>JAINEB010000013.1:7500-10007500 GCA_022840565.1 Eubasilissa regina | reverse complement strand
TGGTAAATTATAATGTAAAATATTTTTATAATTTTATTTATATTTCCTTGAGAATGACTGTCGGAATCAGGTGCAAGGTAGAATAGCCAATTCTATTCATAGTAGCCACAAGTCTTATATTCTATCATGGGCGAAACCGGTGAATGCGCTGACGCTCTGTCGTGCACGTCACAATACATATAAAAAATACTTGGAATGATTTCATTAAATTTTAAATTATTTTATTCGATGTTGGGTGTGCTATGTTAGTAATTTTTTTTAAATATGCAAATATATATCTCTCATTTTTAATTTGACAGTCAGCGCAGGTATATCACGAGTTTAGTTGAATAAATTGCAACCCACTTGAGACTTAACCTTAGCATATTATCCTCATGCTGGATTCTACGCTCTTTCGCGTGGACACCGCAGAGAATCGACGACGGGGCAGTACCCTTGTCATCGGGAACTGAGTTGTCTGCAAACATTTTCCTTGCCTTTTCGGTAAATTAAATTTATGTGATATTCCGGACCCACCCCTATTCTCAAAACCTTTCATCAGCGGCGCGTTGGGATTTGGGGGCCCTTATAACTGCCTAGGGCTCTCCGAAATTTAAAAATAAAATTATATTATCATTATCTCATGGCTATAATTAATTAGAGGTTCTTGTATTCTCATATAATAGTTTTAGACTGCTGCCTATCTTCACTCCAGTCGTAAATGCGAAGTTTTTTCGCATCCTTCTCATTAATATTGTACTATTTTATTCGATATCTACCGGTTGATAACGCTCTTGGGGTTACTGATGAGTGCTGTTTGTAGGCTAACCTTAGCCTGATCGATAGTAGAGCGTTTCATCTCCTGACAAACCTCAAACCGGTAGCGCTAGTTGTCAGATTTGCCTTCTGACAAATTCGTATAATGCTACAGTTACAGTTTCTGTCATGTGATAATTATCAGTTTATTTAATACACGAGATACAATAATACATAATATAAGTTTACAATTTAATGTATTAACATCGGAGCAGTAAGAGCACGCTCTGATAGGCACGGTTTACATACATAAATATATATATATATATATATGTATATATATATATCGATACAGAAAATTCATGAATATTATGGGCCCCAAAATCAAGCATCTTTCAGGAGCCCTAACTAATAACACCAACAATGCGCCACTGCCTTTCACCACTTTCCCACGCACCCACCTGACAGATGAATTATTACATTTTCCTACATCAGTGTCTCCTGTGTGGAAGTCATGAAAAAATATGACCAACGCTGCGCCACTGGATATTCAGAAGATCAAATGCAATATAGATAGAAACAGTGAGTCAAAAATATCATTGAAATCGTAATTTCGTATCTGTCTTGAACCGCCCCACAAGGCATCGAGCTGTTGATGTTTTGAAATTTTGTCTTCACATTAAGACTGCTGCACAGGTACCGGGTAATCAGGTATCTAGCTGTATGGTATAGGGGAGTTTATTTATAAGGGATTTTAACATAATATATGAAAGCTACATGTTGAAAGAAATAAATTATTAATATAATTTAAAAAATTCACTTTGTATAAACAACGTTATATTTTTGATATCACCAACCACCGTTCCATCTCCAGAGTGTACAGATATTAACATAGCATTACAGAATATGGACAATCACACAATAGTGTCAGGTGTTAAAGTGGGGGTGGGAGATTGGGTGGGGGAGGGAAAGAGATATATGATATGGTGAAAGGGAACATTTAAGATATGACTAGGTTCGATTTATTAAGTTGTTTATTTTGCATTCATTATTATTTTCGGACTTCTTGATTTTAATAAGTGTAAAGCGCTTGGATAGACGGCCAGGAATTGTGCGGCGCATTTAGAGCTCTGCAAATCTGATGAAGCAAACTCAGGAGAATAGGGCAGATGTTGAATAATCTTTCATTTGAGTTTTTAGACACTTTTATAATATTAGTAGTATGCGGACGGGCATTATCATGCTGAATAATCACTTGTATCTCGTTCCTTTTTTCTTGTATTGTAGGATCAAGGCGTTGTTGAAATCAAGCCCCAGAAGTGATGGTTACATTCCGTATGAGAAATTCGGAGTGGATGAAGCATTATTTGTTTCACCAGATGTATACAGCCTCCGATATTTTAACTCCGTAGTTAAACTAATTAATGGAGTAGAGAAAATAATAAAAATTTCATGTCGTGTACATATATATATTATAAACACGTGTTAACGTAATTATATCAGAAAGTCTTGATATCAGCTTGAGATTGGTAGAAAGAGACAAAAACTCAAACCCATATACCCTACGTTCGATTTGACAGTGAAATAACAGCAAATAATAATATCCGAGTAGAGAGTCGTTTCCAAAAAATCTTATGAGTACGTAATAAGTACCTGTCTCAGTGATAATTTTGAGTGAAAAATCTTATCCGAAGATATGGGCTATCAGAGGTGGAGTGCATATTGAAAAACTAGTCATTAGAAAAGAAATGACGATGAATAAGAAAGGAAAATATTATCTAGAAGTGTTAAGCAGCGCACCTCCAAGACATCGTAAATCACATATCAAATTCTATAAGGTTTTCTGAACATTTAATTCATTCCACTCTTGGTCCGAATGGTAGGCGGAGACGAGTATGGGAGTGGGAATATGTTAAAAATATCTGATGATCTGGTTGAAGGATCTGCCTAATTTTCACCGTCAGCATCAGTGTGTATATTTGATCCATAAATGGGGTCACTCTTGTGAGAGCATGGAATTGATCAAACGACGGAACATATCGCAGATACCCGTTCAATATAACTTTCTACGGGAGGTGTCTCGGAAGCTCACATGACATCCCGTAGGGACTGAATTGATTTGAAGCCTTCACCAAAAATTGACTACCGTACATTTATAATAAAGTTGATTCTTTGATTTGATTGATTCATTGTTTTTTGATTATCAAATTAAAATACAATTGTGTACGCTTAATTAATTACGATAATTCTTAGATTACCACCAGATTCTCTTGGGGGTCTATCTTCTGATTACTGTCTAATTACTTGGGTCTCAATTACTTGTAAGTGAAACTCAGTCTTTCCAGGTAACAAAGTGACAGTTCTCACATTTATTCTTTTCACAACCACTAGTATATTGAACTGTATCTCTCTCTCTCTGATGTTAGAACGCGATCTAACGTATCATCAGTTTTATATGTTTCTCAATAAGATTATCAATCGGTTCGTTGAACAACTGTAGTACCTAGGCTACATAGAAATTTGAAGATAGTCCGGAGAAATTGAAGGTACTCGCCGACATCTGAGACAAGTGAATGAGAGAGCGATTCCCTATAATATGGACGAAACGAATAAAATAAATGGATCATAATTTTACGCAACCTTGCATGCAGCATAAAACTGGGAAGAATTTAATAATTTATTATATTTATTGATTTGAATCTTTATAAACATAATTTTTATTGTAAATCAGAAGTGAATATAAACTTATAAGTTTACTATTTGGAATGCAGTAGGTATCCACCTCTGATGCATTTAGCATTATCCTGGCTACAGTCTGTGTTAAAGCAGCTATTTTGTTTCGTGTTGTTGGGGTGTTATTTAATTAAAATTGGAAATAAAAGATTCGACAGAAATATAAAAAACAAACAGTGAAAATAAAAAAAATGTAGTTGATATGTTGTCAAACTAAAGAATACATCATGATTCTTAAGGCATACAGCAATGAGTAATAGATTACAGAGATAAACAAATTAATATTTACAAAAAAAAATTAAAAAAAATGTAGGGTACATACCTGAAAATGTCATAGTTTGTCTTTATTTATTCTAAATGTCTGTCTATGCGATCCTTTTTTAATACTGATGACTATTATCATTCATCTTTGAACATGTTTTCACATTAAGTCATAATTTTCACTAAATTCAGTCTAAAATAATTTTTCCTTTGATAATTCTGGGCTTCATTGGTATAAGTATATTCCAGGTATTAGTGTCGGCATCAAAGTTGTGTTTTTTTTATTTATTAGACTTTATTGACATACATTTTTTTATTGTAACAGAGGTGAATATAAAATATTATAATATAACACGATGAACATAAGATCACTCGCAGTTTATTGTGTGGGATGGAGTAAGACTCGCCCTCTGATACACACAGCATTGTCCTGGCTTCTTTTCTAGACTGCCGTCTGTGTTAAAGTATCCATTTTTTTTCGTGCTTTTGTGGTGTTATTTAATTAAAAATAGGTAGAAAAGATACGACAGATATATAAAAAAAATATGTAGAGAAAAAAAGTGTGAGTAAAACTAAAGTGAATTGTTGTTGCTCTCGGAACCGATGTGTAGATGTTCGTTCGTTGTCTTTTGTTGTGACCATGATTTATTGCTTGGGGTGAGTTGTTGTTAGCATGGAAATATTGGACGAGTCTTGCATGCATAACAAACCTTGAAAGTGGAAATTTATAACCGACTTATAAATTTATAACTATTATTAAAGATTATTAAAACACATGTATTTGCGAAGTATATTCGATGGAAATGGAAAGACAGAGGAAGATATCGAAAGGAGAGTGACTGCAGGAAATAAAGTGAACGGCGCTTTGAAATGAAATATAGCTAATGGTAACTTGCCAACCGAGGCAAGACTAGTGGTTTACAATGGAGTCCTGGTTATGACACTGATGTATGGAAGTGAGGCCAGGAGCTGGCAGAAGATGAATAAAAGTAGACTGAATACAGTGGAAATGAGATCACTCACGCGTATATGTGACAGTTACATTTATGACAGAGTAGAGAATAAAGAAATAAGGAAAAAATGTAAAGCTGATCTTAGAATAGTGAGCAAGATTAAGAAATGATCACTTAGGTGGTTTGGTCATATGGAATGGATGAATAAAGAGAGAATGGAAAGAAAGATATATGACAAAAGCGTTGATGGTACCAGAAGTAGAGGACGTCTGCGGAAGACTTGGTACGATCAGGTAAACCAGATACTGGAGGATGATTCTGTTAGAAGCATCAATAATCGTTGAGTTTGTATGAAAAAATGTATGAATGTGGACGAGGCGAGAATAGTGTGTAGGACATAAGAGAGTGACTCTATCCTCTCTGCCTAACCCCGTGGCGAACCGGCGTGATGGTAATTAAGTGAGCGTAAAATAAAATAATTGTTAAAATGTATAAATTCTTTTTACATTTAAAAATGAACGTGACCGCCATTTTAATTTTTTAACTCAATATAAATATTATCAGAACGATTTCTAATAAAACGATCATTGTGTCACGAAAAAGTCTTTTTGCATTATTCTTTGAAAAGATAGCTCGCGTCACGCTCACTATATTTATTGAAATCTATATTAAATTATAATAAAATACTTGTAAAATATAATTCATGGCTATGAAAAATAACTCAATAAGTGTGTCATTTTAATATTTCAGTAAAACCCATTATTGTATCTTCGAAAATTGCCAGTATTAAATTTAAATATGAAGTATAAGCAATGATGTAACATGGAGAACAACAATTGGGAAATATTCTCCTACTTTTTTATGACATTTTTGCATAATTACTAGTTGCAAAGTCAGCAAACTCCATTTTTTCTTTTACGCATTGTATTAATTAATTATCAATCAAACTTAACTCATTTTGATGTAAATCGTAATTTAAAAATCTGTCTTTGCTGCAAAGTCAGTTGCTTTTGTCCACCGCTATTTATATTAAGATTCGACCAATGGCAGTCTTTGCTACTCTGAAATTTAAATGCCGCTCTTTATTCAAAATGTGTAATTTTTTATTAATATATAATTTTATAAATTAAAAAAAAAATAGAGACGCGTACACGGAATGTCGCGTCAATATTCTTACTATTTTCAAAAATAGAATTAACTTGTTGGTATCCTGGAATGAGGCGCGAACCTTCGACTACTACTCAACAACTAGGCTAGCACCTTAACCACAACACCAGTAATAGCGAACCTATGACACGCGTGTCAAAGGTGACACGCCACAGCGTTTTGGGTGACACGCCAGCGTTCACTAATATCAGAGTTATCAAACTGTTATCACTGTACTACATCATTAAACTACTCTATATTTTTTTGAATTATTAAATTCGCAGCATCTATTATCAGTTATACAGAACACGAGATAAAAAAAGTCGCCAAACCGCCGCGCACTATTTATAGATACTCCAGCTCAATCCGATAATAAAAACTTTAATTTTGATTCCATTTATCTCAGTTTCATTTTGATCTTTATATTTTTTAGTGAGAAATCAATTTTAAGCTTTAAATAGCATATAAACATCTGACGAAAATATATAAGGTTATTGTGGCGAAGTTAGTAAATGTGAGAACTGTCACTTTGTACATGTATGTGTGTGTGTGCGTATCATGAAAGTGAGCAGATGAGTGGTGGGGGACGAACATTATAAGAGGCCGTCTCTGGGGGAACGGCTCTCTTCCATCACAGGTTCACCTGAATAACTAGTCTATCTCTGAAGTGTATAATTTATAATTACTGTAATAGTTGTTGTAATAAACTTAATTGTTACCCGGACATATTGAGTGTTATGTCACAAGGAAGTGGAACCCAAATAATTATTCAGTAAGCTGAGTTCGAAGTTCAAGTCTCGTGATTATATTTAGTGATAAATAGATTTTTTTCTATGCATATTTCGATTATATAAGTGATTTATGTAAATTGTTAATTTATTATGAATACTTACTGCATCGCTGAGACGAATAATCATCGTTTGACATAATCATCCAGGTTTTCGTGGCAACTTTGAACGGTACCTAACCAAGATATTTGACATGAGTGGTTGGTCTACTGCTCAACCCCCTTCTGGGAGGGTCAGAATTTTATTTAGGGTTTTCCATCCCTTACTTATCTGAGGATATAGACTTCCGCAGACCCTCTTCTCCTGTCGGCTAGTTACCTTAGACGCCACTGGGATTGGTTTCCTTCATCTAGTCAGTCACGTTGCTAGATGTAATACATCTCTCTATGTACAGGAAGGAGAGGAGTGGTGGCTGCAGGTTGTATCTTGAGATTTTGGACTTGTATTGTTACCCTTGTTTTGATGTATATTTAACTAAAACGCATAAATTTTGAATAAAAGTATATTTTTTTTTGTGACAAATCTAATCGGATGAATCACTTGGTAAATACATAATTAAAATAAATCAAAACTCAAACCACAAACTTTGTTGTTGCTAAAAGCGCGCGTTCACCAATTACGTAACGCCAAATTTCATGATGTAATAACGCCAAACTTTGTAATCACAAAGAAAAGATGATAACTTTTAATATATCACGTGATTGGATTTCATTAACTTTGAAACCTACGCACTTCTGTACTTACGCTGCAGTTCTTAATTTCTTTTTCTCAAATTGTAAAATATTTATTTTTTTATTTTTACAGCGATTTTAATTTCTCAACAATAAAAAGTGTATACTTTAAATGTTTTTCCCCTCATTGTCTTAAAATGTTTTAAATTTGACTTAATATCATATTAGGTCTATTTATCAGTATCATTTTAAGACTGAATTTGCATATTATCTAAGATAATTTTTGTATTTATTCATAGTAACATATATGTGCCCATTATTATGAAAATGGTGTAAGTCATGTTCTTTCGTTTCGAGATATTTAAAGGTTTGCGTTTGAATTGATTATAATATATTTTTTTATATTACACAACACAATGTTTCAACATTTATTTAGTCTATTAGATTTATAATTTATTTCGACATATAAATATTTCATGTAACGTCGTAACAATACACTGAATAGAACGATTCAAATTTTTCATAATTGATACAATTTACGTCATATTATATTAATTTAAAATGTGAAGCGAAATAATTGATAACTCATTTTTTTCGATTTCTTAACTTAAATCACTTTCATAATAATGGGAACATATGTATTTGGATATTGCTCTTGAAAAGCTAATAAATTATCGTACTATATATATTTGGTTCTTTGTCTCAGAAATTTTTCGACTCCCGCTCTAAGCTACGGCACCAGTTTCCATCCAAATGAAAACTATGAATATTTGAAATAAGAACGAAGAATACAAAGCATCTGAAGCGAGGAAACAAATTGCTCTGCAATTTTTCAATGCTCGCTTCATATTTGGGCAAGCGTTATTTCGGTCGGCCTGCTTGGTTAGCAAACTTATCAAATTACACAAAACTGAAGCAGTTAAACAGAGACTTGCCAAAGAACACAAACAGCGAGACTCAACATAAATCATCTAGCATATTATAACGTCGGTATTCGTGAAAGGGTTTGGTTTCAAGTCTGCTGTAACAAGAGAACCTCATGAAATTGTCATTGAACACCGCATTTTAAGTTTTAGGGACTGCGGACAGATTACACAGAAATACGTTGATTAGTCACGATCGATATTCAATACCAATTTTCTTACAGTGCTTACTTACTTACTTGATTATTATTATTTTCTTCTTCTAGTTTGTGATGTATAATTTTCTGTATTCGATATATAATTTGAAATCAATAAAATGTTTCAGTTAATCGAAGTAATCGTATAATTTTTTTTTAAATGCTTATATCTCTGACACGGCACATATTACTTGAACATTTTCTATTCGTACATAGGTCTATTATACTCTGCATAGAAGGCCAGAAGGTTTGCACCGTGCCACTTTTTCTATTATACTTTTTGGATCTCTAATAATTTTAAAAATTCACAACAGCAAAAATGAAAATATAAAATACAAATAAAATGAATTAATTAGAAAGACACACTGAAAAAATATTTGTTACCTGGACCTCTTTTTATCAGGGGAAACGTATTACCATTCCACTAAAGCAACCAATTTCGTTTACGACAAATTTAGAACTTATATTCTGTACATTTATATAATTGATACATCCATAATTCCTTTTCTTTCATGCATTAGAATCATACTTCTGCATGATTCTAATGCATGAAGTATGATTAGAATCATGCAGAAGTATGAACTTTTTATACAAGTATAGAAAAGATAGAGCTTTAACCGATTAAGCTGTGTTAAACTATACAGAAGTCGCCTAATTTCATCTACTTATATTTGTTCAGTGAGACACATGTTTTTTCTCGTCGGAAGAGACCATATTTTTATTACAATATTTCTCAAAATCTTTAAAACGGTATAGATAACATTATTATTGTGATGCTGCAGTTTTTTCAGAAGACAGTTTTCTGTGGTATTTTAATTCAAATTAAATATATCAACTGGAAAGACATAGATAATATATATTTATAGAAAAAACATTTTATTCGCTACCGAGATTTGAACCCGGATCTTTTTCTATCCGTTCCTATTCGGGGAAATGCGTTACCGGTTACATTACACCAACTGAGTAAGTTGACGACAAATTTTCGAACTGATATGCTGCAGCTCTTTTAAATTGATACATCTGTTATCCCATTTTTAAAAAGCTATCACATTTATATTGCGACAAATCTCAAATGCTTTTGAGTAATATTATGAGTATGATGCCAGGAATTAAATCAATTAATTTTTTATTAAGTTCAGATAAACTTTGATACAACTTATATATTATATATACTGCCGCGATTCGCAAATTGTGTCTAATTTTTAGTAATCAAACTGTTTCAAGTGCAACAACTGTGAAGAGAATAATCGAAAAATTCGAGGAGACTGAATTGATTGCCGATGTCAGACTATCAACCATGTGATCGTCCAGATCGTTCAGCAGAAAACATCACGGTTGTTCGCCAGAATGTGGCTGAGAGTCCGAGAGCATCCATTCGGTATCGTGCTAAAGAATTAAATATTTTAAGACGCACTATGCAGCGTATTCTAACGAAAGATTTGCGTCTTCATGCCTACAAAATACAACTGACTCAACAAATCAAGTCTTCAAGACATCGTCAATTGATTTATTAACAGCAACAAGTGAACGGTGAGTTTTACAATAAAATCATCTTCAGCGTTGAAGCCTATTTTCATGTTGATGGCTTCGTAAACAAGAAAAAGTGCCGCTTTTGGGGTTACAAAAATCCACGTGCATTTCATGAGATGGAAATGCATTCCAAATGTGTCACTGTTTGGTGTGAATTTTGGGGCTGCAGGCATCATTGGACCATTTTTCTTCGAAGATATTGTACAAACATTCAATGGCGAACGGTACCAGTTTTTTGTACTTCAAATGGATGGTGTGTATCTCGAAGACATTTAGTTCCAACAGGACGGTGCCACTTGCCACATATCACATGCCACACTGGTATTATTGCACGAGACATTCCCTGGTCGTGTAATCTCCCGTTTGCGCGACCAGAATCGATCAGATCGTGTGATTTAACGACTTTGGACGTTTTTTAAGTTACTACCACCGAAGCCTTGAAGGAGGAGATCAGACTATGTATCACTGAAATCTAGCTACAGTTATTTAAGCCAATTCGTGATTGAAAATTTTGTCAAAAGGATGAAAATGTGCCAGCAAAGCCTAGGATTATTTATCAGATGTGTTGTTCCATACGCAATTCCTACATGTCTATTTTATGATTAAATCAAAATTTCGGTATTTTCTCAAAAAAAACTGTGTTTTATTTAAAATTTAAATTCTTCATTTTTGTTGGGACACCCTTTATTTGCACTATATTTACAAATGATAATGCACCGTGTATTTTCGATTCTGAACAAATTTAATAATATCCCAGCTAACTTTTCACACAAACAACACATCCAAAGGATATTGTTTAGAATTTGCGCGGTAGTTTACATCAAAAGTTCAGCTCCTCGTAAGGCAGTACCACAAGTGGAGAGACTGTGGATGTGTAGTACCGAATTATATTACACGATGCACTAAGATTATTATCATAAATACATTAGTGTCTCGTGTGAAGGCTTTGCTGCTGGAGGCGCGAGTAGCGGTACGAAGAAGGGAGGTTTAATATATTTTAGAAAATACAAATTTCATCCCCCACCCCGATACTAGACAGCAAAATGATATGCAAATTGATCTGTGATAATAATTCTCCGAGAACGGTGTTATTAACGTATTATAATTCTGATTTCATGAATAAAATTTATATGGAACGGTGTACAGATTACCGAAGTTCCAGGTTCTTTAATATCCTCCATTCACGGTTAGATTATCACGTATTGAGTTGTAAATCTTGCGCAAGACTTTATTTTCATGGACCTGTAACTAATTCTATATATTTATAACTTTAAAATTTTCACCTGCTATTCTTGTTGAACTATGCCTATGCTCGATAAAAAAATGTGTGTTGAGAATGACAGTTTACAAGTAATGTTTACAAACAATTATTATATAATATTAAGTAAAGAATACAATTCGGAGTATAGGCTAATGACTTTTACTTTTGCAATGTTTACTATTTATAATAAGTATTTACAGGTATATTTAAATGTAGTGCCAAATTAAAAAACTCCAAATTTGAGTTGAATATGCAGTTTTAATTTTTTTTTGTCGGTAACATGCAGAGCACGTTGTTTCTCGCAAAAGCCACTAAAATCCATTGATATTGCACATTCAAAATCAATGTTAGTTCCAAAATACCCCAAAGTAGACAAGAGTATAAGTTGCTACTCCCCCTAAAATAAATTCAGCTAATCACAGGACTTACTTGATGGTCACGTTATTTGAAATCCAGTATGGCTGCCAGAACGACGAATACATTAAAAAAAAATTACATTACAGAATTGTCTCTTTAAAAAATGTTGATGTCATTAGACATTTTTTACATTTGCTTTCAAAACATATGTTCTCATCCATAACTCAAAAACGCATAAAATCGTTTCGGAATTAAGCGCTACAAACATTAATTTTAATTAAATTAATTGGTTTTAAAGTAAAATATGTATTATAATAAAGCAACGCTACTTACTCACGTAAGTAGTTTAATACCTAAAAAATAAGATTGTAAATAAATATTAAATTTTAATTTAATATTTATATATATTATTAATATTATATTTAGACCGTAGTAATCATAAGTTATAATAATTTATAATAGTGTTGGAGGCAACATGTTACGCATACCGTGGGTGGCAAGACGCACAAATGTCTTAATTCTGCAGGAGCTGAACATCAATAATTTGTCTTAAACTATCAAGATTTGTCTAAGATTATCGAGAACTTATCTAAGACTATCAAGAATTTGTCTAAGACTATGAAAAAATGTCTAAAACTATCAAGAATTTGTCTAAGACTACTAAGAATTTATCTAAGACTATCAAGAATTTATCTAAGATTATCAAGAATTTGTCTAAGACTATCAAGAATTTGTCTTAGACTTTCAAGAATTTGTCTAAGACTACTAAGAATTTGTCTAAGACTATCAAGAATTTGTCTAAGACGAATCCTTAAATTTTTATACATCTTGTGAGAAAGGAAGTTAGCTTGGAGAAGTTTGTTGTGGTGGACCACATCAAAATACATAAGTGCAGTCCCACCAAAAGAAAAAAGAACTTCGAAGGAGTCCTAAGATCTATAGGATGGCGAGAAAAGTGGAGAAGCGTAGTCAAGAGGGTGGGTCTTCATGAAGGGGTCGTCGCGATCCTCAGTCATGAGAATTTTATTACACTGTTCAAAATTTTGTTAAAGACTTGTTGCTGTATATATTATATATAAAAATAAGAACGATTCATAAATTAATTTATTAAGAACAGTAGTGAATTTTTCTGCGACATCTGTTTTTAAGATTTTGCAATATTTGCTTTCAGTTACATTTATTCACCCAGTTTTAATAAACGTTCAAAAATACGTCAAAAAATTAATAATATTATAAATATTTTGAAAAAATAACTCATAAAGTAAATAATAAATACTTGACTGCGATATTTCATTAATAGAACGTATTGATGAATGACGGGGCATTTCAGTTCTCGAGTTTAGATGTCATATAAATATTTGCAAGTACATAATTATTAGTAATATTGGAATATGTCCAAGAACACACAATTACTGGATTTTTATCTATAAAAGCATTGTTATTAAACAAAAAATAGATATCTCATAGAGATTTTTAGACACATTCAAAATTAGAAAATATATAAAAATATATTTTTCTATAATGTGTTAAAAAAACATTTTACAGATAGAGAATATTGCTTTTAATAATTTAAAAAAAAAAGATTTTCATTGTGATATCTATGCCGTTTTAAGGAAATTAAAATCAAATTTAGTCCATAGATGGCGATAATATAGTTGTACTCGAAGTGTTTCCACATAGTAATATATATACAACTTTCAAAAATTTGATAGATGTGAAGATTGATTAACGGGTGAGAATGGTGAACGTTATATTTATATAAAGTGATCACTTAAGCCTGCCGATAACAGGCCTTAAGCCCTTTAATTACCCATACTTCCATATCTTTCCATTAAACATAATTATACGTCAACATATATATAGACATAATTTAAGAAGCAATTAAATTTAACTTGTAAGTAGAAGTATTGGGGTTGGTGGTGAAATGATACGTGGGTTGTGTATTGTTAGTGTATGTATGTATGTATGTGTATGTTAGTTAGTGTATTTAGTATAAGATAAGAAAGGAAGGGTACGGATAGCGGAGTGTGAAGAGTTAACGGAACGAGCTGACGGCGTTCGGTCTCAGTCTCGACGGAGTGAGCTCTCGGAGGCGATTGAACCGGCCTAAGCGCAACTTCTCTCGGCATATATCAGGCCCCCGGATGTAGATGTCGTCGATGTCATTGGTCAGTTGGGGATGGAGATGATGGCGGCGGATTTGAATCGCCGCCGCCATAGAATCATACATTTTCACACCTGATTTATAAGTGCGCGCAAACAAGAACAATAAATTTAAATGAACATTTTTGTTAAGATATGTATACGTAACCAGTAAATCGAATGTTTCTGTCATCATCAGTGACAACGATGGAAATATATATAATTGCATTTGCAATTCATTATCACTGTAAAGTATTATAATTAATTATAAATTGTAATTATATGATATAAAATAAGTGTAAAATATAAATAAAGATTTTTTTAAATATTTGTCTGTTCATTCTCTCGGCAGTGAAGCATTTAATATATTTTGCTGCTAGTATAAAAAAAAATGTTAGCGCAAATCAAATAAATACGCAAAAAAAAATTCATAAAATTTTTAGTTGATTCACTAATAACATATTCTGAAACGTGTCTTATTAAAACATGGTCACATAATTTTTTAAAATTATATACACCGTCAAGGGGATGCAAATGAGGGTAGGTAGGCCTGGTAGGCTGGTGTCATGTTGACCTAACCGCCAAATTCACTACTCGGCCATGTGCACAAACTACCCCGACGTAGGGGTGGATTCAGGTTATGGTGGTGACGAAATTATCTGAAATTTAGTATATGTGTATAATAAATACAATACACATTATTAATAGAATAAAGATTATTAATTATACCAATTTAAATTATATTTGTGGATATGATTTGTTTTGTAGTACATAAAATTATATCCTATTTACGGTATAATACATATACTAGGTGCCCTTAAAAAAATAAACTCAATTTTAAAACTGAAATGAGGTATGACCCCAGTTTGGAAGATTAAGAAACTGATATATTATCAACCTGAAGGTTAAGTGGATATATGGTATCGTGTCTGTAAGTACGCTGACTCTATAATGGAAGGTAGTGCGTGTATCTTATGCTCATGAGGATAATGTCAAAAGGTTGAGGTGCGGGGGGTAACTCGCCTCTAATGTTGAGTTCCCATTTGGTATTCATGTACAGATGTATGTACTAGTGGTTCGAGTACGACGATGACAGATAGATGTATAATATAATTGCTACTAACTTATTTCCGTCAAATTACAAAAGTTTAATTTTAGTTATTGATTAAGCGGAGTGAAAAGCACGCTGTTGATAGGGCCGATTCCGAGAAGGAAATGTGGGGAGAGGCTGGCGGCCATCGGGCATTGACGGCCCATGCAGCCAGTGCACTGTGTAACCATGGAGCGTTTTGCTTGCCATTCTATATGTGGCAGTAGACGTCCGATACAAAATTGAAAAATATACAGCACGACATAAAAGTCAAACTACAACGCGATCATTACGTATTATTTACACGATAAGTATTCTAATATTCTTGGTGTATAGTACCGATCGTATATGTATATAAAAATAAAGTAGTAAAATAACTATAATATATTCAAATATTATATATAAAGTTAAATAAAATTTAAGGATTTTCTTATGCCGTAATTTATTTTATACGTAATTTAATTAATTTATTTTTCAAAAATGCAGTATTTGTAACCGTATGTTTAAGTATTATATAATAGAGGTGATAGGGTATCGTTAATTATTTCCAGTACATTTACATATATTTGATAAATATAAAAATTTAATTATATTATTCAAAGGTATCTAACAAATTTTACAAGAACGCAAAAATATGCAAACTCAAAATTTTCGCGGTATTCACTAGACTCTAAAATGGTGCAAAACATTTTTCATTGTTTCAAAACCATTAAATGTAGGGTTCTGAAATTTGCGCGAAGAATATAATAGCGGTAGAGAGAAAATATTTTTTATATGCAACACAGGGTACACCATAATCAATGGAATAGAAAAAATATAATAAATTTCGCTGGTTTGCCTATTATTAATGTGTGTAATGAAAATAGTAGTGTGTTTCAGAAAATAAAATAAAAATGTATATAAATATGATTCATCACAACTGTTATAAATAATTGATTAATCCGGTACCATAAAATTATTTAAAAAATAAAAACAAAAACTTTAACTAATTTTAAAATACAACAGGTTATTATTATTTATTAGGTACAGTGAAATTCTATCTATCGTTTTTGAAGAGACCTATTGAAATAAATTATAAATGCGGGAATATAGAAAAAAGTAATATTTTTCACACTTAAATGATTAATACATATTCTAAAAAAGATACATAATTCACATGTAAATGAATGTATTAAAATAAAAATAAATTTAGGAAGCTACACAGAAACAATTGGAAAAATAAATAAATTTTGTATCGTGTAATGTCAAGCGGCAGTCTCTCATCTTCCTCTCATTGTTTACGATTACCGTTTATCGAAACAAATTGTGTGGTGTTGAAGTATGCTGCGTAATTTAAACGATTAATGCGGTAAAGTGATGCACAGAGAAACGATCCATGTGATCTATTTTTGGTAGTTTTGTATAAAATTAATTCGGAACCAAGAAAGAAACGATACTTGCGGGAAAATGATTATTCGAGGAATGAACGATCACTTCGTTTCACTACATTTATTTTCAAACGATGAACGTGCATGTATGCAGTGTCAAATTTCAAATAATTAAAATCTATGACGCACTCATTTATATTATTATTTAATAATTTTAAAAACTATTTTATTAAATGTTGTAATAGTACAAATTTTGGCAATGAAATTTAAAATTTTCAAGTATAGAATAAATTAACCCTTGTTGTTATATAATTGTATATTTTTATAAAACATTAAATTAAAATATTTCAGAAATAATATAACCGTTAAGGTATAATATATCTAAGATTATTAATTATTGATAATGTTGCAATAGAAATAATATAAAATGGAACTTACAGAACGAATCATGAGTTCGCAAAGTTAATTGATTAAGAAATAAATGTAATATTCCGTACGTTTCAAAGACTGCGATGGGCTGGCCATGTTGAAAGAATGCCAGATTACAGGTCACTTAAGATCATGACCGAGTTTATACTTCAGTGGAAGCGCCCTAAAGGCAGATCAATGACTGTGTAGAAGAAGACTGGAGCAGGATGAGAAAGTGGCATGAGCAATTTGTTTCTTCGCTTCAGATATTTTTTGTTCTGCGTTCTTATTTCAAATCTTCATAGTTTTCATTTTGATAGAAACTGATGCCATGGTGATGTAGCTTAGAGCGAGAGTCGGCAAACTTCTGAGACAAAGGAGCCAAATACGTAAAGTACGATAATCTACTAGCTTTTCAAGAGCAATATCTAATTACATATATGTGCGCATTATTATGAAAGTGGTCTAAGTCAAGAAAAAAATACATAGTTATAAATTAATATAATATTATGCAAATTGTAATATATTTGAAGCGTTATATTCAGTGATTGTTCAATAGTGTTCCGCTTGTGTTTATTTTGATAATAGAGTAAGTCATTTCAACTGTATTTTTTCATTTTCTTATAAGCTATATGGAAAATTGATGTGTCGAAATAAATTATAAATATAGTAGAATAATTATATTTTGAAATATTGTGTTACGCAATATAAAAATATTTTTTAATAGATTTATACGCAAACCTTAAAATATCTCGAAACGAAAGAAACATGGTTTATACCACTTTTATAATAATGAGCACACATCACTAGATCCTACCCTGGGATATAGTGCCGCGGAAGAAGAAGAAAAAGTTAATGTTGCAATTATAATTCTAACATCGAGTTAATGTTTCAACCGAGATAAATCACTTTTTTTCCCGAACGATTTTCCAATATAAGATGACCCAGATTATCTGATATAAGTACAATGATATAAAAGTTTCATTTTTATATTTTTCGTTAATCAAAAATTTATGTAAAAGATAATATTTGTGTAAACCGTAGCACATTTCAAAAGGTCCATCCCAAAAAAAAATCTGTATATTTATTACGAAGAGGGAAAAAATGGTTGACGATAAATAGGTAAAAAATGGGGATTAGGATCTTTGAAATCCTTAATCCATATCTGGTACCGTTTCCCTGAATATCCTCAAGCTTATAGTGGCTACTTGTTAATGAAACCGCTTTTTGTTTGCTGTACACAGCATCGCCCACGATACAGGATGGTTGTCAAGGAGTATTTCATATTAGCGCGTCAACATGCGAACGGAATTGAAAAAACAATGTTTTAATATCACAATAAAAAGATTAAAGCTTCACGGTATTACATAAATATCATATTTATGAATTAATATTTAAAAGAGCTTAAAACTAATCTCAGATAAGCATACTAGCAGTCGGTTACTTTCAATATCTAACCTAAACTATAAAAATATGTATTTGTACGTGAAATATTCCATAATATGATTTATTTATTTATTTAAATCTAAATACTAAATTAATGTATTAATTATAAATATATACATATAAAATCAATTTTGTCGAAAAATATTGTTTTAGCGTCACCGGGATTCGAACCTGGATCTTCATTTCCAATCCGGGGAAGTGCACTACCTTTGTGTTATAACGCCAGTATTTTTCTTGACAAATTTTCGAAACTATATGTTACATTTTTCAAATTAATACACCTGTCGTTCCATTATTTGAAAGCCATCTACATTATTTTTACAGAATCTCAAATACCTTTGAGTAATTTATAATTATATTTATAATTAATACATTAATTTAGTATTTAAAATATCACAGACCTATGTTCTGAATAATTACAACTTCACAATAAGAATGTGTTTTCCTTAATATTTAAATCTAATCTATTTGTAGTAACTGATTCGAAAACTCCCAAAAACGGATTTCAGATAATTTGAGTTAAATATTCGGTTTTGTAGATTTTTTGTCAGTTGCGTGCATAACACATTGTTTCTCGCAAAAAGCCACTTAAATCCATTGATGATGAGTGTTCAAAATCACTGTTAGATCCAAAATACCCCAAAGCTAATAAAATATAAGTTGCTATTCCGCTTAAAATGAAATCAGTCAACCACAATGCTTGTTGACGATTACATTTTCATATATAACTCAAAAACACAAAAGTCGTTAAGTGGGTTTTGGAATTAGGCGCTAAATATATTCACGGATCGAAGAGAAAATAAGTTTCGAGACTTAAAAACAATTTTCATTATAAAGTCATTAAAAATATATACTGTAACTTTTAAGGTAAAGCCTCGACAATGGCACGTGTTACCATACCAAAACGTCGGCCGGTTTCGGAACCATCTGCTAAAAACGCAATATAACCTAGAATAGATTCTTGTTCCATGCAGTTTAGCTTGCTGAAACCTTTAATTAAGCATACACTCACACATATTTACATGCAACTGGCATCTCTTCTGGGTTAGATCGCGCTCTTTGTATATGGTTTCTTTGGGAAAACCTAGGTCAACGTTTCGGCGGGGTAAAACGCCCCATTGTCAAGGCGTTGTGTAGCACTCTATCCTCTCTGCCCACTTTCGTGGAAAACACCATGATACTAAGTCAGTTAGATAAATGAAAATATGAATACAAATTCACTTTACTGTCAAACTATGCGTTCGCCTGCAAATATATGTGATTTTTTGAATGTAAGATACAAAACGTATAGGCTTATATTTTTAATATTTTATCAGTATCATGCCACATAGGAGATAAAATAAATGTTATGCAACGTTACAGCTAACGCATAATGAAATTTTGCCTATTGAAAACATTTAACTCACAGGTGTGATTGTGATTGGTATTTAATAATATCGTTGATTACAAATTGTGACTATAATCCATGCACAGCGCGATATCACATCATCACGAAGAGAGTAATTTATATTTGTTTATAAAATAAAAGTGCATTTTTCAAATCAAATTTTCAGTATTTGCTATTTTACGCATATTTATGTGTAAACCGTCAAATTCCCAGCAAACATGCACATTTTTTTAGCACAATTTACTAAACGTCGCTGGTCATGATTTTGCACATTGATTTCATCAATTTATGAAAAACTTTAATAGTGCCATCTGTCGAAAAGTTAAAAAAATTAATAATAGTGATAAAAAATCAATTTATGAATCACGTTGTTTACAAATTCTCAATCACTGATAGTGAGTGTGACTCAAGGGTATCGGTGATTGGCTTACAGTTCGTGGCTTTGTGCTCATCACTTGTAGAATGGCAATAATGTTAAGAAACTTTTGGTTCGAAAAATTTCATTAATTTCGACATTTTGACATTAAAGATTTAACGGTGGTTGGTAGGACCTCAAGGAGATTGTTGATGTTGTGATCAAAGCGTACCAAATTTTAAAGAGAGTTTGCACAATGACTCAAAATGCACCCACCCAGCCGACCCTTGTTCATTTTAGCTCGGAGTTAATAGCCTTCATAATATCTTTGACCGGGTTTGTCGGTGTATTTATTAGTTTCGTACACGGTCATGTAAGCTAACGCTCAGAATGGACCGTTTCATTGCCCGTTGAGCCACTTGAAGCCTGTTTTCAGAGCGCTTATTAGCGTTAGAGTTTCCGTACGTACTGTAGGCCATCACCAGCAGTGTGTATCTGTTGAACGCCCCTCGCTTCAGGCCATTAGGAGTCAGATTTATGTACCTAAATAGGATAACTGCCTGAAGACCACCCATCACAGCTTAATGCGGTGAACTTTGAGCGATTGATAATTCTTCTCCAATTATAAAATTTGATCAAAGACGCTTTATTTTACATTCTCTATGACAGTATTGTGGAAGGATCCACTTTCATCATTTAGAGACCTCACAGCAAAGCTGAACGCACCCAGCAATCCGGTACTTACAACTTCCAATAACCATAAAGACGTTGGGTACCGACGGCATGTAACAATACAAACGCGGCAGCTGCACTATCAACGATCAGTCTAGAAGCCATTCTCAGTTTGCACACCTAGCAGTAACTTTTACTTTTGTAGAGTGTGACGTAAGCGACCTATGTCAGTACGTTCACCAGGTAGCTTCAGGGTATTATGTGAGTTTTTCGCGAGTATCATGACACAATCGATTGCTTCTTCATCACCTGCTTAGAGTAGTTGTTTTAGGGAAAATAAATAAATAAAAAGTGTGAAAAATGGTTAAAAACATTATAATTCTATTAACATAAACAAATTAAATTAATACGGTTGTAATGAGACATGAGAACTTAAAATCTAGTGAGCCCGTTGCACAAATGCTTTCAAAATCTGGTTTCAAATATGGATTTTAGACTACATCTTGAAATTTACATTCAGGTTATAGAGAAATGAAGGCATGCACGAATTACGCGGACACGTCATGATGGATGAGGTTATGTTGGAGTTTCTCCACCACTTTGGATACGTCGCAGAGAGTAATCCAAGGCCCAACTGCATTCTGGCGTCTCTGGATCAGTCAAATTATATTAAAAAATAAATGGGATACATGTAGCATTGCGAGAGTGTACTCCCATTCAATCGGTCTCGTAAATTTTGTACGGTTCCATCTGCGCAGCCATCTCACGCTCACTCGCCGTTAGTCCTCATGCCAGATTGTCTTAATAAATATTTGTGAATAAAAGTACCAGTGCATTCCTCCTGATTCAGTGACAATAAACTCCTTCATGGCATCGTCTTATGGCGAAATCCCTATCGTATAAGAAAGGGACTAGGTCCTGTAATTAAAAAGATTAGGGTGGAACACACCCTTAGTAACCAAACTGCAGATTAGCAGAAATTTCACTAATGATTATATTTACCCTTTCTTGATAATTACACGTCACATTTTAATGAGCCTTCCGTTTCGTGTGTGATTGCTAGCACACTACAGAGCAAAATGTGTATGTCAACCGCTGTAGCGTTGTGCTCCGCGCGGAATTTAGGGTTGGGATTATATCATATCGAAATGTTATAACAGTTAACTAAGTAATTTAACTTCTAATACGTAAGTAAATTTTTTATTTTTTGTTATTAGTATATCGCATAGGATTGAGAGGTCGCCGAAGTAAAGTCAATAAATTGATGTGATAAGGACACGAGGCAGTCATTAATAAATATCATCGGCGAGGCGCCAGAAAAATGTTAGAAAAATTTCGGCAAACAAACACTGTCATTTTGTGATAAAATACGTCTTGCTGCAGTCTGTTTTAGTACCTCGCAGAAATGGTGAGAAAAATATGAAATAATACCGCATTAAAAAATATTAAATTTAATGTATTGTTTGTAACTGAAGTAAAACCAAGTATACTGCAAGCGGGAACGCATTTTCGATTCTATCGCCATAGTGTCCCTAAATTTAACATATTTCTGGGTTTAATTTCTTCTGACCTTTGCCAGTTGAGAGAAGTGGAGATCGACGGACCACCCTAGTTTTCTTGTGGCTGTAAGCTCCAATTAGTGACAATTTTATCTGTTCATCTACGTTTTTAATCTATGTTAATTTCTATATTAATTCTTAATTGGCGGCCATGCCGTGTTGCATTACAATTGTACTCCAACGTAGCATGCAATATTAACCTGGCGATGAATGAGTAGGACCGATATAAGAGCGTGTGATCATAAAATGATCCTGGGTAAGAGAAAGGTCACCATTCACGATCATTTTGTACACGTTTTAATAAATGACTACACTAAACATGCGTTTTATTCCATCACCAAAGACCTCCTAAAATGATTGTTCGTTCTTTATGATTTATATATCGCTAATCGCTGTCTTGTGCGCACTTTAACGTGTATGTAAATATAATGGTTTCTGTTTATACCTCCTTTATCTATACCCAGAATACGACCATTTTCGGATTTTTGTTCTCTATTGTTTTGGACCAGTTAAGAAGTGTAAAATAATAGCTATCGTTTACCAGTGATATGGCAGGCTGTGAAAATTGCGTGAATTATCATCCTGCCGTATGGGAATGATAAATTGATGGAGAGTGTTCTGTGTGTGTTCGCTCTCTCGCTATGATTAGTACATCATGCTATTGTGCTTGTTGTGTTACACTTCGCGACATCAACGAAGTGTGAACTAATGAATACTTCGCGCTATCAATGAAGTGCTGTTCCCTGAAGTCAGAAGACCTGTGGATCCAGTGGAAAAAATCCAGTTATCTTAAGGAGCATTTCTCAGGTGGGTCGTGTTTTTTAATATTTCTGGTTGATTCTTCAGTATCTCTGTTCCCTATTCCTGTTCTTCTCACAAATTTCTTTCAACCTTCCAACATCCCAGCCCTTGTTTAAACGATCGTGTTCCAAGGACAGTGTGAAGAGTTTCGTTCACAACATGACACAAATTATTAATTAGTACTTAATAACAAATCAGTGAATTCTTTCTATCTTCCCTGTACATTTCACCGTTCCCTGTGCGCCCCAATGCACAAAAAGTTTCACTCGTTAAAAATGTTTTCTGCGCTAGCAGTTAACAGGACAGCTCCATGTGTCCGTACAGAATCGCTGAACTCAGTTTGTATTATATTTCATTATTAATAAGAGTCACCAACTCTTGTACACAGATTAAATTTTGATCCCCCTTTGATGAGACACGCTAACATTTTCAAAGGCTTTGTAATTTACACCAAAAAGATGGAATTTACATCGAATACTAAGTATACTTGTTTTAAATATTGTTGTGAAAACCCTTAATGAAGAAAAGATGGTACCTTAAAAATAAATGCAAATCCACAATAAGTAAATCCGTTCACATAAAACAATTTAACCATCATGTTTATATATATATATATATATATATATATATATATATATATATATATATATTTTAAAGATTCATAATTGCACTTTGCTTTCTGTTATACCGGAGGAACACTGTCTGCTATAATACAGTAAATTACTAGTGTAGCAGGCAGGGTACCCAAACATATGTCTTACTTTCTTACTGATATGTTGAATTTACTTTACCAAATTGTATATGCATACCCTCGATACATTTGTCCGATATTTGAAATATTACACAACACTCATAGTAATTAACTAGGTGAAAATGTATTAATAATGAACAATAAATTGGAAGAGTAATACGTCAGACTACTAGACATTATTTAACAATGTAAGTACATAATACATGTATAAAAAGTGAACCTAATAAATGTATTATTATTAAAAATCTATTAAATACGCAACGATATTACTATCTTTTTTTATTCTAGTACTTGTCCGATTAACGAACATTAGCGATTGTGTTGCCATCATTATTTTAGATTTGGCAGAACCTTGGATTCATATAGATTTAAATATTTCAACGAAAGGTTAAATTACTTAAATATAGTTTTTATACATATGCGAAACTCTTCTTCTAGTCACGCTAAAAAAAATAAATATCTAGTGAAAAATAATTTCTCTCGCTACATTCTTTCAGTGTGACCATATAAATACTTTTCACATTTTTGTTTAATAAAAAATTCGTAATTTTTATACTGATATTACAACATTTTTTTAATTTTTAAATCACAGCGAGTTTTAAACCTCTTTTCTCAATGAAAAAACATTAAATTACTTCAACGACTCCCTTTTTTGAGAGGGCATTATGTGCATCATCCCTTAACAATTTAAAAAGAATAAAAAAATCCATTAAATATATTGTATGTACACTAACTAATACCAAAAAATACAAATCATAAACAACAACACTATCTTTTAATTTGCTGTTATAAAATTCATTTAGTAAAAAATGTATTAATAGATAATTCAACTAATTGCTACATAAAAAAAAAAGTTACTGAAAGTGTCATTAAATTTTTTATTACGCAAATATAAAATATTCCGACACATTTTTCGTTGAAACCCTTGAGAAACTGTTAGTTCTAAGGGTAGTTACGCGCGCAATTTAGTGAAACAAATGGAACTTCAAGAATTTCTCTACGCAGCGACTCAACTTTAAACTTTGAAATTTCTGACTCTTGTGTTATTATTGCTAGATCATTTTGAATTACACATGTTTGCTGTAAACACCCATCCTGAATGTACTGAAACTAACGAAAATAGTATTTAAGTACACGACACTTCAAAGTTCATTAAGTAATCGCGGGCTTTTTGGGAGCAAATAGAAAATTGAGAGGATCTGAAGACGTTGAACAAAATGATAGGATTAACTAAACATGTTATTTGTTATTTATATTTTTCTTTTCTGTAAATATTATAATTATTTTATATTTTTTATTTATTATCTTAGTTTTATTAACCACAATTGAGTTTAAAAAACATCTACACCGGTTTTTACATGTTTTTACATCTACAATGTTTTCCGAAACCGTTCGGAAAACATTTTTCCTTCTTCAGGATGTCATAACTAACTAATATAATAGTTAAATATAATAGTTAGTTATGACATCCTGAAGAAGGAAAAGTGTTTTCCGAAACCGGTAGATGTTTTTTAAACTCAATTGTGGTTAATAAATAAAAAATATGAATCTTAACCACCGAGTTAATATTGCTAATTTTAAAAGTAATATTATAATTGTTTGTATAAAACACAATAAACATAGATCGCTTTCCATTTAATACAATACATTACAATAAAATCGTATGACTTTTTTATGAACCATTACGTAATCAATTTTAGCTGATCATTCTACTTCAAAGCACACCACCTTGCTCTCTGTCTACTTCAACCACAATCTTAACCTCCTTATCTTTCTCCCACCAGTATTTGTCCTCTTTTACTAATGTTATGTTATTTTATATTGTACACTACGACTTTATGTACTTCAATTCAACTGTGCTTAAATATTTCTGTGGATTTTTATAATTAGTTTTGAATGTTTATATTGTGTTAATGATTACGATTGTGATTATTTATACTATTAAAATCTCTTTATTAATTAAATTTAAAAAACAATTGCTTAGCGAGAATTTTTCTCAGTATCTCGCCGAAATTCATCTTATGGCGGCAAGATTGTAAGATTGCGAACACTACTGTAGGTACTATTAAATCCGAGCACATTATAATTAACGAAACGTTGAGTGTTATACAATCGCAATCAAAAGATGATTGTTGATACTACCCAGAACGTATTCCGGTATTAATGATTCTTTTTTATTGAACGCTCTCTATTTAGGTATGATTGTATGGTACGTATATTTGTTTTAGTAATGTGTTTAGTAGGGCCAGATTTAATTTTTTCCAGTTTGAAATTCGAGAAATTCTACCCAAATTGCATATACTTTCAAGATGAGGCTAATAGTTAAATTCTTATAATTATCAGATAAATAATTAATGACGTTATTTTTTTATGAAAATCATTCGAGAAAGGAAGAATTGAATATAAAGGGATAACATAAAATTATTGATTTTCTCTCATTTGATACAAGCGTTAAAAATAAATCGTGTCTAGAGACTTATTCAAAATTTTTATATTAATACTATGGAATGAATGTTGTTAGTTTAATTAATCCATGGAAAATTTATTAATTTATTGGAGTATATAATTCATATACATGAATATGTTTTGAAATCAGACAAAGTACCTACATATATTTTAATGGTAGCTTAAATCAATGTTCTAAATTGAAAAACTATTATGACAGTTTTAGTTTATTATTTTGTTAAATATTATCGATTTAAATCTCTACATTGTCGTTTTAGTGACACCTCTGTTCCATAATTACATACTATTTATCAAACAAACAGCTAGTGTTTAAAATATGACAGTGTTATATGTAAACGAAATATTTAATTGCGACTAACATAAATATAACGCAGATAAAATGTTTGCTTTGTTCAAGAAAGCGTTGTTTTCTCGTAATATCAATAATCTAATTTATGAAATTAGTTACTAATATTGTGAAAGGGTTAAATATTAATTCATATTGTGGATAAAATGTACATGAAAACATATATTTACAACATTTTTTAACGAAAATAACGACAGCGCGGATTCTACATATGTCATGCCGCTCCGGACCGGCTGGAATGAAGTGAAACATTTGAATAATTAATAGGATCGATATAAACATTATTTAGTAAGAAATTACTATGTTTTTAATATAAAATTAGATTTTCAATAGTAGTTGAAGTCTCAAAGCATTAATACAATATATTATTTAAAAACGTATGTTTTCACTAAAACAAAGAATTTTAAAAACATCGGAAATTAGTAATATGTCTTTCAAATTGATTGGTTTATAAAACTATTGTTTTTCAACATTTTAACTTGTTTTACTCAAAATTTGTCTCCATAATCTTAGCTACAAGATTATAAGAAAATACATTTCGTTTATGCAAGAATTTTTCATATTAAGATAATTTTATAGCACATGGGAAATGCATCTAATGGTCGCGGTCTTTCGTATAATGCTTGATTAATTGCTTAATTAATGCTTAATTGTCTTTCGTTAATTTCTTAATTAATTTTCGAAAAAAACGCAAAATTTTTAATTACCATTGAAAATGGCGCCTTAAAGTTCACTCATTAAAAATACAAAAATTAATGAACGACCCTTTACAATATACAAAATTAAATTAATATGTGATCTTTTTATCAATATGTAATGTTTTGAAACGAAATATTAAATCATTTTGTTACGAACGTGAAAAACCAATAATCCGAGAACTCATGTGCAAGTGAATATTATGTTACAGGCCGATGTTGTTTTTGAATAACAAAGATTTGAAACACAATTTGGTTTTTATTTATCGATTATTTGGTTTATTACAATTATGCATGGAATATAACATCGGCCAGTTGGCCGCCTCTGGCAGTGGCAGAAATGCATGCACTTTTAACAATATTTTTCATTTTTTGTCATTACTATTTAGATAAAATGTTTCAATGACTTCAATCCGTTATTGAGGCGTTAGATGCTCCATAATAAATAGTAATCAACTATTCACTACATTCACTCAACTTTCACCATATTCACTCCACAATAAATAGTAATCAACTATTCACCATATCCACTCAGCTATTCACCATATTCACTTCATAATAAATAGTAATCAACTATTCACCAAATTCACTCAACTATTCACCATATTCATTCCATATTAATAGTAATCAACTATTCACCATATTCACTCAACTATTCACCATATTCACCATATTCACTTCATAATAAACATAATCAACTATTCACCATATTCACTCAACTATTCACCATATTCACTCCATAATAAATAGTAATCAACTATTCACCATATTCACTCAACTATTCACCATATTCACTTCATAATAAATATAATCAACTATTCACCATATTCACTCCATAATAAATAGTAATCGACTATTCACCATATTCACTCAACTATTCATCATATTCACCATATTCACTTCATAATAAATAGTAATCAACTATTCACCATATTCACTCAACTATTCACCATATTCACTCCATAATAAATAGTAATCAACTATTCACCATATTCAATCCATAATAAACAGTAATCAACTATTCACCACGACTACCAAATACGAACTGACAAATGGCGGCTAAACAAAATCAGCATACAAAACAATTTCACCCTGTGTGTTTCGTATCGTTAAATTGTCATATTTGTTTAATTTAATAAATAATAACGAATAATTTTTACAGCGCAGGTTTTGTAAAAAAAATGCTTTACACATAAACTGTTTAGATCTATATATTCCAATAAAAGTAGTTTATTTTAAAATACACGACGCACTTATTGAACTATTTTATAATTCAAATACGATGATGGTTAAAATTATTATATTTCATGAGATAGTTTTTCACCGATTGATTACGTGAATACTTTTTGTTGAAATTTTATTGTTTCTCCGAAGAATTTGCTGGGAATTTCAAAGCGGCTGGCTGAAGCGCAGGATATTTCTACCGAAGGCTATAAAAGAGTGTCGGTAAAAAAACTTCTGAGAAAGCGCAATTGCATCTGGACAGTGTAGAACAGTTGGTTATTTTTTATCCATCGCAACTTTCAAGTTTGAAATTTTTATTCGTCTATCTGCTTTTCTCACACTTAAAAGTTTTAATGCATTTTTAAAAATTTTGCATTAAGCGGTAATATGAATAATAACACTTTAAATACGCGGTATAATATGAATAATAACACTTTAAATAATTTTTCAATGTTCTGTATCGATTACTTTTGCTATGTAGTATAGTGACAGCTTCGAGGCCAATGTTAATCGTTGCCACTTTAATATACGAGTGGCCCAAAAAAAGTGAGAACATTTTGTAAAATGTGATATAATTACATCAAAATTAGTTTAACTATATCACAATATATTAAATAGTTTACTAATTAACTTACTTACCTATTTACCTATATTAAGTTTTATTTCGACAATTTCCGTTATTGTTTATATTTGGTTTTTTCAAATTGTTGCCCAAAATGACAAAAATCACTGCAGAAGAAAGTATTCTGATCAAAAATTTGCGAACTGAAAAACGTTGGGGCGCTAGGAAAATGATCAAAGTGTTTTATAACAAAGCCTGGAGTACAGATTGACATTACAGTATAACTGGACATTACAGCAGGACGGAGCTCCATCTCACACAGCCAGTAATATAATAAACTTTCTTCGTCGTGAGAATGTTAATTTCAACGAGCCAGACATGTGGCCACCGAACAGCCCAGATTTAAGCCCAGTAGATTATGCAATATGGGATGTTTTGATGATATGTTTGGCTAAATATTGTGCAAAAAATGACGTTAAGAATTATAATTAATTATATTATGTTTTGAAACAACTCAGGTGTTACAAGATGTTACACTTTTTTTGGGCCACCTGTATAATATTATTAAGGAAAACACATTCTTATTGTGAAGATATAATTATTCAAAACATAGGTCTGTGATATTTTAAATACTAAATATAATATACACTATACACGTGTATAATGTTGAAAATACTGTGTATAAACAAAAAAAGGAAGTAGTCTTTCACAATACAACCTAACATAATATTACTTACTTACGTACCGTCACGCCATTTCCCCGCGGAGGTAGGCGGAGAGGATAGAGCATCATATTTTTCTGTTTTGACACACGATTCTCGCCTCATTCACATTCATACATCTTCTGATACGAGCTCACCGATTATTGTGGCATCTAATAGTATTGTTAAAATGTTAACTGCTAATTGTTCACATCAATGGTAAAATGGAGATGAAAAGCACGCTGCACTACAGTTGCTGACTCAGTTTTACCGAACTCATGAACACAGAAAACCTTGAGCTGTATAGTAACCATTTTACTCACAACTGAGGTGAAATGACTGTGGGATTCAAAACTTTTTGACCTTCTCTATCAATTGCTATGTAGATCATTCACATGCAACGTATAATTTGAGAAATATAGCTGTATAAAATTGAGTCCATCATTTGTATACAGCTATAACTCTCTGGATATAACTCCGTCGGGGAAAAATCCCATTTACGAAGATAATATTTGACGACTCTATTTGAATACGCGAGTGGTACGATTTAATTAAATTAATTTAATTAAAACTACATCGATGGGGCCGAAATATGATTGGGATGAAAGAATCTTCACTGCGGGCGCACCTAAGAGACCACCGGTTGACAAACCACAATGGAGTACCGATACTCCACGATTCTGTTGGGATACAGAAAAACTTACGTGCTTTCAATTAATGACTGGTGAATCAAGACGAATATATAACATAGAGGAATGAAGGGATCCTCTTAACCGTGCCAACCTCATATTAGATTTATTTTCTATTCCTTATTTTGAGATTGACCCTTGAGAACATTTCAATAAACCTCCGTCCTCTAAACAATAATTTAATAATACCTAATATATTACATAATAATGTTTAATATATTACATTTCAACCAAAACCTGAAGTGTTGAGTAAGATGAAGGCTAAATGGCTTATAATTTTCCCAATCTTCTAAATTCCTAAAATTGTAAATTACTCGTGGAATTCATTAAATAAGATATTTCAATGAGATTAATTTAAATTTACAAATAGTTTTTGAAGACATAAATAAAACCATTACACCCTCAGGACAAATAAATAGTAAGAAACGTTTTGTTCACTGAATTCCTTTCAAGTATTTGAAACATGAAGCACCTGAGGGAATCGCACAGAAGATATAGAAAGCTACCTAGTTAAATAATAATATATAAAAAATGGAATGTAATAAATATTTCTACTAAAAATATTCTAGAATACTAAAACGTGACCCATTTTAAACATGGGATTCTCAAAAAAAGGATTTTCCAAAAATAACCATTGATGCATAAAGCCCAAAAATCACACCGTACTACACGCGGATATTCATATACTCACTTTATACTGTTCACTTCCCCAAACGTGACAATTTTGCTTATTGGTATATCCGCTGACGTGAAAATTGGCTTTGTCATTGAATTGCGACGAATTGAGGTTCTTGAATTTTCGGCTACATTCACTCCTTTTATAAATATTTTCATTTGAACGAACTCTACGACCATGCACTGCTATTTTTGTCTTTCGGACGTAGGACAGCTAAATATATAACATTTTTTTATTTTATTATTTCATAATTTATGAGTATTACTCGAATATTTTTCAAAATACTCGATTATAGAACACTTAAAACATGGAAGAGTGTACTTGAGTATCGAGTATTCGAGTACTCGAATTGGAGACTAGTCGGTACCAGGTGTAACTTTTAGGTCGATGAGAGATTATTGTTTGTACCCAGGTTTATTCAGGGTACGTGAAAATTGTGGAGGCAATAAACCTTCACAGGCATATTAAATAATAAATCAAGTTTTTAATTTAGTATTGAAAATGTTAATTTGTATTTATCAACATTTTACAAATTCATGATTAAAATAAGACGTTAGGGGTTGTTTTCAGAAGATTACAGTTCTATGTATACATTGTCATAGTAACATGAAAGTTGTCGATGAAAATTAGTATACAGATGTGATATAAACAAAAATGATTATTATTATACTATTGAAATACAATAATTAATGAAGTGAAAGATAAAAGACGACACACTTGTAAGGATTTCAAACAAGTGTTCGTTGCGTCCAACAATGAGACATTCGCTTATTAATCAAGTGATCTGCGGTTCGAATTTAAAACTCTCCTCAGGATAACATTTTCGTCGGACACCGGTTCAGTTTACTTTGAAAATAGTAAGAATATTTATGTGACAAGTATTCTCTCGTTTTCTTCAGAAAAAAAACCTCTTAATTTGTGTTGTTACATTTATATAACTGTATTATTTTTATGTTTCATTTATGTAGGTACGTGATGGAATACAACGATTTGGGTAGAATATATATAAGCCAAATACAATTTTGATGTTACAGTAATATGTTCGAGTAAATGGATTTGTGTCACCAACTACATTAATATAACATTTACATACTCGAGTAAATTGATTTATGCCACATTTTACTTGCAAATGTATAAACATAATGTTACATTTATATATTCGAGTAAATTTATTTATGCCACATTTTACTTGCAAATGTATAAACATAATGTTACATTTATATATTCGAGTAAATTTATTTATGCCACATATTACTTGCATACACGTAACATAACGGTATATTTAGCAGTGGGCTATAAATACGTTAACAAGGGGCATACTTAATCTCAGAGCTATTCGCGGTGTTCCGGAATTATACGCAATAATTATTTAAGCAATCGAATATTACTAAAAATACATATTATATATTATGTAATAATACGCATTATACAGTAAAATAATTAATATCGATAGCTGAAAAATGGTACATTAGATTGAAATAGTGAAGAGTTCAAGATTGATGCAGAAATAGGTACAATTCATTTCGCAACTAGTTCATGTTTTAAAATCAAATACTAATGTTCTCCTTAGTAAATGATTATTTAAAGTACTACATATTAGGAACTGTCCTCAAAACTGTGCACAATTACAGTAAAGGGTAAAAAATGTGCACGTGTGAAATATGAAAAATAATTGTTCATAAAAATGTTGCGTTGAATATCAAAGAACATCTGGAAGTAATATATATCAAGCATTGTTGTTAGACTATACAAGAAAAAATGGCTAGATCTCTTTTATTATATACCTTAAATAAATGTATTTTACAAGAATTTTCAAAAGACAACATAGTCTTATGTGTCATAATACACATTAAAATCTACAGAATTACAGTTAGGGACTGATTTGATCTGAGCATATTGTTTTTTATTAATTTAACAAGGGGCACGTGCGAGCCCCTACCAGACCTCTTCAGCCCATTCCTGGTTCCATTTATTTACTAGAGTAAATGAATTTATGCCATAAACTACATTACCTGCTTAAAGTTACATTTATAAGATCGAGAAAATAGATTTATGGTGTGTATCTTTTAACGAATAAAATAGATTTATAGTACATATATTACTTTAAGTTATTTTATTGTTATAAGTATGTTACATAAATTTGTTATATTACATTTAGCTACATACTCTCTCAAAATTCATTTAAAGTTCGACATCTGAACTTGTGCTATCCTGTAAGATATATTAAATAACGGTATTTTTAGGTTTATGAGTTTGTATATTTGGGAAGTATGTTTGATAGAAACGGAAAGGCTGAGACTGATATCGAAAGGAGGGTGACTGCAGGAAATAAAGTAAACAGCGCTTTGAATGGAATTATATCTAACGGGAATTTGTCAACCGAGGCAAGACTAGCGGTGCACAATGGAGTGCTAGTACCGACACTTATGTATGGAAGTGAGGCCTGGAGCTGGCAGAAAAGGAACGAAAGTAGACTGAATGCAGTGGAAATGAGATCACTTAGACGTATTTGTGGCAAATCTATTTATGACAGAGTAAAGAATGAAGAAATAAGGAAAGAATGTAAAGCTGTTAGTATAGTGAGTAAGATTAAGAAAGGATCACTTAGGTGGTTTGGTCATATGGAAACGATGAATGAGGAGAGAATGGTAAGAAAGATATATGACGCAAGTGTTGATGGAACCAGAAATAGAGGACGTCCGCGGACGACCAGGTAAACCAGATAATGGAGGATGGTTCTGTTAGAAGCCTCAACAATCGGCGAGCTTGTATGACAAGATGTATGAATGTGGATGAGGCGAGAATTGTGTGTCAGGACAGAAGAGAGTGGCGCTCTATCCTCTCTGCCTACCCCTTACGAGAAAACGGCGTGATGGTAAGTAAGTAAGTAAGTAAGTATTTTTAGAAAATATAACGAGTAATACATTGTTATTTCTTTGGAAGCACATACGAGTCATTTCTTCTACATAAGTGTACATAATATGAATCATACCCACAGGCGATGTAAGTATGTATTTGTTTCATAAAAGAACTAGGTAAACAGAGACTTATTTATTTCCTTTTTAATGTTGAGTTTTAAATGCATACTCCCTTTAAACAAAACTAAGCACAGATTCTCATAAAATAGATTGTTAACATTTATTTTATTGCTCTCTGCAGACATAGTTGTGTTTATTTTTATCACGGCTTACAAAAAAGAGGCGTGTTATCGAGACTACACACGCACCCTAGTTCTGCTTCAAACCTATTTTTTGTAAGAGTATGTATTGTTTAAAAACCAGCTATTTCTATGTGCTAATGAAGTAAAAGTTCACTTCTTAACCCGCGCCGCAATCCGGCGTCGACGCATAGTCGATCATACATAAGACGTATCCGGATGTCATCGCATACTAACTAATTTCACGGCACTACACAAAAAAATGTAATGTTTTTTGTGAAAATTTTCGACGCGGCGTTGATTTAACGCGTTCTTTATTACGTGCCACACTCCTTAACCTCTTACTTGACGCCGTCCGTATGAGTCAGCACGGACGCCGTTTCAGTCAGTCTCCCGCGCGACGGCTGAGCGGAAGGACGTAGGACGTCGCGACGCTGCGCGCGCATACGTTTTAAAGCGACCGAACGCGTGTTCTCAATTCAAAAAGCGTGGTATGTAAATGTCATAAAACGGGCGCTAAATAGACATTTGTGTTGAAGTTTCATGTCCTTTCACAAGTTTAACTGACAGTTGCGCTGTGTTTATTATTTATTACAATAAGTACACGTGAAAGAGATCCTTATTGTGAATAAGTATTTAATGGTTGATTGCGACAATTACGCGAAAATTTTTTGAATTTCGTAAATTAACAATTTTTTAGAATGTGTTAATTAATATAATTTAAAAATCAGAAACAGTGAATACAAAATAGTTTAAAAACAATAATTCTTGCAGTGTTTTGGATGATGATGTGTATTTGTTTTTCAAAAATGGTAAGACATTATTGATTTTATGATAAAATATTTTTGAAGCTCAAATAACAAGAGTATGTATATTTTTAATGATTTAAAATAAAATAACCACATAATACGTATTTTTTTAAATGATTTTATTAAAATATCTATAATACTAATAAGAAACTAAAATAAATCCTATTTTAAAAGATAAGTTAGGTATGTTAAACATTTTTGAAAATGAACTGTTCAAATTACGAATTTCGACGAATGTGTTTGACAGAAATATGTTAATTTAATTTGTTCAAAATTTTCTTGCCGAAATAAATTTATTCTATCAGCGTGTCTTGGCGCAAAATGAAGATTGACATTTTTTCACGAGAATTTTTCCAACGCAGATTTTCTCTTAAGGAAACTACCTACCGATTCTGCAAAACAGAATTTTGGTTTGTTTTCATTCAATTTTGCTGGATATAAAGAGCGCTATCAAAGCAAACGCACCCAGTGATGTAAAAAAGATTGGGTCTAGGATTTGTGATGGAGCTTACTTTAAAAAATAGATAATGATCATCTTACGTCTTTTCGACAGTAGCGTAGTTTAAAAAATGTTAACGTTTAACTTTTTTCACATGGTGATACTTTAAAATAAAATTCAATTTTAATGTTTCCATTTGGGTTCATTAAGTTCCAATAATGTGTTTTTATAATTATAATTAATTTTATTACATTATTGATTTTTACACAAATAACACAACATTTTTTGTCATTTTGGCATGTTTTAAGATTAATAGAACATACGGCTTTATAAAGAAGAGCGGTTAATATTATATTTCATGTTTATTTCGTTTCCAGTATTTTGTTTAATTTTAGTGAATAGGGAGAGGGGGAGGGCGCTTTGAATGTAGTAATTCCTAATTGAAAATTATCAGTTAAAAATAATAAATGTGCAAGACGCGTGAGTTGGGTATTAGACATAAGGCTTTTCTGCCTACCCTCACGAAGAAACGACATAGCAGTTAGTTATTACGTTCCTTCAATTATATGTACACACACATCTAATTAGGTCGAGATGCCCACAAGATGGAGTTTTTTTAAAAAATAGTATTTCAAATTAAGGACGTACAAATAATAGGCATAAAATCAGTCAAAGACATCGCTGTCCAACATTCCAACCTTAATCATAATAAAATAAATTAATAATTAACTTTAGATTTACAACACATTCACTATATTTATTTATTGTCTCTATTGTTTTTACATCTCTGTCGAATTCTTTATCTATCTTTCAAATTTAATTAAATAACACCACAACAGCACGAAAAAAACTGTCTCATTTAACACAGGCGGTAGTCTAGTAGAGTAGCCAACAGTAAACTAATAAGTGTATAATAATATAATTGTATGTTCACTTATGATTTACAAAAAAAAAAATATGTCAATAAAAGTTTAAATAAATAAAATAAAATCAAAAAAAAAAAGTTTATTAGAAAAAAAAATTAATAATAATAATCATAAATAACAAAAATACTTATTAGATTTAAATTTAGTTTATTAATTTATTTACATGCAAATTAAGTGTATTAATTAGAGAGATATTCATATAAATTCAATTTTATCGAAAAATATTGTTTTACTACCGGAATTTGAATCTAGATCTCTTCCTATCCGGAAAACAATGTATTGACCGATTATGCTATACTAACACAATGCATTGATGATAAATTTTCGAACTTATAAGTTACACTTTTTAAATTAATACATCTATCGTTCTATTATTTGAAAGCCATCTTCTTTTTTTATTTATTTATTTATCTGTGATGGTATAGCATAATCAGTTAATGTATTGTTCTTCGAATAAGAAAAGGTCCAGATTCTAATTTCGATAGCAACAATAATATTTTTCGATAAAATTTATTTTATATGTACATCTTTGTAATTAATACGTTTAATTTGTATTTAAAAAAAATATCACAGACTTGTGTTCTGAATAATTATAACTTCACAATAAGAATGTGTTCTACATAATAATATTATTTTATTAATTAATTTTATAAACACTTGGTAATACGAAATACAAAAAATAATTCATAATTGTACTTTACTCTTAATAAAACGAAGGTAGTTTTTTATTAGAATTATTTTTAATTATTCTATCATTTGTATTTGTATTTTTTTTTTTCAATTACACAAAAATCAAATAAAAAAATTAAATTTGCAATATTTAAAGCAGTAATTAAATGAACATATTTTAGATTTTTTTATTTGACAGCGGCGAGTTTTAGTGTCTTTTGTAAATCAGAACAAAATACATTTTATTCCGCTCTGACAAAGGAGTATTATAGACTATAATGTATGTAGAAGATACTTCGTAAGGTTTTAATATATATGAGACAATTCAATTGAAAATATTCTTGTTTACCACGTATATATTATGTATTTATAGTTATATATTTGACGAGCAAATAACGCAAACCTGAAAACAAAAAAAATAATTGAATTCCATTACTAGTGTGTAACGATATAACGATAAATATTCATAACTGCTATAATATTTTTGCAAAATTTGCAACCATCCAAAATCCGCAGTGTTATTGTTTTAATCCATCTCTTTCCAACATCGGATCTCTCCCACCTCAGACGTCAAACGTCAGGGAAGAGAACTAATCAATCATTACGGACCATGAAATATGGATGCTGGAACAATCACGCATGTGGATGATTACTTGTAGCATGATGAACCCAGGAACGCAGGGACAATGTTAGATTGTCTGCCACAAAACGAATCATTAATGATGACGTATGATGTTTAGGCAGGCAAAAATGATAATATTTTTCTGTCTCTTTTGTTCGAGTATTTTGTATCACCGCTTATATTGGATACAAAAAAATATGCTGTCACGTTTTTTTGTTTGTTTAAACGTACAACACTAATCGTAAAACATTGTTTTGGTACAATTGAAAGACAAATGATGACGGGCATAAAAAAAAAGATATTTTTAATATCGTTATATAAAATATATGAATTCTTATATATCAATTCCTTTTTGAAATAAAAAAGATTTTGGATGCGCCTAGTATCGATTCCGCTAACTCTCACATGCAAAACTCACTTTTCGCTTCTGTAAGCTTTATTAATTTATTTACTTAATTACAATCACGCCGTTTTTTCTCGGAGGCAGAGAGATAGGTTTGAACATTCCACTCCATTAAGTCCGAACGCACAACTCTCGAATTATTTGTAATCATAAATGCCTGATAATTGTTGAAATTCCTAACAGGACCATCTCTAATATCTGATTTAACTGATTAAGTCAAGTTTTTTGTTTCTGTTGCCATCATAATCACGTTATACATATATCTTACCAAAGAACAAATGATTGAGAAGAGAACAGTAAGAAACATATTTATTTACAATGTCTAAATAATTATACAATGGCGGCCCTCGTAGTCCAGTGGTCATGACGCTCATATCAGGTGCTCCGGGTGCGATTCCCAGTGAAGACACAATACATCTATGTCATTTTTTCATACCGGTGTTTTTTTGTAATGTGTTTCATTATAGTAATCGGGCATCATAACCTGTTGTAATGTTAAAAAATAAATGCTAAAATATCTATACTTTTGTTATAATAAATTAATTTCTATAGATCTGCTGCTAATTATAAAATCAAATAATAATTTTAAAAAGTAAATATATTTTATTTCTAAAGTTTTCTGTTCTTTTTACATTTCTGTAGTCGGGATTTATTTTAATCGGGGTTGTTAATTTAATATTTTATTCTTCCTTTATATCAGATTTATGTTATTATGTCCTCTCATATTTTAACATCAACATATTTATTATACCTAAATTATTAAAACAAATAAATCTTTGAATTACTTTTATATAAAAAATGTTCTTTAAATAAAATAAATATTTTTATTAAAATTTTTGTAATCGAAATATTATACATAAAAATTAAAGCTATAGTTTTTGTGATTATCAACATTTTTATATCCAGTACAGGAAAAATGCCTCCCCTAACTCCTTTCAAGTTTCTCTGGTGTTGGTTTCGCGGGTCCACTGTCCACCCGCTACTGAGTCATTTGTCCAGGGTGACATTTTGGCCCGCCCACATTTCGCATTCAAGTTAGAGGTCTCAGCTCAGTCATCATTTTAGGGCATCTGTCTCCACTCGGAAACCTTTTTAGCCCCATCAGATGACTCGCCCACTTCTGTTTTAACTTTGCTACCCGGTGTCTACTTTTAGAGTTCGGTTTGAATATATTTAACCAGGGTACATATCATATACGAGTATATGTGTATTACTCCTTGTCACGTCAATATAGCAGGCGCGTGCGGTCAGTAACGTTCTCTTTAAGGTGTGCGAGTGTGCGCGCGCACTCGATTTGGCACTTTAAGGTTTTTAATGAGACTTCTTTATGTGGTGCCTTCTATCTAAGGTTGGACACCATGTTGAAGTAAGTTGATATTACCTGCATAAGACCACCAAAATATTGGACGTTGAACTACTTTCTGAGAATACACAGCCAATATAATCTCTTTTTACCTACGCCTCTATAAAAAGATGAAAATATAAAATTTTTAATAATGAATTAATTATTAAACTTAGAATCGTTAGAAATGAGTAAATCTAGTAAAATTAACCAACATATTATATATAACCAATTAAATTTAACTGCGAATCCTATCCTAAAAATTTTCTAATAATTTTGGATCATAAAGTCAATTTTCACATCTTTCATCATCGTAGCAATTAAACTCATGTGCTATATAATATTTGTTTAAATTTAAAAAAATATCTATGAAATCATTAGAATAATTTTATATATGGTTTTAGTTATTGTTTTTGTCATCCTGATGAAACAAAATATATTTTACAAAACTAGTTGATAAATATAATTAACTCGTAGTGGCATAAAAACAGAGTTAATAAATGATTAATTATTAAAATATATACATACATATTTTATTTAGATATATTAAAAAATAATACATATTTTCACGTTTTTTACGAAAATGTGGATTTTTATTATTATTTATATTAAAACTTATACAATAGATTTGACTTTAAAAAAAATATGTATGTTATTGGATAAAACATTTACACTAATGTAAGCGTAATAAACTGAATGTTATTTCCATAATTAAGAAAATACAAGCATTATAAGAAAGATACCGACTATTAAATTAATTTTCCACGTGCTACAAAATTGTCTTAATTTAGAAAATTCTTGCATATACGAAATATGTTATAATCTTGAATCATGATAAAAGAGACAAATCTGCATAGAACCAAATTAGCAAATTTTTTAAAATTAATGGAGTTTCATTCAATTTGCAGTACATTTGCTCAATTTTCGATGTTTTTAAAACACTTTGAGTTGGTGATTAACAATTTTTTTTAAATATATGACATGCTTTAAGGCTTTAGCTACTATTTTTATTCAAATTTTATATCAAAATCACAATTATTTCTTACTAAATATAAGTATATATATATATATGTATATGTATATGTATATATATACTTATATAATCAAGTTTGGATTTAAAATATTTTTCAGTTTCAATTTATTTACCGTATTTGAAATTAATATCTGCCTCAATATCAACAGCTCTGAGCACAGGTAAGGTATACCTCAAATTCACTTATTAATTTAGTTTTTTATTACACATGTTTAATAACAAAAAGTATGAACCCTCACATACGGAGAGTTGTGTTTAGATCCTATTTGGAAGAAAAAAATAGCGAACCGGTGGTTAAAAAATTAGGATGACACCACTGACTTTAATAATGAGATATGTAAACATTATAATGGGCTTGTGTCTAAACGACCACGACTGAAGACAGCTGCCTTAAATCATACACTCGAGGAAAAATCTTTCTTATTAACAAATCCAAAAAAAAGATCGTGAGTTTGTGTATACACTTTATTTTTTATTACTTCTACTATTGCAATGATCTGAATAACGACTACATGTTCAGGTCCCAACCAAATGCTATGTTGTCTCATATATTTTATTTTCTTTTAACATGAAACAATACAAACTTAATATGAAAAGATTTCGCATCTTGAAAGAACAATAGAACGTACCCGTCACGTTGTTAGCAAATTATTTACTGTTACTCAACGTTCTATTGACTAAGCCGACATCTAAGAATATCAAAGATACCACTTGCCGCACACTATCTTTACCATTACCCATTGGGCACATATCATTTCTTTGCTTACTTTAATGACTTGGCCTGTGGTCTTAGTTAAGCATTGAAAAGTTTTCAATTTATTTATTAACATGAAATTCGTTAAACATAAAAAAAATTCTTCTGTTTCCATGGTTTCATGTCAGACGATTTCTATTGTATATTAATTCAATCTTATAATACCGACATCATATTCAAATGATTACTTGGAAATGATTGACATATGAAAATAAATTGAAGTAATACATTATATTATGCATGAAATGTACATTTTTAATAATTTATATAATAATGTCCTTGTCAAAACAATAATTCTCAGACAGTTTTTTGCGATGAATAAAAATGATACTAAGTTGGATTATACGAAATTCTGTCAAAATGTTTTCCAGACTTAATCCGATATTCCGATGTGTTTTGCAAGACGAGACTGAATTTACTTAAAACATTCACGTCGCGATCGCAGCCACCAGTTTGATCTTTTTTATACCTATAATATGGTGATTCTTTCAACGTTTATCAAGGCTTATCATATAAAATATCACTAAATATTATGAGCACTACCGACTGTTAAGGTCACAAATAAATAATATTATATTATTATACAGGTTCAGGATTTTTTCAGGCACCCTAGTGTGGAGTAGAAATGCGCGATATATCGATATCGTATCAATATTTACAACTAAAATTTGACAGTAGCTACTTAAATACAAAATCAGCTGCTACCAATGATATTTTTAAATATATGATTGCGATTTACAACTGTCAAATTATCGGCGCAGATCATCGTGCGCATGATATCACTGCTACCAAAATAACGGTTACTTATCGATATATCGAACATCGATAATGTCATCGAGCGAATTAGAAAAAAACAACTTTTTTGTTTATTTGAGACCTATTTTATTTGAGAAAATTAGACCCACAAAGCATCTTGCTAGACGTTTGTCTCCAGGTACATTTATATTAATTTTATAACATTTAATATAATCAAAAACACAATAACTAATCAGTGTCATGGTTTAAACAATTTTTTTCAAGCTCACAAGTAAACAAATTATTTTCGATAAGCTACTTTTTTATCATTTCTTTCAAATTGGCAGAAAGCGTACTATTTTGTAATGACTCAGGAAGTTTATTTTTTAGTGTAGGAACAACAAATTCTAATGTCTTAGATTATTGATGATTTTGGGAATTGTTAAATTCATATTAGCTACACCCCTTACATTTTTTCCGTGCGAAGCCACCCTATTTGGAGCATCCTTATTACATTTTTCTTTTATTAAAAGGAACAGAAACAGCCCGTGTACAGGAAGAAGGTTTACGGAAAAATATTACAATTATATATTATGCATAAATTTAAATGCTTCCAAACATAAATTTTTTTTCACTGTGGTTATTTAAAGATTTTGTATTTGTTTTGTATTTGAGATACTGGAGTGATCCCACGATCGAACCCCATATCTTAATAATGACTCGACCAAAGAAACGTAAATTATTCACATAAAGATTTATTAATTATAACCGATGTTTTTGAAATAATTTTAGTATATCTATATTAACGTAAAATTATAAAAACTGCAGTTGAGAAGAAAAATTAATGGTTTTGACAGATAAAACTATTTATGATAGAATCAGGAGATTTCACTGTGGAAAATTTTGAGTGAATTCATCTTCGAGAGTGGTTATCTTTCATGTTGTTATAAAGATTCGTATCATTGGTAATACATATTTATTTACATGGCTATTTTAAATTTACACTGTCACTGTACGGAGCACAGGTGCAAGCGGTTAGCGCATGCGCAGTACACGCCGGCATGACAAATTATCGACGCAGATCATCGTGCGCATGAAATCACTGCTACCAAAATAACATGTAAGGCTTAACTGCTACTTTTCAATATCAGTAGCAAGTTTCGAGATATTAAAAAGTAACTGGATCGCTCATCTCTAGATCTCTAGTGTAAATTTTAATTCATGGGCAGTCTAGTAGTCAAGCTTCTGCTGGGTTTTCTCGAAGGGATCTCAAAGATCTCTAAGAAAGTCTAATAGTTTTCGCCTCTCGCAATAATGCTAGTCCGTCTCAATTTACTCGACATCGAAGTATCCTAATTCTGGGTATAATAATCTAATGATTTCATTGGTCAATTTATTTGTGATGTCCTTGAGATCAAATATATATATATGTGTGTGTGTGTGCGCGCGCGAGATGTATATGTATATGTGTGTGTGTGTAGGCGGGGATAAAAGGGCTGACGCGCGCGAGGCGCAGTCTTTTTTGCGTTAGCGTTTTGCTCCGAAACTAATTATATACCTCGCACCATAACTGTATTGTTCGTGTAATAAAGATATACTAGTCACATAAGAATTTCTCTTGGACCATCGGCAACCAACTACGAGGTGTACAACTGAGACGTACTTATTACGCAAGTTCGTAATATTAATATCAAGGGTTTAAATTAAAAGACAAATAAATTGTTTACAAAAATGCCACTTCTTCTTCCTTGGGGGAGGACCCACCCTTTCCCAGGAATAGTTTAGAAACTAGAGCTCCTTTGTCAATCCCACTCATCAAAGCTAATACAAATACGCGACTTTAATTCAATAAAATATTCAAAAAAGCTAATGCAACATATAAATCAAAAACGGAAATTTAATATGATTATTAGAAATTTTTGTAAAAGTTAAAATTTAGACCTTCCAGCGTCCCTTAAGTATTGGCATGAGCGCTGAAGTGGACTGTGAATAGTGATAGTTTTAGTGTCCGTGCCACGCCTCCGCCTCGCAGTGCAGCACTGAGACGTAGCACGGTCGCCTTTATAGTATTAAAAAATGCCAACCTGGCGGCAAATGAGAGGAACTGATATGGGAGCTTTTGCTCACAGAACGGTCCTGGGTAATTAGTGGGTCCCATTCACTGTTAATATTTGCCAAGTTTTCATTAGAAATAATTTAATTTAAAGCACCGTTCGCATTATTCTCTGTACTTATCCATCGACGTTTCCGTTCCTATTAACATACTTTGTACTTCTAACGTACACAACGCACGCATCTATTAACACAGAATAGAGTTTAATAGCTGGCATCCTGTGGAAATCTGTTACGCGCATGCGTTACATTTTTAGTTAAATTTTTTGTTACATTGGAAGTCACATGTAGAATCAAATACAGTATTATGGATGATTTACTGTAACAAGATTGTATTCTTTTCTTAATGTATAAGTGAAATGATATTTGTAAAATATGAAATAAAGTAAAAATTAATAAAATATATATCAAAGCCATGTAATAGTTATTGTGACTTTGACTGTATTCTGTATGACTGTACAACATTTAAATCTTACATTTAAATTAATTAGATAAAATGGTCAAAAAGACAGAAAAATCTATCAAAAAATTGTAAGTTTAAGATAAATTTTCGAACTTAAATTGATACATGTATTATTCCATTATTTTGAAAGCAATCTATTTATATTTACGGAAAATCCCGGTAGTGAAATTATATTTTTTCTTTAGATAGATTTTTTTTATATATGTTTCTTTCTAGTGATTTACCAAATAAGATTTTATTTTTTAGAAACTATTCAATTAAATTGTAATATGATTAAAAATTAAAATGAGCCAACCATTGAACGTTCTTTTATATGAGAAAACATGTGATCAAGACAATTTAATTAATCACATTTGCAATACGGTATTATTTGATGGGGAGGAACATATAAAACTTCAATGACACAATTAGAAATCACTCAAAAAATGATAATAAAAAAGAAAATCCAGGTATACAACTCTTCACAGATTTCAAAGTACGAAAAATAATACATATACAAAAAAAAATTCAATTATCCAAATTTTCAAAATTAAAAATCTATTTAATTTTAGAAGCGAATTCCATCTACAAGAGAATCTACAAGATTTAGAGACCAAATTGATATTCCAAAACTAAAATATACCGCAACCGAAAATAATTATATTTATCAAGGCATCAAATTTTTTAACAATCTCTCCATCATAATCAGAAAAATTACAGATTACTATAAATTTCTCCTCTGTACACGAGTCTTACTCTCATAGAAAAAAAATAAATGTTAAAAGAAATATATATATATATCCTACTAATTATTTTTAAATGTATTATATTTTCTAATATTAAAAAAATTAAAAAAACATTTTTTTTTGTTGATAATAATTACTAATAGCTTCTTAATACACAAGGGAACTTATATTTAATTTATTATGTAAAATTACATTTTTTTAATACAGAAAGTATTTATTTTATAAAACTCCATTGTTAATCAACACAATAAATCAAGCACGATTTTTTTGGTTCTATATTTAATTTTTACAAATAGCTCACAATAAGCTCACCACAGTGTTCTATGTTTATCAATTGATAATAGCCTAGACAGCCGAAACGATCATCCAATTATTTGGAAAAATTTAATATAGAACCAAAAAAAATCGTATATGTTGATTATATTTTATACAGGGGAAGTATAATCCAATAAAACATACAATAAAATTAAATAAAAATTTGTAATTTGTGACAGCCTAATGATACAATTCAAGTTATTGGTTCGGTAAAGGAATATGCAAAACATATTGAGAGAGAAGGCTCGATTCGTATCGGTTGGCATAAAACTTTTAAAATAATTTTTAAGACATGTGCACTTGTGACAAATTCACTTCAATTTTACACTAGACATTTTGATGAATGACGTGCGCATGTGTGAGCGTATCCTTGTGAAGTCCATAGATAAAGTGCCGCCCTTAGGAAAATTTCAGAATACCGCCACTACCATTAAAAAATGTTATCCTCAATTTTTTTTTTATGATGTAAACTCAATATGTAAGTTATATTGTAGCTAAATTCTAAAAAAGACTAAACTCATCCACAATAATAAGAGTTTGGCAATTTTGGTGAATAATGAAGAACGTTATCCACCAATTTATTAATGACATGTATTATTTAACACCATTGATAATTTATTAAATGTTGCAAATTATATTACGCTTTTATTCGAATACACTATATTATTCGAATACAGAATATTTTTTAACTTAATGATGCACATAAAACATTGGTCTCAAACTGGATCTCTTTCCAAACCGGGGAAATTGAGCATTATCCAACTATGCTACAGAAACGATATTTTTAGCGACAAATTTTCGAACCTTTTTGATATTAATACATTCAATCGTTCCATTATTTGAAAGAGCCATCTATCTTATTTTATATCATATACTATTTCCTTTTTGCCGCGAAATCACTACTAATTTCTTCGGAATCGAGATAATACACTTCTTTAATCAGACCCCAGGTAGAATATAATTCGGTTACATGGTCGCCTCACTACATTGATCACTCGAAGTCCGTCGAAAAAATTCAGATAAAGTTTTAAGATTCATTAATTTTAAATTAAATATACGTTCTGAGGATATCAATTATGGTTATCTTCTTACTCGTTTGAAATTATTAAAATTATCAGTGAGACGTACGATAACTGACCTTACTGCCCCCAGATTGCTGATCTGCTTGACTTTCATGCATCATTGAGGTCATCGAGATACAATTCGTTGTTTTATATTAGAACATATGCATAAGCTAACTCCGCAGTCCCCAAATTGCATTCTTTGGGGAATGAATATGCGGAAGTAGTCGACATTTATGTTATAAATTTAACTCTATAAGACTACATTATTACAATTTTTTATCTCAACTCAATGGTGTTGGATAAATTGATTTACTTCACATTTTTAATTTTATTTCATTTAAAAAACATGCTGATATTTATAATTTTTTATTTGCGTATTGCGCTTCTGATGAGATTTTCTATTTAAAAAATAAATTAATTAATGTCTGAATAGAATGTATAATAATAATAAATAAACAATACAATTTATTGAAAGCACATTTAACCTTTCTTCGGTAACTTTCGTTTCTTTAAATGCATGTTGTCTTTATAAATTGTATTGTTTTATGACCCGAGCAATTTCCTTTCGGGATTAAATGACAACAATGCTACCGCACTTTGCTGATTTTTACAGCATTGATCCTTTCTAAACATATGTGACATGTTGCATGTACATATCGGATTGTTTTCGCTTAATTTTGAGAAATTGACCTTTAAAGTGACCTTTAAATAACTTTTCAAGTTTTATTGTTCAAGACAGTAATTTAAATATTTATATTAAATCTAATACTTAAATTTAGCCGTCAAATTGCCGCCCTTAGAGCCGGTTGTGTGATCAGTAGTAACTTTTTACTAACGCCCGCGGTTAAAATCGTTTGCGGGTTGTTCAAACGTAAAATTTACTATTGTCAAAGTATAGATGGAGATGTTTATAGGCAAATTTGTGACAAGTAATTATGAAATAAGCTTTATTTTTACACGGGTTGCCTCAAGAGGAAGATATCTCCGAATACTTTTAATCTGTTTCAGTTGATGTCAACAGGCACTGACAGTTTTACTGATTCGTGTATTCATTGAAAGATTTGAATCAATCAACAACTTAACTGCAGATTTAGTACTCGTAGACATTGATTCCTGTATTAAGTTTTGCCTTCTCGGTTTTGCTGTCCATAGTAGTTCTAACGTGACCATCTTAGAATATCTGGTTTATCATTTTCTTACTATGGAAAATTTGTTGTCAAAAATAATGTCGCTGTAGCATAGTTAGATAGTGCACCTTCCCCGGTTTGGAAAGGGATCCAGGTTCGAATGGGTAAGTAGAGAGGGGGAGAGTCACATTCTTTCATCCTAACACGCAATATTCGCACTATCCATATTTATACACAGAGTGGTGTAACTACGAAAATTGGGCCTCGATGCAGAATGGAAAAAGGTCCTCCTAAATAAGTTATCGTTAATAAGATGTACGAATAATAGTACTATGTGGTTTAATCATTAAATAATAGGAACAAAATTTATCTTAGTTTTATCATTAAATAGTAAGGAAAAAAATTGTTTCATATAACGTTCATACTTTGTTTGCAATTTGAAAAATACTTTCGTCGCTTTAAAGCGATTTTAACAGAAATAATATTTTTGTAATATGCATGAGAAACAATTTTTAAAATTATTTTATAAAACCATTTCTTGCCGTGGAATACTATATAGTTGGAAAAAGTGTTTATTCTCTCAAACATATTAATTTCAAATGTATTATACGGAACAAACTTTTTTGTAATAGACCTAGTCCGCAATGTTCAAGGTTCGAAAGTCGAAAATGTTCAAGGAATATATTATGAATAAATATTTGCGAAATTGTTCAATTATTAATTTATGTATTTGCTTCAGGACCTAAATCATATAACAAAAAATAGTTTAGCCGCTTGAAATTCGATGACCTTTAATTATTTGTATTCAAAACATAATTTTAAAATATTTCAATTAATCAAAATAATCGCATTATTACGATTTTTTTTTTGAAATGCTTATATTTCTGACATGGTTGAAATTGAGTACATATTCCGTGAACATTTTCGACTGGTAATTTAGTCGGGTATCCACGCATAAAGTATTATGGAAGAAGTCTGTTAAGCCATTTATAGCGTGGGCACCAATGTGTTGCATTGACACAGTTACGCTGCTGTTTATACGTCTTGTTATGCCTGCTCGTTGACTTCCATAGATTAACTGGTCGTTTAGGTATTTCGGCCAGTTATTTCGTGGACCTCCCCAATTTCTCAAGCCATCAACACTCTCGTCGTATAACTTTCTTTTTGTTTTCTCCTCATTCAAGTGACTATTTTTTAATCCTATTTACCACGCTAGTATTTACCTTCGCACCTAATTCGTTTATTATTTATAATAAATGGATTTGTCTCACGTATGTACGTCTCATTCTACTGCATTCTGTATATTTTAGTGTCTGAGTCAATTTTTGATTTGATTTAATTTTTAATCAACGCAAACATTCATTTGTGCACGACTCTGGTCTTCGTGGCAATAAATGGTGCGGTAATAAAACAGAAAGCTTTTTCTTACTTTTAAATTCAAATGAGATTTAACTGATTCTGTTTTGCCTTCAACGGAGAAAATAGTAGGTAGGTAGGTACCCACATTTTTTTTTCTATGAAAACAATTCACCTAAAACCAATATCGCTCCACATTGGAAGAATTCCAAGATTCTTTCATCCTCGCGGCCTTGCCTTGCGAACCCCAGATATTATTTCTCCAAAATTATGAATCGCAGAGAAAAAATTCAATGCCGAGGATTTTTGCGATTCCACTCCATTGAATACTGATGTAATCAATCCAAGATTTTGTATTATTAAAAAATATATATTTCAACCGTGCCGTGTTGGAATATAGGTGCTATGTAACGTTGGTGCTAATGATTTCAGAACTCGTAACGATGCCAATAATTCAATATTATAATTTTGAATAATGTACATTATTTATTTCCACGGTACACGTTACAGTAACGTCAGAAAATGTCTATTGGTATTCTGACACGTGATCCAATTATTACCCGTTATATGACGGCTTTTCAAAATGTAATATTTTCGTATATTTTAATTTGAACATGTTCACAATGCAGCGAATTATTTGATATTTTTTATACCGTATTTGTATTTAAATATAAAGTAAAACATAATAAAATAATCGCGTGGGTGAATAGTTGAATATGTCAGTGCATACGTAATATAGTATTTAGTACACTTTTCAATTCGGTTCGAATAAGTTGCCCGAGTGGTGAGTCTTGTTGTGAAGTTATATTCTAAGAATATTATAATTTCTTAAATACCATTATTATTATTTTTACGATTCATTTCTTTTTAATAGTTCGTAAAATAGTAAAAATTAAAATAAAATCTATTTTTTTTAAAAACTTGATAAATTTAATATAAGGGATTATCGTCAGGATAAACAAATACTAAGAGTTATCGTTCGACCGTCTCGATATACGGCAGTGGATGTGACTCCTGATTAGTCATTATTCAGCGTTGCGCTGGATGCTGCACTAAACTCTATATTAAAGTATTCAATATTTAAAAAAAAAAAAATTTAAGACGTATGTTTATAATAAAATCATAAAACTGTCTTTGACGTAATTGTGAAACGTTTCATAAACATTCCATGTATTATTACTCACTTACCATCACGCCGTTTCCCCGCGGGGGTAGGCAGAGAGGGTAGAGCGCCACACTCTTCTGTCCTGAGACACAATTCTCGCCTCATCCACATTCATACATCTTCTCATACAAGCTCGCCGATTGTTGAGGCTTCTAACATACCATCCTCCATTATCTGGTTTACCTGGTTGTGCCAAGTCTTCCGCGAACTTTCTCTATTTCTGGTTCGTCAACACTTGCGTCATATATCTTTCTTACCATTCTCTCCTCATTCATTTGTTCCATATGACCAAACCACCTAAGTAATCCTTTCTTAATCTTACTCACTATACTAACATCAGCTTTACATTCTTTCCTTATTTCTTCATTCTTTACTCTCTCATAAATAGATTTGCCACAAATATGCCTAAGTGATCTCATTTCCACTGCATTCAGTCTAGTTTCGTTCCTTTTCTGCCAGCTCCAGGCCTCACTTCCATACATCAGTGTCGGTATCAGGATTCCATTGTGCACCGCTAGTCTTGCCGCGGTTGACAAATTCCCGTTGGATATAATTCCATTCAAAACGCCGTTCACTTTATTTCCTGCAGTCACCCTCCTTAAGATATCATTCTCAGCCTTTCCGTTTCTATCAAACATACTTCTCAAATATACAAACTCGTCTATTTGTTCCAAACATTCACTACCTACATGTATTTAGCACGGTGTCTTGCTTTCCTCCTTCTCGAATGCCATCACTTTCGACTTGTTAACATTCATGTATTATTAATTATTATCAACTTTTATCCATTGACGAAGGTAATAATTCAAAATATTGTTATGTATCCAATCGACTTGAGTCTCGAAAATAAAACCTTTTTTAGTCGTAAAAACATTTCATCATTACATATTTGTGAAAATATAAAGCGAAACTCGAGTTTAAGTCTAATATTAAAGTGAGAAAAGTACGGGTAAAACTAATGCTGTTTAGGACTCCTAAATCGTACTTAAAGAAAAACGTTAACTAATCACTTCTTCAATATATATATTATAATATTATTTATTTATAGATTGTTAACCTTGTTTAATTAACCACTTAATGATTTAAACACAAAGTTGATTAACTAATTGGTTTACTAGTACTTATTCGCACCAGTATGAAATATGCCACATCACCAACAGTACTATGACCAAAAATATCACCAAATATACTACTGTGAATTGTGTATTATTTAATTTTTACATTCATCTAAAGAAATGACATCACTACCCAATAAAAATAATGTTTTAGAAAAAACTAAATAATTCCGCTTCGAATATATATATATATATATATAACAAGAAACAGCTGCTAATGTATTACAACGAAGGTTAATAGTTTTTTATTACAAGCGGCATCTCATATCATGTCGATATCTTTCATTGAATACGAATTAGATACAGACACAAATTTCTCTACATATGTGCTCCGAACTTAAGCGTAAACATGATTCATCCAGTACAATGCGAGATCCGATACCAAAATCTCCAACATTTCTCATACGTCAAAATAATTTAAAAATCTTTACTCACTATTTGTTTACACGAAAGGGTGAGGAATATAAGGCATGCAGGAAGGGCGGAAGGAATTCGGGAGTGGGACAGGAATCGGGAAAAAGAGCTGGCTGAAGGATTACCAGATCCATAAAACATTACCCTTCTGTGAAATGATCCTTTCAGTATCTTCTTCCACTGGATCCACTAGTCTTCCGGCTCCGGGACTCATACAACGCTGTTCAGCACGAAGTACGACACTTGAACATATAATTTAAGTGATAGCGCGAAAGTGTAATAACACGACTTGTACAATTGCACAGGATTGCACGTTGACGAGGAGCCAAAACAAACATAAATAAACTATCGGCTCATACAGCAGGACGATAATTCACAGAAAAAGTCGTGTCCTGGTATAGGAAGAGGGGGTAGTGGGTAGGTAATGTATGGGGATTGTATCTACGTCAAGGTCATATTGCGCACACGGCGACCGCCGATCATTGGATAGTTATAAAGCTCGATCACTGTTTAATAATTACAAAACGTTGAGTCCACTGGTTCTATTATAATTTTTTCCCTCTTTAAGTTTGATAACTTTATAAGAATGGGATTAAGAAGTTTGTATCTCGTTAGAAAAGAGTTACGGGACGTGCTAAAGAGCTTATTTTTCGGTAGAAACTTGTTTTTCATACTGTGAACTTTTGGTCAACGATATTTTAAATTTCAAAATATAGGAGTTTCACTATTAATCTCTTGAGACTTGAAACTTTAATAGCTACTCGAGTAGTCTTAAACTCATCGAATAATAAATATACAACCAAAAAATAACGGATCAAATTTACCTACTTTATTTATTTACAGCTTTGTTAATTTAATTAAAAACTTAATTTTAACTAATTAATGGCGACTTTATAAAAATATTCCACGAAATAAATAACTCAATTATCTTATTAGATTAAGTTATTTTAGTTAATAGGAAAAAATAAAAATTGTAAATAATCAGTTAGTAGTTTTTCATCAAATCGTAATGTAATAATTTATCAAAAAAAGGGAAGTGGGTTTAATGGGGAGTCATTGGCACACGTGCACAATGTCACCCCCGTCACCGCCTGGTGACAGATTATGGTATCTCGATAAATAAAATGGTTTGTGTATCGGCTAAAGATACAAAATTATAATAACATTCTTAGTGGGTATAATCTGAATCTGCGCCCCCAGCTCTAGACCATTATACTACTATCGGATTTTGAAAAAATGTAGATATTATCGTATGTACAAATGTTTTATTAATTATAATATTAGATCGTTTTTACAGCGCCATTTTCGTAAAAAAAATCACCTCAAAGTCACTTCATATATAAATTTGTTTATAGTCTTACACCATCTTTGTATTTTAAATTTTAAAACAATATTTGAATTAATGCAAATGATTTTTTGAAAATGTGTATTTTCGGGCCTGTCATTGGTAATACCCGTTCACTAAGCTTAGACTTCTGGCAACGACTAGTCAGTTTTACAACCCTACCTGCTGACCTGAGAGTTTGACGTCTACTATTCAAATTTTTTGGGATACAAAGGTCTTGAAGATACAGAGGCGCCATATTGCGTGTCGCTTTGTACATCAACCGGCACAATTTAAATTTAACTCCTTCAGGGAAACGGAGCTAAAGTAGCCCATGCAAAAGGAATGTTATGTGAGCGAATTTAGAAACTCCATATATTATCCGTGCTGCCGCAATGGACTGTAAACTATCTAGCTGAAATATTGGCAGGCTAACATAAATGCTGATACAATAGTCCACACGTGACACCATAAATGCATATATGAGTAGACAGGAAGATGTCAATGAATACTTTTAATCTGTCTCAGATGATAAAACCATGCATGCGTGTCGTGTATGTATTCAAACATCTGAATCAATATGCATGCGGAGATTTAGGATTCGAAGACATTGATTCATGGATTGATCCACAGTAGCTCTGTTCTATGTGTGTACAACATCGTGCAATGGTAACTTACATCTTTAAGGTAATTCAAGAGTACAGCTGAAATCTTTGTATTCCAGAATTAACCTAAATAAGACTATATAGTTTTATGCTTCAGTTACATATATTATAGTAAAAATTTGTATTTTAAAATACGGTAGATATACAGACAAATTCAATTCATCGCGAAAATATAAAGTAGATTGCTTTCAAATAATGGAAAAACAGATGTATCAATTTGAAAGCGCAAATTATAAATTCGAAAATATATCGTTGACAACATTACAATGTTGACATGGTGTAATAGATCAACTCACTTCACCGGATAGGAACAGTTCCTAGTTCGTTTACGGGTGGCAACAAAAACGTTTTTTCGATGAATTGATTTTATCTGTATATCTTTCTTATTGGTACATTTAATTTGTATTAAAATATTACAGAACTGTGTTCTGAAAAATTGCAGCAGCACAATGTTAATGTGTTCTTATTAATAATTTACTTTATTAACATTTTTTTAAGTTACCAGATATTATTTTATATTTTTCATTCCAGAACCCATACATTTTAATATTTGTATCCTGACAATTGCAGATACATTATATTATGTAATTCATTATTTTATATTAGTTTTTTTTTAAATTATTAAAGATGAAATGGTAAGTATTGCTTATTATTTTTAACATTGTTTTATTAACCACTTATTGAGTAAAAATACATCTACCGGTTTCGAAAAATATCATTATCTTCTTCAAGATGTCAATAACTAATCATAAACATATGTTATTGTTTATATAACATAATCTACTTTTAAAAAACAATAAGGATTTTAAAAATAATGTAAACAGTGTTGGTCATAAATTAAATAATTTGGAATCGTTGGAAATAAATAAAGCATGTAAAACCAATTAAAAAATTATAAACAAACAACTAAATTTAACTACAAGTCTCATTCTAAATTTTTCACTAAAAATTATTCTAGTAAATATGTATCAAGTAAGGTACTAAATTTATTTTTTAAATAATTATTGTTTTTTTAAAAATAGTTTTGTTAAAGAAACGATAACATACGTTTTTTGATTGGTTATTGACATCCTGAAGAAGAAAATTATATTTTTCGAAACTGGTAGGTGTATTTTTACTTAATAAATTGTTAATAAAACAAAGTTAATTATAAAAATAATTAATTTTAACCACAAAGTTAATTTTGCCAATTTTAAAAATATGGCAAGTATTACGTTCGTTGACTTCAGTTCAAAACTTAACCAAAAAAAAATCTTTTATAATCAAAGACGAAAATATAGATAACTTATAAGATACATAGAATAGAAACATATATTTAACGAATTGTTCTATTTAGAGAACTCCTTAAAATAATGTTTTTTTTTTGTGAACATTATGAAATTAATGGCGTATATACGCCTTTTATATGATAACGAATCCACCTTTATATATAAATATGTTTTGAGGATTATTGTTTTTTATGAATGCCAGTTAGCACTAAGTCGAAATGTTATTCTATGAGGAACAGATGAGCAAGAAAGTAGGGTACTTACCTTAGTAATTTAGGCCAGGTGTTCTGTATGAGAAGGGACAGAAACATAACATTTAGGGGTCATCAACGAAATTTTATTTGATACATGTTTTCTGTTAAGCTGTTTATTCTAAAGAATTTACATATACTCTTATGATAAATATTTATTTCAATACATCGTTGAAATTATTCAGGCGAGTGAGTATATTCTGAAGGTGAATAGTTTAATTAAAAAGATGTTGAAATAATGCTAATGACGAACCGCTTCCATATATCGGACCATCATTCGTATTCGAGTCTCTGTATTATTGTCCTTGGTTTGACAGTTAGGAATATGTATTTGGACAGTGATGAGGTGTGAGTAGAAAATACAGTACTCGGGATATTATGAATTTATTTTCCTAAGGTTTGCGCTAGATATGAGACGGAAAACAAATTACAAAGAAACGATTATATCAGGCGTAGGTGCTATAAAATAATCGCTAGATGGCATCGTGTATTTGTTTCACCATAGACCTAGAGTTGTTATTTACTTATAGTTGTTATAGATTGTGTTAGCTTCGTTGAAAAAAAAAAGGGGAAAAATTCTTTCCAAAATAACACAACTGGGGACAAAAACGCGTCACGTACTCCAGTCACTATTACCCGGGACAAATGCCTGGCTTAGAGTAGAAATTAACTAACTAACTTACCATCATGCCGTTTCCTCGCGGTGGTATGCAGAGAGGATATACCGCCACACTCTTCTGTCCTGATACACAATTCTCGCCTCATTTACATTCTTCTTATACAAACTCGTCGATTATTAAGGCTCCTAACAGAACCATCCTCCAGTCTTCCGCGGACGTTCTCTATTTATGGTGCAATCAACACTTGGGTCATATACCTTTCTTACTATTCTCTCATCATTCATCCGTTCCATATGATCAAACTACCTAATTGATCATTTCGTAATCTTACTCACACTACACAAAGATCAACTAATTATTTTCTTATTTCTTCATTCTTTACTCTGTCATAAATGGGTCTGCCGCATATACGCCTGACCGATCTCATTTCCACAGCATTCAGTCTGCTTTCTTTCCTTTTTTGCCAGCTCCAGGCCTCACTCTCGTACACTAGTGTCGATATCAGGACTCCCGAGTAGCACATGCATTAAAAGGGAGCTACGTGGAATGAAAAAATAATCTTTTTTGACACATTTTTGTTTTCCATAAACGACTTTAGCTCGCATGAGAATGTTACGAAATTGCCGGCAATAAAGATACATTATACCTTGTAAAATATCAATTATAATATAAAAAATATTATATACATATTACATAAAATTCAAAATTATTATAAAGGACAGCTAGACACACCCTTACCCAAGACCGATTTAAAAGCTAGGGCTTCCCTGTCAGTCCCGCTCATCAAAGATAATAAAAATACGCGATTTTAATTCAATAACATATTTAGGTATATGCAAAACGAAAAAAGAGAAGAAATTCAATGTGGTTATTAGCAATTATCGCAAAGATTTTAAAATTTACACCCTCCAGCGTCCCTTAAGTGCCGTCTTTATTCATAAAAATCATACAACATAGTTTAACATACAGATGAAATATTAATTGAGAATTAAGGTGCAGTAGTTCAAAGCAGACACTCCATTCTGGCGATCCATTCCTAAAAGAGGGCCAGTGGATGAGACAAAAAATGGATTGAGTCACACTTACACGGACAGACTAACGGAATTGCAAAACACGAGGTATGGAGAGCAATAGGTAGACGCTTATGTAGAGTCCCGCTCGCGCAAGCCGGCCTAACTACCCACCTAAGGAGCTCCAACGAGTAACCCATACCAGTAAAATTCCTTATACAGAACAAGTTTCGTCCCAATATTTAGAAAATTCAATATTCTAGAAATTTCAATTCGTACACGAGTGCAATTAATAAATTACATTGTAATATATTTGAGAAGAAGTTCAATAAAAGATAAGGTATCTAGTTGTCCTAGTAATTGTCCTAGAAAACGTTTCTCTTGTCTCCTTAAAGATGTCATTTTCTTTAATATTTGAACAGTTTCAAAATTGGTCTCCTTTATTTCTTCTGTTTCATTGCCAATGTTGGCCTCGTCAAGGTTCACTGTTTCCTCCGTTCAATAAATAAAGACGGAGTGTTAAGAACAATTAAGAAAGAGTCTGACGTCTTCAAAAGTTTGGTCCTGACGTTGATTGATCTCCGTACCACGTATCTCCGGGTCTATCGTAGTTTGATGTCTTATATTTCTCTTTGGATGAACTAAAATAAACATTTTCAACAAAATCATCTACTCTCTGTGGATAGATTTACGATCGAACCAGTTCATATATTACAAAACACATATTTATTATAAAATATTATACTAAACAACTGAAATGTATTTCGGTTAAATTAATTGTTATCAATTTTAGTTTGCATTACATATATAGTATGGAATTCATAACGAAAATACATATAACAATATGGAAATGTGAAACTTTGTCTTCTGTGTATGGTTTTCTAAACTAATCTGCCGTGTATATTTGACCTTTCTGGCCGATGTTTCGGATCCCATTGCAAGGTTCATCATTAGGGCCGATGTGATGTATGACTGTTAATTTTGTGGTTAAGTACTCTGTCATCCAGTATGATCGACATTGGCTGAACACGGTCTGGATACGGGTCACCATTTTGCATTTGAGACGAAAATCTCAGAAAGCCCAAGAGTCATCACGCACGTCTGGTCAAAGAAGCGAATTAAATATACAAATACCCAGTGAACATTAATAGGGATGACGGCCTAAAATTAAAACCTCGTGGTATCTGGCGCTTCAAAACCATAAGAGTCGAAGAGCCCTCACAGATAGTGATCCAACAGTAGATGAAACTTGACATAATACAATCCTACCCACTTCAAACAACACCTGTTTTCGACACGCTAGTGCAAACAACTACCTAATAAACGACACACCTCGCTTTCGATACAGTACTGCAAGCCAGTACTTAACCACAAAATTAACAGTTATACATCACATCAGCCCTGATGATGGACCCTGTAATGAGATCCGAAACGAAAGGTCAGATATAAACGGCAGATTAGCCCAGAAAACTATACATAGAAGATTCTGACGGCCGTGAACATTTTTAGTGAATCTTGGTTTTTGCATTATCGAAAGGCAATAACTCTTTACCGTATAATTTAGTGATGTTTTAATTAAAAAAAATTTTGGAAGGTGTGATATATGTGTGTGTGTATTTTATTAGATCAGAAATAGTATGTATGTGTAATGATAATCTACCATAAAGTCGGCTTATCATTTGTGTTCTTATATTTTTGTATTTGCCTTTGATTACTTGACAGGAAAATGTAGGTAATCGAGTAGTGGAATTAGATTCCGTAAAAACAATGTAGATGGCTTTCAAATAATGGAACGACAGAGGTATTAATTTGAAAAAGTGTAACATGTAGATTCGAAAATTTGTCATGAAAAATACTGGCGCTCTAACACAATTGGTATCGTACTTCCCCGGATTAGAAATAGAGATCCAGGTTCGAACCTCGGTAGCGAAAAAACAATATTTTTCACAAAATTGATTTTATATGTATATATATATTTATAATTAATACACTAAATTAGTATTTAAAACTATTCAAATAAATTTTTTCAAAATAAAAAATAATTACGTTATTTGTTAGAAATTTAAAAATTATAACATTGTAATGATGCTATATTATAGGTAGACATTTATTTAAATGGTTAATTTTTTCACATAAACCGTTCCATGCACGTCTTTCGTTCCCATTTTAGGACGGGTTCGTAACACAAGTTAATAAATAATGCTTCATACATATTTCTTGGCCTCTCGCCAGGCTTACTTACATGGAAAACTTTTCGATATTTTTTTCCACCATATTTCGCGCTCCGTATTTTTAGAGATACTTCCACCTTTATAATATTATAGTGTACTCATTAAAAGTCCTCTAAAACATTACCTATTAATTAAACCCTGTTCTCTGAATTTATCTCGTTCATTTTGTTTCAACCAGACCGGAGTACTACGTTTAATTACCCCGCCATCTTTTTTTCCTGTCCAAAGCGCGGCAGATAAATCCAGAAAAATATGTTCAGACTTAACTCTGATTTTTTTTTGACATTAATTGCATCGTTTTATAGCGAAACAACTCTCCAAATTAGGGTGGGAGGACATTGTTAAATGGCAATACTTAAACTACCCGAAACATGTTTTTTTATTTACTCCTCCTACCTATTTTATAAAACACTAAAATATATTTATATATGTATTATGTTAACACTTTTTTACTATTCTGTAATTCAGAATAAAATGTTAGAGACATCTACCATTTATAACGCACACCTCTTTTGAGATGGTTAATTCCTTCTTGTTATGAAGATGAAACATTTTTTCATTTTATAATAACTATCGTTATCGTTATTATTATATACCTTTCTATATTCACTGTTAGATGAATTAATATATTTAATCGTTTCATTATTTGAAATGTATTAAATCGATTAAATGTATTAATATCAAAAAGGTAACACATAGGTTCGAAAATTTGTCGCTAAAAATATTGTCACGGTAGCATAGTCGGTAATGCACCTTCACTGGTTTGGAAAGAGATCCAGGTTCGAATCCCGGTGGCGCAACAGCAATATTTTTCAAGAAAATTTATTTTATTTATATATCTTTCTAATTAATACATTTAATTAATATTTAAAATATCACAGACCTATGTTCTGAATAATTACAACTTCACAATAAGAATTTGTTCTCTTAATTATATTTTTGTATTATTTTTAGAATAAATGCACCTAAGCTACGTTCAAGATAAGGATGATTAGTCCGTTACTTGAAAATATCTGTTTCTTTAATTGTAAAGTACTCTCAGGTTTAATAATGTTGAAACAAATCTTACATAAAGATCTTAAATAAAGATGTAAATATTGATATTTGACAGATAATGATTTCTTTTGAAATATATATATGTATATATATATATATGCATGTATATATATCTTATTCAAATGTCTTATGTGTGTAATGCGCAGAGAAATTTAAAAATTGTAATATAGTGTAAGGTAGATAAATTTTTTTAAATCTACATTAAGAATGTACGAATGTTTTTCAAAGTTAAAACGTCAAACTATTTTTCTTAACGTTTTAAAAATGTTGGTTATTAAAAATAAATGCTATGGTTATATGGAATATGAAAAAACATAGCTTAAGCGATGTCCTAGAATAGATTTTAAATACAAGTATTGAAGTATAATCATTATAGGTGTATTTTATTTATCATATTTTTTAATGTTTCGATACATTTAATGTTTATGCTTTAAGAATATTTGTATTTTCATTGGCTAAAGCTTAGAATGTAAGTTGCCAAACTATTTATTGCACATATGTATAAATCTATATTCGCATTTCATCAACTAGTTTTATTAATACGGGGCGCGTTTACACACACGCTACACTTCTTAAATTACTTCTCAACGTAGTTGCCACCATTATTAAGACACTTGTCATAATGGGACATCACGTTTTGTATACCTTCATAATAGAAAGACGAGGGCCTAGTATGAAAACTATGTCTATACTCTGTCGTTGAGTTCACCGTCGTCATTAAAACGTTTGCCACCAAGGAAGTGCTTCAGATGAAGGAGCATGTGGAAATCGCTTGGCGCCAAATCAGGAAAAAACAGGACACACTTGGCGATGAATGTCAGCTGATTTCATGTTTCGTGCAGTCAAGAGACGAATCACGGACCGTATCTCACAGTCGGCTAGCTGATCTATTGTCTTGAACATTTCAACCATTCACTACAAGATGGCCACACTATGTGAATGTCTCTAATGTTGCATGTGGTGAGTCAACAGATGAATACGGGGAATCAACACCGGGAATATCCAACAACGGTACTTACTTAAAAAACGCGCCTCATAATTCTAAATCTATTATAAGTTAAAACACTATTTACAAAAATATTATACACATCTATGTAGATTCACAAATGAGATCAATATAAGACTTCAATCTACTGATTGTGAACATTTTACCCGAAAATAATGTAAACATTTACATATTTTTATTAGTACTGTTGTTAATTCTAAATATTAAAGCAAATACAATAACACTCGCAGTTTCGGAACCATATTTCCTTATTAAGAAATTATGTCGGTAAAACAGCATTCCTAGGAACAGGGAGTCCACCAAATGACGCGGTTTTGTAATTAAACTTTGTAATAATTGGGTCACACTAATTTTTCAGTTCCACAATTTCGCTCTATATACAGCATGATTTTAATGCAAAAAATACATTTAAATTAAAGAAAGAAATATGATTATTACGATATTATATCGTTAATTCAAGAGATATTACTTGAAACATTCAAAGATTTTTTGACCTCAATCATTTTTCTGCTTAATGTTTATTAATAACGTATTTTTAAAAACAACACTACAAAAAATAATAAATGATTAGATTAATATGAATGCACACGTTGAAAATATACATGATTAAGAGAATTTATGAGGGTCAATATTTTTTAAATCTGTTATCTTTATGTTCTAGTATGTATGTGAAATACTCCAAAGAAAGGCAATATATATATATATATATATATATTTTTAAATTCTCACCTCTTCAGATCTGAATTAATTTTCTTGGATGAAAAATTTGCACATGTTCTCTTTGATATGAATTAATTCCATTGAATGAAAATAAAATTTTTAGTCAAATTTGTGTTAGGGAGCATTAAGAAATCAGAAGCATCATTACATGTCTGTGAACATGACGACTTCAAATCAATTTTAGTGCATATTGTAATGTGCACCAGGTATGAAAGGGTTATAGTTTCGGTATTTCGGTAACAATTGATAATATGTATATTTATATATATATTTGTTGAGTATATAATTTTACACTTTAGATTCAAATTCCGACATTGTAAAATGAATCAGCCTGTAGAGTTAGCTTTGGTTCCAACGTAAGGTAATTATTTGTTATACTTTAGTTAATGGATTAGGTTATCATTGGAAATGAAAAAATATTCTAATGAAGGTTGGAAAAAAAAATTACTAGTTTTAATTAATTTATCATGGTAAAACTAATTATTCTTTGTAAATGCTTGTCTGGAGGTTCATAAATGTTTTTAACATACACAGCATTTATATTTATAATCAGATTTATGATTAAATACTCTTTAAAAAGTATGCAAACAAAAGTTACTTTTCATTAGGCACAACTTTTTACAAACTTTGCAGTTGATTTGCAGGTGCGTAGGATTTTGTTAATTAATTTATGAACTGTGGTTAATTTATGAACGTAACTATTGTAACAATGCTATAAGCTTTGAATAAAATATAAATTACTACTTACTTCCTTCATGATTCAAATGCGTCTGTCTTCACTTAAGTTGTCCCAAAGATGCCTTTGCTAGGTTGAAAGTACTCAAAGATATACAAAATTGTTGGCGTATGATATTTATGTATAACTTATTTAATAAAATAAAATATTGTAACATTCATCAAAAAACAATAGAAAATATAAATAAATTATGAAATTGTATTTATAATTATGACATTTAGTAAATACAAATAGGCAAATTTATTATTTATAATTTTGAAACTGATCATTTTAGGTGGAATTCCATTTTAATGATTTTTAATTAAAACATTTGAACTTTTTTTTACTATTTATTGTTTTTTGACCATCACCAGTTTCAGCCCATCTCGGCCATCTTCAGACTGGTACATTTTTCTCTTAAGTCAGGGTATTTATACCATTTCAATACAGGGGTGTTCAACAAGGAGTCTATATAATGTTAATTAAACACTCATTTTTTCATAATTATTATTGTATAAATCTAAAAGGAATATTCAATGTAAGGAATCATTATTATTATTAATCGATAATTCATCTGTAATAATTATGTATCTTAATATATATTTTTTCTTTTTTCAGGAATAAGGAGAAAACATAAATGAATCAACTTTTTCAAAATATACATTAAATTCATTTAAAATTCGACTTAGTACGATGTGGAAATATCGATAAAAATACGTCTCTACATTATTTAATAGAGTGCAGTGATTTTAACGATTGTATTTTTCATGTTCCGTGACTGATGAAACCGAGAAAAATTATGAAAATTACAGTGTCGTTTGGATTGTGATTAATTTTGGATCTGCAGCAAGTCCATCATCATAATGGGCTCCGCGTGGAGAAGACGCAGTGACGGCAGTCTTCAAGGCCTTCTGGTCATCCTCCTGATCATGAAGAACTACTGGAGCTGTGAGGCAGATAACTTAGGTTAGTCATATCGTTTACCTGAGAGAATTTAAATCTACTTTTGAAATTAGCAAAATTAACTTTGCGGTTAAAATTCATTATTTTTATTTGTTAATTTTGTTTTATTAACCACTTATTGAATTTAAATACATCTACCGGTTTCTAAAAATATAATTTTCTTCTTCGGTATGTCAATACGAATCAAAATATCTTGTTTCTTTACCAGAATCTATTTTTAAAAAACAATAATTATTTTAAAAAATAAACTTAGTACCCAATTCAAATTGTTACTTAATATTAATTTACGCGAATAATTTTTAAGAAAAAATTTTAGAATGGGACTTGTAGTTAAATTTTATTGGTTGTTTATAATTTTTTGATTAGTTTTATATGCTTTATTTATCTCCAACGATGTATTATATTAATAATTGTTTCAGCGTTACTTTTCATTATCGTCAGTGAATCTTGATTTCGGCGATCTTGGATGTATAATTATATATATAATTTGTTTAGAGCCTACAGTGTCTAGAAGTGTTATTTTATATATATATATATATATATATTTATAAGAATATTTTGTCACGTGATTCTCACACCCGGTGCTTTTTCACCCAAACTTTCTCAAAAATATCTTCTCCGAGAGAACACTGATTTATAATTGCGGTCAGTTGGTACATTTTACTTGCAACGTCACTTGTCTTCTCAGTTCTTTGGATAACTTTAAAATGAGTTATATAGAAACATTGTCTAGCTGAAAGCTACTTATAACATCTTAAATTACCTAATACTAACAAAAGTCCAAAATTTACAATGGAGAAAAATTACTATTAATTTATTATATTGATCCATCTAAAAAGTATTCGAATTATGCGTATACATTACATTTATTTACTAACTTTTTATTATGGGCTCAGGTCGATGTTTTAGGTTAGGAGGTGTATTTAATAATTAACTAGCAGAAAACCCAGTTTTACTTGTAAGATATATGAGTAACATGACCTAGCGAAATTGATTTATTTATTAGAAGCAGATTATCTACTGGACTGTTAATGATCCTTGTAGATAATCCCATAGACATATTATAATAAAATATTAATAAAGAACAAAGATTAAGCTATCATTTAGGTTTAAGCTTAAGAATGGAAAAGCCAAGTAGAGGTATAACGTCCAAAAATAATTAATAAATAATAAAAATAATTAAAAAATAAATAAATAAAAATAATGAATAAAGACAATAAAGGCTGCTACATTAGGAAAAGAAAATATATATTATTTTAACGTAATTGTTGAAATGTAAATACACGTATGTCTTAATGTTAATGGTATTTTTTAAATCTATTAACCTTTAATGTCTCTTAGATATTATTTCGATGTATGTGAGGTCTAACATCAAAAGCGGACATGTTCACTTTACTTGCTTTCGAGTAAAATGCAAAAAACCATTGTATACAGCAACTGTTATATTTGGAATCACATTGAACAAGACCAGCAACCACAGGTCACACGACAAAATACTGTTTTAATGGCTGAAAACATATTTATCTGGGGTGGAATTAATTGTCTATTGGACAAATCTGCGATTGAAATAACAAATAATTTTAAATGCGTTTTTTACGAAATTCAGCAACATTTGTCTAATTTCCATAGGCTAGCCTTGTAGACATTATTTTTGTACATACTTAACTCAAAATTCTTAAAAATTGGATATGTCTGATTTTATTGCGCCGCGCGATTTTACTCAGACTTGATTGACTTTACACGAAATTACTGAAGTTATCTTTGGCACGACTGCACCGCTGTGTAGTACTGTACAATTTTATTGTGTAGTGATAATGCTATGATGTACCAAAACCGTCCATACTATGCATAACCATAATATATTACTTGATTCATATACAATCATATCATTGTGATGTTCGTTTCTTTAAATATCTCTCATTATCAAAGGTTATATTTTTTTAAGAAACCCGATAAATGATCTCATTAATTTCGTGAAGAAAACAACTGAGATTTTGCTATATATCATCTTAATTAAGTTATTATTTATACATTAATAAGCTTCTTTCTGTCTCTCAAATAGATTAAAAACTATTTTTGAATAAGCTTCATTAATTAATAATAGGTTTAATTATGTTATTTTCAAAGCCCAATTTTGTTTTATTTATAATTAGTTTGTTATATATCGATACTAGCATTTTGGTTTCTAAAAGGGTAAAATTTTATTTTGCTTAATTTAATTTTAAGCTCGCGCAATATTAAATAATAAGTAAAGAAAGAAGAAAGACAAAATCCATATAAATATTAAAAAAATTCTGGTATGCGGGATACAAAAAGTACAAGTGAAATAGGTGACTTATCTATGTGTTGCACATTATATGAGAGATGGGTCCGCTTTGTGAAAATCCAGTGTACAATAGAATAGAATAGAAAAAGTCAGGGCTGTATTCATTAAGATGAAATGCGTCTTTTTAAATTGTACTCCATGTGCATTTGGTTTATTTAAACTGTAATATACCTTTTACACTCTGGCTAACTAATTACTTAGGGGTTTCCCCGACGTGAGAACAGATTGCGCTTCGACGCCGAGCTGTCAACAGGTTTTTTTGTGGATCAAAATTATCGCCGTGTGTACAAATTCGGACCACAAAAAAGCGGTGTTCTACACGATCCGGAAATGCAGTGATATCTCCGTTCTTTACTACAAAAGTGCGAGTCAAGTGGAGGTGAAAATTGTCGACCAACCCAAGACTTAGATCAGATCCATCTAACATTATTCCTTTCTGAATCCAATTTGGATTGCGTCAACTAAACCATAATTTTAATTGACACAGTCCACGGGATCTTATCCCACCAGAAATCATGACCCTGATCTGTAGTTTTGAATGAGATTGGTACGGTGTTGTGTTTTTACAGTCATGGTGTATAGTGTGGAAAGTTAGACTCTCACTGAAGCTGTATCGAAGAAACTTGAAGCGTTCCAAATGTAGATCTAAGGTCTACAGATAAATGTAAAAATAATCTGGACGCTGTACTATCGAGAATGAATAATGAGATAAAGAAATTGACGTACTTTAGATGTTATGAGATTTGTACTAGACAAAGGTTCTGCTAGATATCTGAATCTTTCTTCCTGGCAGCTGTAAATAAATCAAGTATTACAGCAAACATCATTAAAAGATAGAAATCGAAGAAGAAAAATAAATATTACTACTAATACATAATTACATGACATAATTATCAACAAACTAAGCTTGGACAATTAGAAATCATGCAAATATATAATATTCTTTTTGCTTGTCCACACAAAGAAAGTACGTAATACAACAAAGAAATTTCTACCGGTAATATCATAATATTTTTCACTCACTAAAATTCGTCCATGGGAATGAAAATATGTCACAAAATTTAGAACTTCTTACCATCCATTTGAGAAAAAAAAAATATTTTTCACATAATTAAAAACTTTATTTAAACACCACTTCATTTTTGCTAACGCTAACCGGTTTCGGAACCACCATTCTTTCTTTACGGTATACAAGATACTAGATAAAGACAGTATCACCACAAGGTTATAGCGGAATATAATTGTTAAAAAATATTTTTTCTTTTGTCAAATTAAACAATAAAAACGCTTAAAAAGTCGTTAAAAAATAATAAATTAATAAATAATTTTATTTAATCAATAGATGTGTCAATTCAATTAATTTTATTAATTATTTGAAATAGCAAGAAAGATTTACTTAAAAGGTGTGAAGAGAAGCATTTTTTATTCAAGACAATTCAATTCTAAGAGACGTAGTACCCACATTACTGCTTTTTCTTCAGAAAAAATGAATAATACCATCCGCTTCGACTTCGAGTCGCCCTTTAGAAATTCAATATACTCACTTGCTCGCGAGGTGTTGCAAACTTTGCAAAATATCTTCTCCCGTGACTGAGTTGGTAGAGAATAAAGATCATTAGAATCACTTCAACGTCTTTCCCTGTAGTTGGCATCAGCTCACACGGTACAACGGCAGGAGCAGTAAAACTTTGTCGGAGTCACGAAATTCAGCGGAAACAATTTTGAAAATTTGTAAACAACGAACTTGGCAGTTTGGTGCCGGAACTCATAACGCTGACACGGAAAGTGTAAAAAAATTAAAACGTTGGAAAATGAAAGCATTTGAATTCATACTCGTATTATTGATTTTATGTTCCTTCCTCGGGACGTCTTAAAATCACGACTCGGTACTTGTAAATAATTCGTTTATTGAAATATTATAGGTGCACAAATGTATAAGGTAGCGTGTTTACGGAGATGTATTGAAACGAATAGACTTTCAGTTCTTTCTCGTTCGGATGTTAGATACGATCTGATCTCTGAAGGGCTGTGTTATGGTTTAAAAAGATATTTCTGGAGATATTTCTCGAAGATAATTAAATCCGGGTAAACATAGTCATAAATTATAGTTGTTTCTATACACATCCACTTACAGAAAGCATAAATAATAAAATATGACAAAACTCTTAAAATAATAGTTCGAACACATGTCTCTCTTCAAATCGAGAAAGATTGAGGTTGACAAAAAAATAAGGATGTGGCCTCGAAAGGTAGGTACATACATTACATTGATAATAACAGTATTTTATTTAAATTGGTATTGGTAATTAAATGCACTTTAAAATTGACGAAGATCATGTAAGTAAAAATAGTTTTTTCGTTTAGTAAAATATCTCACGTATAAAGTGCTCATTCTCTAGAATGAGAATTGGGCATTACCAGGTAGCCTCACATTTATTCAGATTGAACTTGTGTGTGTAGTACCGAGGAGACCCTGAACCATACCTTTTTTGCCTGTCAATTGCGGATCGCAGGTTTTTTTTACAGTGATCTCGTCAATTGTAATTTTCAACTCCCGGTTAACTTATGTCATCTTATTTCTCTTAACTCGCCACATTTAATCGATTTAGAAAATTTTTTGAACGACAATGGTATTAACTTGTAATAAAATATTTCCTATTCTATAATATTATTGTACTTTTTTCTATAAAATAAAGTTTTAACTTGATTAATGGCATAAATTACTCTTGAAGGGTGGAATGTCTGTTTAAAAAAAAAAAGAAGAATAACATAAAATAATTGCGGTTTAGTTGACACGATTAAGACGCTTCAGGTACGTTAGATTCATGAGAAAATTATGGATGTGTGTAAAAAAAATGAAAGTGACGCATTTAGTGTTGGCTAGAACAAGAACAGACCACATACGTAAAGACTTGGCATGAATAAATAAACCAGTTGGCTTATTCCTGGTTTAGCGTTAGTGAGGAAGAGTGCCAGAAGAGAATGGCGATAGAGATATTCGCCATTATATCACATTTACTCGCATACTTTCATCTCTCGATCCACATCGTTTTCGATTTGATAACATTCGCCAGAAGTTTACTATCCATGCATACATCCAGGGGCGGAACTAAATGATTTAGCGCCCAGTCAGTAATAAAAATTCGCCCCTCACGTAAATAATATAAAACTTGTGTCTTTGATAGTGATTTTTTTTCGTTGAACATTGTACACCAACAAACTATATTATTTCTTCAATATTTGCAAAATAACTTTGTAGAAACATATGTATAAATAATAATAAAAGATAATCTGTTAAAATCACTATTTATTGATAAATCAACATGTTTTAAGAACAATGATCCAATGATATAATGTGTACAACCATAGACAAAAAACAAAATTATAATTATAATGATATAATGTATACAACCATAGACAAAAAACAAAATTATAATTATAATGATATAATGTATACAACCATAGACAAAAAACAAAATTATAAGTGGTGGGTAATTGTTTGTAAAAAGAGTTTGGTTATTTATAATGTTTTATTTACTATTAAGACTTTTACTTGTTTTTAAAATTTATAATTTATAATCTAACCGTAAACCTAATAAAATGATTCCTGTTTTTTGACATAAGAAAAATGAAAATGTTTATTTTTTGCATATTCAACGACTCTCTAGTTCTGCGCCCTATCAGCCGTCCTACTATACACTAGGTATCAGATTCACTATTAGCTAGGGCACTATATCATAAGCGTATAGTAAACAGTACACAATCAGTTCGCCCATTCTTGCTCCCGCTTCCAATCCATTAATCTTTATTTTACAAATGTCCATATACAAGATGAATATCTGCAATGACATTACATAGCTTTATTTTATAATAACAAAACGTGATGTGAATAAGCAATTGACTTTATACATGCACTACTTCCCTCGTAAAAGTAAAATGTAAATGTTTACTATGCCCAAGATCTGTTTCATTACGTAACTCTGGCACTTATTGTAATAACAAATCATGATAACTTAATTCTTACACATGCACTACTTCCCTTGTAAAGGGATGCAATTGTAACCATTCGTTAACCATTGATAAGTTAACCATTCATCTTGTATCCGAATAAAATCTTCCATTACTTTACTTATCATTCTGACTTAGGCAATTTTGAAAAGTTAAAATGTGTGCACGGAATACGTCTTCTAAGTGACTTTCTATTGAAGATTAATGAGATTTCCAAATAATCTATTATCGAAATGGGTGTATCATGTCACCCATCAAATAATACTTTTATTAAAAAAAACATTACACAAGGATTCGAGTTTTTTTACACGAAAAGAGGATAAAACAATATACTAACTACTCTGTAAATCCATGCAAAAACGAAGAGATGTTCGGGCACAGAATTCGTATACCAAATGCGTAACATCTGTTCACTTCCCAGAATACTCTCGTGTTTTAAAAAAAATATCCAACCTCACTAACTTGTACTCTGTATTGTATTGTATAGGGCGGTGCAAAAAAAAGCGACCCGGTCAAACAGCGGTAAGAATAATAATATGGCGGAGATTTTAAAAGAAAAAATTGACCCGTGTCACGTGCAAGCTCTCATATTATCTTAAACGCAAGGCTGAAAAATGTTTTAAACATTTTATACGCGGATGTGTTCTAAGCGAAATTTAATTATATGTATATATAATTCCCTAGAATGTGGAGTTTTATTTTAAATATGTATATATAAACTATATATTAATTCACTTGACTTCACTACTGAAGGATATTGTTAAAATTTTATGAATATTATAAACAAAAAAAATATATTATTTTGTTAAAAATAAATATTTTTATGTTCTTCAAGGTCATAATCATTATTAAAGTTTAATTTCAATAAAGTGATGCATATTCCAAATGATTTTGTCTCTTAAAACACGTTGGCGTATGTCGTCATGGTGAGGTCATGATAAAGTATTTACAGAATGAAGAGACCGTTTCCGTAGAAATTTTAAAAATAATAATTTATATATATATATACAAACCTAGTTACCACCGGGATCAAAAAATTAAAATTATTAGATTAAATAAAAAGTTCCGGGTTCGCGTCCCGGTATTAACTACATATTTTTTCAACGAGTAGATTTTTTCTAAATGGTACACAAAATTATCTTTCACTTAAAATGCTCGAGCTCGACACGTATCCCTTAAGGGAGATCACGCCGTTTCTCCGCGGGGCTAGGCAGAGATGATAGAGTGCCAAACTCTTCTGTCCTGATACACGATTCTCGTCTTATTCACATTCATACATTTTTTCATATATGCTTGCCGGTTATTGTGGCTTTTAACAGGATTATCTTCCAGTAGCTGGTCGTACTAAGTCTTCCGCAAATGTCCATTATTTCTGGTGTCATCACATCTTTCTTACCAATCTCTCCTCATTCATCCAATCCACGTTACCAATCCACCTAAGTGATTCTTCCTTAATCTTGCTCACTATACTAAGATTAGTTTTACATTATTTTATTATTTATTCAATTGGAAAACTAATACCCAGGAATAGCAAACTTAGCAAGCTCCTCTTATACAAGGCCATCGTAAGGCCTATACTCCTTTTCGTAGCCTTCCTCCTGCTGGGGTCACGCGGCCACTACACACATAAATAAATTACAACCTTTACAGAATAGTGCTGCGTGTATCTAAATAGGCCAGAATTACGCAACTCCATCACGACTCGGGTATTCCCCTAGTAAAATAATTCACAAAATACCCGTCCAAACGTTTTAATGCTGAACTCCCACAGCACCAGAATCCCATGATAAATTTTCTGCCAACATATGACGTAACAGCCCCCTCGCGTATTAAACGTCCCAAAACCGTCTACTTTTAGATGTTATCTCCTGCCCCAGCTACTAACCCTTGCATCATTGCAATAATAATAATAATCTACAATAATAATAAACACACCATATTTTTGCTAATGCGCCCGTAAGGCATGTATCATGATGGAAGAGCAAGGGGTCCAAAATGGATCCGGTACTCTGAATGAAATGATACAAAAGCTTAAAAAAAAAATCATTCACAATTTTCCCACTCGCGTGCCAATTTTTTAAATAATAAAATAACTAGATTTTTCTATTATTTTTTTAGTCACCCCTTCCAAATTCAATCAGTGATCAATTAAAAGTTTTGTTCATAAAAAATGTCGACGTTGAAACCTCCCATTTCTGCATGGCTAACGAGCTATGGAGTTTTCAATTCTCATAAATTCCAGCCACACAGCCTTATCTGGAAATGTTATTTGTTCTCCAGCAGCCGAATAGTATTCGGATCCACTCCTCGGCGTAATCTCTCGCGTAAAGATTCTCCCGAAACCGTTTTTTCATCTCCCTACCCATCCCGGAGAGCATAATACCTATATAATTTTAGATCTGTGGTTTTCAGCAGAGTTCATTTCGAAATTTTATTTCACGGATAAAATTCTTTTCCACGGCTTCACAGCGAGTACGTCCCGACTGGGGATCTGGTGCGAAGCCCCTGAATAGCATCTCGCCAGATCTAATGCATCATCTTTAAAAAAAAAATAATAACATTGAATAATTTTATAGCGCTATTTTCATAAAAAAATTCACCTCAAGTATGTTTTACATATAAATGTTTACTCCTATACTATTTTTGTATTTACAATTAAAAATTGCTATTTGAATGAATATGATTCTTTTTAAGGTATGCGTTTTAAGTCTCTTTTTAAATAAAGTCACTAAAGCACTATTCCTTATGACGGAGGGTAAAGAGTTCCATGCCTTTGGGCCTGCCAAATTTTGGGTGATTTTACGTAAGTCTCTGTTTGCAAGATAAATATCATACAATAAAATTACAGTTATTAAACTAAGCTTAATAAAATTTTATTATTAAGGGTGATTGCACGCTAATAGCTCGAGTAAGTAGATAAATAGCATGGTCAGAAGGAGACAATTTTATTTATAACAATTTAAAAAGTAACAAAGGAACAATTTCCTTTTTATTATAACATATTTTTATTGTGAAGTTGTAATTATTCAGAACATAGGTCTGTAATATTTTAAATGTGAATTAAATATATCAATTAAAAAGATATACATATAAAATCAATTTTATCGAAAAAAATATTGTTGTTGCACTACCGGGATTTGAATCTGGATCTCTTTCCAAACCGGGAAGGTGCATTATCCAACTATGCTACAACGATGATATTTTTAGCGACAAATGGCTCTTTCAAATTATGGAACGATTAAAAAATGTATTAATATCAAAAAGGTAACATATAGGTTTGAAAGTTTGTCGCTAAATATATCGTCGCTGTAGCATAGTTGGATAATGTCGTAAATTGTCGTTTATTTGAAAAATAACTTTTTTTGGAGCTTGCATCAATATAAACATTTTTATAGTAATTAATACACTAGCAAGTATAATAAGTAATAAATATTATATTTTATTTACACGTAAGCCTGTTAGCCGCTTCTTACATCGCCTGTTCGAAGATAGTTAGGTTCAATTAGAAATACATTATTGTTTTTAATATTTTTGAAAACTAATATGTGCATAAGTAGAAAGTAAGGTAGAACTAATTTAAACAAATTAAACAGTGAAAAACATAAAAATTGAAAAAGAGACAAGTGAAAAATAAGTAAAAGGAACAAAGTAAAAATTTAGATATAGACTAAAGACATGTAAGAAATAAGGAACAGAGTATAAATAACATTAAAGTAAGAGCGTTAAAGAAACAGAGTAAAAAATAATAACAGGTCAAAATACGTAGACATAAGAAACAATAAAAACAGCAGAGTAAAGATATGGGAGAAATATCAGAGTAGAGTGAAAAGAAGAACACAGTAAAACAAGGTAAAAAGTAGTATTAGATTAGAAACAAGCAGGAGCAAGCAAACAACAAATGTACCTGTAAAATAATACATTTATTAACTTATGAAAGGGAAATAGATTATTTTAGTGTCTGAAATATGTATAAGAAAGTAAGTAACTAAGAAACTAAGAAAGTAAGTAAGAAAGAAAGTAACAAAAAAAAATTTATGTCAATATTGATATTTTGAAGTACTTATTCATCAAAATGAAATTGTCCTTTATCTAATGTCTTGGCGGGGTAGGTGTGCACGTCTAGAGAGAAAGAAAAGAAAAATGATTTATGAAAATTACTCCGATAAGAGCAGCGAGCTCTTCAACACATTGTCAATAGACAAAATGGTGTAAGTCCAACGTTTTCATCGTAAAAATACAAAACCTCGTATGTCAATTTATTTTTGTATGGAAAAAAGAACCGTTTGTCACGAGCCTAAAGTATACATTTGCATGTAAACGATTTTCTCCTCATAGAGCACTTATCTTTGAACGATCGCAAAATGGAACATTTGTGATATCAAAAGGATTGGAAATTTATTTCATTGGAGAGGGTTTTTGAATTTTTTTGTAATATATTAGAGAAACGGCATTTCTGAAGCTAAATGTGAAGGTTTTATCGAAATCTGTGATATTTTGAAATCATTTGCAATTTTTTTGTCACTTAAGTCTAGTGTCGAGTATTGGTACTTTTACTGTGTAAAATTCAAGTGCCAATCAATTTTTTAAGTATAGTGGAATGCCAAGAAGTTAAAACGTCAGCTCAGGGTCTTTACTAGGAGGACCAAAATCAAGATGGATGATGGTTAAGTTTATTTGAAATCTAAAAAGACCCGAAATAAGAAAATGAAAATAAGGGCAGTATTTAAAAATTTTCAAATAAATATTTCTTATACACCTATTAAACAGTGACAAAAGATCACGAATGAAAAATCTGTGCGTTTCTCTGTGTTTGTTTGTTCTTATATCCAGATGAGATCCACTTGAGATCATTCCTACATCAGGCTAGGTTATAAATTATTCTAATATATAATATTATATACATCATGATTTCTGTCGTAGTATTTACTTGTTCCCCCCTGATTATGACTTTTTCTCTGTATGTGTTGTGTTTGACCTTGAATTAGTTGGAATTTCGCTACACTATTGCGAGTTGATAAGTTAACGCCCTGCTTTCAAGTTGACAGGTTAACGCTGTCAAACTCTTAAAGAATTGATATTTGTGCGTGTTAGAATAGAACTGTTTTTTTTTTTTTTTTTTAATATTTTATCTTGCTATTATGTGTGGTGCGGGTAATGCTTCGTGCGGATCAACGAAGTATGTATTACTGAAGACGAAAGTCCTGTGGCAATAGCAAAATTGGAATTTAGATAAGAGCAACACCACTGCAAGTAGGTCGTGTTCTTCCTGATGTCTGGTTCACCTGTTATTTTCCTTATTTCCCTGTTCCAAATTTCTTCCATTCATCTCACATCCTATTATATATACCTTGTGCAATAATTTTGGGTTCTTTGGCCGGAGATTGCGCGCACAAATGAATTAGATTAGGTTCAAAATTATTCTAGAATAAAATTTTGGCGCAACTGAATGATTTGTTGTCAAGTTAATTTGTACCACAAATATTAGTCATCTTGCGGAATTATCGATGACGTTTTGACGTTTTTGTTCAATAATTAGCAATAATAAAATATGATCTCGACATGTCAGAAATATATAATTAAAAAAATAAATTAACGTATTTTGTGTGTAAAAAGTAAAGACATTTCGTTAAAAGCTTACCAGCTTTATTCTATTTTGGTCTATTTTTAAAGTACTTAAGTAGAAGATGATATACAAGGTTTTTAAAATTTACAGCATTTTCAATTCCTGTACAACTATTTTGCTAGAGATACCAGGGCTGTGAATATTTATTTGCTATCATGTAATGATACCTAGTAAATTCTTTACGTAAACATTAATCATATATACGTATTTACTGTCACGGTATTTGAGCAGGTTGTTTATCTCGCGTTTCACTACTTTTGAGATTAAGGAGGTGTAAGTATCGGAAAACAGGAATGAGCAGTCTCCCTGTTTAGGAATGCGGCAAACGATCTCGCTTTTCTAGTTCTCAAGAGCATTTCGCATTCCGAGGAAAATTTGTAAACTTTGACGTGAACAGGTGCTGCAAAATGAATGCTGCCACGTTCGATGACTTTATCGAATGTCTTTGAACTTTTAAGACTGTGAAATCCGATAAATTGGCATTGCTCGCTAATGCTTACGAAATCTGACAAATACATTTGTAGATATTTTTTATTACAATTACAAAGATTACCTGTATGTTATCTGGTACATGGTCCACTTCTAAATAGTCTCCTCCTAAAGCGATGCATGAATAACTCAATCCTGAAACAAAACTAACCAATGCCAACCGCAGAAGACCTGGAAGAGTGCCGCAGCCGTGGATAAATGTATCTAGCTGGAGAGAGTCTGGAGTCAGCTGTGAAAGCGATGCAGAATTTGGTCAGAGTCTCATATGCTTGAGACTGTTGATACTGGTAAAATACCGATGTGAAAGGGGAAAGAAGAAAAAGAATGCAATGCAATATTCAAATTTGTTCTCCGTGAGGCTGTTTGATTCGTTCCAGATTCCCAATGATAATCCGTAATGTCTTTCTTGATTCTGGATAGAAAAAAGTCAGAGGAGGCCGGATCGCATAAATAGGGTGGGTAGATCCTACACGGTGATTTAATTTTTGGCTATGTGTGCTGGAGCATTATCCTGATGCATCAACAACCTTTCGTTCCTAAACAAATTATACTGGACACGCCTCACTCGTAATCATTTCATTAAATCATTTAATTAATTATCAATATTATTAGACAAATAATAGATATCTCATAGAGAAGTATAGATAATTATAGAGCTTGTATTTGACTGGCTTAAGTGATCACTTTATACAATGTAACGTTCACCATTCTCACCCATTAAGTGTACAACTACACAATCGCCATATATAGACTAAATTTGATATTCATTTCTCTGAAACAGTATAGATGTCAGAGTGAGAATCAAATTCCGGTGTTGTTCCGCAGCCAGCTTGTTGCCAATGTCGCAGTGTATTAGTATTCTTGATTGTCGGTCTTCATGCAAGGTATTAGATGTTACAGTGATTATTTCATTACCGTTTTTCTACGTGCCAATTGATTATCCCAATTACCGAACGAAATAGCTTTATAGTCAGCTGTGTGAAAGCGCGCGGGGCCATTTTTGGAGCAGTCGCTTCCGAGCGCTGGCGGTTTCAAATTTAGATCGCGAAAGGACGCCATGTTTATTATTGTGCTCAAGAAATAGCCAGCGGCGTGTCATCCGCCACTACAATGCGGGCGGACGTTGTATTAATAAAGCCAGGAAACTCTGCGGCTGTCATTTGCCGCGGCTGGAGAAAGCGGGTCGAAGCTCTGACGACGGTTTTCGTTTAGCCGATTTTGTTATTGTCATGGATTACACAATATATTTTCCAGACTTATACTCGATGTTGCCAGATCGTTTGCTTACTTAACTTCACCTGTCTGTTTACATCGGATAACCACCTAAACTAATAAACTTTAACTAAATACGGTATCTAATATATTTTTGCAGGTTCAATTCAGCATTGCATTTTTTTAAATCATTTTATTGTTTGTAAAATTGTCAATTGTAACAATTCATCTTTTTAACCGCTTTAACCTTTAATCGGAATCCTCATTTTTAAAAACGTATATGGAATCGTGGGTCCAAATAGACCCGACAATAAAATAGAATACATTCTGATTTCTTGATAACTGTTTTTATTTTAGTGCATTTTTTTTGGTAATTTAATAAAACAACTTTTATAAGGTTAATTAACATTTATTTAAAAACATGCATAAATAACTTTAAATATTAATTTTATAATTTGGGTCCAATATTTTAATAACAAATTTTAGATCTGTAGTTTAAGTAAGTACCTATATAAAAATAAGAAAAAAATTAAGTATTTTCTATTCTACTGGATTTCACATATCTTCCCCTTAATAAAAATAAAAGTTTATATATATAAACTTATATACATATAACAAAATGATAGACTAAACAAAATTAAAAATAATTATCAGTCTCAACGTTACTATATGTAAAATTACTCCAAAAAAGCAGCAATATCTTGGTCATTGATATATCTTGTCATTTTAACTTAAACGCCCTAAAAAATATAAAATTGACGAATATAAATAAAACACAAAAACTTATGTAACTGGTATCATGTGTCCATTTGGACCCGACAGCAACGCGTACCTCCGCTTCTAGTCAATTTTAAGCCAGCACCAGCGTCCAGCACTCACCGCAGCACGCGACGTAATGAGATTAGCCAGACGCGAAAAATTCTAATGCCGCGCGTTTGGGAGAAATTAAGTTCTTATTTTTTTGTCGGGTCCAAATGGACCTACAATCCGGTTAAGGGTTAATATATATTTTTTAGGTATTTTAAGTCAGTATTTTACGTCTCGTATTTCACAGATTTTTGTCTATTATATATTCTATATTTAACCTGAAAAAAATTATGTTGTACTACCTATACGGGTGATTATGCTTGTTGATATTCTGTAACATTAAAATATCTAAATATATTATTTATTGCAATAATAAAACTATATTTTATTCCGGACTTAGGTGTGCCTATTTTTTGTAATAATTAAAACAGTAGTGATATATTTGTTCAAAAAGAAAATATAATTAAATATACCCACAAAAAAACGGAAGAAGGGTCGACAGGGCTCCCGTAAGCCTCGTGTTAAATTTGACCTCTATCAGTGAGTTCCCAGTTAAATTTAAAAATATATTTTCTCAGATAAAATCAGTACTATTAGGGTCATTGTCATATTAAAAGTATCACGGAATATAAGAATTCTTCACCTTTTCGAAATTCTTCATTTACGAGTATTGCGGGTACATATAATAAAAGAGTATCAACCAATTGTCTATATTATAATTAACTAACGCTTGAAAGGAGTAATATTTGAAAAATGCGCAAGGTGAATATTATGTTCCAGGTCGATTTTGTTTAGCCGCCATTTTGGTTAAACAAATATTTGTGAGTTAATATTTAATTGTTGTAGAAAGTAGTTAATTACAAATTATTATAAAGTACTAAATGGTTCAATAATGTATTATTTAAATACTTATCTAAATAATAATGGCAATGCTGTAACTATTAATGGTGATCGCTATCGTCACATATTGGAAAACTTCTCGGTAGCCGAATTGAGTCGATTGAGCCTGCAATACGTGTAGTTTAATAAAACGGTGCCACTTTAGACATAGCCCGAGTTACGCTTGAAGTTTTGCGAGAAAAACATAATATTCACTCGCGTGAACCCCACCGAGTCCTCTTCAGCCCACACCTTGTATATTTGCAGCCCACTAACAATATACGGGTTTTATCTGGAGTCAGTATGAAAAAGAAAGAATTGAACTAGACTGACACTGACATCAGGAATAAATTCTTTGACTTTCGCAAACTGCATTAGGAGCTCTCCACTCGATGGAGTTTCAACGAATTGAATGTTGAAGATATAGGAGTACACTCTTCATTCAATAAATATTGTGGAGGCGCTGTAAATCTAGGCATATTATAGATAGATGTGATTATTGGAGTATATTCTTAAATTGTCCCAATGCACTGTCGCATAAGATAAGCATTGAAGATCAATTTTATTAATTGACTTTACAAAATTCTAATCCAATTTATCATATATCTATTATACATTTTATCATATAAATAATGACAAAAATAATGTCAACAGCATCACTTAACATGGATCCTTCTTTCTTTTACTTTCAATAAGAAAAGTCGTCATGGCAGTACATAATGAAGTCCCGGTACCGACACTAATGTATGAAAGTGAGGCCTAAAGCTGACAAAAGAGGAACGAATGTTGACTGAATGCATTGAAAATGAGATCACTTGAGACATGTATGCTGCAGATCTTGCGTCTTCCTCTGTCATAAAACAAATTCAGCTGTCAAATTATGAAGCGGAGGAGACCAAATCGTATCGTCTTCCAGTTTTGTTTATGAGGAATCCTTCATGAATTTAAAAGTATTGTCATCATATGACCAATAATGAAAGGAAAAGAAGACGACGAAAAAGACTAAGAAGAAGGGATGCGTCCATCCTGGAATTACAAAAACAATTAGCAAATAAATCTTACAATAAGGTGCAGGATAATACAGCTACCTAATATATTTGATTATTCTCACCCTTGCTTGATTCAATCCGAAGTCACATCTTTGTTATTTTTGCATCGGAACAACCTCCCGTGCTCGTCTATACTTGTCAAAAGAAAGCACGGTAGCGAGAATTATTTTTCTTACGCGGCCAGTGTTGCCAATTGGTAAATTTCGACTCCCAACATATCTCGTGCGCGATAGGTACCAAATTAACGTAATAACACATAAAATCAATTTTATCGATAAATCTATATTTCTGTGATATTTATCAATATAGCATAATCTGTTATGTCATGTTCTCCGGACAGGAAGAGATGCAGGTTCGAATTCCGGTAGCAACAACAATATTTTTAAATACTAAATTAATGTATTAATTATAAATATATACATATAAAATCAATTTTGTCGAAAAATATTGTTTTTTGGGTCACCGGGATTCGAACCTGGATCTCTATTTCCAATCCGGGGAAGTGCACTACCATTGTGCTATAACGCCAGTATTTTTCTTAACAAATTTTCAAATCTATATGTTACATTTTTCAAATTAATACACCTGTCGTTCCATTATTTGAAAGCCATCTACATTATTCGATCCAGGTTCGAGTCCCGGTGACGCAAAAACAATATTTTTCGACAAAATTGATTTTATATGTATATATTTATAATTAATACATTAATTTAGTATTTAAAATATCACAGACCGTCTGTTCTGAATAATTACAACTTCATAATAAGAATGTGTTTTCCTTAACAATATTTTTCGATAAAATTGATTTCATATGTATATCTTTCTAATTAATACATTTAGTTTACATTTTTAAGTCCACCTCATGCACCACATGTATATCTAAATACTTCATCAAAATACATTCACAAATACACATCGTCGGCAAGTAACTTACAGTAATTAACAAGTCGTGATGTGTTATTTCAATTACGCGGTAAAGTTATACAGGTAATGGTTTGTATAAATATAAATATTTATATTATACTCGTATCATGTAAACTGAATCTAATAACAAGTACTATGTTGTACCAGTATTAAATAAATAAATACAAATTAAATTAATTAATCAGAAAGATACGGAAAAAAATAAGTCCATAAAAAAATATTTTGGTTGCTGTCGGGGTAAGAACCAAGAACTTTTTCTATCCGGTGAAACGTGTTACCATTTCGTCATATCATTCAATTTTTAAAAACAATCAACTTCATATTGCAATTAATACCAAATACTTTTGAGTAATACATGGTAAGAGACGGCAGAATCAGTTTTATTAAATTTGTATATGTATTTTGAATGAAAACCATATTTTTGTTGTTATGTTGCGATGTTTACAGTTCTGTGATATTTTTTTAATACAAACTATGTTCTGAAATTGCAACACCACAGCAAAAAATTGTTTTCATTTTAAAAATTAAATAAAAATAGGTGATTATTAAGGAAAACACATTCTTATTGTGAAGTTGTAATTATTCAGAACATAGGTCTGTGATATTTTAAATACTAAATTAATGTATTAATTATAAATATATACATATAAAATCAATTTTGTCGAAAAATATTGTTTTAGCGTCACCGGGATTCGAACCTGGATCTTCATTTCCAATATAAAGTATTTAAGATTCTATAAAAATAATGTAGATGGCTTTCAAATAATGGAACGACAGGTGTATTAATTTGAAAAATGTAACATATAGTTTCGAAAATTTGTCAAGAAAAATACTGGCGTTATAACACAAAGGTAGTGCACTTCCCCGGATTGGAAATGAAGATCCAGGTTCGAATCCCGGTGACGCTAAAACAATATTTTTCGATAAAATTGATTTTATAGGTATATATTTTTAATTAATACATTAATTTAGTATTTAAAAATAGGTGACTTACATTTTACATAGTCTGTTTTATAAATTATGAATTTCAATGTTAAAATTGTTTTTTTTCTTCATTCGTATTATATTATCGATTTTAATAATATTTAATCGGAGAAGATTGGTCGACAACGAAATATAATTCTCTCGTATTTCAATCACAGACAATAAGAGAGACACCCATTTAACCTCGGAGCCATCCATTTCGGCCGCACGGCTCCGCCAGCCGTGGTGGAATTTTGTAAAAAATAGGTGTGAAAAATATCTCCCGAATCTGGACCGCGTACTAAGAATTCCAGAGGATGAGTAAAACGATTAGTATTTCCGGACATTTCTTTCAAAGGGAGACCAACATAACAAGGTCAAAATAATTCAATCATAATTATATTAAATATAAGAGTACAGCGGAAAGAAATCGGTTTGTCTTAAATGTCTTAAAAAGTTTTGATATTTTAACTTAATATCGTACTAGGCTCACCTCACACATCCATTACGTTCATTAACAATGACGTGGAAAAATAAATTATTTAAATATTCTATATTATTTTTATGTGTCAACCTCTAAGATGCCATTTCGTATTAATAAGTAGTTTTTGTTTATAATATATTATATGTTTAATTTAAGGTTTCCGCTAGCACTACTGTATGGAACTAGCGTCTCTTCTGGATTAAATCGCGTTTTTAGGTTTATAGGTTTTGAGACAGCGCCTTGACGTCATATTAAAAAGCCTAAAATCCATCTACAAAAAAACGCGATCTTACTCAGAAGATACGCCATTTCGATATATATATATATATATAGATAAGCTTTTTGACGGATGTTTCGAAGTGTAATAGATGGGATCAAAGAATGTGTGGAAATCTGTTGCTATAGCGAAGCTAAATGCAACCAGCAAGGCGGTATTTGCAACCAACTCCCACCAGCCATGAAGGTGTCGGATACCTACTATACAAATGATACATACGGATACAAATGTTGTCGCTTGCACCCGGATGAACCGAGTCGCTAGTGCCATTCTATCTATCGACGTCTCCCGAGCAACAGCTCTAGAAACCGCTTTAAATCTCAGATAGCGCACCTAGTATTAACTATTAACTTATTAAATTAACTTCAATAAAGTTAGTGCTTTCGTAAGAAGTTTATATTCATAGAATCTACTGCCTGTCACACATTCATATCATCATATACCTCAACACAAATACGAACAACATACAACACACAAAAGAACACGAGAGTATTTGGATATATATTGAGGAATCCATACCCTCACACACTACATCATCTTCTCACTGATATAGAGGTAAAATACACACACATAATCATTCATAATCGCCAACACTGAAATTTTGTAGAAAGTATTGAAATTTTCCGAAAGTTATATTATGAGACCCTCTACCGTTGATAGTACATTATTTCTAACGAAATTTACCTACAAATATATAGACATGAACTAACGCAAAGTCTTTATACCAATATTTGTATTGCGATCATTTTGGTACCACTTACGTAATCAAATAGCTTCGCGACTTTTTTTAAATATATAACTCGACTGAAACGAAAATTTAAACGCCGACAATATAATGTGTATTAATTTAAAAAATACGTCTTGTTAGACAAATATTTAATTTTCGAAGAGTAAATACTTTTACTGTTCCATTAATGTGTTATCAGATTTATGTTTCCGCTAATAGTGTGTGTAAAATGCCCCTCGTCCCGCAATTAATGTTCCAAACACATCACTTATATGTACACTTTATTTCACGTATATTGGTCTGTGCCTGTAATTGAAACAAGACAGGCTAATAATATTCGCTTCCAATTCCTGTTCTGCTCACGTTAGAAACCTTCACAAACAAAATACTTCCTTTTCAATATTTAATGAAATAATGATTGCACCCCACGGTTGGTGTGCTTCTCTCCTGGATCAGCAGTCAGCTCCACCGGTATGGTAATTCCGTGACGCAAAAACATCGCCTTGTTTCATTTCGGATTCCATCGTTTGGTCCTGTCATTCCGCTGTTTGGGTTTCGTTGTAAAGTGAAATTAGTCAGCGAGCTAATTGGACACATTCAGTTTTATAGAGCGCTTCTGGTGTACCTAGCCGCATTTATTCTAGTACTAGCTGTGCGTGGCAGGGCCCGGCAGCTGGCGATTCGCATAATAACTTGTGCAAAATTAACAAAAATTGTCAAATAGATGTCGCAGTCGTCGACGGGATTGTCATGTTATCGTTGCACGAGAATGACCACCAACTATTATCGTTGTAATAGCCGTAGTAAATCGGTAATTTTATGATTGTATTGATTTTAGTACCGTCATTTAATAAAAGTTACATTTGACATCGTATAAATGAAGCCATTTACAATTACATTTATAGTTGATATATGATAATTATTTTAATTATATTTCAAGTAAATACACTGATTGTTACAATTAATTGTAACAAAAATGTCATCGATATTCAAACACCTTTTATTACGTCCCCTCCCCTGCGCTTGTTGACCTCGCCACTACACCCACCCAACTCTACCCCTACCCCCTCCACTCAACAACTCTAAGTAGCACGTAGTCCTTTAGTTTTAAATTAAGTATTTGTAATAATATTACTGAATATTATGTTCAGCATTGAAAACATTATAATAAAACAAATTAGTGAAAGTAAACAGTGCTTTTATTATAAACATAATTTAATATGACCTTTCACCGGAAAATTTAAAAAAAAAGATGATTATTTATTTTGTAATTAATTAATTATTATTATACATCCAAACGGATGAATTTTGGAAAAATAACAAGAATAACAAAACAAAACTGAAATTCGTGTAGAACGTAAAATATACGTGGGATTTAAAAGTAACATGCAACTATGTCTTACTTACGACTTCATTGATATTTGTTCTATAAAACTAAAAGACTTAATAAATAGTTGTTAAACAGATATCTTTTGAGAGTAATAATTATCTAAGACATATGTATCGTATCACCTCTGTTTAATAAATAAAGGACATTATGCGTAAAATTAAAAAATATAGTAAATTTTATATGGTAATCTTCCAAGACAAAAGTTGAAAGTCTCTCACTTTACCAGAGTCTACCCCTAGAGTCGCTAAACCAATCACGTAAAAGCGACTATTCACTAAATAAAATGAAAATAATAATTTTATTTTCTCACATTTCATTTTTCAGAAATATACCTAATTGCTTTTGGCAGCCCTGTTTTGATTTCACAAGAGTGTTGAAGCTTTAGATAAATAGCTCGCGAGGAAAAAAAGTAACAAAATATCTAGCAGGGATGCGAGGCGAAAGAAAACAACTTTTCAACATCGCTCAAAACTAAAAAAAAGAAAAAAACTACTTCATCTCTGAAGCAGCTTACAATGGTGAAGGAAAGCATTCATGAGACAATACATTGTTGCCAGGAGGAGTAATAAATAGTAAGCCGGTTTGTTTTGATATTCGCATACATCAAATGGCGGTCGGGTTCTATCTTCCGGTAAGCGAGTTCTCACACAAATTTCCTGAACAATTGTTACAGAAACACAATTATACCCGACAAACAGAACTCGCGCTATGCTTCAGAATATGTAATAGGATTCAACACTTTCACGTTCCGGATTACATAGCTACATGACTACATTTCTTCTTAGAATTATCACTGGTTTCCAGGGACTGTACAATCAGAAAACTGTGCATAACTTTCTGGGAGATTAAAAAAATATGATTTATCTGATTCAGTTGTGATAGTATTAATGTGGACAGCAAAACTGCGCTAGTAGTTATAATTACATAAATTCCTATTCCAAAAAACTCAAGGTGCTAAATATCAGGCAATTGTTCATAGAGACTCTGCTTAAAGACAACAGAATCCTGCACCTTATCACATATTCTAAGTGTACTCGGGCAAAAACTCAAAGAAAACAAGCTATATCGCTAATGAAAACCTCATTTGCTCAAAGACGTGCATGTTTTATAGGACCCCGAATATATAATAAGCTACCACAAAAGATGGCAAAGGTATCGTATTCCCAATTCTGTGTGGTTATAAAGGAATGGCTTTTAAAAATTGGAAGAAGTCAGCTGGAAAAGTTCCTTAAATGATTAAAGCTACTCATTTTATGTAATTATTTTTGTCCTTACATCCTACCTTGTACTCATCAAGTTTTGTTTGCTCCGTGCTTGTTTCTTTTCTTTCACTTCTTCAATATCTTTAGTCTGTTTAAAAAAAAGCAAACTTATTGTCTCTACTTGTTTCCTTTTGATTTTTCTGTTTATTGCTATTTAATTTGTTACTTTTCTTCCTACTTATAATATATCTAATGGAACTTAATGGCTACCTATCTCAGAACAGATACTTTATATGCAGCTTGCGAGATAGGAAGCGACCAACAGGCTTGCATATAAATATAATTGAATATTAAAACTTATTGTACTTGGTAGTGTATGTTAAAAATGTTTTTATTAATGCAAACTTTAAAAAAATGTTATTTTGAAAATAAACACCGATTTATGGGCACTGAAAATTAAAAAAAACAAACTAGTTGACTTTAAAACATAAAACACCACTGGTTGCATACAAAGACTTTTCTAGTTTAATATTATTAATAATATTCCGGGTCGCACGCTCCGTGAAATGGATTACGATAGTTCCTGCTGTAAGTCGAAATTAGCACAAGGTGGAGAAGGAATATCAGGAGATGGATATAGGTAGAGGTTGATGATGGGAAAGGTATTTTTATGGAAGAAATCGGAAATTAGAAGAAATGCTCGCCTTACCTTGACGCCTCCGAAGTCCCTACAGTAGTTGCCGAAATCACACCCTGTATGCACGAGGATGGTCGACGATCTACGCTTCAAAACGAAGATGGTGGTTTAACAATTCACCCATAGAATACACAAACAACAAACAATATCATCACAAATCACAATATCACAAAAAAACAGTACCCCACCGCACTGGAGAAGATTGGTCTACAATCCAAATAATGGTATCACGTTGTCGAGATCAAACAATAATCCAATATTGATTCAGTGACACTTCAACAACGTCAGGCTCCAATTCAAACTGAAGGCAAGCATTAGGAAATCGATTAAAGATAAGAATTTGGACGCGGACATGTGACAACAATATTTTTTGCGGCCGATTTACGAGTACGGAATAATACAAAATACTATTATACAATATTGTATGTATGTCTGTAAGTAGATGTGATAATTGATTATACTAGCATTTTACCCATTGACGTGTAAAGGTAAGGACATGAAAAAAAAGTAGAGGATGCGGCAGAAATTTAACTATCACCAAAATTTTGAAGAACATAAAATCACTTAATCTCACAAAGAAATGCATAAAAAAATGGTGTGACAGAAAAATGTTACAAATAATATTATATGGCAAAATACGCCTTAAGATTTTGTACTGAGTCATATGACAGATACATATTTATGGGCACACATTATTATATTAATGAAGAATATTTTATAGGAATACATATATAAGAATATTAATAACTATTGAGAAATATACATGCATATAAATAGATAAATGACTATATTTAAAATATTAATTATGTTCTTAGTTAACTTGAGTGAAATGTAGCATATCTATTTTAAATTAATTTTTGAAATTTTATTACACAAAATAAAATTTTATGGGATTGTTTTTTTTTGTATCTCTTTTTATATACATCTTTTATACGCTTTTATTTCGTATTTACGCATTATTTTCTTCTCTTCTTCTTCAGCCCAAGTCAATCCACTTTTTAATATAAGCTTTTTGCTTCATTCATTGCTTCTAGCTTCCAGCCTTATGTTGTCGTCCAACTCATTCATAACATCAACTCATCGCTTCGGATGCGTTCTGAACTCATGACTTTCAGCATGGCGACCTACCGACTGCCTATCGACACACCTGTTATCGCTTTGACTGATATTTCTAGGTTTTAATTTCGTTAACTTCCATGATATATTTTACTTTCTTCGGCATTCTTCTCTACACAACCTTAAATATAATATTATGACTTCTTCAATATCTATAAATTAATTCGCAATGATTGAAATTAATTTACTACTGATAAAACTTGCAGAAATGATTATATTAGAATTAAGAGATTTTTGAGATGTATATATGTAATAGTAATAACTATTCTGATTTAGCCAGTCAAATTTTGGAAATAAACCATTCTTTCGACATTAATAAGGCTTTAAAAATTATACATACAAATACCATATGTTCACAGTGCGATAAATTAGACATTTTAGAAATAAGAGAAAGTATTAATAGTTAATCAAACATTATAAATAACCAAATTATTTTTGCAAATAGTTAACTTTTAAATTTGTTTTCACAGTAGTACCTAATTAGTTATTAAGGAAAACACATTCTTATTGTGAAGTTGTAATTATTCAGAACATAGGTCTGTGATATTTTAAATACTAAATGAATGTATTAATTATAAATATATACATATAAAATCAATTTTGTCGAAAAATATTGTTACTTTAGTTACTTTCCTTTTTTCTTTACATTTCTGTTTTTGTCTTTTTTAATTTTAGTATACATTGTATCCTGATAAACGGACGATTATTAGTCTTGAAATATGTTATTTTATGAATAAATAGTGGTTTAACCGAAGCGTTTTTTCTTATTATTTAATTAATTATTATGTTTTAATTAAGTATTTTTGGAAGCTATCGAAATGAAAGCAACTGCCTAGGCTGCCAGCAACCTATAGACTATACTATACTAATGTATACTATGATTTATTATTGAATAATAATTTATTTGTTTCCTTCTTACTTGCTGGTCTCCTGGAACAAGGCTCGATCTCCAGACCACCAGATCACCAGGCATGTCAAGTTTAGTTTTTCGCATAACTACATTAAATTTTTTGTATCAATCAAACAAGTAAATTTATTTTAGAATTTTGAACACATTTTTAATTCTCTAAAAAATCACACAAAAAATAGATCTGTTTATTGTATTTATAATAGTATTAATATTTAAGCGATATTTTGATGCAAAAGAGATTAACAATGTGAGATATAAACGCTCACGGTTTAATATAAAGAAAATTAATCTTTTATATAGGTACCTACATTTTATAATGAAGATAAATCTCAGAACGTTTCATTTTATGTAATTCCCGAAACTCAAGAAACTCGCTTTAAACGTCAGAAATGGAATGGAGTAAGTAAATTTATTCAAATACATTTAATCAAAATATAATTAATAGTCTCATATTATCTCATAGGTACAACTTGCGAGTTATATACATATTTGACGTTAAACCTCGAGATATTTATGAATACCTTATTCTCCTTTGATTGACTGTATGCCAAGCGCACGGAAAAGGGGTTGTGAGATTTGTATTAATAGTACAGTCCGGGAACAGGAAAACGCGGAAGGAATGACAATTATTGCTCCATTATTCATACATACGACTATAGAGGTAATATGCACGTCGTGATTTTGACGAGGATGACGTAAGCAAAGGATAATTTATTGTTAAAATGTAAAAATAAAATAAACTGTAGCAAACCTATTTTCTTCCATTTTGAATAGGACGTTATGCGTTTTCTGTCACTCAGGGGTACAAAAGTTGTGTGAATGCATCAATTCGTAGCCCCGAATGAAATATATATTATGCAAAGCATCGCAAAGGCAACCTCTATAGCTTTGTTATTTTTTTATTTATTTGAAATTTTTACAATTTTTTTAAAATATGAGTTATTAATTAAGTATTGTACATTATTAAAATTACACATTTTTTATTCGCTTACCTCTCCGAAACAGAGACTAGCTCTTGTGCTTGGAGAGGGAGTTACACAGTAATAATTTTATATAGAGAGTTATACATTCGTAGTCTATAATTATTTATTGTCTATTTGTGTGATTCTGAAGTGTTTATTTAATTTCTTTATAAGCTCGTTTATATCTTTTATTTCTTTAATTTGCGTAGGGAGGCTATTGAAGTTCTTTTATCCCTAAGTATATAAAATTTAGCTGATGGTGTTTGGTGTTACATTTAGGAATTATAAAGTTATTTTTAAACCTAAATATGTGGTTATTTCAAATTTTAATGTGTTTTTTTTAAGAAATTGATAAATTGAGATTTTTTATAAATGTTTTCTATTTTGGGAACTGGGAATTTTGCAAAAATTACTTTGATGAATGTTCTCTGAATTATTTTTACCGAGTTTATTATGTTATTGTATGCTTCTCCCCACTTAATTATTCCATAATGGAGTAGTGAGTGAATAATAGCAAGACATACATTTTTGAAATTATTTATACTTAAAATGTTTCTTAATCTTATGAATATATAAATACATTTTCTTATTATTTTCACTAATTCGCTAATGTGGTGAGCGGAGTACGGTTTTGAGCACCTGCAGAAAAGTTGAACGTACTTGACAGAGCAGTAACTAGCTACACACGTCAGCTACACGCCACAACCCGCAGGGCAGAACGCAGCTAGTGGCTGTCATGTTATCGCGCGGCGCGTAAGATTTACCTTATTTCCACTGCCTGACCCGGTAGCAGTGTTTGCTTTGAACTGTATATTTCGCCGCTCCAATTTAACAAGTAGGTATAAAGTCAATTTTGGAGATAGCCTCGGCTCAAGCATCTCACACATCAAGCACTTGTTACAATCCTATCCTTTTTATTTATTTTTTAAAGCTGTATAAATATTTCGGATACATTCTCCCCAATGATAAATATGATATTTTACAAACTCGTTATGCTAGGGAAGATATATGGCATCAGAGACATAGATATACATAGATTATCTTGACAGTGTAACCTCAGAAAGTGGTTAAATAATCAAAATATTGGTGATTTTTTACAGGATAAATTAACATACTACAATATGGTCACCAACATTCGATAGCAGGAGAAATAATAAAATTTTTACTGAAAATCGCATATTGATTATACGTTAAGTGCATTTTATATGTCAAGGTTATGCACCTCTCGGGCCATACTGTACTCACTGTACTTTGCGATGGTCGACTCGGTTATCAGTTGTGGTGTGAGTAGCTATGGATTAACATATAAAACGTATACTGATAACATTAAACAGTTACAATTAAGATTTTTAAAACTTATAGTAGATAACAGAACAAAGTTTTTGTATAAAAATGATTATTACAAATTATTTACAATATGCAAAATCTTACCAGTTGACAAAAAAGTAACATATGTATGTATATAATTTTAGATGAGATGGTAAATAATGTAAATATGAATACTGAATACCTCACCATAGCTATTCTACCAGATCCTCGGGACGAACCATGAGAATACCGATCGCAAAAAATGTGTACTTTGAGAGAACGAGATAATGTATCGTGCCAAGAATTTTTAATGAAATCAGTAAAGAATTATTAAAAATTTTGGAAAATAAAGAGACATCAGTGAACACACTCAAATTTAAAGTCAAACACATTATTATCTAATTATTTGATTTCTATTTTGTATTACATTTAAAAAAAAATTGTTACTGATAAAATTTTAGTTTATTTCAATTTACTAAGTTAATTACTTTAATTCAAGAGTACTTGCTGTATAACTGCTAAGTTCGGCAAATAAAATAAATTTAAAATAAATAAAATGTATGAAATAAAGTTACAATAAAAAATAGTAGTCTTTTTAAAAATTGTGTTCGCGCTATATATGTTCGTGTGCGCTATGATGCTAAATCGTGCGCGTGCGCAAATTGCACACCTTGTCCTCTACAATATTTTTAAAAACATTTTATATGTAATTTAAATTCATTTACCCGATCGCATCACATCTCTTGCAAACTTCGCGATTTATTTTCCGTTATAAACTTCAGATGTAACATCGCTTACTGGTTTAGCTCTACCCACATTTTATTGAAACTTCGAAATGAAATTTCTTTTGTTGACTTACACGCTTATACTCAAAGTGAAAGGAATCCACGGTTAGATTATACAAATCTGTTGATTATACAAAAAGTTCGCGTAAAACGTTCCCCACACATTGTTTATTGTAAGCTTATGATTTTCCAGTTAGTACGTTAGGTTATGTTTGATGAAAACAACATTTATTACGTAATAAAGCAATACAAATATGAATGTTAACACTTTGTGTGCCTGTAAAAGACAAATCAATATGCATGTATTCTACAGATTGAAAATACGAATAATAGTAGTCGGAAAACATTTATACGCGAAAAACACATATAAGTATTACATTCATATATGATAGACTGACTTTGTATTTCAGATGACGGAATCATAAAAATTAAAATATATATTTTTATAATTTAATTTCTTTAAAAATCTTTGATAATTTCAGATATCTGCTAACTTTGTTTTGATATAATTGATGGATTATTTATTAAATATGAATTAAACATATTAATTAGAAAGATATACATATAAAATCAATTTTATCGATACGAACCTGGTTCTCTTTCCAAACCGGGGAAGGTGCATTATCCAACTATGCTACAGCGGCGATATTTTTAGCGACAAATTCTCGAACCTATATGTTACATTTTTGATATTAATACATTTAATCGTTACATTATTTGAAAGAGCCATCTACCTTATTTTTACGGAATCTCAAATATCTTTGAGTAATCTGATAGCAGACTCCAGAATTCTCAATTTATTTTTATTAAATTTTGGACACATTGATACAACTTTATTATTAAGAGAACACATTCTCATTGTGAAGTTGTAAGTTGTGAAGTTATTCAGAACATAGGTCTGTGATATTTTAAATATGAATTAGACATATTAATTAGAAAGACACACATATAAAATCAACTTTATCGAAAAGTATTGTTGTTGCGTCACCGGATGTACACGATATATATCAGTCGCGAGGAGTCTACATATATAACAATGACATATATATATATATATGTCATTGTTGTGTTATTTGTTCGTCTTTTATACTAATCTACAGTTTTACTACGAGCTTGATGAAATTTCACACATCTAATTTTCAAAACAAAAGGAAGGTCACTACATCTACATGATATTAGCAGAATTTTGGTACTTCTTGATGAAATTTTGCACACTTGATATTCAAAATAAGAAGAAAATTACTTTCTACATCTGATTTAAAAAAAAAAAACTCATCCCTCTAAATGAAGTCTCTATGTAAATCCCGAGCAACGTCGGGTACTTCAGCTGGTACAATATAAAATACACAGTATGTCATATAAATGTGTACCTGTATACAGAATATCTATGAAACAGTAATTAAAATGGAATCGTTTTAGAAGTTATTCGAACTTCTGTGATTTTAAAGAAATATGTAACCTGTTTTTACAAAAATTAGTGCTGTATTAAAAATACTGAACCTATCGTAATTAAATTTGGCACACTCATGCTGTGATAATATAGTTACCATATAAGCTATATATTGTTGATTAAACAAAGATTATATATTTTTTTCTGAAAATCATAATAGTTAAAATAATTTCTAAACCGTCGAATTTCGGTAAACCATATTTGATGCTCGATGGGTTTTGCTAGTGATGTTCTCTAATCGTAAGATTCGTTTACTGTCTGTAAAATCCTATATGTGCATTCATATTAAATAGTTCGATCAATTAAAAATATATATTTAAAAAACCTGATACGGGTAATCACTAGGACATTGAATTTTGACATGAATTCGAGACATTTAAAGACGCATATAAATAATAGTTATATATTCTAGTAGATTTCTTTCCATTTTCCGAAACATCTATCCACCCTTACCACGTTAAAATACTTACAATATTTATCCCTACCCTTGAATTTATCAGAGCTCACAACCTTTTCTCTAACGTAAAAGTTTCTTTTCATTAACCTGCTTTCTTTGAACCTGAACAAAACAATTCACGGTATTTGCCGAGGATTTTCTATCTGATTTTCTTCATCAGTACGGGATGAAGGAATATGTTTTTATAAACTTAAATTTGTTTTATAAACAGCATATAAATTTATTTATACAAATAACAGGAAATAACAGGCTGGTTTGAAAAATTATGTGTAAAGGGTGTATATTAAACCACGTACACATTACGGGGAAAGATAATATAATGTTGATAATATTTGCCCAAGTAACAAATAAAATAGTAATTTATAAATACTTATTAATTAATAATAATGGATTTCACACTACAATATAACAAATAACGAGTTCGAAAATTCGACAAAAATGTAAATGTTTACTTATCATCGCGCCGTTTCGCCGCGGGGGTAGGTAGAAAGAATTGAGCGCCATATTATTATTGTAAAATTTTAACGAGAACGATGCTGGAACGTTTGGAATAGCACAAATGCTTGGAAACATATTGTTTACTGACGAAGCATATTTTCATATCGATGGCAATGATAATAACATGAGATACTGTTGTCCCGACAACCCAAGGGAATGCGGGAGAAAACGACAGTGTGGTGCGAAATTTCTGCCCGAGGGATAATTGGCCGTTATTTTTTTAACCAGCGAGATACAGTCTCTGCTAACGTGTATTGCCAAATGATCGACGAGTTTTTGATACCGCAACTGTAGCTGTTTCCCGGGTTCAACAACAGAACACAATTTAAGCATGACGGGGCCACTCCACATACAGCTAGAGTTTCAATGGAGAAGCTGAGGGGAATTTTTCCCAATAATATAATCAGCAAGTACAGATACATACCCTGGGAACCTCGGTCACCAGACCTTACACCGTGCGACTTTTTTATGGGAAAACTTTAATTCGAGAGTTACAGTAACAATCCTAGAATAATTCAGGCCCTACAAAAAAATATCCGCCGTGAAGTTGCTGCCATTGAACCAACGCTTTGTTCTCGCGTATTCGAAAATTTAAGAGTACGATTGCAAGAGTATCTTGAGAGAAATGAACGGCATTTAAACGGTATTGTTTATAAAACATAAAATATGCATCGTTAAACTCTATTTTGTATAAATTAAATATGAGAATAACATAGTAGTTTTAAAAAAAATTTAATATTAAACTTGAAAATTTTCTGCTGGACACCTTTATTATATGAATAATGGTCTGACGTCTGTCATCTGTCACGCGTTACAATGTACTTATCAATATTTTGTTAAATGGTCGCCAACATTTTATAGATGATTGCAAATGGAAAAGAAGTCTTGTTAAAAATTGTGTGCGTGCAATATTTTTTAGTGTGCGTTGTGACACCAAATCGTTAGAGGAAACAAACTCAGTTTTGTTTTCCTGGTTATGCTTCGGTATTGTCACATCTTTTTGAGATTATCCATAGTAGACCGTGTCTTGGCTCCTCATAAAATATATTATACTTCAGCCGTGACCTCGGTCCGGAAAATTATTAATAGCAGTCAACAATTTTCAACATATATGGCCGATTATCTTCGCTTCTTTGTGAGGTCTGTGTGTTTAAAGACTGGGAACCGAATCAGAAGTATCAAATTTCCTTTGAACTTCGTTCTTGGTTATTGAATTCAGAAGAATGTAAAATTGGCCACATAATTTATTACCTTTGCAAAGTGGTTTCGTAGAATTTGTTTAGCTGGTTAGAAAAAAAAAAAAAATGTTTACGTACGAAGATAATCTAGTAAGTAAAGATATTTTAGCTATAAACAAAATATTTTGCATTTGTTAAAACGCACAGTTGGAGTTTAAATTTATTTCTTCACATAATATGTCGATATTTAGGAATTTATCATATCTGTTCGCGAGTTTTAAAGTTCCGCTGTTATAGTTGTTCATCACCAGTTCGCGGGTATACTTAATTTAATAATCTAAATTTAAATAAATATATTTTTAAATATTAAAATTTATTTAAACAAATTGACATCTAATAATTAAATAAAATACTTTGTTTAAACCACTGTTAATTGATTACTCTACCTGATTGTATTTTTTAATTTCACTATACATTGTTTCCTGAAGAAGATACCATAGGTGTCGAAACATGTAGAATAACAGATGCAATTACTTCGTAATGTAATATTTTAATTAAAAAAATTATACAATTTTTATTTTCACTTTGTATAGGGTCTTTTAATAGGGACGCTCAAAAATTGTTAGGTTATAGCAGCCATGTTGTTAAAGTGACATCTGTAAAATTTATTGTCAATTGTTAAGTAGTATACGGCAAATCACCACGGAAGGTTGAACAACTTGTGTAAATCATCAAATTTTATTATCAAAGTCACGAGCGATTTGAGGGCACGGTTATCTCGCGCGGCGGTGACGTGAACTGGCCACAGAGATCGTGCGATTTAACGCCTTTAGACTTCTTTCTTTGAAGCTATCTTAAAACGCAAGTTTTTACGAATAAGCCGCAAACAATTGACCCCCTCAAAGTCAACATAACAAACGCCATCCAGCAAATTTAGCCAGATTTATGCGATAAAGTCATAGAAAATTGGACCTCCCAATTATGCCACCGAGCAAAGCCGCAGCGGATATTCGAACAACGTTATATTCCACACTTAATGCCATAAAATATACTTTCAAATAAAAGAAAAATTGAGTGAATATCTCACACACAACCTGTTTAACTTACATTTAAAAATCGAGCGTCCTCGTTGAAAGACCCTTTACTACAGATACAATTTTTTTTAAATGTTTCTCGACTAGTTTCAGGAATAGTAATCCTTCCAATCTACAGGTGTAAATTGAATTAAAATGAAATAAGATTGGCTATTGATGGTTTTTAAATACGAAAATAAAAACGCTGTCTGAAAAATAATAATTTCTCCGAATTCGCTAACCATATCATTGATACCGACTATTTTTTCGACAGCCATGATCTAAGATTACTCTATTCGGTACCATATAGGAGAAAAATAATTGATATCCTTAAAATTATAGATATTTAGAAAAAAATGAATTTGGAGAAAACATTAATGAACAATAATATTACATTTACAAATCGTTCGCTGTTATTATCAATGTTTCATAGAAACAATAAAGCCATTCCTACCCTTACGTACCCCACAGCCCCAATAGCCATATGTATTTAATTTTTTTACTCTTTCTACTCTTCCCGAAACTACGTGATTCAGCTCAAAAAACTATGTGTGTAGTAGGTACAATGTGAAAATAAAAATTATATATTTAAAAAAAATAATATCCTTATTATTCACGAGACATAAAGTCAAGGTATTCAAGAGACAAAAAATAACCTAGATGACGTCCAAAGTCTCGTCGAATAGATGAAATTATCTGAGCAGTGGGAGACACATGGTGGAGATTGGTGGAAGCCCGAAGAGAGTGGCTTCACCATCAGTGGTATTGATAGTGGCTTATGACGATGATAATGGTGAAACGTAAATATCACAATTTATTCTTTCATTTTTTGAATACAAACGGTATTCATTTTATAAAAATCAATTGCTAATCAACACAATAAATCAAACACGATTTTTTTGGTTCTATATATATATATATATATATATATATATATATATATATATATATAATTTAACTGATTCATTTTAAAAGATTAAAACTCAATATATGAGAACAATTTGAAATCAACAAGAATTTAAATAATCATATTATCAATGAACAAATTAATATCCGAAATTCTCCTTTATTAAATATATTTAATTCTACATTAGTAGATTGATGTCTATGTATACAAAAAAACATATTATATTATTTGTCTTAATTTGAATTTGTATTAAATGTAAGCATAATAGATAATGTTATTTAACTCTACATTATACATATTATTCTTGGTGTTTCCAACATTTTCACATTTAGCACTGAATAAATTTTGTATTGTTAATCACCAAATATGTAATACCCAACTTTGTAATATAATTTGTATATAAGCTCACGACACTGTTCTATGTTTTATCATTTAATATTGTCCTAGACAACCGAAACGATTATCCAATTATTTGGAAACATTAAATACGGAACCAAAAAAATCGTGTTTGATTTATTGTGTTGATTACAATTTTTATTTGTGTGGTATATCTACACGTATACGTGTATACCAACGAATTCAATCAAATACGAATTTCATATCATTTAAATATTTAATAAATGTACTGAAATATAATACTAATTAATTGTATCAATTAGAAAGATATACATATAGAATCAATTTTATCGAAAAATATTGTTGTTGCGCTATCGGCATTCGAACCTGGATCTGTTTCCAAACCGGGGAAGGTGCATTATCCAACTGTGCTAGAGCGACAGTACTTTTGACAACAGATTTTCGAACCTGTATATTACACTTATCAAACAAATACATCTATCGTTCCATTATTTGAAAGCCATCTATTTTGTTTTTACGGAATCTCAAATACCTTTGAGCAAATATATATATATATATATATATATATATATATATATATATATATATATATATATATATATATATATATATATATATATCTTTCTAATTAATACATTTAATTAGTATTTAAAATATCACAGACCTATGTTCTGAATAATTACAACTTCACAATAGTAATATGTTCTCCTTAATAAAAATGCCTTAATATATTTCGCTGTATATTTGAAAAGATCTAACATAGTTAGAATTTCATAAGCCGATCCAGAAATGAGACAACAAATTAATCGTATTATATACAAACATACATTTGATTTTTGCAACCAGTTCTTTCGCCTAATCTATTCGAATATGATTATTTCGTTTAAAAATATATATATATATTTAAAAAATATACATTTCGCTTGCTTGCTACTTTAAAAGTCACTGCTTGGTTATCTTGCGCCAGGTCTCAGTGTTCAGTGTTCTGTTTTAGTTTCAGATAACGTTAGACCGCTGTTTAAAACCGACACATCCAGCACTTTTCAAATTATATGGCTTTATCATACCGTTGCGTTGGCTGGGTGGCCCATACAAATGGTGATTCAGAAAGCATCTAAAACTCAGACATACGCCGTTCCGGTTTATTTTCAGCTGCTGGCTCGTCGGGATATACTTATTTAGTATAATGTGCTTCTCCGAACATCGTCAAAATATTTAATACAGCCATTTTTATTCAAGCCAAATATACTGGGTGTACCTAACGCACCTAGTGCACAATGTTTTAGGGATAGAAAGTAGAAGCGTATTAAAAATATAGAGACTTAAATGTTTAAGCCGTATGTGTCTAATTTTAACCGTGTCAGAAAAAAAGTCGTAGTTATACAATATGTGCTCATTATAATGAAAGTGGTCTTAGTGAAGAAATTGAAAAAAATTAGTTTATCAATGATTTCGCGTCACATTATTTTTAATTAATATAATATGATGCAAATTGTAACAATTGTGAAATATATAAAGCGTTATATTGAGTGTATTGTTACGACGTTCAACGGTTGTTGACCTATTCCATGTGCATTTTGTCCTTCCAATACAAACCTTAATATATACCTATCCCGCTCTGGCCAATTAATTACTTAGGAATTTCGCCGACGGAGGGACAGATTGCCTTCTGACACTGAACTGTCAAGATCTGTGTATTTTAACGTCCGAAAGTAGCGCTACGCATAACGCTAGGACCATGAAGAGGCGGTGATCTAAATAGCCGCGGAAGTGTAACGATATCTCGGTTCTACACTAAAAAGGTGCGAGTCAACTGGAGGTGAAAACTTGACGTCCAATCCAGGATCGAGATCAAGGTAGGCCAGATCCATTTGCCAATATTCCTCTCTTGACTCCAATATGGATTGCGTCAACTAATCATTATTGTAACGATATAGTCCACGGTATCTTATCCCACCAACGGTATTCCGCTAGTGTTTATTTTTATAATAGAGTAAGTCATTTTAAGATTGAGGTTTCTAACGTTCGATCTTCTAGTATCTAGTTTATCTGGTCGGATGGCCTTATTTGTGGTGCCATCAACACTTACGTCATATATCTTTTACATAGTTCTCATTTATTCGTTCCATATGACCAAACCACCTAAGCGATTCTTTTTAATCGTTTTCAACATCCAAAAACTATAAACCACAAAATTTATGTTGAAAACAATATTGAAGTATATCGTTTATTGTGATGTCCTTGGAGTGGTGGGATGTATGTATATGTGCTGCACCACTGGTGCGGGTATGTGTGGCTATAAAGACGGCGCGCAGGAGTGTGCGCGTCTCTTTTATCTGCGGTTCTCTGGCTTAATAGTTTGACCTATACTAGTGATACACCTTGTACTAAATTGTAGCTTATTGTAATAAAAGATCAATTGTTACAAAGTCTATTTCTTTGACCGTCACATTACGAGGTGTACACTAAAGATGTACAAAGAAGTCAAGTACGTAACATTTATAATATAATTTTTGTGGTTTACATTTTTTGGTCCGCATGCCTTAGCATAATTTTTATGCGCCAGCCGCCACTGGTCAAAAATTGAAATTCACGACCTACAAAAAGCTATTTTTCTCGTTTAATTGCATTTTAGCACCCGTGTGTCTTTTTATTTGCAGATCTTCCGTTTTGCAGGCACGACTCAGGTCGTTAAGGGGTTTCTAAAGGGTTCTCACTAGAGGGTCTCATTAAAGGGTGTAATTAGTTTGGCAAATGTTTGTTAAAAAAAATTGTTAAATATATAATAAATATTTGTTAAAATATGAAGAATATTAAGTAGCAATAATTAAAAAGTAGCGGTACAACATATTTGATCCAGCTGCAAAGGCAATCCAAATGGATTTTCAATGTTATTTTAGATTAGATGTTGTTATCTTATGACATCATACAGACATGACTCATCATCATCAGCTTGTGTTTATCCTCTCCACCTTTCCATCCGTTTATTGCTTGCCAACCTTCCGTTGCTGTTTCTTCATCGACCTTGAAGATAGCCAAGATTTATTTTATCAGTGCGGGGCTTCCACTGCAGAGTACACTCCCCACTATTAATCATCTCTTCGATAGATATGTTAAGTCAATTGGCACTTGAGTACCTTGGTTTTATGGGGTATTTGTACGTCAGATACTTGATCTCTTAGATGTTCGTGTATTACATTGACGATGAGGGTCCATGTCTCGACTCCGCGGGTGCACTCACTAGTCGTAGGTTTCAGTCTTCAGAAGTTGTGGTATTTTGACTTTCTTAAAGTTGTCCATCTTAGGTGAATGCGTCATTGTTTCGCCCATTTGATTTAACACTTGTACGATATTCTCTTATGGAAAATAAATATTTTAACCCGGTAATCTTCTTTGTTCTCTGAGACAACTGTTTTTGGTCAAATTAACAACAAAAGCCAATAAAACATGACTACAAGGTTAAAATTATTTTTTTTATTTCTCCATATTCCAATTTTAGTTACCAATCGTCATCATGATCATAGTCACGTAACTGTCTATCATAATTAGATCATAAAGAGATAGATGGAGCATAAAAGTGACTTCAGAGTGGTGGTGTGGGACCAGGGCAGGCACTTCTTTTATCATGGAACTTACTTTTCAAGTATATTAAAAAATATTTTAATATTGTACATCAAATACCGCGCAGTGAACAGATATTACGAGAATGCAGAAAATGTATGCGTTTTTGTTAAGAATTTTATCATCTGGACGCGCGGCGGTATCCCATTCTTTCAACCATTAATCACATGCACTTGAAAATATATGAAATACGTAAACTCAACTTAAATAAATAATCATCTCTAAATATACATGATCAATAGTTTTTTTTGACACATGCATGGTATTAGCGTTTACAAAAGCTTATTTATGGCTAAAATTATTTCTTTTTTTAAAACTTAAACATATTAAATTTTAAGATTTAAAAAAAATATATAACGAAAAAGGGAGGAGTTAAAATCAAATACCGACCTGATACTTTTTTATTTAGCACTAAACCACTTCCTCAGAGTACCGCGAGGCTGCTAAAGATATAAAAAAAAAATATAGTAGTAATAATAATAATAATAATAATTTTCTCGCGGCAAGCCAGTTCAATATTAATATCACACCGTTGAGTTCGCAAGTCTTCGCCATGCAATACCACACACACACATAATTATTCACGCACAAAGGTAATTACATGATTGGCTGGGCTACTTTGAGTTCGGTTCTGGCCTGCAACCCGACACCGTGGCACATGTTCTCCACTGTAATTTAGAGCCCAGGACCTTTTGTGATGTTTTTAAAAACATTTGTTAATTAGCCACAAGGACACGGAGGCCGCGAGCCTCGAGCCCGGAGGGGGCGGAGTCCGTGACGTTATTTTTTGCGACGAAATTCTAAACTCGGGCGTAATTCGAGAATGTTCTGTCGTTTCGGGTTTCGGGTGCCTTGGAAATGAATTAATTGCGAATGTTTTTAAAAATAGAACGCGACATTAGTAGCGAAACATTCCTACTGGCGTTCGGCCGTGAAGACTCTATTCTATAGAAGATTATGTGATAAGTACAAAAAATAAAATAATAAAAAATAATAAAAAATAATAAAAAATAACAAAAAAAAATTCAGTACGAACAGCTCAAGAGTAAGTATTTCTGTTTGTAGATAAATTCTATATTTTAAAGATTAATTTGATTAAGATCCATCAGACTAATTTATTTAACAGAATGATGCGTAATTTTAGGAATATATTAATCTGCAAATCGGTTCTCTATTCGTTTCATTGCACTGATCAACACTAAAATCCTCCCTTGTCATTATTTTATATTTTTTAATTTGCTAAATATGAACTTTTCTATTTATGATATAAAGCTGATCTTAGTATAGTGAGTGAGATTAAGAAATGATCACTAAGGTAATTTGGTCGTATGCAACGGATGAATGAGGAGAGAATGGTAAGAAATATATATGACGCAAATGTTAATAGCACCAAAAGTAGAGGATTCCCGCGGAAAACTTGGCACGACCAGGTAAACCAGATACTAGAGATTGGTCTTTTTAGAAGCCTTGAATCGGCGAGCTATTAATGTGAATTAGGCGAGAATTTTGTGTCAGGATAGAGGAGATATGTCATTGTAGTAATATACAACACTCAGTTATAACTCATGGTTTAAAAATCTTTCAAATTCTGGTTGTTTTGGAAAAAAATTTCGATTTTTTTGGCAAAACTTTTAGATGTATTTTAATTTTGTAATTATTTCAGTATCTTGAAATTGTACTTAAATTTCTTCATTGGCTATTAAATCTCTTTCTTCTTTTTCCACGGTATTCCATCCCAGTGTGGGATTTGGCCTCCTTCATAATTGCTCTCCATTGACTCCTATTCCTGGCCATTCCTGTCCAATTCCCTGTCCAGTTCCCCATTCTGCTCCAGTACTCTTTTGTACAGTCAGCCCACTCCTTCCATGGTTTGCCTCTAGGTCACTTCCAATATGGTATTCACTTGGTCATCAACATGAACGTGTTAAGTTAAAATGTAGGTACCCCAAGTTAATATGATTACTCCTTAACCACTACCAATACCACAATAGCTACGCGAGTACACTGACTGAATAACTCCTCCACCAAGCGCGTGATTTGAGAAGGAATGATTCAAGTTTAAGTCAAACTGATAAAATGATAAAAAGTCTAAATTATACGATCTGATTTCTTTAAAGTTCAAAATAAACTTTATGAAAAAATATCACAATTTTTTGGTGTAAAACCTTTTCTTAGACTCTCCAGCCAAATTCAGAATCAACATAATTGAATCTAAATTCGGATAAAAATTTTCTATCGGTCATAGTAAAGTATGTAGGATAAATAATGAGTTACTCAAGTGGTTTGTTCAAGTGGATGATAGGAAAGGTATACGACGCAAGTAAAGACCTGGCATGATCGGTTTAACTAGATATCGAAATGTTAAGGAGACGAGAGATCAGGATAGAATATTTTGGCGGTAGTAAGTTAATTAGTTTGTAAATCTTGTGGAAGATAAACAAAGTATTAAAGCAGACTCACAGTGCCATCTAGCGGTAGTTCACGGAAGAACGATGACTCGCCGCATACCGGTTCACAGTAAGCTTGCGATGGCTACCGCCAAAGGGTCGCAGAGCGAGTCATGACGGCTAGAGAATGGGTCCCGGCGTCGATGAGAAGCCGGATCTCGAGGATTCTTCCTACGCGACTACTCTACGTAGCAACTGAAATAGTGTCTAGTATTTGCAGTGTGAAATTATTACATAGAATAAAGGGTATTTTTTTAAGGTTTGTTTTTCGAATTAGCGACACTTTTTCCAAAAACAACAAATTTGATAGTTGACAGCTGATTTATGTTCCGTTTGGTTTGCCATTTCGCCATGAAAAGATTTAGGCTGGAACAATACTTGAAAATTGTGCAAATTTATTTCGAAAATCGTGGTTCAGTTCGCGAAACTTACTGTGCGCTACGTCAATTTTACGGTCGACATAATCGTCTATCCGAGAAAGTAATTCAAATAATCATGGATCGTTTTCGCATTACACATGCTTTATTTGATAATACCCATCCGCAAGGACGTTGTACAGTGCGCACCGAAGAAACTGTTGTCTTCAAAAATGATGCCGGCCAGAACGTTACGGTTAATGGAGAGCGCTATAGATCCATAATTATTGACTTTAATGGCATTAGTGTATTAGAACTGGGGTTTAAACAAAATGGCGCAGCATGCCACACAGCGCGCGCCATAATCAATTTATTGAAGGAAACATTCGATGAGTACATAATTTTGCGTTATGAACCTTTGAATTGGCCTCCAATATCGTGTGATTTAAGGGCATGTTTCGAGGCATGTGAAGTCGCTAGTTTACGCTGATAAACCAGGAACGATAGACGATAGATCTAACATTCATTGCGTTATTGCTGATATTCGTCACCAGCTGCTCCAAAAAGTGGTCGAAAATTGGCTTTCCATATTGCGCTTTATTCGAGCCAGCCGCGGCGCCCTTGTGCATGATATCATATTTAAAAACTAATGGCGTAACTAATGGCATACCATGGCCATTATTACGATTTTGATGTGTTTTCTTTTACTGTAATTTCTGTACCTCTAAAAAAACACCCTTTACAAGCAATAAACATCTCAACAAAACCCAGATACGTGTCTTATTATCATATCCCAGATAACCACTTCCATTTAATTGAACCCTTTGTGTTAAGAGAGTCATTTATCGAATTGGTCCTGCCAAAGCCGACAGGGATTCGTGAGCCATCTAAGTACCGACTACGGATCAGTCCAAAGTATTAAGTATATTTATTTATTAAAATTTTACAATGAATATTGATTGGGATTGCATTGACGGGAAAGAAATTTCAAAACTCCAGGTATCCCTGTCTTCCGCTATCTTGAAGAATGCAGCCAATTGTCTTCCTTCTAGGATCGGCGAGAAAATCAGTTGGGGCTAATCTTTCCACTGGCATTCTGATCACATGTCTAAACCAGAATTTCTGTATTTCTTCTTGAATTCATCTTGATTATTTTATGAAAATATAATAGGTAAACTGTATTTTATATATTAAAAAATAAAATAAATCGCCTTTTTAAAAACACCTACGTGCTTCATATGTGGTAATATAGTATCATTTTATAATCATCAAAGTATTTGTACAATTCTTCATATGAGTGATCTAACGTGTTACGTGTTATTTAATGAGATTAAAAACATTTTTTAAGTGATACGGTGTTAAAAATACATAATTATTAATTTATACGTTTATTTGAACCAAGAAATCGATGTAATTCGAGCCCAACACATCATTTCTGTTTGTCTTAATATTATAAGTTATATAAGTTCTCGCATTGTGTTCGCGAAAAAACTTTAATGAAATTTTAAAGTCCATTGCTGTAATTTGTGCGCCAGGGGAGAAATTAAGAAAAATATTACCTTAATTGTATAAGGCTATTGATTTAAATCCGTATAAGTATATAAAAAGTATTTATTAGAATTCGTATATGTAAGTATATACAAAGTTATTAAGGAGAACACATTCTTATTGTGATGTTATAATTATTCAGAACATAGGTCTGTGATGTTTTAATTACTAATTAAATGTATTAATTATGAAGATATACATATAAAATCGATTTTAACGAAAAATATTGTTTTTGTGCTACCGGGATTCGAACGTGGACAATATTTGTCGATAAAATTGATTTTATGTGTGTACCATTATAATTAATATATTTAATTAGTATACACAAAGTATTATTCCGTGCACAATTTTGGGCCGTAGAAGACCTGGAAGAGCACTTCAATGGTAGATAGATGAGTTGCACCTGGCTGAAGAGACCCTGGAGTCAGCTGTGAGTGGGATCCAGGACCGGGACTTATGGAGTCAGAGTCTTATCTGATTGAGGCCACTATATGTCAATTAGCAGATAAGCAATCGGCGACTGCGGGCGGCTATTATTGGTGACCGCTGCGCGGTCAGAGTCTCAATAGAAGCTATATTGAAATGATACAGCTTTCCCCAAAACAAACCACACGCAAATAAAATCTCAATGTCATTAAAATTATTCCACCTTTGTAAGTTAGCTGTTAAAATGAACAAAATGACATTTTAATGGTAATATAAGAATCGCGGATAGATAATAATAAATATAAAAATGCTATTTTATCAGTGTAATAATGTACGTTTTAAAAATATGGAAGCGGACGAATGATTTTCTCAGCCGATTTTTGACAGTTTGCCGATCGCAAACATAACCACAAATCGTCGTTTTGATATTGTGACTAAAAAAGTGCTTCATCCTATGGTAAGTAAGAGATTTATCTTACCATAGACAGCATAGATAAGAAAATATGACGTATGACAATATACTTGCCAGTCTACAATATGTATTTTTTTCTTACTCATAATAAAGACAATGTACATGGATATATTGTTATGTACTGTTATTGAATATATAAAAGAGAAAACATTAGTAATCTTAACCATGAGACATTAAAAACATGTTCAATATTTTCGCTATTTTTTTAAACATATATTGAATACGTCACAGATAATAGATGGGGAAGCGCAATATATAATAAGGATACTGACATGATGGAGGAAATGTGTACGAAGAATACTGGCAAATTGTGATCAATTAACTTTGATCGCATGTTCTTGGCATATAATTTAATAAATATTGAAATGATGAGTTTTTTTACTTAAATACTTAAGATTTTATCATTTATTTTAAATTTAGTACAGCTTTCTACGCTATCCAATTAAATCCATATTTTCAGCGTAAGCCATCGAGCGACGCAATTTAGTTCGGAAAAAATCTTGAATACCGAACCTTTTAACATTATTAAATTCAAATTCGCCTGCTGCTAACAACCGAGCTTCTTTATTATGTACCATATAGGTACCTACTATTGATCCACACCCCCTAAGCACTGTGTAACGAGTACCTACATATATTATATTCTTCAAAAGAGACATCTGTTGACACACCTCATTAACCATATAACCATTTTCACACACACACACACACACACACACATCTTCTGATACCTTATTTCTTAATATAAGTAAAGCTTACAATATATTGCGATGATGTATTAATTAAGTGATTAAGATAAAATTCTTTTAGGGCGGAGTCAAGGGGCTGTTTTCGTCAAGGACACATAAACCATCCCTTAACTAGAGAATTTTTAAAGTTTTGTTTTTTAACCAACATTAACATTACGTAGGTAGTTAAAAAAATTACAGTTTTTGAAAGTGTAGCCATCATTTTGTTTTAAGAAGACCTTAAAGTGATTTTAAATTGCATTCATAAATAAGAAAATTAATATATAAGTATATAGAAAATAGAAGAGAAAATTGAATAATTTTGTTTTAAAAACAGAAAACAGTAGTGGTTTCTTTGAGAAATTAATTAGGGAGAGGGGACATTTATATTTTTGTATGTTGAAAACAAGAATTTGATTCAATAATATTTTTTAATTAGTTTGTTTAAGAGAGAATTAATTTTATTAAGTCCAACAAGTCATCATAAAATACGTCAGAAAAATAATTTATGAAAGAATATTTCTAAAACATTAAAAAATTGTCATCATAACTAATAATTTATAACTGTTCCAAAGTTTTTAGTGAAACTTTGTGAAATTCCATGAATATTTTGTAAATTGAGTTGAAACACCGTTTTATTCCACTTTATTTTATTATCTTAAATATTAAAACTTTTTCGGGAACATCTTCTCATTATCAATAATATAATTCAACGAAAGTTAAAAAATATTTGCATACAGTAATTAATGGAGTGTTTGAGGTTAAGGGAAGGTAGAGAATGACAATAAAAATAAAAACATCCAAATACTACCCATTACATTCCCACTCTTATCCATTTTAACTCCATCCCCACCTCCCTTAACCACAAACACACCGCCTGCTTAAAAATGTTTTTTAACTTTAGTTGAATTATATTATTTATAATGGGAAGATGTTAGTGAATATATTAACTTTAAATCGTATTATCTCGCTATAAAATTATACGTTTTAAACAATTGCAGAGCGGAAGCGGTTATGAACTATAACCGCTTCCACTCCATGTCTGGTTTATTATCATATAAAATAACATATTACGCATTATGGAAACCAAAATAATTTTGCATATGTTTGAAATAATTAATTAATAATATTTACATTTACATATAAAAAAATTGTCTAATTTTTCTTATGTACCTATATTTAATGAAGTTCATATGTATATAATAAATAGATTTTTAAAGATTTGTACTTGACAAAAATTGTATGCTTTGTAAATTTTATATAATATTTATTACCTACATTTTTTTTACTGTGTATTGTTTTTGCCATATATTAAATGATTTTAACTTTTATCATGTACTAATTATTTTTATCCTATATTTTTGTATTTATTTTATGCTATAACATATTATGTCTATTGTAAATCAATTGGAGCTGTTAATTTAAAAATAAATAAATACCAATATTATCCTCGCAATCTAATAATATTTTTACAGGAAAATCTGTAATTAACTGATGACGTGAACATGCATATTGGAAATTGGAAATTATTGATGTATTGATATATTCAGATTAAAACATTTGATTTGCGTTATTATCCGACATCGACCGCAGTGACACACAGTTCCACTTAATTTTGCTTCAAAATTTTATCGGAGCTATTTGGCGCCGCGCCAGTCACCAACCGGCAGATGTCGCAGTCGGTCGTTAGCCGTTTCATGTGATGTACAATCTTTACATATTTAAATTTATGTTTTATTTTAAGAATATATCTGATTGAGTATTTATTGAGTTAATTGGTTAAGTTAAATTGTACTGCGGTGGATAATAATTACATTAAAGAAAGAAATATATTCAACATTGTAAAATAGGTTTTATTAATTACTAAAGTCATAAAAAACAGCAGGTGTCGTGGCCAGAGAAGTTCTTGTGGCCTGTGTAGCTGACCCGACTACATCTTATAAATGTGTCATATCTTATAATTTAACTTAGTTATTTAATTTAATTTAAGTTAACTTTGCATACGGAATAATGGACCCAAGAGGAAAAATAAAGGCAAGGGATTATGGATAGCCCCTGCAGGGGTTCTTCTTCTTCTTTTTTTAAATAAGCAATCCATCCTTAAGGATTGATTTGTGCCATCAAGTTAATATCAAGTTAAAATAATATTTTATAGAAAAAAGTACAATAATATTATAGAATATGAAATATTCTATTATAAGTCGATACCATTGTCGTTCGAAAAATTTGCAATTGTGTAGATTAAATATAGTGAGTTAAGGGAAAGAAGATGATACAAGTTAAGCTAGAGTTGAAAATTACCATTGACGAGATTACTGTATAAGAAACCTGTGATCCGCAATGGACAAGCAAAAAATATAAGGTCATGGGTTTCCTCCTTAGCACCACACTAACATATTGGGGAATCCATTAATTTCAATCTCAATAAATGTGAGGCTACATGGCAATGCCCAATTCTCATTCAAGATAGATTTGATATTGTTCTTTTAGAGATCAAGGGAGTGCGGGGAATAGATCTTTGAATTATTTTAAGCCGATTACCTTTATCCATTGTGCAGCCCAAATAGAATTCGTACGTTTTTTTACCATATTAAGTCTGTCATATATTGGGATATGGAATTGATGAGAGAAAACTGCGGAAAGAGTGGCCTCCTTGGCCAGTGTATCAGCACATTCATTTTCGTGAATTACCTCTCCAGGGCTTAACAACAAACAATCGGCGAAAATCCTCTGCTTTCTGTTAATTATTAATAAAAAGATTCTTGGAACACAAAAATGACTATATTCATTCTTAACTTCATAGGATCAGATACACTGCTTTTTAAATTGAAATGGTTCTTTATAAAATAGTTTCAGAATTAATTAAAAATATCTAATAATAATAAAATAACCAATAATTAAAAATGTGAAAATAAAATTGATTCCAAAACCATCTTAGGAGATAGATACTTGTGTACGGTTGGCCCTAGGACATCTATCGGGCAGCAAGGCGAGCAAGGGAGAGACTGGGTTTGGGGTCGGCACATCCGAGACCAAAATACCCGAATCGTAAGATTTAAGGAACTATCGGCAAGTTAATCCGAATACTGGAGGTCACACATAGGGTTGAATTTGAGAAATGATTTGTTCCGCACATGGAAGCTGCTGAACCCTAAATCGACTCTTGCAAATCTGTGACATATGTACACTTGTTAATTTATTGTATTTTTCCCCACAGAGATAGAAGTCTGATTTTTCATATCTGAATTTATTGTGTTAGATTATTTGGAAAGATTTAATGAAATTTAATTCGTTTAAAAACTTTCCATAACGAATGCTTAATATACCTATAACTAAAATATCTAATAGACTTACTTACTTACTTACCATCACGCCGTTTCCACGCGGGAGTAGGCAGAGAGGTTAGGGTGCCGCACTTTTCTGTCCTGACACATAATTCTCGCCTCATACATCTTCTCATATAAGCTTGACGATTATTGAGGCTTCTAACAGAACCATCCTTCAGTATCTGGTTAACCAGGTCGTGCTAAGTCTTCTACAGACGTCCTCTTCTTCTAGTGCTATCATTACTTGAGTCATATATCTTTGTTATCATTTTCTCCTCATTCATCCATTCTATATGACCAAACCACCTAAACGATCCTTTCTCAATCTTACTCACTATTCTAAGATCAACTTTACATTCTTCCTTTATTTGTATATAAATGGATCTGCTACATATACGCCTAAGTGATCTCATTTCCACTGCATTTAGTCTACTTTCGTTCCTCTTCTGCCAGCTCCAGGCTTAACTCCATAAATTAGTGTCGGTACCAGGACTAAATTGTGAATTGTTAGTCTTGCCTCAATTGACAAGTTCCCATTAGCTATAATTCTATTCAAAGCTCCGTTCACTTTATTCCCAGCAGTCACCTCCTTTCGATATCTTTCTCAGCCTTTCCGTTTCTATCAAACATACTTCCCAAATACACAAACTCATCTGCTTGTTCCAAACATTCATTACCTACAAGTATTTTGCACGTTATCTTGTTTTCCTTCTTCTCGAATATCATTACTTTCGACTTGTTAACATTCATAATAAGATCGCTTTCCTTGCATACATCGTACATTCTACTCACTAGACTCTGTAATTCTTGTGCTAATAAAGATCATGCTAATGCATCGTAAAATACATACTTCCAAAATGCATAGCGGGATGTGAGGTAGATCAAGAAATAATTTATTTGGGCACGCTGATTAACTAACACTGGTGACAGAAAGCAGGAAATTCAAAGACAGTTGATTTGATTTAATATCAGTTGACGTTAATTTGCAAAATAACTTTATTTTGAAGCTTGCATCAATATAAACATTATTTACATAATTAATACACCAGAAAATATAATAAATATTACATATTTTTTACATGCATGCCACTTCCTTTTTCACTAGGTACATATAAAGATCCTGTCTTAAGGTAGATAGCCATTAGATTTCATTAACTATTTATTATTGAATTTAATATTTCTGAAAACTGATATGCTCATAAGTTGGAAATTAGGTAGGACTAATTTAAACAAATGAAATAATACAAAACAGAAAAATCAAAAAAGAGATAAGGTAAAATTTTGATACAGACTAAAGGGATGTAAGAAGTAAAGTAAGTAAAGATTATTAAAGTAAAAGCATATTAAAGAAACGGAGAAAAAAATAATAACAGAGTAACAGCATATTAAAATAAGTAAAATGAGAAACTAGTAAAAAAAGCATAGTAAAGATATCGTAAAAAGAGTAGAGTAACAAGAAAAACTGAGTAAAAACAATGTAAAATGCAGGATTAGAATGGAAATAAGCAGATAGTTAACAAAACATGATAAGTATGAAGTAGGATATGAGCAGCGGCGTGCATTAGGTATGTACTTAGGTTATGCTGCTAATATCGATAGTGTAAAAGCGATAGATGTTATTATTAGAGGTTGTATTCATCATTTACTCTTTCAGAATAATATTTTTATATCAGTATACCTGTGTGAGTGTATATTATTACTATTATTATTGGGAAATTTTTAAAGTTATTAACCAAAGGAGCTAAAACATTTTATAATAATATATAATACCACGTTTAAAGTTTATTGGAATGCATACAGTCAAGTTCGCTTCAAAGACACACTTGCGGCGTTTTGCAATACATCTATTAAAACGAAGACGTGTATTCAGACCATCGTGCGGTACGAGACTTATAGTTTAGTTCATATACGTCTGGGATAGATGCGAAAAAACACATGCGCAGCTTTATTTTTCAATTTTAAAATCTTCCGCTAGTTATACGATTTTAGTTAACACGTTAACATGAGAACTGAATTATTTTCGCGTAGATTTACATACTCAATATATAATATATAAAATAAATATTTAACTTACATTTTGTTCTGAATTCGTAAAACACACTTTTGGCGCGTCTTTTAGAATCAGCCGAAATCGTTGTTATTCACATATTTCCGCATTCAAATTCCTATACATACATTTCCTCATGCTCGTCTGGTCAGTATGAATTCTGACCTTGACCGATATTTGTTCGATCTCGACATCACTATAGTATTCGCTGTGTGGAATTTCAGCTCCAGTGCACCAGCACTGTATTTTGTGATATTGTGTTTTGATCACGTATTGTTTGTTGCTTGTGTGCCGTGGGTGAACTTGTGACATCGTCGTATTTAATTGGGATCGGAGATCGGCTCATCCGAGTACTGTTTGTGTGATATCAGGGATTACGAAGGCGTTATATGCAAGATGAGGTGAGCAGTCCTTCTGAATCCTGGTTCCTCGAAATTCACTGGTTCTTCGATTAGAACCCCTATCGTCTAACCGAGCTCATCCTGTATAAAAATTTCCCTACTTCCTTCCCATACCTTGCGGTGATTCAGATTTATGACCGGAATTGTATTCCATTCCGCGGGACGCGCGACCCGGAGTTGCGCAATTCGTTCATTTAGATCCTATCGATCCGGATTTACAGTTCTAATTCACATGTATTTTGCATAGATTTTAGTAATGTACAGCTTTTTTGATTATATAAAGTGCCCATTTTTGGATATAAGGACAGAAAAGAATTACACAACGCAACTATCTAAAGTTTCTATGAACCAATTTACAAGTATATGGAGAAACGGTGACATTAAGCAAGCAACTAAAATTATGCTGGTTCACACTCTTGTCTTAACTAATCTTCTTGTACGTAGAGGAGACTTGGACAATCCACAAAAGCGTAAAATATATAGTTTAAAAAAAACAGTGCAATGTACGATTGCCTCAACCCTACAACAAATCCAATCATGGTAGTGAATAAAATATTTTTCCAATTATTCAGCCAAATTATAGTTTCGAACTCCCGACCCATCAGGTGGTCAATCCTTGTTCCACAATCAAGTTAGTATGTTTTCATAAAATGAGCGTTTATTTTAGTTTGAAAATAGTAAGAATATTGATGTGACAAGTATTCCGTGTACGAATCTCTATTTAAAAAAAAATTGCTTCAAAGTTTTAATTTATTCTTATTTTTGAAAATGTCTAACCACAGCGTTACCGCTTTCACACTTTTCATAAAAAATCTTTTGTGCATTTCTAAGGACCAATGCTATTATTTGTGCTCTGGGAAAGAAAATAAGAAAAACATTACATACTGGTAGAGCCTGGGTTGAATACATTACTAATGAAGATGTATTAAGACGCATGTGTAAGTCAAGAAAACTAATATCAATTAAGAAGGAAAGCTGCACATTTCGGATACCTTCTCCGCAATGAGAAATACAATATTTTACAACTCGTTGTACAGGGGAAGATGAAGAGTGGTTCAGTATTCAAAATGTTTGTGACTTTATATGGAATAAATTAAGATAGTCGCCAACCTTCGGTAGAACTTGCCAGTTGACAAAAAAGTGACATATAATGTAAAATATGAATGAAGTATATTAATTAGAAAGATATACTTATAAAATCAATTTTATAGAAAAATATTGTTGTTGCGCCACCGAGATTCGAACCTGAATCTCTTTCTTAATCGGGGAAGGTTGATTATCCAACTATGCTACAGCGACAATATTTTTAGCGACAAATTTTCGAACCTATATGTTACCTTTTTTTGTTGATATTAATACATTTAATCGTTAGATTCGAATCCCGGTGGCGCAACAATAATATTTTTCGATAAAATCGATTTTATATGTATATCTTTCTTATTAATATATTTATTTAATATTTAAAATGTAAATATGAATACGGATCCTCACCATAGCTATTCAACCAGATCCTTGGAATGAACCATGCGAACCATGAACGAGAGAATGTGTTATGCCAATAATTTTTAATGAAATCAGTAAAGAATTATTAAACATATGGAAAATAAATAGACATCAGTGAACACAATAAAACATAAAGTCAAACATATTCTAATCCAATTATTTGATCTCTCTAAAAAAATGCTATTTATTGTTTTGTTGATAACTGTATGGGCGCTATATTTTTTTCTGTACGCTATGGTGCTAAAATGTGTGCGCGCAAACACTCGCACACATTAGAAGAAACATTGTTTACATGTACGTGTACACTCGCTTGTCATAACCACCTTTTGTCTTCCTAAAAACATCTTTCATTCTAAATGGTGTACATCGTACATATGCCAAAATTTATTGCCCATGGCTGTTCTAACATGGCTGGTGACTCGTGTTCATTACGTCATGATTTTATACACTGCATAAACATTCAAATTTATTACTCTCGGTGCGATATTATTATGTACCCTGCCGGTCGGGGGTCCAAGTTTACATCTGGAAAACCTGCCCGTCCCGCGCACGGGGAAAACAACCGAAAGAAAACTCTGAAATAAAGAGTTCTCTCGTATGTACATATTTTACATGAACAAACTGCCTAAATTTTCGAGAAATCCATTAATGCCGAGAGGTGCTCACGCGCACTCCCCTTGCGTAACGCTTTTGTGGTTTCTAGTGGGGTGATCCATAAATCGCAAGCGCCCGCATTGAACCCCGATAAAATAAATTTAAGAGTAAAAAGGAGCGAAAATACGCGTGAAACTGTCGCCATACCGAGTATGCGTAATATATATTTTTTACTTTTCTCCGTTTACTGCTCATATTGCAACTAGTTTTGATAACGAGCGCGAAAATAATACGTTCAATTTTCAGTACAAGTATTCTGTCACGATGAAAGGGTGAAAAATAGGAAAAAATGTATCACGGGGATAGGGTAACCAGATGTAAAATAGAAAAAGATGGAATCAATTAAAGCGGAGGACATTTTAAAATAAAACAAAATATGATATAAGCTTTTATCATGAAAGACAACGTTAATGTTACATGTCTCAGATTCATGTACAGTACCACCTTTGCGTATAATGTATTTTTTTCCACATATTTCTTCTTCATTGGTATCTACAAAGATACTACAATAAATACCCATAATGATAGTATGCCTGTGAATCTCATATTTATAGGACAATATTTTATATTTTATATTTTATTTTTCCTAAATTTTCTAACAATCCGCAGAAAAGAATGCGTTTATTCTACAGTAATCAGGTTTTTTTATGAACACCCAATTCGTCGTACAGATAATACATATTATAGAATACATTTAAGTAACAAAATAATATTTATGTTATGAAAAGAAAAGAAACGAAAATACAATGAAGTTCTTTAATCGTTGCCACTCTCTGGTCAGGAAGCCTGCTTCCCACTACTGAGTTCCAGCCGCAGCTTTACGTCAGAAACTCGATGTCTTAGAAGCGGAACGAATCCATGTATACAGCCTTCGGCAAAAATTGTAATAATCCCTTAGAATAGTGCTGATACTACCTATTTATCGGATTGGGGGAATGGAATCAGTTTGCAAAATTTGTCGTTTTGATCTGAATTTGATCTCAGGCATTTCAAGATGAAAGGAAGATTTTTTACTACTTTTCGGTTGAAAACGAAGAACTTGTCCTCCTTTTAGATGTCTTTTGGTAACCCTACATGGGGATGTATTATAAACAGTGTGAGTTTTTCTTTACATCATATTCTTGAGAAGGTTATAAAGCGTGCACGTCACGTTATCTGCGGTCTAGTGCTAAATAAAAAAGTACCAAGGCAATATTAAATTTTATTTTATATATACGCGCCATTTTATATTCTTCAATATTAAGTATCATATTCGTAAATTATTAATTTTATAAGGTTAATAAAGCTTGTAAAAACACAATATAATCGGCAAACTTCCGAGAATTTGATGGTTTCTGATTATATATTAACAAATACAAAATCCGGAGCTCGACCAGACTACGTCACTATGCTTACTGACAACTGGGCTGGTCATTCTTTTAGAATGTTATTAGTATGTGAATTCAGAATCAAGAATTTGCTCGACTTTATATAAGAAGACACTTACTATTGAGTGGTTCTTTGTAAGAAAAATAAGTAACATTTTACGTACAAACTTGACAAAATATGGAAAGACCGCGGAATTTTTAAGACAAAGAAGGTCAGGCTTGTACAGTCTCTGCATTATATATTTTTATATGGTATGGAATCATGGACCCCTTAAACAATGGAGAAAATACGCTTTAATTCCTTTGAGATGTGGTGCTGGAGACACATGTTGCGCATACACGAATATCTCCATTCTGCAGCTACTGAAGATCAAAGATAGATTCTCAACCATTTACCTGAGATGAATTCTTCAATTTTGGGCATCTTGCAAGAAGGGAAGATAGCTTGGAGAAGCTTGTTGTGGTTGGCCACGTCGAAGGACGAAGAGGAAGAGGAAGATCCCCCACACGTTAGACCGACCGAATGGAAAAAGTAACAAGAAGTTCTCTGGTGACAGCCCTGAGACCTATAGGATGCCGAGAAAAGTGGAAGAGCATAGTGCGGGAGTTTATAGAAATCGCGATCCTCAATCATGGATTCATGGATGGTGATGATTTTTGTTTAATGTTTTAAATAAAATGATTTAAAAAAAAACTTTATTATTTTGTTACGTGTAATTTTGAATTACATACAATGTATCCTAATTACGAGGTTAGATAAATTTATGTACTCTATATTAAATGTAAAAAGATTAATGTTAAAAGTACAAAATTTTATTAAGTTTCTGTAAAATATCTATTGTGCATTGATTAGATGAGATATTTGGAAAATCTATTTTTGAGTAATTCATTATTTAAGTGTATCTTGGGTATTATTATAATATCTATTTCGGCCACCGCTTACATCCCTTTGTTCGGTTGAGAAGCTGGGATTCATCTCAAAATGTTTGTCTTTAAGCGACATTTAAGGGATAACCTTCGGAATGACCCGAGGGAGCGATGGGCGGAGTCCTTGGCTCAAAACGATTGACATAAATAACATCGTTCCAACCAATATACCAAGTAATATTATTTATCTGGAGACGTACATAATACGAGCAACATTCGCCTCTTGTAGTTTTAGAATTTTGGCCTGTTGTCATGTTGCAAGTTGCGAGAGAAGGAAAGTGAAATATTTTAATGAACTGCCATTTGAAACAAGAACAATAAGCAACACAAATTAAAATATTCTATCAATAATAAAAATTTCCACCATAGCACAAATTACGCCCTAAATTTATTTAATGTCCGTTCTCATTTTATGTATAAATGTTCCTAGTATGGCATTGAGGTACAAAATACAAATTTTGTTGGAAATTGACAATTGAGGAGAATGAACGATATATTAAAAACTACTGCACAGAAGTGCGTAGGTTCCAATGTCGAAGTATAATCACGTGACATGCGACACATGACGAACGAAAAATGTCTTACAAAATATGAATCATATTTTTTATATAAAAACAATAATAATCTTTCTTTTGCTCATTAATCCAACATTAAAATCTGATTTAGAGTCTGAGGACATTGTTTGAATTATTAAAAAAAATGATAAAATATATATTATGTCTTTACTAATATAGTTGAAAGGACTAAAAATTCGCAGAACAGAAAAATACTATTCCGAATTTGTAAACAAACTTTTGGCGGGTTTTTTTTAATCAGCCGCAATCGTTGTTATTGACACAATTCCGTTTCCAAATTCCCATCCATACATTTTCTCATGCTCGTCTTATCAGTGTGAATTGTGACCTTGACGCCAGCAGATATCAACGTGGCCGATATTTGTTTGATCTCAGCTCCAGTTCACCAGCACTGTATTGTTTGTGATCCTGTAATTTGTATGCACAGTGATATTGTTTGTTTGTCCCGTGGGTGAACTTGTGCCATCGCCGCATTCAATTGGGATCGGAGATCGTCTCATCCGCGTATTTTTTGTGTGATCTCGGCGGTGACTGGAGAGGTTACGGAGGCATCATATAGAAGGTAAGGCAAGCAGTCCTTCCGAATCTTGGTTCTCGAAAATTCACTAGTCCTTCGACTAGAACCTCTATCCCCTCACCGACCTCATTCTGTATCATGTTTCCCTACTTCCCTCCCCTACCCTGCGGTGATTCTGATTTACGACCGGCATTGTCGCATTCTATTCCGTGGGATGTGTGACCCAGAGATTACACAATTCAAATATATATATATATATATATTTAAATATATATTTATTTTTAAAAAGGTTATATATTTTAAGTATCTTTATTTAGTTATCTAATCATACGAATAAGTGCACAAATTTTTGGAGATTAATTTATTATAGAATGCAATACATTTTATGAATTAAATAAATACCTATGTTGATTGGTTGACAGTAAATGGTTAATAAGAAAACAACAAATATTTGTATGTACATTTCTGTATTAAATAAATAATGTGGGTGTATATTGATAAAAATTATATTATATTGCCGCACCTTAGATAATAAAACGGTGAATGAATATAATGTTTTTTTAAATATTTTAGTTATATTAAAAAAATATTAATAAAAGACCTTATCCTTTACATAAGCAGTAATATAGATAAATAGGCATGTATCCTTAAAGTTAGATCTATCTTAAGTTAGATAAGTTTGCTGCCGCGTGTGTTTCTTCATACTCACATTTTTGAGATACTGCTGGTGAAGCCAATTAGCCGGTAGCTTCCTAACATTTACATATTTTTGGAATTTAATTTAACTAGGTACTTAGAGTCATAATAGTTACTGCGTTGTGTGAAATGTTATACTAAAACTATATTGTAGCTAACCTAACATTGTTATTATTTTCACCATCGTTAATCTACTGATGGATGAAAGTCTTTCCATGACTGCAATGCTATCATTTCCTCACTTTATGCTCTATAAGGTATGCGGGTGTAGAGTGACCAGTCTAAGTTTGCGCTTTAAAAAATCTGCGCAGAAACTCATTTGGGGAAGGGGCGTGGCCTAATCCAGTGCGTCACCAATTAGCTCTCATTTTAATTAGTCACCCCTTGTCCTTCAAGAAGTTTGTGTGCTCTGAACGTTTCCGTTTGCTTTTTAGTGCTGGTACACTCAACCTAATCGAGAGTTACGGAATTTTTAATATCTTGATCATATTATTTGGGAGTACTACGAGGGCAAGTGGGTTAGTGATTTAAAAAAAGTTCAAAGACGAGTAATATTTTATTTATTGCGTCATTGTGTTAAAATATTAAGAACTTAATTTCTAATGTAATTTTTATAATTATCATAAATCTTTTTAATGTGATATTATTGCGGTTAATTGTAACAAAATTAATTTTCATTGTTTTTTACATTATACTTCATTATTTATAAATTTTAAACATCAAATTTTTACATTAATATATTTTTAAATTGTGACCTTTGAAGTCTGTATTAATAAAGAGATAAACATATTTGTGAACTGTTATTTTCTTATATATTTATTAAATAAATTGATTGACAAATGAAACTGTCTTTTTATTTTGTGTATAATACAATAACGCCAAAATGTAAATGTTAATTAAATTCAGAAGATCGCTTTTTGGTTTACCTGCTATAAGCATTTGGCATGTGCGCTCTTTTTCCGAAGTTTTACGAATGTCTTTGCACAGATGCGCGTGGCCGAAATTTCACGCGCTAACTTACATTGACCGTACTCTACGCACGCACATGATTTGGAATTATAACGCACACAAAAAAAAATACAGCGCGCTCACTATTTTTAACACAACTTATTCTTCATGTGCCGCCTTTTACGGAAGGTTGGCTACCATGTTAATTTATCCTGTATAAGATCGTCAACATTTTGGAAATTGAACCATTTTCTGATAACACAGCCAAGATAATCTCTTTATATCTACGCTTCAGCTGCCTTTTTTTTCCCCCGCATAATGAGTTTTAAAATAACACATTTTCATTGCGGAGAAAATGTCCGAAATATACAGTTATACTTGATAATTGTTATTAGTTTTATTAGTTATCTTGACGTATTTATGCGTCTTGATACATCTTTATTAATAATAATAGGAGATTATTAGAATAGAGCTACAATACACTAACTACAACAAGTTGATGAGTTAAAATTGTTAATGTCTTTGCAAGGCGAAATGCGTCTCAAGTAAATTAAACGAGTTAATACAAAAATACATAAAAATTGAAAAATATTGATTTTTCATGTGTATTCTAGTACATTGTACAGATAAAGAATATTGCTTTAAATAATTTTCAATAAAAATCAAATTCTCATAGAGTTGACGTATATAAAAAAATGAATTATCAAATTTGGTTCATAGATGGCATTGTTGTAGTGATACTCGAAGCGAGTCCACGTACTAACATATATACAACTTTCAATAAATTTATAAATATGGAGATTGAGGGGTGAGAATTGGTAAACGTTATATATATATATATATATATATATATATAAATAATTACCCCATGAGATATTTGATACTTATTAAAAAAAAAAAGTATTTTATTTTTACATATATGAATAGCATTGGACTTTAAATTGCTTAAAAGATTTTTTATGTCCACACCGTGATCCAAAATAAGAGAGAAAATTGTCTCTGCCATGTCACACAGATTCGACAATTTTTATATTCTTTTTTCTTCGTTTTTTGTCGCGTTGATGTCATTTAAGGATATTCGTTAAGATAACTCATTTCCTACAGAACATTTCAAAGGCATCTATTTTAAGCTTGTCGCTGTCCAAGTCTACATATATGAAGATTCAAAAGATTGGAGAATGAACAAATGTAATTTTACTGTTTCCGAGGTAAGTTTTGTAGAACTCCATAATCACATATGTGAAAATAAAATATTAGTTTTTTTATTGAACTCGTTTATATTTGCAAAAACATTATCAGCGGAATCACGTCTCGTGTAAATATCAGTTGAGTAGAATAAAAAACAAGTGTTCTTTTTGACATATACAACGTAATTTTTGTTACTCTTTTATGTCACTATCTTTCAATATTTTCTACAGCTGGTTCGTAGCAACTATAGCGGACCGTATGCGTCTTGGAATTTTCTGTCTACTTTCACCAGTATTCGTGATCAGCGTACCCACATAAATCGCTTCTTGAACTGCCTCAAATTTTGCCATTTGAGAAGTATGTTGTGTCGCATTAGCGTGATCAAAATGTGAATTTATAAAAAAGCGTCAGAACGCACCTTTTCTTAGAATGCTCTTGTATGAATTTTTTCAGGTGTGGGCGCGAGTTGAGTCGTTTTTACATCGAACATATTCTTATTTTCCTATTTTCAAAATATTTTATTATTTCATAAAAAAATAATCACGGGAAATTTTGTATGGAATGAATGAACATTGAATGAAATTTTTGCGTGATCATTTCTTGAAAACGTCACAAAGTAAATTAATAATTTAATGTATGAATGCCGCTTTAAAACATTCGCAGACGAAACATCCCTTAAAATAAAATAATAATAATAATAAACACATATTTCCAAAGTACACCACGTGTGCTGTGGCATGATCGGGAGGACTTAACTATTCACTTTATGGGGGGAAATACTCGAGAGTTCCATTCAGTTCACCAATAAAATTGTCTGTTTCAAAGGACAGCTCCAGAGTTGCCTTTTTCAAGATGTTTTTTTTAAATTCTCTTAGAATAAAACGAAGAAATGTGGTCGTAAATAGAATGAAGGTTTAGATAATTTCCTTACAATCGTAAAAGTAAACGTTTATTTATGTTAATAAAGTAGGTCGTTATGAATACAAATATGTACTACTGGTACGTATTTTCTCATAAACTATATCTCAGAAACACACGTTTATTGCCCGAATTTACATTTTACTATAGGTATTTAAAATAATAACGATTTATTGTATAAAATATCTTTCTATGATAAGTGTTTCGTACAGAGTACAAATTGGAGCGATAAAAACAAAACAGTGTACCATAATTATGCCTTGTTTTAGAAAACCGCCAAGTTAGTCCTGTTTTCATAGCAAAAGCGTGTGGTTTATGAAAATAGTAAGAATATTGATGTGATACGATTGTGATAATGTACAGAGAGCCGAATTTAAAGGGTTATTAATTTGGCAAAAGACAAAATATATAAGTATATTAAAGATTAATGATATATCAGGCATATTTAATAGACAAATACTTTTTAAGAAGAGTGATAACAAAGTGAGGTGTATTTGACTTAAAATTCCAGTACAAATTAAATGTATTAATTAGAAAAATGTACAGATAAAATCAATTAATTAAAGTGCGCTGACCTATTACACCACGTCAACATTGTAAGTTAACTTTTATGTTGCACTTTCAAATTGACACATTGTTATTCCATTATTTGAGAGCAATCTACTTTATATTTACGGAAAATAATACATAATTGTTAAGCGCACTTCTCCGCATTGGAAGGGTTCCTGGTTCTAGTCCGGGTGGCAACAAAAATATTTTTTCGATAAATTGATTTAATTGTATATATATCTTTCTTATTGATACATTTAATTTGTAATAAAATATTACAGAACTATGTTCTGAAAACCTGCAAATTCAAAATATTAATGTGTTCTTAATAAAATTATTGATTTAAATTAAGAAAATCTATATTTTGGTTTGTGAAGTATTGGCATTCTTGTACATATTTTCAGTCATTTAGCTCATTTTTTCTTAACTTCGACTTTTAACATATAATATAAAACCGTGATGTGAATTTAAAACCGAATAATGTCAATCAATTACTTCGATGTGCGTATAGTCTAGTGGTTACGATACTTGCCTGATGATCGAGTGGTCAGGGTTTCGAGCCTCGTTCCAGGAGGCCCTTTCAAACTAAGCACTTAGCTTAGTTTGAAAGTAGTAAGAATATTGATGTGATTGCGTGTATGCATTTCTATTAAAAAAAACCTTACACATGCATTACTTCCCTCATAACAATACATAGTTGTCTGTATATGTTTATCATTCGCTCTGTACTCAGAAAATATTATTCGTAAATTTACTTGTTGAGATCACGGTTTCACCTGTTTTTATAACTATCCTTTTGTTAACAGTTTACGCATAAAATATTAGTTTAACAATAAAAATAACTATATAATAGATATTCTGTGTTAGTTTTTATGTAAGTAGATATTTAAAATTTTTGTTTTTTTATAAATAATCATTGAAAAAAAAATTCCTATTAAAAATAAACCTAAAGACTTCGGAATTAACGTAAATATGTACAATATTTTTTATTTATGGATGAAATGCAATTACGTAAATTAAGATTTAAGCGGGGGAGTCCCGGGAATTGGAGGAAATGATTAAAATTAATGTCTTCATTTTTCATTTCTCGTTGTGTCCTATAAAAGATATTATAGCGTATATTATTTTTGATATTTATATTGCAGAGAAAATCATTTACTATTAGCTATTTTCGCTAATCTGAGATTACATTTAAATATAATAGTTGACAAGGTAATAATTATAGTCTATATATATATATATATATATATATATATATATATATATATAATATCGTCGCTGTAGCATAATTGGATAATGCACCTTCCCCGGTTCGAAAAGAGATCCAAGTTCGAATCCCGGTGGCGCAACAACATTATTTTTTGATAAAATTGATTTTATATGTATATCTTTCTAATTAATATATTTAATTCATATTTAAAATTACCATTATAATTATTTACAGTGTACCAGAAAATATTGCGTATGAAGTTTATTATTACAGAATATGTAAAAAAAATAATAAAATACTTAAAACTAATCAAGTTTTATGTTAATTTACAGGACATTGGTTTATTTTTTGTTGCTTTCAAAATTCTTCATATCGGTAAAAATAGCCAATTTAAAATTATATATGAAGACTAACAATTAGATTTATAGAATACTTTTGCGAGCATTATGTGGCAACACTGCGAAATATGTTCCTGAAGGACACACTGTTATGGCAGCGTTCTGAAAGTAATTAAATAGTTACAAGCTTTAGTGAGGCGTATCCGGTATAAGCTGTTTGAAAAAAGACCAGCTTCCTTTTGCATCAGGATAATGCTCCACAAACATAGCCAGTATTGTGAAGGACATTTGTGCTAAAATTAAACCACAGTGTTGGAACACCCGCACGATCTGGCTCCTTCTGACTTTATTCCATTTCCCAAAATCAAGAAAGGTTACCATCGGGAGTCACGAGCGGAGATGGAACGAATTACGACGCGTGCTCTAATCAGGATACGATAAGATTAAACAAATTTCAGATATCTCATAAAGACAAAGCTATTTTTTTAATTATATTTAATGGAAAATATATGGAAGTATGGGGTAATTATAAGGCTTACCACCTGTCTTCGGCTATATATATATATATATATATATAAAGCGATTACTTAAGCCAGCCGAAGACAGGTGGTAAGCCTTATAATTACCCCATACTTCCATATATTTTCCATTAAATATAATTAAAAAAATAGCTTTGTCTTTATGAGATATCTGAAATTTGTTAGATATGTATATATATATATATATATCGTTCACCAATTTTCACCCCTCAATCTCCACATTTATCAAATTTTTGAAAGTTGTATATACATTAGTATGTATGTAGTGGTAGTGTCAAGTACCACTACACCATCGCCATCTATGGACCAAATTTGATAATTCATTTTTCTCTTTTTTATAAATTTTATATATATATATATATGTATATTAAATATAAATATAAAGTGATCTAAGCGATCACTCGGCTTAAGTAGCCAGCCGAAGACATGTCGTAAGTCCTGTAATTACCCCATAGTTCCATATATTTTACATTAAATATAATAAAAAAAAATAGCTTTGTCTTTATGAGATATCTGATATTTGTTTCATAACATATTCATTGGTAATTTTATCTATTCAGCTTATTTCGAACATTCTTCTGTCGACTCACATCTCAAATGCTTCATATCGCCTTATCATTTCTTCAGTAGTTGTCTATGCTTCCATTTCATAAAATAATATCAAGAACACATAGAATCTGATCATTCGCATTCGTAATTTAAGATTGAAAGTATGACTGAAGAACATATTTTTCATGCGGACAAAGGTATTGCGTGCTTGCTCAATGTGGCATCTAATCATTCATTATATAGCAATTCAGGTATATAATTAGGCCATATACCATCTACCATGAAAGCCATGTACCAGATATACAGAAAAGCGTGCTTTGTAATTGTAATAAAGTTTTTCTACTAATTTAATTATTATCAGTCTTCTTATGCATGAATGTTTCAGGGCAATTTCTACCATTTTAAGTTTAGTTTTGTATAAAAATATGAAAATTAGTTAAACAAATATATTTTTTAAATGTTCATTTTAGTGTTGTAATATTTATTCGGCTGCTCGACAATGGTCACAGTAGGTGGTGTCGGTCCACCCAACATTTGAGAGAAATGCCAATATAACGTGTTGATTTTTTTTAGTTCCTAAATCAATGGTAAATTTCCCTTTTGTTTTTCAATTCTTGGGTATTTGAAAATAAATGAGAAAGGAAACGTGAAATTATTTTTCAAAAATCAATAAGTTAAGGCTAAAAGAAATGCCTTTGTAGAGACAAATCTTATTGAGAAATATCTTACGCTAGTTGTTCAACTCCTAATGGGTTTTGGCTCTCTCAAGAGTTTTCCTCGATTGATCTCTCTGTTTAGCACCGCTTCTCTTCAGTTTTTGATCTGTAAAGAAGATACGTTTCTGAGAACACAGTCGCTTCATCTAAGCTTAGACCCTCTCAAACTCCGGTGTCCTGTTCCTTTAGTGTTCAGCAGTGGTTTTAGTCTTTGGTGTTCTCTCCACATGAGCCAACCATTGAAGTCTTCATATTTTTATAAACTTTGAGATGCTTAGTTCGTTAAACATATCAATATAACTGTTTGAGACATATATTTTTGTTTTTTTTTTTTTTTTTTTTTTATTTATTATCTTAGTTTAATAACCACAATTGAGTTTAAAAAACATCTACCGGTTTCGGAAAACACCTTTTCCTTCTTCAGGATATGTCGAAACTAACTAAAAATATAGCATTGTTTTTCTATTTATCCAGAATCTATTTTTAAATTTTTAAAAAAAAAACAACAATTATTTAAAAAGTAAATTTAGTACCTAACTCAAATTGCTGCTCAATAGAAATTTAGTCGAATAATTTTTAGGAAAAAAATTTAGAATAGGACTCGTAGTTAAATTTAATATAATATAATAATCAGTTTTTATATAAATCACAGATGAAACATAATGATAATAATGATAATTGGCGTAGGATTTTATACATTTATTCTAAAATTTTTTCCTAAAAATTATTCGACTAAATTTGTATTGAGCAGCAATTTGAGTTAGGTACTAAATTTACTTTTTAAAAAATTGTGTTTTTTTTTAAAAAATTTAAAAATAGATTCTGGATAAATAGAAAAACAATGCTATATTTTTAGTTAGTTTTGACATATCCTGAAGAAGGAAAAGGTGTTTTCCGAAACCGGTAGATGTTTTTTAAACTCAATTGTGGTTATTAAACTAAGATAATAAATAAAAAAAAATATGAATCTTAACCACCAAGTTAATATTGCTAATTTTAAAAGTATTATATATTTTTGTGTATATAAATATGTTTATTTTCGAAATAAAATAATGCACTGTGTTTTCCCCTCACCTTCCCGGTGTCGCCGTCGCCTAGACGATTGGCAATCTTCAGCCAGGGCAGTTATACGTGTATGGTGCAGTTACAATATTATAAAATCTCGAGACTTCGCGTCTATACTGTGTCGGAACCTTTGACGAAGTAGCAAATAAAATTTACAGTCCACATCTTTGGAGATGCCAGCAGAATTCGGATTGTGGTGAGTGCCAAAATCCTTCCATATCCTAAATTCTTCCGGCATCCGTGCTTGTACGCAATAATAACATTATTATAGATGATTGATGTCGAGTATGAAATATTTAGAGAATAGTCCTATGTTATGTTATGTTATATATATATATATATATATATTTAAAACTACATTAAAAAATATTCTAAACGAATGATTAAAAACACTTCAATAGCCTTAGTTACCCGTAGGACTCGCTGTAATTTTTTAACACCAACGTGAGAAAGTATTTTTTGTGGAAAAAAAATTGTTTCAATAGTACAATCATCAAACGAGTGTCGAAATTCTGAAAGCACAACATGCTGAATGCTCCTTTTTCCCTATTTGAGTCGTATGTTAAAGCTCCTCGCTAGCTGAAAAAGAAATGCGAATTGAAAATACAGACCAACTGTTTGGATAATGTTTTTTTCACAAATTTAAAAGTCTGAATAAATTTATTCCCTTAAAATAACACTTTTAATTAAATTTGATTTAATTTTATGGTAATTTAAGTTGAAAACTGTCCAGTATATTAAGTTTTTTTAAAAATAATTGTGATCTTTTAAAATTTTAAATGTTTATAAATATGTAAAATTCATTTCGTTTTATCATTCTTTGTGTATTGAATTTGTGATGAAATTTTAAATTATTTTATAAATTATGTTAATGCCTGAATAGGGCGTGCATAATAATAATAATTATATAAATACATACTTACAAGATGAAGAACTTACGCTGAGCCGGAGGATCGACAAGATCTTTTATTTTTTTCAATTCCTTAGTCTACGATACCGCTCGTAATCTACATGCGGATAGACCGCCTAATCTACTACTATAAGTGCATCAACGCCGATCATTTTATTAATAACGGTACGTAAACATATAATAAATTTGAAATGAAATGTACATTGTCTTTATTACGAGTAAGGAAACATAAACATTAGCTAAATCGTACGAATTTTGACGATGTTGTCACCTCTCTTATCTATTGTCATCATATTGCGTCGTATCATAGAAGCCATGAATGAAATTCTACAATTTTTTCTATGTTCGCATTTGACAGTGCAGAATAATGCGAATCATTTATATAAACATGATCTCAGTTTTTTTCAAAAATATCTGTAAGCGGAATAAGTTTTTTATATTTTTTAAAAATTTATTATCTTTATTTTATTAACCACTTAATTGAGTTTTGAAAAATACAATTTTCTTCTTCAGGATATCATAACTAACTAAAAACATATATTATTGTTTCTTTACCAGAATCTATTTTTAAAAAAACAACAATTATTAATTAATCTAAATTAAGTGGTTAATAAATCAAATATAATAAATAAAAAAATATGAATTTTAACCACAAAGTTAATATTGCTAATTTTAAAAGCGGAATAAGTTTCGCTGCTAGGACTTATGGACGGCTATTGTGGCCCATGGTAACTGCTGCGCGAAATTTTATCTAAAGCAATATAATAAGGGATTTCCACATTGACATATAGATTCTATGGAAGCATTGGTCGCGCAGCGGCCATCACTGACCGCATAGTACCCACCATATATACCAAAATAGCTACCTACAGGGACTAGCAGCAAGCAATCGGCGATAGCCGATTACATCCGAGCTAGTAATTATAATTACCATGTTTTAAAGAATAATTGGAAAATGTTCTAAATTAACAAATTTATTTAAATTCAAGTAAAACTCTTTAGAAATAATTGATACTTTATGTTAACCGAGTTCTTTTGAAGTAAAAAGTTCATTAGTAAAAGGTTGTAGTAGTTAAAGTTGCAGATACTTTATTTTACTCTTCAATATAACTTTCTTTTTGTTACCAGATTAAAAGTTCTCCCCACCATATCCCCACCTGCGCATATTTAAGTTAAATGAGAGAGTTAAGGGTAGGTTTTAATCCCAATAGGGTTTTCCGGTTAGCAGAGCGTTAGATGAATTTTCCGTAAATACATAATTTCCTTAAATATAAAAATATTCCCGTTGTTACTTTTAATTTCTTTAATATATATTACGTTTTTAAATATATAAAAATACCAATTGCGTCTTTGAAATGCTGAATTCTCTCTTAAATGAGATATTTAATTAAAATTAATATAAAATATTACAATCTAACATTTTGATCGTAATAATCAATAAGGTAATACAAGAGAAACACTAAAAAGATTTTTTTTTTACTTTTACTGGCGGTAGTAATTTAATAGTATTCATGAAAAATAATGAAGTATTTATTTTATTTGGCTTGGAGTAAAAAGCCCTAGGGATCAAAATGTCCTGTTGGAATATTAAATTAATTCGTACACCTTGTTTTACATTTGACAATTTTCTTTAAAAATATTCAAATATAACAAAATGTTTAAACACCAGAAGAGACATTCTATCTCCTGATTACTGTCACACGCAGACCAGATCCATTCAAAATGTCACAAAAGTTAAAAAATAATAATAGAAGAGTTATCAAAAAAGTAATTGTGTCTGTAAAATAATTAGTTATATGAATTCTATAAAAGTATTTAGTTTTTAAATATTAACAGAAGCGTTCCTATAAATTCTCTTAATATTTAATATCAGATAAAATCGCACTAACTCGTCTCACAGAAATAACACTTTTTAATATTTTGTGCTATATTTACAAGTTTTTAACACCATTTATTGTACTTTAAAAATTAGAAATATTAACTTTGTGGTTAAAATTCATATTTTTTATTTATTATCTTTGTTTTATTAACCACTGAATTGAGTTTAAATACATCTACCGGTTTCGAAAAATACCATTTTCTTCATTCATTCATTCATAACTTATAATGTTATGACAACCTGAAGAAGAAAATGGTATTTTTCGAAACCGGTAGATGTATTTAAACTCAATTCAGTGGTTAATAAAACAAAGATAATAAATAAAAAATACCATTTATTGTGACATGATGAATTATGTGAACTATTGTGATAATGTAATAACCGTGGTTAGCGCTAGTAGTGGTAGGTCGACAGTTAAACTCTTTGTCATGTGACAATTAGTAGTTTATTAAAAACACGAGATACAATAATATACGATACAAGTTTACTAGCTAATATACGAATGAATGAACAGTAAGAGCGCGCTATGACAGGCGCGGTTTCCTTATAAGTCATTCTCCGCGCATGCACACATACACCTATCTCTTCCGCGTCACGCTACCGCTGACAGACAGCCACACATACAAACATGCCCACATTTATCATATTTCTGAAATCTCAGACTATAGACTGATCTTATTCGGGGACATTTTGTGTGGCATTTATTGTACTTTCTAGTAGTTAACTCAACGAAGTTTTAACCAGGTCGATCCATCGTACCTTCCACAAGATCTAGTTTCTTCCACCCTTATTTGGATCACTAACCTTTTCACGGTTTTCTCATATCTAATGACATCATTAAAACCTGACGATTTGAAGCCGTATAGTTGAGCATATAAGCTGCTCGATGTTTAATTCCTCTTTGATCTAGATATTCCTGGTATATTAAGCATACGTCGCCAGAACTAAAGCATCTATTCTCTTGTTCTCCCGTTCCAACAGAGTCTAAGTTTCGGTACTGTAGAGAAAGATTGGGAAGACGATGGTTCTGATTAGTCTCATTTTTGTTTTCCTGGTTATGTTTCGGTTTTACCACATTTTTTTGAGATTATCCAAAGCGGACGATGTCATGGCATTTCTTCTTTTAACTTCTGCCTTGCAGTCTACCGCCATTTATTATTAAAGTCTGTGGCGGACAGTAGGCGACATCTGGCGCCATGCGATCGGGACGTTGTAGCCGCGACACACACCTCTAGTAGCAGATCGTGTGCGGGCTCTAGCAAATGTGGTGCCGATACCTTAGTATTTCGGCCGACAGAGATGTGCACAGAAGATGCACGAGCCATTATAGTTAGCACCTCTTAAAATGTTATACTATGATACTCTGTAAATTCTTATATTCAAATTTACAAACTACCTGTAACCTTATTTTTGTACAACTAGGAATATTCAAGGCAAAACACAAAGTATGCTTATTTATTTTATCACATCCTAGATATTAGCTTTATCGTAAATTTATTCTGAATATTGGAGTCAAATAATTATTTCTGAATCTGGTCCACCTAAGCCACAAATATTAACTACCCTGAGACGAGCCAATATTCTTCTGGATCGTCTTACAAGTTTTCTACTCTTTGGCACTGTTTAGGCAGTCTTTTATTTTTTATGCAAAGGATGTATCCAAGCCAATTGAGCTGAGATTTAAAGATTTAATTAATCCAGTTGATTAATTTAATTTGTATTAAAATATAACAGAACTATATTCTGAAAATGCAACTTCATAACAAAAATGTGTTCTCCTTAGAAAATTTTAAAACACTCCGTTTAAGAGATACAGCCATTCGTGCCGTTTCTAAAGTACCTTCATGGATTATTGTATAAATGTGCGGCTCACAATAGTGAAAACTGTTGACATTCTCGGTGTTGAGTTTGAAAAAGGTCTTTGAAATACAGTTTTTGATACCTTTTTGGTTTATTTTATTCTCTCAATGGCTGAATAAGGCCAGTAGGAAGCTGAGGAGTGAAATATCCGGACCTCCTTTCAGAAAACCCAAGTCACATTAGAAAACCACAAAGGGTATTCAGGATACAAATAAAGTTTTAACTTTAAGACAGGTAAAAGGTAAGGTTTCGAAATTCCCAATTGGCTGTTTCTCGCGATAATTCCTTTTATTTAATAACATTTGGAATAAAGTGTTATTGCGCCTAGTTAGAGATTTTTCATGCTTACTAAGTACGATTACAATATTGATTAACTAACTTACATCACACCATTTCTCCGCGAAGATAGGCAGAGAGGATAGAGCGCCTCACCCTTCTGTCCTGACAAACAATTCTCACCTAATCAGCATTCAAAGATCTTGTCATGCAAGATCGTCGATTATTGAGGTTTCTAACATAACTATCTCCCAGTATCTAGTTTATCTGGTCGTCCCAAGTATTTCGCGGTCATCTTTTTGTTCTAGTGTCATCAACACTTGCGTCATATATCTTTCTTACTATTTTTTCCTCATTCATACTTTGAAAAACTTAACCACTAAACGACTAAACCACTCTGCGAGCCTTTCTTAATTCTATTCACAATGCTAACATTAGGTTTATATTCTTTCCTAATTTATTTCTTCTTTACTCTGTCACAAATGGATTAACTGCATATACGCCTAAGTTATCTCATTTTCATTGTATTCAGTCTGATTTTGTTCCTCTTTTACCATCTCCAGGATTCACTTTCAAACATTACTGTCAGTACCAGGATTCCACTGTCTTGCTTCTGTTAACAAGTTCCTATTCGATATTATTCCATTCAAAGTACCGTTCATTTTATTCCCTACAGTAGTCAACATCCTTTTGATATCTTTCTCGGCCTCTCGATCAAATATACTTCCCAAATATACAAACTTTATTCATTCATTTCAGGACTGATAAATCGGGGTTTATTTTTAGTACAACATTCATTTTATAGTACAAATATTATAATACACTGTTGGCTCCTTCCTACCTCGCTAACGCTAAGTACATATAGTACCTGTTCTGAGGTAGGTAGCCGTAAGGTTCCATAAACTAGAGTATAAGTTGCAAGTAAGTTAACAAATTAAATAAGATGGTTAAAAAAACAATAACAATAATTAAATAAAAAACATTCATTTACTGCAATTTATTATTTAGTAATTTTCATGTTGTTTTTTTTTCCCCTTCTCGAATACCAATAGGAAGAGCTCCTTGTTCAAATCCAGGTAGCAACTAAATATATTTTCGATAGATAGATTTTTTCTGTATATCTTTCTAGTTAATTAATTTAATTTGTATTAAAAATGTAATTCTCGCAATCTTGAAATTTTTTTAAATATTGAAGTATACATGAAATTTAAGATAAACTTTGTAACAGAATATCTGCAAATAGAAGATGTTTCGTAACGCTAATTTTTATACTTTAAAACATTTTTTATGTTATTAATTATATCTATTAAAATTTAATGTCTCAGTATGTCATATAAATGCCTTGCATCAAATTATTTCCCGTCTTCCATTCATTTCATCTATGTTACCGCTATGTTACAATTATCACTTCCAGCCTATAGTTCTTAAACTTTGGTGTATTTAAATGATATATTTAAGTTAAGAGTAATTAAATTGTTATTTAATAACGCCATAACAAAGCATAATTTCAGTTCATTTGTGCAAAAAAAAAAACAATGTGATTAATTTTTTAATACTACACGTGATAAATGTTATGTTTCGGGCCGATGTTGTTTCATTCATCAAAATTTCAAGCGTAGCTCGGGCTGTGTGTGATGTAGCACTGTCCTGTTGAAACCATATGTGTTGCAGGCCTGATGATTCCGCTGACCCACATGGCGCACCATGGCGGCTGTTGTGTTTATTAACAAATCTTTCCAAGTCGAAATGAGCTTCGTCGTTCATCATGATATTTTTCTAAAGCACAAGTTTTTATTTATTTTAATTTTTTAATGACTTCAACACATTGTTAAGGCGTTAAATGCTCCATAGTAAAATGTAATCAAATACTCTCTACGACTACCCAATGCAAACTGACAAATGTCCGCCAAACCAAAATAGCGTTCAAACAAAATCGGCCTAGAACATAATATTCACAGTGTAATTAAATAATTTTTAAATTATAAATATGTGATTAGTTATTTCAACTATTAAAGCATACGATTTGTTTTATACAATCCAAACCAAAACGATTATATAATATATATAGATATTAATAAGTGTATTATTTATTATAAAATATTGCATGTTATGTTTTCGACCTTTTTCCAAATATTTATAGAAGTTATTACAATTATTTTCAACTATTGTTAGTTCGTTCTTTTTTATGTGGAAACTTTAACGACACACATAACTCGTAGTTCAGCAATTGTTTGACAAGACCGGGAGTGTGTTAAAATTTATGCGGTAATTTAACGATTTGATTACACTGTACTAAAAAATAATCTTTTCAATGCTAGAATCCAGGGGTGTGCAATGCATACAAGCAAAAAAGTTGTGCATTACTAAAAATTCTAAGAAACAAATGTAAATTAAATAATCTATAATATGGACCGTGAAGGTATATTTACGGATTTATTACAATAAGTGCCATCTGTATACCAGTATAAAATTTAATGGCTTAGTTCTAAAAACTACCACGACATCTCACAGCTGCAACCGTAGCGCTAGTAGCTACAATCAACGCATTGTATCTATTCACATAACAATCTTCTACCTTTAAGCTAGTGAATTACTCAAGTCATACAATTGGCTATTTACTGAATTGAAAATTCCTTTCAGTTGATCCGTTTTGTTTGGAGTCGTTACTTATGTTATGTGAAAATTATTAATGTGTCTACTTCCTCTTTTATTAATTCGCGAATTTTATCATGGTCGTTCTTTGTGTTCGAGGTACATTTGGTGCATGAATTTGTTTTTGATTTGAGACAAACAAAATGCAATTGGTAGAACTATTTCCTACGTTAATCTTTAGTAAAAATTATTATTTGGTTTAGTTATTACGTAAAGGACTTTCAAACAATATAAGATTCATATTCAGTATAAAAAGTGTTCTTAAAAATATCTATACATTTTTTATATTTTATATGGGTTTTATTTTACGTTAAAACATAAAATTTTAAAAAGATTATTAAAAGTACTATAAAATTACAAATAAATACACGGAGGGTCGTATAAATGACGGATTAATTTTGTCGTTGGTTAAATGAAAGTTCATAATTCTATATATAACATATATTGCAGTACATATATTATATATGTTTGTATAATATTATTGGTAACAGCATAACCTAAGTCAATGTCTACTGCACACACTGCTACAATTAATACGTTTTATGAAAAATACTAACTTTGTAAATAACTTTGGAAATGATTTTTGAAAAAGTTCCTTTTTAATTTATTTTTAAATGAAGTCTCTGATGCACTATTTTTTCATGAAGGAAGACCAAGAGTTCTACGCTTTTAGGCCTGCCACTGCAAATGCTCGTTCATTAAACGGTTCTACAACCCTTCCTGCGGCTGAAGTAGAGGCTGACTTGAGAGTTTAACTACTACTATTAAAATTGTCTGGGATGCAAAGCTCTTGAAAATACAGAGGCGCCATGTTATGTGTCGCCTTATACATCGACCAGCATAATTTAAATTCAACTATTTCAAGGAAACATAGGCAATATAGCTCACCAAAAGGGCATGTTATATGAGAGAATTTAGAAACTCCATATATTATCCATTCTGCCGCATTTAGAATGGATTTTAATATATCGAGCTGAAACATTGGCAGGACAGCATAAATACTATTATAATAGTTCACACAGTTTGGTCATGTGGAACGTACGAGTAAGGAGAGGAACGAACAGAGGGTGCCAGCGAAATGTGTAACGAATTTATTTGAAGTATATTAAGATTATTTTTTAGTTATTATTTCCGACAGTGATTAGCATGTAAATTATTTCAGAAGCCCTTGACGAGAACCGAAATAGACGATAAGTGATATAATATTTTCACAATTTTAAACAATAATCACGATTTAATGCGAAAAAAGATATCTGACAAAATAAAAAGAAATTCACGTCGTGAAATGTTAAATATTTTATTTTAATTTTTCAACAAACGGTTTAGCGTGAGGTTAGCATTTTTTCCAACAGATTCGCACGAACCGATGCGAAACCGCTTGGGAACATGAATTATCTTACTAACTTAGGTATACGAATTCCTCGCTATGTTATTTCACTTACTGTTGAAAATACGAAAGCGATTTATCAGAAGAGCGGTCTTGTGTCTTAGAATGTTGTGAGTTGTTTAAAAATAAACCGTTCATTGTGCATTTCAAAACCCATTCGTCATGCACTGACAGCTCTGAGCGTATGTTACTTTATACTATTTACGTATGCACATATTAACATAGAATACGTTGATTCAGTTTTAGTTAAATTTGTCTGAAGAACAGCTTTAGAAAAGCGCGCTAGAAAATTTCGTAATATGTTTAGATACTCTGACGTACAACTCTTTTACGCAATTTTGTTCTATCGATCGACGTTCGGGGTGGACAATCTAAATAAACACATGAGAATAATCCGGCTTATGTTCTATAATTCTATATTGTTTATTTTTCTATAAGGGATGAAATCGTGAACGAGTAATTTTTGCTGTAACCTATAATATATATTTTTTTGCGTGATATTTTGTTTGAATTTTTACGATGGTAATAAGTAATATTTTTCACAAGCGCAGTGTTAAAAGGGCCACTACTGATCATCTGTTCTACTTCGTTAAATAAAATTTCTTATTTTACCTGTTATATTTAATCACGGCATAAATCCGCGTGGGACTCACTTAAGGTACCTGCCAGGTAGCTAGGCTTTCACCGGGACTGTCAGAATGGTAAAATTTAATACAAATAAGACATCCAGATAAGTTTATTTTCACCCTCTTACCTGATTAAATTTATTTGATTGAATTTACGTGCGCAGTGTCGTACCACCAGCGTAGAGAAGGGGGACTGACGTCACTTGACGGCCGGGTGGGACAGTGTGAGTGGGGGGTGATATCGGTAACACCCACGGGATTTATTCGCTTTTGTTCCGTTTTACCTGAAATCAAAACAAGTCGACCGGTTAGTCATCGACGAAAGAAAAATCGCGTCGAAATTCGGACGCGATTCGAGAGGCGAGTGGCGGTGATTTCCGTTTTTTTCACATCTAAGATATTTATAAAACGAAATATATTATTTATTGGTTCTACCTGCGTCACGTCTAACATAACTTTCTACTCAGGGGAAGACCTGCCACTCTGGAGCTGTACCTATCTTGTACCATTGAAAAATAGTGTGGAATTAAAAAATACCTTGGAGTTTCGTATTTTTACCCATATATGTTTTTCTGTTACACACATCCTAATAACTGATAAAAATTATTTAAACTTTTTTCTATCTATAGCAAAAAGTGAGTATATGAGTTTATGTTACAGCTCCATAAACTAATGTAGTACATACAATATAAATGTATAATAATAACATTTTTTATGGACACCCAGAATAGTAAAGTAATAATTTTTTTGAATTTGCAAATCATAAGTCAGAGAAAGATCACTTTTAATAAAATCAACGGAATGAAACATGAAAATAATATATGCCTAATATTAGATAATTGGAAAATTTTAGAAATAAAACTATCACTTTGCACTAAAGCAAGTTTGATATATATAATAAATAATTAAATAAGCGTAAAAAAAAAACTCTCTAATTCACAGTTTTTTTCTTCGAAGCTTCTGACAGGGCCATCTTCCTAATGTCATATTTTACTTCAATTTAAATGTATCAATTAGAAAGATATACAGAAAAATTCAATGTATCGAAAAAATATTTTTGTTGCTATTGAGATTCGAACCTGGATTCTTTCCTATCCTGGTAAATGCGTTAACTGATTACACCACACCGACATGGTAAATTGATGATAAATTTTCGAACTTATATGCTGCAGTTATTTCAAATTGATATATCTATTATTCCAAATTTAAAAGATATTACCTTTCTTTGATTTGGTTCGAATCCCGGTAGCAACAAAAATATTTTTTCTATAATTTGAATTTTATTTTCGTAGAAAGCAATTACTTCGTGGTTTGACATATTATACTAAATAAAATAACAATAATTTTGTATGAAACCAAGAAATTTATTATATGTTAACTGTTTTCGCTTATCTCAAGCTCCATCAGGACGTATTTAAAACTGATCATAAATACAAAAAGAGAGCACTTATACGTACATAAAGAAGAAGACAGAATATAAAATTACATGTGAAAGAGAGTAACAGAATACATGTACAGATAGAATTTTAATTTTATTCAGGGATTTTGACAGTGTAAACATACTATAACAAATATAATAACTATTTAACAAATGGTAATAATAGTGAAAATCCACAAAAATATTTAGATACATAGGTGTGTTTAGATGCAGAAAATAAATGAAAAGAGAAAAAAAGGGAGAAATGGTAGGAGGTTGCAACTGTTGTTACGATAAAGATAGTTTATAAGTAAAATGATTGGTCAAAATTAAGATAGTGGTAGTTCATAAGAAGAACCCTTTGAGCGTAGTAAGGCAAATGTTATAAAAGCCAATTTCTGTAAATTTCTCATTATGGTATTTACATGACCGTCGAATGAATGAATTTTGTTTATAAGTTGTTCTACTTCTGGGAATGCGGAAGAGTACGGATTGCTGGGTCGATCTAGATGGTACGTGGAGAGATATTAATTTTAATTGACTAATTAATAGAACATTAAGGGAGGTGAAAATACAGTGATGATAGATATTAAATTGATTTTAAAGGAAACATACCTAATATGGGGCTAATGGATAAATTAATTTGCTTATTAATAATACTTAACTAGATTATTTAATATGAATTGAATTTTTCTGTATATATTTCTAATTTACACACTTAATTTGTATTGAAATACCACAGAATTGGTATTGCATTTAGTCAATTGATATTTTATTTCGGTAGTGAAATGCTAGCACTAAACACGATTTTTACGAATGTTTTATTTTTTGAACCATAAAGCTGCTGGGAAATTAAACTTCTTCAATGTTTACAACTTTTTACAAGTATCGTGTATACTTATTACCACTGAACGTACGTAGTTAACCCGAGTACTCTAGTAATTTAGGTTTTCCATGACGCGTTTCCCATTTCTTATCAAACTGCATTACTGACGCCAGAGGCTGTCTCGAGCTGTAAGGGGCACTCTGAAAATAAATTTGAACCACGCCATTAAAAGTGCAAAGTTTGAAACCGAGCGCGCACTTCAGACGTCAAACGGAACTTTTAAAAGCTCCCCTTTGATAGCTCAACAATGTCGACCCTTATTTACCGAAATGACTTCCACTTATAAGGGTTGGCATGTTCACGGCTACACGTATATCACATAATTAGGTACATGTGTTTTGGCTAAATATAAGACAGCGTAATGGGTTTAGTATTGCGCGCGTGAGCACGAGATTGCGGATGGATGCAGCGTGAATGCTTCTCACTTTTGAATGTTTATTTTTACAGGAGATGCTTGCAAAATGAGCGAACATCTGTAAACATATATATTTTTTGTTTATTGTTTAGAGCTTGTGTTTTACTAGTATAATGGTTAATGGTGACGTGGTATTGTGTTTGGTTCTTCCAGGATGTGACGGTGTTATTATATGTAATAATTATCAACAAAAATAAAATTAAAGTCAGTTGGTTTAAATATTAAAAAAAAAAAAGATTTTTAGACAATCGCTGTTAAAATACGTCGAGCACATCTGGCGGCCCATGTGAATGCAGCCAGTGGCACTGAGCGACCCGCGCGGTGGCCGCCTCGATCAATTTTTTCAGATCTTCAACAGCCTGTTATCATTGACTCCAATCTCATCCTCATTTCGCATACTATTTTTTTAAGACTCGATTGTAACTTGTATGCTAAACTCAGTGCAATCGTGAGTTACATTTTATCTTAACCATCGCTGCTGTCTATTGCTAAAAGTTCACACTTCAACACACTATCCACACAAACGCATAATGGAGGCGGAATATCGTTCTCTTCTAATATTTCTGATGGTAACATTTCACATACTTATTCTAAAAGTATTGCTATATATATTATTATCTCTATTTCAAAAGTTTAATTAAAAATGTTAAGAAGAATTTATAATTAATTCTTAAAAATCTCATCTTGCGCAAAGAACAAGTGCCACGCTGTTCTTCGTTAAATTATCTGAAGCCACATATATCTAAAGTCTACATGCAGCTTCTCCGTGACACCTTGTACTTAAATAACTCCAGACTTGAACGGAATGATGTATGATAACAGCTCGGTGAAATGGTAAACACGAAGTATGCAAAGTATTCCACAATTACTTTTAACTGTCGGTTAAGGATTTAACGTCCCTTAATACTTGAAAAGGGGGATAGCAAGTGAAAATACTTTTATGGGTAAATATTTTGATGTATGTGATGGTTTGTAAAGTAACGTACGCTTACTTTAAACATTTTATGTTATTTTGTCTTCTTCTAAAAGCTTTTACAAAATATGATATTTTATAAATATTTTTGACGAAGGACTCATAGAGGAGGAATTCCTCCGAACGTCGCACAGCGCAGTGGTTCAAAGTGATTTCTCTCCACTTTTTTTATTAGAGTGACTACTCATTTTGCGCATTGGCTCACATAACCTTAACTAAATAATCTCAATCGGGGACGAAGGCGAAATTCAATGGAATTTGATGAAATTCCTCGCTCTGCGCCCCTAAAATGCAAATTAGCTAACAAATTCGCTTGAAAATATTTAATCAAAATTTTCATAATTCAAATAATTTCTAATCAAATCAAAATACTGATAAAACAGAAATCTCAACATTTAAATGAAAAATACTTTTCTATATACATTTAGAAATATGTCAATGCAAATTATAGTCAACCAAAATTGTATTTTAATGATTTTCGGATATGATTTTATTTATGAATTGATGAGTATATGTTTTTGTTAACTTACCTATACACAACAGGTTATTTGCTTTACGTGTTAAGACATCATATAGTAATAATAATAATAATAATAATTTTTATAGACATTAAGACTTTAACAAGGAATGTTTCGACTTGGTTGTTAAAATTAGGCAGAACAGATATTGAGAGTAAACTCTTTTATATTATGAAATATTTCTTATAACTGCATTTTATGTGTTGTATTGACTGCATTATAGCTTTGATCTTCCATATTTTCCTTTACCTTGTATGTACTAACATTATTTTACATATTATCTTGCACACTGGTATTTTTTTCTCTCATTTTATATATTTTCACGTTTACTTGCTTTGACTCACTAGTCCTACAACACTCCCACTCCACATATTTTTATTATATTATATTTTTATTTTTTTTATTTTATTCTTACTTTTTTATTCATATTTGATTTATTTTTTTATTCCAAATAACACCACAACAGCACGAAAAAAAAAAAAAAAAAACTGGCTTCTTTAACACAGACTTTAGTCTAGCAAAGTAGCCAGGACAACGCTGTATATATCAGAGGTGAAGTCTACTCCATCCCACACATTAAACTATGTATTATGTATGTTATGTATCCACCTCTGTGACTACAAAAATACGGATGTCAAAATATATATAAATAAATAAATAAATGTTTCGTTTTCTATTTGATTGTGTTTTGCCTTCAATGAGTTATTTGGTTTTGTGAAATGGAATTTGTTTGCCAATTTGCCCAAAAACAGGCTTGCCTAGTTGGATAATGCGTTTAAAAATGTGTGTAAAGTATATGTAACAAACTGTCTTTTTTTAGCTGTCCAATGCTTATATGTTATACGTGTCTAAATAAATAAAAAAATAAAAATCTAAGAAACATAATAATGTAAAAAATATAAAATTTTAATTACCACGCGATTGGTTTTGTTAACTATTATTATTCACAAAACTAAGTCACTTAAATTTATGAATAATCGTTTTTTTTTTTTTTTGTTTCACAAGATTGAGAAATTAAAGATAGAGTTAAATCAGTTTGAAAAGATAAATATTATGCTGGGAACGTTTCTTTCTTCCCTTTTAATTTGAACGGCCTAATTCTCTTAACATTTTCTGAATGTTTCTTCCTGTATTTTAATATTCAGCAGCTCACTCCAATTTTGAAACTCCAATCGTACACTCACTAATTAAAAATTAAAATAATTTACCATCTGAAGGTACTGTCGGCTAACGTGCAGTGAGATCGAAACAGTTTTATAAAGTATTTTTTAAATGAAAAAAAAAAACTTTATACGCGAATATTTTTAGAACATCCATTAAAAAAATTGTGCTGGGATTTCAGTACAAATTAAGTTATTTTCATTTACAACATGTATGTTAATCGATCTTAGAATCTCTTTATTTGCCACAGGAGATTAACAGTAGGTACTAAATGTTGCTGTTGTAGCCTTCTGTGTACAGTTTTATGTTTAATATCTGACCTTTCTGGCCGACGTTTTGGATCTCATTGCATTCACATCCATCATCGGGACTGATATGATGTGCTTACGGTACCGAGTTGAAAGCAGGGTGTTGTGTTATGTGTAAGTTCCACCTACTGTCTGATCATATCCGTGCGGACTCTTCAACTCCTATGGATTTGAAGCGCAGGATAACACATGGTTTTTAATTTTAGACCAACATTCTTATTAATCGTCAGTAAAGAAGACAAAGATGGATATTGAATGTGCATAAAAGCATAATATATATACATATATATACGTGTATGAACTGAATTGAATGCGCATAAAAGCATAATATATATATATGAATGAACTGAATTGAATGCACATAAAACATAATGTACATATGAATGAACTGAATTGAATGCACATAAAACATAATGTACATATGAATGCACTGAATTGAATGCACATAAAAGCATAATATAGATACGCATAAACTGTATTAAATGTACATAAAAGCATAATATATATATGAATGAACTGAATTGAATGCGCATAAAAACGTAATATACATATGAATGAATTGAATTGAATATGCATAAAAGCATAATAAACATATGAATGAACTGAATTGAATGCGCATAAAAACATAATATACACATGTATGAACTAAATTGAATGCGCATAAAAGCATAATATACATTGAATGAACTGAATTGAATGCGCATAAAAATATATGTACATATAAATAGCAAAATTAGAGAAATACTTTAAACAATGGATATTTTAGGTAGCTTATAACAAATAAAAACGTAACATAATAAATAATATATAAGATAGTTTATAATGAGGTTACACAAAGTATATTAGGTTATTTAATATAGGAAGAGTAAGTATGCATGAGATTTAACAAAGCGTATCTTGGGTAGTTTAACATGCGGACGGTATAATTTTTAAGAAATAATAATTTAGGTAATTTAATATGCGGATGTAATTAAAGTGTCTAACGGATGTCATGAGAGTGTGAGATGTGATGTGAGATTTAACAAAAGGTATCTTGGATAATTTAACATGCGGAGGTAATGAGGTTTAACAGAGACTATCCTAACTAATTCAATACAAGGAGGATATGAGGTTTTACAAAGGGTATCTTAGGTAATTGAACATGAGGAGGTAATGAGGTTTAACAGAGACTATCCTAACTAATTAAATACAAGGAGGATATGACGTTTAACAAAGGGTATCTTAGGTAATTAAACATGAGGAGGTAATGAGATTTAAAAGAGTATTTTAACATACGGAGTAATTTAAAATACATAGTAACATAAAGAGTAATGTAAAGTTTAACAAAGAGTATCTTAGTTAGTATCTAGTTTAACATACATAAATCATGATGAGCTGAGGAGAAAAAAAATCTTGTTTCTGGAATATTTAACTGAATCGTATAATGAATGTAGAAGAATTGTACAATTGTCTGTATCAGGATGAAATAATGGAATTGTATCCACCAAGCGTCAAGATGTACCTACCACTATTTTGTAATAAAATAACAATTTCGACTTCAAACAAAACATTTCCAACTGAAGAGAAATTCAACTCGCTTCAAATTCATTTATTGAATTACTCTACGGGCCCAAGTTTAAATAACAGTTCGCCGATAACATCACGCAAAACTTCAGCAAATTTCTCTGGAGAACTCTATGGTTTCGTGCTGACGTGGCTTTAAAAATGGTTCACATGAAGTAGCATCGTGTTGCTTGCATTCTACCACATTATCGCGCTGTTAATTGCCTTGAACATCGTCGGCAGGAATCCCGAAAATTTTGGCTAAAGTGTTGATACCGGATTCAAACAGTTCATTTTTATTACTCTGAAATGTTGGAAAAATCTCTGCTTTTTCAGGTGTATTGAATATTTTGTTGAAGTTAAAATAAAGAAAAATTTTCAAAAAGAAAAAAATTGTTTAATTTAAACAATACGGAAAATATATGAATACTGGATATAAAATAGGACACAGATAAGCGAAAAAAAACTAAATATGTAGAACAATTATTTGTGCCATCAGAAAGTTTTCTGTGTATTTAGGTTTTTTTTATGGGCACGAATATAAAATTTGATTTCTGGTATTAATATAAATAGAGCGAAAATCGGTTATACAGATAACGAAAATAATGTTAACGAGATTAACAAAGTCATATTCATATAAAAAAAAATTAGTAAAATCACTAAAAAAAATCGATGTATCGAAAAAATTTACACTTACTACTGGGATTCGAACCCGCAACTTTCTTTTGCTGGGAGATTGCATTTTCAATTACACTATGGAAATAATATATGTCTCACTTTAACAGGAGGTTGAAAATTTAATGCAAAAGTTAATATAGTTTAACTGGAAACTTAACCATTCGGCGAGAGTATATATTTTACGATTGATATATTTTTTAACACATCTTTCTAATTGATTCATCTTATTTATTTTAATTTTTGCGAGAACTGTCACCCTGTATATATGTATATGTGTGTGTGTATGTCATGAGAGTGAGTAGATGAGTGGTAGTGGACGAATTTTATAAGAGGCCGTCTCTGGAGGAACAGCTCTCTTCCATCACTGCTTCTCCATTATAACTAGTCTATCGCTGAACTGTACAATTTATAATAATAAATAATAATAATAATATATAATATAATATAATATAATAATATTAATAAGAATAATAATAAAAATAATTTGTTTATTCTAGCGTGATTAGGCTTTTTTTAACCCGATTCGCCATAGTATATATTATATTATACATTAAAGTTATGAAATAAATATAATGCTACGAAAAAGAAAACCAAAGGTGCTGAGCTCCAGCTGTATCTTTACGCCCTCAACTCGATGTCTCAGAAGCGGAACGAATCCATGTATACGGCCTTCGGTAAACATTGTAGATGCGCTGCAATAACGCGCCAACAGTATTCTGTATGAATTGTTGTACTGAATTCGGAGACGGTTATACGTCACTTGTTTTTATTTCGACCAAAGTTCGCAGGTTTACATGCTGGTGAAGTACGATTTAAACAGAATGCTCTTCACCTCCTTACTGCATCGGTAGAAACGCCGTGACACCATATTTGAACGAACGCTCAACTGTCTCCTTTGCCGTTTTATATCATCATCGTCTTGTCCATCATCATTGAATATATGGCAAAGGTATTTGACCTTATTTTGAACGCTCAATTTCGTCCCGTCCAGCCACACGGGAGGGATATTTATTTATTTTATTTAATTTGTAACTATATAATACTATGTAAAAAATCTGTTTGGCTGTACTCGTCTCACTAGAGAAATTCTGTGTCGAGACGGGCATAGTTTACAAGCAATTGTTCAATTAATATTGAATTACAAATAGATAAAATTACATTTATTACTATATAAAAGGTGTATATGAAGAACAATTTTAAAATGCACTTAATTTATGGATCACTTTGTAGCAATAATTAATATAGGTATGAGTCAATATGTTTGAGTGAGTGCACCAATACTGGGTCTACCCATATTACGAATCCAAGTTTTAATATATAGTTTCATGTTCTTGGGACAATTCAATTGATTTAAATCTTTTAGCATTCTATTAAATAGTTTAGGTCCAAAATATTTGTAGTTCCTTTGTACATATCTTGTATGTGCTCTTGGGGTTTGTAGGTTATTTGTATTTGTCCGTGTGGAAATTATATTTTTAGTTGTTTTAAAATGTGTCTGTTTGCATTTATATATGTATTTAAGAGTAATATTAGCGTATATTTGTCTAATATCAAAGACATCGAATTTATTAAAAATTTCGTTAGTGCTCGTTGTGATTGGGGATTTGAGGATAACTTTTAATATAATTTTTTGAGATGCTATTATTGGATTAATTGCAGACATAGTCGCTCCAACCCATGTAATTATACCATGCTCTATGATTGATTGACAGATAGCGTAGTACGCCATTTTAAGAAGTTTTATATTAAGGAAATTTCTAATATTTCTAAAAAAAGTATTATCTGGCCCATCTCCATATTTGAACGCAACTATGACCGATTTGCTGGCATTTTATGAAATATTGTGTTCACTGGCATATGTTTCACATATCTGTAAAAGCTTTTTTATCCCTTTTTTAGACGGCGCTAGTAATACTTGCTGTAATAAACTTAATATTGTTACTAAGACATACCGAGTTATTATTACCGAAGAATTGGACTAAAAGTAATTAGTCAGTAAGCAGAGAATAGAACCCTTAAGGGGTCTGATTGTACTTCAAAACTTATTATAATAATTATTAATTTAATTTAAATAGTTTTCTAAACACGCAACTTCACATTAAAAATGTGTTTTCATTGAAATATACACATATTTATATTATTATAATGTATTTTAATGTTGCTTCGGTAGGTCTAAGTTGTCTGTAACATCTAACTCTTAACAAATTGATTAAATACGTTGATTTAAAATTGCGGTAATTATTATATAGCGCTAATAATAAAAAAACCAACCTAATTTCGAATAGTAAATTTAAATTTATCTATGAATGGTAAGAAAGAAATATGACGCAAGCGCGATACGACCAGGTAGGGTTGTCAAAATCGGCGAATTTGTATGATACCATGTGGATGAGGTGAGACTCGCATGCCAGGATGGAAGAGTGTAGCGCTTTATTCTCTCTTCATACTCCTGCGGGGAAATAGCGTGATGGTAAGCGAGTTAGTTTCTTATTTTTTTAAATGATTTTTTATTTTATTTAGGTACCCTACTACAGGTATTACTAATAACATAATAATAAATGTCACGTGACATTAAACGTTTTTGTAATAGCAAATATATAATGGTTCTGTAGAGACAAGATACACTCGTATTTTATCTCAAATATATTGTGATGTACGACAAATTGATGTATTCAAATAATTGACAAATGTTGACTTCCCTATCAAACAAAAGATGGCGTTAAATCATAACTATTGAGAAAATATGACAAAATATCTTTTTGTAAACTGATATTTATGTTTAGTAATCATAGCAATGGAGTGTATCCTTAAATGTTGTATTTATTCTGATGAATTTTGTATTAAAAAATAAATATAATTCTACTTCTAATACGAATTTGCAATAACTTTTCTGTTAATGTTAATATTTTAGTTTTAAATTTGTTTTTCAACTATTTGTTTAAGTGGTAAAACAAAAAAAAAAATAGAAAATATAAATATATGAAAAAGTTTTCGTGAATTGGTGTAACAAATTTTATTTTATACAATTTATTGAATAAACAAACTAAATTTTATTCAAAAATTCACTTATGCAAATAAAAGTCTACTAGGAATGACGTATGAGTGCTGGTCGTGGAGATTGAAACCTTAATTCTAAAATCTGGTTCAGCACCGAGCCATCAAGTTAATAATCATTGGTCAAATTGTGGCAGCAATATTCTGTGATTCTGAAAACCTGCAACAGAAATATCAATTACCAGTATTTACTGTTGAGGTCATTGCGATCCTCGAGATATTAAAATATATTATGAAAAATCCACCTATTTGCAATAAAAATTTGATCAGATTTTCTTAACGTTCTACATAAATTCTAATAGTGTCTCTTTTCATAAGTCGAAGATGAGCAGTGTATGTATGCAAATATAAGAATTAGTGTTTAGTATGAAAAAAACAATATGGATATTACTTCAGCCTGGATTCCCAGTCATGGTGGAATCCCGGGAAATGAAAAGGGCGATGCTTTAACAAAGGAAGTCTCCACTTCTAGCGTCCCTTTAACACTTACAGCTCGTTGGGTCAAAACAAAACACATCCGGCGGTGGTAGGTCATTTTAAACCCAGTTTTCGGTTTTTCAACCGTTTTGTGGGAATTTTTTTTATTGATATTTCATTTTAAATATGATTTAATGAAATGGAATGATGTGTTTCTGCTAAAAAATAAAGATAAAAATTAAAAGAATATTACGAATAATGTACATATTCTTACGCATCAACGGTCACCCTATACAGCCAAAATACAAACATTCACTGAGCAACTGATCTTCTCATCGGAACCCGAGCAGATAGTGTCATAAAACTTACAGGTAGGCGCAACGCCCCTCAAATAATTATATTACTAGCATTAGGGCCGCCAGACGAAAATAAATCAAAACAAATACATGGACGCATACCCGGTATCCTTTGTCTATCCTCTCAAAATGTTGACAATATATGTTTCGGCGTAAGCGCTGAGATTCAATCCGATAGTCTTAGGCCATTTTTTGAGCGTTTTTTTACATTTTTATCAATAACTCATTTAATTCTCGTCCGATTACATTTATTTGTATCTCAAATTATTTGAATATATTTAATAAAAATTTTGCTAGAAGGAAAACAACATTAAACGAATATTTATAGCGTAATTCCAATTTTTACAAACACCCGGGTCAAATATGACCCACCACCGTAGAGTATGTGTTAAATAATCATCTGATTTATTTCCCATTCTTAAAGAAAAAATGATCCGCATTTGGAGAAATCAATAGAAGATTTCAAAACTTTTAAAAGGTATATGATTTTCGAAAATTCTGCCACAGATTCCTAATAGGTTAGTTTTCCAAAATGAAATTAAATAAGTTTGAAGCTTCCTCGATCTGTCGTATAAGGTATTTTTCCAAAAGAAATTTCATATTAAATAAAATAACTCGGCAATGGCAAGAACACTCCATAAGGGTGAAACGTCAATAAAAGAAAGTTACTCATCATTTTACTTACTTACTTACTTACCATCACGCCGTTTCCCCGTGGGGTAGGCAGAGAAGATAGAGCGCTACACTCTTCTGTCCTGACACAATTCTCGCCTCATCCACATTCATACATCTTCTCATACAAGCTCCCCGATTGTTGAGGCTTCTAACAGAACCGTCCTCCATTATGTGGTTTACCTGGTCATGCCAAGTCTTCCGCGGACGTCCTCTATTTATGGTGCCATCAACACTTGCATCATATATCTTTCTTACCATTCTCTCCTCATTCATTCGTTCCATGTGACTCATCATTTTCGTAGTCGTATTTTACTACCACCGTAAATTTTTACAGATTATTGATATTTTATGATATTTACATAAATATATATCGTAAAATAATAATAATATATAACTTTATAGACATCCTGTACATTATTGTCTCAGCGCGGTAAAGTTGTTTGTTTCTAACAAGACAAAGTTTTCAACGATATTGTGTTCATAGTAAAGTAACCTTGAAATGAGTTGCGGGATTTCTATGGTTAACTTTTAGATTTGCTTAAATTAGCAAGAAGTTGCTGTGGAATATTGCGTTAAATACATTCATTCTAAAAATAGGTATGGTGTTATATATTTTCACAAAAGATTCTTAAATATTTTTGAACATTGTATAATCTAGGCGAGCTAGGTACGGTGGAGTGAGAGTTAACTTAATGAAAAATAATTTTATTTTATTTTCTATTAAAATACTATTTCCTACTATTCTTTAAACTCATTTTTATGAAGATCCTAGACAAAAAAGCAAATTGAACATTTTGCAATAAAATTGTACTTACTTACCATCACGCCGTTTCTCCGTGAGGGCAGGCAGAGAGAATAGAGCGTCATACTCTTCTGTCATGACATATAATTCTCACCTCACTCAAATTCATACATCTTATCATACAAGCTCGCCCATTATTATAGCTTCTAATAGGAACATCTTCTCGTATCTGGTTATATCAAGTCTTCTGCGGGAGTCCTCTATTTCTAGTGCCATCATATATTTATTATCATTCTCTACTCATCACCATTATCCATGACCAAACTACCTAAGTGATCCTTTATTAATCTTAATCACTACACTAAAATCAACTTTACATTCATCCACACAATAATGCCTAACTATGTTAGTAGTGATAATATTATATATGATTGATATCATGCTAGTATGACCTGAATGCAGGAATATTCATAAATAATGGTTTAAGTTGAACTATAAGTGAATAGAGAATTATAAGGAAGATAGACGAACTAGTTTGATCAATTAAGATTACCAGGCAGTGGTCGATGCTACTATTGGAAGTGGTGGACGAGGTATTTTTTTCAGATGACTTCTTCCATATCGTTTCCTTAATGACTTAGAATTGTGATAGTTATGGCGGGTTCACTGTTTTGACGAAGCTCTTTAGATAGGAAGTGGTCCAGGTTCGATTCTCAGTAGCAACAAAATATTTTTTCGATAGATAGATTTTTTCTGTATATCTTTCAAGTTGATTAATTTAATTTGAATTAAAGTTATGTTGCAAATTAAAAATTACAGAGAATGAATAATATGCACTAATCACATACCTATGTTCTGAATAATTACAACTTCACAATAAGAATGTGTTGTTTAATAAATTTAAAACTATTGCACAGAAGTACACAAGACATTGCCGTGTTATTTATACGGAAAAGTTTGATCCGAAGTTTCCGTTGAAGCGTATATATTGTAGGCAGCAATATTTTTGATAACAGAGATGCTAAAACTGTATCGACCAGCATTTATGCCATTGAGAAATATTAGTAAAAAAAATTGGCGCCAACTTTCTGGACCATCAAAAAAGGTTTTTCATTAGTTTCACCGAACTACTGGAGGTTTTCTCATATTCTAGTGTTAGTCGTCGCGAGGGAAAAGTTTTGGACGTCACGTCTTCGAAGTTAGGCACGGTATTGGTTCCGCTCGCAAGATCGAGCGGCTCAAACAAAAGTTATTTCTGTTACAGATTCCAGCCGCGAGATACCATTGTTCGTCGGTCGGTTTATTTTTCTACTGCATGGCGTTAAAGTGCGGGGGGAATTTTTCCTTTGGACTTTGAAGACGTTTTGTTTTATCAGCGTCAGGATGTTTGACGTCTCCGGAACGCGGGCTCTGCCGGAGATTATGAACGGCAGGGTGTTTAGACAGTATGACAGCTGAATGGATGGGTTGCGAAACCTGAGACACTCTACTGTCTACAAAGGTTTCCAAATGGCTTACAGAAAATATTTGGCGATACGTAAAATGCATTATTAAATATTTAAACTTCAGTTAACACATGTTTTGTGGATGAATAATAAATTTACTGTTTGATGTTTAATGTTTCTCGTTCCAATCGCGATATCTTTTTCCTGCTGAGATGCTGTGAGAAAATACAATATTCAAACCTATCCAGTAATTTATATCGATTCTGAATGAGGATCTTTCGCCAGGAAAAATCTTTTTTATCTTATTTTTTATCTGTCATCCAACATAATATATGGAGATTCACAAATGTCTCCATTTCACAGTAACTACACATCAAGAAGAGACTTTCAACCATTTGGCTATTATAACGTTGGCCCTGAAAGCTCTACAGTATACTGGCTAAACCGTTGCCTAAGGTTCTTCAGCCATGATGTTTTGCTTCTTCCAGGGCTCTGACTTCCAGTAATCTTTCCCTGGATTATGAAGCATAAGATACCACATATCTCTAGATGTCTTCTCATATAACCAAGATATTAATATTTTCGGATTTTCATTGTTTTAAATACTTATTTCTTTTTGTTCATCCAAACCATAACATTAGGAAAACACATTGTTATTGTGAAGTTGTAATTATATACATACAACTTCAATAAGATAACTTATAATAACTTCAATTACAACTTCACAATAATAATGTGTTTTCCTAATAGTAAAGTTGTATCAATGTGTCCAATATTTAATAAAAATGAATTGATAATTCGGGCGTTTGCTATCAGATTACTCAAAAGTATTTAAAATTTTGTAAAAATAAGGTAGATGCCTCTTTAAAATAATGGAACGATTAAATGTATTAATATCAAAAAGGTAACATATAGGTTCGAAAATTTATCGCTAAAAATATTGTCGCTGTAGCTTGAATAGTGAATAATGTATCTTCTCCGGTTAGGAAAGAGATTCAGGTTCGAATCCCAGTGGCGCAACAACAATATTTTTCGATAAAGTTGATTTCATATGTATATCTTTCTAATTAATATATTTATTTCATATTCATTCATGCATCTATTCATCCAGCTTATTTTGAGTATTCTTCTGTAGATCCATACCCTTCCTAGCGTCTTATTACTTTTACATCCTCGAAATATGTTCGTGCTTTTATTACATAAAATAATTTCGAGAACAAATATCATCTGACCACTTTTATTCGTAATCTAAGGTTTGTATCATGACTGCGTAATGTATTTTTCATGCAGATAAAGGTTTTTTAATGCGGCGGAATTTAATATCAATTATTTGACTGCGACAAACTCTTGGATTTTTTTAACATCTCGCGAGAAGAGAAAACAAGTTTGTAGTGGTAGACTGCGTCGAAGGACAGAGATGAAGATGAGAAGATCTCCTACCCGTTGGACCAAGTGGAAAAAGCAACTAGTATCTCTTTGGTGACAGGTTTCAGATCCGTACGTCCGTTTCCCACAAAAATATTTAAAAAAACATATTATATACTAAATTAATGAATTAATTATAAATATATACATATAAAATCAATTTTGTCGAAAAATATTGTTTTTGCGTTACCGGGATTTGAACCTGGATCTCTATTCCCAATCCGGGGAAGTACACTACCAATGGAACGACAGATGTATTAATTTGAAAAAGTGTAACATATGGGTTCGAAAATTTGTCATGAAAAATACTGGCGTTATAACACAATTGGTAGTGTACTTCCCCGGATTGGAAATAGAGATCCAGGTTCGAATCCCGGTAACGCAAAAACTATATTTTTCGACAAAATTTATTTTATATGTACTTATTTATAATTAATATATTAATTTAATATTTAAAATATCACAGACCTGTGTTCTGAATAATTACAACTTCACAATAAGAATGTGTTCTCTTTAATAAAAAACATATATCTGTTCGTATCATGTGGCAACTTAAATAAGATCTGCGGCCAATAATGTAAAAGGGTCAAGTCACTTTGTTATAAAAAAACAAAACAATAGTAAGAAATCAATATTCAGTTAGAAGCTTACGAACATACGAACACGGTGAAGTGCCAGGGGACTCCTTCCATAGAACATTGTGGAACAACGTGACAACTGTGAAGAAGCGGTAGAATGTCGTGCAAGAGATGCAGAGTGGAAAAAGACGAGTCGTGCGGAGCAACGTGACAGATAATGACGAGGAAACTGCATCATGTGGTAAAATACAATTTAACAGAAGTTTAAAATAAATAAACCTAATGCAAAATACTCGTGGGTAATGAATGTTTGGAGTAAGTAGATGAGTTTGTGTATTTGGGAAGTAGATAGATAGAAACGGAAAGACTGACTGACTGCAGGGAATGAAGTGAACGGCGCTTTGAATGGAATTATAGCTAATGGGAACTTGTCAACTGAGACAAGACTAACGGTTCACAAAGGAGTCCTAGTACGGACACTGATGTATGTAAGTGAAGCCTGGAGCTGGCAGAAGAGAAAATAAAGTAGTAGAGTAGTGCAGTGGAAATGAGATCACTTAGACGTATTTGTGGCAAATCTATTTATGACAGAGTAAAGAATGAAGAAATAAGAAAAAAATGTAAAGCTGATGTTAGTATAGTGAGTAAGATTAAGAAAGGATCACTTAGGTGGTTTGGTCATATGGAAAGGATGAATGAGGAGAGAATGGTAAGAAAGATATATGACGCAAGTGTTGATGGAACCAGAAATAGAGGACGTCCGCGGAAGACTTGGCACGACCAGGTAAACCAGATAATGGAGGATGGTTCTGTTAGAAGCCTCAACAATCGGCGAGCTTGTACGACAAGATGTATGAATGTGGATGAGGCGAGAATTGTGTGTCAGGATAGAAGAGTGTAGCGCTCTATCCTCTCTGCCTACCCCCACGGGGAAACGGCATGATGGTAAGTAAGCAAGTAAGTAATATTAGAATGTAAATTTTTTTTATTAATAAAAAATATTCACAATATTATTTTAAGAAATATTAGTTTCCACGAAAAGCTCTTTTGAAAATTATTACGATATATACGTTAGGAACTATTGTGACTGAAAATTATCTAGTGAAGAAATAAACTATTGAATTGTCTGGGAAAAATATAATTTCTAAAAATATTTTAATGAACAATTAAAGAGACGCTTGTAAGTTTCTTATTAAATTTTAAGATAGTGACAGTTCACAATATACACCCTGAGAATCCTTTTCCAGTTTCGTCCTTTCTTTAAGCCACGACCAAATCTGCTAATGGACCAGCGATAACTTCTTTAGTACTCAGTGCAAAAAGATAAAAGTTTATTCGTAAGACAGCTTCATAAATACACACGGTATACATAGATTTAAGAATAAATATAGATTATGACTTATACTAATGCATCACAAAAAACTTCCCGTATAGTAGGATGCGAGACAGTTCAAGAGACAATTTATTTAGACCCGCGAATACGAGTGACAGTGGGTAGGAAATTTAAAGACGCGTATAACTAGCTAAAGTTGTAATGAAACAACTGTAGAGTATGAGAGAATATTGAAAGACAGTAACATCAAGCAAATAACTGCAGAACCCTGAACGCGCCGTGTAATTCCCAGTCATAATTCAAGCAACTATTTACTTATCTACCCTTTACAACTAAAATTATGTTGGTTAACATTCTTGACCTTCCAATATTTGCTTATGCAGCTGAGATTTTACCAGTCTGCAATAGAGACAAGCGTAAAATAGATGCCGTAAAAATGTATTGCTGGAGAGGATGTTATATTTATGGTGGACAGCATATTGCTCGAATATCTCAACCCTGAAACAAATCTTGTAAGCTTTATCTGGTTCTAGAACACATACCCTCCGAACACAAACTTCTTATCAAACCCCCTCTAACAAGTAACCCCTGCCAGTTTTATTTCTTAAAAATAATAGACTCATTACTAGTTATCCGAATCTGTTCAATTCAATCCAACCTAACCTCACCTAACCTAATCTACACCTATTCCTTACGCGAGATTGGGTACAGAGGATATGATACCGCCTTATCTACAGCCGTGGATAAAAGATTCTTCCAATTCTTCAGCCTCATTATGTTTCAAAGTGAACGCATACCATTGGGCCGAAAAATATCTGGAAGAGTACCACAATGATAGATAGATACATCGTAGGCTTGAGAGCGACCCTGAGAGAGTCCGCGGTGAGAGCGATCCAGAACGGAGATTTGTAGAGGTGCATTGCAAGCTGAGTCCCATCTGATTGAATCCATCATACGTCAATACTGACATGAAGAAGAGAAAAAGAAGATAAAAGAAGATTAATAATTGTAGAAATTTACATTGAATAACAAAAGAATGAAGCGAACGATGTACAAACATCCCGGGAGGGTTTTCCTCCCAGGATTCCAGAAAATCTTTTAAAAAACGTGTTGCCTTGAATGGCAAAATATTTACTCCTGCGGGAATGAAACGTGACTGGAGAAACAAAAAACTTGGCGCTTTATACCGTACAAGGAAACATCCATTGTGTTAGTTGTTTGATAAAGGGTTTTCATCAGAGGGTGGAGCTATTATTACCCTTAGCGCTTTGCAGTGGAAATAGCTGCAGGAATAAATAGTTTCCGGAGATATAATAAGTTGGCCGAGCTTGGCTGTCAGCTACAGGGCGGGGGCATGCCTGACAGCCCCTATTTTTCTCCTAAACTGAGGGAGGTTAATATCACGGCGTACATTTCGCAAGTCCCTTATTTGAGTAGGACATTCCATAACAATAAGACACAGAGACCGACTTTACTGTGTTTCTCGCAGCGTAGTCGCTGAATTAAACTAACCGCCGGCACCGCGTCACGGAGAAATTGTGCTCTTTTGTCCTCTTACTAACCATGTCTTACTTATTCTTACCCTGTCCTACTTATTTCAATATTTTATTTTTCTAAACTTTCGGCTTATATTTATAAAATTTACGAATGTCATTGTTTTCCTGATTGAAATATGTATCATACAATTTTACAGTTTGTAATTTACCATTTTAATGTAATAGAATACGTTAGATTATGTGAAACATAGTTGTGTTCCAAATTCCTTTTCAGAACAATTTAGTTGTACTTTAATTTCATAAAAATAGAATCAATGGTGATGTAATAGATTAAAAAATATTTGTACTATAATTTTAACCTAAATTAATGAATACATCAATCATCGTCATTAATATTGTTCGAAATTTTAAAATTTGCAAGAAACTTGGTAATGGCAAGACGTGTCCAAGCGACTTCAATTAAGATCATTTTGATCATTTACTAGGTTCACTTTTTACATGTATTATGTACTTAAATTGATAAATAATGTCTAACAGTCTGATGTACTACTCTTCCAAATTAATATAATATAATTAATATTCATTACCTATTTAATTACTATGAGTGTTGCGTAATATTTCAAATATCAGACAAATGTATCGAGGGTATGCATATAAAATTTGGCAATGTATATACAACATATCAGTAAGAAAGTGAGACATATATTTGGATACCCTGCCTGGTACACTAGTAATTCACTGTATTATAGCATACAATGTTCCTCCGGTATAACAGTAAGCAAAGTGCATTTATCGATGTACAAAAAATATATACATAAACAATTAAACAAGAAATGCAATTAGGTAATTCAATATACTGTTATAGCAGTTTCATTCTCAGGTTTGGACCTTTAAAAGTTCTTGAGCGTAATTTCTCCCCATTTCGTGGAGCCATAACTGCACTTTTCGTGAAAAATATGCATTATATATCGTGAAAAAAATGCATAATACTTTATATGTAAAAAAAGGAACTCCTTACCAAAAATCTTCCTTTTCGTGGCACTTTTCATTCGATTCATTAATTCTCCTTTGCTAGAGCAGGAGATATAATCTTTTTTTTATAGTTTTAATTTCAAGCAAAAATGGTATGAACAGGCATTAATTATGTATATATATATATATATATATTCATCATTTTATAGAAATAATATTTCACTTACATTAAATAATACAAGGAAAACAAAAATCGTTCAAAACCATTTTAACGGAACGTCTCAAGTAAAGCTTTTCGCGGAATATCTAATTTTGCATCAAACGATTTTTCCCTTTGATACAAAATAATAAACAAATATACACTGAAACTTCAAAGTTGTGACTTTTCTACGCCGCTGTGTTCACCTCGTAAGAATATCTTCATATTATTATTGAAAATAATAGTACAAATATGCAAATATGTATTGACGTGCGCACGTACTGTTAAGCCGAATTAATATCAAGCTCAGTAAGGCGTACTAGATTTTTTTGGATGCTTTGAAAATTGAAAGTGAGCTGGACACAGTACTGAATGCACACGGTAGTGCAATATCGTGACTGCGACTGTGTGAGCAGCGCACAATGCCGAACGCAGCCGGCGTCGCATCGGGCTGCTTAGTGGACTAACTTACCATCGCGTCGTTTCTCTGCGGGGATAGGCAGAGAGGATAAAAAAAGACAACGTGCAAAATACTTGGAGGTAATGAATATTTAGAACAAGAAGATGAGTTTGTGTATTCGAGAAGTATATTTGATAGAAACGAAAAGGTTACGAAAGATATCGAAAGGAAGGTGACTGCAAGGAATAAACTCAATGGCGGTTTTAAGGGGATTATATCTAACGAAAGCTTATCAACAAAGGCAAAACTAACGGTACACAATGAAATTCCAGTACGGACATTAATGTATGGAAATGAGGCCTGGAGTTGGCAAAAGAAGAAAGAAATTAGACTGAATGCAGTAGAAATGAGATCACTTTGGCTTATATGTCGCAGATCTATTTATGACAGAATAAAGAATGTGAAGCTGATCTTAGTTTAGTGTGTAAGATTAAGAATTGATTACTTAGGTGGTTTAATCATATATAACGGATGAATGAGGAGAGAATGGCAAGAAAAATATATGACGCAACTGTTGATGGCACCGGGCAAACCAGATATCGGAGGATGGTCCTGTTAGAAGCCACAATAATCGACGAGCTTGTATGAGAAAATGTATGAATGTAGATGAGGTGAGAATTGCGTATCAGGATCGAAGAGTGTGGCGCTCTATCCTCTCTTCCTATCCCCGCGGTGGAACGGCGTAATTGTAAGTTAGTAATTTTTACTTATGTATATTTACTTAATTACATAAGTAATATATAATTTATTTAATATTTACTTAATATACATAAGTAATATATAATTTTTTTAATTTTTTTTTTTAAATAGTTTATAGTGCTGAGACATATTATATCCAAGATTTATGAGAATTTTTTTTTTTTTTATATATTTATATGAAACTGGTGGTTCTTCTAGGTTAGATCGCATTTTTTATATATGGTTTCCTTGATAAAACCTAAGACCCTAGATATTCAAGGTATGGTCTCAAAAATTTACTATACAACTTTACTTGTTCGCCACTACTGACCAATTCTGTAACTAATTCAATGGAACTTCGAACTAAAATTAACTCATCTGTGGCAGATATGTTCCGTGAATATGCAAGGTTGTACAATAATCTTTTGTGGAAAAACTTGACAATGACACGTGTTAACTTATAACCAAAAAAAGTGTTATTTTCAAAAAAACGCGATTTAGTCTTCAGTATACTAGTGCTCGCGGAACCTTAAATTAAACATATATAATACAAATTAAATATATTAATTAGAAAAATATACATATAAAATCAATTTTATCAAAAAATATTGTTGTTGCTACCGGGATCCCAGCCTGGATCTCTTCCAATCCGAGGAACGTGCAATAACCGATTATGTTATAGTATCACAGTACATTAACAAAAAATTTTCGAACCTAACACTTTTTAAATTATTACATCCATCATTCCATTATTTGAAGGCCATCTTCTTTAATTTTTACGGAATCTCAATTACCTTAATTAAAATTGATTTTATATGTGTATATTTCTAATTAGTATATTTAATTTGTATTAAAAACATCACAGACCTATGTTCTGAATAATTATAACTTCACAATAAGAATGTGTTCTCCTTAATAATATATAAGTTGTATCAATGTGTCCAAAATTTAATAAAAATTAATTGTTAATTCTGAAGTATCTTATCGGATTACTCAAAGGTATTTGAGAGACTCCTTAATAAACATATATAAATGGAATAAATACTAAATTAATATATTAATTATAAATATATACATTAATTTAGTATTTAAAATATCACAGATCTATGTTCTGAATAATTACAACTTCACAATAAGAATGTGTTTTCCTTAATAATATATAAATGGTATGTAAGTGTATTTAGAGACTTAATTTCAATAGAAAAACTTACTAAAAAAAAAAATAGTATATTATATTTACTACTTTTTCAACAATAATTATCACCTACCATTTCAATTTTTTTATGACCCGCAGGCAAAGTTACCGCTATCTACATATTTGCCCCTAAGTTGGGCTCCGAAGTTTACCGTCTTATCGTTCAGCCTCACTTAACAATATCAATTAGTTTTCCTATACTAAAAGCTCCCAAGAAGAACTTTCTTTATCGATATCGCATCTACTCTCCCACTTCGTTCAGTGCGTTGTATTCGTATATATTTTTTGTTAATTAGTATAAGTATCTTTTATATGAAATGTTTGATTTCAGTATAGTTATCTCCGATATAAAATGTATTATTATATCAGTGTAACTATCAGATCTCCCATAATTTATTAATTACATAATAATTTAATAAAATCTTAACATTATTTAGGTTCTTCTTTGTTAAAAAAAAAATATGAGACGGGTATTTTGAAGACTATCTGTTCGATCTTTATAACTTCCTTTCTGTTACTTAATTGTTTTCCCCACCTATACCCAGAACACGACTTTTTCTGTGGTTTATGTTGTCTATGGTCTGGACCTGTTAAAAGTTGAAGGTCGACAGTAATTGTTTACCTTTGGGTGCTTTGATTGTCGCCAAATTCTTCCTGCCGTATGAGAACGAATTGTTGGTATATGAAGTCTTGTTGTGTTGAGCTGATAGTGTACTGTTAATATGTAATCCTTAGTTTAGTGCTTAGTCCTTTTTAGATTAGTCCTTTCATCCTGTGTTTGTGTCACACTTCGTACCATCACCGAAGTGTATGTTCAAAAGTACGTCGTGCGGAAAAACAGAGGACGTGTTCTGAAATCAGAAGACTTGTGGCTCAAGAAAGATAAAAACCTGAGATATGTACCTAAAGGAGAATTTCTCAGGTGGGTCGTGTATTTTACTAATTCTGGTTGGTCCTTCAGTCCTCTTATTCTCAATTCGCGTCTCTGTCCCAAATTATTTCCATCCTTCCTGCCAAGAAATAAAAATGTATAATTTTATCTTCAGAAAAGAAAATACTTTTGTCTTCTGAATTGAATTTTCCAGCATCGAAATGATTAAATTAAAAATTTGTCAAATTATGAATTACACACGCTTATGATTTTTTAATTTAAAAATTTACCGACACAAAATATCTCGGGGATCCCCCCTGATGATGTAGCGAAGTAGCTCACAAAATATTTCGAAAGTTTTAGATCTATCCGCAACTGTATGTACAGCCGTAAAACTTTTGTAAAATTTCATTTCGTTTTATCACAAAAGAAAAGCAATTATTTTTTTATTCCACTTTGTGTTTAATATTTAAAATGTGTACAATAAAATATTGTTTTTTTTTTTTAAGTGAAGAGTACAAAGGACTTTTCTTAGAATAATTATTAGAATGTTCTCATTATTCGATCGCTTCCTTTTCAGTCAGATACAATTTAATAATCATAAGTATACAATTTGTATATATATTTTAAAAATATATTTACTTTGTGTTCTTTCTCGGGGAAATACTAAAATAAAAATAATATTTTAGATTCATATTGCGCAATGAAATATTAAAAAAATACGCTTTGAAACAAAATTATAATCAAATATAGATTAACAAATATTAAAGTATGTCATGCTGATTTCCAAAGTCAGAATAGGTGTACAGTTATATTGTTTGATATATTCTATAGTCTTCAAAGTTTATTTGGTAACAACTGAATCATTATAAAATTTGTAATAAGACTTCTAAGATTGGTCAGAAATCTTCCCGATCTTTCTATATTTATTTATTTATTTAGATTTTATTGACTATACATAAGATACAATTATATTGCAATTAAATACTCGTTGTTTATTGTGTGGGATGGAGTGGACTCCACCTCTGATATATACAGCGTTGTTCTGGCAACATTGCTAGACTGAAGTTTGTGTTAAAGTAGCTAGTGCTTTTTCGCGCTGTTTTGGTTATTTAAGATTCGACAGAAATAAAAATAGAGATATAAAAAAAAAAAACAAAACAAAAATGTAGTGGGAGTATTGTAGAACTAGTGAATTATTAGTGTAAGCACTGTATAATAATGTTAGAATGTTGGATAGCCATGCTTCTGATTGCTCTCTACCCGATTGGATCATATATTGGGTCCACAGTTGTGTAATCTTATTGGAGTTGAACGATTTCCAGTTGGCATTGAGTGTGTTGTAGTTTCGGAGCTAATGTCGTTGTTGCTCTCGGAACTGGCGTGTAGATGTTCGTTGTTTGTCTTGTCTTGTGTCCATGGTTCATTGCTTGGAGTGAATTGTTGTTAGCATGGAAAAATTGGACAAATCTCAACATAAAGATTTGGCCTATGTCTAGGGCATTGTACTCATAATGTACTTTAAATACATGATCTGATGGATATTTAAAGGGACGACCATTTATTATCTGAAGAATTATCTTTTGTCCTCTTTTTGCTGTGATGCTTCCTATAATGCTGAAACATGGATCCTGAGAGAACGGGAGCGCATGAAGATAGATGCCTCGAAATGTAGCGAGGCTGGTATGTTCCGGATACCATTGACTTCCGACAGAACGGATGGTTCGATTATGGAGAAATTAAATATAATGCAGCGTCTACTGAATCCTTAGATATTTTGGCTACGTTACCACATGTAAGAATCCATAGATCCAAGGAAGAGTACAGAGAACCAGACCTCATGAAAGAACACCAACACGATGAACCGATCTGACAAAGCCCACGAAGTCACAAGAAATTCCACTGACCAAAATAGGGGGCGACAAATCATATGTAGAGAAAGTGGTCTAAATATGGGCAGTGGTCCAATTATGGACTAGTACGACTTTATGTTAATAAAATAACTACCATCTAGTGTGGAACACTTAAAACTTGTTCTCATGAAGATAGCTAATTGATTGCTAAACCGACGCCTGCGTGTTGAGATGATAATACTTTGTGTGGTGATAATTCGCTGTATAAATTTTTAAAGAGGTGTGTAAATTATGTTATAAATTCAAATATAAAATATGTTATACCTGTTAAATATTAAATTAATTAAATTAATGAATGTAAAAATAATATCATTTTGAAACGTATTTAAGTTTTTTTTTGTCATCAAAAGTTCTTATGGCAGTTGGTTTAAATATGGGCTACCATATGCCATTAGGTTCAATGTCCTCAATATTCGATGTGGGCATACAATGACTGTGTTAGTATCGAAAAAGACGTGTACATTTGTGATTTTTGTAAATAATATTTTTTTTCTTCTGTGTATTTCAGTAATAAATTTTTCAATTAATGTGTACTAATATGTAGGGTAAAATACGCCATAATGTCATATAGTGAACTTTAATCAATAATTTACTAGCCTATATTTAGACCATAATGAAAAAAAGTTTTTAGTAGTGTTATTATTTTATTTTTTCCTTATAAAATTTTATACATGTAGCCCTGTAATTCAATAAAACTTCAGATATAATTTTTAAAATGCTAAATTATCAAATATAAACCAAATAGTATACACATTCATACATCTTCTAATGAAAGCTCGTCGATTATTTAGGGTTCTGAAAGGACCATCTTATAATATATTTGATTAACCTGGTCAGGCCAAGTTTTCCATGGACCGTCTCTATTTCAGGTGTCATCAACATTTATATATTATCTCTTTATTCATTTGTTCTACATGATTCACTATGCTAAGATCAGCTTTAGATTCTCTTTTATTTTATCTACCATAAATGTACTTACTTACTTACCATCACGTTGTTTACCCGCGGGAGTAGGCAAAGATGATAGAGAGCCACAATCTTCTGTCCTGACACACAATTCTCACCTCATCCACATTCATACATATTTTCATACAAGCTCGCCGATTATTGAGACTTCTAACAGGACCATCCTCCAGTATCTAGTTTATCTGGTTGTGCCAAGTTTCCGCGGACGTCCTCTACTTCTGGTGCCATCAATACTTGCATCATATATCTTCCTTACTTCCTCATCTTCTGTTCCTTATGACCAAATCACCTTAGTGATCTTTTCTTAATCTTACTCACTATACTAAGATCAGCTTTATATTCTTTCGTTATTTCCTCATTATTTAGTCTGATATAAATGGATCTGCCACACATACGCCTATGCGATCTCATTTCAACTGCATTCAGTCTAATTTGTTCCTCTTCTACCAGCATCAGGCCTCACTTCCATGAGTGTCAGTACCAGTACTCCATTATGTACCGATAGTTTTGCCTCGGGTTGACAAGTTCCCATTAGCTATAATTCCATTCAAAGCGCTGTTCACTTTGTTTCCTGCAGTCACTCACCTTTTGATATCTTTCTCAGTCTTTCCGTTTTTATCAAACATTGTTCTCAAATACACAAACTCATGTACTTGTTTCAAACATTAATTATCGACAAGTATTTAACGTGGTGTCTTGCTTTTCTCCTTCTCGAATACTATCACTTTCGACTTATTGACATTCACAATATGGTCGCTTTCCTTGCATACATCATACATTCTATTCACTAGGCTTTGTAATGTTTATTCATTGTTTGCCATTAATACTGCATCATCGTCGTACAATAAACATCATACAATCAAATTGCCCATTTTCGCTCCCATATTCATACATTCTAGTTCTTTCACATAATTATTAATATACAGGTTGAACAGCCATGGAAACATTACACAACCTTGCTTGACACCCTTTGTAATGTCAAACCATCGTGTGAATGATTTATTTATCCTAATTTTCTTCTGCCAGCTCCAGGCTTCACTTCTATACATCAGTATTTCTGGTGCCATCAACACTTGAGTTTGCGTCATGTGTATATGTCTTTTTTATTCGTTAATTCGTTCCACGTTCGTTCATTAATAAGACAAAGATGAAGAAATAATTATATTATAAAATACTGAAATATATACTTTACTAGACTTGTTTGTATTGGTCGTCAATAGTTCAATTGAATAATATTTTTTTGGATACTTAACAACAAATTAAGACCTATTTGTATTCCGGAAATACTTTTAACATTCCTTTCTTTATTTCTTTTTCTCCTGAAATGTTCCAGTCCTTTGTTGTGTCCCCCTGTTTGTTATTTTTCTAAGTTTTATGTCCCTTCCCGCGTATTTTTCGTCTTAGGCGTCGTTTAGCGCCATTAGCTTCCTTTCCGTTCCACAAACGCACAACTGAAGATTTTCTCCCAATACTTTGTTTTCCGTTTCTTATTTCTAAGTGATATATTATACTCTGGATACACAGTTGCTTTTTTATCTATTAATCTGACCGATTTTGTCAAACTTACACCATTTTATGAAATGTTGATTTTTATTTTCAATTTTTATATCGTCAAAATATTACAAAATGTAACTAGACATAATTTTTCTTTCAATAAAATACAAAAAAATCTCGTTTTTGGCCCATTTGACGCGATATTTATTCGATATCGACATTGCTATAGCATTCGCGGTGTGGACATTTCAGCTCCCGTGTGCCAGCACAGTATTTTATGATATTGTGTTTTGATCACGTATTGTTTGTGTGCCGTGGATGAACTTGTGACATCGCCATATTCAATCGGGATCGGAGATCGGCTCATCCGCGTGCCATTGTGTGATCTCGGCGGCGACTGCGAGGATTACGGAGACGTCATATTCAGGGTACGGCGAGCAGTCCTTCCGAATCCCGGTTTCCGAGATCACTGATCCTTCAACTAGAATCCTTATCTCCTCACCGACCACATCCTGTACCAAGGTTTCCTTATTTCCCTCTCCTACCCTCCGGTGATTCCGATTTACGACCGGAATTTGCGCATCCGGATTTATAGTTCAAATTCAAATAAAAATATTTTATTGTAATAGATTCTTTTAAGACGCATCTCTTGAGAGAATCTTTGTAGGTGCACAAAATTTTATGACTACGTAAATTTCACATTAGATCGAAATGTATTAACAAAACAAAAAAAATGTTTTTCATCTTTCAAAGATTCGAAGTCATATTATGAAAGTGGTCTAAGTCATGTTTTTTTTAGTTTAGAGATAGTTAAAGGTTTGCGTTTGAATTGATTACAGAAAAAAATATATTACACAACATAATGTTTAAAAATTTATTTAGTCTGCTAGATTTATAATTTATTTTGACATATTGATGTTGCATGAGGCTTATAAGAAAATAAAAAAATAAAAATTGATATGACTTAATCATACAGTTGATCGTAACAATACACCAAATATAACGCTTCAAATTTTTCACAATTGTTACAATTTGCATCATATTATACTAATTTTAAAAAATGTGACGCGAAATAATTGATAAATTCATTTTTTTTCAATTTGGGCACATATAGGAGACATGATATTTAAAAAAATCGCTCTATTTGGTAATGATTGAATTATGAAAAAAATATTTATAATGTTTAGAAAATATCTTCCGGCCTCGTTTTTAAAAATCAGGTAGATGACAACTGTTCTTTATTTTGTCTCTAAAACCAGTTTCAACGGATTTAAAAATTTTATGAATTTTTGAACTGCTCCCATTTTAAAATAAGATGACAAATCATGTAACAAAGATATTCGAGATATTTTAATTTTATTTATTTTATTTGTAAATATAATACTATGTAAAAATCTGTTTGGACTGATAATATGTCAATTTATCAAAAAAATTATTCTATATCTGACTGATAAGGATTTATCGTGTATACAAAATCCTTTATATGTTATATTTATATTCATTATATGTATAAACATATATATTTTAATAGAGGAGAGTGCTTTCGTGGTTTTCGGGTTACGATTGAAAAAACTTCATTGCCGGTTTTCGGATGAGACCTTCAGCGACAGGTAGTATTTTGCTACTTTAACAAAACCTACTTAAATGTTTAATCCCTAGAAAGCCTACAGAGAATACTTAATAGCTTTTTATGGAGTTGAAACATGGACCTTAAGAAGGAAAGAAAGGAACATGCTCGATGCTTTCAAGATGTGGTATTGGCGTCGCATGCTACGTGTATCATGGACGAATGTTATCCAGGAATTCCGCACAAATGAAAGAATCGTTAGATGTTTTGGGCACATTGCTAGGAGATGTCAGCGCTATTCCATATAAATTCATCATATACTAATTTTTATAGGACCACACAAAGACTTCACAGGCTTGGAACGATTTTGGTCTTGTAGATATATTCCGATATTCAAAGTATAAATATAAGAGTGATGTTTGAGATACCGTTCTGAGTCAAAGATAGAATTGATTTTGATACTTAGCTATTCTGTGTCAAACGTATTTTTTTATTGTTTGTTTTGCTTACTTTAAAATTATTTTTTGAAAGCTATATAGGTATATTTTATCAATTTCTATTTATACATATATAGCTGCTCAGGTTTTTTGTTTTTATAGCAATCCAACTTTGTAATATACCATAAGGGCGTTAATAAATAAACAATAAATAAATAAATAAAAAAAATAAAGATGTGTGTTCAAATTTTCATACGTTACGTTAGATCCTCTGCATAGCCTGGTGGGAATACGGAAAATGTTGCGTATTCGCTAAAATGTTCAAAAAGTCCATAATACAGAAAATTTCGTCATCTTTTTTTCTCCCTCAAAGTTTAATGCATTAATTTAAAAACAAAACGCCATATTTTATTAGTGAATTATTCAAACGATGCAATAAATAACATTTCACACTTAAAGAAGATATCTGTTGGTACTTTGGTTCTTCCATAAATCGCCCTTCGCGTCTTCGCAGCTACGTGCGGCTAAAAAAGTACCTTTTTTAAAAAAAGCATGTACATTAATCTGTCATAAAACGTACGCCGTATCCCAGAATTAAGTTATAACCATCGTAATAAATCTCTTCCCTTCATAAATTATGCAACAAATGAGTAAAGGTCTATATTACAAATATTGCTCTGTTTTTTTTTTACCAACAATCTGAAGCACCGTCGTAAATGCTTTAAAGAAATCTTAACCCTCAAAGTGGCGGTCGTTCAAAGCTTAATTGAGGAGTCTATCGCTGGTATTTCATAACCCACATAAAAAGTAAATTACAGAGAATATATCTTAGGCATTTATGTTTATTGTGCATATTTCTTTCAAATAATTCAGTTTAAATACGTCGGTTTAAAGATCAAATAAGTACCTATTTATGTATAAAATCTCAATACCTTTCTGCAGTTCACGTGTAATGTTAATGTTAATTTATTTTAAAATATGTATACGCGTAAATTTTGTAAAATAGTTGACAAACATGTCAGAAATTTTAATAAATTAACAATTTATCGCTGATATACTACATGTAAGTAATTATTAAAATTATTACATTTTTTTCATAGAAAATGAATGAATTGTGAAATATAATGTTATGAACAAATTTTTAATTTATAATTTCCGAGTTTTTTTTTAAATTCTGTATGTTGCTACTCAACCAACTTAAGGGTACGTTCCAGAGTGTATACTTATTTTTGTATTTACCTTAACAATTGTTATTTACTTTATAATTTATTTTTTAATGTAGTGTGTATGTACTTATACTAATGTTGGTATTAATGAGTATGTAATTTGGTTATTAGGCAAGAATCTAACACACAACAGTGAAAAAAAAAGTGCTGACGACTTATTTTCTTATATAATTTTTACTTATTACATAGCGTATAAATGAACTGAAATACCTTTAATTTTAAGTATGTAATAAAATTATATATGTTTTAGGGTTAAACGATAGTAGCTTCGTAATTCTTCACTATAAATAACCAAACAAAACACGTGTCCCAATTTGAAGGGTTCGTTAAAAGCTTTTAAGTAGGGATGTCTTTCTTTATCACGCGGTCTATGACACAGACTGTCATATTTACAATTCTTCTATGCTCTATTAATAAGCCACTCTACCATAGTCCTGCTCATTCCAACCCTAAATAAACATTCTTACAAACCCATTATTATAATTAGGGCTTCTGTTTCGCCAAATTAAAATACAAAAAAAAATTGACTAGTCTTTTAATCATTTAAGCATTTGTATTTCGTAATTTTAAATAGATATCTACAAATAACTAGTATGAATTGTTATTAAAATACTTCAATTCAATAATTAATAAAAAAACAGTAGTTAGATAAAACATATATCAGAACTATGTTTTATTATTCAATGTATTTTGAAAACATTGTGAAAATTATTGTGTTTATATTAAAAAAAAAAAAACATTTTTATTTTCTAAGTTTTAATATAAGCCATAATAAATATCTAGTTATATTTTATTTACTGATTAAAATACAATATACATATTTGTTAAAAGAGGCTTTACTGAATGTAATTCATTAATCAAACTGGACAAAATATTAAATGAAATAAACGGCTTGAGAAAGGTTTCGGAAAAAACAGGGAAAATTTAACATAACTATAATATTAAAGTAAATCTTAATCGTTTATATAAAAAATCAAGAATTTAATACTAATAAATAGTCAAAATGGTCAAAACTTTATTAAAACAAATATTAACATAGCACTTACTTCTTATAAAATGAAAAGTAATTCAGCATGCAATAATAAAAAAATATAAGCTAAAAATAAACTCGAAATGAATGTGTAAATTTTACAAAAACAATATTATATTTTTAAAGCAAACTTCAGCACAATATTAAATAATGAATATCTATATATGGGTATCCATCTACCTACACCATAAATATTTAACGAAAAATAAATTCACCTTTCATTAAATTTTTTTGTTAATAACCTTGGCACGTATTTAGAAATTCTGATATAAATACAAAGAATATTATGTTAAAACATAGGATAAATTTCATTTTTAAGTTAATTGGTTCACTTATAATAATAAGTTACTAGATTATATACTCTCCTGCCACTGGAAACCATGACCAAGTATTTATTTTAAAGTTATTGGTTATTTTTTACGAAAGTAAGTAGTTGGGTGGATACGGTAGGCGAGTGAAAACCAACTGTGTTATAAGTAGATTAAAGGTGATTTATCGCACGAGCGTATTTCCATATGAACCGTATATAATACATAAATAATAGATTTCAATGTTTCTTGCACTAAATTACTGATTTTAAATGAGATCCTGGAATCGCAAATTTCATAACATAGGTATGTATATTTATGTACATGATATAAAATTTTAAAAATAGGAGTGTATTTAAAAATTTAAAATCCGTCTTGTCGATGCCTCAATCTATATTTCTATACGAAAGAGAAAGACAAAAGATATAAGCCATTTAAATGTAGTGGTGGAGATTCACACAGATTTAGTGGACAATTCAACGTGCTGATGCATCCATCCTATGGGAACTGGAAAGCGAAGACATACTGTGACATTTTGCGAGAAGAGACGATAGGATAGAAACACATGTTGAATTGAAGGGGTTGAGAAATGGAGAAGAAGGAGGAGTCCAACCATTTGAACGGACTAGGCCACGATCGAAAAAGATACCTCAATGACGTCAGCACTCACCCGCTATGATGATAATGATATATTTTTATCTGTGTATTTCAACACATTTTATTGTGATGTTGCAATTTTAGAATATAGTTTTATAATATTTAAAACAAATTATATGAATCAATTATTAGGTTGATGCATAATTATCCACCGTTATTAAAAAATATATTTAACGCGGGGGGTAGGCAGAGATGCGTCTTCTGTCCTGACACACAATTCTCGATTCATCCACATTCATACATCTTCTCATACAAGCTCTTCAATTACCTGGTTTACCTGGTCGTGCCAAGTCTTCCGCGGACGTCCTTTACTTCTGGCGCCATCAACACTTGCGTCATATATCTTTCTTACCATTTTCTCCTCATTTATCCGCTGCATATGACCAAACCATTTAATTGATCCTTTCTTAATCATACTCATTATACTAAGATCAGCTTTACATTATTTTCTTATTTTGTCGTTCTTTACTCTGTCATAAATGGATCTACCACATATACGCCTAAGTGATCTCATTTCCACTGCATTCAGTCTACTTACTTTCCTTTTCTGCCAGCTCTTGGCCTCACTTCCATACATCAGTGTCGGTACCAGGACTCCATTGGTAACCGCTAGTCTTGCCCCAGTTGACAAGTTCCCATTTGCTGTAATTCAATTCAAACCGCCTTTTACTTTATTTCCTGCAGTCATCCTTCTTTCGGTATCTTTCTCTGTCTTTCCATTTCTATCGAACATACTTCCCAAATACATAACCTCATCTACTTGTTCCAAACATTAATTACCTTTATGTCATGCTTTCTTCCTTCTCGAACACCATCACTTTCGACTTGTTGAATTATATTTAACATAAATTATATAATATTATTATATTGTAATATAACCAAAAATGAAAACAAACTCAAAATATATTATGTACAATTATCATTCAGGGGTGTAGTCACCATCAATGTCAATTAATGGTTCTTATTTGCGTGGAAGACGGTCGATTTAGCGGGTGAAGAAGCACTGATTTTTTGAGGCAATTCACGGATAAACATCCTCTATCAACTTCTCTAAACCATCATAGACTTTGCCAACCTGCCAAATTTTCAGAGAGCGGTTGATGTGGCAGTCCGTGGGGGCCTAGGGGAAGAGTAGGATGAATGGGGGAGACAATCCAATCCCATGCCCTTTCGCTAATCGTTCCTTCGCCGATTGTTGAGATCGCGAAATGTCTCAGCATCTTTCCACCCCTTCTCCAAGTGGTACAGCATAATTTGGCGTATATGTGTATGGCTTTCGATGTGCATTTTAATTTTCTAACCCTATTAACCCGGGAGTAGTGCCATTATAAGGGTTTCCCTCACCAAAACGCTGTTATAATTTTTGTTCTTGCTTCTTCTTCCCCTGTACCTTCTGACCACTCCTCCGGGATATTAATGCGACTAGAAACGTTTAGTACTCAAGCGACCATGCTACGGGGAGTTATCTGCATGCGCCTCGCAGGCGTAATGACATGTATGCAAGTATTTTTTTTTCGACGCAATTTTTTAAAATTATTTTTAAAAGTTATAATTTATTACAAAAACTATCATTTTTTATATCCAGTATTTTTAAAGATAGTATTTTTTAATTTAATTTGTTTTTTACCGATGTTATATGGAGATTTTCTCATTTTTACATGTTTTTTATATGGATAAGGATTTATAGCCAGCGACATCGCGATAAACGGTAAACCTGACAAATTTAGAAGACAAAGTAGATGTAGTAAGATATAGTACCCAAATATATGTCTTGCTTTCTTACTGATATCTTGTATTTACTTTGTCAAATTTTATATGCATAGCATCGGTAAATTTGTCTGATTTTTGAAATATTACGCAACACTCATAGTAATTAATTAAGTGAAAATGTATACTTAATGAATATTAATCTGGAAGAGTAATACGTCAGACTGTTAGACATTATTTATCAATATAAGTACACAATCCATGTAATGAGTGAACCTAATAATAATCGTTGGCACTATTGTTTCATGGCTGGAAGAAGAATAAGAAAATGTTATTAGACCGATCGAGCATTCAAAGGAAAATGCTAAACCAGAAATGGTGACATTCTATAATTTGACCAAAGAGGTCGTTGATAAGGTTCATATTCAACTACCAGGAAAAGTAACAAATGCCCTTTTACCGTATTTTCCTTTTGAACATTGCTGATATCAATGGACAAATAATATTTGCAAGCAATAATGGAATTAGTTAACCGCGCCGATTTTTTTTAACGGAGCTGGGTATGCAGTTGATAAAACTACACGTCCATTGGCGAATGATCATTCCTAATTTACCGTCAGATCTTTGCCAGAGAATAGAGAAAATAGTTGGCATCAGTCAGTTTCTAGATAATCAACATAATCTTCATGGAATATGTTTATTCTGCCCGCGAAAAAAAAACAGATATACCAAAAAAGGGTGTAATCTGTGTGAAAAACCAATGTGCGTCGAACATGTTAATTATTTGTACTCGACATGTTTCGAAGTCACGCTCTTGAAGAATTCAACGAATAGTAGAAAAATATTTTTTTTTTGTAATTTGCGTTACTTATTATTTTTTGTAAAAAAACTATTTAAAAAATATATATATTTCTTTTTTTTTAAATTTCGTTATGTTAAGATTTGTGACAAAGGGGTGTTTAATTTGTCATACGTAATAAAAATAATTCTAGAAAAAGTAATCGTAAAAAAATTATGTCCAATTAAAGAAGCATGAGAGAAACACTACCATACATGCCATTAACGGTGTGGGGCGTGGGGATGCCACTTCTCCCGGGTTTATATTGTGGATTATATTGTAACCAATGTCAAGTAAAAGTCACATTAAAAAAAACAAAACGACCCAAAAAATTATCTACCAACCTAATTGTTATATATACAGCAAATACTATCTATCAAACATATATTTAATTGCCACCGAGACGCATACCCAGAATTTTATTTGACAGGGATCAGGAACATTAACATTAGACAATGCTAACCATTTATACATACAATGAATTGGGAGATGGGAGATGAGTTTATATATTCCCGTATGATATATAATATGATAAAAAAAAAGATAATTGGTATATAGATTCCTGCAAATATTAGATTGTATTGTTCCAAGTGCCAAAGTTCGAGATATTCTGCTTAAAAATATAAAAAATATACCAATATTTAAAATCAAAATGTTAGCATGTTTATTTTTAAATGAATGAAAGTATTATATATTTATGATAGTGGGGTACAATTTATAAACCAGGATTCGATCAATTTTAAGAACATTAACGCAAATCTCGCCGGAAAATCTAAAAAAAAAACACGAAAAGTTACTTTCGGCAAACTTTGAGGCAAAATGCGAGAACGATAAATTGAATTGAAACTTTTTTTTTGAGACATTTTTGAATGCATATAAATCATTCAGCATTAAGAGCAATAAATATTGAAAAAAGTTGTCGATATTCCAATTTGAATAGAAGCGAGTTATTTGAACCACGAAATTAATATAATAATATTTAAGGGCGAGCTTTAATTTTTCCAGTTTGAAATTCGAGAAATTTTACACGAAATACATATGCTTTCAAAATGAGGCTAATAGTTAAATTCAAACATTAGAAAAATAATAAATGACGTTATTTGTTACATTTGAATAGAAAAAATCGACAATAAATTTACTGATTTTCTCGCAATCGTTACAAGTGTCAAAAATAACTCGTGTCTTGAGACTCATCCGAGTTATATTAATATTATGGAATGAGTGTTGTCATTTGAATTAATTAATCGAAAATTAAATAATTTATTTAAAGTAGGTACCAAATTCATTTGTATCAATATGTTTTGAAATCAGACAAAGAACTTACATATATTTTAATGGTCGCTTAAATCAATTTTCTAAATTTAAAATTATTATGACAGCTTAAATTTGTTATTTTGTATAATATTATCGATTTAAAACATCACGTTGTCGTTTTGGTGATATGTCTGTTTCATAATTGCATATTATTTATAAAACAGAGAGCTAGTGTTTAAAAGATAACAGTGTTATGTATAAACGAAATATTTAATTGCGACTTACGTAAAATGTTTACTTTGTTCAAGAAAACGTTGTTTTTCTGTAATATTATTTTGTTAATTTGTCTCAATCGAGATTTGTATCTGTAATCTTAGTTGCAAATTATATGAAAATATATTTCGTTTATGTAAGAATTTTCCGTATTAAGATAATTTTATAGCATGCAGAAAATGCTTCTAGTGGTCGCGGTCTTTCTTATAATGCTTGTATTGTCTTTATTATGACAAATAACATTAAGTTTATTAGTTTTAAATTAGTGCAAAGGTCCTATCTAAGTAATAGCTTTAAAAAAGTCAAATCTAGTGTTTAACTTCAGATATAAATTAATAATAAAAACTCGTATTTTCGTAAAAAATACGACAATTTGAATTATCAGTGAAAGTGGCGCCTTAAGTCAGAAATAAACTGTTTGATTAAGTAAATTTATTGAAAATGTAATACTATAAAGATTTATGATCTTGCCTACTTATTGTGTGTTTGTGTGTGTGTGTGTGTGTGCGTGTGTGTATGTGTGTATCCATGTGTGCGTTCGTGTATGGTTGTGTATGTGTTTATGTGTGAATTTACTCATTAAATGGTTAATTATAAACAAAGTTAAAAAATCTATAAAATAATGAATATTTTTTTTTATTGTAAAATATTTTTGCTATTTTAGGACTTATTTTTAATCTATTACAGTTTTTATTTATTTTTTCCTTGGCAGTTATATAATCTAAGAGCTATGTATGATTCATGTCTCTATCTTATTTCTATATTAGACATTTTTACAATTGCATGTATTAGTTATTATTATTATTATTATTATTATACACGTCGTAGTTAGGCATTAACACAAATATTTTAAGAAATAGAAAATCTTATCGGAATCACAATACACAAAGAAAAAAATTATATAATATCAACATGTTTATAAAATAAAAATAAATAAAAATTGTTAAGTAAAGCAATTTATCCGACACCAATTGAGTTGAGACACAAAAAATTGTAATAATGTAGTCTTATAAATAATGATATCTGGGGACAGCGAAGTTAGCTAAATGCATGTGTTCCGACATTACCCCTGTAATAGAACAATGAATTGTGCGTGAAAGTTAATCAGACCAACAATCTAATTTTAGATAATTCGTAGCAGATAATTGTAAGTCCTAATAGTATATAATTGTATGTAAGCCTATCACACTCATACTTTATATAACAAACTTATATAATCGTCTTCGTACTTTGAACTTAATTGGATAAATTCAAAAAACATATTTTTTAAAAACAAAAAACGAATGTAAATTTGAAAACATTTTTTCTTTTTGGTGACCTTTCACTTAGTGATAACAATAAAGTCTTTTATGCTGACCTTTCACTTAGTGATAACAATAAATTCTAATTATGGTATTATAATTGCACACTCGTTAGTAATTCTAGGATGCAATGTCCCTGAATGTCTCATTGTGACATGTGTGCTTTTTCATAGAAATGAATGATCTATTTTAGTCCATAGATGGCGATAGTGTAGTGGTACTCGAAGGGTTTGTATATATTAACATATATATATATATATAACTTTCAAAAATTTGATAAATATTAATATTGATTAATGCGTGAGAATGGTGAACGTTATATTTATATAAAGTTATCAATTAAGTCAGCCGAAGATAGGTCGTAAGCCTTGTAATTACCCATACTTCCATATATTTCCATTAAATATAATAATAAAAAAAATAGCTTCACCTCTGTAAGATATATATTATTTGTTTAACAGTGACTTTGTATGTGAAAATGCTAAATGTATATGTATTTAGTCCATATAAAACCAAATTATTAAATCTGTAAATATCCCCTTCTCTGGTTAATTAATTAAAAAAAGTGTCATTCCAAAAATGGCATCAAATAACGTTACAAATGAATGCAGGTTATGATTTTTTAATTGAATGCCCGTAGGCTTATATATTTTTACACAGTAATCGAATAAATAGGCGCTCCAACAATATATTATGTTAGACCACACCGATGAAAAATAAACTATTAGACAGTACAATAACCATTCACGTTGAAAAAATCTTGCATGCATCGTTAGTGCCGGGTATATCCCACGTATATTCATATACTGTCGTCACAGTAACTGACAAGTGGCGTTAAAAAAATGTGTAATCAAATAACTAACCGTTCCGTATCAGGTTTACATTGAAAAGTTGTGTTATTATTGGTTTCAATATTCAGTTAGTTTTTCTAAGAAATTAATATATTTCAATATTAATTAGAACCTAAATTAATATATTCGTTTATTATGAGCATATCGAATAATTGCAGATCTGTGAAGTTACATTCCTATCTATCGAGTGGTCTTTTAAAGGTAAAAATACACTTGAAAATTCGTGGCTCTGCGGGTAGCTGTATTCGATGAGCGGGTATGTTCCGTGTTTTTGCAAAACATATCTTTCAATTTTGAAAGTAAGATTTATTATTAATAAAAAAATAATGTGTTTTATCACTTTGATGTCACGTATGGACTATTGTAACAACATCTATGCTGGCCTACCAATGTTTCAGCTAAATAGATTACAATCCATTCTAAATTCGGCTGCATGGATAATATATGGAGTTTCTAATTCTCCCATGTAACATCAGTTACATTGGCTCCTATTCCCTGAAAGAGTTGAATTTAAATTGTGCTGGTTGATTTATAAGGCGACACACAATATGGCCGGTCTGCATCTTCAAGAACTTTGTATCCCAGATAATTTGAATGGTAGACGTCAAACTCTCAGGTTAGCCTCTACTTCAGCCACAAGAAAGGTTGTAGAATCGATCAACCGTTGCCAGAACTCTAAATTTAGTGAACGAGCATTTGCGGTAGCAGGCCCAAAAGCGTAAGAAGAAACTAATAATGCACCATCTCAAAAAGTCATTTCCATAACTGAAAATAACAATTTTTAATCTTAAAAACAAAGATAATTATAGAACTTTAAATAATTTATGTGTAAAGCACCCCTGAGGTGAAAGTTTTTACAAAAATGGCGCAATACAAATTATCCATTATTATTATTATTATTAGAAAATGCGCCTGAATAAGGGTTGAGGGTTAAAAAAAACAATTTTCCATGCTTTCATCTGAATATTCATTAAAATAAAGACATTCGAACATTCTAGGTTCCCACATCTTTCCAACAATAAAAATTCACATCTAATAGCCTTTTCGGATCAAGTTCTGGAATCTGTTTTTTTCTCCTCGGAAAATACGTCCAGTTCAAAGGACAAAGAATGCGTTGCAATTATAAAGGATTTTTTTCCCCCGAATGACACGTGTTCCAGCGGACCTTTATTTATCAGCTGGGTCATTAATCTTCTGAGAGCGCTGTTTCTGGACCAAGAAAAAGCTTCGGCAGTGGAACAGATGAGAGGAAATTTTTTTCAAGTAAATGATACAGCGTTTCTTTATTGGTCGGCAGAGGAAACTTGATAGGCGGAAAGCAATAGAAGAATAAAGGAATATCGTTTAAATCACCAAGATTTAAATATATTTTACGGCGCGCGTGAACGATTAAGCCAATTATTGATCTGTCGTTTAGATATTTTTATTCATGAACAAATTACCTGCAGTAATCGATCACCGGAAGCATTTGACAAATATTTAAAATGTTCAATAATAAATGTGGCCGGTCGCAAGGTAACAATTAGCCAATCACCGTGAATTCATAAGTAACTAATAATAATAATAAAAATGGATAATTTATATAGCAGCGCCATTTTCGTAAAAACTTTCACCTCAAGGGCGCTTTACACATATACTGTTTATAATTCTACAATTATCTTTGTTTTTAAAATTAAAATTTTTTATTTTCACTTATGGAAATGATTTTTTGAGAAGGTGCGTTATTAGTTTCTTCTATGAGATTGTTCTGCCAACAAGTACTAATATTACGCACTTATACAATATATTAATAATATATTTGAGAGGTATAGAAAAGGGTCTTGGAAAAATGTATGAAATATAATGGAATATAATAATATGTGAATGCAGAAGAATGAAAAACTTATTTTTTTCTCTATCATCGAAAATACGGTTTTATTAGCAATTACAAGTAAATATATGCACACTTAACATAATAACTTAAATGTTACAGTAATGAGTAATGATAATGTAGTGAGTAAGATTAAGAAAGGATCACTTAGTTGGTTTAATCATATGGTAAGAAAGATATATGAGGCAAGTTTTGATGGCACCAGAAATAGAGGATGTTCGCAGAAGACTTGGCACGACCAGGTAAACTAGATACTGAGAGATAGTTATGTTAGAAACCTCAATAATCGACGAGCTTGCATGACAAGATCTTTGAATTTTGATTAGATGAGAATTGTTTGTCAGGACAGAAGGGTGAGGCGCTCTATCCTCTCTTGACTATCTCCGCGTAGAAACGGCGTGATGTAAGTTAGTTAGTTAGTTAGAGGCGAGAATTGTGTGTCAGAACAGAAGAGTGTGGCGCTCTATCGTATCTGCCTACCCTCGCGGCGAAATGGCGTGATGGTAAGTAAATAAATGTGACAAAACCATCATCATAAATTAATATAACAGAGAAACGTTATTATTTTTAGAAGAATTTAGTACAAGTATTAAGTAAAAAAAACATTGTTATTAAATAACTACATAAAAATGATGTATTTATAAATTATGATAATTATTTTTTTTTATATACATAACATAATTTAATATAGATTATAAGAAAGAGAAAAATATTTTTTAAAAGTATTTTTATAATATACTTGTAGAAAAGATTATTTAATAATAAATAACTAAAATAATAAATATAGTAGTACTATTTGAATTTATATAATCAATTACAACAATCAACGAAACATTATAACGTAGCAGAGAAAAAACTATTTAAAATGAATAAAACTTCACAAAATTATTAATTTCAAAGATGAAATAAAATACAAAAGAACATATATACAATAATATTAATTAACATCAAGAAAAAAGTGAATGAATGAATGAAAACATAATGAGATTAAATTTGTAAATTAATAAGTATAAGATAACATAAGTCATAGAAAAGGAATAAAAAAGCTTTCGTTTAAATGGCAACGAATAGTGCAAACTAGAATAGAATAGCAATAGAATAGTACAAACTCATAATTATATTATATAATAGAAAAAGTATTTTAAATTTTTTAATTATTGTAGCAGCAGACAGGAATTTTTATATGATTTTTTTTAAAATCAATAATTTTAGAATATTATTTGTATTTTTATTTCTACAACCTAAGTATTTGTTTTTTGTAAAGGCTCTGAAATAATTTAAAAATACATTTCATCTCTTGCTAGCGTTCTTCTTAAAATCAATATTGCGGTAGAAATTTATCGTTCATTTACCAAATTGCGATTTTGTTCTGTGATTTAGTACTTGGTGCAAAATTGCATCAAAAAGAAGAACTTACGCAATGTGGATGGACCATATTTCAAGACGATGGACAAGACGGATGGTCCAAGAATATTCTTGAAAGATATTGGCGAGAGAAAAACTACCTAAAGGATGCCAAGAGCTGAAAATTTAAATTTGGCGCCATTTTTGCTGTTTTATTTTTAAATAATAAAACCACTATGACAGTTCGATGGTAGACAGTCTGACGTTATTAAAAAATGATCGCTACTCGATACATTCTTACTGTTAAACATTATTTAAAAAATGGTGAAAGTTTGACTGCCACGATTAGCAAATTGCGTCCAATTTTTGGTAATCAAAATATTCCAAGTGTTCCAACTGTGAAGAGAATAATCTAAAAATTTGAGGAAATTGAGATTTGGGTCTTTATACCTTCAAAATCTAACTGACTCAACGACTCAAGCCTACAGACGAAGAGAGTTCGTCATCGTTATCTCGTTTGGGCGACAAGAATCGGCCGCCTAGGTCGTGTGATCTAACGCCGTTGAACTTCTTCTCTGAAATTTTTTTCAACTCAAATGCTTATGTCAACAAGCCCACGACCACTTTGAAGAAGGAGATTAGATGCTATATCACTGAAATCCAGCCACAGTTATGCCAAACCGTGATTGAAAATTTCGTCAAAAGAACGAAAATGTGCCAGCAAAGCCACGTAAGGCATTTATCAGTATGTTGTGCTATACATAATTCCTTATGATTTAAAAAAAAATCGGTATTTTCTAAAACAACTTCATTTTATTTAAAATTTAAATTTTCCGCTAGGACACTTTTAAAAGACGCCCAAAGTATCTTCGGGTAGACGAAATTATTTGAGCAATATGGCGAGTCATGAGGAGGTCTTCATCGAGCAGTAGATCAATAATTATTTGTTTATATAGATAAGCAAACAAATAAAAGTTACTATTTACAAATTGACTTTACGGCACGTATCAAAGACAACATTTTTGCTATAAAAAAATTTCAGACCGTAAAAATCTAACACTCTTTTTTATAAAGTTTCCCTTATTACTCCCTTGAGGGTGCTAAACTGGGTATTTACGTAACTTTTAAAGGGAGGAAGAAAATGTTTTCTACCACGCGGTTAAGTAAAACGTTAAATAATTGTATATGGTAGTCAATAATTAGGACTATTTGTATCAGAGGTGTCAGTCTCCAACAACGAAGGTTAAGGTTCCTCATCCATTAAATTCTAAATACGATTGGGAGCTATTTCATCTCCAGTGATTATGTACGTGTATACTAAACGAATCAAATTAATAATGCGTTTTCAGGGAATGATGTAATGTTTAATGTGGGTATTGGTCAAATGTTGATGAGTCAGAAGGGTGTGCTTTAGCGCGAGTAAATTAGTACCCCATCATATTTCACGCATTCAATTACATGTTCATTTGAATTATAATGCGGAGTGTGCGTGCAGGTGTGTGTGCGTGTAAGAGTAGGATGAACATTAAAATACTACTTACTTTAGACGATGTTTATTGATGCCTGAAACACGGTTACGGATACAAGTGTAAGTAGTAAGAAATCAAGTTTGTAAGTGAACTAATCGAGGAAACGGCTACGAGAGAAGTGACTCCCTGGGGCCGGCTCCCTTGGCGGCTGCAGCGCGCATTATTGTTATATGTTGGGAGTCGGTACCAGGCGTGTTTTTGAGATTCATGAGAACCCCGTTTTGCACTCTGGTATAAACAGTCTACATGCAGATTATAAAAGCGATAGACTTACACACATTTAAAAAATATATTATAGGCTATTTTTGTAGACATATGAAAAAAAAATACATTTGCTTTTTAGTTCTGAATTAAATAATTTCTGACAGTGGAAATAAACTTTTAATATAAATTAAATATTAGAGAACTATGTTCTGAAAATCTGCAACTTCACAATAATAATGTGTTCTCCTTTAAAAATATATATAAACTTTGTTTTCTATAATATTTTTTAAAATTTACTGTAATGTAATGTATGTAATGTCAAGGTAATGGGATCAATATGGTTTCAAATTTCTCTGTGCGTGACAGTACATTAAGATATTATATATAAAATATTATAATTATGCATTAAATAATTTTTATAATATTAATTCTTTTTGTATTCAGTATTAACTGATTACCTTGCATGCAAATATTATGTGAGCGTTGTTTTATTTTATTAATCTGAAAACAATATTGAGTCGAAATATTTCTTCAGAATTAATTGAATTGACTGTCTACATTTCAACCGATGTATAGCGGTAAATTTAATGCTAACGCCGACGAAAAATTTATAAAATATGTCAATTTATTTAATAAAATAACTTATTGTATTTGATCCATAATATAAATTGTTTTCGTTGGAAAATACGAATTATTTAAAATTTATAAATTCAAAAACAAAGAAAATTTAGTCAAATATATTCAGGTTAATTCACCAAAATCAGTATTTTAATATAGTATTTACCAAAACTCAGAAAACCGACATCGTGGATATTAGCATAATATTTGTTAAGTATTCAAGGTCTTCTCGACAAAATTCATGTATAATATAATTTAAATTGTAGTACGTAAATTTAGTTAAATTCAAACAGCGTAAGATTTACATAGGGTGTACTGTTATCACCTCTGGCTCTCAGTTCGATATGTAAACAAAGAATAATTTAATAATAATTTGCAAAATGTTCAAAACTTTACCGCCATTTTAACTAGTTTTCAAATGCCTAAAGCATCCCAAAGATGAAGTAAAGAAGAAACTTAATATTTTGTTTTATAGTGATGGTCTCATTATAATGGATATAGTCTATCGTAGCTTTCTCCTATTAATGTGCCCATAGCTATCATTAAATACTTCATCAGATCAATTGGATCCTTGAAATTACAACGATGTTTTTTATAATAAAAAAAAATAATGGTATTTTTAAGTTTTTTTTTTATTATAATGTTTATTAAATGCACTGTTTTGTCATAACGTATTTATGGTTGTTAGGACTCGTTCGAATTTTTGTTGTTCGAGATCTATAGGTACTTGGGAATGTACTTTTTTATTACGTTTTGTGGTGACCTTGCTCGCGCCTCACAGAACTGTATAAACAAACACTCAAAAGCCATACGATTCACTTGGAATCCACCAAATTGCATGCAACAATACACTGCGATAAAACCAGTCTGAGTAACCACCAGAACCACTTTTCTCCTCGGACACATCTTCTGGCGCGCATCGCGGCACCGCATTCGGTGAACTACGTTTAACTTGAACTTTGTACTTTTACTGTAAACAAACGCAACTATTTTAGTACTGTTTCATTCATAATACGCCCGCTCTAGACACAAACACTCCCACAAATACCAGTCTCTATATTTTTAACATTTCATATGCAAACGATTCTTGATTCTCACCGAACACATCTTTCTGACACAAATAATACTTATTGGTGACCCTAACGACTCAACATAATCTTTAACACGGAACTCCAAAATTAATCTCGGAAGCGACAACAATATTTTTCGACAAAATTGATTAAATATGTCCATCTTTCTAATTTGTATTTAATATATAATTTATACTCCTATGGCCAAACGAAAAGTATCTATAGCTTTGACTAATATAATATAATATGTTGGTTCAGCGCTAATATTCTTTCGCAATTTGATTTATCGACACTCGTCCGTTACGTTACCCTCCCGCGTAACGACTTTATCTCGCCACAGATTCCGGTGCGGTTTTTTTTTTTGACCGGAAAGCCTAAAGGGATTCCAGATCCGGAAAAAAAATCAGTATATGCAATGATAAATTCGCTGCGGAGCGCTTTCAGGTTTTTTAGTTTACGGTGCACCAAAAAAGTACGTATTTGTTATTCTATTTGGGTGGTTATGCTGCACACATAAAAATATATAAATTACGATATATTCAATTAGTTTTTTTTTTCTCTTCTTCAAGTTATTTTTTAATTTGATTTTCAGTAGATTGGTACTCTGATAAATAGTCCTAGGATGACATACAATCTGTGAATAAATATTCTAAAACTATTAGAAAAATAACATATTTCTGTATAAACAAACATAAAATTTTGTTTTAATGAAAACACATATTTGATTTGAAGTTACAATTTCAAAACATAGTTCTGTGATATTTTTAATAAAAATTAAATAAATTAACTAGAAAGATATACAGAAAAAAATTATTTATCGAAACAATATTTAGTTGCAACTTTTTCTTATCCAGGGAAAAAAATAGGCAAAATACCAGGTTTGAATCCCAAAAAATTTTTCGATAAATATTGTTTTTGCGCTACCGGGACTTAAATCTGGATCTCTATTTTCAATCTGGGTAAATACACTACCAATTGTGTTATAGCGCCAGTATTTTTCATGACAAGTTTTCGAACCTATATGTTACACTTTTTCAATTTAATACATCCCGGTAACACAAAAACAAATTTTTCGATAAAATTGATTTTATATGTATGTATGTATAATTAATACATTAAATTAGTATTTAAAAAATCACAGACTTATGTTCTGAATAATTACAACTTCACAATAAGAATGTGTTCTCCTTAAATAATTTTCTCAGCTGTGCAACACTGCACAGTGGACCGCGTGCTATATTCCGGTTACTTACTTATGCTACTTACTTTATGGCTTATAAAATTGGATAGAATTAATTCAAGTTAATTAAATAAAAAATCTCATTATAATCCTTTATTTTAGAGTAGTTAGGTCAACGAACGCGTTTACATTTAAGCCCACTTGAGATCCCAAGGGTTAGTGTTTATGTTAACCAGATAGTTTAGTGTTTAATGAACTCATAAAAACTGTTTTGACTAGCCTAAAAAAACTTCCCTTAAAATAAAGAATGTTTATAATAACCGAGAATAAAGGATATAGATTATAAAAGGCTTGAAGTCATGTAAGAAGATCACAATATTTTGGGTAACGGTCATAGGAAGTTCTTCTTAAATAAATAAATAAATAAATTTCTCTTGCACTACACTACGCCGGTTTGAGAAATATAATTCGCGAACTTATATTTTTTATAATGTGTGTAAATATTAAATCAGTAATGTTAAATATCCTGGTTTGAGTTGAATGTGGTTTAACATATTGTTGTAGAATACGATCTTATTTACAATCGTAAAATATATTTGCATATACGACATATTTTGTGTGCTAATAATGAATGTCTTCTTTGGTGGTAAGATCGTAATTTCGATACAGTGAATGTTTTCCACTTCTAGGATACTCATTTTCGTTCTATACTTTTTATTATTTAACGCTACTTGCTTCATTAAATAATAAATGTACCTATTATAAAAAAAAACACGTAGTCACTCTCTATCAGAATTTAAACAAAATTGGATTATTATCATTCACAAAAGTAAATACTTCTACTTTTATAAAAATGTATATTTTTAAGTTAATTTGATTTGTTTTCTGTGTATTTTTATTCGCATTTAGGATAAAAAAAAATTTTTGTTCTCAAAGTTCTTGATTCTAAAAATTCTCTTTTATGCAAAGTGGATATGTCTTTTTATTAAAAAATATTTGATGTCATGATTTCATTCTGCTGCAAAATAAAATTTAAATTTATGGAGTTTCCAGTTGATTTATTTAGGAATGATTTTGTTTGAGAATTTTAAGGGCGGTATCGAATGCTTCGTTTCCTCCCTTCGAGCCCTTTTCGCGGGTCGTACATTTCTGTTCAAGGGTTTGACATCTGAAAATAATTTTGGGAACGATGAGTAAAAAATCTTTTAGCACGATATTAACAAGATAACTTATCTGCAAAATCAAATTTTTAATAGAATAAGCAATTGAAAATATCAGTTTTAAATGGTCACTGATTACAAATATATGAAAATAGCAGAAGTAAGATGATAGAAATCTGGATAAATATTTACCCAGATTATTTATAGCTATTTATACTAGCGGAAAGCAACTAGCGGTCACCGAGTAATATGGATATAAATTTTAATTAAAGTTTTTTATTTGAGTGTATTTTGTGATATGTATGATATGAATTTTATTTATTTATTTTATTTGTAACTATATAATACTATGTAAAAATCTGTTTGGACTGTGCCCGTCTCACTAGAGAAATTCTGTGTCGAGACGGGCAAGGAGGGATTAATTTAAAAATTCGAATAAGATTAAAGTAATATGAAACAAAACGCACTTATTTTATGGAGAAAATAAAAAATAAATTTAAAAAAGATGATTTGTGAATATATTGATTGAATAATCGATATCTTAACAATATTGCAGAAAAATATTATTGTAATTTAAACGAGAATGAAGGTTATATTAGTATTCTAGACATACAAATAAATGTATTTTTAATAATTTTGTTTGCAGTTATTAAAAATAATACCCCACTAGGATGTTCCTGTCTTGAAGTGGGTTATTGTTTAAAAATTATTCAAGTGTTTATTTATAGTTATAATAATATAAAATTACTTTTTTTTTCTTTTTTTATTTTGTGCTCGTCGTTAGCATTATGTTAAATATTTCTAATAATATTTATGTCTTTTTTTAATCCATTTTATAATTAGTTTCTTAAATATTGTTCCATTTATTGTGTCTATATGTTGTATCAATCAATAATTGAAAACTCAAATACAACGCTAATAATTATTGATTATAATATACGCAATTTTGATTTATTTCACATAAATTCTAATTAAATGCAGGATTTTCGCGTTAATAATTTTATGTTAGTCAATATTACTTTAAATTAAAAAAGTTTATGAGCATTTTGAGTCCACATAATAAATTTTATATAATTTTATAATATTCCTAAAACAGTTGCAAATAAATAATGACCTCTATCTGAGCTCCGACCGCTTTATGAACTGACGCAATTTTTCATCTATCGCGGGTCTTTAAAAAGAATGAAAAAGTAATTTTATGACATCGTATAAGCTATAAACTCACGACAAAGTGTTTTTAATATTCTCTGAAGATTGTAAAATACGTTTAAATCTTGATATTAAATTCCAGCGAAGAATGTTTCGTGAATAAATATGTACATTTTTGAGTGCACTTTCGTGCACATTTATCAAAAGAGTTTTCACGTAAAGTAAAGAAGTAGATAGACTTCCACATATTTTTGCTTAGAATTTATGTAAGTTATGCAATAACAGTAATGTTAATAAACTATACTGATACCATTTTTATTGATATTAATAGGTTGTCTAAATAAATAAATACAATATATTGTTAGAAAAACTATCTAGTTAGGTTGTCGCGTATTTTTAGTTGTCGTTTTCGTTTTCATATTAATTAGTTGAGTGAATAAGATTATAATTTTTTAAAACGTTACTATATAAAAGCTTTTATGCATTTTATCAAATTTAAAAAAAGATTTAAATTCCCCTGTTATACATTTTTTGATCTATTAAATAACGACTCTAGATTTTTTTTTAAATACGATGTTGAATTTTTATCAATATTGGTAGCAAAAATCATTCATTGTTTTTTAATTTATAATAAATCATTAAAATAGATATTCACCTCAATTTATTTATAATTTATTAAAGAATTGTAACTGTTAAATTTATTTTATTTTTATATTTGATCATTGTTTCAGAAGTATTTTAATGAACGATTGATACATTAAAAAGAAGGAGGCCACTCTTTTCGGAGTTTTCCCCCATCAATTCTATATCCCAATGCATGACAGATTTAATATAATAAAAAAACTAATTGTTTTAAAGTAATTCAAGGATGTATTCCCACCCCCTGGTTCTCAAAAAGGAAAGTCTCCAAAAGAACAGTATCAAATATCTCTAGAATGAGAATTGGACATTGTTAGGTGGCCTTTTATTTGTTCAGATTGAATAATTCCCCAATATGTGAGTGTGGTGCCGAGAAGGGAATCCTCGATTATGTATTTTTTGCCTGTCCATTGCGGATCACAGGTTTTCTTTACAGTGGCTCGTCAATGGTAATTTTCAGCTCCCGGTTAACTTGTGTAATCTTCTTTCCCTTAACTCGCCACGTTTAATCTATATAAGAACACGTTTTTTGAAAGATAATGGTATTGACTTGTAATATAGTATTTCCTATTCTACAAAATATTGTACTTTTTTCTATAAAACAAAGTTTTTAACTTGATTAATGACACAAATCACTCTTGAACGGTGGATTGCCTATTTAAATTAAGAAGAAGAAGAATGATAAGAAGATACCTTAAAATAATTTTGACTGAGTTGAAAATATATTTGGTCAAGTGTTTTGGTGTATGATTGTATACAATCATACACCAAAATTTCACTATAGTGAATACACATTAAAAACGCTGTCGACTCGAACGGCGGTCTAATATTGACTACAATACTGGATCTACAATACATTATTTCTGCTTTATTCGCGCAATACACAATACATTATTTCTACAATACACAATACAATACAATATACAATACAGTATTTTTGTCGTATTAAGGCGCGCTGTGTGATTTTTTTATTATCCTTTTCTGGCATTTTTTTTAGTTTTCAAGACTTGACAAGAACGTATTTTGAATTTTTTTTATGTTGGGTCATTCAAGGTTTTGAAAAATATCTACATGGTCGCCCTCAACATGTCGTATCGTAAAAAGTTCAAGCTCGTTTTATAATATGCACATTTCCAAACCATTGAGCATCCCTTCTTTCAAGTTATCTATTGAATACACCCTTAAACATTAAATATATTTTATTTCTTGGCCATATCAAGGGGAGCATCGAACATTATTTTGTTTCAATTATGTAATTTATTCTTCAATTGGATTAATAAAAATATAATATTAGATAATTTTAAAAAGCATATTTAAACAATTTTTTTAAAATATAAATTAAATACGCCAGTTATAAAGATGCATACAACTTAACTCAATTTTTCAAAAAAAAATTAGTTTTCACCGGAATTTGATCCAGGATCTCTTTCTATCCGGGAAAGTGCAATAACCATTACACTACGCCAGCCTCGTAAATAGTCGACAAATTTTAGAACTTATGTTGCAACTATTTCAAATTGATACATCTTACATTCCATTTATTTAAAATCTATAATCTTTTTATTGGAAATATCTTTGAGAAATTTTCGTCAGGAGACGTCAGAGATTTTTGATTTTCATTTTATTAAATTTTTTAGATGTGCTTTAATACAACTAATATATATTTTAAAGAGAACACATTATTATTTGTGAAGTTGTAATTTTTTCAAAACATAGTTCTGCGATATTTTAATACAAATAAAATGCATCAATTAGAAAGATATACATACAAATAAACTCAATTTATCGAGCGTTTTTCAACAAGCCCAATTTTGAACGCCAAAATTTCCGAAAAAATTGCACATTTTGAAAAAATTCAAAAAGTATGGCAATCTGGATTTTTTTTTACATACCACAAAAACTCACTCTTATATGCTCCACTATCTCATTGTGTGAAAGTGAGGCATTCTATCCTCTCTGCCTACCCTCGCAAGGAAATAGCATGGTGGTAAATTAATTGGTTAGTTAATGGCACGTAATATAAACTTGAGATAAAAATAATGAAATACGAAATACTGGTCGAAAACATTCTATTTATAAATTTTAAATTAGTTGGGTGACTTCTTCTTCTTTTATTCTTCTTCTTCTACTACTTCTACTTCTAAAAATGAATATATTATGTTATAATATCATAATTTTATTTTCGATCTTTTGTGCTAAACAAACACTATTCAGTCAAAATGTATCTATATCATGGGGGGCTGCTGAGATAATAGATCCATGAAAGAAATTTTCGTTAAAGAATTTAATGATTGAAATATAATCTAAATTTTACCTACTTACCAATGTACTATGTATAAATTATTTAAAAATATATAAAGAGGAAACGGACGCTTGTATATAATTTTCAAAAGTTATCTTCTACTGTGTGTAAAACTAAGTGTAAAGTGCTTATGTATGGCTGCAAAACATGGACTCTCAACAAAAGATAGGTCCATTAACTTAAGGAAACTTAGAGACATGGAAATCAAGAAAAGACGGATGTTGGGTACAGTGCCGGCCCTAGATTTTGGCGCCGTCGACTGAAATTTTTCTGACCTTGATTTAAAAAGATAACGGTGATTCTGTTGAACAGTTGAACTCAGACGGTAAGGTAGAGAGTGTTGTATTACATATATATATATTTCATGTTTCGCTTCACACGGGCAAAATATTTCAGTTTTCAAATCTTTATTGATTTCTTACCTCATTTACCAGTTATTAAGAGTCAGTTCAATTAAGTATATAAACATGATATTAAAAAAATAATCGCCTAGCAAGTTGGGGCGCCTTCAGCACCAAGGGAATTGGTGCGCTTTCTGTGTCCTGCGACTAAAAAAGGTCTATAATATAAAAAAAATGCACCGAGCAAACTTTCGGCGCCCCGATTTAACCTTTGCCATGCTTTCTCGGCGCCCTACTTCTTCAAATGCGTGGCAGCGAATAAAAATGAACAGAGAAAAATGGAGACACTTGGTGGAGACTTCTTCAGTAATGATGATGATTAAAAATGTTCTTAGGTTTTCACGGAATATGCCGTGTATATCTGATTGCAGAGTTCCTCAACAGTACTGATAGCCGGTACCTAACCACAACACCAAAAGTCACACACCATATCAGCCCGGATGATGGTCTCTGTAATATGCCAGAAAGGTCAGATATACATAGCAGATTAGCCCATAAAACTGAACACAGAAAGGGATGATGATGATAATGATGATAAAAGGAGAATAGGAGGGTAGTTAATTTAGGAATCATCACACCTCAATTGAATTAGCGAGCTTTAACGAGAAAAAAAAATGAGCATTGATATACGCATACTCGTTATTTTTTTCGATAGACGTAAGTATGGAAATGATTCTGCTGTTAGAGAAGTTATTAAATGGTGCCGCGAATCGAAATTAATAAACGATTAACCAACCGTCACTGGCAGAATTAAAAAGCCATCTCGATGATAGAAAAAAGGGCCATTAACTGCTTTACGACACCGGAAGCGTTCAATTCTGGCGCAAACGCGGCATGCCAAAATGGCGGTCATAAAAAAAGATGGCGATGACAATACAGGCAGTATCAATTAAACGCGTGCCTTGGTCACATCCGGTGATGCCCGTGCTGTACGACACTCATCTCCATAAATTAATTGAAAATACCTGGAAATTTCCATAAAAACGATAACATTTTCCAATAAATTTTCTTCAAAGGACATCTTGCTTATTTATTTCGTGGAATTTTCATCGTACTGCGTATTTGAAGACACAACAATTTTTAATTATCACCGATCGTAAATTGTGGGTGAAACTAGATGAATGTCCGTCAATAACGACAGGAAAATGGGGGGATATTTATTCATGTCAAATATAAAATGGATATTGCGACAAAATATTGTTGCAATATTCAATTGTAATAGGTAAAGAGAAAAGAAATTATCTTTTTAGGGCGCTTTTTTAAATCAGTTTGCACTTGGTTTCCGTCGAGTGAGTACATCGATATTGGTATTATTTTGAAGCTTCTTTTATCCGGTTTTCGTTTCAATACATTTTATTTTTATTTTCACCCATAGAAAAAATGTTACGGCCGGACATCGAAGAGATGCAGTTGCGGTGTGTGTTATTGTTTTTGTTTGACAAGGGGTTGAAATTCAAATTAACCACTGAAAGCTTTCACAAAATTGAATGATTTAAACTGTTTAAAAATGGTGACAAAAATTTTGAAAATAAACTAAAATCAGGAAGACCGCAAAAATCGATGACGAAGTACTGAAATCATTATTGGAATTCGATCCTCGTAAAACAATCAAAAAATTATCTCAAGACATCGGCTGTCTCTGGTCAACTGTAAAAGATCACTTAAAACTGTAGGAAAAGAAACATAGACAAGGAGTTTAAGTGCCGCATGATCTATCGCAGTCGGCCTCGGATCAACGTGTGACTACTTGTTTTTATTTGTTGAGCAGGTATGAAATCGATCTATTTCTAAGAAGGATAGTTACGAGAGACGAGAAATTGATTCTTTACAACTCTCCTAATAAAAAAAATAATAGTTCTCTCCAGGGGAAGCACCGGTTTCAACCTCTCAACCAGGTATGGCATTAAAAAAAATATTTTGTGTATCTGGCGGGATATTTCGGGGGTGATTTATTATGGATTACTAAAACCTGGTAAAACAATCACAGCGGAGGTTTACTGTGTGCAATTTGACAGATTAAAGGCAGAATTAATAAAATAACGGTATGATATGATAACACGAGACCGCACGCAGCAAAGGTCTGAACTGCTGCCTCATCCACCTTACTCTCCTGATATTGCTCCATCGGATTACCACTTATTTTCAAGTATGGAGCATTCGCTTCCAAACAAAAAATTCAATTCGGAAAATTAAGTCCGAAATCATCTAGATGTCTTTTTTAAATAAGAAAAAACAGATTTTTACAAAAGAGTCTTCGAAAGTTTTCCAAATTGTGGAGAGACATTGTAAATAATGATGGAAATTATATAAATAAATAAATAATGTGTAAATTTTTTGTAAATAAATTTTTTCTTTGTACTAAAAAAACGGTAATTTCTTTTCGCTTTACTAATAAATAGTATTGCAGGTCATGATTTCATACAAAGGTATTGTATTTTATCATGACCTGCATTTTTCTTTGTTTACCTTCGATTGTATTGTATGAGATATTATTATTTTTTAATCAAGAAGATGTATGAGTATTTACAGGTTAAGTAATTTGGTTTTACGTGAACTAAATACACGCCTCGCCGATAAATTTGTACTTTCGAATTCTAAAATCACTAATGAGTATGACATTATAATATTATAGAAATTAAAATATATCGTTATAATAAAAGCCTGCCAATAACTTCATTTTTTATTTAAATTTGCACAGAATAGTTGGTAGATACATTCAAGTATTGAATTAAATTACTATAGAATACATGGGAAGTAGGTACCTACCTAGATTGGATACGCAAAGCATTACTATAATTTTACTCTTAATATCGGATGTTAAAAACCGAAAATCGTTGGTTTAAAATGGCGGACTCGGCTATCACAGCTGTTTCAAAAGTCATCTGTCATATTGATTATTTAAATGTTGCAATATATCAAAATTAATCATTCAATATCCCGCTATTTTGTGATGAGAGTTGGTCCGATGATGATGTTATAGACCGAAAAAAAATAGCCAGCAAAGTGACAGATTTTATAGGGATATTTCATGATTATTCGTCTAGCCAAACTGTGAGGGAAGATTTCTTATCTATACTTTGACAGCAGTAAATTTGACGTACGAATAATTCGAAAACGTTTTTTTACAACTGGCGATGGTAAAAAGTAGCAACAGTAAAAACTTACAACTGATCACACAGCCCACCCTGAGTGATTCATCCAAAATGATTTGTTATTATTCTTCTAAGGGATGTTCAAGAATGCGAGCATGTTATGAATGCAAAAGATAACACAACTTTAGGATGCTGAATTAAATAAACAAAAACAAAGATAAATAAAACAGTTCATAACACGCTGCTGTATTTCAAGTTGAATAAACTTTGCGCCATTCTAAAAACATTTCACAATTCCATTTCCGTCCCATTGAATTCTCGCAGACGGAAAATAAACAGGATAACTTTTATAAGATGAGTGATCAAATTTTTTACCGCCGTCCATTACTTTCTCCCAATTGTGGAAACTTCGGTCCTGCTCGTTCCTGGGGTCGTTACTTGGATGGGCTGGTACACAATAGTCCGGGATAACAATGCTGGTGAAAACTCGCATATTCTAATATAATGGATTATTTATATGTGGCAAAATTTGAAATAATTGATTTTATAGTACTTTCTTTATTTTTCTTCTACAATTTCTACTTCTGATTATGAGCTCCAATGAAATCAACAAGTTCTCCAACCAGAAGATGGATCACCTTCCTGTACAGCGTCTTCTTTTAATATTCTTCATAATATGCCCAAAATCATTATTATGTACGTAACAAATACTGTATTTACATATTATCGTAATACTTTCAGGTACTTGTTAACCCATTGATCACGTTCATAAATATGCATGATATCTTTCGTACGCGGCACTCTTTGGCGGCATTATGATTTACAACTTTGCACTACGATAATGCAACAAATTTATGATTTGTTTTTAAGAATTTGATAGCAAAGGTTTTCAAGTATCGTCACGAACATAATCAAATACCGAAATTAGAATCATAATTACAAAATAACGTAAAAAAATTATCCATGAGAGAAGACAACAGTATGCTGCACCATTTGTGGTGATATTCATACGTACTAGAGTGAAGTGGTGATCTGTGCGGACGCTGATTTCTGAGACTAATGCACACTACTTACAAGTTTTTAAATACTGACGTTAGATTTAACTCTATAGTTTAAAACGCATTACGTTCTATATGCGTAAACTGAGTTTGAGAATTTGAATAACTGAGCAATACTGGATAATACAAGAATTTTTATTATTTCATGATTGTTAATAAGATGGAAATCATTGACAAATATCAACAGATATCGGTAGGATAAAGATTTTAAATAATTATGGTACGATTTTTACCGCTCCTCAGCGCATATGTACGCATTAGCGGAGGGCGAAACACGGCGACTGATATTTGAGTCACCGCGCTGTGGGCATGCAAGGCGCGACTCATATATGAGTCATCCGCGAGAAATGGGTTAATCAATCTACATATAATTTAAATTGACTGATAATGACTAATGAGAGATGCGTGAGGGTTATGTATTAAAAGATTCAGGATGTTCTCGATCAATAAAAGCTCAGGATGTTACACGTAAGATTTATTCCAAAGAACTAATTGGTTCTAAATATTCACCGTGTCCTTATATGGTTAGGATATGCATCTGGATAATACACGGCTTGGATGATACAAGCAAGTAATGTTTACCTAACAATTTCACGGCAAAAGAAAAAAGGATGGACTGAGGAAAATATTCATTGACACCCTGAAAGAGAATCTGAGTAGATGTGGCATAAATTCTGAACACTGGGAAACTGCGGCTAAGGACTGTGGACAATGGCATCAAAAAGCACATTGTGCAGAGGAAACTTGTAAACAGAAGAGGGCTGATGTAATTACCTAAAAAAAGAGAAATAAAAAAGAAAAGAAGGAAGATCGGTCACTCGAAGCCCTCTGCCCAGCGGATGAACGTGCACAACATGTAGAAGGGTGTGTGTATTGAGAATAGAGCTCCTCAGTCACACTCGGACTCACAATCGATAACCATGGCAGACAGTATCCTTGTAACGAGGGACCGCCGAAGAAGATATGCGCAAATCACAGCTTTCGCATGTTTACAAAATAAAAGTTCACAATTGTTCCAACTCATACGACGATACGTGTTAATGCAATTACATAGAACGTACTGACCAAATAAAATACTTAGAAATTATATTTGATCCTTATCTCAAATGGAGTCATCATACACAACTCATTACAAATAAAATAAAAAAAAAACAATATACTATTTTAGAAATATTAGGAATTTCCTTAATATAAAACTCCTCAAAATGGCGTACTACGCAATCTGTCAATCAATCATAGAGCATGGTATAATTGCTTGGAGTGGAGCGACTATGTCTGCAATTAATTCAACAGCAGCTCAGAAAATTATTTAAAAAGTTATCCTCAAAACCCCAATCACATCGAGCACTTCGAAATTTTTAATAAATTCGATGTCTTTGATTTAAGACAAATATATGGTAATACTACGCTTAAATACATATATAAATACAAACAGACACATTTTAAAATAATTCAAAATATAATTTCCACACGGACAAATACAAATAACTTTCAAACTATTTAATAGAATGCTGAAAGATTTTAACCGATTGAATTGTCCTAAGAACATTAAACTAATTATTAAAACTTGGATTCATAATATGGGTAGAGCCAGTATTGGTGCATCCATCCAAACATATTGACTCATACCTTTATTATTGCTACAAATTTATCCGAAATAATTTATTTGAAAGTTCACTTTAAAATTGTATTTCATATACACCTATATATAAAGTAATAAATGTTAATTCTATCTACTACTTGTAATACTAATTCATTGCACAATTGCTTGTAAACTATTCCCGTCTCGACACAGAATATCTCTAGTGAGACGGGCACAGTCTAAACATACTTTTTACATTATATTATATAGTTACAAATGAATAAAATAAATAAATATATTGCCAACATTTTGAGCGGGTAGACAAAATATACCAGGTATGCGTCTGTGTATTTGTTTTGACTTATTTTTGTCTGGCGGCCCCTAGACAATGCCAGTAATATAATTATTTGAGGGGCGTTGCGCTTACCTGTAAGTTTTATGACACTACATGCTCGGGTTCCGACGCTAAGATCACATGCTCAGTAGATGTTTGTATTTTGGCTGTGTAGGGCGTCTGTTGATGCGTGAGAGTATGTACATTATTCGTAATATTTTTTATTTTTTAACTTTAACTTTTTAATTTTTTAGCAAAAACATTACGGCACATTAAAAATCTCCCACAAAACTATTGAAAAACCGAAAACTTGAGGTAGGTCTAAAATGACCCACCACTGCCGGACGTGTTTTGCTTTGACCTATCGGGCTGTAAATGTTAAAGACGTTCCCAATAAATATTTTTCAAGACTTCTTCGTCTCTCATTTTGTCCACACTGAAAGTTTTTGCATAATATATGAATATAAACTCTTTATTAAGGTTGCAGCATTCAAATATCTTTGAAGGTCATTTATATTACATTTCCCGTACATAGAAGAATCATTAAATCACTAATAATGATTAATTTCTCTTTATCTATTTTTTTTTAAATAACAATATTTATAAAAATATTATGGTTATAATAATTATTGTGATGATCAAAACGGGTTTAGAAACATTGTTCTCTCTTAATTGTCCATCCATAATTCTAACCATCACGATTGTTCGCGGTCCATAATTATTGTACACTCCACAATTCTTTGCCTGGAAAATTGAGCGAACTAAAATTGGCCCCCGTTTCGGACAGGAATTAAAACATAGGTTCCAAATATAAAATAAACGATTATTAAGCTATATCCTTAAATAAATAAATAAATAAAGCTATATCCTTAAATAATTAAATAAATAAAAAACACGTATCGCGAGAAAAAGATAATACGTGGAATTGTCCCTATTTAAGTCAATTGATAAAAATAAAAATATTTTCACGTCATTTCTGATTTGTTCGAATTTCGATCATGTTAATTACCTCGGATAATTCAAAGATGCTTTGTTAAGTTTATTTGTTAATATAAGTAGTAAGTAGATCCGTCCGCGTTCGCCTTTATTGTCGGGCGAGTTTAACTATCACATAATTCGGTTTCATAGCATTATTTGTTTTCTTAGTGAGTGCTCCCCGCGTGAGTGCAGGTGCTGGGATCAGTCGTAAACTCGGGAACCGTCACTGACAGAGGCGCAACCAGCCGCGCCAAGTGGGGCTCTCTCGCAATGGTTCTCCAATATAAAAATATCAATCTTACTGAGTATATTCACATGGTTTGATTATTTTTGCTTGTTTGTTTTATGAATTTATTGTTATAAATTATGTAATTCAAATATTAGATTATATGATCATTTGACTTGAAGTAAGTAAATTAATATATTTAGCGAGTTAAATAATATATCATGTAAATAATAAATATTTATGATTTATGGTCATTTTCGTAAATGTCTATATTTTGAATTCTGAAATCTTTCATTGAAGGATTTATCAATGACCATGGTGGCGTACATTACTTAATAACTTGGTGTAATTACAACTTACAGAAGAAAATGGGAGACACTTGGGGATGCCTTCATCCAGCGTGCATAGAAAATGTCTGATGAATATGATGATAATAGTTGTTTAAGTATGCTAAGGGTACCTGTAATACATTTTATTTGTCTCTTCTTGTAATAAATTATGATAAACACTTTTTTATAAGTATTTTATATTACAGTTACAAATTTAAAATAAATAATTATTAAGAAAATCATATCTTTTATTGAAGAAATCAACTATATATTTTTTTTAAGTAACAGATGCACTGAAATATTAATTTACTAATGAATAGAGTGGCGTAACTATACTGCAGGTACCTGGAGTATATTCCATTTGTGGGTCCCTCCAGATAATTTTATACATTGTGAGTTCCTTACTTTAGAAACGTATACCCGCCTTGGTTTATCACATTCTGTCTTCATCCTAAACTGGAGAACATTATTACTAATACCTGGGAGAGATAAATGAAAAGATATTTAACGTTAACTAATATAAAATAATCTAAAAAAGAACCCAATTAAAATTAGAAAAAAATAGAATTCAAATTAACAATTCTAACTTTGTCGGGTTGGGAGTGAGTTCGACGTTATTTAATGCAGGCTGGTGATAACAAGATCAAACTGTTACGAAAGATGGCACAACCTCCAATCTATGCTCGTACGTGCATATTCCATCGTAGCATACCATCTCCATGACCCATCGTCGTAGTTGGTTCTCAGCATCCAGGCCGACGCAATAGGATTTGTTTACGGAATTGTAGAAAATAACATGTCAAAATGATTTTACACCGATGGAGTAATATAGACCGAAGGGAAACGTCTCGTTCCCTGTAAAGATTATTCATCATGTGATTGAATTAACAAATTATAGTAAATTATGCACTACTGATTGAATAACATAAAAGTATTTACTCTTCGGTTACATGATACTCACGGTTACATCTTAGATTTACAGTGAACCACATAATTTGACAGCTCGGAGCAATAAATTGAAAAAGAACCATAGATGTTGACCGTTTTTATAACCTTTCAAACATATCGCGTTACCAACATGAGTGCGTTATTCGTGATTACGAGGTACTTGGCATTAAAACTGGTGACGGGGCAATTTCGAACGTGACATCAGTTTGAGTTTAATGTTACTACATTCAATAAAAAATAAAAATAATTAATTCCTTTCAATATTGTATTAGTGTTTGCATCTTACATAAATATTATTTAACTCGACTATTTTTTTGAAAAAATCCCTGTGAAGTAGGAACAACGGTTTCCTTAAATCATAATGAAGGGTAATTACGCTGTTCCAAATAATAATTGGCCTCCCACCAGGCGCGCCGCTGCGTCGCGCGGCCGGCCAGGTATTCCGGGTTTTATTGTACCGCTCGTGTCGGTTTACTGCGCGATTCGCAAAGATTTAGTTACCTACATTTGTACGGAGCGATGTAACGCCAGCCAGTAAAATAGCGATATTTTTAATGCAATTGAATGTAGCCCCTGAGGTCCAAGGTGATGAATTATTTACAGAAAATTTTCGCCGTCTTGTTGAAGAAATATGATGAAATTTTGAAAATAAAATTTACAACCCTCTTAATATTTCAAATGCAGTTAAATTTTTAACATCTCAGTAAATATTGTACTTACTTTTATTGTTTTCCCGCAGGGGTAGATATAGAAAATAGCACGCCATATTCGTTGAAATAAAATACAATTAAATTTTTCGCTAAAAATATCGCCGCTGTAGCGTAGTTGGATAATGCACCTTCCCCGGTTTGGAAAGAGATCCATGTTCGAACCACGGTGACGCAACAATATTTTTCGATAAAATGGATTATATAGGGTCTTTCAACGAGGACGCTCGATTTTAAAATGTAAGTTAAACAGGTTGTGTGTGAGATATTCACTCAATTTTTCTTTCATTTGAAAGTATATTTTATGGCATTAAGTGTGGAATATAACGTTGTTCGAATATCCGCTGCGGTTTTGTTCGGTGGCAGGTTTGGGAGGTCCAATTTTCTATGACTTTATCGCATAAATCTGGCTAAATTTGCTGGATGGCGTTTGTTATGTTGACTTTGAGGGGGTCAATTGTTTGTGGCTTATTCGTAAAGTCTTGCGATTTTAGATAGCCTCAAAGAAAGAAGTCTAAAGGCGTTAAATCGCACGATCTCTGTGGCCAGTTCACGTCACCGCCGCGCGAGATAACCGTACCCTCAAATCGCTCGTGACTTTGATAATAAAATTTGATGATTTACACACGTTGTTCAACCTTCCGTGGTGATTTGCCGTATACTACTCAATAAATTTGACAGATGTCACTTTAACAACATGGCTGCTATAACCTAACAAATTTTAAGCGTCCCTATTAAAAGACCCTTTATATGTATATCTTTTTAATTAATATATTTAATTCATATTTAAAATATCACAGACCTATGTTCTGAGCGATCTTTTTTAGCAAGCAGCTCTACATTTGCTCCTGATTTAATTAAACAGTAAAATAAATATTGTGCTTACTTACTAGCGAACCATCTTACATGGAGAATAACAAATCACACTCTTCGGACATTGTTTACCATTCTTACTTCGCCCGCTTTCACATTTCTTCTCAAGCGTGCTCTTCGGTTTTTGAAGGCGTTTTCTATTATATTATTTATCAGTTTACTATGCATGCACACTACGAATATTCTAATCAGCAGGTAATGTAAATTAGCATTTAGCAATATTTAGACTATTTAATAACGAAGTTCTGTTTGATAAAACAGATTTCAGATAAGCAAACTGACTATTTCGTTGTAACTAAACATATTTGTATTGTATCTACATGCCTATTAATAAGTACCGGGCGCGGTCGCTTCATACATGCTTTGGATGCTTCGTATCCCCTATGTTCTAGAGTCGAAAACCTTTGGACTATCTTTATTTGCACTGCTGCAAATCAATTCATCCTGTCCTTTAGTCATAACCAATCATAAAACGCACTACGACACAGTGCGCGCACGGAACGAGTAGAAATACGTACGCATTCTCAACTTTCGTACATCTATGAATCGCGTAAATACACATATGCCAACGACAGTGGATTCTATCACACGTTCCGTATCCACTAAAAATGAAAATATTCGACTTTCGCGCATGAGCATTCAGTTCCGCCCGTCAAGGTCTTCGAGTACTTTATATGCATGCGTTAATAGCAGACAACGTACAAAAAACGACTTTAATGCTTATGGGTATAATGCATAGAACAGCATACATACTTGTATTATGAAGCGAGCGGATTGTTTCGAGATATTTGTTTGTGTGACGCGGTATGCCCGTCTCGACACAGAATTTCTCTAGTGAGACGGGCACAGTCCAAATAGATTTTTACATAGTATTATATAAATAATTATAATAATTTTTGAATACTTGAAATCGAATTATTGAAATATTGAATACCCTTTGATTATCTATTTATTTCATCATTCAAATAAAAAAATTAATACAAAAAGTATCATGAATGCTTCACCAATGTGTTCTAACACTGTAAAAAAAATACAGAATTGTGTGAGTGTATAATTGAATCATTGGTAGGTATAAACTTATTCAGCAATCCGCATCTCTTCTACAAAAAGACATTGATCGTCACTGGCAAACAAATATAAATGAAATTAATTATTATTATAAGTATATTAATTCAAAGATAGTTTTACGTTACAAAGTGCTTGTTTTATATGTTTTAATAAAATTAAATTTGTTTCACATAGGTAATTTGTGTAATACATTTCGTAGACAGATAGATATTGGGACACTTTAAATTCGGCAATGAAAAGATTGCGATACGTTTATTAAGGGTACTCGTTATATTTCTTGCATAATAAGAAGGTAGTCAACTACAGTTGTGCCAAGATAACGATTCAATTCCGAGATTTATATGCCTCGTTTCGCTTTTGCCGGTGCGCGAGTGAGACAAAATACAGGAAGTGAGTGGGTGCAAACCGAAAGTCTGTAATTATTTTAATTTTGAATTATCCAGAATAATGTTGTAAAGACATAAAAAAAGTTACATTCACGTCTCCAGCATCCGTGCATTGTATAATAATGTATTCGTTCTCAAGTCAAAATACTTTGTTAAAATACATATTTTGTAATTATGTCACTGATTTTCAAAATCCACTATAACACATTTTAACAAATTTGAGCCATATACATATTTAATTGGATTCAAAATTAATATTTTTATTTAAAAAAGTAAGTTTTATTATAAAAATCAAATTTGTTAGCTAGAAATATTAAGTATAATGTTAGGGTGAGCAAAACCCAGTGTAACACGAAATGACTTTCAAAAGTTGTCACGTTTTTTTATCACACTGAAATAAATATTTGTGTTTAAATTAACACGATAATTAACGTAAATACATAATAACTTTATTTTAGATGAAAGTAATAAATAAACATTCTAAAAACGTAATAATGTCTGTCATTAAAGTGTGGCGGTTTTGTTTGATTTTCTCGAAAATATGAAAATGTGTTATAGGGGGTATTGAAAGTCGGCGACTCAATTTATCTCGGTTTGACGGCATTGGTTCACAAACCTAAACGCCCACAATACCCGATTGGCGCCGTGGACCACTTTTTTGAGCAGCTGGGATGAATATCGGCAATAACGCGACGAATGTTAGTTTCCAAGTCATCTATCGTCTCTGGTATATCGTCGTAGAGTAGCGATTTCACATATCCTCAATGAAAATAATCCATAGATGTTAAATGACACAATCTGTGAGGCCAATTCACAGGTCCATTACGCGAAATTATGCGCTCTTCCAATGTTTTCTTTAATAAATTGATTGTGACGCGCGCTGTGTGGCATGTTGCGCCATCTTGTTGAAACCATAGCTCTTCCACATTAACACTATTCATTTGCGCAGCGAAAAAGTCAGTAATTATGTATCTATAGCGCTGTCTACTGACTGTAACGTTCTAGCCGGCATCATTTTTGAAGAAACAACAGCTTCTTCTCTGCAGGTGCGTATTACCAATTAGATTTTGCATGGTGCGAAAATGATCCATGGTTCTTCGAATTACTTACTGGGATGGATGATTATGACAGTAAAATGAACGCAGCGCACGGTAAGTTTCATGAACTGAATTACGATTTTCAAAATAATTTTTCACAATTTGCAAGAATTATTCTGGCGTAAATCTATTCATGGTGAAATGGCAAACTAAACTGAGCACAAATCACCTATCAGCCGTTAAATTAGCTGTCGCTGGAAAAAGTGTTGCCAATTCGAATAACAAACCTCAAAAACATTCAGTTTTCATTGTGACAAATACGTTTAAGTTAGGTTTGAATTCACGCTGTGTTATTACAAATTTAATTAATTGAATATATTATTTAGATGATATAATGTAGACCACATGTATTATAACACTGTGCTATTTCTTCGCACCATGACAAAAGTTCAAAACTGTGCAGGTCCCAGCGGCGTACTATTATTATTATTATTAATTTGGTGATGACGTGAAAACATCATGTTTTTAAAACCCTTCGAATTGGGCTATTGCGCGTGCGCACGTTATTGAAGGGCGTATTTTATTACGCTCCACGGGACCCGCTACGCAGAATGCTCGATCGTAATATCCCCCCGTTTTGACACGCGTTAGTTCAACTAGCTTATTTGCATCTGATTGAGCATCTCAGCAACCATAACGTTTTCTCGCAAATATACCCCGTTTAATAATTAAATGATTTATGCTCATTAACAAATCAAGAAGAAGAATGAACAAATTAGAAACTGCCATAAATCTAAACAATATTTGAGTATGTCCAATAATACACAATTACCTCCAAATTATTAAACTAATTATAGATATCTCATACAGACGAAGCTATTTATATTATATTATATTGGAATTTTGGGTATTACAGGACTTACGACCTGTCTTCGGCTAGCTTAAGTGATCACTTTACACAATGTAACGTTCACCATTCTGTCAACAGTCAGCTTCCATATCTATCAAACTTTACTCACACTTCCCATACAATATAATGAGATATCTATAATTTATTTACTATAAATCTGTTCGTTGCCTAGAAGTTTGGGCATTATATGGTTTTTAATATAAAGTTATGTATATAGTTTCCAATGTATTTATTTTAACCTCACCCTTTTTTTCATCCATATATTTCCACGGGAATTTGATATTGAATATGTTTGAGGTTAAAAGTTTCATAGAAACGGAAAGATTGAGAAAGATGTCGAAAGGAGAGTGACCGCAGGAAATAAAGTAATTGGCACTCTAAATGGAATTATATCTACTTTTAAAATTAGCAATATTAACTTTGTGGTTAAAATTCATATTTTTAATTTTTAATTTATTTATAATCTTTGTTTTATTAACCACTTAATTATATATATCGAGAACTTGTCAACCGAGGCAAGACTAGCGGTACACAATGGTGTTCTGGTACCGATACTGATGTATGGAAGTGAGACTTGGAGCTGGTAGAAGAGATTGAATTCAACGGAAATGAGACCACTTCGGCGTATGTGTGGCAAATCTATTTATAACAAAGTGAAGAATGAAGAAATAAGGAAATAATGTAAAGCTAATTTTAGTATAGAGAGTAAGATTATGAATGGTTGACTTAGGTGATTTGGTCATATAGAACAGACGAATGAGGAAATAATAGTAAGAAAAATGAATGACGCGAGTATTAATGGCACCAGAAGTAGAAAAACATGGTACTACCAGATAAACCAGATACTGGAGTTTGGTCCTGTTAGAAGATGTTTGAATGTGGATGAGGCGAGAATTGTGTACCTGGACAGAAAAGTGTGGGGCTCTTTCTTCTCTGCCTATCCCCACATAAATAATTTAGCCAGTTATAAATTAACCCTTTAAGTGCTAAAATCATGCATTTGTCAAAAAAAAATGAGCTGTAACATGTAAATTAAGGGATGACTGTTTATTTGAGTTGAATTCACATATTTTATCTGATTCCAAGTGCATGTGGTCAATGGTTGAAGTGATAGGATACCGCCGCGCTCCCAGATCATTAAATTATTATCATAAAAATCTATAAATTTCTTCGTTATGATTTTCACGTTTTGAAAATGGTCCGGTATGAAATATTTTTTGCATTCTCTTAACATCCGTCCGCTGGTGATATTTGATATACAAAATACTATGCGGAAAATTATGTTTCAAAAGTAATATCCGGTGGCTCGAAAATAAGTGCTTGCTACTAGAAGCAGTACTAGGCGAAAACTGGTGTGCACTGTTCTAAGCAACATAACATTATTAGCCGGAATTCACTAAAGATTACTCAAATATTATATATTATTAATTCTGGAATGATACGTATAAGAAAAAGCCAGCTTGTATGATTTCTGTTCAGTTTAATAGTATTTTCGTAATAAGAGTTCAATTAATTCCAAATAATGATAGTATTCGCCAAAAATTCCGCAAGAAAAAATTAAACCTCAGCTTCTATGCAGAAGTATTTGTAATGAAGTTTATAAATGTTATCTTTGATATAATTGTAAAGAATAGGTAACTCCGGTCAACTGACTAATAATGTAAGTAATGTCCATTACTCGTTGTCTCACCCGTAGGCGCACGCGGTCGCCATTTAACGTAATGACCCGTAAAAACCGCTTTGACTGTAACGGTGTTCGGTTTCGGGGAGCCGACGCAACTGACGTAACGAACGGCGGACTTGCTAAGCCAACTCGGTAACGATAACGGATATATTTAACGGCGATTAACGCCCGTTACGCCAAAAAAGCCGCGCGGCAAAACCCTTCCATTTATGAAAATTAACCGGTTTGCGGAAAATTACTTTATTGACGCCATTTTGCAAATATTGATAGACCCGGTGAGTACTTTTTATTGAAAAATTGTCGGATTTGCGTGCCTCGAATGTGATATATTTTATCGCGGCCAAATATTATCGAGTGAGAGATTTTGAATATAAAGAACTTTTTTCAATTTTTCAACAACGATTGTTACAAAGTAAAAATCGTATTGTAGATAATAATATATTTTTTTTAGTATTATTTTTCGCATGTCTAAAAGCATTATTTTTGCGGAGTGCATTTGAACAAAATAAAACTTTTTCAAAATAACAACAAAGTTCAACTGTTCATTTTTTTTTGTACATCGGATAGTTGAATTGAAGCTGTCTCGCGTGCCGATAACGATATGTAGGACAATGTCGATGTATGTAGATTTTTTTATTTGAACAAATAATTTTTAAACAAATATCGGATATCTCATAGAGACACAGGTATTTTTTATTATATTTAATGGAAAATATGTGTGTGGGGTAATTACAGGGGTTTTTACCAATCTTTGGCTGGCTTAATTGATCACTTTATATATATAACGTTCACCAATTTGCACCCCTCAATCTACATATTTATCAAATTTTTGAAAGTTGTATGTATGTAAGCCCTGTAATTACCCCATTCTTCCTTATATTTTCCATTAAATATAATAAAAAATAGTTTTGTCTCTATGAGATATTCGATATTTGTAGGTAAAAATCCTGAAATTGTGTGTTCTTGGACGTATTCAAATATTGCTAATAATTATTATTTGAATAATAATATGATATATGAGTAATAATATGAAGATTTTATTTGAACAACTATTAAGCAAATTTTAACAGAAATTAATAGATTTGTTTAATATATATGTGTTAAATTTGAAGTTATCTTGGTTTCAATGTAATATTAGAAAGGAAGTTTCTTGATTACCTCGCGTCTGACAGTAATATTTCACCTCACCCAGCAACATTCGAAAGAACTACCAAAAGTCAAACATGAGGTTGCAAACATCCTAATTATACAATTTAAGTGTTAGTGATTAATTAAACGCTGAACGCTTAAAAATACGTGTTTCACGATCGTTTCAGAGCAACACTCCACCGATAAGGCTTCCCTGAAGATGAGAGATAATTAAGAGACTTATTTTCAAACATATGTATTAGAAAGGAAGTTTAATCTTAAATTAAACATACGTATATATATATGTTTAATTTAAGGTTTTCGCGAGCACTAGTACGAGTATATGGAACTGATATATTTTTTGAGGAAACTTAGGTCGATGTGTATTCGGCACGAAACACGTGCCACTTTAATTTTAAGGATTTGATTAAAAACTTACGGTACAACCGTACTTTTTTGCGGGAGATATTAATCTATCACAGTTGAGTTAGGTTAACTACGATAAACGCGATCTCGCTTGCGATATCGAGAATATATATATATATATATATATATATATATATATTTTTTTTTATATATATCAAATATTTTATACATATTCGCCGGGAAGGTGTAAAATTTTATTAAAATAATTTTTCAGAAATCACGATCTTCCATCAAGCAGTTGTCACTGTCAATGTATAACCTTATTAATGTCACGCCGAAGAAGATAGAACCTTCATTCAAGAATGCAAGAGCTGTCATGTGGTTACAATACTAAGCATTCTGAAGCCCAGATAGAATAATAATGTTTTAATATTAAATTCCTTCCCCCACAAGTACAGGGATGATCGTTTTGAAATTTATTATTCGCTACAATAGTGGCATTTGAAAATTCTGTTTATATATTATTATGCAATGTAGGAATATAGGATATTAAATACCTTTTGACATTTTCATTCTGTATAAATGTACGCATGGAATTTTAAGTATAATAATTTTGTGATCTAATGGTTAACGAGTATACAGTGTTAGGCATTTAAAATTATTGCGTAAATTAGTCTAAAATAATGCGCTACACGTATATCATACTACTCCTATATTTGAGTCTATTAGTTACAATCTCAGCTATCTCTATATTTTTATTTTGAGAAAAACATAAAAACTAATGACTGTACATTACTATTGTTTAAATTTTATTTCAAATTTAGATGATGTTATATTTTTTTCTATATATATATATATATGATTATCTGCTTAGCCGTCTGAAATTGTTAAAATTATCAGTGGAACGTACGATGACCGATCTTATATTTCTATACAAGATCATCAATTGTATGATAGACTTCCCCCATATTGTTGGTCTGTTTGATTTTCACGCTCCATTGAGGTCATTGAGACACAATTCATTGTTCTATTACAGTGATAATGTCAGAACTCATGCATTAGCTGACTCCGCAGTCCCCAAAATGCATTATTTTCTTTGGGGCCTGAATATGCGGAGGGAATTGACATTTTTGGTATAAACTTAATTATTTATAGGACTACATTATTCCAATTTTTTGTATCTGAACTTATACACTTATAAATAAATTGCTTTACTTCACATTTTAAGTTTATTTTTAATTTTGATTATGAAAAACCATGCTGACATTATGTAAGTTTTTTCCTTGTGTATTGCAATTTTGATGAAATTTTCTGTTATTTTACAAATTATGTTAACGCCTGAATAGAGCGCGTATAATAATAATAAATAGATATTAAAAAAATATATATTGCTTATTATTCTATAAAATGATACACCTTTTTATTTTCGTACTATATTACGTAAGAAACTTTAGAAAAAAAAAATACTGTGTCAAAAACTACTAGAAGATTAGAGATTTTTGTGACTGAGAATGAGGGCGATTATTTGAGAAATAGGTGATATCAATTTGATAGATATAAAAAAATGAACATTTTTATACGTAAATATGATTGGTGCAATATAATGTACATTTATACCTAAATTAAATTAGTTTACAAGTGTATGTTAACCGAAACGTATATCAATAACACGTATCTTGGTATTTGTCATAACTTAAATAAAGTATCAGTTACTTATCGACCGAGTATGTGTACGTGCTTTTCAATATGTAGTATTTACTAGTTAGTATTGGCATTTATTGAAGAAAATAAATAATGAGACTTATATAGTTAGTAGTTAGATTTACTTTTGTATTTTATATAGATAATTTTCCACTGAGGATTGGTTAAATAGTGACTATAAGAACATCGAGTATTTTATTTATATACATATTCATTTATTAACATTATTATTCTCATTGCCAAACGTATATTGTCGCCATATTTAGCGCGACCACGTGACACCCTTCTTAATGGTGTGCCTTTGACATATACGTACAAATATGATCACGGGAAGATGAATTTAATGAGTTGGAAGACTGAGATAGAAGTTATTTGGAATATTTATTATCCAACATTGCACCAGGGTATTATTATGAATCCATTATGTGTGTACTATATGTACGTGTGATGATTGATGACGTAAAATGTTCTAAGGGTACAAATAAAGCCTTACTAAGAATATCTTTTTACAGCGCATAACATAGGGGGGTGAGAAAGTTGAGGTTTACGTTAGGGGGAGAATTATAAATATACGGTAATAGATGGAGTTTCTAGAAGGTTGTGATATTTTAAGATAGTTCTCTATACTCGATATTAAAACAATCTATCTGTGACACACAATGTACCTACACTAACTTATAGATTATTATAATAATAATAATGGATAATTTGTATAGCGCCATTTCCGTAAAAACTTTCACCTCAAGGGCGCTTTACACATAAAATGTATATAGTTCTACAATTATCTTTGTTTTTTTAAAATAAAAAATGATTTTTTGAAAAGGTGCGTTTTTAGTTTTTTCTTAAACAAAGATATATGTTATATTATGCATTGTGCTAAACATGTTAAATATAATTAATTAAGTTAAATACTACATAAACGTAGTTTTTAAAATTTTTAATGCCTAATTAAATCAAATTACTCTGTCCGCTGGCATGCCACCGATCATCCCCTATATTACACTATACGCTCAAAAGTATAATATATAAGGGCGAATATTTTCATACATACATGAAGCCAACGATCCAGCACCACTGACCTAATTAAGAGCATCCGAAACCCCAATATCCGACTGGATACCCTTTGCCATCTGACCGGATAATTTTATCCGGAAACTATTTATTAGGTATCAACATATTATTAATTGCATTATGCTAATCGAACAGCCTAGTTTGGTTTGTGGTTATTTAATTAGACTTCTTTGAATCAGTTTTCAGTTTTCACTGATCAGAACATTTATAAATAGGTACCATTTTACTGGGATTTTATAGGAGGCATAGATTAAGCAACGTGTGATATATTAATAGTATTTTAACTTATCTACTTACTCCATACTAGAATAAGGTGCAAGATGGGTTGATTATTTGCGTCTCATCAAATATTGTTGACAGCTAAAAATTTTATTATTTCGACTACTACTCTCTCTCGGTTGATATGTCCAGGACAGTACAGCGGTTCTCTGTTCTGCTTCCACAGCGCGAACTGCTTACCTCCACTCTTCACAATCGTGGTATTTCTTTAATTTATTGGATTTGGCCTGTCTATTTTATTAAAGATCAACCCATGATTAATAATTTATCCATCTTTTCTAGCAATATGTCCAAAGTATGAAAAAATCATTTCCATAGATCATGAGCAGGAAAGAAAAAGACACGTTCGACGCCATAGAGATGTGGTGTGTGCATCGCATGCTGCGCGTACATATGAAACGAACTCTCCATTATTCAAAAAGAAAAATGAATCGCAACAACTATTATAAATCTGTCGAAAAATACGAGCACTAATCAAAATTTTCATCAGAGGGCACGTTTTAACGTAACTAGATGTAAATTGACAGAAGCATAACTGTCTATGGGCAACATTAATAATTCCTGCATGAATTATGACGTTCGTAAATCAAAGAAAAAATTATTTATAAAATTAAACAAAAAGTTTAAAAGTAATCGAAACTCAGTCCTGATTTTTTTTTTAAACTCAATGTCTTACATAAATCTCTGAAAATAAAGCAATATTTTTTTGAAAAATATTGTGAAATCATACAGGTATATACTTTTTAGTGATTTATAATATGTTTTAATTTATTTAGTTATATGAGTATTGCAAATATATATTTTTATTACATGTAGTACCTGCGTATAACCAAATTGAAATAAAAAACAATATTTTTTGAAATGCATAATATACGACTACATACAAGAATGGAATTCTTAAACAATTTTAAATATTTTTTATTTATTATCTTAGTTTTATTAACATCAATTGTGGTTAATAAAACTAAGATAATAAATAAAAAATATGAATCTTAACCACCAAGTTAAATGCTAATTTTAAAAGAATTTTAAATATACTCAAAATTTGCGATATTCCAGTCAAACTAATTTTAACGTTGTCAAAATAGTTGAAAATTCGATAATAACATTATTTTTCGACATTAACAAAGGTAAAATAAACCCTTCATATATAAAACTCTTAATATACTGTCCGTTAGGGTGTTATTACGTAACGCAAAATGTACTTGATTCAAGATAAACTTGAAACATGTATACAATACTATCTTAACCCTTCCCAAACCATGCAGTAATACAGGTCTACCATTATAATTAAACCTGTAATATTTCGGTAAACATGCAACATAAAATTCTTTTTTAAGATAATCTTAAAGAAAATATTAGCGTTTAAGAATGACTAGTGAAAAACTAATTATGAAAAGGGAATTGTACAAAAACAGTTATTATTTCCATTCAAACTGTAGTAAAATTAATACGTTGGTAAAAATACCATTTGTGATATGAAAGACAGAGATCACACACTATTTTCACAGTGAAAAAATAACAAATATACAAATATAATTGTCTCTTTTATACCAATTAAATAAAATGAGATAAGAAGGAAGGACAAATTGTATAGGACTTAGTAAATACTTTAAATTATGATATTAATCATTTTTTCAAAATTGAATGGTCAATATTTAGAGTAAATTAATGTCATTTAAGCTAATAAAAACATTTTTCCTGGCTGTTATTTACGGTAACACGAGTTGACAGCATGGCTGCATTTGGGTATTTTATATCACGGTATGGTAAAGGTTAACCCATAATAGAACCTACATTTATAAATAAGTATAGCCAAAAATCATTAGAATACAACCTACCTCAAAAATGTAATGTTTCCATTTAATATAAAATATAAGCTTACCGATATTATAGTTGGATAGATATAATACTATATATTCTGAATGCGGCAGCACGGATATTATATGGTATGTACCTACATTTAAATTCTCGCATAACTTGTCTCCTTTCCGCGAATCACATTAGCTCCATTTCTGGCTAATGTACAAGGTGACACATATATAGCGCCTATTCAAGTGCGCTGTATCTCAAACAACTCGAATGATAAACGTTAAAATCAGCTGCTATTCCAGTTGTGGAAAGTTGTGGAACTCATTAACCATTGGCAGACATATATTATAAGATCAGTGCTCTGGAATTTGCTATGGCAGGCTCAAAAGCGTGGAACTCTTCGCTCTGAATTATTTTAACTAAGTTACCAGCGTGGAGTTTCTCCTCTAGTTAAGTCATATATGAGAGAACTAGAGTCTATCCTGATATACTACTCACGCCATCTACTTATGAAGCTTTTAATAGGGCCGACCTCCGTCATACATGTCGGTCCCTTTTGACAATGCTCCTCCACTTTTCTCGGATCTGTAGATCTTAAGACTGTCACCAGAGAAGTGCCTATTGCTTTTTCCATCTCGTCGGTCCAACGAGTATGGCCTACCATAACAAGGTTCTCAAAAAATGTAAGTAATTTCGTCTCTGGCGAATGATGGAGAGTCTATCCTTGATATTCAACTCCTGCAGAATGTCCACGGTATGCACAACATGTGTGTCTTCAGCATCACATCTCAAAGGAATCAATCCGTCTTCTTTCCCTTGCCTTCAGATTCCATAATTCCATGACACCATCCTCCAATATCTTGATTTATCTAATGATTCTTGTTAGGTTCAATATATTTTTACCATATTTTATTCATTTGTACGATTTACATGTCCAAACCCTGTTTGCGACTATTTCCTAAACTTTTAAATATAATGAAAAATATTTTGAGTATGTCTAAATCTTTGTAGGAACCAATTATGATACAGAGGGATTGTCATCAAGATATAGATGTCTCACAGAGACAAATCTATTTATTTACATGAGAAGAATGAAAGCCTTGGGAATTACAGGGCTTACTACTCTCATCGGCTGGCTTAAATGATCACTTTACACAATGAAACGTTCGTGCTACCACATCTATCAAATTTTTGGAAGTTGTTTATATGTTATCATGTTGAAACCTTTCAATTTTTTATTACCAACTGTTATCAAATTAAAATATAATATAAATAGCTTCGTCTCTATGAGATATCTGATAATTATTTTATGTTAATTTTTTACTTATTTTGCATACAATATACTTGTGGTTTAAACTAAATAGATTTTTAAAGATATCTAACTATTTTTTGAACCACGTTAAGCCAATTTAAAAAAAATATATATTATTTTGACTTCCATTTGTTTGTGACCTTCCAATTTAGTGGGCAGTACAAAGTAAAAATAAAAATGGTATATTTAAAAAAATTAATGTATTATACCACGAAGTAACTGCCAAATTAATACCTAATCTTATATATTTTAATAAGTGTATCGGATGACGCTGCTCAACTAGGCGACGCCTGTATCACAGCAGCCTGATTATATTTATTTTATTTCATTGTAATTCGTCAATCACATTGATAAAAATACGTTATACACAAGAAAAAGAAAACGAAGAGAAAAAAAACGGATTGGTGTGTAGGTAGCAAACATTTATTTTTCTTATTTTTTATTTTAATATTAGAAAATATAATACATTTTAAAATAATCAGTAGGATATATATATATTATTTCCTTAAACATTTCTTTCTTTTCCATGAAAGTAAAACTCATGTACAGTGAAGGATATACGAGAATTTATGTTTCAGTCAGTCTGTGTACATACTTTTTTTACTTCAAATACAAATTTATAGTAATCTGTAATTTTTCTAATTGTGACGGGGAGATTGTTAAAGAACTTGATGCATTGATAAATATAGTGATTTCTGTTTGCGGTATAATTTAGTTTTGGAATATTTATCTTGTAGATCGGAATTAGCTTAAAAATTTAATTGATTTTTAATTTTGAAAATTTGGATTATTGATTTTTTTTGTACATCTATTATTTTTAGTACTTTGAAATCTGTGAAGAGTTAAATACTTGGATAGTCTTTTTATTTTAGAATAATTTTTATCATCATTTTTGAGTGATATTGATATTGAATATATATTAATATTGAAGTTTTATATGCTCCTCCCCATCCAATAATACCGTATTGAAAATGTGACGTACAAACGCGTAATATATTATTTTCAGATTTGTATGTAATAAGATGTTTCTTAGTCTTAAAAATATGTAGGCAGTTTTCTTTATTTTGTTAGTAAGATTAGTAATATGTTCATTCTATTTGAGGGTGTACATGTAGCGTACTATGATTTCTAGGTACATAAAATAGAACAGTAATTCTATAGTAAGTCCATTTTAGAAGAGTAATTTTGCGTATCGTGTAAAAAGGGATAATTTCTGTTATCGTTAATAATAAATTTTAATTTTAAATTAAAAATATTTTAAATTCTGATACGGAGTAAATTTTCTGTTTCTTTTCTGCCTTTTTTAATTAACGAGTTGGTAATTATTTATTTAATTTTAGATTGTGGATATGCTATTATTTTTGTAACTTTTTTAACAAACTTTTTTAATTGTAAACAGTGCGAGTTTCTAATTATCTGTATGTACATTTGAAAAATTTACTTGCTTATTTCTAGTACCTCTTAGACTATTCAGGCTAATGTCCGACCGCACAATCCTCTCCAGACAGCTCTGACTTGAGCAGATCCTCCAGCAGAGAATTTTCAGCCACATTACATCTTTGCGAATATTATCCGCCCATCTCATTCTTGGGAGTCCAAGGAGCCGCGTTCCCCAAGATTTCCTTCAAAGACCTCTCGGAGGATCTGGCATCCCAATTTTCTCAATTTCAGAATACTCCAAGAACTAGGAGAATTATAAGATTATAATTGTAATCTAGAAGCTTCAAGATCTCTAAGGCATTTATATAGATACTAAATCGTGAAATATAGATTTTTGTAAATAATTTTGAGATAATATATCAGAAGAATTAAAAAGCAATTTTCAATAATGTGAGGTAAGTACAAATATAACAAATAATAACTAAACCATAAATTTGTGTAATATTTGAATATAGTCAAAAACACACAATTACTGAATTTTCACCTATAAAAGCAATGTTATTAATATACTGGTCAAAATAATAAAAAAATGAAAAATTGATTTTCAGGCGTATTCAAGTATAATGTATTAAAAACTATTTATAAATAAAGAATATTGCATCAAATAATTTAAAAAATAATTGGATTCTCATTAGTGACATCTATGCTGTTTCAGGGAAATAAATATCTAATTTAGTTCACAGATGGCGATAGTGTAATTGTACTTTAAGTGTTTCCACATAGTGTCATGTATACAAATTCCAAAAATTTCATATGGAGATTGATTAATGGGCCATAATGGTGAACGTTATATTTGTATAAAGTGATCACTTAAGCCGGCCGAAGACAGGTCCTAAGCTTTGTAATTACACATACTTCCATATGTTTCCATTAATTATAAAAATAATTGCTTCATCTCAATGAGATATCTATAATTTGTTCTTCATAAAAAGGAAATTATTGAAAATTTTGATAATGCTATCAACCCATGAATACTTTCGTAGAAACTACAAAATATGTTGATATATTAAAAAATTTTTACAGTTAAAAAATGAGATTGTATAGTTTTGTTGTGATTATTAAATTTTATGACATACTTCTGTGGTATTTTGAATACGAATTTAATTAGTCGACTAGTAAGATGTACAGAAAAAAATATTATTAAGTAAACACATTCTTATTGTGAAGTTGTAATTATTCAGAACATAGGTCTGTGATATTTTAAATATTAAATTAATGTATTAATTATAAATATATACATATAAAATCAATTTTGTCGAAAAATATTGTTTTTGCCTCACCGAGATCCAGGTTCGAATACCTCGTAGAAGACCACGATATTGTCATGAGTAGGGCTTTCGATCCCAAAGTTTTATAGGCATCGTAATCCTGGTATATTATGTTTTTGAATTTTTCTTTCACATTTTTTGTTCTTCGGCATTGCTGCGTAGTCATGTGACATATCAAAACGTTAATAAAAAAAAGGCAAATTTCAAAATCGAAATACATCATGGAGTAAATTTAGAAAAATGCTACGAGGATTTAAAATCAGTATCACCTGCCAGCGTGGAATCCGAACAGGTTTTTTCGGGATTTGAGAAAATAGCGATGAAAATAAGATCATCACTAAATGATGAAATCTTAGACACTTTTGTATTATTCAGGTATCATTTTAAGTCTCAAAATAATGAATGAATTTTTTTTTATGTATTACGAATATTTTTTTTTTTGCCTTTGTCCAGTGACTTTTATATTAGAATTTTGTTAATACTTTATGTTAGCGTATGTATAAAACCTGAAAATAAAAATAAAACATCTGTTCTAACTCTTATTTTTTATAATAATTTAAACATTTAAATTCCCGGTGCCGGCACCGGGATCCCGAGATTGTAAATTAACAGCATTGTAATGCTCGTTCTAAATATCATCTTCGGGATTGAAAGTTCTAGTTATGAGCACATTGACTGAGAAAGAGAGAGATTTTCACAAATCCTCGAAACATGAAGGAACTTACATAAAAGAAATATAATATATTATCCAAATCGTGTCAAGTTAATCAGTCCTAACTAACTTACCATCACGCTGTTTCCCTGCAGATTCCCGCGATGATAGAGCGCCACACTCCTTTGTCTTGACACACAATTCTCGTCTCATCCACATTCATACATCTTCTCATACAAGCTCGCCGATTGTTGAGGCTTCTAACAGAACCATCCTCCATTTTCTAGTTTACCTGGTCATGCCAAGTCATCCGTGGACGTCCTCTATTTTTCTAGTGCCATCAACACTTGCATCATATATATTTCTTACCACTCTCTCCTCATTAATTCGTTCCACATGACTAAACCACCTAAGTGATCCTTTCTTAGTTTTTCTCATTATACTAACATTCCTTCCTTATCTCTTCATTTTTTACTCATCTCATTTCCGCTGCATTCAGTATACTTTCGTTCCTCTTCTGCCAGCTCTAGGCCTCACTTTCATACATTAGTCTCGGTATCAGGACTCCATTGTGCACCGCTACCATGGTTGACAAATTCCCGTTAGATATAATTCCATTCAAACACAGACAAGACTAGTAAAATAGCTAAGACATGGCTGAATCTATCAGTGGCGAAACGTACTGCGTTAAACTTAATTTGGAATTTTTCTCAACCTTTAAAATATTAAAGGTACTCTCCCAAGCCGACGCATTCAATGTTGCATCTCCTATAATAAATGAAGGCAACGAATCATAAATATCACCAGGGGGAGGTACGCTTTACACCAAATGCGCGCTTTTGATATTTAATAATGCGCAAACATTATCATAAATAAATTTTATTTAGATGTTTTTTTTCCAATCCAATTCTTCCGCGGGTTGTCTCATTACGCGCGTACACAAGTCGGGGATCGTTTCGGGAATACGTAATGCAACGTTGAAAGACTTGTATAGCAAATTACAGCGGTCAGACTCGATATACGTATCAGGTCGGTGAGGGAGGCCATCGAAAATCAGGTTAATATAACGAGTCAATTTCAAAATAAAAATTCAACATTTATTTTTCAAATACAAATTAAATGTATTAATTAGAAAGATATAGATATAAAATTAATATTATCGAAAAATATTGTTGTTGCTGTCGGGATTCGAACCTGGATCTCTTCCAATTTTGGAAACGTGCATTAACCGATTATGCTACAGTATATGTCTTTAAAATAACATATACCTATGTTCTAAATAATTGTATCTTCACAACAAGAATGCGTTTTCCATAATAATATATAAGTTGTATCAATGTGTCCAAAATTTAATAAAAATGAATTGTTAATTCTGCCGTCTCCTATCGGTTTACTCAAAAGTATTTGAGATTCCGTAGATGGCTCTCAAATAATGGAACGATAGATGTATCAATTTGAAAAGTGTAACATATAGATTCGAAAATTTGTTGTCAATGCACTGTGTGCTGTAGTATAAACGGTTAATGCACGTTCCTCGGATTGGAAGAGATCCAGGTTCGAATCTCGGAAGCAACAACAATATTTTTCAATACAATTGATTATATATGTATATCTTTCTAATGAATACATTTAATTAGTATTCAAAATATCACAGACTTGTGTTCTGAATAATTACAGCTTCACAACAATAATGTTTTCTCTTTAATAATTTATTTTCACGTGTATATTAATTAATATTTATTTAGTATTATTACACACGCCCTATTCAGGCATTAACATAATTTGTAAAATAATAGAAAATTTCATCAGAAGTGCAATACACAAAGAAAAAAATGACATAGTGTCCTTTAAAAATTAAAATAAATTCAAAATGTGAAAATGTGAAGTAAATCAATCTATCCGTCATCATTGAGTTGAGATACAAAAAAATGCAATAATGCAGTCCTATAAAGCGTTAAATTACATTAATATAGCAAAAATGTTGACTATCTCTGCATATTTATTCCCCATATTATTATTATAGAAACATATGAAAGGTTTTTGATATTATTACATGTTATTGTGCGCTCAGCTCTCAAAAAAAATTCGTAATAGATAATTTTTAGATAAATGTGTGACGAAAGAAATATTAAACAAATACTATTTACCATGGTGAATATATACTTTATTCAGTATCCATAAACGACAAAATTTTGTATTGACTCTTTTCAGAAATTCGCATATTTGAAACGTCATAAAATTCACATGTACCATAAAAAAAAATATAAACTTTTACTTTTCGGTAGATAAGTAATAATTTTTTTGTGATTTCAATATATTTAAGGTACCTACCTAAAACTTAAATTTAAAAAATATTACATACCTTGTGCGGCAACGCGGATAACATGGGTAGTTTTTAAATTCTCTCACATAACATCCCTTTTATATGAGCTACATTGACTCCGGTTCACTGAAAAAGTTGAATTTAAATTGTGCTGGTTGATGTACAAGCCAACACATAACATGGTGCTTCTGTATGTATCCCAGACAATTTGAATAGTTGACGTCAAACTCTCAGGTCTGCCTCTATTTCAGCCGCAGAAAAGGTTGTAAAGCCGACCAGCCATTGCCAGAAGTGTAAGTTTAGTGAACGGGCACATGGCAGGACCAAAAGCGTGGAATTCTTTGCCTTCCATCATAAGAAACAGTGCATCAGAGACTTTATTTAAGAATAAATTAAAAACGCACATTTTCAATAAATCTTTTCCATGAGTGAAAATAACAATTTTTTTTTTAAAAACAAAGATATTGTAGGACTATAAACAATTTATGTGTACAGTTCAGTGTACAGTTTAGTTTTTATGAAAATGGAGCTATGAACATTGTCCAATGATATTTTTATGTATGATAGATATCTACACAAATTATATATATAACGGTTTTCGAACATTTTAAAATATCAAAAAGTAATTTTGTAAATTTCATTCCTTCCTTTCTTCCTAGTTAACTGTTCACAACACGCACGCACGCGTTTGTTCACGCACGCACACGTTTGTACATACCGTGGGTACAATTCAACAACCCTACGTTACCCGCGTCGTTCACGACGTAATGTATTCTTGCCGATGTGCGACAGAATAAACGAAATTTAGCGGGAAAATTACTCGCACGATAAAGATAAACGATTGAGATGTAAAATTGTGAATGTGGCCTAATATGGCCTAAGTGCACGGTGGGGGGTGAGGGTGAGTTGACACGTATTCTCAGGTCTCGCATGTGTGAGCACTTAATTTTGTCGAAGTCTCCCGTGACATTAGAAAACATTGCTTTTATTTTTGGGTGAACAAAGAAATGATAAGAAAATTTTGAGGTATAATAATAATATATAATTACATAAATTCTACTTACAATTTCACATAATAAATTTATGGTTAAAGAAGTATTGCAGCTATATAAATGTAACAGAATATTATTTTAACAATAAAAACTTTGTACTACACACACGCTGTTCCATATGACGGAGGGTAAATAGTTGCACGCTTTTGGTCTTGCTGTTACAGATACCCATTCACTGAAGTTAGACTTCTGACTACGGCTGGTCTGAGAGTTTGATATCTACCATTCAAGATGTCTAGAATGCAGAGATTTTAAAGATACAGAGGCGTCATATTATATGTTGCCTTGTATGTTAACCAGTAAAATTTAAGTTCTACTCTTTAAGGAAAATATAGCTTGTTGCCGTATGTACCATCGATAGCTAGTCCTGGATTTTCTATTGGTATTGTTGAATACATTCATTCAATTCATGTAAATAAAAAGACACCAAGCATTGTGAAACTGGGCTGGTAGTCACCGATGGTCGCACTCTTTGTAGTCTTGAATCTTCTTAAAATCTGCTGATCAGGTTATACAAAGCTTCCGAAACTTTGTATAACCAATAATCGAATAAAATAATACACGAAAAGTTTTTATATCACCGCCGTAAAATATATCCGACAGAAACCGAAAATGTACAACCTGGCCTACTTATCAAAGTGCAAAACGTGTAAACAGAGCTAATAATGTAGTTCACGCAAAAGGGATGTCATGTGAGAGAATTTAAACATTATATAAATTATTTGTACTGCCGTATTCAGAATAAAGTGTAATCTATCCAGCTGAAATATTGACAGACCAGAATAGATACTATAACAGTAGACGTAATCTATATTTATACACTTTCTTATTCATCAATAAGAACATCTGGGGTTTCCATGGAAATGTCAAAAATACCAGGTCTCAGAGGAAAACAATATAGCAATCCCTACGATGCGCACCACATACGAACAAAGGAGCTATGTTTTTGTAGCACCCAAATTGTATAATTCTCTCCCTAAATACATAAAAAATATTAAGCAACACAGACAGACAGAAAGGCGCAAAAAAATTCTGGCTGAAAAACTAAGACCGACCGTATGTTCAAAACATGGTTATCCCTTCAATATGAATACATACAGAGTCAAGACTTCAGACCCAACACCAATTATTAAGCAGCCCGTGAATGCGTGTGTGTGTATTGAATTAAATTGTACTGTGTTAATTAAACCTATTAAAAATGAATCCTTACAATTATCATTATCTTTACAAATTTCAGGTAGCGTATAAATTTCTCAAGATCAAATATTGCATCATATTTTGTTACTTACACTTTTTATATTTTCCTTCTCTTTCTTCTTTCTTATTCTAAATTTATAGTTTATACAATAATTATGAATAATCTGATTGTTGATTAAAAATGTAAAATGTTTGCCTCAGCATGGGCGAAGACTAGTGAGGCAGATATTAAAATACCAAATGTACTTACAACATGTGATAAGAAATAAATAAGTAAATTGTCGTCGATTATTGAGGCTTCTAACACGATCTTAGAGGTTTACCAGGTAGTTGCCAAGTTTTTTGCTGTTGTCTATTTCTGGTACCATCAATACTCGCGTCATATATCTTTCATAATTCTCTCTTCATACATTCGTTCTACGTGACCACATGGCGAAATATAAGTTGGTTTTAACGCAATAAACATATTTTGTGTTGCAAAACTCTTTGCCTCCGGTAAAAAAAATAAACTTTCAATTTTCTAAAAATATAATAAGCCTTATATAATCATAACATTTTATTATTATTGATTTTATTCGAAATTAAATTAAATTTGTTTTTCATCTGAAAAAGTACTTTTTATTTTATTCTATGGAAATCAAACTCGCAGCTCCAAAAATAAGCAGGCCTTACTTCGCGTTTCATAGATATCATAACTTATAAATATGATCATTACAGGTTTGGATTAGGTATTAACTTTTTTGATTGGTTTCCTTTATGTCGTATAATTAAACCAATCGAATTCATGGCCATCGTTCGAAGTCAGTCGACGATGAGGAGATGAGGGCGATCCTCGAAGGCAATCGTTTTTGACTCTGTAAACACCGTTAAGATTATCCGCAAAAATATTGACTTGAATGTGAAACTTTCGTAAAGACTTCATTCTCCAGGGTCCATCATCATAAAATGAACGAATACGACATTACAGAAAAATTTCCAACCATTATCTCTTACCGTTTTCGATAAAAGATTGAATGAAGTCGTTATATTATACAGAAAGACAGACATCGGAAACTATAACCATTTTAACTTACCGTTAAAGTGTATAATTCTGATATTTCATAGAATATCTAGTTGTAACTGAAGGATTCAGATAGGCTTCGACATTCATATAGATAGTCCTTAAGTAACAACGGAATTACTTTCTGACACATTGGTTGTAAGTTGAATTTTACTTTCACTGATTGATTTGGCAGTTATTTGGAGATGTAACATTTTAATTTAAAAAAAATGTATATAATTTTTATTTATACATTGTACAACACATACACCATTTTTTAAATTAATATCACTACTGGTTTCGAGAAGAGCTGTCTTTACCATCTACAGGTGTAAATTGAACTACATTAAATACAGTTGGCTGTGGAGCATTGGGGTGTGTGTAGTACAAAGGCAAAATAAAAATGACATATTTTTTTAATTGAATTTTACTTAGTACCCGTATACGTAAATTATCTTCGATGTTAGCCCTGGATATTATAGTTATTTTTATTGAGAATCTCACATGAAATTATGTAGAGAAAAACCACTCACCTGATTTATCTTATACTATCTCATTCTACCTTAGTTTGCTCCGATTCCCGGCTGGCCAGCTTCTAGAACTTCCGATGAATACCAAAAAACCAAACACATTATGCGTGCATCGCCGCACAATCAACCTAGGTCGGCTCAAAAAGTTCTGATGGCCGAAAGTTTGTAGTTTTACCTACATAACATAAAATGCACGTACTCAAGTATTTTTTAAATCAGGGCTAATAATCAGACCAGATGTAATGTCAAAACAGTGCGTTCAGATAGTGGATGAAAAATTAGAATAATCTTTTATAAACTAAACTACCGAAGATTGAACTTGCCCTAATTGTATTTGTTATAGGATTAGGATACTCGTGCGTCGTAGTCAGCAGTTCATTTCACTAAATACGATATTATTTTTCTCTTTAATATATATGTGCGCCTTGTGACATGAAAGTTTCTAAGTTTACTGTGTAGTGGAAAATAAAACAATTATTTTGTTCTTCTACATTATGTTTTGTGAGCTGTGTATTGTATTCATAGTATACGCCACCAGCGCTTAATACAAGCAGCCACTTCAGTGTCTATCTCCCAGATCCTTACAGAAAAATTATGAAGACCTTTGTCTTTCGTCAAATCGTGTACACATTACCCATCGCTGAGTGTCATTATTAGTAGTCTACATTTTATAGTAAATTCCTACATAGATAATGTACAAACCGCTGTATTTTCCAATTAAGAATAATGTAGAAATATGCGAAATTATGTTAATATGGGATATTTAAAGTCTTTAAAAAGAAATAAAAACAAATCACTTCATCACCATCTATTACCAAAATAATATATAATACCAAAATAATAATAGCGCTTGAAATTCAAACACAACGACTAGGATAATATTTAATTTTATAATTTACTAGCGGTCCTTACCCGGCCTGTTCAGATTTTAGTTTAAGTTATAATTTAAGATATAGGATTAAGATGAGAAATGCTTTGTTTTACATAGGTTCTAAATTCTATTTTAATTGTATTATTTATATTATCACTTTTGTATGTAAACAAATTTTGTTATTTATTTATATGTATTGTAAATGTATTATTTACTAATAAAGTGAGCCAGCCGGGGACAATGAAGCTGTGCGGTATCACCCTGTCATATATACGAGCTGCCTAATAGCATTAAAAAATACCTACCAGGCGGTGAATTAATAGTACCGAAATAGGGGCCTTGAGCTTATTGCGTCGGTCTTGGGTAAGCGGTGGGTCTGCCTTCATTGTTGTAAAGAGGTCCTAAATAATATCAATGTACGCAAAATTTGATCCAGGCAGGATGAGTTGTTTCGGTATTGGAGGAGGTGTGTTTAAATAATGTTTTAATCAGAATCGTATAGAGTAACTGTTCAAAATATGGAACGGATATCATTCAATATATTGTACATTTATAAAAAAAATTGCTAAAAAATCTCATTTCTGAGAAGAATCAAAAGTTTTGTAAAATAGTATACAACTCTGTAATTATTCCTCACATCAACTATTGTAGCAGTATTTTATTTTGGGCTAATGATGAATCAATGCAACGTTTATCAGTTATGCAGAATATGTGTGTACTCGGATCAGTGCAATGTTGAAAGATCTGAATACGATGACTTTTAAGCAGAAAATATATTACAATGTGATGGCATTTATTTTTAAAATCCTCACTAAAAAAATATCGGCAGAATTTATAAAAAAAATTGATGCAAATCAACATGAAGATAATATCAAACAAGAGGAAAAGATAGACTGAGACTGCCATTCAGGAAGAAGAATAAATCTCAAAAATCGATGATGTACAGTGCGATATAGATTTTTAATAAAATGCCGAAAAATATAAGAAAGGAGGATAAACTACATGAATTCAAAATCAAACAAAACAAACGTGTGCAAGATAAATTGCAGTATAAATAAACATTTTGAACGTGTTTACATTAGAGCATATATAAATATACTTATGTATGCACTATATTAAAAATAAATAAATATTATTTATATGTAGTTAATGTTTCGTTGTGCCAAATACTACGATAGTTTGAACATACTCGTACGTACTACTGTAAATTGTTTTCCTGCACGCTTATGTCTTTTTCAAGATGTTACCTCTTTATGCAATAATAAAATAAGTTTTTCCATATTAGTATCACAAATATAACAAGTGCAGTATGCACAAGTTTTCAAATGTCTCGTTAGCGAGAACGTTTGTAATAAATTTCTCGGAGAGCATGTGAAATTGCTACATCATTATAATATACAAATATGACAGTCACCATTATGTTTGTTGCAATTCACTTCCAATGTTCTCGACAACTTGACTCGAAGTTACGCGATCTTTTGAAACAGTTGTAAGTAAGTAATGTACCTGCAGTTTCTGCAAAGCTTTCTGAGGCTTCACAGCGCGTCGACGGTGTATTTATTTCTGCGGAGACGCTTGTGGCATTTTCTTCCACAGGCACTTTTGTTCGGGTTGGCTGGGCGAATTTCGAAGTCAGCACTATGATTCACTCATTTTTATCACTTGAAAATATATATTTTACGTTAAATACATAATGCCCTCTTTTACTGCCGAAAATAATTCCTTTGAGATTGTCAATACATTTACGTATTTATGTAGGATCCCTATTAACAGACACCACCAAAACTGATGAAGAGATTAAAAAAAGGCTGGCGAGTGCTAATCGTCGTTACTTCGGCCCACAAAGACAGTTGAAACCGAATATTATGTACAAATAAACAAAATCGATGCCATAAATGGTCGTTTTTCGATGTTTTTCCTATATATACTTCCTTACTTACCATCACGCCGTTTCCCCGTGGGGGTAGGCAGAGAGGATAGAGCGCCACACTTTTTTGTCCTGACACACAATTCTCGACTCGTCCACATTCATACATCTTTTCATACAATCTCGCCGATTGTTGAGGCTTCTAACAGAACCATTATCTGGTTTACCTGGTCGTGCCAAGAGGTCGGACGTCCTCTATTTCTGGTGCCATCAACACCTGCATCATATATCTTTCTTACCATTCTCTCCTCATTCATCCGTTCCATATGACCGAACTACCTAAGTGAACCTTTTTTAATCTTACTCACTATATTAACATCAGGTTTAAATTATTTCCTTATTTTTTCGTTCTTTACTCTTTATCACAAATACATCTAAGTGATCTCCTTTCCACTGCATTCAGTCTACTATCGTTCCTTTTCTGCCAGCTCCAGGCCTCACTTCCATACATCGGTGTCGGTACCAGGATTCCACTGTGCACCGCTAGTCTTGCCTCGGTTGACAAATTCCCGTTAGATATAATTCCATTCAAAGCGCCGTTCACTTTATTTCCTGCAGTCACCCTCATTTCGATATCATTCTCAGCCTTTCCGTTTCTATCTAACATACTTGGCAAATACACAAACTCATCTACATGTTCTAAACATTCATTACCTACAAGTATTTTGCATGGTGTCTTGCTTTCCTCCTTCCTATATATAAGGCTAGACAATCGTTGCACTTAGGTTTATAGATGCCAGAATGGCTTAGTATGTCTTATTCGTTTTTACAAATAATTAAACGTTTTCTTAAATTATTATTAGCATAGAAAACTGACATTATTTCTTTTGAGAGTTTAGATATACTTATTAAATTATTTATGTACACAATTTTGCGCCATTGGGGTTAAGTTATTATAATTTATAGTTGGAGAACCGTTGCAATGTTATTTGATAGGATTCTGTTAATTAGGTAAGGGACATATCCATTGATGGAAGGTTTGATTGTAGATAGTTCATTATAGACAAAATCAGATTTATATATAGGCAAAATGTCGAGGAACATTATATTATAATAAAAGAACATACTACATTCTTCACAAGTATAGGTTTTTCAGAATTTGTCGAACACTTAATCAATTCTAACCACACCATAATCAATAATATTAACCAAATACTAAATTACCGAATAAATATATCCAATAGTCCGGTATTAAAGTTGTTCCCGTGTAATACCCACCCTTCTCTCTCGCCCCTTCTTGACACTCTAACCCGCTCTAATATATTGTTGCTCTGTCTTCTTAATCTCATATTTAAATATTTGTACTTAAGTTAGTCTAAATATTATATTGTCCTCAAGAAGGTTGAGTCCAACTGAAACTAGTTGACTTTAGTATATGTACATAATAAAGTGGTTTAGAACAAAAATATTACAATATGTTAGCTTTCTTTGTAAATTTAGATCTTAACTGTTTCATATTCGTAATATGGATAGAGCCAGTATTGGTGCACTCACCCAAACAAACGTATTGACTCATACCTATATTAATTATTGCTACAAAGTGATCTATAAATTAAATCAATTTTAAAATTGTTCTTCATATACACCGTTTATATAGTAATAAATGTAATTCTATCTACTTGTAATTATAATTTTGAACAATTGCTTGTAAACTATGCCCATCTCGACACAGAATTTCTTTAGTGAGACGGGCACAGTCCAAACAGATTTTTACATAGTATTATATAGTTACAAATAAAATAAATAAAAAAATATTAGTGTAAAGCGTGGAACTCTTTGCCCTCCATCATAAGATACAGTGCATCAAAGACTTTATTTAAGAAAATTAAAACGCACCTTTTCAAAAAGTTATTTCCATAAGTGAAAATAACATTTTTTCATTTTAAAAACAAATATAATTGTAGAACTGTAAACAGTTTATGTGTAAAGCGCCTTTGAGATCAAAGTTTTTACGAAAATGGCGCTATACAAATTATGTAATATTATTAACCGTCAACTCTCTCGTCGATGGTAAAATTTCATCTGTGAGAACACGCACCATAAGGACCTGAGTACATGCAGGCATACGGTACTAAAATAATATATTTGACTCTAAGGAGTTTTAATATTTTTTCTTCTGTTATTTACATAGTCGTAAATACCCCCAGTAATAGTTAAAATTAGTCGAAACTGAAAGGGCTTTTTCAAAGTAAGGCCACGAACTAATAAAAATAACGAATTTCGGAAACTTTATCCTCGTTTATATCAACTAAAGCAGTAAATTTTAACTTCCCGAGTAATATCTCGGTAGAAACAGTTCAGCGGGGACGATTTTTGTCGCGTGTAAAATAAAAAACGGTATAAAGCCGCGTAGAGCAGCTTCAGACAGCTTAAAATAGATATCATGAAGACAAGTTTATTTGACTTCTTGACGTGATTAGAATGGGTTTTGTTGAAAGCACCATTTGTGTACGTTTTGTGAGGATTTTTTCATGATGAGTCTGAGTTTGATTACCCGCGTGTGCACGTCGATGGCTATGAAGACGCTTGATTCACGTGCAGAGTACCGGGTCGATGAGTTAAAATAATGGCCTCTACGGAGACGTATAAGTATTCAAGATGTGATGTGATTCTTAGAAATAACACATTGCACCGCGAATGCTATCGCGATGTTGAAAACAAACATCGATATCAGACAAAACAATATTCATATTTTTTATTTATTATCTTAGTTTAATAACCACAATTGAGTTTAAAAAACATCTACCGGTTTCGGAAAACACCTTTTCCTTCTTCAGGATATGTCAAAACTAACTAAAAATATAGCATTGTTTTTCTATTTATCCAGAATCTATTTTTAAATTTAAAAAAAAAACAACAATTATTTAAAAAGTAAATTTAGGTACTAAATTTACTTTTTAAATAATTGTTGTTTTATTTTAAAAATTAAAAAAAAAAAAAAAAATTTAAAAATAGATTCTGGATAAATAGAAAAACAATGCTATATTTTTAGTTAGTTTTGACACATCCTGAAGAAGGAAAAGGTGTTTTCCGAAACCGGTAGATGTTTTTTAAACTCAATTGTGGTTATTAAACTAAGATAATAAATAAAAAATATGAATCTTAACCACCAAGTTAATATTGCTAATTTTAAAAGTAAAACAATATTCATATATCAAGTGCCACCTGGTGACGTCAGGCTTCCAAATCAATCAGTCAATCAATCAAGGCAAGCAGTAGGATATGGGAGGGTAGGAATTTAGACGCGGGCATGTGATAATAAAATTATTCGTGGCCGATATTAATGGCGCCATTAGTGTGTTCTTACGAAGTGTCTACCATTAGGATTTATTTAAAGTTTATTTTTTGATCAAAGAATGATCGGAGTTAATGAATTATGGACAACCCCCATTCATCGTGCCACCGGTGAGTGCGTAGTCATTATATCACTAAGGTTCTCGCCATAATGTATATTTCCGTCAACATATATTCCCACCCCATGTCAAATCTAGCCTTAACACGTGCGAGAATCATCGAAATGAGTGTGGGAAAAGTGTAGCCTCAACAGCACTATCTAGTATAACAGATTATAATATTATAAATGAGCGGTGTAATATATTTCCTTTCCTTGGTATCTTTACATCTAATAATATGACCAAAATATTTGAATATTCGAAGTCGTATAGGTCAACGCGGTACAAAACCAACAATTTTTCTAAATTTAAAGAAATATATAAGGTATATTACTTTTATTAAATGTATGAGTTTTGCATACACCATTTTTTAGTTCAATATTTGGTATTTAAATATATTTTTTAATTTTTGAACAGGTGTTGCGTGTACGTGGTGTGGCTTTTCGAATACATTAATTTATAATAAGTTTAAAATATGTTACACCAGGGCGTATTTGTTTGACACAATATTTTCAAAGATTGGATGGATTTATTTACTTTATTAGTAACCATATAATACAATGTAAAAATTTGTTTGGACTGTGCCTGTCTCACTAGAGAAATTCTGTGTCGAGACGGGCATGGTTTACAAGCAATTGTTCAATTAATTAGAATTACAAGTAGGAGATAGAATTACATTTATTACTATATAAAAGGTGTATATGAATCACTTTGTACCAATAATTAATATAGTTATAAGTCAATATGTTCGGGTGAGTGCACCAGTACTGGCTCTACCCATATTACGAATCCAAGTTTTAATATATAATTTCATGTTTTTGGGATGATTCTAGGGAGAGAGGGCGCGAGCCAAGATGTTTGGTATGTTTGGTAAACTTGGTGTATTTATAAAACCGTTTCGATTTTCACTTGACCATCTAGACAGCTCCACACCCCCCTCAAGTGTCGCATTCGTGTTCGGGATGGTTCGAGAATCTTCTTTGATCGCCGAAAATCATAATGTTTCCTATTAAAACATTAACCCGTCCACGCCACTAATAATCCTTTGGTATGCCGTCTATTTGTTGAAGCTAAGTGCGGCTTCATATAAACAAAGCTGCGACAACAATGAACAAGTTGTACCCATATTTAATCCCGAACATAAATACTCGGTTTTACAACCCTTCCAGGCCTGTCGGCCTCGAGATGTTTATAAAACCAATGTGTGAACCTTTGTGCCGACAAATGAAAGAAGGGCTGCTAATGGGTTGAACGGTGACATATGTTTCGTATTACCGCTAAGCTATTGTCACCCTGTACACGATACACTAAACGACTTGATTGTAGTCCTAAATTTTACGTAGCAATTTGAGTTAAATTTTTTATTAGCGTTGACTGGTTAATTTCAATTGCTAACCAGAGGATTAGAACTTATTATTTATTTATTTAGGTTATTTTGTAAATATCTTATGCATTTTGACATATTATCTTCTTTAAAGTTTTTGTAAATACAAAATCACCTTTCTAACAAATATCTTATTCCTATTTGCATTTTAAAAATATTAGAAATGTTTATTTTTCTACTTTGTATGTGTTCTTTACAATGATCAATAATGTATGTAAATAAATATTAGATATCTCATACAGATGAAGCTATTTTGTATGTGTTCTTTACAATGATCAATAATGTATGTAAATAAATATTAGATATCTCATAGAGATGAAGCTATTTTGTATGTGTTCTTTACAATGATCAATAATGTATGTAAATAAATATTAGATATCTCATAGAGATGAAGCTATTTTTATTATATTTTTAGTGGAAAATGATATATAGAAAATATATAAATAGGTAAAAATCCAGTAATAGTGTGTTCTTTTACATATTCAAATATTGCTGTAAAACAAGAAAAATATATAAAAATTGAAAAATATTGATTTTTCAGGCGTATTCTAGTATAATGTGGTAAAAACATTTTACAAAAAAAAAAATTTCAACAAAAATCAAATTCTCATTGAATTACTATTTTCAAAGAAAAATGAATTATCAAATTTGATCCATAGATGGCTATGGTGTACTGGTACTCGAAGCGAGGCAATATAATAAGATATATACAACTTTAAAAAATTTGATAAATATGGAGATTGAGGGGTGAGAATTGGTGAACGTTATATATATATATATATATATCACTTAAGCCAGCCGAAGCTCTGTAATTTTCTATATATCATTTTCCATTAAAAATATAATAAAAATAGCTCATCTCTATGAGATATCTGAAATTTATTTAATAACAGTGCCTTTATAGGTAAAAATCCAGTAATTGTGTTGTCTTTAATATTCAATATTCAAATATTGCAATAATGTATGTATCTATATCCATATTGCTTGAGTCGCTGTAACCAACCTATTTTAAATGTTAAAAATAAAGAGATAACACTGTCTATCTCACCGGACGGGAAACATACTAAATATTTAAATAAATTGAAGTTTTAAATAAATAAATAAAATGCCAACTCGGTTATTTTATTATTTTTATTTATTGTGGTTATTATATATCTCTAAAATTAGTATTATTTATATAATAAGAAACGTAATGCGTCAGTATATATGAGGCACGTTTTTTAAGTAAGTACCGTTGCCAGATATTCCCGGTGTAGAGTTTCGGTTGCGATGTTGTGCATGCACAATTGTTTCTTTTATCTATTAACGTTAGAGACATTCACATGTGGCTATCTTGTAATGCGTAGTTGAAATGTTCAAGACAATAGATCACTCAATAGATACGGTACGTGATTCGTTTCTTGAATGTACGAAATATGAAACCAGCTGACATTCATTGTCAAGTGTGTCCTGTTTTATCCTGATTTGATGCCAAGTCATTAACATATATTCCTTCATCCGATGCGGTTCCTTAGTGGCAAGCGTTTTGATGATGATGATGATGAACTTAAAGACGGAGTAAGTACATACATGGTTTTAATCCCAGACGGCGTCGTTCTTTGACGAAGCTTTATAAAAATTGTGCCTTAATAATAGTGGTAACTATGTTGAGAGGTAATGTTAGAATGCAAAATTACCCAAAATAATATTTTGTTTTTCAAGGACTTAGTCTAAGTAAGGGACGGGGTTGCAATAAACATCAGTATTGTTAGACGCACGACGCAGCGTGGGAACGGCAATAAGGAATCTGGCGTATGTGATCATAGTCATGTCGGCAAATACACCATAAAGGATGCATCACCTTATGCGTCAGTCTTTTTACAATTCTTGGCCGGGATAACTCGCTCTATAAACATGGGATCTAATTTTCAATTAGAAAATAAAATCAATCTCGTCTCTGATATAATAAGCAAGCGTTTTGTAATTTGTGATTTTGGGGAAAATTTAAACTGTGCGCTTCGAGTTTAAGCTTAGACTGTGATGTTCTTTGTGTTTAATCGTTGATGTAAAAGTATAAAAAGGGTCCGGGTGGATCTATATGAAAAAAAGACGATCAACATAATTTGGTGTAGTGAGAAAAAATTGTCGCTATCAGGGGATACGATATCAGGGGCACGCACAAATTGCATAAGAACATCGCGTCCAGAGTCTCGGTTTGCCTGGATAATTGGGCATCGTCTGGTGGTCAATCAACTACAAGCCTGAATTCCGTCACCCTACGCTGGCTCCACAAGGATCTGGCCACACTTCACGTCCAGGACCCAGGACCATCATCTACACGTGGAAGGCGTCTCCTAAGAGGTAATCCCTTACGCGAGGGACCTGCATAATCTACATCAGACAAACATCAACATAGACAATTTGGTAGATAACTTTATGCTGGCATGATGGGCATCTAATCATTGTTAATTTAATTGTAATTATTTTTGAATTGTCTCATTAATAAGTAATCAGGTAAAATGCTCATTTTCCACTTTTAATACTTGCAAGTATCGTAAAACATAGATAATAAACTTTCTTGTAAACCAAGGTATTTTGGTAATTTCATTTCATAACCATTTGACTTGACTATTTTTAAAAAAGAACCAGTTAGGCTAGATGCCTCCCCCCTGAACATGAAGCCGAGGTAGAAAGAATAACTCATAACTGTAGTTTAAGGTGTGTAGCGTCTGATGAAAGTAAAGTGTTGTAAATATGATTGTATCGCACAGAATTACTCACCTAGGAGGCGCCAGTTAATTGATATGACACGTGATAGAATTATAGGATAGGATACGACACGATTGATAGGACACGTGTCAATAATTTGAAAGGTCATTTGTCAATAAATAAAGGTCTAATCATCGGCGTGGCGCCAAAATACCCGTGGGATAGATATCAGGAAAACAATGACGTTTTAATAAAACGTACAGCGGTGGCCTGTCACCGTGTAGGTACTTGCAAATATGACTATATGTATTGTTAAGAATTTGAATAAAAATATTCTGCAGGCGGGAAACCATTCTAGATATTGCCACCGCAGTGTGCCTATATTGAACATCTTTTGTTTTTCATTTCTTTCGACCTTATAATCATCATCATCACCGACGATTTAGAGAAACTGAGATCGGCAAACCACCCTTGTCTACATTCTTGTTTCCCGAACGGGAAACAATTATATTGTGTTTCACTTAAAAAACGCGCTTTATATTATACCTACCACCATGAGTAAAAGATAATTGAAACGGTAAAAGACATAATGCTAAAAAAATATGGAATATAATATCTATTATAAATCTACATCCTAGAGTCTAAAAGCAATAATTCTAAGACTTAAGAGTGACGTTTCCCCCCCAGACATAAAACTTTCTAGATCTACATATTGCGTCAAATTTTTTACATTACTAATATACGAGCGGCCAATGCTTAGAATTATTTAATGAAATAGGAATATTATGGTTTTGCTGAATCATTTTTTCTCTAACTCTGTAATAATGAAATATTATATACCAAGTTAAATTGGCATGAGAATCTCTTTGGATATTTTATACCAAGGAATCCTTCAAAGGAAAATCAAAATGTACATATTTAAATAAGCCAATCAAATCTAAAACCAAGTCTCTCATCTTCCAACATCCTTTGAGTAGTATGTAGAATGTAATCTGAAATGTACAATTTGAGATTATGTATGTGTTAGCAGTAAAAAACCTAATTATTTTTTGGCTTTATATATTTTTTCGTTTGCTACGTATGTTTATTGAAATATAATTAAAACAAACATGTTTTTATAACAAAGGAATTTTTATTTATTCAAATACTATAATTTTAAAACAAGAATATATATTATTAAGGAAAATACATTCTTATTGTGAAGTTGTAATTATTCAGAACATAGGTTTGTGATATTTTAAATACTAAATTAATATATTAATTATAAATATATACATACAAAATCAATTTTGTCGAAAAATATTGTTTTTGGGTCATCGGGATTCGAACCTGGATCTCTATTTCCAATCCAGGGAAGTACACTACCAATTGTGTTATAACGCCAGTATTTTGCGTGACAAATAAAAATGAATTGATAATTCTGGAGTCTGCAGTCGGTTTACTCAAAAGTGTTTGAGATTCTGTAAAAATAATGTAGATGGCTTTCAAATAATGGAACGACAGGTATATTAATTTGAAAAATGTAACATATAGGTTCGAAAATTTGTCGCTAAAAATATTGTCTCTGTAGCATAGTTGGATAGCACCTTTCCTGGTTTGGAAAGAGATTCAGGTTCGAATACCGGTGACGCAAAAACAATATTTTTCGACGAAATTGATTTCATATGTATATATTTATAATTAATACATTAATTTAGTATTTAAGAATATATATAAACATGTATATGGATAGTTGTGTGTAAAAACTAGAATATATAAATTTAAGAGTGAAAATGAGCGATCTGATTGTACGCCGATGATGCAGCATTTTAATGGCGAATAATGAACGAAAATTACATAGTCTAGTGAGTAGAATGTGCGATGTATGCAAGGAAAGCGACCTTATTATGAACGGATAAATGAGGTGAGAATGGTAAGAAATATATATTACGCAAGTGTTAAAAGCACCAGATATAAAGTACGTTCACGGATTACTTGGCACGACCACGATAGATCTTTTAGAATCTACGATAACCGGCGAGCTTGTATGAGAAGATTATGAATGTGGATGAGGCGAAAACTTTGTGTCAGGACAGAAGAGAGTGACGCTTTATTATCTCTGCTTACCCCAGCGGAGAAACGGCATGATGGTAAGAAAGTAAGTGAGAATACACATAATATGCAGTTACTACTAAGACTGTAATCTTATACATCACGTCAAATTTGTCAAGAAATAACTTATTTATTTTCACAATTTCTCCCCCTTTCTGGCACAAATAAGAAACGTGCAAGGGGGATTAATCCTTAAAATCAGAGGTGATTTCTTAATACATGTAAAAGTCAGACCAATGGCAATATTGTTTCTATCGGGTATTGAGTTTTTCATGCGTGTCCTAATAGTATTATGAATGAGATATATTGTTTTATTGAGATGGAATGAAGAAATTTTGTGAAAATGAATAATCTCTTCTGAAACCAAGATGAAGTTTCAGCACCTATTGTAGGACAATAAAACGCTACGTCATACCCATACTGTTCCATGAAGTCGAGGTTTAAAGAAGCACTATTAAAATATTGGATGCGTTTGAGATGTAACTATAGCAATGTTCTTAAAAAAAATACGAAGCTCGCAACAACTTCAACAATACTTATATAGACGTTTCGCCCATGGGAACGTAGAAGTAATACATATATGCAGAAAAATGAGAAAATATAAAGATTAATATTAACAATGAAAATGTACTTAACATACAAACACTCCCTATAATATCTCCTCTTCTATCCATATTAACCTAGCTTACAACCACTTTCACTTTTCACCGAAACCCCCCTCTCCTCAACATCGCTCTTTTACCGCCCCCCGCCCCCCCCCCCGCCCATGTAATCGATAGTCTATTTTCTAGTATTAGCTTTAGTTTATTACTGACGATAACGCAGTAAGCATCAAAAACGTTTTAATTATTATTTAATTAAAGTTTTGAGTGAAGTAAACAACACTGTGTTTTATTTCAATAATTAATTAAAAAGTTTTAAAAAAATGTAAAAATTTTTTTAAAGTTAATAAAGACTTATTCATAATGTGTCGCCTACTATCGAAGGTTGGCAACCATGTTCATTTATCCTGCTTAAGGTCACCAATATTTTGGATAACTATTGTATTATTTTTTTTAAATAACTTTCTGTGGTAACAAGATTTCTACCCACGCCTCTGCTGCCTTTTATATTTCTTCGCACAATGAGTTATAAAATACCATATTTTTCATTACGGAGAATGTGTCTGAAGTACACAGCATTTTTTGTTAGTTCTTTTGAATTATTTATACATTTTCATTAGTGATGTGGTCAATCTAGAAGATCTTTAGATAGAGCTACCAAACACTAACATTACCCTACCTTACTACCCCTAGTACCCTTGTAGGTGCACCAGCAGGTGTGGTAATGTTTTTCTTATTTTCTCCCCCAGCACATAGATAATAGCATCGGTCCATATAATTGTACAATAAATTTTTTATGTGCACACCGTGATTCAAAAGTAGAGGGAACATTACTCCTGAGTTGACCACATTATCAATGACGAGATATTAATAAGTGAAAAAAACTAATAACAACTATAATACGAAGGAAAGCTGCATATTTCGGACACATTATCCGCAATGAGATATATGATCTCTTATAACTCATCATGCAGAGGAGGTAGCAGAGGTGTAGGCAGATGGTAGTAGAGGTGTAGAAAAAAATAAGTTATCTTAGTAGCTTCAGAGAGTAGCTCAATGTTCAAAATACCGGTGATTTTATTACTACTACGTACTAAAATACGTACGTACCAGAGGTGTAGGCAGAAGGTAGTAGAGGTGTAGAAAAAAATAAGTTATCTTAGTAGCTTCAGAGAGTAGCTCAATGTTCAAAATACCGGTGATTTTATTACTACTACGTACTAAAATATGTACGTACGTACCAGAGGTGTAGGCAGAAGGTAGTAGAGGTGTAGAAAAAAATAAGTTATCGTAGTAACTTCAGAGAGTAGCTCAATGTTCAAAATACCGGTGATTTTATTACTACTACGTACTAAAATACGTACGTACCAGAGGTGTAGGCAGAAGGTAGTAGAGGTGTAGAAAAAAATAAATTATCGTAGTAACTTCAGAGAGTAGCTCAATGTTCAAAATACCGGTGATTTTATTATTATTACGTACTAAAATATCATTATTGACATGGCGGTTACTTTGTGGTATATCATGATTATTTTAGTTTTCACAACTAAACTTTGTACTACACACACGTTGAGTTATTTTAACTACTATTTAAGAGAGGTGTAGTGCCTCTCTTCGTCAACCAATAACTAAACTAAATACAGAATTGTAATCCATTCGGGCAATGGGGCAATGCTTCGGAAGAGGGGAGAGGTATCGGTCATTAACTAGTATATGGAAAGGCGAAGTTTTAGGCAATGTTATATTAGTAATTAACAACATACATCTCTCGAAACAAGTAGTAAAAATAACCCATCGTGTGTGTAGTTCAAAGTTTTATTGTGAAAATTAATATAATGGCGTACTACAACATGGTCGAAAATTTTCGACTAAAGTCGGCACATCAAGTAGAGATAGAATGTAGTTCCGCTTATTATATAATTATTTTTATGACTATTATTCTGTAAGAAGAACTTATTGTGCAGTCGTGACAATAATTTTTATTCGCAAATAACACTGGTATAATGTTCTGTCTACTTTTATGTGGAATGGTAGCAAAGACATTCAAGAATGCAATAATGCAGCGATTTATTCTAAAAGTTGTGTTGAGATAATATAAAAATACCTTGAAACCGGTTAAACGAATAATTTGTTATTTTTATGATTTAATTAGAATTATTTACAGGATTTGATTGCCATCTTCAGCCGTTCAGAGTTTAAAATGCTAACTATTTCTTTGTATATCTTAACGTGTCATTTATAATACATTTTATGTTGTAAAAAATTAAATCATTTATCTGTAACTTAATTTTATTTTTGCCAGGATTTATTATAAAAATGCTATATTTCGTTTTCGAGACGAGGGTTGGTTTGACAGTAATTTTTTCAAAAATTTTCACATGTCATCGGTATAAATTATTTATATATTTATAAGAACTGATTAAAAAAATATAAATTGTTTTAAAAAGTATATATAATATTAAGTTGGTACACATTAATTCTCACAATTAGCTAAAAACATATTACATCAGATAAATTACAAATTTTTAAAAAATGTGATAATTGTGACGTATCTATGGTTATGCGTGTGCGTGCGTAAGGTTGGTATGAATGAGCGTGCGAAAGAGTTAAACGGAGTTACGTCGCCATTGACGGGCCTCTGCTCTGAACCGCAATCCACTAAATATATGTGTATTGTATTATATTGTATAGAAGCGTCTAGAATAAATACTATTGTTATCACGATATCTGGTATTATTCCGACGACACACTACCCAACACTTGAGATCAAATTCATCAGCATTGTAAAGTGTATTACAGTAATTGTATCGAGGTTTAAATAAATATTCATATATTTTTCTATAAATAATTTTCTTAGTAACATAACGCATATTTTTTAAATACACGTGGCGAGAATGCAACGCCACAATCTCATGTCTTGACATTCTCAACTCATTTTGCCTCTTTCTTTTGTGTCTCGTCCAATAACGCTTCATGCACGCTGGTCGATTATTCTAATAAGTTCACCTATAATATTTGGTTTACCTAATAAATTTCACACGCTAAACTATATTGTCGACTTTGTCATAATTTTGGTGAGTCTGTAAACAAAAATGCATTTAATTAAGCGAATATTAATAACTTATTGAAACTCAAATATTTTCCACGAATTTAAAACATGTCTACAAAAAAAATTACCTAAAAACAATTTTTAGAATATTTTTCAGTACTGCAAAAAGTCTTAGAGGAAGTTGTATACAAAATGGAAATTCAATTTAATATTTCATATATTTTCAAGCATACTCACGAAGTAATATTTCTTTTCTACGCAAGCGTTTCGAGATTCTTGAATATTTACGTCACGAAATACGAAAGTACAAGTTTTAAAATGATATTGAAATATTTCCAACTCAAAAAAGAGAAACGTATTACGGCACAGAACTCATCACATATTATATTACACTTGCGTAAGTAGTCACGTGAACCGAAAACTTTGTACAAGCCGAGTGAATTCAGTCGGCTAAGCCTAAAGTATTCCCTAACTTTGAGGCCATATAGTTCATGTGCCCTGATAGATTCCGAGCACGAGCGAATTCTAAACTTTGTTCTGTTTGTTTTTCTGGCCATGAGAAAGGCTTCATCTTCTTTCTTTAGTACATATCAGAGGGTACAGAGAACTATTTGATTTTTTTCAAAATCATAACCTTTTTTTTTTGCCTTTTTACGGAACAAATTACATACACTTGAGATATCTAAAACAAATTAGATGATTTATTTGCTGTGAGTGTGAGACGGAGTTGGGTATATAGTATGTGGTCACCTACTCCAGAATTACTTACTTACCTTTCGTCTAAAGAAAAAATTACATACATTACTTGTGAAAATAAAAAAAGTAGTAGTAGTTTCCAATCAATGTATCGTCTTTAATGAAATAATTTAGTCAATCCTGTAAAATGGATTAGATAAAATGCAACTATACGGATGAAATTTGACAATACAAACTTCGTAAGCAAGCTTAGATCATCATTTATAGAAGTGAGAGTCCAAACTTCGAACCCATATAGAACGATCGGTTGTACTTACTATCGGGACTCAAATCTGGAACATTTTCTTAACGGAAGAATGCATTTTTATGCCATTTAATTTGATGTAAATCATTAACTGAAACGTCTATTATTTCTAATTCGATATTTAAACGAATTTGAAAACTTCTATGTTTAACCTAATTTGTTTTAAATATTCAAAAACTAGGTTCTAAAATTGCAATTACACAATGAAATACGTGGTTTCACTAAAATATATATATATATATCAACTCGTTCAAAAAATATGTATGAATATTATCATTTATAGTGGGGAAACTTAATCAAAGTAGAGAGGTCAAGTAAAAAAGGTCAGTGCATTTCACTTGCGTCGTTTGCGCAGAATGCTGAGTTTCAAGACGAAACTAAATCACCATCATGGTATAGAGTCAGAAAACAACAGAAGACGGACGCAGATCCAAATAAATTTTGTATGGCTAGCTTTCTTATACGGAGTCTCACGGTCAACGCCTGATTATTTGAAGAGTAGTAAGACTTTCAGTCAAGTTTACTTTTGTCAAAGTCAATCCCGCCTAACAGTGCGGCAAGTCGAATAATCATCAAATATCTGAAAATATTCTCAAATTTGATTTATTTTAAATATTCACCATTAGCAGTGCATACACGTTTATACTTTATTTATGGAATTATTCACCCCTGCGTTTGAAATATGTAACTCTGTTGGCGAAAAATCTTCGGTCACCATCGGACGAGCTGTCATCACTGAAATTCATTGTCGTATACTAGTACTACAACTTTCAATGTATCAACATGATAGATGAGCTGTGAAGTCCGCCATTTGTAAATAACGATTTGCGGTTTTTACTATTAGTTTACTATTTGAATGTACGTTCGATGAGTAAATATTTTTTACCAACTATCGAACAACCCGTTTTCGCAAAACAATTTACGTAAGCACCTCTTTTACTATAGTAAAAATGTACCGCTGATCAAACATTCGGCACTAAGGATATATGAAATGAGGAATAGAATGAAGATATTTAACATTACGATAGACCATTGATATTGCCTGGGGTAAATTATTTAATCTTTCTGTGTACTAATTTGTAATTTGTATTTATATTCTCGTGAGTATATAATTTAAACAATCACATTATCCATGTGACCATATTGTGAAAGACTTCAATGTTAATGATGCATATATCATCTTATTATACAAGGTATGGTGCTTTTTTGGTTGTATTTAATTTATTGATAATTTATCAATTGAAATTTCTAGCCAAAATATTAATGGAGAAGTAATCAAGACAACCATAGTAACAAACTCTATACTAGTACTCTATAATAGCACTCTATTTTGTTATAACTTAGCTGGTTTTGATACTTTTTTTTATATATTAAATGATTTATATATGAAAATGGAGCCAACTCTTCAATGACTATTCGTGAAATAGAAAACGTCCTTTATTAACTGAATATTAACATGTTTGTTCTTTTTATGTATTATAAAGCGAGTTAATCTTGATGTTGACGATGCGCAAATGACCTTTTAAGGGCGGAGCCTTAAGTATTAAATAATACGAAAAGAATTCAAGAAAACATATTTTCATATAATTACAGGCAGGGTGTGAATATTCACAATATTTTACTATCATGAATACAGAAGATCTCGAGCAGCACAGCCTGCCCTATAATTACGTTTTATTCAAAGCCTTTAAGGAGCGCCTAAAATTGCGGTTTTAACGGAGAGGCACAACTTACGCGGGGAAAACCACCCACCCTCGTAACGTAATGTATGTCGTTCGAGACTACACGAACACAGTGAACAAAGCCACTTTTGCCGCCGCGATATTCGGTCAGAAAATAGAAAAAAAATTGGAGTCTATAAAAAACGAACCCTAACGGCGGACCAAAGAAACTATATGAAGGTATAATAGCGGGTTGTGATGACCGCTCATACAAAGAAAAGATAGTTCCTTGGGCAGTTTCCTGAAAGGCATGGAGAAAAATTACTTTTTATACGAATGGACTCCACGGTAATAATAATTTAGACACCGGCGCGAAGACTACGACCCTCTTAGGCTCCGATTATTTTTCGGGGAGGGTTTCAGCCGATGAGCCTTGCGGGTGCGTTCTCCACCCGTTAGCATTTATACGAGAATGAGAAAAAATTGGATGGTCACGTATTTTGCAAGGTACGCATTTCTGAGAACAAATATTTTTATGAACACGTTTCTGGAAACATCCACTCATATTGTTTACGAAAGCGAATCTACACTATTGTGTTCATCGAAGCTTGGATTTCAATCTTCAGAAAACAAATGTATTCTCTACCTTTTTTCACACAAAAAAAGGAACGCTCGTAACTTATATACGATATCACTGTGAGGAGAAAATTTATACTTCAAAGTCTAAAGTCACACAAGAACAAATAGTTCAAAAGGCCTCGTTAAATAAAAACAATTTATAGAACACTATAGAAAAATGTTATATAAATAAACAGTTTTGTTTTACCTATGAACTCAACTGACAACATCAACACAACGATTGCTATAGCGAAGATGGTTAACATGCTACCTCGGATAGGAAGAGTTCCAGTTTCGAATCCCGGTAGCAACTAATTATTTTTTCTGTAAGTAGATTTTTTTTGTATATCTTTCTAGTCTGGTTGATTAATTTAATTTATATTATCAATACCACAACAATGTTCTGAAAAAATGCAACTTCACAATAAAAATGTGTTCTTAAAAAAAAAAATGTAAATGCGTATCTTCTTGTCTCACGCGCAGTGTGTTTGTTGTAACTAGAGCAGGGTATATAAATGAAATAGCACTTACACTTGTTTATTGAGGTGATGAATTAATACAATTTATAATGCCCGGTTGAACTCTGGTGCGATTGAATGGCGATTGCTATGACGGCCTGTGGAGTAGTGATGTTTGTTGCTTGAGCAGTATCCGTGCTAATGGTTGATAGGTGAGCCCTTACACGTCCATGTCTATAAGCGCGTGTAGGGTCACCATACGTAATTATATTTATAGTAGCACCTGCGCAACAAATACTATCAAAAATAACTTATAAATTTCATTAAAATTGAAATTAGCACGAGTCGTTGAGTTTTGCAGAAGTGTAAATGTAATATATATATTTATTTATATAACTTCTTACAGCTAACAACATGTAAAAAAATTATCTACCGAACCAAAAATAATAATTCGATGTACACATATAGCAGTACATAATTTAATCATTTTTTTATCGGGGTGGGAAGGAAACACTATAATTGTTAATCTCCAATCTGAGGTAACTTCAACTATTAGGACACTGTTTTATTTAGTTTCTCTCAGATATCATGGGGATATCTTTTAACTTGAGATTGCTCTGAAAGTTATATTCGGAAACCTTTTATCCCATTAATAACCAATAGTTTAGTGGGATCTTCTTCTTCATGTACTTGTCTGTTTAGCGGACTTTAAAGATCATATTGGCAAATTTTATTTTTATTCTTCCTTAAAATACAATAATAGTAATATATGTTAAGTGAGTGAAAGATATTTAATATTTTTGTGAATTTTTAATTTCAAAATAAATTAAAGTAGTTTTCCGCTTTTTTTCCGCTATAATTGAGCGAAAGGAGAGGGGGATAAAAGCAATAGCAGCAATCTTTGAAAAATTTACAAAATAACGTATAGATGTAGAAATTTAAAACAAGTCATTTTGCAGCTTGTAAATATACATTAAAATCTATATTAGTAGTAAAGTTAGTAAATCTTAATTTAAAAAGTTTTCCCAAAAGAATCATGTGACAAAATGGCTGCGCAGTATATTTGACTAGTTTGTTGTGTAGCTTTAACTCCTGTTAAATAGTGATTTCAGTTTTAAAAATGTAAGCCGAACAATTTGAAAGCTAGTGTATCATTTCTATATTATGAATATTATTAAGGTTCTGAATCACAGACCAGTAAGTTAATAGACACGAAATAAAGTGTACATATAGGAGAGGGGTTTGGAACATTAGTTGCGGGACGTGGGGCATTTTACACACATTCTTGGTGGAATCATAATTCCGATAGTTTGGTACATTTATGCAACAGTAAATGTATTTACTCTTCGAAAATTATTTTTTTGCAAATTATTAATTAATTTTTAAATGCATATTATATTGTCAGTATTTAAATTTTCGTTCCAACGGAGTCATATTTAAAAAAAAAGTCTCGGATCCATTTGATTTCGTAAGTGGTACCAAAGTAATCACGTGGGTGACACCATAATAAAAGTATTGTGACAAGAAATTTGCGTTAGTTCATGTCTATATAAATTCTAGCGTTTTTCTCAAAATCAGTATTGTGGTAGAAAACTGTATTTGCTTCTATACTACTCAATAGAAAAGTCAAAGCATATTTGTTTATGACCCTGTCTATCCTGTTTTTTTTTTTATAAAATCGTGCAATGATTTACATATTTCTTAATGATTCAGTACCTTCACAATCCATACGATGTACAGATGACACTAGTGATGAGCTCAAAATCACGAACCGTGAGTTAATTACTGGTAATCTTTGAGTCATACTCACTATCAGTGATTGAATATCTGGGAATATCATGATTTGTGATACAAATATATATTTTTTAAATCCTATTGATTTTCTGACGCAGCCGTTTAAATCGATTATCTCTTGAATCAGCGCCATCTTCCGGATATTCCGTAATTTGATTAACTGCATCTATTCGAATGTGTTTTTGTTTGTAATATTTATGCTAGCTTGCTGGTAACTTAAAGTTTTTCAATTTTTTTTTTACAATTTGTTGGTATGAGCAATAATTTTCTACTAATTATTTATGATAGAATAGGTTTTTTTTAAGTAAATTAAGTTTTAATCATATAAATAAGTATGCTCAAAATTATGTTTTTTTAAAAATATTTCGTCTGTTTTTATATCAGATAATTGTAATCACAGTCACAGTTTACAATCACTGATATTATCGAATATCAATCACAATAAACACGTAGCGTCGCATCTTATTAACTAATTTATAATTATAATAAAAAACGATGTAATTGAAATAAGTTTTCTATCCTATATTTTAATACTTTGAATGAATATGTTAAGAAATAGTGAAATATTCACTTTCTCTAAAAAACAATAGTTTTCAATGCATAAAATCTAAATGATTATTCAATTAAATTCTCACCACGAATTGTCGATCCCCCGGGAGAACTGGAAATTGTAATATTTTTACCCTTGGGGCCGTGAGCCCTGGTCGGCATGCCAATGGGGCATCAAAAGGAAAATATGTTTTTTATGAGAAAGAATTTAAAGCGAGCTTGATTAGCATATTTAAGGAAAAAATTCTAGTTATTTTTTCTTCAATAAAAGTTTCAGTTTGGTCTTAAACTTATTTAGATTCAAGTCGTGAACCTTTTGAAAGATAATGGTAATCGGCGACTCTTTCCATCACTTAATATGCTGATTGATGGTGGGAGATCAAGGAACTCTAAATTTAATCCATAAGAAATTTACACGGCTGTTTATATTTTATTTAAAAAAAATGGCAGTTATTAATTGCATTATTTAGTAATAATACATGTAGGAGAAAAACACACAATATTTTATTTGGTTTTCGTATGATTTTAAATTGAATATGTTTTATTTCAAAAGTAGATTAGTTTGCAGTAAACTTTTTGAATTAAGTCATTTCCTTTTTGATTGAATAATTTCGGGATTTAATCCGTTTAAATGCACAAACTAGAAAGATAAACAGAAAAAATCTATTAATTAGAAATATATATTAATAAAATCAATTTTTTTGAAATATATTGTTGTTGAGCCATCGGGATTCGAATCTGGATCTCTTTCTAAATCGTGGAAGGTGCATTATCCAACTATGCTACGGCGACGATATTTTTAGCGACAAATTTTCGAACCTATATGTTACCTTTTTGATATTAATATATTTAATCGTTCCATTATTTGAAAGAGCCATCTACCTTATTTTTATGGAATCTCAAGCGCCTTTGAGTAATAAAATAAGGTAGATGGTGTTGGAAACGCAGCACTTTTTAAACCTATTAATAATGGTTTTTGCGTCAATTTTAAACCATGCACCGATTACCCATTCGCACAGAAGAGTGACGGTAGGCTTCTTAATTTTTCTGGTCTAAGTATAAGTGGATGATTATTTGTAAGCAACTAATTTGCATAATTGCTTTTTAAATATGTTTTTAAGGGTTTATTAACCACGGCATCCGAAGATTACAAAAAATCATATCACAAAATGCCCGGCAATCGAAAGGAATATAAAATTACTCTTGTTTTTTAATAATATATCGAAAAAAACATCGTCTTATATTTGAGTCAATGCGGTATATAAAAATAAACATTAACAACGAAGTACAATTTGCAAATATTAATCATAAAAATATTAAATAATTTATCTAAAATGTAAATATTATGTGTTCAGCAGCACCTGTTTCACTTAAACATCCATCAATATCAACCCTTTGCTGTTTTTGAAGGCATTGTCTCAAGCTTAATCCAGCCACCGCTCTACCCCCATCGCTCTTCTTAGGGGGTGGTTTCAGCGACCGACCCTCTTCTCGATTTCTTCAGCTCAGATGGTCCTAACAATGACCCATTTTTGTTGTTGACATAACGCAACGTCGGATGGCAGTAGGAAAACAACAAAAACATTACAGAGGATGAAACCACTTAATGAACATTTAAAAGAAAAATATTATACTAAAATTTATTACGGTCTCTTTGTGAGTTGTTAATTTATTGCGCACAACTGTGGAAACGCACAAAATGCTTTTCTCAGAAACTGTTTGCGCTCGCGATATTCCCGCTTATATAATTTATTAAAATTACTATCAAATTCATTTGGGACGGTTCGACAATCTAAAACAGTAATAAAAATGTTGTCCAAAAAGAGTATAATGTTTTTTTTCCTCCGTAGATTTTTGCGCGAGAAATAGATTTCTTTTATAAAACAAAAATACAATGCCTATTCTTAATTTACTGCCGAGAGTGGAGACCGAGAATTTCAATCAATGCCTCCAAACCAAAATGGACCTCATAAAAAAAAATTGATTGCGCCCTTTGGTCTAACAAGCCAAAGGCCATGTCAAAGTAATATGGTTAGTATCGACAAAATTGAGGTTTTTATACAGAAATCAATCTACTTGCTCCTTTTGTCTCCCCTCTCTGGATTATTTCGTTAAGGTTGTAAAAAGCCTGAAAGGGAGGAACAGACAACAATCGAATACTGGTGGCTTTTTCAAAATGGATTTATCTCTACCTGTCCACATTAATATTGAGAATTGACGTGTTTAAAATGTATTAATTTAATTAAAAACAATAATATAAATATTTAGGAATATAGAAAATGAATAAATAAATAAAGAATGTAAAACTGATCTTAGAATAGTGAATAAGATTAAGAAATGATCATTTAGGTGGTTTGGTTATATGTAACGGATGATGAGGAGAGATTGTCAAAAAATATGTATGACGCAAGTGTTGATGGTACAAGAAGTAAAAGATGTCAGATACTGAAGAATGGTGCTGTTAAAATCCTCAATAATCGGCGAGCTTGTGTGAGAAGATGTATGAATGTGGATAAGGCGAGAACTGTATGTCAAAACTGAAGAGTGTGTCGCTCTATCTTCTCTACCTATGTCCGCGGGGAAACAGCGTGATGGTAACTTAGTTAGATAGTTTTTTCTAATAATATAAATAAACATGTAAAATTGAATATTTACCTTACTGTTCATGATTCGCTAAGAGAGAAAATAAATAAATTTAAATGTAATAAGGGTTGAAGTTATGTAGCATAAAGAAATTCGTCATATTTTATGACAATGAACTACTTTGGTTAATTAATACCAACCCCTTCCTTCGCTGACAAATTAGGCTCGGCAAAGTAAGAGTTGCTCTAGTGTCCCAAAAGAAATAATACGTATTTTGAGACTTTTAATGGTGTTCGGTGACGCGATTATTCATAATCGTCGAGATTGAAAATATTTCATTTTATAACAATATTTTTTTATATTACAAACATAATGGATATCGCATATATTTTTATTATTATGCCATAAGGCATATTGTAATATCAAAATATTAATATTATTTTATAGCATTTGTGTACGAATATTTTACGGAGTAACAAACAAGAAAAGCCTTGAAATATGCGGTGGTAGTCTTACTTTTAAATAAACAACTTATCCATGATGTATTTGAATTAGTGAAATAATTGAATTTGCTGTGCTAGTTCATGACGGTCCGTAATGTATTGAATTAATGTGTGTTATTCAATACATTGGGAGGATAGTTTTTAGAGAAAAGTACTACGGAGAATTTATGAACCTATGCGGAATGGAAAAGTATGGAAAATAAAGTAGAACGACGAGTTTATAACATCATCTACATGAAATTACAGAGACTCGAACGGGTGAGTCACGATCTGGGGATGCGGAAAGCGCGGATCCCAAGAATACGCTATTTCCAGCCCTGAAATTCCAATACTCACACGCGGTACATTTTTTTGAATACCCAAATACGCATTTAATCATCAAAATAGTCAACTTACGCATGATTTGTCACCTCGAATAGAAATAAAAGGTTATTTTTTTCAATATGAAACCAAAACATGGTTGTAAAAACCCGTTGGATGTTTATAAATGAATAAACATAAACTCCATATAAAAACATACATAACGGTACAGCAATGCGGGCGTTACTCAAAACACGTGATAGATTATCGATGTTTTTAATGAAATACGTTTTAATTTTCCAAAAATATCTGAAGATGTCAGCACCGTCAAAGTATTATAAATCTTTTAGTATATGTTAAAATATTGTATGAAATAGGCGCAGTGTGTAATCACTATCCAAAGTAGCCGTATCAGCTGTTGATACGGCCGCGTTCAAAAACCAATTTATTACTGCATCAACTGTTGATACGGTAGAATTCAATAGGTTTGTGAAAATTCATTTGACAGAGAAGAGTGAGAATGCTTTGACTTCGCTGAAAGGATGGCGTAAAGAAGAAAGCAGTGAAGCTTCCACAAATTCTGAACTAGAAGACAGTCGCCGAGAACCGGAGAATGTGAATGCGAAAGATTCAGAAGTCTAAGGCTCGATATGAGCTGTAGGGCCATTGATGAAGTTGAGAAAAATAAGAAGTTAATGGCAGTATCTAATTAAATAGATTATTAGCTTGTACATTTGGAATTACACAAAGAGTAACCCCCACCCGTACCAGCGAACCGTACAATCGTCTCTTCACCATCATGTACCCCTCTGAATTCACCACAAGCTACTCGTGCTTATCTTAACAAACCTACCCATTTTCGATAGGGCTACGTAATGCACTGTGAAAAGATATCTTCATTCGCTCGTTATTCTACCCTTAGAACCATCCATATATAATAAAAAAAACAACGAACAAATAAAAATATATACCTATAAGACAAGAAAGTTTAATATATATTTAAACTTTCGATTAAAAACATGAGAAAAGTTTTAAATAATCGACAGTGATGGTTTTCTTTGTATTTGACTATTATGTTAATAGACTGTCGCCTTGTATATATGTTTCACATATTATGTTCCTAAATTTAATATTCTTAAACCCCGAAAAAAATAGAAAACGAGGGATGTGGAAATATAGAAAGGAGTGATTACTTATCTTGCATCATACATCTACAAGCGACACAGAAATTCACTCCACTCTGGGCAATGGATTGGTCACCCATTCTGGCCGGGTGCCTGCTCTTTCAACTGAGCTACGACAATTTCAATTGCGTCGCGTCAGATTTATTCTCGACATCTTTTCCGTAATATATCTATTTCTTCCAGTAAAATACTACCAACTGTATTGAATGCTTTATTGAATTTTCTGATGCGACTTTAAAGTTACAGGTTTTTTTGATCATTTTTAGTACCGAAGCTCTATTTTATATGCGAGTAGTATTTTACAAAAGACGAGTTGTCTACTCAGGAAGAAAAAATATCTATGTGTATAATCAAACTAATAATTACAACACAAAAGATAATAAAAAAATAATTTTAAAAAAGGGCCATCTAAACTATCAGACTTGGAGCAAAACTAATGAGCATATTATTCTTAAAATGTCCAAATTAGAAATATGATGGAGACATGCATCGTACATTGCTTCTAGACTATGTAACTGCCAAAATCAATTAAATTAGCAGAAAATATATACATGTATACATATACATTTAAGTCCTAAAATGGCTTAAAGATCTTCTAAATAAATAAATAAATAATTATGTATTCGACATCTTTTTTTTTCCCAAGTTCTAATTTGATCGATTTCTCAATATTTTTAATAAAACATTATTTTGTAATAAAATTTCACATTGTAGATCTAGATCATGTTTTTATTTAAATTTCGATAACCAGCCATAATTCAAGATCGTTCTTATTTGGTGGAGCATAACTCTATTGTTACATATTATTGATGAGTATATATATATATATACCTTACGTTTGTATTCAATCAACAGTTGTTGTTTAATAAAAATAATAATAAAATCTTTTTTATTAGTCCATACATCCTATGAAATATTCATTGAACCAATATTTGTGTTGTAGCAAAGTTCATAATATCCTATCAAAAATGCTCCTAACTTTGAGGTTATGTTCATGTTTCGAACATCAGTGAAACGCTTTATATTGTGATTATGCTGTGTATACGTTATTATTTACGTTGAAAGTAATAAAAACAGAACGTCTAACAAGTGAGGAGTAAATATTTTTGTTTTTTATAAACTAAAACAATTTCATTACAATAAACTAACAAGTGTTCCAAAAATCATGTGTTTACTTTTATATTTCATAATGTACTTACTCTTTTGTCCATATAAATATAGTCTGATATTTTTTCAAATATTAAGGTACAAAATTTATTTTTTAAATAATTGTTGTTTTTTTTTAATAGATTCTGGTAAAGAAACAATAATATATGTTTTTAGTTAGTTATGATATCCTGAAGAAGAAAATTGTATTTTTCGAAACCGGTAGATGTATTTAAACTCAATTACGTGATTAATAAAACAAAGATAATAAATAAAAAAATAAAGTTAGTTGAATTCGATTTTTAACAATGTTTTGTTTTTTCTTAGTACATTGACTTCAGAATATGACGCCGCGAAATTTCTGTTGATACGCAATTATGTTGCTATTTAAATACCTTGTGATACACAAGCTAACTAAGAAAATGATATATATCCCGAGGAAATAAATAATGTGAAAATTATACCCGGCGTCACTTAATCGAGCTAGAAATTCTTCATATTATAAGCGAGCGATGTCGTAATCAAGCGAGACCATTTAAAAATTAACATGGTTAATGTAAAAATATAAAATTATTAAAGTGTTTCGTTTATAAACATAGAACGAGAGTCGAATTCAAACTGATTGCAATTAAAAATAACTCAACATATAAATATGAGATGTACCTGTGACACTAAAATAAAATATTCATAGAAAACACAAAAAACACATTTTAAAATGTTTAACATTTCTAATTTGAGTGAATATTATAAAATTATTGTAATGACAGAGCGAGAAATTTATCTAAAACAAAATAATGTAATTTGAATTGGAATTCATTGTAGAAATAAAAAAATGTTGTATTAAAATGATGTTATTTCCGACTTCGACATAATTGAATTTCAGTATTTTTATTTAATTATTATTAACTTAAGCTGTTTCTATTATACGATATACAGTGTCCCAATAAAACGTATACATATGAAATAGTAGTTTCAAAATCGAGCGTCTCGTGTAATAATAATTTGATTCTTAGTACAGTGTGTTATATTATAATCGGATAAACATTTCAGCGAAGTAAGACCTATATTTGGATACCCTGCCTGCTACACTAGTAGCATACAGTATTATGCTATAGTACTTCCGGTATAGTAGTAAATAAAGCACAATGATCAATATACAATGTATACAGAGTAAAAAAAGATGCAATTAGGTAATTAAATATACTTTTTTTTTTTTTTTAAATGTATAATTAAATATACAGTTGTAGCAGTTTTAATCTCATGTTTGGACCTTTAAAAGTTCCTGGGCGTAATTTTTCTCCATTTCGTGGAGCCAGAACTGCACTTTTTGTGAAAAATATGTAAGACTTTAGTTGAAATTTTTCATGTTTGCATTTAGACTGTTGTATATATGTTATTGGTGTTAGAAACAAATAGAATCGTTGTGCAAAAGTTTTGTTTAATTTAATTTAATTTAATCAGTTCGCCTGTGTCCTTATTAATTGAGGGTTCGTAATTTGCCGGTAATATTGTTTATGTCGGTGAAAATATTTTAGTATACCAAGTATGTACATTTGATGGACGTCTAGGATGTGACATTCTTTGAAGAGTTCATTTGAAGGATAGCGAAAGGGTTTCTTATGAATAAATCTCAAATTCATTTTTAGGCTTTACTAACGGAATACTGCTAGCTGCACCACCCCAACTGACAATCACGTAATTAAGTAGCGAGTGGTACTGTCCAAAGTACACAATTCTTCTTAAGGATATATCGAGTACCTCTCTGATTTCTTAAAAAAATAGGCAAAATTTCTTATTCGGTCGTGAGATACTGAATATGTTTTTTCCAGTTTAGGTGTTGGTTTTAATTTTCAATTTAAAGTGAGCCTGTTGGAAAAGTTTTACTAATTAATGAGAAGTTTTATTTCCAGCACGTCCCACAACCTTCATGATATCAGAACCACCACAAACCTTATATTTTACGTTGACACATAAAATATAAGGTTTGTGTTGCAAACTGACATAAATTAAAGAATTAGAGGCAGCTGTTAAGGTACAATGCACCCAGATGCAAAATGTTTGCCATTTGGGTAATCAAAAATGTCAAGAAAAGACAAATTCAAATGTTTGCGAGAACTATTAAAAAATCTACGTTTACCTTCTTTGATTTGAAATGCAAAAATATAAAATTTGCCTAAACAGTATTGAATTTATAATCCTCCAAAGTATGAAAATAATTTTTTGGGACACCTTTAAGTGTTAACCCAAACATAAGACGCGCTTATGCAAGAATAAGGTAATATAAGCAGAGATATAATCATTTTAATTAATATCAGTAAACAGTCAATCATATTCGTTATTTTAATAACGTTAATTATACTTAACATACAGGTGTACTATATACTTAGAGTAAGTATGCTGTTGTGTATAGTCAAATATATATATTACAAATGAATTGTATGTACTGGCGTAATTTATATACGTATTAAATATTGTCATATTTTGTTAATTAAAAAAATATATTGAATTACAAGAATAAAAGCTTTAGATATTAGGGAGGGAAATAATATTCTCTGCCTTCATTGAGGACGATCTCGGTAGAATGTATTGTTATACAAACACAATAGATGTCCCCCACAATCAGCGCCTACTCGAGGGAAATCTGATCATAACACCGCGTCACCGCCTTGATTGCGTCTTTAATTTTAATTTCTTAATAAACGATCACTTAAAATAAAAAGACGTTGTTATATTAAAAATTTATATAAAATATTAACTTTTCTCTAATAATTTCAGTGGGGATGTACACGTTAATCTATTTAAATTTATAAAAAAATTAAATCCACTCATAATTATTTGTAATAATTGATGGGTATAGAAATGAAACATGGAGAATTAATTGAATAAGATAAAATTGTAAAATTTTATAGGTTCTAAATTACACATTACTATATGCATCATAAAAGTAGAAATGATGTCATAATTAGATGTCTAAAATTAACGAATTTCCCCGGATAAGAAGAAATATTTTTTAGATTAATTGATTTTATTTGGATATCTTTATAATTAATATATTTAATTTATATCAATAATATATGTGGATATATTGTATAGGTGTGAAATATGACAGAAATCTACTACGATGTCAGTCGGTTTTTTAACCATGAAACACGACTTATATAATATGCTAATTGAATTTTAATTATTATTATAGTGATTACATTAATTATTATTAAGGTATTTGTGGGTTTATTAAAAATGAGTCGTTTCATACCCGGCAAGCGAACCGCATCAATTGGTTTTCCATATTATAATTATATTTTTAATATAACATTAAACAAATCATTTTGTTTTAGTAGACTGGTCTCTCTGAGATGAATAAGCTCTAATTTATTTTAAATCATAATGGTTTTTTTTGTGTTCCCACATATTTGTATAAATTTAATCATAATAATTTATAAGTTTCATATTATTCAGCATAATTCCTCCCCAAATCACTTGCGGAAGCCATTAAGGAAATTATTAAGGATGGAAAAGTGGAAAATTATGGCGCAAATGGGGTACTGCTGCTTTATTCTTTGCATGAGAAAGTTTTTATAGAATATTTGATAACCTTTTATCAAGAAGTCCTAATGCATTGCGAATGATCGTTATTTAATTAATGCTAGTGAGATTGTTGGAAATCAGTCAGTCTACAATGCTTATAAAATTTTATTAATCTATATTTTATGTAGGTGCCTACGTATATGCACAAATTAAATCTACAATACATGATTGTTAGTCGTATCAGCGTGTAATACAAGCTTGCCATATAGTCGAGATCTCACTATTCGCTTTCAAATGCCGTCGTGTATTACGACATTGTTTACCTTGGAGCCCATGTGCTTTGTACCTGTGTGGTAATTTTAATATCTTGTTTTAAATATGCATTATATATATTAATTAGAAAGATATATATATATATATAATCAATTTTATCGAAAAATATTGTTGTTGCGCCACCGGGATTCGAACTGGGATCTTCCGCTTTCCCCGGTTAGGAAAAAGATCCAGGTTCGAATCCCGGTGGCGCAACAATATTTTTCGATAAAATTAATTTTATATGTATATCCTTATAATTAATTCATATTTAAAATATCACAGACCTATGTTCTAAGTAATTACAACTTCACAATACAAATGTGTTCTAATAATATCTTGTTAATTCTCCATACTTACTTACTTACTTACTTACTTACTTACCTACTATCACGACGTATCTCCGCGGGGGTGCGCTGAGAGGATAGTGCGCCATACTCTTCAGTCCTGACACACAATTCTCGCCTCACACACATTAATATATTTAATCATACAAGCTCGCCGGTTATTGTGGCTTCTAACAGGACCACCATCTTTCAGTATCTGGTTTACCTGGTCATACCAAGTCATTCACGGATGTTCTCTATTTCTGGTGCCATCAACACTTGCGTCATATATCTTTCTTACCATTCTCTCCTCATTCATCCTATATGACCAAACCACCTTTCTTAATCTTCCTCACTATACTTAGATCAGCTTTACATTCTTTCCTTATTTCTTCATTCCTTGCTCGGTCATAAATGGATTTGCCACATACACCTAAGTGATCTCATTTCCATTGCCTCCAGTCCAATTTCCTTCATCTTTTGCCAGCTCACTTCCCTTTATCCACTTCATTCCCCTCTATTGTCAATTTGTAATATCTCATTTTTTTTCAATTGATTTCTTAAATTGTTAGTTTGAAAATTGTATGAATATTTATACGACACGTATTCTACATATGCATTTGTATTAAAAATATATATAATATCATGAAGCACGAGTAATATTTTAACGGCGAATATTCATTATTTAGTATAAAACATCAAATGGTAACACGCATCTCTGCATAGGAAAAGATTTACCGGGTTTGCATCCTGGTAGCAATCGAATATTTTTTGATAGAGATTTTTTTGTATACCTTTCTAATTGATTACATTGATTTGTTATAAATATCACTGAACTATGTTTTGATATTGCAATATTTCTATAAAAATGTATTTTAATTAAAAGTATGTACATTATTTAAAAAAATTTCTGGAATACTTAGAATACAACAATGGAATATATATTTCGTTATAAAATATTTTGTAAACTGATGGTATTGATAGTATCAATTATAAGATATTTTATTTCTCTGGTTATTTACATTCAATCATATTAAACATACAATATACTGAAAATGAAACCAAAAAGACTTCATTGATCTATTAGGAATATATCTAGTTAGTATAGCAATTTTATTATTTACTTTATAAAACAACATCTTAGATTTTAAACAAATTGTAATTCGGAAATTTAAAGAAGACCCAAGCTTCGACTTATTTACTTTGTTAATTTAAATAACTACAGAAGAGGATACAACAACCCGTCATTAGCTAGGAGTCATGTACCTAAACGGCTTCCGTAATCATAGCAATTTAGTTGGTTGTTTAAAATTTCATCTATATACTAAAAACTTCGCTTTAATGAAGAAAAATAAAAATAAAGATCTTTCAGTATTCTCCACTAAATGTGAGCTTTTTTATAAGCGATGTAATACTCAGTTAATTACTTTTAATTAAAAAAATAAATAATTCGGTTTGAAAAATATACAGTTAAAAAAACAATAGTTACCAACAAACCCGACATATTTTATTTTCCGTAGAAGTATATCTCAGTTATCTATAACTTATTTTCTGATTTTTTAATGTAATGTTATTAATATAAGTTATTTTCATTAGTGAGACAACTATTATTTTCCATTAGAAACAAGGTCCGTACTCGAGTTCTGGGGGTAACTATATATTTTTGACTATAAGATTTTTTTTATATTATAAAATATTAATTTATTTTAATTATCAAAGAACTATGGTGCAACGTAAAATGTGATTTCATCAAAACTTTACGTAATTTTAATTGGTTATTAATATTTGTATTTTATTTTCATGTAATTAAAATATTTGACAGGCAAACAAAAAGTTTAAATTTCAAATACGATGATGACAAAAGATTTAACCGAAAATTATTTAATTATTAGGTTTTGAGAATTTTAACGAAAAATTTCACCACTCCTTTGGTCATATTTTTTTTTACATATTTCTTCCTCATTGGTGTATGTATACAGGGGATTTTAAAAACCGTAACAACATTCTTATATAGGATGTAATAAACCTAGTCCATAATATTTTATGGGTGTATACCTGACTAAATTACGAGTCGAACATATTCGACCGTGTAGAGATGTAAGCATTTAAAAAAAATCGTATTATGCAATTATTTCAATAAATTGAAATATTTTATTAATAATTATATATTGAATACAAAAAATGAAATCGGCCAGACTATTTTTTGTTCGATGATTTAGGACTTAGAACAAAGATATAGATTAATAATGGTAAAATTTCGCAAATATTTATTTCGAAGTACGTAGACTTAAGCCTAACATGATTTTGTAAAAAGTTAATGCAATAATATTTTTCGTAACGTTGCAGAATTTTATTCCTTGAACATTTTCTAGTTGTAATTAAGTCACGTATCCATCTATAAAATATTATGGACTAGGTCTGTTACACCCTGTATTTTGTAACTCCCCCCGCGAACTTTCTTTATAAAATGTTACAAAATTTTCTAAAACGCTAATTTTAGCGGGTAGCTTGCTATAAAATGTATTCAATATCGATGATAATGTTGAATAATTTTGCAATGATCTTAAAGTTAATTGATCGATGACAGTACCGTGATAATTTACCCGTGGCTGGAATATTCATTAATTGGGCTAACATTTTGTAACATAGATTGTAGATATAGCTCTGAAATAATAAATCTAATTGAATTAAACCAGTATCATAATAAATATATATTATGTAATTTGTTATTTTGAATTGTTAAAAATACTATTCTTAGCAAATTACTAATCACTTTTCTTTTTGTTTATTTTCATGTCCTGGCTTCCTGAAATTGCTGAACTCCGCCTCCACGACAACCTCTACACCAACATAAAAACGTCTAATTGATGTTGACCTGGTGCCACGATCATTGCAAAGGACAACTTCCAACAACCATCAAAAAAATTTCATTCCTTCCTCGAATAATATTTTAACCAACGAATAACGCGCCATCTGTGAATGAAATACGAAACTAATAAAAAATCTCTCAACAAAGCGATGAAAAAACATCGACTTCCATGAGTAACGGTCGCTTGTCCGCTTGCATTATGCGTTTTGGAAAAGCCGCCGGGAATTGGGAGCCGTTTTCCGACCATCCTATCGTGAAATCAAATTTACTATCTGCTCGCCGGGTGGTTCGGTTTTGCACTCCGCAAGTGCAATACACGCCTGCGACTCCGATGCACGCCCGCACGTTCCAATAAATTCTTTCGGGTTACCGTGCATTTTTCTAACTATGCATAAGTCGAATGGTTTATACGTCGGTGCAATGCGATGCACTTTTTTATATGCGCTTCCGAATTATTGCGATTTTTACGAGTATACTCCATACTTTATTGCTAACCACTCGCGATTGTGAATCAATTCGCGTAATGTGAAATTGGATTTATTTATTTTTTGTATTCATAAATTGCTTCTCTTAAAACATGGTTAAATTCCATTGTTTTAAACTTTAATAAAAAAATATACATTTTTTTAAATTGTAATATTATTTGTGATTGAGTGATAAAAATTAAATAATGAAGTTAATTACAACTGATTATTTATGATATAACTTTTAACCCCTTAAATCTTCTTGGTGTTTCAATTGCGCACAACAGCTCTCCTATCAGGGACATTGAGGACTTACCAGAAAGCGGCGTGTGACGAAGAAATGGTGACGTTAAAGTGTCCGAGAGGAACTTCCATCTCCATACAGCTGGCCCAGTACGGCAAGTCTACTCCTGCGCAGAACCTGTGCGCGACAGACCTCGCGCAGTATACGCCGACCATCGTGGAGATAGTAGGCAACAGCACGTGCATGTGGCCAAATGCTCTGCAGGTTGGTTGGTTCCTTTCACTTCGTTATTGCATCCTGGCAAGACTACACTACATAACATTATCTCGCCAATCGTAAGTAGCCACTCACAAATACTAATAACTAATAACACTTCATACACTTTCTTCTTCTTCGCGGTGCTAATAATGTTCAAATGATTCTTCTTCTCTGGCCATATCTTATTACCGGACGTTGCCTAGACGTTGGGTGTAATTATTTTGTTGACAGCTGACCAGAAAACTACTCTATCGTCTGTTTAAACTATTGTTGGTGATTTTTCAGCCCCGATGTTCAGTATCTTTCGGGGCCTATCTATCAATCTTTCTTTGATTATGTATGAGATGAAGGATCTGATAATTTCTTAAATGTTTCATGATGTGTCCGAGATATTACAGTTTTGGATTTGTTTTGTTCTGTTCATTCAGTTAATCTTCTGTAGATCCACATTTCAAATGTTCCAACTCACCAGTGGAAATATCTTATCTGTCATTTAATTACCTTTAGAGATTTAAAGGTGGAAAATTAACAGTATTTTCTATACTGATGATTATATTCTTTGGATTGAATTTTAATCCGAAGATCTTATTTTCTTGTATATCTTCACAACTTAATTAAGCAATAATTAAATAGTAACTGCTGATCTATGATATTAATTGCAAACACTGTTGTGTTGTCAGCATAGCGCAAGTTATTGAATACATTTCCATTTACAATTAATCCTTTTACGGCTTTTTATTTTAATAATATAGCCAAGACTCTGTATTTCTCTTGTGAACTTCTTATTTTCTGAAGATACAGAAATTGAGTACAATACTGGCGTTATCATGAATATTTCGAATGCGGTTCATCCAGCTCGATCAGTGGCCTTTGGGAGAAGTCGTATCATCACGTCCGTCTTCTTCCATTCAGGTTTCCACCTATCCTCTGGAATTAAAGCACGCTGCATTTATTTTTTTCTCGTATGGCTTACGAGATTAGAGTAATAATGAAATAAGCGGTGGGTTATTTCTGAGTGTCAGCAATACTATGGTTCTATTATTTCAGTTCCAGCTCAATCATATCCCATTATTGTGTGTTACATTTCCATGAACGCTGTTCATCAAAAATTAATCAAATTTCTTTTAAAATCCAGAATATTATACTCAGTTGCGTATTTCTTTAATGACAAATTTAATAAAAAATCAATTTGTTAATGTATGTAGGCCTAGCCTAATATAGAACTAATGAAAAATTATTATGGTAATCACGCCTATCAGAAGAAGATTTTTTATGAAGTTTGCTAAAAATTATGCTTGTGACAAAAAATAATAATATTTTTTATAAGTACTATACTAGATTGAAATAATATATCCGTAGCCTTCTTGCTAGGATGTGATAATATAATATTTGTAGATAGCTAGTCTTATGGGCATTTTGGAAACCAAAACTTAATGTCTTAGATTTAATATATTCATATTTAAAAATATTCAATACTAACAAAATAGAACAATTCATACTTATATTACATCGTAAGAAAATGAAAATACTATGTTTGTTATTTTAAAAATATATTTTATTATGCTTAAATATTAATAAATCTAATACAACACAAATCCTAACAAATTTTATATACTTTTAAAATTTCGTAAGTTTAGCAAAAAATACTACATTATACTATCAATCAACGTGGTTTACAAACATTAATTAAAATAATGATTTTACGTTCAGTAATTAATACAAGGAATTTAAAACTAAAAGGTTTATCATGTTTTTAAAATAAAACCAATCGGTCTGAAAGTTACCATGGCTTATTTGTGTATTTCCCTTGACATTTCAGAATATATTTTCATATCTGATTTGGTTTTTTTTTTATGTACTGAATTTAATATTTTATGACGCATTTAATTCTATAATATTTAGTAATAATTATTTCATAATAATTATTTATAGTAATAATTTTCTTGATTTTTTTTTATTCCTTACCTAGATAAAAATTTTTACATTTATGTAAATTTAGCTGTAACTACTAGAAAGCAAGTAAAGCAGAAAAAAAATTAAGCTTTGACCTCTGCGCGACCACGGTCGGTATTTTAGGTACCTATTGATAAATTTAAAAAAATATACTTTTACGGCCATTGGAGCGTATTTGGAATCTAGCCGCCAGGCTTTTAGGGCTACACTTAATAAAGTGGTTTGCTTTTTGTAAAATAAAAAATATAAAAAGCTGGCCAGTTTTCAGACGCTTTCGGTTACGTAGTCATGGCTAGCAATTCTAAATATATCAATATTACAATAATTAAAGTCTATACCATACATGGACGCGATGCTGTAAGGGCTTTATAATTAAGAATTATATAAACCTTCTATTATATACAAAAAAGGATATTTTTTCTAATTATTTATGCTATTAAATATTTTAATATGAAAACTCATATATAATAAAAGATGTTAATGTGAATTTTATAATCGGTAAATAACGAAAACAAAATCTATTTTGGGTTTTAATTTTAAATGAATTTTCTTCTGAAAAAAGTGAATATGAAATTAAGCAAAAAATCGGCATAGAACTGATTTTTTGCTTCATTAATTTTAAATGCTTACTAGTAATACTTTGAAACAAATACAGAAAAAAAACATCAATAGATAGAAGTAATTGTTTTACTAATTTCCCTTACTTAAAGTAAATAGTCTGAATTGATATAATCGTTTTTTCAATTACCTTTTCTCTTCTTCTGTAAGTTGTCTTCATTTTGTGTTTTTTTTTTGTTTTCTTTTAATTGCATCAGTAGAAAAGAGTTTTAAAAAATAGACTTTGATAACATTGTGATGTCTCAAATATTTGATTGAGGTTTTGTATTAATTTTCTTATTATATGAATCCTCACTTGCGTATTAAAGATGTTTTAAAAATCTAAAAATGTAGCGATGCATAGTTTCAAATATAGAAAGATGAGTTATTTATACATTATACATAATATATAATATATGAGAATTTCGTATATTGTACTTTTTTCATGAAACTTGTTAGCAAGACTAGCGCTACGTAAACGAGTCCTGGTACCAACACTGATATATGGAAGTTTGGATTTGAAAAATAGGAATAAAAAAGTTTTAAACCAAATGTGGTAATTTTGCTGCGCCAATGTTGTAACTTTAGAAAGTATTACCATATACTTCAGGTATTCTATCCTCTGATTAAGGACTCATTTTTTGTCCCGATTTCTTATAAGTGAAACTCCGTATGTTCGGGTGACAATATTCAGTTTATTACAACCACGTATTTACAGTAATTATTAATTACATACTTCAGTAATAGACTAGTTGGAAGAGACCGGTTTCCCCAGAGACGGCCTCTCATAATGTTTCACCCCCACCACGCATCTACTCACTCTCCTGACACGCACACAAACATATATATATATAAAGTGACAATTCTCAGACTAAATAAGCTTAACATATGTGTTTGTTACTTTATTTGATGTACAGGCGGCCGAAATGTTATTTCAATATCGTGAATCAGCAACTTGAAACTAGTATTTGAACCCCATCTAAGGACGTACACCGAAAATGCACAAAGTATGGTTAGCGTTATAGAGAATGGCAGCTGCTCGTCTAGTTTGGATTTATTTCCATCTCTCTTCCACGTTATGATTTACCATTCTATCAATATTTTGCCTGCGCAATCTGTTTAATGTTGTTATTTTATCAAGTTCAACATATTTGTTATCTTAATTTATCTAAGCTTCACTTTTTCTGAGCTGGATCGTCTTTATATTAATGAAGCATCACAAACTATACACCACCAATACTAGTTAAAGTTAAGAAAAATAACGTTTTAAAATCGATTATAATTGTTACTGACATTCAATTTAAATCGTCTTATATCAGCATTGCAATGTTCAGATTTTCTGAAAATTATGACAGTAGATATTTTTATTTATATGTTTATTCTTAAAAAATATACCTTTAGAATAAAAGGTCTTTCAAAGAATTTTGACCATTGTCTCCAATGAAATGTACGAATTTTACATACAATTTTCATTCGTGATGATGCGTTAGTATTTTCGGATTTTATTTAGAAGATGCACCAACTAACTAACTTACCATCACACCGTTTCCATGCGGAGGTAGGCAGATAGGATAGAGCTCCACACTCCTCTTACATGACATACAATTCTCGCCTCATACACAGTAATACGTCTTCTCATACAAGCTCGGAGATTATTGAGGCTTCTAACAGGAACATCCTCCAGTATCTGGTTTACCTGGTCGTACCGAGTCTTCTGGTACCATCCATACTTGCGTCATATATCTTTTTTATCATTCTCTTCTCATTCATACTTTCTATTTGACAGAACCACTTAAGTAATCATTTCTTAATCTTACTCACTATACCACGATACGTTTTACATTCTTTTCTTATTTATTCATTATTTACACTGTCCTAAATAAATCTGCCACATATACACCCGAGTGATCTCATTTCCACTGCATTCAGTCAACTTTCGTTCCTCTTCTGCTAGCTCCAGGTCTCAGTTCCATACATTAGTGTCGGTACCAGAACTCCACTGTATACCGCTAGTCTTGTCTCGGTTGACAAATTCTCGTTAGTTATTATTTGATTGCTACATTATTGTTTAATAGTTACATATTATGTGACTGAATCTAACTGTCTGAGCAGAATTACACATTGAGCGTATGATACACATGTTTATCGCCTCCCTCTGACCAATGACGACGACCAATCACTACAATATACGTAATGGTGGGAGAGCTCTGTCGGGTGTTACGTATTTAGTCCAATTAGTCCAATAATTCAAGACCCGTGAATTTAGACAAAAGGTCATCACGTCTCTTGGTCTCTGTACCTGACCCTGTATTAGTCTATTGATTTAAATTGCTTTGTCTAATTAGCGATTTCGAGAGTAAAATGAAAATATTACTTAAATTTTTGCTAAAATATCTATTTTGATCCTTTGTTAGCCTAATCGTGTTATAATTTTTTTTTACACACAAATAAACTAATACATTTTTGTGACTGATTAACTTATCATTACGGTAAGCGGAGAGAATAGAACGCCACACTTTTCTGTCCTGGTACATTACTCTTACCTCGTTCACTTTCATATATCTTGTACACGCTCTCCGGCTATTGAAACTTTTTTTTAGCTATTCTAATCATACCAGGTCTTTCGCGGATACTCTTATTGGCTTCAACACTATTCCTTTAAATTTTATATATTTTATTTATCATCTTCCTATCCATACATTCTACATGACCATTTTTGTGAATATTATTTATATAAAAACATTAAATAATAAGTAGTAATGTTTTCCTGAAAATGATTATCAAAAATTACGTAATTATTGTATTAACTTTGATTTTAAATTAGCTTAATTACTAAATTTGTAAACAATTGCTTAAGAAATAATTAACAACGGTTCTTTGTTGTCCAATGAAAATTATCTTTTGATTAAATTTTATTACATTATAGAAATAAACAATAAATCATATAAATAATTAGACAAAATTCTTTGTTTAGACCACTATTTATTGATTATTCAACATGTTTCGATACTTATACATTTTTCAGGAAACAATGTATACTGAAATTATACTGAAATAAGTATAAGCATGGATAAAAACAATATGAAAACAAATTTAATAGGCGACTGTTTGCAAAGAGGATTTGGTTATTTATAATATTTGACTTGCTATTAACACTAAATTTGAAATTTTAGAAATAATAAAAAGTATTAATAGAAAGCTAAATATTATAAATAACCAAATTATCCTTTTAGACAGTCACCATTTAAATTTGTTTTCATATTAATTCTTACTTTTTCAGCACTTTATAGATTTATTTTGTTTTTATCTATGGTTTTATTTTTAATTTCAGTATACATTATTTCCTGAATAAGATACCACAGGTATCAAAGCGTGTTGAATGATCAATAAATAGTTAAATAGTGGTTATAGTATTTTGTCTAATTATTTATATAAAATGAAGCCATAAAGTAATTTTGTTAATATTGAAAAAATAATCTGTTTGTTTATACATTTAATAAATTTATAACATAGCGAAGTTTCACAAATATAAACATATATTGCATCACTTCAAAAAGTATAAAGATAACGGGGGGAAAGAGAATGGGTTAAATATATTTAAAATTTACCAATCAATCGATGTAAATCTCAGTTACTAAAAAAAAAAATATATTTATTTTTATGTTTTTTATTTATTATCTTTGTTTTATTAACCACTGAATTGAGTTTAAATACATCTATTTTTATTGTTGTCATTTTTTCATACGAATACATTTTATTCATATTATTTCATTATCTATAATATATAGCTAATGTAATCTAATGGCTACCGACCTCAGAACAGGTACTTATATGTACCTAACGAGATACGTAGCGCCTAATAAGCTTGGTAATAAATAATAATTCCACTTTTATTAATGTTTATATATATATATATATTATTATTGTATGTTGTCAAGTTAATATACACGCTTATAATGTATGTCGTCAAGTTAATATATAATTTAACGTATAATACATAGTTAACAGCAGATTTGGTTATATTATGGCACCCGCCTGTTAAACTATCTTACAGATAATTAAGTAACATTCAAGTCAAAATTATCTAGATGAGCTTTCTCCCAGAATCCGTTGGTTTTAACCAATTAGTTATCATTGAGAGTAAAAATTAATATGTTAGTTGGTTTTATAAATATTGAATAAAAATAAAGTGTTGAAAATGTGTAAAATCATAATAATTTAATATTCAGATGAAACTTATTTTTCATCGAACTGAAGTCTTATATCTCCCAAACAGGAATGATATTTGATTTGAGCGTAGGTTGAGCTATGATTCATTTATATTAAATTATGTATGTATAGTAGAATGTCACTACTTTTTCGGACAAATCTTTAATCATCCGAGCACATGCACCATAACAGATTGTTTTTAAAAGTAGAACGACATTTCTTTCGCGGATTTAAAAAAAAAAAAATTATTTATTTCATATCAATCTGTACTTTTTTTTTGTACATGGCAAGTTTTCGGAAGAATATTATGGCAATATCTCACATTCCTTTTATCATATTTTGTAATTTTTTCTGCGATTTAAAAAACACGGTATAAATAAAAACACAGTTTATATCAGTTTAATAAAAATATTTAACATTGACAGCAACAATAATAAAATAATTATAACACCAATTAAAGTGTCCTTCTAGAATAAATTACAGGATTGAACATCACAAAATCCACAATTTTAAGTAAATACTACATAATATTCGCTTTTGACGACGATATTTTATATAAATATATACGTGTATGTAAAACAAATTGTGATATTTAAATATAATTTGTTAAAACTGTCATTTTGTACAATTTTTCAGCTGTAATATTGTAAAGGTTTAAATCAGTCATCAAAAATTAAATTTATTGCTTAAACTCATTTTCAAATGTGTTAGAATTCGACGCGTCACGAATATTGATTTTTATAAGGAATTTAAATATTACTATCAAAATACTACTTTAATAAAATGTAAACATTTTTTAGTGTAAGGTGATTTTAATAATAATTAATCGATTAGGATATCTTTGAGAAATTAATTAATCAGATATTAAAATATAGCGAGACGATTTCGAAAATGCCCATAAAACAGCTGACCCCACCCAATCTCTCATCCCTCGCCCCAGTTCGGCTGATCTGACTGAAGTGGTCCAGTACTCTCTGTTGCAGACGGTGGTCGAGGCTTGCCAAAAGAAGAGGCAGTGCAAGTTCCACACGAGTCCCAAAGCCTTCGGGGGTGATCCGTGTCCGGGGGTGAGAAAGTACGTGGAGGTCGCCTATAAATGCCGTCCTTGTGAGTACCATTTAATTTAATTATTTATATTATATTATGATAATTAGTGTAATAATTCTTAAATTGCCACCAGTGTCCCTTGGGATTCTATCCTCTGATTACTGTCTAATTACTTGGATCACAATTTCTCGTAAGTGAAACTCAGTCTTTCCAGGTAACAATATTATACGTTTATTACACGTAAACATATACATTCAGAGATAGACTAGTTATTCAGAAAAAGCTGTGATCGAAGAGAGCCGTTCCCCCAGAGACGGCCTCTTATAAGGTTCGTCTCCCACCACTCATCTACTCACTTTCATGACACACACACACACACACACACACACACACATACATTTACAAAGTGATAGTTCGCACATTTACAATAATATCAAATTCAATATCAATCAACGAAATTGTCTGAAATGATACAGTAATTAAAATTAATTAATTTAAAGATAAAACTTGAAAATAATATTTACCTATCTAATTAACATGAATTCATTTATTAATTTTGTAAAATATGTGTCCTTTTTAATCACGTTATTTGTTGAGTATAGATTATTTTTGGAAATATTATTCCAACTCCCATTTGATATCAGAACGATTAAGGAAACAAAAATATTTTTTATTCAAATTTATTTTAATGTAACGAAGATAAAATTTATTCAATGAATACTGATTTCTTCAGAAACTTATGAATTGTGGAAGTATTTTTTTATGAGACAAAAATATTGATATATATATATATATATATATATATATATATATATTATGTATACAGTTTAAAGTTAAATATATTTGATATGCTAATAAATATAGGTATTCAAAAATGAAAAAAAAAATCTAATTTAAATATTACTTGGATTGCATAATAATATATTTCGATGACATTATTTTAATTCTATTAGTATCACAAATTATAGATAGATTTGATCTAGCTCTAATTAAATTATTAAATATATAAAGAATAATCTAATTATATGACTTTATTTTTTCCCTTCATTGTTATGAAAATAAATATTGATAAAACTTTATTTATTTTTGAGGTTAAATATTTTCATTAATGTACATTAATGGGGTCCTATTAAATGATTTGGTAAAAATAATCGGTCTTATAAACGAAGATTTTTTTGCACGAATTGACGTATAAAAATCTTTCTCTTCAATGTATTCATTAGCACATAGCAATTATCTATTAATTAATTAGTTTATATTGTTTCTGAATCAATATTTAAATAATTCTAGTAAATATATCATCATAATCGTTTCGGGCCATCAAGTCCATAGTTGAATGCACGTTGATTTAATAGATATTCCTGATTCTAAAAATACAATTTATCTGCATATTTATTTCTTGGGCGACCACCAGGGCGTTTATGATTACCTCAAAAAAGAAGACATTTTATAATAAAGTCCCAGAGTTCTCACTTGATATAAAGTTGTCTACCGATCTCAATTTATTTACATCACTGATTTTTTGAGGATCTCGTGAAGCATTATATTGATGCGAATATACCATCGGTTATTAACTCGTCTGAGTATTTTGCGAAAAAATTTGTTTATACATATTTAGATTGTCTTTTCATTGTTTTTTCGAAATGTTCCTGATAACTTGTTCTTAAAGCATTGGTTTAAAAAATAACTCATTAAAAAAATTTCGCTTATAAATAATCTTACAAAATTGAATTATTTATAGAATTTAAAACAAATAAATTGTTTTAATATATGTTACATCAGAAACAAAAAAAATTATATATTCATGCTTTTAGTGACAATAAACAGTTAGTAACATATTATGTGTGAACTTTGGACGGGAATTCAAAACATTTTGTGGTTGAGGATCACTCAGAGGTCACCGTGATGTAAGGGGAAAATAAATTTTCGACAGACAGTTTGGAGTATCTAAAACGTTATCGATCACTACGGATCACTACGCGTACTTCATTACATACATCACGGCGTTTGGTAAATATATCCATCTTTAGATAAATCAGCATCACGAAAATGAAAAATGAGTAGCAATTTTGACCAGTTCCACCCACGTATATGGATGATCACGTGATCTCAACTTTTCTATGGATGACTGTTACGGACAAGATTAAAAATAATATGCTTAAATATGAACATATTAAGAAATATTTCGAGAATTCTACGACTTATATTTACATATTACTAATACGGAAGTATAACATAATACCGAAATACAGTTCACATGAGCAAATAATATTTTATTTTGTATAACGACTGCGGAATTTACCCTGTTTTATAAAAATGTGGATTATGTACATTTTCAACCATATTGTATTGTATTTATTTAAAATATCACAGACCTATGTTCTGAATAATTACAACTTCACAATAAGAATGTGTTTTTCTTAATAATATTGTATTTTTTTATCATGCAGCTTCCGTACGCAGTTCATGCAGATTTCTCAAAACACGTGGACTATGTAATTAAATTTTCTATGTAAATGAACAATATTAGCATGTAAAATAATTAAATTATATTTTGCAATGTATAATGTACGGGGATCACGCGGTTTTGTCAAAAGAGCGCGTGGACTAGATAACTTTTCTATCTACAATGTTATATATTTTATCGTGCGATTTTCGTGCCTAGTCCACATGAATCTATCAAAACAACACGCGAATAACGTATGTAATTAAATTTACACGCGGTTTTATCAAATGAACGCGTAGATTAGATGAATTTTCTATCTACAATGATCTATATTTTACCGTGCGGTTTTCGTGCTAAGTTTACACGGATTTGTCAAAACAACACATGGATAACGTAATTAAATTTACTATGTAAAACGGGCATACTACATATAAATAGCTATGTAACGTTAGTACACTCCAATACATCTAGTGTACGCATATCTGAGTTGTATTTTAATTTATTGATCACGTACATCCTAAATATTTTCGTTGTCTACCTGAATATATATATAAAATATTTATTTTATTTTAATTTTACAAAATCATTACAGCATATAAGTTAAATGAAATTGACAGAATTAGTACGTGAAAATACTGCCTTTATTTTATGCGTAACAGATAATAATTTTCTTTATCGAGTCAATTCGTGTTAAGTGGTCGAATTATCATAGATTTTGCAATCATATAGAGTACTAAAACCTTTCTGTTTAGATTTTATTTGTTATATTAATTATTGTTCATTATTTCTGCACCCTTACATGTCCTCTTTTCGAGGGAAGATTAACGTTAAAATATATAATAATCATCAGTAATCAGTATAGTAGGTTTATAAAAAGTTGTTATTGTATCATACTAATATGGTAGTATATAAATATCGTCCAAATAGAAAGTAAATTACCTCAAAATCTAATTTACCAAAATTACGAATGTACGATTTTGACAAATTTGATTTAAACTAGAATTATACCAATTGCTATTGGCTATGGATGAGGGGAACAATTTGACCTTACTTTTCATAAATAACCAAAATAAAAATTATATAATAATTTTTACAATTTAATGTTTAACTTATATCTCTAATAGTAAAACTAAAAGTAATATTAAAATTGTATGATAAATAATAAACCAGAGATAAAATTATTGCCTTTCAAAAACTTTAATATATCAGAAGTATTATTTCGAACATTCGTGTCTTTAGCTCCAGTGAGACGATATTATGTCTCTTGCAAATATCAAAATTTCTGGTATTCTCTACCTCACTGTATATGGTAAAGACTAGAGACATGGACTATAAGGAATTACGGATTACAAAATGCACGTCACTGACGTACATGAAAAGGATTCTCTTGTATTTCGAACATAATGACTGAAAAGATATCGGCATTCTTAGATAGTGAACGTGTAGAAGGGCGCAAGTGAAATAACGGTTTCCATCAAGATGGTCAAATTAAATATAATATCCTTGCGCCGACTGGATTACGGCTGTGTCAATTTGTGATATCTACTTGCGGTCTTCCTTATGTACGGGATTATGAAAGCATAAGATAACCCGATGCGGTAATAATATACTTTATTATACAGAGCTTATAGTTATAAGTACAATGCAAGAGATGCGTTTCGAGCAACGGCTGAGATGCGAGAGAGCGCGCCCAAGAGACCGGCGAACTTATATCCCTTTCGCTCGTGTCAGTCACGCCAACTGCACGAATCACGCATTTGCTACATCTAGATACATTACATTAAATAAGGGAGACCTCATTAAGTGCAGGATCGTGTCAATAAACTGAAATTTTCCCAGAACCGGAGAGAATGGAGGCTGATGTTTCATGCAGTCTCATGCTCAGTAATAAACTAAACGAGCAGGAAAAAGATATGGCTTTTGCTGAAAATCATTTGCGTTACCAGTTTTTATCCTGAATTAACTACAGTGCTATATAATTCTACAATCAGTGCAACACGTTAGAATATCTAGCGAGTCATAGATCTAATATTAAGGTAAATAATTACGGAGATAAGATATTAAGTTTCTAATAGCAGCAGCTCGTATGCAATTTATCGTTTTACCTCTGAACATTGGGAACATTCGATTCCCTAATGTTTTAAATACAACAATCGATTCCATCCTGTAACAAAGTCAGCAGTGGTAGTCTCATCAATCAAGTAATTAAAGGATGTACACTTCTAGTAGTACTTAAGCCATTTTTCTCGCCAAGTTTTACAAAAGTGCATCAAGGGTGCAGTATAAGTAGTGGAGAAAACTCTGTTGTCGGCACCAAGAGCAGCACGAGACACAGAAATATGGAAGTATATAAAAAATTGAGTTCTATAAAAATGAGTTCACTACGTACAAATTTTTTGTACATTTATGTAACCCATAATTTTCTCAATATCTACATATTATGTACATACTCATAATTTTAATTAATTACATACACAACCAGAATTTTATTAGAACTATAGGAGTATAAATACGTTTCTAAGTAAAATACTCATTTGGAACATAAATTTTGTGAGTCACTTCAAGTTAATTTACTTTCACAGTTAAACTACTTAACTTTTACTACTTACTAAAACTAATTTACTAACTATTATGATATAATTAAAACTATTTTACGCTCATTCTTCTCTCCAATCCTTGAATTTATCATAAATAGATTTATCGCACCTATCTATTATGAGACCTCTTAATCTTCAAAACTACTAATATCGCGTCGTTTTTCTGCGGGGGTACCCAAAATGATGGAGCACCAACACTCTTCTTTTCTGACATATAACTGATCATATCCATACTCATGCAAGCTCGTCGATTATTGAGGCTTCTGATAGGATCATCTTTCAGCATCTGGTTTACCTGGTTGTGTCAAGTCTAACTGATTTGGAATGAATTGGCTTATAGGCCCGAGTCAACCGCTACCCTTATCGGTAGATCGTGGTTAGCGATCGGACACCCATCCACAACCCGTTTACGACATCGTCCATCATTAGCTCCGGAGTTCTTCATCCCGCACCCAAGAGGAAAATATAATATTTCTGCAGAATATATTAATACAATGCAAATTAGTATTTATCACAAGATTAGTAGAAAGTTGATGCACTAGTAATTGTGGCAATTTCTCTTACCCAGTATTCCATTACGGATTTATTAATTTACACGAATTTAAATTAACTCGTCTTAGGTCGCCAGCGCCGCCGTCCAGCGCTGTATACTGTATATATATATGTATCCAGTATACTGGCGGTCGGTTAAAACCCACCCACGATTAGCGTGGCCACTTGTCTTGTCTTTGTCTCTATGCGAATGAAGCTCTCCGCGCCGCGCGCGCGGGCCTGGCACGCGGTCTAACGCGACAACCTACCACGCATGTGCGAGAGTGTTGCCATATTCAACACTTTATCTCCACCCGAATTATTAAGATGATTCACCTGCTAATGTATTTATAACGTTACAAATCATATATTTTTAATAACCTTCACGCCTCCCACACCACCTCTATTTGACCCTTCCACTCCATAATCCCAACGCTCGCGGATTTCACTTCCCACGAAACCTACTGCAATATTTTTTGAGAGACTAATGTTCTGACGAAGGCTATAAAATCTTGTTGTTTTAACATATTTTCTCCGAAAATCTGTGTCTAACTCCCAAAATTTTAACTCCGTACTTTTCAGACCTTAGAAAATAATTATCTGGCTGTGATAAGATACCACGTTATTTACATTGATCTTATAATCTTTCATCACGCTAGGCATAGTTTGTGTATATATATGTATAATATGTACCTTCTTATTAAACCTAGAAATGCTACATCATCTTAATTCAAATATATATTATATTTAACCGTTTGAATGCTACGCGTCGCAAAAGCGCTGCGATCGTTTGTATCGGAAATTGCTTAGCACTTAAACGGTTAAAAATATTAGATATAGAAATCAGCGATGCCAAAATGAAATATCTATCCTAGAAATCAGTAGAAGACAAACGCCATCACCATTATCGCCATTTATTGTAAGAGACCAAGCTTTGTGTTTTAAATAAAATGCGTACACATCAAACGTATCACATCAATATTTTCACAATTATTAAACTAATCTAAATGCTTGTGCTATGAAAATAGGACTAAATTGGTTGCCTTCTAGAACGAGATTCGCTCTCCCGACCATTAGGCGAGTATCTTAACTACTAGACCACAATCACGATTAAACAGTTTAAATAATAAATAACAAAATGTGACTAGGAATAATGATATCCAATAACAATAAATAAATCAGGAAGTACTTGTAACTTTACGAAAATTGCTATCGTCAAGGTCATCGTAGAATTTCGGGATTAAACTGTACACATAATTTATATAACTGATATAATGTTAGTATGAAGCTTGATCTCTCACTTTATAACACGACTGCAGGTCTTCAATGTCTTCGTAAATAAAGTTTTGCGCGTAAATTACCCGTAATAATATACCCGGACTACCAGATAAGATTGATTACTACTAGGGCCTGCGGGCGGCTATTTTGACTATTACTACGTGGCCATTGGTGACCGTTGCATGGTCAGGGTCTTAGTAGAAGCTAGATTTCAATAAGTAAATCTTTTTATTGCTTTAATAATAGCGTATAATATATTGTTTTAGATGAAATATAGATCCTACGGAAACCCTGGCCACACTGTGTTCACCATGGACGGCGTAGTGGCCACTATCAACTGCTTCGCGATCACAATAGCTGCTTACAGGTTCTAGCAGCAAAAGCAATTGATTTTCTGTTAGTGCTTTCTGTATTACTCTTCCTGGAATTGAACAAACGTGTAAAAAAACGAACAAAACATTCATGTCACATTTGATAGCGACATAAACAAGGAAAGAAACCATAGAGTGCGATGCGATATGACTATGAGACATTGATGAGATGACAGGATGATTTTGTTATCTATGACAGAAGTCTCACAGGTATTATATTTTACAGCCCATTGAAGGAAATACCACTAACGAAGTCGCCAAGGCCACCACTTCTAGAAAGTCATAGATATAGACGTGGAAGTGTAATATTATTATGGATAATGGAGGAGGTCAAACTTTGGAAACGGTATACCGTACCAGCTATTCTGAGGACGGTGAAAGCAAATAGACTACAGTAGGCTGGACATGTATCGAAAGCAGATTACTTTAACATGCACAAAGTCTTCAAACATAAGCCAATAACATCAAGACCTGTAAGAGGTAAATGAGTGATCAGCAGATTGACTACAATAGCAATTTCAAATACTGTCATAGGTATTCGAAGACCATGAAGCCGATAAAGAAGAATAAAAAATATAAATATTCTCAAAAATAACTTAAATACTAAATTAATGTATTAATTATAAATATATACATATAAAATCAATTTTGTCGAAAAATATTGTTTTAGCGTCACCGGGATTCGAACCTGGATCTTCATTTCCAATCCGGGGAAGTACACTACCTTTGTGCTATAACGCCAGTATTTTTCTTGACAAATTTTCGAAACTATATGTTACATGTAGATGGCTTTCAAATAATGGAACGACAGGTGTATTAATTTGAAAAATGTAACATATAGTTTCGAAAATTTGTCAAGAAAAATACTAGCGTTATAACACAAAGGTAGTGCACTTCCCCGGATTGGAAATGAAGATCCAGGTTCGAATCCCGGTGACGCTAAAACAATATTTTTCGACAAAATTGATTTTATATGTATATATTTATAATTAATATATTAATTTAGTTTTTAAAATATCACAGACCTATGTTCTGAATAATTACAACTTCACAATAAGAATGTGTTTTCCTTAAATAAATCAAAAATAACTGTTACATTTTAAATGAGACGAAAGCTTAACGTTTAGTTAGATTTTATTTATTCCCCCTACTGCTACGCAGTTAACGCGATTGCAGACATTTAATAGGAATACCTAGAGATTATGCAGCTGGTTTAATTAACAGTTGTCGCTTTTAATGAGGAAATTGTTGGCCCGTATTACGAAATTTCTCATGTAGATATACCAAAAATATAGAGCGCATAATTGACATTAGTTTATATTATATTATTTACTAGGTAGGTACTAAATTTATCGAATGTATTTTTTTTGTTTATCGTATTGAAAAAGTAAAAATTTATAACAAAATACTAAAAAATTTTCTCAGTACTTTATTTTTTAATAAATATTTAATAAAATTTGATTAAGATTTCTAGATCAAAATTGTTATCTTATTGGATTTAATTTCCGTGTAGACATTTTTATTTATTAGGCAAGTTTTAAGAGATTTATAAAGGAAATGAAAACATTTCTTAATTTTAACTGATCAATATAACATGAAATAACTTTATCCAGTTTTAAAACAAGAATTTCACGTGCCTAAAATTTTAATATCGCACAATAAAATTAAATTTTTAGATTGAACAATATTAAAATATGTTTTTAAAAATATAAAGATATATATATATATATACAGTATAATCACATTTCAAAAAGTAATATAAAAAAAACAACGATAGGTTTAGAAAACACAATAAATTCAATACATCTACCACTTTATAGGTAGATTTATTGAATTGTGCACCAATTTATGTAGACGGTAATTAAAGTTAATGATGATTGTATATATATTAAAGTATGTATAGAAGTGATTGGTGTGCGGCATTACGATTAGTGCAAGTGTATGATGATCTGTTAAGTATTCTGACTAATAAAATGTAATGCGTGTGTTCTGTGATGAGGATAATGTTAGAAGTTAAGATGTGATGGGTAACCCGGCTCTAATATCGAATTATTATTCGTGTAAGAAAATGCAAGATAATGAAGTAATGCATTCAGGTAGACATAATAAAATGAATTCTCAAGATTTATACTCAGAGTCAAGTTACACTGGTGCGGTTCTACAATTGACTAAACTAAACGAAGCGGAGTGAGACGCGTGAGCTGCTGATGAAACCGGAGCCGAGAAGAGAGTGGGCCATCCGTGCAAAACTGAATGCGTATAGCTAGCTAGCGGTGTTTTTCGGGGTATGGTTATGACGTGAGCGCTGGCGTTAGGCTTCCACAGCACAACTAATTTGTACAGGCGGCTTCGGGCAGGTAAAGTGGGCACTAAAAATGCATTATATACAAGAAAATATAAAAAATTGTATACAAAATTTGATAATCAAGTAAAGTATATTTAGAAGACCACATTTTTGCTGTCAAGTTACATTTTCATAACATAGTTTTGTTATGAAAATACAAATTAAATTAAACAACTAGAAAGATATACAGAAATAAATCAATCTCTCTAGGTCCGGGTACGAATTTCGTTAGCAACTAAATATTTTTTTGATGTATAGATTTTTTCTGTGTATTTTTTTAGATGATTAATTTAGTTCTGTATTGAAGTACATTAAGCGTAACACCTCTGGATAAACTACCAAATTAAATAGTGCCAAGTTAAACTGTTAAGTCTTATGGTGTTATTTTAAGGCGCAGCTTTGTTTAGTTGGTAGATTTTAAAATAGTTAAAAAAGTCTAACTAATGTACGGCGTAATCTGACCATCTGTCGTAAAATCCATGATTAATTGTAGCGCAAAGTTAAATTTATCAGATATTGAAGCAGCGTATTAATGTTTATTTTTATTTTTTATGGAATACGGAAAAAAGCTTTTGAAAACATGTTTTACACCTTTAAATGCCAACTCAAAATAGGCATTTATTGAGAGGGGCTCTTTTGCTTAGGAAGGATATTAATCACTCATGAACTCTGCTCATTTATATCAACTGGTCCAACAAGTCAATTAAGGGATGGAATCAGCCCGCCAGCCTTCAATCATGTACAGGGTAACATTTTGAAGTTCTATATTTTACATTTTTCGTAAATAAATAATTATTATATTGGAATTGACCATCAATATAATAATTTAATTCGTCATAAAAAGTTAGAAAAAATACTCTAAAAGTTTTTCATACATTGGCGCTATAGTAGATACTCGTGTTTTAAAGTAATTTGGATTAATTATGAAAAAAAATGATACTTTTGATAATAGCAGTGATTGAAAACTGTGACTGTGATCACAGTTTCATTACTAATGCGCATGCGCCGCACGATATCACAATACACGAAATAAATAAATAAACATAATTTTGAGCGTATTTATTTATATTGTTCAAACGTAAAAAACATATAGCATATAAAATTAATATATATCTAATTTAATATCATCACAAAGATAATGTATATTATATTTAAATATAGTATATTTTTCGGATCAAATTCTCAGCGTTTCGGGTCAAATACGTAAAACGTTTTAGCAGAATCTACTAGATGGTGCTTATCACGAATTATAACGTCATTCCTTTATGAATATTTTCGTTTCATGTGCACATGCGCCGAATCATGGTGAACAACCAAATGTAAATGAAATAAAACAATGAATCACGAATCGCGATATTCCGAGGTATTCAATCACTAATAGTGACTATAACTCAAAGATATCAGTGATTGACTCACGGTTTTGAGGTCATCACTAGTTTTCAATCGAGTATATTTGATAACAGGTGTAATATTTTTTTTAATAAATAAAATAATCTCTATAATATAATATAATTAAATAAATTTGAATGTATAAGAAATGATCTGAACTACAAGATCATTGCTTTACTACGCTACGGGGTTCTCAAACATTATACACTTGATTGTTTATATGTATAATAAAAATATATAAACTCTAAACCTGAATTTCGCTATCATTAACGCCGAAAAAATTAATTAAAACAAATGGAAATCCTAAAAATATGCATTTTAAATTATATACGAAATCATCCCTGCAAAAAACTGTACATCGGTTTTGGGTAGATCTGCATTGGATATTTTTTTAGATATGGAATGGTAATGTTAAATAATCATTTAAAAAATATAAAAATACTATTAAACACAATTTCGTGGTGAGCTTACCTGCAATATGTATATATATATATATATATATAAACCGATATACAGTGTTGTTGCGGTGAAGGGTTCTCATTTCTATTTTTTTCGGTTTTACTTTTTTTACTATAAATGACATCAGAAAATGGGCAACCTTGCTAGTTTCGTAAGTTTTCAATATTTAGTTTATTAAAAACAAAATATATTTTTATGTTGAACACTTTATGAATGGTTTGTCTGTTATAAAGACATTGTGTTAGTAAAGAAGAACAATTATGAGCATACTTTTATTTTTTTTTAATACAGACGATATTCATTTTATAGAACTCCATTGTTAATCAACATAAAAATCAAACACGCTTTTTATTGGTTCTATATTTAATTTTTCCAAATTATTGGACGATCGTTTCATGGTGATAATGACCTAGATCAGGGGTCGGCAGACCGTGGCTCTTTTCGTAGACATTTGCAACTCTTCAACTCTAGTTCATATTTTCATCCACAATCGTATTTGATACATGAAATAGTTTTCCAGAAACATATGATACAATAAAACAACGAGCATTTGGCAATCTTTGGCTCTTTTTATTTATGCGAATAAACATTCTCTTCCATGAATCAAATAAAAAATAATTTAAGAAGAAAATTAACCAACGATACTTTACATCACTATGCTTGACTTACTTGAACAAATAGTTACTTGCCAGACATAACAAAGCTTTCGAAAGCAATGCAAGATTACCGTTTTAACTAGTAAAGCCCACAATGCCCAACAAGTGTTTAATTATTTAGATTTTTTATTTTTATTAGTAGAGTAACTCGTATATATTATATTCTTATAAGTAGTCTACGACTGTATTGTAAATTAGAATTTTAAAAAAAATCTACATTATATCTCTTATCTTTTCGTCAGTAAAACATATGTTGCTACTCCATTAAAATGTTGTTTTGATTCCATGTGCATTCCGTTTTCTTTTTGTGAATCTAAAGTGTCGCCATGCGTAATATCCGGATCACGAAAAAGCGATTTTCTACAACATCCTAAAGTACAGTGATATCTCCGTTCTTCACCACAAGAGTGCAAGTCAACCGGAGGTGTAAATTGCCGTCCAACCCAGGACTGCATACATACATACATACATGCAGGACATACATCTGCCAATATTCTTTTCTTGCTTCATTTCGGGTTGCGTCAACTAAATAGTAATTTAAATCGATACAGTACATGGGATCTATTCCCATCATATTATGGTCCTAGCGAACCGAAAGATTGTATCTGATCCATTCGAACCGGATTGATCGTTTTATTCTGCGATCTTAATTTTTGAATTTGCAATTTTAAAACCTTGCCATTGCATATTATATTAAATTGATATCGCAACTATACTGGTATGGTGAATTTATTAATTTTATTTTGTTTATCACTTCTCTCTAGAAAGTCTTCCAGGTCCTGACCTAGACAGCCGAAACGATCATCCAAATATTTAGAAAAATTAAATATAGAACCAAAAAAATCGTATTTGATTTATTGTATTGATTAATATGTACATATCATTTATTTTAATGACAGAGAAATGACGACAAAAATATTTCTAAAATTAAATTTTCTAATAACCTCTTGTGGAAATCTGAAATTTTAAGGACAATAAAAAGATTTCTCATTTTGATTTTTAATTATCTTCCGTTTAATCACTAATCTCACATCCTCCAGAAGATAAATACTCATAGCAATCTGCGTACGCACTTTCTGTTGTAAGTTTAGATTTATACTTACGACGCGGTGCTTACGGATTCATATTGCTATTATAATCTCATGAAACAGTAGAATAATGAGCTTTTTGGAGGCGTAGGCGGCCATTAGAACTATACGAATAATATCAAGTGAAAATAACTGTATAGAAGTTACAACAAGACTACAGAAGGCAAATTTAGCTGGCTCTTTTTATTCAGATCCAATTGAATATTAAATATTTATTTCTATTTAATATTATTTTCAGTTTTACATACATTTTTATTGTGAAGTATTAAAATTAGATAAATGATGAACAAATTTAATAAATCACTTAAAAGGATAAGCAGAAAATCTATAAACCATAACAAAATATATGAGTAGCTTGTTGGTCTAATAGTTAAGATGCTGGCCTAGTGATCTAGAGGTCGGAGGTTTGCGCTTCGTTCCGGGAACTGGAATGTTAGCCCTATTTTCATATCACAAGCGTTTAGCTTGGTTTGAAAATAGTAAAAATATTTATGTGACATGTATTCCGTGCACGCATCTCTATTTAAATATATATATATATATATATAGTTACCACCGAAACTCGAACCCGAAACTTTCTCTGGTCGGGAGAATGAGTTACCAATTACACAACTGAACTTATACATTATTCCGCATATTAGTAGTGGGATACTTATTTAATTTACCTCTAATTTTAAATTGTAATATTTATGGAAATGCGTATCACGTTAATGTCTTTACATATTTTCAAATTTAGCTGAAAGTTTGCGTTTTAAAAAATAAGACTTACTTGGTCATTTGCCAGACAAGAATTAAATATCCAACTATTTGAATATCTTAAAGCTAGACAAAAGAATATGAAATCACATTAAATACAATTATACTGAATATATAATCCATAATACTATTACGCTTCTCCATTTATATCTATTCTTCATTTATAGCTTTCTGGATGTGGTGACCGTGGCGGCTTCGGTAGTATCATTGTGGCTGTAATGGACGTATTATGGCTGGCAAATATATTGAGCATCTGTCATCCTGTCATAGATAAAAAAAGCATCCTGTCATCTCATCCATGTCTCATGGCCATATCGCGTCGCACTCTATGGTTTTATTTGTTCATGTCAATAAATAAACGACAGCTGACGGTGGCCGATAATGGCCGCTATTCGGCCCACGGTAACCGCATAGCGACTAGGGGTTCCGTATGATCTATATTTACTCCAAAGCAATATAATAAGAATGCACTATGCACTATTGTTAGAGCAATATAATAATAACGGATGTCCGCAATAAAATATATCGCGCAGCGATCACCAAGGGTCGTGCAGCGGCCACGATAGTCGTCCGCGGGGCCTAGCAGCAAGCAATCTTACCTGCTTGCCTGCCAGTAATCTTAATTTTCCATCACAATTTGATATACAAGTAATTTGATCTGATGCTGTATTTAAATTAATATAAGTTGAGTATTAAAAATTTCTACCATATTTTCACAGGTTTATCCATTTCCAATATTTAAGCAGGTGGGTGTTAGAAATATATATAACAAAAATGTATTTGCGGCATATTTCGGCCTAAAACATAAAATAAATTATAGCCATCGCCATTGTGGTGAGTTGCTTCGAAACATAAGGGGAGAAAGAGAGCCCTTAATTATATCACTGAGGTACCCGTATTATAATTAGCTATATACCTGGCAGCACATGTGCGCCGTATGAGGTAGGTACTCACGCTCCTTCCTCGCTTATCTTAATTATATTTATAAATTATCTTAATGTTTCATGGGGTCCAAGAAGAAATACACGGAACACGGAACAAATGAAAACATTTATTAAATGCCAACCTAAGTTCTAAATCTGAAATGAAATAAGAATTCTAACATATATATCACTAATGTTAGAATTTATTTACATGGCTCATCTAGCATCAGAAAAATGTGTTTATTACTAATAATAATAATAATAATATTTAATGATTTTATAGCGCCATATTCGTAAAAAATTCACCTCAAATGAGCTTTATATATAAACAGTTTAGTTGTGCACTATATTTGTATTTAAATTAAAAATTGTTAATTGAACTTATATAAAAATGATTTTTTGATAAAATATGTTTTTAGTCTCTTTTTAAATAAAGTCTGTCTCTAATACACTGTTTCTTATGACGAAGGGCAAAGAGATTCACGCTTTTTGGCTTGCTATCGCAAATGCCCGTTTACTAATTTAAGACTTCTGGGAATGGCTAGTCGATTCTACAACCCATCATGGGACTGAACGTTTGACTGTTTGACATCTACTATTCAATTTGCCTGAAATGCAAAGCTCTTGAAGATACGAGGCGCCATGTTACGTGTCGCCTTGTACATCAACCAGCGCAATTTGAATTTAAACTCTTTCAGAGAAACGGAGCCAATATAGTTCACGCATAAATAATGTTGTGTTAAATAATTTAGAAACTCTATATATTATCCGTGCAGACGCATGTAGAATGAATCGTAATATTTCATAAATAGCCAACAGTTGGTGTAAACAATAACATAACTCCATTTTCGTAAAAAAATTCACCCAAGAGCGCATTATACACGAATTGTATATGTGATAGACTAGACTAGTATTTATAATTAAAAATTGTAATTCAAACGCTCTTTTTAACTAAAGACTCTGATGCAGTGTACCTTATTACGGATGGAAAAGAGTTCCGCGCTTTTGGATCTATTTTAGTCTAAAACTTAGACTTTTGGCAGTAGGTAATTGGTTTTACAACCGTTTCTCCAGCTGGAGGCTGAATATGAGATGCAAAGGTCTTGAAGATATAGAAGCGCCATGTTAGGTGTCGCTTTGCACGTGTTATGTAATAATAATGATTAATGAATTTTTAAATTCAAGATGATATTATATACGAGTACATATTATAAAGTAAATATGCCAGTGAAACAAACCCATCTTTCGAAAAAATACAGTTACCACCGTGACATTAACCCGGGATCTTAATATTACCAGTAGACTGATCTTTTATTTGAGCTTCTTCATTAGATTTGTTTTTCGTATCTTTCTTTACTGATAAATCTTTTTTTTTTTCAATCTTACTTAGATTAAACATTAAATGAAATCTGATGAACTACAACAGAGAGCTTATTAAATGATAAAAAGTAGTTTTTTTTTGTTAAGATCTAAGAGACTTTGTGATACTCCTGTACGGTAATCATTTTCGATTAATCTTCCCCACATGATTTATCCGCAGGGGATGCTTAGGTAATCCAGCGTTAATTTATTGGACGGCCCGCAACACCACTTTAAATTTCAAGGCGGTTACCACAGCAATGGTTATTCATGATTTATAAGCCATTAATCAAACGGGACGCACCCCCAAATCATCTGAGTCAGGAGTGAGAATTAATATAGTACCATCCCTGCGAGCAGACTGGGAACATACCCTCCGTGCCGCTATGGGTGACGGAAAATGTGCGAAGCCTGTCGAAGCCAGTTTAAGCTGAAGCCTTTTGAGATTACGACAGCTCCGGTAATTTATGTGTGCACCAGTAAGACAGTGTATTATCAATTTACTATTATCTTTCGTTGCCTGTTTCTGTGCTTCACCTTTACCACACTATGATAGAAAATACCCATACGTAGCCATGCTGTCAACTCCAGTTACCGTACAATTTTAATTTAGAGTTTAAAAGAAAAACTAAACAAAATAAATAAACTCAGTATTATTTGCCACAATAAGACAATACAATAAACAAGAAAGACCGCTACCATTGAATTCATTTGTAGTATGACACAAAATTGCCTTTATATAGCAAATGCTTGCATATATGAAATATATTATCTTATAATCTTGAAGCCAATATTACGTAGGCAATTCAACAGATTAACAAGATATTATAAATTAATAGAGTAATAAACCGTTAAATTTGCAAGACATATTATCAATTTTCGAAGTTTTATAATACGATTTTAAATAATATATTGTATTTACTCACATGCTTTGTTTGAGGCTTCATTTCAAACTGAGTTCTCTTTCAAAGCACAATGTTTTCAATATTTAAAAATATAAATTTTTATCGGTCGAATTAATGTGTAAGAATTTTTATTGATTTTTTTGCTTCATTCCGCCGCTCGATCCGGCAAAAGCGGACGCTTCCTTAATTTCGTGTTCAATACACCGATAAACGCATATTTCAGCTAAAATATTAATAAATATTGAACTTATTCATAACTTAAGTTGCAAAATTCGTATATTATGTGGTTTTTCACTGATTTTAAGGGAAAGAAAGTAAACATTTTATGTACGTTATTTTGTATACCATCAACACTTGCACCATATAACTTTCTATAAATATATATATATTTTTTTTTAAATTAGACAAAATACTTTGTTTAAACGACTATTTATTGATTATTCTACACGTTTAGATACCTATGGTATTTTTTTTAGGAAACAATGTATACTGAAATTAAAAATACAAGCATAGATAAAAATAAAACTATAAATAAGAATAAGAATAAGTAAGAACTAATTTGAAAACTGACTATTTGCAAAGAGGATTTGGTTATTTATAATAACCAATACTTGCTTTTAACACTTTTTATTTTTTCTAAAATTTCAAATTTATCTAACTGTAAGCCTCTAGTATTTGTATATATAATTTCTAAACCTTTGTTAATATTAAAATAATGTTTTTTTTATAAAGATGATTGGAAAATTCTGAATAGTTGTTGTTATTTAGGCGTTTCAAGTGCTCCTTAAATATAACTTTTTCTCCTCATTCATCCGTTCCATACGACCAAACCACCTAAGTAATCTTTTCTTAATCTTACTACATTACTAAGATCTGGTTAACATAATTTCCTTATTTTTCATTCTTTACTGTCATAAATGAATTTACCACATATATACCCAAGTAATTAAATTAATTAATAATTAAAAATCTGTTATACTTTGAATTTCAAGGAATGTTAACAAATTCGGTTAAGGAAAAATAAAAAATATAGATAAACTTTTAACTCACACCAGAAAATTGCATTGAACAAATTTCGGTCATTATCTGTTTTAACAAAATTGGCATAAACTGTTTTTCCCACTAACCACAGAGGAAATAATGACCTACATTTATCTTAAATACCGAGTATTAAATGTGAAAAAAGGATATATAATTACATGATTCGAAGCAGTCATATCCAACACAACATTTCTCCTTATATTTAATTAGTGAGACATAATTATATAGGTTTGTTTGTTATTCTTTGCATTGTGAAATTAATGTGTGATCTCTGGCTGTCTTACTGCAGATGAAAGTTTTTCTAAGGTAATAATTTTATATTGGATTGAATTGAAAAATAATTATTTTTATAGGATTCGTTTTACGTAATTGGTTTTTCACTAGACATATCTAAGCGTTATTGATTATAAAAATTAAATGAAACTGATCATTCAATAACATAATATATTACATAACACGACCATGAAAATGATCATTCATATATCGCTTCAGGGATGTGTGAGTAACCTGATGATGAACCTTGCAATGAGATCCGAAACATCGAATTGAACAATCAGATACACGCGGCAGAATAGCCCAGAACCTAAACAGTCTACAGAGAAGATTCTGAATGTGAAAATCTGATAACTTTTATAAAACAGTATTTTTATTTTTTTAAATTATATTTTAAATATTTCTAGTACAAGAAGTGTATTATTCTTGTAGTAGAAAGTTAAAAACAGTGACCGTCAATAATGATTGGAAATTAATAATTTTTATATTTCTGATATATTCCATATATACATTTTTTTAAAAATAATATCAACATATATTCAATGACTTGATACAGAATTATTATTGTTAAATGTAGTATTATTGTCACCAGTTTTTAGTTTTTTTGTGCTATTACTTAGCCCATTTCCCAGTACACATCATTCCTTCTGCTCGACTGGTTTGTTTTAGATTCTTCAAATTCGTCAAGATTTGGAGAGAAAGTGTCCTCGTATGATCATTTTATTTGGATCACTAGTTTAGTAAATATCTGTCCTTCAGGTAGACTTGTTCGTTTTTTATACTTGTGAACCTCGTCGAGAGAATCTGAGTGGAAGAAGTGTTGTATACCGCTCTGATTTTTATGTTTTGTGGACGGTGAATTTCATTAGAGTTTTGCCGTGGCAGTTTTGTTCATTGGGATGAACTTAAAAAAAAGCCGGTGACGGCGTCATCATCAGGTGGGACGAGCTTTCCTCCTTATCTTGTAAGCCATCCTGGTTCGTTATAGAAGAATTCCCTCATCCATCCCCCTTTTCCTATTTCCAATTCCCAATTCCATACCTTACTTCTTCCAACTACCCATTCACCCATTTCCTCTTCGCATTCCATTACGTCCGATTCCATCGTCACCCACCACTGTAATCGGCGACTTGTGTCGGTCACATAATATATTTAAAAATTTTAACTTGTTATGATAGAATCGAGAGAAGGTAATTCTTGTTTATTGTTGTATTACGCGACATGGACAACTGTCAATATGATTTATGTTGTTATACGACTTGAACGGACACACATAAGGAAAGTAATATAAGTTTATCGCAACCCTGTAGTATTCTTTAATCATCAGACATTAAACAAAAATAAAAATTGATGATTTTCGCCAAAAACCCCAAGATTTTGATGTTTCCTTCTCATAAATATTGATGATATTGTTATGGTATTTTTTATATTATATTATCATAATACAAATTCTCCAGAAAAAAGAGATCTTTCACAATAAATATTTTCATATTACCTTTAAATTACATGTTCAGTTTCATTTTATTTTTATAACTCAATAAATAAGTCGTGTCTTTGAAAATTTTACCCGCGTACGGAAGTAAAAAAACCCTTCAAAAAAGAAAGATTTTGTGTATCCCGGAGTGTATCCTGAAGGATATCTAATAATAGAGAAGTAAAATAGCAAAAAATATGAATGGTATTGCCTTTTTTGGAAAAAAAAAAAACCTATTTTACATGCCCAAATATTACGATTAATTTAAATATAAACATTTTTGGAACTAGCATATATTTACGACAGATGCTTATGCGTAGTAAATTATCCTCGGATGTGGTTTATAGATATTCTTGGATTATATACGTACAGGCTGCCCCAATTGGTTCTGATGATTTTTGATAGGAAAGCACAGTCGACATAATCGGGTCAAACTAAAATAATTATAAAGTATAATAAGTGAAATTTTTAAAATTACATTATTTAATTTATGTTTATCATGGCCACGTGCAGCCCACCGAGTGTACATAAAACCAACAAAAGAATATTCCAACGTGCGTAGTTCCTATCATATCTCATATATGAAAGTATCTCAGTAGATTGATTCAACTATCGTGACAATTTCTTCTATGGTATATTCGTATTAACAAACAATCACAACGTTAAGCTGATTTCAAAAAGCGCGCACGTCACTTTTGCGTGGATAGCCGTGGAATAATAAAATAAATTTTGTTGTACGGTTCGGTAGAAAATCTCATTTCTAAAATCTGGCCCGGCTGCTGAAAAGGTTGGCCACCCATGATGTATATGTTGGCGAAAGTTACTCGTAACATTCTGTAAATATTCCTTTCTATCAATCGAATTAATTCGGTACTGTTATTTTTGAAATCCTCAATTATGTGAAATTTATGTGAAAATAAAACCACAATTTTTGAACTCATATAAAAATTTTTTTTTTGCTTCTTTTCTATCAGTCAATAGCTTGATTTGAAGTAAAAAATCCTTCGTCAATATTACTAAAATGCAGAACAAAAATGCACTGTAAAATAATATTAACATGTTTGTGATGAAAATACATGTAGGGGATCTGCTCGCGCCTTACAGACTTGGCCGCTTAACCAAGCGCTTAACAGCCATTCCATGGCGCTTAGTACCGGCCGAAATTTAGTCAACTATAAATCTCAATGTAACAACTTGGAGAAGTCTATTATTTGTAATTTAACTTCAACCTGTATACTTTTATTAGCACATCGAGCTGCAATAAACAGTACCAACTGTAAGTCAATGTTTTATTTAGCACACCTGCTCTAACACACAGTACAGTTTCATGCACATTTACATTTACGCAGTGATATCTGGGGTGATTTGGAGCTCTCAGTCTCAGCTCATAAATCTATAATAAATATAGAACCTCCTAACAAATGATGCTTTTACCTATAAATACAGTTACATTACCCGAGTGACTCCACGAAACAAAGCAAACAAAGTCAAGCCTCCAGAGACACATTCATTGAAAAGAATTAAGAATTCAAAAAACGAAAACCGCAATTATTTTCTTACCAAACTAGTTCGGGTCGGATAATCCGATAATCTTCATGTTTTTACACAATACACATTCCAAGGATATATTGGACCTTTCCATAATATAAAATAGTGTGACCGTAACATTTTAACAACGTTACACTATACCTTGTGCCTATGCGTAAAATGACATTTTGAAAATGAAATTTTTTTATTTTATAATTATACTTTTTTTTTACAAAATTATCCAACTGAATAGATGAATCATTTCTCGTATTTGTATTTGCGAATAAGTACGGTTATTTTAGTTTTAAATAATGTAAAAGAAGGTATGGAAGTAATATATAAAAAAAGTAATTAAATTACTAAATACACATAAATATAATAAAGAGTTATGCCAAATTCATTGAAAGAAATTAGAACTTGTAATTGTTGTCGGAGTTTTCTAATAATTATGTGATTTGAAAGATTAAAATTTTTTCTGTTTTAATTTGTATGGGACGGCATTAAAACAATTATACCTTGATGAGTCTAATGGTGTTGAGAAGCACTAGTTTTAAATTTGGGAATTTCTAAGTAGCCACGCGATCTTGGTAGGTTACTAATTTAGCGTTGAATTATTTTTGAAGATTTTATTTAAAATGAGAACCTTAAAGAGTTCAACAGCTATAAAGATGGTTTTCGAAAGCTTTCGAATGATAGAATAAATAATATAAAGACTGCATTTATAAGTCGGCGATGTATCGTAATCTTATACGATTAACATAGCGAAATTGGTATCGCAGTTCCTCGGAAAGTAAAAGCTCAGAGTTTATATTCCGGTGGTATTTTAGCCGAGATATTGCGAGTTAATCTTGGATTTAAAGAAGTGTGATATTAAATAAAAACTAAACTTATATTACATCTAACAATACATTGTCTAGGATTACATATTTTAAATGTTTTACAGTACTTAAATATTGAATAACCTATATTACAAAATAATAAATACAAGAAGATTTCAATTTGAATCGTAAATTATTAGTGACGTCAAAAAAGTGAAATAGTATGTAATGGAAAATAATACTGTGAAAGTAATATTATTTTGATGGCGTTTTCCAACCACCGTCTTTTCAAGAAACTACCCCAATTGCTCAGTAATTGAATATGACAGGATTATGTAACGTTCGAGAAATGACTAGTAATATATTTTGACCAATTATTATTAAATAATTTTAAGTAAATTAATGGAGAAAACACCGAGAAATAAATAATTAAATTATCTTAGATCTTCTAAAATTTCATCTTGTTGCTAGTTAATTGTTTTACGTCTGAACAAGAGTAATTATAATTGATAAATAACAATGTAACTTCCACTCGAGACGATTTGACTGTACCTATACAGAAGTTTTAACTTTCTGAATATTGAGTTAAAACTTTTCAGTGAAGCAGAAAGCATTTTCCAACGTAGTCTAAAATAATGTTTAATTTTTTAATGCAAACAATTTTTTTTTTAAAGTTACTATTTTAGAACATGGGTCTTTAATAATTAAAACAAATTAATAAATCACTTAGAATAATAAACAATAATGATCATTTACGAAAAAAATATATAGTCGCCACCGAGACTCGGACCCGGAACTTTAAAAAAATTATTGGAAATTATAGCGCCATCTAACATGTACTACTCAAAAGTTTATAAAATTCATTGCAAATATTATTAAAATATTTTAATTAGTTAAGACGCTGGCCTAGTGATTTAATGGTCGGGGGTTCGCGGCTCGTTCTAGGAGACCAGCAAGTTAGTTCTGTTTTCATAGTACAAGCGTTTACCTTAGTTTTAAATAGTAAGAATATTAATGTGACATGAATTCTGTGTATGCATTTATATTTATAAAAAATCTCACTTCAATGTTAGGAATAACAAATACATACGATTAAAAATTTTAAAAGAATGTAAAATGTTACAGTGGTGTAATTGTAACTGATTCTTCTTGCAAGATAGAGTTCTAGATTTGAGTCCCAGTGGAAATAATATACATACATACCTATGTTTTTACTTTTTATTATTCTTATTGTTTCAATTACTTTATTTAAAAATAGTATGTTCATTATTTTAATTTTATTCTGCAGATCAAGTAAATTTGATTAAAATAAAATCTAAGTATTATTTTATAGTTCTCCTAGAAACAATAAATTTTTTAATCTAAAATACTTATCATTATCACGACAAAAAGAAGTATATGAATACAAAAAAACAAACAGACAAACTGATTTTAAATACTTAAATATTATAAATAATCAAATTAATTTTATAAATGTGCTTCTCTTAAACCTTGTTTATGTAAATGCGTTCGATAGCTGGTTCCCAGGTTACCGATTAACAATAAGTACACATATAATATGAACTGCACTAACCTTTTTAGTTTTATTGTCTTTCTGGTCCGATGTTGTTCTTTTAGCTGGGTTGTTTTCTTTAGATATCGACCGACCGAAGCGCGCACTGGTGGTTTATTTGGAATGCTGGACTGGTCGAAGCACGTGATCTAATAAGAATGACGCCTGTCGGTTACCGTCTTCTTAGTTTTCCGATAAAAGGGTGGCAATACTCACGCTCACACATTTACGTTATTATAAACCAGGAAAGTCAGTGGTGTCAATAGAAGTAACAAGGCGCGTAAACAAACCTGTTTCCATTACAGTTACTTTGTGCCTACTTATGTTGTAACTGCGTCCTCGTTTAACCCTCTCCCACCATAATTACATAATTAACATGTAGTTTTTTTTTTAAATAAAAACAAAGTCTTTAATTATTTTATTTACAGTATAAATCAATCAATCATCTGTAGTGCGACCAAATTTTAAATATGAAATGGACAAAACGATGGATACGTACATTTATAGCGTTTAATTATGTTTTACTTCAGCAGTTATGACCATATACGACTCGCCGGACATAAATTGACTTGAACTCTATCGTATGATGAATAAAAATATTCTAATAAAAATCATAATCTAAAGTGTCATCGACCATAAAACGTGTAGTTGTAACACAAGCGTCCGATCAATTGATTGTAATAACTTGACTTGGTCCTAAATCAAGTAGCGTGCTTGCCCAATCTCTTAGCACTATTCGCATCTGGTTTCATTAATATGTACCCTCAAATTTTATGTTTTTGCTGGGTGACGTTTGCCCAAGAAAAAAATAAATTGTTGAATTAGCTGGGTTTATAGATGCCATTCAGAAAGACTCACTGTCACGGTTACCGAATACTTTTTGAAGAACTGGATGATTTGTTACGGAGAATCGAATAAAATATAATCAACGGGTGCTACTTTGAAAAAATACGCAGATATTTTATTAATAGCTTGTTGGTGTAGTGATTAAGATGCTGGCCTAGTGATCCAGTGGTTGGGGATTCGCGCCTCGTTCCAGGACACCAGCAAGTTAGTCCTATTTTTATAGCACAAGCCTTCAGCTTAGTTTGAAGAATTGATGTGACATGTATTCCGTGTACACATTTATATTTTTTTTGAAAAGAGAAAGATAATGACATATTTTTTTTATGAAGTAGTTACTGTATAATTAATAAAATTAAATATCTCTAGAAAACGCGTGTACTTTGCGTGTAAACATTTTTATTGTACAACCAAACCACTTCTCTAAATTTATAAACTGTGCTCAAAAATAAATTGAATAACAAATGTGAGAATTTCGCTATAGTAATCGAATACATTTTTGAATTTATATTCAGTTATCTATTATCCATTTTTAAAAGCAATAAACTTTATATTGCGGAGAATCTCAAATACATTCCAGTAAAATCCTCTAGGAGACGCTAAAATAAATAAATCAATCCATTTTATTTATCGAAAATATATTCGATTGCCATAGCGAAAATGGAGAACGCGCTTTCCTAGATAGGAAGAGGTCCAGGTTCAAATCCCGGGAGCAACTAAAATAGATTATTTTATATGTATCTTTCTATTTCATTAATACTACAGAACTATGTACTTAAAATGCAACTTCACGACAAAAATGTGTTGACTGTAAAAACATACATTTTATACATATTCGACAATTCTTCGTTCCTCATATCTACTACCTCCCTATTTTTAACTCAAGTTTCATGACAAGTTTTAGGGGAGCCTTTGATAAAACATACCCTACGTCGAAAAAAGATAATAGTTCTGTACATTCTTTTAAAACCGTATTTTAGGGTATTTTCAACATTTTTCCTATCTGAAATTTAATCAAAATTACATTCGTTCTCATTATTTTAAGCGATCCCTCGTCCGCGCGTGGGCATAGGGCCCGCTTTACGCAAAGCCAATATTACGCGGATATATTTTTTCATCGGGGGTTATAAGTTGCGGGGTGTGCCCTCGCATGCTCGGCGGGCATTGGTTTTTGCGCCGCGGGCCGGAGACCGGCCTGTAATAAATCAACGGCTTTGAGATACATTGCTGATAGAATCCCCAAAATGGGAGGCGATGCGAAATGTGAGCGTGTAATGCTGACTCTCATATGATTAGTTTGGTATTTTGATCGAAGTTCGCACGAAAATTCAACGAATTTTATACAGGGTGGCACGGCTTGAGCCCTCTTCGTGAATTGACTGCATTATTCCCATGACCCGTGTCTACGGATGAGATTGACGATCTCTGAGACGGGGATTATGCTCCTGTGAGATGCTTTTGAGACTTCTTTGGTTTCTTTGCGTCGCCTTACGCCTATTGTATGCCAAATGTTTTATTAGAGTTTATAGGGGTCGACAATATATGTATGCGTCACCTGTATAGGTGTTAACGGTATGTTGTAGCGAAAGAAAGTGAGGTTTATGTCAACATGTAGCGGTGTATGTGATTACCGATGAGTGGATGACAGAGCCCTGTGTCTTTCAGCTGTCCACTATGTTCAGATGAGTGAGATATCACGGTGTGTGTGTGTTTATTTTTAAGGAGAACACATTATTTTTGTGAAGTTGCAGTTTTTAAGAACATGGTTCTGTGATATTTAATTTGTATTAAAAATATCACAGAACTAATTGAAAAACTGCAACACAATAATAACGTGTACCGCTTAAAAATATATAAGATTTATTAATGTTTCCAAATTTAATAAAATGATTTAATTAGTTTAATTCTGGTGTCTCTTGTCGGCTTTTTCTCAATGGTATTTGAGATTTTTCATAATGTGAAGTTGGATTGCTTTAAAAAAATATGTAATAACAAATGTATCAATTTGAAAGTGTATCATATAGGTTCGAAAATTTGACTCTAACTTACTATGTTGACATGGTCTAATGGTCAGCGCATTTCCTCGGATAAGGAAATTTCCTGGTTCGAATTTCGGTGGCAACTAAATATTTTTTCGATAAATTGATTTTATCTGTGTATTTTTCTAATTCATACATTTAATTTGTATTAAATAATTAAGTGACTTACAAATTGTGTCGTTTATTCAAGATAGACGCGCAGGTTGTTTAATTAAGGTTGGTGTACAATCACAGGTAAATAGACATAGTAAGGACGTGAAACATCTGCTGGTTGGTGGTGCGGTCAGGAAGCCGGCCGTGAGAGAAGTGGTGCTAAAAGGTTGGTACGTCTGTACCGTAAAGGTTAATACGAGCCTGGTTTACCAACCAGGTAACTGTGAGGCACGTTTAAGGCCTACACAAGTTATTTGACCATTGACGTTTTGTTCATCAGATGAGTGAATTTTAATATTCCCAGTAGCAGATATAACGGAATAAATGTTTATATCTGAACTCAGAATGATGAATGGTACAGGGTGAATATTATATTCCACGCCAATTTTGTTTGGCCGCCATTTTGGTATGTTAGTTTGCATTTGGTAATCGTAGAGAGTAGTTGATTATACTTTATTATGGCGCATCTAATGCTTCAACAACGTGTTAAGGGCATTAAAACCTTTTATCTAAATAATAATGGCAACGCTGTAACCATTAATGGTTATCGCTATCATCACATATTGTACAACTTCTTGGTGGCCGAATTACGTCGATTAGGCCTGCAACACATGTGGTTTCAACAGGATGGCGCCATCTCATATACAGGCCGTACTACGCTTCAAATTTCAAATCTCAAAAAGTGGTTATATTGACTAACCTCCTTCATCACCTGATTTGAAGGCTTCCGATTATTTTCTGATGTGATACTTTAAAGGAAAGGTCTACGCCAACAATCTAACCGGACACAATTACAAGACAATATTCTTATTGAAATTGCTGAAAAAACACGAGAAGTATGCGAGAATATTATGAAAAATATGGCTAAAAGAGCACGCATTTGTGCCGGTGCTAGAGGCGACCGCTTGGCCTGTCATGTTCCATGCATAATTGTAATAAACCAAATAATCGATAAATATAAACCAAATTAAATTATCCTAGTTGTTTATAATACTCACCTGTATAATTTCAATTACTAGGGTCATTGCTTAAGTATTATTACTAAAATCGTATCGATACAATAATAAATATTTTTTATAGTTTTTCAAAAAATAATCGTGCGGTGACCTAAGATATTTTCTGCATAAATTAAATGGAAAACTAACCAACTTACGAACTGGCAGAATTTTTTTTTTTTTTTGGATTAACACAATCTGTTTCAAATTCCTCTATGGTGCAACAGAGACAGGAATTAGTGTAATCTTTTTTTCTAAGAACATTTCTGTCGCACCACAGTAGATTGGCTGCCGGAAGAGTTAACAGTAGGCGTTATAATGCAGGGTTGAGAACGTTAAAAATGTTACGTCGATCTAAATGTTAATCAGTTTTTCTGGGTATGAAAATGTTCCATTATAATAATTCATCTTGTCAGCAAATTGACTACGTCACGGAATATGACAGTTAGTTTTTCGACTAACAAGTTTTACGGTTCGTAAATTTTTCCCGAAAATTTCTCCGCGCACTGAAATCCAATTACTTTACGAGATTATTATTCATATCTCAATGTCAAAGTGATTGGTTTTCCTTGTCAATTCACGAAATCTTAAGCCGACAGGGTTTACTTCAGTGTTTTTGTAATTTTGTTATTTTATAACGGGTTTGATGTTTACAAATAAATGTTTTTTTATAATTTATTTTAACTTTTTTTTTTCGTCTTTTATTTATTTATATTTTACAATATTAAACAAACTCATATTAAATTATTAAGTACAATTATTATTAAAAGTTATAAAAATAACAAATTTAAAATATTTACCATATGGCACAGTAACACATAAGAAAAAAAATTTAATCGATTAATTATTTTAACACACACATACACACGCATCAAATATATAACAGCAAGCAGATTAATCGGAGATTAATATGAAGTATTCAATTCCAAATTCTTCAAATTCTATGAATTTATTCTTGTGTTTTAAAGCTATAAAACCAACTATTCAATTATTTATTAATTAAAAGGTTTATTAGATAAAGCTACGGTGTAGAACTTTTTACTGTTTTTTCATTTTATTAGGGGTAAAGTAGCAATGCCAGTTTCAACCACAATATTGATTTTGAAAAAAATCGCTACAAACTGATTTTCAAAAATAACTTATTAATTCACAAAACATAATTAATAGTGATATTGAATGCACTTTAAATGTTCTTTAGATCTTCTTTCTTCAAGTCAACTTTCATCTAAGAGAGGTCACTTTTATTCATTTTATCTATTTACGGAGTTTGTCTATTTTCCAACATCAGCCAAGGCGGCCGTGGGGTGCCGATGCAGCTGAGGACTCGGGCCGCCACACGCCCGCGCCAGGATTCATCTCTTGTTCCAGGAGATAGACCGAACACCATCACATCTCAGCCTTATCCATAACGTTCATCTATCCCGCCATGCCACCTCCTTGCTCGTTGCAGCGGGATCTTTCCTCAACCCGCTGGTGAACTAGGCCCATAGATCTCTGATCACACTCATAATCTACGCTTAATCTCTCGCCGCCATATTCCTCCGACGCGCTGCCCTCTTTTCGAGCATACCCACCAAAAATGACGTCTAGCTCCGCTACCCGCCAGTCGGATTTACGTCTCTGATTCGTCCATTTAGACAGCCAATAATAATTAATAGATTACCCAGAGTTCTGCGCGTAAATTCAAACATTACACTATATATATCAATAAGTGTAAACGCTGTAAAAAAATATATCTTAACATTACCGACTGTTCACCGCATATGAATCCCCACCCATCCGGAACTTCATTTATCTTCTGACTGCCTCTGTTTGTCAATTTCAGTAAATGTCACTAACATATCACCTTTCTTCATATCTAATACTGACAATTGAACGTCGTCAATTTATTTAAAATACATATTTTCCAAAATATTTTTATTCATGGCTGCTAATACGTGGGTGCGTGGCTACCAATCCAAAAATTATATGAAAGTTATGATATAACCTGACTACTAGTGATGGTAAACCTATATTTAAACCGTTAATGTGACTGTGATTGTGTTCAATTTTAACGTTGATTGGAATCTGGGATTTAACTGTCGGAGGTTCAATTTATCGAGTAGCAGTAATTGCTTAAAGAATTACGAATAATCAGTTACAAATCATCATTACAATCGAACACAATCTTCGTTCTTTTATCTACTATAAGTTTGAAAACTCTTAATTACAACTGTTTAATTTTATCAGTATAAAGTTAATCCATAGCTACTCACACCATAACTGACAACCGAGTCAACCATTGAAAAGTAGAACAGTTTCTGGTTTTCTATTGGTTATATTTACAGAGTATGTTACTACAAATTATGAGAGTAAAACCACTATCATGCTTGATCTGGTCGGTAATCTGTTGATCCGGCAATCCGATGTTGTCTTCTTGGTTTCCTTCCACGGGTTGACTGATATTTTGCTGGCTAGCCTAACTAACTTGATGAGACACAATAACCGCGACACAATGTGCGATCTGTATTGTGCATACACCGCCGTAATAGGTATTCAACCGAAGACGTCCCGATCGTATCTGACACGCCGCAAGTTTATAGCCTACCCACAGAAAACGAACGCACATACACATGTATTTTTGAAAATCTGAGCTGACAATTAAGGCATGTTTAATGCCTAAATAATACTTGATTATTTTATTTTCATAAATATTCACAAAGTTGAATGTTTACATACTTGTATCTTTACTCATTATAATTAATTGCCACGCAATACCACACACAAAAGTAAGCAATCTGTAGATAAATAAACATTATAGCCTAATATGTGTAATTATAATTATTTGCAGTAGGGTCACGTTTTTTGTTGTTTCCTTCACCTAATACCATCGCCACTCTGAATCAGTTATATATTAGTATTTTCCCAAAGTATTGTTGCCAAGTAAATATTTTGACATCCCCAAAAAACAATATGAACGGTAAACGCACGCTTTTATCAACATTGTGAATATCTTTGTTTCCATTTTATGTAGACAAAATATAATACATTTTTTATGATTAATTTTGATGGAGAAAATGATTAGATATATTTTTTGATTAAAACATCTCCAGACGACATCAACAACGAGGCGGAGATATAAATTCAGTGAGCACGTCATACCGAATTATAATATAATTAGAATTTTACACATTTTTGAGCGTGAATTGTTGGAAAATTTTCCCTAAATACCTACCAGTGATTTTTAGTGAAATGCCATAAATTGTTTAAATGATACCTTTGATAAATACCAAGATCCCTAGACATGAAAATGGAAAATAATTTTTGACAAAATGATAATAATTGTTTGACAATGTGCAGAGAAGGGAACAATTTTGACGTGATTTGATAAAACAAATCAGATCAAGGAATTTTCAGTTTATAATTTTATTTTCAATATAAAAAATTTACGCTTGTGAAAACATTATTTAAAAAATATTTGAATGAATACTTCCAATTTAATTTTCGTCGTACTTTGCTGAATTGCGAATACTTGCGCAGAAGTAATTTCCAAGCAATTTCTTTGTGTATTTAACCAAAACCTTTGACTGCACTGTTTACCTTCCCTCCATCCCTAAAACATCTCTCATTTTGAAAACATAAAGAAAAGAAGCTTACCTTTGCTTGTTTTTAAAAAGTTTTATTTAATTTGGGTAATTAAAAACGAAAAGGTTATTTAGATCTAGCTCACTGAAAGTTAATGGAAACTAATATTGCCTATTTAAAAAAAAAACAATTTAAGTTATGTAAGTTTCTGGAAGAAAGCTCTTCAAGAAGCTACTCAAGGTCTTATTATAAATGGGAAGATTAGTTGTGCAGATGATACGGTACTTTTATCATATAATAGTAAGGATTTACAAATTCTAAAAAAAAAGCAAAATTACTTTGTAGCCTCATTTTATATAAATAATTAGATAAAATACTTTGTTTAAACCACTATTTATTTATTATTCGACATGTTTCGATACCTATGGTATCTTCTTCAGGAAACAATGTATACTGAAATTAAAAATAGAAGCATAGATATAAACAAAACTATAAAATGGTGAATAAGTAAGATCTAATATTAAAACAAATATAAAAGGTGACTATTTGCAAAGAGGATTTGGTTATTTATAATATTTAACTTGCTATTAATACTTTTTCTTCTTTATAAAATTTCTAATTTTTTTTACTTTAAACCACTAGTATTTGTATGTATAATTTATAAACCCTTGTTAATATCAGAAGAATGGTTTGTTTCCAAAAAATGTTTGGAAAATTCATTTAAAATAATTATTTTGTCTAATTATTTATTTATAAATTCTGCTGAACCGAGTAGTGAACACATCTGAGACTTTTGGGTTAGAACTAAATACAACTAAAACAAAATGTATGCTCATTAGCAAACATAATCTAGCTGACAATGAAAATCTTTATATTGGTGGAATTATACACCTGGGTTGCAATTTTAAATGAAAGATACGATTCTTCTATTGATATAAAATGCCGCATTGTTCTGCAGTCAAGATTTCAACCTTAGATTATGAACGCAAATGATTCTATACATTATTTTAGAGGATAGAAACATAGACACTTACCGAAGAAATGATAAGACAGCTTGCCGCATTTGAGACGTGGATCTACAGAAGAATACTCAAAACAAGTTGGATGTATTGAGTTTGCGACCTGCCTTCGGCTGGCTTAAGTGATCACTTTACACAATGTAACGTTCACCATTCCACCCAATCAATCTCCATATCTATCAAATTTTTGAAAGTTGTATTTAAGTTAATATGCGGAAACACCTCGATTACCACTACACTATCGCCATCTATGGACTAAATTTAACATTAATTTCTATGAAATAGCATATATGTCACAATCTATCTAATTAAAAAGAAGTTAAGAAGTGTTTCCATATATTAACATATACACAACTTAAAAAAATTTTACGAATACGCAAACAAATATAGCGTGCACACAATTTTTAACAAGACTTCATGTGCCGCCCTCCATCAAGGACCATGTTACAATATATTGATTTATCCAGTATAAAATCACCAAAATTTGAACATTGAAGCACTTTTTGAGGCTACGTACACAAAATAATTTCTTTCTACCTACGCCTGTATTGCCTTTTATCGTCCTATTCATAATGTGTTGTAAAATACTACATTTTCATCGCGGAAAATGTATCCGTAGTGTGCAGCTTTTCTTTACAGTTGTTATTAGTTCACTTAACTAATTTATGCATCTTCATAATTAATGTGGTCAATCCAAGTAGACTTATGTTAATGTTTTTCTTATTTTCTTCTCCAGCGCACAAATAATAGCATTGGTCCTTAAAATTACTCAAATAATGTGTAAATATTCCTTTAAATTTGCCTTAAGCGTTGCAGAAAGCTAAACTTTTATGTATATTCAATAAATGTTACATATATTATATAAAAGGCTGAAAAATAAAATAAATCGAGGTACTGAACGGGATAAAATATATATTACACAACAAATTGGTATTTTTTTTTAACCCTCGCATTTCAAGTTTCGTATGTGTGGTAATTCCAGTTTTACAGATATTTATTCACACCAGTTTTCATATCAATTTTCCGATCCCCTCCCTGCCTTATTTACGGTATTGAATACAATATGCCTTCTAGTACTATTTTTAAAAGTGACTGAACCGTATTTTCAGTTCTACACCCGACCGCCTTACTCAGCAGATTTTCATATCCCCCCGTTAATGCTTCACTTCATTCCATATTATATTCCGCAGTCTACGTGGGGTAGTGTATTCTTGCAAAATGTATACCATATTCCATATTGTAACATTTCGTCGTCGGGTGAACGTGTCACGCGAAAACACGCTCGGCGACATCTACAAATTTTTCGGACTGAAGCGGATTCTGCTACTGTAAAGGGTTGGGATAAAATTGGTAACTATATATAACGAGACAGCTAACTAACTACGTCACCAATGTTGATTCAGTCGAGTAAGTAGCGGGAGATGAGTCCATCTTCTATGATGTCCGTCGGGGTCACCACTTATAGGGGTATTAGATACGTGTTGGACGAATCTTTTTCATATATCGGCCCATTATTCAAGTTTAATATTCACCTTGGTTTGACAGATTATCCTTCTTCTTCTTGTGCCTTATTGTTGGTTAATGAGAAGACCCACCGCTAATGCATAACTATTTTATAAGCAAAAACTCCTATATCGGTCCTATTTATTCATGGCCAGATTGGCATTTTTTATGCTAAACAGGCAACCGAGCAACGTAGCTCAGCGCATAAGCGTCCAAGCTAGGACACACGACCGCCAACCAAAACATTGCTCATCATATTACACCTATTACCCATTATAAAAATATTTTTTATGTAAAACATATAGTTCACAGAATAATAATAATAATAATACAATATAAACAAATATACAAACAAAGTTACACACAATAGCTGCAGGATACAGTGGTGACTAGGGTAGTACACAAAACACTTCCTCACGGGAAACAAGACGGGCATAAAAAAAAGACGGTCTTTGGTTATCATTACACTGGCCAAACCATTGCCTTGGATTCTACAGCCACGATGTTCTCCTTCTTCTAGGGCCCCAACTTTCAGCAAACTTTTTCTACATTTTTAGGCGCAAGACATCATACTTTTCGAGGCATATGAATATTACGAGTTGGAAAGCGACCGAGGCATATGAATATTATGAATTAGAACCTCACGAAGAAATATTTATTAAATCAAGATAAATAATCGATTTATTTAAAATTAATTTACTCCAATGCAAAAAAAATATAGATATCTACTTTATATAAGTTTACCAGTGCGAAGATTATTCAAGAGAATTGTTTGAATAATAAATATAAATGAAAAAATTTTATATCGAGTGAGTTTAATAATTTACAAGCAGCTGTTAGTTTAAAATAACTAATCTACTATTTAATAAGCTATAAGAAGTAAATTATCGGTTGAAATAAATATAATCGAATATCTAATATTAACTGTTTTCGTTTATCGAGTTTCATTCCTCCCAAAATTAATATTCCTTTGGAGAATTTAAACCAAATGATTCATTTGATATATTTATGAGTTTTTGAAGTTTAATATTTGCTCACGCCGAATAACTTTATTTCTTGTCATTTCAATACGTATATAGTCGTGGCAGTCACCCAGTAGGTAGATTATTCAAATTTTATCATAAATTACATACATATGAACACTTTATCATAAATTACGTACATGTGAAAATTTGATCGTAAAATAATTATTTAATGGTGTATACTTCTCTACTTCCCATTAGACAACACACTTTTGTTAAGAGATTGTACTACCTATTTATTACAATGTGTACGATTAAAATAAATTCTTAAAATAATATACAAATCGTGTGTTAAAAGAAGTAAGTATATCAAATCAAACTAGTATGATAGAGTATTAAAATGTCTTCAGTCAGGTTGCAATATTTATACATTATATATTTATATTAGTAGTTAATACTTTATATATTTTTACATTATATATTTTTTATTAGTAGTTAATACGTTAGCCTAGTGATCTAAGAGTCGGTGACTAGTAGACACCAGTAAGTTAGTCCTATTTTCATAGTACAAGCGTTTAGTTTAGTTTGAAAATAGTAAGAATATTCATATGACACGTAAAAAAAATATGTATGCATGCAATACTGTAACTACATGCATAAAATACATGCGAAATACTAAAATAACTAAAAATAATCCATTTACTAGTTTATATATTTTACGAAGGAGTGGCTAAAATGTTTAAAGTACCCAAATAATGCCATTCTCACGATTTGATAAAATAACCTTTTTTAACTTTTTTCCTCACTATTTATTAATTAATTAATACGGTTACTAGTCTGAAGATGACAGTGACAGGCTGAAACCGGCAATTGTCATACAATTAATAAATATTGGAAAAAAGTGTTTTAATTGAATCATTAAAATGGAATTCCACTACGAATTAGCAGTTTTAAAATTAAAAATATAAAAATATGCCATTTTCGTTTCGAAAAAAAAATCTACATATTGAGTTGAGTACCTTTTCATATTTAAATAACCTTAAATATCAAATAATTTAAATATATTCTCTAGTAAAATATTTAGTAGAGAAATTTTTTTTTAGGATAACCTCCCAACTTCTATAATATACAAAATTTTCAGGATAAATGAAAAACTTACGCCTTTAAAGACTAATTATAAAAATATAAGGTTTTTTTTTGTATTATGCCTGTATTTAGAAAAGCAATCGTATTTCATGAATACTAATTAACTATGTGGAAAAAATACAATTCCGGTTGTTATTTTCAAACAAAAAACTTGTGCACAGTTTTACATTGTGAATATATTTATTGAAGTATTTTAGAAATATTATCGGATTGAAATGAAATTCCATTTATTTTTTGTGTTGTTTTTGTGAAAAACCATAAATTTTATATCCGTTAAGAGTGTTTGTTGTTTGTACACAAAAGTGTGTTTATTTTTTATTGTGATTCTACGAATACAGTAATATATTTTTCTACAATGTTTTAAATAAATAAAAAAATTGTTAAACACCCTGTGCGAACAAAAGTATTTCTCACTGAAGCGAAAGGCGAAAAATACTTTTGGTATTTTTTCCATGGAGTAGGCAGCTCTTATTGATTTTCGCGTTCAAACAAAGAAAGTTTTCTGTGTAAATAGAAAATACTAGAAAACCTATATATATATTCACATACCCAACTGAGAAACCAGAGATGAAGCAAAATATAATTATTTATTCAAACAATCATTTTTGATGGATATGACCTTACTTGTGTTGTTTTGAGTCATAACTCTCTTAAGTGTAGATCAAATTTTCATGTTTAAATTTTACACCGTTTTGACATAGTCAAATTTTTTAAATATAAATATTTTTATTATGTCTAGACTTGGTGAACGAGTATCGTTTAATATATTGCTTATGCTCCTTCTTAATAATATATTTTTATTTCATCGCTTTGCAACGATGTTATCATCGCAAGAACGCGTATCTTCATTCATAGCTTAGACGCTTGAAATAAATATAATAGTACTAGACTATAAATAAACAATCAATAATGATGATAAATAATATCTATAGTTTTATTAAAAAATTTATTAAATACAAAACTTTAATAATTTTAATATTTAAATTGACATATTTACACATACCTATTTATAAATTTCTTGTTTTTTATTTGTTTATGAATTTCGATAGTTATAAAATATATAACTTGTTACGTAACGTGCTGGTACCGGTGGATCGAACGCCAGGGTATTACGCCACCGGCTATGCTCAGTCTCTGGGTGGGTATGTGGGTGTATGGTGTCGGTATGGCTGACTCGTATGGATGAGAATTGTCTGATTAATGCAAAACACTATCACACGCTGCCGCGGAGGGCAAGTGGGCTTACACCTTTCTCCCCTTCGTGGAAATGAAAATGAAAGGTGGGGGTGGTCCTCCGGCGCTGGACCACTACGAGATCCAGATGATCTCAGATCATGGGCATTTCATGAGTAAACTCTTCGACTTGGGACTTGTCTGTGAACCGTGGTGTGTTTGCGCTCAGGTGAGGCAGACGCCGGAGCACATCCTCTGGGACTGCGTGATTATGAATGATCACGATTGTGAGATTAGAAGGAATAGGTCATCGGATCCCTCAAAACGATGACCTCGGACATTTCCGGGTATTTATTAGGGTATGAGTCTCTCGCTGAGGGATGCTAGGATGGGCGATGCCGGGAAGAGCAGTGGCTAGAGAGAGAATTCTAATAGCTCTTCCTCGCATCTCGTGCGACCTGGACAGGGTGAATTTCTGCCGGACTGTGACCGAGTTCTGCGACTGCAACACATAAATGTGACGTCTACCCTTCCCTTTCGGGGGTGTATGATTTACATAGCTTCTTTCTGGCTGCCTTCTGAATTTAATGTGATAACTAGTCTTACGTCTAATTATACAGGTATGGCTCTAGTACGATCCAACCGAAGCCAATCCATGATGGTATTATGAAAATAATGTAATAAAATAAAATATATATATATATATAATTATTACGAATCGAAACGAGATTAAATAACTCTCAAAATGATTCAGGATAGGGTGTAAATAAATGAATAAAAATATCACATATATAATTTCCATGAACAAGAGTTTGCCCGACATAGATGTTTGCACGAATTGTGTCCTGATTCCTATCACCATCCATTTGTTCAATGAGTGGAGGAGTGGAGTGAAGCTGCAAATTTGTCACACAAGTTAACTAAGAGTTTTGGGAGAGCTGGTTCGCACTAGATTATTAAGAATAATGTATGACCGCCGTGATCCTGGGCGTCACGACGGCTGTTCTAAAATTTCTCTCGCCTTCCGAGAAGTACTAAGCGTCGCCATCTCGAGCCTTGACATGCTCTGCCACCACCCACAAGCAGTCTCCGCGCTAGTCTCAACGAAGAGATTCTTCTCACGGGCGGGTGGACCAAGGCTAAGACTCACTTGATCTACCGCGCCTATTCCAATATTATGTTTACGGTGCCTTTTCCGCCATTCTGCACCTTCTCCTCTCCCCCTCTTTCATCCAGCCATCTCTATAACCGACCGCGTCCACTCAGGTCGGTATAGTAGGGTATTCGGTGCCACCACTCATATTTAAATGTCACTAATTATATACTTATCTAATTTACATCGATCAACAATGTTTCGAATTTAAAGTTAATGTGATGTGATAGATTCATAATTTGTTTTTGTTTAAAATTGTTTATTGAAATATTGTTCATTGTTATGTATATGATACTTTGCGATGCGGAGAAGCAAAATCTAATTGATAATGTATAATAGATATGCCATTTTTTGAAATTGCATCACAAATCTTCGTCGTAGCTAACAATTATTACTAAAAGGCTAAGTTTGCCATTTGCAACCCTTTTTCATTATTTGATTTTTTATGAGTTATTTAATCAGCTCGTTATCTAAATTAAATAGTAAATAAATAAAGTATTTGGAAATAGTTATTGATAGGCATATGAGATGGAATATTCATTTAGATGGATTAGCTAAAAGATTGCGAAAATTAATTTATATATTTAGAATTATTAAAAATATTCTAAATAAAAAGAAGATGAAAATTGTGTATTATGCTTTGTGTCAATCCATCTTTAGTTATGGTATTTATAGTTGGGGGAATGCAAGAGGTGTACATATATATCAAGTAAGCATTGCTCAGAAGGCTATACTCCGAGTAATACACCGACGTGACTTTTCGTATATTTCAGAGCCACTTTTTAGGGAATTTCAGGTTTTGGATATAAAACAAATTATATGTGCTGAATATAATAACTAACTTTCATGGGAAAATAAGCGCTCCATCTGTGAGGACTGAAAGAATATACCACAAGAGGAAATAAGCTTAAAATAATTCCAAGAATGAAAACTACTTTTAATCAAAGATTATTCACCTTTCAAGCTTCCAGAATATACAATCAAATTTGAAATAAAATTAGAACTTTAACTGACATTAAGGCTTTTAAAAGGGATGTTTCAAATTGGTTGTTGCAATTAGGAAGAGCAGATACAGAGAGTAAACTTTTTTATATAATGAAATAATCATTGTAAATACTTTTGTGTGTTTTGGTCATGCATAATTCCATCTGCCTTATATGTGCTTGTATTACATATTGTATTCTACATTAGTATTTTTAAATATATATATATACATATTTTTATTTTTATTTTTTTTAAATATTTTCACGTTTAATTGCTTTGTATGTAACGTATTCGATATTTTTGTGTTTTGCCTTCAATGAGTTTTAGTTATGTAAAATATATTTGTTTACCAATTTGCCCTAAAACAAATGTTATATATATCTAAATAAATAAATAAATAAATAATTCATTGGTGTTTATAATGTTCCAAAGAAAAAACAATAAAGCTGATGGTATTTTATATATGTTTCTCTTATATGATTGCATGTAACTTGATAAATTCTAAACGCACACATCGAGAAAAACATAGAAAAACACAAAAAATGTGCTCGATTGACGGACGGCGATGGAAAATAAGAAGAAGATTATTATGTTTATATCCGTATTGATCAAACAAGATAGAGATAAGAAAAAGCCCTCGTAAGCCGACGTCATTTTTTGCTATATTTATTTTTGATATTATTGGAATCAAATAAAACTATTTTCACAAGCAAATCTTTCGTATTTTATTATATTAAAAATTGAAAATGATAGTACTAATATTTATGTAAATGCCTTCGATAGCTGGTTCCTAGGTTTTCGATTAACAATAAGCACACATATGATATATGACTTCCATTAACCTTTTATTTTTGCTGTTTTTCTGGTCCGATGTTGTTGTTCTTTTAGCTGGGTTGTCTTCTTTAGATTTCGACCGACCGAAGCGCGCACTGGTGGTTTATTTAGATCGCTAGACTGTTCGAAGTACGGGATGTAATTGAATAACGCCTGTCGGTTACCGTCTTCTTAGTTTTCCGAAAAAAGGTCGGCAATACTACAACATATATGTACATTATTATTAACCAAGAAACCCAGTGGTACCAATTGAAGTAACAAGGCGCGTAAACAACTAATCACTAAAAATATTAGTAATTAAGAAGTATTAAAAACATTTTTGAAATCACCACAATCATAATTAAGTTTTATATAATATGTGATCTTTACATATATTTTCAAATTAAGCTAAATGCTGGTACTGTGAAAATACCTGGGGCTAACTTAGTGGTTTTCTAGAATAAGGCTCTATCTTCCGACCACTTGATTAGAAGACAAATATATGAACCACTAGACAAACAAGCATGTGAATATTTTACATACCTTAAGTCTTAAGCAAAAATGAGTCTTTGATATTTGTAGCTGTTAAAAATTTATAACTCAAATGGTAACAAAAGGTAAATAAATAAACTAAATAAATGTATTCAAAGCACAATTTGAGCATTGAAAAACGTAGCAAAAAAATTTGAAATATTTTCACAACATTAAAATTTTTGAAGTTTTCAAAAGATAAAGTAATTTTATTTCATTGGCTTCTTTATCAATTTTATGAATTTTTGCACTGTGTATGAAAATATATTTTAAAATTTTTGTATTCACTAATATGTATCAGTACTGAAAGGTAAGTTGACAAATCTCTTTGCACATTTATTAAATTGAAATATTATTCTAATCGTATATATAAAATTATAATTAAATGAATCAACTAGAAAGGTATACAGAAAAAATATATCTATCGAAAAAATATTTAGTTGCTACCGGTATACGAACTAGGACCTCTAACTATCCGGGGAAGTCCGTTCTCCACTTTAGCAATAGCATTCGAATACATTTTCGACTAATTTTGAACTTATATTCTGTAACATTTAAAATTGATACATATACTATTCCAATTTTAAAAGCAATCAACTTTATATATTAAGATGAATTTCAAATACCTTTGAGTAAAACGCGATAAAAGACGCCATAATTATTCATATAACTGATTCTTTACTTGTCAAATATGAAAAAGCACTAACTGTCATCGACAAATTGCTGTTTTTAATTGGTTTAACTTTTTCCTTATGATGCCAAAATAAAAACGCGCATTCTGGTGCTGTAAACCCAGTGCACATGTAGATCTTTGTGATTTTTAAGTTGGATAAATATGAATATTTTACATTTATTACTTATATTAATCATTGAAATAATAGTGATCAATAATTGTGTAAAAGTGCCAAAACTGAGAAAAAACATTGTTTATCAAAAACGACAACATAAAGACGCATAAGACACGTCAAACTCGGCCAGCGCACGCTCTTTTACTAAAGTGACGAACAGCATTCAGTAGCATGCACCCTGCGCACTGCGCCTTCTGCACCTCTGCACACGTACACATACAGGTATTGACAAATTCACTTCAGGTTCTTCGAGAAAATATTTTTTATTGCGTATGGTAAATACTTATATTTGTAATTATTTTATCCAATACATAAATATATTTATATAGATATTTACATAATTGCAGCCAGCTGTGTTTATAATATTTATATAAATATTCACAAAATTACAGTCAATGTTAACTCAGTTTACATCATCGGAGAGGAAAGGATAATTGAGATAATATTATATCTATTTTAAAGATTATATTACAATAAAATTTTAAATACTATTTAAATGTATTAATTAGAAAAATATACATATAAAATAAATTTAATCTTCAACTTCACAATAAGAATTTGTTATCTTTAATAATATATACGTTGTATAACGTGTCCAAAATGTAATAAAAAAAATTTGTTAATTCTGACGTCTGATATCGATTTACTCAAATGTATTTGACATTCTGTAAAACAAAGTAGATGGCTTTCAAATAATGGAACGATTTAAAAAGTGTAACATATGGGTTTGAAAATTTGTTGTCAAAAATATCCCCGGATTGGAAAAGGGATCTAGGTTCGAATCTGGGTAGCGCGACAACAATATTTTTTGATAAAATTGATTTTATATGCATATCTTTCTAATTATTACATTTAATTAGTATTTAAAAAATCACAGACATGTGTTCAGAAAAATTACAACTTCACTATAAGAATATGTTCTCCTTAATAACAATTAAATTGTTGAGCGACAACTCCTTAATATAAATTGTAAATTTATTTGTATACTTGTATTTCTGTAGTAAGCCAGTTATTTTATTACAGGTATATATTGATTAACCCGCATTTGGAATGTTAATATAAATACAATTATGTTTTTTGCTAATATCACAATTTAACGAATCTTATTTAATAAAATATTTCTGCAAGCCATTTTATATAAGCAATTATTTAGAAATAGGGCGAGACTTTTGGAAACTTCGCATGGCCGATGTGTGACAGCAGAAGTTTCAAAGGGGCTTATGATTGATATTGTGAAAACAGTGAGGCAACTATTCTACTCCTTTATTACAAGTTGCTGTGTCAGTACATTCAACAATATATTGCAAATTGGAACGGATTACAAAGCGAATAATTTTCGGCGAAAAGTGAGACCAAGAAAATTTGTGATTAAAATCGCGATTGTGTCTTTGCGATCAAGATTGAAAAAGTGCTAGAAAATTATATAAATACAGAGTGGGCCGAATGTCACTATATCATTTAATTTTTTAAAATATTTATTTTTTACATAGTATGTACTTTTTTTTACCTTTGCATATAAAAATATATATATATAAATGAACTTTTTACTCGCAAGCAAAATGGGAACTCGTTGTAATGAAAATAAGGATTTCTGAACATTATTATTTTCTCTGTGGAGGACCTGGTCACACCTCACAGACCTGACTGTCAAATCGGTAATTTTATAGTCATTCCACGCCTCCGAGTACCGACAGAATTCAGTCGATAATACATCGCGACACAACCGGTTCAAAAAGCTAGCTGAAGCGATCATTTTTCCCCTGGCTACTTTCTCGGAACCACCTCCAGTGAGATTTGCTAGTCACAAGCTTTAACCTTTCAAACAGTGTAAATTTATTTGTGCATCATTCGATAACAAACGCCAACACCAACACCTATACTCACACGCACGTTCCGTAACATTAATATACACTGTGCTATTCGTGTACATGCATGAGAATCAGAGGGCCCTCAGTTCTCACCTTAACAATCAATCTGATATATATATATATAACCTTCCAAATTACACAATACACTCAATCCCTAAATACTTAATCTTTTGAAGAATATAAAAATATATTATATATTAGATTGATGGATAACAAAGTGGTAAGCACACAATATATGTTGAACTCGATTATAACAAACACGGCTATAACAATATTCCGACTATAGCAAGTAATGATAAACAACGAATACTTGACAACTATATTTTTCTTCATGTGCTGTCATCTATCAAAGGTTAACTAGCTATTTGTATTGTGCTGATTTACTCAATGCAAGATATATAAAGTTATTGGCATTTTGGCCACTTAATAAAATTAACCAACCAATATACCATACTACTATTAAATCAAATTAAATGTATTAATTAGAAAGATATACATATAAAATCAATTTATAGAAAAAATATTGTTGTTGTTACCGGGATTCGAAGCTATGAAAATCCGAAGTAATGCATTAAGCGATTATACTACACCGATACTGTAAGTTGACTACAAATTTTTGAACTTACATGTTGCACTTTTAAACTGATACATCTGTCATTCCATTATTTGAAAGCCATATTCTTTATTTTTACGGAATCTCAAACACCTTGTGAGTAATCCGATAGGAGACGACAGAATTAATTGATAATTCATTTTTATTTTTTCCTGCGTAACGAGTTGAACGAGATTATATTACGAAACGAATAATGAATTCAATCTACGCAGTTTTTCGTTTTTTGGCAGTTGTTATCTATTTTCACGACATGTTAAAGCGTATAAGACAATTTAGGATTATTGGTTTACCACATAGCTCAGAAGATTTTAAGCGAATCGATACAGTCACATCCCAAATTAACATCCCCCTAGCCTTTCAATTGTGACTTATTTTAATCGGTTCAGACCTCAACTTTATAGAACAGTTGTTTATTGTTCTTTAACGGGTACTCAGGATCACGTCTCGATCGCAGAAAATATTCTTAATTTTATAAAAAGTCGAATCCATTTCAATCAATCCAAAGTGCCAATTTAAACTATTATTTAAATGTTTGTTTCTTAATAGTCCTCATTTAGTCATTAGCCAAGGTATCTAGTAATTTTCATCTTCTTGAACATTGTTTTCGTGAATTGCTTCGATAGCAATGACAGATTCTGGTTTACTATTGGTAATGTTCACAGTTTAACCAATTCTAAATTATGCATACAATAATCACTTACCTGTTTAATGTAGCCTGTAATCTGCTGGGTGACAATTCGACTTTGCAATCTCTTTATGGTTTTTCGTGAACTTCCGGCAGGCCAGCCTTCGATACTTGAACCGATAATACGCGATATGCATCTCGCGCTCACGGCCTTTAATATACGCTTAACCGAGGGTGTTCCAGTTGACTCTGACGCCACAAGTTTGTAGTATTACCCACATAACATGAATGTACATACTCTTTTATTTTTTTAAATCAAAGGTATCAATGGATAACGCCTAAACACCAAAGTCATCGATTAACATGTGACCTTTTGCGATTATAACGCGATATACTGTTTTCATCAAGACCATGGGAAGCAAAAAATAAAAATGCGTTGGGACAATCATATGCTGCGCTAGTGCTCTACTATATTAGATATTCCCTTAATGGACTGTAGTGACAAGTTGTAAATTTTTTTTTTAGTGTTAACATTCATTACACTGGTTTATGTTTCTCCTATACTTTATTACTTATACATTACCCAACATCGAATTATAATGATATTATTTAATTCTATCTAAAAAAAATGATAAACCTAAATACACCTTGTAATTAATTACGTTACGATATTTGAAAACTGCTATTTTCACGTTTTGCTTTGTATCTCGGTTATAGTGATCAGTGCCGACTCTCCACCAGGGAGTTTCAATTTCTATTTAAATGAATTTATGAATTTTTCTTTCGAAATAGAATAACGAATTACGAAGGGAAGAAAGGTGTGAATTAATAATTATCACAATTAATTTAATGAGACAGTCCCTTGCATCTCGCTGTATCCAAGTTTGAGAAACTAAAATCAAGAAATAGAGCAATACAAATTACTGGATAGGTGAGCGCAAATTCGGTGCTTTCATTATAGTTTAATATAAATACATTCAACCATCGAACCATCAGCTTGGGATGTTCTCCGATAATACCACCGAATCCAGGACCCATAAACATTCCACTTACCAGAGTTTAAGGTCTGTTGGCTTTCGTTTCATCCTTCCTAGAAACTAATTCAATAGTTGAAAGCACTTAGCCAGAAAGACCTGTGGAATATTAACGACTGCTTTTTGCGTAGGGTAGCTTCCTTGTTATATCGAATTCAAATGTTTCTAATTAAATTAAATTCAAATCGAGTCACACGTCACATTTAAATAATTTGAATGAATTTATTTAAATAATTATCATACATTTGCCTTAAAAAATACAGTTGAAATTTTTAAAAATAATTAGACAAAAACGACCAATAGCCATTACAGTAAAATAAAAAATAAAAGTGGCATTTATTTATGGAAGTGAGGAGGGATGAAAGTAGACTTAATGCAGTGGAAATAAGATTTATAGCAGAGTAAATTAGAAGAGAATGTAAAGCATAGTGAATAAGATTTAAAAAAGGATCGCATAGGTGGATTGGTTATATGCAACGAATGAATGAGGAGAGAATAATTAGAAAGATACATGACACAAGTGTTGATGGGACTAGAAATAAAGGAATTCTTCGGAATACTTGGCGTGATCAAGAAAACGAAAAACTGGAAGATGGTCCTGTTAGAAGCCATAATAATCAGCGAGCTTGTATGAGGTGTATGAATGAGGATGAGACGAGAATTGTGTATCAGGACAGAAAAGTGTGGTCTATCCTCTCTGCCTAACACATGATGGCATGTATGTTTATTGATTAAATTAATTAAAAAATAGCTTCTAATTAAATGTATTAATTGGAAAGATATACGTATAAAATCAATTTTATCGAAAAATATTGTTGTTGCTACCAGGATTCGAACTTGGATCTCTTTTCAATCCGGGGAAGGTGGATTAACAGACTATGCTACAGCAGACAGTACTTCTGACGACAAATTTTCGAACCTATATGATTACATCTATCGTTCCATTATTTGAAAGCCATCTACTTTTATTTTACGGAATCTTAAATACCTTTGAGTAGTCCAATAGAAGACGCCAGAATTAATTTTATATGTATATCTTTCTAATTAATATATTCAATTAGTATTTAAAATATCACAGACCTATGTTCTGAATAATTATAAGTTCACAATAATAACGTGATCTCCTTAATAATCCTTTTTGATAAATCATTTCGTGAAGACGTCAAGACATAACTGATACGAACAGTTCAATGCTGATAAATCTGTTCAAGCTATACCGATAAAGCTATTTTTCTAACCGCTGCCAATCACGCACTTTCTCTTAGAGTGTTCAAAAGATAAATAATATGTTTGGGATTGTTTTCCCGCACATGAATACACAACAGTACTTTGCAGCAGAACACTTTATAAAAAATGTTCGTGATTAAATGTGTTATGGTTGCCTATTGTCTTTCGGTTTATTTAGTACGAAACCTGAATGGACTCAAAATATATAAATTGAAATTTATTGTTAAATAATAAACGATTTATGAACATATTAAAAAAAAATTGAGAAAAATCTAAAATTCAATTCATTAAAATGAAATGATAATTCCATTAAACGAGTTTTGGGTGAAGTCAAAAAAAATAACAGCAATATACTCGTAAATACATAATAACATTTTTCTTTTCGGCAGGTTATTTTTTTGTAAAGACGGTTATTTTTTTAATTTCGACGCAGGCGGATTACGTTTAACAACATTTTCGTACATTTACAACACTAGGCATTTTTTTTATTTCATCTCGCATGTAGCGAAATGTCAACAATGAAATTTGAGTTATGTAGGCACGAGGGGTTGTCCGTATATGGCCCAACCCTTAAATGAATACGTGACAACGTTCCCCAGTTATTCACCGCGAAGGTCACTCTGACAAACACTCCTCGTTATTCCGTGAATTTTTAATATTTCCCGTGAAATGTTCATTTAAATTACATCGACCATTTTCCGTGGAATACCAAGAAAAATTGTCCAAATAAAACGAAACATTTCACGTCTGCCAAATTACTTTTTTTCCATGTAAATTACTACTTTACTGTGTAAAGTGTGTATTTATGGGACAAGGAGTCGACCGCGGCTGTCAGACAAATCAAACATTTTGAAATAAGTCTATATTTGATACATATAATATTATATGTACGGTCCAGTAAACACTCAGTATATATTACTTACATTGGTCTACCAATGTTTCGGTTGGATAGATTACAATCAATTCTAAATGCGGCAGCACGGATAATATATGGAGTTTCCAAATTCTCTCATATAACACCCCTTTTACATCAGCTACATTGGCTCCGATTCCCTGAAAGAGTTGAATTTAAATTGTGCTGGTTGATGTACAAGGCAACACATAGCATAACACCTCTGTGTCTTCAAGACCTTTGTATCCCAGATAATTTGAATGTTAAACGTCAAACTCTTAGGTCAGCCACTACTACAGCCGCGGAAGAGTTGTAGAATCGACCAACCGTTGTCAGAAGTCTTATATTTAGAGAACGGGCATTTGCGGTGGCAGGCCCAAAAGCGTGGAACTCTTTGCCCTGTCATAAGAAATAGTGCATCGGAGATTTTATTTAAGAAGAAACTATAAACACACCTTTTCAAAAAATCATTTCCATAAGTTAAAATAATATTTTTTAATTTTAAAAACAAAGATTATGTGTAAGGCGCCCTTGAGGTAAATAGCGCTATTATTATTATTATTATTACTTAATGGGCCTATTTTGGAGGCATACTCTCCACAAATTTAAAAACCTGGGAACAACTATAATTTCTGCGAAATAAATCTAAATTACATATTATTTTGATATATTATATACGTATGTACGTTTAAGCCTGATATATTTGATATATTATATACGTATGTACGTGGACCATCTTGTGGAAGAATTTATAAATAATTAAAATATTCATAAGTCCATCTTAAAGTATATAAACTAAATTAAATACTTATCCTGCTCGCGATGTGAACTGACTTGTTTCCAAATGAAGTATCCAGGGAAAGGATTTGGTGCAGTTGTGTAGTATTTTAGTGTCTATCAATTTATAAATAGGGTAAAAAGGTACTATATACTTAGGCAAAACATCTTTTATGGCTTTTCAATTAGGGGTTAGCGTGCATTTTATATGATTAACCCAAAACAAAGAGAATTGAATTTAATCGGATTTCCAAGTGCAAATTTTAAATTAAGTTATCAGACAATGTTGTAAAATGTGACATAGCATCTTCCTTTCTGGACCCTTCAAATATTTTCATATTATAGTTGAAATCTGTATCTGAAGAGGACGCGTCTCATTTTATTATAAATGTAATGAAACTCGTACAGTAATAACATGAAGAATTTCATTTTATTTTCATTATATCTTGAAGAATTTCTCTAGAATATTTCAAATAATGTTAATATTTTTTAATAAAAAAAAAACCAAAATACTTCTGAAAGATTGAGTTTCCTCTCAGGTAATGCACCTCTAGATGAATTAAACTTCTAATGGAAAAAAAAACCATCGTTATTAACAGTATAATCTAATTGAATTCTTATTAAATATTGATATAAAATTAATTGCTATTGATATAAATTAATTCAAATATAAAAATATTTATAACGTTTTATAAATATTCCTCACTATAATGAAGATAATCTAAATTCGAATATCTTCTTTAGTAACTTCAATGATACAATTTCATGAAGATTTAATTAAATTGTCCAACAAATATATCGAGTCCGATTGAATTTACTGCTCATTAATTAAAATCTGTATTAGATGGATAGAGCCTCCACCTCTACTTTGCAATTTCTTTTTGTATTTAATATATTTTTGAATCAATAAAAAATATTGAAGCCACCAAAACATTTATTCGATAATTTAATAAAAGGTTTTCTCTGATGAGGTATTAATTTTGCGCATAACGACTTAAATATATATTTGATTTGTTATTTCAAAAATATTCCAACCCCTAAAATGTTGTGTCTGTTACTCCCTGTATTTTATATCGAAGGGTGCGCCCACGTTAATGAAGAATAAACATCATTTTGTAAAGCGCCCCGAGCATACGCGTCATAAATAGAAATAACAAGCATCAGTACATCAGTGACGTACCTATATATTGGAATATTTAATAAAAATATTGTGTAATGAACTACTTTTGTTTAGTCGTCAACGTTATTTTGACAGGATTTGTTATTTAAAACATTCTATTATTTTACATACGTAAACAAAACGATGTAATTAATTCTTGAAATGTGTTTATTTACCTTATTGTACGATATACAGGGTGGCCCACAAAAAGTGAGAACATTTCGTAAAATGAGGTATAATTACATCAAAATTAGTTTAACTATATCAACAGTAGCTGAAAAAGTTTACTAATTTACTTATTTACCAATTTACCTATATTACGTTTTATTTCGACAATTTCCGGTCGCCATCTTTGATTATTAATTTTTTTCCCTTGTTTATATTTGTTTTTTTCAAATTGTTGCCCATAATGACAAAAATAACTGCAGAAGACCGTATTCTGATCAAAATTTTGGGAATTGAAAAACGTTGGGGTGCTAGGAAAATGATCAAATAGTTTCAAAACAAAGCCTGGAGTATGGCTAGACATTACGGCATAACTGGATATTACAGCAGGACGGAGCTCCATCTCACACAGTAAAAAATAAAATCAACTTTCTTCGTCGTGAGAATGTTAATTTAATCGAGCCAGGCATGTGGCCACCGAACAGCCCAGATTTAAATCCAGTAGATTATGCAATACGGGGTGTTTTGATGAAAAATTATATTAAGAATTGTAATTAATTATATTATGTTTTGAAATAACTCAAGTGTTACGAGATGTTCTCACTTTTTTGGGCCATTCTGTATATGTATTATTACCTACTATATTTGTTTTTTAATGGAATTTACCTCAACTGGATAATTAACATACGTCCATCGAAAAACACAAAAGGGTTTTGATGAATCGCTTTCATTTCTTTCTGGCTTGATATTTCCTTTTTCGACAAATTAAAAGAATGTAATTTGCAAGTGCTTTTCATGGCGGATGACTATGCATAAAATTGCGTAAACCACACGCAGTTGTACGGTCTTACAATGCCTTGAAGTTAAAATGTGGGAAACATGGAAATTTCGCGGCTCAAGTTATATAAGTTATATAGTTGATAGAATCGGAAAAGTAGAGAAAGATATCGAAAGGAGGGTGACTGCAGGGAATAAACTGAATAGCGCTATGAATAGAATAATATCTAACGGGAACTTGTCAACCTAGCGCAAGACTAGCGGTACACAATGGAATCCTACATTGATGTATGAAGCTGGCAGAAGAGGAACGAAAGTAAACTGAATGCAGTGAAAATGAGATAACTTAGGCATATATATGGCAGATCCATTTATGACAAAGTAAAGAACGAAGAAATAAGGAAATAATATAAAGCTAATCTTAGTATAGTATATATTATCATAAGTAAGATTAATAAAAGATCACTTAGGTGGTTTGGTCATATGGAACGAATGAATGAGGAGAGAATGGTATGAAAAATATGGTATAAAAATATAATGGTATGACGCAAGAAATAGAGGACGTCCGCAAAAGACTTGGCATGGCCAGGTAAACCAGATATTGAAAGATAGTCCTGTGTGTGTCAGGACAGAAGAGTATGGCGCTCTATCGTCTCTGACTAAGCCCGCGGAGAAACGGTGTGATGGTAAGTTAGTCAGTTAGTTAAGTTATATAAAAAAATGTGTTCACAAAACACTTTTACAATTGCATTTCTAAATTCATCCTTTCACCCCATAACTAATTTAAAAAGAGTATGGAGAAGGGGTGTAAATATACTAATTAATAATATTGGATAATTTTTATAGCGCCATTATGGTAAAAAATTTCACCTCATGGGCGCTTATGATGTATATTTGTACATTACAATAATCGTTTCGAGTAATCGAGAAACTGACAATTTAAAGCAACCCTTACTATTAAAGAATCTGAAATGTAATGAAAATAAATTTGTTTTTAATCTCAACAGGTTCCATCGCTAAGTTATGAAAGTTTGCTGCCTTGGATAATGGATTGTAAACTATTGAAATTGGAAAATATGTTTTTCACGTCGAGAGAAGAATAATATGTTCAGTTGGAATTTTATCTTTCTGTTTATCGGACTGTTAATCTAAATTATCTCATAAATTTCTTCGTAACAATTATAACATTTTGAATAATTTCTTTTTCATTTAATTATATCATGTTAATTAATTTCTATTAAATGTATTTAATGTTCCGTTACGTAACAATTAATTTATTTGTATCCACCTTCCTCGCATGTAGAAACATTTCAATGAAATAATAATATATAATTTGTTACACAATATATTTAAAATAAATAATACATTCTTATTATATATTATAAATAGATATTCTTTACACAGATAAATACAGAAATAAATAAGTATGAAGTGTGTTCAGCCAAATTATTTTGTCATGAAAATCTTTGTTATCATAGGTTTCAATAACAAAGAAAGTACAGGTATATTTTTATACAGTATATAATGATAAATACCAACATCATCATGCTTTACAAAAAGGCTTTATAATATTTTAATTAACGATTGGTAGGCTAACTATGAGTTTCACTCCAGGGTTCGGTTGTACCAGTCACTTGTGAGGTCCTTTAAAAAAATTATTTTGATTTCCTTTACAGTAAATGGTTTGAGTTGTAGAGGTACGCAGGTCATAAACCATCCGGTCGGCATAAACGAATTTAAAACACGAATTGCGAAATATTTTTTTTTTATATTCGTTATAAAGTGGCTTGAATTCAAAGAATTAAAAAAAGATAATTAACAGTGGCACAGAAAAAAAAAATACAATGAAAACAGCTAAAGTTGAGTCATTGTGTAAATTAGACATTTTTTTTTTCAATGCGTACTATTAAATTTGTGTTTACTAAAGAGTAAAATTAAGCGTTTCTTGACTTAATACAAGTAAATATTAAATATTAGAAAAAATATAAATTTTTGTGTAATATCATTATTGCTAAATTCTGCAAAAATTACTCGCCTAATAAATTAATTCTATAATGAATAAACTCATTTATTTTATTTATTTTATAGAGATATTATTTTACTCAGAGTAAAGGTTTTCAGCCCTATGCAAGTTGTGCACTGTTAACTACAATACGCGTGAAAAACTATAATTTGTTTCAATTTTCACAACTAAACTTTGTACTACACACACGTGCACAATGTTTAATTGTGAAAATTAAAATAATAATGTTACACTACAAAGTAACCGACATGTCAATTAATGATATTAATTTACAAATACTCCATATATTTTAATGAAAACACTTTTAATACTTTTAAAATTAGCAATATTAACTTGGTGGTTAAAATTCATATTTTTTATTTATTATCTTAGTTTAATTAACCACAATTGAGTTTAAAAAACATCTACCGGTTTCGGAAAATACCTTTTCCTTCTTCAGGATGTCATAACTAACTAAAAATATAGCATTGTTTCTTCACCAGAATCTATTTTTAAATTTTTATTTTTTAAACAATTTTGATAAAATTATATATTTAAAGACATCCCAGTATCACCTAGTAGATATTTTTTAAAAGGTTTTTTCGATTGATTTTTAATATAATCTTGATAGTTTATTATTTAAATATAAATAATAAATGTCTCGATTAAGAAAAGTTATAAATAATACTAATAATTCTTCCAAGTTTGTATCCATTGGCAAATTAATGTTTTTTCGATAAATAGGTTCTCTCTGTACATATTTTTAATAGACACATCTAATTTGTTTTAAATATTATATTCCGGTTTAAAATCTCTGAAAAATCACAAAATACAATTTGCGCAATATTTTGAACCATACTTTGATATAATATACTTCCGAGTATTTGTTTACTCTTTTAGAGGTGTACACAAATTGAAAATGAATAAAACATAACGATTCTACAGTTTACTCTGTACAAGGTAAACTTCATAAAAGCAATCTTCAGATTGACGTAGCGAGATGAGGATTTTGTGTTTATTTTCCAAGCATGAAATATTCGTTTTCATATCGGTTTGGTTGTTGATATTCACCAAAGTAACAAACTTGTTTTAACGTTACAGGACTAAGGATCTCATTTGTTTGACCTTAATTCATCTTGCATTATTTTACCTCTCACTTAAATCAAACTTCAAGTGGAACAAAAGGCTTATTCAGGTCTCTGCAGTAAGGGCGTTCGCTTTGTGAATTATATTACATAGGGAACATTATAAAGTAGACACATTGTATCCTGCTATAAATAAAGATTTCTCTACACATCGCATCCCTTAAACATTTGTAACAATTCGCTGAAATACTCCCTTATATTGTCGGTACTCGATGTACTCGTACGTACGTATAATATGTATTGTTTACAAGCTTATTATTCTTACTATATAAAGATAAAAGAAAAACATGTCACTCAAAAATATTAAATAATTCCATTAGAAAGGTATACAGAAAAATCTATTTTTCGAAAACGTTAATAAATAATATGGCAAAATGTTAACACTTTTCCCCATATCATGTCCCAGATTGTACCCCGGTAAAACCAATATATTTTTTTTTATATATGTTTCTAATCGATTAAATTAATTTATATTAAAAATATCACATAAATATGTTCTAAAATTGCAACTTCACAACAAAAGTGTGTTTTCAGTAATAAATCTTTTATTGTTAAAAAATACAATATCGATTAATTTTAAGTAGTACCTGCATAATCTTACATACTTATTTACACATAGATACAAAATTTTGAAATAAAAATCAACTGCTAATACTATATTAACTAGAAATAACTGGTCGATAATGACGGAAAATCATTAGAAATAATAATTTTTATAATCTTAATTTATTTCAAAAGTAATCTAAAGAACTAATAAATATATATATTTATAGATTATTTAAAAGTATAAATATTTATAAATAAGCTTCGATCTCTTCTCGAGTTGAAGAATAATATTCTTGGAGAATTACAAGGGATATAGAGTCAGGCATTTTGCATGCAGTTATCAAGGCATCATTAAAAGAGCTCGCATTTGTGGAGACGAAAATAGCGGTCTATTTACAAAATATATATTTTTTTGTTTAAGTAATTAAAAATCCTTTTTATGTATAGTGCTATACAAAAACCAAATAAAATGATAATTAGAATGCAAAAAGTTTTTTAATTTATAAACGATGCGGTGAGTTCAAGCCCGTCATGTATGTTAAAAATGTTACTTATAAATTAGACGGTCACAAGAACGTTCTGTGGTTTATGTTTTTAAAGAAATTTTTAAATTAAATTTGCACTTATAATAGTTATATAATACATAACCAACAGCATAACCAGTATTGCACGAATATTTCATTTGTAGGTACTTTATAATTGCAAGTGTTTTCAATTCAATACTATTCAAGTAATCGATAAGCAATTTTATCTGTGACAGAGTGACAAATTAGAATTGTAATTACATTTTCAAACGTTTCAAACGAAATACAATGAAAATAAGTATTTTTAATTGGGTCCGACTATTTTGAATCACGTAGGAATACAGGTAAAATGTATTTGATTAAAAAAATCATTACAAATTTTTAATTCCATACTTATTCGTCATTTTCGGATAGTCATTATTACAGAGACTCAAACATACCCTCACTCAAACGACACGTACACGATTTATCTTTTAAATTTTATTCTACATTAATTTCCATCCCAAACTCTTTCATAAACTCACTCGGCCTATATGATCCTTCATACGATTTCCATCATCTTCGTCCCAGTTTACTTCTTTATCCTGTTATTGACCCTATTGAATATAATTTATTAAAAGATTATAAAACTTCACTAACGATAAAAAATTAAAACAAAAAAAATAACAAAATATTAAATAAGAAATATATTTTATAAAGAACTTTACCAATTTTGCTACTTTACCAATTATATGCAAAGTTGAAATAAAACAATTGTTTCCCGCAAAAAAAAATCTCACGCTATTGTTTCTCATATGTCGGAGAAACGCGGGCTCAGTCCTTATCCCTCCCCTCTTTAATAATCAAATCAGAGAGGGGTAGTTATTAAAAATATGAAATTTGTAAGGAAATTGCAGAAAAAATGTATAATTTAAAAAAAAGTGTATGTAAGATGTTAGGTTTGAAAAATAAATTATAATTGTAACATAACCAAAAATGAAAACAAATTCAAAACATATTATGTATTAATATCAAATTCAAAACATATTATGTAATCGTGGACTGGCCGATGTTAAAGTTCTCAGCCAATGTCCTGGTGGTACATATTTCGTCATCTTCCACAGCCACCTGAAGGGTATAGATATCAGAATTAACCCATTTTTGATTTGTTATCTAAGCTGGTTAATTATCAGCTTTGAAGCGAACAAACCACTCTTGGCACGCTCTTTTGCTAATCGTTCCTTCGCCAAAAAGATCGTTGAGATTGCGAAATGACTCAGCAGCTTTCCGCTCTTTCTCAAAGTGGTACAGTATAATGCGGCATATATGTATATGGTTTTCGATATGCATTTTAATTTTCTAACCCTATCAAAGAATTACATATGGACAAATGTGAATTAAACGTCAAATTCAAAAACCAAAACGTTGCGAAAAAAACGGCGGATAGCTATGCATCAACCTAATATATTATTTGATATGAAAATTTTTTAATATGAAACTCAGCAGGTGCTTTAGCTTAAAGATGATAAACATTTTTAAACAATGGAACAAAATTGGATAAAAGAAACTCACAACCGTATAAATTTTAAAAATATAATGCATGGAACCGAAGTTATGAGCTATGCTCGTGCCTCTAAATCAAAATGGTACCAGATAAGCCAGAGACTAGGTGTTAGAAATTATATTTATTTTATTTAGAAAACAAACAGTTGATCCACATAAACAAAAACCACAATAAAAGTATAATGGGATAGGAAATAAAATCTGTGTGATAAAAAAAATGAAGGCCATTAATGTTTATATGTTGAATTTAGATTTAATTGAGGTAACTGGAGTATTAAAAATGTGTAGTTCATTAAAGCGTGAGTTGAAAAAAAAGAGGGGCTTTGTAGAAAAACGAGTTATATTTTGCGTTGGTGTTGCAATGTAGGAGGTTAAATGTAAAATAGTTCTTGTTGACCTGGCTGGCACTCGAATGGATATGCGTCTGAGTAAATCAGCACAATCTGTCTACTTTAAAGTTGGCTATTTTGTGTAGGAAAATGACATCGGCAATGTTTCTTCGAATTTGTAGTGATGGAATATTGAAAATGATAAATGGCTCAAAAGTGCCGGTTAAGGTTCGATAACTACGAAAATTAAGGTATTTCAGGAAGCTATTCTGTATTTTTTCGATTCTATTGATATATGTGGTATATCTTAGAATCCAGACTTGCATATTCGATGATACTTCGGATATATAAGAAGTATAGTTTTTATAGCGCTTATTTAATTGAATTGTTTATATACCAGGAAGATGAAACCTAACATTTTGGTTGCTCTGGGGGTAATATGGTTACTAAGCATGCCGAAGAGTAATTTAGAATCCAGTATAATCCCAAGATCTTTAGTGTTAGATTTCTTGATCAAGTGTTGATTATTAAGAGCAGTTAAACAGATTCTTACTCTCAGTAAAATGTATCATGGAGCACTTACTGGTATTGATTTGTAGGTTATGTTGATTGCAATATACAACGGGGTGGTTTAAATCGTTTTGAAGTTTATGGTAATCATAAAAAATTCATATCGTCCGCGAATAAAAGTATGTGAGCATATAAGAAATACTTAAAGATGTCATTGATATAAATGTTAAAGATAAGTGGTCCTAAAAGCGACCCCTGAGGAATACCTGATATGACACGTACCCAGTCAGATTTATAGCCGCTAACTACTACTGCTTGGCTCCTATTGGATATGTAGGGGAAAAATCATCTCAGTAGGTCTCTGTGAATACTGATAAGGAGGAGTTTATCGAGGAGTTGAGAATGAACAACTTTATCGAAGGCTTTGTTGTAGTTCGTGTAAATGGCTTGACCTGAGTTCGTTTGTCCATGTGATCTTGCAGAAACTCTACAAAGGATACAATATTGGAAGTTGAAGATCGATTTGAAATAATATCACGTTGAATCGCATTTAGTACTGGCCGAAGGACTGGCATTACCCGATCAAAAATATTTTTTTCAAGAATTTTGCTGAATATGCAAAGATTGGAGATAGGTCTGTAATTTTCGATTTCTGTTTTGATACCATTTAATCTAGCATCCGTCTAGCATTTTTGTTACTTGCTTACATTCCAAAACGCCATTTTCTCGCAGTGGTAGGCAAAGAAAATAGCGCGCCACACAACTCTCGCCTCATCCACATTTATACATCTTTTCATATACGCTCGCCGATTATAGAGGTTTCTAACAGGATCATCTTCGAGTATCGAGTTTACCTGGTCGTGCCAAGTCTTTCACGGACGTTCTCTATTTCTGGTGCCATTAACACTTGAGTCATATATATTTTTTACAAACTATCTAAGTGATTCTTTCATAATACTTAGACGAGATTTACATTCTTTCATTACATATACGACTAAGTGATCTCATTTCCGCTGCATTCAGTCTACTTTCGTTCCTCTTCTGCCAGCTACACGCCTCACTTCCATACATCAGTGTCGGTACTGAGACTCCATTGTGAACCGCTAGTCTTGCATATAAGCAAAGCTCCGTTCATTTTGTTATTAACTGATCTAATTTCGTCTAAAATTTTAAGCAGGGGTCAGTAATGTTTTAACAGATTTAAAAAAATATGTATGTAATTTATCATACACAGGTATCTATAGTATATATATTTAAGGCTTAGTACCCGGAAGCGGCCTGAAACACTTCCTGGAAGATGTTTTGATGAAACACGCTACGGTAGACCGCACGCTTCAGTTTACCAGAAAAAGATCCTAAAATAATAATGGCTGTATTTATTTTCCATAATTAATTAAAAAACACTCATTTCATATCGAAATAAAAGGAACATTAAGCTTGAAAAATAGAAATCGTGAAATATTTACAAAAAATATATATTTTTGCTAAAAAAAATCATTTAAAACGTTGGCGAGATTATTTAATTAAATATCTATGAAAAACTTTTTTTTTAGAAGTTCACTCATTGGAATATTGTATTGTACCACTTTTAGATATTGTCACAATTAATGTGAATATGAATATTCCTTGCCTCAAAAACTCAAAAATACATTTTAATATTTCTCACCCCTCATAATAGGTCCAGAGTACTGAAGCTTTCATTTCTTAACCTGTACGTCTTTATTTATTTTCATACGTTTCTAAGTGTATTCTTCCACCCGGGAGATTTTAAATACTTTTCTGTAGCACTACGTTTTTGAAAGAATCTTTTTTGTAGTGATGTGCCTTCGTAGATCAATAGAAGGCATATGATAGAGTTTTAAGATAAAGGTTATGGAATATACTTTCTGATTATGGGGTTAATAGTAAACTTATACACGTAATCGCATCCCTATATGAAGGATGTTCTGCGTGTGTAAGAATCAATGGAACATACACACCATGGTTTGACATTACAAAGGGTGTGAAACAGGGTTGTGTAATATCTCCACGGCTGCTCAACTTGTATATGGATAAATGTGTGAAATAACTGGAGTATATGATTGTAGGAGCAAAAATGGGCGATTTGATTGTATGCTGTTTATTGTTCGCCGATGATGCAGTACTAATGAACAAGAACTACAAAGTCTGGTGAATAGAATGTACGATGTATGCAAGGAAAGCGACTTTATAATGAATGTTAACAAATCAATAGTGATGGTATTCGAGAAGGAGGAAAGCAAGACATCGTGCAAAATAATTGTAGGTAATGAATGTTTGGAACAAGTAGATGAGTTTGTGTATTTGGGAAGTGTGTTTGGTAGAAACGGAAAGGCTGAGAATGATATCGAAAGGAGGATGACTGCAGGAAATAAAGTGAACGGGGCTTTGAATGGAATTATATCTAACGGGAATTTGTCAACCGAAGCAAGATTAACGATGCACAGTGGAGTCCTGGTACCGACACTGATGTATGGAAGTGAGGACTGGAGCTGGCAGAAGAGGAATGAAAGTAGACTGAATGCAATGGAAATGCAGTCATTTAGGCGTATATGTGGCAAGTCTATTTATGAGTAAAGAAAGAATGAAGAAATAAGGAACGAATGTAAAGCTGATATTAGTATAGTGAGTAAGATTAAGAAAGGATCACTTAGGTGGTTAGGTTATATAGAACGAATGGATGAGGAGAGAATGGTAAAAAATATATATGACGCAAGTGTTGATGGCACCAGAAATAGAGGACGACCAGGTAAACCAGATAATGGAGGACGGTTCTGTTGTAAGCCTCAACAATTGACGAGCTTATATGAGAAGATGTATGAATGTGGATAAGGCAAGAATTGCATCTCAGGACAGAAGAGTGTGGCGCTCTATCCTCTCTGCCTACCTTCGCGGATAAACGGCGTGATGGTAAGTAAGTAAGTAAGTAAGCATATTTTAACCACATAAAGAAGTAGGTACCGAGAAGATATAACATTACAAAATGCACATTAAAATCTTTATTACAATTATGTTATAGACATATAGTTCCTTGCCAAATTATTAGACCCGTTTTGAAAATTCACATATTTCTAAGAAGCAATAGGTTTTGAGAGAGCAAAACGTTGACTTCTACATTGGTTTTGTGGATTTCTGCAAGGCGTTCGACTCAGTAAACCGAAAAGCTCTATAGAAAATGCTGACTAGATTTGGGTGCTGTGAAAAATTTACAAAAATTCTTCGCCTGCCTCACGACGATATGACAGCAGTGATCCTGACTGATGGTGGCCAATTTAAACCATTTAAAAAAAGGGTGTCAAACAAGGCTGCATCATTGCTCCGACACTCTTTACTGAATAAAATTTTGTTATTGTGTACAAAGTTGGAAATAATATGTCCCCAGTGGTATCTATTCAGTACATGATTGAGGTATTTTTAATCCCAGAGGATTGCGCTCCAAAACCAAAACGACAGTCGCGTTCATAATTGAATTAAACTACACTGACGACTGTGCCATTTTAGCGAAGGAGAAAAACTTTAACAGGCCTTAAAAACATTTTTGAATGTCTTCAAAAAATTTAATCTCAATCTAGATATAGCTGAGACCAAAATTATGCACTAATCTGCAGCTGGAGCACAAAGCACCCTCCAAAATATTAGTGTTGTTGGACACCCTCCAGAGAATGTAAGATACTTCCAATACCTTGGTAGTTACATATCACAAGAGGCTAAAATTGACATAGAAACCGAGAACAGAATTCCAAGTGAAAGCTGCGTATTTGGCAAACTACCATTACGTGTGTTTGATAACCACGAGCTGTGCAAACGTATCAAAGTGTTAGTCTATTGTGCTATAGTATTGCCGTCGTTGTTTTCTGTTATATATGAAATTTTATGCATATCCTTCCCAGTCTTGAGCAATGTTGATGTAGCATTTAAAGAGTATCAGAACTGGAACTCTTTTGACTTCGTTAATAATATTAAAAATAATGTAATATTCAAAATATAATTAAAACTAATTAATAATTTCAAATTTTAAAAAGTGGTATAGTACAAACAATATGTATTTTTTAAAATAAAATAGTGATGTGTGGTGGCCCTGCTTGAGCCTTACTGATCTGCATAAAAAATCACTTAACAGCTATACACTATAACAAACTAGTGTAAATTCAATCTGCAAATAAATGCAACTATCGTAAGTATCACAATATGCCTTCTCTAATCACAAATATCAGTCTCTATCTTGATAACTTTTCATATACATATGAGAGAAGCGAGGATGTATAGGGTCCTTGATTCTCACCAAACGCATTCTTCTGACACAAATAATGCCTATTGGTGACCCTAACAACTCTACGTAATCATTTATACAAGATCACTAAAGATGTATAAATCACTCAACTTAATTATTACTTTTATTGACCATATGATCTGGATCAAAACAGCCTGAAAGTATACTACGGTCTCTTCTTATCAGCTTCTAAAAATAATATCAACTTGAATATGGTTTAAAAGCCTCACAAGTTCGAACCTCCATAACAACGCCCAGACGATACAAACGTCCATAAAGAAGGAAAATGAAGCAATAGCGAGCAAAGTACCAGAAGTAGAAGTAGTGAAGCATTATCGGTTATGTGTATTTCGTAAATTTTACAGAGATTTAAAGAAGAATTAAGAATTTTATTAATAATATACTTGTCAAAATAAGAACATATATAAAATTGAAAAATAATGATCTTTCAGGCGTTTATGTTAAAAACATTTTACAGATAAAGAATATTGCTTTAAAGTAACTTAAAAAATAATAATGATAATAACTAGATTCTTATTGCGACATATATGCTGTTTCGGGAAATGAATTATAAAATTTAGTCCATAGATGGCAATAGTGTAGAGATACTGGAAACAAGTCCACATATTGTCCAAAAACACACTGACTCATACCTATATTAATTATTGTTACAAAGTGATCCAAAAATTAAGTCCATTTTAAAAATGTTCTTCATATATACTTATTATATAATAATAAATGTTAAGGAAAACACATTCTTATTGTGAAGTTGTAATTATTCAGAACATAGGTCTGTGATATTTTAAATACTAAATTAATGTTTTAATTATAAATATCTACATATAAAATCAATTTTGTCGAAAAATATTGTTTTTGCGTCATCGGGATATACATAATTGATTTCATATGTAGATATTTATAATTAATACATTAATTTAGTATTTAATAATAAATGTAATTCTATCTACTACTTGTAATTATAATTAATTATACAATTGCTTGTAAACTATGCCCTTCTCTACACAGAATTTCTCTAGTGAGAAGGGCACAATCCAAACATATTTTTACATTGTATTATATAGTTACAAATAAATAAATATTAACATACATATAACTTTCAAAAATTTGATAGATATGGAGATTGGTGGGTGACAATAATGCACGTTATATTTATATAAAGTGATCACTTAAACCAGCCGAAGACAGGTGGTCGTAAGTTTTGTAACTACCCATACTTTTATATATTTTCCATTAAATATTAAAAAAATAGCTTTGTCTCTATGAGATATCTATTATTTGTTTAAAATGAGAATTCATTGCCTTAGCTGTATAGGCGCTGCACCTTAATTGTCTCCTAAAGACGAATAGAAGAACTGATCGCGAGGTTGAGGTTTATAAATTGTCATAGAATGCCATCAACTTCGCCCAATTTTTCATAGCCCATACGCATTGCTTATAGTTTAAATTAAAAAGTAATAAAATTAAAATGACATTTATCTCTATGTAAATGAAATGAAATTTAAAAAAACAATTGGTAGTACTTAATATAAAGTCAGAAGTATTTTATATATGTTCTGTCATATTAAGTAATTTAAACTCTGTTGAATTAATGTAGTAAAAATTAATTAATGTAGCGAACTTCACAGAAAATTAATCGTCAAAAGAAAAATAAGAGTTTTTTATGTTGTGAGGGTGTGGCCGAGCCTTGACCCAAAGCATCGGAAGTTTGAGGAAGCTTTTGTATAACATTCATTCGTTATTCCATACCTTAGGGGGAAATATGTAACATAAGGGTGCGTTTCAAGACTGATTGGGTGCGTGCTTTCGCTAAACAAAACTCGAGGCCCTCCGCTCCCTTCCTTGAGTCATATTTCCATCGTCAAAGGGAGCCCAAGAACGTAAATATTATAAACTGCGTACCACCATTCCAGCAAGGCTAAGTGCCTAATACGAAGGTCGTAGAACGTACGCTTATAACAATCCTACCATGTTCTGTGTTAAGAATATGACCGTGTTAATTCATGTAAAGTATGTGTGATAAAGACGAAAAGACTTAAAATAAATGTTTATTAAGGGTAATCTATTTTATATTTAATCTTGTTCATCTATATTTTAATTATTCATACAGTTAATATAAAATTATCATTTTCAAATCGTTCATAATAAATCTTCAAATGAAGAATATGTACTTTTAAAATTGACAAAATTAACTTTGTGGTTAAAATTCATTATTTTTATTCGTTAACTTTGTTTTATTAACCACTAATTGAATTAAAATACATCTACCGGTTTCGAAAAATATAATATAGATTTAATAGACACTATTTTAAAAAATAAATTAAAATAATATAATAGTCAATTTTTATGTACATCATAGATAAAACATAATGATTATTGGCGTAGGATTTTCGATAAATATAAATAAATTTTCGAATTAAGTATCTAAACACCTAACACGAAACATTAGCCCGGCATTTTATACATATAATAATATAGGAAATTAACTCATAAATTCTAAAGACAAAAATGATAAATTTAACAATTCTGGTGTCTATAAACTTAGTTGCAAGGATTGTGCTGCATTTTATATTGGTAAAATGGTCTAAATTTTATTAAAAGAGTGAAGGAGCATTTGAGATGTTTGAACAATAGTGGGTTTTCAGAATTTGCTAATCATTTGATAGAAAGTGGTCATGGTTTTGATAAAAAATTGTTAATTTTGCATGTAAACGGTGTTGGTCATAAATTAAATAATTTGGAATCGTTGGAGATAAATAAATCGTCTAAAACTAATCGAAAAACTGTAAATCCAAAAAGTTCCATTCTAAATTTTTTTCCTAAAATCTATTCTAGTAATTTTGTATTAAGTAATAATTTGAGTTCGGTACTAAATTAATTTATTCAATAATTTTTGTTTTTTAAAAATAGATTCTCTTAAGGACACAATAACATAAGTTTTTTGATTAGTTATTGACATCCTGAAGAAGAAAATGATATTTTTCAAAACCTGTAGATGTATTTTAATTCAATAAGTGGTTAATAAAACAAAGTTAACTAATAAAAATAATGAATAGGAACGTGATTTCATAAATTTTCAGAATAATTAAATGAAGCTTTATAACTAAGTGCATTTTTAATCATAACATATATTAAATCCTAGATTTTAATGGAAAAATAAGTACTCGACTATAATTGGTTCTGCCATCACAAAAATAATTCTGTCGTTCGTCTCAAATTCTTTTCTTTTTCACTTAAAATTTTAATCTTTCACTCAAAAAATTCGAGCACTGCGAAACAAGTTTAATAAAACTCAAACTATTATACTTACTGATTGGATTGGTTTACTTAGAATTGGTTTTATAAGTAGATCTTTTTCTATTGTGTTTGAATATACTTTAGCCATTGTTAGCTAAGGTTTAAGAATCAAATAAGTATTGTTTCATTTTTCGTATTTTTGTTTTTCTGCGCGTGATGCTTTGTAATTGATTACATCTCAAAAGGGAGAGACGTAATTCTGAGAAGTGGTCTTTAGAACTGGCCGATCACTCAGATTAAATAATAATGAAAATAATCATCTATTTTATAAAATATGTTAACATTCCATACCGAAAGGTAGAAAACAATATTGTTTGCAAGTAAGATACCAAATATAATTTTAGAATGTTTCATTAGTAATAGTCAATAAGTGATAATCATAATTATATTATAATTATTTTACCTAATTTACGAAATTGTTTTAAAACAAAGTGAATGTGAGAAGTGCAAATAAATTTATCTGTTAAAATGAATCAATTCAGAAAAGAATATTCTAAAAATGGTATAAAAGTAGTGCGAAAACAAAAGCGCCCAGAAGGAAGACAAAAAATTGTATTTCGAATAATAAAAAACTAAGAAGAGACAATGAAAATGTAAAATAATGAGAAGATATTTGGTGTTGCGTAGAAAGCATAGATGCCGGAAGAATTTCAGGATAGGAAGGAGTTTGGCCCTCACCACAATCCGGATTCTGCTGGTATCTCCGAAGATGTGGATGGTATATTTCAATCACTATTTTGTCAAAAGTTCCGACACAGCATAGACGCGAAGTCTTGAATTAGTATAATATTGTAATCTGTACCGTACATGTATAACCGCACTGGCTCAAGGTCGCCAATCGACAGGGTCAGCGGGAAGGCCGGGAAGGAACGCGAAGGAGGAAAGGCACAGTGCTTTATTTTTGTTCAATAATAAATGTGTATTTACACAAGTAAATATATGTCCCAAACAGTTGAAAAATGATGAAAACTAGGAAGAGTGAACGACTGGAAGTCTAGGCGGAAAAAATTGAAAGGAGCAATTAAAAGATATGAGCAGCCATATAGTGTGAAATATTAGAAACTGAGACGAAGGAAGATATAATTAGGAAGAAGTGTTTGCTAAATATGAGGTGGCGATTAATAGAAAATCAATAATCTCCATATCAATAAAATTAAATGTACATCTGTTTGTGTACAGAAAATAGCCCCCTCTCCCGAGGTAAAAGGATTTTGTATTGGAAGCTATCCTCCCAACACTTTTCTTTCAATTGCACTCTAGGACCCTGAGAAAAATCAAACACATTAGAAAAGGTCTCCCTATTTTGGTCAAATTTTGCACACATCGTTACTCTTTAGTGCCTTCTTGCAAACAAAGACACCTCCGAAGTCCCCTTCCTTTTAATTCCGTTTCTGAGTGTCGAGTATCACTAAGCACGAGTCAATAGTTTTAAATAAAGAAATACAAATGATTGTAACATTTCGTCTTTAAAATAACAAATTAAATCAACTCATGAAATGGAAGTTGGAAATTTCATCTGTTGCAACACGCGCAGTTTTAAATGAGTACAATTTACCTATATAATCACATAGTTCCCGAGAGTCGGTTACCAGGGTAAAGTTTGAACGTGTACTTCGGTGAATACAATCAAGTCAGCAGGCAAACAGAATAATATGAAGAAGATAAAATATGTATTAATTTAGCCGTAAACAGAATGAAACTGTTTGTTTGTAATGGCATTTGCGGTCGCATAACTTAAATTCCCCCCAAAACGAAACCACAACGAAAACAGAAAACGTTTTGCAAAGGAAAGGAACTTTTAAATTAGCAATTCTTGTGAACACGAAGTATAAAATGTAGATTTAAAAACCCAGATATATAATCCAGATGATTAAAGTTGAAACGGCTATAAATTGAGGGGCACCAACCTACGGGTACCTTCACAGAGTCCCTGGGAAAATTTAGGAGAACTAATTGAGACTTGGTATAGGGCGTGCTATTCTCTAAAAGTAATAAGGGACAGTTTCGCCGTAAATGAACGTTTTATCGCCTTTCGGAATTGGTATAATATCTTAGATTCAATGTAGATCCAGTTGTAAAATAATTCTAAACCACGTTTTGGAACATTTCGGCTGTTAACGAAATCTCTGTGTTTCTATTATGGATGAGTAATTTTTATTTGCAGCGACATGGATTCCAAATTTCTCTGCCTAATTAGCACTTCATTTGAAAAATGTACTAGAATTAACTCATTTTGATTGAATTCTAGTTTACAAGCACGCATAGCTAAATGGTTTTAAATCTTTGTGATATAATTTTACTTAAAATTTAAATTAATTTAAGTTTGAATTTAAATTAATTTAAGTTTGAATTTTAATTAATTTAAGTTTGAATTTAAACAAATTTAAATCCAAATTTAAATTAATTTAATTTTGAATTTAAACAAATTTAAATCTTTGTGATTTAAGGAGAACTCGTTATTGTTATGAAGTTGCAGTATTTCAGAATATAGTTATGTGATATTTTAATACAAATTAAAAATATACAGGTAAAATCAATTTATCCGAAATATATTTTTGTTGCCATCCGGACTCGAACCAAGAACCCTTCCTATCTGGGGAAGTACGCTGACCTATTACATCACGTCAACATGGTAAGTTAACGACAAATTTTCGAACTATATGTTGAACTTTCAAATTGATACATTTGTTATCTGGAATTAAATGAATTAATTAATTTCTATTAAATTTTTTAAAAACATTAATACAACTTATATATTTTTAAGGAGAGTACATTATTATTGTGAAGTTGCGGTTTTCCAATTTTTTTTAGGCCAGCGCACTTCCTCGGATACGAAGGATTCCTGGTTCGAGTCCGGGTGATAACAAAAATATTTTTTCGATAAATTTATTTTATGTGTATATTTTTCTTATTGATACATTTAATTTGTATTAAAGTATATTGTTTTGAAAATTTAAGACATGTAACGTTCCTGAGTACATTCACTGAGACCGCCCCTGTAACAACACTGTATATCGGTTTTAGGCAGATCTGATGTCAATCAGATCTATGAACGCCACATCGTTGTATATTTTTTTGAGCATTGAATGGTATGCTAAATAACCATATAAAATAAATAAAAATACTATTACTAAGCTACCTGCACTACTAAGATATACCTGGAGCAACACTGTATATCATTCAAGATGGCCGATGCTCCGTCTATGTATAAAATGTATTTGTAAGAAAATGATATACAGTGTTGTTGCATAGATCTCAGCTCCTAATTAGAGAATTTGAAATGGACAGAAGAATTGAGACTGCCTTTATCGTGTGGTGAGTCAAGACTGTCAAGAGTAAACCGACTATTTTTAAAGCTGTGTAGGTTTACTTTAATATTTATATGGTCGTTAGGGTTTCTGTATTCACGACTTTTTTCAATTTCCGGGACTCGGGAATCAACATTTTCAAGTCCCGGGAATACCCGGGAATTGAGACCTTGAATTTTATTTAATTAAAAAGAACGTATATTTTAGTATGTATAAGTATTCATATGTATTATGTACAAAAACATACGTTAATATTAATTCTATAAACAAATAAAAACTCTTTGATGTCACATTTATTATTTCATATTGTTGTAATAGTTTTTTAAAATTAAGTTTTCATATATATTGAATACAAAAACACATCTATTTATAAAAATTTCAAAACAAGAAAAATTGTAAAAAAAAAGTAAACATAGATAAAAAGAACAATTAATTATTAAACATATCAGAAAACAATAAAGTATGTAGTTGGCTAAAACTGAAGTCCCCTAATAAAGTTTTTCAAATAATTTCATCCCACATAAATTTTGGTTAAAAAAATGACATGAATTTATCATTGAGATAAAATCTCACATTTACTACGAAATAAAATCCCCTGTTTGAAAAAATAAACAAACAAAACCATTAAATTTATAATTGTTTTTAGTAGTAAATATCTTTGGACTATTTCTCCTTAATGCAAATCTTCAACTATGGAAATATTCCTTTTTTTTATATATAGGTACTTACACATGCACCGCTTATCGCTGGGTCAATACCTGCTATATGGCAATGGATACAAAGATTAACTCAATGTGTTTAAAATGAATAAAATAAAATAAAAAATAGGAGTCTCGAGTCTTGGGTTATGGTTAAAGTCTCGGGATTTGAGACAGCAAAAAATCATGAAATTCTCGGGAATTTATTTCTGGGTTGTCTCGACCCAGAATCTCTAATGGTTACCAAATATGGGTCTTTAGTAGAGATTGAGATCAAAAATCCAGGTTGCCGGAATGAGTGAGGAGTTAGGGGAGAAGCAAGAGTAACATTGTTGGACCGAATAAGGGAGACCTTTGGTATGGAACCCCTTCTGCTACATACATTAAGATATATATATATATATATATATATATATTTTTTTTTTTTTATTTCTTCTTTATTACATTATAATTTTATTTTCTGCCAAACTGTACGACAGTTTTGCAAGGATTGCTTTTTACACAGTTAGACAATATATATATTTTTTATAAAGAAAATTTAACGAGGGAAAAAAAATCATAAAAAGATGTAAGATGAATTACTTAGAAAGATATAAAGAAAAAAAATAATATTTAGAAAAAATATACAACTTTTACGGGGTGTAATTAAGGTGGCTTAAATACGTTTTGCGAATGCGAGAGAAAGGAAAATTTATTTTCAATTATGATATTCATTTTGTGTATACATGGCCCGATTAAGTAAACTCTAATAATACATTAAACTTTATTAATTATCATTGTTAAGTCGCAGTTTTATCAGAACATAGTCTCGTGGTATTTTAAACAAATTAAATGTATCAACTAGAAAAAATCAATATGTCGAAAAAATATTCAATGATAAAAATGGATACGTGGATAAAAATGGAAAAATTGTTATATTTATTTGAAGGAGCTGCAGCTAATAAGTTCAAAAATTTGTCATCAAATTAGGATCAATCTCCGGGTAGGAAAATTTCCCAGCTGCTACTAAAATATTTTTTCTATATATATATCTTTCTAGTTGATACATTTAATTGTTTTTATTAACATTGTTTTTTTAAAGACTCGGTACAACTAGGTAAACTAGTAACCTAGTAGTAGTAGTACTTGGTACAACTAGGTAAACTAGTAGTAGTAGTAAGAAGATGGTCCTATAAGAAATCTCAATAATCGACTATGCTTGTATGAAAAGATGTATGAGGCGAGAATTGTATGTCAGTACAGAAGAGTGTGCCGCACTATCCTCTCTACCTACCCCCTCGGAGAAACGGCGTGATGATAAGTAACTTTGTTTTAGTTTACAAACCAATGTGAGTTATTTTTTATATTCAACCGATTTCGGAAAAATATCCTTTCCTTCATCAGGATAAAAAAACTTAGTTGGTTTATAAAACAAAATAAAGTTAATAAACAATTAATTGTTAAAAATTAAACACAATATATTTGCTTTAAATGTAAAAAAAACTCTAATTATTAATACTTAAACTCAATATATATTCGTTTTTTATTTGTACAAGTTAATCTCGAGCAGCAAAAAAACAAGGATTACATTTAAAGTTTTTATTAAAAAATTCCAATAACGAAGAGATTGGTTTGAAGATTAATTCAAACATACTTCTTATGTAATATAATGAATATTTCTTGAAGTAAAATTTCTTTACCGGGACTTTATAACATTATTTTACCATATTTGTACTAATCTATATCAGATACTCCTCCCGATCAGTACCTATTGGATATTGGTGACGCGTTATCGTATCTAATGCTGCACTTCGAGTTCCAATAAACCGATTTTAAAAAAAATGAAATGCAACTCCTATTTTCCCTCTATTTAAATAAAAAATAATAGAGAATTATCACAATAGTCTCTCATTCATTAATTTATAATATCAAATAACTAAACGCAAAAATTATATGTACGTATCTGTCTTCAAAACATTGCATTGTTTCGTATGATACCATTTTTAGTGATCATATTTTTATTATACTCGGAGATCTTAAATAAATGTATGTTTTTCGATACAAGATACAAAAGTGGATCTGAAGCCTGCGGTTATTTAATAATATATAGTGTGAAACTATGTCAAATAAAAGAGACTGACGATATATTACTTAAGCGATGTTTCCATTTTATCCGCGTTTGGATGGTCTGTTCATATTTATTTGGTATGAAAAGACCCCAAAATGTTTATGTGGGCTTTTAGAAGATCACGTTACAGTTGAACGAAAAACTACGTGTACTGTTTTTCTTATTTTCTTTCTTTGTGTCTTTTATATTGAGGAACAACGCTCTTCTCAACAATCGCTGAAGTAAAAATTAATTGCATTGTGATTCAAAAATTGCTTTGTCTATAGACATGCTAGAGTTTTCTATAGACTAGGTTTTTGTTCCAATAAAGAGAAGTACAATTCCGAGAGAAGCTTAGTTTTATTCCACTTACTTTATGTTAACAATCACTCATAATTTTAAAGCGACATAAATGTTGACAATAATATTAAAGTGCTCCTTCCGTTTCCCTGCGAGATAGACAAAAATTACAACTTTTCCTTTCTGACGACTGGCTTAATCTATATTGATTAATCTTCACAAATAAGTTGTCTCTGAAATATTACACATTATTATTATTAAACTACAAAAACTTTGTAATTAAATAACTTTATTTTAGATTTTGATGCAGGTTTCACAGTGAACTTTATTAATTTTAAACTTTATATTTTCAGTAGACGTTATACAGTTTCTTGTAGTTTATAAATTAAAATATGTAACCATTATGTTAGTGCTTCAAGTATATACCAGATGTGTGCGGGCGTTATGTGTTCTTACATTTTGAACGTAAAATATTTGGAATAATATTCGTCACAAATGAAAATTTAAGCATTTCATTAAAGAATTCAAATAGTATGTTTGACATTTTGATTCTGAGGATATATTTTTTTAAAAGAATAAATACATAGATCTTCTCAGATGTTAAAAAAATTTAACATAGGTAATAATTATAATTATTTAATTTTCTTAGCGTTTTATTTAACATCGAATATTGAAGTGTGATTAGTTTGTGATGTTTCATTAATATGCAAGACGATACGATTCATAAAAAGCGATGCTTAGATAGAGAAAGACGACAAAAATGACGAGCTCGATAAAGTAACGACATTAAACAATCTGCGTAGCTAAAATGTTGATATAATGATTATCGTCACGCACACGAAATATGGGAACAAGCACGAAGCATGCGTGCAGCTGATGTTCTATATCACGCCAATTGTTCTATGTACAATACGTTTTTGGCGCCCATCCTAGGATGAGGTTAAAACACTTGTTTTAAATTGTATACTTAGTGTAGGTTAGCCTTAGTTAATTACCGTTTCCAGCGTAGAATTAATAATTTTATCAAAAGGATGTACGTCATTCATTATTAATCACTTAACTGTTGAAAAGTATGTAAAATATGAATTAAATACATTAATTCGAAAGATATACATATAAAATCAATTTTATCAAAAATATTGTTGTTACACTACCGGGTTCGAACCTGCATATCTTTCTAAACCGGGGAAGGTGTATTATTCAACTATGCTACAGCGAGAATATTTTTAGCGACAAATTTTCGAACCTATATGTTAGTTTTTCGATATTAATACATTTAATCGTTCCATTATTTGAAAGAGGCATCTACCTTATTTATCAAAAAGGTAACATGTACATTCGAAAATTTATCGCTGTAGTACAGTTGGATGTAGTATGGTTTGGAAAGAGATACAGGTTCATCAACTGTGGATTATGTTAGTTTTTCGATATTAATACATTTAATCGTTCCATTATTTGAAAGAGGCATCTACCTTATTTATCAAAAAGGTAACATGTACATTCGAAAATTTATCGCTGTAGTACAGTTGGATGTAGTATGGTTTGGAAAGAGATACAGGTTCGAATCCCTGTGGCGCATCAACAATATTTTTCGATAAAATTGATTTTATGTATGTATATATATATTTTTAGAATTAATATATTTCATTAATATTTAAAATATCACAGACCCATGTTTTGAATAATTACATCTTCACAATAAAAATGTGTTCTCCTAATGAAAAGTATATACGTAGCAACCATACATGTTATCGAGTGCTTTATAAATTAAATTTATCAATAATAAAGAATAATTATTAAATAGTTTAAATTAAAATATTTTCAAGATAATTGACAATGGTAAAAAAAAAGTTATAATAGGTATTTAAAAAAAAAACAAATTTCGTTCACTATTCTACGAAACCACTTTACATCAAAAGATAAAAAAAACAACTGTAATTGTATACAATTTTATAATTTATTTTGTAATAATTTATGTATTTATTGTATGGTTTAAGAAAATATATATACCTTATAAAATAATTATGATTTCATAAAATATTTAACAAAAATTGTTTTCAATTCAGTATGCCAATATTTTAAAAACAATGGCAAAATATCGAAGAGTGAAAGGTTAGTTCAACTATAAATATGTTAAATATTTTCCAGGATTTCTTGCCGTAGCCGCCAAATTCTACGAAACTACTCTGCTAAATTATTGCAAGAGATCGAATTGGAAGCTTACAACAGTTTAACGGAACGGTTATCTCTTACAACAATTTTAAATGGCTTAGTACAGAATGACAGTACCGGTTTTCTGTGGTGGTTAACCCAAATATTCCACGGCAAATGTGCCAGTACAATTGGAGTTAAAATTACAGCATGTTATATGGAGGAGCGCCAGAAAGGTGTTATTTCCAAAAAACCCTGTGAAACCTCTGAAAAATCAAAAACTGCAAGAATCAGGAAGATTTCATTTGAGTGTAAATGTGAACTTTGAGCTACGATTTTTTTAAGTTTTTAAACAGCCACTATTTCGTTCAAGTTTTTTATGTTAGTTCAAATGTATTCATATTGGATTAAATGAGTTGTCGTGTCCATAAAATCGGTAATTTGTTATTATTTATGTAAACGAGTATATATGTATATATTATTTATACAGTCTATCTTAAACGTTACAAGGTTACTTTATTAAAATTGTTGTTAGAATAAATTGACTATCGCCCATCAATATATATATACCCTGAAGCTTAACATTATCATAAAGGAGAATAAATTTTTATTGTGAAGTTGTAATTATTCAGAACGTAGGTTTGTGATATTTTTAATACAAATTAAATGTATTAATTTGAAAGATATACATATAAAATCAATTTTATCGAAAAATATTGGTGTTGCCATCGGAAATCAAACCTGGATCTCTTCCAATCCGAAATAAAGATGATGGCTATCAAATAATGGAACGATAGATGTATTTATTTGAAATTTGTCGTCAATTCACTGTGTTGGTATAGCATAATCGATAATGCAAGTTCCCCGGATTGCAAGTGGTCCTGGTTCGAATCCCGGCAGCAACAACAATATTTTTCGATCAAATTGATTTTATATGAATATCTTTATAATTAATATATTTAATTTATATTAAAGTTATTACTTTACATACATAAGTTAAGAGCATTCTATTGTGGATGGATACAAAAGAGCATATTATGGATAAATGGTTAATTTGCGGTTGCTCGGGAGATATTTAAGAAGTCTGCAAGGTAACTCCGGAGGCGTTAAACTTAATATAAAGCCTATCTGTATCACTATAAATACCCTATCACTGGGGAAACCAATCCCGAGACAAAATATTCCCGAAAAAATATTATTAAGATCCCAGGATCGATTTTGAGGTTAGAAAATGCTCATTTGCTCATTAATTCATTTGAGAAAAAAAATAACAAATACAATTTATTTAATATATTTACGTTTAAGTAAGTAAGAAATCATTGAACAAAAAAATTAAATAATAATAAAAGATTGAAAAATAACAATTTTAATATGAAACAATTGTACTGTAGTGAATAAAATCCCCAAAAAGACAGCAAAGTAAAGTCTACCACGAAATTAATCCAAAATATTAATCTCAAATATTTTTGAATTACATGTGTTAATCCCGGGATTTATGTACGCCATAAACTGGGCCGGGATACCGGAAACCCGGGATCCAGGATCTTGGAATTAGATTCTTTACTTACTACTCTACATAACACACGGATAAGACAATTTATTTGTCTTCCAATTTAAACTATAAATTAAATTAGTTATTATGTATAATTAGGTTACAAGATGTAAACCGTCAATAATGACGAGAAATAAATAGTTTTTAATAACCGTAATTTATTTTAAATCATTTTTCTTCCGTCTATAAAATTTGATAATTAAAAAATATGCAAGTACTAACTTTCTTATTGTGTTGTTTAACAATGTTCTACATTTAAAATTAGTGTGATACAAATATGCTTTTGTTTTAAATTGTGTATTACGATATTGTTGTGTAATTTCGTTGTTATGCGGAACGAGCATGATCGTGGACGCGAACGTAAGGCTATTATTATTATATTACGTGAAGGATGTGAAGGACGACCGTTTCACATACTTAGTTTTTTTTCAACTCAATCCGAACAATACGGTGATAGCTGCGACGTACTAAGGAAAAAAGACCATTAAATTTAATGATACCGGTTTAACATAGGTGAATTTTGTACCATATAAAAGTTATTCAAAAGTTTAATAATAATTAGATTTTTAAAATTTTATTTTAGACAATTGACAACATATTGTGACGTCGTCTTCAATTCGTCCTCCGGCTCGCTCAGTGTAAAGCACGAGGGGCGTGATTTTGATGTACAGAATTCACCATGTCGTCTCCCATCCACATCAGCAGTCATTCTCAGGGAAAAATAATAGAATAAGTTTTGAATTTACAATATTATAATTAAATAGTTATGCTTACAAAAGTTTAGCGTACTAAGATATGAAAATATAGTAAAAAAATATATCACTCAAATGTGATTACTAATAAAGATTTTTGACATATTTTTCTTCTACAAAACAATAAGTTTTTATAAAATTATCAACACTAAAATCAGAAAATTAGCATTTAGAATTAGAATTGTGAGAATAAACCTTATGACACACTAAATCTTCAAAATTCCACATCAAAAATTACTTTACAACAATTACACCAGAATCTTCGCTCTTCAGGAGTAATCCACCGTTTTTGTCTAGTTTTGATGTTCCAAGGCACCCGTAGAATACTTGTGTCGCTTCCCATGGCAAAACGTCAAGAAGGCTGGGTCATCTGCTTCCTTTTGAAGTCACGCAGAATCCTTGCGTCCTCTTTTGTTGTAAAATAAGTTAAGTTGAGCAGAGGGGACCTAATCGTGTCCCCGTTCTGTTTACTTTGTGAGAAATCTTTCACGTGGGGATAGTGGACCTCTAAATCATACCTCTCTGCCGTCAAGTAAGGAAGGGATTCTTTACATCCTGCAAATATACAAGTGAAATAGCAAAAACCCTCAACTAACATGGTGCAGGATAACACAGATACCCAATATATTTGATTATTCTCACCCTTCCTTGTTTAAATATGAAATCACATCTCTTTGATAATAGTATCACAAGCAGCTGTTTTCGCGCTCTCCATCCGTCAACCGAAAAATACCACAGATAAATTTATTTCCTCGGTGCAATATTGCCATTTGGTAAATGTCAACTCAAATAACATCTCGTGAGTGGTAGGTCCAGATATATACGTATGTATGTATATATATATATATATATATATATATATATATATATGTATATATATATATATATATATATATATATATATATATATATATATTATATATATACATATATATAATATATATATATATATACATATGTATATATATGTATATATATATATATATATATATATATATATATATATACATATATATACATATATATTAAGAAAGAATCACTTAGGTGGTTTAGTTATATGGAACAGCTGAATGAGGTGAGAATGGAAAGAAATATGTATGACGCAAGTGTTGATGGCACCAAAAATATAGGACGCCCGCGGAAGAGTTGGCACGACCAGGTAAACCAGATACTTGAAGATGGTCCTGTTAAAAGTCTCAGTCATCGGCGAGCTTGTATGAGAAGATGTATGAATGTGGATGAAGCGAGAATCGTGTGTCAGGACAGAAGAGTGTGGCACTCTATCCTCTCTGCTTACCCCCACGGAAAAATGGCGTGATGGTAAGTAAGCAGCAATAATGCAAAACGGAAACGATTACATAATTGAAAAATGGTTTAGAAATCGAAAATTACAGACCTGTCTCCAATTTTCGCATGTTCAGCAAAATTCTTGAAAAAATTATTTATGATCAGGTAATGCCAGTCCATTGACTAGTACTAAATGCGAATCAACATGTATTTTTTTCAAATTGATCTACAACTTTCAATCTTGTAACCTTTTGTAGAGTTTTTGCAAGATTACATGGACAAATGAACTCAGGTCGATGTCATTTATATGAACTACAGCAATGCCTTCGATAAAGTTATTCATTCTCAACTCCTCGGCAAACTCCTCTTTATCGGTATTCACGGAGACCTACTTATATAGTTTACTACATATCCAATAGGAGCCAAACAGTAGTAGTTAGCGGCTATAAATCTGACTGGATATCACATCAGGTGTCTCTCAGGGTTTACTTCTAGGACCACTAATCTTTAACGTTTATATCAATAACGTCTAAGGAGATCTCTAACAGAATAGTGCTCACAACTCTACCCTCGCGGAGAAATGGGGTGATAGTACGTAGCTTTTTATCGTGACTTAATTGTATTATTTTCAATACCTGATTTACCATAGATTACAAGAATTTCGTATATTTCATTTGCTTGCGAAAGTATATAGGATTCATATTATACAAGTTTAGGGGAGTAGGGTATCTAGTATAGAGCGAGTGCGATGGATGCTAGCTGAAAGCGGTACATCAGAAAGACTAAAGTATGAAGTTATTGTTAACCTCGTGCTCTGTGTTTTGCGAAGCGTATTTATTTGAAGTGAATTTGGATTTTAAGTGAATGTGGATATCAAGTCTAATATGAGACGTGCAATATTGTTAGAAAGTACTTTCGACTGGTACTGAATGTATTAGTGAATTATGAATGAAATGAGAATGTTGGACGTCGGTAGGTGAAATTAGTGGCTTGGCCTGCACAGGGAGCTGGGTAATGTGTGTGCGCCGATGTATGATGGCCGCGTTCAGCTCCATTTTCACGTTTATATCTAACTAAAGTAGAGGCCCTCCACAGCAGTAAAAAATGAATTTATTTCAATTTTTGGAGAAAATAAATATAGAGTATTAGAAAAATAATTAGGAAAAAACGGTAAATCGGGCTAGCTAATTAAGTTTGCTAATATATCCAACAGATTAGGTTTTTGGAAAAGTTTAATCGAAATCTAACTGATTCTTGCGACCAGTCTCGAATGAGATTTTTTATCTTAATTAAGATTATAAAAGTTATTTATTTCCCGATATTATTAATGGATTATTTTTATAACATAATTAATTATTAATAATATTTGAATATGTCAAAGAACACACAATTATTAAATTTTCACCTGCAAAGGCACTGTTATTAAATAAATAATAGATATCTTATAGAGACGAAGCTATTTTTTTATTAATATATTTAATGGAAAGATATGGAAGTATGGGGTAATTACAGAGCTTACGACCTGTCTTCGGCTGGCTTAAGTGATCACTTTATACAAATATAACGTTCACCATTTTCATCCATTAATCAATCTCCATATCCATTACATTTTTGAAAGTTGCATATATGTTAATATGTGGAAACACTTTGAGTTCAACTACACTATCGCCATTTATGGACTAAATTTGATATTCAATTATTTAATCGAATCTAATTATTATTTTAATTAATTAATTATTATACTTACATATCATTTCATTAAATATAATAAAAAACATGACTTCGTCTCTATGAGATATCTATTATTTGTTTTATTAATTATTGATTCAATAAAATTCAATAGTTTATATATTTGGTTATACTCGAGAGATCTGCCCTTTTTTTTAGGCCGTGTCGAGTGGAAAGGATATCGTGTGATAGGAAGTCGAGAAATTTACACATCACTTACATAAATAATAATTACGTGCGAATGCCGAGCACGCGTTCATCGTATATCTTAGAATAGAGTTTGACAAAGAAGCAGGAGCCTCGGAAAAATGTTGCTCTACACCAAAGTCTGAACAAGTCATTAGTATCATCAAAACCTATTGTTTATAAATCGATATCTGTCTTATTTGGAGTTGCCTATAATCATTATTTAAACGATTCGTGCAATTTGTAAGCGAATCACACTTTTATCAACGTAAGTCATATGTATGCATATTTCGAATAAAACAATTATATAAACGTCTGTCGCTTGACTGGATATGACAAAAATATTGCTAATGAATTAACTGAAGTTTGTATATTAATGATGTGTAGATACTTACTTCCCATGTATTTAATAATAATTGAATTCAATACTAGAAGAGAGATACCCACTAACTATTCTGTGAAACATGGAACTTATTTCCTGTCATTATTGACTGACTTTCACCCAGTTAACATAATAATATATAAAGCATATTAAATAAATCATTTAAAGGGTGAATATTATGTTCCAGACCGATTTGTTTTTAAATAACTTGGATATAAAGAACATTTTTTTAAATATGGTTAATATTTATCGATTAACTCATTTATTACAATTATGTATAAAATATGAAATTGGCCAACTCATAATTCTCATGTTATAAATAGTCGAGAGCCGTCAAATCGAGTGATCGAAGAGGTCAGTTTATATCACCACTTTTTGACATAATGCGGCTGGGAAAAATTTTAAACGTCGCTCGGGCTATATGTGAGGTGGCATAGTCATGTAGAAACCAGATATGTTGCAAGCCTAATCGATCCAATTCAGCCACCAATAAGTTTTCTAACACGTGGCGATAACGTTCACCATTAATGATTACGGCATTGTCATTACTATTTAGATAAAATGTTTTAATGACTTCAACACGTCGTTGAGGCATTAAATACTCCATAATAAATTGAAATCAACTACTCTCTATGAGTGTCAAATATAAACTGACAAATGTCTTCTAAATCAAAATGGTGGCCAAACAAAATCGGCCTGGAACATAAAATTAACCCTGTAGAAAGATAAACAGAAAAAATCTATTTATCGTAAAAATGTATGTTATCACCGGAACTTGAATCCAGAAATTTTTCTTGCCGGGATTTGCGTAATATGTGTCTCTAGCATCACACCTCAAAAGCGTCAATTCGTCGTTCCTCTCTTGCCTTCAGGATTAATGATTACATATCACATATAAAAAAATTGAATGCACCGGAGACTGTACACTATTACGTATATAAAATTGTAATTTAAAACATTATTATTTTTATTATTACGTTTTTAAATAAGGTTTTTTTTTCAATTAAATCTCTCGCGCCTTGTAGCCCGTGAAACTGAAACTGAAATTCCATGAAACTGAAAATGTAAAGATATTGTTGTCATAACGCAAATAATGTTTTCGCTTTAAAGCTATTTCGTAAATTTTAATATTTTCGTCGTCTAGAAATTTTTTTTTTTAAGTTTTTTGTCCCAACTACTATTGTGCCTACAGCCAGGTTGGCATTAACAAACAATACAGAGCACGCCTTTACGACTATAACGACATCTCACGGCAACTTTGTGGTCGTTTTCTTTAAATATTTAACAAGGGATAACGGGACATTTCGCCGAATGGCGGCCGCCATTGTTCTATTTCATTTTTACTTTCTTATTCATTGACTTGCAAATCAAAAAATGATATTCATATTAGTATGATTATAGCTAATAGCATAAATAATCACTGATAGATTATTTTAAAATAACGTATAATAATACTGTTGTTAAATACAAGCATATCTTTTAAAATTAGCAATATTAACATTGTGGTTAAAATTCATATTTTTTATTAATTATCTTTGTTTTATTAACCACTGAATTGGGTTTAAAAACATCTACCGGTTTCAAAAAATACCATTTTCTTCTTCAGGATGTCATAACTGACTAACTAACATTTTATGAATTTAATAATCAATGAAATGTATTTATTTTCAAATCTGAAAACGTATATAATTATCAAACAAAGAAAAGTGGTTTACCATACTATATTTACAATCAATTAAATGCAAAAAATGATATTCTCAAAATATAATACAAATTTCAAATAAATGATGCAAAGTATTTAAATTAAAGATTAAACATGTTAGGGCACTAACAAAACATCACTATGTTTGACAACTAAGACAAAAATACACCGCAGCAGCGGGATTTTGTAAAACTATGTGTTACTGCGGATCACAGGTCGAATAATAGCATAAATCAAAATGTCGAATGAGTATTAAATATTTTAAAATATCTCATCAATACATAATTAACTTACCGTAAAAAATTTAAGATTTTCGTGTACAAATATTGTAATCTGACTGATTATGAAGGCGGTAACGGTATTACAGACGTACAAAGAAATAATCTTAATAAATTTATTAATAATACGATTTTTTACTTGTACATATTGAATTGAAGACATTTATTGTCATGATAAGAAATAAGTAGTAAAAACATTGTAGGATTGTTTTTTTTAATGTTTAACTTAAACATATTACACATGCACAACATGTTTTTTTGTGAAATTATTACATGTTCTGCAATTAAAAAGTCTAGACACTAGTCCTATCGAGAACTAGTGAATGATGGCCCCTCTAATATGATGCTCTTGATGATATTATTATGTTCACCTGAAATATAATATTATTATTATCCAATATTTATAATCTGATTAGGAAATAGAAAAATACCTGTCTAATAAAGATGTTATTAATTTCCTGAATAGTTTATTTAGGCCTATTAATAAATTTACTTAAGTTAAATAAGTAAATTTATACTACATTTCAATAGCTTATCAAATTTTCATTAATTATTATTATTTACATATAAGTATAAGTAGTTTAAGAAAAGATAAAATTTGTGTTTTTAAGTAAAGACTGGTTATTTAAAAGTATTAAATGGCGGAAACTAAAAGAAGAGGTGTTACGACGATGTTAAAGTGAAGGGTTTGTAAATAAGAAATAAACAATTACTAGGATTTTATGATATTCTACATAGGTGCATATCGTCACCTTAGCAGCAACACCGCATATCTTATTTTTTATCAAATTAAGATATTTAAATGTTGGAATTGAATTTTCGCGGGGAATCATTCTGTATCACTAGTTACACGATAGCGTCCGTTAGGAGTGTGCAAATTAAAGAAATGTAATCTGTAACCTTGCTGTCAACTGTGCACAAGACAAAGGAATCGTACCTAAGTTTAGTTCAGTTTCAGTTTAGAAAAAAACTGTTTCTCTTTACAACTCTAGAAAGGTAAGTTACTTCAGTAATTCTACAAAGATCTTTTAAAACTAGTTAGTAAAGTACACAATTCTTAGATATGTGGTGTTGCTGCCTGGGTGACGAAATGTTATATTAACATAAAATTACAAACTGTTAAATTTACTAGTTACGGTAGTATATTATTTATTTAATTTAAATATAATCTATATTGGTTAGATTAAACGACACAAAAAAAAAATTCACCGATTTCCCATGTTTTTTTTTTGAAATGTGATAAAAACGGCATTTTTAGGATTTTTGAATGTTACTTTTAAAAGTAACATTCCAATCCATCAAACAAATTTTCCGGCGCACACTTTGTTTATCCTTGTGTGTCTCAATATAATAATACGTAAGCATTTTTTTAAAATATCGGAAAATCTAAGATGATGAGAAGATTTCCTTAAATTATTATTTCTGCGAGAAAGTGAAGAAAATACAACAAATTCGGAATATTTGGGAAACACGTATCCAGAGCACGTGAGCTGCCGAGCTTACGGTAAAATATCATGGAAATTTGACATTTAAATCATCGTAAGTAAAAACATTCAGCTTAAGGTTTTGTTTCTTATGGAGACTTTAAGGGTTTTATCTAGAAATATTTTCAAAACTACGCACACAAAACAAATTTACAATTGTAAAACAAGAATATGTTTCTTTTTATTATATTTTATTTGTTGTGCCATATGAGTTGTGGTTTGTTCATTTCACGCGGCCAAAATAAAAATGCCCGTACTTTTATCATTGTACAAAGGCATAATAGACATGAAATAAAGTATACATGTAGGTGATGGAGTTTGGAACATTAGTTGCGGGACAGGGAGCATTCTACACGCATTCTTGGTGGAAATATAAATCCGATAGTTTATGATACGTGTATACAATAGTAAAAATATTTACTGTAAAGCTTAAGTTTAAAAGTTTTCGATAACTTTTCACGAGTCTTTAAAATGTGTCGAAAATAAAATTTTCACAATAATTAATAAATAATATTTTTTATCAGTAAGAAGAAAAAAACATTTATCACTTGATTTTACCATTCATTATAATCTCAGATTTTTTATATATTTTAATAATTAAATTATATTATTTTAAAGATTTATGATTTAGGGGAAAAATATTTAAAAGATGGCGTACAAATCTAAATTTCGGCAAAATAGGTTTAAAAGTTATTACAATTGCGACGACAGTAAAAATGTTTATTTCTTTTACGTAAAAAAAGTTAATAAATAATAAATAATTAAATAATAAAAGTTAAGGTGTAATAGTAAATATTTTTTAACCTTTTATTTAACTTCTTATATAAATTATTTCTTGGAAATTTTTCGATTGGCAATGATACCGAAGAATTTCAGAATAGATTTTGGCACGTAGGTATAATTCATTTAACACAAATCACAAAAAATCGAACGACGCTATAAACGTTTGACGCCGACCGGCGCCTATATAATTCTGAAAACATTGTTTCTGTACTACTTTTGTGAGTAATATAATTAGTGATGAGCTTAAAATCACTAACCGCGAGTCAATCACTGGTATTTTTGAGTCAGATTCACAATCAGTGATTGAATATCTGGAAATATCATGATACGTGATTAATTTTTTAATTTTATTTATATTTATTTGGTTGTGAACCGTGATTTGGCGCAAGTGCGTATGAAATGAAAATATTCATAAAGAAATTACGTTACAATTCGTGATAAGCTCTATCTGGTAGATTCTGCCAAAACGTTTTACTCATTTGAGCCGAAATGCTGAGAATTTGACCCGAAAAACAAACTAACATTTTTTAAAGGGTTTTCATTCTCTTTGTGATAATGTTAAATTATATATGTATATATCATTTATATACGCTTGAATATGTTTTTTACGCAAATAAAATTTAAATAATATAGGTAAATACGATCAAAATGGTGTGTTTGTATTTTTGTGCGGCACACGCATATTAGCAATGAAACTGTGATCACAGTCACAGCTTTCAATCACTGATATTATCTAATATCAATCACAATCACACCAGTGAGTCAAGACTAGCACTTTTTCTCATCGATAAATAAAATTACAGATAAATCGATCACAACTCTCAATAGTAAAATGCTTATAATGTTTTGTTATGATTTGTGTTAGAATTAAATTTAAAACTGTTATTTATATAGTTTAGAAACTACATTACTGAATATTGCAGTTCGATGGAATTACTTAGAGTATTCGTTTCCGCTTTGGTCTGAGTCCTATTATCCTCGATCCTGAGCTATATTTGAAGCTGTGTTTAGTGAAATGCTGGACAATTCCATTATTTAGTCTGACCATCTTAATAAAGGTCGTCCTTTGTTCGCCACTCTTCTACATTCCCAGGTAACTATCATCTCACTCTCACTACCATTACTCACTATTATTTAAGTACTATCATCGTATCATCAGGCAATACGTCCGCAGTACAAGTTTTTTCTGTTCATCGATGATGGTCTTTCAAGAATTTTTAACTCATAAAAGAAAAAGATATTCGTATATCCTATAGTTCCTGGAATATGTAGTATTTTCTTCCAACACCAGATCTCTAATTATTCTAGTATGTTCTTATATTACTTTTTTGTCCATGTCTTACACCACATACAATGATTTAGATCAAACGAGTGTTGTTTGATAAAATTCCTGATGCTGACCGAATTTTTTGTATCTTCTAAGCATTAGATACCAGATGCCAAAAAAGAGATACACGTGAGATACATAAGTATAATATGTTAGCGGTTATATTAACAGGAAATTCTATAATCAAAAGCGATCCATAATTCATTTATTTATTCTTAATACATACATAATGCATATATAAGTAATAATAAAAAAAATCAAAATATTCCATTTTAATATAATTTATCTGGCACATATTTGCATAGTTTAATTTTGAATCTATAAAGTTTCTCATTATTTATTATATCATCTGGCATTTCATTGAAAATCTTTATTGCACTAGACATCGCCGATTTCTGAGATTTAATCTTCTTCCTGAATGGCAGTCTCAGTCAATGTATTTCTTCCTCTTGTATGATATTTGTGCTCATGTTGATTTGCATCAACTTTTCTTATAAATTCTGTAGATATTTTTTAGTGAGAAATCTAATAAAAAAATACAATTTCATTAAAATACATTTTCTGTTTGAAGGTTATCTTGAGGTCTGTCAAGATTGCACCGATCCGAGTGTATCTATTTTTGCTGAGTATTATTTTCAAAGCATTATTCAGTGGAAGGTACTAATAATTATTGCATTTTTTCTTCATTTAAATAAAATGCTGGGGTTTCAGTTAAATAAAGTGCGGTAACAGACTTTTGTAGTATTTTACAAAACTAATACAAATCAATCTTCTGTTCCTTCACAGATGTGAGATATTATTAGCAATATTTTCAGTCGCGTGTCTTGTATTGTCTCGTGTCTAAAATTGGTAATAAGAGATATAATATGAAATATGAGAGCAAATTAAAAATACTGTAAATATTTAGATAGGACCACGTTGAGAACACGTACGAATAATTTATTTTTGTTATTAATCATTCGGCATTATTTACTTATTTATTTTCAAACTTAGCCTAAAAATAGCATAGGAGATGAAAGAATGTCAGTTATGCTGCCGTGTTGAATACATGTCACATGAATATTCTTACTGTTTTCAAACTAAGGTAAACGTTTTACAAATAAAATAGGAGTAACTTTCTGATCTACTACTAGACCAGCACCTTAACCACTAGACCAACAAAAAAAGATCAACCCTCGTCTCCGGTAACATCACTTCTCAAAAAGATTCAGGCTGTTTTCGAATCAGAAGTTATTAGCGTATTAAAATAAACAGTACAAGATTTATTTCAGGCAAACCTGAGAGGCTCCGACACACCATAAAATACCCCCCCTCTTAAATAGAAGAAACACTCAAGATTTATCCTACCTCTATAAAATTTTAAATAACTTAGTTGACTCGCCCTATTTATCAGAACAAATAACTTTCAACTGTCCAACGCGACAAACACGATCAAATAATCTTTTTTACCCAAATTTGAGTAGAACTAATTACATAAAAAATTGTTTTATTATCCGCTCTACCTCAAAATATAATGCCGTAAATTTTTCTAATAACATTGACATTTTCAACGATAAATTGCTTCCTTTTAAATTTAAACTACGCCAACTTTTCAATAACTATTAACATAAACTGTATATATTGCATCCCATTTCCCTCCCCTCCTTACCCTTTCCTCTTCGTATATTCAGTTTAAAATCACTCTTTTATTTTTTTGTTTTTCTTCTTTTAGTTTATTAATATTATTTTTTTTTTATTAATATATACTAGTTTTTAGTTTATTATGTTTACTTTTATGTAAAAGCATTTTTGTTTATCAGTCTGCTATTTTTTAGTTTATTATGTACTATGTATTTAATTATGTACTATTTACTATTTTTTAATTTATTATGTACTATGTATTTAATTTCCGAAGAAACTTCACTGGTGTTATTTTTATATATTATGTAATTATCAGTTATTATTGTTACACTGTTTGTTTCTCCAAAAAAAAAAAAAAATAAAAATAAAATAAAATGATGCATTCAATTTTTTTTAATTTCATTTATTCGATGAAGCGAAAATTATTTTTACACGTGTTTTCTATAGGATTCGATGGTATTTAATAAATCTATTAGATTTTCAGTGCGCGGAATATTGTTGGCATTCCGGGTTAATTATTGTGTTATTTATTCCTTGCAGATGAGTTCCGGAGCAAGGTAGGGTGCGAGAATGACGTCTTACAGATGGCCTGCAACCCCCATTCCCGGATAGCTGTCTACTCGGCGAGTTTTGGACGTACAGAATACGAGAGCATACAGTGTCCGCAGCCCCAAGGAGTGCCGGAAGAAAGTAAGATATCTATCTATCTGTATTTTAATTAATTTTCTCAAACAACCCTCCTTGGGAAATCATTTTAACTCGAGCTATTTCAACTGTGTATGTGTGAAAGATGTAAGAAGGAGAAATGGAATTAAGATGAAAATTGTAGGATGGAATTTGGATGTGTATTAGAAAATCTGAAGGATCAGACCCGTAGGAGATCGCAATTTGAGAAACGGTCGATTCATCGATACGTTGCGTTAGCTTCCAGCTGAATTTTCAAATTCAATTTATTAAGAATTTTTTTATACCAGCACGGCTGGTCCACTTTACTCATATAAAAATATATTCAATATCACCCATTCTTAGACATCTTGTGTTAAAAGATTACTTTAAAGATGGAATATTAGATGTATCAATTGGAAAGATTACAGAATATAAGTTAAAAATTTGTCGACAGTGTATTCCCTGGATAGGAAGAGGTCCAGGTTCGAATCGATGGATTTTTTCTGTATATCTTTCTATTTGATTAATTTAATTTGTATTTTAAAATACCACTAAAAATGCAAATTCAAAACAAAAAATATTCTCCTTAGAAATAATAACCAAATTTAAATATAAAAAAAATATTTGGGTACCATCGGGATACGAACCCGGAACTTTTCCTGCAATACCTTATATGTGATGATACTTTATTTTGTAGTGAATTAAAGTTTCTAATTAACACATCTAATTGGTTTTAACAAATTTCATAAAACTACTTTCTAAAATTACAACTTAACAATAAAAATATGTTGTCATTAAAACAGCCTGCCTGGTGAGTTACGCGACAGAGACGGTGATGCAGTTGTGCCACGGAAAGCGGCGCTGCGCTCTGTCGGCGGACTCGGCAACCTTCGGAAACCCCTGTAAGCCCGAGTCCAGGATGTATCTCAAGGTCGTCTATACTTGCGGTAAGAAATTGTTCAATTATTTCTGATTCTGTATACTGTAAAGAAAACACTTATTCACTGAAGTGATTAAAAACAACATTTTGATTTTGTGGGACATTTTAGTTAAGGGTAGAAATATATCATCGTATTATTTATTTAAGACAATTGATTAAGTATTAAGGGGGTACGCGAGACATTATAAAACAAATATATGTACGTGTACGAGGGTACATGTGACGTTAAATATCAAAGTGTGACATTTTCATGTATAGACAAAATGAGTAACGAGACAAATTCTGTTAAGTCTATGAAATGATAATATTATGATTCCTCATGAATGTAACGCATTTTGAATTGTAAAAACATTTATGATTTCATAGGTTTTATAATCTACAAAAATACATTCATAATTTATTTTATCTAAAAATGGAGATGTCACACTTTGATACTTAACGTCACATATGTCAAAATGTGTCCAGAATGTCAAAAGTACAGGATTAATGTTATGTTCCAGGCCGATGTTGTTCTTAAATAAAACATTTATTTTTAATTTAAATATTATTTATCAATTACTTATTTTATTACAATTATAAATAAAATATAACATTGCCCAGATATTCGCCTCTGGCAGCGGCACAAATGCGTGCTATTTTAACCATATTTTTCATAACGTTTTCGTACACTATACGTATTATAAATAGCTAAGAGCCGTCAAATTAAGTAATTGAGGAGGCCAGTCGATATCACCACTTTTTGACATTATGCGGCCGAGAAAAATTTCTTGAAAAGTTTTAAGCGTAGCCCGGGGTGTGTGTGAGGTGGTACCGTCCTGTTGAAATCACATGTGTTACAGGCCTAATCGATCTAATTTGGCCATTAAGAAGTTTTACAACATGTGACGATGGCGATGACCATTAATGTTTACAGCATTGCCATTATTATTTAGATAAAATATTTAATTATTTTAGCACAATGTTGAGGTATTAGATGCTACATACTAAATTGTAATCAACTACTCTCTACGTCTACCAAATTAAAACTTACAAATATTTGCCAAACCGAAATAGCAGCCAAATAAAATTAGCCTGGAACATAATATTCACCCTATAATTTTTTTGTTTGATTATAATCGCGAAGTGTGCATGCGAGTGTGAGGCTAAACAAGACTAGACCAGGTTGAAAATGAGAAAAACTACTAGAATGTGAAACATCAGTCAGAGAGGTCGACACATGGCAGAATAACTTAGAAGACTCTATGTGAAGGACATAACGTGGTTCAAGTAAAGGTCTCTGCTTGGAATCTTGTGAGATATAGTAGGTGTATGCACTCGTCTGCGTCTTTATAGGTAATATACTCTTCTAGAGTAATTTATGCCATTAATAAAGTAATTTTATAGAATATAATACTAATAGAAGGAAGCGTGCACTCATTATTAAGCTAGACGTAATAACATATTTTAGGAAATAAAGAAAAATCAAATATTCATCCTACAGAACATTGCGATGAATTAAAATTTAAATAATGTGATGATAATAGAGATAGTAATATTACGATATTTTATAGTAAATCGGTCATAATGGCGATCAAATATGGAAAAGGGCCAGATAATATACCAAATTGAACATTTAAAATAAGGTCAAATACCTTGGCCATATATTCAATGAAGATGGATAGGACGATGATGATGATGATGTTCGTGCAAATATGCTGTCATGGCGTTTCTACAATAATAGTCGTGACTGAAATGTAGTATTTGTATTTTGTTTATATTTATATATATGTGTGAACTTTTTTATTTATTTATATATTTTTTTGCTTTTTTTATAGCATAAATAATATTTCGTATCTTAAATGTATTATTCAATATGTTTTATCTTACACAGAAATTATAGTTGTATACAGCTTATTTATAAGTACTGACTGCACACCGTTAGATAATAGGATTCCAATAAAGACAAAGGGTAGTGTTCATAATACAGCGGTTAAGCCAACTATGCTCTACGGGTCAGGGTGTTGGGCGAGAAGTTAGTAGAATTGCATATAGCTGAGATGAGAATGCTGAAATAGGCTGCCGGAGTCACAAGATTGGACACAATTAAAAATGTTATATCCGTGGTTTTTTTAATGTAGTTCCTACAAAGTGGAACAAAAGTAGAACTAAAGTGAACGATTAGATTAGCTAGTTCCAGATGTACCGGATAAAAGGAGGACAAAAAAGAAGAAGTGTCAGGAATAAAGAGATTATGTATGTATCACATATACATGTATAAGACTTATGATTCATGAAATATTTTAAATAATAATAATAAGCAAAAACATGTTGACCAGGCTTTTTTGTAAAGTCTGTAAATAGTAAAATTTGGAGCAGAATAGTAAAAATGAATATGGAATGATAAGTAACGCAATATTTCGAGCAGACCAAATATGGTAGTAGAATAGTTTTACTTTTTTTAAATTTAAAACTATGTATAACTTAATATTTTCAACAATATAATATAACTACAAAATAATAAAAACTGTGCAAAAATATACATGTAACTTGCGTTAAAATTGTTTGAAACGTGGGTATTCGAATCCTGAGTGAAAACATTCGATTTATTAAAATAGATACATATTATTGTGGGGCGCCGATATCATTTCTTGGGTGGTAATCATAAGAATTAAAAAAAAACCAATTGATTAATCTCGTGTGTATTTTAAAAACAATTTTTTTTATTTTATACTATATTTTTATTCTTATTCATAACGATTTAATAGATATTATTAATATTCTGAAACCGACTAGATTTTGATGGATATTTTTTTTATGATATTTATCTATGTGCAATTACATCATTAATATAATATTTTCGATAATATATCGAGGGTCGAATTTCTTAAACACTACGACATATTTTAAAAATTAATTATTTCATTAAATGAAATAAAGAGCACACAGAAAAACACAATTGTTACAATACGTCATAAGCAGTAAAATTTCATAAATAAAAAATAAGTCATTTTAATTTTTTCTGTTTTGCAATATTATTTTATTATATATTGTGTTTAAAATAACATCATAGTGTACAATATATATATATATATATATATATATATATATATACAATGTTAAATGCCAAATATAAATGTATCAAATATATATGTACCTGGCAGGCGCAGTTGCTTCATACATGCTTTGGATGCTCCTTGCGGTCTAGAGTAAAGAACCTTTGGACTACCTTTGTTTCTAGCTGAAAACAGCACTGCAGTAAATAAATTCGTCCTGTCTTTTAGAGGCCAGTCATAACACACTACGACACGGCGCGCGCACGGAGCGAGTCGAAATATGTACACATTATCAACTTTCGAACATCTATGCATCGTGTAAACACACAGATATCAGCAACAGTGTATTCTAGCATTCGTTCCGTATCCACAAAGTTTGAACATTTTTTTGTCGCGTTCAAAGCATTTTTGACAGTTTGGCTTGAATACTTGAAACGGAATTATTAAAATATTAAATATCCTTCGATTATTTATTTAACCCCAAGAGCTCATACTATATTTGGTCAAAGGAATTACAAATATTTTGGACCTAAACTATTTAATAGAATGCTAAAAGACTTAAATCAATTGAATTGTTACAAGAACATGAAACTATATATTAAAACTTGAATTCGTAAATGGGTAGAGCCAGTATTGGTGCACTTACCCAAACATATTGACTCATACCTATATTAATTATTGCTACAAAGTGATCCAAAAATTAAGTCAATTTTAAAATTGTTCTTCGTATACACCTTTTATAATAAATGTAATTCTATCTACTTGTTAATTAATTATACAATTGCTTGTAAACTAGGCCCGTCTCGACACAGGATTTCTTTCATGAGACGGGCACAGTCCAAACAGATTTTTACATAGTATTATATAGTTACTAATAAAATAAATAAATTAAATAAAATTCATCATTTAAATAAAAATTTAATACATAAAATAACAATAATGTTGTAAATGAAAACAGTACATTGTGTGAGTGTATACCTTCTACAAAAAATCATCAACCGCTATTAGTACCTACGAGTAGATATATGCGAAATACTAGAACAGCTAAAAATAACATATTTGTTAATTATGTTCTCGTTACATAACTATGGTACGTAGTTAGACCATTGGTATAGAATCTCTACTTCTACATATAGATACGTCCTAATTTAGGTGGATTTGACACGTCTCACGAGCGCCAGAGAAACGGCTACCAAGATGATGAAATCATTGTTATACAAACGAAACGAAAATTTATTTTTTCTATAATCCAGATGAGACTGAAGTGTTAAAAATACAAATAAATGTAAGATGCGTCGAGAACGTAGGCGAGTGAAATGCACAAATCAGTCTTACGAGTAAATTGAATCCATCCAGAACAGAGCTACTATGGACAGCGATACCTAGAAGGAATCAATGTCTATGAATACAAAATCTGCAGTTAAGTTGTTACATTGATTCAGATCTTTCAATGAATATATAAAAATAATAATGCTGCTAGTGCACGCTTTTATTAACTAAGACATATTAAAAGTATTCGGAAACATCTTTCTCCCGAGGCAGCCAGTATACATATAAATGCATTTGTGGTGTCACGTATGGACTAATAATTATTGTAATAGCATTTATGATGGCTTGCTAATGTTTCAGCTGGATATATTACAATGTGTTCTAAATGAGTGTCTAAGTTCTCTTCCATAATATCCCTTTTGTGTGTACTATATTGGCTCTGTTTCCCTGAAATATTTGAATTTAAATTATGCTGTTTGATGTATGAGGCGACAGGTAACATGACGCCTCTGTAACTTTAAGAGGTTTGCATCTCGGACAACATAAATAGTAGACGTCAAACTCCCAGGCCAGCCACTACTTCATGGTTGTAGAATCAATCAGCTGTAGCCAGAAGTTTAAGTTTAGTGAACGAGCATTTGCGATAGCAGGCCCAAAATCGTGAAATTCTTTGCCCTCTGTCATAAGGTACAATGCATATGAGATTTTATTTAAAATATCATATCTATAACTTCAAATAACTATCTTTAATTTTAAATACAAAGATAGTATGGGAAGTGAATTTTTTTTAAGAAAATGGTGCTGTAAAAATAATTAAATGTTATAATTATTATTATCATATGTCCACACATGGCAACTTTGGAAGGAAGGCGGCGTAGGAGGGTGGTTCAACCCAGACTAAGCTATTAACTCAAGTACCAAACTAAAGTTTATCTTGTACTAAAGTATGGCTTAGAGGTCCATAATAACTTAGAGCCCCTAGAAATCAAGAAGTCCATAAATAAAAATGGATGTATAATTAATAACCAAAAAAATCTTACCTACAGTCCTATCTTAAATATGTTCCCTTTCACCATATGATTTGTCTCTTTCCCTCCCCTCACTCATCCACCCACCCCTATTTTAACACATGACACTAATATATGATTAAATACTAAATTAATGTATTAATTATAAATGTATACATATAAAATCAATTTTGTCGAAAAATATTGTTTTTGCATCACCGGGATAAAATTTAGACAAAATTGATTTTATATGTATATATTTATAATTAATACAATAATTTAGTATTTAAAATATCACAGACCTATGTTCTGAATAATTACAACTTCACAATAAGAATGTGTTTTCCTTAATAATATATGATTGCCTATATTTTGTAATGTATCTAGTTTGAAGAAGGAACGGTGGTTCCGAAACCGGTTGGCGATATCAAAAATAAAGTGTTATTAAGGAGAATACATTATTATTATGAGAATACATACTAGTTGATGGCGCCGAGCCGTTCGGTCGTGTTCTGTATTGCTCCCGCTTAGATTTCATATAACTTGTGCAATTTTGCTCCGATCATAATTTTTTTTAGAAATACCTGCTCGAGAGTGTTTTTCGCGTCTTTCTACGTATTCTTTATCTCCGTACTCCGGGTATTAACCTCGGGAATGAGTGTTTGGTGGTATGGCGGAGTAAATTTTTTTTTTTTTTTTTCTCCCGTACTATTTTGAACTGCTGTAGTGCGAATAAGAATATTAATGAACTATATCTATCTACGAGTGTGTGTGCCAGCCCACGAGCTATCATGTGATGTGTACAGGAAAACTGTAAGTTGAATATGTGCAGGGATATGACAATTTTTATTTAGCTAGTGACTTTTCCATTAAAATTTTTAAACCGTATTTTCTATACTATTATATACTTTGTGCTAAAGAGTCATAAACATCCAGATAGAAAATGCTCTGCTCTATCTTAAGGCGTTTTCAAAAATTATGTGGGGCTAGAAACAATAATGAAATTTTTTTAAATAGTGATTTTTTGGAACTACTTTACCTGTTGGCGGACTAAATATTATTGAACCTTTATTAAAATTGTGTATATATAAATATAATCGAATGGGTGCATATATAAATATAGTGACCCTTTGCAGGGGCTATCAATTAAATGAATGAATTTCAACCAATTATCCATCAAAGTAACTATTAAACTACGGTAAGTTCATCAGCGCACCGCCATAACCAAAAAGAGATCTCAACGTATTTGCGCAGTGCGCAGTGCGCAACTGTGCGGCCATCTTTAAACAAAACAGTGTCTATAATATCACCAACTTCAGTTTAAAAACATGAAGTCTACCTGGCCTAAACTAATCAAGAGACATATCCATACAAACAATAACCATTTAATGTATTTTTAGCTACGTGATATTTTATGTTAATCTAGTTTGTAGTAGTAAATTGTTTAGACTTATTGTTATATTTTATGTTATAATTAAGTTGTCGTAATTATCTAGTGGATCGAATGAAAGAATAATGTTGAAAGATGACTGATAATGTTTTTTTTGACGTGACAACGTCTTATAAATCGATGAACGCCCGCTGCACGCACGAGAAAACATGACTCATTGTCCCGTTTGTCGCGTTACGCCGAAGGCAAGCGTGCGAGCGAGAGCGCGGATAAGCGATAGAGAGGCACGATCGGCCTACCGTTCGGATTGTGCCGCATCTATCTCTCTTCCACTCGATTGGTCGATGCGTCTGAGTAGAAAAGACGGACAGGATGGAAACGATTCACAGACTACGCGAGATATCCGTACGGAATACATTCGACTCCGTGGACACGCACTTTGAACAATCACTGAGAAAACAATAAAATTCTGTGATGACGGTAACAACGCTGGACAAACTATAGTGACAAATCTTAATTCTCAGAGTTTGCCTGCCCACTCTGGCGATATTGAAACGGATACAGTGATACAAAGGTCTGATTATTTGGTATTGACCGAAACGTGGATGCGTGACACATGTGATCCAGTTTCAATCAATAATTATGAGTGTGTAACCCGGCAGAATAATCGATCGGATTCTGATACAAATGCAGCTGGTGGAGTGGCTATTTATCGAAAATTATCGTCGAGATCCACGGCTAAAGTTCTCCACGTTGAATTGTCGGACGCAACTCGTCTCACCAAAAACACGGGCGACGTGTGCTTGGCTGAAATTACATGCTTCACTGCTGATACAACGTTTAAAATTGTACTTGGCGCAGTGTACATTCATCCTGGAGCAAGTGTCTCAAACATTAGTGTATTGCTGCATCAAGCACTTTTTCCGTATGTGCACAACAGCCAGTATGTACATCCGATCATGCAAGTTGATACCGATGTACCAATTCTTCTTTGTGGCGACTTCAACATAAACGTGAAAAATGATGAAACATTCCTCAAATTCATGAAAGATATGTACAATCTCGATTGCGCATCAGATGTAAATAATTCAACAACGCTGAGAGGAACAACCATTGATTTGACCGTTTCGAGACACATTACAGTTGAAACACTCCCATTCATTTCCTAGTTTTCCTATCAACGACCTATCTTTAACAGAATAACACATATTGGAAGACGTTAAATATAACACATGTATAAAAGTTGTAAATAAATTGCTAAAAGCACATTGTTACTTGTAAATAAACTGTTCATCAAAGTAATAAACATATTTGAATTAATGAGTGCGAATAAAATATATCAATAAAAAATTGTAGATTTCATTTCACTCCTTCTTCGTATCCATACAAAATAATGATAATTCAATAAAAATGATTCCATTTTATTCATAAAAGTATGCAATCATTTCATCAATGTTTTCTTATGACGTTGTCACGTTAAACTATCGTCCGTAAACCGACTTTACAGACAACCAATTTTTTGTTTTTATAAATTAGTATAAGGTCGCGGGAACATGCCGATAGGTAGCAATGAGGCTCGCCCCCCATTATGCCGCGATTCCTGTGGTGGCGCGAAGAGGAGGATGGAGTGCAGAGTAGGTGTGTGGAATATTAGAGGAGGAATGGACAGAAAGATGAATGAACTGTGTGATAGTATGAATGAAAAGAATCTGGATATATTGTGCATTAGTGAGAGTATGAAGAAAGGAAAAGGAGAGATGGAGCACAATGACACGCTGGTACTACGGTCTGGGGTCCAAGAGGAGGACCGGGCGTGTCAGGGTGTTGCGGCGTTGCTCTCGAAAAGAATGATAGAATGTATGAGAGAATATGAACTTGTCAGTGCCAGGCTCATGTGGATCCGTTTTAAAATTGGAATTACGAGTGTATTTTTAGTCGTAGGTTATGCTCCCGTAAACTCAGAAAATGATGAAGTGAAAGATGAATTTTGGACGAATGTAAGTGATGTAACGAATGTAAAACGAAATAATGAAAGAATAATTTTAGTAGGCGATTTGAATGGTTGGGTGGGGACTCGGAGGGATGGTTTCGAGTCACCCATTGGTGTGTACGGTGACAAAAAGATGAATGGGAATGGAAAAAGTCTACTTGAGGTATGCTTGGAATGGAACCTTTTTGTCTCAAACACCTTTTTTGATCACAAAGGAATCCACCAGTACACATGGGAGAGAGGAAATGAAAGGTCGAGGATTGATTTTGTGGTGGTTGACTCTAGACTGAGATCCGCTGCTGTTGATACTCGAGTGTTTCGGGGCGCCGAGATGGAAACTGACAATTTCCTCGTTGTTTCAAGAATAATTTTATTCCAAGGATGGCGGTCCATGAAAAAAGCAGTATCGGCACCATTTAGAGTCAAAATTGAGAATCTACAAAGGGATGATGTCAGAAAAAAATTTGAAAGGAAAGTGTGTGAAAAACTGAATGAACAAGGAGCAAGTGATCTGAATATAGACAATGCATGAGAATACATTAAGATTTCTTTATGCGAATCAGCGAGAGAAACCTGTGGGATAGCTACCCAAGGAAGGAAGAAAGGTGATGCATGGTGGAACGATGGCATAAAGGAACTTGTGAAAGAAAAGAAGAATGCGTGGCGCTATCTGTTGACAGTAAATGGGGATGAATATACGAGAGCAAAAATCCTGTACAATGCCTGTAAGGAAAAAGTTACATCTGGTGTAAAAGAAATGCAAGAAAAGCGACCTCATGATGAATGTTAACAAGTCGAAAGTGATGGTATTCGAGAAGGAGGAAATCAAGACACCATGCAAAATACTTGTAGGTAATGAATATTTGGAGCAAGTAGATGAGTTTGTATATTTGGGAAGTATGTTTGATAGAAACGGAAAGGCTGAGAATGATATTGAAAGGAGGGTGACTGCAGGAAATAAAGTTAATGGCGCTTTGAATGGAATTATATCTAACAGGAATTTGTCAACCGAGGCAAGATTAGCGGTGCACAATGGAATCCTGGTACTGACACTGATGTATGGAAGTGAGGCCTGGAGCTGGCAGAAAAGGAACGAAAGTAGACTGAATGCAGTGGAAATGAGATCACTTAGACGCATTTGTGGCAAATCTATTTATGACAGAGTAAAAAATGAAGAAATAAGGAAAGAATGTAAAGCTGGTGTTAGTATAGTGAGTAAGATTAAAAAAGGATCACTTAGGTGGTTCGGTCATATGGAATGGATGAATGAGGAGAGAATGATAAGAAGGATATATGATGCAAGTGTTGATGGAACCAGAAATAGAGGATGTCTGCGGAAGACTTGGCACGACCAGGTAAACCGGATAATGGAGGATGGTTCTGTTAGAAGCCTGAACAATCGGCGAGCTTGTATGAGAAGATGTATGAATGTGGATGAGGCGAGAATTGTGTGTCAGGACAGAAGAGTGTGGCGCTCTATCCTCTCTGCCTACCCCCACGGGGAAACGGCGTGATAGTAAGTAAGTACATTGTTATTGTGAAGTTGTAATTATTCAGAACATAGGTCTGTGATGTTTTTTAAATAATCCGGGGAAGGTGCATTGCCAACTATGCTACAGCGACAGTATTTTTGGATTGGAAAAAAGATATAGATTCGAATCCCAGTAGCGCAACAATATTTTTCGAATTATTCGAATTAACAATTTTTCGAATAGAATTGATTTTATATGTATATCTTTACAATTAATACATTTAATTAGTACTTAAAAAACAAAATGGTTTTTAAAAAAGTGAATTTTGTTAATTTTATTTATAATAAATAATCACAGTGATAGCTGAATACAACAGTAAATTAAAATTACTTAGTTTATTACTTTTATGATATTAATAATCTCTAGTTATAAATTACTTATTTCTTGGAGTCAGTTTCTTTATTTTATGCTCATCTAGTCTCCGCATTCTTTCCCTATTTCTTTTGTTTCTTGCCTTCCCGCAAGCTTGTCTTATTGTTCGCAGCCTTCACAGCCTTCAGCCTGTCTCGTCCTTCGCATTTTCCCAGTTTGGCTGGTATTCAATAAAGTTTCCTTAATAAAATTTAATTATCGGAAGCAACAATGAAATCTGTATACCTAAGTTTTGTTTTATAATATACCTCTCACGAATTTGTTTAGACTGAGAACCATAACAAGATAATTTTATGCCATTAAAATTTCCATAATCGGAATCATTCGATTGTATTAAATAAAGAGGCAATTTGCAAGGCAGTCGAAGGAAATTATTCAGTCGATTCCAAAACTTGTATCTTGTATAACAGTATTTATTATATGATGACAAAACAGTACAATATATTACATTAATACAAATTTCCGGCATTATAAACCAATATAACGTACAGTGTCAAAAGGAATGGAAATACATATTTTTAAATACAAGGTTTGCGATTTAAACGATGTATTATACTGAAATTCCGTATTTTTTTATACTGTCATCAAGTTATAATGGTAAATATGAAATATTAATAAATTATTTTAAAGAGATCATCAATTAGTTTTATTTAATTTTTATTATTTCACCATTTCTTTTCTCAAAATTAATATTACGCATAGAATATAATGTATTATTTTATAAAAGATAACGCATACTAATGTCATTGTCAAAAAATTCAAATATCATCAACAAATTATTATTGTAACATAAATTGACATGAATTATTTGGTTACATTTTATTCGTATAACATCTCATCAGGAATTTGATTAATTCATTTGTAACATTCTATGAAAAGATTTATTTATACTTATATTAATCTGTTATTTCCCTCATTAAATGTTAAATCACTAGGCATACATAGAGATATCACATAGGTATTCGAGGTTGTAGTGAAATCACAATAACGATTTACACGTCTCGGAGAGAAGGGATCGCTTCCGTAGTGATTAGGTATATAATTAAATAAATATCAAAAATCTCATAGAGACGAAGCTATTTATGTTATTTTAAATACTAAATTAATGTATTAATTATAGATATATACATATAAAATCAATTTTGTCGAAAAATATTGTTTTAGCGTCACCGGGATTTTAGTATTTAAAATATCACAGACCGTCTGTTCTGAATAATTACAACTTCACAATAATAATGTGTTTTCCTTAATATTTATGTTATATTTAATAAAAAATAAATATAGGAGTACGGGATGATTACAGGAGTTACAACATGTCTTTGGCTGGCTAAAATAAGAAAAATTGAAAAAAAAAAGATTTTTTGTTGTATATTGTGTTAAAATCATTTTACAAATAAAGAATATTGCTTTAAATAATTTTCAACATAGTCAGATTCTTATTGAGTTGACATATAATATATACTGTTTCAAAGAAAACTGAATTATCAAACTTGGTCAAAGATGGGGATGGTGTAGTAGTACTCGAAGCGAGTCCATGTAATACCATAAATACAACTTTCAAAAATTAGGTAAATATAGAGATTGAGGGGTGAGAATTGGTGAACGTTATATATATAGGATTAAGCCAGCCGAAGACAGGTCGTAAGCCCTGTTATCACCCCATACTCTTATATATTTTTCATTAAATATAATAATAATAGCTTTGTTTTTATGATATATCTGATATATATTTAATAACAGCGCCTTTATAAGTAAAAATCCAGTAATTGTGTGTTCTTGGACATATTCAAATATTGCTAAAATATATCATTATTCAAAAAAAATAATAGGCAGTAATCAAAATTTTATTTCCATAATAAACAAAATTATAAATAAAATTAACAACAAAAATCTTGAACTGTACCACGTGTCTCCAATTTGGAAAGGTCTTCAATAATTAATACATAAGCATGAATTCAATTAAATATGAATTAAAGTCTATAAAATATTTAATATAAACAAAAATGATCAAACTCCAACTAATTCAACGATAAGAATGTAACATTTTGACTATTGTATACTATATTCAAAGAAGACAGCGATATATTAAAACATTATAAGTTTTTTTTTCCTCCCATTAACAGTTTTTGAGTACCACGGTCATTGGTATAAACCAGTTATTTTATAGTATTGCTGTAATTTCAAATTTTTTTTCCTAATTTTTATTAATATGAGGTTCCTACCGTATAATTAAAATAAATAAATATGCTCGTGATCTCATCATCTTGTTATCATGAATTCAAGGAAGTTTGCTCGGGATCTATTAATGCCTTCCATGAAGCCTTGGTAATACCTGATTGAATTTTATTAAATTTGTCGAAAGAAAAATATCTATTACAGGACTCGGATCCATTGAAATTCATCAATGTTTAAACTTAAAGTTTGAAAATTTGTGATGTAGTATTTGAACTTGGTACTTAAAATTATGTAAATAGTACAAATGCACTTTTTTTAATTCTAAGGTTGCGATACATTAGTCTGTATCAAATTGAAGACAATATAATTAATTATATTATTATTTTTAATATCTTATTTTTTAAATCATTATTAATTTTATTTGTTTGCAATGTATATTTGATTTTATTTTTTGATTCTTTTATCTTATTACAGTGTGTACAAAAATGTTATATGTAAAAGATCTTTGTGCAGTCAATAAATCAAAATAAAAAAATAAAAATCGTATATAGCATTATTTTTTAATATAATAATAGTATTTTTATAAACTCCTTTCTTAGATATCATGTATTTTTAAATAAACTAATACTCATATTTTTGATTCTCTTAGTTCCTCGTAAAGTCCTGAAGGAGCGCTACGAAGGTCCTCCGGAAGAAGATGAGGCGCCTCTTCTGGAAGGACATCCTTCATCAGACTCGGACGATTTTTACGATACAGGTAAATACATTACAATATTGAATAATTAATAATTGTCAATTACCTTTTATCATGCATATATGTCTACTAAAATTATTTTTATTTGTACGCGCAAATGCGCCCACATAGTTGGAATGACCATAACAGTAATAAAGCAATGAATTATTTAAAAAAAACACTTTACCATATATTTGTACTACATAATTTATTAACTAACTAAAAACTGTGTTTACAACATTTACATAATAATAACAAAACATGGTTTATATTTGCGTAGATATGTTATTTGCAAACAGATTAATTTAATTTGTAATAACAAACAATATTTATTATGAACATTTTCAAATTTGTATTTTAGGTATTACGTAGATGTTTATGAGAAAATCATTAGTCATTTTCTATGAAAGTGTTAAATATGATATGATTACTCTGAATATCTTGACACCTATTTCTATATAATAGTTTTACACCAACGATCCGTTCTTGAGATACATTCAGTAGTTTTTTGGAAATTATGGTTCAAAATAGAATATATTACATACATGTAGACACATATTTTACTTGGACTTTTGGTTAACTATCTACTATGATTTTATATTTTCATACTGAGCACAATATTATCAAAGCAGAATAAAAATAATTGTAAATAAATATTTGGATTATCCATAGTAATATTACGTTTTCCCATCAACGTGTGTCTTTTTTAATATGGCTTCAATAGTGTCATTATGGCTGTGCAGTGCTTGATTAAACAATCAAGTCTTTGAGACCGGACCATGGCAAAACGAACATGTTTTTAAGATTAAGTACCTAAATGTTTTCTCTTTTATAGCCGCCCGCATGATCTAGTAGCAAGAATTTTAATAATTCTAATTCTAAAAATAGCATATTAAAATAATTTTTAACTACTTACTGGCATTGATAAGAAACTACTATAGGTATATTTCATCCATTATTAGTGCCGATAAATCGGCGTTTATTTTTAAAACAACATTCCTTTAAAACTTGCAACAATATAAAAATCCTTTAAGTAACCAATACATCAAAAAGTACAAGTATACTGCATTCCATTTTCATACAAGCCTGTTGACCGCTACATATCTCGCTAGGTACGTATAAAATACCTGTTCTTTGGTAGGTAGGTATGAACTATAAGGAAATTGATTATAAAGGAGGTTAAATTCGTAAAAATATAAGTTGTAGGTAGGATTGAATGAGTTAATTCTGGTTGGGTTTGGTTAGGTAAAATAAACTAAGATTTTTAAATGAAAGTCAGCGTTTATCATTGGATCAAAAAGTAAAATATATTATTTCATCGCCAGACCCAGGAGATGACAATTGGTACAAGGAATCGGCCGCCATTCCACCGGCGCCCAAGGTGGCAGCAGGCCCAGCTGTGAAGGTACCGGAGAACACGTCCTGGGCACCTGGAGGACCACCGGGGTTGGTGGGACCCTCGGGAATGGGTCCGGAGCCTGATTGGCAGGTCACCAGGTCTCCGCAGGACACGTCTGGTAGGGGTGTTGGGGGTAAGATGAATTTTATTAAAAAAACTTAAATATTAAAAAAAAATAGTCATAATTACACTCATTTACTCGTTTCACGCTTATTTATTCTATTAGATTATTTGTTTTATAACACAACCAAAAAACTTTAAATTTTCGTATTTTATCCTATATTAAACTAAAAACAAAAATTGATCCCATTCCGCATCGCACTGTCTATAAATAATAGATTGAATCTTTAATATAATAGTAAAGATTTTTACTATCCATCATGCAAATATTCTTTCGTTTAAAATAATCTATAAATGTGTGGACGGGGGTAATATGGATAGGAGAGGAGATGTGATAGTGGATGTTTGTATGTAAAGTACATTTTAATTCTTAATATTAATCTCTGCACCCTCTACAATGCCTAGTTTTCTCATTTTTTTGCAAATAGTACTTCATTTATTTTATTTGGTGAAAAACAAATGATTGGTGGTAGAGTAAGTTATAAAATAAAGTTAATAAATAGTAGATATTATTTTAAAATTATCTAACACCCACTCACAAATCTTCACGATAATTTTGATTATCGCCAATAAAACTAATATGCCAAAAAAGCATTTGTTTAACTTATTCCAAAAACGAAGTTTTTTTTTATTTAAATACGCTCAGCTGAAGATTAAAAATGTATCTTTAGTAAATTAATGGTACATAATTTCTGTTCAGTTATTGAAGTACAGTGATGAACTTTTTACAAGATGACATACTCAGTGAGAAAATATATATCTTTTATTATAATTTCTATTAAAATTATGACACATTCTAAATGAATAGTTAGAAAATTCACCGAAAACCGAATACGAATTAAGTTAATACAGGTATTTGTAATATTTTATAGGTATAATATACTCCATTTATACATTTACCATTAAAACAATTGACGTTACTTCATTTATAAAAATTCATAAAGAAATATAATACAACAAATTAACAGTATGAATTGAAAGGTTTATTCTAAAAATGCTATCGAGAAGTGGTGCTTAGGGAATGCTCGATGAACGTGAATGTTTCATTTCCGGTGGAATTGAAAAACAATGAACGACTATCATATACTTAATGATATTGAAGATTTGATTAAGAGGCTAGTGGAAAACTAAAGGTTACGAGGTCGGTGCCAAGACGCTGGGTGAACTCAGTCACGACCAGTGGCGTGAACTAGGCATACACTTAGGTTACGCTGCTAATAACGATGCTGTATAAGCGGTGGGTGGTTATTACTAAAGATTATTTTCATATGAAATTTTCAATTATTATCACTCGAGGTTAGAATCATTGTACACTCACCATTTCAGAATCTTTATTTTTTAAAGTATACATGTCTGAGATTATTTCCGTTCGTAAAAAATATGCATTCAGGTCTGCTTTTAATGCATACTTGCGGTGTTCTGCAACACATCTATTTAAGCGAAGACGTGTATTCGGAACACCGCGAGGTATGAGTATTTAATTCTCATACGTTTGAGCCAGATTTAAAAAAAAAAAAAAAACACATGCGCAGCTTTATTTGTCTTTTCAAAATTTGTCCGTTAGCTCGGATTTTTAAATTTTTTATTTCTTCTTTATTACATATATATTCATTTTATGCCAAACTGCACGGCAGTTTTACGGAAAATTTACGACTATAGTATTAACATGCGAACTTTGAATTATTTGCATTTAGACTGATATACTAAATAAATAATATATATTTATTTATTATGATATATTTTGACATCCATATTTTTGTACTAACAGAGGTGGATACATAATAAACATACATAATACATAGTTTAATGTGTGGGGTGGAGTAGACTTCACCTCTGATATATACAGCATTGTCCTGGCTACTTTGCTAGACTAAAGTCTGTGTTAAAGTAGCCAGTTCTTTTCGTGCTGTTGTGGTGTTATTTGGAATAAAAAGAGAATTCAAATATGAATAAAAAAGTAAAAATAAAATAAAAATATATGGAGTGGAATATAAAATGTATCGAATAAATACTTTATTTAGATTTATTTCGCAGAAATTACAGTTATGCACAGCTTCTTTGGTCACGACCCCTACATATAGCTCTCTTCGTTGCTCTAGAAATTCTACCAGTTCTGCAAGAAGTAAAAAAAAAAAACTAAATGATGATGATGATCATTCTGTCAATAATGAAGCTACAAATAAGTAAATAAATATTATTTCATCCGTTAATATTAATTTCGCAAATGTAATCAAGTTATTTAAAATTTTTTAAATTTCTATAAAAGTAATTAACATAATTAATATAATAAATTTTGCACAAAACTAGACCGTTACACATTTCAATGGTATTTATTCGTTTCCTAAAATATCAAAAACCTCCGAGGAAAATAAATGGCCATTTTAATTAAAAAATAAATGAGTTTGTAAATTATCTCAGAAAAGGCTACCTTTCATGGTCACATAAGGTCATAAATTATAACCCACTTCTGACCGTAAATTTTTTGCCCTTAAAGTTTTTTTCACGTACCTTACGGTAGTTGTCCTTCGTAGCCACGTTACGTGAATTGTACGGTATAGATATTCGGTGATTTATATGGACAAAGTCTATTCTCACAGTACGGATGTAGAAAATTAGCCAATGTAGTAGTGTATGGAACTTTACAGAAAGAGAGAAATTCGTGTAATTTTTTATAGTCTATTTATTACTGGCAGAAAGCAATCGGCTTTGTCGATTGATTTTCCTAGGTAATAACAGCTTCCGGTCAATGGTAGCCACTAAGTGGCCATGGCCAGTTTTTTTCTTTAACACTCTCACTACTCAATAATCAGGGGCGTGCAGTGCATGCAAGCAAAAAAGCAGTGAATTCCTAAAAATTCTGAGAAATAAATAAAAATCAATAATCTATAACGTGGTCGGTTAACGTATATTAACGGATTTATTACAATTAGCGCCATCTGTGTACCAGTAAAGACTTTAATGGATTAGTTCTAAAAACTGCCACGACAACCCACCGCCGCAACCGTAGCGCTAGTAGCTACAAACGATGCATTGTAGCTATTCACATTTCTGTCGTTTACTTTTAAGCTAGTGAATTACTCAAGTCATACAGTTGGCTATTTACTGAATTGAAAATTCCTTTCGCTTAATCTGTTTTGTATCGAGTCGTTACTTATGCTGTTTTTTAACAGAGTAACATTATTAAGGCTTACAACTGCGTGAATTGTCTACTTTCTCTTGTTCTAATTCGCAAATTTATTCACTTCATATTTTATCTATCGATTTATATAATAATTTTGTTATACTTGTCTACTGTTTACACTATAACAAAACACAAAAGAGACATCGTTATCATCCTCGGACGTATTTAAATTAATGATAAGTAATTTGGTATTTAACTTTACTTAAAAATAGTCTAAATACTAATTAAATGTATTAAATAAGAAAGATATTCATGTAAAATCATTTTTATCGAAAAATAATGTTGTTACTACTAGGATTCAAACCTGGATCTCTTTCCAATCCGGGAAAGGTGCATTATCCAACTATGCTGCAGTATTTTTGATGATAAATTTTCGAATCCATAAGTTACACTTTTCAAATTAGTACATCTATCGTTCCATTATAATTTGAAAAGTGTAACATATGGGTTCAAAAATTTGTCATCAAAACTACTGTCTACTGTAGCATAGTTGGATAATGCACCTTATCCGGATTGGAAAAGAGATCCAGGTTCGAATCCCGGTAGCAACAACAACATTTTTCTTCAAAATTGATTTTATATGTATATCTTTCTAATTAATACATTAAATTTGTATGTAAAACATCACAGACCGTCTGTTCTGAATAATTACAAATTCACAATAAGAACGTGTTCTCCTTAATAATTACTAAATATAGTCACCAATTATATGCGTTCAAATACCTCAACGCTGACGTATAATTTTTATACGTGAGAATATGATATATTAAATTTATGATTTCTTTTACAGATTTTTTGAAATTCAACATTTTTATATTCACCGTGCACGTGCATATAAATTGATATAATATACTTGGTTCTGTATGACATGTGTATATTAATGGAATTAATCTTCGATGAAGAAATATTGTTTTACTTTATATTTATCACAAACACACGACGAATTCACCGTAAAAATAACTGTATGCCTATACGTTTCCAGACAATTTCCGATTTTTATATACAAATATTAATACATTTCGTCTAAGGATAAGCGTCTAATCGGATTAATAATTACAAACAGACAGTAATTGTTATTTATATCTGATTTCTTGATACTTACTTACCATCACATCGTTTCGCCACGGGGGAGGCAGAGAGGATATAGCGCCACACTCCTCTGTCCTGACACACGATTCTCGCCTCATTCACATTTATACATCTTCTCATACGACCTCGCCGATTGTTGAGGCTTCTAACGGTACCATCTTCCATTATCTGGTATACCTGATCGTGCCAAGTCTTCCGCGGATGTCCTCTATTTTTGGTGTCATCATCACTTGTGTCGTATATCTTTCTTACCATTCTCTCCTCATTCATTCTTTCCATATGACTAAACCACCTAAGCGATCCTTTTATTAATTTTACTCAGTACATCAACATTAGCTTTACATTCTTTCCTTATTTCTTTATTCTTTACTCCGTCATAAATAGATTTGCTACATATACGCCTTAGTGATGTCATTTCCACTGCATTCAGTCTACTTTCGCTCCTCTTCTGTCAGCTCCAGGCCTCACTTCTACATATCGGTGTCGGTACCAGGACTCCATTGAGCACCGCTACTCTTGCTTAGGTTGACAAATTCTCGTTAGATATAATTCCATACAAAGCGCCGTTCACTTTATTCTCTGGAGTCACTCTCCTTTCGATATCATTCTCAGCCTTTCTGTTTCTACCAAACATACTTCCCAAAAACACAAACTCATCTTGTTTCAATCATTCATTACCTACAAGTACAACAACACGGTGTTTTGCTTTCTTTCTTCTCGAATTCCATATACACTTTCGATATACTCGTAGTTTATTGTGTGGGATGGAGTAGACTCCACCTCCGATATATGCAGCATTGTCCTGGCTACTTTGTTAGACTGCCGTCTGTGTTAAAGTGGTCGGTTTTTTTATGCTGTTGTGGTGTTATTTAATTCAATAAAAATAAAGATTCGACTGGAATAAAAATAAAAATAGAGAAAAAAAAATGTAGTGAGATTGTAGATGAGAATGTAGACACTGTATAATGATTATGTTAGAATATTGGATAGGGATACTTCTATTTGATCTCTACCCGATTGGATCCTATATTTGGGTCCATATTTGTGTGATCTCATTGAAAGTGAACGATTTCCAGTTGGCGTTGAGTGTGCTGTACAGTTTCAGAGCTAAGAACATGTAGAATTATTGATAAAATGTCATTGTTGCTCTCGGAATTGGCGTGTAGATGTGCGTTGTTTGTCTTGTGTTGTGTCCATGATTTATTGCTTGGGGTGAGTTTTTGTTAGCATGGAAATATTGAACGAGTCTCAACATATAGATTTGTCTTATGTGTAGGGCATTGTACTCTTTAAATATAAGATCTGATGGATATCTAAAGGGACGACCATTTATTACCCCAAAAATTGTCTTTTGTGCTCTTTTAGCCGATTCGACTATTGTTTTTGCTGCTCCTCCTCAAACCAAAACTAAATAACTACCAGTTTTTATTTATTTTAGATTCGAAATGTTTTAAATAAATATTTTTTTTTTACTTATAGATATATTTAATAATAATAAAAAAAGTTTAAAATATACTTTATTTTACGTTTTTTTATGTTGATAAAAATCCTTGCTAAATTTTTTTTTGATTTTGATTAACTATTATATTGTAAGAGCGTTGACAAAAAAAAGACTTATTAAAAATATTTTTCATTTTATTTTTCTCAGTATTAAATAACACTGTTGCTTAACGACATATAGTAATAAGTATATCAACATCAAGTGCATAAAAGAAATGATGAGAAGATTAAGTATTATTTTTATTGTCTGATTTCTATAGTACTACTCCATAATATCACCGCAGTGCGGTGATCCATTACACTAAATTATATAATGTGAAATTCAGGAAAAAAAAGAACTTATATATTTTCATGCTAGGTTTATATTATACGAATAAAAAAATTAAGAATATTGATAAATAAAAACGTTTATAATCAAAAAGAATAACGAGTTTTAGTTTTCAATGCATATTTTATTAAAAATGTTTTTGTAGATGTAAATATTTTTTCAAGAGTTGAAAATATAAAGTAATTTCACAAATGTCAAAAAAATGTAAATACATTAAACCCTCAATTTTACATATTTCCATATAACGGACCTAAAATTAACACTCTGTTACCTAACTGTAAAACGCTTTTAATCAAGATTCACTTATAATTAAATTAAATTATTATTATTTTTAATACATTTTAGCGAATAGGTAATATTTTAGAAAAAAAACACTGAAGTAATAATAGTCTACATATAAATTTTTATACATATTTAATTTTATATTTATGTAACACATTTTCCAATTTTTTAACATACGTTTTCGAAAAATCTACTTTATTATTATATAACGGACTTTGAGCTTTAACGGATATCTCTTCACCCGAATTAATTTATTATATGAAGGTTTTACTGTAATGCCATTTTATTTTTATCAGCAATTTGATATTTCATGTTTACGCTTGCCACTTACTCTACCTAATCAACCTTAATGACTGAGGTTGAAGAGGTAAGGAGCGGTAACGAATAAGTTAGTTCAAGGTTGGTTGTGTGTGAGCGTTTCAGTTTCATATTTTAAACACGTGATTATTTCAGTACGATAAATTTAATCGTTGCTACCGAAAAAAAAAATTAACGGCGTTTATTAAAGACTATAGTAATTAAAACAAGCTTATTGGATTAGACACAGATGAATTAGAAAAAATAAATTGAATATATAAATCATTTCACCTGCGAACAGTGGCGGGTTGTACTGAAAATTTATGGCGTATGGCAATACATCGAATAAAAATATATTGTTTCTAAAATAAACATTCTTTCAAAAATATAAATAAATATTTACCAAGATTTCTGCCTTACTTTCAATATTTTCTAAAGAGTTATCATTCATCTCTTTAGTAAGCATACTCTCTTATTCATACGTTTATTGTTTATTTAGCTGAAAATATTTCCGAAATAAGAAATATTTTTTTTAGTGTAATTTAACATATTTAAAATTAAATTATATTAGTACGTATGAAGTAATATTTTATTTATTTATTTATTTACATTAAATAATTGTATGCATCATATAACATTTCTGAATAATGACTGCATTGCCCCACTAAGCAAGTATAATAATATAGCAATATACTATATAGTAATAAAAATTAAATTTAAAAATCTAGTATTATTTTTAGTAACTCAGCCCATCAAAGGTGACTCGCGAACCGTCACTGCGTCCAAACTGTCTCACAAAAAATTATAATTAATTTTGACTGAATCGGGAAGAAATATATAACATGTATTAATTTTTCCCAACTGAAATATTCCACTTCGCATTTGTACATCTACAGGGTCTTTCCAATAAAAGTGATACCATTCGGAGAGATATCCAGAATAATTTCGCTACGGGGAATAAATAAAGTGGACCGACCCGATTGGCCCTCCCGCGCTTTACGAGGGCCGCCCGTAAAGTTCCGGGATTAATGTACTGCCGGACAATATCTGCAAATAGCAGTAAAACGGCTTATCTTCCATCTCTTTACGTCGTTTCTTTGTTGCTTGCGATTGTGTTAAATACCGATATCTCTGTGTTTGCTTGTAAATACTGTGTCACTGTGATATAAGAGGATTTGTTTGGTCGTGTTCAGTAATGACGGGACGTCAAAATGTGAGTCGTTAAATAAAATAATTAGCACTAAAATCTCGTCGGTGGTTACGCGGTTGATTGTTGGTTGTGTTTTTCAATCGATGGACTCTAGTAGGAATACCATCCGCTACGGAGTAGTGAAAAGATAAATTGCTATTCTTGACTCATGGGCGCGATTGTGATTGGTATTTTATGATAACAGTGATCGAATACTGTGACTGTGATCATATTAATATATAATACCTAATTTACCACCATGACGCCTATTTATCCCCCGCGGGAATAAATAGGCGTCTTCTTTTATAACACACAATTCTCGATTCATTCACATTCATAGAAGCTCGTCGATTATTTAGGCTTCTAACAGAACCATCCTCTGGTATTTAGTTTGCCTGATCATGCCAAGTCTTCCGCAGTCATCTTCTATTTTTGGTGCCATCAAAACTTGCGTCATATATCTCTTTTATCGACGTAAGTACGAAGTTAACCACGTAAGTAATCCTTTTTTAATCTTACTCACCATACTAATACCAAACATACAATATATCCTTATTTCTTCATCCTTTACTCCGTCATAAATTGATTTCAATGCAGTAGACTGAATGAAGTGGAAATGAGATCACTTACATAATAAGTATACGAAATAAATTAATAAAAAAATAGTGCCTAAACAGTATACAATTATATATTTTTTTATTATTATCGTTTGCATAAAAAACTTTTTTTTTCGTATTATAATAGCGTAAATAAGTAAACAAAAATCAAATCAATGTCTAGCAAACAACGGACAAATTTTCAGAATTGCTGTTAGTGATTGTGACTTAAAGATATCAGTGAATAACTCGCAGTTCGTCATTATGAGCTCATTACAATCACCAAATATTTATCTTTTTTAATTATTAATTAATTACCAGTATATTACTCTTCTTAAAACGTGACGATGAGGAAGTTGTTAATATAGTAATAAAAGAAGACGAAGAAGAAAATGCAGAAGAATTTATCATAAAAAATTTTAAATACAGAAAAAATAAATTAATCTCACAGAGGAAAAGATAAGAAAACGATTTAATAGAAGACGAAGGGAGGAATATACGCGGAATTTTGTTAATTACAGAATTTTAAAAAACATCAAAAGCTCATCCCTTAAATATCAACACAGAAAAGCATAAAAAACAGGTGATAGTAAAACGTTACATACATCAAGAAATACCCTTAAATATCTACTGCATCACAGACACACATTCCTGCGTTTTTATTATATTAGATAAAATTAATTACTGGTGATGATAGTAAATTACACGTTATCACGTATATATAAAAAGTTATAAAATATTTCAGTATTAAAAATTACATTTTCAATGCATATACCTATAAATTAATTTAAATTTAATAGTTTTCTGGGCTATTCTGCCTATATCCAACTAGTGCTATGTAGGCCGATATTTTCGATCCAATTGCAGGGTCTAACATGAGGGTTGCTCTCGTTGATGCCATCAGATTTAAATTTTTTTGGTAGAGAAAAATTATCGTGTGGTCTCTCTGATCTTCACAATGTATAAACTTCATCAAGGTGGTGTTTGCTTTTGTTATTAGTTGAAATGAATTTGGCGTTGTTTGAAAGTAAACCTGCCTAGATTTGTGCACTATTGAAAATTAGTTCTATATGAAAAAGTTTTTTATACAATTCGATGTTGAATTGAATTTTTCTAGATTAGAAAATAGTATTCTTAAGTGAGCGATCTAGCAATGCCAGTGTAGGAATTAGACTGTGTGTGGATGTTGAGGTTATTTAAATATGATTGATTCGTGATTGTGTCTGAAGGTTTTGTTACTGTGAGACCGAAGCTCCTAACATCTTCTAGTCTCACGCGTGTTGTTTGTATGTCGCAGTGTAGTGTGTCTGTTATTGTAACTAGAGCAGGGTGTAGAAATGAAAGAGCACTTACAAAATTAAATTAATTGATATGATGAATTATACAATTAAATTCGCGATGAACTCTGGAGTGGCTCGCTCGAGATGATGTCGAATGGAGATGTCTATGAGAGGACGGTCTGCGGAAGAGTGAGGCTAGTTGCTTGGGCAGTATCCGTCTCTAGTGCAAAATGTTTTAATGCGTTTGCTGATTGGTCGCTTTGGTTCGGGCCCTACATGGTTCATAGGTGAATCCTTACACAGTCTTGTATATAGGTGCATGCAGGGTCACTACACTAGCAAATAATTAAAATTGAATTGACGACTTTTGAAAATTACCTCGTATATAAGGCTGCCTATTTATTTGTGTTATTGTTATTTGTGTTATTGCTTTATCATTGCAAACTATCCAATGGTTGTATTATTATTAACTGCTAAAATATTTATAATAAAATTAATTAAATAAGAATAAATGATAAGATATATAGACTGCTATTCTTAAAAAACCAAAAACTGCCAAAGATGGATCGCGTAGCGGTCACAAAAGATTACCCCTAATCCGCAATAAAGCATTCATTTAATTCCCTCAGTGATCGCATTCGCAGTGCAAATAATATCAGTAATATCCTTAAATCCTCTTCCATTGGTCCTGACAAATCCTTATTTCCAATAATGTAAAACCCTAAATAATCTGGTCCTTTTTTGAATGAACGGCTGCATCATGCCCATAGTAATCCCTCTGTGGCTACATACGGTCTGATCCTTCAAAAACCCAATTTATTTAATCCGGAAATAGAGTAAATATTTTTTTTCCGTTAAATATTTTGTTGTTTTTTTGTGCCGTCGGCAAATACTACTTCAAAGGTTTAATACCGCTAAGTAAATGAGAATTGTGAAACTAGTATTTGAAATATTTTCGAAAAATATCGCTTGTGGAATTTTTGGATTACTCTTTTAAGAGGACGACAAATGAACACGAAATATTTTGTTCATAGGCTAGCCTCACTGAACTTTGCGTATACTGTGATCTAAATTATTCAAATATAATATTTACAACGTATGATATGAACAATATATAATATATGCTTAGAAAAACTTTTTATATGTGATAAAAATTGACATCGTCATTTTATAAGAAAATAAATAAATATAAATTAGTACTATGTTAACCAAAATTGGTGTATTAATTGAATAGAAGAAAAAAGGTAATTGGTTGTAATCTCCTCGAAATACTTAAGACACTGAAAATATTTATAAATAAATTTTAACTTCACATATAAAATTTTATACAAAATATTGAATTTTGCTAGTATAGATTTTTTCTGTACACACATGTATATATATATATATATATATTTACATATTTGAATTATTTCTAAAAATGAGGAAAAAAATTGTTCATCATAAACGATAGCATAAAGACGCAAAATACACGTTAGACTCGGCCGGCGCACGCTTCGCCACTAAAGTGACGATCGGAATCCAGCTCCACACGTATAAATACACGTATTGACAAATTCACGTCAGGTTCTTCGAGAAAGCATTTTTTATTGTTGCGTATGGTAAATACTTTACAGAGATATTCACATTTTTAGAGGCAATGTACACTAAGTTTACATCATCGGAGAGTAAATGCTTTTACACTACTGTTCTTTACTCTGTTCCTTACATCTTACATGTCCTTAGTCTATACTTAATTTTTTACTTCGTTGCTTTTCTTCTTCACTTTTCTCAATTTTGTTTTTACAATTTACCTTATTTTAAATAGTTCTAACTATTTACTGCTTACTTATACACATATTAATATTTAAGAATATTAACAACAATAATTAATTGAATATTTTTTCAATATTTCGGTAATAATAACTTATCTCGAGTTGTTTAGTCATTTTATTTAAAATACGAGTATATCCCACCATATTTATTTTTAAGTGAATATATATTTTTTTTAAGGAGAACACAGTGTTATTGTGAAGTTTTAGTTTGAATAAATTTAACTAAAAATATGTAATTTATATTCCGGTTGTAACTAAAATATTTATTCGATAAAAAGATTTTTTTTTGTATCTTTCTAGTTGATTAATTTAATTTGTTTTAAAAATACATATTGCGATTCAAATTGCAATTGATTTTAAAAATACCTATCTACTAATCAATGAAATTAACTATTGCATTTAAGAATGACGGTCGATGTATTTAATTATTTATAAATAATTACTTTGTTGAAATTAATTAATTTGATTGTGATGTTATATAAGTGAAAAAGAAATTGTAATCAATTTCAGTTTCCTGAGTTGTGCGTTTTAATAACTGATGGGCCATTATATATAAAGTACATATAATGTTAAAATGATACTGATTTCTCAAGCAAATATTATAAAGTCTTAACCTCCATAGAAAATTCAATATGATTTTATACTTAGATTGAATATAATTATTGATATCCATTAAGCATTACTGAATTGTGCAAACTCCGAGTCACACTTCTCTCGGAATGGTTTACGATAATTCCGGTTGTAAATTGGAAGCACCGCAAGGTGGGGAAGGAATAGGGAAACGCAGTACAAGGAGAGATTGGTGTGAGGGAGGGAATTTAGTCGAAGGACCAGCGATCTCAGGGAACCGGAATTTAGAAGGACTGCTTGCCTTACCTTGAGTACAACCCTAATCCAAACTAATCCATAATCCGTATCCAAACTAATCCATAATCCGTATCCAATAATCCGTAATCCAAACTACAAACCATTATTTGAGACACTCACATTGTTACTTAATATAATACTCGAATAATTTTTTGGAAAAAATTTTAGAATGGGACTTGTAGTTAAATTTAATTGGTTGTTTATAATTTTTTTATTAGTTTTACACGCTTTATTTATCTCCAACGATTCCCATTTATTTAATTTATGACCAACATCGTTTACATGAAAAATTTACAACTCCAATTTTTTATCAAAACCATAACCATTTTTTATCAAATGATCAGAAAATTCTAAAAACCCACTATTGTTCAATCGTCTCAAATGCGCCTTTACTCTATATTAAAATTTCTACCCGTTTTACCAATATAAAATGCAGCACAATCCTTTCAACTAAGTTAATAGACACCAGAATTTTTACATTTTTCATCTTTGTCTTTAGAATTTATGAGTAAATTTCCTATATTATTATTTGTATAAAATGCCGGTCTAATGTTTCGTGATAGATGTTTAGATATTTGATTCGAAAAGTTATTTATGTATAAAATCTTAATAATTTCAAAAATATGATTTAATGTTTTACAAGAAATAAATAATAGCAATTAATGTGAATGTTTAAAAAATGATTTTTTATATTAACTTGTCATTACAAAAATTTCACAGCCCCGGGAATAAATTCAATCTTGTCGATATTTTCCAGTACAAAATTGATTTAGGAATCAAAGCCATTTTGTATTGAATTTATTTGAGTAGTTTTATTTGTGTACCTATACATATTTGATGATTATAGAGATATTATTTACTATGTTACATACGATGAAATAATATTATGATCAAAAAATATATCAAAAACGTGCTTTGGTAATTTTTAAGTGAATATTTTATTTATTAAATAAATAGTGTTTTAAAGTGAAAGCTTTTATTGGCGTTGATAAATAAATATAGTATTTCAAATTTCAAAAAAAGTGTTCAAACCAGTCGATTCAAATCACATTATTATGTAGAAACTTTGCATAGTGTTTAGTAACCATCTGTGACACACGCCCAAAAAATATTATTTTATTAACTGAGGCCGAATGTAATTGAAATTTATCCAATTTCGACATTTTCATTACTGAAATGGAGTCTTTAGGAACATACATATTTATGTAACTACCTGTCACTTCCATAGTTTCGACGGTTATAACTGCGAATAAATATACTAGAATATTTGACAAAATATATATTTTTTTGCCAAATTGTATATTCGTGTTTTAATAAGTTGTCACGTTGTCTACGCATCTAATATTTCCAAAATAAATCTCAGTCTTGAAAATTGGTATTGTGCTATCGACTGTCACTCTGTACGTTAACTGTCAAGAAACTTAATGGATTTCTATTGACATGAGATAACTTTTTATGTATGGTGGGAAAAATTGTTTATGTTAAAATTACTGGTGATTGTTTATGTTAAAATTTGAATGTTTTCATTATTATTCAAATTAAAATATTTAAAAACTATATATATAATATATAGTAATCGATTTTCATTAAAATTGTATGAGTCCATCCTTAAACATTTTTCTTTTATCTTATTCTAAACCTGAACTAGATATGAAACTATGTAAACGTGGCGACCTTCAAAGTTAGTCTTTTTTTTTTCTTTTTAAATAGAGATGCGTACACGGAATACATTCACTACAATATTCTTACTATTTTCAAATTAAGCTAAACGTTTGTGCTATGAAAATAGGACCAACTTGCTGGTGTCCCGGAACGACGCGCAAACCCCCGACCACCCACTAGATCACCAAGCCAACGCCTTGACCACTACACCAACAAGCTACTCAATTGAATATAAAGTATAATTTTAATTACCTATAATAATTATATACGATGTTATTTTTCATGACATGCCTCGAAAAATATCTTTTGAACGTATTTATATAGTTTATAGTCAATTATTGCTTTCGATGAGGTTAATAATGTGTGCGTGCAGACCACACATTTAAATAACTATGGAGAAAAATATTAAAAGTTTAAATTTGTCTGATTTATATTATGTTGAATTTTACTAAAATTAACAAAAAATTCTTTTAAAATTAGCAATATTAACATTGTGGTTAAAATTCATATTTTTTATTTATTATCTTAGTTTTATTAACCACTAATTGAGTTTAAAAAACGTCTACCGGTTTCGGAAAATACCTTTTCCTTCTTCAGGATGTCATAACTAACTAAAAATATAGCATTGTTTCTTCACCAGAATCTATTTATAAATTTAAAAAAAAAACAACAATTATTTAAAAAAATATATAAATTTAGTACATAACTCAAAACTAAGATAATAAATAAAAAAATAATAATAAAAAATTGTTTTGTTGGTTCTATTCTAATAATGTATTTGAGACACGTTTAGTCTTGTGATGTTATAGTTAGAAATTCAAAATGTTGACTTAAAATTATTAGATTGATAATGCTCTTGCAAGGCGAAATGCGTCTTAAATATATTAAACGAGTAGAATAAAAAAATAAATATTTTATTTTCATGTACGTGAACTTACCTCGGAAACAGTAAATAAAAGAATATTTTAATTACTGGGTTATTTTTTCTTTATTAACCCTTCACTTCAAAATCGCTTCTTTTAGATTCCGCAGCTTAATATTTCAAATTTAAACATTTTAAGCTAGTCTACTTGAAGACATAAATTTTACATTTTTAAAATAACTACTTCTTAAACACAATTTAGCCTATATTATATTATTAAAGACTATAAGGTCTGTGATATTTTAAATACTAAATTAATGTATAAATTATAAATATATACATATGAAATCAATTTTGTAGAAAAATATTGTTTTTGCATCACCGGGATTCGAACCTGGATGTCTATTTCCAATCCAGGGAAGTAAGTAATGAATTGATAATTCTGGCGCCTGCAATCGGTTTACTCAAAGGTATTTGAGATTCTGTAAAAATAATGTAGATGGCTTTCAAATAATGGAACGATAGATGTATTAATTTGAAAAAGTGTAACATATAGGTTCGAAAATTTGTCATGAAAAGTACTGGCGTTATAACACAATTGGTAGTGTACTTCCCCGGATTGGAAATGGAGATCCAGTTTCGAATCCCGGTAACGAAAAAAAAATATTTTTCTACAAAATTGATTTTATATGTATATATTTATAATTTATACATTAATTTAGTATTTAAAATATCACAGACCTTTTAGTCCTTAATAATATAATACAGGCTAAATTGTGTTTAAGTAATTAATACATTAATTTAGTATTTATATTATACTGTTTTAAATGATTATTTTATCTCGTTCTTTCCATAAATATACTGATTATTTTTGACATATTTTTATCCCGATGTATTATTTTAAATTTTCCATATTGTTGATTTTTATAATTTTATTGATTTCAAAATTGACAATATCCTCAAAATTGGCAGATTAAAGAGAATCACACCTTTGTCGTCATTTTCGACGGGTTACATCTGGCACTGTTGCCAATAATTCATCTCCCCTCTCTCTTCCGCCAGCGCGGGAAGTTCGTCCATCAATAATTCATAACGTTCCGTATATATTATTATCTATCCAGTGTCGGGCCATCAATTCGCGTCGCTGCGTTTCAGTTTTCCCGCGCTTCTCAGGCGTATTATTAATTTTGGCGGGAAAGAATTTCATTCCGCTTATTTTTTTCACCCCCCTTACCCGCCATCGCCACCCTGCCTACCTACCGCCCGCCTGTCCTGAAATTTGCATACAGAATTCTGAACGAATTTCAGTAATGTTTTCTGGTAGGTACACGCGCAAGCACCATGTTCTATATGTCGAGAACCGGGGGATATTCTATTACTGGTGAACATTTTCTAAGTCATTTTGATTCCACTCGTACCGGCGAGATGTTTTATTTTTACCAATGTTGCTTAAAATCAATTAAAAAATCAGTCGCTTTAGTGAATTTTAAACTGCTTAGAAAATTCTCATTGAACAATATGACAATTTATTTATTCAGTGTTAATATATATTCCGAGTACGAAATGAGTTCTGGTGCCAACACTGATGTATGGAAGTGAGGCCTGAATCTAACAGAAGAGCAACGAAAGTAGACTGAATCCAGTGGACATAAGTTCACTTAGTGCCAAATAAATGTATGACAGAAAAAAATGAAGAATTAAGAAAATAATGTAAAGCTGATCTAAGTATAGTGAATAAGATTGTACGTCCCTCCTTCCTGAGATGACCGTATTTAACTCTTACATTTACAACTAAACAGTAATTTTTTTATCAATTTCAAATGCAATTAGGTGTTATAAACGATAGTGAGAAATATTTTGCCCGTATGTTGAAAAATAACTTCAGAATTTCAAAGTATAGCCAAAGCCATTTTTTTTCCTCCTTCATGAGATGACCGCATTTAATTTCTATGGTTGAGTAAGTTGTTTGATCATATGGAACGGAAGAATGAGGAGAGAATGGTAAGAAAGATATATAACGCAAGTGTTATTGCACTAGAAATTGAAGACGTTTGCGTAATACTTGGCACGACCAGTCAACTGGAGAATGGTCCTGTTAGAAGTCACAATAACCGGCAGCCTTGTATGAATGTGGATATGGCAAGAATTCTGTGTCAGGACATAAGAGTGTGGCATTCTATCCTCTCTACTTATTCTTGCGGGGAAACGGCGTGGTAGTAAGTAAATTATGTTAAAAATATAATTTACAAATACAATAAAAGATCACTAGGCCAGTGTCTTAACCATTATACCAACCAGCTAATATTATTTAAATACTGTGCAACCTGAAATCGTAATGGGCTGAACTGCCGCTGGATTGACAATTGCTGGGGATAGAGAATACTCGTTATCGATCGTGCTAATGCATCACAATAAATTTCTCAGATAACAGGATGCGAGGCAGTTCAATAAGTAAATTATTTCGGCGCGCTGATCGCAACACTGGTCATAGTGGGCAAGAATTTCAAAGATGCATACAACCAGCTAAAGTTGTATTATGTATTTTTAAAATTGAAAACCTGATTCTCCATATAGTGGAATACATATATATATATATATATATATATAATATTTATGTTGTGAAAAGAAAAGCAAAAAAAACATAAAAAAAGTTCACACATATATACGAGCATAAACAAAATATAAATATTGCATTTCAATCACGATTATTATTGTATTATATTTGTAGCTATTCTGCCATTCTCTGGTCAGGGAGCCAGCTTTCCATGAGATCGCTGCTTGCACTACCGAGTTGTTGCTGAGCTCCAGCAGCAGTTTTATGTCAACAACTGAATACCTTAGAAGAGGAACGAATCCGTGTACATGGCCTTCAACAAACATTGTCAATGGGCTACAATAATGCGCCAACCCGAATAGTATTCTGTATGAGTTGTATTGAATTTGGAGATGAAAATTACGTCACTTGCCTATATTTCGATCAAAGTTAGCAGGTATATATGTTGGTGAAGAATAATTTAAATAGGATCCTCTTTACATTGTTACTGCACGTTTAATTGTCTCCTTTGTCGTTTTATGTCATTATCTCTGCCCGCCGCCGGTGTGAGATGTATATGAGATGACGCGCGCGGGGCACGGGCTCTTTTCGCTTCCGTTTGGCTCCGAGACTAGTTGTATACTTTGTGTCATAAAACTGTATTATTCATGTAATAAAGATTATAATTGTCATATAAGAGTTTCTCATTGTATCATCAACAGTTTTCTATGAGCTATACAACTTGAGAAGTATGTATCACGCAAGTACGCAATGTTTAGTTTAGCAGTTTAGCCATAGTTTAGATTTGTCAAAGGCTGTAGAATTGTAAATATAAGGAATAGGCCGATACACAAACAGTCATACATTAAATATTCTATATATAGATAAGTCAGCTGTTGGCATGCGTAAAGAGGGTCTAGATTAGCAAGATTGAGTGGTACTTATCCGTGTTATTTTGGTCTTAAAGTATATATAGGGTGTTTAGCTGAAAAATTTCAAGATTAAATTGTAATTGGTCGTAAACCATCAGGGTGAGGTAAGTGGGAGGAGTATTGTTCGACGCGCGTGCAGTTTCTTAGCGAAAATTTTTATTCTTTACGTAAAACCTTAGCGAGGACGATGCTGGAACGTTTTGGAACAACGCAAATGCTTGGAAACATATTGTTTACTGACGAAGAATATTTTCATTTCAATGGCTATGTTAATAAACAGAACATAAGATACTGGTGCTCGGACAACTCAAGGGAATGCCATCAAAAAGACAGTGTGGTGTCCAATTTCTGCTCGATGTCACTGACACATTCGGCAATACAGTCACTGTTAACGTGTATTGCCGAATGATCGACAAATTTTTGGTATCGCAACTGCGGCTGTTTCCCGAGTTTAACAACATAATACAATTTCAGCAAGATAGGGCCACTCCGCACATCAATGGATAAGGTGAGGGGAATTTTTGTGGGGATATCTTAAGTCGAGAGTTTAAAGCAATAATCCTCGAACAATTCTGGCCCTACAAGAAAATATCGAAAATATATAGAAAAGTTGCCGCTTTCACTTTCGCTTTGCTTTCACGTGTTCGCAAATTTAAGAGTCCGCCATGCCGCGAGCCACCCTTTATAGCCTCGCACGCACGCACGCTGGCGGTGTGGCACTCATACACACTCACACACACTCACACACGCAACCATACAATCTAAAGGACATCACAATAAGTATTAAATATTACAATTAATTTATATGCAAGCCTGTTGTGTACATATAAAGTAGGTACTTGTCAATAATGACATGGTGGAGGAAAGAAGAAGGAGATATAAAGAATTGGAGTAGAAACCCTGGGAATAAAAAGTTTGGGTCGTCTATCAGTTTAATAGTCAGAATGCGCAGAACAGGAGACAAAGGAGACTAGTGAATATTAAAAAGATGCCAATTAGAACACGAGTCGATAATGATTACATTGATAACGATCGGTTCTAATTTGATTATTATTTATTATATCGTTAAACTTATGCCTAAGTGACCACATTTCCACTGAATTCTGTCTACTTTCAATGAACGTTAATGTGTCGAATGTCACTCGCGCCCTACATTTACTCTATATAATATACTTAGCTATCAAGAGGCGCTTCATAAAATTATTCTCAAAGACCTACATATTACATATTTCAGTTAGCGGCGGCTGTACCGTTACGTCACAAGCCGAGCGAGTGAGCCGGGACGAGCTGTAAGTGTGATTGTCGGGAGCGCCGGAATAGCCACGCACGCACGCAGTACGCTGTACAGACACACGCCTGTCATCCGGCATACTAATTTAATCGCGCATGGGTATAAGAATTTTATGACGTCATATTTCTCCGTGCGCTATAAAATAAAACTAGTTTATTTAATTTTGCTTATACATCAGATTGCCATATGCTATATATGAAGGAATTCTTGAATTTATTTACAACTTCATAAAAAAAAGAGTTCACTTCGGCTATAATTTCATTTTCGATTTTAAATTATAAAAAACATATTATTTTGAAAACGGGATGTCAATATATGTAATAAAAAAAATAAATAATAGAATATTTCGAGACAAAATTAACTAAATTATTAAGATTCAGTAAAAATAAATATTAAATTAATAAATTAGAAAGATATATAGAAAAAAATCAGTCTATCGAAAAATATTTAGTTGCTACCGGGATTCGAACCTAGACCTCTTACTATCTGCGAAGCGCACTCTCTTTAATCAGAAAGATATAAAAAAAAATCCGCAAATCTTTCTAATTAATTCATTTAATATTTATTAAAATACTCTAGAACTATGTTCTTAAAATTCAACTTCACAATAAAGAAATGTGTTATCCTTAATAAAAATACATATTTAAAAATACGATCTTAACCTTTACCATACCGTGATATAAAATATTCATACTCAGACACGCTGTCAACTCGCGTTACCTTAAGAAATGAGTGTTTTAACATTTTAAAAGATTGCATTAAATGGCTTTAAAATAGTAATAATACTGTAAACTTACTCTAAATATTGACCATTAATTGGGAAAATGGGAGCAATTTCCTAACATATTTCAAAGCAGTCAAGTCCTAGATAATGCGACCTTTTTACTTATCTCTCTTAATTTAATTAGTGAGAAAGAGAGATTATATATTTGTGTGTTTGTTATTATTTTCGTTGTGAAATTTATGTATCAATTCTATACAACAAATTGTATTTTTGTCAACGTATTAATTTCACAACAAATTAAATTGAAATATAATTATTTTTGTAATATTCGCATTACATAATTAATTTTTCACTAGTTAGTTCTAAGCGTAAATGTTTTCCTTAGAATTAACTAAAATATGAAATTTATGTTGCGTATATTTACCGAAATATTACAGGTTTAATTGGGGCAGTAGAGCAGTGTTACTGCATCGTTTTGGAGGGGTTGAAGACTTCCAGGCGTAAGACCAGTGCAGGATTGGGATTGACCAGCGGCAGATGTAGATAACGCATTAATTACTTTAATGAAATGTGTTTTTGTCTTTAAAAATAACATATTTTAAACGGGTGAGAATTTAATTTATGTAGGTGTTTCAATTAAAATATCTCGACTAAATAACTAAATAGCAAGAACTGATTAATTAATTTGTTTTTAATTCTATTTTTTATTTAAATGTGATTTAAAAATGAATTACCATCACAAATGTAAATACATTTAGTGATCTAACGCGTGACGTAGTATCTGTCAAATATTGTATAATTATTATTATTTAATTCTGTATAAGTTGTGAAAAGTAGGCGGAGCTCTCTCAAATAAAGTTGACCAAAATTCCGTATGAATTGTAAACTTCACAATAAGAATGTATTTTCCTAATAATATATAAGTTCTATTAATGTGTCCAAAAATTTAATAAAAATGAATTGTTAATTCTGGCGTCTGCTATCGGTTTACTCAAAGGTATTTGAGTTTCCGTAAAAACAAAGTGGATGGCTTTTAAATAATGGAACGATAAATGTATTAATTTGAAAAGTGTATCAAACAGGTTCGAAAATTTATTGTCAAAAATGATGTCGCTGTAGCATAGTTGGATAATGCACCTTTCCCGGTTTAGAAAAAGATCCAGGTTTGAATCCTGGTGGTGCAGTAACAATATTTTTCGATTAAATTTATTTTATGTGTATATCTTTCTAATTAATACATTTAATTATTATTTATATATTGGTGAGAGAAAGAGTCGATTAGGAGGAGAAGGAAGATTATATGTAAAAATTTGATTAGTACGATGTAGATTTTATAGAGCACTGACAAACGCATATTCAATTTTACATTTAAGCATAGGTATAGCACATATAATTCCTTACAATTTAAACTATGCTGCGTGGTTGTGTTTTTTAGTTTCTTGGATAGAGCCACGGAACCTCTATCATTTAATCGCTGGGCGAACATCTTACCGTTAGACCATGTAACTAACGCATTGATAGCTTTTATCAAGATTTTACAGATAACGAGAAAAAATAGATCTCGGAAGAAGGATGTCAATGATTGAATATGTGATATCACGTTCGATGATGTAAGTAGTCTTCGAGGGAACTCCGACCGGAACTGGAACCCCCATAAATAAGATACCCTAAGGAAAGAGACAGATAAATTTACAGTTTTGACTTGAGACGAGGATGCTTGGAAAACGTTTCTGGAGTCGGCCTTAGACCTTGAATGGCTAGCAGCGCCAAATGATGACGATGATAATTTTGAATTGAAAATATTGTGCAGCCATGATCTAAACTTTAATTTGCAAATGAGAATGATTCGATGCTATGTGTTTTTATATGGAACGAAATAATGTACACTCACTGAAATAATTCTAAAATGACTTGAAGCATTTGAGATGTGAATCTATAGATGGCTATTAACAATTAGCTGAATGAATGTGGTGCTACGAATTCGATAGTGTTGTATTTTTATCTCCTGTTAAAACTCCATTCCACCCACGCCTATTTGTTGTGGCTTGTTGGCTCTGATGATGATCTACCAGCTGCGTCATTTGTTGTGGTGACGAGAATAATACATGGTCTGTAAAATGTGACAATTTACAGTACTTACTCTCGAATAACATATTACAAATTATCTTTATTCGGAGAGTGACGCGGAGCAAAAGGAGGCCGAGCTCGGTTACCGGTCCTTCTTATACATGCTCCTCCGACAGACGTCTCCATGCTCACTACTCATACACATACACATTTGATCCGAATATGCATTTTCCTGTCACTCTATCAACAATATATTATAGAAATAAATATTTAAAAAAGTAAAAATACGAAAATTACAATATTTTAGCCGTATTTTAAGTTATGCAAAAAAGAAGCAGATGCTGCATCTCACGATTTAAGGCAAAATTGTGAACAGAAGAGGAAAAATTATGATCGCGAGATGATATTTAAATTCTCTCGGTGCAGTCAAATGTGACTCAGAATGAGACTTTAATTATTGATAAGATAAATTTATGAATATTTACAATAAAAACGTTTATGATCTACCAAGACGTAGTTTTACGTCGCGTACAGCAATATTTAATTTATGTAATTCACAAATCTAGAAGTCGGTAGACAAGCAAGCTTCCTGAAAGCGATGCCAAGAAATTGTATCTGGATGTTGTTATTTCAGACCTGATAAAGTTAACTCGTAAATTATGTAAGAAGGAAACGTATGCAATCGTAGAAAGGAAAAAAAGGTTAATTTACAAATTGTATACCTACCCCAATCATTTATTATAAATACAGTTGAACTTGGTTATAACGAATATGAGGGGACTGACTAAATTTCATTATATCCAACCAGCCATTTCTCATTATATCCGACCAACCGTTGCTACACGTAAAATCATTTTTCCTGAACTGTTTTGCGAACTTTTCCTCTTGTGATTTCAAAATTGACTCGTTATTATTTGGGTGCTAAACCATTTCAATAATACTGCATTACATCATTAAGATCATATTTTCTTTTTTGTGATGTTTTTTACAAATGCCGACAAGTAAACATCCTTATTTTTCAATTATATTGAAATAGTTGAGGAAGACAACGAAAAATTTTTCACGATGTGTTCTAATTCACAAATGATTTTTATTTTCTCACGAATCGAGAGACACTTTCTTTTGTTAGTAGACATGGTTGTAAATCAAAAGATACTTTTTAACTGAAAAGTCAATGTCAAGTTGTCAATACAACATTGCCAATGCATACAACATTACTTTAGACGATTTCGTAATAAATTTGAATTCAGAGAAAAACACAAATGTAAAAAAGGGAACGAGATTAGGTAATTGTCTTCAATTATATGACCCAACGGTAGGTGACAGTCAACGTGTCTGACAATTCTTGACACAAATATTCAAGTGTTGGCCGTATTATTTATTCGGTATAACCGAGAAGCAAGCTCGGTAAAATAATTCACTTTTCTACCGGTTTCGGATTTTTAAAAAAATTTAAAAATAGATTCTGGTGAAGAAACAATGCTATATTTTTAGTTAGTTATGACATCCTGAAGAAGGAAAAAATGTTTTCCGAAACCGGTAGATTTTTTTAAAACTCAATTGTGGTTAATAAAACTAAGATAATAAATAAAAAATATGAATTTTAACCACCAAGTTAATATTGCTAATTTTAAAAGTACGATTCACTTTTGTATGAAAACTTGTGTAAACTAAAATATCAAAGAGTTTTTGCTTACTATAGCCGTGAACTCGTTATATCCGAGCTCGTTATAACCAAGTTCGACTGTACTTATATAAATAATACAAGAATTTATAAAATTACGCCGACAACCAGTATACACTATTAAAAAAATACACGCTCTTGTTGAACTTAAAATTAATCTAAAAATACACTTTATTTTATTTGAATCACAGTTAACAATAAAATTCCGGCTGTCGTTAATTTTAATATTGTTTTTCTTTTCAAAGTACACTGAATTTTAAGAGTACATATTCTTAGTGATATTTATAAATAAAAAAAATTAACTGCTTTTTATAAATAAATTTATTTATTTATTAAGGAGAACACATTCTTATTGTGAAGTTGTATTTATTCAGAACATTGGTCTGTGATGTTTTAAATACTAATTTAATGTATTAATTAGAAAGATATACGTATAAAATCAATTTCATTGAAAAATATTGTTGTTGCTACCGGAAATTGAAACTAAATCTCTTTCCAATACAGTGAATGTGCATTAACCGACTATCCTACAGCACACAGTACTTTTGACAACAAATTTCGAACCTATATGTTACACTTATTTTACATGATGGAACGATAGATGTATTCATTTGAAAAAGTGTAACATATGGGTTCGAAAATTAGTCGTCAAAAGTATTATCGTAGTTGGATAATGCACCTTCCCCGGTTTGGAAAGAGATCCAGGTTCAAATCCCGGTAGCGCAACAACAACATTTTTCGATCAAGTTGATTTTATATATATATATATATATTTATTTTATTTTTTTCTAATTAATACATTTAATTAGTATTTATTTGTTTATTTATTGTATATACCCTTTTCAGGTATTAACATATTTGTTTACATAATAGAGAATCACACCAGAAGCGCAATACAAAAAATAAAAATATATTATGTATGTATGTTTTACATTATAAAAATTATTTTTTAAAAAGTGATGTAAATAAAACAAATTGAATATTATATAAAATGAATAGTTCAAATCAAAAATTATACATTCATGCATAGAGTATCGTAGAAAGTTGGAAGGAGTGACATAGTTTACAAATTACACACAAATAGTCGATTAGTATAACATGTTAAACATCAGTTGCCAACACACTTGAGATTAGATAATCAGTAAAGCTATGTATCCGTCACCATTAAGTTAAGATACAAAAAATTGTTACAATAAACAGTTAAACTAACAGAAAAAATGTCAACTACCTCCGCATATTCATTCCCCAAAGAATACAATCTGGGGACTGCGGAGTTGGCTAATGCATTTGTTCTAACTTTTCCTCCATAATAGAACAATGCATTGGATCTCGATGACCTCAATGACGCGTAAAAGTCAAGAAAACCAACAACCTGGGGGCAGTTCATTGATGATCCTATAAATTGACATAATTAGAATACATATTTAAAAAAAAAATAGTTATTTGTATTAAACCGTACCTAGTTTTATAAAATAAAAAATATATTAATTCAATCAAATATAATTCTTTCTTGGGTGGAACCAAAACCTGGTTTCTCGCATGATACTCACTACTACACTGCCGAGGAATACAAGCTACACGAATCTATTGAAGCGGTGTTACACAATTTCAAGTGTTGACGCAATAGAATGTGAAACTTACGACATTCCCCGGGAAAGTTCGATGAGTATCTACAAGGAATAATATTTTATTGACTGGGAAGTAAAATTACTACAGGACAAGTCCGATTGACTGAATGGCGCATGATTGCAATTACGTTTGTAAATATAATATTCACTTGAGTTAGGTTAGGTTAGATTTAATTGGGTTAGAATAAAAAAAGTTTTTAATATAATAGAGTAACAAAAAGGAAATATCTTATATATAGTAATTTGGTGAACATTTACTTTTTTTTGGGAAATGAAAAAATTTTTTGTACGCATACGAGTATTTTCATTAAATTTGGTAAGCAGTTAAATGGAAGCCAAAATAAATATTAGTAAAAAAAAAAAACAATAGTTTATTAATCAGAAAGTTTGGCGAACCTGTCGAGTTTTACCTCGGTTTCGGCTGTTATTTTCAAACTCGAATATACGCATTCGCCTTTATGTGTTGTACGTTTGTGTGTTTACAAATACTCGAGATGAATGCTTGGTATTGAATTTGAAGTCGGCAAATTCCCGAGAACTTGGCGACGTGTAACTGTGACTTGTTATACTCGGGACAGACTTTACAAGATGTACGATATTTTCTCGGAAAATTGAAATGTTTGTTCGAGTGTTTCTACCGTCTTTCATCTTTGAGGTAATTTTGCATGTTGTGCTTTTTGTTCATCTGTTTCGCAGGAATTATGGTATGAAATATTTATTTAAATTCTTGAAATTGATGTTAGACGTAACAATTTACTTAACTTTTTAATGAATATACATTTTATGTTGTGAATTTGCAATTTCAGAACATAGTTCTGTAGTATTTTTAATACAAATTAAGTAAGTAAATTATAACATTTTCTGTGCTGATCTGCCGAGAATATCTGATATTTCTGTCTAACGTTTTGAATCCAATTACTGGTATCCATTCTAGGTAAGATCGAGTTTTTTGTAGATAGTTTATTTGGGTTTTCTCAAGGCCGACGTTTCGGCATGGTAACACGTTCCATTTCATGCGGAGTAAATCAATCCAATTAGATTACTTGGAAAGAAATAAAATAATTATCTAACGAAAAATAAAAAAAACATAAAAGTGTAAACATATGAAAATGTTACGAAATTTTCTATCTTTAAGACAGTTTTCGTTTCAAATTTTAATTGGCCAGTCGCTGAATAAACAAATTTTATATTAAAAATGACTCAATCGAGAAACAACACAGGCGCACACAATTCCCATTTATAAAACTTTAAACAAACAGTGCGAAACCCAAAACGCTACTGCTGCGTGACAGTCGAACAATAGACTTTAATTTTAACGTGCTCAATTCCGGCAAGGCTTGCGATTCGCCCCCGAATTATTGAGAGAGCCTCCGTGAGCGTCGCGACGCGCCGGTAGAGGAAATCTTAATATTGCCGCCAGAATGCCAAACGGGCGTGGCCACGAAATTCAACCGATAACTTCCAATGTTGCTTTGTTCCGTGTATATTTCCACTTGTAATTTGCCGTTTCGTGTATTCCTCTATTGATCTTTTAACAGCGATTTTGTAACTCGCTCGGGAAACCGAACTTGAAGATATTCAAGCCGACGCGCAATGTACAGAGCTAGACTTGACCAAGTTTGATATTTCATTATTATCGTATCGATTTTTTATTTATAATTAAAGTTATAATACATGAATTGTACATGATTTAATTATACATTAAATTAATTACACATCTTCTTCAGTTGTCCCTCGTTATGGGGATGACGTCTTTCATGTTTTATTGATTGTGAGTCAGTGGGTGGGTAAGCAGCTTTATTCTCGAATCGCACACGTTCTGAGGGATGGATCTTCTTCCTTTTCCTTTTCTCGGTTATTGAAATAGCCATTGAATTCGCATGTTTCTCGAAGCAATGTATTTTTGACGCCATTATCCTCAATCACGGACCGCGGTTTCCCAGTGTTCAGGGTCTATTCCACTACTCAGATTCGCCTTTAGGGTGTATTTGAACCTTTTTCTTGGCTCATCCTGTCTTCTTTTTCTAACTTGAATAATACATATTAAGGAATAAATTTGTTTGATTCATAGTACAGTGTGTTATATTGTTATAATCGGATAACAATAAAGCAAAGTAAGACAGATATTTCGATACCCTGCCTGCTACCTAGCATTTTACTGTATTATAGTAGACAGTGTTTTTTTCGGTAGTAATCAAAATGTAATATTGAATGTACAAAAAAATATATATATAAAGAGTAAAACAAGATGCAGTTAGATAACATATAAATACAATGTAAAACTTAATGTAAGTGCGATATTCAATGTACATAAAAATAAAAATATATTATATAAAGAGTAAAACAAGATGCTATTAGCTTGCATATAAATACAATGTAAATCTTAAAGTAAAGTCAATGTTCTATTTATAAAAAAGAGCAAGTAAAGCAAGAGTAAAAAGTAAATAATAAACAAATATGAAGTAAACTTATGTAAAATTGTAATGTTCAATATAAAAAGATTGAAAAAAATTTAGTTAAATAACATATTAACACAACGATAGTTACACAACAAAAACTACTAACACATTATTATTTAACCTCCAATATAACTATTCTTACCGACTCCTATACCTAGTCATACTTCTTTAGTTCCTGCACCTTTTTATTCTACTTCAGACCTCTTCCATACTATTAACTTGGTATGCCTTCAGTTCGCTTTTGCTGTATCCAGAGTATCCATTTTGTTATGATTTTGGGTGACCTGTCGATTGGCATTTTTTTTAAATCTCAGCCATTGAATTTTGTTGAACAATTGTTTTTTGCTCAATTAAATTTTCAATCCTCACATTAATACGCCTTTGTAATTCTGTAAGTATTTTTTAATCTTGGTAACATTATTGGGAATTTTAACTAACTACTACAGTCAGCCTACCTTTTTTTTGGGCATCCATTTTGTGTTTCATGATCAAGCATTTTTTTAAATGACCACCCCGTAGCAAACTTTGGGATCTCTAGAATCTTAAGATTGTTTCATACTCTATTTAATTAAGTTTCATTTTTTTGTACATATACATATATTATATTATATTTATTTAAATATATGGACATATACGCTTGAGATAAAAATCTCCCATATTTATATTTCCTACGAAAAAGTATGGTTGTACCGCGCCGAAATGTCGACCTATCCACAAAAAATGCGATTTAACCCAGAAGAGACGTAAGTTCCATACACTAGTGGTCGCGGAAACTAGCTATTTATTAAGCCTTTGGGCTACATTTTAGTGATCGTCGTAAGGGCTGGTGAAATCAGAAATGTGAATCGAAAGATGACTACAACAAAAGCTGATTCACGGTAGAAAACTCTAGAAGAAATTTAATTATGATAATTATATCGGATGTAATGATTAGTGGAGAGGAAGTGAAGAAGACTAATGGAACGAGATACCTGGGTTAGACGCTTCTTGGTGCTTCTTGGCCAACTGAAACTGACCATTCAATGTCCCGATAGATTTGTAAAATTTACAACTGTTCGATTGCGCCAGAAATGTCTGTTAACTTGTAAAAGTTTCCAACAATCGGTTTTCAACCATCATTTTCCTGGCAAACACTTCTTTAAGAATCGACCACTTTAAGAATATTAAAGTAGTTTTCAACTTCAATTTGAGCATCTCCGAACTTGGTGTAGCTTTCAGGATACAACCATATTATATAATAATCGAAGATCACTCAGTTTTTTCGTTTCCATATTGTTTTAATTCAATTTTTGTTTTCAATATGAATATAATTTAGAATGAGTTTAGTCATGTACAAGATTTATTTTTATATACACATATTTATAAAAAATTAATTTGAAAACATAAGAATATGATTTTAATTGTTTTTTGTTATTAACCTGATGAAGGAAAAGGTATTTTCCGAATCTGGTCGTTGAATGTATATAAAGCATAGTGCTTTTTAAAAACGAATTTAATAAATTTTTAATTATTTAAAATTATATTCATATTAAAAATATATTTATTTTTTATCAATTATATTTTCAAATGCCACAACCTCAACTGCCTAACATTTAACATAAATTAATTTTATGCGCTAACATCATACACTCTAGTTCCCAGAAAATGTTAGTTACATTCACAGTTTTGACCACTAACACTGTGTGGTGGTGCACGCGCTTCATAGACATGGCCGTGGAAGGAATTACCTATCAGCCATATAGTGCTGAAACGCACTGACCAATAGCGGATGTTAATACATCGTGTCGGACGAGTCCTTGGAGCTAGAAAACCACTTTTCAGGAGACAGTTCTTTCGTCAACACCTCAAGCGAGCCACTCCAGTCTTCAACTTTATTCGCGCAATTTACTTTACACTCGTAGTACCTGCCATTGTAAATCGTACTGCAATAAAAGCCAAATTTTGTAAGTTCTGTTTTATTTAAATACCTTGTATAAATACTCACACAAAAATTCATATATATTGCGTTATGCACCAACACGTGTGAGACTAGAATAGAGTTAGAGCTTTCAGTCCCACCATGTATAAAATATTCTGATTCGAATCGCATAACAAACAAACGTCGATCGCTCCATACGAATGACTCGACAACAGATCATACAATTAGGATCCTCACCAGTCAATAATAACCTATATCAACAGCTCCTATAACTGCATTGTCGTATTTTTCCCGTATAACTAGGATGGCGTTTGCCACGGTTATCGATTGTATAGCTGAGAAGCTCCATCGCACCCTTCCACGTGTTATGCACGTGCATCTCCTGTGCAGGGGTGATAGATCTTTTTCATTTACTTTACTCTTTCTCCTTTTTTCATTAACTGCATCAGTTCTTTTCTATTCGCAAGTTTCCCATGCGCAATGTACTTTTTAACGCCACTGTCCTCCATCATGGGCTGCGGTTTTCCGATGTTCAGGATCTATACCATATCTGCTCAGATTCACCTTCAGGGTCTCTTTTCTGTATTGAATAAAGGGTGGATCTTTTCCTCAGTTCACTTTGTCTTCTTTTGCCGTGATATAGCTGCGCTAAAATAACTTATTTGGGAAACCGTGTATCATCCATACGCACGCAATAACCTGGTTGCATAATATTGCAATAGTTGGTGCATTGTACAGATACAATAAATGGCAGATCATAGATCGAAACATAAACAGTAACACTGAATAATGTCAACACGAGAGTTTATTTAAGATAAACGAATATCGTATATTTTTACAGATTTCAGATATTAACAGAATTTCTTCACAGATATTTTGTTGTGGGTTGAAATGAAAACAGTCCCACGACAAAGTAATCCACTATAAATTATTATTATCAAAATTGATACATAAACTATTTTGCTTTTCTTTACATATTAACCTGTCGTTGATATTTTACACGTTAGAAATATTGGATATTTTATTATTGATTACATTATTAACTTACGTAATGGAGGCCAATACTTCTAATGACCGTAATTTATCTTATTTCTTGCTGATGCGTTTCGTATTATTTTCGAGGCTATGGTCGAACACAATACAATGTTAAACCATTTCTGTAAAAACAGCTCTATTATTAATTGAGAATTTATGTTTTATTTAAGGTTCACTTATACAGGGTGTCCAAGAGACAGTTGTCTAAACGTAGCCTACGGTGTTCCTACAAAGATGCCGCACTGACATCCTAATAATAAGGAATAAAAGTTCTCATTTACTTTTGCACAGCAATGTCTCGGGTGGCTTTGTCTTGCGCGACTTTGTAGAGACATCATAGCCTATATATAGGAGAAATTACTAGCAACCTATTGAGCGTTCGAATCACAAAAAAATTAATAACTTTTGAACCATTTGATTATTAGTGTTGTCGCTTATGGACATCACTATAAAAGTATGAACCGAGGCTCCGTTTGAACCAATATCTCAACTACTACCGTTTGAACCACTATCTCTGGGACATCCTATATTTAGTTTATCGTAACCGGGTTAGATGAAAAATAATATTTTTAAATTGCTGCCTATTTTTTGTGTCGTCACCTTGTTATTCAACAAACAAAACGAAAAATTATATAATTAAAATTTTGCGCAAAGCGATACTAACATTAAATTATATTTTCAGCAGGTTTTATTTTATAACGTAAATTCCATAATGTAAACAAAAAAATATGTCGCTCAAATTCTCAGAAAATACTTCCCAAAGTGATATTTCTGTTTCAATTCAATGCTTAGTCAAAATAAACATTTAACATCATTAAAAAACGCCTTAGACTTTGATAAGTAATTAAAACGCTTTAATTTGTTCTTTCCTTGGATTTTAGTTAATTTATTAATACATTTTAATTTGTTTCGATAATCAAAAAAGTTATGAATAAAACAATGTTATTACTCTGCTTGAGTTTATTAGCACTACTCGAGTTACGAAAGAAATAGTAACTCTCATCGACAGGTGAAGTATTAAACTTATTTTTTCATTTATATCCATCTATTATGATGAAACTCTACAAAGTTAACGTCGATTATATCAATAATACAAAAAAACAAATAATATATTAAAATTATTTGTTAAACTCTTCGATCTTTATTAAATCTGAAATCTAAAGGATATTTATCAACCGGCTTGCTAATCGAAATAATTAGGATGAAAGCATTTTTTGTATTATTTTACTTTTTTGCACTAGTGATACGGTTCGAGACTTTCTTGGATTTTATGAGAATTGAGTATTTATTAACGCAACAGTTGGAACAGTCTCCGCCTGGTACTGCTTTGGTGTCGCTTCTTTTTTAAGAGCTCAAGTTCTATCTGAGTTTGCATTCGTTCTCTGTTCCTGTTCTTTAATGACTTATGTTCGTGGAATGAGATACGATGAAATAAATCTGAGATAGATGTCACAACAGTAAACGTGTTGAGATTTTTATTATGAGGTTGGTTCTTGCTTGAGATTGGTTAGATGAGACGAAACTCAAATCGAACTAATAGAGACTCGACACGTGCGCACAATGTCACCTATTGATAAAGATATCTACTATTGATTTTTAAATATTTTACAAACAGAAAACATTAAATTATGAATATTTAATACATTTAAACGGTACATACTTTCCACTGTATTCAGTCTGTTTTCGTTCCTCTTCTGCTAGTTCCAGATTTTACTTCATACATCAGTGTCAGTACCAGTACTCGATTGTACCGCTAGACTTGCTTCGGAATGATTGTATCAATGAGCCGTTCACTTTATTTTCCGTAATCACCCTCCTTTCGATATCTTTCTCAGCCTTTCCGTTTCCATCAAACATACTTCCCAAATACACAAACTCATCTACTTGTTCCAAACATTCATTACCTACAAGTATTTTGCACGGTGTCTTTCTGATGTCCTTCTCAAATGCCATCTTTTTCTATTTATAAACATGCATTCATTCAGCTAAAGTTATTAAATATATAAAAGACGCAACTGTTGATAAAATGAGAGAAATTGACATCTTCTTTCTGTCTCTTTCTATGGAGATAAACGTACGGTATACTTTCGTAAGCAATGCGGTATGCTAAAAGGATTTTTGTTCAGCCCCTACAGATATAAATAAACTCGGTAATTTTTCCCCAAACAAAATAAAAGTGAACAGTATAAGGCTAACGTTTATCCGACCGAAGCGACGGGCCTCCTATTGCCCGTAATACGGCTCATAAATTTGCCTATCAGGGCGGGTTGGTAAAACAATTCGGCGTGTCCATCCCTGATAAATTACTCCATGAATATAAATCCTGGTCTCATAAGTGCGTCGTCATAAATCCAGCAGGACCAAAAGACGACAGCGGAGATCATCCCCGTCGTCGAGAAAACGTCGAGTAAATACATTCTAAAATCCCTTCGAGAAAGATCTCTTCGTATTAAGCCCATCTTGCTATAGAAAATCGATAAAGCTTACTATATGTCAAGAATGATTTATTAAGAGCATTAAACAACTGCTAATAGGTAAGGTTGGTTTTGTGATTTGTTGGAAGCATTCAGCGCCAACAAATTACTAAAGTAAATAATCACCATCAAAGGTAGGTGACGGTAGCCAGCAAAAATTGCCTCCATTGGTTCTTGTCTAATGTGATTGCTCGCCAGTCGAATTTCCCAAGATAGTAAAGTCCGCTACAACATATTACTAGTGTGGTTTCAGTCTCCGAATACCTTTTAAAACGAGTGGAGGTAAACCGTTAATTAAACCGTGATTTTGTTCTATTGTAGCAATGATCAGTAATTCATATTTAACTTTCTAAGAGTTTCTAATGTACCAGTGATTTCTCAGAGAATCGTGAATAATCATTTGCCAATCATCGTTACTATCGAATGAAATCAGTCATAATAACGGTTTTAATACCGGTAAAACCATTATTAATTAAAACCTTATTTGCTTGTTCCTAGTCTTCCATACATTGTATTTAATCTGACCAACGTAACCTGCTATCTTATATTGATTGATTGACATCATTGTACAACTTATAAAGCTCTGTATTATAATATAATATTATCTTCATGTATTCTTAAGCAAACCAAATATTATATGTAGATTACATATATATATATATATTAATGTATTTTGTCTTGTTAATTACCGTCTTGTAAAGTATATACTAATAATTAGTGATGGTTAAATCGTTATTATGATAACTCTTAGATTACCGCCAGATTTCCTTGGGGTTCTATTCTCTGATTACTGTCAGATTACTTGGGTTCCAATTCCTTGTAAGTGAAACTCAGTCTTTCCAGGTAACAATATTATATGTTTATTACAACACGTTATAAAGAAAATATAAATTTACATTCAGCGATAGACAAGTTATTCAGTAGAAGCTGTTATGGAAAAAAGCTGTTCCCCCAGAGGCGGCCTCTTATAAGGTTCATCTCCCACCACTCATCTACTCACTTTGATGACACACACACACACATTAACAAAGTGACATTTTTCATAGTTATTTATTAGTTATGGTTTTGACACGTGATTTCTCCTTCTATTGGTTATGCACCGAAGCTCGCTCGTGCATATCGTGTCTCGTGTTCGGGTTATAGGTTTCGTTCTATGTCCGTCATAATTACATTTATTTTCCTTCCATATTTAATTATTTACACCAAATCTAATTGTTCTAATGCCGCGTGAATTTGCGAGGAGTTCAAATTTTTTATACAATACATTCCAAAATATTTTAAATATACAAATAGGCATCAAAAAATTATTTATTTATAAACAAAAAAAAAACAATATGACTTCGCGAATGATTTGAATATTGAAGTTATGTAAAAAAATTGTTAGTTTTATTTATGAATAATATTTTAATTATATGTGCAAAAATTGTCAGATATCTACAGACACAATTGGAACTTGAAATTTTCATGGTATGTAAATACATTACAGAACATCGAAAAAAAATCGACGATATGAGCACCAGACGGTCTGGTCCGCTCGGGAAGTTCCATGAAACAAATGAAAAACTCTTCGGATATTGAACATGAATAGTCAAGCGAGAATATTGAAATTTCAATTTTAAGCAATTCGGCAAACGTAAAGAACTTTCATAAAAATCTTTTTACAAACAATTTTTTTGCGCCTTTATAGGAATATACAATTGAATGAATAAATTGTGTTTTTATTCTTACAATAAATCTAACAGAATTGTTTTATATGAAAACTTTACGTCATTGTTATGATGTTTGCATTCTGTCGTACTTTGCGTCCACCTCATAGATAGATAATCTAACACGTTTTCCCAACCTTTTAAATGCCATGAGAGCGTTAACACGCCAGACTTTGCATGTCATACCGACCTATAAACGTGATAATACGCACTTTTTGAACTTGCAGGCACTCTAGTCTCTTGCAAGGGATGACATCTGTGGACAACAGTTCGCAGCTTTGGATAAATACTTTTCAGTCAAGAACCTGTTAGAATGCAAAATTACCCGAAACAATATTTTGTTCAAGGATACAAAATCACTTAGTCCAAGTAAGGGACAGAGTAATAAACATCGGTATTGTTAGACGCACGATGCGGCGTGGGAACGGCAATAAGAAATCTGGCGTGCGTGACCGTAGTCACGTCGGTCAATGTACCATAAGGGACGCATCATCTTATGCGTCAGTCTTTCTCCCAATTCCAGCCGGGAGAGATCGCTCCATAAACAAGGGATCTAGTTTTCAATTAGAAAACAAAATCAATTTCGTCTCTGATATAATAAGCAAGCCTTTTGTAATTTATGATTCTGGGGAAAATGTAAACTGTGCGCCTCGAGTATAAAGCTTAGATTGTGTTATTTTCTGTGTTTAATCGTTGGTGTTAAAGTATAGAAAGGGCCCCGGTGGATTTATATATAAAGAAAAGACGATCAACATAATTTGATGTAGTGAGAACAAATTGTCGCTATTAGGGGAGACGATATCATATACGGCACGCACAAATTGCATAAGCACATCGCGTCCAGAGTACCGGTTTGCCTGGATAATTGGGCATCGTTTGGTGGTCAATCAACTACAAGCCTGAACTCCGTCACCTTACGCTGGTACCACGTCCAGGTTCTAGGACCATCATCTTCACGTGGAAGGCGTCTCCTAAGAGGTAATCCCTTACGTGAGGGACCTGAATAATTAACATCAGACAAGCATCAGCATAGACAATTTGGTAGATAACTTTATGCTGACATGATGGGCACCTAATTAATGTTAATTTAATTGTAATTGTTTTTGATTTGTCTCATTAATAAATAATCAGGTAAAATGCTCATTTTCCATTTCTAATACATGCAAATCACAAAATATAGATATTAAACTTTATTGTAAACAATGGCATTTTGTAATTTCATTTCATAACCATTTGACTTGATAATATTTAAAAAAGAACCAGTTAGGCTAGATGCCCCCCCCTAACACGAAACTGAGGCAGAAAAAAAAATAACCTAACAAACCTTAAAGCCTCCCTTTACCCTATATGGTGTTTTCCATTTCAAATACGTCTAGCAGTTAAAAGGTTAAAAACATATGACTAAAAATTTCAATTTGTTTATTTTATATTATTGTGAGTCCGTTTCTCATTAATAATCAAATCTTATTGAGAAACAACCCTCACACGTAATGGTATTTACCCCGTGAAATGTTAAAACCGTTGAACATTTCGAATAAACAGTCAACGGAAGCGACTGTGGGTTTGTTTGTCACTCCCAAATTCACACAACCGTTTGGTTAATTGTTTTTTTCATTTAATACTCAAATTAGCTGCAGTGCTGGGAGAACTGTCATCAGACTGCTCATCCCCCACTTAGAGTATGGTAGCTTCACCAACAGACGTAATGGATCATTTTTTAAAAACAGTATAGTTGAGACAAAATATTAAAATCGGGTTTGTTGTCATCCGCGTAAATTCTGTTAGTTATTTTTCAACATTTTAAAATTGTTGATTATGCTATATGAAGTCTTAAAAACAGTTACTTTTGTACTGTAAAAATCTTTATTTATTGTGTTGCTTTCTCGCTAATAAAACGTATTATTTTTCAACAATCAATATATACATAATATAAGTTCAATAGTAAGATTTATTTTGTAAATCTTTCTAATTGAATCACTTAATCCGTATTAAAAATATCGCAGACCTATATCAGAATACTGAAATTGCAAATACATAATAAAGATGTGTTTTAAAAATGTTTTTTTTGAATAGCAGATGATTTTTCATCATTTTTAATTTCACCGAGCTGTGAGCAAATTTTAGATTAAGATTACCCATCACAATTAGAAAAATTACAGACTGTTATAAATTTGTATCTGAAGTCAAAAAATATGTACACAGACTAACTGAAATATAAATTATACACTCTTGTATATACTCCTTCTCTATATATGGGCCTTACTCTCATAGAGAAGGAATAAATGTTAAAATAAATATCTATATATATTTCCTACTGATTATTTTAAAAATATATTATATCTTCTAATATTAAAATAAATTAAATATAATACATATGTACACGGTTGAAACATTTGTCTCGGAGATTTGACTTTAGATTGACACTTATTTTTTGGTTGTAAAATAGAATAAACAGCGAATGACGTCTCACTCTGCACCAACTGCATTTAATGCTAACACTGTTGTTTACTCGAGTTTGGAGACAAAAGTTTCATTTGTATACACGCACCCTTGCGAAGGATAAGTAATTCACCTTTTACAATATTTTTGCGCTTCGTAGTGGTCATCGAAAAATCTGTTTTTTTTTAAGCAATTGCGAAGAAAATGCGGCACCGGCGAACGCGGATTCGTTATATCGCGATCTTATAGTAAATTTTTTGTTTTGTCTCAGTACTTATCTGACTTTAACATATGCCGAGAATCGTCATAATGAGTGGTTGCACGTGCGTGCTATCTTTCTTTCTCGCTTACTCACATCATACACATGTGTATATACGTAAAATCACGAGCGTAAGTGAGACAAAAGAACGCCGGTAAGCTGGTGATCATTAGGGTTTATCCTTTAATGTAATCTTAGCTGGACTATCAAATACACACTAATTAAATTGACTACGTGTTTACATATTTTTTATCCCTTCATAAGTTTTAAAATGTAAAAATCGGTCGGCTTCTGAAAATAGACTGCCATACTATGTCCCAAGAAAGTGATGTCTCAGAATCTGTTTCCGCGCGAAAGTAAAATGTCAAAATCATTGAAAATGCCCTTTCTCTTCACAATTAATGGCTGAAGTTATTAGAAGAAAACGACGAAGATTAAGAGCATGTGATTGCTGTAAAACTTGGTTGTAACGGATTATTTGACAATTATCTGTAAATTTTTGCATCATAAACGCAGAGAGACCAAATATGGGAATCTTTTTTGCAACGCAGAACAAAATAAATGAATTATACTATGTATGTATTGTATTTTGTTATTAATAAAATATTTAATCGAATTTTAAATTGATTTTCTTAAATCCCCTGTTGATCGTGTAATTTCGCTTATCGCGATCATGTCCAGAACGTATCCTCCGCGACCAACGAGGGTTGCCTGTATATTTAAAAAGTTTCTGAATGCCGCCTTCTACTGCGTGTTGTTTTCACTTTGGTGTTTTTTTTACTTGATTCTTTACATGTTGCGTGTGGTTGATGAGTCCGTGCGTGACTTGGTCAATTTTATTTAGATTTTGAAAGGTCCGTTGTACCTTACTACACCACTTATGCTGTAATAAATTCTAAGTATTATTATTGCAGGCTTTTAAAAATTTTAATTGCAAATTATGGCTGTCATCGTTGCTAGAATTTCTTACTTACATGTTTAAAATATTTTATATAGTTTGTTATGTAAACCGGTATATTTTTATGTTACCGCTTAATATTTTTATGAATTGTGACAGCCAATAATAGAGGACATTTAATTAAATACTAAAAAAACATTATTTATCTACCCAAAAAAAAAATATAGGTAGTCACTACTTTGTCTACTAGAATCTTAAAATAAAAATAATTATTATTTACATTTTTTTTTTTTTAGTATAAAAAGTATAGGTACATTCAAAATAAAGGTAATTTACTAAACGGATCAATTTTAAATCTCACCTGTAAAGTTTTTTCAAGTTGTATTATATATTGTTGAAGTAAAATCAAAAGTTATACAAAATAACTTATATATAATATAGTTTGGAGACAAAAATGTGTAGGCAGCTAGATTAACATAAATGACAAAATAGTTTTATTTTATTTTCTACCCATATCAAGCATCCACTTGGTTTATTTTGGTTTAAATTCATTAATCACTTTTGACCCTTTTGAGATCTAGTGGCAATCTATTATATATTCGCGGTGCACAAAATAAAAAAGATCGTTACCCAAATTTTGTGTTCATTTTTGACACCATAATTTCCGATGGTTTTACTTCGTGTTTCCTTTGATTCGAAGTGTGATGCGAAGTAATTTTTTTTATTTAGAATTATCTGGTATATAGTTGTCTAATATCCAAAATTTGAAAGGATCTATAAAGTTATTCAGTCATATCTAAATGGCTTCTTGTTTATCACTCTGATGACCCATTTCTGAGCCTTAATTAACGAATCCACTCAATTTTGCTTTGTTAGTTGAGCATAATTATTTATTTATTTATTATCATTTTTTAACGTTATCTAAAATTAAGATCTGCAAAACGTATTTCTAGATTATCTGCAGGTTAATATTTTCAGGCTGAAAAGACAAAAAATAATGTTTCATGCATAACTTTATTTTCTCTTTATAATAATAATTTAAGTGTGCTTATAATTAATAAATAAAATAACGACAATTTTTGAGATAACCTTTTTTTTGAGATAATTTATCTACTATTTGTTTTATCGCTTAAATTATTTTGTTATTTATGTGTTTCCCGAACGTTATATTAATTAGTCTAGTGGTAAGATAAGACGGGACCACCAAGTTGTTTCAATTTTTCTAAACCTCTTAGTACGATATGTGCTCCGCAGTGGCTTGCAGTAGGTATAGATTTAGGTTATGCTGTTACCAACGATATTACCAACGTATTTAGACAAAATGATTCCGTCATTTATACGACCATACCATGTGTTTATTTGTAATTTTAGAGTACTATTAATTATATATTTATATATAATTAATAGTACTCTAAAATTTATTTTTAAAATTAAAATTTTTACGTAAAATAGTACCTTCTTACCCATATTATAATCAATATAAAAAAATTATGGACGTTTTTAAGAACACTTTGTATGACTAAACATGATTATTTTATTGTTTGGAAATCATTAACGTAATAACTAAGCTAAATAATTATTTTTATTAAAGGTTCTGCCAATTCAAGAAAGATCACTAAAGTGGTTTGGTCATATAGAATAGATGAATGAGGAGAGAATGGTGAGGAAGATATATGACGCAAGTGTTGATCGCACTAGAAATAGAGGACGTCCTCGGAAGACTTGGCACGATCAGGTAAACCAGATACTGGAGGATGGTTCTGTTAAAAGCCATAATAATCGGAAAGCTTGTATGCGAAGATGTATGAATGTGGATGAAACAAATTCAAGCACTAAACGACCATGAAATCAGCATAAATAACGACTGCATACAAAATGGATCAACGGAAAAGAATTTTCAATTCAGTAAATAGCCAATTGTATGATTTTAGTAATTCACTAGTTTAAAAGTAGACGACTGTAATGTGAATAGCTACAATGCGTCGATTGTAGCTACTAGCGCGGCGATGGGTTGTCTTGGTAGTTTTTAGAACTAATCCATTAAAGTTTCTACTGGCACATAGATGGCGCTAATTGTAATAAATCCGTAAATATACTTTTATTGTTCATATTATAGAATATTTCATTTATATTTGTTTCCCAGATTTTTTAGTAATGCATAGTTTTTTTGCTTGTATGCACTGCACGCCCCTGGTGCTTCTTGTATATATCTCTATATTTTTTTTAATTTGATGAAATTAAGATAGCCCGTCGTGGCACCGTATTTAAATTATTATAATATAAGGGGTAGTTAATTTAGGGCCCCATCGCACCCCACTTGGGAACACTATAAGCGGTCCACTGTACATCACGGCGCCACTTATGGAATACAATTTTACGACGTCAGTTAAGGGTTAAATAAAGTTTTGTCATTTGTAACGTGATACCTATAAAGGGCCCTAGATGATATATAGCATTAAAGGCATCGTTATATATTACTCACGAATAACCTGAGAAATTTTGTACATATTAAATTTTACGATATGCCTCGCCGTCATGACGACAAACGACTTTTTAATAAGGCGCCCTCTCCCGCTTATAGGCAATACTTCCCCCGTAGAGGAACAATTCCCGCCAAAGGGGAGGATCTAGTCATTAAAAATAATTTCCCAGACTCGTAGGAAAACCGCAAGGCTGCGATGGCTTTCAATATTGTGAGCTGCACCCTCCGAGATTACTCTGTCAGGTACAGTAGGTTAGAGTAACGTGTGATTGGTTATCAATTTTAAAAATTGTAGGTTCTCCAATCTATTCCAAATTACATTCTACTAATCTAGTTCTAACTATGATTTATTTAAGATTTACGATAATATTTAATTTATTTATGGTTATGTACAAATGTGGTATTTAAATATAATAGAATAACGAAATTAAATGTATAATTATTTTATACTTTTTCAAATTTAATAAAATCAATTAGGTGATTGATTTAATTATGGCGTAAGGTATTTGAGATTCATCGTAATATAAAGTTGATTATTTTATAAACAATGGAACAGTAGATGTATCAATTAGAAATATTTCAAATATAAGTTCAAAATTTATCGAAAATGTATTTGATTTCTATAGTGAAAATAGAGAATGCGTTTCCCCGGATATGAAGAGGTCCACGTTCGAAAATCCAATAAAAACTTCATATTTTTTCGAAATATAGATGTTTCTCTGTATATATTTTTAGTTGATTAATTTAATTTATATTTCTATATTATTTATTTACATTATTTCATATATTGTTATTCTACTTCTTCTGTTATTTACGTTGCTGTTGCAAAACTTTTCTCCATCCGGAGGCCAATCGGAGACCAAACCCATTATTATGGAGGATATTGACCCCTATTTGTATTATTAAAAAAATGGTCTTTTTCAATAATATGATTGGAAAACTCTGATTATTATCTTTTGATTTTATTAGAAATTTTCCTAAATTGTTGTTTGTGTGTAGCTGGCATGACATAAGTAATATTATTTACGCAAAAGGAAGAAAAATTAATAATATATTAGAATTCTACGCCATTGAACAATTTAGAAGCCCTCGAAATAAAAAATGCAATAAATCGTAGTACACCAATTCTTAATAATCAAATAATTTTATCTATTAGCCCCATATTAGGTATGTTTCTTTTAAAATCAACTTAATATCCATCAGCACTGTATTTTCCCCTTCCTTAATATTCCGTCTATCTGTATATGTATTCTGTCTCTCTCTTTCGTATATAATTTTATGTTTTGTCTCTCTAGATGTTCTTTTTAACTATATATATATATATATTCAGTCTCTTTCTTTCTCATGTAATTTTATATTCTATCTCCCTCTTTATGTGCATGTAAGTGCACTCTTTTTGTATTTATGATTAATTTTAAATACGTCCTGATGAAGCTTGTGATAAGCGAAACCGGTTGACGTATACTAAATTTCGTGGCATCAATAAATTGATTATTATTTTATTTAATACAAATTAAAATAATCAATTTGAAAGATACACAGAAAAATTTTACTAATATTGTATTGAATGAGTATTATCTAAATGTTTTTTTTTAGAATGTTTGCTCATTTACCGTCACCCCATTTTACTCTTTTTGACGGGCGAGGCGTGTATTCCCTGTTATTTGTGCGAATTGGAAATGATTCTCTCCTTTCTGTAAGAAACACGAAAGTCACGTACTCGACGCAGTAAGCTACCGGGAATGCTAGGAAAGCATTCTCGGCACTATGATGCGGTATGCAAAAATTCTACCATTTTTTTCTGAACGATACAGAAGAATTTTTATTTTAAATGCTCGCTGGCACTTCTATTAAATTCTATGCACATGTTATTTTTTGTCTGAGAAAATCTGACGAGTTTTCGCGAAGCACTTTATTGGAGGAAACCTTTCACGTGGACGAGAAAATATGAAAATTCATTTTCGTTGGAAATTATTTTTGAAAAATTAATTTGGGATATTGTAATAATAATTTATCAGTGTAAATTTTTTTTTACAGATTGTTTTATACTTACGTACTTAATATAAAATTTAATAACCGAAGGCTGAGGGTTGCAAGAGAAATACTTTATTCGTTGTTTAAGATTTTTTTGCATACAGTGATTGTTCTGTTATATATAACGAAAAAATTAATGTTCAAAACTAAAACAACTCAAAAAGTCATTTTTCAGTTGTCTAAAAAATAAAAACATTTTTCTCAATTTTTTGTTACTAAAGTTATGAAACAAAATAACATTTTAGGTCGTAAATGTATCCAAAAATGGCACTATTCGAGAACTGGGGTTAAATTAGCTGCGTATTTGACAGAGTACCCGAATACAATAATAACTTGACATTCTTGTTTAATTGAGTTGCATAGTTTTTACCTAGGTGTACAATATATTAATTCAGTTAAATAAATAAATATAATACAATAAAAAGAAAATAGAAGTTAAAATAGTAAAAAAATATTTTTAACATAATTTTTATAGCTACTAGAGCCACTAAGTCTCTTTTTAAATAGTTGTCAGCTGTTTTCTGCATTTATTTTGAAAATAACATTTCACTGCACTCTATTTTAAATGCATAATCAAATAAGTAACATTAAATGTAATTTTTTAATCATTTTGATGTCAAGTATAATGTTTTGAAAGGTTGCGTGTATAATTTATTTATTTTTCATGCAGTCAGAACTTAAATTTTTCTATAAAATTATTAAGGCTATTTTCACGTTCATATGTCAGAAAGATTCGTCTGTTTTTGAAACAAGATAGTTATAGTTTAACTGAGCCTCGTTAAGTGAGTATATGTTATTGCTGGAGATATTAATGATGATGAAAGTTGTTGGCGTTCCAAATATATACATTTAACTGATACCTATTATCTGGCTTTTTAAGAAAAATAATTAATACCAATTTTTGAATGTTGAGTTTGAAATCCTACTAGTTGCACCACCTGCAGATGACAATCGCATAATTAAGAAGAATACCATAATGCTAAGAATATTATTTTTCTCGAGTGTGCGTCGAGGTACTGTAAAGACTTTCCTAAAAATAGACAATCTTACTAATTAGATTTTGTGTATGTCTCTAATATAAGTGTTTTTCCATTGTACTCCTAACACCATAAATAATATTTACCGTTGTCTGTAGATAAGTAGAGTCACATGTTTTATAATACATTATTTAATATATGAGAAGCGCCTGCGTTTTATGACATAATATTTCTAATATTTTACTAATATTATAATATACTTGTTAAACAACGTGGATTTAGATGTTGTGATTCGATTTTATTATTTTATACGTTTTAGATAACTTTTTCGCAGAATTCACACCATGAAATGCACGTTATATATCTTAGACACATATGCCATATCGCCCTTGCACATAATGTTTTTCAGGTTCACCCTGCCTCACCTCTTATATAGATTATTGTATTTTGTTTCGGTCTCTTCAACATCGTCTGAATTTTTTCAAAGTGATTTTTAGTTTTGTGGAGAATAAAATAAGATATATATATATATATATGTTATATTTATTATATGTATGTATATATATATACATACATATAATAAATATAACATATATACATACATATAATAAATATAACATATATATATATAAATAATATATATAATAAAATATATATTTTGTATTTTATTTTATTTATTACATATTATTATATAATAAACCTTAAAAACTTTTTAACGCAGTTTTACGAAACATTGTATCTGAGAAACTTCGGATAAAACATATTCTATATTAGAGTCGTGTCATCTGTTAAAAAGGCTATTTTTCCGTTTGCTTTGTTAGATTTACTTTATAAAAGTAATTAATAAAGAACTATTAACTATACGCTGTCTTGCGGTCCGTAAAAAAGGTGATTACTATGAGCAGGGCATGCAACGAGGTCCCAAATATGTACAAGACCCTTTCACATTACCTAACATAATTTAATGCTACACCCTGTATACATTATCAACAAACATTTCAAAAATTCTCAAACATGTTTCTTATTGTTCTCTTCTATTAAAATCGTATCAGACAATAACTGAAATCTGCGTCCAGCATTTGAAATCTTTATTATAATATTTACGATGATAAATTGGAAATAGTTTAAAAGAAATTCATACGAATTCTAAACTATAGATTGCGATTACCCGGCAGCAGTATGCAGACTCACTGAAAAAAAATTATGTTTAAAAATAGATGAATACTACTTGAGACTTTAAACTTGTACAAAGTCTGTTGAAACAGTTTAAAAGGCCATCTCTTTTGTTGATATTAAATTTCCACGTCCCATTGCGAGTTTCATAATCGCAGCTTCTTTTCAGCATTTCTAAAAGTCGAACCAATTCTGGATTACGTTCTTCTATAGTGAGAATGTGTCGTGCTTACAATGATTTGTTCACTGACATTATTATATCTTCGGTTCATCACCAATGCTTAAAAATCTAATTAGTAATATTCTTTAACGAAGTATGTAATTGATTTTTCTTTTTTATTTATTATATTTGTTTTATTAACCACTGAATTGAGTTTAAATACATCTACCGGTTTCAAAAAATACCATTTTCTTCTTCAGGATGTCATAACTAACCAAAAACATATATTATTGTTTCTTCACCAAAATCTATTTTTAAAAAAACAACAATTATTTTAAAAAAAAAGATTTTTCTTTGTTTTTGTGCTTTTATTTCGTGTTATATTTTTTTCGTTTAGTTTTTTTGTTCATGTGAAATATATAAGTAATTTGACACCATTATTTTATTTTCTTATTTATCCAATGTCTTTGTAATTATAAGTATCTGTCCTATTTTCAATAAAAATTAAATAAAATTTGATAAAAATAAATCTTACCCTACTCCCTGTATATGTTCAAATATGTGCCCATTGTGAATGAAGTTAAGATATCTGAAAAAAAAAGAGTTTATCAATTATTTCGCAACATATTGTTTTAAATGAATATAATATGATTAAAATTTGAAACGTTATATTCAGTGTATTGTTCCAACGTTCAATGATATTCCGCTAGTGTTTATTTTTATAATAGAGTGTCATTTCAACTTCAATTTTTTTGTTTCCTTATTAGTTACATGCAAAATGTATATGTCGAAATAAATTATAAATCAAGTACACTAAATAAATTATTTTTAAATTAATTCAAACGCTAGCTTTTAAATATGTAGAAAGGAAAGAAACACGACTTAGACCACTTTCATAATAATGAGTACATATAATATATTCTTGAAATATAAGAAAGGCTCTTAGTTGTAGTTCATTGTCCGGGTTGTCTTAGAATAATGCAGAGAAATCACAAAATTCCACGCACTTCCACGCCACGCAAACCGGGTGGCTTTTGACAGTTTGAGAACCTTAGAGAAAGTCATAGATCTCACAGTAAAATATTCCAGTTCCTGTCATCCCACCTACCAAAGGCGCAGTTGTATAAGCGGTGGCCATTGTCGGGACAAGATAGATTTGATTCGGTACCCGATGTGAAATAAAACGAGTGAATAACCCACAGACTAATCTGCCTATATAATATCTATTTGCAAGGAGCAATTTATTTCATAGAATTTACTTTATTTTAATTTTATTAAAATAGTCCATATTCATATTTATTTACTTCATACATAATATTTTATTTAAGTTAATTAAGATATAATATTAATAGGTACACTATATTTTTAAATATGTGCCTTTTATTAAAAAAAGGTTAGAATATAGTTAACGTATGTAAATTATCAAAATAATTATAAGTGATACTATATTAATTATACAATATTATTAAGAAAAGTAGATTAATTATTAGAAACATTAGAAAATTCAATTGAACAACGTTTAATGATTTTTTGATGAATGTTCAGAATGATTTAATAATATTACTAAAAGCATATTACTAAAAGCATATTACTTTATAAACTGATCTTGAATGAATTTACCTCGAATATTAATGGGATTGTGGGGAATACAATGTAGTTCACAATATTGCTTTTATTATTGTGTAATAACAAAATTAGTACTACAAATATTACAAATACAATAAATTCATATATATGTTTTTGTTTGTTTCAGAATTCACCGAAGGTATATATCTCTACATCATCATCAGTGTGGCTGCTTCCTTCTTACTCTGCGCGTGTCTCGGCATTGTCCATTGCGCGGTGCGGCACCACAATTCGAAGAGAGAGGCCAAAATCCCGGACATATCCGCCACTACCGACCTCCCGAACGGCTTCGGCGACAATATATCGGAAGTGGACGGTGACATCGACATGACGACAGCTCTGCCGATAGCAGCCGTCAACTCATCTTTGAAGCCAGAAAGGATCCCAGCATTTTCAGATGTGTCCCTCGCCCAGAAAGCGGCCTACGGGCGCGCGCTCTCCAACGCCGCCTACGTAGGCAGCGGGGCCAACATGTACGGACAACCTGACGAGTACGTTGTGACCATGGGCACCCTGCCCAGGATACCGGAGACGGGGACCCTGCGCAGGGGGATGAACCAACCTCCCACGGACATAGTCGTCAGTCCGAGGAGTTTAAATAGATGTTCCAATGCCCAGTATTATTACGGGTGACAAGAAGAGGGTAGGAGCATGTGCGATGTCTCCCGGACCTATTGCTTCTAAATTCAGGGACTATTAAATAAAAAGACTTAGTGATATTTTAAAATATGTTTGTCGTAAGTGTAACGGAATAATACGGGAGATTTAAATATTACTTATTTAAATTATTTTACCATTGAAGCGAGCTCACTCGCTTAAATATTTAAAAAATAATCATAAATTTGTTTTTAATATTTCATTTTGTCTGAAGGTTTGTATCGGAAGTACTCGTAGACTAAACATTTTTGTAAGTTTGTAAATATTAGATGATTCCATTATAAGACTCGAATTTTTAAAAAGTATTGTATGGTTTATTACATTTTTCAATTAGGGTGAAATGTATGAGATAACTTTTTTGAGAATGTCACGGTGGTTTAACGGTAAGAAAATAATATATATAATATAATTATATGTTCCTAGTTTTTTGAGAATAACTAATTTTTATTATCATTAGTTTTGTTAACCCTTAATATGTTCGTATTTTTAAATTGGAGATATGTCAAAGTTTTGAAAAATACGTACTATATAATCAATACCAAAAATTCTTTCAGTTTATCAAGACATTAGTCTTTCAGTTTATTAATTTTTTAGTTCGTGCCTCTTATTAAATTGTTAATGTGGATATTTGAAAACATGAATATCAAAGAGGTATTTTGTTCTTTGCTGTGGTAAATTTTATGCAAACCACAAAGTTTCAGCAGAATTCATTGTTAGTTAACTTAACTTTAGTTAATTTTTTATTTTTTATAAAGAGTGTGGCATTATTATTTGTATCTCTTAAATATTTAAAAAATTTCTTGGAACCTAAAAATAAACATTGGACTCTTTACTGATATCCCGAACAGAATAATGCCAACCCAATGTAGAATCCTGAAATTAATAAATCGACAATTAATACATTTTAAGAAATACTTTGATGTTTTGAATTAGGGTTTATTTCGTTGAAATTTATTCATCATTTTTACCAGTAAAAATGAAATTTATTGAAATGTTTAGAAAATGTTAATATTCTATCGTTTTTAATATCACGAAAATAAATATTATTTTGGTGATATTAATGAATGCATGAAAATGTGAATTTAATAAGAGTTTGTCAATATTGTAAAATATATATATATATATATAAATGTTGGTTTGTTTGATGAATGAAAATTACTACTTAAGTGAACTGGACGGGAATGTAAGATGTTTATTTAAAGGTAAAAATAAAGTGATACGGAAATGAAATGTTTTATTCGCAGTAGAGACATGGGAGCCTGGAACGTACACACCGCACCGCATTTCCTGTCGACACAGATACATACACAAACCAATTTGTTTTGCTAAAGCAATCGAAACAGCCATTGTTCCAAACTGAGAACTGTGCAAATATACCGAGGTTTTTTATAGCAACTTTATCAGGAATCCAGGGGACTCCTAAATCGAGAGATTAATAGCGAACATTGTGTTAGAAGAGATATTTAGTTAGGGAAGTACTTAATCGATTTTCATTTCCTCTTAATGGAATGTATAATTGACTGTTTATATGTATAAGCAGAATGATAAATTAATGCTTAATTTAATACTTCGTTTATGTGAATCTAAAATTAAGTTAAATCATTTTAATGGCACGTCTGTGATTACACATACATATACCCGTAGTACTAACGTGCTTGTTAGTGTAGCAGTAAGTAGTTGAGAATAAGAGCTTCGTCCCGAGAGACTAGAAGGTAATTTTATCATCATAGCATAAACGCTTGGCTCAAATCTAAAATAGCAAGAATTGAAATTAAATATTTTCTACGGACGCATCTCTTTACAAAGAATGAAATGTAATCATTTATACAACTCACATTTTTCTCATAATTAATATTGTTTATTGAACTTAATGTTTGTATTCTTCTTATAAATGTAGGTTGTAATCAAAATATTAACAATGCTAATTGACAAGCCTCTTTCTTTCTTCAATCCATCATTCGTGTTCAATATGATACAATACTAAACATATGTGAAAAAAAACACTTGTTTTTTTATTCTATACGCTTAATTTATTTGAGACATATTTCGCCTTTCAAGGGTATTATCAATCTAACAAATTTAACTCAACAATTTGTATTTATAACTATAATGTGGGACAGCTATATAATTTATTTACGTGAGATGAAAAGGAACAACATTATTCATTGGAATCCTGAATTTTTCTATACATTTTGAATGCTTGTAATTATTCTAAGAAACCATTCAGTTTCAACACTAATGGTATTTTAATGTCATGGGTAATTTGTAGAAAAGGACAGCTATTTTTGATATTCTGGAATTTGTATAATGTTTGCATGACTCTAGGAAGTAGTCATGTTCAACACAAATGATTTTTTTTTTAAATTAATGCAGCAATGTCCAATTGGTGACCTTGCTCTGCATCCTAGGTAGATCTATATCAAAAAAAAGTTTCGGCAGAATCAAATAAGAATTAGAATAATTAAAAGCATTCGAAATGTATGGAAATCATAAGGATTCCAATGAATAATGTTGTCCCTTTTCATCACATGTAAATAAATTGTATAGCTGTTCCCCATTATTGTTATAAATACAAATTGTTAAGTTAAAATTATTAGATTGATAATGCTGTAGCAAGGCAAAATGCGTCCTAAATAAATTAAATGAGTAGAATAAAAAAACGAGTATTTTATTTTCACATATGTGATTATTTAGTTCTACAAACTTACCTCGGAAACAGTAAATACAATACTTAACTTGGTTTAACAGTGAGGAATAAATAAAGACAACTCAAGAAAGTACTTACATGAAAACATCTAATTTATTCAATATAATTTAGGTTACAATATATTAATGAAAATTAAAATATTTAATTAATTTCCTACGATTAATTTTTGGAAGAAGAGGTCGGCAGAGAAATGAAGGGGCTGCGCACATCGGGTCGCTATAAAAGCGTGAACTCCCACTCCCCAGGGATCAAATTCCCGCGGAGTATAATTTTTCAGTGTTATAGATATTAATTAGTAAGATTTAGCATAAAGACAAAGAATGTATAAAAACGCTAATTTTTTTCACATCCCAATTCTTCTACTTCGTCTCTGTATACAATTTATTAATAGCGATATCATTTAATTACAATAGTTGTGGGAAGAAAAAATTTCCACGGTTGGGCTAATAGCTTTATCCGTGATTTATTCCGCTATGTAGGCAATATGTTTTCCGTAAGCAGAGTTTTAGATATTCCAACTCTTTAGAAATTGAATACATTTCGAGATTCTATATTGCGTTCCGTTTCTCTTGACTTATGTAGGGTAGTCATAATTTATGGGGTGTGGTATAAACACCTGATATCTGTGAAGATAATTTTAGATTGGAAGTAGAGTGGGGGATTCACCATTTGCCTGCTATATACCCTCAATAATTTAATTTATTTTTTAATATTCATTTTTGCTATTCACTGTCATTTAAAAAAATGTTTTTAATGTAATTTATTTATTGTCTTTAACACAAGATATTTTACAAGAATAGTATATTATGTAATTGTTATGGAACTGGAAAAATTATAATAATATTAACATAACGTACATACTCGTATTAATAATAATATTATAACAATTAAAGCATACAGTTAGTTAATCAACAATGGTTAAGATTATAACAAAAATAATAGTTGATTCAACCAAATACACGTTTTCTCTGAATTATTTAATACACTTACTTACACGATACATTGGAAAGGTGAGAGATTTAAAAAAATATTTAATTTTAGTTTTGTGAAATACTCAAGTAAATCATATATTATAAAAAAAATAAAAATAATAATAAAATTAATGTTAAAATTCGTTGAAATAGTCGTCGATGTATTTATTTATTTATTCACAATATAGTGCATATATAAATATTTTTATAAACGCTCTAATTCAGTCACTATGCACTTATGTATGAGCAACAAGAGACAAACTAATTAAATTTCAAGCGGCTAGTTAAAAATTCTATTATCATTAATAAATTGAAATGAATTATTACAAAAAAATCGAATAATATTAAAAAATAAAAACTTGAGAAGGAGGTTAATATTATTTAAGCTGAAATTATAATTTATTTGTTGTGCATACGTATTTGCCACTTTGAGATTTTAATATTCTTAAAATTGGGTATTTACCGTCACTTGGGTAGGCAGAAAGGGTAGAACGCCACACTCTTCTGTCCTGGCACACCACTCTTGCCTCGTCCACTTTTATACATCTTCTAAAGCACACTCTCCGATTGTTGAATCTTTTAATAGGGCAGTTCATCTGGTCACGCCTGGTGTTTCGTGGGTGCCCACTGATTCTGATGACTTGACCTCGAATATCTTCTTTATCATATTATCTTCTTGTGTATATTCCACATGACCAAACTATCTCTACATTCACTCCTAATTTATCAGTACTTAATTTTTGTTTGCCGATTCCTGGCATCATTTTCATATTTCAGTGTTGACACTAGAACTTCATCATGCACCGCTAGAATAACAAATTTAAATCTTTTAAAAATGGAATAATAGTTAATATGTTATTGAGTACCTAATTCATATGTTTTGAAATCAGACAAAATACCTACATATATTTAAATGATCGCTTAAATTAGTGTTCAAAATTTAAAATTATTATGACAGCTTCAATTTATTATTTCATTTAATGTTATTGATTTATAACACTACTTTAGCGTTTTAGTGATATAGTTATTTCATAATTACATATTATTTACGAAACAGACAGCTTTTATTTAAAATGCAACAGTGTTATATATAAACGAAATATTTAATTGCGACATACTTAAAAATAACGTACATAAAATATTTACTTTGTTCAATTAAACGTTGTTTTCACTTAAAATCAGTAATAAACATCTAATTTATGATATTTGCTGCTAATGATATGAATAAGTTCCATAATTCAAGTCTTGGGTAAAATATGTATGAAAACATATATTTTCAAACGAAAATAATGACAGAGCGGATTCTACGACCGCCATGGCAGGATATAAATGAATAATAAAAACACACATTGTCGTAAAAATGCGAAAATTTTAATTATTATTGAAGGCAGCGCCTTAATTTAATTTGTATTAAAGTATTATGTATTAAAAATAGCACAGAACTAAGTCCTAAAAAATTGTAAACTCACAACAATAATGTGTTCTCTGTAAAAATTCAATTACTTAGTTTTCAAAAGGGACATTTTTACTTTATACAATAATTGTGCAAACTCACCTTAGATTTCACAGTAATAAATAACATATTTTTATTCCATAATAAAAAGATTTCTGGAGTACGAAATATATGACGCAAATAGCCAAGGAACGGTAGAAATACTGCATGCAATAATAATAAAATATTGCAATTAGACGCCTGGGTGTGAATGGCCCTTGTGTAAGTTATTTTATTTATCTGCATGCTGGCGGCCATTATATGAAGATCTGTTAATACTTCGTAATGTACACCGTGGACCTAAATATTCTACGTTTATGGCTTTTCTTCTCTACAATAAAATTATGAGAGCTTTCTGATAATAAAATAAGCTAAGCTACAAAAAAAAGTTGTGATTCATTAACAAAAGGAACGGAGGTATTGTGGGTAAACATTTATCCTGGTCCATATTTCAGATGGCGAGATAATAAAGTATCTCGTTCCTAAAATGTAGGTCAAATATTGACAACTAATCGGAAGTTGTATGATTAATTGAGCCCATTAGAGGAATATTCCGCCATATTTTGAATGTCTCCAACAAATAATAATAGTTCAAAGAATATACGAATATAATAGCAGGGTCGAACTTTCTCCGCAGAAATGCGATAAAAAAACGTATGGAAATAAATTTAGATTTATGATTGGTTCTGAGTTTATAAAAAATACTAATATTTTTGAGTCATTCAGGTATTGAGTAAAAATAAATCATCAACACGTATTGGTTAGAAAATGTATAGTTATTGTTTGTTCGACGCAACCCGATTTGGATTAAGAAATGTATAAGGATGGAAGGAATTTGGCCTTAGCTTGATCTCAATTTCATGAGCTGGATGCCACTTTGCACTTTCCTCGACTTGCACTAGAGGAAGAAGGTTTTGCTGCCCATCGGAGGTAGTCAGATTCGGTTACCCGGTCCAGATAACGTTAAAGCACGGCGATAATTTATCTCGGCGGAACCACGCGCGTGTTAATCCTTTGAGACTCGAAATTGCACTCACACCGTCCTCCGAATGGGACCAAGTGAAAGGTCAGATAGAAAGAGACGGGGTATACATCACGACGGAAGTATTGTAGTGAAAGATATCACAGGTAACATTCGACTTCCGTCAACACCTATGTATAAAATATATGTTCCGAATAATGTGTAACGTATGGGTTAATATAGATATGAGTAGGATTTGGCAGATTGAATGAAAGATAAATATGCTTATGGGTGCCTCAATAATCACCCATTACTCACTAGTTCGTTTGATGATCGCGAAATGTGTTGTATATGTGTGTGTGTGTATGTAGCCAGAGCAGGTTATGAAACGAAAAACTACTTACATTTGAAACTAGTTTATTGTTGATTACAACAACTGTTAAACGGGTTTTAAACTGTACTATAAAATATCTATACATTATACTACTGGAGATGTGTCTGGAAGGCGGTGGCGAGAAGAGGAGGTCCGAGAGCAGGCCTTCTAGACGATTGCGGGCGCATTCGTATTAGTGGTATTGGGTGCACTTTTACGGCTGTTAAAAGCTGTGTTTTACGTATCGGTATAAGCAAGGTGCGTTCAGAGAGGCCGGTAGTGAAAATAACAGTGGAGGCGATAGACCTCAACACACGTAAAATAGTATAAATGTATATGATTTTATGCACTTTCAAGTACGGATTTAAGATGTAAGGATCATTGTTTCAGTATAAAAACATTATTGAAATAATACACTTATGATAGTTATCCCTTAAATTTTTGCATTATTCTAATATGTGTAAAAAATGCATTCCTTTTCGAAAACAATACATATTTATATACATTTTTTCGTGTTTTGCTTATTTTTATTTATGTATTTATTTTCATTTATATATTGACAGTAGGATAGAAGATGAAAGTATCCCTGAAATGTCAAGACTAATGTGATTTTGACAATTAACAACACTAGGAAAAAACAATCGATTGCCCTGCGGGCCGCTATTGTGGCCGCTTAGCGGATATTTTGGCGTTAAGTTTTACTGAGGGCTGGTTAGCCTGAGGGAAGATATTAGTGCTGTTATCAAAGCGAACATAAAATAAAAGCACAATTGGTTTCACTGAAGTACCCAGCATCGCTCCACAAACATATAAATTAAACAGGAAATGTATTTAAGTCTGGCGCAAAGCCTCGTAAATTGTCTAAGGTAAATTTCGCACAGCGTATCTCAATATGCCAATTATTGCTGCGGTTTGAATATTTTTGGAGTTTTTTATCACCGTTGAAAAGGAGTGAATCCTTTTTATCAACACTTAATTTAAAAAATAGTGGAAATTATAAAATATAATTAAAGTAAATCAGATTTTGTTATCTGCTGTACCTAAATCAGTAAATTAATAAAGAATTGCCATTATAATTCCATTTGCATAACACAGAAGAAACATTCAAGATAAAGAGGAGTGCATTTTCCATATATATCAAAATAACGTAGACTAATACATTGAAAAGTGTAAAAATCATATACTTATACCTTTCTACGCGCGCTTGATTAAATTATTGGTGTTATGTTCCCAAATAAAATGTTAGTGGTAGAAAGAAGAAAAATAAAATAAAATTCACGGTGGACGTTGAATTATATGAAACCAGCTTGTAGACGGGGGGAATTGTTGTAAATTAGAAGGCTGTGAGGCTGCCATAATAAAGTTCTTCAAGCTACACTGCCTGCACCAGACAGCTCGATGTCATATTAATGAGCTGAAGAAAAGCGCTTATCCTTCCGCTAGCATCCCCAAGTAGTTGCAATATCTAAGCAACAAGAATGACTGCCAGTAAGAGTATTATATTCCGGCTTATAAAATTAGATACAATGTTTTCATACATATTCTTACTGTGTTTGTTTATTTTTAGATTAATATGTCAGGCCAACGAATGCGTTTATATTTATTCTCTCTTGAGATCCCAAGTCCCAAGAGTAGATACTCATATTAACCAGCCAATTCAATGAACTCATAAAATTATTTAGACTAACTTAAAAATCTTTACTTAACCTTTTAACTGATAACTCTATTTGAAATGGTAATCACCACATATGGTAAGACTAGGCTTTAAGGGTTTTGATTTATCTATCAAAAGTTGGGACCTGTCGTTCACAGATGGCGAAATGATTAAAAAATATAACTTTAATCCCTGCAAGTTTGCTAGGTCCAAAAGTGCGTGTTAACATGCTTATGGCTTGGTGTAACATACAAAGTTTGGCGTGTTAACACGCTCATGGTATTTAAAATAGTGTTTATCTTAACCGAGACAAAGCATGTAGTTTATAAAAGGCCCAAAGCTATTGGTAGATCATCACTGTTTTGGGTATTGATTGTTGGAAGTTATTTTCAAATGAATAAATTAATTTCTCTTGCAAAATATTCAATTTCTTTCAATTCTGTACTATGCTGGCGCGAGAAATATAAAACTCTCAAAGCTCTTCTAAAGTTTTAACTTTTAATTGAACCACAGAATATTTCGGACTGCAGAACTAGTCACCCACGGGATATATGAAGAGGACCAGACCTGGAAGACAGTTGGCTGATTGGAAGACACTTGAGAATACTCAAATTGGCATCTCTTGTCTCTCCTTTTAATGTCATTGTCTGTTTATCTTATCTTTCGTAAGATGTACCTAGCGATCTAATGATTGGGGGTTCGCGGCTTGTTCCAGGATACCAGCAAATTAGTCCTATTTTCATAGTACAAGCGTTTAGTTTGAAAATAGTAAGAATATCGATGTGACATGTATTCCGTGTACGCATCTCCATTTAAAAAAAAACGCAATGTTGAATTACACAATCTAATTATTAAGTGAATATTAAATTTATGTTGTATAAGATAATAACTTGTCCCATATTGTTTTGGCTTGGAGGTGTGTGAAAAGCAGTGTTTTTACATTGTCACTGCAGTATTAGCCATGGAAACAATTTAATACTTGATGATCTTCTCTGACGCTCCGTGTATTTAATTATTTATTACAGTATTTTAAATGTATTACACCTTATTATGGTCTAAAGACAATCACAGATTTTTTTAAATTTGGTATTGTGTGATTTTATAAACTCAAATACAAGAGCGGACATCTTTATCTAAAAAGTTACAAAGATTCCCGCGTACCAAAAATAATATTATTCAATATTACATAACTGGAAATAATTAATAAGAAATTATCGTTTAGCAACGTTATTACTAGAGACTACAAAATACAGATTACGGGATCATTTAGAGACCGATTGCATCCATAGAAATTTATAGATACAAATCGACAAATCTCGAGATCGAGTCTTATTCGTGTACACGCACTGTAATTGAAATTGAGGTAGATTGACTCACAGGCCTATTAAAGATATTATTATTTTTAATATTTCAAAGCCGTCTCTCGGCTGTCGGGAGTATATGATGTGTCATTCTGTAATAAGTAAAAATACTCTGTGAAAGTGTCCCAGGAATGAGAAACATTATTTTTGCACCTGCGTCACGAGCGCATCAAGCAAAGCCCCACGATCTATCCAAGTCAAAAGTATTAACCTGGCTTACCCGTCGCAACTTCCAGTCCAAACTTCCTCACCTTTCTTCCCCGTCAACTTCGCGACCCCCATCATCCCACCCTTACCACCCACCTACTACTTCAGCAACTTACAACAATGGTAACTGATTACAAACGAGTTTTCCTTTTCCATAATCGAGATATCGGCTTCAATACGTCGGAAGGGCACTAATATATTTTGGTGATTTGATTTTGATTGGGGTAAATCGTATGTGGGGCCAAGCGGCGGTTTGCATATTTCATTGTTCGGTGAATTACAACGCGATTGCGATGCCTTTATATTTTTCAAAACAATTTTATTCGTGTATAAATGAAAATAATTCACGGTCTAGAAAAATATAATACGATACAATGTATTTTTATTCCTCCTGGTTTGAAATACTTAGTTTTTAATGAAACAGTGGTGATATTTTTATACTTTTCTTTAATTAGGCGTCTATTAGTTTCAAAGTATATCCACGTCAGATTGATATCACTAATTGAATTGGCACTAATGAATTACTTTGTAGTGTAACTCGATCATTTTAATTTTCTAAACATTACAGTTTTACGCGTTTTCATACTTTTATAGGTAGGCCTGGTATAAATTTTGAATATGTACATTTTATTTGTGTAAATTTAAAACAGCAAACAAAAACGAAACTGCTTCTGTTAAGATACGATTTTCGGTTCGATCAGATATATTTACGGCGGTGATATAAAAACATTTTATGCAGTATTTTTTCAGATTATCGGCTGTAATAAAGTTTCGGAGGCTGATCAATAGAGTTTGAAGATTCAAAACTGCAAGGAGAGCGATTATCGGCGTCTATCAGCCCAGTTTCACAAAGGTTGGTATATTTTTTATTTACCTAGATTGAATGAATGTTTTCAACATTACTGATAGAAAACCCAGGACTAGCTATCGAAGGGTAATTACGGTAATACACACATTGGGTTATTTAATTATTAGTTTCGAGAGGCGCAGTCCATTTCATCATCAGATGATATCTAAACTATGTACAGTATTGTAGTTTATTCAGGCAATGGGGCGGGGGTTAAGAATATGGGAGAGGTTTAGGTCGTTATCGGAAATACGAACAGTAAAGACGAAGTATTAGGGGATGTTATATTGTTGTTTAGTGTGTTCTTCGAATTTAGAAATCGTTGAAATACAAAAGAATTTAAATTCGGAAAAAATACTACTAAACAATATAATATTCCCTAATACTACGCCTTTACTGTCCATATTCCCGTTAACGACCAAAACCTCCCCCTCGTCTCAATTGCTCAATATCAATCTCTGTCTCTTTGCCCGAATAGACTACTGTATTTAGTTATCACTTGATGATGCGAAGGACTTCACCTTTCGAAACTAGTAGTGAAAATAACCTAATGTGCGTGTAATCCAAAGGTTAGTTGAGAAAATTAAAATGACGTCAGTTTGACATTAAAAATGTAATCTTCAACCACGTATGTTTGATATAATATTAAAAATCATGGAGAGAATAAGGAAGTGCTTATAAAATAGTATTTTGTGGATTAATGTTTGATGTTTGTACGTTTGACGAGTACCCTAATAACCATCATCTATTTTCTCACATGTTCGTTTGAAGATTACGGAGTGTATTAAATACATGGGAGTGTGTGAGCAGGCTATGCAACAAAAGATAAATTAACTCACGGTTAATACAAGTTACGGATTAAATATATACCTACGATATCCGTACAATAAAAAGCTTAAACAAAAGAGCGCTTCCTGGAGATGTTATCTGGAAAGCGGCAGTGAGAAAAGTGGCTTTCCGGAATGCTGCTGATTGCATTGATTATTGTAACGTTGATTCCAGGCGTTTAAGGGTTGTCGAATGGCGAAACAGGCGATGCGGCTGTTAATAGCTCTGATTTTACGCACCGGTAAATATGAGGTGCGTGTGCGTTTAGGAGTTGTTGATAATAATGATGGCTGTGGAGGCGACAGACCTCCACAAAATGTTATGTAATCACGTCAGTTTGTTATTAGAAATGTCACATTCAACATCTGCACTCTATCATCGAAATTATGACCGACGCCCATTTGTATATAGTATAAATTCAATGGTCGTGATGAGATATTTTATACTACACTAACTCACCATATAATTCTTGTTTTTTATATGTCATTCTTTTAAATAATTTTAATAATGGTCTGTGAGCGTCAAACTGTCACTTCACCGGATATGAATTAAAAAGCTCTCTGGAAGTTCCATTTATAAAATAAATTAAACAACTGAGCTATCTAAGTAGGTATCTACTATCCATCAATATTATATATATTTAAGTGAAGTCTATATTAATTTAATTCGATACCAGAAAGTAAGTACCTACCAAATATTATATATAAACATGAAAATATTGTTTTTACGGTTTTTATTGACGGGCTTTCACCTAGTATATAACGCATAATTGTTACGTACTTAACTGCTTAGTATGTCTTTAGTGTATACCTCGTAATGGAAAGGTCCTAGAAATAGACTTTATTACAATTAATCTTTTACAATAAGATACAATTTAGTACAAGGTATATCACTAATATAGGTCAAACTATTAAGCCGACGAACCGCAGATAAAAGAGTCGCGCGCACTCCCGCGCGCTGTTTTTATAGCCACACATACCCGCATCGGCGGTGCGGCACACACACATACATACATTCCAAGGACATCACAATAATAAAATAAAGTTTTTAGTGATGAGATTCATTATTTTAACTGTTATTGTGAGATTTGTGTTTCATGATAATGACGATTGGTAATTGATTATTAGTAATTTGCCAAACAATGACTGTCAAACTCATCACAGGGTGAATATTATGTTACAGGTCGATTTTGTTTAACCAGTCAGTTCAAATTTGGTAGTCATAAAGAGTACTTGATTACAATTATGAAAAATTAATACTTCAACACCGTGTTCAAGTTATTAAAGCATTGTCAATGATGTAAACATTAATGGTGATCGCTAGCAATCGTCAGATTTTGGGTAATTTCTTGGTGGCGAAATTGAGTCGATTAGATCTGCAACACATGTAGTTTCAATAAGACGTCACATACAGCATGAACTACCCTGGAAATTTAGCGAGAATTTTTTCCCGGCCGCATAATGTCAAAAAGTGACGATTTGACAGTTCCCGACTATGTAAAAGCACTTGAAAAGAAAGGTCTACTACGCTAATAAATCAATAATAATTTCGATGCTACAAGATAAAAATGAAATTGCTGAAATAACAAGTAACAATAAAATATATGGTTAAATGAGCACACATTCCTACCGCTGTTAGAGGCGGCCAAGACGACTACTTGGTCAATATCATATAATGTGCTTATTTGTAATAAACTAAGTAATTGATAAATAAAAATTAAATTAAAAAAACTTTGTTTAATTTCTTAGTAATTTAAAACCAACATCGGCCTGGTACATAATATTCACCTTGTATTTTTGTGGAAATATATACATGTATATTTTTTAAATAGAGATGTAAACAAGGAATACGTACCACATTAATATTTTTAATATTTTCAAACTTATCTAAAGGCTTGTGCTATGAAAATAGGACTAGCTTGCTGATCTCATGGAACGAGGTGCGAACCCCCGACCACTAGATCACTAGGCCAGCGTCTTAAACTCTAGACCAACAAGCTACTTATTGTTACTCAGAATTTAACTAATAAGTTCATCTCGAATGTAAAATATAAGCTCGCTTTTAATATAATTTGTATTAACTATACCACAGAACTATGTTCTGAAAATGAAAATGTAAATCCTTAAAAATAATTTCTACTGTTTATAAATTCATATATTCAATTATTTTCAATTTTTAAATAAGTGAAAAAAATTACCATTCATAGCTCTTTACATAAAAAAAAACATTTAAAATAAAATAAATATCTTAATTTTTCAGACTATTTCTTTAAAATTTAAGACAGATAATCGTAAAATCTGACCGAATTAAAACATAAGAAATATAAAAGCTGGCTAAAACAAAGTTAACTATAATTAATACTTTTAAAACTCATTAACTAATTTAATTTTTCTAATTTTAATTGAGTAATACATGTAAAATAGGTATATTTAATGCTACGAACTTAAGCTATAACACTAATTACATAACATAAATGATGACGTAAAATTATGTAAAAGCGTGTATAAGGTACTTTAGTTTATGTAAAAACATATTATTTATAAAAATGAATTCAGTTTGGTACCTATCTTCACAATTTGGGAGCAATTAATTATCACTGCAAGTTATAACATTTATTTATAAAAAATAAAATATCATCTTTATATTTTAAAATGTAGGTATAATAACATAAACCATTCAAGCCAGTTTTGCTATAACGCCATATCTCCATTATATGACATTACCCAAAACTTAGAAACGCTTATAATAATATAAGAAAAAAAATGTAAATTGAGAAATAAAATATGAATATTAGAATATGTGCACATTATTATTAAATTGTTCTAAGTCATGTTTCTATCGTTTAGAGATATTTAAAGTTATGCGTTTGATTTTTTTTTTTACATATACATGTCACATAAATATTCTTACTATTTTCAAACTGAGCTAAACGCCTGTACTGTGAAAACAGGACTAACTTGCTGATATCCTGGAGCGAGGCGCAAACCTCCGACAAATATATCACATCATAGGCCAACGTCTTGACCACTACACCGACAAGCTAGTCAAAAAATATTTTTATTTTACATACCATGTTTAAAAATTTATTTTGTCTACTAGATTTATAATTTATTTCGATGTTCCACGTAGCTTATAAGGAAATATTTTTTTTTATGTTAAAATAACTTACTCTTTTATCTAATAATAAACACTGGCGAAATACCGTTTAATGTCGTAACAATACACTGAATATAACACTTAAAATTTTTCGCAAATTTTCAAAACTTTAAACAATCATTTGTTATGTATTTAATGGTAAATTTGTGAAAATTTTTAAAATGTGTATTTTATTTCTCCGATTAATATGGTATAAAATAAAACTATAAACACACTATTATAAGTTGGACTGATAATACGCACGGTCATACACAAAGCGGCGTTGGGTGGCGCGCCCCTCATCATCGTACGGTAAAAGTTAGAACTTCTCAAAATATGTCGTCCTGTGAAATAAATGAAATTTTAAATATATGAATAGTTTTATAAATGGTTAATCTCAATACAGTATTTGATTGCGCAATCTACGGGTCGCGAATACTGCGGAATTTAGTACGATTATTCCGGTCGTAAATCGGAATCATCGCAAGGTAGGAGAAGGGAAATAGAGAAACATGGTACAGGAAGAGATCGATGAGAGAAAGGGAATCTAGTTGAAGAAGCAGTGATCTCGGAAACCAGGATTCGAAAGGATTGCTTGCCTTACCTTAAGCATGACATCTCTATAAATCCCTGTGATCGCTACTGAAATTGTGGAATGATGCACGAGTATGGTGACGATCTTCGCTCCCGAATAAAGACGGCGATGTCATTGTGCATCCACGGCACACACAAACAATAAACACTATGATTATCTTAACTCGGTACCGCGATGTCACAACGTAATATCGCTTAAGTTGACGCATAATGGCGTCAAGGTCAGGTGGGCAAACATTAGGATAGGTTATGGGTAAGAAATTTGGACGCGGAAATGTGACAACAATAATTTTCGCGCCCGACATTACAAACGCACTAAAGTGTGTATTGTAAATATGTAACAGTATTAATAAAGGTGCCAATGGATGATACGTAATGAACTTTACATATTATATATCGCACACCCATTATATTAAATTCTATTTATTTAGAATGAATAAATTATGAGCAAAAAAAAACATAAACTTTTGATAAAGTAATAGGTACATATAGATAGATATATTATAATTACATTACTAATATTTCAATATTGTAAATGATTAAAATAAACAAGTTCATTTAAATATTTAATTTGCCTGTCGGGTAAAAAATATATTTTAGTTCTTGCAGTAAATGGAATTTCTAGCTTCAAAGAAATTATTGATTTTTAAGTAATAAACTCAACGGTTGCAGCATTAAAACGGAATAAAACTGAATATGAGTATGAATCTGTTTTTTTACACCCTGTGATGTATGAATCTCACAGGAAGTATAAAAAATATGGAAATTTCTCTGTATATTTTTACTGAAAAACCAGTTGAAAAAATTCGAACTTACGTTTCGACAGTTGTGAAAAGAGTAAACATGCCTCTTTTACACGGAGCCTGGATTTTAAACACTGTAACATTGAAGGGAAAATAAGGATGCGGGTGAATTTGGCTCGAGGAACCTCCATTGGAATGTATTATTTGTTATGCAACAGAGCGCTGAATCTGTTGTTTAGGTAGCAAACGATCCGATGATACGTAGTAATGATTATATGTGAAATGAGAATTGGCCATTGAAAATAAGCTTCATGAACAAAATCAAAGTTATAGAGATAGAATATATGTTCACACAATCTCGACATCTATCTTAACCTTGTATTTTACTATGAATTAGCAAGGGATGATTCAGCTCGATTTCGGGGTTACTGGAACAGATCGTAAGACAATAAAAGTACTTACTGATAAGTATAGATTTATTTTCAAGACAACGTTAAAATATAAAAGTAATTAAAAAAAAATTGTTACACACTAATTGTGCGTAGTCTGAGATACAAATGAACTGTTTCTCAAGAAATAACAAGGATAAATAGACAGGATGAAAGTTAATGGTGTACCCCCAAATTGGTCATGAAAGAAAGACTACCAAACTAAAGAGTAGATCAAAGAATGATTTCTTGACTAATTAATTTTCACCAAAAGGTGGGTGTCTAATAAATGAAGCTATTCTACTATAAGATATTTGGCAGAATGGTTTCCAACAATTCGTGAGAATGCGATAACCACCCAGAAAAAAAGAAGATACCCAGAAACTACTAAGCTCAACTACTGTATTTTTCTCTGATTCGCATAGTTATCATTTCATGTGCATATATTAAAGCATTGAAGCGAATACCGCGTGACCGCCCATTATTTTTTTGTGATCGACCACTATTTTTTATGCAAAAATCTTGAAATAATAATTGAAACCACCATTTAACCCACGAAGCCTTAATTGTCCCGTAATTAAATACCGGCAGCGTGCACTGAAATAATAAAGTTAATTGAATATGTATCGCGGTGTGCGAGAACCATCCACGTAATTAAGCTTTCACTCGACCGGGTTCCATTAAAATAGTAATTTGAATTGTTTTTACATTCTAAAAATACACCATGAAAAATAATAAATGTACATACATACTACTATTGAAAAAAATTACAATAATATCGTCCTACTGATCCCACTGCGAATCTAATAATCGATATCAAATCAAAATATTGCTTTTCCTAAATCGTTTTAGTATTTCAGCGAATGAAGATAATTTAAAATTATTGAATAACCGCGTATGCTAACATAACATCTCACAAATTGAAAAATAATATTGATTATAATTTAAACGTAATATGGTACTAGAATATACAGAATAGTTAAAATAATACAATAAAATTTCTTCAATTTTTTTTAATGATATTTTCGTATGTATTATTTTTTTTAAATATTGTTCCTTTTGCACACAACTTTCGATAAACAATGTTTGAAATCAAATTAATGATAGCATTTTTGATTTATTATATATTAAATATTGGGTTCATTTTTAACCACAATTTAAAATTAATGGATATCGCACGCACACATAACATACACGCAGTCAGACAAAAAATGTCAACTTCTTCTTCTCATACCTTATCATGTTGACTATTTAAAAGCTCTTATTGTCTTAGGTTCTCCTTATCCTTGTTCATTGTCGATGTTCTCCTTTTCTAAGGCACTGATTTCCAACAATCTTTTCCTGCATGATGAGGTGCAAGATTTTATACTTCTCTCGATGTATCATAAGATATTGAAGTTTGAGAATTTATTTTGTTTTAAATATGTACATTTTATTCGTTATTCATTAAATTTTTCAACACAGTATCAATATTTATTAACAGATAATTGCATGTATACCTCTATTTTGCATACAAAAAAGAAAAAATTTAAAAAGGTGAAGTTTCACAACTGAGAGAATTATTTAATCATAGCAACAAGGTAGGTAACATACTGAAAATATTTATCTTTATTTCAAGAATTAAGAATATGACTAATTATATAATCTGACTGTAACTCATTTTGAGGGTCAACACATTATTGCAGAACATTATCGATGTATATTATTGTATTCAACATTGATGATAATATCGAGATAATACGTTACTTTATAAAACAAAACTTATGACTCAAACATACATATAATTTTTCAAAGATTTCTAATAAATATTTAATATAAGTAAAAGATTTTTCACCGAATCTCTGAAAGTTTGAGACCGGCCAACCATACATAATTACAATCAAAGATGTAATAAAACTTGAATCATAAATTATTATTATTCCTATAATTTCGATCTCGCATTCCATATTTGAACTTTCAAACTTGGAACAGCTGTAAAATTTTATTTGAAATGATGATTCCTTATCAAGGGAATATCCGCCCAGCCATAACTTAAAAAAAACGGATTGAATTTAATATTTGGTCAGAATTAATAAAATGCCAAATTATAAAAATGATTACTTTAGTTTAGTGAGAAATTTGAATTTGTCATTGCGCTTGTGACAGTCTTTAAGGCAGTATTAGGAAGCTATATTAAATGTTATATTTTGATTTTTTCAAAAAATTGGCCAATTCTGGTATATTTATTTAACCGCTGATACAATGTGGTGGCAATAATATCCCGGTGTATAAGGATCGCCAAAACATGAAATAAAAATTATCTTAGTACTATTTCAAACAAAATCTAAATACCAAGAACTATTTAATTGATCGTAGTTAAAATAGACTCCCAAATACTCCATAAAATAATATCACAGTAATAATATACCCTGTTCAAGACGAATAGACATTTTTCCATTATTATTATAAAACACAACTTTTTAAAAATAAATTTTCATGATTTTGTTGAAAGGAAAAATAATCTTTTCACGTTTCCTCGGTTGATTTTTGATGATAAGCAGCGTTACGAACTTGCAGGGAGTAGAGTAGCAGAGACGCACACCACTGGATTTACTGCAATCCACTGCCGTCGTGAGTTCCTCAAGCTCTCAACTTTCTCTTTGGTTGTCCGATTATCAGCTGCATTTGCTTTGCACTCCGATTATCACTGCGGAATTAAATTCTAATATTAGATTCTAATAAAGTTTGTAATTTAAATTCAGTGTTAAATACGTATTCGCATTTTCGTTCAATTCGTCCTAATTGTTTTTCATCATCTTGATAACCAAGAAAAACGGGAGACAAATAAACCGACACGGAAACAGATTATCACTCCTATCAAATCCTTTTGAAAACACATCATATACAATTCATTACTCCGTATTCAGTTAAAATACAAAGTGTAATACAAAAATTGATTTTAATATTCATCCGCAGTAGTACCACTCTAAAATTCCGTAAATATGTAAACTGACTGTTGAACCCGCTTGGTTGCGTGATGAACGATGTAATATGAATATTCAGATGAGATTGACGTCACGCCGACGTGTTATGCTAACGCTAAGATTGAAGTCGTACCTCTGCCGAAAGTTTAACGACGAAGCATTTCTGTATTCCTGGTATTCTCGCGTACGTGATACATGTACAATCAGCTCTACAGAAATATCTGTGTACGCGGTAAGTAACCCTTTCACGATACACACACGTAATCTAGACATTTATTTACGGAGGTATCTTGTTTAAATTTTGAGACTATTGTGACTCTAGGAATGCTGCAGTTAACTGCCTGACTTTTAGAAATGAAACACAAAGCCTTAAGAGGCAAATAATGTATTCGATCACCTTCATTTTAAACCACTATCATTAAATTACTAAAAAAAAAAATTACATTTTAGAAATTTATAATTAATAATCCAACTACTTACCGAAATATTTCCATTTTGATAAACCTTTAGATATTTCTCTCATTAAACAAAGTATTCGTTCACCGTTCGTGCAAATATCATTATTTCGTCTTCGTAAGTATTATATTATAGGTGAACACATGTACTTGCATACTTGAATCAAAATGATTATTGTTAAATGTAGTATAATTTTCACCGGTTTTGCATTTGTTTCTACCCCTTAACCCATTCCCAATTCAGTCTACACCTGTTCCTCAACTCAGCTTGTTCGTTTCTGTATGTGTAAAATATAATAATCTAATGGAATAACAAAAGATTTGTATATGTGAAATTCAGTGAACAGTGTACGGTGAACTCATTAGAATCTCCGATTCGAGTCTGTTCAAGTTTTAGAGTAAACTTCGGGATAAGCCAGGGAGCATCATTATAAGGTAAGTCGAGTTGTCCTCCTTATCCCGTATGCATTCCTGGTTTGATATCGTTGGATTTCTTTACCCTCATTCCATTATTCTCTCATTTTCAATTCCCTATTCCATTCGCCAACTCCTTCCAACTACCCATTAACCTAGTTCCTCTTCCCATTCTATCCCATCCGATTCTAACATCACTCCCACTTGTGATCTGCAATTTGCGTCGGTCACAATCATAATGAGAAGTTAATAGTAATTGACTTTTTCAAGATTGACCTTGCTACGGTAAAAGATTTTTTCTCATGAACCGTTGCATTTTCAATTTGAACCAATCGTTCTACCTACAGGCATATCTTGCTCCCAGATGCAAAATATTAACTCCAAATTATAATCAGAAACATTATAATGGCCTTATATTTCATTAATAGTACACATAATTTAATTCCTATCCAATCTTCCCTTCCGTTCCCTCTGGAAAAAAATTGTTTTTTTTTTCCTTATTTTAATTTACAAATTTTCATTAATTTCAATTCAATAAAAGATATAGTTGTTACTCCTTTCATTGTCTTCAAGACTGCTTAACATTAATATTTGTTACCAAACCTACACTGTATCTCGTTATTGTATTTAATAATTCAGAGAAACCATGTAATTGGTTGAATTTACTATTATTTTAATTACTATCTTAACCATTGTTGATTAACTGTATGTTTTCATAATAAATAAAATAAAATAGAGGTTATGTAGGTTTGTCGCCTCCACTGTCAACATCACCTTCGACGACTTGAACGCACCTTGTTATATCGGTGTGTGAAAGTGAGCACTTAACAACATAAAAACGCATCCAGTACCGATGTCGGATGCCAAAACAAATGCACACTTCTCGCCGTCGCCTTCCAGATAACATATTCGAGAACAATCTTTGTAACTCGTCGAGTGTAGAGTTTTCATTATACGGCTTAGCCTTTTATCTAAAGCTGTAAACTGTCCTCAATAATAAATCAAGTGACAAATGTAAAGTAACGTATTCATAACCTGCTCGAACACGTGAGTAATTAGTGATTATTGGGGCATCCATCACCAACACATAAGCAGAACCTTCCAATTAATCTATAATATACTATTCATACAATACACATTTATTTCATAAAGGGCTGTAAATTTATTACATAACCTTACTTTGATTCCTAAAAGCTCATCGTTATAGCGTCTATGCTAAAATTTATTTTCTAAAAACGGTTCAAAGCTATGCCTCACATTGTTCCTTTCAAAAACATTCAGTGCACAATCTTTCTTATCAATCATTAGACATCGTATAGATGTTTAAATAAAATTAAAATAGAATAGTGACCATATTTATCAATATTTTGACGGCTGTCATTGTTTATTTAATTATATTAGCCTGCCATTTTATCATAGAAGTTTCACATCGGAACAACGATTACAAGTTATTAAATATTATTATCGAAATCAGTCTTCAATTCGCCAAACACAACGTGCACTTCACAAATTGTATGGTCGATTCAATCATTTCCTGAAATAGACCAGTCAATTAGCTGCCTAGATGATGTGATATTTCTCCGTTAGACTATTTTTTGTGGGGATATGTAAAGTCACATGTTTACGCTAATAAACCTACGACAGTTGAACAATTAAAAAAACAATGTTAAAAAATCGTGTGATATTGCACCAGATTTATATGAAAGAATCGCTGAAAATTGGTGGTGCACATTTGAATTAAATTATATTCCATTGTTAATGGCATCAAATGATCTTTCAAATAAATAAAAAAATCATTGACATCATACTTGGTTTTAAAAATGTCATTTCATTTCATAGATCTATTTCGTTTATTGGATAACCCTGTATAATATATTATGCTTTTGATTTATCAACATCACGTGATCACAGGGTGAATAGTAAACTTATACACGCAACTCCATCCGTATATGAAGGAAGTTCTGCGTGTGTAAGGATCAATGGATCATTCACACCATGATTTGACATTACAAAGGGTGTCAAGCAGCGTTGTGTAATGTCTCCATAGCTGTTCAATTTGTGTATGGATAATTGTGTGAAAGAACTGGAATATATGAATGTAGGAGCGAAAATGTGCGATGTGATTGTATGCTGTTTTTTGTACGCCGATGATGCAGTATTAATTGGGAATAATGAACAATAATTACAGAGGCTAGTGAGTAGAATGTACGATGTATGCAAGGAAAGTGACCTTATTATGAATGTTAAAAAGTCGAAAGTGATGGTATTCGAGAAGGAGGAAAGCAAGACAACGTGAAAAATACTTGTAGGTAATGAATATTTGCATTAAGTAGATATGTTTGTGTATTTTAAAAGTATGTTTGATAAAAACGGAAAGGCTGAGAAAGATATTAAAATAAGGGTGACTGCAGGAAACAAAGTGAACTGCGCTTTGAATGCATATGCTTATGCAGTGAAAATGAGAACTACAGTAGACCAAACCATTGTCTCAGGTTTTTCAGCCATGATGTTCTTCCAGGGCCCCAACATTCAGCAATCTTTCCCTGCATTATGAGGTTACAAGATATTCTATTTCTCCAGATGTCTTATTACATGCCCGAGATATTTAAATTTTCGGAGTTTTATTGATATAAATACTAATTTTCCTATATTCATGCGAACCATAAAATCTTCATTATTCATCTTATTTTGATTATTCTTCTGTAAATCCACATCTCACATGCTTCAAGTCGTCTTATCATTTCTTTGGCAAGTGTCCACGCATAAAAGTCAAAAACACATAGCAACTGATCATTCTCATTCGTAACAGATTTCCATTCCCTCCTCATATGTTCGTTATTTATTTCATCGTCGATAGATTTTTTGCAATACGCCTAAGCAATCATTATTCTTTCATTATCTTCTACTGTAGTATTTTGATTATTTAATTTTAATTCAACATTTACTGATTACAATTGAATTAAAATATTAGCGTTGTGTATACGGACAGACAAGCCATTCAAAGACGGGATAAATTCGTGAAAATAAATGTGTCGAAGACGACATGAAATAAATATGTGAAGTTTATTGTTATGTCCCGAACTCCTCCCCCGATTTTACGTACACATATTTTTATAGCCAGCTAAATAATCCGTAAAATCTTTTCCGCTCCATAAACACCGACACCGCGTCTTTACCAAAAGAACAACGTTGAAAAAACGGTGGCTTTAGATAGAGATAATAATAAAAATCGATCTCCATTTTCCCTTATCTCATAACCTTTATGATTTTCCTGAAAAATAACAGGTATAAAATCCACCTGTCGGTCAACCAAACGGTGTTCAATAATACTCGAGTCGTTTGGCTTCAATCTTAAACCAAATACAAATACCGAATAACCTGTGGATGTTTTCGTAACTAAAACGAAATAAAATAAAGTCCGTTTTTTTGTTTGTTAAAAAGTGGTCTAAGTCAAGAAATTGAAAAAAATTAGCTTCTCAATTATTTCGCATCACATTGTTATATTATATATACAAATTGAAAGAATTGTGAAAAATTTGAAGCGTTATATTCAGCATATTGTTACGATGTTCAACGTTATTCCGCTAAGGTTTATTTTGATAATTGAGTAAGTCATTGCAAATTTAAATTTTTAATTTATTTATAAGCTACACGTAATATGTCGACGTAAATTATAAATCAAATAAACTAAATAAATTTGGAAACATTGTGTTGTGCAATTTAAAAATATTTTTTAATCAATTCAAACGTAAACCTTTAAATATCTCAACACGAAAGAAACATGACTTAGACCACTTTCATAATAATGGGCACATAAAGAGGAGTAATAATTTAATATTTTTTGTTTTCATACAGATATAAGTACGACAAAGATAGGTGTCATGTCCTACTACTAATATAGTACAAAAAGTCTTTAAGTTTATGTTTTAGATTTAGATTTTTTTAAGTTTTAAGATTTTCTCATTTTTCAGTAATATTATGCTAATTCGTTAAATTATTTAATATCTTATGTATTGTTATACAAAAACCCGCGTTTTATTATACCACCAACCTCCATATTTCTGTAGCATATTTAGTAACATATACCGATAACTAGTAGCCTGTTGGTGTAGTGGTTAAGACGCTGATCTAGTAATCTATCATCATACTACATCCTATCTTCATACTACAAGCGTTTAGCTTAGTTAGAAAATAGTAAGAATATTGATGTGATATGTATTCTGTGTTAGCATCTTTATTATTTTTTTTTAATGTATTTAAAACAAATTAAACGAATCTCTTAGAAAAATACCGAAAAAAATATATATTGAATAAATAAAATATTTGTTTATCACTAGGATACGAACTTTTCCTTACCGGGGAATTGCATGACCAATTTCACTATTTTGAGAATTATTGGCATTTTTGGGTGAATTAAGATTTATTATTCCATATTTAATTAGTTAACTGATTCATATAATTTGTTTTAAATATCATAGAAGTATATTCTAAAATTGCAATTTCACAATAAAAAAAAAAATGTACGAGTATACATATCACATAGAAATTGCAATTATCTGAAAAAATAATACATTTATTTTTAAATAAGATGCAGTGACATTTTTATACTTCGTGAAATGTTAGATTAATTGATGAATTCGATTACAGTAACCGTCTCACAGTGTCAGATGTATCGCAGATGAGAAGTGTTTTGTAACTTTTGAAGAGTGTGGTATAATATCATATGTCTAACTTGTTTACGAATGAAATTATAATCCCTTGCTTTATAATTATGTGGTGATATAGGGACTCATATAAAGCTGAAACCAAACTGACCAATCAGCAGATGAAATATATCGTGACGGTCATTGCTCTAGGAGCTAGCGACTACTTCTCTACAAAGCACATCTCGAGCGAGCCTCCAGTATTCAACTACATACGCGTATTAACAGTATATGTGAATTGTTTATGAATGAAATTTTAATCCCTCGCTTTATAATTTCATATTATATTCTATAAACTAGTAGTTGTAAAGGAGGTGTTATTCATATTAGGTCTAACATGGTTTTTGACGATAAACCTAATTTAGTTCGATTTCCTGGTTTGAGCTGGTCTAACCACGTTATGCAGTGTAATATCCACATGGTTCCCGAATGAGGTAATATCCTATTTTCATACAGGTCGGCGTCTAAAGAAACAAACACAACTAGGCGCGCAGAAGTAGGTACACAAGTACTAATCTTGAGACGGCACACGCTCCCAGAACCTCCACCCTAATCTAGGCTGCTAAGTCCTCTGCTCCCGCTGTTTACAAACCTTCACTCACAGGGTGCTTGACGAGAATACTTACATTTTTAATTAACTTACAAGCGAAAATCTCAATTAAGAAACACAAGATTAAATCATAATTAAGGTTTTACTATAATTTTTCTTTACATTGAATTATAATTATTTTTTTATTATTATTTATTTCATATCGTATGTTGTAAGTACATTTCGTATTTTAATATCTGCCTCACTGGGCTTCGCCCATGCTGAGGCAAACATTTTATGTTTTAGATCAATAATAATATTATATATAATTAGTTTATTAACTATAAATTTAAAATAAGAATGAAGAAAAAAGAAAGAAAATATAAAAAGTGCAAGTAATAAAATATGATACAATATTTGATCTTGAGAAATTTACAACCTACCTGAAATTTGTAAGGATAATGCACATTTTAACATGTTTAAATAATACAGTATAATTTAATTTATTATACATAACGCGCGCATGCACAACCACAATATGAACACACACAGAAGGGGTGACCGTGCTATGAACATTCGTTCGGTCTGAGTTTTTTAGCCAGAATTTTTATGCACCTTTGTACTGTCTGTATTGCTCAAAGTATTTTATGTATTAAGGGAGAGAATTATACAATTTGAGTGCTACAAAAATATAGCTTTTTTGTCCGTATGTGGTGCACATCCTGATATGAACCGCAAATGTGTTAATAATTTAATTTTTATGATTATGTTACATATATTTAATATATTTTTCTTTTCTATTTACTTATACGCCGGATCAGGTTTTTATCCACAAACTTGTACCTGTGTGAACCTTGTACCGAAAGACCATCAGTTTAGTCATATTATTCATATCATACACACCCAAATTTGCCGACTTCTGTGTCGGTCATCATGGTATGATCGCTTAAAGTTATCTATCGGCAATATCTGGGTTCAAGTCCCTTATCATTTCGATAAATAATTTTTCATGGGTGTATATGAATACAAAGCAGCAACTAGCGATACGTCGGCGTTGGTAGGAATATCGGCGGAACACTCGGGTGTCAAGTGTCAGCCGTTATGCGGTCCGATGCTTAAAATCACTTTTCTGAAATCTTTCTGTTAACATATGTAAACTGTCGTGCAATAAATTGTAGTATTGTTTTTTTTGCAAACGCATAGTCACTCTCCAAATACATAAATTAATTTGAATATTTATATAACTTAAACACATGGATTTAGAACTTATATTATGTATATTTTTATAATATATGTATCGATTTGTCATAAACGTTTCCCCGGATAGGAAGAGATCTAGGTTCGAATTCCAGTAGAAACTAAATATTTTTCGATAATTGTATGTTTTAATTGTTAAATTTAATTTGCATTAAAAATACTACAGAACCATGTTCTGAAATTACAACTTCATAAAAAAAAGTCGTTTTAATAAAAAAAAAAGTTCAATTATCTTCTGAAATATAATTGTCAAATAATTAAAATAAATCACGCTGTATAACAGTAAGTATACTATCTCGTCTAATTACAAGAGATAATCAAATATAGGATACATACGGCAAATCCCACCACAAAAGACCATGCCAGAGAATCGCTTAATTGCTCAGAACGTTTAGACGTTCTGGAAAATATATTCCGTTCCGGCCGAAATTGAGTTCTATCTGAGCTTATAGATCGCTCTATGATTCTGTAGCAAATCAAATTAAATCAATAGCTTCCGAATTGTTTCAAAGAATCTTTATGCTACCATTACAAAGAAACTGTCGTGAAAATATCGTCAGGTCCTAGGAAAATCTGGCGTACTTTCGTCACAATAATGGAGTCGTAAAAATATATATTATTCCGACCGCGAGAAGCCTGCCGCAATGAGATGTTTTTTTGTTTGTTTGTTGCTTTTATATAAAATCTTAGTTCGTCAGATCTTCTCACTTATTATCATTATAAACCAACTTTTCGAAATGGCGTGGGGATCTGACTCATCCAAGCACCATCGTACCTTCCTTATCCACGGTTTTGGAGAGCTGATGCGTCTATTATAATATTTTCAAGTTAATATTGAACATTTGTGAAATGAATAAATAAAATAAACTGAGATAAAAAAAAATTACAATCGATCAGAGTGCAAATATAGTCGTTTAAATTTAAGCTTTGTGATTTTTTTGAAATACTATTTTGTTTATTGTGACAAAAATTAATATACTATTCGACAGTATTTTTTCTGCTCCAAAACGTCAGTGTAACGAAAATTGAACAAAACAGCAAACTTATTAGATAATACAATATTATTAAAAAAAAAATTAAATCAAGTTGAAATAATAACAAATCTTATGTTTTTATTACAAAACGATGCATACATAGATCTTTTAATTTTTACGACGTTAATTAAAAAACTTTTATACCGGTATTTTATATTTTTATGCCGGTTGCGGAGTAATCATTACACTATCGTGAAAAGTGAGTGGATATTCGAACCGGTTGGCAACGTATAATAAAATGGTTACATTAAAGGTTTATTTTAATGCAATACTTATGTCGTGACGAATGAGGAAACAATAGTAAGAAAGATATATGACGCATATATCGATGGCACCAGAAATAGAGGACGTCCGTTGAAGACTTGAAGAGATAATGTTGTATGATCGTGGATCAGGCGAGAATTGTGAGTCGGGATAGAAAAATGTGACGCACTATCCTCTCTAACAATGTGATGATAGGTTAATTAATTTGTTAAAATATCTTTCTGTAAGATTTCTGCCTAAAATTTTTATTATGTTTTATCAACAATTTCATTCCTATTTTTCAAACTATTTAATATGGGCATATAAAAATTATAAAAAATATTTTATCTATTTAGGATATTTTTTGAAAATTTTACTGTTTATAGATGTGACTTTTTTCTGCCTTCGATCATTTAATGTTATTTGCTTTCACTTAATGTTTGCAGGTATTCTATCAAACAAGGATTGCACCCATATCTATGCCTGTCTTGTTGTTTTCGATTCGTGGCTCAATGATGAAATCGTAATTTTTTATATTCATAAAATAAATGTTTATATTATATTCGACTTCTCATAATTAATTTCATGTAAGATTTTCATATTTAAAAAAGATAAGTTAAGTTATTAACCATACGACAATTCTCAAATGTATTTGAAATTACCGATTAACAAAGAAGTTTTTTTAGAATTTTTATAAAGTAATTGCTATTCTGTCGATTACCAGTATGTACTTCACCGTATAACTGTAAATATATCACAACAGTATTTTTCCAACATATCGCATAAAAATAATCTGGTGTTATCGTTGTAAAATTGAAAAACTCTAAAACTAAAATTACCACTGTAGTCTTATTCTAGCTGGCTGTCTCAAGTAACGCCGTTTTACCGATAGCTATTTTTTTTACAGTATTAATAAATTTAATATCAAGGGTTTAAATTAAATAAAAATTGGGGTATATAAGTACATAATATGTACATATAAATTCTAAAGCCTTTCGTAGAAACGTCTCGTGCACACGCCCGTTTTCCAGCACGTGTAGTACAAGCAGGCATTTCAGGAAACTCGTGTTTATTAATTCAATTCAATTCCAAGGGATTCGCATTTTACACCAGAGTTAACGTCTTTCAGCAAAAAGAGGTTTTTTTTTTACTAAAAACACGAATGTGTTCACTTGCTGAGGACAACCTGTGAGAGGAATGTGTAATGTCTGCAAATAAGACTATTATCGTTATTTTTTATGCATCACACCATATCTTTCCGATGAAGCGAGAAATTCCTTGTACAGATAAAGTTATTGTTATGCAAAAATAGCTAGAAATACCTTTATATTTATTTTTAGTTGCCATGCACGATCTGAGGATCTGAGGGTATCTTTCATTGGTACCGAATCGTGTATTCATCGATTTGAATCGGTGTCAATGAATGTCCATAAAAACGACGGAATGATTTGGAAAATTTATAAAATATAATCCAACATATTTTGAATATTTTTACTAAGAAAGAAATCAGACAAATATTTTAAAATAACGTAAAGTTACATTGGAATATGTGTAATATATCAAACACTACTTTAAAAAAAAAATATATATATATATATATATATTTGTACTATCGTAAGTAGTAATCAATTATTCATATATAATTCTAGCATTTTCTACATAATATGAGAAAGCTGAGTAACTTGTTGGTCTAGTAGATAAAACTCTGACCTAGTGAATAGTGGTCAGGGGTTCGAGCCTCGTTCCAGGAGACCAGCAAATTAGTCCTTATTTTATAGACAGATCGTTAAACTTGGTTTTAAAATAATAAGAATATTGATGTATTTCATGTACGCATCTCTATTGTTAAAAAAGTCAATAAAATACTGAAGAATATAATATTTCAAAATAACAATAAACAATTTGAAAAATAAGTGGTACCTTACTGTTTGTTTATAAAATTTTTATATTATAAATATTATTTTGACGCTCTTCTGTCATCCAATGTTCGTACATCTTATGTATCCTTGCAGATTGTTATTGAGACATCATTCAATATCTGGTTTAGCTGACCAAGTCAAATCTTTTGGAATCGTTCTCTGTTCTTGTTGCACACGTGTATTATACTACTAGCCCTTGTGAATTATGCTATAATCAGGTTTATATGATATATAATATATCTTCCTATATAATTAAAATAAATAAATAAATATATATATGTATATATATATATATATATATATATATATATATATATATATATATATTAGTTTTTACGGTTGTTATTTCACATATAATACGAAAATAAATAGTTTATAAACATAATTCTTCTTACTGATATAGATAGATGAAGTATTTAAATCTTTATAGAAAAAATAACTCATATTGAACGCAACAATATTATATATGTTATTTTAATTACAACAGACTCCATTAAATCAATTTCAAAATTTGAATAGTTATTAATATCATGTTTGATGTAAGGCCTGTCAATGACGTAAGTACAAATAACCCAGCCTAAAATTTCCTTTGACAGTCCGGGCAAAATGGAGACGCTCCACCTTCTGATGCTTTCGTAATTAGAAATTTCCCAATTATTGATATTGACATATAGGTTACAAAGTCAAATGTCGTCTCGTGTGGGGGCCAATGTTTATTCAAAATACACAATTTGATAAAGTTGCCGGCTTTCGAAATTAATTTGTTACGTGTTTGTATTGCGCCGTTACTTCAATTGAGGGTCAACTTCTTAACATATGTCCGTGTGCTCGAGAACTCAAAGAAAATTGAAAAAAATTGACACATTAAATGAATCAACTAGAAAGTTATACAGAAAAAATATCTGTCGAAAAAATATGTAATTGCTACCGGCATTCGAACCTGGACCTCTTCCTATCCGGGGAAGCGCGTTCACTATCTCGAAATAGCGATTGACTAAATTTTCGGCTATTTTTGAACTTATATACCTACAGTAATTTTTTCAATTGATTCAGTTATTATTTCAGTGTGAAATTTGTCGAATGTGTATAATTATATGTATTGATAGGAAGAGGTCAGGTGATACCTTATCACTCCATTCATCATCATTCCCTAATTCGAATTCCGGCAGCAACTAAATATATTTTCGATAGATAGATTTTATCTGTATATCTTTATAGTTGATTAATTTAATTTGTATTAAAATACCCCAGAACTATCTTCTGAAAATGCAACTTTACAACAAAAATGTGTTTTGCCTTAAATTTTTAAATTTATTTTTTTATTCTTAAGTAATTTTAATTGAACACTAAAATTATCGTTATTTTTGGGAAAAAACATTAAAAATATGTGCGTGACTAACTAGTTTTAATATTATCTATAAATATTGTGAAAACCATTTTACTCAGGCCTCATCAAACTGATTAAAACCTATATACATGTGATCAGAATACATGGTTCGTTCTCGTTCGATAATGGTAGCAGAAGTGTTCAATATGAAAAATAATAATTGCATTAAAAACATATTGTTTAAATTTACATTATTGAATATTTGATCTCCTACCTATTATTTAAACTGTAAAAATAAAAGAATTTATCATATACAGGATGAATATATTCCAGGCCGAAGCTGTTTTTAATTAAAAAACTAGGAAATTAAACACATTTTTTTAAATTCAATTTTTATTTATCGATTACTTGGTTTATTACAATTATGTATAAAATATGACAATGGTCAATTGGCCACCTCTGACAGAGGTACGAATGCGTGCTCTCTTAACCATATTTTTCATAACATTCTCGCTCACTTCGCAAAATTTTAAATGAAATTACTGAAGTAATTTCATTTAAAATATTGTCCTATAGCATCGGAATTATTATTGACTCATTGGAGTAGACCTTTCATTTCAAGAACCACACAGAAAATAGTCGAGAGCCATCAAATCAGGGGATCGAGGAGGCCAGTCGGTTACCACTTTTTGACATTATGCGGCCAGGAAAAATTTCCAGCGTAGATCGGGCTATGTATGAGGTGGCATTGTCCTATTGAAATATATGTTGTAGGCCCAATCGACCTAATTCGGCTACCAATAAGTTTTTAAATATGTGACGATAGCGATCACCATTAATAATTACAACAATGCCATTATTATTTAGATAAAATGTTTTAATAATTTTATCACCTTATTGAGACATAAGATGCTTTATAATAAATTGTAATTAACTATTCTTTATGTATATTAAATGCAAATTGATAAATATTTGTAAAATTAAAATGGTGGCCAAACAAAATCGGCCTGAAACATAATATTCATCCTGCATTTTACATTAGTTAGTTCTCTTACATCTCATATAGATATTCAATATTATTATCCATCCGATGTCTATCAAATAATCATGTCAATTTAAAATTTTAAGTACACTAAGAGTATTAAAATATGAACTATATTTAATCAAAAATTTATTATGAAATTAATATTTTAGTTTTGGCTAAATTATCTGGAACTATTGGCTAAATTATCTGGTAAGTATTGGCATATGTTTCAATCTTGCAGCGCGCGGGAGTAGCACCAAGCTGAACGAGCACGATGCCATGCCACTAGGGGATACTTGGTACTACGATTGTGGTCAGAGTGAGGGAAACCATTCTCTATACACTTCCCGGGGTTCGGGTATTTATACTAGACTACAGGTAAGGTCATTCTAATTGCATTCACTTGTAATTTATTTTCGTCTTTTTTTTAAGGAACACACATTTTTATTGTAAAGTTGCAATTTTTAAAAACACAGTACTATGGTATTTTACTTCAAATTAAATTTCCCTGAATATGAAATGTTCCTGGTTTGAATTCCGGTGGCAACTAATATTTTTTACAATTAATCGATTATAACTTTCTAATTGATACATTTAACTTGTATTAAATTACCACAGAAATATGTTCTGATAAATTGCAACGTCACAATGATATATGATAATGATAGATGTATCAATTTGAAAAAAGAACTGTAACATTTAAGTTCGAAAATTAGTCATTAGCTTACTAGATTGATATGGTGTAATGGTTAGCGCGTTTTCCTTGGATAGGAAAAGTTTCTGGTTCGAATCCCAGTGGCAACCAATATTTTGTGGATAAATTGATTATATATTTCTAATTGATACATTTAATTTATCATTGTCGCGAGTCTATCGTTACAATATAGGTGTATTCTCCAATTATGTATTAATGTGTATTATTATAGTTATATAATTCGGCACAAATAAATACCAAGTCATTGTTAGTAATCATTTTCTATGTTTGTTTTATTCCGCTTTCTTCAACTCGTTTAAAAAACTTAGTAATTCAATTTTGCTGGAAACCGCATATTACTTTACATATAAGAAACTAAGATCCATGTTAAGAGCATTTTATATATTAAGGTTATGCACATACACTGTACTTTGCGATGGTCGACTCGGTTATCAGTTATGGAGTGAGTAGCTATGGATTGACATATAAAACATTTATTAATAAAATTAAACAGTAACAATTAAAATTTTTAAAACTTATAGTAGATAACAGAACGAAGTGTTTGTATAAAGATGATTATAGTAAATTATTTACAATACGCAAAATCTTACCAGTTGACAAAAATGTAACATATGCTATAATATTCAAAGAGTTGATAAATAATAGAAATGTAAATACTGATTCTCACCATAGCTATTCAACCAGATTATCGGATCGAACCGTGAGAGTACCGATCGCGAACAATGTGTACGGTGAGAGAACGAGAGAATGTGTTGTGCCAAAAATAATGAACAAAATCAATAAAGATCTATTAACCATTAAAAAAAATGATGCGACTTTAAAATACAAAAAAAAAAACATATTCTTATCTAGTTTTTTTAATTCTTTGTTACATTATATTATATTCAGGTATCCACCCATAAAACACTGTGGACTAGATCTTTTACACCCTGTAAAAATTGTTTATCTTTTTGAAAGATTGATTTTTTTATTTACATATATTTATATATATTGTATTCTTTATATCTTTCTAAGTAATTCATTTAAGATCTCCTTATCTAATTAGTTTCCCCTTCTTATATTTTATTTATGTTTTACCTTATTCCTTATTTCTTCATTATTTACTCTGCCAGTAGATTACAGTAGTAATCTGGGGTAACCTTGTGTCCGAGTAACTTCTAATTCTAATTATTTATATTATTTTTTGGTCAATATCAATAATAAAAAAAAACTGTTTATTAATATAATAAATTCATTATTATTTAATGTATAAATTTTTTTTTCAACTAAAAATAAACTATTTTTTCTTCAAGATTAATTTTAATAGAATACTTACTATGCATCAATATAACCAATTTATTCTATTTCATATATATTGTGTTCGTTTGCTAACGACATTAGTTTAAGAAGTTCCGTGTTTATACGTTATATTATCCGGACTACACGTGGTCTCAATTAGTCCGGATAATCGAGGTTTTACTGTATATAATAAATGATGGTAATAAATTTAAACTGATCCAATTTATCTCGTTAAAAAATAGCGATAATTTAACAGAAAGCCAAGGCAGAATAACTAAATACACACTACACACCGCACCACAGCACTCGATAAAACAAATCTCAATACTAATCCGCCCTTTTTCGAATATCTATTTGATGCAGGCGTTATTTTTTTTGTTTATCGAATCAGCATCTTTTGTCTGTTTAATTGCCGTCCGAGTGCGTCAGTTCCTTTTATGAAGACCTTATTTCTCTACATCGTTTTCTAATAACGATCCCTTCGGAATTCGAAATTTGCTATGAAATTTTCAGAATTCTAAATTATATTTATGAGAACGAATTTTGAAATTCACTAAATTTCGTATGCAATCCCTACATAATATGTCAATTCCACAAGATGGCGATGAAAATAAATTAAACTGCATATTATAACATATACAAGATTATCCACAACGGAGCATCCACACGAGATGAAAAAACGAGGCTTAATTTTAAGCCGACCATTTTTTCATGCACGTGTCATAGAAACGATTAACAGATTATAATTTAGGACGTTTCGAGAGATGCTTCCAAAACGTGCGCATTATTTGGAATTTAAATAGTAAAACAACACGACTACAGTATGTTTCCGAAATATATATAAAAAATACAACTACCTAATAAATAATATTTCTTTGCTTTTTATATATATGGTAAAATAAGTATTAATGACATATTTATACATCAAAGATGAACATAAAATAAAATAATACTCTTAATATAAATAATTTGCTATTAAGTTGAAAAATTCATTGTTTTTTTAGTGGGATGCAGTAGATATCATATTTGAAAGATTCATTCTTGTCTTGGCTACTTTGCCAGACTTTTGTCTGTGTCATTTTATTAAAATAAATAAATTTATAAATATATGTATATTTTTAACATAAAAATAATACATTTAAATAAAGGTAATTGCTTTAGACAGGTCTGTTCCAAAGTAAATATTTGTACAGTTTTTTAAATTTATATTTTGTTATACTAAAACCATATAGAAGTGCATTAGCATAAATGACAAAATACTTTTATTTAGTTTTCTACCCACATCAAGCAACCACTTTGTTATTTTCGGTTTAGATTCTTTAATCACTTTCAACTCTTTGATATCTAGTAGCAGTTTATTATAGATTCGCGGTGCACAAAATAAGAAAGATCGTTGCCCAAATGTTGTGTTCATTTTTGGCACCAGAAAGTCTCTGAAGGTTTTGCTTATTATTTCCTTTGATTCGGATAGTGGATGTGAAGTTAAATTTTTAACAAATTATTTTAAAATTGATTTGTTATAAAGTTATGTTAAGTCCAAAACTTGAAAGGATCAAAAAAATTCTTCAGAGTTATATCTAAAAAGCCTCTTGTTTACGTATTATTAATCTATTGTGGGAGATTTATATCCCGTCCGTTCTAGTACTGTTACATGGTAACTTTTGAGATAAAGCCTTAACAATGGCACGTATTACCATGTCAAAACATTGGATTAAATTTTTTTAAGGTATCTTTTAAGGATTTCCAATAAACGACTGCGTTAACGATGGCGAAAGACGATTTTCTTGAATTGTTCGTGAAATATGTTTTTTTGATTAAAGTGCATTGTTTTATAATTGATATAATAATGAGTAGTATTTAAATCATTGATTTTTAAATTATCTGTTGAACCAATATGGCGCAAGAAGATGAAAAAGAAGAAGAAGAAAAATAGTAAAATGTAAGTAATCCTATAATTTGCAATTATTTATTTTAATTTTTCAAAAACTTCAAAGAGAACATGACGTTAATTGTTAGCTTTCTATCGATCCCATCCTTCAATTTTTAGTGTATTATATATATATATATATATATATATATTTATTTATTTCATAGTACATTCACTTAAAAAGATATATCGTTCAGTTTTTATCTATTAAAAATGTTTTGTATTACTATTTGATCTCTTTAATGTTTTTTGTTGTAAGATTTTTAGGATATAAAGCAGAAAAGGGATTTAAATCACTGTAATGGTTGAATTAAATAAACATTTAATACTTATTTATTATTCTTGATCACCCAGTACTAGGGTAGGTATAAATAAAATCCCATTAAAGAGCAAGGGTGGGGCGAATGCTGAAGCGTTTACTGAAAAGCGGAGAGAATAAAATGAAAAAAACCGATAGCAGCAGCCAGAAATAATAAAAGAGGCGTATTGTTTCCAGGGCGAGCTTTTTCTTGTTCATTATTTATGAGGACTTTGCCTTCGCACTGAAGTATCAGGACTGTGCAGCAGACAGACCGAGGATCCAGGTGAAAAATCTGATGTAGAAGAGAATTAATGTACCTGAATGCAGCCCATGAATACAATAGGTACTTACTGTGAAGCTCATTGGTACAAAACATGCTGAACGCACAAAAGGTTTAATGGTTCAAATTTTATCCAAGTTAACTAGCATTAGAATTGGCATGCCTGAATGTGGAGCCTAACGTGATAGTTTGCATAGCTATATAATTTTATTAGCTAGTTAGGATAGTCTATCATCGGATTTTACTAAATTGATTTTAACACATACTCTGCGGTGGTGGGTCAGATTTGACAGGGGTGCTTGTAAAAAAATAAATTACGCTACAAATATTCGTTTAATGTTGTTTTCCTTTTAGCTAATCTCTTATTAAATATTTCCAAATAATTTGAGATACAAATAAATGTTATCGGACGAGATTCAAATGAGTTATTGATAAAAATGTGAAAAAACGCTAAAAAATCAGTCGCTTTTACGGGATTGAAACTCAGCGCTTACACCGAAATATATATTGTCAACGTTTTGAACGGGTAAACAAAGGATACCAGGTATGCGTCCATGTATTTGTTTTGACTTATTTTCGTCTGGCGGCCCCTAGACAATACCAGTAATATAACTATTTGAGGGGTGTTGCGCCTGTTGTTTTATGACACTACCTGTTCGGGTTTCGACAAGAAGATGTTCAGTGGATGTTTGTATTTTGACTGTATGCATGAAATTTTTTACATTATTCGTTATATTTTTTTAATTATTACCTTTAATATTTTAGCAGAAACATTAAGGCACATCATGCCATTTCATTAAATCATAATTAAAATGAAATATCTATAAAAAATCTCCCACAAAGCGGATGAAAAACTGAAAACTTGAGGTGGGTCTAAAATGACCCACCACCACCGGACGTGTTTTGTTTTGACCCACCGGGTAGTAAGTGTTAATGGTTTAATTTATTATGTAAACACATATGTGAAAATAAAACACTTGTTTTTTTTTTATTCTATTCGTTCAATTTATTATATAAAACGTGTTAGCCTTGTAGGGGAATTATCAATTTCGCTTTGCAAGGGAGGCGAAACGCGTCTCAATCAAATTTAAAAAAACAAGTGTTTTTATTTTCACGTATGTGATTATAGAATTCTACAAACTTACCTCGAAAACAGTAAACTATTAAATAAACATAATATTTAAGTACAAATTATATTAAATAATTTAAAGATGTACAGAAAAATATATTTATTGAAATAATATTTCAGTTGCTACCGAGATTCGAATTTTGGAACTTTTCCTATCCTATGTCAAGCAAATACATTTACGACAAATTTTTGGACATATGTGTATTCTGTATCTCTTTAAAATTGATAGATCTGTTATTCTATTTTATGAAGTTGCAACTTTACTACAAAAATGTTCTTAAACATATATTTTTATATTTTATGTAAACGAATTCTTTAACAAGACTTTTAAACATACTTATTATATTTTTAAATAAATTGTTAAGATAAATTATACAAAATATTTATGTCAAACCATTAACACACGTTGATGTACAACATCTAAAAAATGTACAAAAACCATAAACGAAATATAAAATGTTACATTTGAAGATAAAAAACATGTTATTTTACATTTTTTAAATTTAACTGTTATTTTAAATATGAATTTTGGAATGCAATTCGCGTAGCTTCAAAGGATAATATGGAAAATCTAAAAATGTGTGGCGTTCATATTAATATTCCGTATTTTTGTATCTCTAACACGGCTCTATGCTAAGCATTTATTTACTTCACGTTTTAATGTATATCAAACAAATTTTCAAGGCCCATGTCCACGAGGGAGATATTTATATAACTCACTGCTTTAATAATCCCCATATATACGCCAAGTTTTAAAGATTCAAGTTTGTATCACACACATAATTGATAGTTCGTCAACCGTTGATGTTCCGTTCGTCTGTTGGGTGAATTTGAATCTTCTCTGCAGTAGTGCACACAGAATAAATGTTCGCAATTGAATGCCCTTTTAGAAGAAATTGTTGTAGTTTTATATAGTTCTAACCGATTTTATGCATAAGTATTGAGTTTTGCTCTAACATTATTTTTGACCCCTTCTTCCAATTTCAAGCTGATTTCTGAGTTTATTTTCAGATCAAAATCTCAACACTTATACATGGTACTTAAATTTATCTCATCTAAATCGCTGAGATTTATCTAGTAATGTTTCATTTCATAGACACGGCCTAACAGAGCCTGTGTCATGATAATATATCCATAATAGGGTTAATGGATAAAATCTTTTTAATATGAAGGATTGACACAATACGAGCAATTAACCATGATTTGTGACTTGGATTCTTAATTTTGTTGAAAAATGTCTTGGAATATTTGCAATACTGAACTTTGTAGTCACTATACTTTTTAGTCGTATGTGAGAAATAGTTTGAAGAACAATGCGGATTTGTAACAATTATACCAGGCCGGCTATCAATATTATCAGATGAAAAAAAAAATATTTATAATAATTAAAATGAAATAAACAGTAAGTTAAGCCAGTAGTATCTATTAATTAAGAGTTTATGAAATAGTAAATATCTATTTATATATCACTGTAAGAGATATCTTTAATTAATGAGAAAAATATTATTCTATTAATCTTTAAAGTAAAACGGATTGTACCGACAACAAGATGACAACGCGAGTTGTGTAAAGTAAATAAAATTTCTGTATAGGATTTTAAGAGAAAACAGAAATATGAAATGTTGACTGCTGAATAATGCATTTAATATCCTCTTATTGCCTTCTTCTCTCTTTCTTTGTCCCTTTGTCACGTTTTTTTTTTCATCTTACCCCGGAAAATAATCGTAATATCTGCACCGTATATAGTTCACGAGTGTGGTTTAATGTAGGTGACGTCAAATAGTTATTCAGTTTTCATGCCGTATTCACGATAAAATGTTCCATGAATTAATAATATTCGTAATGTTACGGACACGCCACAAAGATAATAAAACAAATTCTCCGTCTTTTTTCAATCAATATAAATTAGTTAAACTATTTACCAAAATCCTCCATATTAAAAGAGCATGTAATTTATGCACATGAACAATTAGGACTATAATTACATATTTAATTAAATAATAAATTTACGATATATTTTTTTGTGGTTGTAATTTTTTCAGAATGCGTGTATGACGTCTTTCGATAATTAAACGAATATATTTTATTGAAAAAATACGATAGATTAATCTTTTTTTTTCGAATAAAACTGTAAAAATTAGATGCGAAAAATGACTTAGAACAAATTTTACATGTTTAGTTAGATACCGTATACGCATGTAGGGATGAATTCAGAGATCAACGCTTGAAATTGGTAGGACCAAATCGTGTTCATTTTATGGCATACGATTTAAGATACCTACAGTGATATATTCTGACAGGTAAATAAATAGAAACCATTTAAATGAGAACGTTTATTCTATTTTAACTGCTGCTGGGGAGATTCAAATTCACCCAACAAACGAACAGAACATCAGCGGTCAACGAATTGAAATTTAACGTCGTTTGACGTTTACAAGATGTGCGAGTGATATGACAGTACTCGAATCTGTGACTACAAAAGCCGATAATTGTCTCCGAACCTATGGGAGCGTAATTCTTATCTCAGAGATTGTCTCGAGATGAAACTATCATCGGTGAACACGGGCCATTAAAAAAGATTATTGAAATAATAAAAATTTAATATACAATACTTGTGTTGATTATTTAAATATAATATACACATTTATATTAAAAAAAAATATATATATATATATTTTTTTTTAAATTTAACACACAAAATTTTCTGATTGACAAGTAACTATATGAAATATAGTCAAACCCAGTGACGCAAACAATCAACATTTTTAGTGTGTTAAGATAGTCAATGCATTGAAAGGGTTTAGTTTAATACCCCTCTTATACATATATGATACATGAATAATTATTATTTGATTATTGGACAGGTTTAATTAGCTAATTGTAAATATCAACGCTTAAATTAAATCATAATATGCATTTTGATTTATCATTTAATATTTATAAAAAATAATATTTTGTATATCATCTATTTATGGTTTTTACGATACTTACTATGTAAAAAAATATAATTGAGAAAAATTTGTTACTTTAGTTTTGGTATTAATTCATTTCTACTTACACAATATATTATAGAATGTCTCAAAAGTCTTTTTCATTTTGGTTCATTCATTGCACCAATGCAACGAGCAGTAGAAGGGTGGGGGGAGTGTGCAGATCGCTAGCCGCAACCTTGGCAATTCAGTCGCTATGGAGCGTGTCCTTCATGAAATTTTCTTTGGAAAATTGATATTCCGACGAGGTGACAAAAACTGTCTTCCACGTAGCCACGATTTGACACTAAAGTACTTTTTACTATTATATACCTTAAATCATATATATACAGTAACAATCATCCCCTCTGGACCAATTAAAAGAAAATATCCGAAAAGAAGTGGCAGAATGAAGAATACGTACCGAGCAGTTTTCAGAAATGTTGCCTTTAGTTTAGAAGAGTACCAGCAAAATAAGAGATCACATTTAGAAAACATCATTTTTAAGAAATGAATTCTTAAACATTTTTTTTATTAAATCGATCCATTTTTTATTATGAAAAATACTTTTGAGACACCTTTATTTATGAAATTAACGTACATCACGTCATATTTTCGATAATGTATGGCAGTGTGCACACCGACGACTAAATTTTTAAACGATAGACTCTTTCTTCCTCAATGTTCGCTCAGTCTAAGTATTAGTCTACAAATTAAAACAACACACATTTATATCTTGACATACATATATCGTGAATAGAATACGGGTACACAATGACAAACTCACACACCGTGTACTGCTACGACTGAAGAGTCCCCCTATGGTAAAATCCATCATGATATACTAGACAAGACTAAGACAGGCTACCAGGATTATGAAATACCATTGTCCTGGTAGTCAGTAAATACTAAACTCACCCCTATACAAAAGCTGCAGACAACAATTGCAACCATTATATATTTACTGTTTCCAAGGAAAGTTTGTACAATACAACTCCATAATCACACACATACTTTTTTTTTATTCTACTCGTTTAATTTACTTGAGGCACATTTCGCCTTGCAATTTAACATTTTAACTTAAAAACTTGTATTTATAACTATAATTGAGGACAGCCATACATTTTTATTTGCATGTGCTTGAGTGCATTGTTGATAATGCCCTTTCAAGGTAAAATTCAAGTTAATTAAACGAGTAGAATTAAAACACAATTGTTTTATTTTCACACTGTAACCATTATAATTTAATTATGTATGTAATTCTTCATTATGATTTTTTTTTAATTTTTTGATATTTTTGAATGATGAACCCGAATCTTTCATCAAAACGCGTTACTGTTTCGCATTATTATCCGATTACGTTTTTGACATATTTTAAACTTATATTCTGTAGTTAATTATTATCTTCATTAAATGACGTATTATCTAGCGTATGCTATCGGTGCCGGTGCTGCTCTGGGGTCGGATCTGGGACTCTACTACACAAAGCTCTGTGCATAAACGGAAAAGGCTATAAATAACGGAGAACTCTAGTTGTTACCACTGTGCCATTGCTCTAGACCACCCTTGCCATTGGACCAAGTTCTCCATTATTCTACGAGTGCGTGTGGGTAGTACTGTGCAATACCACCTACACCTCAAACAATCCCATGCACAGACCTCTGCCATGGCCAACTCAATAAATCATAGCTGACGTCATTTTCGTAACAAGGGACCGCCGAAGAAGGATTCTGTAGTCATTGTTTACAATTGATACGAATACATCAATTATTTCATGTTTAAAAAATCAATCATCTTTATATTGCAACGAATCCCAAATAAATATATATATATATATATATATTACAAATATTTTTAATTAAAACACATCTTTATTGTGATTAAATTATTCATAATCTAGTCCAAATAATTTAAGTATATAAGTAAAATACTTTTTTTTGTAAAGTTGTAATTTCAGAACATAATTCTGTAATATTTTTAATACCAATTAAAATAATCATAAAAAATCTATATATAGGAAAAGTTCCGGATACGTATTCCGGTAGCAACCAAAAATATTATTACGATAGATAATTTTTTCCGTTCAAAGTTATATCTAATTGATTAATTTAATTTATATTATGTATTTTCATGATAGATTGAACTGCTTAAAATTTTTGAAAAAAAATAGTATTATTATTTTATTTGTTCAGAATTGTAATACTTTATGGTTCTAATAAATTCTTAAATATTCTCTTTCAGAATTTGTTCAATTTAGTCAAGCCTTGTCTCACGTCATCTTTATACGTCTTTTATAAAATATCAGTATTACAATCCCGCTTCATCCAATAAACGGCTTGTATAATATAGCAGTGGCGTCTTTTGCATATCAAATGAAGAGTTGAATAAATTATCTTAAAAATATTAGACTATTTTTTTCAGATTTGTCATAAAATAACCTACATAAAAACAAACGACAGACGAAAATAATGAATGGTTTATGAGAACCTCTACATATATTATATTGAATATTGAGGCCCTATTTGCTAGTTTGTGGGAGCCGTCCCATGTCTACTTTACCGCAATTGTTTCTCTTATGGTTTATGTCCACATAAAGAGGCTTCAGTGTGTCAACCAGACCCACGGCGTCCATTTATCTACAGCTACTTCTCTTCATGTAATCCTAGAGATATTATATATGGACTCTTGTAAGATGCGGATACGGCGACAGTACTTACTTGGCTTTGACAGCGCATGGAAATAGTTCTAGTCGAAATGATTTTAGTAACGAATCAAATAGAATTACAAGTATTGCAAAACTCAAATAACATAATTTAAAAATATTATTTATAAAGCTAATCTCTTTTTTCGAGAGGTACAGCGATATATAAAAAAATATGTAACTTCGTATCAAAATGTAAAAGAATCAAGTAATTTATATATAAATTGTAAAAAATGTAATTTAAATTTCTTATTATCCTTAATTTATCAAGAGAAGTCGGGGAGAAAGAAAAAAAAAATTATTAATTTATAAATATATACCTATTATATATATATTCCGGGTAATGTAATTAATCGCACCATTTTAGCTACTGAAGTTCATATTCAAGAACCAATTTACGAATTAAAAAATAAAATTAAAAAGAAAGAAAAAAGATGAAGATAAAATTGAAGAAAATTTACAAGATATGTAAATTTGAGCAAGAATATCTGATGTCTAGAGACCATGAGTTAGGGTAGGTTAAAATAAATGTAATGAAAATATTACATTTTTAATTATACATTAAAATTTCCCGCTAAGTAACATTTTGCACAAGGGTTGATCAGTGTAATAAATTCGTAATATGGGTGTGATTCGTAATATGGGTAGAGCCAGTATTGGTGCACTCACCCAAACATATTGACTCATACCCATATTAATTATTGCTACAAAGTGTTACAAAAATTAAATCCACCTCAAAATTGTTCTTCATATACACCTTTTATATGTTAATAATAATAAATCTTTCTACTTGTAATTTTAATCAATTGTACAATTGCTTGTAAACTATGCCCGTCTCGACACAGAATTCTCTAGTGAGACGGGCACAGTCCAAACAAATTTTTTTATATGTATAATATAGTTATAAATAATAAAATAAAATAATAAATAAAATAAATTAACATGTATTTTTAAGGCGAACACATAATTATTGTGGAATTGTAGTTTTTCAAAACATTGTTCTGTGGTATTGAAGTATTCTATGGTTTATCTAAATTTAATAAAAATGAATTGATTCACTTTTCGTGTCTCCTAGTGTATATTACTCAAATTTATTCGATATTTGTCGCAATATAAAATTGATTACATTTTAAAAATGCAATAATAGACCATCAAATAAGTTCAAAAATGTATCGTCAACCTATTTAGTTGATGTGGCGAAACTGGATAACGCATTTCGCATTTCGAATCCCGATATCAAAAAAAAATATTTTTTCGATAAATTGATTTTTTTTTGTATAACGTATATTTGTCAGACTTTTCTGCACATGATTCAGAACAAATATATTTCAAGAAAATTTGAAGGGTTTAATTTGAATCACGAAAAAATAGCAGGAATGCTAGTCGTTACTTTAGACGGGTTGCAGATAATTTCATGATAATCTAAATTACAATATTATGTGACATCTTCGTGACAAAAATAATCGCGCAATTTGAAATTCGCTGCGCGCTCACCATTTAATATTATGGCACTATTAATTTTTTTTTATAGCCCTGAATTGTGTACTTAGAGCTACTTAAGATTTCACGTAAAAAAGTTACTTAAATTTTCTTTCTTTTACGTCATAATATAATCTTTACACGATTCGGGACAACATATTTTTTAAGTAAGATTACAAAGTTCCATGGATATGTATTTACTTGCTTAACACTCACGGCGTGAGTTACGTGATGGCTGTGACCGTTCAGCTGCCGTATTTACTGAAATAAACTGTTGACTTAAGTTGGAGGTACACGCGCATACTTTGTAGTATCATTCGAGAAAATTGTATTTCAACATAAGAACAGAACAATGACTGTATTTCCGTAATATTATAATTTTAGTACTGGTTTTATTCAATATTCGTATGATTTTAATAGACTGATATTTTTTGTTGAGAAATACGTGAAGGTTATTTCTAATATTTTTAGGATATACTCTGTCAATAAAAACTCAGTAGTCTATTATACGTTAGATTTATTCCAGAGAATTGTTCCAAAATATTCACCGAGTTTCCTAACGTACTATTTCCTCTTATGGCGGACGTGACGTAAATAGGCTGTTATACAGTACCTAAGAACTTAGTTCACAGTTTGGTATGGTATAATGTTGAAATTCGATTCCGAATATTTAGCACTGCAGCATGCAAGTGTTCTTTTAGCCGTTTAAATCCGTCACATGATTTGTTTAGTTTGTACATAATACACCATGTACTAGTTTGTTTGTAGCAGGTATATAAATTCTCGGATAATATAACAAAACTTTTTTGATATTTTTGGTATTTGTTGCCGTATATTTCCTTCGATAGCTAGTATTGTTGAACTTTTGTGAAACTGGGCTATTAGATGCCGATGGTCGCTCTCCTTACAGTCTTGAATCTTCTTAAAGTCTGCTGATCAGCCTCCGAAACTTCATATAACTAATAATCGAATAATAATACACAAAATGTTTTCATATCACTGCCGTAAAATATATCCGTCCGATTCCAAAACTGTCTCTCACAGAAGCAGTTCCTTTTTCATTTGTTGTTTATAAATCCACATAAATAGAATGCACATATTCAAACATTATATCAGGCCTACCTATTGAAGTATATAAACGTGTAAACAGTATTTTTATGTATTTAGGTGTGCAGAAACCAAACATGGTACTTAAAACATCGTGTCTTGTACTGATTTTCAAAAAGTTTATTTTTGTATAGTACTTCTACATATTTCCTAATCCCTATTAACTTAGGATCAGTTTTCCATGTACAAAAGTGACAGCACGCTCTATCCTAAATGGTCTCCCAAATTATTTCATATTAATATGCAAGAAATTTCTTTATTGTGCCAAAAAGCGCAATGTGAGCATTTCGATCACGCAATTTATACCCGCAAAATTATTTATTTTTTACCTAAATTTAAATGTAAATCTTTCTTACTACTATTTAAGATGCGTCTCTTTCCCCTTATCTGACCAAGTGTCTTAAAAATTTAATCAAGATCGACTACAATAACCATAACTGAATGAATTGTGCAGATCTGAAGGTGTTACGCATGCATGAGCAAGATATCATTATTGAAAGCAAAACAACCAAAGAGATCTCTTTACTCTGAGAGTAAGAACATTTTACATCAAAGTCTTTTCCCGTTTATTGAGCATAAAAGTTCACTTTTTGAATGTACACCCAGTCGTTTTTCCTGAAAATCTTAGTAAAATGTGTGAAGAGCAAGGTGAATGTTTCCACCGAGATTTTAAGGAAATGGAAAAAATATATCAGGGTCGAAGGAACGTCAACGTGATGGGTGACTATTGCTATATTGTGAAACTCCAGAAACTTCACACGAGAAAAAACTAAGGTTGATATCTTCACCACTTCTAAAATTCTACATACATAGACTAAAAACAACTATATGTTTCACTTTAATTTAACAATAACCAATAAAGATAATTTTAATAATACAGCAATGAAGTTTTAACGTAACATTGTGTTAATGGTAGTACATTAAACATGTACTATAATACAATACAATCAATTTAATATATCATCTAATTATAACTCATTAATTCGATACAATACTTAAATTCATAACTGTAATACATAAAATATAAAAATATCCTTTGTGTTGAAACATGTTTGAGTAGCTTGTTGGTGTAGTGATTAAGATGCTGGCCTATTGATCCAGTGGTCGGTGGTTCGCGCCTCGTTCCAGGACTCCAGCAAGTTAGTCCTACTTTCATAGCACCAGCGTTTAGCTTAGTTTGAAAATAGTAAGAATATTGATGTGACATGTATTCCGTGTACGCATCTCTATTTTTATTAAAAAAAAAAAATTGTTATTAAGAATAATTACAATCGTTTAAAAATGTATATAAACCCTTGAAATTCTAATGAATAATATGTCTCTTTTCATGTCACGTAAATAATATTATATTACTATCTTTCACCACATATTAACATTGATAAAAATGCAAATTGTCGAGGTAAACTGTTCTGACAAGCTTTCCCTTTGTTTACAAAGCAAAACGCGTCTCACATAAATTAAACGAGTAGAATAAAAAAATTATGTATTTTATTTTCATATTTATATTGTATTCATATTATATTTTCATATTGGTTATTTTTTATATTTTTCGAATATTTTTTTTTCCGTGAATGGTGCAGGAATTTGTATCCAATGCAGAAATCAATAACACAAAACTTTGCTATACCTTCTGATAGAAATTAACTTATATATAAAATAAAATTGTTTTCATGCAGATTATAGACGAATAGAGTTATGTTAATGGTGGGCAAAATTGTTTCTTTTGAATATATTTGGTAAAAGTTTATCATTAAAACTGATGATTTGTCAGTATAAACGTCAAAAAAAACTACTGTTAAAAATTGTTTGGGTGGGGCGCTATCAATTAATAGCTTAGCTTCTTGTTACACAATATTTTAATCATTCCTCAGGTCAACTATTCAAAAATTAATAATTTACAAAAAAATATATGCCCGACTTCGTGACCCACGCCTTACTTTTATGGGCAAACTTGAAATTGTTACATTAAATTATTTGTATATTAGTGTCAATTTTCTTTGATGTATGAATTAGATGGATGTGAAAAATTAACGGCTTCATTTCTTTTCTCGGAAATATGAAGAGTTTCACCTGTAGACTGAAGGGTCTGCTCTTCCCGAAAAAATAATAATACTCAAAAATTATCTATGTAGTATGAACATAGTTGTAGTAACAAATATTTTTATTTAAAATGTTACACGCGAATTAACTTCCAAATCAATTAATAACATCTATGTTTTGATTATTTTAACCAATGTTTTATTAAACCCAGGTTTTGTCAGTGGTTATTAATAAAATTAGTGGTATTAGTCTCGAGAAATCTGCTTTGAATTGCGTTTGTGATTAACTGTTGACAAACGCGCCACCCATCGTTCCGTTAACTTGATTTTATCTAATTATTAGTTTAGAATACGAAATGTTCATTCATATGAGATACCCAAAGCCTTAAAAATTTTCACATACCTTTAATTAGCTAAGCTCTAAAACAATATTTTGCACTTTATTAATGATTTATAGTGTCGTCATTTCATCTTCAAAACTCGTATGATCGATCACGTTTAAATTCTGCAGTCAATTTTTATACATTTGTAAAGAAAAATACACAATTACTGAATATTATTACAAATTTTCTTAGTTTTTGTTATTTAAAAAATAAATATATAATACGATATTTAATTTTATAGATTTTCAAATCACATTATGATTACTTTAAATAACTTTTTACAATAAATTAATAGCAGCGTAACAGAATAAAAGTTTCGATGTATTATTTATATTTTCAGGTAACGAACTTCTCAAATGATCCCTATAGCACAAAGCTTCGATCATGTCGTAGTAAAAATATTACAGTTTCTTTGGATTATTGGGTAGAAAATTGGAATTCCTAAGAAATTTTATAAATTATTGAAATAATCGACGAAGGCAGACAAACTGTCAATTGTCCACTTTATCTCTTCCTGCCAACACGTCCACCAAGCTGAGCGAGCCAGCGCTAATGGAATACATTAGGAGAAAAGATTTATAGCTTTGTAAGATTTCGAATTTTAATTCGCAGAGAAAATTGTTTAGTCAACAGACTTAATTCATGATTTAATTACGTTCTCAGTATCTTCGCTCGCTGTTTATTTTTCTCATAAACAACATTATTTTAATTTAAAATAATCTAATGATGAACTGGTATTTTTTTTTTGTATCAAAAATGTACATTGACAAATGTACTGCGTTTGTATTTGATTAGCGAACCAAAGAAACGTCGACGCGTGCAAATAAAAATAAAAATATTTTTCTCATATTGGATATTTTATAATGGCAACAATATTTTATATGTGTGACAAAAATTGACTAAACAAAAACATCCCACTCGTTGCCATGGTGATTACATGTTTTATTTAGAACTCGTAGATGACATTCACATTTTTGAGAATAAAAATGTGTACTTTCACGTCTCAGTAGGTAGGTAAAATTATTTTCCATTCACGAATTCAGTTCTAATAAGGTACCTATCTACAAAGTTGAATTAAAAAAAAAAATACATATATTTACAAGACTTACCTACCTAAACAAAGTACAATGCTAAACAAGCGTTTTCGAACAAACTTTTTTTAAAGATAAATGTAATAAATTCATTCCTTTCGTCTTTCCAGTAAACAGTACTCATTATACAAACAAATGCGTGATGTTTATACATAGCCATGAGAGTAGGTATTAACTGTACTTACTGGTTTTTTTTTAATTAGCTTAACAACCAACATTTCATTACCTTATATTGGACGAAGACTGGTGTCAAGCAACGTATTTGGAAATTAAAAAAATGATGAATCATTCTAGTTTTTAGATAAGTAGTTTTTTCAAATTAGTAAATACTCTTTTGGATTCAGCTGCGATCACTGTTATTAACACATTCCGCATCCAAATTCCTATCCATACTTTTTCTCATGCTAATCTTTTCATTTTGAAATGTGACCTTAACGCTATCAGATGTCAACTTATTTTTGTATTGATCATATTTGTTCGACCTCGACATCGCGATAGCATTCGCGAGGTGGACCTTTCAGCTTCAGTGCACCAGCACTGTATTGTTTGTGATCCTATGATTTGTATGCACAGTGATTTTGTTTGTGCCGTGGATGAACTTGTGACATTGCCGTATTCAATTGTAATCGGAGATCGGCTCATCCGCGTGCCATTTGTGCGATCTCAGCGGCGACTGCGGAGATTACGGAGACGTCATATATAAAGTAAGGCGAGCAATCTTTCCGAATCCCCATTCCCTGAAATTCACTGGTTTTCGACTAGAACCATTATCCCCTTACCTCATCCTGTACAACGTTTCCCTTTTTCCCTCCCCTACCTTGCGGTGATTCTGATTTACGACCAGAATTGTCGTATTCCATTACGCTGGACGCGTGACCCGCAGTTTGTACAATTCATTTTGATCCTACCGATTACTACTTAATACTGTTAATAACTTTACTGCCATATAAAGAAGAAGTTTAGATTTTTGATCATACAATACCTGTTGTAATAAGTTAGTGTTTTATTGTTTATAAAGATTATCGTTAATTGACATCCCTAACCTCCCCCCTTCCCAACCCCTGCCCACTACCCAAAAAGATTACTAAACTGTATTTAGTTTAGTTATCACTTGATAATGAGAGGGACTGCATTTCTCTAAATTAAACTAATAACAGTATAACCCAACTTGTGTGTAGTACAAAATTTAGATAAGTGAATATTAAAAGAATCAGTTGTTCTTTTCATAATTTCACCAATACACACTCGAAAAGACACAGCCGACGTTATTTTCTTTCATGAAATATGTAGCAAATGCTAAAATATTTTTAATAGAAAAATATTTTTATTATGAAGTGTGCGATGCGATAAATAAAGCAAATAAAATAAATAGTTACAAAAAATATCTATCAATCGAGAAAATATTTAAACAAATAATAGATATCTCATAAAGACGAAGATATTTTTTATTATATTTGAATGGAAATATATGATTGATTAATGGGTGAGAATAGTGAACGTTATATTTATATAAAGTGATCACTTAAGTCAGCCGAAGACAGGTCGTAAGCCCTGTAATTATCTATACTTCCATATATTCGCGTTAAAACATAATAATAAATAGATTCATCTCTATGATATATCTATTTGTTTAATAACAGTGCCTTTGTAATTGAAAATTCAGTAATTGTATGTTCTTAGACATATTAAAATATTGAAAAAATATTTGATTGCTACGGGGATACGAATCTGGAACTATTTCTATCCAGGGAAAAGTATTATCATTTGGCTATATCAACCCGTTAAGTTTCGACTAATTTGAAACATATATTCAGTATTATTTTTATTTGTTAACTTTGTTTCATTAACCACTTATTGAGATTGAATATATCTACCGGTGTCGAAAAACATGCAATTTTGGACCTTGCACACTTGCTGAGATTAAAGTCATATTTTTTAATCTTTTTTCCATCTGTGGACGACAAGTCCCAGCTTTTGATAGATAGGTCAATACCCTTAAAGCCTAGTCTTACCCTATGCGGTGTCTTTCATTTCAAATAGAGTTGGCAGTTAAAAGGTTAAGGAGCTAGATATTTTCAAGACTTCAGTTAGAAAAATTAAATCAAAATATAATATATAGGTCGTAATGATCTTATATACCTCTATCATCATTTTATTATTACACAGATTTCAATTTTCATCGCATTGTTCTTCCCCTTCTCACAGAAATTTTTATATATTTTTAAAATTATTTTTCAACACGCCGTTTCCTCGTGGGGGCAGGCAGAGAGGATAGAGCGCCACACTCTTCTGTCCTGACACATAATTCTCGCCTCATCACCATTCATACATCTTCTCATACAAGCTCGCCGATTGTTGAGGCTTCTAACAGAACCATCCTCCATTATCTGGTTTACCTGGTCGTACCAAGTCTTCCGCGGACGTCCTCTATTTCTGGTGCCATCGACACTTGCATCATATATCTTTCTTACCATTCTCTCCTCATTCATCCGTTCCATATGACCGAACCACCTAAGTGATCCTTTTTTAATCTTACTCACTATACTAACATCAGCTTTACATTCTTTCCTTATTTCTTCATTCTTTACTCTGTCATAAATAGATTTGCCACAAATACGTCTAAGTGATCTCATTTCCAATGCATTCAGTCTACTTTTTATATATTCAATTATAACTATTTAACTCATTATTGATTAAAACTGTTTTCCATTTAAAATAAAATAAAATAGTTACATTCGATTCCGCTTAATTGGTCCGTCGGTTAATAGGGGCAGCTGCTTATTTGAGCGAAATCTCAAGATACGAAAACCAAACCTAGGATCTAACAGTAATTTACATCGCTTAATTGGGACAACACTACGCTTAATTAGGACAGTAAATTTAATATCAAAATACACATTATAACATATAAATCAATAGGCAGTCATACAAGTCAACATCAGCTCGCTGTAATAACTGGTGTACCAAAATCCAAGGCAAAAAAAATACAGCCGGGTTACAATGTTATTTTAGGAAGACAATAAGTAGGCCTGAATATTTGTGCAGATTTTGTACAAGTGCAAACTTACAAAAATAAAAGGCAGAGAACGCTTCATTAATTACTATTTATATTATATTAAGTTTATCTGTATTATTTCCTTAATTTTTTTTTTCAAAAATGTATTAATATATTATTGTTGCGTAAAAGCATAGATGCCGGAAGAAACAGGATATTCGGAAGGAGGTTTGCACTCACCATAATCCACTTCTTCTGGCACCTCCAAGGTGGACTGTAAATTTATATTTATCACTATCTTCGTTCACTGGTCCTAGTCCTTTAGAATGCACTGTATTAGACGTGACATGTCAATTTAATACTATACTCCGATTCACAATAATTTGCGGTAATCCGCACCGTTTCAAGGTCGCCTTTCGACTGGTGCGATGGCGTGCCGGGCGAGGAGAGGAAAACGCAGTACACTATTTTCGTTCAAGAATAAATATATGTCCCAAACAATTGTGTATAATTAAAGAAAACATTTACATTCGCTTTGGTCAAACGGGGCAACCGCTTAATTGGGTCAAATGTCATAGTTTCGATGTGTCCCAATTAAGCGGAATCGACTGTATTCTAAAACAATAAAATGAAAGTACAGATATCGCTTAAATTCAGCTGGATTGATAGTATTTAAAAACTTGTGGAATGAAGAAGCTCATGACCAATGAAGAGAAAATATATTTTACGATTTTTTTCGTATAAGACGAAAAAAAATATATTACGCAGTATTTTGCGGAGCGTGAAATAAAACAAAAAGTCCGGAACGAAATAAGTCAACGGAAAAATTTCGGTCCCTTTTCAACAAAATAGCATTTCGTTTATTGTATTTTCACACGTATACAATGTTCGACGAAATACGTAACCTTATAACTAAACCATCGTCTTATTTATTTAACTGGGTAAATAAAATGTATCATTAAGGAGAACACATTCCTACTGTGAAGTTATAATTATTCAGAACAGACGGTCTGTGATGTTTTAAATACTAATTTAATGTATTAATTATGAATATATACATATTTTTTGACAAAATTGATTTTACAATTACAACTTCACAATAAGAATGTGTTCTTAAAAATATAAGTTGTATGAAAATCAATGTGTCCAAAATTTAATAAAAATGAATCGATAATTCTGGCGTCTGCACTCGATTTACTCAAAGGTACTTGAGATTCCGTAAAAACAATGCAGATGGCTTTCAAATAATGGAACGACAGATGTATTAATATGAAAAAATGTAAAATATGGGTTCGAAAATTTGTCATGAAAAATACTGGCTCAACACAATTGCGGGGAAGTACACAATTGGTAGTGTACTTCCCCGGATTGGAAATAGAGATCCAGGTTCGAATCCCGGTGGCGCAAAAACAATGTTTTTCGACAAAATTGATTTTATATGTATATATTTATAATTAATACATTAAATTAGTATTTAAAATTATATCATGTTTGTATGAGGAAAATTACCACCTGAATCAAAAAAAATCTAGCATGTGATGACTATGTTAGCAGTCCGCTTAACCATCAAAACTATTCAATAACTTTGTGAGACTCAAAATATATTAATTATTATTCATAATAATTAAGCGCAGAATTTTTTTTTTTTTAATAAATCAAGCAAAAATGTGCAATGATAATATTTGTGGAAACGTACAGCTCTCATATACAATAAATATTTTAAATTTTATAAGAAACAAGTATAGGTACTTGTACTAGTTACGGAATAAAATATTAAAATAATTAAATATTTTTAATAGTTTACAGTAAAACTCTGATCCGATAGTTATTCACGAATAATATTATTTATTAATAAATAAGAAATATTAATACGTGTAAGCTTTCTTAATGTTTCGTTTTATTATTTACGTTCATTGTATAATATTTTTATTTTAAATTATTTAATTACTTAATTACAAATACGTTTACTTTATTTTTAAAGAGAACAATTTTTTTGTTGTGAAGTTGTGTTTTAAGAACATAATTCTGTGGTGTTTTAAATACAAATTAAATTAATCAACTAGATAAATATACAGAAAAAAACAATTTTTAGAAAAAATATATAAGTAGTTGCTACCGTTATCCGAACCTCTTCTTATACGGGAAAAGCAAGTGTTCTCAAAAATATAAAAGTTGTTTCAAAACTTATCCAAATTTAATAAAATTAATTAATTAATTTAATTCTGACGTCTTGTTTCGGTCGATTTTTTGGTCATGGGAGTTCAAGAATGTGTTGTGTACCGATAATACAGATTAATATTATTTCATTCCATATCTATAAAATAATTAAACATTAAACAAATTTATGTACATACTATATTTTGGATCAAATCAATATACATAATATACTAACAAGAGATTCGTCAGTGGCCGACTGTGCAGCGCCATGAGTATAAAATTACCATGAAGCGTGTTTCACCGTAATATAAAGTTGTTTGCTTTTAAAAATGGAATAATGAATGTATCAATAGGAAAGATTACAGGATAAAGTTACAAATTTGTCGAAAACGTATTCGATTGCTGTAGCGAAATTGCGAAAACGCGCTTTCCACGGATAGGAAGATGTTCAAATTCGAATCCTGGTAACAACTAAATATTTTTTTCAATAAATAAATTTTTTATGTATCTCTTTCTAGTTAATTTATTTTATTTTTATTATTTTTTCTTTACTTATATTTATAACATCACAAGTAGTTAAAAATTTGATAACAAATACGATATTTTTTTTTTTTTTTTCTATACCTTTAACGTCTATATAATGAAACTGAGTGATTGTGCGTCGTGAATAAAACCTTAAAATATACACAACACTGATTCTAAGATATCTTAAATTTATAATGCTATTTATATACGCCAAACCTAGAGGCGGGGGGTATTATATCTTTAAGGTACATGAACATACGTTTATAAATCATGTTTAAAAATCATTATATTTTAAGCACGCTCAAAATCGTGCTAATAATTAATTGTGTAAACACTTAAATTGTCGGTTATGTAGTCTAGTAATAAATAAGATCCAGTAATGGAAGAGATCAGGATTCGAATCCCGGTAGCAACAACAATATATACAATGTATATTTAATTAGTATTTAAAATATCACAGACCTATGTTTTAAATAATTACAACTTCATAATAAGAATGTCTTATCCTTAATAAGTGTTAGCACCGTTTAATGTACTCACGCATACCGTATTAGATTATCAAAAATATATCCTTTCCTTTTCTCTATCCCAACCTATTTCCTAAGCATGAGTGAGAAAGAAGATATCGCTGCAATTAACACGCCCAAACGACTTCAGTGTGTTTTTAGAATTGAACACGGCACTCTGCCGTCGCTGTAAATCCGCTTTACTACCGCTAATATTAGTTAATAAATAAATACATATTTTAATAAACAAACAATTCCTTTAACGCGAGTGTCAACAGTGTTTTGTTACATAATTCTGCGTCGCAAGTCTTGTTGTGGAAAGAAAGACAATAGATCCAGCACCCAGATAGACAGATCAAAAAGTAAGTGCTATATCTTCCATTATCTCCGCCACATTCCAATAAGTTTTACATTAGTTTAAAAGTCTTATCTATAATATGTATTAATTTTCAAAAAAGTATAATCTCGTGTTCTACTTCTGATATAAATAAATAATATAAACCCACCCTTTCGTAAAAAACGTGAATAGATGAATTATTATTGAATGTACGAAGAATTATTTTTTAAACTGTTATTTTGTAAAATTTTTAAAAATATATTAAATTGATATATTTTAGTAAGATACAGCGGGATTTTATTATATTATTGAACTTAATATATTTTATTATGTTATTGTAAACACAAATAATTTTTCCTCTTTCATATTATTATAATACTAAAAAGCATCTTGTTGAAAAAAGGTTTAAAATTCGCAAAATCTCACAAACAAGTTTTCTGAAAATGAAGATCAAAACAATCCATTCCACAACCAGATTCAGCTCTTCCTGTTTATCGTCAAGTCTTCCGTTGGAGGGCGAGTCTTTTGCGTCAGATTTGTGAGAATATAACGTGAATTAAATAAATCTGTCACAGCCAACAACGCCCGGTCTGTCTCTTTGTAAATTAACCTTATCAGAAGATGGCCGCCGTGATTTTAAACAAAACATTTATTGTAAAAATGTTGTCAAACTTTTCAAATAAAGCCGTTTTGGGATTATGCGGGCCTAAAGAGATCTTATCTTGTACGTTGTATGCGAAATTGATTATAAAAAGCATACATGATCGCGGAAATAGCGGCTTATTTTGCATCTCACTACAGATCTTCCATATATTTTTGTCTAGTGAGCAAACCTTTTTGGCAGACTCGCGCTCTAATAAATCATGAAAAGACGATAAATCGATTTTGATTTATTAATAATAATTCAATTTATCTCCCAACTTGACCAAAACATTGTTGTCATAAACCAAAATTGCGAACAACGTAATAGAATTCTTCTGTAGAAAATTCGAGTTTTCTGATTCTCCCTCGGCGATATTTGGTTCATATTTTATGCTCCATGCATTGTATTGTTTCCTCTGGGAGAAACATTTCATCCTTCTAGCGTAGGATTCAATCATTTTCGCATATTTCTCGGAATTTCAAACGCATGCCCGGATCTGAATGTTTTTTTTATGAAATTATCTTTGTAACACATCAATAGATGTGTTACAAAGATAATTTCAGATAATTTCAGATAATTTCAGATAATTTCACAATAGTGAAATTGAGCATCTGTATATCTGATCTGAGCTAAATAGTATCAAAGTTATCGAAAGGCTATAGAAATATCGAATTATATATAAATCAGAAAATCGTAAATAGACTAGTATATTTAAATAACAGTCATCGTTTAGATATGACGATAAAGCCTGCACTTCTCGAAAAAAGTCGTGATAAAAATTACACTAAGTTGTGTGTGTAATAATAAAAAAAATATGATTTATGCTCCTGACTTATCCAGTATATCACTTAATGAAATGGATACGAATATACTTTTTAAAATTTGTGTGGCGTGAATTGAAGTAGTGTTAAACGGATAAATTTTAATTTTAATTTAAATTTCGTTTAATACTACTTCAGTTTACGTTTTAATACACATTCAAAAAAACTTGTCAAAACAAAAAAAAATGTAAAATGCGTTTGAGATGAGATGCAAGACGGCGAATCTCTAAAATGTGGTGTGTACACGAGACTACGAAAGCTGAGAATTGTCAAGAGGTGTGTTAAGGAATGTACGAGGTATGTTATTTATATCAGGTGTATTTATGTGACAAGGAAATATAGCTGAGTGAAACATATTACTACACACAAAATAAATACAATTATTTGTTTTTCCTTTTTACAATATTCGGATGGATATGAATTTACCGAATTCATAAAACCTAATTTATTAATTTAACCAAAACTTTCTTAAAATTTTTTATAAATCAATTCATTACAATAATTAGCTTTGCGTGTATTATAAAAATCGGGTATATACCACAATTATTCAAATTTAAACCAAAACATCAATATGTAAAATCAATTTACCCTAAAACAGGTTTGCCTAGTTGGGCAATGCATAAAATCTACTTACTGATCATCACGCCGTTTCCCCGCGGGGATAGGCAGAGAAGATAGAGCTCCATAGTCTTCTGTCCTGACACACAATTCTCGCCTCATCCATATTCATACATCTTCTCATACAAGCTCGCCGATTGTTGAGACTTCTAACAGAACCATCCTCCATTATGTGGTTTACCTGATAGTGCCAAGTTTAAAGTCTATGTAAAATATATATATATATATATATATATATATATATATATATATATATATAACAAACCGTCTTTTTTTTAGCTGTACAATATTTATATATTATATGTATCTAAATAAATTTAAAAAATAGGTATACTATAGATAATTTGAGAAAACTATTTTACGTAGAATATATTTTTAGAGGCTTTTCAGATAAAACGTGACACAAAACTGCGTTAAAAAAAACACGTTATGTCACATTTATTCAATAATATGTCATGAATAAAATAAAATAAATATTGATCATTTATACTTTCCACAAAACAAAAAATATGCAACTGGCAATTTAGCAACAAGTAGTTGACAATAAACAACTGGCAACATGCAATTATTAACTACCAACATGTAACAAGCACAATACTCAAGGAATAATTTAAAAATAAATATATGCAATATAAATAGTTTTTATTTTTCACAACACAAAAGAATACCTTGATATTATAAACTTGAAATATAATTAAAATGATCGGGCACGGTGAACCAGAACAAATATATTCTAACCATGAGTTAGAATATATTTGTTAGTCCCAAACATAAGCACCACTGTGGTGCTTATGTTTGGGACACGTATCGCCAATGTTTTGCCAATTCTGTGTATAATTAAACCAACATAGCTTTGTTTTTAACCACTGGAGATATATTTTCGGATACCGGCTTAGAGCGACCGCTCGTTTATTAGGGCAGAAATATGTTCTAGCTGAATGGTCTGAATGAAAGAATCATTTCAAGCTCCTGGTGAGTGACCTCACATTCAATATTGTAAGGGTGTATATACACATATGATGCTTTTGTTCCGAAACACCCCTAAAGGACAGTATGCGCTGTCCTTCGTTGTCGAGCAAAATGACCAACAGCTGATGGATATTTCCAAATCTACGTAGCGTGTACACGCGCTTTATCATTACTATAACTGTGTTTACGGGCCTTGTTACTTCGATTTACACCACTGGGTTTCTTGGTTTATAATAATGTACTCGTACATGTATGTGCGTGAGTATTGCCGCCCTTTTTTTGGAAAGCTAAGAAGACGGTAACCGACAGGCGTAATTCAATTACATATCGTGTTTCGATCAGTCCAAATAAACCATCAGTACGCGCTTCGGTCGGTCGAAATCTAAGAAGACAACCTAGCTGAAAGAACAACATTGGACCAACAAAAATAAAAACGTTAGTGCAGTTCATATATCATACGTGTACTTATTGTTAATCGGGAACCTGGGAACCAGCTATCGAAGACATTCACATAAACAAACTGTATTGCCATGTTCAGTGGGCCGATCTGAATTATTTATAAAGCATGTGGTGGTGAGAATGAAAGGTGTGGTATTTATAAAGACGATTTATGAGTTGGAGATATGAAAGGACGAGTTCGGAAGGAGAATGTGAAGTATGAAAAGTGAAAGAGCGCTCGAGCGTCGATCTTAACTCTTCATGGAGGAGCGGAACTTATCGGAGCGAGCAATCGAGCCAGACTGACTGCGGTTTATCTCCGCTGAAGCTCGGATACTGGATATAGATGTCGCTCGCGTCTTTCTTCAGGTGGGAGCGGCGATTCCGGCGGTGAATTTAAATCACCTTCTTCCATATATTTGTTATTATATTATTTCCAATACCCTGGATCCATCAAGTCCATTTCCATCTTTCCATTTTAAAGTATTTTTTTATAATAGTTTACGTGTACTAATATGTAAAGATTTAAAAAAATTACGATACAGAAATTAAACGACGTATAGGTATAGCAAAAAGTTTTGTGTCCAGATTTTTTTTTATATATATTCTCTTTTTTACCAAAAAATTAATCAAATTTAACCGTACGTATGTGAAGATCAGAATCAAAAACAGACATATCAATTTTACCTGTTTTCGACTAAAATGCAAAAAAACTATTGAACCACAACTGTCACATTTGGAATCATATTGAACACAACTAGTAACCACAGGTCACATGGCCAAATACTGTAGTTTTATTTGCTGAAAACTTATTTGTCTGGGTTTGAATTAATTATCTATTGGACATGTCTACGATTTAAGTAATAAGCTAATTTTAAATGCGTTTTTGTACAAAATTCGGCAATATTTATTTAATTTCAATAGACAAGTATTGTAAATATTAATTTTCTTTATATTTTTATATACCTAACTGAAAAATCATAAAAATTGGACGCGTAGATTTTGATTATATACCTCACATGTATCTTATTATTACTTATTTATATAAATTTTATTATTACTTATTTATATACAAAAGCATAATCGGACTTGGTGAAGGACAGTCTTTCTCGGAGACGTGAGGCAGCCGCTGATAATGACGAGGACCTTGCAAAATCAGTCAGCACGGAAACACTGCAATAAAATGAACAACTGCAATTAGCGAAACCGATCACTTTATGCGAGTAACAATTTTGTTCATAGCCAAACGACATACACAACACAAACACGAGATGTAAATCTTTTAACGATTTTTCTAATGCCTTCTAGAGAGGGTTGTTAAAGTACTATTTTTCTGGAGGGCTGCCTGGTTTATTGCCAACGCTCTAAATAATCCTGGCAAATGGTATGTTTAGCGGAGTAAGGTATGTAATACTTTACAATCTTGCCGAGCTGCATTGTACTGTATCCGTGACTTGTAAAACATTCACGTAAAGGCTCTCTAAAATATTTTTTGGCAAAATGCCTTCCGCAGGCTTCTGTGGGTAGTCTGGGAGGCACGTGTATTCCTATTAAGGGACGTATAATTCTCGTATAAAAGAAAATAAACATTCTATATTAATTCGTATACACGGTATCGCGTAACTACTGTAAAGGATTTAGTATTATTTCGATGCCATGAAACCATTGATTGTCAAGATCGACATCCTATTGTTTGCTGACGACCAAAATAATTGCATCAATAAGTGACTGTTTTATTATTCAATCGAATAAAATTAAATTATACGAATGATTTACACATAATAAACTTATAAAATATTGTTAAATATCAATTTATACCTTTTTTTACAACAAGAAACCGTTATTTTATTACCGCATTAATAGTGTTACTCTTGATAAAGTTTCATAAATCATACGATCTTGTACACATTCTCTCCGTACCTTAATGAAGATACTAATCAAGCTGTGAAATGTCACAATTTTGTTTTAAAAACGGTAAAGAATTTATGTCACCTTAATCTTTTAGAATCTTATACACAAACTTTAGTTCGTAGCAGAGTAGAATAAAATACGATAATTTGGTCCCCATTATATAAAAGATTCAACGTAAATTTATGAAATTTATTAATTTCAAACTATCTACACCTGTTGAACAAATGATTTTTTTTCTTATCAATATGCCATATCAACTGAAATGTATTTATGTGTATATGAGTGCGTATATAGATAGTGATAAGTAATGAAAAAGCTAATAAAGGTGTTGATAAATAAAATAAATAAGATATTAAAAAGTTGTAAATTTAAGTAAGAAACTGAGAGATTGCGGTACTCACACAGCTGATTAAAAAATACATAAAGCATGGAAAATTGACTCAAATCTCCAAAGGAATAAAAAAAGGGCATTTCCGAATTTCACGGAGTGATCAAAAGTTTTTTTTTTCTTTCATAATTAAATATTGATTAACCCATCCCACTTTTAAATAGAGCGCCTTGGTTTTTATTGCGATGAACATTTTATACATTTTTCAAATATTTTTTTTTAATACTGTACATTTTGAATACAAATACACTAGGAAAGCAATATTATTTTGGGTGGTTTAGTTTAAAGGAGTAAAATAATCGCTATTTGGTTGATATCGGAAGATTATTGAAAAATTTATATTATTACGAAACGCTAATCTCTGAAAAAACTGAATTAATTTTTCTAGATTAAAAAATTTTCATACCTCATTTTTAACTGCAAAGATTTTTGTAATAATCATATCTTCTATGAAAATGAAAATTTTTAACAAGACAAAATTGTTTGATAATTTCGCGCACGTATACATAAGACAACCTCTGCAACAACACTGTATGTCGTTTTTTGTCAGATCTGAGTTATGAATGCATATGCGTCGTATATTTTTTTGCGCATCGAACGCTATATTAATTAAACAACCATAAAAAAAAAAAAAAAAAATACAATTACACACAATTTCTGTGATTTAACCTGCAATAATGCTGAATATCATCCAATATGGCCGATATTCCGTCTATCTATCAAAAAACGATATATAGTATTGTTGCAGGGGAGGTTTAACTGTTTTTAATTTTGCTTATTTTATATGCCTTTAATGTTGTTTTCATTTCTGGAAATAAAATTATTAATTTACTAATAAAATATTGAATTTACCTTATTCGTCTTCTCGTGAAAATATTTTTTATTAAAAATTTAATATTGTGTACTGAACTAATTGAATGGAGCTTGTTGAATAATATTTACGTAAAAACATACAAAATTAAACTATTTCGTCTTTAGGTTTTCATCTCAAATTATTTGTTTTCGAGATTTTGATTGATTTTTTTTTTACATCTCAAATTTTAATTAAATTATACGGCGTCCAAATTTTTTTTTTCTAACACTGATATTCAATAGAAATACATAATATAAGTTATTGATTTATGATAACTAGTTCGTGTTTATAATTTTTTGTTTTATCTAGTTAGTTCAACTAAGTTTTTTCAAGTAACCTAAAGGGAGTAAGTGACAAACGTAACATCACTAGCAGAACGATATCGTAGTGAGCTTAACTGATGGAGGGAATTAACTGGCGAGCAGCCACAATGTACAGGAACTGATGGAGAAGAATTTTACAGGCAGCTAAGATCCACTCCGGGTTATCAAACTAAATATAATAGCGTGCTTGTGGGTCTAGTGGTTAAGACGCTGGCTTAGTAATCTAGTGGTCTGTGGTTCTCGCCTCGTTCCAGGAGACCAGCAAGTTAGTCCTATTTTTTTTTATAGTACAAGTATTTAGCTTAGTTTGGAAATAGTTAGAAAATTGATATCTCTCTGAACGCATCTCTATTTTAAAAAAAATATTTCATTTGACTATAAAATATAGCACAATTTCTAATCTAAAAAAATTCTAACAATTTTGTGTCATTAAATCAATTTCCACATCTTTATTCATAATAACAATTTAAGTTCGGTAATAGATTCATTTTTAAATAATACATATTCATTAATTATTATTTTTTAAATAGATTTTTAAAAATATTGAATAGTTTGACAAACGTGGTTTTAGTTAGTTTATTTGACATCCTTATGAAGGAAAGAGTATTTTCCGGAACAGTTTTGTGTATTAAATATAACTTATTAAGTGTTTAAAAACAAAGAATTAAATAATCTATTGTATATTAAAAGATCATTTGATTTTTAAAAATCGATAAATTTAAACTTAACGTATTTTTCGTTCCACACGTTTCAGTTGCAGATTTTACTAATCTAGCACTGATTAGTAAAATATTGGGAACAGAACCAGCGGACTTGTATGACGTATAAGTTTCATAACTCATTTTCATCTTCATCTATTGTATGTAGCTAACGGCGATAAAGTTTTAGCTAATTATGCTCGTGAGTATAGTTGGCATGTAAATAGACCTAGAATACACAAAGCCAGAGGAATTCTAGAAGCTTCTACCGGGTTTGCATATAGAGTATGTTTACACCTAAAATATTATACATTTGCTATAGATTACAGGTAAACATCTCGTGCACAAGCAAATCCCAATTCCCTGATGAGTAAATATAAATGCGTTTCGAATGGATGTTGATTCCAGGGTTTAATAACATTAACTAATTAACATTTAACGTGCTTGTTGATCTAATAGATAAGATACTCACTCAGTGATTCGGTGATCGAGGGTTCGAACCTCATTCCAGGGGTTAGTCTTATTTTGGGTGGAAAGCTTCGGAGTAATCTCAACGATCTTTTCGGCAAAGGAACGAATAGCGAAAGAGCATGCCGAGAATGGTTTGTTCGCTTCAAACCTAGTTTAAATGACAAGTCAGGAAAGGGTCCATCTTCGAATTTTGATCACCAGACCCTTCTGGCGGCTGCGGAAGAGGACGGAAGTTGCACCACTAGGACACTGGCTGAGAACGTCAACATCGATCAGTCTACGATTACGGTGACTATGCCCCCAAATAATAGTCGTACATATATTTTGAGTTTATTTTTGTTTATGGTTATGTTACAATGAAAATTTTAAAAAACGACGGATAATTACACATTAATATATACTCTCTGGTGCAAGCGGCGCTCTCATGGAAAGCTGGTTCCCTGACCAGAGAATGGCAGCGCCTACAGAATGGCTACATATACAATGGCCGTGACTGAAGTAGTTATATATGTAATATTTTTATTTTGTGTGTATATATATGTGAACTTATTACTTTTTAAAAAAAATTTTATATTAATATTTTCCTTGGTTTTCTTTTTCATAGCATTATATTTATTTCATAACCTTGATGTATAACATATGTATTATCTTTATGGCAAATCGGATTAAAAAAAACCTTATCATGCTGGAATAAACATATTATTTTTATTATTATTATTATTATTATTGTTATTATTAATATTATTTTTATTATTGAATAATATTATACTAGATTATTTGATGCAACCGCACGGTTGCAAACGTACCAGACAGAGACGCTGTAGTCTATTCTCAATCTCCAGATTAAAAAAAAAAATCAATTCGCCAATATACATACTTTAATAAAACCATAAAAAGAGTTTTTATAGAAAAATAAGAAGAAGACGGGAGAAAGATAAAAATTTACACTTTTGTCAATCTCCAGAAGTTTTACAAACATAAATATTCAACTAAAACTGACTAAGAAAGTAATAATTTGTCATTTTCTTCTAAATAATGATGAAGTTTTGTAAATTTAAAGACGCATTTTAAAATAAATGTATTGTTACGTTCTGGACACATTTGTAATTTCCGTGTTGAAGCTGAATACTATTTAAACAAACTAAGAGCCCATTCGCTACACTGTAGTATAACCTAACCTAACCTTGATGATGATGATAATGATGATATTCGTGTTAATAAAAATAAACTCGAGGCAGCATTCCAATAATCTGGCACTGTGCGGCGTTTTATCCTCTACGTCGTTTGTGAAAATCAAAGAAGGAGGTGGCGATTTAGACGATGATGATGATGATGTTTATCTATCACCAGAACGTTAAAATTTAAATATTGTACAAAAAATGACTAAGAAAGTCATAATGTGTCCACGATATATTCTTTTGATTCAGATAATAAGAAATACGCCCTTGGAATACTAATCACCAACGCTAGATGGTATGCAAATTGAATGACAATTAGACGTTTCTCATTTATACTCGTTATATCTTATATTAAAATTATTAGCTATGCTTTTTTCTGGTTCTTTTAAAGGAGTCCGGTTACTCGTTACGAGGATGACGTCTTCCATGGTTTCTTGGACTGGCCATGACAGAGGCCTGTGGACGTGGGATTGTTTAAAATGCATATGGTATTGCAACAACACGTACTTTTGGAATAATGGTGAGATTAGTCCAATGGCAAGGGTAGTCCGAGACGACTGGAGCTCTCTCTCTCTCTCTCCATTATTTTGGAACCATTTTCGTCTATGCACGGGGGTTTGTACAGTAGTGTTCCAAATATGATACCAGGGCTGCATCGGCACCGATAGCATACGCGAGATAATGCATCATTTAACGAAACTAATTATTCATAGAAGGAGGGGTCCTTTATAACTCTCGTGAATATATATGTAAATAAGTATGTATTGTTTCTTTCACGGTCGATAGCTGATAACATAATTAGCAAAATTACGGAATTTTTTGGAATGACAAAATTACGCAATTTTAATAAATGACAAAATAACGCAATTTTGAGGAATGTCATAATTACGTATTTTTCAGAAATATCCAAATAATGCAATTCTGAGGAATTTCAAATTTACTAAATTCTTAGGAATTTCAAAATTACGCAATTTTGAGGAATGTTATAATTACACAATTTTGAGGAATTTCAAAATTACGTAATTTTGAGGAATGTTAAAATTATGCAATTTTGATGAATGTCAAAATTACATAATTTTGAGGAATGTCAAAATTACATAATTTCGAGGAATGTCAAAATTACATAATTTTGAGGAATGTCATAATTACTCATTTTGAGGAATTTCAAAATATCGCATTATGCAATATCAAAATGTCGCAATGTTTAAATATTTTATTCCTTACTTATTTCTCTGATAATTAAACTGTAAATCCATTATACTAATTAAATTTATTTATACTAAATATCTCACTGCCCACAACTCTTCAGCTAGATGCAACGTATCTCCACCGGTGTGGCACTTTTCTAAACCAACGTTGTTACTAAGATAATCTTCTTTTCTCGGCTGTCACTTTGACGCATCAGGTTGTCAAAGAATTGTAAGAATTCTTTGTTCATTGTTGTAAATGAAGCTTGCTGCGGTTACTTCTGTTGCAGGATTGAGACGTTCGTACGTTATACTGTCCACGGGATGACTAACTTACTTAAAACATATAAAATAAAGCATATAAAATTATTCCCGAAGCCCTCAAAAATTTCGGCTCAAGAATGGCTGACATATTTCTAATAATGTTTTGACACAGTTCACACTTACATCATAGCACTCAGTAAATTGTTATTACAGTTGGTAATTTAAACAGACTGCAACAGTGCAACGCCACACTCCGTAATTAGCCATTGTTTCATGACAAATATGAAACAAACAAGTATGAAGTTTCATCTGCCAACACAAGGTGCCGTACCTACCATCGGTACTATCTATCTGCTCGCCGCTGACTGCTAACAATGTATACTTGAAAGGAAAAGATAAAGCTTCAGAACAAAATATGTATCAGACATGCACATAAATCTGAGGAAGTTCACTTTTCAATTTCAAAACAATTATTAGTTTTGTAAAAGATTTTTTCTTTTATTAAATAATAAAACTCCACGATAAATTATCTTTCGAAAAATTTATTATTTATATGAGTTGTTATTTTCATCGGTTTATGAGAAGGATAACATATCTCGAAACAATAGTGAGAAAAATTAAATAATTTTTTTTGTGTGTAGTACAATTAAAAAAAAAATCATGATGCAATAATGTTGATAGTGAGGCATCATACACAAGGTAATGCGAGCAGTCCTTTTGTATCCCAGTTACCCGAAATTCGCCGGTCCTTTGACTAGAACCCCTATCCCTTCACCGACCTCATCCTGTACCATGTTTCTCTACTTCCTTCCCCTACCCTGCGGTGATTCCGATTTACGATCTGAATTGTCGTATTCCATTCCGTGGGACGTACGACAATTCATTTCGATCCTATTGATTCGGATTTACAGTTAAAATTCATCTATTATGATTCCTGGGTACTTAACATAGTATTTTTCTTCAATTGATGATTACTAGTCACGAGAGTCTTCGCGAGAACAGGTTTTGGTGTAAATTTTAATATTAATTTCAGTGTTATCTCTCTCTTAAATAGCAAATCGTAGAAAGTATGTTTAACAGTATTAATTGATTGTAGGCTATAAATTAAGTATTTCTAATTGTATATGATATGTGAAATAGTATATAAATAAGATATAATTATGAATAATAATTCTACATCCTTCATTTAGTTTTAAAACATAATAAAATTTATTTCACAAGAATAAAATTGTAATATTAAAAAATGTTTCTAATTTGTGATAACTATTCACTTTAATTGTCTACACCAATTCCTTGAAAATATATTTTAATTATCTTTATATTAAAAAAAATTTATCTATACTCTTGTAAAATTTCATTATTACAAGCAATTAAAAATAATTTGCAGCTGAGATGCTCTTCTTCGATAAACTTATACAACCCTTATTCTTTATAATCAGATTACGTCAGTTCTATTGTGGAAGAAAGACTATTCATCTATTGTAAATGTTCTCAACTCTTAGGAGGCTAAATGGGCGAATGCTTCTTGTATGCAATAAATGAAAATGCTTTATAAAAATGAAAATGCAATGAAAAATATCGTGTAACAACATTAACCTTGCCTTCCCGAAGCGGGGTATTCACATTCCCCATAGATCGCTTTAAACTCGATAACTCAATAATTATGTAAACAATTTCATTCTTATTTTTTGTAATCCTTACGGGAATAATGACGAACATTTTAATTTTTTTTTTCTTCAAATTTCTAAGAGTATAATATTTAAAAATATCGTTTTCGATACAGTGATCTTCGCCCGGTATATACACCTGCGCATGTCAATACCGTACCCCAGTCTTATTTTTCAGTAATTGTGCTTATTATTTATTTCACTCTAACTAATGCACTGGGTAGCTCTGGGAAATTATAGAAAATTAATTAAATAAAACAAAAATACATGGAGTATCGTTAACAGTTGAAAAAAGTGTCAAAGTTTGCAAATTACACACAATTAGTCGACGAGTATAACAAAGTAAACATCAGTTGTCAACACACGTGAGATTTAAAAATCAGTAAAGCATTTCATCCATCACCATTGAGGTACAAAAAATAGTAACAATTTAGACATATATTCAGTTAAACTAACAGCAAAAATGTTGACTACCTCCGCATATTCATTCCCTAATGAATGCGTTCTGGGAACTGCGGAGATACCTAACGCATGAGTTCTAACATTACCACTGTAATGAAACAATGAATTGTGTCTCGATGACTTCAATGGTGCGTGAAAGTCAAGCAGACCAACAATCTGGGGGCATTCTATCATACCATTGATGATCCTGTATATAAGGTCGGTCATCGTACATCTTGCTGATAATTTTAACAATTTCTGACGGCTAAGGAGATAATCATAACTGATATCCTCATAGCGTGTATTTAATTTAAAACTAATGAATCTTAGAAACTTTACCTAGATTTTTTCAACCGCCAATGAGTGAACAATGAAGTGTGGCGACCATATGACCGAATTATATTCTGCCTAAGAAAACTATTAAAAGTAAGAAATAAAAATTAAGGTTGCTGACTTAGCAACTATCAATTTATCACAATATTTAAATGTGTAGATACGTGATTACGTTTCTGTTAGAAAAATCAAGTCAACGTGTCAGAGACGACATTCGTGAAAGATTAACATTAAACAAGAATAAGGAGTAACGATATAAAGAATGTATTTAATATCAAGAATTCTCAACTTCAATTGCTAGAACATGTTCTTAGAATGTCTGTTGAAAGGATTCCAAAGAGTGTTCACAGATTAAATCCATGCCCATGAGGAACTCCTTGACGTCAGAGAATAAACAAAAAAAAACCGAGTATACAGTTTCAATTTAGATTGAAATGAAGCTCAGATTGTCTGAACTAAGACTATTTGAGATCGATGGGAACGCCGACCTGAAAAGAAAATTTTATTTGGAACCTCAGAGCAAAATCATTGTGAGGTTAATACTAAACCATTTGTTTTCGAAAGATTTAAATGATTAGTTACTATCATAATTGATTAGAATAATTAGTTTGAGAAAAAAACTTTTATTCATTTTTCACGTACACATATTATTAACTGATTGATAACAATATGACAAATATATTAACCCTAATAAATTATTTTCGAGTAATTATTTAAAAAAGTATTTAACACTAAACTGCCAAAGAACTTACCTAAATAAATATCTACCTGTAGTGATACTATACGCGCCATACAGACATGACCGTGTAAGGACTCACCTAACAGCCATAGAGAGGCGAAACCAAACTGATCAATCAGCAGATGCAATACATCGTGACGGACACTGCCCTATTTCTCTAGCATCTCGATCGAGTCACTCCAACGTTCAACCGAATAAACGTATTTAACAGTATACCGCGTCTGTATAATTCATCTATCAATAAACGCCAACCTTTGTAAGTGTTCTTTCATTTTTATGCCTTGCTCTAGACAAAACATAAATAGTCACACGCGCACACCGTATACTCTGCGACATGCACTAACACGCGTGAGATTAGAAGAGATTGGGGGCTTCAGTCTCACCATCCAAAAAATCTTCTGATGCAACTACAGTAAATAATATTTAACCACAACCCCTACAACCTTTCATATATTATAATATATTAAAATATGTTTGTGTGAATCACGCGCAAGGAAATTAATAAAAATAACTGATTTGAGTGAAGTGTCAATTTTATTTAATACACACGAATTTGTGACCTTTTTGATCTGAAAATACAATAATAAAAAGGATGCTCTGAATACGTATTTATTATCCGTCGTAGAACAGGGTTTAAATATCAGTATAATAAGATTTTTTATAACCTTAATTGATTATGTGTATTTTAAAATAAACATTTTACTTATTTACACGATAGCGTAAGACACTTTCCAATTTAAAAAATTAATAACTTTTTATATATATATATATTTTTTCATTTATTTAAAACATCATTTTCTGCACAAGATGCACATTTTTTACTTATACATGAAGCTTGCATAAATTGCATTATTTTTTAACGGTAAAATGATTTATAGCTCAACCTGGTAGATCCAAGCCAACATATAGATGTTAGAAAAAGACAGATGCTATTTAAAAAAATCAATATTATCGGAAGAATTTCTACACTACCTTTGTACTAATATCTACTACTAGTACTATCTCTATACTACCTTAACTCTGTAGTTGATAAGTATTCTTGCGAGTAGTCGTCACTTTTGTTTCTTCAAATCTCTTAAATTTAAGGGATACTTTAATCGATGACATGAAAAACAGCCTGTGAATTTTTGTGTAAATTAAATCCCAAAGTATTTATATATTTAATAGGTTTATTTAATTCAATCAACTATAAACAGATATATTACTTTGATGCGTCACAGTGGATCATTACTCTGAGTGATATTAATGAAGACAATTTCACGGAAACGTTCCTTTGGAAATCTCATCTGGGACTGCTAAGCGATGTCCGTCATATAACCTTTAGAGACTAATAACTAAGTATTTATATACGAGTATTTAATTGTAGGTAATAATGTTCGATTTAATAAAGTTCATTCAGGTACTGTGCGGGGTTTGAAATACCTAAACGGTAATAAAAAAGAGTTGCAATGGGTGTAGAAACTATATGTAGACTCATATATTACAAAAAAATTTAAATATGAATTAAATATATTAATTAGAAATATATACATATAAAATCAATTTTTTTGAAAATATTTTTGTTTGTTGCACCACCGGGATTCGAACCTGGATCTCTTTCCAAACCGGGGAAGGTGCATTATCCAACTATGCTACAGCGACGATATTTTTAGCGACAAATTTTCGAACCTATATGTTACCTTTTTGATATTAATACATTTAATCGTTCCATTATTTGAAGGAGCCATCTACTTTATTTTTACGGAATCTCAAATATCTTTGAGTAATCTGATAGCGGACGCCAGAATTATCAATTCATTTTTATTCAATTTTGGACCCATTGATACAACTTTATTATTAGGAGAACACATTCTTATTGTGAAGTTGTAATTATTCAGAACATAGTCATATTTTTTAAAGTTTTTTTATATATATATATATATATATGAGTTTAATATGCATAATAATGGCCGAACGATGGCCACAGCACAGTTGCAGCCTTAGCAACAGTAGTCGGTAAAATCCGATTGTTTTCTGCTAGTTTCTAATAAATAAAACTATACTTGTGTTATGCTCCATCATATTTACATTACCCTCTGCACGTTAGGATTATGATAATTCGCTTAATTAAGTTATTTAAATTGCTTAATATTTTTTCTAACAAAGAAAATATTTCAAGCAGCAAAAACAAAATATTGATTACTGTTTATTTAGCAATGTTTGTAAATAAACCCCACTCAGAATAATCTCCGTAATCTGTTACAATGATTAAGCTATTTTGACCACCGACATACATTTCTGTCGCTGAGAACAGAATATATTATTTCCTGATTTAATAAAATTCGCCATGATTTAATTAAATCCTCTCAGGCTTTCGAGCTGATTTATTAACCTAAAATGCTTTTCCAAAAGTAATAAAAAACGCTAAGATAAAATATCTTTATACAATAATAGAGTATAGGAAGACTGAGAATGATTGAGCAAGGAACGAAAAGATAAGGAACGAATATAAACTGTGGGTGAACGTAATTAATACAACTTAGACAGGTTGAGGTACGTAATGTGATGTAAAGGTACAAAAAGATAAACTATTAATTATATTAGAAAATTTGTCGTCAAAAATACTGTCGCTGTAGCATAGTCTATAGTGCACTCAAGAGTAGTGCAACAACAATATTTTTCGATAAAATTCATTTTATATACATCTTTATAATTAATACATTTAATAATAATAAATAATAACACGACTTGAAGCATTTAAGATGAGGATCTGCAGGAAAATGCATAAAATTAACTAGATGGATAGAGTAAGTAATGATGTTTTGTTTCAAATGTATAAAGAAAAATAAGTATTTAAAATAATAAAAATCTTAAAATGCCAATATCAGCATGTAGTAAGACATCCAGAGTATTATTAGATTGATATTTGTGAAAGATTGCTGGAAGTCGTAGGCATTTATGAAGGAGAACATAGTGGCTGAAGAACCTAAGGCAATGATTTGGTCTAATGTAGTTCTTTTTAGGGGTCGCAGTAAACAAAATAACGATAGCCTACGTCTATTGAATGGATAAGGCACGAGAAGAAGATGAATGCTTTTCAATTCATGAAAACAATAGAATAATGCATCATAAATAATTTTTTTACTTCTTTTTTCCATTTTCTATATATTTTTTATTAATTATCATTGTTCACGACAAATATGCAGCAATTTATGGGCATCCATCATAAACAATATTATTTTTACTTTAACTTTACAGTACCCATGTAATAAAGCAAAATATATTTTAATGATTTTTAGATGTCTAGAAACATTTATAGTATCAAGTAATTTTTCCCCATTATTTTCCACGTTTCCATCTACGCTGGGCAATATTCATGAAAAAAATAATAATTAGAGATCACAAAAAAATTTTAATAACAGAATAACTTAATATGGTATTTATTTTTAAAAAGTGGTACCGTATATTCGTGATTATCAAAATTTAACCTGCGTATCACCTTCTTTTTCTTTCCTTATCTGTCCTTAAGCACGAGGAAGAGAGAAAAGGTTGCAGTAATCAACACTCTCGAACTGTAACAAGTTCAATGTGCGCTTGGAATCTTACGGATTAACTATTGTCGCTTAATACATAACAACTAACGCTAAAAATCAATATTAACTTTAATTCCTTGGTATACGAAAACAATCCTTATTACGCGAGTGTTAAAAGTGTTTGTATAATCTCGCACTTTGCTTATCCTTGTGGTGGAAAAGGAATTAACAGTTGAACCAGCATCCGGCAGACCAAAAAGTAAGTGCCTTCATATCTTTCAAAGATTTCCACCAAAAAGAAAACATATTAATTTATTACAACGAAAATACAATAATACTTTTAAAATTAGCAATATTAACTTGGTGGTTAAGATTCATATTTTTTATTTATTATCTTAGTTATCTTAGTTAACTAAGATAATAAATAAAAAATATGAAAATACAATAAATATAATTTGGTCTTAAATTTGAAATAAATATTAAATTCGTTCAATGTATCTGTCATACACTACCGTCTTTGTAATTAATGTATTTTCCTAAGTGAAAAAGGATTACGGGAGTCAGGGAAATAAATGCCTAGCAGGTCTTGACGGTAGATTTGAAGGTAGGATTTAAATAAAAAAACATGATCCAAAGACGAAATCTTTCTTGACGTTTCTCGAATAAATAGTTAATCTCATCCTTTCTTACGTCAGAATCTCTAGGCTTTCTGTCAAGATTTATCAGAAGAACACTCTGTCAGTCAGAAAGGGAGCATTTTAAATTAAATAGAGAAATATTTGATGCCTATTTTCTATGCTCTTTGTTTCGGGCATCACACATTTTCTGTAAATTACCATGTCTTGATATGATGACTCGACTTAACGCGTGATTAATTCATTTTAATGGAAGTTACTTACATCCACGTTTCTCTAATAAGGTTTAATAAATAATTAAAAATGTTTTTTTTTATTTACACAAAATATATATTTTTTTAAATGATTATGATTGATTATTAGGAGAACATATTTTTATTGTAATTATTTAGAAATAGGTCTGTGACATTTTATGTAAAGGTGTCCAGCGGAAAATTTTCAAGTTTAATAATTACAACGTTATTCTCATATCTTATATATACAAAATGGAGTATAACGATGCTAATTTAACGTTTTATAAACAATATCGTCTAAATGCAGTACATTTCTCTCAAAACACTCTTGCAATCGGACTCTTTAATTTGCGAACACGCGAGAGCAAAGCGTTGGTTCAATGGCAGCAACTTCACGGCGGATGTTTTCTTATAGAGCCTGAATTGTTAGATTGTTGCTCAAAACCCTCGATTTAAGGTATTTCCACAAAAAAGTCGCACAGTGTGAAGTCCGGTGACCTAGGTGCCCAGGGTATGTCTCCGTACTTACAGATTAATTTATAGGGGAAAATTCCCCTCAGTTTCTCCATTGAAACTCTAGCTGTGTGTGGAAAGGCCTCGTCTTGCTGAAATTGTATTCTATTATTGAACTCGGAAAATAGCTGCAGTTGTGGTACCAAAAACTTGTCGATCATTTGGCAATGCATGTCAGCAGTGACTGTCTCTCGCTGGTTAAAACAATAAGGGCAAATTAACCCTCGTGTAGAACTTACACACCACACTGTCGTTTTTGGACAATGCAAACGTTTTTGATGGCGTTCCTTTGGATTATCGGGGCACTAGTATCTCATATTCTGTTTATTAACATATCCATCGATATGAAAATGTGCTTCGTCAGTCAACAATATGTTTCCAAGCGTTCGTGCTGTCCCAAAACGTTCCAGCATCGTTCTCGCTAAGGTTTCAAGTAAAGAATAGTCATTTTCGTTGAGAAACTGCATGATTTGCAGTTTGTGTAGGTGAAACTGTGGTTTATTTTTTAAAATAACGTGCACTTTGATTTTTTTATTCCAGTACAAGCTGCAATCTTCCTTATCGATTTATGCGGATTACGCATAATTTTACGTCGAACTTGAGCCACATGTTCTGGCGTTGCTGCTGACGTTGATGGTCCCGGAGGAGTTTGGTTAACCATTGTCCATTCTTGTCTGAACTTTTGAACTCAACACCAGATAAGTTGCGTACTCAGACCATTACTTTCTCGTCGAATATTAAAGTGAGTGAATGAACCAATGAATCACCGCACTTTAAATATTGCTCAACTGCGAACGCGCGTTGCGTTCCCAACCAGTGACTCGTTGTAACTGGCAAATCCGCAAATCATGCTCGTCGAACCCTTCCCACTTACCTCATCCTGATGGTTTATGAGCAATTACAATTTAATTTTGAAATTGTTCCGCTGAACACCCTATACTAATTCAATATATTAATTATAAAGATATACATATAAAATCAATTTTATCGAATAATATTGTTGTTGCGCTACCGGGATTCGAACTTTGATCTCTTTAGCATAATTGGATAATGCACCTTCCCCGAATTAGAAATAAATCCAATTTCGAATCCCGGTAGCGCAACAACAATATTATACGATAAAATAAATTTTATATGTATATCTTTATAATTAATACATTTAATTAGTATTTAATATGATTGACACCAAAAAATACAAAATTTAAATATTGATAATATTACCATTTAATTATATTTGAGAGAATGAAGATAAATGTACAATATTATAAATTATTTTAATGATATAAATTTATTATAGATACTAACGAGTAGGCAGATATAATAGACGGATACTCTTCAGTCCTATGAATAAATTACATTTGTAATATTTGAAGCAATAACTTTGTGGATAAAAATTTGTACAATTAATTAAAAATAACATTGCATTAATGTTAGATTGTACAACGTTTTTACTACTCTTCCCTTGGAAAAACTGATTATTATTTTTAATGTAAAATTCAAAGAACAAGAGGAGTTTGAATAACAATGTACTTATAATTGAAAATAATTGGGAATTATCTATCTTAAATGTAAACAAGGTAGTTATAAAATGGGATAACTTAAAATCTTTAGTATCATTAATTCACATGGCAGTTACTTTGTGGTGTAACGTGATTATTCACTTTTCACAACTAAACTTTGCACTGCACATACGTTGGGTTATTTGTCACTACTAGTTTCGAGAGGTGCAGTCCCTCTCATCATCAGGTGATAACTGAAATTAGAGTGGAGAAGTTTTAGTCTATCACTATCGATAGTCATAGACTAAAACTTTTCCACGCGGCGCCTTAATGTCTAATAATAAACAATTTATAAACCAATGAAATACAAAAGAATTTTTATTCGGAGAAAACACTAATTAACACAACAAAACATTCCTTGATACTTCGCCTTTAAAGTCCATATTCCTGTTAATGACCGAAACCTCCCATTTCTTCTCGAACGCCACCCCATTGCCCGAATGGACTATAATGCTATATTCAGTTTAGTTATAATATCACCTGATGATAAGAGGGACTGCACTTCTCGATACTATTAATGGCATTAACCCATCGTATGTGTACTACAAAGTTTAGTTGTGAAAAATAAAATAATATCTTTAGAACTAAATAAAGCACGCAAAAAAACAAAAAAATATGTGTAAGTGAGCTACTGAATTTAGTCAACAGCCTATTCTAAGAATGTTTCCAATAAATATTACGTACTAAAATATGTCTTCTAAATACGTCTTCAGTGTACACCTCGTAATGTGAAGGTCCAAGAAATAGACTTTGTAATAATTATACATTTATTACAATACGATACAATTTAGTACAAGGTATATTACTAGTGTAGGTCAAACGATTAAGCCGATGAACACGTAGAGAAGGCGAGCGCGCCCTGCCGCGCTCCGCCCTTTATAGCCTCGTACGAACGCACGCCGGCGGTGCGGCATTCACACACACTCGCACATACAACCATACAATCCCAAGGGCATCACAATAAATGTGACACTTTAGTCTGATTAGGGCCATTAAGGTACCCATTTTACAATCCTTGTGACACTTGACACTAATGAATTTTTGTTATTAACGTGTACCAAGAACTCGAACATTACAGATTTTTAATAGGTTATCACGAGACAATTAGCAAAACTATTGATTTACAGTTAGATTAATTTGAAATTTTAAAAATAAGAAAGTGTTAAATAGCAAATAACCAAATCCATTTTCTTAAGAGTCAACTTTAAATTTGTTTTTACAGTAATCCTTAATTAGTTACCCACCACTTATACTTTTATACTTTAGTTTTTGTCTATGATTGCATTTTTAATTTGAGTATACCTACATTATTTTCTGAAGAATATGCCATAAGTATCGCGATATTAAATGTTGATTTATCAATAAATAAGTAGTATGAGATACAGTATGTCATTTATCAATAAATAGTGATTTAAACAATTTTCTTTTTAGATTTCAATTTGCTTTTTCTGATTAGATTTAGTTATATACTTTTATCATGAAGAAACAGACGTTATTCTGAAAATTCAATTACCATTAAACTATAAAACTCAAGTGTTTATATTTAAAATGAATTATTATATAAAATTATAATTATTTAGTTTTTTAGTGTGATTTATAAGAATTAACGAATAGTTAAAATGAACTGGATTTAATAAAGTACTAATTGGTTCGAAGAAAAATATTTCGGAGCGATGAAGTCTCAAATATCAATAATATTGATGAATACTTGCTCCAGAATGATTTTATAGTCATACAATTTTGAGAATGTAAATACTTATACACTAAGCACGTATTTATACTGAACGACGTCCCTATATTATATTAATATTCTAAAGTACCTAATTATGTTGGAAAAAAGGAATTCAAATTTTTTTGATACCTGAATAAATATTACAAACATTGCCGAGTAACTCCATGGAAACAGAATAAACATTTTTGAACGATAAAATTATTTAAAATGTACCTTTAATTCTCGACAGTAAAAATTAAATATTGATTAAATAAAAATATAATGGAACATATAGAACGGCAGAAAACTTTCACAAAGTTAAATCCTTTTACTAATTTTTTAATGCGAGCATTTCCATCACTGGTTGTGAGAGGTATATTATGTAAAATTTAATTAATTTGTCTATCCTCAGTTTTTATTTAGTTCATATTTATCATTTTAATTCCATTACTCAAAGCAAACATGACAACGTTATGTGAAATTGACCAAGATAACACATTAGTTGTCTGTAGGTTTTTTTTTAATATTTATATTACAGTTAAAGTGAAATTTTCGATCAACGTATTCTTAGTTTTTCAAATTAATTTTTTCTTACAATTAATGAAAATTATACTAAATAGGTATAATATATTTTTTATAATAATGGTTAAAATTAAAGTCGCATAAGTTAAATGAGTACAATTGATATTGATAAAATTATTTAAAAACCTTTAAATAAATCATTCGAACATAATTAACCCTTACCATACCGTGACATAAAATACTTGTACGCAACCATGCTGTCAACTCGTATTACCGTAGGAAATTAGAGTTCTAATAGTCTTTGAAATGTGAAAAAATGCTTTAGAAAAAATGGTTACTACGATAATATTATGCATTAATTGTAAAAAATGTATATAACATCATAATTTGGAACATTCATTAATTTTTGTATAGGAGGTTGCATTATATAATACGACCTTCCTTTTTATCTATCTTCCTTTAATTAGTAAGAAAGAGACACCATTATATTCGTATATTTGTTATTCTATTCACTGTAAAATAAATATGTGATTTCTTTCTGTCTTGACACAAATGGAATTTTTTTCAACGTATTAATTTTAATATGTGAATTGAAAGATAATATTTTTTATAGGATTCGCCTTAGATACTTGATATTTCACTAGTCATTTCTAAGCATAAATACTTTCTTTCAACTTAACTAAAATTCGAATTGCACGTTACGTGTACTTACAGATATATTACAGGTTTAATTAGAGCGGTAGACCTGTGTTACTGCATGGTTTGGGAAGGGTTAAAAATCTATATTTTTATAATTTTCGGGTTGAAAACGATGTTTGAAAACATTATAGATAATACTTTTATTTTGCTATCTCTCATTTATTTAATTGAAAAATTGTCTATTATTAACACATTTTGTTACGTTGCATATTGTAATAATAAGGGGACTACGATTGAACGTCAGCGCCAAAGATAAATCGAAGTTGCCAGTAAGTAGTACAGCATGATAAAAATAAAAATCAATTGGAATACTATCCATATATACGATTTGATTATTTAATACTAAAAACACGTTATTAGATATTTTAATGAATGCTTTAAATGTAAGATAATTTAATTCATGCACTATATATTTAGCAAACGTAAAAACTATTTTTACTTATACTTTTCGTCAAATTTAAATTTACTCGTATAATTATTAAATACAATGAAGGTGATAATATAAAAGTATTAAGTTTCTTGACTAAAGGATGGTGAATAAAATGTTGAAGGTAACAGGAATAGAAGAAGTCAGCGAAAAATCTGCCACGATGAACTAGACGGGAGGTCGGCCCTACGACGATCGTATACGAGAAACAAGAGTAGTATATTAGATCGTAGTATATTAGGTATACCGTTCTATGATATCATATCTGCTTACCCATGCAGATGATAGTAATGTTATTTTTCTCAAAGTATGGCACTATTTTTTCCAAAAAAATACTTATCTAGTGAACAATTAAAAAATAATAAATAATGAAAATAATTACTTATTAATTTAGTGTAGCTGTAAAACACTCTTACAGTTATGGGGATAAGATTTATTTCATGATATAGACACGAAAGAGTCACCAATAGGGATTATATTTATTGTGTGAGTCACTCAGATGGAGCGACTGACGTTTAAGGTTATGTTGTATCAGAAAATTATTAAAGGTGCGATTGAGGGCCCTATTCCTCCTCGAATTCTCACGCATGTATATAAAATATCGCCGTTTATACTAACGTTACCAAGTGTGAGTGTTAGTATGGCTGTTGGTATTGAAGCAAGAACAAGTTGATTATAATGAAGCAGTATTTACAAAAGATTGCATTTATTGTCAAATGATGCACGAAATAAATTTATACTGTTGGTTAAATTGTAAGTTGAAGCACGTTATTCTGATGTTTTCTCGGACTGGTAGCGACACATTATATTGTTATCTGCATTTTTGACGGTACTGGATGGACTTGAATGGCTGTCAAGTTGCATGGTTACACGGCGATGTCTGTGTGACGCGAGCAGAGCTCCACACAATGATCAAGTATTCGAAAGTTTGAGACTCGTTCTGGGAGACCTCTAAGCTCGTCAGTCCCTACTGTCATAGTACAAGTGCTAAAAACTAAAATATTGATACATATTTATTTTCTAAAATAAATATTTGAGCTTCGTACGTTTTAGTTTTTATAAGCAATAATAGTTTTTAAAATTTCGTTGGTTTTCAGCTCAACCCCGCAAGTTCCACAGGAATAGAACCGAAGAAGTTTACCGACACGTGAAGGTGATTGTGCTGCCTGTATTGAAGGATAATTACTCCTATTTGTTGGTAGACCTTGCCACGAAATTTGCTGCTGCCATAGATCCGGCTGATGTCGATTCCTTGGTTGAAATCCTGGAAAATGAAGAACTCACACTGCAAGCTGTATTGTCCACCCATCATCATTCGTAATATGTTTAATATTAATATCCATGTTGGGTACATGTTCAATATTAATCTTGGTACGTTTCGAAAGTATGTTCAATATTAATCTTGGTACCTCTCTGGTTTGTGTTGAATATTAACATTGGTTCATTGTGTACACGTAAAATTGGTATTATATAATTTTGTTACAACTCTTAGAAAGATAAATAAAAGTTTATAAAAAACTTCAATAACAGAATCAAATTTTTAAAAATAAATACTTTATTATTTTCACTTAGTATAAAAAAATTTTTTTTCATTTTGTATATAAACGATTAATAAAAAAATTAATAAAAAATCGTATATTTTGATCAAGAACATAATTTTTCAGTGACCATGTGATGGGAAACAAGGAGCTGATCGCGTGGGACCCCTCGCTGAAGGTGTACGGGGGTGACCAGCGCATACCCTATTTGACCGACTTTGTTAAGCACCATGACATCATCAAGGTGGGGAAGCAGACGATCCAGTGTATCAGCACACCCTGTCATACCAGTGGACACATGTGTTTCTATATCAAGCCACAGTGGAGGATTCCAGGAATTGTATTCACAGGTATGATTACATCGATATTGGTTAAAATTGTAAAAGAAACAAAATATGTAAGAAAGGATATGAAAGTGCGGCACGTAGTTAGCAAAGATATCGGAAGAATCTCTGTTAGCGCCATTAAATGTACTACGCATGAATACGCGCGCACGTCTCATTGGATTACAGAATCCTTTATTATTTACATTATCCTGTCCCTTTTACTCTTGTCCTATCCTAGTCCCTAGGCACCTATTCCTGCAGTCTGCTGATACGCCTGAACGAACTACTCCACTTTTGAAACTGAACACGGTACGTTGCCGTCACTGTAAATACGCTTACAACCGCTAAAATTAATTACCGCTAATATATAATATTTTACTACCGCTAATACATTTAAACCAATTACTTTTTTAATGCAAGTGTCATCAAGTGCGTGACATAATTCTGCGTCTCTTGTGAATTGGTGGACCAGGGAGAAAAGAACCAGCTTCCAGAGATCGGAGACCCACAAGTAAGTGCCATCCTGTCTTTTATCTCCCGATAACCCGCCACTTTTCCAATCTCAGAACATGGAAGAAATAGGCAGTCACCACAATCCGGATTCTGCTGGCACCTCCAAATGTGTGGACTGTATATTTTTCACTCACTATTTCGTCAAGGTTCCGACACCAAATTTAGACGCGAAGTCTCCATAAATATATGTCCCAAACAGGGAATATAATATATTTTTGTGTATACACACAATAAAATGTATAATATATCACCAGTTATGGTGTGTTCTGGGTCTAGCGGATCGAACACCAGAAGCACCGCTACCGACTAGGTAGTCTGTGGGTATATGTAAAAATGCCCTCGTGTAACGCCTGCTACATCGCATGGGTGGAGATGGTTTTAAAAACAAGCACTAAATTGATTATTACACAATTTAATACAAATTTTACATCAAAATTTACTAAAATGATTCCCCGTGGCTGCCGTGGGGTAAAGTGGCAGATGTGGTTACGGATCACTACGCGTCCGTCCCAAAATTGATACCTCGCCACCGAGAGATTTCCAAGGTGCTATCTTGACGCTTCCGTGTGGGTTGAGCTCGTTCATTAGCCATTGTTCGCTCGGAGAAACCCAGCAGAGTGTCTCCTCCCATTACGTGGATGAATTTAAGGCTTAAACATCTTTTGAATCCACCGCGACTGATATCACCTTAGTCTTCTATCTCGGTCGTCGCCATTTCTCCTCGCGTCCACACGCGCCCCTATCTCTCTAAAAAAATGTCGTCACGTCTGGCCGCCCGCCAGAGATGGATTTCCCCACCCCTTATTCGTTCTTTTTAGCAGCCAATGACCGCTTGTGCTGTAGGTCGGCCCAACAGGCAGCCGAGGCGCTAGTGCGCGAATTAAAATGTAACAATATGTAAATAACAATAATGTGTTTATTCCAGCGTGATCAAGTTTTTTTTTAAACCCGATTCGCCATAGAGATAATACATATTATGGTATACATTAAGGTTATGAAATAAATATAATGGTGTGAAAAAGAAAATCAAGGAAAATATTATTAAATAAAAAATAAAAACTTATTGGGAATAAATATATATCGATTTTATTATTGGTTTTCATTGTACGATTATTTGTGTAATTTTCACTATTTTAATTGCGTTTTATGTGAAAAATTGTTCAATAAAATAAATTATTAAGGAGAACACATTTCTTATTGTGAAGTTGTAATTATTCAGAACAGATGGTCGGTCTGTGATATTTATGTTAACCCAAAATATCTAAATTTCACATAAACTATTCATCGAAATAAATAAATTGAAATAATATTTCTTGAAAAGCTTGATCTGCTTAGCGTATTTGTCTGAAAGCATAGGATTACCTTAGAATAATGCTAAATGTTAGGTTGCTCCACCCCCCCATCAATAATAATTCGTATTTTCGCGTTTTTTTACGAATATGTGATATTTTATTATTCATTTATACATATATTAGAATTTTTTAAAGGTACTATTGTAAAGATAGGACCTTTTTACTGATGTAAAACTAATAAACATAATATACGATAGAACTATAAATACAAGTTATTTTTAACACTTGTCTCGAATGCGAGAAAACCAACAATTTTATTGTCAACTCTTTCTATCATAACATTATTCTCAAGCAATATTTACGTGTAACAAATAAAGTTTTTTTTAGTATTTATGAGAAATTAAAATATCAGACTTATCTTGAAAAAGTTTGTAATTCGAGTAGAATTTCTCGAATTTCAAACTATAAAAATGAAATGAAGGAAACCCTAAAGTGTCCCACTATTGTTCTATCCCGGAATTGTTTTGAGAGTTGATTACTCTCCCTTTGATTCCACTCAACAAAGCAACACATGTAATATATGACAAAATCTTCGAAACTTTTTTGAAACATATTTTATAGTTGGAACAATTCCGTTCCGACAGTTAGTTAAAACCTTCATAGTTCGCTTTTCTCTTTTTCTTTATTATACGAAACAGTTACTTCATTATTACTTTTTTATTACTACATTATTACATTTATTAAATTACATAAATTGGCTCCGGTATCATCGTACCAGACCCATACCTATACATCATGTATCAATTTGACGTGAGACAGAGTTAAGCTATAGAAGTCATGCACTCCTAAAAGGGGAGGATAAACGTCACATTTATGTATTGAAGTCGCAGAACACGGTCACAGTATAGCAGAAATTCACCCTATCCAGGTCACAAGAGGATGCAAGGGAGAGCCATTAGAATGCTACGTTAGGTCTCCCTAGCCACCGCTCTTTCCAGCGTCGTCCATCCCAGCAACCCCTAGCGGGAGACCCATATCTTCATAAATCCCGGAAAAATCCGAGATTCCTTTCATTTCTTAATAGGTCTTAACATGTAAAAATGAAAGTACACCCTTAAGAGATTTGATATGTACATTAGTTGTGATATTTTTTTAATGGAGCAACTTGTATGTGCATGCCAGTTTTCCTGAACTGTTTTGAAGCCATAATTTTTTTAGCAGTATTCACTACGGCAGGTTATGGAACGGTTAAAATTTTTTTGATATTTCAATTTGAGAATATACATGAATGAAATTCTGTGATAATTTCAGGCGACTGTCTGTTTGTGGGCGGCTGCGGTCGTCTGTTTGAGGGCAAGGGGGAGGCCATGTACCAGAGCTTCCGGCGGCTGGCCGAATTGCCCAGCCCGACGATGATGTTCTGTGGTCACGAGTACACCATCACCAACCTAAAGTTTGCGCTGCAGGTGGAGCCGCTCAACGAGGAAATAGCGCAGAAGCTATCGTGGGCTATGACGAAACGGGACGAAAACGCTCCGACGGTAAGGGGTGATGACATTATTAATTTTACTCCATGTTATCTCCTTTATTTTACATGTCCATCTTGCTCGTTTTCTTTCAACTGTTCTCGTGCTCACGAGTTTTTATAAATTCTCATTGTTTCTTCTGGCATGTGTAAATTTCTTCTGACATATGGCTTCGTAAATGTTGTTTCAAGTCTTTTTGTAATCCTCAACTTCTGGAAGATAGATACATTTGTCTACCTTGCGGTTAACAAGATATGCAGCATCCACCTCCAGCACCATTTTTTGAAGGCATAAAACATATCCCTTTCCTTATTTCTTAATATCCATGTTTTTATTCCATGCAGTGCTACAGAGAAAAGCAGATATTTCACCAAATACATTTTGGTTATTTTTATCATAAACCAATTTCTCTACATTTTCGACTGATCATCGCTTATTTAGTCATTTAATTAGTCTTTGAATTTCTACTTTACATCCTGTTTTGAAGTTTGTGACGTTATAGTGCATGTGTCTATGTATGAGAGCCCACCAAAAACGTCAGATGTAAAATGCCGCACTTATGTGTATGTGACCAGCAGCAGTTGGGTAGCCAATGAGAAGCCTGTTGTCTGCGGAAGTAGATCTGATCAAGATGAAAAATAAAAGAAAAAAAATGGGAAAACAATGGTCGTAAGGGCCAAAACTAGAGCCCGGGTATTCTTGGCTATATTAATGAGGAGGTGGCGGCTTTCTTTATGAGGGTAAAATTCTGGGATAGCGTGTCTGACCTTTGGAGAGCTGATCTGCGCTGACTATCATCAGCTTGGATATATAGAGCCTCTGATAAACAAGATTCAATAAAGAAGAAATTATGCTTGAACGATAGAAAATTAGCTGAAACATGAATATGAGAACAAGGAAGAAAGTGAAGCGTGGGTGGTTGAAAAATTGTTATTGTTAAATTAAGTTTATAATTGTGAACAAACTTGTTATCATTATGTATTTATCCTCCCCTACAGACAAAAAAACTATCCTGTTACCGGCTTAGAATACGTTATTTGTAAAAGCCGATTTTAGTTAGCCAGTGCCGTGAAGCTCGGGGCCTGGCGTTCTATCCACGGCATGAAAAGGATGCCCGGTCAGCCCGAGCAGAACGTAAAAAGTTTAATACTAAAAACTCATAAATGTATACGTCTATATTAGAACTCAATTATAAATGACTGACATATTTTTATTTAATTATGGATGAACGTCGTACTGTATAGCAAATAAATAATATTAACATACAGTACATAATGGTAATAGTCATCAGAATTTTGATATTCGAATTTAATAGTCATTTGAATAAAATTATTTCCATACAGTGTACATTCTGGTTAAAGAGAGTGAGTGAATATATTTCCCAGGTGAATTAATTAATTGAAACATCACCTTTGCTAAATTAAGTAATTACATTAATATTCATTACGATACATTATACAAACATTACTCACCTCAGCACTGACTTTGGTCTAGTGCGGTCTGTAGTAATTAGTGATATGTTAATTAAAAATTATGTTTTTTAAAACAAACTTCACACAACATACATTTATTTAGGCATTCTTGTATCATTTTCATGTGTGTTTTTTGGTTTACTGGAAAGACACTCAAGACCGCCAAGTTAGTTTATTGTCGAGTTCTGTTATTCAAAAATGTTGTTAAATGATAAAACAAGAATATTATTGTATAATTCATATTTTCAGGTTCCATCGTCGATTGATGAAGAGAAGAGGACTAATCCATTTCTCAGACTCGAAGAACCAGATGTACAAAAATACACCAAATCTACAGATCCTATGAAAACCATGAAGCGCCTCAGACAACGGAATAAAAAATTTAAAAGTTTTTAAGGGTTCAACATTTTTTTTAAACACTAAAATCATCCGCTTCTTGTAACCGTTTACATTTACTTATTTAAAAAAAAAAAAAGATTCTTACTATATTTTAGAATAAATATTTTATACTGAAAATTTTAACAAAATTTAATCCAACATATTTGGCAACTTTTATAAATAATTATAATGTTTACGAGAAAATGATAGCATAATTCAATGTAAAATAAAAGTATCATAAGGTTTAGCAACATTATAAATAAATATTTTATTGCACTTTTGAATTGTTAAAAATGAAAAAAAATAGTATTGCATCTTAACCATTCCCAAACCATGCACAATACAGGTCTATCGCTCTTATTAAACCTGTAATATTTAGGTAAATAGACCCAACATGCTATTCATGTTTTAGTTAAATTAAAAGAAAAGATTTAGTTAGAAATGACAAAAATAATTATCTTTCAATTCAATCCGTTGTAAAATATATATGTTAGAAAATATAATTTGTGTTAAGACAATAAGAAATCTCATATAAATTTCACAGTGAAAAGAACAGCATACATATGAATATAATTGTGTCTCTGTCTATGAATGAAACTTGGTGAATGCTCCGAATTATAATATATATTGAATATTGAATGCTTAATTTTTTTAAAAGCATTTTTTTTACATTTCAAAGGCTAATAGAACTCTAATTTCTTACGGTAACACGAATTGACAGCATGGCTGCGCACGTGTATTTTATATCGCGGTATGGTAAAGGTTAATAAATATACTAAAAATTTAATTTTTCATGCGATTATTTAAAATACTGCTAGTAAGATAATGTCATTTGATAATAAAGAATGTAGTCTTTTTTACGTAAAATTAAATTGAATATTTTATCGATATCTAAGATTAAATGAATATTTAAATACGAGTAGGTTTATCTTTAGTGTTATAAGGTGCTATGCAATAAGTTAATTTTAAAATTAAAATATTATTATATTATTAGGTGACTTCTAAACCAGATGCTCTTATTGACCATAATTTTATTCACTCAACCAAAAATTAATAGTTATTACCTGAAACCTTAAACTTATCTTTGTATTGAAGTAATACTCTTCGTTCTAATGTGTGTGATCAATACAATTCCTGTTTATGGCATATTCAATGGCATCCCATTGTTTAAGTAAACATAAAATACACAAAGTACAGAGCAAAGAACCGACATTGAGAAAATAACTCATCTTTAAAGCTATCGGTTACCATTTTTTTAATTTTATTAAAGGACTTATAAAGGACCTGTTCGCGCCTCACAGACATGTCTGGTTAACCAAGTACTTTACAGCCATTCAAGTCCATCCAGTATCGACATAATTCATCGACAACAATATATTGCGACGCAACCGGTTCGAGAAGCTAGCTGAAGCGATTATTTTTATCCTTGCCGTCTTCATGGAACCACCTCATATGAGGATCGGATTAACTTTAATTTGCAATTTAATCTTCAAACTGCGTAAATTCATTTGTGCATCGTCCGACAGTAAATGCCGACAGATTGTAAGTCCTGTTTCATTTATCAACCTGCTCTAGCCGTAAACACCCAACACATATACTCACACGCATGCTCCGCTGTATTTATATACGCATACACACCAGAGATCTGACGAGGATTAGGACCCTCAGACTCACTTTAAACTTTTTTTTCTGATATTGACAATCTACAAACATCAGTCCCACAAAACAAATACAAATAAGTCATAATAGGCTCAATAACAAATCTCTCTCTTAATAGTTGTGATTATGACTGTCTCACGGTCCTGTAATCAGCTTCATATTTTCTAGCACCATGTCCAAAATACTGAAGAATTTTTTATTTTTTCAAAATTTTCTTGGATCTTGTGGTTAGCCGTTCTTTAGCACGTAGTTCCTGGAAAATATACACATCCGCTAGTCTCGAAATCCATGGTATACGCAACGAATAACGCCAACATCATATCTCAAAAGCATCGTTGAACGTATTTATTCCTTATATAACTATGAATAATAAGAATTATATGTTGCGTTATTAATCATTTTTAATGAATAAATCAGTTTGGGTATTTGAAACACTGAAATTCGTTATAGTTACAGTTTTACAAAAATATCGTTTTGAAGTTCTCCTTAAAAATAAGAATATCAAGCATCTACTAAGATTTAAAATCACTTTCATTTTGATTCGTGTATTGAACGGTCGTGTTTACTCGTCAGTGTAGGAAAGGATTCAGGAAAAAAGGCTCTTGAGAATTAAAAATGATATTTACTCGAAACTTCGAGTGTATAAAAGTTATATTTTTTATTTATTATCTTTGTTTTATTAACCACTTGAATTGAGTTTAAATATATCTACCGTTCTTCTCAGGACTATTTGAGACGGGTTACTCCAAAAAATAATCCGTTATCTTTTACCCGCGAAAACCTTATTAATTATTAAGCGAATACGAGAGTATTTGGATGAATTTTCGGGCATATACAACTCTCATACAGATCACTAATAATCTTCAAATCATTCTGATTCTAATCAATATACATTTACATCGATATCCATCAACTCACAAGCATGCAATCATAACTTATTAATTAAAAATATCTAATTAGAGGTGGTAGATTTACTTTCACGTTAATTCTCCTGTGTGCGTGTATGGTTTTGAAATTAGTGTGGTTTCAGCGAATCCATTAATTTCATCAATATGTCAAGTTTTAATTAAATTATCTATTCTGTCATTTTCAGCACAAACTTTGATCAAATTTAAATTATGATTTACAATTAGCTACGTATATTTTCAATAATCTCATTTCACGACGAGCAAATTTCAAAGTGTTTTCAATGAATTTGTAGTAACCAGAGGTAACTTGGGTAAATTTTTCATATCAAAGGCACAGTTTCAAAGGGAACTTATATTATTCATGACTGTTGTGCATTCGAACGTATAATACGTGCTTAGCGTGCGGCCGAGTTTCCACTACTGCAGCAGAAGACAGAACCTAATGAATTCCACGTGGCACGCCTTATTTAGCAATAATTTTATTAAATTATAATATTTAAGTATATACAATACATTTTTACAATTCAAATTTTGAGTCATTTTAGTAATTTACAATATTTTATTTATGTTACAACACTAGATCAAAATTTGAACTAAATCATCAGGTTTATCCAATATTTATAATACTAAAATTGGAATAATTAGAAATTTCAGCTCAAATATCTCAAAACTGAATTACTACAAAGGCAAAACAATTTAAGAAATAAATACTATCACTTACGTATTAAAACAAAGAAAAGATATAAATAAATATCAGAAAGCAAAAATTTTAAAATGATAATTTTTTAAATATACTGTGATATACTTTTTCCCTTTTTAAAAAATTTCATTATAAATAAATAGGTTTTTACGAAAACTACGCCTACGGCCACACAGTTACTGGCAAACTATTATTACTACTATTTCTGAAGCTTTTACTATAGTAACTTTTTTACTGTTCGTACATTAAGTTTACTACTGGTAAAGTTAATCACGACTAACAGTGTGGCAAGATGAATAATCATAAAATACCTGAAAAATTGATTTATTAAAAATATTAACCATTGACAAAAAAAGTATACCTAAAATTTTATGCTTTATCTATCACTTTAGTCACCCCTGCGTTCAAAATCTGTCACTTTTCTGGCGTAAAATATTCGGTAATATAAATTAAACAGCGAGATCATCATCGGACGAACTCTCATCACTAAAATAGCTGTATATTAAATGATTCATTGTCGTATACTGTAATTTTAAAAGTAACAATGTGGCAGTTGCCAGCTATGAAGAGTCCGCACGTTTAACTAACGATTCACGATTTTTACCATCCGAAAATGAATGGTAAAATTATTTTATTATTAAATGAACTTTCGATGAGTAAATATTTTTTACCAACGTTCGAACGATTTTTTTACAATTGTAATAATTTACGGTTTTTACCATCCGGAAATGAATGGTAAAACTATTTTACTATTAAATGAACTTTCAGTGAGTAAATATTTTTTACCAATGATCGAACAACTCGTTTTTGCAATTTTTTTATTAAAGTATGATTTATCAGTGATCACACAACCGGGCCTTACACATCGACCAGTTTTGGTTCTATAGATCTTCGTCACGACAGACGAAGTCTTAACGATGATTCATCCACATTCACGTCAGTACTTTATAACTGAATATCTTCATTAACTGAGCCATACATATATTTCTGCACGTTTATATCACCAGAAAAGTGCTTGTTGGTTTTTTCACTCGGTCGGTCCAAGGGATAAGAATCTTTCTCCTCCTTTCCATCCTTCGACGTGGCCTACCATATCATCTTGGCCTTCGGGAACTGTCGGAATGTTAACTGTCGGTCGTTAGAAGTAGTAAAAATATTATAAATATTAAAACATCAGCTAGTCTTTCTTCAGGGTGAATATTATATTCCAGACCGATGTTGTTTTTGAATAACTGGGTAATCAAACATTTAAAAAAAAAATTGTTGTTGTTTATCAATTATTATCGGCCATGTGGCTGCCTCTGGCAGCAGCACAAATGCGTACTCCTTTAACCATATTTTTCATAACATTCTCGCACACTTTCCATGTTATTTCAGTAATTTCATTTCGAATATTGTCCTCCAGCATCGAAATTATTATAAGTTTATTAGCGTAGATCTTTTCTTTCAAGTACTCTCACAGAAAATAGTTGAAGGCCGTCAAATCAGGCGATTGAGATAGCCAGTTGATGTCACCACTTGTTGACATTATGCTACTGGGATAAATTTCTCGCAAAGTTTCAAGCGTAACTCAGGCTATGTGTGAGGTGGCACTGTTCTATTACAATCGCACGTACTACAGGCCCAATCAATGTTATTCGGCCTCTAAGAAGTTTTCCAACATGTGACGATAAGATTAATGACAGTATTGCCATTAATATTTAGATAAAAAATAATAAATTGTATTCAACTACTCTCTAAGAATTCGAAATAGAAACTGACAAATGTCTGCCAAACCAAAAACACGACCAAACAAAATCGGCCTGGAACATAATATTCATTCTGTATGAAATCAAACTTTACTTTATAATATATTCTCAAGAGCTTTGAAAATTCTGTTAATTATTGTACGCGATGCTTTGTTGAGTGGAATCGTAGCGGGAGTGCACAACTATTATAATAATTCCGGGATAGGGTGGGACTCTTTGCAGTTTTCTTCTTATTATAATGATAAAATTTGGCAATAATAAGGGTGGACCACTGAAATATAACATTTTGAAAAATAAATAATAAAATGCCCGAGCAACAAGAACTATCTTCTGTTTTATTGTCAAGGTGAGTTCAAGAACAGGTGCTGGAAATATGCCATAGCAAAATCGCTCTGAAGCCATATTATGTTGGCCACGTTGTAGCACCAGGACTACCTTAATAAATAAAGAAAGCCTTCTTGCGCGCAATACTATTCTTGATTGCTACAATCTGCCGCTTCTGTGAAGCATTTCATTTGAATTTACGACAGGGTTACCGATACACGTTCGCATTCATATGAATACGTTACACCAACCGTCACAACATATACGGTTATTCGGGTTAGAAATTATCTCATACGGTAGCTGGCAGAGGGTACTCTTATTCTGAATATGACATTAGTTTGTCTGGGCCCACTTGTACACAAGAGATAGCAAAAAGGTATTTGATGTGAAATATACTCGTACAGCAACGACAACCGACAAATTAAATCACACTTCTCACCAATCGCACTGCAAATTACACACTGCACCCACGGTACACTATTACAGAACAGTACTCTTTCATAGATCGCATATTTGTCTGACGGAGGGTGAGACTGGTGCATATACTCGATTATTACCGCGTCTAATCTGTTGAGTCGAAATCAATGAACCTCTCGATGTCTACTGTTTAGTTGTTAGAAGTGCGCATATGATCAATCGGTTGCCGATGAGGTCTCCCAATATTCGTGCGCGTGCTCCCATACAACTGAACTGTTTAGTCGAGTGTATGCGCACGCCAATACATGGAAATGTACATAGATGCCGACCGATAGTTATTCAACCGTTTTGTCAAAAGTCGATCGATAAAGTTTTTTTGATTTTTTTATGGAGCAACCATCGTGTCGATAAAATGCAAACTTTCATATGATTTAATAGCCTTTTGACATACAACTAAATAGTCAAGCGATTAAAAATTATATGCTTACGCTCAACTTAACTTCGCCGATTGTTGTCCGATTTGGATACGAAATATCGTCTCTACAGAGGTAAAATAAAATTCATGAAGAATATTCAATATTTCCAGTAAGGAAATCTAATACTAGTGAAAAATCATTGACTCAATAGTCAGTCGCTAAGATACCCTGGAACAAAACTCATTTTTAACCAAATATTTTACGTTGATTTGAATGTTTAAACCATAATATCACAGATATAAACGAGGACATAGTCGTACGACAAAATATCACACCAATCACGTTACATGTTACACACTGAACCCACGGTACAGCGTTACCCATTTATCATTTACGCCGATCGCATGTTCGTCCGACGGAGTAATCGCAATTTTAATACGAATATATATTTAGATACAAAATTAAAAACGAACAAACATTTTTAAAATAAAAATTCTGGAATTAAACAATTTCATATAACTTGCCTTTGTTTTCTTTATTTCTCGTTTCATAATCGCTAACGAGTCAAACGTATACATATATATTGTAACAAGTGAAATTACGCGCGCAGACCTAATGCGACATCTACCGATGCGAGCAAATGCAGCCGGTACAGCGGGGTCGCATGAAGGAGGGGGGACTTCGTTACGAGCGTCGAGAGAGAGAGGTCGTGTCGGTGGCGTACACGCTGCGGCGCCCGGCCGAGTTCGGAGATTGTTGTAAGATCGAGCAATGGCGGGATTGAACTCGGAATATTCTTCACTACGGAAGAACAAGAGATTTTTGGGCCTTGTTCTGTCCGTGGGGATACAAGAGGAAGGACTCTTCGCCTAGGGATTCATTCACGGCAGGTACAAGAGGAATTTGGGCCTTATCCTGCCGTGAATATCAACAGAAGAACGATCTAGAGGCTGCGAGCGAACACGGAAGCGGGACGAGCACCGTCCACGCAAGGACGATTGGATGGGTTCCCCAGTAAACCTCCCGATGACGAGACGAAGCTGTTGTCCGGTCAGGGAATGTTAGGACTCACCCTCGGCGTGTACAGAAAGACAAAAATAACCTAAATGTGTAAATAAAGTCCAAATATGTGTAAATAGTGTGTCATTATTGTCTGAGACCTCCCCCACACATCTGAGTATAAGCATTCTGACCCCAACCCTAAGGTACCCACAGACTGAGGTTAGCTGGTGGCGTTGTGCACCGGATTCCATCTGGGGATGAGGGCACGGTGTAACAATATATATATATATAACGAATATAGTATCCTCAAATGACATCAATCCTGACAATTCTGAATTCACTATTCGTATTCGTAGATTACCAACTTGGTGACGCATTTAATTTAGTTTACTTATCAAGTTATGATGCAGTGTAAAGAATCACAACTTCACAATTAACCGTCAAATTATCATTTAGCAAGTAAAGCTTATCGATGAATTTCAGATCCATTCATTATTATTGCGTGTATATGTGTAAATTCTATACAAGATAAAGTAAACATTGCACAGATTATAAATAAAACTGATTACTCTATGTATATATAAAGTATGGCTGGAGGTAGTGGCAGATATGTTGGGCCCCAACTCGGAGATGTGTTCTAATACACTTTTAATGTCACACAGATATCTTTTCCAGAGTTAATTTCTTTCAACTTCACAATAAGAATTTAATTTTTGACAGATTATAAACAGATCGTTAATGTCCTACAAAAATTACAAGCTTTTTGGAATCGGCTGTCGCTGCTAGGCCTTGCGGGTGGCTATTGTGGCCGCTACGTGGCCAGTATTTCCGTAGAAGCTATATTTCAATGCGGAAACCTCTTATTGTGTTGCTTTAATAATGTACTATGTAGTGTACTTTGCCTTTATTTCCAGGAAGAAAAAAACAATATATTATTATAATAATATATGCTATGTCCATATGTACACCTAAAGCTATCTTAAATTGATATAATTAACATCAGGATATTATTAAAAGCATGAAAATGAAAGATATATTGAACATGAAGAAATAATTTTATAAAATATAATAATACTTATATTCATAACGATGATAATAATAATAATACATAATTTATTTCTACAGTGTGTTATATTGTTTTAAAAATAGGGATAAAAGATTACGCAAAGTATAACATGCAATTCGGTGCCCTGTCTGCTACATAAGTAAAATATTTTACAATATTATTATTAATATTAAACTGTGGAAAGATATTTTCGTACTAAATATAAAGAAAATAATAGAAAATCTATCGGTTGCAAAAAATTTTTCACCACAGCCGACGACATATTTATCCGTCGCGACGTAATTTATTTATTTGTTTTGAACAGTGACACCTACCGGAGAATTTAATCAGTGACATATGAAAGATCTCAAATGAATATTAATATTAACTATTATTTTTTGGTAATCTGAACTGCTATCTTGCCAATACTCGCAATGACACTAACAATAAATGCGTACATTAGCACAATTTAAATATAGATAGATTTCAATTTAGTATCAATCGATATTATATGTGAGTAAAGGAAATCGGGGAACATACTCGTACATGCGTATTCGGACAACAACGCACGAAACAAAACTGTGTTATTCGAGATAAAACTACAATCTAATTTAATCCATTCATAAATCTAAAACAAACTATCTTCATTTCTAATTAATTTTAAAACAACGTATGTACATCAACCTAGCACATACCTTACAAAACATCTAAATAATCATAGATTTATCGTGGTAATACATGATTGCGAGCGCAGGTGGTTAAACCTTTTACCCACTTTACCAAACCCCGGCAAGGTAACAGGGTGGATACAAACCCGCTCGCGAGCAGGCTCGGGCGATAGCAGGCTTGAAATATTTTTCTCGAGAATCTCACGATTATTTTACTCTCTGCAATAAATCATAGGTGTCACTGATGCGCTTTTGTGCCCGCCTTTTAACGAAACCGCTCGTAAATCAGAGAAAATGATAATATTTTGACACTATACCTTACGCAGATATCGAATCAGTAATATCCTGGATTTTTAAGTACATCATTACACATATGAATTTATCGAATTCGTATTACATAGATACAACTAGTTACTTCATATTTGTGTATTATGTTATTAAATTATTTTATTTGGAATTCTGATTGATGTCAGAGCGTGATTCCACATTAGTACGCATTCCAAATAACTACGTAACGTCTCGTTATAATATAATAGCATTCTTTATATGGAATGAATTGATATAATTATATTGTAATAGTATAATATACTAAACTGGGGACTTCAAAGAGATTGAAAGGCCGTCCGGAAAGTAGTACCCGTTTTAGAATTTTTTTTAAATAACTAACAATTTTTTTTACAAAACTTTTTGTTTCCGGACTGTATGGTAGATGGTTGAAAATTTTCCGCTTGAATTGTTGGAGAAGTTGTGTTTTTTCAGCGGTATGAGGCTTGGCATTGTCATGAAAAAAAATGACGCCGCTAGACATCAGACCTTACTGTCGATTTTGAATTGTTCAACGTAATTTTTTCAATGTGTTTCAATATGAATCAGTATTGATAGTGACTCCGTGGGGCATAAAATTAATGAGCAATACGCCTTGTCGATCCCAGAAAACGGTTTTTTTTAACATTTTAAATTCTCACAAAAACGATGACAGTGCTACGAAACTTCCCACACAGCAAGCAGACAGTCAACTAAAGTCATTTCACCTTGAGTGGCGGCTACTCGCGCCACTAGAGTTCTGCACTATGCGAATGGATACTATATTCCGTACGGTCCTCGTATAATATCTAAGTGTTATAATTTCGAAACATGAAGACGAATTGTAATAGCAGAATCAGCGATGAGCAGTTTGACAAAGTTATAGAGAAATCGGACCACATGATTTTATGTGTAAATATTTATAATTAATACATTAATTTAGTATTTTAAATAATTGTTAATATCGGACTGCACTTCACATCAAAACTTAAAATTAATTACTTAAGAATAAGTTACAACTTACCTGTTTTTATAGAGCAGTAAGAATGGATGAGATCCAGGTTCGAATCCCGATAACAACAACAACATTTTTCGATAAAATCGATTTTATATGTATATCTTTCTAATTAATACATTTAATTAGTATTTAAAATATCACAGACCTATGTTCTGAATAATTACAACTTCACAATAAAAATATGTGGAGAACGCTCGCTCGGACTCCACGCTCGTTTGGTGGAATCAAAATCAACAATAAGTATACGGATTCTTAAATTTTTCCTCAAACTCCATTCTCTTCAAAAAATTTCATTTCGGATTTAATTTCTTAATTAAGCTGTGATTTGGTGCTTGTTGAATTGAGCTGAACGGTATGTTGGACGTCAAGTTCGACTGAATTGTGTTCTCCAACTTTTGCATTAATAACTGGGACTGCGCATAGTGATTAGTTTGTTTAATTTGATTATTTTGTTTTTTCAAAATCACTTCATCTATATCGTCAGGGTGGCTACAGAAGCTTCCATATTTCTGTTGAGTATCAATCTTTGTGGAAAGGTTTCAAAAACTATAACTATTGTATTTTTCGTTGGTCTAGTGAAAGATTTTAGAATCTCACTTTTTTCACCATTATGTAAATACTAAAGAGTTTCAGATACATTTGTTGGTCTTTGGCCAATTCGATTATTTAAATTGTACTTCAACTTTAGTAAGAGTTCATCAAATCCTAAATTCTCAACCATAAAAGACAATGCCGCGTCAGGTGAATGAAGGTTCTCTCGATAAAGGGCGTCAATAGTAAGCTTTACTATTAGAAGCGGAGAAATAATGTTGTCAATTGACAAAATTTCAACATCTTGAATATTATTATCAGACACAATATCAATCAATACTTTTCTAATACAGTTATTTAGCTAGTTAAATTTTTCAAGCAGTTCGATCTCCTCGGAATACCTTATTGTTCTGCGATTACTCATTTTGTAGCCGTTAGTCTGTGATCGTAACAATATTTTATTTATATATATATATATATATATATATATATATATATATATATATATATATATATATATATATATATATATATATATATATATATATATATATATATATATATATATATATATATATATATATATATATATATATATATATATATATATATATATATATATATATATATCTATAATTCGAAATTCGCTGTGAAATTTTTGGAATTCTAAATTATATTTATGAGAACGAATTTCGGAATTCTCAAAATTTCGAAATTTCGTATGCAATCCATACGCACGAGTGTCTGCTTGTCGCCCGCGGAGCATATACACACATTTTTTTCTTTTAGTGTACATAAAACTACTAAAACAACATTTCAACGTAGTTCGTATCATATCTTATGTATGGAAGTATCTCAGTACATTGATTCAACTATCGTGACAATTTATTCTATGGTATATTCACAATAAACAATCACAACGTTAAGCTGATTTCAAAAAGCGCGCACGCCGCTTTTGCGTGAATATCCGTGGAATAATAAAATAAACTTTGTTGTACGACCCGGTAGAAAATCTCATTTCTAAAATCTGATCTGGCTGCTGAAAAGGTTGGCCATCCATGGTTTAGATTACCTTTGTATCGACCACGCTACACATTTTTATGTATAATAATTTTTTTTATATATTATACTTTATTTTCGGAACTCAAGTGGGTCACATTAAATTATCAAAGGGGTCACTTGGTGACCCGCGGGTCACAGGTTGCCCATGCCTTGCCCATGCCACAAGCAGTGTTTTCGTTTAAAACCAATTTATTTCTAAACCAAATTGCTTATTCGTGGAATCATTTTTTTGTAAAATGATTTCCAGTTCAATCTGTATACTGCAGTAAGCGTGATGTTATCAGCAAATTTGAAAAATATAATTTTGACTATCTGGTGTTTTTCTATGAGAAACTATGTGGCATAGTTGGATAATGCACCCTGCCCGGTTTGAAAAGGGATCTAAGTTCGAATACCGATAGCGCAACAACAATATTTTTCGAAAAAATTTATTTTATATGTATATCTTTCCAATTAATACATTAAATTAGTATTTTAAATTATTAAGTAACTAGAAAATATTTCAGTTCCTTCTTTTAACTTGTAAGATGCTCAACGATACTGCACCCTCGTTCGTAATTGGCGATATGGTGTGATTGTGTACATGTGTCCAAGTGCACTGGGCGGAGTAGTCGCTTCCACGTGCACGGAATACGCAGCACCTTCTCAGGTCCACTGAAGTGAATTAATGTGACGGTAGGTGCCGTACTTGTACGTGGCCCGTGAAGCGGTCCAAGCGTAACATTGCTGCGAGGTTGTGCAGGCAATAAAGGAGGATTCCGTTACAGTACCTAATGCCTCAATAGGGGAACATAAATTGATTTTCAAATTGCTTAGAAATTTTTACATCTCCTAAATTAAAATACCGTCAGTTTTATTTTATTAAATTTCTTATTTCACCCTGGTTTAAAACTGTTTTTATATTTATGTAAAAAATAAATATAAATTGTATTTTAAATTGTACACTGAAGGGATTATGGTAACTTATCGTATTTTATCGAATTAAATTAATATTCAATACTTTTAATACAAAACCAGTGGCGTGCATTAGGCATGAACTTGAATAAAACTGGTACCAATGACGATGTAGAAGAATCATGGGCTGTATTGCCACTAGATTTTCTATGAACTGGAGCCGCTTTACCTGGGAATAAATTCAAACTTTCAGGGCATTTATTCATAAAAAACTAATATTATGGGAGTCGTTTTCTGTTCTCTAAAATCATTAATATGATAATAATTTCATTTTAACGAAAATACATTTTTATTATTAATTTTCAATTTGAAAGATACACAGAAAAAAATCGTTTTATGCAACTTGACTATAGAATAAAATTTCACAGTAATATTATATTTTTTTGACAAAATGATCCCTCACAAAGACTATCTAGTTTAAAGTCAACTATAAACTGTCAAACTTGTCAATCGTAGCGCACTTATTACAATAACATACGAAAATAAACAAAAAACCTTAAATTATATTTAAAAAAAAACATTATTTACTTTCACTAATTTGTTTTATTATAACATTTTCAATGCTGCATAACTTAACGATTGATTATACCAAAAATGTCATCAATATTCCCCTCTCCTGCGCTTGTTGACCACGCCCCTACACGCTTCCAACTCTAATCCCCCCCCCCCCCCCGCAACTACTCAACCCAAAGCAGCACGTAGTTCTTTAGTTTAAAGTTCAGAATGAGTAATATTATTGAAGATGATGCGTCAGCATTGAAAACGTTATAATATATAATATCGACCTTTCAGAATAACAAGGTTCCATCTGACACTGACACTGTTTTGAGATAATGAGCTCAAAAGTGTTGACTGAATTTCAACAACGTATATTCATATATATTTTATTTTGATCAGTTTTAAGATCTTAACTTATTTTCAGTATTATCAATGACTACTGTGAGATGAGGGAAATTAAAATTTTAAAAAAACATTGTAAATAAACAATAATGATCCAAAAATTGCAATAAATGACTAATGCAGTTGGAACTTTCAACTCTTGCTGTTTCCTTTAATATCCGTTAAATAAAGTTGGTGTGTATGGAAAAAATAGAAAATAATGCATTTGGAACCCTCTTCACGCAATAACTAAAATTAGCCCAAAATGTTAGTTGGAACCTTGTTATTCTAAGGGGTCGATATTAAAAAATTGTGAAAGTAAACAGTTTTTTTTTATTTTGAATATAATTTAAAATGGCCTTTCACAAAGATTCACAATAATATTTTGAAAAATTAAAAAACTTTAAATAATGGAATGTTTAGTTTTAAACCACATTATTATGTACATACAATATAATATAGACTATTGTCTTGAAAAAAGTTGGGTCCAATTGAAACTAGTTGACTTTAATGTATGCACAAAATAAAGTGGTTTATAGCTTAACATTACATTATTTAATTGTAATGTCAAGCCACAATGTGTTTGCTTACTTTGAAAAAAAACTTTAACATTCATTGAATTTCTAAAAAACATGTTTGCGGCACGCAATTCACCCTATATAATGGTACAAATATCGATGCAAAAAATTATAGATTTATTTCTATTCAATAAAAACACTGAATCCAGATTAGAGTAAGAGACAGATCGATATCTTAATCGTGAAAAATGTAACCTTTGTATTGTACTTGTTCATAATACAATAAGGTTGAGAGGGAACATTACTACGAACGCTTCTATCAATTCCTTTCTGAATTTAATAAAATAAGTAGAACAAATTTGTAAAGTGGAAGAGAGCAGGTTAAGAGAGATTGGAAACACAAGAACTGAAAAAATGGGTTAAAAAAGGAAGAAAAAAAACTGAAATTTCGCAGAATTATGAAATTTCTAAAAAGGTTCGTTTTAAGCGTTGTATTGTCAGGAAGATAAAAAGTTCATGGAAATTGTATACGTACTGGATAATATCATAAAATCGTTCGCATGGAATTTTCCCACATCTGGCGTAATATTACAAAAGTCGAATGAAAAGTAATGAGAATAAGTCGAACAATGAAAAATATTATTATATAAAACATTTCGTCAGATAAAATATTTTCAAATATCACTTAAAATATTTTGTTCAAATTTTTTATCTCGAATATGTACATATTATTATATTGAATTTTATTGTTTGTACTTCTTTCATGTTTATAAAAATACAAATTGTATTTAATATGCATATTATCATACCGTGTTTTATAGGGGTAAAATAATAGAATACTACACATTCTTATGTTAGCGATATTTAACTTTTAAACTATATTACAAATTATTATGAACGTGGATAACAATATTATTCAAAAATCCATGTAAATGAATTTACCTAGACGTAAACGAATACATGACGCCCCATAAATGACATTTTCTGTATGCCGCGTTTAACAGGAAAAATAAAAACACCAGCAAACCGTACATGCGACTAATTCTCACATTTTTCTATGTAAAAACACGTATCCTTATATATGTAAGGGCTTATTTATATCACGTCTGCCATACATGAGTAAATATTACGTAGGCAGAAAATTTGTTTATATAAGACGCCGGTACATATTTCGTAATCAAGTTCTCTTGAATAAATCCAACGTGAAACAACTTGACTTTTTATTGACGGAGTACACCCTTAAATTGTTATGCGTTACGATCTCGTATGTCTCTATAAATTATTATCAATCAGTTAAAACATCCAGAAGATTGAAAATATTCAACACCTGAGAAAGAATACGAAAACAAGGAAATAAAGTCTTTATTCTGTACACAATACAAAAATGTTTTTTAAAATCAACTTTTGTAAATGTCAGCAATTTTTTTTAGTAAATATTCGATTGTTATAATGGATAGGTAAGGAGGAAAGGAAAGAGGTAAGAACAAATATAGGATATCTACGTATGAGTTTATTAACAATAATATTAAATGTAATAATGTATTAAGAGAAATATTAATATTACGTTATTTTATTATTATTGTATACATACTCCGTCGCATATTCACACTATAAATGCCAAGGATGAGCCAAATTGCAAAACTGATTTTCACACCAGGGAGAGCGAAATAAATCGTACTTTTTGACCTTGTAGGGGATGTTTAAAAAAATTAAAAGCACACAGATGACGTATTCTCTTATTAACAAAACTAGTAGGTACTTAAAACATTAACAAATCAATACGAGTAAAAAAATTAAAGTCAAAAAAATATTTTTATGAAAATAGATTTTAATTTACATGTTATGTTTATTTTTTAATGTTTGGTACCTACCCTTAAATGCTATCCTGAATTTATTAAGAATATTTGTATTTTTTTCTGCTGAAACATGAAACTCTCAGAAAAATACGTAAATAGCAAACTGTAAACGGGGGAAAAGTAATTCCTGGCAGCCGACTTAAATTTTAAATAATGTAAGACTTTTCTCAAAATTTTACGAAAAATATATTTGTACTCAACCTGAGTAATTCATTACATTACCCTTTTTTATATAAACCAGTATTTGTGTGACCGAAAGTATTTAAAAATCTGTTGCTAACAAAATTGGGTAATTCAAATCGTTGAAATTCAATTTTCCGATAACATTATTATAAGGTCGACGCCGTAAAATTAAGCCAGGTATACGAGAATTACGTGAAATTGAAAACGTTTTATGGAAAATGTCGTCTCGGTAGGCGTACAGGTTCCGTTTCTGACTCACTATCTTCGAATTACCATTAATAAAAGTATATATGTATTTTACGAAAATTAATAATTATATTAATTTTCTTATTACTTAGCTTTATCTTTCATCGCACAAAAACAAGGGAGTATAAAACAATGTTCTTGGATGTATGTTATTAGGCACGGATAAAAACATTATTAATTTATTTTTAGATTAACAACTTAATTGGTTTTTCACGTTATATACGTATATCTATTTAATCTATTTATATCTATTTATGACAGAGTAAAGAATGAAGAAATAAGAAAAGAATGTAAAGCTGATGTTAGTATAATGAGTAAGATTAAGAAAGGATCACTTAGGTGGTTTGGTCATATGGAAAGGATGAATGAGAAGAGAATGGTAAGAAAGATATATGACGCAAGTGTTGATGGAACCAGAAATAGAGGACGTCCGCGGAAGACTTGGCACGACCAGGTAAACCAGATAATGGAGGATGGTTCTGTTAGAAGCCTCAACAATCGGCGAGCTTGTATGACAAGATGTATGAATGTGGATGAAGCGAGAATTGTATGTCAGGACAGAAGAGTGTGGCGCTCTATTCTCTCTGCCTACCCCCACGGGGAAATGGCGTGATGGTAAGTATACGTATATTTTGAATATTTTATTAAATTAGTCAGCACATAACAGAGAGAGTATATAATGTGTTTAAATAAAATACAAACTATAAATTCAAGCTTCGTAAAAGAAATAAGGTTATATAAACAGATAATAAGTACAAAGTTGAATATATGGTTATAAACATTCGTTAATGTACACAGATTATTTATTATTATTACAGGAGTAACTAAATAATACTGTTTTTTGGGCTTTTTAATTATTGCTTTTATACAATGTTTTTTTTTTAATTTTTGGTTATTTATCCACGTAAGCACATAAAAATCTTTACAATTTTGTATTTAAGTTTTTCATATTTTCACACAAAGATGAAGCAGATCAGAAAGTAAAGAAATGGAATATTAACTTTCTCTCTCTTCAAGTCTCCGAATTCAGTACAACAACTCATACATAATACTGTTCGGATTGGCGCGTTATTGCAGCGCATCTACAATGTTTGCCGAAGGCCGTATAGATGGATTCGTTCCGCTTCCGAGACATCGATTTGCGGGCGTATAGCTGCGACTGAAGCTCAGCACCAACTCTCTGGTGCAAGCGGCGCTCTCATAGAAAGCCGATTCCCTTACCAGAGGCAACCAAATGGCAACAACTACAGAATAGCTACAGATATAATAATGACTGTGACTGAAGTTTTTATATTTTGTTTATATTTATACATATGTGTAAACTTTTTATTTATTTATATTTTCCTTGGTTTTTTTTTCATAACATAAATAATATTTCATAACTTTGATATATTACATAATGTGTATTATCAGAATGGAATAAACGCATTATTATTATTATTATTTACTATATTCAGTAATTGCAGAAGGAAGAAGATTAATTTAAATAAGAATATTTTGATTAAGATAATGAAGAAATATTTTCTATGTTGATTTGGACTCACGAAATGCACATTATTAATGAAATAATAGTCAGATATATATATATATATATATATATATATATATATATATATATATATATATATATATTTATAGCAAAAGTTTAGCTTATTTTAAAAATAATAAGAATATTGATGTGACACGTACATCTCTATTTGAAATATATATATATATATATAATCATATTTTATCATTTGCTGTTGCCATGTTCTGAAAAATTGCAACTTCGCAATAAGAATGTGTTATTTTAAAAAAAAAGTATATATATATATATATATATATATATATATATATATATATATATATATATATATATATATATATATATATATATATATATATATATATATATATATTTCAAATAGAGATGTACGTGTCACATCAATATTCTTATTATTTTTAAAATAAGCTAAACTTTTGCTATAAAAATAGGACTAGCTTGATGGCATCCTGGAACGAGCCTCAAACCCCCATCCACTAGATAACTAGGCGAGTATCGTAAACACTAAACCACAAGCACGTTAAATGTAATATAATCTGACGTGTTTGTTGGTTTAGTGATTAAGACACTCGGCTAGTGATATAATGATCGGATATTTGATTATCAAACCTGGGGACCAGAAAGTTAGTCATATTTTAATAGCACAAGCGTTTAGCTTAGTTTGAGAATATTGATGTAATGTGAATGTGTATTTTAATTTATTTTATTGAAATGAGTTTACGATTTTATTAATCGTTATTCAAAGATAGCTATGTCAATGAACTGATCAACAATGATCTCATGATCGCAATATTCACCTGTATTTTCCAAAATTTTCAATTATTTATTAACCGTTGTCTGCAGACGACCTGTAAAGAACATTACCTGTCTATTGGCATTTCTCCCACACAGATCTGAAATACGAAGTGGTATCATTACACTAAGGGTTTCAAGCCTATTTAATAGTCGAACCTCTGACGAGATGAAAGGAATAATATAGAATTTTTTTCCCTCACTAAAAATTGTTTTTTTTTACCAGAAATAATATTAAACCCTCATTCGGTTTTCTTAATATTTTTATCTGGCAATAAATTTTCCGCTATATAAAAAATATTCTTAGAGAAACGTTTGGTAAATTCTTTCATTAGGGTCCTACAAAATAGACTTTTTATTTGTTTCGCTCAAACATCCCTTAGGCGCGAATTTTCTTGTTTGCTTTTCTTGCGGATTGGCGTTTTCTAACATTTCCCTTCCGTACCGAGGGTGAACTAATATTTTTAAGAATATAAACATGAGAAAACTTCTCGAAAATACGCGTCTAGTTAAAATTCTTGTAAAAATTGGTGATTTAGACAGTTTACCTTTGTTGTTGGGAAGAATTATGTTATAAATTTGATAAAAGAGTCTGAAATCTTTATATAACTTTTCGAGGAGCTAAAAATGTGTATATTGCATATATTGTGTATGAAAAATAAAAATATTTTTTCTTTTACAGTTAATATGATTAAATTCGTGTTTTATTGGTGAAGTCGCGATTCTCCAGAATATATTATTAATTGATAATTAAACTAATGTGTTAATGTAACATGTTCCCAAAAATATCAAGTGGGCAAATCTCTGTCCCTACAAAAACCTTGATTTATTTATTTATTTACATTAGTTTATTAGAATCATAACGTAACCAATAAAAAGTCAATTTTACAACATTCATTGGAAAAATAAATTGTGTTAAAATATAATTCAGTTATAAAAACTGATTTGAAAATTCTGACACCATTTTCTTTAATAAAATCTTGGAACACGCTAACATTTTGAAGAAATTAAGAAGCTATATATTTCGCGATGATTTTTAATATTTAATATTTTCCCATTTTTTTAAATTAATCTCTAATAAATTGTGTTTCCATGCATGAAATACATATCTCATCTCAGTTTAGTGCTTATGCTGTGAAAAATAACACTAACTTGGCGGTTTACTGAGACAGGACTTGAACTTTCGATAATTTAATCAAACACTTATCTGTTCGAGTTATTTACCACGTCTGTCAATGATTGAATATTTGTATCTAAAAATATTATCTCTTTTTTTTATGAACTCCGCACTAAAGAAAATGTGTTTACAACATGCAGAAAAAGATTTTTTTCTTATTTTGGGCATGTTGCTAGAGAAAATGGAGATAGCTTGTAAAAAATGGTGAGCATGGGGAATAAAAGGACAAAGTTCGAGAGGTCGATCTCCAATAAGATGGACAGAGTAAGTCCGACACATGACAGGAGCCTCGCTATACGTCGCATTAAACAAGGCTTAAAAAGTGGAGTCGAGCAGTTCATGCTGTAGAAATAGAATATAGGACCACAATGCTCACTCATGAGTATTACGATTGAAAGAGAGAGAAAGAGAGATCTTAAATACACTTCTCAAATTTTCAATTTGTTATGCGTAAGTGTAAGGCCTGAGTACACACTTGAGTCGAGCGTTCAGCAGAGCGAGGAGTACAGCGTGTATAGAAATCTCATGTTTTTGACGGCTAATCAAAGCTGTGGCGAGAGTGCGCATTTTTGCGTTTAGCATCGCGTGCGCGTGCAAGTTCAAACCTATTTGAGTTTGAACAGCGTTTTGCGGTATGTGAAAGTTTGTACTAGTAAGATTTATTTTTTTAAATATATAGTCAAAGGTTAACATATCCACTACGTTGGTGGTTCAGATCTGAACCGGGTGTTTGTAAAAATATGAATTACACTACAAATATTCGTACAATGCTGTTTTTCTTGTGGCTAATCTTTTGTTAAATATTTCCAAATAATTTGAAATACAAATAAATGTAAAACAATTTACTGAGTAGAATTCACATAACATAATCAATATTATATATAATTTAAGTATAAGTTGTCTATTATTATACTTATTTTATAAATTATATCAATTAAATTTACATTTTTATTTTTTTATTTTTTTTTTTTATTTATTATCTTAGTTTAATAACCACAATTGAGTTTAAAAAACATCTACCGGTTTCGGAAAACACCTTTTCCTTCTTCAGGATATGTCAAAACTAACTAAAAATATAGCATTGTTTTTCTATTTATCCAGAATCCTTTTTTTAAATTTAAAAAAAAAAACAACAATTATTTAAAAAGTAAATTTAGTACCTAACTCAAATTGCTGCTCAATACAAATTTAGTCGAATAATTTTTAGGAAAAATTTTTCCAACTAAATTTAACTACGAGTCCTATTCTAAAATTTTTTCCTTCCTTTTTTAAATTTAAAAAAAAAAACAACAATTATTTAAAAAGTAAATTTAGTACCTAACTCAAATTGCTGCTCAATACAAATTTAGTCGAATAATTTTTAGGAAAAATTTTTCCAACTAAATTTAACTACGAGTCCTATTCTAAAATTTTTTCCTAAAAATTATTTGACTAAATTTGTATTGAGCAGCAATTTGAGTTAGGTACTAAATTTACTTTTTAAATAATTGTTGTTTTTTTTTTTAAATTTAAAAATAGATTCTGGATAAATAGAAAAACAATGCTATATTTTTAGTTAGTTTTGACATATCCTGAAGAAGGAAAAGGTGTTTTCCGAAACCGGTAGATGTTTTTTAAACTCAATTGTGGTTATTAAACTAAGATAATAAATAAAAAATATGAATCTTAACCACCAAGTTAATATTGCTAATTTTAAAAGTAGAATTAAATTTACTTCTGCTTAATATATTGTTGATTGCGTTTCATATAAAAAGGATGTAATTTTTATAATATATTTATTTCATTTTTTTTTAAATTATTTTCATTCGGTTTACGTGCAAAAAATACTAACATACAAAAAAATAAATAAAACAATTAATCGTTTATTACCAGTGTTACGCACCAGCAGGTAATGTAATCGCCAACCAATGAGAAGATGACACACAGTGGATGTTTGTTTTTTGGTCGTGTAGAGCATCTGTGAGAATGCCTATTCATAATATTTTTTAAATTTTTAACTTTATTTTTTTAACAGAAACATTACGGCATGCATACCTTGCCATTTCATTTAATCATATTTAAAATGAAATATCTATAAAAAATCTCCCACAAAACGGTTTAAAACCCGAAAACTTGAGGTGGGTCTAAAATGACCCACCACGGCCGGACATGTTTTGTTTTGACCCACCGGGCAGTAAGTGTTAACGTATATTCGCGGAACTTATCTTCGTTTAATCTTAATGTTTCATTTCAAACTCAAACAAGTCAAATTTAATAAAACATGCTTTCTTTTAAATACATATCAATAATATCATACAAAGCCATGAAGGTAGTTTAAAATGCGACTGCCACACTCGAACGCTCAGTGAACACTGAGTCATTGAAGCCACTCAGTGAACACCCATTTGTCGTACGACCCGGCCCGCACGCCGCACGCCCCACACAACGCTATTTCACTCACTTACTCATGACCGAAATTGGTGCTCATGTATTAATTGCGATATCCCATGAAAAAATAATTTATAAAATATTAGATTTTTTCTTGTACTGGATTGGTAAATTGAAAGTTTTCACGTCACGAAAGAAGAACTATTTTTGTGACCGAATTTTAGAAAAAAACAACCCCCAGTTGTAAAAATAAATTAGGCGATTTTTTTCAAACACGTTTTTAGCGGCTAATTATAAAAACTAAAATTGTTCTTATGTAACTAAAATATAAAGTTTTGTGAAAACATTACATTTTTTGCCCTTGTTAATTAAAACTTTAAAGTTTGACATATTCTTTATCTTGTGATTATTATTTTTTTATCTTAACGTTTCTATTCATATTTTTGTAGGCTTACTTTTTTCTTTATTGTTTTAGGTAGTTACGAATTTTATTAAATTAAATTTTGATAACCAGCTATGAAATATATATTAATTTTTTTACAAATTACAAATGTTTTATTTTACGTTTTTAATATGAATATTACGTTACATCCATTAAACTGTTAATGTTACTTATAATTTAAATCCGTAATTTAATGAAAACAACTCATTTATATCAAACAACACTATTGTCGTGAAAAAAAAAGGCTTTGACTTATATTATTAATTTATAAGTCACTCAATCTCGCTTTATATAGAATCAGTACACAACAAATATGAGTACCAGTGTAAAACAAAAGTTGCAATCGCTTTAAAAGTTTTCTTATTTCATTATCTCGCTTTTGATAGTTACTATGCCGAAGAAAGGAGCTTCATGACAGATGGTTTCGCTCGCATAGAGCCAGCGGAATGGCATCACCGACCAATGGAATTCGGGATTTTAAAAATAATTACTTTTAACGAAATTAAAAAAAACTTTAATTATCTTGTCAACTTTTTTACAATGTGTATTCATCATCATCATCTTCTCCGTCATTTGTCTTCTCTCTATCACTTCTTGGTTTTCCAATATTTTGCTCATCACTCTCACTGTTTAAATAAATTTCGTCTATTCATCGAGGCTTTGGGCGTATTCTAGATCGTTTTGTCCCACTCATTGCCGACCATACCTTTAAGCAATGGCGATACCGTGCTTTACCTCGGTTTATACTTAGACTGCCACTGTATCTTATTTTATATCATTTAGTGATTCTCAGCACACTTCTTTCCATACCACGCTGTGTTGCGTAGTACTTTTGAATTAGCTTAGTACATATTATATACAGATCCCAGTTTTCACGATAAATTTTTATATCATTTAGTGATTCTCAGCACACTTCTTTCCATACCACGCTGTGTTGCGTAGTACTTTTGAATTAGCTTAGTACATATTATATACAGACCCCAGTTTTCACGATAAGTTTTTATATCATTTAGTGATTCTCAGCACACTTCTTTCCATACCACGCTGTGTTGCGTAGTACTTTTGAATTAACTTAGTATATATATTATAAACAGATCCCAGTTTTCACTATGAATTATAAGAATATTCAATTTTATTAAGCTTAGTTTTTCTACAAAAGAGAACACATTATTATTGTTAAATTCCAGTTTTTTCAGAACATAGTTCAGTGGTATTTTAATACGAATTAAATTAATCAATTAGAAACATAATTCATTTATCATTTATTTATCTTTTTTTATCAATCCGAAAGAACTGCATCATATAAGATCGAATTTGTCGTCACCTGACACTGTTTGTGTGGTGTAATCGGTTAACGCATTTACCCGGATAGGAAAGGATCTAGGTTCGAATCTTATACATTTATCAATATTCGAATATGTCCAAGAAGACACAATTACTGGGTTTTCACCTACAAAGACTGTTATTAAATAAATATCAGAAATTTTATAGAGACGAAGCTATTTTTATTATATTTAATGGAAAATATATAGAAATATGGAGTAATTCCAGAGCTTACGACCTATTTTCGGCTGACTTAAGTGATCACTTTAAATAAAAATAACGTTCACCATTCTCACCCCATCAATCTCCATATCTATCAAATCCAATAGCGAGTCCACATATTAACATATATTTTTTAAATATATTTATTTTACACCCTATCTCGAATCGTTTTGAGAGTAGTTTACTCCCATTTCGATTCGTCATAATTACATATTACATACATTATTATCACAATACCATCGAAGATTGGCTCCGGTATCATTGTACCAGAGCCATACCTGTACAATTTGACGTGAGACTCGTTATCACATTAAATTCAGAAGGCAGCCAGAAAGAAGCTATATAAATCATCCACCCCCAAAAAGGTAGACGTCACATCACACAGTCCGGTAGAAATTCACCCTGTCCAGATCGCAAGAGGTGCTAGGGAGAGCCAGTAGAGTTAACATGTAGAACGGAACATTCTACATATTAACATGTATACAACTTTAAAAATTTTGATAGATGTGGATATTGATGGGGTGAGAATGGTGAACGTTATATTAGTATAAAGTGATAATTTAAGCTAACCGAAAATAGGTCGTAAGCCCTGTAATTACACCATATTTTCATATATTTTCTATTAAATATATTACAAAAATTGCTTCGTCTCTATGAGATATCTGATATCAGTTTAAAATAATACATATTTTTTAAATACTAATTAAATGTATTAATCAGAAAGATATATATATAATCAATTTTATTTTAAAATATACTGTTGTTATTACAGGAATTCGAACCTGGATCTCTTTCCAATCCGGCGAAGGTGCATTATCCAACTATGCTACAGCAGACAGTACCTTTGTCTACAAATTTTCGAACTCATATGTTACATTTTTCAAATTATTGTATCTACCGTTCCATTATTGATTACGGATTGGAAAGAGATCCAGGTTCGAATCCCGGTATCAACAACGATATATTTTTCGATAAAATTGATTATATATATTGATCTAATTAATACATTTAAATTTTTTTTTTAAATATCACAGACCTATGTTCTATGAATGTGTTCTACATAACAATATATTATAGTATGTTATTAAAGTATATTTAGCGCACTTCCTGGTTCCTGGTTCGAGTCCGGGTGGCAACAAAAATATTGATTGTATCAATTTATCTTTCTAATTGATTAATTTAATTTATATTACAATATAGTACACACCAACCTAGGTACATGTCGCAGTACACTTATAATATCAAGCCACTACGTGTTTGTTTTGTTTGAAAATTTCTTAAAATATTATAAATTTGTAATAATATCGCAGTATTTCATGTTATTCACATTCACAACAATAATACACGAGATAAGTTCGCTACATAGACTACTATATATCATGTACAATAGTGCAGTAAACTACGATAATAAATGGCGTTCTAATTAAATGCATCTGCTGTCACTGCATTAGAGTTCTCAAACAACCAGACAATGACCGTATTAACACTGTTCCTCAACTCTCTACTCTCTGCTAGAACTTCCTCCTTAAATAACCGCCCCTAAATCACTCCCACCCCGTCCATCCACCAGACACTCCTCGCGTTCTACCGGGCATTAAGCGTATAATTATGACCATCCGAAATCCATTTGGCTGGGGTCATTACCATATCGGACTTACGCGAGTGATAAGGCCACCAGATCTGCGAGCGTAAAGCAAACTTTCATTTGAAAGGCTCTCTTAAAAAAGCAATTTTCCTTTACACGCTCAAATTAACCGCCCTTAAGAGTCGCGTGTATTCTTTTGAAAATTTGTTTAGGTGCTAAAATCGGCATTAGGTACTCGAAGGCTATGAAAATGGCTTCAAACGGATGCATCTGAATATTTGTGGTATAATGACTGTAGATGGATTAGAACTTAATGCATTCGCCATCAAATATATTCAGCCCTTATTTATTAAATAAAATCAATGTATTTAATTTGATGATTATATGTAATGCAAAATATAATACCCCATTAATTCATTAATAAAAAAATGTATGAATCGAAATAAAAAATAGTGTAAATAAAGTTTTTTTATTTTTACTTAAATATATATTTTTTGTTTATATGCTAAGTTGTTCATTGTATATTTATCAAGCATTTATATAAGAAAATATTAATAAATGTACATACGTATGAACAATATCTACGAAGTTGAGTTGATAAATTTTGTAATTATTTTTTTTTTTTAAATATAAGTATATTTTACAAATGTTTATCTCGACAAAATACTTTTAAATAATTAAAATGTTAATGATATACATGACATCCCTCTGCAACATCACTATATATAGTTTTTAACAAATTTTGAAAGACAGACGGAGCATCAGCCATCTTGGATGATATTCGGTGTTGTTGCAGGTAAGATCACTTGATCACTCAGAAATTGTGTGTAATAGTATTTTTATTTATTTTATATGGTTATTCAATATACCATTTGTTGTCCATGAAGATATACAACTCATAGGCATTTACAATTCCCATATGCCCAAAAACGATGTACAGTGTTGTTTCAGGGATGATCTCATATAATGTATAAAACTACACATTAAAACCCACGAATATAAAACTAAAATTGTAATATTTCTTTATATTATATTTATAAATCGAAATGCATGTTATATGCACAATTGTCAGTTTAATAAGCAGAATATAAAATTGATAGAAAACGCAGATCTGTGTGTGTTTCTTTTGCATAGAGAAATGTCTATAATTTTTATGAATATGAATTAAAAGAGTTGAGAAAAGAATATAAATTTATTTTAATTTATAATAAATAATTGATTGTGAGAAATCCAGATTACTGTCGCACAGACAGCTAGGTAATAATCATATATTGTTCGATTTCGTATAACCGCAAACTCGTAGATTTTTTTATGCTTTTAATAGCGATATACGATTAAGCGATACTTAAATGAATACATTTATGATATGAGAAGTAGCTTTTTAGTTTAAACAAATTCCTGAAAAGTCAGAAATTCGAATTAAAATGTTATCCGAGTAGAACAGAACGGCTCTCTTCTGTTGAAATATAGATAGTTTCAAATTATGAGCTTTACTGTCATCGTCAACAAGTTCCTAGGACCAACTTTTTAACATGTCGAGGATGCATTCAGATACATCAATTTGGACATGGTCAACTTTATTTTATAGCACCATTAAGCGTATCAAATTTTAGTCATTTAAAGTTTTTTATTTGCCCATTAAAATGTAATGTGGTGTATATGTAATACGGACTTATCGCATGGAAAGGAGCATTTAAGACCAATGTACTCCTATTACAAACAGTTCATAGGAAATTTCTAAAAATAATTAACCTATTTTACGCTTACGTTGCAAAAATGCAACGGTCAGTTGGTCGGGTCATATTCTAATAATTTGGTCAGAAATCTCCATTATTTGTCTAGATTCATATTATTCCATAAGCATACACATTTATCCATAAACAGATTTAATTCAGACACATTCAAAAACGGACGAAATTCAACACTCGGGTAAGCTGTTTTTGAATATATTATATTCATAACATATTGCTAAATATTTTTTAGTCATTTCTTATCTATAATTGTTTAGTATTTAATAATTAATGGTCTTAGAAAAAAAAATACTCGTAAAGTACGAATATATTATGAATTAATTTAACGCAATTATGTTAACGCAAACGTAAAGTAAAATCTGTCTCATTATTTTGTATTAAGGATGTCAACAATAACCGTTAATATAACGATTTGTTGCTTTATAGGATGTGCACAAATATTTATTTACTGCACAAAAGGCTTCATTGCAGAGAACTGGAATGCTGCTGATGATGACGATGAAGGAGAGGGTTTCCAAATGTAGTGGTTTTACCGCCTGAAGTCTTCGAGATTACTGAAAAGGAGAATTTTGATGATAATGAGTTGCATGAAGATGCTGATACAGCATGAACTCTATAAATTTACTCAAAAAGGTTGGTGAGTGAATTTTGAACATTTTCAATTAGATCTTCATTTTCAGTACTAAGGAAAATACAATGGACTAAATCGCAGCCTAGTTTTTCGCGAGAACCTATTAATATTTGAATATGTCCAAGAACTCACAATTACAGGATTTTCACCTACAAAGATACTGTTATTAAACAAATAATAGATATCTCATAGAGATGGAGCTATTTTTTATTATATTTATTGGAAATATACGACCTGTCTTCAGCTAGCTTAAGTGATTATTTTGTATAAATATAACGTTCACCATTCTCACTCATTGATCAATATCCATATCTATCAAATTTTTGTAAATTGTAAAAATATTTTACAGGTAAAGAATATTGCTTTAAATAATTTAAAAAATAATTAGATTCTCATTGTGACATATGCTGTTCCAGGGAAATGAATTATCAAATTTAGTCCTTAGGTGGCGATAGTGTAGTGGTGTTTGAAGTGTTTCCACATATTAACACATATATGATATAATATTAATATAATAATAACACAAAATCGTCTAAAAAACATAAGATCATTAAAATTCTGATAAGAAATTTAAAAAATCAAAAGGCATGAATATGATTACAGATTTGAAAAAAAAAATCATAGTTGTTCGATGAAAAAATAGTACTGTACTTACAGTGGCATCAAATCGTGATGGGGTTGAACCTATTAAAAAGGTGTCAAGATTTTCGAATATTAAAAACCTAATGCTCTAAGTCAATGTGATCGTTTTATGGGTGGTGTTGACTTGGTGGATAGCTTTGTTTCTAACAAGAATAAGAGAACGTGAAAATAGTGGTAGTGGTCCATATGCTTAAACTTCTGTGATGTGGCTCTATATAATTCATAGTTCACAATGAAGAAAATATGTGACTTTTAAATTTTAAAAAGCATGGCGCAAAGTGACATGTCTTTTAAAATATGAAAGTCATGTCACTTTCATGAAGTCAGCAAAAGAAAATACGTTACGTATTGGCAGACCGACTGGATTTGCGATATTATCAGCTCCAAGTCCAGACACTAGTCTTTTTTTAAAAAAAAATGAAAATAAAAAAAAAATGCAGGATCTGTCATTCACAAACTTATTTTATATAAATGTTATGAAACCTACGAGAGAGGGAAATAGAATGTAGTGTTTTTTTAAGTTTTTATTGTTTAGTTATAAGTTTTATATAATAAATGTATCTTGCTCTATAAATGTCTACATGTTATTAATATCTTTTGCAATTTAATATTAAAGTCTAGTTGTCAATAGTGAATTAAAACAATAAAGTATCAATGTATTTAAAACTGTGCTTGGTTTATTGCAAACATCTATTTTTTACATCTTGTTTCGCTGACCTTGCGAAAATGCAACACCTCAATTCTCAAATTTCACATATCTAAATTTCGTGAATATCGAACAACGAGAATTGGTACTACCGTTTAAATGGTAAAAAAAAATTCCATGGCTTGAGTGTACTCTACTCTAAGGATGGATGTCCAATAAGTTATCAACCGAGACAATATTGATCTATAAAAATTCGTACGGTAAATTCTACTACGGATCACAACTATTACATTTATGCGGGTGTTACACTCGTATATTCCAATGAACTTCCCACATCTTACTTTTGCTCCCTTCTTATTCTCTTGAATTATACGCGTGCTTTGGTTATCATATAATATAAATTCAGAGATATTGATTTTGGAACCATACGCTTTATATTTAAAATTATATTTTAATTTCTTTGTTTTACATGTTTTTCGATTATTATTAGGATTCAAACTGTATTTTTATTATATTTTAAAATATGGGCAATCTCTCTCTCTCTCTAAATACTTGATGTATATCTTATAGAGAGGAAGCTTTTGTAATGAACACTTTAAGATAAATATAATTGTAAAAATTGTTATAAATATATATTGTTTTAATAATTATATATTATTTTTAGATTGTTAACTTTATTTTATTAAGCACTTAATGAATTAAATATATCTACCGGTTTCGAAAAATATTGTTTTCTTCTTCAGGATGTCATCAACCAATCAAAAACATACGTTATATTGTTTATTTATCAGAATTAATTTTTGAAAAATTATAAAAAATTTAGCACTTAACTAAAATTTTTACTTGTTAATATTACAATATTATTAGAATAATTTTTAGGAAAAAAATTTATAATGGAACTTGTGGTTTAGTTGGTTGTTTATAATATTATATTTTGGTTAGGTTAGGTTCTAATCTGATTGATTAATAAAACAAACTTAACAATCTAAAAATGGATTTTACCCATAAAGTTGATTTTGAAAATCTCAAAAAAAATATTTCTTAACCATTTCAATGCATTAACAACTTATATATGAATAGTTTTCACATTGAATAGGATTATCCAATGAATTTTGTTTCGATAGTTTCCATTCTGAAACATATTACTTTAACCCAAAATTCCGTTGTCGAGATTGTAATTATTAACATATTCGATTCGGTTGTTCAAAAGATACTACAGGATGAATATTATGTTCCAGACTGATATTGTTTTTAAATAACTAGAAAATGAAACATTTTTTTTAAATTTTGTATTTATTTATCGATTATTTTGTTTATTACAATCATTAATGAAATATGACATCGGTCAAGCGGCCGCCTCTGACAGCGGTAAAAATGCGTGTTCTTTTAACCATATTTTTCATAAAATTTTCACAAACTTCGCGTGTTATTTCAGTAATTTCATTTCGAACATTGTCGCATCAGAATTGTTATTAGCCTAGTCTTTTCTTTTCAAGTACTCTACATAAAAAAGCCGAGAGCCATCAAATCAGGTGATCGAGGATGCCAGTTAATATCGCCACTTTTTGAAATTATACGGCCGGGAAATTTTTTTGGCAAAATTTCAAGCATAGCTCGAGCTGTGTACGAGGTGGCACCGTCCTGTTGAAACCACGTGTGTTGCAGCTCCAATTGACCCAATTCGGCTACTGATAAGTTTTCCAACATATGATGATAGCGATCCCCATTAATGGATACGCCACTGCCATTATTATTTAGATAAAATATTTTAATGACTTTAATAAGTTGTTGAGGCATTAAATGCTTTTTAATAAATTGTAATCAATTACCCTTTATGACTACTAAATTTGAACTGACATATGTTTGCTAAACCTAAATAGCAGTTACAAAATATTGGCCGGATATATAATATTCACCCGGTACAATCGTAGTTCCTCTTGAATACTCGTAGTAATAACTCGCGAGTTAAAATTTGTCACAATGTGCACTCTGTTCATTTTTATGTGCAAATCAATAGTATATTCGATTTGTTCAACGCTTAAAATATCCAAAGTTTTATTGAATGATAGCTTCAACTCTGAGATAACTTAATTTATATGCAATATAAAAAAGTAAAAACTATTTACGTCACATATAGAGTGCACTTTTTAACCTCAAAATATAACTAATGAGTAGATTGTTAATGTAGAGATTAAGACGTTGGCCTAATGATTTAGTGGTCGGGCGTTCACGCCTCGATACAGGGCACCAGAAAGTTTGTCCTATTTTCATAGTTTGAACATAGTAAGAATATTGATGTGACACGTATTTCATGTAATAATAATAATAATGGATAATTTGTATAGCGCTATTTTCATAAAAACATTCACCTCAAGAGCGCTTTACACATAAACTTTAGCGTTTTAGCGTCATCTTTAATAAAGTCGCTGATGCACTGTTTCTTATGACGGAGAGTAATGAGTTCCACTCTTTTGGGCCTACCATCGCAAACGGCCGTAAACTAAATTTAGATTTCTGGCAACGTTTGGTCGGTTCTACAACCCTTCCTGCAGGCTGATCTGAGATTTTGACGTCTACCATTCAAATTGTCTGGGACACAAAGTTTTTGAAGAAACATAGGCGCCATGTTTTGTATCGCTTTGTATATTAACCAGCATTATTTAAATTCAACTCTTTCAGGGAATCGGAATCAACGTAGCTGATGTAAAAGGGATATTATATGAGAGAATTTAAAAAATCCATATATTATCCGTGCAGCTGCATTTCGAATGGATTGTAATCTAACCAGTTGAAATATTGGCAGGCCAGCATAGATGCTGTTATAATAGTCCACACGTGATACCACAAATGCATTTATTAGTAGACGGGCTGCCTCAAGAGGAAGATGTCTCCGAATAATTTAATCTGTCTCACTTGATGCACTGACAGTTTTACTGATTTGTGTATACATTGAAAGATCTGAATCAATGAGCACGCCCGATAACTTAACTACAGATTTAGCATTCACAGACATTCATTCTAGTATTAAGGTTTGCCTTCTAGGTATTGCTGTTCGTAGTAGTTCTGGTTTGGATAGATTCAATGTAAGTCTATTTTGTGCCATCCACTCGCCTATTTTATTTAAGCATCTTGGAATTTTTTTGTGTACAGATGTCTATTTAAAAATAAAAATGGATAAATTTCATTCAAGCTGTTAAAAATAAAAATTTAGTAAACTAGTTTAAACTAATTATTTCAATGTATATTTATAAACAGCTATGGTTTTATCAGTTACGAATATTAATATTTCATTATTTTTAATTTAATTAATGATTTTTTAAATAAATAATAAGATAAAACAGAAAACAATGTATACTAAAATTAAAAATACAAGCATAGATAAAAACAAAACTATAAAAATATAAGTGATGGGTTAATAAGTAAGAACTACTTTTAATTTACTTAATATATAGCCACAAAGTAATTTTCCTAATATTGAAGAAAAGATTCTTTAAATAAAACCTTTCCATATAAGATAGTAGATACATATATGAAATAGAGTATATATCGAGAAATTGCATATGTACCCGGCACGGAAAGAAAATTTTAACTTCAAGAAGCGTTAAAAAATTTCACGAAGCTTCTAAAACCAGTTTCAATTTCCACTTTCACCCATTCCCCCTGCAAAAAATAAAATAAGCCTGGAAACGGTTAAAAAATAAATGAGAATAGACTGAATTCAGATAGAAATAGACTGTATGAAGTCACTCATGCTTATACATTGCTAATCGATTAAAATATTCCAAATTACAAATTAATATAAGGTAATCTTGGTGTACTTAGTAGTTGGTCATATGAAATGAATAAATAAGGAAAGTTATGAAATAACTGAGAGTGATTGTCTTAAGAGATATATGACGTCCGCTGAAAACTTAATAGAACTATGTAATACGACACTGAAATATGGTTCTCTAAGAAGCCTCAGCAATAGATAAGCATGCATGAACATATATTCAAATGTAGATAGAACGAGAGTTGTATATCAGCACAGAAAATTTGTCGCTCTTATCACTCAGTCCAGCTCCGTGGAGAGACAGCATGGTAAGTAATTAAGTATGTATTAAACAATTATTGTTTTTATCAATTAGATGTGTCAATATATCAACTAGATTATATATATATATAAACAATTCATCAAAAAAATATTTTTGTTGCCACCCGGACACGAACCAGGAACTCTTCCTATCTGAAGAAGTGCGCTGACAGAATACACCACGGCACCATAATAAAATAGAGACAAATTTTCAAACTTATGTGTAGCACTTTCAAATCGATACATCTGTCATTACATTATTTGAAAGCAATTAACTTAATATAAATTTATGTAAAATCCTATAGGAGACGTCAGAATTAATTTTTTTTATTAAATTTTGGAAAAAAATAATAATATAACATATATATTTTTAAGGAGAACATATTATTATGGTGAAGTTGTAGTTTTTTCAGAACGTAGTTCTGTGATATTTAAAAGAAAAATGCAAAAAAAGTTTCTTAGATAAATTGATTTTATCTTCTATTCTAATTAATACATTTAATTTGTACTAAAAATATCACACAACTATGTTCTTGAAATACTACTTCACAATAATAATGTGTTCTCTTTTAAAAAAAATAATTGTAAATAAAAGTTTTATGTTATAATAACTCAATAATTTTTGTTAATAAAACTCAAGTTGCCCAGTAGAGCCATTTGTGAGGAAGAAAACAAATAATTTTATTTATTACGGTACTTCTCATTATTGTTCTTTCCGCATACAATACAACTAGTTTTCCTACAATTCAAATAATTATATTCCAGTCAGTTTCACTTTGTACCGTTTTATCAAAGACTGCCTTCTTGCTACGAGTGCTCAAAAAAAAATGGTAACAGCCTATTAGTAAATTCTTCCGTACACTCTGAACTATTAAACATTATTTTCTTTGAACTAGTCTAATTGGCACTCTAATGGCTGATTTTTAAATAAAAATTTTGATAGTCACTGTATTAGAGTATCTTCACATTATTATGAGTTCATTATAATGAAGGGTACTCAAGATACTCAACAATATATATAGAGGGTGTTTTTTTTAATGGTATAGATCTTTAAAATGATATAAAACACATCAAAATCGTGGTAATGTCCATGGTATTAGCTTTATTGGGAAGATAATTTTATGCCATTAGTATTTAAACATGATTTTGCGCATATGGGCGCCGCAATTAGCTCGAATAAAGCACGTATAGCGGCAATAACGCGAATATTAGTTCGCAAGTGGTCTATCAACTCTGGTTTATCGGTATAGACTAGCGACTTCACATATTCTTACAGAAAATAATCTAAAGGTGTTAAATCACACGATCTTGGAGGCCAATTCACAGGTCCATTACGCGAAATTATGCGCTCATCGAAGGTTTCCTTCAATAAATTGATTGTGGCGCAAGCTGTGTAGCACGTTGCGCCGTCTTGTTGAAACCACAGCTTTCCCACATTAATGTCATACAATTGGGGAACGGAAAAGTTAGTAATCATGGATCTATAGCGACCTCCATTGGCTGTAACGTTCTGGCCGGCACCATCTTAGAAGAAACAACTTCTTCGGTGTTCACTGTACGACGTCTCTGCAGATGCGTATTCAATTAGAGTATGCATGGTGCAAAAATGAACCACGACTATAAGAATATACAATTTATTTTTTAGATACTTAAATGCATTTTTATATAGTATATACAAACAAATTTATAATTATTTTTTTTAAAAGTAATGAAATCACGATTTTTATGACTTTTCTCTTAGACAATTAGAAAACGAAGGCAGAAAATTTTAATATAGGACATAGTAAAAAACGGAGAGTCAAACTCTTGTTGCTGAGATTCGAACTTAAAATATCAAATTACTATAGCACTTGCAATGGTTCTATCAAATACCGTATTTGCTTATTAATAAATAATTTGTAGGTGTCTTTAGCATTATATTTTAATATTAATATTTGGTCCACTGGTGAGGCGTATCACAAAGGTTTTGATTAAAATAAGGTATTCAATAAAGAGTACATACATATGTTTATCTTTCTTTTTTTAACGAAATTTTCGTTTGCGCTGAATAAACGTGTTCTACGCTATGTTAAAAGAATATTTTACGAAAATACGATTTTTACTAAATAAAAAAAATATTAGAATAACAAATACTTTAATGACTGCCTCAAAAACGAATCGGTCACGCCCAAAAGCCTTGACTGACGAATTTTCCGAACTTTTGCTTAGAGAATAGTAATTTATCTCTCGACTTAAATATTTTCACTTCTAATTCGATGAAATAAATAGTGTATTTTCTTTAACGGCTGTGTAATAAAAATTCCTATCTTTCTTCCAATCACGTCCCAGAAGCACATCGGCCTACAACGCTCAAATGTACATAGGCTTGGCCTATTTTTGTGAAGTTTATGGAGAAAATTTTTCCAATTTAAGAATTGTCTGAAATACGATTACTTTCATTGAAATGTCCGTAACGTTTTTACGCCCTTACAGAAGTTTTGACATTTCTCAAGGGTGATCTTGTTAGGCGGAGTTAATTTTTGGTAAAAGTAGATTTTATCCAATTATTTCTCTCGTTCTTGTACAACGACAGTATCTGTAAAAAGCGAAATGCCTTTCGGGCCAATGAAAAAGTAATTCTTTAAGAGAATTTGAAGTTTATCTTAAAAATATTTTTTCTTATATTTATTTTAAAAATGCGTTTCCTTTATAAAATCTCTTCCTTCACCAGCCGCAAGAATTGGGTAGCTTTCGTCGGTGTTTAAATGTGTGATTTTTACACATTTCTTTATTTTCTATGAAGTTACATTCTTTTGAACACCCGCAAATTTGATACAAGATGGCTGATAAAACTGGATAAAAAACTTGGCTGAGATATTAACCATGTCCAATTTTCAGAGAATTTTGATCGAAATCTGATAAAAAGTGTACTTCATATTGACTACATAGTATTAAAATATTTCTTCTGTGTTAATTAGTACAAATAACGCATGCCAGGCGTACGAGTTTGTAGACTATTACGTGAACCTATGTTTAATTATTAAAATAAAAAAGTGTTTCTCACAATTGTGTTTTATTTCTTCAATTCTCAAATATTTATATATTTTTTTAAGCTGTGCCAATTTTTTTTAAATAAAGATGCGTACCCGGAATACGTGTCACGTCAATATTCTTACTATTTATAATTTGGCTAAACGCTTGTGTTATGAAAATAAAACTAACTTAACACTCTTCTGGAACGAAGCTCGAATCCCCAACCACTAGATAACTAGTGGTCTGGGGTGATCATGTCTGCACTTGATTCTAAGCAATCATATATTTTTTAATGGGACGTGGTTTAGGGGTCCCCTAGTTAAGGTCATAGAAAGTGCATTGAAATTATCCAGAAGAAGCAACAGGAAGGTACACCGCTAGTATTTTCTCTATACACAATAGTTTTAAGGTTTTCACATCGTAGACATAATAATAAAATGTATTCTATTATAAATTGTTCTGCCACCTGAAACATTTATTAAGACTAAAATTGACCTACGCAAAATAACTCTGAAGGAATTATTTTTAACTAAAATTAGGAAGAACTATGTACTTACTGTTAACAGAATTACCAATTACCACGCCGAAACGATCCTTTGGGGGAAATTTACGATTTCTTGGTGTTTTTCGTAACTCTGTATTCGGTAAGTCAGCGTCTACAGAAGTAAGTTATCAATGGAACTGTAAATTTTACATTTTAACACGGTATCTCTAAACTGAATTTCACTGACACATTTTGCCACGGTACATAGCTCCAACATATAAAATATCATCAGTTAGAAGATACCATGTATTATAAAATATATTTTCTCTTCTAACTGCCAATAACATTTGATAATAATTCTGTAATGTGTCAAATTGTTTATAAATCATATTAATATTATGAATTACTAATAACATTCCTAGAAAAAGATATCTGTAATTAAAATTCTACATTTAAATTGCAACAAATAACTATCGGAAAAATTTACCAGTGACGTACACAACGCGTTTTACTACGATTTTAGATTATATTTGTAATCACTGTGCCGTAGAAGAAAAAATATATTGCCACTAGAGTTTATATAAACTAGAGGCGTTTTTTCTGGGAAAAAATACTATATTACAGGATTTTTTTTTCATTCATATAGTTGTTTTTGTTATTAAAAAATATTTATACTATTCTTAAGACATAATTTAAGTTATTAAGTAAAGGGCTAAAGCTATTATAATAAAAAATATTAACACTTTTATAAAAAAATAATTCGCGTATATTCTAAATCATTCCGCTTCAAGTGCAGATTTATTTTGCAACACATCGGTTCAAGCGAAGACGTGTTTTAAGAATACCGCGCGGCGGAAAAGAGATATTAAAGTAGCTTGTTGGTGAAGTGGTCAAGACGTTGGGCTAGTGATCTAGTGGTCGGTGGTTCGCGCGTCGTTCTAGAACTTTAGCAAGTTAGTCCTATCTACAACACACGCACAACTTCATTTGTTATTTCTAAATTTTTTGCTTAATAGTTCTATTAAACACATTATCAAGTAGACTTTGAAATATTAGCGTGGTACATATTTATTAATATTGATACAGTGTTTTTATACAATAAAACTATGATAATTTCCTATACAGTCTAGGGCTGACTTAATGTAACCGTCTCATACTTTATAATAATTTCTGGAGTTTAAAAACATAGTAAAAATATAATTGTATAAACATAAAAGGAATAAATTATAAACAAAAACATATAACCCTGACAGAAAAAAAATCGAAAGTAAGGTGTCCTTTCCTTGTAAATTTCTGATATATAGGCACTAGAGTAACTCTTTCTCATGCCTTCTGAGTTATTCAACTATGTACATACTTTATTTTTGAAAAATATAGGTAATAAAATTTGCCTCGTGTTGGACTTTAAAATGTTGTCATAAAGTTATAGTTGTAGTTCTGCTAGGTATAGGAAGTGTTCAAATGTAGTCTTCGTATTGGGTAGTTTTAGTATGTTTTGTGTTGTTCTAGTCGTGTAACGGTATATTGACATATATATATTATATATATATATTAAAAAAATTATTGCTGAAAGTTGATGAATTCTAGCCAGGTCTAGTGATTTGAAGAGTTGTTTTGTTGTCTTCTTCAGGATGTCAATACTAATCAAAAACATATGTCATTGTTTCTTTAAAAGAATTTATTTTTAAAAAACAATAATTATTTAAAAAATAAATTCACCATGTTACGATGTAAATAAAGAATGGGGATGCAATAGTTGAAGCATTAAATCGAAAAATCAAAAATTAGATGAAGATGACGTTGATGATTAATATTCAACTGTGCCTGGGCCTGTGTGCCAGGAGAAAATAAAATTATAGCCGGGTAACAGCGTTATTTTATGCAGGAAGGCAATGAAGGGAACCCTACGTATTGAAATAAAAATATTTATCATTTAATTTTAAACTCGTCTCTTTATTGGGCCAAACTTCCTGGTCCCCACGTGTCCCAATTAAGCGGAATCAACTGTATTCACAAATTGATCCAGCAATAATCATTTTTGATTGTACAGAGTACATTCTTTTGATATTAACCTAATAATGCCTTAAGATCAATAAACAAAAAAGCCCCAAACATTTTGAAGAAGAAATGAATTGCGCACCAAGTAAATATTCCAATTGCTTTCGCGGAGTTACTCGACAAGAAATTATTGCTTTTGTCAAATTAATAGACGAAATCCAATTTCAAAACTTGCTATATGTCCATTTTATTCATCCCTATGACATAAAGAAACACACATGACGTAAGTCCGGCTATCATAAAAATAGGGCAATATGCCTTGCGCGCACAAACACAAATAAATCGTAAAATTTACTTTTTAAACATTCATTATGTAATGTAAATGTAATTTTTTACAGCCCTCCCGAGATTCAAATATTTTTTATTAAGTAATCAGAGAACGTTGTTTGTTTATTATACTCTTCTGTAAGATTTTCTACATCCACATTCAAACATCTTCATATTAACCCTCATCGATCGGGTGTTCAGCGGAAAAATTTCAAGATTAAATTGTAATTGCTCGTAAACCATCAGAGTGAGGTAAGTGGGAAGAGTATTGTTCGATGCGCGTGTGCGAATTTTCCAGACGCAATGAGTCGCTGGTTGGGAGCGCACCGCGCGTTCGCTGTTGAGCAATATTTAAAATGCGGTGATTGATTGGTTCGTGCACGTCGCGTTTTTTGTACTCACTTTAATATTCGACGAGTAAGTGATGAGCCGAGCACGCAGCTTATCTGGTGTTGGTTTTAAAAGTTCAGGCAAGAAGGGACAATGGTTAACCCGACTCCTCCGGGACCATCAACATCAGCAGCGATGCCAGAACATGTAGCTCAAGTTTGACGTGAAATTATGCGCAATCCATGTAAATCGATAAAGAAGATTGCAACCTGTACTGGAATAAAAAAATTAACAAAACACGTTATTTTGAAAAAGAAACTACAGATTCATCCATACAAATTCTTCACGTGAAACCTTAGAAAGAACGATGTTGGAACGTTTTGGAACAGCACGAAGGCTTGGAAAAACATATTGTTTACTGTCGAAGAATATTTTCATATCGATGACTATGTTATTAAATAGAACATTAGATACTGGTGTGCCAACAGCCCAAGGGAACGCCATCAAAAACGTTTGCATTGTCCAGAAACGACAGTGTGGTGTGCAATTTCTGCCCGAGAGATAATTGACTCTTATTTTTTTTAACCAGCAAGAGACAGTCACTGCTGACGTGTATTGCCGAATGAACGACGTGTTTTTGGTACCGCAACTGCACCTGTTTCCCGAGTTCAATAACAGAATACAATTTAAGCAAAACGGGGCTACTCCACACACAGCTAGAGTTTCAATGGAGAAGCTGAAGGGAATTTTTCCCAATAAATTAATCAAGAAGTACAGAGACATACCCTGGACATCTCAGTCACCGAACCTTGCATCGTGTGAATTTTTTTTGTGGAGATACCTTAAGTCGAGAGTTTATAGTAACAATCCTCGAACAATTCAGGCCCTACAAGAAAATATCCGCCATGAGGTTGCTGCCACTGAACCAACGCTTTGCTCTCGCGTGTTCGCAAATTTAAGAGTCTAATTTCAAGAGTGTCTTGAGAGAAATGGATGACATGTAGACGATTTTATTTATAAATTGTAAAATCCGCAACGTTAATCTCCATTTTGTATAAATAAAATATGAGAATAACATTTTAGTTTTTTTTTAATTTAGTATTAAAGTTGAAAATTTTCCACTGGACACCCTTTATATCCTTTTCCCGATATTTATCAGTGATACCAATACAGGGATTTTTATTAATTATCAATTATTTTACGAATATTCTCTGTATATACAGTCGTCAATTTTTGCATCATAATTTTATTTTGTTCTTTCTCTTGATCCTCTCTTTGCTCATAAGTCCCGTATGTTTAAAATAGTTACTCTTTCTTCTCATAACCTTCTGTTCTGGATGTTCTCCTATCTTATATGGGCCTTCCTAATATTTGATATTTGACCACCACGTTTACTTGAAGTTTTGGGGAACATGGGTGTAATGTTTATGAAGGAGTGATAATCAGAAGGTTGTATGTGTGAAGGGTGAGGTCCCATTTCTCTCAGCGCTCTCGTGTTTGTTTAAGGTTGATATTGCGGAGTTTGTGTGTACATGTGTGCCTTCAGTACGTTGGACAATAAAGGCTACTTATAGTTGATAGAATTTAATTGCTGATTGATTACATATATGCAGTGAAACGTGAAGCCTTCGCTGGAGAACTGATCGGGAAGCCGGCTGAGAGAGAAGTGAATATACAAGACCAACTTGCTGGACCGGTGAGATTATGTGCCTGATTAGAGCTTGTAGTTTGCACCTGCAGAATGCGTTAAGAAACCGTTAGCGATGAGCGGAAACTCCAGAAACTGTATCTGTTCGCCTTAGTTTGCACACCTAGTATTATATTCAACTTTTTTACAATTTAGGTTCAATATATTCAGTATGTCGGTTAGTTATTTACGTTGTTATAATCTGCCACCTGTCACACATTTATATCCATTTATTTACATATAAGATACAATCTGCAATTCAAAAGAATATGAGAGTATTGGGAGAACATTGGGTTATCCAACCCCTCGCACAACCTACGTAACTTAAAACCTTTTGATCGCTCCTGCAACAATTACATCCTCATTACAACTACATCGTATTACAATATTAATACAATCATATTATTTATAGAATCAGCGTTAACGTTATGTAGAGTTCCATCATAATAGATGGATATTTTTTATTTATTATTTTTTATTTTATATGGATCAGTGGATATAAACATATATATTAACATTTGTTTCTTCTCTATGATAGTAAGACTCGTGTATAGAGAAGGAGTATATACGAGTTAATTTATGTTTCAGTTAGTCTGTGTACATATTTTTTTTACTTCAGTTACAAATTTATGATAGTCCGTAATTGTTCTAATTGTGATGTAAATCTCTAGTTAGTTTAATACTTCACCTGTCGACCAGACAGTTTAATATTTCACCTGTTAATGAGAGTTACTATTTCTCTCGAAACTCGAGTTGTGCTAATAAACTCAAGTGGTGTTATAAAATTGTTTTATTTATATCCATATATTAAAACAATCATTCTCTAAAAAGATATAAAATTACCAGGATAATTTATATCATGAATACTTCGTAAATTTTTAAAAGCAAACTATTTGGCGCGTTCTCCTACGACCAATTTCAAAAATAAAAGTGGTCGAATCTTTTGAAATCCGGCAGCCTACATATTTTAAATATTTTTATTTCCGTCGTCCTTATCCAGGGTTTTGTTGACATTAGATCGGATATTTCAATAAGACCTCCGGTAAATCCATTTCGCTTCAGTGCGCTACCCGCTCCGAGGTCCGTTCGCCTTTCTGCATCAACAGATTTGTAAGTTTTATATATAATATGTCGGAAATACGAGACACTCAGTAAAATTTCAGATATTGAATATTTTTGTACTATTTACACTTATAGTTGATAGTTTATGGAGATCAAACTAGTTGTATATCTTAATGGTCTCCACGAAATTTAAAAGATTTGGGTCTTTATGGAATAATTAATTTAAAAAACTCATTATTTATGGGATAACTTAATACATATGTTAAAGTACCTAGGTGTAAAAAAATTATACGTTTTTTGATTCATAAGAGTATATCATAAATATTATATTGTCTTAATCATATATCTTAATAAACATTTTTCCAATTGTTTCTTTATTTCAAATCGTCGATTAAAAAACAATAAAAAACACACATTGATATGATCAATATAAATATTATTTAATAATAAATTATTATATTTTTGATATAAACTTTGATTTTAAATAGTAGCTGAAGACTCAAAGCATGTATGCATATATAATATACCATTTAAAATAATTCACTTTTACTAACACAAAGTGTTTTAAAAACGTCGAAAATTGATCATATGTACTACGAATTGAACGGTTTATAACTGTATTAATTTTACTAATTTGGTTCAATGCAGATTTGTCTTCTTAATCTCGGCTTCAATATGCAAGAATTCATATAAGCAAGAAATGTCTATATTAAGGTAATTTTGTGGCTCGCAGAAAATAAATTTAATGATCGCGATCTTTCTTAAAATGCTTGTATTTTCTTAATTATAGCAAATAACATTATTTTATAACGTTTATTAGTTTTTCATTAGTGTAAAGATTTTATCTAGGTAATGGTTTTAAAAAAAGTCAAATCTAGTGTATAACTTCTGATATAAATGAATAATAAAAACCCACATTTTCGTAAAAAATGTGGAAATATGAATTATTTTTGAAAGGGAAGTCTTAACCACGGGACAAACAAATATGTATACAACAAATGAATTAGGAGAGAACTGTAAGAAATATATGCGATCTAAGTGTTATCAAATGGTACCAGAAATAGAAGATGTCCGCGCAAGACTTAGCAGGAAGATGGTCCTGTTAGAAACCTTAATAATTAACCATCTTGCATGAGAAAATATATGAATATGGATGAGGCAACGATTGTATCAAGACAGAAGTGTGACGCTCTATCTTCTCTACCTGGTCATGTAGATAGTAAAAAATAGTTTGTTAGTGAGTATCCTCTTCACATGACCGAACCATCTTAAAAAATCTATGTTAATTATATCAAAAAGATTTATATTTACTCCCAGTTTGTTCATTTACAATTAATTCTCTAAACTGTTTGTCACGTTGAATATTATGAACTACACATAGTAGAGAGTATAAAAGGTTGAAATTCTTGCAAAAAGCACAATATTTTCTTGTCACGAGCCTACCAACGAAATACACGTGCTTTATTTTTTTTACTGTATTCCAGAAAACCACAAACATAATTTATTACATTTGTATGAACCACTTAAGAAGGGTAATGAATTTATGTCGTTTTTTTGTTGTTATATTTTGTTGTCGTGTCTTTGATAATGCGGGATCCACATTTGGCTGGTACTTTTTGTACAAAATAATATTATATGAGAATCATCTTGAGGTAGATTTTTATTTTATTTAATGAAAGCTCATGTTTTTAAAAGGCATGCAGTACAATGCGTTGTCAAGATCGTTGTCTAAGATGTGAGATTATTTTTTATGATCAGTTAATTTATAGCAAAATTAAATATTTTTATTTTCATATAATAATGAAATTCATATCATCATCATCATCAATATCATCACTATTGGCTCTGCAATCCTTAATAGGCCTCCTCAAGATCATTGATTTTGTTTACGTACAGAACAAAGGCTGTATTTACGTTCTTTGTATATATATATATATATATATATATATATATATATATATATATATATATATATATATATATATATATATATATATATCTATATATATATATATATATATATATACAAAGAACAAATATATATATATATATATATACAAAGAAGAATATATATATATATATATATATATCTCAGATAGAAAGGATTCAAGATGGTTAATAAATAAAAACTAGTTGCACGGGAGATTTATTCAAGAGAACTGGTATTATTAATGTTGTGTACCTGTACAGGCAAATTTACAATATGTGTGTTTGTTTATGTGTTATTTACTGTAAGATATTGTGGCCGATACCGACTGCGCCGATTGTGGTGTATTGTTCGTGAAGACGATTTTCGGGTTCGTTTCGTCGGAATAATACCAGAGTGTTTGGTGAGAATTCTATTATTAGTATTATTTATTCTCGAAGCTTATATACAATATACAAGACAATTACTAGATGTAACATAGTGGCGTAACTCCATTTATCTCTTTCGCACGCTCATTCGTACCAATCTTTCACGCGCTTTCGTACACGTCAACCATAGATATCACATTTACTAAGACCATGCGGTGCCGAGCAAATGTTGTAAAAATAGACCGTTATACATACCTACAAAAATAAATATAATTAACTGGTCGACGTGGACTACGTAGAAACTTTAACGCGCCTTTACTTTGATAATATATTATTTACTTCATTTCTATGTTCCTCATTTGGCCGTCGGCGTACATATTTGTACATAGTGTATTCGTTTTAAGCATACAAAGACAGTGAGTAAATTCTCGAAATATTTTATCATGTTTGAACACGTTCATAACAATTTCGTTTTCGTTTTGCATCTTTCAGGCAGATATGTTTTTGAGGTTATATCTATATATCTTAGCTGAAGCCTTTCCATGTTCTTGCATCCTAATGATTCATCAATCTTCAGCAATCACTTCGATCTTTGCTGTTCAGCCAACCTCTCAACATGGCTCAACCACCGAAGTCTAATCCTCATTATTATTAAATTTGGCAGTGTTCACCGATAAATTATTTTTATTATTTGTTAATCTTAATAATGATAACTATTTGGTAAGTTTTAAAGTATCCTAAGTGGGAGATGGTAAAACATAAAAAGCATAATCGGAATGCGAAACATTTCTCCCGCGAAAACATTTCAAACCCGGAACGCCCGACTTCCTCTTCCGCCTGGATCGACCCCTTTTGTGGCAAGGTGAATAAAACTGTAAATAACAAATCCTTAAGTAACGTGTAATAATATGCAAAGCCTTCGAACAAAACCTCCTCACTTCCGGACCGTTCGGAGAGCCTCCCCGAAATTCCTCCCTCGTCCTGGAAAGCATTAATTCTGAGCTTTTTTGTTATACAGGGCAATTGTGAAATAATTTTGTTACATATTTTACTCAGGGGTACAAAAATTTAATGGTAGTCATTCCTTTGATATTTGACAAGATATGTCAAAGCCACCTTAATTGCGATATTTCTATATGTAAAAGTAGGGTACAATCTATCCTAATACAAAGGTTCTCATCAGGCTGATTGGGTCTAATACCGAAGCGGCGTAATATAAGGGAAGATTATTTGGACCCTCTTAGGATAAAGGGACGAATATGGTGATCATGATTATTATATTTTTATTGTTTCCCGGATTCTATCTTCTGTACAGAATTTTCTGGGCTAATTTTCCATGTGTCTGGCCAACGTTTCAGATCCCATTGCAGGGTTAACATCGCTAATGCGACGTGTAAGTGTTTGAAATACCGTGCCGAAAGATAGGCCTGCTCAGAAAACTATTCACATTCTGAACCGCCATGAAATCCTGAGAATATTTTTTCTCATTTATATTTTTTATCGATAAAGCCAGATCAATAAATAATAATGTTTATTGATTTTGTTTCAAGGTATTTAGGGGATGAAACCTGTTATAAATATATATATATATATATATATATATATATATATATATATTTATATATATATATATATATATATATTTATATATATATATATATAATATATATATTTATATATATATATATATATATATATATATATTTATATATATATATATATATAATATATATTTAAACCTGTTATACAGTGCAACTTCAGTTTTATATATTTCATTTATAAATATTCAGTGAAGTGTATGGCTACATTATATTATAACCAATACTAGGATACCTGTTTAAGTAATCAAACCTGTAATCATATGTACAGCTTGCAAGTAGGTAAAACTTATTCAATTCTCCTCCACTAATTGGGTATATTATTTATAAATGTAATACGGCGAAATCTCGATCGATCGTTCTTCGAATAATTGTTTTCCCACGTGTGTCGTTTATTTCTTCCAGTCCCGAATTAATTTCATACAAAACACGCAAAAATAGATTGGATCGATTGTTCCTGTACGCATCATTTTACCGCATTAATCGTTTAAATTACGCAGCATATTTCGTTACACTGGAACATTAAACATTAAATAACATGATAAAGGGTCGAAAGAGAGGATCTCTGTTTTGAGTCAACACAAGTATAATATGATGAAACTGACATATCATGACACAATAGTCGTTGGCAAACCGCTTAAGCCTAGGTATTTTAAGAGTACGAAAACTTTAGGTGTGGATGACCGCGAACATTTTATTGTTGCTGTGCAGCTCGCCCGAGTGATTCTTGAATTGAAGGAGATAGCAGAAGAGGTTGAAGATGTTGATGAAAAGAATCTCTGGTGCTTATCTTTGTTTTCAGATGCATGTACGGCCTTTGAAAAATTGAAACCTTTTATTGCATGCACATTCAATAATTAATGCCGAAAAAAGTCATTTGCAATACCGAAAAAATACTGTTTTCTTACGGCAATAACGGAACAGCCAAAAAATAAATTATTATTATTATTTATTATTTATTAGTAACTATATGATACTATATAAAAATTTGTTTGGACTGTGCCCATCTCACTATAGAAATTCTGTGTCGAGACGGCATAGTTTACAAGAAAATGTTCAATTAATTAAAATTACAAGTATATAGAATTACATTTATTACATATTATAAATTATAAAATTACAAGTATATAGAATTACATTTATTATATATAAAAGGTGTATATGAAGAACAATTTTAAAATGGACTTAATTTTTGGATCACTTTGTAGTAATAATTAATATAGGTATAAGTCAATATGTTTGGATGAGTGCACCAATACTGGATCTACCCATATTATGAATCCAAGTTTTAATATATAGTTTCATGTTCTTGTGACAATTCAATTGATTTAAGTCTTTTAGCATTCTATTAAACAGTTTAGGTCCAAAATATTTGTAGTTCCTTTGACCAAATGTAGTATGTCCTCTTTGGGTTTGTAGGTTATTTGTATTTATCCGTGTAGACATTATGTTTTGGGTTATTTTAAAATATGTCTGTTTGTATTTATATATGTATTTGAGAGTAGTATTAGCGTATATTTGTCTAATATCAAAGACATTGTATTTATTAAAAATTTCGTCAGTGCTCGTTGTGATTGGGGATTTGAGGATAACTTTTAATATAATTTTTTGAGCTGCTATTATTGGATTAATTGCAGTCGCTCCACCCCAAGCAATTATACCATGCTCTATGATTGATTGAAAGATAGCGTAGTAAGCCATTTTAAGAAGTTTTATATTCAGGAAATTTCTAATATTTCTAAAAAAATATACTTTTTTTTTTATTTTATTTGTAATGAGTTGTGTAATGAGTTGTGTTATGAGTTGTGAATTACGATGATGATGATGATGATAATGAAAGATTATGTATGATACAAAGTATAATTTATTTCTTTTTTGTTTCAGTGTATCCTTCTAATTTTATTTGTATTTAAACACATACATTTACATGTGAAATTCGTATCTTTTGCAGATTACGATGTATGATTGTAACTTTTTTATATATTCCCGCATTAATTGTTTTCCCTAATTCATAGTTTATTACACTTGTAAATTAGTTTTAGTAAATCTATTATCCTGAGGCCATCGCTTCTGAAACATGTAGATTTTTTCAAATAAAAATAAATCGCGGAAAAAACAAAGTGTTTTATTATTTTATTTACCATTAAGTTATTAATTTTAATAATGTCAAATTTACGATCGTATCGATAAAAATGTGGTAGCATCATCGTTACGAACCAGTGAGACGATTTCCACTTGTGAATGTCAGTGACACATGGAATTGGCTAGGGAGGATGGCAGTTGAAGAAAAATGATATTAGGTCTATATGAGGGTGCATATATGGTGAAAAGGGTTTACCTAGGTAAATCGGACATACGAATACGCAGAAGATGTCTGAGGTAAGATAAACAAACGGAGTCAAACATAACATGTTTAACTTCTAGTCTTGAAACTCTACGGAGACCTGCCAATTTAGGACTCGCCATTCTTAAAATCATTAGCAAGTATTGAACGAGCATACTGCAATTCATACTTCCAACATAGATAAATAAATAACTATTGTCCTTAACACTCTTGATTCAATAGCACATTGAGTAAATAATTATGATTTGGCACGATAAAAATGAAAATAATTTGTAATATTGTTCATTAAATTGTCTGTTTATTAAAAGCAATTATGAACATGGCATTAGCGGTATTCGCCAAAAATTATTGGCCCACATTTGTTCGCGGCCATTATTGTTTGTTACCCAACAATTCTTCACATGAAAAATTATTCGCAGGATATTTAGAAAAAATATAATTATGACAATTTTTATTTATATTAGTATTATTGCTTTTTTTGTCCGAAGCTGTTTCGTGGTATTTTTACTTCTATTTTTCATAACGATTAGGTTTGGTTAGATTATGTCGGGTAAATCAGGTTAGGTTTGATATTAAGTTGGGTAAATTCGATTAGGTTAGGTTAGGTAAAGTCGGGTTAAATTAATTTACTGAAATCATCTACCTATTATTAAAGTCGTAAGCGTTCACGTACCTACTTGCAAGCTGTACATATGATTACAGGTTTGATTACTTAAACAGTTCACGTAAGTCGGTCCCAAAACACTGTATATAAAATTTATTAAAAATAATCTGCTTATCAAACTTCAGTTATTGATGTAAAAGATGTAGGAAATTTCTACAAAATGACCCTTACTGATGATGACAAAAAAGAGTGAATGTAACACGCATATAGAAGATATTTCAGAAGCTTCTCCAACGTATGTCCAGATGCAAGATTCGCAACAAATTCTTTGACGTGGTATTTATACAGAGCAACAAACTTTGAAAAACACTATGAATTTGAGGATTACATTCAGGGATTAATATATTCAAACGACGAACAATTAATGAATTTTTACAATAAATTATATGTTTTTTAAAAATTAGGTTAAAAGAAATGTAGCTTTAGATAAATAGTTAATAGTAGTATTATTTTTTAATAAATTAGGTTCAATAATTATATTTTTTATCTATTTACACGATAAAAATCATCATCATCATCATCATCGTTTAAATCGCCACCTTCTTTGATTTTCACAAACAACGTAGAGGATAGTACGCCGCACAGTGCAGATAATTGGAATGCTGCCTATGATTTATTATTTTTAACAAAAGTATAAAATACAAACTGTGGCACCCCGGTTATTCCGAACCCGGTTAATCTGATTCTGGTTAATCCGATCCAGGTTAATCTGTCCGTGGTTAATCCGACACCAGTTAATCCGACACCGGTTAATCCGAAACCGGTTAATTCGACACCGGTTAATCCGACACCGGTTAATCCGACACCGGTTAATCCGACACCGGTTAATCCGACACCGGTTAATCCGACACCGGTTAATCCGACACCGGTTAATCCGACACCGGTTAATCCGACACCGGTTAATCCTACACCGGTTAATCCGTCACCGGTTAATCCGACACCGGTTAATCCGACACCAGTTAATCCGACACCGGTTAATCCGACACCGGTTCATCCGACACCGGTTAATACGACACCGGTTAATCCGATACCGGTTAACTCGACACCGGTTAATCCGACACCGGTTAATTCGACACCGGTTAATCCGACACCATTTAATTCGACACCGGTTAATCCGAAACCGGTTAATTCGACACCGGTTAATTCGACACCGGTTAATCCGACACCAGTTAATTCGACACCGGTTAATCCGTCACCGGTTAATCCGTCACCGGTTAATTCGACACCAAGTATTTTTTTTAACAAAAGTATTTTTTTTAAAGTATTATTTAACTGGCGCATACTTTGTTTTTAGACGTTTAATACTTAATTTTCTTAGTAAATCAGTATAAACTGCTTACTTACTTAATTACTTACCATCACGCCGTTTCTCCGCGGGGGTAGGTAGAGAGGATAGAGCGCCATACTCTTTTGTCCTGACACAATTCACGCCTCATTCACATTCATACATCTTCCCCATACGTCACACCGATTTGATCACACAAATTTTGGTTAATTTCTCAGTTATTGTGCGTTCTATCTGCATTCTGACATTTTTCTCAGACGTCTGAAGGTTGACTGTGTCTTTACATTTTTTTATTTTCATTCTTCTTCTTCTCCTCTATTTGTTACAACTCTTTTAGTCTGGTGATTTTTTGAAAATTTAACTTTTTAATTAGCCTAACTTTTTTTTCATTCGCTTATAACTCTACGAGTTTAAGAGCTAAAATCATTTTAATATTTTTTGGCAATTGCCACCGATGAGTAGTATCGTTGCATACTTTTAAAAAAAAATTTCTTCTTCTAATTTATTTGTGAAGCTTGATTAAGTAAAATTTCGTGTTTTTGAGCTTTTCTCTGCGAGTTTACGACCAAAATATAATTTTATTACATCTGTGCATACATCACAATGGAATATAATTTATTTTCGTATTTGTAAGCTTCTATCGTTTAAAATTCACCTTAAAAATCTAAAAAACGCGTATTTTTTTTTTTGAAAAACGTACGGACCTACCTAGATGCGCCGAAAAAGCAAAAAAACTGAAACTACAAATCCCGTTAAGTGAAATCTCACGACCGCGCGAGGAAACAAATGCAATGCGGTTTTTTTCCAGATATGACAGCGAAACGATGACAAACTTTGCGATTTATGAAAAATGTCGATTTTCACATGAAAAAATGTACATTTTTTATTTGAAAACCATCTTTATACACTATGCGGTATGAGCGGTACATAATAAATCCCCCTATTTATGTAAAAATCGTTGCGTTTATGCTCCCTGAAGGATAATATATACCCGATACGAATTTAAAATAGTATTTTTATTAAATTATGTTTTAATATTATTTCATTTTTATCAAAAGTGTCCATTTTCACGTGAGAAATGATACATTTGAAAATTATCTCTACACTCTATGAGATATTAAGGGGATTAAAAATATATTGTAATAATACAGGTAACGGTTCATTCGACCACCTTGAAGCGAAATACGTGACGAATCCGTACATTGACATTTTTCGACATGTAAATTTTTCTCTAGGCATATTAGGTTTTTTCTTTACAACTTTTTTTTACATAGATGTCAGTATACATGCCGTTTGAGTAAATAATCGATTCATATTTTAAAAAATCAGTAAGGCAAACATGTTTTTACAATATATTGAACAAAATAGTATTTTCAGATTTTCTACCGTTAATATTTCTTAATAAATATAATTTAGTTTCCTCGAAAGGGTGAGGAATATTTTAAATGTTTTTTTTTATGTAAACAATTTTTTGAAGTGAAGCGCGCGAGATGCGTTTTAAATATATAGAAATTTAATATAAATAAGAAATTTCATTTCCAAATTGAAATTTTTCCGCGATGTTTTCTGCATGGCCGGCCGGCTGTATAAATTTGTTTTTTAAACTTTTTTGCTATTTTTATTATCATTTACACGATAAAAATCATCATCATCCTCATTATCATCGTTTAAATTACCACCTTCTTCTTTGATTTTCACAAACGACGTAGAGGATAGTACGCCGCACAGTGCAGATAAATGGAATGCTGCCTCATACATTTTATTCAATATGTCCATCCAGTATGTCTATTATTATTTTTAAATTCAAAATAGTAAGAATATTGTTTTTAGACGTTCAATACTTAGTTATCTTATTATTACTTACCATCACGCTGTTTCTCCGCGGGGGTAAGCAGAGAGGATAGAGCGCCATACTCTTCTGTCCTGACACACAATTTTCGCCTCATTCACATTCATACATCTTCTCATACAAGCTCGCAGATTGTTGAGGCTTCTAACAGAACCATCCTCCGTTAACTGGTTTACCTGATCGTGGCAAGTCTTCCACGGACGTCCTTTATTTCTGGTGCCAACAACACTTGATTATATTAGTTAGTTTGAGTGTGATTTTAATTTTGAAAAATTCTATCAAGAGGTGAATATGTTATGTATTTGAAAACATGAAAGATTTCTTCCTCTTTTTCTTATTTTCCTATCAAAACGCTTTTTATAGTTTTATTAAGTGTATTGAAGATTTTTTTTTTCTTCTGCAAATTGACAACAGAGTACTGCTTCTCTAATACGTCTGCTGCCAGGCGGCAGCCGTGCGGGCAGGCTAGTATGTTTATTAAAGTTTTATCTTTGTGTTTTATTTCATAAATCAAACTATTGTGCTCATTTTTATTCTAAAGTCATACGTACATAAGTAAACATGTGATAATTAAATACATTTTTAAATTACTTTTTTTTCTAAATACGCGGCGAACAATTATACACGTGAACAATTGGGGGAATACAATTTTTATAGACATCAGCATCTACAATAATAATCTTTTAGAGTCTTGCATTTAAAGCAAACTTTATAAAAGTAATAACAAAGTCGATATTTAAAAGTATCTACAGGTAAGCCTCGTCAACATTTAATAAAAACACTCCCATATTTGAAAAATGAATTAACCGCGTCAATATATTATATAAAATATGTACATGTATCTACAAGCATTTCTTATTCAAAATATTTTGTCGAAAACACGATATTTTTTCTCGTACGAGTAATTTTTTAAATTTCTAATTCCTTTCAATTCCTAATTAAACATATTTGATTAAACAAAATACTTTATTTAAACCACTATTTATTGATAATTCAACATGTTTCAATACCTATGGTATCTTCTTCGGGAAATAATGTATACTGAAATTAAAAATACAAGCATAGATAAAAACGAAACTATAAAATGGTGAATAAGTAAGAACTAATATGAAAACAAATTTAAAGGGTGACTATTTGCAAAGAGGATTTGGTTATTTATAATATTTAGCTTGCTATTAACACTTTTCTTATTTCTAAAATTTAAAATTTATCTAAATTTTAACCCCTCGCATCTGTATGTATCATTTCTAAACCCATATTAATATCAAAAGAATTGTTTGTTTACAAAAGGTGATTGAAAAATTCTGGATAGTTGTTGCTACTTAGGCATCTTGAGTGTTTCTAAATTCTAATATCAAAATTTCTACAAGTTTTACCTACATAAAAATAATTGCAATCATTGCAAATTAATTTGTAGACCCCCGATTTTTTTTTAATATCATCTTCAACCTTGTTATTTAATATATAATTCTTTAAGTTGTTACAAGTGTAAAAAGCTGGTTGTATAGAATTTGGGATATTTTTGTAATTGAATCTGAAGTAAGATTATTTGAAAACACGATTTTTCTCTACTAATTCCCACTATCAATAATAAATGGGTAAACATATGATCTGATAAACTTTTGCTTGTACTTTTTGTTTAACAAATTATCTTTTAATTTAATATTATAACCATTGTTAATTGCAATTTCTTTAATAATATTTAATTCTATGTTGAAGTTATTTATGGATAAAGGAACATTAAACAATTTAATGTTAACGAATGTTGAATTATCAATAAACAGTGGTTTAAACAAAGTATTCTGTCTAATTATTTATATAAAATGAGGACAAAAAACAATTTTTTTAATATTGAAGACGAAATAAACATAATTGTTCACATTAATAGAACATCTCTGAAAATTTTATTTTTATGATCACACATGAATTTTTATAAAATGTTACAGCAAAAATAAACTGGATATTTATTTAATAAGATTTGTCTGCAAATTAATTGAAGCTTAACGGTTTATAATATAAATAACTTGCAACCGCGTGAAAGTGCACGGATGTAAAAAAGAAGAAGAAAAGTGACTTTGTATCAGGAGAGGATTATGTGTTCTAATGCCTGTGGAAAGAAACGTGATGCATATAGGGTACGTATTAAAAATAAATAAAAATATGAAAGTATTCTCAGAAAATGTTTCATAATATTTCATATTGAAAGACAAATAAAGATGTATTCGTTTTAGAGTCTCTTTATTTGACTTGTATGTTTCGTATTCAATGTAGACTTGAATATAAATAAAATACCTGAACCATTTTATGAAGAAAATTTTATCGCTTATTGCCAGCCATATGGTATTTTTCAAATCGAGTCCCAGAATACACGACATAAAATCAAGTACAGTTCGATATAAAAGCATGATGTCATTTGAGTAATACGCTCGAATGACTCCAAGTATATCTGAATTCAACGGGATGCAAAAGAAAGATTCTGTGGGCTTCTAGGGTAAAAACTTACTAAGTTTTTATATTGAAAAAGAAATTCTAAATTTCGCTAACATTCGCCAATCAAATGTAACAACTGTTATTGATATCATAAAACTGTGATAATAATACAAAATACCCAAAACCCTCTTGAATATCATTATTTTTAATATTAGAATATGATAAATTTAAAAAGTACTAACCTTGAAACGAGGTGCCAAACGAGCAAACAGAAAAACCCATTTGATATGGAAATGGACTGGATATGATATTTTCTGTACATCTTTCTAGTTGATTAATTTAATTTGTATTAAAAATACCACAAACTATATTCTGAAAATGCAACGAAAATATGTTCTTATATTATATTATTGTATAAATTGTATCAAGTATCTAGGAATCATAATAGATAAAAAACTCAAATGGAAAGAACATATTACTAATCTTACAAACAAAATAAGTAAAACTGCCTACATATTTTTAAGACTCTGAAATATTTTATTACTCATACAAATCTGAAAATAATATATTACGCGTTTGTAGTCACATTTGCAATACGGAATTATTGGATGGGGAGGAGAAAACTTGAATATCACAAATTAGAAATCACTCAAAAAATGACTATCTTATCCAACTCTTCACAGATTTCAAAGTACCAAAAATAATAGACATACAAAAAAAAATCAATAAACCAAATTTAAAAATTAAAAATAAATAAAATATTAGAAGCGAATTCCTATCTACAACATTTATAGATCAAATTAATATTCCAAAAACAAAATATACCACAACCCAAAATCACTATATTTATCAAGGCATCAAATGCTTTAACAATCCCCCCATTACAATTAGAAAAATTACATACTATAAATTTATATCTAAAGTCAAAAAATATGTACACAGACTAACAGATACATAAATTATACACTCCAGTACATACTTCTTCTCTATACACGAGTCTTACTCTCATAGAGAAGAAATAAATGTTAAAAGAAATATATAATGAAATTTTTTTTAAAGTATTATATCTTGTAATAAAAAAATTAAATATTATAGTAAAAAATGCATATAATAAAAGCTTATCTTATATTAGTAAATAATGATACTTTTATTTTAATGTAAGCACTTAACTACATTGATATATTTTTTGTTATATAATTTTCAACCTTACGTGTCTGTTTTGAATTTTTTTCATCGGAATTTATGTCGAATTCGGAATGACTCTTGCTGTCAGTTTTAGTAACCAACCTTACTCTAAACGTAGCAGCGCATACTGGTGAGAGGGTGACTTAGTGCCGGACAGGTACGAGTGTCCTTAACCACGCCCACTCGATGCAAGCGCTCGTGAATTATCTTGCAAAGAGTAGTATAGTATATGGAAACTAAAAACTTAAAAAGCTGTAAATTTTTATATGTAAAATAATAAAAAATATTTTTATTTTTATCATTAATTCTACTTCAACAACTTTTTAATGTGAATAATTACATCTAATTAAATATCATTGTTCTTAATTCGTAAACATAATTTTGGCGCGTCGTTTCATATCAGCCGCGACCGATATTATTTACACATATTCCGCGTCCAAATTCTTACCCTCGACCCTCAATTTACTTGCCTTAGTGTGAATGTGACCTTGACGCCAACAGACGTCAACCTGATCAATATTGTTTGGTTGATCTCGACAACGCGAATCATTTGCGTTATGAACCATTCAGCTCCAGTACACCGGCACTGTTTTTATTATTTGTTTGTGACGTGGATGAACAGTGACATCGCCGTCTTCAGTCGGGAGCGGAGATTGATCATTCGCATGCCATCACTGTGTTGTCTCCGTGGCGACCATATGGATTTGCGGAGGTGTCATACTCAAGGTAATGCGAACAGTCGGTTCCTCACCGATCTCTTTCCGTATCCGTCTCACGATATTCCTCTCTTACCCTGCAGTGATTTTTATTTACAACCGGAATTGTCGTATTCCATTCCGCGGGACGCGCGACCCGGAGATCGCACATTCAGTCATGGTTCTTATATTATAACATTTTTATAGTAATGAATTATTAACCTTAACAACTAAATTCTGACGAATAAACGTTTACATTATTTATTACGATAGAATCTTATGGCGTGAAAAAATAATTTTTAGCTGAAAAAATTTGGTGTTACGCAAAATGTTTTTTTTCCATTTCTAACAAATCAGTCTTAGAGTTTTAAAATAATGTTTAAAAAATCTGCCAGAGTGCGTAATAAGGATCGAATCTTCTATATTTGTATATATAAATACCAAGTCTATATAAATACAAACTATCCATTGTTGTTAAATTAGTGACATTCTCTATATTTTATTATTATATCGAGATACAAAAAGAACCTACTGGACTGTGTGGTTATTGCGATTTTTGTAAATTTTTTATTTATTTTGGATATAAAATAGATTAACAAGAAAACTAACAATATAAAAAAATATATACGTATACAACATTATAATTACCATAACCATTACCGCTGTCTCAAGAATTACCATATCTTACTTAAATAATAACAAGATTAAAAAATCTACAGACAAGACCAAAAACAAATCAGTTTGTAAGAATAGTGGTGGGTGATTTAACCTTCATACAACCGTTGTTTTTGCCAGTTCTTTCAAACCTGTGTATAAGACTTTAATATGACAGCAAGACTTGATATGAGCGCATAAATTTAATACCATAAATGGCTCATTATTCTGAACGTTAGATAAATAGAGAGCGTTAAATCAGTGGCGTAACTTCAAAAATTAGACTCCAATACAAAACGAAAAAAAAGCTCACCTGGTGGAAATATTGGAAGATAGGAGGCACTTACTTTTTCGATCTGCCTGATGCTGGATCAATTATCTCTCCTTTCCAACCACAAGACATGCGGCGCAGAATATTCAAACACTGTTAACACTTGCGTAATAAGGATTGTTTTTATGTGTTAGTGTTAGATATTTATTAATTAATATTGGCGGTAGTAAAGCGGATTGAAGCGACGGCAGATTAGCCAGTATACAGTTTTAAGCACACACTAGGCTCATTGCAGCTCGAGAGTGTCGAGAATCAGCGATCTATTTCTTTCTTACTGGTGCTTAAGGGACAAAACTAGTCTCTTCTCATAATATTCACACTCTTATGAAAAAAACATATCTAAGTATTCTTAGGCAATTATGAGCATTTGCAATACTTGTTTCGATTTACGGCGATGATCTAGTAACTAGTCCGACATAGGCCGCGAAAATTTTGGGTCCCTATCTAACGTGGGCTCCAACGCACTGTATTGGCTACATTGGTGCAGTTACGCCACTGCGTTAAATTAATAACATAACTACTGCTAGGAAGATTCAAATTTACTTATCAACATAAATGGTAATTCTTCTATATTCGTATATATAAATATTTGATGTGAGGCAAACTGTATAGCAGTTTTACGGCAAATATTGGCATTCGGGTAAAGTAATTAACATAGCAAATTAAAATTAAACGTATGTATAAAAAACATAAAAATTTAAGTAAGTAAGTAGGTCATTAATATAGTAAAGTAAACTTATATTTGATCAGTAATAATTTTTTTTTAAATATAATAAAGGTTTCTAGAGGAAAATTTTCAAGTTTAATATTAAATAAATAAAACACTGCAATGTTATTCTCATATTTTATTTATACAAAATGGAGTTTAACGATGCGGATTTTACGTTTCATAAACAATTTCGTCTAAATGCCGTACATTTCTCTCAAAACACTCTTACAATCGAACTCTTAAATTTGTGAACACGCGAGATTAAAGCGTTGGTTCAATAGCATCAACCGCACGGCGAATATTGTAGGGCCTGAATTGTTCGAGAATTGTTGCTGTAAACTCTCGACTTACTCTAAATATTCTCACAAAAAAAATCGCACGGTGTAAGGTGCGGTGACCGAGATGCCCAAGGTATGTATCCGTACTTTCTAATCAATTTTTTGGGAAAATTCCCCTCAGCTTCTCCATTGAAACTCTAGCTGTGTGTAGAATAGCCCCGTCTTGCTGAAATTGTCTTCTGTTGTTGAACCCGGGAAACAGCTGCAGTTGCAGTACCAAAAACTCGTCGACCAGTGCAAATACGCAAATCACGCGCGTCGAACAATACTCCTCTCACTTACCTCATCCTGATGATTTACAAGCAATTACAATTTAATATTTTAATTTTTCCGTTGGACACCCTATATAATACATAAATCAAATAATTAGATAATAATGTGTTTGACTTTATATTTGAGTGTGTGTTCACTGATGTTTCTTTATTTTCTATAATGTTTAATAATGAAAAAAATTGAGAGATGTGTATAGGAAGTTTATAAAGAGAATTCTATATCGACAACCAATGATCATGGATTGACCTACATTTTGAAGAATGATTGCTTAACCTCAAGAACGACGAAAAGGTCACACTATGCAGTGCATGATTATGTCCAATATTTTATTCCGAAACTGGGGATTTCACCCAAAGCACACTCACAAAATCTACAAAATAATTTATGCACAATTCGTATTTACTCTCCATACAGTGGAGCACTAGCACCAGAACAGAATCGATTCACAAACCGATCAAATCTCAATGTTAACCTAGTGATCGCACGATAGGATCCGAAGCCAAGTTCATACTGAAGACAAGTAGAGGGATCGAGACGAGCGGGATTTGGTCGCGGACATGTGATAACTAGAATTTCGTGCCAATACAAAAGCGCACAAAAAGTATGTTTATACGAAAACTTAAGGGCGTGTTTTAAAAAAAAATGTTTACTATTATGTGGGTTTTTAATATCAGAGGTCATACTATAAATTTGACTTTTGTTAAAAATTTTTACTTAGATCTTTTATACTAATGTATTGTTGTAATTTTCAATAATTAATAAAATACAAGCATTATTAGAAAGACCGCGAAGATATTTTCAGCGTGCCATAAAATTGCATTAATATAGAAAATTCTTACATATACGAAACATATTTCCTTATAATCATGAAACTTAGATTAGACAGATAAATCTTCATCAAACTAAATAAGCGAAATATTAACAATTAATTGAGTTATAAACCATTCAATTTCTATTCATATTTTCAATAAAAATTTCATTGGAGCAAATATAATGCAAAGTCAATATTCTCATAAAAAATCTCTTCTGTGTACTTTTGAATACTTAGTAAAGCTTTGGAAAATAACATGCATCTTTAAAAATAAATTCTGAAAATACCTTGTTAAAAATGAAGAAATTTTACAGAAACCGTCCTGCTGAGTGACGCGAGACACACCGCCCACCTGTTGATGAAGAAACCTGTCACTTCTGTCATTTGTCAAACCATTCGGCGGGAAAAATCATTTGACACATCTTTACTTCCCCAATTTCCCCTTTGTATCTGACAGCCACGCGTTCACGGACGCGTGCGGAGATCGATACGGAGAAATTTTTACAATTAAAAACGTACTATTTGTAGGAAAACGACGAATATAATAGATCATTTATCAATTTTCGCAACCCACATACAAAATACCTTGATGGATCGAGATGTAATTCATCCTGTCACTATTGTGGGTGAATTATTATTAAGGGGAATTTGAAAACATATTGGTTTTTTTATTAAGTCACTGGAGTTGAAATTATGATATTTTTAATACTGATATTATTATTTCATTAGGCCGAGATAATCATCGCGTAGAACATCTTACATACAAAATTAATTCATTCACTATGATGAGAAATTTATAGAAATAGACTTTTTCAACATTAGCCTTGCTATGCTCAAAGAGTTTTTCCTATGAACCACCACAATCTCAAATTTGGCCAATCATTCTACCTATAAACATATCTTGCTTTCCCTTTACCGCAACAATAGTTGCAACCTCCCCGCACTTTCTCCATCTTTTTCTCTTTTTATTTATTTTCTGCATCTAAACATACCTATATATTTAAATATTTTTGTGAATTTTCATTATTAGCATCATATGTTAAATAGTTATTATGTTTGTTATAAGTTTACACTGTCAAAATCTCTCAATTGTATAAAATAAATAAATTTGCCACATATTGGTGAATCAAATAAATAATCATTATGTTGTATTACTTATTTACTTTAGTATTTTTTTATTTACCATCTTTGCGGAGGGTGTTCACACACCCTCTTTTGTACACTAGCCATGGCATAAAAAAGGAATTGATAATGTAATGAAATAGTTTTGACACTTTTAGCATACGCCCAAGCTTATCACAAGAACAAAAAATTGTTAAAAATGTGTGGGCAGGTGGGGAGCATTAAGTGGAAACACGCGGTTGGTGTAGAATCGTTTATTATGAGGATAGATAGAGTACAGAATGCGAAGATCATATGAGCGAGTTGGCAGTGTTCGGTGTCGGCCCCGCCGGTCTCGAGCGCCATGGCAGGGCAGCGGAACGGAAAATGTGCCGTCGGTGAGCGATTGGATCAAACTGTGGTGGCAGCACTTTACTGCCAGATAGGTATTGAATGCAGATGTCACTAGTGCGATCTTTTATCTATTTCACTCGCGTCAAATGATTTCCAACCTTGCGCGCCTCTTGCATTCGTTCCACAAATACATCTCAATTATAAACAATAAAATCCTAACGTTATCGTACCCTGATTGCTCGAGTCTTGTGCTGTTACATTTGGTATCATCTTGGTACCCGAGTCTCGTGGGCTTTTACAATAAGAAGTCGATCTAGGGTAGTTGGATTGTATGACATTTTATGTCAAACATAATATTTGGAATGTACTTTCAGCTGTATGATATAAGCTGTCTGCATGTATGAAATTTTTTTTCTCACACATTATATATATTCTGAAAACTTTAGCGATCTTTTTTTGCCTTTTTGCCTAAACTAAAACCTCTTATTTTGACTTTCTTTGTTCTTCACTATCATCATTTAGATTTATCATAAATATCACTTGAATCACTGTATAAAGTCTATTTTTACTTGGTAGAAAAGCAATATTGATTTTTCTGGTGGCAAGATTGTGATGTGTCACGATCTAACACGTGATGAAATGAACTAATTCTATCATAATGTTTAGTACACCCTCTATTCGCAGAAATAAACTATATTTTGTAAGAATAATTAACTCTGTAGGAGTTGGATGTTGGTGTGGTTGTTGACTACGATTAACACGTGAATTTTTGATCGATATGTGTGATCGTATCATAAGTTTTTATGGATGGTGAAGCCACTAACTATCTTCTAGTCTCACACGTATTGGTGCATGTCTCAGTGTATACTAATGTGCGTGTGTGATTATTTATGCTGTGAATAGAGTAAGGTATTCAAATAAAAGACAACTTACAAAATTTTCCTGAATTACAATGGCAGATATGACGAGTATAAAGTTAACAGCGCATATGCAGTTGAAGACTGGAGTGACTCGCTTGAGATGTAGATGAAAGTACGGTCTGCGGAAAAGTGGTCGGCTAACTCTTCAGACTCGTCCATTACGATGTATTGGCATTTGTTTATTGGTCAGTTCGCTTCGGCTCTATATGGCTGACAGGTGATTTTCTACACGGCCATGTCTGCGGGGCGCATGCACGATCACCACAACTCATATAATTAAAAAATGCATACAACATAGAAACTAATTTCATTATTATATTTTTAAACCTTTAATATTTATTTGCATCTGTAAATATATTTAATAAATATGAACAAAGATATTACATCAGCGCAGTGAAACGGTGGTTGCCTGAATATCTAGAGTCACCACAATGTGCAATCACCATTTCAAGTGCAACACGTTCACCCGCAGTCGGTGCTACAAGGAAAATTTCTTAATCCGCTCCTGGACGGATGCCAAATAGTATTTTCACGACTCGCTGCGAACTTTCGTACACAAAAATTCGTAAAGTAATGGTTCTTAAACTGTTGACCGGTAAAAATAAAGAATAAAGTTTTCAAAAGTATATTTGAACGAGCACCGCTTAACTTACAAAATTGGACAATGTCATGCTAAAGTCAATCAACCCATAGCGTCGTAAAAATTGAGTTATGTATGTGGAGGACCTGATCGCGCCTTACACGTTGTACAACCGTGCAATCGAACACATATAAAACCCTTAGTGCATCACTGAGATTTATCTCAAGGTATCTCATCCCATGAACACGGGTTATTAAAAGCGAGCGTACGTGAAAAGATGTATGAAAGTGAATGGGACAAGAGTGGTGCGTTGGAACGGTACAGCGTAAGCCTTATGTCATCTTTTTCTACAAACAAATGGAGTTGTTAGTTAATTAGTTGTGATTATATTTTAATTCGACTAATTGGAACTAACATGTATTAACAGCTCTAAAACCAGGCAAGAGCACGTTCTTGAGTATCCGTGAACATTTGCTTTTTTAATCTTAATGTAATATAAAGGTTTCTTTTTAATATAAAGTAAATTGTATCAATTTTATTAATCTAATTTAGAATAATACGGTGTACAATAATTTTCCTACTCATATTGTTCAATTATTCTATAGAATAACTTGTAATATAGTAGATTCTTAGCTAAACAAGTTAGAATGCAGTGAAAATGAGATCGCGTAGGCGGATGTGTGGCAGATCAATTTATAACAGAGTAAAGAATAAAGAAACAAAGAAAGTATGTAAAGGATCAGTAAGGTGGTTTGGACATATGGAACGGATGAATGAGGAGAGAATGGTAAGGAAGATATATGACGCAAATGTTGATGGCACCAGAAATAGAAGACGTCCGCGGAAGACTTCGCACTCCCAGGTAAACCAGATACTGGAGGACGATCCTGTCAGAAACCTCAATAATCGGCGAGCTTGTATGAGGAAATGTATGAATGTGGATGAGGCGAGGACTGTGTGTCAGGACAGAAGACTCTAAAATCCTAAAGTTGAAAAAAATATCATTACCTACTAATACAATTCCAACATTAAAAACTCAGTTTCAGAATTGTTCATATTAATTATTATCTACTTCCTCGAGCTTCATTCACTTCATACTTATTCTTGTTCGTGATTTTAATTATTTCCGCGTATTTTCGTCTTACTGCAAGTACCTACTCTGTTATCCGGAAGGACATAATTATTTAAATGTTAACTTTAGTTATCGAAAAGAATATAAATTCGTTCCATATCTATCTTAAAAGTTGCATTTTTATGTTGATGCTGAGAATAATAAAATAACATACAAAGACTACTAAAACAAAATGTAATAGTTTTCTTGGCGTCAGTACTTAATATAGATATCTGAATGTTACTTTTTATTACATTATCTGGAATAATTAGATTCAAAACCATGAATATTTTTCTTTTTAATTTTGCTTAGATATATTCTCTCCTAGGGCCCGAGTGGTTGCCCAGGCTGATCAGGTTGTAGCTACACCACTAATAATTATAATATGATTTGGGAGGCTGAGTACGAAACTAGTGTTAGTTGAGAAAAAACGGTTATTTTGAGGAAAAATACAATTTTTACAATAAGTTTAAATATTTTTAACGAGAGCACATTCTTATTGTGAAGTTGCAATGTTTCAGATCATAAGTCTGTGATATTAATAATATAAATTAAATGTATAAATTAGAAACATTTTCGCATAAAATAATTTTTATATTGTCCTATCGGATTTTACTCAAAGGTGTAAAGTTCCACAAAGATATAAACTGCTTAAATTCAATTTAAAATTTCATTTATTTAAATGATCAGAAAATCTGTTCAATTGAAAACTAAATATAAATATATATATTTTAATTGAATTACATTTTTATTGTGAGGTTGTAATTTTAAAACATAGTTCTATATTCAAAATAAATTAGACGAATCAATTAGAAAGATGTACAGAAAAATACATAATTTTTTGCAAATTTTCTATAAGAAATATATTTTTAAGGAAAACACATTCTTATTGTGAAGTTGAAATTATACAGAACATAGATCAGTGATATTTTAAATGTAAATTCCGGATTGGAAGAGATCCAGTTTCGAATCCCGGTAGCAACATTAATATTTTTTTCAATAAATTGATTTTTTATGTATATCTTCCTAATTAATAAATTTAATTTGTATTAAAAAATTGTTCTGTAAAATTGCAATTTCACAATAAGAATGTATTCTCCTTAAAAAATACATAAGTTATATTAATGTTTCCAAAATTTTATAAAAATGAATTATCAATTAATTCTGGCATCTCCTATCGGATTACTCAAACGTGTTTGAGATGGCTTTCAAATAATGAAACGACAAATGTATCAATTTGAAAGTTCAACATATCAGTTCAAAAATTTGTAAAAAGTTGGTGTAGCGTAATCGGTTAATGCATTTCCTCGGATAGAAAGATATATTATATATATAATATTTTTTCGATAAATTGATTTTGTATTAAATTTAAGTATTTTAAAAATAGATTTTTTATATTATTTAAATATTCTTAATTAAGTACTAGTTTATTTAATTTTATTTATTAAGTCAACATGTGTAATTGTTCTGGCCATTTTGCCCGGCGAGTTTAGATTTAAGTAGAAGTCTGACTCAAAAGCCACAGCTGATAAATTTGTCTAGATTAAGCGATCAGATTCGTGACTTAGATCTTTCAATAAAAAAAGGTTGAACCTTTTTAATAGTAGAGCCTTCTTAAAAAAAAAAAAAATGTATCGCATTGTAGAGGAATAGAGTTTTAATGGACGATTATTTAAGGTTTCGTAAATTATACTACATTTATTAGGAGTACTTCTGAAAGAAGCTTCCGTAAGATCCAACATGGTGAAGACTATTTATTGACTCGTTAAAGTTTAGTCAAGTTACATCATTAATCGACGTGGCAGTTATTTTCTGGTACAACAAGATCATTTTTATTTTTTCTAACCCGAATCCTCAGTCATGTCACTGGACTACGAGGTCCGCCAATCGCTTGCTAATGCAGTCCGTATGAAAAAAGAAAGAAATTCATAGAGCAATTGCTAGATGAAACAGCGAGTGTGAAATGTATGCTGATGTTGAAGTGATAGCAATGTTTACAAATATTCAGAGTGAGAAGTTGTAGCAATGTTTACAATATTAAGATGAAGTTGTGGCAATGTTTACAAATATTCAGAGTGAGAAGTTTTGATGTTTACCGTGCGAATGGGACAGTTGAACAAGCAGCAAACAAACATGGTGTATTCTTATGGTATGAACTTATATTCTGTTGCTCTTTAAAATGGATACATCAATTATTTCATTAACCCGGTAGCAACTAAAATATGTTATCGATAAATTAATTTTCTCTGTATATCTTTCTAGTTGAATAATTTAATTTGTATTACAAATACGACAGATCTATTTTCTAAAAAAAACAACAGCAAAAATGCGTTTTCTTTAAAAATTTATATATGTGAGACCCCCCCCCCCCCTTCCCTTGCGACTATCTTGGATGATATATAGTATTGTTGCAGGGAGGCTCACATAGAAATTGTGTGTTTTGTGTGTATTTTTATTTATTTTATATGGTTATTTAATAAACCATTCGATGCTTAAAAAGATATAAAACTCAGATCTGCCCAAAAACGATATACAGTGTTGTTGCAGAGATTGCTTCATATGTTTGATTTAAGGTTTCCGCGAGCATAGCAATACACAGCTTTTTTGTTTGCATGCGATGCACGCCCCTGATGATGAGGTAACTCTGAAATTTTCAAAAATACGGTACCATGACATATTTTAAAAGTAACATTTGGCGTTGTTCGATTTTGATGACGGGCTTACGAATCGCGGTTACCCGCGCGCGTACCTGAACGTACCCATGTAGATATCATAGTCCCCGTCCTCGTACTTACCTGTTTTATTCTCCAAAACCTTAGAACACGACCTTTTCCTATTGTATGATATCTGATTAATAATGGGACGAATCTTGTTTTATAGAAGGTATTTATTCTGGTATTTATTTACACGTTGGAGCTCCTTAGGTAGGTAGTTAGGCCGGCCTGCGTGGAGGGGACTCCACCAATGAACTCTAACTCTTCATACCTCGTGTTTTGCAACTCCGTTAGTCTGTCCATGTAATTGTAACTCAATCCCTTTTTTTTCTCATTTACTGTCTCTCTTTTGAGAGTGTTTTTGATGAATGGATCCCTGAGTGTCTGCCTTGAACTACTGAATCTTAATGTTCCATCAATTTTCCATCTATATGTAAAACTATGTATTCTATGGATTTATGTTATACTTTTTCAAGTATAAAGACAGCACTTAAGGGATACTGGAGGGTCTAAATTTCAAATTTTTCGAAAATTGCTAATAACTATATTGAATTTCTTCTCTTTTTTCGTTTTATATATTGCATAAACTTGAATATGTTATTGGATTATAGCCACGCATTTTTATTTACAGCTTCTAAACCGGTTCCGAGAAGGGCTGAGCCCCCCTCCCCCCCCCCCCCCAACGGCTTTCCTTTATTAGTATAATGTCTATGACTAATTATTATTATGATATAATGTAATGATGACTTCGTGCGTATCAACGAAAAATGTTGACCCATTGTCTACTGCGAATGTTGTATTCTCTTTGCGCGTATCAACGAAGTATGCGTTCAAGTTCGAAATCATTAAATCGATAAAATATGATGGGTCAAAACAAAACACGTCCGGCGGTGTTGAGTCATTTCAGACCCACCTCAAGTTTTCGGTTTTTCAACCGTTTTGTGTGAGATTTTTTATAGATATTTCATTTTAAATATAATTTAATGAAATGGCGTGATGTTCCGTAATGTTTCAGCCTAAAAAATAATGTTAAAAATTAAAAAATATTACGAATAATGTACGTATTCTCACGCATCAACAGACGCCCTACACAGCCAAAATACAAACATCCACTGAGCATATGATCTTCTCGTCGGTTGGTGATTATACTACCTGCTGGTGTGTAACAGTGGTTATAATGTATTATTTATTTTTTATGTATTAGTATTTTTTACACGTAAACCGAATGAAAATAATGTATACAAAGTATTTATAGACGCGAAATAAATATATTGTAAAATCCTTTTTGTACGAAACGCAATTAACATTAGTATAAGCATAAGCAAATGTAATTGACATATTTAAAAAAAATAAGTATAACAATATATAACTTATACTCAAAATAGATATAATATTGATTGTGTTCAGTAAATTGTTTATTATTATCAGAATATAATTGTCAAAAATATAAATAACAATTGCCCCATGGCTGACTTACTTCTAAACTATATCGGAACTACCTTTAGTCATTTATAATTAGCAACAACAATATTGAAAACCCGAGGGTAGGGTTATAAAACTTACAGGTAGGCGCAGCACCCCTCAAATAGTTATAGGCATTATCTCGAGGCTGCCAGACGAAAATAAGTCCAAACAAATACACGGACGCATACCTGGTATTATTTATCTACCCGCAGTAAAAAAAATGCTTAAAATATTTAGCATAAGCGCTGAGATTCAATCCCGTAAAGGCGACCGTCTTAGGTTAGCTTTTGAGCATTTTTTCACATTTTTATCCACAACTCATTTGAATCTCATACGAATAGAACGAAGAAGGAAAATAGCATTAAACAAATATTTGTAGCGTTATTCACATTTTTACAAATACCCGGGTCAGATCTGACCCACCACTGCAGAGGATGTGTTAACGAAAAACTATTGTATTTTTTTTTTCAAATACATCGAATAAGACATTACAATAAGTCAAAAATAAAACACATCACAAATCGGAGGGTATTGATCAGACAGCCAACCGCACGAGAAGTTCAACAACCCGAAATGTAGTAACTCACAGTTTTATCCAGACCGATACAGTTCTTGGAAGCAATTTTTCTCTGCCAATATTTGCGAGAGTTATGGCCGTGGCAAACGAAAAAGGTTACCGTACGACGAAGCACAATTTACCCGTGTTTAACGCGTTTTATTTCATATATGTCTGAAAAAAGAACTTTTAAGCTCGGGATCAAAAGAAATATATTTGTTTAAATAAAAAGATTTTTAATCTTGTTTGATAAAGGGATTGCGTGTGTAAAAATGCGGGAAACTTTTCATATGAAAAAGTTATAACATATTTGTTAGCTTAAATGAACTTGCTATAAAGGCTGAAATAAAAAAATAATATCGTTGTAGATAAAAATGTTATTTTGGGTTGTGTTCATGAATGAGATTTTTGGCTCTAGATTATCTCTGAGATGCAGAGATTTTTAGAGACAACTCTAATTTTCTCCGTGTCTCAGAGATTTGCCGTCTAGCATCTCACTTCACGTTCGTCGTGCATCAAATATATTTTGTCATATTTCTATATTTTTTACATCAGACGTGAATAAATAATAATTCATATTAATATTATGCTACCCAATATATATATCTACGACTTTCTGTACATGGCTTCAGTAGTGTCATTTATGGTTACAGTGCTTATCGTATTATGTCTAGCAAATATATTAAGCATCTGTCATCATATCATAGATAAGAAAAGCGCCCTGTCATGCAATCTGTCCCATGGTCATATCGCGTCGCATTCTATGGTAGAACTGTCAAATATTACATTAATGTTTTGTTAATACTTTTCAAGAATGTATTTTAGTGGATACATATGTTTCAAAGTTAATACATAAGAATACCTTATGTACAATTCTAGGGAGATAAATACAGAATGCACTAACAGAAAAAAAGTATAAAGAAAGCGACAGCTGATTACTTTTTGCCGCTAGTAATAGTAATATAATATATCATTTTATCGATTATTTAAATTTATTTATAATTACACAACATTTCCTTTTTCGGTATGTAAAATCAACTAACCAAAAATATATATGTCACGTAATCTAATGTTAAAATAATTCTGATTAAAATTAAAATAAATTTAGTATTTGACTTAAATTGTTACGATGAAAGATATGGAAATTGACTTGATGATTCAAACATATTATAATTTTTTTTAGAAATAATTTTTAGAATACGACTTGTAATTAAATTTAGTTGGTTATTTATAATATTTTATTTAAACACTGATGGTGGTATTTATAAATACAAAAACTTGAAGAAAGTTTGGGGAATCTATTGTCCGGGCGAACAATTGTCCGGGGGATCAATTGTCCGGGGGGACCAATTGTTCGGGGGATCAATTGTCCGGGGGAAAAATTATCCTGGAGGAGAATTGTCGGAAGATAATCTTAAGCAAAAGTCATAGCCACTCTATTTTACAGGAGCGTCTAATATCACGTTTTACACGGATGTATATTACTACTTGAAGACTTATCAGCCGAGTAAACACTAGCGATACACAACGGAGTCCTGGTACAGAGTCTGATATAAAGAAATGAAATCTGTAGTTGACAAAAGGGGAACGAAAGTAATCTAAATGCAGCAGAAATGAGATAACTTAGGCGTATATATATGGAAAATCCATTTATGATTAGTACATAATAAATAAAACCCTTAGTACAACTAACCATCCTCCCATCTGGACTAAATTTTGTATATATCGTTACGGTTTATAGTTTGAGCAAAATAAATACATCTTTCTCTATCTTATAATCCTCTGTATAAAATTATAACTGACCCTGAATCCCGGGCAACGCTATAAAAATATACCGTTAATTTATTATAAGCATATCATCAAAATGTGTTTATTTATTTAAATATTATATTTTCTCGGTGATGAAAACTAAAGACTAGTATAAAAGTTTTTATAACATTTAATATTATGGAATGATAGTGAAGGATCCAATGTTTCTAAGGTTCGATCCGCATTTCTGGCCGAAATAAGATTTGTAGAAATAATTCGCCTGCTCCGCATACCTGGTTATGATAATTGTACAAATTTTTGAATAATATTAAGTAGATATTTATTTTTCTATAGTCTGCTAGGGTTCAGACCCTTGTTGACGTAAACCTTTGTCACTAGCGAAGGAGCTGAAAGGGGCAAGTGCAAAGGTTTTATAAAAGAAAAAACTTGTTCTTTGTTGACTGTAATAGTTGCTCGAATAGATTCGGAATATATAACTATATATCATGATACGATATGTCAGTTCACTTCTCTGTTTTATATCTGATATAAAATTAGGTCCAGGAAAGTGGAGGGTGTGATGTTCGGATGATGAGATGGGCTAACTTTTTCTTTAAGGTCCTAAAATGCAAATGAGCAAAATTTTTTAGTGTCTTTACAAATTGACATCAGTGGGAGAGGATGATGTAGCCAGGGATGAAAATACCTATATTGTGTACAGTATCCTAAAAGATATCTGATATTTATTTAATAACAGTGCATTTGTTGGTAAAAATCCAGTAATTGTGTGTTCTTGGACATATTCAAATATTGCTAAGATTACATATTATTATATTCGACATATGCACGCATATAACGGATTTATACGTAGATATACGTGGAGTATGACGACCCGTATCCATGGATGAGATTTCTCTCGGAGATTCAGCGCAAAACCATTTATGAATCATCAGCATGCATGTTTTGCGCACAGATTACAAGCAGAATAAAGCCTCCAACACGTATGTGCGTATCAAAGTCTCATTGATAGATCATCGTGGATAAGGGAAATAACGGATATAGTTCAATCAAAAAAAGTGAACCAATTACTATTTAATCACAAATTAAAATAAAATATATAGAATTATATATTTTTTTGTTTTAATATAATTGAATTCACTCTTAATTTAACTAACTTGTCGTATAAAAGAACATTAAGTGATTTATTATTTTTATTTAAAATAATAAATGGCATATTGGACGACCCTAATTTAACTGAACTGATTGTATACCACGTTCCTGCGCGGAGTACCAGGTCGTCGGTGCTTTTCCATGTAAATGCATAATTTATTAATTTTTATACGAATGCACCCACACAAAGACTTCACAGGCTTGGGAATGATTTTGGTCTTATAGATATATTCCGATATTCTATTTTTAAATATAAGAGTGATGTTTTTGATACTGTTGAGTCACAGATACAACTGATTTTGATACTTAGCCATCATGTGTCAAACCTATATTTTTTATTATTTTTTCTGTCTTGAACCTTTATTTTTTATAGTTTGTTTGGCTTATTTTTTAATTTATATTTTTTCTATCCTTTTTCTATATATATTCCATGCTACATGTGTAGCTGCTCATGTGTTTTTATTATGTTTTATACTAAATCTTATTTTCATTTAAAATAGTAAATAGCATACTGGACGCCCTAATTTTACTGAACTGATTGTATATCACATTCCTACGCGGAGTACCAAGTCGTCGGCGCTGTTCTGTGTAAATGCGTCATATACTGATTATAATTTTAATTTTTTTGGTATTGTAGATATATTCTGATATTCAATATTAAAATATAAGAGTGATATTTGTGATGCTATTCTGAGACAAAGATATAATTTTTTTTTATACTCAGCTGTTCTGTGTTAAACCTATTTTCTTTGTTTTTCTTTCTTGGACCTTAATTTTTATAGTTTGTTTTGCTTATTTTTCATTTATTTATTTATTTTTGTTAAAGCTACATATGTATATTCTATCAGTTTCCATTTTTACAAATATTTTCCATGCTACTTGTGTGGCTGCTCATGTTTTTTTTTGTTATACCTAACCAATTTTGTAAATCCCCATAAGGGCGTAAATCAATAAATAAATACATAATATATTGCGGTGGATAGCTACAGCTTCTATTAGGATAGCTATAGGATAGCTTCTATTTTTTAATTTATTCCAAAATACTTTTCATATTCAAGAGGTCCTTCCTTACACATATTTTAATTACTTTTCGCTATTAAATATGTGTAAACTATATATTAACTGTATTATTATATTTTAGAGACCAAAAATTGATATCTAAAAACTATATATCTCAACCCAAAATCACTATATTTATCAAAGAATCAAATGTTTTAACAATCTTCCCATAACAATTAGAAAAATTACAGACTACTAAAAATTTGTATCTGAAATAAATAAAAAATGGACACAGACTAACTGAAACATAAACTCTCGTATATAATTCACGAGTCTTACTCTCGTAGAGAAGTAATAAATGTTAAAATAAATATATATCGTACTGATTATTCTAAAAATGTATTATTTTTCTAATAAAAAAAAAATAATAATAATAATATTTTTTTTTAAATTAAAAAATATTTATTAGATATTTCTAATAATTTTTCATATTTATTAAAAATTGTTCAATAATAATATAATGTATACGCACGATACTCTTTATTTTATTACAAAAGAGTAACAGGGCGAGAAAAGAAATATTATATTCATAATAGCAATTGTGTTTGTAATATTAAACCAAAATTGAAATATATAATAATGCCGTCAGCAATCTTCGGTTCATTATGTGCTCAGGCATCAGTCAATATTATCCGCTTATGCGGAGCTAGAATTCGTTAAGAGGTAAAGACCACCCCACACAGAACAAACATCTTGCGAACCAATCTACCGGTACGGTGCCCTCGCTGGCAATAATCTGCTCCCAATACTTGGTGGCACATGGCACTCGACTAGCTCTGATTGAAGTCACGCATACACCTGCTGCCTCCCTAGCAGGGTTGGTAAGAGTTGTATACAGGCTTTTGTTTTTTAATTAAAGATAACCTAATCATTATAATTTTGGTAATATTATGTAGATCTTGCATATACTATTTGATTTTTTTAAATAGAAGTTTAACTATCATGGTTGTGATTAGAGAATCCAATTTACGATTACCGTCCAGACTGCAGATCAGTAAATGAATAGACATGAAATAAAGTGGACATATAGGAGAAGGGTTTGCAACATTAGTTGCAGAACGGGGTGCATTATGCACACATTCTCAATGGAGACATAAATCCGATACTTTATGACACGTTTATGCAACAGTAAAACCATTTACTCTTCGAAAATTAAATCTTTGTATGAACAAGACGTCTTTTTTACATTAATGCCTATTATATTGTTAGCGTTGAAATTTGAAGTCATTTGAGTTATTTTATTGCGTAAGTAATACCAAAGTGATCACGTGGATGACTCCAAAATTTAATATTTGTGATGTCATCATCTTCTAAACAATATATATTTATATAAACACACATGAAAACAGATTTATGAAAATGGTTAAAAATATTCTGCAAGGGTTGAAAATTAAAATTATTATTTTGTTTTATTAAAATTTTCCTCTTGAAATGTAATTTTTATATAATTATAAGATAGACAATGTAAAATTGTATTAGAAATATGTATAATATTTATACATATCCTCATTCTTACCGTATGTTTTATTTTCACCTTTAACGGCAATGGTATCAATAGCAAGCGCTTCCAAACCCTTTTTGAATTCAAAGAGATTTTGAGAGGCGTCGAGTATCGTAGTCAAATGGTCAAATAAGTATATATGCTGATTTTTGTGTCTTAAAATTTAAAACACTGAATTGTTTTTAATAACTGTATTACGTTTACCTAGTATTATATTAATGAAAAGCTAAAGATAATTTGTAAACTTATATTTTCATATCTTAATGACTTCTCGGTAGTCTAACGGTTAGTATTTTTGCCTGTCACGAAGGAGGCTGTGGTTCGGCATTTCGTGTTTTTCAATATTTTTATTTTATTTATTTAACCAAATTTTTTAATATTCTATATATATATTTTTTTTTCGAACCACCAAAACATTATTGCATATATATGTAAATACGTGTGTAAATATAGTATAAATATACATTATATTTTTCTTTTTTATTCTAGGTATATACTTTAAATTTATATTAAGGAATTTTACGTTTTTTTTCAAAAAATTATATCCCGTAATATTTCATTTTCAACTATCAAATAGTTGATTTTTTTTTTACATTTTTCTATATACTTTAAGGATCATCTAAGATGATTGATAATAAAAGCAAAAATGAATATTTCTATTTTTAATGTAAACACATTTCTTTTGTGGTGATGTTGCAATTTCATAGTTGAGAACATAGTTCTGTTATATTATTTAATGTAAATTGAATCAATAAATTATAAATATATAAAGAACAATCTATAAATTAGAAAAATAAATACTTGCTCCGTGGGTGTAAACCTGGCATCTCCTAGCGTGTCTAAGGTATTCGAGAATCATTGTAATACATAAAGTTGATTGCTTTTAAAAATGAATAATAGACGCATCAGTTATAAAAAAGACTATAAAGAATATAAGTACAAAATTTGTCGAAAATGTTGAGGAATTCAGAGGGTATGACGAAATGTTAACGCGCTTCTCATAAACGAAAAGTTTTGTATTCGAATCCTAGACTACAACTACTAACCCAACTAGTACTAACCCAAAATATTTTTTCTAATTGATTTAAATAATTTTTTTTATGAAATATTTTTATCTAAATAACAATATTTGAGTATGTCCAAGAATATACAATTACTAGATTATTACCTTCAAAGGCATCGAGAAAAATTATAGATATCTCATAGAAACGTAAATTAAATGGCAACAGCGAAGTTGTTATAAAATACTTAAATAGTTTCTACATGGTAACATATATATAACTTCCAAAAATTCGATAGATGTGGAAGTTTATTGTGGATGAAATTGGTAAACATTACATTGTGTAAAGTGATCACTTAAGCCAGTCAAAGACAGTCCTGTAATACCTATACTTCCATACTTCCCATATAACACAACACAAATAGCTTCGTCTCTATGAGATATCTATAATTTGTCTTAATATTTTTATCATTAATTATAATTATTTTTTTCTACATGTCGTAAAAAGATTATATTAGCCGTATAATGATGTTTTTTAAATTATTTTTTATGCCGGACGACTGAACTTGTCACTCTTAGATCATTAAGTTAACACTTTACTACTAAACTGCAGGTAAAAGTTAAAATAAAATTTAGTTTACTTTTCTACATATTTCATGGTTTAATAAAAAATTAATTAATCAAAAGACAATAATTTATATATATGTATTACATCGATTGGATACAAAAATGACTTATACCAAGATACTTTTATAAATTGTTGATTCTGTATACTTGCTCGCTCGCCACAGAGGTCCGGACCTTTATGAAATTAAAATGGTATACTAAATGTTAAGTGGGTAAAAACTAATTTATCACACGCAACTTAAGGCAGAAATTAAAATAAAATTACGCATTCGGCCTCAGCCTGTATAAAATTATCTCTCTAGGTTACAATTTCGTTTTTAAAAAAACTTTATATAATTAATCACCTTAAAAAGATTTTAAATGATTTCATTTTGAATTTATAAATAAGAAAAATGCTGGAACATAAAAGGAAGAATGTAAGACAAAATAATTAACTGAAAATAAGATGTGTATTTTGTAACCCTAAGTGGAATTCTAAGGGATGAGAATCGATACTAATAATCCGTTGGCGTGTTCTTTCCGTAATCTTTTGCACAACAAAGATAGAATGAAAATCCCAAAAAATCTCCCTACGGCAAATGACGAAAGCACTCATCTGTTTTCGCATCAAATACAAATTGTACAAAAAACATTGAGACAACTGTTTTTCTGTATCTCTTCGTTTTATTATTTTTCTCTCTGGCCGCTGTAGTGATGATTCGGCAAAATCCAACTCGTTTATTACATTACTGGGTGTAAGAATTCAGTGAAAATGCTGAAATTTTGATATAGGTACGTGAGTTGTGTAAGCTAGATTCATGCGCTCTAGCGATGATAAAATATACTATACAAGCGGGGGTTGTGTCGTTATTTTTAATTAATTATCTGTGTTAAGTGTAGAGAAAATATTAAAATAATATATTTGAATCGATCTCAAAAGTGGTTCGAATTAAATGCCGGCTTTAAATTGGAAATAAAATAACGTTTTTATTCAGTATTAAAATACACATTTTCCGAATAAAAATTAAAAATTTAGTAAGACAAATGACCACCTCGGCTTCGGTTATATTAAATTGTGTATTAAAGTACACATGAAATTGATCAGAGATTGTGGGAAAATGCAATCGTAAATTTTGTGATAAATTTCTGAACATTTTTAAAATATTTTGTTATTCATTTTCTCACCTTAGGCAGAAAGAATAGAGCGCCACACTCTTCTGTCTTGATACACAGTTCTCGCCTCATCCACATTCATACATCTTCTCATACAAGCTCGACGATTATTGAAGCTTCTAACAGGACCGTCATCCAGTATCTGGTTTACCTGGTCGTCCCAAGTCTTTCGCGGACGTCCCCTTCTTCTGGTGCCATCAATACTTACGTCATATATATTTCTTACCAATCTCGTCTCATTCATCCGTTCCATTAGATAAAACCACCTAAGTGATCATTTCTTAATAATACTCACTATACTAAAATCAGCTTTACATTCTTTCCTTATTTCTTAATTCTTTACTCTGTCATAAATGGATCTTATTATTATTAATTTTTGCTTTATATTATTATAGATCTTGATCTTATTTTATATTAATTCACCCCCGTAATTCTAGATCTTTCTTATTTTGAAATGCATGTCTATCGTTGTATCATGTTGTTGAATGTATATATATAAATAAATAAATATTGTCAGAGTTAACAAAACAGTTCATATTTTATTTGAGAAGTTTACTTTAAACCCTACTTTCGACATCTGATGATCCTGCACTTTATTCTGAAGGTTATCTGAATTAAATGAAAAGCTCTTTTAAATCCATTTAAAACAGTTTTGCACGCATTTGAAGATATATGAGAATGATGAACAAAATGTTGAAATAATTTTTTGCCATTGAAATATATGTAAGGCTCAAAAATTTTTCATAACAAATTTAAATGTTTCAGGCCCTTTACGCCAAATTTAAAATAATAAAAATATATTTGGAGAAATTCGGTAACTATTATATTTCTTAAACCGTGGACGATCAATTTCACAAAACCCGCGTCGACAATTTCGCTCACGTCATATTTTATCTGTCAACGTTTGTCCGTTTTCGTTGGAACGTCATTTTTTTGTGGTTTTTAGTTGGATCTATATTGTTATACCCCTTATTCTTCTTGACTAGAATAAATGGTTATCAAATCATTATTTTACAGTCACAGTGTGAATTTTTAAACGTTTAAAAAATGTTTCGTAATTAAATCAAATACCAAATTATACAAATAATATATTTTTTTTAATGTGAAGCTACCACTGGGACTTCGATCGAGGGAAGAAACAAATGTCGCTTAATGTTTCAAATTTATTAAAATTTCAGGTTCATTAAAAGAGTAACTAGTTGAATATTGTTGCTCGCTTTCAGTCGACACCGATGGGGAAATTTTCCGGAGTAGACTTGTACGAGGGTAGAAATGGATCCAATAGCAGTTGTGTATGATTTTTTAATGAGTTTTAGCCATGTGAGAATTATATATAGGTGCCAACAAACATGTTTCCATACAATATAATTGTGTATAATATTATATTACCGTAGAAACTCAGGTAATATGCCATCGTATGATACTGTACATGTGTACAGAATGAATATTATGATCCAGGCCGGTTTTATTTGGCCGTCATTTTGGTTTGGCAGATATTTGTCAGATCGCATTTCGTAGTCGTAGAGGTTAGTTGATTACAATTTATTAAAAAGAATCTAACGCCTCAACAACGCACTAAAGTCAATAAAGCATTTTATCTAAATAATAATGTGAGATGTGTTTATTTATTCTGTTATATATGTATATATTATACATTATAAACATTTTTATAAATATTGTAACATTTCAAATATACGCGCCAAGACCGAGGACGCCATCTACCGATGCGAGTAGACGCGGCCGGTGGAGAGACAGGTCGGAGGAAGGTAGCAGGGGACTTGGTGGCGAGCGCCCGAGCTGAGAGGTGGGTGAGGCGAGCGCCGAGCGGCGCTCTCCGAAATTATAGTATTGGCGACGGAGATCGACAATTGGAGGACTATTTTCGCGGCAGAACAAGAGATTTGGGCCTTGTTCTGCCAGTGTAAATCGTGTAAGGAGGGACACCACAGTGACCAGATGGCTTCGGGGTAATATTCTGGAGGATGAGATCACTTAGAGAGACCAAGGCCGCGGCAACCCCGTGGCTAACAGGGTGGAGATCGAGATGTTCTGAATCGGCAACATTAGTGTCCTCACTAGGAGAAGAGTTTAATATGAAGAAAGAAGATGTCAAAGACAGTTATCGTGCGTAGAATATCGGGTTGTTATATTTTATGTGATTAAAGTGTAAATAATGTGTTGAAATCTAGTGTTATTATTGTCTGAGACCTCCCCCATACATCTGAGATAGGCATTCCGATACCAAACTTTATTGACCCACAGACTGAGTCTAGCTGGTGGCGTGGTGCGATGGCATTCTATCCTCTGGTGACAGCACACGACGTAACGACATACAAAAAGGCGAACAAACTTCATAATGTATGAGATAGAAAATCATAATTCAATTGTTTAGCAGGTATACACTGTTTGAAGTTAATAAACCTTAAAAATTTATGCTGAACTCTTTCTAATTTTAATTTGTGCACTTTATAGAATGGAGACCAAATAGTAGAGTTGAATTCTAAATTGCTACGAACAACAGCCGTGTATAAATTTTTAAACGATTTAAATGAATTGATATCTTTCACAATGTGTGGAACGAATGATAGTTTTTCGTAGATATCTTTAATTTGATTATTTTAAGAGTAACGCTGTTTATGCTGTAATAAAAAACAATGAGTTTTTTTATTCTGCAAAACATTATAGATTGGCATGCATCACCGAAGTCGAATGACAATACTGTAACCATTAATAGTGATCGCTATTGTCACATGTTGTAAAACTTCTTGGTGGGCGAATTGGCTCGATTGAGCCCGCAAAACATGTGTTTTTTACAGGACGGTGCCACCTCTTATACAGCCCGAGCTACGCTTGAAATTTTGCGAGAAATTTTTCCCGGCCGCATAATCTTAAAAAGTGGTGAAATCGAGTGGCCTCCTCGATCACCTGATTTGACGGCTTCCAACTATTTTCTGTTGCGGTACTTGAAAGGAAAGGTCTACGCTGATTAGCGATCACAATTAGACAATATCAAAATTAAAATTGCTGAAATAACACGCAACATGTGCAAGAATGTTATGAAAAAGATTTAATGTTATGAAGCAGATATTTAGTCTCTATCCCATTTTCCTTTTCCTTTCCCCTCACCCTCCGTTCACCACGAATATTTTCTTATTTTCATTTTTATATCTTTTTCTCTTAGTTTATATTTTCATTCTCTACTTTTTCTTTCACATTTTTCTGCATTATAGTCTTTTTTAAATATTAAATTGTACTCACTGCATAAAGTATATTGTATCTTCCGAGAAAACATGTAACTGGTTTAATTATTGTTTAGTTTTTATTCTGATTTTCGTATTTAATGATAAACTGTATGTTTTCCGAATAAAATGAAAAACTATAGTTTAAAGAGATCGCATTTGTGCTACTGCCAGAGCCACTTGGCCGATGTCATGTTTCATACATAATTGTAATAAATCAAATTATTAGAAACAACATCACCCTGTATTGTTGTAATATTGAAATATCCTCGAAAATCAGTCGTGGTACAGTGGGCTAAGGCTAAGGCTCAGGATTAGATTCCAGGGGCGCGTCTTCAAATTTTACCGACTGCGAATTTATTTTAATTTCGTAAATTAAGCCAAAACACAAACCACATTATTTATCGAGTCGCCAGGCGGAGGGTTAATGTAGCGTTAAGATGCACTGTGGTAAATAAATTATAATTTCAATATTGATAAATAGGTCAATTTAAAAGGTGCGACCGTGATCATGTTTATAAGGAAACTTTATATTAAAGTATGCCGTTAATTGGAAGGAAAACAACTGCTCTCATACCACTGCCACTATTGAGAAGTTCAACTAGGATAGTCGGTTGTCCATGTTAGCTGATGGGGACTAATTAATGGTCACGTCCATCGCAGCCGGTCGTCGTGTATTCTGTAAAGCGGTGTAATTGGTTTGAACGTGCAACGATCGATCGTTCGCGGAAAGAGCATCGAGCTACCGCAATTGTATTTTGCAGCGTCATTGTATGCAGTTCTCTCAGCGTCGGCGCTAGATTTTTGCAGCCATATGCTAGATTGTTTTTTTCCGGCGTGCAACTCAAGTGAAGATGATGTTAAGTCGAACTGACAGTGCCATTTTTTCCATTTTTGTAAAACCATCCCCATAAATTTGCCGCCCCTTAAATCGAGCGCTCGCCTGCCACACACGTTAAGGGCGGTATTTTGTTTATTTTGTTAGGCAGGCATTTTGAAACTTGCACAAGGCTTTTTACCAAAATACGTTTTGTACACTAGTGTTGACTTCAAATTACTGCTTTATTAGGAAATGACTATAATGTTATTTATTGGATTACCTGGATTATTTTCATTACACACTATTATCGTTTTGCAACTTGTGATTTAATTTTTCAATTTTTATATATATTTCAGCCGCTCCTTTGATTTGGTCGCTACAGGCAGGCGCCTACTTTGCCTGTGCTTAAAGCCGGCGCTGAGTTCTATGCATTAATAATATGCTCGCGGACACCGTATTTTCGCATTCACATGCTGCCATTACTGACAAATATTTTAAAACACTCCTACATTTGCTCACAAATAAACAATGATTATGTTCAACTTTTTTTCAATGTTATACAAGTAAAATTTATTACATTTTATTTTTGATTCATTATTGATATGTGTGATCACGTGTCCAATCATACGTGATTAAAAACAAATTGTTTATGTCACCCATGAATTGATTTTCCAATTCTTTTCAATTCTCGGAATAACTATTTCCTTTAAACAATTCCTCACACAACACTCATTCTAGGAACGATATATTAAAACACATGGGAATCTTATATTTGTTCCCGAAAAGAGAATCTCTGTTTGTATTAATGACGTGCTTGTTGGTCCAGTGGTTAGACACTCGTCTAGTAATCGAGTGGTCGGGGATTTGAGCCTCATCCCAGCAGACCACCAAGATAATCCTATTTTCTTAGCACAAGCATTTTTTCGCAGTTTAGTTTGAAAATAGTAAGAATACTGTTCGACGTGTATTTCGTGTAGGGCGTACATTACCGGTTTTCGGTAAACCGATTTACCGGTAAATATTGCTAAATTCCATTACCGAACGACCGGTAAATAAATTTCTAAGAGCCGGAAATTTAGGTAAATTATTTTTCACTTTTTAATGTATTATATAATAATATTTTTAAATATAGTCGAAAAAAACATTTGTATCTAGTATTTAACAGTTCAGTGTGTAGTCAAAGAGAGCTTTTTCTGCAGCAGGGGCAATCTGCACTAAAATTAGATTCTTTTTTAAAAGCTCATTTTAATTTCTCTTCTGAAATAGAATTTTTTTAATAATTTATGTAAAATAAATAATCTTACGTAAATTTTTATATATTCATATGTACGAGTGTACTGGCTTACTTTTTTACAATGTAATAAATTATTTTTTTGTAAAATATGTAACCATTTGTTATTTTTATTAAAATGTTTTTTTTAACGTGTTGTTTTATATCATAATAAATAATATTATATATAAACTTTTATATAACTATATGTATAACATAAAAGTTGTGTATACTATAATAAGTAATCTTTGCGTAAAATAAATATCAATATGTAACAATTTCTCTTTATCATAATGTTTTTTATTCAATTAGTTGTTTTATATCATAATATATTCACTTTTTGATACCTTCATAACTACCGGTAAACCGGTATTATATTCAGAGTTTTACTAATTTACGGTAATGCCATTTTCCCATAAATTTGCATGCCCTAATTCCGTGTAGGTATTTCTATTTAAAAAATAATTAATCCGAAACTTGGATACTGGGGCAACAAGAGAGAAAATGCACTATAGAGCTAAGTACACACAGAAGTAATAATAATATATTATCATAAACAATTCAAGAAAATGTACAAGAATCAGGTATATTTTCTTTGAATGTGAATATTTTTTTCTCTAGATCACACATTAACGGTAATCAAAAGTGATATTAATAGTTATATAGGGGATATTAATATTTTTTTGTTAAAGTATGGGATTGTGATAAGCTCTAGTAATACAATTAGCATCATACTGCTATTAAAAAGTGATTGGGGATGAAAGTTTATAGGAAGATGAGATTAATGACAAAAAGATTAAGTCGAAAGTTTTCCTTTTTTCTTACCACCAACTGTAAACGCCGTATGTATTAATACAATACTTTTCTAAATTTAAAAAAACAAAACTGAATACTATCAAATATAATAAATAAAACAAACACTATGTGATAGCGCTTAAAAAATATATAAATCTTTCAGCTTTAACGCAATATTAAAATAAGCTAAATCCTCAATACACTCTCGCCAAAATTTCGCACGGCCAATCTTACTTTGCCTCCTCGGATATTAATTAGTTTTCAAACACAATTAACGTGCCAAAACATTATTTAATGGTATAGGGCGCATTACATTCAGGCAATTAAAATCCCCACGCTCCACGTACGTTTCCTTCAAATTAAAATAATTATTTCGCTTGCCTTGTTAGGTAAGAAAATAACCGGAAAAAAATTACTTCAATTTCCATTGCTGACCTTCTCCTGAACATCAGAAACTGTGTTTTTATTCCACCTCACTATAATCTCAATCATTAAGAGTTATGGCCCGTGTCAACGATGAGATTTTTTTTTTTAAATAGAGATGCGTACACGAAACATCACATCAATATTCTTACTATTTTCAAACTAATCTAAAATCTTGTGCTATGAAAATAGGACTAATTTGCTGGAGTCCTGGAACGAGGCGCGAACCACCGACCACTAGATTATAAGGGCAGCGTCTTAACCACTACATCAACAAACTACTCTGATACGTTGATCTTTGAGTCATTAAACGTACTGGATCATCATAAATACTAATCCGCAAGCAAAACAAAGCAAAATACCATAGACCACTCGAGTCGAACCTCCGAAAGAAATTTTATCCATGGGCTAGCGCTATTCTCGATCTAATCTCAAATTACGAATAAATCTATGAAATTAATTAGTTTCGTATTAATCATATCATTTTACTTAAATCGCTTAAAGTTTTATATACGGCTGTGGTTCGTAGCAATTTACAATACATCTCAACAATTTGGTCTCCATTTTATAAAGTGCATGAATTAAAATTAGAAAGGGTACAACATACATTTTTAAGGTTTATTAACTTCAAACAGCGTATATCCGTTGAACAATTGAATTATGATTTTATAATGAGCTCTCTTAACTAACTTATTATGTGGAAGAACTTTATGTGATTTATTATTTTTATTTAAAATACTAAATGTCATGCTGGACGCTCTTAATTTAACTGAACTGATTTTATACCACGTTCTCGTGCGGAATACCTTATTTCTAGAGTTCACTATCCCTGAAAAACAAATTACTTTTGTACAGAGCAATCATCCGTCCTATACTCATATACGCGAGCCCCATCTGGGGTTCAAGAAACAACAATTTTAGAATCCAAACAAAACTACATCCTTAGGAGAATCACAAACAAAAAAAAAAAGGTTTATCAGAAATGCAATCATTCATATAGACTCAAACGTACCCTCAATCAAACAACGAACACGATTTATCTTCTAAATTTTATTCTAAATTAATTTCCATCCAAAACCCTTCCTTAAACTTCCTCGGTCTATGTGATCCCTTATCCGATCCCCATCATCTTCGTCCCATTTCACTTATTTACCCTGTTTTTGACCTATTGATCATAATTTATAAAAAATAATAAAAAACTCTACCAACAATAAAAAAAATTTAAAAATACTAAATCTAACAAAAAAAGAATTAACCAAATATATTTTATAAAAAACTTTACCCATCTCCATATTTCCCGCAATAGTATCCCCTCAAAAAAAATATTACGTCATTGTTGTTACCTCATACGTCGGAGACAAGAGGGTTCAGCCCTTATCCCTCCCCCCTTTAACTATCGAATCAGAGACAGGGTGCGGAGTACCAGATCGTTGGTGCTGTTTTATGTAAATGCATCATACACAAATTTTTATCGGAATGCACCCTCGCAAATACTTCACAGGCTTGGGAACGATTTTGGTCTTGTAGATATATTTCGATATTCAATGTTTAAATATAAGAGTGATATTTGTGATTCTCTTCTGAGTCAAAGGTGTAATTGATTATGGTACTCAGCCATTCTGTGTTAAACCATAATTTGTATTATTTTTTTTTTATTAAAATTTCCATTTCTTTTCTTTTAAATCAATTTAATCAATATTCCACGCTATTTGTGTAGCCGCACTTCTTTTTTTATTATTAATTGAGTGAATACAATATAAGTAAATAAAATCTTAGAAATCTCCTTCTTTTATTGGTCATGTCTAAATCAGCAGTCTGTGTACTAAATTAAAACTATTGGCCCCACTTTGATTGTTTCTCAAGATCAGGGATAACTCTATTTAATTTTAATTTGCTGTAGATTATTTTGAAATCTCATACTCTTTGGAATAGTGAATAACGGATGAAGAAGAGGAAAATAGGCAAGACGGCAGAGCGATCTGATAAAATATAAAGTATATTAGCGACAGGGATATGTGTTTTATATAATCAATCAAGCTGTGCACAGCTATAATTTCTGCAATATAAATCTACATCTAATTTTTTATTTCTTCGATAATTGTTTTTACAGTAGTTTCTAATTTATTACCTCCCTCCCTCCATCCACACACCCCCCTATTTATATTTACTATTTATATTAACAGTTTTGTTTATGTCGACAATAGGAAAAATATTTTTCGATAAAATTAATTTTATGTGTATAACTTTGTAATTAATATATCTAAATCATAAAGGATTCATTTGTTTAATGAATGATGCTGATATTTTTTGTAAATAAATTAACATTTTATTCAAATTAGCATTAATAATTTATTGATTGTATTAATCAATGCTCGCATAGGCTTGTGGAAACACAGGTTGCTTGGGTTTCAGAAATGATGCTATAGTACTGCCGACTATGTTAGCCACTCGGTTTTCGGCTTCAGTACGCGGTGGCTGTTCTGCCCCACAGCACTTTAAATATTAAGCCTTTTACTTATTAACTTAGTTTACTTGCGAGTGATGCGAAACTTATAACTTTATTCATATCCAATCGTTATATATTGTAATTTAACATCGTGAAATACATAACATCCAATTGTAACATCTAGTAAAGTTGAACAAAGTTGCGACATTTCTCCGTAACCTCGAAAGGCTTTTATATGAATACGTTATTTTTTAATGTACACGTGTAGACATATTTAATATTCATATCATTTACTTTTAATAATAACTGTGAAAATAAGATTACACGTTAAAAAATATTTTATATGTTATTGTATACTAAACATGTATTATCTATATATATATATATATACATAAATATGAACTATTCATATAAAAATGAATATACAGGACAGCTCTGATACACTACCCTATACAATTAAATATATAAAATTTGTATTATCTTTTGTAGAGGTATAGACAGGCGTTCTATCCTTCCCACCGGTTAGTCAGAGGAAAACATAAAAACGGTGGGTTCCTCACCTCAGAAACGCATACCAACCCTGATCCGTCACACTCTGCCTTCGTCTTAAACTGGGAAAACGTCTTGTTTATACCCTAGAGTGATAAATAATAAGATGTTTTCGGTATAAACAGAAAATTTATTCAATAATCAGAGTTAGTACAAAAATTAGCGGTTAAATGGATCATCAAACTACATCGATAACTATTTATATATGATTGATCTGTCTTGATTGGACAATTTGCCAATAAGCTGTGGCTAACCTATAACTCCTTGAAAATACAACACTATTATTCCCTCAGCAAAGATATTAAGTTTAAATTAGAACCATGAAATAGAATAATAAATTAATAACATATGGGGTGGTATGAGTATGATGACTTCTTCCAGCAAAGGACTACATTACATGAAATAAGAACGGATCATTTAACCTCAAACTCCGTGATCCTCGTCGCCATTTCTTTTTGGTCCGATTAGCAATCTTCTTCTACGAAATCCCATATCTGTTGCACCCGTGATGTATGCACTCTACGGATCATCCGTCGCCATAAAATGATTAGGAATTTATTATCGATCGCAGGAAAACATGCTCAGTAACGTCATTGTCAGTAAAAGCGGACCCACCGCTTACCCAGGATCGATGCAATAAGCTCAAGGCTCATATCTCGATCCTACTCATTCGCCGCCTGGTTGGCTTTTTTTAATGCTACTAGGCAGCCGTTCGATAGTGCTCCGCATATTGACAGGGTGATACTGCCCAGCTGCCAAAACAAAAATTTGGCCTCTTTGTCCCCGCTTGACTCACTTTATTAGTAAATAGTATTTAAAATAATATAATTTATTTTATTTATTTATTTATATATATTTTGACATCCATATTTTTGTACTAACAGAGGTGGATACATAATAAACATACATAATACATAGTTTATTGTGTGGGATGGAGTAGACTTCACCTCTGATATATACAGCGTTGTCCTGGCTACTTTTCTAGACTGTGTTAAAGTAGCCAGTTTTTTTTTTTTTGAAAAGATAAATCAAATATGAATAAAAAAGTAAGAATAAAATAAAAATATAATTAAAAATATGTGGAGTGGGAGTATAATATAAAACAAAGATAATATAAAATAATACAGTTAACAAGACCGGGGATCTGAGGGTCATTAAAGAGACAATCCCTTCCAGAAAACGAGACGGCACAAAACAAAAACATATACCAGACTCATCCTCCATGCACCGCTGCCGGCAGATTTAACCCACAAGAACAGTACATCACAGATCATATTTAGGCAGAAGGTAGAAAATAATAATAACAAATAATGATGAAGCTACTAAGCAGCCCTCCGGAAGATCTCCCATCTGGAGACTAACACTCGAACAAATGTCCAAAACTACTCCAGATTCCTTCCATGATTGAACTGATTGGAGTTTCTGATGGAATCTTGATCTACTCCATTCAAACCTTCTAGCATATCCTGCCTTGATTCCGTCAGAATCACGAAATACCAGAGTATGTTTACAGGCGCTTTCCTCACCCGGCTGCAGGTACACCCTAAATCGTGTAGCTTGCTGCGAAATTCACCGTAACCTGAGACTAGCTGCACCGAGAAATGGTCAAACGCTGGAGGACCCCCCTCCCCCAGCCACACTCTCTGACGCCCACAGTGGGGAGAAAGGAATAAGTTCACCTCCCCAAAGGGGCGCCGTCCCACTTTTCCTGCCACTTGCTCAAACTAATGTTCCTAAGACGCACACGCAATACCCTGTAGTCGGCATCCAAGGGCCCGAGGGTATATCCTAAGTGACACGCCTCCAGACCCTTCCTCAAAAAATTGCGGGCATTCGCCTCCTTTACCAGGAGGTTGGCAGGGAGCACCCCTGCCAGCACCGGCAGGGGGCGTATCGGACAGTGTCCGGCGCCCCCGTCAAGGCCAGCAGAGTTACTCTCTGCCCCTATTTAGGGTAGATTAGATAACCAAAGTTGAAATTGTCAGTCGATTATATTACTTTTATCCAAGCGGGAAAAGGAAATATCTAATTTCCTTGTAACTTTTTCATTCTCAGTACCAGTCCGCTCGCCATCAGTCGGCGGCCGAAGCCTCTGCCAGCAGGCATGGCTGTTGAGAAGAAAAGGATCTCTTCATTTAGATTTAATTTAGAAAGTAAAGTTAGTTTAGTAATGTCACACCTTACAAATTTCAAGTAGACTAAATTTCTCAAGATCAAATATTGCATCATGTTTTGTTACTCACACATTTAATTTTTCCTTCTTACTTATTCTAAATTTATAATTGATGAACGAATTAAGTTTAATATGTCTGTTGATTAAAAATGTAAAATGTTTTCCTCAGTTCGGGCAAAGCTCAGTGAGGCAGATATTAAAATACCAAATGTACCTACAACATATGATAAATAAATAAATAAAAATATTAAAAATTGTTGTTTCCACATAGTATCAAAAATATTTCACTTACATTTATCCATGGAAATAAATAAAAGATCATTAATTATGTATACACCAATTCAAAAACACATAATACTGATACGTGTGATTAAATAAAGGCAAAAACACGTAATATATAATAAATATACTCGTAGATATAAATTAAATTAAATGTAATAAGTAATAAATGCAAACTTTTTAAGTACAAAACAATTTACCACTGAACTAATAATGTAAAACATTTTAGTAAGAATGAACACTCAATTATAGTATGAATATATTAACTTTTCATGTAGATAAGCTGTTGAATATTTAATTTCTAGAAAATCGGGTAGCTTGATGAGAATAGTAAAACAAAAAACACTAAGAGCCCACGAACTTCAGATAAATAACGATATACATCGCTTGGTCATTCAGCTCTACATATAAAATGAAATACAGAACAGATTGACAGCTAGCTTGCTCTGCACAAACTTTGTACTATTCATTGTGTAAATTTTCGGACAAAAGTTTCATTCGTGTACACGCACTTCTAAACCAAAGAAAACTTTTTTAAAAGATGTAAACTTAAAATCTACGCATTTATAAATTAATTTATATAACTAGAAACGCGTTGTGTACTAAATTGCCAAAAATATTCATTTCGAAATGATTTGTATCGTTTTTTTAGCAATAGCTGAAATAATAAATGAAGCCCAGACAAAATTCGAGGAATCGATACTGATATAAAGAAATTGAGATAAATGCGAATAATACTTTTATTTTTGCTAATGATATTACCTGCTCCAAATCATTGGTGATATTATTTTTTAGTCAAAGAGAAATTACTCAAATATAATTCTTATCGGAAAATGAATGCGGAAAATTGAGAATAATTTTTATATCATTGTTCATTTTAATTATGACAAACATATATAGTTCATAGAACCATTAAAACTCCACCATGAAAAATAATATTATTAAGGAGAACATATTCTTATTGTGAAGTTGTAATTATTCTGAACAGACAGTCTGTGATATTTTTAAATACAAGTTAAATGTATTAATTAGAAACTTGTGTTGGTATAGCATAATCGAATAATGTACGTTCTCCGGATTGGAAGAGATCCAGGTTCGAATCTCGGTAGTAACAACAATATTTTTCGATAAAATTGATTTATTTTAACTTTAATAAACAAACTGTAACTTTAACCTATACGTATGTACATGTGAGATCCTCCAGAACACGCAGAGAGCCTAGTAGAGCACCCACTGCATTAAAAAAATATATATGTTTGTAAATTGGAAAATAAATATGATATTATTTTACAAATAAATGTATGTACAATTTATAATTAAAATTAAAACAGGACATTACATTGTAAAAAATTTAAGCAAGTTAGGTTATTGAATAACATTTCTTAATTGATTATTGATATAAATTTAAATTCCATATTTATATTGTATAATATAATAATATTTTTTGTACTAATTAATACATTCAATTTGTGTTTAAAAATAATATTGTAAAGTTTATCTTCTTCAACAAATAATAAAGTAAAATTCTTTGTTTAAACCACTATTTATTGGTAAATCAACATGTTTCGATACCTATGGTAACTTCTTCAGGAAACAATGTCGGTATACTAAAATGAAAAATGCAAGCATAGATAAAAATTAAATATCTTATTCTTATGTTTATCTCCAGACTAGATAAAATATGGAAAGACCGCGGTATTCCAAGACAACGAAGGTCAGACTTGTACAGCCTCTGGTGCATTCTATATTTTTGTATTGTGTGAAATCATTGACGTATGTTATGCATACCATAGACGGCGACACGTACGAATGTCTCCACTCAACAGGAACTGAACATCAAGGATAGATTTTCAACCCGCAGCCTGAGATGAATCCTTAAATTTTTGGGAATTTTTCAAGAAGATAGCTTGGAGAATCTTACTGTGGTGAGCACCGTTTGGACCGACCACGTGGAAAAGGTAACAGACACTTTTGCGGTAAAAGCCCTAATATCTGTACGATGCGGAGAAAAGTGAAGGAATATAGTCAAGAAGGCGAGAGTTCATGAAGATCACGATCGTCAATCATGAGAGATTACCGTGGATGATGATTTATAAAAAAATGCATCTCTATCCTGGACCCTACTCAGAAGTTGCCTGTATATCTCTCCATTTACCTCGCTCATTATTTGGTGGATGTAATTTTCTCTGAGCATCTTCTATATTTTCTTCCCAGTCAAAATATGCGGTGTGCATTGAATCTAAGAATGTATCCTAAAAAATTGCCACTTCGTTTTCTATGATGTTTGTCATGGACCACTTTTCTTACACTGTTTTCAGAACCGCCTTATTTGAAATCAATTTTTAGAAAAGTAAAACATATTTGATATCGATCTATTCAGTCACTTTTAAAAAAAAATTAATACTAGATCCACAAAACATCTTACTAGATATTTGTCTGCAGGGAAATTTATGTTTATTTTATCACATTTAATATAATCAAAATATATTAACTAATTAGTATCACAGTTTAAACAATTCATTTCATGCTTCTGTGTATATCACTGCAGCCGTAATTACCTTTGATAGCTAGTCCTGGGTTTTCTAATTGGTTTGTTTAATATATTCATTTCACCTATGTTAATAAAAACATACCAACCTTAGCGAAACTGGGCTGTTACTCGCCGATTCTTCTACCGATGGTCGCTCTCTCTGCTGTCTTGAATAATATCCGATAATCCGATTATCCGAAAAAATACAATACAAAATGTTTTTATATCATTGCTGTAAAATATTTGACCGACTCCGAAAACGTCTCTGAACAGAAGCAGTTTTGCTTTTGTTTTCTGTTTTAAATTTACACAAATGGAATGCACGTATTCAATCTTTAATTTCAGGCCTACCTATCGAAGTATAAAAACGCGTAAACAATGACTACACATTAAATTTTTCAAATCAGCCAAAACAAATCTAGTTTTCTAAAAAAAATGGATGGTTTATTACTCCACACTAGAGTGGTACCAGGCGTTACTTCAGTCAACCGATTCAAATTATCACAATCATTCAACTGTCCCTTGGATAAATCAATTGGTTAATGATTTCTCTTGAATATCACGTATCACATGAATTTGATATAATTATGTGAAAATAATTCTCAAAGTGAATATCGTCTGCAATTTATGATTATAATTGTACCTACTATTATTTTTTTATACTTGTAGAAATATTTTTCCCTCTTTTAAAATTAATTAAACCATTGCATACGAAATTCCACCATTCTTGATCCGATTTTAAGAATTAAAATAATTCATAACAAATAAATTCTTGATAAACGGTTGTATTGCAATATTTTAAACTTTAAGCACAATTTTATTTTATTAAAAGTAAATTCACGGTCTGCAAAGAGCTGCAAATTTAATATAATTGTAAGTCCTTTGGTAAAGAGACATTGTTAAAGAGCGTGTCCATGAAGAATTTTGTTGTATCGATAAAAGCTCGATGCGGCAGTTGTACTATATCTACAATGGAAAAAGCATTCAAGAAAGATTGTACGTGTCGTCTGGAAGACCGCTGTTCTCGGATAGCGCACCTCGTGAACATCGAAAATAATTAAGTTACGAGAGTTGTCGTTCTCTCCGAATTAATATTTTTTCGCGAGAGCAGCTGATCACATAATTAAAAAAAAAAATCTTATATATAATAAGATCACTTGTTTGTACTGTTTGTCTGCTTCTTCTAGTTTGGACTGTGGATATACCGAACCATTGCCCAATGAACCCAGCCATTCTGCAAGCAATTTTCCCCCGGCAATTTTGATATTCGGGGGGTTCTCTTATTTTTCTGAATATCTCCAAAATATTTCAATCGAGTAGCTTGTTAGTTAAGATACTCGCTTAGTAATCTAGTGGTTCGAGATATTTTCACAGCACTAAAGTTTAGCTTAGTTTAAAAATAGAAAGATAATTGATATTCCGTGTACGTATCTCTGTTTAAAAAAAACACATGAATTAGATCAATGTCTATTTTTAGAAAGCATCTGCAGATCTGCATAGTCGTTTTAGAATTGTTTCAGTGTCTGCAATATAGATTTCACTTTTATCTTCGGGCAATGATACAGAAAAACCTCCGATCATCTGAAAGCGTGCACGCATTTTATTATTTTGATGAGAAATTCATAATGTCATAAAATTGATAAATATGATATAAAACGTTCTTTCTTCAGCGAAGAATTTGATTTGCATCATCACACACGCGCGACGCGCAGTCAATCATTCACGAATGAGAGATCTTACATTCGCTCACGCGCGGCGTCAGCGAATCACAAATTAGTGATCTATGCGTACGAGATATGTGAAAAAAAAATCATTGATGTTCTTTATGTAAACGCCTTTGATAGCTGGTACCTAGGTTTCCGATTATTAATAAGCACACATATGATACATGAACTGCACTAACCTTTCAAATTTGCTGTCTTTAGATTTAGACCGACTGAAGTGCGCACTGGTGGTTTATCAGGACTGCTGGACTGGCCGAAGCACGGGATATAATTAGAATGACGCCTCGGTTACCGTCTTCTTAGATTCCAATAAAAGGTGGCAATACTCACACATGCACACATATACATTATTATAAACCAGGAAATGCAGTGGTGCCAATCGAAGTAACAAGGCGCGTAAACGGATGTTCCCATATTTGTAAACAATATTTCTGCCCACAATAAAGTGAATAGATACTTGAGGGCATAGTATTACACTAATTGTAACTTTGTGACAATTATAACAATAATAATAAAAAATATTTATGGATACGTTTAAAAAACGATGTATCAATTTAAATATCTATCTTATTCAGTTATTTGAAAAAAAAAACTAGACCCACAAAACACCTTGCTAGACATTTGTCTGCAAGAACATTCATATCCATTTCATTACATTTAATACAATCAAAACATATTAACTAATCAGTATCACAGTTTAAACAATTCATTTCATGCTTACAAGTAAGACAGGTTATTATCGATAATCCCCTTTTTGTCAAATTAGGAGAAAGCGTGCTCTTTTATAAAAACTCAGGTAGTTTATTTTTTAGTGTAGGAACAATGTCCTTAAACCATACTTATTGGTGATTAAGAGAATTCTTAAATTCAGATTCGCTACACCTCTTGTATTTTTTACGTGTAAAGCCATGTTGTCATTTTTTATCACGGTAAGAATCGAGATATGCAATATAAAACCAGATTCAACTTAGAGACAGTGACAATATATTAATATTACAGAGGCGAAAGTCAGATGAGAAATATTTGACGACAACTAAATGAAATCTGAGATAACATTATCCATATTAATATTACGTTTCCCCATATCTGTGACTTTCTGGATGCCGGCTTTAGTAGTGTAACTATGGCTGTACAGTGCTTGATTAAACGGCCAGATCTGTAAAAACGAACGTGTTTTTAATATCTCTAGATTAAGATAACTTAAATGTTTTCACTTTTTTTATATTTAATAACAGTACGTAAATATATGTTAAATTTGAAATGAAGTATACAATCGTTTTTATTATGAATAAGAAAAAAAACATGTATTAGCGAAATCGTATATTGACATCTGTCACATTTTCTTCTGTCTATGGTAAGAAAAATATTTTGCGGTAGAAATTGTCGATCCAAGATTCTTATGTGTCATTTATGTTCGTTTTGACAGCTAACTTACAAAGATGGAATAATTTTAATTACATCGACATTTTATTTACGTGTGGTTTGTTTTGGGAAAAGCCGTTTCATTTTAATATAGATTCTATTGACACCCTGACCGCGCTGTTAATATTGACCGCGAAAAAATTCTATATTTAAAAAAAATTAAAATGTTGCACCACGAAGTAATTGTCAAATCAATCAATGATATTAAAATTATAGAATTTTTAAAAATCATAAATATTTTGGTATATATACCTACATTTGTTATCTAAATGACGTGCGAATGTTTTTTTTTTTAATTGAACGCAATCAAATTACACTGCGATTTTGAAATTGCATCCCCAATTTCACAGCCATCATCAGTCATCAAAGGTCAGACAACACCACCTTTCACCTTGTAAACACGTGCACGAAGAAACAAAACTTTGCAAGGATTTGCAGGCATACGTGTGTGCTACATATAGATATATTTCGCCATACTAACTTTATGTCTATCAGAGTTCTGGAACTAACGCTGTGCAGACCGACCTTGCTAGATTTAAGGTTACGTGTGGGTCTTGCCGGGAATACTAATTTAACAGCTCTGTGAGGAAAATATTTTAATATAATATTAGTTTTAAAACTTTTCAGTTCTTTCATACAATAGGCCGCGTGAGTTATATTGATAAATCGAATAGGAGCCTAGAGCTAGTTAAAGCGAAAATGAAATTATTCAGGCGTATATGTGATCAATAAATTTATACTACAATGAACAAATGAGAAACTAATTAACGCAAAGCTGATTGGAGCATTGTGAACAGGATTAAGATTTACAACGAATGAGTGCTTTGCGGGAAAGAAATAAATGTGACGCGAGTGTTGATGGTATGAAAAACATAGGATCTTCGTGAAAGACCAGGTATTAGAATGCTAAAAACATTAACAATCTTTGAACGTAAATCAAAATTAATGTGTTGTATTTAAAGATAAAGTAATAGGCGAAGAAATAACATAATGATAAGTATATCGCGCAGAATTACTCGCCGAGGAGGCGCCATATTAATTGATATGATTAGACACGTGTTAATAATTTAAAGGTGTAAACATCGGCGTGGCGCCAAAAAACCCGTAGGATAGATATAAGAAAACAAAGACGTCTTAGTAATACGTCACAAGCAGCAGCCTGTCACTAAGTAGGTACTTGCAAACATGACTGAATGTATTGTAATAAATTTGAATAAAAACAGAGTATTCTGCTGGCGGAAAGCATTCTTGATTTTGCAGCCGTAGTGTGCTTATATTGAACATCTTTTGTAATTCATTTCTTTCAACCTCATTATCATCATCATCATCGCCGGTTGAGAGAAGCTGAGATCGGCGAACCACTCTTGTCTGCATTCTTGTTTCCTGTATGGAACAATAAGTGAAATTATATCACAATATAATGTAATTAATAATATTTTATGAAATAATAATACGCCTGTGTAATATGAGAATGTAATTTTTATATATTACATTGAATAAAGCGTCGATATTAAAAATGTAATTTTAATCTTCTAGGAGATATATTATTTGAATAGACTAAATACATATATAACAACGATTAAAAAGACACAAATAGTAAGCTATCTGTTGTTTTATATTCTGATGTATGCAAAATAATATATATATTATTTATCTATTGCTAATCACATTTATAAAAATTTTAACACTTACATTCAACACCTCTGAAGCAAAAAACATAGTTTTTACATTATTCACGAATTATAATCAATGTTTGTATTATGAGTTTATAATTATTTCACTATTATTTAAATACAATGTTGTCACACAATATAATATAAATTAAATTTATCAACTAGAAAGATATACAGAATAAATCTATTAATCGAAAAAATATTTTGTTGCTAGTTATTACGGTAAATCTCAAATACCTTTGGTAATATCCGATAACAGACGCTAGAATTAAATTAATAATTCAATTTTATTATATTTGGAAACTTTAATACAACTTATATATAAAGAAGAACGAAAGATATACATATAAAATCAATTTTATCGAAAAATATTGTTATTGCTGGGATTCGAACCTGGATCTCTTTCCAATCAACGGAAGGTACATTTACGGACTACTCGGTATTTGAGATTCCGTAAAAATAAAGTAGATGGCTTTCAAATAATGGAACGATAAATGTTTTAATTTTAAAAGTGTAACATATAGGTCTTAAAATTTGTCGTCAAAAGTACTTTATGCTATAGCACAGTCGGTTAATACACCTTTGTCTAATAGAAAGAGATCCAGGTTCAAATCCCGGTAGCAAAAACAATATTTGAAATATGATTTAAATATAAAAATATTGTTGTTGCGCCACCGAGATTCGAACCTGGATCTCTTTTCAAACCGGGAAGGTGCATTATCTAACTATGCTACAGCAACGATATTTTTAGCGACAAATTTTCGAACCTGTATGTTACCTTTTTTGATATTAATAATACATTAAATCGTTCCATTATTTGAAAGTGCCATCTATCTTATTTTTACAGAATCTCAAATACCTTTGAGTAATCTGATAGCAGACGTAACAATATTTTTCGATAAAATAGATTTTATATGTATATCTTTCTAATTAATATATTTAAATCATGTTTAAAATATCACAGCGCTATGTTCTGAATAATTACACCTTCACAATAAGAATGTGTTTTCCTAACAATATTTTTTGATAAAATTGATTTTATAAATATGTATGTCTTTCTAATTAATTTCTAATTAGATCGTATTATCAATAAACCTTCACAACTTATACCGAAACTCCCATTCATCGATAGAAGATAATGTTGTCTGTTTGATGGAATATATTAGACTTTGTTCATCTTTACTCCACGGTCTTATGATATTTTCTTCGGTAGGTGTTCTGTATTTTCTGCAGTAGACTAAAAAAACTACGCATAATATAATAAAATTTGATTTATAAAAAATATATCGTATTTTATAAATATATCATCGTCTGACTATCATATTTTATATTGCTGGGTAATAAAATATGTATGTTCAATATTTATTCTAAAACTGGGATCACTCAACATTTTGTTGGATTATTTTTGGCTTCTAAAGCAAGAAAGTTTTATAGCACTTTATTCTCATTAAAAGTTTTGAAGGTAACGAGTCCGGTTTTAACAGTAATCAGATATTTTCCCCGTCTAAAATATACGTGTAACTAGTTGGCGCAATTCATAATATTTTGGGATTATTCAATAAATAAATTGACACGATTTCGAAAATATTATTAATAATTTAATATCCTTGTGTGAATCCCAAAAATCACAAGACTGAAAAATCCTGACGCCAGGTTCAAATCCCAATAAAACTGTGTTTTTTTAAATTTTCATTTATATTTACTTTTAATTTAATTATTATGAAGGAAGGAAGTTAATCTCTTTATTGTTAGAAAATATTTGTGAACATCGCAATATTTTATAATAGGGATATGAATTAAAATAAACATTTTTTATAACCGTGTTGACGATTTGGAAAAACAAATGTTTGTCGAAATAGATAACTTAAATATTATTTTTTCATGAAATGATTACAATGGGGTTATATTAGAATATTTTTTAGGGAAGTCAATACTGGTATTTCTATTAAGGGGATTTAACTTTTGATCCTCTCAAGGTATTTTCCAGGACGTCTGGTCGATGTGTTCGTCAAACAGAGGTAATGGCTGTAAATATCTCTACGGTTCGTCACCAAAATTTAGTTAAAATCAAATGCGTTTTACTTATAGTTGGTTACATTTTCTATGCTATACTGCATATACGAGTGATCATGTTACCATATGATTTAAGTTAATAATTATAGACTTGTAACTTGTGCGCGGTAGGAAAATAATCACACTCACTCCGCGAAGTTAAAATTTACAAGTAAGTTAGTGTCTAGATAGTGTATCTTAGAAATAACTATAGGCTACAAAAGACAAGTATAGAATGGTGCTCGTCTGTTGAACTTAACGCCGCTAGGGCATATCACCAAATTCTTTTATTTTTGAAAATTTTATTTAAATTTCTACGTATAAAATTAATTATGTTTTATTTTCGCGATTTATTATATATTTATATATTTATTTTACATATTTTTATATCTGAAATGTTAATTTTGACGTATTTTATTTATTACGGGATATTTATTTCAAAAATAGTTATGCAACGGATTATTCATACCGAGTTTTCTACTTGTTTATGTTTTTAGTATATTTATATAATTTTCTATACACAATCTTAAGCAAGCTTGCTTAATAATCTGTCTGTATGGATGATATTGTTTTTATAACAGTTTTGTTAATAGTGCATTATACCGTATGAATATATAAATACATTAACAAATAAAAAAATATTTAATTACATTTTAACGTATTTCAGTTTTAAAATATTATTAGGTATTTCATTTAACAACCGATATATACTATTTCTGTTCAGTATATATACAAATATACCATTATAATAAAATATTGAGAGATTTAAAGTATATATTGCCGCAGAGAATCTACCTGACAGTGAATTAAGTATGTCTAGATTTGTTGTATAGAAATCATTTATAGACATGAAATGTATAATAATCTTACAATATTATATTACATATGAAAAAAACAGTTTAAATGATTTTCTAAATTAAGTAGGTATCGAAAATTTTAAGGATAATTTCATCTTTAAAATTATATTTGATTATAAACTGTGTAGTAAAATAGGTACTCGAATATTTAGGTGTTGAATAATGTCTAAGTACATTGTGTAGCACCGGGCATGAGCTGATGTGTATATAAATAAAGGAATATTTGCAAAACACTATGTGAATAGAATAATTGGTACCTTGGGCACAATAACTGGAGTATATTTGAATTGTAACTTTGACGTAAACCTTCGATTATTCAAAGGTCAAAGTGACATACATCTGACCTCTGAATTAACCCTATGACGGTCTTGTGTCTTCCAAACATTGCGATATATTTTATTTAATAAATAACAACCATCTGAGTTATTTGAGATATTTAAATATTAAAAATTTATATAAATAATAAGCCAAAACACTTTGTTTAAACCACTATTTATTAAACAAAAAGTTACAGATTACATATTTACCCACCAATAATTGATCGTGGGAAGTAGTTGAGAAATCACGTATATTTAAATTTAATTATAAAAATTATTCCAAATTCTATAAAACCAGCTTTTTACACTAATAACAAATTAAATAATTATATAATATAATAAATAATAAGGGTATGGATGATATTTAAAAAAATCTGGGGTTTACAAATTAATTTGTAATAATTGTAATCATTTTTATATTAGTATAACTTGCAGAAATTTTTATATTAGAATTAAAGAGCACTTGATATGCCTAAATAGCAACAATTATTCTGAATTCGACAATCACCTTTTGGAAAAAAACCATTGTTTTGACATTAACAAGGGTTTAGAAATTATACATACAAATATTAGGGCAAGCTAAATATTATAAATAACAAAATCCTTTTTGCTAATAGTTACATTTAAAACTTGTTTTCATGTACCCCACCACTTATACTTTTGTTTTTATCTATGTTTGTATTTTTAATTTTAGTATATTATTTCTTGAAGAAGATACCATAGGTATCGAAACATGTTGATTTATCAATAAATAGTAGTTTAAATAATGTGTTTTGCCTTATTATTTATATAATATGTATCCACAAAGTAATTTTGCTAATATTGAAGAAGAAATTAAAAATTTTCTTTGTATTAGCATGACTTGTTTTAAAACTCAACGTTTATTATAAAAACATTAAAGACAATCAAACAATATAAAAATAATAAATTAAATTAAAAAATATGGTATAGGTGGTTTAGTCATATATAACAGATGAACGTAGAGAGAATAGAGAGAAATAAAGATATACGACGTGAGTGGTGATGACACCAGAAATAGAAAACATCCCCAGCAGACTTGGCACGACCAGGTCTGATTACAAATACTGGAACATGGTCCTGTTAGAAGCCTCAATAATCGACGGCTTGTATTAGAAGACGTATGAATGCGGATGAGGAAAGAATTGTGTGTCAGGACAAGAAAATGGCGTTCGATCCTCTCTGCATACCCACGTAATGGTAAGTTAGTTAGTTTAATTTAAAGTAGGTATAAATATAATTAAATTTGTACATACACAGAAAATGTTACATCTTATATTAGTTTTGTACAGTTTTATAGTAAAATTGTGTAAATTTTTCAAATTAAGTCAATTTTTTGGACTTTTATAACTTTTCGATTAAAATTAGATGGCGCATTTATTACATATATGTACATCGCTATGTCATAAAACAAAAACATATTAATATACTGCTTAATCTAATCTTAATAATTAAGTGTGTGGATCCTTAAAGATAAAACGAATTCCGGAGCGATTTTCTTGAAAAATTAGCTTAAACTATTTAAAATATTTATTACATTTTTGATTTTAAATATGACCACCATACTTTAATGCTTTATTTAGTATTGTAATTTTATTAACTTTTTACATATTTCTAATCAAATGTTACCTAAGTATATAAATATACGTATAATAAAAATGGGAAAAAGTAGCAAAGGTAAATTGATGGAAAAATAATAGTGAGAATATAATTGGGGTGGAAAGCTAACAAAAATGATTATTATATGGATTAATTTATAGTACACAGGTATTATATACTTGGTGGGATAAAATCTGTTTTCACCTCTAGTTGACTCGTATCCTTTTAGTGAAGAACCGAGATATAACTACACTTCCAGAGCTGTTTAGAACACCGCCTCTTCGTGGTCCAAGCGTTACGCACGGTGCTGCTTTCGGACGGTAAAAAAAGAACACAGATCTTGACAGTTCGGTGTCAGAAGGTAATCAGTCCCCCCGTCAGCGAAATTCCTATGTAATTAGAGTGGAACACCAGAGTGGAACAGGTATATATTAAAGTTTATATTGGAAGGACAAAATGCACAAGGAGTAGGTGCTCGACTTGCGTCAACAATATTAATTGATTATAAACCATTTTTTTTTCACAAATTAATAATTCTGACCGATTTGTCGCACATATTATGTATTTGAATATGTTTTTTTTGGTTATGTACTTTACCTACACCGACATGTATTGAATAATTGTGAATTTTTTATTTATATGTCTCATAAATAATATATCTTTTTTGTATCACGCATGAGGAAATTTGAAATGAAACTGAAATGTTTCCTTTGATTTATGCAATATAAGAAAAAGTGATTAATACTATTTAAAACTTACGCAATTTGAAATATTTATATTTATACTGGGTCATGAAATCGTATTACTAAAAGGAGCGGCAATGTGTTTTAATTAATATTTTATGTTAAAATTACACCAAATATCAAAAACAAAAATATCATATCATTCATTAACGCACTTGACTTATTTTTTTTTATACACTTCTGTTTTATTTTCAAAATATTGTTGTGTAGTCTTTTTTCATGTTTCGATGCGTTTAAAATGTATGATGTATATAATATCTCATTGTATTTTTATCACGTGAAGGGAAATTTGGTACCACGCGAAAAAAAAATTGAAAGGAAACTGATGCTATTAGGTAAAAAGAAGATGCTATTAGGTAAAAACGTATTTTTAATACAAATTAAATGTATCAATTCGAAAGACATACATATAAAATTAATTTATTGAAAAAATATTGTTGTTACTACCGAGATTCGAATTTAGATCTCTTCTTATCAGGGTAAATGCATTTACCGATTATGCTACACCAACATAGTAAGAAGACGACAAATTTTTCGAACTTATATGTTGCACTTTCAAATTGATATATTTGTCGTTCTATTATTTGAAAGCCATCTTCTTTATTTTTACGGGATCTCATACGGGATACACCTTTAAGTATAATCCGATAGGAGACGCCGGAATTAATTGATAATTCATTTTTATTAAATTTTGTAATCATTAATACAACTCATATATTTTTAAGAAAAACACTTTCTTATTGTGATGTTGCAATTTTTCAGGACATAGATCTGTAATATTTTTAATACAAATTAAATTAATCAACTAGAAAGATATATAAAATATATCCAACAGTCGACCTTTTTATTCTAGAAATGGACATTGGAATAGAAAAAGGTAATATTTAGCAATCAGTAAGTATGAAATTTTATTTACTAATTACCTTCTATATGATTTTTAGCTTTTATTTTAGAAATATCTATGTGATTATAGGAATCGTTTTCCAAAGTTTAAGAGTTTAGTTTAAAATATCTATATAAAGCATGGCGACGCTAGTTTTTCAAATATAGTGCTCATATCATCAAACAAGTTTTAATATCGTCATCGTTATTATATCCAATATTTAAAAATATGTCATTTTAATGTGTAAAAAAAGTTGTTGCATTTTTTATTATTACGAATACATTCTATGTTCATCCAAGGACAGGTATAATAAATATATATAATATACTAATGTATGTTTGTAAATTATACCTTACACTAGTATATAAGGTATAATTCACGTCTACATACATATTTTGGTACAGTGTATCCCAAAAGTATTTTTCATATTGGTTCATTTGCTGCACCTACGCAATGAGCAGGGGGTATGCTGATCGCTAGCCATGTCCTTGAGAATTTAGTCACTATAGAGCGTGTTCTTACCAGTTGTTCGTGAAATTTTCCCTGTAAAATTAAAAACCTGATGATAAACAAAAACTGGCCTCCATATAGCCCCGACCTGACTGACACCAATGCACTTTTTCAGAAACAGTAAAAGTGACAATCCTCCCTCTCTGGACCAATTAAAATAAAAAGTCCGAGAAGAAATGGCAGCGATCATGGAGAATACATGCCAAACAGTTTTCGTAATTTTTGCCTCCCGTTTAGAAGAGTGCCAGCGAAATAACGGATCACATTTATAAAACATAATTTTTAAGAAATAAATTCCCAGGGACTACTTAAATGCAAAATATTTTATTTTTTATTAAGCCCATCCATTATTTTATTACAGAATTTTTATTATGAAAAAGAATTTTGGGGCATTTTGTATTGCACATGTAATACAATGTCCTTTAAAGAGTTAATTAATAAACAGTTACAATTTTTTATTATTAATAATATTTGTAATCCGATATATATGCGTCTATTCGTGTTTCATGATGATAAATGCAATCGGAATAATAAATTTGCCTGAAATATTACAAAGATAAGAAATTTTAGTTCCACCGCACAACCCTTTTACTAGTTAGTATAAAGGATTGTCAAACATGGGTATGGCCATCCATACAATCGGAGACGTAGGAACAAATCTCTAGTTTAAAAAAAATTACCTAAAGGGTAGGCAAAATACACACGCCGCATGAAAAAGTACAGAAAATTATATTGTTAGGCCTTAATTTGATGTCTTGATTTGGCCCCGTTTTGCGATGGACTAACGTGCTTTAACAAGCGTTAGTTGGTATGTGGATGGTATTTAATGGGAGTCGTCCAGACCGGGCGTGCCTTTTCGTGACGTCACGCGCTTGACCCCACCTGAACCCAATTTGAGAGAATGGGTAAGAGGTAAGCCAAGAAAAATTAAGTGATCTAGAGAGAGTGCCGGAGGAGTGGGGCGGGACAGGTAAGCATTTAAGCGATTTCAGGTAACGAACTTTAGTATAAACAATCATCACGCAATTAATTACAACTCGGAAATTTGTTTGTATTAATTTTCAGCAAGGGTTCCTTTAATGGACCACTAATCTTGTATATATTTAAGAATGTGCGTGTATCTATTATGCGTTGTGATTTAACGAAAGTAGGGTTATGAATTAATTTTGAATGCGTGCCACATTTATTTTGCAATATGATAATGTAGAGATTACGCATTGACCAATATCAGTGCGGCATTTTGTAATATGGCGGATTTTTGACGTTTCCGGACAGAGGTAAGAAGACGGACGGCCGGCGAAGGATAAATAAACAAAAATATAAATACGAGTGCATTTATATAGAAAATATTCGTGCCTAATTTGCATAGTGTAATTCTATATTCTAGGGAACGAGCCGTTTTCTCCGTATTTTTTGATAATGTAGTTTTGTTAAATTTTGAGGGTCCACATTTTTCAAGTCTCCGATGAAGCTGTCGGTGAAGATCTGAAACTCCCTTGTCTCACATCTTATAACGTATATACAAGCAATTTCTAGTGAGCAAGCCCGAGCTACATTCTTTTGTATGAAGAAAATTTTATGCAGATATGACAAAATTTAAATTTTCAAATGAGAATGACACGATTCTATGTTCTCTAAAGTACTTTTATATAGAATGGAATCATGGATGCTGACTGAAACAATGTTAAGGCGATTTGAAGCGTTTGAGATGTGAATCTACTGACGACTTCTAAAATATGTATATATATATATATATATATATGATATATATATATATCATATTTAGTGTCACTAATGACAATGCGAAATGAAAGAGAAATCCATTAAACATTAAAAACCCAGAAATTTCAATATGTTGACCACATCATGAGACATGAGACACCAAGAATAATATCAGATCCAGCATATCATCGAATCTAAAACAATGATTCGAAAAGTTACAGACATTTACTACTCTTACACAAATCGCAACATAATCTTTAAACCCTACTGATTTAAGTCAACATATATTATTAATTGACATGGCGGTTACTTTGTGGTGTAACACGATTACTTTATTTTCCGTAACTAAACATTGTACAGCATATACGTTGAGTTATATGTTTAGTTGCGAAAATTAAAATAAGTCTTAAATAAGTTTTAAAATAATAAGAATATTAATGATGATGATTCATAATCGCTAAGCATGATTGCATAACCACCATACTTCTCTGTGGTGTTTTATTATACAGAGATATATTATTCGTTAACATTTTTTTCTACGTCCGATATCATTGTAACTAAATAAATCATGTATAAAGTCATATTATGGTAGGCGTGTATATCTAGTATGCAAAAAAAAATGTAAATCTACACGGTACTCATTTAATTGATTTAATTGAAAAGGCGAAATGCGTTGGTTTTAAATCTCCTTAGTTAGCCAAGTTAATTGGGTGGAGAAATTAATTGCTTAACCTTTTTCAATTTAGCCGCAGCAGCCTGCGGAAGCTTAACGATTAAAAAGTGTTGTTAGTGAACGGGAAATAAAATAAAAAATGCGAAATGGCTAGACGCCACAACGGTAATAGTTTTCTGTGTACAAACTCGGTTAGCAACACGGGGAAATAATCAAATAGCTCGCCAAACCAGTATTGAAAAATAAACTCTCTCGTGTTCAAAGGGATAACTTTGTTTTAATTTGATTACGCAAAACTTTGTTGCCAGTTGGAAATTAAAACATAGGATTTAATCTAAATCAAATTAACTCCAACCGGTGGGATGTTTCTTGTAATCATCGTATGAGGGTGTACTTTAAAAAAAGTAAAAATATTATAATTTGATACGGCGCGCGTCTTTTGAGCGAAAGAACCTTAAATTATCTCATTTTGATTTTGAGCCAAACCTTAATATATTTGAATGTATAATATTTTATGAATATGAATTCAATAAATATCATAGAATAAAATCAATTTTATCGAAAAATATTGTTGTTGCGCCACCGGGATTCGAACCTGGATCTCTTTCCAAACCGGGGATGGTGCATTATCCAACTACGTAAATAAAGTAGATGGCTTTTTCAGATAATGAAACGATTAAATGTATTAATATCAAAAAGGTAACATATAGGTTCGAAAATCTGTCGCTTAAAATATCGTCGCTGTAACACAGTTGGATAATGCACCTTCCCCGGTATGGAAAGAGATCCAGGTTCGAATCGCGGTGGCGCAACAACATTATTTTTCGATAAATTAATTTTATATGTGTATCTTTTTAATTCATATTTAAAATATCACAGACCTATTTTCTGAATTATAACAACTTCACAATAATAATGTTTTCTCCTAATAATATTGTTTGGTTTATTTTAGAAAAAATATATAAATGAATTCAGTTTCATTACGCTCAAGATGTACACAAAATGATAAAGCTTCATGATCACCAGTTGATACCATGATAAGAATTAAAGGTAATGAATGCAACAAAATAGACATGTAAAGAAGTAGAAAAAATCAAATAGAAATTTTGTCTTGAGACTTGCATACAGGACATTGCAGAGTCAAGTGCTGAGTAACCATTATCTATTATATTTATGCTGAGTAACCATTATCTATTATATTTTACATGCAGAGCGGAATGACCAACTGATTATTGGCCTCGGGTTACCTATGAATTAAAACAATTTAAATAAATCACTTCTATAAATACAATAATGAAATACATTTTGTTGAAAAAATGTTATCAATATAGTTGCAGAAAAATCTGTTTATATTGTAGATATTTTGTAGACAACTAAACGAAATAATTAATTACATGATATATATTATAACAAATATTTTTCCAGTATGACAAAAATATCGAGTACTAAATATTACAATGCTTCGGAATCTATTTTTAGGGTATCGGATCGATTTCATTATTGAATGAGGGATCAGTACTCTTTATGTTCAAAAATTACATGCAATATCCACCAGTTTCATCGATGAATACGTTTATTAATAATATTGTTTTGCATACGTTCAAAATTATCAAGTATTTAATAAAACCGTCATTGAAAAATGCATGTAAAAAATTTTATTTTAATAATTTAAAACTCAGTTTATCTCTTTCATAATTTTATTAGATTCACTTTTTAGGAAAAGTAGGAATTACATTTTCTATTCATATTTTTAATGAAAAATGTTTCAAGTAAATGCACATAATTTAAAGTGGTAACTTATTTTAGACTTATCTACTGAGTGAACTCAAAAAAAATATTTTTAAAAATCTTAACAAAGATTTTCATTTTCTCGGTGTTTAACACGTTAAATATTGGAACATGAGCCTGTTTGATTTTGTATAAATTAATAAGCTTTATGTATATGTAACTCTCGATTGCATTCAAATGTTAATTTTTAAATTATATAAAAATTGTTTTTGAAATAATACCTAATTAAATTGTCGTCAAAACATTGTTACAAAGTAAAATTAATTTAAGGAGAATAAAAAACTAATACAATAAACCGTACAGAATCAGTCATGAATATATCATATATCTGTATAAAATTAAATTTTGATGCAAAACACTACACAGTAATTATATATATAAATAATTACTGTGTAATATTTTGTATCAAAATTTTGAAATATTTATACGTTTCCTTAGACACTTTTAATTTATTACCAGCACGTCACCATGAAAACTCACCTCAACCATTAAAGTCGATGTCCAGACCAAGCCGCACCTAAAACCAGAACGGAAGTTGAACATAGTAGCAGGAAGTAACTTTTCCCTTAATTGAAATATCCACCCCTAACTAGCCCTGTGCACATAGTACGTTCGTTCAATGCAATCTGATGGTCAAAATTAATACAACAATATAAATATATTAGTATATTTTTAAGTTGTGTGAATTCAAAATATTTTTTTGTGCAGGGAGATTTTTTATACACGTATACAAGAGACACTAATTATTGTAGGAAACTTGTAACTCGGGGGATATATTAATATCATATAAGATATTCAACTTTTTTGATTTCCGGATTTTAGTGCATCGTTGAATTTAATAATATACAAATTGCATAATAATAAAAGCCTATAAATGTGTGTCATACAATGGGTTAAATTTAGCCGTAGCAAAATATAATAGAACAATTTAACGAATTTAATAAAATAAATATTTGAAAAGAGTTTTTTTCTTATACTTGGTAATTAGTTTCATTAATAAAAAAATAAAATAATAAAAAATATTATTATTTTAATTTTCTCAACAAAACTTTGTAATACACACACGATGGGTTATTTTCAATACTAGTTTTGAGAGGTGCAGTCCTTCTCATTGTTAGGTAATAACTAAACTAAATACAGTATTATAGGGCAATGGGACAGGGCTTGATAAGAGGGAGGGATGTTTCGGCCATTAACGGGAATATGGACAGTAAAGGCGAAGTATTAGAGCATTAAGGTATATTATTTATTAGTATTTTCTCCGAATTTAATTCTCTTGTATTTCAACGGTTTCGAAATTGTTTTTTATTAATCCTTTATAAGGTACTGAGTGGAGAAGTTTTAGCTCCGTCCCATTACCCGAATTGACTAAAATACTGTATTTAATTTAGTTATCACGTGATGATGCGGATCACGGACTGCACCTCTCAAAACTAGTTGTGAAAATAACCTGATGTGTGTGTAGTACAATGTTATATTGTGAAAATTAAAATAATCATGTTACACCACAAAGTACTGTGGTGATGAATAAAATGTATATTTTAATGTTGAAATATTTTCTTAGTTGCGTACTTACCGGTCTCAAAGTAAATCAATTAAGTTATATTAATAAATAAAATTAAAATTCTTAAGGTAATATAATTCTGATTAAATTCAATTTCCCTAGGAATGACCTAGTTCGAGTTATTCAAGTATCCTTTCATTACGATGCACTTGTCGTTAACAGACGTGTGCAAACTAACAACCCATCACGCAAGAGTTTTCAAACCTAAGGGTATTTTTAAATGCAAACAGACCTTTTAATAGAAAAAGTCTTACTGCACATATTTATATATGTAGCTCTAAAATATAAATAATATTACAATTGATCATTTTTAATTTTTTATTCGTTTTAACACTTACTGGTGGGTCAAAACAAAACACGTCCGGCGGTGTGGGTCATTTTATACCCACCTCAAGTTTTCGGTTTATTAACCATTTTGTGGGAGATTTTTTTCAGATATTTCATTTTATATATGATTCGATGAAATAGCATGATGTGCCGTAATGTTTCTGCTAAAAAATTAAAGTTAAAAATATTACGAATAATGTTCCACTGAACGTATGATCTTCTCATCGATAGGGAATTATTTCTACCTGCTTAAGTATAACAGTGGTTATAAACAATTAAAATATTGTAAAATGTAAAAATAAAATATTTATAGAAATGAAATGAATATATTATTATAAACTATTTAAAAAATTACATTATTTTTATACGAAACGCTATCAACAATATTATAAGCAGAAGCAAATGTAAGTGACAAAAATTAGACTGGCTCTCAATATATGGACGCATACCTGGTATCCTTTGCCTACCCACCGTAAAAGATATACTCAAAATGTTGACAATATATGTTCCCCTTTAAGCGCTAAGATTCAATCCTGTAAAAGCGAATGTCTTAGGTCAGTTTTTGAGCGTTTTATCGCATTTTTATCAATAAATCATTTAAATCTTGTCGAATAACATTTATTTGTATCTCAAATTATTTGAAAATATTTAATAAACGATTATCCAGAAGAAAAACAGCATTAAACGAATATTTGTAGCGTAATTCATATTTTTACAAACACCCGGGTCAGATCTGACTCATCACCACAGAGGATGTGTTAAACCATTTTTAAGTGGATGCCAGTAGTAATATTTTTTGAATTTCAAACAGATATTCCATATAAAATAAATTCCTTCTTTCAGGATGTGTTTGAAAGTTATATGGATAGATTAAGGCCTTCCTTTCAAAAATAATTCATATTTCTGCGTTTTTTTACGAAATTATCTAATCTAAAATTATTTAATATATACAATATATATATATATATATATTGTATATATTAAATAATTTAAAGTTTCGAAAATATATATTGGTTTTCATTATTAACTAAATTAATAATTGAAGTTATACAACAAATTTGTTTTTTCTTAATAATTACTATAACTAACTATACTGTATGAATGTAAAACTAATGAACTGAATGTTATTTGCCATAATTATAAGAAAGACCGCGACAATTAAATTTATTTTCCGCGTGCAACAAAATTGGCTTAATATAGAAAATTCTTACATATCCGAAATATATTTTCTTACAATCTTAACGCCAAGATTACGGAGACAAATCTGCATTGAAACAAATTAGCAAAATATTAAAAATTAATACATTTTCCAGTACATATGATCATTTTCGACTTTTTTAAAACACTTTGTGTCAGTGAATAAAAATTATTTTAAATAACTTATTATATTTACTTTCATGCTTTGAGGCCTAAGCTACTATTTAAAATCAAAAACATAATAATTTCTTACTAAATAATATTTATATTGATCCTATTGATGCGTTTTTTATTATTTATTAATCGGCGATTTGAAATAAAAAGAAACAATATTAATTATTTTTGAAAGCGCGCCCTTAAGAATGCCATGCCCAAGTAAATTTCGAAAAAGTATTTTTATAATTGTCTGGCATAAATTTGTCACTTGATTGGAAATAAAAAAAATATTTACTCTAGAGCATCACAATTTTTTCAAAATGTTATCAAACTCATTCAGCAAGGCGCTCAGTAAGACGGTACTTACAATTCAACTTCTACCAGATATAAAGGCGTAGAGAACTGGCCGATACTACTCATCAATATATACGCAACAGCCTGCCCTCAGACGACCCGAGCTACTACTTTTCACTCTACCTACCGACGTCTCCCAAGTGGCAGCTTCAGAAGCCAATTTTGATCTTAGTTCACGCACCTAGGATTAGCCTCAACCTTTGTATAATTTAGCTACTATAAATTTAGTGTAACTCCGTAAGTACTTTATGATCTTATAACCTGCCACCTCTCATACATTCAAATCCATATACATTTTCATATATTCCAGACATACAATACTCTCCGCAATATAAAACAACATTGTATTGGTTTATTATACGGGCAACCATACCCTCACATAATGTTCAAACCTTCTGATAGCTCCATTCGAGCTTGTTACACTTAATCGCCACATAATGGGTGACATTAGAACATACCTACCAATAAAAATATGAAATTATAAACATATATAAATTATATTATTAATTAAAAAATTACCTCTTAGAGATTTGTGCCTCAATAATTATGATTATACATTAGAACGGCCCACGCGTAACCCTGTTAAATGACTACTGGCTAAAAGGAAATATGCGTCTAAATGGAAAAAAAAATTATGCAGATGCGGTTGCATTGAAACCGGTTGATGTTAAATTATTCCTAGTGATTTATACAAAGAATGTTAGTTTTTTTTTAATTAATATAAGGATCAAGTAAATGATTAACGAGTAATATTTAGTTTATTATATTACATATGAATTATTTAATAATTCAAGGTAAGAACGTAATTGACAAATTATTGATTTATTTTTATTAGTACATCTTACACACATATCATTTTCGTGTTGTATTTTTTATAATTTCATAGTTAATAAGTTAATAAATACCACAACATTAATATGTATGCCATCTAGTAATTTAAGAAGTTATGTAAATGAATATAAATAAATAATTCGGCCAAAGACAGAAGTGCAAGGATTATTGAGTTTGTACCATATTTTTTATGTTTTAATAATGTAATAATCTATTAATTTTCTTAAGTATTTTATATTTTCTAGATATTTCGTACAAAACGAAATCAGTAAACTTTTGTATCATTAACTGATATGGCAGTTATTTTGTGGCGTAACGTTTTAATTAAAAATATTTTTTTAATTATACTTTGTGCTGTACACAATTTTTTAGAATTTTTTACGACTAGTTTCGGGAAGAGCTGACCCTCCTACCAACATGTGTAAATAGCGATGACTTTTCATCGCATGAGTCAGATATCGACCTTTAATATTTGTCATTTGAAATTTTATCAGATGAAAACGTTTCTTCATTAAGAATTAAATGATTTGCTAGAGCAGATATCAAATCAAAGAAATGACGCCATTTAGTAGATCTTTAAAGTTATCTATAAAGTTGAAAGAAATCCAAAAATTTTCAGTCCGTTTAATTAACAGAATAAATACAGTTATAAAATAATTAACACCAAGTTTCAGTAAGTATCTAATCAATAATTTATTTGCACCGATCACACGTCATATGCTGCTAATCTGTCTCTCTCCAATTTTAATTCTCGCTCATACTTTCTGAATACTCCGGTGTTAAACCGATAAATTTCAATTTGTTATTTTTTTGTGAAACATTTTTTGCTCAAGTATAAACCAGATTGGATTTCAACACCCTGTGGATGTGCAGACTTGCCAATTGAACTCCAATTTTGACAGATGAACAAGTTTTAACTAGCGACACGTGCAACAAACTGCACACCTTTTAGCCTTTTGGCTGTCAGGTAAATTTGATACAGGGGTAACCCCGGAAAAAGCAGTAAATGGTCCAAAAATCAAAAAACTATTTTATTGTTCAGGAAAAGACTCAAAATGGTAAAGTGTAAAATTTAAAATAGCATATGATATTCATTTTCTTATTTTTTTCTTTTTGTTAAGAAGAACACATTCTTATGGTGAAGTCGTAATTTTTCAGAACGTAATATTTAATATAAATTAAATGTATTAATTACAAAGATATACAGGTAAAATCAAGACCTACATTCTGAAAAATTGCAAGTTCGCAATAAGACTATGTTCTCCTTAAAAATATATAAGTTGTATTAATGTTTCCAAAATTTAATAAAAATGAATTCTGGCATCTCCTATCAGATTTTACACAAAGGTGTTTGAGATTCCGTAAATATAAAGAAGATTGCTTTCAAATAATGGAACGACAGAAGAATCCATTTGAAATTGCAACATATAAGTTCGAAAATTCGTCGTCAACTTACTATGTTGATGTAAAGTAATCAGTTAGTACATTTCCTCGAATAGGAAAAGATCCATGTTCGAATTCCGGTAGCAAACAAAAATATTTTTTCGATATATTGATTTTACCTGTATATCTTTTTAATTGATACATTTAATTTATATTTTTTTCCTATTAAAATCTTTTATAAAATACTCGAGAGTGTTATGAGAATTCATAGAGGCATTCAGAGAATTAAGACACGCTGTTAAAAAAAATCTGTAGATGGCAGAATCATTCAGCCAAGACACAAATAGCCTTTGCCAGAGCCGTCACACAAAATATTATTTGTCATCAGTTGGCAAGTATAGGTAGGTGCACATTGCAGGGATGGAAAATTACGTTGATATTTGGTATTTGTTTGCATTAGTTGGTTAAGTTAGGTTGTACTGTGATATTTCACATACCATTTTTAAATATACTTTAAGCATTGAAAAACATTATTAAATAATAAAAATGCCGTCAGTGCAACTATCTAGCGAAGACCATCGATGCGGAAATAGGCCTATGTGGCCTCCGCCTTGCAAAGGTAATCGACAAATCTGATTGCTTTCTGGTATTGTTATTAAATAGTTGACAGTTTAAATTATATTTGATAGCGTCTCTGCAATGTCGAAAAGAGCATTCAAATCGTTTCGCTCACAGTTGCGAAACATGCGTAACTCTTTGATTTTTTTACTAACAACGCTTTACTAACAAATATGATGTATTGCTTTAAGCGTTAAAAAATCATATAACTTACTTATTAACAATTGTATATCCGCACTAAATTCAAGCTAAGATTGAAAACTATAGTCAGTAATGACTTATTGGCATGGAAACAGACTCATGGCAACTGATGGAAGTCAGTACAATAATAAATTACGAGAGGATTATTTATTAATATAATATTAAAATCTGAATATATATATATATATATATATGAACATGTCAGGTTCTCTCATCAAATATGTAAAATATGATGAAATCTTTCATTGAGAAAATTAACAAATTTTTTAAGGCAAAAATTTTAAATTGTAATTAAAAAAAGCAATTTATCTACGTTTATGTTTAGTTGTTCTTATTTACTTAAAAGAAGGAAAATGAATTTTTCGAAACCGTTTGGTTTTTTATTTAAAAACAAATATGGTTGAAAACCAAGATAATTGCATAAATTTTAATTTAGGTCATTTTATTTTTAACCACAACTTCTGGTAATTTTCTGATTATCATACTTACTCGGCGGATAAAATTAATTACGCGTTTTATGAGCGCTGGTTAATAGTACTATCCCGTGAAATATAATACTTAAGCCCACAAATAACGTTCAACAACAAAATTTTGAAAATCTGCCGACAAAATATAAAACAAAACAAAGCAAAATTTATTACATCTTAAACTTTATGAGGTATTCAATGAAAAATTATACAATATTAAGAATTAATCCAATATTTATGTTTTTAACCTTTACCTTACCGTGATATAAAATACTCGTATGCAGCCACGCTGTCAATTCGTGTTACCTTAAGAAATTAGAGTTCTATTAGTCTTTAAAATGTGAAAAAATGGTTAATGCCATAAATTTACTTTAAATATTGAGCATTAAACATAAAAAAAAGTAATATTATAATTCGAACCATTGCGAATTCGGAGGTTACATTATATAATACAACCTTCCTTTTTATCTATCTTCATTTAATTAGTGAGAAAGAGACACCATTATATTCGTATGTTTGTTATTGTTTTCACTGTGAAATGAATATGTGATTTCTTTCTATCTTACCACAAATGGTATTTATGTCAACGTATTAGTTTTACAACGGAATGAATTTAAAATAATTATTTATGTAGGATACGCCTTACTAGTTATTTATAAGCGCATTTTTACTAGTTATTTCTAAGCGTAAAGATTATTGTTTAAATTAACTAGAATATGAAGTGTATGTTGCGTAGATTTACTGAAATATTATGAATTTCATTAGAGAGGTAGACCAGTGTTAACGCATGGCTTGGGAAGGGTTTATGAATTTAAAAATTTAATTTTCGATTTAAGATAAGCCTATTTAAGTGGGTGAATTTAAAATCTTATCAAAAAGCAAAAAGTGATTTTTATGTAAATACATTGTACTTTGTAAAATCTTGTGGTTATTCTAAACATATAGATAAATTCTTAGATAGACTTTAATTATATTTTTTTAAACAGAGATGCGTACAAGGAATGTGTGTAATGTCAATATTCTTACTATTTTAAAAACTACAATGAGTGCGAACCCGCCGCTTACCCAGGACCGTTTATAAGCAAAAGCTCCTATACGGTCCTTCTCATTCGCCGCCAGGCTGACATTTTTTTAATGTAAATTGGCAGCTATACAATTCCGTTAGTCACTTAAGTGACAAAACGGAACCGCACAATTAACAAAATGCATTTGTATAAAACACTATTTTCAAACTAAGCTAAATGCTTATGCTATAAAAATATAACTAACTTGCTGGTCTTCAAGAAATATGCGCAATCCCGCGACCACCAGCTCACTGGGCCAGATTCTGAACCACTAGACTAACAAGCTGCTCAAAAAGTTACAATTATTAATAAACAAAATTGTTTAAAATAATACGATACCTCAACTATAGTAATTTAATAATATTTCAAGATAATATAAATGTTAATTTCATAATATTCGTAGTTTCAGTGGTTATCATAGAATGACTAGAGTCAGATTGTAATAGTTTGATAATAGTTTGGAACGGCAAAAGCATTAAACTAACGGACCAGCTTATTAGCAAGTAGGTACGTATAATAATCAATATGTTTTATATTTTTTATTTATTATCTTAGTTTTATTAACCACAATTGAGTTTAAAAAACATCTACCGGTTTCGGAAAACACCTTTTCCTTCTTCAGGATGTCATAACTAACTAAAAATATAGCATTGTTGCTTCACCAGAATCTATTTTTAAAAAAACAACAATTATTTAAAAAATAAATTTAGTACCTAACTCAAATTGCTGCTCAATACAAATTTAGTCGAATAATTTTTAGGAAAAAATTTTAGAATAGGACTCGTAGTTAAATTTAGTTGGCTGTTTAGAATTTCCTGATTACTTTTACATGCTTTATTTATCTCCAACGATTCCAAATTATTTAATTTGTGACCTACACCGTTTATATGCAAAATTGACAATCCCAATTTTTTTTTTTATCAAAGCCATGACTATTTTCTATTAAATGATTAGCAAATTCTGAAAACCCACTATTGTTCAAACATCTCAAATGCTCCTTTACTCTTATATTAAAATTTCTACCCGTTTTACCAACATAAAATGCAGCACAATCCTTGCAACTAAGTTTATAGACGCCAGAATTGTTAAATTTATCATCTTTGTCTTTAGAATTTATGAGTAAATTTCCTATACTATTATTTGTGTAAAATGCGGGTCTAATGTCTCGTGGTAGGTGTTTAGATATTTGTTTCGAAAAGTTATTTATGTATAAAATCCTACGCCAATTATCATTATTATCATTATGTTTTATCTGTGATTTATATAAAAACTGATTATTATATTCTTTTAATTTATTTTTTAAAATGGTGTCTATCAAACATGTATTATACCCATTATTAACTGCTATTTTTTTAATTGTATTCAATTCAATATTGAAATTGGATGTTGACATAGGATAAAAATAAAAATAGATTCTGGTGAAAAAACAATACTTTATTTTTAGTTAGTTATGACATCCTGAAGAAGGAAAAGTGTTTTCCGAAACCGGTAGATGTTTTTTAAACTTAATTGTGGTTAATAAAACTAAGATAATAAATAAAAAATATGAATCTTAACCACCAAGTTAATATTGCTAATTTTAAAAGTAATATGTTTTATATTGTAGTATACATACATATTATAATAAAGCTCAAATCTTAATATATAAAATAAAACTTTTGTTAATATTTAGTATTATTATTATTATGGGTTTAGTTCTGTGATATTTTAATACAAATTAAATGTTTCAGAAAGATTTACATACAGATAAACTCAAATTATCGAAAAAATATTTTATCAATAAAAATAAAAATATCCCGGTGCCAGCTAAAATATTTTTTCGTTAAATTGAGTTTATTTGTAAATTACCTTTCTAATTGATACATTTAATTTCTACAACGATATATATTGTTGATTGACATGATAATATGGTATTACTTTTAAAATTAGCAATATTAACATTGTGGTTAAAATTCATATTTTTTATTTATTATCTTTGTTTTATTAATTAAAAATTATAAATAACCAACTAAATTTAACTACGAATCCCATTCTAAAATTTTTTCCTAAAAATTATTCGAGTAAATTTGTATTAAGTAACAATTTGAGTTAGGTACTTAATTTTTTTTTTTAATAATTGTTTTTTTTAAATAGATTCTGGTAAAGAAACAATAATATATGTTTTTAGTTAGATATGAAATCCTGAAGAAGAAAATGGTATTTTTCAAAACCGGTAGATGTATTTAAACTCAATTAAGTGGTTAATTAAACAAAGATAATAAATAAAAAGTATGATATGATATGACTTAAGTACCTAATGTTTTTAATGTATTAATTAGAAAGATATACATATAAAATCACATACCTTTGATTAAACTGATAGGAGATGCCAGAATTAACAATTCATTTTTAAATATAAATAAATATGAATTAAATATATTAATTAGAAATATATACATATAAAATCAATTTTATCGAAAAATATTGATTTGCGCCACCGGGATTCGAACCTGGATCTCTTTCCAAACCAGGGAAGGTGCATTATCCAACTATGTTTCAACGACGATATTTTTAGCGACAAATTTTTGAACCTATATGTTACCTATTTGATATAAATAAGCTTGATGGCTCTTTCAAATAATGTAACGATTAAATATATTAATATCAAAAAGGTAACATATAGGTTCGAAAATTTGTCGCTAAAAATATCGTCGCTGTAGCATAGTTCGATAATGCACATTTCCCGGATTGGAAGAGATCCAGGTTCGAATCCCGGTAGCAACAACATTTTTTTTCGGTATAATTGATTTTATATATATATAAATATACATCTTTCTAATTAATACATTTAATTTGTATTTAAAATATCACAGAGCTATGTTCTGAATAATTACAACTTAAAAAGAATATGTTCTCCTTAATAACTTAATATTTGTTTAAAAATTTATTGGAATGTTTAAATAATAAATATTTGTATTTATTCTTAATATAGTGCATACATAAGTATATTTATGTATCCTCTAATATAAACAAGATCAAAATCGTTTATTTTTACTACAATTTCACATATTTGCTTTGTTTCATTTTTAATGTATGTTCTTGTAGTTTCTTCTTTGTTATATTTTTTGGCATTTCATTAAAAATCTTCATCGTACTACATCGTCGAATTCTGATATTAAGCCTTCTTCCTGAATGGAAGTCTCAGTCTATCTTTTTCTCTTGTACAATGTTCGCGCTCAAGTTGATTTGCATGAATTTTTCTTATAAATTCTGCCGATATTTTCTTAGTGAAGATTTTATAAATAAATACCATGACATTGAAATATATTTTCTGCTTAAAGGTCATTATATTCAGTTCTTTCAGCTTTGCTAAAAATAAAAATATTTTTTTCTAAACACTTAGTCAAAGTAAGCAATGAAAATTCTCATGACAAATTACAGATGTGCTTTAAAATGTTTATTTTCTGTCTCTATGGAGTGGAAAATAGAACATACAATAGTAGTCGACATAATTGAATACGCCAATAAAATGAAATGGCAATGGACAGGTCACATATGGTACCCGAGGCGAATGAAGAGGCTGACAGGCCATTCTAAAACCATCTGGGTGACGAATCATCAAATTCTGCAGAAATACGTGGCAGCGAATAACAATGGATAGAGAAGAGTGGGAGATACTTGGGGAGGCCTTTATCCAGCAGTGGATGAAAAACGGCTGATAATAATAATGATGATGATTCAAAAAAGCATAAAATATAACTAGCAAAGTTCATAAAATAGATAATATTTTGTTTTTAAAGAAATTATTTTCTAACATAAATTATTTATACCTGTTATTTGTTTGTTATCATGTTGTTTTTAACCACTTTTATGAGTTAAATTTAATACACCAACCGGTTTCTGAATATACTATTTCCTTCATCAGGATGTCAAATTAAATAACTAAAACCATAATATGTCAAATTGTTGTAATGTTTATAAATACAAGTTTTTTTAAAGCACTAAAAATAAATTTAGTAGGTACTTACTTAAATTGTTACGATGATGAAAGACTTAATGATCCGAAATAATTGGGATTTTTTTTTAAGATAGGACTTTTAGTTTGTTATTTATAATATTTTAGTTAATTTTCACGCTTTAATGATTCTAAATTATTCAATTTAATTTAATTTATGAATAATTTTCCTATATTATGTTTGGTGGTAGGTTTTGAAATAATTTATGTTAAAATGAATAAAACCCATAATGTAAAGTATGCAATATATATTTATTTTTTGTTGGTTTTACAAATAAATTTAAATAAACAGCATAAAATAACGTTGGTATGTACGTTGATAGCGCTAAAATTGAATTTTAATGTTTTACTTTTTAAATTGTCATATTTTAAATTTATAATTCAATATTTATCTTGCTTTTTATAATCCTAATATTTTCACTATTATTAGTGTAAAAGTGGTCGCGAACCACGGAAAGCGGCAAGCGCGAAATTAAACGTGACACACGTATGAAAGCTTAGCGATGAAAAACAGTGCACGCCTTATTAACAACGTAAATTGGACAGTGAAAGCCCGGGATCAGCGGGGAGTATGAATGTGACATGTTCACGACTGAAAAAGTGACCAAAATGTACGCCACTGTATTCTCTGTGATAAAATGAATGGAGCAATGTGTAATTATTTTCTTCCTCCGTAAAATTGTTCTGCGCGCCCCCACGGTACTACGAATGTTAATTCGGTCGTTAATTCACAGAGAGAAATAAGCATTGTTTGAAAATGTGCCGACAATTATATAATATAGTAATAGTCACCATAATTATAAAAGTGTTATTTGATGTATCGCACACCTAGACCAATACTAAGACAATTAAAAAAACTAACATTAAGAGTTATTATTGTATTCGGATACATAACTAACTAAGCCCCAGCTCTCGAATAGTGTCATTTCAGGATACATTTATGACCTAAAATGATATTTAGTTTCAAAAAATGAAGAGAAATGTTTTTATTTTTTTGTCTATTGAAAAATGATTTTTTTGAGTTGTCTTAGTTTTGATCTAGGTGTGCGATATGTTCGGTATTTATGACAGGACCAGATCGCCAGTCGGCGTGCGCGTGTGGATGCTTCATTAGGTTTACTATACTTATCTGACCCCTTCCTCACTCCCCCTCAAATAACCTTTACCACAGAGCACGACTTTTTCTCTGTATGATCTGTGACTTGTGAACTGTCAAGAAGTAAACGTCCGGCTATAAGCTCATTATTCTGTTTTGTTTTGTACAATTACTGTAGCTATTGTGTATTTCGGTTTTCTCGCGCCACGTACCAAACTATTATTGTGTTCAGTGTGCGTCGTGTGAATCAGCGAAGTTGTTTCTGAAGTTCAGGAGAGCTATGGCTACAGCAGAGAAAATTCAGGTAAGTCGTGTTCTTCCCGGTTGGTCCTTCAGCCATTATTGTTCTGTTCCTATATCGAATCCCTGCCACCCCCTTCCTACATCTCGTTTTCTCACCCCCTAGTGTTAACAATATTATTTTTTTCACGTATATATTCTCAACAGAACATTAATGACCCTGATAGATCATCCTAGTACGACATTAGGATAAAATGAAATAAACAATTTTAACAATGAGAGAAATGATTGATACACAATACACATTTTTATGATTATGACGTTAAAAACACTGTGTAACAATTTAAAACAATTACGAGCAAATTAATAAGTATATGTAGTAGGTACTTTACCATAACATTAGTTCCGTTCGCATTGTAATTAATTATAATGTTTGGAAATGTCATCATGTTTGATTTTTCGTTATTATTTTCAATATGATTATATATTTTTGCTTAATTATTACAACATTGTTCGTTTGCATTTGCTTTTTATTAGTTTGATAGTGATTGTCAGTTTCATTTAAATGAAATAAAACTTAGATTATTAATCGACAACCCGGTGTTTATGTAACTTTAAATAAATACTATGATCCAAGTGTGTACATATTATTATACAGAGATATTATCAGTACTTTCTGAAAGGGGATGATGCCAACGCCTCTAAATGTTCATTCTATTGAGATATATTCAAATTAATAGACACATGAGTGTGTCTATTAATTTGAATATATACTCTTTCTATTTTGTTTTATTTGTATATAGGTATATTTAGTGCAATCTGAATAACTAATGCTTACGTTTTGACTTACGAAATGAATTCGGTAGAGGGCAGTAAGATGTCGAAAAATTGGTATTATAGGTTTTTTGAATATATTAGTTAGTTTAAGTGCCATTTTAATTTTTTTAAATGCTATTGATAGCTAAATTTATATTAATTTATTTAATAAAAATTAATTTATTATTTAAACACACTTTATGGTTTTACTAAATGTATTGATGATTTTAATTATTTTTTAGAGTTAATTAATTTTATTTACGGAAAATTTTACCGGAAAAGAATTATACCGAGAAAAATTGTATTTTTTCTCTTGGGTTGCCAGCTATGCTTGCCGTTAGAAGCATCGCCGATTGTCGAGGCTTCTAACGGAACCATCTTCCGTTAACTGGTTTACCTGATCGTGCCAAGTCTTCTACGGACGTCCTCTATTTCAGGTGCCATCAACATTTACTTACTTAATTACCATCACGCCGTTTCTCCGCAGGGGTATGCAGAGAGGATAGAGCGCCATACTCTTTTGTCCTGACACAATTTTCGCCTCATTCACATTCATACATCTTCTCAGACAAGCTAACCGATTGTCGAGGCTTCGAATTATAGAATTATAGAAATTATAAAAAATTATAGAAATTATAGAAATTATAAAAATTATAGAAATTTTAAAAATTATAGAAATTTTTTAAATTATAGAAATTTTTAAAATAATTGAAATTTTAAAAATTATAGAAATTTTAAAAATTATAGAAATTTTAAAAATTATAGAAATTTTTTAAATTATAGAAATTTTTTAAATTATAGAAATTTTTTAAATTATAGAAATTTTTAAAATTATAGAAATTATAAAAATTATAGAATTTATAAAAATTATAGAAATTATAAAAATTATAGAATTTATAAAAATTATAGAAATTATAAAAATTATAGAAATTATAGAAATTATAACAATTTAAATAACATCCTCGAGGCTTAAGAACCATCCTCCGTTAACTGGTTTACATGATCGTGCCAAGTCTTCCACAAAATAAATAAAATATTTATGAATTAATTTTAATGTTTTTTTTTTTTGTAAACATTTTTTTGAAATACAGCGCACGAGATGTCGTTGTCTTGAAATTTCTTAAGAATAAGAAAGTCCATTTTAAAATTGAAATTTTTCCGCGATGTTTTTTTCATGGCCGGCCGGCAGTGAAAATTTTTTTTTTAAACTTTTATCGATAAGAGTTCTATTTTTATTATCATTTACACGAAAAAAATCATCATAATCATCATCATTTAAATCACCACCTTCTTCTTTGATTTTCACAAACGACGTACAGGATAGTACGCCGCACAGTGCATATAATTGGAATGCTGCCTATTATTACTATTTATCTATTCAAGGCGTCTTATAGCGATCTCAGATGTGTAATACCTGTTATAATTAAATAATCATGTTATTATAAATTAATATAAATGTAAAACGCCTGTGAGTCCGCAATAGGTATTACTCTGGCGTTTTTATATTGTCTATTAACTGGCGCATACTTTCTTTTAAGACGTTTAATACTTATTTTTCTTATTATTACTTACCATCACGCCGTTTCTCCGCGGGGGTAAGCAGAGAAGATAGAGCGCCATAATCTTCTGTCCTGACACAATTCTCGCCTCATTCACACTCATACATCTTCTCATACAAGCTCGCCGATGGTTGAGGCTTCTAACAGAACCATCCTTCGTTAACTGGTTTACCTGATCGTGGCAAGTCATTCACGGACGTCCTCTATTTCTGGCGCCATAAAACTTGACTATATTGGTTTTTTTGAGTGCGATTTTATTTTTGAACAATTCTACAAGTAGGTGAATACGTAATGTATTTAAAAACATGAATTATTCCTTCTTCTTCTTCTTATTTTCTTATCAACACATTTTTTATAGTATTATTAAGTGTGTAAGGATTTTTTTTTCTGCAAATTTACAACAGAGTACTGCGTCTCTGATACGCCTGCTGCGGGCAGCTGTGCGGGTAGGCTAGTATAATTATTAAATTAACTTAATTTAATAAGTTTTCATAATAAAACTATGAAAAACTTATGAACACAATTCAGAAGTACAATTGACCTTGGGTAGTTTGTTGGTGTAGTGGTCAAGACGTTGGCGTAGTGATCAAGTGGTCGGAGGTTCGCGCCTCGTTCCAGGACACCAGCAAGTTAGCTCTATTTTCATGGTACAAGCATTTAGCTTAGTTTGAAAATAGTAAGAATATGGATGTGACATGCAAAAAAAAAAACACAAGCGACATTTTTCAAATACATCTTTTAAAAATAGAAATGCGTACATGGAATACATGTCACATCAGTATTCTTACTATTTTCAAACTTACTTATCTAAATGCTTGAACTATGAAAATAGAACTAACTTGCTTGTCTCTTTATTAGTACACCTATTTATGTAAAAATTCTTCTTCTTCTCTTTCATATTCTTTATCCTTAATAGGTTGGGGGTAGAATTGGATAGTACTCTACCACCGCTCTCTGTTCTAAGCTGTGTCGATTACTCGTGGCCACTGATAGTTCCAGCTTTTTTCCCAGAGTCTCTCTATATACCTTTCCTATGTTCTCCTGGGTCATCTTTTAGGTTTTATTTCCTCTGGCACTGATGAGAAAATATGTTTAAGTAGTTTTTCGTTTTCCATTCGGAAGATATGTCCAAGTCAACTTATCTTAGACATAAATTCATTTCGTAAATGAAAATCTATTAAAAATAAAACATGTATTTCATTGGCATGTTAAAAATATTATACGTGTTATAACATTTTTGTGGACACGATACCTAAAGTTGTTCTTATATTTATATTTTTATCAAAAGTTTTTGAAAAACTTATCTCAGGTATGTTCGTTAATCAGCCTGATTTGCTATCTTCTTTCAAAATGACGAATATTCTAAAATAAAATAATTCGTAACTTTGTTAATACTGCATCTAGGAAAAAAAAAACTTTTGCACAGACGAATATTCATGATTTTTGCAATCATCGCTGAAAGAGATTTTGTACTTAGTCAACGTACTCTAGGGATTATTGCAAAAGTCTCCTTTATTATAGACTTCGATTTAAATTAGGTGACGGGGAACATTTTCTAACAAATAATCGTTGTCATTTTTATTCTACAATATTGTGATTTTCTAAAATACTGATACCATATATTTGTATTGTAAAAAAAAAGTATTATTATTTTTATACAAATCGAATGTATCAATTAGAAAGATATACATACAGATAAACTAAATTTATTGATTCAAATCCCGGAGGCGGCTAAAATATTTTTTACTTTTAAAATTAGCAATATTAACTTGGTGGTTAAGATTCATATTTTTTATTTATTATCTTAGTTTTATTAACCACAATTGAGTTTAAAAAACATCTACCGGTTTCGGAAAACACTTTTCCTTCTTCAGGATGTCATAACTAACTAAAAATATAGTATTGTTTCTTCACCAGAATTTATTTTTAAATTTTTTAAAAAACAACAATTATTTAAAAAAAAAAAATTTAGAACCTAACTCAAATTACTGCTCAATACAAATTTAGTCGAATAATTTTTAGGAAAAAATTTTAGAATTGGACTCGTAGTTAAATTTAGTTGGCTGTTTAGAATTTCCTGATTACTTTTACATGCTTTATTTATCTCCAACGATTCCAAATTATTTAATTTGTGACCTACACCGTTTATATGCAAAATTGACAATCCCAATTTTTTTTTTTTATCAAAGCCATGACTATTTTCTATTAAATGATTAGCAAATTCTGAAAACCCACTATTGTTCAAATATCTCAAATGCTCTTTTACTCTTATATTAAAATTTCTACCCGTTTTACCAACATAAAATGCAGCACAATCCTTGCAACTAAGTTTATAGACGCCAGAATTGTTAAATTTATCATCTTTGTCTTTAGAATTTATGAGTAAATTTCCTATACTATTATTTGTGTAAAATGCGGGTCTAATGTCTCGTGGCAGGTGTTTAGATATTTGTTTCGAAAAGTTATTTATGTATAAAATCCTACGCCAATTATCATTATTATCATTATGTTTTATCTGTGATTTATATAAAAACTGATTATTATATTCTTTTAATTTATTTTTTAAAATAGTGTCTTTCAAACATATATTATACCCATTATTAACTGCTATTTTTTTAATTGTATTCAATTCAATATTGAAATTGGATGTTGACATAGGATAAAAATAAAAATAGATTCTGGTGAAAAAACAATACTTTATTTTTAGTTAGTTATGACATCCTGAAGAAGGAAAAGTGTTTTCCGAAACCGGTAGATGTTTTTTAAACTCAATTGTGGTTAATAAAACTAAGATAATAAATAAAAAATAAAAAATATTTTTTCAATAAATTGAGTTTATCCGTGTGTAAATATATATTTCTAATTGATGCATTTTTATTAAAATATCACAAAACCATCGATAGCTGAGATTAAGCTTTATCAAAATAACCCATAATAGATCCAATTAATGTCATACGGTTTACGAAATATTTGAACTTTAATGAATTTTTAAAAATTGGTACCCTTTTTACTTTATTTAATGATATTTCCAAAACTTTAAAAATATCGCTTTCTGTATGTTGATTATTATTTTTGCTAAGTCTTCCTATGAAATGTGTGTAACTTATTTGTAAAAATAGAAATAGTTTTGCCAGGAAAAATGTTTAAAAATGTGAAAAAGTTTAAAGCACTTTGGTGTAAAAAAATATCATAATCTAAGTAAGTGAGCTAAAGTGGCGAGACAACTCATAAGTACCAATATTTTATACCTTTCATCAGATTGTTTCAGTATATATTTAGATTTGGCAGACTATTAAAAATATTGACGCCATAACTTAGTAAATAGGTCATTTTTAGTTGTCTAGTAGTTCGCATGTATTTGTTATATTTTTATGTGACAGATATTTACTTTTTATATATTGTGCTCAATGAAACATATATACTAGAATACAATATGTATATATAAACATACTGTCATATAAAATATGAACATATTCGAAATATTAGAAGTGTTTACCAAAATTAGAATCACCATGTATTCCGTTTGAGAGTTAAGTTTTACCGGCATACCCTTAGGGGCGGGTCTGAAGGGGGGTGTTTGGAAAATTTTAGGAAAAATGCACTATATTACGTTAAATTCAAATATGCATAACTAAATTAAATTTAAAATGAATGGTTGAAACAATAAGATGAATACTAATTTAATGTATTAATTATAAATATATACATATAAAATCAATTTTGTCGAAAAATATTGTTTTTGCGCTACCGGTATTCGAACCTGGATCTCTATTTCCAATCCGGGGAAGTACACTACCAATTGTGTTATAACGCCAGTATTTTTCATGAAAAATTTTCCAACCAATATGTTACACTTTTTCAAATTAATACATCTGTCGTTCATTATTTGAAAGCCATCTATATTGTTTTTACGGAATCGCAAATACCTTTGAGTAAACCGAGTGCAGACACCAGAATTATCAATTCATTTTTTTTTAATTTTGGACACATTGATACAACTTATGTTATTAAGGAGAACACATTCTTATTGTGAAGTTGTAATTATTACTATACGTAACGCTTAAAATCAATGGTATCTTTAATTCCTGTTAATACATAAAAAAAACAATCATTTACGCGAGTGTTAACAGTGTTCGTTATACGTATTCTGCGTCGCTTGTCTTGTGGTTGAAAAGAAGAGAAACAATCGAATCAGCTTCCACCAAATCCCATTAAGTAATATCATCTTTATTCTTTTAATCAAATTATATTTTTCATTAATATTATATTATCCAATACAATTGCCACGCTATCGCATTTAAACATGTTGATTCATAACTTCAGTCAGCAAAAGTTTTTAAAAAAATTAATAAGCCCACCAAGAAGCCGCCACTTTAACAATTGGTGAAAATCTTCCATATTTCAAAACCCTATTTTGAAAAAATGATTCTTATAGGAATCGATAATAATAACGGCACGTAATCGCCACACGGTGTCCTGGAAGCCGGAGGCTTGAACATAAATCACACGCGTTACGTGAAGCCTTAACTCTCATGGTCAATATTACTTGCACCATAAATTATCACGGGCCCGTTATTCAATTTTACCTGAAATAATTTTTGCAAACAATGTTAATAATTCAAATTATTATATAATGTTTATAAGCATTTGAATGGCCGTTTTAAAATACTTCGAATATCTCTACTAACATATCTTAACATTGTAACAACATAAATTGGTATCATCATAAATTTTAGTCAAAATTGACTTTTTATGTATCAAAATTTATACACTGGTTATCTCTTTAAAACTGTGTAAGAAAGTTGTCAAATTATAATAGTAGAAAAAAAAGGTAACAAAAATCATAGTTATGTTTAATAACACTTGTTAAAACATCAATTGTTGATTGGAATACAAATAAAATATATGAATTATACAGTATAACATGCGCGAGATTAGAAATCGATTTATTTATTTTATTACTCTAAATTATACTCGTGGCGCATCATTTTTGTAAAAATTTCACCTCATTGACGATGAAACAATTGAAGATTTGCCGTGAAAACCGAAAAATGAATGTACGTGATGTCTGTGGATTGCTGATCGAGTGACAGATGCGTGCGCGTTCAGATCAAACATGCATGTGTATGTAGTGAGCATGACGATGCTTATCAGGAGAGCATGAATAAAGACCGGCAACGAAACTTGGCCTCTTTTCGCTCCGCATCACTTTCCGAATATAGATAGATCTAAGATAATTTGTAATATTTTTAATCGGGAATGAATACTGTCATTTATCACATTAAACAAACAGTATATTATTTTCGTCACCACATCTAACCCCATTAAAGGATGCATCAAACGTCAACGTTTTTATCAGGAGACAACATCAGATTATTCCAAGGGCAAGATATTGTTATAGTAATTTGATGCGAAAGTAATTATCGATTTGTGTAAGAAAAACATTGAAATATTTTAAAAGAATCAATAATTATTTAGTCAAGTACATATTATCCATTATTAGCTATAACTGCAAACTATCGAGAGTTTCTCGTCATCAACTTTGATGAGACATCTAACACAGGGGCTTGTCTTCCAGTGATAAATTTTACGAACGAAACTTCCTAAACTACTTACGATTCGTTCTAGCTTTTTATACAGTTTCATCATATTATACTGAACAAATATTTTTAGTCGCGGTAGTAGCGTTGTTTCCATTTTTAAATTTATACCATATACGATGTCGTAAATTAATTTTCTTTTCTACATTGGTTTTGGGGTTGCTATACCTACCATTGTAATTGAAATAAAACTGGCTAAATCAAATAGAATATGTCCCTTTTTAAAGCAATAACGTATGACATATATTTCTGTTTTCATTATTTTTTATCTATTGTAATATCCTTGATTTCCACAACCATTGTTTTCATATCCTCTTAATATTACATAACGAGAAAATTTGACACTTTTATAACTATTGGAGTAGTCTTAAACATACATTATTATTTTTTTAAATTATATTTAATGCCAGTTATAAATGGTGCCTATATAACAAAATATTTTGTTATTTTAATATAAAGTCTTCGTAATAATAATTACAAATGGATATGATAATAATTTACCCACATAATATTCGGTTGTTTAGTAAGACTGCGGTTTACTTAATGGAAAATTTTTAAACAAAAATTATAAAATTTACATAAATTAGGTGTTCTCCATTATTTAGGCCTATAAATTTAGAAAAACTATAACATACAAAAAAAAAAAACGGTGAAAACTGACGTTTTAGAACAGAATTTTTTTTATGAAATAATGTAATTTTTTGTCACAAATAAACAAAATAACGGGAAAATAGCATTTCAAAAAAACAGAAAATACTTAATAGACGACCTAATATACTCGTATATAATGAAATTTGTCTGCGACCTCAGTTAAAAGAAAAAGTCAATTCACCTTTCGGCGGTTTCATTTTTGGTAAAAAAGTACGATTTAATCTATTTTTAGTGGATATAATCCGTTCTAGATAGAATACTAATCTAAGAAGAGAGATTGGAGTATGGAAAAATATTGACTGAATACACCACACATGTGTACTCAGGTAGTAAAATGTTGAGTTTATGCATGTCACGACCGATTTTGTATTTCTTGTATATCGATCAAGGTATAACATATTATTACAAAATAATATCATTTTAATTTAATTTTCATCTAATAATTTGTATCTTTTTCACAGTGTAAAATAAACCATTTATTTGTCTCGTTAATAAATTAACGTTTATTGTTTCTGTGTATATAATGTTTCACATAAAAAATAGATTTTTTACTATGTTAGATGAAAAGTTTTGACAATCGTGATTTATTGTGTAAATACCTGAAATGACTAAAGTAATATTGAAGGATGTGTAAAGTAATTAAGGAATGAAATACTCGAATATATGTATAAAGGAATGACTTAGCATTGAATGAATGAATAGCAAATGAAAAAAGCAGTAGCAAAAGTAAAAATGTTACATCAAATTTTTAAATGTGTCTCTAAATATCGATGTTGAGAATGGATAGCGTGTTTTTATTTGAGATAACCAAATATGTCAATATTATACGTATGATTCAAATCATCATTTGAGACACCTTAATATGTAAATATTATGACTATGGAACTTTTAACATTTTTGCATTTAATATTGTAATACGGTGTAAGTCATCGGAAATAGAATTGTTAAGAAACTAAAATTAAAGTGAAATTAGTTTTAAAATTTTAACGATATATTTCATAAGTTAATACATAAATTTGAATTTTAATCAATAATTGAATAAATCATCTGCAAAAACCTATAAATATTAATATTAAACAAAAATTTTTAAATTACTTTAGTACTATTTGTAATGTTAATACGAACATGGGACCAACATCCTCTCAAGCACAGAACAAAAAAAAAATATCTTATATTGTGTTTATATTATATTCTAATGTATCATATTTTTATAATCTCATATTCACATTCCTATCATAAATATAAAAAGGCCGTAAGGTATAATGAAAAACTGCACCCTAATCCATTAATAGTTATACTAGTTTGTAATGTACTGATACTAGGCGTAAATCACGCATTAACTTAATATAAAATATTAAACATGTTACTAAAGCATATTAATATCTTTGCGGAAAATAAATCAAAGACCTCACGAAAATAAAATCCTCTTTACCTATGAGATTTGCTTCGTATCTCAATATCCATTCCAGGCGGGATAAACTAACTCAAAATATTCTGTCACTATTTCATCCTTCTCAAACACCATATTCTTTCTATTTGCGCTGTGTAGATTATAGATAAAGTATAAAGTATATTTGATAAATGTTCAGTCATTATTTTTTGCTTCCATTTAAAAAATATTTCACTAAACTCAAAACATACGTGTAGGCTGGAATAATGGTGAAATCAACCAAAGTTTTAAAAGATGGATGAATGAATCATTTTTGTTGCAATTTTCTTATAATGATTTTTCGTAAAGTAGGCTAAGAAATTTAATTACAAAAATATACAACATTTGGAGATGTTTCAGATAGTTTTAAAACGCGTCGTATTCACATAAAAATGCGATTTTAATAAATACGTGGCGCATTTTTTAAGTAAGCACGGAATTTTTATTTACAGATCACATCATTTTTACAACACTTTACTTTCTTCAGATACATAGTCCCCACAATTATTAAGGCACCCATCATAACGAGGCAACAATTTTTGTATACCTTCCTCATATAACGACGCCGTCTGGGATGAAAATCATGTCAGTACTCGGTCTTTGAGTTCATCATCGTTATCTAAACGCTTGTCACCAAGGAACCACTTAAGATGAAAGAAAAAAACGAAATTACTTGGTGCCAAATCAAAAGAAGGACACACTTGGCGATGTTTCACGTTTCGTGCATTCAAGAAATGAATCACGGACCGTATCTCACAGTCTGCAGGCTGAACTATTGTCTTGAATATTTCAACCACTCGCTACAATATGGCCACACTATGTGAATGTCTCTAACGTTGCATGTGGTAAGTCAACTGATAAAAGAAACCATTGCGTATACGCAACATTGCAACCGCATCGCTACACCGGAAATATCCGGCAACGGTACTTACTTAAAAAATGCGCCTCGTTTATTATATTTACTCACACACTCTATGGCGTCAATTAAAATTAATACAATTGTATCAAAAACATATTAATTCCTTAGAAAAATATATTTAAATCGGTCCTAATAATGTATATTTTCCCTTTTTTTTCCTTTTTTTCGACTGATATAAATGAGTAAATGTAGTATAAATCCAAATTTTCGCAAAAAATGCAAACAGAGGAATTAATGTTGAAAATGGCTCCTTAAAACGAATTAAGTGAATCATATTTACTGTTTCCGAGGTAAGTTTGTAGAACTCCATAACTCATAAAACAAAATTCTTGTGCTTTTTATTCTACTCGTTTAATTTACATGAGACGGATTTCGTCTTGAGATAAATTATTAGATTGATAATACGCTTACAAGACGAAACGCGTCTCAAGTAAATTAAACGAGTAGAAACAAAAACCAAACGTTTTATTTTCACACATGTAGTTAAGTGAATCAAATAGAAAGATACCTAAACAAAAAAAATATTTTCTTAACACCGTGATACAAACCCGGAACTTTTTCAACCTGTGAAAATGTGTTACCATTTCGCCACGTAAACCATTAATGTTTCCGACAAATTTGAGACTTATGTATTGTAACATTACAGCCAGGCCGCAGTAAGTACGGTCAATAAACCACTATGTAATGGCAACCGGAAAACGAGAAGACTCTGTTAATTTTTATCTATGGAGTACCGGCAGTCCTGTCAGCACGCGCGCGAACGTAGCGGTTCGGTGTTGTAAACATTAATATGCAATAATACAACTTTGTTAATTTAATGGAAGGGTAAGTACTTGGGATATTTGGATTTACATGCTCTGTCTTTAGTTTGAATAACTGTCAATTGCATCATGAATAATTTCCGCATTCTAGAACCCCTGGAGGTTCTTTCCATGCTGTTAGGGTAGTATTGGGACCAATACGCCGTAGCATGATACCGTGAGTCCATCCGACATTCTGAGTCTTGGTCGAGGTATTCCATCAATGTCCTTATTTTTTTTATTTGAACAAAACGGACGACAATGACCATATGTCGGAACGAGAGGCGTATGGTGACATTTTGGGAGCCGCAACTCGTGCTGAGCTGGACATTCGGCGGAAATGTCCGACTGATGGATGACTATGATGCAGCCCACTAAATGGTCCCGCAGGTGGTGCGGTCAATGTCGGAATTCAAAGTTAACCAAGAACATCGGTAATCACCACCATATTGATTTTACGCACTGGTCATTGTCGGATCCAGAAGTTTTCTTCATTGTATGGTTTAGTTTATTCTTGACCAACCTGAAATCTAGGACCTTGGATGTTTTATGTCTAACTTTAAAAGTGTTTTTTTTTTTGTTAAAATGTCCTTAATTTTTCCGCAGTTAGTTAATCTTTCTACTTCACAATATACATATTATCTTGTTTAACCAATCTTATTTTAATATTTAGCACATTGTCCCTTAAATTCTATTAAATGATCCGTTTGATTTATTTATTTTGGTCACAGTTTCTTTAAAATTCTTTAAAATGATACGTCTATTATTCCATTTTTTTAAATAATTATAATTTCCCCGGAAAAGTTTCTGATTTGTATTGCGACAGTATTGATTTGATAAATAGATTTTTTCAATATATCTCTAACTGATTAATTTATTTGTTTTTTTATACCACAGAGTTATATTCTTAAATTGAACTTCACAATATAAATGTGTTTTTATTGAAATATGCAATCAATTCATTTTAAATGAAATTTTTTATGGTTTTTAAAAAAATATTTATTGTTTTGAAATATAGAAAGAAAAATATTTAATGTAAAAGCTTTTTACGTTAAGCGTGATGGATTATTGTTTTAATAAATATAAATACACATTAATGTATCAGAATTTAGAGGCTCTACTTTTGGTGTTAATAACAGCGGCCACTTGCGACGACGTGGACAAGATTAATTGTTTTCCAAGAAAATTCTTCGTCCCCTTTATTTTATTTATCCCCGTTTTCTTGCTGCGGAATACTTACTTGGGTGAATTTTAGGTCATTTTTTCAATTTGCGCAATATTCAATATATACACAAGCATTACATTGTGATAGGTAGTGTGTGAAATGATTGATATGAGTAAAAGAACCGGAAACATTCCCGCATTAGAAGACGGAGGAAATACAAAAGCCAGTAAGTTACTCCTGAACCGTGCTGTTAGTCATAAGAAGAAAGTGATATGAGAAAAATTCATGGGATATTGAGTTATAAATACACCGTTTCATAATTAGACGAATTTATAAAACATACAATATTTTCTTTCCAAGAGACTTTCAATTCTAAATATTATTAATCGCATCATACATAAAAGAAACAGGCTTTTACATACTATTAGAATATATATATATATAATACATTAAGTACGGTACATATTGAAATGATTTTGAATGTAGTATAAGATGGAATTAATTGCAAAGGTTATACGAAATGTTAACATCATATATTCAAGTTTACATGAAATTAGCAACATTTGCATTTATAAGATTCAGACAAACCAGAAAAACAGACAAATCTTAACCAGTTTTTCACAATGGTTCCAAATTATCAAACTATTTTATTTATTTATTTTTGAATATAGTAATATTTAAATAACAGTAAGTTTGTGGTTTGAAAATGAAGATTAAATAAAAATAACAATCACTTTGTATGAAACCGTGAAATTTCGCGGTTTCAGACAAAGTGATTGTTATTTTATTTAACAAAATTATGTTTTTATTTAGTTTTATATTATTCTTAGACGTTATTCTGAAACCGTTCGGCATAAAACATTAAAACTCAAGTAGTTATGTAGCAATAAGGTTGTACGATTTGTATTACATATCGAATATATTATATTAGATAAAGTCACATCGTAGGTACGAGTAATACTCACAAATATAGCTCCCGTTTGTGGAATTCTCACAATTGTAATTTCGGCTCGTGATATCCTTTCAATAACAGCTAGTGTTTAATATTTCAGAGTTAATAAAAGTACAGCTCAAAAATATTGTAGTATTGTTATGTATGTACAAAAATAAACAATATTTTGAATATAATTGATCAATCCGATTTGATAAATTTTCCTTTTTGAATCCATCATGTATGCATAATTTGAATAAATACGTCTCAAAAATGCATAACTATTGATTATGGTGCGGAGTCTAATAAGCTAGGTTGTATGATATGATAGTAGGACAAAAATTGTATGTAAATATTGTTTCGTAAAAACATTTCGTAATTATAATTTTATTTAAAGTAACTCCGTTAGAGTCGAGGAGAGTCGGCATGTGTCAAGGACAATCCGGGCTAGATGGCGCATAATTAGCAAACCAGGCGCTGGATAGAAAGGTTCTAACTCTCGCGCGTCATTTTGGTCTGAGCGCTGATCACTTTGGATGAAAAGACGCGAAATTAACTTACGCATACTGGAGAAAGTTCTGCACGCAATCTGCAGATACGCGTGCAGGAACACTTCCTGTCGGTACAAAATATAGTGTCCGACAAGGTGCTAATTATATACTTTCTCTTTCCAACATCAGTATGTGTAGGTGAAGGAGCGCGAATTTCTATCCCAGAGTTATCTTTATTGATACGGTACAGAATGAATCGCGTGCTCATCTGCGAGCGGGAGTTCAGTCCTGGCATCGGGTCAAGAAAGCGGTTCCTCCAAAGTGCGGAATAACTCAATTTATAACACGCGCATTTCGGTTTTCACTCTCGGGTTAACCTACCTATAATCTAATAATATTAAGATTTATCAGTAAAATCACGTAGATTTAAACCACAGCCCATTTTAATGACTGCGAGGCATGTGATTTGGAGTGTTACCTAGCTAATAATCATATAACTAGTATTGAGTAAAATCAAGTGAGACAATGGTCACGTCTCACACGTGACCAAGAAAGCCGTGGAAACCTTTGCGCTACAATAATAATAATATTGTTATATATACATGTAATTACGTGATAAACACCCGTTTTTGAAGCCACGTCGGACTAAACTCCACCATCAGGCCTTGTTTGAGGCCGACGCCAAAACGCTTGAGTAGACCATCGCCACCCACCACAGCAGAATAAAGAAAGGTACTGCTAACTCACACTACCTACATTTATTTATGGAGCGCGCCTTGGCACAAGTCCTTCCCTCCCGCTCAAAAACTTCCCACTTATTTGTATTTATGTTGTAACATAGTTGTAAGACCTTTTAGCTCAAATTAAAAAATTGTGAATTTCTTTAAAACTATAAACTGGTGAAGATACTACCTTGCATGTAACATCTAATTTTACTTTATTTTTTATCTAGACCAATGAGAATAAATGTTTATAGAAAAATCCCAATATTAATTTTCATTGAAAATTCCTTCTTCCCCCTTGATTGAGTGATCGATGCAGTGAATCGAATCCATTTCGGTACAGCCGAACGACCTGATGAGGGTACCTCATGCTAATCAAACTATATATTAAATTGTGTTGGTTTGGTTACGTAACAATATGTGTATATGAAAACGGAGTTATAGAACATTCAAATTGAGGTAATTATAACATCAAAAATGAGGTAAGACATCCTGAATGAAATATAAAAAACACATATCACCGCTGCCATAAAAATTATATTTGTTTTATTTTTAAAGATATATATTGAAAAGAAGTTTAAATTTCACTCAGAAGGGATTGAAATGTGTTTGGATTATATCCTTTCAGGATTCGAGGAACTTCCGGTTAAGATCCGTGGGTAAAATGGCTGTCTCGAGGAAACGTAAATACGGAACGTATTTATTGAAAAGTGAAGTATTTTCTTCAATCTTCACTGCACAACGTAAATATTATTATATATCAAATCAGTGTAATATTGAAACGTTGCTTAAAAACACAAACAATCACGGAATTACTATTTTAAAATCATTAAATTACGAATGGTTTGTAGATGTTTGACATGAACATTATTTATTAATTTTTTGTAAATAAGACGAAAATATTTATGACGGGATGGAGTCTGATGGAAAATTAAGCTAGACGGAAAAAAATACGCAGAAAAAATTCTGATAATGCCGAACAAAAAATTGACAATAATCAATATTATCAAAAATAGAAGAAGTCACCGGATCGGACAAGTAACGAGATGTGACAATTTACTTATATAAAGATATTATATAGAGAATAAAAGAACGAAAGAGATAAGCATCGTGAGAAGTAGGTATGTGATAAAATAATGACAATGGCAAATGTCGTCTCTCAGCTTTATTTAACGGAAAATGATGCACTTATTAAATATAAGAGAGATATTTACAAATCGATGTAAATATAATTTTTATTTCTGTGTTATCATCGTGCATAGAATAACTTCAATTCACACATATGTACATGTACATATATATATGTATGTATACATAATATAGCGAAGGACGTATGCTGTAATGGGTGTGTTTTGGTTTTACGCCGCTATATTTGATAATATGAATAAAACAAATCTACACCATTTGATTGATCTAAACCAAATCTTGTATAGGCATCCGCCCGTTCATCCCTGGTACACCCACTCTATGTTTATTAGATGAATTGAATACTTGTCTTTCCAAATTTAGTTCAGTTGCACTCTAGAAAACTGAGGAACAATAGTCAATCAATCCAACGAATATCTCACCCTTGAAATTATACAAATTTTGTTAATATTTAGGGTCCACCACCCGCTCTTTTAAATTGTTAGAAAATTCTGAGTAACGCTTGGCAGGGATTTTGTATAAAAATATATTACGTAGAACAAATATGTAATGACAAAAAATGTGTATATAATGTTATAATAACGCTTTTAAAATACACCACTTCTACCATATTTATTTTTAACGAAACATTTAAAAAGTCTTGGATTATGGTATTAATAAGAATTTAAAATTAAAATTATATTTATTCTTATAAGTAAAGCTAAGCATCCAAAAATTTTAAAGTCGTTTTGAAGAGTATCAGTAATTAAATACTGATAATACCAAACTGAGATAATAGGAATTTATAAAATAGTATAATTTAATAACTGTAGTATCGGCGTTCTCAGCATGAATTTAAAATGTGCGTATCAAAAATATTGAACAAAGATAAAATGAAAAATTTAGGATTAATTTCATTCTGCTCTGACTAAGTCAATCTGAAACCTGTCGGCATCACGAAATAAAATAATATTAATTACTCTTTTTAAATAACGCCCTTTGGTTAAACTCGCGGTGTGTAACCTCATTGATTATAATAAGCTGTAATACTATGTAAGTATCGCAAAGTTTTCTCCATCAATCAATCGCGATACTGGCTTATCGAAACTTTGGCATAACCCTCCCCTAAGTACGAGGCAGGCCCGGCGGTAGACAATTGTTTGCCTTTGCCTCGCCACGCTTTGCCTTTGTGGAATTTCCGACTTAAGCCTCTGTATTTCGCGGTTTTATTAATTGTACCGCAAGGATTCTTCTTAAAGTTCTTCGGATTATTCTTTTGATGGTCTATTTTGGATCCAGAGATAGAACATTTAATCATTTCGGAATTAAAGGGAAAAACTAAATCATAGATACAACGTTTATATTGATTTTTATATCTTCATAAATAAGGTTAATTATTTTTTAAATTTTGTATGTATGTACACATATGGGGGTGGGAAAATAAAGATGCAGAATGGGTGGAATTCAAGAGATGGACAGAAGTAGAGAAAAGGGGCTCGGTGATGGACCACCAGAACCAGAAAACACGACCCACCTGTGAAATGCTCTTTTCGGTATCTTCTTCCACTGGATCCACAAGACTTCCGGCTCCTAGACCTGTATAACGCTGTTCAGCACGAAGTACACTTGAACATACACTTTCAGTGATAGCGCAAAAGTGTCAAAACAACACCTTGCACAACCGCACAATGTACAGATGTTGGCACCCACCGTAGCCAGGAACTAAAACACACGTACTAAACTATCAACCCCTCACAACAGAACGATAATTCAAGCCAACAATTCGTTCCCACAGCAGGACGAACTTAGCAGTACAAACAGACACAAAGGTAAACGCTTTCTCAACAGTTAGAAGGTACAACTTCAACTGTAGAGTCATAGAGAACACACCATAGAAATAGGTCATGTTCTGGTATAGGAGGAGAGGGTAGTGGCTAAGTACTGGATAAGAATTATATCTACGCGTTCACGTGCGAACGAGACGGTGATCGGCGATTCATACATCGTAAATACTGATTGAACAGTATGATTTATTACATAATATTAATATATACACGCTGCATTTATAGCAGAAATAAGATTAAGTATTGGTTTAAGATGTATAAAAAAAGTTAACGTAAAATTGGTAATATCTTATAATATTACCGTCAAAAACCACAAATTCAGGTTTGCTTTTCAGTTTTCATGAATAAGGTTTTATGATATGAGATCCATCTGAAACAACACTCTATATCGATTTTTACGAATGTTGATAGATAGACGAAGCGTCAACCATCCTGGATGGTTTGAGGTGTTGTTGTAAGTAAAATCACGTAGAAATTGTGTGTAAAATAGTATTTATTTTATATGGCTACTTATTACACCATTTGATGCCCAAGAAGATATACAGCCTTGTGGTATTCATAACTCAGATCTGCCCAAAAATCGACATACACTATTGTTGCAGGGGTGGTCTTGATGGACAATTAAATGAACAACTGAAGTCATGACAATGTTTGTTCGGTTTCTTTTAAGTGGTATTGTACACGCAAGATGTACACGGTATCAACCGCTCTCTGAAAAACATTGAAATGATACGTTCTTCTGACTTAATAAAAAATTACAATGATTTTTACATTAAAAATGATTTCACTTCGTTTAACAATCCAGTGTTTCTAGATTTGAATGGCTTGTTGATGCAGTTTATATGTGAGAACTGCACGTCTCTTACTGTATCATTATATAATGCATTACTAGGAAGACGAACAACCGTTGGACAGACGCAGTCATCCAGGAATAACTGAGGGGAATCAATAATGCGATAGACTACCCTGAAACCCCTTGGTTTGACGAAATCACGAAGCTCTGCGATGGATAATAATGGAAGACACTTGTGGAGGCCTTCATCCAGTAGTGGATAGAAAAAGGCTTATTATGATGATCAAGATGCATGGCTAGATGCAGTCCATCATATCGTCATCGCAACCTGACTGTCGTTATGTTGACCTCACGTTATTTTAAATCACGTTCACATAATTTAACTTATCGTTATTGATAAAATAAAGGGCAAGAAAACTTAAAAATTTGAAAAGAAAATCTGAAATACGATTTTCCACTGGTTCTAATTTAAGTACGGAAACGATTAAAAATAATAATAAATATGAATTAAAATTAATATTATTAATTTTTATTTGATGATTTTGCGATTCTTCAGAAAATATCGTTCCTTTATAATTAAACCAATGTAAATATGTTACTAAAAACGGCAAAGGAGAAATATTTTAACTAAATGAAGGTCCCAACTTTAATCCAAGAACATTCAACCCTACAAATTAAGCTATACTGACTTAAAATATCAAATATCTCATAGAAACGAAGATATTTTTATTATATTTAATGGAAAAATATAGAAGTATGGAGTAATTACAGAGCTTACGACCCCTGTCTTCGGCTGGCTTATTTGATCACTTTAAATAAATATAACGTTCACCATTCTCACCCCATCGATCTCCACATCTATCAAATTTTTTAAAGTTGTATTTCATAACTATAATTAACTTTAATTTTACAATAAACAAGCGGGATATTTTGTGTATATAAATATTAACAATAATTACGAAATAATAATGAGATTTAAATAAAATTATGTAACATGGAATTTACTTTAATTTCGTATTTTTTAATCAAACAACTTTATTATATGTTTATTTCTTCCAAAAATTTCCAAAACCCGTAAAGTATGTGGTTAATGTATTTTGAGCGAATGTATTTAATAATTATTATAAGTAAAGGAAAATTAATGAAGGTACATGAGATAATTTAAATTAGTTAGATTAGTAAAATAGCCGAACCTTTGCCTTTCGAATATACGTAAACATTCTCCACAATACATAGACATGATGCCGTGTTTCACACCCCAGCCCGATAAAGAGATTGTTATTGATTTTCTATAACAGAAAGGTGCGCCGCTGTAGGGGAGTGCCACTGCCCCTGTCTGCTAACAGTGGCGTATCAACAAGGGGTGCACAAAATTATTATAATTTTAATATCCTGCCCGGGAAAGGTGATGAATCAGGTTAATTTGTTTTTATTTTGGTAGGCAGACAACGAAGTACTTGCTCGTGTAGTTGAATCAAAAAATGTAACAAAATGGATTATAGCTGACACACACGTTCTAAAAGAAACTTGTTTACGTTTTCTCATTTCAAATTCTATTTTATTTATCTCAAATTATATTCAGATTGAATAACGAATTATATACTTTTTTAAATATATATATTATCTTACTATAACTAATAATATAATAAAGGAGTATAATTTAGGTTTAAGATACTATTTTACCCTTCTAATATTTAATTTAATAAATACACAAGAACTTCAGCGAATTACAAAAAACAACATTTTCATTACATAACTAAATTGAGAAAAATCACTGGAAAAGATACTCTAGATAAAAAATCTATACATCAACAAAATATAGTCATCAGTGGAACTCGAACCCGAAACTTTACCGGTAATATTTGTTTGTATATTCTTTATTTTTAAGTAATTTATATACATTTACTTTAACCATCGCGGAACTATGATCTGAAAAAGCGTAAATTTACAAAGAAAATGTGATTTCATATTAATTAGTAATTTATTTAAAATTATCCTATTAATTAAGAAAAATACATTTCTGTTGTAAAGTTGTAATTTCATAACATAGTTCTGTGGTATTTAATACAAATTAAATTAATCATCTTGAAAGATATACAAAAAAATCTATCATTAGAAAAAAATGTATAGTTGACCAACTAAATATTTTTTCGATTGATAGATTTTTTCTGTAATATCTTTCTAGTTGATTAATTTAGTTTATATTTGATGTTTTATATTTATTAAGTAATCAAACACAATTTTAAATAAGACAAGTGCAATGATAATCTATTTTATCTGTCTGAGAAATGTTGAATAGTCGGATATAGTATTTAAGTTATACCTTTGATCTTCATGTATTTAATTACATTTAATTATATCTAAAGAAAGCCGCATCATTTTTACGATCGCCATAATGGTTTTAATAATATATGTTTTCCAAACCTTTAAAATCTTAAAAAACTTATTCGTTTCATTTATATTTTGTCCAATTTATATTAAAAAAATTGAACGGTCAGTTTTATTTTGAGAATAATTAAATTGTTTACTGTAGTAATTTGCGCATTTCAGAAAAAATATTTAGAAAGATATTAAGATAAGAAGACGGATAAGAACTTAGGATAAAGATTTATTGAAAAATACTAATAAATCTGAAAGTTCGGTATATTGCGAAATTCTAGAAGTACGGTATGTTCGACCGAATATTCCTTCGTTATATAAGGGCCAAGCTGAGGTAATTTAATCTTACAATTCTGAACCTGATCTTTCAAAGAAGACTCGACTCTACTGATGAACTAGATTTCTTGTACCAATATTTACCTACTGATTACACTATGATCAGTCATACAGTCTACCTGCCTAAAATAATTCAGTATGAAAATAATTTAAAACCTTTATATTACTCGATGTAATATATAATTAAATATATATTATATGTGTATAGGCGAATAACATTTGTATGTAAAATGTAAATAATTAACAGAAGTGTTACATAACACCTTAATCAAGTAAGCCCTTCAATTACTATACATGCTGTTTACCTACAAGCATAAAATTTACAAATGTAAAAGTATTTAAATCCAATCACTATAATATGATACGAAGTAATATAAGAAACATTAGTGAGAATGATATTAGTGGAGAAATACGAGCGGTAGTCAGGCACACAGCATGCAGTTATGGAGACCACCGTTGAAAGGTCTCGCATTTGTGGAGATGAAATTGAGAGTCATTTACAAGATATTATTTTTTATTTAAATAAAAATGAAATCGTATTATGTAAAAGTGTAAAAAATTAAAATAAAATCGTATAAATACGAAATATTACAGAATTTTTAATTATTAGATGACTTTTGGCCCACTAAATATATTTGTAAAAATGTACGAAAAATTTCTTTCTTTTACAAATAGCGTTTGTACTATTTTGTCTATATAATTCATTAACTATTATATTTATTTTTCCATTTTGTATGTAATATATTAAATTCACATGGATTAAAATGTATTGACACATTAATGTACATGTTATTTAAATGCTGTTTTGTGCTTATATACGGTATATAAGCACAAAACTTTATCATGGTTATAAAAAAAATTAAATGTTACACAACCTTTATCCGGTGAGCCATTCAAATATTAAATAATAATGACGAACAAAAAATAAAAACATTATTTTGCAGGGTTCGTTAAAAGATTATAAAATCAAAATCGTAATAAAATTTGCGCAAAAATAAACGGATTAATCCAAACGTTGGAAGTAAAATTTTAAATAAAAAACTCAAAAAAATATTAAAAACTCACTTTTAACAATAATTTATTCTCGTGAAAATTCGCCATGTTAATTTTGCAAACAAACCGACCAGAAAATATATTTCATTCCAAATGCGAATTATCTTTTGTTCGAGCGTACGCAAGGTAAAATTTATATCCACATTTATTCTGACGCCAGAATCAAGGATCGTATGAATGAATCGTCAAAGTACCCACTCAAATCACCCGCAAGCCTCCGACTTGCAACCCCTGAAATCCACCCTTCATTTCGTATGACCATTCCTTAATCTAGCCAGGACAAAAATGTAATGATTGACATTGGATATTTTCAATATTACTCTTTTTAAGGAGTCGTATGAAATATTCAACACGTATTCATTACACGAAGAAACTAAAATATTCATCTCTTCTAAATAATAAAGTACACATATTTATTTGAAACGAATTATTTTATAACATATTAGCTTTTCTAGTTTCTCTAGCGTATGCGTATTGCCATTTAATTGATACTTAACAGTGAAATAGATACTTTTTAAATTATCAATATTAACTTGGTGGTTAAAATTCATATTTTTTATTTATTATCTTTGTTTATCAACCCCTGAATTGAGTTTAAATACATCTAAAATATGTATTTAAACTCAATTCAGTGGTTAATAAACAAAGATAATAAATAAAAAAATGAAATAGATACCTACAGATTTCCTTAAATGGAGAAATACGTACAAATGTTGACCATGACTAAAAAATTTGTTTGGGAAATACTCGTATTAACAAATGATCTAATCTTAATTTATTTAAATCTCAATAACTTTAAATTTAGATGCCACCCATGCCGGCTGATTTTGATAAAATAAATTATAGTTAAATAGAGAATTTAAATAAAATACACAATCAAAATACTAAAATAACTACAGAAACCAGTTCTTAAATAGGAGATGTAGGCATGCTTTGACAATATTAAAATGAAAAAGATATAACCTTCTTCGTTATTGCATGTTCCATGAGCAGATATTTTTCTAGCAAAGAGTTTAATGGAAGACATATCAACATCTGTCATGAACTTACCAAGTTTAAAAAATGTAGGAAATATCCCGAGAACGATTTAAAAATAGTTAAACATTCTCATGCTAGATGCGAGTCGTGTACTGAATCCGTGCATGCCCCTTGCACTTGAGAAAAGTGAAGTAAGGTCATAAATTTCTTTAGGTCAAATACATTTATCAGAGGGTTAAGAACGAAGATGTTATTAAACTTATTCCGCACTGTTAAGTATAGTAGCTCTACTCCAGACATAATGATCAAACTATAAGTTTAGATTAGTTTGATATTAAGGTAGATAAGCTATTTGAATGCACATTGCCCTGAATCGCGTTGGTCTGATACCGAAAAGTTTAATAATTGAGAGTTTGTTTACTACATGTGATAAGTTCACTGGATTGATTTTAATATATTTATGAAATGATCGTAGGTAGTTTGATAAGCAAACTAATTATGAAAGAAAAATTTTAATGGAAAATTTCTTCTTCACATATTAATTTATTATATTCTCATTTATAACTTCTTGCAAAAACGTATCTCTTATCGACCACCATTTGTCTATCCTTTGTCCCACGCATCCAGTTACTTTCTGTAATATTATCGGTTCAGGGATCTGAAGAACGCCAATCTAGCACCTTTTTACACAAATTTTGATTCGGATAAGTTGCTTCGTCAATTGCTATATATATTATTATGAGAATTCTCATAATAATAAAGTTGTATCAATGTATCCAAAATTTAATAAAAATGAATTGATAATTCTGGCATCTGCTATCAGATTACTCAAAGGTATTTGAGATTCTGTAAAAATAAGGTACATGGCTCTTTCAAATGATGGAACGATTAAATGTATTAATATCAACAAGGTAACATATAGGTTCTAAAATTTGTCACTAAAAATATTGTCGCTGTAGCATAGTTAGATAATACACCTTCCCCGGTTAGAAAAGAGTTCCAAGTTCGAATCCCGGTGGCGCAACAACAATATTTTTTGATAAAATTGATTTTATATGTATATCTTTCTAATTAATATACTTAATTCATATTTGCTATATTTATTATTCAACGGATAACATGTTTACTTTACTTCAACGGTAAATTTCATCAATCTTTATTTTATTCCACTAGGTAATTCCCAGTATATTACTTCTATGCTCACTCGGTCTATTATAAGAGTCCATATTTCGAAAATGTAGGTCAGAACTGGAAAAATGCATTTTAATTAATTTATGTATATAAGAAAAAATATTAATTTGATATTATACTATGCCTGTCTCACTAAAAGAATATAAGTGCATTGATTGAATTTTTTTTTTAAAAAGTATTATAGAGTTAACTAAGTATTATGGAGTAACTTACGAGTGTATACTTAAATTTCTGATATACTATCTATCCAAGGTATATACGCTAATAGATTTCGTTTGTGAAATTTTGTCACCCCAGTATAGAAGAAATAACAACAAAAACAAAATAACACTAATAGTATTTTTAAATTTACATAAATCACTTGGATAGATGCAGATTATTCAATAGATTTATTCTTCTGTATAACAGAAATGTATTATACTGTGTATTGAAAAAATATTGTTACCATTGGAACACGACTATATCCAATAAGCTTTTAATAATAAAATGGTAACCACCCTTTGATTCACAGGAAAAAACTTTTTTTTTCTTTAAAAATATAGCGATGCGTACACGAAATACGTATCACATCAATATTCTTACTATTTTCTACCTAATCTAATCGCTTGTGTTATGAAAATAGGACTAACTTGATGGCCTTCTGAAATGAGGTTCGAACTCCCGACCATTGGATCACTAAAAAGTACTTTTAGGAGTATTATCATTACCATCATTAGTAGCCACAATGTCCACGACCATCGTTGTCGCCAATTTATCTATTCGTTGCTATTCCCTGCCACGTACTTCTGCTTGATTTGATTTGATCTACTTGATAATTTAAATGGTCCGCCGGATTTGGGATAGCCTGTTAGCTTCTTAATTTTCTATGGTTACCACTGATGACTGCGTTCGTTCAATGATTGTCCGTCTTCCAAACTCCATTTCCATTTCCATCTCATTTTCTTAGCATATTTAATTACAATAACAACTCTTGTCTTTTCGTATGGTGCCCGAAATACATATTATTAAATACTAATTTAATGTATTAATTATAAATATATAAATATAAAATCAATTTTGTCGAAAAATATTGTTTTTGCGCTACAGGGATACATTAAATTAGTATTTAAAACATCAAAGACCTGTATTCTGAATAATTACAACTTCACAATAAGAATGTGTTCTCCTTAATACATATTTTTTATTCATTTTCGTGTTATTATAAGCTTATAAACCTCTCTTCTGTTGGGAGTGTCGATAATTTATTCAACCGAAGAGTGTTCAACCAACACACACATAACCACTGGAAGTATGCATTGATCGAGCATGTTTCGTTTTAAACACTGTCAAAGATCACTTTTGAAAATCATTTGAAAAAATTTAATATCTGAGTGCACGACTTCGTTCTCCGAACAATTTTTTCAGAAATGATATTCAAAATTTCGTTTAAGCATCAATTTTTTTGAATCTTCTGAATTAATAAGCACCACAGACATTTTTTTAAATCGTTATGAAATAATAATTAACTTATTAAGGAGAACACATTATTATTGTGAAGTTGTAATTATTCAAAACATAGATCAGTAATATATATATATACATTTAAAAAAAAAATTAATATTAAAAATATAATAAAATTTGAATAATCAGTGGATATATATATATTTTAACATTCGTTTCTTCTCTATGAGAGTAAGACTTATGTATAAAGAAGGAGTATATACGAGTTAATTTATGTTTCAGTTAGTCTGCGTACATATTTTTTTTACTTCAGTTACAAATTTATGATAGTCCGTAATTTTTCTAATTATGATGGGGAGATTGTTAAAAAATTTGATGCCTTGGTAAATATATTAATTTTGAGTTGCGGTATATTTTAGTTTTGGAATATCAATTTGATCTCTATATCTTGTGGATCGGAATTCGCTTTTAAAATTGAATTGGTTTTTAGTTTTGAAAATTTAAATTATTAAATTTTTTTGTACATGTCTACTATTTTTGGTATTTTAAAATCTGTGAAAAGTTGTATACTTGGATAGACTGTCATTTATATGAATTACTAAGATTTGCATATAAAACCAACTTTATCGAAAAATATTGTTGTTGCGCTACCGGAATTCGAACCTGGATCTCTATTTCAATCCAAAATATAATAAAATTGAATTGTTAATTCTGGCATCTTCTATCAGTTTACTCAAAGGTATTTGAGATTCCATAAAAATAATGTAGATGACTTTCAAATAATGGAACGATAGATGTATTAATTTGAATTGGTTTAACATATAGGTTTGAAAATTTATCGTCAAAAGTAATGTCGCTGTAGTTAGTTGCTAATGCACTTTCCCAGGATTGAAAAAGAGATCCAAGCTTAAATTCTGGTAGCGCAACAACGATATTTTTCGTTAAAATTAATTTTATATGCATATATTTGTAATTAATAATTAACTATCTACATAATATTCGTATCAAAAACATCACTGAATAACCTACGGTACAGCAGCAACAGCGCTTCAATTTTCTGACAAAAAACTTCTTTGTTTATTTTGAAATAAATATGCTTCTAGAACAAAACGGTCAGATATTCACATTTAAAAGCAAATTGACACGTTCTTCAATGAAATGTAATGAAGCATTCGGGTTATATACATGTATAAGGTAATATTCAAATAATAAAACACAAAGAGTAGAAATCTGGTCGCACTTTTGAATCCTCCCTTCTGGCCATACATCACTGTCCGTGAGATTTCCATGTCCGATGTTCAGCCCTGATGGATTTACAATTTAACGCCGGTAAATCCGGGAGCCGCACCTATGATCTCGATTATTATTTTACCTCTCACTCCGAGGAGATACGGCCCGTCCAATATGGGGCCGATTCAATTAATTATAAGGGTTAAAACGCGTAATTGCTTACGGCTTCGATTGAGCGGATATTGACTCCGGAATTACAGAAACATTTTACATTTACAATCATCCGATCGGAACAAATAATACAACAAATAAATGAACATCAACAAAGATTAAATAAATATTTGAATACATACCTCAAAGCTGAAAATACGTCGAACAAATCAAAAAAATTACCCCGGTATTTTTGTCTTCTCGACTGTTATTTAATTAAAATTTTAACATATACATACAGAGTATTTTAAAACCTCTGTCAATATTGTACAAGTTGATTGAGCATGTAAGGATAGTTGAACATATAAATCAGTGGGGAAAAAATTGTTGGGAGCGAATGTGACACATTAGACATCAAAAATATTTGTGTATAATTGTAAAAACCAGCTTTTAAGAATATACGATCATATTCATATTAAATAACTGGTACTTAAACCCCAATTTAGGATGAACGCAACAGATTTACACTTTATAACAGATTTATAATAAACATAATTAAAATAATAACCTACCTACAATACAGTAGCATTATTCAACATTTTACTTTGTGATAATAGAAATGAAGTTCTATTTAAAAAATATACACCAGAACAAAAAGGTCATGTACTTTTACCTATCTACACATTTAAAAAGAAATTGACAACAATCTTATGTAATGTACTAGTTTACTTTCAAATTTTACGCGTTATATACCGGCCAGTCAGATATTACAATATATATTATAATATGCGTAAATTCTAGATTTATTAAAATGCACACTTATATTATTTCCTAGCATACATAATTTTAAATTAAAAATAATAACAAATTAACGTGTTATTTGCGCTGTTTGTTGGAGAAGGCTGGACGAAGGGAAGGAGGGACTTCCACGCTGGCTGGCGAGGTGCGACGGCGCTCCGCCGAAAAATTGGGAAATGGCGACGGCCAGCGACAGAGTTTAAGTATTATCTTCACGGCAAATCAAAAAATAATTGAGCCTTGATCAGCCTGTGAAAGTAAAAGAGACTCTCCGCGAGAACGAGCAGGAAGCTGCGAACGATCGATGGGAGTCCAGGGCGAGCACAACCCACGCTGTAGCGTCAATATAATGTCTTTTGGAAGCCTCTAGAAGCCGAGAGAAACTTTGGTCCGGCCTCGTAGCGATCCGGGACTCCGGCTGCCATATCACACCACGGTAGCCATTGGTCATTCAAGTAACATTTCAACCTTGTACCTAACTATGAAAATAGTGTCAGTTTCGTAACCAATATTGTTCACATTCAGTGGATAAAATTAAGACGTATAAAGAAGATGAAAGACTCTACTTGTGTAAATCATTATGTCGAGTTTTGTTGTGGTACTTAAATAAACTGTTTAATGTAATTAATCAAGTGTTTTTATTGTTTGGGACCATTTCCATCCATCCGACCCAGCCACTCTGACACCTTATATGCAGATACCCGCAGACTGAGCCAAGCGGGTGGCGTAAAGCACTGGCGTTTGATACACTGGAGCCAGCGCATCATGTAACAATATGTTAATACAAATTTAAAAGAAAAAGTTTTTTTGAAAACTTTAATAAAAAGCAGAATACTAGTGTTTAGGTTTTTCATGATAATAAAATATCCTGTGAATATTTTTATTGTGTTTTAGTTTTTGTTTAATTTGTGGAAATGTTCTCATTAATTCTACAGACTTTACTGAAAGCAAAATATTTGCACTGAAGTCGGATCACTTTGAAATTAATTTCCAACTCATTTGAAACCTTCTGCAGACCAAATAGCTGTGGGCAATAAGTCATCAGAAACATATTTCTTCTCTCCGAATTTCTCAAGAAAAGTACCATGCATATTTATAATAAATTTAATGTCTATAATATATTGTTACAGTCCTTTCCGGCTCTGGCGGATAGTATACCAGAAAGTTCTGTCACTAGCTAAGCTCAATCTGTGTGGGTGGTGCCGGCTGCTTCATCAGATGAGTAGGAAATGGAACAACCAATGCAAAACACGTTATTACATAATATGATTCCTTTTATATTATACAAGAAGTATCCAACAATTTAATGGCATTCAAAGATAGTTCAAGATCTTCTATAACCAATATTTATTTCAAACAATATTCGCCACTTCCCCGACTGACAAGGAAACACTTTTAAAAGTTACGATTTCTATGACACTTGACATATCTATTTGGGTGAAAAGTGACGGCCGTTTTCCCAATTGTTGCGATAAATTCTTTACCATTTTCTCCGGCGCTCCACCTACGCAACTAGCTTGCATAGAAGTGTTTTGCTTCACCGCGCCACCAGAAGGCCAGTTCTCGCTTTGCCAGTAGTCAGGAGAAATCCGAAGCAGCATTCACACTGCTGCTGCATGCTGCAATTGCAATTACAATACGGTGTCCTCACCGAGGATTCTATCACATCACAATATAAGTATATGTATTTTACTTATTCTTCTTCTTTTTGATCCCTTTTATTCTAATCGGGTCGAGAGACTAACGCTTCCGCTGCTCTCTGTTCTACACATATGTCGGTTACTTGAGACCACTGATAGTTCCATTTTTCTTCGCAGAGTCCAATCCAACATACTGAAATTTTTCTATTTGTAGCAGCAGTGGGTTCATCGGATGATATCGTTCTTGATTTGATCTCTTAACGTGACTCCCGTTACTCATCTCTGCAGCTTGAATTCTTAACTGATTCCTGTCCCTCAGTATCCAAAGTTAATGTCCATAGGTCAGGGTAGGCGCGTAAACTGACTTGAAAATAATGATTTTCTCAATGCTCAATGCTCAATGGAGCTCTGCTTTTCTTATTAGTGAGCTGTACAATAGATCGCTGATAGCCGAGCCTAATCTTATACCATACGTCATTTGAAAACAGTACCTCGAGATACGTTAAATTATCAACTTGTTTCAGTAGTGGCTGAATCGCTTTAGAGAAGAGACAATATTGGCAGACATGTAAACTAAAACAGAATTATATATACACACACATATATATATTTATATATATAGTTTAAAGTGTTCAAATGTAACATTAGTATTTTTTAAATATAGAAGACAACATGTAAAACGATAATAAAAAAATGAAGACAAAAAACTACGGATATTTTAAATATGGTAATAAACTAGATATCTTTTTTGAATTTTAAAACTATTCTAAAACAATATGGTTCATTCATGTGACACCAAAATTATGCAATGTTTTAAAACTGCGTGAAATCTATACATAATAAATTTACAAGATTTAAAATTTTTTAATCAGTAACAAACATAATAATAATCTCTAAATCGTATTGAAACTCCACAATCGTAATACTGGGTGTGTTTATATTTTATTAGATTTTACGTATCTATATAAAATAATGGTAACCTCGCTTATACATGAAGCCTTTCCACAATCAAACTCCTACGTTAGCATTAATGCTAAGATCTCTAGAAACATTTGGATTAGATATCTACAATATTAATATTTAATTTTATAATTATATACTATATCATGTGTTGATTTTTTGATGACATTTACGTGTTCTCAAATTGTTAGAACAAATTCAAAATAAATATAAGTGATATTATTTTTTCTAAAGTATTTATCTCACTTCTGAGTAATTAAATATTTTAATTAACAGTTCTCATATTTTATGTTTGCTTTTAATTCCTTAAATTCAGACGTTTATTTATATTTTTCAAACGTTTATCATATAACACGTTGTGTACTTAGAACCAATTTCGTCTAACGAAGCTGAAAGTCGTAGGATAAAAGGGAGATCAAAACTGCGCTGGCGGAAAGATATCGTGGCAGACTTTTTTTAAGGGTGCCTTTCGGCACCCACCTTTTCCTGGAATATAAGAGTTGTTACTGTCATTTCAATTCCATTCAGAAAAACATCCCTCAGTTTAAATGAAATCGAAAGGGAAAAAGAGAAAAAAATGGTTGAACTATGTAAATGAAAATGAAAATTGACAAAAGTGTTCTTATTTTCGAAGCAACTATTTACTCCCTTTTAACTTCCGTTTAATTTTTGTGCTTTATTTTCATCAAATAATATGACAAAGGAAAACTCAATTCTCGTACTTAGGTATTTAAAAAGAAAATCATAACATAATACAGAATTAAATATAACACAACGAACAAATATATTAAGATGCATTACAATTAAGGAAAGAAAATATTAATACAAATTATGATGACGTCATCATATATATAATGGAAGGGCAACTATAGAGGTCAATCTATCAATCCCTAAGTATAGAAATAAATAGTACTGTTAATATAAACTACTTCAATAGTCGGTTTTGTATAACTATATACTTCAAATATTATATATGCAGGCAAAGCCACTTACATGTTTATCTAGCTGCGATATCCTGGGTTGCAATCCGGTCCGCTCAACATTTTCTGTTGCAATGTTATTGGTTCATAGATGTAGTTAATTGTTTAATTACTTTACCATAAATCTTACGTTGTTTATTCTAGGGTAGATTTATTGAGCTACTACAAAAAAATATTGTTATTAAATAGCTTTAAATAAAAAAATGTATTTGGTTATTCATATTATGTTATGAATAAATTGAAAATATTGTACTGAATATGTTATTTTTCTGTTTGTTCTCCCACAGATAGACTCAATATATAACAGTGTATATTTTTACCATTATAAGAAGAATACTAATTAAGTAAATTCGAATTCAAAATATTTAGTTTTACTTATAATATATTACGTATAATTATATATTGTTTACGATTACTTAAAATATTGACATGATATTTTATTCAATTAGATAAATATGACTAGACACTTAAGTCTGATACCCCGCACTGAAATAAATAGGTAAGCTGATGTACCTACTCAAATGTATATCATATATGCCAGCCATATTTAATAAAAGGATGTGTAGTTTTAAGTGCGATTTTAAAAATGTTATATTACAGTGAAAATTCGTGTACAATTTCGTCACTTAAAACTCGAAGTGCATCAAAACATTCTGAAAAGATTTAATTTTTATTGTTTATTATTGTATTTATAATATTTAAAGCAAACACGTTGTGGTTCATTATAATAATCTGTTGAGGACCTACACGCGCCTCACAGTACTTGGCTGTTATGCCATACTCTCATAGAGGCGTATAATATCAACAGCCGTATAATCTCGCCTGGTACCGACCCAAAAACGATAACAATACATTTCAGTAAACTTTTTCTACATTTTAATCTCAAAATGTGTGCTGTATATTGTGCATCAATCTTCAATAAACACCATCAATCGTAAGTCAATATTTTATTTCATTCGCCTGCTCTAGCCACAGTCACATCACAATATCACAGTGAATCTAGAGATATTTGGTTCCCCCAACTTCACCTTTCCTGAAAACTGATCCTTGTGATATATCTCAAAAACCTATAAAACTCAACTTTCAGACAAGTGACACGCATAACCTATAAACTTTCTACGCCAAAATGGTAACCCACCACGTAAATTATACATACTTCCCCCTAAGTCAATAGTTTAATAATTTTATTATATATGATCATCAAGTGGTAATATATTCCCTGATGTGCCGAGGAAGAAGCCCTTGACCATATTTTTTTTGCTTATCTTTTGCAAATCACAGTTTTTTTACAGTGATGTCGTCAATAGTAATTTTCAACTCCCTGTTAACTTGTGTCATCTTCTTTTCTTTAACTCGCCACATTTATTCTATATAATATCAAATTTTTCGAAGGAGAATAGTATAAACTTGTAATATAATATTTTCTATTCTATAATATTAGTGAACTTTTTATATAAAATAAAATTTTAACTTGATTAATAATACATATTTAGGGGTGAATAGCCTATGTAAAAGAAGAAGAAGAGTATTTTTCTGAAATAGGTTGAATATAACTAACTCACATAAAATAAACATTAAATACTATTCATTATTAAATATTTTCATACAATTACTATGCTCTGTTAAAATATACATAGTATTAGAAGGTTTTTTTTTAAATATTTAATCTTTTGTTTTTGGACATTGTTCTATTTTTTTCAACTGTTGGCATTTGTGTAAATAATATTGTATTTTTTTTTATAATTTTTTTTATTTTGTTACTTGATTTTGAGCACATCACTTTATAATTTTTATAAAATTTAGATTTCATTGATTTCAACAACTATAACTATAACCATGAAAGAAAAATATGAATTAAAAGTGTTCAAGTAAATGTATTAATTATATTTATTATAACATACCAGAGGAATCTGATTTTAAATGTCTAATTCAGTTTGTTTTTTCTTTTAAAAAAAAAATTTAAAAAAAATTAATAATAAATAAAAAATTATAAAATTAATAATAATTGTCGTTTTTTTTTTTTTTTTTATTTTTAAAAATATATTCTGGTGAAGAAACAATGATATATTTTTAGTTAGTTATGACATCCTGAAGAAGAAAATAGTGTTTTTCGAAACCGGTAGATGTATTTAAACTCAATTCAGTGGTTAATAAAACAAAGATAATAAATAAAATATATGAATTTTAACCACAAAATTAATATTGCTAATTTTAAAAGAAAAATTATTTATTTGATTTTAGTCGGGAACGACGCTTGAAGCCTGGCTGTTTTAATAGCAAACTGACAGACCATATCGGCGATCGTTGGAATGCAGTCATCCAGTAGTAAATCAAGAGATCTACAGGCCGTCTTAAAATCGTATGAACAATGGACAGAAAACAAAAAGTGCAGCAGTGGAAAGAAAGCTGCACATTGAAGATGATTCCATGAATAAATATGTCAAATATAATGAAAAGTTGCAATATGTAAAAAAAATGTTCTACTGATTCTACAATTAAATGACAGAATAGTGCATTATGGTAATTTATTAGATAAATTTTCGATTCACATGTAAAAATGAAAATCAGTATCACAATTTATTTCAAGGGCATCACTAGTAATTAAAAGTTCTTCAATATATCTAATATAAAGCTATAATGGCACGAATCGTATCTCAGAATTCCTCCGCACACATTCGATATATTCATTTCGTTAATTAACATTTGTGCCAGACTAAATAAATATAACTTTTGTTTCTACACGTGCGCGTGTGTAAACAATCAGTGTTTTTGTATCGAAGTCAAATATCCCCACACACGACCAATATTAAAATCGTTCAAAATTAAACGAAACTTTTTACGTGAGGTTTATTTAAACAAGTCTTGCTTTCTGTGCCGATATCGGCCGATTTAAAATGTCAGATATATATTTTTTTGTATTAACCATATCCACAAACTAAAAATATCGAAATAAATTATCAGCGGCTTATGACGGTAGGTAAATAAATGAACATTAAAAATATACAAATCATTAAATCTGATATATTTTGGATTATAAAACAATATGTAAATATTTGTTTTTAAGTCAATTACTTTGTGGCTTCGTTTTATGTAAATAATAAAACAAAGTTATTAGTTTAAACCACTATTTATTGATTATGACTATGGTTATCTCCTTCAGGAAATAATGTATACTGAAATTAAAACTTCAAGCATAGATAAAAACAAAATTACAAATAAGTAGGAACTAATATGAAAACAAATTTAAAAGGTGACTATTAATACTTTTTCTTATTTCAAAATTTCAAATTTATCTAACTGTAAACCTCTAGTATTTGTATGTATAATTTATAAACACTTGTTGATGTCAAGAAAATGATTTGTTTCCAAAATGTGATTGGAGAATTCACAATAGTTGTTGCTATTTAGGAATCTCAAGTGCTTCTTAATTCTAATATCAAAATTTCTGCAAGTTTTATCTACGTAAAAATAATTGCAATCATTGTTGAAACATGTTGAATAATCAATAAATAATTGTTTAAACAAAGTATTTTGTTTTATTATTTAAATATATTTCTAATACAAATTAAATGTATGAATTAGAAAAATATACCTATAAAATCAATTTATCGAAAAAATATTGTTGTTTCTATCAGGATAAGAACCTGAATCTCTTCCTATCCGGGGAAATGCATTTAACCGATTATGTTACGCCAACACAGTAAGTTAACGACAAATTTTCGAACTTATGTAAATACATCTGTCAAATTGATACATCTGTGGTTCCATTATTTTAAAGTAATCTTCTTTATATTTACGGAATCCCAAATATATTTGAGTAATCTGATAGAAGACATCAGAATTAATTAATAATTCATTTTTATTAAATTTTGGAAACATTAATATAACTTATATATTTTATAAGGAGAACGCATTCTTGTTGTGAAGTTGTAATTTTACAGAATGTGTGATATTTTTAATTTAAATTAAATTTATTGATCAAAAAGACATACGTAAAAAGTCAATTTATCGTAAAAATATTGTTGTTGCTACCGGTATTCGATCCTATCCGTAATTTATTATTTGTTATTAATTACATCTTCACAATAAAAATGTGTTCTAAAAAATATATTTCTTATACAAAAAGTGCAAAAAATTATGTATTTTTCTGTACATCTTTCTAATTGATTCATCTAATTTATTTTGAATATAGAACTAAGTTTTAAAATTACAACCTCACAATAAAAATGTGTTTTTATTTGAAAAAATATATTAATATATATATATTTAGTTTTCGATTGAACTAATTATCTCATTATTTAAATAAATTAAATTTGATTTATTATTTTTGTGCGAATGAAAATTACATGAATATAGTATGAGACATACTAACCAACTTACTTGTATAAAATTATATATAAAAAGGTTAACATTTTATGGTCGAAGTGGAAGCATAAATTTTCTTTATCTTCTTTATTTAAATTTTACTCTTTGCTGACAATCGTGACCGGATTATGGCCCGCGTGTGAGCGCCGTTCCAATAGGAAGGGTCACAACCAGTACCGTCTTTAGTCTGGTCGATCCATCGAGCTCCACCTTTCCCATCACTATCAACTTTTCTAGGCTATCATACTCCTTGCTGTCAATGTGTCCAAAAACAGTAGAATCCGTTTCAGACAATATATCTTGAATCTTCACAAATTCCAAAATTGAGGCAATTTGCCTCTAGCACCACATTTCAAATGCTTCTCCCTACATTCTACATTTTCTAAAATTTCAAATTTATCTAACTGTAAACCTAAAAGTTTGTATTTTTATATAAAATTTCTAGACTCCTGTTAATTAATATCTAAAGAATGGCTTATTTCCAAAACGTGACTGGCGAATTCAGAATAATTGTTGCTATTTAGATATCTCAAGTGCTCTTTAATTCTTTTATCGAAATTTCTCCAAATTTTATCTTTATATAAAAATGATTGCAATCATTGTTAAATAATTTGTAGACCCCCATGTTAAAAAAAATCACCCTTTACCTTGTTATTTAATATATTGTATTTCTCTAAATTGTTATTATTGTAAAAAGCTAGTTGTATAGAATTTGGGATATTTTTTATTATTGAATTTGAAATATTATACAAATTAAATGCATCAATTAGAAAGATATAAATACAGATTAAACTTAATTTATCGAAAAAATATTTTAGCTATCACCAGAATTTGGACCAGGATCTCTTGATATCCGGGGAAGTGCGATAACCAATTACACTACGTCAGTCTCGTAAATAGTCGACACATTTTCTAACTTGTATGTTGCGGCTATTTCAAATTGATACATCTTACATTCCATTTATTTAAAAGCCTTTTTATTACGAATACCTTTAATAAATATTCGCTAAGAGACGCTAGAGATTTTTCAATTTCATTTTATTAAATTTTTGGGTATACTTTAATACAACTTATATACATTTAAAAAAAAAACACATTATTATCTGTAAAGTTGTATTTTTTCAGAACATAGTTCTGTGATATGCACAGATAAACTCAATTTTTCAAAAAAATATTTCAATTGCCACCGAGATTTGAACTAATATCTCTTCCTATCAGGGGAAGTGCGATAACCAATTACACTACATCAGCCTCGTAAATATTAAAAAAAATTTAACTTATAGAATTTATTTTATGGTCACATGTCTGCATCCAAATCCCTTTACCCATAGTACTATTTGCCCATAGTGTGAATTGTAACCCTGAAGCCACCAGGTGTGAACTAGATCAATATTGTTTGTTTAATCTCGATATCGCAATACCATTCGCGGTGTAAACATTTACCTCGAGTGCATCAGCACTGTTTTGTGTGATCATAGTGTTTATTGTTTGTGTGTGTCGTGGGTGAAAAGTGACACCACCATCTTCAGTCGGGAGCGGATATCGTCACCATCCTCGTGCACACAGTGTGTGATTTCGGCGGCGCCGTCAGAGATTTTGGAGGCGTTATACTGGATGCAAGACAAGCAGTCTTTCTAAATCCTGATCCCCGAGATCGATGTCCTTTGAAAATCCTTTTTCCATCATCGACCTCTTCATATATCCGTCTCCCGATTCCTTCCCCACCATGCAGTGATTTAGACTTACAACTGGAATTATCGTAATCTATTCCACAGGAAGTGCGACTCGGAGATAAGTACCGTAAGTATACATATAAATTACCAATTAAATAATGAAATTTTTACATTTTTGACGTAAACATTTTTTTTTCATAGGCGGTATAACAGTTATATGTTTACCGAAAATTTCCAAGAATTTCTATCCAACACGACATTGAATAGAAGGTCGATTTCTAACCTTCTAAGAATTTATAAGATAAATTATTGTCTCCGGGGAGCGTCCCGATGTTTGGACATGTACCTAGTGGACAATAATAGAACCCTTGAAATAAGATCGAGCATATTTTATTATCAAAGACGCGAAAGTGTATAAAAAGGTAAACATTTTAAAAGTTTTTAAAAAAAAATTGACAAGTTTTCCCACCGCAGGGAAACGAAATAAAATATTCGAGGAACATTTTGTTAGAGAAATGTGTAAAAATAAAAATAAATCGGCCGTGCTCAGATTTTCTTATAAAAACATTTAAATCCTCATTACCACAGACTACCAAATACATAGACATGAACTAACGCAAATTCCTTGTTTCAATGTTTCCATTTTGGATCACTTTGGTACCACTACGCAATCAAATAGCTTCGCGACTTTTTTTAAATATATGACTTGATTGGAACGAAAATTTAAACGCTGATAATATAACATTCATTAATGTTAAAATACGTTTTATTTAGACAAAAAAATAATTTTCAAAGAGTAAATACGTTTTCTGTTGCATAAATGTGTCATTTATATTTACACAAATAATGTGTATAAAATATTTCATGTCCATTCATTTACTGATCTGTGATTATTACTTATTTACGGTAGATATATTAATTTTAAAAATTTAATATATGGGTTCGAAAATTTGTCGACAAAGGTACTGTCTGCTAGAGCATAGTTGGATAATACACGTTCCCCATATTGAAAAAAGATCCAGGTTCAAATCCCGGTAGCAACAACATTATATTTTTTGATAAAATTGATTATATATGTATATCTTTATAATTAATACATTTAATTAGTATTTTTTTTAAATATCGCAGACCTATGTTTTGAATAATTAAAACTTCACAATAAGAATGTGTTCTCCTTAACAATTTAAAAAAATGTAACTTTGTTTATATAGGGCATAGAAAAAAGGAAAAAACACAGGGACAAAACATAGGGACAAAATTTACCTTATTCCTGCAGTCAATGCTAGAAAGGATTCTTTATTATAAATACGACACGACACATGTATGCTTTAATTTTGAAACAAATCCAACCATGGCAAACTTTATCTACAAAAGATTTTTCGGGCAAATTATGCGTCAATATAATTTTTAAAAAGATTCCAAAATAATCGCACAGAAACAAAAGATTACATATTAATTTAATCATTTTTTTATGGATTATTTAACTTCGTTTATAATAATCACTTACTGAGTAATTTTAAAACACCAACCGGTTTTAGAAAATATCATTTCCTTCTTGAGGATGTCAAATTAACTAACCAAAAACTGATGTTTTAAAAAATCTATTTTAAATTTGTTTTTAAATTAAAATAAATATAGTAATCAACTTAAATTGTGACGACGACGAAAGATGTGGGTATTAATTTTATCATACAAAACTATTTAAAAAAAATTAAGAATAGGGTTAAGAATTGTGGTTAAATTTAGTTGGTTATTTATAATATTTTGATTTATTATACATGCTATATTTATTTCTAATGACTCTAAATTATTCAATTTAACACCAACATTATTTATATGTTAAATAGACAATACCGAATTTTTATTATTAATTTGAAAAAATTAAAAATAAAAATATTTTTATTTTTAAAAAAAGTACACTTTACTTAGACGAAATGTACAAATTTCTTTTCATATTTGCTTACAAAGAGAGCGTTAACATCAAATCTAATATTTTATTTATTTTCGATACTATCAGTATTGCAATTTAAATACGTTAGTAATGTATTAGCGTTTCACCACCTCTGGTTAAGTTCTAATTAGTATTATATTGTTACCCGCCATGAAAAGATAACTTTTGTAAGTCCTTTACGATGTCCTCTGAACCTTTTATCTCAGCGGACATAGCGTGTATATATAAAATTATTATACTTTTAAAATTAGCAATATTAACTTTGTGGTTAAAATTCATATTTTTTATTTATTATCTTTGTTTTATTAACCACTGAATTGATAGAAAATGGTCACGGTTTTGATAAAAAATTAGGATTGTCAATTTTGCATATAAACGGTGTTGGTCACAAATTAAATAATTTGAAATCGATAGAGATAAATAAAGCATATAAAACTAATCAAGAAATTATAAATAACCGACTAAATTTAACTTCGAGTCCCATTCTAAAATTTTTTCCTAAAAATTATTCGACTAAATTTGTATTCAGCAACAACTTGAGTTAGATACTAAATTTATTTTTTAAATAATTGTTGTTTTTTTAAAAATAGATTCTGGTGAAGAAACAATGATATATATTTTTAGTAAGTTATGACATCCTGAAGAAGAAAATGGTATTTTTCGAAACCGGTAGATGTATTTAAACTCAATTCAGTGGTTAATAAAACAAAGATAATAAATATAAATAAATAAAAAATAAAATTAATTTATTTGATGTTCTTACGTTATTTGTTATGTAAATGCTTATATTGAGTAGCTTGTCGGTGTAGTGGTCAAGACGTTGGCCTAGTGATCTAGTGGTCGGGGGTTCGCGCCTCGTTCCAGGACACCAGCAAGTTAGTCCTATTTTCATAGCACAAGCATTTAGCTTCAACTTGACACTGACAATTTACAATGCCAAAGAATACAATTATAATGTGAAATAAAATATGTGTCGTGTACGAGAAATAAAAAAAATATCGAACCAAGCCATTAAGCCGCCAGTGCGAACCTCGCGTCGGGAACAAAGGGATCCTATGCTACGCGACTAAAAGACCCAACACGATTAGCTACCCACGCGATTAGGCGCCCACCGCCCACGCATCAGTGCGAATCGGTTCGGTCGAAAAAAAATGTGTTTTTTTTTTATCAACATCAGTTATTCTTATTTTATTTTTGTTAAGAGTAAGATAATAATGTATTTCGCGAAAGTTTCATCTTGATTACCCGTATCAATTATCCATATCACGTCGTCATACCAAAATATTTTTGAACAGTGTGAATGTAATATTTAAACTTTTTTTTTTTTGATTTTGAACTTAAGTACCTAATCAGTTTAAATATGGATAATTAATTAGTTTATTCATAGATCACTAGTACAGTACATTTTTATAAAAAAAAATTTAAAGTTTAATACGACTGTATATTAATGTCATTTTTGGTTTATTAGGATGTCTGCTGCACGAATCAAACCTTCAATGTAGCACATACATGATCTATAAAAATATTGTATATGTGTTAAATCAGAAGGATTTTAATACAAAATTATGAACGGCTTCAAATATTTATGTTACCTTTATATTCACCTTGGTACATTTTATGACAGTAACGAGAAGTGGACATAGTATTTACTGACATTAAATTTATAATACACGATAGTTTATAATAATTACGAGACGAAAATCAAAGTACAAATATGTAGCAAATACTTTTTTTTTAGGAGACCCACCCTTTCCCGGAACCGGTTTAGAAGCTAGGGCCTCCTTGTCGGTCCCACTCATCAAAGCTAATCAAAATACGCAACTTAAATTCAATAACATATTCAAGTTTATACAAAACGAAAAAAGAGAAGAAATTCAATTGGTTATTAGCAATTTTTGCAAAAAATTTAAAATCTGTACCCTCCAGCGTCCGTTAAGTGCTGCCTATATTCATAAAAAAAACATATATCCATAGATCATAGTTTTACATATAGATGGAAAATTGATAGAAAATTAAGGTGCAGTAGTTCAAGGCAAAATTCAGTGATCCATTCATCAAAAGACACTCCCAAAAAAGGGACAGTGAACTAGGCACAAAATGGATTGAATCACATTTATACGGAGTTGCAAAACACGAGGTATGTAGAGTGAGAGGTAAGCGCATAGGTAGAGATTCCACTTACACACGCCGGTCTAACTACCTACCTAAGGAGTTCCAACATGTCACCCATACCTGAATAAATTCCTTATATAAAACAAGATTCGTCTCATTACTAATTAGTTGTGCATTCCTGAGGGGGCGATGTCTACATGCAGTCAAACCACCAATTATACTTGCGCACGCATCTCTAAGTATCTCAATTCCACAAAATATGCTCAAAGCGTCTGTACCACTCTCTCATATGTACACCACGGGGCATCCACAAGTCTAAACTCAGATAGTTTACTCCAGAATTATCCATACCTCGTAATCGTCTGCCATTCAAAATGATTTAAGTCTGGAGGTTTCATCATGCCTTTCAACTTGACGGCGACGTTAGGAAGAAAGGAATAAGTCCATCTTCCATGCGTTGCCATATCCCTGCTTTAACTGCCACATTCTTAGAACTCGATTTTTCAAGGACCCGTGACTTTCTGACCCAATTTTACGTTCCTACAGGCTCTCCAAAATTTCCAGGTCAATCGGGAAGACATCTGCAATAACGGGCAGAGTTACCATGGATACGGTTCTATACACTCCCGTTAAGGCTATCAGAGGAAGCCGCTGGCCTCTATTGGCGGCTGTCGCTATAAAACAAACTGTCATTATGTGGCCCAAACTTACAAGGGGTTAGTTATTTGAGCAAATTTGTATCGCCTTGTATATTAATCTCACGGCGGGAGTTTTTAGTCCCCAGTTAACCATTGATAGGCGCCGCAAACGTCCAAAGAGTTATCCGCTGCCGCCTTATTCGAGACTACCTTTGTACGTGTGAGACACCATCCCGCTGTATCCAGAGTGACCCCGAGGTGTTTAACCTGATCTTCGAAATTCACGCTTACATCATCTAACATAAGGTTCAAATTCTGGCGACGATCCTTAAGGAACATGACAACCGTTTTATACTGGATCGAGCCAAGTCTATTCCTGTTAATCCATTCATAAGTCATTTTAAGGGCGACATTATACTTATTATTAGTAATTTCATAGCTGTATCCCGAAATGAGAATTAAGGCATCATCAGCGTGCGGTAATGATACCAGGAGTAAGTCATTAAAAGTTATGTTCCAAATCATTGGTTCGAGTACCGAGCCTTGGGGTCAACCCATGTTTGTTTCATGTGTGATTGATACTTCTCTATACGTAATGGTAACCGTTATACCACTTAGGTAATGCTTAATAATCTTAACCTTTACCACACCATGATATAAAATATCCGAACGCAGCCACGCTGTTAACTCGTGTTACCGTAAATAACAGTTAGAAAAAAATATTTTTATTAGCTTAAATGGCACAAATTTACTCTAAATATTGAGCATTCAATTTTGAAAAAATAATTAATAACATAATTTAGAGCATTGATTAAGTTTTATACAATGAGTCCTTCCTTATTATCTCTCTTCATTTAATTACTGAGAAAGAGACAATTATATTTGTATACTTGTTGTTTTTTTCACTGTGAAAATAGTGTCACACACATATCACAAATTGTATATTTACTAACGTATTCATCTTACAACGGATTGTAGATAAAAAATAACTGTTTTTGTACGATTCCCTTTTCACAATTAGTTTTTCACTAGTCATTCTTAAGCGCTAATATTTTCTTAAGGATTATCTAAAATATGAATTTTATGTTGCATGTATTTACCGAAATATTACAGGTTTAATTATAATGGTAGACCTGTGTTACTGCATGGTTTGCGAAGGGTTAAAGAGGTACACGGGGCACTGTCGGTTTTTTAAGTACATCGATACAATAAACCGAGATGCATTGTCGAAAGCATCAGAGATGTCTAGTAGAAAAATGAGTGGGCCCCACGCGATAGCTGTCCCTTGGAAGCATTGTGTCCCGTCTTACACATTATTTTTCTTGTGACTTATCCGTACAACGAATGTTGGCTATTGTGTTGGCTATCATTATTTCTTTAACTGTGACCCGGAAAAGCTCTACTGGCATAACCGCTGTCTCAAGTTTTTCAGTCATGGTGTTCTCATTCTTTCAGGGTCTCGATTTCTAATAATCTTTCCCTGCAAGATCTGATGCTTCTCTGAATGTCGCATTATATGTCCGAGATATTGAATGCTTCTAAAAATAAAAATTTATTACAAAATCGTTAACAAAAGAAAAATTTTAAAGTGTGTTTAACGCTCCGTTAAGCCTTCAATAAACAAGTATGCTCAAAAGGCGTTGAAACCTTCAAGATTAAATAAAACGTAAAATATTTCTCTCATCCCGGGCGGCTCTTTTCTAGGTAAAACCGCTGGCTTGGCGTAATCACAATAAACGTCCTTCCAGGGGCTATTCACGATGCAATAACGTAAAAATTTCCCACGGTAAATCATTTCTCGGGCCGAGGTGTCTTAGCATTACTCGAGTGGGCAATTCCTTAACGCCGTATTTACGGCCGGATGTATATTAAACCGGATATTCGGTGAAAGGAAAAGTCCTGTGATGGAAACCGGACATTATTGAGGAAGTGGATCGGAGTGTAATGAAATATGAGCTTTATGATTGCGACTGGAAATGACAATTTGATCTGTTTTTCCGCTTTAGACGTGTCGATTTTTTTAAATATCTACGAATTAGAAGTTTTCAAAGAGTGATAGCAAATCAAATATTTTTAAGTATGCAATTCGTTTAGATATACAAATGATAAAAAATTCTTTGCTTAAACCACTATTTATTGATAAATCAACTTGTTTCAATGCCTATGGCATCTTTTTTAGAAACAATATACACTAAAATTAAAAATGCAAGCAAAGATAAAAACAAAACTATAAAAGTATAAGCAGTGGGCAACTAGGCAGAAACTACTATGGAACAAAGTATTTTGTCTTATTATTTATATAATATGTGTCCACAAAGTAGTTTTGCTAATATTGAAGAAGTGATATGTAATTTGTTTACAAAATTACCCTACGTTTCAATAAACTTCTTACACTATTACCAACTTTATTTCTTCAGAAAAAGAAATTCTATCTTCAACCAGGAATCTACCACTTATTTAACATTATCATCGTTCTCAAATCTTTAATCTCAAAGCATTCAAAGTTAAACACATGTTAATCAGAGAGAGCAAAATTAAGATTGTATCGTTGAGTCAATAAGATCTAAAATGTTAATAATAATAATAAAAATACTAATAATATTGGATAATTTGTATAGCGCCATTTTCGTACAAACTTTCTCTTCAAAGGCGCTTTACACATAAACTGTTTATAGTTATCTCCGTTTTTTAAATTAAAAATTGTTATTTTCACTTATGGAAATGATTTTTTGAAAAGGTAGGTTTTTAGTTTCTTCTTAAATAAAGTCTCTGATGCACTGTTTCTTATGACGGAGAGCAAAGAGTTTCACGCTTTTGGACCTGCCACCGCAAACGCCTGTTCACTAAATTTAGATAGTTAATCGGTTCTACAACTCTTTCTGCGGCTGTAGTAGAGGTTTACTCAAGAGTTTGACGTCTACCATTCAAATTGTGATACAAAACTCTTGAAGGTACAGAGGCGCCACGTTATGTATCACCTTGTACATCAGCCAGCGTAATTTAAATTTAACTCTTTCAGGAAATCGTAGCCAATGTAGATGATGTAAAAGAAATATTATATGAAAGAATTTGGATACTCCATATATTATCCGTGCAGCCGCATTTAGAATAGATTGTAATCTATCCAGCTGAAACATTGGCAGGCCAGCATAGCTGCCTTTACAATAGTCCACACGTGACACCGCTAATGCATTTATAAGTAGTCGGGCTGCCTCAAGAGTAAGATGTCTCCGAATACTTTTAATCTGTCTCAGTTGATGTCAGCATGCACTAACAGTTTCACTGCTTTGTGTATTCATTGAAAGATCTGAATCAGTGTGCACGCCCAACAATTTAACTGCAGATTTAGCATTCGCAGACATTGATTTATGTATAAAGTTTTGCCTTCTACGCATTTTTTGCTCTCCATAGTAGTTCTGTTTTAGATCAATTCAATGTTAATTTATTTTATGACATCCACTCTCTTATTTTTTCAGCGCATCTTGCAATTTTGCCTTTTAACCACCCAACGGTATCAAGAGTTGCACATTTGTCATTGTACCGCGCCAAAAAGGCTGCAGAAAGCTGAACACTAATTATCTCGTGCTCAGTATATAGCATCCCAGGCACTTACTAATCGTGTAATAAGTGTAATAATCGCGATACTTGTGAATCTCCGCGACAACAGTATGCCAGAATTGTAAAGAAATGCGTTTGTTTTCACAAAAAATAATGTCAGTGCGACCCATCTTTTCGATCGTCCTGGGATGACCGGAGCATTCATGCTCATCACAGTTTGATGTTTGCCCGTTTTTTATCCAGTCGTATTTTGTTTTCTCGCTAATGGAAACATCTCCTTACTTTTGCAGCATTTTATTTTTCTATATATGTCACGTAGTTTTACCCCTTAGACCACAAAAATATCTAATTATTGCCGCATAATATCAAAAAGTGGTGATATCAACCGGCCTCCTCGATCTGCGGAGTATTTGAAATGGAAGGTTTACGCCAATAAGCCAACAATTCCGATGCTACAGGACAATATTCAAAATTAAATTGCTGAAATAACTAACACCTGAAGTGTGCGAGAATGTTATGAAAAATATGGTCAAAAGAGCACGCATTTGTGCCGCTCTTATGGATAGCCACATGGCCGAATGGATTTTATAGATAATTGTAATAAACTAAGTAATCGATAAATAAAAACAAAATTATAATGTTGTTTAATTTCTAAGGTATTCAAAAACAACATTGGCCTAGAACATAATATTCAGCTTATATTAAATGAGTTCACATGTTTATTTGATTAATCTATTTCAGATCTTGTATAATATATTTGGTTTAAAAAATATAAAATATAAAAATAATATTATACAGTTTGTATCACTGTTGCATAAAGTCATACGGCAAAGGCTACTGAACATAATTATGCTGGACTTCGCACTTATTTAACATGAAAATTCACTTATAGTCAAACCTCAAATAATATAATAAATTATATACTCAATTAACAATACAAATAAATATAAAATATAATTATTTTTCTATCAGTTATATGCATACTCTTCGTTTACTTAGACCTTACTTTTATTCTTCAACAGTTTTTTAATATTTTTTAATATTGCTTTGATGTAATTATTATGGAAAAATTCCTAATATAATATTGAAGTCTATTAAGCTTTAATTTTTCCGATTCGTAGGATCTTGTATTGGTCTACTATTTAATTATTTCATATTTAACATAAAAATATTTTTTACATTTAGTTTGCCTTTTAAATAAATTATTAAATGGTATGTAAATATAATATTTATTTACAAGAAAATAAATTTCTTTTGATAATATTGTGTTTATTCTGAGAGTATTTTCTAAATTTATATAAAATTTTGTGTACTATTATTTTATGTTGTTAGTGTAATGAAAACTGTATACTGTAAATTATATGAATTTATTATAATAATTTACTATTAAGAAAAGTATTAGAAGGAAGAAAACATGATATTGGAAGCAAATGTTAAGAACTGTAAGCCTGACGAAGGGAAAATGGTCCTTAACAATGGCAAGGGGAACGCTGTTCTTATCAATGGCGAACGGAACAAGATCCTTGGCAATGGCAAGGGGAATACTGACCTTATCAGTGGCAAAGGGAACATGGTCCTTAGCAATGGTAAGGGAAACACCGTCTTTATCAATAGCGAAGGGAACATGATCCTTGGCAATGGCAAGGGGAACACCGACCTTATCAATGATAAAGGGAACATGATCCTTAGCAATGGCAAGGGGAACACCGTTCTTATCAATGGCGAAGGTAACATGGTCCTTAATACGGCGTACACGAAATAGAAGAAAAAGATGCATAGGAGAATAATTAAAATGAATATAATATTTTATTTTACTATCTAAGAACTTCCATTGCAGAGTAATCATCATTTGCCTACTTTTATCAATATGCGATTTACCTATATCAATTTTGTAACAATGATTTAATACCTATTATTTATATCGAGGTTAATTCTTAAATAATGATTCTCGGGATTTGTAGATCTTTTAGAAAATATAAAATTTTATTAAATATTTTTTTTGTTTTATTAAGCGTTATAATTATAAATAATAAACATTATATTTTCCTTGAATAAATAAAAATACTTCATTATCTTAAATTTAATGCTTAGTATTAATTAAAACAAATGGAAATTAAACCGTTATCTCCACATTTGAAGTGAACTATAATTACAAATTTAAAAGAAATTTTATCTCGGTCGTTAATTAAAAAGTTTTCTAAGAAGCCTGAGCATGACTCGTGGCTTTTTACTCTGAAATTTGGGCATTTAACTTAAAAGCTTCGCAGTCTGAATATTCCTGTAATAATTTATATTAAAATGAATTTTCTTCAATTATTCTTAGACACTGGTAATTACTTACATTAATCAAAATAATTTGTCTGTTGGAAATTGTTCGTTGCACGTTACGTAACATGTTTATTTTATTCGTCTTTATTTTATAAGTATTTAGATTTGTTTAGTTCATAATTTTTATTGATAATGAAAAAAACTATTGTTTTGGTAGTGTGTTCTTCAACAGGTTTTCCGGTAAAAGATATTTATTTATTACTATTATGCATGCCCTGCCCTATTCAGGTATAATATAATTTGTAAAATAACATAAAATGTTATCAGAAGTGCAATACATAAAGAAAAAAATGCATAACATACGTGATTTTTCGTAATCAAAATTAAAAATAAATATAAAATGTGAAGTAAACCAATTTATCCGTTACCATTAAATTGAGACACAAAAATTGTAATAATGTAGTCCTATAAAGAGTTAAATTTACAGCAAAAATGTCGACTACCTTCGCATATTCATTCACCAAAGAATGCTTTCTGAGGACTGCGGAGTAAGCTAATGCATGAGTTCTGACATTAACACCATAATAGAACAATGAATTGTGTCTCGATGACCTCAATGGTTCGTGAAATTCAAGCAGACCAATAATCTGGGGGCAGTCTACATACATACATACACGCATTTATGATCCTGTATAGAAATACAAGGTACGTCTTACTGATAATTTTAACAATTTCAGACGGCTAAGGAGATAATCATAATTGATATCCTCAGAGTGTATATTTAATTTAAAATTAATGAATCTTAGAAACTTTCTCTGGATTATTTCAACCGCCGTCGAGTGAATAATAAGCGTGTTGTCACGAAAATTGCGTTAGAAAAGTTTGTAAAATTTTTTATATACCTTGTGAGGTATGCGACATATGTCAGTACATTCAAAGGCTTCACTCAGGGTAGAGCATTAGATTGGTGAGTGCTATGTACAGAATTGCCTATTCGATCTCTCGCTTGCCTTGAACAGTCACACTTAAGGTAAAAATAAATAAAAAGAGAAAAAGTAGTTACAGCGTTACAATTGAATAGAAATATTAACTAAAATAAAATAAATAAGAATAGTGTCGTTAATAATTGTACAAAGCATCGTTTAGTTTAAACTATAATTAAAATACATAAAAGCTCAATAAATAGAATAAAATCAATTCGCATCGACCCCTGCGACGCGAGTCAAATTCATATGAGATTGGTTGGTAAAATTTAGACATTATTATTTTAAGGAAATGCTTTAAGATTGAATGACTTTTTCATAATAAAATTGATATTGCTGTAGTTTTTGCAAAAAGATTCAATAACTTTACACTAAAATGACTATCCAAAAATAAAACGAAGTGGATCGTGTTTGGTCGTGTCTTAAGTGTCATCTTAGTACCATGGATCATGTGTTTGATAGAAAATAGGGAAAAATATACTTATTCGAGCATATTTGAATGTAATATTTCATCCTCTTAGCGTATTACTGCATCACATGTTCCAATACAAAGTCGTGCATACATGATGATTTTTTTAAACCCGTAGCTAATTTCAAAACACTAATAATATCAAAATTTATTTTGTGTTATTTACATGTTTAAGTATTTGATTTTGGATGTTAAATAAAGATACCTAATTAGGTTATAATTCACTAACTTTTTTTCGCGGAGTTTAAACGAATTAAGAGGCTTTCTAACAATTTTTATGTTTATTATTAAAACTATAAACTATATGCTTTATCTATATTTATTTTTTAATTATATCTCCTTCTTCCTCTTTCGTATTATGTTATTTTTGATGCAAGACTCGACATGCACCTAGAAGTTGTCTAAAAGAACCGTTATTTATTATTTTTTGTCATTTGTATAAACAATCCTAATTTGTAAATAGTCATGTTAATAAATAAATGATCCAGTCCATTAACAACTGACCCTTTAATCTTTTTTATAATTATTTATTACTCTAGTCAAATAAATCAATAAATATTATTCTAGTCAAATAAATCAATAATCAATAAATAAAAATGTAACCACTTTATTTGCGACTGATTATAAACATATTTTAAAATATATAAGTATACCTCGTGCCATCCTATAATAAGATTCCTTTAATATCAAGAAGGAAAATTTCAACTCTTTCTCTTAATAAATGCAGATAAATTGACGTCATCCCAGGTTATGAAGCTGTTCTTCATCGGTATTCAGGTAGCATATGTCAGCAACGGGGGAGAAAATTATGATAATTGCATTTCAGCGAGGCGGCAACCTTAGCTGTGGTGGAAGGAATGTAGCCAGTTACCCGATACATTAGACAAAGCAGCTGCTACTACATAATTCGATAACTTAGTTATTTTCACGAGAGGTAATTATTTTTTTTCACTTACTCATTTTCAGCTTTTCACAATTTAAATTCTAAAAGAAATCTTTGAAAACAATTTTTTTCCATTTATTATGTTGCAATTATAATCGTTACATACTTGGTTTTCTAGATGTACATTTTAATTAATTTTAATTTTAATTAAGTACATTTTTAAGACTCCGATTACTTGTGTACTGAAACTTGGATTCTGACAAAATAATAATAAAGAATCCTTTATGTCCGAAAAACAAAAATACTTTCTAAAGACGTTGTGAACATCTACAATCTGCACGCACCCTGCACATACCTGAATGCAAAACGGTGTTCTCATCAATCTTAAAACCACGGCGATACCAACCGAAATACACACAACAATATGACGCGCTCGTAGCCGTCTAGAAACCGGCCGGCGCGCACCACTGCACTTGCAGGTTGCTGGTTGAAAGTTGCTTCCAGAAGAGCCCAGTAACCAACGATCCACGTTGTAAAACATTTACTACTTATACTTGTATCCGTAACTACGCTACATGTATTATAAGCAGTCTTTCATTGTAAATACTGCTCTGACTTCACACATATATACTCGCATACGCACACTCCACGTTATGATTCAAACGAACATGTAAGTGCCCGGTATAAACTTATTTGGGGGGTACTCGGACTCTTACACATAACTTACTGATATCGAAAGTCCGACTTAAGCTTCGACTTCGGCTTCGGCTACCTTCGGCCAAAAAATACACCTTCGGCTGCAAATTTGCTTCAGCTAAAATCTGTTGAAGGTTTGACCGAAGCCGAAGCTTTGTATTTAGCCGCCGAAAAGTGCCGAAAACGCACGAACTATTATGAATGAAATAAAATTCACTGTATCATTTATGGAAAACTGCAATTTATTTATTTAATAGATATATTTACAATTATTATCGATACCATAACGCAGAAAAGTAACTAACAGTGTAGAATTTGCATTGTTATGTATACTTTCTAGTCGGTATTCCAAGGTTTTTATGTACGATTGAACCTTCGGCTTCGGCCGAAGGTCATGGCAAGAGACAAACAATCGGCTTCGGTTTTTGACCAAAAACTGACCTTCGGTCTAACACTACTGATATCTCATAACATATCTTTCATTTACATCACTACATATTAAACAATACATTTTTCAAATATAAATTAAATATATTAATTAGAAAGATATACATATAAAATCAATTTTATCGAAAAATATTGTTGTTGCACCACCGGCATTCGAACCTGTTGCTGTAGCACAGTTGGATAATGCACCTTCCCCGGTTAGGAAAGGGATCCAGGTTCGAATCCCGGTGGCGCAACAATAATATTTTTCTATTAAATTAATTTTATATGTATCTTTCTTAATTAATATATTTAATTCATATTTAAAATTTCACAGACCTATGTTCTGAATAATTACAACTTCTCAATAAGAATGTGTTCTCCTAATAATACATCTTTTAACCGCCAAAACGTTATAATACGAAGCCCTGTACGATGATATCAGCATGTACGACATTGTTCACTCAATCATGGCTTCTCTGGTAAGATATCAGCTCTCAATCACTGTGTTTATCTACAAAGAATTTTTATTATTTTTTATTACTTATGGTGTACATATAGACAAACACATATACTGATGATACAATTATTTATGTATTTTATTTTATTTTATGTCAATCAAACGTTTATCTAATGTGGGCAACCCTTAAAATTCATTAGTACTAAAGTTTTTCACGTATTTGCTTAAGTTATTGAATGACAGAGGTTATAATTAGATACCATCCCCATTTTTTTTTTATACATAATATTTTATCATCCAAGGGAATTAATTTGAATTTCAAAGGAGTAAAAGAGAAACGTCATATTTTAGAAGATTTACTGTATATAAAAGTATTATAATTTATAAAATTAAAATATTATTACATAAGATCGCTAATTCTGGAAATATTCTAGATATGAAATTTACAAATTTTCCAATCATTTTATAAAAAATTCATGTTACATATTTAATCATTACAGATCAAAATACGAATAATACAACGCGTATACAGCCAGATGATAACTGGCTCCATTGCTTACTTTCCTGATAACTACTGCATTATATTATTAAGTATCCTATATTTTTTTTCGGTTTTTTGAATAATCAAAATATATTCAACAATTTTATAATAAAATAAATAACTGTAGATGATTCCATATTGCAAATAATATGCTACGCAAACATGGTATGGAAATTGGGTACCTAATCGTAAAATATCGTATTTATGATACAACGAACGCCCAAAACCATCAGAGTGAAAATGTTAATCCTCAAGCAAATCAATTCGGTGAAACAGCAAACGGTCTAGTATATAAATTTTCCAACGAATAAAAAATATTTGCTTATGTTTTTGACACTGTAATTTTGAATAAAATGTTTGTTAATAAATCATTTAATGGTTTTTTTTACACAATAATAACAAATATTTTTAAAAATTAAAAATTAATAAATTAAAAATTTAGTATTTCAATACAAACGAAATATATCAATTAGAAAGATAAACAGAAAAATTCAATTTATTGAAAAAATATTTTTATCGATTCTGGTAATCGAACCTGTATCTTTTTCTATCCGGGGAAATGCGTTCACCAATTACACCACGCTAACAGAGTAAATTGATGACAAATTCTAGAACTTATATGATGCACGCAGCTCTTTCAAATTGATACATCTGATACTCAATTTTTAAAAGCTATCACCTTTTTATTACGACAAATTTTAAATATTTTTGAGTGATGATTATATTGACCTAAGAGACACCAGAAATTAAATCAATTCCTTTTTATTAAATTTGGATATACTTTGATACAACTAATATATTAAGGAGAACTTATTATGATTGTGAAGTTGCAGTTTTTTTAGATCATAGTTATGTGATATTTTAATACAAATTAAGTATGTTAATTAAAAAGACATACAGAAAAATTCAGTTTATAGAAAAAATATTTTTATTGCCACCGGGATTCAAATCAGGATATTTTCCTATGCGGGTAAATTCAAAAATCTTTCAAATTGATACTTTTAATTTATGTAATAAAATACTTATATTCTGTTATATTTTCAAGAATATTACTATTTTTTACTGGATATAACTATTTATGATATGAAATTATACATATATTATTTTTGTTAATGGTAACTACCATGAAAGGTATACCTTCAAATAAACTTCCATAAAACTATTCGTCTTATATATTTATTTTACAGGTTAGTCACCATCTTTTACTTCATCGTGTGCTCAATACTTAGTGTCATGATCTCCTGATATAACTGAAACATGGTATATAATACGTCTTCATCCCCACGTGTTTTGAGTCATGTTAATCGCAGCTTTTGAAAGTGACCTTACAACTTATTAATTTGGTCTATCCATCTAGAAGGATGCCTTCCTCCTACATACTTTCCCACAACCGTCTCTATGATAACATACAAGAGTACTTCTCCTACATATTATCGAAAGTCCTTAGGATTAACCGATTTCTCTATATTTAGCGCCTAATTCCAAAACCCACTAAAACGACTTCATGTGTTTTTTTAGTTATGGATGAAAACGTATATTTTGAAAGGAAATGTACAAAATGTTTGTTTTTACATCAGTATTTCTTAAAAAGACAATTCTGTAATGTAATTTTTTTTTTTGTATATATTCTTCTGGCAGCCATACTGGATTTTAGATCACGTGATCATCATCAGACATTGTGATTGGCTCATTTCATTTTAAGGGGAATGTCAACTTATACTCTGGAATACTCTGCTTTGAGGTATTTTGGAATAGACTCTGATTTTGAACATGCAATATCAATGGACTTATGTGGCTTTTGCGAGAAACAATAGAGCTGAAAAAAAATCTACAAAACTGCATATTTAACTTTAATTATCCAAAATCCGTTTTAGGGGGTTTTGTAATTGAGCGCTAGATATCTTCGTTAGACTAGATTTTGCTGATTTTAACATTCCAATTCATCTTCGAACTTCTGTTTATTACCATACATATTTTGAAATGAGATCACCTACATATAATATAAACGTCGTAATACCTAGGTCGTCAACCTTTTCTTACAACCTAAATTTGAAGAATTTCGAATGGATCAATGATGAAAACTTTTGTTTTGTTTTTCAAATTCAGCGATAAACTTAGTGCCTTTTTATTTCAAATATCTTTGTATTGGTTATTATATCTGTGGAATAAGGTAATTCATGGAATAATGTTAACCAGCGTAACAGTGGTGAAATGTGTTGTTAATTTTAATTATTGATTAAAGTTGAAGAATACTTTACCATATGTGATGCAATTGCCAAAAATGGCCAATATCACCATGCTACCGGGAGTCATTATATTATAAAATGGTGGTTCTGAGGTATCGGCCGTTAAAGGTTTGAAATATTTTTTATATACGCACAATATAAGAACTCTTAAAACTCAATTGCCCGTCTCAAGACAGATTTTTCTAGTGAGACGGGCACAATCCAACTACAATTATATATACGTATCACATAGATTTATAAATAAATAATAGTAGCTAATCTGCACGGAGTCATGTTTTCTGTAGTATATTTGGAAAATTTAAGAGACTTGAAGTTACACGATAATGAAACTATATTTTTTAACCATAATTTCACTTAATGGGTTGTGTCAGCAAACTAAAAATTTAAAAATAGACATTAATTAAATAAATTAAAATAATAGTGCTATACGGATCTCAAGCCTGGAGCTTCATTAAAAATCAATGAAAGATTTTTCTAGTATTCAAAAACAGAATTCAATTGAAAATGCTTGAACCGAGTAAGGATTATCACATAAACATTGAGCTTGTCAAAGCTTTCCAACAGCTAAATATTTCAGCAATGTTGAAATCTAAGAAAAGGCTAAGACGGGCAGGATATGGTGTGAGATGTGACGACTCCAAACAACTCCGTGAGGTATTTTAGGGAACGCCAACCCGAGAATGAAATGTGTGGACAATGTACGAAAATATACAGAGAGATTAAATTCCCTATTGGAAAACTACAGCTGAAGACAAAGACCTGAAGTATGCTTGTAAACTAAGATCGGCTCTGGACTTCATGACCGTGGATATAAAATTGTTCAACAGAACTTTATTAATTAAACTAATTTAAGGCTTATTAAATAAGGACGGTTTTATTTTTAATCTAGGTGATTCACGAGAAGATTGTAGAAAATAAACAAAATTAACTGATGTACTCGTTTTGTTCAGCTATAAGAAACTCACCTAATAAACATGTGATATGGGATTCGAGCCTTATCCTGAAAGATCGCCAAGTTAGCTAATCTATTTTTTAAATACTAATTCAATATATTAATTATAAATATATACATATAAAATCAATTTTGTCGAAAAATATTGTTTTTGCGCTACCGGAATTCGAACCTGGATCTCTATTTCCAATCCGGGGAAGTACACTACCAATTGTATTATAGCGCCAGTAATATATAATATATAATATACTATTTATTTCTGAATAATTACAACTTCACAATAAAAATGTGTTCCCTTAATAATCTATTTTTTACCAAAAACTTTTAGTTTGAAAATATTAAGAACATTTTTAATACAAATTAAATGTATCAATTAGTAAGATATACTAATAAAATTAATTTTAATGCATACTTTTAATCAAATTGATTATAAAAGATCCATGCAATCTTAAAGCATTTCCTTAAAAAAGAAGAATAAAGTATATTGCAATTATTACCAAAAAAATATAATGGCACAACTCTATTAAATCTTTCTCATAACTCTATTAAATCTTTCTCATTATCTTTGGTTCACCGAATCCCAAAATATTTCCATACGACGACCATAGATTATGTTTATAAATTGATTGTAAAAGATTCAAACATAAATTTGTACTTTTAACCATTTTTTTGCATTGGTTATTAAATATACTGTTTTCAAAAAAGTCAAAATTCACGATCGATCTTTTATATTGCAATATCCAAAAAAGTATTATTCAAAATATACCTTTTTTAATAAATTATACATTAAGCGCATATACTTTAAAAAATTACTAGAAAGGAGTCTGTAAAAGCTGATTGATTTTTTTCGGTAGTAAAAGGCACAAATTTATGTTATGGTGTCCCGCCGCCTCTTAAACGTCAAATAATTTTATCCAATGGATAATTATTTGACAGGTTATCTGGAGGTGGTGGAGGAGGAGGTTAGACAGATACATATACAATTATCACAATTTTTGTTTTGTTCCAATATCATAAAATAAAATAATATTTTATTTTTTTAAATACATATAAAATCAATATTATCGAAAAATATTGTTATTGCTACGGGGATTCGAAACTGGATCTCTTCTAATCCAAAATAAAGAAGATGACTTTCAAATATTGGAACGATAGATGTATTAATTTGAAAAGTGTAACACATAAGTTCGAAAATTTGTCGTCAATCCACTGTGTTGGTATTGCATAATCGGTTAATGCACGTTCCCCGAATTGGAAAAGATCCAGATTCGAATTCCGTTAGCAAAAACAATATTTTTCGATAAAATTGATTTTATATGTAGATCTTTCTAATTAATACATTTAATTTTTATTTGAAACACAAAATTTGCATTTTACAAACTTTAAATATTCCAAGTAAGTGCACTGTTAGTAATGACCATTTTTTACGCTTGGTCTTTCGCCGTAAATTTGCTTGGTCTTATGGGAAAAACTTTGGAGGAAATAGAGAAAACAAAGCCAACGTAAAATGTAGTAAGTTGGCACCGTGGTAACGTTTTAGGCGAGCACAAAATATATAAAATATTTGTCTCCAAGTATTAGGGAGTTTATTAAAATCTCGTTTTCTATTAAAATGTATCATGGCTATCATCAACTCTTGGTTTACCGGTATGAGTGTGATTGATATTGGATGATATCTGTAGTAAAAAACTGTGATAATCAATTCGATACTATATTATAGATTTTCATTATAACTTTTGAATTTCGATGTTAGTTTCCAAGTATCTAAATTAGGGTGGCTTGAACACGTATTGCGAATGACAGAGGAACGAATGCCAACCCCTAAGCCAAGATGGGATAAATAGCAACAAAAATTGGTTTCCGATTGGCTAATAAGTATCGAAACAGGGAAAGATGGAAGCGCTCTGTTAAAACTTCATGCCAAAATAATGATGATACGATCTCAAAATAAAATACGGAAACGAAAAACAGAATAAAAAACGACTCGCCGGAAATCATACATAAATATTTTATCAGATTTCACTCAATGGCGATGTTCAATAAGCCGATATTTTCAGATATCCAATCACTGTTAGTGATGGTGATTTAAATATATCTGTGATTATTTTGTTTGTAAGATTAGTGATTATGATTCGTAGGTACTATTATGATTCCTAGATCATATTCCATATATAATTGTGATAATGGTGTGGTTAATATTCACAAATAATCATACCAGATCAGCGAGGGTCTGTCTATCACATATTTAAATCACACATTAAAACATCGTAATTTAATATTTAATCGATAGATAAACGAATGATTGAGTGTTCTTATAAGATTTTGACGGAATGACAAAATTATTGGAGCTGAGAAAGTTGGACACATCAAAGATTAACGGAGATCTGAATAGAGTAGCAAAGTTGTGGAGATTCATCGAGTGGTTGATCAACAATAACTGAAAATAATGATGATAATCATTTATTATATAATATTACATTTTTCAATGCTTCTTTTAATTTACAAATAACTACATTATTTACAGAAAAATGGTTAGTCTCATATCACATTTGATTTTTAAACTTTTCTTAGTTTAAGTGCAATATTTAAATTGAAAAATTCTGGTGATAGATAAACGTGTAACGCATACAGATTTTTATCTTTCTCATTTTTCTTTTCCTGTCACATACCTTTTTATGATTTTCTCAATGAGTATTAGCGCAATTTCTATTTTTTTTAATTTGTAGATTGATCTTACAAGTCTTCTTAATCATATAGTTTTCGTCTTCTTTATATGGAAAACCAGTTTTCATGATACTTTCACTCTTTTATTCTTTCTCTTCATCGTCTTTTAATGTATTTACTCCCGTGGGGGGAGCAACGGACAGACTAGTATATCATTAAATTAAAACGATTATTTTATATCCATCTTAATTTAAACAATTTTTAAATTAAATGGCTACCATTTTACATTTATAAACTTGATACTTATTGGCTGAGTAATCATTTTTGTTATAACTATAAAAAAAATTCTACGATATCTACAGTTTTAATTTGTATTTATTCAAACATAATAACATTAGACGACTTCAGATTTTTCTGTAAATATATCCAAACGCTCTGATATAGAAGTTGGATAGTATGACACATGCAGATGTGCAAATGAACTTCTTTATTACTGGTATGATAGAATGAAGAAGTTAATACATGTCTTGTACTACGAGCTTATCTTAGGCTTTTGGTGTATCTACTAACCATATACAAATAATATAAAAACGAAATTATTAGAAAACTTTTTTAACTCAGATTCTGCGGTGGTGGGTCATATTTGACCCGGGGGCTAGTATAAAAATATGAATTACGCTATAAATATTCATTTAATGCTGTTTTCCTTCTAGCTAATCTTTTATTATTTTATATTTTCAAATAATTTGAGATACAAATAAATGTTATCAGACGAGATTTAAATGAGTTGTCGATAAAAATGTGAAAAAACCCTCAAAAACTGATCTAAGATAGTCGGATTGAATCTCAGCGCTTAAGCCGAAACATATACTGTCAACATTTTGAGCGGGTAGACAAAGGATACCAGATATGCGTGCATGTATTTGTTTTGACTTATTTTCGTCTGACGGGCCCTAGACAATGCCAGTAATATAATTATTTGGGAGAGGTTACGCCTACCTGTAAGTTTTATGACACTACCTGCTCGGGTTCCGACGAGAAAATTACATGCTCAGTGGATGTTTGTATTTTGCCTATGTAGAGCGTCTGTTGATGCATGAGAATATGTACATTATTCGGAATATTTTTTAATTTAAAACTTTTTTTTAGCAGAAACATAACGGAACAACATGCCATTACATTAAATCATATTTAAAATTAAATATCTATAAAAAATCTCCCACAAAACGGTTGAAAAACTGAAAACTTGAGGTGGGTCAAAAATGACCCACCACCGCTGGACGTGTTTTGTTTTGACCCACTGGGCTGTAAGTGTTAACTTTGATAAAAAAAACACAATTCTATAACAAAACACGTATTATCCGGTCTCAGTGGAAACTTTTCCGCAAAGTTATCCTGGCTTACACCATTAACTGGGGCAAACATTTAAGTTCGGGTGATTTATGCAGCTCCTCACAATTCCCGAAAACTGTTCGCGGGTTAAATCATCCCCTAGAAGTCTTGCACTTGGCTATGCTTCTTCTTTGTAGCGAGCGTCTACTAACGTCCGTATGATGTATTATACTTCATGGACGTACACGCAGTTATTTCGTGCCGAAAAATATTTCATTATTTTTAAATATTCAATTATTATTATTAAGGAGAACACATTCTTATTGTAAAGTTATAATTATTCCGAATATAGGTCTGTTATGTTTTTAATACAAATTAAATGTATTAATTAGCAAGATATAGGTAAATATTAAATTCTATCTAAAATCAATTTTATTGAAAAATATTGTTGTTGCTACCGAGATTCGAACCTGGATCTCTTCCAATTCGGGGGACGTGCATTAACCGATTATGCTATAGCAGCACAATGCATTGATGACATTTTTTTAAATCTATATGTTACATTTTTTTCAAATAAACACATCTATCATTCCTTTATTTGAAATCTATCTACTTTACTTTTACGGAATCTCAAATACTGTAAAAATGTATTTTGTTAGCAACAATAATATGAATTAATTAATTTTCGATAAAGTTGATTTTATACGAATATCTTTCTGATTAATACATTTAAATTATATTAAAAACATCACCGACCTATGTTCTGAATAATTACAACTTCACAATAAAAAATTATTCTCCTTAATAATATATGAGCTGTATCAATGTGTCCAAAATTTAATAAAAATGAATTATTCATTCTGGCATCTTCTATCGGATCACTCAAAAATATTTGAGATTCCGTAAAAATAAAGAAGATGGCTTTCAAAAAATGGTACGATAGATGTATTAATTTGAAAAATTGTAACATATAGGTTTGAAAATTTGTCATCTACTATGCACTGTGGTGCTATATCATAATCGGTTAATGCACATTCCCAGTATTGGAAGAGATTCAGGTTCGAATCTCGATAGCAACAATAATATTTTTCAATAAAATTGATTTTAGATATAATTTAATATGTACCCTATATCTTGCTAATTAATACATTTAATTTGTATTAAAAACATAACAGACCTATATTCTGAATAATTATAACTTCACAATAAGAATGTGTTCTTCTTAATAATAATAATTGAATATTTAAAAATAATTAAGTATTTATATAAAAAACAATATTTTCGATAAAATCGATTTTATATGTATATCTTTCTAATTAATACATTTAATTTGTATTAAAATTATTATTATCTAGTCATTACCTAATATTTAAATTAGATACTCCTATACAAAGAATATCGCCTTTCAAGATATGGTATGTTTATGTAAAAGAAAACGGTTCATTTGAGCTGCACTGAAAAATAAGAAAACATTAAAAAATTGAGATTTTTTTTCAAAATGTGAACGGTCGTACATATGAATTTACAACTAGAGTTGAAAGATGATATGGTTGTTGAAATATAAGGCTACTTTTGAAAAAAGTTAATTCAAGAATTTATTATCTTATAAAAATGAGAAAAAATTATGTACTCGCTTAATCTTTCGTAAATATGCTCGATTGATTTAATTACGGTTATTTCTACCCGTATACCCATGTAGATCTGCAAAAGGCGTATGATAAAGTTATAAGAGAAGGGTTATCGAAGGTATTCTCTGAATGAATATGTATGAATGGTGAATAATAAACATATACACGTAATCGCATCCCTATACGAAGAAAGTTCTGCGTGTGTAAGAATTAATAAATCATTCACACCATGGTTTGACATAGTTAAGAGTGACAAGCAGAGTTGTGTAATGTCTCCATGGCTGTTCAACTCGTATATGGATGACTGTGTGAAAGAATAACAATGTACGAATGTGGGAGCGAAAATGGTCGATTTAATTACATGCTGTTTATTGTACCGACGATGCAGAATTAATGGCGAATAATGAACAAGAATTACAATCCAGTGAATAGAATGTACGATACCTGCAAGGAAAGTGACTTTCAAGTGAATGTCAACAAGTCGAAAGTGATGATATTCGAGAAAGAAGAAAGCAAAACAATGTGCAAAATACTTATAGGTAATGAATGTTGGTGTATTAAGGAAGTATCTTTCATAGAAACAGAAAGGCTGAGAAAGATATCAAAAGGAGGATGACTACAAGAAACAAAGTGAACAGAGCTTTGAATGAAATTATTGCTAATAGGAATTTGTCAACCGAGGCAAAACTAGCGGTACAAAATGGAATCCTGGTACCGACACTGATGTATGGTAGTGAGGCCTGGAGCTAGCAGAAGTGGAACAAAAGTAAACTGAATGCAGTGGTAATGAGACCGCTTAGATGTATATGCGGCAGATTCATTTATGACAAAGCAAAGAATGAAGAAATAAGGAAAGAACTTAAAGCTGATCTTAGTAAGATTAATAAATGATCACTAAGAAAGTTTGGTCATATGGAACGGATAAATGAGGAGAGAATAATAAGGACCGGTATGACGAAGGAATGGTATCACGCAAGTGTTGATAGCACCAGAAATAGAGGACGTTCGCAGAAAATTTGTAAACACACGACCTGGTAAACCAGATACTGGAGGACGGTCCTGTTAGAAGGCTCAACTGTGTGTCAGGATAGAAGAGGCGGGATGGTAAGTTAGTTAGTCAGTTAGTATTTTAAATTTAAAAAACAACAAACTTTGTATAATATAAATCAATATAAGCGATCTTAGAATGTTCAGTGGTATCCTATTGAATCTTTATCAGGACGGATGTTCATTAAATGATCCATAAAATAATGTATGAAACGACGTGCTTATTGATCTAGCGGTAAGATATTCGTCTAATAGTCAAGTGGGACATGATAGGTCAAACGCGTTAATTAATGACGTGATATATTTGGTGTTTGATATGATTAAATTACATTAAATTGCATTATTGATTAAAAAATATAAATAAAAACATATTATTAAACCTTTTAATAATACGATTTCATGAATCGGTATAATAAATCTTATATATCACTTCAATTTTAAATAATATTCACGGTTTTAGATTATTATTTTTTATTTACGTTCTAGACACGCGTTGTATCTGTATCTATTGTGCATTTAACAAAAAAGGAAGAGAGAGGAGTGATGGGCTAAAGCCTTGACTACACTGGTCAATAACGTTTTTTGCACCCTTCGTAAATTTTGTCTGAATTTTATAGAGTCAAGAGTGCTGATTCTGTATCTGACATCAGCAGAACTGCCCCTTTACCCGCATTTTGGAGAGAATGGGGGTTTTATACCAAAAAAATACAATTTTTGCTGTCCCATTCGCATATGAAGCAACAAAATTTAGTATGCTTCCCTTGAAGACCTGTTATTGCAACAACTTTCACATCAGCATACATTCAACTCATGCTTATCGCATCGTAATAATTTATCTAGCAGTTGCATAATATTTTTATATATTTTTTGCAGATTGTTCATCGTCGATTAAAAATAAATATAAAACTCATTTTTTCTGCAATGCTCTACATCTACTCCTTTCTTAAGAAAGTTCCACTGTTTTGTTTTCAAAAGGTCACAAGATCGTTAAATCTACACTGATTAAACAGCTGTGGATTTGCAGTTGGACTTTATCGTAAATGCGGCAGGCTAGCTAGCCATGGCAGAGAAGTGATTATATTGAATTTACTTACTAGCTGCTATAGAAAAGTAGCATGATTTTTATTAACGAGTACCAATTTTAAAATAAATAAAAAACCCTTATAAATATCAAAATAACCGATTTTTCTCAAAAACTGTTCATGGTAGATTTTGGAAGTAGATTCGCATTCAACTCTTCAAAATACAAATAGTAATGGCATTTTTTTCAACGATAGAATTTTTGTGTTGACCAGTGTTATCTTAATCGACTCGATTTATTCAAATCAGTTTAAATTAAATGTGTTAAATGTTTAAAGAAAGCAAACAAGTTGGGACTTGACTTTATAATTAAATAATATAATATTTACTTTTACACATTTACATTTACACATACACTAAAGTCAACTACAATTGTTTCAGTTGTACCGAATCTTCTACAGAACAATATAGTATAGACTTTCCTAAGTACAGATATTTAACAGCATTTCAGATAGGGAGTGAGAAAGAATGATAGTTATTACCCTACCACTTTCTCCCTTCCCTCTCATATTTAAATATCTGTATTTTTGTTAGTCTATACTATATTGTCCTGAAGAATGTTGGGTTGATCTAAAACTAGTTAACTTTAGTGTATGTACATTATAAAGCAGTTTAAAACTAAACATTGTTTATTGATTGTATTTTTTTAAATGTAATATTTTATTATAACCATTGTTTTTTCTGACCAAAAAAATACTTCTTCTCCGAGTTCACTTTGACCTCTGCGGAATAGTTGGGTATTTTGTAATTATCCCCCAAATGCAGGCGTTTCTCCAATCTACGATTTTGCTCTTTCCGGTAGTAAAGTATCACATCCTGCCCAGGAATGTTCTCGTGTCCGCTCCCGAACGGATCCAGAATACAGCTAACGGGTAATACATTACCGGAAAATCACGTACGGGAAGTAATTCATCTAGCCAGGTAAACATCTTACATTTTGTAGTTATGTTTTCCTTATAATTCTAAAATAGCAAAATTCAACATGTATTTAAAAAAAAATGTATTCATTGTTTTAACAGTACTATAAATCAATGTTTTTTAAAAATAATATGTAATATCATTAGGAGAACACATTCTTATTGTGAAGTTATAATTATTCAGATATATATTTTCTGTGATATTTTAAATATGAATTCAATATGAAATTAGAAAGATATACATATAAAATTAATTTTATCGATAAATATTGCTGTTGTGCCACCGGGATTCGAACCTGGATCTCTTTCTAAACCGGGGAAGGTGCATTATCCAACTATGGTACAGCAACGCGAAATTGTATTAATATTATTTTTAATAGAGTAAAAACAATATTTAGAACAATGTAATAAACTTTATTATGTTTACCCATTTGAAACAAATTTATGGTTATAAATATACACTGCTGTATTCTGCTATAACTTTGTAGAAATTCATTGTAAATATAATTAAAAACAATTCAATCTGTTTAAACACGACTCTATTTTTGCTACCGGTTTTGGAACCTCCGTCCTTCTTCCAACTTTAACACTTGACACTAATGTATGATTGCACATATTCTGTAACGCTAAGTTAGTATCTTGTACACTAACATGGCGCTACAGAATATGGCCAAATATCTCTTAAATAATCCTGCATCTCTTTATCACTTCTTTTGTCACACAACATCTACAACTTTTTTTATCCACGAGCGAGATAACACGTCACAATACTTTCATATCACGCCAAGCCATTAGCGTGATTGCACGCACTTTTCAACCTTGCAGAGGCGAAATCACACACGAGTTTCAATATCATATATTCGAAATGATTTTGCCGTGTGTAGACAATAGACATTTTAAATCAACTCCCTATGTGGCGGCTGCTGTGTGATCAACCAAAAATGAATGAAATAAAGCATCTCTAATTGCTCGGAAAGGATCAATAAAATATGACTAATAGAGGTGGGTCGAGAGCACTTGGAACTACTCTTATTACTATCTTATTACTACCCATATTATGAGGTGACTGGTGGATAAGTTTTTACACCGTTTATCTACATTCTTTTTGCTTGAGTTTTTGTAACTAATAATAATAATAATGTGTTTATTCCAGCGTGATCAGCTTTTTTTAACCCGATTCGCCATAAAGATAATACATATTATATAATACATTAAAGTTACGAAATAAATATAATGTTATGAAAAAGAAAACCAAGGAAGATATTAATAAATAAAAAGGTTACATATATATATATAAATATAAACAAAATAAAAATACTACATATTTAACTACTACAGTCACGGCCATTGTTGTATATGTAGCAATTCTGTAAGCGTTGCCATTTTCCCTGGTCAGGGAACCAGCTTTCCATGAAAGCGCCGCTTGCACCAGAGAGTTGGTGCTGAGCTCCAACCGCAGCTTTAAGCTCGCAACTCGATGTCTCAGAAGCGGAACGAATCCATGTATACGTCCTTCGGTAAACATCGTAGATGCGCTGCAATAACGCGCCAATCCGAACAGTATTCTGTATGAGTTGTACTGAATTCGGAGATGGTTATACGTCACTTGTTTGTATTTCGACCAGAGCTCGCAGGTATACATGCTGGTGAAAAACGATTTAAACAGGATCCTATTTACCTCCTTACTGCATCGGTAGAAACGCCATGTATCCACGAATTTACTCTACTTTTATGTATTTGTTCTTTATATATCATGTTCAATATCATGTATCTACACCCTTAATGATCTAGTTATAGTAACTGTTTTTTATTTATTTATTTATGTTCAATAGTATACGAGTATATATCCATATCCACATTGCTTGAGCCGTAGTGACCAACCATGAATGATACAAAAGAACAAATGTAAATGATATAGAGAAAACAGAGTTCATCTCGATGCGGACTCTGGTTTAATGAGTTAGACAAGGAACACACGATATATTGAAAATTTAAATTAAATAAATATAGTTGAAAGTTAAAAACAGAATATATTAAATTAATAAATCACGTTTTCACATAATATGGTATTTATTGTGTGGGTTAAACATTTAAAAAACTGCCGGAAATTTTTATATTTTCGAAGTGATTTATTTTCGTGAGTCCTTCGAACTCAGCCACGTCCGTGTGCATTTTTGATCAAAGCACAAACATCATATTTTGCCGAGTGCGGGATGCAATGTTCGGTTACCCTGAGGCACTCGCAGTTTGAACGAGCGCCGAGTTGGACGTGAGACATCTTGTGTTTTTGGGAAAATTCTCGAGTTCAGATATTATTGTCACGGAGCAACTCCGCCAACTACGCGAGTTGTATGACTCAATAAATTGTTCAAGTAGTTTTAAAGCGGAATCTGTAAAGATGGAATCATATAAAAATAATAATTAGTAAAAGAAAATTGTTCTCCCAATCGATATCATGTTTATTAAAATACTTATTTTTAAAACGCATAGAAGTTTAGTTTAGAACCTTCAAATATTTGTCCAGTAATCAAATGAAAATGATCATTATTTTATTAAGGGAAAACATTCTTGTTGTGAAGTTGTAATTGTTCAGAATATAGGTTTGTGATGTTTTAAATACTAATTTAATGTATTAATTAGAAAGATATATATATAAAATCAATTTTGTCGAAAAATATTGTTTTTGCGCTACCGGAATTCAAACTTGGATCTCTATTTCCAATCCGGGGAAGAACACTACCAATTGTGTTATGTCGCCAGTATTTTTCATGACAAATTTTCGAACCTATATGTTACACTTTTTCAAATTAATACATCTACGGTTTACTCAAAGGTATTTGAGATTCTGTAAAAATAATGTAGATGGCTTTCAAATAATGGAAAGACGGATGTATTAATTTGAAAAAGTATAACATATAGGTTCGAAAATTTGTCATGAAAAATACTGGCGCTCTAACACAATTGGTAGTTTACTTCCCCGGATTGGAAATAGAGATCCAGGTTCGAATCTCGGTAGCGCAAAAATAATATTTTTTGACAAAATTAATTTTATATGTACATCTTTCTAATTAATACACTAAATTAGTATTTAGATCACTATTTTGTTTGCAGCAGTTTGAAATAGTTTTATTGTGATTCTCTGGGATAGTATATATTAGGCTTACTGCTAGGCCCTGCAGGAGGCTATTGCTATAAATTTGTAGGTTTTCCGCTACATTTATGAAAACATTTTATTTAAATTCAATATATGTTTACTTAATTTTATATATATTTACTTACTGTAAAAATGCTATTTTATATATAAAAGAGAAAACATTACGTAATCTTAACCTAGAGATATTAAAAACACGTTAGATATTTTCGCCACTTTGGCGAATATTTATTTTTCACTGGCAAATAACTCTACATCCAATACTTGCAAGACGTCCACAAAGTCATAGAAATCGATAAAAATAGATGGGTAAACGAAATATTATAATGGATACTTCGTTTTTTAGGGTCTCTTCTGTTGTAATTATGTCATAGTTATTATTATTTAATTATTTATTTAATTTAGCGAAAATACAATGGCAAAATAATTCAATTTTTAAATAGATGGTTACATACATACATATGGTTATATACATAAATGGTTTTTTTTTCGCTTACCAATTCTCCAAAAAAGAGACCAGCTCTTGTGCTTGGAGAGGGAGTTACACTATAATAATTTTATATAATACCTTACATATTCTATTCATTGTCCATTTGTGTGCTTCTGAAGTATTCTGTAATATTGTTTATTGTCCAATTATGTGTTTTTGAAGTGTTCATTTAGTTTATTTTTAAACTCTTTTATTTCTTTGGTTTGTGTAGGGAGGCTATTGAAATTTTTTATCCCTTAATATAAAGAATTTTGCAAGTGCAAGATTTGGTACCTTTCTCGCGATATCCTACAATGTGTTCAAAATATTTCTATTTCCGGGATTTTTGTTTAAAGAATTTATTTTTCCTTTAGAATCTGGATTATCACATTATCATTAATAACCTTTTGAATCCAGCTTATTTTTAAACGCTTTTTTTATAAAAGGGTTTATACCCTCATTTTAAATATTTCACGTAACTTTAGCATTGTCTCTTTGTAAAGATTGCCTGTATTTAACACATCGCAAGTTATAGAGAAAATTTATAATTTCAAATTTTGTAAATAGGACTCCAGGAAAACAACAAAAAATATTAGTATATTGTGGCGGTGGACTGAGGGTCCATTCGTCCACCAATTGCACCAGATAGGCAGAACAGAACATGTGTTAGTTGGTCCTCGCACCAGGACCGCACATTTACTTAACTACTCGACTCCTTTGTCTCCTGTCCTCATTGTCAATTTATATTGGATAAAAGTCTAGGAGTGCAATGGAATAGGTTTAAGTCAAAGGTTTTTGTTCAAACAAAAGCATGGCGGAACAATTTGTCATGAAATTTAAAGAAGATTATCAACCCAACTTATTTTACTTTACAAGCATATCCCCATAATGTGAGTTACAATAAAAATGAAACTTTCAAAATTGCTTCACATAAAACAATATTGAAAGCTGTTCACATGACAATCCTTATGAATCACCAATGAGTTTGAATAAATTTAAAAAAATTACCAGAACAAATTACATATCATAAGGCGGAAACTTGCAATGCTAAGCTACAGGTGACATTTAAACAATTCCTACAAAATAATGAGTGTTCGTGGATGATAATACGGCGTCAGTATAGATCAGAAGAGCAGATTTAAATACTCCACAACTCATACTGAGTTCTGTCACTAGTTGATTCAAGGATGAAATTATAAAGACTGATCAAAAATTACTAGGTTTATTAATAGAATCTGGTTTTCGCTTTTCACTTTCGACTTTTTTCCTATGTACCATGATGCCATCCATCATTCATAATCATGAAATTTCGTCCAGTATACTTTGAGACAGTTGATAGGATCCCATGGCGTACAGCATCATTGTAATCATCCTTGTAAAATTCCGCATCTCATCGTGTATCGAAAAATGTATAAAACACCATCGCTCTTAGCGCATCGTCCAAAATACTAATAAATACTAATAAACTCAGACAATAAGCGAGTAAAGGGAAAACATTACTGTTCGTGCAAAAAAAAACCATTAACATGTGGATTTATCCGATTGTATTCCCTTAGTGCAATACTACTTGTAATTAGATATGATCTTACTCTTATTGAATTTCCAATTAGATACAGATATTTTAATGTATTCTGGCTGAGAACCGGAATACGCTTTCACGCCGTCACTCGAAAAAAATGTGACAGTTTTTCTCGACGGAAGCGGTATGATCGCTATCTTTAAAAAGTGCTCAGCGTCTATTGGCCATCGCGATTGTAATAATGAAAATTAATGTTTTTTTTTAAATAACATATTTTGGATAATTAAGGGTACGTATAGTGATAAAACAACAAGAACACGTTGGCAAAGTACACATAAAATTTCAACTAAGGGAAAGTTTTTTTTTAATTTTTACAAAAATTCTAATAACGACCATAAATATAATTAAACTAAACGACTTTTCAAAACTCGTTTACAAAAACGATTGTGAAGACATCCCTTCGTAAGAGTTCAAAATAATCGATCCATCATTACCTGACCGTATACTAACCCCGGCGGCCCCGATGAATATTTACCAGCCGCCCCGAGCCCACGCGCTGCCGGGTGTCGACTGCGGCACGACGGAGGCCTGGACGCAAGAGATCAACTCCCTTACGTGACGTGAACCTTAAGGTTCTCGGTTTTGCGGGAAGATAAATGTTAGAAAGTAACAACGGGTGGAAAACTTAAATCACAATATTTTTATTCTTTGCGCCACGACTTGAATAAATCCACATGAAATCGCCTCGTTTCACATTGTCACAGAAAGAACGCAGTTATATGTGTGACTTTTCAATGTACAATAGCTCAAATAAAAACTTAGATGTGAATGCCGTGGGTTAGTTGTATTTAAAGCTATGAATACGAAATTTTTTTTATTGTTATCTTTAACGAAACGTTTGACTTTTGATCTCTAATTTACGATCCAACACTCCAACATTTTAATTGTCCTTCATTCAAACACATTTTTTTAAATAATACAAATTTAATTAATCAACTCGAAAGATATACAGAAAAAATCTATCTGTCAAAAAAATATTTTGTTGCTACCGGAATTCGAACCTCTTCTTATCCGAGGAAGCGCGTTCTCATCTTCGCTATACCAATCGCATACATTTTCGACAAATTTTGAACTTATTTCAGTTAGTCTGTGTATATATTTTTTTATTTCAGATACAAATTGATAGTAATCTGTAATTGTTCTAATTGTGTTGGGAAGATTGTTAAAAAATTTGATGTCTTGATAAATATAGTGATTTTGGGTTGCGGTATATTTTAGTTTTGGAATATCAATTTGGTCTCTAAGTCTTGTTGATTTAAATTCGCTTCTATAGTTTAATTGATTTTTAATTTTAAAAATATGGACTATTAATTTTTTTTTGTTTGTCTATTTTTGGTACTTTGAAATCTGTGAAAAGTTGGATAGTCTTTTTTTTAGAATAATTTTTATTATAATTTTTTGAGTGATTTCTAATCGTGACATTGAAGGTTTATATGCTCCTCCCCATCCAATAATACCATATTGCAATGTGACTGTACAAACGTGTAATATATTATTTTCAGACTTGTAAGTGATAAGATGTTTTTGGGTCTTAAAAATATGTAGGCAGTTTTTCTTATTTTGTTTGTAAGATTAGTAATATATTCATTCCATTTTAGTTTTTTATCTATTATTATATTTGATAATATTTTCAATTGATACATTTACTATTCCAATATTAACTTTATATTATTGGGAGATTCACCTTTTAGTAAAATTATTTTTTCAGTAGATCATTCTTTTCTATGCATCTTTCTAGCTGATTTATTTAATTTGAATTAAAATACTGCAACTTTACAACAAAAATGTGTTCTCCTTAACATATATATTTTAAATTTGTAAACATCACAGCCAACGCTCCCCCCCTTCCAAATATATTTTTATACGAGTAGTCTCAGAAAAATATTTGACGAATAGGTGACCAAAAAAATACGTCATTCTAGTTACCATGGTGACTACCAAATACATCAGTACCCATAATCATCAATCGTACGTTTAGACACTTTTGAGAAATTTACACTTCGTGTTGTAACGCTACAATTTTAAATATATATATTCACGTCCCAGTTGGTAAGTAAATTCCTTTTTTGATACCTACATGGTATTTATACAGGGTGTAACAGACCTAGTCCACAATATTTTATAGGTGGACACCTGACTGAATTACGAGTCGAAAATGTTCAAGGAATATGTGTCAATTCTGCACCGTTACGGAAAATATTATTGTTTGAATTTTTTACAAAATCATAAGTCTACGTACTTTGAAATAAATATTTACGTAAGTTATCCATTCGAAACTTGAAATTCGATGATCTTTAATTTATTGCATTCAATATATAATTTAGAATCAATAAAATATTTTATTTAATCGAAATAATCGCATAACATTATTTTTTAAATGCTTATATCTTTTACATGGTTAATATTAAGCACATATTCTTGAACATTTTCGACTTGTAATTTAGTCAGGCATCCAACCATAAAATAAAAAAAATTTAATACATATCTAGTATCTACGTACACAAAGTGCAACGCTAAGTAACCGTTTTCTTATAAATTTTATTTCATTAGAAAATGGTTACATAGTATTGTACTTAAAGAAAAATTGATTCGCGTTTTTAAGAATTTATATATAGTAATGTAACGAAAATAAGTCATTTAATATTTTCGATAGTTCAAGAAAACATCTATCTGATTTAGGAGTATGTAATTACACTTTCCAGTTCCATCATAAGAATTTTCATTAAGTATATTTATGTGCCTAAAAATGTACCACTGTTAGGGTTAGATTAGGTTAGGGTTGTTAGGGTTAGAAAAATAAATCTCAAAAAAACATTTCTCTCTCATTCTTTCATTAAATTTGAGATAATTTGTTTTAATATAATTATATAAAAACACTATAAAATATTAAGGCATAGTCGTCAATCTCGTAGTATACTTGATAAAAGCGTTTAAATATTTTTTAACAGTTTTTTAATTTAAATAAAACATTTATTTGTTTATTTATTTATTTGTAACTATATAATACATATAAAAATTTGTTTGGACTGCGTCCGTCTCACTAGAGAAATTCTGTGTCGAGACGGGCATAGTTTACAAGCAATCGTTCAATTAATTAAAATTACAAGCACATAGAATTACATTTATTGACATATAAAAGGTGTATATGAAGAACAATTTTAAAGTGGACTTAATTTTTGGATCACTTTGTAGCAATAATTAATATAGGTATGAGTCAATATGTTTTGGTGAGTGCAACAATATTGGCTCTACCCATATTACGAATCCAAGTTTTAATATATAGTTTCATGTTCTTGGGACAATTCAATTGATTTAAGTTTTTTAGCATTCTATTAAATAGTTTAGGTCCAAAATATTTATAGTTCCTTTGACCAAATGTAGTATGTGCTCTTTGGGTTTGAAGATTATTTGTATTTGTCCATATGGAAATTATGTTTTGTGTTGTTTTAAAATGGTATCTGGTTATGTAAATGCCTTCGATTGCTGGTTCCTAAGTTTCCGATTAATAATAAATACATGCACATATGATACATGAACTGCACTAACCTATTAACTTTGCTGTCGTTAGACTTCGGCTGGCTGCTCCAGCTCCATTGGTCGAAGCACCGGAGGTAATGAGAATCACGCCTTTGTTCCATCTTCTCCGATTCCGACAATAGGCGACAATAATCACGCATACATATTCACATTATTATCAACCAGGAAACCCAGTGGTGCCAACCGAAGTAATAAGGTGCATAAACAATACCTTAAATATAAATATTTCAATGCAAAGCACATGACTTTCTAGGCCAATTATACTTAAAAATGATAATAATGTGTATAATTTAACATTAAAGTGACAATGTATTGTCACGATTAGACGAGCAAGCTAAATCATGTTAGATTAAATAAAATAACTTTGTATGAAACCACGAATTTTATTACACGTTAACCGGTTTCGCTTAGCTCAAGCTTCGTCTAGACGTATTTAAAACTAACAATAAATATAAAAAGAGTACACTTTTATATATATAAAGAGGGAGATTTGCATTCAAAGAGATAAAATTTCTTGTAAAAGAGACAGAATACATATACAGTTAGATAGAAAATCGAGGGACACAGAACACATAATATTTTTGTATTTATTGTTAGTTTTAAATACGCCCTTCTGGCTAAGCTTGACCTAATCGAAACCGGTTGGCAATAAAATGTGTGGTTTCATACAAATTGATTCTATTTAATTAAACCAAATATGTGAAACCACAAAGTGATTGCTTTCTACGAAAATTAAGTTAAGTTATATTACACACTATATTAAGTTATGTTATATTGTTTGATTTAATTATCATACATATATTGACCCAATATATAATTCAATCAGGTAGAGATGAATCAGAAGCATGGATATCCAACATTCTAATACAATTTATACAATACTTTCACTAATAATTTACTAGTCCTACAACACTCCCACTAAATATATTTTTATTATATTTTTACTTTTTTATACATATTTGTAATTCTCTTTTTATTCCTGTCGATACACTATAAAGCGCGAAAAAAAAAACTGGCTACTTTAACAAAGACTTCAGTCTAGCAAAGTAGCCAGGACAACGCTGTATATATCAGAGGTGAAGTCTACTCCATCCCACACAGTAAACTATAAGTAATGTCTTATGTTTATTATGTATCCACCTCTGTTGGAACAAAAATATGTATGACAATATATGTATACATAAATAAATAAATATATAAATATAAATAAATAAATACATAAATGTTAAATATATTTACATTGAACGCTATTATATACAAATGAACATGTTATTAAAACAAGATAGATTGACCTTAAAATAAAACCGTTTTTATTTTTATACACTGAAAACACGTCTATAAAAAAGGTTTTTTTCTGCAATAGCTCCGAAAGAAAAATATAAATAAATCAATGATAAGAGTTTTCAGGAGAATCACTCGTGCAACTCACGTTTAAGTTAATAATTTCACACGCCATCTAAATAATAAAATATTTATAACGTTTCATTAAATCATTATTGTCTATTGGAATCATTAAATCATTATTATCTATTGGAATCATTAAATAGTCTGCACGTGTACACTAAAATCTGGATTGTTCAAATTTTTTATGAATACCCATACATAATATATAATGATTCATTTTTTATAAATATATTCTACTGTTTTTTTACTGTTGTTATGTAGACACTTAGTAAATATTATGTTCCTGGCCGATGTTGTTTTCAAATAACTGTAAAATGAAATACAATTTTTTATATTTAATTTTTATTTTTCGATTACATGGCTTATTACAATTATTCATAGAATATAATATTGGCCAAATAGCCGCCTCTGCTCTTTTAACCATATTTTTCATAACATTCTCGCATATTCTGCTTGCAATTTCTTTTCAAATATTATCCTGTAGCATCGAAATTGAGTTGACTTATTAATGTAGACCTTTCCTTTCAAGTGCCCCCATAAAAAACAGTCGAAAGCCATCAAATCAGGTGATCGAGGAGCCAGTCAATATCACCACTTTTTGACATTATGCGGCCGGGATAAATTTCTCGCAAAATTTCATGCGTAGCTCGGGGAGTGTGTGAGGTGGTACCATCTTGTTGGATCCACATATATTGCAGATCCAATTTCCAACATGTGACGATAGCGATCACCTTTAATTTATTGAATATTAGCTAATATTACAAAGTGTTTTATATTATTATATATCACAATTAATGGTTACAGCGTTTCCATTATTATTTAGTTATATTTTTTAATGACTTTAACATGTTATTGAAAAATTAGATGCCTTATAATAAATTGTAATCAACTTTTCTTTATGACGACCAAATACAAATTGACAAAAATTTGTGAAACCAAAATGGCGGCCAAACAAAATCGACCTGCAACGTAATATTCACCCTGTACAGTAATGTAATAACTTTGTGAATTTTATTTCATGTAATTTCTAGAGTTGTAAGAATATATCGGCACATAGATCATCTAGCACAAAAAATATGGTTTATATACAAACTTTAAAAGTTTAACTATAGCCTTACATAGTTTAAAACAAAAGTAAAGTTCTAGCTCCACAAAAAGGGAAAGATATACTTAAAACCTTTTAAAAGTCTACGTATATTATAAAAATTGCTGCAACAATATAAGTACGTTAAACATAATTATTTTTGGTTTGTGTTTAACTTTTACTTAGTATTTATTTTCAATATTATTTTTAATTATTTGAGGTACTTAACTTCGTTTATTTTTTTCTGTACTGATATTTTTAAATTTGTGTCGTTAACTTTAACAAAATGTCTGCACTAATTACTAAACCAAAAAAGCACTGGCTTTTATGATACACTAAAATATTAGTGTAGTATGCAGGGCACTGAAAAAAGTGTTTTATTTTACTGCCAAAATCTCACCAATAATGCTGCAAGTTTCTATAATACACGTCAAATAATTATGAAACTGTAGAGGCCTGATGAATGTGCCGCACAATTCCTGACCGTTTATCTAAGCGCTCTACAGTCATTTAATACCGAAATGTACCTACCCAATATGGATAATAATACATCGAGACGGACACCTTCGAGAAGCCAGCGAAAGCCAACCGCTTCTCATTGGTCTATCCTTTTGGAAACACCTCAAGCGTGCATCTTCAGTTAAGAACTCTATTTGTGCAAATTAACTATCTAATCATCGTATGTTCAATTGTGAATCGACCCGCACCTTGATACCTTGCTCTAGTTACAGCATCAGATTAACATTCTACATACATCAACACGCGTGAAAACTGAGAAGAGATAGGGCTCTCAGTTTTACCATGTACAAAACCGTTTGATCCGAATTACATAACCTTCAAATATCAGCTACACCATTTGAGTAACTCAACAACTGAAAGCGCACACATTTCAACTAATATAACAGCTTCTCACGATCCCTACAAAATAAAAAATAAAATGTAGTAAGTTAATTAGTTATTTATTACTGTTTCAATCATTAAACAAAGTGTTAATCAGAAATCAAACAAAAATATGCCAAATACTACATACCGACTTGACCTGACTTGAAAATGCTTATACATTATTGATTACATTATGTTAAAACCGAATATGACATTTAAAAGGCTTAGATAGCTCTGATTTCCGAGATATAGTTCATTTATGATGTATATAAAATAAAGCGTGTGGCATTCCGAGCGGCGAAGTAAGGTAATTAGTAAAGGAAATATAGGTTTGCAAACCTGACAGCTGGAATGAGAAGGCACTGTAGACCTTATTTTGTTTATTGTATAGTTACAGCTTACTTGGAGTAAAGGTTAGAATGTTGCTCATTTCATTGTGCGGAGTTTTGTTTTATTGTAATACTAAACTTAAAAAGCCAGGAAGCGATATTTGCCGCCCAAAAACGCCCAATTACTCTACTGGTGATGACAGCCTACCACTATTGTTTTAGTATGAAATTAGGAGATCAAAAAAAAACGTGGACACCTCATATTTGCTGCAATATATATTCTGTGAATCTAAGTGTATGAATCCATTAAAACGATATTCAATACCTTTTGGCATTCTTATGATTTAGAGGGAGCCGACAAATCACATAGATAACTGCCATTTCTATATGGTACTATCTATTAAGCATAGTGTATCAAGAAAGAAGAAGTAGAGCATGAAATACCCTAATATCCCGTCAGCTATCCGACCAGTGCCACGTGGGGACTATCTGCGTGTACCCACTCCTCCAAAGGAGAACAATCTGCACTCAGATGCAGATTAAGACAGTACGGAGGTGACATTAGACCTGTACCTTGAGGCTTCGATATCACAGTATCCTGATTTCGCACCTGAGTCACTTGGTGAGCCATACTAACTTACCTAAGGTGAATTAAGTGATTTAATTCATAACTAAAGATCTGAAAATTATGTTGAGCTTGTAAGCAACCTTCTAGACAAGTATCAATGACACATTCTCTACTCTCATCTAGATTTCTTCTCAGTATGCAGTCAATGATAAGTATGATGAATGGTTCCACCAAGACATTTCAATAATGGAACAAAGTTATCAGGGTTGGTGGAACTCTTCTATGTTTGAAGACTACTATTGGACATTGACTGGAGATGTTCCAGAACAGGGTAACAGGCGACGAACAAAGAGAAGGCGCATTGATTTAGGCCACTATTTCAGTATTTCATGTAGTAAATTCAATTCCTGCACGTTTTTCTTGTTTTATTTGTTTAATTTTGTGTTATTTGAGATTGGTTTAATGAAAAATAATTTATTAGAAGTTCACATTCTTATTGTGAAGTTGTAATTATTCAGAACATAAGTCTGTGATATTTTAAATACTAAATTAATGTATTAATTATAAATATATACATATAAAATCAATTTTGTCGAAAAATATTGTTTTTGCGTCACCGGTGACGTCGGTGACGACGGTGACGTGATTTTGTCGACAAAATTGATTTTATATGTATATATTTATAATTAATACATTAATTTAGTATTTGATTAAAAATAATTAAAAATTAATGAACACTTCAGAAGCACACAAATAGACAATAAATAATCATAGAATATAAATGTATAACTCTCTATGTAAAATTATTATTGTGTAACTTCCTCTCCATGCACAAGAGCTGGTCTCTTTTTTGAAGAGGTAACCAAAAAAAAAAACATGTAATTTTAACAATGATTTTACTTAATTCATGATATAAAAAAAATTTTAAAAATGTCAAATAAATAAATAAAAAATTTACAAATATAGCTTCTAAAATTTGACGTCAAAAATAATGTCACTGTGGCATAGTTGGATAATGCACCTACCCCGGTTTGGAAAGAGATCCAGGTTCAAATCGTGGTGGCGCAACAACAATATTTTTCGATAAAATTGATTTTATATCTTTCTAATTAATATTTAAAAGTAATTTAATTTGTAGTAGTATGATAATATGGTGCTATTGAAATGTTGCTTTTCACTATTATATACAAAATAACAAATTGTGTATCTCCAAATCTAGAGTTAAGAAAAAAAAATCAATTATTAGATTGATTTTTTCCTCGCCGATGTTTAACTACTATTCAGAAAATAATTTTTATTCAGTTTTTTATTTATATATATATTTTTTTCAATTTTATTTTGTTTTTACCAATTTCAACACTTCATTTATTTTCAAAAACAAATTTACAAAATATTTCATTGATATTCTTTTACCTGCTTATATTAAGCTCAGCGTTTGTCCAATGAACATCGACTAACTTGGATAATCGCCAACGAGAAACGAATCCCATTCGTTCGTTTTGAAAGCGGGCACCTTGACTGTTCGACTATACAAACCGGTCACGTAATAAATTAATAACTTTTGTGGTCACCTTTCAAACTTTCTTCTTTCTAACATTCTTGCCTGGCTCAATTTTCGTTGTACATATTTCTATTAATTCCGATTTTGCCCGCCTTCCGAAAATTTTGCTACGAAGTTCCTCCACTTCCTAGAAATTTGACAAAGCCAGATATTTCAATATTTCCAATAACCTATTGAAAACATTTCATCTTTCCGATCTACGGGTTAACCTTTGTAGTGGATATTCAAAATGTCGACCTTAGACGCAACTTTGGAAATTCTATTGAGTGTTCACGAGATTAAATTATTTTCCTAATAAATAGGTTCGGCAGGTGTAATGAAAGGTTTTCTGATATATTTGGACCAATTTATTATAAATAATATAAAAATACAGAAGCTTTTGGTGATGGAATGAAATGTGTAGAGGTATTTATTGAATAAGCGATGTGAAAGAAATAGTACATAAAATAGCGAGCGTTAAGTATGAAGATTGAGCGGAGCGAGTTGATGGTCTCAATCCCGATCTAGACCCATCGAGGTACGCGAGCCTGCACTCTGAATTTCGATGCCGCTCTCGTATTTGATCAGCTGGGGACGGCGATGATGGCGGTGAATTTGGATCGCCATCCCCATATCCCCAAAATTCTAATTTTTAACCAGGGCAGTCTATCCCTTCTTAGAGAACAATTTTTTCCATGATATTCTCGTGACATGGTAAATATATCTAAAAATTTGGAGTCATATATGACACTGCTCGATGTCTACGGTATACTGAGAATGTAACACCACATTTCCAGGGCATTTTTCTTCTTACGTTCTCGCTCTTAAAGTTCGTGATTCAACACGAAAGAGAGAAAAATTAGGATTTTGACCAGTCTCATTTTTGTGTTCTTAATTATATATGCTTCATCTTGTTATATATATTCATTTGTATAGTATAATATAATTACATATAATATTGTGTAGTATAACACTAATCCTCTATTCCAGACTAGGATATGTACAATGCAATATTATCCATACAATTACAAACATTCCTTTAAATTGTAAAAAATTGTATAAATCGAATTTAAAGGAAAGAAAAAATCATAAAAAAATTTTGAAAAGAACACATTAAAACATACATTATATTGTAATACAAATAATAAAATGCAATGAAAATTATGAACTTAATATATATTATGTTTAAAAAATTATGTTGCAATATATTTTCATTCCTGCGCATTACAGAATAAGTAAAGGTAGTAGTTGCAGCCGGCAACCCCCATTATTTACTATTATCCAACTTTTAATGGAGTTTTATTTTCATGTAGTTTTTATACATTGTGTTAATTTATGATACTTAGCTCTTTTTGATATAAGTTCATCATTCAAAATCAGTGTTTGTTGTTAAATTAGTCGCTTTTTTATGCTTCTATTTACATTAGAATTCAACCAATGGTATTCTTCGCTACTTTGAAATTTAAATAGACGCCAGTATAAAAATTAGCATGTTCATAGAAAAAAAAATTATTTTGTATTTTAAACCAGATTATAAGTATTCACGCGCGTTTGAGTTTCTCGATTGAAATCTCTAATTTTTTTGTATAGTAGTATGTCTGTCTATGCGGTGTGAAGGTTACCGCTTTTTTTTACTATCGCCAACCGCTACCAGAACCTCGTCGGGAACTGATCACTAGCAGGAGCCCAGGTTAGTGGTGATCTGTCTCACTGTATCACAATATAGATATTCATATTATCAATAAAAAAAACCTGGGAACAACCATAAACTATTGAAGGAACGAAGAACTCACGTGCACAATAGGAATTTTCAATCATAATAAGAATTTCATTAATAAATCTATAGTTCTTTAAGCTACTGGTTTTTCACGTTTTTTTTCCAAGTAATAAAAAATGAAGGTCGCTGAATTGCAACTAACATCCTCAAATATACCTACCATTCCTTCTCACATATGTTATAGCAACACTACAGTATCTTGCTAGCGAGAACAGTTGAAGGTAGTATGTATATGCAATTAGTAGTTTTTCCCTTTTAATATAAAAAACATAAAAATAAAAAATACCCCACATGTATTCTATATATATATATTACATCGACGAAATTCATTCAGTTTGCCATATTTTATGAAAATCTGATCAGCTCTTTTTGTGGCGGAGCAGCGGGTGTTCTGGGGGTGATGATCCGCGGAGCGGGGCGAGGGTGACGGAGGTGTCGAGGATCGCCGCGAGCTCCGCGGGTCCCCGGGGAAGATGGATGACGGGGGTTGGGAGGGTCAGGTGTCAATCGGAGGTTTCTACAGGTCGCCATATTGCATTCTTTGTTCAATAATGGCCCCGCGATAAGCGCCCATTGCATTCCTTGAGCGCCAAACCCATTTGCCTGAAACCCATCAAAGAAAATAAATTATGAGGTCAGAGAGAAATACAAGGCGGTACCTTATTGTATTATTATTATTTTAAAGATATATTTAAAAATTGCATAACTTTATTTGACATACTTACTGTTTAAATAGATATTTTGTAGAACTCAATTATAATTAATGAATATAATTTATATTTTTTATTTATTATCTTAGTTTAATAACCACAATTGAGTTTAAAAAACATCTACCGGTTTCGGAAAACACCTTTTCCTTCTTCAGGATATGTCATAACTAACTAAAAATATGGCATTGTTGTTCTATTTATCCAGAATCTATTTTTAAATTTTTTAAAAAAACAACAATTATTTAAAAAGTAAATTTAGTACCTAACTCAAATTGCTGCTCAATACAAATTTAGTCGAATAATTTTTAGGAAAAAATTTTAGAATAGGACTCGTAGTTAAATTTAGTTGGCTGTTTAGAATTTCCTGATTACTTTTACATGCTTTGTTTATCTCCAACGATTCCAAATTATTTAATTTGTGACCTACAACGTTTATATGCAAAATTGACAATCCCAATTTTTTATCAAAACCATGACTATTTTCTATATAATATAATTTAAAAAAAAAACGATAAGATGAAACATATAAAACGATTCATCAAAAAATATATGGTGTAATTTTTGCCAAAAGATTCTACACTAAACTTTAAACTAAAAACTTTACACTAAATTGACTCTCCAAAAAAAACACGAGGATCGTGTCCTGCCGCCTCTTAAGCCCTTGACCGTGTGGTCAGTATGTGAGTGCCTTAGCGAGCGTTAGACTAAGCGCAATGAATAATTGTTTTAGGATCTTCTTAAATTTATTAAAACTACGATTATATATTTTCACGTCAGGTTGTATTTCTTTCATAACATTCACCCACATTTCGTGTGTCATTTCACCAATTTCATTTAGAATATTGTCCTGTAGCTTTAGAATTATTGTTGGCTTATTGGCGTAGACCTTTCCTTTAAATTACACCGAAAATAGTCAGGAGCCGCCAAATCAGGTGATCGAGGAATCCAGTCGATATCACCATTTTTTGACATTATGCGGCCGGGAAAAGTTTCAAATGTAGCTCAGGCTGTGTATGAGGTGGCACCGTCCTATTGAAACCACATCAATCAATCCAATTCGGGCACCAATTAGTTTTCCAACGTGTGACGATAGCGACCACCATTAATGATTACAGCATTGCCATTATTATTTGGATAAAATGTTTTAATACGTTATTGATGTATTAGATGCTCCATAATAAATTGTAATGAACTACATTCTATGACTACTAAATACGAACTGACAAATGTCTGCCAAACCAAAATGTTGGTTAAACAAAATCGTCCTGAAACATAATAAATTTTTCTGGACAAACTTAGGTTAGGATAAAATATTAATTTGTCTGTTAAATAAGCGTAGATGTGAATACTGGATGTACAAATTTGTCATGTATGATAATGAAATTATCATAAAAATTCCAACTTATCAACTTCTTATGATTCGCTTATCACCCTACTGAAGTATTAAATATTAATCATTAAAAGGACCTTTACTTTCTATAAGAGTCTCAACACTGAGGCGAAATACACAGGTAAATTTCTAAGTAAATAATACGTCTGAAAAGAATCAGTCTTCTGTCACCTAGGTGAGCCTTTAATAAAATAACATTAATTATATAAAAATCATAATTAACTTACTGGCTATATACAGAATATTAGGTATAGTGTTGTTAGGTGTTGAAAACAAATAAAGACTATTTTCCATCACGAGTCGGATCGAAATCTATCGAAATTCCGTCAAGATTTTTTTTGGCTAATCTCATCTAATTTCTCTTAATAAATGGTTTTCGTGTCGTTTCCTCTTCTTTTAAAGGTCAAAATTCACATGAATACGACGTGTCCTAATTTTATTTAGTTCAACTACACCTCTAAATATATAAATCTAAATAATTTTAATAATTTTATTTATTTTATTTTTGTTTATTTCTGTCGTATTTTGAAAATATTTTTTTGGCTCTATTTTAATTATAGACTTATGGCGCCCTTATGAATTATTAAACTTTTCTTTGTTATCCATATTAATTACTTATATGATCCATTTATAAATACTCTACTCGGCACTCAATCACAATATCAAAAATTGTGATGATGAGATAATCAAAACTATAATTCAACATTTTAGAAACAAAATAATTATATTTTCTGTAAATGTAAATGTAATAATACATTATTGCACGAGTTTAATATAAAAATACAAGAATGTGAAAATTGAAATGATTGAAATGATGAAATTGAATGAAAACATAAAATATTAAGTTCTGAAATGTTAGAATCCATAAGCCACGTGTGACCGTTATTTATTAGATAAAATATATTGACTTATTTTTATTACATATGTCTTTAAGTTATGTAAAAACGTTATTTTTTATAATTTTCTGAGAAATTTATTAAATGATATTGCTCCTAAAAACGTTCAACAAAGTGAATCTGAAAAAGATTTATTTTTAAACTAAAAAGAAATATTATTTTTATATTCAAGTGGAATCGTATAATTGTACTATGTTCTTTGATGAAATTTGACGACTGGCAACCTACGAGATTTTCAAGATTTTATTATCATTGTTGATATATTGGTTTTAAAACATTACATTTTTTTAATACTTAGGTAGAAAAATAAATTAAATAACTGTATACAATTATAATATGCTTAAATGTAGTAAAAAATAAGAAAGAAGTCCAATAAAAATGTATCCACACTTTTGTTTTTTTTTGTGTATATCTTGATCCACCTTTTGATACTATTGTGCATAAAATATTGTTGTTTTTTAACTTTAATATTGCACTTAGAGGACCCCAATTAAACTATTATAAAAGCTATTTAACTAGCAGAACAAAGACTACGTTGTCTGATTTAATAACAAACTTTATTTTTTTAATCTTAATAGAGTAATCTGCCTGTCGAAGGTTAGTACTTGCATTAGCTGATGGATGAAATTAGTGCTTTAACATGGTAGAGTTGTAGTTGGATCAGAATCTTTTAAATTCTACAAAAACCAAATTAATAAATATATAACATGACGATAATCATGCATGTACTGGGGTGAAAACATTTATTTCGAGCTTACGTAAAGGACAGTACAGAATTAAACGCAGAGAAGGCTATCATATTTCTGTATGCGAAAAAGAATGACTGTCCTACATACATATTGTGTTATCTTTGGAAGTACCACCAGATTCCATTGGGGTTCTTCATTTTGCACTCTTGAGTTACTTTGGAGTGAAACTCAATAGATATATGTAACAATATTCGTTTATTACAATAATGTATTTACAGTAATCTACGAGTACAATTATATAACTCAAATATTGATTATTATTATTGAGAATGGATGATAGAAAAGAGACCCGTTCCCCCGGTGACGGCCTCTTAAAACCCATGACCCCCACCACCCATCTGACACACACACATACAAAAGTGACAGTTCTCACACATATTTTCTAAATTCCTTAGTCTGTCTTATAACATTCGTGTATAAAAAATAAAACCTCCTTTTTAAATCGACTATTTTCAATATTTTTTCCATTTTTAAATACGGAACACCATTGGTGAAGATAAATAAAATTGGCAACAATGACAATTTACAATTCACAACAGACGAATTTAATGGATTGCCTCTTTTATATGAATCAATAACCACAGAAATTTTGACTCTGACCCACGTAGTGTGTAAATTAAAAATCCAAATTTTTACAAAATGTTGCGAACATTCTAGACGATGTAGCTATTTTGCGACATTACGAATCGCCGGTCGCTTTTCATCTCGAAAATGATTTAAAAGGACACCCCTTCAATTAATTATCTAATATATTTATTAGCCCGGTAAATAAATGAACGGTCTGAGGACTCAGAATTTCCCAAAAAAATAAATGAGAGCGACAAAAAATTGAAGCGAGTAACGGCCCGGATAAACCCACGTGACTCGGATGATTTATCTCAAATTACCTTTATCATATTAAATGTTCATTCCGCAAACTAAGCCCCGACAGCGCCCATTCAGAGAATTCATTCGATTGAATATTTAATTTAAGAGTGTTTTGGGGTAATTTATTGCATACACTTAATTGACTTCGGCGAAAGCCCAGGGGATTATTTCCAAAGTTACATTGAAATTTTTATATGAAACATTTAGCACTGAAATCCTTAATTATTTCCCCTGATTTTGGCGAGATACGATCGTTATTGCGACGGGGATTTGATTAACGATTAAACTGTTAATTGTTGCCCACGATTAATTAACTTTGATATTCCTACTCTACTACTATTAGTAATTTATTCAGTGTGCGTACTAATAGTGGAGGTAAGATAATTTATTTATTTATATATATTTTGACATCCATATTTTTGTAATAACAGAGGTGGATGCATAATAAACATACATAATTCATAGTTTATTGTGTGGGATGGAGTAGACTTCACCTCTGATATATACAGCGTTGTCCTGGCTACTTTGCTAGACTGAAGTCTGTGTTAAAGTAGCCAGTTTTTTTTCGTACTGTTGTGGTATTATTTGGAATAAAAATAGGATTACAAATATGTATAAAAAAGTAAAAATAAAAAAAAATATATGGAGTAGGAGTGTTGTAGGACTAGTGAAAGAATTGTATAAATTATATTAAATTGTTGGATATCCATGCTTCTGATTCATCTCTACCTGATTGAATCATATATTGGGTCCATATTTGTGTAATCTTATTGGAATTGTGCGATTTCCAGTTGGTACTGAGTGTATTGTATAGTTTCGGAGCTAGGAACATGTAGAATCTTTGATAAAATGTCGTTGTTGCTCTCGGAACTGGTGTGTAGATGTTTGTTGTTTGTCTTGTGTTGTGTCCATGATTTATTGCTTGAGGAGAGTTGTTGTTAGTATGGAAATATTGAACGAGTCTCAACATAAAGATTTGTCTTATATCTAGGACATTGTACTCTTTAAATATAAGATCTGATGGATATCTAAAGGGACGACCAATTATTACCTTGAGAATTGTTTTTTGTGCTTTTTTAGCCGACTCCAATATTGTATTTGCTGCTCCTCCCCAAACTAAAATAGCATAATTAATTAAGAAGTAACACAGTGCAAAGTACACCGATCTTAAGAGTTAAAGATTAAAGGTGTTCACGTGGAAGTAGTTGTTAAAAAGTTACTTTATTTATTTAACATATTCTTATTCTTTTTCTTTTCATAAAAGTCTAAAATCCCAAACCGCAGTCACAATATAATCCCATCAGTCCTTTGATATCGTCTCTATGGTCTAGTCCAGGGGTCGGCAGACCGCGGCTCGCGTGTCACATGCGGTTCTTATCATAGGCATTTGCGACTCTTCAACTCCAGTTTATAATATCATATGCAATAATATTTAATACACGGAATAGTTCGCTTGCAATATACGAGTATGACACAATAATCGAACTGATATTTGCAATTCTCACTATTTTTGGCTCTATCTATTTATGCAAACAAAAATTATCTTCCATGAATCAAATAAACAAAAAGTTGAGAAGCAAATTAACAGACGATAATTCATAATTGTGCCTAAACTTGAACAAGTAATTACTTACCAGACATATCATGCAAGGTCACCGTTCTAACTAGTAAACTTTTCAAAGCCCAAAAGTGTTTTATTAGTATTTAATTATCTATTTTTAAGGAGAACGCATTCTCATTGTGAAGTTGCAATTTTTACAAATTAAATGTATATCTTTATAATTGATACATTTAATTTGTATTTAATTATTTAGGTTTTGTTATTTTATAAGTAGAGTACTGAGATACTGAAACTTGTAACTCCCTTATATTATATTTTTCTAGGTATCCTACGACTTTATTTTAAATTTGAGTTTTAAACAAAAATCTTGATTTTGTCTCTTTATTTTTCGTCATTATAATTTATATAGCTACAGTGAGAATGTATGTTGCGGCTGTATCAAAATGTTGAGATTCTTTTTATTTAATATTTGGCTCTTCTCATTAGAAAGTCTGCCGACCCCTGATCTAGTTTGACGGGCACTCGCCTACCTCTTGCAGTATCGTCTTGACATTATCCGCTCATCCTAGTCTTCCCCTCGATCTCCATTCATCAGCTTGTATATGAGGACTTGCGACGTGCGAGTTACGAAACTCATCTGCTTTCGCTACATGTCCCGCCCACTGCAGCCTCCTTGTTAGGATTAGGTTATCACGCATTGGGTCCTAAGTTTTGTGCAGCACGTCATTTTTGAAGAGCTGTAATCTATTTTCTTGCGTTAAAATAATTTCACACCCATAAAGAACGATCGGTTATAGCAGTGTTGTATATACAATAGTTTAATTTAGCGATAACTATTTCGATGACAGCAATTTCCGTAGAATAAAATTACAAGCGTTTCCTGATTCTATCCTGTTATTTATTTAGGGCTGGATATCATTACTGCTTATCATATTTACTTTTGATTGTTATATATTTATTAAAACGAATTAAATATCAATTAGAAAGATATACAAAAAAAAAATATTTATCAACAGAATATTTGGCTACCACCGGGATATGAACAAATTTGGTTAATGTACTTTGCGAAATTGGTTTTGCTGCTCCTTAGCAAGAAAATTCGTTCATATTCCGTTAGGTTCATATCCCGGTAGTAATCAAATATTTTTTCAGCAATATTTGAATATATTACAAGAACACACAATTACTGGATTTTTACATATAAAGGCCTGTTATTAAATAAATATCAGGTATCTCATAGAGACGAAGCTATTTTATATTTTTATATGTAAAAATCCAGTAATTGTGTGTTTTTGTAACATTTTCAAATATTGTTAAAATAATATACTGCTCAAAATAATAAAAATATTTAAAAATTGAAAAATATTGATTCTTCAGGCGTATACTAGTATAATATGTTAAAAATATTTTACAGATAAAGAATATTGCTTTAAATAAGTTTCAACAAAAAAAAAAATCAGATTCTCATTGAGTTGACATATAATATGCTGTTTCAAGGAAAAATGAATTATCAAATTTGGTCGACAGATGGCGATGTTGTAGTGTCGAAGTGAGTCTATGTAATAACATATATAGAATTTTCAAAAATTGAATAAATATGGAAATTGAGGAGTTGGTGAACGTTATACACATATATATATATATATATATATGTATAACGTTTCATTTCTTTGAAATAATATATAATATAATAGAATTAAATATATTGTTGAAAAATACTGTTCCTGGGATTCCAACCTTTCCAAACCGGGGAAGGTACATTATCCAACTATGTTACAGCGACGATATTTTTAGCGACAAATTTTCGAACCTTACCTTTTTACCTTACCTTTTTTCTATATTAATACATTTAATCGTTCCATTATTTATAATAATTACAACTTCACAATAAGAATATGTTCTTCTAATAATAAAATAGCTTCGTTTCTACGAGATATTTGATATTTATTTATTTAAATGTTTTTTTCGATTGAAAGGTTATTTATTTCTGCACATCTTTTTAATTGATTCATCTAGTTTGTTCTCGAATTGCAACTTTAACCTAGGTAAATTCAATAACCATAACAAATCGATCAAATTCTGCCTTAATTTCATGGTGAAAGTAGATACTCTGTAAATTTGCTTTCTTTTCTCATAAATCTCACTTCATCTTTCATTACATTTAGAGCGATATATCATCATACGATTCTGTCAAAATTCGTATTTAGTCAAAACAGAATTTTAAACATTTATTTTCTACTTTATATTTTAACATTATTATTTTTAGTATAAAATATATAGAAATTGATGTTTGTCTAAAGCTTGTTTAAATCTTCAGATTAACTCCTTTGTCTTTTGTTACTTTTAATCTTCCACTTAATTTATTTTATTAAATTTTACAAAATAATATAGGTACATAATATTTAAATATTACAAACATTGAAATAAAAATCAGCAAGCAATCCAAAAAATGTTTTATTTTAAAACAAAACTATAGGTTGTGACGTGTTGGGCGTCAAAATGTGACGCCGTATATGCACATCCACCGACTTGCTCAGGGTATTGCATGAAGTGCGCGGGTCGGGTTCACAGAATTAGCTTTAGCCACTTTAGCCAGCCAGTATAGTCAGGGAAAATAATAAGATTAGTTCAAATTTTTATAATCACAAAATTTAATTAAAAAGATAGAATAAAACGGAATATTGAAATAGAAAACAGTAAGCGATCCATCACCAGAATGTGATGTGATGAAAGAGATTAGATTCTCAATTTTCTGCCTCAATAAAATTTTACTACTATTTCAATATCTAAATCAACATAATTTTGTACAAGTAATAATATGCTAAAAACACTTGATTCTTGGTAATGTGAAAATCTAGGAAATTTCACACATAAATTTGTCACCTGACAAGTTTGTCAGGTTAGATGAAGCAAGAAAACTTATCAAATAAATTGGTTTAACACGAGCAGAAAAATCATTAGTTTTAAATCAGAAAAATAAAAAGAAAGAAAAATACTACAATACTCTCAATATCATTAGTACACAACAAAATTCATTTTACAACCATATTGTATATGTTCATTGCGGTAGAAATTCACAGTTTTTATTTAGACTTGACTTGTCCGAGGAACCCGTAAATACTTGTAACTTTGACTCGCCATAACGTCAGGAAAGCTGGGTCATCTATTTGCATCTGGCTCGTCATGAATTGCTTGCGTCTTCCTCGGTTGTAAAAATTATCCCGTCGTGTACTGTCTAGCGGCAGAGATCCAAACGTACCCCTTCTTTCATTGTTTAGGAGAAATCCTTCCCGTGGTCGAAAGTGTTGTCGTCGCAAGGGCTCTTTCCCGTCATGCCAGCAGAAGTAGTTTAAGAAAAAAGGCAACAATAAAATAAAGATTTAAGAAAAAGGAAGGATAAAGGGATACGTCCATCCTGAAATTACACACATAATTAGCGAATAGAAAATTACATGTGATGCGGGACAACACAGATGTCAAAAATATTCAATTATTCTCACCCTTCCTCATTTACACGAAGTCACATTTTCGTTATTTATACATCGGATTGATCGCCCGCGCAGGTTATCTGTCAACAGAAAAATACCGTAGCGAGAATTATTTTCCTTACGCGGTCAGTGTTGCCAATTGGTGAATGTTAATTCCCAACCTATCTCATGCGCGGTAGGTACCAAATATAACGTAATAAGGTAATATATTTAAGTGTTTTATGGAAGCATGAATTCGTATTTAAAAACATGTTTTTGTTATTAGTTCTTAGACATCTTCGATGATTCTAAATAAAATATCTCTACGGTGGTTTAGAATTGTTATTCTCGCACAGTACTCTCGTTTTCAGTTGGCTGGAGTTTAATCTATCTCTATTGTATAATTATATAGCCGTCCTGTTCTACAAATTACCCATAACATTAAAATACCACTAGTGTTGAAACTAAATGGTTACATCAAATATTTAGAAGCATTCAAAATGTATTAAAATTCTTAGAATTCCAATGAATAAGGTTATCCCTTTTTACCTAATGTAAATAAAGTTGTATAGCTATCTCCCATCTCCCATTATAGTTATAAATACAAGCCGTTGAGTTAAATTGTTAGATTAATAATTCCCTTGCAAGGCAAAATGCGTCTCAAGTAAAATTAAATACGTAAAACTAAAATAAGTAGTCTAATGGTGCGATTACACAGTTGAGATTTGTCTCGAATGTCTTATAAAATCAGTTTATTTTTTTCTTTCTTGATTTTATTTTATAGCTTTTATACAATTATGAAATATAAAATCTATTTTAAGTTTTGACGTGAGTTGCAAAGCTACAGGAGTATTTCTATTATCTACAGAATACGTTCAGTAACGCCGTGCGGTGATGACAATAGTGGAGGCGATAAACAACAGAGTGATGATAAAAACACCAAGTATGAAATTTGGCTTCTTACCAGGAACTTTCGACTAAGAAATATAACAGGAACAATTGGAAAATGCTACGTTGACACGAACGCTGTTTTCACAAAAGTAGAGAAAAAGGTAAAGTATGATCTTTTGGTGCAAGAACCAATCATTTCGGTTGGTTTTAATGTCATAATTAACACTAATACTCTTATTAATTATTTATACACTATTTTATAAAATTCACATATAGAAAAATTAATGATTTAATGGCTTTATTTTGATGTACTAGACTTGTTGACGAACTTTCATTATCATCTAAAAAATTTTTTTTTGGATACTTCTCAAACCAAGTTCATTCAAAACCTTTTTATTATTCTCTACATAATATTAAAATTATTCGAATTTTGTATTTATTTAGTTAAATATTATTTTGTACCTACATCTCCCTTATTTACCGATAATTACTGGTATTAATTTGGTTATGAGAATTCTTTTTTTATCTAATTTCCATTCTGAACCAGTTAAGCCCGTCTTTCCTCACAATTCTAATCATTGAAATTAGGAAGCCGACGTATCGAAGATATTAGTTTCGTTGTGGCAACATTAATAATATGATTTGGTGTCATTAGTAGGTGTGGTGTGTCTGTTATTTTATACTAATCACAACCGATATGGGGAAATTAATTTGTGCTGTCACATTTCTGGGGGGAGAATAATTAATTGATGTATTGCTAATAATTCACTAAAGTCATATTTATATATATATGTGTGTGTGTTTAATTTAAGGTTTCCACGAGCACTAGGTGTTTGGAACTGCTGTCTCTTCTAGGTTAAATCGCGTTTTTTGTAGATGGTTATTTAAGGAAACTTAGAATAAGACGACATTTCACCACAATAACACGTCCCACTATCAAGATTATTCTTAAAAAATGACTGAGTGATTTATATTTTCTGCAATTATATCGTAATTTACGATTATATCGTAATTTTTGAAGCATAACCTTTACCATCTGTGTGGTTATCTGTTCTTTATACAATCGTATAAAGCCAAATTTTTATTTCAAAACTCAATCCCATCCCCCGAAATTTTCATCCTTGACGGACACGGAAAGGCATGGTCTGGTAAGGTAATACAATGTCGCCTAAATTATTTATGGCTACTCTCAAAAATATATTCAGGTAACTAGACTGGTAGAAGAAAGGCCACATCTATCAAAAGACGGGCAATCGTTGGACGAATGCAGTGAACCAGTTGTATCCAAGGAAAATCAAGAGGTTAAGAATTGGCAGGTCTTTCCAAAACCCACGGTAAAAAGCAAAATATTCTTCGGAAATTTTTTAGTTAGTCAACGACGAGAATGTGATGAGAAGAGATGTAAAAATCACAGACCGGTAAATAGTAAAAATACTGACATATAAGAGAAGGGTTTGGAATATTAGTTGCGGGACAATATAAATTCTACATACATTCTTGGTGAAAACATAAATTCGATAGTTTATGACACATTTATATAATAGTAAAAGTTTTTACTCCAAGCAAATTAAATCTTTGTGTAAACAAAACGTATTGTCAGCGTTTAAATTCTCATTCTAATCGAGTTATATTATTAAAAATATTCGCGTAGCTTTTGTTTACGCAAATGGTACCAAAGTGATCACGTGGGTGACACCAAAATAAAAATATTTGAACATGTAATTTTCATTAGTTCATGTATGTATACTAGGTGGTACTAATGTAAAAAATTGCAAAAAAGTCGCCAAGTGCACGAAAAACAATCGAAAATTCTACAGTACCATACCGTAGGCAGTATCGCAGGTATCCCTCACATAACAGGGTAGCCGGTTACCGCTGGGGGAAGAAGGCGGAGGGAGGAGTAATGCTTTGAAGTGGTACCTGGCAGCGGACGGGCAGTAATGATGTGGCGAGCAGAGTTACTCAGGCAATTCACCGTGCGATTAATCTACCGATTTATCGAGCGATCACGTGTTTACGAGCTTATGGAAGAGTAAATTCTAGCATTTATGTGCGATTTTCGAGAAGCGTTTGTTGTGTTATTGTTGCAAATTGCGTGGCAATAAAGATCTTTCCGTAAAAGTGCTTTCGACCATAAAAATCACCTTGAACTCTCGAAATAACACACCGGTGTATTTATTATATTGTAACATTCTGTACAATCTTTCAGCGTCGCGTCTAATGGCACAAGATTGTTTTCTAATTCTATTAACCTCGGATATTAATTAAATTTGTTTTTGTTAATAAGTAATGTTAAATGAATATTATTTTTATTGAATTAATCCATTATTTAAAATTGTTTATAGCTCTTGTAGCTCGTGTTTTTCAACTCCATTGATCTGTCCGTGTAAGTGTGACTCGATCCATTTTGTGTCTCGTCTGCTATCCCTCTTTTGGAAGTGTTTTTGATGAATGGATCCCTGAGTGTCAGCCTTGAACTACTGCACCTAAATTTTCTATCAATTTTCCATCTATATAGAAAAATGTGTTCTCTGTGGATTTATGTTTTATGTTTTTTTATGAATAAAGACAGGAATTAAGGGACGCTGGAGGGTCTAAATTTTAAAAAAATTGCCAAAATTGCTAATGACTACATCGAATTTTTTCTCTTTTTTCATTTTATATACTGCATAAACTTGAATACGTTATTGAATTAAAGACTCGTAAGACAAGAAAGCCCCAGCTTCTAAACCGGTCCCAGGAAAGGATGGGTCCCCCCCCCTCCTCCAGCTTAATTTTAAATACGTAACTTAAATCTGGTCTTATGTTAGGTACACATAGGTACCTACTCGTTATAAATTAATATAATGTTGTCAATACCGCTCTCCTAAACGTAAAGAACATGAGTTAATTATTATTATTTTTTGGTATCACCACAATAAAATTATCGTTTGTCATACAATTAGTGTAATAAATTGTGTACAAAGCATTTAAAAACCCTATTAATCAACATGTTATATATCTCAATTTTAAGTGTAATTATTCAAAATTTCTAAATGTTTATTTCATTAGTCAAATACCATCACGTTCCGTTATTTTAAAAGTATAATCGAAATAAAGAAAAACAAAAAATAAACCGTCGTCCGCACGCGACTTGTAATGTCATGTTCATTAAAAGTCATGTCATGCCTAATCTAGCAAATATTGATCAAAATTATAATGGCCCATGTCCATGAATGAGATTTTCGTCTCATGACAATCTCTGAGATAACTCTCAGCTTTCGCAGTCCCCCTGTGTACACCATGTCTCAGAGTTTCGCGCGTCTTGCGCCTCATTTCATGGTCGTTGACAAATGTTACTATTATTCGTCAGTTTGATGATTTTGAATCTCTCTTATCTTAAAACAGAATAAATGTTTTTAATTTAACGCTTTATATTAATGTTTAATGAATTACGTCTTTTTAGAATAGATAGATAGTTTTTGGGTCTATAGTGGTTTTATGTGATGTTTATATACACGTGACGTATCTAGTTTTCAAATTGAATGAAACATACACTGGTTCAAGTTTTCAAGTTTCTCAAGTTTTTTCTGAGTTTATCTACAGATCAAAATCTCAAAACGTGTACATATTATTGAGATGTATCTCAAGTAAGTCTCTGTTATCTTTTAGCGCCTCTTTACATGAATACGCCCCTCAATAGATCTGATTTAACACATATTAGTAATTGAAAAGTAGCATATAATTATTTACCCAGAATATTTAATAACAAATTAATAGAAGAGACCGCGAGGCAGAAATTAACAGGAAAAATACCATGACAAGATAATCTCATAAAGATTTGACAAAATCGAAGTACCACCAAGAAAATAAAAATGAGACTGGTCCGAACTATAGACTCCAAGGGGACAGGGGTGCAAAAAGATACGCACTGAAATACCGCGAACAACCCAGATAAAGAATGCCTCGATTTCAGAGGAACTATACATCAAGCACCATCTATCCTCGCTTACTTTGGCCATGCAATCCAGACACAAGGATACCAAGAAAAAAAATGTGATCTAAAAAAGGACGGAAGATGCCTAATTTCGTGAAAGATCTCCAATATAAGTGTTGAGGACAGGATTTTAAATTCACCCAGCATCGGTCCTAGTGACATAGTGCTGCCGGTTGTCGCTACAGATCTGGCCTGATCCCTCACCAATGATCTCTCTCCTGTTTCACCGTTCCGCAATGGTGATCTTGCCGGTCCAATCTTCACCACCTTCATTTCTTCATTCTATCCGTAATTCTTTATTTTATCATACTGTCACAATAAACATCAACACGCTAACCATCATTCTTTCATTTTAACCCTCAAATAAGGAACTGACCTGATTGCAACTTCGATGCAGAGCCCACACCTGGAATACACAAGAAACGGCGACAAATTGTCCATGCCGTCAGCTGCAATTAGCCGCTGTTCCACGATCACGACTGCTCTGATCGAGAGTTAGACGAAGGTGAAGAAGACTAATAATTTAAGGCTTTCTAGGGCAATTAAATAATTGTATTTCATATAAATATTTAAATAATTCTCGCCGTCGATCGTACTTTTAATAATAAAAATAATTAAATGATTCTATAATCATCTGATTGGTATTATCATTACACTGGTTATGAAAAAATATTACCTACTCTTTGGACGTTTCATTTTTTCAATGAATCAACTGAGCTTTACCTTTCCAACCTAATTTTCATGTGTTCAATAATAATTTGATTCGATACCCGAAGATAGATATCTATCGACTATTCTGTATAAATTTGAAAATATGTGTTTTTTACTTTCATTATTAAGGGACTTTCACCTACTTTCAGAACATAATATATTTAAATTAATTTTAACATTTTTTATTGTTAATTTAAATACGTAAGTGAATTCTTCCGAAAACGGCACGATCTGCAATTTTAAATTCAAATGATGATATGGAACATTCGAGCCTTTACAGCCATTTTCAAAACGCCAATTGGCATTTTTAGCGTTAATTAACTGAAAAAACTACCGAACGTGCCCCGGAATACCAAACATTTGCTTCATTTGAAATGAAATGGCTATTTTATATGCAATATTGTTCAAGTGACTGATAAAAGTAAAAGCATTTTATAATAATACGATAAAAGCAAATGTAAAATATTTTTACGTCGGCTGGATGCTGCCTGCTGCCCCAAAGGTCACAAAAAAGCATATAAATAATTTTGTGACATCTTTTCACGTCACCATATAATTTTTAGTAAAAAAATTACATTCTTGAATAATAAAAAGGCAGACTTCTGTTACACTGTTTTAAACAAACATATTTATATTTTATGTAACATTATTAGAAACTACGCATAATTAAAAAAACAAATAAGCTTTTCGTTAATTACTCAAAATTTGTAGATTCTTCCCCGCCTTTGCCTTAATAAGCTTTCTAAAAACGTATTCCCCTTTTACTATAATTCATTGACCTCTACAGCTGAACCAGTGACCGGTGCACGTGTCTCTTGTAAGTATTAAATTTAAAGGTCTAAAAGATACCATGTAATATATGAATATTAAAGTCTATATATTAATGTAATATAAATTTACATATATGTAATATAACATTAGAACCCAAAGTGAGATGGCAGGATATCATAAATAAAGTCAAGTGGTCGAAGGTTCAAACAAAATACTCGTTAGTACAAGCACTTGTACACAATTAATAGTTAATAATACCTTCCTGACATGGTGTTAAATTGTCGTGACCTCCATTCTAAATCACTAACTAATATCTTAGCATAGAGAATTAAATACCCTGGAGTCCAGCTGACCTCCAACCTGTGTGAGGTTGGAGTCACACTGTGCATGATGATCCAGCATGGTGGACTTCATGAGGAAGGCGTACCCTTCACCGAGCACCCATTTTACGCCTTTCTCATAGCTTTGCACAAACACAGATGGATGGTGTGTCTACATACAGCGCTACATCTATTTGTAAATATTATAAAATATAATAAATATTTGAACAGAAATTGAGGGTAATATATAGTTGTAAACTCAGCAATCTCCATATTTTATTTGGAAAAAACTGTTAAGTGTTTGAAGAACAATATTTTTATTAATTCACTTCTTATTATGAATGATAATTCCAATAATCTGGTTTAAAATTCAAAATAATTGCAACACCTTCTTCCAAAACAACTTGTGACCATTTAAATTTCAGGATAGTGAAGACCACTATAGGTCGAATATTAATATCGGCGGGCAAAAGTAACTGATTTTGTATCTAAAACCGATTTTGATTGGTCAATTTACATCAAAAGAGCTATGTTTGAGTATTAATAAATTAACATAATGCATAAAAACTACACGAAAAGACAACCGCATTATAAATTAAAAAGAAAAGAAATGGAGATTGCTGACTTTGCAACTAGTATCCTAAATTACACTAATCATTGATAATTACCGCAATATTAGTGATACTAAATACAAAGTAAATTGATGTAAGACATATTCAGTGACCAGAGAATGGCAACGCCTACAGAATAGCTACATATACAATAGCCGCGACTGAAGTAGTTATATATGTAATATTTATATTTTATGTGTGTGTGAACTTTTTACTTTTTATTAACTTTTTTAAATATTTTTATTCATTAATATTTTTCTTGGTTTTCTTTTTCATAGCATTATAACCTTAATGTATAACATAACATGTATTATCTTTATGGCGAATCGGGTTAAAAAAAACCATGATCACGCTGGAATAAACACATTATTATTATTATTATATATCTATTAAAAAATATTGGTAAGCAGCATATATTATGAAACTTATCTGAGATCAAGAAGATGCGTGGCGGATGAAAAAAATCCATTCTTGGCGTCAGCAATTGCTGAAAAGTATCCCGGGTAGAGACGTATTCGCAAGGCAGCCAGGACCTAAATCAGATTATTGAGCCAGAAATGATAATAAATTAATGTATTAGTCACCTTTTCAATATTATTTTTTAGCAACCAAATACCAGCAAATATTTTCAATCAGCTAGTTTTTCGCTAAAAATAAGAGCACATTATTATCATTAGCACTGCTTTTTCTTCTGAGTTGGGAGACATAATATCTTTTCTGGGGGGTTAATTTTTTCCTCTCTTTGTTTATTGTATTCACCCACGCCTCAGCTTGATTCAGTTTAGGCTCTATGCCACATCTGCATCATTTAGCTTACTTTCGATGGACATATAAAATCTACAAAACTTCGCACTTATTTTTATATATTAAAAAAAAATCAAATCTGTTACATAATATGTATTAGACTTATTTTAGACTTATTGGCAACAATGAAAGATGAATTAAAATTGTATGGAATAGCTTTTTATTCACTAGAAGGTTTTATGATACTACGCACAAGGTTGGATTGTATTAATTTTTATTTTCCAAGTATCGCAGATTATTAAAGTTAAAATAGATTGGTACTTTTTTTATTTTCGACAACAAATATATACCTTTATTTTTATCAAGTATAAAATAATATGTGAATTTATGTATCTATAAAATAAATTTAAATTTTGTATTTTATATTTTAAATGGATTACCTTTTTATGGTAGTTAAACCTTGGATTAATGTTGTAATTTATGTACGTTGTTTGTATAATTTAAATATTTAAATAAAATTGTACATCTACATAACACACAAGTACAAATATGCAAAAAAATCATTTTCACGTCACTATTACTATTCAGCTTTATTTTAATCTCACATCGCATACAAAAGTATAACAAGTCAAAATAAGTACATTTTACAAGATATTGAAAATAAATTTTTAAATACAAAAATGATTGAGTGCATCCTTACAAAACTAATTCATCTTTTCGTATTGTTTATAAAAATGTGTGTTTTTATTATTAATATATATTAGAAGTTAAACACTTTATTATATATTTTTTAAAACAATTATTTTAAAATGACCAATAAAAAATATCTATTACATTAATTTTTTTTCATTGTGCCAGTAAAATTTCTTAATGCGGAAAATTCATACATACAATATAAATTGTATTCAAGAAATTATCAAAATGTTAAAATTAATAGAGCGATAAATTGTTAAATTTTGACGATATTACTTAATTTCTTGATGATTTCATAATATATGATTTTAATAAATATATTATGTTTACTCACACGCTTTAGGGCTTCAAACATTCGATAATTTTTTACCAAATAATATTTTGACCTATTTTTTTTACCAGTTACTCGAGTGCAAAAAAATAGTACAGTACTTACTGAAAACAGCAATAATGGCCATAAACAAAAATTACAAAAAATAGTACAGTACTTACTGAAAACAGCAATAATGGCCATAAACAAAAATTACAAAAAATAGTACAGTACTTACTGAAAACAGCAATAATGGCCATAAACAAAAATTACAAAAAATAGTACAGTACTTACTGAAAACAGCAATAATGGCCATAAACAAAAATTACAAAAAATAGTACAGTACTTACTGAAAACAGCAATAATTGCCATAAACAAAAATTACAAAAAATAGTACAGTACTTACTGAAAACAGCAATAATGGCCATAAACAAAAATTACAAAAAAACAGCAATAAATTTTCTTTCAATTAATGCTTATATTGTTTTAATTTATAAAAATAATTTATTTTAGTATAGATAATATTATCTTAAATGCAATTTTTTTATCATTGATTTTTCTTCCACAAGCGCTTTACTTAAACCTAGAAGTAGGAAGGTGTGATAACATATGTACATATTTTAGAGCTTTACTAAATAGATGCTCATAATAAAATGAGTAAAGAATTATTAAACATGATGGGAAATAAAGAGACATCAGTGAACACACTCAAATATAAAGTCAAATACATTCTTATCTAATTATTTGATTTCTATATTATGTTATTTTATTATAATACATTTTAAAAAATTTGAATACACTAAAATTGAATGTCAAACACATCTTTTTTTTTTGATTTTTCTATTATATTACATTATATATTGTTGCTGATAAAATTTTAGTATACCTTAATTTAATATGTTAATTATTTTAATTGAAGGGAAATTTTTGCCGTTAAACTGCTATGCAGTTTGGCAAATAATTAAAATTGTTACGTAATATATATATATAAGATTGAAATAAAAAATAAAAAAAATTATGTAATCTCTCCTGTGTTATTTTTAACACATCGTTAACATACAAATTGGACCTAATTAAATTACAATTCGCCAGAGTTACGTCGTACCGGCTAATTGGGTATTCAAAATCGTAAACTTTTACTGGTGCATATATTAAATTAAGCCAACTGGGAAATTTCGCCCTTCGAAAGTATTTCGAGTGTCTCCGCCATATTAGAAGCGAATTTCAAATTAGATTGTTCGCCCGTTAACGGCATGATCGTCTCGAACCATTCGTACATCTATCCAGTGTAGGTATACTCAAATTGTCTGACTTTTATTTCATCAATCGTTCGCACCACATGCTCAATTTATATAGAGCCGTCACTGGCCGGCACCCACGTAAAATTTATTAATTGCAAAAATTGCCGATGGGTTGGCGGATCGCTCGCTGACCTACTTTGCATCATTATAAGCCAATCAAAATCAACCAAATCAATGCAAAAATTTGAAAAAAAATGTATTTTGTGGTCCGTTAAACTGAACAAGAATAACACAAAAAATGTAAAAATACATTATTCAATCAATTTAAGATTCAAATCAAAATTCACAAATGTTACACTTAGAGGGTACATGTTCAGAATAGCCACAACATTTTTTTTCTTCTTCTTTTCTTTTTCTTTTTTCGTGACCCACACTGTGGTTCTTCCCACTTGATCTGTCCACCGGGCATGGGATCGTCCTCTTCCTTTCGGAGGTACCGGCAACATAACCAAAGAATTGCAGGACTCATGGCCGGCAAGCGTGTCCATGCCTTTCTTAAAATCCATCTCTAAAACCACATTTCGAATGCGTCAATCCTTGTTAGTCTCCCGAATTTATTTTCCGAATCTAATTTATATACACATTTAAAATTATAAAATTCTAAATGTTATCTTCACTGAATACTTCAAATCTATTCTTAATTTAAACTCATTTTATTTTAACAAATACAGTTTTATTTTTACACGTTTATTAATGTTCCCAATAAAAAAAATATCTGCCAACATGCTTGACCTCCTATCTTCTGCCATTGAATCGATGATCTTTGTGTGGGTATACGAGGTAAATATTTTTGATAGTTTTTTAAATAAAAATATATGTACCTCTGAATTTGTACGTGTATCATATCCTCGGGGGTGTCATTATCTGTTTAAATTTAAAATATAGAATTGTACTAAGGCAGACTGTTATTAGGGTATACTGAAAAATTTGCAGACTAAACAATAGTTGGTCAGAGTCTGAGTAGGTATATGCTTACAATTTATTTTTTTGATATGTATAATATCATGTATAAAAATAAAATACTTATTTTTTTATTCTACTTAATTTAATTTATTTATATTAATTTACTTGAAACGCGTTTCGTCTTATGATGGTAATATTAATCTTATAATTAAAATATCATTAGTGGTGAACTAGATGGAATTCTGCAAACATTCATGTAAACTCAAAAATTGGAAAAATGTCTCTGTTGTCATTGATGTCTTATGTATTTTATTTTGTTTTAAAATTATATAGCTGTCCTTATATATTACCATTAATATTACATTAAAATATCATTAGTGTTGAAGCGGAATTGTTACTTAGAATAACTTTGAATCGTGCAAAAATTTATATAAACCCTCAGAATTCAAAAGTCTAATGTCATCGCTTTTAAATACTAATTAAATGTATTAATTAGAAAGATATACATAAAAAAATAATTTTATCGAAAAATATTGTTGTTGCTGCCGGAATTCGAACCTGGATGTCTTTTCAATCTAGGGAAGGTGCATTAACCGACTATGCTACAGCACACAGTACTTTTGACGACAAATTTTTGAACCTATATGTTACACTTTATAAAGAATGAAAAGGCATGTGTTTTTTTGTTATATATGTGATTCAAACTTACCTCGGAAACAGTTAAAATTTGTATAATCTCACGAAGCTAAATACACTCTCCCTAACAATTAAACATCAAAATCGATATCTCAGTTTTACAGAAAGATTTTTTCTATGGTGAAGGTTGAGGTACTATGTTAGGTAAATAAGGTGCCTCATCAACTATTTATATGCCAGTAGCACGCAGCAAGGATATTGCAACTGGCACTGTGTGAATCTGGAAAGTTTAAATGCAGAAAGCTTCTACGAACGCAATTCAGAAGTTAAAATTAATTTCACTAGGTTTATTCACGTAAAATATTTAAGGGTGTACTTTCATTTTTCCACTTTGAAATTCGAAAAATTCTACGCGAATAACAGTCTTTAAAGATGGCTCTAATAGTTAAACTTCTAATAAATGTCACCTAAATACTAAACGACATTATTTTTTAAGTAAATCGTGCGAGAGGAAGGTTTGAATAGAAAGAGACGACAATAAAATTGTTGATTTTCTCGTATTCGGGACAAGTGTCAAAAATAACTAGAATCTAGAGTCTTTTCCACGTTGTTACATATCGATATTACGGAATGAAATACAGTGTGTTATCATTTGAATTAATTCATCGAAAATTAAATAATTTATTGAAAATATTTGGAAATCAGTCAGTACCTACATGGGATGGTCGCTTAAATCAATGTTCTAAACTTAAAATTCTTAAGTCAGATGCATTTTGTCATTTTGAATTATTAAATTAAAATACCACGTTACCATTTTGTGAGCTATTTGTTTGTTGTCTGTGAACAGCTAGTGTTTAAAAGACAGCGGTGTTACATATAAACGGAATATTCAATTGCAACTTATATACAAAATAACGTACATAAAATGTTTGTTCTTTGTTCAAGAAAACGTTGTTTTTTCTTAAAATTAGTGTAAAACCATCGAAGTTACAGAACTTGCAACTTATTTTGTGAATAAATACAATATTATTTCATATTATAGCTAAAATATGCGTGAAAACGTATAATTTCGCCATTTTTAACGAAAATTACGAGAGCGCAAATTTGACGTCTATCATCAACCGGGGATATGAAGTAATAAATACACATTAATAAGATGAATATAAATATTATTTAGTAGAAATTATTGTGTTTTTGACATAAATCTTGATTTTAAGCGAAAGCTGAATCCTCAAAAAATCTTAATAAATATATTATATTATTTTTAATACATAGTTTGCTTTCGCTAAAACAAAGTATTTTAAAAACGTTAAAAATTAATAATATGTCCTGTAAATTTAAAGGTTTATAACTCTATTTATTATTAACATTTTTTTTATGTGTCTCATCTTAGATTTGTCTCTATTATCTTGGATTTAAGATTAAAATATATATCGTGTATGCAAGAATTTTCCATATTAAGGCAATTTTGTGGCCAATGCGGGAAATGAATTTAATGGTAGAGGTCTTTCTAATAATGCTTGTATTGTAAATTTCAATATTATAACTTCTGATATAAATGAGAAAGATAAATTTACATTTTCGTAAAAAAACGTGAACATATGAATTATTATTGAAAAGGAAGCCATAATATATCTCCTTAACAGTAATTCATCGATACGCAAAACTAAGTTAATGATTTTACTGACGTTCCTAGAATTACTGTAGTTGACAGCTTTTCACTGTGAGCTTCATCAGTATTCTGTCGTTCGCATTTAAAATCGATTGCTTACTTTTTAGTCATTGCAAGGAACGGAATAGACTCCCAGAAAGTTTATTTGATTAAAAATATTTAATCACAAATCACAGCTAAATATTTACTATCCATCTTCATAAAAATATTAATTTGACAGAATAAAAAATTAAGAAATTAGGAGGGAATGTAAAGATGGTCTTTTCATAGTGAATAAGATTAAAAAGGATGACTTAGGTAGTTTGGTCGCATGGAACAAACAAATGAGGAGAGAATACTAAGAAAGATATATCTCAAGTGTTGATGGCACCAAAAATAGAGGACGTCCGCCGAAAATTTGGTATGACCAAGTTAACCGTATATTAGAAGATGGTCCTGGTAGACGCCTCAATAATCGACGAGCTTGTATAAAAAGATGTATGAATGTCGATAATGCGAGAATTGTGTGTCAGGATAAGGGAGTGTGGCGCTCTATTCTCTCTGCTTACGCCCACGAGGAAACGGCGTTATGTTAAGTTAGTTAGTAAATATCAAGCATACTCAATTTAAACGGCTGTCAAAAGTGAATTGAGATTTCAAGTGATGTCAGATATTGCCAGAAGAAATAAAAACATTAAAATAATTAATAATATAATAAATTGAGATTGGTTAGTTTTTTTTAATTTGATTTTTTTATCATTCTTCGTTTCATATTATCCATAATACTCGAACAAAAAAATCGTTGAATATTTGTGTGTGTACATAGTACTGAGAATTATCTCAAATAAATCTGAGATATATCTCACTATGTCTCATTTCTTTGGCACGGACCATACATAATAAATATTTTGAATACTTCGAATTTGGTATTTCTAGATAGCAGAAGTACCAGAAACTCTTTAAAGATGACTCTCACTAAAAAGTGTACTTAATATGAAAACATATTTTTGTAACCATTTAAAACTAGCCATCCCCTTTAATAATAATTATGCAATAAAATATCACGCATTACAACACATAATCCCAAATATACAAGTGAAATCTATCAGGAATATTTATAAATAACATTTATCCATACGTAAGAGGGGAATCAACTCCTAGGAGACCTTAGAGTAGGCGGGCGACCCAAATCGATTTTGTTCCAATAAATTCGGCCAGCGAAGACAACTTTGAGAAAATTTGAATATGTAGCAAAACACGAATTTACAAATATGTTTATTTGGAATCATTTATCTACCTTACTTATTATTATTACTTTACCGCTTTTAATCTACGTAATCATGTAAAATCATATAATGTGTATAATTCCAATCGCTGTCAAAAAATAAGGGTATAAAACTATCACGTCAAAAGAAGTTAATTATTTTGCGTTTATATTTTAAATGATTTTTTAAATAGATAATTATTATTTTTTTAATATTTATTCTCAAATGGTTACCTATCATTATTGGTGGGTTATTTCTAATAGTTACATAATTATAACTGAATGTAGTAAATATTTTACACAAGTAATAAAGTTAAGGCACTCGCCTAGTCATCCAATGGTCGGAAATTCGAGTCTCATTCTAGGACACCAGTGAGTTAGTCCTGTTTTCATAGCACATGCTTGATTACCACTGAAGATAGGTTATGAAATTTACCCGAAACGTTGGGAGTACAATGGTCCTTTTCAGGACCAACAAACGCGGGATGTCTGATAAATTTTATATTTTTAAGGAGAACACAAATTATTATTATAGTTGCAGTTTTTTCAGAACATAGTTCTGTGGTATTTTAATACAAATTAAATGTATCAACTAGGAAGATAAACAAAAAAATTCAATTTATCGAAAAAATATTTTAATTGGATTTGGGTTTTATTTTACCGGGATTCGAGCCTGGATCTTTTCTTATTCGGAGAAATGCGTTACCAAGTTATACCACGCCAATCGAGTAAATTGATTAAACAAATTTTTGAATTTATATGCTGCAGCTTTTCAAATTATACACCTGTTATTCCATTTTTAAAAAGCTATTACCTTGCGACATTATAACATTGCGACGAATTTCAAATACCCTCGAATTCCGGTAGCAACTAAAATATTTTTCGATAAATAGATTTAATTTGAATTAATAAACATTATCTATGTACATGTTTATACACACTCAGTTTCTCCGTGAAGTCTAGCCTTCTAGTTTTACATCATAATACATACTAGACATAAATGCTAAATTCATGTACTTTAATATATGTTCAGTCATTTATCGTCACAAAGTAAAAAGGTTCAAAATATTTGAAGATGCCAGCATCTTTGTGGTTAGACATTTCCTGCTGTAAAACTTGAATATTTATTTAAAACTTGAACATTTAACCACTTAGGTTTTAATTTTCGGAGCGACCACTTAAGACAAAATAAAAGGAGTCTTAAATACATAAATTTCACGATGCTTGAAACATCAGTTGAAAATAATTTGTATTAATCGCAGCACGTTATAAGAATTTCGATGTGAAAAGTGCAAATTTCTAATTTATATCATGAGTTGATTAATTAATGACACTTCGTGACTTTAAAACTACCTTGTTCAAAGGCAATGCCATGTAAGTAAAAATAAATTTACTAAAACATATTTAATATCAGTTTTATTCTGCCTCGAAGAAGAAGCAATCGGAAACAAAAATAAAATCGTAGTAGCTTGTTTAATAAGTTTAGACCCCGAATTAAAAATTAATTAATAGCCCGATCGAATAGGACCCATAATTATTTGAATACAAAGAAATCAATTTTAATTAACAAAGATCGGTGTGTTTCATACAATGGTCGTAATGAGAGGTCCGTTATCGTGTTCAAGCTTTATAGCTTTTAAGGCATTTTTAGTATTATTGACTTTATGTTGCCGATATTTTTTTTGGATTGTTTAAACATTATTATTAGAAAAAAAGTTTCAAGGTGATCAGCCAAGGTATTATTCTTTGTAATAATAATATGCTCAAAATAATGTTACTCATTACTTTTCTTTTTAAATCACAATCACTAACTGTGACTTAGAATCTAAAAATATCGTAAGGAGTAAATCTTGCATTTAGTTTAGTCATTTAATTTATTAATGAATACAATTTGTTTTTTTTTAAGAGAACATATTATTTTTTCGAAGTTATAATTATTTTAGAACGTAGTTCTGGTGATAAATTTTATCATTTAATCAAATAAAATTGAAAAATCGGTATTCGCAATAAAAGGTGATGGCTTTTAAACAATTTAATGATAGATGTACCAATTTGAAATAGCTAAATATGTACGTTAGAAAATTTATTGTCAATTTTCTGTATTGATATGATTCAATGAAATTGATCAGCGCGTTTCCTCGGATGTTAATTGCGATTGTGAAATTCGTGTTTCGAATCCCGGTGGCAGCCAAAATATTTTTTCGATAAATTGATTTTATCTCTATGTATATCTTTCGAATCCCGGTTGCAGCCAAAATATTTTTTCGATAAATTGGTTTTATCTCTATATATCTATATATATCTTTCTTACTGATACATTTAATTTGTATTTCCTATACTTTTATTTAATATCTGTTTACTTATTAGTAGTCTGTAACCGACATTTTCCGGAATTCTAATTTAATTACAAAAGACCCTTAACAATAATAATGTAAGAAAAATTTGGTCTAGGCAGGAAGAGGATAAGATGTTCAGGGGAATGGAATGGGATAATATAATCATCCCGCCCCTAGGGAGCAATATAACGAAACATAACTGTAAAAAATGCTGTAATGAGGGGTGTGTGTGGACAGGGGAAGGGAAGAAGAGTGCCTTTGTTTTTGCAGACCCTAAAGAGTAACGATATTTAAAATATTTGGTCCAAGAAAAGAAAAGGTACCTATGTCCAGAGGATGGACCGACATGACTATATTTTCCTTAGAATCCTATAGTGTGAATAAGCAATACTTGGAACGGACAGCATTCAATATAATGCTCATTTATATGGGGAAGAATGATAGGAATGCCTAGGGGGAGGGTAGATAGGTGCATTTGTTCTACGTAGGATTCTAAAGTATAACTATAGAAAATTTGGAACGGATAGCATTCAATATATAATAAACACTAAAATCGGAGAGGGGAGTCTCTAAAAGTCTAAGCGGGTGTCTTTATCTTACGCAGGATCCTAAAGTGAAACTGTTAAAAATTTGGGATGGATGGCATTTAATATAATATTATATTTAATATAACATTTAATATAATACGCATTTTTACAAAGTAAAACTGAATGAGTACATGCTTCTATCAACTGAGACAGATTAAAAGCCCGTCTACATATAAATGCATTTATGGTGTCACGTGTGGACTATTGTAATAGCATTAAAACTGACATGCCAATGTTTCAGCTATATAGATCTATAATTAATTCTAATTCTAAATGCGGGTGTACAAATAATATATGGAGTTTTCAAATTCTCTTATATAATATCCCTTTTACATCAGCTATATTGACTACGATTCACTGAAAGAGTTGAATTTAAATTATGGTGGTTGATGTACAAGGCGACTCACAATATGGCGCCTGTGCATCTTCGAGAACTTTGTATCCCAGACAATTTGAATGGTAGACACCAAACTCTCAGGTCAGTCTCTACTTCAGCCGCAGGAAAAATTTTAGAACCGACCAACCGTTGCCAGAAGTCTAAATTTAGTGAACGGCCATTTGCAGTGGTAGACCCAAAATCGTGGAACTCTTTGCCCCCCGTCATAAGAAACAGTGCACCAGGGACTTTATTTTAGAAAAAACTAAAAACGCACCTTTTCAAAAAGTCATTTCCATAAATGAAAATAACCATTTTTAATTTTGAAAACAAATATAATTGTAGAACTATAAACAGTTTATGTGTAAAGCGTCCTTGAGGTGAAAGTTTTTACTAAAATGGCGCTATACAAATTATCCATTATTATTTATTGATTGTCAGGGGGAAAGGGTATGGTACCTTTATTTTGCATAGGGTCCTCAAAAATAACTATGCAAAATTTTGTTTAGTTCTATCAGAAGATAGAAAATTAATTTTATTTTTATGCATTTATACTAGGATCTATGTAAATTAATTTAATATTTTATGATTATTTTAAAACGATGATCACAGTCACAGTTTTAAATCACATATATCATCAAACACTAATCACACCCATACCAATGAGTCAAGAAAGGCAATTTATTTCTTCACTACTATGTAGTTTTACGCAAGGATAAGAGTGATTACTATCAGTCTTGAGTAGTTAGTTCGGTCGTTTTCACATCTAAAGCTGAGCGGAGTTGACACAACAGTTTTTAAATAACTGTAGTATTTTATTATACTAAGGGTGTGATATGAAGGAAATGGGGTGATGTATGGTTTCAAGGAAATGAGGCATTTAATAAAAGAAACCGTAATTTTTCAGCAGTAAACAAGACGTGAGTACTGACATACAAAAAAATAGAGATAAAAGTAAAAAAAAGAAAAAATATTTGTATCAATTACTTACCGCTCCGTCTGAGCGGGTAATTGGTTCAGACGAACAAAAAACAAGGCTTTTGCACCAGAAAAATACTAAGGGGAGAAAAAAGATTATGTAGTCTGCCTGTAAGCTTTTAGTCTGGTAAGATACGTTATCCCTGAGAAGTTGAAGATAATGTCGGGTTCTCAAGAGCTTAGACCAATTTCGGCAGGAAAACTTGGGGGGAAAATGAAATGATAAAATAATGATATGTTGACATTTTTACCCAGAATATGGGTATTGCTTACTATGTTTGCTTTGAACATAACAATTATTAACGTCTCTTTAGATCTAGATGATCTTCTGAATATCATCTTGGTAATCTAAAACGCGTATTATGTACACAATTATTAAACACATGTGAGAATTTTGGGTTTGAACTTAATACAGGTAGACCATAAGCTTTTGCACTTTTTAAATCGCTTCTGCGCGAGATCCGCGCAAATGAGGGGGACGCAAGCGATAGCACGCGGGAGTTTGGTTTTTGAATATTTAATTCCAATGAACTGTTTTACAAGGGAACAACGCGCTTTATGCGTAAAATAATTTTATAAGAACAACGGTTCTTATGTTATTGTTCGGCTTTGAGATATGGATCTATAGAGTAATGTTCAAAATAAGCTGGATAGATAGTTAGTTTGAAGATGTTATAGTTCGGATGAATAAAGAAAAATAAGTATTTAAAACAATAAAAATCCGAAAACTTTTCGGAAAAAAAATATATATTTCGGACATGTAATGAGACATACGGAATATGAGAAGTACGAAATCTTGCATCTAATAATGCAGGGGAATGGAAGTTGGGGCCCTGGCAGAAGGAAAATATCATAGCTGAAGAACTTAAGACAATGGTTTGGCCAGTCTACTGTAGAGCTTTTCGCAGTGAACAAAGTGATGACACCCACCATGAAAGCCAACGTCCGTTAACCAGAGAGGCTACATGAAGAAGAAGAATAATTAATTTCCACGGATAGGAAGAGATCCAGGTTCGAATCCCGGTAGCAACAAGAATATTTTTTTCGATTAATTGATTTTATATGTACATCTTTCTAATTAATATATTTAATTTGTATTTATAAATAAATAAATAAAATCCCTGTTTTGTGCCTAATTCATTATTTTTGAATATTAGAAATGAAACTAAAACAATAAATCGTAGTAAAGTATCAACATCATTTAAAAATTAGAAATTGTATCCGAATTTTTCAACTTTGTACAAATACAATTATGATAAGAATGTAACAAAAAACTTGTCTTCGTTCTATGTCGGGCTTGTTGCATTTTCTTGTTTTCAAGTTCCATATTAAATACTTAATGTCATTCTAATGTTGATTTAACATTCTAGGATTATTTTAGATTTAGTCCCGAAATATAAAATTAATAACCCATTGCGTGGCTAGACGACTAACTGACCTAATTTGTATTTGTTAATTTTATTGAGCCTAAACCAACATACAGAATCTGTTATTAAATTTGAAGAGATATCACAAGCTGAAACCATATTTGTGAGAACCTCATGAACTGGAGATATATTTACGAGAATCCTGCGAAGCAGCGTTTGAGTCTACTTCACTTCATTTCGACCTATGGTATTGACTCGGTCAAAACAGTTTATGGTTTGGTGTTAATGACACAAAATAATTAAAGTATTCCAAAAAAGTATTTTTAACTATCTTTACAACCCCGTAAAATTATATTCTCTATCTCTCGACTTCTGGGAGGCTTTTCAGATCATCGATTTTTAACCCATCCAGGAAATTGGCCTCATTTCATTTGTTTTTTTCACGTTTGGCTCCGTCCGATGTTAACAAAGTTGGAGCGAAGAGGTTGTAACAAAGTGTTTGAATAAAATGGTAATAAATTCCAGTCAACAAACTGATTTATAACGTGCGATATTCTGGCAAGTTTTATCTGCAACTCTGCATCTGAAACCCTTACACCCTCGAACCCCGTTGTATTCTTCCCTTCCTGAATATTTTTCACGTAGTTTTCACGCTGCGGGTGAAAATTTGTAAATATAACGTATTTTAGAAAACAACAAAGAAAATCCATTTATTTAACATTTACATAGAATAATAGGAAGTTCATTGCTTTACGGCAATCGTACTATTACAAAAAATAAAAAAATAATAAAAAATGTTTCAACACGTGTATGTAAATACATATTTTAAATAAGAATAATATTTTTGATGTTATACTCTTTAATTTTAGAACATTTTTCCGGTGTAAGACGTCCCGAAAAATCGATGTCATAGATTAATCTCAGAAAAATACGTAATGAAAAAATTACCAAACAAATATGTCATACTTATCATGGCATTTACATATTTTATTCAGTATCCAAAAACGTGAAACTTTCATTTTGACACCCGGAAATTCATGCGATCGAAAAGCCACAACATTCGCACGTTCGAAAATTAAATAGTTATATTTCCTTTCATATTCTGGTCAGCCAGTTGTAAAAATTATTTTTTAATTCAGTACCTACCTAAAAATGAACGAATATACTTTCAGACCACTTGTTGATAAGGCAAAATGTTAACGAATTTTCCCAGATAGGAATTGTTCCGGGTACGTATCCCGGTAGTAACCAAAACATTTTTTCGATAAATAGATTTTTTTTTTTATTTGAATTAATTCATTTACTTATTTTAATTTTTATTTAATTTGTATTAAAAATATCACAGAACTAATTACATGATATTTTGTTTTGATTAAATATTATTATTATAAATAATAATTAAATTACATAAAATAACGTTATGTTGTTTTTTGATATCATATTTCGTATACGAAATGACATTTTATTATTTTTATTATCACATGTTATATATATATTTTTCAAAATGTTGTTGAGAAATCGATTATATTAGAGGCACGATCAAAATAGAGTTTTGAAGATAATGCGGGTAAAGTGAGGAGACGCACTGCGATACTTTATTGATATCCGATAAATCTTTGACATTTTCGTCAAAATTTCTGCTCCGTTGAACACAAATCAAATTTTATAACGACGTCTAGACAGATAGATACACGAAACAGTTTCTTCTTTCCGTTTCTTACATTTTATAACTTTCATCGATGGCTTTCTGTACTTCTGCGAGCAGTTATTTATTGGTCCATAATAGCACTTTGGAGAAACAGGAATGTACCGTTTATTGCCGGACCTCTGATCGTAAAATCTCTATTGATTCATTTGATTTTATGTGCCCTAGCGTCCTTTACCCGACTCGCGTTTTTCTTCGTTCACATCTAAAGATGTTACATTTAAAAATTGGGCATAAGGCATTTGATGTCAACACGAGAAAAATATTATCTTTTGATATGCTGTTAATAAAATCTGTTTATACAAGGGGTAGGAAAATAGAGTGTAGGAAGGGTGGTGGGAAATTTGTATAGGAACAGTAAATTAAGGATCGAAAACCAACCCGGAAGTACGACTTAACTGGATTTTCTCTGCTATTTTCTGATTCACACGAAGCACTGCATATAATAATAATTGTAATCTTCGACACGCACCGCGATAAACTGAGTATATAATAATAATTCTAGTCAGTGTGACGAGCTCGTAGCAGGACATTCACACTTCTTGACAATTCAAAATTCAAAACAAAAACAACACACAAAAAAGTCGTGCTCTGAGGAAAAGGGTATAGGGGGAGGAAACAGATAGGTAATGTCAACATAAAGGAGCATCTACACACGCGCACGGTGACCGGTGATCTGGTCCTGTCGTAAATACCGAATAAAATCAAAATATTCATAATAAAAATCAGTGACTTACTTTGATGTCTCAAATTACAAACCACTACAAGTCTAATTGTTGAACTGTCCCACAATATTTTTATACGAATATTTATAAATAAGAAACGTTTCTCCGGACAGGAAAAGTTCCGGGGTCGTACTCCAGTAGCAACTGAAATATTTTTTTCGTAAATAGATTTTTTATGTATATCTTTTTAATTGATTTATTTAATTTGTTTCGTAAGAGTAATTGGATATATAATTTTTTAAATGAACACATATTACTTTGAATCTACAAGATTTTGTTTTTCTATTGAACTGTTTTACAAATATTATGTCAAACTTCCTAGTAGTTTAGGAGGCAACACGAAAACTAAATCATACAATTGTTCTAAAAAATATTACAAGTGCTATGAATAGCACTTGTAATATTTTTTAGAACAATTGTTATTACAAATATATAACGTACTCGGAAACACGAGTCAGATTAATATATTACTTTAAATTATTGTGTTAAAAAATGATGATATTTATTAAATTAATAAATAATATTTTTTATGTAAATTATGAAAAAAAACCACTTCATAATCGATGAAACCAAACTCCGCCGAACTAATTTTGAAAACTTTGAAACCCATTTTCTCAGTTTGATGTCAGATGATACCTTCTTGTTCCATCGGTACATATGTTTCTGTAATGTAAAAGTAGTCTTCCATTTTTAATAACACCAGCAAAATTTTAATTTTTTACAATGTAGTTATTATTTGGAATTGTTTCACACCATATTTTTTGAAATGAGGAGTCGAGAATACGATTAATATTTTTGCCTCAAACTCGCGAAAGACAGTACAGAGTGAGCTGTCATTTTTTGTCTATTTTATTTTTCGCTGTGAAATAATACTAATGTACTGTCGAAATTATTCATATTCGTGCTCAACTATGTACTGTCCTTTATATGCATTCCACGCGAATCTCCGAGAGAAATCTCATCCTAGTATGGGCGTCTCAAAAATATATCGAGTACAAAAAATATATGAATACACCTATTTTAAAATTATATTACGCGGTGTAATGAATTATACATACTCGATACTCCTGTAAAATATTCAAGTCCGCATGGATATGTAAATAATATCACACTTATTAGCACGCAAGAACGTAAATAAAATTTCGTATCCTAGTTTCATTCTCATTGATTAATTTTGGAGGGAGGAATCGTAGATTAGTTCAAAAAAATGTCAATTCAGGCAAAGGGAATTATTACAATATATTTTTTTCCCTTTGCTTGAATAATCTTCTTTTCAACGTCCGGCCAGCGTTCTACGCAAGCAACAATTTAGATTTTTTTTTTAAAAACTTAAAATAAAGATAACAAATTAAGCCACTCGAATATATATAAATTAACTTGTAATAACTGTCCCTCATTATATATAGGCAAAACTGCTCGTAATGTCAATATTCGTATCAAAGAACATCTAAAATGTTTAAACAGAAAAGTTTCTCAGAATTTTCCAACCATATTATTGAAAAAATCATTATTTTAATAATAGCACAGGGGTCAATATCCTCCATAAAAACGGGTTTGGCCTCCGGTTGAACCATTTGTAAGCCCTAGAAATAAAAAATACAGTAAGTAGTGGTATGTCAATTCTTATTAATCAAATTAATTTATGCATTAGCTCCATTTTAGGTATGTTTTCTTTAAAATCAATTTAATATCCATCAACACTATATTTTCCCTTCCCTTAATGTTCCGTCTATCTGCATAGGTATTCTGTCTCTCTCTTTCGCATGTAATTTTATATTCTATCTACCTCTTTATCTATATATAAGTGCACTCTTTTTGTATTTATGATTAGTTTTAAATACTTCCTGATGAAGCTTGAAATAAGCAAAACCGGTTGACGTATAATAAATTTAGTGGTTTCATAGAAAGTTATTGTATTTTATTCAATCCATTATTATTAAGCTTTATAAAAATAAAATTCTCTAGTACAAGTGAGGAAAATGAATACTTTAATAAGTTAATTGAATTATAATAAACTTAAGAGTACTATACTATTATAGTACAGAATCGTTAGTGATCTCTCGTTACGAGGATTACGTCTTTTTTTGGGTCGGCCATGGCAGAGGTCCGCGCGTGGGGTTATTTAAGGTGTATGTGATATTGCGCCGTACCACCCACATGCACTCTTAGAATAATGGGGAGCTTTATCCAATAGCAAGGGTGGTCCGAGACGGCTGGAGCTTTCCGTTATTTTGTAGCCTTTTCCATCTATACACAAGGCTTTGTACAGATTACAGTACATCGGAGACTCGAATGGGACCACATGGCAGTACCGGCATCGAAAACATACACAAGATAATATATCATTTAATTTTTGATGAATGGATCCCTGAGTGTCTGCCTTGAACTACTGCACCTTAATTTTCCATCTTTATGTAAAAGTACGTTCTATGTATTTATGTTATATGTTTTTTTTTATATAAATACAGTAGTAAGGAATGCTGGAGGGCTTAAATTTTTTTTTTTGCGAATATTGCTAAAAACCACATGGAATTTCTTCTCTTTTTTCGTTTTGCATAAACTTGAATATGTTATTGAATTAAAGTCGCGTATTTTTATTAGAGTGAGACCGACAAAGAGCCTTAGCTTCTAAACCGGTCCCGGAAAAGCGTCTCCCCCATCATCCAGCGTTCCTTTTAATAAATTAAGCTAATTACTTAGTAAATTTAATTCATGAAATAGTCATTCAGTCCTGTCATTTATTGCAATTGTCATACAATTGTCAATTCCTAAATGTAGGCAATCGGTTGAACAAAAAACGAATATGACTACACTTTTGGGGTTCCTAATTAATTGGTTGCAGCGAGGATTTCTACTTGACTTGTATTGGTTGTGGAATTCATCAACTTCACTCGTGCTCGATGTGACATATTAATTTGGCTGTCAATTGACATGGTATTCCTCGATTTACAATTAAAAACTGTGAGGTTTAATTGGTTTAAATTCATTTGCGATAAGCACTAAATGCACATTATCTGTTCACCATGTAAACAGCAAGTTCCAGTACATCGTTATTTCATGCATCACCTCGCATTCCGACATTTCAGTTTTACTTACATTTAATGGAGATTTTCAATACGCTTACTCTGTTCCTTAATTCTTACATGTCTTTAGTCTGTGTCTAAATTTTTCCTTTGTTCATTTTACTTATTCTCTACTAGTCTCTCCTTTTTGATTTTTCCGTTTTTTACTATTTAATTTGTTAGGTACTTTATTTTCTACTTATAATCTATCTAATAGAACCTAATGGCTACCTACCTCAAAACAAGTACTTTCCTACCTAGTGAGGTAGGAAGCGGCCAACAGACCTGCCGATAAATGGAATGTAGTATTAATACTTGTACTTGCTGGTGTATTGGTTACTTTAAGGATTTTTATATTGATGTAAGCTTTAAAGGAACGTTGTTTTGAAAATATACGCCAATTTACCGGCACTGAAGATAAAAATAAAATTAATTATTCTCTTTAACATCTAAATAAATAAACGAGTCGGTGTATTAAAATACTGGTACTTTTGGACATTTTTAACCGCTAATAATAATAAAAATAAGACATTAATTTCATATTTTAGCAATTCACGAACTTACCACATTTATTTTCTTCTTCTATTTTGTCCATGTATACGGTCTTCGGCAAACATTGTGGATGGGCTGCAATAACGTGTCAATCCACATAGTATTCTATATGAAATGTTGTACTAAATTCGGACACGGTTGTACGTTACTTGCTAATATTTCGACCAGAGCTCGCAGGTATACATGCTGGTGAAGAACGATTTAAACAGGATTCTCTTCACCTCCTTACTGCATCGGTAGAAACGCCGTGACAGCATATTTGCACGAGCGCTCAACTGTTTCGTATGTCGTTCTATTACTGTATTGAATTAAAAAATATTTTTAACTCATTTACCATATTTATTATAATTAAATTTACCATATTTATATTATTAGCCTTATATTATATACTCTACATATCCGAAAATGGATTAAACTGTCATTTTACTGTGGTAGGTATCAACCTAGCACAGCAAAATAGACTTGATAGTTTCAACTGCTTTTTTCACCCTTTCTTCACAATTATAATTTGATTTAAAAATAAATAAATTGCTGTTAAAAATGCATCCTGTAATGATATTCTATTACTCTACATTCTTAAACACTTACATAAAGTTTCTTTATAAATAATCTAAACAGGAACTGAAATGTAATCGACCGTGGTTTGAAATTGTTTTGTTAAAGGGGGCGCGATTTATATACATCGGGAATATAAAAGTCAATAGAAAGTCCAGGTTGGGACAGAGATAAATTCCAAACACTCAGTTAAAGATAAATTGTTTGCTTATTGTGTCATTATTTACTCTAAAAATAAGGCTTTCGAGTAAATAGCTGAAATATCTTTAAATCCATCGTCCGCCGAAAGCCTCCAACCTTCAGGGGTAAGCCTCCAGGCACATAAAAGTGAAAGGGATTGTTTGGCCGCGAAGTTGGAAAACAAATCGACAGCATCTTGTCTACCCTTATCAAGGGAATATAAACATAGGCAGGAGTGATCACACCAGCTCAGTGAGGAATTATTTCAAATGAGAAGGATTCAAAGAGAATAAACCGCATTGGACTGTTTTACGAGGAATTAATTAATTGAAACACGAAGTATGTACATTATAGTGTAGGAAAAAACTTTTTAACAAACGTAATTAATAACAACGTTAAAAATATTGTCTAATTATTTATAATATAATACTTATTTTTATATTTTTTATATTTTAAGATTTCTGAGGCAGCTTAAATTTTAAGAATATATGCTTATATGTTTAAAAAAAACATTTTTATTTTACACGGGATACGTATCAAATTAGTATTCTTAACTATTTTTATTATAATACCTAAGTAAATTTATTTTATGATTTTCAGAAACATTTTATAAATCAACACAAGAAATATCGTGTTATACCAAGCGCGAAGTATTTAATATTTACGTGCTACTAAACTAAGTAAAATACATTGTCAAACGTTTACATAGAACAATGGTTTTACACAAGAAAAAAGTATTATATTCTTAGTATGATCTTTCAGTAAGGATATATGATATATAATATACACAGTCGATTTCATATATCAGTGAAGTAAATATATTTCAACATTATTTTAATATTTGTTTTAATTCAGTTAGGTTATTATTAAGTTTAATAATGTTTATACGTCTATACACGTCAATAGGAAGGCCTAGTATAAAGTTAGAATTTATTATTTGTATTTATTTACACCCAATCTCGAATCACTTTTAGAGTTGTTTATTCTCGTTTCAATTCGTCACAATTACATTTTTTTATTTTTTTATTACATTATTATCATAATACCATCATAGGTTGGCTCCGGTATCATCGTACCAGAGCCACACCTGTACAATTAGACGTGAGACTCGTTATCACATTAAATTCAGAAGGCAGCCAGAAAGAAGCTATATAAATCATACATCCTCAAAAGGGGAGGGTAGACGTCACATGTTGCAGTCGCAGAACTCGGACACAGTTCCGCAGAAATTCACCCTGTACAGATTTATGTAAATTTAAAACAGGAAACGAATCGAAACTGCTTCTGTACAGAGACGTTTTCGGAGTCGGTCTTATTTATTTTACGGCGATAATATAAAACATTTTGTGTATTATTGTTTTCGGTTATCGGATGTGTAAAGTTTCAAAGGCTAGCCAGCTGAGTTTTCAGGAGATTCAAAACAGCAGAGTGAGCGACCATCAGTAGAAGAATCGTCGAATAACTGCCTAGTTTCGCAAAGCTTGGTGTCTTTTCATTTACATAGGTTAAATTAATATATTCAACAAACTAATTAGAAAACCCAGAACTAGCTATCGAAGGTAATTACGGCAACACGGGTAGGTTACACTAATCCGGCTAATAACGGCTAGAATTTTATAGGGTCTTTTCATTAGATAAGGATAATTTAATTTATTTTTACGCGTATTTCCCAGAATCTTCAGTAATGCACAACTTTTTTGCTTGTACGCAGTGCACGCCCCTGCCAGATATCGTACACAACAATATAAATAAATACTACACCTAAAGATTCAATTTTAAGCATTATTTTTTTTATATTGTTTTCATATAATTAAAATTTGTTTAATAAATGTTAAAAAGCTGCGTGTTTAAAATTATTTTCAATCTCATTGTTAAAAAGCATATTTGTTAAGAATCAGGAAAAGCCAGAATTATTTCTGTAAAAAAATGTGAATATATAATAAAACATTATATAGTCAAATAGTTAATGTCAAAAAATTAAAAGAACCCGATATTTTTGACAACAGATGTCAGATGGTTGACGCGCAGTGCGCATGCGCGTCAGCAAAGTTAACTGAAACGCTTAAAAACAGCGCTCCGCCGCTGGTTTGAAGATAATGTAAGGATTAAAGTTGAATCGAGTTGAAGAAAATCCTTTTTCGTATAAAGTAATATTAACTTTAATCTTAACCCTTCCAAAACCATGCAGTAACACAGGTCTACCACCCCAATTAAAAGTGTAATATTTCAGTTAATATACGACATATAAAATTCATATTTTAGGTAATTATAAGAAAAATGTTTATGCTTAGAACTAGATGAAAAATCAGTTATGTAAAGGAAATCTTACAAAAATAATAATTTTTCAATTCAGTCAGTTGTAAAATTAATATGCTCGAGAAAATACGATTTTCGGTAAGACAAATAGAGATGGTACATTAATTTCACAATAAAAATAATAACAAACAAACGAAAATATGATCTCTCTTTCTCACTAATTTAATGAAGAAAAATAAGAAAAAAGGTAGTATTGTATAGGACTCGGTGAATGTTCCAATTATATTAAGATATCGATCTCATGTAACTAATGCTCAATATTTAGAGTAAGTTTATAGGATTATTAATTTTAAATCCATGTAAACTAATAAAAGCTTTCTTCACATTTAAAATGTTAAAAATTTCTTACGGTAACACGAGTTGACAGCATGGCTGCATATGGGTATTTTATATCACGGTATGGTAAAGGTTAACCTTAAACCGAGTTGAGTCAGCCGACTCTTAATATTTGTCAACTTCTTACAATAAAAATATGTATTTGTCTGTAATTCTAGTTGATGTTTGTATGCATGGGTCGAGTCTCGCTGTAAAAATTGAACGCCATCTAAACGGGTATAGTAATCTCTAGCGGGAATCTCAAAAATTAATTCCTCCACTCTGTATACGGTATTGAGATTTGTCTCTGAGACTTATCTCATCATGTTTCAATCCGTGGGTGCGGGCCGTAATAATAAAAATAATAAAAAAATATCTAAGTTGTCGATCGGATCAATTTTTATGAAGATAATCGTTTACAATCATTTTTGCTGAGCTAGAATGAACCATACATTTTTTATAAAAAATTCTGAGCTCTCTCTTTAAATAAATAAATGTGCTTTTCAAGGTGGTATTTTTTATCAATCGTATTCGAGGTAAGTAATGATCCTTTTGTCTCTCGTAGGTTTCAAGATATCGGAATTGGATAGTGCGAAACTCAAGACGTTTATAAAGTATATGTCAACAGGATTCCTTTGAAATGATTGTCTCGTCTTTATCAAAGGATAAATGTATATATTGCTTGTATTATTGTATATTACATTACACATGAAAGCATCGTTACTTTGTCGACTTTATTTAAATTCTAGCACGTGAGCTGAAAGGACAATGTATATTGTAAAGTGGTTGACTTTTATACCCAATTTGCTTGATCCCATATATATAATATTAAAGTCCAGCTTTATGTTTAATGGTTTTTACTCTAGACAAATTTAATTTCTTCATTGTTAAGTATTTTTTAATATAAATCATTAATACAGTAAGTCCTCTACATGCGAGCATCCAACTTGCAATAATACAAAAATACAGACGTCCATGTCCAATTATTTAAATTTATTTAAATAAGCGACTAGTTCAAAATTGTATCAGAATTTTAAATTGGCTGCAATGCGTAAAGTTAGTTCGTGTGTCTGCCGTTTAGCAGCGTGCAGGACTTACGCTTTTTGTAATGTTTACAGTAGTCATACGCGGTTCTCTGTGTGTGTGCTCTTCTATGTACATAGCTATATTTTGTTAAATTATTGTGCGATTAAGAGAAGATATATAAATGTGGATGAAACGATAATTGTGTGTCACGACAGAAGAATGTGGTGTTCTATCCTTTCTTCTTACCCCTGCTAAGCTAACTTTTTTCGACTAACGAACAAATTCGTCTTACGAACGAGCTCTTATTATCATATATAATAATAATGATCAAATCGAATTTTGACAGTAAAGTTTTGTTTTTTAGTCTGGGTAATTTAGATTTTTGGTCAGTGAAATATTAAAATTACTTCAATATTGTATGTCAGTTCATTTTATTCCTTACATTAGGTTAGGTTACCTATTACCTTTCCTAAGACGCAATGATCAAACAAATTGTTAGAGAAGGAAGAAGAAAAAATTAATGATGAATAAAAAGAATTGTTACAAATAGAAAAAGCGCTTAATCTTTATATCAAACTCACTTTCTACTCATTAATAAATAAGTGTGACAGAAAAATGTTATATATTTATGTATTACATATACTCGTATATCGGAAATACCCCCTTGTTCCTTATTCGTATTTTTTTTACATAGGTGAACACATATACTTGCATACTTGACCCAAAATGATTATTTTTAAATGTTGTATATTGTCACCAGTTTTTAGTTTATTCCTACCCATTAGCCTATCCCCAATCAGTACACATCATTACTTTGGCTCGACTGGTTGTTTTGAAATTGTAATTCATCGAGATTTGTAGAGAAGTGTCGTCCTCGATGTGATCAGTCGTGTGGATTATACATGTTTATTCTCAACTCGGTTTGGTATTTCGTTGTTTGGAATTACGCCAAGATTCAGTGTTGTTGGTGGTCATTTTGGACGTACGCAACAGCGTATTTGTATGTAAATTCATCAGAAGTTCATGTTCAAGTTTTAGAGTAAACTTCAGGATAAGCCAGGAAGCGTCATCATCAGGTGAGTCGAGTTGTCCTCCTTATACCGTAAGCCATCTCGGTCCGTTATCGAAGGTCCCTCATCAATTCCTCATTCCAATTCGCTATATCCTATCTACCCATCCTTTCCGATTAGAATCGGTAGACTTTCCGATAGAATCGATGGTAGACCATCCACCACTTTTGATTGGCGACTTATGTCGGTCATACACCATAAGATTTCACCCAGGTAAAAGCATCACAAAAGATACATTTTTGGATTTTTAATCAATACAATCAATTTAAAATACCGAATAAAATGTTTAAAAACACTGACTTAATAAAAACCAGCCAAAAAATATGTTGTAAGCTGACTTTTATTTGTTCTGTGGCAAACCGAATAAAAAATGTTTTTAATTCCAAATTTTTCTAATGAAATTAAAAGTTACCTCGGTACCAAAATATTTTCAGTTGTTGAATACTTTTCTCTTTCGACATTTTCACCTTTAGTTTGAAAATATTAATTCGTTTGCAAAAAAATATTTTCCATCAAATGGAAGATTTTTTAAATTCATGTAACTCTTCAAATGCCGCGCGTTATTTTGGCAAAAATCCGCGAAATAAAAAGTGGCACGCAAGACATATTAATTCTCGATTTTGATATACATAAAAATATTTTCATCCATCTAAAACGAATAAAGGCATAGAAATGGAATATTATTTTTCAATTTATGACATTCGATATTGATAGCGCAGCTTTAATAAATGTATTTTATCCCCCTCACTCACACAATGTACTCATCTTTTTCTCACTTTTTCAATTACCTTTATTATTTCTCATTTTCTTTCCCGCTCTTCTGCGTTATGACGAATTTTCCTTTTGTTTTTGTCGCGTACTTCGTTTTAAAATGAATTCTCTAATTTTCGTTTATCTTTCACAATTGAATCATTCGAGACCGGAAATTCGTTTCGACTCTTAATTCAAGACGATAATGAAATAAGCAAAAAGTATTCGGTATTTATGTACAATCAAATAATAATATAGATCCTCAGTGATTGTGATTATTTTAAAAATTTGTAAAAGCCTGTTAGTTTATATTTAATCTTATTTATTAAGTGGAACTTCTTTCGCCAAGTTCAAAGGTTCCCATCACACGGATTTGAAACAAAACTGTTTACAAATAGGGTATTTACATTTATTTGTTATTACTTTGATTAGCGTTGTAACATTGTAAAATTTGAATTTGGTTTGAAATTAAAATTATTAACAATATTTAATAGAAATATAATATTTTAAATACTAAATTAATGTTAGGGAAAACATATTCTTATTGTTAAGTTGTAATTATTCAGAACATAGGTCTGTGATATTTTAAATACTAAATTAATGTATTAATTATAAATATATACATATAAAATCAATTTTGTCGAAAAATATTGTTTTTGTGTTACCGGGATTCGAACCTGGATCTCTATTTCCAATCCGGGGAAGTACACTACCGATTGTGTTATAACGCCAGTATTTTTCATGACAAATTTTCGAACCTATATGTTACATTTTTTAAAATTAATACACCTGTCGTACCATTATTTGAAAGCCATCTACATTATTTTTACAGAATTTCAAATACCTTTGAGTAAACCGACTGCAGACTCCAGAATTATCAATTCATTTTTATTAAATTTTGGACACATTGATACAAAATATATGTATATGCCTATGTTCTGAATAATTACAACTTCACAATAAGAATGTGTTTTCCTTAATAATGAAATATAATATTTTTAAATCTTCAAATTCTCGTAATAATTGTTCCCATGAATCAAAAACTCGTATCTTCTGCCAGACTGCCTGTAATAAAACAAGCGAGAAATATCATCGAATTCCTTTCACTTTACGAAAATCCCATAAATAACGGTACATTTGATAAAAAATGTGTACGACCAAAAACAATCTTTGACAGAATTACAAAACAATTGAACGGCTCACTGGCTAAAGGTGTCATGTAACTCTTTTGAATTTTTTTTATAAAAGTCAATATATTATGAGCTCTACACGATGTTTAAAGTGTTAGAGTGATATTGTTTTATTACTTTTTCACTGTAAAATACAAATAGCACAATGATGAAAATGTAATTTTATAAAAAAACATCTAGTTGACGTATTTGTAAAGGTTTATCGAAGGGTGAAAAATAATTTGTTGCGAATACCGCTATGGATAAAATTGGCTTTATTTTTTATCATTTTTTAAAAGACCCATAGTAGCACACTTTTGTTGGAAAATTTCGAAGTCGCAACTCAAACTATTGCAAGGTATTGGAAGCATCTATGTATAATTTAGGATAAGCGTCAATTTATGCTAAGTGACTTAAAAATTATAATTAAAAGACAAAATCAAAGTTGCACTTTTTTATTAAACTAATGTAACTTGTAAGCATGTAATCGGTTTTACTTGCTTGAAAAATATTTAAAATATTGGTATCAACTATATAACTTTTCCTCCTTCGACATTTTTAAGTTTTTACATGAAATATTAGACCCATAAATAATGCAATCCATGATTACTTATATATTTAAACGGAAACTATTAATACGTACATTAAAATAAATTGTTCCTTTGAACAAATTATTTGTGCAATAAAATAATAAAAATTTAGCAAGGTTAGATGAGGTATTTTTAATTGAACAAAGATATATTTATTTAATATTCTTTTTTTATTATTGCAATGTACAAATAATTTGTTTTATTGAAGATTATTTTATTTTAATGCACTGTTAAAGCGTACCCGATTTAATTAATATTTTATTATTATTGTTTATCAATTTTGTATGAATTTTGAAAGTTTTAAAGTTTACAAGAATTTACATTAACGATTATTTATTGAATTATTGTTTTAAAATTTTGTTCTGAGCGCCGAGGAATGTAAGAATATTTAGATGGAAGATAGGTTGGAGAAACTCGCTGTAGTGGGTAAAGTCGAAGAACAGAGAAGAAGAGGAAGGTCTTATTCTTTAATAAAATGGAAAAGCAGCTGACACATATCTGATGATCTGCAGAATAACGAGAAAAATGGAGAAGTATAGTCAACATGGCAGCAGTTTATGAAGGTCAAGATCATCAGTGTGGAACGTGGATGATGAAAAATATTTTAAGACAATTAATTCATAAAAATTTCCACCTATTTAAAACAAATATGGAAAGACAGTGACATAAAATAAACGACTATAATTATGATTGTACCAATCTTCATGAATAGTCTGCAATAGCGACAAGCGTAAAGTAGATGTTTTCGAAATAAATGTATTTCTGGAGAAAAATGTTACACAACCCGTGGACAGCATAATGCACTAGTGATGGTAAACCGTTACGTGACTGTAAACTGTGTCGATGTTTGGTAACTGAGATTTAACGATGATTGGTAAATAAGATTTAACTGTCGGAGACTTACTTTATAGTGTACCAGTTATTGCTTGAATAGTTACGTTAATAAGTTATCGATCATCGTTACAATCAAACAAAATCACAGTCACAATAACAATTCAAATAACAGTTTGAATAATGATGTTAACATCACAAATATTTCAATCCTGTAAAAACCACAGCAATCCTCATCTACAACAGTAAACAAACGATTCTTTCAATTCTTTGGCCACGTTATACTTCAAAGTGACAGCTTAGGAAAGGAAATCGTCCTGGAAATAATCTTGGGCTGATAAAGACCTAGAAGGGTGCCACACTAGTAAATAGACATGATGCATCCGGTAGGAGAAATCTTGGAGTCAGCCAAATCTGTGTGAGCGACCCAGGACCGGGACTTGTAGAGATGCATTACGAGCCGAATATCATTTGATTAAGGTCACTATTTGCCAATAAAAACGTGAAGGAGAAAAGAAGAAAACAAATTTTTGTTTTCAAAATACTGAAAAATAATTCGTTCACGTAAGATATCTTAAAATTTGTAGATAATAGTTTAAGACTACATAATAGTACAATTTTTGTTTCGCGGTGTTTTGTTCAGTAACATTTAAACTTCGCTTAACACTAAGACGGAGTTAAACTCGGATCCTGCATTTAAGCTGAACACGTCCTGCGACCGCAAGTTCATGTGACCGGTTAACTACACGCGGAGCAGATTAGCAAGTTAAATCCCCGCTCACCACGCATGTTAAAACGGGTCTTACCAGCGAATGCTCAGGCTATAAATGAACACACAAGTTGTTAGGTACGAATGCTAAACATTTTGCTATCTTCAAGAAACTTAACTCATTCTTTTTTATCATCTCGCACAGAAGGCGCTGTCTTATTTCAAGACGAACAATATTTAATCTTCTTTAAGAAACTGTATGGCAGATAAGGAGAATAAAACATGTAAAAATTTATGGAATTAATTATCAAATGAAAATTAAATTACTCAACTAGAAAGATATACAGAAGAAATCTTTCTATCGTTGCTGCCGATAAACGAACCTGAACCTCTTCCTATCAGGCATATTATTTTGATAGATAATTTTTTATATTTCCAATTGATCATTTAATTTGTATTAAATACTACAGAACTATATTCTGTAAATGCAACTCACAACAAAAATGTGTTTTCCTTAAGAATGATCAATTATCCACCGATACTCAGAAATTTTTTTTTAACCCTTTTCTAGCAATCTCACACAAGTTTACAATAATTGATATTATATAACTATTTTAAACCATGTTATGTTGAAAAAGAAATTTATTCTACATTAAAATACTTAAAAAACTCACATTTCTTACGGTAACACGAGTTGACAATATGAGTACTGTATACGGCTATTTTCAATCACGGTATGGTAAAGGTTAATAATTGTATACTATATTTAATGACCTTAATGCCTCTAACCCTTCTTTCTATATACGTAAATTTGAAAAGAAGCTAATTAATTCCATAGAAGTGAAGTGTCAGTTTTCTTTAAAATAAAAATTGAGCCATTCTCTTTGTTTTGAGAGGACATTTTTTAAAACAATTAATAATTAACTACCTATTTTTACTATCATTTAAACACACATAAATTTTAAAATTAGAATTTGTATAAATCACATTAAAAAAATTATATCTTCTATGAATTAAGATTATATTTATAGTATATGTATTATTGAAAACCGTTTCAATACTGATTACTTAAATTATATAAACATTATAAATATTATTTACGACCAAGTTGTGAAAATGTGGAACGATCGTTAATACTAACAAAACAATTTTTTGGTATCAACCTTCGGGCGCCTTTCCAAATTTATTTAGGGATTTATTTATTTAAAGTGGATGCTTAAGTTCTTACCTGGCCTTCCTAATACGGTAAATTTTCAGCAACAAAAGTTTTATTATTGTGCATTTAAAATCATTAAAATCCTTTTCACTGTACAATCTTTCACTTCTAGCGATGCGCGTCTAGTGTTGAATTACGGTACCATATTTTTCAATTTAGATTTCGCATCCTTAGACACGATAGCATCAGACAAGTTGTTGTGCAAAATTGGAAGCAAAACGCAATAGACAGAACAGTGGAAAGCAAGAAAGGGGAGCAACGGACAAATGGAACGGACGCAGATCGGCAAAAGAAGATTAAAAAATTCAAGCACATAGTGTTGTTTGCCAGCAAGTTGCCGGATCTAATCTATCATTCACGTCTTAGAACATTCATTTGAATCTTAAACAACTGCCCCAGAATAGACTACAGTCGAATATATATTATGATAATTTTACGAATTATCGCAGTACAAATTATTAAGCTAAAGTATTTTTTAATGCATAATTAAATACTGTTTTAAACATATTACATCATTTTTTACTCTTTGTTAAGTTTGTATTCATCTAATGATATTTTATAATTATTTATCTTTTTTCTACTATCCTTTGAAGATTTCAATTATATGTTTATAAAATACTTATAATTTTTATTCAAAAATGGCTGCTTAACTTTCAATTACGTATTAAACATGGTATACAATTAAATATTTGTACATCTTGTTTAATAAAAACACATTTTATTGTGAAGTTAAAATATTTGAACATAGTTTTGTGATATTTCAAACAAATTAAACGAATCATTAAAAAAGATATACAAATAAAATCTCTATCAAAAAAATATTTAATGGCTATCGGGATACGAACCAAGATTTTTTTCTTTCCAGAGAAACACGTTACCATTTAACCATATCAACCAACTAAGTTTTTGAAAAATTTGTAACGTATATAATGTAGTTTTTATTATTATTATTCCATTCTTAAAAGTAAATCAACTTTATATTGCAATGAATCTCAAAAATCTTTTGGAGACACGCTAGGAGATGCTAAAATTAAATCAATACATTTTTTTTTTTTAAACTTGTATATAGTTATATGATATAAAAAACAATTTAATTTAATCAATTAGAAATATAAACAGAAATCATCTCTCAATAAAAAAAATATTGCTTAGTATATCAGTATTTTTTCTATATAGGGTGTAATAGACCTAGTTTACAATATTTTATGGGTACCTTACGAGTCGAAAATGCTAAAAAAATATGTGCAAATTCTGCATATGGAAAATATTATTGTATGAAATTTTTACAAAATCGTGTTAAGCTTGAAGTCTACGTACTTCGAAATAAATATTTACGAAATTGTTCAATATCTTTGCTTCAGTCCCTAAGTCGTCTAACAAAAAATAGTCTACCCACTCAAAATTCAACGACATTTAATTTTTTGTATTCAATATATAATTCGGAATCAATAAAATGTTGCAATTAATCGAAATAATCGCTTTATTACGATATTTTTTAAATGCTTATATCTCTGACATGATTGAAATTAGGCACATATCTCTTGAACATTTTTGACTCGAAATTTAGTCAAGTATCCACCCATAAAGTATTGTGGACAAGGTCTGCTACACCCTGTGTATCTTTCTGATTGATGAATGTAGTTTATTTTAATCGTATTTTAATTTATAACATGCTTCTGATGATACTGTGGGGTGATGGGATGTGTCCCTGTGGCGTGAAAAATCTCTACTTGCTTATGACACGCACGGGACTGCGATTTGAACTGTGCATATTGTGAAAATTTGTTCTTTGAATAATTATTTGTTTATTCTTCCGCACTGTAATTTCCGGCCGCGTGCGTGAACCGTGAACCCATTGTTCGACAAAATTAGATATTAATATGAACACACTGTTTCTTTATCAAACATGCCTATGATCTCTTATTTAGATATTCCATATTTATTTTCGCTTTAATGCCGTATTAATTTTATATCTTTTGACATGCAGTTTTGTTTTTTTTACAATTTTATTAGTGATGATAAACCGTTATGTGACTGCGAATGTGATAATGATTAGTATCTGATGTTTAACGTTAGAGTAAGATACACAACTCAAAGAATTACAAATTATCTGTTACAATTATAATTAAACATAATAACAATTCAACTATAACGGTTTAAATAACTATATAAGTTCACGTTCAGTTTTAATAACATAATGATGGTATTCTGTAACCACTCGCAGTTTACCTTAAATCTTACCTGTTGTACCAACAAGGCCATTGTTAAAATATTACATGGGAACACTAGAATTGTTACAAAAAATAATATATAAACATTACACTGACCTTGTAATCAAATTAAAAAATTTATTAATACCGAAACTGCCCGATTATTTATTTTAAAAACCCTTATAAAGAAACCGATAACCTCAATTAAAATAAAATGCCGAAGTTCCCAATTAGCGTAAATTGTTCCAACAATTGTTCCGAATTGATAAAACACATTTTTGGAGGGTCATTTCGAATCAGCCGCAACCATTGTTATTGACACGATTCCGCATCCAAATGCACATCTGTACATTTTCTCATAATCGTCTTGTCAGTGTGAACTGTGACTTTGACGTCAGGAGACATCAACTTGACTGATATTTGTTCAATCTCGACATCGCGATAGCATTCGCGGTGTAAACATTTCAGTTCTAGTGCACCAGCACTGTATTTGATGATATTATGTTTTAATCACGTAGTGTTTATTGTTTGTGTGCCATGGGTGAACTTGTGACATCGTCGTATTCAATTGGGATCGGAGATTGGCTCATCCGCGTGCCACTTGTGTGATCTCGGCGGCGACTGCAGGGATTACGGAGACTTCACATACAAGGTAAGATGAGCAGCTCTTCCGAATCCCGGTTCTTGACTAAACCCTTATCCCTTCACCGACCTCTCTTATTTCCCTACTTCCCTCCTATACCTTGAGGTGATTCCGATTTACGACCAGAATTGTCGTATTCCATTCTACGGGATACGCGACCTGAAAATCGCGCAATTCGTTTATTTGGATCCTATTGATCCGGATTTACAGTTCGAAATCAACAATTATATGTCAATACAATATTATAAACCCGATCCGGATCGAAAGACCAAATTTATGTTCCCATAATTTCCTTTGCCAGCTCTGGATCCCGAGTTTCTTATTGATAATATAATCAGATATGGAATGTGAACACTACCACTAACCTTTGATTGAGTGCGCTGATACTCTCGCGTCGCAGCTGGTCCGATGTTGTTCTTTTTTTGCGCACCGGAATGCGCACTCCCGTCGCTCCAATTATTAGGACCCCTTTACCGTACGATGTACTGGATGCAATGTCGTCGTGTCATTTTGCGCGCTCTCTAATCTCCAAAAAGGGAAACAATAATTATATCCATATGAGACCAATACAACAACAAGAAATTCCAGGTATACTGATCGTCACGTAAACACTACTTTTTATACTACCTGAGTTAGCTGTACAACTTTAAATTCATGGTAGTCAAAATGCTTAAAAATAATCTAATTATTGTATATGATATTTATATCCAATTAAAAATTATTATATTTCATAATGGAATTCCTTCCCAACACTCTTTAGGACTCTGCGCAAAACTTAGGCACTCTTCCTGTCCCCTCAATATAAATGTACGTTATATTGAATTCCAAAATTTTATTCGATGGCATTCTAAAACTCTTAGGAAAACAAATTCACCTCACTCCATCCACGAACATATCACCTCCTCCATTTCTATAGCAAATTTAACATACATTGATACTATTTAAGATCTACGCAATACGAAGGCACCCTCTTCCTCCAATCCTTAACTGCTCTTTTAATTTTTCACCTTGGAAGCGAACATCTCTTTAATTGACTGATTCTAAAACCTTAAATGGAATTTGTTTGGTGGTACTACTACTTCAGGATTTTTTTTTGCATCATTCTAAGTGATTAATTTAATTTGTTTTAATTATGAAAGAACTATGTTCTAAAAAACTGCAACTTCACAAATAAAATGTGAAATTTATTTTAAAATTAAATTAAAATTAAAAATTCATAAAAATTATGTTCTTTAAAATTAATTAAAAAAATCATAAATTATATATATATATATATATATATCTTATGTGATGTATATATATATATATATCTTCTATTCTAAATATATAAAACAAAGTCGGGTTAGTTACACCATTTATAACTCAAAAACGGCTGGGCCGATTTTTATGATATTTAATTTGTTAGATTTGTCTTTGCCCCGAATAGCAGAACATATTAAAACATCGGAAAAAATCACAGGAAAAAAATTATGAAGAAAATTCATGTTCTCATACATTTTATATGGAACGGCTTTTTTGATGATATCTCGAGAATGGATTGACTGGTTTCGATTAATTTTTTTTATTCCTCTCGGCCTCGAGAAGTTTCCTCGCGCATTGGAAAAGTAAGAAAATCACAAAAAAATTCTATTTGTTTTCCACGCCATCTCTGATACACAACGGAAACAAAACACGGATAAAAATGAACATCGCGATGAATGCTGTTTCCGGTAATGCCAGTAGATGGCGTTGTGTACATTACCCTTTGACAGTTGATTCAGTTGCGCGGGCCTTTCATTGCATATCATTGAACTAGCTGTGCGCCGCCATTTATCAGCATTTTTTTTTAGTTTTCACCAATTTTCATTCAGTTTTCATTCCGATAAATCATTCTGATGTAGAATTCTATTTATCCCCAGAGATGCGTGAAATCTTCCGGGAATAATCGAGCCGATTACCAGCTAGGTACACAAATAGCTATTTCGATAGTGATTTTCAAACGATAAGTTGCCTTCGAGAGTATTCACTTTGAGAAAGCTCGCAGTGGTATACGATCTGCACACCACGGCTATCCCCTTATGGTCCAATCACACCCGAGATTCATGTCTAACGGCAGGAACTGTATATTTTGATTAGTTTATGGTGTGGCGCGATTTCTGTGAAGTGCCTCAAACCGCGACGAATTTTCTCTTTGTGAGATTATCAAACTTAGAACATTCATTTTATTTAAAAAAAAACTGAATTTAATTCAGCTAATGAGTAATAAGTAAGTCAGTACGAAGTTTGCCGGGTCAGCTAGTATTGTAATAAATATCTTGGCTTTCACCAAGTTTTAACATTGAATATTTTTTAGTCACGATACTACGTCAAGAATAAAACAATAGAATGCTAGAAATAGCGCGTTGGAAAATTTCAGTTGCTTGTACAGAAGGTTCACGGGTGAACTGTAATATATAAGAAAGTTGTTGTATGTGTATTGGAAATATGTAAAAAAATATCATCTATGCAGGATCATAAACATGCATCTGAGACATGCACGCGTTTTTTTTTTACTGACCTACTCTTTCATTTATTCCCTTTTAAAATAATAATAGCAATAGTTATTTGGTGAAGGGATACCAGATCTCTGAAATATACATATTAGTTAACCCTTCCAAAACCATGCAGTAACATAGGTCTACCGACCCATTTAAAACTGTAATATTTCGGTTAATATACGCAACATAAAATTTATATTTTAGTTAATTCTAAGGAAAATGTTTATGCTTAAAACTGACTAGTGAAAAACCAGTTTTGTAAAGCGAATCCTACAAAAATAATTATTTTTCAATTCAGTGAGTTGTAAAATTAATATGCTGGAAAAATTCCATTTGTGGTAATATAAATAGAGATGGTATATTAATTTCACAATAAAAATAATAGCAAAAAGACGAATATATGATCTCTCTTTCTCACTAATTTAATGAAGAGAGATAAGAAAAAAGTAGTATTCTGTGGGACTTTATGAATGCTCCGAATTATATCAGGATATTGATCGAACTTTTGTAATTAATGCTCAATAATTAATAAGTTTATAGGGTTAATATTTTTATTGCCATTTAAACTAATAAAAGCTTTCTTCACATTTAAAATGTTTAAAATTTCTTACGGTAACACGAGTTAATAGCATGGCTGCATATGGGTATTTTATATCATGGTATGGTAAAGGTTAACAGATACAATAAAATAGACGTCAAAATAATATTAAGTGACAGTTGAGATACTCAGCTGATACATTCAAGATGGCGCCTGATTGCTAGGCAATTCGCGAAACGTAACGTCAGTGAAGGTATTGAAACGCTAAATTTGATTGTATTGTTTATATAATAGTTCAGATCATTTTTACATTTTTCACCGTTCATTCAGTGATTGAGTAAAGTTGTCAAATTCAATATGAATTAATGGCTATTTTTAAATTGTTCCCAATCTTTTTGTTTTGTCTACATTGGTAACAAAACGACATTATCTACAACAAGGAAATCCTTTGAAACTTTTTATATTATTCGAGTAGAAAGGATCTTTTTTACAGCATGAAAAGTTTTTCGTTCCAGTTACTAACTAATCTTATCTTGCTTTCTACTTCTTAAATATTCACTGAATACCTTAGACCATTTATTTTTCTGTTAGTTTAAATATATTTACTCTTTTAGTATTTCATTGTTTTGTATTGTTTTAATACATATATGTTAATTTCAGAGTAGCTGATCGATTTAATATATTACATATGTGGAAGATTAAAAACGGTATTTTAAGTCATGTAGTGCGTTCTTCCAATCATTAGTATGGTAGCGAATCCTGGACTCTGGAGCTAGACTGAACACTTAGCTAACTCAGAAGCTCCAGATAATATAATGTTCTATAGAAAACAGTATGCTAAGAATCGTATAAAGAGATAGAAAAAGAAATACGTGGGTTATAGCGCAGACCAAGGTGAAAAATTATCATTTCTAGAAAGCGACGGGACATATTTCAAGACGCATTTCAAAAGCCATTCTTGAATTGCATTCACGAGATACAACGCCTAAAGTCTTTATGGATAAATGAAATTATCGAAGAAGTTGTAGTGACTTATTAAAGATTAGCGAAAGTTTGAATAGAGTGGCAGTCATGTAAAGACCTTTATACAGCAGTGGTTTGATAAAAGTTGAAGAGAATGATGATAATAGTTTACATAATATACACAACTTAAGACAATACAACACATTTATAACGCAATTTATGTGTATATAATATGACTAATCATTATTTTTTTAATACAAATAAAATGTATCAATAAGAAAAATATACAGATAAAATTAATTCATGAAAAAAATATTTTTGTTGGCACCCGGACTTAAACCAGGAAACCTTTCTATCTGGGGAAATGCGCTGACCGATTACATCATGAGATTGTAAGTTAATCAATAGTTAATAATCACCCCAACAGGCACAATCAGTAGAACGTTAATTCCGTGCATTGGTAGATATCTTTATAACATATATTCACTTTGTTGGGGCTGTTTAAGGTATCAAAAATATATAATACACACATCTATCTTCTTTATAGTTCTGAAATTTTCAATTAAACCTGACAGTATTCTAAATAATTGTTAGGCGTAAAGTTATCTAACTGTGAATTATCTGTTTTTGTAAATGTACAATGTTTTAGATAATTTCACTTGAAAATTAAATAATATGTTATTTTCTATTAAAATAAAACGAATTTCCTAGAAAATTATTGGACTATGTTAAAGAAAATTAGGATATAGGAAAATTTATTCATTTATATTTTATCTTTCTATATTTTTATATTTTCTATTATATATTTACAAAAAGAGTTTAAGTAGTTTAAAGATCTACAAACTATTTTTAATGCTGCAATAATGTTTACCAAGAGCTCAATGTAATATTATATATTAAAAATTATAAGTGTGGTCTTCAGTAGATCATCATGTTTTATTAATTAAATAATTCTCTCAATTATGCAACACTGCACAGTAAAGCACACTCATATTTTTTTAAATAAAAATGTATCAAATCTTTAACGATTAAGGTTAAAAATGTTTTCAAATATGAATTAAATATATTAATTAGAAAGATATACATATAAAATCAATTTCATCGAAAAATAATATTGTTGCGCCACCGGGATCCGAACCTGAATTACTTTCCTAACTGGGGAAGGTGTATTATCCAACTATGCTACAGCGAAGATATTTTAGCGACAAATTTTCGAACCTATATATTACCTTTTTGATATTAATACATTTAATCGTTCTATTATTTGAAAGAGCCATCTATAATGGAACGATTAAATGTATTAATATCAAAAAGGTAACATATAGGTTTGAAAATTAGTCCCTAAAAATATTGTCGCTGTATTATTTGAAAGAGCCATCTATAATAGAACGATTAAATGTATTAATATCAATAAGGTAACATATAGGTTTGAAAATTAGTCGCTAAAAATATTGTCGCTGTAGCATAGTTAGATAATGCACCTTCCCCGGTTAGGAAAGAGATCCAGGTTCGAATCCCGGTGGCGCAACAACAATATTTTTCGATAAAATTGATTTTATATATAGGTGTATTTTTCTAATATATTTAATTCATATTTAAAATATCGCAGATCTATGTTCTGAATAATTGTAGCATCACAATAATAATATGTTCTCCTAAAAATGTTTTTTTATTATTTAATTAAATTTTTTTATACAGTTTATTTGATGTAAACATTGACTTTAAAAACTTAACTTAACTTTTAATATTAGTTCTTTGGTGTCTAGATTAATTAAAATATTGACTCCGAAGAGAAGTAACTCTGAAGAGGATTGTAAAGACCCCAAGTACCTTCATGAAACTGGAACAATCTCAGCTGCCGAAAACTCTCCTTGCATCTCCGTACATGCACTTTACGATGTTATATCGGGTCCATACTTCTATATGGCTGTAATAGTGGACTTTCTCTTACAGTTATGAGCAAGTTAAAGGCTTTCGAGTTGCTATCTGTTTTCGAGATGTAGCATGCCACAGAAGAATTCTCAATATATCGTAGACAAATTTTATTAGCTACAACGCTGATTTAGAAAACCTTTATAAAGAATGAGAAATAATATATATATCCTGAAATTTTTTCGATATATTTATTTATTTATAAATACATAGGTATTACATAACTTGTAGATTCTCCACCGTGCTCTTGGACTGTTTTGAAAAACCTCACAAGTGTATATTGGTTTAAATTAAAAAGCAATAAATTTCAAATATGTAGCAAGATTAATATTAAGAATACTTTTTTTATTATTTTTTTATTTGTTAACTTTGTTTTATTAATAATTTAATTTAAGTGGTTAATAAAACAAAGTTAACAAATAAAAACATGAATTTTAACCACAAAGTTAATTTTCTAATTTCAAAAGTACAAAAATACTTAATATGTCCAAACTTTTTTGTTTTTCACGTATATTTTACAATTTTTAATAGTGGATTCACCTCAGGGCTCTTCGCCTGTTTATGATAATAATTTGTTTTACGAATTGAAGTAACGCTTCCTACAAACAATTATTCAAAGAGAAATGGAAGGCAAAAAGTGGTTGGGTGGAAATGAACTGTTCTAGTTACGAACATGCAAAAATGGACCAGTCTCGGATTCAATGAGTTTATTTATTTATTTTCACATAAAAATAATACATTTAAATAAAGGTAATTGTTTTACTAGATAGGTCTATTCCAAATCGAATACTTGTACAGTTTTTTAAAGATATATAATATTAAACTAAAAGCGTAGAGAAGTTAATGTAAACTACAGAATGACTTGTACCTATAATAGTGTTGGAAACAAAAATGTATAGGTAACTAGATTAGCACAAATGACAAAATACTTTAATTTAGTTTTCTACCCACATCAAGCAACCACTTTGTTATTTTCAGTTTAAATTCTTTAATCACTTTTAACCCTTTGATATCTAGTGGCAGTTTATTATAGATTCGCTATGCACTAAATAAAAAATATCATTGCACAAATTTTGTGTTCATTTTAAGCATTAAAAAGTTTTCGAAGGTTTTGCTTCGCACGTCCTTTGATTTGAATTGTGAATGTGAAGTTAGTTTTTAAAAAATAATTTTAGAAATTAATCAAGTATAAAATTGTCTTGTCAAAACTTGAAAGGATCTAAAAAGTTCTTCAGAGTTATATCTAAAAGGTCTTTTGTTTGATGTTTGATATATTACACTTTTCTGATCTGATCTATTTCTGGGCCTTCATTAGCAAATCCATTAAAGTAAGAGCTGCTCCGCTCCATGCACACATTACATAACTGATGAGACTCTGACATAGTGAATTGAATACAATTTTTAATAATGTGATGTTCATGAAGCTGCGTTCTTCATTCATTTCTTCAATTTTTTCACAGTTACTTATATGATTTGTATCCAAAATGCATGTATGTATTTTAATAATTTTTGGGATGAAATTACTCTCTTGCTTTTTATCGAAAAGACAATAAAATATGTTGTTTTTTTCTATTAAGTATTAGTCTGTAATTATCTATAATACTTTTGATTTCTACAGTGACTAACTCTGCCCTTTTAAATATTTCAACCCACGTATCACCATTTATTAAAATTGCAGTATCATCATCACAATTAATTTTAGCTCCGTTCTTCAAAGTTTAAAAAAAAATTAATAATTTATTATCATAAAATGTATCGGACCAAGTGTACTTCCTTGAGGTTCTCCATATTTAATGTACATTGGATCACTGCGTGTGCTATCGATTTCTTCAGTTTGTTTCCTATTTTCAAGATAATTTCTGAACCAATTTAAGCGACTGCCAGTTATAATAATATTATTGAGTTTATTTATAAGAAAATAGTGTATATAGTATCAAGCTGTTTTGTGTTTCCAAGGACAACAGTTAGATATCGTTTGTGGTCTAGGAAATAGATATAAACCTACCCCTAGTCTCGAGCGTGACGAACAGGCATTAGAAGATGAAAAAACATTAGTTACTAATTCCCACTCAATTTGTTATATAATATTAACAGATAAAATGAGGAGTAATATATAATTAAATTAGAATATAATCTGAACAAAAAATCTTTTATGTAGTTTAAGACATTAATTTTTATTTTTAATGAGCTCAAAATGTTATCTAAAAAAGATTAACGTTATTCAATTTAAAACCTTAAAAATTTCAAATATAATTACAATTTAAAGAGAACACATTATTATTGGGATGTTTCAGTTTTTTCAGGGCGTAATTTTGTGGTATTTTAATACAAATTAAATGTATCAACTAGAAAAAAATGTTTTTCTAAAAATCCAGGTTCGAATCCCGGTAGCGACTAAAATATTATTTCAATAAATTGAGTTTTCCTATATATCTTTCCAGTTAATACTTTAATTTTAATCTAATTAAAAATATAAATAATAAATACAATCCACTGTATTACTTACTTACTTACTTATAATCACGCCGTTTCCCCGTGGGGGTAGGCAGAGAGGATAGAGCGCCACACTCTTCTCTCCTGACACACAATTCTCGCCTCATCCACATTCATACATCTTCTTACACGAGCTCACCGATTGTTGAGGCATCTAAAATAACCATCCTCAATTATTTAGTTTATTTGGCCGTGTCAAGTCCTCGGACGTCCTCTATTTATGGTGCAATCAAAATGTTATATATCGTTTTTACTATTTTATCCTCATTCATCCGTTCCATATGACCGAACCACCTAAGCGATCCTTTTTTAATCTTACTCACTATACTAACATCAGCTTTACATTCTTTCCTTATTTCTTCATTCTTTACTCTGTCATAAATAGATTTGTCACAAATACGTCTAAGTGATCTCATTTCTACTGCATTCAGTCTACTTTCGTTCCTTTTCTGCCAGCTCCAGGCCTCACTTCCATACATCAGTGTCGGTACCAGGATTCCATTGTGCACCGCTAGTCTTGCCTCGGTTGACAAATTCCCGTTAGATATAATTCCATTCAAAGCGCCGTTCACTTTATTTCCTGCAGTCACCCTCCTTTCGATATCATTCTCAGCCTTTCCGTTTCTATCAAACATACAAATATACAAACCATCTACTTGTTCCAAACATTCATTACCTACAAGTATTTTGCATGGTGTCTTGCTTTCCTCCTTCTCGAATACCATCACTTTCGACTTGTTAATATTCATCATGAAGTCGCTTTCCTTGCATACATCGTACATTCTACTCACTAGATTCAGTAGTTCTTGTTCATTATTCGCCATTAGTACTGCATTATCGGCGTACAATAAACAGCATACAATCAAATCGCCCATTTTTGCTCCTACATTCATACATTCTAGTTCTTTCACACATTTATCCATATACAAGTTGAAATCCACTGTGTTGGTATAGCATAATTAGATAATGCGCGTTCGCCGGATCGGAAGAGATCCAGGTTCGAATCCCGATAGCATCAACAATATTTTTCGATAAAATTAATTATATATGTATATCTTTCTAATTAATTCACTTAATTTATTTTTTTAAATATCATATATCTACGTACTAAATAATTACAACTTCACAATAAGAATGTGTTCTCCAAAATAATATAAATAATAATAAAAAATGCTTTATATTTATTGATACATCAACGTGTTTCAATAGCTATGGTCCCTTCTTCAGAAAACAATGTGTATTAAAATTAAAAATGCAAACCTGGACAAACATATTTCATTTTCGTACGTAATGTTTCCTTAAAAAAAAGTTATAGGTCTCGAAACATGTTAATGTATCAATAAATAGTGGTTTTAAATAAAGTGTTATCTTATTATTTATATACTATATTGCCACAAAGTAATTTTTAAAATATTGAAAAAGTAATTGCAAATAAATCAACACCAAGAAATTATTATGTTTATATATTTTGCCAAAGAAATATAAAACACTTCAATATATATTTATTCTTTTATACATAAATATTACAAATTTAATGTACAAATAATTTTTCAAACGATTTAACTCGAGGAAGAATGTCAAAACTATTTATTGATAAGGGTAGGGCGAAGCCCAAGGCGGTTCTTCTAATTTTGTTTAGATAATATTTACCTCTTTAGCGTAAATACCAACTTTAACCCTTTCTAGTTGTTCTACAAATGTTACTAAAATATTTTTTAAAGTTTACCCGATATTAAAACAGTTGTTCTATGTAAATTCTAAATATGTTTTAAATTTTAAAATAATGTTTTTTCTTTTGGATCAACAGGTTTTTTGAAGTTACCGATTAGTTCCACACAAAAATATAATAATTTTGTTCGAAATATTTATGTTAAAAGTATGATAACGGAAAAAATTATATTAAAGGTAACATATTATAATGGATAGATATAAATAAAACAATGTTATTACTCTACTTGAGTTTATTAGCACTACTCGAGTTTCGAGAGAACAGTAACTCTCATCGACAGGTGAAGTATTAAACTGACTACACATAAATATAGGCGACAAGGCTTAAGTGATAGACATACAAGTAATTGTACCTTGTCTTTTATATTTATGTGTTGTCAGTTTAATACTTCACATGTAGATGAGAGTTACTGTTCTCTCGAAACTCGAGTTGTGCTAATAAACTCAAGTAGAGTAATAACATTGTTTCATTTATATCCATCCATTATGATGAAACTCTACAAAGTTAAAACCGATTCTATAAATAATATAATATATTATAATATAAAAAAAATATTATATATTTTTAAAATTCAATTGCGTAATAAAAACTTCAAATAAGTTATTTTTCACATTAAATATGTGTGTATATTTATACACATATACATTTTTTAGATCAAATTTTACGTACATTGTTGGTTTTTAGGGCCTGCACAAAACAATTATAACTACTTACCTTCTCTACGACATCTAACTACCAATTTGAAATAATAACTAATTCTAAAAAGTTTAAGGCGGACATAGAGCGTCATCTGACGTCGAATAGCAGAAACGCGGTAGCACACCGCATACCGGTGCACAAACAAGCGTGTTTAAGCCTCAGAGAGAGTGCTTCTCGCTAGTTCGCAATGCGGCCGGCAGAGTCTGACCTTGGAGGGAGCGGCGAGGGTATCATTCTTCTCTCGTGACGTACCTAATTTAACATCTTTAATAGTGTCTAATATTTCACTGTGATATTACCATTCAAATACTGTAGAAGCCGAAAGAATAAACGTCCCGACGAGATCACAGGTATGTTTCCTTCCGAATTTAAGCCTTTTGTGTGAGAGTCTATTTTACAAATTGTGACTGACCATGATTTCATGATTTTTAAAAATTATTTTAACTATTATGTGTGATACTTTTAAAATTAGCAACATTTACTTTATGGTTAAAATTCATATTTTTTATTTATTATCTTAGTTTTATTAACAATTGAGTTTAAAAAACATCTACCGGTTTCGAAAAATACCTTTTCCTTCTTCGGGATGTCATAACTAACTAAAAATAAAGGATTGTTTCTTCACCAGAATCTATTTTTAAATTTAAAAAAAAAAACAACAATTATTTAAAAAATAATTGTTGTTTTGTTAATAAAATGTATTATGTTTGTGTAAATATTGTATTGAATTATTGTCTCAAAATATTGCGTGTATCGTATAATTTGTAAACGTTTGTAGGTGCATTAACTCACGTCATTGCGGTTATTAATTTAATTTATGTCACGATTAATAATGTCCAACGTAATGTTTTCAATTAACCCAATGATTATTTCCCAAGTTCATGATTTCGTGAGTGCTGACCGAGCGATTATTTTTGGTATTTATTACCAGATATTCATTTTCAAACACGTCACCCTCTATTTTAAGTTAATTGTATAGTGGTAGCGTTTCTGAACCCCTCAAGTATTAGTAGTCCCATTGATTGTTGTTACGTGTGCAGTTCACTGGGAAAAAAGGAAGTATTGAAATTATATTACATTTATTTTTGATATTTTAATACTGTATTTGTTAGAAAACAGTCGCTTAGCATTGTACTTTGTGTAGGTAGTAGCGATGAGAATGCTATTATGCATGCACCGCACGATACGATATGAATAGATAAAAAAACTTAAAAAACAAAAAACATATTCTGGCATGTATAATTAATATATACTCGTATCTAATTTACTATCAAAACCTTTAAAAAAATGTGAGTTTACTTTTCGAGTTAAATGCGTAAAAGTTTTGGTAGAACGTACTAGATGGCGCTTATTACGAATTATAACGTCATTCCTTCATGAATATTTTCATTTCGTATGCACATGTTCCGAATCACGGTTCACAACCAAATATAAATAAAAATTAATTACAAATCACGATATTCCCAAATATTCAATCACTGACCGTGTAACTCAAAGATATCAGTGATTAACTCACGGTTCGTGATTTTGAATTCATCACTAGTAGGCAAGTGTGCATATATAAATATTTTAATTCTAATTTTTATATGGGTTTCACAAATATATTTTTTAAATACCTGCAAGGATGCGAAAGGATACATTTTAATATTTGTACATGTAACATGTAAAATACTAAAAGTAGTACCTATAAACGTAAGTTTCACGCGTATGGGTACTAAAATAAAATATGTAGTCACCATGGTAACGAGTATGTCACATATTTCTTTAGTCATTTTATTATCACATCTCTATTTATTATTCTAATATTACTCTAGTGTATAAAAAAAATTGACCGGATGAAATGGCAAGCAAATATGTTTACATATCAAAAAATACATCATACACATTTATACAGATTTAGAGATGTTCCATCCTTAGGCGAAAAGTTATAAATTCCCAAGTATATATTTTGTGGCGTTATAAAAATGGGGCGACTGTAGAAGAAACATTAAAAAAGGTATGCGAAAGACTAGGCATGATCAGAGCAATCAGATATTGGAGAATAGTAGAAGCTTAAATAATCTACGAGCGTGTTTGAATAAAAAAGTATGAAAGTGAACAAATAAGGCAAAAAGTGTTCATCGGTCAAGAGTTCTCAGAAAAACGGCGTGATGATAAGTTAGTTAATGGAAACAGAAAACTCTCAAGCATGTTCAAATTTCAAGTTGTTAAATGTCGATAGTATTTTAATTAAATTAAAATTTGGAATAACAGTTTTTATTAACATTTTGATGTGTGCCGCGCCGTTTCGGTTGCATAACCCTCGAAGAAAATGTGGTGATAATGTTCTAAGTGTCCGATTTTGTTCACCTCGGCTTTACAACATTCCTTTACGTCTTTATTTCTGACTGAAGTTACTCATACTCCGTTTAATTTTTTTATATTATCTCTTCTACGCGGCTGCTCAATTTTAATATTCAAATTCCGACCATTGATAAATTTACCCAATACTACAGAGTGGGCCAACTTGGATTGACTGATGTAAAATGGATATAACTTTTGTAATTTTAATATTTATTAAAAAAAATACATTATTACATGAAAGTGTACTTTGTAAACTTTTTTTTAATTAAGTGTGTAAAATAACACCATTTAAATAACCTCCATTTTCTTGTTGACAAAAATTGCTCATTGTAAAGTATTTTACATTATATTACGCAGCAACGTTTCTGTCTCCAAATTTGTTATTTCTGCACGAACATTTTGTTTAAACTCCTAAATTGTTGCTGGTTTGTTCATGTAAACTCGGTTTTTTAAGTAGCTCCACAAAAAAAAATCAGGCACCGTCAAATCTGGGGAACGGGGACGCCAAGGAAACTCTGCATTTTTTTAAATTAGCCGGTCACCGAAAATAGATCGTCGCGAAACATAATAAAATTCAATAATTTTAACGCGCCCTTACACCGGGTAAATAGCTATTATAAAATTTCATAAATTCTTTATTATCTGCAAAAAAATATATAATTAAAAATAAACCCCACCAAAGTTATAAATTTTTAAAAACAGTCAGCCAAGTTGATCCACCCTTTACAAATATAATTTTACAAAATTTTTATGATGAAAAACTATATATATAAATCCCGCTACAGTTTTGGCATTTTTTTCACTACCACTACTTATACTAGGTTTAGAAACAAAAGCGTTGTGAATGTTCACGTATTTTTAGTTATAAAATAAAGTGATAGTAACAGCCAGAAGTGATAGTAACAAAATTAGCCAGAAATCGTATTTTAGGAGTATTCCATTTTTTGCATGGTACATATTTTTTGAAGTCCTTTTTAACTCATTTTCATATTACTGCTTTTATGCATTATATATATTATATACATGTATACATATATGTGCAAAATATAATAACCTTTTCTCCTCGTTCTACAGACCTCATTTTTTCTACTGATATAAATGTGTACTATGATGAAAGCCTAATTTTTTTCAGATGCATTTTAGGATCCTCAGAAAATTAAAGTCATCCCCCGAACACTCCATAATTTCCCTGCCTGAACCAAATTGTGCATACATCGTTACTCTTTAGGCTTTGCTCAACGGCACCGCCCTCCGTTTTAGATAATTGATTATTAATTTGATTCATGAAAACACAATTGTGTGAAGGTAATGTATGTTGTATATTTTTTTTTTTAGTTTAAAATATTATTATTAAATTTTTGTATATACATTAAATTAATATCGTATATCAATTAGTATTAGGTAAAGAGAATATAAATACTCGTACAAAATAAAATAATGGCAAAGCCAAATAAAACACGGATTTTTCCACCCAGTTGGCTACCTAGCTGTTGTGCTATCAGAGCTGGCCTAACAGCTAATATTATTAAAAATCTACATGCATCGCTTTCTATTAAAAATTAAAATAAAATGTTCTAGCGTTATTTTTATAATTTTAGATTTTCTTTAATGTGACGTCATGTGGAAAATAACAAATTATGATTAACTTTTGTTTAAATTTGCATATTTTAAATACTGTCCTAAAAAAACCAAAGGATAAATAAGCTTAGCAAAAAATTCAATAGATTATGTTTTTTAAAAATATAAAAATACTTTTCGGCTCAAGAAATATATTTTTAAACGTATACAAAAATCAAAACAGAAATTCATAGTGGGTACCGTATATTTTTTACTTACTCCTAAAGGACCGAGGTTAAGTAAAAAGGTATACATTATATAATACATTTACATATTTAATAAAATATAAGGTTTCAAAGTCTAGCCAACAAATATATTATATTTAAAAGAGGCGGTCGCTCCTATTCTTTACCCCCAATCTCTCATTCTCTTTCTTTTCTACCACATCTTTCTTATTATACTAAGCCTTCATAATACTCCTATTTTTTCATAATAAAATTTTAGAAATGAAGTTTCATGATATTTTAGTTATTTCTTTAATAAAATGTATCATCTACATATTCCCAACACAATGATTATATCACCAATTCGCTTATAAAAGCTCATTACACATTTAATAATAATAAATAAATAAATTTGCATGCGGAAATCTAACCCACCAATACTTAGTTACGTTGGATAAAAATATATTATATACCTACATATATCTGAAAAATATAAATCAATAATGATATATACATAATGAAAATGTTAATTTAATCTCAATATTTATAATATACAGCATCATAACAATCATTTACGAGTACAGGCAATTCAAAAATTCACCTAGCAGTGTAACAGTTATAATATTCAGAACGATTATAAATTTTTTAAATTCTTTCTTAAAATATAACTCTCTCGTTTTTTAAATATAAAAATATCCGTCACCGTTCTTTCGTTCAATAACTTGAATTTTAAACTTTTATTCGGACATGAAAATAATAAAAAATAACGGACAACAAAAATAATATAAAATAAAATAAATAAATACACAAATATATTTAAAATGTCTGTAAGTATGTATGTATGAACGCAATGCCAGTGAGATGAAAGGTTCTAAGAGCACATTAAAGGGGCATCTTTCACGGCGAATAATAAAGGTAGTTTAGGTGGTGGTATGCGGGGGACGTGGAGAGGGGAGATTTCTTAAAGCCCGTGTCCATGTTGATCTCTCACTGAGACTTTTATCTCTGAAAGTCATTAAAGGTACGTGTATACTGGATGCGTTATTCTAATCCGCGCGTAAAATATGTGTGCTGATGATTCACAAATCGCTTCGCGCTGAACTTTGTACCGACTTTCATTATTTAATTGTTTTTACACCTGCTACGTAGTGTACGTCATTTTGCATCATATATTTGATTATTGTTCATCAATTTGTACATTTAATTGTTCTATTTATTTTAACTATTTTTTTTTCGTTTCAACACATTACATTGTGAATAACTCTTATATCAAATATAATGAATAACTCTTATATCAAATACTAATTAAATGTATTAAAAAAAATAAAGATATACATATGATTTAACGAAAAATATTGTTGTTGTGCCACCGGGATTCAAACCTGGATCTCTTTTCAAGCCAGGGAAGGTACATTATTCAACTATGCTGCAGCGACAGTATTTTTGATGACAAATTTTCGAACCTATGTGTTACACTTTTTTCAAATTAATACATCTATCGTTCCGTTATTTGAAAGCCACCTACATTGTTTTTACGAAATCTCAAATACTTTTGAGTAAACCGATAGCAGACGCCAGAATTAACAATTCATTTTTATGAAATTTTGGACACATTGATACAACTTATACATTATTAGGAGAATATATTCTATAGTGAAGTTGTAATTTTTCAGAACATAGGTCTGTGATATTTTAAATATTAACTAAATATATTAATTAGAAAGATATACATATAAAATCAATTTTATCCAAAAATATTGTTGTTACGCCACCGGGATTCGAACTTGGATCTCTTTCCAAACCAGGGAAGGTGCATTATCCAACTATGCTATAGCGACATTATTTTTAACGACAAATTTTCGTATCTTTATGTTACACTTTTTGGAAAGTTTATCAAAATTGATATTTATTTTTAAAATATATTTTAATAACTGATTTATTACGTTTTCCATTGAACTTTTGACCTTATTTCAAGGAGAGAAAATATACTGTAAGTCTAGAGAAGTACAATTTTGGAGACAACATATCAAATAGGAGACCGCCTAGATGATCCCTTGTGGGTGGAACGATCAATCAGTGACAGAAACAGCTAGATCCAGGCGGAGCAATCCACCTTGCCAAACCTTACCGTGAAACCCAAAGATTTTGGTCAAGTAGATCACCCCGATGAATACTACCGAGGGGGATTACCGGAAAGTTACTTGCCAACAATTGCTCGCCCCCAATTGCTCGCCATGAAAGTTGCTCACCAGGAAAGTTGCTCGGCATTTGCGTGACAGGATGTTTTAGTTATTTTTTACATTAATTAATTCAAATTAAGTATTTTGTATTGTTATATTTAATGCCAAAAGGTTTATATAAAAAGTTAGCAAGTGATTATAAATGATAGTAGAGCAAGTTGGCGCAGTCGGATTCGAGCGAGACTAGGCGGGACTCGTCTTGGAAGGAGCCTGTCTCTCGGGTTTAAATATCTCCTGTGTTGTTGGTCAGTTTAAAGCGGTGATAATAGCGATGGATTTGAATTTCCATCCCCATATTAGTAATTATCGACAAATTGTTGATGATTTTTGATACATGAGCTATTTTAAATTAGTCCAAAAAAAATTATACTTTGATCTCTTTAATTTCTGATTTTTGATATTTCCATATATAGTGAGTGATAAGTCAAATTATTCTGATTTATGTTTTGTTTCGAAAAATTAACGCAAACAACCGCTAGTGTCTATTTTCAAAAGATTCACTTGTTCCATCCCTCAGCAGTAAAATTGACGTATCCTACGTAGTATACACGTGTGAATTCTGTATTTAATAAAAAAATTAAGGTTCTACAACAATTGAAGGCAATTAATCTTTATAAACGATTCATTATTATTTTTACTTTTCTTTAAAAATATTTTTTTTTTACTTTTTTATGTTACTTCGAGTAAGTAGAGATTTGAAGCACCATTAAAGTGCATTTCAATTCAATATATGGGAGAATCAATGAGACGTGTCCAATTTTTATGGTTTTTGAGTTGGGTTTATACAAATATAAAGAAAATTAATGTCTACAAGACTAGCCTATTTAAATTAAACCAATATTGCCGAAATTCGTATAGAAACGCAGTTAAAAGTTGCTTGTTACTTCAATTTCAGACATGTCCAATATATAATTAATTCAAAATCAGACAAATATGTTTTTAGCCAATAAGATGACAGTATTTGGTCATGTGACCTGTGGTTACTGGTCATGTTTAATATGATTGCAAATGTGACAGCTGTGGTACAATAGTTTGTTGCATTTTACTCGAAAACGTGTAAAATGGACATGTTTGCTTTTGATTCTGAACCTCATATATCCAAATTTACATCCACAATGGGTTCTTAATCTTGTTAAAGATCCTCTAATCAGCTTAATAATCTCCTAAGCAACCCCTTTTGAATCTTATTAGCGTTGTTTCTCACATCTCATTTGTTAATTACCCGTATTCTCCGACTGTGAAACGTATTTGGCGATACAATTATTGATTATCGTTCCCGACAATGTTGTGTAGACCAATATCCAGTTAAGCTAATTTTAACCAGTATGGTATAACGGTGTCGAACGCTACATGAAAACGTGTTCACGAGGGATCCGACCGCAGTATACAGCTTTGTCAAATTGACCCCATTGCAGTAGATGTGGTTTCAAAGGTACATACTTTGTCGACCACATTCAAAGCAGACACGTCAGTGTACTGGGTCGAGCCCAAGGCGTGGTGGGGAGGCGGATTAACTATCAATAGGGGATGTTCCAAAAATACACGCTGTAAAAAAAAAAATTGATCGTGGTCTATTAATTCATTGCAAGAAGTCTTGGTATTTATTATCGTTGGTAAATTTTTTGACTGAAAAATATCGAATCCACTGAAATACATTAAAGTTTTAAAATGTGTAGCGTAGTTTTCGAATCTACTACTTAATATGATTCAAACAGTACAAAAATATATTTTTTTAATCTTTAAAGTATTCGGGGATGCAATACATTCCAGCTGTAATAAATATAAATTGAAAACAAGATGCTGATCTTAGAATAGTGAGTAAGATTAAAAAAGAATCACTTGGATGGTTTGATCATATGGAACGAAGGGAATGGTACCTGAAGTAGAAGAAACTTGAAAGACTTGGCACAACCAGGTAAACTAGATATTGGATGATGGTCCTGTTAGAAGCATCAATAATCAGCGAGCTTGTATGAGAAGATGTGTGAATGTGGATAAGAATTGTGTGTCAGGACAGAAGAGTGTAGCGCTCTATCCTCTCTGCCTACCCCAGCAGGGAAACGGCGTGATGGTAAGTTAGATAGTTAAAATAAGATTGTTAATTATATATTTTTTTGTCATGTTTCTATAATTATATAGGTATAGGCAGTATTGTGAAAATAATTGCTAATTTTCATATTATTTATTTTTAATTTGATTATTTTGCGATACATACTTGATTTCATTTTATTGTAGTAAGTATGTACTAAAAAGCTATATGTAAAAGTTAATAAATAAATATTCATAATGTACGTGTTACATCAAATCTACGAAATTAAATGAAATTAGGTAAATTATCAGTCAGAATTGGTCAGTGCATGAAATTCATTAAATATTTCAAATTGCTAATATACCATGCTAATATGAATACAATCGAACATAATATTTTTATTAATAAAACCGATACTATAACTTTAATTTGACAGTTTTTTTAATTAATTTGTCATTATCCGTATTATACAGAATAATTTATAGGGTTACAGCTGTTCACTCAAACGCGCGCGCATCTAATGTGCGCATGTACACTTTAAAGGCTAAACGCATCAAAATAAAATTTGTACATCATCATATTATAGTATTAAACTTTTTTGATATCGTTAAATTAAAAGACATCGTAAGCAATGTATGAAATAAGCGAAAAAAATTATGTCCAATTCACACAAAAGCTACATACTTACATTTTTCACGAGTTAGGCCGCTTTTTACCTATTTCACATAATAAGCAATTTCACAGATTGAATGTAACATATTTAATCCAATATTTCTTTAAAAAAAATTGGATCGAATAAAATAGAAGACGGACAATGACTAATATTAATAGATTAACAGCTGTTGTTTTGAACGTGACTTTGATCAGGCTAGATAACAAACTTGGCCTCGATATCTACCACGATATTCTTCCACCAATTGAACACGCGATGCAAAATATGTAAACACAACTCTGTTAACACTCGCGTAAAGGATTATTTTATGTATTAGCGAAAATTTGAAGTTAATATTGATTTTAAGCGTAAACGATTAATTACCCGCATTAATTAAGACAGTACTATTCGGTTACAATCGAGAGAAATGCGTTTTGACGCGCTCAGAGAGAAAAAAAAAATTTTTTTTGTTTGCTCGTCCTTTCTTCAAATTGTGAGGTATATGCAAGATTTATATTTTATTTATTTTTCAAATCTATATAGTTTCAAGTTCCATCAGTAGCTTTATAATATTTGTTTTGCTTTTTATGCTATATATCTTCAACGTCAAAATGGCTTGGGTGGGAGTCTTGAATCATTCCTTAGAGGGAGATTTGAACAGTGGTTCAACTTTCCCGCTAGCATGCATGTCAAAAATATTTATATTTTCGTAAATGTAATAATTTATTATATTTTGATCCCAAAGATGAATATCTACACTAGGGATCTAAATCTGTAACAAAAAATCTGATTAAGATCAAGTTAGTGATAAAGAAAATCCGACTAATTAATGCTTGTCTTGCTATTGATTAAGAGTTTTCGCGATCGATGTCAGAAGACTAAATGAACGGCCAATTAATAGTACAAATAAATAATCTCAAAAAAACTATTGTCTTTGATAATTCTAAGTATATTTTTTACGAGCTGTAATTATTGTATATATGTTTGACATTTTAAAGGATTTATAAACATATTATAATTATTTATAGTTCTTAGCTAAGTAGTTTTCGAGACAGAATTTCTCTGTATTTTCTTTGTTGATTAAGTTAATGATGAATATCATCAATATAATCATTTTAAGTTTATTTAAATATTTAAAAAGTTTTATTTTATGTTTTTTCACATTAAAAATGAAATTAAAAAAAACAGTCAAACTATAGACATAAATTTTCTAAAAAACAAAAAATTTCGAATAAAAATGTACGACTACGATCAAGGTTGAAACCAATATTTAAATTTTGTACTTTTAATAATAAATCATTTTTGAATAATCACTTTTTATTCATTAATCACAGTTTTTTTGAGTATGTTCAAATCATCCGGTCCCCTGGTTCAAATCTCCAGCCTATTGGGGAGACTTGTGCCATTTTTCAATTATTTTTTAAACAGACAACACTTTTGTTTTATGATTCTATAAAATTACAAAATTTATATATTATAGCTTAATAACAAAGCTTTCAATATGTGTTAATTTCATTTGCTTATATTAATTCCAAAAATAGTTACAACCACTTTTGTAAAAAGTGACTCAACTGTCCCGGACTTCCCCTAGATCCTAAAATCAATATACCACTATATGAAATTTGTTAATAAAAAATTTCATTTACCGCAGTGAAAATACAAATGTTAAAATATTCTGATATCAAAAACTCAAGAAAAATATTTTTTACAATTTATGTATTTTATTTGTAAAGAACAATCTCGTCACTACAATTTTTTACTTCACCAATCAATGAATCTTACCATAATATATAATTTACACCAAGCATCAAATCAGTTTTTTTTTATATTTTATAAATTTCCAAAACAACAATAATAATCGCAAACAGTACAGTGAGTTAAAAAATAATAATTTAATGCATCATACTTTTACTGCATAATTTTATAACACATATTATTTTATTTTTTTTAATATTACTTATTTGTTTTTGATCGAATAGTGCGATGGACTCAAAACCTTCAATCAGCATTTACTATAACGAGTGTTGTCACTACCGGATCAACCGTTTTTATTTGATGAGAAATTTAAAAAAATAATTTAATTCTAATCCATTCATCATGGCACTGCAACCCGGGAAGGGCATAGGTCTCAAGAAAATTTCTCCACTCCTCTCTACTCTGTACCGTGTCCCGCCAGTCGTCGGTCCGAAGAGTTCAAAATTTATATAAAATTTTACAAGGAAACCTTTATAATTTAACAATATGAAATTTTAAAATGTTATTGAGAAAAAAATATATATTTTAGTAAAAATCATACATTTTATGTATATTTAATATCGTCATTAAAAATTTCAAGGTAGTAACAATTTTTATGGCAAAAAGTATATCAGAATATTTGTAGTTTCAATTTGCTATAAGTTTATTAATTAAGTGATATATAAGTAAGCATTAAAAATATTTACATTTTGAAAACTTAAATACCAACAATTAAAAATATTTTTTTTTGTAAAATACGAAAAAGTACGTAAATTAAAAATATGTTATTATTGCTATTCAAACTAATGATGAGCTCAAAATCACGAACCATGTATCAATCACTGATATCTTTAAGTCACACTCACTATTGGTGATTGAATATCTGGAAATATCGTGATTCACGATTCATTTTAATATTTTATTTCTGTTTGATTCGGCGCATGTGCATATAAAACCAAAATATTCATGAAGAAATGACGTTATAATTCGTGTTAGACCTCATTTAGTAGATTTTGCGAAAACATTTTACGCATTTAACCTGAAATACTGAGAATTTAACCCGAAAAATAAACTCACATTTTTTATTACGGTATTCATTCTCTTTGTGATGATATTTAATTAGTTATACATGTTAAAATATGTTTTTTATCCAAATGAAGTTTGATTAGTATTAGTAATAAAACTGTGATCACAGTCACAGTTTTCAATCACTGATATTATCCAATATCAGTCACAATCACACCAGTGAGTCAAAAGTACAATAGTATTTTTTCTCATCACTAATTCAAACTACGTCCGTTTCTTCTTCAGTGATCTTCGAAATTAATTCAGTTTTACAGTTTTTTGTTATCTTTAATTTTACATTATTTATAATTTATAGTTGTTTCAAAAATAATGGTTAATTTAAATATTATTTGAATTCAAATGTTTTTTCCTATGAAATATTTGTTTTCTTGATATTTAAATGCTTCAGAAATAGGATCGAAGAAAGATGAATTTAAACATGTATATATTTCAAATGTACGCAATGTAACCAAACATGGGCTAGAGAACAATTTCTCAGCCAACATTGAGGCATTGGTTCCGAAACTCTATAAGTCTTAAAGATGAAAAGAGTCGATGATGTTTTGCTACCTTCCAAAAAATACGCAACAAGTTACCCGCAAAACAATGCCCATCTTGTTTAACGAATTTCACCTCGAAGACTATTTATGGTAAAAAAAAATCAAATAACAGAGAAGCAGCAGCCCTTAACCCATTCCCCGCAGGTGACTCATGTATGAGTCGTGCCTTACATGCCCACAGCGTGGGTGACTCAAATATGAGTCGCCGTTTTTTGGCCGCCGCTAATGCGTACATACAAAATAATTAAAGTTCTCGTATCATCCAGTGTCGCTCAGTTATTCAAATTCTCAATTTATGCGTGTAAAATGGAATGCGTTTCAAACTATTGAGTTAAATTTAATGTCAGTTTTTAAAAATTAGTAAATAGTGTGTATTAGTGTCAGAAATCAGCGCCTGCGCAGTTCACTACATCACTCTAGTTCGTATGAATATTACCACAAATGGCGCTAGTGGTGGTGTAGAGCACTGTTGTGTTCTCTAATAGATAATTTTGTTTACGTTATTTTGTAATTATGGTTCTGATTTCCGTATTTGTTTAGATTCGAGAGGATGCTTGAGAACCTTTGTTATCGATTTCTTAAAAAACAAATAATACATTTGTTGCATTATCGTAGTGTAAAGTTGTAAATTATAATGCCGACAAAGAATGCCGCGTATGAAAGATGTCATGCGTATTTATGAACGCGATCAATGGGTTAAATATCTATTCGATTCTAATCTATCTGACTTTTATTCTACAGGCATAAATAAGCTCGGAATTCGTTAGAAAAAATGTTATGAACCAAATGGCCATTACGTAGATTAATAAAATTGATTTATTCGTAAGTTATGTTTAATTAAATTTAATGGTTTAGGTTTTAAATAACTTAGTATTTCCAAAAATAAATTAATTTAGTATAATTTAATTTATTTTCCCAAATTAAGGTGACCTATAAAATACAATATATCTTTAGCCTAAAAAAAATTACGTAAAATTTTCTGGAACAAATTTATATAGACGATAAAATTGGAATTAAATAAAACGTAATAAATTTATCGATACGTTCACGAAGCTAAATTGAAAGTAGCGATTCCATTAAGACTTATATTAACTTAAATGTAGAATGTCGTATGTCTAGACAGGTGGTGGTGCCTACAAACCATGAAACAATGTTTTAGTACACATATTAACCGTGAAATTTTATAGAAGATCATGTGTTGACTACTATTTCTAAATAACGAGAACATTACGATTCATTAATTAAAAAAATATACCGTACTGCTTCATCATTCACCTTCTAGAAGAAAAAGCCACAGATAAATATATTAAAAATTCCCTTTTATATATCTAATGTTTACGCTCCTTTTGTTCCTTCGACTGGCATCCCTGATTGATTATTATTATTGATTGCTATTGGTCATGTTGCCGCTTTCAGATATTGAAGGATCGCTGTCAAGTGACCGGCGGAGCTCAATCGCGGTCTGTACATCGTCTAGTAAGGAGCTTACAATAATTCGAGCGACAAGAGTGCGCATTTCGGTCAGTTGGAAAACTACCCAATGATAAGAAGATCAATAACATCGGACCAAGCCACGAGGTCAGAGAAACAGGTGCTGTCAGTCAAGGTGAGTAATTATCTTCATTTTGCATACATAATCATATTATCAATAGGAAATCCGGGAACATTTGCATAGAATTCTTATTTATTATTATTATTACAAAATAAATTTAAAATGTATGAAAAAGTGAACGTAAAATTAGATCAGCTTCATACACATAAAATGGATTGATTTAATTTTGGCCTCTCCTAGCGTATATTCCTCATCGCAATATAAAGTCGATTGCTTTAAAAAAATTGAATAATAGATATATTAATTTAAAAGAACTACAAAATATAAGTACAACAATTTTTCGTAAACGGACTTTGTTGGTATAGCGGAATTGGTAACGCATTTATATAAAATGGTCCAGGTTCGAATCCCGATAGCAGCTAAATATTTTTTCGATTAATAGATTTTTTATGTATATTCTGTTCATTTAATTTTGTATTAAAAATACCACAAAACTATATTCTGAAAAATTACAACTTCACGTCAAAAATGTGTTACTAAAAATTCGAATTTGTTAATTATTTTCTCTATCATCGATAGATTTCTCCTCATATTCGCCTGAGTGATCTCGTTCCCATTACATACAGTCTGCCCTCTTTTCTTGTTTGTCAGCCAAGCTTGTGTTACACCTGTCTATATCAATGTTAGTACCATAACTTTATCAAGTCTTGCCTTGTATTTCATACATTTTTAAAAAAACATGTTCTTCGCTAATAATATATGAAATAATGTGAATATTCCTGTGTTATGCAATTTTGTTGATTAAGCCTAAAACCCTTTTTGGAGAAGATAGATAAACCCGCAAATCTTCTCCGAGACATTTAACACATTCATCGTCTAAATGTCAGGGAATATGGTGTATGTGTGTTAACTCAGGCAGTGACCGAAGCACGCTCTCGCCGGCACGCGATGTGGTGACGCACGGCGCCCTGCGCGCGGCATTACGAAGATATGTGACGGTAATACCTGATCTCCGTGTGCTCATCCATCACCCATAAGTTCACCATTATTAACCAATGTGGTTAACAATGTCTGGGATTCAAATCTCACTTTTAACCATTATTTGGGAATTCATTTCATGGAAACAGCGGTGGATTTGTAATGCAGTGACCTGTCATACCACGACTAAAAGTGAGCTACGAAAAGCAACGCTGATATGATGATAAGATAATGCATCTCCACAAGTCCCGGTCCCTGATTACCCTCACAGCTGACTTCATTGTATCTTCAACCAGATGCAATGTATCTGTCTATCAATACAAATTAAATGTATTAATTACAAAGATGTACACATAAAATCAATTTATCGAAAAAATATTTTTGTTGCTACCGGGATTTGAGTCTGGATCTTTTCCTATCTGAGGAAATATTTTTTTGATAAATTGATTTCATCTATATATCTTTGTAATTGACACATTTAATTTGTATTAAAAGAACTTTAATACTGAACTATGTTCTGCAATTGCAACTACACAGTAGAAAAGTATTTTCATTAAATATATTTCAATAACCAAAGATTGCATTATATATAATATAATATATAATATATAAATATAAATATATATAATATATAAATATATATAATAAATAATATATAAATATATATAATAAATAATATATAAATATACGATTAAACACATTTTAAAAATATCGATTTGGCGTATTATTCATACATTCAGTATTTATAAAGTATACTTTGAGTTAGATGTTCATCTAGTGGGGCGGGGGATTTCAAAAAATATATAATATTGCATATCTGTAATTATAAAGATATACAGATAAAATCAATTCATCGAAAAAATATTTTTGTTGCTGCCGAGATTTGAACTTGGATCCTTTCCTATCAAGGGTAATATTTTTTCGATAAATTGATTTCATGTGTATATTTTTGTAATTGATACATTTTATTTGCATTAAATACCACAGATCTATGTTTTGAAAAATTGCTACTTCACAATAGAATGTGTTTTCCTTTAAAATATCCATCTATCCACCGCTGCGATACGGTACTCCGGCACAAGGTTGTCTTCAAGATAATTTCATTTTTAGGTCACTTTGACGCATAATATAGCGAAAGAATAGAAAGATTTTTTTGTTCACTGTTGTAGATAAGGCTTACTGTGATTGAATTTATTGCAGGGATGAAACATTCGTCCACGAGATGCATAACATCCTTCTCCAACAATATATTTTGAAGCCTGGTTGTTGTTGCAGACTATCCAGGTCTCCGCTACATACACGAAGATTGGAAAGATAATTTTTTTTATTTTTTTTTGTAGCATAAATAATACATATGAAAATAAAGTTAATTACTTTACTAGACGTGGTCTGTTCTAAAGCGATTACCTGTACAGTCTTTAAAAGTTGTAATTGTTAAGGTATAATCGTAATATAGAACGGTAAGTAAGTATAACGTATAGTAAGTTGTGAAAAAAGTGAAATCAAAAGTTATAAAATGGTATTGTAAAAAAAGTTATAAAAATATTTTTGTCTGTAATATACAATAGTACATATATAATATGTAAGTAGTTTGGTTAGCACAATTAACAAATTAGTTTCATTTTGCTTTCTACCTTCATTGAGCAACCACTTTGTTATTTTTGGTTTAAAATCGTTAATCACTTTAGATTCTGTATGGTCTAGTGGCAATTTGTTAAATATCCGCGGTGTGCAAAACAAAAAAGTTCCTTTAGCGAATTTGGTATTCATTTTTGGCACTGAAATTGGAAAGATACGTACTTTTAGTTGCTTGCTTTATATCACTGTCTTTTTATATTCTCGTAAATTGGCTCATAGCAACTTTGGCTAGTCGTATGCATCTTCGAATATCCTGCCCACTGTCACCGTGACCAGCGGGCCTAAATTACTTTTTTTATTACCTCACAACCTTTTTTTTTGAAGTTTATTGCGATTCTAATCAGTGTTATCGTTTTAAAACGACTTTTTTCCTAAACTAATTACTCACAAATATAAATGTTAGTGTTCAAATATTGATTTTAGTGATAAAATATTTATTTTAGTGAAAAATGTAAAAATTTGGAAATCAAATAACTAAGTATTAATTGTTACCCCATTATATACAATCCTTTTCATTTATGTATAACTATGTGACGTTAGCGCTCGCCCAGAGCCATGCCTGTTTTAAATTGATAAAGTACCTTCCGTACCCCCGTAGTTCCGGAACCATGGGAACCAACTTCATGGCTAACTCACAAACTTTTAGGAAATTATGGGTATTAGATCTCATCTCTAGGACGAGGTAGAGGTTTTATCTCGGTAGAGGTAATAATGTAACAGCGATAGATGAATGAATGTTGGTTAACTCGCCGAGAAAATAAATGGAAACATTAAAATGCAAGTGCACGGAATCTTCCGACCAAACTCTCAGAACAAAAGAGCTTTAAATAAAATCTCCTTCCTTCATCGCGCGAAATTTCTCGAACTTTCTTTCCAAGCGAGAATAAACTTAAAGATAGATTTTGTTGACTTTAAATTTGTCTAGTTTTATCACCTAGAGATTAGCAATATTTTTAAATTTATTTACTTCCATATATGTACGTGCATATAATTAAACTCTAAAATTAATAACAATATTTTATTATGATAATTAATTACAGATATGCAATATTATATACTTTTTGAAATACTCCGCCCCACTAGATGAACATCTAACTCAGAATATACTTTATAAATACTTAATGTATGAATAACAAGCCAAATCGATATTTTTTTAATGTGTTTAATCGTCTATTTATATAATATAATGCAATCTTTGTTCCTTGAAATATATTTAATGAAAATTCGTTTCTGTTGCATAGTTGCAATTTCAAAACATAGTTTAGTATTAAAGGTATTTTAATACAAATTAAATTAAGCAATTAAAAAGGTATACAGAAAAAATCAACTTATCGAAAAAATATAAATAAATATTTTGTTGCTATCGAGATTCGAACCTGAACCTTTTCATATCTGGGAAAATCCATGTTACCATGTTTATGACAAATTTGGAACTAATATACTATATATATATATTTTATTAACAATAGATATATCTATTATTCAATTTTTAAAAGCAATATAATTTACTTCGCAATAAATCTTGAATATCTTTACGTAAAACACATTTATATATTCATATTTTCCTTTGAATAACTAACGCCGCAGATTCTTTTCAACTATATATTACGTAAATTATACGGTTGATTTTTTAATACTATTTAAAATTCTTCGCATTACCTAACTTTGATAGTTTATCTCAGAGATTTGTCGGTAATGGTCGGTTTGCATCAGCTATGCCATTCTATTCTATGTACAAAATACATAGGACAATGAATCGCGGCTCGTCTGGCGATCTTTGCGCACTTTTGAGACGAGTCTTCCAGACAAATTTCATCCATATACAGGTGCCATACATAAATCAATTGAATTATAATTATTAATATATATATATATATATATATATATATAACTAAACTAAAATAAAATAATATTTTTTTAATATAAAAAAAGTACTGTTTTATTTTCGATATAAATAGTTGTCATTAGTAGTGTAAATTATTTTATATAGATATGCCTACTTTAAAATATTAATATAGCAATCTCCTGAGGCTAAGTGATCATTTAATTTAAACGAATACCAATTGTTTATTCTAAATACACGTTGAAATTCACTTGTTTAAAACAATGTTTGTTATTTGGTTTAAATAAATAATTAGTTCTGACCACAAAGTTAATCCAGTGAGTCAGATATTTAAATACTATTTGTACATATAACATTTAAAATAAATAAGATCATCTTGGTCGAGGGGTAGATCTATAAATATTATGAAAATTATCTAGTTTAATATTGCATCGATTTCAACAATAAATACTAAATTAAGCTTTGTAGTTATTGTTCTAAAATAATATAATATGATTGTTTTAGGTTTGTATGTTATACATTATAAATTATTCGTGTCACGGATGTAAGTAAGGTCGTGGTTACTTCCAAAATAACACAACGTATTCCTGTTAATTTATTTGCCTGACACAGATTCTCTCTCTCTACTCTCTACTCTCTTCTACTTAAATTATTATATAACATTTTATATTATCGTTAGTAATAATCACGATTCATTGTCATGGTGAAATTTGATTTTATTTTGAACTGTTACAATTTTAATCGTTGTAGTTTTCATATTTTAAGAAAATAAATAACAAAAATTAACATAATTTCTAACTTGTTTTCCCGATCCTTATTTTCATATCTAATTAATTATTTATTATAAATTAAAATAAAAGTAAGTTTTTTCACTACTTGCTGCATAAAATTATTGTTGTGTTTATAAAACCCTACCCCTCTTCAACAATACTGTACATCGTTTTTTTACTAATGTTAATAGATAGACGGAGCGTCGGCCATCTTTGATGACATATAGTATTGTTGCAGGTAAGATTACTCAGAAATTGTGTGTCTTGATATTTTTATTTATTTTATGTGGTTGTTTAATATACCATTCAATGTATAGTATTTATATATAATGGTGAATAAATTACTTTTTTTAATAAACAAATTTTATTACATACTAGCAGAAAACAATCGACCTATATAGATAATTATTGAAATACTTTGAGCAGTTATGGTCAGTTGTGTAGTTATTGGTTTGTCTATGCAAGTTGTCTTGGAGTAGGTAAAATTTGAAATTGATTAAATTGTCTTTGGAATTTATTAAATATTAAAGAGAGCGTATGAAATAACATTGTACCATGTATGTAATATTTTGTGATAAAGTAAATAAATAAGTCTAATCAAATATTATAAAGTCGAATATAGAATATTCCATATCAATTATTCTATCAGACGTATTAGTAAAAAATACAAAGTTTTTTTTTATGAAATATAATAAAATCATTATGTGGTACATGTCAAATAATAATATATTACTTTTTAATTTATTTTTACCTTCATATAAGGAATTTTCTATAAAAATATAATTATATTGTTAATATAATATTATTTATTAAATACAATAAAACGAATAAAAAAATTTACATTCATATGTATGAAACAATCTAACCATTACTTCTTATGTGTATTTAAATAAATATAGTAAACAGTTAAGAAATTATTTAAAACTATGAATGTTATCAAATATTTTATCATATCAAAACATACACGAATAGTTGTTAAAGACATATCACATCCCGTTTCAAAAAAACTGTATAACTTTATCAAAAATATATATTCAGAATGTGTTTCACTATTTAATGTCATCCTTTAACCATACCCTAAATGAATATCCACCAACATATTTCTAACTTCTGCATGTACATGAGTATAATTTACTAACTAAAACACAATAAAAAGTTGCAAGACACGCGACCATAGTATTCACGAAAATTCGTGAAAATATGTTATTTATGCAAATCGATTCGCACAAAACCAAATCGCTTAATACGTGACAAATCGAACAGAAAAATTGGGACCGTAATCACGTTAACAAATAAATTATGGTAAGATTAATTAAAACTTTGAGATATTCTGTTTAAGGGATCCCTTTAAGCCTGTTACGGTATTTGCGTCACCCTTATTTGTTTAAACTGTCCCGCGTTCCGTTGTCTTTGGGGGTGAAACGAACTGTTTGCCATTCTGAGGAAAGGGTGGATTTGCATGTTTTTATTGTCTTGTCTTTTAAAGCTTTATGACATAATTTGCATTGTTTACAAACTGTTATTACATTAATTTAACTCGCCTTAAATCGACTCGAGGCGAGAGGATTTCGCCGGATTTGGTTTGTCGGACAGTGTTATTAAATCATTGTTTAAAGAGGTTAAATATATTAATATAAATTTAATTATATTATATTCAACGAAACACGTTTTATTAAATAATAAATTCATATTGTTATTATATGAGACGACTCTTGCAACATCACTGTATATTGTTTTGGGACAGATCAGAGTTATGAATGCACATGCGTTGTATATCTTCTTGGGCATTGAATGGTATATTAAACTACCATATAAAATAAATAAATAACACACAATTTCTGAGAGATCTTACCTGCAATAACACTGTATATCATCCAAGATGGCCGACACTCCGTCTGTCTATCAACATTAATTTGTAAAAACCGATATAATGTTGTTGAAGGGATGGTCTCATATAATTTCATTTTAAATGGTCCCTTGAGGAACCGTTAGAAAAAAATAAACAAAAATTTCTTAATAATATATATTTATTGTTAAATGTATTAAAAAAACAAATGAATACACCAAATAATTGTTACTTATATAATACTACTTTGTGACGTAACAAAAGACAAATTAAAACATTTATATCTCATTATATTACATATTAATTAATACCTGTAAAAAATGGAAGGAAGACTAAAATATTTTTACCCAGTTATTGAAATAGATCTGATACAAAAGCTATTGTGATAATTGCAAACTTATTACCTGATTTATAAAAATATAGATAGTAATTAATAATAATATTGCCAAAAATAGATTTTCGTTATAAAAATATCTTATTAATTAGCATCATTTTATATTCGTATTTACAATTGGAGCATTGCGGTACAACTGTTTTCTAATGGACACCCCTGTCACCAGTGCTGTTTACAAACTATCGAAAATAGGAACATATGCAAGCAACATAATTTATAGTCTACGTATACTCAAATTGTTAAGAGTTATGGAAATATGTACATGTTCCAATAAATATGACATTGTAGTCGAGTTCGAACCATTAAGGTTATGACTAGGCTGTATATTTTTAATGTATAACAGAAACTCAGGTTCATAGTGTATATTTGAAAAGTAAATCTTGAGATAAGTATTAGTGAATATCAAAGATAAAAATGTAGGTATATTTATGTTTCTTTTATGGTGTCCTAACGAAGGAATAGATATTTTGATACTGATTAGGATTAAAAAATAATAATATAATTTTACAATACAATGAATATGACCAATCAATAGATTGGTGTTATAAAACAAATACGTGCCAAGCTCGAGCTTTTTGATGATACATCTTTGCGAATTATTACTTTAGTTTTTACTTTTTATTATATTGCATTATTATTATTATTCAGTTTCAGAAAGATATAAAAATGTTTCAGATATAAACAGAACAGATTTAATTTTCCGAAAAATATTAGAACTCTGGATGCACCTCTGGATATAACACGCTCCAATCACCACCACTCGGAAATTCTTGATACAGACCGGATACGTTTGTCTAAGTCTAAGTATGCCTGATTTTTTTCGACTTCATTTACTACTTTTGCTAAAAAAATGTTTAAAAAAAGCTACTAGCAAAAAAATTATTTGAAATTTATTTATTTAAAAAATTTATTTGAACACAATATTAAATATTTTAAGATATTGTATAGCACTTATTGAGATATATATTTTAAATAGTGATAGTGGATTAAGATAGTAACTATCCGTCGGGTATAGTTTATACCCAGGTAACTATCCGTCGGGTAACCAGCCGTTTAGAACCGTGAGAATAGTAAGCATTTAATGTATCGATCTTATTTGAATGAATTGTAATCTAAATGTAATGTATGGAAGTGAGGCCTGGAACTGGCAGAAAAGGAACGAAAATAGACTTAATGCAGTGGAAATGAGATCACTTAAGCATATTTGTGGCAAATCTATTTATGAGTAAATAATGAAGAAATAAGGAAAGAATGTAAAGCTAATGTTAGTTTAGTGAGTAAGATTAAGAAAGGATCACTTAGGTGGTTTGGTCATATGAAACGGATGAATGAGGAGAGAATGGTTAAAAAGATATATGACGCAAGTGTTAATGGCACCAGAAATAAAGGACGAAGACTTGACATGACCAGGTAAACCAGATAATGGAGCGAGCGAGATAATCGGCGAGCTTGTATGAATGTGGATGAGGCGATAATTGTGTCAGGACAGAAGAGTGTGGCGCTCTATCCTCTCTGCCTACCCCCGCGGGCAAACGGCGTGATGATAAGTAAGTAAGTAAATAATCTAAATATTATTGGCTATTGAAAATACGCAATAACTGACTTTTAACGTCGGCTAGATTAAGTGTTCGATGATAATTTGAACACTTTATATGTAAATAATTTTTTATTTATTTATGCTCTATAAGTATATTTATATATGTTTTAATATAAACAAGATCATAATGTACTGAATCATGATGTTTACTGAAAACAATTTTTTGCGTTTTTTTGAGGAATTAGAACAAATGATACACTTGTTTGAATTTCTTTAGCCAAATTGTTCGTCTCAAAAAATTCTACCTTGGAGTTCCAACTAATGACTGGATACTTTTTAAACCTACACAGTATCATGTTATTGTATTCAATAATTCAGAGAAAACATGTAATTGGTTGAATGTATTATTATTTTTGTTACAATTGTTGATTAACTGTATATTTTCTTAATAAATAAATAAATGAAAAAATTAACCGACTACCAAAAAAATTTCAATAATTTTGGATCATTAAATCAATTTTCACATATTTCATCATCGTAACAATTTAAGTTAAATACTAGATTTATTTTTTAAATTATTTTTTAAAAAATGTATTTGAAACATAAGAATATGTTAATACATTATTTTAGTTAGTTTTTTCATCCTGAAGAAGGAAAGGAAAGAACTATTCATTATTAACAAATAAACCACGACGTGTTTGCTTTAAATATTAAAAATAAAACATAAATTGACTATAAAAATATGACCATTAACGATATTTTAATTTCTTTTTTGTATTTCGTGTAATTATGTTCATAAATTGCAGAAGTGGTAATACTCACTTGGATCACTACGCTTGATATCAAGTAACGTATCAGCCAAAGCGATGTAACGTATCTTTCACTTACGGCAACGGATTAGTTAAACGTGGGCACCTTATCTACGCCCGTAGACGCTTAATATCAATTATAATCCAGTAGGTTGGCAAACCTTCAAGCCCAATCAGCTAATCCGTACCTCTGCATCACAGCGATGCAAACTGAGGCGCCATACAATACAAGTGTCGCAAAAGTTTTTTTTATTATAAAAATTCTGTAATAAAATAGTGGATGGGTTTAATAAAAAAATGTTTATTTCGCATTTAAGTATAGTCTCTGGGAATTTATTTTTTTAAAATGATGTTTTCTAAATGTGATCCGTTATTTCACTGGCACTCTTCTAAATGGGAGGCAAAATTTCTGAAAACTGCTCAGTACGTATTCTCCATGATCGCTGCCATTACTTCTCGGATATTTTATTTCAATTGTTACTGCATACCTTTGAATTAAGGTAGCCCATAGGAAAAAGTACATTGGCGTCAACTCGGGGCTACGTGGAGGTCAGTTTATGTCACCTCGCCGGGATATCAATTTTCCAGGGAAAATTTCACGAACAACCGGTAAGGGTGCGCTCCATAGCGACTAAATTTCCAAAGGCACGGCTAGCGGTCGGCGTACCTCCTGCCCCTCTCCCACTTGTTGCGTTTGTGCAGCGAATGAACCAAAATGAAAACGACTGGTCCAATGTTATATGGATATTTGGGAAACATTGGATTACTGAAGATCATGCACTAATCATCAAAAACCTTTTAATTTTTAATTAAAGTATAGTGTAAGGTATCTAGCGTGACGGGCACACTCGAAACATATGTTTACATTTTGTATTATATAGTTATCAATAAATAAAAATAAATAAGCACATTTATGTTTTATTTTATTAATTAATTAAATTAATTACAATTAACTTTCACAAAGTTTATCACGGAAATTTTGAAATATTATATAATTTGAAATATTATTTTGAAATATTGGAAATATTAAAATTGTATATGAAATATTGAAATATATTTTGAAAATTTCAACATTTTTAGTTGCCAAATTCTTTGATTTTTAATTATATAATCCTTATGAGTAACATTTTTTAAAGGAATATGATGTATAGTTGATTACAGACTCTTAAGATTGGTGTACTTTGCACTGTGCTACTCCTTAATGAATTATGCTATTTTAGTTTGGGTAAGAGCAGTAAAAACAATATTGGAGTCGGCTAAAAAAGCACAAAAGACAATTCTCATGGTAATAATTGGTCGTCCTTGTAGATATCCATCACATCTTATATTTAATGAGTACAATGTCCTAGATATAAGACAAATCTTTATGTTAAGACTCGTTCAATATTTCCATGCTAACAACAACTCACCTCAAGCAATAAATCATGGATACAACACAAAACAATCAACAAACATCTACACACCAGTTCCGAGAGCAACAACGACATTTTATCAAAGATTCTACATGTTCTTAGCTCCGAAACTATACAACACACTCAGTACCAACTGGAAGTCGTTTAATTCTAATAAGATTACACAAATATGGACACAATATATGATCCAATCAGGTAAAGATGAATCAGAAGCATGGTTATCCAACATTCTAATATAATTTATACAATACCTACACTAATAATTTACTAATCCTACAACACTCCCACTACATATATTTTAAGTTTATTTTTACTTTTTTATACATATTTTTAATTATCTTTTTATTCCCGACGATGATTTAAATAACACCACAACAGCACGAAAAAAAAACTGGCTACTTTAACACAGACTTTAATCTAGCAAAGTAGCCAAGACAACGCTGTATATATCAGAGGTGAACTCTATTCTATCCCACACAATAAACTATGAGTATTAATTATGTCTTATGTTTATTATGTATAATATATTCACCTCTGTTAGAACAAAAATATGTATGTCATCTAATTAATAAATAAATAAAATATACATTGAAATGTTCTATTTTGTGTTACGTTACTTCTTCCTTCTGCCTCGGCTTCATGTTCAGGGGGGAGGCATATAGCCTAACTGGTTCTTTTTAAAATTATCCTCAAGTCAAATGGTTATTAAATGAAATCACCAATTGCCAATGTTTACAATAAAGTTTATTGTTTGTGACTTGCATGTATTAAAAGTAGAACAAAAAAAAAGCATTTTACCTAATTCTTATTAATAATACAATTCAAAAATGATTACAATCAATTTAAAATTATTTATGTGCCCATCATGCCAACATTAAGTTAACTAGCAAATTTTCTGTATCGATTCTTGTGTGATGTTGACTATGCAGGTCTCTCACGTGTAGATGATGGTCCAGGCAGTGAAGTGTCGCCAATAGTTGTGGTGCCAGGGTAAAGTGACGGAGTTCAGGATTGACTCGACCAAACGATGTCCAATTATCCAGGCAAACCGGGACTCTGGACGCGATGTTCTTAATTACAATTTGCGCGTGCCGTTTTTGATATTGTCTCTTTTGATATAGATCCACCGGGACCCTTTTTACATTTCAATGTCAACGATTAAACACAGAGAACATCACATTCTAAGCTTTATACTCGAGGCGCACAATTTAAATTTACCCCGAAATTACAGATTACAAACGCTCGCTTGATGCTAGAGACGATACTAATCTTGTTTTCTAATTGAAAACTAGATCGTATTTACGGAGCGATCTCTCTCGGCTGAGATGGGTAAAAAGACTGACGCATGAGGGTGATGCATCATTTATGGTGCATTTGCCTACGTGACTAAAATCACGTTCGTTGGATTTTTTATTGGCGTTCCCGCGCCGCACCGTCCATCTAACAATACCCATGTTTATTGCAAGCTCGTCCCTTACTCCGACTAAGTGCTTTTGTACCCTTGAACAAAATATTGTTTTGGGTAATTTTGCATTTTAACATTTGTTATAAAAGACTCCACTGATAGAGAATATTTTAAAAAGTCATAACTTGGTAATAAGCTAGGGCACCTGATTCAAACAAATGAAAAACTTGTTAATATTATGTTTTTTTTTAATTATTTGATAAAATAATCAGATATCGAATGCTAAATAAAAATTATTTGCCACAGTCTCTTTCTAATCTTATTAAAAAATCACTTCCCCGACTCCATTCATAAGAAATCATTTTTAATGAGATATGCTGTTTCATCCAAACATATTTAGTCAACATTTATTCCTTTTTATTTATTTATCCGAGATATTCAAACCACGATGACTCTTTTGACTTGCCATATACATTAATCATTCTTTTAATTAAGATTTTTCTTATGATATCTGTCCTGAGAATAAGTCCACCTTCGTAATTTACTTACTATGCAGAATTGACGTATATAAATTTTGAGTCTGAGCACGTATATTTCCATAAGGACTCTATCACTGAATTTAATAAATTCTTAAACTATTTCATGACAGGCAAACTAATCTTTAGGTGAAATAAATAACTTGTTTTGATTTATCTCATTCGTGGAACATGAACTTGGAAACAGTTTCAAGTTCACAATTTTCGAGTCCATGATCACAACACGGTTATTAGTCAGAGCAATATGGATAGGATGTCATCAATTAAATTTTACCCAGGGCTTTTTGCGATAACTATTGAGTATAGTTGTTCTTTATATCATATTTTCTAATTCCAGGTAGAGACAACGTACTTTTTTGGCGCATTTAAATATTGAATATAGTATTTTTAATATATGATTCTGATTTCAATGAAACGTACGAGTTCATTTTGTTCTTTAATGATAAATAGATATAATTATGAAATTCTAAGTGGTGTAATAAGATTCAGCGGACTGTATCGATTACAATAATGATTATTTGACGCAATCTGAATTAGATTCAAGAGATATTGGCTAAAGGATCTGGTCTACCTTGATCTCGATCTTGGATTGGACGTCAAGTTTTCACCTCCAGTTGACTCGCACCTTTTAAGTGAAAAACCGAGATATCACTGCACTTCCGGAGTTGTGAAACTACTGAGAAAACCGCCTGTTCGTGGTCCTAGCGTTACGCACGGTGCTACTTTCGGACGTTAAAAATAAGAACACAGATCTTGATGGTTCAGTGTCGGAAAGCAATCTGTTCCCACGTCGGCGAAATCCCTAATTAGTTAGTTGGCCAGAGCGGGACACGTATATGAAGGTATATATTGGAAGGACAAAGTGCACAGAGTAAGTACTCAAGTTGCGTTAACACAAAGATACCCAGAATAACCAAATAGTTTTCCGATGACTTTAGACATGGGCAAAGTTACCTGAATGAGGTGTTATTAAAACCTAGTCCCAATTAAATAAGTTTTTTTTGCTTAGGAATAGCATGATTGAATTATATTTGATATTTGAATAAAGCCACGTGTGAACCTTAAAATTATAATTTTAAACAAAATTTTCCATCTTGAGGCACTAAAAATACACTAGATGATGAATTGAAAATAACCTTCAAATTCACAAACGCTGCTGTTGTCTTTTCTACGTTCATTTTAAAATAGTTCGATAGCTCCAAGGTGATGTTTTCTTTTAACTATAGATTGCAACTAAATTGGTTTTGTTATTGACATCATTTTCTAGAATACTCCCTATCATAAAACAGAAAAAAAAATGTACTTGATCTGGTTTTATCCAATGTTATATTAAATTCCAATGTTACCCGAAATGACTGCATTTAAAAGAATAAATATTTGAAGATATATCGAAAAAAATTAAAACAAAAGTTTTGTTTCTAGAAATCAATATGATTTAAAAATTTTGAATATTTAATATCAGTTACTGCTTTAAGAAATTTATTTATAATTATACATTGATTGGTGGATAATGTCATCCAAAGTAACAATACAAAAATCTAATGATTCATTTCTTTGCTTCATGATACAAGGACATGGCACATATACGAGTAAACTTAATCTAAAGTATATAAATCTGTTTTTTAGTATATACAGAACCTTTTTCTTATCTTCAAATTCATAATTTTGTGTTTATTACAAATTATTTTTAAAAATACCAAAATTTCAGAGTATACTTTCATTTTTCCAGTTTGAAATTCGAGAAATTACAACCCTTTCAATCCGGGAGTGATAGGTAAACTTATTATGTTATTGATTAAGTGTCACACAAATACTAAAGAAATCACCTAGTTCATATACCAATATAAAAATATTTTTAAATCAAAGTACTTACATATATTATAATTAGATGGTTGTTTAAATCAATGTCCTAAATTTAAAAATATTATGTCAGATGCATTTTGTGGTTTTGCTTAATATTATCGATTTAAAATACCACGTTGCCGTTTTGCGAGCTATTTATTTCATAATTACGTAGTATTTTGCTATGTTCAAAAGAAAACGGTATTACATATAAACGGAATATTCAGTTGCGATGTACATACAAAATAACCTTTTTTTCACTTAAAATCAGTACAAAAACGTAAAATTTATGAAATTTGCAACAAATATTGTGCGTAAGTTCAATATTAATTCATATTGTGACTAAATTATTCGTCAAAACATACAAGTAATAATATAAAATAAATCTAATTTAATGTATAAATTCTGATACAAATAAATAATAAAAACTCACATATTCGTAAACTATGGGAAAATGTGAATTATTGTTGATAGAGAAGCCTTAATGAAATATGGATATAAATTTATCACAACATCATAATCAAATTGAATATAATAATTTATATTATACATATATAGCATAAACGTATAATCTTATGTTATGTACATATCATCGTGAATATAATTAAAATATAATTGTTAAATGAAAGCAAAAATTCTCCAATGAAGCACTTTGATATTTAATATTCAAATTTTCCAAATAATTCCACCTTAAATGCCCTAAGCGAATTGGTTAATTTAGAAATAAGTGTTCTTAGTTCAAATTAATTTTTCAGATTTTATTTAAAATATAAATACTTAACAAACCCCTACAAAGAATTTTTCCCTTGTAATGATTATCCCGTCCTTTTTACCGCTGAATAAAGATATAAGATCGCAATATCTATAAATATTAATTAGATTAAATTTTCAAAGTAGAGATAAAAATATTTTAACTAATTATATCCAATTACGGTGGGATACAATTTTGACATAAAATATATTTTTTTGTAAATCAACAAACTGTGTGATGAATAATAATTAATATTAGTTTAGTGTTATCGCGTCATCCTGTTTCAATCCACTGCACGATGAAAGTGTAAAGTATCAGAACATCTGAATTTAATACATATAAATAATTATAACTCTGTATTTTTTTAAATTTGTATAAATCGTGCCAACTGAAATTTTAGTCAAAAATTTACTTTCTCTCTACAACACTGTTTAATTAAAAACATCTCAAATTTTCTAGTACTTTAAGAGGTAACAAAAAACAAATATTTTGTTTTTTTTTTAGAACACATTATTATTGTGAAGTTTGATTTTTTTAAAAACGTAATTCTGTAGAATTTTAATACAAATTAAAATGAAACATCTAGAAAGATATACAGAAAAAATCAATTTATCGATAAAATATTTTAGCTTTTTAATAATGGAATAACATATTAATTTGAAAGAGCTATAGCATACAAGTTCAAAAATTTATCGTCAATCTACTCAATTTGTGTGGCGAAACTGGATAACAGGATAATGGTTCCAGTAACAATTAAAATATTTTTTCGACAAATTATTTTTTTCTGTTTGTGTCTTTCTAGTTGATTTATTTTGATTTGTATTAAAATATTTTAGTAGCATTTTTTTAGAACAATAACTGTTGATTTGAATACACAATTTAAATATTTAAATTATACGACGTATTACATGATCCAATTTCATTTATTATCTAAATTACAAAGTCATTTTTGTACAAATTTCACCTCATGATTAAACAAACTCATCTGCGAACTCCGGACCGTCGATAAGGCTATTGTACTCTCCGACTCGCAAGCAATTCTTGAATCCTCTGCTAATATGAAAGTTTGGCTAGACAATGAGATAATCTATTCCGTCAGAAGATGTCTATTTAATTTGGACTGCAATAATAAACAGGTATCATTCATTTGGATTTCTGCACATAAGGGAATTCATGGAAATGAATGTGCTGAGGCCACTCTTTCCAGAGTTTTCCTCCATAAATTCCATATCCCGTAAAAAAACGTACGAATTCTATCTGGACTGCACAATGGATGGATCCAAATAATCATAAGGGTAATCAACTTAGAATAATTCAAAGATCTATTCCCCGCATCTCCTGGTTCACCAAAAGGAAAGTCTCCAAAAGAACGATATCAAATATCTCTAGAATGAGAATTGGATATTGCCAGGTAACCTCACATTTGTTCAGATTGAACTTGATAGATTCCCTAATGTGTGAGTGTGGTGCCGAGGAGAAAACCCTTGACCTTATATTTTTTTCCTGTCCATTGCGGATCACAGGTTTTTTTACAGTAATCTCATCCATGGTCATTTTCAACTCCCGGTTAACTTGTGTCATCTTCTTTATATATATATATATATATATAATAACAATTTTTTTGAACGACAATATTATTAACTTGTAATGTAATATTTCCTATTATATAATATTATAGTACTTTTTTCTATAAAATGGAGTTTAAACATGATAAATCACTCTTGAAGGATGGATTGCCTATTTAAAAGAAGAAGAATATTAAACAAACTCCACCGAAAAAATCAAAACTCAGTTAGATGATACCTTGTTGTTCCAAGACTACGATACGTCCATCGCGTAGTAAGCACCTTACCTACAAAGTAAATCAGAATACTAATAATAATACATTTATCTTCCTTTAAACTTCAGATCTCTAGGTAGGTCACTAAATATTTGTCTCAATAAACTATGAGTAAAAAAAAGTTATTACATCTATTTAATTATAGTTTTTCTAATCGTACGGGGGCGTTGCCTGCCTATTACCTTAACTAGAGGGGGTTTTAATCTCTGGGGTAAACTTTTTTGGGACGTATTTCACTTTATCAAGTTAATCGGGGGTCCAGTCTATCAGAGTACAGTCGTGTGTACCGACATTACCCGAGCGGCCTATCTTTACTCGGCGTTTGAGAATAGGCCTCTCAACTCTGCGCCATTTTGTTCATCACTCCCTCACAGTACTAAAAAATTATTTCAGTGCACCCTGTCGCATATTTTCAAATGTTCATAAATTAAGAAGGATATCTAAATAAAATTAAATAAACTACTTTATTATGTACATACATACACTAAGATCAACTAGTTTCAATTGGACCCAACCTTCTTCAGGACAATGTAGTATAGACTAACATAAGTATATTTAAACAGAAGGTTAAGAAGAAAGCGTAACAGCATATTCGAGTGGGACAAAATATCAGGTAGGGGATGGGAGAGAAGGGTGGAAATTACACGGGAACAACTTTAATATCGGACTATAGGATAATTGGATTAGAAATAAATATATATAATTTTTTATTAAGGAAAACACATTCTTATTGTGAAGTTGTAATTATTTAGAAATTTTAAATACAAAATTAATTTATTAATTATAAATATATACATATAAAATCAATTTTTTCGAAAAATATTGTTTTTGCGTCACCGGGATTCGAACCTGGATCTCTATTTCAAATGATTTTATATGTATATATTTATAATTAATACATTAATTTAATATTTAAAATATCACAGACCTATGTTCTGAATAATTACAACTTCACAATAAGAATGTGTTTTCCTTAATAATATATGTAGTATCAATGTGTCTAAAATTTAATAAAAATGAATTGATAATTCTGGCGTCTGCAGTCGGTTTACTCAAAGGTATTTGAGATTCTGTAAAAATAATGTAAAATAATGTTTCAAATAATGGAACGACAGGTGTATTAATTTGAAAAAATGTAACATATAGGTTCGAAAATTTGTCAAGAAAAATACTGGCGTTATAGCACAATGGTAGTGTTCTTCCCCGGATTGGAAATAAAGATCCAGGTTCGAATCCCGGTGACGCAAAAACAATATTTTTCGACAAAATTGATTTTATATGTATATATTTATAATTAATACATTAATTTAGTATTTAATATTTTTTAATTGGAATTGCACACTTACAACTTCATGGAATATTTTTACACATACTGTAAAAAAATTGTACATTTCAAAGAAACAAAATTATTCATGATGTTAAATTTATTCCTTCATATTTTTATTATACTCTCAACAATGCAATTTTCCATGAATTTCTAAATACTTCAACAAAAATAAAATTTACTACATCGACAGTGTGGCACGAAACTGCGTCTAACTTTAAATCAAATGCAGCATTATAACATTGCCAATACGCAAACTGTTAAATGTGGACAAAATATTAATTTTGAAATAAAAAATTAATTAGCAATTATTTCTCAGAAATATGATAATTATTTTTTACCGTGAGTAATAATTTGGCAAAGATTTTTTTTTTCTTCGTTGTAAGCATTCTAGATTTGTATTTTTCTTTACCATACTTGTGTATTGCTTTAATTTTTGTTGGTGCATGTGTTGTATCAAAAAAACTACCATAGTACAAACCCATATTTAGAAAACATTGCCTTAATTCAATAAATTCGACATTATTACAAATTATTAAGATTCAAGTTACATTTGGAAACATTCCTATTTTGCAGGTGCCATATTACATTTGAATGAAAACGTGACATAACCTATGACTCGACTAACTGTGTGTTTTTCTCATGGTTTTTTTTTCTCATGGTTTTTGATGCCAAAAGGTTCCATACTATTATCCATACTGTTGAACTCCATTCCAACAACAAATAGTTTGAAACTTCGGACTTCGAAAATATACACAAAACGACCGTTTCATCAGAAACTAAAAAATAAAGGATTCGATGCATAACATAATAAATAAAATATAGTATGAAAACCTATTCTTCTGAAAGCATACAGCCACTTGGGTCATTGTAGACAGCGCATTGAAATCAAACATTGTTATTATTAAATATACACATAAGACTGGCAGGGATACTGACTAGTTTGTATTGTACTTTAAGCATACATATGTAGCGCCTAATTCCAAACCTTCTAAAACGGATTTCGGATAATTAGAGTTAAACATGCAGTTTTTTTGATTTTTTTGTCAGCTACATAAAGAATACACTGTTTCTTGCAAAAGCCGTCTAAATCCATTAATATTTCACGTTCAAAATCAGGGAGAGTTCCAAAATATCCCAAAATAGGCAGAGAATAAGGCGCTAATCCTCCTAAAAGAAATCAGCCAATCACAACGCTCGTTGATGATCACGTGATTTAAAATCCAGTATGACAGAAAAAAAATACATTACATAATTGTCTCTTTAAAAAATGCTGATCTAAAAACAAACATTTTTAACATTTGCTTTCAAAATATACGTTTTCATCCATAACTATAAAAACATATAAAGTTGTTTAAGGAACTTTTTATATGAGACGCTATATTGTATAAATTATTTTTCAACATCGCTTTTTTTCACAAATACTCACATTAAGTGCTTTGATAAGTAAATAACTAGGATAGAAAGATTTAGGGGTGTAACACTCTGTTCCCTAAATTTTCGTATCTCGAAAGCATTTGACTTTAGGCACAATTTTAACAATTAAACGTTTTAGTTTAGTGACAACAGCGAGAGTATGTTGAAGTATGAGAGACTTAGAAATAAATATTCGTAAAATTTCATGTAATTTGTGAGTGTGTAAGCACGAATCACGAGTTCATGTAGCGAACAAACCTTGTGAAATTGTTAACACAAGCGAACATTATACCAATGATTAAGTATATCATTAAGATCAGAGCGATTAAATTTAGTAATTTCAATGAAAGTTGGTTGTAATGAACTCATAAATAATTTATTGGATAGCGTTACAGTGTTTTCCGATCATCTGTCACTTATCACGTCAAAAATTATAATCCTTTCGCATAATATTTTAACTTAAACTAATTTCAGCATCCTATTGGTGTATGATTCACGTCATCTATTGGTACTAATTATAAATAATGAAAAGAATGTTCAAGGAAAAGATTACGATCAAAATGAATTATTATAGAAAATAATTGGAAATTTTTATTGGAACCAGAAAACAACAGTAAGGGTAGAACAATGTCTAATAAACCAAATAGAAATAAAGATAGGCGCGCAACAGGGACGCATTGCTGTTCAACTTATATTCAGAAGAAATATTCAATAAAGCTCTTTAAGACTACTCAAGGAATTAATACAAATGGAAAGATTCCAAAGAATCTGCATTACGCAGATGATACGGTACTTCTGATGAGAAACATTGAAGATTTACAACTTTTTCTCAACCAAATAGTGAACATATGTGAGACTTTTGGGTTAGAACTTAATTCAACTAAAACAAAATATATGCTCATTAGCAAACATAACGCAGATGACAGTAAAAATCTTTAAATTGTTGGAAATAAATTGGAAAAGATACAAAGTTTTATATACCTAGGTTGCAATATAAAATAAAGATGGGATTCTTCTGTTGAAATCAAATGCCGCATTGTGCAAGCTCGTGCAACCTTTATCCGCATGAAAATGATGTTCTGCAGTCATGATCTCAACATTAGATTACGAATGAGAATGATCAGATGCTATGTGTTCTCGAATTTATTTTATGAAATGGAAACATGGACACTTCTCAAATAAATGATAAGGCAACTTGAAGTATTTGAGATGTGGATCTATAAAAGAATGCTTAAAATAAGCTGGTTGGACAGAATTACGAATGAAGATGTTATAGTTCGGATAAATAAAGAAAAAGAAGTAATTAAAACAATAAAAATCCATAAATTTCAATATCTCGGACATGCAATGAGACATCCAGAGAAGTATGAGATCTTGCACCTCATAATGCAGGGAAAGATTGCTGGAAGTCAAGGCCCTGGAAGAAAGAGAACCTGAGGCAATGGTTTGGCCAGTCTACTTTAGAAGTTTCCCGGGCCGTAGTAAATAAAGTCACGATAGCTAATGTCTGTTGAACGGATGGGGCACAAGAATAAGAAAATAGAAAATAAATCAATAAATAGTCTACGTTAAATTTGCACGTTCTGAATAAAACTTCTTTGCTTTTCCTCATTTTGTATTTTGGTTGTCATCTCAAATAATATTCAAATTTTTTGAGAGTTGCGCTTTTCCGTTGATTCAATTGTAATCATTATTCTGAATCAATTCGTAGAAAGAAAATGAACGGAATTGATTTTGCAAAATCGGTTCTCACTTGAGATGATAACGCGTCATGCTTTGGTCGTATCGCCCGGGAAAAGCGCCTGGTACAGACTGGTACAATGAAATAAAGCATATTTTAATGAAGTTATATTTTTCGTGACACATTTTCGCCTCGAATATCTCAATAATTATTTGTCGTAGGATATTAATTTTTTTATTGATATATAGTAACTTGGTACACTTTTGTTCAAAAGTTCGGAATCGACACGTGATTATTACGAAGGAATCTATGATGTTACTACTACTATGTGGAATAATAAACAAGTGGTCCCATCGAAAAGCGACAATTGCGGCCGCTGGTAGAGAACGAGTGAACTAACTTTAATACAGTTTTCATTGGCCATAGAGAATTATGTTTACTTTACTATTTCGTAATAAAACAAAGATCAGAAAAATTTGACTTACATACACTTTTATATCAAATGTACGATACATAGATATTTATTAGCGAAGAGTGGTTTTGGGGTCTCCTGGTCATGACCAAAAAAGTGCATTGAAATTTTTGGAATGTTGCGTCGGCAATTGGTAGTATTTCTATAGAAAACTACCTAAAATATGTATCGTATGGGGGAGCAGGAATATTTTACTTCGACTGATAAAATATTTCCACAGGTGTATTCGAAATTGCCGTCGTCGATTTCGCACCCGATTTGAAAGATTGACGTCGCACGTTTTGTCCCTCGCCCGGGTGCTATTGTTGTCTCGCGCTGGGGAAACAAATGACAGACATTAACTTGCGTAATGAAGGAGGCCTCCGCGGCCAGATGCTTCCGGCGGCTGTGCGAGCCAAACGACAATTTGTAAAAAGTAACCATCGGCATCACCGACCGTTGATCTATCGGGCAACTTTAAATAATGCTCCTACTACTAATTCACAATCTTTACATATACGTTGCCCATTTCACTTGATTTTTTTTTTTCTCCGATAGATATTTTTAACACTTTTATTAAATTTTCAAAAACGATAGAAAGCCACTCATTTCTAATCTGATACACTTGCTTAAATGCACTCAGTACATACTAATACTGTTTTTAACATATCTAATCATCTAATCACTACCTTCGGCCGACCCAAGTCGACTGCACGATTATGGCGAAAGAAATTAGGAATTGGGATAGAAATGAAATAAAGACGTTCAAAGACCGACAAGACTCCAGGAAGAATCCGACCTACCTGCACTGTTGACACTCGTCTGGTTTGGATTTTTTTTTTGCTGTGGCCACAGGTCTTCTGACTTCAGAAATACGCACTTCGTTGATACACACAAAGTGAGTACTACCCGAACCACACAATGCAAAGGTAAACAGTTCAATCTGAATTCGAATTCGTAATTTTACAGGACGTTTGTGAGAGTTTGGGTGTCTAGATGGGAACTTAGGGGTTCTAGAACCCCTGGGACTCCCAATATCTCATTGGGACTATCAGTATATTTTTAATTTTCTTTCTTTATGCTCTGTTTTTAAATTATTTAGTCATTTGTCGTTTTCATTTTGTTGTATTATAGTCTCTTTTTGTGTTTTCTCATGTCATTGGAATGTTACGGCCGGCAGTGGTGCTTTGATGACTGGTTACTTTGTTGTTAATTTTGTATTGTCCTTTTTCTTTTTTCAGAGGCGTGTTCTTTTTTTCCCTCGTCTTCCCGACTAAAACTACATTTTAATTTATTATTTTTCCATCTACTAAGTCTATTTGTAAACTATCAATAAATAAAGGATCGGGGCTAATGAGGGTTTTTTGTGATGGCAACTATGTGGCTCCGTCTTGTCACTATGTGCGAGAAGAAATCGCACAGCAGCCTATTAGCATTAAAAGAAAATGCCAACCTGGCGGTGAATAAGTAGGACCATATAGGAGCTTTTACTTATAAACGGTCCTGGGTAAGTGGCGGATTCACCCACCCTCATTGGTTTTAAAAAAAAAAGTTCAATCTGACACGCTGAATGTCAACTTTCAACAGTTTGACTCACTCAAATAGCCAAACGTCAACTTCTACAGTTCAACTTGTTAACCTTGCAGTCTGACGAGCTCGATAGCAGGACGTTCACTTGTTAACAAAACAGTCTAACGACCTCTATAGCAAAACGTTAACTAGTTCAAAGTCATCGATAATACATCACAGAGAACGGTCGTGCTCTGAGGTATAAAGTGGAGGCGGGTAAACAGGTAGGTAATAGAACAGGAACCATTATATCAACATATGTCGCATTCACACGCGCGCGCACGGCGACCGCGATCCATGAATCTGTCATAAAGATAAAACGGCTGGTGTCTTGTGGATAATTGGGTGGGGAGGAGCATACAATGATATAATGAACTCAGTAAAAATAATACAGAGAACAAGTATTAAAGTGATATTAAAAAAAGATCAACTTTTTCAACACAAACACTTTTTGCAAAATTCCTAGTCCCCAAAATAGAAAACATTTACAAAAAAACCTCAATTAATTAAATAAAATAACACTAGAAAATTTGAAACAAGCACATCATTAAGGTTTAAAAATAACTTTAATAATAATCAGCTAAATTTTATATATTTAGGGATAAAAAATTTCAATAACCTCCCTACACAAATCAAAGAAATAAAGGATATAAAAGAGTTTAAAAAGAAACTAAATGAACACTTCAAAAACACATAACTGGGCAATAAACAATATTACAGAATACTTCAGATGCACACAAATGGACAATGAATAGAATATGTAAGGTATTATATAAAATTATTGTAGTGTAACTCCCTCTCCAAGCACAAGAGCTGGTCTCTTTTTTGGAGAAGTAAACGAAAGAAAAACCATGTATGTATATAACCATATGTATGTATGTAACCATCTATTTAAAAATTGAATTTATTTTTTCTTTGTATTTTCGCTAAATTAAATAAATAAACTAAATAAAAATAAAAAAAATATTTTACACGCAGGCATTACATTATAATTGTTTGATATATTAGATGTCATATGTAGAATCGTACAATCAATTCAACAGTGACATCGTGAAGATTATGTTATTTTTCTAATGCATGACGGGTGAAATGACAAAGTTTGAAATAAATTAAAATTAATATAGTATATTGATCATATATTAAACATATTCTATGCAAAGCTGATATAATATTATTAATGAAAACACATTCTTATTGTGAAGTTGTAATTATTCAGAACAGACGGTCTGTGATATTTTAAATACTAATTAAATGTATTTATTAGAAAGACATACGTATAAAATCTAATATTTTTAAGATTAGCAAAATCATCTTTGTGGTTAAAATCCATTATTTTAAATTGTTGACTTGAAGACTTTTTTGTTAAAGGAGAAAATGATACTTTTAATTCATTAAGTGGGTAATAAAACAACTGTAATAATTTAAAATGACATATAATTTCAATTTTATCAAAAGATATTGTTGTTTTTACCAAGATTTGATCCTGAATATCTTCCTATCTGAGGAACAATGCTTTACGATTATCGTATCAACTATGGGTTATCGTTAAAACTTTTATTTATTATTTAACAATGTATTTTAACAAAATAAAAGATATATTTTTTAAATAAAAATGCGTTTATATATCTCAGGAACATGCATAGAATATATTATTTTCTTTTTCCTTTTTTGTTCTCATTTGTGTGTACAAAGATACATAATTTCCGTAACAATGTTCTTACATACTACAATTCACTCGTTAATCGATATACATAAAAATGAATATTTGTTTGTTTGTTCCGTATGCGTTCCTATAAAGTTCATTCGATTGCGATGAAACTTTGGTGAGTTGTTGTGCACACGCCCGCGAAGGTTTCTGAATTAATACAACCATTTGGTGGCGCGCGAGTCGTTTCAACAAATGTGTATATTTTATATAGTTTATTGCCATGAAACTGTGTGCACGCCCGCGAAGGTTTCTGAATTAGTACAACCATTTTACATTGAGAAAGTTCGCAAACCATGTGACGTAAAATGTGAAATTTGGACTCGTTGATTGGCTATTTGTTGGATTCTTTGTGGCGAATTTTCCAAAAATTATCGCTTTTTCTGGCGACTTCTCTCAATTTAACAAATATGTGTATTTCATATAGTTTAAGGACAGTTCGCGTGTGTTCGGTGTGAACTGTAGGTGCCTTAGATATGTCATGTTTACTGATATGTCAAAAACAACAATCCAAATCAAATAATTTGCGTTCTTACCGAGATAGCTGGCCAATCACTGTGATGGCTTGAACGGAAGTTGTTTTTGACTTCACAGTTACGTTTGATATACGCCTTGGTTACGTCAAACAATCGCGGGGTATTGTGAACAATTATCAAGTGAATTTGTAATAGCCGTCATTAAGCATTAATTTCACTGTCAAATCAATGATGCCACCCTGCAGTTTCCGGTGCGATTCGCATTTGCAATGACTATCAACAAAGCACAGGGACAATCGCTACAAGTGTGTGGACTAAATTTGGAAAATCCACGCTTCTCACATGGACACAGCTGTATGTAGCCTGCTCACGCGTTGGAAAACCTTCTGATTTATTCGTACACGCACCAGACGGAAAAACAAAAAATATTATGTATCCAAAAGCATTTCAATAATCAGAATTAAAATACAATCATTTTCTTTCTTTGAGTGGCATTGCAACTCATCTCGGATACTCGCTAGTCTTCTATAAAATGTTTTAATATTTTCTAAAATGCTATTTCTATCATTATATTTTTAACGTTCTGAGGAGACCTCATATATTATGTGTTAAAAACAATTTAAATGTTATTATTTAACGCAATGTGTGCCAAGTTATAATAAATTAGAACTAGCTGAAGTACCTGGCGTTGCCCGGGTTTCATGTAAAGTGAAACATCCTTCATTTAGGGGAATGAGGGTAGTTTTTTATTCGAAATCAGATGTAAAAAGTAATTTTCCTCTGATTTTGAACGTTAAGTGTACAAAATTTCATCAAGAAGTACCAAAATTCTGTTTTAATGGATGGGAAAGGGGGGATAAGGGTGCTTTTTTGAAATCTCGTGTAGACCGTGTCCTTTCTCTTGTTTTGAAGGTCAAGTGTCAAAATTTTATCAAGCTCGGAATAAAACTATAAATATTTGTATAATAAACAAACCCACAGAAACTTTTCTTTATATATATATGTATATTATAGTTTAGGGATATCAAATTTACATTTTATTGATACTCTTACGATTCTTCAGAATATATCGTTTCTTGATAGTTGAACCAAAGTAAATATTTACATTACTTACTTACTTACTTACCATCACGCCGTTTCCCCGCGGAGGTAGGCAGAGAGGATAGAGCGCCACACTCTTCTGTCCTGACACACAATTCTCGCCTCATCCACATTCATACATCTTCTCATACAAGCTCGCCGATTGTTGAGGCTTCTAACAGAACCATCCTCCATTATCTGGTTTACCTGGTTATGCCAAGTCTTCCGCGGACGTCTTCTATTTCTGGTGCCATCAACACTTCCGTCATATATCTTTCTTACCATTCTCACCTCATTCATCCGTTCCATATGACCAAACCACCTAAGTGATCCTTTCTTAATCTTACTCACTATACTAACATTAACTTTACATTCTTTACTCTGTCATAAATGGATTTGCCACAAATACGCTTAAATGATCTCATTTCCACTGCATTCAGTCTACTTTCGTTCCTTTTCTGCCAGCTCCAGGCCTCACTTCCATACATCAGTGTCGGTACCAGAATTTCATTGTGCACCGATAGTCTTGCTTCGTTTGAAAAATTCCCGTTTGATATATTTCCATTCAAAGCGCCGTTCACTTTATTACCTGCAGTCACCCTCCTTTCGATATTATTCTCAGCCTTTCCGTTTCTATCAAACATACTTCCTAAATACACAAACTCATCTACTTGTTCCAAACATTCATTACCTACAAGTATTTAGCACGGTGTCTTGCTTTCCTCCTCAAATACCATCACTTTCGACTTGTTAACATTCATCATGAGGTTGCTTCCTTTGCATACATCGTACATTCTACTCACCAGATTCTGTAGTTCTTGTTCATTATTCGCCATTAGTACCGCATCGTTTATCTTAATAATATTATATTGACATTACGAAAATAATTGAACTGCCACCGGGACTTGAACCTAGAATCTTTACATTTCCGGCAGACTGCTTGAAACATGTAGTTTAATAATTAATTTAGTTTAATAAGAGTAAAAATAACTATATAAGATAAGACACATTTTCACGTTCATAGCTAATTTAAATCAAATCTTTATAAAAATTTTTTTAATATATCTATTATAAAACAAGCGCAAATATCCTTTACATTTTGTCTATGAAAATGAGTAACACCTAACCCAGTCTGGATGCCGTAGCTAGAGATGTTATCTATAATATGGCTGTATCTCATGGAAAATGATCACCTGGCTACCCTTCTAATCGTCTACTATAAGACCAGATAGGGGTGTGTTTACTTGGTAAATTATACAAAACAAACAAGACGACAGAATCATTTGGTCAATAATTTTAACCCTTCAAAATATCGAGTACAAAGAAAATCTCTAAGATATATATCGCACACCTAGATCAAAACTAAGACAACTCAAAAAAAGTTATTTTTCAGTAGACAAAAAAAACATTTTTCTTTTTTTTGTTACTAAAATTATGAAACTAAATAATATTTTTTTATTTAAACCATTCATCATTCAATTCCATTCGTTTATGTACATATTTTTTTACTTCAGATACAAATTTGTAGTAGTCTGTAATTTTTCTAATTGAGATTGTTAAAAAATTTGATGCCTTGATAAATATAGTGATTTTGGGTTGCGGTATATTTTAGTTTTGTAATATCAATTTGGTCTCTAAATCTTGTAGATCAGAATTCTCTTTTGATATTTAATTGATTTGAATTATTGAATTTTTTTTGTATATGTCTATTATTGTTGGTACTATGAAATTTAATTTTTATTATCATTTTTTAAGTGATTTCTAATTGTAATATTCAAGTTTTCTCCACACCATTTAATAATACCGTATTGCAAATATGACCATACAAACACGCAATATATCAGATTTGTAAGTGATAAGATGTTTCCGAGTCTTAAAAATATGTAGGCAGTTTTCTTTATTTTGTTTGTAAGATTAGTAATATGTTATTTCGATTTGATTTTGTTATCTATTATGATTCCTAGGTACTTGATAATGTATTTGTCTTCAATTTATGAACATTGGTCACAAGACTCAGTAAGACTCAGTAAGGTCAGAAGGTGAGTACAGGCTTTGGCATTGTAGGTCATAAATGATATACGAGAATACTAAAATGATATTATTCGAGATCTGGGGCTAATATGAATACAATAATTAATAACCCTAAATTCTTGTTTTTTTTTTAAGTTGTCTTAGTTTTGATCCAGGTGTGCGATATGTATTCGTTATCTTTGTTTCGCTTTAATACTGCTGCTTATTTTAATTAATAATAATCAACTGCAAAAATTGCAATCAACTGCATATAGATCATAAATATCAATTACTAATAGATGGCTATTTAGATTATGATAATAATCAATAGAAGCGTTACTGATATTTATAGCACTTTTAATGATCACATATCTCTACAGAAAATATTCCAAAGGTGTTAAATCACACAACCTTGGAGGCCAATTGACAGGTCCATTCATTACACGAAATTAAGCGCTCTTTGAATGTTTCCTTCAATAAATTGATTATGGTGCATGCTGTGTGGCATCTTGCATAGTCTTGTTGAAACCACAGCTCTTCCACATTAATGCAATTCAATTGACGAACGAAAAAATCAGTTATCATGGATTTTGTGCACGATGGCGAATCATCGGGTCCTCCTCAATACTACGCTCCACTACAGCAACAGCTTCTTCGGTGCGCTCTGTGCAACGTCTCTGCGGATGCGTATTATCAATTAGAGTATGCGAGGTGTGAAAACAATCCATGGTTATTCGAATTACTTGATCGGATAGACGATTATATTGACTGTAAAATGGACGTAGCGCGTGGTAAATTTCGCGAACTGGACCACGATTTTAAAAATAAATTTTCAAACGTTGTTCTGGCGTAAGTCTATTCATGGTGTAACGACAAACCAAACTAAGCACAAATCAGCTATTATCTGTTGAATTGGCTGTCGCTGGAAGAAGTATTGCCAATTCAAAAAACAAACCTAAAAAAAACAACCTTTGTATGATTATAATAACCACCCGTTGAAATTGAATGCAAAACATTATGTTGTGTTATCCATACATATACGAACAAAAATAAATAAATTAATAAATTTATATACAATCAAATATGTTAAATATTTTTATATTAGCAAAATCAACTTCGTAGTTAAACTTCTTTTATTAGATTATTTAACTTTGTTTTTCTATCCACATAATTAATTAATACACCAACTGATTTCATAAAATACAATTTTCTTTTTACTTTACTATTACTTTATTATTAATTTTACTATTATATTTTTTATTACATTTATTTTTAAATAATTAACATTAAACCAATTGGTTTTGTAAAAGTCATTCTTTTTCATCGGGGTCATAAAAATAAAAACCTGAACATTACAATACTATATTTTGTTTCAAATAATATAATTATTAAAAATTATTTTAAACAATGATGGAAGACAGGAAAATGACTTTAATTATTCAAAAGTGACCGAAGTGTCCTCTTTATTAAAAATATTTTAGAATTGAACTTGTAGATATATATATTTAGTTAGTTATATGCAATATTTCAATTATATTTCCTATTTTTCAGTACATTTCTATATTCTATATTTATGTACCTCAGAACAGGTACTTTATATATACCTAGTGAGGTAAAAGGCGGCCAACAGGCTTGCATGTAAATGAAATATAATATAATACTTGTACTAAGGATTTTTATGTTGATGCAAGCTATAAAAGGAATGTTGTTATAAAAATAAACGTCGATTTATCGGCACCGAAATGAAAATTCTAAATTATTCAATTATTTTATTTATGACCAACATTTTTTATATAATTCCAAATTTCTATCCAAAGTAGTCTCATTTTTCAATAATCTATGGGAATCTATAAAATAATTAAATTCAAGTGATTCTTAACCAAGTTATTTATATAAATTAATTAAAATGTCTAACCATAGTTTGATTGCATAAAATATTAAAAATAATAAATGAATAGCTTAAAAGATTACAACTATTTTTACACACCTAATATACACATCATAAATCACTATTGCTCCACTTTACAACAGAGTATCGTGTTCATTACTTACACAGAATCAGTACATGATTTTTAATTAATAAATATATTCAAGTTACTCAAATGTGATTGTAAAATAATTCGTAGACCTTTGCGTTTAAGTATTCATACAAACCGAGTCCTCAGATTTTATCATTCTCTACCATCAGCCTTTTCTCCCCATACAATATCTGCCCCATGGGTGTCGTGGATTCCATTCTAGCACGGAACGAGCGCCCCATTTGAATTTATTTGAAAAAATAGTAGATGTTGCCCATTCAGCCTATTACATACACTTAAAATAAACATCTTACTTTCAGTCGTCGGATTTGTTTTAAAAATCTGAAAGATTCCTACGATTATATTGATACAACAACGAAATTACACTAATGTTTCAATTTACTTGCGTTATAGTAGATTACTTAACTAAACAACTATTTAGGTAACAAGTTAAGCAAATAACTATTTAGGTGATAAGTTAAGCAAATAACAATTTAGGTGACAAAGTGATAAGTACATAACATAATTTTCAAGAAACACAAGAACTTATAAAGTTGCCTGTTAGTGAATCCCCACATTATAAATTGGATGGTAAATCATTGAATATAATGAGATAATACGTACGTGCCGATGTTTTTGATGAATCGTTCGATAATGGAAAAACAAAAATATAATATAAAAAAAAATATTATGATTGTGAAGATGCAATTTTTTCAGACCATAGTTCTGTAGTATTTTAATTCAAATTTAATGTATTAACTATAAATATTTTAGTTGCTACCGGAATTTTTTCGATATTTTTTAAAATTTAAATAAGAGACTTACGAGGCTAAGAGGCTTTATTTAGTGCGTTATCAAAATTGGTTTCTAAAAAGGTTTTTTTTTTAATATGTCAAATTGTGTACTACCCATAAAATTGGGTTTTAATATTATCACGACTATAGTTTTGAGAGGTGCAGTTTCTTTCACTTACAGGTGTAAGGTATAAATAACAACTAGCAAATGGTGCAGATAACATTTACATGAATAACTCAGCCGCTGTCCGAAGAATGTTATTTAAGCCACTATATTATGGGGGTGTCACCCTTCGAAGACATTAAACAAATTCAGTCATCCCACAATAAAATAAATTAGGAAGAGAAAAAATGTAGTACACATTACAAATATAATATAATAATATTATAACTAACTTACTATCACGCCGTTTCTCCGCGAAGGTAGGCAGAGAGAATAGACCGTCATACTCTTCTGTCCTTTAAATAATTGTTGTTTTTTTAAAAAATTTAAAAATAGATTCTGGTGAAGAAACAATGCTATATTTTTAGTTAGTTATGACATCCTGAAGAAGGAAAATGTATTTTTCGAAACCGGTAGATGTTTTTTAAACTCAATTAGTGGTTAATAAAACCAAGATAATAAATAAAAAATATGAATTTTAACCACAAAGTTAATATTGCTAATTTTAAAAGTAAACATTGTTTACTTCAAATTGCCGCTTTGCCACATTATATCCGGTATAATTATGAATGGTTCAGAATTGAGTTGAGTCATGCCTCAGATGGATTGTTATATTGAATTGTAGAAAATATTGGATGCAAAGAACCGCGACATTCGTTTAAATAAATTAAACGAGATTATTTGCCTCCCACTTTTGTGAAGTTGCGTGCTTCGTTAAACGTAGATTTACAAAATATTAATTAATTGCGAGTTGTTACACTCAGTTGAGGCAGGGGCCATTGATTACGTCTTGAGAACTATTCATCATTATTTTTATTTATTTATTTCTTAGACACATACAATATATACTGTATAATTAAAAATGCAGTTTGTTTCATATAGATTTTTTAAACAGTTTCTTAAAATGCATTGCCCAACTAGGCAAGCCTGTTTTAGCACAAATTGGCAAACAAATCATATTTCACAAAACCAATATAACTCATTGAATACGAGGCAAAATATTATCAACGTTTTCTATGCGATGCGAGATGAAGGCCTCCCTGAGTGAGTGAAAAGTGAAAAGTGAGTTTTTTTTTTTTTTAATTAGATTCTGGTAAAGAAATAATAATAATGTATGTTTTTAGTTAGTTATGACATCCTGTAGAAGAAAATTGTATTTTTTGAAATCGGTACACATATCTAAACTCAATTAAGTGGTTAATAAAACAAAGATAATAAATATAATAAATGAAAATATATAAAATTGATTTTATATGTATATATTTATAATTAATACATTAAATTAGTATTTAAAACATCACAGACCGTCTGTTCTGAATAATTACAACTTCACAATAAGAATGTGTTCTCTTTAATAATAATTGAACAATTAAAAAACAACGTTACTAGTGATTTTGATCAAATAGCATATTCTATTATAAAATGGCATCAAATTAGAAAAAAATCATTGATATTATACTCGTTTTTATTAATTTTATTTATTTATTTATATATATATTCACATACATATTTTTGTTCTAACAAAGGTGAATACATAATAAACATAATACATATACTCATAGTTTATTGTGTGGGATGGAGTAGACTTCACCTCTGATATATACAGCGTTGTCCTGGCTACTTCGTTAGACTGAAGTCTGTGTTAAAGTAGCCAGTTATTTTTTTTTCGTGCTGTTGTGGTGTTATTTATCGACAGGAATAAAAAGAGAATTATACATATGTATAAAAAAGTAAAAATAAAATAAAAATATACGTAGTGGGAGTGTTGTAGGACTAGTGAATTATTAGTGAAGGTATTGTATAAATTATATTAGAATGTTGGATAGCCATATCATATATTCCATTTTAAAGCTGGATAACCCTAGAAGTATATAACATGAATGTATCTAATATATCGTAATATCTATATATCATGTTATCCTCAAACTCCAATGAACAATTGAAAAATTTGACTCAGTTAATTAGGTGCATTGTGATCGGGCGATCGAGCCAACTAATGAAACATTTTCTTCTTATCTGTTTAACTTTTGCTTAGCGAATTTCTTCATGGCTGTTGTGATCCTTAACAAATGACACAAAGGAAGCGAGCATTCTAGTCGCTAATTGCAAAATAGTCGAGAAATAACGGAGTGTAAAAACAAATTTCGCAGAAGTTGTGAGAACAAAGTCGGTAAGGAAGAAAGTCGAATAGGAAGCGAACGAACAATACAATTGTCGTTAGTGGAGCTAATTTCTGAATCTTAGTCATAGTTTGTTTTGTACAAAAGATAAAGAGAATCGTTATGATTTACATCTTTAATAAAATTTGATATGAATATTATTCGTGCATACAAATCTACCAATAGAAAAAATTGTAATATTATGAAATGAGGTAGTGGAGTCATTTAAAAATAAATTAATTGTTCCAAAAATTTTATTTACAAAACTGAAAGAATTTTTCTGTTATCTTGAAATATGGCAGATGATCAAAGTTGCGTGTTTTAAAAACGATCAGTTTACACCATTTTATCATGTGACGTCACATCTTCCGAGTAGACAAGTCTATACTCGACACTTTAATATTGTTAGTGTTAGAATATCGAGTGGTACTAACACTATGGCCAGTACGTAGAGAGATGTGACATCGAACGGTGGACTTATTATCCGAGTGTTTTTCAACAAGCCCAACTTTAAATGTCAATATTTCCGAAAGTATTTCACGTTTCGAAATATTCTAAAAGTATGGCAATCTGTTTTTTTTTCTGATATATATTAAGTATGGCAATTTGTTTTTTTTTTCTGATATGCTCCACTACCTCGTTGTACATTTTATATCTACAATATGACAATGAGACTCGTGTCCCCCAATGCGATTTTTAATCCATACCTCAGAGATTTACCGACTACGTGTTACTTCATATTAATCGTATTGTTACATTATTACACCCTAAGGTGAAACAAATTATTTTATAGATAGCAAGAGGAAGGTTGCAGGATAATTTTATTTTCTCTTCAATAACTTCAACACCACAAAGAAACACTAATAAAATGTAAATTTATTTACTGAATAATGATACAGTAAGTAACATCAATTAATATGGTACATACCTAAAACTTAGAAGAAATTCAATGTGGTTATTAGTAATTATTGCAAAGATTTTAAAATTTAGACCCTCCAGCGTCCCTTAAGCGGTGTCTTTATTCATAAAAATCATATAACATAAATCCATAGAATATAGTTTTACATACAGATATAAAATTAAGGTGCAGCAGTTCAAGAAAAACGAGACACAAAATGGATTGAATCACATTTAACGAAAATGCACAAAACACGAGGTATGGAGAGTGAGAGATAGGCGCGTAGGTAGAGTCCTACCCACGCAGGCCGGCCTAACTTTCTACCTGCGGAGCTCCAACGAGTCACCCATACCCATATAAATCCCTTATATAAAACAAGATTCGTCCCATTACTAATTAGGTCTGCATTTCTGGGTGGGCGGTGTCTAAACCCAGTCAAATCAGCAATCATACCTTCACGTGCATCTCACAATTCCACAAAATATGGTCAGGCGTCCGTTCCACTCTCCCACATGAACACCGCGGGGCATCCACAAGTCTAAACTCAAACAGTTTATTCCGTAATTGTCCATGCCCCGTGTATACATGACCTATGGTACGGACTCGTGTGACGCTCGGTAAACCAAAATAAGTTTGTACCTTGATTTTATCCGAAACATTTTAGTATCTGGAGCCAGGTGCGTTGATAAACGTTTTCACAGCTGGACCATAACAGTACAGTACAGTCATTGTCGATCGTTAGTTACATGATTTTTAATCTTCACAGCAGCAGTTAATACAAAATAAATTTTAATATTTGAACGTCTTATAATATTAATGTTTTATAAATTATGTTTTAATTTTGCAATAGATATGGTGATATTAGGTAACGTTTGTGTGCATATATCGTATCTCGTTGTGTACACTGGTTTGAGTTTTTGTCGCTTTCTACCAGTCTTAAGCTGAGTTAATTCTAAATAAAAATCTCAAAATGGTATTTAGATGTATCTTTGAGATTATCTCATCGTGTCTCATTTCGTGGCCTTTGATCTGAAAAGTGAAAAAATTGTCATAAAATTATATAAGCTTTGATACAACTTACAGAATTGTGTTCTGAAATTTCACTTTTATAATAGAAATGTGTTTTCATTAAAAATAATATATCAGCATTATGGCACTAAAGCCCGGTATAGGCCTTAAAATTTATTTATAGGAATTCTCACATTCCTCTTTGTTCTATGCTTGAAAATATCCAGAACGAATAAATACATTTTGTGCAAAATATTTATATTTAAATTAGTATGTATATAGAGTATGAATCTGAACAAAAAATAATGTGAACAATAATACAAAATGAAGACAAAATTAACAATTTGAATGTTAAATGATTTTATTATTACGAATAAAATTCCTGAAGTAATAGCAAAGCATCGAGTATTTAATTATTTAGTGTTTATCTAATTTTGATACCCTGTGAAATGAAACGAAAATATTAATTCAAATTAAAATATATTCACCGTTTCGCTATAGCAATCGAATACATTTTTGACAAATGTTGAACATGTACTCTGTAGTCATTCTAATTAATACATCTATTGACAACTTTATACTGCGGTGAATCTCAAATATCTTTGAGTAAAATCTACTAGGAGATGCCAGAATTAATTAATTAATCAATTTTATTAATAATACCCGATTGCAACTAAATATATTTTTGATAGATTTATTTTTTCTGTATATGTTTTTTGTTGATTAATTTATGTTAAAATACCACAGAACAATGTTCTGAAGATAAAATTGGTTTGCCTTAGAAAATTAAAAAATATTAATCTCCAAAGTTTCGAGATTATAGAATGTACTAAAATGGATTGAGAACTCGGGATTGGATTTCTTACTCTCGATCCCATCTAGCCAACGGAGTCGAGGTCTTTTGATACTTCGTCTTCTCTCCGAATACATAGTGCACACGTGACTGCACAAGACTCTTCCAAATGCACTAGAAGCCCGTCCCATCGCATTAATTGGACTTTTATAGAAATAAATATGCTAGGCTCATTGCGAAGCTTGTAAACTTCGAGGTTGTAACGGCAACATCAAACATGATCTTAGCAAATCAAATCAAAAATATTTTTTTTAGAATTTTGCATACAAATGTCAGCACTTCAGAAAGTTAACTTAGTTCAATGTTTAGATTTTTCTAATTTGTCTAATTATTTTTCTAATTAGCAACTTACTTAAGGAGAACACATTCTTTTTGTGAAGTTGTAATTATTCAGAACATAGGTCTGTGATATTTTAAATACTAATTAAATGTATTAATTAGAAAGATATACATGTAAAATAATAATAATCGGCAAATTTTCGAACCTGTGTATTTTTTAAAATGAATTTATTTATTTATTTATATATATTTTGACATCCATATTTTTGTACATAGGATACATAATACACATACATAATACATAGTTTATTGTGTGGGATGGAGTAGATTTCACCTCTGATATATACAGAATACATCTGTTTAGGTTCAAAAATTTGTCGTCAAAAATACTGTCGCTGTAGCATAGTTGGTAATGCACCTTCTCCGGATTGGAAAATAAATCCAGGTAGCGCAACAACAATATTTATCGATAAGATTTATTATATATATACCTTTATAATTGATACAATTAATTAATATTTAAAACATACTTATACACTGATAGCGATTAAGTTAGCCACGGAACAATAAATTTCATGGGACAGCGCTAACTACTCGTATACATAAATCATGAAAATCATTATTAATTCTATCTTTCAAACGAACCCAGTTATAATTTAATTAAAAAAGGTTAATAGAATGCTCGTGTCTGATACCAAAATAAGTTAATGTAAACACTTATACTTTTAGCACTAAGTCTGCGCGACAATTGGCCAAACAAGATGGCACCCGTTAGAAAACCCACTATATCACATTCGCATTCAAATATTAGCAACCATACTGCCATTCTAAATATTTTTATTTGAAAAGCACAGAAGATGAATAATTCAACATCTATCCGGTGAAATCTTTCAAATAGTAATATATTCAATATACAGTAAATAAGTGTATTTGTAAAAAATTCTCTGTATATTTATTATTCTCAGTGAGGGTATTTTCGTGATCATGGATAATGCGGACCACATCGGTAATGTTCCATTGCCACCTATTCCGATTTCTGTCATTTTTTACTTATGCAGTTCAGGAGTGGGTCCTTACCTTAAAATTCTTACCATCACGATGGCTTTCTACAAAATCTAATTCCTTCTACCTTGGACCACCAAAATACCTGAGGATTTGATAGAAGCTGTCCACGGTACGCGGAGCATGCATCACCAGCTCCATATTTTTAAACCATAATATATCCTCTTGCGCTCTCGCTCTCAAAGTCAATAAATTTTCTGACGGTTCTTATTTCTGTATTCCCTCTGTTTTTCTTGCCAGATCCTTTCCTAGCATTCCTTTTCTTAATCTCTGCCTCGCAGATTTCATCATTTGTTATTAAAGATTCTAGATCCATACAATAACAATATATTATTTACGACTTCGAAATGATTAATTATTATGTATTAATTTGGGTTTTTTATTAAGCTTTTAGTTCGATCTTTATGACCGATCTGTGAATCGCCGATCGCTGTGCACGTGTCTAGATGCACCACTATGTAGACATCATGGTCCCTGTTCTAGTATCTAACGGTTCTCCTCCCCACCTATGACTTTTATGTGTATTTATGAAGAACATTATATTATTTTACGTGAGATCGGTGTTCTTCGATTGTGCGTACCAAAATCAGTTTCATCTTGCTATAGTGTTTGGTGTGGATCAACAAAATATGTGTTCCTGAAGACGAAAGACCTGTGATATCCAGACAAAGGAGAACCACAGCAGGTAAATCGTGTTCTTTCTGGTGTCCGGTTGGTCATTGAGCCCCTCTTGTCCTATCCTTATACCAAATTAATTGTTGCGTACTTGACTTCTTAGTACGTCTTTTGTGTACACCTTGTAATGTGAAGTTCCAAGAAATAGACTTTGTAACAATTAATCTTTTATTACAATAAGCTACTATTTAGTACAAAGTATATCACTAGTATAGGTCAAACTATTAAGCCGATAAACCGCAGATAAAAGAGACGCGCGCACTCCTGCGCGCTGTCTTTATAGTCACACATACCCGCACCGGTAATGCGGCACGCATACACACATACACACACATCATTCCACCATTCCAAGGACATCACATTAATCTAGTAATTAGCGTAACTTGACATCAGTTTTTTTTTTATGTGATGTATGGAATATTTTTTAAATAGGAAAAAACATTTGTCAATATTATTATTTATAATTCAACTTAACTATTTGGTCTCTATTCTATATAGGGCACGAATTAAAATTAGAACAAGTTCAGCATCAATTTTTAAATTTTATTAACTCCAAGCTGTGTATACCTGCTGAACAATTGAATGATGATTTTCTAATGAGCACGCTTAATTTAACTAACTTATCGTGTAAGTGATTTATTATTTTTATTTAAAATAATAAATGGCATACTGGACCCCCCTAATTTAATTAAACTTATTTTATACCACGTTTCTGCGCGAAGTACCAGGTAGTCGGTTCTGTTCCATGAAAATTCATCATATACTAATTTTTATAGGAATGCACCCACACAAAGACTACACAGGCTTGGGAACAATTTTGGTCCTGTTGATATATTCCGATATTCAATGTTTAAATATGAGTAATGTTCTTGATGCTGTTCTAAGTCAAAAATATAGCTGATTTTGATTCTGTGTCAAAAGTAAATTTTTATTATTTTTTATGCCCTGAACCTTTATTTTTATAGTTTATTTTGCTTATTTTTAAATTTCTATTTTTCTATTCAATTTATATTATATATATATACATATACATATATTTATACAAGTAGCATGGAATATATAAATATATATATTCCATGCTACTTGTGTAGCTGCTCAAGTATTTTTTTTATATTTTTTATACCAAACCTATTTTGTAAAAGTCCATAAGGGCGTTAATAAATTAATAAGTAAATAAATATTTATTACATTAGTAATATTATTATTTATTAAAACATCCTACGCATTTTTAACAATGTAAAAAGTAGTAACTTATTTTAGAAAAAAATATGCTTTCTCCTTGTACTATTCTTTGAACTGTATAAAGACATAATATTATAGAAGAATTATCTCAACAAATAGTTATGTAGAAGAATATTCCGTACGTTTGACTTATATTTTTGTCCTTCTGTTACTACTGTTTTTTTTTTGTGTAGCTTCTTATTTGATCTTGTTACCTTCTTTACCGAGCAAACCAAATCTCTTTAGAGTTTCTTTTTTGTATTCAATGAGAATCGCATTATGTATTCCCGGTCCCACAAAAGCGAATAGAATTACCCACATATAGCTTTTTTGTTAGTCGTTTGCACATATCTGCGTGCCTATATTCCACGAGCGTGCACTGCGTACAAGAAAATAAGCTGAGCATTACGAAATGTACTGGGAAACAAATATTATACATAATTATAACGCAAAAATTTTCCGACAGTATGCGACGCACTATTGTGTTCGTATTCTATTACTGGAATGCTTAGTTTCGCCGGTTACCGCTACTAGCAAATCTGTTTATTCATTCATTTTGTGTTAGTCAATTCTTAATGTTTAATTTAATATTGAAGTTATCGATGTTTTGATTTTGTAATTTAATATAATAATAATTGACTAAATATAAACTGAGTGTTACATATCGAGGGTACAATATTTTAAGGGTAGATAGATACATATTCAAAATTTAAATCGAAAATGTTCAAACTGCGTAGGCCTGATCTCAGCCATGTCAGAGATACAGGCATTTAAAAAAGTCGCAGCTTTGTGATTATTTCGATTAAATTTAACACTTTTGATTTCAAAAAACGCATTTAAACAAAAAATTAAAGGTCCTGAAATTTTGAGCGGCCTGACTATTTTTCGTAACATAATTTAGGGCCTGAATCAAAGATATTTAATAATAACGGGCCAATTTCGTAAATTTTTTTTCGAAGTTCATATGCTTATCATAATTTTGTAAAAATCGCAGTAATATTTTCCCTAATGGTACTTCTGTTGTCTACCCATAAAATATTGTAGACGAGATCTGTTACACCTTGTTGTATATTTATTTAGTACACTACAATATTGTATTCATTTTCCATGAAAGGTTTAAATAAGCGTACATAATTGTTTATTACTGTTTGTTTATTAAATAAAGGGAACGATATTTGCTCATTTAGTACTTTTCATATTTATCAACAAACTGAACTCATTTATCAAAAGCTTTCACGACCGTTTTTTCTTGTGTTCAATATCAATACATAATGTGTGAAGCGCTGACGAAGAGCTTGGTTGATTTTAAATTTATTTAGAAGAAAACATTCTTATTGTGAAGTTGTAATTATTCGAAACATAGGTTTGTGATAGATTTATAAATTTGAAAAAGTGTAACATATGGGTTCGAAAAATTCTCGTCAAAAGTACTGTCGCTGTAGCATAGTTGGTTAATTTCCCCAGTTTGGAAAAGATATTTAAATTTGAATCCAGGTAGCGCAACAACAATATTTTTCGATAAAATTGATTTTATGTGTATATCTTTCTAATTAATACATTTAATTAGACTTTAAATTTAATTATTATAACTGAATCATTTTTTTTCTCGTTGTATTTTTAATGTATCAAATAGTTTGATTTGATTTTAAAAAACAATAAATTCTAAGAACTATTTACCTCATCAATCCTGCAATAGATATAAGTTAGAATACAGAAATTTGTTCATACTGATATTTTTTCATATATTCTTAAAAATATTTCCTTTTTCTATCTACTGACTTAAACATTTACATCGCTAAAGGTATTAGACACAAGATTTTCAAAAAGGTAAAAATTATGTTTCACCTCTTGACTATTCACTGTAAAGTATACATAAAAAATTTAGGTATAATTTTGTATAAATAGGAAGAAAATTTTACTTTAAACATTTTAGTACAAATAAATTAATTTGCGGTTTTATTTTATCAAATACGCCGGTTAAATGAAAATTTATTACGCAGCCTTTGATAATGTGTAGTTTTGTTGGTAACAGCCTTACTTAAATAAGTCTATAATAAGTTGTTACTTAAATAAATAAATCTGTAATATTTACTACATGCTACTAGTAAATTCTAAAAGCACTGTAATGCCGAGCTCAATAAATTCTTGGAAAAAGAAATCAGGTTTTTAATTCATGACTTTAATTAATGAAACTTTTCTTAGCCATAACAAAACTCTTATGGACTGCGGCCCAAAATATTGTGTATCAAGAAACCAACACAATATATTAGAAAATACTAAATTAATGTATTAATTATAAATATATACATATAAAATCAATTTTGTCGAAAAATATTGTTTTAGCGTCACCGGGATTCGAACCTGGATCTTCATTTCCAATCCGGGGAAGTGCACTAAATGAAATGAAGATCCAGGTTCGAATCCCGGTGACGCTAAAACAATATTTTTCGACAAAATTGATTTTATATGTATATATTTATAATTAATACATTAATTTAGTATTTAAAATATCACAGACCTATGTTCTGAATAATTACAACTTCACAATAAGAATGTGTTTTCCTTAATACAATATATTAGTATACATTTTTGAAGATGTATTTGCTTATGTTTTTTACAATTTTGGTAATTGGAACAAATATTCTTTTTATAAAAAAGGAATTTGTTTTTTATTCTCACATAGTATTTTACTAATAAAAGATACATTAATTCTCGTATATATAATAAAGGTTGTCCAGCGGAAAATTTTCAAGTTTAATATTAAATACAATAAAAAAAATTACAATATAATTATTTTGCGTTTTATAAATAATATCGTCTAAATGCTGGCGATTTCTTTCAAAACACTCTTGCAATCGGACTCTTAAATTTGCGAATACGCGAGAGTAAAGCGTTGGCTCAGTGCCAGCAACTTCACGGCGGATATTTTCTTGTAGGACCTGAATTGTTCGAGAATTTTTGCTGTAAACTCTCGACTTAAGGTATTCCCACAAAAATGTGGCACGGTGTAAGATCCGGTGACCGAGGTGCCCAGAATATGTCTCCATACTTGCTGATTAATTTATTGGGAAAAATTCCCCTGAGCTACACCATTGAAACTCTATCTGTGTGTATGGAGTGGCCCCGCCTTGCTGAAATTGTGTTCTGTTGTTGAACCCAAAAACCAGCTAAAGTTGCAGTACCAAAAATTCGTCGATCATTTGGCAATACACGTCAGCAGTGACTGTCTCTCGCTGGTTAAAAAAATAAGGCCCAATTATCCCTTCGGGAAAAATTGCGCACTACGCTGTCGTTTTTGGACAATCCAAACGTTTTTGATGGCATTCGCTTGGGTTGTTGGAGCACCAGTATTTTATGTTCTGTTTATTAACATAGCCATCGATATGAAAATATGCTTCGTCAATAAACAATTTGTTTCTAATCATTCGTGATGTTCCAGAACATTCCAGCATCGTTTTTCCTAAGATTTCACGTAAATGATAGTTATTTTCGTTGAGAAACTGCACGATTTGCAGTTTGTGTGGATATAGTGGACTATAGTTTCTTTGTCAAAATAACGTGCACTGTTGATTTGTTTATTCCCGTAAAGGCTGCAATCTCCCTTATCGATTTAGGCGGAATGTGCATAATTTCACGTCGAACTTGAGCCACATGTTCTGGCGTCGCTGCTGACGTCGATGGTCCCGGAGGAGTTTGATTAACCATTCTGCCTTCTTGTTTGAACTTTTGAACTTAACACCAGATAAGTTGCGTGCTCGGCCCATCACTCACTCGTCAAATATTAAAGCGAGTACAAAAAGCGCAATGTGCACGAACCAATGAATTACCGCAATTTAAATATTGCTCAACCAGTGACTCATTGCAACTGGCAAATAAGCAAATCACGCTCATCGAACAATATCTCTCCCACTTACCTCACTTGATGGTTTACGACCATTACAATTTAATCTTGAGTTTTTTCCGCTGGTTACCCTGGATAACGAGGGAACTTACATAGTATTTAAATCGATAATCTTTACCAGATGATTAACTTTCTTTTCTCTTTATATTATTTTAACAATTATTAGTAATAATACAATTGTGTGACTATTGTTTATAAGTTATTTCAGTTTTTAATTATGTTTGAAAGAATATTTGATGATTTTATTTATTCTCTATTTTGTTCTCGTCGTTAGTTCCCTTTTTATCATTTCGTTGTCTAAATATTTTAACTATTGTATAGTTATAATAGTTTCTTAAAGATTGTTTTATTTGTCGAATATTTTATTTCCATTTGCAGCATGTTGTATAATTTTTTGGAATAATATTTAATGATTCTCTGCTCAAATATAATTTTTGGAAACAGATTTTTTTTTTTGCAAGTTTAGTAAATCCATCGAAATATTTAATTTATTGAATATATATTTTGAGCTCGTTCGAGTTGGCATTATCGAGTATTACTTTTACTTTATTTTACTTTTTCTGAATTTTAAAATATGCATGTTGGTCTAAAAATAATATAAATACAAACAAACCATAAAAATAAAGAAAAATATTAAGAAATTACATGAATTATTGTTCTGTACACACATGAGGTAGCGTATAATAAATCAACATTTAAAATTTATAAAATAGATTGTGATAATAAATTATAATTAAAACAATTTGGTAATAATTTAGCTTGAAACATAAATATTTATTACTGCAAGTCTTTGTATGATAACTCGTGAGTTTTTAAATCACCAGGTATTAAAAAGTTTAATCACTGGTGGTAGAAATCTTAGTTTAATTTATAAATTATATTACCAATTAACCTTCGTCTGTTGCTAAACCGATTACATAAGAAGATTATTGTAGAAGGCAAACTTTGTTTAAAAATAAAGCAAATTTTTGAAAAAAAAGAATATCTAAACTTTATAAATATTGGTATACGTAATTAGAAAATTGAAGGATTCTTTAAAATAACCTGATTAATCTTTATCCCCAACTTACTTCTAACAAAAATTATATCCAATTTATTAGTAGTTTATATCCAAATGTTGAATACATTGTAGATATACTCAAAATAATTTAAACATGTTTTGTGTTTCCATTATATGTCAAAAGAATAATCTTATTTATATAAACTGTCCTATATCTTATAACTTTATCAATACGATTGAACTGTAACTTTAATAACATGGTATTTATTTACAATATTTTGTATCAAGATTAAGATGTCTCACAGAGACGAAGCTATTATTTTTTATATGAGAAGTATGGAAGTCTCGGACATTACAGGGCTTACGATGGGTCATCGGCTGGCTTAAATGATCACTTTACACAATGTAACGTTCACCTATTTACCCACACTACCGCATCTATAAAATTTTTGTAAGTTGTATATGTGATGCTATCGGCGGCTGAGTTCCGTCCAATTAAACTTTATCTGTGCATTTTATACAAACCGAACAAATGATGTGGGTCGACTAAATCTCTACTTTCGCGTAGTACGAGAGCTCATGGACGATATCAGAATACACACCCCCTGGACATTAACCTCCGTGCGACAAACCTAGAACTTTCCACAAGCGTGAGCTATGATGATAAGAGCAAAAAAATGTTTTTTTCAATACATATTAAATTAATCAACTTGAAAGATATGCAGAAAAAATCTAGTTATCAAAAAAATATTTTAGTTGCTACCAGGACTCAATTAATTTGTATTAAAAATATCACAGTTTTGAAAATCTCCAACTTCACAACATAAAAGATTTAATGTTTGTCTAGATAAAGATTAATTACTTTTCTATGACAATAATTTAAGTTTAAAAATTTTATCATACGAAGCATGACTAGCAGTGTATAATTGAGTTTTTGTGCTAACACTAATGGTATTAGCCTGGAATTAGCAAAAAAAGAACGAAAGAAAATAAATGCAGTAGAAATACGGTCGTCAGGTGTACGTGTGGGAAATCTGTGTGTGGTAGAGTAAAGATTTAATAAATTAAGAGCTAATGTAGGCCTGTTTACAGTATTGTTGATAGAATTTACATTACATTATGCCATTATTGGTTGGGGATATAATACTAGCCTATTCCAGTAAAAAAGGTACAAAAACTGAACATAAAAATAATATTTTAAAAAACCAAAAGATTATTCGACATAATTACTTTTTGAAGAATTCCAAGTACTAACATTTTGTGACGTATTTAAAAGAAATTCTGTTCGTCAAATATTTAAATAAAAACAAAAATATCAATTTATTACTGAAAATCGTACTTGATTTTAATTTGTATTTCAATATTTTAAAATCAATACATTATTTGCACAGCATCACTACACGCACCTAGGAAAAAAATTCTTTAATAGCTTACCTGAAAATATAAGGAAAATTATTTATACTAAAGAACTATTAAATTCTATTAAAACAACACTTCAAAGTGAGATTAAAAAGAATCATGTACTTTTAAACTTTAATTATACTATTATTTATATCGCTAATGTAATTATGTAATTTAATTTTGATTTAAAATTTAATACTATTGTAAACAAATTTTTTTATTGATATACAGTCCACCTCTCTACACAAGCACAGGCTTTCAAGAGTAGCGTAGTACGGAAAAAAAATTGTGCCTGCCATAAATATTGTGTTATAATTTGGAAATTAAAATAAATAAAAAAAATCATTGTGATGGTTTGGTCATATGAAATGTATGAGCGAAAAACGATGGTAACTAAAATATATGAGGCGAGTGTTGAAGGCTACAGGAACATATGGTATCCGCGAAAGATCTTACGTGATTAGATAAATCAGATATTTAAAAATGGCCCTGTTAAAAACTTCAACATCCGATGATCATGCATGAGTAGGTGTATAAAGGTGGGCGAGTCAAGAGTGATATACCAGTACTACAGATTATGGCATTCAGCGAGGGCTAGTTAAATTTGAACACTTCGCATAATTTTAGTAATAATCAACAAATTCGAGAATAAAGAAAAATGAAAACTTCTCAATGAATTGTAACGTAATCAAATTTTGCTTAAACTATTCAGAAACTATACTGTCTACTCGTTAAAATTATAGTCTATTTTCCATTTGAACAAACGTTTTCTGTGTACATTATATTGCCTAACTACCCCGTTTTCCCCGTATTCTCGGAGTCGCCACATGCCACTAACTGCGTGAACTTCATAACTATTCCGCTTAAAGCCAGGACCCACTTTGTCGATTGTGGTATGTTATAAATAGAATACAATTAAAAATCATTTTATATATGAAACTGGTGTCTGTTTTGGATTAGATTTTTTGTAGATGGTTTCTAGGCCAATGTTTTGGCTCGGTAAGATGTGCCATTGTAAAGGCGTTGCCTAAAAAATTAAGGTACGACAGTACTTTTTTGCAGGAGATATTAATTTCCCATAATTGAGTAAATTTTAGTTGGAAATCAATCCATTAATATCAATTCTGTACATTCCATAATATATTAGTTATTTGTGACTGTGTCGCCATCAACGGGTTGATTTAGTCAATTCATTATTTTTTTATTTTGAACTGCGTTATTATTTTCTTAACCTTTTTATTTTATACTTGTGTATATTAGTGTCGAATCCTGTAAAGTACTTTTTCTTCTATTACTTAAATTATATGTATATGAAGAAATGCACAGAATTAATAATAATATTAGATTGACTTCGAGATAAAATTTACTCAACTGTGAGAGATTTATATATTCTGCAAAAAAGTACGGTTATACCGTAATTTTTTGAGGCAACGCCTTGACAATTGCACATGTTAACGTTCTAAAACGTTAGCCTAGAAACCATCTACAAAAGACGCGATCTCTCCCTAAAGAGAGGCCATTTCTATGTTTACATACTGTATAGTAATCGTCTTCATCTAAAATTTCTTCACAGACACTAGAGTCGGATTCCAGCCACCCCATAGAATGTTAATGCTCATGGTTATCAGAACTGTGTCGTTTTTGCGATATTTTAATTAATATTGCAACAATAATAAAGGGAAACAAAATATTAGACGAATCACTCCACATATGTTGGAAAGATGCCTAAGCCTAAACCTAAACTCCACACATGTTGGGAAGATGCCTAAGCCCATTATTTAAATTCCTTTAATAAGAATTAAAAACAACGGTCGTTTATATATATATAACACACAAAAGATCAATTAAGTCATCATGTACAGAGCGTTCACTCAGTAAAACCACTTTAAAGGTTAGGACACAGATTATGTGTCGAAAATATTATAAAGCCGTAACACGCTCTTTTCTGACAGTTCGCGTAGGCAAAATGGCAGCGCCACTACAATCGCAATCTTACTGCAAACTAAAGAACAACAGCCAATTCAGCGTCTTCCCCCTTCCGCATCTTTCTTCCGGTTATAAACATCTATCTATCTCTCTCTTTTTTATACATCTCTTATGTGCGTATGTAAAAACAATGTTTTCGTCTGTAAAAAATGTGAATGTTGGGGTGCACAAGACGCGGACCATCTTTTGGTGTGACCATTATCACCAGTCCAGAGCACCCGAGCACACAGTAAATGGAAGGACACTTCTTGGAATATGTTTATTATCATGTTGACTGTTTGGATTTTATTTACAGTTTGACTGAACTATTCTCTAACGTTTTTAAGCCACGAGTTGCCTTTTTCTTGTATGACAATGTGCAGGGTCTCATAAGTTTCAGAGTTTTTCATGACATGACCAAAATACATCAGTTTTCTCATCTTTAAGGTACGAGTGATTTTCTTTTCTTGATTAGAGGAAGTTCTCCCATCTTGTGACAGCCCTAATATCTGAAGGATACCGAGAAAAATGGAGGAGCATAGTCAAGAGGACGGGAGTTCATAGAGATGGTGAGTATGGTGTCATTTCTTACTCATAAGTCCTGAATATTTTTGCATATTTCTGTATACCCTCATTTCAAACTCTTCAAGTTTCTTCAAAACTCCTTCAATAAGAGTCTTATATTCCACATCACCAGCAAAACTGAGAATACATAACATCTCACCAGGTAAAGTGACTATGAAGAACGTACTTCCATATAATGAATATGTTCTCATGAATGCCTTCGACAGCTATTTATTGTTCCCGGATTTCCCGTTGATAATATGGTCTTGTATGCAGAATGAACATTACCACTAATCTTGATTGACATTAGCTGTTTCTCTGGCGCCGTGGGTTGGTCCGATGTATTGTTCTTCTTATATCTGGGTATTATTCCGACCAACCGAAATGCGCACTCCCGAAGTTCCGATTATTGAGAGATCTTTACCAGATGATGTACTAACCGCAATTGAACTCCAACCGTGGTTTGATAGCGATTCTTCAGTCTCAACAAGGAAACTCAGGGGTGCTAGTCGAAATAATAAAAGGTGCGTAAACGGAATATATCCCCGGCTTTTTTTATTATTTGAAGTGGTTCTAGTTTTCATACAACATATAACCCAGATAAACCATTATTTAAACACGAAACATACCTGAACCAACTCATATTACATAACATGACATTTTAGTGCGACGACAGGGAACAGTTATATGATTGGTAGTCTATGATTTATTTGATGAAAAAACAATATGATGTACCTATAATTCGTGAGGCATTTAAATCCAGATTAAATTAATGATCTTTATTATTCACTCTTTTAATATTAAATATGAATTCCTTGTATTTATTATACTACCCTGTCAATATGGGTCCTTTTATATTATAGTTACGTGTTAGATACCTACCTTTCCACGATTCTGTGGAATTTTCGACCCGCATTTTTTCAAAAACGCTTCGTGACCCCTCTTAAGCTGTCAGTGTTCCTTTAATTTATTTTATGTGCTACTTTCTTCTCCAAAATCCATAAAGTCCAAAAATTCACTTTTTCGTTTTCTGTACCAGTTATTGAGTTAGCAACATTTTATACCTAACATAAAATATACTTTTTAATTATGGTATCAGATTATTACAACTTAATATTGTATTTAATTACTTCAACAACCAAAGAGCGCACATTAGACGGTATGTGGAAGTGGACAAGGCTAGAGTGTTATATCAAAGCAGAAATGTGCGGCGTTCTATCCAATCTGGCAACCTCTGCATCGGCATGTTGATAAGTTAGTTCGGCCATCATTAAGATTGTGGATTAAAAAAAGTGATTATGATGATTTATTTCACCTATTTTCCAGCAGTTCGGTCAGTACATTGAAATAAAATGTTTGGTGGAAATATTTATAGATGGGAGGCACTTACTTCTTTGGTCTGCCTGAAGCTGGATCAATTGTCTCTCCTTTCCAACGACAAGACATGCGGCGCAGAATATGTAAACAATGTTAACACTCGCCTAATAAGGATTGTTTTTTATGTATTAGCGGAATTAAATATATATTTATTAATTAATATTAGCGGTAGTAAAACGGATTGAAGCGATGGCAGATTAGTCCGTATACAATTCTGAGCGCAAACTGAGCTCGTTGATTGATTGCAGCGACCTATTTTCTTCTTCATCGTGCACAAAGGGACAATTTAGGAAAAGAAAGAGAAGGAGATACTAGGTTTAAATTTTGATAATCGCGCACATATAATGTGCGTGTATGAGTGCTTTAAACGGCGCTAACACTGTTCGTGACTACATATTTTGAGAAATAAAGTGAAATTAAATATTTATTTTAGATAATTTCATGGGACATAATATTAAAATCTGAACAATATTATAATAATTGTGATCGTATTATTACAAGATATATTTTATTTCGCAGAAATTCTAGTTAAATACAACCTATTTCAAAGTAGAATGCATGCAGTTGTCATTCTCACTTGTGTTCAATGATGAAAAATGATCTGTTGATAATTTGAGGGGAAAATATACTACCTATCTTTTTTTGCTATTTCAGAGGTAAAAAATGGAAATCCTCATGCAAATAAAATTGAATAGCTGTCCCCCACAAGTTGTTGAGTTAAATCGTTAGATTGATATTGCCCTTACAAGGCGAAACGAAACGAAACTTCTTCTATTATACAAAATTATTACGACCTCTATCAAGTAACCTTACTAGGTAAACAAGTTGCCAGAATCAAAGTACCGAAGTACTGGTTTGAGTTATCAAGGAGCAAACGGATAATGTTATTCAAAATCGATATAAATTATTCAGCCGGATAAACCGATCGCAAGGCCCGTGCACCATCTGATAGATTTCAAACAAATTGCGAATGCATGGCTGTGGCATGGTAATGGATACTTTACGGGTATTCGAAACAGGCTATAATGCCTCGCAAATTGGGTCTAATTGTGCATAATGATTGCCCTCGACGGCTCGACGGTTTACATACTAAGTCAGTTTTTAAAAGGTTCGTGATCAGTGTGAACAGGTTCTTACAAAGCATTGTGAATTTTAATGGATTTTCAGGAAATAATTAATTTATCATGTCGTGTCAAATAATTATATCAGTATTTAATGTGTCGCGCGTTACAAATTATACAAGTTGAAGATGTTACATTCGCACGCGCGCGACATTAGCTAATCATAACAAGTTAAGAGATTTATTCATATATAATATTTATTCATCCATATGAAACAATTATACAATTAAGATTGAGCTATATCTGTCTCACTAGAAAGATCTGTGTTACGACAGACATAATTTACAAGAAAGTGTACAAGGTAAATAGTTACAAGTGTGCAAATACAAGGTGTCCCAAAAGTATTTTTCATAATAACAATTATGTAATAAAATAATGAATGAGTTTAATAAAAAAGTGTTTATTTTGCATTTAAGTACAGTCCTTGGGAATTTATTTCTTAAAAATTATGTTATTATTTCGCTGGCACTCTTCTAAACGGAGGTAAAATTTCTGAGAACTGCTCTGCACGTATTCTCCGTGATTTCTGCTATTTTTTCTCGGATATTTTAATTTAATTGGTTCATATATGGAGGATTGTTACTGTATACCTTTGATTTAAGATAATCCCATTGGAAAAAGTCCATTAGTGTCAAGTCGGGGCTACACGGAAGTCAGTTTATGTCATCTCGTCGGGATATCAATTTTCTATGGAAAATTTTACGAACAACTGATAAGAATACGCTCCATAGCGACTGAATTCTCAAAGAAACGGCTAGCGATCCCAAGCCCCCCGCCCCTCTCTCGCTTGTTGCGTTGGTGCAGCGAATGGACCAACATGAAAAAAAAATTTGGGACACACTGTTCAAGAATGAACTAACAGTTATCTCAAAATATAAATTGAGTTAAGGTGTATGTATAAATAACAATTACAAGATAGATAATAAAAATATTATTTTGAAGAAATTTTCAACAATGCATATTATAAAATTGATCAGTATGTTTGTGCGAGAGCGCCAATATTAAACCCATATTGCGAATCCAATTTTAAATTATTAGTTTAATGTTTTCGGGATTTTCAACAATGCATTTTTTTACGTTTAATCGCAATATTTGCTTTAAATTTTGTAACATTATATTTAAAATAATATTTTAATATAAAGGCTTTATGATAAGTTCGTAGCATTTTTATTAAGTTCACAATTAATTTTGTTAAGTAAACAAACTACATAATCTAATAAAAAATATATTCTCCTGCATTGTTTACGATTGATTCCCTGCGTTCTGGCAGCTTTCAACATCAATTTTAAGGAAATCTGATGTTTTGCAGATAAAGAAGTCGCGCCAGTTTTAAGGAACACCCTCTTTATTATAGGATTGTTGAAAAAAGAGCGACAAAGATGATAATCTAGTAGAGCAAGATCAGGAAAATTGTGCACATGTGGAATAACCTCCCGACCGAGCTCTTGAATAGTCGCTTTTGTAACATTATCAGTATGCAGATGGGCATTATCATGCTGAAATCATTTGATGCTGTCTTCTCAAGGTGAAGAATTTGTAGGCAATAAATCTCAGACGTGATGGTTGCACTCCTCTAGTATTCTATTTACGCCTTAACTTCTCGGTTAAGCTCAAACGTAAGAATATGTTCGATTTATATTTGATACTCCATTTTTTTTAGTAACACAAGCTTTCTAAAAATTAAAAATTCAATAAAATACTACAATATATGTAAAATTCTTTTCTGTTTTATCATTTTCTAAACAATCGTCATAGCTGCGAAAAATCTGTTTAAAGGTCTACAATAAAAATATTTTCTTATAGGTACTTTCCTGTACGCTTAGTAGTTCTTTCTTATCTTAATTTGTGTCTCGTTATGAGGTGATCTTTATTCAAATTTTTTTTTTATGTGGTCTAGATCATTATTCACTTTCAAGTCAAAGCTGTCTCCATAAATCAAGGTTATTTTATATTAAGGATTCATATAATAAAGTAGTTCAAGTTTTGTGTAATAAATAATTTAATATTTTTTGTTTATTATGGGAATAATTAAAATAAATTATCATTATGAATCATTGCTAAGTATGCACTCACGTTTACCAGTTCTCGTGTTTCGCTCTTGGTGAATTTTACGCATCATGGACACGCATCATTACGTACGTAGGCACTCGTTTTATAATTGGTGGTTTAATTATATGATTTAATAATATTTCATATTCAAAAATTCCAAAGGCAAAATAAATTCTCAAATTAGAATTAAGTGAATATTTACGAATTTGAATTTCTCACAGCGTGAATTTAAATTGAATAAATTAGTTGTAAAACTTCAGACGTATACACTTATATATCTACAAAATAGAAACATTACATTAAATCGGTCAAATAAGCTTACTTATGTGAAAAAAATTATACTCCGCTGCTCCAAAGTACAGGCAAAACTTGGTCCTTTGAAAATAATTTTCCAGGAAGGATCTTCTCAAAAAATACGACACAGCTTCACATAAAATATTTTAAGGTAATAATTTTAAATAAATAATTAATGAATTTATCTTAATCGACAGTTTTCTATGAAAATCTACGTATTATTAGGAATGTTTTAACAAGCCTTCATTGTTAAGATGATTGTATAGAAATGTACATATTTCTTTGAATCATGTTGAGATTCTAATATGTGAAATTATTTTAAATATTACGAAAAATATGTATAAAAATATTATATTTGAATATAGAGACGAGTGACTAGTTTCAAAACCGAGTTGTATCTTAGAAATAAAGTTTATAAATTGTTTCAGATAAATTTATGCAAAATTATTTACTGAAATTTTTAAATTTGCATTTGTTACTTGGCCCTGCAGGCGGCTATTATGCCTACTTCATTATTTTGACATTTCGGAATGTACTTAATTCTGCCGTATACTATGGACAATGCAGACAAGAAACGATTACAGATGTCAATATTATTTAATATATAAAAGAGAAACATTTTCCTGCCCAATTAATCAATTACTATACAGCTATAATGATACTGCATTCAAGACGTTCATAAAGTTATAGAAATGGACGAAGAGACATAATATAATTATGGATTATATTTAGCGCAAAATATCATCAGCGCTTCTGTTACAAATACAGTATATTAATGTACCGGCTGGCTGTACAGTGTGATGAAATACACGTCGGCTAAGTAAGTCAAGCAGAATAATAAATAGCTCGAAAAAATATAATTAGATTCTCGTTTTCGAACTCCTTCAGTTATATAACCTTTTGAAGTTTAAGGTTTTATTAAATTCCTTAGAAATATTTTGTTTACGCGCTTTATACTTCGATAGGTAGGCCTGATATAAAATTTTGAATATGTGTGTTCTATTTCTGTAGATTTGAATTTACAGAAAACAAAAGCGATGCTGCTTCTGGGAAAAGAGTTTGTGATTCGGACGGACTTTTTACGGCGGCAATAATAAAACTTTTAGTGTATATAATTTCGGATTAGCGGTTATGTGAAGGTGTGAACGTGGCTGACCAGCATATTTGCGGACCATCAAGCTACAAGGATAGCGACGTCGGCCTCAACCAGCACAGGTTCGCAAAGGTTTGTGTAATTTGAATTTACATAGATTGAATAACTGTATTCATCATTACCAATAGAAAACCCAGAACTAGCTATCGAAGTATTTACGGAAACATATTTAATCAATTTAACATTGCTAATAGAAACATTGGAATCGGGTAACATAAATCAGTAGATTTAACAATTGTAGATACGGTTAGGGTTAGAATAGAAGATATTCTGTTTTGTCGAATCAACGGAACAAATAAAGGTTTCACAATTTCATTTCCTTTTGTTTAACTCTATGTGACCCAAATAAATTCCTTTCGCCTCGCAACGTATGTGTTTATTCTCTGAATTTAAAAAAAAATATTTTTCTTTCTAGTTTATTTAATTCACAAGTATTTTAAGATCTTATATTTTATAAAATATAAATTATAAAAATATAAATTAACGCGATATTTATTCAGTTTTTTTTAATATTGTGCTGAGCATTAACAGATGATGACATAACATAGGTACAGAATAAATATGTTATTATAAAAATATGGTCATTCAACCCTCTTATAAATGTTCGTCACATGTGTTTACATATTATAATACGCATTGACAATGAAATTTAATATGATATATAGGTAGGGTAGACCTGGGTCAATTGTAGCAAAATGCGTTTTGAAATTTTTTGCATTGTCGCTATAAGAAATACATAAATAAATTATTTTCTAAACAGTAGATAATTTAGTTGTCTTCAAAATTATTATATTTTAATTACTCTACTTATGATAGAAATAAATCTATAAGCTTATAAACACATCGAAGGAAATGATACAACTCACCCCGACCCTTGAGTCAGTTGTACCAGTAAAGAAATTGATTAAAACACAGAATTTAACCAAAAAGTAGTCGTATTTTAACCATTTTGGCGAAAAAAAAATGTTATTTTATTGTTTCTTAAAATTATAGTACAATTTAATTACTACATTTAACTTAATACAAAATATATCTAACCTCATAAAAAAATGTAAAATTTTTGTTAATTGTGTCAGTGTTAGTATTCAAATTCACTATATAATAAAGTGATAAAACAAACATACGTTAATAACCCTGCCCCCTACTAATTTCAAATTAAAATACAGAATTTCGATTGTTCTCTACCCATAAGCGTTTCAAAACCCATCATAAAATGAACACGTATATCGAAAGAAATATGTGGATCAATAAAATGATAAAAACAGAGCATACGAATCATGATATTATTAATCAACTATTAATCTGATCGAAAAACTTACATTTAGCGCACAAAACAATCATTTTTCAAATCCAGCCGTCCGCATTTCGCCAAGATTTGTGAGCTACTAGAGACAAGCTCATATCCATCAAACGCGCCCCCTGATGGTGTGTCATATATGTACCTACTATAGTTAACGAGTTATTTGCATTGGTACTACTGCCTCCTGGTAGAAATGACCCCAGTCTACCCTATATATAAAAAACAAATGTCACATTAATTGACAAGGTGGTTACTTTGTAATGTAATGTGAAAATTAAAATAATAAATGTGTTATATCCTGCGGTGCCAGCTAAAATTCAGCTGCGTCGGTTGATATATCTTCCTTAAATAATATAGGTTGAAGTGGTGACGATAATAATACTCAGTAGAGCTAGTAACAGTATAGTATATATTCCGATCTCACTAGTTGTTCCGAATTCATACACACTTTTGGCGCGTCTTTTCAAATCAACCGCGACTAATGTTATTGACACATTCTGCGTCCAAATTTCCGTGCATACGTTTCCTCATGCGCGTCTTTTCAATGTGAATTGTGACCTTGACACCAGTAGACGTCAACTTGATCCGTTTATGTTCGATCTCGACATCGCGATAGCATCTGAAAGCATCTTTTCAGCCCGGGCGGCAAAGATAGCGCCGTTTAAAATTAATTAAATTCTATTAAATTTTTTGGCGATTGACTTGCTGCTTCATGCATACATTCAATTTGTGGTTTGAAAAAGAAAAAAAATGTCGCAGTGATTAAAGTCTTCCAACTGCAGCAATTTCAGTGCGCTTGGAACTTTTGTACGGATAACTTATAATTAATCTTACTTTAATCCCGCTTATACATACTCATTTTCACGAGTGTTGGTATTCACCCGGCGACGCTTGTATTTGTGGTGGAGAGGAATCAACAAATGAACCAACATCCGAAAAGACGCAGACGAAAAATAAGTGCTTCCGTTCCTTCTCATATTTGCACTATAATTTCTTGTTCACCATAAAAGCTCGAACGAGTCATATATGGTTTAGCAAATTTCGTTCGGAGAATTTATCAGTGGAAGACGAGCCCCGCGCTGGACGTCGCATCGATGTTTATGATGAGCAACTCCGAGCCATGATGAGACCGTCGACCGATATTAAGAGAACTTGTAGTCATAGCTAATAATTTAAATAATGTTACTATCGACTAAATATACATTCCTTCTTTTAAAATATTGAAATCTTTTAGTTACAAAAAAACGGCAATTACTTTCGCATCAACCTATTATAATGCAACAAATCATAATTAAATTGAATGTATATTTTTTTAAGTTAAAAATGTACAAATTAGTTCAATACATCAGGCGCACACACCCGTGATTTGTGTATAATTAATGTAAAATCTTCTAGAAAGAATTTTTTTAGTGATTCTGCGGATTTGTTCGACCGCTTCCTAATAATGGCCATGATAATAAATATCAGCCAGAGAGGTCGGAATAGTACACGGCAGAATAGCCTAGAAAACTCCACACAAATGATTCTGAACGGCCGTGAAAACTTTAGACCATAATATATAATCTAGACTATAATTCTTATTGTTAGTGACTCAGATATTACATTTTATCGTGAATAGAAATCTAGTCGCGATAATGAGATTGTCTTTGATTCGGGAAGCACTAATGAAATTCCCTAGACATTATTCCTTAACCCTGGGGTGGCAACCGTTTAAATGCTTGTTCTAAACAAAATCTAATAATACGTATCACACATATCTTAAAAGGGGCCACGTGCTACAGCCGCCGAAGACAAGATCTTTAGGGGAATTTTGCAGTTCAAACAGAAATGAGAATTCTTAAAATTCAGCACCCATCTAGTTTAAGTACAAATTAAAATTGATGAAAATTCTCTATCCTTTTATTAATCAGGTAAACTCAGACATTTAGAATTTCCTTAAATATTATTATATTTGTCTTTCAAAGACTCTCATTGAACGTGTACAAATATTTATCAGGAGATATTTCGATCTCTTGGAAGATCTCATAAAGCTCTGAATTAAATATCATAACTGGTTAAAATCTTCTTCGGAAAATTTTAATTTTAAATGCTTAGATGGCTTTACATTGTTTCTCCGCGAGATTGCCAGGTTTCACATATATGGATATAGAACCATTAACTTAACGATCACGTTTTAAATCAATAATTTAATCTATCTTAATGACTCATTGTACCCAAAAAGTTATTCTGTAACTTGACATCCACGAGGTTTTCATACTTACCTAATCTAAGCTAAGAAACGAGTTCCAAAATAATGAAATTTGAATCATTATTAAGGAAAACACATTCTTATAATGAAGTTGTAATTATTCAAAACACAGGTCTGTGATATTCTAAATACAAATTAAATGTATTTATAAGAAAGATATACGTATAAAATCAATTGTATCAAAAAAGATTGTTGTTGCTGCCGGGATTCGAACCTGGATATTTTCCAATCCGGGGAACGTACATTAACCGATTATGCTACAGCACACAGTGCATTGACGACAAATTTTCGAACCTATACGTTATACTTTACAAATAAATATATCTATAAAATGGCTTTTAAATGATGGAATGATAGATCCTCAAACGAACATGTGAGCGCTGGGAGAAATGGGACCTCAGTTTTCACACATATAATCTTCTGATTAACACTATTTCATAAACATCACAGTTAGTTTTCTTATAGTACATCGTTAGATTAACGTGGCTTGTTGATTCTTTCAGAACGGTGAAAATATTTTCCAAATTTTTTGTTTCTCCAAGTACCACCAAATCATGTGAGACTATTAGGATGATTCTCATTTCTGTTTTGAGAGCTTCTCTTATGGCTTTCTTTAAAACAAGATTAAATAGAAGAGGTAATAGTGAGTTACCCTCTTTTAATCTTAAAATCATTTCATGTTCAAGATTGTTCATTCGAGGTGAACATCTCATTATTATTCTCGGCATTATTTTCTGGGAGAACTCGCATCAAATAATGCTGAGAAGGACTTTTATTTTTTTTTTTTTTCGACGTTTCGAGTAAATATCACACATATCACTATTCATTCTCAATGGCTTTTTATCCTGAATCGTGCCCTAAACTGACGAGTAAACTCGACCGTACAATGCAAGAACCAAAATGAATGAATTAAAATTTAAGTCGGTACTTAATATTATTGCTGGCTTTGTGCACGCGTAATTACCTTGCTAACTGATTCTTTGATTATTATAGGAGGATTTTGTTGGTTTATTATTAATAGTGTAATGGATGTATTTTCGTGCCCAGGGGAGGGATATCTATGATGTTTATCTAGGTATGTGGAATTCTTATAGAGTCATTTTTACTGTTCATGTCATTTTTCTATTGCTTCATATATATATATTCAGGATGATTCTATGTTAAACATATATATACATATATTGGGCTAAATTGATTACATCTGAGATTTATACATCTAAGTTATTACTAATGGATAAGATCTTTTTATAATAATTAAGTATTTATTTATTACTTACTCAGATAGATACTCAGTAGAAATAAAATACAGTAATTATGAAAATTCACATTTCTGGCGTGCTGAAAAAAATATAGATATATATTATATCTTACGAGAGATATAAGGCGTTTGTAGCAAACAAACTTAATAAAAAGTAAGTAAAAGTAAAGAAGAATGTTTATTTCAGTAACTCCAAACGTACCTATTAAATTGAAAATGTCATTTTCAAATAAAGTAATTACTTCGATTGGGTACTAATGCAAGTAATAAATGATCACTTATTGTACAGCTATAGTAGTATATTATACTATTAATCGTGTTGCATTTCTGTTTATTTTTTAATAAAATGCTTCTTAAATTAATAAAACAAAAAAAACTAGTATTTCTCGTCCCTTTGTTAATTTTCGTGATCATTTTTTGCCATTGTTTGAGACTGTAAGCTTTAGTGCTATGCCTCTATTTACAAAGTGGCTGTGACCTGTCGATTATCGGAAGGTTTTCACCGCCAGGCTCTCTGGCCACCCTTGCACCCTGGCATAGCTGTAAAGCCTAGTAGCCACACCCTTGACACCCGCCACCCCTGCTTATTATTTCAAACATCGCTCGTGTAGTCTGGCACAGTAATAGAGCACACTTGTATCAACACGTTAACACCAGTATTCTTAACTATTTTTTATATTAAAACACTAACCTGTTGATTTATTTCTAAAATTAAAGACGTACTTGTAGTCTAGTGGTTACGATACTCATCTAATGATCAAGTGATCGGGGGTTTGAGTCTCGTTCTAGAGGGGCACCAATTTAATCCTATTTTCATAGCACGAGCGTTTAGATTAGTTTGAAAATAATAATAATATTGACGTGACGCGTATTCAGTGTACGCATCTCTATTTTTTCTAAATACTAATAGTCTGCCATATCTATCAAATTATTAGTGTTTCCTTTTTTATCCTAACTTTTTCGTAATCATTTTAATTAATAATTTTTCCTTCATTTTTCTTTTCATAATTTTTCCTAACATCAGAGTAAAATTTTCAAGTTTTTAATAATATACCGTTAGATATTTTCTACTTCTATGTCTTCTCTAGTCTTGATGGTGTGGTATTGTATCGTTAATTATGACAAATATCTCTCAAAAATAAACGATTTTGAGCGAAATTTCAGGCAGTCTCGGGCAGTCTGGACAGGAAATGGTTCATATTTTTCGGACGGCTTCGGGCGTTATGGCTGGGAAAGGGTTAATGACTGGCAAAAACTCTGTTCATCGCTGAACCACCCTACCTACTCCCAACTATCTCGACTATGTCACTGTTTATAATAATAAAATACATATCTTTATTGCTATAACTTTCTTAATATTGCACAAGAGCTGCTTAATAATATGCAGTAATTCTGAAGAATGGAACAATCGTTTTTATGGATCGATAAATGACTGTAATTCTATGGTAATTATTGGACTCATTATTAACATTTTTTAATAATATATAAAGGGTGCGCCGTTACAATGCAGACAAAATTGAAGTTCCCGTAATATTTGAATTCAGGGTTAGGTACTAGTTGACGCTAAAGTTAACTAAATATGTCAGTAAGACTTTCATAACCTCAAAATGGCCGAGCTTGTCAATCCAAGCATGGAGTACAATAGAAGAGCGGCGATTATAGAAAGGCTTCGTGCCGGAAGAACTCCCACCAAAATTATAAAATTCTTCAGGTACCTAAGATCGACTGTATATGACTATATGGGACGACCACAACCCCAAGGATGCCCCTGTGGTGGGCAAGACCAAGTTTCCGGCCAATATCCACGTCGTCTTAAGTGAGGCTAATGTCATGCTGCTGCACTTTTTCCAAAAGGGCGAAACAGTTACGAAGAAGCTTTATTTAGAGTTCTCGAGGACAGTGGTAAAGCCGTGGATGGATGCTGTGGCCTCTGGGAGACCGTATATCTTTCAACAAAATGGAGCACCCGCTCACACGAGCTATTTAGTGCAAAATTGGCTCTCTGACAACGTTGACATATTTTGGCCGAAGGACTTTTGGCCTCCCAACAGTCCCGACCTAAACCCTCTGGACTACTATGTGTGGGGCGTAGTCGAGAGACAAGTCTAGTTACCTTAACGTCAACTCCCTCCGGGCTGCTATCGAGACAGAGTTTACGCCCATGAACCACGATCAGTTGAAAATAGCGTGCTCGCGCTTTAGGGCGAGGATCGAGGAGGTGATAGAGGCGCTGGGTGGCTATATAGAATGAAAGTTCCCAGCAATAATCCTTTAAATAAGATATAACAATATTTTTTGGTATCTTTGAATAGTGGCTTAAATAAACAACTTTTTTTAATAACGTTTTTTGTCTGGATTCTACCGGCCCATGTATATGTGTAACACGTGTTATCTTCTACTGTTTAACTGTAAAAAATATCATATTATCAAATCACCCTTAAATATGAGGAGAATTTTGATGCGGGTTTAATTTAATTTTGATCAAATTCAAATAGTATATTCAAGTAGAGGTTCTAATCATCAAACATCAGTTCAGATTTCAATAATTAATGAGATTTAACAAATACATTAGATTGAACGTTTCATCACAATTTCGATTTGATTTGAGGACATACTTGTACGTTGGATTGGGTACCATAAAATCAACATTAGCGACGATCGGTGAAGAGCTGGTCGCTGCCGGAATTTATTCCCGAAAAACAAACCACTTATACAGCTTTTACCAAGTAATAATGAAACAATTACGAACATTAGTGAGGCGTGTTCGGCTTGAATTGTTTACAAACAAAACCTGGATGTTCCATGAGGACAATTCTCTAGCACATACAGTCATGTAAAGGATTTTTCTGCCAAAAATCGAATTCTGGTGTAGTAACTCCCTCCTTATTCTTCCGATCTGGTCTCTTCTAACTTCTTTCTTTTCTCTAAAATCAAGAAAAACATGAAGAATCATCGTTGAAGGTCACGAGTGGAGGCGGAACGTATTATTATGCGTGCTCCAAACAGCCTAACGACTTCTGCTTCCTGCAACGAAAAAATATATAGAAAAGCACTATTTTAAAAAAGATCGTGTATCAGATAACAAATCTGTATGCTTCGTTATTATAATTTATTTTTTCTACGAATTCACTTGTCAGGTCTCTTATTATATTATTCTTAATATTAATGTAGTAAAGATATATATCTACATTTTACAATGTATTATTTAAAATATCAGTTATTTTGTATATGTAATATTATTGAAGCCATTATTATATAATTTAATAAAATTAAATAAATATAATACGTTTCCATATTCATGAATAAATTGTGTAAAATACATTTTGATTCGAATCGTTAACAAGACGAATGACTGAAAAAAGTTAAGGGAAAGGTTTTGAATAAAAAAAATCAGTAAATGGATTTAGTCTTTGTGTCGAAATTGACAATAATACCGACAATCTCAAAGTTTTTTCATGAAATCGTTGACAGTTGAAAGATTGGTGAAGTTTGGGGGTTAGCGAATATTTTCATTGAAAATTATTCGAGCTACGGGATATCGTTTTGAGATGTGGGTCCCCCGTGTCAAATCTTTGTATATAAATATTCCGCAATATCTGTTCATAGTCCATATACATTCTTAGTTATTCTGCGTCAAATACTTTGATAACGTTTTTTTTTAAGTTATTAATTTATAATGATGGGATGAGTTACACCTATCATAGGGTTTGGTCAAGGTATTCACTTAAATTCAGTTCAACACGTTCCGACACAGGATGGTATGTACAACACAGAAATCATCAGTGGTATGTTTTCAGTTACAAATATATATTTTTCCATATAGTATCCGAAGTGTGATCAGTGATTGGTGACCCACCGCATACCCAGGACCGATGTATGACCAAAACCTTCCATATCGGTTCTTCATATTCACTGCCAGGTTTGCATTTTTTAACACTACTTGGTAGTGAGCTCAAAAACACGAACCGTGAGTCACACTCACTGTCAGTGATTAAATATCTGGGAATATCGCGATTCGTGATTAATTATATTTTATTTATTGATTTATGATTCGGTGCATGGGCAAATGAAATGAAAATATTCTTGAAGGAATGACGTTATAATTCGTGATAAGCGCCATCTAATATATTTTGCCAAAACGTTTTACGCATTTGACCTGAAATGCTGAGAATTAGACCCGAAAAGTTTTTAAGGGTTTTCATTATCTTTGTGACGATATTAAATAAGATACATATCAATTATACATGCTAGAATATGTTTTTTACGTAAATAAAGTTTAAATAATATAAGTAAATACGCTCAAAAATTTTTTTATTTTTTTATTTCGTTTATTGTGATATCGTGCGGCGCACGCGTATTAATAATGAAACTGTAATCACAGTCACAGTTTCCAATCACTGATATTATATTATCGAATATCAATCACAACCACACCAGTGTGTTAAGAGTAGCATTTTATCTCATCATTGCTACTTTGTTACCACGCTATGCCGTATTGCCGCATATTGGGTATGCAACACAGCATGGCTACTAACTAAAACGACATAAGGGAGAAATAAATCTAATGCACACAACAGATTACATTATACACAAGAATTATGCACTGAGAGGGATAGGAAATGGCGGTTCCTACGTCCCTCACACACTTCTTAAAGATAAAAAGACAATACACAAAAACAAAAAAGGTTCCTTCCGGCAAAGGGAAGCCAGGACCGGTATACATTAAATCTGATGTTTTTCGAGCAAGAAGGAGAAAGGCGGATGGCCTTCATTCTCTTTTTAAATACCTAACCGTCTCAAAATCTCCCATCGAGACACACACTCACCCACGAAACCCAGAAAAGTCCGAAATTCTTTTCGTTCCTCATTAGGACATCGTTCCGGGTATTGCCAAAGTAGTCCACCTTCAGCCCCCTCCTCAACAAGCGACGGGCACCCGAAGTGTGACCTGGTTACTGTGCTTCAGCCGTGGAGATGCGGTATCCGGGAAGGAGATGGTATATTATAGAAGAGTATTAGTCATACGCCATATTCTGGTAGAGCGGTCCCCCAGATCTTGGTGCAGTGCGTGCAGGCGCACTACACTAAATCACGTAATCGCTTGTCCAATGCGCTCCTGTGCTATTAGTAATAAATTCCTCGCACTAACGTACTATGTTTTTCCAGATCAGTTTAAAATTGTTTAAAAGAATGACTCGGCGGAGACTGTACTGATCTTTGAGCTACTTTCCAATCAAATAGTTCTGCGTGTTCGAATATCTTTGAGTTATTTCGCGTTCAGTTTTGGAATAGAGATCTTTATGTTTATGTTGTTAAATTTATTTTATATCTATTAAAAATATTATAAAGGAAAAATAAAATTTTAAAATACAATCCCAAATGTTTTTTGTAGGTCAACGTATAAGTCTGCTAAGACATGAATAATTTCATCTGTTAAGATAATATACATTAATTACTGATAACCGTGTGCTATTACAAAAACATTTTTAGCCTTTCATTCCAACATATTTCCAACATACCTAATATAATTATCACGTGCTAGTATGAAAATTAAACAGCTTTCGTCTTTTTGAAGAACTCGGAATAATTATTCTATTCACATTTCTATTATTTAACATACATTATATTTTTCGTTCCCGAGCGGTGTGTGATTCTGCCCTGAATTTATATTAAATTATTTTCAAATCTTATATTTTCTGTGTTACGTTTTTAAATTGGCATGTTTTCAATTAATTAAATTACTATACTTCTTCAGTCGGAGAATGAAATTGTGTTTAGAGAATATGCGTTTTATTATCTGTTACGTACTTTTGTGATCAGTACATTCCAAGTTGTGTACCTCACCGAAAATTGTTGGTATTCTAATGAGAAACTCTTTATGTACCAATTTTCCAATTATAAACTTTATTACAATAATAATACTGTTATGGTACAGAGTATATAACTATTCACGGAGACAAACGGTAGAGAAAAAAGGCCACGCTCGGCGCGCATCATCCTATTAAGCCCGCCACACACACATCCGTATACATCTAGAATCGACAGTGCTGGTGCGCTGACACACAATATTATTTAATATACAAAAATGAAGCAAACTTATGTAAAATTGCAATGTTCAATGTATAAAAAAGGATATGTGAAATAAAAGTAAATACGTAAATTATATAAAAATATGAAATAATCTTCTAAAAAATTGTAATTTTCTATGTATAAAGAAAAGCATGTAAAATAAGAGTAAATAACATACAAATATGAAGTATACTTATATTGCGTAAATGTTAATGCTACCATAATTAAAGTACTTGGAATACTTGGCACGACCAGGTAAAACAAGTACTGGTAGATGGTCCTGTTAAAGTCTCAACAGACGACGGGCGTGCATAATATGATATAAATATAAATTTGGATAAGGTGATAACCTTCGTAATAAATATTTCATTTTAGAAATATTATCACTTTTACAAATATTTCACAATGAGCACCTTTTTGCGGTAAAATATATTTTTTTCTAAAGCAAATATACCATTTTAAAAATTACACTAAATATTTTTTTAAATAATTTGCCAGGTTAGCGTGGTACATTTTATTACAGTATGAAATAAATTATAAATAAAAAAATTAACTCATGAATCGGGAAAAAATATTATTTATAACGCTATTATAAGAAATTTTGTAGCTGTAGCTCTCGAAAAATTGATCTAAGATGTCGATTTTCACGAAATTCATAAAAGTGCCAATATCTCGAAAACTGATGATTTTTTAGTAAGGTCATATTTTGATATTCTGGTCAGTCATCCCCTCCAAAGGATGACATTGACTTTTGGGACATCTGTATGCGTATGGACATAAGAGTATGACCGATGTGAAGTGAGTAGGTTGGTAGGTCTTAAATCTCCCTTAAAAATGTACAAAAACTGTTAGTACAAAAAAATCATAAATAATAAAAATTCCTTTGTAAAATCTAATAATGTAATATAATATATTATAGTCAGAGTTTTGAGCACTGAATGGCGACATTCCAGAGAACACGATAATAGCATTGGTATTGTTAATGATGCTTGGGTTGATCTTTATGATCTCGCATCCAAACGAAAGTTCACGAAGGGGCTTAGTTACGGCTCCCAGCCATCAAAGGAGTTTGAGATTATGGCCCCGGCTGGAAAGGTCAGGGAGATAACGTTCGAGGAATCGAATGAAATTTTGCCGAGACATTATTCTAAAGATGTCAGTCTATGAATTAATACTGCGCGACTCGCAAAAGATATGATAAATTGGCAAGAGGTATCCGGCGACACTCTGTAACTTGCCGTTGATAACAATGCGAAATCGACGGTCGTGGAATTTAAAAACGAATTTTATTAAAGTTCGTTTTTAAATAAATACATGATTTCATTTATATACACCAGATTTATTGTATAGAATTATACAATTATATGTTTCCAGATGTGTTTCTAAATCTGCAACTCTAATAATATATCGTTTTTCACATCGTAAAATTGTACAAATACGTATCCCAAGTGAGCGCTGAACATCTAATTACCGAACTATAAATATACTTAGAGAAAGTAAATTAAAACAATAATAAAAAAATAACATGGATGGTGTCGTACTAATCAACGTACTTATTAGTACGATATCATCCACGTCCCAAAAAAACTAGCTAAAAATACATAGTATGGTTATCTTTGTAAACTGCTGAACCTACTCAGTGGATTATATCGTGATTATAATCCGTCGGGTGGGTTCAGCAGTGGAACAGTTACTTGAATGAAACATTTACTTAAAATTCTTATTCTTTCTCATGTGTCATCTTTATTTTTATCCTGCGCAAGATATATAAAATCATTGAATTATCATACGCCTTTACTCCTTTCTATTTTCTCCCGCGTAATAAATTGTAAGAAATAATATTTAGTATGCAGCTTTCCTTCGTTTGATAGTATATGTACTCGTAGTATAAAATTTGTAATTGAAAAAATAGAGGAGCTAACAATTTAATTTTCTTCTTGAATATTAGCAAAATTATTTTGCGACCACATTTTATATAAATAATAAGAAATTTTTGTTTAAATCACTATTTACTTTATATTCGTTAAATCGTTATAAAAAATGAATTCTTAATATCGTACTTAACATTTACACAGACTTTTTTTCCTGTTTATTAATTATATTTTCTGGTTTTACAATTAATAATTAATTAATTCTTTTGAATACCTATCGATCATGCTCACATCACGTTCATATCTCTTCTGTAATAACAATAATAGTCCAAATTTTCAATGTTTTTTAAGATTAATTATATTTCTCGATCGACTATTTGACATTGTCATTTGTAATTTTGTCAAATTACGCAGTAAGTTTTTTGATCATTAAAGGTTTTCCAAGCTTTTTTAAACAGAGATGCGTTCTATTTTTACATAGACTTAGAACAAAGTCAAAAGTGAATTAGAGTGAAAAAAGGTTATCTCGAAACAGCCTTTTTTCCATCCCCCTTCGTTCTGAGTTGCCGAAAAGTTTCTCCACGTAGATAAAAGTTTTTCATTCGCTCACAAAAGGTAGAACATTATTATTTCCTTACTTCTCAACAGTACAATGTGGAGAGGTTAAGATCTTCAAAGAAACGTGTCGTGTTGTGATTCAATGGGGGTCTCTGTTTTAATAATTTGTTTTAAGGTCCATAAAGGAACGAATGTCACAAAGATAATTCCTAGTCATTAAGTTAAAGTGACCCGCTGGAGAAGACCGAGGGTCAGAATAATAAATTATGTCTCGACCTCTTGGTTTATTCATCCCAAAACCCTTTTACCTTATTGAGGTCGCTGAAGTATGCTACAGTCACACATTAAGATTTAGCAATATTTTGAAACGTTAGCAGATATGCTTTATTAGTATGTAAGGGTTGAACAATTGCCGGTATTCATGTAGCACAAAAGGTTTGGAAATACAAAACCTAATTGTTAATGTCCCGTTGTTTCTGATATATCTCTAGAGTTAAAGAATCATCATCAAATTCTATTTAGTTGTATAAAAATTAAATAGATTGTCATTTCAAAAATCAACGACATATTTTAATCCTATGTTGATTAATTTTTTAATTAATTCGAAACAATGTTGGTAATTTTTTTTAACAAGTATCGAAATTGTTATAAATCCAGTGATGTTAAATTAGGTTATACATTCTCAGTATATGAGGCATTATTTAGGTGTGCATTCATAATCAGAATTTATTGTCGATTAATTATTATTATTAGTTATTATTATTAAATCAGGAAGGCATATTTTGAACATTTTCTTTATATTAAGAGGAACAATATTTTTGTCAGTTCATTTTAATTACACGGCCAATTTATTTTAAGGAATATATTTACTATTTCCGAGATAAGTTTGTAGAACTCCACAATCACACATGTGAAAATAAAAAACTTGTTTTTTTTTATTATATTTGTTTAATTTACTTGAGATGCGTGAGGGCATTATTAATCTAACAATTTAACTAGAAAAATAATATTTATATGTATAGTGGAGGAGAGATGTACAATTTAATTTGCACGAGATGAAAAAGGACCACATTGTTCGTTGTCTTCTAATTATTCCAAGAGTTAAAATTAACTCATCAGTAACAAATGTCAAGCCAACACGCTCGTGTAACGCTGACTGAGCGCACAACCTCGAACTCAGTGTGCCCGCGCACATGGTGTAAAATATCTACACCAGGGTCGATTGATTGAATCGTCGATTAACGGAGCGTCGAATAACGAGATATAACTACACTTCATGTTATATCTCTCAGTTTTAATTTATCATCAACACTGATTTATCATAAAATTAAAATATTCTTTAATACGACCAAATTTGTAAGAAAATGTGAATCTGTTAATCTCTTAATGTGAATCTCTAGGCTCGTTAGTTATTGGATGAATGATGATGAAATATATCATCACGCCTTGATTCAAAATCGATCAGTAGATATCAAAATAATATATATATATATATTTATCATCATATAGTGAATTTTCTATCAAATTTATATTATGAAATTAAAATTCCATCAGAATTAGAAGACTTTTTTTGACTGTCAGACAACTTCTTCTTAAAAAATATCATTGCAATCTGTCCGAGGACGAAGGCTATGTACTATATATTCTACAGATCATATTACTAGTGGGATGATGCAGTAGTGTCATAAATCACAATAAATAAACATGGTGCTTATTTTTGAGACGTCAGACTTTACCCTCATTTTTTTACTGCCTTTACTGTTTTTACGTGATCATCCCTCACTTCATATGCGTCCCTGACCTCTAGAATCTTCGCTCGCCTTGTATAATAAAATATCCAACTATCCGTCATTTGCTTTGTGTTACTAAACTATTTATAAACAATTCTTTCTTTATGTAACATAAAGCCTAGAATGCTCGTAAAAAATACTAAACGAGTTATAAAAAAATACGATTTTCTTTGTTCTTCGTATCTTTGTTTCTTTGTCATTACCAAAATATTATTTCTCACTAACGGTAATAATGAAATTAGTGGTAATGTAAAAAAAAATAGTTTTGTTAGATTTTATATTTTACATTATTTCTGTGGGTTCTATCAGAAACAAAAATATGATATTTTTATATTACTTTTTATATTACTGTTTGTTTTTATATTATCTTCTCGCTTTGATCATTAATTAATTAAGTTTCTTATTCCATGCTGTTCAACAACATATTTCTGAATATTTCTAATTTTGGGCGACAAATTTTTTAACACGAAGTTCTAATGTATAATTTTTTAAAGATAAAATAATCATTACATTATACTGGTATCATTCTTAATGTTATCTTCATAATCGTCATATTCAACAAATTTGAAGAATCATCTTGAATAAACTTAAATATTATCTCAAAAACTGATACTGGGTTTTGGCAGAGAAGAAAGTGAATAAGGATTTTTAAATTCGATTTATTAAAAATGCTTGCATGAACACAACATTTTTTATTTTATTTATATTGTCTGCTTATCTTTTATTTTTCATTATCTATTTTTTGTGTTTGTTTAATAATAATAATAATAATAATGCGTTTGTTTCAGCTTGATCGGATTTTCTTTTTGAACATCCCATTCGTCATAAATATAATGCATACTCGTATTATAGAATATATTAAAGTTACTAAATAATATTTATGTTATGAAAAGAAAAGCAAAAAAAAATATTTAAAAAGTTCACACATACGAGTATAAATAAAATGAAAATACTGAATTTCAGTCACGGTTATTATTATATTTATTCTATGTATCTATGTAGCTATTTTGTAGTCGTTGCCATTCTCTAGTCAGGGAACCAGCTTTCCATGAAAACACCACTTGCACTAGATAGTTGGTTCTGAGCTCCAGCCACAGATTTTCGTCACTAACTCGATATCTCAGAAGTGGAACGAATCCATATACACGGTCTCTGGCAAACATTGTAGATGAGCTACAATAACACGCCAACCCGAACAGTATTATGTATGAGTGTTGTATTGAATTCGGAAACGGTTGTACATCGCTTGCTTGTATTTTGACCAGAGCTCGCAAGTATACATGCTGGTTAAGGGAAAACAAGAATATTTTTTAATTAAATTATTTAATATTTTTTCTAATTGGATTTTGTTATTTATAAGTTAATTGCGATAAAAAATTTGCACAGATTTCGGTCTTGTTAAGGTACATTTTCTACATGCACAGTTTTAATATGCATTATATAAAATAAATAAATAAAATCTGGGCATACAATCCTAAATAATTACCAGTAATTGATTCCTGTATTACCTCAATTAGGTTTTGGCTAATTTACTGGTATTACCAGTATCGGCTAAACCCATATAGAATCTCTAATTCAAGTAGGTATTAGAAAAACGTTGTTCCATCGTCACGACTTGCGCATTTGTAACTTTTTCACTCAGCCGGGTAGCAAATTTGAAAATCAGCTGTGGAGAGTAAATCCCTTAATAAAGGGAGAAGTTTATTCCGCTCAAGTTACAAGAGAGCCCTCTTATAAGCGTACTAATGTTGTTTAAAAATTGTTCAGCAAAATTCACAAATACAAAGGTTGTATAAATTGGTTATTCGACATAAAAATTAATATTGTCTATTTGCTAGCTTAGAGAGGGAAAAATATATTTCTAGCAATTATTCTTACAAACATAAAAAGAATCTAAGGTTAAATAATTCATATTTATTGGCTTATGTATTACGCTGGCGGCGTGCCGTCACGTGCCATCACGCCAGCGTGCCGTTTTGAACATTATTTTACCCTAACACTTTTTCTCAATTCGTTTAGTTTTTCAGATTGATCTATTAAATCTACGGTTACGATACTCGCTTAGTGATCTAGTGGTCGGGGGTTCGAGAATCGTTCGAAGAAGCCATTAAGATAGTCCTACTTTCATAGCACAAGCGTTTAGCGTAATTTGAAAATAGTAAGAATATGAATATGAAAAAAGTGAGTTATTATTGTAACTAACATCTCTGTATCGCACAGAATTACTCACCGAGGAGGCACCAATAATTAATACGATAAGACATGTGTCAGAAATTTAAAGGCGTAATCATCGTCGTGGCGCCAAAAAACATAATAGCAGCTCAAAAAATTATATTAAAAGTTATCTTCCAATCCCCAATCATAACTAGCACTGACGAAATTTTTAATAAATTCTATGTCTTTGATATTAGACAAATATATGCTAATACTACTCTCAAATACATATATAAATACAAACAGACACATTTTAAAACAATTCAAAACATACTTTCCACACGAACAAATACAAATAACCTACAAACCCCGAGAGCACATACTACATTTGGTTAAAGGAACTACAAATATTTTGGACCTAAATTATTTAATAGAATGCCAAAAGACTTAAATTAATTGAATTGTCCCGAGAACATGAAACTATATATTAAAACTTGGATTCGTAATATGGGTAGAGCCAGTATTGGTGCACTCACCCAAACATATTGACTCATATCTATATTAATTATTGCTACAAAGTGATCCAAAAATTAAGTCTATTTTAAAAAATTTCTTCAAATACACCTTTTGTATAGTAATAAATGTAATTATATCTACTTGTAATTCTAATTAATTGAACAATTACTTGTAAACTATGCCCGTCTCGTCACAGAATTTCTCTAGTGAGACGGGCACAGTCCAAACAGATTATATAGTTACTAATAAAATAAATAAATAAACCCGTAGGGTAGATTTCAGGAAAACAGAGACGTCTTAGTAAAACGTCACAGCGGCGGCTATATATATATTGTTATGTATCTGAATAAAAATAGGATATTCTGCAGGCGGGAAGCCATTCTCGATTGTGTTGTGTCGGTGTAGTATACCTATTTTGAACATCTTTTGTTTTTCATTTCTTTCGACCTCATAATCATCATCATCATCGCCGGTTCAGAGAAGCTGAGATCGGCGAACCACCCTTGTCTACATTCATGTTTCCTGTACGAAACAATCTCTATACATTCAATTTACTTTTTTTTATATATTAAAATGAAAGGTTCTAAGGGAAGTGTCTGCTATTATAATATATTGTATAGTTGAAAACTCATTCATTACGTCAACACTACTTGCAAAAATAGATCAAATAAACAAATAATAAAGAGGTGATTGTTGTTCAAATAATAAAGAGCTTAAGGCACTCGCCTAGTGATCAGGTAATTCCATGAGGCCAGAAAGTTAGTTCTATTATTCTTCTTTATGCTTTCATGTCAGAATTCGATAATCAGGTGAGACAGGTCGTAATGCATCTCCACAAGTCTCGATCATGTGTCGCCCTAGCAGCTGATTCCAGGGTTTCCCCAGCCAAATGCAACAACTTATTGAATATTTAACTACATACATATATATATATATATATATATATATATATATATATATATAAATGTAGGAGTTAATAAAAAAATCTTAGTTTCCCACGGAGCTGTCAAAGTAATCTTGAAACTATATGCTATTTTATATTTTCGTTTAAGGTTTCGATGGAGGGGGAGAGGGTATTGAGGTATTTAAAATACATTTTTCTAGAAATAATTTTCAGAAGGTTTTTAATAAGGGTTATTGAAATTAAAATTACAGTTTGTTCCGTATTCTAAATTATGTTATTTTTGATCAATGAACACATATATAATGAATGTGTGTACTTCAACATATATTCCATGACTTGAAACAAATTATGATTTTTTTTAAATGTAGTATTATTGTCACCGGTTTCAGTTTTGTTCCCTCACCTAGTCCACTCACAATTCAGTACACATTGTTCCTCTAGCTCGGCTGGTTGTTCTATTTATATTAAGATCAAACTCGTCAAGATTTATAATGCATTGTAATTAATGTATATGTAAATCACAGTGTACGGTGAATTCATCACAGTCACATGTCGTGCACTTCAAGTTTGGGTAAACTTCAGGAGAAGCCTGGGACGGCGTCATCACAGGTAAATCGAGCTGTCCTTCTTATCCCGTAAGCCACCCTGGTCCACTATTTATTGAAAGGTTCCCTCACCATACAGAGAGTCAAATGCTAGAAATCATACTATGAAGGAAAAAACTCTTTAAAATGGAAAAGTTTAGTAATATTATAGATTTGTTAAAATACATATTTAATATCACAAACAAATATGAACTAATATAAAACTAGAAGTAATATTTTGAATAAATTTTCATGTACATAATAACAAATGATGTGCCTATGATATATCTTTAAATATTATGATGAATATTTTTTTTACGAAAATCTGGGAATTTTTTTTTATTCACATAGAAGTTTTTCAATTCACAGTTGTTTATTTGAGATTTGTCGCAATATAAAGGTGATCGATTTTTAATAAATGAAATTACATATGCATCTATTTGAAAGAGCTACATAAATGGGCGCTAGAAGGGGGGGACCCATCTTTTTCCTGAACTGTTGTAGAAGTTTCAACTTCTTTTATCGGTCTCACACACAGTACTACAGAAACGCGAAATATAAAATTAATAAACACAAAATAAAAGAGATAAAAACAAAAGCTAATGTAAGAAATTGCAAAAACGAACAAAGATTTAAATTTAAGCCTTCTTGCACCCTATTAAGTGCAGTCTTTATTTATTTTTTAAAATACAGGTATATAATAATATTACAAATAAAGAGATAATCAAGTGTTATGTACGGAAGTAAAGAAACCAATGGGTACAAGACAGCCATTAAAGGGCTAACTATCAAGTACCCTTCTCTCCCATGAAGGGACGTGAACGAATCACGATGATGTATGAGTCACGTCATACACGGTACAGGCCAACGGAACATATAAGATCTAAATTTGTGATCAACTTACTTGGTTGGCGTTGTGTAACTGGTAACACATTTCCCCGAATAGAAAAAGAGCCAGGTTCAAATCCCGGTAGCTACTAAAATATTTTTTCGATAAATTTATATTTTCTGTATATCTTTCTAGTTGATATGTTAAAAAAACTGCAAATTCATAATAATAATGTGTTATCTTTAAAAAATTATGTCCATATATATTATTTTATATTTTCGTATATTTTAATTTGTCAAGGTATAGGCTATAATATATTATTTTTATGTACATTGTTTTTCGTTATCAAATAAGTGGTTTTATGAAAAAAAATTATAAATTTTATTGAATTTGAAATTTTATATGTAGTTTATCTTTGAACTGTTAATCCTTTTGATAATAAAAAATAAAAATTTTATAAAAAATACTAATTTGTCCAAACACATAATTTTAAACGTAAATTACTTGTCTATAAATTATTTCAATTTGAGAATTTCTGCGGTGTGTAATTATTGTTCGTAATAACTGTAACATAAAGGTGATTTGTATTTGCACTGCTTATTCAAAAAACAAAAATCATTTTTTTAATAAAAAGTAATATTTAAGAGTGAATGGTACTGATACGATGACAGTGTCATGACCGTCACCCCACCCGCACAAATAATCATTAAAAAGTCCGTCAGTTTTGATTTGATGTGCAGATCAATGTTCGGACTTTCATGCCCGGCAGTTGATTTGGCGGCCGTTACGCTAACGGCTTCTGTACGCGCGTAACGGCCTAACCTTTCGGCAGTAACGGTTTAACGTTGCAATTCCGTTGCGCCGCCGTAACGGATTCACAAAGCCTCCGTGGCGGGGGGGCGCGGCGATAAATACAGTTTATTACCTTCCGAATTCCCGCCCCCTCGGACACGGGCGAAAAGTTCGCCGGTTGCCGCGGAAGATTCATAGTTTCATTTTGGAGCACGCTTTATGACGATTCGTCCGCGCGGGAGGGTGGCTGAAACGTAATGGCCTAGTCAGACATTTGAATTATCATAAAAATGGAATAGATCGCAACTGACCGGCTACTTTATATCCGCAGGATATTTAGCATGATTTAAAGCTAATCCGAGTGGTTAAAAATTAAATAATCTTTCCTTTTCATTACCTAAAGCTAAAATCTAAATAAAATAAGAAATATTTGAATATGTTCAAGGCTTACGACCTGTAATTACCCATACTTCCATATTTTTTCATTAATAAAAAATAGCTTCTTCTCTATGAGATATCTATTATTTATTTAATAAGAGTGTTTTTGCAGGTGAAAATCCAGTAATTGTATGTTCTTGGACGTATTGCTAATAATATATTGGTCAAAATAAGAAAGTATATAAAAATTTAAAAACATTGATTTTTCAGGCGTGTTCTAGTATAATGCATTAAAAACATTTTATAGGAAAAGAATATTATTTTAAATTATATCACAAAAAAATAATTAGATTCTCATTATGACATATATACAACTTTCAAAAATTTGATAAGGTTGATTGGGTGGATTGGTGAACGTTACATTGTATAAAGGGATCACTTAAGCTAGCCGAAGACAGGTCGTAAGCCTTGTAATTACCCATACTTTCGTATTTTTCCATTAATAAAAAATAACTTCGTCTCTATGAGATATCTATTATTTAATTAATTAATAATATAGCCTTTGAATATCCGAGAATTGTTTATTTCTTAAAATTCGAATAAAAAAGAAAAATCTTTTGTTTTCAGGGGTGTTTTGTTTCTGAGAGTATCTGGAATTTGCGGTTTTAATTTTTCGAGAACCAATAATTTACTTCACATACATTATTTTTAATTTAAATAAAAAAATTAAATAAATAGGATTGTGTCTCTTGGCGTCAGCTATATTCCACTATCACAGATAGATAAAAAATCTAAATATTGAACCCACTGTACAAGTCATATCAATGGTCCTACTGTTTTCAAACTAAGCTAAATGCTTGTGCTGAAAATATGACTAACTTGGTAGCCTTTTTGAACGCGTCTCGAACCCTCGACCAACTTGATCATTAGACGAGCGTCTTACTACTTTTTAAGTGGTCAAATGCATATAAATGTAACTCGTATTTCTTCTAGGTTGGATCGCATTTTTTGTAGATGGTTTCCTTAACATGTGCCATTGTCAAGGCTGTATTTAAAACGTTAGAGTATAATTGTATTCGTGCTGGGGATATATATCTCCCACAACTCAACTGAACTCAACTCGCTCCCACTAGCATTTTAACACTACATTCAAAAAGATATTTTTAGATTCCAATCAGTTTCCACAGAGGGAGCTGGTGATATAAGGTTTGTTTTGCAGACAACTGATCAAAGTATTGGATGTCTTACACGATCGATCTGCTAACGATTATTAATAACGAGCGTACGGTAAGGTAATGGATCCTGTTTTACAGATGTGAGTTTACGTATATTAAAATGAGAATACAAGAGATAATGTCACAGTTAATATTATTTTAATTTTGACTACATAACAAACAGCAAACGGAAAGCGATATTCAGCAAAGCAATGAAAGATATTTTATTAAGGAGAACTCATTCTTATTGTGAAGTTGTAATTATTCAGAATATAAATATGTGATATTTTAATGTACATAATACATAGTTTAATGTGTGGGATGGAGTAGACTTCACCTCTGATATATACAGCGTTGTCCTGGCTACTTTGCTAGACTAAAGTCTGCGTTAAAGTAGCCAGTTTTTTTTTTTTTTTTTTTTTTCGTGCTGTTGTGGTGTTATTTGGAATAAAAAAATAAATCAAATATTAATAAAAAAGTAAGAATAAAATTAAAAAAATAAAAGTATAATAAAATAAAAATATGATAAAAATATGTGGAGTGGGAGTGTTGTAGGACTAGTGAGTTATTAGTAAAAGAATTGTATACATTATAGTAAATTGTTGGATATCCATGCTTCTGATTCATCTCTACCTGATTGAATCATATATTGGGTCCATTTTTGTGTAATCTTATAGTAATTGTACGATTTCCAGTTGGTACTGAGTGTATTGTATAGTTTCGGAGCTAGGAACATGTAGAATCTTTGATAAAATGTCGTTGTTGCTCTCGGAACTGGTGTGTAGATGTTTGTTGTTTGTCTAGTGTTGTGTCCATGATTTATTGCTTGGGGAGAGTTGTTATTAGTATGGAAGTATTGAACGAGTCTCAACATAAAGATTTGTCTTATATCAAGGACATTGTACTCTTTAAATATAAGGTCTGATGGATATCTAAAGGGACGACCAATTATTACCTTGAGAATTGTTTTTTGTGCTTTTTTAGCCGACTCCAATATTGTTTTTGCTGCTCCTCCCCAAACTAAAATAGCATAATTAATTAAAGAGTAGCACAGTGCAAAGTACACCGATCTCAAGAGTTTGTAATCAACTATACATCAAATTCCTTTAAAAAAGTAAATTAGTTTTATTATGCGTTTTGCTAGATTCGATATATGTTCTTTCCAGTTAAGATGATCATCGATCAGTACTCCCAGATGTCGAATAATTTTGACTCTTGTCAGTTTTTCACATTGGCATGCGGACGCCGTGGTCTTGTTTGCTTTGCAGTCATGAACGACGAGTGTAGGACTTTGACGTGGTGTTGTTCTTTCGTTAATACAGAAACCTATATATTTTGTTTTTTTTGTATTAAGTGATAGGAGGTTCGTATCAAACCATTTTTTCACCTTGTTCAGACCATCCTGTGCACGAGTATTGACCTCTTCCCAAGACTTACCCTCAAAGCAAAGCACGGTGTCATCCGCGAAAGTGATTATTTTTCCATTGTTTAGGGTCATATTACAAAAGTCGTTAATGTATACTAGAAATAATATAGGACCTAAAATGCTTCCTTGTGGAACACCGTGTGTTATCAATGATGGATTGCTGTATTTTTCATTATTTTGGACAATTTGACGTCTATTTGTTAAGTAATCCTTAAACCACTTATATGCTATGCCCCTTACTCCTATGTTTTCAAGTTTTTTTAGCAATAGTAGGTGCGGTACGGTGTCGAATGCTTTTGCAAGGTCAAGAAAAATCCCCATGCATTTGTTTCCCTTGTCCAGGTTCGATACGATATATTCCACGAGAGACATGAGTGCATCTTCTGTGTTGCGTTTCGATCGGAAACCAAATTGTTGATTCGATAGAATGTTGTTTACATCCAGAAATTTAAGGAGCCTCCGTTTAACAATTTTTTCTAGAATTTTTGAAAAAACACTTAGAAGAGAAATCGGTCTATAGTTGGATATATCACTAGGGTTTCCGCTTTTATAGATTGGGCATAGCAACGAATCTTTTAGCACGGTTGGAAAGACACCAGTTTGTAAACTCAGGTTAGTAATAAATGCAAGTGGTTCGGTTACGAATGACTTAATTTCTTTTACAAGCTTGATAGAAATACCATCTTTACCTGGAGCACTATTAGTTTTTAATTCCTGTATAACTGTGTTAATTTCATGTGGTGTAGTCGGAGTTAAAAATAATGAGTTTGATGTTTGCGAATTTAGGCGGACATTATTACATAACTGTAATTCATTTGTGTTCATTCTAAGTAAGTGATCATCTGAAATTTTTTTACCTATTGAAGAGAAGTATTTATTTATATAGTTTAAAATATCAGTCTGATTTTCATCAGTATTTGGAATGTTTTCATCATTAACCATCTGAAATACTTTATTACTTTTTTCTATATTAGAATTGGTAAATTCTCTAATAATTTGTCAACATTTTTTTGTATTGGTTTTATTTTGATCTACTAAATTTCTATAATATAATATTTTCGCCGTTTTTGTTGCCTTATTACAGATATTTCTATATCGCTTGTATTGAATTCGTACGTCTAAGTTGAGAGGATACTGCTGAACTTTTTTGTGAAGTTTGTCGCGCTTTCTTATACTTGAAATTAGACCCTCAGTGAACCACGGTTTTATGTTTTTTTTTGTAGAGTGAGATTTATAATACTGGTTTTTAGTGATGTGTTGTTGCAATATAGTATTAAATTCTTTAAAAGCTGAGTTTACATCCTCGCAGTCATATACTGAATTCCATGCTTCCTGTTTTAGGTCTTTAATCAGTTCGTTGTAATTGATACATTTTCTTCGCAGATTGTTAGTTTTGTGTGATTTTTTGGTGTACTGTTCGATGCCCATCATAACCGGAAAGTGGTCGGTTATAGGTGATTGACAAATTACTGCGTGAATTGGAGACTTGGACTTAATCATAATATGGTCGAGACAAGATTTATCTCGTGTAGGTTTGTTTATTGCTGAGAGGAGTCCGTGGTGAGCTAGAACATCGAGGTAGTCTTGAGTGATAGTAGGCAGTGACTGATTGATGACGTCGATATTAAGGTCGCCTGTGATAATTATTTCCTTTGATTGTGAGAGAGTGGTGAGGAAAGTATCTAGTGACACTACGAATGTCGCAGCGTTCTGAAATGAGGGCGGGCGATATAACGCTAGAACATGAGTAAACTTGGCAGTTTGCATCTTGTATGATGGATGATTCTTCATGTGTGACATGTAAATTGTTATGAGTGTACACTACCACTCCGTCATTTTGGTTAAAATGTTTGGTTGTAGCGTGTACATTGTAGCCTTCTATTTGCTTCGGTACGGACAAGTTGTTCAGCCAACATTCTGTGCAAATTATTATATCAAAATTGATGTTAGTGCGTTGGAGTAGCACTTGCAAGTTATCGAAATTATAATTAATGCTTCGAATATTGACATTGAGTATTTTAATTCTTAGATTTTCATTAATTATTTCTTTGCAAGATTCCGGTTCCCCGACTTCTCTCGTTTCTATAGGTTCGAATTCTTCTAGGACGTTATCAAAATTAATGTCTTCAAAGCCTTTTGACGAAATTAAAATTGTGCGTACTTATTGTGCTAATGGCGATACAGTTTAGTCTGATGCATGTACGTGTGAATGAAATGTACTGGAAATTGCTGACAGTAAATAGGAAAGATAGATTGATTCGTTTGAATTCTGTTAATGGCTCTACTAATGATATGTATAGTTTGTGAAGATGTGTAAATATATTTATGGTAAAAAATAAAGAAGTGTTTTTTTTAAAAGAAGAAAGATTTAAATAAATAGGGTAAAAGTGAAATATGAGAGCAGATAAATTTAGTAAAGAATAGATAGATATAGTTTAAAAAAAAGCGACGCCAAAATAATGTCCTAGGATTTTTATTTGGAAAACAAACAGTTAATCCATATAAACAAAAAATCACAATAAAAGTATAATAAAAATTTAACCAATTACATGTTTTCTCTGAAATAAAAATATATTTTAATATATTAAATATATTATTAAGGAGAACACATTCTTATTGTGAAGTTGTAATTATTCAGAACAGACGGTCTGTGATGTTTTTAAATACTAAATCAATGTATTAATTATAAATATATACATATAAAAGCAATTTTGTCGAAAAATATTGTTTTTGCGTCACCGGGATTCGAACCTGGATCTCTATTTCCAATCCGGGGAAGTACACTACCAATTGCGTTATAACGCCAGTACTTTTCATGACAAATTTTTGAACCTGTATGTTGCACTTTTTCAAATTAATACATCTGTCGTTCCATTATTTGAAAGCCATCTACATTATTTTTACTGAATCTCAAAAACCTTTGTGTAAACCGACTGCAGACGCCAGAATTATCCATTCATTTTTATTAATTATTCGAACCCCGGTGGCGCAAAAACAATATTTTTCGACAAAATTGATTTTATATGTATATATTTATAATTAATACATTAATTTATTATTTAAAATACCACAGACCGTCTGTTCTGAATAATTACAACTTCACAATAAGAATGTGTTCTCCCTAATAATTATTTCAGGTACATACATTCGAAACATTTTTAATCGATATGTATACGAAATATACAACTTCGCAGACTTTGATTCGTTAGTTAGAAAACATTTTAAATAGCTTTATAAAACTTGTCAATTAAAAATTATTAATTTCGTTTATATTATAAAGTAAGTTTTCTAACTAAAATAAAATAACACCAACGCAAACTTTTTCTCGGCTTATTTGAATTTCGAATAAACTCTAAATTGATTAACAAATATTTGTTTCTGTTGGAAACCAAGCCCAACTTTGGATTAATGTTATTTACGTATAGCGGAATAATCCTGTAAATACCTCACTTACTGGTCATCTCTGTGAAATACAGTATCACTCTTCGATACAAAATGTAACGTTTGGTTAACTTATGACTTAAGTTCTCTATTATTTTTACCTACTGATTCTTATCTTAATACTCGATAATTGTCAAATTACTAGCAGTAATTAAAGGATAAATCTTAGAGAGTTTATGATTTCGCTGATCAAGTACGGTCAGAGAGATGGCATAACATGTTTTAAATTTGTGTTGAGATTAATTTATCACTAAACTAGGAATTTGTTATCTAAAACTTACCTGGACCAACCATTACTATTTTATGAAACTTCGAGATGAGTCAAGATATTCAGGCTGGCATAGTGTAACCTAAAAATAAGTAGATTTTCTTAAAAATATTTGAGTATGTCCAAAAACACACAATTACTAGATTTTTACTTCTAAAGGCATTGTTATTAAACACATTATAAATAGCTCGTAGAGACGAAGCTATTTATATTAAATTTAAACGAATATCAAATTTCAGACCATAGATGGCGACAACGAAATTGTACTTAATGTTTCTACATAGTTATAAATATACTTCAGTTACCTCAATTAAATCTAAAATCAATACATAGACAATACATAGGCCTTTCTTTATTTTTATCACTCAGATTTTATTCCCATCCCATTTTCCTTCTCCTTTCTCCTCGAATATTTTCTTGCTTTCTTTTTTAGAAATTTTTTCTCACATTTTTCTGCTTTATAGTCCTTCTTAAATTTTAAATTATGCTCACTGTATAAAGTATTTTGTATCTTCTGAGAAAACATGTAACTGGTTTAATTTATTATTTAGCTTTTATTGTAATTTTCGTATTTACAGATAAACTGTATGTTTCCTGAATAAAATAAAATAAAATAAAATACAACTTCCAAAAAATTTTATAGATATGGAGATTGATTAATCGGTGGAATGGTGAACGTTATATTGTGTAAACTGATCACTCAAGCCAGCCGAAGACAGGTCGTAAGCCATGTAATTACCCATACTTCCATATTTTCCCATTTAAATATAATATAAATAGATTCGTCTCTATGAGATATTTATAATTTGCTTAATAACGATCCTCTAGGTAGATTTTCATTTATAAATAAATTCTGATTCTTCAATAATATACCACAATACCCTTTCTATTATCTTCCCTCAATTAAATTTCTACGGTACATTTATTTGATTTTTAAATTTTTGTCCAGTACTATAATAACAACAACTACTCTACATAAAACATTTGGCACTTTTAAGGGAGTACAATGCTGAGCGTGAGATGATGTTAGGAGCAACGGAGGGGGAAACAAGTGGCAGAGCAGCTCTTAAGATAATGTATATAAGTGTTAAAAAATATCTCAGAAATTACGCTAATAGCACTTGAAAATTTAAACAGGATAATAATGTAACACTTACGGTTAAGATATGGCGCTAGTGTTGCTTGTAAAAAAATGAAAGAAGAAAATGTTCATTATAAAATGTCGTCCGTACTAAAAGAATACTCACGTATCCACTTTCAACCCCAACCTAAGGAAATGTTAAAAAAAATTAAAATGAGATCAAAAATTACTTGGAGACAAACTTCAAATAAATTAATATTATTGCTCTTAATCATAAAACCTGGTGAAACGATTAGTCTAGCGGTAAGATGCTCGCCTAATGATCAAGTGGTCGAGGGCTCAAGCCCCATCCAGGTAGTCCAGATAACTATTCATATTTTCATTACACAAGCGAACGCTTAGTTTGAAAATAGTAAGAATATTGAGTTAACGTGTAATTTTTTAACGTATCATCTGCGAAATCTATACATATTTTAATATTATATCTACAAACAAAAAAATTATGTCTGTTTGCTCGTTATCTATACCCTTAGAGCGATTAAAACCAAATTTTGCACACTTATTTTTTAGGGCACTGCGCAAAATATTGGCACCCACTCTCTACTTCTTACTACTTAGCCCGGTCCAGTGATATGAATTTATATAATGCTGAATGCCATCCGCTTCAAATATTGCATTATAACACTTTAAGACTCCGTCCAAAATACAGGAACCCTTTTTTCATCCCCTGGTCACCCCATTATTTTTCCATTGAATGTCGTCCAATGTATGTTTAATTACACAATTCACCCTACGATCCTGAGGAAAACATAGTCATCTCATCCTAACCCCTGGACATTTTACTATCCTTCGTAACTCTTTTCTCCAAAAAAAGCAACTCTTATCCCCACCGCCTAGCTCCATATTTGAACATATAACTAAATCTGATTATAAGGCGTTTAATTTAATTAATATTTTATATACATCGGACTCAAGTCGTGAATCTTTGTTTATGAAAACCAGCCAAGTTTTGGAAATGAAAAGAAATTATGAAAAATATTTAAAAATGTGAAACAATTTAATATTTTTAACAGCTCATCCCATCCCTTTCACTCCTTTTATTCTGGCCAGATATATGCGATAGTGATTGCAGTTACGTGAAATATTGCTAATTCCGTTCATTAAAGTTAACTGTTCGTTTTTATCGTTCATAAATTGTCTAAAACGAGTGATTCATTCAAAATAGTAAACTTCTATAAGATCGGTTCATTCGCGAACGACCTCTAATACTCTATATAACTATATAATACTATGTAAAAATCTATTTGGACTGTGCCCGTCTCACTAGAAAAATTCTTTGTCGAGACAGACAACTTTTATAAACGAAATAACAATTAAGAGTTGAAGACTTCTCATATTCTAATAATTAATTATTGTTACGTAATCGGAGAAGAATATGTTATTTCATACCGACTGCAGATATGGAATGTTTCAATTTAATTTATGAAAAAGAATATGAAAAATTTCTAAGGTTGTTTAAGAACCTTGTTTTGAAAAAATCAAATGATCTAAATCCTTTGTTATGTGTTTCGCAATAAGTTTTCTATAATTTTTAAAAATGTATCTTCAACCTGTTTGGCCTAACAAAATTCAACATAGAAGATTCTGTACTGCCGTGAAATCTGAAAATATATTTTTATAAATAGTGGTACATATATTAAAAAGTGAAACACAATATTTTATGAAGTTGTTTAAAAACCAGTGCACGTAAAAATAAATACTCTTAAATCGAGACGTTTTACAAGAATGATAAAAATCTTCTTCGGCCATTTGCGCTCTTTGACTGGAGATACGGGTGCTACAAAACCTTTTCATTGACTACAGTCTACCGCCAACCTTTCTGCGTCTTATCACGTCAAGTAGATCCATGGAGTACAACATGTGTATAGTTGTTGAGGGGCTTTTGGAACATCACGTGATACCTATTGACATTGGCGTGTATAAACGGTCTGTGTAAGCTTCCCACACGTATCTGTTAAACGTGTCCAATCTACGTAAATCTTATCATATTGATTATAGCGTGATTAGGATCGTTATTTAATAAAAAACACTTAAACACGTAAATTTTAATTAACTAATTTCATATTATGAGTAATTATTTGGGAGATTTGATCTCCAGTGTAATCTTGAAAATACATCAACGCCGGTGATCCAGTCAAGTGTAACAAATACCGATACAATACAATCAATAGTAATATATGATAATACACATCGGTTAGTGCTCCAATCCACCAACTACCGTATAATATCGACGTAACATCCGATCGATTCACCGGTTGCAAATTAAGAATCTTTTATCCTAGATCGTTCTATAACAGAAACGGATACAACCCTTACTACCCGATTCCCATGACGACCGGCAACCGAGGGAATATGTAAGCACGTCAACCTGAACAAATATCCCCGAGTGCTTCGGGAATACAACTTGAAGAACCGTACGTACGCCAGTGCTTCAGGCCGGTTCCAACTAGGACCAGTGCCTGCTGAAAATTCAGGATTCCATCGGGTGATAGCGTTACCCATAACCGCTTCTCAAACGAAAGCGGGAACTGGGACTATATGCATCTTCAAATTATCACAACTATATTATATTATATATTAAAGCCCTCGTTAAAAAGGTGCCCAGAGGTCCATGCCCCCAATAAAAATTTATTAGTATCGATATTTTTTCCAATGCTAATATGGATTCATTAAAAACATACTTCTCTTAATTTTACTGTTATTTTTTGTATTTCTGTAATCGAGAAGTAAGGTCTTTTCTATTTCTAATTTTTTTTAGTGCAGCGTAAAATTCGTATCCTATTATAGGATTTTAATAAGCTATTTATTTATTTAATAAGTCATTTTCTAAAAATTGTCTTCACTGTATCAAATATATTTTTAAATACTAATTTAATGTATTCATTATAAATATATACATATAAAATCAATTTTATCGAAAAATATTGTTTTTATTATTATTTTAGTGTTACTTTAATCTGTTATTTATACTTTTGCCTCTTTGTTTTTATATATATTGTTTTATAAAATTTTAATTTAGTATATTTTTAGGAAAACACATTCTTATTGTTAAGTTGTAATTATTCAGAACATAGGTCTATGATACATTAAATTATCTGTAGCATAGTAAACCATCCATAGATAAACCATCCCCGGTTTGGAAAGAGATCCAGGTTCAAATCCCAGTGGCGCAACAAGAATATTTTTCGATAAAATTGATATTATATGCATATCTTTCAAATTAATATATTTAATTCATATTTAGTATATTTTTGTTTATACCTCAATAAAGTGGAAGTTCTCGGGGTCTATGAGGGCAGTTTTGTATTAACAGCTGCTGTGCGAAACCACCTTATTACAATGTGCGTGACGTTGTTACACAGTTATCATAGTAGCATTAAATAAATGCCAATCTGGCGGCGAATGAGTAGGACCATATTGAAGCTTTTGCTTATAAATAATCCTGAGTAAGCGGTGGTCTGCCCTCATCTTCTTCTCCTTCTTCCAGGGCCCCGATTTTCAGCAATCTTTCCCTGCATAATGAAGTGCAAGATCTTATACTTCTCGGGATGTCTCATTACCCGAGATATTGAAATTTTCAGATTTTTGTTGTTTTAATTACTTATTTTACTTTACTTAATTATCCAAACCGTAAAATTTTCATCCATCCAGCTTATTTTAAGTATTCTTTTGTAGATCTACATCTCAAGTGCTTCAAGCCGCCTTATCGCTTCATCGGTATGTGTCCATGCTTCGATTCCATAAAATAATATCGAAAACACCTATCATCTGACCATTCTAATTCGTAATCTAAGGTTGAGATCATGACTGCAGAACACCTTTTACATGCACATAAAGGTTGCATGAGCTTGCTCAATGCGGCATTTGATTTCAACATAAGGATCCCAACTTTCATTTATATTGCAACCTTGTATATTTTCCAATTTATTAAAAATACGTAGAACTTGATATTCTTATACGCAATACATATATTATAGGGGACCGTTTCATCTTGCATTAGAACCCAATTTATTTTATTGTAATAAAAAAAAACTAAATTATTGCTACCTATCTTTAATTGTTATCTGCTAGTTGCATAATTGTGATGTTTATCTTAAATGAAATATTTTTTACCAATAAAAACTGGTAATAGATAGCTGCTGATATTTAGTCCATAGATGACGATAGTATAGTAAGTATTTTCACATATTAACATATATACAACTTTCAAAAATTTGATATATATGGAGATTGATTAATGGGTGAGAATGGTGAACGTTATATATATATATAAAGTAATCAATTAAGCAAGTCGGAAACATGTCGTAAGCCCTGTAATTATCCATACTTCCATATATTTCCATTAAATATAATAATTTTAAAAAATAGCTTCGTCTCTATGAGATCTATTATTTGTTGAATAGAATAAGTCTAAATTCCAGTTAGAGAAATAAAAGTGGGCCGAATTACAAATTTGTTGTAAAAAATTAGTACCAATAATGAGAGTAGTGCTAGTAAATTTAGCCTTATTGAAATTAAAAGTTAAACATTATTAACCCGACTCAATACGAGCAGCACTGCCGACGTCAACGCTGACGCCGATGGCAATACCGTGTAGGCGACTACAAACGTAATAATTGCAATGTGTGTACTCTGACTTACGGTAAAAACTAAACTAATAGACGCCGCTGCTATATTTTGAAATGATCGAATTATTTATATAATCGAGGCAATCGATTATAAGACGTAAATGTAAAAATCTAAATGTTTGTGGCATATCGCCTTTGCGATAATACAAAATTGATATTACACTAGCCGATAAGCAATCGGCCAATTTAATATTCCACGTTTCTTTTCAAATTATATATTCGGGTACTACAATATAAATATTTAATATATCGAAGCGTATTAGCGTAGAATACATTAAAATTTGGTTATAATTTAAGTATTTGATTTGCGTACGTCTAAATTTAATAAGAAATGTCAATAGCATAGATAAACAGTATAGATGAGAAAATATGACAGATTTCATATATATTTTTCCTTACTCATAAAGACAATGTACACTTCATTTTATATTTATGTACTATTATGGAATATATAAAAGAGAAAACATTTAAGTTATCTTAACCTTGAGATATTATAAACACGTTCATTATTTTCCTGTTAATGGCCGTTTAAGCGAGTACTTTATAGTCACAAATAACACTACCAAAGCCGCCATCTAGAAAGTCATAGATACAAATGGGGAACCATACTATTTTTGAGAATACTTTTAAAATTAGCAAAATTAACGTTGTGGTTAAAATCATTATTTTTATTTATTATCTTTGTTTCATAAACGACTGATTGAGTTTATACATCTACCGGTTTCGAAAAATACCATTTTCTTCTTCACAATGTCAATTCTAATCAAAAACATATGTTATTGTTTCTTTACCAGAATCTATTTTTAAATAACAATAATTATTAAAAAAATAAACTTAGTACCTAACTCAAATTCTTACTTAATACAAATTTACTCGAATAATTTTTAGGAAAAAAATTTAGAATGGGACTTGTAGTTAAATTTAGTTGGTTGTTTATAATTTTTTGATTAGTTTTATACACTTTATTTATCTCCAACGATTTCAAATTTTTTCATTTATGACCAACATTGTTTGCATGCAAAATTGTCAATCGCAATTTCTTATCAAAACCATGACCATTTTCATGATTAGAAAATTCTGAAAACCCACTTTTGTTCAAACATCTCAAATGGTCCTTTACTCTTATCTTAAAATTTCGAACCGTTTTATCAATATAAAATGCAGCACACTCCTTACAACTATGTTTATGGACACCAGAATTGTTAAATTTATCATCTTTGTCTTTAGAATCATGAGTAAATTTCCTATATTATTATTTGTATAATATACCGGTCTAATGTTTCATGGTAGGTGTTTAGATATTTGATTCGAAAAGTAATTCATGTATAAAATTCTACGCCAATAATCATTATCATCATTATGTTTAATCTATGATTTATATAAAAATTGATTATTATATTATTTTAATTTATTTTTTTAAATAGTGTCTATTAAACTTGTGTTATACTCGTTATTAACTGCTATTTTTAATTGTATTCAATTCAATATTGAAATTATATGTTGAAATAAGAATATTGACTAAACGATGTATCATGGAGTGGAACCCTGAATGTTTGTGTGATAATGGATGATTAGATTCACTATGTATGATAGCATCTGTAAAAGTTGTTAAAAGTTATATTATTATTTTTAATCAATTGTAGATCCAAAAAATTTAGGATCGAATTATTTTCCATTTCTTTTAGTTTCGTAAATGAGATTTTTTGATATCTTTAAATATGGCAGAGTTACAAATGTTCAAAGTTATGCGTTTTAAAAACGATCGATTTATACCATTTTATCGTGTGACGTCGCATCTTTCGAGTCGATAAGTCGGTAATCGACACTAGCAATGTGACGTCACATGGTAATCCAAGCGTTTTTCAACAAACCCAACTTTGGACGCTAATATCTCGGATATATTTCACATTTTTAAAAATTCAAAAAGCACGGTAATCTGAATTTTTTTCTTATTTCTTTAACATATTTTATATTAATAGCTGATATGCTCCATTACATTATTGCGACATTCGTGACTGTAAATCATCCACTGGATCTGTTTGGAATCGAACAACGGGTCAGTGTTGACTGCTAAGCTGAACACATTCGCAAGAAACCATTATGGTTTATTCAAACCAGCATTAAAAAAAAAAATTATAAAATTCTAATCTTAGTAATAAAATTATTGTCTTAGTAATTAATAATAATAACCTTTGTATGTAATTACTTGAGTTAATTAGATAATAAACCAACTGGTTTTAGAACGATTAAGTTAACTTTCAGAACATAAAGGTAATTTTACCACAACTCTCATAATACTTCAGTCACTTTCTGATCGTGAAGGTATTTTCCGTAATCTCATAATATTCAGTATATACTTACTTATATTTTCTACTGCCAAGTACTGAATTTATTTAAATTATATATTTAATTAAAATTTTAAATAATGAATTGAAAAATGTAATTAATGTAGTTTGTTCTAAAACCGGTTGGCGTAATACAATAAAATAATTCAAGTGGTTAAGAACATACTGTAACGGAATGGCAAACATCAGCCGGCCAAATTCCTGGTAAAAAAAGAAATCCTTGGGACCTTCGCTCGGGGCGCAAGACCGCATGCAACATGTACAAAACAATAGTTTTTTAACACCAAGCGGGACTATTGAGAAGGTCATTATTTTAGAAAGCTGCCCTTGGAACAAACGAATATTGTCATTTTTTTACCAGGAATAGAGATCGGGTGCAAGCCGGGAGAGGAGAAAGCTGACAGGCCATTTGAACCAATATGTGGGAAAAGGACATCTCTCCCTTAGGGTTACCCTTAAGTGAGAAAGAGATGGAACCCAGAAATTGGGTATATAAGGCCCAGCAAATCCTAGAGAAGACACTTGGAGTGGGGGTGAGTCGCTGGACCCTGGTTATCGTGATAACTGGTATACCGGACGAACCCGAGGGAGGCGCATCTAGGGATGCTGGCGTTTATCCTGTTCCTCGGAACTCGGTACGTTGTTTACCCTAGATGGCGCGGATGAGGAGGAGGATAGAACGTCTGAAGACTCTGGGCCATCCCTCTTCGGACGGAGGCTTGAATACGGAGGACGTTCTATCGGTTGTAGCGGAGGTGACCGGTGGAGGAGGATAGAACGTCTGAAGACTCTGGGCCATCCCTCTTCGGACGGAGGCTTGAATACGGAGGACGTTCTATCGGAGGTGACCGGTGGAGGAGGATAGAACGTCTAAAGACTCTGGGCCATCCCTCTTCGGACGGAGGCTTGAATACGGAGGACGTTCTATCGGTGGTAGCGGAGGTGACCGGTGGAGGAGGGTCATCGGCGGCCGATATCTCCAACTGGAGGTAGCGGAGGACTATCGGGTCAGCACAATAAGGGCTTCAGCCCCGACAACGCTGACTCCGAGAGTCTGAGGTGCTCCGGCATCAAGGCCAGGACTGGCGACGTCCGTAAGGACTCGAGCAGGTGGGGCGCTCAGGAGGTCACTTTGTGACCAGTACCCACAGAGCATCATGATGGATTGGAGGAGGGCGCCGTGGATCCGCCTTGCGGGGCGCTCGGAGGCTCCAGTCGCGGAAGGTGCTGAGGCTGTGCGCAGCCTGTGCTTTGCCAGAAGCTGTCGAGTGTGTGGGCCGCTCAGGGGTGTGTGTCACGCCCAGAGCTCACGGTGCAGTCGGAGTAGGGAGGAGGACTGCTGGTAGGTGGGGCATGCTGGCAATAAAGTATCCCGTACGGATGGAGTCCATGCGGCGATGATGCCCAGACCTACAGAGCATCGACCTACGATGCTGAGGCTGAGGACAGCCTGTGTGTCTGTTAGACACAAGCTCTGCAGAAGCTGTCGAGAGTGTGGGCCGCTCTGGTGGATACGCCTATCCAGCGTATCAAGAGCCCACGGAGCAGCCGGAAGTAGGGAGGAGGGCTGCTGGAGCAGGTGGGGCGCTCAGGTGGAGGTATCACGTTCGGAGGGATACCGTTCGGTGACGGCTGTCCGGTACCCACACAGCCTCAGGAGGGGTCGAGGGACGGCGCCGGGGATCGCGTCGCGCGGATCCAGGAGCCATTGACCCCGAGGATGGCTGGTTTAGGTTAAGCTTAGATTTAGATTATTTGTAAGGTAGCTCTTAAGTATTAGGATTACTTAGTTAATTAAGCCTTAGCTTTTAAGTTATTTTAGTGTTTATAATACATGAATCTATACAACCAGACTTCTCTTTGACAACCTTCCCGGTTCCTATCCCGAATATCAGCAACCTGTGTGATAAGATGACTTGGCGTGTATTGTGTAACGGCGCGCCGGCAGACTGACAACCGCTCGGCTGCATGAATTGAGGAAAGCGCGTTCACCTCGTCGAGGTGGAATGCGTGGATTTACGGGGGTGGGATGGAATCGGTGCGCTTCACGCGCCTCACCTTAGTCCCCCCCCCCATTTTACGTTACACTGGTGTCAGAAGTGTGGGATCCGCTGATATTCGGGAACAAATAGATGTCTGGTTTTATTTAATTTTTCTTATGTTTGTTTTAGAGATATTTATGTATTTTGTATTGGTAAAAGTTTTTTTTTTTGATTGGTGTTCTTTTGTCTGACAATAGATATTTCCAAGATTAATAGAATTTTTGTGTTTTGTGAAACCAGGTACATGACTATGTTTTTATAATGTTCGAGTTATTTTTGAATTTAGAAGGTCAATTGTTTTATTTTTAAATAACTCTAAATTGTCTTTATTTCTTTATATTGAGTGTACCTGAATTTAATGTGTTTGGTTCTTTAAATTTATTTTTATTTAATTTAACACGTGACTTGTTTGAATCTAAGCTGTTTTGTTTATTTCAAGTGAAATTTAATGTGTCAAAATATCAGTCGTTTCTTTGTTGGCAATGTTTTAATGTGATGTGTGATTTGTCATAGTTGTATTTCATGTTGGTTGTAAACTGTTATTTTTTTTGGTGTACTAATTCGCATATTTTTTTTCTTGCAGAAAGTGTTTAAAATAAAAAAAAAAGTAATAAGTGTATTTCTAAAGTTTTATTTAAAAAAAAAGTGATTAAAAAAAAAAAAAAAAAAGTAAATTCAAATTTTCTGAGGTTTAAATTAAAATCTGTTCATAAAAACCTTAAAGTGTGTAAATTGTTTCGGGAGTTCGACATGCCTAGAACAAAATCAACAAGTGATACCAACATGGATGAGCTAATGGCGCTGGTACTTGAGATGAAAAAGAGTATCGACGAACTCAAAAATCAGCAGGTGTCACAACATGAGCAACTAATTGATCTTCGTCGTACATGGAGCCACGAGTTGACCGCGCTACGTGAGAATGCAGTGGAAGGAGGATCATCGGTCACATGTGAGGTGACAAGAGTTACTCCCCCGTCCAGCGGAGCTTCCGTGTCATGCGAAGCTACTCAAGTAAGAGAGGTCATCCCTAACTTTAAAGGGACTGCCAAACCATGCAATTATGATGGGACCACATCATGGGCCGAGTACGAGATTCAATTCGAATTGGTAGCCAAATTGAATGGATGGGCACGGGAAATAAAAGCGATGTTTCTGGCGACCGTATTGCAAGGAGCAGCCCGGGGAGTACTGTCAAATCTGAACGAAGACCAAAGGCGGGATTATGATTTGCTGGTGCAAGCGCTACGGTTGAGATTTAGTACCGAGCATCTGACGCAGTTACATCACACTCAGTTGAACACCCGCATACAGCAGCCAAGAGAAGACCTTCCGACCTTTGCAGCAGATGTTGAGCGTCTGGCCCGATTAGCGTTTGCAGAATGCCCACCTGGCGTGCAGGAGCAAGTGGCCGTACGACAGTTTGTATCTGGTATCGCAGATGCAGAAGTGCAGTTTGCGATCAGAGTGGCAGGATACCAGTCCCTGCAGAAAACGTTGGCCCGAGCGATGGAAATAGATGCCGCTAAATTGGCCACCGTTGCACAGAGGCGAACGGCTCGTACAATGTCGGTAATCACTGAGCAAAGAGACCAAACATGGAAGGGTGCAACGAATCGAAGGACACGTCCGTGGGCTATGTCGTGTTGGCAATGCGGCAAATTAGGGCACATGGCCCGAGATTGTAGACAACAGCTTGAGGAGCCGAGAGCAAGCGCGTCGGATGAAAATCTGCCAACCACTCTTCGATTGAACCACATCTCACACAGCGAGGGCGCAAGAAGTCTAAAATAATACACCTGGATAGACTAGCTGCTTATCAAAGGGACCTTTAATAACATGTAGAATCATAAAAAAAAATAATAAAAAAAAGTAAAATGTAGAGTCAAAGTGATCGGGACGATCACATTTTTAAGGGGGGGGTAGTGTAACGGAATGGCAAACATCAGCCGGCCAAATTCCTGGTAAAAAAAGAAATCCTTGGGACCTTCGCTCGGGGCGCAAGACCGCATGCAACATGTACAAAACAATAGTTTTTTAACACCAAGCGGGACTATTGAGAAGGTCATTATTTTAGAAAGCTGCCCTTGGAACAAACGAATATTGTCATTTTTTTACCAGGAATAGAGATCGGGTGCAAGCCGGGAGAGGAGAAAGCTGACAGGCCATTTGAACCAATATGTGGGAAAAGGACATCTCTCCCTTAGGGTTACCCTTAAGTGAGAAAGAGATGGAACCCAGAAATTGGGTATATAAGGCCCAGCAAATCCTAGAGAAGACACTTGGAGTGGGGGTGAGTCGCTGGACCCTGGTTATCGTGATAACTGGTATACCGGACGAACCCGAGGGAGGCGCATCTAGGGATGCTGGCGTTTATCCTGTTCCTCGGAACTCGGTACGTTGTTTACCCTAGATGGCGCGGATGAGGAGGAGGATAGAACGTCTGAAGACTCTGGGCCATCCCTCTTCGGACGGAGGCTTGAATACGGAGGACGTTCTATCGGTTGTAGCGGAGGTGACCGGTGGAGGAGGATAGAACGTCTGAAGACTCTGGGCCATCCCTCTTCGGACGGAGGCTTGAATACGGAGGACGTTCTATCGGAGGTGACCGGTGGAGGAGGATAGAACGTCTAAAGACTCTGGGCCATCCCTCTTCGGACGGAGGCTTGAATACGGAGGACGTTCTATCGGTGGTAGCGGAGGTGACCGGTGGAGGAGGGTCATCGGCGGCCGATATCTCCAACTGGAGGTAGCGGAGGACTATCGGGTCAGCACAATACGGGCTTCAGCCCCGACAACGCTGACTCCGAGAGTCTGAGGTGCTCCGGCATCAAGGCCAGGACTGGCGACGTCCGTAAGGACTCGAGCAGGTGGGGCGCTCAGGAGGTCACTTTGTGACCAGTACCCACAGAGCATCATGATGGATTGGAGGAGGGCGCCGTGGATCCGCCTTGCGGGGCGCTCGGAGGCTCCAGTCGCGGAAGGTGCTGAGGCTGTGCGCAGCCTGTGCTTTGCCAGAAGCTGTCGAGTGTGTGGGCCGCTCAGGGGTGTGTGTCACGCCCAGAGCTCACGGTGCAGTCGGAGTAGGGAGGAGGACTGCTGGTAGGTGGGGCATGCTGGCAATAAAGTATCCCGTACGGATGGAGTCCATGCGGCGATGATGCCCAGACCTACAGAGCATCGACCTACGATGCTGAGGCTGAGGACAGCCTGTGTGTCTGTTAGACACAAGCTCTGCAGAAGCTGTCGAGAGTGTGGGCCGCTCTGGTGGATACGCCTATCCAGCGTATCAAGAGCCCACGGAGCAGCCGGAAGTAGGGAGGAGGGCTGCTGGAGCAGGTGGGGCGCTCAGGTGGAGGTATCACGTTCGGAGGGATACCGTTCGGTGACGGCTGTCCGGTACCCACACAGCCTCAGGAGGGGTCGAGGGACGGCGCCGGGGATCGCGTCGCGCGGATCCAGGAGCCATTGACCCCGAGGATGGCTGGTTTAGGTTAAGCTTAGATTTAGATTATTTGTAAGGTAGCTCTTAAGTATTAGGATTACTTAGTTAATTAAGCCTTAGCTTTTAAGTTATTTTAGTGTTTATAATACATGAATCTATACAACCAGACTTCTCTTTGACAACCTTCCCGGTTCCTATCCCGAATATCAGCAACCTGTGTGATAAGATGACTTGGCGTGTATTGTGTAACGGCGCGCCGGCAGACTGACAACCGCTCGGCTGCATGAATTGAGGAAAGCGCGTTCACCTCGTCGAGGTGGAATGCGTGGATTTACGGGGGTGGGATGGAATCGGTGCGCTTCACGCGCCTCACCTTAGTCCCCCCCCCCATTTTACGTTACAATACTTTCAAAAATATTTATTTAATTAATAAAATATTGAACCACAAAGTTATTATTTCCAAAATTTATAAAGTAATTAATTTTCTTCTCAGTAATTAAATAGATAATTAGTGTCTTAAATAATAAATAGTTAAAATTTTAAATTAATTATAGTGGAATAAGTATTCCTTAACTAATAATCACAGATAGCTGTGGCGAGCACTTGATGTGGACTTGGGCCATGCTATTAATATCGATGCTGTAGAAATACGAAGGTTACAAGATGTTGTGTTCATATGAAAGAAATATGTTTTTGTGAAAATATTTAAAATGTGAGTTAATTTCCATTCTTGAAAAATATTAATATTATTACTAATATTCTCAGAAAATTCGAGTTAGTGAAGGCTTTAAAACATTTTATAATATAAAATAATACAATGTTATAAGTGTATTCAAACGCATACATTCAAGTCCACTTCAAATACACTGTTGCAACATGTTTTGCAGCATGTCTGCTCAAGCGAAGACGTGTATTCAGAATATTCCGCGGCGCGAGAGTTGCATTTTGCAGAATAAATTTTTGTGATACATTTTGTGAAAAAGTATACGATACATATGCGCAGCTTCATTTGTCATCATTAAATAGTTCTAATTAACACATTAACCTGAGAACTTTGCATTATTTGCGCGTAGACTAAATTCATAACATATCAAATACATTATTAATTTCTTAAGGCCTGTTGTGTGATCAGTAGTAACTTAATTAACGCCCGTAGCAAAAATCATTTGTGGGTTGTTGATATATCAAATTTACTACTGTCAAAACATAGATGGATGTGTCTGTAGGCGTGACAAATAATCATGAAATATGCTTTATTTTACGCATTATCTGTGGATTTTTTCGCTTAAGCGTTCGATATCCGGCACTTTGGTTATGAATTTTTTTCGTATTATGTGTAATAATGTATATTAAATAACGAAATCATCATTGAACAGGCTTTCGTCACTAAATTAGCGAGATATTGAATTATTAATTGCCGTATACTGCAACTTTCAAAGTATCAATGTGTCAGATGACTTTTAGAACAGCTGTGAAAAGTCCGCCATAATTAACTATGGATTCTCGTTTTTAGTATCGGATATCGCAGAGTAAAATGAGTTGACTACGAATATAAATATGTTTCTACTAACTAATTTTATTTTAGTAACTTTTTTTACTATTGCAAAAAGTTTCTACTGATCGCACAACCGGCTCTTAGAAATTATAGTTATTTTTACGTTTTTCATTGTATTGACAGATAGAAAACTCACAATAATATAGATTTCAATAAAATGGAAAAGTATATATATCTTACGTTGGTTCTTATAATGCATAAATTTTCTAAGTGATGTGATTTCAATTTAAGGTAGTGTAACGCGGGTTTAATTATTTTTGAGCAAACCCAGCATAAACATACTGTATAAACATTAATTAACTTCCAATAAACATAGGTATTGATTGCTCCCACGCGAGCAGCGGCCAAGTTAATGGAATGTACACATCCCTTGGAAAAGGGTTTTCTTGTTCAAGTTCAAACTTCCGCTGGGAAATAGTTACGGATGACTTAAAGGTAAACAACAACCTTTTTTGAGGCTTGAGGCTGTTTTAGTCGGTAGTATTAAAAAAATTGTGAAAATTACTAACATTTTTTTAATAAATCACACCCTACACAGGTGAAAAATACCATCGCCCCCGTTACCAATCAGCTGCTATTGTATATTATACAGGGTGTAACAGACCCATTCCACAATATTTTATAAGCGGACACCTGACTAAATTACGAATCAAAAATATTCATGAGACATAAACATTAAAAAAAAATCGTAATTATAGGAATGTTTCGAATAATTGAAATATTTTATTGAATACAAAAAATAAAGGTCATTGAATTTCGATCGTTCTGACTATTTTTGATAGTGGTTTGGTATTTAGAGTCTGAATCAAAGATATAGATTAAAAATTGATAAATATAACAAATATTTATTTCTAAGTACGTAGACTTAAAGCTTAACGTGATTTTGTAAAAAAAATTACAATAATATTTTCCGTAACAGTGCAAAATTTTCACATACTCCATGTACATTTTCGACTCCTAATTTAGTTAGGTGTCCACACATAAAATATTATGGACTAGATCTGTTACACTGTGTATATGAGTCATGTGGAGTGAAAAGTAACTAGCGGGTGTTGCCTTATTTTGAGACAAATCTATTGAAGAAATCGAAAAGAAGAAAAAATTATTTTACCATTAATATATTTTCTTTGACATATTTATCTTCTGCTTCTTGTAAGTATATCTGGCTTAGAATTTAGAAAGTCATTATCGTACATAAAATATTATGTATTTGCAAATGCACACCGTTCACTCGGTATAAACAAAAAATTATGCTATCATTGTGTTTCTAGGATACAATGCAATATAACACTGTCAATATACGTAGATAAACACAATTAATGTGTATGTAAAGGAGTGTTAATGCGCACCCCTTTTTTCTATTCCATTTTATCTATTAGAATATAGAAATTAATCATCTTGTTTAAAAAGCATTATAGTAACAATGTAATATATGCATCCATAAGTGTGAGATAAAACATAAAGAAAATTTGGTTTAAATAAAATAATATTTAGTTTTAATCTTAACGAAACTCAGTAGCCATAAATCAAACTTCTTCGACGGTCTGCCTTTACATTATCAATTGTGAGTTTGAGTGTATCCGAATATTTTTGACCCCCATTGTCCTCGATCATGGCCCGCGGTTTCTCAGCGTTCAGGGTCTATGTCACTTCTACTGAGATTCGCCTTAAGGGTGTATTTGAATCTTTTTCTTGGCCCGCCTTGTCTTCTTTTGCCGTGAGTTAGTTTCGCAAACATAACTTGTTTGGGAAGCCGTGTATCATTCATACACACACAATGACCAGCCTATCGTGGTTGGTGCTTTAGGATCGTAATTTCGGCACTGAGAATGTTTGCCTCTTCCAGAACACTCAAGTTTGTTCTGCGATCTTCCCATTTTATACATAATATTTTTTTCAAGTATCATAATTCAATATTTTGTTATTTAACATTGATAATGTGCTTCTGTTTTTTTGTTTGATTTTATACTTATTTTCACTATTGATTTGAAATACATATAATTTATTCCATCTTTAAGTCTTCGAGAGGAACATTATAGAATCTATATGGGCTAGGTTTATCTCGTGATATATACTCGAAAGGGTCAACAATAGGGATTGTATTTATTGTGTGAGTCACTCGGATAGAGCGACTAAAGTTTAAGGTTATGATGTATCAGAAGGATTGTTTAAGGTAAGCACCGAGAGCCCCATTCCTCAAATTCTCACGCACGTATATGAAATATAGCGGTATAAATTAATTCTACCAAGTGTGCGTGTGAGTATACGTATTAGTGTTGATTGTAATGAAATAGTACATTGCATTTATTGTCAGTTGATGCACGAAATAAATGTACATTTATGGTTAAATTGTAGTACTTTATTAGCATAGATGTTTCAAAGATCTGCTCTGGTGTTTTCTCGGACTGGCTGCGGCGCAATGTATTGTTGTCTACATTTTTGACTGTACTGGACGGACTTGAATGACTGTCAAGTGCATAGTTACGCGGCCATGTCCGTGAGTCGCGAGCAGGAGACCACAGATTTAACTTCTTGTTACGAGAAATAATGCTGGTATTTACGTACTTATTACGAATGTTAGTGGATTAACTTTTTTATAATGGAGAGTTTATTTATAGCACGTTCACATGAATAGTGCGTCGCCATTATAACAGCATTAAACTATAAACTGTTTTCAAAGAATTATATGTTCACCATTTTGTGCACTGTGGGCAGCTTTAGATGTATTATGCATGAGATTTGGTACATTAGGGTGTGTTTCGTAAGTCCCTCCACCCGGCTTCTGGGTAAATACAGTGATATCATTTCGCTTTGTTGTCTGCCTTGAACCGTCGCGTGAGAGCTGCGATGTACTGAGGGCACTCGTATGGCAACGCAGATTGCCAACTAGGTTAATTTTATTTTCTAAAACACAGAGAATTTCTTCTATCTATTTTTTTTTATATTATTCCAAAATTCATTTCATCTTTTCTGAATCAGCAAAAGTGCTCATGAAAACGGAGATATATTCATTTATATTCGGAACAAAGGACTTGCACTTGAACTATTCAATTTTATTTATTTAATGTAATGAGATTATAACATGAATTGTGATGTGTTCAGATAATTGCAATTTGATTGATATTCATACATAAAAGGCGCATATACATGGTGTTATATATACATATACATGTGCAAAATCAGCAGCGTTACAGAAAATATTATTGTTAGATTTTTTTACAAAATCATGTTAAGCTTTAATTCTACTTTCTTCTAAATAAATAACTAATAATCAAAATAAAAATAAAATACTAAATTTATCCATGATTAATTTATATATTTGTAAGCAAGTCTTCAGACCTCAAATCACGTAACAAAAAAGAAATTTAATTTGTGGAATTTAATGTATAATTTGGAATCAATAAAATATTTCAAAATGTTTCACATAAAAGATTGGTAGCACGAATCTGACACGCATTTTTTAAATTGATAAATGTAAAGATTATTATTCTCCCAAGATTTAAATCAACGTATATTCTATTGCGATTTACTTATCCATTAGCCTACGTTAAATTTAGACAATCATTATCCAACACCTTTCTGAAAAATTGATCTGGTAGATATCTCGGCTAAGTACGTTAACTATCCTGTTTCGGAATCGGGTTAGAAAATTAGCATCTGTTTAAATACATTAAAATTTCGTAAGATAGTTAAAATCGGACCTAGAACAAAAAATAAAGCATACTTTCACACACAAATGAAATCTACGCGAAATCATCCAGTATAATAATTTATAAAATAAAGTTTAGTGTAATATAAAAATAGAGGATCACCTAAAATTCAACATATAAAATAAAATTATGAAAATAACACAACTATGAATCAAATTTCAAATTAAAGACTCGAAAAACTAACAAAATTCATAAAATATTACAGTGATAATAACGTAAACTGGCTGCACGTAGAAAGTTAATATTCTTCATCTCTCCTCCATGTCAGTGTTGACATATAGTGGCATCAATCAGATGAGACATGCACTTTCACAAGACGCCATCATCGGTCGCCCTCACAACTAATTCTTGAATTTCTCCAACTAGACTAACTAGCAACGCATCTATCCATCTCCGCGTCACTATTCCAGCTTTCTTCGGCCCAACGTTGTTCCAGAAATAATCTCATTTTCACACCGTCACTTTTACGCATAATTTGCCCAAGAATTAGAAAAATCTTTTATTTGTGGCTGCTAATATATGTGCATTTGCTGTGGTTGAATTTGTTGCAAGATAAAAGCATTAAAGCATGGGATAGAAATGTAAAATCCTTCTTCAGCAATACATTTCAAAGTCAAATGTTACGCTTGTCATATTGCGGACCCGTCTCCGCTACATACATGAAGATTGGAAAGACAAGAGTGTGAACCAACATAATTTTACTTCTTCAATATTATAAAAATTTATTTGTGGCAACATGTTATATAAATACATAATTTAATTTAATTATGTATGCTTGCATTTTTTATTTTAGTATACATTGTTTACTGAAGAAGATACCATAGATATCGATATATGTTGATGTTATCAATAAATAGTGGATTGAACATGGTATTTTTTCTTAATATGTATACAATATAATTTTAGCTATAACTTTAGCGTTCCGTCAAATTGCATTTTATTGCATTCCGCGAAACTGCGTCAAATTGGATTCTGAAATATAGTCATTTAGGTATTCCACAACATTGCGCATATTTGGCATTCTGAAAAATTACTCAATTTTGTCATTCCGAAAAATTGTATCATTTTGCATTTCGCAATATTGAGTCATTTCGGCATTCCGAAAAATTACGTCTTTGGCTAGTTTGACGCGAATTTCCAGCCCACTGTTACCACTCTTCGTGATCAGCGCGCCCAATAAACTACCTCATATTCTGCTATTTGGAAAGTTTGTTGTGATGCATTAGAATGAGCCACATCCAGAATTTTTATTTTAAACCAATGAAGGACCAAGGAGGGTATCTTAATCTTTTATTTACCGCTCTACCCTAATATTATCTACCCTGCCTTAAATGTTGTAAGCCTTTCAGGATACAAGTAGGATAATTCAAATATCCTTTGTGTCAATTTGTATGATAACTGGAAACTAAAACGGAATAAACCAAACAGAAAAATAAAGAACTTGCAATGGTCTTGACTGTGAAAACTGTAGAGCAACCTGGTGTTAACCATCCCAGGAAACTATAAAATCGCATCCAAACTTGCCACAGATCCTATATTTATACCAAGTGCAAAGCTGAGAATTAGAAAAGTTATCCATAAATGAGTGCTGAATTTCTCAAATAATGGAACATATCGAGAATATATGCTCAATCTAAGCTGTCTAGGAAGAGTCTACCAAAGTAAAGTCCACAAAGCAACCCGAGAGACGTTGAACTAGATATGAAGCTAATAATATCGCCGTACGATAAAAAATAACATTAATATTACTTTACCTCAACAAAAATATATGTATTTTTTTTTTTTTAATATTTTATTGTTCATAAATATAACAATACTCAAAATAGTAATAGGATGTTGCACTGCTTTAAGTTGCATTCTGATAAACTTATTCTATGAATAAAAATGTAGCGTTTTACGACTGCTGTATTATGCTATTCCATAAATTACCTTATTCAAAAAATAATGACATTTGCAAAATTAACCTTTTTAAATTGATATTTTTTTTGCTAAGGATGTTGATAGCAAATTTTAATATTAATTTAATTATATTTTTATTTATTATCTTTGTTTTATTAACCACTTAATTAAGTTTAAATACGTCTACCGGTTTCGAAAAATACCATTTTCTTCTTAAGGATGTCATAACTAACTAAAAACATATATTATTGTTTCTTTAGCAGAATCTATTTAAAAAAAAAAACACAATTATTTAAAAAATAAATTTAGTACCTAACTGAAATTGTTACTTAATACAAATTTACTCGAATAATTTTTAGGGAAAAATTTTAAAATGGGACTCGTAGTTAAATTTAGTTGGTTGTTTGTAATTTTTTGAGTCCCATTTTACGAGAAACTGGAGATGTATTTAAACTCAATTGAGTGGTTAATAAAACAAAGATAATAAATAAAAATATGAATTTTAACCACAAAGTTAATATTGCTAATTTTAAAAGTATTTATTTAATTATCCATTTATTGCACTGATTTACAATCGCATTATTAAAGCAGGCAATTCAAATTAAATTAATCAACTAGAAAGATATGCAGAAAAATCTAATTATAGAAAAAATATTTAGTTGCTACCGGAATTCGAACCTGGACCTCTATCCATCCGGGGAAACGTGTTAACCAATTCACTACATCAAGCGATTACGATTATGACAGATTTAGAACGTATATATATATATATATATATGTATATTTTTAAAATTGATACATTTATTATTCCGTTTTTAAAAGCAATCAACTTTATATTCCGTTGAATATCAAATACCTTCGTGTAAATCACGCTAGAAGATGCCAGAATTAACACGTTCGGTTCGAATCCTGGTTGCACGCAATTTTTTTTTGTTAAATAGATTTTTTCTGTATATCTTTCTAGTTAATTCATTTAATTTTTATTAAAAATACCACAGATGTTCTAAATATGTTCTAAACATACAACTTCACAACAAACAAGTGTCTTTAAAAATCTATTTTTCTTTGTTCATTCTAAATAAAATTATACAACTAAAATGTGATCATCTTCCTTTACCCGAAGTTAAACAAATATATAATGGTGTCATAAATAATGTCACGTGACGTAAGGTTAAGTTACTTAGAGAAATTTAATTTAAAACCATTCCCTATCAGAAACTAAACATTTCTGTTTATAATAATACTCCCTGAAATAATTATACCCATCACAATGTTCTCTAGGAAGGTTTTATTTTATAGGGGTTCTTTTATCATAATTGTTCCAGTGAATTCCATCAACAGCTGTTGTTCGCGGGTTTTATATTGATAATATGGTTATATATGTAATATGAACACTACCACTAACCTTTAATTGACATTGCTGATTCTCTGGCATGGTCTAATGCTGTTCTTCTCTCTGTATAGATTTCTGATCAACCGAAATGTGCACTCCCGTCACTCGAATTATAAAGAGTTCCTTACCGGACGATGTACTGAATGCAATTGCGCTCTTCTCATCACTCCTTAATCTCCGAAAGCGGCAATATTCACACATATAAACATGACTAATATCAACAAAAAATCTCAGGGGTGCCAATCGGAGGAATAAACGTACGGAAACAATCATTATTAATAAATTACTATTTCAGAAAAACTAATAGAGAAGAGATGTAGAATATTTATGAGGTTTTATAATAATTATAAAGTAATATTAAATTTTTGAACAGTTGTGTTGAATTTTCCCAAACCTGAATCATAAAGTGTTTGAAAAATGCCACCTCACAAATCCTCAACTATTATGGGAAGCACTACACTGTGCAGGGTGAAAAGTACAGTTTACTAGCAGCCTGAAGTGAAACATTGCACTTTATAAAAAGGTACAATTAATTATCTTGATAAGTACACCCCATCTATTTGCCGCTTTATAGAATTTTTCAGAAATTTCATCTACGTTCTAACAAAATTTTAGAATATTTATTCAACGTATGTAGTGAAATTTTTATAGCAAGGCTAGTACATAGGTTATTATTTACAGCAATAGTCTAGACTGCAAGCCAGTCTATACTGTAGCTTATTGTTTAGGCTATAAACAATAAGTTAATAATAATAATATTTAGTTTGACGAATGAAAATAAAAATTTTACTGTAAGTATTCCTGAATAATTGAAAATTTCGTATCTTTTTCTCAAGATTGTGAAGAGTAATTATGCAAAATTTGGATAGCATTTAATGTAATAAAATACACAATCATTATGTTTAGGCATTTTACATGCTTTGGTTGTTAGCCCTAGTTTTAAAAAAACTTGAGTATGTGAGCTCTATTTTGATGTGGGTAAGACTGCAAACTTCTGTCAGCGTAAGAAGCATTTATGGCGGCTCCAGTTAAATATCTATCTACGGATAAGAGTTATTCTGGAGGACTGGCCCAGCCGGGAGTTGGAGGAAGACGAGAAAGAGAAATCAAGAAACAAGCAGATCACCAGGCGTAATCGCAAATAAGGCAAGTAAGTAGATTTTATACCTTATTTAGAGAATTATATTTTATGAAAATATGAAATATAACTGACAGAACACTAGGGCTAGTTATCGAAGGAATTTAGAGTGATAATTGTGAGTAAATATTATGTTCCAGGCCAATATTGTTTTGAAATAACTAGGAAAAAAAACATAATTTTTTAATCTGGTTTTTATTTATCAATTACATGGCTTATTACAATTATGTATAGAATATAATATTAAACAATTGGCCGCTTTTGGTAGCGTGTTATTATAGCTATATTTTTCATAACATTCTCGAACACTTTATGTGTTATTTCAGGAATTTCATTAAGAATACTGTCCTGTAGCATCGAAATTATTGTTGGCTTATTGGTATAGATTTTTCCTTTCGAGTACCCCCACAGAAAACAGTCGAGACCAGTCGATATCACCACTTTTAGACATTATGCAGCTGGGAAAAATATCAAGCGTAGCTCGAGCCGTGTATGAGGTGGTACCGTTCAATTGAAACCACATGTGTTGCATACCCAATCTACCCAATTCTGTGACAATAGCAATCATCGTCAATGATTACAAAATTGCCAATATTATTTAGATAAACTGTTTTAATGACTTTAACACATTGTTGAGACGTTAGATATTCCATAACAAATTTTAATCAACTACTCCGTACGATTACCAAATTCAAACAGACAAATACCAAACCAAAATGGCGCCCAAACAAAATCGGTTTAGAACATAATATTCACCCTGTAGCAGGGAAAGGGTACGGGGTGGCCAAGGGTAGGAGGAATGAAACCTGTGTTTCGCACAGAATCTTAAAAAGTATGTAGCATAACTCTATTTAGATTGGTCAAAGGGCGTTGGATGTTATATAAATCATAGGACATACAAAAATATGTATTATGAGATGATGGTCAAATTACACAATGTTGAGCGGAACCAAATCTCAAGACAGAGAGCGGTAAAGCGAAAAAAGGTAAGTCTATTACACCGGCCGTAGATCAATCAACAAAAGTAGAAGATTAAAGAGTGAAAGATACTTTAGAATGATTTTAAATACACAATATCTCTACTTTATAGCTTTTAAATATGTATTATGAGATGATGGTCAAATTACACAATGTTGAGCGGAATCAAATCTTAAGACAGAGAGCGGTAAAGCGAAAAAAGGTATGTCTATTACACCGGCCGTAGATCAATCAACAGAAGTAGAAAATTAAAGAGTGAAAGATACTTTAGAATGATTTTAAATACACAATATCTCTACTTTGTAGGTTATAAATATGAATTAACGCGGCAAGCCCTTTTTAGAAAGGGTAAAATGCTACAGCTTAAGCCTCCATTTTAAATTATTAAACGATTTTCATAAATAAATTCGGAAAGGTAGGTTCCTAAATGTGGCTACCAAAAATAGTTTTGTTATTATTTTTTTAAGGTTACACGTACACGTATACTAAGATTGATGGTTTATAATGTTTGTATTATTAAATTATTCGATGCAGTATCTTTATCATTTTAAAAATATGCATACAAATAAATTTGTCATTCGAACGTATAAATAAATTCAAAGGCGTACAAACACAAATTTCAATTCACAAGTGCAAACTAAATGATAATTTAGTGGAAAAATACATTTCATTGAAGACGTGTGTCAAATTCGTTTGAAATACAAAACCCTTTTTGTTCTTGAGGTATACATTTTTAAATAGTAAACAAATAAATCTACAGTCAGATGTTTAAAAAATGGAACACTGCAATGCTGCCCTGAGGTGATTTAAATAATAATTATGTATGAATTTAAAATAATAACGTGACTGAAATTTTATGTTGGTTCCTACCTAAATAATGTTTATAATTATTCATAATAATATTATGCTTCCCCGTCTACATCTATGACTTTCTGGATGTGGCGTCCGTGGCGACTTCGATAGTGTCATTTGCTTCGGTAGGCTATCAAGTACTTGCTTAAATGACCAGGTCTGCGAGACAGCTGTCATAGATAAAAAAAGCATCCTGTCATCTCATCTATGTCTCATGGTCATATCGCGTCGCCCTCTATGGTTTCTTTTTACATCTACGTCGCTGTCAAATGTGACATGAATGTTTTTTTTGTATTTTTCACGTTTGTACAAATCCAGGGAGAGCTATACAGAATGCACTAATAGAAAAGCAATCGGCAAAAGTAGTATAAAGCAATCGGCAACGAAGATTCCTATGCGGCAAGGGCTTCCGTAGAATTTATATTTCATTTAAAACAATATAATAAGAATGCACTATTTTTAAAGCAATATAATAAGGGATTTCTGTATTGAGTTACAGATTCTACTGACTTTGCAGATAAAAGAAATATAGATTCCCTGACCGCGCAGCGGTCACCGATGACCGCGTAGTGCCTATTATTAACCGCGAATCTATTCGCCGATTTCTAATCTGCTAATTTTATTACATTCGTTTACAAAATTAAAACGTCAAGTTATTTTACTTGACATTTCATTTGACGTTGGATAGTAAAAAGTGTTTGTGGTGTTTTAGTGTATTTCATTAATTTGTAAGACGATCCAGTTCAGAAAAAGTGACGCTTAGATAGAGAAAGACAGAAAAATTGTGAGCTCGATACAGTACTGATATTAAAGAGATTGCGTAGGGAAAATATTGATAGAATGGTAAATCGTGAAAGATGGGAACGATTAGACATGCAACGGTTGCTTTCTACCATGTCAACCATGTTTTTGGCGCTTAATTTTCCATAATCAATTTTTCAAAAATACACTAATGTCGCGTCATTCACAAATTAGTTCACGATTAGTAAAAAAATAATTTATAGAAGCGTATTTAATTCAATTTTAATCATAATATTCAAAAATTATAATAATATTACAATCCACGATTTGAGAAAAATGCATCAGATATAAACAATTTAGTGTTTATTTGTCATTTACAATGTAGGCATAACTATTTTTTTGTTATTTGTAATCCGCAATAAAATAGCTTTTTACAGTAAAAAAAAGAATAATCTACTGTTTATTTTTCGAGAATATTGGTAGCAAAGTAAAATCCTTCTTTCAATACCTATCTGCTGCACGTAATTATATACCTGGCGATACTTTTCCATGCTAATGGAAAAATAACTGAATGATGTAAATAATATTTTTTACTGATTGTTCTGAAAAAATAAAAGTATAAAACTAAAATATATAATAGTAATGTAATTAAGGTAGTCTTTCGTTATTGTGCCGCCCTTAGAAGAGTTCCAAAATGCCGCCCTTGTATTTCTAAAATCGCAATAATTGACATATAATGTTGAATTTTGGTAACTTTTTTAGTTTTAGATAATGAGGTTTTCAACGACATAATGAAATAACTTTCAACATTAAGCTCATTGTTTTGAGTTCCTACGTATTTGTTAGATTTTTTCAAATATTCATTTTTCAATTCATCGATACTGATATTTAAATCAAGATCTCAATTTTTTAAATAAAATAATAAATTATTTCATATTTTTTGATTACTTTTATCTTAATAGTGCCGTCCTACGGCATAGAATTACTTTCTTATTAGTTAGGAATAACTTTGATAGAAATTTTCCTACATCTGAAGTGAAAAAAAAATTGCATAGATTACTTATTCTTCTTCTTCTTCGTCCTCTTTATCTTAACGCTTGGACAACACTCTTCCACCGCTCATTGTTCTGCGCTGTGTCGCTTACTTGGGGCCACTGATTATTCCAGATTTCTCTTCGCAAGATCTTTTCATTTGCCTATTTCACGTTCTCCTGGGTCGTCTTGCATATCTTCTTACCTACATGATGATACAATCTCTTTAGGCAGTATTGAGTTATTAAGGAGAACATATTTTTATTGTGAAGTTGTAATTATTCAGAACATAATAATTTATTTTCAAATAATGGAACGATAGATGTATTAATTTTAAAAGTGTAATATTTGGGTTCGAAAATTTGTCGTTAAAAGTACTGTCGCTGTAGAGTTGGATAATGCACCTTCCCCGATTTGGAAAGAGATCCAGGTTTGAATCCCGGTATTGTAACAATAATATTTTTCGATAAAATTGATTTTACGTGTATATCTTCTAATCAATACATTTAATTAGTATTTAGTTTCCCATTTTCAGTAGCGGGTTCATCCCAAGATCCTCTCGGATGATATCGTTTCTGATTTGAGCTGTTAATGTCACTCCTGCTACTCCTCTCAGGTATCTCATCTCTGCAGTCTGGATTCTCGACCGATTTCTCTTTGTCGAATAGATTACGGGTATTATAACTAAATGTTTAGGTACTAGAGACTCCAATTACTCGGCATCATCAACTACTCGAGTATCGAGTAGTAAAATCTTAAAACACTCGAGTACTCGAGTATACTCGAGTAGTTTCCAATATACCAAAATGGCTATTAATAATTCAAATTCATAACACATATAATAAATAAATAAATATAAAATAAATGCAGGAGTAAACTTAATTTACACATTTACTTTAATTGTTATTTCTACTGACGTATTAGTACAAATACAAACATAACATATAATTCCTAAGTTTTATAATAGTTTACGCCACAGCTGCATTCATTAGTCGGCATATAAAAAAAAGTCGATATTTTGTATTGTTTGTTATCAGTGATAAAACAAGTCATGAGGACACCAAGACACAAAATAAATTATTCGATCATATCCCGTTAGTAGTGACGAGCTCAAAATCACGATCTGTGAGTCAATCACTGATATATTTGAGTCACATTCACTATAAGTGATTGAATATTTGGGAATATCGTGAATCGTAATTCATTTTTTATTTTATTTATTGATTTATGATTCGGCGCATGTGCAAATGAAATGAAAATATTCATGAAGAAATGACGTTATTGTTCATGATAAGCGCCATCTAGTAGCTTCTATCAAAACATTACACGAATTTGACCCGAAATGCTAAGAATTTGACCCGAAAAATAAACTCACGTCTTATAAGAGTTTTCATTCTCTTTGTGACGATATTGAATAAGATATATATTAATTATATATGCTATAATCTGTTTTTATGTAAATGAAGTTTGAATAATATAAGTAAATACGTTCAAAATTAGGTTTTTTAAATTTATTTTCTATATTGTGATATCGTGCCGCGCACGCGTATTAACAATGAAACTGTGATCACAGTCACAGTTTTCAATCACTGATATTATCAATTATCAATCACAATCACACTAGTGAGTCAAGATTAGCATTTTTTTTCATCACTACCCGTTAACATAACTGACGACCGAAACTATGCAAAAAATCAAACCTGACCTGAAAATGTCGAATACAGAACGAAGCTAATATGTAATTGTAATAATTTACGAGTATTTTTCAAGAAACTCGATTATCGAGTACTTAAAAATTGGACGAGTAAACTCGAGTACTTGAATTGTAGACTCTAGTAGGTACACTCTTCAGAACAGAATTAAACTCTTTCCTAGAAAATTCTATGAGATAATTTAAAATATAAATGTATTATAGTTTTTTGAGCATTTTGAAAATCTATTCTTTCAATATTTCCAATAAATACCGCAAACCCTTTCCTCCTTCCACGGCCCACTACGCAACGTGATTAGTTCGTCACTCAACTGTATTAAATTTGGTTATATTTACACCTATTGATGAAACAGACTGCACCTCTCGAAAAGTAACACTCATTTATTTTTGTAGTACAAAGTTCGAATTACTAAAAAAATTTTACACTTTTCAAACATTTAAAATGCATTAACTTTTTATTATTATTATACAATGCAGTTCTTCTGAATCTAGGTACCGCAATCCTTCGGGGGGGTGTAAAGCTCTTTTTTATTATTATACAATGCAGTGCTTCTGAATCTAGGTACCGCAGTCCTTCGGGGGGGTGTAAAGCTCTTACTAGAGAATCACAAAATATATCAGTATTATAGAGAACACATGTTTATTGTGAAGTTGCATTTTCATAACATAGTTTTCATAGTAATCAACTAGAAAAATATACAAAAAAAAATCTATCTATGAAAAAATATTTAATTTATATTAATATATCAGTATTCTTAAAAAAATGTATACTTTTTTTTCTAAACCCTGAACAATTAAATAATTCAGTAATTATGTTTATAATTCTGGTTTAAAATGCACAGTTTTTGTATATAGTAAACAAATATAATATTCTAGCTGTTTTATCATAACGTTAAAATATACAATTACATCTCTCTTATTAAATTGTTTTCGTAGGCTGCAAATTTAACGTATTTTTTTATTATTTTTGATTTGTAAACAAGTAAATAAAATGTATTATTTTTATTGAAAATATACCTACAACAATAAATAATGGTAAATACTCGTAAACTAATATTGCGCACGAAAAATGAGTAGTTTTTTTCAGATAATGGAAGGCCGTAAAATGAAAAGTTTGAAAAGCACTATTATATTAATAATATTAATATATCACTAATACCTTATATTTAATATCACTAATGAACTTCAAGATCATATTTTTTCCCATTAAATCAATATATTAAAAGAGAATTATAATTAAATCGTAAGTAATAATAAGACATGGACACTTGAAACTAAATGGAACTACTAAAGTATATACATAACCTTTCATATTAAATCTAATTAAAATTTCATAATCCTTTAAATAGATAAAAAAAAATTAAACTTTCCTCGATGACAATACAAAATAATATTCAAGTCTTTAATATCTCAAACATTTGAAACAACCTTCAAAGTTTAATAAAATAGGGAGGAATGAAAACGTTGACATAAAAAAATTAAACGAAATATAATACACGTTATCACATAATATAACATAATATAATAATAATAATAATGGATAATTTGTATAGCGGTATTTTCGTAAAAACTTTCGCCTCAAGGACACTTTACACAAAAATTGTTTATAGTCCTATAATTATCTTTGTTTTTAAAATTAAAAATTGTTATTTACACTTATGGAAATGATTTTTTGGAAAGGTGCGTTTTTATTTTCTTCTTAAATAAAGTCTCTGATACACTGTTTCTTATGACGGAGGGCAAATATTTTCACCGTAAACGCCCGTTCACTAAATTTAGACTTCTGGCAACGGTTGGTCGGTTCTACAACCCTTCCTGCGGCTAAAGTAGAGGCTGACCTGAGAATTTGACGTCTACCATTCAAATTGTCTGGGATAGAAAGTTCTTGAAGATACACAGGCGCCGTGTTGTGTGTCGCCTTGTATATAAACCAGCACAATTTAAATTCAACTCTTTCAGGAAATCGGAGCCAATATAGCTGAGGTAAAAGGGATGTTATATGAGAGAAATTGGAAACTTCATATATTATCAGTGCAGCCGTATTTAGAATGGATTATAATCTATTCAGCTGAAACATTGGCAGGCCAGTATAGACGCTGTTACGATAGTCCACACGTGATACTACAAATGCATGTATAAATAGTTGGGCTGCCTCAAGAGAAAGATGTTTCCGAATACTTTTAATCTGTCTCAGTTGATGTCAGCATACACTAACAGTTTTACTGATTTGTGTATTCATTGAAAGATCTGAATCAGTGTGCACGCCCAACAATTTAAATGTAGATTTAGCATTCGTATACATTGATTCCTGTATTAAGTTTTGCCTTTTAAGTGTTGCTAGGAATAACGGACCGCCGTTTCGGAGTGCTTGTTTACCCGTTTGAATATTGATCGCGATTTTTGTTCCACGTTCACCTTATCGCTGTCTATACATAAACATAAGTTCACCCTGATTTCGACACGGTATTGTAAGCCAGTAGTATAGCCACGGTATAGCATAACACGGACACAACCTGTTGAGCTCCATACTATTTCGGACTCGACTCATTTGCAATTACTGTTGACGATATAATATAGAATAACGCTGTATTGTTGTCCGCGACAATTATAAGTATTTTTCTAATGTAGCAGTAAAATGTTTAGAGAGTTTATGTTAGACTTTTTTTCCTTCCAATTCTTGGATTAATATAGTCAAGATGTTCGTAAATAAAAAGTTGTTCGTAAACGTTGGTTTACTTGTAGATTAGGCGATAAAGTCACGTGTAGAGTATCGTAGACTCTAAAGAATTAGGAAAAAAAATTAATTCGACCCGTCATGGTTTTGACATGGTATTGCCAGCCAATATTTAATTTAATTTTACAACACTAATAATACATCGCAGCGACGTTAGCTCTGGTTGTGGTGCCAATCGAAGTAACAAGACATGTAAATATTACTAATCTTTTTTTCACAGCATGTAAAATTCCTTAATAACGCCACAAAAAAATTTTTTATTAACATTACTTAATATCTTGTCTCTGACTAAAAATCGATTAAAATACAAAATCATCAGTGTTGAGTTAAAAAATCAGTTTGCATTTTGCAATTATCCTCTCACTCAAGCTTATCTTTAAACTGGACTATTGTTTTTCATTTATAAAATATATAAATAATCAATACACTGACTTTCTGTTTCTTTATTGTCTTGTCAATTTATTTGCATTTACACCGTGAATCTATGCGTAAATCAATTTTGGACGATTTAGGAAAATATTTATGGTCTTTCCAGAGACAAAAGTGAATACTTATCTACCCACCCTGATGATATGAAGAGTAAAGGAGTAAGAGACGATAGCATCGGACTGATTATTGCCACAGGGTTGGAATTCATAAAATTGTTCACTCCGAAGCGTAGGCTAGTACCGATTAAGTACTAATAGTTTAGGTTATTGATTGCGGCTAACTTAGCCAGCCAGAGCTGATCAATTTACGTCAGTGCCTCATGACTGATCGGATCTTCATAAACTCCCGCATTTTTAACTATAAACCTCCACTTGACTCGGCATCGCGCAGAGAGCTGTCATTGATTGTCAGAAGAGCCTGGTGGAAACGGCCCACCCTTACCCGGAACTGTTACAGGAGTGGTTACAGTTCCTCTTGACAAAGCAAAGCATCGCGAGTCTAATTTAATCATAATTTGAATGAGGTATTGATTAACTCTTTAGCTAATGTTTATTACTCTTTTATACTAGCTTTAAGAGGTATTTAGGTTTTATTTATTAAGAAACAAAGAGTGCATATTAAAATTTAATAACAAAACATTTGGTTTAAGTTGAAAGCGTATTGAGACATTTATTAGTAACATAAAAAATATCATATTTTTTATTTATTATCTTAGTTTTATTAACCACAATTGAGTTTAAAAAACATCTACCGGTTTCGGAAAACACCTTTTCCTTCTTCAGAATGTCATAACTAACTAAAAATATAGCATTGTTTCTTCACTAGAATCTATTTTTAAATTTTTTAAAAAACAACAATTATTTAAAAAATAAATTTAGTACCTAACTCAAATTGGTGCTCAATACAAATTTAGTCAAATAATTTTTAGGAAAAAATTTTTAGAATAGGACTCGTAGTTAAATTTAATTGGCTGTTTAGAATTTCCTGATTACTTTTACATGCTTTATTTATCTCCAACGATTCCAAATTATTTAATTTGTGACCTACACCGTTTATATGCAAAATTGACAATCCCAATTTTTTATCAAAACCATGACTATTTTCTATCAAATGATTAGCAAATTCTGATAAAACTAAGATAATAAATAAAAAATATGAATTTTAACCACCAAGTTAATACTGCTAATTTTAAAAGTATTATAAAAAATATCAATTATAATTGATGTTGCGTATTTGCAATAGTATTTGTGGTATCATAGAGACGTTCTCTGATGAGAGTTTTAGACAAAATATGAACACAACCTAAAATAATAAAAAATTCTAATTGAAATATTATTTACACAGATACGACGGGGAGAGAGGGGCAGTAAAATGGTTTTCTATTTCCATCTTCCCGTCTACCTTCCTAGCATTACCCAGCGGGTCATCCATGTCCTGATAAAATTCATAAAAAGTCCAATGTTTATATCGTTGCATAGTAAGTCTTCGTTCCTTGGAGGGCGATAACCCGCTATAACTAGTTCATTACTCATAAACTCACGTACGTCATGCATAGTATCAGAAGTGCCTATACTTTTTCCACTTGATCAGTCCAATACGTGGGGTCTTCCTCTTCCTCTCCATCCTTTAACGTGACTCACCACAATAGGCATATCCAAGCTATCTTCTCTTCTTGCAGTATTTCCAATAAATTTAATGTCTTAGGCAAATGGTAGCGTCTTTTCTTGATGTGTAATTCCTGTAGAATGGAAACATTTGTGCGTTTTGCTGTCTATATAGAAATAGTGAATTCATCAAAGACAAGCCTGATGGTTATTTTGAATGTACTAATGTCTTTCCATAGCTTGTCTAGTCTGGACATTAGTAGAACTTTTCTCCACACCCACGCGACATTTGATAGAAATCGAACTGCATGTATGTAAACCATGGTGACATTTCTCACAAAAACTCTTTTTTTTTGTAAACAATAATTTCTGTTGTACTTTTTTACTGGCAATTATTTTTATTGTGGTAGCATTGGTGTTAAACGTTAACACATCTATAATAACTAACATATTGTTTCATATAAACAAATACTCAAAATGCAATTTCTCAATACTTTTTTTGATAAGTTACTATGATTTAAGCAGCTTAGAATCGAGATCATTGATAATTTCAAAGTCTAGAAAGATCTATCATAAGTAATAAAAGTAGATAAAATTGAAAATAAATCATGGTCTTTAGTAACTTGCTAGAAATATATTTAAAATATAATTTAATGATTTGTTTAATTGTAATAATTCTGTTTATTTCCTTGCAATTTAACCATTAATTTATTTTGATAATGTATGCTTTATGTGAGATTATGGTTTTCTATTATTCAAACATGAAATTCTCTATTTTTAAGAAGAACATATTAATATTGTGAAATTTCAATTTTTGAAAACATAATTCTATGATATTTAATACACATTAAATTAATCAACCAGAAAGATATAAAGAAAAATCAATTTCTCGAAAAATATTTTAGTTGCTTTTTTTGTGTCTTTATATTTGATTCATATAATTTGTAAGAAATTATATAGACATTCTAGAATGTAGTTTTAAAGAAGTTTTTTTTTAGATAGAGCTTATATATTTATATACTATGTACGAATAAAAAAAATATTTTTGTAAAATTAAAAGAAATAAATCAATCAATATAATTGTTAAATCTATGTCAAAACAAATATCTTTCTCCCATAAATATTATTTGTATATTTTTTCAAATACTGCAGAAAATTTATAATATTTTAACACGTTAACACGATCGTCTTCAGTGAAACGTCATATTGTATATAGATTTATGTATTTTGCAAATAATTTGACAAAAAAGACATATCGAAAGAACATGTTATTGGTTTTATGAACACCCTGCACATATTTTCTTCTGGCTCGTTTTTCTAAATAAACATGATACTTATATCAATACCGAACCGGAAGACTGTAATCTACTTTTATATATCGTGGCAGCTTTCTACACACACTAGACGGAATGATAAATTACTTCCAAAGAACTTTGCTTTGCGTCATCTTTAGTGTTCCCGTGTAGGTACTGTAATCCTATTAAGGAAGGAAATATAATCATTGGAATTGTGTTATCTTTTCTCTTCTTGTAATATATTATGTACAATATTTTATACCATATGATTTATATTATGTATATTAAATAATTATTTCTTTGGATCAGGATTCAACTAACGAAACTCAATAAATATTGTTTGCGCGTGTTTTATATCCTTCGATTGGTAGCTCTGGGTTTTATGTCCATGATAGGTCTGTTTTGCTTTGTATTGGCGGAGCGCTGCTACTTGAGATAGAAGGTATCCAGCCGCCATCGGAATCGGTCCGCTATCAACAAACGAGAAATTTGTGGAACGTACATTAGGAATTAACAGAGGATCAGCCAGCAAACCAATATTCCAGGTCAGTGGTGGTATGTCTTACTAGAGTGACGCGGTCTTATTATCAATAGAAAATCCTGGACCAGGATCATTCATCGGTATCGAAGGTGTTTTATATGCACAAATATCAACATACTTACCCTCACTGTTATACCATTCTGTGAAACCTCATGGATTTTTCAACATTGAATAGCCAGTGATTGAATAGCCAATGATTCAGCGGCCATTTGTCAACTTCGTTAGAAATAGCGCGTTAGAAAAAACCTCGATCTCAGTACCTCTCATGCGCCAAACAAAAGATTTATCATTATCTTAATATACTGTGGTATCAAATTGTCATGTATGTACGTATATTTTTTGCGTTACAATTTAATGCATTAAGTTACATTTTTAATATATGTACTATATTATATACATTCTTTATATGAAATTTATTTTAGTATTTATTCATATTTAATTTTATTTGAAAAATATGATTATATTACTTGAATGAAAAAAATCCCATTAAATGAAAGTATCTACTAATTTCCACTTGATGAAAATATCCACAAATTTCACATCACATGATATTCACATTATACAAAACTCTTAATTTTTCAAATAACAAAGTTCTTTATTTCAAGAGGTATTTTATGAAGCTATGATTTCATATTAATATTTTCAATTCACAGTTTCGCCGACAATTTCATAAGAATCATACAGCAATCTCCAAATAAATTAATGTTAGATCTATGAGAAATAAATCCCTGTTAAAGTACATAACACTGTTTAGAAAAGTTACATTTGATACCCTTGCCGTTCTCTTTATAAAAACTATTATCAAGTAAACTTCGCTGAATTGTATGGTGATCTTGCACAAAATGATATATTTCATAAATCACCATTCTGTGAACATATTATTTTATATGAAAGCACCTGTAGGAGGCATTTTTTGTGATTGATCACGTCTCTTCAAGGTTGAAAATACATATTTTTTAAGGATTGCTTTATTGACTATCAACGTCTTATTTTTAATAGTCGTATGTAGATCCACATCCTTAAAAAAATATCCTTTCGCTCCGCGTCACTCTCCGAATATAGATCTACGATAATTTGTAATTTTGTCAGTCGGGAATAAACACTATAAATTGTCACATTGTACAAACAGCGTATTATTTTCATTACTATATCCAACCCCAACAAAGGAGGCATCTGGTAGACCATCATCAGAGCCGACATGCCATAACAAATTGGCGTAGGTGGAATAGGATTTTATAAAGAGATAAAAATACAATACAGCATTCATCAAATACTTCAAGTCGCTTCAGCATTGTTTCAATGAGTATTCATTATTCTATTCGATATAATACTACAGGAGACTATCAGGAGGAGAGTATCATTAGTAATATTTAATTGAGGTCATTGAATCACAATAATTTCTTCACGCGGAAGAATGCATCTCGGAGTTGCTCGATACGGTATTCAATATTCATTTAAAAGGGTCCCAGATATCATTTCAATCTGTTTCCCAGGTAACTGTTATGTGACGATGATTGGTAATTGAGATTTAACTGTTAGAGGTTTTCTTTTTAGCTAATCAATTAAATTATTACTCGAAGAATTACGAATTAACATTCATCGTTACAATTGAACACAATAACAGTTACAATAACTACCACTACCATTTAATCTACTACTTACTTACTTACCATCACGCCGTTTCTCCGTGGGGGTAGGCAGAGAGTATAGAGCGACACACTCTTCTACCTTGACATATCTTCTTATACAAGCTCGACGATTATTGAGGCTTCTAACAGGACCATCATCCAGTATCTGGTTTACCTGGTCGTGCTAAGTCTTCCGTGGTCGTCCTTTACTTCTGGTGCCATCAACACTTGCGTCGTAAATCTTACTTAGCATTCTCTCCTCATTCATCCGTTCCATATGACCGAACCATCTAAGTGATCCTTTCTTAATCTTACTCACTATACTAACATCAACTTTACATTCTTTCCTTATTTCTTTATTCTTTACTCTGTTATAAATGGATCTTCCACATATACGCCTAAGTGAACTCATTTCAACTGCATTCAGTCTACGTTCGTTCCTCTTCTGTCGGCTCCAGGTCTCGCTTCCATACATCAGTGTCAGCACCAAGATTCCATTGTGAATCGTTAGTCTTGCGTCAGTTGACAAGTTCCCATTAGCTATAATTCCATTCAAAGCGCCGTTCACTTTATTCCCTACATAATATATACGAACTCATCTATTTGTTTCAAAACATTCATTACCTACAAGTATTTTGCACGTTGTCTTGCTTTTCTCTTTTTTGAATACCATCACTTTCGACTTGTTGACATTCATAATATGGTCTCTTTTCTTCTATGCATCGTATATTCTACTCACTAGCCTCTTAAATTATTGTTCATTATTTGCCATTAATTCAGCATCATCGGCGTATAATAAACAGCATACAATCAAATCTACTATTTTCAGTTTTTTTCCGACTATGTTCAACCATCCGTTATTTATATCGTTTTATATGCTAATAATCATGTTATTTGTCTTATATTTTTTTTATTCACTCGTGGAATTTAAAGAGCCAAAGACTCATTATATTATGTTTCTGTAGGTAAACCAACAAACTTAAATACCAGTGGCGTGTACTAGGTATGGATTTAGGTTATTCTGCTAATATCTAGATAAACACTAGAGATTGTGTCAATCGTGCACTCTTTCAGAAGCACATTTTTTAAGGAAGTATACATTTGTGACTTTTACCGGTGTTATTTCCATTTCTGATAAATATTAATACTATTACTATTATTCCTGGAAAATTTTTTCAAGTTATTAGTTGAAAGACTTCGCATACTCATACATTTAAGTCCGCTTTAAATATACGCTTGCGGCGTTTTGTAACACGTCTGTTCAATCGAAGATGTATATTCTGATCACCGCGCGGCACAAGATTTACGTTTAGTTCGTGTACGTTTAGGGCAGATTTTACGATAAAGCACATGGGCTGCATTATTTGTCATATCTAAATTTTTTTGCTGCCTAGTCAATACGTTAACATAATAACTTAATTACTTTCGCGTAGATCGATATGTACTTAATACATAATATATCAAATAAAAATATTTTTAATAGAAATTAAATGTATTATAAATTAGAAAGATATTGATTTTATAGAAAAATATTGTTGTTGCTACCGGAATTCGAACCTAGATTCCGTAAAAATAAAGGAAATGGTATTCAAATGATGTATTAATTTGAAAAGTGTAACGTATAAGTACGAAAATTTGTCGTCAATCCAGTGTTGGTGTAGTATAACTGATTAATGCACGTTCCCCGAATTGAAAGAGATCCAGATTCAAATCCCGTTAGAAACAACAATATTTTTCAATAAAATTTATTTTACATGTTTCTTTCTAATTAATATAATTAATTTGTATTTAAAATATCACAGACCGTCTGTTCTGAATAATTCCAACTTCACAATAAGAATGTGTTCTGCTTTATAAAATAAAAAATATTTTTAGATTTATTTTGGGGGAAATTATAGTCATGCTCAGCTTTTTTAATTGTATAGAGTGCACGCTTCTGTTAATACACACCATTATTATTATATAATCACGAGAGAACAAGCGTGCCATTCCAGTTTCCAATTTGGGTGAATTTTGGATCATTCCAAAGGTCTTTTCTAATAATCCTGATCATCCTTAGACTAAAATAAACAGACAGTTTTAGATATCAGAGTATATAGAGATAGATTACTGTCAATATAAACCCAAAAATTTCATGCTCGGATTAACTTCCGCTTCCTGAACTTCGAACAACAATCAATCAGGTTTTTTCCCCTCGGTAAGGCAATCCACGTAAATTCCATCTTTGTAGGTTAAGCTTAAGCTAAGCTTATTGTCAGCCGTCCACCTTGATACCTTATCAATTTAATTTATCGTAATAGTCTTAAGGCTTGAGCGGTTAATTAAGCTGTTTGATACGGACACAACCGTTTTATGATTAATTTATTTTCTCTTTTGCGAGCGGATAAGTTCCATTATTAAATCTTAATGAATCTAAATATCGTGATCTTGGAATAACATGGTTTTATCTGAAATATTGTTAAAAATTTACCATTTTGTATCAAAATTCTGAAAATAATGTTCTTTTTTAAACTGTGTTGTAAACATGTCAAATTATCCAGTAATGTAGGAGATAACAAAAAAAAACAATGATATAATTCGACAGTATTTAAAATATTTTTAAAACAACAAATCTTGGTTTGCATACAAATAAAATGTATGATTTATATACTATGAGGCGCGTTTTTTAAATAAGTACCGTTGTCGGAAATTCCCGGTGTAGCGCTGCGGTTGCGATGTTGCGCATGCGCAATGGTTTCCTCCATCTATTAACTCACCGCATGCAACGTTAGAGACACTCACATAGTGTGGCCATTTTGTAGTGAGTGGTTGAAATGTTTAAGATAATAAATCAGCCCACCGACTATGAGATACGATCCGTGATTCATTTCTTGAATGCACGAAACGTGAAACCAGCTGACATTCATCATCAAGTATGTACTGATTTGGCGCCAAATTATTTACATATTTTCCTTCGTCTGAAGAGGTTTTTTGGTGGCAAGCGTTTTGATGATGTCGATGAAAGGAGTACAGGCATGGTTTTCAACCCAGGAGGCGTGGTTCTATAACGAAGGTATACAAAAATTTGTGTTCCGTTATGACAAGTGCCTTAATAGTGGTGGCGTGTTATGTTGAGAAGTTGTTGAAGGTATGTAACATCCGAAGTTTTGTAAAAATGATATTGTGTTTCTTTAAAAAAATTCCGGTATTTATATAAAAAACGCGCTTCTTATAACGCGCCCAAAATCATAAAATTATATTTATATTACTATAATTTATGTATAACGATATTTTTGTAAAAATTTCACATCATGCGCGATGTACTCAACTCTGCAGAAGAAATTTTAAAAAATTAAAACTGGAAAGCTAAATATTTTAGTTTAATGTAAATATCAGATCATGATATGTCGTTTAATTGTCTTTCGTATGACGGATAAATTTGTTCGATTTTTATTAGAGATATACGAAATGTTGAAAAAATGTCTATTTATTAATTGTGCCAAAGTATTTTTTTAATTGTGCAAGAAAAAAATTGTTTTAAATACACATTCAGATGTATAGGTATATTTTAGCACTAAGTACCTTACGTAAAATACTTAGTGCTAAAAACTCCACAATGACACGTGTGAAAATGAAACACAAAATTGATTATGAAGTTCTACAAACTTACCTCGGAAACAGTAATTAAATAAATAACGTATAAATTTTTTTAATTATATTAATATTAATGTTTTTCTCCGTTTAAGTTAAAGAAATGTAATATTATATTTTTTATTGGTGAAAATAGAACGCGATATGTCACAAAATGATCGGCATGTCACTCCATACTAATTCAGTACCAAGTGAATACATGTACGCACTTTCATGGCCACTTAGTGGCGGTGGCGATATTACTCGTATCCCATCCCCTAAAGATGAATATAAGTAAAAGGGCGATTTAAAGGTTGTATATCTCGAAATGAATGTGCTGATAAACTGGCTAAGGAGATGGCTGATAAACCGGCCACTCTTCCCGGAGTTTTCCCTCATCAATTTCATATCCCGATGTATGGCAAACAGACTTAATATGGTAAAAAAACGTACGAATTCTATAACACTGCACAATGGATGGATTCAAATAATCATAAGGGTAATCGGCTTAAAATAATTCAATAATCTATTTCCCGCACTCTCCGGTACTCCAAAAGGAAAGTCTCCAAGAGAACATCATTAAATATTTCTAGAATGAAAATTGGGCATTGCCAGGTAACCTCACATTTATTCAGATTGAACTTAATAGATTCCCCGAAATGTGAGCTTGGTGCCAAGGAGGAGAACCTGGACCATATATTTTCTGCTTGTCTATTGCGAATCACACGTTTTTTTACAACAATCTCGTCAATCGTTATTTCCAACTCCCGGTTAACTTATGCCATCTTCTATCCTTTAACGCACGGCATTTAATATATATAATAGCAAATTTTTTGAACGACAATGGTATTAATTTGTAATATAATATTTCTTATTCTATAATATGATTGTACTTTTTTATATTTTATTTTATTCGGAAAACATACAGTTTATCAGTAAATACGAAAATCACAATAAACGTTAAACAATAATTAAACCAGTTACATGCTTTATCAAAAAATACAAAATACCTTATACAGTGAGTACAATTTAAAATTTAAGAAGGACTATAATGCAGAAAAATGTGAGAGAAAAAGTTGAGAATAAAAATTTAAACATAGAGAAAAAAGAAAATATTTGAGGGGATAGGAAAAGGAAAATGTGATAGGGAATATAATCTGAGTGATAAAAATAAAAATAAATGTTTTTAAAGTTTATATTTTGAATTTAGATTTTATTGAAATCACTGAAGTATTGAAAATGTCTATAAAATGAAGTTTTAACTTGATTAATGGCACAAATCACTCTTGAAGGGTGGATTGCCTGTTTAAAAGAATAAAAAGAAGAAGGGTGTATCTGTGTATGTTTTATTTACTATAATAAAGGTGTTTTGCTAGATGGAGGGAAGCTCAGAAATATGATTAATATTTTTAGCACACAAAATTGTACAAAGTAATCATTACCATCTAAATATATTATTTCAAATCTTCCGTTAACTAAGAATTAGTTATTATAGGGTGTATTTTGGAATCAAACTCCAGAGTACTATTTGCTGTAATGTATGTAAAGCTATCGATGGTGACAGACTCGGCTAATTCATGAGTTGACCTTCGTCATCAAATCTCGCGGGAAAGCAAAGTTTCAGATGTTGAAGGACTTCTGATGAAACTCCCACATATTGATGAAATGTCAAGGACGACGTTAATTGATAAGTCGTGCTACCAAAATTAACCAATATTTATTATAAATGTTTAAGCTTAAATATAAATTAATTAAATCTCTAATTCTTATAATTTTATTTATTTATTTTATTTGTGGATCCTTTAAATTACTTCTTGAATAATTCAAAGATAAAATTTCCAGTTTTCTTATATTTGTTTACTAATTTAAAAATACTCGAAGTTCTGTTTTAACACAATAGCTAATCATTTTAGAAACATCCTGTATAATAAAGTAGAGAAATATATTTTTAAAAAATTGAAAAATAATATTTTACTAAAAAGGAAGGCTTTCGCCCAATGAATCACTCCGTACGCAAATATTTGTTTATTTATAATTATTTTATGTTTCTACCTAGTTTCTTTCGACTATCCGCTCTACAACAGGGGTGTAGTGTGGTTTCAGTACATTTTCTGAGAATAAATCATCTCCAGCATTCTCGCCTCATCAAACATGAACATGACTGGATTCAGTAATTCATTTTTAAATTTGTTCTGCTCCAGCGCACACGTGTGGGCTTCTGGAAAATTTTCCCACAATTTTTCATCACTTCTTTTAATGCCTTCTCCACTGTGGCAACACTTGAATGTAAGAAACACATTTTTAAAAACCTGTAATATCTTCAACATCAACAGTATCATTATTTTCATCCCCTTATCCGAGGAGGGTCGGGAGGCCATAGACTAGAAAAGACGCTTCCATCTCCCACTGTGTTCTATCGTCTTAAAACATATTTATATATTTAATTTACACTAGTATATGGAAGTAGTGTCTCTTCAACTATGGGAGATTTATATCTCCTGCACACAAACATAGTTATGCCGCAACTTTTTGAGTCAACACCTCGACAATGGCACGTGTTACTGTACCAAAACGTCTGCTTAAAAACGCGGCCTAACCTAGAAGTGAAACCAAATACCAGATCCATACATGTATATATTACAATTGAAGTGTTAAATTTCAATAATATACACGTTAACTAGTCAATGTATACACTAACTACGAATTTTAGTTGCAGCTTACATTGCTGCATTTCGTGTATACTTTTACTAGATAATGTATAATTCAACTAGTGAGTGTATGAACTCGCCGACGCGATCTGGTCACATTGCGAACAAACAAGATCTGTCAGACGTGCGTTTTTGACGATTAACTAAATATGAGCGAGTTTACAATTACCCTACCATATATTAACAATTCAAAGGATAATTATACAACCAATTAATAAAATAAATTGTAATAGTAATTGTAAGCACATTACTTTTACATACCTTATAGTTGAATAATAGAAAAAAATGTGATTTAAGTTGAAACTTTGTGGTTACTTTGGATAACAATAATATCACACACGCACTCCACAGCCGGTAATAATGTTGCCAATCTAAAATATTGCCAGGAATTGCAATGTTGTCACTTGAAAAAATTACACGTGTTAAAAACAATAACATTATTCTATTTGTAGGCATATTTTTATTTAAAAAATAATTTTATATTCACTAAAAATAATATTGGTTTCTATGTTAGATTTTTCCCAAAAATAAGTAAACACATTACATTTTTCTTAATATGGCAACTCCAGCGAACCGTATGTTACGTGAATATTGTGAATACTTTGACAGACACCGAACAGTGAATGCATACAACAACCAGTTAGAGTATTCATAAATTATTTTGTGTATACTGTAACTAAAACTCATAGTTGGTGCATACATTGACTTTTAAATGTATATATTTTCGAAATTTATACTTTGTCAGTAACATATATACTTAATATATATACACCCAGTAAAACCTATTATATTGGAAGAGGTAAGACAGGGAGGACATCTCAGATCTTCACCAACCACTTCAGACTAGAACATGAGAATATGGGTTTACAATGTCAGAATTACTTTCTCACCTTTAAACAGTAAAATCTCTCTTCTTCACTTGTGGAAATCATTATTGCATCGATTAATCAATGATTGTTCCAAAATGGAACCAGAAGCAACCTACTTATCATAATGTTGAGATCCATCTTAAACATTTTCAGGGAAAATAAATCTTTACTAAAATCAGCAATATACGAAAGGTGATATTTTATAATAAAAGAGTGTAAACAAATTTCACGTTAAATTTTATTATTAAACAAGAGACAGAAAATTGTGGAGAATGGTATTTTGTTAAATTAATTAAAATAAAATAACAATTAACAATTATTCTGAATTTGTCAATCACGTTTTGGAAACAAACCATTCTTTTGACATTAACAAGGGTTTAGAAATTTTACATACAAATATTTAGATAAATATGAAATTTTAGGGATAATGAAAAGTGTTAATAGCAAATTAAATATTATAAATAAGAAAAACCTCATCCCAAATAGTGACATTTTAAATTTATTTTCACAGTAGCGTCTAATTAGTTATCCACTACTTAAACTTTTATAGTTTTGTTTTTGTCTATATGTACTTGCATTTTTAATTTTAGTAGACATTGTTTCCTGAAGAAAATACCATAAATATCGAAACACGTTGTATCAATAAACAGTGGTTTAAAACAAAGTGTTTTTCTTATTGTTCATATTAAGATAATCGCTTGATAAAAATATTAAGATGGGAGCAGAACAACTAGTTTGCTTTTTTATTAACAGATGCCACTCTGGGTCCAGCATATTTTATATATTTTTCACACCCAAGTACTCTATTATTTAACTATATAAAGTTGAAATTGATGCGTAATTTTGTTTAGTTTATAGCATAAGCTGTCGCGGTTTTCGATAAGTTGATTATGATCCATGGTACTCAACTCTGTACCAGATTCACCAAAATTTTAAACGAAATTGGTATTAAAACAGTGTCTTCCAAAACTCAGTCTGTTACGAGGATTAAACTTGGATTAAACACATTTGGCTTTTCGTATTCCGATTCTGATGAAAGAAGATTGATGATCCGGATTGGCAAAAGTGCCCGAAGGCATTATCTGTCTGACGTCTTAATTCGATGATAGCTGTCACAAGTATTTGGACCAGGGGTGATGAACCTTTTTATGTCAGTGTAATTCTGTCATATTTAATTTGAGTTATGAGGTTTTTTTGATACACTGAGCAATTGATGGAAACATTGAGCATTTTTAATAATAGAATATTTTTTATTAATATTTTAAAGAAAAAATTCTAACCGTATCGTATCGATCCGTCACTACCGAGGATCATGATCTCCATGAACTCCGCTCTCTTAACAAAGCATTGTGGAGGAGCACCTCCACTTTTGTCGGCATCCCATATATTAGTAGATAAGTACATGATGGGTTTAACGGACGGGAGGTTTTCATATTTTTCTCCATCCTTCTGCGTGGTCCAAGATATCTTGGAGAAGCTTGTTGTAATAGGCTACTTTTTCTTAAGATGCCCAAAAAAAAATTAGGACTCGACTTAGACAAATGGTTGAAAGTCTAAAACCACATAGGTCAAACTAATTAAAAAGGATTAATATACGGTTGCAACGTGTAGGCTTCTACGATAATTAGATAATTGTATATATATATATATAAAAAAAATGGCTTTAATATAGTCATTGATAAGTATTTAAACTATGAATTTATTTACCATATCTACATCAATCACATAGTATCAACATACACTTCATAAATAGGTAACGGACCAAGATCGCGTGGCAACTTTGAAATCTCCAAATTTAATACTAGTACTTCTCAACACCATTACGCCTATCAAGGTATAAAAAAAATTAAAGCCCTTCCATATAAAATCTAAACAGAAAAAAATTATGAAGCCTTCAAATCTCAAATCAAAGAAATATTAGAAAATTCCGACAGTATATGTATTTTATAATTTAATTCTATATTTACATTTTACTTCCGTATCTACTTTTACATTATTTTAAAACTTAAATACTCCCCTATTCAAACACCAAAGTTGATTTCTCTATTGGGTTGGGTAATTTTATGTAAAAAAAATAATTAAGTTATGTACATGCAATATATGTATAATAAAACAAATGTAAAATAAAAATTTTAAATATCTTTATAAATAAAATAAAATATCTTGTTTTTCAGGAAATATATTTGATAATTTTCCTACATTTATAAACATTCTTTCCGTCCACGATGACGAGAACAGATTTAAGTGCATAATATTCCAAATATTTTTTACATGTATTTTAAAATAATATCATTTTTAAAAATGACTATATCGTATTAAACATCAATTATTTTAATACGTTTATTTGACAGATTCGAAAATTATCTAACTTTAATTTTTGTGGTATGCGGTTCAAAAAATATTATTATAATATATAATTATTATAATAAATAAATAATTGAAAATCAAGTAATGAGATATGTGATTGATATACTCGTAATATTAGGATGTAAAAACGGGGTTGAAATTATTTATTTAAAATTAACTACTCATCTAAACATGAAATATATATAATATTTATAAAAGTTTGATTTCAAAAGATATAAAATAGAATGTAAACTAACCAATGTAAATAATGTGATAAACTTTTATGTATCACGAATTGATTATGTTTATTTTATTTATTAAAAGCTAGAAACGCGACATATCATCGTTTTGTACATATGTATTATATATTTTTGAGTAATATTATGTATAACTTTTGCAAAAAACATTTATCACATAATAAATTACCGATAAGGAAAAAACATCAGAGTAGCTTTACCAATGGATCTATTATATATGTGATATGTCGACAAGTTTCATATCATTGATCGTGGCAGAGTGCTAAGTCGCTAGATTCAAATATCGCGCTGCAATCGCGAGTTCAATTTGTTGGTCTGCCAGTGAAAAAAAAAAATTAAGCTAAGACACAAACCACTTTAACTGGTAACTTTATTTTTTCCTTTATTTTTTTTTCTCCGGTGATTTATCTCACATTTTAATCGTAGTATATTCAGCGAAGATATTATATTTTCGACGAGTAGGAATCCTAGCATTTCATTTACATATGTGATGAAGGATTAAGGTTGCGATATTGTTCCTTCGGGAATTTCTAAATTCGATGTTATCGATATGTTCGGAGATACTCGATTTTTTTATTTTTACGAATTGCTGTATGTGATGAAGATAACTTTGGAATCATGATTTTGAATTTATTTAGAATATTGTTTATTTTTGCTAATCAATATTAATTTAATAAATATATTTATTTTGATATTATAATGAATGTGCCCCTTGTATAAAACAAGAAATGATATTTATTTAAAAAAAGATTATTCATTAATTTATTATTTATTTACGCTATACGGAATATCACAGCTTTATTCATAATATTTTCAAACTAAGCTAAATGCTTGTGCTATGAAAATAGGATTAACTTGATGGTCCCTAACCCCCAATCACTAGATCACTAGATGAGTATCGTAACCTGGCCACAAATACGTTACTTATGGAGGTACGAGTATATCATTATACAATAGAATTTGCCATATGTTATTAGGTCATTCCATAAATAATGCGGTATTTTTATCATTTTATATTTTTAAAAATTAAATTAAAAAAAGTATTTTTTAATGCAAAATATACTCTCCTTCATTTTCTAAAATGCTCTTTCATCTTTCTGGTAGACTTTCAAGGCTCGTTTTCCAAAATTCACTTGTCCGTGTCGAAAAATACTCCTCCAGTCCTTGTGCTGAACCCGTTGATTCAATTTGCTGACTATTCCGATGGCACGCAGGTGTCGATGAATGGTTGAATGACCAAATCCAAGCTTTTCTCCTATTTATAATGGGATTTTGTTCCAGCAGGGTTTACAGGACGTCCTCGTTGAGCTTTACAAATTTTCCAGGACGAAACTCGTCTGTAGTTTCCGGCTCGGAATTTCTGGAACCACCGTTGATACTGGCTTACGCTTATTGTCCAATCACCATATACTGCATTAATATTCCTCGCACTCTCCGTCACGTTGTTGCCTTTATTGAAGTAATAAAGGAAAATATGACAAATACCATCCTCTGTCACTTCCATTTTTCTTCCACTTCTGTCACTTCCATTTTTCTTCCAGCTTTGGAAAAATAAATGTTAAAATCGAACTGCACTCTTCAAAACTTGTACTAAGAATAAGCATATAATAATAATAATAATAATAATAAGCATAATAAGCTATAAAAGCAGGTAGTAATTTTACCTGATGTAAGTGGTTTATTTTCGACATTTTTTTTTTACTTCGTGTAATTGAAAAAACCGCATTATTTATGAGATGATCTTATAATTTAAGTGGATTATAGCATACTAAATAAAATATTAATTAAAAAATATATATAGTTGCATGTTGTGAAAACATTATAATACGTGTTATTTAAGAGCATATCAAACCAAGGGTTTCCTATTTCTTCTCCAGGCCTAACCAGATGTGAGAGACTTTGTTTCGAATTGATTCGGAAACCTCCATAATCCCCTTCGCGTTAAGGCGGATTATAAGCCATGACTCTGAGGAAAATTGAATCAAGATTATGTCAGCAAGAATAAAACGCAAACACTGAAATTCTCTTTCAATTAACTTCTTACCTTTATCAATGCTAGACTATGATATATACATATGAATATATCTATCCAGATTTTCTATTTGGATACTATGTACTCGTGAGATAGCTGTGACTTAAATCTACAAGGTCGATTTTTTACTCATGGAATTGTACAGTCGGCCTCTGATGAATATGTTGCTAGTATATATAGTACATAGATTTGTTTAATTATTTTACGGATAAGGAATGAAATAATATAGTTAAATCTTATTAATAATAATGACTTAAAGTGCCATATCCAAAAAAAAGATTTATCAATGCCATCTTACTTGTGACAAAATATTTGTATGTTTTATCTATGTAATTACTACATGAATATACTTATTATAATATTAGTCTTGTGGGAGTTCATTTTAATAATTAATAAAGTTCATTTATAGTTCTTTAAAAAATTGTCAAGTTGAGAGTTTTTCACAACACGTTAGGTTTTAACAATTAAAATGCATTAAGCATAGAAAAAATATTTTAATGCTTACTTCATAGATACAAATATACATAATTCAATCTTGAATTACAAAGAAGTAATAATGAATACACAATGATTGAAAACAAAAATTTAATAAACTAAAATATGTTTAAGATAATGTGTACAGTATTTATTATGTGTTAGTAATTTGAAGAATTCAACTATAGTTGTTAGCTTCGCAAGTTAACGTTGCCCTGACTACGTTGCTAGACTCCTGTTACAACATTTTTATTAACAGAAATTAAATGAAGCAAATACTAAATTAATGTATTAATTATAAATATATACATATAAAATCAATTTGAAAGATATACGTAAAATATATATTTATCAAAAAAATATTTTGTCGCTACCGGAATTCGAACTTAAACTTCTTCCTATCCGGGGAAACTTGTGACCATTAAAATAGTTTTATTAAGCCAAAAAATAAAATAAATATTTACAATATTTATTCAATAACAAATATTTATTATTGACTTACAGAAGTGACAATTAAAAGTTGCTTATATACTAGAATGATTTGAAAAGAATGTACACTTTTGATTGGGCTACTAATACTACTGGGAGGGGTAGAATGCGGATGGTGAAAAGGGAAAGGGAATGGAATTCAATTAAGTTAAAATTTTCTAAGAAACTTTGAAAATTAAAAAAATACAGATTAAATTAATCAACTAGAAAAAATCTATCTATCGAAAAAATATTTTGTTGCTACAGGGATTCAAACCTGGACCTCTTTCTATCCGAGGAAACGCGTTCACCATTTCGCTATGGCAGTTTTGTATAAATTTTGAACTTATATTCTGTAATCTTTCCAATAACATATTAATTTCTGTAACATATATTATCCAATTTTTGAAAGAAATCTATTTTATAATGCAGGTTCGAATCCCGGTAGCAACTTAATATTTTTTAAATAAATAGATTCTTTCTGTATATTTTTCTAGTTAATTAATTTAATTTGTATTGAATTATTACGGACTATCTTTAATTACTTTGTTCAGAAAATGCAACTTTACAACAAAAAAAATGTGTTCTTAAAAAATTTAATATCACGTATACACATATATACGTAATATAAATACGTACACATACATATATATCATAGACGTATGTATATAAAATTTATCTTAATAATTATATTAATGAGCAAAAGTTATTTAAGGAATTTATCACACTATGGTTTAACATAGAGCGTGTTTTAAATCAGTTTTTTTAAATAATTACTTGCTTTAAAATTATAGTAAAATAAGCACAAATCAGTAAATGAATAGATATGCAATAAAGTTTAGACATGAAATAAAGTAGTATAAGAGAGGAGTTTGGAACATTAATTTCGGAACGAGGGGCATTTTACACACATTTTTGGTGGAAACAAAAATCCGATAACTCATGACACATTTATGTAACAGAAAAAGTATTTACTCTTCGAAAAATAACATTTTTGTGCAAACAAACGTATTTTTTATATTAATCTATATTATGTTGAGAGCGTCTAAATTTTCGTTCCAGTTGAGTCATATTTTTAAAAAAAGTCGCGTAGATATCTGATTGCGTAAGTAGTGCCAACGTGATCACGTAGGTGACACCAAAATGAAAAATATTGAAACAAGGAATTTGCGTTAGTTCATGTCTATATATTTGGTAGTCTGTGAAAATAATTCATTAGTGAAACATAGATTGACAGGTTTTTTTTTCACATCGGCAATCTTCCGCCATTCTTCCAATAATCTTTTCATGACGTGGCTTTCCATTCAGAGTAAATGTTAAATGTTAAAGTACGCCTTGTTTGAAGCAATATTACCTACATTTATATGTGTAAAAGTAAAGTGAGGGCTTGTTAGCAGTCTAATCGTGCGTGGTGGAACATTTTTTTTAAATTTTCATTTTTAGGAAGACCACACCTCTCACCGACGAAGTGATAGTGATGGACAAATTATCCGACGGAGTGATAGCGTGCCAAACGATATACAGAAAAAATCAATTTATCGAATGATCAACAGATGTATCAATTTGAAAGTGCAACGTATAAGTTCGAAAATTTATCGTCAACTTACTATGTTGGTGTAGTATAATCGGTTAATGCATTTCCTCGCACAAGAAAAGATCCAGATTCGAATCCCGGTAGCAACAAAAATGTATTTTTGATAAATTGATTTTATCTATATATCGTTGTAATTGATACATTTAATTTGTATTAAAATGTCACAGACCTATGTTCTGAAAAATTGCAATTTCACAAATAGAATGTGTTTGCCTTAAACATAAAAAAATAAAAAAGTATATTCAACTTGTCCATCTAAATATTTAGAAATATGAAAAAATTCAAGACAAATTAAATAAAACATTAACTAGACTGTAGAATGTAGTCTTGATTTTTCAGTATCATGCACAACCCCTCAAACGACCTTGACCTCAATTACCCCGGCTGCTTATTTCCCTCTTTTGTATTCGTACATTACATAAATCATCGTGAAGAGCGTGGATTATAGCATAATTTGCATAGCATATAAAAGTAAAATATAATGAGCACTACGATATTTGAAATAATTTTAAAAATTTCTTAAAATAAGAAATGTCGGCGTCCGAAGACGAAGTACACGAAAGGGTTAATCGAAAAATATCTTGTACACTAACGCCATCACTTGAAAGTAATGGTGATATCCTTAGTGGAAAACGGTTGGGGATGTTTTCATTGTACCTTTTCTGCTGTGGTAAAGGATCAACACAACACAAACGGTTAAACAAACAAAATTCATTTAAAATTCTTCTTAAATTCATTTATTTGTTGATTAAATCGTTTTGTATTCTTTAAAAATGTTCTTCCTGACCAGGTCTTCACCGCAAATTAACTTTCTGTTTCATTTGTATATACCTTTATTCTAATGTCGGACGAACACAGGACGATTGGAAGAATTTTCGGAATTCATTCGAACAATCGTCTGTCTGTCGCAAAGGTTTCTTTCACGAACACAGGCCATAATTACACAGAAGTTTACGACAATTGAATGACGCGGAAAGTTTCGCTCGTTTTCACCAATTTTCGCCTTTTTCTCGGGACCTTGTTGACAGTTTGATGAATTCTTTTTCCGGAAAACGATGTGACGTGGAAAAACGGGAGTCACGTGACAAAAACAGAAGACAAAGACGGGGGAAACTTTAGCTGTTCTCTCCCTCGCCCACAGTTAGTTACCAAGCTAGATAAATGGCTCAACGCCTCCGAACGGAATTTATGTTTTGTTTACTTTAGCTGTGATCTTCCTTTGATTTGATTTCTTTGGTTTCGTGTGTATACGTTAGGGTGGAGCGAATTGATTTTGAAATATCGCCCTGGAACTCGGGGGAAAAACTCTCGGATTCAATGTACTTACTCCGTTAAAAAGTCTAATGAAATTGGACGACTTCTTCTCTCGCACCAACGCCATCTAATTTCTTAGAAAGTAATGGATCAATCCGCAACTTACGTCAGTAAAACTTTTCGATAATAATACAATTATCACGTATATACATATAAAATTTATGAGTATTTCTTTGACAGGGTAAGATAACGTAGAAAGACTAGTTCAAGGTAGAGTGCAAGTATTCCTCTCACATAGCAGATCATCTAATCAAATGAAAGTCTCCATCAATACTTCACTCGTAAAATACCATTTATTGATTGTCACTACATTAGCCCCTACTGCTTCATAAAAGCAAGATGAAAATGAAGATAAGTACAAGTAAAATTCTGGCGGAAAGAAACTGCGTAGCAATCAAGTGGTTGCGCATTCGATCGCTGTCCCGGGAGATCAAGTTAGTCCTATTTTTATAGCTTAAGCTATTGTTTATAATATTATTATAAAATATATTACGCATCTACTTTTTTAAAATAAATAATTATTTTTAAATAAGCCACGGTTATTCCAGACGCAAATATGCCCTTTATGTTTTTGAGTACTCTTGGTGCTGGATCATAAACAGCAGACTTGAGGCGAGTTGATTAGGTCTCCAAGTTTTATTTTTTTTATAATCTAATCAATTTGATCACGATACTTAGGTTTATTTTGTTCAAGTCAAGAAAGCAATAACCTGTTCATCAACGACATAATATTTCAGTACTAAATGCATATTTTTGATGTTTGTAGCGTTAACTTTGTGGTCAGACTTAATTTAAAATTGTATTTTATATTTAACTTTGTTTAAGCCACTGTGTTATTTTTACGTCAACCGATTTCGAAACTAAAATATTTTTGTCAGGATTAGCGTACAACTGAAATATTGCATAAAATTTAAACGACATCATTACGGGGTATAAACGGAGTCTTGATAAGAGAGGGGAGGTGATTGACAGGGAGATATTGAAATAGGGAATATATTAAATAGCGGGTTGTTTATAAGATTTAATTGGACTTATAGTTGGGTGTGTTTTTGTTTTCTAGACTTTCTCAATTATCTCATCTACAGCCTTTATTATTAATGTGTAACATTTTAATGTCGTTTTCTTTTACAAAATTTTGGTCTGTATCTAAAAGGTGGTTGGATAATTCTGAGAAGTTATTATTGTGAAGTATTCATTTAATCTAGAATTGCCTCATCTCTTTGCCGTTTTACCTATATAAAATTCCGGACAGTCATTACAGTTTAGTTTATGTTATAGGTATATATCGGATTGATCGATCTAACGGGTCGACTTACCTTATTTATTAATTGTGTAAAAGGCGGATCTTATATAATTTTTACTTATTTTATCTGAAAGATATTTTATTTATAAAATTCTACGCCATTGTTCATTATTATTACCTGCTATAGGAGGATGGATGTAAATATTTTTCATGAATTATGTTTTTTCGTTTTTTGTTTAAGATTTTAAATCCATAACGTCGGGGACATCACCTTAATTTACTATTTTTAATTCCGCTTAAAAATTATCATTTAACATTGGTATATTTAGTAGACATTGAGTGAAAGGCAGAATATTTGTGAGCAAAGGGATGATTTGAAATGTTATACATGACTGTGTCTATGTACGTGGGTTTATTTACTATGTTAAAAAATGTAAGTATATAGGATACATATATTATATAGGATCTATATCCATATTGTTTGGGCCACTGTATCCAATCATTTTAAATGATATAAAATAACAAATTAATGTAAATGACATAGAGAAAACATTTTCCATCTCGATACGAACTCTGATCTGGTGAGGAGGACAGGGACCACATGAAATGTTGAAAGTATTGGAATTTTAAATAAAATAAAAGATCTATATAATTTAATTTGTTTTTAAGCACGTCTACAAAATTACTCCTAGATTAGAAGGTTTTGAATTAAAGAGATCCTTGACAGAAAGAACAGTAATGTTTCAAACCTTCAAAGTTTTACTTTGTGAAAAATAAACTAGATTATTGATTTAAACCTACAACATAGTTCTCAAAAGTCCTAAACTTGGTGAAATAATTTTATCCACCATGTATAAATTACAGGGGTCTTTGATTATCGGATTTATTCGTCACCCCCGGGTTGTGACTTCTGAATACTTGATAATCCTCCTTGACGACGATTCATTTGGTGACAGCCTGGTGCTAACAGATACGATTGTCTTCAATATGTAGAACGAAGAATGGATAAGTATGTAAGTTTAATTAGTTTTTTCTGTTAGTATCCCGATACTTAGAATAATTTGTTTGTATATTGTATGCTGTACTAATTGTATAAATAAGTTTCTAATTGTTTTGCGGATTTGTTCTTACATTTAGATAGATTTTGGTAGATGAAGCACTGTCATGTATTTTTTTAAATATAGAACATTCTCACATATGTGAAAATGAAACATATAATTTGATTTTTCACATTTAATTTACTTGAGATGAGTTTCGTCTTGTAAGGGCATTATCAATCAAGAGATCATCAAGAGATTGATAACGCCTTTATAAGGCAAAACGTGTCTCAAGTAAATTAAACGGGTAGAATTAAAAAATATGTGTTTTCTTTTCCCATATGTGATTATGGATTTCTACAAACTGACCTCGGAAATGGTAAAAAAGAACATTCTGTTATTAATTGAAGACGTCATCCGAACAAGGATATGCGGCACATTTTGGGCTGTGTTGAGTTAAATATGCAGAATTGTTGTACGCCTAATTACGCACATTTTGGTTTGTCGGTAGTTCGAAATTCTACTACCTGACAGAGTTACAACTAACAACGATGTAATGCACCCGAGACAGTGGACTTTTCAGATATAGACTCTCACCGAGTGATGTTCGAAAATTAAATAAACAAAAAAAAAATTAACATATCAAACTGGAGAAACAACAACAGAAAAATGATGATAGATCAACTAACTACATATTCGGAAGAGAGAAGTAGCCTTTCCGCAAAAAAAAAAACTCCAACTGACGTAGCAGAACAACATTCCATTCTTTGAACTCTTTCAAACATCATTTTGAAAGTAATTATTGCCGTAATTACACATCGATAGCTAGTCCTGTATTTTCCATCGGTAATGTTGATTACCGTCATTCAATCCATGCAAATACAAATACACCAACATTTGTAAAACTGCGCTGGTAGACGCCGATGGTCGCTCTCCTTGCAGTCTTGTAGCTTCTAAACTCTGCTGGCCAGCCTCCAAAACTTTATCACAACTAAAAACTGAAAAATAATGGACAAAATATTTTTATATCACCGCCGTAAAATATGTCTGTCTGAACCGAATATCGTATCTTAATAGAAGCAATTTGTTTCTGTTTTTAAATTTACACACGTAGAATTCACATATTCTAAATTTATACTAAGCCTACCCATCGAAATATAAAAATGCATAAACAGTAATTATTACATTGTTCTTACATTTTTTGTTTTATAAATATCTACCAAGCGATTGATATGTATTCTTTATTATTTTAAAATAAAGACGACTTTCATATAATAAAATTTGTTTTTATTTTCACCTTATGAAAAAAAGTTTCGTATGTGCCTCGATCCTCTTATTTTTATCTTAGATTACTATTTTATAAAAAGTATTTGTTATCAGGAGAACGCATTCTTATCGTGAAGTTGTAATTATTCAGAACAGACGGTCTGTGATATTTTAAATATGAATTAAATATACATATAAAATCAATTTTATAGAAAAATATTTTTGTTACGCCACCGGTATTCGAACCTGGATCTCTTTCCAAGCCGGGGAAAGAACAATATTTTTCGATAAAATCGATTTTATGTATATATATATATATATATATATATATATATATATATATCATTCTAATTAATATATTTAATTTATATTATTATCATTTGTAATGTATTAAAAACACACATTGAATATTATTTTTTCCTATCATTTGATAAAATAAACAATTTTTCTTAGTTCCTGTAAAATCATCAAAATGTGGCGTGCATCGTTGTTCGGACGACGTCTTCAATTCAACATCAACAATCATGAACCGTAGCTTTCGTTTCCTGTTCAGGCATTTATTGATACTTAAATTATAAAATAACATTACTTTTAAACAACTTCTTATTGTGTTCGTTTGTTTAGATTAATCAATCATGTGAAGCAACACATTTTTTAAAAATAATAATTTAATGTATTAATTATAAATATATACATATTAAATCAATTTTGTCGAAAAATATTGTTTTTGCGCTACCGGGATACGAACCTCGATCCCTATTTCTAATCCAAGGAAGTACACTACCAATTGTGTTATAGCGGCAGTATTTTTCATGACAAATTTTCGAACCTATATGTTACACTTTTTCAAATTAATACATCTGTATTTCCATTATTTGAAAGCCATCTACATTGCTTTTACGGAATCTCAAATACCTTTGAGTAAATCGACTGACGCCAGAATTATCAATTATTTTTTTTAATTTAATATTAAAATATAATGCATTTAATAATAATAATAAGTCGGATATTTATATATTTCTTTTAACATTTGTTTCTTCTCTGTGAGAGTAGACTCGTGTATAGAGAATGAGTATATATAAGACAATTACATATATTTTTACTTCAGATACAAATTTATAGTACTCTGTAATTGTTTTAACTGTAATAGGGAGATTGTTAAAAAAATTGATACCTTGATAAGTATAGTGATTTTGTGTTGCAGTATATTTTAGTTTTGGTACATCAATTTAGTCTCTAAATCTTATAGATTATTACTTTTTAAAATTTAAATGATTTTTTTTTTGTTCAATTTGGATTATTGAATTTTTTTTTATATATTTTTATTATTTGGTTAGACTTACTATAAAATGTCTACACGCGAAGAGTTCTTCTAATTGATGGTTACTGGTCGCATGATTGTTGCCATCAGGCAACGGTACAGGACGTGTTTATGACTATTTGGAGCTCTATTTTACGTACCGTATGCGCAAGGTGCATTCGGGGTCGTCGGCGGTGATGATGACAGTGGAGGTAATAGATCTTCACAGATCTAATAGGTCTAGCCATCTAGAAGAATATCATCACATGTATATCTAAAATCAAATTTATCACGAGTTTGATTTTTATCCCGCCAACTATCCGTGTTATGTCATAAAATTAGAGGCATAAATTCTATTATAACTGTAAAGATAAATAAATAAATAAATTGTGACAGATGAATGTAAACATGACTACATCAATAAATATTACTCTTAATGTGGCCAAAATATTTCTGATTTCTCGGTCATATTGCTTAATTAAGGGTGTAATTAATCATTACCCGATTTATCGTCCCTTAGGAAGCGTAATAAGGAAATGGACGGCCGAGTAGGTTACGCTCCATCACCGGGACTTTTGACGCGGGGATGAATTTCTGTATGTGTATGTGAACACGCACATATAAATATTCTTGTACCCGGTTGTACAATAAATTAATAATATAAACGAATCATTACATACTTTTTCAGAAATAAATTATTGAGATTTGCAATTTTTTTTTTTGCACTGATAAAATTTTGTTTGAAGAATAAAGTTTTTACATATTTATTAAAATTTGATCATCGCAAGAGTTTTTATATATTAGAATTGTGAAGGTCTAGCGCTTCCATAATCAACAATACCGCATGAATGCAGGCTGCAGATACCTGGGTGTAAAACTAGGCTCTCATCAGGTGCAAAAACACGCCGGTACCGAACCCAACACGTGTTTATACAATTGGCCCGATGCCGCCCCTTGAGCGCGCAACTTTTTTCATGGCCGCCTTCCCGACAAGATCTCTAGCAAATGCTCCTCAGTGAAAACATCTTATTATATATTTTTTGTATCTCTAACCGTGCTCAAGAGATAATAAACTTCTGTCATCTGCAAATAATCTACCTTGTTCAATCTACTCAGGCCACATGCACACACATATTCACATATACTCAAAAATAATGTGAGTGCTGGGTGTAATTTATGAGGGCATCAGACGCTCACACACATAACCATCCAATCATATCCGCCAATAATTCATAACCATCAATCCTATCTATCAATGATTCATAACATTTAATCCGAACCGCATCCATAGATATTCCAATAAAATAAATAATTGCATTTATACTTTGTTGGTTCTTAAAAAATGCCATATTATTTTAACTTTTATACTCGCAGTCCAGTTTTCAAGACACTGGTTTTTCATACTGGACGTTCCGGGTTTGATTCCCAATAAGGTCACAATATTTTCTCAAGTCTGGGTGTTTTTATGACATGTTTCATTATAGTAAATAAGATAAAAAATATAAATTAATGATAGTCAAACTTGATTCAGGTTGTCAAAAGTCACTCAATACTATCGTCATATATAATCACCATTATATCAATTAAAATCCATGTAAGAAGTATATGGAAATATAACGCAGAGAGCTCTATTCATTGTACGATGACGTCAGCGTTGTGGATCAACCAAAATGGGTAGACTAGTTAGGTCATGTACAGCTAATGGAAAACCAGGAACCAGTACAAAAGGTTCCGTCTAGTAATCCAAAGGACCGTAGGAGAAAAGAAAGACGATATTATGCCTAACGTGGATAAATTTGTGGAGATCTATCGCCTCCACTGTCGTCATCACCGCCGATGAACCTGAACGCATCTTGCGTATTCCGGTGCGTAAAACATAACTCCTAACAGCCATAAACACTTTCGCTACCGACAATAACACCAGCCATCTGGAAGACTGTATCGCGAACTTCACTATTTTCATCGTCGCTTTCCAAATAACATATTCAGGATACTTTTCTGAGTTTAATACTTCACTGACAATGAGAGAAACTCGAGTAGTGCTAATAAACTCAAATAGAGTTATAACATTATTTTGTTTATATTCATCCAAATTCAATTATATTTCGAATAGTGGAGAAGAACTCTGCTTGCAGCCATGATGTCGATACTTCATGGTGATCATATGAAAAATATTTTCTGAACAGTACGCATATAAATATAATAAATTCAACGAAGTCGTGAAATATTTTATATTGATGAAGAAACATTAAAAATAATAACCCATTGAAAAACACACATTAATAGAATCGATATAAATATTATGTTTTTGATATAGAACTTGATTTTAAATAGTAGCTAATACCTTAAAGCATGTGAGGAAATACAATATATTATTTAAAATAATTTGTTTTCACTAACACAAAGTGTTTTAAAAACATTTAAAATTGATAATATGTCCAGCAAATTTAATGGTTTATAACTCTATTAAAATTTAATATTTATTATTTGTTTCAATGTAGATTTGTCTCCGTAATCTTGGCTTCAAGATTATAAAAAAATATATTTTGTATATTCAAGTATTTTCTATATTACGGCTATTTTGTGGCACGCGGTGGCGCAAGGTGGCGCCTTAATGACATTCTTGAAAAAACTGAGATCATGTTTACATAAATTATTTTTGTACAAATGTGAACATTATAAACGCGTCGCGTTTTACTGTGCGACCATAGATAATAAAAATAAGTGCGACGCGATGGAGATTACAGATGTTCAATATACTTGCCTAACTAACTAACTAACTAACATACCATCACACCGTTTCCCCACGGGGGTAGGCAGAGAGGATAGAGCGTCACACTCTTCTGTTCTGACACGCAATTCTCGCCCCGTCCACATTCATACACCTTCTCATGCAAGTTCGCCGATTATTGAGGCTTCTAATAGAAGCATCCTCCAGTATCTGGTTTACCTGGTCGTGCCAAGTCTTCCGCGGACGTCCTCTATTTCTGGTGCTATCAACACTTGCATCATATATCTTTCTTACCAGTCCATTCTCATTTATCCGTTCCATATGACCAAACCACGTAAGTGATCATTTTTTAATCTTACTCATTATACTAACATCAGCTTTACATTCTTTCCTTATTTCTTCATTCTTTACTCTGTCATAAATAGATTTGCATTTCCACTGCATTCAGTCTACTTTCGTTTCTCTTCTGCCAGCTCAAGGCCGTACTTCCATACATCAATATCAGTACCAGGACTCCATTGCGACTCGCTAGTCTTGCCTCAGTAAAAATTCGTACGATTTCGTGTTTTCTTACCGCTCTTATTTCTTACCCTTATGTACACTTCATTTCAAATTAAATATATATTTACGTACTGTTATTGAATATATAAAAGAAAGTTTATTTAAGTAATCTTAACCTAAAGACATTAAAAACAAATTCGGCATATTGGCTGCCTTGGTAAATATGTCGATTCTTTCTTACTGACAAATGAAACTTACATATCCAATAACATATTACATATGGCAATATTATTATAGGTTATAAACGTTCCATTAGTTATGTCTTGTAAATTCTTGTGACGTTCTTGATCGCTTTAAATCGTTGACTTATTGGAATTAATGTACTTGATCTGTATTTACGTATTATCCTGAGGTTAGTATCGATTTGGGGAAGCTCCAGATAATCTCATTGTGCGTGCCTTCCATTTGCTGCTGAATTATTATTCTAATACCAGAAGCAGCGTTCCCCAACTTAATTCATTCAAGAAACTGCTTTAATCTAACTGCGAACGAACGGCAAAATTGATTCGTTAGAATAAATACATGTATACCGAAATACGTGTTCTTAGAAAGTTGTAATTAGGTAATGCTTAATAGTTCTTAATCTTGAGAAAATAAAATAAATTAACTTGCAGTAGCCTATCACCTCCTCACTCTCATTAGTCATATAGTCGTACACAGAAGAACAAAGCTGAACCTTGTTCCCAGTTACTTTCAGCTAGGGCTTCTGAACCGGGTAGAACCGCAACCGGAGAACCGGGCACTGGAGTGTTTCAAAAATAACCAAGAACCGGATAATATTCGACGGGTACTCGGTTCTTTTATTTATTTTTTGATTTTTTCTAATGAAACATCTTTTGTCACACTAATATATTATTATTTTCGTGATGTTCAGGTATGAATGTAGAGAAAATGCTAAAATAAATGCAACTGAAACGAAGTCCATTAGCAATGCGAGAATTTTTGGATTCTTTTCCGCGGGAATATTGCTTTTAACCGTTTCAACTCGTAAGTCGATATTACAAATCTGATGCACAATTTTTAAGTCTACTGTGAGAAACCAATTCACACTGTTCATTCAATTGCGATATTTATCTAAACTAGATGAGGATATCGGATGCTGAATGGCACAGGCTTATAAAATAAGACTTTGACAGCTACAATTTATGTAATATGTTTAATAAATGTATGTGATGTAATAGAATATAAATCTATTGTGATGTCCTTGGAATGACGTGTGTGTGTGTGCATGTGTGCCGCACCGCCGGTGCGGATATGTGTGGCTATAAAGACGGCGCGCGGGAGTGCGCGCGTCTCTTTTATCTGCGGATCGTCGGCTTAATAGTTTGATAGTGATATACCTTGTACTAAGTTTTAATAAAAGATTAATTGTTTCAAAGTCCATTTCTTGGACCTTCACATTACGAGGTGTACACTAAACACGTACTAAGAAGTCAAGTACGTTACATTTATAATGTATGTAATAAAATAAAATATATTTGTTCTGGTTTTCTGTCTATTATAATTCGCTTTTTTTTTAAGATATGAATATGCATGACTATTTTAATTGAATAAAATATTAACAATTATACAACTCTTTCAATTTTTTATTTGAACAATTGTTATTTATTTAATTATTAATATAATTTGAATCCAACACTGAAATCAAACATTTTAGTATATATTGTACATATAGGTATAATATGAATCTAAACTCTGGATCAGTATAATTATAATAGTTGATAAAAATTGCTCAGAACCAGAAGCGAACCAAATACCCGGTTCTATCATAAAAAAATTCTCGAGAACGGGGCAATAAATTTAGAAGGTACCAGTTGATATATGGGACAACCGTACCCTCACATCTGTCACCATCAATGTCATACATAAATTAAAAGTTGCTTAAATATTAATAGAAAGAGCTTTACTTGATTAATCTCTGAGAGATGGAGTACCTTACGCACAAATTCGCCAAAGAACTAAGCTAACGGAGTTTCCCGAAAAATCTACAAGTTCAAGAGGCAATAGACTGGATATATTTGTAGAAGAGTGTAACGAAAACTTTTCCCCTATTAGATTTTTATAATTCAGGACAAATTATTAAATTTTGACAAACCTTTGATTAGGTTCTCGAACACCTACCTTTATTGAAGTTGAAGTTGCTAGCTCTGTGGAATAGAAGAGTTCTCTTTCGTCCCAAGTTTGCTCGGAGTCCGACTCAATATATGCTTTCGTTTTTTAACAGAACAAGAACAGTATAGCGTTGAAATGTTTATGGTGACATAGTATAATTTAGAAAACACAATATAAGGAATTTGTATTTCTGCGTGTGCGGTAAGAGGCCGTCACATCACAATTGACAAAACTATAATATACATAAACAGAATTTACGTGTTGTCTTTAATTAACTGGAGAGTAATATTTTTTTGCAATTTGTTTTAATTGAAGACTAGTTTATACAAAGTTATACCAGAACATGGTCAGTGGGAAGACACCGAACAGATATTAAAATCATAGTCGACCGGGTCTAATTATTCTAATAAAATAAGGATTACCTTATCAGGAAATAAAAGAACGAGATGTTTACTTAACTAGAGATGGTCGGATATGGTTTTATTATGCGGACAAGTTTGATCAGAACTTGCTTGTTGGTAAGTAACAGTGCTCCGGTTTATAAATAATTATTAATAATATTTCATTGTTGAAATGTAAAGTAAGAAAGAGTTATATACAACACCAAAATCTAATCTAAGGTCGAAACAAAATGTATTACTGGACAAATAAAGTTTACTGAAGTAAATCAAGGTTATTATAATTTCTAAGGTGGTCGAAGATAATTTTACGCTGTCGATAGGTTTTCTAGAATTTTCAAACGGAGAAAACTGGAGGAATCGCTGTCGGTGAGAGTTAGAATATTCAGAGTAAAGATTTCGAAGAGGTAGAGGTTTATGGTAAATGCTGAACACTGGGGGATACACGGTATCTTGGTATTTAAACGTGGAACATGGTGCTTGAAAGAGGCTTTTATTCAGCAATGAAGAGACACATCGTCACCTAAGCAGCAACACCGCAGATTTCAATTTTCGTCAAATTAAGATATTTATATCATTGGATTTAAATTTTCACGGAGAATCATTCTGTATCACTAGTTTCACGATAGCGTCAGCTAGGAGCGTGCAAATCAAATAAATATAATCACCTCTTATCTGTAACCTTCCTGTCAACTGCCCACAAGTCAAGGGAATCGTAGTTCAGTTTCAGTTTAGAAATAATCTGCTCTTCTTTACAACTCTAGAAAGGTAAGTAATACTTCAGTAATTCTACAAAAATCATTTAAAACTAGTTATGTCTCTTTCTTGTAAAGTACACAATTCTTAAATATGTGGTGTTGCTGCTGACGGTGACGACATGCTGATGATAATTAATTTAATTTTCGCATATGATAATATCGATTGAATCTAGTATTTTTTTAAATAAAAAAAACTCGTCAAAAACTATTTATATTTTTAGAGTATCTGCAGGTTCAACACTAAATAATTGCCAATGGTATGGAAGATAAATTAATTAATTTTTTTTTTTTTTAAATAATAGATCTTTATTTTTAGCGGAAACTCCAGTTGAAAAACACTGAGCACACAAATTAATAACAAACCTTCTGTAACCGTACCTTGCAGGTATTAACGTAGAGACTATTAAATTATACTGTGTGATTGGATAAATAATTCATCAATAAAATCAAAAATATAATATATCATGACTCTATCAACATCTATTTATTTTAAGGTATCAAATAATATTTCACTGTTATAAAGATTTAAAAAATAATAAATACTAAATTAATGTATTAATTATAAATATATACATATAAAATCAATTTCGTCGAAAAATATTGTTCTTGCGTCACCGGGATTCGAACCTGGATCTCTATTTCCAATCCGGGGAAGTGCAGTATCATTGTGCTATAACGCTAGTATTTTTCTTGACAAATTTTCGAACCTATATGTTACATTTTTCAAATTAATACATTAATTTAGTATTTAAAATATCACAGACCTATGTTCTGAATAATTACAACTTCACAATACGAATGTGTTTTCCTTAATAATATATGTTGCATTAATGTGTCCAAAATTTAATAAAAATGAATTTATAATTCTGGCGTCTGCTGTCGGTTTACTCAAAGGTATTTCTGTAAAAATAATGTAGATGGCTTTCAAATAATGGAACGACAGGTGTATTATTTGAAAAATGTAACATATAGGTTCGAAAATTTGTTAAGAAAAATACTGGCGTTATAGCACAATGGTAGTGCACTTCCCCGGATTGGAAATAGAGATCCAGATTCGAATCCCGGTGACGCAAAAACAATATTTTTCGACGAAATTGATTTTACATGTATATATTTATAATTAATACATTAATTTAGTATTTAAAATATCACAGACCTATGTTCTGAATAATAATTCCATATGTACGAAATGTACAGATCGTTGACGTGTAATTCCTCCCAAACTGTATTACGTCGAGTCTTCATTTTTTCTACTTTGAACGTGAATGAGTACCTACTCCGGTGATGAGATTTCTACCCCCTCCATCTCCCCGACATCTCTAGAACTTTCATTGTAAAACCAGTTTTTTTAGTAATACAAAAAGCTCTGTACTGAATAAAAGCAAAGAACATTTTTTTCTTTCGAAAAAAGTACGATAACACAAATAAACTGTTTTTTTAACCAAATATTTTCGTGAAAGATAGATTTCTTTAATTTTATTTGTGTTATAAATAAGATTTTTAATTAATATATGTAGAACAAATATGACTAAATTAAAAAGATTAATCTAGTTCAGCTGGAAGAGCGTTGTACCGGCCATTGAAAGATCGCAGACTGAAATTCCGATGGCAACATTGTTTTTTTCTAAAAATACAATATAATAAAAATAAAAATGATTTTATTACGTAATAATATTAAATTAATTCATTAATTATATAAATCGAGCACTTTATTTATCCTACGACGCGATAGTCAGAGACAAGTCATTGAATATAGCAAAAAAAATAATAATAATAAGCGGTGGAATTTTATTAATAATCAAAAAAAAATTAAACACTCGGTGTTGCTTAAAAAACAGGTGTAAAGAAAAATATGTTTTTATTTTTAAGGAGAACACATTCTTATTGCAAAGTTACAATTTTACAGAACATAAGTCTGTGATATTTTTAATACAAATTAAATGTTTTAATTAGAAATATATATACAATATATAAAATCAATTCCTAGAAAAAATATTGTTGTTGCTATCAGACCTATGTTCTGTAAAATTGCAACTTCACAATAAGAATGTGTTCTCCTTAAATATATATATATATATATATATATATATATATATATATATATATATATATATATATATATATATATGTATATAATTTATATATATATAATTTATATTAAAATATTTACGTCTGTTTTTTAAAAAATCATTCTTCAACCAACACATGAACGATGAATGAACAATCCAGAGACTGTAATTTGATATAAAAACAGAAAAATCACGGTCTTTGAGGCGTATACAGAATAGTCGTAGTCGTCGCACCTATTGACGGTATACGACATAACAGACATAAATGTCGCAGATCAGAATATATCTGGCAGCTACTTGTGTGCTATCATTTTTTGATCTCTTCCATTGTCGACGATCTTTCATGAAGATGTGAACAGTGTCTCCATTGCATCGTGCGCCCTTTTAGGTAGATTTATGTGGAAATACTACCTATCCCATATACAGAATGAATATTATATTCCAGGCCGATGTTGTTTTTGAATAACTAATAAATTGAATATAACTTTCTAATTTAATTTTTATTTATCAATTACTTGGTTTATTACAATTATGTATTAAATATGACATTGTCCAAGTTGCCGCCTCTGGAAGCATGCTCTTGTAACCATATTTTTCATAACATTCTCGCACACTTCGCGTGTTATTTCAATAATTTAATTTCAAATATTGTCCTGTAGCATCAGAATTGTTGTTGGCTTATTGGTGTTAATTTTTTCTTTAAATTACTCTCACAGAAAATAGGATGATCGAGGAGGCCAGTCGATATCACCACTTTTTGACATTGCGCGGCCGGGAAAAATTTCTCGCTAAATTTCAAGCGTAGGTCGGGCTGTGTATGCGATGGCACAGTTCTGTAGAAAATCACATATGTTGCAGGCCCAATCGAGCTAATTCGGCCACCGAGAAGTTTTCCAACATGTGACGATAGCGGTCACCATGAATGGTTACAGTATTGCCATTATTATTTAGTTACAAAGTTTTATATTTACTTCAACGCGTTGTAAAGACGTTAGATGCTACTAGATCAACTACTCTCTACGACTATTAAATGCGAATTGACAGATATCTACCAAATTAAAATGGCGGCCGAACAAAATCGGCCTGAAACATAATATTCATCCTGTATATTATATATGGATTAAGAAGTATATCGTTGAATATTGTGAACACGATAACTTCTATAGTTATATCAGATTTTAATCTAGTTTAAATGAAATCTGAAAAAGTGTCTCAGTTAACTTCTTGATCTATCATCTTGTTTCAAAATGGCGGCTGCTTCAAAACTATAAAATCGTAACTTCTTTCATATTGGACATAGAGAAAAAAGAATTAACACACTACACACAAACAAAATCTTCTTAATCGAAATGACTAAAGCGATTTTTTCTGCGTATTAATATTTGTACAAGTTTCAGCATATAATTCAAATTAAACATCGCCTGTCTCAGTAGAATAATCTATGTTGAGACGGGCAAAGTTTGCAAGTAGTTGTGTTGTAATTAATTATTTTATGATTACAAAGCGTGTACATAATTTAGTTACAGTACAAAACAGGGTATATAATTATGTTTATGTATTAGATTTGATGTTGGTTCTATTCGAATTATTATTTAACAGAAAACAACAAATAATATTTCTCTCGTGGGCCTAAGAAAACAGGTTTCTAACCAATTCTCGAGGCAGAACGTATTTTGAATCCACAATGAAATAAAGCCAGGGAGGGTTCGTTTATATTGACATATTGCCACATTACAGAGGGAAAAACACCATCACAAAACTTCAGAATTTATTGCGGCATTATCACAAGTGTTTGATTCCTCGCCAAATCTGGTCCAAATCGCAGGAGTTGAATTGAATTGTAAAGATATGATTTTTTTTTGTCACAATTAGGAAACCCAATTCCGGGAACGTATAATCCCGAAACTTTCGGAATTAAATAATTGTTAGCACTCAAAATTAAATAGAAAAACTTAGAATATTGAGTTGATATGTCAATAATCCCATTCTTGCGCGGAACTGTTATGGGAGTCGTTATTCTCGTGCCAGATCCTCTGATTTGACAGCGGATTACTTACTATTATGAGACGTAAAGTAACATTATTTATTTATTACTAAAGAGAACACATACTTATTGTTAAATTGTAATTATTCAGAACATGGGTCTGTGATATTTTAAATACAATTTAAATGTATTAATTAGAAAGATATACATATAAAATCAATTTTATCGAAAAATATTGTTGCTGCTACCGGGATTCAAGCCTGGATCTCTTCCAATCCGGAGAATGTTACAGGTTTCTTTCTAATTAATACATTTAAATTTATTTATTTACTGGCTTTCAGCTTCTTTAGCATATTTAGAGAACTATTCATTAGGTAAAATATACGTCATTCATCAAAAGTAACATATTATATAGATAATGGGTAAAAGCATACAATAATCATAATAACGGGTAAAAGAAAACAATAATCATAATAACAGGTAAAAGCAAACAATAATCATAATAATGGGTAAAAGCAAACAATAATCATAATAACGGGTAAAAGAAAACAATAATCATAATAACAGGTAAAAGCAAACAATAATCATAATAATGGGTAAAAGCAAACAATAATCATAATAACGGGTAAAAGAAAACAATAATCATAATAACAGGTAAAAGCAAACAATAATCATAATAATGGGTAAAAGCAAACAATAATCATAATAACGGGTAAAAAAATACATTAATCATAATAACGGGTAAAAGCAAACAATAATCATAATAATGGGTAAAAGCATACAATAATCATAATAATGGGTAAAAACATATAAACTTGTTAAATATAGACAAATAGCATGGATGTTTATAAGTATAGAGTGTCCGTAAGTTTGTTTTTTATACAAATCTATAGTTTTATCCAGAGTATGATGTAATTTTGCAAACATGACTTTCAAAACCAGAGGAAGGTTGCTATCTAGATGAAATTTCGAAAACCCACCCCCACCCCCCTTTACTGCCCCTTAAATCAGAGTTTTGATACATCTTGATGAAATTTTGCACACTTGACGTTCAAAACAAGAGGAAAATTTCTATCTACATCTGATTTCAAAAAAAAAAACTACCCTTATCCTCCTGAATGAAGGCTCTACACTCTGCTTAAAGCCCGAGCAACGCCGGGTACTTCAACTAGTAAACATAAAAATAAAATTTTGAAATAAACGAACACAAAGATTATACATTCAGATTGTATATTAACTTGAAAAAAATCGTTGATGTGACAAAATATTTATCAATAATACATTCATAGTTACAAGATAAATGTTTGCTACCGTAGAGTTTGTTATGAAATTATAAAACACGCTCCCTAAGTGGGAAATTGAGATATGTGTAGGGATATTTCATGTTAAAAATGGAGTCTAACTTTGAAACATCTGGTGCGCGTGTACTTGCCACCTCCCTTTGACCCAAGCTCTTCAAAATAGCATCTGCTTCGCTACGCTATAAAAAAAAAATTGTTTGAAAACAGGGGCTCACATCGTCATCACCTATAACTGGTGTTCGGTATTTATGAGATGCTCCTTTATATTGACTTTATCCATTTGTTTCCCCCCTCCCCATCTCTCTATATCCTATACCTCAGAGCACGACTTTTCCGTGTGTTGTCTATGACTTTTAAGCTATCAAGGAGTGTGAACGTCCTGCTGGTGTTCTTTACATTGATATTTTATTGTAAAGTTACTATTACTAGTATGTATTCAAACAACCGAAACAACTGATACTTGTGAATTAGCGAAGAACTTTGCTGAAATTCAGGAGGGCGGCAGATAAAATCCAGGTAAGTCGTGCTTCTTGGTTGGTCCTTGAGTCTTTACTGTCCTGTCACTATACCAAATTTCTATCACCCTTCCTACATTTTGTTCCTCCCCCCCTCGTCTTGTGTAAACAATTGGTACGTGATCCAGGTTCGAATCCCAGCGGCGCAACAACAATTTTCTTCGATAAAATTGATTTTATATGTATATCTTTCTAATTAATATTTTTAAATATCACAGACCTATGTTCTAAATAATTACAAATTCACAAAAAGAACGAGTTCTCCTAATAATTAAATGTTTTATACATAATCGTAATAAGCATGTAAGTAATTGACAAATAAAAATCAAATTAAAAAACGGTGCTTAATTTTCTAGTTACTCAAAAACAGAACATAATATTCACCCTGTATGTGCACATCAGCGCTGGGAAGAGTATCGATACTTAAAAAATATCGATATGAAAAGCACTGTAGATGGAAAACCTTTTGGACCCCAATGCAACGATCACATTGCCACAGTTACGCCACTTGTCAAGCCCCAAATCCCGCCCTGGGACGTAGCGCCGCGGAAGAAGAAGATGATCACAAGTGAACTTTTGTGAATCTCCAAAAATGGCTTTTAACAAAACCCCATCATTTTCTTTTATATCCGAAGATGATAAATTACCCCGTTACGCGTCGGAACACATTTTCGTTGCGAGAAAAAAATAAAAATCGTGATGAATAGAGTCGAAGAAGACTTAAGAGAAGAAAATATGTCTTACTAATGGAAAGCATTAGTGAATCTAAACTTGCCAGAGATAAGGCGCATTCTCTTTAAAAGGGGTAAAAAATAGCCGAAATTTGCTTTAAACTAGGAGCTACCCTCTATTATTTAAGATCGCCCCTGACAAAAATAGAATAAAATATCAGATCTGGCGCGCCGGAGCCGGGGAGGGAGGGAGACCGATAAGGGAAGAGTGCTAGGGTAGACAGAAGACATCCAAGATAACTTGATACTTTGGCTAGATTATCTTTCCTCTTTTCTATAATTTTCACACCCTAATGGAAATAACAGCACCTCAATTACGGTGCTGGACGGTATCATCTCGAATTTCGAGCTCTTGTTCAGCTACTAGTTAATACTTGGTGTTGTGTGTGCGTTTTTCAGTAAAACTCTTCATACGACCAGAACTCTTTCACGGAGACGCAAATACATCACGGAAAGTATTACGTCACTCTCTTCAACCGATTTTTCTGATATCACTGTACTTATCATGGACGATAGCAACTAGAACACGATCTATGTTATTCACTTCGACAGTTTTTAAATATATATTGTTAGCGGCCTAGTTATAATTTAAGGTAGAGGTTAAGAGAGAATACCTTTATTTTGCGCAGGGCCTAAAAAAAAAACTACGGTTTTTTCCAAAATAACCAAAGTCAGGCTTGTACAGCCATTGGTGCATTTTACATTTTTGTATGGTGTTAAATCATTGACTCTGAATGCAAGGGAGAGAATATATGCATAGTGCTGGAGACACATGTTGTACTTATTATGGACGGTGAGTCGCACAAATGTCCCCATTCTGCAGGAACTGAACATTAAAAGCTTGGAGAGGCTTATTGCAGTAGGCCACGTCGAAGGACGAAGAGGAAGAGGAAGATGCCCCGACCCGTTAGATCGACCAGATGGAAAAAGTAACAGGCACTTCTCTGCATACACTGCTCTGTACTATTTTCGTCAGGGTTCTAATGAGTAACAAAGCAAAATTTGGAATGGATTCAACTAATTAACTTACCATCACGCGGGGGTAGACAAAGAGGATAGAGCGCCACACTCTTCTGTCCTGACACACAGTTCTCGCTTCATCCACATTCATATAAGCTCACCGATTATTGAGACTTCTCACAGGACCATCCTCCAGTATCTGATTTACCTGGTCATGCCAAGTCTTCCGCGGACGAATGGAATGGATGTCATTTTATATAATACAACATGCATTACGGTGAAGGTGACGGTCTATGTTTTGTCCTAAAGAATAACTATGCAAAATTTAGATTAAACTTAGCGTTTAGTTAAAAGGTTTAGATTTGTTTAGAAAAAAGACAGTAGTATGTATATATATTTAAAAAAATTATATTTGCTCTTAAAAGTTTTTTCTTCAATTAAAATTCATTATTAGAACACACTTTCGAGTGCTCGTGCTTGGACCATAGCCCGTTTATTTAATCATTGGTGACGAATTTTTTGGAATGGCTACTATTTAAAAAATTCATCACCGGGAAGTTTGCATACTAAATTTGAAAGGGTATTTAATTAATTTTCAATGGTTATGGACAAATTTTTCAATTTACCGACGGTATTTTTACAAATTTTAAAATTCTTATGACAGAATGTACATAAAGTTAATCAATTTAAATACCTGGACTCCGTTACCCAAAGCTGAAATCGAGACTCATATCACTCCTATAATATAAACTGAAAGTCAAAAGGGGAGATCTAATGGTTACAAAAATTCTTAATAATGTTATACTATTATTACTTTATTTAATTGAAAAATATTAACTTTGTGATTAATAATAATAATAATTATAATGTGTTTATTCCAGCGTGATCAGGTTTTTTTTAACCCGATTATCCATAGAGATAATACATATTATGTTATACATTAAGGTTATGAAATAAATATAATGCTATGAAAAAGAAAACTAAGGAAAATATTAATAAATAAATTAAAAATTAAAAAGTTAATAAAAAGTTCACACATATACACACACAAAATATAAATATTACATATATAACTACATCAGTCACGTCCATTGTATACGTAGCTATTCTGTAGGCGCTGCCATTCTCTGGTCAGGGAACCAGCTTTCCATGAGAGCGCCGCTTGCACCAGAGAGTTGGTGCTGAGCTCCAGCCGCAGCTTTACGCCAGCAACTCGATGCCTCAGAAGTGGAAAGAATCCGTGTATACGGCCTTCGGTAAACATTGTAGATGCGCTGCAATAACGCGCCAATCCGAACAGTATTCTGTATGAGTTGTTGCACTGAATTCTGAGACGGTTATACATTACTTGCTTGTATTTCGACCAGAGTTCGCAGGTATACATGCTGGTGAAGAACGATTTAAACAGGATACTCTTCACCTCCTTACTGCATCGGTAGAATGCCGTGACAGCATATTTGCACGAACGCTCGACTATCTCCTCTGCAGTTCTATACCATCATCGTCTTGTCCATCTTCATTGAATATATGGCCAAGGTATTTGACTTTATTTTGAATACTCAATTTCGTCTCGTCCAGCCACACGGGAGGGATATTATCAGGCCCTTTTCCGTATCTGAACGCCACTATGGCCGATTTATTTTTATTTTTTTATAAATTAATTCAAAATAACAAAACAAGAACTTTAATTGAAATTCAAAAGATATCATGAAACGGAGCTATGTCTGTTAAAATGAACCGGAGGGGTTCCATTTTGCCTCCTTACGACTCTAACGGTTCTCCACCAATTTTTTATGGATACAATTGGAGGATTTTTTTTGTCCACCGATTATCTGTACATACTTAATGTGACCCGCCTATTACCATTAAATACGCTGTATAGCAATTACATCCTCTATAATAACAATAACAATTATCGTTCACATAACTTATTCTTTAAAACAATTGTTGTTTTAATATGAAACCATTATTGAAACAATATTTTTATTAGATAAAAATCTTAATACTAATAATAAATAAAGATTTTTATTGTTTACAATTTTCTAAAGACCACCAAGTTATTTAATATCAAAAATCTATTCCAGCAATTACCTACCTAATTAATGAGTTCACTTTTTTGTAAAAATTAAAAAAATATATATGTTTACCGTATTTTAATTTCGTTAACGTAATATTCAATATAAATTCATATTTTTAAGAAGAATATATTTTTTTCATTATAATTTTACAATACTTGTCTGCAATATTTCTATAATATCTGAGCATCTCTACAATACTTAAGAACTTTTATAGAACTTTTCAAAAAATATATATGAAGTTGCAAATTCACCACCCTCTATTGTTTTATTTTTTTAAACTTTTATTGCATTTGTCTTCTTATATAATTTTATATCAAAATTTGCCCTTTCTGATATAAATCTGTTCATTTTGCGGGCAGCCATTTACGTAAAGATTAGACCAATAGCAAGCAGCAGTCTTCGCTACACTGAAAATTAAATGGCCGTCAGTATGGAAGAAGTTATATTTATTTTGTATATTAAGCCGGATTATAGGTATCATAATAATAAGTGAATTAAAAAATATATTGTTTTTCAAGCTCCTGTCAATTTCTCTCCAAATTCAAAAATGGATAGGTTGCCGAGTTGGGAACTAGTATCCTCATATGTAAGGTAACGCTGTCAAAAATGCTAGAAACTATTAAATAAATAAAATAATAATCTCATACGAATTTTGCAGAATTAATAATACTGTGAAGGCAAACGTCCGACATGAGTCCTCTTTGTAATGTTATTCACAATCCTCGCTTCTCACACATTTTTGATAGCTTCATCCCTCGACCCTTCGCCCTAATAAATAGCGGCTCGCCCCCGCATAAAGTTGCATATTAAAACACGAACGACGAAGGTCGGCGAAAGGAACCAACCTTCAACAAAATATTAACACGCTTGTTAACAAAGTATATGTATACAAGTATTAACAAAACATCTAATAAAAATAGCAATCGAGGTTGAATAAGTATTTATTAAACAATAGAACATGTGCAACCTGTTAACAAGGCTTATTAATAATAATTTTTAAATTTACGTCATTTTTTGGATAACATTACATTTGAAATTTTCATTCACGATATTTCCAATGGCGATCGCTAACAAGTTCCACTTAATTCCTTGCTACAGTTTATGGTGATAGGTGTCGCGCCAATCGGCACCCCGCAAACGTGCAAATGCCGCAGTCGACTATTCTTGATATACTTAATGTTATATCTCGAACGGTACTTAACGTATTTTGTAAATAATAACAAATTTTTATGTTATTTTGAAAATATGTCTGCTTGAATAACTATTTATTTAAGTTAATTTATTAAGTTAGGTTGAGCTATGTTGTATTTTCCTTTCATTTCATTTTCAATATTCAAAATAGGTTTTTTTACGAAAATTGTCAGCGAAGCGACCACTAAGTTTCCGACAAGGATTACCTAACTTTTGTTAGTTTTTCATAAAAAATGCAGACAATACCAAACCTCTAACTTTCTCAAAATCTTTAATTAGATATAAACTTATAATCAACGATAAATTAATATAACAGCTGATATAATTATTTAAATATCTATACATCTACCAATTTAGTCGCCATAATCTTCTAAATGAGGTTAAAGGACAGATATTATAACTGCTACCATGTCAGGCTGCTTACAGATTATCATATGAAACAATGTATGAGAATACGTAGCAAAATAATAATATAAAAGACGTCCACAAGGCCTATAATTATTACACATGTTACACCACCAAAATTAAAAGCATGCTAAGAAACTAACACGAGATAAAACTCTTAGATTCGTGACTGGAAAAAATTTGTGGTACAGGTGGTGCTTGGAAGATTCCCTGACGCTGTAAAAATTGAACCGAAATAGGAAACAGTCTGATGTCTGAAAATAGAAAGAGTTTAACATACCTCCAACTAGACAGAATTTATTTATTCTCAATTAATAAAGTCATAAAATAAATACATCTATAGACAGTGACATAAAGCAAGAAACTAAAATTATGTTGGGTCACACTTATGTTTCCAATCTTCATGTATATAGCGGAGATTTAGACAGTCCACAATAGTGACGAGCTATAATTACTCCATACTTTCATATATTTTCCATTAAATGTAATAGCTTTGTCTTTATGAGATATCTGATATTTGTTTAATAATAGTGCATTTGTAGTTAAAATCCAGTAATTGTGTGTTCTTGGACATATTCAATTATTCCTAATATATAATAATAATATACTCGTCAGAATAAGAAAATATATAAAAAATTGAAAAACATCGATTTTTCAGACATATTCTAGTAGTAATAATTTCAAAAAAATCAGATTCATAGTAATGACACCTATGCTATTTAAAAAAATGTAAAAATGAATTATCAAATTTGGTCCATAGATGGCGATGGTGTAGTGGTACTCAAAGCGAGTCCACATATATGCAACTTTCAAAAATTTGATAGATGTGGAGATTTATGGGGTGAGAATGGTGAACGTTATATTTATATAAAGTGATCACTTAAGCCAGCCGAAGACAGGTCGTAAACCCTGTAATTATCCCATACCTCCATATATTTTCCATTAAAATATAATAAAAATAGCTTTGTCTATATGAGATATCTGATATGTATATGGATATGTATATATTTAACTAAAATTATGTTGGTCCACACTTTATGTTTCCAATCTTCATGTATACAACGGAGATTTAGACGGTCCGCAATAGTGACAAGCTAAATAGATGTACGCATCCCACGGACTGCACGATGCAACAAATCCAATCACAGCAAGCCTTATCTATAACAGTGAACAAAATACACTTCCAACTCTTTGGCTAAATTATGCGTCAAAGTGACAGACAAAAAGGAGATTAACCGAAGAAGACCTGGAAGAGTGCCACAACGATGTACCTGGCTAGAAAGACCCCGGAGTCAGCTGTGAGGGCGATCCAAGACCGGAATTTGTGGAGGCGTATTACGAGTCGAAACTTATCTGATTGAGGTCACTTTATGTCAATAATGACAAAGGGGAAAAAGGAGATAGTCATAAAGTATGATTTAATTTAAACAAATAAATTTTTCTGAAAGAAATCCTTTTTTACGTTGTTTTCTGAATTGAAACCAAATCTATCGTTAATTCTATTAGTTAAGTGATTACATAATCACATTATATATCTATTATATTTATATACCTACTTAGAGAGTTCTATTAGCTTTAGTTACATTAATTTTCATTGAGAGACAAGCGCGGATGACGAAGAGGAATAATATCCATCATTCTAAAGTGTCCCCAACCCCGCCTTGTTTGGTTAATTACAGATTAACACGAGAAGGAAACAGAATGGATGATAGAGAAATATTTCAGAAATAGTAATTGATGTTATACTGAAAATTTGAATACGTTGTATTTACATCATCCATATTTCTTTATAGTACAATGAAAACTGACATTATTCAAAAATCATGTTTAGAGACAATAATATAATGAAATTTGATGAAATATTTTGATACAATAAAAGAAGCAGTACGAACAGATCAAAACAATTTTTTTATTATTCTATAAATATTTCTAAATCTTCCCTATTCTTTTCATTCATGTATTGTGTTATAAATTATATTATGACCTTTTTAAAATTGTTTTTGTATATTTTAATATGCCGTCTACAAAAATGTATGTTAACAATTTATATTCAAAAGTTTGAAATGTTTTCTTTATTCATGTAAATATATAATAAATTATGTACTAAAAACACAGTCAATTTCTAGACTTCCTGATAGCTTTTAATTGTACTCTAGCAAATCGCCATCATCATATTTAAAAAATATATATTTTAATGTAGCCACAGAAATAAAGGTTTTATTAAAGCAACAGATGCTATTGTGGTGATAAAAGGTTCGGCAAGGCACGTGTTGGAAATTAACTGACAGGCTTTAAAGTTTTATTATTAACATTAAATATAACTATACATATACACAGATGTACAGACACTTAACTATATAAGAGATAAACAGAATTTATTTATTCTTATTCAAAATTTCTATGCCAATTTTTGTATAAGTATTTATTACTCGGTACGTTTAAGTATTGTCCGGATAGTCAAGGTTCCAATAAATTTATATAATATATTTCAAGTTAAATTAAAAAATTAAATTAAAATATTTTAATGCGAATGGATTATGAAATACCCACCCATTCAGTTATATCTGCAATATAAGTTTACAAAAATTAAATCCACGAACAATGCAATTAAGAAAATTATTAACAAATAAATGCTTCAACATTTTTTATGTATCATATAATATCTGTTCCGAATTCGTAAAAAACACTTTTCATCAGCCGTAACCGTTGTTACTGACACAATTCCGCATCCAAATTCCCATCCGTACATTTCCTCGTGCTCGTCTTTTCAGTGTGAATTGTGACCTTGACGTCAGCAGACGTCAACTTGACCGATATTTATTCGATATCGATATCGCTATAGCATTCGCGGTGTGGACTTTCAGCTCCAGTGTACCAGCACTGTATTTTGTGATACTGTGTTTTGATCACGTAGTGTTTGTTGTTTGTGTGCTGTGGGTGAACTTGGGACATCGCCGTATTCAAGTGGGATCAGAGATCGGCTCATCCGCGTGCCATTTGTGTGATCTTGGCGGTGATTGCAGGGATTACGGAGGCGTCTTACACAAGATAAGACGAGCAATCCTTCCGAATTCCGGTTTCCAAGATTACTGATCCTTCGACTTGTCCCTTATCCCCTCACCGACCTCATCTTGTACCAAGGTTTCCTTACTTCCCTCCTCTACCCTGCGATGATTCCGATTTACGACCGGAATTGTCTTATTCCTTTCCGCGAAAAGCGCGACCCGGAGTTTGCGCAATTCGTTCATTTAGATTATATCTATGCGGACTTATAGTTCGAATTCAAAATTGAATAATTGGAATATTATATTATATATAATAAAAGAAGGACATTGGTCGTTTTGTGTATTATACGATTACTTTGGTAAATTTTCAGGAAACTTATACAGAGAGACAGAAGTCAATTACGTTTATCAGAACTATGTATGTATTATAAATAGGTATGTAATTATTTAAATTATTTTCTTTTTTGCACAAACCGTCTTAAGTACGTCTTTCGCGCCCATCCAAGGAAGAGAATTAAATACTAAATAAATTAATATAAGCCTAGTTTTCTTTCTTCATTCTTGCGGAATAATCGCAGTTCACAGTGCGATTCTTCAGCTCCAGCTTGAATCACAAATCTTTTTATGTTATTCTTGTGCCTTATCTTTAATTTTCTTATGTTTTCGTGTTATTATTAAAACAAAGTTATTTAAAAAATAATAATATTAAATATATCATGTCAAAAAATTACTAATAGTTAAAATCCGACTTCATCTTAATATCACTTAGGCTGACTACTTAAAGTTCAGGTAACAATTGTTATAAATCTGATGTTAAGAAGAATTGTAATGGTAAAAGAAAAATAATTTCAAAGCAGAAAAAATTTTGGAAAAATAGATTCATGTGCGTTTAGTTAAGTTTTTTCCATATAATTTTATGAAATGATTACATGGAAATTGAGAAAAAGAAACTTGACACTATTGAAATGTGGTACTGGAGGTAAATACTTAGAATCTCTTGAACAACAATGCGCAATAATTCCTCAATTTTGTTCCAACTAAGGATTCGAGATAGATTTTCCACGACGAAAGGAAAAAGAAAAAGAGGCCTATCTACAACTTGATCAAAAATGACTTGTTTATCGGGACAACTATCCGATCTGCGAGTTGCAAATGAAAATGGAAGAAAATCATCATGGTCATCAGCAGGTCACATCACGGGATTATGGTCCTTAGTAATGATGAAATCAACTGGAAAAGAAGAAGCTTAACTCCTGGAACCCTGAAAATTAATGACGCAGCTTCTATCCTAGTGCGAAATGAATATATTTATACATCAACGACAATTTATAAAAATAAACATTGAAAATAACTCTTCTAAGAATACATAGTTATTAATTTAAAATATTTCAGTTTCATATTATACAATTAATTAAAAAAATGGTATTATATATTTTTTTCATTAACTCCTGTGTTTGTGGGCTAATTTGGTAACCAAATTGAAAATTATTCCCGTTTCAATTATAACCCAACTCTTCTCAGTTCCTGTGTTTTCAAATTAAAGTTTTGGGGATGTTCCTGTTTACCGATACCCCGTTAGGACGTTGCTACGTATGCAAAAGCAAACCGGGCCATTTTCCCCGGGAGCCAGTCCGCGTTTTGTTATGATTCCTATGGGATCGTAATTCACAGTCCAACTTAAATATTAAATAGCCCAGAAAAACAGGCTAACTGGATGTGGGCAATATTTTCAAACACGACTTAAAATTGTAAGCCATTATTTGTTTAGATAACATTTACTACGCGGCTTAATATGGAATTATATACATTTATTTCAAATTCCCTTATATTTTACTGAAAATCATTGAAATAAAAATTATGCTGGAAAGAAAGAAAAAAAGTCGAAACAAATCAAATCAGTACAAATAATTTATTCTTCCAGCGGAATAGCACAATCTTGAAGGTTCAACTTTAATGTTTAGTGTATTGCAAAAAGACGTTGCGAGCTGAAAATAGTTGCGTTGACCTTGAAATTTTAGACAGAACAAGCCGTGCAAATTTTATGACGATTTTTGCTTTATTATATATACTTGAATATATAAAATGATATATCGGTATAAGAACATCATCAATATTCGACTATTCAATTCTTATTCTTATTATAATTCTTATTTATTCAACATATAAATATATACACTTCATAAATATAGTGATAGCATTACAAGATACCCATACTGTGATATCCCACAAGATATAACATAGAGAATCTATACATAATTAATTATCTTCTATTGTATAATTGCATACTTAAATACTTTGACTACATCATTATGACCGAGAATATCATAATGTTATAGAAAGACTGGTGGTTCAGGATTGAGTGAAAGGATTCTTCTCATAAAGCAGGTCTACACGCTGAATAAATTTAGTTAATCTGGTTCTAGTTTAATTGTTTGTGTCCTTTTATATAATGGGTATATTTCTTGCCATACTGTACCTGGAGAGTGGGAAAAATTTTTGTGTTATTAAGGCGAACACATTCTTATTGCGAAGTCGTAATTATTCAGAACATGTGATGTGATGGCTTTCAAATAATGGAACGATAGATGTATTCATTTGAAAAAGTGTAACATATAGGTTTGAAAATTTGTAGCATAGTTGATAATGCACCTTCCCCGGATTAGAAAAGAGATCCAGGTTCGAATTCCGGTAGCGCAATAATAATTTTTTTCGATAAAATCGATTTTATATGTAAATCTTTATAATTAATACATTTAATTAGTATTTAATTATTGTGTTATTATTAACTTCCCTTTTACTCATATTATTGTGCGCGCATCAAAAAACAATTAATATGCAATGGATATATTTTTATTTCCGTGCAATTAGGTACGTAAAATGGTGTGGATGTGCCATCTAGTACTTTTTTTATAAGAAAAAATATAATATTCATAAAGCATGTAAATAAAAATAAAAATCTACACGAACAAAATCCCAGACTTTCGCGTGCTAGATGGGGATTGGTACTTTGAGGTAGAAGAACTATGAATGTTGTGATCTACGCGACCTATGTCGGTACGTCCATAAGGTATTACATGAGTTTCTCGTAAATATTGTGACATAACTGATTGCTTCTTCATCACCTGTTTAGAATAGTTGTTCTAGAGAAAATAAATAAATAAAAAGTGTCAAAAATAGTTCAAAATATTATAATTCTATTAATATAAACAAAATAAATTGATTTGGTCGCAATGAAACATAAGAATTTATAATCTAGTAAACAAGCCCGTTGCACAAATGCGAGCTGGTTTCAAATAGGAATTTTAGACTACATCTTGAAATTTACATTCCGGTTATAGAGGAACGAAGACATGCACGAATTACGCTGACACGTCATGATGAATGAGGTTATGTAGGAGTTTCTCCACTACAATGGATCCGTAGCGGGGAGTAGTCACAAATCCCAACTGCAACCAGGCGTCTCTGAATCAGTCAAATTATATTCAGAATAAATAGAATACACATACGAGTGTGAGTTTGGCAGATGAAGCTGAAGGATATGGTATGGTGTGAGTGCTGGGTACCCCAAAAACCTCCTATTCACTCACATGTTCGTTTAATTATGATTGCGGAGTGTATGTGGCCAGAGTAGGTTGAAAAAAAAAACTACTTACGGTTGACACAAGTTTATTGTTGTGCACAGTTACAAATTAGAGATATACAAAGGGATTTTAAAGTCTGCATAGAGAAGCGTTTCTTGGAAATCTTATCTGGAGACGGCAGCGAGAGGAGTGTCGGTATCTAAGCTCTGGGTTTTGAGCACCGTTAAATGTGAAGTACATTCAGGGGTCGTCAGTGGTAATGATAGACTATAGACCTCCACAGTACTAACTTTTATACTGCTGAGAAATCAATGAGATGTGAAAATACCAGTTTACAAAAATTTAAGATTAACTCTTTATTGAAACCACTTTTAACAAAATTTATCAATATCATCTATTTTTTATTTAATTACAAAATATTTGTATTGACATTAGGTGTAAAAATATATAAATAATAAAGTAAAAAATATGAATTAAGACATTAAATTCTAACTCAAAAATCAGTAAACATTTATGACAATTTGGCCTAATAATACTCGGCGCTTCCGAAGTCTTTTTACCTTAAAATAAATTTGTGAGCTTCTAGTAGCGGTAAAGGTGACAATATTATATTATATTAAATGCTTTGAGGCTTCAGCTACTATTTAAAATGAAATTTTATATCAAAAACACAATAATTTCTTACTAAATAATATTTATATCGATCCTATTAATATGTGTTTTTTATTGGATTTTTTAATTTAAAATCACCGATTTAAAAAATTCATTAATAGGATCGATATAAATATTATTGTATGAAATTATTACGTTTATGATTTAAAAATTGATTTTAAATAGTAGATGTAGCTTCAAAGCATGTAAATATATATATTTTTTTTTTAATAATTTGTATTCACTAACACAAAGTATTTTAAAAACGTCTAAAATTGATTGCATGTACAGCAAATTAAATGGTTTATAATTCTATTAATTTTTAACATTTTGATCATTTGGTTTAATAGAGGTTTGTTTCCGTTAATATTATAAGAAAATATATTTTGTATATAGAAGAACTTTCTATATTAGGACAGTTTTGTGGCACGCGGAAAATAAATGTAATGATCGCGGTTTTTCTTTTATTTTTTTATAGTACTTGAATTTTCTTAATTATGGCAAATAGATCTAAGTAATACTTCTAAGTAAAGTTAAGTATAGTGTATAAAAAAAAACGCGAAAATATGAATTATTTACGTTAAAAAAAAGATATTAATTAACAAGATTACCAAATAACGACGATCAACAAACAAATTTGATATGCTAATAAAATTGTTAGTTATTAACATAACTAACCTTAAAAACACAGGTGTAGGGCGATACATCACCAGCTAAGTCTAAAATATTCCGACGTCAAATAGCATCAATTACACAAACGTATATTATTTTGTTTCAAAATCAATTTTATTACTATTGAGCATTATCATTGTGACGGTAACATTGTTTGACAAACCGCACAACGATAATATGAGCTCGGCCCATGGGTCTTGGCTAAAAAATGACGAATCGCAAATTGGGAAAAAACAAAACGCTCCGAAAAACTTTGTGCTCCGTTATAGGGGCCGAACAGAGCAACGAGCCTGGTGCCCCATTCAAAGATGGCGGTGTATTGAATAAATTAGTGTATTCTTCAAATGAAAAATTCATCAAACATGAAGTTTCCAGTTCATGTAGGCAACAGGTTCAAAAATTCTCTGATTAATAATGTTAAATAATTCTGCGATCAGTTGGTAGTTCCACGACAAACGTTTTAAAGAATCGAGACATACGTACCATGTACTTTAAAAACTTGAAGAACTCGTACAATTGTGGATTCATTAATAATTTCTTAAGAATTTACGTAAAGTAGGTATTTGGAAATCCTGTTTTTGTGGTATTTCTTACGTATTTTCAACATTGAATTCATTAAATAAATGTACTCGTATAATATAAATATAAAATAATCACCGATTTTTAAAATAATAATAAACCCTTTTTTAATGCCAATAATTTGAAATAAATAAAATAAATGAAATAAAAAAAATAATTAAACATATTAATTAGAAAGATATACATATGAAATCAATTTTATCAAAAAATATTGTTGTTGCGCCACCGGGATTCGAACCTGGATCTCTTTTCTAACCGGGGAAGGTGCATTATCCAGCTATGCTACAGCGACAATATTTTTAGCGACAAATTTTCGAACCTATATGTTACTTTTTTCTTATTAATACATTTAATTGTTCCATTATTTGAAAGAGTCGTCTACCTTACTTTTACAGAATCTCAAATACCTTTGAGTAATCTGATAGCAAACGCCAGAATTATCAATTCATTTTTCTTAAATTTTTGACACATTGATACAACTTTATTATTAGGAGAACGCATTCTTATTGTGAAATTGTAATTATTCAAAACATAGGTCTGTGATATTTTAAATATGAATTAAATATATTAATTAGAAAGATATACATGTAAAATAAATTTTATAGAAAATACTCGTATTGTTGTTGCACCACCGGGATTCGAACTTGGATCAACAACAATATTTTTCGATTATTTTCTCTACTAGTTTAGAGAGATGCTGTCTGTCTCATCATCAGGTGATAACTAAACGAAATACAGTATTGTAGTGTATTCGAGCAATGGGGCGGGGTTGAATAGAGGAGGGAGATTTTGGTCCATAACAGGAATATGGCAGTAAAGGCGAAGTGTTAGGGAATATTATGTTGTTAATTAGTGTTTTCTTTGAATTTAAATTCTTCTGTCATTTTTAATCGTTTATAAAGTATCGAGTGGAGAAGTTTTAATCTATAGCATGTTCATATTGACTCATTAGATAGTGAATATAAATATGCAGTTAATATTTTAAAATAATTCTTATACTACGTGTTTTTGGGAACTATTCTTTTATGTACATGGTAAAATGGTGTACATATGGAAAAACATCTAAAATGACTTTCGTTTCAAAACATTGAACCATATTGTCAATATTTTCTAGTGTATAGATCATAATATATAATAACAAGAATATAAAAAATCATTGCATGCTCCGTGTTGGATACCACTACTCGTCGCTGATTGTAGGCTTATTGGTGAATATATAAAAATTGCAACATATACCAATTTAAGTTAACGCAATTATATATTTTTTTAATATATATAATTGCAATTGTGTTAACAAACGCCAATTAATTTTTACAAATCTAATTTTATAAATGTGTCTTTGTTTTCATACAATAATATACGCTATTAACATAAGTCATATGTACCTACATTATATAATCCGAAAACAAAGTTATATATTTTTATTTATACGCTTGAAATATAATGTAAAACGTTAATGTTGAAACGTGATATTTAATTTAAATCAACAGTTGTATACATAGATGTTTATGTATACAACTGTTAAATACATGCTCTACAAAACATAATATATCATTATTCTAATTAAACCATACAAAATGTAAAATATCTGTAATAATCCACAATATTATTCTTTCACGTTGATATTATTTATAACTGTATATACTATTAACTTATTTGTGTACTAGTTTTGTTCACTATTCTAGGTGATTCCAGTAAATAATTCGAAAGATCTACAAACATTTATTTTAAGGAAAACACATTTTTATTGTGAAGTTACATTTTCACAACGTAGTTTTGTGGTATTTAATTAGTATTAATATTTATTTTGTCCGCGGGACTATACTTGGCATACAAATTTAAATATACAGTTTATAACATAATTTATATACATTTAATATTCTGCTGTGGTAAGTTGTAGTATTATTATAGTTACAAAAAAAGTCGTTATCTTTTTCACAAATAGAAGATAATTCGTTTCCACGCAACGATAATACAAAATTTCAATAATTTATAAAATAAGGGTGGATGTACATTGTTGTAACTTTTGTCTCGGACATTGTTGCAACAATTGGAAACTCGAATAAAGAGAGAAACACGGTGCTGTCATTCGTCATTCGTGAATTTTTTACTCAGATCAAAAAGATCAACTTATGCAAACTGACCTGTCTCTCCAAATCTCCAAGATGCGAGAGTAAAGTTTCATCCATGTAGATGCATGCTAAACGGCATCTACCACATTTACCACAACTCAGTGAGACATTTCATTCGTCATCAATAAACTTTCATGAAATAATCATACTCCAAATCCGGATTTATTAATTTATTCAGCAAATGGAAGTGCTTCCATTTAAAACTTCTATTAACTGTTGTATTTCTTTAATTTGTTATTATTTAAATATTCCATGTTTAAAAACTTATCTTATCAGTTTTTTTATGTAACCAGGTTCCCGACCGACATTTATGCCTCCCAGGATTAGTAATTATAATCCCAAAGCTTTCGGGATTAATACTTTGGATTAATATCGAGGTACCAAAATTAGATCAAGACTAAATTATCAAACCCATATTATTCATGATAATGAAATTGTTTCACATTCAAGTTGTTATTTATCAATCTTGCATCATTATTTGTGTTAATTTTTGTTCAAATATTTGTTACTTACTTATTAAAATTTAAATACTTATCAGAAAATTTATTTGTTTTTTCAGTTTTTTTTTTTATAAATTAAACATTAATGAGCACATGTGTTTCCTAATACAGAAATCATTAATAATGAGTCACGAAATTAATTGTTTAAAGATTCTTTATTCACTAACTTAATTATAAACATCATAAAATATGTTTACTTATTCTGCCTTTTTTTGTAAATGTAAGAATTGTTGAATTATTAGCATTTTCTAATTCCCGAAATATCAATTTTGATAACACCAGTATCAGAAAATTCTGTTTTAGTTCTGAATTAGATTTCCTTGAAAAATTCTTTTCTAGCATTTTTATATGCATCACTTAATCTAATCAACTATTTATTATTTAATCAAATTTTAATAGTTTCTGTTTGGAATTCATTTGATAACAATTCTGTTCACAAAAAAAAACAACAAAAAAAAATATACTATACCCAACATATTTTCCATTTCATTTCCAAGTGTCTGTCCCTCCTCAGGGAAACATTTCCAGGTCCTGTATATCTGAAATTTTTGTTCAAAATATTGAGCCTTACAAGCTGTCAAAGTTTGACCCGACCTTTTCGAATCCCTGTGTGTGGGAAACTTAATAAAAATAATTGTTGGGTATTTGGCGCGCTCGCCTTCCACATATCCTGTAACTCTAGCTACACCAATAACAAGAATTTTTACAAGTATACCAACGTAATAACTGAAAGTTTCCCAGTCTGCTTGGGATTAGTAAGTATAGCGTTATGTTACAGCGAGAACTATAAAAATAACAAGTCTTAGAATTTTTTACAGGGAAGATATCGAATATATATATATAAATATCCAGCATTTTGGCTAACGTTTTCTGTGTAGGCAAACTAGTAAATTACATCATGTAGTATTGTGTAATTTGTCTTCGAAATACGAATTAAATTTAAATATTACCTTTGGGTTCTGAATTTATAAGTGAAATGTTTTTAAAAATGTATATATTATTGGTCAATTTGCCACTTCTAAAATTTTAGTTTAATACAAAATTTAAATTTTATCATTGTAATCAATCGCGGAGGTTCAAAATGAATAAAATCAAATTGATATGATATCGTCATTTTCAATTAACTTACACAATCAAGAAATAAAAATGTTTTACCCAAACCTAGTTTGGGTAACCAGCAAATCTACAAAAATAATAGCTTCTGATAGACGTAAGTACGTCAATTTACACGGAATTGTTTGGGGGTGTGATGTTTATACCAGATAAAAAAAATTATTTGTTACACATATTTTATTAATTGCAATGTCGTAGAATATTATAATTTAGAATACTTATTCCTTACACACGAGGACTGATAATTTAGTTCGTAGAAAAATAAATGTAATAAAACATACTAATATGTTATCTGGTAAAAGGTTCCCTTTAAATAGTTCCCTCCTAAAATAATGCACTTAGTTTAAAGTTTTTTTCCATTACAGGAACCAGTGTTCTTTGTGACCTTATTTAGAGTACGCGTCGTAATCTATTCCACCTCCGCTCGCGACTCCCAATAAAGATCTTTCACATCTTCCTTGATGTTTAGGAAAAGATTAACTTAAAAGGACCCGGACTGGGCAAATGAAGTAGATTTCCCAACAAGCTGATCACTTTTTGGATAAAAGTCCTTGACAATAATGGTTGCGTGTGCTAGAACAGCAGTCAGGCCAAACATGTCTCACTCATACTCATTAACGGCTTGTCCTTAGAAAACAAATTTCAGTGTTATTCCGCGGCTAAATCGTTGCTGATATCGTAGTGTTGCCACATAATGTGCACAAAAGGTTTAATTATTAGTTATCTGTATAATAGAATAATAAATCAATTATATTCATCTCTGTCTACATAAATAACTGCTATACAATGCAGTATTTTTATGTAAATAAAAAATTGAAAGAAGAAACACTGTATAAAAGATTTTATTGTCAATGAATGAGATATTTAATTGATAAAAAGATTATTTTTTATTTATTATCTTTGTTTTATTAACCACTGAATTAAGTTTAAGTTTCTTCTTCAGGATGTCATAACTAACTAAAAACATATATTATTGTTTCTTCACCAGAATCTATTTTTAAAAAAACAACAATAATTTAAAAAATAAATTTAGTCCCTAACTAAAATAGTTACTTAATACAAATTTAGTCGAATAATTTTTAAGAAAAAAATTTAGAATGGGACTCGTAATTAAATTTAGTTGGTTGTTTATAATTTATAGTGTAAATACTAAATTAATGTATTAATTATTAATATATACATATAAAATCAATTTTGTCGAAAAATATTGTTTTTGCGTCACCGGGATTCGAACCTGGATCTCTATTTTCAATCCGGGGAAGTACACTACCAATTGTGTTATAACGCCAGTATTTTTCATGACAAATTTTCGAACCTATATGTTACATTTTTTCAAATTAATACACCTATCGTTCCATTATTTGAAAGCCATCTACATTATTTTTACAGAATCTCAAATACCTTTGAGTAAACCGACTGCAGACGCCAGAATTATCAATTCATTTTTATTAAATATTCGAATTCCGGTGACGCAAAAACAATATTTTTCGACAAAATTGATTTTATATGTATATATTTATAAGTAATACATTAATTTAGTATTTAAAATATCACAGACCTATGTTCTAAATAATTACAACTTCACAATAAGAATGTGTTTTCCTTAATAATTTATAATGTATTTAAACTCAATTCAGTGGTTAATAAAACAAAGATAATAAATAAAAAATATGAATTTTAACCACAAAGTTAATATTGCTAATTTTGAAAGTATTAAAAGATTAAATTCTCACCTCCTTAAAACATTTAATCATATTTTTTAAATAATTTCACTTGTCCCGCTACCACTTTCTACTTTATTAGTGTCAGTGAATACTTGCACATGCCGAAAAACATTATTTTTTATATTTCCTATATTTTAAGGTAGTCGCTGTTGGGTAGGTATAATAAACTGTCCTCCGAGCCAACTGAATAAGAATTTTTAATTTATGAACGCAATAACCAACTACGAGTATTAAATCCTTGAACGCAAAACTTCGATTAAATGTACGGCTGCAAAAATAACAAACCGACAAATGACTTTGTAGAAGATTAATTGAATAGGGTTGAAGTTAAATTTCAATGTAAATTAGTTGAGTACGTTAATTAATAGTTAATTATTTCACATAAAATACCACACATAAATATATATAAATTTATTCAGGCTTAATTTATATTTACAAATCCATTCAGGCTTAATATGTCATTAGTAATAGTAATTTTCAAAATGAAATGAAAAATAAGTTCTTTAATTACTAATTAAATGAATTAATTAGAAAGATATACATATATAAAATTAAATTTATCGAAAAATATTGTTGTTGCACTACCGGAATTCGAACCTGGATCTCTTTCCAAACCGGAGAAGGTACATTATACAACTATGCTACAGCAGCAGTACTTTTGATGTCAAATTTTCGAACTTATATATTAAACTTTTTCAAATGAATACATCTATCGTTCCATTATTTGAAAGCCATCTACTTTGTTTTTTACGGAATCTTGAATACCTTTGAGTAAACCGATAGCAGACGCCAGAATTAACAATTATTTTTTTTTAATTTTGGACACATTGATACAACTTACACATTATTATTAATAATAGGTTATTTAATATTTGCAAAATAACTTTGTGGTAACATATTTTATAAATAATAAGAAAAAACACTTCGTTTACTAATTTTTTTTATATTAGAATTAATGAGCATTTGAGATGTCTAAATAGTCTAAGTAGAGATGTCTAAATAGTCTATTAGTCTAAACTCTTTTGATTTTTCCAATCATTTTTTGGAAACAAACCATTTGTCACCGACTTAATTCGCCGGCCACCAAAATAATGGGTGGTGGAATCGGAAGGGATTAGTTAGGTAGGAAATAGGGATTGATGAGGGATGAGGGAATAGATGAAAAAGAAGGGGGACCTTCGATAGCGGACCAGGATCGACTCATGAAACCAAAGGACAGGTCAACTCAACTGGTTGATGTCGCCATCACGTTGCTCTTCCGGAAGATCACCCAATGTAGAAATTAACACAGCACAAAACTCTGATGAGTTTCACGTTCACGACACAACAAGATCATAGCGGTCTGTGCGAAATAGTGATCCAACATGAACAATTATATGAGAATATTTCCATTCCTCGACTTCAAATAGGCAATCAGTCTACCCAAAGGAACAATTTGTACTGGTTTGGGAATAGGCTAAGGGTGTGGGAATAAACTAAAAACTCGTGACAATATACTACGGTTAACAATAATTATTTAGGGTAATAAGAGTATGTGTTCACCTATATAAAAAAATACATATTTGATTGAATTAATTACGAATACGGAACATCATATTCACATTTTCCATACCATGATAAAAAATACACTTACGCAGCCATCCTGTCAACTCGTGTTACTGTAAGAGTTTAGAGTTTTTTAACCTCTAAAATGTGAGAAATACTTTTATTATCTAAAGCGACTTTAAAAGTATTAATTTACTCTAAATTTTGAGTATTAAATGTGAAAAAAAGAAATTAGGAGCGTTCATCAAGATCCATACAACCTCCCTTCTTATATATCATCATTTAATTAGTTAAAAAGAGACAATCACATTTGTAAGTTTGTTATTCTTTTCACTGTGAAATTAATGTGTGATCTCTTTCTGTATTACCACAAGTGGTAATTCAGTTTACCAACGTATTAATTTTTAACATTTTTTATTCAACATATTTTTTTAGTGTTTTATCAACGTGGTTTTAGTGTTTTACAATGTATTAAATTAAAAAATTATATTTTTTCGAGGACTCGTTTTACATGATTGCTTTTCACTATTTATTTCTAATCGTAAATGTTTTCCTTAGTACTATCTAAAATGTGAATATTAGGTTGCGTGTATTTACCGAAATATTGGGGCGGTAAACCTGTGTTACTGCATGGTTTGGGAAGGGTTAATAAGGATTTAAAAATTATGCGTACAAATACCATGAGTACACTAGATAACTTAGAAATTTTAGAAATAAAAAACATAAGAAAATTTTTACATAAGTGCGCGCTTTAAAACCATTAATTTGCACTGACTCTCAGTTTTCGACGTTTTTAAAATACTTTGTTTTAGTGACAACGGACGTTATAAAATAATATACTTTATTTACTCACATGTTTTGAGGCTTCAGCTATTATTGAAAATCAAGTTTTATATCAAAAATACAATAATTTCTTACTAAATAATATTTATATCGATACTAATAATGTGAATTTTATATTTTTTATTAGCGTCAGATCACCGATCAACAACGGCCGTAAAGACGTTTAGTTCACGCTCTCATAATTTTTGTTAAAAACGCCGAAAATGTATGAAATAATATTGAACCTATCCGCAACATCAGTAGCAAATTTCATAAATTAAATGTATTTTACTGATTTTAAGAGAAAACAACGTTTTCTATTCTTTTCTTTTTAAAACAATGCCAATTGCCAATACCAAAATAACATGTGCGTTATTTTTTGTATGTCGCAATTAAATATTTCGTTTATATGTAACACTGTTACGTTTTAATCACCAGCTGTCTGTTTCATTAATAGTATGTAATTATAAAACAGACAAATCACCAAAACGCCATATGGTGTTTTAAATCGATAATATTAAACAAAATTAAAAAAAATATAATAATTTTAAATTTAGAACATTGATTCAAGCGACCATCTAAATACATGTAGGTACTTTGTCTGATTTCAAAATATATTCATACATATGAATTAGACACTCAATAAATTATTTAATTTTCAATGGATTAATTCAAATGACAACAGGTTTTTATTTCATTCCATATATCAATATGGAAAATACTCCAGATACGAGTTGTTTTTGACTCTTGTATCGAATGCTTTTTATTTTCGTCTCTATCCTTCCAAACCTTCTTACCTTGCATCATTTACGTAACAAATAACATCATTAATTATTTATTCGTTACTTATAAGAGTTTAACTTTTAACCTCATCTTGAAAGTATATCAAATTCGTTTAGAATTTCTCGAATTTCAAATTGGAATAATGAAAGCTCGCTCTTAAACAAAAAAATATTTTTGTAAATTGTTACCTTGTAAATTGTACCTGAAAACGGACCATTGTTCTTGTAACACGTTGATAAATCAATAAAATAGTGGTTCAAAAAATGCGTTTTTTTCTTGTTATTTGAAAAATATGTATTTAATATTGATTTCGGTAGAAATACAACATATTGCAGAGGGTCTCATACCGCACACTCCCGTATTTCCTATTAGACATGGATATAACTTTTCTGAAAAAGGAACTTATTAATCAAATTCGTCAGCTCGTTTCAAAATGACAATTTAAAATTTTTTAAAAATTCGTAGCTACGTTAATATCGGACATAGAGAAAAAACTTTTAAAAAAACACTCTCATACATTGACAAAATCAACCAAATTCTTACGGCCAGCATCGGAAGGGATTTTTAGACTTAGCTAGAATGTCATCCATTTTTATTTGTTGAAAAATAACAAAATACATCAATGCACACATACATTTAAATGGGGAGGCCTTCATCCGGCAGAGGATAGAAAACGGCTAGTAATGATAATGATGATGATAATTGGTGTATTTATGTACGCTATTTTGAGTATTCATTGTAGTTTTGTAGGTTTTTGCATATTTTAAATACGTGTGGATTATTGTAACAGTATATATGCTGATCTGCCAATGTTTCAGCTGGATAGATTGCAATCAATTCTAAATGCGGCTGCACGAATTTCAGTTTCCAAATTCTCTCATATAACATCCCTTTTACATGCATTGGCTCCGATTCCCTGAAAGAGTTGAATTTAAAATGTGCTGGTTGATGTACAAGGCGACACACAACATGGCGCCTCTGTATCTTCAAGAACTTTATATCCCAGACAATTATAATGGTAGACGTCAAACTCTCAAGTCAGCCTCTACTTTAGCTGCAAGAAGAGTTATAGAACCGACCAACCGTTGCCAAAAGTCTAAATTTAGTGAACGGGCATTTGCGGTGGCAGGCCCAAAAGCGTGGAACTCTTTGAATAAAAAGTGCATCAGAGACTTTATTTAAGAAGAAACTAAAAACGCACCTTTTCAAAAAATTATTCGCATAAGCGAAAATGACAATTTTTAATTTGAAAAACAAAGATAGTGTTACTATAATCAATTAATGTGTAAAGCGCCCTTGAGGTGAAAGTTTTTACGAAAATGGGGTAATTCAAATTATACAATATCATTATTATTATTTAAAATGTTCCATAGATTTCTTCAGTGGCATGCAGTAGGTATAGGTTTTGGTTATGCTGTTACCAATGAAATTATACAATCATACATAACATATGTACTTTCATTTAACCAACATCTTTAGATTTATTAATCCGTCGCTTATACGACCATACCATGTATTTATTTATAATTTTAGAGTACTATTTAACCTAATAATAATACCTTCTTACACATGTAAAAAATGTATGGACGTTTTAAAGAACACTTTCTATGACTGAACATAATTCATTTATTGTTTGAAAATTTTTCACGTAATAACTAAAGGAAATATTTATTTTTGTTAAAGGTTAACGTAGGAAATAGTTCTGCCAATTGCTTTTTGTTTTTTCCAAATCAAAAACAAATCCATGCACCAAATTTAAAGAACAATCATGAAATCAACACGTTAAAAACAGTAAGATAGTAAAATTTTCGAATTAGTAAAAGAGGAAGTAGACACTTCAATGGTTTGAACGCAGATGTAAGCCTTTCTAATGTTATTCTGTTAAAAAAAAACAGCGTAGGTAACGACTCCATACAAAACGGTCCAACCGAAAGGAATTTTCAATTCAGTAAATAGCCAATTATATGACTTGAGTAATTCACTAGCTTAAAGGCAAGACAGAGTAATGTGAATAGCTTGATGCGGCGAATACACAAGAGCGCCGTGAGTACAGCGGTGAATTGTCGTGGTAGTTTTTAGAACTAAGCAATTAAAGACTCTACTGGTACACAGATAGCGCTAATTGTAAAATAATGTTTCTGTTTATGTTAATCCAATTATTTAATTTATATTTGTTTCCCAGAATTTTTGGTAATGCACAGCTTTTATGCTCGTGTGCCTTGTATCACCTTTCAAAATCAAGAAAAACTTTTTGATGGTTTCATGAGCAACTGTGAATCGTGTTTTCCAAACATTGTGTAATTTATAAATAAAAGTAAGAAATTACTTTTTTTTTCAGGAAAAGTTTTACATTTCAATCAAAGTACTAAGTATTTTTGCACTCCGCTACACACCAGAGATCGTATTAAGCTGAGCGTCGATAGTGCTTTGGGCCTGAGAAAATTATAGTCTTGTGGCCAGTTGGCTCCGGCCAATCAGCCATTTAGTTATCCCAGACCATTCTCTAACTTCTGCTTTCTCGAATCTGCCATTACTTTGAAATCTGCCTTAACATATTTGTTTTTACAGTGCTTCACAAATCACACAATTATCAATGGAACAACCGATCTACTAATGTAACAAATCGTGCAAATAAAAGTTGTACTAATTTATTATCAAATGTTTCAAAAATATAAACACTGAAATGTTACAAATCTTTTATTCATATTTTGGGAACAATTTTAATTTTTTTCTGTGAGTTCAACGTACTTTATTATTTTCGATTGTATCAAAAATGTTTTCAACACTGGAATTTTCATTTTTTTGTTAGACAAAGAACATCGCAATAATGATAAGTTAACAAAGTTCTGTTATTATTATTATTATTTATTAGTAACTATGTAATACTATGTAAAAATCTGTTTGGACTGTGCCCGTTTCACTAGAGAAATACTGTATCGAGACGACCATAGTTTACAAGCAATTGTTCAATTAATTAGAATTACATTTATTACTATATTAAAGGTGTATATGAAGAACAATTTTAAAATGGACTTAATTTTTGGATCACTTTGTAGCAATAATTAATATAGGTATGAGTCAGTATGTTTGGGTGAGTGCACCAATATTGGCTCTACCCATATTACGAATCCAAGTTTTAATATATAGTTTCATGTTCTTGAGACAATTCAATTAATTTAAGTCTTTTAGTATTCTATTAAATAGTTTAGGTCCAAAATATTTGTAGTTCCTTTGACCAAATGTAGTATGTGCTCTTGGGGTTTGTAGGTTATTTGTATTTGTTCGTGTGGAAGTTATGTTTTGAGTCGTTTAAAATGTGTCTGTTTGTATTTATATATGTATTTGAGAGTAGTATTAGCGTATATTTGTTTCATGGACTTAGAATATCGGCACCGAACATGCAAATCTGATCCAAATTTTGATAAAACCTAATTGTTAATGAGTTGGCATATTTGTTGAATTTAATATATTTAGTATATTGTAAATACTAATTAAATGTATTAATTACAAAGATATACATATACTATCAATTTTATCGAACAATATTGTTGTTGCTCTCGAGATTCGAACCTGGATCTATTTCCAATCCAGAGAAGGTGCATTAATCAACTATACTACAGCAGACAGTACTTTTGACGACAAATTTTAGAATCCATCTTCTCAAATTAATACATCTATCGTTCCATTATTTAAAAGCCATCTACACTTTTAATTAATATTTAAAATATCACAGACCTACGTCTTGAATAATTACCACTTCACAATAAGAATGTATTCTCCTTAATGACATGAAAAAACATTATGTCAAATTTGCACATAATAGTTGATAGACATTCAATAAAATTATTATTAAATATGTGAATTTGCCACATTCCTACCTACCTACCTAGATTGGATAGGTAAAGCTCCATAGATTTTTTTTAAATGTAACATCCAGATTGTATTTTTTTTTATTCACTAAAGTAACCAGATGATTATAAAATTATTTAACAAATTGTAGATATCTCATATAGAAGAAGCTATTTATATTATATTAGATTGATTGTTAGGTTTTTGAGTTTATTAAATGTAACAAATAGATATTAATTTACCTGCAGTCAAATGTCTATCAAGACGTTTTGTGGGTCGAGTGTCAATTTAAAAAAATTGTATGGGAAAATATGGAAGTACGGGTAATTACATGGCTTCAGGTAACTTAAGTAACCACTTTACACAATGTAACGTCCACCATTCCACCCACAATCAACCTCCATATCTATCAAATTGTTGGAAGTTAAAACAATCTTGCCTAGTTAAGCAATGTATTTTAAAATGTGTGTAAAATATATGTAACAAACTAATTTTTTTTTCAAACTTTCACCTCAAGGGCGCTTTACACATAAACTGTTTATAGTTCTACAATTATCTTTGTTTTTTAAAATTAAAAATCGTCGTTTTCACTTATGGAAATAATTTTTTGAAAAGGTTTTTAGTTTCTTCTTAAATAAAGTCTCTGGTGCACTGTTTCTTATAACGGAGAGCAAAGAGTTTCACGCTTTTGGGCCTGCCACCGCAAATGCCTGTTCACTAAATTTAGACTTCTGGCAACGGTTGGTCGGTTCTATAACCCTTCCTGCAGCTGAAGTAGAGGCTGACCTGAGAGTTTGATGTCTACCATTCAAATTGTCTGGGATACAAAGTTCTTGAAGATACAGAGGTGCCATGTTGTGTGTCGCCTTGTACATCAGCCAGCACAATTTAAATTCAACTCTTTCGGGGAATCGGAGCCAATGTAGCTGATGTAAAAGGGATATTATATGAGAGAATTTGGAAACTGAAATTCGTGCAGCCGCATTTAGAATAGATTGCAATCTATCCAGCTGAAACATTGGCAGGCCACCATAGATGCTTTTACAATAGTCCACACGTAACACCACAAATGCAGGAAGATGTTTCCGAATACTTTTCATCTGTCTCAGTTGATAAAAGCATGCACTGACAGTTTTATATATAGTTCTAAATAAATATATATTTTATGTTACCATGTAGAAACACTTAGAGTATTGAACTGCAACTTCGCTGTCGCTATCGTATACCCAGTAATTACCCACACTTCCATATAAAATATATATAATTTGTTTAATAGCGGTGCCTTTGGATGTAAAAATCCAGTAATTGTGTGTTATTGGACATACTCAAATATTGTTAATAAAATTATTTATTATTCACGGAAAAAATATTGTATTTCCTTTTTTATTTTATTTTTAGGACTGGTTTCGTTAATCTTTATTGATAATATGTACTGTGTGATGATTTAGCAGAATAATATAGCAGGAAAAATGTGCTAGTACGTCAAGAAGTTCTAGAATTGGCGATTTCAATGGTTGAAATAAAAATCAGGTTTCTATTAGATAGACCAACAAGCTGCAATATTATAAGAGTATTTTTAAACCTTCAGACTAGTTTCTACACGGAAGCTTGGCATTTGTAGGTTATATTTTTATTAATGTTATAAATAATAATAATATCAAACAAATAATAGATATCTCATGGAGAGATATATCATTATGACATAAGTGCTATTTCAGGAAAATGAATATCAAATATAATCCATAGATGGCGATAGTGTAATGGTATTTGAAGTGATTCCACATATTAACATATATGCAACTTTCAAAAACTTGATAGATATGCAGGTTGATTGCGTGGAATTGTGAACGTTACATTGTGTAAAGTGATCACTTAAGCCTGCCGAAGACAGGTCGTAAACCCTCTAATTACCCATACTTCCATATTTTTCCATTAATAAAAAATAGCTTCGTCTCTATGAGATATCTATAATAATAATAATAATAATAATAATAATAATAATGTGTGATCAGGTGTAATCCAGCGTGATCAGGTTTTTTTTTTAAGCTTGATTCGCCATAAAGATAATACATATTAAGTTATACATTAAAGGTTATGAAATAAATATAATGTGAAAAAGAAAACCAAGGAAAATATTAATAAATACAAAAAAAAAAATTTTTTTAAAGTTAATAAAAAGTAAAAAGTTCATACATATATACACACAAAATATAATTATTACATATATAACTACTTCACTCACGGCCATTGTTGTATATGTAACAGTGTCTTTGTAGATGAAAATCCAGTAATTGTATGTTCTTGGACATATTCAAATATTGCTAATAGTGATATTATTAATATGAATTATTTAAAGAAATTAGTTAATAATTCAAATACCCGACTTTTTCGTTACAAAAGTTATGGCGTGCACTCATCCAACCTACACACTCCTGTATTATGAAGAAGACTTCATTCCCTGAATGTATTCAAAGCGCGTCCTACAAGAACTCACACCATTGAAGCTTCAGAGATCTTCCTTCCGGCCGCCAATTTCTCGAGCGGATGTAAAATGAATGTTTATAAAAAAAACAACATACGGAAATGGCTAGTTTTTCGCAAGACCGATCATCCTTCCGGTCGGCCATATGTGCGATATACTGGATGATATACTTACGATATTTTGAGTATAATATCAGATGATCGATGTGTATTTCGAAAATGTTCTAGAAATGAAAAATCTCAAAATACACTCCATCTCTGAGATTTTTTTGAGCAATGCCGCCAGGATTTATTCACGGTTATTAAATCATCTTAAACAGTGAGAGGGGTTCTGCGATATGATATAATCTCGTGAGAGATAAAAATAATTTCCATGTAAATAATACTTAGTTTTAGGTTGACTCATCTCCAAACCGACATTTGTAAAACATTTTTAATGAAAATACAGGCTTGTTGTGAAATTGCAATTTCAGAACATTATTTTCTTTGATATTTTTAATATAAATTAAATTCATCAACATAAAAAATCTATTTATCGAAAAATATTTGGTCGCTTTCAAAATTGGAATAATAATGAATCAATTATTATTATTACTATAAGTTCAAAATTTGTCGACAACACGTAATTGGTTGATACAGCTAAATTGGCTAACGCGTTTCTGAATAGAAGACAGCATCACGGTATCAACCAAATTTTTTTTCGATAAATGAATATTATTTGTATATCTTTCTAGTTGATTCATTTAATTTATATTAATCCTAGCATGCTTATTTTAATACTTTCCTTCTTATATGTATAAAATATAAGTATTTCAATAAATTCACATGAAATATATTTACGAATTGTGTTATGGTGGGTTATTTAATAACCACACGAAAAATTTAGAAGAAAAAAACGTGTTGAAAACTGCTCAGATTTCAATCATAAATCAAAATAATAATGAATATCAAAAGCAAAAATAAAAGTTAAAATGAAAAACCAAATCAAAAAAATAAAATTAAAAATATTTCCAAATTTTTTTTTTCATGCATAAATCTGTTATATTTTAGCGTGCTAACAAATATTTAAAATGTATACACGTATTAGTTCAAATATGTTTAAATACGAATATTACACGAGATTTTGATACAGTAATGTCACGAAGGACATAGGTACTACACGTTCATTCCGAGAATTAAATTGTCATACTTCAAATACTTTTAATTTTATCGTCAACATTACTTACTATCGATGTGCTTATTTAGTATAACAGTAAGATTCTTACTACATAATAAAATGGTCAAAAATTTTGTCTTTTGCCAGTTTTTTCGTCTCGCGGGTGCTTATTTAGCTCAGCTTGAAGAGTACTAATTTCTTACAATAATACTAATGCGGCATAAACCTATTATTTTTATCACAATAAAACTTCAGCTGGGTTGAGCAATTTAATATTCATTTAATGTACATGGTGTTCATTATTTATTAATATTATTGTAGGTATAATAATTTTCAATATCCCCGAAGTCGTAAATCTAGGGTTGGCGATAACATGATAATATCTTCCAGTACGTTGGGCTCGTTACACTAAATTATAAATTATTAGTGCCTAACTATAATTATAGATGGCACAAGCAATGAAGTATAAACGAGCACCCCTTTTTCAAGCTTACGAGTCCATGATCTATTTCCTATTCAACTATTGCTTAATTTATAAACACGTTAAGAAATTTTGAAAACTCAAATCCTTTTTAAAACTTAACTTTTCAAAACTGTTAAAACTTGTAACCTGAATGAAAAAAAAAAATTTTTTAATTTTACTTTTTAGATATGGTTATGACATCGACTATGACACTAATGACCATGGCAGACTAACTAATATAAAAGTATTATATATTATCATTGTGAAAATACCTTACTTTTCACATAAATGTATGATTTTTTATAATATACATATTATTTATATAATAAATCAATCAAATTTTAAATGAAACCTAATATGACTTGCCTTTAATTGGTAGTGAAAAAATTGTCTGAAAAAACTAGCCTAAATATTTGCTGAGTAAATTTTCTAAATCACATTGGTTCTTATTATTTAATATGAAGAATATAAATAAAACGCCTTTTTTTGGATTTACTGAATTCATATTTGAGTGAGGACGGTTTCGTCCTTTTAAGGCATTATCGATCCGTAATGTCTTCTTCATTACCTACCTGTCAAGGTCCACTTCTGGACATGGAGTAATCCCTTCGGGGTCCTACGATTTCTAGAACTAATTTAGTCCGACTGTTTTGATCGCGTCCGTTCACCGCTTTGGGGACCTGCCAACATTTTTTTGACTTGTTCAATTCCAACGAAACTTTATTCTTCATCGATTTTTATGTATTTCTTCCACTATTCTCTTCAACTAGTTACCTGCAGTGTTTAAAAAATATTTGGTTGGTACTGGGATTCGAACCTAAGACTTTTTCCTATCCAATTTAATTCTGGCGCCTCTTAGCGTAGTTTACTAAAAGGTATTTGACATTCAACGTAACAAAGTTGATGGATTTTTAAGATGGAATAAAAAATATATCAATTGTAAAAATATACAGATATAAGTCATAAATTTTGTCGTAATCATAATCGGTTGCTACAGTGGAATGGTTAACAAGTTTTCCCGGATCGTAAGAAGTCCATGTTCGAATCCCGGTACCAATTAAATATTTTTTCGATAAAAAAAATTTCATGTACACCTTTCTAGTTGATTCATTTAATTTATATTAAAAAATACCACAGAAAAAAAAATGCATTTTCACAACAAAAATATTTAATTATCAATGAATGCATTTAAATGCTTTTAGATAATTGCATCTTTGAAGATATTATTATTTTTATGGTAAATTTCTGATTTATTGATAAATACAAATTAAAACTAGATATTAATTAAGAATTTGTTTCACGCTGGTCCGACAGCGGTCCCTAGTAACACTTAGTTTCACAAAATTCCACTTATGCAATTATTGTTATTACGGTCTCTTGGCGTGATCGTTAAGCCAGTTTTTGGCCGTAAAACGTATTTTAATAATTCAAATTTTTATAATATTTAGTTTTGAAAATTGTATTTTCTTGCATTAATCAGTTATTAGGTGATAAACCAATTATATTTATTTGTTTTTATTATTAATTTCATAAAATGCTTCACAGTAGTCTCGGACTGGGTGTCGTGCCCAGCGAAAGTGACTCAGCACTGTCATATTAATGTGTAATTAAAAACTTATTTTAGTTTAAATTAAACACAATCCCTTTGTATGAAACCACGATTTTTATTACACGTCAACGGTTTTTGCTTAGCTCAAGCTTCGTCAGGACATATTTAAAACTATATTAAACGTATTTACAATTATATTTAAATATTAGTATACCACTTATAGACACCTTGTATATTTCAATGCCTTACAAGAAGTAATTAACTACCATAAACTTGTGGAATAAAAACATTATATATTTACCAAACTTTCATTGAGACAACACATTTATGATTTTAATACTCCCGCAGCGTTTTGACGATAAATGTGAAATCGTCCATGCACGTATTAAAAACACAACCTCAAGCTATAATATATTGGGAGAGTTTTGTTTACGTATTTCTATATCGCACGCCTAGATCAAAACTAAGACAACTCAAAAAAATAAGAATTTTGAGTTATTATTGTATTCGGATACTCTGTCATATACGCAACTAACCACAGCCCCAGTTCTCGAATAGTCATTTTAGGATACTTTATGCCCTAAAATGTTATTTAGTTTCATAACTTCAGTAAAAAAAATGGAGAAAAATGATTTTATCGCCTACTAAAAAATGAGTTTTTTTGATGGATGGATATAAATGAAACAATGTTATTACTCTACTTGAGTTTATTAGCACTACTCGAGTTTCGAGAGAACAGTAACTCTCATCGACAGGTGAAGTGTTAAACTGAATACACATAAATATAGGAGACAAGGCTTAGGTGGTAGACATGCAATTAATTAGGTACTGACTGAGTTACCGGTGGACGGTGGAGGGGTGGTAGTAACGGGGATATTGAGAGAAGAAGAGATGAGTTAGAAAATGTAATATTATTTAACAGATTAATACCCGAGTTCAAATTTCTTTTTATTTCTAAACTTTCAAAATTATTCACTTTATTGCCTTTCCGCGTGACGGGATGGAGAAGTTTAATAGTACACGAATGAAAGGAATGATTATTTTCCATGATGTGGTTCGCGAATTCGAAAAAGTTGACAAAAACAACGACGATGTTCTTTTAATCTAATGTTGAGATTTCTAGAGGTTTGTCCGATATATTTACTATTACAATATCCGCATGAAATTTCGTAAACCCCGCTTTTTTCTAAATTATTTATTTTTGACTATTATATTTTAATATTAGAAAATATAATGCATTTTAGAATTATCAAATATATATATATATATATTTCATTTAACATTTATTTCTTCTCTATGAGAGTAGGACTCGTGTATAGAGAAGGAGTTTATACGACATAATTTATGTTTCAGTTAGTCTGTGTATATATTTTTTTTTACTTCTGTTTCAAATTGATGGTAGTCTGTAATTTTTCTAATTGTGATGGAGAGATAGTTAAAAAATTTGATGCCTTTATAAATATAGCGATTTTGGGTTGCGGTATATTTTAGTTTTGGGATATCAATTTGGTCTCTAAATCTTGTAAAACGGAATTCGCTTCTAAAATTTAATTGATTTTTAATTTTGAAAATTTGGATTATTGAATTTTTTATATACGTCTATTATTTTTGGTACTTTGAAATCTGTGAAAAGTTGTACAGTCTTTTTTTTTAAGAAAAATTTTTATTATCAATTTTTGAGTGATTTCTAATTGTGACATTGAAGTTTTATATGCTCCTCCCCATCCAATAATGGCGTAATGCAAATGTGACTGTACAAACGCGTAATATATTATTTTCAGATTTATAAGTGATAAGATGTTTCTGAGTCTTAAAAATATGTAGGCTGTTTTCCTTATCTTGTTTGTAAGATTAGTAATATGCTCTTTCCATTTTAGTTTTTTATCTATTATGATTCCTATTTGAATTGAGAAGTAATGCGCCTAAATTGTTGTTGGTGTAAAACGCGGGTCTAATATGAGGAGGGAGAAATTTTGTTATTTTAACGGATATTAAGCCAGTATATAGAATTTTTCTCCATAAAGTGTTATCAATGGTATTACTTATAATATGTCCAGAACATAAAAAGCGGTCACTCAATTTTGCATGCATTTTTTTATTTAACATTTGTTCTATTAACACGTTGTTGTAACCGTTATTATTGGAAAATTTCCCTTATAGTATTTACTTTTTTTTGAGTTGTCTTAGTTTTGATCCAGGTGTGCGATATGTACCTACATTTATAGGTATGTTTACGTTTTTATGAACGCGCGGATTCGGGATGGAAATATTTGAATATGGAATGAAAAAAGTATCCGGTCACAGCCGGATATTGCGCCGAGAGACTCGGTGTGAGGCTGCGGTTGTAGGTTTCATATTTTTAGGCTGTCTATCATCATTTTCGAAATAGAACGAATTTATTCAATTTTTTTTTTTTGCTATTTGTGTCAAGCATTGTTAAAGTGTTACCCCATTTTAATACATATATATTTGTTTTAATATCAACAGTTTGTTATATATGTAAGATACTTGTATATCTACTATTTTGTTATATATGTAAGATACTTGTATATCTGTTTTAAATGTACCATACAATAAGGGTTATATAACCACAGACTACCAAATGTATAGATATGATCTAACGAAAATTTCTTGTTTCAATATCATAATTTTGATGTCACCCACGTGATTATTTTGGTACCACTTACGCAATCAAATAGCTTCGCGACTTTTTTTAAATATATGCCTGATTGGGACGAAAATTTTAACGCTTACAATATAATATGTATTAATGTAAAAAATAAAGATTTAATTTTCGAAAAGTAAATACTTTTACTGTTGCTTAAATGTGTCATAAACTATCCACAAAGAATTTTTGTAGAATACCCCTCGTCCCGCAACTAATGTTCCAGACCCCTCTCACATACGTACACTTTATTTCATGTCTATTAATTTACTGATCAGTTTTTTAATGATATTACAATATTAAACTAGGATTAAACTAACGATCAAGTGATCCAAGAGGAATAGGACAAAGGCGTACGTAGTAAATTAACCTTAGGCTGTACAACCAACTGCTAGAAAAAATTAGAACCTAACTATCTTGTCTGTTATGTTAGAATTTAATCCTTCAAGTTGCAATGTTTACAACTCGTCACGTTTATATGAGGTAAACATTAAATTGGAGATTGATAGGTGTCGACGCGTGGGACAGTGCCACTTGAGCTCCGGTCGCAAATCCGTTCGTACACGATCAAAGGACTATAAGGGTAAGATTTAGGTCTCGTTGATACTAGCGCATCATCTGTAGTATATTGTAGTATCTAATATGCAATGTTCTAACTTCCTATGCAAAAATGACAATTTCCTTTTTCGGGGCTCGGATTAAGGGCACCCGGTTCTAATCTGGAGTTGGCGTCACGGGTAGCCGGGGTATGCGATGAAAAATAGTTTCCATTTGAAGTGAAGGAATCTTCGGCACGACCACGATCCCATACGATGGAGGATCAGGTCTGTGCAGCAGTTAAGGCATACGGATTTCGAGGTTGCGTGACCATAATTTATTTTAACTTAGTTGTAATATCTAGAGAAAACGACAGTTCACCACCGTGGAGGTGAGATCAATCTTACAGTGATGATTTACCTTGCGTCCTATCCGACATAGGCTTGCCACAGGAATCGGGCTTACAATGTTGAGTTTATTATTGTTCCACGTCCTTATTATGATTTGTGTAAAGATGCCAGAATGGAGAGATCGATTACTTATTAATTTTGTATTAAAAAATTTCGTTGTAAATTACCCTCTTTCATTAATTAGCTTTGATTCCTAGTCCGAATTATACAACACTGAAATAAATTTACCACAGGTGAAAGAAAGGTCGTCAGCGAGTCGGTAAGGTCGGTGAGGTCGGCGAGGTCGGTAAGGTCGGCAAGGTTGGCGTCAGGTAAGTGCGCAGGATTCAATTCCAGCCGAATCTACATTTTTATATCAACCACTGTCTAGCCGGTTGCGTTACTCTGGCGTTCAATCCGCAGGAGCCAGAATCTTTTTAATTCATTAGTTGAAATTTGATCAATTTTGTTAATTAATTATGTTTAAATTAATATATTACATAATATTGTATTATATTGGATTATAGACACCTCGATAATTCATGATCGTCCTTTTCTGATTATGGTATTTTTATTGTTAAAATTGTATTTTATAAGTGTACTTTATTAACTAAAATTAATTATCACCTACATTCATCATCGGTCGCTTGATAATGTCTTAAAGCCTCCTTCGATCTGATGATCACTTTCTTCCATTGCTCTAGAATTTTTGTTACCCAGCATTTTCTGGGGGTAATTGTTTTTAAATATGGAACATAAATACCTTATTAAGGAGAACACATTCTTAATGTCAAGTTGTAATTATTCAGATCATAGATCTGTGATGTTTTAAATACTAATTTGATGTATTAATTAGAAATATATACATATAAAATCAATTTTGTCGAAAAATATTGTTTTTGCGCTACCGGGATTCGAACCTGGATCTCTCTATTTCCGATCCGGGGAAGTACACTATCAATTGTGTTATAGCGTCAATATTTTTCATGATAAATTTTCGAACACTTTTTCAAATTATTACATCTGTCGTTCCATTATTTGAAAGCCATCTACATTGTTTTTACAGAATCTCAAACACCTTTGAGTAAACCGACTGCAGACGCCGGTAGCGCAAAAACAATATTTTTCGACAAAATTGATTTTATATGTATATATTTATAATTAATACATTAAATTAGTATTTAATAAATATCTGCTACAGATAAACAAATATTTAATGCGAAAAATGTAGATTCGTAGGTTTTCTTCCGGATTATTCTGCCACGCTCTATTGCTTTGTCGTGGCCGAAATTTTGGTTTACGTTTTAAAACCATAAGCAACACACGGCTAAAATTTGTCGAAAAAATATACAATATTTGATAAAAAGATTTGGTCTCTTTATTGTGATGAAAGGAACGTTGAAATTTTTTGGAACTTGCATCATAAGACTCTTTAAAATATGTTTCTATCGAAATGTAACTAAAAATGTATAAGCTTACTTACATTTAAGTAAATAAAGGTGTCCAGCAGAAAATTTTCAAGATTAATATTAAATAAAAATAAAAATAACAATGTTATTTTCATATTTTATTTATACAATATAAAGTTTATCGATGCGTTTTATAAACAATATCGTTTATAATCTCGTCTATTTCTCTCAAGACACTCTTGTAATCGGACTCTTTGATTTACGAACATGCAAGAACAAAGCGTTGGTTCAAAGACAGCAAGTTTACGGTAGATATTTTCTTGTAAGGCATGAATTGTTGGAGAATTGTTCCTCTAAACTCTCGACTTAAGGTGTTCCTACCAAAAAATTCGCACGGTGTAAGGTCCGGTGACCGAGGTGCCCAGGGTATGTCTCCGTACTTGCTAATTAATTTATTGGGAAAAATTCTCCTCGGCTTCTCTATTGTGTAGAGTGACCCCGTCTTGCTGAAATTGTGTTCTGTTGTTGAACCCAAGAAACAGCTGCAGTTTCGATATTAAAAACTTGTCGATCATTCGGCAATACGCGTCAGCAGTGACTGTCTCTCGCTGGTTATCGTTCTCGCTAAGGTTTCACGTAAAGAATAGTCATTTTCGTTGAGAAACTGCATGTTTTGCAGTTTGTATGGGTGAAACTGTAGTTTATTTTTCAAAATAACGTGCGCTGTTGATTTTTTTTATTCTAGTACAGGCCGCAATCTTCCTTATCGATTTACGCGGATTGCGCATAATTTCACGTCGAACTTGAGCCACATGTTCTGACGTCGCTGCTGACGTTGATAGTCCCGGAGGATTTTGGCTAACCATTGTCTATTCTTGTCAGAACTTTCAAACCCAATACCAGATAAGTTGCGTGCTCAGCCCATCACTTACTCGTCGAATATTACAGTGAGTACCAAAAACGCTACGCGCACGAACTAATGAATCACCGCACTTTAAATATTGCTCAACTGCGAACGCTCGGTGCGCTCCCGATCAGTGACTCATTGCGACTGGCAAATCCGCAAATCACGCGCGTCGTACAATACCACTCCCACTTACCTCGCCCTGATGATTTACGAGCAATTAAAATTTAATCTTGAAATTATTCCGCTGGACACCCTTTACATAATTTAAGCAATGCCTAATTCACAAGTACTGTATGAAAAATACTGTACTGAATGTATATTTTACAAACGTGATAGAGACAAACTCACATTGTGTAAGTTTGATCAAAAAAATAACAATTTTTTTTTAATCATTCGCGTACGACCGCTTCACCGGTGCGCGCGACAGATTACAGCTGAGCCTCGCTTAGGTCAGCAAACACGTCACGCGGTGTCAAGCTTTAGTTTATACGTACACAATAAATAAACACTCCAAAGGCAAAAATAGTATTTCGATACAGTCCTTCTTGTTAAATTTATGTTGGTTGATAAAAAGAGGATTTATCTGGAAAAGCACCATGTCCTTTCTACCCGATAGCAGATGTCACACAAAAAATCGCAAGGCGCACAAAAACAGCGTGCCGGATGAAAATGAGAATAATAACCTTCCAAAACATTTAAAGCAAAAGCAAAAAAATTGCCGACATGCATTAAGAATATGCGAAAAATATATTTCAACTTAAAGCTGGAGCAATAAGTTTAATAGCTCGGTAGCTCATTGTATCTCTAGTCTGTGAATCCATAATATAGTTTACTCCTAATCCAAACCAATATGATTTGTTTGTGAAAAATATCAAGGAATTATTATTATATATGTATATTATTAAAAAGAACACAATCATATTTAGAACATAAGTCTATGATATTTTTAATACAAATTAAATGTATTGATTAGAACGATGTACAGATAAAATCAATTTTATCAAAAAATATTGTTTGTTGCTACCGGGATTCGATCATGGATCTCTATCCAATCCGGAAATAAATCAGGAATCTTTCCATTATATAAGTTGTATCAATGCGTCCAAAATTTAGTTTAAAATGTTAATTCTGGCGTCTGTTATCGATTTACTTAAAGGTATTTGAGATTCCGTAAAAACAAAGTAGATGACTTTCGAATAATGAAACGACAGATAGTATATATATATATATATATATATATATATATATCCATAGATGATAGATATATTAATTTGAAAGTGTAACATATGGGTTCGTAAATTTGTCGTCAAAAGTACTATCTGCTGTAGCATAGTTAGTTAATGCACCTTCCCCGGATTGGAAAGAAATCCAGTTTCAATTCCCGGTAGCAACAATAATATTTTTCGATAAAATTGATTTTATGTGTATATCTTTTTCATTAATACATTTAATTGGTATTTAAAATACACAAACCTATGTTCTGAATAATTACAACTTCACAATAAGAGTGTATTCTCCTTAATAAAGTATTCTACCTCGGATAGTAAGTCCAGATTCGAATCCTGGTAGCAACTAAATATTTTTTCGATAGATTGGTTTTTTTTTTGTATATCTTTCTAATTAATTAATTTAATCTGTATTAATATAATTTTGAGAGTATTATAAAAAATATTTTCCGAGATCAATTTATAATATTTTTATTTAAATTCACTCAATTTAAAAAACAAAATGTTTAATTAAACACTCAATTAAACACATTTTTCCATCGAAAAATAATTATTCTAAAAACTCTTCCCCGCTTCTTCATATTTTAATGGGCTTTTCGCCGAATTTATTCCCACGAAACCTTTACAAACTTCAGATATTCTTCTCGTTAAGAAAACATCCCATCTGAACTAATGACACCATTATTCCAAGGTCGGCTGGCTTGTTCTGTACACTGTGCCAACTATGAGGGCGCAACCCAATCGCAATACAAATCGACCGCCTCCAGCCATTATCAACAGTGTGTTAGAATATATATCTGGAAAAAGCTATCAAAAGCTATTCAACTAGAGTTGATCGGCGACGTCGACTTTAATTTAGTGTTTTCTTTGAAATTTTCCGAAAATAGCGAGATTTCAAAAGAGCTTAAAATTCTTCTTCACTTTATTATGCTAATGTTGGAAAACAAAACGACTTTACAGACTATTTCCGTCTTGTTGAGAAATATTGGAAATTGAATTTACGTTTTGACATTATCAATTCAAATACGAATTCAATTAGCATATTATTTTGTTACAGTTATAGATGTGGCAAAAAAATAAACGAATTTGATATGCTATTTTTACTATAGAAATATTCGAATCAACAAAAATTAATTTTATTTCCACCTACACAGGAGATTTCACCATATTTCAAGACAAGAAAAAATTAATGTATGTGCACATGAATGTATGCATATTGGTATCAAAGTTGTGCATTTGTACATTAATTTTTATATGAAATATTAAAAATTACATATTTATCTGAAAACAATCGTATTTCTGATCACATTATTTTTGTTTTAATTCGTCAGTAAATTTAATATACTATAGATATATATAAAATAATACCTTTAAAATTAGCAATATTAACTTTGTAGTTAAAATTCATATTTTTTATTTGTTATCTTTGTTTTATTAACCACTTAATTAAGTTTAAATACATCTACCGGTTTCGAAAAATATCATTTTCTTCTTCAGGTTGTCATTACTAGATGCTTTTAACTCAATTAAGTGGTTAATAAAACAAAGATAACAAATAAATATATATGTATATAATATATTACATATTATATATAAGTAGTAGAAGCAAGTACATTTATATGTATATGTAAGCAAGTAAACAAGTATGTTGTATGTAAGCAAGTATGTGTATATTTACCACAAATCGTAACCTAATCTAATAATTTTGTATCATTAAGTTAATTTCCATATTTAGCTCATCTTTACAATTTAAGTCAGGCAGTAGATTTATTTAATTTGTTAATTATTTTTTCTAATTGATTTTGAAAACATTAGAGCTATTTGATATATGGTTTTTTGTCATTCTGAAGATTGTCCGAACCCGTTTGGTAAATATAATTAACTCATAATGGTTTAATAACAAAGTTAATAAATTATTTGATATTAAATTTAAAATACCTATTTTGTAAAGTTGATAAATGAATACGCGAAAAATTGGCAGTGAATAACTATGGATAGAGAAAAGTGGAGTACACGTGGGGAGGCTTTTATCTAGCAGGGATAGAAAACGGCTGATAATGATGATGATGACCAGGATATAATGGGGGTAGTTCTTGGGAATTTCTAAAATCCCTCCGTCTAATAGAAAACCCAAATCAAGGTAACAACCAGGTGACCCAAAACACGAGTATACAGCACGTCTACTATAAAAAAGAGCAGCGCGTCAGATCAAAAACTTTTAGCAAAACTACGTACTTGAAGATGTCAGATATTTTGGAAAAAAAATTTGGAAGAATGGTGCAGACTAGAAATATAATAATAATAATATTTAGAATTTATCCAAGACCCGATTCGTCATATAAATAATACATACAATATATACAGATTACAAAATAATATTTATGTTTAAAATAGTAAAAAAAAAGTTCAATTACAGCTATTATTATATCTGTAGCTACTCTGCTATCGATGCCATTCTCTGGTCAGGGTGCCAGCCTTCCATGAGAGCGCCGCATACACTAGAGAGTTGGTGTTTAACTCCAACCACTGCTTTACGCCAGCAACCCAGAAGCGGAACGAATCCATGCACACGGCCTTCGACAAACATTGTAGATGCGTTACAACAACGCTCCAACCCTAAAAATATTCTGTATGACTTGTTATATTGAATTTTTAGACGGTTATACGTCACTTGCTTGTAGTTCGGTCAAAGCTCGCAGGTATACATGCTGGTGAAGAATAATTTAATCAAGATTCTCTCCATCTCCTTACAGAAAGAAACACCGTGACATCATATTCGGACGAACGCCCTGTCGTTCGATGTCATCATCGTTTTGTCCATCTTCGTATAGAGAACCTGAAATTTACCTCATCAAATATATATAATATATGAGAGGTATAGAAACATAGGGTGCTTTTCACCACAATATTAATTTTATGAAAAAAGGCTAGAAATTAATAAAATACGTTTATTAATAATTTAGAACCTAGGTGGCAACAATATATTTATCTGAATATCTTTTTTATTGATATATTTGATTTGTATTTAAATATTACAGAACAATGTTCTGAAAAACACCAACTTCACAATAATAAAGTGTTATCTTTAATAATAATAAATTATTTATTTATATTTTCGATTTATATATATATATATATATTAACATTTCTACATTTCAGGATTATTGATTTCACTAGATCTTTTCGGGGTGTCGCTTCTTTTTCCGACCTTTAGATGATTTCCAAAGGATGACATTTAAATTATTTGGCTTTCAATTTTAAACATTTTTTCACGATTTAAAACAGGAGTTAAAATGTACTGAGCGGCAGTGGCGTAACTATGGCAATGCAGTGCATTGGGGCCCACGTTAGATAAGGGCCCAAAATCATAATCCTACGATATCGTTAATATTGAATTCCTAGTGTTAATAAGTCCATAGTAAAAATCATATACTTTAAAAAATCATTTTTTACAGGTATCACGAAAACACATCAAAAAATTATCGATGTATACAGTAGTGTAATAAGTATTTTTTAAGGTGCAAGTTCATATAAATGCACAAGAACAATGAGGGTGGATCCACCACTTACCCAGGAACATTTGTAAGCAAAAGCTTCTATACGGTCCTTCTCATTTGCCGCCTGGTTGGCATTTTTTTAATGCTAATAGGCAGTTTTGCAATTCTGTCTGTCACTTAAGTGACAAAATGGAGCCGCACAGCCATCACAAACACCCTGATTGTCCCCAACTTTTTCATTTATTCAGAAAAGTAGAAAATACATTTAAATTATCACATAAAACATAGCACATAAAAAATTCTAAAATACAAAGAACAGTTAAATAAAATAAAATAAAAAATGCGAATAAAAATTTCAGAACCATAATAGCGAGACAACATGGTAAATAGAGTTGTAGTCGGAGAGTCGAGGGAAAAAAAATACGACCCCTGAAACGAAAAAGGGAAAAAAACAAAACAAAATAATTATGATCTGACTTGTCATCAGAGCACCACCGCTGACCATTCGTCCCCATTGTTATTACCACTTAGGTTTGTTTTTTTTATAAACTTGTGAATATTATAAGATAATAGATATTCGTATATATTATACAAAATACTTAATTGGGGGGGGGCATTTTTTCGTTCTATATTGGGGCCCAATTATTGTAGCCTCAGCTGAGCGACTTTTTATATAGAGATTACTAACTTTGTTTCTAAAGTAAATATTAAAAATGCTATTTTTTATTATATAAAGATAAGTTCGCGATTTAAATATATATTTAGCGTCTGTAGAATGATTTACTATAAATTTCTGCATTTATACGTTATCCTGTCCAAGAATGTTTCTATATCCCTCGTACATGAGATATAAAATTTTAAACGAAAATTATAAAATCCATTATGCATGTTATTTTTCCTATTTTCTGAAGCAGCACAACCCAGATATTACGAATGCGAAAACTTAAAACCATTTTCTCTTTTTGCCGGGCAAATCGAAGAGCCGCCGGAGCTGCGGTGCGGTGCCAGGATAAGTGCAAATATGCTCCATCCGACGCCGCGTCAGACGGGTGAGTTTACCAGCCCAAGAGTAATTTGATTATTGCTGGGCCCCGCTCCCGAAGTAAATAAATTACCGTAATTTCAATATGTTTTCCGAACACTTTCTACATAATTGGAAACAATGCTAAATTTCAATACAATCCGGAAAGTTTCACCTCATTCGAAATATCGCACAACTTTTAATACGTTTAAGTCGATTTCGCGCCGCGAAGGTAAATAATTATTTAATGAAATAATCCACATTTTCGACAATTTGTTTATTTACGTTTTCAATCAACAATAATTGTGGGCATAAACCGGAATAATCTTAATTTAATATATTTACGTTGTGTATAAAACTGTATTACTTAAATTAGATTGGATTTTTTTTTTATTAAAACCCGATTCGCTATAAAGATAATACATATTATATAATGGATTACATTTAAGTTACAAAATAATATTTATGTTATGAAAAGAAAAGCAAAAAAAAAGATAAAAAAAGGTTATACGAACATAAATACTGCATTTCAGTCACGGATATTATTGTGTCTGTAACTATTCTATAGTCGTTGCCATTCTCTGGTCAGGACGCCAGCTTTCTGTGAGAGCACCGCTTGTACTAGAGAGTTGCAGCAACTCAATGTCTCAAAAGTGGAACGAATTCATGTACACGGCCTTCGACAAACTTCGACTGTAGATGCGCTACAATAACGCGCCATCCCGAACGGTATTCAGTTTGTTACAGGATTGAAGAATTCGCGTGTTGTGCTGTCTACAAGTTACGTAATTTAACTCTAGCAGGCAGTATATTAATTTCAAAGATTTGCAGCAGAGTTGTACTTAGGCGTACCTACATATATTATCCGACCATCTCATTCTTGAGGATTCCAGGGGTCTAGGTTCCCGTCGGATTTTCTTCGCAATGCTCAAGTCTTCGCATCTGGTAACCTGGACAGTATCTATAATATTCGTCATCAGCGATTTTGCGTTACCAAGTCTCCTTCTGAGAATTGTATTATCGAATTGTACTCGAATGGTCGTTTTTTATTTCTCAGTGAGACTCCAGATTTTCTATCTATACAGTACTATCAATTTAATAAGCATGTAATGAGTGTTGAATTTTGTTGAAAATACCATTTTTTCAGACGTATATACAAGGTGAATATTATGTTCCAGACCGATATTGTTTTTAAATACCTATATAATAAAACATAATTTCTTAATGTAATTTTTATTTATCCATTACATTGTTTATTACAATTAAGTATGAGATATGATATCATATCTCATACTTCATCGAGTACCCTTTTAACCATATTTTTCATAACATACTCGCACACTTCACGTGTTATTTCAGCAATTTCACTTCGTATATTGTCCTGTAGCATCGTAATTGGTGTTGGCTTATTGGCATAGACCTTTTCTTTCGAGTACCTTTACAAAAAATAATCAGGAGTCGTCAAATCAGGTGATCGAGGAGTCCAGTCGATATCACCACTTTTTGACATTATGCGACCAGGAAAGATTCGCAAAATTTAAAATGTAGCTCGGGCTGTGTATGAGGTACCACTATCATATTGAAACCACACGTGTTGCAGGCCCAATCGATACAATTTGGCCACCAACAAGTTTTCAAATATGTGACGATAGCCATCACCATCAATTATATATTTAGATAAAATGTTTTAATGATTTATTTATTATTATTATTTTTTTATATATTGTGAGGGATGGTGAAAATGAAGAGTAAAGAAGCATTGTGGTGTGGTGGTTCGTCGGATAGGAGTAGCGATGCGGGCGTTGGATTTAAATCGCCTCTCCTACAAACTTCAAAATATTATTTTTATATTATGTATTTTAAATTAATAAATTATTATTTCATTTATTTGACGTGTTTCTCTTATAAACAGCAAGCATAGCAAACGAGGTAGCACGTTACATAAAAATAATATTTTTAAGGAGAACACAATAATAATATTATATATATATATATATATATATATATATATATATATATATATATATATATATATATATATATATATATATGCAACGGAGACAACTTCATCCAGTTTCCGTATAGTTACTTAAACGTCGTCGGTAACAACATAACCTAAATTTAAACCTACTGCACGCCACTGTGTATATGTATACGTCTCGACCTTAAAGTGAATATTCTATAAATGACGCTATATAAGTTATCTTTCTCATTAAATATAAAAAATTGTTTAGGTACCAAAAAGATGATACTTAACATTATCACTGCTAATACACTGAGGTTTCCTCAGAAATTTACAGAAATGGCAGTGACTTCTGAGTGACCCATTAGCCGTGTTGAGATTAAAAGTCTCCGCATTTTTATCGCACGTACATTATTTTTAAACACACTATACTTCATCCCTTATTCCTAGCGCGTTGAAAGAAATTCTGCACAAAACAACAACAAAAAAACCGAGAAAAATAAAATAAAAATGGTGAATGATAAAAATTCTAAATTCAAAAGTTCTACAATCTCATAATCTCCGGCTTAATGAGGGACGTTATATCGGCCCGCCCCGTTATTTCCTTTATTGCGTGTTTTTGTACGCAGCAGCCGCGGATATTAACAGGCTTTATACTTTATATCAGGGTTACCATAAGTTCCATTAGTAACCGGATTGTTCCGATGTCGAATAAACAGACTCATCCATTATCCCGCGCAACCTTTCACGTGTTACATTAATATATCTTCTTAACATTTTATTTAAATATTTAAAAAAAATTGAATAACTTCATAAGTAAACATGCATATTTAATTATAATATATGCAAAAGATTTATATGAAGTTGCATTTTTATAACATAGTTCTGTGGTATTTTAATACACGTTAAATTAATCAACAAGAAAGATGTACAGAAAAAAAAAAAAAATCTAAAAAATATTTATTTGCTACTGGGATTCGAACCTGAATCTCTTCCAATCCGGGGAAATGCGTTATTCGTTGTCGCTATAGCAATCAAATAGATTTTCAATTTACTGTAATGTAAATTTGATTGCTTTTAAAAATTGAATAGTAGTTGGAAATATTACAGAATATAAGTTTTTTCGAAAATGTATTCGATTGCTATAGCGAAAATGGAGAACGCATTCCCCCGGATAGGAAGTGGTCCAGGTTCGAATCCTGGTAGCAACTAAATATTTTATCGATAAATAGATTTTTTCTGTGTATCTTTCTAGTTGATTATTTTAATTTGTATTTAATAATATTGTCTACTTTTGAGCACTACAAAGCAATTTATGCATACGTCAAAATAATCATGCTGTACTTCTGCTGCCAAATTATCCGGTAGAAAAAGTTTAAATCTGGAAAAAACTAGCGGTCAATAATGAAAGTTGTAATCAATCTCATGAGATGACCCATTGTTGAAGTCTCATTTATTAATACTCATAATAATAAATAAAATAGCATGGACATCCATTAAAAACTTGTCAACATTAGTTAGACCAGAAATTAGAGGACGCATCTGTTGACAGCTTCCACAATCGACGAACGCGAGTTAGAAGATGTATAAAAGTAACAGGGGCAAGAGTTGGTATGCCAGGGCAGAAGAGTCTACCTACTGCCAACCGTAGCGGAGAAACAGAGCGATTGTAAGTTAGTTTAAAATGTTGCAATATTGTGAAAAATCGTTATCTCTTTACTATTGAGTCGCCGAGACAAGTCTCACTCGTGTACACGCGCCATTAGATACGCTTGGCTACATTAATTTAGAGAGCAAATGTATTCCTTGTTACTCACTTTTCCGACATCCAATATAGTCGACAGAATTAAATTTTAATATTTTACTGTGACGTTGGTACGTGCCGCCACGCAGAATTGAAATCACTTGCGACTTAATGTATTGTATAAACTGACCGCGACGACGATGCACGCTAGAGCGATTTATATTAAAATCGGTATAGTGCGACGCGTTGATACTTGACATCGGCAACCGAACGGCGCTTCGAGTGTATTGAATTAATAATATTGAAGCTAGGGATGTTATAAATATTTATATTTTATTTGAAATATATTTATGGTTATCATCGTATTATAGTATATCTACTTCATCGGGGATTTTTAAATCGCCTAATACGAAAAACAATTAATATTCATTATGAGAGTGTATGGTCAAGTTTATATCTTAAACAGTGCCAACAAAGACTCTTCCAATGTGTTGGACCAACATGAACTAGATCAATCTGGTGGAAGAGCACTTGTGCTTCTGACTCAAGTCGCTTCGATGATAAACTTTTTACAAGTCAGTAAAAGAAAGCTTAGAAATTAAATTATAGTTTCATTTTCTGACTTATTTACTGCTTATCAATATATATATATATTGGTGGGTACTCAATTTTAGGTACCAGAAGAAATACAGGATAGGGAAGGGAACAAAGAACTCACCGCACTCCGCCCTCTCCTGGATCTTAAATCACCTCCTAAAGTGGACTGTATAAAGGATTATAACACACAATATCTCATCCAAAGTTCCAAAACACTAATATAGACTCCGAAATCTCTGAAATTAATAACGGCTATCGCCGAACTGTTCTAATGCAGCGCCGTGTGGGGTGGGGGGGAGCACAGAGCATTATTTCGCGCAAAGTAATTAGTCTACGTTACATTGCAATAAATATATGTCCCAAACATATATACATATATTTTTCAATGATATTATTTTCCACAACTTAAGAATTATGATACGTGTCCATGGATAAGACATAATTCACTTTGTACATAACTTTATACTACTGTCTTTTATGTACTCTCGAGACAAATCTCTGCGATAATTCTCACCCGTGTATATGTGTCATTATGAATAAGTTAGTCTTTATTTATTTTGGAAAACATACGAATTCAATATATGAAACAAAATATTTTCAGTGTCATAGCCCCGAAAAAAATATTATTTTTTATCTGGTAACCCTAGTGAACGTTCCCTTACCCCGCACTAGGCTACACCCCTGGGGGCATCCCTAACTTTTTGCCTCTCATTTGTATGAAAGCGTTAAGGCCGTTTAATAGTATGAAAATAGCGTATGATTAATCATGCCTGTGTGTTTTACACGGGCACAAAGACCAACGTAGAAATTGGGTAGGCTGTAGCTTCGTAATTGTAAGGTCCCCGGTGTACGGTCGCCGCTACATAGATGGCTCTGGGTTTATATGTACCGAGGCTACAAACTTTCAGTGTTGCCTTATGTGATGAAAATAATACTTTTATTTTTTCATAGATGGCGGCACATTCCATCATGTAATTAATAAATTTGTCAATAATTATGTGTAGGTATTTATCAATTTAGTCGTGCTGAATAATTAAAATAATTATTTTGAATTAATAAAATTAGTGTATTAGTGGGCATGACACCGGCCTCTCATGCCGGGAGCTCCGAGTTCGATTCCCATTGAAGACAAATACGTCTATATTATTTTCTCACATTTAAACATTAAGCGGGATTACGGGATATAAATTTTCAGTACATGTATGGGATGACGCATCCAATTTTTATTTAGAAAGAACAATTGTATTAGTATGTGTAACAGCCCGTTTCAAAAATAAGTAATAATTTTTTTATATATTATTTTTTTAATTTAAATAAACACATAGGAAATAAATCACACAACATATACAAAGCTCTAATTTTCATCTACACCATTTTTTGCTATATATATTCTATATTTTCCGTCACCGTGTAGGTATATGTGATAGAAATAGGGTTAAGTATATTTATGTATAGAGAAAAAATGGTTTATTGGAACATATAATGAACATTTACTTTTAATATATGGCTTTTATAGTATAAGTACGTAGTTATATATTTATAACAGTGCAAAAACCAACAAATGCATTCGACTAAGACAAATGTTGGTAAGAACATAAAAATACAAAAAGATAACTAAAAATATTAACAGAAACATAAACATATACACAATTTTTTTTTTATTTACAAAATTCAAACGTTCCGTACATATTTTTTGTGGATACCGTGTTTTTTAACTGATTTCAAATGATAACTCCGCCCACTGACCAATTAGCGCCGGTTGTGCGATCAGTAGTAACTTTTTACTACGGTAACTTTTTACTATAGTAACTATTTACTCACGCCCGTAGTAAAAAATTCTTTGCGGATTGTTGATGTATCAAATTTACTACACTGTCAAAGCATAAATGGAAATTTCTATAGGCGCGACAAATAATCATGAAATATGCTGTATTGTATGAATTATCCATGGATTTTTTCGCCTAGGTATTCGAAATCTGTCACTTTGGTGGTGAAATTTTTTTGTATTATGTGCTAATGTATATTAAATAACAAGATCATCATCGGACGAACTTTAATCACTACAATAGTGGGATATTGAATGATTTATTGTCGTATACTGCAACTTTCAAGGTATCAATGTGTCAGATGACTTTTAAAAACAGCTGTGAAAAGTTTGCCATATTTAACTATCCATTCTCATTATTACCATCGTATATCGGAGAGTAAGAAGAGTTTACAACGGGATGTACTTTCGAGAAGTAATTTTTTTTTTCAACTAACGATCAGACAACTCGTTTTTTCACTTTAGTAACTTTTTAACTATAGTAAAAAGTTACAACTGATTACACAACCTTAAAACACTGCCTCAATACTAGGGATCCCGACTCTCGAAAACCGGGATATTAGAAATTTTCGGTAATTCATTTTCAAAAAATATATGTCGTATTTAAAGCAAACATGTCAATCGTTTGTGTGATGAACGAATCCTTCACACCGCGTGTCTCGACTGTACTGGCTGAATAGATTCCATACCAACAGATGGAGACATTGACACATTGGTAAAAATAGAGATGGCTCTATTTGAAAATGGCGGTTCAAGAGGAAAATATTTAGAAATTTCATATGATAGCTTAAGGTTTCTTCCTTCGACCAGTGTGGAGTCTGAGCGGGTGTTTTCATAACCACTGTTACTTTTATAACCATTTGCGCTCAAAATTAAGCTATCAAACATTAGGATCTCAATATTTAAATTTGACCAAAGGTCACAAATCATTTTAATATTTGATTAATAAAACTATTTAAATTATGAATATTACTTTCGTTCGTTTGATTAAAGTCTTTGGTGGATTGCCTGTTTAAAAGAAGAGGAAGAAGAAGATTAAAATCTAAAGTTAGACAACTGTTTAAAGCTTATTAAAAATAAAAATGTTAACTTTTCTGAATGTTTTTGTTTCATTGATAAATCGTCACCTCTAATCTCGACGAAAGCTCCTCTGAATATCGAAAATATCGGGATTCCGGTATTCGTAAAACTTCAATATCGAAAATAACGGTTTTGGTAAAAGAGACAGGTATCGCGACTCCTAATCAATACAGTATTGCAATGTGCATTTACTTATGATATTACTCATACTAATACAACGGTTCTTTCTAAATGGAATGTAATGTACAAACTGATTCTCGGAAATCAAAGTCTCATTGAGAAATCATCGTGCACACGGACTATAAGAATTGTTTTAAGGTGCCGACGAATAAGTTTATTATAGTACAAATTTGTTTGGGGATGAAGCGATGTACGCTCTCCGTGAATATGTATATATTTTTTACACTGTTATGTATATTTTTCAATTGACAAAACAAAATTCGACACTGTGATTTCCAGAAATGTTTGATGCCCCCGTAAAATGTGTTTCATAGCGTGAAGCTCATTCCGTTTTATTCGATGCTCGCTCTTAAATATTTTATGTCAGAGGTTGTGCTAACACATCCGCGACGTGACAGGTACAATTCGAACTGTACTGTAATGTTATGTTTTATCGAATAAGCCCATTCTCACATTTATTTTAATCTTTTAATGATGGTTTTCATCCGAGATGTGCGCAAATCATTTTCAGAATCATTATTCCGTAATATTTTATGACTTCAATTATTTTTTGTGAATTATTAACAATGTTTAAATGTATATTTTATTAAAAATACTTTATCAAGAGAACACATTCTTATTGTGAAGTTGTAATTATTCAGAACATAGGTCTGCGATATTTTAAATATGAATTAAATATATTAATTAGAAAGATATACATATATAATCAATTTTATCGAAAAATATTGTTGTTGCGCCATCGGGATTCGAACCTGGATCTCTTTCTTAACCGGGGAAGGTACAAGATTCTGTAAAAATAAGGCAGTTGGCTCTTTCAAATAATGGAATGATAAAATGTATTAATATCAAAAAGGTAACATATAGGTTCGAAAATTTATCGCTTAAAATATTGTCGCTGTAGCATAGTTGAATAATGCACCTTCCCCGGTTAGGAAAGAGATCCAGGTTCGAATCCCGGTGGCGCATGAAAAATATTTGATTATATATGTATATCTGTGTCTGTATTTGTATATCTGTATTTATATATATTTGATTATATATGTATAAAATTGATTATATATGTATATCTTTCTAATTAATATATTTAATTCATATTTAAAAATACTTTAGTATTTTTATAAATAAAGTAATCTTTGTACTACACACACGTTGATTTATACTAATATATCACGTGTAGTTATCACTTATGTTTGATGAGAGAGGGACTGCACCTCTCTAACTTATAGTAATGACAAAGTATGACTCATGTATAGTACAAAGATTAGTGTAGAGTAGAAGTGAGACACAGGACAGGCTCATCCACTCCTGTTATATCAGCAGTCAATTTTAGCTGAGGCGCCTCGGGCGAGGCATTTGCCGAGGTGCCGATATCCGGGTGATACAATGATACAAAGTACAATCTCGCCAAGGCTCCTCACCTCGTCCACGCTCCGACCGGAACGGAGAGTGGAGAAACCGAGAGCTAGCTGTACACTCGCGGCGAGGGCAGACAGCCCGAGACGACCCGAGTCGACACGGAAATAGGCGATGCAAGCCGAGAGCTCCGGTACATTCCCGTGCTCGGTTCCTCTCGCCGTGTCTCGGCGAGAGTGGACTGCTGGCATCAGGTGGCGCCACGGGTCGTGTCGGCAGAGACGAGGATTACAGCGCGAGCACACGCACGCAGTTCGGCTTGTCGTAGAACCTGAAGATCGCGTTAGTTCTATGAAGATCCCCGCACCACCAAATAACACGTTAAACAATTAATTTATTGAAAAATCTAAAATAATGATACAATTAATTGATGACTTCTTAATGTTCACAATTATTTAAAAAATAACAGTATAAATAATTATATTGAACAAAAAATGCTCAAATTCTTATTATATATAAAATTAATCAAATCAAGCTGCAAATAAAACTCTTAAAAGATTGTCTTTCTGTCCTTAAAACTAAGGTATTCAATTATAAAAAAATAATTAAGTCATTATAATCAGACCTGATGCCTTAAATATAGTTGAGTTCTTTTCAAATCCACGCGAAAATGCTGACGGGACGTATAAAACATTAACTAGTTTATTTGTTTTCTAATAGGTAACAAACATCATTTTAATTTCACTAGACAACTAGTCAAATATATTGTCCCCGAAGTAGATGATTTTTCTTATTGAAAATCAAGGAACCATCATCGGGTTAAGCCCGGCAACCCGGAGTCATGACTGCTAGTAGAATTAAACTCCACAACTTTCTGTCCATCATGACTGTTCATTTCACCAAGTTAATGAAGCCAGCAAAGATATCGTTCTATAGATATTCTCCATATTTTACGTCCCAAATCACCTGCCCATCGTAGCCGGTGCTTTAGAATCGTAATTTCGAGACTGGGAATGTTTGCCTCTTTCAGTATACTCAAGTTTGTTCTGCACTCTTCCCGTTACCTTCTTACCTTACCTTACCTTAGATCTTCTTTAAGCACTTGTGATATTTTTCGAGAGACTTTAGGTTTCAGATATATAAAACCCATAAGTGTCTGTTATTATGATTTTAACAAATTTTTCTAGATCTTTTAATGTTCCGAATATATATTTTTAAACAGAACTATCAAAGCAGGTACGCAATGAGTTTAAAAAGTGTCACCAAGGCACGTGACTTTACGGTTAGATATATTTTTTTATGATTCCAATTTATTTTTTTCGGAAAAGATCATAAAAGGAATGTGATATTTTATACCTAAGCTGACCATTATTGTTCATTTAATGGAACTTTCCTTCTAATGTAACTTGATGGAACATGACCATTATTTACCGTTGGTCACAAGCGATCACTTACAAAATCAGCCTTTCTTCAATCAATGTTCGTTTGTTCCATCATATATTCGGTCTGATACTTGTATATTAATAATTTAATTCATTTATTTTTACGATTGCTTGTCTTAATACAGATTTACACAGACTCTAGTGAGACGGGCACAGTTCAAACATAAATAAACATATGCACCCATTATATAGATGATAAAATTTAAAATATGCAAGTACATGGAATATGTATCGTTAAAAAAAAATGATAATTTAGAATTTCACTACATTCAATTTAACTATTATGATAAAAATATTAACATTATTTAAACAAATTAACTTAACAATTTTGTAAATATTTTTCAACTAGGTCTCAGCATCCCGTGCCGTTAAAAAATGTCTAAACTTATAACTTTAGCTGACGGCACCCTCGACTTAAAAATGTTTTTACGTACACCTTCGCAACACTTAAAAAAAAATGTTGACACACTTTAAAAAGTTACCTTTCACCTTTAAGTTAAGTAAGTAGGTACTTATAATATTGAAAATTTATGTCAGAAAAAAATTATATCTAGTCAATATTTTATTCGCTGAAAATTAACGCGAGTACTATAAAAAGATTGCTTTCAATGTTGGTAAAAGTACTTTTCTTGTTGAAATTAAAATAAAAATATTTTATGAAACTTTTTAATTAGAAATTAATTATTTTTTTTACTTCAGATTATACAAATAAAACGAACCACAAAAAATAATTATAATAATCCAGGACTTTACTGTTACTTTGGTTCTCTGCAAATCTTTGTCAAACTTTATCCATGCCTCCATAATTAAATGTATTAATTATAAAGATATACATGTATAATCAATTTTATCGAAAAAAATCGGTTTACTCAAAGGTATTTGAGATTCCGTAAAAACAATGTAGATGGCTTTCAAATAATGTAACGATAAATGTATTCATTTGAAAAAGTGTAACATATGGGTTCGAAAATGTTGTTGTCAAAAATACTGTCACTGTAGCATGGTTGGTAATGCACCTTCCCCAGGTTCGAATTCCAGTAGCGCAACATCAACTTTATATGTATATCTTTATAATTAATACATTTAATTAGTATTTGAAAGCATTTACATAAAATATAGTAAGTAGTTTTTCTTGTTCATCCTTCTCTAGACTACACACGCACACATCCACTCACACTCCGTGATTATATTCAAAAGAACACGTGAGCTTTGAGTGCATAACCTTCTGATTCATAACATTCAATCCTAACCGCATCTTCACTTTATCCCCACACCTTTCTGACAGAAATACGAGATATTTTTTTGCCTATTCTTACGTTTTATGTTTTATCAAACAAGAGCGTAGATTTATTTAATATTATGACAACTGATAATTCAAATTTTATCCCCGTATCCGAACATCAGCAATAAAATAGTTATAAAAGCCGTCCGTAACTCTGTGAAAAAGCCTTTTCTTATTTTGAGACTCGTGAAATCCACGACAAGAATGTTTTTCTTCACAATATGAAAACCGGTTCATATTTATATACTCGTGCGTACTGCGCGAGCTTAACTCCTTCGAATCAGTAGCCCACGACCGCATAAACAACGACTGTTTACTACTCGGGCGATAAGAGAAGTGTAAAGAAATAAATTTCGAATCGTGTTAAGAACCGAAACTTGTTTTTCCGACATGCTATAAAAGTTTACAGTCTAACAAAAAAAAAACCATTTACAGCTCACCAAAACTATTTCCAACAAGCACATAAATCAGGCGAAATTGAAAGTTTTTCTCCATTGGTTTGGCATATTGTCAAGACAGCGCTGGGAAAACATATTAAAATGTGTCGAAGAGAGATTTCCAAAACCCCTACTCAGCCTTTCCAAATACCGTCCATTGTTGGACTGGAACTTTTTAAGCCGCTGTACTGTAAGTTTTTAAGGGTAGGTATAAATCAAAACTTATTGGGAAACAAATGGCTGGCGGCAATGCAGAATTTTTTGAACGACAGAGAGGTCTTGTGAAGAATGTAATTTTATGTACAAATTTGTCGATCTGAAACGCGAACATTTTAAATAAAGCATTTAAACTAAAATGAAACTTTAGTTCACACGAAAGTCTCGCTAAATATAATTAAATACAGATCAAAAAGCTTTTTGGCTCGCGTTAATTAGTCAGTATAGACTTGAAACAGTATGTGGATTGTATTTATGATAAACCAGAAGGATCTGTAGGTGAGAATCGAGGGCCCTATATCTCATCAAATTCAAATGTATATAAAATGTCACCAATATAGAGACTGGTATGTGTGTGCGTATTTGTGGCTAGAGCGGGCGTATCATGAATGAAACAGTACTTACAGTTGTGTTTATTTACAGAAGAAATTAATTTAATGAAATTGAAGTGTTAGTTTATGCAAAGTTCAAGATAAACGAAGTTCGCTGAAGGCTGTGCCGAGATGTGTCCGAGGAAACGGCCAGGAGAAGAGTATCGGTTCTATGGCTTCTTGGACTGGTTTGATCGCGGTGTATCGTTGTCTGCAATTTGACGGATACCAATTGAACTGTATGGCTGTCAAGTGATTTTTTATTTGATCAGATTTTTGATTTTTGATATTTGATCAGATCGTTATGGTATTTTTCATCAGAATTTTATCTTATCAAATCAGATACAGCTTAATAAAACACGACGGAAAATTACTTTTGCACAATCACAACGCGCGGTCTTCCCGTGAAAATTTTCACGACAGATAGAGAAATTGAAGCACAAGCTTTATTCGTCAGCTATAAAGTACCAGGCTTTTTCCGATTACGATAATTAAAATATATAATTTCTTGAAGCCGCAGCAGATATTCAAAAGAACACCGCATAGCAATTAAAAGCGGTACTTCCGAAAACTTCCGCTGCCGTTTTTGATTCTGAAAATTTATGAACGCTTCAGCTAACAGGTAAAAAGTATTTTAGAGAGGATAAGCTCTGAAATTTCTGTTGATATCTATATATAAAATAATAAAGCTTTTGAAATATTTTTAAAGAGAACACAATATTATTGTGAAGTTGCAGTTTTTTCAGAACGTAGTTCTGTATCAACTAGAATGAAATAATATTCGAACCTGGATATTTTCCTATTAGAAGAAATACGTCACATTAAAAATAACTCAAAGGTATTTGAGATTTGTCGCAATATAAAGGTGATAGCTTTTTAAAAATTGTGAAATTGTTTTTTTTTTTTAATTTCAGGTAATTTTAACATTACATATAATTTAATAAAGTAGTAGCGAAAATGGTTATTTTTTTTTATAAAATACACTGATTCATCAATAGTGAATAGGTACATTTATATGGACAGGTTTCTTGCTCTGGCACGTTCAGATGTGCATGTTTTCTTGAATAAATTTTATGTGTGTACACACCTTAACTTAACATATTTGTACAACATTTTATTAAAATTATTTCTCTATGTACGAATTTACTTATATTTTATTTATTTATACAAGCTAACAAATATGAATTTATATCTCAGGTAGACGTGTCAGCCTTTAATGTTTAATGTTTTAAAAATAATTTGAGAATCATAGTTATTATTTTTAATTATGACTGTTGGTATATATGTGAAATGAGATCACGCAAAGGAATACATTCAGGTGAACTTCTTTAAATTGTTGTTGAGTTGAAGTCAAAGTGTTAAGATAAAGATGGAATCGGAGTCGGTATTTTTTTCAATGACTCCACAGATTTTTTGCAAGGTCACAAACACAAAAAAAAAATTTTTTTTAATACAAATTAAATGTATTAATTAGAAATATATACATACAAAATCAATTTATCTAAAAAATATTGATGTTGTTAATAAAGTAAGGTAAAAAATACGAAGTTTAAAAAAAATTCACTATTTTAATTGAATTATCTATATTTTGTGCAACTTCGAAAACCGGATTAAACCGAGTTTAAGGAAATATTGAAATTCGAAAACCAGTTATTTCAAAAGTTGGTTTTTGTATAAGCCCTACGTACGGTTCCACTAGACTCCATAATACTTATAAATATGTTCAATTGGATAAATAAAAATGAACAAATTTAAAAGATCCAACGATTTTTACATAGATAACTTTATAACTAGAAGGCAAAAATTTATATTTGTGTAAAAACATAATATATTTACTATAAATTATCTACATATAACGTATGATGGACACATAAATATACGATAATATCGCCAGATCTCATAATACCAACTGTAACTAAATGAGCTAAGGCGTCAGACTTTCCCTCTAGGAGCGTAGGTTCGAATCCCCGGCTGCTTGCTTTATGAACAAATGAATTATGATTTTCTAATGAGCATTCTTAATGTAACTAACTTATCGTGTCGAAGATCTTTGAGTGATTTATTATTTTTATTAAAATAGTAAATGGCGTGCTGGACGCCCTTAATTTAACTCAATTGATTTTATACCATGTTCCCGCGTGAAGTACCAGGTTGCTGGCACTGTTGCATGTAAATGCTTAATATATAATTTTTTATAGTAACGCACCCACATAAAGACTTCACAAGCTTGGGAACGATTTTGGTCTTGCAGATATATTCCGAAGTTCAATGCTTAAATCTAACAGTGATATTTTTAATGCTGTAAGGTAACAAATGTTTAATTAATTAAGGTATTTAAATATTCTGTGTATAATAATAATTATTTTATTACTTAATTTTTTCAAATAATTTTTGTAAATTTTTTTTTTTTCATTTTTTTTTCTTATTCACATATATACTTCTGCTCAAGTTAATATGACGTACTTCTAAAAAAAAATATTATTTTAGTTTTTGTCAATTTTTAAAATTTATTTTATTTTTTCCAATGTGCACTCCTACTGTATTGTACTAACTATGCTGAATTAATTTGTGCGAGCTGCACATATTTATACAATCAATTTTCTAAAAGGTTATAAGGGCGTTAATATAATATAAATAAATAATTTTTCACTTATATATTTAGTCATGACACAGATCGCTTTATTTGTAGTTGCCGTCAAAATGGTGAATATAATCTGTCGCTAGGCAGCGACGCGATTTTGTGTCGCGTCATCCCCGAAACTATACATTACGTGTGTAAATAATTTTAAACATAAAAATATTTATGGAACTACTGATCGTGACTGAGCAACGGCCAACACTGTCACTACAACCCTACCACTGTCTTCAAAGATATTTTTATAAACAAAATAATATTTCACAATAGGGTGGATTGCCTATGTAAATGAAAAAGAATATTCCTCGATGACTCGTATCATCACTTAACGTTGATAATAAAGATGATTAAATAAAAGCCGAGCTTCTGCAACACAGAACACTCGAAAGATTAAAAAAACCTTTTATGATAATTGTTTCGACGAATTTCGGTAAAGCATTCGCAGGTACGTTGATGTTTTATTTGTTAATAATTCATACACTCTCTAGACAAGACAAATGTGTTTTAACCTTAAGCTCTCGTAACGCAAAGATGAACTCAAAGCTCGTAAAAATAAATTCACAGTATTGGATACAACCCATTAAACAAGAAGTTGCAGGGTCGGTTGCGGCATTTTCGCAACGTCGGCAATAGCTAAGGGCGCCAGTTATCGTAGACGGACAGTCATCAAAAGGGGGGCAGATTTTTTATTCACAGATTCATGCCGAAAAATCTGTAGTGTTAGGCGGTAACGTATCCTTTTCAAAATCTCACGATATCAGTCAGAATTGTCATTTTCAATTATCTCAAGTTATTTTTATAAAATTTACATAAATACAATATTTTGATGCCAGTTTACCAATAGCTTCATTGCTAAAACACTGCTACATACGGTCTCACACCTCATCTTCGTAGTGGAAGAGTACCACCACACTGACGTTTATGTATGACCTCGGCCCCTCAAAGTGTTGAAACCGTATTCGGAACTCATTATCCCAAAAAGCATTTTCATAGTGAAACCTTTCAACCCCCGTCAGCGAATAATTTGATGGTGCCAGCCATCATCGCTTAATATGAGATTCTGGGCAAAAAAAAATCTAAAGCAATTGGCACTCTCTTTTCCTACTCTCTTTTCATTTTTGAATCCTGTGGATAGGTGTTTGTAACTGGGAATGTCAACCGCAATACAAACTGGAATATTGGTATTTAGACTTCGGCAGTTATTTCATAAACTAGGTTAAAGCCGTCAGCAACGACAAAAAAAAATATTTTCAAATTTTAAAACACTAGTATTTAATTAAATTTTAATTGAACGTGGGAAGCTGATACTTACCATTGTTGGAAACGCAAAGCTCAATTTATCCATTTGGAAAAATAAAATGTCCAGTGACAAAGTGTTGGACAAAACGAGTGACCGACCTAAAAACGGCAATAATTATATCTCTTATCTCGGTTTTCTTACTCCTATAAAAACTATTAAGTAATATAATTTAACGAAATATATTTATCAAACAAATTATAGATACCTCACAGAGATATTTATATTATTTTAAATGGAAAGATATTGAGGTACGGGTAATGCTGTTTCAAGGAAATGAACATCAAATTTAGACCCTATGGTCTATGCTATCGCCATCTATATGGCGTTAGCATAGTTGAATCTAATACTCGAAGTGTTTCTACATAGTAACGTATATACAACTTCCAAAAATTTTATAGATATGGAGATTGATTAATGGGTGGAATGGTGAACGTTACGTTGTGTAAAGTGATGGTCGTAAGTTCTGTAATTACCCATACTCGTATATTTTCCCATTTAATATAATATAAAAATAGCTTCGCTCTATGAGATATCTATAATTTGTCTAATAACAATACAATAGGTAAAAATCCAATAATTATGTAATCTTGGACATACTCAAATATTACTATTTATTGAAAATATAAGAGAACAGGGAGAATTTTAAAAATAACATTCATAATTTTTTTTTAAATTGCATACATTTGTGTTTTTTTATGTGCAATCTTAGTATGATTGTCACATCTTTTTTAAATCAATCAATGATCAATATTATTTTGTCTATCTATTGTGGTAAGTCGTTAAGTCATATAATCGCGATTACCCTATTTTTTTTTTGTCGAATTTATGTGGTAGTTTCAAAATGCTTTTATTTTTCATGTCTTTTATTTAATTCAATTTCTTGTCTTTTAACTCGCCATTAGCAACTTGCGTATAATATTTACAATAGTTTACACGAAAAATGAACAACCATAGCAATATTATATTCAAATAACGTATTATCTATTAGAAGTTTTGATATAGTAGATTTCTTATTTGACTTAACTCTTCCATAGTCATATAAGTAACATGGATTTACCGTTCCAATTAAACCGACAATATTTCCGTAAATGTACGCAACATAAAATTCTAATAAAAACATTAAATTAACAATTATGTATGTCAAATACAAAAATAATTAATTTTGGATACGTTAGATACGCAAAAATTCTCCTTGTAGTAAAACAAAAATGGAGCTGATATTAATTTCACATTAAAAAGTATAACAGACATACGACTGTAATTGTGTTTCTTTCTCACTAATTAAATGAATAAATATAATAAGTAATTTAAAGTCATTTAAACTAGTCAATAATTTTTTACTTCATTTTTTACATTAAGACAAGTTGACAGCATGGCTACGTATGGCTATTTTCTATCACGGTAAAGTAAAGGTTAAGAAAAAACTTAAAACTAATAATTCGACAAAATACAATTTCTCGAGCCGGGCCTGTTGGCTTCTGTGTCTTGTAGATATGTGAAGCTTTTTAATGTATGTATAGTTAACAATGCCTTTATTCAAGAGAACCTACGCAAGGTGGAAGTTAAACATTTTGAATAATTTTCAGCAATTATGTTCAAAGCGCCGTTTAATGGCAAGAACTCCGGTATTGTTTGGGAATGATTGAGCAATTTAGCCGTTCTGATAAATGCCGCGAGTTAATATCTGAATCGCGGTTAATGCTCTTGGCATTATTTACGAGGTCGATTATAATCGGAATAGATTCATGTTAACCTCATTATCGTGACTTACCTGATAACCCTCGTATTAGTGACTGACTTGATGTTGAATCATTTTTCACATATGGTTGTCAATGCGTCGGTTTCAAAAACAAAATTTAACATAAACATTCCATCTTCTGTGTATAGTTTTCAGGATCCATCATTCGGGATAGTGCTGAACTAAGCCATTATTCTGTTATTGTGTGATTAGTATTTGATTATAATGACACGTGTCGACGGTGAGATTTCCCTCTGAGATCCAAATCCATCCAGATCCATCATTCGGGATAGTTCTGAACTAAACCATTATTCCGTTATTGTGTGATTAGTATTCGATTATAATGACACGTGTCAATGGTGAGATTTCCCTCTGAGATCCAAATCCATCCAGACCCATCATTTGGGATAGTTCTGAACTAAACCATTATTCCGTTATTGTGTGATTAGTATTCGATTATAATGACACGTCTCGACGGTGAGATTTCCCTCTGAGATCCAAATCCATCCAGATCCATCATTCGGGATAGTTCTGAACTAAACCATTATTCCGTTATTGTGTGATTAGTATTCGATTATAATGACACGTGTCAACGGTGAGATTTCCCTCTGAGATCCAAATCCATCCAGACCCATCATTCGGGATAGTTCTGAACTAAACGATTATTCCGTTATTGTGTGATTAGTATTCGATTATAATGACACGTGTCGACGGTGAGATTTCCCTCTGAGATCCAAATCCATCCAGATCCATCATTCGGGATAGTTCTGAACTAAACCATTATTCCGTTATTGTGTGATTAGTATTCGATTATAATGACACGTGTCGACGGTGAGATTTCCCTCTGAGATCCAAATCAAGTGCGCCTAAAGATAGCACAGACTTCAGCGCGCAGCTATCTCTCCATGTATTTTGCTCGCGTTTTCGAATTACGCAGTATCCAGTACACAAATACCTTTATAGACTCTCATAGATCAGAGTCTCATTAAGAGACTATCGTGAATACGGTTCATAAATATTGGTAACTGAAAATTAACCGTTAGAGATTTAATTTCTATTGTATCAGGGATTGTACACCGAATTATGAATAATCGGTTACCAATCATTGTTACAAATTAACACAAATTTCACAATCAATCAGCCATGGTAATAGAAATCTATCGCCTGTACTGTTATCGTCACCGTCGACAACTCCTGAACATACCGTGCGTACAACCAGAGCTCGTAACAGCCGCAAAACATGCCCGGTATCGTCATAATAACCATGCGATAATAACATGACATCAGCAGCTGTCCGGGATGCCGGCTCTTGAGCACCACTCTTCTCACTATCACCTCCCAGGCAAGATCTTCAGGAAACGCTCATCTGTGTAGACTTTTCATTATACGAATTTTGTACATCTTGAATCTGCAACTATACTTAACAATTAACTTTCTTCAACCGAAGTAGTTTGTCTTCTCCAATATACTCTGGCCACATACACTAATTCAATACATGCGATTTTCAAACGAGCATGTGAGTGAAGGGTAATACTTATCGGTCATCACTAACGCTACAACATATCCTTCTGATTCATCTGTCATCAAAGATCAATCCACAATTATAATCAGATACTCTTTCCTAAAAGCATATTTTTCCCAAATAGACTACAATTATTAGATCCGCAACATCGACCAAACAATCCGCAAAATGTCCATAAAACACAACACAGAAAATTGACTATAATTGAGTTAATTTCAATCATACATGTGATAATATGTCTAATAACAAAACGTCCAATTTGATATATTAATCAGATTAACAAATTTAGAAATATGTACGGTGGATAGTGGGAAACCTGTTTTATTTTATTGATTTCTGATCTGCATACACTTAAAGTACTATTATTTTAATTATTTTTTTGCACGCATATAAAATAAAAGTACGCAATTTTTTAAACAAAATTTTAACCAAAATAAATTATAATTATAAATTTTACTGATGAAAATTTTTTCACCAGTTGTTAAAAATCATTTTTAAAAAATGTTTAAATTATGCTAGTAATTTTTTAAATAGACGTAATCAAAAATTGTTAAATTCTACCGTAAACGTTCTTCATGTATACGAGTTATTACTGTACTTTTTTATAAAATAAATTAAAACTACTCCTCTAAATAAGGAGGCTTCACACGAAAAAAATACAAGAGATGTTGCTAATCTGAATTTAACAATTCCCAAAATCTCCAATAAGTATGGATCGAGGACGATAGAATTTGTTGTTCTTATAATAAAAATAAGCTACCTGGTTTTTTTACAAAAGAGTACGCTTTCTCCCAATTTGGAAGAAATGATAAAAAATGGCTTATCGATAATAATCTGTCTTACCTGTAAGAATAAAATGAATTATTTAAACTGTTACCGATAACTTTTTGATTATATTATATGTAACAAAATATATATAAATATACATGCAGACAAACGTCTAGCAAGACGTTTTGTGGGTCTAGTTTTTAATTTAAAAAAATAAATAAAATGTATATAAAAAAAAGATCAAATGTATCCTATCGCTTTTTTCTCTGTTTTACCCGCTTAGATAGGGTAGGAAGGGTGTAGGTATATCTTAATACTGCTAACCTTGCAAAATTCGTGAGTATATAAGTTTATATTTAATTAAAATGTTATTTGTCCTGAAAAATTCTCTGAATCCAATTAACCTTGTAGAGTAATGTTTTCAATTTACGAAATATGGTAGGATTAAGGATTAAATTCAATCAAGGAAAAAGCTCCCTTTTCACGTTTTAATTTTAAATGAGAGAACTTTTAACAGTAAAATAAAGGAGTTCATTCCTTGATCTTCGATCTTAATCAAGAAGATGTTTTTTATAATTAAATTGAGAAATTAATAATATTAAAATATTCTTCTAGTATTAAACTTTTAATCTTTCCACTTTTCAAAAAAAAAATTAAATAACTCTTGTCTATACAATATTAAGAGTATCAAAAATAGCGTTTCTATCTATCATATTTTTTAAGAAACTGAATATCTGATAGTTAACACTTTTTTTTTATTATCTTTGTTTTATTAACCACTTAATATGTTATGACATCCTTTTTTTTTTTAAATAGATTAACCTTGAGATCTCTTATGGTAAAGAAACAATAATATATGTTTTTAGTTAGTTATGACATCCTGAAGAAGAAAATAGTATTTTTCGCAACCGGTAGATGTATTTAAACTCAAACAAATGGTTAATAAAACAAAGATAATAAATAAAAATATGAATTTTATCCACAAAGTTAATATTGCTAATTTTAAAAGTAAAAATATTTTTATTGATAAGTTTTCAATTTAGCATTATTTATTGAAATTTTTTCGTTAATTAGCTGAAAATAAATTTATATCCCGTTCCCTATCACGTGATCCTTTTTTTCAAATGTTACAAACCATCACATGGTATTATGGTGAGATCACAATGAGCTATTTGACCTCACGGATAAGGAGAACTGTTTCCGCGACTATTGGAAAATCATACATTTATCCTTTATTTTTTTAAATATAAAATACTATCTTTAGGGATTTGCCTATTTAATAAAATAAAAAAAACTTGGACTGACGCTAATGTATCTGCAAATGAGGATGTACATACTATAAAAAAAGTGGACGGATGATAACCTACTATCAAACAAAAAGATAACACTGAAATTAATATTAAAATTCATACTAAAACCTCTACTCAAAAATACTCAATGCAACTTGTGACCAATATTCATCAATTAAAGAAAAATACTATATCAAGTACCTAGGAATCATAATAGATAAACTCAAATGGAAAGAACATATTATTAATCTTACAAACTAAATAAGGAAAACTGCCTACATATTTTTTAGACTCTTCTTATCACTTACATCTTATCACTTACAAATCTGAAAATAATATATTACTCACTTGTACAGTCACATTAACAATATGGTGTTATTGGATGGGGAGGAGCGTATAAAACTTCAATATCATAATTAGAAATCACTCAAAAAATTAAGATAAAACTTATTATAAAAAAAAATAACTATCCAATTATCCAACTTTTCACGAAATTCAAATACCTAAAATAATGGACATATACAAAAAAAATCAATCATCCTAATTTTTTAAATTAAAAATATATTAAATATTAGAAACGAATTCCGATCTACAAGATTTAGAGACCAAATTGATATTCCAAAACTAAAATATACCGCAACCCAAAATCACTATATTTACCAAGACATCAAATTTTTTAACAATCTCCCCATCACAGTTAGAAAAACTACAGACTACTATAAATTTGTATCTGAAGAAAAAAAATATGTACACAGACTAACTGAAACATAAATTACACGCTCTCGAATATACTCCTTCTTTATACACGAGTCTTACTCACATAGAGAAGAAATAAATGTTAAAAGAAATATATATATATATATATATATATATCCTTAGGAGAATACATTATTATTGTGAATTTGTAATTATTCAGAACACAAACGTGATATTTAAAATATGAATTAAATACATTAATTAGAAAGATAAACATATAAAATCTATTTTATCGAAAAATATTGTTGTTGCGCCACCGGGATTTGGACCTGGATCACTTTCCAAACCAGGGAAGGTACATTATCCAACTGTAATTTAATAAAAATGAATTGATAATTCTGGCGTCTGCTGTCAGATTACTCAAAGATATTTGAGATTCCGTAAAAATAAAGTAGATGGCTCTTTCAAATAATGGAACGATTAAATGTATTAATATCAAAATGTAACATATAAGTTCGAAAATTTGTCAATAAAAATATCGTCGCTGTAGCATAGTTGGATAATGCACCTTTCCCGGTTTGGAAAGAAATCCAGGTTCGAATCCCGGTGGTGCAACAACAATATTTTTCGATAAAATTGATTTTATATGTATATCTTTATAATTAATATATTTAATTCATATTTGACATATATATACATATATATATCTTACTGATTATTTTTAAAATGTATTATATCTTCTAATATTAAAATAAATTTAAAAAAATAAAAAATCATTCCTCATCATATCTTGATCTTCTACACCCCTTTTTCAATTAGCTATTCATAGTGGCTCCGAGCGTCCATGACATGATCTACATTGTCTTTAACATGACATCACCACCATTTCTCCTCCAGAAAATTCCTTTGAAAATCCGTCAATGTGTGGCCTGCACATCTATATAAAATTTATTTGTACACGTTACAAAATTGTGTGTGACTATTTTGTGTGAATTATTTAAAAAATTACATTTTTTTTTATTCATTCAAATCACGATAAAAAAAAACGATGAAAAAAAAGTTTTGGCGTATTGTGCGTGTGCATGTATTTTGGGCTCGCTCTGGAAACCATTACCAACTATTTATTCTCGGCGTACAATACCTTGAAATTAGCCAGAATTTCGTGGAAAGTTTCCCCATAGTTCACTAGCTGCTAAAGACGTAATCAGTGTTCAAATTGGTATCGGCAGAAGGTTCAAACTTTTCCATTTGTTATCTGTCAAAAAAGTATGAAGCAGTTTTCTCACGATAGTATAAAAATTCTATAATAATTCCAAATTTCCTTCATTTTTCGATTTATGCTCTTAATTGAAATTACTTGTACCGAAAATAATACCATGGTTTGTTTTCAGAATGACCTAGCCGAGTAATATATATATATATATATATATATATATATATATATATATATATATATATATATATATACCTTTATAATAATTAAACACCTTTATCATTGTATACCGTTATAATAATTGTTTATATATAATAGTTAACAAAATGTTTGAAAAGATCATTGAATCTAAAAAATTTTTTTTTGATCCTGCTACATTAGAATCTCAGTAAAAACACTGATTTATGAAAGTGGAGATCAGATAATAAACTAGAAGTGGATATAGATAGAAATTGATATAAATATTATTTATTTATACATTCGACAATAAAAAAAAACAATAGTAGAATTAACCACCTACAAATAAGAAATATCTTGAATTATGGGGGTGGCTATCAACATTTATATATTATAAGATCAATATATACAACATGTAAGAAATTATTTACAACAATTAAAAAATAAAAAATATATACACATCTTTAATAATACAAAAATTAAAATAACATCGTCTCTATAAAATAATTTGCAACAATCAAGTAAAGATTATTCAATTTTTAGTTTGTTTGTAGCATGAATTAACTTTTCGGAATTTCATTTAGTAAATGTGTTTTTGGTCCGTACAGGGTTTATTAGTTTGTTTCGTAGTTTTAAATTCTACTTAATAGACCTACAGGGAAATGATCAGTAATGTTCGTATTCAGTATATATGGTTTCTGGTGTAAATTATTGTCTGATTTACACTATATATGGTTTAAACATGTTTTAGAATTTTTTTCGATTTTAGTATTAATGCATGACAAGAAACCGTGTATAGCTAAGTTTGTTTTATATTCTTCTACTTGAATTCCATAGCCATTTTCGACATTATTGATATCAATGTCAATAGTGAACAGGATTAACAAAGAGTCGCTTAAATTGTTTGGCAATGTGGAACAAATGAATGAGCAAATAAATAATAAGAAAGGCGAATGACGCGAGTGTTGACTTTTCAAAAAATAGAAGATCTTTGCGGAAGTATTGCGATAATCAGGTAAACTAGATACTTAAAGATAGTCCTATTAAAATCATCAATAATAATTAATGAGTATACACGAGAAGTTTATGAATGTGGATGATGCGACAGTTGTGTGTCAAGACAAAAGAGGGTGGCACCAGGGCCGGCCCGAGGGGGGGGGGGGCGAGCTCGGGCCCCGAGCAAGCCGGGGCACCGATAAAGCCGGGACACCAATCAAGCCGGACAACCGAGCAAACCGGAGCGCCAAGCAAGACGAGGCTACCGTGTTGCCCAGAAAAATGGCAACTAATTCTTCACTATCACAATAATTATGGCTTATGGAGTGCCGTTAAAAAAGACTGAGCGAAAGACTCACCTGGGCTGTTATCTTAATAACAACTGAGAAATGAATTGAGGAATTAATGATGATTTCGAAACTGGAATATTTCGCGCATGTGAAGCGAAATTTGAGAAACATAAGTAATACAACACTCCACTTTATCATCAGTGCAAGATTGAATCACGAAAAAGAGGGTCTGGTCGCAGGAGGACGTTGTAGCTGCGGAATCTGAGAGTCAGTTCAAAAGATCCACCGTTTTTTTTTTAAAATCAGGGATGAGGGCGTACAGAAAAATTTCTTCCGAGGGCGCCACAGAGACTAGGGCTGGCACTGAGTGGCACTATATCATCCATCCTTACCCCCGCGATAAAACTAAGTGATTAGTTGCATCATAACATGTGTTATTATTTACAAAAAGGACAAAAAATTTGCTTCGTGCGGTCTAGCAAAGCTAATTATGCCATCATAAAATTGCCACAAGGGAAATATAGCTCATTTTGTACCAAAATTAATTACAATATCAATCAAATACAATAAATACATCATTGTAATTTAAAAATATAAATGCTAGAAAGAGAACATGACCATATGCTTGTGCCATTAAATAGTGTAGTAGATCATTTATACCCGTGGATAACACGATCCACGAATACCTCATTCTTACAACAAATCCAATCGCAGTAAGCCTTGTCTACAGTATTGAACAAAATATTCTTTCACTCATCTGATACAGGCCACGATGTCAATATTGACATGAAGGAGAAAAAAAATAGGCCCTGCTCGCACCTCACAGACCTGGCCATGTAAACAAACATTTTAAAGCCATTCCACGCAGCCGAATACCGACATAATTTAGACGACAATACATCGCGACGCAACCGGTCCGGGAAGCAGATGAAGCGATCACTTTTCCCCTGTCTGTCTTCTTGGATACATCTCTCGGCACCGCCTCCGGTGAACATCGCTGGTGACGAACTTTAACTTTCAATTAAACATGCAAACAGTGTATATTTATATGTGCATCATTTGACATAAACACAACCGATTGTAAGTCATATTTCGTTTTATCAGCCTGCTCTAGCCGCAACACCAACTCCTGAACTCACACGTAGCTCTCTGCATCAATTCCATTGCACTTTGAAACCAAAGGTTTCAGATTAAAATTACTTGAATAATTAGAGATTATCAAGCATGGAATAGATAATAATAATATAATAAATGAATGAATTAATATTTACAGATCTCCCTTAATTGACAATTTAAATATATAAAAACCTTTTTTAATAAACATTCTTTTTTACTTTTTAATTTAATTTATTATTTTCAAAAATTTTAGACAATTCGAAGATTTGATTCTGCAGAAACCTTTTTTCTGTTATAGATCTACCAAGGATAAGGAACAAATCACATTGTTACATTAATTAAAAAATATCATTCGTGTTGAACATAACTATTTCCTAGAATCATGCAAACATTATATAAATTCCAGAATACCAAATACGTCTCTCGTGCCGTATTGTCTTCTTAGATTGTAAAATTATATAGCTGTCCTTTTTTACAAATTACCCATGACATTAAAATACCATTAGTATTGAAACTGAATGGTTTCTTAGAATAATTAGAAGCATTCAAAATGTATGGAAAACCTCATAATTCCAATGTTGTCTCTTTTAACCTCATGTAAATATAATTGTATAACTGTCCCCCATTGTAGTTACAAATATAAGTTGTTGAATTAAATTGTTAGATTGATAATGCCCTTGCAAGGCGAAACGCATTTCAAGTAAATTAAACGAGTAGAATTAAAAAACAAGTGTTTTATTTTTACATATGTGATTATGGAATACACTGAGACATTCATATGCATGCGTGAAAATCCGAGTAGGATTTGGGCCCTCACACATATTATCACACAATATTTAAGATCAATTGCTTTGAGCACGTCTACTCATTGATATTAATTATTATTAATGTTACTAGTGTCAATAAACTATTTGTAATTCTAATATATTTAATTTGTATTAAATTTCTAATAACTAAAAACAGAATCTGTTTTAGTATGTACGTTCAAAACAATTTAATCCTTACGTGAATTTACAGTAATTTACAGTTTAATGAATCTACAGTACCCTCACCGATCTGTTCACCCGGTGACGAGTGGAAGGACTCAGGTCACGTTCTCTGGAGTTGCCGCATCATGGAGTCTGTACAACGGTCAGTCGACTTCCTGGATCTATTTTCCACTCGGAGTAAGGTATTTTCGTGCTTTACAAAAATATGCTGCCGCTTTCATGGAAATGTAACATTTCAATCTTACTTATTTTCTTATATGGCTGTTCTTCAAATTCACTCATTCATACGACTTATAGTTATACTTGCGACGAATATATTTTAAAAAATGGTATATAATGCATAATTTTGAATTTTAATTATATTTAAATTCCCGCAATGAAATCGCACGCCATTCGTTAAAACATATGTTTAAAAATATGACAAATGTGAAATTACTCTATTATTGCATATAATCAATCTATAGAAAATATTTTTGTGATTCAAATCTAATAGTACTATAGTTAACATGATCAAGAACGAGATTTGGTGGTTTAATCATGAGAAACGGTTGAATTAAAAGAGGAACTTTAATGTTAATGATATCATATTTTATTTGTGAAGTTACGATTTTTCAGAACGTTGTTACTTAAAGCACATAAAATGTATCTATTGTCACCACTGGGACTCGAAACCGGAACTTTCTAAGTGACGGTAGTCAGATTTAACCAATTAAGTTATAATAACAAAAGACACTGTACAATATTATCACTTTACTATCTTTTTACAATGTTTATAAAGTTTCTCAAAAACCATTTAGATAGCTCCCGTACTTCCAGTTCATCTTATTAAAAAAAAAAACATTTAACCTAACTAAAATAACTATATTTATAAATAAAACCATATTTTATTAGTGTTATTTCGATTTTTCAGAACACAGTCCTTTGATAATTAAAACAATATTCGAATCTCAGAATTAACTATGTAAATATTTTCTGTGTATCTTTGTAACTGGTTTATCTAATAATTAAGATATACAATAAAAGTGTTAATGGCACCAGAAAATATATGTTTCAGAAAAACCTAACACGATCAGCTAAACTATTTTCTTCATCCTAAACAATGTTAACAATTGTTTCTTCCCCTAACAAACGAAACAATTTTCTGTGCTCTTGATAAATGTAACATTTCTCTGCCCCTAATAAACGCGACACTTTTATATCATCCCTTTGCATCTTCTGAATATATTCCATACCCAACATCGTAATTTAATATTTTGACATGCTTCGCCATGTTGAACAACCTGTATATTTACAACTGTCTTCGGAGTAGATAGTCAAAGCAACCATTTCGTCACTTGATTGGGATGGCTGTTGCACTCAAACAACAAATTTGCAACCAACATAGTCAACCGTATACATCACTCCGAATACACAGTGGAATTTGTCACGTCACTTGGTAATAATGCCAACTCATTTCTTCGCCTCTATGGAATAATTGCACTAAAATACTTTTAACATTTTTATAAAATGGTCCTGCTTTACAATCAATCCGTACTGATTGTGTGTTATATTCTATATCCGAATAAGGGTTGCCTATTTTATTTATAGGTAAATGTGATGTTTTTTTTGTGCGGAAATACATGTATTGATTACACTGAGGAACAAAAATTAACTTTTATTTTGGCACAGAGTATAGAATATGTAATTCTAATAGTACGTTGAATTTAAATATGTAGTTAGATTTTCTCCATCACACAGTTTTTTTTACACATAGTTGAACTTTTATAGAAATGCAAGAATGCATTTAAGTTACTGTTCAACTTATTGAAAATATGGTATTTGTTGTTTTCCTTCCATGTTTGTTCTTTGTTCTTTAGCGTCCAGCAATAATCTGCGAGCATTCTTGCACTCCATTGTTACTTATACCGTGACTAAGATTTGCTGCTGGAAGCGTTCTCCATGCTCGTCATTGACGGCGCCGAGATTGTCCGGAAAGAAATCCAGGTATGAATGCAAGAAATAAATGTTAAAGGACATATGTTTGTACGATTGTAATAGTTCACCCACAATGTCGCGGTAGTTGAGGGATTTATAATTTCCTAAAAAGTTTAACACGACACTTTTAAAAGACCTCCACACTGATTTTTCGAGTTGATATTATAGAATGTTTCTTTCATATTAATTGCATTGCATAAGAAGCTACCGACACAAAAGTAAATCTGTTACCGTTGTGCAAAAAGTACAGCCTTTAGACTAGTTTTCGAAGAATCAATGAACAGTCTCCATTCTGTAGATTTATGTTCATGATGAAGTACATCCATGACAGCAGAAATTTTGTTACAGTACACTAAACTATCTTCTTGAAAGTATAAATCGTGAAGCTGTTTCTGACGATTACTAAAGTAACACTGTTAGCGCCGTTTAAATTAATTAAAATCTATTAAATTTTTTGGCGTTTGACTTGTTGCCTCACTCATGCATACATTGAATTCGTGATTTACAAAAATTTAACCTGCATATATCCGTCCCTTTCTTTCCTAACCTATTCTTAAGCACAAAGAAAGAAAAAGATGTGGCAGTAATTAAAAGTCTCCAACTACAGCAAGTTCAGTGCGCTTGGAATTTTTGTACGGACAACTACCGTCGCTTCATTCCGCTTTACTCCGCTAACACTTATTAATTAACCGCCAATGCTTATAATTAATCTTACTTAAATCCCGCTTATATATAATAATCATTTTCGCGAGTGTCAGTGAACCCCGCTCAAACGCTTGTATTTGTGGTGGAGAGGAATCAACAAATATACCAGCATCCGGCAGACGAAAAGTAAGTGCCTTTCTTTCTTTCTCATGTTTCCACCAAACACACTTTAGTGTCGGTATACAAAAGATTTCAACCTTTTAGCCTAGATCCCAAAAGCTCGAATTGTTTATTTGACAACTGCAAATCTCGAACGAGGTCGTTTAATTGACCCTGAGTTATGAGATAAGGTTCACGGTCAGAGGATTCTGCTTCAAAATTGGAATCATTTTTTCCCTCTTATTGCACTCCATTGGCTACTATAGCAGACGGTAAATTTGGGTACCGAGCTGTGTGTTTTGATCTATTGACATGTATGAATGTTAAAAATGATTTATTCTATAACCGTATATGCCGCTTACTGCAAATTAAGAGTTGAACTGCCCACCACAACAGTAATACATGAAAAATATTATTACACAAAAACTATGAATGACAGAAAAATTCTGATGGTATATCTGAGTTAAACGTAAAAAGCTACTTTAGAAACACAATACAACTGTAATGTGCCAAAAATTGTGTTCATCAGTGTTATTAAAGGCAGACAATATATAGTATTATGTCCATCTTAATCCTGTGATTATAAAAGTGTCCCTGCGTTGATCGGAGAATGGAGAGACTATTTTACACAAAGAATCTTGTATGTGGATAAAAAAATTATATTTTTAGTTTCAAATTTTTTTCTTATTTCTTATTTGCCCGTAATACACCAATATAATATTTAGCGTTTAATGCCTATATATAGTCGGAAGAATGAATATTCTGCGTACATTTTTAATTGATATCTACGCTCACTGCTTGGCGACGTACCGCGTAAGTTTTCAGTAAACTGGAACAATAATAATTATGTATGAACTTAAAAGCATCGCGGCATGTTTGGTAACTCCGTAATTTCTATTAAAAATATATGATCGTTAAATAGAATAACAGGATATGGATCAATTTCCGGTGTGAAAATTCATATAGTCATACATATATTTTGATTTTTTGACATTTTAACAAATTAAAATCCGTTTTACTACTAAAAATATAGACTGTTATAAGACTGCTTACTTTATATATTTATTTCCCTACCTGCCTCTGTACAGAACTATTTGTATTCATTTTTAAAAATTAAATTAACAAAAATAATACAAATACATTTTTCCAGTCTTGAAAAACGGCATTTGCGTCAGAAAATGTGTATTATAGAATGTAATATAAATACATATTTCATACAAAAAAAAACTATCAAGGTCACAAAATTATCTTTGATATTCTCCAATGGATAACAATATCATTAAATTTTTGTTTCGACACTAACGAAATTTAAACATATAAAAATACAAATTGGCAAAAAAGTGTGAATTGGAGTCAATTAAATTCTGTTGTTTTATAGAACACAATCAATTGGCTAATATCAAAATAAAAATAAGTATTGTAAATTTTAGATTCGAATTCAATTCTACACAACATAACCCCCCTTCTCTAAAAGTGTTGCTAATTTTGTTACACCGTGTATTTGTAAGTGAATTTCCCACGTTTGAAAGTTGCCACCCCTAAACCTAATCCGCCCATGACACGTACAGCCGTTGCGGTCGGTGGATTGCGAGGGAGGGGGGTGACACTTCCGCAGGGGTGGCGCCTGGGGACGAAGGAGATGAAGTCCTACCGACAGCAGACAGAACGACTTCCATCTGCTCACGAACCGTGCTCCTCTCTGCGCCTCTTGCGGTGGTATTCATTCAGCACACCTGCTTTGAGTTATTTTCTCCATGAAAGTTATAATTTAAAATTATTTACATTTAAATTATTGGTACCAAGGGGTTATAACATTATTTGTATAAATACTATCGAAATTATAATTGCTGTAAGAGACAATTGTCATTTTTTATAAGGTACATAAAACAAGTTAATTAAAATAATATTATATATACAGCGTAAATAAAATGTTTTCCTAAATATTCTTCAGGGTGGATTATTAGTGACGAACACAAAGTCACGAACTGTGAGTCAATCACTGATATCTTTGAGTCACGCTCACTATCAGTGATCGAGTATTTGAAAACATCGTGATTCATGAATTGAATTTTAATTATTTTTTTTAACATTCCAACAGATGGCACAATTCAAATTGTTTGAATTTTTGTTACAATTTGAATTGTGCCATCTGTTGGATGAAATTGATGCGCAACATTTATGAACTAATGACGTATAATCATGACCAGCACCATCTAGTAAATTCTGAAAAAAAATTGCTGGGAATTTGATTCGAAAATACACTTTTATTTTATAAAAAGATTTCATTCTCTTTGTAATGATATTTAAATTAGATATTTATTTAATAATCATGCTAGAATATATTAACGCATTTAAAGTTTTAATATTACACTCGGTCTTTTTTTTTGTTTGCTTAATTATTTAATATTTTGATGGACATGGACATTAGTAATGAAATCACAGTTACAGTTTTCAATCACTGATGTTATCGAATACCAATCACAATCACATATGTGAGTCAAAAGTACAATTTTTTCTCATCACTATGAATTACGGTATTTGGTTTATAACTATCACTAAATAACGATAGATGGCGCCTGCGCTAACTGCGGACTTAAAACAGGTAAGGCGCCTCTAAGAGCCTATATTCTCTTTTTGGCCGACCCCTGCAGCAGACACGTTCCTTACACTGTCTTGCACGGCCATATTGAATATTTATTTATACATGGCATATGATTTGTCCAATCCAATCGACTCATTTTCCCAAACCATAGTCTTATAATACACGCATACAGTCGAGGATGAAAAAAAATATTCGACTCGGGTGCACGCAGTGCTGGCGTTACGCACAGGCGCAGCAAGTACCTGCCTGTGGCGAGCAAATCAAAAGGGAGGGGAGGGCGAAAAATATATAAAAAATTTAAAAAAAAATCCCAAGTTGCAAAACGATAATAGTGCGTAGTAAAAAGAATCCAGATATAAACAATCCAATAAATAATATTATAGTTTTTTCCTAATAAAGTAGTAATTTGTGTCCAGAACGTCTTTTGGTAAAAAGCCACCTTGTGCAAATTTCAAATTACCGGCCTAACAAAATACCGCCCCTAATTTAGGGAGCGGCTAATTTATGGGGATGGTTTTACAAAAATTGAAAACATCATCTTCATTTAACTTACCACAGCGGAAAAAAACAATCTTGACTGTGCGATAAAAAGCCTAGCCCCGGCGCTGGTGTAAGTACATGGAGGCGACTTTATTCATATGTAAATGGTATCAGGAGAACACTGGCGATTAGGGGTGTTTTTTTCTGACGGCTTTAAACGTTATAGGCTTTTAGGTAGAATGTTACGCTTTTCACAACATTTTGTTTCCACACTAACCGATTTGGAACGATCAAGCATTATTTTTTATACAAAAAAGATTTTCTCTCCGTGAATTACCAAAAAAAAAAAAAAAACGAGGACTGAAAACACGACATATTTTTTTTAAATAATCAAACTATATTTTAACACTTATACATACTTAACTGAGTATTATTTTTATCGCGAATATAATTTTAAGAGGTGCAGTTCTTCTCATCAACAGATAATTAAATACAACAGCTAATTAAATAATAACTACAATTATTGTGTTTGTTATTTATACTAAAAAAATTGGGTACCAATGCAATGAATGCAAATGAAAAAGAGTGTTAACTAACTAACTAAATAAATTACTTAATTACGCCGTTTCCCTGCGAAGGTTTGAAAGAGGGGATAGAGCGCCACACTCTTCTGTCCTGACACAATTCTCGCCTCATCCACATTCTTATATTTTCTCATACAAGCTCGTCGATTATTGAGGCTTCTTACAGGATCATCTTCCAGTACCTGTTCGTGCCAAGTCTTCCGGGAACCTCCTCTATTTCTGGTGCTATTAACATTTGTGTCATATATTTTTCTTACTATTACTATTCTCCCTTCATTCGTCCGTTCCATATGACCAAAACACCTAAGTGATCCTTTCTTGATCCTTCTCACTGTTTACGTAAATGCCTTCGATAGCTGGTTCCCAAGTTTCATTATAAGGGCACATATGATACATAAATACTGCACTAACCTTGTTACTGTACTTGCTGATTTTCTGGTCCAATGTTGTTGTTCTTTTGGCTGGGTAGATTTCGACCGACCGAAGTGCGCACTCCTGTTGATCGATTTATTTGAACCTCTTTACTGGTCGAAGCACGGGATGTAATTATTCCGCCTATCGTTTACCGTCTTCTTCATTCTCCGAAAAAAGGCGACAATACTCACACACACACACACACATGCATATACTAAGATTAGCTTTACATTCTTTTCTTATTTCTTCATTCTTTACTCTGTTATAAATCGATCTGCCACATATACTCTCATTCCACTGCATTCAGTCAACTTTCGTTCCTCTTCTGCCAGCTCCAGGCCTCACTTCCATACATCAGTGTCGGTACTAAGACTACATTGTGTACCGCTAGTCTTGCCTCGGTTGACATGTTCACATTAGATATAATTCCATTCGAAGCGCCGTTCAATTTGTTTCTTACAGTCCTTAATATTTTCTGCATTTTTAATCTATATTTTTTCTAAAATATCTCCAGACTGTTGCACATCGCGACAGCAGGGATGCAGGATCCTGGTAACGGTTCCCATATCCTGCCCGGAAATCTTAAAATCTCCGAGAATGCAACACTGAAAACCTTTTTAATATATCCAAATTGTCATTACAAAATAAAAATTTCGAGTTTGAAGAGATTTTAAAAAGCTTAGGAATCACAAGAGTTCATTTCGAAACTAGTTTAATGATTCAGAAATATTTTTATTATTTTATTATCAGATGAGATGCCGCAAAGGAGATCTCTCTCTCTCTCTATAGATTTATGAAAAGGGTTTTCTGTTGTCATTAAATCACTGTTTTTATTACGTTTTTACAATCCCAATATAAAGAGGAATACAATGAAAGCCTTGCAAAATATATTTAAAGCATTTAATATACTTATATTTATTTATTTTTTTCGGTTATAAAACAACATATTTCCTGTTTCCGAGGTAAGTTTCTAGAATTCCATAATCACATATGTGAAAACAAAACTGTTAGTTTTATTTGATTATGGAGTTATCTGTGAGATGATTTTTTTGATTCTACTCGTTTAATTTACTTGACACGCGTTTCGCCTTGTAAGGGCATTATCATTTACAACCTAAGACGATACGGAAAGAGATACATTTTTGGTATTCTGAAATAAATATTTTTTTTTCCATATTGTCTTCTTAGTTTGTAAAATTATATAGCTGTCTTTTTCTACAAAATACCTATGATAAAATATTATTAGTATTGAAACTAAATGGTTACATAGATTATAATTAAAAGTATTCAAAATGTATGAAAATTCTCAGATTCAAATGAATTATGTTATCCCATTTCATATCGTGCAAATAAAACGATATAAATACAAGTTCCCTCAAGATCTTTCACTATAAATATAAATACAAGTTGTTGAGTTAAAATGTTAGATTGATAATGCCCTTACAAGGTGAAACGTGTTTTAAGTAAATTAAAGGAGTAAAATAAAAAAACAAGCCTTTTATTTTTACATATCGTCACCTAAGCAGCAACACCGCATATCTCAATTTTTGTCAAATTACCATAAAATATTATACCATAAAATTTGAATTTTCGCGGGGAATCGTTTTATATTACTAGTTTCACGACAGCATCCGCTAGAGGCGTGCAAAACAATGAAATGTAATCACCACATATCATCTGTAACCTCCCTGTCAACTGCGCACAAGTAAAAGGAATCGTACCAAGGTTTAGTTCAGTTTCAATTTAGAAAGAATCTACTTATTCACTTTGATAAATATATACATAATATTAACAATAATTTCATGTTGTAAACAACTTGAACCGTGTTTGTATGTATTTTGTTCACAATAATAAATAAATATATTAAACAAAATGAAATTTATTATGAAAACATAATTAAGTTGAATATTTTATAGCCCTTCCAAATTCGACACTCTGGACCATTCTTTATTAATCATTGTGGGAAATCCGCTACAGGATTACATTATTAGGTACCTATAATGCCTACTAGGTACGTATAAGTAGAAGAAATTTACAAAAAAATAATACAGAATTACAAACTATGTAAAAAAGTCATCAGACACTAAATATACTTATGTCAACAGTTGACTAAGGCTGTATAATAACTATTGTACTATAAAAGATGACTTTTTATTAACCAAGTTATTTAAAATACTTGCATTACAAGTAAATAAAAGAATTTTTTGCAGGATTTTTAAATGTCCTTCATTTTTTTATATCCAATATTTTCACTTTTCTCACTTTTTTTTTTAATTCTTCAATTGCTCTAGCTACTTGGATAAAATCGTATATTAGATATTTTTTAAAATATAAAATACACATATTTACAACATTTGATTAATACTACCAAAATATTATTCTTCCTCACCTGTACCGGAAAAATATCATTTTTCTATTTGCCGAATACGCTCCATTTGCGAGAAACTGTGGAGATGCAGCATACAGTTTTGTGTATGTATATGAGATGCTTCTTTTGGTTGCTGTAAAGTCTTTCACGAAACCCAAACACTGACCGGACTCCTGGTACACCAGTATGATCCGAGTGAGATCTTTCTAACGATATGCAGTATAGAAGATATTTGTATAAGTAATAAAAAGCTGGCACGCAGTAAGCAGCGGTTTACTTACATGCAATTATTCATCAAAACCATTTAACAAAAGGTTTATTACAAAGATATTTTGAATTAGATTTGATTTCATGTAAATGGACATAAACCTGTATCAAAATTGCTAGTTATTCTTCACAAGTCTCTTACATATGAACCAATACGACCATTGTACATCCTGTTAGAATCTAATTAGTGTAAAAGTCTCACAAGCGTCAGTTTCCCCAACAACTTTATTTTTATGCGTATAATGACATTGTCATATGTGTATTAATAATGTATTACATATCTACATATATATTAATGTATTATCAAAAAATTTTCTCATCAAATCATAGAAGAACTGTGAAGTGTTAGGTTATTCCACAAGTATCTGCATTTTTTTGATATAAACACAAAATGTACTCCTCTTTGAAAACTTAAGTTATTTTTAGTGTTTTTTTTGTGTTTTGTAATGAAAGTCGTGCCGGCAGTGCTTTAATTGTATCCTTAAATTTATACAGGCACAGAAGATAAAAAAATCTTAGTTACGTTAGTTATACTTACTATACATATAGTTACTACTTTAACACAGACTTCAGTCTAGCAAAGTAGCCAGGACAACGCTGTATATACCAGAGGTGGAGTCTACTCCATCCAAAAAAATCCATAGAATAAACCATATTTCATGATTATATGTCACACCTATAGATATCTCCATCTATGCTTTGGCAGTGTAAATTAGATATATCAACAATCCGCAAAGAATTTGTACTACGGGCGTTAGTTAAAAGTTACTACTGATCACACAATCAGCTCATAATCAATGTTTATCTGCTTGCATCCGCTTGTTCCATTTCAAATAAATTATCAGATAGATGTGGAACAGTTCTTTTCATAATGACACTTTCTTGTAAAAATTATTAAACTATTTGTTTATTTTAATGATTTATTTGTAATTTTATATGTACACATAAGTATTTTAATGCCTGCTGATTTTGTGCTAAGGAAAACATTTTACATAGTTAATCAATTACAGTAGAACCTCTATTATTAGTCTCCATATTATCAGAGCCGAATAAATTTCTCAAATTGTGTAAGGTACAACTATATTGTAAATATGATAATACTTTGTCATTGGCGTTTTTAAAGAGTTAAGATAATAAATATTTAAAGTAATAAAGAAATTCAAAATTTTAAAACAACAACACCAGACAAAATTGATTAGTCATAATCGCCATCTATAAAAGGAATAAGAAAGCTTTTACAGATATGTGAAACTTATGCTAGTGAACATAATATTTTATACAATGCCAGCAAATCGGTCGTAATGGTGTTCAAATATGGAAAAGGGCCAGATAATATCCCTCCCGTGTGGCTGGACGAGGCGAAATTGAGCGTTCAAAATAAGGTTAAATACCTTGACCATATATTCAATGAAGATGGATAAGACGATGATGATATAGAACGGCAGAGGAGACAGTTGAGCGTTCGTGCAAATATGCTGTCACGGCGTTTCTACCGATGCAGTAAGGAGCTGAAGAGGATCCTGTTTAAATTTTTTTTCACCACCATGTATTCCTGCGAGCTCTGATCGAAATACAAATAAGTGACATATAACTATCTCCGAATTCGGTACAACAACTCATACAGAATACTATTCGGATTGGCGCGTTATTGCAGCGCATCTACAATGTTTACCGAAGGCTGTAAACATGGATTCGTTCCGTTTCTGAGACATCAAGTTGCGAGCGTAAAGCTGCAGTTGGAGCTCAGCACCAACTCTCTGGTGCAAGCAGCACTCTCATGGAAAGCTGGTTCCCTGACCAGAGAATGGCAATGCCTACAGAATAGCTACAAATACAATAATGGCTGTGACTAAAGTATTTATATATGTAGTATTTATATTTTGTTTATATTTATATACATGTGTTAACTTTTTATTTATTTTTTTATATTTTCCTTAGTTTTCTTTTTCATAACATTATATTTATTTCATAACTTTAATGTATTATATAATACATATTATCTTTATGGCGAATCGGGTTAAAAAAAGTCTTGATCATGCTGGAATAAACGTATTATTATTATTATTATTATAATTATTCAAACATTTTGTCACGTAGCTTCCAAATAAGTATGTATGTACCTGCAGTAGTCTCTCACAAATCATTTTATCAATTCAAAATATGCAAAATTCAAACTCATATCAGCTGTTAAATACATTAGAAATGTCGGTGTCATTAATTAGGTTAATAACACCTGTGATATTAATTTTCTTTAGAATATCTACTCGTCCCTAAATATAAAAAGTGAGACAGACAAAATCAAGTATTTTCCGTCACTCTTTAAATTGGAAACATCTCAGGTAATCGTAATTTATTTGCTATACTTTAGTAATATTACCACTATGCATGATATGATCTCCAAAACTGAATTGGTTAAAAAGAAATACCGTGGAGTAGAATTGACATTGTAAACATGCAGAGCTCACGTTATATACCCAGATACAAATCTATTTGGTTAATGGTAAATGTGGCTACACATTTTTTAAGATGAGTGATCAGATATCGGGTGCCAGAAAGAACAATGGATCCATAAAATATCCCAAAACAAATAAGAATTTATTTTTAAAGTAAAACTTCTTTAGCCACTGTGTAGTAAATTCTAATAATCTTCAAGATCATCCTTACACAAATTTGAAATGAAAATGAATAATCAAAAATACACCTTAAAATGTTTTACAGAAAGACTGCTTTCATTTGAAAAATTCACATAGTTATAACTTTGTGAAATATTTCAGTGTCTTTTTGCAAGCATAGATCACAGGCTTGCACACGTTTGTAATTGTAATTCGGTGCACAATTGTAAATAGTTGACCTGTACACACACGTAAATGAGACAGTATTAATTACACAATCAGAAATGACAATTTATGCAGTATTTACAAGATATTTAAGTAGATTATAGTCAAGAATGTCATCTTCCTATAATTTCAGTTTTAGATTGTGAAGAAAGGGATTTGTCTGAATAAATAAATATTGTAGTTTATCAATCTTTTGTTATATTGTGCTTTATCTTAGTAAAAAAATAATAATAATAACCCTTTTATATCGAGATATATGAATTTATATGACACTAAAAAGCTTCACGTCAATAACGTCACATTCACGTCACTTCTTAAGCATTACACACTCAGATTTTTTAATTGTATTTCACCGTATATTCCACCCACGCATCACTAAATTTTATTAATAAATATGTTATACATATATTACAATCCTTTGTTATTTGATTCTATTATTTCTGCTGTCCTGAGTTGTACTGACTTAAAATACACAAAACTGAAACATTATTTGAAATCAATTCCTGTTAAATTGAAAGAGGGTTTAAATTCATCATCTTACACTTTACAGTAAGAAACAGTACAGGTAGAAAGTATTTTCTACCTGTACAATAGTATAGCACAGATAGAAAGATCTTGAATACCCTATCATAAATGAACCATGTCATACAGTCACAACAATGAAGTTAAAAATTTTCATCATTTAAAAATGTTCTTAGGTTTTCATGGCCGTTCAGAATCTTTTGTGTATAGTTTTCTGGGCTAATCACCCCTGATGATGGACCCTGCAATGGAATCCGAAACGTCAGCCAGAAAGGTCAGATATGCACGATAGATTAGCCCAGAAAACTATACAAAGAAGACCCTCATTATTTCATTGTAAAATCCATTTGAAAACGGAATGTGTTTGAAAATAATCAGAATTTTCAAAATTCATAATAGATTTCGAGGATTTACTTTCAATCCAGTCAATCAATCAAGGATCCAAAAATCTATTACGGCAGTAATTAAAATTGAAAGATTCTACTACTAAAAAATTCACATGTTTTTTAATTCTGTTTCAACTGCTTCAAATATTCAGCTAAATCTCTAATTGATCATATCAAATTGATATGAAAAAAATATATAATAATGTGTAAAAGCACACAAAAACACAAGATAAATGTTATGCTTGTAATCATATACATGCGATTGCTCACAAACAAAATTTGATGGTATGAAAAATATTATATTTTTGCCTAAAATATATTAATGGAAATCAAACATAAAACACTGCAAAAGTGTGATTATTATTTAAACATACAATTTATTTTATATTATGAATCAACTTTCAAAACAGTGTTGGCGTATTGGAATTCTGGGCTGTTTTCATATTCACACATGTCTAGAGCTATCTCGCAACTCTCTTTCACCACCCGCTTGCTGTCAGCGAGGTATCTGGAAGGAGAATTCGTATGATAAATATTAAAAATAGATATTGAATAGTAATGCATGCATTCGACATACTAATGTCTCAATACTGCAAGAAATCCAACCACAGCAAACCATAACATAGCCTAGCAGCATAACTTTGGGCCAAAGAAGACTTGGAAGAATGTCACAATGATGAATAGATATGTATACTTTAAAAAAAAAAAAAAAAAAAAGAATAGATATGTACATTGTAGATATGACCCAGGATCGGTACTCGGGATCGGGGATCGGGTCATCCAATTGAGGCCACTATAGGTCAATACTAATATGAAGAAGGAGAGAAAGATTGAATAATGAGATTTATCTGAAAAACATATATGATAATGATTTAATTATTGAAATTATTGTCGATGTGAAATGAGATATTTTGATTTTATGTGTACCTAGTGAGGTAGGAAGCGGCCAACAGGCCTGCATGTAAATGGAATGTAGTATTAATACTTGTACTTTCTGGTGTATTGGTTACTTTAAGGATTTTTTTATTGATGCAAGCTTTAAAGGAATGTTGTTTTAAAACTAATTACTGTGTAAAATTTACTGTGGTCACTTTGTTTAATAATACTAAATTATATGTATATTATATTATCCATATTGAAATTTTATGACCACTGATAAATATTATTTGCTATATTACCCCTATTTTCAACTGAGTAACACTATATTCAAATCCATGATAGAATGTTTTTTAACATTTTCAGGGACACAAGTTGGTCACAGAACCATGGTAGAGACCATAATAAAAACTTTGAACCAGTGAGAAAAAAGACTGCAACATTAAAGATAAGCAGTGTAGAGGACAAAGCAAATTAATTACATGTTACTTTTTTTTCACTTTAGTTTATTCTTATATTAAATAGTTAGTACCAATTAGGGATTCTGTGTCGAGACAATTTGAGAATAAATTCTGGAGAATCCCATGGTTTATTCTTGTCTTGAGTCCCGGAACTTTAAAAAAAATAACACGAGACTGATTTTTCTTGATAATATTAATTTTAAACAAGGTATACAGATTAAATTAATCAACTAGAAAAATCTATTTATTGTGGTACAGCAGGTAGCGACCTAGTAGCGACCGGCGCACGTGTATCTGTATACTGGCCCGTTTTCGCATGTATGTAAGAACACATTGGGTAAATAACTTTATAGTAGACAGTAGTTATGTGTCATCTCACAGTACTCGCAGGAACCTTATCCTCTGTTTTCCAGTATTCATCTGGCAGTACTAATGAAGACCAATGAAATTCAGTAGTACAAGGCAGCAATTGATAGGTGTAGTAACTGTTCAATGAGGCCATCGATAATATCACAGAAGTGCTCAAAAAAATAATTAAACTCTTACTTCTGCAGTACTTGTGTACAGTCGGGTGTGGCTATGGCACCCAAAGCCTCGGCGCATTCGTGTCTGACCATTTCATTTTCACTGCTGTCCTCGAGATTGGCCACCAAATATGGAACACTGCTCTCATGCTGCATCTGACCCAGCACAAAGGCAACTTCGTGTCGGAATAGAGCACTCGATGCTTTCAAACCTAAAATTTATAAATAATGAATTCAATCATTTCTTTATGGACAGTGTAAAAAAGATACATGTAGAGGAAAGAATGTTGGTACAATTTATGTTTCCTATTCAATGGTGTAAATAAGTGATGCTATTATGTTATAATGATTTTTCTATTAGAATTTGAGTGGTTAATGGTGATCTATCATCATATAAATTGTTTGTAAGTAACCACAACCCAAATCGTATCATAACGTAAATGTGATGTTCTTCAATAAGCTCTGGAAATGGATATTCAAAAGAAAACTACATCTATCTGAGTGTGAAACTAACATGACTATAAAAAAATAATACAAAGCTGAAAAAATTTATTTAAAAAGGTTTAATTGATGATTTGTAATTGTGGAATGGGTGACTAATGGTATACAAGTGCATATGCAACTCTGGCAAAATATCTGCAATGAAAATGAATGAATTTAAAAGCACTTATAATAAATTTACATGTTAAATTCTATCGATTTAAACAGTTTTTCATGATGACTATTTATTATTCATTTTCATTCTCTTCAACATTCCCAGTAGCTTCTTAATCGTATTTCCGCATTATGGATAATAACGAAAAATATAATATACAAGTGTAAAAGATTTTATTTGACACAAGAAAATAATAAATATATTTTAACAATACTTATACGAGACCCGAAATATGATCGAGTAGACTTTGATCCAGGAGATTAGTGCTGGGTGCCTTCATATTTTGTGTTCATACAACGGTTGAGACTGAGCTAATAAAAATATATTTATTGGCTCAGTCTCAAAGCATTCTCAACACTGTGGTCACAAATGATACGAACATAAGCCTAGTCTCAGAAATCAATATGGAAAATTAGTACAGTCCCACTTTCGTTTGGCAAACATTTGGACAATGTTGACAACCTTTGTTTTTTGTCTTATCCACTCGCTGATCTTTCTCTCTCGGTGATATACCCAATATTACTTGTTCATAGCTATGTGTAACAGTTAGTTTTGATACAATCTGCAGTGTAAAAGGATATGTCTACAACTCTATATGTCAGTAGAGGAAGTTCATTTGTGCCATTCATAATGCGCGTGACATAACGGTTCCAAATATGATTTATTATTATAGTTCAGCAAATTTGTAATTTTTAAATGAATTCATGAACAAAATAAAATAATCTAATCGAAACACAAAAGAAAATTAACATGAAATAAATGGCATACCTTCTCCCAGGGCGACGACTGAATCATGTGTACGCATATTTCTTAGGCTAAACATGGCTCTGTATCTCTCGTAAAGTGACAAACCCTCGTCGAGCAATGTCTTTTTTAATTTGTCTACATCATCAGTATCGGCTGGAGGAGCCGGGTCGACGGAAGCGTACGGATTCTCTGAAAGGGGAATATCAACATCAGCTGGCTTTCTGAGCCAATTCAGCCGTTCGAGAGCTATTTGACAGGTTTCTGCTACTTCTATCACAGGGTCCTTGGCATACAGTTTGAGGGTATCCCTAACTTGCGGATCGCCAATAGCACCTAATGCCTCTGCTGAAAAATTAAAAAAATAATGATAATAATCTTTTTCGTTACCCTTAAGGCCTCTAAATGAATAATAATTTAATCATTCAATACTACCATTAAATAATCAAATAAAAAATTATAGATATCAACCTAATGTTATATTTTAAAGAGCCACATAGTTACTTCGCACAACTATTCCGATTGAATGAATCATCTATTGATATTCCAAGAATACTTGAGATTACTCATGTTTTCAGATGAAATGCAATATTTATTATATAAGCATTATACGAACCAGCTTCATGCCTGACCATTGGCTCTTGATTTTTATCCTCCAAAACTTTAATCAATACTGGAATAGCTGACACATCTTGCATCTGGCCCAAACAATAAGCCAATTCATGTTTTAGAAGAGCGGAATCATCTTCGAAACATTGATTAATACATTCAATCGCTGACGAACCGCCGAGATTTTTTAAGGTAAATAAGGCACGAAATCTTTCCTTTAGAGGCCGGGTCTTGTCATTTAACACTTTGCCAATGTTTTTAACTTTATTCTCGTCTATGTTCACCATGTTAAAGATAACTTGTCAACAAACGTCAAATAACTCCAATAGACACGTGCAGGAAGAATTTGAACTAGAAACACGCAGGTTGACCAACGACGCAGCGATGTAAACTTAAATATAACATATTTTGAATATACTGCTGCACTCACATTATAAAAAAGAATTTAGAGGAAAGGTATCCAAGATGGATAAATTTAGAGTCAACAATATTGCAAGGCTGCAATGAATTAAATGCAATTTCGTAAATACAATTGTAAAGATTATAAAATATTAATAAGAATCGAGCAATTATGAACAAGACATCGATGGTTTTATAAACTATTTATTGTGTTTGTTTTAGATTCAAATATGTTAATAGCTGTCAAGCTCTCCTTGTTATATTAATAGCTACCTGCCATTTCAGGAACCGGAAGTATTCCAGTATAATACTATGTTGAGTTTTTATATGTTTTACGTATTGGTATTTTTCGAAATAAAGTCCAATTTAACTGACTAGATTTTTTTGATTCCAAATTAAGAGCAATTTTTCTCGCACCATTTATTCCTATTCCTCTGCTGTATATATGTATGTGTGTATATACATATTGCTTGGTTGTACAATATGTCAAAACTTTCCTACTTACGCGAATCATATCAAAATTAGCAAAGCTCCTGTGGAAAACAAATCACTAATATAATTGTTATACAGATTGTAAATACAAATAACAGTAGGCGCAGACTATTTATGAGTAAGAAACCATTATGTCAGACAGACTGATTTATAATCACAGAACTATTGAAACGAAAATTAAAGATTTAATCTGTCCTTTTGATTTTTATTAAAAAATTAATCAATGAAAATATTTTGGCAGTTCAGATATTTGTATACTTTGTTTAGATATTGTTGATCATTTTTTAATCATTTATGAATATATGTCCAAATGGGCTTGCTTATATTCCATATTCCTGAAAGCACTTTTTAATTTATATTTTTCCTACTTTAGTGTCACGTCATTTCGCACAATATCGGCAACCTTGGATTTTCTTGTCACTTTTTCTATCTTCAAGTTGTTGCCAGTTTTCACACAATTCGTTGTGTAGAAGTCAATGTTTCTGCTCCATATGTTAGTACGGGCAGAATACATTGGTCGCAGACAAATTTGAATTAAATTATATATTTTGTTGTTGATTTCCATTCCATCTTTATCTTACACAATTCCGACTCCAACTCAACAACAATTTAAAAGAAGTTCATCTGAATGATTTCCTTTGCGTAATCTCATTTTACATATATACAGTCGTAATAAAAAGTAACGACCAGTGTTTTCAAATTAATTTTATAACATTAAACATTGACACGTCTACCTGATACATAAATTCATATTTATTTACTTGTTGGATGATGGTAATGTGTATTTGGCAGGTTTGAATAAATAAATAAAGTAAATACACAATGAAATTATTTTAATAAAATGTTGTACATTATACACAAATATGTTAAGTAACACGAGAGTGTGTGCACACATAAAACTTAATCAAGAAAACAAGCACATCTGCACGTGCTAGAGCAAGAAACCTGTCCATATAAATATGTTCGGTATTGACGAATCACTCTCTTTCCGGATTTTTCAGAACCCAGTAGGAACTCAATCATTATAGTAAACATGACATATATTATTGATTATACACGATTATTCCAAACAAAAAAATAAGTTGGGGTCGATCAATTTATGACGACTCCGCCTTAAATGCCATAACTCCGAGTCCACAGCTCTGCTTTGTATATTATTTTATATAAATAAAGGCAGAATCTACACTGAAAGGACAGTGAACGGTTTTTTGCTGGTATTCATGCCGTGTTGCTTTATCGCAATGATGCACTGCAGCATAGCATGAGCCTTGTAAAGTAAAAAAGTGTTAACCTAGAAGCGAATAAGTAGGACCGATATGGGGAGTATTTTATCTTAAAATGGTTATGGGTAAGCGGAGGATCGCTATTCGTAGACATACGTTCTAAAGTGTTGTGGAATCTTCCTGTCTTTGATTACTGCTTAACTCGATCTCAAAATTTTACCTAGATTCATATTCCTGAACCTTTTTACTCCCCCTGACAACCGTGCGAGGTTGTATGTATAAATAAATAATATTAAATATATTATATTATTAACTAGCTTAAAATCAAAATACCTTAAAATATCAACGCAGCAGTACGTTTGTGTTATTTTGACAGCTTCAAGTCATAAGAAGAACACAGATTATCATTATTTTTATTAATGTCTAGCTTGTTGTGCAATAAATGTGAAATCACAATCGACCGCCAAAATCATTTTCGATTGTTTCGATTAAGAAGCAGCCATTTTTATTACTATTCCAAACGTGCTGTGGGTCTGTCGTGACGACCTTTTGAAGGAAAATAGCATGTTTTCCATGTTTGGACTTCATTATAAATACTCATACCTACCTAATATGCAAGCGCTCATCAGTTTTGTTAAAAAAATAATTAGAAAATCAACAACTGATATATTTCTATACAAAATAAGTTTAATACAATTTATTATATTTACAATCAGTGACGCTGTCATTTGTTTCGGAACCTCTAATGTACAATACTTTTCCGTATAAGAAAAATTAAACGCATAAGTGAAGAATAATATATACCTACAGAGAAGTGTGGAAGAGACTTGGGGAGGCCTTCATCCAGTAATGAATAGAAATCGGCTGATAATTATGATGAAATTCCTACATACAGTAAAATAATACCTATCTCTGAATAGGTACGCGTCGATATTTTCAAATTAATCTAAACTACGTATTTTCTTCTAGATATTATAACAGTATCTATGTAATTACATATACTGTAATTTATATTATTACAGTATGTGGAATACGTAATGTATTGAGGCCCACGTTAGGTAGGGGTTTATTAAAATCCATTATAGCAAGAAATTGAATTTGAAAAATTCAGTCTCGGGTTATCACAAAAACACGTGAAACCATCGCTAAAATGTCATGTTGGGGACCAGCCCATCGATGCAAAGCAAAGATTTTTTTTCCATTTATGACTACATACAGGGTTATTCAACAAAGACCATTCATGACATTAACAATGGAATATAATTCCATTCAAATGTGCACCACAACTACATTTGTTACAACGCATTCTTCGGATCTTATTTTTAGTCAACTCTTTCACATAAATCTGATGCAATTTCACCAGTAACACGAGTTAGGTCGTTTTTTAATAGTTCAATTGTTCACATAAAGAATTATTGTTTTCAAACCTTTTCAGAATTCGACGAATAGCTTGCTTAGACAGATGATTATGTCGACCGTAAATTTCACGAAGTGCACGCACCGAAAACTTATTTTAATATGTTTTAATTACTTTTAAACGTTGTTGCCAGACTACTGAATAGAAATAAAAATGACAGCTGTCAAAATATTAATAAACATTGCTAAATAAACATTCTATCACATTTATTGGATAACTATATATCTATTACAAATGCCTGAAACATACTTTTTTGGAAGTGTGAATAATTTTGTTATTACATTTTAATGGATAAAATCGCGTAGTACTTGATATTCTAACATTTTTCGTACTATTAGCGGGTCCTTCCAATTTGCATTGGGACCAATTTTTTAATACTTTTAAAATTAGCAATATTAACTTTGTGGTTAAAATTCATATTTTTATTTATTATCTTTGTTTTATTAACCACTTATTTGAGTTTAAACTCAATTAAGTGGTTAATAAAACAAAGATAATAAATGAAAAAAACAATTTTTTAGTTACCCCACTACTTTACCTTCACTTTTGAATCTTTAGCGTGGACATTACAGATTTAAACTCCTTGACAGGAGAACTGATGCTACGCTACACAACGTGCTAGCGACCTTTAAGTAATCAATGTAAAATAAAGCACTCTTTTGTGTTTCAATTATCCAATAAGCCGAAAGCGATTGTGATTGAATACTCTTTGAATCTGTTTTACTACACTCTGATTCGGGTGTTTGAAGTGCTTGTAAAGCCACTTGAAGCAGTCGAGTCGTGGATCCACAGTCCTCTATTACACATAATATCATATAAAAAATTGTATGTTTAATAAAATTACCTTTAATCGGATATAGAAGAGACATTACCTATTCTAGTATGCTTAAAAAGTACTTACTAATGGAAGATAATGTTTATACCGAAAAATGTAGTAATTATTATTGTTAGATTAACTTCTTTCTTCAAAGATAATAATTATTAAGAGTCGAAATTCAATTAGATGTGAAATTTATTTTATGAATCGTTCTAAATATATTAAAGCGTTAATTAATTAATTAATGTTTAACACCGTGCAAAATACTTGTAGGTAATGAATGTTTGGAACAAGTAGATGAGTTGGTGTATTTGGGAAGTATGTTTGATAGAAACGGAAAGGCTGAGAATGATATCGAAAGGACGGTGACTGCAGGGAATAAAGTGAACGGCGCTTTGTCAACCGAGACAAGTCTAGCGGTGAATGCAGTGGAAATGAGATCACTTACTCGTATATGTGGCAAAATCTATTTATGACTGAGTAAAGAATGAAGAAATAAGGGAATAGTGTAAAGCTGATGTCAGTATAATGAGTAATATTAAGAAATGATCACTTATGTGGTTTGGTCATATAGAACGGATGATTGAGGAGAGAATGGTAAGAAAGATATATGACGCAAGTGTTGATGGCACCAGAAATATAGGACGTCCGCGGAAGACTTGGCACGACCAGCTAAACCAGATAATGGAGGATGGTTCTGTTAGAAGCCTCAACAATCGGAGAGCTTGTATGAGAAGATTTATGAATGTGGATGAGGCGAGAATTGTGTGTCAGGAGAGAGGAGTGTGGCACTCTATCCTCTCTGCCTACCCCCGCGGCGAAACGGCGTAATGGTAAGTAAGTAAATATTTTTATTTATACTGTCTGTCATTTCTTTAGACGAAATCCATTAGGAGCCCTAATTTTTGATTGTTTATTAACACTTTCGGCCCGTATTTAGATGGTGACAAGTCACGAACATTTTCAACGCCGCGGGTAATAAATATTATATTTTATTAACACTCATTATTGACTGGTTGACTGCTGAGGGCTACTCGAGAAGGTTGATTGTGATGTATGAATATATTGGCTTACTCACGTTATCGTTATCCACGTCAATCACTCATGACGACGTGTCTCGTGAGTGTAAATAACCGTGATATGATATGATAACTTACTATCAATTATTACCGATAAAACATACTTTCTACGATTTGCTATTCAACAGAAACAAAACGCCGAAATTCATATTAAAATTCACACCAAAGCCTGCACTCGAGAAAACTCTTGTGACCAATGTTCATCAATTGAAGAAAAAGACTGTATCAAGTACCTTGGAATCATAATAGATAACAATCTCAAATGGAAAGAACATATTACTAATCTCACAAACAAAAAAACTGCCTACATATTTTTTAAACTCAGAAACATCTTATCACTTACGTATCTGAAAATAATATATTACGCGTTTGTACAGTCACACTTGCAATACGGTAATATTGGATGGGGAGGTGCATATAAAACTTCAATGTCACAATTAGAAATCACTCAAAAAATGATAATAAAAATTATTCTAAAAAAAAAAGAGTATCCAAGTATACAACTTTTCACAGATTTTAAAATAACAAAAATAGTAGACACAAAAAAAAATCAATAATTCAAATTTTCAAAATTAACAATCAATTAAATTTTAGAAGCGAATTTCGATCTACAAGATGTAGAGAACAAATTTATATCCCAAAACTAAAATATACCGCAACTCAAAATCAATATATTTATCAAGGCATCAAATTTTTTAACAATCTCCCCAACACAATATATATACATATAAATAGAGACAATAAAAAATTATAGTGAATGTGTTGTAAATCTAAAGTGAACCATTAGTGTATTATTGTGATTAAGTTGGAATGTTAAACAGCGATGCTTCTGATTGATTCTCTACTCAATTGAATCATATATTAAGTGCATATTTGCGTATTTTTTTGTAAGTGAACGATTATGTTTTGCTAAATAATAATAAGTATCGTTTGTTTGACATCTAATGAAGAGCAATAATTGAGATCTGTCATTCAATGATGTTAGTTAACGTAAAGAATCGACGGTTACATAACCATTACAATTGTTTTCCAAGATGTCACTCGGCCCGTTGGCATCGTGGATACTGTAATTTGGCAATTAGTAAAATGAATTCCCATTGGGCTGAATAAATGTCGAAGTATCTATTTCTTGGTTTAAATGAAGTCAATTTTAAGTGGTATTATTAGATACTTAATAACTTCGGTACCGTGAATATTATTTTGTGAGATATAAAGTAATTTTGTGAGCACGTACAATTATATCGTTTAACAACTCGCACACAAAATACAGTAGTAACTAACTAATTAACTTACATTCACGCCGTTTCATGAGGATAGAGCCCGACACTCTTCTGTCCTGACACAATTCTCGCCTCATCCACATTCATATATCTTCTTATACAAGCTCACCGATTATTGAGGCTTCTAACAGGATCATCATCCAGTATCTGGTTTACCCGGTCGTGCAAAGTCTTTCGCGGACGTCCTCTATTTCTGGTGCAATCAACACTTGCGCCATGTATCTTCCTTACCATTCTCTCCTCATTCATCTTTCCATATGACCAAACCATCTTAGTGATCTTTTCTTAATCTTACTCACTACATTACATTCTTTCCTTATTTCTTCATTCTTTACTCTGTTATAAATAGATCTGCCACACATACGCCTAAGCGATCTCATTTCCACTGCATCAATATCGGTACCAGGACTCCATTTTGTACCGTTAGTTTTGCCTCGGTTAACAAGTTCCCATTAGCTATAATTTCATTCAAAGCGCCGTTCACTTTATTTCCTGCAGTCACCCTCTTTTCGATATCTTTCTCAACCTTTCCGTTTCTATCAAATATACTTCCCAAATACACAAACTCATCTACCTGTTCCAAACATTTATTACGTACAAGTATTTAACGCGGTGTCTTGCTTTCTTCCTTCTCGAAAACCATCACTTTCGACTTGTCTACATCATAATAAGGTCACTTTCCTTGTATACATCGTACATTCTACTCACTAGACTCTGTAATTCTTGTTCATTATTCGCCAATAATACTGCATCATTGGCTTACAATAAACAGCATACAATCAAATCGCTTATTTTCGCTCCCACATTCATACATTCCAGTTCTTATTGATTTTGTAGTTATCGATTTAAAATATTTATGTCATATTAGCAGGCAGCTAAACCGCAAATGCATCATAAAGTTATACTTCTCAGGTTCTTGAATAATTAAAAACAAAAGAGTCGGGTTTTTTTACAATACATATTAAACAAAAATTTTCCCCGCCTCCCCCTGGAAAAATTCCTAGATCCGTTGGTGCAATATTGTGACGTTCTATAGTGTTTATATTATGTGCATCTAACTACAAAAATTAGACCCCAATGCAAAATAGAAAAAAGACCCCCTAATATACATATATGTATACTAAACGTGCCTCACAGTTACCTGGTTGATAAACCAGCTCGTATCAACTTTAAATATACACTTAGTACCGACCCGAAAACCGGCAATAATACATTGCGGCGTAGCCACTCAGAGAGCAAGCCACACCCATTCACTTATCTGGCGCCCGGCTTCCTCTACAGACCGCCAACTAGCAGACACTTCACGTCCTTACTGTTTCTATTTACCTATATTGTGCAAAGTTGTAAGTTAATTATTATTTGTTCCACCTACTCTAGCGACAACTACACACACACACATATCCTTCTCATCTGAACATAGTGGAGAGCTGGGAGATATAGGTCCCTGGCATCAACGCATCGATCCGTCTGATCATCACTCAGAACTATATTAACTCATCCCAACAAACTTATGTACCGATAACTCCTATACTAGTAACTTCTATAAACTTATTATTTATTATATATTCAGTAATGTTATTCATTGAAGGAATTCCCAAATAATTTTACTTGTTCAATGGTTTTAAAAAAAAATTCAAACGTTAATATATTAACCCGACGTATTAATAGGATTCTTTTGTATACATTGATAATGTGTTTATGTATTTGCGTAATAAACTTAAGAAATGATTTTTTTTTAATTTTATAATTCCGCTACTCGATGGATTTTAAAAAATATTAGTCCACATATAAAAGTATTGAAGATAATTTTTTTAGAGCGCAAACCGCAAACCATTGACTGCCCTAGCGTAATTACGTCGCTGGTTAGATTGTAAACCATGGTGAAGAATGTCGGACCAAATTTCAAGACACACTGAAAATCAATGAACGATCTAGAGGTCGCCCAAAGTCTCAAAGATTAACAATCGTTAAAATAAAATGGAATCAAAAATTAATAATTTTTCGTGTACATTTTTCAATAATTGCCGCCCTTGGGTGTTGCTCTTACTAGCATAACGTCCAGGTCCAACCCTGTAGTAATGAAAAATATTTTTTCATTAATAATTTGTTGGCCAATACTCATACTCTAGCTATTATTGAATTATTTTTATAAATAATTGTGTTTCTGCATAACACTAATAAAACTGCGTTTTATTGTTTTATTTATTATTACTTTGTATTTGCGTCTTATTTATTATTACGGTGTACAATGTTTGTAAAAATTATTTTTTGAATCTATCTATCAATTTATATTATTTTAACAAAAACAGATTCTCGGTATAGTATATTAAAAATATGGTGTAGAATTGAGTGCCCTGATTTCAATTTTTTTTTAGTTATTCGGGCGTACGTGTTTAAAAATTTATTTCACATTTAAATTTCTAAACTATACTATAATAATTTCTGACATTTGACAGACTTTAGAAAATGACACGTTTCCAATAAACTACAGTATCCCACCTCGAAATAATTAAAAATGACTCTTAAGTCGAAAATAATAATAATATATTTCACTTTAAGCCCAGCACGCACTGCGGTTAAACGCGCGCGGTTTTAGCCCACAAGATACTGTATCTCGTAGGTTTGTATGCGAACGCACGCACTTGCGTTTTGCGGATCAAACGCATCCGGACACATTTTGCTCCGCGGTTTAAAATGCGCATGGATTTGTGATCTATGGAAATTCATGGTAGCGCCCGGATTGCGGTTAAACGCGGGCGGTTTTTTTCAATAAGTACGCGTTGAACCAATGGAGAGGCTAGACGCAACGTCACTGTATGTCGTCAACTAACTCTGAGACTACGTTTGCGGCGACATCGTATTAATCTATCAGACAAAATTATAGTCCGAAAATTACGATTGTATCGTATGATGAAACATTACAATCAAACTTTTAAATATGATACAATTATTATTGAATCTAATTATAATTACAATAACTTTTTTTTGACACCTTCATAATTACCGCTACTAATCAACTGCTATTTATTTATTTATTATTATACACTCCCTGTTCAGGCATATTTCCTATTTTGCTATAAAGTTGTTTTCTAACCTCAAAGTAACAGAGGTACGTTTTTTAGGTGATATTTATTTACGAAACGTTGTATCCTGAAACGTAATATATTGACCCATTTCTATTAAAAGTTTGTCAAAACTATTTATTGACATTCTATAATAATAAAAAATCCTGGATATACGAATATACTTCTATCAAAAGCTGCCATGACTATTTGTTAACATTCTATAATAAACAAAAATCTTATCGGGATGTTCTCGCATATTTTGGAAAAGTTTATAAAAATAATCCTTTATGTATTTTTTCAATTAACGGATAAATCCAGTATTTATAATGGCAGCGGGGATTATTTTTTCTATTTCTGATAACCTTAAATACCACACCACACCAAGCTATCTAGAAGTCCATATTGATACTGAACCATAGATTAAAACTGAAAATACGCGGTTTAAAATTGCAATACGTGTTGGTGTGCGGTTTTGTAAAAAACCGCGGCTGTAAAAAATCGCAATGCGTGCTAAGCCTTGGAGTTTCATGAAAAACCATACCATAATCATAAAAAAATAAAATTAAACTAACTAACCTAACATAATCCAAGTAATTAATTTTACATAGATAGTATAAAAAATATATTCTATCATAAAACGTGCATTTTGTAAAAAATCTCAATTTAGTATGTATTCATCATGTTTCTGATTTGTCTATGATTTGAGTGAATTCGCATATCCACATATAAAGCGTTTCATATGTGAAAATATATGGTGAAAATTTGAAACATTAAAATATAATAACTTTTTAAATACTTGCGACCGGATATTTTTCCATTTTTGAAATCAGGGCACTCAATTCTACAGGATTCTAGCCTATATTTTTATTGTGAAATACTATACCTTAATCTGCATACCAGCTAACTCCAGTTTTTTTAAATGTTCAGGAGCAACAAAAAACTGTTTCATTTTGTAATTAAACGGATTACGAAAATTTCAAAACACACTTTGGTAGATTGTTTATGCAGAAATAGGGTGGCTAAGAAATTTTATTAATATTTTAATTCATCTTGTACTTATAGGGAATATTTGGAGTTTTTCTGAATTTGTTTACCAAAATTATAAAATATTATTGGGAGTTAGCTGATTTTCCATCATAATGTAGTGATTAAGATTTCCGTGGACGTCCTCTATTTCTGGTGCCATCAACACTTGTGTCAGGTAAACATTTAAGGTTTTTGTTCAAGAATCAATCTAAGGTTTTTCAGCGCGTAGTACTTATTTATAATTTTAAAAACATGGTTCTTTGATAATTAAAATAAATTAGATTAGAAAATTTTATTTAATGCGTTTTATTACTTTCATTCTTAATTTCCGCAAACATTAAGTGAACATCACTCCCCGTCATATACCGTGTCAAATAGTCGTATAAATTATGATTTGTTCATATTAAAATATACCTTTGAAATGTTGAATTTATCAATTTTTATAAATTAAAAAACGAAATACTAAAAATATGTTTTTCTTTTAAAATTTTATATTGAAAAATTTTACAGTTTGGGAATCATTTAATGAAATAACTTATCAATCCAGCGTATTATATAAACTGATTTTAAAACAGTAATTTAGTACGTATTACTAAGTTGGAAATCTGATTTTGAAGATGGGAGAAACGCCAGTATTGTCAGTTAACAAAATTATACTCGTGTTGCTTTTTCAAACTAGTTTTGCAAATTGCTTTTTCTTAAATTCTATAAATAATGTGCTGAATGCATTGGTAAACTGCGATTCTGATGATAATAGTTTTTATGAGATTACGGAGGATGATAACGATTCTGACGAAGAACCACCGCTGTGGCCGTATCCTATTAAACCTCCTACAGAATACCTACCGTCATGGCCGTATCCCATTAAACCTCCTGCAGAAGACTCATTAGAGCGGCCATGTGATAATAAACATCCTAAAGAAGACTCATTAGAGCGGCCATGTAATAATAAATATCCAAAAGAAGACTCATTAGAGCGTCCATGTAATAATAAATATCCAAAAGAAGACTCATTAGAGCGTCCATGTAATAATAAATATCCAAAAGAAGACTCATTAGAGCGTCCATGTAATAATCAGTATCCTAAAGGAAACTCACTAATAATACATTTAGTAAAGAAGGCCCACCAGAGTCGTCGATAAAGGGATTTTTCCAGGTTGCCAGGTTCGTTTATTCTATATTTATTTAATATCATTTATACATGTGAAAAAAAAACATTTATATTTATTATAATATTAAAATATCTATACACTTCGCTGATATGACATAAGTTATGGGGAGATAATTTCAAAGGAAGTGACACTCCAATTTAAAATAAATAAAATATACATTTTTGATCGGAATTAACGTAAAATATAAACATATTTTCATTGTACATGGGTACACCTAGAAAGTATTAGATATATTAAACCATGTCATTATTATGTGCCGTTTTTAAGCGGGGAAAAAATAATTAAACTTTAGCCTAAGCTTTAAATTTTTCGCGGTTTTAAATTTAATTACGCGAATTGAAGAACGTCGACGCTGTCTGAAAAAAAAAATTTTTTTTAATTCGCTACCAATATCATCGAAACCAAACATTCTTTCGATAGGCACGATCTTAAATTACGCCACTCGGTACCATATAGGGGAAAAATAATTAATAATCTTGAAATGATAGAAATCCAGAAAAATTTGAATTCGGAGGAGAAAACATTAATCACATTTTCAAATACTTCACCGCTATTGTCGTTGTTTTCAAGAAACAATAAAGCCACACTCACCCTTACATACCCCACCGCTCCATAGCCAACTGTATTTAATTTAGTTCAATTTACACCTGTAGACGGGAAAGACTGCTCTTCCCCAAACTAGTAGTGAAATTAATTCAAAAATATTGTGTGTGTGTGTGTGTGTGTGTGTGTGTGTGTGTGTACTACAAAATCAAAATAAAAATAATATAGTTTTTTAATTAAAATGTCACACCGCGAAGTAACTGCCAAATCAATCAATGATATTTAAGTCTTACATTCATCTTCTCAAAATCGATAATAGGGATTTATGGTCTTTAGGTCGGCTCCCTGGCAGATCGAACATCGTATTTGAGTTTTTGTCTCTTTCTATCAATCTCAAGCTAATCACTGGATTTATCTCCAGATCAAAATGTCAACACGTGTACGTGGTACCAAGATTTATCACTACTAAAATCTCTTAGAATATCTCACGGGATCTCCTTTTGTGGATACAGGCCATTATACTGATAAAATAATACAAATAAAACCATATCTCACTATACGGCTGCTCTTTATACGGATTTTCGCTATAACAACCTTTTAAATTATAGCTCAAGTTCGATTTGCGAGGCAAAAATTTTCCATATACGGCCATAAATTCAATATTTGTCATTTTAAACAAAAAATAAACATTCTACTTCAAACTGTTCACGATGGAGATCGAGGCATTAATACAACCATTAACAAAGGCCTATTGGAAAGTTGGCGGGTTATCGGGAGATAAAAGATAGGATGGCACTTACTTGTGGGTCTCCGATCTCTGGAAGCTGGTTCGTTTCTCCCTGGTCCACCAATTCACAAGCGACGCAGAATTGTCTCGTAATTGATGACACTCGCGTTAGAAAAGTAATTGTTTTAAATATGTTAGCGGTAGTAAAATATTATATATTAGCGGTAATTAATGTTAGCGGTTGTAAGCGGATTTACAGCGACGGCAGCGTACCGTGTTCAGTTTCGAAAGCGGAGTGGCTCGGGCGGTAGTATCAGCAGACAGCAGACTCTTCTTTCTCCTTCATGCCTAGGGACTAGGATAGGACAAGAGTAAAAGGGACAAGACATATTTCTGTAATCCAATGAGATACGCGCGCGTAGTACATTTAAATGGCGCTAACACCTATTAATCATTTTAAAAAATGATGCGACCCAGTGACCACTTTAAAATGCAAAGTAAAGGAACGTATTCTAGTCTAATTCTTTTTTCATTGTTGTACTATAGTATATTATATTCATAAAATACTATGGACCAGGTCTGTTACACAATTCAAAAACTATTTATCTTTTCGAAAAATTGTTTTTTTTTTCTTCATATATATTTATTTATATATTTCTAAGTATTTCATTTAACATCTCCTAATCTATTTTTTTTTATCCTTGTATAATTTCTATTTATAAAAAAAAATGTTTAACTAGGTAAAAGGCAATCCTTGCCGTAAAACTGCCTTACATTTTGGCAAAAGACCAAAATTAAAATGTAATAAAAAATAAATTTAAAAAAATAAACCGTAACAAAGAACCAAAAATAATGAAAAAAAATTCACCAATTATTTCTTATTTCGAATAATTAAGTAAATTTTTTGCTGAGAAAAATGTATTTGAATTTGATAGTTATCAACGGCATTATTTTTGTACCAACTTATAGTTTGTAATCATCAATTTGTACCAACTTATAGATTGTAATCATCAAACAAAACATAAATTAAATTTATTTTTCAGGTTAATACAACAGAAGTATTAGTGGTACGAACTGGACACCAGTAAACCAAAAGAGCTTATTCTAATGCTGCCTCGGTGTATTCAAATTTATATCTGTACACTATAAATATTGCTTAATAAAACATTTCGATGTATAGTTTAGTTTTTTTTTATCAATGTTTGCTTTTCTTTTGATTACTTGCTGTCTACATTTTATACACATTTGTATATACGGACAAGTTTTCACGGCCGTCGGTAAATGTTCAAACATACAGGGTTGCCCAAACATCTCGTAATACATAAGTTATTTCAAAACATAATATGATTAATTATAATTCTTAATGTAATTTTTTTTGTACAATATTTAGCTAATCATAAATCATAAAAACACCCCATATTACATCATCTACTGGGTTTAAATCTGGGCTTTTCATTGGCTACATGCCTGGCTCGATGAAATTAACATTCTCACGACGAAGAAAGTTGATTGTATTTCTGGCTATCTGAGATGGAGCTCCGTCCTGCTGTAATATTCAGTTATGCCGTAATGTCTAACTGTACTCCAGGTTTTGTTTTAAAACCCTTTGATCATTTTCCTAGATCAACGTTTTTCAATTCGCAAATTTTTGATCAGAATACGGTCTTCTGCGGTGATTTTTGTCATTCTGGGCAACAATTTAAAAAAAAAAACAAATATAAACAATGGTAAAATTAATAATCAAAGATGGCGACCGGAAATTGCCGAAATAAAACGTAATATATGTAAACAAGTAAGTAAGTAAATTAGTAAACTATTTAAGCTATTGTTGATATAGTTAAACTAATTTTGATGTAATTATATCACATTTTACGAAATGTTCTCACTTTGTTTGGGCCACCCTGTATACGTGGTGATTCGTTGGCTAATTTAGTTAGCTGGTAAAGCGAGGTATTGTGATGTATACCTTTCTGAGAGGATCAATGTCATTCTTGGGGTACATAATCGCACTACTATCCTTCGATATTCCTTCGGACTTCACGAAGATATTGATGAAAAAATAGATATCATTGCAGTTGACAATCGATACTGATGCGCACAATATTTTCGATATCGACATTCATTCAACAAATTGATATGTAGAATATCTTAAGTACCAAATTGTGCGGACCTGGCAACTTCGCCACGAACTACCATCAGTATCAACTAGTAGATCAGTAGTAACTTTTTACTAACGTCCTCAGTAAAAATCCTTTGCGGGTTATTGATACATCGACTGTCATCATTGTCAAAGCGTATATGAAGATGAAATAACAAATAATCGTGAAATATTTTTATTTTATGCATTATCTATGGATTTTTTCGCCTCTGCGTTCAAATCTGTCACTTTGGTGTCGAAATTATTTCACATTATGCGCTAATGTATATTAAACAACGAGAACATCACCGGATAAACTATCATTACTAAAATAGCGGGATATTATTATATTAATAATTAATTGTCATATATTGCAACTTTCAATGTATAAATGTGTCAGATGACTTTTGGAACAGCTGTAAAAAGTCCATCATATTTAACGATTTCTCGTTTTTATTATCGCATATCGCAGAGTAAAATGAATTTACTTTCGAGAAGTAAATATTTTTTTACTAACAATCACAAAAAATTCGAAAAAAAATTACTTTAGTAACTTTTTTACTATAGTTACAAGTTACTTCTGATCACACAACTGTCCCTTAGGCGAGTTGGAGACTGACAGGTATTGCAGGACATACTGTGATGAAGAGATTCACCCTGGCCATAGTGCCCACGATCTCGTCAATAACGGCTTCTACACCTGGTTGGTAACTGATCACGTCCTTTTGTCCCGGAAATTACTGTCAACAAAATTTTATTACAAATTCAATTAATCAACTAGAAAGACATACAGAAAAAAATACATCTGTCAAAAAAATATTTAGTTGCTACCGGAATTCGAACCTAAACTTCTTCCTATCAAGAGAAACGCGTTCACCATTTTCACTATAGCAATCGAATACATTTTCGACAAATTTTGAAATTATATTCTGTAATATGTCTAATTAATACATCTACTATTCCATTATTAAAAGCAATCAACTTTATATTTAGGTGCATCTCAAATATCTTGGAATAAAATCAAATAGGAAACGTCAGGATTATATTAATTTATCCATTTTATTAAATTTGGTAACTTTAACTAAGGTAGGGAGAACACATTTTTGTTGTGAAATTGCATTCGATAGCAACTAATTAGCAACTTTTCTGTATATCTTTTTGTTAGAACTGTCACTTTTTAAATGTATGTGTATGTGTGCGTCTCATGAAAGTGAGTAGATGAGTGAATGGTGGGGGACGAACTTTATAAAAGGCTGTCTCTGAGGGAACAGCTCTCTTCCATCATAGCTTCTCCTGAATAACTATTCATCTCTGAAGTGTGTAATTATTATTGGCTGTAAATACGTTGTTGTAATAAACTTAATATTGTTACCTAGACATACTGAATTTCACTTACAAGGAATCGGGACCCAAGAAATTAGTCATTAATTAGAGTATAGAACACCAAAGGAATCTGGTGATCATGGAAAGTCATCGCACTTGTCAATTGATTCATTTAATTTGTATTAAAATACCACAGAACTGTGACCTGAAAGTGCAACATCACAACAAAAATGTGTTCTCCTTAAAATTGTATTGTTTAATAAAGTTTCTACATACTACACATTCTACATGAAGGATGGTACAATCAACTGTGTTTTTCTGCTCTTCCATTCGGGTATACTCTATCGACGCTGAAAATATCACCCGAGTATCGATTTCCAGTCAGTCGCTACAGCGGACAGCTGCTGCCAATGTACCTTTAAAGGTGTGCGGGTGTGCGCGTGTACACGATTAGGCATCATAGTGCACAGAAAAAAAAATAGCGCACGCATAATTTTTATCGTGACGTTTTCTTCATGTGTCGCCTTCTGTCGAAGATTGGCCGCCATGTTGCTGTTGGTTGATTTATCATGTGTAAGATTATCTGACACTTACACTTTCTGACGTAACACAGTCACGATAATCTCTTTATATTTATGCCTCAGCTGCTTTCTTTCTTCCCCTGTATAATAATAATAATAAAAATAATGTGTTTATTCCAGCGTGATCAGGTTTTTGTTTTTTTTTTAACCCGATTCGCCATAAAGATAATACATATTATGTTATACATTAAAGGTTATGAAATAAATATGATTCTAAAATAATGAAAAATAAAACCAATAAAAATATTAATAAATAAAAAATAAATTTAAATAATTTAAATAAAAAGTAAAAGTAATAATGATAATGTAAAATATCACATTTTTCATTGCAGTGAATGTGTCCAAAATGTACAATTTTCCTTGATAGTTTTTATTAGCTCTCTTGACTTGTTTACGCGTCTTAATATGTACATCTTCATTAGTAATGTGGTTAACCCAGGCCCTACCAGTAGTCTCATACTTAGTGATGGTAAACCGTTATGTAACTGTGATTGTGATAATGATTGGTATCTGAGATTTGACGATGATTGGTAACTAAGATTTAACTGTTGGGGGTTTACTTTCTAGCGTACACAGCTCTAATAATTACGAATAATCATAGTCACAGTAATGACTTAACTAGTTGTTTTTCTTATTTTATCCATCAGCGCATAAGTTATAGCAAATGATTTGTCTTCCACAGGCTCTTTGATAATTTCGATATGGTACGTGGAAGTAAAAAAGTGTTAATTAATAAATTTTAACGCTTTATAAAAGAGAGAGAAGAGAGAGACAACTTCACAATAAGAATGTGTTTTCCTTAATAATATATGTTGTATCAATGTGTCCAAAATTTAATAAAAATGATTTGATAATTCTAGCGTCTGCTAACAGATTACTCAAAGGTATTTGAGATTCCGTAAAAATAAGGTAGATGGCTCTTTCAAATAATGGAACGATTGAATGTATCAAAATCAAAAAGGTAACATGTAGGTTCGAAAATTTGTCGTTAAAAATATCGATAATATACTTTCTCCAGTTTGGAAAGAGATCCAAGTTCGAATCCCGGTGGCGCAACAATATTTTTCGATAAAAATTGATTTTATATGTATATCTTTCTAATTAATATATTTAATTCATATTTATTGTATAATTGTATGTTCACTTCTGATTAACAACAAAAATTATGTCAGTAAAGGTTTAAATAAATAAATAAAATGTAACGTGACCCCCAATGCACCGCATTGGCTGCACTAGCATAGCCACTGCATCCTTCAGTTGATTTCAAATAAACAAAACATATTTTGTACACACAGGCTGATTGGTTTTTTATTAATTAATTAATTAAATCCAGTTAGTGCACAATACTTTCGCACCGCCATACTTTACTAACAGACTCGCTAAAAGACGGAAGTTTATGTTCCTGACATCCTCTAATATTCATTCACAGACCTTCGCATTCCAAGTCAGAAATAACATAATTTTATTTATGTTAAGACTTTAAAACATATATAAAAACCTTTATTTACGATTGCTTAGAAAAATTTCTGGTTTTACGGACCATTTAATAGAGCTGTTTACCACAGACGTGTTAATAAATTACAGTAATAACATTCAATCGGGTTCAGCATCTTGAAACTTAAAGACATTGAAGGAATGACCTCAATTAGGCAGTGGCGTGCAGTAGGTATAAGTTTAGATTATGTTGTTACCAATTATATAATACAATCATATATAATATATGTACTACATAATATGTTGTACATACGGTTATGAACTTTCGTTTAACCAACGTCTTTAGACAAAATGAATCCATCATTTGTACGACCCTACCATATACGCATATAAGTGATCTCGTATCCACTGCATTCAGTCTACTTTCATTCCTTTTCTGCCAGCTCCAGGCCTCACTTACATACATCAGTGTCGATATCAAGACTCCATCGTGCACCGCTAGTCTTGCCTCGGTTGACAAGTTCCCGTTAGATATAATTCCATTCAAAGCGCCGTTCACTTTATACCCTGCAGTCACCGTCCTTTCGATATCATTCTCAACCTTTCCGTTTCTATCAAACATACTTCCCAAATACACAAACTCATCTACTTGTTCCAAACATTCCTTACCTCCAAGTATTTAGCACAGTGTCTTGCTTTCCTCCTTCTCGAATACCATCACTTTCGACTTGTTGACGTTCATAATAAGGTCGCTTTCCTTGCATACACTGTATACCAAACTCCGCCGAAGAAATTAATATTTAAACCTTTAAAGCTGAACATTTCAGTTCAATGTAAATGTCAAATAGTACCTTGTTATTCTGAGTGTACGACATATCATTTCCCTTCGGACTATATGACCCAGTTTAAAGTCGATTTTTCCATGTAAAAAGGCGAGCAATATGGTCTAAAAAATAAGGTTTATACAAAATACCATTCAAGATTCAATCTATCCCCTATCTACATAAATGCTTAATTTGAATAAATTGTAGAAATGACAAATTTTAAATTTAAAAAAAATAAACATCATAATTTCAACCAAGTACGTGTGTACCTACTAAACCATTTTTAATTCTTGTATATAATTTGGTTATTTAAACGAAAATATATGATTTTTAAGGATATATAAATAAGTTGTATTTATGTATCCAAAATTTAATAAAAAAACTCATTATTAATTAATTCTGACGTCTCCTATTGGATTTTACTCAAAGGTGTTTGAGATTCCGTAAATATAAAGAAGATGGCTTTCAAATAATGGAACGACAGATGTATCGATTTGAAAGTGCAACATATATTTTTATTTTAATATTAGAAAATATAATAGATTTTTAAAATAATCAGTAGGATATATATCATTTCTTTTAACATTTATTTCTTCTCTATGAGAGTAAGACTAATATATAATATATAAGTTCGAAAATTTGTGAACTAACTTTGTTGATGTAGCATAATCGGTTAATGCATTTCATATATATCGGTTAATGATAGCAACAAAAATATTTTTTTGTTAAATTGATTTTATAAGTATATCTTTTTAATTTATATTAATTTTGTATTGAAAATATATTAAATTAAATTATTTTATTATTAGTATTTTTGTGTACACGAGTACACCGTAAGTAACATTAAAGGAAAGGAACACAACAATTATCCTTACAAATTAATATTAAAACAGTAACAGTGTAATAAAGCATATTAATAAAGCTGTTACATATACAAAAAAAATATTATAAAGAAACATTTTGAAAGTAACAACATAATATATTAAAACAAATTTAACAAACATATTGAAAAGTAAAAAAATGTTTACAAAATTGTGTAAAAAAAATGTAATTTTTATTATAAGTTAATAACATGTTATATTACGAAGGTTACCACAAAGATATCAATATTTCAGAATCAACTGCAGGTCTCTGTTAAAAATAGTCAAACTGTCATTGAATATATCTACAAACTCACTCTACTTATTTCCAAATCTGCCATTTTGAATCTAATATTTACTGAAAAAATGGAGAGGTTAGTGAAAATAATTTCTGAATACTATAGTGCTGACATGTTATAATAAGTATAGTACTTGTATTGTTTACTGTTATTAAGGAAAACACATTCTTATTGTGAAGTTGTAATTATTCAGAACATAGGTCTGTGATATTTTAAATACTAAATTAATGTATTAATTATAAATATATACATATATAATCAATTTTGTCGAAAAATATTGTTTTTGCGTCACCGGGATACGAACCTGGATCTCTATTTCCAATCCGGGGAAGTGCACTACCTTTGTGCTATAACGCCAGTATTTTTCTTGACAAATTTTCGAACCTATATGTTACATTTTTCAAATTAATACACCTGTCGTTCCATTATTTGAAAGCCGTCTACATTATTTTTACAGAATCTCAAATACCTTTGAGATCCAGGTTCGTATCCCGGTGACGCAAAAACAATATTTTTCGACAAAATTGATTTTATATGTATATATATATTTATAATTAATACATTAATTTAGTATTTACTGTTATATTTTCAGCAATACTCAACATATTTTAAACATGGCTGGAAGATTTATTTTTTAATAAATGTAAGAATCTTTCTAATACAAAAATAGTTTAATTTTTAAACAGCTTATTAAGTATTTATAATTACCTGAAGTACCTGGCGTTACCCGGGCTTTATGCAGTGTGAAGAGGCTTCATTTAGGAGGATGAGGGATGGTTTTTTTTCGAATACAAATGTAGACAGTAATTTTCCTCTTACTTTGAAAGTCAAGTGTGCAAAATTTCATCGAGAAGTACCAAAATTCTGCATTAGGGGTGGGAAATGGGGATGGTGGTGGTTTTTTTAAATATCGTGTAGACAGTGACCTTATTCTTGTTTTGAAGGAAGTGTGTAAATTTTTTTCATGCTCGGAATAAAACTGTACATTTGTATAAAAAACAAACTCACAGACACTCTTCTTTATATATATAGTTCTACGGCAGGCACACCTTTAAGTTTAGTATCACTAAACAGTAGGATTGAGAAGCCAGACGCCGACATGAATGTATAAAAATGATAAAAAAAATTATGAAACTGTATTATAGTAAATTTAACAATTGTCAAATACCGATTGAGTTGTTTATAAAATACATAGAAACAGATAACACGTATATTATATTTAATATATACAGTAAAACCCTGATTATCCGAGGTAATGTAGACTAAACCTATCTCGAATAATACGGATAGCCGCAGCTGTTACATATTGGTTATTTTTGAGGCTAATGGTACTAAAAATATCTTTATTTAAAATAGTTTACCATTACTAAGCCAAAAAAAACCAATAAAATTAACTTTACTTCACACTATAACACTTAAAAAATATTTTTTTAAATTAAAAAGTTTTCAATGCTTACTGCGTCATCTTCAGTAATAAACTAAAACGTAAGATCTATTAAGAGTATTTTAGTCTTAAGTTTTTTTATAAATTAATTCATTCATTTTACAAAAAGTTAATTGTAATAGATTTCCACAAAGTTAATCACGAAAATTTTTAAATATTAATAAGATTTAATTTCTTAAAAATATCATTTAAATTCTGACAGAAATATTCTATTTTTATAAATGGTTAAATATTTATATATATTGTTTTATTATCGACTATCGGTAGCCGTAGCGGGCGGTTGGTGGGGAGGGGGGCGATCTCATAGGTCACGTGCGCACCCAGTCAGCACTCTCAGCGCGTACAAAGTACAATGGCGCGTGCTTCGAAAAATTAAACAAGCTTTTAAAAATACATTCGGCTCGGATAATGCGGAGACTATGATGGGGGCTCAGAAAATCGAGGTTCTAATGTAGTTCCTTTTTATCTTGAATTTAAGAACAATGTTATTATTTTTAAGAACATGTTCTTGTTGTGAAGTTGCATTTTTTCAGAACGTAGGTCCGTGATATTTTAATATAAATTAAATATAAAAATTAGAAAGATATACTTACGTATAAAATACATTTTTGAAAAAATATTTTTGTTGCTACAGTTGATTATGCTACACCAACACAATAAATTAACAAATTTTCGAATTTATATGTTGCACTTTCAAATTGATACATCTGTCGTACCATCTGCTTTATAAAGGGTGGGCCAACTTGGCTGACTGTTTTTAAAAATGTATAACTTTGGTGGGGTGTATTTGTTTATTTTATTTTTTTATTGAGGGATTTTGACAGCGGAAACATATTGTAATAAACATAATAACTATTTAACATGTGATACTAATAATGAAAATCCACAAAAATATTTGGATACATAAGTATGTTTAGATGACGAAAATTAATGAAAAGAAAAAAAAAAAAAGAGGGTGAAGGGTGAGGAGGTTGCAACTATTGTTGCGGTAAAGGGAGAGCAACATGTGTTTTTATAGGTAGAGTGAATTATTATTATTTATTTTTTTGCAGATAATAAAGAATTTATGAAAATTTATAATGGCTACATACCCAGTGCAAGAGCGCGTTAAAATTATTGAATTTTATTATGTTTCGTGACGATCTATTTTCCGTGACCGGCTAATTTCAAAAAATGCAGAGTTTGCTCGGCCTCCCCGTTCCCCAGATTTGAGGGCGCCTGATTTATTTTTGTGGGGCTACTTAAAAGGCTGAGTTGACATTAACAAACCGGCAACAATTCAGGAGCTTAAACAAAATATTCGTGGAGAAATAATAAATTTGGAGACAGAAACGTTAGGTAATGTAATGCAAAATACTTTAGAAAGGGCAATTATTTGTCAACAAGAAAATAGAGTTCATTTAAATGGTGTTATTTTCCACACATAGTTTAAAAAAAAGTTAACAAAGTACGCTTTCATGTAATAATAATATTTTTTAATAAATATTAAAATTACAAAAGTCATGTGCATATTTACGGAATCTCAAACGTATTTGAATAAAATCAAAATGGATTAATAATCCATTTTTATTAAATTTCGGTCATTTTGATAGTTCTATTTTTCTTCGCAGTCATTTTCAGTTTCCATGTTCTAGTGAATCAGCCTAGAGGTCGATGGCACCGATGACAAAATCTGTTTAGGCGGTTGTTTGTTTTTCATACGGAGGACATGTCCAAAATCATTTTAAATTAATTATGTCTTCCATGTTATTCTAATCAAAAACATTGATTGAAATTGCATAACGAATGTTTGTCTCTGTCCGATTGCGGTAAATTGATAAGGCGCCATCAGCAGTTGATTGAATTGACAGTCCAATGCATACGTTTCTACCGGGTGCTTATAAAATACATGTTATATTCCTGCTTTTATATTCCAACAAGGAAGATTTTGGAATGATGACTTTTGAAAAATGTTGAACCTCGTGAAGAGACAGGTGTAAAATGTACAACACAACGTTTACACGGAGGTGTATTAAAACGTAAAAGGTAAATGTATCAGAATTTCAGTTCTTTCTCGTTTGAACTTAGATAAAATCTGACCAATGAAAGGTGTTCCGTACAGAAAACAAGAATGTAGACAAGATTGGTTCACCGATGTCAGCTTCTCTCAACCGATGATTATGAGATCGAAAGAAATGAAACACAAAATATGTTCAATATAAACACACTACAACGGCAAAATCGAGAATGGCTTTCGCCAACAGAATACACTTTTTTTATTCAAATTCATAACAATACATGTAGTCATATTTGTGAGTATCTACACGGCGACGTTTTACTAAGACGTCCTTGTTTTCCTAAAATCTATCCCACTGGTTATTTGGCACCACGCCGATGATTACACTTTTAAATTATTAATAACACGTGTCAAATCATATCAATTATATGGCGCCTCCTTGGCGAGTAATTCTATACGATACAAAGGGTCTTACTCTCGTTTACAAGCATAACTCATGAGATAACGCTTCTCTGGGAATCATTACGTAATACAGTAAATATTTTTTAATTTCGGGTTGTGTATCGGGTAAAAAAAGGCAATAAATTGAATTACATATATCAAAAAAGTATTGTTTCAATGCACATCCGTTTACAAAGAACATAAATTACCAAGATAAAATAATTTGGGTACATTTTAAAAGATAAATATAAATAGTTTGCGATTAAATAAAATATAAAAATAATAGTTCAAATCATTTCTAGATACTGAAAGGTTAGAAATAATAAACTAAAAAATACAAATGTTGATTTAAAGTAAAGGTGCATACTGTATAATATATCCAAAAAAAAAAAAATATTCTTGTAAAAATATTCTAATAATTAACGATTAACATTTATTTTATTTATTAAACTTTATTAACATACATATTTTTGTTATAACAGAGGTGAATATATTATAATGCATGATGATAAACATAAGATACAATTATATTGCAATTAAACTCGTAGTTTACTGTGTGGGATGGAGTAGACTCCACCTCTGATATATACAACATTGTCCTGGCTACTTTTCTAGACAGCCATCTGTATTAAAGTAGATAGTTTTGTTATTGTTGTGTTATCTAATTCAAGAAAGATTCGACAGAAATAAAAAAAAATAGAGAAAAATGTATATATATGTAGTAAAAATGTATATATTGTATAAGTGTTGTAACATACATACTGCAATATTTTATTTTTATATTACAAATTTACGAGAATTTATAATAAATCATATTGCCATTGAATTTATATATCGTCGTTTGACATGCAATACAAAGAATGTAACAAAAAAGGAAAAATTCATTTTTGGTAAGAATTGAAAATAAACCAAATATGACATAATTCTGTAATATTTTTTCAATCGATAATTCTGCTTTTTTTATTATTTTACATTATTGAATGAACCGCGAGCGTCAATTCTGAAGTGAAGAATTTTTAATCTATTCGATCGATATTTGTATTCATTTATCTTTAGTAGAATACAAACATCAATTGTATAGCGAAAGAACAAGAATGAAAGCGAACTTCAAACATAACCGCTGATTTATAGAAAAATACTTTAAAATTCTGATTATTTTATTTGAACATATTTTTATTATGATGACCAATACTGGCGATATAACCCAATTGGTACTGTACTTCCCCGGATTGGAAATAGAGATCCAGGTTCGAATCCCGGTAGCGCAAAAACGCTTTTCGACAAAATTAATTTTATATGTATATATTTATTATTAATACATTAAATTAGTATTTAAAACATCACAGACCGTCTGTTCTGAATAATTACAACTTCACAATAAGAATGTGTTCTCCATAATAACCTTATAAGCGACTATGAGTATAATTTCAAGATTATTGTGACCATTTAAGATAGACCATTTATTGTGACCAGAGGAATGACAGCGCCTACAAAATAGTTACATATACAACAATGGCCGTGACTGAAGTAGTTATATATGTAATATTTATATTTTGTGTGTATATACGTGTGAACTTTTTACTTTTTATTAACTTTTTTATTTTTTTTGTATTTATTAATATTTTCCTTGGTTTTCTTTTTCATAGCATTATATTTATTTTATAACCTTTAATGTATAACATAATATGTATTACCTTTATGGCAAATCGGGTTTAAAAAAAACTGATCACACTAGAATAAACACATTATTATTAATTCATTTATTATTATTATTATTATTTTTATTATTATTAACTAGCGAAAAGTGTTCAAAAATTATAAACCGATATTTTTGGATTTTTAATGAAAATTCAATTGTTTACGATATCGATTCTTTACAAAACTTGTTATAACTTCAAACCACTTAAAATGCATACAATTATTTTAAACAATACTGTAGTCACTAATCTTACCAATTTACGGTTGCAGACAATGGTGATTGGTGCTCAATTGATCACTGATTCGTATAGGTACTTATTCCGTCTGAAGTTGTTTAAGTTCCTCAGGAAGGTTCCATTGGAAGGCAAATAAAATTCAAAAATATCAAACATTGAATCGTTCACACATGTATTATTATTATATAGCTCTACTGTTTTTTTAGAAAACAAACAATTTGCATTATATAGTTCTGGGAATAGGATATAAAATACAAAATATGTTTTGAAATTGCTTTCACCATTTTTCTCTTTTTCGCAAAAACTGCTTTCAGACACTTGTCACAACTTTTTTTGCAAAAATTACAAAATTGTGTAATGCCTTTATCAATATAGCAACAATAATAATGAATTGAATAAAAATATATTAATAAATAGATATTCGACACTCGGTCTCATACATATTCATACTCACGCTCAGAAGTAAATATTTTCATTTTTATCATCACTCGCAACTTAAGAAAACAATTACTGCAATCGATTAAAATATTATCTTGCTATGTACTTCAAATCTTTGCTGTAATTTTTCTTAAGCAATAAATTTATATATTTCATTTGAACATTAATATTATATTACATGAAACGTACATTAATTTATTTGAAGTATCCTGACTCACTAGAAAGCTTCCTATAATTAGTTAGAGATAGAGCCAGCAAGTAGATATATTAATTTTATCATTTTAGATACCTTATTAACACTTATCAATTATATTAATATTTTACCAAATTAATAAAATAATATTACAATGATGACAATGTAATATTGAAGTTATGTTAATGTTGAATTATGTAAAATAAATGTAATAAATATATATATATATATTATACTGACAGACATACTTCACTTCTTGACTGTTATGAGTACATCTTAGAGATAAGTTGAAAGGAAAAAAACTCCACATATTCTGTACACGCTCCTATGTATGCTTGTCGGTTTTCTAAGCTCTCCAGAAATTACTTTTCTTCAAAACCAGTTTAAATTGAATATCGTGGTGTCGTCATACATGATGCTTCCTATATCAATCTGAAGCACTAATAAAAGGTATATATCGTCGTAGTAAATGTAATGGGCTGTATATAAAAATATCAAACTTTTCACGAGAGTCACAAAACTGTCAACCTAGTGTGACACAATACGCAACTTACGTTAAAATGGTGATAACACCGTTAACAGAGAGCAAGTTCAATTAAGATAATAAATTTGGGGTAGTTTTTTGTCTCTCCTGAAAAGTTTGATATTTTTGATATACAGCCTATTGCATTTACCACGACGATATTTAATTTTAGACCTTAATTTTCCTCTAAAGATTAATACTTAAATAATCATGTACTACGATGAAGAACATATCGTAAGATAATATAATAACGTATGAATAATATAAGATTATTGCCTGGATATATTATGAAGGTCATACAGTCGTTAATAACTTTAAATTCTTTGTATTAACTGCCTTTTTGTCAAGACGAAATGTATTTTTAATTACTTACAATAATTATCTGTCAAATTTTGTCTGTTTCCTTGCTAATAATTACTTAATTACAAAATCATAAGAATCTAATTACATTTTTAAAATAATAGATATATAAAATGTAGTTACTTCACATATCATGCACATATGCGGATAAGTATATATAGATAATATAATTAAAACCAAGTAGATGAATTTTTCTTTGGGAATGAGAGGTAATTGAAACTATGTATTTATTTGTGGTGATATCACATACCTATGTACATACAATATTTTCGGAATTTCGTTATTTTTATTTAATTAAAAAATATACGTGATAATTTTTATTAAAATTGTACTTAATTATGTCGATATAATAGATAATAATGTTAATAATGTGTAATTTAATAGTAGACGCGGACATGAGCACATTAATTAAGAAAGAACGAGGTAAAACAGAAGGTAGACGAAGCATCTTGTTAGCTGGATGGAATTCGGAGGAACTTGGATGTCCTCTGGATCGATGACTGGGAAGACAAGACTCAGAACAGAGAGGAGTGGAGGGACCTCCTTGACACAACTATGGCCTACCTCGAGGTCTATCCTCATAATTGTATTAGGTTGGTATTGCTTCCACAACGCGAACTGATTGCCTCCATTTCCCGTGTGTTATTCGATACGACGTGTAGCGAGGCTCCAGTCATGACTCGAACTTGGTTCGTCTATTTTGTTAGATATCAACCTATCGCCCTCTGTCCTTACATTATACACTCTTACTGACCATCAATTTCTCCAAGCTGTCTCTATATTTTCTAGTAACGTTCCCAAAGTATGAAAAAATTAATTCACCGATACAAATTAAATTAAATAATGTTTTTGTTTTAAGCCACTTATGTACATGTACTGAAGACAACTATTTTCAGTTGGACCCAACCTTCTTCAGGATATAGTCTATATACTTTAGTATATCGCACACCTAGATCAAAACTAAGACAACTTAAATAGTCATTTTTCAGCAGACAAAAAATAAATACATTTTTCTCCATTTTATGCTATTAAAGTTATGAAACTAAATAACATTTGAGGTCATAAATATATCCTAAAATGATACTATTTGAGAATTAGGGCTAAGTTATTTGCGTATATGACAGAGTATCCGAATACAATAATAACTCAAAATTCTTGTTTTTTTGAGTTGCCTTTTTGATCTAGGTGTGCGATATAATAAAGTGGTTTAAATGAAAACATTATTTTGTATAATTATAATGTCAAGCCACATATTCGCTTTCCTTAAAAAAAAAAAAACAAGTTAAATTAATCAACTAGAAAGATATACAGAAAAAAATATTTAGTTGCGGGATTAATAATTGATACATATATTACCGTATTAGCCCGAATATAAGACGATCCCGATTATAAGACGAGTCCCATTTTTCACAGAAAATACAGAAAAAAAACGTTATTTATTAAATACTAAATAAATGTATATATTTATAATTAATACATTAATTTAGTATTTAAAATATCACAGACCTATGTTCTGAATAATTACAACTTCACAATAAGAATGTGTTTTCCTTAATACGTTATATATTATTTTACCAATAATCCATCCAAATAAAGTAAAATATACAGAAACATATGTAAAAATTCGCAATGGCATTCATTTTTAATCGCTAAATATTTCACCGGTAGCATTATTTTCCTCTACACTTTCATCACTGATCATATCTTCCGGTTCACTTTCTTCACTTGAGTCAACATCACCATTATTGTCCTCCAGCCACAAAATATCATCCCCTGTGCTGTCTACAGTGTTGGAAATGCAACAATTTTTAAACCCATCATTAATTCTTGTTGCGTCAATTTTAAATGGCCTTAGCAATGACAATTAAAATACAGCGCTACAATTTCACGCGCGTTTTGTGCGTTCGACCGTGTGTGTGATTTTTGTGTCAGTGTGAGACACATTTTAAAATTTGTTCCTCTCCAAACATCATGAAAATCGCCGACAATCGAAAAATGCGATTATAAGACAACTCTTGTTTTTTAATGATATTTCAGGGAAAATAAACTCGTCTTATATTCGGGTCAATACGGTATTACATTTTAAAATAGAATAAAAGATGTATATCAATTGAAAAAATTACAAAATATAAGTTCAAAATTTGTCAAAAATGTATTCAATTGCTATGGCGAAATGGTCCACGTTCGAATCCATGTAGCAACTAAATATATATTTTTTAATGTATTTATTTTAATATTGGAAGACATGTATAATACATTTATAAAATAATCAGTAGGATATACATATATTTCTTTTAATATTTATTTATTCTCTATAAGAGTAAGACTCATATATAGAGGAGTATATATGAGATAATTTATATTTCAGTTAGTCTGTGTACATATTTTTTAACTTCAGATACAAATGTATAGTAGTCTGTAATTGTTCTAATTAGATGGGAAGATTGTTAAAAAATTTGATGCCTTGATAAATATAGTGATGTTGGGTTGCGGTATATTTTAGTTTTGGAATATCAATTTGGTCTCCAAATCTTGTAGATCGAATATCTTTCTAGTTGATTCATTTAATTTGTACTAAAAACACCATAGAACTCTGTTCTCGACATGCAACTTTACAACAAAAATGTGTTCTCTTTAACAACATCGATAATTAAGAAAAATCGATTTATATTTTTTAAATATGGAAACAATGATAATTAAAGTAACGAATGTGTCTTAAAATATCTCAATCTTCGACAGTCGTCGTACACGCGACTAAATGGTCTAAATTGTGACGTAAAAATATTTGTTCGTCATTTGGAGACACGGAAAGACATAAAAAAAGATCAAATTTAATTAAACACTGCTGCACTGACACGCGACGGACATTAAGACCTTGTCTATATTTCGCTGGTAAATAAGAACTAATGTTCTTGTCACACGAACGAGATATTAATATGCACGCTGTCTTGAAAAAATAATTAAAATAAGAAACACGAATAATGATTAAATGGTCATTCAGACACTTTTTACAGGAAAAGGAAGTCGTTCAAAATGACTAAAATGTCAAGACGCCCAACAATCAAAATAAATTTTGTGACAAAATCAATGGGGAGGAGGTGCATGCTAAAAGTACATTTACTAGATGTATTTAATTTGAAAATAATAGCAATTATTATTGTGCACACGTTTTTGCTATAATTATTATTTTTATTCGCGGTCAGATAAACACTTGTGATTTAAAATCGATGAATGTAATTTTGGTTTTTAAACACACGTTTTTTTTGTGATTCCCGAAAGGGTGACTATATTTTCCGTAAGGTTCTAGAGGGTAAATGAATCAAACTTGAAACGGATAGCACTCAATAGGTAAGTCTCAACTGTGGGAGATTTATATATACTATCTAACTTTTGGAGCAAGGCCTCTACGATGGCACGTATTACACTGCCAAAACGTCGGCCTAGATCCCCTAAGGAAACCATTTTCAAAAAACGTGATTTAATCTAGAAGAGACACCTGTTCTATATACAGGGTGTAACAGACCTAGTCCAAAATATTTTATCGGTGGATACCTGACTAAATTACGAATCGATTATCTTAAAAGAATACGTGCATAATATCAACCATTTCAGAGATATGAGAATTTCAAAAATTTGTAATTATATGATTATTTCGATTAATTTAAATATTTTATTGATTCCAAATTATATATTAAATACAAAAAAACTAAAAGTCATCGAATTTCAAGTGGCCAGACTATTTTTTGTTAGATGATTTAGGGCCTGAAGCATAGATATTAATTTCGAAATACGTAAACATTAACATGATTTCGTAAAAATTTCAATCAATAATATTTTCTGTAACGGTGCAGATTTTGCACATATTCCTTAAAAATTTTTGACTCGTAATTTATTCAGGTATCTACCCATTAAATATTGTGGACCAGGTCTGTTGCACCCTATATATAGATACATTCAACTTAAAATTTATTTATTTATGTACCTACATGAATTCCAAAATAAATTTATTCAATTTATTAAGTGATATCAAGATCTAAAAAAGGTATTTGTCGGGAATATCTTCAATTCACATGGCTGTTACTCTGTGGTGCAACATGATTGTTTAAAAAGAAAATGAATTAATATATATTTGTCACGACTATTGTTTGAGGGTATGCACCTCTCTAAACTATAGCCGTAACAAAATATAACTAAGTATAACAAAGTTTAGTTCATAAAAAAATTATTTATCACGACAGCAACAGTGCCAACTGTGGTATTATTAATACGATAAATGTGGGCATTGTTCTTTAACGTATTTAAATATTAATTAAATTTTAATAACGTATAGGAAAATCCAGGCAAATTATCTGTTGGATGGTACACCAAATGTGTTTTGAAATTTATAAATCTTGTCTAATTTAATACGTAGCAATATAGCGTTTTTACGTGGAATAATTATTTAATTGTCAAATTACATTTCAACATGGAGGAATGATTTATTATTTCAGACGAGTATAATTTATGAACGATCTATGAACACGCACTGCATCTTAATTTTATATTAACGTGATTGACATGTAACGTATTTCGAGGACTTAGAAACAATCCTGCCTGTTACACGACATTGGTGCGTATTGTTGATTTCTTGATATGGCTTAAACTTTGAATATCTACGATACGATATGCATACAAAGAAGAGTGATTATACATTATCTGAAGGAAGGGTGGGTAAAACAGAGAAGCGGGAAACGTGATACAAATCCCCAGGGAGTATTACAACCGGTACCCTAAAATAAAAATTACCTGCGATTTGTGCTAGCATTCGGTTGTGGAATAAATTCACAATATTTGTTTGTTTTTACATCAACAAATTAACAATACGTTCTATCCTCCCAGCATTATCCATCCTGTAGTGAGATGATCCATCCCTTGACAGAAGGCAGACCGCTTTTGTCTGAAACGACGTGCTTATTGGTCCTGTGATTCAAGCGTCATTTCAGGAGACTAGCTGTTGAAGAAATTATGTTCCTTATCCCGATGTAGATCCCTTCCAACATTCAGACACATATTTGTCACTACCTACTCGTCCATCAACGTGGCGAATCAGTGCTAATTTGGTCGCCGTCCAGTAAGCAATACAACCTGTGTACCTTTTTGAATACGCTCCGGTCATCTACCTAGATCGAGAAATACCTTCTACATCAATTTATGTGGCTTAAAAGTGACCCCCAGCATCCACTGAGGGATCATTCATATTGAGCGTGGAGAGAGAGGTGGAACTACAAAAGGACAGTGGTAGTTTTCAAGTACTGCATCTTCCTGTTTCTCCATATTTTCTTTCATGCAGTCCACGAGATTATCTAATAAAAAATCTATTTATTGATTAAAAAAAAAAAATATATATATATATATATATATATATATATATATACCACCGAAACTTGAACCTGGAAACATTTTACCAATTAAAACATAAATTATCGATTTATATTATTAACTTACTTTTATATAGTATTTGCTGCTGCTGGATACTGGCTGCGAAGCAGCCAATAAAATAATTAATAAATAGAATATTCCGTTGAAAATTATTCAAATACGTAATGTACCGTTCCGACGATGATGCGACAATGCGAATCCGCATGAAAATAGATTACAAAGAGAAAGTCAGATGCAATATATGTCGATATTACCATACTTATAACAAAAGTGTACACTATACGCAGACAATGCGTTTTTGGCGTAATATAATATAGGAAATGTAAAAAGTGTTGAAATAAATAATCTGCGACGATAATCATTAACTGCATAGCTTTTTAAAAGTATATAAAGTATTTAATTGCACTAAAACCCATCGTATTATAATTATATTTATTTAACAAATACATCTAAATGATGTGTGCCAAAGTGAAGTGTTGTGTATAACAGATAATGTACACTCGGCCAATCAATTTGGTGTACGGTACACAAACAGAGCGACGCCCCGGACGCTCGATTTAAACAACCGAACTGTTACTCTGATTCAAACGTATCTTCTGAGTTATTCAATTATGCGTCGGTTTTTGTTGTATTCTTTATTAATAATTTGCCCCACCTCAGTAAAAAAAGCTATCATAATGAATGGTTACATTAAGAAAATTTTTTGTTTTGATGATTTTTAAACATGGTATCAAATAATATAAAATTAACTTTTAAAACACAACGTTGTTTACTTCACAATACACTTTAATTAAAATTAAAACGTTTTCGACGCTTATTGCTTGATGCGGTGGTGGGATGAGATCCCGTGGACTGTATCGATTACAATAATGATTAGTTGACGCAATCCGAAGTGGATTCAGGAAGGAAAATAATGAAAAATGCTCTAAATAAATTGCTCTAAAGTCCTGAGTTGGACAAAGTTTTCTCCTCCAGTTGACTCGCACCTTTGTCGTGAAGAACCGAGATATCACTGCACTTCCGGAGCTATTCAGAACGCCGGCTCTTCGTGGTCCTAGCGTTACGCACGGCGCTGCTTTCGAACTGTAAAAAAAGAACACCAAACTGTTAATCTGTTCCCCATTAGCTGGGCAGAGCTGGACAGGTATATATAAAGGTTTATATTGGAAGGACAAAATGCACAGGGAGTAGGTACTCAACTTGCGTCAACATGCAATAGGCATCGAAAACTTTTTAATTTTAATTTAAGTGTAGTTTGAAGTAAACAACATTGTGTTTAAAAGTTATTTATATTGGACTTCTACAAAGTTAATTGCTGAAATATTAATATAAAATGTATTATTAAATTTGTAAAGAAGCATAGAACTTTAGCATTACTATTCTCCCCAACTTCCCCTTCCATTCCATCCCATTCAGGTATAAAGAGTAAAATAGGTAGGTACCTACGTATATTTGTGAACGCTGCACGGTACTACGATGATATACAAATTATAATTCAGCCCTCGTAAGAGCAATAAATTATTTTGTTTTTTAGACGTCAAAGCACACGCCTGATCGATATTACAAATTGTTTGGGGACATCTGAAATTTTATTTAAGGAGTACGTACCAAAATATACTTATGGCATCGCGTTCGGTTTTATTATACAAAAAAAATCTGCAGAGGCCTTAATCAAATGTATTAATTCGAAAAATATACATAGAGATTAATTCAATTTACTGAAAAAATATTTTAGCTACCACCGGGATTTGAACCAGAATCTCTTCCTATCCGGGGAAGTGAGTTATCTAATTTCGCTAGGTCAGATTCGTAAATAGTCGATAAATTTTCTAACTTATATGTTGCAATTATTTCAAATTAATACATAAAACGTTCAATTTATTAAAAGGTTATCATTTTTTTTTATTGCGAATACCTACTTTGAAAAATAATCACTAGGAAACGCCAGAGATTTTTCAATTTCATTCTATTCATTCTATCATTCTAAAGAGAACACATTATTATTTTGTGAAGTTATACAACTAATAGACATTTAATACAATTTATTAACTCGGAATTATGTTCAGAAAAAAATTACAACTTCACAAATAATGTGTTCTCTGTAAAATATAATTAATTAATTGTAATAAAAACCCATTTTTATAAATACATTCCTCAATTCAATGTATTTATCTCAATCCCTCACTCCCATCATGATAGCCCCGAGCCCTTATCCGACAGTTATTTTTTCGACAACCCCCATTCTACAGTTATTCCCCAGCGGAATACTTTCAAGTTAAATATTAAATAAAATAAAAACGACAATGCTATTCTCATGTTTTATTCATACAAATTAGAGTTTAACGATGCATATTTTATGTTTTATAAACAATATCGTTTAATGCCGTCCATTTCTCTCAAGACACTCTTGCAATCGGACTCTCAAATTTGTGAACACGCGAGAGCAAAGCGTTGGTTCAATGACAGCAACTTCACGGCGGATATTTTCTTGTAGGGCCTGAATTATTCGAGGATCGTTGCTACAAACTTTCGACTTAAGGTATCCCCACAAAAAAAAGTTGCACAGTGTAAGGTCCGATGACCGAGGTGCCCAGGATATGTCTCCATACTTGCTGATTTATTTATTGGGAAAAATTCCCCTCACTTTCTCCATTGAAACTCTACCTATGTGTGGAGTGGCTTCGTCTTTCTGAAATTATGTTAAGTTGTTGAAACCAGGAAACAACTGCAGTTGCCATACCAAAAACTCGTCGATCATTCGGCAATACACGTCAGCAGTGACTGTCTCTCGCTGGTTAAAAAAATAAGGGCCAATTATCCCTTGGGCGGAAATTGCACACCACACTGTCGTTTTGGACAATACAAATGTTTTTGATAGCCTTCCCTTGGATTGTCGGAGCACCAGTATCTCATGTTCTGTTTATTAATATAGCTATCGATATGAAAATGTGCTTCATCGGTAAACAATATGTTTCCAAGCGCTCGTGCTGTTCCAAAACGTTTCAGCATTGTCATAGTCATTTTCATTGAGAAAGTGCACGATTTGCAGTATGTATGGATTAAACTGTAGTTTCTTCTTCAAAATAACGTGCACTCTTGATTTTTTTATTCTAGTACAGGCTGCAATCTTCCTTATCGATTTAAGCGGGTTTCTAGGTAAGATAATTTCACGTCGAACTTGAGCCACATGTTCTGGCGTCGCTGCTGAAGTTGATGGTCCCGGAGAAGTTTGGTTAACCATTGTTTTTTCTTGTCAGACCTTTTGAACACAACATTAGATAAGTTGTGTGCTCGGCCCATCACTTACTTGTCGAATATTAAAGTGAGTATAAAAAGCGCGACGCGCACGAACCAATTAATCACCGCACTTTAAATATTGCTCAACTGCGAACGCGCGGTGCGCTTCCGATCAGTGACTCATTGCGACTGGCAAATCACGCGCATCGAACAATACCCCTACCACTTACCTTACGCTAATGGCTTACGAGCAATTACAATTTAATCTTGAAATTTTTCCACTGAACACCCTATACTATAACTTCACATTGCAGATGTAACTTAAATATTTTACATTCATTTTAAATTTCACGACTAACCAGTGTGTCGGATACCACACTTCGAGAATCTTGCACTATACGTTTTGCTCACTTATAGCATCGCAGTCTTACGATAGATGTTGATTGTTTAGAGCAACATTTTATAGAGAAGCTAACTACGCCAATACAGCCAATGCGTTCCATTGAGGTCCACGTTAGATAGCAACGCAAATTTATATCGATACTTTACCCAGCGCATTTTTATAATCCACCACAGCAAGAAATGAAATTGTACAATTTTAAAAATCATGTCTCATATGCGTTAGCACCGTTTAAATAAATTAAATTACATTAAGTTTTTTTGGCGTTTGACTTGCTGCCTCACTCATGCATACCATATATTTGCAATTTACCAAAATTTTAACTGCGTATCTCTGTCTCTTTCTTTCCTAACCTATCCTTAAGCGCAAGGAAAAAAGAAGATGTCGAGAAGATGAAGAAGTAATTAACAGTCTGCAGGAAGTACAGTGTGCGCTTATACGGACTAACTACCGTCGCTTATTAATTAACCGCTAACACTTATAATAAATTTTTACTTTAATTCCGCTTATGCAAAAATAATTGTTATTCGCGAGTGTTGTTATACGCCTCGCTCAAACGCTTGTTCTTGTGGTGAAGAAGGAATAAATAAATGGACCAGCATCCCGCAGACTAAAAAAGTAAGTGCCTTCCTCTTCTTCCTCGTATTCCCAAGAATATTTATTACAAAAATACGCAAAATCATCATCGACGTGTTTAGTAGTATTTGTATACATCGATAATGTGTGTAATAATATGTCAAGTTGTGAACCAGACCATTGTCCCATTGCGAAAATCGCGATAAAGCGAAAATTTTTCAATCGCAAGTTCATAGAAATGCATAAAATACATTTTTTTATGAAACTTATGGGAAACTAATTGTGTTGTTGTTATTCCTATTTAATGGATAATATTCACTTAATTAAATGTAATGCATTGACATAATTGAAATTAAATTAAAAAGTAAAATAAAGTAAGAATGCGAGAAATATTACGCATATATATTGGTAGATATATACCTCACACAGGCATCCATCATAGATCTAACGTGGGTCTAACAGTGTTTTTTCATTTGAAATGCGTCATTCGTTTGGAGTTTTCCTCCGCGGGCACCCCGCTGGGAAATCAGACGCGCGCCGCTGGCCGCTCCGCTCGCCGCCCGCGCCGCTCGCCGCCCGCGTCGCCAGACACGTAAAAAGCATTAGTCAGGGAATAATTCCGAACGAAAACACGCCGAACAAAGTTGGCATTCGCACATAATGCCCCGGCAACATGGCTGAGCTATCGGCCGCACAATGCCGGGCTTTCAGGACTCGAGTGCGGCGAGTGCTAAAAGCCCTTTTTCCTGCCTCCGAGCAATGCGCATTGTGCGCTGTGACGTCACCAGGACCGCATCTGCGCGTTGACTGGCTAAGTATTATGGCTCACGGTGTTCGCATATGAGGAGGCGCAAAAATAAATGCAAAAAGTAAAGGGAAGACTTCTTCTTCTTTTATGGCCTCGAAAATCCATAACCCCAGTGACTTCAGAGCGCTGCAGTGGTCCATTAGAAAGATACAAAGGAAAAATATCTTCGAACCCACAATCACAACCGGAACATTCTGCTGTCAGGTATCTTTCTAAGTAATTCGTCTAATGTGTTATAATTATCATCACGGAACTGTGTATCTTAAAAATCGTAAATAAAATGTGACTTCATTGAGATTTATTTATTTAATTCTTAACATAGTGCATACATAAGCACTCTTACATATGCTCTAATATAAACAAGATTAAAGTATTTTCTTTTACTAAAACTTATCTTTTACATATTTAGTCAGTTTCATTTTAAATCTATTCAATTTCTCCTCCTTTCTTATGTTTTCTGGCATTTCATTAAAAATCTTTGTCGCACTGTACATCATCGATTTCCGAAATTTGTCCTTCTTCCTAAATGGCAGTCTCAGCCTATCCCTCCCTCTTTTACGATGCTCGTGCTCATGCTGATTTGCGTCAATTTTTTGTGTAAATTCCGCTGATGTTTTCATATTGAGGATTTTATAAATAAATACCATTATATTAAAATATATCTTCTGCTTAAAGGTCATCATATTCAGATTTTCCAGCATTGCACTGATCCGAGTATAACTATTATTTTACATTTAGTATTTTTCTCAAACCTTTATTTTGCAACACTGACAATTGTTACATTTCTTCTTCGTTAGCCAAAAACAAAATGCTGCCGCAGTAGTTGACGTGAGGAATAATAGACTTGTATACTGTTTTACAATTAACTCAGGGGTTACATTTTTTTTTTATAAATATCTTAGTAAAGGGTTTTTCATTAAGGGCGCTTAAACTTTTTTTTTAAATAAAACAAAAACGAATAAATATATCTAAAAAAAAATTATTATATTTTGAATTACATTTAGTGGCAATTATGTATGAAATTCAATTTCCCTCGCATAATCACCGCGGGCACGTTTGCAGAAGTCCAATCGTTGAATCCAATTTTCCACCACTTTTTCACATAATTCGGCCCGAATCGCACCAATTTCGCGTTCAATATTTTCTCTTAGCTCTTGTAACGTCACCGGCTTGTTGGTATAGACCAAAGATTTAACATAGCCCCAAAGAAAATAGTCCAATGGTGTTAAATCGCATGATCTAGGCGGCCATTGAACTGGTCCATTTTGCGAAATAACACGCTCACCAAATTTGGTTTTCAATAAGTCAATTGTTGCGTGTGCCATGTGACTGGTAGCGCCGTCTTGTTGAAACCACATATTGGCCAAGTCCAAAATTGAGGCCAAAAATAATCAGTTATCATGGAGCGATAACGATTACCATTCACAGTAACATGACGATTAGCATCATCAACAAAAAAATATGGTCCAATGACACCTCCGGCATGTAATCCACACCAAACAGTGATTTTTCCGGGATGCAATTGTGTTTCGTGAAGCACGTGTGGATTGGTGCCTGCCCAATAACGCATATTTTGCTTGTTTACATATCCATTGAGCCAAAAATGAGCTTCGTCGCTAAAGATGATTTTTCGATGGAATTCAGCATCATTTTCAAATTGTTGTGCAGCCCAATTGAGGAATTGGCGACGCTTCAAATGGTCAAGCAGCTTTAGTTCTTGTGTCAACTGGATCTTGTATGGATGTAGGCCAAGATCTTTTCGCAAAATTCGCCACAATGACGTCACAGAAATGCCCAATTGTTGAGAACGTCGTGTTAGTGACTCATTTGGGTCATCAAGAACAGATGCTCTAGCGGCGGCAATATTTTCCTCACTTCGTGCATTTTTTTGTCTCACTAGCACTGGAACATTGTGTAGCGATAATGTGCTTTCAAATTTTTGCACCAAACGTTGAATTGTTGATGTGGCAGGCAAGTGATGACGACGATAAAATGGTCGTAATGCTCTTAAAGTTGCGGTGAGCGAACGCGAATTTTGGTAGTAGATTTGAATAATTTGCAAGCGTTGCTCCGGTATGTACTGCTCCATGATGATTTGCCAACTAAGTACGAGTGTTAACCTCAAAAAAAATATAAAAAATATGGCGTAGTTTCTTGTCCCTGTTGAAAGAAAATTTGAGCGTCCTTATTGAAAAACCCTTTATTATTTATTAATTTTAAAGTTTTGAATTGAAGAGATTCCATCCAGTATATGTAAGTATTAACTAATTAACCCTGTATTAGGATTCCATATTAAATTATAGATTCTACTAAAAAACTTTTGTTCTGAAAATGTTAATAAATTTTTAAGTAGGTACCTGTATTATAAAATAATTTTCCATGAAGGCACTATTCATAGTTTTTTTTTATAATTTATATTAATGTGCGGTGGGTAGTTAAAGTCATTAACAATAACTTGAATCTAAATAAATAATAGTTAACTTTTATTAAAATGGCAATTTTCGTTTAATTTGGTGAATACAAATAAAATAATTTTGGATAATTGTGGGCAAACCATGTTTCTGATACTAGAGCTATGCATGACCAGAATGATAAATACCCCCCACTCTGACTTCTGATATTAACAAAAAAACAATCAAAATAAGCATGATTATGAAACATCCTACATATATGGAAATAAATAGAATGATTAAAATATTCGATTATTTTCCATAAATTTATTAATATAATAATTAATTAATAAAATAACATAATTATATCTGAATAAACACTTGGAAGCATTCTTCTTCTTCTTCTTCTTTTAAATACCATTAATTTTTGTACAAATAATATATTTTAAAAAGAAAAAAGTATTAATAATATTAAAGAATAGGAAATACTATATTACAAGTCAATACCATTGTCGTTCAAAAAACTTGCTATTATATAGATTAAACGTGGCGAGTTAAGGGAAAGAAGATGACACAAGTTAACCGGGAGCTGAAAATACCATTGACGAGACCACTGATCCTGATACCTGTGATCCGCAATGGACAGGCAAAAAAGACATGATCAAGTGTTTCCTCCTCGGCACCACACTCACACATTGGGGAATCTATTAAGTTCAATCTGAACAAATGAGAGGCCACCTGGATGCCACCTGCCCAATCGCGGAAGCATTATATCTACGTGATATTATAGGATGTGGCTAGCGGACAAATCTCGAGCTGTCTCTAGGGCGCGTTGTTCCTAGAGACGGCCCTGAACGTAATATATTTTATTTATCATGTTCGCTTCTATATTCGCAAGAGCAGTAATAATGAGAACTTTCGAGAGTTTTTTTATGATTTTTAAGAGCGAGCTTTCATTTTTTCAGATTGAAATTCGAGTAATTTTGCACGAATTAGATATGCTCTCAAGATGACGCTAATAATTAAATTATTATCAAGTATCAGATAAATAATTATTGATGTTATTTAATACGTAAATCATGCGAGAGTTCCTCTTGGTTTTAATAGAAAGAGACGACAATAAAATTGTTGATTTTCTCGCATTCGACACAAGTTTTAAACATAACTCGTGTCGTGTAGTTGCCGTTTTGGTGATATGTCTGTTTCATGATTTTATACCATTTATGAAACAGACAGCTTTGTTTAAAATGCAACAGTGTTATATGTAAACGAAATAATTAATTCCGACTTACATAAAAATAACGTACATAAAATGTTTACTTTGTTTAAAAAAACGTTGTTTTTCCTTAAAATCAATAAAAAAACTTCTAATTCAAAAAATTTTCCACTAATGTTGTGAATAAGTTTAATATTAATTCATACCGTGGGTAAAATATGCGTGAAAATACATATTTTCGTCATTTTTTACGAGAGCGTGGACTAAATGATCGGCCATCTGAAGTTAATAAAGAAAATAAAAAATACACATTATTAGGATTAATATAAATATTATTAAGTAATAAATTATTGCGTTTTTGACATATATCAAACTTGATTTTAAATAGTAGCTAAAGCCTCAAAGCATGTGAGTAAATACAATATATTATTTTAAAACGTACATTTTCACTAAAATAAAATATTTTAAAAACGTCTAAAATTTATCAAATTGAATGGCTCTGTTAATTTTAAACATTTTGTTAATTTGGTTTAAAACAAATGTATCACCGTAATCTTGGCTGCTTCAAGATTATAAGAAAATATATTTCGTCAATGCAATAATTTAGCACATTAACATAATTTTGTAGCACGCAGAAAATGCATCTAATAGTCGCGGTCTTTCTTATAACGCTTGTATTGTCTTAAATATGGCAAAAGATTTTTTTAAAAAAGCCAAATTTAATGTATAACTTCTGATATAAATTAATAATAAAAAAACACATTTTCGTAAAAAACGCGAAAATTTGAATTATCATTGAAAGTGGCCCCTTAAACTCTGGCCATTCCCTTTTTGTTGTGCCACATAATTTTGATTATAACAACGGAAACCAGTTATTAATTTCTTTATATTTTTTCATTTAAAAATGATTTGATAAACCATGTCAGGTCCTAAATTACATTACTAGAAAGTATTTATTTTGTTTTTATCTTGAGTTATTCCGCGTTATCACAAAATGACCTGAACTTATAAATCTAACGCATAAATGACATGTACATATAAATCTGATGTATAAATGACCTTGATATAAAAATATGACCCGGACATATAAATAATTATCGGGTAAAATCTCGATATCAAATATCATGTCATTAAAATTGTATGGGTGCATTCACAAGAAAACATACACAGCTTGATGAACTCTTTATCTTATAGAGAAGGGATGTGATTTAAATATGAACGATGTGCTTGTGGTCTAGTGGTTACGATACTCACCTAGTGATCTACCGGTCAGGGGTTCGAGCTTCGTTCCGAGAGGCCGTCAAGTTAATCCTATTTTATAGCACAAGCTTAGTTTAGTTAGCTTAGTTTGAAAATAGATAATAAGAATATTTATGTGACACGTTTTCCATGTACGCATCTCTATTTAAAATACAAAAATCATAAAACAAAGGCGAGCTTAATATTTCATGATCCATTGTTAAAATCAGTGACGTAACTAAAAAAATTGGACCCCAATACAAAATAGAATTAAAAGTATTGGGCCTCAATACGAAATAAAAAGGTCCCGTTTATGTTAGGTATACTGTAGTCACTATAATGTAAATCACTACTCGGTTTATTCCATTAAATAGAACCAGATTTGGTAGCTTGTTTTCAATAATAATCACTTTCACACAAAAAAAGCGTGCTTAGGGATTTACGTATATGCAACCGCTCCTGAAGAAAATCCTTTCTTTATTTTACACCGATTTTTATTTTACGACTATGAACTAGTCTTTAACCTGACAGGCATGTTTTCATTATTTGTTTTTATTAGCGCTGTTTATTGAAAATTATCGATACCAAATGCATTGTATGTACGTAAACCCCACGAGGCCCCCATGTAACGTAAGCCTCTACGCCTTGGCTTGGCCCAACGCACTGCCTAGTTACGCCACTGATGTTTATTTCCGAAAATGTGTTTGCATTGTCCACCTATAAAAGCGGTAAAAAAATATACGACCCACCTATTTATCTGTACATATTTTTTATGTGACAGGTATTCAACATTTATTATGTCAAATTAATACTCGAGGGCGGGTTTATACGTTAAAAGCGACACAGTTTTAAGCCTGAATCGTTCATTTTAACGTGTATCTCATGTATATCAAGAACTCGTACTTAAGCACTTAAAGTGCCGTTTTTAAACATCTACCAGTTTCGGAAAATAACATTTTCTTCTTCAGGATGTAAAATTAACTAACCAAAAATATATGTCACATTATTCTAATGTATTTAAATTTTTTTTTCAATAATTATTATTTAATTCATCAGTTGCTGATAATGCAGTGACCAAGGCGGCCACTCTTTCCGGAGTTTTCATATGACATACTTAATTTGGTAAAAAAACGTACATATTCTATTTTTACTGTACAATGGTTGGATCCAAATAATCATAAGGGTAATCGGCTTAAAATAATTCAAAGATCTATTCCCCGCACCCCCTGATTCCCCAAAAGGAAAGTCTCTAAAAGAGCGATATCAAATACCTGAAAATAGAATGAGAATTGGACATTGCCAGGCAGCCTCACATTTATTCAGATTGAACTTAATAGATTCCCTAATATGTGAGTGTGGTGCCGAGGAGAAAACCCTGTGCCATATATTTTTTGCTTATCCATTGCGGATCACAGGTTCTTTTACAGTAATTTCGTCAATGGTAATTTTCAACTCCCGGTTAACTTGTGTCATCTTTTTTCCCTTAACTCGCCACATTTAATCAATATAATAGTACATTTTTTGAACGACAATGGTATTGACTTGTAATGTAATATTTCCTATTCTATAATATTATTGTACGTTTTTCTATAAAATAAAGTTTTAACTTGATTAATGTCACAAATCGTATCAACTCTTGAAGGGTAGATTGCCTATTTAAAATAAGAAGAAGAAATGCATCAGTCAGAAAAATATTACACCAGACGTACCAGGATATATCGCACTTCCCCGGAATTTTTTCGATAAATTGGGTTTATCTAAATGTACATTTTTCTAATTGATACATTTAATTTGTATTAAAATATCATAAAACAATGGTCTGAAAAAATTACAACACCACAAATAATAATGTATTATTTTTAAAATGATAATTATTTCAATTATAAACAGTACAAAATAATGTGCAAATATTAAAAATATGACTATTACAGTTCAACTATTATTTTGTATGGCTATTATTAAAATAAAAACAAATATAGATTTGAAACATTGTAATAATGCGTGAAACAAATTGTTTTCTTGACCCACTGACTCATTGAATACTAAAACGTATTAATTTATAAACTTGGGCAATCAAAATTAGCAGCACACTTCAGCAAACAGCACTTGTGTACGAACTGTAGATCCGATTAGAGATGGATGTTTTGATTAATTGTTATTTTATTTGCTCTCGACTTCATACTATTGTTCTACCGATTTGGCATGGACCAGTGTCCTTCAGTCGACTGATAATATTACCATCACAATACGTTTCTAAAATAATATTACTCATTACCAACACATGTACTTAAATATAATATTAAAACAATTTTTAAAATAAAAAAAAATATTATCATACAGGACTACAAACAGTTAACGTGTAAAGCGCCCTTGAGGTGAAAGTTTTTACGAAATTATCCAATATTTTATTATCATCAAACAACGAGAAACATAACTAATATTTGAATATGTCCAAAAACACACAATTACTGTATTTTTACCTACAAAAGCACTGTTATTAAACAAATATCAGATATCTCATAGAGACAAAACTATTTTTCATTATATTTAATGGAAGTATGGAGTATATTCTCACCCCTCAATATTCATATTTATCAAATTTTTGAATGTTGTATATATGTTAGTATGTGGACTCGCTTCGAGTACCACTACACCATCGCCATCAATGGAGCAAATTTGATAATTCAATTTTCCCTTTTTTTTAAACAGCGTGTGTCGTCACTATAAGAATCTGATTTGTTGAAATTATTTTAAAGCAATATTCTTTTTCTGTAAAATATTTTTTAACATAAACTGGAATACTCCTTTAATTACCCCATACTTTCATATATCTTCCATTAAATATAATAAAAAATAGCTTTATCTCTATGAGATATCTGATATTTGTTTAGAAACATAAGTAATTTACAAACATTTGTTTAAGGTAAATATTACTGGTGAGCTCAAAATCACTGATATCTCACATTACAATATACATACAAATTACAAAGTTCCATCATCAAAATGATAAAATTATAATATTGTATTGTGAACTGCGCATTTTTAAACACCTCTAATATACACTGCAATAATAAAATAAATTCTCCACAGCGTAGGTACCAGGCACGGTCGTTTCATACATGCTTTGAATGCTCCGCATCCGTTATGTTCTAGAGTCAAAAAGCTTTGGACTTTTTGTTTCTAGCCAAAAACAGCACTGCTGCAAATAAATTCATCCTGTCCTTTAGAAACCAGTCATAACACACACTACGACACAGTGCGCGCATAAACACACAGATACCAGCAACAGTGGATTCCATCATTCATTCTGTACCCACAAAGTTTGAAAGTATTTAACTTCCGACTGCAAAGGTCTTCGAATACTGCATTCGTTAAGAGCATCCAACATACAAAAAACGACTTTAATGTTTATGCGGATTGTTTTGAGGAATTTGTTTATATGACGCATTTTTAACACACTGATTGAAATACTTGAAGCTGAATTATTGAAATATTGAATAGTAGGTATAAAATGATTATCCAGAATCCTTTCTTCAAAACGTCACCGACCGCCACTGGTAGGTACATCATTACAGATACTATTAAAAACTAAAAACATTTATTTTAAATACATATTAAATGTATTAATTATAAATATACATATATAATCAATTTTATCGAAAAATATTGTTGTTGCTACCGGGATTCGAACCTGCGTCTCTTCCTATCCGGGAAACATTCATTAAACGATTATGCTATACCAATACAGTGCGTTGACGACAAATTTTTCGAACTTACATGTTACACTTTTCAAATTGATATATCTATCATTCCATTATTTGAAAGCAATCTTATTTATTTTTACGGAATCTCAAATACATTTATTAATAATATTTTTTTTATTAAATTTTGCATACATTGATGTAACTTGCTCTGAATAATTACAACTTCACAATATGAATGTGCTCTCCTTAAAAATAAAACAATTTATTCAAATCTTATAAAATTTACTAATTTACTTTGTACTTTTGGAATGGCATTTTTATTTTACATTCACTTGGTGTGGTATGACGACTGATCTTTCAGGAGTCTAAGAAAAAAAATTCCCAAAAATACGTATTCTAAATTATGTAGTGTGGCAATTGATCCTTTAGGATTCTAAAAAATTACAGCTTCAGAATAAGTGTCCTCCTTAAAAATATTAGACTTGTCTTAATAAGACAACGGCTTGAAAAATATATTTTACAAAAGTGTCATGAAAATTTGAGCGGGGCCTTAAATGAGTAGTTAAGTGAAGCTTAACATTTTTATGAAGGTGTACGGAAATGTCAGTCACTCATTAAGCGTTGTTTAAATTTTAATGTCGGTAGGTACATTTAAATGGCAGCGTGTCTTAAAATATTAAGATATTAACTAAGCGGAACCTTTCAAAAGAGTACTGGTAGATAGGTACCTTCTTAATGAAATATTTAAGCTTTATTTTATCACACAAGATTTTACAAGAAATATGATAAAAAAATTTCTTTCAAGTCAAAAAGATTTGTACGCCACCAATTGAGGATGCATAGAAGCCGCGGAGTAACTACAATAATTAGGCCCCAATGCAGAATGGAAAAAAGGCCCCCTAAATAAATATCGTATATAAGATACATGAAAATTAATACTGCGTGGCTAATCCATTAAGAAACAAAACAAAATTAGTCTCTTGTTTCATATAACATTTACACTTGCAATTTAAAAAATACTTAAACAAATTATAGATATATCATAGGGATGAAGCTATTTTGTATTATATTTAATCGAAATATATGGAAGTTTGGTAATCGAAGTGTTTCAACATATTAACATATATACAAGTTTTAAAAACTTGATAGATATGGAGATATTATTAGGTAAGAATGGTGAACGTTTTATTTATGTAAAGTGATCACTTAAGCCAGCCTAAGACTTTCATATATTTCCATTAAATATAATAAAAAATAGCTTTTACTCGAAGAGATACAGATTGAACATAATAGACTGCCCAATATGTGAGTGCGGTGCCGAGGAGGAAACCCTTGACCATGTCTTTCACAAATTTTTTTAACAATAATCTTGTCAATGGTAATTTTCAACTTCCGGTTAACTTGTGTCATCTTCTTTCCCTTAACTCGCCACATTTAAGCTATATAATAACAAATTTCTTAAACGTCTATAATATTATCTATAATATTTTATAATATTGTTGTACTGCTTTCTATGAAATAATGTTTTAACTTGTTTAATGGCACAAATCACTCTTGTAGGGTGGATTGTCTGTTTAAAGGAAGAAGAAGAAGAGATATTTATTATTTGTTTAATAACGGTGCCTTTGTAGGTGAATATACAGTAATTGTGTGTTCTTGGACATATTCAAATATTATTAAAAAATACTTAACTTTACAATCAATCAAGGAATCGGATCAAGGATCAGATTCTTTTGATTCACCGCGCCTATTTCAATCTTATGTTTGTGATCCTGCCCGGGGCTCTACTCTCGCCGCGCGCTCGCACCAAAGTCCCCTCCTTCGTCCAGCCATATGCAACCGACCGCGTCCACTTAGGTCAGTATAGTAGAACGCTCGGTGCAGCTGCTTAAATTTAAAATGACACAATATATTTAAAAATGGGAGAGATACAATAAATCTCCGGAAACTTTTTTTTTTCATACGAAACATACGAAAAAAATAATGATCTTAGAAGATGCCAACATCTGCTGAACGATTGAAGGATTTTTCTAATTAACAATTTTAAATAATAAAAATTGTACTTCGAGATTCATCTATACAACAATTTTATTAAATTCAACGGTTCATTAAGTAGGAACACGCAATTTATAGATGTATTCAATTAGTGAATAATCTAATCAAATCAAATTTGTCCGATTCATTAACAATTTAATTAATGAATCGCACAAATTTGTATTGGACATATTCTATCGAATATTCGTAGAAATACAATTAATTTTATTGCATTAGTTAACAATTGACTGTAAAACAATAGAGCTCATAATATCCAAAATATTTTGAAACCATTTCTTTTCACAGTATTCAAATCAAACAGATAGACAAATGTGTACTTTTTTATTTAACGGCCTTTGTGTCCCGAATTTGAAATTTTACGATCGCAGTTATTATGAAGCGTTATCTATCTCTGGACTGTATAGTTTTGGAGTAAATCAGGTGCCTGTCGAAATTCAGAAAGCCAAAATCCTGAAAAAATTTATTCCTGATAAATCATTATATACAATTTTTATTTGTGCAATTTGGACATTAGAGTATGTCGCCACTAAAATACTGCAGATTTAGCTGTATCGATATATGCTAAAGGTATCCTGATCACATTACTAATGAATAGATACGAAGATATGATATGAATAGGAATATTAAAACAATCACATGAAGGAAAGCTACACCCCTATGATAAATTTTCCGCAATAACAAATATGATGTCTAACAACTTTTTGGTAAGTGTGCGAGTACGTTATGACTATAAGGCAAAATGTTAGTTAATTAATTATTATTTTGATTTCATGGATGTCGATATTTACACGAATCAGGAGGGTTTTAATATCATATTATGATTAGTGTGAGAGTATAGAATGTTCCAAAAATAATTCACATACTCTCATGTTTGTTTGATATCGCAGAGTGTATTGTGTATGTGTAAGTGACAGGCGGTATGTTTCGGGAACAGAAACTACTTACTGATTTAGTCAAAGTTTACAAATCATTTACAAAACATTTACTGCGCGAATTATTATCGCAGGCGGTTCCTGAAGCTTTGTCTGGAATGCGTCGATAGAATGAGTGAATCTCGTGAGTCAACCTTGTATCGCTGGCCACATTCGTATTGTATTGAGTGTCTTTACGGCTGATGGGAGTTGCATTTCACGCACCAATATCTGCTGGGTATTTTCAGCATCGCCGGGCGGTGATAGTGAGAATGAAGGCAATAATAGACTTTCACAAATTTAAAAAAAGATAGAAGCGTGGGTATAAATAAATTATTATAGCTGTGTACGTAAATGTAAATTATATGCCTATGTACGTACATCTTGCACTCTAATTCGATTATTAATGGGGGGGAGGGTTAAGGGCTAAGTGAGCCCTCTTGTCTCCGACATATGAGGTAACAACAATGGTGTAACATTTTTTGGGGGACCTTATTCGGGGAACATGGCGAAATCTGTTTTTTTTTATTTCAGGTAATTTTATCATTGTATATACAACCAAAAAATCTGTGCATTACTAATAATTCTGGGAAACAAATATAAATTAAATAATTGGATTAACATAAACGCTAACATTATTTTACAATTAGCGCCATCTGTGTACCATTTAATACTTTAATTTTTTAGTTCTAAAAACTACCACAACAACTCACCGCTGTACCCATGTCACTCTTGTGTACTCGCCGCATTGAGCTATTCACATTACTCTGTTATGTCTTTAAGCTAGTGAATTACTGAAGTCATGTAATTGGCTATTTACTGAATTGAAAATTCCTTTCGATTGATCCGTTTTGTATGAAGTCGTTACCTATGCTGTTTTTTAACAGAATAACATTAGAAAGGCTTACAACTGCGTGCAAATCATTAAAGTGTCTACTTCCTCTTTTACTAATTCGCGAATTTTACTATTTTACTGTTTTTAACGTGTTGATTTCGTGATTATTCTTTAAATTTGGTGCATGGATTGGTTTTTGATTTGAGAAAAACAAAAATCAATTGGCGGAACTATTTCCTACGTTTAACTTCAATAAAAATAATAATTTTCTTTAGTTATTACGTGAAGGATTTTCAAACAATAAATTAATCATGTTTAGTCATAGAAAGTGTTCTTAAAAAGTCCATGAATTTTTTATATAAGTAAGAAGGTATTATTTTACGTTAAAACATAAACTTTATAAACACTATTAATAGTACTCTAAAATTACAAATAAGTACATGGTATGGTCGTATAAACGACAGATTCATGGTTAAACGAAATTGCATATATTGTATTACATATATTATATATGATTATATATAATTGTGTAAAGTAGTAGCAAAAATGGGTAATGTTTTTTTATAAAAAAAAAAATTTTTTGGTCGCACCAAATAAATCGATGAATCAGTATATTCTAACTTTACCACCAGTATATTCTAACTTTACCATCAGTATATTCTAACTTTACTTACACCAGATAAATCAGTATATTCTAACTTTTAATAAAAAAGTATATTATTGTATTTATATAAAATCGAGGTTAATTTTTAAGTACGTTCTAAGTTATAGCAACAACTAAAAGTTGACTATGAATGGGGATATAACAGGAAGAAGGTACACGTGCACATTGTTATTTTTATTTCATCCAACAATGACACAAATCACATATAAAAAGTGACGGTACATTGAAAACAAGCCATGCCACGAAAAAAGTGCATTCAAAATTATGGTGGTTTCCGCTGGAAAATACACTCCAATTATCTCTTTATCTGATCGTCCAATGAAATGGGCTATTTTTCGGCCTAACCAAATGTGCGCGTTTCTACTTACATGTTTAGTATCGTTCCATCTCAATACCCTCGTTAATTATATTACAATCATTGTGGTTTATTGTCCCCGCCGCGCGACTAATCCGTTGATATTTTGCGCTGTTGTCTGTCTTTTTTACATTAAATTGAGAAAAACTAGACTGTTTTTCAACAATACATATACCTGTGACTTTAGTTAATATATCAATATGTCTAAACATTTTCAGAGGAGCACTTAAATCGCAGAAACTGTACATAAAACCAAATTGTTTGATACCTATATGCAATCACGTTACATCTCTTCTTGTATGTGTTTTTATGAGATTATATTTTAGTTTTTGTTATTTTTATTACAACATTAATAAATTCAAAAAAATAAGATTATCATTAGTGACATCTATACTGTTTCAAGGGAATGAATATTAAATTTCAAACTGTAGATGGCGACAGCGAAGTTGTAGTTAAATACTTGAAAGGTTTCTACATGATAACATATCGCTCAAAACTAAGACAACTAAAAAAACTAAGAATTTTTAGTTATTGTTGTATTCGGATACTCTGTCATTCGTACTTGTACTGTATCATCAACTAACTTAGCCCCAGTTCTCGAAAAATGTCATTTTAGAATACATTTATGACCTTAAATATTATTTAGTTTCATAACTTTAGTAACAAAAAATGGAGAAATATGTTTTTATTTTTTGTATGCTGAAAAATGACTTTTTGAGTTGTCTTAGTTTTGATCTGGGTGTGCGATATATAGAACGTCAAAAATTTTGAAAGATATGGAGTTTGATTGTGAATAGAATTGGTGAACGTTACATAGTGCAAAGTGATTACTCAAGCCAGCCGTGGGTATTACATGTAAACCCTGTAATACCCATACTTCCATACTTCCCAATATAGCCAAATGTGTGTCTATGAGATATCTATTATTTGTCTTATTAAAAGAGTTGTAACTTTTGTATTTTTTACCTCCAAAATAAAATAGACGTCATTAATACATGTTGGTCTAAAAGAATATTTAAAGATGAACAAAATTGCGCTCATAACTTATTCTGGTCAATTGTGGACGCGTCACCATTGTGTTTTGAATAGTCAATATATTAATATTTTTATTATAAATACAGTAATATCCACACACCTAGTGTCAGCATCCGTGGCAGAGCGGTTAATGCGGCTGACTAGATATATAGGTACGAATGAGGGTGACCCAGGAGCCGGACTTACGGATGTGCATTACGAGCCAAGTCTCATTAGATTAAGACCACTATATGTCAATACTGACACGAAGGACGAAATAAGAAAGTAGATAGATACTTACTTATTTATTTTATTTTTAACCAATTAATATTACAATAATTATATATTGTAATACGCTACACAATGTAATGTACAATGCACTATATATTCTGTATATTTATTCAAGACACGAACCATTTTATTTATTTTTCTTATTATCCGTCAAGTGCTGCCGATAAAATCCTGGCGGCGAGACACAGAAACGCGGTATCACACAGCGGCCACCTCGTTGATTGCTATACGTTTATATAGTTTTTTTTCAGATTTATTATTTGTTCATTAAGACATACATTAAGAAGGTTTAATCTTTTCATGTACAGCGATTAATTTTTTTTTATCTATTCGTTGGTCTTTTGAGAAAAATAAGTACCTAATATTAGTTCCCAAAGACTTGTAGATATGTAACATGGGAAAGAAATCGTTGAAGAAAAGCTGAAGTCATGTACGTCATGTTACAAGAAGTGAACAAATTGTGTTTAATAATTGAAGATTGCGGCCGCCAATCAACGAGTTGTCAAAATATACGGTGATCGATCATCTGTGCACCGGAGAAGTTGAACGACGTCATTGTAAAGTATGTACACAATCATAATACCATCGCGAATGCGTTATCTATAACCATTTTCACTTTATCGATATTAAAGGCAAAATTCATTTTTCCTTAAAGCTAAAACAGTTTTTTCTTTAATTCCTACATATTCAAATTGTTCTTAAAATAAATTTTAAATTGTGAAATATTTTCAACATTGTGAAATGTTGGTTTATTCACAAAATGTGAATTATTGTTAATTAATTAATATCTTAGAATTGAAAATAAAGCTAATCGTAGCACAGTAAGCAAAATTAAGGACAGTTTGGACATATGGAATGTATAAGTAGGGACAGATACATATCCAAGGGCCCTCCAAACTCGCAAAAGCAGAGGTTACGGTCGATCTTCATCGGTTGGTTCAATCTTACTTCTATATGAAATGCAAGTACAACACTTAAATTAATTAATTACAAATTTAAATTTATCTTTACAGATATTCTTGTTTCGCTCTCATTACATATTTCTCTGTAGGCGGATTTCTCGCGCCACTACGTTGATACGCACCGTAAGGTAGTTCTGTTAGATATCTATCAATTAGCGTATATGCGAAGAGTTATGAATATATCATGCATATGAATATCGAATAATCTATAATAGTATACGTTACATCGTGGGTTCAGTGAAGCTTCCAAAACTAAACATTTTCACAAGTGACAAGTTTTTTTTTTTGAAAATAGAAATTCATGTTTACATTAATTTATAGCTTAAATAATGATACTATGTTAACAGTTTTAACTTTTTTTCATTTATTTTAATGTTGGGTGTTGCCAATCAACTAAACCTAAACGCGTGTCCGTACTTTTTTGTCGTATTATTTTTATGTGTCCTGCATACATAATTTCCTCATTTCCGTTCATCTGTCCGTCCGTCCGTCCGTGTTACGTAAAACAAACAAGATCTTCTGTCAGTTGTTAGTCAGACAAAAAAGTATGCGGTTATCAAATCAAAGAAACTAAATTATAATGTATTTTTATTTTTTGTTATTATTTTCTTATAATTTATAGTTTTTTTTTTTAATTTTAACAAACGTATTAAGATAATCTGTTAAATAGTGTAGGAACTGGATATGAATATGGCACGAATCGTACTCGTTCAAACGTTAAATTAAATATATTAAATAGCAGACAAAATAATCAGACTTGCTTGCAAGCCAAGCGGTGAATAATTTAAATTAATGATGCGTCATCAAATCGCACTTTCTGCGTAGACAATTTCAACCGCATTCTTACACTGGCAAATTTCTACTATCCTCACCTCTCTCTACTGAAGTAAACTGTACAAAAGTAAGCACGTCATTATTTATATAGTAAACACCCAGGTGCAAATTGCACGTTATTATGGTCGATAATTATTTAGATACACTTCTGAATTTTTTGATTGATTTTTAAAAATAACACAATATTTTCATTTGTGTTGTGTCGGGGTGAAATTAATGAAATTTATGCGATTGTCGTATTGAAAATTTTACATAAATAATGTTTTACTTTCTTCGACTATGATCAGGAGACATCAGAATAGAGCATCCACAAGTAAGGAAAGATCTGGATCCTGTTTCCGAGCGAAGTGTATGGCCTAGGATAGAGACGCCTGACGCAGAGTTGTCCACATCGATCGAAGCAAAAGAGTTGTAGTATAATGAATATACATGTCCCAAAAAAAATTATACACAATTCGAATAAGTATAACTTCAGTTTTTATTCGCATATAATTAATATTTAAATTGCAAAATAATCTACATAAAATGTACACTTTTCCTCCTACCGCAGATGTTCTAAATTATTACCGTTCTGGTCGATACACTGCTGATAATGATGGGTTATTGATTCACAAACTTCAACAAACATTTAATTTGGTGATGTGTCGCATTTTTGCTCAATTGTGGCTTTTCATTCTTCCAGTGTCGTCAGTTTTCTAGCATAGACTTTATTTTTAAGTTATCCCCACAAGAAAAAATCTAATGGCGTCAGGTCTGGGGAACGGGCAAGATATTCTACGGGACCTCTTCGTCCAAGACATCTGTTTGGAAGATTCTCATCGAGACATGCTCTTACATGAAAGTGCTCCGCCCTGTCCGGATCATCTTCATTGATAGCATGCACCATTGTAGGAATATAACTTGTCCATTTACAATGTCTCAAAATGCGATGTACACTTGATTTGCTGATGCCAATCTCACGACTTGTTTGTCGTACTTTTTCTTGGCTGGTGAAGCTCGTTGATATTCTTGGTCTTCCGGAACGTTGTCTATGAACATCCTGAACAGTTCTATTAATTTCAAACTTATCTTTTAACCGATCAATTGTAATCAGCGTAGGTGGATCTGCCTGAAACTCCCTGCGACATTGTCTTTGTACTTCTGCTTCATTTTCTTCACTCATTATATCCAATTAATTACACCCTGAAAAAAATCAGAAAGTTTTGACCCGTTAAACAGTGTATACGTTTTTTTGAACATCCTGTATATGCACATATGAATTTAATCGATCAAACTTATCTGAAAAATTAACTATGTAAATATCTCGGCTAAATTCGTTAACCAGCCAATGGCACATAGAGGATACCCGATTCTTGTGATCAGTTCCGAAAGAGAATTTTTAACGCTGTTTCTGATATGAACTGCGCTCAGTAATTCGTTTCTTATCATTCGTTTCGTAACGTTTCCACAGCACCGCGGTATCGAGATGACTTCACATCACCATAAGCCATGATGTGAAACCAGTCGTCCAATTCTGGTCTATTGACCAGATGAAGAGCCACAATACCGAACAACCTTGCGAATTCAGCAAAAAGATTTCAACTTGAAACCCGTTTGTTTTCGTCACTTTTATTTATAAAAGGTGTTAGTTTTTTTTTAAATCTACACTCGTACCTACGTAGGCATAGCTTTTTTTTAAATTTAAATATTACTACTCGTACTCGCTTCCTAATCGCGTAAAAAATTGTTGATTTGTACCAACATTTGGCAATTATGTTTATAAAAAGCGTGTCAAATTAACAACGAATTATTATAATTCTACAGTTTAATAATATTCGATGCACGTTTATTGATAATGTTGCCATTCTTCAGATCGTAATGTTGCTCGATAATTAAACCAAATTAATTATGTCATATTAAAAAATATTTTTGGTAACCCTTATGGCACCTAACACGTGTCAAGTTCAATTTGAGAAATATTAAATTACATTATTGTCGGTATCTAGGCTGACATAGGTTAGTTGGTAGAGAAGTTCAATAGCAATATTCAGGTTTAGGATTCAAGTCCCGGAGTTTCGGATAAAACAACAGTTTTAGCAATATTTGAATATGTCCAAGAACACACAATTACAATTACCTACAAAGGCACTGTTATTAAATAAATATCAGATATATCATAGAAACGAAGCTATTTTTATTATATTTAAGGGAAAACATATAGAAGTATGAGGTAATTATAGAGCTTACGACCTGTCTTCGACTGGCTTAAGTAATCGCTTTATATAAATATAACGTTCTCACCCCATCAATCTCCACATCATTTTATTTTAAAGTTGTACATATGTTCATATGTGGACTCGCTTCAAATACCACTACACCATTGCCATCTATGGACCAAATATTTTCAATGTATATGTATTGTATGTTTCAAGTAAAAATGGATTATCAAATTTGATCCATAGATGGAAGTGGTACTCGAAGCGAGTCCACATATTAACATATGTACAACTTTAAAAAAAAAAATTGATAGATGTAGAGATTGATGGGGTGAGAATAGTGAACGATATATTTATATAAAGTGATCACTTAAGCCAGCCGAAGACAGGTCGTTAGCCATGTAATTACCTCATACTTCTATGTGTTTTCCATTAAATATAATAAAAATATCTTCGTCTCTATGAAATCAATCTCAGTGTGTAGGTGCAATATACACGTATTGAGATATTAATCTAGAGCTAACTAATATAACGCAAAAACGTATTGAAATCAATATCGAGGAAGAACATGAAAGATGTTTGAAAATACCTTGTTTGTCGTCTTCAACATGTTAAGAGTCTCTTAGCATACTCTGATAGGAGAAATATGGGAAAAGATTTTTATATTGTTTTTATTATTTATTACATTCTGTTTTCATTTGCCAACTTTGTCAAAATTAAATTTAAAAATCTCTTTTTAATTTTACAACATATGGATAAGCTACAAAAAGTTATCTAGTCAGATAATTTTTTTACTGTTTGTGTTTGCGATAAATTTAAAAAATCTAATTACATAATGTAGTGACTTTCCAATTTGACTGCACCAGTGTGGTGCCTTTGGAAATACTATCACAGATTCCCTTGGGTTATTTCCTCTCACTGTGCACTCAAGTTGGTTGTAGTGAAACTCGGTATGACTTGTAACAACGCTAGTTTATTCCAATAATATATTTACAGTAATGTACAATTATATACTCGGATATTACTTATTGCTAATGCGAAAGAACGATAGGAAAAGAGAGCCGTTTCCCCAGTGACGGCCTCTTATATCCCATGACCCCCACCACTCATCTGAAACACACATACACACATACATATAAAAGTGACAGTTTTCACAATTAACTTTTAAAAATAACCTTTTAAATTCACTTATGATAATTAAAACACATTAAGTATAAGTCACTAAATGATATAACGCTATCCAGTCACTCCACACTGAAGTATTATGCTGTAGTTTCGGGTGGATGCACTGATGCACTGATAACGAGGACGATGAAGACAATTGGGAGAATTACATAAAAAATCGCAAATAAACCAAAACATCCTGCGATGTATTAATGTAGAAAGAGCATAATTGATAAAGTCTACCAGAAATATAATGTTCAAGATTCAAATCTCAGTTGTAATTGTATATCCTCGGTTTTTCTGTGTACCTACCTAAAAGAGTTATTTTATTTGTCAAGGAAAACACATTTTTGTTGTGAATTTGCATTTTCAGAACGTAGTTCTGTGGTATTTAATACAAATTAAATTAATCGACTACAAAGATATACAAAAAAATCTATGTATTTAAAAAATATTTTTTTGCTACCAGTATTCAAACCTTGACCTCTTCCTATTCGGGGCAGCGCGTTCTCCACTTTCGTTATAGCTCTCGAATATATTTTTGACAAATATTGAAAAAAAACACAATTCCCGGATAGGAATAAGTTCAGATTTGAATCTCGGTAGCTATTAAATATTTTTTCGATAGATAGATTTTTTCTGTGTATTTTTCTAGTTGATTAATTTGATTTGTATTTTCTTATTAGTGATAATATGTATTAAATAATGTTGGTTCACACTCTTGCATTTCCAATCTGCATGTGTGTAGCGGATGCTTGGATAGTTTGACAATAGTGACAAGCGTAAAATAGGCTTTAAAATGGAATGGCTGGAGAAGGATGTTACTATCCCGTGAACAGTGCGACTCACGAAATACCTCAATTCTGCAACAACTCCAACCACAGCAAGTCCTATCTACGACAGCGAAAAAAGATTCTTCCAATTTTACGGCCACATTGAGCCTCAAAAAGACAACCTAGAATAGGATATTGTTCTGAGAACAACAAGAAGACATGGAAGATCATGGAGTCAACTGTGAGGGCGACCTAGGACCGAAACGTATGGAAATGCATTACGAGCCGAGTCTCATCTAATTACGCTACTATATGTTAACCTTTACCATACCGTGATATAAAATAATCGTACGCAGCCATGCTGTCAACTCATGTTACCGTAAGAAATTAGAGCTCTATTAGCTTTTTAAATGTGAAAAAATGATTAATGCCATAAATATTAAGCATTAAATATAAAAAAATTATATAATATTATAATTCGGAGCATTCATCACGTCCTGTACAGGAGGTTGCATTCTATAATACAACCTTTCTTTTTATCTATTTTTCTTTAAATACTGAGAAAGAGACACCATTATGTTATATTATGTTTGTTATTCATTTCACTATAAAATTAATATGTGATTTCTTTCTGTCTCGACACAATGGTGTTTTTGGGATTGAATTGAAAGATAATTATTTTTGTAAGATTCGCCGTACTTACTTAATTTTTCGCTAGTCATTTCTAAGCATAAATACTTTCCTTCAATTTAACTAAAATATGAATTGCACGTTGCGTGCATTTACCGAAATATTACAGGTTTAATTAGAGCGGTAGACCTGTGTTACTGCATGGTTTGGGAAGGGTTAATACGAATATGAAAAAGAAAAGAAGAGGAAATACAACAATGATTTATACTTATGTGTATATTATAAAACAGGGTGAATACAAAGTCGTAATCTATTATTCAAAATTATGTCATCTTGCTATTCATAATAGTACAGCAGAGATAAGTTATTATTTCAGCAGAGTCGTCTAGCAAATTTCCAACACACCCGACTTAACTTGTACGATAGTCAAAACATGCGCCCTAGATTAACTTAGTTCCGAAATTCATATATACTGGTAAGTTCCCGCCAGCGTGATACGTACACCAGCGTACGATCGGGGTAAAACGTGACTCGTGGTACAAAATCTCGTAGAAAAAAATGGGACACAAATAAAAAATTATGAAAAATATGTTTTCAATCATTGTTTAAAATCTTGTCGTGAAAATTCACACTGATTGATTGTATAAAATTATCTAATCGCATAATATATCATTGCCTACTATTGGTACTCAAAACTTAACTTCTACTGCTACATAACAAAATATTCTGGCATTCAAAAACCGAAATAATTACGTAATAAAAAATATATATATTGTTCCATAGTCTACACCAGTAAATTGAATATATTAGCCATATTTGAATATGTCCAAGAACACACAATTACTGGATTTTTACCTAAAAAGGCGCTGTTATTAAACAAATATCAGATATCTCATAGAGACAAAGCTATTTTTCAATATACGAGTATTTAATGAAAAATATTTTTTTTATTTTTTTATTTTTTATCTTAGTTTTATTAACCACAATTGAGTTTAAACTAAGATAATAAATAAAAAATATGAATTTTAACCACCAAGTTAATAATGCTAATTTTAAAAGTATGAAAAATATTTGTGAGTATGCGGTAATTACAGGGCTTATGACCTGTCTTCAATTGGCTTAAGTGATCAATTTATATATATATATATAACGTTCACCCCTCAAACTCCACATTTTTGATAGTTGTATATGGTTAGTATGTGGACTCGCTTCCATTACCCCATACTTCTATATATTTTCTATCAAATATAATAAAAAATAGCTTTGTCTGTATGAGATATCTGACATTTGTTTAATTAAATATATCGCTATTAAAATACAACGCTTTATTCTCTATACCATACGCAATGTATTGAGAAATAGTAAGATGCATGAATGTTTAAAATGGGATAAATATTCAGGAAAACAAACGGTGTCCTTGCGGACAATTTTCTTACAACTTTTTTATTAGCCAGTACTTTTGTATAATTGCGCCCCCCTTCTTCCTCTCCTGTTACTAATAATTTATATTAATGAGTAATTATAAGTCACATTTAACATAACATATGATTTTTTTTAAGATAGCATAATAAGAATTCAAATTCAAAAAACACACATTATAATGTGATCCTTTATTAAATACATAATCACTAATGGTTCTATAATGTACATTTAATGATCAATCCTGATAACAATAAATTGGCTACCTATTATACTTATACCTACATATATAAGAGTCAAGTGTCAAGTCAATAATTTGTAGTAGCAATGTTCCGGTTAAAGAATCTATGATTTATGAGATACTTCAGCCACGGCGTTATTTCGGATTAGGGCTTCCAAACCGGTTAAAACCTAAACCGATTAACCGGTTTTTCTCGCTCTTTTGACTCGGTTTATCGGTATGTTACTTTTATTTTAAAATTAAGTATGAATTAATTTTTTTTTTTAATATTATAAATAACACAAAATCTATGAATATATTCTTTAGCGAAGTGACAGTGATAAGACTGCCGTTTCTCAGAAAAGCCGTTCCAAAAAAGGTTTCATCGGGTTATCTTTTTTTTGTGAAAGGCTAGGCCAGCACCTGATAAGTATTCAGCTTGTTGAGGTAAATATTAAAATAACCAATATTCTACAGTCGTCTAGTACTATTTCAATTATGTTTGAATATATTTCCTCCAAATTTTGGCCATGTATAAAATATTAATCCATTTGTCTTGTCAATAAACCTCACAGTATCGCGAAGGCGGCTCCGAGAGTCAATATTTTATTAGAATACTCAACCGGCGCTTGAATTGGACACGTCATGTGACGAACACACGCCTGAAAGCAAACCGAGCTATTGGCGCGCTTTGCCCCCTATTCAACAGGGCAGACCCACTATCCACTCGCAGCAAAGCAATTTTATACCACAGTATGGTTCTACCTTCTATCACCTACGCAGCACCTATCTTCAGCAGCATACACAAAACTAAATATATGCAGCTTCAAGTTATACAAAATAAAGCACTTCAAATCATATACAACACCTCACCCAAAACAAATTTATCTCGATTATACCAAGGTGAACACAATGTTTTGAGAAATTATCGGCAAACTTCCACAAATCTTGCGCCCATCCACCTCAAGATAATCCTCTCATCCGAAATCTTGGCTCGTATGAGTACGATATCAGTCTTATGCCTTTCAGATATAAACATTACTTCCTGAAGCAAAACAACCCGCTCGATCCTCCGGACTAAGATGCACACAGAAGCGGACAGACTCTCCAATAAATAACTAATAATAAAATAATATTTTAAGTGTAGTTATAATTTATTTTAGTTACTTTATAAGAATGATGCTAGAATAAGGCGGCACTGCATAGAAAGTGTCGCTCCTAATTAATTTGAAACACTTAACTTCTAGTAAATTGTGTAGAGGGATTTTTATCAGAATTTTTTACATTTCCAATTCATGTTAATATAAAATACATGATGTTTATTACAATAAGGTAGTTAATAAAAATGTCAAAACGATCAGAGTACTCAAGAGCATCGTAGACTCGAAAGAATTGTAAAAAAAAATGTCATTAAATTTATTTTATTCATCATAATGAACAAAAATAATTCTTATGTTATTCTCAAACATAAAACATACTTTTTTCGTGCATTTCATTATCTATTTTCGATTATTTTACCATGAATACTATATTTATATGCAATGGAATTACCCTTTTTCCATAATTTTAAACAAATATTTACATATTTCTTTTTTTAAATAAAAATTTAAAACATACGAATTATCTTAATTTTCCAATGTCGATTAAAACCAGTTAATCGGTTTTAGATAACCGATTTTTTTTTTTTGACATTTTTTTAGAAGCCCTTGTTCCGGATTCTTCCATAATTCCAGTTATACAAAGTGTAATATTCGGGTATTAATAAAATGAATATCTAATAAGATTATTACCAACAAAATGAACGATAATTCACTGTGAAATGTAATGAATAACCTGTTTACAGTGTTCTGCGTTTGTTCCGTAGAGTCGCTACTCAGGCCTACACATCCTATCCTACAATTAATAGCGTTCATTAAATCGCGGAACGCCACGAGGTGCGGACGTTGAGCGTGACACGCGAATTACCAATATCGGGATCGGAAAACCGTAATACCGCTTGGTATAACTTCATTTCCATCGGGAAAATACCGATAAAATTTCAAGTGGTGATCGAAAAAGTTAATATTCGCCAGTGAAAAAAGCAGTTCATACAGAAAATTGCATTAATCTAACGGATATTGGAAAAATTTCAATTTACTGAAAATCCGTCATCCGGCCAGTTTTGGAGGGAAATCTCCAACGAAAGGTAACATTTTAATAATTTCTTTTGAATTTTTTTACGACATTTATTTTAACTAATAAAGCGATAAATAATTATTTAAAAATGTAATATTATATATACGTTTGCAATTTAATATTTTCTGTAATCAAATGTTGATAAAATGAGCAAACGTCGTGAATTTTTGATAAATGTAATCTTCGTCACATGGTAATAGATCTAAATTTATTTTGTATGCGTAAGTATATTTATTTTACTTGCATCTTTGTTTTCTTTTTTTTTCTAAATAATTATGTTAATTAATATTTTATTTTTATATCATTTTTGTACAGACATAAAATACATGCAATCATTAAATCCAAAAAATTCTAATGGAATTTAATATCAAAGGCTTTAAAAACTTATTGAAATTTATAAAATAAATAGGTAGTTATGGAAAATGATAGGAATATGTGAAATTTTACCCTCTATGCTTAATTTAAGGAAAAATTAATATGTATATTATGTTAAAATTAAATTTCATAAAACTAAAATTGGTTTACCATATTGGAATATATGATATAATAATATATAATAAGAATACTAATATTTAGTTACAATATTATATTTACTGTCATGGATAGACTCGTTAATTTTATATTTATTATTTACTGTTATTTTACATTACATGTATAGGTAAGATCAATTGTGTTTAAAAATTATTTATATCTAGTATAAGAGGCTCGCACCTTCGTTCTATGTTCTGCATGTTAAAACTAATTAAATATTAATTGATTTATTTTGGGGATTTGTGAAATTAATTAAAATATTTGAACTTTATTCGTATTAGTCGACTTATATTTGAAAATATTTAATATTTAGAACTAGGTGAAAATAAAAATTTCATATCGATTTTCATATTTTACAATTAAATATAAATCACAGTGTCATTGACAAATTTTAATTACAAATAATGATCTACTACATCGAATAAAATTATTTCAAAATAATATGCGAAAAATTCAGATGATCTATCATTATATTTATTCATTCATCAGCACATTCATCTCGAACTAACACGTCAGGTTCACACTATCTTGCTAGCACCGTATATCAGTCAAGCATTAATCACCATTAAAAAATATATAATTTATGTAATATTAATGTTACATCGGTTTAAAAGAAGGCAAAGATAATTTATACTCGTATATGTTTTCCCGGACTTTTTTCATTCCCGGGACTCGATTTGCAGCTCTGGATCATTCCCGGGATCCCGGGTCACGTGATATGTTAATAAAAAAAATTGAAATAAAATATTTAATGTTCATTTTTTGTAAACATTTCTAATTTTATTTCAATTAAATTGTTATTATAAATTAAACGTGTATTGACAAAAAAATACTATTTCTAATCAAAAATACAGATACTGTAAATTCTTAATATTAAAAAAAAACATTTAAAAAATCTAATTTGAAAGAAATATATTGTATGTACATATTTTCAATCAATTTATTATGTATTATATAAACAAAAATTAAATATTTAAATTAAATTCACACATTAAAACTACTTTATTTAAAATAGCATTTTAAAAATACCAAAATGTTTCAATTTACATCTGATAGCCTGCTTCTCGATTTTATTTTTACATATATTTCCAGCAATTAAAAAAACTCTCTGTTTCAACCGATGTCGATTTTATGGTCAACGGGGAAGCGAACAATTTTTGTAAATTAATTGTTCGACAGCTAAGAATTCCTATTACTGAATGACTTCAAAACCGTTACAAGCCAAGGCCATTTCTATAAAAAAAAAATTGTTTCAGCGAAAACACTCTCATGTATGTACACGTATTTTTATTTCACTTCACCGACAGTCATCAATGCTAGCAAATTTCAAAGAATTTGTAACTCTGTATTTTGCGACTAAATGATTTATTGTTTCCTGAACCCATTGTTATTGTTTTCTGAAATCCATTCAAAAAGTATGCTTTTTTTTGTTTTGACCCGAACTTTTCTTTTTAACTGCGTTCGTAAGACAAAGAATTTGGCTGAAATTATTTTATTTACACTCTTCCAAAATTATTACGAATCCCAGGACTCGATGCATGGAAAACCCCATGTATTACGGGAATCTATTCCCGGATCGACCCGGCTCAGAAACCCTAGTGTTGTCTCTCGAGCACATTAATTATTTTTCTGCTGTGTTTAAAAAGTCAAATTTACCAATGTGAAAAAATAATCCTGCACTCGTCATTTTTAACAAACAACATACCCATTAAAATTACTTACTACAAAATTAAGTCATTATTTTCAAAATGAGACAGTTCCGACAAAACCTATATCAAATGTTACGGACTTTTTAAACAGCTGCCTCTCGATGAAATTACATTTCCTTTTTTGTCCCTTACAGCAATTGAATTTTTGCAACGATGTCGATCACGTCATCACGTGTGTGTATACAAATATATGTAGAGCTGTTTTTTTTTTGCGACTTTTATTGTATCTTATCTACGTAACGGTAGATTCAATTCAATGATATCCTAGGTTATGGTTCGGCAAAAAATCATTTTCAGAGTTATGACTATCGCTGTGCATAATATTTATTACTTTTAAAATTAGCAATATTAACTTTGTGGTTAAAATTCATAATTTTTTATTTATTATCTTTGTTTTATTAACCACTTAATTGAGTTTAAATACATCTACCAGTTTCGAAAAATACCATTTTCTTCTTCAGGATGTCATAACTATAGTATAATATATGTCATAGTTATGACATCCTGAAGAATAAAATGGTATTTTTCGAAACCGGTAGATGTATTTAAACTCAATGAAGTGGTTAATAAAACAAAGATAATAAATGAAATTAAATAAAATAAAAAATTATTTGCAATAATTGTTTTGGATGATGTATGTATAATGAACTAACTAACTTACCATACCCCCGTTTCTCCGCGGGGGTAGGCATAGAGGATAGAGCGCCACACTCTTCTGTCTCACATATTCACACATCTTCTCATACAAGCTCGCCGATTATTAAGACTTCTAACCACCTTCAGTATCTGGTTTACCTTATCACCCGAAGTATTCTACGGACATCCTCTACTTCTTTCTTACAACTCTCTCCTCATTCATCAATTTCATATAACTAAACCACCGCTACTCACTAATATAATAATAATAAAAATTCAGAAAATCTGGTCAGTTTAAGTATTAAGTAAGTATCTATAACTTTCTGGATGTGGCGACCAAGGCGACTGACTTCCTTAGTGTCATTTGCTTCGGTAGGCTGTAAAGTACTTTCTTAATCGGCCAGATCTGTGAGACTCCTGTCATTGATAATAGTTCAAGTCGAAGGCTTCATAAAATCTAACAAATTCATCTGATGACACATTACCTTCTTTTTTTCATGCATAATTTCTTCGTAGCAAGCTAATAATTTTTTTGTTACTTCTATCAAGCTTGCAATTGTCGTGTGCTTTTCTAATGGAATTGGGTCTGAAGTATCTTCATTGTCGTTTTGCTTATACATCTCTATTAGTTCATCGATTGTTCTAAGGGACATCGACGTCTAAGCTCACCGATTGTTCTATCTCCTGACTAAGGGAATCCAACAGCTCGCGAAACACATCCAACGCACATCACAGTAAAATATACACTAAATATAACGGGCGACAGTCTAACGACAGTGTTGTCAACGGTCAACTTCTAGCGGCAATGTCGCCAAACGCTGAGTTCGCGTAAATCGAAGTATATGTAAGTTATGGATTTAAATTTCTAAAATTTATTAATGAATTGACAAAAAAATGTTCAAAACATAGACAATATGTTCACATCGTGTGAATGTATTATATTTTGGAAGCGCCAACGGAAAACATCGCGAGTTAGTAATTTCGTAATGCTCTAAGATTTCGATGTTCCTTGCCAAAAGCAGTTATACGATGCTCTTGTCAAAAACAAAATGTTTTAATGTAACAAACATCTTTCAACGCGTTTCACAATAATTATTTTCAAAGAGGTGTCAGAACAGCATTTGGCTTCTAAATATAATCCATGGACCACATTTGAGAACTGGTTGCATTAAAGGCTGGCCTGTACACTTATTTGTCTTCTCCCATTGATTAAAATGTATTTCATTTAAATACTACACCCCGTTTCTAAAACTTTTCGAATGAGGTTTCAGTTCGTGAAATATTTTACATTTAACATTAAATAAATATGTTTTCTGTTATCTGCCCGCCTGCCAGTATTTGCTGGGTACACAGTGCGGCATTTTAGATAGTAATTTATTTATTTTTTGATTTTTTTGATCTCCATACTCATGATTTTATGAATCACATCATCATGGTCATACTAATCTGAGTCGGACTTTTTTTTTTTATCTTTTCAGAATAAGGGGCCACCCTAAAAGTATCGCGGATATAAAACGATTTGAATTTTGTCCAATCTAGTGACTCCAGCAGCTTATCGCAGCATTTTCATCTTAGCCACATACATCTAGTCCGAACGTTTCTTTAAACGAGTAGAGCACAGCAAAATAAATATTCGTACATAAAAATATAATAGTTATATTTATCCATAGATAGAACTATCGTCTAATCAGAAAATATAGTCTACACAATAATGGCTTATAATTTCAATATATCTGTATATATTACCATACTCGTTCAAAAAGCCTCTAATTTCATATTACTTTTATTTTAAAAATTTGATTGATTTTTTCCATTGCTATTATCGAAAAGTATTGTATTTTTTTAATATGGACTTTCAAATTTTGTTATTTTGGAATTAATTATGTCAAAATACCTATAGTTAATCAATTTAAGCTACTTAAACTCAATATTTCGCTATCATTACTCGAATTTACTTAAAATGTATTGTCCGTAATGCGATCAATCTATCACATATTAAAAATAATTACAAATGTAACACTTTTGCTTTTAATGAATTCAATACTCTACAATTTTTCGCTTCTTCGGTTTGGACATACTGAGCAGCTGCCTGGTCAACCTAAAACTCAACATCCATTTCTGTATAATAACTAAAATTCCATCACCGAGCGGTTCACAACCTGTCCAAAATGCGACGCTTTTTTTTAATTAGTTAGTATATACATATAAATAATATATTTCATAAAAATCGGGACCCATAAACATATTATGCTCGAATTTCCATAAAATACGTAAATGTCAATGACAGATTAGTGTCTACATTAAACCACATTATTATGGTCCAGTATAGTAAAATCATAAACCACTGATTTTAACATAACGAGTTCTGCTTTTAGCTTTATTTTTAAATTATTTTATTTTTTATTTTCCATAGTAATAATAGTATTTGCTCTCTCTCTCTCTCTCTCTCTCTCTCTCTCTCTCTCTCTCTCTCTCTTTATGTTATTGTTTGCAAAAAATTTGTTATAATAATTATCTGTTTATTCACAAATATTTGAGTTTTTCGCTAGACTGCTTATACTGAAGAAACATTACATGTATACTTAGTTTGAAGGTATACAAATAGTTAATAAATACAATATAGTACATACTAAAAAGTTGTAAAATTGATTTTAATGTTAAATCTAAACAAATGTACACGTCACGTTTTACTTTAATATGTTCAACGTTCAATATATATTCACGATATTCAAAACTATCTGGTGCTAAATGTTTATTTTGTTTGAGTATTTTGATAGGTATTTGAGATTCCGTAAAAATAAAGAAGATCGCTTTCAAATAATGGAACGACAATTTGAAAAGTGTAACATATAAGTTCAAAAATTTTTCGACAATGCGATCGTTGGTGTAGCATACACGGTTAATGCAATTTCCCCGGATAGGTAGAGATCCAGATTCGAATCCCGGTAACAACAACAATATTTTTCAATAAAATTCATTTTATATGTATATCTTTCTAATTAATACAGTTAATTTGTATTTTAAAGAAAATATCACAGACTTATGTTCTGAATTACTACAACTCCACAATAAGAATGTGTTCTCTTTAATAAAACCAGTACAAATTATACTAAATATATGTTTTCAGTCTAACTTTAATAAATACAATCCGACAGATTATGACCTTTCCCTACAGCGGTTAACCTTTTAAATGCCATGAGCGAGTTAACACGTCAAACTCCCGTGTTATGTCCAGCCATAAACATGATTAGGCGCACTTCTCAACCATGCAGAGATACGAAAAAATACTAATTTCAAAGGCATACGTTTAAAATAATTTTGCCAAACAGTTCGTATCGTAGATATTAAATTAACAACATTAAATCTAGATATATGAGTAGATGTAGCACAGAGACGAAGCTATTATTTTTATTTTTACATGGGAAGTATGGAAGTCTTGGGCATTACAGGGCTTACGACCTGTCATCGGCCGGCTTAAGTGATCACTTTACGCAATAAAACGTTCACCTATTTACCCACACTACCACATCTATTAAATTTTTGGAAGTTGTACATATGTTATCACGTTGAAACCTTTTAATTATTTATTACCAACTACGCTGTCGCCATCTATTGCCGTAAGCTCTGTAATACCCAAGACTTCCATACTTACCTGTATACCTAATAACTTCATCTCGGTGAGACATCTGTATCTTGATGACAATCCCTCAGGAGATAAATTCCTGTTATTGATTCCTACAAAGATTTGAACATACTAAAAGAAATACCCCTAAATTTATTGAGAGCAAATGGTTCATTACTCACGTAACATATTTTTTCTTATACCAATATTTTTTCATTATTTTCTCAATGTTTTAATACAATAAATTATACTATTACAGACGGTTTGTTAAATTTCTGATGATTTTCAATTTACCAATACAGTTTGATGTTAAAGTAAACATATGACAGTACGATATACCTATGCTATGATACCGATACTTGAACGTTCGCGTTCATAATAATAAAATAAATAATACACAGCGTATTTGTTTACATTGATGATACTGAACACATTTTCGACTTAAAATGATATGCGAAGAGACCGCGAAATTATAACTTACTTAAAATTAATTGTATTTTTATAAATCATGTTTTTTTCTGATAAAAGTTGTTTTTAAAGTCGAGGCATTAAATTTCCTTGTTTTTTTATTCGTAATTATCTTAATGATTTATTTTTTTCACATAACCATTTATTTATGTTAAAGGCTAGCGTCGCATTTTTATTATCTTGATACCTTTTAAAAATGTATTTATTTTAATTTTTGCCAGGTATTTTTTAAAACCGTGTCTCTACATACCTTCACACATTGATTGTATGTTAATTTTAGTATCCTTATCTTTTATACGTATAATATATATTAAATTTTGAACCATATTTTAAAATAATATTATTACGTACTTTATCATATAGCCTCACCATCGGGCTTTTTATCAACAAAACTGATATTTGGTAAAATAAAGAAAGCGGTTTATGTCTTTGCTAAATATGCAGGATATAGATTGCCCTCACTAGCATATAGCGTAATATCATATAATAAACGTTATTCAAATTAAATTAAAAAATTATTACGTTCTAATAAAGTAAACAATTCAAGTTTTTAAAAATACCAAAGTTAAAAACTAGTCAGACACTCTAACCGCTATCCCGCGTCTGATGTATGCGGTGTGTAGATATTACCATATTTAATAATGGAAAGTATAAATATTGCAACATTAATTTAGAAAGCTGCTTGAATTTCTTAGAGGATTAAATTTATAAATAATCGCAATGAATTTATACTAGTATACTAGTCTCAACCAACTCGTTCAACTAGGTAGCTATAGTATTGCAAAAGATGTTAGCATATCTCTTCAGCAAAATGAAGAAACCGATAATATTTTAAAACTGTACAGATGGTTTTGTATAATATCTAGCAGTGGCGTGCAATAGGCATAAACTTACGAGTATGTTGGGCTGTCAACGACGATGCTAACATGGTATCAAAAAAAATGTGAGAAATATTATTCTCATTTTGAATTCATTACTTCAAAAAAGGCAAGACCTTCGATTGCACTAATGATGGCTAATCTATGACGCGCGTATCAAAGGTGACACGCCGTAGCGTTTTGGGCGACACGCCAGCGTTCACTTTTCAGAAGATAAGGATTGTTTAATGTATATTTATTTTGTATTTTAATTTGAAACACTGTTTTATTATATTAAACGTTTTCAAGAACATCTTTCCATTATCAATATTACAATTCAATTAAAGTTAAAAACATTTTTAAACCGTAATTAAGGGTGTGTCTGGAGATTAGGAAGATGGGGATGGAAGTTAAGTTAAAATGGATAAGAGAGAGGATATAATGGGTGTTATTTGGTGGGTTTTTTTTATATGCGTATATGTATTTTTCTTATATTGCAAGCCCCTGATATCATGGTGCGGGTATCTGAACAGGTTTGAATTCATCAGTAACAGAACACGTACCTGTGTGTAGTAGCAGAACACATATTTTCGTTAATACACACATATTTATACTACGCACAATCCGGCAGTAGCCATCATTCCCATTTCCGTGAGAACTTCTTTGATACGATCAGTTTGAATAGAAGATATTTTATCATAATTTATATAAACATCGCGACGCTTGGTTATTTGATTAAATTCGTGGTTTTACTTAACAATGGAATAATGTTAACGATTCGTTTCATGTTCTCTTTGTGAAGAACACATTAAATCTAACATTATGATGTAAATCTTTGATATAATGTAAGTACCTACTTATTTTGTTAACAACGAGACAAAACATGTTTTTCACATTACTAAATTAGACTGGATTGTTAAGGATTCGTTTTATTTAATGAACCTTAAGCCTGCATTATTTTCAAGCTTTGCTTTCAAGAAAACAAGATATAATAATTTAAAATGAAAAAAACAAATTTTTGTTCAAGCACATTAAGATTAGGTAGGTACCAAGATAGTTTTTTATCTATCCTAAGGCGCGATGATCGTTTAACGCCTGGCAATTAGTTGGGCAAAATTGGAAAGAAGACGAAAAGAAAATGCGAAAAACAAAGAAGTGAAGCATACGAAAAAAAAATCAAGAATACCGCAACACGCTAGTCTAATGACGGAAAAAAAACTACAGATTGAGACTACAGATTCGGAAAGATAAGCGCCCGAAGGTTATATTTACATATTTTTCATTATCAGACAAATAGTACAATATTATGGGACCGAGTCCATGACCGCAGTCATAACGGCGCGCCATACATCTCTTGATATCACCTCCGTGGACCAACCTGCCGTGCACTTACCTAGCTATAAAGTTTTAAAATCTAGAAACAAATACATATTTTGAAATTTCTGGCAATTGTTTCTTCTTGAAAAATATGTCTTCGAACAATATAAAAGTGTATCTACCTAATTCGTACTTCAAAGGAAATTTATACATCACTCCGATGTAACGTATCAGTTTCCTTTCAATTTGGCCAACAATAACAAACAAAGCGTTAGACATAAAGCTGGGCGTTTATTTATATGATTATGTGAGTGTGGAATATGGCATTATATTATTTATATGATTATATGAGTGTGGCGTATGGTGTCATATTATTTATATGACTATATGAGTATGGGGTATGGTGTCATATTATTTATATGATTATATGAGTGTGGGGTATGGTATCATATTATTTATATAATTATATGAGTGTGGGGTATGGTGTAATATTATTTATTTATTTTTAATTTTATGGGTCTAATGGAACCTTTTACACTAGATATAATATATCTAGATATAGTATTACACTAGATATAGTATTACATAAAGAAATATAAAATGAAAAATATACAATAAAATCAATAAATACACAGTAAAAAGAAAATGTAAGAAATAAAAAATAAAGTTTACAAAGTATAGAAATTTTTTCAAACACCACCTTTTAAAATCTATTTCTTATATATGTACTTAGTAATTAAATATAGTTACGTAAGAAAAATTCGTCAATTTTTTAATTATTATAATAAATGTAAATATTAATTAACATTCTCAAATCAATCCTTTCGATCTGTCAGTCATAAATAAACATATTAGAATCCCGGTAATGCTATGTTCTATACATCGGTAACATTCGCATACTCGTTACACAAGTGTTGAATTCTGTGTGATGCAGAATTAAACTGAGCAACCGTCCCAATATTGTTACAGTAATAAGATAAAATTATTCTGGTATTTTTGACAGGTACATGGTAAGTAAAATAATAAATTAGGCCTGTCAATTTTATGATGCAAAATTATAAATAAACATACTAGATCAAAAAACTCTTCTCTCGCTCAGCTTTAATAAATTCATTATCTGTAAACGTGTGTAATTTACAATTATTGTAATAATGTATTATAACTTTTATACACACATTACTAAACTAACGGATGTTGGATATCATTAAAAATAGATATTTAACTACTAGGCTCTCTGTTTGATTGTTTCAAATGTATTCTTAAGTAGCGATAGGTCCACGCTATATGAATTATTTCAATGAACTAGGTCTTTAATGACAATAATAATAATGGATAATTTGTGTAGCACCATTTTCATAAAAACGTTCGCCTCAAGGGCGTTTTACACATAAACTATTTATAGTTCTACAATTATCGTTATTTTTAAAATTAAAAATTGTTATTTTCACTTATGGAAATGACTTTTTGAAAAGGTGCGTTTTTAGTTTATTCTTAACTGTTTCTTATAACGGAGGGCAAAGAGTTCCACGCTTTTGGGCCTGCCACTGCAAATGCCCGTTCACTAAATTTAGACTTCTGACAACGGTTGGTCTGTTCTACAACCCTTCCTGCAGCTGAAGTAGAGACTGAACTGAGAGTTGGACGTCTATTATTCAAATTGTCTGGGATACAAAGTTCTTAAAGATACAGAGGCGCGATATTGTGTGTCGCCTTGTAGATCAGCCAGCACAATTTAAATTCAACTCTTTCAGTGAATCGGAGCCAATGTAGCTGATGTAAAAGAGATGTTATATGAGAGAATTTGGAAACTCCATATCCAATAGATTGTAATCTATCCAGCTGAAACATTGACAGGCCAGCATAAATGCTGTCTCAATAGTCCACACGTGACACGTGACAATAAATTCATTTATAAGTAGACAGGCTGCCTCAAGAGGAAGATATCTCCGAATACTTTTAGTCTGTCTCAGTTGATAAAAGCATGCACTAACAGTTTTACTGATTTGTGAATTCAATGAAAGATCTGAACGCCCATACTTACTTCGTTCTTCGTTTCGCACTTCAGACACTTAATTGAAGTATAGTTCAATACGAGTCTAAATAACGATTTAATCACACTTCATTGTACTATATGAAGTGCGAAGCGATTGCGACCTGCATCGGGAATGGACCAACCAGCGGTACCGACATACTCCGAATGAAGCGTTCATTTTGAACGCGTCATGTTGGTAAACGTACATTTCGTGAAGCGTTCATTACTAAATGAAATTTTGTCCTTCGCTACTTTTAAGGTATTCCAAAAATGTAAGCTGATAATTATTGGGGGACTGTTAATGACAGCTGACGTCATCATTGTCTGCACATATGCGATTGGTGCGATTTCGAATATTCGTTCAGTAGCGATATGACTGATACGGACTTGCAAACCAACTAACACATTACTGGTAGGATAGTCGATGTGATGTGTCAACACTTTCTTATATTTATTCATAAAATTAAAAATGTTATCGTTAATGACTAATAATATAAATGACAACCTTATCATATTAAATCACGTGTGTTCATAGTGTGTAATAATTAACACTCATATTGACTTGTTGACGAGATGCAGCATCTTCTTCAATAGTGGCCGTGGAGTGTTCAAACCATTTATCGTATTAAATTAACAAATAACATATATCTATTATAGAAGACTTTTGTTTTGCAAGTCATTATAATAAATTATGTATTTTAAATCATCGGTGACTTGAGGAATTATTATTCATCGGTATATGAATAATAATTTAGAAATGAATATCCGATTTGCTGTGTGCTGATTTCCGCACTTATACCGCAGTATAAGATAAACGTATTAACGGAATATACGAAAAAATAATTAAATGTAGATACATCTTAATCTTTACAAAATGTGATTTTCTAAAAATGGGCAAAGAATTAGACTAGGAATTTTATACGCTGTCAAAACATTTACACAAGTAAACATTTATTTTATTAAGGAGAACACGTTATTATTGTGAAGTTGTAATTATTCAAAACATAGGTCTGTGATATTTTTTTCAAGTACAAATTAAATGTATTAATTAGAAAGGTATACATATAAAAGGTTCGAATCCCGGTAACAACAATAATATTTTTAGATAAAATTTATGTTCTTTGTATACTTTCTAAATAATACATTTAATTCGTATTTAAAAAAAAGAACATTTATTTGCCCAGCGCTTAACACCCCAACACTCAAGGCCGCCCAGCGAAGCTGAACGCACCATCAAGGCGCGTCAACTCCCACCAGCCATAAAGACACGGGGTACTTACAGTGTGCGACAACAATACAGACGCGACCGGTTCTATCAACGTTATTAATTCGCGTAACTCGCGCACCCAGCAATAACTTATTTATGCAGTTAATTTCTACCTTTATAAAGGGTGTTTATTTTAGAGGTATAGAACCTTAAAATGAAATAAAACACATAAAAATCGTGGTAATGGCCATGGTATTTATTGGCTTTATCGCAAAGATATATTTTTTCCATTAATCTTTAAATATTATTTCACGCATATGGGTACCGCGACTGGCTCAAGAAAAGCGCAATCTGGAAGTCCAATTTTCGACCACTTTTTAGAGCAGCTGGGGACGTATATCTGCAATAATGCGACGAATGTTGGCTTCAATAAATTGATTGTAGCGCACGCTGTGTGCACGAGCTGAATCTTGTAAACTCGTAAACCAAGATCTTTTCGCAAAATCTTCCATAAAGTGGATAAATACAGCTCCAATTGCTGTGCACTATGGCGAATCGACTTATTCGTGTCCTCAATACGCTGTACTACAGCCACAGTTTCTTTGGTGCGCACTGTACAACGTCTCTGCGGGTGCGTATTATCAATTAGAATATGCGTGGTGCGAAAACGATTCATGGTTATTCGAATTACTTGCTCGGATGGGCAATTATGTCGATCGTAAAATGGTCGGTAAGTTTCGCCGACTAAATCACGATTTTCGAAATAAATTTTCACAATACGCAAGCATTATTCTGGCGTAAGTCTATTCACGGTGAAATGGCAAACCAAACTGAGCACAAATCAGCTGTCAATTTGTCTGTCGCTGGAAAATGTGTTGTCAATTCGAAAAACATAACTTAAATAAATTCCCTGCAATCCGCGAGTAGTTTCCGTTCTGGTAACGTGCCACCTGTCACAAACACACATATTCACATATATCATCACTTATGCTTCGACACAATACATTCTGCGATACAAAAGGACTCGAGGGTATTTGGATGAATACTAGGGCATCCAATCTCATTATCAAATCACAAATCTCATCATAATCTTCAAATCCTTATGATTGAAGTCAATACACATCCACACACACACACAAATATCAATTCATCATCACAGTTATTTCTCAAATAAATGAAATAACCTCTTTATACAATAATATATTTTATATACAAGCACAATAAAACTTACTTACTTTACTTTTTTCAAATACTAGGAATTATACCTAATATAAAAATTCCCTTCATTATGATTTTTGATTTACAGCGTACTTACGTATCATCTTAATTATACCATCATTCAAAATCTTGACAAATTCTTGAAAAATACAATCGAATAGTAGAATAAAAACGGCTATTCTTTTCACTATGATGTAATATATTGCGATATTTATTACTGTAGGTGTTAATGGTGTGAGTACCTACTATTGTAGAAAAATGAATTATTTGTATGTAGTAATTTTCACCTAAGTTCTATAATATACCGTCTACGTCTTAAAAGCAAATCCTCAAGGAATTAGGTTCGATGACAAATATTTCGGCTCGATGGTGTTTATACTTTAATTTTTAATATAATACTTTATACGTTGATACAACCTTATATCGTGTGTCTAATCTATAGTTAGAATAGTTATTATACACGTTGTATTATTTGTACGATTGTATACGTATGTGAAATATTAATTTAAATACTTATTTTTTAAAAACCATTTTGAATTATATTGTAGTAAATCTTGTAGTAACCCTGGCAATGGTAAAAAAAAATATGTTTACCAAAACAAATATACAAATAAAAGATCTTCCGACAGACTGGTTTCTTAATTACATTCATATTTTTTCTGTATTGCATAAGTATGAATTTATTAATTTTAATATTGTCACCTCGTTTATATGATTATAAGGTGTTTTTAGAAAATCAAAACAAACCAGTTTTCTTCAAGAACTGGAAAAATAGATATCGTAATCTTATTTAATTAAAAATATTAACCCTTTAAAAACCGCATTCAATTCTTTAAAGATGTCCGATATTACAACAAAATACTTGTCAGCCGAACCAAGATTACACGATGATAGAGTCCTGATACCAACACTGATGTATGAAGTTGACAAAAGAGCAGAGCAGAGAATATAATGAAAATGAGATCGCTCAGGCATGTGATAAAAAAAAATGTTAAATCCTTATATATGTTAAATATATTATATATTAAAAAAGAATCAGGATTGATTTTAATCTTAGCATAATCAACAAGATTACGAAAGGATATCTTAAATTGTTAAACCAAATATGGAACAATTAATGAGGAGAGGATTGTGAGAAATATATACGACCTTTAAGCAAAAAATATATTTCAATGTATTGGTATTTATTTATAAAATCCTCACTAAAAAAATATCGGCATAATTTATACGAAAAATTGATGCAAATCAACATGAGCGCGAACATCATACAAGAAAAAAAGATAGACTGAGACTGGCATTCAGGAAGAAGGCTAAATCTCAGAAATCGTAGATGTACAGTGCGATGAAGATTTTTAATGAAATAACAGAAAACATAAGAAAGGAGGAGAAATTGAAGAGATTTAAAATGAAGCTGACTAAATACGTAAAAAATAAGTTTTACTAAAAGAAAATACTTTAATCTTCTTTATTATTTACCAGCTTATTTTCCTGTACCTGATATATTTAATCTGTAATAAACTATCTTTGTTCTCTATCTATTAATATTTGTAATAGAAAACAAAAGAAAGGAGGAGAAACTAAATTGTTGTAAATTAAACAATTTTGATCTTGTTTATATCAGCGCATACATAAAAATTCTTATGGATGCACTTTATTAAGAATAAATAAATAAATGTTGATGGCACAGAAATAGAGGACGTCTGCAAAAATCTATGCACTATTAAGAATAAATTAATTAATTCAATTTATTCCAGCCTGTATTATATAGAAACATTACGTATAAATTAATAAGAATTTTTTAAATAAAATTTACTAAACTTATGTGAATACGAAATGTTTGTTTGAATTAATTCAATTAATTAGTCATTTTAATAAATATAATAAACAATGAATGAGAGCTCGCTTCGCACTCAGCTCAGTACTGTCGCGTACGCGAGTTTTAGACCGAAAGATTAACATGTATACATGCACTCTTACAATCAAGACGTTCAAATAAAAATAAATATAACTTACTTGTTTACTTTTTATAAACCACAGTTTTTTGATTATTCTACATGTTTTGATACCTATGGTATATTCTAAATAGCAACAACTATTCAGAATTTTCCAATCGCCTTTTAGAAACAAACTATTCTTTTGATATTAACAAGGGTTTAGAAATTATATATACAAATACTAGGGGTTTACAGTTAGATAAATTTGAAATTTTAGAAATAAGAAAAAGTGTTAATAGTAATCTAAATATTATTTATCCTCTTTGCAAATAATCACCTTTTAAATTTGTTTTCATTTTAGTTCTTACTTATTCACCACTGTATAGTTTTGTTTTTATCTGTGCTTGTATTTTTAATTTCAGTATACTTTGTTTCCTGAATAAGTTACCATAGGTATCGAAACATGTAGAATAATCAACAAATAGTAGTTTAAACAAAGTATTTTGTCTTATTATTCATATACAATGAAGCCACAAAGTAATTTGCTAATATTGAAGAAGCTATAAATAAACTATCGATCTACGTAATGAAAATCACGAAATTTTATTTTATACAAATTGAAAAATCAACTCTGGTGCCACAATGGGTTACCGACGATAGCAATAATAAATAAAATAATTATGTTTTTAATCGCATTTTCGGTCCATAACTAATAACGACCACCACAAATTATAGTCTTAATAATTTACTTAATAATTTTTATCTTTATTAACGTTTATAACACGAGTAAAAGTACGTAGAATGATCGTACAGGTACCGGCGGTAAATTGACAAAGGAGATATAAGACGTGAGAGAGAAAAGTATTAGAAATGATTATCTTCATAATTTAAATAGCTTATTTAATGTTACAATAATTATTAAATTATTTTGTAACATAACCGTATTATAAAACATGGTATTTTTTTAAGAAAGATAGTCTTGTGTTCAGAAAAAAAAGGATTAATATCATATTAATAAATAACTGAATAAAATAATTGATAAACCTTAAATTTTCAAATTGTAATATATGATTTACCATTTAATGTACATAATATTTTTAAAATAACTGTAATATTTAACCGAAAGTATGTATTTAAGAATGATAATATTGCCTTTATGTTGACAGTGGTTGCCAACCGGTGTGCCGCGACCCATTAAGAAGTTTGAATTTTGTGAAACTCAAAATTTGTCGCGAACAGTAAAATTCAAGCGTCTACTGAGTAGATTCTATTCTAATTGTAATTTTTATTTACTTTTAATACAAACATTATAATAATAACACCATTAATTGTTATGAAGCACGTCTGGCGATAAGTAATTTCCAACGTTTCTATATTTTTTCTATAAAATTATACATTTACGTTACATTCTCCTATGTTTCTGTATTTTGATGTAATATTATGCAATTAATTATATCATGCTATTAAATAAAATCTCTATTACAAATAATTGCATCTGGTATTTTTTAAGTGATATACGCAAGATTTGTTAATTTAAAAGAACAGAGTAATAGGTAAGGATTCTTCAGTGTCACGAATATGTTTAATTTTTAATAGAGTGCCGCGACGCCAAAAAGGTTGGGAGCGACTGGCTTATGGCATACTTAAAATGTAGAGAATCATTTTACTAACATATATTTTTAAGCTTTGACACATCGATTTATTATCTATAGGACATCAAAGGTGGTCAAATTTTATGTATGTAGAAATATATTTTAAAAATAGTATTAGATTTAGCAAATGCACAGTGCTTATACAGAATGTAACAGATTTATTGGACAGTAAGTTATGGGTGGATACCAGACTAAGTTATGAGTTGAAAATGTTCAAGAAATATGTGCCTAATCTCAACCGTGTCAGAAATATAAGCATTTAAAAAAAAAACATTTATGCAATTATTTCGATTTATTGAAATATTTTATTGATTCCAAATGATATATTGATTATATACAATTAAAGACAATTAATATTTTTTGTTGTATGATTTAAAGGCCTAAAGTAAAGATATAGATTCATAATGGATAAAATTCGTAAATATTTATTTCGAAGTACGTAGACTTAAAAGCTTAATATGATTTTATAAAAATTTCAAACAACAATAACGTCCGTAACGGTGTAGAATTTGTACATATTCCTTGAACAGTTTCGACTCATAAAATATTGTGAACTAGGTCTGTTACATCTTGTATATGAAATGGAATCATGGTTACACTCTATAATGATACTAAAACGACTTGAAGTATTTTATATGTGAATCTACTGACGACTTCTAAAAGTAATCTGAATTGTGTGTGTTACGAATACAAATGATAATATGATAATCCGAATGAGAAAGGAAAAAGAAATCCTTAAAAAAATCCCCCGGAAATAGATATATTTTGGTCGTTTCACGAGAATCATGCATCTCATAATTCAAAGCAAAATTGCGAGCAAAAGAACAAGGGCCTACAAAATGAAATAGAAACACGTACGTATGACAACTGACAAACTATTTCGAGCTGCCGCAAACTAAATAACGATCGCTAATATTCGGTAATCGGACAAGCATTAGGAGACACATTTTGTGATTGTTTTAATAAATAATTGTAACTTAAAATACCACAAAAATTTAATTTTCATAATTATTTGTTTTACGTGACATCACAGTCATTTGATTTATATTTATCCAATTATTTCTACGTCTCTTCTTTTCACACCGGAATAAAGCGGAGTTGTGTAATGTGACGTCAGAATTTCACCAGCCAGCAGCGATATCTAACGGTTAGCATTTAAATTATAAATGAAAACATTGAGATTGAGATATGGAATGTATTGTAATCGTATCAATAAATCCATATTTCAGATTTCTTTACATATTAGGTTACTTGTTATTATTTCATGCCACTGTTATGTGCCAGCAAGAAAGATTTTTGAATATGAAGACTTGGCGGTTGAAGTAATTATTAAGAAAAACACATTCTTATTGTGAAGTTGTAATTATTCAGAACATAGGTCTGTGATATTTTAAATACTAAATTAATGTATTAATACATAAGTTCTGAATAATTACAACTTCACAATAAGAATGTGTTTTCCTTAATATATGTTGTATCAATGTGTCCAAAATTTTATAAAAATGAATTGATAATTCTGGCGTCTGCAGTCGGTTTACTCAAAGGTATTTGAGATTCTGTAAAAATAATGCAGATGGCTTTCAAATAATGGAACGACAGGTGTATTAATTTGAAGAAATGTAACATATAGGTTCGAAAATTTGTCATGAAAAATACTGGTGTTATAACACAATTGGTATTGTACTTCCCTGGATTGGAAATAGAGATCCAGGTTCGAATCCCGGTGACGCAAAAACAATATTTTTCGACAAAATTGATTTTATATGTATATATTTATAATTAATACATTAATTTAGTATTTGAAGTAATTATGTTTATTAAGTTCAAGTGTACAAATAACAAATTCACGGAGATATATTGAAACAAGTAGACTTTTCTCTCGTAGTAACATAAAACACAATCTGAATGGAATAGCTTCTCGCAGTCGCTTATATGGGCGACTAAAAGGGATGTCAGGAGTTTCCATGGGTGAGAATACTCCCAAATCTGAATTCCCAGGCATTATATAAACAAAATAATGTCCAATATGATAATCTGTTGAACTAACGCAGTTTTGTAATGCACTTCTCAAGTGGAACGTAATTGTTTTCGTCATGGGAGAATATCCACGTGGAATTAAAACCAATATCGATCTGTTCGGGCGGATAGACACACTAATTTATTACTTGCAAAGCGTGAGAAAGGGTCAAGCTTAACCCAAACGCACTACTAGTTTTCATGATACATCTGTTATTTTTTATTTATTATCTCTGTTTTATTAACCACTTGAATTGAGTTTAAATACATCTACCGGTTTCGAAAAATACCATTTTCTTCTTCAGCATGTCATAACTAACTAAAAATATATAGCATTGTTTCTTCATCAGAATCTATTTTTAAAATTTAAAAAAAAAAACAATTATTTAAAAAATAAATAAAAGTACCTAACTCAAATTTCTGCTCAATACAAATTTAGCCGAATAATTTTTAGGAAAAAATTTTAGAATAGGACTCGTAGTTAAATTTAATATAGTTAAATGCTATATATTTTTGGTTAGTTATGACATCCTGAAGAAGAAAATGGTATTTTTCGAAACCGGTAGATGTATTTTAACCACAAAGTTAATATTGCTAATTTTAAAAGTGTTATTTTTTAACTTTGTAGAGCCTCTAAAAAACTATGCATTTGCATCAGAACCTTACTTCACCCATTCAAGGGACTTAGCGTCTTCTTTCCCTGGACCCTTAATTAATTAATTATCAACTCAAAATTTATGCAAACAGATAACTACTTAGATAAATGCAGAGTACTAACAAATTTTAGACATGTAGTGTTAGCAGGTTTCGTCGCGTTCACGAGTTGGTCACACGTGTAGCCATTATTATGAAAGTGATCTAAATCAAGAAATTTTAAAAAATGAGTTATCAATTATTTCGTGTCACATTGTTCTAAATAAATATAATATGACGCAAATTGTGAATAATTTGAAGCGTTATATTCAGACGTTCAACGGTATTCCGCTAGTGTTTATTTTGATAATAGAGTAAGTCATTTCAAACTTCAAAATTTGTATTTCCTTATAAGCTACATCCAAAATTTTTATATCGAAATAAATTAGATTAAATAAATTTTTGAAATATTTTGTCGTGTAATATAAAAAAATATATTTTAATCAATTCAAACGCAAACCTTTAAATATCTCAAAATGAAAGAAACATGACTTAGACCACTTTCAGCACTTCTTTACATCTTTATTTTTTTCTACAAAAAAGTGGCTAATTTCCTATATTAAAAATATTTTAATGTAATGTGAAAAATGTACGAATGTGTATGAGGCAAAAATTGTGTATCAGAACTGAAAATTGTGGCGCTCTATCCTCTCTATCTACCACCGCGGGGAAACGGCGTGATGATAAGTTAGATAGATTACCTATTTTTTTTATTTCAGATAGGTACTCGGAATAAATTCTAAACCGGGTGGTACTGCACGCCTAGTATACAATATTTTGATGAGATAATTTCGATTATTTAAAATATTTTAATAATTATATATTGAATACAAATAAAAAATAAAGAGTCGACGAACATTGAGCGGCTTGACCATTTTTTATCTGATTATTTGGAGCCTGAAACAAAGATGTAGAATAATATTTTTCATAAAACGTACTTACTATCTTGAACATTTTTGACTTGAAATCTAGTCATGTATACATCTATAAAATATTGTGGACTATGTCTGTTACTCCCTGTATATTTTAAATCAAATGCCAAAATATAATATTTAAAATACTCTTTGATAAGGCCTGTTAAACATATTACTATAATATTACTTAATTTCTACAACTCATCGTATTAATAATATATATTACATTAAAAATATTAGTTAAAACTTGTCCTTTAATACGTAAAATAAATTTTAAGTATTTATGTTGAATGTGTGTATATGTGGACTAAATCCACGTACATACATATCGAATGTCGCTAAGTCACGATATCAATTACTTACAGGCACATATTCCAGATCATTGGTACTCAGTATTAATTATAAGAAAGAAAACTCTATCGACAGTGAGTACTTAAGATACGTGGTCTGTACGAGACAAGTGTTAATAATTCCTTTCCCGCGGTAGACGAATTAGGCTCAACTTAATCAGTGCTTGTTGTGCGGATTGAACTATTCAGAATAGTTCGATACGCTATTTCGATCCGCTATACGCAATCCCCGTTCGATCACGTCTGACATTTCATGTAATATCTGCATAATATCTAATTATATATTATTATTTTTTAAGGAGAACACATTCGTATTGTAAAGTTTCAATTTTTCAGAACATAGATCTGTGATATTTAATATAAATTTAATGTATCGAATATAAAGATATACAGATAAAATCAATGAATCGAAAAAATATTTTTGCCGGTTTATGCATTTCCCCGGATAGGAAAAGATCCAGGTTCGAATCCCGGTAGCAACAAAAATATTTTTTCGATAAATTGATTTTATTTGTACATCTTTGTAATTAATACATTAAATTTATGTTATATCTACACTTTATATTCATATTATTTATGAATCCTAAATATTATTTTTATTTTATTAATCTTTCACGTCCAATTGTTAGATATTTTTCTCTGTTTTAAGATACAAACGTTTAATATCAGTTTTCAGTCATTATTAATCCACTGCATAATCTTTGTCTTTGTCTTCAGTCTTCTGCCAATTTTTACCGTATCACTCATACTGCTTCAATAATTTACATCAAAACTTCGCCATATCATTCTTACTGCTCCGATATCCATCAAGGCTATCCACCGTAACTTTGGCCATCCTTTAGGTCGTTATTCGTCTCGTGACTATCATTTTTTGTCCACCGGTTATCTCTACATCTTGAAAGGGCTGTTGCCCTTCCACTGCCAATAACGCTGTAACCATGATTGGTAATTGTAATTTAACTGTTGTAATTTTTGTTTTTAATGTACCAGTGATTGCTAGCCAAATTATGAATGATCTAGTTACCAATCATCGTTACAATCTAACAATCACAGTTAAATTAACAGTTTAGCTTATCATTATATTAAAATATATTGTAACGTATATTGTACCTATATTGTATCAATAATAATATAATAACATGTAAAATATATCTAAAAACTTATTATTTGATCTACTTTCAGTATTAATTATTTTCTAAGACGAATATGTTGTGGGGGTAAAAACCTGCGTCCTTCCTTTTCACCGCCTACTCAGTGAATAATACAAGATCCGCAGATTCTTTACTATTTATATATATATATATATATATATATATATATATATATATAGTATTTGAAATATCACAAACCTATGTTCTGAATAATTACAACTTCGCAATAAGAATGTGTTCTCCTAATAATATAATATGTACCTATATATTATGATAATAAATAATAAAAAAATAATTAATATTTTATTAACTTTGTTTCTAACCACTAAATTATATTCACCAACATTATATAACAAACTTGTTTATTTTTAATATATATATTTTTTATTGAATTTAAAAACAAAAACTTTGAAATACAGTTTTATCTCACTGACGAAGAAAAAGGTATTTTCTGAAATCGGTTGTATGTATATAATTAACTTAATGGCTAAAAAGAAAGTTAATAAATTATTTACAAATATTATTAAAAATCAGTAACCACGACGTGTTTGCCATAAATATTATAAAAATAAAATGTTCAATTTAGTAATAGTTTAATATTAATCGCCAGAACGAACGTTCCTTTTCAAATTCTTTACCATTTCAAGCACTGATATATATTTCTAAATAGAATAAGAACTTTGTAGCTAACCACAGCGTGGCTTTGACACACGATACATCATTGTAATCATTTATGTATCCATAACGAATATAATAAAATTATCCGGAAAACTATTATATTATACTATTAACGGTTTCTAGACACACCCAAATATCTTATAACATTACTTAATTATTAAGAAGAATAAGATTACACAGTGGTCCATCGACTCGCGTTAAAAAAATCTATTGTATATTTTCATTTTAAAATGGTTTTATCGTGAAGCCATTGCTTCGCGTTATGCAATGTGCATACCTGACGTGAACATTGACCTTATATTATTTTTATCTCGTAAATAAAAATTCTTTAATCATAATGCACCTATTGTGTGACATTCGAAAATTCTTTCATAGGTATTAATTTCTTTTAAAAATAAAATATGTTTATTCAGTAGGTATCCCAGTAAAATTTGTTACAAAAACGAGTTAAAAATTTTTTGTAACATATGTACTCTCACTTTTGGCTTGTGTTTTATTTTTACCTATACCGATACCGCCTCAAAAAAAAATTTGAAATTAAGTTTTAAAGATGCCGGCTATCGATCCCGCTACCCTTCACATGCTGTGCGAGAGTTCTACCATCTTATATTGCCCTATGACAAATTGTCACATAAGTGTATAATGCTGACTTTTTATGTTAGAACTTAATGCATTGATTTATATTTTTGGTTTGCTCTATTTTAATATATATACAAATTTTAATTACACATAACATTGAATTTTATTTTTAAAATGTGTACCTACACCTGGTGAACTTCGTAATGAGATAAATTATTTAAAAACTTGTAATATATATTTTCAAAGTATTTTTGATTTCTTAAATGTTTTGGAAGCGCTTGTTATCGATCCCGGTACCGGTAAAGGTGAAAATGAAAATGAAAATGCTGGCGTATAAATTTTTGCCATACAAATAATGTTGACGTAGAAAATTTCGCACACGCGTTTAACTAATACCCTACCATAGATTAAGCCAGTCCCCCCACTCAATAGCTTACGGTAAGTACACTTTGAATTATAATATTATATTAAAGGGACACGCTTCGGTAGTTAACTATCATACTCATGTGTTCTTTTGGGAATTATATATAGTTTTCATGATTTTAAATCCATATTTTACACCTCTGTTATAAAAATTATCAAATTAAGTATTTTCATGTCGTAATATTAACATATTTACTATTACAATGGAATCTCGATTTTACATGCCCGGAATTCACATTTTCTGCAGTCCGTGTCATTTTAACATATTTAAAACCTTGATTTACGTTTGATTTTCCCGCAATTAACGTCGAAAATTTATTCAAATTTCGACAAAAACCTATTTACACGTTGACTCCGATCTAATAACATCAGATGTAGTGGAAATTGATGAAATAGTGAAAAAACAAATGAAAACTTGACGGAAGAAAAACCTTCCGATTAAGAACTAGTTCCTACAAAGAACGATGTTATGAGGCATATTGAAGACCTCAGAGCATATTTAACTACATTTAGTAAAGTACCACCAGAAACCTTTAATATAATTTATAATATTGAAAGAACTTTTCAAAAACAACAAAAATAAAAAAATAATTTTTTTTTTTTTTTTTCATAACCCAATTTACATTTTCAATGTTTGCATATTTTCTGTTGGTCCCTTGTATATTAATTTTTGCTTGGTTTACTAAATTATTTTTTAATTTTATACACCTGTGCTTTTTATAAATGCAATCAATTTCATTATTTTGCCGAAAATAGTTAATTATAAACAACATTAAAAAGTTCCTACTCTTTGGAGCTTATATGCTTATAGACTATAATATGTATTTTTTATGGTGACATTTTCACTTGATCATTTTGCTTCTGGACATTTGAAACGTTATAATAACGGGATATTAATAATTAATTGTTCTAATTTTATTAATTTATTCTATAGATCAACGAAAATATAATGCAATAATAAAATAATTCAAGTATTAAAATAATATTATTGTATATAAATTATACATTTTTTCTTCCATCTATGAATTTTGAAGTATGGAAGTATGTTATTTCTTGGCTAATTTGATGCTGATCAACACTGATTCACGTTCAATACCTATTGTGACAAATTATGACAGATTCGATGTCTGCTATTGTTTGAAATTATATATCGAAATGTTATTGTATATTTATTGTATTATCGCTATGCTATCACGATCGATCCGTCACTTAATAAAAAATGCAAAAGAAAAATCGGAAAATAATATATACTTACAGTATATATGAAGTAAAATATGTGTATATATATATATATATATATGTTCAATATAATAATAAAACAGTAAGTACGTGAAATTTTAATAATTTTAAATTAATTTAATTTAAATTTCAAAAACAAACTATAGTAAACTTTCAAAATTTTGAATTGTAAAATATTTATTTTGGCACTCATTGTGTATACCTTAAAAAGATGTTAGTTAAAAAGTTTGAAAGATCAATACACAATAGTTTAACCTGTCAATATGGCACCAAATGAGTCAAGAAGAAACACAACTTTTATAAAAAATGGGGCACTTAAATGTTTTATAGTTTGCGCGCCCATCCATATCCCCAAATATTTTTCAAATCGGTCCATTTCCTCGGCACTTTGTTTGCTTGCGTCCTCTCTGGAGGCTGTAAACGTGCAGGGTGGAGGTACCCACGGCTTACACGGGTCCTTTAATTATTCACCGGAGGACCCGGAAGCCACCCTGATGGGCCCCGGACCCGACCCTTCCCCACCCGCCAGATGTTTCTAGTTTACAACTAACGTGAAACAACTGCCGGTTGTTACTGCTAGTGATCGGCATAAATAATTAGTGGATGGGCAATATGGGTCTATCCACATGAGGTACTTAAGATCAATTCAAAGAAAAATATATCTTTAATGGATTAAATCAAAATAGGACAAGTCCGTTACTTTTTAAACAAAATCGAACATTAAAAATGTTAAATAAAGGACAATTTTTTTTTATACATTTATGTGAACTAATTGTCTGCATTCAATGCATTTATTAAACTAAGTCAAACACTAAAATTCTACACTATGTATTTATTTGTGCAGTGGCGTCGCATTTGAAACGGGTTGCTCAAACGGTGCAATATTCTAATAAATATTTGTTTCATGAAAAAATATTTCGCTATTTTGTGCTCCGGTTTTTAACGTTTTATAAAATTTTGTGTGTATTTATTAATAAGCGGTACAATTCTTACATGCTTTTATAAGCTTTGTACCGCTAAGATAATGAAAATGTATTGTACATCATAACCGTCTTATAATTTGAACATGTTATGACTTGAAAACTTATCAACTTCACTCAAAAACAATAAATTTTAATTCTGTAGATACATATTACATCAACTTTTAAAACAGTTTTGTAGCAGCAGGGGCGTTCTTCGGAGGTCTTTGTCTTGACAGATACAGTGCGCATGCGTCGCTCCATTCGACAGACCAGCGGACAGCCTGGTCAAGAGCTCATTGCAATTTCGTCGCTCGTCCGGCGGTGACGTAGTTCACTTACCCGTACCGTGATATAATTTTAAAACATAGCTTTACAGTACAAGTCATAAATATTGTTTAAAATTTAGTAATGTGTACTTAAATGCGATTCGAATAAAGTGTATGCAGTGAGTAAGTGCCGTATTTAGTATATAAGATATTCTAACCCCCGTTTGCTTAACCGCCTTGAACTTTTGAATAAATTATAGAAGCTCATATAACTATTTTGTGCATGTAGAATCTAACGAACTCCCGTTTTTATTATTTTAATTTATTTTTATTATTATCCAGTCTACTCTGAGTGAACGCCACTGTATGTATTGAATCGATAAAATTTTAAGAAATATTCTATAATAAAAGAAAAAATGAGTGACGTATAATACCACATCTGTGTAGAAAATGGTTTTCTAGTTAGAAAAAAAAAAAAAAAATAAATATATATATATATATATATACCTATATTCATAAATTTTGTTATATCCCTTGCGGAGAACTTATCATCTATTTTACTCATGAAAGCAATACTAATCATTAAGCTACCAACAATGAAATGTAGAAACATATGTGAAAATGTATTAAACAATTTTATAAATAAATTTATTTTGGTATTTAAATAACGTAATGTTAAGAATGCCTAAATAATAAAGTAAATCAAAAATATTAATTAACACATTAAATTCGAACATAAAAAAATTTGCATTTATACTTATAAGACAGTTTGACACTACAGGGTATATTAGGCTATCTAATAGATCGTATTATATTACTCGCAGTATCGATATATCAATAATATATATTATTCGCTGTATCGATATATCAAAAATAGTATATTACTCGCTGTATCGATATATCAATAATAGTATATCACTCGCTGATAAAGCTGAAAATATACAAAGTAATGGGAGAATAAAAACAAGGTTAAAAAAGGACTAGGTATATAAAAAAAGTTACAAAATTTTCTAACGCGCAATTTCTCACGCAATTTGCAATTCGCAAATTTTCCAAGGATACCTGCTGAATAAACGTATTATTTATATGAACATATTACTCTTCGTATAAAAAGTAAAATTTTTGTTAAACATAATAATTAGAAAGATATACATATAAAATCAATTTTATCTAAAAATATTGTTGTTGATAAAATTGATTTTATATGTATATCTTTCTAATTAATATATTTAATTCATATTTAAAATACCACATACCTAAGTTCTGAATAATTACAACTTCACAATAAGAATGTGTTCTCCTTAATAATAAAGTTGTGTCAATGTGTCCAAAATTTAATAAAAATGAATTGATACTTCTGGCGTCTGCTATCAGATTACTCAAAGGTATTTGAGATTCTGTAAAAATAAGGTAGATGGCTCTTTCAAATAATAGAACGATTAAATGTATTAATATCAAAAAGATAACATAAAGGTTTGAAAATTCGTCGCTAAAAATATTGCCGCTGTAGCATAGTTGGATAATGCACCTTCCCCGGTTTGGAAAGAGATCCAGGTTCGAATCCCGGTGGCACAACAATAATATTTTTAGATGAAATTGATTTTATATTTATACCTTTCTAATTAATATTTTTAATTCATATTTAAAATATCACAGACCGTCTGTTCTGAATAATTACAACTTCACAATAAGAATGGATTCTCCTAAAAATTGTTGTTTTTCATCTCAGAAAGTAATTTGTTTGAAATTTGAATGCAGCAAATTTATTTCTGAAATATTTGTACACTCTTCTTTTTATTTATTTGTTTATTTTCTTTCATGAATGTAATTGTACATCTTAATAAATAAAGGTTAGAGACTGAGGATTTTTGAGGTGGCAGCTGTTCGGCTTCGTCTCGTCACATTGTGCGAGACGAAGTTGCACAACTGCCTAATAGCATTAAAAAAATGCCAACCAGGCGGCGAATGTGTAAGAACATGTAGGAGATTTTTCTTACTTATAAACGGTCCTGCGTAAATGGCAAGTCCACCCTCCACTACCCAATCATTTTTTCCGTTCTAATTCTACTTTCCTGAATCGTCTGAATTCACTTTTACTTTCAAACTATTTCTACGCCCGCATCCATTCAACGTTCATATCCATCAAAACATTATTTATTTAAGTATCAACTATTTTACATCTGTAGGTCTATAAACTTTTTTAACGTGTTAATATTTCATTGCTTCATGTAAGCAAACATTTTTTTAGCAATGTAACAAAAGGCGAATGACAGAGAGAAATATACATCAATTATAACACGCAAACATTTTTTTTCTTTTCATGTACTATTATTAAATTAGACCATTTTCCATGAAAATAATATCGAATTATGACTGAAGAAAAGGGTAATCAATTTCTTGACAATTGGGTCTTTAAAAAAGGGTCGCCAGTATGTACATAAGATATAAGAATACAGTGGATTCGTCAGCCTCTATATTTGTCTGGTTCGATATTCGTCACATTTTGATGACAAACAAATGTTTTCATATTCATTCATATTTTTTATATTTGTGGTTTACTGCTTCATGAATTTTTTAAAAAACAGACAGAAACAGGCAACATTGGGCAAGTTCTTTATTGAATCGAGTGCTACTGAATCATCGGTAAACGAAAACCACCAGCAGAATTATAGTTATCTGGTGTTTAAATTGTCTCCTTCTAAATATAAGTAACTTTCCTCCTCTTCCGCTTCTACCATCACGTCTCCTCAGTACTACATTGGTAAAATTTTGACATAAAATTTATCTATTTAATTGAATTTTAGTTATTTGTTATGGGAAAAACTGTTTCTGTATTCGTCAGACCCTCAACAACGGATTAATGACGAATATAGAGGTTCCATTGTATTAAATACTGCGTCGTTTTCTCTATTAAATATTAATAGTACGAACAACATCTTGCTTCTTATAAAATTCACACTCAGGACAAAAAGGTTTTCAGGCATTTATATCCAATCGCAACTGAAAAAAGTCTAGTTCCTAACCCAATAGTTAATAGGATAATACTATTGTTATACATATGCATGTATAGTGGTACTTTGACTTACGAGTGTCCCAACTAACTAGTGTTTCGAGAAACGAGCCGATTTTTTGCTTTGAGTTGAGAGCTAAAATTCGGGTTACGAGCCAGCTTCAGACATCCCCACCGCTAGTTTGCGCAACGAACGCCACAGTAAACGCCGCAACATCCGCTCAGTATTCCGTCTCTCACTCGTCCATTTTTAGTGGTTACGCAATGGAAGTATTAGTGCTGTGCTAGCATTTATTTTGCAAAACTTTGCTTTTCCGACCATGGGTTCGAAGAAACTGAGTGCGGATGACCACAGTGTGCATGTAGTGGACTTGGCGAAATAGTACGAGCCTAGTACCTCTACAATCTACACCATACTGAAGTAGAAGGAGTAGATAAATGCAATAACGCCATCCAAGGGCTTAAAAATATTTTCTAAACAGCGGACATCTATTTATGAATCTTCTTTTTTTTTTGTAACCCCGGAACGGATTAATATTGAACCAATTAATTGGGGGAAATTGATTTGATATGCGAGTAATTTGAGTTGCGAGCTCCGTCACGGAACTGATTAAATTCGTAAGTCGAGGCACCACTGTATAAAATATTTTTTTGGTTTTATTATTCCATTTCTTGCAGTGGAGGATTTTAAAAATTATTAGTTCACATTAAAGCCGAGAACAGTATCAATACTTGTGATTACCAAATGCATTGTATAATACGGACTATACTGTATTTAAAAAAAAATAGAATCTTAATTAATTCAATATGACATCTGCCGACGGGGAGTTTCAAGATATTCTAAGTGAAAAATTTGAACTCAAAATAATGTCGTCTATGAAAAGTAATGAAATTTGAATATTTTCAATCCAATAATTTATTTTGAATAAAATAAAAACACATTTAAAAAAACTCCTTCACTTTTGCAAAATTTGACTAATTGGAAGTTGAGAAAGAATTGTAAATTTTTCGAAATAAAGAATGAAATTTATTTTCGTATTATGATACATAAATGATATATAAATTGTACCTAACAGTCAGGGGCGTGCACTGCATGCAGACATAAAAACTGTACATTACTAAGGATTCCGGGATATAAAAAAATATATATATCCTTTTCTTATGAAAAGACCATATACATATCTAATCGTTATTACCCGTACAGGCGTAACTAATTATTAAGGAGAACATATTCTTATAGTTTTAATTATTCAGAACAAAGGTCTGTGATAATTTTTATACAAATTAAAGGTATTAATTAGATACATATATATATAAAATAAATTTGATCGAAAAGTACTGTTGTTACTACCAGGATTCGAACCTGTATCTCTTCCAATCAGAGAAACGTGCATTAACGGATTATGCTACACCAACAGAGTGCTTTAACGACAAATTTTCGAGCCTATATGTTACACTTTTCAAATGAATACATCTATAGTTCCATTATTTGAAAGCAATCTTCTTTATTTTTACGAAATCTCAAATACTTTTAAGTAATCCGATAGGCGACGCCAGAATTAATAATTCATTTTTATTCAATTTTAGACACATTGATACAACTTATATATTATTAAGGAGAACACATTCTTATTGTGAAGTTGTAATTATTCAGAAATTAATTACTAATGAAGAGATCCGGGTTCGAATACCGATAGCAACAACAATATTTTTCGATAAAATTAATTTTATCTGTAGATTTTTCTAATTAAAATCCATTTAATTTGTATTAAGCATAACTAATGCCTATATTTTAGTCTAGCCGTGGTTTATTCAGAAAAATTGCAGAATCATTTGTGTACAACTCTATGATTATGGTTATGGTCTATGGCAGACAATTTTCCAGTACATACGCATCTAATTTGTTTGTTCAATCCATATAAAAATCAAACTGAACTAAATATTGTCTTACTTAACCTATGTTAGTACTTTTACATCTGCCAATTTTCTGCATTTTTCAAGCAGTCTGTGCTTTAGTCTATTATCTTCGAAAGGGATTAATCCTTACTGAAAACTGCGTGCAATGATACATTCTACATCTTTGTTTTGGCTGACAAACTAAACGTTTTTTTTTTCAAGGTGTACTCCAACGTCATTTTCAGTCATTTCTTATTTCGGTGTCTACATAGTTTGTGAGTGAGTTTGCATATTTTGGGATATTATAATGTTAGATTATCACCAATATTAAACAAAATGTTGAAATAAAATTATTTCTGTTATGAGCTTCGGCTCTGGTAATTTGTAAAGCTAGTTATTAAAATATATGTTTTTTAAATCCGTTGTCTGAAGAAGAAATCGTTGATAATGTTTTAAGCGAAATCAAAAGCAGAGTATGGTACGGAGCAATAAAAGAACCTATATTTTTTTAAATAATAAATTCACAATTATATTCTAAATTTAAATTCATAGAATTGTGCGACATTCGTGCATCGTACTGTTTACTATTCTATGTATTATGACAGTGCTTAGATGTGAAAGAATGTTCATCTTCTTCTTAAAGGACATTTCCTTCTTATTGTAGCTCTCAAAATTTGGTTTAAATCTACCATAGGATTGTATACAGAACACTCAAACAGACATATATTACGTTATATTTTATAGATACACATATATAGATTTTATGAGACGTACATGCTTACGTAATACTATTAATTCCTTCATTAATTATTACATTGTTATGTCTCTTAAATTATTCGTGATTTCGCGTATCAAAATCTGTTTTTCTGGAATGCCACGAAACTTCAGCGTACACACAAAGCTTTGATGAGCCTCGCGACAATATTTTCAACAGTTTTATTTACGACCGCGGTGCCACTGGCCGTATATATCTGATATACTATCTCGCTAACGAATAACTTGACATGGTGAACTCTCCAATTTTGAGAACTAATATTGATGGTTTGAAAAAATAAAGAAGCATAAATTATGCTAAAGAACGAATTATTTAGATTGACTGCTGTAGACCAGTGAAATAATAATAATAATAATGTGTTTATTCCAGCATGATCAGGTTTTTTTTTAACCCGATTCGCGATAGAGATAATACACATTAGGTTATACATTATTATTATGTTATGAAATAAATATAATGCTATGAAAAAGAAAAAGAAATCCAAGGAAAATATTAATAATTTTTTTTTAAAGTTAATAAAAAGTAAAAAGTTCACACATATATACACACAAAATATAAATATTACATATATAACTACTTCAGTCACGGCCATTGTTGTATATGTAGCAATTCTGTAGGCGTTGCCATTCTCTGGTCAGGGAATCAGCTTTCCATTAGAGCGCCGCTTGCACTGTTGATGCTGAGCTCCAGCCGCAGCTTTACGACCGCAACTCGATGTCTCAGAAGCGAAACGAATCCATGTATACGGCCTTCAATAAACATTATAGATGCGCTGCAATAACGTGCCAATCCAAACAGTATTCTGTATGAGTTGCTGTACTGAATTCGGAGACGGTTATATGTCACTTGCTTGTATTTCGACCAGAGCTCGCAGGCATACATGCTGGTGAAGAACGATTTAAATAGGATGCTCTTCACCTCCTTACTGCATCGGTAGAAACGCCGTGACAGCATATTTACACGAACGCTCAACTGTCTCCTCTGCCGTTCTATATCATCACCGTCTTGTCATCTTCCATCTGCATTGTGTTATCCTTGTAAACGAAACTAGGTCTTATATTAAGGAGAACACATTATTATTGTGAAGTTGCAGTTTTTTCAGAACATTATTCTGTGGTATTTTAATACTAATTAAATGTACAGTTAGAAAGATATACCGATTCTGTTGCTACCGGAAAAAATTCTTTTTCGATATATGAAATTTTTCCGTGTTTTTTTTTTATTTCATAACAATTTTTATTTTTTGCCAAACTGCGTAGCAGTATTACGGCAAGAATTGACCTTTAATTAAAGTAATTAATATATAAAATAGAGAATTCAAATAATTATAAAAAAACGAGTATGACTTGCAATTTTAGTGTGTTTAAAATTTTTTAAATGTGATACAATAGAAAAATTAAATAATTAGATAAGAATGTATTTGACTTTATATTTGAGTGTGTTCACTGATGTCTCTTTATTTTCCATCATGTTTAATAATTCTTTACTGATTTTATAAATAATTCTTAACACAACACATTCTCTCGTTCTCTCACCGTACACATTGTTCGAGATTGGTACTCGCATGGTTCGTCCCGAGGATCTGGTAGAATATCTATGGTGATGGTCAGTATTCATATTTACATAGTTTATCATCTCTTCTAAAATGATATTATGTTACTTTTTTGTCAGCTGGTAAAATTTTGCATATTCTAAATAATTTGTAATATTCATTTTTATACAAACATTTCGTTCTGGTATCTACTGTAAGTTTTATAAATCCTAATGGTAACTGTTCATTTTATCAATACATGTTTTAGATATTGTGTAATATATGTGTCTTTCTAATTGATATATTTAATTTGTTTCTGAAACTAGGACTATTTTTGATTCAATTATTTTGACATCGTATCATTGTCAGGACCAACGTGAACTAACCAATTAAGTACTATATATTATAATTTCTTTATTGAAAATTAGGTTTTACGTAGTAAACACTGGCCGTGGCCTCGCACTGTCCACTATTGGCCGCAAAGCGTCCAACACTTAGTGAGATTTAAAATAAATATAAATCCGAGTAGATTTATAAACAGTATCTTGAATATGATGTCCAGCGTAAAAAATTTAAAATTAAATTGTAATTGCTCGTAAACCATCAGGGTGAGGTAAGTGGGAGAGGATGCGCATGATTTTCTGATTTGCCAGTCGCAATGAGTCACTGGTCGGGAGCGCACCGCGCGTGCGCGGTTAAGCAATATTTAAATTGCGGTTATTCATTGGTTCGTGCGCGTCGCGCTTTTTGTACTCACTTTAATATTCAACAAGTAAGTGATGGCCCGAGCACGCAACTTATCTGGTGTTGTGTTCAAAAATTCAGACAAGAAGGGACAACGGTTAACCTAACTCCTCCGAGACTATCACCGTCTGCTGCGACACCAGAACATATGGCTCGAGTTCGACGTGAAATTATACGCAGTCCGCGTAAATCGATAAGGAAGATTGCAGCCTGTACTGGAATAAAAAAAATCAACAGTGCACGTTATTTTGAAAAATAAACTACAATTTCACCCATACAAATTGCAAATCGTCCAATTTCTCAACGAAAATGACTATTCTTTACGTGAAACCTTAGCGAGAACGGTGCTGGAATGTTTTGGAACCGAACCCTTGGAAACATATTGTTTACTGACGAAGCACATTTTCATATCGTATAACCAGTGCATACATAATAAACAGAACATAAGATACTCAACTCAAGGGTACGCCATCGAAAACATTTGCATTTTCCAAAAACGACAGTGCGGTGTGCAATTTCTGCCTGAGGGATAATTGGCCCTTATTTTTTAACCAGCGAGAGACAGTCACTGCTGACGTGTATTGCCAAATGATCGACGAGTTTTTGGTACCGCAACTACAACTATTTCCCAGGTTCAACAACAGAACACAATTTCAGCAAAACGGGGCCATTCCACACACAGCTAGAGTTTCAATAAAGAAGCTGAGGGGATTTTTTTCTAATAAATTAATACCGTGGGCACCTCGGTCACCGGACATTACACCGAGCGACTTTTTTTATGAGAGTTTACAGCAACAATCCTAGATAAATTCAGGTCCTACAAGAAAATATCCGTCGTGAAGTTGCTGCCATTGAACCAACGCTTTGCTCTCGCGTGTTCGCAAATCAAAGAGTTCGATTGCAAGAGTATCTTAAGAGAAATGGATATTGTTTATAAAACGTAAAATCCGCATCGTTTAACTGCATTTTGTATAAATAAAATATGAGAACAACGTTGTGTTTATATTTTTTTTATTTAATATTAAACTTGATAATTTTCCGCTGAACACCCTTTATTTAAATAAAGTTAGCATCTTCAGACGTGTGCTAGACAGTCTTGACATTTCGGAAAAACAAAAACAAATTAATGTAGATAGCTTTTGACGTGCCCACTTCAATCTATGTTTGTGATGTGATTGATTGATATTTATGAAGCGTGCCTAATTATCTAGAGGCACGATGCGCGCGCCGTGTTCCCTGTTTACACGCGGGTAAAGTACCTACGTAATACTACTAAAAGTAAACATCAGTATAAATACGTGATCTTGTGTTATTATTATTATTTATTTGTCTGTTGATCTCATGTGAACCGGAAAATATAATAGGTCTTGATAATTAATGACCTCTCTATACAAGTACGGATTCGAGTACCTACGTTAAGGTCAACAAAGTTCCTCTTTTGGTCGGATTTTTTCTCTTTTTAGACTCCGGACTGAAATATCCGAGTCTAGTTTTTAAATATTTATTCATTAAATTCAGATTAAACGAATTAACTTATGTCCAAATTATGTATATATATATCTACATGTGCCCAGTATTATGAAAGTGGTCTAAGTCATGTTTCTTTCACTTCAAGATATTTAAAGGTTTGCGTTTGAATAGATTAAAAAATATGTTTATATTACACAACACAATGTTTCAAAATGTATTTAGTCTACTAGATTTATAATTGATTTCTACATATAAATTTTGCATGTGGCTTATAAGGAAATAAAACATTTTAAGGTTGAAATGACTTACTGTATAATCAAAATAAACTCTAGCAGAATACCGTTGAACGTCTGAACCGTTGAATATACTGAATATAACGCTTAAAATTTTTCACAATTGTTACAATTTGCATCATATTATATTTATTTAAAACAATGTGACGTGAAATAATTAATAAACTCTTTTTTTTCATTTCTTGACTTGGACCACTTTCAAAATAATAGGCACACGTATAACCAAATCGTGAACGCGACGAAACCTACTAAAATTACTTGTCTACATGAATTATGTATTGATGATATACAAAGGATCCAGGGAAATAAGGTGCTAAATCCCTTGTATGGGTGAAGTAAGGTTTTGATGCAAATGTATAGTATTTTAGAGGCTCTACAAAGTTACCAAGCAAAGTTATCAATGGTAGTTTGAGATAATCACATACACGGTGGAAATATGCATAACCAGGAAAAAAACATGAAAAGAATGGGCTTAAATAATAAATATGCTTTAATTCTGTTTCATACATTTGTAATATTTGTATAATTTGAAATATAATTTGAAAATAAAATCTTAAAAATTGTATGTTTATCAATTTCAATTCAATATTCCAACAATGTATTAATAATTTTAAATTATAAACTAAAGAGAATTGAACCTTAGCTAACCAGATATTCAAGTTCATTCAAATACCAGATGTCCAATTTCATTCCATGTTCCAATTCAATTCCATCCACCTTGTTTTACTCTTAACATATATTTTTGTACATTGAACATTACACTTTGTTTATACCGGAAAAACACTGTCTGCTATAATACAATAAAATACTAGTATACTAGTGTAATATGTTTTACTTTGCTGCAATCCAATTATAACAATATAAGAAGATCTGAATATGATGACCTTTAAGCAGAAGATATATTTAAATATAATGCTATTTATTTATAAAATCCTCAATAAGAAAATATCAGCAGAATTTACACGAAAAATGGATGCAAATCAACATGAGCACGAGCATCGTACAAGAGAAAGGGATAGACTGAGACTGCCATTCAGGAAGAAGCGCAAATCTCAGAAATCGATAGTGTATAGTACCATGAAAATTTTTAATGAAATAACAGAAAACATAAGAAAGGAGGAGAAATTGAAGAGATTTAAAATGAAGCTGACTAAATATGTAAAAAATAAGTTTTACTAAAAGAAAATACTTTAATCTTCTTTATGATTTACCACCTTATTTTCCTGTACATGATATATTTAATCCGTAATAAACTATATTTGTTCTCTATCTATTAATATTTGTAATTAATAAAAATGATGTAAAAAAAATATTTTCAAGAAAAAAAATTCAAAAGTATCCGCCTTTTATGTACCAACTAGAAATCTATTTAATTTTATACAATATCTTAGTTTATTATTTTTGTTAAATTTGCTTATTTTTTTTTGTTAGAAAAAGACCTTCCGTAAATTAATTAACTGACAATACTTTTTTCTTTTCCAATATCATAATTGAATCCTCAACCCCCAATTGATATAGAGAAAATTCTCCCTGATGAAAGAGGCGAGAGGTCAAGGGATGTTTCCGTCTACCGCAAAAAATATTGAGGGTTTTCCTCTCTCTCTCTTACTGTTCATAGACACAACAAATTATGAGGGTGCGGCTAGACCCCATCAATATTATGCTGTTAATTTACCAACGGGGTGTGATATGTGTCACGTGGAAATGAACAACGAAATGATATATTGTTTCATTTAACATTAACGCCAACACTTCATTAGAATTATTTCATTTAATAATAAAGATTAATCAGTATCCATCAGCATTTATATTTATATTATATTTTTGTAAAATTAATGGTTTGTGTTTAAAGTTATTTGAATCAGAATAAATAATAATGATCAGTTAAATTAAAAATTGTAGTTAGTATGAGTAAATATAATACATATAAATTACATTAATTTTTTTTTTAGTCAGCATTGGTGAGGTTAAGTTCTTTTTACGCGGATAATAACGCCGATTATCCGTGGCTCAATGATCTGTGAGTCGGAGAATGGTTTTTTTGTAATACATTTTTTTCAAGGAAATTTTGTTGTGAAGTTACATTTTCAAAACATAGTTCTGCGATATTTCAATACAGATTAAATTAATCAACTAGAAAGATATAAAGAAAAAAATCCATCTATCGATAAAACATTTAGGGCCGGCTGTGTGCTCAGTGGTAATTTTTTACTATAGTAAAAAATTTAGCAAAAATGTGTTGTTTGATCGTTAGTAAAAAAATATTTGCATATCAAAAGTGCATCCCGTAGTAAACTCATTTTACTCTCAGATAACCGATAGTAAAAACGAGAGTCGCTAGTTAAATATGGCGAACTTTTCACAGCTGTTCCAAAAGTCATATGACAAATTGATACTTTGAAAGTTGCAGTATAGGACAATGAATCGTTCAATATCCCGCTATTCTAGTGATGAGAGTTCGTCCGATGATGATTTCATTGTTTAATATATAATAATAAAGTTGTATCAATGTGTCCAAAATGTAATAAAAATGAATTCATAATTCTGGCGTTTGCTATCAGATTACTCAAAAGTATTTGAGATTTCGTAAAAATAAAGTAGATGGCTCTTTCAAATAATAGAACGATTAAATGTATTAATATCAAAAACGTAACATATAGGTTCGAAAATTTGTCGCTAAAAATATCCAAATTCCATAATCCAAATTCGAATCCCGATGGTGCAATGACAATATTTTTCGATAGAACTGATTTTATATGTATATCTTTCTGATTAATATATTTAATTTATATTATAACCTCTGTTACAACAAAAATACGTATCTCAATAAAGTCTAATAAATAAATAAATATAATATCTTTATCTTGGCACCAGCAAAGCTCAGTGGTCCAGGCATTCTATTGATTAATACAAATTGCTACTGTATAATTAAGTACGTGTGAATGATGTAATGAATATTAATCCTTTTTTAGTACAGACGAATTTTTTACGTAACGACTGGCTGGTCTCTAAATGGACCAGAGACTTAACCGTTTATTTTAATGTTTAATGTAAGTTATTTTTATGCTTCATGTGTAGACAATTATTTTTAATGTATTTTTAAATCTTTGTCGTGATTATATGTGAACGTACTGCGATAAAGGGTAGAATATAATCATCCATTGTTTTTATAATCTGTACGTCTATATACATATAAATTATCTGGGTGAGTTAAACTACCCTTTAATGGTATATTCAAATGAATCATCTGTACATGGGGCAGCGAGTACCGGTAATAAAACTTCCATTAAAAAATTATTTGTCAAGGCTAATGGGTTTGATTTAAAATAATACACAGCCATCAAATTGCTTCAGAGTAATAATGAAAAAAAATGAGAATTATAACATTGTATATTTTTAGTATTTCGCAATTAGTTATTATAATTATATAAAGTATGACAAATACGTTTTATATTTTTACATGAATTGAGTTCTTAGGGTGAAAGGGAGACAATATTCTACTAGAGAGTGACTGCAGGGAATAAATTAAACAGCGCTTTGAATGGAATTATATCCAACGGGAACTTATCAACCGAGGCAAGACTAACAGTAAACAATGGAGTCCTGGTACTGACACCGATGTATGGAAGTGAGACCTGGAGGACTGAATACAGTGGAATTGAGATCACTTAGTTGTATATGTAGCAGATCTATTTATGACAGAGTATAGAATGAAGAAATAAGGAAAAAAATTAAAACTGATCTTAGTATAGTGAGTAAGATTAAGAAAGGATCAATTAGGTGGTTTGGTCATATGGAATGAATGAATGAGAATAAAATGGTAAGAAAGATACATGAAGCAAGTGTTGACGGCACCAGAAGTAGAGGACGTCCGCGGAAGACTTGGTATAACCAGGCAGACCAGATACTGAAGGATGATCATGTTAGAAGCCTCAATAATCGGCGAGCTTGTATGAGAAGATGTATGAATGTGGATGATGCGAGAATTGTGTGCGTTTCTTTTGATTGATGCATAATTATCCAAACCCAATTAACCAAAAACGAAAAACTCAAAACATAATATGTGCAATTATCATTCGGGGGCGTAGTCACCGTAATCGTAGACTAGTCGATGTTGAAATTCTCAACCAGTGTCCTGATGGTTCAACTTTCGTCCTCTTCCACAGCCGCTAGAAAGGTCTGGTCATCAAAGTTCGAAGATCGGCTCTTTCCTGTCTTGTCGATAAAAATGGTGCCACCAGCTTTGAAGCGAACAAACCATTCTCGGCATGCCCTTTCGCTAATCGTTCCTTCACCGAAAAGATCGTTGAGACCGCGAAATGACAGCTTTTCTCCCTTTCTCCAAGTGGCACAGCATAATGTAGCGTATGGTTTTCGATGCGAATTTTAATTTCTTAACCTTATTAAAAAACTATATTATGACAAATGTCAATTAAACGTCAAATTCAAAGAATAAAACGTCGCGAAACACCGGAGGATAATTATTATGCATCGATACGAACCGTGAGTGTGACTGAATATCTGGAAATATCGTAATTCGTGATACATTTTTTATTTTATTAACATTTGATTGTGAAACGTAATTCGGTGCATGTGCACACGAAACAAAAATATTCACGAAGAAATGTGATAATAATTCGTGATAAGCGCCATCTAGTAGATTCTGCCAAAACATTTTACGCATTTGACTCTAAATGCTGAGAATTAGACCCGAAAAATAAACTCATATTTTTAAAGGTTTTGTTTTCAATATCTTTGTGATGACATTAAATATATCAATTATATATGCTAGAATGTGTTTTTTAGGCAAATGAAATTTGAATAATTTGAGTAATTCGCTCGTTCTACGGTCGTTTTTTTTATTTTGTGTATTGTGATTCGTCGAAAATCAATCACAATCCCACCAGTGAGTCAAGAGTGGCATTTTTCTCATCACTAGCATCAACGTAACATAAAATATGAATCTTAATTTTTTTTAATATTTTCGAATTTTTTAACAAAACGTGTATCGCAAGGCTGAAATGATGAAATTTGATAAATAAATATAATATATTGAATATATTTTCCGGGAAATAATTTATCGTTCAGAATATTCACCCCAAATACGCTGAAAACAGATTGGCGGTGGAACCTGGCAGCAATTTCCGATGGCTCAATTTGCATAAATATTAATATTCACCCCTAGTGATCCGCCGCTGTGGACCCCAGACCCTTCACCACGTGACATCATTAAAATAACAAAACATTTTCATATTGTTAATATCTATTAATCAATAATCTGTATTCTCAGATTGTTTATCGGCGCACGTTTCATAATTTACAAACAAAATAAATATCTCGTTTTAAATTAAATTTCGGGCGGCACGCGAAAACAATTTAATCCTGAAGTTATAGATAGAAAATTAAAAGATTTTTTTTAAAAGTGACTGCACTGACTGCAATTGATTAATTTTAATATAATATAATACCATTATTAAGGAAAACACATTCTTATTGTGAAGTTGTAATTATTCAGAACAAAGGTCTGTGATATTTTAAATACTAAATTAATGTATCAATTATAAATATATACATATAAAATCAATTTTGTCGAAAAATATTGTTTTCGCGTCACCGGGATACGAACCTGGATCACTATTTCCAATTCGGGGAAGTACACTACCGATTGTGCTATAACGCCAGTATTTTTCTTGACAAATTTTCGAACCTATATGTTACATTTTTCAAATTAATACACCTGTCATTCCATTATTTGAAAGCCATCTACATTATTTTTACAGAATCTCAAATATCTTTGAGTAAACCGACTGCAGACGCCAGAATTATCAATTCATTTTTATTAAATTTTGGACACATTGATACAACATATATTATTAAGGAAAACACATTCTTATTGTGAAGTTGTAATTATTCAGAACATAGGTCTGTGATATTTTAAATACTAAATTAATGTGTTAATTATAAATATATACATATAAAATCAATTTTGTCGAAAAATATCCCGGTGACGCAAAAACAATATTTTTCGACAAAATTGATTTTATATGTATATATTTATAATTAATACATTAATTTAGTATTTAATATAATACCATTTAAAATGAATAAATTCGCTAACATTAACTTGTAAAAGAGTGAGAAATATTAGAAAAATATAAGTTATTCCAAATGCCATAAGACATTTTGTTTTTGACAAATATAAATTGTTTATTAAGACGACAAACCGGAACATGGTGCGAATTTATATTATGTTTTAATATGTATTCTATAATATCTTGAGTTTTCTTTTTGACATGTTTGATTCAATTAAATAAATTAACTTCTTAATAAGCTAACCATGTTTTCATTGTAAAATCAAATTCTCGTTTTCAACATGTAAAAATATTAAAATATAAATATGAAAATTTGCGCCTAATCCCCTCCACTTGACTTAGTTCTCGAAGAAACCACGACTGCACTGCTTTTCGTTTTATAAGACAGATAAAATTTTATTTATTTTTATATATGTATATTATTTATCTTATTTAAATATGAATGCCATTCTGTTTAAATACAAGTTTTAATTAAATACATTACATATACATCTTATTTTATTTACTCTAATGATATTAATCAATAATCAGTAGTTAGTAGGTCTCTTAAATATACACAGACTACCAAATATAATATATATGCATTGTTAGAATGCAAAATTATCCAAAACAACATTTTGTTTTTCAAGGATACAAAAGCACTTAGTCGAAGTAAGGGACGGAGGGCAATAAACACCGGTATTGTTAAACCCACAACGCGGCGTGGGAACGCCAATAAAAAACCCGGCGTACGTAATGCACCATAAGGGATGCATTGCCTTCTCCCAATCCCAGCCGGGAGAGATCGCTCCATAAATACGATCTAGTTTTCAATTAGAAAACAAAATACTTATCGTCTCTGATATGTAATTTGTGATTCCGGGGAAAATTCAAACTGTGCGGCTCGAGTATAAAGCTTAGACTGTGATGTTCTCGGTGTTTAATCGTTGATGTGGTGAGAATAAATTGTCACCATCAAAAGAGACGAGATCATATACGGCACGCGCTAATTGTAATTAAAAACATCGCGTCCAGAGTCCCGGTTTGCCTGGATAATTGGACATCGTCTGGTGGTCAATCCTGAACTCCGTCACTCTACCCTGCCACCAGAACTATTGGCCATATTTTACGTCCAGGACCATCGTCTACACGTGGAAGCCGTCTCCAAAAGGTAATCCCTTACGTGAGGGACCTGCATAATCAACATCACACAAGAATCGACACAGAAAATTTGGTAGTTGACTTTATGTTGGCATGATGGGCACATATATTATGTTAAGTTAATTGTAATTATTTTTGAATTGTATTATTAATAATTAATTAGGTAAAATGCTTTTTTTTTAACTTTTGATACATGCAAGTCACAAAATAAATAATAAACTTAATTGTAAACAATGGCATTCTGTTATTTCATTTAATAACCATTTGACTTGAGGATAATTTAAAAAAGAACCAATTAGGCTATATGCCTCCCCCCTGAACATGAAGCCGAGGCAGAATGAAGAAACAACATGAACTAAAGAAAATCCTCGTTTCAATATTTTCATTTTGGTATCACACACGTGATCACTTTGGTACCACTTATGCAATCAAAAAGCTCCGCGATTTTGTTTTAATATATGACTCGAATGGAACGAAAATTTAAACGCTGACAATATAATATTCATTAATGTAAAAAAGACATCTTGTTCACACAAAAATGTAATTTTCGAAGAGTAAATACTTTTACTGTTGCATAAATGTGTCATAAACTATCAGAATTATGTTTCCAAAAAGAATGTGTGTAAAATACCTCTCATCCCCCAACTAATATTCCAAACCCTTCTCCTATATGAACACTTTATTTCATATCTATTAATTTACTGTGGTCTGTGGAAATATATGACAATAAATCAAGATACGCATATATAAAGTACATGTCTATCTTTTTATATATTTTTAATATAATACTTTGTTAATATTTTACTCTTCCATTATAATATTCCTAACCAACTTATAAATTCATCCGACTATAATTAGTCGGTCTAATTTTTTTTTCTAAATTTCGTGCGTTCACATTTCTAATATGTAGTATGTTTACTTGTTCACCGTCCCGGCGAATAGGATGTAAGGCGTGTCGATGGATTGGGTAGGTACTACCACTAGATGTAACTACGAGTATTTACGATAACTATTTACGATGTAGTAAAAGTGTGTTCACAGCTGGCGTACGTTTTTAGATCCCCTTTGAATGCTATTAGACAAAGATGTCTACTTTCCACTATGGTACATAAGTTTTCCTTGATCTATTCAGAATATGTGTTTCTTGTTAAGAATATGCAGTCATTTGAATATCGGGATCATTCCTTCTATCTATTTGCTGAGCTCTGATTGGTGTACAAAATGACACTTTAGACGGCAATTACCTTTTGATACATTTTGAAACTATTTAAAAAATATATATTCTAACCTAACCAAATAAACTGCATAACTCACGTAAGTGTATAAATAATGAAACGTCTGTATTAGAAAGGGAACACAAGATAACAGTGTAAACTGAGACGGTAGACAGTGGCGGGGAAATAACAACAAAACGGTGGGCAGATAACAAAAAAGGCCCGAACATCGTGATTTTTAGATCGTTAAAGTTAAGCTTTGTCCTGAAAGACAAAATTGTACAACGTTTTTAATTATTAATTTTTAAAAAAAAAAAACGTTACTCATTTTGCATCTCTAATTTTGAATTTGTGTATCAGTAATTTACAGCCGCGATCTTAAAGATTTGTGTATCAATAATTTACAGTCGCAATCTTAAAGATTTGAAAGAGATCAAGAATCCAGCCCAGAATAGAACAAAGTGGAGTAGAATGATAATAGCAGCAAACTCCGGACGAACAGAATAAGAAGTGGGATTGTTTCATGAATTTTTCGTGTTCATTATTTATTTACGGTTTTAATTTGTAGGTAGTTAAGTATTTTTTGCTATCAGGATACAGGCGTACGCCAAGTTTAACATCAATCAATGCTCATAACTCCTCCAAATTGTCATATAAAATGATGACATCTATCTATCCACTAAAACGCCACCTGTTCACGATTGTTTCGTACACTTGAGAGTTTAAAATGCACGATTTACAATTGTATTATCTAGAGAGTCAATATAGTATAAAGTATAAACGAAATGTAAAACATTAGAAACTAGCAAATTATTCATTCAACTAACACGTTTTATATACGGGAAATACGGAAAATTTACTAACTAATTAACAAGTAAAGATCGCGACTGCAAATGCAATCTCGCTCGCTGCGAACGCAAAATTGTGCGGGCCTGCGACCTGTGCGACCGGTCGTCTCTTTCGCACGCGCGGGCACAGGTTTGAAATATTTCACAATGTTACGTGTGATTTTTTTAAAACGAGATTCTGATTATTAATTTTCGTCCCAAATCCAAACGGCCGTTGACCGTTTGAATTTACTACCCGGTGACTGGAAAAATTTCACTTTAAAAACTCGCCGCCGATAGGATTCGAACCTACGCTATCAGAGAATCTGATTTCTAATCTAATCGGCTACTGATTCGATACCGTATCTATTATTTATTAAGTATTAACATAACACGTAGATAAATTTTAACGCTATATAAAGTATATGTGCGAACTTTATGCGAACTGATTTAGCTACCAAAGAGCCAACAGACATCAGTCAGGATCACTCAGAGCCGTGTTGTGATTGAATTATTCAATTATCCACCCAACTAGCGGCGGTGTACGTTACGGGCCGTTCCGCAGATGATTAATGGACGTCGCTCTCTCTCCCTCTCTATCTCTCTCTCTCCCTCTCTCTCTCTGCGTGGAATTATTGTACATTGACAGACGATATGAATAATTATTCGTGCTCTGGAAGATTAGGATACGTTAGTTGGGTGTTTGAATTGTAAATCATTGAATACAGCAGCTGTACAATAGCGAGACATTGTATATATTAGACCTTTAGATGGCTCATTTGTCCACCCATTTGTCACGCAGTGTCGGTTTGAAGATTATTAGACTTAATTATTTTTTTTTACTTGTAAAATATTAAGCATTTTAAATTTTATTTGTACAATGTTAAGTTATATTAAACTCAAAAAAAAAAAACGCATTACGCTGCATCATAATTTAATAAGATATAGAAAAAAAAACTAATTAGAGGCAGATTTTTTTATTTGACTATTATTCACATAAATACATGAATACTTAAATTTTAAATATTAAAATGTATTTTTAAGAAGAACACATTATTATTGTGAATTTGCAGTTTTTCAGAACACAGTTCTGTGATGTTTTTAATACAAATTAAATGTATGAATTAGAAATATGTACAGATAAAATCAATTTATCGAAAAAATATTTTATTGCCGCCGGAATTCGAACTAGGAACTTTTCCTATCCGAGGAATGCGCTGACTATTACAACATGTCAACGTAATAAGTTGACGACAAATTTTCGAACCTATATGCCGCACTTTCAATTTGAAATTTTCCGTAATATGAAGTAGATTGCTTTTAAAAATAGAATAACAGATAAATTAGAATATAAAATGTATATTTTTATTAATTTTTAAGATTATAGTTAGCCTTAACTTTATCAAGAAACTATTAAAATGCTGTATGGTCTGTCAGTTACATCTATTAATGATAAGTTAAGGGTGTTTTTTATAAGTTTGTTTTTCGAATTGACAATACTTTTTCCAGCGATAACCAATTTGACAGTTAACGCCCGATTTGTGTTCAGTTTGGTTTGCCATTTCACAATGAATAGACATACGCCAGAACAACGCTTGCAAATTGTGCAAATTTATTTCGAAAACCGTGGTTTGGTTGGCGAAACTTACCGTGCGCTACGTCTATTTTACGGTCGACATAATCGTCCATCCGAGCAAGTAATTCCAATAACCATGGATCGTTTTCGCACCACGCATACTCTAATTGATAATATGTATCCGCAGAGACGTTGTACAGTGCGCACCGAAGAAGCTGTTACTGCAGTGGAGCGTAGTATTGAGGAGGACCCGAATGAATCAGTTCACCATCGAAAACGCTATAGATTCATGATTACTGACATTTTCGTTCCCCAATTGAATGGCATTAATATGGAAGAGCTGTGGTTTCAACAAGACGGCGCAACATGCCACACAGCGCACGCCACAATCAATTTATTGAAGGACACATTCGATGAACACATAATTTCGCGTAATGGACCAGTGAATTAGCCTCCAAGATTGTGTGATTTTACATCTTTTGATTATTTTTTGTGGAAATATGTGAAGTCGCTAGTCTACGCCGATAAATTAGAGACGATAGATGACTCAAAAGCCAATATTCCATATTCAACATTGTCTAAAATTGGACTTCCAGATTGTGCTTTATTCGAGCCAGCCGCGACGCCCATATGCGCGAAATCATATTTAAGCTCTAATGGCATAAAACTTTCTAATAAAGTTAATACCATGGCCATTACCATGATTTTTATGTGTTTTATTTCATTTTTAAATTCTGTACCTCTAAAAAAACACCCCTTATAACATTCTTAATCATCCACTTTCTTTTATTACTTCAATAAATCGGTATCTATTACCAAATCTAATCTAAAATCTAAGCTTATAGTTATATTTAATTAGTCTTTTTTAGCTATTGTTAGTATTTTTTTCTCGCAACTCTTTCTTCGTGAGCAGATTTGTAATTCATAATAATATTTTATTAACATCGTAAAGTATGATTATAAATTTATTTATCTTCTCAAACAGAATAATTTTCTTCTGTTATAGCTATATCATCTCGTGTGTCCTCTTTTGGGCAACATTTACGATTATATTGAAGGTCCATCGCTGTATTTTAAAATGTTCAAAAAATACAATTACATATTACAAATCACGAATAAGAATTATGACGTGTGCAGTCAGATTAGAAAATATCCAATGACAACAATCTGATAATGTTGTGTTTATCGTCATTTGAAATAATTTATAAACATTATTATTTTCGAATCTAATCTTAATCTGTAGGTTTTTTAATGTTTTTTTTTTTGCAATCATTATGTTACACGTGTTTTGATACAGGTACATATACAGCTGTATGTCGCCATCAAAGAATTATAGAAAGATTTACGTAAAAAAATAACATTCTTTCATATTTATACGATATTGGAAGTAAATTAACTATTAGTCTCGTCTTGTATGAAATGCGCAGAGAAACCTCGAAATTCGAACTAGAAAAATGAAAATCTTCCCTTAAAAACTTTGACACATGATGGCAAACAATTTTACGCCTATTTATAGGCAATGAACTCGATAAACACCTGACATCAGTAATTATCACAACATCTTGGTGATCGATATTTTTTTAAATAAATGGTTGGACTATTTCAAGAATAGTATATATAATTCTTCTATAGAAGGGTTTCATTTCTTGGGCGTTCTGTACATTATGTTAATTAACTCACTGAAATAGTTATGTGAGATGCGATCTTCAACTACATGACGCTAAGGTACCAAATGGCAAAAAGGAGTTGCAAGAATGTGGGATTGTAAGGAATAACCTAGTTATTAAAATATGATACATCTTCTTCAGCGGTCTCTCATTACGAGTATGACTTCTGCGATGCCTCAAGTCCAGGTGAGTCCAAATGTAGCTGAGGAGTCCTATTCTCGAACATGTAATGCAAATGCATCCGCTGGACATCTGATATATAGCGATGTAATCAAGCATCATTTATATACATCAATAATAGACTAGAATGGGAGAATACAGAATGCAATGCATTATAATCCATTATAGAAACCGGAATGGTAATAGAGGCAGAGTTCACAATAAATATCCAAATGGAGTTATTTGCAAACGTGATTTATCATATTTTTAAATCATAAAATCAAATCATGTAATAAATAATAAAAACCCGTCTCCACAGCAAGACAGAAGTTCTAATGACAAAAATCTTTAAAGCCTGCTAGATCAAAATCTCTATTTAAAATTTAAATTTAAATGTGTAGTAGACCGAAGAAAAAATAAATTGAATTTTTAGGTTATTCTCTCATTTTCACTGGTGTATATTTTTGAAGGCCTCGGAAGTGCACCCCACTACTAACTAAATCTGGATTGAAAATAGATGGAAAACCTTCTGCCCACTTCAAAATAGTTTATCATATTCATAATTCCAAAACCACTAAATATATATTACTTATAAATTAAAACATAAACTTGTTTTACAGAATGGGATCACTAATCAGCTACCTATGGTGGGGAGGACATGATCCTGATGTGGTGGACCCAAAATCCGGCCTGTCGAGGAGGGACATTTACTATGTGCGTAAATCTTGGAAGAATGTCAGCGTTGATGGTGTGGCTTCTGGTACAGAACTGCTTATGAGGTAATAACCAATAAATACTAAATTAATGTATATATTTATAATTAATACATTAATTTAGTATTTAAAATATCACAGACCTATGTTCTGAATAATTACAACTTCACAATAAGAATGTGTTTTCCTTAATAATAACCAATAATTCATTTTCATAAACTCAAATATAATTAAACAAATATCAGATATCTCATAGAGAGAAAGCTATTTTTTATTATATTTAATGGAAAATATATGGAATTATGGGATAATTACCGGGCTTTCTATTAAATATAATAAAAAATAGCTTTTTCTCTATGAAATATCTGATATTTGTTTGATAATTTGCCTTTGTAGGTAAAAATCCTATAATTGTATGTTCTTGAACATATTCAAATTTTGCAAATATATAATCACTTAGAGACACTGAAAAAATCTACCACTAGAACTCGAACCCAGAACTATCTCTAGCCGTGAGAATGAATTACCATTACACTATATTAACCATTTACCTTCATGCTGAATTTTCGACTTTACATATGTTCCTTCTATTTTAATGATAATATCAAATCTACTATTTCATATTAAAAGTTATTTTCACATTCAATGACATAATAAATTAGCTCATTCAAGGTAGGTTTGTGTTAGGTTGATTACAGACTGGTTATTGAAAATGTTAAATCTAAATTTTTAACTTAAACTTATGAACTTATCAACAAGTCTTACAAGTCTTCCTGAGAAAAGATTTGCTAATCAATCAGGTATAAAGCAAGCATTGCTTTAGATCTCCTTTCTATATTAATCAGAAGAACCCAATGATACAAAGCCTTAATTTTACGCATAGTACGATTTGCATAGTTTTCATTATCTATTTTCATTTCTCATATATTTTCAGATATACAATCACCATTGTCAATTAAATTTTTCAGATATTTCAAAGAGTATCCTCATCACAAGAACCACTTCAAAATGTTTAAAAATATCCCAACAGAAGATTTGAGAAGCAATATACAATTCAACGCGCATGCCCTCAATATCATCACCAGCCTGACGGCTGTGGTGGATAAATTAGACCAGCCAGAGCTAGCTGCAGTCATGTGCCGGAAGATCGGATCTAACCACCGAACGCGAAAAATAGAGGAAATACATTTCAATGTAATTATTATCCTTGATTTTATCACTAACCCCATGTTTCATTCACTACATGCTGGTCATCACTTTATGGACTGATTTGAGCAAAAATTGTTAGGAAAACATTTTAGTGTTTTAATATTATCCAATAGAAACGTTGCCATGGTATAAGTAACACTGTGCTAAGGAACAAATTACAATATTTGTCTTGAAAGTAAAACTTTAATTTGTATAGAGATGAGTAGAACCTCAAATGGCAAGCTGTCAAGTTAAGAACTTAAAGCAAGCGTTGTCTTATTTTTAAAAACTTAATAAACACAGATCTTATTTTGTATTATATCTGTCTATAGACAAATATAATAACAGAAGATAGAACAAATAATGTTTCTAATTTCATTGCTTGTGCAATCTGCTGTCATCAAAACATCATTCTAAATGAGACCATATTGTTATAAATAATGTAATAATATAATTATTTAAAAAAAAAATACTAAATACACTATTCAAAAGCAGAAAAATTGAAAACAAAAAACATGTTAACATGTTCCATGCTGACAACGCGCGAAGCACGTTTACCAAAAAATGTGAATGTAATAATAATTTAATATTGTTGAGTTCCAAAACTGATAAATATATTTACAAAATTATTATGTTATTAAAACAATAATGAATGCTTAGAGTCAAGTCATTTTATTATTTAGAAACTGAATGAAGAATGCACGCATGCGGTTATTATTTTTATTTTATTTCATAGTACATATTCCAAAACAGAGGTGCTGATTGCTGATACAAGACAGCCAGTGGCTAGCTATTTTGTTGAGACTGATATTCAGAATTCAATAACATTGAATGGTTTTAATAAACATTATAAAAAGTAACATATTGTCAAGAATTTTCAGTCAGAAACCAGTACGGTTGAACTACTAAATTACCTGCAGTATTTTATTAATAAAAAATTATGTACAATCCATCAATGTAAGTTTTGAATTTGTTCAAAATGTTCAGATGTTGAAAAATTCTTGTTCCAAACCATTCAAAGCCAGTTCTGGAGAATGAGTAAGTACATATTAAATTCTTGGGGGAGAGGTAGTGGCCCTGTATGTGATGTTTTCGTGGTAATTCATCGATATCCCACTGCGCCGTTCATAACAGTAATAGTCTGCACCCACCACATCACATTTTAGAAAGAACATGTTACTTATCGTAAATATGTAATATCCTAATAATAATTTTCTTGTTCAAGGACCTCAAAGTGGTGTTGGTCAAGCTGTTCACCAATGACTTACATTTCAACGAAGCTACCATGAAGTCCTGGGTCAGAACTGTCACTTTTATATACACCAACATTTTTGCAGAACTCGCACCAAATGTGGAGAATTAGCCCTAATGCCTTAGATATTTTTTCATTGCACAATTTTCATACCTCACTATTTTTACATCATTGTAATGTAAATTATGAATCTATGTAAGACCAAAAAAATATTGTATACAAGTGTTTTTTTTATTGATAATATATGTTATAGGTTTATTAATATTAAATTGCAGTATTTATTATTAAAAATACCCATACAATTGTGAAAAACCTATCCTATCATCCTACATAATACATTTTTCAATAAAAAATTGTGGAATTCTGAGCGAAGGTAAAATCAAGAGAAATAATTATAAACATGGAGCACACCGAGGACTTTATTTATTTTCTTAATAATGTCATTTTCCAAGAACTGTGATTATGTAATTAAGCAATGGATAAGTAATTAATGATTGCACTCAAAAACTCCTTAATTTTAAAACTTTTTCTCATCAAAAAATACAGTACTCCCGATTACCCAAGATCGCATTAACTGGGATGCAGATTAACCGGGACTTATTTAAAAAAAAAAAATTAAATTTCAAAATGTTTCATTGTTCAAAACGGCTACTAAACACGTGTTTTAATTTCGAGCACGCCAGTTGCCAGTGATTTCTCAAAACATTTTTTTTTTTTTTTTCACTGAGGATTATTTGCATCCAGTATCACTTATATACAATAGATCATAGCGCGGTAAATTATGGTGGCAGGGTTTGCTGTCAGGGGTAGAACATTTTATTTTTATTTATTTTATTAAAGCAAAATATTTTTATGATGAATTAAAGTTGCAAAACTATTTTTACTTGTCTTCTGGATAATTAACATGGTTTAAATAGAGGCACCGCATCTGACAAATTACCGTTCAAAGCAAAAAATTTAACAGTAATAGTCTAAGAGCATGAGAATTCACCACATTAAATTTCAAGTATTAATAAAAACTGAAGATATTGTGCTGGAGCAAATTTAAATCCCTGATTAAACCAGATCGGACGTGATGAAGAATTTTTCGATTTTTATGAAAATCATGAAGTCACAAAATTTGTGATAAATTGACGAGTGCGGGATGTTGACCAAAAATTGATACGCGATTGGCTTCATGCAAACCAAAATGTTACTGGTCACGGAGTATTATATGACAAAGACATTTTACAACATGCGACGAATGATACCATGCATCCGATGACGAAGAGGAAGATAAGTTGATTTCTTCAGATAAAATCAACACTCTGGAAAATTTTAACTATGGAATCATTTCTTGACTACCTTGAGCAGTAGGATGACAGCACTGAAAATAACCGTGTAGAGAAATATATCAAAAACAAGGGGCAAAAAAAAACCATCTTTCCTTTTTTTAGTGAAAAAAAAAATTTATGGTAAAGTTATTTGACAACCCTCTACAACATCCCTAACGGCATTTGCATTTGCACAAACACATGTGCACAACTTTCACAGTAGGTGCATATATATTTGTGAAAGTGAAAAGAGGCGTTTATGATTTACTATGTCTAATGAAATTTCTAACGGAAATAAATAAACTAACTGGACAGTTTTCTATCAAATCATATTTTTTTAAATACTTTTAAGAGTAGACAAATCAGCCGCAGCTGTTTCATCAGAAGTTCAACCATCTACCTCGAGTGTGCATGTGAAAATAATAAACACTGATGAAAATTTTAATTAATAAAACTTGAATGTACATATATAATATATACCGAATCTTGTTTGTTTTTAAATAAAATTAACAATTACTACTTAAATATATCTTGTGCTCTCTTAGTATTTTTTCAAGTTATTTTGTATTAATTTGTATCATTATAATAAAATGAACACATTGTTTAACCTTTTAAATACCATGAGCGCGTTAACATGCCAAACATTGCATGTCATGCCAAGCTATAAGCGTGATAATGCGCACTTTTTGACCTTGCAGGGATTTAAGTCATATTTTTTAAATCATTTTGCCATCCGTGGAAGTCTGTTCCCAACTTTTGACAGATATTGTAAGTCATGACCCCTAAAGCCAACCCTTACCCTATATGGTGAATTCCATTTCAAATACAGTTGGCAATGAAAAGGTTAATACAATACTTTTCATATGTAAAAATGACTGCTAACTTATATGATTGTATCAATATATATATATTTATATGATATAGGCCAAAAAAATGCATATTTATGGATTTTAATACATAATTAACAAAAACATACAACTAACAGAACACGTTAGTAAATTGAGAACTGCCTTTACTTCTGTAAGACAACAAGAAAGAAATCTTTATCTCGTGGAGCCATATTGCTGTTGGATCTAAGCAGGATTGTCCCAGCAGTCATTATTATATTAACAAATACGACTTGAAGAACTAACATCGCTGAGTGAGTGTTTTTGCAGTAAAATGTGCGCAGAGTGGGTCAGGCTATTTTAGTTGGGACTATTTTACTTCAAAGTCATGAAGTATGCCATTTAGATAGAAGTGTTTTTTGTGTTATAGTTAAATTCATATGTATATTCAAGAATAAAAGCCCCTTTTAAAGAATTAAAAGTTAAGAGATATTGTAAAATATCTCAAATTATTAAAACTTTGATTTCCACAATTCTAAGTAAACATTTTGACAAACAATTTTATTAATTAATAGATATCAAAGACTACACCGTTTTTTACATAAAATACCCAGTTATGATCAAATTGACAAGATATGTGATACTCCATTGTGGATACAATGTTTAATTTAAAACTTTCGATCAAGTGTTATTAAGATAAACCTGATAAAAAATAATGTTTGATATTTTCGTTTATAAGTTTTGACTTAGGGGTGAATCAAGTTTGTACCGGACAGGAAACAGGCAATATATTAACAATATTACAGTATATAATAATAAAACAAATGTATAGTTTTGACTTATTTATTAAAATATAATCATAACATTATTTACTTGACTTCCTTAACCTGGAGACCTGCGAAAGAAAAAAGAAACAATTATGAGATTAATATTATAATGATAAATTGTAGAATAAAAATTGATACATCCAGAATCATATTTATAGAAATTAACATGAATTTCTAGACCGCAACAATGTAATACATAAATGCTTAAAGCACAATAATGACTCAGGTCTAGCACGCATTGCGGTTTTTTACCGCAATGTACAAACATTGTACAAACAATGAACACCAACACACACAGCGATTTGAAACTGCGTATTTTCAGATCAGTATCAAATGGTTTCACACTTCGACTGGTTTCGACTTCTGGACGACAGCTTGTGTTGTATCTCTGGTTATCAAAAATAGAAAAAATAATTGCCGCTGCCATCATAAATACTGGGTTCATCCTTTAACTGACCTAAGATACCTAAAGTGTTAATTTTATAAACTGTTTGGTAATATGTGAAAACATCCTGATAAGTTTTTTAGTTATTATAAAATATCATTAAATAGTTTTGTCAAACTTTTAATAGAAGTGGGTTTACAAATTAAATTCCAGAATATACAACATTTCGCAAATCAAAACCACCAGAAGAATGTCACTTTGTTACTTTGCAGTTAAAAAACAACAACTTTATAGCAAATTATTTGGTTATTGTAATAATAATATACAAGCCTCAATAGAAATTGTTTCATCTTAAAATGTTTAATCGTACAGTGCAGGTCGATTTTGGACTTCGCATATAATTTTCCCTAATGCTCATACAATGTCGCCGCAAATGTAGGCTTGGAGTCAGTTGACTACAGTGACAACATATCTAACCTCTCCATTAGTTCAACGGGTACTGACTGGGACAACATATCTAACCTCTCCATTAGTTCAACGGGTACTGACTGGAAAAACCGACCGCATTTAACCGTTGTGCAGGCATCTCCATACATTTCCATAAACCACAAATCCAAGCGTATCCGCATGCATTTTTAAAATCAGTCACAAGAATAAAACGCAAGTGAGTGTACTCGCATACAAACCTATGAGCTTGCGGGTGAAAACCACGCGCGTTTAACCGCAGTGCATGCTAAGCCTTAAAATGGTTTAACAAGCATCAAAATAAACCCCATGAAAACAAAAGTGAAATTTTCACATCTTATACTTAAATTATTTACTAATTTTTCACACATGCGCAAACTCATGCAATCCGAAATTGCTCAATACAACTCATGACTCATTGAATTTAAAAATTAAATCAACATACATGCATTAAAGACATGTTTCAAACATATTTTTACCTATTACTTTAAGCCACAATCTTCAGAATACAAGTAAATATGAACATAGAACTATTTTAGATAGCAGCATCCAACTCACAACTCTCATTTTACAACTTATAAAAATAGAATTCTCTAAAAGTTCAATTCAAGAAAGATTATTATTATTAAGGGATCGAAAAGCTAAAAATATTGAAAACACATCACCATTAATTTGTTTCAATTAAACCAACCTATGATACACGAAAATTATATCATTTTCAAAATCTTTACACTGCATTCATTCAAATCAAAATTCTGAAAGAAGACATCCAGTTTACGGAAAATATTAAGCTTTGTGTTTTTTGCTTGATCAGTAAAAACAGACAGATTTATGAACTGTTTTAATAACAAACCAGGAGGAAGTGACTGCTTGATCTTCTCTGCCTTTTCCTTGTCCTTGATGACTAGTGTGTACAGAAACCTCGAACAGCGCACCTTGAACTTCACATTGTCAGGGTTCTTCTTTATCTTGACGGCTGAAGAAGGAAGACATTTCACTTTAGGAGGTTAAGGAGATTCATTATTGAATTGAAGGAATTTTAATATAAAATAATGCTGATATTCCATTTTTAGATCATTCTTTGAATGGTTTCAGCTTTAAAGCAGTTATTTCACACAGCACGAATAGTTGTTTAATTTATTTTAATAAGAGTACATGGAATACGATAAAATCAATACTTTTATATTTTCACACTGTGTGATCCAGTAGTAAATTTTGACTATAGTAAATTTTTATTATAGTAACTTTTTACCCCATCCATGGTAAAAAAAAAAAACCGTTTACAGGTTAACTAACTTACAATCACGCAGTTTCCCATGGGGGTAGGCAGATAGAGCACCACACTCTTCTATCCTAACACACAATTCTCACCTCGTCCACATTCACACATCTTCTCATACATCCTCACCGATTATTGAGGCTTCTAACAGTACCATTCTACAGTGTGCGGCTTACCTGGTTGTGCCAAGTCTTCTGCGGACATCCTCTACTTCTAGTGCCATCAACACTTCCGTCATATATATTTCTTACCATTCTCTCCTCATTCATTCGTTCCATATGACCAAACCAGTGATCATTTCTTAATCTTACTCGCTATACTAACATCAGCTTTACATTCTTTACTCTAATCATAAATAGATCTGCCACATATACACTTACGTGATCTCATTTCTACTGTATTCGGGTCATTAGTACGTTAAATTTACTACTGTCAAAGTCTTACTTACTTACCATCATGCCGTTTCTCCACAGGAGTAGGCAGAGGATAGAGCGCCACACTCTTGTCCTGACACACAATTCTCACCTCATCCACATTCATACATCTTCTCATACATTCTCAGCTCGCTGATTGTTGAGGCTTCTAACAGAGCCATCCTCCATTATCTGATTTTCTGTAGATGTCCTCTATTTCTGGTGCCATCAACACTTGTGTCATATATCTTTCCTACCATTCTCTCCTCATTCATCTGTTCCATATGACCAAACCACTTAAGCGATCCTTTCTTAATCTTACTCACTATACTAACATAAGCTTTACATTCTTTCCTTATTTCTTCATTCTTTACTCTGTCATAAATAGATTTGTCACATATACACCTAAGTGATCTCATTTCCACTGCATTCAGTCTACTTTCATTCCTTTTCTGTCAACTCCAGGCCTCACTTCCATACATCAGTGTCGGTACCAGGACTCCATTGTGCACCGCTAGTCTTGTCTCAGTTGACAAATTCCCGTTAGATATAATTCCATTCGAAGCCTATCCAAAGTCAATCCCATTTAATAAGATGGCAATGCGAATAATCATGAAATACATATAATTTTATGCATTATTCACTTTACGGACAAATCTTCGGTTTTATAAATTAAACAGTGAGATCATCATCGGACGAACTCTCGCCACTAAAATAGTAGAATATTGAATGATTCATTGTCGTATACTGCAACATTCAAAATTTTAATGTGACAAATGACTTTTGAAACAGTCAAATCATTTTTAACTAACGATTGACAATTTTACCATCACATATAGTAAAGGACATAACTTCATTTTGTAACGAATGCTTCACGAAATGCACATTCACCAACGTAAAGCGTTCAAAATGAACACTTTATTCTAAGTTGGTACCACTGATTGGCCCACTCACGATGCATGTCGAAATTGTTTCACACTTCATATAGTACAATATGAACTATACTTCAATGAAGTCTCTGAAGTACTAAGTGTATAGTGTGATACTTCGCGAAGTGCACACTTCAATAAACTACATGAAGTGAGTGGTAAACTCTTTCATCTCTACACATACACAGTTCGCAGTTAATTGTGTGCGTTGCTAAGAGCTTCGTTGCAGGTCACTAAGTTATTTGCTAATATGGTAAGTATTGAACTATTGAAGTGTCAGCACATTTTAAAATGTGTGAACTACAAAGCGTAAGTATAAATAACTAGTTCATTGAAGTACTTCCTACAGTGTGGACCCATCACTAACCAGATACAAGAGAGTAAAATGAGTTTATTACTGGACGTACTTTCGAGAAGTAAATATTTTTTACCAATGATCGAACAAACCGTTTCCACAATTTTTTTTACTTTAGTAACTTTTTTTACCTTAGTAAAAACTTACAACAGGCCCTAAAGCAGGAATATAGATTTTGAGGATTTATTTAAATAATTCTAAATATTTCATACATACAATTACTTTAAAATGCTTTTATAACCAAGGCACACATAATATATTTAGTATAGAGAAATACATCACTCAAACTTAATGAGAACTATACTGATTTACGTTCTTTAAAGTTCTTTTTTTTGGCACAAAATTTGACACACCTCATTCCTGACACGAGGTGATAGTCAATTTGATCTCTAAACTTCAACAATTCTAATTTCATTCGAATTTGTTCGTCAATGGCGAAATTTACAGGTTAGAATGATGATTTGTTTACATTCCTGACAGGCTGAGGAGCACTTTTATTGAGCGAACATCTTAGTTACATTTATTAATTACATAAAAATTACATTTTTCAATTGAAAATTTTATTAAAAACAAAAACTTACATTTAGCGTCCTTCCTCCTTGCTTTCAGGAGGAAGTCCTTGATATCTTTAATTTCACGTGGCTGAAAATTTAAAAAAAGTTATATTTTATTATAAAAACATGACATTATACGAAATTGAAACATACATGAAATTTCAATGCTCTTACCATTGTGGAAAATGACAGTTCGATCCGGACCTAAAAAATAAATAACAATTACAACACTGGACACAAATACTAGGTAACTACAATTTATATGAAGAATCCTATTAAATTTATAATGAAATCAATAACAAAATAATGTTAAAAACATACGATGAAAACAGATTATTTTTAACAATATATTCTACAAACTCACAAAGACGGACGACGTCGGGAAAGAAAGGAATTCCTACCAACATTGCAAAACTATTTTAAATTTTGACAAAAAAAATATAATACCTACCTTCATGAATCGAATGAAACATCCACAAATTAAATTATTAAAAGAAAACCTCATTACGATTGTCTATGATTCTCAATCGTAATCTTTCTATGGTTAACTATTGTCATTTGTCAGAGTATATCCCTTATCTGTGGTCGTCGAGTTCTAAGTTCCGATCGGTTCCTCAATGTTTCGTTAGTTGTCAAAAAATAATAGAAGATTTTTCAATAATTTATTTTGGAGCCGCGGCTACGAATCAATCGTTAATTTTTCCATATTTGTATCATTGAAAGATGGTTGTTGTTATTTGACAAGTATATGTTTTAAATGCTATAATTTTCTTATATTTAGTACAAATATTAAAAAATGATACGCAAAATTGAATCTCTATCTGACTTTAAAACTCAGGTGAGAATATATTGTTAATTGCTTTATAAATACACTCATCCCTTGATTTGCGCGGTAGATATGTTTCAGGAAATTCCGCATAAAGCGAAACCGCGTAAATCGAGGCACATAACGCATACAAAAATAAAAGATAAGTTCCAAAAAACCGCGTAAAACGAGCACTTTCCATAAACGTATGTATATCAACATAAAGAGAAAAAAAATATTTTTATAAGTTATGTAGCTTTATTAATTCAAAATAATTTTGTATCACATACATAATTTATAACAGAATTGCAATTTTATTATTCCTCCTCCTCGCTGCTATATTATAATGAAACCATTTTTTTTCTTTCGGGTTGGCTCAAAATCACCACTATCATCAGATTCATATCCAGCAGCAGGTTCTTCTGTATTATATATTATGTAACTAATTTTTGTGTTGTATTTTTCATTAAATCCTTGTAAATTTCTTAATACTGCGCGCAAATGCTTTTAAGGTGTGCTTTCAAAAAAATTAATTCCTTAATATAGAAAATTCTTGCATTTACGAAATATATTTTCTTATAATTTTAATGCCAAGATTACTTATTTAATTTAATGACAAATCTGTTTCCAACCAAATTAGCAAAATGTTAAAAATTAATTAGTTATAAACCATTCAATTAGCAATACATATGATCAATTTTCGACATTTTTAAAACACTTTGTGTTAGTAAATACAAATTATTTTAAATAATATATTATATTTACTTACATTTAAAATAAGTTTTATATCAAAAACAATCATTTCTTACTAAATAATATTTAAATCGATCCTATTAATATGTGATTTTTATTGTTTTTTAGTCGGCGATTTGAAATGAAAAACTAAATTTGATTTTAAAAACCGTGTAAATGGAGGGATGAGTGTACACTGCCTTATCAAAACACTGATAAAACTTTTTCATATTTTAATATTTTATTTTGTAGGTGAGATGTGTGATGAAGCAAATTATAAATTTAACACATTCAGAACAAAATGAAGCTCTAGATTTCTTGCGGATTCATTTGAAACGTGCAAAATTTTCTTTTGAAAATTCAAATAACAAAACGTTACGTCAAAATCAAATGCAATTTAAATATAGTGCCCGGAAAAATATCCTGTACCGCCATAAATCTACAAAATATAGAACTGTTTCTAAAAACAATATAATTCAATGCAAATGTGGGGCAAAAAGAAAAAAACAAGGTGTTAGGTCAAAATTATCATCTGTGGTTTCTCATTCTCGTGAAAAGTCAGTATCTGACACAAATGAAAATATGCGAGCGTGTAATACTAAAACTGAAGATTGCGAAGAAGTTGATATTCACAATGAGTCATTTGAATCTGATAATAAAATTAAAATTGAATTATCTGAATACTTTGATATTAACCATAAAAAAGATGCCATGAAGAAAGAGCGAAATGCAGATTTGATTGACAATAATGAAGAACTGAAAAAACCAGGTGAAAATTCTAGTCCAGGTGCAGATTCACCAACTAAATTTATTAAACAGGAAATTGATAATTCTAAAAAATTCATGTGTCATATATGCAACACACCCTTAGAAAAATATATTTTACTAATAGAGCACTTATTCAACCACAATATTGCTCCGCGATCATGTTGTAAATGCAGAAATACATTTCTAAATGCGATTTCATTCAAGTTGCATCTGAACACGGATTGTTTACAGTATTATTCGGCAAGTGTTGATGTTGTCTTTAATAATTTTATCAAAATAACTGAGAATATGGAAAGTAAAATAAGAGACATTACTCTCATTTGTCCGTATTGTGGAATCAGGTAAAATGTATTTTTTTTTATTAAATATTGTTACTTTTAAATACTAATGACCTATGTTCTGAATAATTACAACTTCACAATAAGAATGTGTTTTCCTTAATAAAATATTGTTACTTTTATTATATTAAAGCCCTGCCTCAGGGGCCATTAGGTCATAATGTTGATTTATATTAATGTTGACTATGAATTAATTTAAATATTATTGTCATCTCATTGACTTTACAGTGATATAAACTATTTTTATCACTCATTTGTGTAAAATGATAGTGAATCTAAATACCTCTTGTTTTGTTTACTTGCAACATAACCGATTGTATTAAAACAGTACTAATGCTATTTCTTTACTGTTCATTTTGATGGGTTTGGTAGCTCCGAGTGTAACAGCTTTTAATACAAACTTATGCACTTTATAATCAGCGCAAAGTTCTGATTTGGAAATCATATTATATATATGTATGTAGCCTCATATTGAAATTTTAGTTTTATTGATTAATATGTGAAATTTAAATAAGAACCCAATAACAGAATAAATTCTTAATGAACCACTTCTATAGTATCCTTTCATCTCTTCTTCCATGTCTTTTCCAGCCCAATTAACAAACCACATATTTTCAAGATTCATTATTTTATTTTCGCTCTAAATTAAATACATACTTACATTAGTTCTGAAATTGGTCACCATTCCTGTAATAAATTTAGTTTCATAATTCAATGAAACTTTAGTATTTCTTCATATATATCATAATCTTTATATGTGGTATCGTTTTCACCAGAATTTTCAAAATCTTTATAATTACAGTAAAGTAAATACATGTTTACTTATTGAGGAGAACACATTCTTATTTTGAAGTTGTAATTATTCAGAACATAGGTCTGTGTTGTTTTAAATACTAATTAAATGTATTAATTATAAAGATATACATTACCAACCATGCACCTTCCCCTGATTGGAAAAGAGATCCAGGTTCGAATCCCCGTAGCGCAACAACGATATTTTTCGAAAAATTTGATTTTATATGTATATCTTTATAATTAATACATTTAATTAGTATTTAAAACATATTTACTTTATTTAATTATCAAGTAACAATATGATCTAAAGAATTCCAACTTCAAAAATAAAATATGAATTTAATTACAACATTATGTAACACAATTTCAAGCTTGGCAACACAATTTTTGTATTAATCACGATCTCATCAACAGTGTGAATTTCTCTTTTAGAAATTTTAAATTGTATCGCAATATTTTGTTATTTGCTAATGTTGTGTGATCTGTCAATGCTAATGTTAAAATGGACAAATGTGTATTTATTTTGCACACATATTTTTCAGATTCGCAAAACTTTTCAACTTGAAAAGACATTTATTAAGATCATGTGGAAAATCACAAACCTTGACTTCCTCTGAAAAATCACAAAATCAAGTATTTGAATGTCTCGAATGCCGAATGTTTTTCACATCCACAAAAGACTACACAAAACATCAAAAGGTTAGTTTTAATAGCATACTTCACTACCAAAAATTTATTTTTCATTTTATATGTTAACCTGTTAGATGCCCATAAAATTCCTAGTCAAAAAGTCATCTTGCTGCCAAAATTCTTAATCGAAAGTAGTAAAATGCCTAATTTTTATATTATTTCAGCACAGGCGTCCATCGACTGTGATTTCATATGGTTTTGAGGTGAAAAAAAAAGTTTATAACCTAGGAAATTTTTATTTATTTTGTATTTGTTTTGACTTCATATTTTATTAACACTACTATTGTTATAACGCTCCGAACAGGGGGACGAAAAGACCCCTAAAACATTTCCTTTTATAAAGGCTTTTTTAAACAAAAATGTGTTCATAAGTGCGTGGGAATAATTATTATATGCATAAATATTGATATATATATATCAATATTTATGCATGTATATATATATATATACGAGAATTGCTATCGTTTTTAGATTTTGGGGATTTTTATATAATACAAAATTACTCCTGAGTTCTGTCATCTCACTGGCTCTGTCGAACGCACTATGGCTTATCCGCATGGTCTGTGCACCACTGACCAATCCACGCTTGTGTGGCCGACATGTAGCAGAACTTCTCAAAATGTAATATTTTAATATTTTTTATAAAGTATTTTATTAAAAATATCGGAGTTCGATAATTCCGTTTCATATTTTTATGAGCAAGTAATTAACAAGGCGTGGAAGTATTGGAAAAATAAAGTTAATCAAACACAAATCACAATAAAAGAATAGAAACACACAAGAAAATTATTTATTACTAAATAAAAAATATACATACAAATATACATAAATAAAAAATGTACATATAAGCGTAATTACAGTTGATAAACTAAAAAGGTGATAGTTATTAAAATGTGAACATAGTTAGAATGTAAACACAAATAAGCATATCCGCCCGGCGCAGCATATTAATATTTGCCCCGGCGCATTCATGTTTAGCACCATCTGCATTGTACACATTCAATCTTCAGGTTCTGCATTTTCTTTACAACTTGGACAAGATATTATTTTGCATTTATTTCTATGCAGTACACAAATTGCTTTTTTACAAAAATTCCTCATCATCCAAGTTTTGTTCATCTGATGATTCGTCTGTAAAATCTACTTCAGAATTAGAGGCATCGGAATACAATTCTTCAAAGTCATCTTCTATCATCCTCTCTAAATCTTCGTATTTCGTTTTTTGAGACATACCTGTTCGTATTTCTGGGTTAATTTTAAAACAAATCTATAAAAATCTAAAAAATTTATAAAACACCTTGTTTACTTACAATTACACCAGATGTTACACAAATACACTGACACACTTCACGAACCAATTAGAACAGAAATCAACAAAACAAATACCAACTATTAGCAACGGGTGTTTGAGAACCACTGATCCGTCTCTGTGGCATGATCGTAATTTATTGTTTGATTCTCAGAAACAGAGTGAGTATCGTTTTCTCACTCACACCCATTCATGCAAAGGCCTTCAATGTATTTGCCCAAGTGAAACAAAACATAAAACCCTATATGTATACACCCTACACATTGTGATACTGTTGTACATTATGATATTGTAATATTTACATTTTTGTCGCAAATACTTAGTTTGCACCGAAAAATTATAGAAATATTTATTTTATATCCATTAAATTAAGATTACATCAAGTATGAAGTGAATTGCTCCATTAATTACTGAGTTATCGGGATAAAGGTTGATTTGGGGGATATAGGATCCCCCGCTTTGGGAAGGCTGGGTTAATTTGATCTTTACCTAGAACATTTTATTTACACTAATACTATTGTATTTAATATGATTTTAAAACGAAAAAATATTTGCACTTCACATCACAATTACGTACACATCACACTTATATAGCACTAACAACATGCACAAAATGATGCCAATAATTATAATAATAATGTGTTTATTCCAGCGTGATCAGGTTTTTTTTAACCCAATTTGCCATAGAGATAATACATATTATGTTATATATTAAAGTTATGAAATAAATATAATGCTATGAAAAATAAAAGCAAAAGAAAACCAAGGAAAATATTAATAAATATATAAAAAAGTTAATAAAAAGTCAAAGTTCACACATATATACACATAAAATATAAATATTACATGTATAACTACTTCAGTCATGGCCATTGTTGTATACTTAGCTATTCTGTATGCGTTGCCATTCTCATCCAATGCAATGGTCAATACTGTCTAACGACTCAATCACGGTATTTATGGTAGAATGTGCATATTTTTATTTGAATTAATAACTTAAAAATAATATCTTATTCAGTTGAAGTACTTACTAACAAAAACGAGAAATATCTCAAACGTACACATCAAAATCTAACTGATAATTTATTCAAATTGGAACGTTCCTCATACTTTCTAATTTACTGCTTAATTAAATCATGTGACAATGCGTTCTGTCATCGATATAATAATAAGAGATAAGAGTGTGTGTGTTAGATTTTCAAATATAATTAAAATTTTGGTCATTGGATATAAAAGTAATCTGGCAACGAAAAAAATTTTATGTGGAGGAAAAATAATAATTTGTACATTCAATTTCTGACATAATTTGTGGTGTACTTGAGTTGAAAAATATTTCTATGGGTCACCGTATGATGTCGCTAGTGGAGAGAATAATTTGGTTTAAATTCCGATACGCGGCGTCCATGACGTTACCCGTTATTTATTATCATACATAGACGACGTGGGCCTTCTGACGTATGCGCACGCTGTCACGTGGGTGTCGTGCATAGACGACGTTGGCCTTAACATGGTTAATTTAATCATACATTATATACACAGGTTTTTAAGCATATTGTGGAATTATTTTTAAATATGTATTGGTAATAATAATATTAATTTTTTTACAGAAACATATGAAAGGTATGAAACGGTGTTCAAGATGTGATTGTTCTTTTCCCACCAGAAAACTTTTTAGAGCTCATAACAATATTCATCCAAAAGTAAATATTTCTTTACTTTACTTATTCTTGTAATTATTTATTAATTATATGCTCCCAATAATAGTAAATAGGTTTTTTTTTATATTTCCTTTCTCAATAAAGCAACAGATGGTATTTCTATCATAATGGCATACAAAAAACTCCAAACTGTAAATATTCTTCAATTGCCCATGTACAGTATAAAAAGAAAAGAGTTGATAATTATAAGTAGAGTTCATTTTCAAAGATCAGCAAAGCAAGGAAAGATATGCATCTTTATTTATCAAATCATGAAACTTATATAAATAATCAATTGAAATGTAACTAGAGATAAAACTATTACTTTCAAAATGTCAACGACACAGTTGCAGTAGCACAGTCAGAATTTCATTCATCCCAAAAAATTAGCAATCTTGCACCTGTATATAGATGTTGGAGTTTGATGGCCTCTAACATAGCTTGCGAGTTTCAGGAAATTAGTAATTTTTTTTCAATCCCGGTAACTTCTACTTCTATTTTTCAAGTTGGTAAAAAAAAATCATAATAAGAATACTGATGACTACAGTATACGATTACTATTTTCAATTAACATGCGACTGGTTCCGAGAGACTGTGTAATCATTTTGTCTATGATTTCAGTGTCATCACTATATTTTAAGATATTAGTACATATGTTGTTATTAATTCATTTACTTTCATTTTAGGTCAAAACAGATATGTTCAAGTGTCATCAGTGTGATATAACATTTCCCAATAGATTGTCTTACAGAAAACATATAAAAGTTTTCAAAAATGATGCTATGCACGAACAAGGTACAAAATTAAGTATTTTTATTACAAATTATGTATACGTGTATAAATGTATATTGATTTCAAACAGTATAACTATAAATGAGAAAACCTGCAGAAAAACTTTTTTGACTGTTCATGAAAATGTGAATGAAAATAGATATTGACGTATTTGAAAATAATAACATTTTTACAATTGATAACTGCTCTTGAAAACATGCATCTCAATTTTGACAATTGAATAGCGGCGGTTTTGCTATGTACTTACACAAATAAGTATTTTTTTGTTTGATGCATTCAGTTTTTTTTTAAAAGCATTTTGCATACATTAATTATGCATACATTAGGTTATGTAAACAGACATGACGGTCAGGTATGCGTCAAAAAAGGTGTAAGGCAAGCTGTTAGGCAAAATTGGAAGCAAGGTGGCAAGAGACAACAGGGAATTGTGGATAGTGAAAAAAGAAAGGCCTATATACTACAGATTGACAGCAGATTAAAAAGGTTGACGTGCAAAATGTTGTCTGCCCAATAACTTGCCTGTTGCTATCTGACTATCGCATGATGTCTTAGAACAAGGTTTTAAGTAAAAGGCTAATATTATATATTAAAATTTTAAAAAAGGATTATTATAAGGATAATTTTTTTAATTTGTTATGTTTCCATGTAAAATAATATAAATAAATGCAACAGGTGCTGTATAAGTACTTGTCGTTGCCGATTTTCGCTTGCATTTTTAACCAATCACCTAAACTTACCTGCCTATGCAGTGATATATTTTTTAAGTCTGTAAAGTTGTAAGTTAGATTTCAAACTAAAATTTATTATCATTTAAATGTATATACAGACTGTGTTACAAAAAATTATTGAAATTATCTATTTTGTTTCATGTCAATTAACATTACATAGTGACAATATTAACAGTATATTAATTAGTTAACTTTATTCCTAAAAATATTAGGTGTGATTGTGTTACACTACAACCTGTACATACTATATACATTTGTTAAAAATAGGCTACAAATTTATCGCAATATTTGGCATGACAATGTCAAAACCCATTAGTGATGAATTAATTAGTTATTTGTCTACGATTAGTTAGCATAAACTAAGTTAATCTTATTATGACTGACCTTCAGTTATACCTGCTCATGTCAGCTAAAAAAAACTTCCAAAGATAAATTACAGGTGTCCAATCAACCAGAATATGGTGCAAAATTTGTAAGAAAAGTTTCTACGATCAATACACGTATGAACGACATTGTTCAAGAATAAATCATTTGGAGGTAGCACTACCAAACACAGATTTTGCAGATAATAAACCAATCATTTGTGAGAAATGTGGGGTAACATTTTTGTCCAAATCAGGACTCAGGACCCACATCACCAAAATGCATTCAAATAAAGGTAAGAATTATTATGATTTTATATTTTCTGAAAAACTGATTTTAATTTTACTCCACGATTCCAGTCATAAAATGCTGTTTTTGAGAAAAATTCTTTGGAAATAGTTAAAACTTTACCTAAAGGTGATATTAGCGCAATTTCCGACTGACGAACCAAGATGATCGCGCTAGAGAAACGGGGGAAGGGCGGATGGAAGGAATTAGGGACAGAAATAGAGATCAAGGGCGCTCTAAAACCAACAAGACACCGTGAAGAACACAACCTACCTGCCAGTATTGACTCTCCTTGTCTAGATTTTATTCTTTAGCTGTGGCCACATGTCTTCTGGCTTCAGAAATACTTTGTTGATTTGCACAAACTCTTGAACACACACTTCATTGATTCATGGGGACGACACGCAGCATATCCAATAGCAAGATGAATCATTTGATTATTAGCCCCACACAGTAGGACAATAATAATTCACAAAGTCTGACAAGCTGGATAGCAGGATGTCAAATTATCGTTACCATACGGCAGGAAGATAACTTGTCAACTTAACAGTCTGTTACTCTCCAATAACAAACATTACTGAACTAGTCCAAAACCATGGACATCACACTGATAAAGGTCATGATCTGGGTATAGGGAGGGGGAAACAAGTAGGTAATGGAACAGGAACCATTATCCACAAAGGTCGCATTCACATGTGCGTGCACGCGACTAGTGATCCATGAATATTGTCATAAAGATCGAACAGGTAAGATTCCTGCTTTCGTATTATCATTCCCTTAATTTTGAGGGATTTATTAATATTAATAAAAATGGATGACTGACTGATGATGAATAGCTATTATTTATTAAAGTTATTAAATTACATAATTAACTAATAAAACATTAATTTCAATACAACACGTGAGATGATGGAGGTGCAGCACCCGTATTTATGAAAATAGTTGAAACGAACAGCACTTATTTTGGTGGCTGTAGATAAAGTTATCGAATTCGAGATCCTTAAGCTGGAGGTTCCTGCATGCTGCTGCTTCGCTCGCTGTTGCTTCATTTTGCTACTAATCTGTCTGATCGAATCTTTCCATTGATTTATATCAATATGGAATATCTTTTATTTTATTTTACAAATATCCTAAAAGCTTATACGCTAACCTCAGCGTAAATATATTAAAAAGATAATGCATCGTATTAGTATATAAACAACAAACATCCTTGCTATTTATACTAGGTGCATGCATTCGCAGAGTAATACGGATGTGCATACTTGCTAAAATGGGTTGTATTATGCACTCAACTTTGTTATTATGATATTAATGGTTCCACCTTATTTAAATACAAAAATATGTTCGCATTTATCTATCGGTTTGATTGTAATTTTATTTGTTATATTTTGTACCATCCGCATCCTATTAAACTCTAGTATGTGGGATAGCCTATTCAGGTAATCATTGAACAGTGATTTAGCATCTTCAGTAAGTATTTTTTTTTTAATATTATAACTAGTATTGCTATTTTTTCTTTACAGAACATATTAAATGTGAAAAATGTGATTACACATCAAATTCCAAAAGCAACATGTTAAGGCATGAACGTTCCATGCATGAGGGTGGGTACAAAAGATATGCCTGTGACAAATGTCCTGCTATGTTTAACGCAGCGTCTGCTGTCAAAGAACACATTAATTCTGTGCATTCAGAGGTGAGTTGATAAACGAGTGTTTAATAATTAAATTGTACATTAAAAATTGTTTGATCATTCTAAATTCCATTTTCACAAATATTTTTTTTTAATTTTAAAACAATTTAATTTTGTTATAAAGTTCTGTGCATTTTTATAAGAACCATTCTATAAAAAATGTTGAATTATTTATTTATTAATAACAATCAATATTGTATTACATCCAACCCAAAAAGTATCAGTACATGTAACATTTATTTTAGATTATGAAAGCAATTAGATCGATGAAAAGATAGATAAATACAGTAAAACTCTGTGTACCTATATTTTGTATTTTCACATAATTCACACTTTTTTCAAAAATTTTAACTCCGAAAATAACATTTCATACTAATTTCCAGTGATAATTTTTAAACTTTATTATTCGTAGTTCGTATGCATTTTTTATACCAAAAGTAAATAATTTGTTCACACAATTTGCATGTTCACGTATTTCTAAATCCAAAATTGCACGACTCTGCATTCATCATCCCTTCGTAAACGTCTGTAGCTAGCTCTACCCCCTAGCCAATCACGCCGCTGTTTCTTATGCTCGCAACTCGCAAGACCACAGCTGAACTAAGTAATACTATATTTATGTAAACCAAATTCTTCATTGCGTTTTATAAGATTTGTTGTTATTTTGACAATAATCGTTGGCGCGTTGCAAATTATATATTTCTACCACCCTTGTATGTAACCCCTAATTAAAATAATTTGAATAATTTTCATTGAATTTTATAATTTATAAATGAATTGTGTGCAACAGTTCTATTAAATTTTTATCCAGTTTTTTGTTTATGAAATGTTGCAATTTGTTTAATGTAATAAAGAAACTGAAACGTTTATATTTAAATACATAACCTATTTTACAATTAATTTTTTTTCATGTTTCATTTTCTAAAATGGCATCAACATCTCGTAATTCGTGTAAATCCTTGACCATTTAAAAATATGGTACTTATTTTAAAATTAATGTCAAAAATAATAATATGTAAATAATCAGCGGGAAAATTTCCATCCTGAATACTTCTCTTAAGTTCAAACTTGAAAAATCGAAGAAAAGTAATAAGCTTTAATGAAGTATAAATATATTTTCATTATTTTTCATTGTTTTTTATTGCCTATTCCAATTTCTTACCCAATTTTGATGGAAAAGTCGAAATTAAAATGTTTGCAATTTTGTTGCGTCAAGCACTGGTGAATCGTTTGAAGAATCCTGTTATTAATATTGGACTCGCTACATCGCCACACACCTTCATTATTCGGTAGAAATTAATTATTTGATAAACATTTCGATACATAAAACAGTCGCCATGTTTTTCAGTATGAAAATCACAATGTTGACAGTGGCGGCGCCTTTTTTAAAATATACTAATGTTGTCTTCAAAAAAATTTATTTTCATTATTCTGTTTTTTTTTTAATTTCGGTCTTGTGAGTTACGAATTAGCATAGTTTTACTGTATATAACAAGTGTACGTTTATATAGAAGTGTGAAAGTAGGTTTCCAATTAGGGCTATTTTAACCAGGTCAATTTATTTCTTTACCACCCCAAATAATCGAGAGCACTGTTTTTGAAACCCAAATAAATCAAAATAGGATTAATAATTATTAAATACAAATAAAAAGTATTAATTAGAAAGATATACTTATAAAATCAATTTAATCAAAAAATATTGTTGCTACCAAGATACGAACCTGGATCCCCTTCTATCCGGGAAAGTGCATTAACCGATTATGCTATACCAACACAGTACATTGACGACAAGTTGTCAAACTTATATGTTACACTTTTCAAATTAATACATCTATCGTTCCATTATTTGAAAGCCATCTTCTTTATTTTTACGGAATCTCGAATACCTTTAATAAATAATTTGTATTTAAAAAAATATCACTAACCTATGAACTGAATAATTACAACTTCACAATAAGAATGTATTCTCCTTAATAATTATTATTAATCCTATTTTGTAATTATAATTAATATAAATTAATTTTTTGTTTTATTGTTTTAAAAAACCAACAATTTTTGTAACTACGTGTTCCTTTGTCATGGTAGGATATTATTTATTAAAATTTCTTAAGAGAACACATTCTTATTGTGAAGTTGTAATTATTCAGAATATAAGTCTGTGATATTTTAAATATGAATTAAATATATTAATTAGAATTCCCGGTTTGGAAAGAGATCCAGGTTCGAATCCCGATGGCGCACAAAAATATTTTTCAATTAAATTGTTTTTATATGTATATCTTTCTAATTAATATATTTAATTCATAATTAAAATTTCTAACCACACAGCTGTATTTTAATTTCTAAAATGACAATTATTTATTTTTAAATTCATCCATTGTTTTATGTAATCCAGTAAAGTTTTAATATTTTATAATTTTTTGACTAACATTGTAGTAGTTTTCATTCCATTTATATTCATTGCTAACTTTGTCAAATTTCACTAGTCAATGTTACCTATTACATCATGTGTCATTTTTCTTCTTAAGGGACATTCCCTTGTCACTGTAACTCTGTTATGTGTCGACCACTGTTGTGTATCTTTCACTTCTCTTCGTAGCTTCTGCATCTGCTCCACTCGAGCAACTGGCTCATAAATGTTTTCCTTCTGTCACTATGGTTACGAATGTGTTCTGGCAGAGGATACGACCCAAACATTTTGTTCACTATCGTCCTCAGCATGTCTATTTGTTTTTGTTTCTTCCATAATGTTCTAATCTTGTTTCCTTTCCATCCAATTAATTTTCCTCCAGCATCACATTCCAAAGGCTTCCTGTCTCTTTTCGTTAGGTTCTGACTTTCATATCCATATAGTGCTACCGCAGTTACAGTGAAATCTCGATCGATCGTTCCTTGAATAGACGTTTTCCCACGTGTATCGTTTATTTCTTGCAGTTTCAAATTAACTTCATACAAAACACCCAAAAATAGATTGCATGGATCATTCCTATTTGTATCATTTTACCGCATTAATCGTTTAAATTATGCAGCATACTTCATAGCTAAATGCTTGGTTTCCATTAACGGCACTCGTAAACAACAAGCGAAACATTTGAGAGAGAGAGAATGCTGCTGCTGACTGCTGCTTGACATTATACAATACAATTAATAATTTTTTTATTTTTGTGCAGCTTTCTAAATTCATTTTTATTTAAACACATTTATTTACATGTGAAATATGTATCTTTTTTAGAATATGTATTAAACATTTAAGTATGAAAAATGTTACTTTTTTTCTATATTCCTGCATTCACAGTTTATTTCAATAGGTCCCTTCAAAATCGATATATATATATATATAGGTTTCACTGTATTATAAAAATGAAACTTTTTGTTTTACAGTTGAGGCAGTTCAGTTGCGATATATGTTCGAAGGCATTCAAATTAAAGAGCCACTTGACGAGACATAAAACAATCCATGTCTCAATAATGCCATTTACTTGTAAACAGTGTTCAATGGGCTTCAAAAGACGCGCTCATTTAGTAAGACATACAAAATCAAAACATAAAGAACATGTGCCAAAGGAACATGGTAATTATCTTATCATTCCTATTTCTACACTGTAATTTTTTTTTACTTTGTGTTTAGTTAGGCAGCTTAGTAATTTAAAAAATATATACAGTGAAACCCTCTTAATAAGTTCCCCTTTAATAGGTTTTCCCGGTTTTAATAGGATTACATTCTTCAGTCCCGAAAAACTCCCATACAAATTAGGTTTTTTTTTATGCTTAATACGTTTTTCAAATAATAAGTTTCCCACCTAAGAAATGAAAATATTTATAAAAAATAAAAACATGTAATACATTTTTTGCAGAAGTAATTTTGTTTGACATTTTTAAAAATGAATGTGGTATTCTTTCAATGGGTGCAATAAAATTAACTCTCTTTAAATGGGTTTTTCCATGTATCATAAAAGTTTATCCATTTACACAAATGGTAATATTTGAATAGGCTAATAAAACATAGTGCCCAAACAAAATAAATCCTAAAAATCAACAAAACAGAACCCCAACCCTCATAAACAATATGTTCAGCATGTACAATACCAGAGGGTCATTGGTAATTTTGTTTTATTTCCACTAATTTAAACCTTTAAATATTCTCAATTTTTAGGAGGCAGAAAAACCTTTAGAATAAATTCTTAGTTAGGATGACCTGCATTGAATTAGGCCTCATTTTATGACAGGCTTGTCTTTTCAGATATTATATAGATAAAATAACAAAATATATAGTGCATTGACATTTTTGTTTTCATCTCTTTCCTCATATTACCCTAATTATACTCCTCTGCCTGAACCTTCAATTTATTTCGGGAATTCCAAGTATCGAATTGCTTTGTCAAATTTTGAATTTATAATGAATGTATGAATAAATTGTGTGTAATCTTTTTATGTATACTGAGTATAACATCATATTTATGGGGTAGATACATATGTATTAAAAATACGAGTTGAAAATGTTCAAACTTCTTGTGCCTAATTTCAATCATGTCAGAGATATGTTTAAAAAAAAATCGTAGTTATGCGATTATTTTGATTAATTGAAATATTTTATTGATTCCAAATTATATATTAAATTCAAAAAATAACTAATAAGAACTTGTCAACCGAGGCAAGACTAGTGGCACACGATGAAGTTCTGGTACCGACACCGATGTGCAGAAGTGAGACCTGTAGCTGACAGAAGAGGAACTAAAGTAGACTTAATGCAGTGGAAATTAGATTTCTTAGGTGTATATGTGGCAGATCCATTTATGACAGAGTAAAGAATGAAGAAAAAGGAAAGAATTTAAAGCTGACCTTAGTGCAGTGAGTAAGATTAAGAAAGGATCACATATGGTACGGATGGATGAGAAGAGAATGGTTAGAAAGATATATGACGCAAATATTGATAGGACCAGAAATAGAGGACGTCTGCGGAAAACTTGGCAAGACCAGGTAAATCAAATACTGGAAGATAATTCTGTTTGAAACCTCAATAATCGACAAGCTTATATAAGAAGATGTATGCATGTAGATGAGGCGAGAATTGTGTTTCAAACTATTTTTTATTGCACGATTTACAGCCTGAAGCAATGATATAGAATAATAATAATGGATCAATTTCACAAATATTTATTTCAAAGTAAATTTATTTGATGTTTAACATGACTGTAAAAATATCACAATATTTTCTGTAACGGTACAAAATTTATAAATACTCCTTGAACATTTTCGACTCGTAATTTAGTCAGGTATCCACCCATAAAATATATATAACAGTATGCAACCAACTAACCAAAACCGCTTGTATTTCTTCTTATAGTTACAGTTACAGTCTTATAGTTATATTACTTAGTCGTAATCTCAGCTACCTCCATATTTTTTTATTTGAAGTAAACATGAAAATCTGATAGGAGCATAAAGAATAATACATTTATTAATGCATTTCTTATTATAAATGATAATCCCCATAATCTGGTTTAAAATACAAATAAAGACAACATATTCTTCTAAAAATAATCTAGTTTTCATACTGGCCTGCCTTTTAAATTTCTGAGTAGCGAAGACTGCTATCGATTGAATTCTAATATAAATGACAGCGGCAAAAGTGACTGATTTTCCAACTAACACTGATTTTGAATGATCAATTAATATAAAAATGAATTAAGTTTGACCGCTCATAAATTAACACTTGACAACAAATAATAATGGGGATCGCTGACTTTGCAACGAGTACCGCCACTTGTAGTTCACAAAATTATTTTAATATATATTATTTATAACTTTGTTTTTAACCACTTTTATAAATCAAATTTAATACTTTTAAAAAATTTAAATTCAGTTGTTATGGCCTGATTTCTCTCGGGTGATTTTCAAATACATATTCATACAGGTAACTTTTTAAGAATAATTTGTTTTTTAAAAATAAAATATTTTCATTTCTTAGTTATCATAACATAAGTGTAATGTTAGTTAAAATACAATATTATATGTTATGTTCAAATCAATCATGGCAAAATTAAAATCATTGTTAATAAGTTTTCCTGCTAAAGAAATTTTTATTTGATGGTCCCTTGGAAAACATATTAAGATGGTTTTACTATATTCATTTCATTTTAAATGTGAGTGCAATAAATTATTCCTTACGTTTTATTTCTTATTTTCACATCTAGTATTAAAACACCGATAACGCCCTCGAGGTGAAATTTTATCATTTTATTTTATCAAAATGTATTATTTTTTTAATACATTTAATATTAAGTAACAAGTTCACAAGACTCGGAGTTGGCAGTAGGTAGTAGTATAATTATGACATCAGTTTATTTTATATTTTTTAGTAATGTTAAACCAAGTTAAACTTTTTTTAATGCTAATGACTGTGATTGTGGCGATGATTGGTGACTGAGATTTAATTATTATTATTTGTAGGTTTACTTTCTAGTATACCAATCATTGCTTGAATAATCAGTAACCGATCATCGATACAATCAAACAAAATCACGATTAAATGACGGTTTAAATGACGATTTAATCATCATTAATATTTTTATCATAATGTATTACACATCAGTTATAGTTATGGAATTGGAGAACGCCAACCTGGTACAAAAAATTCAAAAGGAAAACAAATTAACAATGACACAACCGGTTGTCAATTCGAACACACAAAACATGCATGAAGATCGAGTGTTTTCACTGATCGACGCACAGTCCGGTGAGCTGGTGACATTGTCGGCGACGGAATTATCCAAGAGCGCAGTCATCAACATGTCGGACGGAGCTTTACTCAACGAAGTGCACATGCCGGAGTTATGGAACCATCCCACGACTACAATTTACTCCCTCGATCCCTTACAAGACACAGTCATTCCCCAAACAGAGTATAATATTATTACACACGACAGGCCCGAGATGGCCCATGTACTACAAAAAACTTTGGAAAATCAAATCCCAAAAGATGAAATGCATTTCTGCATCCCGCAAGGTAGAGAAGAAATGAGACATTCCACCATGGAACACACGACTATAGCAGTTGGGAGTCAGCCTCTCGATCTTAAAGGCGTCATCCCCCAATTCATGTGTGTCTGTGTGTACGAGAATTCTGGTACACAATAAAGACTACACTTTCACACTATATCGATTTTCTAATTGAACAACTTATGAGACAAATCATTTTCAGCATGTCTCGGGAAAATTTAGAATTGGTTTTCCATCCTACAATTTGTAAACCTCAAAAATGTTATTTATTGAATAAATTTAGTTTAAAATGTTTATTTTACTTTGTTATTATTCTTACCTCATTGTAATAATCTACTTTCCTTCAACTGTTTCATAACTTTCAAAATGTTAGGTTATACAAAGTGAAAAAAAAAAGCACAAATTAAGTTCATTATAATTTTATCTGTTAACAATATGAAACAACATAAAATGATGTAAAATAAATACATATTTAAATACACACTAATATTACGAGACATCCACAAAACATTGTCACCAGAATCATACAACTTACGAATAAACATGAATTTCTCTTAAATATTACAATTTTATTATTTACAACGATTTAAAATTTGAGACAGATTTACCCGTAAATTTATAAAATAAATACAGGAAAACCTCGCTAAATGCAAATTCAATTTGCGTGAAAATGTGTGGCAGTAAAATTTACATCACTGTGTAGACAATTTTACTGGCTTCAATGAGTCTGTAAATAACATTGTCGGAGAAATTTCCACAATTAGTAAAGAATTTGAAATCATTAAACTTTATGCCGATAATGTTAAAAAATTTGCTTGACTCATTCAGAAGAGCTATGCAATAATGATCTCCTTTAACTAGAACAGTGTATGTATGAGAAAAAGAAAATAAGGAGTGTGAACAAGAAGAGATTGTTAAGAAATTGACTGCGACAGAATTCAAATGAGCATTCGGTCACATTTAGCACGCAAAGGAAATTTTATTTAATGCCGACCCAAATATGGAAAGGTGTGATGAAATTTGGTCAAAAAAAACCACCAGTAAAAATTAGATGAAATAAAAAAGTATAGCTCTTCAAATATTTTGCAAAAAAGTTGTCAAAATTCAATGTTTTTTTTTCTTCGATAATTGTATTAATTTAATATGTTTGTAATGTATTTTATTGGATTAATTAGAATTAATCATATTGTTTATTGTATTCTATTTACACAATTTCGCTTATCGCGAGGTAATTACGGGCTGAACGGCTTAAACAAGATTTTCCTGTATTGTTCAAATTACAAATACATAGTAAAATAATTCCGAGTATGTATATCTTACCATGGAGCACACCAATATTTAAAATATAGTTTATTGCAAGGAATACATAAAAAAGGGGCTATGTAACTGGCTGACCAAATAGCAAATCAGATTACAACACAACCTTCTGAAAAATGTATGAATACAGTGATATACACTATGAATTTATTCCGACAACCTTTAAAATAATAATGTGAAAAATGTTTCCAATTGTCAGCAAACTATATACATAGTAACAAATTTTTTTGAGGGCCCAAACTTCAGTTTAGTTTGAAAATAATGATAACATCACCTGGTGTGAAAAAACTCATATGGTTAAAATATATGTAATTTAAAACTGGTTCATATAACTCATATATCACATAGATAAATTTTATAATTCAAAGTGTAATAGAAAAAATATGATACAAACCTATCTGTTAACTCTTTTTTTTAATATTTCTGTTTTTATGCACATAGGAGGGTTTCACACCAGGATACAGGACATACTGAATATAATAGGTATCGTAATTGACGTATTGTCTGTCATGTAAAGATTGGTCTAACATTGTGAGTGACATGAAAATATGCAGTAGTTTTAAATACCAAGATGGGGACCCTTACTCAGTTACAAATTATGGCTGAAGTGTTATTGTATTGGAAATGTTTAACCTTTATCTATAGGTGATAAATATTGGTAATAAATGATCCAGAGATTCTCCTTAAATATAGTCTAGAGCAGCATATTTGAAAGGATGACAATTTCCTGTCTTTCTTGCCATAAATGTAACTAAAAAATTCAAGCTTTATATTCAACTTTAAAAAACTGTTCATGGCTTTGAAATTTGTAGACTGAAGATTTGATAGCTCTGTTGAAGGGGGGTTTTAAATTTGTATTATGCTCATGCTTTTGAAACTTCTAGGACCGACTGTGTAAACTATGGGAAGCAAAAACCTTAAGCTAGGGGTGTGAAATGCCAAGGTCCTTAATCTTTTAAATACCCGGGGTGCCTGCTTGCGTTTTCTTATATTGTGCTGTCAACATAAGATAACTTAACTTACCATTGATGTATGGTAAAATTCGAGCTAGTGGATACATTTTTCAGTAAAGACATTGGCAGCAAAAAGTAAAATAGTGGTACCTTGACTTTTATAAACACAACTTATGCAGTATCCAGCTGCAAATTGACAAGGTGTTACGAAATACAGATCGCGCATATCTTGAACTTAGCAATAATTAAATTTTTATAAAAATAAAAATAAATTATGGAAATCAAATTCAATACAAATGTCTTGTTATTGATTTTAGAGGCAAAAATCTATAAATTTAAAACTACTGCATTGTTTTTGAAGGCCTATTACCAATTTTAAAAAAGATTTAAAATAACAGAATTCCTGTGAATTAAATGATAAGAATATGGTCAGTGATAAAATAGTTTCTTTTTTTTAAGTAGTTAATAATTTAAGAATTTGCTATGAGATCTAAACATAAAATTAATTAATGTGGTCGAAAATAAAATAAATATTTTAAATTAACTATCTTCTTTAAGACATTTCTAAATGCAAAAATTAAATTAAAGCTTTAAATAACTGAAATTTTGTCACATTAAAAATAAAAACAATTAAATTATTATATATATATAGGTACAGAATGTTACTACATTTATATAATATAGTCTGGCTTTGGATAGTTGAGAGGCCAGGATGCCTACGCCCGCCCCACAAGATAATTCAGACAATCACCAGCCATCCAAAACAATTGATGACAGGATTAGTTTGTTAATACAGTAGAACCTCGTTAATTCACAATTAAAGGGACAAAAAAAATCTAAGTACGCTAAACTCCACTATTTCCATGTTCTAAAAAATATTGCAAAATCCATTAAAAAATAAATTTGCAAGATTGAATTTTTGATGACATGTATTCTTCACACAGTTATAAAGTTTTTAAAAAAAAAGAACCTGCACATTTAACAAAATGATCAAATCAAATTTACAAAATAAGAATCAAAATACGGAGGGAAAATGAGGCACAAATGATATAAAATTCGGGAAGCAGACCGAAGGAATTAACATCTAATTTGCTATTTCTAAATGCCGCCATATCATGGGTTGTATATTTATTTTTCGCATTTCGGTCACTTCCCACATTTTCAGATTAATTAATTTAAAATATATTGGTTTATGATGCAAGGGGTTCACAATTACTGGGATTCGTGAATTAATGAAATTACTTTGGTATAATTTTGATAATAAAAGGGTTTGAACTAATGAGGTTCTAGTGTAGTAAGAACATTTTCATGCTTGCATATTTTAAATGTTACAGTATAAAAACATGAAAAATATTGACTGTACAATTTTTCTGTGAAAGTCTATTTTTATAATTTATCCAATATGGGTAAAAGGAAACACATTTGTACTTAATGACAAAACATACTGAAATATGCAGCAAACAATTCAATTGTATATCTATTGTGAATAGACATTTTGATTTGAATCTGTTAGTTTGCAAAAATAATCAGTCATTTTGAATTATTTTTGACCCCAAGATTAAGAACCAAATATTAAATACAAAAATGAGCGGCATGTTTTAAATGATGGTTCAGCAAATTACAAAGAAATTTCTAATTACTTATATCAATAAGGAAAATATTAATTTGTAAATTTAACTTTTGATCAATTCCGATTACCTATATGCTAAAGACAGACTAATAAAATATTACTTCTAATGTATGTTTGTATAATTTCTTAAATTTCATTGGCACAGCTTTGGATAAAAACATTCCAATAATTTGTGAGCTACCATTTTTTAAATATTGCATAATATTAAAAATATTCAATTTAAAATAATAAATAAATTGTTAGAATAATGGAAAATTAATTAAGAATTGTTAATCTTTTTTTTTGTAAAAAACTCAGTCTGTATTACTTCTGTCAAAAGGAATGTATTTAAAAAAATAAATATATAAAATAGAATAAAGAAAAGTATATGATTAAATTAAAAATATTAACAATGTTATCTTTTCCGACGTCTGTTTTTACGAAAACCTTTACCAAACCATCCGGCCTGGGCGGAGTCCATCTTGGATTCCATATTATTATTATCCTTTACACTAATTTGAACACCATTTTTGAGATCATTGTTACTACTAAGTACTCTTCCATCTTCTAAATTACTACTGTTATATTCACTGTTTGCACTTTCGTCGGCACTTTTGATGTCTGCTTTGATTTTCCTATCTCGTAGAGGAATGTCATCTTCACTGTTGGAGGAGGATTCAGAGTCACCGCAACAGTCGCACATCACCAATTTATTATTATAATACTTTTCAAATCTATCGTCAGAATTATGGGGAGTGTAAAAATTACACACATAAGAGTTATATTGCTTGTGACAAAAATTACACTGGGGATCTTTCTTTTTAATACTGTTTCTCCTAAAGCCCAATCTCTTTTTCTTAATAGATTCACTAACCGTCTTAACATTACCATTATTGAGAGTACTTTTAACCATCCTACCCTTGGACATCAGTTTTTGACCTAAGTGTATAAAATTCAAAGCATTAAAAACGCTGTTGAAGTCATACTGCACATTAAAAGGTACCGGGTTTATGATGCTGTGTATTCCAGAATAAGCCAGCTGCAACTCGTTATGATTGACCAAACGAGTATTCTGAACTATTGCTCGAGCAAAACTTTCGCACTTACTCTTGAAGGTGGCGTAAGATTCTTTGTCTATTTTCCCCGCTTCCACAAAATTATGCAAATATTTTTCGTTTTCTTTATGATTTATTATTTTCAGTCTTCCGTTAAGATAACTACTAGAATTATTTGACAAGTCGGCGGATAAACTCAAGTCGATCGCCATATTTGGGTGCGCTTTCTCGGGTAAGAGGGCATTCCTGGAATGGAATAATGGAGGTTTCGGAATTTTGAGTATGCATGAAGATTTGATATTACTTTCCGGTACAAACGTAGGTACCTTGAGAAAGGTATCAAGCGTAGGTTTTTGCTTTATGCTGAAATCTAACGGTTCTTCTAAATCTTTAACTAACGGTGTTATTTTTTTTTTAATTTCATCCATTTGTTGAAATTTATTATGAATAATAGGTATCACATTAGATTTCGCATCTTCTCTATGATTCTGGATAGAATAAGTGTCAAAGTGATGATTAAACAGAGATTTATTGATACCTTTCAGTCTGCGGAAATTTCTTAAAGAATTTGAAATTTTATCCTGTCCAAAGTATTTTGATTCGCACGATATGATTGACTGTTTATGAAAATCGGTTGAAGAAATGGAAACACTATTTTTATTTACTTGCGTGGATATGCAATGCGCATCAATAATAATATGAGAAGATGGAGTTTTACTTTCAAGTTCGGTATGGTTTTCCTTTTTTAATTCGCAAATCTCTTTTTTGACGGAAGCATTATAGTTCTGCCCCGTGTCGAGAAGCTTAATTTCGGGTGCCAAATCTTCTTTGACAATTTGACACTGAGTATTCATTTCTGGATCAGTTTGCTGGAACTTGTCACACTTTTTCAGCTGAGTTTTAGATTTGTTAACTAATAAAATACTGACCTTATGAATTTCATTGTCGTTTGTTTTCATTTCTACGTGCACTCTCTCAAATTCTTCAGCTAAAATTTCCATAGAAATGCCCTCCATTCTATTCAGCAAATCATCTTTGTCTGCTATGTATTCGCAAGAGTTTTCTGACTTAACATTTAAATTACTATTAATAATGGCATTTATTTTAAGATTACTACAGTTCAATTCAGACTTTGAGATATCTTTTGACTCTTGTACGTTGACTGTACAACTGAAATCAGCTGTCTCCATTTTAACGCAAGCTCTATCTTTCCTTTTATTTAAGTCTTTATTATTATCACATATACTTTCTGTGTTGTTTGAATAATCTTTTGTTTCACCCTCTATTATTTTGTGGTCAACAATCATGTTTGATTCCTGTTCTGTTTTATCTGATTTAATTGTGCATGTTTCTACAGATTCATTAGTGATTTCCGTTTCATTTTGGACGGGTTCTGCTTTTAATGTATAATCTTCTGGTAAAGCTGGTGGTATTTTCAATTTGAATTTAAGTACATTTAGTGGACAATCATCATCATCTTCGTATATTTCCATTCGCTGATTACTTTTTAATTTATCTGTCGATTCCTTAGAATCTGCTTTTGTTTCTACAACTTCTTCTTTAGAATCTTTTTTAGATACATTCAAATTTATGTGAGATGTATTCAAATTATTTTGAGGTAAATATTTCCGATGTATTCTCCCCAGCATTGGCTGTGAAGTAGTATGAAGTTCTTTGGGAGATAAATAACTTGTGTGTGCAAAAATCGGATCATTATTTCTATCATACACGGGAGTTTCCAAGTCGAGATATTCCATGACTAGTTTCATTACCCTGTCGCATCTCCCATTGATCTTTAATTCCGCCACGTCATCTTTCGGTGTCCATTGCAAATTAACAATAAAAATAGCAGGTCTCTTCTTAATTGGTTTGTCCATAGCCCAAAGCCAAGGATATTTTTTAAGAACCTTAAGACTGGAACCGAGACAGAGAATGACATCAGCCTTAGCAGCGTGATGCAGAGCTCCTGCCCAATTAAGAGGCCATTGTGCCACACCTCTCTCTCCGAAATGGACTATGGAATCCTACATTCAAAACAAATATATTTAATAAATAATAATAATCTGGGTGTAAAAAAGCTCCATAAATAATAATTTAATGTTTCCAATCATGCACCAGATAATAATTTAGAGTTAAAGGGCTTACCACTAACGATGCTCCACAAATGTGACATATCCGTCCAGTTTTGTGACTAAATCTGGCAGTCCTTTCTGTTGTATCAAATAATCTCCAATATTGTACATTTGGTTTGCATTCCCTGCACATTTCTACATACATATTACCGTGCACCTAAAATAATAATTAAGTCGTTCAAACAAGTCATCAATATGAGTTATATGGAAATATATGAAAAAACCCTTGTGTATTTTATTAACTACACAAGGGTTTTTTCAAACACATATTATTAGCACTTAACATGTCCATTTAATTAATCACATAAAAAAACAAATCTGAAAAAAAAAATTTTTTTTAAATGTGAATTATTTTTTTGTAAAAAAATATTATATAGAGCATACTGATACCTGGCTTATTTGAACCTAGCATTTGTGGTTTGCCGTACTCATACATTTCCTATATGGCTCAAACATACTGCATCCAACATTGCAATAAGTTGGTCTCTATTCTTTCGGATCACTGTCAATATAAAGTTAGCGACGGCACTTTGTTTTCTCCCTAATATTTTCATTACAGAATTGTGGGTGATGAATTTATGGATTTTTACTAAACACGAAATACACCACTTTATATGTGTCTCTCATTTCAAGAATATATTGTTCATGAAACATTCAGTTCACCGATGGCTAATCCCGTCTGTTTAAAATGGTTCTGGTAGTGCCGCAAGTTGGCCTAATCAATAGAAAAAAAATTATAAAATCATAAACAATAAACAATTTGGCGTTAACGTGGTTGACGGTTAATTTGGTTAATATTTAAAATGGCAAGTAATCCAGGTATCGGATGTCAGCCTACTCAATACAGAGTTGCGTTATAAATTCATTAACATTATGCAATTCGGTGATGACAAGTTCAGATAGTGTGGTTGACTATTTAAAATACTCATATGTTTAAAATTGTATGGGTGTTGTGAGGGCAAGTATTGACTATTTATTATCGGATGTCACTATCGTCAAGAGAAAGTTGAATCATAAATTTGATGATGCGGGGAAGTGAAATCTTTTCTTATTAAGCGTTTTTTTATTTAACGTTAAATAAATTAAACGAAAGTATTTAATCATACAGCAGTTGGTTGAGACCAGAATATTTTTTCATGTTAAACGTGCTCCACTATAAAATATTCAACGTTTGTAGAATAAATAAACTTACAACATTGTAATAAAGTAATAAAACCAATAGGATAAAAATAATAATACCTCTGACAAAGCTCTTCTCGGAAGCCCTGACCGTAAATGAAGACCGTCACAGTTTTGTGAGACAACAAATTTCAAATACCTTCTTCTATACAACTGCCACAGAGCCATGTGGGTTATTGTAGGATCTGCCTGTGTAAGGTCATGTTTCCTGCAATAAAACAGGGGTTTTATTATTTCAATCTGCTCCCCAGAAACGAACACACTAATATCCATAAGATCTTATATTAAAGTGTACAATGCCCTAGACATAAGACAAATCTATATGTTGAGACTCGTCCAATATTTCCATGCTAACAACAACTCACGCCAAGCAATAAATCATGGACAAAGACAAACAACAAACATTTACACACCAGTTCCGAGAGCAACAACAACATTTTATCAAAGATTCTACATGCTCTTAGCTTCGAAACTGTACAACACACTCAACACCAACTGAAAATCGTTCACTTACACAAATATAAACCCAATATATGATCCAATTGGGTAGAGATCAATCAGAAGCATTGCTATTCAATATTTTAACATAATCATAATACAATACCTTCACTGATAATTCACTAGTTCCACAATACTCTCACTACATTTTTATTTTTTTCTCTATTTTTATTCTTGTTGAATCTTTATTATTCTTGAATTAAATAACACCACAACAGCACGAAAAAAACTGGCTACTTTAACACAGATGGCAGTCTAGCAAAGTAGCCACGACAACTTTATATATCAGAAATGGAGTCTACTCCATCCCACACAATAAACTACGAGTATTATACTTACTTGGAATATCATTATGTTTATCATGTTATGTTATAATATATTCACCACTATTACAACAAAAACATGTATGTCAATAAAGGCTAATAAATCAAAATAAATATGTACAAAAATTACTATGGATCCAAGCATATAACATGCTGGTGATTGCTTTTCTTCTCTCCACGGAGTTATCCAAATGGCATATTATGTCCTACGTCTCCGGAGTATAGAATTTATGTTTTTAATCACCGAGGCATGAATAATAGACTACTCAGTATTTATCCTTTTTTAACCTCTTGAATGCTACTCCCAGCCCTGACATTCCAATACTCACATGCGGCATATTTTTTTGAATATCCAAATATGCATTAAATCATCAAAATAGACAAGATACGCATGATTTATCACGCAGATAAAAGGTTATCTTATTCAATATGAAACCAAATCTATGGTTGTAAAAACCCGTAGGATGTTCATAAATGAATAAAAATAAACTCCATAACGGTACTGCTGCTCGAAACATGTGACAGATTTATCAATGTTTTTTTTACGAAGTACATTTTTATTTTTCAGAAATTTCTGAAGATGTCAGCACCGTTAATGTATTAGGATTCTTCTAGTGTATGTCAAAATATTGTATGAAATAAACCACACTATGTGATCACAGACCGAAGTCGCCGTATCAACTATTGATACGGCCACGTACAAAGACTAATTTACATTGTATCAACTGTTGAATACAGGTTAATTGGTTTGTTAGTAGTAACAAGTTTATTACAAACCCAATTTGTTTCCCTTGCTGTAATAATGTCCATATTCCATTAGGCCCTCGGTAGTCTGGTATATCTGCCGCTGTACTAATACCAGCTCCGGTATAAACCTGAAAATATAATATAATACTTAGTTGTGTTCACATGCAGACTGGAAAGTTCTGGTGTTCATCTAGCAGGTTCTATTCAAAGGTATTTGAGAAACATTACAATTAACAAGATGGGATAAAAAAGTAAGATAAGGTCAAAGTCAGATAACAATTTTTAAATTACTATGGCGCAATTAATAAAGCAGCTACCGGCAATAGAAAGTTCTGGGTTCAAATTAGTGGTAACTATATTTTTTCAATAGATAGATTATTTTTTTTATGTGTGAGTGAATTATCTTATTTGCTTTAAGGGCTAGCCCACGATTATGACACGCACCTACAACTTTCAGTCGTAATGTCGATGGACTATGGAAATGTATGAAAATGCGCACGCTGATGACTACATATCTCCATTACCCCGCATTCAATGTACATGTAGCAATAAATCATAACTCATATTGCGCTCTATTCTATACAAACAATACTCATTTGTGTCATTTTTATTATTACGTATTATATTATATTTAACAAGCAAAAAAGCTGTGCATTACTAAAAATTCTGAGAAATAAAAATAAATTAAATAATTTTTATATTATGAAAAGACCTTACAAAATTCTTGCCATTATTACCCGGATTGGCGTAACCCACGACTTTTGTCTAGCTGTGGGTTATTAAGAAAAATTGCGAATCATTTGTAACAACTTAATGTGCTAATTTGTTTGTTCAATCTTCACAATAATCATACTAAACTAAATATTTCTTTACTGAAGCTACGTTGGCATCTTTATGTCTACGAATTTTCTGCATTTTTCAAACAATTTGTGCTTAACTCTGTTGTCTTCGAAAGGGACTAATCCTTAATGAAAACTGCGTGGAATGACATTTAGACGTATTTGTTTTACTTGACAGACTAAATGTTTTGTTTTCATAGTGTATTCCATCCTACGATTCCAACGTCATTCCGTATTTCAGTGTTTGGATAGATACAATTTATAGGTTATAATTAATTATCTGTCAAGCAAGCAAATTTGTATTTTTCGGGATATTATTAAATTAGATTATAACTAATATTAAATTAAATATTAAAATAAAATCATTTATGTTGAGTATCAGTTTCGGCTATGCTAATTTGTAAAGCTAGTTATATTAATAAATGTTTTTGAACACAGTTAATGAAACATTTTAAATCCGTTGTCCGAAGTCGAAATTGTAGAAAATATTTTAAGCAAAATCGAAAGAAGAGTACGGTACCGAGCAATAAAAGAACTTGCCTTTTTTAAAGTAATAAATTTACTATTATATTCTAAATTTAAATTGATAGAATTGTTCTCAAAATTAGAGAAAAAATTTATAAAATTTTTTTATATGTATTTTATACTTAATTAACATCATCGATAAGCATATATTTTGTGTGTATATATGCGAACTTTTTATTTATTAATATTTTCCTCGGTTTTCTTTTTCATAGCATTATATTTATTTCATAACCTTAACATAATATATGTATAACATAATATGTATTATCTCTATGGCGAATCGGGTTTGAAAAAAAACTGATCACGCTAGAATAAATACATTATTATTATTATTATAACCTAAGTTTGTGCCTATTGCACGCCACTGACATTTAAGTATGTTCTGCCTGTTATTGTAGTGTTCTAAAAAATGTATTAATATTTTTTTAAATTATTACATTTTAAATACATAAAATGACGATTTTATAGTGTTTTTTATTTTATAATTATTTTTATTATTGTTTTATAACTTTTTTAAAAAATACATGTATTACCCAAAAATTACAAAATAAATAAATAATAGTTATGTATAATAAATATGTTAACAAAATTTTATATTTTCAATTCAACCGACGATGTCTGTAGACAAAACCAAACTGCTGTTTAATATTACATTATTTAACATTTTTTGGTAATGTGTATATGTATTTTATAGATATTTTAACCACAATTATGTTATTATATATGTACATACTTATAGCATACTTATTTGAACCATTGATAATTCATCAATTTCTAAACAAAGAAATATGCCCAAAATGTTATTATTTTTTTTAGATAAAACAAGATATTTCACATAATGTAAATCTGAAAGTCAACACTTAATTGATTATCTGATAGTGATAAAATGTGTGCAGTAAATTGCCTTAAAGTTATTCAGTATGTGTTGTCCTTTGTTTAATGTTTTAATAATCGATTAACTAAAGTGTTGTTATGACTTATTTACAACACTAATGTTACAAGGAATATTTTAAGAAAGTTCAATTAAAATAAAATATTTGCGATTTTAGTAAAAAATAATTAAATAGAAAAACATATATAAGTCATAATGAAAAATAATATGCAACAGTGGGAAAAGAACTTTTGCCATAGAAATGTTTGAATTCTTTTGAATTTTTGTTTTCAGATGAGGTTATAATAATTCTCCAAAATTGTGAAACTAAAAAGAATTATAATTTATTTGAGTTGCCCAATTTTAACTGTCTAGAATTATCATCAAGTCTCATTCACCACAAAAATAACAACATGTTTTCCTGAAGACTACATACATACCACAAGGTGTTTAGCGCGTTGTAAAGCATTAGCCAACTTCTTGCATTTGTTCCGAAGAATTAAATTTTCATCTTCTATCTCTCTGCTTCGTTCTATTGTCCGCTGTCTTCTACATATACGAAATTTAACTTCTTTAACTTCATCCGTCATACTAGCTAATACTGCAATTTCCTCAGCACTTCGAAGAGACTCATTCTTTCTCAGTATGCTGGACACCTAAAATAAACAAAGCCAGTGACTTTTAATCCCTTGAAATGCATAAATAATTTGCATGTATATACGATTTGAATAAACATCATTTCAAGGTTACTTTCATTTAAAAATTACCAATCATTTAATAAAGTAATCAATTGGCAATTATTATGATACATTGTGAAAGCTTTTTATATAGATGATGACACAAATACGACAAACCCGCTAAAAACTTTGAAGTTTTACCTTCCGTAATGATTCATTTCTTTCAATTTTTGGACTTATCTTCCTAATTTGATTACATTTTCGTCTCGTCACCCCACATCTCACCTTCGTCTTCTCCATCTTTCTATTATGTTTTTATCGAATACTCCGGTGAACTGTCACATTTCCCTATATGGATTTATTGCGTGCAGTGTTGCAATGTTATTATTTTGTTTGTTTTTTTTATTACAAATAAAACTAACACTGACAAAAAAATGAATAACTGATTTAGTTTACTGTTAGCGCGCTATAACGAAATATCGAAAATAAACTGAGAAATTGATATACTCCTGAAATCACACATCGCTTAGAAAATCGGCTTTCAATCAAGTGTTTCCATAACATATTGAATCGATTTTAATTACATTACACATATTCTCTGAAATATATTTGTTTCTATGTATGGAAAATTATTTTATAATTAGTGAGCTGTTTATCATTTCGTTCAGAATACGATTTTTTTTAAATTTTAACGAAAACTAAAGCAAAATAAAAACAAAGACAAGTAAATGCAGATTAATCCATCTTCCGTGTATCTAAGAATTTCTTTATGGCCTACTTTTAATAACTAACGTATTATTTGTACTGCAGTAAATAATTAATATAAATAAAGAAGTATCATCCACATTATAATATTTATTAAATTAATATGACTTTTTTCTTTCTTAATTAGTTATTGTTTCCATAATTTACCTTTTATGTATGAATAGTAACCAATATGGGATAAATATTATATATAATTCGATCAGTAAGTTAAATCCTCACCTCGATAAAATTATTCAAAACATTTAGTAATATTCCGTATACCGTGAAACAGAAAACAAATTTACAATAAGTTGCCGGAATTAACGATTTATGACGAACGCAAATATGAAAATTATCTAATAAGTTTAATTAAAATTATTTGTTAACCATTCTATTGCTCGTAATTTATTTGGCCAATTTATTTCGGTGACTATGATTATTTAAAATATTTTTTAAATTACGCTATTTTTTTATATTTACCATTTCCGAAATAAGTTTGTAAAACTACATGATCACATGTGAAAATAAAACACATATTTTTTTTATTTTACTCAAGTAAATTAAACAAGTGGAATAAAAAAATAAGTGTTTTATTTTTATGTATGTGATATTTTTTCACTTCATGATACAACGGTAAGAATATAATCTAATAAATTTTTGGATTGCATTTTCGGTACGTTGTATTTTTATTCCGTATCACCCACAAACAGCTGACTAAGAATAATTCCTAACCGACATTCTTTGATTATTTATAGTTCCTACCCCCTCATCCCCATCGTTCCGTAGAAATAAAAAATTTCCTTTTTATTTATTCTCTATGACAAAAATGTATTTATAATAGACAATAGAGTGAATAGATATAATAGAGTAAGAATAAAATATGCTAACCAAATAAATGTTTTTTTTTAATTTTATATAAAATGGATTGTAATTATTGAAATGACCGATGGCTTAGCCGGACAGACGAAAAAGTTTGTTTTCAGGTCGAAATCTAAAAGCAACGGCGATATTAACGGTGAATATTTAGAAATAAATATTCCCGAGGTAAACACCTGCCTATTTGAGTAGTGATTACGCAATAAACTCAGCACGTGGGCTGGGTTCCGTGATCTGCAGCGAGAACGTTTTCTAATTCGAAATTATCTTTTGTAGCTGCTGCAGGCAAGTTATTCATTTTATACTTGGCCTTCCGCTCCCGTCTTGGCTTGGTTCTTGTGGCATCATCGTAACGATATTTGTGGCAAACGTATCTTGGAAATTGGTTCCGGCACCGCTCTACCGGGTTTGTATTTTTACTAAAAAAATACTATATGTTTAACTTGGGATATTTCTAATGTTAGGTGTTGGTGGCTAGTGAGGATTGTCTTAATTTGTTTCCCAGGATATTATATTTCAATGTAATATTGTGTCGTGAAAATCATACTTTGCACAAACATTCCTACATTTACAAGTTCCTATAATATAACCAGTTCACATCTGACTAATTACTACTGATCCGTGAATATAAGCCTCTTTGATGACGTTTCTCTCAAATGATTCATGTTATTTCGGATACTGTTTTACCATGCCACGATCAGATTAGTTCCGTGGCAATAATTAGGAAAATTTTGACAGCAATTCTATCTGTTTGATGAAAGGTAAAATTTGTCATTCTGTTATTTTAAAATTCGAGAGTGATTGAACGGATATTGATTCAATTTTCTTCAACACAATGAACATTTCTCAGGGAGAATTGTCAGTTATATTTTGTCACATACAAGTCTAGATTGTCACTGAATGGCTGAGTGAAGAAATAGCGAGCCATGATCGACAGAAGATAGTCATTAATAATTTTATTCAAAGTACCTTTTTTAAATTGAAATCATAGAATGGCCGCATGCATTATGTGACATTTTCAGAGGTTACAATATCGTAACCAGAATTTTTTAAAGCGCATGTACGTTTTATTGTAACATCTATTCAACGAATTTCGGGAAAGGCAACACATTGTAAATCACAGACTTTATTAAAAGAGATTGAAAACGCACTAACGGTTTATGTGTAATACACCCTTGAGGTGAAATTCTTTATGAGAGTGGTGCTGTATAAATGATCCAATGTTATTATTATCGTAAGGAACTGCGGCAGATGCTAAATTTAATTTATGTTGGATTCGAATGTTACTTTTACGATTTTTATGGTAGCAGGTTTTGGTAGGTAGGTTTTGCATTTTGACTATTATATTGTGTTTACTGTAATTATAACACTTCAATTAATAATGAATGATCATTTCACAGTATGACAAACTATTACAATGCATGAATATTCTTTTTATTGGTTGATACAAATCACCAGTAAGCAAAGCAAATTAGTTTAAAAACTAACAAGTCTTCAAATGTTTTCAAATTATGTTAAATGTGATATTTCTTATTCTTTATTTTAAAATATATTATTTTGAATTATATATGCACTAGCAGAAAACCAATTGGCTGTAGCCGGCTGTTGTGGCCGCCGTACGGCCTGTGATGACCGCTGCGTGGCCAGAGCTTCCGTAGAGTCTATATTTTAATGCGGAAATACCTTATTGTATTGATTTAATGATGCACCACTAGGTGTACATATTACTAATATTTGTTTTTATTTCCAGTAAGTAAGATTAATAGTAAAAAGTTTACTCTGTACTTTAATAAAACACTCTTACTTATTTACACATTGTCACAGTAATTGGGGAGAACTGATTGCTTTATTACTTACTTACCATCATGTTGTTTCTCCGCGCGGGTAGGCAGAGAGGATAGAGCGCCAGACTTTTCTATCCTGACACAAAATTCTCGCCTCATCCACATTCATACAAGCTCGACAATTATTGAGGCTTCCAATAGGACCATCCTCCAGTATCAGGTTTACCTGGTCGTGTCAAGTCTTCCGCAGACATCCTCTACTCAACACTTGGGTCATATATCTCTCCTCATTCATCCGTTCCATATGACCAAATGACCTAAGTGATCCTTCTTACCCACTATACTAATATCAGCTTTACATTCTTTCCTTATTTCTTTATTCTTTACTCTGTCATAAATGGATCTGCTACATACATGCCTAAGTGATCTCATTTCCACTGCATTCAATCTACTTTTGTTCCTCTTCTGCCAGTTCCAGGCCTCCCTTCCATACATCAGTGTCGGTACCAAGACTCCATTGTGAACCGCTAGTATTGCCTCAGTTGACAAGTTCCCATTAGTTAAAATTCCATTCAAAGTGCTGTTCACTTTATTCCCTGCAGTCACCCTTCTTTCAATATTTTTCTCTATCTTTCCATTTTTATCAAACATACTTTCCAAATACACAAACTCATCTACTTTTTCCAAACATTCATTACCTACTAGTATTTTGCACATTGTCTTGCTTTCCTCCTTCTCGAATACCATCACTTTCGACTTGTTGACATTCATACTACAGTCGCTTTCCTTGCATACATCGTACATTCCATATTCCTATTCCATATTCATAAGATACTGTTGGGCTACCTCTGCTACATTCATGAAACCCTGGCAGAGTCTGGTTGAATTTTGTGAATGAAATAATCAATTGAACACTCAAAATCAAAACGCATTTTATATTGCAGGTATAGTAGCGGCCAAGTGTGGAGCCATCGTCACTTTGTCTGACAGTTCTACTCTTCCCAAATCTCTGTCTCACATATCAAGTTGTTGCCAAGCTAACGGATTAATCCCAGGACACGATATTGAAGTTGTTGGCTTAACGTGGGGTCTCTTTCTCAGCAATCTATTTAAGATTGGACCTTTTGATCTGATTATAAGTTCAGATTGCTTTTACGACCCGGCCATATTCGAAGACATCCTCGCAACAGCTACATATTTCTTGGAACGGGGAAATACTAGATTCTTGTGCACTTACCAAGAGAGAAGTTCCGATTGGTCCATCGAAGCATTGCTAAAGAAGTGGAACTTGAGGTGTCATCTTATTGATTTGAACTCGGTTAGCGCCAGTTCAGGAATTAATTTCATCGAGTTGATGGGAGATCATTCCATACATTTACTGGAAATCTTCCATATCTAAAGGAGTATTACCTTTGAATTTACAGTGAGCTATGGCAAGTCAAGCTAGTCGAGTTATTAACAAGCTATTTGTTGGTAACCTCCCTTGGACAGTCAGTCACCGGGAGTTGGTGGAGTACTTTTCTCAGTTTGGGCATGTCAACACGGCCAAAGTTGTTTTCGACCGCTCATCAGGACTAAGCAAGGGATACGGTTTTGTAGAATTTTCTGCTAGAAATGGGTATGACAATGCCATAAATAAAAGCAACCATTCTTTAGAAGGCAGTTCTTTATCCTTGCAACCTGCATCTTCATAGTTGTTCCTTTGTTAAAGTAGATTTTTAGAATAGTGTTTTATATCATATATCCAAAATGGCTGAAGCTTTAGACACATACTCTGACCTCGACATTTCAGATTCCGATACCGAAGGCGAGTTTAGTAATTTAAATAAAGAATTCAACAGTGCCGCTGATCACATCAAGAAAATTGTTGGCAAACTGGAATCTGAAAAGTTATTAGAAATATACGGTCTGTACAAGCAAGCCACAGAAGGACCTTGCAATATTCCTAGACCGAAATGGTATGAAATGCAAGCGAAACAGAAATGGGACACGTGGAATTCTCTCGGAGATATGCCTTCTGAAAAGGCAAAAGAGAAATATGTAAAGATTATAACTGAATTGGATCCAGATTGGAATGATGTAAGCCAAAAAGACAAAAGTACCGGGTCCAAACAGAGCTCCCACTGGGCGGCAGTTTCGTGTTTACATTCTGATGAAGAACAGATTGATGAGGCGGATAAAACAGTTTTTGATTTTTGCAAGGAAGGTAATATTCAGAATGTTCAAAGACTGGTAGAGTCCCAGCCTGACAATCTGAAGGAGCTGGATGTGGAAGGATTAGGGCTTATTCACTGGGCAGCAGACAGGGGATTTCCAGACGTTTTAAAGCTGCTGCTTCAACTCGGTTGTGACATTTCTATGAGGGATGAAGCGGGCCAAACTGCTCTGCATTACGCTGCCAGCTGTGGTCATGCCGAATGTGTCACCGCCTTATTGGAACACGGTGCTGATAAATTATTAAAGGATAATGAAGATTTAGCTCCGATTGATTTAGTAAGCGAGGATTCTATTAAGCAATTGCTAATTTAACCTATGTCTACCTGCAATTATTTGAATAAAGAAGTTATATGCTTAGTTATTTCTTTTCATTTTTCTATGCACGGTATTGCAGCGGTTACTAGTCATGATACGCATTGTATTTGGTGTTCGATTGTAACGATGATTAGCTTTGATTATTAGTAATTCGGCAAGCAATCACTGGTAGACTAGAAACTAAATCTCTTTAAATCGCAATTACCAATCATCAATCAATCAATCAACAATCAAATACCAGTTACACAATCATAGTTCATTTCATCACTATTAGTTACTGTACTTATACATATTACTGTACTGATATTATGTTCATATGTGGATTTGCGGCCAAAGCAACAATATGACTACATTTAAAAAAAAATTGTGTGATTTTGAAAAATTGGTGCAAAATGAATAATTAACATCTGAAACCTTTAATATAATATAATCAATCTCTACTTCTGCTGGGTAATGTCATTATTTCCAGATTTATCATTAACAAACCTAGTCCCGGAACACTCGGGTAAAAAAAAAGAGTGAGTTATTCACCTTATTACACGAGCCACATGGGTTTAGAATGAGGTATTCAATGTTATGCTTACATTGTTTTTAGGTTATATGGATCTTTCAGAATCATCTGTTATCACTAGCAGACGACATTGTAAATTAATTAGTTTCATTACACATCAATATTACTATTTTTCAAACTAAGTATGCACTTGTGGTATTAAAAATAGGACTAACACGGTGATCTCCTGAAATGAACTCCTTGGAAGTTTATTTCAAGAGACGTTAACACTCCAGCTTAGTGAATGTGTTAACATCTAATGCTATTATAGAAATTTTAAAATAGCATAAAAATAAAATTAATTGATTTATTATCATTAAAATCCCTCGAGCCTGGTGCACATTACAATGTACACTAAGAAATATGTTTTATCTTAATCTCTGATACAGAGACAATTTTAATTATCTATTGAGTGAAATATTAAACATAAAAGACAACACTGCGACGTAAAGCAAAAATGGTGCAGGTTAGTTAATTTTATTGTATTTTAGTAAAAATTAAGGTTAATTATGCAATATTTATTGTTTTACTGTATTATGATATCATTTTATCAACATTTTGACTAATGTAGTAAATATCTGATGATAAACTTCAGTGTGGATTCCTTTTCAATTACATACCTACAAAATTGGTTACAGTAAAGATTACTTTCCATTTCCATTATTATAACATTGGATAAATACTTAAGTATTTTATTCTTTGTTCACATAACATGATGCACAATTAGTAAATTAATTTTATTGAATAAAAGTAATTATTTTCTTAGGTTCTCCTTCTTTTCCTTTCTATTTATTGTGATAAATATAATATGCATCTTTGTTTTACATTCAAAAGTAATTGTTTTGTTAAATTTCATAGGAACATCTAAAAAGTTTTATAATATTCATGTTTTTTTTATTTATGCAATTTTTTTCTAATTAATAAATTATTATACTTTTAAATATTATAGTTTGTGCTTTTTTACATTCACTATGTAATTCTTCTTTAATTAAGAAACACGTATTTGCAAAATGTTTTTGAGTGTTCATTAAACTCTAGTAATATAAAGATACCTCGATAAATATTCAAACACTGAGACGTTTTGTACATCTCAATGCACATAGTGTAACTTCTATAAAATATTTAAAAATATATTTTCTGCTTTTTTAATGCTTCCTAATACAAATTTGAGTAAAAAAATTTTTTTTCACCTATGGAAATTAATTCAGGTCTGAAAGGAAATTTGTTATTTCATTAAATTAAACCTAATTCGTTATTTCATTTAATGGAACCTAATTTTTTTTTTTGGATAAATTAAAGGAAATAAATAGTTAACCTGTTATTGACGACTATTATAACTAATAAAAGTATATATTTTTACATAATTATTGACATCGCTGTGTGTTAATCAGAGCCTGCGAAAGAGTAAAAACTTAAATGAACTAATAATTAAACTTAAATTGTTTTTAAAGAGATAATTGAATTTCATTGGTTTTCGCCACTGGTAACTCATGTAGCCTTTTACACCAATATAAAACTTCTTATATCACAAAATAACCTTGTCAGGTATACAGTATATTGTATTCATCAATTTAAATTAGGACACATTGGTTTGATTAGTCTCCTATTTTATGCTTGTTTGTATTTGCCAGTACACAGAACAATGAGTTAAAATAGTTTTGTTGTTTATTTTAACTTTAATTGAAATGCACGTTAAATATTTATAGTACCTTGCCTATATAATCAACAATACTCAGTAATGTAATTAATTCAGACTGTAACTGACTACCTTGAGCTAAACAAACTTGTTTAAATTGTATACAAACAATAGGATTAATTCCAATTAATCCACCGTGATATATATTTTTTTTAAATACACTACATATTAGAAAATAAAAATATCAAAGAATAAAAAACAATGCATGAACTTTTATCTGCTGAATGAATACTACTTTTATGCAAAATATTGAAGCAGTGATGTTTGTAATTTTTCATTACTGGCATTTGTTTTGATCAGATTTCATATTAGGGTATGCATCAAATAAAATTGTCTTTGCGTCAAGTTCTTTCACAATTAACTTCTTAACAATCTCTTCTTGTTAGTACCCACACTCCTTATCTTCTCCTTCATGCATACGCTGCTCTGGTTGAAAGAGATCATTCTCGCTTAGCTTTTATGAAGATAACGCTTAAAAGCGCAAATTGAATTCACAATAACCAAGGTTTTCCTGCTCATATGGTATGGGAACTGAAATAACATTATTTAGCAGTGCTCCACATATCTGTTAAAAACAATTAATTAATTTTGAAATTTATATCAAGATGAGTCATGGGTATATTGGTGATTTTCAACATTATATAGATCATTAGAATAGCTAGTGAGTGTGCTGCCTTAATGAAATACTCAATTAAAATTTATGATTGGTGTTAGTTTTTAATAATTTATTATCCATTATTTGTTCTATATTTGAAAAAATATATGAATATCATTTTTCTGTCAATGTCAAAATCTTTATAAATTGTAAATTATTGACCAAATTCCTGTGTTTTGATTTTTTTATTTGGGATACTCATGTACAGTTCAATCAAAATTTGTTGGAAATGTTCTATAAATTTTTGTTATATTTTTTCTTTATGAATGATTTTTTTTACAAATAATGAAAACCTGCAGAAGATAAATTAAAGATCATTTAAGATACACACAATATTTAAATGCAAATGTTGTTTTATAATTATTTGCAAACTCCAGTTATGAATGATCTTATCACTTGAACAAATATGAATTAAAATGGACCGTTCATCTGCAAGGAATCAAGAGAGATATTCGTCGGCAAGAATATTACAGCAACAGAGAGGTAAACTGATCCCAGTTTGATTATGGGTTATTTTGATGATGTAAAGAACAAAATAGATTATTAAAAGATGTATAGAAATTATTCACATTTGCAATTATTATTTGGCAATAATATTAATAGCAAGTAGTGGAAATACAAACATTAAGACAACGTTAGTGAGCTAAACCATTGTTATTGTGACAGATTGTTAAGTTTATTGATAACTTTTAAAGGTTTAGGTTCTAGTGTACTAGCGATTGCTTGCCAAATTACAAATCATTACAATCAAATGCAAATCTCACAATCATTGTAATAATGGTTTAGCTCATCAATAACAAAAGTTTTGATTGATAATGTGTACTAAATAAATCGAGATGAATATACGGCGAAAAGATTTTTTTTTTTATGAATGATGAGACAGCAAATGTCTAATAAAAATATAACATTTCATCACTCTTAACAATAATTACAAATGAAATATTTTGATTTTGTAAATTTGCTTTGCTTTAACAAATACAATAAATGGTTGATTAAAGATTTCGGCCGAATAACGGCCTATATGGTTTTTTTTAAACTTTAGAGGAGACACAATAATTGTTATCGTTGAATTAGGGAAATACCTTATAAATAGGGAATGACATAAACCGTTATTCTGTAAAACTTATGGCAGTGTCATTGTTTTCAGGGAATATTATTCTTTATTATGGCTAAATCATTCAGTTTCACTTAATGTGATTGAATGTCGATATGTTTATTAAAACACAAAAAAATTAATACCATAGTTTTGAATGCGGCAGTTTCATAAACGAAACTGTAACAAGTTGATGTAAGAATGTAACAATAAATAAAACCATAAACACAGCTCCAACACAGATCATTGTTCCAATTATGGAACTCACGACTTCAGCTGTGTAAAGTGGTATAGCAACGACATCCCTTGGTTTCTGTAGGAACTTTAGGAATGCGTAGCGGAAGCTATATAGAATGTTATTCAGTCGAAAAATCAATTTCGCAATAAATGTAACATGGTCTGCTATTTGGCCAAACTCTTCAATTACACTATCAATTAGTGATGGTAAACCGTTACATGACTGATTGTATCGATGATTGGTAACTGAGATTTAACAACGGTTGGTTATTTAGATTTTACTTTCTAATGTACCAATCATTGCTTGAATAATTACGTTAATTAGTTTTCAATCATTGCTATGATCGAACACAATAACAGTTTAAATAACGATTTTACCATCACTACTACCAATTTATTAATAAAATTACGTTTTACCTGTTAAGTGATGATTTTTCAGAATATGATTTCTTAATAATTAATACAAATTGGGTGTATTACTTGAAAGATATACAGAATAAATTTTGTAATTAGTGTATTTTCGTGATAATTTGTTTTTTTAATTATATCTTTCTAGTGATACATAAAATTTATTACATTTGTCATGGAAGTATGTTGTGTAATAAAATGTGATTTTATTTAAAACTAAAATAAAAAGTTATGATGATAAATTTTTTCTATTGATAAAAATGGACCGAAAATCTTGACGTCCTTAGCGGTTTTTGAGAAACATTTTAATTTAAAAAATGGTCTCGGAATGTTATAATGGATGTCTCACTAATAATAATATGTAGATGGAATCTGATGACATTGTATAGCGTCACTATAACGTAATTGTTTAAAGCTCTCTGTTGGCATTATAAAGTTCTGAGTCCTGGTGATTGTTATATTTTTTTGATACATAATTTTTTTTTCCAATCTTTATTTTTAAGTGATTCATCTAATTTGATTAACTTATTCTATCTTCTACATGTCGAGATTTCAGAATAGATATTAAAAATACATATTCTATTTTAAACACTTAATTTTTTTAAAACAGGGTAGGTTGTAGTATGAAAAGAAAAATATTTAACAAAATATGTGAGATGGGCTTGAATAGTATTAGGAAAAGAAATTTATAAAGCGGTGCAAAAGCATAAAGTCAAGATATTCAAAATGAGCAAACCATGAAGTTATGTAAAATATAAAACAAATAATTGGGATTACAACAAATGTAATATACGAGGGCTGTATGATAAGTACCCGTGTTGGGCTGGAAATGCATTTTAATATTTTTTATTTATCTCTCAATATAGTCTCCATTCAGCTTGATACACTTAGTCCAGCGATATTCCAACTTTTTGAAGCCATCCAAAAAATATGATTCGTTGAACTTTGCAAAATAGGTCTCTGTTTCGGCGATGACTCCTTGTTTGATGTGAATTGCTATCTTTCATTTCTGGCGTATAGTCATAATTCGGATTTCGCTTAAATATATCCAAACAGTGCTCCAAAATTGTCATGTGATTTGCTCTCGTGCCCAATTTATCATACAGGATATTTTGTAAATGTTCAATTGAGATGGTTACAATGTTAGCAATCTCTCTGATCTTCACCTGGTGGTTTGCTATCACAATATCATGGATTTTGTTGACCATATCCTAGATAGTCACCTTAATCGGACGGCCCGGCCGTACTTCATCAATAACGTACAGCCACGCTTGAATTTATTAAACCGATATCTGATGGTTGTCATCGAAGGTGCATAATCCTTCTAAACAGCATGTAACTTTACTTTGATTATTTTACACTTCTTCTGATCAAAAAAACTAATTGAATCACTGACTGATATTGCTCTTTTTCCATTGTTGCAAACAAACACAAATTTGCCTACATTCAATAGCTATAAAAATAAAACAACTTAATAAAATTGTCTGTATTTTTGACAGGCGTCGTTCGAAAGATTGTGTTAAACAATGGTATACAGATTTTGCATCGGTGGCGCCACCAGTCATTAAACAAGGGTACATTCATACAGCCTTTGTATGTATATATATAGATTAGATTTAATCAATAAATATTTCTATAAAGGCATTCAAAACCTGGTAAAATTAAATATAATATTTTAAATTAGGACAATATTAACAACCTTAAAAATTGACAATTATGTACGAGATAAAAATAAAAATATATTTTGAATCAGGAAAATATGTCCTGTAACAGGAGAATAACTAGTTTCGCACAGTGTTGCCTAGTAGTGCGGCTGCACAGCTCATACAATTTTGTCACAATATACAGAATTATCCACAGATCATTTGGATGTTAAAACTGTTCCTCAAATTACTCTAAAAAGATTTCTTCACAAAAAAAAATATTATTTCCAAGAATTTTGAGTATGTACAAGTTTCTAGACCTTAGACTAATAATTGTCATCACGTGTTTGGGATTCGGAACTTTGTTTCAAAATATTTTAGGGATGTAGTACCTAATATTAGATTTTTTATTTATCAGTAAGCTGAAAACTACTTCTAAAATATTTGTTTCATTTTAGTATCGCAACCCTCAAAAGAACATTTAAAACTTTGTCATGCAGAAATATTTTACTCCGCGCAGTAATTGATATATTGGTTATATAAGCATAGCATTTATTGTATTATGGCTGTATAATGAAGAATTTTTAGTGAAGATGCATTAACACAAACATGGTAATATTCATTTGTAGTTTGACTGCAGCCACAATTTGATGTTTTAAGAATGGCATCTTTTTACATATTAAAAATTGCACCCAATAAGTTATATAAAGCGTTTAACAAATATTTTCTTTAAATCTACTTAATAAAGTGAGTGAACCCATGTTATTCTTGACTGAACATTTGCAAGTTTTCATTGGCCTACTTAACATAAGTAAAGGAAAATTATTATAACTGTGCCCATACACCAGAGACGAGTCTGCCTCACTAACACAGATCTGGAATAAGGCTGGTGGCTTGCATACACAAACTATAATATAATAAACTATAATTGAGGTAATTTAATTGTACACTGAGACTGTATTGCATACTGTGCAAACAATATCTAAAGATTAGTTAATAAATTTATATGTATGTATTTACTAGATCAACTGACTTTTCAGGAAGAAGTAATGAAGGAAGACCAGAATTGTCACCAAGATCTGCCTTTATTGGCGATGAATCTATGCCAACCTTGGACTACAGTGACCCTTTACAAAATTTTGTCATCGAGGAATCTTCACACCTTGGCTTAAGATGTGAGCCTGTGTATCCCATTAGTGAGACTTGGGCAGATTTGCAATCGGATGCCCTTAATTTGTCTCAAGAAACACATTCTCTTGTTGGATCAATACCCTCACACAATTCAACTTTTATTGGATACTCTTCAACTCCTCAAAGACCTCAAGGATACACCAGGCAAAGATTTAGAAGAATTCCTACAGTATACCCAAGAAGGCGATTGGATTTTGATGCGGTTGATGATTCTATTGAAATACCAGCTCCACAAAATCGGAAAGTCTCGTTTCAAGGACCTCAAGATTCATCATTGCTTTTGGAAAATTTTTATACAGGTCACCCTTCATTTCCAGGTGACACAACTTACACTATATACCACCCTTCTTTTCGAGGAAGACTTCCAGAAATCTCTGCACTCGATTCAAGCTTTCAATGTGGCGGAATGGATACTTTTTTTAGGGATGTGCCTGCATTTCCTGCTCATTCAACTCCCATACGACATGCTTCAAGACCCCAAAAATGTAGAATAAACCCAAATATTTCTCTAGAAGGAAATCAAAGAAGCTTTAGATGTGTTTCACCAAGTGGAAATGAAGATTTGATAATAAACGTATCTCACCAACTGATTGATTCTAGTTGTGATCAGCCAGAATTATTAGATGCGGTATCAATATCATTAATTAATAATTCTTTTCCCTCAAATTTACAAAATTTAGGCGAAGTGTTAAGAAATGAACAGTTTGTTGATGAATTAATAGCTGATATATCAGCTCAACTGGTTGATTCAACCAGGTCTACAGAATCAGGGCGAATAGCTGATGTTTCGCCTAATTTGGTTGATTCTTCTGGATCTACTGAACCAGACCTAATATCTAATGTTTCACCTTATTTGGCCGATTCTACGAGGTCTACAGAACCAGAGCTACTAGCTAATGTATCACTAAATCTAGTTGATTCAACCAGGTCTACAGAACCAGAGCTACTAGCTAATGTATCACTAAATCTAGTTGATTCAACTAGGTCTACAGAACCAGAACTACTAGCTGATGTTTCAGCAAACTTGGCTGATTCTACTAAATCTACAGAACCAGAACTACTAGCTAATGTGTCACCCAATTTGCTTGATTCTACCAGGTCTACAGAACCAGAAATGCTGCAAGACGAATCATTATCAATGGTTCAAGGTTCTATATGCCTTCCTGCAAATATTTCACCATTAGTTAATCAAAGAGGCCCAATATGCTTACCTGCAAATATGTATTTTGAATCCCCGCCAGCAAATCAAAGACGATGTAGATTCATGGAGAGCCCTCCTGCCAATCAAAGGAATTTAGGTGATGAAAGTGAAATAGATTTCGAAGACAGTCTATCATTTAGAAATATGTCACCGCCGGTGAATCAAAGAACTTACAGGGATATCTCTCCACCAGTTAATCAAAGATATTTGAGAAATTTGCCTGTAAATAGATATTTACAAACTCCACCAGCAAATCGCAGATTTTTAAGAAATTTGCCTCCGCCTGCAAACCAGAGAGATTTAGAAGATGGCCTGGCTCCAAGATTGATGACCCCACCAGCTAATCGAAGAGGTTTAAGAAATGTACAAGCAAATATGTGTTTTCGATCTCCACCAGCAAATCAAAGATTTTTAAGAAATTTGTCACCCCCTGCAAACCAAAGAGATATTGAAAATGGTCTTGTAATTGGTAATTTACCTCCACCAGCAAATCAAAGATTTTTGAGAAATTTGTCACCCCCTGCAAACCAAAGAGATATTGAAGATGGTCTTGTAATTGGTAATTTACCTCCACCAGCCAATCAAAGATTTTTAAGAAATTTGTCTCCTCCGGCAAACCAAATAGATTTTGGTAATGGTCTTAGAGGCAGAGGTGTACGAAGAGATGTGGAAGATGGTCTTGCAATTGGAAATTTATCACCGCCAGCAAATCAAAGATTTTTAAGAAATTTACCTCCACCCGTGAACCAAATAGATTTTGGAGATGGTTTTAGAGGCAGATGTGTACGAAGAGATTTTGAAGATGGTCTTGCAATGGGAAATTTATCACCACCAGCAAATCAAAGGTTTTTAAGAAATTTGTCTCCGCCTGCTAACCAAATAGATTTTGGTGATGGTCTAAGAGGCAGAGGTGTACGGAGAGATGTGGAAGATGGTCTTGCAATTGGAAATTTATCACCGCCAGCAAATCAAAGGTTTTTAAGAAATTTGCCTCCACCCGCGAACCAAATAGATTTTGGAGATGGTTTTAGAGGCAGATGTGTACGAAGAAATTTTGAAGATGGTCTTGCAATGAGAAATTTATCACCACCAGCAAATCAAAGGTTTTTAAGAAATTTGTCTCCGCCTGCTAACCAAATAGATTTTGGTGATGGTCTTAGAGGCAGAGGTGTACGAAGAGATTTTGAAGATGGTCTTGCAATGGGAAATTTATCACCACCAGCAAATCAAAGATTTTTTAGAAACTTACCTCCGCCCGCTAACCAAATAGACTTAGGTGATGGTCTTAGAGGTAGAGGTTTGCGAAGAAATGTTGAAGATGGTCTTGCAATTAGAAATTTATCACCGCCAGCAAATCAAAGATTTTTAAGAAATTTACCTCCACCCGCAAATCAAATAGATTTTGGAGACGGTCTTAGAGGGAGAGGTGTGCGAAGAGATTTTGAAGATGGTCTTGCAATTAGAAATTTATCACCGCCAGCAAATCAAAGATTTTTAAGAAATTTACCTCCACCCGCAAATCAAATAGATTTTGGAGACGGTCTTAGAGGGAGAGGTGTGCGAAGAGATTTTGAAGATGGTCTTGCAATGGGAAATTTATCACCACCAGCAAATCAAAGATTTTTTAGAAACTTGCCTCCGCCCGCTAACCAAATAGACTTAGGTGATGGTCTTAGAGGTAGAGGTTTGCGAAGAAATGTTGGAGATGGCCTTGCAATGAGAAATTTATCACCACCAGCAAATCAAAGGTTTTTAAGAAATTTGTCTCCGCCTGCTAACCAAATAGATTTTGGTGATGGTCTTAGAGGCAGAGGTGTACGAAGAGATTTTGAAGATGGTCTTGCAATGGGAAATTTATCACCACCAGCAAATCAAAGATTTTTTAGAAACTTGCCTCCGCCCGCTAACCAAATAGACTTAGGTGATGGTCTTAGAGGTAGAGGTTTGCGAAGAAATGTTGAAAATGGTCTTGAAATTGGAAATTTATCACCACCAGCAAATCAAAGGTTTTTAAGAAATTTGTCTCCGCCTGCTAACCAAATAGATTTTGGTGATGGTCTTAGAGGCAGAGGTGTACGAAGAGATTTTGAAGATGGTCTTGCAATGGGAAATTTATCACCACCAGCAAATCAAAGATTTTTTAGAAACTTGCCTCCGCCCGCTAACCAAATAGACTTAGGTGATGGTCTTAGAGGGAGAGGTGTACGAAGAGATGTTGAAGATGATCTTGCAATTGGAAATTTACCACCGCCAGCAAATCAAAGAGTTTTAAGAAATTTGCCTGCGCCTGCTAACCAAATAGATTTAGGTGATGGTCTTAGAGGCAGAGGTTTGCGAAGAGACGTTGAAGATGGTCTTGCAATTGGAAATTTACCACCGTTAGCAAATCAAAGATTTTTACGAAATTTACCTCCACCTGCAAACCAAATAGATTTGGGTGATGGTCTTAGAGGTAGATGTGTACGGAGAGATGTTGAAGATGGTCTTGTAAATAGAAATTTACCACCGCCTGCAAATCAACGAGATATTGAAGATGGTTTGGCAATTAGAAATTTACCTCCACCGGCTAATCAAAGAGTTTTAAGAAATTTGCCTCCACCCGCAAACCAAGTAGATTTAGGTGATGGTCTTAGAGGTAGATGTGTACGGGAAGATGCTGAAGATGGTCTTGCAAATAGAAATTTACCACAGCCTGCAAACCAACGAGATATTGAAGATGGTCTTGCAATTAGAAATTTACCTCCACCGGCTAATCAAAGAGTTTTAAGAAATTTGCCTTCACCCCCAAACCAAATAGATTTAGGTGATGGTCTTAGAGGTAGATGTGTACAAATAGATGCCGAAGATGGTCTTGCAATTGGAAATTTGCCGCCGCCTGCTAATCAAAGAGATTTAGAAGACGGTCTTGCAATGAGACATAGAATGATGTCACCTCCAGCCAACCAGAGACCTCCTCGAAACTTGCCAGCAAATAGAGTATCCCTTTCTCCACCAGCGAATCAGAGACTATTAAGAGATGTTCCTATAAATAGATCTTTGTCCCCTCTTGCAAACCAAATAAATTTTGAGGATGGCTTAGGCATGAGAAATATTGACATTCCTGACAATATTCTGGATGATATGATTGAGAACTTAATAGAGGATATATCGCATCAACTGGATAGTAGTGCATCTGCACACAACTTGTCTCAGAGTTTTGGCGGCAGGTCTTTATCACCGCCCGCAAATCAAAGATATTATGGTGAAATGTCAACCAGAAGAGTAGAGTCTAGTTTAGATCGTTCATATAATTTTCCTGCTCGAAGGATTCAAGAAATTAGCAGATTTTCAGCTCCTCCAGCAGTCAGTTTTTCATCTGCAAGACAATGTCCGAGAGCAAATATGCTAGATGATATTTCAATAAATTTGGATGATACACATGATTCAAATTTAGGAGCAATTCCAGCACAAAATTTTCCTACTAATGCAGACATTGTGGCCAACATGCTCCATATTGGCTCACCAGAAATGTTGGAACACGTTTCGGAGTTATCTTTCATTAATATCAACAGTGATGATGGGGAACAGCAAATTTCTATTTTAAATGAATCATTTAGACGGCCGAGAGATGCACAATTTGCGTACTCGCAAAGTAACCAAGACAGATCTTTACTTCAAAATGTATCATCTCCACAAGATGATGAAATTTTGACAATCGAAGGCTCTGAACCTAGCAGCTTTTGGAAAAATATTTCACAATATCCTAATGATCAACAGAACGCAGCACCAGGTTTATTGGACGAGTTTGATACTTTTGAAAGAGTTGTTATGGGGTGGAGTAGACCTCCGACACCTAGTTCGCATTCTTCCACACGTGGTAGACAAGGTCTAGCTGAGGATGATAATTTGTCTGTTTATGACAGATCTTTAGTTCGAAATGCATCGCGTCCACAGGAAATTATTCAACAAGAAGATGAAATTTTGACAATCGAAGGTCCTGAAAATAGCAGATCTTGGAGAGTAGCTGTACAATATTCTCCTGATGTTCAACGGAATGAAGCACCAGGTTCATCAGATGATTTTGATTATTTTGAAAGAGATATTATGGGATGGGGTAGACTCCCAACACCTAGTCCGAATCCAGTTGCGCGTGGCGGTTCACGTACCACAATGGATGATAATTTATCTGTTTACGAATCTCTTGAAGAAACACCTAACCCTTTTAATTGCGGTAATCTTTATCCGACTACTGATTCAAGCTATTCCCGGGCTTCTCCTGGACCTTCATCAAGGTGTCCACGTGGTGTTCCTCAACATTCTTCTACTGCATCCAATGCTCAGGCCTTTGATTTAGATACTTCAATAGACGGTTTACCAAAATTTAACCCGCCGGCAGCATCAACACCAAAAAAAAGAAGATGAGATATCCAACATTTGTTTGTTTATAATTTTATAGCAAAAATTGACTGGATTTTTATATTTTCAATTGTTTTTTTTTTTAAGTTTCAATAAATTATTCATTGCCATGTGAATATTATTTATACACAGAATTAATAATCTTAAATCTGTTAAAAATATCCAAAATAAAACTTCCAAAGATAAGTCTAAAAATTAATATTACTCTCTAATGAAATTGAAATTTGAAAAACGATGGGTGCTGAATATTTACTAATGAAATGAAAATTAAATTAATTTAGATTTATATCTGTGTACTTATTTTTTATAATTTTTACATTAGTGGAAGAGTTAACATCATGTATTTTTATATTTGTACAGTTGATTATAAAATAAAAGAGAAAATATTTTTATTTAATCATTTGTCTTACATACATACATGTATGTAGTTTGTAGTTAGTAAAAATAGTTTCTACTACAGAATCAGAGTCAGAGTCATTGATTTATGGTAATTTGAGGGGAGTCAAGAGTCGGAGTTGAACTGTAGTAAGTAGATTTTTAAATGACTCCATGGCCCTGGATATAATACAGCACCTAAACATTTATAAAACGTATTTTTTTCAAGGATGCAGTTCATGATGTTGCCATCTAATTATTAACTATAACATAATGTTTTCATTTGTTCCCACCCACACCACTAGATCAGAGTACACATCGAGGTGGGCAGTGTTTTACTCTTATATCATTTTCAATGGATTAATTACACTAGGGTAATCAGTAAGGATACGTTAATTCCAATAATTTAGTTGATAAGTATATACTCTTAAAATGTACATGGTAGTGAACATAATGTATAAAATATATCATAAATAGTAGAGTAAATACATGAGTAATGATAGTATGTAGTACTTTTCAAATACACACTGAAGAAATATAAAGAACAGTATAGTGAGTACATACAAAGTAATAAAGAAATTGAACTTCTTTAGAAATAATCATTCATTGTGAAAAATGGAAAAGGAATATACTGTGAAATATTATTTAAAGAATTTATAAGTAAACTGAGAACATCACTCATTATGTTAACTACATATATGAAATCCCCCCTGTAACAACACTGTACATCGGTTGATAAAGCATTGGCCATCTTGGATTATATACAGTGTTGTTGCAAGGAAGATCATTTAAAAATGGTACGTCATTCACGTCGGTCCCACGTGATTGAAGATCGCGCTCTCCATAAATTATTTTCTCGGCATTATGCAGATCATCACCAGAGAAGTACCTGCTGCCTTTTTCACTTGGTCGGTCCGACGGGTGGGGGATCTTCATCTTCCCCTTCATCGTCCGACGTGGCCCACCGCAACAAGCTTCTCCAAACTATCTTTTTGTCTCGCAAGATGCCTAAATAATTTAAGGATTCGTCTCAAGCAAATGGTTGAGAGTCTGTCCTTGATTTTCAGTTTCAGCACCACATTTAAAAAGCATTTATTTTAATTTTATGTGGTTGTTTAATATACCATTCAATGCTCAAGAAGATTGTGGCATTCATAACTCGGATATACAGTGTTGTTGTAGTGGTGGTCTAATATGTTTAGATCCGTTTTCTGAAAGTAACTAATGCGATAGCCATTACTCGGAGCATTTCTAATCTGTATTCAATGCGAGGTGTCATTGAAACAGAACATTGTTTTCATTGATCAATTTTAACAACCAAGAAATATTTTGATCAGCGGTGCCATTCCTTGACATTACATAATATTTTATCAAATTTTATTATTATATTGAATTTAGTTGTTAAATTTTCCCTCAAATTACTATCGACATTTAGCAAAAAAAAGGTATTTTTTATAATGTGATGGAAATTTTACGTAACTAATAAAATAACCGTTTCCTCAATATAATAAATGTGCAAAATTATTACACTGTGGTTACATTCATTAATTTTTGTTATCTGTACATCAAATTTTTGATTTAAATATTCTTTATTTCTAAATGAGATATTACATTTTACGTAGACGTTTAACAAACCTCAATTTTATCAAAGAATGGCCCCGGGCATTGGAAAAGGTTTTTATATTTTAGTCAGGACTTAATATAATAAATGGAGAAGTTAAATGTATGTTCCCAAAGTATGTAAATGTTATGTAGGTACCATACCTACTACATACCATGGTACAGTGCTGGTGGGATGTACATCGAGGGAAGAATGTTAACGGTGTTGTTTAAAGCCACAATCCACTCAGTAAGATGACATGCCTATCCTGTATTAAGTTGAAGAAACCACCAGTGTCTTCCTGGCTCACCACATACATATTTACAGGTAGCGGACACTTTTTCAAATACATATTTTTCTCATCATCGCTCTATTTTATATACAGGGCGGCACAAAAGAAGTGAGAACGTCTTGTAACACATGAGTTATTTCAAAACATAATATAATTAATTATAATTCTTAATGTAATTTTCTTCGTACAATATTTAGGTAATCAGAAATCATGAAAATGCCCCATATTGTTTAATCTACTGGGTTTAAATCTGGGCTGTTCAGTGGCCACATGCCTGACTCGATGAAATTAACATTCTCACAATGAAGAAAGTTGATTGTATTTCTGGCTGTGTGAGATGGAGCTCCGTCCTACTGTAATGTCCAGTTATGCTGTAATGTCTAGCTATACTCCAGGCTTTGTTTTGAAACTCTTTGATTATTTTCCTAGCATCCTGACATTTTTCAATTTGCAAATTTTTGATCAGAATACGGTCTTCTGCAGTGATTTTTATTATTCCGGGCAACAATTTGAAAAAACCAAATATAAACAATGTGAAAATCAATAATCAAAGATGGCGACTGGAAATTGTCAAAATAAAACGTAATATAGATAAATAGATAAGTAAATTAGTAAACTATTTAAGCTATTGTTAAATTAATTTTGATGTTATTTTATCACATTTTATGAAATGCTCTCACTTTTTTTGGGCTGCCCTGTAGATGTAATAGAGGAATTATGACTACACTAGTTTTACTCTTAATTGCTTTATTTTGTGTTTTCATTTAATTCTCAATTTTTATCAAAGCTGGCTTGACCAAATTAATTCCGTGTGATTAATTTATACCAGTTGTATTGATTTTTTGTTGGTGATATTGAAATTAATAATGTTGCAATAGTCTTTATCGAAAAAATACGGCGTTCTATTAAATCAAGTAAAGTGGAGTAGAGGTGACCAAGCCACTGATCCCAAATAGTCGGTTTTGAGCGATGTGCAGTGATGGTGAACACTTGTCTCGCCACCAGATGTCTACCCGACAATGTCGAATTTATAAATAAAAATCGAAAAAATAAAATTTTAGTGAAACATATTTATTGTTAATCCTTATAATGATCATAACATACATATCAAATTATTAAGAACTTTAAAAAATTACATCAGTATAGTGCCTCAAATGTGTAAATATTCCTTTTTCAAAACCAAAATTATGAGTGCTCAATTTCTGTCAATGTTTTCAAGAATTCAAATTGTCAGTGAAATTATTATGTAGAGGAGTGTACATAAAAAAAATAATGCACAACATGTAAAATTCTAGTGTTCAGTTAAGTTTTAGAAAAAATTATTTTTATACATATTATTTTTACAAATCTCTATTTGGCTAAAATGCATTAAATATTGTTTTTGCACTATATTTATGTAGGATAAAGTTAACAGTAAAAGAAATTTGAATATTTTTCAATCCTGCCACATGAAGTGTGACAGGAAAAATGTTGAACTAACTCATGGGATAAGTATTTCGAACCGTTAGTACCGAAAAAGTTATAAAAATGGATGAACAAAACATATCTCAAGAATGTATGGACGAGTTGAACATGACGGATTCACTCTCCATGGGTGGTTCACCAGACGTATTTTATGGTTCGCCGATAGCGGCCACTTCTACGTACCCTGAACCGACTCGGACACGCTATCGGCCAGGAAATATTATGGATTCCCTTGCCATCTTTCAAAGGCTACAGCGAATGAGAAGACAAGTGGAAATGAATCGCACTCCACCGGCTATGTTCTCTCCACAGCAACCATCTCCGAGAGCTGTGGTACAGCAAGTTTTACAGCCTTCACCGGGTCCTGTGATCTCGCCTGGTCCACCTTTAATGCCCGCTGGTAATAAACTTATTATCTTTGCAATACACACTAGTTAAATTATTTCTCACTTTATTATGACTTCAAAACAAGCATACATTATATTCGTATCTTTTTAAACAGGTCTGAACTTTTTTAAACTTGAGAGAATTAAAAATAAAGTTATTTTGCTCCATAGTAAAATGAAATATTGAAAGTTTTGGAATTATTGCTATGAAAGAAGTCTGAAAAAAAATTTGTGGGTTAGACTAAATTTATTATGATCGTAAATATTAAATTTTAATTGATGAGATTAATATGTTGTTTTTATTTTCAGAAACAATGTATTTTTTATTAATTCTAATATTTTTAATTATATTTTTTTAATTTGTGTGCTCGCTTCTAGTTGTAATATTGGCCACATTAATTCTTTCTGTGTTTCTGTTCTAAACTAAATAAATAAAATAAGCATTTTACTATTCATCAGATAAATATATTACATCGCCCCTGCGTAGAATATGTTTTTCTGGCTTGATAAGATATTTATAAATTCAAGTAATATTGGTGCCGTAAAAAAAAAATATTGGTGCGGAACAAAACCCCGGTGTCCCGCATGACAGGCGGATACTTACCACTATACTTCTGAGGAATATATGCTACATGTGAAAATAACAGTTTACAAATATATTAAATTCTTTACTGGTTTGTTTTAGAGTTCACTGGGATTATCTTATTATTATTTTTTTAATAAAATAAATATTTGTCTTAAAATTGATGATAATAATGTATTTCAAAAATATAAATTAATGCATTAAATGGGAACCCAAAAAATATTAAACTAATAAATTTCTCTATTGGGATTCAACCGTAAACCAATTGATACTGCGTATACAAGAGTGTGAGGCAAGAAACTGCTACAAAATGAGAAGATATATTCTAAATTTTTGAGGTCCACCTATGTTGACATGTAGAACTCTAATTCCACCTATGTTGTACAAAAGTGCCAAACTCAAATAAATATACACAAAGGTGCCAAAAAACAAAAAAAAACACTAAGTCAATGAAATTCAAAGAAAGATAAAATAATACATTGAGAAAAATACAATTTTTTGATACATTAATACAATTTAATCTAAGAATAAAATAAAGAGAAAAAGATAATGAGATTTGATATTGAGATACTAAACTTAAGATGGCGAAAACGGAAAAATCCAACCGAAAGCCGATCACTGAATGATTTGCTAAATGTGAATGCTGATAATGTGTAAGTCTGTAAGAAAAGATAATATGATGTTGAGATGAGTGTAATAAAAAAAACTTGGATAAGTTGCATGTATATATTCTGATGATGGAAAAAATGTGATAGGTTAGGTTAGATTTGGTTTCGCTAGGTTGGGTTAGGATAGATTAGGTTAGGTTAAACTGCATGGGGAGCGGGCAGGTAGTAAGTTTTGTTTAAATAATATTCTGCTTTAACACAAATATTACACATATATCCAGAATGACACAAATTATAACTTAATAAATACATTTTTGTATTTATTAAGTTATAATTTGTATTCGGTCAATTTAAGTGCAATGTTTGATTTGAAAAATTCTGGTGATAGATAAAAGTGTAATGCATATGTGTGAATATATATATATATATATATATATATATATATATATATATATATACCGTATTCCCTCGATTATAAGATGCATGTTTTTTCCTATTTTGGTGTCTCTTAATTCGTGGTGCATCTTATAATCGATGGCTCTTACAATCGCAGCTCAGCAGTCGTGATGAATCATCACTGATTATTAGTAGAACTGAGTCGAAAAGTGATTCAGAAAAATCGGACACTGAATCTGAAAAAATTTCTGACTCTGAAGGTGAAACTACATAAATAATATACCTATTTTTAAATCCTTTTTATTGTGATTGTATGACTTTGTCTATTATAAAGTTTACATAATGTTTTATTATTTTATTATTGGTATATAAAAAATAAGGGCGCGTCTTATAATCGAGGAAATACGGCATACGGAATAAATATTGTCCATTTGAAAGTGGGCATAACTAAAAATACATATTTTTGAAAATGATTTTTTTAACCAAATAAAATTAATGTTATTATTTTTGAACTTTTTGGATTTTCTAAAAAAAAAAACAATGATTATTATATTATATTATATTATATTATGCAATTTAAATTATTATATGTACCTACATGTGGCTGTCAAGTAGTGATGAGAAAAAATGCTACTCTTGACTCACTGGTGTGACTGTGATTGATATTAGATAATATCAGTGATTGGAAACTGTGACTGCGATCACAGTTTTTCATTATTTATACGCGTGCGCCGCACAATATCACAGTACACGAAATAAATATAATTTTAGTGTATTTATTTATATTATTCAACCTTAATTTGCGTAAAAAACATATTCTAGCATGTATAATTAATATTTATCTAATTAATTATCATCACAAAGAGAATCCTTAAAAAAATGTGAGTTTTATTTTTCGGGTTAAATTCTAAGTATCACGGTTTACGACCAAATACAAATAAAATAATAAAATGAATTACGAATCTCGATAATCCCAGATATGCAATCACTAATAGTGAGTGTGAATCAAAAATATTAGTGATTAACTTACGGTTCGAGATTTTGAGCACATCACTAGTGCCAAGCTAAGAATACGCTAGTGACTTGGTAGCCATGTGTGTTAAAAATGATATTGTGAGAAGTATCTAGAAAAAAAAAACCTAGACTAAAAGTTGTTATATTGTACAATTATTTTATTTTTATTAAAAATATAAGAATAACTAGTCAAATTATGCTCTTCTGTAGCATTTGCATTTTTCTATGGTCTGATTGAAAGTTAACTTTGTATACCAATAAAGTAATCGTAGTAATATGAGCTAATATCTAAAATTTATATTATTTTTTCAGCTTCTACTCCAAAAAAGCAACTTCCATTGACCACAGCTGATATAAATCTATCGCACAACCTTCTTTGTCCTTTTGAATTTGCTCCGCATGAACCAGAGAGACCGGATTTATTATTGGGTGACATTCCCGATACTCTGCCACAACCGCTTATCACAGCGCCCGTGCCGAGAAATTTTTTTAAACTTTTGGAATATGTACAGCCATCAGAGGAACCGGGGCAAGATTTGATAGATGTATCAATGGAATTCGCAGATGACAGTAGGAGCATGGGGTTGGAAGAATTGGAGGAGTATATTAGAGAAGAAGCCACTCGCGGAATTGCGGTGTTCGCACATGATGAAGATGAAGAACAAAAATTATACGCTCTTGGTAGAAATTGGAGCGCAATAGAATGTGCTTTAGAGGATGAGGAAGCAGAATTATCCGGGGAGGCTCCTTCCTATCTCTCAGTTTCTTCCTTGACACCGCAGCCAGAAATTCTCGAAGCATCTTTAGGTGCCGAATCATCTTTAGGTGTCGAATCATTTCCAAGTAGTAATTTCAGAGATTCTACGTACTCTACCATAGATTCAGCCGGTCAATTATTTGTAGAAGATGAGAACGAACCGGGGACGTACACTATGCCTAAGATAGCTAGAATTAGAGATCCCGCAGAACGTTTCAGAATATTGAAATATTTAAAGGACAGATATTTTGGCGATTTAACTCAATCATCCGTTGATGACTCGTCGTTTATGATTAAGCATGTTCCCGAAATTCCCGAAGCTCGTCGATCATTTGGCGGTTGGCGCCAACCTAGGGAAGAATTTCCTCGGCGGCTTTCGGCTCCCCCTGCGCTGTACAGAAGACGAGAATCGTCCATTGACCCGGGAATGTTGACCGATATGTCTTTTGATTTAATGGATGCCTCGATGGTTCACACACCACCTCGCACACCAGAGATCGATATGTCAGATTTAATGGAAGAATCGATGCCCTTAGAAGCGCCTTTACCAGAAACTCCTGTTTATCATTTTCCCGGTATTATTGAACCTCAAGATGCCTTTTCCCCGAGAGCTGAAGAAGAATTTCGAAATGCTACCAGACGATTTTTTGAAGTTAAATACAATGATCAGATGTATTATCCTTCACACATGCCTGACTTGCCAGATTTAGCAGATGTTACACCCCCATTCGTGGAGCCAGGTAGACGACGTTTGGATTTTTCGGGAGAATCTGATATTTTAGGTAGTACATTTTTGGATGACGAATGTTTGATGGATATCACAGGTACTGAAGGTAGGGATTCAACATTTTCTACTATACCAAGTAGTGTTTCAGCGGGCGATTTATTTGTTGAAGATGAAAATGAACCTGGTAGATATACTATGCCTTTGATTACTCAAATACAAGATCCCGCTGAACGTTTCAAAAGATTGAAATTCTTAAAAGACAGAATTTTAACAAATTTAACTGAATCATCTGCAGATTCGTCGTTTTTGATTAAGCATGTCCCAGAAATTCCCGCAGTCCGTCGATCATTTGGTGGTTGGCGCCAGCCTAGGGAAGAATTTCCTCGGCGGCTTTCGGCTCCCCCCGCACTGTACAAAAGACGAGAATCGTCTATCGATCCGGGTATGTTGTCCGAAGTGTCTTTAGATTTAATGGACGCATCGATAGATTACACTCCCATGACTGACTTAATGGACGAATCTATGCAACTCGATGAAACAATACCAGAAACACCCGTTCATCACTTTCCCGGCATTATTGAACCTCAGGATGCCTTTTCCCCGAGAGCTGAAGAAGAATTTCGCAACGCAACCAGAAGATTCTTGGAAGTAAAATACAATGATGAAATGTATTATCCCTCACAAATGTTTGCTGCCATAGCCAGTAGAGATCGTCTCGATGATGAACAATTGGCATTAGACTCATTCGAGTCGTCGGGAATGTTAGACAATTTAGACATTTCTTTGGCTGATGACTCAATACCTGAACCTTCTATACGTAGATTGTCTAAACGTTATTCATTTGGTTTAACACCCCCCAGACCTAGACCACGACGAAGATATTCAGGTCCCGCAGCGATTGGCCTTGAGAAGGGACCTAGGCCCACTAATCGATATGACATTAGACAAGAAGCAATGGAGTTGGTCGAGGACGATTCTGCATTATCGGATTTAGCAAATGTTTCAAGGGCAAGACCGCGGGATGTACGATTCTCTTTTGGAATGACTCCACCAAGACCTCGTACACGTCGTAGGTTATCAGGATCGCCGAGAGTTAATCTTGAAAGAGGTAGGTTCAGCGGTCCAGGACCTTTACCTTTGGCTGATACATCCATGCTGCAACACGAATGGTCTGGAATTTCAGATTTTATACCTCCGCCCCCTGAAGAAATGTTTAGAACCATTGGGATGCCAGGTAGAAGAGCTTCATTTGGTGGAGCCACAGGTCAGGGCAGAATATGTCCAGGAGGAAGAATGTCAGGTCCTCCTGAATTGGAAAGAGCAGGAGGTTTCGATTTATTCGATTTGGATGCTAGAAGACCGGTTACCGATGTACGGTACTCTTTTGGGATGACTCCACCGAGACCTCGTCTACGTCGAAGGTTATCAGGGTCTCCAGGAGTCAACCTTGAAAGAGGAAGACGTAGCGTGGTGCCTTTACCTTTGGGTGATACGTCTAGACCACTATTAGATATGTCTAGTTTTGAAACACCTCCATATGAACAAATGTTTAAAACCGTTGGTATACCAGATAGAAGAGCTTCGTTTGGTGGAGCCACCGATCAGGGTAGAATATGCCCAGGAGGAAGAATGTCAGGTCCTCCTGAATTAGAAAGAGCAGGGGGTTTCGATTTATTCGATTTGGATGCTAGAAGACCGGTTACCGATGTACGGTACTCTTTTGGGATGACTCCACCGAGACCTCGTCCACGTCGAAGGTTATCAGGGTCTCCAAGAGTCAACCTTGAAAGAGGAAGACGTAGCGTGGTGCCTTTACCTTTGGGTGATACGTCAAGACCACTATTAGATATGTCCAGTTTTGAAACTCCTCCATATGAACAAATGTTTAAAACCGTTGGTATACCAGGTAGAAGAGCTTCATTTGGTGGAGCCACTGGTCAGGGTAGAATATGCCCAGGAGGAAGAATGTCAGGTCCTCCTGAATTAGAAAGAGCAGGGGGTTTCGATTTATTCGATTTGGATGCTAGAAGACCTGTTACCGATGTACGGTACTCTTACGGAATGACTCCACCGAGACCTCGTCCACGTCGAAGGTTATCAGGGCCTCCAGGAGTCAACCTTGAAAGAGGAAGACGTAGCGCAGTACCTTTACCTCTGAGTGATATGTCAAGACCACTATTAGATATTACAAGTCCAGAGTTTGTTACTCCTCCTTACGAAGAAATGTTTAAAACCGTTGGTATGCCAAGTAGAAGAGCTTCGTTTGGTGGAGCCACAGGTCAGGGAAGAATATGCCCAGGAGGAAGAATGTCAGGTCCTCCTGAATTGGAAAGAGCAGGAGGTTTTGATTTATTCGATTTGGATGCTAGAAGACCGGTTACCGATGTACGGTACTCTTTTGGGATGACTCCACCGAGACCTCGTTCACGTCGAAGGTTATCAGGGTCTCCAAGAGTCAACCTTGAAAGAGGAAGACGTAGCGTGGTGCCTTTACCTTTGGGTGATACGTCAAGACCACTATTAGATATGTCTAGTTTTGAAACACCTCCATATGAACAAATGTTTAAAACCGTTGGTATGCCAGGTAGAAGAGCTTCGTTTGGTGGAGCCACCGGTCAGGATAGAATATGCCCAGGAGGAAGAATGTCAGGTCCTCCTGAATTAGAAAGAGCAGGGGGTTTCGATTTATTCGATTTGGATGCTAGAAGACCGGTTACCGATGTACGGTACTCTTTCGGAATGACTCCACCGAGACCTCGTCCACGTCGAAGGTTATCAGGGCCTCCGGGAGTCAACCTTGAAAGAGGAAGACGTAGCGTGGTGCCTTTACCTCTGAGTGATACGTCAAGACCACTATTAGATATTACAAGTCCAGAGTTTGTTACTCCCCCTTACGAAGAAATGTTTAGAACCATTGGTATGCCTGGTAGAAGAGCTTCGTTTGGTGGAGCCACAGATCAGGGCAGAATATGCCCAGGAGGAAGAATGTCAGGTCCTCCTGAATTGGAAAGAGCAGGAGGTTTCGATTTATTCGATTTGGATGCTAGAAGGCCGGTTACTGATGTTAGGTACTCTTTTGGAATGACTCCTCCGAGACCTCGTCCACGTCGACGGTTATCAGGACCACCAGGAGTCAATCTCGAAAGAGGAAGACGTAGTTCTGCGCTACCTTTACCTTTAAGTGACACGTCAAGGCCACTATTAGATATGTCCAGTTTTGAAACTCCTCCTTATGAAAACATGTTCAGAACAGTTGGTGTACCAGATAGAAGAGCTTCGTTTGGTGGAGCCACAGGTCAGGGTAAAATATGCCCAGGGGGAAGAATGTCAGGTCCTCCGGAATTGGAAAAAGCTAGGGGTTTCGATTTATTCGATTTGGATGCTAGAAGGCCGGTAACCGACGTGCGGTACTCTTTCGGAATGACTCCACCAAGACCCCGTCCCCGCCGTCGGCTATCAGGACCCCCGGATTTCAATCTTGAAAAGGGACGGCCTAGTTCTTTAGGACCGTTACCTATAAATGATATGACTATGTCACTTTTTGAAGAACCCAGTGATTTTGATTCTACCGTCGCGGACGAACCTGAAGTGTGTCCCGCCGAACCGGAACCGATAGAGCACGTTGCTAAAGTTTCATTTATAAATATTACTAGTGAAGATGGTGAGAAACAAGTTTCCATATTAAGTGAAGAGCCTAAACGACAATCCGTACCTTCGAGGGACTCACCCGAGGATGTTGACTTTTCTTTCAAAGACACGTCCGACGAAAGGCCTGGCGATGTTTTTCTGTTCGACGGACCTGAGAGCAAACCGTGGAAAATCGCGATACAATTTAATCCCCAATACCCCACTAAGTTGCAAGAATCGAAAGAATGCAGGGATTTGAAAAACATTATACGGAATATCGCGGGGAAATCGCCTGCGCCCTCAGTCCGCAGAAAACTAAAACCTTCCTACATTTCTCGTACGCGACTATCACCCATCGAGGAGGCCGGTGAGGCCATGTACCCCTTCACGCCATCCCCCCCCTCGTCACGGCGCCACGACAGTCTCGACGACACCGAAGAATTCGAAAAGTTAGAAAGGATGGTGAAGCTTCTCGAAAGAGAAATTACGCCGAGCCCGCCGCGAGCCGACGGGAGTCCGAGGCGAAAACTGGTTTTCAGCCCTTCCCCTCCAGACCGCAGTCTAGACAGTACCGAAGAATTTGAAAAACTGGAAAGAATGATAGAAGAAATTGAAGCCCATGCAGAAAGTACCCCGAGTCCAAGATTGATGGCCAGACAACAATTGTTCAAAATACCGGCTCCGTCCAGAAAACCCAGCGAACGCCCCTTATCGGTCTTCGAGAGAATGACGAAGCGGGCCTATGATCAAGATATGGCGAAAATTCTTACTCCGCCGGCTGCCCAAAGAGTTATAACCACCGTGTTGAGCCCCATCGCCGGGCCGTTGAGAGCGTATCCGCCCGCTCGCCCGGCGCACCCCGCACCGGGTAGGACCGGCATTCCTCTGCCGACAGCTTCGAGCCATCCGTCGGGTCCGCGGCTGGCCCAGGCTCCCGCGCCCCCCGCGGTCGATCCCGCTCGGGCCCAGGCGCGGGCGCAAGCCGCCCAGGCTAGGGCCGCCGAGGAGCAAGCCGCCCGAGCCCGGGAAGCCCAGGCCCGGGTCGCCCGGGCCCAGGACGCCCGGGCTCAGGACGCCCGGGCTCTGGCCGCCCGGGACCAGGATGCCCAGGCCCGAGCCGCCTTGGGTCTCCGCCCCGTCTTCCGCGCCGGGACTATCCGCCTGATGAGCACCCCGGCGCGCCGCCCGTCCGGCTTGCCGATACCCATTCCCCTCCAGTCCACCTCCGACATGAGGGTCGCGCCGCCCCGCGCCCCCACTGGTTATCTCAATTTGAGAGGTACAAAAATGACCACGAGTACACCCATGCCCAAAAGATGAACATTTGGAAGAGAAGTAGCTAATTAAATGAAATAAAAAGAATACTAATTTAAAATGTAAAGAAAAGAAAACTTCAGAGGACGTTACCATTTTCCGTCAGGCGCAATGATTTCAGCGGAATGTTATTTCCAATAATTAGCATTTTCGTAATTCTTACGCGTACCTTTTTTTTTTAAATCGTCGATTTTCGTATTTTTTCCTTAAAAAAAATTTAATATACATTTTCTTTCAAACATATATTTTAATGATGCATAAATATAATGTAACACAATGAACAGCGATTAACAAGCCACCTCGCAGATGGCCAAAAATGAACTTTGATATATGTGACAAACTTTGAATACACATATAAATACTTATTTAGTCGAGTTGTTAGTTCAATTGGGAAATATTGAAACGTGCTTCGCTATCCTGAATCTATTTTTGAAATGTGTTATGGAAATATTGAAACGTGCTTCGCTATCCTGAATCTATTTTTGAAATGTGTTATTTTATGCAAACCAAAAATGTAAATTATTCGTTAAATATTAAATTGCTGTCATTAGCTTAATCTTTAATTCAATAGTGCAAATTGGAGAGAAATTTTGTAAAAATTAAGTAAAGTCTGATGTACGTATTTAGCAGTGGCGTAACTAAAACTCTCAGGTCCCCAACGTAAAATGGAAGGGCCCTTTGAATCTGATATGAATTGTTTATTCTACTATACTGCGCGATTTATTCATTAAACAGTAATAAAAAATTATTATATTATCTTAGTCTGATCCTTAATTATTAGAACTTCTGTACTCGTATGTAAAGATAATAGTTTCTGTAAGTGAGAAATAATATATAAAATTGTATTTTTGATTTTAATTTTTTTTTTTTTAGCTCATATTAGACCAGAGAAAAGTTTCCATACTTGAAAAAGTATCGATATTAAATGCATCGTAGAGTGCAGATCTTTTTTGGGGGGGGGGGGGGCCTATCTAACGTGGGTCCGAGTGCCCCGCACTGACACTGTTATGCCATTGGTATTTACTTCACAATATTCGACATGAAATTATATTTTAAATATTGATTGCGTATTGCTGAACTACTAAAAGAATAATGATGTAAATTTAGTTTTAAAAGTAATGCCATATTTTAGAGACGAAACGAAATTTGTGTTTATGGAGAGGTATATATATATTTATTTCTGACATAAAAATAAATTTATTTTATAATATTCATGTTTATGTATAGAGATGGTGTGCTGTTTATAAAGTTATACATTTGTAGAGATGGTGTGGATTCAAATTTGTGTATGTGCCAGACAATGGCCAAATTTAAATATTAAAATTTAACGAAACCGCCTAAATCGATGTTAAATTTACTCATATCCATATTTGTTTAGTTTCAATGTTGCTTAAATCCACAATCGCCCGATAGTGTAACAGTATTTAGCTGCCGTGGTGCATTGAAGCTTATCTTGTGTAATTTTGTGTATTAGTGGATCCCAAATCGAACAGTTTGCGAACAATGTGTCCTAAATTCAGTAAAATAGTATTAAAATGTATTTTAAAACATTCTTAATTATCTAAGCTCTGTGTTTAAAAAAAGAAATATATAACATTATTACATTTTTTTTAAATATATTTGTTTCCTGCCCGCATCACTAGATCAGAGTCCATAATATTATATCAGCATATTCAAATAAATATTATAAAAATATCCTTATTTACCGAAAATTCAATAAACTCGATTTGGAAAGTATCGACACCATACTCCACGTATTAGGTATCAATTAAAATAAACGCTAAAACTGACTTTTGTACTAATTTTAATGTTTATATTTTGTAAATGTTTTAAATAAATTTATTATGAATACATATAAAAGGCCAGAATTGTATGGAATGCTAATTTGATATTGGAATTTATATGTACGTTCTTACTTTATAATAATAATAAAAAAACAGTAGCTGAGAAGGTACCTATAAACGCGTTCGAAATGGATCGAAGTAAACCAGAGCGCTACTCCGATTCGTGGGATCGGATATATAGCTCTGGCAATTTTTTAATTTTAATTACTCATGTTCGTTATTTTGGATATACTAAATAATATTAAAAAGTCAGAAAATTTGTAAATAATTAAGTAATGTATGTTGTAATGCAGAATCAACATTTGTCACCATTCGAATCATAAAATAAGTGACGGCATTAAAAGGCTCCTTTTAAAACAAATTATTAATTTATGACAGAAGTTACATACTAGATTATACATACTTTTTTAAACTATTACATAGATAGAACTTTTACACTAATAAACTGAATACTATTTGCCGTAATTAAGATAATACAGACATTATAAGAAAGACCGCAATCGTTTAATTCATTTTCCGTATGCCACAAAATTGCCTTTATATGGAAAATTCTTGCATATACGAAATATATTTTCTTATAATCTTAAAGCCAAGATTACGGAAACAACTCTGGACTTGCAATTTAACAAAATGTTGAAAAATAATAGTAATAAATTGTTGAACAAGAATTCAGAGTCTAGTCACTAGTGAGTAGAATGAACGATGTTTGCAAAGAAAGTGACCTTATTATGAACGTCAACAAGTCGAAAGTGATGGTATTCGAGAGGAAAGAAAGCAAGACAACGTGCAAAATACTTGTAGGTAATGAATGTTTAGAACAAGTAGATGAGTTTGTGTATTTGGGAAGTGTGTTTGTAAAGTTGATGTTAGTATAGTGAGTAAGATTAAAAAAGGATCACTTAGGTGGTTCAGTCGTACGGAACGGATGAATGAGGAGAGAATGGTAAGAAAGATATATGATGCAAGTGTTGATGGCACCAGAAATAGAGGACGTCCGCGGAAGACTTGGCACGACCAGGTAAACCGGATAATGGAGGATGGTTCTGTTAGAAGCCTCAACAATCGGCAAGTTCGTATGAGAACATGTATGAATGCGGATGAGGCGAGAATTGTGTGTCAGGGCAGAAGTGTGTGGCGCTCTATCCTTTCTGTCTACTCCCGCGGAGAAACGGCCTGATGGTAAGTAAGTAAGTAAGTAAGTAACTATTAGTCTCATCTTGAAAGAGTACGCAATTCGCTTAGAACTTCTCGAATTACAAACTAGAAAATTAATGAAACTTGATAAAGATAGTATTGAAGATAAAATAAATATTTATGATCTATTCTATTTCACTATGTTTTTTCGAGATCGTAAATTTTTCAGCATGCCCTAGAATCACTAATAGTCTATATATTTTTTTTATTTATAAATTTTATTCATTTTTGTGTACATTTTGGTCAAGCTAGCTTTCGACAATCTCAATTTGTCGTGGATTTTCTAAGAATAATAGGGACCCAGCCTCGCCCCCAAATTCGGGCCCGAAATATGCATTCGTCCAGGACCTTCAAGGGTAAATCCGGCCTTGACCTCAATCACCAATCCATACGTGTTAATCTCGATTGGAGTGCCTCTGCTCTGGCTGATTAAAACATATTTGATGGAAAGGACTTTTATCAGTGGCGTAACGAAAAAAAAATACGGCCCCAATGCAAATTGGAAGGGCCTTCCGTAAATGTATTTTATATAAGATAATTGTATATACTACGGCGTTATACAATAAATATTAAGAATATAATTGGTCTCATGTCTACTGTAATATTTACACTTTTATGAGAAAAAAGTAACGTAAACTAGTTTTAAGGTTATTTTTTCTTTCGATGGTCTGGTCCCTAACCCTAACTGGTTATATTAGCGGGGTACTACGATGATTATTGTACAGTTTGATAATATTACGTGTGAAATCATTTTTTTAAATATATAATTCCATTTCTTGCGGTGGTAGATTTAAAAAATTATTAGTCGTCCACCAAATGTATTGTAGGGTGTAAATATTTTGGACTTCTATCTATCGGGCGTTACTGCATTGGCGTAGTTACGCCACTGATTTTTACGGTTTCAGTAAGGGGTGAAAAATCGACGGGCAATTTTCTCATTACAGTAACATCTCGAGTTACGTAAGTAATGCGTTCCGTTGACCTTTACGTAACTTGAATTTTACGTATGTCAAATTTGCAAATTGGTTAAGTGTAACTACGTAAATAAAACTATATTTAAAATATTTTTTATCACATGTGTGTAACGTACTATTTATTATTACGTGTTTTATAAAAGAATAAAACAAAAAAACTTTAAATAGACTTAAAATGCATTCGTGGCGCTTCGTTAGAGTAGCCGAATAATTCCGACAAGTTAATATTATATTTACAATGACATCTGTGCATACTCGGTGTTATAGTTAACAAAACGCGCAAAAGCAAGCGCGCTTGGGTATTAGATGTTTGAATATTTGGGTGTAAAATTTTATGTGTTTTTTTTCTGATTTTCGAGATTTCCTTTTTACGTATCTACGAATTTACGTAAGTAACGGAGTGTTACTGTATTTGATATTTTTTACCTTTGATATTCCTACAATACGTTACTGCTCGCGAGAAATTTTCGTGGATGACATAGCCCTAATGGCGGGCCTGTATCTCCACCTACGCGCCTATCTCTCACTCTCCATACCTCCTGTTTTGCAACTCCGTTAGTCTATCCGTGTAATTGTGACTCAATCCGTTTTGTGTCTTGTCCACTGTCCCTCTTTTAGGAGTATTTTTTGATTAATGGATCTGCCTTAAACTACTACACCTTAATTTTCCATCTATATGTAAAGATATGTTTATGGATTTATATTATATGTTTTTTATGAATATTATAAACACTTAAGGAACGCTGGAGTGTCTAAATTTTAAAAATTTTCCTAAAATTGCTAATAACCACATTAAATTTCTTCTCTTTTTTCGTTTTGCATAAACTTGAATATGTTATTGAATTAGAGTCGCGTATTTTTTTCGCTTTAACGAGTGGGACAGACAGGGAAGCCCTACCTTCTAAAGCTGTCCTGGAAAAGGGCTGGTGTTATCGCATAACCGCCAACGCAAGCTGAAACTGAACGAGGATAAGATGGAATCGTTTCTGTTCACACACAGAATGAAGACCATGCTGAGAGTCAAACTCATCGTCAACGATAGCGAAATCGAATGGCAAAGTTAGGTCAAGTACCTACTTTGCTCTGAATCTTGACCGGTGATTGAATTGGGGCCAATAAGAAGTGACAAAAACACGCGTGAAAGCGAACCAAGCGATTGGTGGGCTCTGGCTTCTATTCAACTACACATGCGCAACAAATCAATTTTGTACCGCAGCACGGTAACCGGTTATCATCTATGCATCTGCATATCCGAGTTCAACAGGCATATACAAAACAAAATATTCATAAACTACAAGGAATACAAAATGATAAAATTCGCTTAAAAACTAGTGATGAGATAAACCGTTTATGATAACACCTGTGAGTATGATAGCACGTGTGAGTATGATAGCTCGTGTGAGTATGATAGCACGTGTGAGTATGATAGCACGTGTGAGTATGATAGCTCGTGTGAGTATGATAGCACGTGTGAGTATGATAGCACGTGTGAGTATGATAGCTCGTGTGAGTATGATAGCACGTGTGAGTATGATAGCTCGTGTGAGTATGATAGCACGTGTGAGTATGATAGCACGTGTGAGTATGATAGCTCGTGTGAGTATGATAGCACGTGTGAGTATGATAGCACGTGTGAGTATGATAGCACGTGTGAGTATGATAGCTCATGTGAGTATGATAGCACGTGTGAGTATGATAGCTCGTGTGAGTATGATAGCACGTGTGAGTATGATAGCTCGTGTGAGTATGATACTTGATTGTAACGATATAAATTTTTTAGTGAACCAGTGATTGCTCGCCGAATAACGACTAATCAGTTATCAATCATTTTTAAGACCCATGTCCACGGAAGGAGACACGCTGAGATAATCTCAGAGATTTAGTTAAGAGACATCTCAATACGCGTGTTGAGATTTTGATCTGGAGATAAACTCAGAGGTCACCTCGAGATCGGCAGAGAGAGCGACACAAACTCTAATCAATGTATACGGCATTCGATCTGACAGTGAGATTTGACACGGGCACATAAACGTCACCTGTTTTGAAAAATCAGTAAGCATTATCTAAAATATAAGGCATTACATTACAAACATTTATTCCTTTTTAACTGTTGCTCGGGTGATTCAAAATCATCCAACTGATGAACGATAATGACATGTGAGGCGCGAGACGGCGATTCTCTGAGACATGGTGTACACGGGACAAATCCTTATCTCAGAGATTGTCTCTAGTCCAATCTCTTAAAAATCTCATTCGTGAACTTGGGTTATTACAATCGAAAGTAAATGATCAGAAAAACGGTTTAGTTCATCGTTATTAAAAACAAATCAATTTATTTTGCCCGGGGTTGGCTGATTTAACCACAATATAAAATAGGGGGAGATGGGTGACTTTATTTTGCGCAAGTCCTAAAGAGTATCGATTTATGCAATATTTGTTCTTGGCAGAGGAAGCTAAGATGTCTTGGGGAGTCCAGTGGGGTGGCTATATTTTCTTCAGGGTCCTAGAGTGTAACTAAGTGTAGTTGAATGTTAAATAAGACAGTAAATATAATTGATTGAAATATTGTTTTTAAAAAAATATTTATGAGCTTCTAGAAAGATACTTTTAAGACTATGAAACAAAAATTTATAATAAATAAGTAAATATTTAAAAATAATAATAATAGAAGAAACGAAGAATTTAAGAATGCCGGATACAAAATGCATATTTGTTTTTGTTGTATGGATATCTACTTGGTATGATTGCATAAGACTGACCGTCACCGAGGACTGCTATTTATAGCAGACTGCAAATAGTAGATTATACAATGTAAAAGTATTAGAAACGATCTTCCAAGAAACCTTCTCATGGTTGATTTACAGACGATGTTCATGTTTTTAATTTAATGTTACGTGTCACGTATCATATTTCAAATATGTGCGTGCACGTTGCGTGATACATAGTGAATATTATGTTCCAGGCCGATTTTGTTTGACCACCATTTTGATTTGGAAAATATTTGTCAATTTACATTTGGTAGTCATAAAAAGTAATTGATTACAATTTATTATGTAGCATTTAACGTCTCAATAAAGTGTTAAATCTATTAAAACATCTTATCTAGCTAATAATGGTAATACTGTAACCATTAATGGTGATCGCTGTCGTCACATGTTGGAAAACTTATCGGCGGTTGAATTGATTCGATTGGGCCTGCAACACATGTAGTTTCAACATAACGGTGCTACCTCACACAGCCCGAGCTAAGCTTGAAATTTTGCCAGAAATTTTTCCCGGTCGCATAATGTCAAAAAGTGGTGATATCAATTGGCCTCCTCGATCACCTGATTTTGCGGCTCCCGGCTGTTTTTTGTGGGAGTACTTGAAAGGAAATGTAATGCTACAGCAATTCGAAATGAAATTGCTGAAATAACACGCGAAGTGTGTGAGAATTTTACGAAAAATATGGTTAAAAGAGAACGCATTTAAGCCGCTGCCAGAGGCGGCCATTTCGTCATATTCCAAATATAATTGTTATAAAACAATTAATTGATAAATAAAAATCAAATTTAAAAATTATGCTTCATTTTCTAGTTATTCAAAAACAACATCAGCCTGGAACATAATATTCACCCTGTATATTACGTAAAACACCACTGAGAATAATATTAGAATGAATCATACCTAATCACATCTTAGATGGACAAACCGCTAATGTTTTTCATAACCAGGTAAATAATTACATTTTGTTAACTTCACTACTCCGTATTCAACTCTGAATATATATCACATCGCGTATTATACAATCGATTATATATCGATAAAAGATAATTAAAGATAAATTCGTATTGACGTATACATGTTCTTGTCCCCGCTAAATGCACGGTTACTCGTCACTTCTAGTCAGAGTGCGTCGAGAATTCGAGTGAGTTGTTCGTGTTGTGTTTCACCTTGTGTCTATTTTGTTGTATTTTTTCGGCGAGTGTTTTTACAAACCACAGCATGGGTGAAGGTAGCCTCACCGTCCAGTATGCTGCTGCACTTTGCGGTGAGTGTCAGACGATAAAAATAATACCGCGTGACTGTTCTTCGGAACTGATAGTTATAACAACAATGTGTAATCGAATGGACCTCTCGATCCAGCGAGATTCTTAAGTAGTATCCTCTGTCTTATGTTGATAAATTCTTGAACGTTGAAGTAATTGATGAAGTTAATGCATTATATATACCCAGTGGTGTAGTGCTAAATAAAAAATGTACCAGGACGGTGTTTGATATTAACCCCCCTTTTTTAAATGTATTTCTACGGAAATTTAAAATTGAATATGTATATTTGAGGTTAAAAGGACATGGTTTTAACCAGCAATAAATTAGCTTCAAACCATACATATGTCAAAAAAACTATCGACCTATAACATGTAGCCAAATTTAAAGATGATTATTTATGACTTGCTCACATATTTCATCTGTCTCCAAGTGCATGTGATCAATGGTTGAAAGAATGGGATACTGCCGCCCACCCAGACGATCTAATTCTTAACAAAAAACTTGTAAATTTTCTAGTAATGACATTCACGTTTTAAAAATGATCCGGTCTTATATATTTGTAAGCATTCTCCTAATATTCGTCCACTGCACGATATTTGATGTATAAAATCCTATGCGGAATGGAATATTTTGTATCAAAATGTATGAAAAGTAAGTTCCGTGTCAAAAGAGGGTCAGGGCGGCCCCCTGGCTCGAAAAGAAGTGTCAGGGCGCCGCCCTGGCCCCACCACCACTGGACATACCTACTTACACATAATATTCGATTGCAGAATTCAATGCACAGCAGATTTGCATACATAATTTTAATCTTTTATTTTAGAATAAAAATAAAATTCATCAACATAGCATTACGTTGCTTTGTATTGAATAATTAGCATTTGACATACAAATATCATATGATTACGATAAAAATATATCAGTCATTTTTTTAATCGACTTTATATGTTTATCAGTGTAAAGGAATAATAATAATGCCTATCTGCACTTGCGCTGTTAATGGTGCAATATCGTGTCCTTGGAACAATAAGGTGTTATCTGACATTTACATCAAACTGGGGTAGATCTTTCAAGCTATTAATATTTTTAGATTCGGCGGGGCTTGGTTCATCTCCCGTGAGGTGAAATTTTTACAAAAAATAATACACTATAATTATATATAATATAAATAATAAGTATATATTGTAATCAAACAAACTGATTCCTGATTTCGGGGTCAGTATATAATATATTTTATTTGTTGTTCTTAAACATATGCTATATAGTCGAGTGCTACTAAAATACTTACTTTATTTTCTCATTGTATCCTAAACTGCCAGAAAATTTGACACATTTTAACCCAGTTATAAAAGCAAAACTATTATCAGAATTTTAATACGAAAAAGTCAACTTTGACCAAAACGTTAGATAGTTATTCCAAAGTCAGATTACGTGGATCATTATATATATAAGTATACGTATTTATCAATTTCGTATTTTTATTTTTAATTAGCTATTAAAATTATTTGACTTTCTTCATCCCTTGTTCATCAGTATCTCGACTTTTTTCAATTCCCGGGACTCGAGAGTTAAAATTTTCAAGTCCCGGGACTCAAGAATTAAAATTTTCAAATCCCGGGATTCAAGACCATGAATTTTATTTCACTATAGAGAAATTAGTTTTTAATAAATATTATGATTATTATTATTAGTAGCTATTAGGGATATTATCCGTAATAAATCAAATAATAATTACATCTTCAATATTTGCAAAATTACTTTGTGACCTCATCTTATATTAATAATTAGACAAAATACTTTGTTTAACCCACTATTTATTAATTATTCTACATGTTTCGATATCTATGGTATCATATTCAGTAAACAATGTATACTGAAATTAAAAAAATACAAGCATAGATTTTTATCTATGCTTGTACAAAAATATAAAATGGTGAATAAGTAAGAACTGATATGAAAACAAATTTAAAAGGTGACTATTTGCAAAGCTTTGCAAAGTTTATCCGTTAAATCTCATGTCTGCGTTAAAAAAAGAAATGAAATTGTTTATTTTCTCAGAACCATATGACCCGCGTACACCCAGAAAATAATTCGTTCTTTTACCTGTAAAAATCTTAAATATAACATATATATTATATATATCGAAAGTTGATTCAATACATTTTCCCTTCTTTCATGAATGTCACATGATGTACGTACATACTGTTTATTACAGGGCTATTAAATGCTGTCATTTATGTTTAATCATTTTTCATAATTTAAAATTAAATAACGACATTTTACAGTCGTTGCCTAGGAGTTTCAACATCGACATTGCAAATCATTAAAATTCCATTAACTAAAATACTACCATTATTTTTCAGAATATCAATCTAAGAATTATTGTGTCGTATCGCAGTCTAAACAAGGAACATTTATTGCTTCAATTAACTTCATTATTGTTTCAATGATCCCATTGGTTACTTTGGATTTATTTATTTTCATTGCAATCAAGCTTATAAAATGTTGTGTAGATATTTTAAAACAAAGCTACAAATAATTTAAGCGATTATTTTATTAAGGACTCATTAAAAGTGTTCGATACATTTTTACTTGACTTGGTAATTGGCTAATAGTACTATACCTGTATAGTAGTAGACATTTTATCTTCGCTTAGAATTTCGGCACAACGTATTAAATGGCATTTTCATACGTATCTATAGAATTTCGATAGAAATATTACATACTACAGAGAGGCTCAGGGTGCAGATTATTTCAGATGTAACGTATTTTGTAGATACGATAATCCCTGTAGTCAGAGGCGTGCACTGCATATAACCAAAACAATTGTGCATTACTAAAAAAATTTTTAAATAAATATAAATTAAATATTGCATATCGTCGGTGATACTGCATAACCGCTGAACTACTGTTTGCAATACTGCGAAACTACAAATGATTAAATTTTACAGGAGGTAAAAAAACTTCTTAGGTATTGCATTTTAAAAGCTGTATAAAGATGTATTTCTAGTAAAAAACAACCTTATGGATCATCAAGTTATTACTCAATGGCAAAATTATACATTTTCGGTAATCTAAGAATATTACATCCCTTAGCAGTTTTGGTCGTATCGAATTAGTAAAATCTGCCACGTATTCATCGTAGATACGCGGAATTAAAACTTTTATTTACTTTCAAACATTTTATTAATCAAATCAATTTTTAATAACCACGTCATTATAACTCCGTCCAACTGCAAGAGCATAATATTAATGAAGCCAATACAATATAATCGTAGAAAAAACAATAATTGTTAACAAACACGAACAGCACTCTGTTTTCTAGTACCTCTCGTAGTAATTAACTAGATGAAAATGTATACTTAATGAATATCAATTTGGAAGAGTAATACGTCAGACCGTTGGACATTATTTATCAATGTAAATACATGTGAAAAGTGAACCTAATAAATGCATGCATTTAAATATATTATTCAATTTAAATTTAAGTGCCAGTCTCAATTTTGTTATAAAAAATCCGTCTTGACAATATTTATTGTCAATTAACATCCGTATTATAAGGAAAGAATGTAAAGCTGATGTTAGTATAGTGAGTAAGATTAAGAAAGGATCACTTAGATGGTTTGGTCATATGGAAAGGATGAATGAGGAGAGAATGGTAAGAAAGATATATGACGCAAGTGTTGATGGAACCAGAAATAGAGGACGTCCGCGGAAGACTTGGCACGATCAGGTAAACCAGATAATGGAGGATGGTTCTGTTAGAAGGATGAGGCGAGAATTGTGTGTCAGGACAGAAGAGTGTGGCGCTCTATCCCCTCTGCCTATCCCCACGGGGAAACGGCGTGATGGTAAGTAAGTAAGTAAGTATTATAAGGAATAATCTAAAAAAAATAACAACACAATCGAAAACTAAATTCTGCTTGCGTCTAAAATATGGCACCAAGAAATAATGACTGATGAGAGATCATTAATGGTAATTCAGCTTATCAAAAAAATCATGACTATCTTTCGATATAACATCTTTTAATTCTTGCAAATGATTGTATTTCATCTTAGATATTTTTTGTGGGGCTTGATGAATCTGAGGAACATATGACAAAAGAGATTCGATTCGTTTGGGGCGCCTGGGTAATAGGGAAAACTCGTCAGAAAACATATTTTTGTAATGCCATCGATGTTGTACCTAAGAACTCTTATATCAGTAACACATTTGTCACCAGCAACTCTTCCAGGACGTATAGAGTCGTAAACGTGGTAATCTTTGAAAAAGCTAAAATCTAGTAAAACTATATCGTAAGGAAAGGGTCTAGATCTAGCTTCCTTTGCTACAGTCGCGTATTGGATGGGAAGAAATATTTCCCAATTTTTATGTTTCCTTTCCACAACCGAATGAACCGAGTCGGCTTCCATTTGGGTGCAGCTCTTTTCTAGAAACGTTTCCGTAATTGTTACTTTTTTCTACACAGCTAGACGTAAAAGCCTGTTCGAAACTATATTGTTTCTATTTGAGCCGTGCATCCATCCGTGTATATAATAATGTCTTTATGGTCTTTGTAAACAAGTTTCGTCAAATAATCTATGAAAAATGAAGCGTAAGTTGTGGCTTTCAAGTCGGTAATAGTTTCGTCAAACCAGTAACACGTTACTCAGTGGTTGCATGAATTATAAATTGTAAAATATAGTGAGCTGGCATTGACATAAGGACATAGCATTACAGCTTGCAAGTCAGCTACTAAAGCATGTATTTTACGTTTGATGGGTGCCCCTTTATCTTTTTTCTTTTCCAGTCGAGCAGCTTCTTTTAGGGCAACGTGTCTTTGATAAATAATCTCTGATATATGACCAACTTTATAGGCACACCAGGTATCACGCTCATCTTTTTTTGGCTGGAAAAGTGCAATGTTTCCTTGTAAAAGTAAATCTTCAAAAAGTTTTCTACAAGCAACAGGAGTAGAGACAGAATTCGCATGCTCTACATACAATCAGTATAACTGAGCTTTATTTAGATCGAATAACAGGTTCCAAGTAAAGTTTTTTCGACTAGATTTTTTGCAATAGTGCGAAGGTAGTTTTGGCAATGCGTGGAGAATTCAATACCGAGCTTCTTTTCGTAATTTGTTCAGAGCTATTATTTATTGTTTATTCTATATAACGTTCATGGGTACCCGTCTGTCTTCTGTTACCCAACGAATACCTGACTGTCCATTCCATAATACCGAGAGATCCCAAAAACATATTATGGCATACTCTCACTTTCTTGTCACAAGTTTTTAGAGACTTTGTTTTCGTTGCGTCTACTCTCTAATCCTTTAGTTTTTCGTTGCATTTTTTGTACGTCAATTAAAGTCAGTACAAGTATCAGCCCATGACATTGCCCAAAAATGATCAAATATTATTTTTCGATTGTCTTCTGTGAATATAATATTATCACAAGCAAATACTTTCCTGGCGATACAACACTGAGACGAACATGCCAATTTCATTTTTCTTGAAGGTTTTGAAATATCTTGTATATATTTATCACCGACCTTCCTGAAACCTAAAGACTCTTTTCCCATCATTCTCTTCTTTTTATTAACTTGCCTTTCCACGTGTCCACTTCTACCTTGGATTTCTTTTTCTTTGTGAAATCCCCTCTTGATCCATTATCCATTGATCATTGATCCAACTGAATGGAGGATGATAGAGTCTGGTTAGTGACGTTACATAATGGATTTCCATCGTTGGATAGCACAAAATTGAGGTCAGCCACTGAATCGTCTGAAGAAAAATCTAATAGATCACCTCCGAAAGAGCTCAAAAGAGGTAGCGGTAATTTTTCAAGATTATTCAAAAATTCAGCTAGACCAGAATATTGATAGTCAGCTAATGACGGCCTCCATGAAGCATCTGCTTCATCTAGAGAATTCAGTGCCAGGCCTTGCAAATTGCTATCATTTTTATCGCCAATAATTGTTATTTTTTCTTGAGCAAATCCTTTCTCTGTTTGATCAAATCCTTTATCGATTCAGAAGTCCTCGACATGATGCCAACGGTCTTTTTTCTTTAAAAAGTGAAAAATACCGTTTAAATATTTTATATTACGAAAATCTACAAATAACAATGGTGACAATAATTTATTTGCAACTAAAACCGCCAAAATACTGCTTTGCATTCAAACCAAATATTTCTCGAGTAAACATAATTCTGTTTAAATATGACAATATCCAAACAATATATACATGAAATATCATGTTTTAACACCTTACCTGCGCAAAAAAGTAGTTTTTGACAAAAAAAAAACAAAATTTCTACGAGTGCAACTGACCACTGTCCGATTTGTTTACGTTTTAAAATAATATTGCCAGCAAAAGTCAAAAGTCATCACCTGCACCGCGCTCTTACCACGATACAGCTTTCCTATTGGTCCACTTAAAAATAAATCTTTGTGAAAACGCGCTAATTATCCCACAGAGCGCGACGGCGCGAAATCTCAAATTTGCTACTTTTGCAGTTACACGGAATTTCAAGTAGTAGATTAGCGGTTATCAGTATCACCGAAGATATTTCATAATTACGCTAACGCCCACCGTGTATCAGTAGAATCATTAATTGCATAGTTCTGGATGCTACCGCGTGACGCCACCGAAGCGCTGTAGTCCTCTACTTGGTTATTCTTCATTTATTGCTTCCACAATTGCTAGCCACTGTTTTAATGTATCGTTCTATTCAAGCCATACAATTGCTACCTACTGAATTGTAAGTTCCACTCGGCAGAGCCAAAATTCAACCAATCCATGTTGTACGGTGTTCTTACTTATGCTGTTTCCTAACAGAATGACATTTGAAAGATTTTGAACTTGGCTTAGAGCTCATAAAAGCGTCTACTTCCTCACTTACTAATTTGCAAATTTTATTACCTTACTAAACGTGTTGTTTTCGTGATTTTTCTTTGCGTTAAACGAAAGTTCATAAACCTATATAGAATGTGGCATAAAACATATTATATAGTATTGTATAATATCGTGGTAGCAGCATAACCTAAGTCTATACCTACTGCACGCCACTGCCTTTAGTCCTCAATAGATTTCGATCTAATTTTTTTGATAATCGAACTGGTAAATATCTCGGCCGCTTTAGTTAGCCAGCCTGATCCGGCGTCTTGTTTGAAAATGGCGGCTGTCTAAAAACTTTAAAAATTCGTAAGTCCATTAAAATTAGACCAAGATATAAATATATTAAACACACGCACACAAAATGTACCCGATTCAGTCGGTACCGGAAAGGTTTAAGTTTTAGTATCAATTCTGTAAAAACTGCAGCTTCGTCTATCCACCAAGATTATTTATTGCAATATAATGCAAAAATATACAAGTTGTATCAAAGTTTATCCACATTTAATAAAAATTAATTGATTTAATTTTTGGTGTCTCCTATCGTACATCACTCAAAAGTATTTGTGATTTGTCGCAATATAAAGGTGATATAAACTAAAATATTTTTTCATTAAATTGATTTTTTAATTTGTATTATATATATTATATGAATTTAGATAGTTAAAAAGTATGCAAGTTCCTACTTACCTGCGGCATGTCGATGTTCCACATTCAAAATAATTGTGACAGATTCAAAGTTTGCTTTTGTTTAGTACTACGGGGTGAATATTATGTTCCAGGCCGATGTTGTTTTTGAATAATTAAAAAATGAAACATAGTTTTTTAATTATTTTTTTTTTATCGATTACTTAGTTTATTACAATTATGTTTGAAATATGATATTGGCCAAATGGCCGCTTTTAGTAGCGGCACAAATGCGTGCTCTTTTAACCATATTTTTCATAACATTCTCGCACACTTCGCGTGTTATTTCAGCAATTTCATGTCGAAAATTATCCTGTGCCATCGGAATTGTTGTTGGCTTATTGGCGTAGACCTTTCCTTTCACGTACCCCCACAGAAAATAGTCGGGAGCCGTCAAATCAGGTGATCGAGGAGGCATGTGAGGCTTTTTGACATTATGCTGCCGGGCAAAATTTCAAGCGTATCTCGGGCTATACGTGAGGTGGCACCATCCTGTTCATCGACCCAATTCAGCAGCCAAAAAGTTTTCCAAGATGTGACGATAGCGTTCAGCATTAATGGTTACAGTATTGCCATTATTAGTTAGATAAGATGTTTTAATGACGTTAACACTTTGCTGAGGCGTTAGACGCTACATAATAAATTGTAATCAACTACTTTCTACGACTACCAAATGTGAACTGACAAATGTCTGCCAAACCAAAATGGCGGCCCAACAAAATCGGCCAGGCACACAATATTTATTAAAATGTTGTTGTATTATAAATTTCGCTGCTACCCAATATGCGCGGAATCACTGACGCGGAGATATATAAGATTAAATGAGATTATGTAAAAACTAGCAAATTTAAACGTAAAATGTCGTCTTCGAGCGAAAATTTGTGTTTTTTTTTCAACAAAAACTTTACCCGTATACTTTGCCTTCAATCTTTTAACGAACTAGGTGAATGTAATAATGATGAATATTTATGATATATTTTCAGTTTCATTATCTCTGGTGAACCAAGGGATGCTTCAGGGATGGCCCTCCCCGGTGCTGCCAAAACTACTCGGGGGAGAAACTAGAATTAATATAACAAAAGTAAGACGGATGTCCAATGTACATGTAATTAAAATTAAATGTATCCCTTGCCTCCTCGCTTCTAGTACGTGCCATTCCTCGAGTCGAATGTTCAATTGACTACGTGAGATTTATAAAAAGTGTATGTGACGTACGCATGCGACAATGTTGTATGAAACTAGTATTTAAAACCCGTTTTGGTATAGTTTTTCTGAACTGGCTCTATTAACATTAATTAAACATAGAAAAAATAGTTAAATGTTTTAACTTTAAATATGATCTTTATTAAACAATAATTAAATACATATCGTCACCTAAGCAGCGACACCGCGTATTTCAATTTTTTGTCAAATTAAAATATTTATATCATTGGATTTAAATTTTCGCGGAGAATCGTTCTATATCACTAGTTTCACGACAGCGTCCGCTAGGGGCGTGCAATTCAAAAAAATGTAATCACCACTTATACGTAACCTCCCTGTCAACTGCGCACAAGTCAAGGGAATCGTACCTAAGTTTAGTTTAGTTTCAGTTTAGAAAAAATTTACTCCTCTTTACAATTCTAAAAAGGTAATACTTCAGTAATTGTTCAAAAAACAACTACAAAAATCATTTAAAACTAGTTATGTGACGATTTCTAATGTAAAATTGGTATCAGAAATATTATTGTTAATTAAAATTTTAACCTATATAGTGGCGTAATGGGGCCGGAACGCGAACAAAAAGTCGCATATTCACATTTCAAATGAAATTGATACCTTACTACAATAAAATATATAATTTTCCCTACGCGTGACATACAGATACATTAGGATTTTGGATAGAAGATAAGGAATCTATAAAATAGATGATAAACAATTTCTGTTACGTAGATAATAGGGTAACTTGTCCGGAAATTGTACACGATTTTAATTAACTTTTACTTTCAAACATTTTTGGAACCAGAAATCAGAGCTGTATTTAGGACCCCTTCAAATCCAATAATATCTTATATATTTTAGAATGTCTTTACATCTATTTATTACATATTACTTCCTTGTAAATATATATAACTTTGAGTATTAATACACGCTAGAAGACGCTAGAATAAAATCAATTATTAAGTTTTGATAAACTTCTAAATTTTTGAAAACACATTTTTGTCACGATGTTATAATTTCAGAGCAGTTTCATTACAAAATAAAGTTGATTGCTTTTAAAAATGGAATGATAGATGTATCAATCATAACAAAAGACTGCAGAATATAAGTTCAAAATAGCAACTAAATATTTTTTCCATAAATTTAATTTGTATTAAAATACCACAGAACTATGTTCTGAAATTGCAACTTCACAACAAAAATGTGTTGTCTTTAAAAATTGAAAATAAAATAATATAATATATGTACATTTTTATTTTTATTTAGACACATAATATATAAGTATTATACAGCTAAAAAAAAATCAGTTTGAGACTCAAATAGACAAGTCTGCTTCAGGACGAATTGGCAAGCAAAATATATTTCATAAAAGCAAATAACTGATTGAAGGTCATTAAATAGAATTACTATTACTAAATTAGAATAAGGCAAGTAAACGTGAAAATATATAAAATGATATAATAAAAATACAATATGTATAAATAAAATGTAAACACATACAAGGTAAAGGAAAATATGTAAGATTCAAGTTATAATGCAGTCAGTATAATACACAAAATGCAGTTATAAAAATTAATAATAATAATAATAATAAAATACATTTATTAGGTTCACTTTTTATATGTATTATGTACTTACATTGATAAATAATGTCTAACGGTCTGACGTATTACTCTTCCAAATTAATATTCATTAAGTATACATTTTAGTTAATTACTATGAGTGTTGCGTAATATTTCTAATATCAGACGAATGTACCGATGGTATGCATATAAAATTTGGCAAAGTAAATACAACATATCAGTAAGAAATTAAGACATATGTTTGGGTACCCTGCCTGCTACACTAGTAATTTACTGTATTATAGCAGACAGTGTTCCTCCGGTATAACAGTAAGCAAAGTGCAATGATTAATGTACAAAATATACATATGTAAACAGTCAACCAAGATATGTATTTAGGTAATTCAATATACTGTTGTAGCAGTTTTATTCTCAGGTTTGGACATTTAAAAGTTCTTGGGCGTAATTTCTCCCCATTTCGTGGAGCCAGAACTGCACTTTTCGTGAAAAATATGCGAGACTACGGTTGCAATCTTTCACTTTTGCATTTGGACCGTTGTATATTTTTGGTGCTAGAAATAAATGGAATCTTTGTGCAAAAGTTTTGTTTAGTTTATAATATAAAACAGTTATTTCATAATATAAAACAGTTTACTGCCATCTGCTCTTCCTAATTTTAACAACCAATTTTAAACGTCATTTTTAAAAACTTTATTGTCATTTGTTGAAGTTTTAATATTATTTACAATTTTATTATATATTCTGAGAGTTTGAAAAATGAATAATCTTTGATCAAAAGTCGTTTTCATTCTTGGAACTTTTTTAGATTATTAGCTCTTGTGGGATAATATCTTTCAGTCCTCACAGAAGGAGCGCTTATTTTCCTATGAAAGCTTGTAGCACATATAATTGTATTATTTTATATTATTTTACTTTATATGCAAAGCATTTGTTTATTAGATAATATATTATTTTTACCTTGACATTGAGAAAATGTGTGGAAATAATAAAGTTAAGTACTTACTTGCGGTCATGAACTTGGAGGTCGCGGAGAATAATTATAAAAATGAAACAATTCATTATTAACTCTCTTACAATCACATCGTTTCTCGTACCATAGATGGTAGAGCGCAACATTCTTCTACTCTGACACAAATCTTGTCCCATCTACATTTACACATCTCCTAATCACTGACGCAACTAAGCCAATGCAGCTGATACTGTGCATTGGAACCCACATAAGACAAGAGTCTGTAAGGTCCACACCCAACGATTTTTCCAACGCTAATATAAACAAATATATAATTATTTAAATGTACTGCAATGACAAATGAGACAATAAAATTTTTCGAATATCTGGTTTACCTAGTCAGGCCAAGTCTCGCTAGTGTCCTCTATTTCTTATGCTATCAATGCTCGCATCGTACATCATCTTGAGATTGGTAGAAATAGATACAAACACCGGCCATTAAATTCGATAATATTTATTTATTTATTTAATTCTTATCATAGTGCATACACAAGCATTTCTATACATGCTCTAATATAAACAAGTCTTAAAGTCTTTTCTTTTACTAAAAATTATCTTTTACATATCTAGTCAGTTTCACTTTAAATCTATTCAATTTTTTATGTTTTCTGGCATTTCATTAAAAATCTTCATCGCACTATACATCATCGATTTCTGAGATTTGACCTTCCTCCTGAATGGCAGTCTCAGTCTATCCCTTCCTCTAGTACGATGCTCGTGCTCATGTTGCTTTGCATCAATTTTTCGTATAAATTCCGCCGATATTTTCTTATTGAGGATTTTATAAACAAATAACATTGTATTAAAACATATTTTCTGCTTAAAGGTCATCATATTCAGATTTTTCAGCATTGCACTGATCCGAGTATATGTATTTTTTCTGAGTATTAATTATTCTCAAAGTTTTATTTTGCAACACTGACAATTGTTGAACTTCTTCTTCATTAGCCAAAAACAAAATTCTGCTCCAGTAGTTAATGTATAATTAATTATGTTTATATTAGAACATTTTATTACATTAGATTGTTGCATAATTATTCACTTTTTAAAAAAAATGATATTGTAACATAACCAAAAACGAAAGCAAACTCAAAACACATCATTCAGGGGCGTAGTCAACCGTAATCGTGGACTGATCGATGTTGCAACTTTCGTCCTCTTCCACAGCTGTCAGAAGGGCCTGGTCATCAAAATTCGAAGATCGACCCTTTCCTGACTTGTCCTTTAAGGTGGTATCACCAGCTTTGAAATAAACAAAACACTCTCGGCATGCCCTTTCCCTAATCGTTCCATCGCCGAAACGATTATTGAGATCGCGAAATGACAGCTTTCCACATTTTTCCGAAGTGGTACAGCATAATGTGGCGTATATGTGTATGTTTTTTTTTAATTTCATAACCCTATTAAATAATTATATTAGGTGTGACATGTGTCTATTAAAGTCAAATTCATAAAACAAAATGGCGGATAATTATGCATCAATTTAATAAACAAATTCCACCACACCCCGACCCTGGAAAGTCGCCGCCACTGCGGCGGCCGAGCGGCCGAGGGGAGGGGGTAGCCGGATTACGGCCGAGGCCACGCCCCGGCACCGCATGGAGAAAATTCTTTTAATTTTTGCAATATATCGCATTATAAAAAATTATATGTAACAAAATGAATATTGAAACTTATAGAATTTTGTAAGGGCGATCGCCCAGAGATAGTTTGACGCACCTCAAAAATCCCTGTACTAATAAAAAATGGATTTTTAGTTTTGAGGTGCGTTAATAAATTCCCTGGGCTATCGCCCGTATTATAATATGCCAGGCATCGCGAGGCAGGTTCATGTTTGTAATAAAAAGTACTCGCGATGCCTGGGAAATGTGAAATTATTTTAATAAAGGTAAAAATGTATGACGAAAGTCAGTTCTGCCGACCCACACTGGACGGCGGAAAAAATGACCAAAGTTTCCTGATTTGGCCGCCAGGTGGTGTCGGCGCGGGACCGTATCGGGGTGGCACGGGGAAATTGTGAGCCCTCTGATTGGTCCCGGCCATTTGCTGGGGTATGTCACTCCGAGTTGAGATCTTTAAATACAAATAAACGGTCCAGCGGGCGAAAACTTTACTTGCCTCGTGTGCTTCACCGCTGGACTTCTCTACGCCATACAAGACTTTTATTTCTGAACCCCGCTTACCCTGGACTTGCTTCTGTTGGAATTTCGACCTGGCTGTACACTTTGGACTGAACCTGTATAATTCCACGACTTGGCTATCGACACTGGATGAAGATTTGGATTTTTTGGAACCACTGCACGCCGCTGCAGACATCAGCATCCGAGCAGCAAAGCGAATCGGCGAGCCACCCCTGTCAGATTCACAGTCTTGTTCACGTGCTGAACACTAGACCTCAAACAAATTTTAAAGAAACTAATATTTTTCAGGAACAATGTTCGTGGCTAGCGGCCCTTGTGGCTCTCGGCGCCCTTCCTGGCTGCGTATTGGCTCAGTACTTGGGAGACAGGATCGGAAGGAAGAAGACTATCCTCCTGGTGGCCGTTCCAGGTATTGTGGGATCGGTAATAATATGAAAAATTAAATCTTGTTCAGTATTACAGTTGCAATGGCGATATATCTAAAGGTCGGCATGCATCGGTTGGTTATTCTGATTTGCGTGCAAAATACAATAGACAACGAAATATAGCTCGGGTTTTATTTTTAAATATCTCCGTACGTACCTATATCTACACATTATGCACGAGTATGATGTGGTCATTAGTTTTAATTAATAAAAAAAATGTGTGTGCTACACCCATTGTTTTGATAGAAATCATAGAAAATTACATAAGTGCAATGTTATTTAATTGAAAGATTTTAATGCGTGATTTAAATTCATCATTACATAACATCTATGAAGTAAGTTGGTACTGCATAATATTAATATTTGTAATTGAGAATATCTACATACGATTATTATATTTCCGAAACGTAAAACATCAAATGTTTGTAACCGAACTAACGATTCTGATTTAAACAATATGATAGTTGAAATGATAATTGATCGAGGCGTGTCATTTGCACATCCGTGGACAACAGCAATGACAGCCGCCACATAACTCGGCCAATAATTGACATATTAAAAGATGTGACGACTAGTTTGTTCGTTTTAAGGTAGATTCTTTGATAAACCACGATGAATTGAAAAATTTAATTTGTAATATTAGTTAGATTGAACATTCGGACAGTGAAAATAATAATAATTCGGAGGTTAAAGTGAGGTAGATAAAAAAATATTATGACAACTGAATATAGTGAGTAGTCGATTGCTTTCATTGACGTTTTTAATTTTGATTATCATTCTTGGCATTTTTAAACAATTATTTTTGTAACGTCAGGATTTTAAATCAATTACGTATTAATTCATTTTCTTAACACACGCGGAGGCGCGTTGTTTTGATTAAACATATCTCTTTTAGTCAGGTTCAATGTCGATTGCAATTCTGTGTTAATTCTCTGATTCTGATCTGATTGTATCTCTCTTCAATGTACAATTAAGTTAATTCAATAATTCGAAGTAGACAATTCACAGATATCGGTGTGCCCAAGTGCACTATTATTGTATTTACAACTGGAAACCAAAATGGGATCATGAAAATTTAGATATTAGTTAATATTGTTTTTTTTTTCAGGGAATGATTGTATTTGTTACAAACCCATACTTTATCTACGCAGCAAGGTTTATATGCGGGACTTCTAGCGCAATGGCAGTGGTGGTGAGTTATCTATTTTTAATATTTAAAACATAATTTAAGTAGTGTTGATTCACAATATCGTAATATAAAATTGTGGAATTTATTATAATTTTAATTTAGAATATTTAAAGTATGTAAAAAAACACAACAAACCATAATACTACGTTCTCACGATCAAATAAAATATTTATCATTTAACATTTTTGGAAAACTGTTATCGTTTAACCTTTTAAATGCCATGAATGCGTTAACACGCCAAACTTGAAATGTCCCGCCAAACTACAAACGTGTCAACACGTACTTTTGAACCTTGCAAACTTGCACGGATTAAAGTCATATTTTTAAATCATTTTGCCATCTGTGGGTGACACGTCTCAGCTTTTGATAGACAAGTCAAACCCTTAAAGCCTAGTCTTACCCTATGTGGTGTCTACCATTTAAAATAGAGTTGGCAGTTAAAAGGTTTAAAAAAGGTCGCTTGCTCTGTTATAACATTATTAAAATTATAATCATGTGAGACGTGTGTGCAAAAAATACAACAACGCGATAGATGTCGTATCTTTCGCACGCACAAGGCACAGGCACGTATACTTTCGCGGTCGCAGTAAGCTACATAGACGCGACCTCGTAAATAGTTGGTAAATATTAAGTACACGAGGCACACACAAATGAAATGGACCACCTAAGATGAAAGAAACAAAAACATTGTGCCGAATCGATGTTTTAGAAAATGGACAAACAGTCCTCACGATTGACATTTACCAACGATCACCTAACCAACAAATAAAAATAATATAATTTATAGGAGAACACATTATTATTGTGAAGTTGTTCAGAACAGACGGTCTGTGATATTTTAAATATGAATTAAATATATTAATTAGAAAGATATACATATAAAATCAATTTTATCGAAAAACATTGTTGTTGAGCCACCGGGATTCGAACCTGGATCTCTTTCCAAACTGGGGAAGTTATTTAAACTATGCTATTTATTCAACTATGCTATTTAAAAATGTGTTCTCCTAATAATAAAATTGCATCAATGTGTTCAAAATTTAATAAAAATGAATTGATAATTCTGGCGTCTGCTATCTATTTGAGATTTTGTATAAATAAGGTAAAAGGCTCTTTCAAATAATGGAACGATTAAATGTATTAATATCAAAAAGGTAACATATAGGTTCGAAAATTTGTCGTTAAAAATATCGCCGCTGTAGCATAGTTGGATAATGCATCTTCCCCGCTTTGGAAAGAGATCCAGGTTCGAATCCCTGTGGCGTAATAACACAATAGTTTTCGATAAAATTGATTTTATATGTATACCTTTCTAATTAATATATTTAATTTATATTTTAATCTAATTTATACCTGAAGCTCTGCATTTGCAAGATATTCATATAGATTACTGTCAAGAATGTTTGTATCTCATTTTAGTTATCACAAGCCTATAAAATCATTTATAGGTTGTGAAAAAATGGATGTCTGAATAAAGAAATCTTTTTTTTTACGCAAAATACGACTTTATCGAACTAATAATATTTGGCTTTTTTTGTATTCTAAGGCTAAGAAGTTTCGCTTAATATTCGCAAGTTTATTCATTCACAGAGTTTATTCGCTTCTTTCACGTCAATATATTATCTCTTTCTACTCATTCGGTTCTTTTAATGTTTCTCTTTTTTCATTTGATCCACATGGTCACGGGATGGGGCTTTCCGAAATATTAACGACGAAAGGTTTGTTTAAATTTAAAATGAGATATTATCTTCATATTATAAAATTGAATTGTCATTTGAATTGAAGATATAAAAAATAAGCAGTTGGTTGATTGACAAGACACCTGTCTATTTAATCTAATACTAGCATGCCCGCACAGCTACCGCACGGTAGCAGACGTATCCTGCAGAGACGCAGTACTCTGTTTTCAATCTCACCCAACAAAAAAAAAAAACACTTTTCTCGGTATCCCAGAATTGGAAGAAACAGAGCCGACGTACATAGCCAACAACCTAAGGGGTGGTGGAGAAATTGTGCAGGAGCTACACAGACTCACCCCGCGCACCTAAAAAAAATACCACTTTTCTCGGTATCCCAGAATTGTAAAAAATAGACCCGACGTATACAACTAACAACCCAAAAGGGTCAAAGGCCTGATGATCTTTGAGAAGCGTTAGGTTAGATTACTAACCACGTAAAAAAAAACACCACTATTCTCGGCATCCTAAAATTGTAAAAAACAGAGCTGACATATACAACCATCAACCCATCTCTCCAGGTTTTAATAAAAACAAACATTTTGTTAATACTCATTGATAAAACCATGAAAAGTGATTTGACAGGAAAAGAAGAAGAAAAATAAAGGAAAAGAATAATAATCCATCACTCATCGAGCTTGTATGAGAAGATGTATGAATGTGGTTGAGGCGAGAATTATGTGTCAGGACAGAAGAGTGTGGCGCTCTATCCTCTCTGTCTACCTCGGAAACGGCGTGATGGTAAGTAAGTTACAGGTTTATCTATCACCAGAACTGTTCAATCTAAATATTGAATAACAGACGCGTAAAAGAACAAACTCCTTCGACCGGTCTGTAGTAAGACGGGCGTATTTAAGTCACGTGTACAACTGCGAAATAATAATTAATTCAATTACGTTTTTAAAAAATCATCATTGTGTCGTTCTAGACAAAACCTATAAAAATCCAAAAAAACGTACAGAAAATTTTTCTAAGTATAATGTATGATTTCACCTTAATTAACCAAATTCCGGAGTGAAATCATCAATTTTATCTTGTGCGGAAAAATATAAAATATCTATGACTATTGTAAGCTGTGAAATCTGAATCTCGATACATGACATAAAAAACGCGCGAAAATCAACAGCTGTTTATTACAATGCCGAGTCGAAATAAAGTCATACATTTGAAACGTCAAAAAAAAAATTGCGCGAAAATTACGCACTGCAATAATGACAGGTAAAACAGCTGTTTATTTAATTTTCAGGCAGCCATGTATGAAATGTAACCAATGAGGGTATTGACCAATTACAGCCCACGGTTGCTGCTTGAAAATATGAAGTGTTGCGTTTATTAAGAAAAAATATCAAGCATTTTCTTCAATTCATTTGTATGTAGGTAGGTACGTCGATTTTTCAAATAAAAATTACGCGTTTTTTAGATTTTAAAGGTGAATTTTAAACGATAGAAGCTTACAAATACGAAAATAAATTATATTCCATTGTGATGTATGCACAGATAAATTCCTGTTGTATACTAAAATTAACGCCAATGCTATTTCAATTGCAGTCAACCAGGCGTCTCTTTAATATATACACATATCTCTTTAATTCAAATTATTAGCTGCGCGTTACACCATTTGCCAACCAAAAGGCATATTATATTTATATCCAACACGATATGTTTAATAAGACTTGAATGACGCAAAACACTCTTTTCAGAATATTCATACTATTTTGAATTTAAAAATAATAATAGGCAGCATTCCAATTATCTGCACTGTGCGGCGCACTATCCTCTACGTCGTTTGTGAAAATCAAAGAAGAAGGTGGTGATTTAAACGATCATGATTTTTACTTCGTTTTACTAAATGGCAATCTTATCGATAAAAGTTTAAAAAACAAAAAAAACATCGCGAAAAATTTCAATTTGTAAATGAAATTTTTTATCCGTATTAAATTTCTATATATTTAAAACGCATCTCGCGCTCTTCACTTAAAAAAATTGTTTACATAAAAAAAAACATTTAAAATTCATAAATATTTTATCGTGTATTTTTTAACATTAAAAAATATTCTCCACCTTTTTGAGGAAACTAAATTATATTTATTAAGTTTTTTGTTCAGTATATTGTAAAAACATGTTTGCCTTACTATTTATTTTAAATATTAATCGATTATTGGCTCAAACGGTATGTATGGCGACATCTCTGTAAAATAAGTTGTACTAAAAAAATCTTATACTTAAAAAAATTGTTTACATAAAAAAAAAAACATTTAAAATATTCCTCACCCTTTTGTGGAAAATAAATTATATTTATTAGAAAAATATTAATAGTAGAAAATCTCATAATCTGTAAACATATTTTCCTTACCAAAATTATTTAATATATTTTTTTTTCTGAAACGGGATGTTTAGTGACATCTCTGTAAAATAAGTTGTACTAAAAAAATCTAATACTTAAAAAAATTGTTTACATAAAAAAAAACATTTAAAATATTCCTCACCCTTTTGTGGAAAATAAATTATATTTATTAGAAAAATATTAATAGTAGAAAATCTCATAATCTGTAAACATATTTTCCTTACCAAAATTATTTAATATTTTTTTTTTCTGAAACGTTATGTTTAGTGACATCTCTGTAAAATAAGTTGTACTAAAAAAAATCTAATACTTAAAAAAATTGTTTACATAAAAAAAAAACATTTAAAATATTCCTCACCCTTTTGTGGAAAATAAATTATATTTATTAGAAAAATATTAATAGTAGAAAATCTCATAATCTGTAAACATATTTTCCTTACCAAAATTATTTAATATTTTTTTTTTTCTGAAACGGGATGTTTAGTGACATCTCTGTAAAATAAGTTGTACTAAAAAAATCTAATACTTCAAAAAATTGTTTACATAAAAAAAACATTTAAAATATTCCTCACCCTTTTGTGGAAAATAAATTATATTTATTAGAAAAATATTAATAGTAGAAAATCTCATAATCTGTAAACACATTTTCCATACCAAAATTATTTAATATTTTTATTTTTCTGATCCGGCGTGTTTAGTGACATCTGTTGTCAAATTTGTAAAAAATGCATATGGATACGCGGCAAATTAATTATTAAATTTCGTTTATTATCTATAACATTTATTAATATTCTGAAAAGGCTATAAGATGCCATAAATTAAAAAAAGTAGTCTGTAAATAAAATAAATACATTTCTACCAAAAAATCGTTTTATTCGGCGGTAAAGATAATAATAAAGATAGAGAAAATGGACATGTCAAAAAATGTCAATGTACATATTTAAATAAAAATACTCTTTTTAATTCGGATTCGTCACATATTTCGCTTCAAGGTGGTCGAATGAACCGTTACCTGTATTATTACAATATTTATTAAATAAGCTCAATGTTACATAGAGTGTAGAAATAATTTTCAAATGTTTCATTTCTCACGTGAAAATGGACATTTTTACATGGACATGATATAATATTTAAACATAATTTATTAAAAATACTATTTTTAATTCGTATCGGGTATATATTATCCTTCAGGGAGCATAAACGCATAGATTTTTACATAAATAAGGGGTTTTCTCACGTACCGCTCGTACTGAATAGTGTATAGAGACGTATTTCAAATAAAAAATGTACATTTTTTCATGTGAAAATCGACATTTTTCATAAATCGCAAAGATTGTCATTGTTTCGCCTGTCAAATATGAAAAAAACCGCATTCATTTGTTTTCTCCGGCGGTCGTGAGATTTTACTTTTCCGGGGTTATTTGTATCAGTTTTTTCGCATTTTCGGCGCATCTAGGTAGGTCCGTACATTTTTCAAAAAAAAAAATACGCGTTTTTTAGATTTTTAAGGTGAATTTTAAACGATAGAAGCTAACAAATACGAAAATAAATTATATTCCATTGTGATGTATGCACAGATGTAATAAAATTATATTTTGGTCGTAAACTCGCAGAGAAAATCTCAAAAATACGAAATTTCACTAAATCAGGTTTCATAAGAAAATTAGAAGACGAAGAATTTAAAAAAAAGTGTGTAACGATACTGCCCATCGGTGGCAATTGCCAAAAAATATTAAAATGATTTTAGCTCTTAAACTCGCAGACTTATAAGCGAATGAAAAAAAAGTTAGGCTAAATAAAAAGTTAAATTTTCCAAAAATCACCAAACTAAAAGAGTTGTAACAAATAGAGGAGAAGAAGAAGAATGAAAAGAAAAAAATGTAAAGACTCAGTCAACCTTCGGACGTCTGGGAAAAATATCAGAATGCGGATAGAACGCCTAATAAGCGAGATATTAACCAAAACGTGTGTGACAAAATCGGTTACATATAAACATATAAACATATAAACATCGCGAAATAGGGCCTATTACTTTAATATATATGACTAGCTTACCCGCACAGCTGCCGCCCGGCAGCAGGCGTATCAGAGACGCAGTACTCTGTTGTCAATTTGCAGAAAAAAAAATCCTAACACACTTAATAAAACTATAATAAGTGTTTTGGTAGGAAAATAAGAAGAAGAAGAATGAATAATTCATGTTTTTAAATACATTACGTATTCACCTACTTGTAGAATTTTTCAAAATTAAAATCGCACTTAATCTAACCAATATAATCAAGTGTTTTGGCACCAGAAATAGAAGACATCCGTGGAAGACTTGGCACGATCAGGTAAACCAGTTAACGGAGGATGGTTCTTTTAGAAGCCTCGACAATCGGTTAGCTTGTATGAGAAGACGTATGAGTGTGAATGAGGCGAGAATTGTGTCAGGACAGAAGAGTACGGCGCTCTATCTTCTCTGCTTACCCCCGCGAAGAAACGGCGTGATGGTAAGTAAGTAAGTAGCAGTTTATACTTATTTACTAAGAAAACTAAGTAAATTAATATCGCACTTAAACTTACCAATATAATCAAAAAAACCAGTGTTCATATAAATACATTAATAGAACTATAAAAATGTATAAATTCCTGTTGTATACTAAAACTAACGCCAATGCTATTTCAATTGCAGTCAACCAGGCGTCTCTTTAATATATACACATATCTCTTTAATTCAAATTATTAGCTGCGCGTTACACCATTTGCCAACCAAAAGGCATATTATATTTATATCCAACACGATATGTTTAATAAGACTTGAATGACGCAAAACACTCTTTTCAGAATATTCATACTATTTTGAATTTAAAAATAATAATAGGCAGCATTCCAATTATCTGCACTATGCGGCGTACTATCCTCTACGTCGTTTGTGAAAATCAAAGAAGGTGGCGATTTAAACGATGATGATGATGATGATGTTGATTTTTATCGTGTAAATAGATAAAAAATATAATTATTGAACCTAATTTATTAAAGAATAAGACGACTATTAACTATTTATCTAAAGCTACATTTCTTTTAACATTATTTTTAAAAACATATAATTTATTGTAAAAATTCATTAATTGTTGTTCGTCGTTTGAATATATTAATCCCTGAATGTAATCCTCAAATTCATAGTGTTTTTCAAAGTTTATTGCCTCTCTCTGCCTATCCTTGCGGAGAAACGGCGTGATGGTAAGTAAGTAAGTAAGCAGTTGATACTGTTGGATTAATCGAGTGTTTATGACACCTGAAATAGAGGACGTCCGTGGAAGACTTGGCACGATCAGGTAAACCAGTTAACGGAGGATGGTTCTGTTAGAAGCCTCGACAATCGGTTAGCTCGTATAAGAAGATGTATGAGTGTGAATGAAGCGAGAATTTTGTGTCAGGATAGAAGAGTATGGCGCTCTATCCTTCTGCCTACCTCCGCGGAGAAACGGCGTGATGGTAAATAAGTAAGCAGTTTATATTAATTTACTATGAAAATTAGATTAATAAAAATTAAAATTGCACCTTAATTAACCAATATAATAAAAAAAAAACAGTGTTCATATAAATATATTAATAGAGCTATAATAATATATAAATTCCTGTTGTATACTAAAACTAACGCCAATGCTATTTCAATTGCAGTCAACCAGGCGTCTCTTTAATATATACACATATCTCTTTAATTCAAATTATTAGCTGCGCGTTACACCATTTGCCAACCAAAAGGCATATTATATTTATATCCAACACGATATGTTTAATAAGACTTGAATGACGCAAAACACTCTTTTCAGAATATTCATACTATTTTGAATTTAAAAATAATAATAGGCAGCATTCCAATTATCTGCACTGTGCGGCGCACTATCCTCTACGTCGTTTGTGAAAATCAAAGAAGAAGGTGTTACTAAATGGCACTCTTATCGATAAAAGTTTAAAAAACAAAAAAAACATCGCGAAAAATTTCAATTTGTAAATGAAATTTTTTATCCGTATTAAATTTCTATATATTTAAAACGCATCTCGCGCTCTTTACTTAAAAAAATTGTTTACATAAAAAAAAAAACATTTAAAATTCATAAATATTTTATCGTGTATTTTTTAACATTAAAAAATATTCTCCACCTTTTTGAGGAAACTAAATTATATTTATTAAGAAATATTAACGGTAGAGAATCTGCAAACAAACGGTATGTATGGCGACATCTATGTAAAATAAGTTTTACTAAAAAAATCTAATACTTAAAAAAAATTGTTTACATAAAAAAAAAACATTTAAAATATTCCTCACCCTTTTGTGGAAAATAAATTATATTTATTAGAAAAATATTAATAGTAGAAAATCTCATAATCTGTAAACATATTTTCCTTACCAAAATTATTTAATATATTTATTTTTCTGAAAATGCATGTATAGCGACATCTGTATGTCAAATTTGTAAAAAATGCACACGTTTACCGCGGCAAATTAATTATTAAATTAGATTTTCATTTAAAACATTTATTAATATTCTGAAAAGGCTATAAGATGCCATAAATTAAAAAAAGTAGTCTTTGTAAATAAAATAATTGAATTTTTACCGAAAAATCGTTTTATTCGGCGGTAAAGATAACCTAGAGAAAAAAGTCGTAAAATGTCGTAAAATGTTAATGTACATGTTTAAATAAAAATACTCTTTTTAATTCGGATTCGTCACATATTTCGCTTCAAGGTGGTCGAATGAACCGTTACCTGTATTATTACAATATTTATTTAATAAGCTCAATGTTACATAGAGTGTAGAAATAATTTTCAAATGTTTCATTTCTCACGTGAAAATGGACATTTTTACATGGACATGATATAATATTTAAACATAATTTATTAAAAATACTATTTTTAATTCGTATCGGGTATATATTATCCTTCAGGGAGCATAAACGCAAAGATTTTTACATAAATAAGGGGTTTTCTCATGTACCGCTAGTACCGAATAGTGTATAGAGACGCTTTTCTAATAAAAAAATGTACATTTTTTCATGTGAAAATCGACATTTTTTATAAATCGCAGAGTTTGTCATTCGTTCGCTGTCAATATAGAAAAAACCGTGTTTCATTTGTTTTGCGCGGCCGGGAGATTTCAGTTAACGGGGCATAAAGTGTCAGTTTTTTCGCATTTTCGGCGCATCTAGGTAGGTCCGTGCGTTTTTCAAAAAAAAAAAAATGTTTTTTTACATTTTAAAGATCCAAATGAAGAGATGGGAGTCTGCATACTCGCTAATAAATTCCGGGCGATCGTTTCCCGCAAATTGAGTGGTAAAAAAAAAATATATCTCTCCGAGCGGCGGAGGAAAAGTGAAAAAAACGAAATTCACTTTTTCGAGTTTTGCGAAAAAACTAAAAGCGGGAAAAATTTATAAAGTACGCCCGGCGATGCGGTCGGCCGCGGGCCGTCGCCGAAATGTATAAAAATAATTTTGGCTCTCAAAATGGCGGAGCGGCGAGCGAAAACGCGCGATTTAGGCTAAATAAAAATGAAAAACAGCTAGAAATCGGCCGAACGGAAACGGTCGCCGTAAATCGAGGAGTGGCGGTAGACGAAAAGTGTATATGGCGAAAAGTTTACGTCGGCCTTCGGCCGTCTGGCAAAAAAAAAAAAATTCCAAATATCTGGCGGGAAAGCCCCTAAAAAGCGATCGCGCGGTGTGACGGAGTTGGCCGCGTGATTTTTTGCAAACACCACGAAATAGGGCTTATAACTTTAATATATATGACTAGCTTACCCGCACAGCTGCCGCCCGGCAGCAGACGTATCAGAGACGCAGTACTCTGTTGTCAATTTTCAGAAGAAAAAAAAAATCTTAACACACTTAATAAAACTATAAAAAGTGTTTTAATAGGAAAATAAGAAGAATAAGAAGGAATAATTCATGTTTTTAAATACATTACGTATTCACCTACTTGTAGAATTTTTCAAAATTAAAATCGTACAAAAACTAACCAATATAATCAAGTGTTGTGGCACCAGAAATAGAAGACGTCCGTGGAAGACTTGGCACGATCAGGTAAACCAGTTAACGGAGGATGGTTCTGTTCGAAGGCTCAACAATCAGCGAGCTTGTATGAGAAGATGTATGAATGTAAGTGAGGCGAGAATTGTGTGTCAAGACAGAAGAGTATGGCGCTCTATCCTCTCTGCCTACCCCCGCGGAGAAACGGCGTTATGGTAATTAATAATAAGATAAATAAGTATCGAACGTCTAAAAACAATATTCATACTATTTTGAATTTAAAAATAATAATAGACATACTCATACATAATAATAATAGAGAAAATTAAGTAAATTAAAAAAAAATCGCACTTAAACTAACCAATATAATAAAAAAAAGTGTTCATATAAATACAATAATAGAGCTATAATAATATATAAACTCCTGTTGTATACTAAAACTAACGCTAATGCTATTTCGATTGCAGTCAACCAGGCGTCTCTTTAATATATACACATATCTCTTTAATTCAAATTATTAGCTGTGCGTTACACCAATTGCCAACTCTCAGGCATATTATACTTATATCCAACACGATATGTTTAATAAGACTTGAATGACGCAAAACACTCTTTTCAAAATATTCATACTAATTTGAATTTAAAAATAATAATAGGCAGCATTCCAATTATCTGCACTGTGCGGCGTACTATCCTCTACGACGTTTGTGAAAATCAAAGAAGAAGGTGGTAATTTAAACGATGATAATGACGGATTAACCGGTGTCGGATTAACCGGTGTCGGATTAACCGGTGACGGATTAACCGGTGTCGGATTAACCGACGTCGGATTAACCGGTGTCGGATTAACCGGTGTCGGATTAACCGGTGTCGGATTAACCATTGTCGAATTAACCGGTGTCGGATTAACCATTGTCGAATTAACCGGTGTCGGAATAACCGGTGTCGGATTAACCGGTGTCGGATTAACCATTGTCGAATTAACCGGTGTCGGATTAACCATTGTCGAATTAACCGGTGTCGGATTAACCGGTGTCGGATTAACCGGTGACGGATTAACCGGTGTCCGATCAACCGACGTCGGATTAACCGGTGTCGGATTAACCGGTGTCGGTTTAACCGATGTCGGATTAATCATTGTCGAATTAACCGGTGTCGGATTAACCGGTGTCGGATTAACCGGTGTCGGATTAACCATTGTCGAATTAACCGGTGTCGGATTAACCATTGTCGAATTAACCGGTGTCGGATTAACCGGTGTCGGATTAACCGGTGTCGGATTAACCGGTGTCGGATTAACCGGTGTCGGATTAACCGGTGTCGGATTAACCATTGTCGAATTAACCGGTGTCGGATTAACCGGTGTCGGATTAACCGGTGTCGGATTAACCGGTGTCGGATTAACCATTGTCGAATTAACCGGTGTCGGATTAACCATTGTCGAATTAACCGGTGTCGGATTAGCCGGTGTCGGATTAACCGGTGTCGGATTAACCGGTGTCGGTTTAACCGGTGTCGGATTAACCATTGTCGAATTAACCGGTGTCGGATTAACCGGTGTCGGATTAACCGGTGTCGGATTAACCATTGTCGAATTAACCATTGTCGAATTAACCGGTGACGGATTAACCGGTGTCCGATCAACCGACGTCGGATTAACCGGTGTCGGATTAACCGGTGTCGGATTAACCGGTGTCGGTTTAACCGGTGTCGGATTAACCATTGTCGAATTAACCGGTGTCGGATTAACCATTGTCGAATTAACCGGTGACGGATTAACCGGTGTCGGATTAACCGGTGTCGGATTAACCGGTGTCGGATTAACCGGTGTCGGATTAACCGGTGTCTGATTAACCATTGTCGAATTAACCGGTGACGGATTAACCGGTGTCGGATTAACCGATGTCGGATTAACCACGGTCAGATTAACCTGGATCGGATTAACCAGAATCAGATTAACCGGGTTCGGAATAACCGGGGTGCCACAGTTTGTATTTATACTTTTGTTATAAATAATATTTTTGTTAAAAATAATATTTTTAATCATAAATATATTTAATAAAACCATAAAGTGTGTTTAAATAATAAATTAATTTTTATTAAATAAATTAATATAAATTTAGCTATCAATAGCATTTAAAAAAATTAAAATCGCACTTAACGCACCTATAATACCAATTTTTAATTTTTTTTTATATGAAACAGCTGTTATCAATAATATAATTAGCGGCCATCTTGCATGAATATTATTATAACCAATGCATGAATATTACTATATCTTTAAACCAATCAATGCCTTCCGCCAATAAACGGCCAGGGTTATGGACGAATCGGATCACTCGTCCAATGAACGGCACTGAAAATACCACTCTTATCGATAAAAGTTTAAAAAACATATTTTTACAAAACATTGGCCGGCCATAAAAAAAAACATCGCGAAAAAATTTCAATTTTAAAATGGACTTTCTTATTCTTAAGAAATTTCAACGTATTTCAACGACTTTTCAAGCGCTGTATTTCAAAAAAATGTTTACATAAAAAAAAAACATTTAAAATTAATTCATAAATATTTTATTTATTTTGTGGAAGACTTGGCACGATCAGGTAAACCAGTTAACGGAGGATGGTTCTGTTAGAAGCCTCGACAATCGGTTAGCTTGTATGAGAAGATGTATGAATGTAAATGAGACGAAAATTGTGTGTCAGGAGAGAAGAGTATGGCGCTCTATCCTCTCTGCCTATCTTTGCGGGGAAACGGCATGATGGTAAGTAAGTAAGTAAGTAAGAAGTTGATACTGTTGGATTAATCGAGTGTTTATGACTCCTGAAATAGAGGACGTCTGTGGAAGACTTGGCACGATCAGGTAAACCAGTTAACGGAGGATGGTTCTGTTAGAAGCCTCGACAATCGGTTAGCTTGTATGAGAATATGTATGAGTGTGAATGAGGCGAAAATTTTGTGTCAGGACAGAAGAGTATGGCGCTCTATCCTCTCTGCCTACCCCTGCGGAGAAACGGCGTGATGGTAAGTAAGTAAGTGTTGTTGGCACCTGAAATAGAGGACGTCCGTAGAAGACTTGGCACGATCAGGTAAACCAGTTAACGGAGGATGGTTCCGTTAGAAGCCTCGACAATCGGCGATGCTTCTAACGGCAAGCATAGCCAGCATAGCCGGCAACCCAAGAGAAAAAATATAATTTTTCTCGGTATAATTCTTTTCCGTAAAAAAATTAATTAACTCTAAAAAATAATTAAAATCATCAATACATTTAGTAGTGTGTTTAAATAATAAATTAATTTTTACTAAATAAATTAATATAAATTTAGCTATCAATAGCATTTAAAAAAATTAAAATCGCTCTTAAACTAACTAATATATTCAAAAAACCTATAATACCAATTCCACATATTACTGCCCTCTATCGAATTCATTTCGTAAGTCAAAACGTCAGCATGGCCGTCTTGACACAACTGTCAAACTATATTTTAGGTTAAAAAAATTTGACATAAACAGCTGTTATCAATAATATAATTAGCGCCCATTTTGCGTGAATATTATTATAACCAATAAAAAAATACCAACGCCCAATAAATTTTTTCGGCGAATGAACTGCAAGCTTGAGGACCAATCAATTTGTCCAGCCAATGGAAGGCCGAATTTCGTCGACGAATCAAATTGTCCGGCGAATAAAAATTCGTTACGGCCTTCGAGTTATGGCCATAGACTTGAGAAAAATTTCGACAACCGGTATTTGGGGTAAGTCGTGTTAATAATTTTACAATTTTAGGTACTCTGATAAAATTTTCACATTTTTTTTCGCGTTTTTTACATTTAAAAGACGTCGGTTAAATTATAGGAGTTTGTTATCTTTGAAATAAATTCTGGAGCGTCTCGATCTATCTCCTAAAATATAAAAATAATTAATTCATCCAAAGGTTACGGAGAAAACGTGAAAAAAATGAAATTCACTTTTTCGAGTTTTGCGAAAAAACTAAAAGCGGGAAAAATTTATAAAGTACGCCCGGCGATGCGGTCGGCCGCGGGCCGTCGCCCGAATATTTAAAAATAATTATCGCTTTTAAATTCCCAGAGTTGTGAGCGAAAATGTAAAAGTTAGGCTAAATAAAAATATAAAATAGCTAGAATTTGGCCAAACCGAAACGGTCGCGATAAATCGAGGAGCGGCGGTGGAGAAAAAGTGTCTATGGCGAAAAGTTTACGTCGGCCTTCGGCCGTCTGGCAAAAATAAAAAATACCCAGATATCTGGCGGGAAAGCCCCTAAAAAGCGATCGCGCGGTGTGACTACCTAGCCGGTTGTGACATATAAACAACACGAAATAGGGCCTATAACTTTAATATATATGACTAGCTTACCCGCACAGCTGCCGCCCGGCAGCAGACGTATCAGAGACGCAGTACTCTGTTGTCAATTTTCAGAAGAAAAAAAAAATCTTAACACACTTAATAAAACTATAAAAAGTGTTTTGATAGGAAAATAAGAAGAATAAGAAGGAATAATTCATGTTTTTAAATACATTACGTATTCACCTACTTGTAGAATTTTTCAAAATTAAAATCGTACAAAAACTAACCAATATAATCAAGTGTTGTGGCACCAGAAATAGAAGACGTCCGTGGAAGACTTGGCACGATCAGGTAAACCAGTTAACGGAGGATGGTTCTGTTCGAAGGCTCAACAATCAGCGAGCTTGTATGAGAAGATGTATGAATGTAAGTGAGGCGAGAATTGTGTGTCAAGACAGAAGAGTATGGCGCTCTATCCTCTCTGCCTACCCCCGCGGAGAAACGGCGTTATGGTAATTAATAATAAGATAAATAAGTATCGAACGTCTAAAAACAATATTCATACTATTTTGAATTTAAAAATAATAATAGACATACTCATACATAATAATAATAGAGAAAATTAAGTAAATTAAAAAAAAATCGCACTTAAACTAACCAATATAATAAAAAAAAGTGTTCATATAAATACAATAATAGAGCTATAATAATATATAAACTCCTGTTGTATACTAAAACTAACGCCAATGCTATTTCGATTGCAGTCAACCAGGCGTCTCTTTAATATATACACATATCTCTTTAATTCAAATTATTAGCTGTGCGTTACACCAATTGCCAACTCTCAGGCATATTATACTTATATCCAACACGATATGTTTAATAAGACTTGAATGACGCAAAACACTCTTTTCAAAATATTCATACTAATTTGAATTTAAAAATAATAATAGGCAGCATTCCAATTATCTGCACTGTGCGGCGTACTATCCTCTACGACGTTTGTGAAAATCAAAGAAGAAGGTGGTAATTTAAACGATGATAATGACGGATTAACCGGTGTCGGATTAACCGGTGTCGGATTAACCGGTGTCGGATTAACCGATGTCAGATTAACCGGTGTGAATTAACCGGTGTCAGATTAACCGGTGTCGGATTAAACGTTGTCGAATTAACCGGTGACGGATTAACCGGTGTCGGATTAACCGATGTCGGATTAACCACGGTCAGATTAACCTGGATCGGATAAACCAGAATCAGATTAACCGGGTTCGGAATAACTGGGGTGCCACAGTTTGTATTTATACTTTTGTTAAAAATAATACTTTTGGACCATAGTACTTATTTAAAGTTACATAAACACCAGGTTGTCGATTAATAATTTAAGTTTTATTTCATTTAAATGAAACTGATAATCACTATCAAACTGATAAAAAGCAAATGCAAACGAACAATGTTGTTATAATTAAGTAAAAATATATAATCATATTAAAAATAATATTATATATAATTAATTACAATGCGAACGGAACTAATGTTATGGTAAAGTACCTACTACATATACTTATTAATTTACTCGTAATTGTTTTAAATTGTTACTTGTTTACGTTAAGTTTCATAAAAAAATCGTTTTACAATACTTGGACGCCATAATTAAATAGTATTTGTAAAATACCGAGATAGAAGCAAAGTGATGATGGCTTACAAATTGGATAACTAATATAAATGATTATTTAAAATAAAATATAATAACGTATGTAATATAATAATGTATATTTAAATAATTAATCTTCAAACTCTTATTGTTCTATTTAGATATTTTAATGTTATTCGTATTAGTATCCACAGTAATGAATACTTTCCTCCTAAACAGCGCATATTGCCATCTTTCGTTGTTTTTTGGAAGTTGAAATTAAGCCTTACCAAATATTTTTAACATAAAAAGATCGATTGAAAAAGTATTTTTTTAATGTACGAAAATTTTGCCAATCCATTTCGTTTTAATATTTGACAGAAATTCACAGTCCGGATTATGCTCTAACATAGTTTGTTATAAAGAAAAAATGTATTTTTATGTCTATTCTAAAATTGACATAAAATTTTTATTCATTCCATGTCGTTAAATAATATTAATACATAATTAAACAAAACTAATGCTTATAATTATATTTTACTGCATGGTGTCCTAGCATAAATTCCTGTTGTATACTAAAACTAACGCCAATGCTATTTCAATTGCAGTCAACCAGGCGTCTCTTTAATATATACACATATCTCTTTAATTCAAATTATTAGCTGCGCGTTACACCATTTGCCAACCAAAAGGCATATTATATTTATATCCAACACGATATGTTTAATAAGACTTGAATGACGCAAAACACTCTTTTCAGAATATTCATACTATTTTGAATTTAAAAATAATAATAGGCAGCATTCCAATTATCTGCACTATGCGGCGTACTATCCTCTACGTCGTTTGTGAAAATCAAAGAAGGTGGCGATTTAAACGATGATGATGATGATGATGATGATGTTGATTTTTATCGTGTAAATAGATAAAAAATATAATTATTGAACCTAATTTATTAAAGAATAAGACGACTATTAACTATTTATCTAAAGCTACATTTCTTTTAACATTATTTTTAAAAACATATAATTTATTGTAAAAATTCATTAATTGTTGTTCGTCGTTTGAATATATTAATCCCTGAATGTAATCCTCAAATTCATAGTGTTTTTCAAAGTTTATTGCCTCTCTCTGCCTATCCTTGCGGGGAAACGGCGTGATGGTAAGTAAGTAAGTAAGTAAGCAGTTGATACTGTTGGATTAATCGAGTGTTTATGACACCTGAAATAGAGGACGTCCGTGGAAGACTTGGCACGATCAGGTAAACCAGTTAACGGAGGATGGTTCTGTTAGAAGCCTCGACAATCGGTTAGCTCGTATAAGAAGATGTATGAGTGTGAATGAAGCGAGAATTTTGTGTCAGGATAGAAGAGTATGGCGCTCTATCCTTCTGCCTACCTCCGCGGGGAAACGGCGTGATGGTAAATAAGTAAGCAGTTTATATTAATTTACTATGAAAAATAGATTAATAAAAATTAAAATTGCACCTTAATTAACCAATATATTAAAAAAAAACCAGTGTTCATATAAATACATTAATCGAGCGATAATAATATATAAATTCCTGTTGTATACTAAAACTAACGCCAATGCTATTTCAATTGCAGTCAACCAGGCGTCTCTTTAATATATACACATATCTCTTTAATTCAAATTATTAACTGCGCGTTACACCATTTGCCAACCAAAAGGCATATTATATTTATATCCAACACGATATGTTTAATAAGACTTGAATGACGCAAAACACTCTTTTCAGAATATTCATACTATTTTGAATTTAAAAATAATAATAGGCAGCATTCCAATTATCTGCACTGTGTGGCGCACTATCCTCTACGTCGTTTGTGAAAATCAAAGAAGAAGGTGTTACTAAATGGCACTCTTATCGATAAAAGTTTAAAAAACAAAAAAAACATCGCGAAAAATTTCAATTTGTAAATGAAATTTTTTATCCGTATTAAATTTCTATATATTTAAAACGCATCTCGCGCTCTTTACTTAAAAAAATTGTTTACATAAAAAAAAAAAACATTTAAAATTCATAAATATTTTATCGTGTATTTTTTAACATTAAAAAATATTCTCCACCTTTTTGAGGAAACTAAATTATATTTATTAAGAAATATTAACGGTAGAGAATCTGCAAACAAACGGTATGTATGGCGACATCTATGTAAAATAAGTTTTACTAAAAAAATCTAATACTTAAAAAAAATTGTTTACATAAAAAAAAAACATTTAAAATATTCCTCACCCTTTTGTGGAAAATAAATTATATTTATTAGAAAAATATTAATAGTAGAAAATCTCATAATCTGTAAACATATTTTCCATACCAAAATTATTTAATATATTTATTTTTCTAAAACCGCATGTATAGCGACATCTGTATGTCAAATTTGTAAAAAATGCACACGTTTACCGCGGCAAATTAATTATTAAATTAGATTTTCATTTAAAACATTTATTAATATTCTGAAAAGGCTATAAGACGCCGTAAATTTAAAAAAGTAGTTTTCTTTAATAATATAAATACATTTCTACCGAAAAATCGTTCTATTCGGCGGTAAAGATAAAGAGAGAAAAAAAATGTCAATGTACATGTTTAAATAAAAATACTCTTTTTAATTCGGATTCGTCACATATTTCGCTTCAAGGTGGTCGAATGAACCGTTACCTGTATTATTACAATATTTATTTAATAAGCTCAATGTTACATAGAGTGTAGAAATAATTTTCAAATGTTTCATTTCTCACGTGAAAATGGACATTTTTACATGGACATGATATAATATTTAAACATAATTTATTAAAAATACTATTTTTAATTCGTATCGGGTATATATTATCCTTCAGGGAGCATAAACGCAAAGATTTTTACATAAATAAGGGGTTTTCTCATGTACCGCTAGTACCGAATAGTGTATAGAGACGCTTTTCTAATAAAAAAATGTACATTTTTTCATGTGAAAATCGACATTTTTTATAAATCGCAAAGTTTGTCAATGTTTCGCTGTCATTCTGGAAAAAACCGTGTTTCATTTGTTTTGCGCGGCCGGGAGATTTCAGTTAACGGGGCATAAAGTGTCAGTTTTTTCGCATTTTCGGCGCATCTAGGTAGGTCCGTGCGTTTTTCAAAAAAAAAAAAATGTTTTTTTACATTTTAAAGATCCAAATGAAGAGATGGGAGTCTGCATACTCGCTAATAAATTCCGGGCGATCGTTTCCCGCAAATAGAGTGGTAAAAAAAAAATATATCTCTCCGAGCGGCGGAGGAAAAGTGAAAAAAACGAAATTCACTTTTTCGAGTTTTGCGAAAAAACTAAAAGCGGGAAAAATTTATAAAGTACGCCCGGCGATGCGGTCGGCCGCGGGCCGTCGCCGAAATGTATAAAAATAATTTTGGCTCTCAAAATGGCGGAGCGGCGAGCGAAAACGCGCGATTTAGGCTAAATAAAAATGAAAAACAGCTAGAAATCGGCCGAACGGAAACGGTCGCCGTAAATCGAGGAGTGGCGGTAGACGAAAAGTGTCTATGGCGAAAAGTTTACGTCGGCCTTCGGCCGTCTGGCAAAAAAAAAAAAATTTCAAATATCTGGCGGGAAAGCCCCTAAAAAGCGATCGCGCGGTGTGACGGAGTTGGCCGCGTGATTTTTTGCAAACACCACGAAATAGGGCTTATAACTTTAATATATATGACTAGCTTACCCGCACAGCTGCCGCCCGGCAGCAGACGTATCAGAGACGCAGTACTCTGTTGTCAATTTTCAGAAGAAAAAAAAATCTTAACACACTTAATAAAACTATAAAAAGTGTTTTGATAGGAAAATAAGAAGAATAAGAAGGAATAATTCATGTTTTTAAATACATTACGTTTTCACCTACTTGTAGAATTTTTCAAAATTAAAATCGCACAAAAACTAACCAATATAATCAAGGGTTGTGGCACCAGAAATAGAAGACGTCAGTGGAAGACTTGGCACGATCAGGTAAACCAGTTAACGGAGAATGGTTCTGTTCGAAGGCTCAACAATCAGCGAGCTTGTATGAGAAGATGTATGAATGTGAGTGAGGCGAGAATTGTGTGTCAAGGCAGAAGAGTATGGCGCTCTATTCTCTCTGCCTACCCCCGCGGAGAAACGACGTGATGGTAATTAATAATAAGATAACTAAGTATTGAACGTCTAAAAACAATATTCATACTATTTTGAATTTAAAAATAATAATAGACATACTCATACATAATAATAATAGAGAAAATTAAGTAAATTATAATATAATTGCACTTAAACTAACCAATATAATAAAAAAAAGTGTTCATATAAATACATTAATAGAGCTATAATATATAAACTCCTGTTGTATACTTAAACTAACGCCAATGCTATTTCGATTGCAGTCAACCAGGCGTCTCTTTAATATATACACATATCTCTTTAATTCAAATTATTAGCTGTGCGTTACACTAATTGCCAACTCTCAGGCATATTATACTTATATCCAACACGATATGTTTAATAAGACTTGAATGACGCAAAACACTCTTTTCAAAATATTCATACTAATTTGAATTTAAAAATAATAATAGGCAGCATTCCAATTATCTGCACTGTGCGGCGTACTATCCTCTACGACGTTTGTGAAAATCAAAGAAGAAGGTGGTAATTTAAACGATGATAATGACGGATTAACCGGTGTCGGATTAACCGGTGTCGGATTAACCGGTGTCGGATTAACCGATGTCAGATTAACCGGTGTGAATTAACCGGTGTCAGATTAACCGGTGTCGGATTAAACGTTGTCGAATTAACCGGTGACGGATTAACCGGTGTCGGATTAACCGATGTCGGATTAACCACGGTCAGATTAACCTGGATCGGATAAACCAGAATCAGATTAACCGGGTTCGGAATAACTGGGGTGCCACAGTTTGTATTTATACTTTTGTTAAAAATAATACTTTTGGACCATAGTACTTATTTAAAGTTACATAAACACCGGGTTGTCGATTAATAATTTAAGTTTTATTTCATTTAAATGAAACTGATAATCACTATCAAACTGATAAAAAGCAAATGCAAACGAACAATGTTGTTATAATTAAGTTAAAATATATAATCATATTAAAAATAATATTATATATAATTAATTACAATGCGAACGGAACTAATGTTATGGTAAAGTACCTACTACATATACTTATTAATTTACTCGTAATTGTTTTAAATTGTTACTTGTTTACGTTAAGTTTCATAAAAAAATCGTTTTACAATACTTGGACGCCATAATTAAATAGTATTTGTAAAATACCGAGATAGAAGCAAAGTGATGATGGCTTACAAATTGGATAACTAATATAAATGATTATTTAAAATAAAATATAATAACGTATGTAATATAATAATGTATATTTAAATAATTAATCTTCAAACTCTTATTGTTCTATTTAGATATTTTAATGTTATTCGTATTAGTATCCACAGTAATGAATACTTTCCTCTTAAACAGCGCATATTGCCATCTTTCGTTGTTTTTTGGAAGTTGAAATTAAGCCTTACCAAATATTTTTAACATAAAAAGATCGATTGAAAAAGTATTTTTTTTAAGTATGAAAATTTTGCCAATCCATTTCGTTTTAATATTTGACAGAAATTCACAGTCCGGATTATGCTCTAACATAGTTTGTTATAAAGAAAAAATGTATTTTTATGTCTATTCTAAAATTGACATAAAATTTTTATTCCTTCCATGTCGTTAAATAATATTAATACATAATTAAACAAAACTAATGCTTATAATTATATTTTACTGCATGGTGTCCTAGCATAAATTCCTGTTGTATACTAAAACTAACGCCAATGCTATTTCAATTGCAGTCAACCAGGCGTCTCTTTAATATATACACATATCTCTTTAATTCAAATTATTAGCTGCGCGTTACACCATTTGCCAACCAAAAGGCATATTATATTTATATCCAACACGATATGTTTAATAAGACTTGAATGACGCAAAACACTCTTTTCAGAATATTCATACTATTTTGAATTTAAAAATAATAATAGGCAGCATTCCAATTATCTGCACTATGCGGCGTACTATCCTCTACGTCGTTTGTGAAAATCAAAGAAGGTGGCGATTTAAACGATGATGATGATGATGATGATGTTGATTTTTATCGTGTAAATAGATAAAAAATATAATTATTGAACCTAATTTATTAAAGAATAAGACGACTATTAACTATTTATCTAAAGCTACATTTCTTTTAACATTATTTTTAAAAACATATAATTTATTGTAAAAATTCATTAATTGTTGTTCGTCGTTTGAATATATTAATCCCTGAATGTAATCCTCAAATTCATAGTGTTTTTCAAAGTTTATTGCCTCTCTCTGCCTATCCTTGCGGGGAAACGGCGTGATGGTAAGTAAGTAAGTAAGTAAGCAAGTAAGCAGTTGATACTGTTGGATTAATCGAGTGTTTATGACACCTGAAATAGAGGACGTCCGTGGAAGACTTGGCACGATCAGGTAAACCAGTTAACGGAGGATGGTTCTGTTAGAAGCCTCGACAATCGGTTAGCTCGTATAAGAAGATGTATGAGTGTGAATGAAGCGAGAATTTTGTGTCAGGATAGAAGAGTATGGCGCTCTATCCTTCTGCCTACCTCCGCGGGGAAACGGCGTGATGGTAAATAAGTAAGCAGTTTATATTAATTTACTATGAAAATTAGATTAATAAAAATTAAAATTGCACCTTAATTAACCAATATAATAAAAAAAAAACAGTGTTCATATAAATACATTAATAGAGCTATATAAATAAATTCCTGTTGTATACTAAAACTAACGCCAATGCTATTTCAATTGCAGTCAACCAGGCGTCTCTTTAATATATACACATATCTCTTTAATTCAAATTGTTAACTGCGCGTTACACCATTTGCCAACCAAAAGGCATATTATATTTATATCCAACACGATATGTTTAATAAGACTTGAATGACGCAAAACACTCTTTTCAGAATATTCATACTATTTTGAATTTAAAAATAATAATAGGCAGCATTCCAATTATCTGCACTGTGCGGCGCACTATCCTCTACGTCGTTTGTGAAAATCAAAGAAGAAGGTGTTACTAAATGGCACTCTTATCGATAAAAGTTTAAAAAACAAAAAAAACATCGCGAAAAATTTCAATTTGTAAATGAAATTTTTTATCCGTATTAAATTTCTATATATTTAAAACGCATCTCGCGCTCTTTACTTAAAAAAATTGTTTACATAAAAAAAAAAAACATTTAAAATTCATAAATATTTTATCGTGTATTTTTTAACATTAAAAAATATTCTCCACCTTTTTGAGGAAACTAAATTATATTTATTAAGAAATATTAACGGTAGAGAATCTGCAAACAAACGGTATGTATGGCGACATCTATGTAAAATAAGTTTTACTAAAAAAATCTAATACTTAAAAAAAATTGTTTACATAAAAAAAAAACATTTAAAATATTCCTCACCCTTTTGTGGAAAATAAATTATATTTATTAGAAAAATATTAATAGTAGAAAATCTCATAATCTGTAAACATATTTTCCATACCAAAATTATTTAATATATTTATTTTTCTAAAACCGCATGTATAGCGACATCTGTATGTCAAATTTGTAAAAAATGCACACGTTTACCGCGGCAAATTAATTATTAAATTAGATTTTCATTTAAAACATTTATTAATATTCTGAAAAGGCTATAAGACGCCGTAAATTTAAAAAAGTAGTTTTCTTTAATAATATAAATACATTTCTACCGAAAAATCGTTCTATTCGGCGGTAAAGATAAAGAGAGAAAAAAAATGTCAATGTACATATTTAAATAAAAATACTCTTTTTAATTCGGATTCGTCACATATTTCGCCTCAAGGTGGTCGAATGAACCGTTACCTGTATTATTACAATATTTATTTAATAAGCTCAATGTTACATAGAGTGTAGAAATAATTTTCAAATGTTTCATTTCTCACGTGAAAATGGACATTTTTACATGGACATGATATAATATTTAAACATTATTTATTAAAAATACTATTTTTAATTCGTATCGGGTATATATTATCCTTCAGGGAGCATAAACGCAAAGATTGTTACATAAATAAGGGGTTTTCTCATGTACCGCTAGTACCGAATAGTGTATAGAGACGCTTTTCTAATAAAAAAATGTACATTTTTTCATGTGAAAATCGACATTTTTTATAAATCGCAAAGTTTGTCAATGTTTCGCTGTCATTCTGGAAAAAACCGTGTTTCATTTGTTTTGCGCGGCCGGGAGATTTCAGTTAACGGGGCATAAAGTGTCAGTTTTTTCGCATTTTCGGCGCATCTAGGTAGGTCCGTGCGTTTTTCAAAAAAAAAAAAATGTTTTTTTACATTTTAAAGATCCAAATGAAGAGATGGGAGTCTGCATACTCGCTAATAAATTCCGGGCGATCGTTTCCCGCAAATTGAGTGGTAAAAAAAAAATATATCTCTCCGAGCGGCGTAGGAAAAGTGAAAAAAACGAAATTCACTTTTTCGAGTTTTGCGAAAAAACTAAAAGCGGGAAAAATTTATAAAGTACGCCCGGCGATGCGGTCGGCCGCGGGCCGTCGCCGAAATGTATAAAAATAATTTTGGCTCTCAAAATGGCGGAGCGGCGAGCGAAAACGCGCGATTTAGGCTAAATAAAAATGAAAAACAGCTAGAAATCGGCCGAACGGAAACGGTCGCCGTAAATCGAGGAGTGGCGGTAGACGAAAAGTGTCTATGGCGAAAAGTTTACGTCGGCCTTCGGCCGTCTGGCAAAAAAAAAAAAATTTCAAATATCTGGCGGGAAAGCCCCTAAAAAGCGATCGCGCGGTGTGACGGAGTTGGCCGCGTGATTTTTTGCAAACACCACGAAATAGGGCTTATAACTTTAATATATATGACTAGCTTACCCGCACAGCTGCCGCCCGGCAGCAGACGTATCAGAGACGCAGTACTCTGTTGTCAATTTTCAGAAGAAAAAAAAATCTTAACACACTTAATAAAACTATAAAAAGTGTTTTGATAGGAAAATAAGAAGAATAAGAAGGAATAATTCATGTTTTTAAATACATTACGTTTTCACCTACTTGTAGAATTTTTCAAAATTAAAATCGCACAAAAACTAACCAATATAATCAAGGGTTGTGGCACCAGAAATAGAAGACGTCAGTGGAAGACTTGGCACGATCAGGTAAACCAGTTAACGGAGAATGGTTCTGTTCGAAGGCTCAACAATCAGCGAGCTTGTATGAGAAGATGTATGAATGTGAGTGAGGCGAGAATTGTGTGTCAAGGCAGAAGAGTATGGCGCTCTATTCTCTCTGCCTACCCCCGCGGAGAAACGACGTGATGGTAATTAATAATAAGATAACTAAGTATTGAACGTCTAAAAACAATATTCATACTATTTTGAATTTAAAAATAATAATAGACATACTCATACATAATAATAATAGAGAAAATTAAGTAAATTATAATATAATTGCACTTAAACTAACCAATATAATAAAAAAAAGTGTTCATATAAATACATTAATAGAGCTATAATATATAAACTCCTGTTGTATACTTAAACTAACGCCAATGCTATTTCGATTGCAGTCAACCAGGCGTCTCTTTAATATATACACATATCTCTTTAATTCAAATTATTAGCTGTGCGTTACACTAATTGCCAACTCTCAGGCATATTATACTTATATCCAACACGATATGTTTAATAAGACTTGAATGACGCAAAACACTCTTTTCAAAATATTCATACTAATTTGAATTTAAAAATAATAATAGGCAGCATTCCAATTATCTGCACTGTGCGGCGTACTATCCTCTACGACGTTTGTGAAAATCAAAGAAGAAGGTGGTAATTTAAACGATGATAATGACGGATTAACCGGTGTCGGATTAACCGGTGTCGGATTAACCGGTGTCGGATTAACCGATGTCAGATTAACCGGTGTGAATTAACCGGTGTCAGATTAACCGGTGTCGGATTAAACGTTGTCGAATTAACCGGTGACGGATTAACCGGTGTCGGATTAACCGATGTCGGATTAACCACGGTCAGATTAACCTGGATCGGATAAACCAGAATCAGATTAACCGGGTTCGGAATAACTGGGGTGCCACAGTTTGTATTTATACTTTTGTTAAAAATAATACTTTTGGACCATAGTACTTATTTAAAGTTACATAAACACCGGGTTGTCGATTAATAATTTAAGTTTTATTTCATTTAAATGAAACTGATAATCACTATCAAACTGATAAAAAGCAAATGCAAACGAACAATGTTGTTATAATTAAGTTAAAATATATAATCATATTAAAAATAATATTATATATAATTAATTACAATGCGAACGGAACTAATGTTATGGTAAAGTACCTACTACATATACTTATTAATTTACTCGTAATTGTTTTAAATTGTTACTTGTTTACGTTAAGTTTCATAAAAAAATCGTTTTACAATACTTGGACGCCATAATTAAATAGTATTTGTAAAATACCGAGATAGAAGCAAAGTGATGATGGCTTACAAATTGGATAACTAATATAAATGATTATTTAAAATAAAATATAATAACGTATGTAATATAATAATGTATATTTAAATAATTAATCTTCAAACTCTTATTGTTCTATTTAGATATTTTAATGTTATTCGTATTAGTATCCACAGTAATGAATACTTTCCTCTTAAACAGCGCATATTGCCATCTTTCGTTGTTTTTTGGAAGTTGAAATTAAGCCTTACCAAATATTTTTAACATAAAAAGATCGATTGAAAAAGTATTTTTTTTAAGTATGAAAATTTTGCCAATCCATTTCGTTTTAATATTTGACAGAAATTCACAGTCCGGATTATGCTCTAACATAGTTTGTTATAAAGAAAAAATGTATTTTTATGTCTATTCTAAAATTGACATAAAATTTTTATTCCTTCCATGTCGTTAAATAATATTAATACATAATTAAACAAAACTAATGCTTATAATTATATTTTACTGCATGGTGTCCTAGCATAAATTCCTGTTGTATACTAAAACTAACGCCAATGCTATTTCAATTGCAGTCAACCAGGCGTCTCTTTAATATATACACATATCTCTTTAATTCAAATTATTAGCTGCGCGTTACACCATTTGCCAACCAAAAGGCATATTATATTTATATCCAACACGATATGTTTAATAAGACTTGAATGACGCAAAACACTCTTTTCAGAATATTCATACTATTTTGAATTTAAAAATAATAATAGGCAGCATTCCAATTATCTGCACTATGCGGCGTACTATCCTCTACGTCGTTTGTGAAAATCAAAGAAGGTGGCGATTTAAACGATGATGATGATGATGATGATGTTGATTTTTATCGTGTAAATAGATAAAAAATATAATTATTGAACCTAATTTATTAAAGAATAAGACGACTATTAACTATTTATCTAAAGCTACATTTCTTTTAACATTATTTTTAAAAACATATAATTTATTGTAAAAATTCATTAATTGTTGTTCGTCGTTTGAATATATTAATCCCTGAATGTAATCCTCAAATTCATAGTGTTTTTCAAAGTTTATTGCCTCTCTCTGCCTATCCTTGCGGGGAAACGGCGTGATGGTAAGTAAGTAAGTAAGTAAGCAAGTAAGCAGTTGATACTGTTGGATTAATCGAGTGTTTATGACACCTGAAATAGAGGACGTCCGTGGAAGACTTGGCACGATCAGGTAAACCAGTTAACGGAGGATGGTTCTGTTAGAAGCCTCGACAATCGGTTAGCTCGTATAAGAAGATGTATGAGTGTGAATGAAGCGAGAATTTTGTGTCAGGATAGAAGAGTATGGCGCTCTATCCTTCTGCCTACCTCCGCGGGGAAACGGCGTGATGGTAAATAAGTAAGCAGTTTATATTAATTTACTATGAAAATTAGATTAATAAAAATTAAAATTGCACCTTAATTAACCAATATAATAAAAAAAAAACAGTGTTCATATAAATACATTAATAGAGCTATATAAATAAATTCCTGTTGTATACTAAAACTAACGCCAATGCTATTTCAATTGCAGTCAACCAGGCGTCTCTTTAATATATACACATATCTCTTTAATTCAAATTGTTAACTGCGCGTTACACCATTTGCCAACCAAAAGGCATATTATATTTATATCCAACACGATATGTTTAATAAGACTTGAATGACGCAAAACACTCTTTTCAGAATATTCATACTATTTTGAATTTAAAAATAATAATAGGCAGCATTCCAATTATCTGCACTGTGCGGCGCACTATCCTCTACGTCGTTTGTGAAAATCAAAGAAGAAGGTGTTACTAAATGGCACTCTTATCGATAAAAGTTTAAAAAACAAAAAAAACATCGCGAAAAATTTCAATTTGTAAATGAAATTTTTTATCCGTATTAAATTTCTATATATTTAAAACGCATCTCGCGCTCTTTACTTAAAAAAATTGTTTACATAAAAAAAAAAAACATTTAAAATTCATAAATATTTTATCGTGTATTTTTTAACATTAAAAAATATTCTCCACCTTTTTGAGGAAACTAAATTATATTTATTAAGAAATATTAACGGTAGAGAATCTGCAAACAAACGGTATGTATGGCGACATCTATGTAAAATAAGTTTTACTAAAAAAATCTAATACTTAAAAAAAATTGTTTACATAAAAAAAAAACATTTAAAATATTCCTCACCCTTTTGTGGAAAATAAATTATATTTATTAGAAAAATATTAATAGTAGAAAATCTCATAATCTGTAAACATATTTTCCATACCAAAATTATTTAATATATTTATTTTTCTAAAACCGCATGTATAGCGACATCTGTATGTCAAATTTGTAAAAAATGCACACGTTTACCGCGGCAAATTAATTATTAAATTAGATTTTCATTTAAAACATTTATTAATATTCTGAAAAGGCTATAAGACGCCGTAAATTTAAAAAAGTAGTTTTCTTTAATAATATAAATACATTTCTACCGAAAAATCGTTCTATTCGGCGGTAAAGATAAAGAGAGAAAAAAAATGTCAATGTACATATTTAAATAAAAATACTCTTTTTAATTCGGATTCGTCACATATTTCGCCTCAAGGTGGTCGAATGAACCGTTACCTGTATTATTACAATATTTATTTAATAAGCTCAATGTTACATAGAGTGTAGAAATAATTTTCAAATGTTTCATTTCTCACGTGAAAATGGACATTTTTACATGGACATGATATAATATTTAAACATTATTTATTAAAAATACTATTTTTAATTCGTATCGGGTATATATTATCCTTCAGGGAGCATAAACGCAAAGATTGTTACATAAATAAGGGGTTTTCTCATGTACCGCTAGTACCGAATAGTGTATAGAGACGCTTTTCTAATAAAAAAATGTACATTTTTTCATGTGAAAATCGACATTTTTTATAAATCGCAAAGTTTGTCAATGTTTCGCTGTCATTCTGGAAAAAACCGTGTTTCATTTGTTTTGCGCGGCCGGGAGATTTCAGTTAACGGGGCATAAAGTGTCAGTTTTTTCGCATTTTCGGCGCATCTAGGTAGGTCCGTGCGTTTTTCAAAAAAAAAAAAATGTTTTTTTACATTTTAAAGATCCAAATGAAGAGATGGGAGTCTGCATACTCGCTAATAAATTCCGGGCGATCGTTTCCCGCAAATTGAGTGGTAAAAAAAAAATATATCTCTCCGAGCGGCGTAGGAAAAGTGAAAAAAACGAAATTCACTTTTTCGAGTTTTGCGAAAAAACTAAAAGCGGGAAAAATTTATAAAGTACGCCCGGCGATGCGGTCGGCCGCGGGCCGTCGCCGAAATGTATAAAAATAATTTTGGCTCTCAAAATGGCGGAGCGGCGAGCGAAAACGCGCGATTTAGGCTAAATAAAAATGAAAAACAGCTAGAAATCGGCCGAACGGAAACGGTCGCCGTAAATCGAGGAGTGGCGGTAGACGAAAAGTGTCTATGGCGAAAAGTTTACGTCGGCCTTCGGCCGTCTGGCAAAAAAAAAAAATTTCCAAATATCTGGCGGGAAAGCCCCTAAAAAGCGATCGCGCGGTGTGACGGAGTTGGCCGCGTGATTTTTTGCAAACACCACGAAATAGGGCTTATAACTTTAATATATATGACTAGCTTACCCGCACAGCTGCCGCCCGGCAGCAGACGTATCAGAGACGCAGTACTCTGTTGTCAATTTTCAGAAGAAAAAAAAAATCTTAACACACTTAATAAAACTATAAAAAGTGTTTTGATAGGAAAATAAGAAGAATAAGAAGGAATAATTCATGTTTTTAAATACATTACGTTTTCACCTACTTGTAGAATTTTTCAAAATTAAAATCGCACAAAAACTAACCAATATAATCAAGGGTTGTGGCACCAGAAATAAAAGACGTCAGTGGAAGACTTGGCACGATCAGGTAAACCAGTTAACGGAGAATGGTTCTGTTCGAAGGCTCAACAATCAGCGAGCTTGTATGAGAAGATGTATGAATGTGAGTGAGGCGAGAATTGTGTGTCAAGGCAGAAGAGTATGGCGCTCTATTCTCTCTGCCTACCCCCGCGGAGAAACGGCGTGATGGTAATTAATAATAAGATAACTAAGTATTGAACGTCTAAAAACAATATTCATACTATTTTGAATTTAAAAATAATAATAGACATACTCATACATAATAATAATAGAGAAAATTAAGTAAATTATAATATAATTGCACTTAAACTAACCAATATAATAAAAAAAAGTGTTCATATAAATACAATAATAGAGCTATAATAATATATAAACTCCTGTTGTATACTAAAACTAACGCCAATGCTATTTCGATTGCAGTCAACCAGGCGTCTCTTTAATATATACACATATCTCTTTAATTCAAATTATTAGCTGTGCGTTACACCAATTGCCAACTCTCAGGCATATTATACTTATATCCAACACGATATGTTTAATAAGACTTGAATGACGCAAAACACTCTTTTCAAAATATTCATACTAATTTGAATTTAAAAATAATAATAGGCAGCATTCCAATTATCTGCACTGTGCGGCGTACTATCCTCTACGACGTTTGTGAAAATCAAAGAAGAAGGTGGTAATTTAAACGATGATAATGACGGATTAACCGGTGTCGGATTAACCGGTGACGGATTAACCGGTGTCGGATTAACCGACGTCGGATTAACCGGTGTCGGATTAACCGGTGTCGGATTAACCGGTGTCGGAATAACCATTGTCGAATTAACCGGTGTCGGATTAACCATTGTCGAATTAACCGGTGTCGGATTAACCGGTGTCGGTTTAACCGGTGTCGGATTAACCATTGTCGAATTAACCGGTGACGGATTAACCGGTGTCGGATTAACCGGTGACGGATTAACCGGTGTCCGATCAACCGACGTCGGATTAACCGGTGTCGGATTAACCGGTGTCGGATTAACCGGTGTCGGTTTAACCGGTGTCGGATTAACCATTGTCGAATTAACCGGTGTCGGATTAACCGGTGTCGGATTAACCGGTGTCGGATTAACCATTGTCGAATTAACCGGTGTCGGATTAACCATTGTCGAATTAACCGGTGTCGGATTAACCGGTGTCGGATTAACCGGTGACGGATTAACCGGTGTCCAATCAACCGACGTCGGATTAACCGGTGTCGGATTAACCGGTGTCGGATTAACCGGTGTCGGTTTAACCGGTGTCGGATTAACCATTGTCGAATTAACCGGTGTCGGATTAACCGGTGTCGGATTAACCGGTGTCGGATTAACCGGTGTCGAATTAACCGGTGTCGGATTAACCATTGTCGAATTAACCGGTGTCGGATTAACCGGTGTCGGATTAACCGGTGTCGGATTAACCGGTGTCGGATTAACCGGTGTCGGTTTAACCGGTGTCGGATTAACCGGTGTCGGATTAACCGGTGTCGGATTAACCATTGTCGAATTAACCGGTGTCGGATTAACCGGTGTCGGATTAACCGGTGTCGGATTAACCGGTGTCGGATTAACCATTGTCGAATTAACCGGTGTCGGATTAACCATTGTCGAATTAACCGGTGTCGGATTAACCGGTGTCGGATTAACCGGTGTCGGTTTAACCGGTGTCGGATTAACCATTGTCGAATTAACCGGTGTCGGATTAACCGGTGTCGGATTAACCGGTGTCGGATTAACCATTGTCGAATTAACCATTGTCGAATTAACCGGTGACGGATTAACCGGTGTCGGATTAACCGATGTCGGATTAACCACGGTCAGATTAACCTGGATCGGATTAACCAGAATCAGATTAACCGGGTTCGGAATAACCGGGGTGCCACAGTTTGTATTTATACTTTTGTTATAAATAATATTTTTGTTAAAAATAATATTTTTAATCATCAATATATTTAATAAAACCATAAAGTGTGTTTAAATAATAAATTAATTTTTATTAAATAAATTAATATAAATTTAGCTATCAATAGCATTTAAAAAAATTAAAATCGCACTTAACGCACCTATAATACCAATTTTTAATTTTTTTTTATATGAAACAGCTGTTATCAATAATATAATTAGCGGCCATCTTGCATGAATATTATTATAACCAATGCATGAATATTACTATATCTTTAAACCAATCAATGCCTTCCGCCAATAAACGGCCAGGGTTATGGACGAATCGGATCACTCGTCCAATGAACGGCACTGAAAATACCACTCTTATTGATAAAAGTTTAAAAAACATATTTTTACAAAACATTGGCCGGCCATAAAAAAAAACATCGCGAAAAAATTTCAATTTTAAAATGGACTTTCTTATTCTTAAGAAATTTCAACGTATTTCAACGACTTTTCAAGCGCTGTATTTCAAAAAAATGTTTACATAAAAAAAAAACATTTAAAATTAATTCATAAATATTTTATTTATTTTGTGGAAGACTTGGCACGATCAGGTAAACCAGTTAACGGAGGATGGTTCTGTTAGAAGCCTCGACAATCGGTTAGCTTGTATGAGAAGATGTATGAATGTAAATGAGACGAAAATTGTGTGTCAGGAGAGAAGAGTATGGCGCTCTATCCTCTCTGCCTATCTTTGCGGGGAAACGGCATGATGGTAAGTAAGTAAGTAAGTAAGAAGTTGATACTGTTGGATTAATCGAGTGTTTATGACTCCTGAAATAGAGGACGTCTGTGGAAGACTTGGCACGATCAGGTAAACCAGTTAACGGAGGATGGTTCTGTTAGAAGCCTCGACAATCGGTTAGCTTGTATGAGAATATGTATGAGTGTGAATGAGGCGAAAATTTTGTGTCAGGACAGAAGAGTATGGCGCTCTATCCTCTCTGCCTACCCCTGCGGAGTAACGGCGTGATGGTAAGTAAGTAAGTGTTGTTGGCACCTGAAATAGAGGACGTCCGTAGTAGACTTGGCACGATCAGGTAAACCAGTTAACGGAGGATGGTTCCGTTAGAAGCCTCGACAATCGGCGATGCTTCTAACGGCAAGCATAGCCAGCATAGCCGGCAACCCAAGAGAAAAAATACAATTTTTCTCGGTATAATTCTTTTCCGTAAAAAAATTAATTAACTCTAAAAAATAATTAAAATCATCAATACATTTAGTAGTGTGTTTAAATAATAAATTAATTTTTATTAAATAAATTAATATAAATTTAGCTATCAATAGCATTTAAAAAAATTAAAATCGCTCTTAAACTAACTAATATATTCAAAAAACCTATAATACCAATTCCACATATTACTGCCCTCTATCGAATTCATTTCGCAAGTCAAAACGTCAGCATGGCCGTCTTGACACAACTGTCAAACTATATTTTAGGTTAAAAAAATTTGACATAAACAGCTGTTATCAATAATATAATTAGCGCCCATTTTGCGTGAACATTAATCTAACCAATGCATGAATATTACTATATCTTTAGACCAATAAATGCCTTCCGCCAATAAACGGCCAGGGTTATTGGCGAATCGGATCACTTGTCCAATGAAAGAGGTTACAGTGCGGACCAATGAAACGGATTGTCCAATCAGGTTAATTTGCGGCCTTAGGTTATGGCCATAGATTAGAGAAAAAATTCTAGAATCGATATTTTGGGGGTCTGTTGTTTTAATAATTTTACAATTTTAGGTACTCGGAAAAAATTTTCACATTTTTTTTCTCGTTTTTTACTTATAAAAGACGTCGGTTAAATTATAGGAGTTTGTTATCTTTGAAATAAATTCTGGAGCGTCTCGATCTATCTCCTAAAATAAAAAAATAATTAATTCGTCGTAAGGTTACAGAGAAAAAGTGAAAAAAACGAAATTCACTTTTTCGAGTTTTGCGAAAAAACTAAAAGCGGGAAAAATTTATAAAGTACGCCCGGCGATGCGGTCGGCCGCGGGCCGTCGCCGAAATGTATAAAAATAATTTTGGCTCTCAAAATGGCGGAGCGGCGAGCGAAAACGCGCGATTTAGGCTAAATAAAAATGAAAAACAGCTAGAAATCGGCCGAACGGAAACGGTCGCCGTAAATCGAGGAGTGGCGGTAGACGAAAAGTGTCTATGGCGAAAAGTTTACGTCGGCCTTCGGCCGTCTGGCAAAAAAAAAAAATTTCCAAATATCTGGCGGGAAAGCCCCTAAAAAGCGATCGCGCGGTGTGACGGAGTTGGCCGCGTGATTTTTTGCAAACACCACGAAATAGGGCTTATAACTTTAATATATATGATGATTATCTTGCATATAATCTGTTTGAACTCAATAACTAAATTATATCGCAAAAAATCAAGATAACATTAATAATTTAATCAGTGGCGTATAACTATAAAAATTGAACCCCAATACAAAATAGAAATTGATATGTTTTATAAACAATATACAGAGTGGCCCAAAAAAGTGAAAACATTTCGTAAAATGTGATATAATTACATCAAAATTAGTTTAACTATATCAACAATAGCTTAAATAGTTTACTAATTTACTTATTTACCTATTTATCTAAATTACGTTTTATTTCGTCAATTTTCAGTCACCATCTTTGATTATTGATTTTCCCATTGTTTATATTTGGTTTTTTCAAATTGTTGCCCAGAATGACAAAAATCACTGCAGAAGACCGTATTCTGATCAAAAATTTGCGAATTGAAAACGGTTGGGGTGCTAGGAAAATGATCAAAGAGTTTCAAAACAATACCTGGAGTATAGCTAAACATTGCAGCATAACTGGACATTACAGCAGTACGGAGCTCCATCTCACACAGCCAGAAATACAATCAACTTTTTTCGTCGTGAGAATGTTAATTTCATCGAGCCAGGAATGCGGCCACCGAACAGTCCAGATTTAAATCCAGTAGATTATGCAATATGGGGTGATTTCTGATTAGCTAAATATTGTTAAAAAAAAATTACATTAAGAATTAATTATATCATGTTTTAAAATAACTCATGTGTTACGAGATGTTCTCACTTTTTTGGGCCACTCTGTATAATAATACTAATACATAATTTAAGTACCTACATACTACGGGCCAATAATAGTGGCATAAAATTGGACTCGTGTTTTACAATTTTTACACTCTTATCATACACATATCGTCATCATCCTAAGAGATTCGGGGGCGCAAAGACCCGACAAGACGCTTCCATCTTCTTATGTCACGCGCCGCTTTGGTGCTAGTAGCCCAGTCAGTCACACAATTTATTGAGTACACATATGTGAAGAAGAAAAATGTGTGTTTTAGGTACTTATATGCACTCGCAACTGCACAAAATTCTTGCTTCGCTATACTGACATCTTCATTTAGATCGTAAATATTATTAGTGCACATTAGCGCTGGGAAAAGAATTAATACAAATTATACATTATGGGCATGTATGGATTTTTTGAACTCATGTCTAACGTGGGCCCCGATGCACCGCATTGGTGCAGTTACGCCACTGAATTTAATTGCCATGGTGAGTTCGCAAATAAAAGAAAACTCTAGTTCGCTTATCTGTCAATCCGGTATTGATTGGTGTATGATTTATAATGATGAAGATAAATCATTTAAGTAGCTATTGACAAAGAATTCGAGAACTGTATGATACGGTTTTAAGCTATATATCATCACAACACGATATTACGAGGCTAAGCGGTGAGATATTTAAATCGGAAAAAAATTGGACGATTAATATTTTAAATACTAAATTAATGTATTCATTATAAATATATACATATAAAATCAATTTTGTCGAAAAATATTGTTTTTGCGTCACCGAGATTAGAAGCTGGATTTCTTTTTCCAATCCGGGGAAGTACAAGTTAAAATATCTGAATAATTACAACTTCACAATAAGAATGTGTTTTCCTTAATAATGAAATAATATCTAATGGGAACTTGGCAACCGAGGCAAGATTAACGGTACACGATGCAGTCCTACCAATACTGATGTATAGAAGTGAGGCATGGAGTTTTTTAAATAATTTAATCATTTAATTTAATAATAATTCAATTCTCTTATCAGGTACTCTATCATACGCCTTTTGCAGATCTACAAAGGCAGCGAATAGTTTTTGGTTTTTCGCCAAAAACTTTTCCGTCATCACTCGTAGAGAAAAGGTTTGATCCATACAACATATTCCATCCAAAAAGGCCCCTTACCCATCGCATACTTTTCTTTAGTCACCGTTTTTGCTTTTCTGTTAAAAAATTTTCATATAGTTTGCCAACCGAGTTCAGTAAACTAATTGTCCAATAATTTCCGCGTTACATTCGCGACCCTTTACCTTTGTCCAGAGGCATAATAACAACCCTCCTCTAGTCTAACGGGATGTGATATGAAGCCACAAGATAACTAATGGTCCACTAGCCTTGATGTACTCGGGAGTAATGTTACCATACCCCACGGCCTTACCATTTTTTATATGCTTATTGCACACTTTATTTCTTCTCTATTTATTTCATCCACATTATAATCGTTCTTAACACTTACCCCCAGGGAGTCTCTCGGATTCCTTATTTGCATTCTCTTCACTTTCGAAATGTTTCATCCATCTATTGTATATTTCATCCGTTTTCATTAACATTTCAGCACATCGGAATTTTTGACCGCCTTCCAGAATAGTTTTGTATTAGCCTGGAAATTCACAGATGGTGATGGCACGGTATTTGTACTGACCGACATACGTAACAATATTATTCTCATATTCATACAAAAATATTTTCTTATTGCCTAGGAGGTGTCTATCTACATGGGCGAAATTGCCGACAGGAAGATCAGGGGAGCTCTCGGCAGCCTGATCACAGGAATGGCAAATCTCGGTAACTTGATAATGTACGGGATTGGTCCGTTCGTCTCGTACGATGCCATCAACTGGATTTGTTTAGCCGCCCCCATTATATTCTTATTCTCCTGTCTCTGGATACCGGAGTCTCCCTATTATCACCTTAAAAACCACAACACGGAGGCAGCTGGAAAAGCTATGATGAAACTAAAGGGGTTGAAGAGTATCGAGGTAAGCATTGAACTATTTAATTTTTACATTAAGTTATCAACAACAATCCTAGGGTACGATGGCGCCATCGCTCTGAGATAGCAAGCACTGTTGAGTTTTTATAATCCAATGTGTCACCCCGGGGCGTTATAACAATCAGCTAGCGAGCGAGCTTTGGCCGAAAGTCACTGTGACACTTGTTTGGGCGCGAAGTTTGTCGGATTTTGAAAAATTATATATATAATTAATATTTAAATAAATATTTATCTTTCGTTCGAACGTAGGAAATTAAGATCGCGACTTATTATGAGAATAGCACTTTGACATTTTGTGTGAAGTAGTGTGTGTTATTTAGCTGAATGCCCTACATAATTTTATCTTTTCTCTGGGCACTAATTGAAAATCTAGAAGTTCGACTTCAATCATTAGAGATAAGATAGGGTATGACAAGTACAAAACAACATTGAAATACATACTTAAATTTTTGCCATCTGTTAAATTGAATACATCAATGTATCGTGCCTACATATTTTTTAGACTCAGAAACATCTTATCACTTACATATCTGAAAATAATATATTACGCGTTTGCACGGTCACATTTGCAATACGGTATTATTGGATGGGGAGGTGCATATAAAACTTCAATGTCACAATTAGAAATCACTCAAAAAATGATAATAAATTTATTCTAAAAAAAAAGACTATCCAAGTATACAACTTTTAACAGATTTTTAAGTACCAAAAATAGTAGACATATAGTTACAAAAAAAATTGAATAATTCAAATTTTCAAAATTAAAAATCAATTAAATTTTAGAAGCGAATTCCGATCTACAAGATATAGAGATCAAATTGATATCGCAAAACTAAAATATACCGCAGCTTAAAATCAATATATTTATCAAGGTATCAAATTTTTTTACAATCTCCCCATCACAATTAGAAAAATTACGGACTATCATAAATTTGTAACTGAAGTAAAAAAATATGTACACAGACTAACTGAAACATAAATTAACTCGAATATACTCCTTCTCTATACACGAGTCTTACTCTCATAGAGAAGAAACAAATGTTAAAATATATATATATATATATATATATATATATATATATATATATATATATTATTGAAATTGTATTATATTTTTAATATTAATAAAAAAAAAAATTTAAAAATCATTTGTCATATATATTTGCCAGATTATACAATACAAAATTTGTGAGTTGGTATTTTTCATTATTTTGAACGCGTCCCTAAACACATGTCCAAGGTCGAAATAATCAATTTTAAGATACAATTCGGTAACTATCGTCCGGGCTAATGTGACCAGTAGCGCGACTATACCTGATGCAAAATTGAAAAGCTGATTAAAAACATTAAAATGAATCATTTCGACATATTAGAAAAAAACTTGTATTAGGACAATTTCCATTTTAATAATATCAAATAAAGTTTTAACATTGGCGCACGTACGCGGTACTATTTTCATATACATATACTCGTACAAAAGGAATTGTGTCCATCATGTATCCCTTTCACTAGCTGAACGTTCAAATCATTGATTTGATCTGTTTTAAATGTGGTATTTTTTAATTCGTAGTCGATTGAAGACAATTTGCATGAAATGCAAGCCCAAGTGAAGAAAGATATGGAAAAGAAAACTACGGTCAAAGAGCTGCTTTTGAAAAAGGAATACAGAAAAGCTGTGATTGCCATGACAGGTAAGTTTAAATAATGTTCAAATGGTTAGGTACTTACTCTCTACTCATTATTCGATTATTTAATAACCTCGAGGTATTAATAAGATGTGAATGTTAGCTTATATAATTTCAACTCTTTAAACCTACAGATAAATCAAAATTCGAATACGGTTAATGGCTCAAACGCATTTTTTTAAACTCTTACTATAGTCTTGAGTATTGCATGTACTCATATTCTCAAAGATATTTGAGTAGCATACATTATTGTTTAATTAATTTAATTTTTTTTTTTTTAATTTGAACTTGAACTTTATTTGATTTTAACAGAAATATATCATATTTTACATCTTTACACATATTTAAATACATTGCCCAACTAGGCAAGCCTGTTTTATGGCAAATTATAAAACCAAAACTCATCGAAGGCATAACACAGTAAGATCGAATACATACATAGCATATAATGTGGAAATATTTAAGGAGAGAAAAAAAAAATAATAAAAAATGTATATATATAAAATATAAAAAAGTGAATAAAAAAGAAAAAAGAGAAAAAAAAATAATACCAATAATGTAAGCAGAATAAGTAAATATTCAAGACCAAAACGCACAAAAGTAGTTATACAAATTATTTCATTATATAAAAGAGTTGACTCTCTGTATCTGCTCTTCCTAATTGCAACAACCAATTTGAAATATCATTTTTAAAAGTCTTAATGTCAGAGTTAAATTTCTAATTTTATTTTCAATTTGATTATATATTCTGTATATTTATTATATATTTACTAACAATGTTCAAATTTTGCGTGAATTGAGTTATATATTATAGTACATTGTGCCACGCAATTATACTTATTTACATAAGTGTCAAAACTTATTACATATTAGTCATAGAATTTATGACATTATTTTTAAAAAATATGTGCAGAGATGCGTACACGGAATACGTGTCACATTAATATTCTTACTATTTTCAAACTAAGCGCAAAACGCTCGCGCTATGAAAATAGGACTAGCTTGCTGGTCTCCCGGAACCGAGTGTTTTAACCACCAGACCTACAAGCACGTCGATTTGTCGATGCCGAGCATCACGTGATCACGACTCAACCGACAACTCGGTGTTCTTCTCTCTCTTTCGGTTCATTACGTTTGTAGAATCAACATATTACATGATAATTTCTAATATTTAGACATTTCATCAAATGTAGTAAGATAGTTTAACGGAGGATTTATGCGATTGTTTCAAACCTGGATTTTTGTATTTGATAAGTCATGTGTCATACTATTATTTTTAGGTATAAAAATATTGCAACAAATGACCGGAACCTTGGCCATCCAGGCCTATCTGGAAACAATATTCAGACAAACGAGCATGAAGATGTCAGGATCTACCGCGAGCATTGTATATGGAATCGTTCAGCTGATTGCAGGTAGGTATATCTAGTGTACAATTAAGACTACTTCTGCAACAGTAGATCTATGTTGTAATCCCACAGCGTTGCATATCTTCTTGGGTATCGAATGATATATTAAAGAACCGTACAAACTAAATAAAAATACTCTTAAACACAATTTATAAGTGAGCTTACCTGCACTGCATCATCCAAGATGGCCGACTCTCCGTCTGTCTACCAATCGTTGCTGTAAGTGGGGACACACACTCAATTATTTATTACTTACTATTTACTTATTCTCTAACTTTTTCACCCGAATTCTGGTTCCATTCGGGGCTGGTTTAGACCTGCGTGTCACCAAAGATCGGGCACATACTTGAGTGTCACCGATGGTCATAAAATTGAATAATTTACATTTTCAAAGCTTTTAAAAACATCTGGATCTTGTGGCATATTATAGTTATTAGTATGTTTAATGTTAGCTAGACGCTTGTACTATAAAAATTGAACTAATTTGGTGGTCTCCTGGGGTAATTCTCCGCTAGGTGATCGTTTTACTGCAGACCAACAACTTTCATTAGAAAAAATTTGTTTAGCGTTATATTTTGTGTAGGTAAGTACAGGGCACGTATTATTTTTAAATTCAAACTTTTAGGTAGGTACCGTGTGGACACTGATTTAATAACGTAGTTATCTATTTACCTACTAGGACGTGAAAGGACGTATTTTAAAAAGAGTCGATGCGTGAGTTTGGGATGAATTTTACTGAATAAAACATGTTGTCACCGTATTTCTTTGGTCACTTTTTCGCAGCATATTTTACTGAGATTACTCTTATACGAAAATGTTCAAGAGGAGGAAAGTGAAATGTTTATACATCAAAAGAATTTCCGGCATTTTAAAAATATATATTTTTTTAAAATAGAGATGTCACATCAATATTCTTACTGTTTTAAAACTAAATTAAACGCTTGTACTATGAAAATAGGACTAACTTGCTGGCATCCTGGAACGAGGCGCGAACTCTTGACCACTAAATCACTAGGCCAGCGTCTTAACTACTACACCAACAAGCTACCCTTTTTAAATTTTATTTTAATTCTGTAAATGAAAATAAAATGGTTGGGTAAACCGCGGTTTCTGCAATAATGGGAGTGTGATATTTCATTATTATTCGTGACTGGCGGACTAATTTCTATAAAAATCTACCTGAGCTAAATATACTTGAAATTTTTCAGGATTCGTTGCCACTGCTCTGGTCGACAGGATGGGCAGAAAGCCACTTCTCTTCATATCCTCATTCGGCACAGGAGTATCGCTGACTGGAGTGGGACTTTACTTCTACATGCAGAACATCCTAAAGTCCGACGAGATAACAATGGACGTAATCTCTTGGCTTCCTATAACTGGAATCCTCGGTTTCAACATTTTATTTGCAATTGGAGTGGGAAATCTTCCCTACGTCTTGCAATCTGAATTATTTCCTACGAACGTGAAGAGCGTGGCATCCTCTATTTTCACTATCCAGGGAGCATCCATGGCTTTCTTTGTGGCCAAGATGTACCAAGGTCTAGTCGATAGCATCGGTGTTCACATGGTCTTCTGGATATTTGCATCTTTTAGCTACTCGGGAGTATTTTTTATATATTTTTGCGTACCAGAAACGAAAGGAAAAACTTTAGAAGAAATTATCCTTAAACTAAACAGAAATAAAAGAGAAAATGATAATTACCTTATAGAAGCAACTCCTTTACAAGATATGAAAGTGTAAAATAAATTTTAGGTGGTAAATGAATTTTAGTTTAATTTATTATTGCGTTTAGTTACAACTGTGAATCTAAAGATTTTTAAGAAAAACACATTATCATTGTGAAGTTGAAATTTTTCAGAACATAGTTCTGTGGAATTTTAATACAAATTAAATATATTAAATACAAAGATATAATCAATTTATCGAAAAAAATGTTTATTTCGGCGTCCCGTATCGGGTTTTACTCAAGATATTCGAGATTCTTCGTAGTATATAGTGGATTGCTTATAAATGGAATAATAGATGTATCAATTAAAAAAAAATAACTGTAACATATAGGTTCGAAACTTTATCGTTAACTTACTAGGTTGATATGGTGTAATGGTCAGGGCGTTTCTCCGGATAAGGGAAGTTCCTGGTTCGAATCCCAGTGGCAACCAAAATATTTTTTCGATAAATTAATTATATTTTTCTAATTCATACATTTAATTTGTATTAATCTAAAAGTATTTTTTATGTAACAAATATATGTATAAATTTTACATATAACATTGTGATTTATAGATATATTAATAGTGCATGTACACCAATAGCGTACCTACTAGGGGTCGCAAACCGGGATCCCGAGTCTCGAAAATACCGGGATACCGAACTAAAATTTATGAAAACCGAAATTTTCGGTATTTCATTTTCAAAAAATATAAATCGCTTTTCTTAGTTTCCATGTCGTATTTAAAGCAAAACTTATCAATAATTTATGTGATGTGCGAACCCCTCACACCACGTGTCTCAACTGCGCTAGCTGTCGATGCGGTCGACAGACGGACTAGATGTATGTTCGGTGATTCGTTTGTAAAAAAGCATGCGTTGTGATTAGTTTGTTTTTATGTCGTGCATTTGTAAGTGGAGACGTAAACGTACAGGATTAGTAACTAAATGTTTTCATATTACTGACAAATAATTCATCGGTATAGTCGAATGAAGATGTTAACGGTGTTAGCACTATCAGTTTGTCAGGAGGGCCGTGACTTCCCCAAAGAAATTTTACGAGGAATACAGTCCGAACAACTATTCAATAAAACATTGTGTTATTCAGAAGTCTAAAGTTAGACATTTGTGTTATTGTTAAAAGCTTGTTAAAAAATAAAATGTGATTTTTTTCTCATTGTTTATATTTCATCGATAAATCATTACCTCTAATCTCGACAAAAGCTTCTGTGAATATCGAAAATATCGGAATTCCGGTATTCGTGAAATTTCAATATCGAAAATACCGTTTTTGGTAAAAGGGACCGGTATTGTGACCCCTAGTACCTACGCCACTGCATTGCATTGGGCCCCATGTTACCCGTACCTTACAATATATGTATTTAGAATCGATTCTTTTCCCAGCGCTAATTATTTTAAATTGCACAACAGCAAGAAGTGGAGTCATAAAATTAAAAAAAAATATTTAGCACGCGTGTCGCGAAAACAAGGATAAACGTCACCTATATATGTCTGGTTAGGAACTAGATTTTTTTCAGTTACCAGTGCGTATAAATGTCTAAAAACGCACTTGTTTTTTCATGAAAGTATGAATATTAAAAGAAACAAGAGGCCAATTCTGTTATTACTATTTAATGTATAAACTAGATAATAATAATATTCTTATATCTTACGTACAATTAGTGATGGGAAAAATACTACTCTTGACTCACCAGTGTGAATGTGATTGGTATTCGATAATATCCGTGATTTAAAACTGTGACTGTGATCAGTTTCATTATTAATACGCGTGCGCCGCACGATATCACAATACACGAAATAAATAAATAAACATAATTGTATTATTCAAACTTCATTTACGTAAAAAAATCATCTTCTAGCATATATATGTATATCTAGATATTATCATCATAAAGATAATGAAAATCGTTTAAAAAATGTGAGTTTATTTTTCGGGTCAAATTCTCAGCATTTTCGGTCAAATACGTAAAACGTTTTGGCAGAATCTATTAGATGGCGCTTATCACGAATTATAACGTCATTCCTTCATGAATATTTTCGTTTCATATGCACATGCGTCGAATCTCGGTTCAAAACGAAATATGAATAAAATATACTAAATAATCACGATATTCCCAGTTATTCAATCACTGATAGAGAGTGCGACTCAAAATATCAGTGATTCACTCACGGTTTGCAATTTTGAGCTCATCACTGCATACAATCCATATTGCAATGGAGCTAAATTTTTTTTGTGCACACAGATGAGGCTTTGTATTGTGGTTTTAAATGTATGTAAAACAATACACATAGTTTTTTAGTGCCAATTAAAGAATCGGTAGCTATCACGTTTTGATTGCCATGCTGAGTTTCGTCAATTATAAAAATAAAAATATATTACCATTTGACAGGTGTATGTAGCGATCGGAATTCAAATCCACCGCCATTTCAGTCGGCATCGACGCCAGCGACAGCACTGCCGGCTGCTGCTACAAGCCTGGCTCGATAATTCACCGCTAAGCAGTCTCTCCAGTTTCATCGTTTCACAACGGCGGTCTTGCCGGCTCACGCGCGCTCGCGCAAGACCGCCAACTCGCTGCATTTTATTTCATAATACACGTGCACTTTTCACATCTTCATTCATTCTTTAATTCTATCTGTCTTCATTGTTTTTATCATACTGTCATAATAAACCTCGACACGTAAACAACATTTATTTCATTTAACCACCGTCCTAACCCCTAAATGTCTATTATTTAAGAATCATGTATGTATTCAAATTCGTGTATTTATTAAAGTATCTAAATTATTTATTCTCCAGTCTAAACAAAACTAGTGGTCCTAAAATTTTACATAATACATGTGCATACGTAAATATTGTTTCTGCTGTCTGTTGTAATTAGAATAAAGTATACGATTTTCAACATTTATCTTTTATTTATATACCGTTGACGTTCCTATCTATTGACAAGTTCAATTTTATTACAAGAAATGTTCCTCCAGTTTGTGTAATGTACGTATTTAAGGAAAGAGTTTTAGGGTAGTCTAAACAATTTTTATGAATTCACTGAACTAGTTGATTAATATAAACACTAACTCATTTACGCTGGAACCGGGAATCTAAATGTAAACGACATGTTCGTTGACCTGACATACAGGGGCGTGCAGTGCAAACAGGCAAAAAAGCTGTGCATCACCAAAAATTCTGGGAAACAAATATAAATAAAATAATTAGATTAACATAAACAGAAACATTATTTTTACAATTAGCGCTATCTGCGTACCAGTAAACTTTAATTGCTTAGTTCTAAAAACTACCACGACAACTCATCGCTATATCCATGGCGCTCTTGAGTATTCGCCGCATCGAGCTATTCACATTACTCTGTTCTGTCTTTAAGCTTGTAAATTGACTATTTACTGAATTGAAAATTCCTTTCGGTTGATCCGTTTTGTGTGGAGTCGTTAACTATGCTGTTTTTTTAATAGAAAAAGATTAGAACGGCTTACAACTGCGTGCAAATCATTGAAGTGTATAAGTTCTCTTTTACTAATTCGCGAATTTTGCTATCTTTCTATTTTTTAAATTTGGTGCATGGATTGGTTTTTGATTTGGGAAAAACAAAAAGCATTTGCAAAACAATTTCTTACGTTAACCTTTAATAAAAATAATTATTTCCTTTAGTTATTACGTGAATGATTTTCAAACGTCCATTCATGTTTTATATGGGTAAGAAGGTATTATTTTACATCAAAACTTAAACTTTAAAAACACTATTAATAGTAATCTAAAATTATAAATAAATAGATGGTAGAGTCGTATAAACGACAGATTTATTTTGTCTAGAGACGTTGGTTAAACGAAAGTACATATTATATTATAGATGATTGTATAATATCATTGGTAACAGCATAACATAAATCTAAACCTACTGCACGCCACTGATAATAATAATATGTAAGAATTTATACTCGTATAGTTTGTATCTATTCATTTGATAAGCCCAATATCTAACACATATAACAAGCGGACAGTCGCCATCCCAGAAAGAAGAATGATTCATCCCGACATCGCGCGCGGAAATGGCGTTACCTAATACAGTATAAAAGTAAACACTGAAGCTAAGCGTGCTTAAATAATAATTTGCTAATTCTTATTCTCCTTCGTTATGCTCTTGGCAGAACAGTCGTGGTCACGCTTCGATCTGCAGCATTCTTGTCGGTTTCCTGAAGTGAGTCATTAGTCGCAGGCTTTATCAGATCTGATCGTCTAGTCGGCGATTTTCCATCGACTCTGCCTTGTACCCACAGTCTCTCCATCGTATCCGTATGTCTTGTGACATGTCCGACGTATTTAAATATACGCATTTGAATCTTGGAAGACCAGGGCCGAGCTCGGGCCTCGCCCGAGGGCGCCGAGCAAGCCGGGGCAAGCGTGTTGCCCAGGAGAATGGCAGCTAATTCTCCAGTATCATAATAATTATTACTCATGGGGTGCCGTTAAAAAGGACTGACCGAAAAACTCACCTGGGCTAATAATAATAATTGAGAATTGAAGATTCGGAAACTGAAATATTTCGTCCATGTGAAGCGAAACCACCTTATCACCAGTGCAAGATTGAATCATGAAAAAGAGGGTCTGATCGTAGGAGGACGTTGTGGCTGCGAATCGAGAGTGAATGATTCAACAGATCTGTGGGAAGATTGGTTGTTTCAAGTTGTGTCTAAGTAAAAACCATTCTTACATAGGTTTGTTTATTCTCATCTGGGAGAAGCCACCGAGAGCAAGAAACGACACAGAATGTATAGATGAAAGAATAAAAAACTATTCAAGATTAATTAAAGGACATAGTCGAGAAGAGCGGGATGAGCGTCCGCGGTCCATTCGGTTCGAGCACTAAGCGCCGACTATTGGCGCAAACTGCTTCCTCTGATGCACGTGTGCAGTGCACATGTGTCATGTCCGTCGGGCGGCGTAGCTTGGCCTCTCTCGAACGTTCTCGCTTTGTTCGCGCAGGATGGCGTAATACCGAGAAAATAATGGAGCCAGGAGCATCTGGACGATGCGCGCGGACCGCCACAGATCCACTGTTTTTTTTTAAATCAGGGATGGGGGCGCCCAGAAAAATTTGCCACAGAGGCTAGAACGGCACTGTGAAAGACAGACGTTGCTTAACAATTATTTCTTGTAAAATGGTGCTGTTTGGATTCGCAACATATGCCGTCAGCACCACACCTCTAATGCATCTATCTTATTGCGTTCTTGTTGTCTCAGTATCTACGCCTCAGACCCGTACAGAAAGATTGAGATTTTGCCGGTTTAATCTATGTAGGTGAATGAAAAGTATTTTTACATTTTAAATAATATTTTGAAATGATATTAAAGACTTTTGAATTTTTTTGCTTCCCCGGTTAAGGCGAAGCAACATATAAACTGCACTTCATGCAATTATTATATGTGTAACATTTTGGCAGCCACTGATTGAACACATAAAGTAGAACACACGAATATGAAAATGTCGTGTTTTGTTAGCTCGACATTTCTCAAATGTTTCGATTAAAATTTCGAATGATTCACATAAAACGTAATAATACATACCGACCTACATCGGGAATTTGTTCAAAGAACATATTCAATTACCTACATAATTTGTTCAAACTGTAATTCATAGGTATGAAATTAAAATACTACATCTACATTGTGTTTACCGGAAAGTCACAGAATTTTTTAAATCATGCTGTACCCAAATTATCCGTCTAGACTTTCAGTTGTTGCATTGCTGACCAGTTGTTAATTCTGGATTTGATTCGATTTCTGCTAATTACATTACATCATTTAAATTAAAATTTATAATACGTTATTAAGACATGTGACCTGACCGAAATGAATAAGTTAGAAACATTCGATGTCTCCTATGATATTCATACTTTGGTGAAAAAAAAATAACAAAAGTATAATTTAGGCATTTATTTATATATATGCTGGCAACAGACGAAATCCTTGTTTCGGTTTATGTAAATTTTCGCTCTGCAGCAATAATCCCTAACCTGGCATATTGGCGAACTAATATTGTTTTCATCGATAAAGTTTTCAAGTGAGAAATGATTTTTTTAATGTTTCAATTCCATTTTTTTGCTAGATTTTAAAAATTATTAATAAAAGTATCGACACCAAGAGCTAATTATGTAATCGGTAGTAAATTTTTATTAACGCCCGTGGTAAAAATCCTTTGCGGGATGTTGATACATCAAATTTACTACTGTCAAAGCATAGATATAGGCGCGACAAATAATCATGAGAAAAGCTTTATTTTATGCATTATCTGTGGATTTTTTCGCCTACGCGTTCAAAATCTGTCACTTTGGTCGTGAAATTTTTTCGTATTATGTGCTAATGTATACATTAATATATTAAACAACGTCATCACTAAAATGTGTCAGATGTCTTTTGGAACAGCTGTGAAAAGTTCGTTATATTCAACCATCGATTCTCGTTTTTACTATCGGATAGTAAAATGAATTTACTACGGTATATACTTTCGAGAAGTAAATATTTTTTTACTAACGATCAAACAACCCGTTTTCGCAAAAAAAATTACTTTAGTAACTTTTTTTACACATTCGGCAATCACACAACCGGCCCTAAACGTTTTGTAGGACACGGAATTATTAGGGCTTTTCCTAACGTGGGCACCGTATTGACTGCATTGACGTAGTTACGTCAGTGATAGGATATATTTATAGATATAATACATACCTCGGAAATGTAATTAACGGAAAGATAGACAAAAATACGTTCACCAAATAAATAATGGCGAATGCATTGATCCAAAGTCAATTTCTGGATAGAGTCCAGGAGAGAGATGCACAGCGAGCATTGTACCAGCAAAAACACCAAAAGAAGAAGTGCAGAAGAGTTCTAAAGTCCCATGGTTTATTTTAATGAACGAGATAGACTGCTTTTTTAAACAAATATATCTTCGAAAATAAAAGTGTTGTTCGTGCAAATTAACCGACACTCTTCACTTATTCGTAAATTTTCCTTCGCACGTGGCAGTCACATGTTTCATGCTCGTGGTGTTATTTCTTTTGACCATTATAACAGGAATGAAATCATGATTCATTATTCTTGATTATTCTTTAGTAAAGATTATTTATTTTGAAGATGGGCGCTGTAAAAACGTTAAGGAGAAGAGCAGGACCACTGGCTTGATGATCAAGTGATCGTCTAAAACTTTTACTCTTCGCTAGACCAGAATAAAATGTTAACTATGTAGATAAGAAAGATCTTTCCAGTTTGAATTTAAATAATTAAAATTTAAAATGGTTTACATCTGTAGGAGACAAAATTTCAGATTCATTCACAGCCGACATCGATGCTAGCGACATAGCGTTGGCGATTACCGCTACAGGTCTGGCCCGATCTCTCACCGACGATCTCTCTTGTTTCACCGCTCCACAACGGCGGTCTCGCTTCATTTTAATTTTTCGCGCGCAGGTGCGTTAAGGTTAATTTCTTTCATTCTATCTATCTTCCTTGTTCTATCTAACTCAATAAACATCAACACGCCAATCATCGCTCTTTCATTTAACCACCGACCTAGCCCCCAAACTTCTATTTTTTAATGCAGATGTACACAGATACGATCAATGATCACAAACAATATTTGCGGTCATAATGAAATGAAATGTTTAATAAATAATTAACAATGCACGAAATAAATTATATTTTTTATGTAAACTATTTTATTATTCTGTCATCAATCCTCGCAAACTTATTTTTCTTCGTGGGTACATAAGTGTTTGTTGTATTATCATTTTTTATTATTATTTAGTGTTATTATGCTTAGTACTACATTTTTTAACATCAACTAAAATTCAATGAATGTCATACAAAGTTTATTCTTTAAACAATATACGTATTAAAGTGCGGTTGAGCTTCCCGAGATAAATAAGGTCCATTTTAATAAAAATTCAATGTTTTCTAGCCCCTCGAGTAATTTTAAGTAAATAAAATCTGAATCTGATTTCGAAAATCATGATTCCCGTTATACGGTATGGGTTTTTCGAGTATATTAAAATATTCTGTTCTTCTGTGAGAAATATCCATATAATGCTCCAAAGTTTAGTAATCACAGACGTACATAAAACAGTATACAGAACGTATGCTAATCTTGTCAAAACGCCGGGAAGTCGAAATTTGTTTATCGTAAGCAGAACCGGGAGAGGCGCACAATCTCGTCATAGTCCAGTCCAGAATTCCAGTAAAACAGGACGTAAAGACGACGTGTCAGTGAGCAGTAACGAAATTGAATAATCACATTGAAAATTGTTATAAATCCTGTGAAATGTGCTAGTGTTTACGTATTGAAGTACACAGTGCCAAAGGGCATAAATTTGAAGAATTTATTAAACATCTCGTAAGTTGAAAATTTACAGAACGCTTTCATATAAAAGCTTCGAAGCTTTATAAAAGTTGTTTGGTAACGATTTTCAAAACAGTGGCCTAGTAGGTATGCCGGTTATGCATTTGTAATTCTTAATTATATTTCTAGTATATTACTAAACTTCGAATAGAACCGCCGTGCTTGAGACGAGCCACATTTACATTTTAATTCTGACGTGACTGTCATTGTAACATTCCAGAGATCGTTATTGCTGACGCTGACGATGTTTATTTTATTAATGCCAATGAGAAATGCCGACGCCGACGACTCTTACAATGCTTTCGACATAATATATGATCAGTAAGTTCAGATTCTTCTGTGAGAAATAATAATTTCGCGTTAGAGAAGACTAAATTGGGTAAATAATTTTGTATTCAAATTTCAAATATAGATTTCGTGGGTTGGGTATTTTTAACTGCGTTTACGTCATTCCAGAACGGTGCAATTAAAGTAGAAGTTTATATACTCTTGTGTGAAATGTGTAGGGTTACCATGCGTCCAATAAAAGAGTGTGTAAATGTTATCGGTTTTTATCAGACAATTCAAAATTTAAAAGTTCTCGTACTGTCTACATTGATGAATAATTCGTTTTTGATTATAAGTGCATGCCTTGTTGAGTTGTTGATTGTTTAGATTATCTATTATTCGCTGTTTTATTATCAAATGCTCCATTGACAAAAAAAATATTAAAGATTTTAAATGGATTCGATGAGGAAATATATTAATTATTTTTGGATTATTTTGCCGTTGGCCAATTTTTTTACTAGGCTAATACTAAGTTATTGAAAAACTTCAAACAATTATTTATTTATTTATTCTTGTACAAAATAATGTTGTTTATTTTTACCCTTACATATTCATATTTTTTAGACTGGGTTTTTTATACCTAGTACATATATAAATAAAGTATAATGCTAAGCAACTGTTTCCTAACAAATGTAATACCTAATTATTAAAATGTCAAAAATAAATGTAATAAAAATTCATTAATTCCTTCCCTCTTAGTGATCTGAACACACAACGCACGTACGCGATGTTTACACATAACTGTAAGAGTATTAAATGTACTCATTTGATTTAAAAAATTAATTAATATTATGTATTAATTAGTTCAGGCCAAATCTGATCCTGCCTACAAAGGGTTATTACTGCAGTGTTATAAATATTTCATATACCTATGTATTTAGAGGTGTTATTAAATATTTAAACTGGAATGATTTTTTCTTCAAATTATTGTATACATATTTGTTGATAAATTATATTTATTTTTTCTCTGAAAATGTATTCAAACACATAAACTGCAATAAATTTATTATTGAATGAAATAAATATTATGATATATTTATAGATGTCTCACAGAGACAAAGCTATTATTTACATGGGAAGGTAAGTATGGAAGTCTTGGGCATTAAAGGTTTGACAAAATTTGATAGGTGTGATAGTCGAGCATGGGTAGAATTGGTGAATGTTACATTGTGTAAAGTGATCACTTAAGCCAGCCGATGACAGGTTGTAAACCCTGCAATACCCAAGACTTCCATACTTACCTTCCCATATAAATAATAGGTTTGTCTCTGTGTGACATTTATAAATACATCTTGATAACAATCCCTTTGGGGATAAAACCCAGTTATTGTGTTCCTACAATAATTTGGACATACTCAAATAAATAAATATTACTGATTATTAAATATAATAATAGTGAATATAAAATTTATTTTATTTTATGTGTAAGCCTTACTGTTTTTAATATTGCAGCTTAAAGTAAATAAGAAAGAAATGCAAACAGTTATGTGGCATAAACGAAGAGTACTTACCATAATAGCAATAAGTATATTTGCTTATATACTACTTAGAAACAAGAGTTATGAATACAGCGATGAAAGAATATTACCAAATCTAAAGGCTGAAAATGTTTGGGAGTTCATAGCAGACTTCAGCAATACTAAAAAATTTCTCGTACCTCACATGTGAGTAAGACTCTTGTATATTCAGAAGAAAGAATGTGAAGACAGATCCCTACATTCTAGATTCCAGACTTTCTGGACATCATTGGCAAACTTTCAATGATCAATAATTTCAATATGAATAATTTGTCACTTTCGATTTTGTGGAATTTATTATTTGCTCCCTTCTGCTACTTCAATAGAGGGTTACCATATTTTTGGTTCTACATATCTTGTGTATTACTGCTTATTATGTATTATTAAATATTATCTGAAGTTGCAATTTTAGAAGTATATTATTTATTAAAGTAAAGATAAACTAAAAATAAAAAACATATTTTTTATCCAAACCGGAAAAAACTTTTCTGCAAATTGAAAATTATTATTATAGTGAAACCTCAGTTTTCGTGACTGATACGTTCTAAAAACGTGACGAAAACCGAAACGTACGAAAACTGAAGCAATTTTTCCCATAAGAAATAATGTAAATCCAATTAATCCGTTCCAGAGACTCAAAAATATTTTTATAGAGAATAACTATATTTTTACATATAGAAAACAATGATAAATATATACAGGTCCGTTTCTGGTGTCTCTTTAAGATTTGTCTAAAATGGAACAAGGCATTGTCATTGAACATGTTGCAGACAAGGCTTGCAACAGCTTCATTAGGGTGATATTTCTCCATAAAACTTTGAATGCACAAAAAACAATGGATTATTACAAAATGTTTCGGATGAATGCGCGGCATGATGCTTTATGTGAGTGTTCGATTCCGGGAATTGAATGGCCAAGTCACTTGGGCAGGTGGAGAGTTTGGTGCAGACCATTTTCAACTGTACAAAAATTAGATGAAAAAAGTTGTCAAAAACTAAATCGTACGAAAACCGAGGTTTCCACTGTATTAGGAAAAAATCGGTATGAATTAAAATTTTATTTGAGGAATTAATAATATTTATTTAAAAACTATTTTAAGTAAATTAACAGTTTTAAGCAGGGCCTTCTTAACAGCATAGCAAAGTAATGCATTGGGGCCTCTACCGGCCCAAGAAATTATTTATTTGGCAGTGTGGGCTCAGAATCGTGGCGACCCTGATACCCATGTACTATTATTTATTAGAATGTTAACATTTTTTATTTGTAAAACCAGAAATTAATGACGATGAATATTATAAATTTTAAATATCAATTTAAAACCACTCTACTTTGAAAATTTTAATTCTAGGCGAAACTTTACTATAACTGGTGAAAGTGGAAACTATGATCATTGGAAATATTCTGTGACTTATGAGGAACCATTGCCTGTTTGGCCATTTTTGGAGAGTTTTGGTGTTGGACATTATTCAGTAAAGACAGAAGGAGATAGATACATTATATCCTCAGTTCACAAAACATGCCTTTTCCATGGATGGACATGTTGTAAGTATACGACTTTTCAAAATATCTTGCCTTATACCACAAGTTCTTTGATTTATTTGAAGATAATACAAATATTAATGACACTATTAAAAAAATATATATAATTAAAAACATTTCATTTTGTTTAAATACAATTTTATTTATAATGAATTACCACAAGGTTGCAGCAGAATGGTTCTGTTAGAAGTCTCAACAATCGGCGAGCTTGTATGAGAAGATGTATGAATGTGGACGAGGTGAGATTTGTATGTCAAGACAGAGTATAGCGCTCTATCCTCTCTGTCTATCCCCTAAGTATATACATATATACTTAGGGGATAGACAGAGAGGATAGAGCGCTATACTCTGTCTTGACATACAAATCTCACCTCGTCCACATTCATACATCTTCTCATACAAGCTCGCCGATTGTTGAGACTTCTAACAGAACCATTCTCCATTATCAGTTTACCTGGTCGTGCCAAGTCTTCCACGGACATACTGTATTTCTGGTGCCATCAATACTTGCGTCATGTATCTTTCTTACCATTCTCTCCTCATTCATCAGTTCCTATATATGTATATATGCACACATATGTGTCAGATTCAATGACTCGGGTATTTTGCCTATAAGCAATGAAGTATGAGAGTAAGTAGGTATTTGTAAGTATGAGAATAGTTTTTAGTTTTTGTTTAAATTTTTTTTTTGCAGAGATTATCCAGAATTTATTCTGGGACAAATTTTTTCCTACCATCTCCTTCATTACTAATGTTTACCCATTAGCCCAATAATCACGTGTCATCACACAACTTATGCTGCACAAATGCATGAGTTTTCAATACATTGCTTTACGGGATAATGCAAGACCGCATGTATGTCCAGTAATTAGTGATTTTTTTAAAAAATATAATTGCATTAATTTTATCCTAAACCACAAATCTTTTTTGGGTCATCTATTATTGTTAATTATTAAGGAGAACACATTCTTATTTGTGAAATTATAATTATTCAGAACACAGATCTGTGATGTTTTAAATACTAATTAAATGTATTATAAAAATATACATATAAATTCAATTTTATTGAAAAGTATTGTTGTTACGCTACGGGGATTTGAATATCCAAAAATTTAATAAAAAATGAATTGTTAATTCTGGCTATCGAATTACTCAAATGTATTTGAGATTCTGTAAAAACAATGTAGATGGCTTTCAAATAATGAAATGATAGATGTATTCATTTGAAAAATAGTGTAACAAATAAGTTCGAAAATTTGTCATCAAAATTACTAGCGCTGTAGCATAGTTAGTAATGCACCTTCTCCGGATTGGAAAAGAGATCCAGGTTCAAATCCCAGTAGCGCAATGACAATATTTTTCGATAAAATTGATTATAATTAATCATCTATGTTGCTTGAATGTAACTTTAAAAAATCTGTTTATCTTACAGCCTCCTCAAAATGTGACATTTTTATAAAACAAAATGACAAAGACGCTCACTACAGGGAAGAAATAGTTTATGAATGTCCGCCATTATTTAGTCGCTGGTGTTCACATGTGGCAGACTATACAAGACAAGATTTTATTAACAACCTTGTCAAATACTACAAGTTTAGAAGAGGTTAACTCGTTCCGTTATTCGGTGAAATTGCTGAATAAACCTGCTTCTGGAGAAGTGTTTAGCTTAGCCGTTTGTCGGAATAGAAACAAAGAGAAAAGCCTAAGAAAGTTTGTAAATCAAATGTTAGCATGATAATATAATATATTGAAGATAAATGTACAATCTGCTGAATCATGACACTTTCAAATCATCATGAAGAATGTTTTTATAAAAGATTTTTATTTATAATGTAAGCTGAACAAATTATTCGGAAATGCTCGATATCTGCTAAAAATATATAGATTAATGCTGCCATATCAAACAGAAGATAATTATTCCACTGTACGATGTATGTACAATATGTAGAAGTAATAAAATTACATTAAAAAGATCACATAACGTATATACATATGTGCGGCACAAGGTGTACTGCATTTTTGTTCTTGATGTGATATTGGTTTAAATATAAACGACTTTCCATTAAATGTGAACTAAAAATAAATCATAGATAAGTATATATACTTAAATATTTATGTAGATGTAATGAAAAAGTTTGTGTTCGTGATTCAAACCATTTTTAATAAATATTTTTCATGTCATAGAATTATAATAAATAAAGATGCAACAGTTTAATTTGGAACATTGGGTATTTACATTAAATGAAACAAGCTTCATATTAATTTACTTTTAATAATTTATTTTGAATAATATAAAATCTTTGTTATAACAAATTTCATTATAAAAATCCACCATTTTGATAAAATATACATAATCGTTTTATCTCCACCACATGTAGACATTAAATAATAAATGCATTAATATTTCCCAAATTAATTTTCTTCCTATATTTTGATAAATAATTTAGTTTATAAAATGTATCATTGCATAGGATTTTTCATTTGCAATAAAAAAACTCAGAACATATTATGTATTCACAATAAGCTTAATATTATTAATTTAATTTAGGATAATCTGAACATATATAAATATGTTTCATGTGAACATTTTCTTACAAAATATTATCCAAATTTTGAAAAAAATAATAATTTAATAACATTAAATTTAACATGCAGAAAAAATGTTTTTCAAGGCCAAAACCTAATGGAAAAAAGAACCACCCCGAAAAAGAAAAAAATTATGTATATAAAACAAAAAACAATGTACACATTACATAAAAACCTAGTAGGCTTGGGAAACTTATTTTTCCTAAAAATAATTAAACATGAAGTATCTATTGCAATGACTAATAAAAAGTGATAAAATGGTGTTTGGCTTTTTCATATAAAACATACTGAGAAATAAGTATGTATATAATGTCATCAATGTTAACAGAGAATAAAAATAAAATTATTCAGATGTTTGTTTTATTTATAAGAAGTTTGTAATTTTTTTCTTATAAGATACCACATCTACAATAATTGGAATAAATATAGATTGACATTCACAGATACATTATTTTTGCAATTTCCAATTCTTCCGGACGAAAACTATATCAATGGAATTATAGTCTGATCATTGCTAATTGATTATTGCAGTCATCTGAAGCCCGATGTAATTAATGTAAACTCGACTTCATGATCCTTATAAAGCCCAATTTCAGTGAAACAAATTTAATAATGTAGAAAAATTATGAAGTGAGTAGGATCGAAAAGCCCTAATTCTACCCTGAATAATTTATTTTACTTTACTCGATTCTTGCAAAGCAGATCTCAAGATTACACTGCAGCATGAGAGTATTGCGGGAGTAGTCAATAAATTACTTGAGACAATAAGGCAAAATGAATTGATAACAACCCAAAAAATAGTTAAGGGGGTATTCATAGTTTGTGAATCCTTAATGCGAATATATCCGCAATAGGAATTAAGAACTTGAGAATTTTTTACCTGATTTACATATGGTTTCGATATTATACTTCATACAATGAACAAAATGATTAACTAAATAAAAGAAAGCAAGAAACAGAATATTATTCCATGTTTGAATCCAATAATCATTAAATTTATATTATTTATATATGAGAATTTTGAAATAGATTTGGAGTGGAGTTAAAATGTATTAGGTATTTTTTTAAAATACATCATAAGAATAATAAAATATGGTTTGCGATATTACTCCACAAAGATATCGACATTTTTATAAAAATACAAAAAACATTGAGGTACTGACAGGCATTCCCGATTCTGATTATGCTAATAATTAGACCGATTTGGAACGGAGCCGAATAATCAGTGCAGCCAGCCATACATAACAATTTTCTTGAAGCATATTTGACATATATCACAAGAAGAATATACAGTAAAATTCCGTTTATTCGAAGTTGAGTTGAAAAAAGTTCAAATAACGACTTACAATAATGAAAATAAAAAATTAATTTTTTTTTACAGCTTGACGTAATTATATATACCTATTATCCACAAATTTTAAAATAACAAACAAGTTGTCAAAATACAATGTAAACAAATCACATTATTAAAAAAAACACGATTATATTGGACTATTTTTTGCACATTTTTAATATTGACATATTCGTCAAAATTGTCAACACCGTCATTTCTCTATTGTATCATTTGTGTATACGTTAGCAACAAACGTGTCCAGCGCTTTTAAAAAATTTTTGTGGTGGTAGGGGCAGTATTTCGCACTCGCCTATGCTGTCTTGTTCTTTTTTACTCTCCGCTTCCGTACTTCTTTTCCCTCCGCAACATTTCTCGACTTTCAATGCTTAAGTTATATCTGTCATGTTTAATATTGTCAACAACATCATTAATGGGATCGCGTATTCTTCTGTTAGTTTTGAATAATAATTTTTGTCAATCTCTTGTATTAATTTGATTTTTTAGCTACTGTTGGCATCCAATACGAGTTTCGCATTGATGTCATTTTCGAGAATATAAAATTATCAGTAAACATCATAAAAATGTTTTAATTTTAATTTAATGAAATACGGAAAAGTCTGAGGAACGCAAACCACACATTCGCGAATATCAAAATGTCTAACACGTATATATTAGAGAAATATAAATAATTGTCTTTACATATAAATCAATGGCAATAAAATAACTAACAAGATACGAGAAAATCTGAGAAATGCGAACCACATTCTTCAAAATGCCTTGACAGTAAACTTAAATAGAAAGAAATGACTATTAAAATTAATACAAATTAGACAATAATTTATAAAACACGGAAAAGTCTGAGGAATTCAACAGACTACTAGCGTTTGTACAACAAAATATACAAACGCTACGTGGAAAATAATAATGATGGTAATAATAAGGAACAGAAGATTGGCAAGCACTGACATTCTCAGACCAGCAACTGGAGGAATTACGTTACCTATAAGGGCGCAAAGATAATATTTGCTATCTTTTTTTAATGCAAAGAAAATGAGCGAGAGAAAAAAGCGTGCGAGCTGAGTTAATGCATCGCGGTAAGGAAGACAAAAATTCAAAAATCTAAGATGCACAAGAGGTATTTGTCATCTATTTTAGCATACTGAAAATGAGAAAAAACAAACAATGCGAATTAACTTTATGCATCGTGAATCAGCAATAGGGCAGATTCTACCATTTAGATAGACTTTTGATAGGTACATCGCGAGTATTTTGCAGATTGCGGACATTTGACAAAAAAATCAAATTAGGCGAAAAATAAATAGACAAACTCATCTGATAGGGTCCAAAAATAGCTTTGAATAACAATAATCGATTTATAAATACAATTTAGTATGAAAATTTTTCAGAGGGACCACATTCTGCTCCAAAACTTCGACTTGCGGCGAATTTCGAATAAACAGTATTTTACTGTATAAAACTATAAATAAGCAAATAAAGGTTAACTACAAACAAAAATAATAACTACTTGACAAAATAATTATATCAATGATAGAATATTAATCAACAACAGCAAAAATTATAAAGACCACAATGAGATAATTGAGCATAAAAAAATTAATAAACAAATAAATCATCGAATTTAAAAATAAATGTTAATAAATTAAAATGTATCACATTACTTTTTCCAGTGCAATAATAAAATGTATTATTTTCATCATGATTTACAAAGTAAAAATAAATAACAATACATATCGTAATAAATACATTCAATGAGACTGGAAAACTATGTTTCCATTAAAAAAATAAATACACAACATAAACATTTATAGATAGTTATACAACAAACATTTATAGGTAATTTCATAAATGTCGGTGTAGATAATTATTTAGTATACATATATTGGAGGAGTGCTAAAATTAACATATAAAAATAGAAATTCATTATATTTATTTGCAAATCATCGCTTTACCTTAAAAGAGGAGTTTACCTAACCACATAACTTAAAAGTAACAATGCCTTTTCAAAAATAAAAATAACTTAGATAATATACAAATCGGCAGATTAAAAGTATAGGGAAAAAGTAGACAATACGCCACGGAAGTAAACATGGAGATAAACAATTCATTTTACAGCGATGAGCTAAACCGTTATCAGGACTGTGATTGGTAACTGAGATTTAACTATTTGAAGTTTAGGTTCTAGTGTACCAGTGACCGTTTGCCCAATTACAAATTATCAATTACCAATCATCGTTACAATCAAACACAAATCTCACAATTGCAATTTAACTTATCACAATCATTTTACTAAAAAATTCAGCGGCGTCATAACTCTCATCTTGAATTCTGATTTTATCAGGTCTGTTATGAAAAATTAAATAAAATAAAAATTAACACTCTCTTAATTTTTGTAAATGTGCAGTGTATAAAAACTGAAGTAGTACAATCCAAAGCCAGTAGCCAGTAGCAGACTGAAAAATGACTAATAACTTACTAGAGTGCTTACACATGAATGGGTGTAGGCAACTAGGCCTCCATTTTATTTTAAGGCAGAACACTATCACTGCCTTTTGTCTACTCCAGTTCTAAATCTACCTACATGTTTTTAAAAAAAAAACTTAAATTTGTTTAGTGTTTTTTTTTTAGTTGCATAGAAATAAAAAAAATTATGTTGTACTGAGAAATAAAAATAGATTCCCTTATACCCACTCTCTAATTTTTGAGACTCCTAAAAAGACCTAGGGTGAGATTTATTACAGGTGCCTGGTTTCATTCTAAATACATAAACAGATTTACATGCATGTTACTGTACATTTATTCTCAATTACTATAAAATATTTTTAATAAATTAAATTTGTGAATAAGAAATATGTACATACGTACATTCAAAACTTAACTTGGATATTTTTTAACAATGGCTATTTTGTTTATATATGTACCATACAAACTTCTGAATAATAGAACAATGTCCTATAATTTAATCAGATGATTAAAATACGAATAATAGAAAATTTTAGTAAGTAATCAAAATTATTTATGTGTATTTTGAGATGTAAAAAAAATATCATCCAGCAACCTAAATTGTTTCTTTTCTACAGCATTTTTGGAATGATCTGCGGGTGAATAATCAATAAACTTATTTTGATTATCAGGTGTGCCATCCTCACATTTTTCTAGTTTGACATTTGTGTCATCTATACTCTTATGTTTTCTTAGCTGTGTATCACTAAAAAGAGAATCTAAAAGGTGAAACTTTACATCTTTTTCACTATGTGTATCGTCAACCAGGGGTGCATCATTGCTAGTTTCATTATTAATATAAAGAGTATCAGGTTCAGTTTTTTTTGTAGTATAATCTGTTTTTTTGATAGAACTTGATAAATGTTCTTTTAATATTTTGCTTGTTCCAGAACATTTTTTGCTTTCATCTTGTACTTCACCATATTTAATAATCATATCACAATTGTTAACATTCAAAATTGTTTGATTTGTTGACGTAATATTTCTCGAAACCTGATTTAAGTCCTTATCAATAATTGTCTTACTTCTTTTTATTTTTAATCCCGTATCATCTTTTCCTTTCCTTTTATTGCATTCATCTTTCTTATCAGAACATGATGTACGCTTAGAATACAGTATGGAGGGTGATAACTCATCAATATTACAATGTGTGTCGGTAATCATTTGATCTGACGAGTTTAATGTATTACATTGTTCGTCAGAGCAATCATCATGTTTAGGTTTTGTAACTAATGATTCATAATTGTCGGCTTTGTTGTTCAAGCTTACCAAACTGCAATTTTGATTGTCAAGCCAGTCTGCAAAACATTTATAGTAATCCTAAAAATTGAAAAATGAAGTTGCATAAAATTATCATAAATTAGCAAAACTTTATGAATTATGGATTACTGAATACGAGTTATTTTTCATTTTTATACTATTTAAGTTTGTGGAGGAGCAGCAAAAACAATATTAGAGTAGGCTAAAAGAGCACAAAAGACAATTCTTAGGGTAATAAATGGTCATCCCTTTAGATATCCATCAGATCTTATATTTAAAGAGTACAATGCCCTAGACATAAAACAAATCTATAAGCTGAGACCCGTCCAATATTTCCACGCTAAAACAACTTACCCCAAGCAATAAATCATGGATACAACACAAGACGAACAACAAACATCTACACACCAGTTCTGAGAGCAACGACATTTTATCAAAGATTCTACATGTTCTTAGGTCTGAAATTGTGCAACACACTCAGCACCAACTGGAAATTTAAGATTTCCAATAAGATTACACAAATATGAACCCAATATATGATCCAATTGGGTAGATATCAATCAGAAGTATCGCTATCCAACATTCTAAGATAATCATTATACAATGCCTACATTAATAATTAACTAGTTCTACAACACTCCCACTGCACATTTTCTTTGATTAATTTTTATTCCTGTTAAATCTTTATCTTTCTTGAATTAAATAACACCACAACAGCACAAAAAAAACTGTCTACTTTAACACAGACTGCAGTCTAGCAAAGCAGCCAGGACAATGCTGTATATATCAAAGGTGGAGTCTACTCCATCCCACACAATAAACTACTTATATATTATATACTTAATTGCATTTTATGTTTATCATGTTATATTATAATATATTCACCTCTATTACAACAAAAACATGTATGTCAATAAAGTCTAATAAATAAAAATAAATACTTACATCGGAATTAATTGGAAGTTGGCTGGAAATCATTGTTTTAGTCCTTTTTAGAAGCCATCGGCTGCAAAAGAGGTGTAAATATTGTCTTGATTTCCACAAATCAGACAATTCTTCACTGTTTGAGAATATTTTATCAAAATCTTTTTGAGTGCCTGCTGTACTCCCAGAAATCCAATCAAGTATTTTGTACAGCTCTTTTTTTTTAGTCTGATTTTTAAAAAAGACAAATATTATGATTAATTCGGTTGAGTAAACATTTAATTCTATAGAGAAATACATTAATTGTGCACATAATATATTTGCCTTTATCTTCGATCAGATGACACAAGAGGATATATATTTTCATCTGTTTGGAAGAAAACATTCATAACTGCTATACCCAAATCGGAATAGAAAACTAGTCATTATTTCAATATTATCAATATTATTTTAAAAAGTTATATATGAATAGTACTTGATTAGCTATAAAAACCCACACCACTCTAACGCAGATTAGTTACAAGTAAGCCAAATCACTAATATTTTGCAATTGATTAATATCATCTCTAAAATGTATGAATCAACATACATAACATGAAATGTATGTAGGCTTGTAAGCAAAAAAGTGTATGTAGGCTTTAATTTAACCTTTTTTTCATATTGTAATTATTGTTCTAAAGAATTATAATTCAAGAAATGTTTGCAATCCTATTAAATTAAAATGTAATTTCATTTGTCACATTATGAAATATTTCCAACAAATTTATGCGTTAAACACGTTCGCTACTGACAAAAAAGGGTTGAATTCACACCGTGCACTTACATATAAAATTAATACATTAATAATTTTGTTAATTTATGAATTCTAGAATGTATAATAAAAATATTTTAATACACTTGTAATAAACATATATTTAAAAAGATAATGCTTTCCTTTGACTTTACATATGCTACTGCACTATCCATAGTACGTAAAACCACAGTGATGGGTTCTCAAAGCCAAGCATACACAAAAAATAAATTAAAAACCAATGAAACAGTTAAGGCCACACAAAAACGATTTGATCAAGTTCAATATTTATGCAACTACATTATTAATACGCGATATCTATTTACAAGCCACTAAAAAATACTTAAACGTATTTACAAAATTTATTAATATTATTTTGATTAATTGCTTGCAACATTATTCGCTTTCTTTCCATGCACTCTGACCAATACATAATTTAAAATAGAAACTGGCTAATATACACAACATACATAGTTTAAAATAGAAACTGGCTAATATACACAACATACATAGTTTACAATAGAAACTAGCAAATCATGAGGCGATATACTGAAATAAATTAGTGCTGCAATATTTTTGTAAAGTTATAAACATAGATCAACATAACACTTCTGTTGTGTCGTGCGCACTTCACAAATGTTTGTACGGTTACTCAGTGTTCTCAGCGTTTGGTGTAAGTAAACAAATTAAATAGTAGAGATAAATTAAAAACTTACATGTAAATTGGCATTTGTTAGCCACACTTTAAAACTACACTTAAAAGTGCTGAGGTGTTTTATGGCATTCAAGGGGTCAAGCTCGTCGACCACAATAACGTCCCACTTTTTTTTTGCTAATGTTTGACATTCTGACAAGGGAGCAATTACAAAAGAGGCTTGCGATACATCTGGAAAGATAAATAATACTATACGTTTTTTCTACCTAGATGACCTAAAATATATATGATTAATAAAATTATAAAGTTAAAAAATAAAACTTAAAATAGAAGTTAATTTTTTATGTAACAATATTGTTAAGCTTTTTTTTACTTTGCATTATTTTTTTATTCCTGATAACTAATCGTAGCAATGAAAATTATTAAAATGTACCAAAATTGGAGGATAGCGAGGAATAAAAAGAAAAATTACTTTTGCAGACAGAAATAATTTGACAATAATAATATTCTATTTTGTGCTAATAAAAAAGATATAAATATATTTTTCTTGGTGCAGATGTACAGAACAAGTTGGATACCAGGCACGTGCAATCAATACATGCTGTATGTAACTATATATTTTGTGAAATAAAATATTTATCTGACAGAATATTAACGATATATTTAAATCGGAATAAAATAATAATATTTGTGGTATGTATAATATGAAATACATATTTTATTTTCAATTATTTCTCAGAAACTAATTTCAAAGTACTGACTACACGCCACTGGTGGATGCATGCAATAAGATAATACAAAATTAATGGAAATACTTAAAAGATATTGAAATTAAATTTAAGTAAAATAAAATCAAAGGTAAAAGTGACAATAAAAATATTACTGTACAGAAATATTGTGAATTAATATTAAATAAGTCAGCCCCAGGGGCATGCACATATAAATATAAAATAAATACATAGGAAAAATTCATTTCTACTATGTATATATACATTTATAATACCTTCAGTGAACAACACAGCATTTTCCGATGACCATTTTAAGAAATGGAACAACCAGTGCTTCAGTTTATCTTTGTGACAAAGTATTAAGGTCCGCGCAATAGAAATAATTTGGATAGAGGATAAAAATAATACTGTCTGAACAGTCTTTCCAAGGCCACTATCATCATTTAATATTACACCGCCACCCTAAAAAAGTTTATTATTAAAAAATATATATATATATATATAGACTGTATGACTAGAAATCTGTTGGTGTTGTGCATTAATCAAATTAGACAAAAAAATAATAAAATTATGGCAAATTCAAAATTTAACCCATTAAAGAGAAGCTGGCCATAAATAAGAAATAATAAAACTAAAATTATTATTATTATATTTCAAAACAGTTCTGCAGCAGCACTTTTCTAAAAGCCTTATCAAATAATTCAATTAAATGGCACCTAATGCCCTCTTCACCTGACTTAATTCACAAAAAAAACCATGATTGCTGCAGCATGCTGTTTTCCATTTTTCAAGCCATAGATAAAATGTTTCGAGCTTCTCATGAATATCTTATTTGCAGGCCATGAAGCTGGCGAAGAGGAATATTAAAGCTTTACAATAATAAAGTTACCACATTTCCATAATGAGAAATTAGGACATTGTCCAATTCTCAGAGAAGTTTTTCAGTGAAAAAGAGGATGAATGAGGACATGTTGAAAATAAAAGAGATGAAAAACGAAGACAATAATTATTCTGTTCAATTTATATCATCAAAAATGTTTAGCATTACTTTAAAACAAAAAAGAATTTAAAAAATGTTTTTAAAATAATATTTTTGTCTTTCGTAGATATTTATTGATTGCTTACGACTTTGGATGGCACAGAGGTGACTAGTTGTGTATTTTACTCAGAAAGAAATAGCTTTTATCTAAAAGCTGTAAACATATCTATAATTAAAAATAATATGTGTAATAAAAGTATGCTTATACATTTGAATCTTAAATATTTTAATGTATGGACATGTTTTTAAATGAAGTGTCATTGTTCATCATGCTTCACAGGTATGTTAGGTTTAAAAATCCAGACATAATGGCATTTTTTCAAAATTCTGCCTGGGTACACATTCAGTGCTCAAAATGAGGACAATTTCGGATGAAGATGCTTAGCATCCCTAAAATCAGAACACAATAATATAATTTACACTGACCTTAATTGATTACAGACAACTATTAATATGTCAAAACATTATTTATATTTCACATAAATATGCTTTATTACAAAATAATCAAATATGGCTAAAATAAAAAACAGTATAGAAGTGTCAAAATTCTAATATGGAGCCGCAAGTTATGCCCTTTCTCAATATCACTGATATTTCTATTATGCATAGTTCATATGTCTATAGGTATTATATACATCATCATACTGATAATAGATTAGGTGAAAACGAAAACACTAATAGATAGGTAATAATGCAGTGAAAAATTAAATTTATGCTCTGCAACTCAATACAATACATGAATTCTAGGTCAAATCAAAACCACGGACCCATTGTGCTTAGAATTAAAACAAAACACTAAAATTAATTCAAATATTTATGTATGAATACTTTTTAAAGAATATCCTACTTACTTGTAAGAATTTTCTGTATAAAAATCTGATTCCTTGTATCTGAAATGGCTTGAGTAATCTTGCATACTTTCCGTCAACTGTAACATCCTTACTTAGTTCACAATCCTTTGATTTAGATAGATAAAGACAAGTATTTCTCATTCCTGACTCTACACACATCATTGCAACCCTGTGAATAAAAGATGCAGTCTGAAAAATAATATAAACAACCTTTGACCGATGGTACATAAAATGCATGGATTAAAAAACGTAAAAAAACAAACCGATTTTAGGAAGGCACTTGTTGGTTAACGCGATTCAATATTGACAAGGTCATAATGAGAATATATAGCATTTCAAGATAAAATAGTGCTACAAACACAGAGAAACTTGTTTTGTAAACTTCAATATCATTGAATTCTTGCATTTTTATTTTTCATTTAACTACATGGAGATATAATTTATAGAGAGGATAGCGCACTTTTCGTAGACACACTTCTGATTCAGGCACTGTTAATAGCATACAAGAATAAATTTGAATAGAAACATGACATTTACAAGAATTAATAAAAAGTATTTATTTTCTATGGCCCATAGATAAGAAAATGGCCTGCCACATTTGACAAGTCAACGCAGTGTTGCTAGTTCGTGGTACGGTATATTTTTCATCTGGTATCTATTGATTTCTTTTTATAACATTGGTACCATAGATAAGATTGGTACTCTTATCTATGATTGGTACTCTTATCTATGATTGGTACCTTTCCTTATCTGCGATTGGTACATAGACAATTTGTTCATGCTACGCAAAAAAGTTTTGTTTACGAATCTGTACTTTTCGATTCAAATTGTCAATTTCGATAAAGGATGTAGGGAACAATCGTTAGTGTAAATTAGGCAGGATCATCAAGAAAAAATTATGAGCTCGCAGATGCTTGCCGAGAAGAGTTAATAAATTATTTAATTAGACTTATACTGAGTAGGTACATAGCGCACATTTTCTACGGCAGGGGTCGGCAATTCACAACCATTTGTTCTTTCAGTCTTATTGATTTACTAAGTTTAGTTAATTAAAATACGATTAATTCGCTTCATAATAACTTATCCATTCTTATCCAGATATTTTTCATATCAATTCATTGACAATGATGACTCTTGAAAACTTTGTATTTAGTTAACTGTATCTAAGTTTTGAAGCTCAATTGCCGCAACTTATTATTTTTTTTACAAAATACAAATATTGAAGAAGTCGACTCGGAATGTTGTTTAACATTTTGTTACTACAGTGGAGCCCCGATTTTAAGTTTTTGAAGGGACCAACAAAAAATATGCAAATAGAGGGAAAATGTAAATTGAGTATTAAAAAACACACGAAATTTATTTTTTATTAAAAAAATCGAACAATGATTTTTGCTGTTTTTAAATAGTTCTTTCAATATTATAAATTAAATTAAAGGTTAATGGGATGAGTAGACACTTCTTCTTCGTAGGAAGGTTTCTTCTTCTGTCAAGTTTTCGTTTATACGACTGTCCACTATTCCGTTAATTTCCACTGCATATGATGTTATTACGTTGGAGTCAACATCTAAGCAAGTCTGCAAGGGTTATTTACAAATTTTTTTCCAGCCATCAATGTTGTTTATACAATCTTCAACGCAATTTTCTTGCTGATTTCAGCTTTACGGAAACAATAAAAAAACGAAAAATAAGAATTACGTAGGTATGAAGATGACAAATTTGTATAAACGACCGACACACTGTCGGTTCTATAGTGAATAGCGAATTGGCCGGACAAATTTGAATAAATTTTAGACGTAAATTGCGGGAAAGACAAACAATAGCGTTTTAAATGTACTAAAATGACATGTGACTGCAGAAATAAGACACAAATGGAAGGAAAACGTGAAGTCCGGGCATGTAAAATCGGGGTTCTACTGTATGTATTTTTCATTTCCGTATGGTCAAAATGGGATTATTATTTTTTGTATATAAACTCGTATATATTCTTTATAGTGCAGGAATATGAAAGGAACAATTAATTTATCTTAAAAAGCCCAGACTATAAGTAAAAAAAAAAGCTGGCAACGGATTCCTAGTTCGACCGGTCATATGCATGAATCATCTTCTTGCGAGTCTAATGCTATTTAGTTGTTGTGGAGATCATCGCGTGTCTCTGATATTAAACTGTACAGAATTCCAAAGATGTATTTGTCAAATTTTATCAACAAAATAAAGTCATAGTAACAAAAAAAAGATTTATGTGTAAATGATTTATCTTGCAAAATAACAAAAAAGTTATAAAATGCCAGTTCTTAAATACAAAATATTAATTGCATTTTTTATAAAAACAATCTATTATAAAAATAACAATACAATATCTAATTGCTGGTAAAGGTAGGAGGTCTCTTCTCAACAAATGCAGTCATTCCTTCTTGGCGATCTTTCTGCAAATAGAAAAAAAAAATTAATACTATAATACATATAGCATAAATATATTTCATTTATGTACATGTAAACAAGAGAGACAATATTAAGTGCAAAATTTTAAACTGTAAATTTAAACACATTATGTATCAAGACATATCTTTGCACAACGCATGTACATATATGTTTTTCCTGCATATTTCTTCCTCAATGGTGTCTACAAAGATACTAAATACCTGTAACAACTTTCGTTTGCATAACCAACCGCGAACCTCTTATAAAATTTTCTAATGTGATATTTTTAAAAGTGTCAATGAAAATGAAATAAATTATGATGTTTGTGGTGATAATTCCTAATGAGTGCCACATGCTCATCCTGATGCACATTAAAAATGAATAAAATGATTACAAAAATGTTGCTAGTGACATATTTAATATGATAAACTTATTAAGTTTGCTGGCCAGTAAAAAGAAAAGATACAATTTCATCAACAGAAGAGTAATCAATGTCAATTAGTATACCCGTAAATGTGTGGGTTGCATCACATTTAATTGAAATACGGTGGTCTCTTCGTATCAGTGAGTGTGCCTTTAATTTACCACCAGGGACCAAAATGATATTAGAGAAAATAATATTACTAACAGTAGCAAAAGTTCCATGGAAGAGTTTCTTTTCAAAGAGAAGACCCTCGTGGAGAGTGGATTCATAGGCTCTATTGACAGATTCTTTGCACATCTTGACTATCAAGGGAGAGTGGGATCCAATCTTGTCTCCCAGTTTGATTGTCTCAGCGACCAATTGTTCTGGTGGGAAAATTTTGCTCACCAAACCTGCAATCATGAAAACAGTAATAATGTTGCAAATCTGATTAATAATGCATCAAATTAATATAATATATATGAAGAGGGGAAAATTAAATAAAATAAATTAATAAAAAGTTTCAAGTGCCCAATTTCTTTTTTGCTTATTTAAGTGGGAAGGCCATAAGCCCAAACTCATTGCACACAACAAATCATTTAAAAAAAAATACTGCTGTTCTTTTGAAAACAGTGCTAAAGCATTATGAAGGTGTAATTACATTTTTAGCACTTTTTTTGGACAGAATAAATTGTCCTCTTACCCATAGAGTGTGCCTCTTGGGCAGAGATGAAGTTTCCAGTAAGACAGATCTCCATGGCATTAGACTTGCCAACAACTCTGGTGAGTCTCTGGGTACCACCAGCTCCGGGAATAGTTCCAATCGCGATTTCTGGTTGGCCAAACTTAGCTTTCTCGCCAGCATAAATAATATCACACATCATGGCAAGCTCACATCCACCGCCAAGCTGCAAACAAAATATATATGGACTGTGCAATGCAAATATAGGTATGGACTGTGCAATGCAACTACAGAACTGACTAGGATAACATTTGTGGATAATTTGTTAGATGTTAACCCCATATGCATTTCATACACATTTAATTAACTATATTTCAATGATTTGCATCATTGTAATCTCCAGTACAAAGTATACATGTACGTAATTGTGACATTTTCTGATATTATTTGACATATACATACACCGATTAATACTGGTGTCACAATTTTGTTTTTCCTGCTACATTTATTTTTCTATTTCCCTTGGTAGTTTTCCTTTCAGTTTTCAGGATTTTTACAATCCTGGTTTATAAATATGAAATTTATGTACAATGACTAATATTTTTTTCACAAAATGTAAACACTTTTTTTGTTTATCACTGGTAAAATTTTTAAACAATATTTTTTTAAAATAGTATACACAATACCATTACGCAATGCTTTGCGATTATGTTATGTTGTTCCTATATTCACTGTATTATAATACTGAAATCATTTTATTTGTTATTGAATGCCATCTGTTTAAACAAAACAAAAAAATACATTACTGACGATAATGTTAATAGTTTCACAATATCATTTTGAATGGCATCCACAGAAAAATGTTGAACTCTGTATAAAAAAATAATGTCACAAATAATGTATTAAGAATTAATTTTGAATAATCTCTGTTATCTGTGCAATGCAAGGAAACATGTTGTTTTTTTTAAAATTAATAATGATCTAATTAAATAGTCAGATGTTGATAACTGTTAATCTGAAAATACAAAATGATTTTGCTATTTATTACATACTGGTTGTGCCAGAGATAACAATTTGCAAGGTCACAACTACCTCTGAATTGTTTTGTTAAATGTCAACCCTGATTGCAGAAATATGAAGATATGTGAAGAGCACATGGTGGAATAGCTTACGGCAAATCCATTGACAGCGGCAATAATAGGTTTAGAACACTCAGCCACTTTGCTCCAGTTTGATAAGAAGTTTCCTCTTACACAATCTGCATATGTGTTGTTTTGCATCTCTTTAATATCAGCTCCAGCAGCAAATGCCTTTTCGCTGCCTATAATTATAATAATACTATCTTTACTATAAATATATATATATATTCGAGAAATATTTATTAAACCTTTGATAATTGATAAAATATTTTTTCCTATGACATTATAGGTAGTTTTAGATTATATTATTAAGTGAGTGGGAAGTATGTAAATTATCTGTAAATCATGTATCTGATTCTCAATTGTTGTAAAATATATTATTGGTTTTGAACACATCTTATATAATTATTTTTTGGCACAGATTACAGTTGTTATGTACAAAGTGGCGTGTGAACTTAGTAAAAAAATAAAGATAAGAATTGATAATAAAATGTTGAGTAGTAAATATGAATGTATAACACAGATAACTAAAAATACACCTTTTACAAACAATGTTTGATAGATATCACTGCTGAAAATTTATCACGTTTTTTTTAATTGACTTGTAGAGAAAATGCTTGCAAGCAAAAATTCTAACGTAAGCATAGCTAATAAAGAGATTCAAAAATATAAAACATATCAAAAAAATTCATTTGATACTCATAATATTTATAAAATAGTGATTTATTTGAACAATGATAAATGATTAGAACAAGATAATGAATTTTTGTATTTGGGAAGAATATATTCATCAGGAATGGCAAGAATGAGAAAAAAATTAAAAGGAGACTGCGAGAAGTAAAGTGAATGGTACTCAGAATGCAGATATTACCGCTGGAATTTAGCATTCAAAGCGAGACTGGCGGTGTACAATGGAGTTCAGGCACCAACAGTAACATATTGAAGTGAAGCCTAGAATTGGTAAAAAAAAAAGAACGGAGGTAGAGTGAATGTAAATGTGGTCACTCAGGAGGAAAATCTAAGGGAGATTAAATGAAGAATGAACAAGTAAGGAGCAAATGTAGAGTTATTTGTAACATAGTTGACAGAATTACGAAAGCATCAATGAGACGGTTTGGGGATGTGGAATGTTTGAAGGAGGAGAGGATGGTAGAAAATACACGAGACGAGTGTTACAGGAATAGAACGTTTGCGAAAAACCTGGCATGGTTAGATAGATAGACCAGATATTAAAAGACGGCCCTGTTAGAAGCTACAACAATCGACGAGCATGAGAAGATGTATGAAAGTGAACGAGGCAAGTGTGATATGTCAGGACTGAAGAGTGTGGCATTCTATCCTGGTTGCTTATCCCTGCAGTGAAACAAAATGACAAGGAAATAACTTGACAAAATGTCAAATAGTGAGATGAATGTAAATTAAGGTAAAAATATAATTTAAAATAAATAAAGCAAAAGTGGTTAAGCATTATTTATTTTACTTACTTTATTTAAAACACTTAAGAAAAAGTTAAAAATACAAGATTTAAGTATATATTATTTTCGTTTTTTTAATGCTACAACAGGACACGGGGTCCAATTAGTGTAGTGAAACATCACAAAACACCCAGACTTGAAACTCACATTGATGTATTGTGACATTGCCGGGAACCGAACCCGGAACCCCCAGATAAGAAGCAGGCGCCTTGACCACTGAACTAAGAGGGCCGCCAAACTTTGATTTGTTAGAAATTAATTTAAGCCTCTTTAACAAAAATAATGACAAAAAGCTAAGTAAATTGTAAAGCTTCATTATTTGATAACTCACCTGTTATAATGACAACACCGATATTTGAATCATTGTCAAACTTTTCAATTGCATTGCTCACTTCGGTCATCAAGCCATTGTTCAAGGCATTGAGAGCTTTGGGTCTATTGAGTGTGATCAGAGCAACATTCTTCTTTTCTCCGGTCACTTCAGTTTTTATGAATTCATAACTGGGTGCTGTCAAAAATGTTTTTGTTACAAAAGTTTATAAATTAATTAATAATGCTGAAATAAGCTGATTTAAATCCATGAATAGTAGATTCCTACATAAGAGATAATTTTTACTATTTCAAAAAATAAAAATTATAAAACAAATTTGAAAACGCAGTGTATTAGGCTATCCTTTGTATTGTTTTGTGCCGCAGAACGCACGACTGACACGTTCGGCATACCGGTTTAGCAACCAGTTGGTATTTGATTAATATCAAAATATTTTAAATAAACTTTGGTTTACCTGTGCTGTAAAATTTCCCACGATTAAATGTCGCCGCGGGAATAGATTTAATGGAAGATCCTACTAAGGATTTTCCAATAAGAAGGCGGATTACAGATGTGCTTGCCATATTTATCAGTACGGTATGACCTAACAGACCGGAGCTCTAATCACTAACTGAAGTACTGAAGCTCGAGCTGATACTAATAAAAAAGTACATGACGCCCGCCTGATTATTTTATGCAACAAACAAGAACTTTAGACCGACGTCTGTGACGTGGTCTAAAGTTGGTATCAATACATTTACGCGTACATAATATGTATATACACAAGAGTGAAATAGGTTAGAAATTTTGACGTTTATTATATTATGTATGCCGCGTCAAAAAATTAGTAACTTTTTATTAAAAGCCTGCAGTTTTCGAGGTTATTTCTTGTGAAAAGCTATTATTTTTTGGAGAAGTTTAATGAATTTTTAAAATGATTATGATATTCTACATGTATGTTGTCTTTTTGAAATCGTTTAAGTCCATTTGGACATCTGTAAAGTCTGCGTCGATTATATTTCTCGATAAGCAAATCCAAATCTTGCAGAAGAATTTTTGTCATTTTGGATTGTAGGATTGTAGTAAACGATTATTGGGCTGGATTACCCAAAAATAACTGCAACTTTTAGCTGACTTATCCTCTTTCGATGGAAATTCTTGGACTATTAGCTCATTCGAAGGAATATTGAAAAATAATGAACGACAAACATTAGAGATAATACAGTAAAATATATTACTTCTCATTTATTTATTTTAAAATAATTGATTTTAACACGATATTTGAAATAAGTGTTGAAAAATATTAATTTTTTCGTTATCCGAATATAAATTTGTTGAAATTTACGCGAAAAATTTACGTTTATAATCATTGAAAATTAGTCCACATTTTAGGGTACAATTACAATTAATAAACTATACAATACACTCAGTACCAACTGGAAATCATACAATTCCTATAAGATTACACAAATATGGACCCAATATATGATTCAATCAGGTAGAGATGAATCAGAAGCATGGATATCCAACAATTTAATATAATTTATACAATTCTTTTACTAATAATTCACTAGTCCTACAACACTCCAACTCCATATATTTTTATTACATTTTTACTTTTTTATTCATATTTGAATTCTCTTTTTATTCCAAATAACACCACAACAGCACGAAAAAAAAACTGGCTACTTTAACACAGACTTTAGTCTAGCAAAGTAGCCAGGACAACGCTGTATATATCAGAGGTGATGCACCTCTGTTAGTACAAAAATATGGATGTCAAAATATATATAAATAAATATAAAATAAATAAAAATGCGTTATGAACGTTACCAAATAATATTAAAATTCAAAGATTCCAGTTAGAGTTAGGTTAAAAATAAAATAATTGGCTTGTGTAAATTTGTTCAGACGTACGCACTTGCGTTAGTTTAAAATTTAACGATGCATTTTCGTATGTTTTAAAATTGGTTCTTGAAGTTTTCTGAAATAGCGATAGTTTTATTTTATAGAAAATAATGGATTATTGATTTTTTGTACGTATTATTATTAATAATATCAGTGATTTCAACCATTATTTATAATAACAAAATTAAATTACGGTCGATTCTAGTTTCTGCATAAACCGCATCCGAAATATCTTGCATTTGGTCGCAAGCTCGAAAATACCAATGAAACCTATGTTTCGTCTAATGTAAGTGGTAAAACAATATGTAATTCAAAATATGCACGACCAATATTTTATTGTAGCTCTAGTATATGGATCTATGATATAGATTGTGATATGAGATTGGACATTTCCATCATCGCTGCTCAAGTAGGTATTGTGTCGTCGATTGAGGCGGAAAGCGCATTAGTGGATTGAGCCGTAAAAAATCATATTTCAATGTTAGTAGTAAAATTAATATAAATGCATCAAATTACAAAATGTGAGATTGTTCCACATTTTAAAATTATATCTTGGGTAAAGGATTAAGTTATTGACAGTTTAGAAGATGACATAAAGTTAAAGGAGTATTACATATAAATGCCATTATGATATTTGCATAAATATAACGTGTTTGTTTCAAAAACAGTTAAAATAACTTATTTATTCTTTTTGTATTAGAATACATTAAATGCATGTGAAAATATCCCTCTCATATGTCGATCAGGGGCCAGATAATCGCTGCAAAGCGAAGTAAAAAAAATTCATGAATTATGAGTGCATATAAATGCTTTACAAAAACTTTTAATAAAACCGCCTAGAATTCTATAATCTTATATTTTATAGATACGCTCTATTTTTTGTATTGGGGACCAATTTTGTAGTTACGCCACTGGTTATATTGATTATATTATTATATATTATATCTCATCTGAATCTGATGAACTTTATATTACTTATACTTTTCTGCGGATTAAATTAAAATGAATCACTTATGCCTTCAATTAACGTATCGAAATTACTAGTAGAGTTTAGATTATTTATCAAAACTTCAATCGCGGACTACTGTCTTTTATCCAAATTAATTTTGAAAATGACCGATTGACCATAAATGACAGCTTAGGGAGCATTTTAGGAGTGTTAGCGGATACTGAAAAATCGTAATTTTTTACTATGTATGTTTGTTTTTTAAAAAGTATTGAATCTGACAGCTCGACAGCTGACAGTTGCGTAGATGAGAGGTATACTGGCAGAGTTATTCAGTTGTTAGCATAGAAAATATATTGTGTACTCATTGTTGTAAGCGTAAGTATAATGTCTAACGTCTGATTATTTCATGATTGTTCTTACTTAGAAAGACCTTTAATCCGGCGTTGGTCGCGGTATGGTATTTTCCCTAGACTTTTGTCAATCTGCAAGTTCTTTGCGCATCATCCTTCCTTTCTTATACTCACCTACTTTGCAATGCAACGCTAACTGATTCAGTTCGCATCCTAAGCCTGCTTGACCATGTGACCGACGGCGTTGTTTTTCAGTTTTTGTGAAAATAATTTTACCAAAAGTAAATTTGCCACCATCATCGAAATAAAACGAGTGTACATGAAAAACAAACTTGTCAAGTACACCTTATAAATTTATTTGGTCGTCAGCACTAAAAAATTCTATACATCTAATATGAAAATATGCTTCCAAATATTCCAACATTTCATATGATATTGTAGGTTGCTTAGTATCATATTTATATATTTATATCTAGTACCCACTCTGCACAAAACGTCGATAATATAACTGGTTCACATACTTCCTTTGATTTTTCACTATAATACAACATTGGAAAGGAGTCGGAAATATTAGATTTTTATTACAATACAGTGGTGGGTGATTACAGTCGATGAATTGAAGTGACTTATATATTTCCAAAAATCTCTAGATGTTCGCCTCTTTAAATTTCTTTTGTTTTGATTGTTAATCACTGGTCAATAATGAAAATGTTTCTGACTGAAAATGCTTACGTGTCAGAGATATAGTTCATTTATGGTGTACATAAATTGAAGGGTGTGGCGTTCTGAGCGCCGTAAATAAGGTAGTACGTAAGGGTTGGCAAACCTGACAGTGGGAATTAGAAGTCACTGTAGACCTTATTTTGTTCATTGTATGTTTACAGCTTACTTGGAGTGAAGGTTAGAGTGTTGGTCCTTCTTTGTTTGGAGTTTAGTTTTGCGGTTATACATCACTTGAAAAGCCAGGATGCCAAGTAAATGTATTAACAAATCTGTCAATTTCTGTTATGTGTGTGGTGATGTGACATTTGCCGACCAGAAATGTCCAATTACTCCGCTCGTGAAGACAGCCTACCGCCATTATTTTTCTATGAGATTAGGGAATCAAGACAAAACTTGGGCACATCATATCTGCTCCAATATATGTTCTGTGAATCTACATGGATGTTCTATGATCTTTGGCATTCCTATCATTTGGAGAGAGATGACAAATCACGTAGATAACTGTTATTTCTGCACGGTACCACCTATTATGCATGGTATATCAAGAAAGAAGAAGTTAAGCATAATACACTCCAGCATCCCAATAGCTATCGGACCGGTGCCACGTGGGGACAATATGGTAAGTTTGGACATATGATAAGTACCCGTGTTTAACGGCTGATGGCGCCACTGATGCAAAATCTGTATACCAATGTTTAATGCTATCTTTCGAATGATGCCTATCAAAATTTCAGATAGATTTATCAGGTGTTTTGTTTTGATGTTTAGTGGGCAAGTTTGTGATTATTTCTAACCATGGAAAAATAGCAATATCGGTCAGTGATTTGATGTCTATTTTGGATGGGAAGACGTGTGAGGAAATCAAAGTGAAGATGCATGCTGTTTATAAGGACCATGCACCTTCAATGACTCATCAGTTATTGGTTTAATGAGTTCAAGCATGGTCAGACATCAATTTTTGATGAAGAGCACCCAGGCCGTCCAATTGAGGTGACTATTGAGGATATGGTCAACAAAATCCATGATATTGTGTTAGCAGATCGCCGGGTGAAGATTAGAGAGATTGCTGACAGAACAAAAACATAATCACATGACAACTTCGGAGCACTGGTTAGACATGTTTAAGCGCAATCTGAAAGACTTTTTGTGGCGTTTTGTGACTGTTGATGAAACATGGATATATCACTATGCTCCAGAAATGAATGACGATCATGGGGCAGTACTATGCTGATTTATTAGGCTGATTCGATGTTGAATTGATGAAAAAGAACCCTTATTAAAATAATTTTTCACTAAATTGATTTTATCTGTATAACTTTCTAATTTATACATTTTTGAATGACAATACACCAGCTCACTCATCCGTAATCGCCACAACAAAATTGGTCAAAGTACCCTATGAATTGCTGCCTCATCCACCCTATTCTCCGGATTTGGACCCAAGCGATTTCTTTTTGTTTCCAAAGATGAATAAATGGCTTGGTGGAAAGCGGTGCACGTCAAACGAGGAAGTCATCACCAAAATAGAGGTCTATTTTTTTGAGTTTTACAAATAATATAGCTTAAAAAAGATGTAATATCGCTAGAGTAAGTGTATCGAGGTGAAAGAAGATTATGTTGAGAAATAAATAAAATAAAATAATTTTAAAATGCGTTTCCTTCCCTAATATGGGTACTTGTTATACCATCCTTTTGTTTTGTGTACATTACGTGGAAATGTTGAAACACTGCTTTATCTTAATTTTTTAAATTATATACTAGCGTTTGACTTTTTAATCTAAAAATCTCAAATAACATATTGCGTTGTTTCATATTAAAAATATATGTTTATTTTGTCATAAAAATTGTCAAAAACAACCTCCTATACGTATCGTGGGGAATCTACCATAGCGCAACCAATGATTTAATATGAGCATACAAGATGTCATTGGTAATTTCAATCTATCATTATTTGGTACATATTATATATTTTATCATTTTCATAGTATTTGTTGAGCTCTAACAATAATTAAGATCATAAGAAAATAAAAAGACACAATCACTATTCTCATACAATAAATATGTGTACTTCAATATTAAAAATATATTTATTTAATAATTGTTTGTTAAAAAAAATTTAGATGGCGTCAAATGAATTCAGAAGACGGTTAATTATAACCGGACCTCCTGGTAAGATAATTTTAATTTTATGCATTTTATATAAAGCTGTTCATATTGCCTAAATATAGTGGTTTCCTCCATTACCCGAGTGTACTGTCTAATATGGCATGGAAAAAAGTAACAAATGTATGTAAGTAAAACACTCTGACAAGATACATTGCTTATACCATTATATGCATCATAGATAGGAATCTCATAATCTGGATTGCGTAGCCAAAAAGTCAGAACCCTTGTCTGTGATTTTACTACAAATTCCTATGTTAGTCCTATTTTTATTCTCACTTTGGTTTGGTTTGAAAATAGTAATACATAATATGTTTTTATGTTCACTTTATTTAAAACTAGCAGAAAACAATTGGCTGGCTTGCTAGCCCCTTATTTGCTTAATGCAAATGCATGCAGGCATCTGTACTTGGTGCAAATGTGAATGGCATCTATATCCGCATTTCTAATGTCTTAGTTTATTCAAAGATGTGAAAATTCTTGCAATACAGCACACATAAAATTTATTGATATCAAAATTAATTTTATTTAAAGAATTTTATTCCTAAAGAATTAAAAGTATTGGAACACAATGCATATACGTACACTAAAATATCTGCTCACCTAAATTATAGATGGAAAATTTACATAAAATGTGGGAAAAGTATCTAAGTAAAAATACTTAGAATCATTATGATAACTTGTAGACATTATCCCTACCGGCATTATCAGGGCTCTTTCTGATTGGTGGTTTAATTTGATTGATTACAATTTTTGTTACAGACAGAAGACAGTTATTTATACAGACTGCCTGATTTGTTTATATCTGATGTATATTATTACTCAAAGTGAATAAAATTGGAAATTAATAATTTTGTCAATGAATGTGTATGTATGTACTCTATGTACCTACATTGCTGGATGACATTTAAAAGCAAGCAGATGGAGGAAGGAGGACTGGGCCGATTTTGCATACTACATAAAACTTGTGAATTGTGAATGATTGACGATGTTTTAATACTTCTCATGTACGCTAGTGCAACTTGGAAGTGGCAAAAGACGAATGATAGCAGAATTCAGTATGAAAGACATGCAGGAAGACAAACTATGGCTAACTATCAAAGAAATGAGAATGCAAGATATGTTGAGAAAGATAATGAGATTTGTAAAAATATGTATGTAGTTAGTAAAAATTGAGAAAAGTACAGGCGTACCCCAGGTTACGACTAACTCACGATAAAACAGACTGTAAATACGACCGTTATGTACTTCGACCCAGCCCCAAGCATATGACAATCCAATCCTGCCGATATGATGCTCTGTCCATTCCTCGCAACCCATCATATCAAAAATTCTTGGGATGAAGTGAAGGACTTCACAATGGGTAGAACTTGGAAAAAATCCGCCTACAATTTGTAAACAATAATATAGATGCCACTGAAATATTAGATATGGTAACTAATCAAGTTATTGAGGGAGGCAACTGCATTTAGAAATTGATGTGACAGATATTGAAGAGTTAATTGAAACGCACAATAAATAATTGTCAAACACAGAATTGATGGAGATTGTATTTCACAGATGACTAATGAAGACATGGATACATAATATATTATGTAATACCCGATCCATCAACAGTCAGAACGTTGAAATTGAAATACTTGAATTAAAATGAATAATTTTTTCAGTTGCTAGAGGAAGTTACTAATGAAAATAGGAGAACTGCAGTTGAACGAGAATTGACTTTTTATAAAGTGCCAAGTGATGAGAAGAAGAAAGTGGCTGTACAATTAAAGTTAGACTTTTTTTAAACCACCATTAAAATGAAAATGCAATTGTGTCCCAGTTTTATAAATATGTAAAATCCACTTTAAAATATATATGCATACTTTTATTTGTTATTAATGTTTTATTGTGTACATATATGTATGTATAGATTCAATTTTAGGAGGCATATATTTAAAAAAAATATATGTATGGGAAATGGTGATTCACGATACAACTGCTATTTCACAAATGCATTGTGGCTTAACCTGGGGTACACCTGTATTAATTTAGAAAGAGATCAGTGTATATTTAACTGATGGCATTGAAGGTTTCAAAAACTTATACGTGTGTAAAAAGGTTCATGGATTTGAATAAACGAAATGTGCATCAGATCAGGATTGGATTAACGTCTGGTGCAGAGCATGGGGCAATAGCATATACATATCACTTTTCTGTTTAAAATACCTTATTACTTTTTCTAGGTGTGGGTAAAACAACCATTATCAAGGAAGTGTGCACAACCCTTAGCGATGCAAAAATACCTATTTTGGGTTTTTATACAGATGAAGTTAGAAGAAATGGCTATAGGGTAGGATTTGACATAGTAAGTTTAGATGGAACAAGAGCTAGACTGGCCAGAAGTGAAGATTGTGGCGAGCAGATTCCAGTATCGCACCACAAAGTTGGCAAATACTCTGTGCTTATTCAGGAATTTGAGTCTATAGTTTTACCCATATTCGAAAAGGTAAATGTTTAAGCATGTATATTGCTACCTATATCTATATCCATGAACTATTCATGATCATCTTAATCAACCGTGATCTCAGTTCTCTAAATGGTGACTGCGACATAAAAATATGAATTAATTTGTTTGCTTTTGTGTTTTCTTCTTCACAATGAAAGTCTTTTTGAGAGATAGATTAAACATTCATTTTCAGAATGAGATGATTGTCACCTCGACAGGATGGATTTAGTGTAAATTGATTTTATTGTTTGCTGTATGTAATTGTTTCATGTCAAAAAATTAATGCTTTTTTGGTATATCTCATTCTATTTTTTCAGTTTAACCTCAGACTGTTGGGAGATATTAATTTGAACATTTTTTCATTGACAATGCTAAATAAAAATATGCAATCATTACAATACAAGTTAAACAATACTTTTTAGTGCTTAAAATTGATGCAAAATTGAATTGTATATATTTCTGTGCACTGATGATTAGTACCACCTAATACATTATCTTTTTAGATCATTAATTCTACAAGGAGTGTTGTGGTTATAGATGAAATTGGTAAAATGGAATTATTCAGTGACAGATTTGTAAGTAATATTACAAAATTGTTTAAACTCAACAATTTCATTATATTGTCAACTATACCTGTGGCTAAAGGAAGACCCATTCCTTTGGTTGAATCAATTAGAAATGATAAAACAAATTATTTAATCACAGTGAGTACTTTAAAATTAATTTGAAAGTTCAGAATACTAACCAAACTATGAATTACAGTAGACTCTCAATTATTCAGGCTGATAGGAAAAAATTTTAACGTGGATAATCTCTAAAAATTAAAATTTATCCTACATACTACACACACAGTTGAAAAGTACAAAATTGAGTGTAAACAATTAAAATGTTAATAAACAACCAACTGCCATGTGTATTTAAATTTAGAATTTGATGTGAAGCACCTGTCTGCATCCATCAAAAGTAAGCACTCAATCTAAATGCACCCAAATAATACACAGTGCTGCTTTTTTATCATTTAAAATTATGAATCTAATATGTAGTACATTCCATGTTGATTTCAGATCTGCAGTTTGTTCTTCTCTATCTCGTAAAGGTTTTTGCAAAAATTATTTTTTATTATTATTAATGTGAAAAGGGCAAAATAAAAAGTAAAATTTCCATTAACAAACATAAGTATGTTTATAGATTTTAACCATACATTGTATTAAAAAAAACAAATATGTAAAACAGAAAATGAAAACAAAAGATAAATATGAAGAAATTAATTTTCCTCTATCTGACGCAGATTTAACATTTTTTCTCAGGTGGGTAAAAATTTTTTTTTCCTTGATTTTCGCTCCTCACAAGTGCTGTCTCTCTTTAGCATAAAACAGTAGTCGGCCATTATGTCAACATTCTACCTTCGCTGGTACCTCTTTTCCATGTCTTGATAGAAGCGTTCTCCTTGTTCTTTGCTGACGTTTCCAAGGTTCTTAGGGAAAAAAATCGACATGCGAATGTAGAAAACGAGGCTTTACACTCATGTTACAGCCTAATTTCCTGAAATTCTGCAACATTGTTTTAACCTTGGCTTTGTTCTTAAGATCTTTCTTGTTATCCAAAAAACCTGTCATGACTTCTGTAAATAAAACCTTAGCTTTTTTTGTACTGGATTCATTGTACCTTCAAACGCGTTGTTTTTCAATAAATTTCTGATCTGCGGCCCCACGAAGATCTCTTTAAGTTTTTTAGAAGATACTTTCGGAAACATTGTTACTAAGTATTAAGGAAGCCCTGTTCCCTTCCCTGCAAAAACTAATGTAAATTATATTTTAAGGAATAAATTATGTACTTACTTTATTAACAAAAAAACTGTATGTGATAGAAACAAACTAATACTAAATCTGATCTCAAAATATAGTTTAGAAATACCTAAAACTACATGATCATTAAACCTCATGTAGCATAGTGTAATTTATAAACACGTGTTATCAGTTTCGCCAGCTTAATTTTCTAATATATTCTAGCCATTCTAATATATGAGGGATGTATGATAAGTACCCGTGTTTAGTGCCATATTTCGAATGAAACCTGCCAAAATTTCAGACAGAGTTATTAGAGTAGTTTTGTTTTAACAGGTGTTGACAGTGGGCAAGTTTGAGTTTATCTGCAACCATGGAAAAAGAGAAATGTCGGTCAGTGATTAGATTCCTTTTTTTGGATGGGAAGACATGTGGGAAAATCACCTTCGAAGACTACCATCAAATATTGGTTTAATGGCCGAACATCCGTTTTTGATAAAGAGTGCCCAAGCCGTCTGATTGAGGTGATTATGGAAGATATTGTTACGAAATTTCTTCCTTCGCCTCGGCTTCATGGTCAGGGGGGAGGCATATAGCCTAAATGGTTCTTTTTTAAAAAAAATTATTAAGTCAATTGGTTATGAAAAGAAATCACAAAAAATTATATTTATAATAAAGTTTATTGTATTTGTGACTTGCATGTATTAATTAAAACAATAAAACACATTTTACCTACTTATTATTAATAATACAAATTTAAAAAAATGATAACTATTAATTCAACACTATTTGCGAGCCCATCATGCCAACATGAAGTTAATTGCCAAATTTTGTGTGTGACTCTTGTTTAATATTTACTGCAGGTCCCTCACGTAAGGGATTACCTTTCCGGTGATGTCTTCCACGTGCTGATGATGGTCCTTGAAGTAATTTGTCGCCAATAGATGTGATGCCAGGATAGAGTGACGAAGTTCGGGATTGACCACCAGACGATGTCCAATTAACCAGGCAAACCGGGACTCTGGACGCGATTTTCTCAATCACAATTTGCGCGTACCGTATATGATTTGTCTTGGCTTTTTACGGGACCTTGACTTGATCGGATCATGAAACTTGAGTGCTTTCACACAAACGATTAAACGCAGAGAACATCATAGTCTAAGCTTAAACTCGAGGCGCACAGTTTACATTTACCCCGTAATTACAAATTACAGAGACGATCCTAATTTCGTTTTCTAACTGAAAATTAGATTGCATTTACGGAGCGATCTCTCCCGGTTGAGCTTGGTGGAAAGACTGACACATGAAGGTGATGCATCCCTTATGGTGCATTTCACTACGTGCCGAAAATCGTGTACGCCGGATTTTATTGGCGTTCCCACGCCGCCTTGGGGGTCTAAAAATACCGACTTTTATGGCTGGTTCGTCCCTTACGCTGGCTAAGTGCTTTTACAACCTTGAACACCAAAATATTGTTTTGGGTGATTTTGCATTTTAACAATATGGTCAACAAAATTCTTGATATCATGTTAGCAGACTGCCAAGTGAAGATCAGAGCTGCTCATGCTGACATTGTAAACATCCAAATCGAATCAAATTCATAAAAAGGCCTCATTTTTCATTTGGCAATGAAAAAAGTGATATTTTACCATTAACACACCAGCTCACTCGTCTACAATCACCACAACAAAACTGTTTGAATTATACTACGAATTGCTGCCTCAACCACCCTATTCTCCAGATTTGGCTCTCACACAAATTATTTTTGTTTCCAAATATGAAAAAATGGCTTGGCGGAAAGCGGTTCACATCAAATGAGGAAGTCATCACCGAAACAGAGGCCTATTTTGCTGAATTTAACAAATCATATTTTTGGATGGCTTAAAACAGTTGGAATGTCGCCTGACCAAGTGTATCGAGGTGAAAAGAGATGTTGAGAAATAAATTTAAAAATGCATTTCCTTCCCTAACTCCGGTACTTATCATACATGTATATTTATTTTTTATATTTTAAATGTTACAAAAATGTTATTTAAAGATTCAGAACTTTTTACTGCCCTGGTTAATCTGCAATTCTGTTAATGCGACCCTGGATAATCGAGAGTCTGCTATATTTAATAAAAATATGTAATATGTACTAGCTGACTGTTCAAAGCACGTCTTATTTTTCATATCCACAACTAGTGAAGTTCAGTGTCTTCAATTCAATTTAATATCTCTAGGATATATATTGTATTGCTTTGATGCCACTTCTTAAAAATGTTACATTTATAGAAAACAAAACTATATTTAATAATAAAAAATGTAATCAATCCCGAGCCTGTCAGAAACAATAACAAAGTGTGTATGTATTTGTATTTAGAGGTTGAAGTAAGGTCTCTGGTAGGTGACGTCTACGCAAAGCAAAAACAAAATGTGTTAGATAAACAAATTATGCCACACCAGACTATTATGTCGCTGGGTGTGGTGGAAAGTTTTTCGCGACAAATATATTTGGCGCTGGGCCATGGACGGGTTAATGGTGTAAAGACAAGCAAAAATAATTTAAATGTCATTTTCATTGTTAACATATAAAAAAAAATTTGTCATGCATGAACGGTAAATAATTTTCCCCTTTTTTTATCTATTTTTCAAGTATTATTATTAAAAAAAAAAAGTGGCTCTGGAGGATTTGTTGATCTTCTACAGCATTTGAAAATAGCAAAATTATATAAAATAAATCGCATGTTGTAAATTATAGATTAGCTTGCTTGTGTTAATCATTTGAACAATTTTTAATACGATGTAGTTCTGTCAACTATAGCTCCTAGTATGACCCATAACCAAACAATAATACACCATTAATACATTGTTAAGAAAAAGTTATTGTTATGTTGTTTATTTTACGCCAAATGAACGTTTAAGACGAGTGAACATGTGATTTCTGATAAGTTTGTAACTATAACGGCATTCGCATTACAATGATGAGTTATGCCAAGGCTATTGACATGAATATATCAAGAAAGAATATAAGAATCAGTGTTGAATGGAGAATTCCCAGTACCTTTTTAATTGTCGAGGAATATTTGAAACACGTTTAAATTATGAATTCCTATGGGGAAAAGGGGATTGTTAGCAGGAAATACACGTTTCACCAAGTTTTTTTTCCAAATATGATGAAACTTTAAACCGAACAAAGGGACATAATTTTCTCAAACGTTACATAATAAAGGCATTTTGTCAAATCTGGTTGCTTACTGCGAAATTTAGTAATAAAATTAATATAAATAGTATGTATACTCGTATTCATCATATACATATGTGGGAAGGTTGGTTTGTGTTCTCGTGAAAACCATTTTTATCCAAACATGTTTATTCTCATCGGGGAGAAGCCACCAAGAGCAACATAGAAGACGTAAAGGTTATGTAAAAAACGATGCACGGTTAGTGAAAGGTGAGAGTCGGGATGTGCATCTGCGGTCTGGTCGGTTCGGGTACTGGGCGTCGCGTCCCTCGTCGACCGCCTCCTCCGCTGCAGGTATATTGGTGCACGTCTGTGGTGCACGTGTGTCATACCCGCTGGGCGGCGCAATCCGGCCTTCCTCGAACGTTTCCGCTTTGTACGCGTGGAATGGTGCAATACCAAGGAATGACAAAACGAGGGACATCTGGACGATGCGTGCGAGCCGCCACACATACATAACCGACAACCATGATGATAAGCAAATTAAATTTATTAATTAGAAAGATATATATATAAAATCAATTTTATCGAAATATATTGTTACCGGGATTTGCACCTGGATTGGAAGAAAAAAACAGCTGGTCTTTTTTATTTATTGACATTAACCATGTTTCACTTAAAGGCGGGTAAAAAATCTCATGGCGTAAAATATCCTAAGTCAATAACTCAATTTAAATGCATAATAACATAATTAAAAATGTATTATACTATACAACCGAAGGAATGTAAACAAACTCAGCTATGATAATATACATGTTTCATGGGCCATTTACTAGAGATAGGAAGTACATATAATATTATACAGCAGAGACAGGATGTATAATTTAACACTCAAAATGAAAAAACAGTAATTTCACGTATCTTAATTTTTTTTTGTTTAAACATAGCTCATCTATTTAATTGAATAATCTTTATAAAATACCATTATAACAAAATATTTTTTATTTCAATTCTATGAATAATTTGGATTTCATTACACTGAAGCAACCTTTAATAAATGAAAACAATATTAAAAATAGTTGATGTTATTCGAATACTGATATCTGACAGGGAGCAATAGTAATATCACTCATAAGAAAATATTCCGTACACGTCCGAGTAGCCACAGACACTTACCCAGCCCGATTGAGCTGTGAACCATGCTTTCAAAAGATCCAATGGTTCAATTGAACCGATGATTCATGTCTGATTTGAAACTCGGTTGTCTGAGCCATATCGCCCATGGCTAGTTAACTGATTTTGATAGCATATGTATTACAAAAAAAAACACATACGTGTCAGTCAATAGTAATTTAATTTTATTTTAAATTTTAATCATGGGCGAAATACAAGCAAAAGTATAAAAGATAAGAATCACTAACAAAATTGCTGAAAATGACTTAATAATAAAGTTAGTTAAGGAATAGAACACGCGGAAAATCAGAAAATGTCACATAACAGAATAAAAAAAACATGTTACAAAATAAACATACGCAACCTTGATTAGTAATATGGATATAAGTTTAAAAAAAAAACATGATTACTACAAACTTTTTCATTCCCGATTCGATTATCAAAATAAGACAACTTTAATTAATTAATAATGCAAATGGTTTACTTTAAAATGACATGCTACAATATGAACTGTATATAATATATTTGGTTATGAAATTATTCTAGGTAAATACAATGAACAGAAGTCGTACATCACAGAAATTGGTGGAAATAATAATGAACTTTCTGTAATTACAAATAATGAAGAATGTACTGTTACTAAAATTGGTTTATTTTACATGTATAATATGAGAAACAAAACTTGTTCAATAATAAATGTGAAATTATCATTAATGAAAATATTTCAATATTAATTTTTTTGGCACTTTAATCCTTAATAATAAACAACAATAAAAAATTTGTCTTATACCATCTTGGCGGCGGAGGAGGTAGGCTAAGGTTGATTGTTATATTTTGCACTGAGTCACGTTGGTGTAATTTTTATAATACAATACGAGAATATTAAGTAATAATTTTGTAATACATTAATATGAAAGGCAAAACATAAGGTTTTTTATTATATTACTATTAATGTAAAAACAGTTAATAAACTTATATCTACACTCTTACAATAATCTAGCACACATGCCATAACGGTAATTATGTCTTGAAGAAGGAGACACAATGAAACTGTTGACATTGTGGCTTTAATTTATAAAATCCAAGCAAAAATCTCATTAATATTTAGTTTTTAGTGTGAGATTGAAATCAAATTACTATTACGATTGAAATTAAATTACTATTATGACATATTCAGTGCCACTAATATGCACAAATGGAAGTTTACTATATAATTAATAATTTTAATGTAAAAAATCTTAAAAAATATGAAACTACCAATCATCCCTGGAAACATTTACAAATTTTCAAGAAAAATACTATTTGGATCAAATTATTGACCTTTATTGAAAGGGTTAGTCGTTTTTTAAAATATAACAATTTCTCCAATTTTTACTTTACATTAAAAAATCGATTTTAACTTGATTGCTTAATAAAAACTTAATTTCGAAAAAAATCTTCAAATAACACCAATTAGAATCATTTATATAATATAATTTGAATAATAATATAATTTTAACGTAAATATATACTCCTCTTTCGGTAAGATATACTTATCCAAAGAATTGTGTTAAATAATTTCCAGTGATTCTTTTAAAAAAAATCTTCAATCTGGACTAGTACAGAATCGATACCAGCCCAAAATATATTTTTTATATTCATTCAGACCCTCGGGGGAATTAGATAACCATTTAAAAATTAATTAATTTAAAGATCAGTCAGTCAGATCAGTTGCCGGTGACTGCAAAATATAACAGGAATCGTTGTCAGCATTATCAGTAGACTGCAACCTTTGTACAATTGTTTTTCTATTTACTACTCATGTTTATATTGCACCATTAAAAATAATTATTTTGCAATTATATTAAAAAATTGTACAATACCAAATAATGGAGTAAAATAAAACCATATACATATTAACCACATCACTATCACCTCAAAAATATATCATTTTTAAAAAATCTTCTAGGTTCAAGAAAATCATGGTAATAATTTATCTATGTATAGATAAAGAGTTACCATAAACAAACAGCACACATTTATTTTACGTATATGTCTCAAATAAATCAAAAAAACTTACTGTTTAGGAGCCCATCTGCCTTATATATATATATACATAAATAGGTTTACCATATGTCCTGGTTTGACCGGGATTATCGCGGTTTCACACGTTGGCCCCAGCATCCCAGCCGGTGTGGTATTTTGTCCCGCTGTTGAGGGTGACAGTTTACGCTGATCACTAGCGGTGTAATTACATTTTAGTAAGGTGATGCAGCAGCATGTAATTTATCTACGTAATTTAGTTCAGGTTGTAACCTAACCCTTGTGGACAAGCAGACTTTAAAGATCATATAACGGCTGTCACAAGCTCTTCATATGTTAAAGCATTTTTATGATTTATAAGACATAAGATGATTTAGTTAAAGTTTGATTTAGTTAAATTTAGTCAAAGAGGCCATATTTACCTCTCACACAGCGATGCAAAAGTTTTAACTGTATGACCAAATTGAGCTCACAATACTTTGAACCAAAATTTGGTGCTGTGAGAACCAAATGTGAAGTGATAATTGTCCCAGTCATAATTATGGTAAGCCTATACACAAGGGTAAATATTTTGGATGGCGCTGAAATCTCAGATGTGTGTTTTTGCATATTCTACAAGCTCAAATTATCTATAGCGGATCACAAGGTGGCTAGCAAATTCATATTCGATTTATAGTGAATTAATTCAATTTACCACCTCTAAGATTTTAACATCAATGTGTGATGCTATCTACCAGCAGCAGCAGCAGCAGCAGCAGCGGTTCACAATACAATCACAACAATAATTTATGTTGCAGTCGCCAGCAATGAAATCAGTCTTTTTTTTATTTATTAAGCTATGTGTCTTATTTTTAGGAAAATGTAGTCATTTCAATAGTTATGACAAAAATAATTTTTAAATATAATCAGTAATTGGTAGGTGCTATAATTTTGGTCTTAAATTTAATAAGGCAAACAGAGCATCAACAAAACACTGACAAGGGTTCGTGCTGCTTCAGATTGCTTCCACCTCGGGAAGACACAATACATTCAAGTATAAAAACTAGTATATTATAAAAATGTTACATATTATCAATGAGTAACTTTCTAACATAACAAAACACAGTTTGGATTGATAAAACATTAATGAGTTTTTATGTATGCTTGGCAAAGTGGCATATACAAGAGTATTAGAAAACAGAGAATCCAAACTTAATATATAAATATTGACAAAATCATACATCTGTTCAAACGATTTTTTGTTATGTGTAACTATTTAATCGTCATCGAATTGTCCAGATACAACTGGTAATTTGACTACAGTCACTCTAGCCTCTGTTGGTGGAACGTGCAAGTCTGATGGAACAAATCCTCCCTCGTTCTGCACCTTGGTAACAAAATTTTCCCATACAGATCTTGCATCAGGCCACATGGGATCTCTGCATGAGGGATCCCAATACTCGTCTGTTTCCCAGTCTTCCTCTTCTTGGATTTCTGTGTTGCCTGTAAAAATATTAATATGTACATTTTTACATTTCTGCTAATTGTATATACTTTTATCCAGAATCTATTCTTAGATTGAACACCAGTCTTATCTTCGGAACTTCTCTAAGATCTTTTGGTATTCGGGATCACTTTCAGGACCCGACCAAACTCTTTCTGTCTCCAATTCATTGAAAACAAACATTTGAAGGACCGGTTAATACACCGGTAACAAAAATATCTCATTGTTACAAATACAAAATTATTAAAAAAAACCTCTGGAGACCCACTCGTTGACCTGGAAAATTAAGACTTATAAAACACTCTCGAGGCCGGTTCTCACGCATGGACACGTCTAAGGAATTAACCTTTTTGGAAATGATGCCTCACCCACCATATTCATTGGTTGGACATTGCCCCATCTTATTAACATTTATTCCAGTCTTCAAAATCACTTGGACGGAAAAAACATGAGTTCTGTAGACAAGGTCAGAACAGTACTGGAGGAGTATTTTTCATGACAGACAAGTGAATTTTGTAAGAGGCACCTTGCAAGTCGACCAGAAATATGGAAGAGCATTGTAAAAAATGAAAAATTTTAGATTAAAAAAAAACTTTGTTTATCTTAATTTTGAAATATTAAAAGAAATATAAAAAAATCACATTATTTATGGGATGACCCAATATAATTGTGTTCAATAATCATATTTTTATCTTCTGTTTAATGTTATCAAAAGTTACAGGTCCCATAGTGATCACAGTAAGCGGATTCCACTGTTATATATTAGGTAAAACGGAAAGAAATGACATTTTTTCTAGCGCGTCACTTTAAAATTAGTTTGTCGACGGTTGCCGTTGAGTTAGTACGTCGTGGTTAGTATCATTTTAAAGCTCTGTGTGTACTCTTTCCATTTCAAGTATTTTTTATTTTTTTTGCCGTTGTAGAAAAATGGAGAAGCCTGAGATTGAAGAAACACATTTGCGCTATTTTATGCTATTTTTATTCGATAAAGGATTAAAACCAAAAGAAACTACGCAAACCATTTGTGACATTTACGGTGACGTCTTGAGACTTCGAAAGTGGTGATAGGGAATTAAAAGACAAATCAAAAACCGGAATACCCCTCAAAATCGATGATGACGTCCTAAAATCATTGGTGGAAGCTGATCCTCGTAAAACAGTGAAGGAATTGTCACACGACCTTGGCTGCCCAATAACAACTGTGCAAGATCATCTGAAAAGGTTGGGGAAAAAACACAGGCAAGGAATTTGGGTGCCGCATGATCTCTCTCAAACGGCCTTGGAGCAACGCGTGACCATCTGTGCTTCCCTACTGTCCAGGCACGAAACGGATCCATTTCTAAGAAGGATAATTACCGGGGACGAGAAATGGGTCCTTTACAGTAATACCAGGAGAAAAAACAATGGCTATCACCAAATCAAGTACCTGTGCCTACCCCTCGGCCAACATTGACGTTAAAAAAAGTTTTGTTATGTGTTTGGTGGGATGTTTTGGGGATAATACATTTTGAATTGTTGAAATCTGGTCAAACAGTTACGGCAGAGCTATACTGTGCCCAACTAGAATGATTAAAAGCAGAGTTATTAAAAAAACAATCTGTTTTGGTCAATAACAATAGGCGGATTTTACAACATGATAATGCAAGACCTCATGCGGCAAAAATTACTCAGCAAAAAATAAGAGAACTTGATTTCGAACTTCTGCCACATCCTCCATATTCGCCAGACATAGCACCTTCGGATTATTATCTTTTCAAGTCGATGGAGCATTCACTTCGTGACAAAAAATTTACAAACGCTGACCAGGTGAAAAATCACCTGGATTCGTATTTTGCCAGTAAGTCACCAGAGTTTTACGAAAAGGGTATCAAAAAGTTGCCTCTTTTATGGAGGAAGATAATAGACAACGAGGGAAATTATTTAACAGAATAATATTGTATAGTTTTTTTAAAAATAAATTTTTTGTTACAGTAAAAAAAAATGTAATTTCTTTCCGTTTTACCCGATATATATATATATATATATATATATATATATATATATATATATATATATATATATATATATGCATGCATGACATGGGTGGTTAAGAGGTTTTAAGAGCACAATGAAGGGTTTACTTTCCATGGCGGAGAAGTGGTGTTTTGGATGGGAGCAAAGGGTGGTGCTGGTAAGGTGGTGATAGGTGAATAGTACAGAAGAGCAGCGAGATGGCACAGTATAGTGAGTAGGGAAGGAGGTACCAGTGTAATGTTGGGTGCAACAGTTAATTTTGAACATATTTATCTTTGGAGTTATGGCTGACCTTGAGCTACTTGAAGAATAATAAAATAATGTAAAATGGGAATCATCTTTTTGCTAATGTATAAAATAAGGAGTTATAACAATAAATAAGTGTTTAGGAAATTTAGCAGCGGCGACGAAGTAAATAGGGGTAAGATTCAATAGACAGTCATCTGAATGATCCTATTTCCATAACACAACTAGTTTGGCTTAATTTACCAATAATAATGGAAATTGATTAACACGAAATAGGCAGGAATACTAAATCACGCTAAAATTAAAAAAAAAAAAAAAAAAAGGAATCAAACAATATTTCGTGTTAGTTTAAGTTTGAAATTATTTTCTATGTTATGTTTTGCATTAAACTAATAGGAATTTGGGACCTAAATCAAACATGCAATTGGTCTTAACTTTTTTGAGGTATGTATTTTAGCATTAAACAATTTCCACTGTATATATTTTTCTGAAAATACTTACAATTATAATTTACGTCATCTTCGTATTCTTCATCCGATTCATAATATTTTCCATTATAGTCAAATATTTTACTGAAAAAAATAATGATAAATTAGTCTACACTGACATTTCACTGGTGATAAAATAAATGTCTTTAACACATACTCTGCGGTGGTGGGTCAGATTTGACCCGGGAGTTTGTAAAAATATTAATTACACTATAAATATTTGTTTAATGTTGTTTTCCTTCTAGCTAATCTTTTATTATATATTTACAAATAAATGTTATCGGACGAGATTCAAATGAGTTATTGATAAAAATGTGAAAAAATTCTCAAAAACCGACCTAAGACAGACGGATTGAATCTCAGCGCTTACATCGAAACATATATTGTCAATATTTTGAGCGGGTAGACAAAGAATACCAGGTATTTGTTTTGACTTATTTTTGTCTGGCGGCCTCTAGACAATGCCAGTAATATAATTATTTGAGAGCCGTTGCGCCCACCTATAAGTTTTATGACACTATCTGTTCGGGTTCCGTCGGGAAGATCACATGCTCAGTGGATGTTTGAATTTTGGGTGTGTTAGGGCATCTGTTGATGCGTGAGAGTATATACATTATTCAGAATATTTTTAAAATTTTAAACTTTATTCTTTCAGCAGAAACATTACGGCACATTATGCCATTTCATTAAAACATATTTAAAATGAAATATCTGTAAAAAACCTCCCACAAAACGGTTGAAAAACCGAAAACTCGAGGTGTGTCTAAAATGACCCACCGGGCACCTAGTGTTAGTTTTGATGCATTACAATCAATCTACCTTTGTTTGATAATTCAATATGTAAAGAGTTACCAACAGCACTAAAATATTGTTTTGTTTGTTTTATAATTAGTTTTTTTTTAAATAATATTTAATGGACAAATTCACAAAAAATTGTAAAATTTAACAACATTTAATAATAGAACATTTAATTACTTTCATTTATTTGGTCATTACGTATTACAAATAATTACGTATTAGTACCAACTAATGTTTTTTGATCAGTAAAATATAGGTCTCTGGCCAGTATAAATAATAAAATAAAAGTAATATTTTTTAATTGGTATATTTTATCAGTTGGGTTAGATTAGGTCAAGGATTTCTACCAGGTGTGCCACGAGCAATTGAGGTATGCCGCGAGATATTGTCGTGTCTAGTAAAATTCTAGCGTTCACTGAGTAGACTCTATATTCCATAATTTTAAATATAATTTTTAATCATTCTTAAAATAAACTGAAAACAAGCATAATCACCAAACACTTATTGTGCAATATGCACTTATTATTATTGTGCAACATGCCTGTTGACATACAATTTTCATATTACTATAGTTTTTATATAATATACTAGAAATTACTAGCGATGGTTGATATTTACATCCCAGAGATTTTTAACCAGTTACCAGCACCCAGTACAGTTAACTAAAACAATATTTTATAGTAATGAATCTTGTGTAATCTCAGCTAAATAAATATATTAATCATAAAGGACCTCTACCCGATCAACAAACTTTGTGCCAATATCAAAATGTCGTATTATTAATATAAATTATCAAAGACATATTGAAATAATACATAAATATATGCATTATGATATTTACTATAATTTTGTAAATATCATAATGTGTATATTTATATATTATATCAATACATCTATGATAACAACATATAATTAATATTATTGTTGAAATTTTATATTATTAATAATAATCATGTACTATCATCATTGACATAAATATTATGCATTATGATATTTACAATAATTTTGTTGACAATATTGATAAAATTAAAATCCATATGCAAAAAGATACATTCCAGCATATTGTGTTGATGCCTCAAATAAAAATGACTTGCTCTCTTTTTGCATAGTGTTTTGACTTTTTCATCTCAATACACTGGAGAACGGTATCACAACTTAGTCTCTAATTAGTCAACTGTAAGAGTATGAGTCAAAAAGTACACAAGCATGTATTTACCTAGTGTAGATGGTAAATCGTTATGTGACTGATTGTGTCGATAATTGGTAAATGAGATTTAACAATGATTAACTAAGATTAATGGTAAGTAAGATTTAACTATCAGAGGCTTACTTTCTAGTGTACCAGTCATTGCTCGAAGAATTACGTTAATCAGTTATCAATCATCGTTACAATCAAACACAATCAGTCACGTCACAATAACATTTTATTATAAATACAGACATTTTATTATAAATATTGACCATCTATTTAAAATATTGATCAAAAATGTTTAAAAATACTAATCCAATAAATATCAACTTTATTTAATCTCTGAAATATAGAATATTACTTACTAATATGTTATGCATATATTCAAAAGAATTTGCATCGGTGCTTTGTTAGTTCTGACTCTTGTATAGCAAAGACGGAAAGAACTTGCATACATAATTGTAGAACTATAAACAGTTTATGTGTAAAGCACCCGTGAAGTGAAAGTTTTACAAAAATAGCACTATACAAATTATCCATTATTATTATTATATACAGTTAATAGTTGAAATAGTCCACTTCACTAGATAATTGTGTTTTAGAATTATATGTCTAAAAATATATAATTGAATTGGAGTTATGGCGATTTTAATGTGAAAGATTGATCAAGGAGAAATAATTAATAATGGGCTTTTATAATATTTAGGGTAGTTAATTAAAAAAAATTATATTATACCTGATATATAATACAATTAATCATAAATAACAATCACGCTTTTGCATTTAGTGTACATTTTGACTTATAATATTCTCGATTAATAAAATGCTGTAAGAAAGCTGGTGCGATTGTCACTGCATGGATTAAAATTGCACTATTATATAAAAGTATGCAACAGACCGACCTACTTCACAATATTTAATGGGTGGATACCTGACTAAATTATGAGTCAAAAATGTTCGAGGAGTATGCACAAATTCTAACTGTTATGGAAAACCGTGTTGTATAAGACTTTTACAAAATCATGACTCTTTTTAAATAGTTATATATCACTTACATGGTTGTGATTAGAAATATTTTTGATTAATATTTTTAATAAAGGGTTTTTCAATAGGGACGCTCAAACTTTCTTTCAACAGGGACAAGAAACTACGCCATATTTTAACACTCCTACTTAGTTGGCAAATCATCATGGAGCAGTACACACCGGAGCAACGCTTGCAAATTATTCAAATCTACTACCAAAATTCGCGTTCGCTCACTGCAACTTTAAGAGCATTACGACCATTTTATCATCGTCATCACTTGCCTGCCACATCAACAATTCAACGTTTGGTGCAAAAATTTGAAAGCACATTGTCGCTACACAATGTTCCAGTGCCAGTGAGACAAAGAAATGCACGAAGTGAGGAAAATATTGCCGCCGCTAGAGCATCTGTTCTTGATGACCCAAATGAGTCACTAACACGACATTCTCAACAATTGGGCATTTCTGTGACGTCATTGTGGCGAATTTTGTGAAAAGATCTTGGCCTACATCCGTACAAGATCCAGTTGACACAAGAACTAAAGCCACTTGACCATTTGAAGCGTCGCCAATTCCTCAATTGGGCTGCACAACAATTTGAAAATGATGCTGAATTCCATCGAAAAATCATCTTTAGCGACGAAGCTCATTTTTGGCTCAATGGATATGTAAACAAGCAAAATATGCGTTATTGGGCAGGCACCAATCCACACGTGCTTCACGAAACACAATTGCATCCCGGAAAAATCACTGTTTGGTGTGGATTACATGCCGGAGGTGTCATTGGACCATATTTTTTTGTTGATGATGCTAATCGTCATGTTACTGTGAATGGTAATCGTTATCGCTCCATGATAACTGATTATTTTTGGCCTCAATTGCAAGGTATGGACTTGGCCAATATGTGGTTTCAACAAGACGGCGCTACCAGTCACACGGCACACGCAACAATTGACTTATTGAAAACCAAATTTGGTGAGCGTGTTATTTCGCGAAATGGACCAGTTCAATGGCCGCCTAGATCATGCGATTTAACATCATTGGACTATTTTCTTTGGGGCTATGTTAAATCTTTGGTCTATACCAACAAGCCGGCGACGTTACAAGAGCTAAGAGAAAATATTGAACGCGAAATTGGTGCGATTCGGGCCGAATTATGAAAAAAGTGGTGGAAAATTGGATTCAACGATTGGACTTCTGCAAATGTGCCCGCGGTGGTCATGTAAGGGAAATTGAATTTCATACATAATTGCCACTAAATGTACTTCAAAACATAATAATTTTTTTTAGATATATTCATTCGTTTTTGTTTTATTTTAAAAAAAAGTTTGAGCGCCCTTAATGAAAAACCCTTTATGTATCTAGCCTTAAAATATTGTGCACTAGGTGTTCCACCCAGTATAAAAGTATGTATCATATTGTATACTATTAATTGTTAAATATTATAGAAACCCTATTTAATCACTTATTTCTCCTTTACCAATTCTGCACATTAACAATGTCGTAACTCAACTTCTTTTGGTTCCCTCAGCTTAATATTTTATATTTAGCCATTTCTAACCACTCTTTACATAAAAATATAAATTTTGATTTTTAAAACACAATTTAGGTCTTTTTATCAGTAGTCACATATTATTTCATATTAAAAATAATACATACAAATAACAACATAATTATACATACCTCTCATTTTCTCTATCACAGCCCAACATACAACGAAACCTTTCTCGTTTCTGAAGATACAAGATATCGTCAGGCTCTTCAGCATAATTCTGAGCCACATCCAGATATAATACACTTTTTGGGAATATAGGAAATTCTCTTAAATCGTTATCGTACAAATCCAACTCTGTGAGTTGACTCATATTTTCGATGGATAGAGGCAAATCACAAAGATTATTGTTATTCAAGTGCAGTACACTGAGAGATCGCAGATCACCAAAATCTATTGGTAAATTAAACAATTTGTTATGAGACAAATAACATTCCTTCAAAGAAACCAAAATACAAAACTCATCAGGTAATTCCGACAGAGTATTGTTACAGATATCAATTGTATGTAAATAGCTGAATTTATCTTTAACATTGAGAAGAACTACACTTCTGTAGAATAATTTTAAAATAACTGGAACGTTAATAAGTTGATTAAAGATACAATATTTGGAATAAATCTTCCTTGATCTTGGCGGTCGAAATAAGCACATCAACTGACTGTTATGCTTTTCAGAAATAGAGTTCTCCAACGATTTCACAAATATTGCCAAAGATTTAAATGTCTCACGTGCAAAAAAACAATTTGTTTTTGACAAACTTAAATCGATAAAATCATTCGTCATTTTGCTCTTCATCGTAGCGTACAAAAATTTGATATTATATTATATTGTGGTGTTAGAATATTCGAGCGTTTTTTGGTCCACAAAATTTTTCGTTTAATTTATCTAAACGCGGTTAAATAAACGAAACACAGACGGCGAAGAACAATCACACTAGTAAAATTGACTAGAAATTTCAAAATGAGGTTATCTTATTAAACAGTTGACAAAAAAATTTGAAATACACAGATACATCATTAAAATTCGAAAACAAAGAAAATTAAGTTTTGATAATATTTGTAAAACTTATTTAAATACGAGCAGACCATAAATATCACTACAATAACAAAACAGAAAACGCACGTCGGACTCGTTGGAGAACATAGATAAGAGTTGGAGAATCTAGAGAAGTGTTGGCCATAGATAAGAGATATACTGTGTTGGCATAGATATAGATAACCATATACCTTTTCTATGAAGTAACCATACATATAATATTTATTTTTTCTATTATTTTCCACCCAGCTCCCAGATGGTGTCACGGAAAAATAACCCGTAATATAGTCTTTTCGTTGTATATTAAAAATCCTATATTACATTGTAAATTATGTTAATCGTCACCATGGTAAATTTCATGATTTAGGAATAGAGCTTATCTATGGAATAAAGTTAATTATCATAGATAAGGTTAATTATTCAGATGTTTGCCAGTATTTGCCCGTGTTATGACGAGAGATCCAGCCGACAAAAGATCCGGCTGACAAAAGATTCGGCCGATTAAAGCTCCAGCCGACTATTAATCCACGCGGCATTAGATCAAGATCTAACGACATAATGGCCACAAACAAAATTTCAAAATGATTTTTTTATGAAAGAGCTTTCAAAAAATCGAAGAATCGAAGGAATATATTTTTATATATCAAGGGAATATATTTTTATATATCGAGGAAATATATATTTTTATATTCGTACCAACATTCTCAAAAAGGATTGAAATATGCGTATATCCTTTTGCAGATTACTAAAAATGAGTAACGGATTAAAACAAATCCGATGCGAAATACAAAGTTTACAGTGAATATGTGGAATTCTTTAAATTAAAAACGATTATCATAATTATACGATGCTAAAACATAATACAACTTAATATTTCCTTAAATATATATCTCTAGTTTGCGTGATTTAATCATTAAAAAAAATTGTTTTATCATTGGTATTATTTTTTTTAACAGTGTGTCAATTATTTTAATTCTTTCGAAGTCAATGAAATTATGTATGCGTGACAAAAAGTATTAACCATTCATCAGTATTTCGCATCGGATTTGTTTAGATCGATTAGTTATTTTTAGTAATCTGCAAAAGGTTATATGAATATTTTAGTCACCCCTCGATTATTCGATTTCTTGAAAGCTCTTTCTTAAAAAAATCATTTTGAAATTTTGTTTTTTTTGCCATTATGTCGTTGGATCTAATGTTGCGTGGATCAATTATCGGCTGGAGCTTTAATTGGCTGGATCTATTGTCGTGGACGTACAGTCGTTGGGCCAAAAGTCCGCGGAGCTTTTGTCGTGAAACCATATTTGCCTGAGGGGAGCAGGCCTAATGATAGGATTTCTTACCCCCCCCCCCCAGGGGGGGGGGTAAGAAAAGGATTGCTGTGGATGAATAGTGAGCAGTTATCCGAGATCTAGGTGTAAAAAACCTTGTATTAATTATTATGACTATGTTACTAAATGTTTCAAATAAATCATTATTTTGGGGACAGTTTTTATCCATTCAGAAATCATAATCACTCAATCACACGTAGACAATCGATATGGGTGAAAGAACAATATTATGTGAACAGATTTATTCATAAATTGTTCACGTTTTCTTATAATGGACAGTATAATTTATACTAGAGTAAATGATATAATTGTCGTTACTTTAAAAGATGGCATGGAGTTAAAAGAGTATTAAATATATACCGTTATGACAGTTTCATTAATATAACGTGATTGTTTCAAAAACAGTTACAATAATTTATTTGTAATAAAAAATATATGATTAGAAAGCAGTTTCCATATCAAAATTACAATATATATAAATATATATTTCGGCACCTTACGGGACAATTATTGTCACCATGGGTCATAGTTTTTGGGTACTGATTAATTAAAGAAAATATAATTTTACAAATAATAAAACGATAGAATGTATCCGGGTATTAATATGAACTGTCATAAACTAAATTCTTTCGAACATAGAGATTCTAATGGCTTTAAGTGCTTTTGGTTTGAATCATAGATAAGGTTTGAATATACTCTCACCTTGCAATATATTTTTACTTTGACCGTATATCTTTGTCCGTACCTGCATAAATTCCAGGCACCTACAATAACTTTTGAAATAAAAAGGATTTAAGTGCTGCTGAGTAGGTATCAATATCAATTTCGGTACCCATTACATGGCAAGCCAGTACTCTGCTATCTAAGCCACTCCCCTAGAAGATTGTGATGTCAATTTGTCATGTAAGAATATAATGCTGATTCTTTTATTGTTAAAATGTATTAATATTTTTTATGACGTACTTTATTATTTATACATTCTTAATATCAAATATTAATCCTCATATTTAATAAAAAAAAAAAATAGTTACCCATATTGAACTTTGTAATAAGCCAGTTTTAATAAAAAACATACCTTCTATTTTCACATCATGCTTTATTTCTCGGCAGTGTAGTGGTTAGTAACCCCACCTGTCAAGCAGGAGACTGATTCTCTGCTATTTTAATATAAATTTAATTGTTTTTATGAATATTTCTTTGATCTAGAAAAAAAAAATCATGTGCCTGTAACACATTTTTATTTGCTGGTATAGTTGCTTCTCTTAAAATATTTAAAAATGTATAACCATGTAATTCAAAGTGTTATTTATTTAAAAAAATATATATTTATCATTAGGTACTCCTCTAAAGCAGCTCAAGACAGGGAAAGATGGAAGCACCTTCCTGAGACTTTGGGTCCACGACCCCTCCGAGGATAAGCAGATGAAAATTATGATAATGATAATAATTACTCGCACTGGAATGTAAGAAAGAACACAAATTGACTAATTATAATTCAGTATGCCGAAAAATTGTATGAATGGCGCTTTTAACTTTAAAATGGAGAAAAAATACCAAACTGAAAGAAATTCATGTATTTATCATAAATGTCTATTTTAGCTGACAAATGTGATTAATAAAACACATTTATTGGCACCCCATGATTCATTGCATTATTTTGTGTACAGCACTATTCCAAAATAATATATACAAACATTGGTCTAATTTTTTAACTGACTGCAGCCAACATTGAATACTTATTGAAATAAACATAAATAATGTGAGTTTTTTGGTAAGTTTAAGAAGATTAAGACGTATAACTTTTTCTCGTTCCTTATAAACAACCGGCATTAATAGGTCTAGTTGGCACCGCATTAGGTAAAATAACTATCCATAATACAATTTCTGATGTCCTACAATGAGAGGCATTATATTCATCATAAAAAGTACATGAGTTTAATGAGTCCACAGAGAGGTTAGATGCTATATTTTCTTATTTTTACATTAAAAAAAAGAGTGCTGAAAAACTGTTGAGTGCTGATGAATTGTATATGATACTCGAAGTTCATGCTAAATTATTTTTCATTCTAAGCACTTCTGATACTGTGTACTTCAGTTACTTGTTAAAATCATTTTAACCCAACAACATATTAACCAATTTTTTTATGCAAACAGCTGGAAACGAACTTGTGAATATAGAGTTTATCTAGGACCCTTGTTTATTGGATCAGTTGGCCTCATTTCTTCATTGAAATTTTGAAGGGATCATGATTGGTGATGGTGTATGGACTTTTTTAAATGTTGAACAATGTCAGCAGAGATTGCATAATTTTAACAAAGATGTGAACTAATGATGCATTCAAGGTTATTCTGATTCAAAGTTTTTAATTTTTATTTCATATTTTAATTTTCGTGTTTTAATTTAATATTTTAATTCAGAATATTCACAGAAATAACATCATTATACTGCAATGTTTGTATTGGTTGTCATACCAACCTCCACAAGAATCATATTGGTATCAGTTGAATTAGGAATTCAATCATTGTAACCATAGGGATAATAAATTGTTTACCAATGAAAATATTTAATGTCTTATGAAGAAATATTATTTTAACTACAAAATTTGTTTGCTTCAATTTACTACTGTAAGTTATTAATTGTGCTAGTTATGATTTAATGTTGTAAGTTTTTTTACTCTTAAATGTAAAATGTATGACATATTTCTTTCAAAATCAACCTTTCATTGTTTTTTGGTCAAAATCTTTTGTCCATAAAATTTCAATTTTTAATCAATTATGTCTTCTCATTTTCAGGGATATTAAAGATTTTGATTGAAAACAATAAATTAACCAAAATAATGGAATGTGGAGATGCAAATAATTATAATGTTGCATCGACCAAAGGAGTACCTTTAGAGAATATGGAGAAACCTAATACAACTAATCAACAGATAAATTTAAAAAATGAATCACATGAATTCATCGGTGTAGATACACATGTTTCGTCAGTGACTATAGAATCAAAGCTTAAGGAAACAATTAGTGTGCTGGAGAAGCTTGCTATCCAATCACCATCAAATTACGAAAATGAAGAGAGTGGATTAAATGTAAAAAATAAACTCAAAAATACTCAAGAAATTTTGGAACGCATAATTAGTATTGCATCTCCAGAGTTAGATATCGTGCTTGAAACTGGTCATCACAAAAATACTAACTTGTCTTATGAAAATCAACTGAGCTTGCAGAATTCAGATGTTAATACAATTGAAGAGTTGGAGGATGAAATAAAATCGCCCTTAACTATAGAAGGAAAAATTCAGGAGACAAGAGATTTACTGCAAAGTATTGACTCAGTAATTAGTAAAAACAAAAGTTTAGAAGAAACGGTTGATAAAGTTGAGTGTGTTGATAAAGAAAATATAGGGCACTTATTAGTTGTTGAAATTAATCAACAGAGCAATAAGGATATGCATAGTGGTGATGAATTACCTTTGAAGAATTTGGATATTGACAGTTGTCAAGAAGTATTGGTTGATGAATCAAAATGTTCATTAACCATAGAAGCCAAAATGAGGCAAACTGAAAAATTAATGGAAAATATTAACTTAAAAATGTTTCTAGGCAACAAAGATCAAATTACAATAGAAAGCAAAAAAGATGTGTGTTCTGAAGAAAACAAATCACCTCGAAAGGATGAAGTTAACGTGCACAAAAACACAGTTGATGTCAAACATGAAGTTAGTATTGATGAATCACATTTAATAGAAATCGAGAATGGTACAGAAAATAAAAATCCACAAGATGCTACAAACATCTCAGATTGCATAATTGATTTTGAAAAAGAAATTGTAGACAATTCTGAAATGTATAACAATATGTTTCAAAATGACATTGCTGAAAAAATATCATGTATTGAAGAACTTTTAAAAGATGTGAATTCAACCCTCAAAGCTTCAAAATTGAGCAAAGAGCAGTACTTGAATTTTATTAATAAAAAGGATTGTAATGATGAGCATTTAAATGAAACATGTAAATTAGACAGAGATATGCCTTCTGAACTCACTGATGAATCGTTCCAAGTTGTTAATAATTTAGATAATGTTTCTAAAGTTGCAAATGAAACAGAGCTAGACTATTTGCAATTAAGAACGGAAGCTTGTAATAGAACACTTGAAATGTCCAAGATGTTTCTTAAAGAAATTGATGAAGTCCTAGAGCGCTCTGACAAAATTTTGCATCCAAGGTCAATAACAGTATTAAAACCTATAAATGAAGATAGTCAGATAGAACTAGACTTAAAAATAAACAACAATTTTGAAAATACGTTAACTAGTATTAATTCTACACAAGAAGCAGTAAATGTTTTATTAAAAAATAATTCAGAGTTATTAGAGAGAGCTAAAACTATTTTGCATTCAAATAAAAAATGTGATAATTCTCAAATAGCTACCTCAGAAAACGAAAATTCTAAAGATCCTGTTTCATCTCAAAACAAAGTTCAATTGGTTAAATCAGATGACCAAAACATTAAAGATGATGAATTGAATGATGATAATGAGAAACCGAAAAATGAAAATAAAGAAAGTGAATTATCAAAGATGTTAAGAGGGCCAGTGATGACAAAACAGTTCATAGTAAATCATTGCAAGCAACATAAGCTCTATGTAACGCCGTATTTGAATGATATTTTATATTTACATTTCAAAGTAAGTGATTTAAAAAGATTGATATATTCAGAAGCATAATTAAAAAGATTGGGCCACAATGTAAAATGGATAAATGAGCCCTTGTATATAAGAATTAAGAATATTAAGTACTGCACGGTTTTACTAATTAAATACTGAGAACAAAATTGGCCTCTTGTCTCCTATAATTTTCACTTTTACATGAAAAAGAAAAGTGAATTTAAAATACATATTTTTATTTGTTATCTTTGTTTAATTAACCACTTAATTGAGTTTAAATACATCTACCAGTTTCGAAAAATACCATTTTCTTCTTCAGGATGTCATTATTGACTTAAACATATATTATTGTTTCTTTACTAGAATCTATTTTTAAAAAAAAAACAAATAAATTTAGTACCTAACTCAAATTGTTACTTAATACAAATTTACTTGAATAATTTTTAGGAAAAAATTTTAGAATGGGACTCTTAGTTAAATTCAGTTGGTTTATAATTTTTTGATTAGTTTTATACGCTTTATTTATCTCCAACGATTCCGAATGATTTAATTTGTGACCAACACCGTTTATATGCAAAATTAACAATCCCAATTTTTTATCAAAACCATGACCATTTTCTATCAAATGATCATCATTCTATCAATTTTGTATAATAATAAATGTTTTTAGTTAGTAATGACATTCTGAAGAAGAAAATGGTATTTTTCAAAACCGGTAGATGTATTTAAACTCAATTAAGTGGTTAATTAAACAAAGATAACAAATAAAAATATGAATTTTAACCACAAAGTTAATATGTATTGCTAATTTAAAAAAAAACATTTATATGCCTAAAAATGGTGATTTTAGTTTTGAAATGGTTTGATCTTAACCTGACATATTAGCAAAGTACTACTGTTTACATTTAAAATATTTTCACGCGTTTTCGTGATACACATGAAAAATGATTTAAAATTTTTATTATTTTGTTTCATGTCATGGTAGCTTTTTAAAATTATCAATGTACATAAGCACTGGGAAAAGTATCGATACTCGCAAACGTATTGATACAAAAGTAATATAATAAGCGTTCCAATGTACTGTATTGGCTGCATTGACGTAGTTAAATCACTGGATATATTTACAGTGGAACCTCTGTATTCGTCATTAATCTGTTCCTGAGGGCCTGATGAATATGGAACTTGATGAATATAGAAACAGTTTTTTCCATAAGAAATAACTGAAATTCAATTAATCTGTTCCCAGTTCCCAAAAATGGTATATTTACTATTTTTTTTGTCAAAACTTTACCTTTATTGTACTGAGGAGACATTATGGTAGAAGCGGAAAATGAGGAAAGTTACTATTATTTAGAAGGAGCATCGTAATTAATTCTGGTGATGATTTTCGTTTTGCCAATGATTCAGTAGCACTCATTTTTACAAAGAAATAGTCCGATGTTGTCTGTTTTTTAAAATCTTCCTAAAGTAATCGATTGCATTATCATTGGATGCATTTATATTTTGATTGACGTCAGCATCATTTGGGTGCTACTTTTTGACCATATTCAGCGTTTTGGCCCAATTAGACAGCATTTACTTAATTTCAGCAGTTGGTATGGAGCCTTTGTTTGATTGTTCTTCAATGGATGAATTTCTTCCACCACATGACTATTCAGTGTCAGGCGGTGGAAGTGATAAATATAGAAACATGTGACAGAAATCAAATCAAACAAATGTAGGGTTTGACTAATATAAAGGTTCCATTGTATCATGAATTAGATTTGTTATTTTAATTATTAATAATAATATTTTTGTATATAGGGGTTTTCAAGAATTGAAAATTTAGATGAGTACATTGGATTAAAATGTCTATTCCTTGAAAATAATGGGATCCGACGAATTGAGGGACTGGATACCCTGTCAGAACTCAAATGTTTATATTTGCATTATAATTTAATTAAAAAAATTGAGAATCTGGAAGGATGCCCAAAATTAGATACTCTTAATTTGGATTACAATCAGGTGACAAGGATTGAAAACATGGATTTTGTTCCAGTGTTGCAAACTCTTAGTATTGGACATAACTTTATTTGCACAGTTGGTAAGAGCTTTACTATTTCCATTTGTTGCGTTACATAAACATTATCAAACAAAGAAACCTTTTCAGGGGGATATGTGACAATTACATACTGTGAAGGGTACAATAGAGGGGTTGTGGAAGGAAACCTTTAATCTGATTATTTAAAGATCCGTGTTAGAAATATGCAATTCTTCCAAATCGAATAGTCCCACACAAGAATGTTTAAATAGATCTGATCATTCTCGCGAGACAGACGTCAGTCACATCATTTATAAGTGTGAAAATTTGTTTATCAAATAAATACCAAATGTATGGTTGTTCACTATTTTTGTTGTAATAATTAGCACATTTTGGATATCAGTTAGTTGAAGACTATAATAATTATAAAGTATTTATCACAATTGAAAAAATAGGTAAGTAGAGGTGTGAATATGAAGGTTGTTGAAATAAATTCCCAATTCTTTAAATTATATTTATGTATATTATAATTGTATTAGACTTAATTAATTAAAAATATTTCTCACAGACGATGTGCAAAACCTGGTCAATTGCAAGAAACTGTCTGTTCTGGATATGTCGTATAATCGCATGGAAGACCCATTGATTTTAGATGTTTTAGCAAACATGCCAATGCTGAAAGGTAAATTATTTAGTTTCAAATTCATTGGATATTTGAAATATTGCTGAGACTTTTGTGTAATGTTGAAACATGAAAATTTATGAGAATTTACGAAAGCAGACTAAATGCACTGGGAAGAGTGAGTAACATCAATAGTACATAGTAGCATAATTTGTAAAATTAATTCCATTCCAAGTTGAATTTGTTTGCAAGTCCAACAAAATAGCCAAGGCATTCAGCATTAACTGTAAAAATCAGCACTGCTTTTGGTTTTAACATCCGACATCATAAAGTGCAGGAGTTAAAATTAATCACACATTAATTTAACAAAATATAGTTACACACATAAAGAAGACCGTTTGTGACTACTGTAAACATTAATAAAAGCGTATATCCTGTACGCCATCGTTTCCCAAGTTTTTTTTGTATCATGCCCCACCTAAGCCTTTCTAAAATTCTTATGCATCCTATATAACATATACATCAATTTTAATATTAAAATATTAAATTGTTCACTGAAGAAACTTAAATTATAGATTTTGGGAATTTAGGTTTCAAAATTTTTCTTCAAGGTTTGATAGTAATTCAAATCTGAATGAGTACTATGTTTCGCCTTCAAATATGCCTCAAGACGACTTTGTTTCATTGATTTGTTGGTCAAATCCTAATAAAATATATGAAATTTAAACATCCCGACAAGAAAACACGTAAACCATATTTGACGTTGGAGCATACATAATTAACAATCTTGTAATAGATACCCTGACGTAGGTGATTATAATTATGACCTCTCCTAGCATCTAACTGTGAAATCACGGCTACAAATACGTTATCTATACTAGACGAGCTTAGTTATTGCCCTTTGGTTGAGTCCATTTACGCATTGGCCCCTTTAAAAATCAAATTGTCCCCCTGTAGGGCATAGGCCCCACGTTGGGAAACACTGCTGTACGCAGTCAAGAGGCAGAGATACAAACTGACCTTATGCGCTGTCGCCAAATTTAATTTTGGTACAATTATGAATTTTGTACTAATTTAAATAATTAGACATGGACGTTCCAATCTTTGAAAGATTGCATGTTAAAATGTGCTCATGTAGAGAACTTACTTTGTCTTTCAAATTAACTTCTGAGATGCAGTATAATATTTTTCAGGACTTCCGATTTTCATTTTGTCTTTTCCATTGAAAATTGAGTAGGTATTGATTCAATTATGTACAATCCATGCAACCATGGTGAATAATGCAATATTTATATTTTTTCAGTGTTGGTGTTGACTGGAAATCCTGTTATAAGAAATATTCCCGCTTATCGAAAGACTGTGACACTGAAACTCCTCCATCTGATGAATTTGGATAATCGACCAATATTCCCCAGGGACAGGGCTTGTGCTGAAGCATGGCAAAGAGGTTTCTTTATACTAGAAAATATGATTTGCATACAGGAACAATAAGGGTGTTAATTTAATTCAAAATTTTCAGATGAAACTTGCTGTTCAAAAGTAATAAAAATTATAAAATGTCTCTTAATTTTACTTAGTAAAAAGTAAGACTTATCAACAATTTAAATCAAATTTATTATATTGTCGGTGTACACTCTCCTTGTACATCTTTCTTTACAAAGTATTTGATAAATATCTTGAATTATATAATTTATCGAATGTGACATGTCAATTGGTGAATCGAATGATGATATTTCAATGAACAAGGTGATAGGACATCATGCCCCAACTGAATTTCTATTCTGATATACGTATTCTGATAAACATATGTTTGTAAATATAATTCCACAGAATTAAATACACAAATAGAATTTGGATTGCAGTATGCAAGATGTCCCAAAACTATTCTGCATACATATACTGAGTCTGTAAAAGCTTTTTTTTAAATAGAGATGCGTATACGGAAAACGTGTCACATCATTATTCCTTTTATTTTCAAACTAAGCTAAATGCTTGTGCTATGATAGTAACTTGATAATCTCCTGGAACGAGGTTTGAACCGACCACTAGATCACTAGGCTAGCAACAACAATCACAAGCACAAGTCAAACTGTCACTAATAATTGTATTTTAATGCATTAAGAATATATTGTTATTGACAATAGAATTCCCTCAGAAGTATTCTGTCATTGTAACTAAAGTTTTTGGCCACATCAGTACTAATGACAGCTCCCGAAATATGGTCCAGAACGTTGACTATGCAAAATACAATCTATGGCATTATAAACCAGAAGACATTCTGTTATGTGATGGCCATGAAAAGTTATGAATGTTATTATAATTATTGATTTAAAAATATCAATATTTTTGGCAAAAGAATGCTAATTGGTGTTTGTATCTTGCCAAAATCTAAAATATAATGGTTTTTGACTTTTTGAGGAGCATTTATATATTTGCATGGCTTATGGGAAGCAAGAACCAGCCAGCATTCATATTATATACTATTGTTTTTAATTTTCAAAGGGGGGCTGGATGAGGAGACGGCAGAGAGACGAAGGTGGATCCAGCGAGAGCAAGATAAAGTGATGGATTCAGTGAATTTTTTGATAAGAATGAGAAATGAAAAACTGTCAGAAAAACTTGCAGCTAAGGAGTTGGAAAAGGAACAAGTAAGCCCATTATTTATTTTGGTCAACTGCATTAATTTTTATGATAGAACTAAAAATACTACATACGTAGGTAATTGTACATTTCCAGTAAATTTTTTTAGTAATTTTCCGTGCATGAGATCCACATGTTTATTTTATTGACAACGATGCCTTTGTTTTTGAAATTTGCCATTTATGAACATATTATAAAAAAGAGAAATGATAAAATCATGAAAGAAGGAGATGATAAAACATTAGTTTTCTTAAATTCGAGACAACTGTTCGTATTTGTATAAAATTATATATATATTTTTTTTGAGATTTGTTGCTGTTGATTCAAAGCCATTGGAAAAAAAAGAATAATATATCCACAGTAATATTATCCTTTATTAATCTATTTCCGGTGTGGCATTTATGTGCCCTGCATTTCATCATCATCATCATAGTTCTACAGCCTGGGGTAGGCCTTGGCAGCCTCTAGAAGATTCCTCCATTCCTCCCTGTTTTGCTAATTTTGGATTGAAGTTTTCAGGTCCTTCTAAGCTTCTAATTCATCCAGGCATTGAAGCTCTGTCTTTTCTCTGAAAAAGGTCAGACTCTTGAAAGATGCCGAATCATCCTTGCGGGCATATGTCAAATCGATCGGAGATGCTATATTTTAATAAACTTGATAACATTAGGCTCAGAAAAGAGGTTATGAAGTTCTTGATTATAACGGCTAATCCTGGTACATCAGATTCGGCAAGACACCTTACTGGGGACAACAGTTTATTACAGAACTTACAATTATGAGTACAAATATAATTTACTCATTTAATTTTCAGTGCCAATTCATCAGCATTTATTTTTAAAACAACATTCCTTCAAATCTTGCATTAATATAAAAATCCTTAAAGTAATCAATACACCAGAAAGTACAAGTATTAATACTACATTCCATTTACATGCAAGCCTGTTGACCGCTTTCTACCTCGTTAGGTACATATAAAGTACCTGTTCTGAGATAGGTAACCATTACGTTCCATAAGCTAGATTATAAGTTGGAAGTAAGGTAACTAATAAAATTAAATGGTAAAAATAGAAAAATCAAAATGGAGACAAGTAGAGAATAAGCAAAATTTTTGATACAGACTAATAACATGTAAGAAGTAAAGGAAAAGAAAGAAGTAGGGATGGTAAAGACAAAAAAGAATTACATGAAATGGGTAGCTTTGATCATTTTAGGAACTGACTGAGAAGCTGATTTCTTCCAATTTGTAATTGTTCCATTTGCAATGTTCCAATTTATACAATAATAGATGTGCTCCGAGCCACGACTCCGATGTGAGAAAGCACAATGTTTTATTCCTTCCACGCTTCCAATCTTGCCAACGTGTGTACGTCAGCTATTCACTACATCACAATACATTACACCTATAAATTCTCAGTCAATTTTCTTACTTCTCTCATTACAATAATCAACAACATATTATATCTATAATATAACTTAATATAACTTAATATAGTACAATTGTAATTGCTCACTGCACAGGTATCGAAAATAAATTAATATGTAGATTGTTTGACTGAACAAATTGAGAAGACTTTAATAATACACATTATTTTTCAGAATGGTGAAGTAAAAGTACCTTGTGCTATTGAAGATGTCCAAGGAAATGTTGGGATCACAGAAAAAACAACTGAAGAAGGGCTGAGCGTACATTCTGATAAAAATATTGGTTTATCACACTTGTTTACAAATGATAATTCAGATAATGATGATGACGATGTTGAAGATGATGATTCTGATTCTGATGATGACAAAAGTAATGATAATTCTTGGGGAGGTAAGATTTAGGATAATTAAAAATGTATTCATTAATGCATCTACAGATATTTTATTGTAGTAGTTTTTTAAACTCAGTCATATAAAACTAATGGATATATTATATGTACAGCCTAGAAATATTCTAAAACTATTAATAGTACCAGTGTTAACTTGACTGGGATAAAAAAAAGTAAAATACCATTTTGATTAAACTTACTACACATTTGTTTTGATTGATTTACCCACAACATGAGATTAGAACCTACATTTTTTGCACAATCTTAAAAGTATAATGCCAATGGGCTTGAAAAAAATTATCAGTCAGTCGATTGACTAGATCGATATTTAAATAAATATTGTTTTATTTTTTGATTTGCATATTAATGATTTAATAATGTTAGAAACTTACATTTTCGGGTAAAACCTTAAGAATATTGTGATAATCAGGTAATCATAAAATATGGTTCATTCTAATTGCTTCTAGTTTTATTTCTCGATTGCCAGAGTTGACTATTACATTGAGCTTATTCCGTTGCCTTGCTTTTGTGTTGCATCCAAAAATTAAATAAGAATTGCTTTATTTTGTGTTTTCTTTACAGTTTATATTAGAATATTACTGTTTTCTATCGCAAGTAATTTATATATAACAAAAGCATTATAAGTTTCAAATAAAATATTTCAGATATAAAGCTGCCGTGGATCACTGAGAGGATCACATGGTCCGAGGCTACAAAAAGCAAGCGTCTTGTACAGGAAATTGGTGATGACATATCCAATACGAACATCCAAGATATATCTCCAAATATTTGTAGAAATCCTGAAAAACATGAGCTCCAAAGTCTAAGTGAATTATTAATCACCCATAAAGGTTTTACAGTTTGATTTTGATTTGATTGTAATTTTATTATCACTCTTTGATGGGGCTCAGGAATATCTATTTATTTGTGTACTCAATGTCTTTCTGTCTGTTTGACCAATCTAAGCCAAATTTTGTAAAGTTACTCTTTAGAATCTTGTGCAAAATATAGACATCATAGACTCTCTACCCTAGACTATATAACTTCCTCCTTGTGCTTTATATTGAGTGCCATCCATTTCAAATCATCCATAGTTACTCTTTATGACCCAGACGAATATATAATACCTAATCCCACCTTCCTTCCCTTAACCCTTAGATATCTCAATCATCCCCAGCCTGAACCAAATTGTATACATTATTTTTATTTAGAACCTGCACAAAACGCTAATTTAAAATGCCACTCATATTTTTAAATCCCTATCTTAATCTTCATCTATCTTAATCCCAGGCAATACCGGATATGGTCCACTAGTTGTATATAAAATAAAAGACATTAATAATAGTGATCACCCATTTCGTTCATATTTGAGCTACTTGGCAAAACTAACTTTTACAAATGTTTATTAAAAAAAAATGCTACTGTGAACATAGGGGAATACAGAAGTGTATCACATTGATATTACTATAAGAAATGACTGATTAGATAGGGACAGTTGATGGGATAGCCTTCTTCTCTGCATGCCAATTAAATAACCTGACTAAAATTTTCATAACTTATTAATTTTTAAAGTATAATTATGAATGTTTTGTATTTCAGAAAATACTTTGTTGATACCCGAGGTAGACAAAGTAGGGGGTAATATTATAGAAATAAATACTTTTCAAAATTCCACCAAGAATGACGAGTTTATGACTGATGATAAAAATCATTCTTCATTAATACATGAGATAAATAAACCAATTGCAATTGAAGCTGTGAATGCTTTCTCACATAATGAAAAAGGAGCGATTTCTACCTTAAATGAGAATAACATAGATGTGAAAATTAATTCTAATTCTGCAGATATTTTAGAAGTTAGTAGTAATTTAAAAGATATAGAGGGTTTGAAAAACATCAATAAACATAAGCCGATCATTGAAATCTTGAGTTCGGAAGATTTTCATGATCAATCGATTGATTCGACAATGAAAGATCAAGACGAACTTACCAAAAATATTGAAGAATTTATTGAAATTTCTGAACAAATATCAGATACATGTAATACCTGCCCAAATATCAACAATCTAAAATCAGTTCTAGAAAAAGAATCTTCTACACTGAAAGACACACTGTGCATCGAAGGAGTTGCAGAAACTATTTTGAAACATGATGCATCTGATAATGTCTCTGAAAAATTTATAAGTGAGCAGAGTGTCATTCAAAAAATTGAAGCACTTATTTGTGATATTCCAGTATATTCGACTGCTATTCTTTTAGATAGTGAACAAAAGGTTGAAAATGAAAATACTAATCCAATAATTTTGAGGTGTGCAGAAGATGTCGACCAAATTAATTTGACTGACAGTAGTGATATGAATGAAATCAACAATAGAGATTCTGTTAAGAAAACCATACCTGAGCACTCACATACTGAAGAAAGCCGACATAGCGTTGATCCAATTACAAAGGAAACTGATCAGAGTTTAGTGACTCATGGAAAGTTTATGCAAAATAAAACCAAAGTTAATTACAATTTGTCAGATACAACAATTTTAAACATTGAAGTTACACCAGGTACGATTAATTAAAATTTTTTTAATTTATAGAATTTACTATGAGTGAGGATGCTACTCTTTGTTGACTGTATAGAGCAGAAATGGTAAACCTATGACACGCATATCAAAGGTACAGCATTTTAGGCGACACGCTAGCGTTCACTAATATCAAAGTTATTAAAGAACACGTGTCTCGCCACCAGGCGTCTACCCGACAACAACATTCGAATTTATCACTACGTACATATAACATATGTATCTCTTTTGTGAAAAAAAAAATTAATTGAAATAAGCAATTAATTAATTAACATCAAATACTATGGGTTCCATTTTTTTTTTTTTAATTTCAAGATTTTCTGAAATTTTGATATAGTGTCATCCATTGGAAACATTTAGTTGCATTTAATTAAAAGGTATATCTAATATTTTTAGGTGACATTGAAATGGAAGCCAACGAAACCGTATTCTTCAATATTAATGAAACCAACAGCAACTCAGATGAAATTGAGGCAGCAATATTTGCAGCAATAATGGATCCAGATATATTGAGAGAGGATCCGATGCTTGAACGATTTAATGGTGTTCAGAGTTATCTATTAGATAAACATAGGGAGACAGCATCGAGAGGACTCTATGGCACAAGGTCGACGTTACCAGATAATAATCACAACAGGGAACCTTATGGTTTTGAATTTTTCAATTCTAGCTACATTAATAATTATCCTTCCAACTTAGTAGACGTTCTGCTGGATTCAAACGCTCAAGAAGTCGGGGTACAAAATGTGGATGATACCGTATTTGACGTATTGACAGCAGGAAGAAGCAACGTGCACGATTTTTATAATCAGGTTGATAGAGGCATTATTGAAGAAGACAATGCTAGTATTCAAGGGCAGCAAGGTTATTTTTTTTATGAGAATATCTTGTTTATTCATTAAATATGCTCTCACCTTCTTCCTTTGTTCAAAAATTTATTTCATCTCACAATATTATTTACATTCAGCACTATTTCATTATTTTTATTAATCTAATTCACTGTATACTTCTTGTTGTTTAAACTCTAAGGTGATTAATTGAAGTGATTTATATATTTTTTATCTGCTTCTTCAAGTTATAATATACCTGTACAAGAAATTATTAATATAACTGTGTAATATTTAAATGTAATATATTCACAATAAATTTAATGAATATAGGCATACCTACTAAGGTATCGTAACATAACATACGAGCTCACATCATTTCAGCTGTATTAAAACCATTATAACAACCATTTTATTTTGAAAATGTGTATAGATATATAATACATACATTTATTAAAAGACAGTAATATATAACAATATAATATTTTAGAACCGTTACCCGCTGACGGATTTGAAATGCAACTAGACCCAAGTTTGGAACAGGAGAATTTTAGCTGTATTAAGAGGATATCGAATGTTGTGAGCAATCTTGACAATCAAACTAATACCATAATTGAACAAGTTGTTGATGAATTGGACAATGAGTTCACTGTAAGTGCCTATTATTTATTGTACATCAGAAAAATTACATTGAAAGATAGAAATACGTTTCTGCTGCAAAATGGTTGATAATATTTTAACGATTCTAGCTTCCTGAAGTTTCTGAATTACTTGAGAATCGTATGAACGCAATGCACACTCGTAATGAGAACATCCGTGCTATTGAAAATGTATACGAACTCTTCATGAGGGGTTTGCCTTATGATAATATTAGGACACGTCAACTAACGCCGTCTACCAGCAATACCGCAACATGTGATGGTATTGTTATTACTGAAGAAGTTTTACCGCACGAAGCCGACTGCAAAGGAAATAAATTTGCTGAAGATATTGAAATACGTAAAATAAATGATAAAGAATCAAATACAAATAATGATGAGACATATGTACCAGTAAGAGTGGATTTAGAAGAAGGTCTGCCAATCGCACAGCCGGAGGAAATTAATGAACAAAGTTCTGAACCAAACTTACAAAATGATAAAAATACATTTACATTAGAGATGAAGTTAGCAATACAATCTTTGCCTAAGGATGATGAAAAATAGATTTCTGCAATTTCATTACATATATATTATTTCTTGCAATATTTTTAGATTTAGATTTAGTGTCTTCTGTAAATAAAGTTGCAGAAGCTATTTTTATTTATTTCTCTGTGGTAATTAACGAGGAGTACTATTATAATTATTATTTTTACTGTTTTAACCTCATGTTTTACTATTTTAACCTCATGTTTTACTGTTTTAACCTCATGTTTTACTGTTTTAACCTCGTGTTTTAACCTCATAATAACTTTCTTTCAGTTATAACAATTTTGAGATGTGGTAAATTGATGGGAATTGATACAATATATTGCTTTAAAATAATATAATAAAAATAATTTACTTTTTCTAAAATGTTTTTTCTTTTTTTTTAATAATCCATTGCCCCCCTCCCTTCTATTATTTATCTACATGTTTAAATGTGAAAAATAGAGTTATTGAAGTGTGAAAACATAATGGTATGATGCGTACGGGGAAGAAATGTGTGTTTGTTGTCACCCAATTGTCAAAAATGAGCTGATTATATCAAATTGTACACCAGTGGTAGAACTATCTTTTCACAAAATTTGGTAAATAAAACCTGTATGTCTTCCTGTAGTCATTGCACGCAATGTTTTCACAATTTTTCCATGCACCTTTTCATACAATTAATAAATATTTTAACAAATTGCCACAATACACTTTTATATATGTTAATATATTTCTACAATGTCAATGAGAAAGTAATTTAAATTGACCCTACGGTTTTAGGGAACATCCCTGTCTTTATAAAAATGAGTGCTGTGCCGTAAATACTCAACCAATCGTGATGAAACTTGGCACACACATGCTGCAATAATATAGCTACCACATAAACATATTATTTTTTGTTTACAGCTAAATAAAAATGAGATATTTTAATATTTTTTGCAAAAAATCACAAAAGTTCGAATTAATTCTAAATCGTTGAATTTCGAATGACCTTATTTGAAGTTCAATGAGCATGCTAGTGATATACCATAAGTGCATACAAGCAAAAAATCTGGGCGTTACTAAAAATTCTGGGAAACAAATATAAATGAAATAATTTGATTAACATTAACGGAAACATTATTTCACAATTACCAGTAGAGACTTTAATTGCTTAGTTCTAAAAACTACCACGTCAATTCACCACTGTACCCATGGCGTTCTTGTGTGGTCGTCGCATCGAGCTATTCACTTTTTTTCTGTCTTTAAGCCAGTGAATTACTCAAGTCATATAATTGGCTATTTACCGAATTGAAAATCTTACTGTTTTTATCATGATGATTTCATGATTGTTCTTTGAATATGGTGTATAGATTAGTTTTGGGAAAAATAAAAAGCAATTGGTAGAACTATTTCCTACGTTAACCTTTAAAATAAATAATTATTTCCTTTAGTTATACCGTAAAGGATTTTCAAACAATAAATTAATCATGTTCAGCCATAGAAAGCGTTCTTAAAAACGTTCATACATTTTTTATATGGGTAAGAAGATATTATTTTACGTTAAAACTTAAACTTTAAAAACACTATTAAAGTAGGTACTCTAAAATTACAAATAAATACATGATAGATTTATTTTGTCTAAAGACGTCAGTTAAACGGAAGTACATATATTGTATTACATATGACTGATAACTTAAATCTATACCTACTGCACGTCACTTTGCATAGGGTAACTCAAAATTTAATTTTAGAAAATTTTAGTTATCAATTAAATCTGTCTGTATTCACTCATGTACATTCAAAGTGTTTCAGATGAAAGATCTTGAAATGGTTTATGTATATATTTTCATAATACACATTAAATGTATCAATTAGAAAGATATACAGAAAAATTAAATTTATCGAAAATGTTGAAATTTGTCGTTAACATACTCGGTTAGCGTGGTGTGACTGGTAACGCATTTCCCCTGATAGGAAAAGATCCAGGTTCAAATCTCGGTAGCAACAAAAATATTTTTTCGATAAATTGAATTTTCCTGTAATTGATACGTTTAATTGCCCGCTAATATGTCGAGTTAGGGGCCAGACCATCGTCGCGAAGTGATAATCAACTCAAAGCGAAGCGAGGATTTTTTCAGTTAAGATTCTAGGCATACAAATGCCTAAAACAACAATTTTTTATGAAAGGGTGAATATTATAGGAGACAAGATGTTTACGCGCCTTGTTACTTCGATTGGCACCACTGGGTTTCCTGACTTATAATAATGTACATGTGTGTATGTGTGTTAGTATTGCCGCCCTTTTTTCGGAAGGCTAAGAAGACCTAACCGACAGGCGTCATTCTTATTACGTCCCGCACTTCGACCGGTCCAGCGGTCTAAATGTGCGCGCTTCGGTCGGTCGAAATATAAAAAAAACAACCCAGCTAAAATCACAACATGGGACTAGAAAGGCAGCAAAAATAAAAGGTTAGTGCAGTTCGTATATCATATGTGTGCTTATTGTTTATTTACATAAACACAAGAGACCAATTTTGTTCTTATTATTTAATGAATAAACCGCGTAGTATTAATATTTTAGAACCACATATATATAATATATATTCAACTAACTACAAAAATTGGGAATACAGAACGAAAAAATGCCCCCTCCCCCAATAAGAATTGTGTATAATTTATATAAATATTAATATTACGTGGCTTATCCGTTAAACAGTAAGAACAAAATTTGTAATTAAATGTATTCAATAGAAAGATGTACGTATAAAATCAATCTCGTCGAAACATATTGTTGTTGCAAAAACAAATTAGATGGCTTTCGAATAATGGAACGATGTGTAACATATAGGTTCGAAAATTTGTCGTCAAAAGTAATGTCGCTGTAGCATAGTTGGATAACGCACTTTCGCCGGTTTGGAAAGCGATACAGGTTCGAATCCCGGTAGCGCAAACAATAATTAATTTTATATATATATATATATATCTTTATAATTAATGCATTTAGTTAGTATTAAAAATATCACAAAACCGTCTGTTCTGAATAATTACAACTTCACATTAAGAATGTGTTCTCCTTAATAACAAAATTAGTTTCCAATCTCATAATGTTCTTACATTCGTAGAAAACACATACCTAAGTGTTAAAGCATTTATATGCACTGGCAACTTAAAAAATACTTAAGACAAATTGTAGATATCTCATAGGGACGAAGCTATTGAATTGTATTATATGAAAAGTATGGATGTATGAGTATTACATTGTTCTGAAGATGCTCTTACTTGTGCCATACTTCCTATATAATATAATATGATAGCTTTGTCTCTATGAGATATCTACAATTTGTCTTAATAACAATGGAGATACAAATCCAGTAATTGTGTGTTTTTAAACATAATCAAATATTGTTAAATACCTGCATATTTGTTTATATTGTTAATACTTACTATTAACAGAGGGAAAGTTACCGAAACTCACAAAAATATCAATGCAAATGGATTTGTACGGCGCGAACTTTTCGGTCCCGTATCTAACATGAGCTTAGGGAGTGCAAATTTTAATGAAATATAAAAATTTGGTAGAATTTCGAAATTTTCGGTCGATATTAATAATAAAAAGTTGCTTATTTTAGATAATAAATTCATTATTATTTATTGAAAAAAAAATATAGAAAATAATGATTATTCAAAAATATTTTTTTAAAATTCAGTTATATAAATATAATATTATTAGGAGAACATATTCTTATCTTGAAGTTGTAATTATTCAGAACATAGCTCTGTGATATTTTAAATATGAATTAAATAAATTAATTAGAAATATACACATATAAAATCAATTTTATCGAAAAATATTGTCGTTGCGCCACCTGGATTTGAACCTGGATCTCTTTACAAACCGCGGAAGGTGCATTATCCAACTATGCTACAGTGACGATATTTTTAAATGATATTTATAATATTATTAAATTAAATTGCTGTTTTGTTACCTAAAGTGTGTTTTGAGTAAACAGAGATCACTTAAAGCCACGATCGAACTTTTGTACAAAAGTTACCTGGAATTGAGAACGCTCGCTCGGACTCCACGCTCGTCGGCGGAATCAAAATCAACAATGAGTATACGAATTCTAAAATTATTCCTCGAACGCCATTCTCTTCAAAAAAATTAATTTCTGATTAAATTTTTGAAATTAATCTGTGATTTGGTGCTTGTTGAGTTGAGCTCGACGGCATGTCGGACGTCAAATTCGATTGAAATTTGGTTCTCCAACTTTTGCATTAATGTCTGGGACTGCGCATAGTGATTAGTTTGTTCTTCCAAAATTACTTCTTCTATGCTGTGAGATTCCAACTGAGTGGCTAAGGAAGCTTCTATATTTCTGTTGAATATCAATATTTGTGCAAAGCTTTCAATAATTTAATCTAGTGAAAGATTTTTGAATCTCCGTTATGTAAATACTGAAAAGGTCCCGCATTGGCGTAGTTATGCCGCTGGGCCAATTTCGTATCCTCTGATTCGATTGTTAAAGGAGGGAGGGATAAGGGCTGAGCCCTCTTGTCTCCGACATATGAGGTAACAGCAATAGCGTAACATTTTTTTGGGGGGACCCTATTCGAGGAACGGGGTGAAGTTGTTTTATTTTAACTTTGTGTATAATTGTATATAGAAGTAGCAAAAATGGGTAAAGTATTTTATAATTTTTTAAAAATATTTTATTACTTCTTTTTTGTTTGATTTTGTATTTTTTATAATTTTTTTTGTTAGTGAAGGTTTTTAATCTTTTTATAAATTATGTTCAATAGGGTCAAGAACAAGGTAAAAAAGTGAAATGCGACAAAGATGTCGAGGATCGGATGAGGGATCATATAGGCCGAGGGAGTTTATGGAGGGGTTTGGGATGAAGATAAATCGTGTATCTGTCGTTTGAGTGAGGCTATGCTTGAGTCTCTGTGAATGATTGTGTTTCTGATAAACCAGGGTGATTGTGATTCTCCTAAGGATGTAGTTTTATTTGGATTTTAAAATTTTTATGTTACTTGAACCCCAGAATATGGGGCTCGCGCATATGAGTGCAGGATGGATAGTAGCTTTATACGAATCATCACTGTATTAATATATTAATGATATTCTAAAATAAGTAACGATGAGAGTAGATCAAAACTGGTTGTTTTATACACCGGTACCAGTAGTAGGCTTCTGATCCATTGTAACGCGATTTATATGATCTAACTTGACAGATTGGTGCGTAATTAATTAATCAGCTTTTTATTCGATATCAAAACGTATTGTCATTTTGAAAAATGATGTTCCAGACGAGCGCGCCCGAAATCAATTCGATTTTCAAAGCTTCATTGTACTGGCGAGTGAGCCGATCAATTTATCTTTGTTACTGGCCAGTTACGTCTTTATGATCGGCTCAGATAAAACACGTTTCATATTATTCAAACTCAACAACTCTTGATTACCCATGTGCGCGATGGGTACCAACCTTACCCGGAATAATGTTTATACAGTAAATCATTGAGTTAGATGTACCACGGGAGGCGACAATACAAGGCCATTAATCATAAATGAGTATTGACGGACGGTCGAAGCCTCGGAATAAGTTTACCGTTGGTATGTTGACGGTAGGTTAAGTAATTTATAGGTAACGTCATTTCCGATTGTAATGCAGGAATATAAATATTGAATGAGAGCTTTGATAGAAGATACCTACATATCGGCGTACTCCCCATGCATTATGAGACTCGGATCGAACGAATATGTTATAATTATTTATAGCAAATGCAGTTTACTATCTACATACTTATATGTTTACAGGAGCGTACCATGGGTTTAGGTAAGTGAGGTGGTGCCTAAGGGCGGCAAATTTTAAGGGACGGCAAATTGGCGGCGGAATATAAGTATTAGATTCAATAAAAATATTATAATTATCGTTTCGCATATAAAAAAGCAGAAAACAAATGTTAAGGAGCACTTTAAGGGTCCATTACTCAGAATTGTGCAAAATTAATTCGACAAAAAATATGTTGGAAAAATTTCAAAGGCATGGCCGATAAAACTACATTGTAAGAAATCGGCAAAAAGCGGCAGCATTGCATTTTTTGACCAGAAAGGGTTAAAATGGGTTAAGGGTTATAGGGATAGGTTAAAGGTAGATTAAAAATAGTACATAGAGGCGGCATCCTAAAATTTTTTATATGGTCGGCATGTGTTACTAAAAATGTGTACAAGTAGAAACACGTAGAGCAGTGGCGTAATTACAAAAATTGGAGCCCAATGCAAAATGGAAAAAAAAGGCCTCCTATAAATAGGCTCCCCATAAAATGACGACATATTATTAGCACGCACAGTAGTGTAGTGTTTATTTACCGATTACCGAAATAATGTTGCTTCGTCAGAAATTTTTTTTTTTTTTTTCAAGCGTAATTGTGTTTTTGACATGTACAGCGAAATAATTTTTGAAGGAACCTATTGAAATAAACTATGAATGCGGGAATATATAAAAAAGTTATATTTTTCATACACATTCTGAAAAAGATACATATTTCACATGTGAATGAATGTGTTTAAATAAAAATAAAATTAGAAACCTTAGAAACCTCTTTCTCTCTCTATTTCTCTCTCTCTCTCTCTCTCTCTCTCTCTCTCTCTCTCTCTCATGTTTCGCTCATTATTTACGAGTACCGCTAATCGAAACCAAGCATTTAGTTACGAAGTATGCTGCATAATTTAATCGATCAATGCGGTAAAATGATGCATACAGGAACGATTTTTGGGTGTTTCGTATGAAATTAATTCGGGACTAGAATAAATAAACGATACATGCGGGAAAACGATCATTCGAGGAACGATCGATCGAGATTTCACTGTATATAGATATCTTTGCATTGCGGCGATGGTACAATCCGGGATACTACTACCGTATACTACGTGTTTTCTAAATATACACGAGAAATGTTTTTGAAAATTTTATAATTCCATTTCTTGCTGTGATGTATTTTAAAAATTATTAGTCCACGTAGAGAAGTAATGAAACCAAAAGTTTTGTAGAGAGCGAATCTTTTGGGCAATGGGGACTAATGTGAATCCCTGTACACCGCATTGGCATAGTTACGCCGCTGATAGAGTGTAACATATTAATCAAAATATTTTAGGATACCTGCCTACATATTTATAGAAAACGTGTAATCTGAAATGAAAATTCCGTACCATTATGGAGACAATGTAAAGTCAATGGTTAAACTTAATATTTGACCAATTTAGATTAATGATAGGAAATTCAAAGTTTTTATATCCTTGATCGGTGTCGACCAGTCCAGAGGTCCAAAATAAACCACCAGTGCGCACTTCGGTCGGTCAAAATCTACCCAGCTAAAAGAACAACAATATCGGACCAGAAAGACAGAAAATACAATAAAAAGGTTAGTGCAGTGTACCTTATTGTCAATCGGAATCCTGGAAACCAGCTATCGAAGGTATTTACATAAACAAAGTTAACAAAATTTAAAATCTAAATTAATTTGTATATTTTATTATAATATATCAATTTATCTATAACATATATAATATACACATTTTTCCATTCTACGAATTTCCGGGAATCCGAGTCCATAGGACACACCCTTTCTCGGAGCCGTTTTATGAGTTTGAGCTCATGTATCGGTTCCACTCAATAAAAGCAAAAACGTAAAATTTAATAAAATGTAGTGAATTTAATTTAATTCAATTTTAATTTTAAAACACTCCTAGCGTAAAGTATGGTTAAAAAATGGCCTAGTGATCTAGTTAGTGATCAGGGGTTCGCCTCGTTAAGGACACCACCAAGTTAGTCTTATTTTCATAGAAAAAACGATTAGCTTAGTTTGAAAATAGTAAGAATATTGATGTGACATGTATTCCGTGTACGTATCTCTATTTTTAGTATGTAGGTAATTCCAAATTTTATTTTGGAAAATTTTAGTTAAATTCTAATTAAACTATATTTGTCATTGCTGAGCCGTAGCTATTAAACGATATTTGAGTTACAAAAAAAAAAAATAGGGAGATGTTACACGAGAAATTTACAATTACACCTTTCGGCGCCCCTGCAATCTTTATTATCATGAAAAGAAATGATAGTCAAAAAGTATGCTACTGATTTACTGTGACGGTGAATAATGTTCAACATTCAAAATGATTGCGAGGAAAATGAAAACAAACGATGTATTCGGATCCCGGGAGTCACACCCGTGACCTGTGTCAAGTTATTTCGCCGGGCAGCCAGCCATTTATGATATACGAAAACACTGACATTAATTCCTCTTTATGTTGAAGTTAATGTTACAAGATGTCCGAGTATAAATACTGGTTCAATAATATTATTCTAACTGGACCGTTGGACAGCATAATATAATTATTGTTATAATTTGATATCCTGATATTATTTGATAGTTGTGTTGTTGCACGAGAGAAAATGAAATAATACTCCTGCATCAGAAACAATTAAATTGAGTTATCTTATCAGGCTACGTGCAAGAGTCACGAAATCGTAAAGTTCAGTAAAACAACACGACGCATGTATCGTACCACTCCTGCCTTCAACATTGTCTTTGACGCGGGAAATATTCATAAATTCAGCTAAATAAATAAAATTAAAATCTCCCTGGGGGAGAGCTGAACGCCGGCCTCCCGCCTGATAGGCTGGGTACAATACCGAAAAACTATTACAATACCGTATGACTACAATACCGAAGAACTACTATAATACGGAACCACTACAATACCGAAAAATTACTATAATACGGAACCACTACAATATCGAAAAACTACTATAATACAAGCTTGCTAAGAATTTTGACAGGGTTAACTATTTTTTAAACAAAATTAATTATTAGTTTTAACGTATAAGTAAATATAAATCAATGTATTACGAGGTGTGACAATTTAACTTCTTAAATTAAAAAATATATGGAACTGTAAGGTAGTGGCTACTGTCGACTTGTGTGTCTATACACTGACGGCGTTCCTATTTCTGAAAGCAGGCTTGGAACTCATTTTCCGGAGAAAAAAAACATTTTAAAATCCGAAAAAAACACGTAATTACTATATCAAACATTATTAATAACAACGAAAAAAAAGACATAACATAATTCATTAATTTTGTTGTTAATAAAGAATCAAGATTCCCTTGTTTGGCCTCTTTACGTTTATTATGCAAAATTAACAGATAACTGTCACATAAGCTGTTACAACAACGCAGCACTCACTCGTTCGTAATCTTCGTCGTTTTCTTCTAACAACTTCATGCATTGATTGTGAAGAGAAGGGGCCTTTTAAATGATTTTGACACTTCACTTTCGCACGGGAACAGGTACCGAGACGTCATTTTCTTGGGACAGTGTGTAGCAGTCCATTTCTTGCATTCATTAGTTAAGGGTTCGCCGTGTGATTTTAACAAAGTATGAATATCATCCAGCGTCCTAGCACGCGTTTGACACTGCAGCTAAGATTATATTATACCGTTCCACATTCCGGTACCGATAAAAGTGAAAATAAAATACAAGGCGATACGATATTTTCTAACGCAGTTTTCGTTAGAAATTTTACTAGGATATAGCATCATAGTAAAATAAAAGGTTTTGTCTTCTTAATTTTTTGCTCACGCGATCATTGCTTTGATATTGTTAATGAGTTTATTATTGTTTAAGAAAATATTAATAAAATTCATGATTACGCGGGGTTCAGTGGTTAACTCGTATAATATAATATAAGGTGTTCTAAAAGTCTTTTTCATAATAAAAATTGTGTAATAAAATACTAAACGGGAGGCAAAATTTTTGAGAACTGCTCGGCACGTATTCTCCGTGGTCGCTGCCATTTCTTATCGGATATTTTCTTTTAATTGGTCCAGAGAGGGAGGATTGTTACTGTATACCTTTGATTTAAGGTAGCCCTATAGGAAAAAACATCCATTGGTGTCAAGTAAGGGCTACGTGGAGGAAATTTTCATGAACAACCGGTAAGGACACGCCCCATAACGACAGAATTCCTAAGGACGTGACTAGCGATCGACATACCCCTCACCCCTCTCACGCTAGTTGCGTTGAAGCAGCGAATAAATCAAAATGATAAAGACTTTTGGATCACACGGTATAACTTAAGAAATAAAAGATATTGAAGACTCTCTCATGATTCCACGGAGTCTGTTCTGACGGTACTCCTCCATCCCACTCGACATCAGCTGTTTTAGGCTCCAAGCAGTTACGGTATTCACTCAGTCGGTTCAGCTGGTGGGGGATCTATCTCTCCACTTGGATCGTTGCCGACCACGCATCTTCAGATTATTATTTCTTCAAGCAAGATGTCCGAAGTCTTAAGTACATAGTTGTGAGCTTCCCGGAAATTTTCAACTCCTACTTGGTGCGACGAGTTGTCACGGTAATCTTAAGATGCACCACATTTCAAGGGTATTATTTTTTTTATTTCTTTTGCCTTCATTGTCAATGTTTCACTCCATATTATTTATTTACTTACTTACTTACCATCACGCCGTTTCCCCGCGGAGGTAGACAAAGAGGATAGAGCGCCACACTCTTCTGTCCTGACCCACAATTCTCGTCTCATCCACATTTATACATCTTGTCATACAAGCTCGCCGATTATTGAGGCTTCTAATAGGACCATTCTCCAGTATCTGGTTTACCTGGTTGTGATAAGTCTTCCGCAGACATCCTTTACTTCTGCTGCCATCAACACTTGCATCATATATCTTTCTTACCATTCTCTCCTCATTCATCCGTTTCATATGACCAAACCACTTAAGTGATTCTTTCTTAATCTTACTAAGATCAGGTTTACATTCTTTCCTTATTTCTTCATTCTTTACTCTGCCATAAATGGATTTGCCACATATTTCCACCGCATTCAGTCTACTTTCATTCCTCTTCTGCCAGCTCCAAGCCTCACTTCCATACATCAGTGTCGGTACCTGGACTTCATTGTGAATAGGTAGTCTTGCCTCAATTGACAAATTCCCATTATCTATAATTCGATATCATCATTACTCATTTCGATATCTTTCTCTGTCTTTCCGTTTCTATCAAACATACTTCCCAAATACACAAACTCATCTACTTGTTCCAAACATTCATTACCTACAAGTATTTTGCACTTTTGCCTTGCTTTCCTCCTTCTCGAATACCATCACTTTCAACTTGTTGATATTCATAATATGTCGCTTTCCTTGCATACATCGTACATTCCATACTAGAAGATAAAAAATATTAATCTTCGAGCTTAATGATACATATTTAAAAATCAAATTGAGTAACTCCTTTCAAATGAAAACTCGAGTAGGTTGAGATATTTTTATGCGCAATAAAGAATTTTGATATAATCACAAGTCAAAGGGAACCATTCGTTATCGTTCACTTTAAGTAAAGGCTCGTGCCTTTGATTTTTAAGTTATTGCCTCTTTAAAGGCATTTACCTATTACTCGTGCCGAGTAAAAACTCGTAGGCGTAAATCGTTGTAATGGGCACGCGGTTTGATATTACGAAGATAGTTACAGAAGTTAAATGCTATAGTTAAACCAAACAACTCTGGCTGAATCAGATCTGTATGCATTATAAAAGACTTGAATGTGTTACGTGTGAGGAAAATTAAAGTCTCTCCATTATAGTACAACATCCATTCATAGATAAATTAAATAGTATTTAGAAATAGATAAGGTGCTTGAAAAACTTTATCTATGGCTCGAAAAACCAAAAATAGTGGTTTCTTTGCGAACTAAATCAGATGGAGAGGATTATTCGCCATTTTCACATTTACATTTTAATTTAATTTAAAATTTGGTTTTGCTGTAAAAAATGGACAGCTTATAAAAAAAAAATTCAGCAATTCTATAAAACATATCAGATAGAAAATTGATAACAGAATATTTATAAAATAAAATCTGAATTGAAAATTGTCATCTTCACAATCAATGTATATATGTTCTTTGGCACACTTTCTTATGCTATTTATTAGCTTTTTTTATGTTTAACTCCCGCAAGTTTACATGTTAGTAAATTTGTTCATTGAAATCATATTATCTCACTTTTATATTATAATTTTTAATCAACTGCTGAAGAACAAAATTTACTGCCAGACCAACTAGAACATCTATTATCTTTAAGTGCTATTTTAAAAGCAGCTATAATGGAACGTGTACACGAATGACACGGATTCGGATAGTACGCATAAGGATAGGAAGGTAATGAGTTATGATTCATCGCTTGGTTTATTTTGTACGCATTGCTGACAAATGCTGACCTTCCAATTTCTGCGAGATCAAAGATTCAATCATGTCTCGGAAAAAGTCTGCCGTATATACGTATATAGGGTGTAACAGACCTCGTCCACTGAATTGTACGGGTACCTGACTAAATTACGAGTCGCAAATGTTCAAGAATAATGTGCCTAATCTCAATCATATCAGATATTTACTGATTTAAAAAAAAACGTGAATACGCGATTATTTTGATCAATTTAAATATTTTGTTGATTTTAAATTATAAAATGAATACAAAAAATTAAAGGTCGTCAAATTTTGAACGGCCAGACTATTTTTGTTAGATGATCTGAAGCAAAGATATATAATAATGATGGATTAATTTCGTAAATATTTATTTCCAAGTACGTAGACTTAAATGATGATTGTAAAAATCTCATAGAATTATATTTTCCGTAACGGTACAGAATTTGTACATACTCCTTGAAAATTTTCGAATCGCAATTTAGTCAGGTTATTTACCCATAAAGTATTGTGAACTAGGTTTGTTACGTGAGAAATAGCTCTGACAAAAAAATTGTTTTTACCGTACTAGACTCCATACGTCAGTGATTTGATGCAAGCCTGGCTTAATACCTGCAAGGATTATTATAGCTGATTATATATAGATATATTTATATATATATTTTTTTTCATTTGTCCGATATTTATTATGTTGCTATGTATCGTAAAAGTCAACGCCAATTATACGGTTGTTTACTATCCCGCAATAAAATTATAAATATATGACGGCGGTGATAGCTTGCATTTAAACTTTACATATACTGCATTTATATATATATGTGTGTGAAATAATATCATAAATTCCTAAACATTTAGATATAATAATTTATAAATTATAAAACTCAACCCGCAGATCGACGATAAATTGTTGTTGCGCAAAAAATGCCACTATAATTTAATTCTTAGCTAAGAGAAAAACTTTTATACATATCACAAATTGTATAACAGTTTTACGGCAAGGATTGCTCTTCACATGGTAATTAAAGTAATTAACATAATAAATTAAAGTTAAAGTACGTACAAAAAAACATAAAAATTATAGTAATTAAGTAATATATGGTAAAAGTAAAATTACAACAGAGGAAACAAATCTATATATATAAATGAATGTTTGTTTGTTTGTTCCGTATGCATTCCTATACCGTTCATACGATTGCGATGAAACTTTGGTGAGTTGTTGTGCACACACCCGCGAGTGTTTCTAAATTAGTACAATCATTTTACCTATGTCCTATGGCCTATGTCCACAAATGAGATTATCGTCTCCAGACAATTTCAGAGACAGTGATTATGCTCCCACGAGAAGTTATCTATTCGGAGACAACTTTTAACTTTCGTAATCCATCGTGTACATGTCAAGTCTCAGAGATTCGAGCACTGAAACTTGACACGTATCTCATTTCACGATTCAAATGTCAGTCTATTGATCATCGATGTTCCTGTTGAGTCAAATTGAATCTACCCAGTAGCAGTTAAAATAAAATAAATGATTGTTATTATCTGTCTAATTTTTTCAGAATAAATAGTTGTATATATCCAAATGTATGTTGATATGGATCCAAGTGACGTTTATGCGAACGTATCGAGTCTCACTGTCAAACCGAACACCGTGTACGGGGGTCAGTCTCACCAATCTCAACCATTGATTTATGACTTTATTTCCAAATCAAAATCTCAATACGTGTACACGGTACTAAGATTCACAACTAAATCTCTGAGTCTTATATCTCATCACGTCTCATTCCGTGAACACGGGTCATTAGTTAATTTATTGTCGTACTAAGGATTCAAGAAATTGCTCTCTGATCGCAGTAGTTTAATAACTCCGCGCTTAATATCTAATTAAATCATTGTCCTTTCACAATAAATGAATTAGTTTGAGTTCAGTTCTCTTCCAACATACTATATCATACAATTTTACAATTATTCTTACCTTACTATTATTTGATCATTAAAACTGCGTGGGGGTATATAACACTATATATATATTTATATATTTTATTTATTTATGCCTGACATATTATACGTGTTACAGTAATATTTAATACATGGCGATACATTTTTATTTTTTAAAAATCTTACAGTAGATATATAAATGATTTATTACAAGTTCGATTGGATAATTTTATAGATAAATTGTTTTATTTTACGAGATTATTTATTGGGGATTTTTTCACAGTATGCGTAGATCACAGATGAAAATATATATATATTGCATGCACGTGAAATATTGCTGCGTACCATACGTAATTCTCTGCGCATCAATCTTACAAAATAAAAAAATACTAAAACGTTTCCCTAAATTTTTCTGAAAGATACATGTTCTGCAAATAAATAATTCTTGACACAAAAACAAATTAAATGTATTCAAGATTTTATGTATATGACTCAACTTTCTCAGAGATTCGGCATCTCGTGTCTCACTTCACGTTCGTCGTACACCATCGTCGTTCATCAGTTGAGTGATTTTGAATCTCTCCAGGAGCAGTTAAAACGAAATAATGTTTTTAATTTAATGCCTTATGTTTCATGACTTAGGTCGTACTTTTCAAATAGTTGTAGTGATCTATGGTCGATTTAAGTAAAATTTATGTGCACGTGTCGAATCTTACTTTCAAATCAAATGTTTATCTCCAAATGAAATTTTCATCACGTGTACATGATGCTGAAATATATCTCAACAAAATCTCTGAGATAATCTTATTGTGTGTCTTTGTGTGCTTTACATTAAATTGCTTTATATAAAAATATTCCATATTTAGGTGCCAGTTGCTTGACAGAGAATCCAGGTTATTTGGCTACCAGATAAGAGAGATTTTACTGAACACGCCATTAGAAAATTTGTTTTATTCCACCAAAAGCTTGTTTTATGTTTATCGAGCTTCTGACGTCATGTGTGATTCTGAATGTCCTAAAACAGGCTTGCCTAGTTGGGCAATGTATTTAAATATGTGTAAATATGATACATTTTGAAAAAAAAATTCAGCTACAACACTATTATATTATATTAATGATAACAAAGAAATAATCGATGCTATCAAAAAATACTTTAAAGATTAAAATGTATCCTGAAATTCATAATATTTATATATCTTTGTCATAAATATATTGCCTTTTATTTTGTTTAAACATAGTTATTGTTAACAATAATAATTAGTATGTAATCCTCTTCTCTGCATTGTATTGTATCATTGTAATTATAACAGAATAAATACTAAATTAATGTATTAATTATAAATATATACATATAAAATCAATTTTGTCGAAAAATATTGTTTTTGCGTCACCGGGATACGAACCTGGATCTCTATTTCCAATCCGGGGAAGTGCACTACCATTGTGCCATAACGCCAGTATTTTTCTTGACAAATTTTCGAACCTATATGTTACATTTTTCAAATTAATACACCTGTCGTTCCATTATTTGAAAGACATCTACATTATTTTTACAGAATCTCAAATACCTTTGAGTAAACCGGCTGCAGACGCCAGAATTATCAATTCATTTTTATTAAATTTTGGACACATTGATGTGTTTTCCTTAATATAACAGATTATTAAATAAATAAAAAGTATGTATATCATCCAAAATACTTAAAATATATTTTTTGGTATTGATTTTTGGATTACAGGATGACGTTGTCATGGAAACAGATCGTATCGACGATTATGTTTAATATTAACTGTCTTGAATTGCTCTCTTCGATAAATTTTAATATTCCCGTTCGCCGCCATTATTCCAACTGTGTAGGTCTAATGTTATGCGGATAGAGAACGTTAAATAAATTTTGATATTTTCCATCTAAAGTGGACGTCAAATAAAAGTTGCACAGTAATTGCGTAGACTGCGTAAGATGTTTTTAATTATTATTGGCAGTGTCAACACGAGGTGGTTATTTTAAATAAGAGCTCGCGCCTAGTGTCGCCACCAGCAAGGCAATAAAATGCGTAATATGTGGATTCGACTTGGATGGCGATCCTCTATACATTGTTGAATCCTGGTCCTCTATTTAACCCTTTGCTGGCGAGTAACCGCAATAATAAATGACACTACGAATATAAAACAAATTAAATTAAGGTACACAGAAAAAATCTTTCTTTCAAAGCGAATGAAAAAATCTGTGGGAAAAGCGCGGTTTGGGTAGAGTCGTTTACTATCGGGTGTGAAGTATGGTAGAAGGGTAAAGAAGTGAACCGAAGGTTGAGTTTGGCGTCGGTGCCGAGTGATGGAGCGAGACTAGTCGGAACGAGCGGTATATCGCGGTTCCTTCTATTTATGTCGCCCGTCTCGTCAGCCGGGAGCGACAGATTTGAATCGCCGCCTACACAGATTATAGAAAAAAATATATACACACAGTTACCATCGGGAGTCAAACCCGGAATATTCTCTTGCCAGAAATGAGTCTACGAGTTACCAATTACGTTAATCATTTACTTTCAAGTCGAATTTTCGACTTTACATGTGATATTATTTATTTATTATAAGATAATCATAAAGATATGATAGTAAAATAATACAAAACACTTGTTTTTGTGTGTTAAAGTAGCTGGTTTATTTATACCAAAAGAATATCAAAAATCAAAGAACTAGATATGTTCTAAAATTCAAATACAATTTTTTATATTTATGTTTTTGGTTATCTAAAAAACATACGCCATACTCGTTACCATGGTGATTACATATTGCATTCAATACCCACAAACTTCATATTTACGTTTCAACCCCTTTTAGAAATTCACATGTTCATGTTAGTAAAGCCACAACACTCACATGTTCGAAAATTAAAATATATCTTTTCACAGTGTAATCAAATTTTATTCCTTTTTTCCTAATAAACTCTACAAGTAACACACACACACACACACACGTGTACACATTTTGCTATTTTATTTTTGCCAACTTTAAGTCTAAAATTATTATCTTCTATGGTTATAAACTTCTACTTACAGAATCGGACTACTGATTAACCGTAATATAAATGTGATAAATCGATCTATAATATGTGGTTTTAGTTAAATAATTTTAAATGTTTTAGAAATTTCAATACGAGGAAACATCCCTTCTTCGAAGTCATAGAATTATTTATAAATGCTTTATAGAGTATAGTTATACCATGTAACATAAAAATCGTATAGTCTCCCAGCTGTAATGCCTCCATTATAATATCTGTTACTTGGGTCTAGGGTCTAGTCAAGGGACGTGCTTTCAAATATTGTATTTTGTACCAGAGGTATGGGGTTTGTGTCTATCTAAAATGTAAAAACCTTTATATTTTATACTTGCTATAACCGGTGTGAATTAGCTAGATGACGCAACTGGTGACAGCTATGGTAATAAGCCAAGATGTAGATTGCACAGGAGTCTTCTATCTAGAAGTGGCGAATAATTACACATTATTAATGTACTTAATATCGATCTTAAAATCAAGAAAAAGATCTCAATAATTATGGTTTAGACCGGTAAATGTGCAATGAAAAGATTCTGGAAACGACTTTAAAAGTTTTCATTTTCATCTGAAAAAAATCTGAAAGAAGCATATTAAAGAAGATAAAAATCAGTGAAGTGGAATTTGTTTGAGAATTATAAAAATAGTGATTTTAAATATTGTGCCTGTTTGTTAAGGGTTAAATGGGTCTTTCATTTAACATATTTGTATCGGAGACTCGTCCAATATTCCCTATGCCATTTATTGCTAATGTTCGTACATTTTTACAAGTTCTCTATTCGTAGTTTGATAGTAATTTATGAGGACTTTAAGGCGACCTTTTTATTAGTACGTAACTAAATATAAAATAACCACAACGCAGTCATTGAGACTGAAAATATTTTGCCATTTAGCTATTTAAAATTCTCACAAGACTCATTTTTGGAGACGGAAATATGACACGAAAGTTATTAGTTATATCAGTGGCGTACAGTAGGTTATGCTGTTACCAATGATATTATGCAATAATATACAATCTATGTACTTTCGTTTAACCAACGTCTTTAGACAAAATTAATCCGTCGTTTATACGACCCAACTATGTATTTATTTGTAATTTTAGACTACTATTAATAGTGTTTTAAAGTTTTTAAGTTTTAACGTAAAATAATACCTTCTTACCCATATAAAAACCAATATAAAAAATGTATGGACGTTTTTAAAAAAAACACTTTTTATGACTGAACATGATTCTTTTATTGTTTAAAAATCCATCACGTAATAACTAAACGAAATAATAATCATGCACCAAACGCACCTCGAACGCAAAGAACGTCCATGAATTCAACACTTTAAAAACAGTAAGATAGTAAAATTCGCGAATTAGTAAAAGAGGAAGTGGACACTTCAATGATTTGCACGCAGTTGTAAGCCTTTCTAATGTTATTCTGTTAAAAAACAGCATAGATAACGACTTCATACAAAACGGAACAACCGAAAAAAAATTTCAATTCAGTAAATAATCAATTATATGACTCGAGTAATTCACTAGCTTAAAGATAAAACAGAGTGACATGAACATAAGAGTGCCATGGGTACAGCGGTGAGTTGTCGTGGTAGTTTTTAGAATTAAGTAATTAAGCCTCTACTGGTACACAGGTGGCGCTAATTGCAAAATAAAAGTTTAGTTTATTTTAATCCAATTAATAAATTTATATTTGTTTCCCAGATTTTTAGTAAAGCACAGCTTTTTTGCTTGTATGCACTGCACGCCCCTGAGTTATATTTGAGTGATTATGTTGATGAACCGTTTCGCAACCAACATTACTATATGTATTATTTTATTCTTGCTTACTGCTCTTCTGCATTTTAATCATAAGTATTCAATATTTCAAAAAACATTTGGCCATTTTGAAATGTATGGCGGCCTTGAAGCGAAAAATGTGTGGCGTCTTTTTTAAAACCCTGTAGATAGAAGGCGTAATAGTACTACGCGTATACGACAAGCTTGGCCAACTTGAAAATATAATAGTTTTATTATACAATTGATTGTAATGTAATGATGTAATTGATTGTGAATATCTTATAACTGTCAAAGTACCTACCGATCTTAGAGAAAAAGTCGAAAAATTAAAGCAGTTTATATCGCAGTTAACCCTATTTTTTTTAAATCAAGAACATTGGTTTATAAATTAAATAAAGACATTATATTATTAAAAAAATATTTTAAACATTATTTTTTTTTTAATGTCGGATGTTCAACTGGCCCTAGGGCACGTTCCTGAGTGTTCGTGTATAGTTGTTTTATAACCGTAATTTAAGCATTCTTCATTATATTTAAGTATTATATTTATATCAGTAATTCTAATTTAGATCCTATTAAATGCTACGGCCGCCATTATTTACTGTGATAGAATCGTGCGCTTTGATTGGTTTAAATGTAGACAACGCTTTTGAAATTAAAAGTTTCAATGGAATGTTTACTCAATATGGAAAGGGTTTAAATAAAACGTAATTATAGTAACGTGTCTTTGAATGGATAACATGGCATAACATATTTTTCATCTTCAATATTATGTACATTATTCATTATTAATTACGATAAAAAATATAATACATTCAAATTCTGAATAAAATAGCCTTAACAATTATTCCTCGTTATGCAGATAGAGGGATAAATTTATAAAGGTTTGGTGGACGCCTGCCGACATCGCTGAACGCATCCTGACCGCAGCTAAAATACGTGAGCCTCCTCATTCGCTTTTTCCACCGATGTCCGGAGTACCAGCAACTTCAATAGTTTGCGTATTAATTAGTTAAGACTCAATAGTAACTTGTATCAATGAACTCAACGCCAACCGTAAGTAGCGTTTTATTTTTATGATCCCTGCTGCCTGCCTACATCTCACACGATACTCACACAATACACTTGGCGATACCCCTAAAAACGAGAGTATGGCTGGGAGTAAAGGCAGTCGTTCTATTACAAAACGTAATTTTTATGATATGCATCTTTCATCTAGCATCCAAGACACACATCACACTCTAAAACAAGCTCTAGCCACCCAGAAAAAAGATTTAGATTTATATTCAATGAATCTAAATCTTAAATATATTTTTTTAAATTTATGCGACGACAGATTTCGACCTACCTTAGGCAACACACATTGACTCTAAAATATCTAAAGATCTTAAATTTTCTCGGCATCCTGCAGATCTTAGGACTGTCACAATAGAAGCTTAGTTGTTGCCTCTTCTACTTTGTCGGTTCAACAGGCAAACTTCTCCAAGCCAGCTATCCTTCTCGTAAGTTATAGCTATGCTTCGCGTAAAAATTGAAGGATTTTTTTAGACAAATGGTTGAGAGTCTGTCCTTGATGATCAGCTCCTGAAGAATGAAGACGTATCGCTGTTTACGGAATGTGAAGCATGTATCCCCAGCACCACATTTCAAAGACATCAATCCATTTTCTCTTCCACGCCTTCAGGGTACATAATTTGTTTGTTGACAAAGTTGAACAAATGGTTTTTTTAATTGTTTTGTTAAAATATTATCAACAGAATACAGAAAGATGGAAGCATCCAGTTTCAGGAAGTCATTATTTCCTTCACATTGCCGCTGGAGAATGGAAGCACATGCCATAACTGTCGAATTGCTCTGCAGACGAGGAACGGACGGTCCCACAGCGGTGGAAACCGGACCGACCCATGTTGGCTGACTGTACTCTTAAATTGTTCGATATGTCGGACAGTAATTATGTATTTACAATGTTGCATTATTAACTAGTCCACAGACGTACGAGTGTATGTAGTAGACGTAGCGAGGCTTGTGAATAAGAGGTAGAATTGAGAGCAGATTAGCATAAATTTGTCCCGAGGAAATCTCTGGTAATTTTGAAGACTTTCAACTGGTAGTTCGGTAAGAAGTAATGTTTAAATACGCAGCTCGGAAATATAGAAAACGATAAAAAATCTATGAGACATGTTTACTGGGTTTACCAACAAAATTTCATCTTCAGTCTTACAAATCTTATTTTTTTCTTTTTATTATTTTGAGTGCTTTGTTATAAAGTATAATAACTATAGCGGTGAACATATAAGGTGAATATTATACTCCAGGTCGATGTAATTTTTAAATAACTATGAAATAAAATACAATTTTTCAATTTTATTTTTATTTATCAATTGAATGGCCTATTACAATTATGTATAAAACATGACATCGACCATGTGGCCGCCTCTGGTAGCGGCACTAATGAGTGCTCTTCACACTTCGCGTGTTATTTCAGCAATTTCATTTCAAATATAGTCATGTATCATCGAAATTATGGCTGGCTTATTGGCGTAGATTTTTCATTTTACCCCCATAGAAAATAGTCGCGAGCCGTCAAATCAGGTGACCGAGGAGGCCAGTCGATATCATCACCTTTTGACATTATGCGGTCAGGAATTTCAAGCGTAGCTCGAGCTATGTGTGAGGTGGTACCATCCTGTTGAAACCACATGTGTTGCAGGCCCAATCGACCCAATTCAGCCACCAAGAAGTTTTCCAACATGTGATGAAAGCGATCAGCATTAATGATTACAGCATTGCCAATATTATTTAGATAAAATATTTTAATAACTGTAGCACATTGTTGAGACGTTGACATAAATTGTAATTAATTAATATCTACGACTTGCGAAGTAACAAATATTTGCCAAACCAAAATGTCAATCAAACAAAATCGGCCTGTAATATAATATTCACCCTGAAGCATTTACGTACAAAATAAAGGTTTTAACGTAGGGATGTTGTATTATATATTAGGTTAGATAGACACTGTGGCAGAATGATAGAGTAATAGACAGATTTTGTGACAGGATGAGAGTTATGTGCAACCTAATGGTGCGTGCACTTTGAGACTTTCATCTCTTCAGTCTCAGAGGGTAAATTATTAGAGGGTAAATTATTAATATTAGCAAAATATAATTATATTTAGTTGTTTCTCATAAAAAGATAGTGTGCAGCTAAGAGATTCGAAGGGAGAGAAATAGAGATTTTAATGACAAGATAAACGATTAGATCTCATATTAATCAGAAAAATATAGTAGCAAGATGAAGTCCTTTTATATTTTCTAAACAATTGTATCCAAACATACCCGATATGGATACCCACAAACAATAAATATATTCGTCAGAAGTTTATTCTGCATTTTCTCCGACATATGTCGCGTCGTGTGGGGGCTCATATTTATAAATAATTTTTAGTACCAACATACGAGAATATTCTCGCAATGTGAAGTATTTTCAATACATTACTGCCTCTGATCTACCTGCTAATGGAATTTCAGACGACTCTCGGATAGAATTCCTAGGTCTTTGAATGTTGCCAGATTTTACCCTTCCTTTGTTCAGCGATAATAAACAGTCCTTGGTGCTATACTAAAATATGTGTTTAAGTCTATTACACTCATGTTTATTAGGACTATTTCAGCTTGATAACATTAATCCAAAATCGAAATCGTCTTTAATCTAGTCATTTGCATACATCAAGAAGTGCGAGTGGACAACTAAATTGTATAAATCCATATAATATATGTACAATTGAATGTCAATCACTTAAAATAGATTCTCTTTAGAATCTTGTGTAAAATGTGCACATCCCATATTGATGCCATTCATTCCATAATTTGCGTAGTTACTCTCTAGAACCCTGCGTAAATCACAGGCAACCTCCCCCCTGCGCCTGGCCACCCCACCCCCTTCCCACGATATAAGTGTGTATTTTATTAAACGCCATCCAAATTTTATTCAGTTTCTCTCTACAATTCTGAGGACATAGTTATCTCATTCCACTCACCACTCCACATAAATTTCAATTTTAAATTATAATCAAAGTTGAATTCTGATAAGGATCGCTAGTCTTTTATAAAAATAATTATTAACAAAGGACCCAGAACTGATCCTTGTTAGAACACTCGATGTAAAGAAATATTTTGATTGGTAGAGACCGTGAGCGACTCACTATCGCTCCTAAGCAGTTATCTAATAATCCAAATAATCTCTCACTGATGCCCATCTCGCTTAGTTTTTCCAAAAGTTGAATGCTTCAACGCTATGATTAAATTATGATTATGGCGGTAAAAACATGATATCCTACAAAACTTTATAAATGAGAATTTCAATCCGATGTGATTTCCTAATACTGTACGGTATAGCTTTTATAAAAGTTTTCAATCTTCGCCAAGAGATGGCAATAAACAGAGGCATAACTGAAAAAATTGGGCTCCAATGCAAAATTGAAAAAATGGAAGAGCCCCCATTGCAAAAATGGAAGAGCCCCCCCCTGTAAATGTATTGTATATAAGATATAAGAATATTAATTACATACTATGCAGTATATCGATTAAAAGTATTAAGAAAAAAAATTCTCTTATCTCTAATATGCCCCTTTCATGAAAAAAAGTGTTTTTGGCGATAGATATATGCACTCGTTATCGAAGCCTCACTTAATTTTACTTTGCGGTGATTGTCTGGTATCTAATCCGATGTATTAGAAGGGTCATTTTGTTATGTTTATTTTCTACCTTCTGTTCAAACATAATCTGCGATGTACTGTTCTTGTGGGTTAAATCTGCCGGCAGTAGTGCGTGGAGGGTGAATCTCCTACATGCTTTTCTTTTGTGCCGTCTCGTTTCCTGGAAGGGAGTGCCTCTTCACTTCCCCCCTGTTCCCCGGCCTTGTTCCACCTAGTCTATCTCGCTGTTAGCTATTCTATTTTATTGTATTATTAATATTATCATTTTTATATATAAACATGTTTTGTTTTTTATTTGAATGTATTGTAAATATCTTATTACTAAGAAAGTGAGTCAGCCGGGGACAATGAGGGCAAATTTTGTTTTGGCAGCTGTGCGGTATCGCCCTGTCATATACGCGGGGCGCTATCGAACAGCTGCCTAGTAGCATTATAAAATGTCAACCAGGTGGCAAATGAATAGGACCAAGATAGAAGCCTTGAACTTATTACATCGGTCCTGGGTAAGCGGTGGGTCCTCCCATTGTTGTATACAGCAACGTTTTTTCGCAATACTACTGGAAATGAGTTTTATAATCCGTTATTGGCTGCGGTAAACTTTAAAAAAACATTAGTAATATCGATACTAGCTACGATGAAAATCTCCCAAACTAAACCTATCGTCGTAAATGAATTCTGATATGGTTTAAATACGCATGCGAATCGATCGAACCATCAATACGATAAAAATAATTTTAAAAATCTGCAAATAATGCTCACTTCCGCCGGAAACAGGCCAGCTCACTACCGCGCCGTCAAAGGTCGCCAATCATTGAAAAAAATCTCACACTTTTAAATAATGCTTAGCCTAATAACAACTGAATGTTTCCTCTGCCATCTCTCTCTGCCCGGCTGCAGGTGGGGTCAATATCGTGACCCGCCCCCCTCCACTCCGCCTCTTCACGTACCGCTCAGGAGATATCAGACCGCTTTATTTGTTATAGACCACCCCCCGCCCCGCTCTCCTCCGTGGAAGAGAACAACAGATGGTACATTTATTTGAAATAGGAACACCGTGGATTAAGCTATTTACACATTTTTATTAAAAAAATATTAAAACGAAAATACTGATGCGTAAACGAGCTTCCCAAATAACAGGATGTAAGGTAGTTCACGATACAATTTACTTGGGCGCACAGTTGGCAGGAAATTTGAAAACATATACGTATACAACTAGCTAAAGTTAATTGTTTAAAACTTTGTGAAATTCCATGATTATTTTGTAAATTGAGCTGAAACACTTTTATTTCACTATATTTTATGATATTAAACGATAGAACGTTTTCGGGAATACATTAGCATTATCAATAATACAATTCAACTAAAGTTAAAAATATTTTCAGACAGTAATTGAGGGTGTGTCTGGAATTAAGGGCTGTGGGGGAAAGGATGGTGGGGGGGGGGGGTAAAATGGATAATCCACCCCCTCTCTTAATCATTACTCATTTTATCCTTCCCCACCGCCCTTAATTCCACACACACTAAATACATTTTCTAACATTGTTTTGTGTAATATAAAAATACTTTTTAATTAATTCAAACACAAACCTTTAAATATTCCGAAACGAAAGAAACATGACATAGACCACTGTCATAATAATGGGCACACACACACACACGCATACATATATATATATAATAAAATTGAAAATTTAAAAAATAAACTTACCTACCCTAATTTTAAAATATCAAAAATAAATGTAGTACAATTTCATGCCTTCCATCATTCCCAGTGTACTTATTCATATTACACACACATACGCGTGATGTTCAAATAAAACTCACTAGTCGACTTATGATTTTAATACATATCTTCCAATCCAATTTTTGCTTTCAATGTTGTAAATAAAATGTAAAATGTTTTCCGAAGAGTCCTGGATGGGTGGTCGCCCTATTTTCGGTTGCTGTTACGGAAGACACACGTTTCTCTAGCGGTGAACTGGAATTTGAGCCTGGACCCGCCGCCTGCGCGTGGCACGCCCGCTCTGAACCCCTGGACTAAATATGAATGATGCCCGCCGCTGGTAGGAACCAGGAACCGTCCCACTGCGAGATGGATGCTCCGGTGATCATTAGATCATAATGGACTTTAAAATGACCGTTCATACTTATATATTATACAAGTCGTAACAGGAACAACCTTTGCATTCAGTCAGTGTGTCTAATTTAGAAGCTGTCAAAATAGACAATTTGTCTAGTTGCGGCGACCAGACAATTAGCAACAGCTGTAATTTTTTGTCAACATATAAAATATCATACAATATCAAGACATAGTATGCTTCATCTGTGTATAGAAACCATAGTAAACTTAATACTAATAATGTTTTTTTTCCTTTAGACAATACACTTGACATATAAAACTAGTATTTTTATTTGTTATCTTTGTTTTATTAACCACTTAATTGAGTTTAAATACTTCTCCCGGTTTTGAAAAATACCATTTTCTTCTTCAAGATGTCATTACTAACTAAAAACATATATTATTGTTTCTTTACAAGAATCTATTTAAAAAAAAAACAACAATTATTTAAAAAATAAATTTAGTACCTAACTCAAATTGTTACTTAATACAAATAAAATTTTAGAATGGGACTCGTAGTTAAATTCAGTTTGTTGTTTATAAATTTTTGATTAGTTCTACACGCTTTATTCTAAAATTTTTTACTAAGAATCATTCGAGTAAATTTGTATTAAGTAAGGTACTAAATTTATTTTTTAAATAATTCTTGCTTTTATTAAAAATTGATTGTGGTAAAGAAACAATAATATATGTTGTTAGTTAGTAATGACATCTTGAAGAAGAAAATGGTATTTTTTGAAACCGGTAGATGTATTTAAACTTAATTAAGTGGTTAATAAAACAAGAATAACAAATATAAATATGCATTTTAACCACAATGTTAATATTGGTAATTTTAAAAGTGTTTAAGCTAGTAGCTGGATACTTGCGTTCTCACGCCGTAACACGTCCGTCAGAAAATGGTTAATATTAATAACAATTTGCAATTGAATCATGGTGGAAAATAAATAATCTTTATTGTATATACAATTTAAACAATTTAAAACACACATATAATCAAAGTTTACACATAGAACACATCCCGAGCTCGGACAACACGGTACTTCTGACATGATTGTCAAAATAGTCTTTTTTTTATCAAAACTCTGACAATAATTTTCCTTTTAAAAGTTTAGTTTAAAAATATATTAAAACTTGTCTCATTTCCTAATAGTTTAGTTAAAACAAAGTTTTATTTTATTTTTAATATTTTTTTAGAATAACAACAACTCTTAATTACAATACAAATAAAATATACGAATTATATAATATTATATAACGTGTCCCAAATCAGAAATTTGTTAACTTGATCACTTTAAATTGTATGGCGACATTTTAATTAATTAATTAAAATTAATAATGGATTAACAGATGTATCAATTTAAAAGTTCGAAAATTTGTCGTTAACTTACAATGTTGACGTGGTGTAATAGGTTAGCGCATTTCCCCGAATAAGAAGGGTTCCTGGTTCGAATCCGAGTGGCAACAAACATATTTTTTCGACAAATTGATGCATTTTATTTGTATTGTATTATTATATGTATATAATATTGAAGATAACTGAACTATGAATAATGTGATTTTTATTATTTACAATATAGAAGTGTAATATAGGTGTATTTTGTACATATTTTGTCATTTATGTACATATTTGACATGATCTGAACAGTATCATCACTATCATCATTATGACTACAAACTCCTCAAGACTTTTCCTCAATCGATTTCCATTACTAGGCATTTCTCTTCAGACAAATATGTCTGAAGAAGTTGTCGCCCCATCTTTAACTTTGGTCTTCTCAAGCTCCTGTATTTGGAAATAAAAATCTAATAAAGGGTTGGCCAAATTGAACGCTGGATTTAAATTTCGCATCATTTTTTGTTTTGAGATTAGTAACTCTGATACTTCGACAGTTTTATAACCTATGATTCATTTATTAGGGTGTGGGTCTTCCGCTGGGGGTTGCTGGAATGGACGATGCCGAGAAGAGCGGTGGCCAGGGAGACCTAACAGAGCATTCCACTGGCTTTCTCTCGCAACCTCTAGCGACCTGGACAGGGTGTATTTCTGCTGGACTGTGAGAATTGATCTTTTCGATTGACGAATTGGGGGTCGATGAATTTTTCATTCGACAAATATACCACCGTTCGGTGAACGTTCCGGTCGGTGAACTTTCCGATCGGTGAACTTTCCAGGCGGTGAATTTTCCTGTCGGTGAACTTTCCAGTCGGTGAATTGTTGTCGATGAAATTTCCATCGGTGAACTTTCCTAAGACCTGGTAAAGTGAAAATGGATGTGATTTGCAATAAAATGATAGTTGTTGCCGCGTTTATAAAAATTGATAAATTATGGGAATTTAGAATTAACTAATACGATAATTTGAGCGGACCACGTGTGGCGACTGGTCGATATATCAAATCGAGTATCGTCGTAGTCAGTTGTACAATAAATAATTGAAAATTTGTTTGATTTCATAATTCGTATTTTGTTTGGTTTGGTAATTCGTACTTTGTTTGATTTGGTAATCTATTTGTTGATTTGCTGTATGAGTGAAGAATAGAAAGATACAGAAATGTAATATAACTGGCTATTCAAATTTAGTAAATTACATCAGATAAATAGTGCAAACGCAATATCAAACAAAATATAATATACATTAAATGGGAGTTTTCCATTAGGGTAATCTTCTTAGAAAATGACGTTATGTATAAAACAAATAAACTATCAAAGAGCTTGCTAGATAAAGCTGTTACGTTGCAGTAAATAAACTCAGAGATATTGAACATTTAAGCAAATGGCGGATTTTTTAAAAACCTTTTTAAAAATACACAGATGTCGTGTATAGGTAACTATTTTATGAATGAAATTTATTAACAATTTCTTTAAATTTAGTATACGAGTACATAATTTGGGTATTAAAATACACATTGGATATTTACCGACTGCACATTGAATTGTTTCTTTCAAACGAGCAAATCTCACCGAATAGTAGGTATTCTGTATGAGCACATAAGATCTTCATTCGCATGAATGTTTTTTTTAATGCCACCCCAATGTGTTGGCAAATACGTAATAAAATAAAATATAATTTTGCAATGATTTTTAAGATAAATTTGGGCATTTTATAATTCTTCGCAGATTGTAAGTTCATTCGGTAATCTATATATCGTCGAATATTCGAGTATTAGTGCTATTATAACAGATGACAGAACATAACTTGAAGATTAAGATAGTCAAAACAAATACAATGAATGAAAAATAAATAATTACTGTGTCTGAAGTGTACATTTATCTGTTTAGTATATCGCTACGTATGCCGAAGTATGAAGATCGATTGAGATGGAAAGTGAAGGTGTCGCTTCGTTGTATTAACTAATTTTAGTTAGAGAGAAAGTTAGCTCTCTGTACAGTGGTATACTTTGACATCTGCCATTTATAATTTATAATATTTAAAAAATACCTTCCGGCACTGATCGCAAGGATCAGGTAAATTTCATCCGTGTGTAAGTGTGTTTTATTAAACTTTGTAATTTTTTTCTTATTGACGGAGTTATGATTTCAAGCCGGTGAATCAGGCTGGTTGATGAAGTTAACCGAGTTTTCTACTGCATTATTTTTTATTTAGTTATCGCATTCACAAAAACCTTTATATATATTATATGCCTTATATGTATATTATTAAACATAAACATTTCAACGGAGGATATATTACCCATTACGAGTAATTTATTTTATTATTATGATTGTATTTTGTTTCATTACCAATATTTAAAAACCAAATTAACAATGTTCTACGAAAGTGTGTAGATAATTTTTGCTTGTTAGAATATTTATAACTTATTAATTTCATTGACTATATTTCTTTCAAACTTTTAACCTTAATTTATTCTCAAAAAAGTATTATGTTTATTTGTGTTCGTTTGTTTTCGGTTTCTTTATCCACGTGAAACAAGTTAATATATATTTTCAATACCATTGTAACTTGTGTTATATACCAATATATTTTTACAATAAAAATAAAATAAAATATTTATATCAGATATTATAGCAGAAATTATAGTTATAAGCATATCGGAAAATTATAGTTATACACAACTTTTTGATTGTATAGAGTGCATGCCCCTAATCATTGCACTTGTAAGGTGTTCAAAATATTGATATAATTGAAAACGGCTGTCGATATTATTTATCGTTCGTGTTCACACACAACGCGGAAACTGGACTTTTAATAGCAAGTCAGTAGTAAGAAGTGTTATTTGAAATTAAACTATAATTAGGGGTGATTTTTCTCGGATTAATCTACGTTTTAAATGAATGCGCTCGTTGTAAAGTGAGGTTAATCTGAGATTAAAGATTACGGTAAACCCCCTCTGTGAATACGGGTTAAGTGAGATCGGTGTTCTACTATTTGCCGTGGCTACGAGGTCAAGATCAATTTGATATGACCGGCTACCAATTATTAACGTGTATTAGGAGATCACGACCGAAAAAAGAGGCGTAATGTGGTCCAGCGGATTATATGAGGCAGTGGTTCTCAAACTCACGGGGCCGAGATGAGGCCGTATTCATAATGTTACATTAAAATTATTTATAATCGTACTTCATTTTTTATTTCTACAGTATAAATGATTTTATTTTATTTGAAAGTTCATTTGATGGCATTAACAATGGAATATAATTTAATGGAATAATACGTTTGATACAGTATATTCTTCGGATCCAATTTTTAGCCGCTCTTTCACATAAATCTGGTGCAAGACTAATTATTATACCAAAGACGCAATAAATGATAATTTGACTTTAACTCTTGCACTAGATAGGATCTTTACACAAAATACACCATATTGTACCATATGGTAAGCCTAAATGTTGTGAACGTCGAGAAATCCATAACTTTGAATCATCATCATTTGACAATATTGACTTCACCCCGGGAATTTGTTCGTCTTACCGGCGTCCTCACATCATGCTAAGAGTAATTGTTTTCAAACCTTTTCATAATTCGACGAATATCTTCCTCATATGGACGATTATGTCGACCATATAATTCACGAAGTGCACGCTAAGTTTGCCGAATCGAAGACTGATTTTGATAAGTTTTAATAACTTGTAAACATTTTTTTAATTAGAAAATTAATTACTTTTCTTCGTTATGTGTTCAATGCTTTGTGTACCGTGGTCTCCTGTACTATCTGGAACTTGGCGTACAATACCTTGCATATAGCTGAGTGCAAACAATAAGCTCTCATCAATCCTAAAGGTACACCTGGTACCGAGCCATGTTCAGCCAATTTCCTTCGAAATGTACATGAATTAGACGGATATGTGACCTTTTTATTCTAAAAGTATTATATTATATTTAGAAGTTATAGAAATAACATTTGAAATATAATATAATAATTATTATTTCGATTATGTCCCATGTGAGTCTTTCGCGCCTGCGCCATGGCGGACTTTAAACAGTAGTTTATAAATATTTTAGTGTCATGTTTGAAAATCTATGGTTGCAAGAGTATTTTAATTTTTCATTTTAGATTGCCAGATGATCAATAAAGTATAGGTGCATAGTTAAATGTTTTGCTATTTCTTTCTCTTGGCGGTATATTTTTCTAATTAAGAATATCGATACTGCAATAAACTTTGAGCACGTATTCATTTATTGAATATAAAATTAACACTATAATTTTAACGAAATGTAAATGATTTTAGGTATAGATGATACACTTAGTTTATAAATTCTCTACTCTAGATATAAAAATTGAATATTTATATAAATTATTTATTTTTAAGCATTTAAATAAATTTTTAAAAGCGCTGTATCTAAGATTTTTAGCCAAGTAAATTCAAGAACCTAATTAATATTCGGTGCATGGTTTTTTGGTTTATAATTAAAGTTGTATTGATGTCACATTTTGTCTATGTTGCCGATACCTACTGTAAGATTAGGCAATTCAGATGCCGATATTAATGTTAAAGAAAAAAAAAACGCATATTGAATCCCTAAAGAAACTGCTAACATTATCATGATTGATATTGTACATTTATTATGAAATAAAAGATAATGCAGCAATGATAATATAGCAATGAAGCCTAGAAATATTAGTTAAAACTAGGTATACTATTTTTAATATTTAATGTAAACATGTTGAGGTTAATAATTTTAAAAATAAATAATTCTTTAACTTTGTTTTTAACCACTGTAGCGAGAAAAATGTATTTTTCAAAACCGGTTGGTGAATATAATAAACTCATTGTGGTTAAAAACAAAGTTAATTAATTATTTATAACTAGGTATGCTCTAGGATAAAAATCGTGTGCTGATTTTAATAAGATAATAAAATACAAATTATAAATCAAGTAACGAAGTTCTTCTAACCTATCTTTTCACAAAATTGTACTAAAAATTAATATAAGACAAAGATTTTTTTATAAAGAGTGAAAAAAATAATAGTTAAATGGAATAATCTTTATTCAAAGTTAATTTCTTAATATTGATAGAGAAAAGTCAACAGATATGGTTGTTAAAAAAATATGGAAGAGAAAGTGTGGTTATAAACCGATATTATCAAAATAAATTAAATAAATAAATGACAATAAATCATATTGCCACTGATTGTAAACATCGATATTGATTGTTTCCGATTACGTCATCAACTGAGCCGGCTGTGAGTGATGGATTTTAATTCATAGATATAAATAGGCACACTAAAATATAAGGTTTCACAATGAAATGTGCTCGGATCGTCTTATAATATTTAATAGTATCGCAAATCTTTGTTACGTGTGCGACAGGTCGCCTTCTATGTTTTCTTATTAATTATAAGAACTGTAGGCGTCAGCGGAAGATATTTCTGACGAATGGCAGTTCAAGCATTTCATTCATATATTCGATGAAGGAATAAGGTTCCGATTATTATTCTTGAGGAAGTTCAATTTTCGATGGTGGGGCATATCTTAATTTATTTTTGATACTTACAAATTGCAGTCTGTTATGTAGGTAGTTTTACAACTACGGTTTCACTTAATTTTGTTTAGAATGTCGCCTTCATTTTATAGTTAATTTATAAGTTGTTAACAATCTTTCGCAAGTTTTTTTGGAATGTTTGAGATAATTGATATTAATTAAAAGATAAATAAATTTTGCACCGTAATATTATAATGACAATGCCTCCTTTCTAATTACCAGAAATAGTTTCTCCATGCTTCTATTCCGTAAAATAATATCGACAACACATAACATCTGATCATTCGAATTCGCAATCTAAGCTTGAGATCATGACTGCAGTATATCTTTTTCACGCGGCCAAAGTTTGCACGAGTTTAATATAATTTGAAATATACATATAATGTACTATAATTGTAATGTTGTACATTATACTATGAAAATAACTTGAAATAGGCGGACAGAAAAAGGAAGATCCTGAAGGAAGAGGTGAGCATAGTCAAAATAGCGGGAGCTCATGGACGGATGGATGAAGATATTAAAAAAAAATACTGTATATATGTATAATTACAACTTCATAATAAGAATGTGTTTTGCTTAATAATATAATAAAGGATTCAAAAAATGATATCGTAAAATTTTTCCTATTCATTGAAAACGACTGTATCACAGTAGACTTATATATATATATATATATATATATATATATATATATATATATATATATATATATATATATATATATATATATATATATATATATATATATATATATATATATATATATATATATATATATATATATATATATATTCAACAATATACTACAACAATATTCACCCCAAAAGAAGAAAGATTTTTAATTATGAGGGTGGCTAACGACATTTGTATAAAACAAGATGTAGTTCTATAATAGTACAATGTGAAAATTAATAACAAAATATAAAAAATGTTGAGAAATTGATCAGATCAGAATTTGAGACTCAGAAAGATGTCGAATATATAACTATTTAATAATTTTGAAAACCTTAAGCCATTTTATAACCTCTTTTTTGTACAAATTTATATTTGCTGCTAATTTAGTTAATTTTGACAGTTGGTTATACAGTCAAGGAGCAACGTACGATGCATGTCTCTGTCCTATTACTAATTTTGACATTTTAAAAATAATAAGTTCATTATGTTTTGCTCCGAGTTTGATAATTGTGATTAAAAATGAAATAAAACAGTTTTTTTTATATAAGGAAGTTAAATTTAAAACAGGTAAATATTTAAAAACTTTGTAATCTCTAGCTTTTTTTAAAATTGTTTTTATTATTATCTTTTGAGTTGTAATTATTTATTTGAGATATATGGGACAAGTTTCTCCCCAACCTGATATCATGTCTGACATATTATCTTCTCTGAAAGAGGTTATATGTAAAGTATCGAATATTATAATCATTTTAAAAATCTGCCCGGTCCAAGTCTTATTTCGAACAAGAAATGACAAACGTGTTTTAAAAATGAAGTGCACAGCCGATGTATTTAATCTCAAGCGGAGATTTGTATCTGGTCCCATACTTAAATATTTGTATTTCAATTTTTTTTCTCCCGGACAGATGGAATTTTAACCCGTTCAGTGCTATAATATATTATATTTCATCAAAATGCAATTTGTTTTTAGCTTTTCCGGTTTTATACACTTTTTTGTTGTTGGATATTAATTGTTTTAAAATTTGTTACGAAACATTATGAAAAAATATTAAATATATGAAAATATATTAAATAATGATAAATATATGAAAAAAAATAATTGTAAAAATTAATAATTTATTAGGAGAACACATTCTTATTATGTAGTTTTATATTGTAGCAATTATTCAGAACATAAGTCTGTGATATTTGAAATATAAATTAAATATATTAATTAGAAAGATATACATATAAAATCATTTTTCTCGAAAAATATTGTTATTGCGCCATCGGTATTCGAATCTGGATCTCTTTCCAAATCGGGGAAGGTTCATTATCCAACTATACTATAAATTTTCGAACCTAAATGTTATAATTTTAATATTAATACATTCAATCGTTCCATTATTTGAAATAGCCATTTACTTTATTTTTACAGAATCTCAAATACCTATGAGTAATCTGATAGCAGACGCCAGAATTATCAATTCATTTTAATTAAATTTAGGATACATTGATACTACTTTATTAAATATTTATCTGATCAGATTACTCAAAGGTATTTGAGATTCTGTAAAAATAAGGTAGGTAATAGATGCACACAGTGGCGTGCAGTAGGTATAGATTTAGGTTACGCTGTTACCAATAATATGTAATATATGTTTTACATGGGATTATGAACATTAGTTTAATTTAAATTCAGTAAATAACCAATTATATGACTCGATTAATTCAATAGCTTAAAGATAGAACAGCGTAATATGAATATGTCAAGACGGCGAATGCATAAAAGCGCCGTGGGTACAGCAGTGAGTTGTCATGATAGTTTTTAGAACTAAGCAATTAAAGTCTCTACTGGTACATAGATGGCGCTAATTGTAAAATAATGTTTCCGTTTATGTTAATCAAATTATTTAATCTGTATTTGTTTCCCAGAATTTTCAGTAATGCACAGCTTTTTTACTTGTATGCACTGCACGCTCCTGGGTACACGCTAGATATAATATCCCAGAACTGTGTTCGGAAATTGCAACCTCACGATAAAATGTTTTACATTAAAATATTAAAACATTAATTCTTCTCTAATACGTTGTTTAACAGTTTCATCTTTCACTGTATTTTTTTTAATGAAACCATCTGAAATGTTATGATGACAGACGTTTTCATTAATACTGTTAAACATTATATTTTTAACTTTTATCATTTTATTTTAATGATCCAGTCGCCATTAAAGTGTTACAGCTAATGTTCTATTAAATCATTGATCGGTTCTTTGGAACTCTGTCTATGTGTTTCTAATACTTAATCATCTACGGTCTGTGCTCGATACGAGACATGAACCAGAGAAGTACCTACAATGCATCACAGTTCGCGAGTAAGCTAATATACTCCGAAGTTTAATGCGTCTTAAAAATGCATCAAAGAATTAAACTTTGTTTATACGACTTTATTAGATATAAAATCAACATGTTTCGCGAATAATGTTCTCTTCCACAGGATGAGTTGTATACTAAAGTTAAAAATAAAGGATTGTTTACAAATTTTATCTGATTATTAATTACAGGGGCTGTCTGAAAAATTTCCGACCTCAACATGAAGATGGCAGCACTCGTCAACAAAAGTTAGAGAACATGGTTGCACATGCTTTGATAAGTAAGCACTAAAATTTCAGCCATTTTGGACGCGCAATTGTTATTTGACAATCGTTTGAGAGAGTCGATGTGAGTGTTTTTGTGAAAATGGAAAAAGTCGAGTATCGAGCTGTCATTAAGTATTTATTTTTGAAAGACAAAACGCCTACACAAATTGAAGACGAGTTGGACGCTGTGTACGGGGACTCCGCACCATCATTTACCACGGTGAAATTTTGGGCAGCTGAATTTAAACGTGGTCATACTAGCTTGACAATGAACGCTCGGGATGGCCAAAAACTGCAACTACTGACGATAACATCGCTCAAGTTCACCAAAGTGTGCTGAACGACCGTCTAATGAAAAGTAGAGACATAGCAGAGGCTATGAACATGTCCAAAGAACGTGTTTGTCACATACTGAATCAAGGTTTAGATCGCTCCTTACTCAACAGATGTTCACCAGACTCAAAAGTTGCGTTCGAAGGACAGAGATTTTCGCCAAATGAGGGAGATCATCATCTTTGTAAATAACTATTTTGCAGAGAAAGACTCCAAGTACTATTCAGACGAATTAAAGCGATGGGAGAATTGCTAGGAGAAGTGTGTAGACTTACAAGGAGACTATGTAGAAAAATAAAAATAAATTTGAAAAAAAAATGTCTTGATTCTTTGTTAGATCGGAAACTTTTCAGACAACCGTCTATTTGACTTAGTATCAACACTTTTTCTAATCTATAATATTTATAAATTGTTGAGACCGCCCAGGACTGCCGAAATATCATCTATACACAGTTTTTTGGGCTATTTTGCCATTTGTATCCGACCTCATTGGCCGGCGTTTAGGATTGCATTGCAATTAGTATTTATAATTTCAGATATTATAAAAAATCTTTTATACATGAAAGTCTAAATCTATATTAGACTGAGTGATAGTCAGTGCAGAATTTATGCTTAGTTGAAATACTGTTTTTAGAAATGTTTTATAAATTGAAAAGTATAGTGCCATCATCTGATTAGTGATAGTGAATTTAAAGATGAGTCGCGTGACACCTACCCAAGATTTTGTTACATATTAATATCACAAGTGGCTTTTATATATTTTCCTGATTATGAATGAACTATCGGTTTTTATTTATTTCTAATTGTTATTTTTTAGTTAACTGATTGCACTCCGATAGGTTCACTTAACATTGACCAGAAATTGACTAGCCAAGTTATATTCGGTCACTCGACATCTTTATATTCTGTCACCGCTTGCGATAATTTTATCGATGTCATCTTCTGTAGCATTCTGTGATAAAATGAAGACGTAAGAAATTCCAGAGAGTTATTTATTGGTTAGATAATTCCTTTCTGAAACACCATTTTAATAGCATTCCCGGCACATTCTATGACAGTATTTACATGTATGCGTGTGGAAGAATAGTAAATTATGATCGTTTTTATTTAAATGATACGTTGTTCTTCAACCTACTCCAATAATGTTCCAAATAGTTACTTATATAAGGAAAAGTTGGTATATTCGTTTTCTTACAATAATTCCTTGTTTTTCACACTGGGAGTTGTACGAAAACTCAAAACGGATCAGGGGGCAAGGAAATTTTTTAAAACTTAATGAAAAAAAGAAAGTGTTGATTACATTTGCTAGATCACTTTGGGGCGAAGTTTGTCGCCGAGCGGTCACGGTCAGTTTTTCCGTAAAACATATTTTGAAAAATGTAATTAAATATTGTAAGTGGAAAAGGGAAGTGATCTTTAACAGTACAACTTAACCATTTAACGCAAATAAATTCCCGATCAGACATATTTTATTTTCTGATGACGTATATTACTGTAAGGATATAGTTTTGGAGATTTGGTGGTAAAGGTGCATGAGTTGATTATTCTGCTTAGTCTACAAAACACAATAGACAACAAATGTCAGCCGGCTCTGCGCTTAACTCTATACCATCATGTAGACAAGTCTCAAGATGAGTTATATACACTTTAGAATCCCGATAATCTCAAGCGATTTTATCATCAGTGACAGATCTACGAAAAAAAACTCTCAAATAAAATTCATACATTTTTGCGTCAGAAACTAGCAACAGGGTATCTGTCAAGTGAAATGAATGGTAACTGCGCGTCATGGGTTACGACAAAAGACTCCTCAAATTTCTGATCGTGGACAACAAATTTCGAGGAATGCACGAAATTATAACTGATTATCTCACTCAATGGCTGTTTATGTGAGTGAAGGAGTAAACGTTTCTCAAACTGTTCACGCGTAATGGATCCGCCACGGCCATTGCGCGGCAAGATGGTGGCATTGTCGCTGCATCTCGAGGGCGTCAAAACTAAAACCAATGCAAAAATTAATTTGCATTACTCAAAAAAAAAGTTTTATGTTATTAATAATACGGTTCATTTAATTATGGCATCTCCTATCGGATTTTACTCAAAGGCATTTAAGATTTTCCGTAAATATAAAGTAGATTTCTTTCAAATACTGGAATATTAGATGTATTAATATGAAAGTGTAACATATAAGTTCGAAAATTTGTCGTTAAATTACAATGTTGACGCGGTGTAATAGGTCAGCACACTTCCCTGGATAGGAAGGGTTCCTGGTTCAAGTCTGGGTGGTAACAAAAATATTTTTTCGATAAATTAATTTTACCTGTACTTCTTTTTGTATTTCCTTCTTATTGATAAATTTACTTTGTATTCAAATATATCAGAACTATGTTTTGAAAAACTACGACTTCACAATTATAATATGTTCTCAGTTAATGTCAGAATTGATATGTAGAGGCCCAAACAAATGGGCTCGTAATACATCATCGTAAGTCCTCCACAAGCTCTCCACAAATCCTCCACGAGTCCTCCACGAGTCCTCCACGAGTCCTCCACGAGTCCTTCACGAGTCCTCCACGAGTCCTCCACGAGTCCTCCATAAGTCCTCCACGAGTCCTCCACAAGTCCTCCACAAGTCCTCCACTCCAACAGCTGAAACTTTTTCTAGACAGATGTAACGCACTTATTCAGTGCGGTGGCACTCTTCCAAGTCTTCTTCGGCCCAAAGTTGTACCCAGGATAATCTCCATTTCTAGGTTGTTACTTTGATGCATAATGTGACCGAAGAATTGGAAGAATCTTTTAGGGTTTTCTTTAGTTGAAATTGTTGCAGGATTGAGGCATTTGTGTGTCATACTGTCCACGGGATACGTAACATCCTTCTCCAGCAATTCGTTTTGAAGGCGTCTATTTTACGCTTGTCGTTATGGCGGATTGTCTAAGCCTCCACTGCACGCGTGAAGATTGGAATTGGATTGGATTTTAGTTACTTGCTTCATATCACTCTTTCCAAATTCTTGTAAATTAGTTCGTAGCAACTTGGATGCATTAGCATGGTAATACGTAGTATCGTAGTATAGTGTATAGTAGAATCAGTCGCAACCATTCTCACCACATTCGCAATGTGTACTTTCAGCTCTAGTGCATCAGCACTGTATTTTGTGATATTGTGTTTGCGTGCCGTGGCATGTGGCACGTGACTTGTGACATTGCCGTATTCAATTGCGGTCGGAGATCGGATCATACGCGTGCCGTCTGTGTGATCTCGGTGGCGACTGCGGGGATTACGGAGCCGTCATATCCTTAGATCTTTTCGAATCCTGGTTCCCGAGATCACTGGTTCTTCAACTAGAACCCCTATCCCCTCACCGACCACATACCGAGGTACCAAGGTTTCCCTACTTCTCTCCCATACCTTGCGGTGATTCCGATTTACGATCGGAATTATCGTATTCCATTTTGCGGGACGCGCGACCCAGAGATCGCGCAATTCGCTCATTTGGATCCTATCGATCCGGAATTACAGTTCGAATTCAAGTATCAATATGTTGTTCTTCTTTCATATTAAGAATTATTCTTGCTGGTGCTCAGAAGTTGTCTGTAAGTGGCATTAAACTTGCTCATTATTTAATCTTCTCCCCTCAATTATATTAAATTCATGTTTTTGATGTAACATTGTATAACCATTATATAATGTCGATGGCTTAATTATAAATTAATTTATTAATCTACAAATTGTCAAGTTTTCAGGACAGAAAAAAACAAGTTTTTTTCAAGATTAACTATTGACTTTTAGCTGAATAAAATTAATAAGCAAACAAAATTTTAACAGATACATCATTATATTATTTTATTATCTTCGATCTCATGAGATATGTTTTAGATTATTTCACTTCCTGTAGTTTTAATGAAAATATTTCTTTGTGTTATAGATGAAACCTGGACTGTACCAAGAAATGCCACGAATCGAAATGGGTAGCGACTAAGGGTTCTAAATTCTCGGGAATATCATGGTTTTTTGCTACATCGATATATACATCGAAAATAACCCGAGACTCAAGACTTTTAATTTTTCTTAACATTATTTATTTAAAAAAAAATTGCTAATTCTACTGTCGACCTAGCGACGAGCGGTGTATGTAGAAGTATATTAAAAAAAAATCGAAAGTTTCCATAGTTAATATGGCCAGCCATAAAAATTTGCATTAAGGAAAAATTAGTCCAAAGAAAAAAAAATCTGAAGTAAATGGTTTTGTCGGTTTGTTCGAACAGAGAATTAATTATATTTCATTTTAATCTTTAGGATAAATTCATGTCATCATTTGAAACAAAATTTGTATGAATTAAATTATTAGAAAAACTTTATTAGTATTTAGTATTCAATATATTTTTAACTAAATTTCATTTTAAAAAACTGCTATCGCACTATGAAATAATAAATATTGCATCAAACAGTTTTTATTTGTTTATATAATTAATATTGACGTATATTCGTAATAGTTACTGTACAATATTCGTATAAATTTTACATTCATGGTCTCGATTTCTGGGAATTTTCGGGACTTGAAAATTTTGATTCTCGAGTCTCGGGAACTGAAATAAGTCGAGAATACAGAATATCCAGTAGCGACAGGTTCAGCCGTAGATCCATAACCACGATGATTACTCTCACTGAGTGAATCGAAGATGAAGAAAATAAATATATAAAATATTAATAGTATTATTTCTAGTAAGACGTCAATGGGAAATATCAACCGTTGGTGGCGTTCGATCAGAATTTGAAGTATTTGGTAACTAAGCAATGGATATCATACCATCACATTGTATTGTGTAAAGATAGGTAGAGAAACAGAATGCCAAATTTTAGATTAATGGACGAATATTATATTATATGGTAGTTTTCAGACACAGCCCTGCTCCTAAAGACCGACGCGGCTCGGCATCTGACTGCCGGTTCGTTGTCAGCTCCGGACGATATCAAGAAATTGATATTTCTTTTATTCAAATACTTTAAGCTAAGCTAGACCGATAAGTCACGATTCGTGCATCTGAAAAGATGACTGTTCCGACGATCGTCAGACGTGGCCTGACGTTTAATAGTCGGTATTTTAGATCTGGAAAACGCCGTTACAGATTCCATTGAATCTTATAAAAAATATTCTGCATTCCTACGGCGAGATCAAAATTGATAAACGTTTTTATTATTTTGTAGCTAAATTATTCGTTCTTTTCTTCTTTTAATAGATTTTTTTGTTGTTTTAGTTTAACGAATCAAATTTTAATGAAATAAACTTAAATTTGAGGTACTTACATATTTTTTTTTTTCTGTCAGATAGAGATTTTTATTGAAGAACACAAATACGTTGATGGTAATCCTTTATTTTAAATTATTTTTTATTACAATGGTTATAATAAATTGAGAAGTAGTAACACTGCCTTGATGCATTTTTTTTTTTATTTTCTAATTTAAAATTCATATTTTTATCGAGCCATATATATTTTTATTTAATTTATCACCACTTATTGAGTTTAAATACATCTACCGGTTTCGAAAAATACCATTTTACTTACTCAATACTGATATCCAGAAGAAGAAAATGGTATTTTTAGAAATCGCTAGATGTATTTAAACTCAATTAAGTGACCAATATAACAAATAAAAATATGAATTTTAACCACAAAGTTAATTTTGCTAATTTAAAAAGTCTAATTTAATAAAAAAATTAACAATATAGATACCGAAAAAGTAAAAACATAATCTAATTTGGTGGCGATCACCAGCCTGGTAGGCAAGATAGTACCTGTTTTGGGCTGGTTAGCCGAGAGAAGCGCTCGAGGTTATCAACGCTTGTAATATTATTGCCAGTGTTTCATACTTCAATACCGCTCCACTAAATAATTGTCCAATCTCATAGTATAATATATAGGTATTTCAAACATTCTCCTTCTTTAAATTGGAATATTACCTACACAAAATTAATAAACTTTGTATATATAATACTTATTTGTGTCGGATCTTGAAACTTGTATATATAATACTTATTTGTGTGAAACTTGAAATGGCATCATTCAATCAATATTTCAATGGTAGAAAGTTTTTGGTTTGAACTTCCATTATTGTGTAAAGTTAGAAACTTTTTCTTTGGCATAATCTTTATGCCATTATTTTAATACTTTTGAGCTTATTTGATACAAGACAAAATATGAAACGATATTTGCTAGCTAATGTGAGCCTAGGATCACATTGCCGTTGCTGTTTTCCGGCCCTAGTCGGGGATTATATTATAATATAAAAACAATTTTTTTACAAGTAAGTATTATGACTTGTTATCTCTTATAAGAGATTTACAAAAAAATAAATATATACATTTAATTTCGCAAACAAGTTTAAGAAGAATGCAGTAGCATTAAATGATCATTTTAATGCAAGTTGATTGATAAAAAGTTTAGTAGATCCAAAGTCGGCGTAGGCGTATGTCTTACAGTTGTTTCAAACAGTAGCACAAAACTACTTTTTAAAACGTAATTGAAAATATTTCAGTTATTGCGTTCGACCTAAAAAATTAACATATAATTTTAATTCAGTGTAGATTATGCGTCTATGAACGCAGTAGCTCGCCAGTCGACCACCAAAACCAAATTATCATTAACAAATTTCATCATGTACCATTAAAAAATTTCGAGCTGGTGCATTTTAATTTGATTTCGAATTTCTCTTAGAAATTGAAGAACTTATTTAAAATTCCAGTCTACACTGTTTTTTATCTTTTAACGCCAACCAGTTTCGACGATTCCATAATCATCCACCATCAAACCAGTTGGCGTTTAAGGATAAAGCAATAATGGTTAGACACAAAGTTTCTTCTTCTTCTTTCTTCATATTAAACTGTGTTCTTATCAGTGCAATGTTCGTCATGCACCTCTGTCTTGGACACCACCCAGAAGTCGTCTGCAATCACCTTGGTCAATATTTATTGTATTTATTTTTGCCTGAGTCTTTTTCTCAACACTTGCCTCGATTACATTTCTAAAGTATGCATCGTGTCTAAGAATATGTCTCTTTTCTTGCACACCCCGGAACCTCTTCATTTGAGAAGTATAGAAAAAAACTGCCACTATTCAACTGACGGAATTCAGATAGATGTATATACTTATTTGTAACTGGTTTTACAGCTGGAGCGAAGATTTAAAAAATGATATGCTTTTAATAAAATGCTTCTGAAATATACAAACATGTTTTCAAGATCAGTTATCAATTTTAAAACTCCCACTACTGCTAAATAATCATTTTTAAATACATTACCTACCCTCTATTTTTGTCAATTGGATAGTTGCGGTTTTGTTTCTATACCTCCTTTCATTTGTACTTCTCTTAATCCAGCTTGTTTTTTCGATTCGTTATCGGCACCATATCTCGATGCTTCCAAACTATTACTCTCTCACCGGTTAATTATCCTGTTAATTGGACCCTGAAAAAAGTAGAACATCATGTCTGAAGAACGTAAAGCAATGGGTTATTAATAAGGATGGTGATTGTGTCGATGATTGATAACTGAGATTTAATGATGATTAGTAACTAAGATTTAACTGTCGGAGACTTACTTTCTATGTGTATCAGTCATTGCTCGAAGAATTACGTTAATTAGTTATCAATCATCGTTAAAATGGAACAAAAGTCACAGTCACAGTAACAGTTAAAATAGCCGTTTAAATAACGATTTTACCATCACTAGTTATTAGTCACTGTAGAGCTTTTCCGGCACGCAGTAAAGAAAGTGATACTATTATTGTATCAATGTATCCAAAATTGAATAAAAATGAATTATTAATTCTGGTGTCTCCTCATTACTCAAAGGTAGTTGAAATTCCGTAAAAATAAAGATGGCTTTCAAATAATGGAACGATAGATGTATCAATTTGAAAAGTGTAACATATGAGTTAGAAAATTAGTCGTTAATGCACTGATTTGGTATAGTATAATCAAAGATTAATTGTCCAATTTTTGCAGTGTTACATACAAAGTTTATTCTAATTATACAGTTAAAATATCTAACTACGAAGATATTGTTTTAAACGATAAAAATATCTCAAAGTGAACGCATTATGATTGTGAAATTTTCAGAACATAGTTCCGTGGAATTTTAATACAAATTAAATATATTAATTAGAACGATACGCGTGCAGATAAAATCAATTTATCAAAAAACTATTTTGGCTGCCACCGGGATACGAACCAGGAACTTTTCCTTTCCGTGGAAACGCTTTGAACATTACACCATGTAAGCCTAGTAATATCCCAGTGGCAACTAAAATATTTTTTCGATAAATTGATTTTGTATGTATATCTTTCTAATTCATATATTTAATTTGTATTAAAATAAAAATATCATAAATTTTTTGTTTCGAAATAATATTTTCAGAAGATAGTTCTGTGCTATTTTTAATACATAAATTATATTTATTGAATAAATATTTAGTTTCGAGCGTGATTTACTCAAAAGGTATTTAAGATTCAACACAATATAAAAAAAATGTATCAATTGTAAAAATACACAGATATATATTTCAAATTTGTTGTAATCGTAATTGGTTACTGTAGTGGAATTGTTAACACGTTTCCATGGATAGAAAGAGGTTCATCTCGGTAGCAACTAAATATTTTTTCGAAGAATAGATATTTTCTATATATCTTTCTATTGAATTAGTATTAATTTTTTGTGTTAACCTACTATGCATACCTAAGTGTGAAATACCTACCCACAGATTCGAATTGATGTTTGAAATATATTTTTAGTAATGGTGAACCTTCTGACGTAATCCATCCGGATATCAGATACAACAAATATTGAACGTACTGCCAACTAACTGAACTAGCGGCCCATTAAAGTATCTGGCGATAGGTCATCAGTACAAGCTGATCCCGAACAGTATGATGACTACAGATTCCTCTCGGCACAATGAGCTATTAAATGATAATCAATCTTAAGCAATACGATTCTGCCGAGATTTTTTTATACCATACATTATACATCAGATCTGACACGGAATCGAGTCTACACTGTTTGAACTTCTGAATTATTTTTTGACACCACCTGGGCGGGGGGTAGCGTTTTAGCCGGTTTAGTTGAATTGATTGTTTGGTCTAGCAGCAAGTAATTTGCCTAGTGATCGAGAGATAAAGGGTTCAATTTGTCACAACAGTCCAACAAGTTCTATATTTCATAGTACAAGCGCGTAGCTTGAAAGTAGTGAGAGAATTGATATTCTTTTCTTTTTTTATGTTAATGAAGAAAAATGAAGAAAAGCTGGAAAGCCTGTAAGCATGTACAGGGGTAAAATTTAGAATCCTCGAAATGCAACCGAGATGCGAGAGTAAAATTTCCTCCATGCAATCTAAGATAGCTGCTGAAAGAATTTCTTCTTTAAATAAGAAGATTTAGAACACGTTACATTAATTATAAACAGAGATTGAATTATTTTATTTTATTAGTAACTATATAATACTATGTAAAAATCTGTTTGGACTGTGCCCGTCTCACTAGAGAAATTCTGTGTCGAGACGGGCATAGTTTACAAGGAATTGTTTAATTTATTAGAATTACAAGTAGATAGAATTACATTTATTACATTTATTATAAAAGATGTATATGAAGAACAATTTTAAAATGGACTTAATTTTTGGATCATTTTGTAGCAATAATTAATATAGGTATGAGTCAATATGTTTGGGTGAGTGCACCAATACTGGATCTACCCATATTACGTCCATTCCAATCCAATTCATTACGAATCCAAGTTTTAATATATAGTTTCATGTTCTTGAGAAAATTCAATTGATTTGTCTTTTAGCATTCTATTAAATAGTTTAGGTCCAAAATATTTGTAATTCCTTTGACCAAATGTAGTATGTGTTCTTGGGGTTTATTATAAACTTTATCACAAAAACTATGTTAGATACAAAACAATCTTTTTCAGTACCTACAGAAAATAGCGTTAGTGTAAAAAATGTGTATTCTAAAATGTGATTAGGATTCATAAAGTAATAATATACTTACATCATTGATTTTTTCAGCAAAAATTGTACTTTTAGTAACTTTTTTTATTTATTTATTTTTTTAATTATTTGACATTATTACATTTTTTTATAACATGAATTAAGTATTTTACATTATTAAAATTACCTCTCCAAAAAAGAGACTAGCTTTTGTGCTTGGAGAGCGAGTTACACTAAAATAATTTTATATAATATTTTATTTATTGTCTGTTTGTGTGCTTCTTAAGTGTTCTGTAATACTGTTTATTTTCTAATTATGTGTTTATAAAGTGTTGATTTAATTTCTTTCTAAATTATTTTATATCTTTTATTTCTTTGATTTGTGTAGGGAAGATGTTGAAATTTTTTATCCATAAATATATCACAGTATTTTTATTATTCGGCGTATGCATTCATCAATCTCGGTTATTTCTCTCCTCTGTCTTAATGGATAAACTCTCTAGTTAGATATATTCTTCAAGACTTAGATAGCTTGAAAGCGAAATCATATCGCGGCCAATAGTGATCATTGGTGATCACTTCGTGGTCAGGATCTCATCTCTTAGTTTGCTGCTAAGCTCTGCGGGCGGCTACTGTGACCGCTTCGCGGCCAATTGTGGCCGCATAGCGACCATTGGTGATCGTTGCTCGGTTAGAGTCTCATCGGTTATCGCCGATTGTTTACTTGCTCCTAGGTTCTGAAGGCGGTTATTATGGTCTTTGGTGACCGCTGCGCGGTCAGGGTCTCAATAGAATCTATATTTCAAAGATAGAGCTTTCCCCAAAACAAACCACACCAATTTTATTCTCAGATAGACAATAAACACTAAAATGCTATTTGAAATCCCATGAAAAACAAAACCAAAAATCGTTATTTTGACATTTCGGAAAGTGCTTAATTCTAAGGTATACCGTAGACAGTATAGATAAGAAAATATGACAGATATCATCATATGGTATATTTTTTCGTACTCGTAATAAATACAATGTACACTCCATTTCAAATCGAATATATATTTACTCACTGTTATTGAATATATAAAAGAGAAAACATTTAAGTAATCTTAACCTAAAGATATTAAAAACATGTTAGTTTTTGCTCTGCTTATGGATCTTTTCGGTTAATCAAGCACTATACAGCCATAATTACACTACGTCCAAGACGTCCAGAAAGTCATAGAAATAGATGGGGAAACGAACCTAATATTATTATGGATTTGGTTGATATACGTTTGTAATAAAAGCTTACGATTCAGATTTACACTAATGTGAAAACGCATGTTGTGAATGCTGATATTATTTGCCTTGGGAGCTATGCGTCTTACATTGCAATCATTATGATTTTTTTTTCTCTCCTCAATAGTAACATTTTCTTGACTTGTTGTTTGTTTGGCTCTCCAATTAAAGCTTGTCCTTAAGAATAGTTATATGTGTTTTTTTGTACTTTAATATACTCGTATTGAGATTATTCTTTTCGCATTTTTTGCAGAACTCAAAAATGCGAAATAACACTCGTCATAAGTAGGAGATGCAATTAGGGATCCGGGATCTCAAGTCAAGTTTACTGTATTTATGAATCCTGGGATTAGTTTGTTTAATTCTGAAATTTTCGACTATTTAGATTTGATCGACATTAAATGATAAAATACTCGCTTCGGACACATGATTCGTAATAATAAAATTGTTTCACATTCAAATTGTTTTCTATCGAAATTGTATTAATATTATTGATTATTTATTTATTTAAAGATTCCTTACTATGTTACTCATGAATGTATGTTATATAAATGGTATTTATCTGGCCTTTTTTGAACATATATTAGCAAATTAGTATTTTCTCAATCAGATACTGATACAATTTTGATGTTCTCGGAATCCCTGGATTGCAATTTTGATTCAGGATTGAATTCACTAGTCATAAGTGACCTCATTCTATGGTATAATTAAAAAAAAAATCATTAGTAAACAATCTCAACTAATCAGTCTACTTCCTGATTGTATCTGCATATCATTATACCCACGCATACAACAAATGTCTCGTGTTTTATGAATGATCTACTTTTGTAATTTTAAGATTTTTTTCTTAATTAAACGCTATGTTTAAAAATGTTATACCTTTGGCTATTTAACCAATAATGGCGGTACACGATATCGAAAATGAATACACATTACGTATTGTAATAAACAAATAGTGACTTGCACTGAAACTAAGCTCCGTTAATTATTTTAAAAAAACCTAATTACAGTTCCCTACAGTAAAGTATTAATAATCATATTTAAAACGTGTATTCTAAAACTGTTATAAACGATTTTCACGCTGTTCTATTGGTCTCGATACAACCAATCGATAGCATTTATGAGCCATAAATATAAATAATCATTTTGGTCCGACCTCTCATCTTCTCAAAGGAGATGTCTTAATGAGCTTTGTCAACGAGATAACATCACGAAATGGTTTCTTCGAGGTCCAAAAGAATTTCAAGTCTATTTAACCGCTTTTTTTACATAGCGTTTGTTATTAAAGAACTGTAAAGACGGATTGGTTCTCTTCGAAGAGAATGACAGAGTAAATATAACATTCATCATTTTAATTATAGGCCTTTTGGTCGAAAGAATAATTGCAAAAGTAATCGTCAAATTCATGCCATTTATGCTACATACTAATGATAAAGACGCCACCGCAAATATTCCATTAATTTATAATTTTTTTTTCTTTTGGTTTAAATGGTAACATATCAACTTATTTTTATAAACTATCTTATATGCAAAAAATATCACCTTTTCAAGTAAATTTCAGTATCTTTCATAAATTCGATCTCTAGATTGTAGTTGAGTTTCTATTATAATATTTTGCTAGTTGAAAAATATTTAGTACACATTTACACGTAATCTACAAAATTGATATTAATTTGGTCAGTATTTTGTAAAATAAATAGCCAATATACGAGTGCAAATATATTTTGATCATTATACATAATTAAGTGTCAGTATTAAATCGATTTTTTGGTAAATTGGATTGACTAATAAAATTACTATAATATATTTTTAGTTAGTGCATTTATTAATTATGTTAGGTTAGGTTGTAATTACGTTCAGATATATTATTATTATTATTATACTGATCATTTATTTAAATCATTGCCATTATAATTATTTTTGTATTTGTACTGATCAGTGCAGTAATGATCATTTTATTACGAATTAATATTTTATAATAAATTACTATCAGCAATTTAAAAATAAGATTCTTTTCACCATCTTTATGGACAGGATTAGCTGGAAAAGTTACAGCTGTAAAAATAGTTAATAACGTCGAGTTTGTTTTTAATATTTGAAGATGATATTGCAACACTGGTTACAAAACAGAAAGGGTTTTAAGAATGGATCGATAACTTTGATGAAGAAACATTCCGGATAGGGGTAACGACATAAGTAGGTTATAGAAGAAACTATGTGCAATAGGAATGACAAAAATATGAATATCTCAGAGTAAAGTGTACGTGAAATTCACAGACCAGTAAATACATAAAATAAAATGTACATATAGGAGGGGGGTTTCGAACATTAGTTGCGGGACGAAGAGCATTCTACAAACTTTATTTGTGGAAACATAAATCCAATTGTTCATGACACATTTATACAACAGTAAAAGTATTTATTCTTTGATAATTAAATTTTTGTGGAAACTAGACGTATTTTTTACATTAATGCATATTATATTGTCACCGTTTAAATTTTCGTTCCAATCGAGTCGCTTAAAAAAGATCGCGGAGCTCTTTGATTGCATAAGTGGTACCAAAGTGAGTGACACCAAAATGAAAATATTGAAATAAGAAATTTGCGTTAGTTCATGTCAATATATTTGGTAGTCTGATTCTTTATCTAAAATTTACGAGCTTTTTATTTAATATGCACAAAAATGATATTCATTTGAGAATCCAAGAAGCTAAGGTGAGGTTTCTTACGGAAGTGTAAAGGCTGATATTATGGAATCGAATGAGAAGTTCCACATTTAGAGAGTATCTCGGATGAGGTCTTTTGCATTTTTAATACAGAGATCCCAGATGAAGTTGGTTTGGATACTTTAGTAAAATGCTAGTAGAAAGAATTATCAACGAATTTTCTTGGCGATCTAAAGCCAAAGTGAATACATGGAGAATCTATGTGAAGACCCGGTTGTTGTATAATCGGCTACAGTCACTAAAATAGTTAAGAAGAGGAACACCTGGAGGCGACGGGCCTCCGACCCTCCTAGGTCAAAGAGTAGAAAATGAGATGAAATATAAAATATTAAACATTTGTGAATACATTTTATGAAATATATAATATTTTTGGCGTGTGTACATACTTATAAATAACTCAATACTATTTTAAAAACAATTTTTCAACTGCGTACAAAGATATTATGATTTTTAGTTGTAGGTTTGGAAAAGATACAGAAAAACTTTTTTTTTTAACGAATTCTAAAATTTTGTAAATTATGTTAGATGCCAATGTGAATATTTAAACATTACAAATTACATTACACATTTTTATTAATTACATTACACATTTTTATATATTCTTACTCACATTACTCTGTTGTAAAATTATTTAATATACGTATTATATTAAAAGTTAGTAATTTATAGAGTATCATACATCGCGTGCTAAATTAGAATGTGTCATCATTGTTCGATGCATGTAAGGTTTTCTTAATCTAGCCTTCTCAGAGACATGTCGACTACACGCAGAATCACTTAGGCTGGCTTTCAGGCTTCGATTTATGAAGTTTGCTCTTATCTGAGTGCTGCATATTTCTTCTCGTCGCTTCCTCTGTCCTCAATTCAGGGTTGACAGACTTGGAAATTGTGCTATTTTAATAAACGTTTATTAACACTGTTTAGATATCTACCGTGTTATTTTAATAAAATACAGTTTAAATGTATGTACACACGAGTATTATATATGTGCTCAAATTAGAATGAATTATTTTGCGTCACATTGTTTCAAATTAATTATGATGCAAATTGTAACAATTGTGTTATTCTGTGTATTGTTACAACGTTCAACGGTAGTGTTTATTTTCATAATAGAGTAAGTCATTTCAACCTTTAATTATTCATTTCCTTATAAGCAACACGCAAAATTTAGACGTCGAAGTAAATTATAAATTTTGTATCATTGTGTAGTGCAATATAAAATTATTTTTAATCAATTCAAACGCAAATCTTTAAATATTATTATTTCATAATAATGGATACAGGTATGTAATAAAGTTGAAAAAAAAACACACACACACATATATATATATATATATATATTTATATATATATATATATATATATATATATATGTGTGTGTGTTTGATGTGATGCCACTTCCATAATAATGAACATATATATACACGTTAATAAAAAAACACTGTCATAAAACGAAATTTCCACAACATCCTAAATTAAGTGTATGTAAGATTATGTTATTACGAATTATGATTGTGCGAATGTGTTGACGATTATGTATCAGTAGGATATGCTATTGTGTGAGAGATGGATACTTCATATAAATCACCCATCGTTCACGTGTTCGATGTGTGTTTAATCGTGGAGACGTATCGTGTATGTGAGTGTGGCTAGAGCAGGTTGGAGAATAGAATAGTTGATACCCGTTTATTGTTGACTATAGTTACCGTTAAGAAATACAAGATATCTATACAATAAAAATTCTATACAGAGGAGCGTTTCCTGGAGGTCTTGTCTGAAAGGCGGCGGCGAGAGGGGTCTTCCTTATTTTATTGTCGCATGTTTATTGTGACATCGGTACCGGACGTGTTTTTTCGGCTGTCAGGAGCTCTGTTTTTACACACCGGTAAGTGTGAGATGCGTTCAAGGGTCGTTGATAATAACGATGGCTGTGGAGGCAATGTACCTACACAAGTGTATCAATAATTTTGCATAAATTTGTGGTGTATTTCATTTACGTGTTTCATCTAATAGAAGTAAACAATAATTAGGAGAACACATTCTTATTGTGAAGTTGTAATTATTCAGAACACAGGTCTGTGATATTTTAAATATGAATTAAATATATTAATTATAAAGATATACATATCAAATCAATTTTATCGAAAAATATTGTTGTTGCACCACCGGGATTCGAACCTGGATCTCTTTACCGGGGAAGGTGCATTATCCAACTATGCTACAGTGACAATATTTTTAGCGACAAATTTTCGAACGCCGATATTATTATTATATTACGATAAATTTTCGAACCTATATGTTACCTTTTTGATATTAATACATTTGAATCCATTATTTGAAAGAGCCATCTACCTCATTTTTACAGAATCTCAAATATCTTTAAGTAATCTGATACCAGACGCCAGAATAATCAATTCATTTTTATTAAATTTTGGACACATTGAACAATTCAATGAATTAATATCAAAAAGGTATATAGGTTCGAAAATTTGTCGCTAAAAGTATTATCGCTGTAGCATAGTTGGATAATGTACCTTCTCCGGTTAGGAAAGAGATCCAGGTTCAAATCCCGGTGGCACAACAATAATATTTTTCGATAAAATTAATTTTATATGTATATATTTATAATTAATATATTTAGTTTATATTTAAAAAATGATTGTTTGTTGGGGATTTTACATGTTTGATAAATATATGTAACATATGCTTATTTATAAATATATTTTAATTAAATCTTAGGAACTTTTTTGTTCATGACATTCTACAGCAGTTCTAAAAAATAGATATGAGAAATCAATTGTTGTTACGGCTGCATTGGAAAATTTTGAAATATTTAATCAATAAAGGCTTCTCTAAAATGTTTTGTAGATATAATACAACGAAGAGAAATTTACACAAAACCTTATTTTGTATTTTTGTTAATTTTCAAAATACTGTTGCTGTTTTCTTTCTGAGAGTCTAAAAATGAATATTATGATCATAACATTAATATTCAGCAGAGTAATTAACATACAAAAATTAATCAAAAAATTGCACGTTTGTTATACGTAGAAATGCATTTCGTATAACAATGCATCCTTTATCAAATGTCCTCGATGCATTCCTCCAAAGACGTTGCATCCTGAATTGAATCCAATATACGTAGAATTTGTGATTCAATTTTATCTATTGTATGCATTTCTTCTTTGCTCTAAACACGTTTATCTGCGCTCGTTTCTTAGGTCGCATTCTTAGAACAATAGATGAATATGAAATAAATTTGTGTGCTTTTTTGCGGGGTTGGACAATGCGCAGATGTACATAATAGTAACTGTATATTTTAATTATTATCTTAAATTAAAAAAAGACGGATTTAGTGAATTCACGATAAAAAAAATTATCCAAGAAATATATATTTATATTGGTTAAAATTAACATATTATGAAATAGTTTTTTTTATTCGTGTGTACCTATATATTGTGAGCTATAGAGCCGGACGCTCCACATCTCCACCAGATAGTTCAGGGGCGAACATGAGATGTGAGCATGCTACGAGCCAAACACTTGCCAGAAATCCTTACCTAACTAACGATCTCCCAAATCTGCTTTTGTCCCTCGAGGCAAAATAATTATAATATAATAATATTTAAATAATATGAAGATTGGTTGTGCTAGTGAAAGAAGTTAAATTAATTGAACAAGTTAAATGTTAGAAAATACAACCAAAAATCAACATAATCGTATTGAACATGGTAGTTCGGCGACGACGTGATGCGTGAGTATTATATAATTATATAAAATAATGGTTGGTAGTTCGACAACAACAACATACCAGACAAAAGTAACAAACATGACCTTGGACTCAGGATACTCCTCTTCCATTTTGAACTTGTTGGTCTGGTTTTATTGACGGAGGGTAATGGGTTATGTGGAATTGACTTGGAGGCCTAGATCATTCGCTACCCTTATCACTATTCATGGTCAATGAACGGACGTCCCATCCACATCCCGCTTGCGACATCATCCGACGCTAATCATAGAGTTCTTTCATCCCGAGTCCAAGAGGCAAATAAACTATTTATGCAGAAGGGGTGAATACAATACAAATTAAGATTTATCACGAGATTGTAAGAATATCGATGCATACGTAATTATGATCATTTTTCTTACCCATTGTTAAATTATAAATTTTAAATTTATATCGCTTTACGATTTGTAAAGTCTGCCATTTTGCGACGGCCGAATCGAACGGCAGCCGCCTCGCTCGTCTAGTGGTGAATGCCCGCTAGCGTTTCGCGCGACGGTAGATCGGTCCCCGACCACGCATGCGCGAGTGTTGCTGTCATCATAATATTTTTTTTCCAACGGCCTTTGATTTCCAACGATATTAAATACTAATCATCAAAATTCTAGTACTGGATTTTATAACTTTACAATGTATTTTTTAATGTTGGATGGCCACTCATTTAGCACTAATGCTCCGAGTCCACGATGAAATTTCGATGAGACTGCGAGTTTGCTAAAAGTACTGAATTACTAAACGCATCATTCTAGTTCACGCATGGTATCATGGTAATTAATAAATCGCATGGTACCATGGATGGTAATTAATAAATCCTTTCGGGCTCAAGACTATACTGTCTTTATGCGCACTCGAGTCGAATTTCCGAGAAATCTCAACAGTAGACAAGTTCCTGAATATAATCATATAATTTCAAGTACAGAATAATTAAAAAATATATATTTTATCCACAATTTGCAGTGAAGAGGCACAAGGCCTCCAAAAATAATAATAATTCATTACCGCCAACGCAAATAGGTATTGAAAAAGTGATGTATTTGTATTGCTCATATTATTTTTAATACCTAGATAATTTTAAATAACATTTTTTATTATCTTTTATACATTTTTGCTTGTTCTGTATCATTTATTTGTTGAAAAAGCAGACAATATGCAACAATAAATGCAAAGATATTAATAATATTTTAAAGTATTTTATTATTATTTAGATAAACCTAAATAATTTATTTAGCATGTGATAAGTGTTATGATTTCTGGAAGAATATATTCAGGGAACTTTCAACATTATTATGGTTTTCAAAGTTTTTTTCTTTTCTTCCTCATTGCCCTATTGAGGTTAACGGTCCACTGCTTGGATATGACACTTACATGTGTCCTTAAGTCATCTGACGTCTTGTAGTCTCATCTTACACATCAAAGATATTGACTTTTCCAGGTCTCCCTGGGGTCATCTCACAGGTCATCTTCCTTCTGCTCCGTGCTAACAGAATCCACTTTGGTAATCAATTCTCTAGCATCCAAATTAATTGTCTAACTAGTTCATCATTCTAACCTTTTATGAACTACCTAACTTGGTAATCTGGTATCCAAGTACAGGGTGAATATTATGTTCCAGGTCGATTTTGTTTCGCTGCTATTTTGATATAAAAAATATTTGTTAGTTTGTATTTAATAATCATAGAGAATCATTAATTACAATTTGTTATAAAGCATCTAACGCCTCAATAAAAGGTTAAAGTTATTCAAAAATTTTATATAAATAATAATGACAATGCCGTGACCATTAATGGTGATTGCTATGGTCACATGTTGGAAAACTTATTGGTGACCGAATTGAGTAAATTGGACCTGCACCACATATAGTTTTAACAGGACGGCACCACTTCACACACAGCCCGAGCTACACTTGAAATTTTTTCCGACCGCATAATGTCAAAAAGTGGTGATATCGACTGGCCTCCTCGATCACCTGATTTGACTGATCGATGGATTGAGTGTGAGGCGTTTTCACTAGATTAGGCCAAGTCAAAGTGGGAAATTGTCATAATGTTATTGTAAAATTTTTCTGTGTACTAAAAAAACGATTATAATATCAGATTATATCTTACACATAGAATGCAAATTTTATGTATAATATTTGCCTGTGATTATTAAGTGATATCGAAAACCGGACACATTTAATCGTTCGGGACGTATTCAAATGAATTAAGCGAATTTTATATGTCTCACTTCAAACAATGACGCCATGTCTATATATAGAAATTATATTTTATTTGATTTATTTATATACTTAGATATAAATTATACCTATTCCATTCTGAAGTCTGTCGTGAAGGTAATCTATTTATTATATATTTATTCAGCATTCAACAATACTTATATAGGAACGTTATAGCAAAATAATGTAATAGGAATATTTCATTTAATTGGTACTTTCCACATTTGCATTCGAATGTGAATGTGATTTGGACTTTGACCTGTTAGTGTAATATCAACACCGAGGAGGAACTTAGAATATATTAAAGCAGCTTCACTGCGAGCGATCAGAGTGTGCATTAACTTGTTAAGGATTCCAAAGTCGAACATGTGCCATCTTAATTAACCCTAGCAATGCAAAGCCAGTCATCGGCCAGGCGGGGTGGGGGGAAAACTAACACTGGACAAGACACGCTCTAAGTGGAATTGAACTCCACTCTTGTCTCTCCGTCGCGGTTTTTATATTCCTAATGTAGATAATATTATCGAAGAAATCTATTTTATAAAGCATTCAAATTTATTTATATGTATGTTTGATATGTTTACATGTTCCTGGTGTTCAGAATTCATTCTGTCAATTTCAATGTTGTATATTTTAAAAATTGGTTTTGATTCTTTCTTAAATCAATGAATCAATAGTTCCTGTGAATTTTTTCATATTTTCCAGAGAATTGTATAATAATAATTTATTTATTTGTTATATTCATACGGCACGGTGTACCATTAAAAAAATGTATAAAGACAATAAATCCTTACTAACAGATTCAATTGTATTTAATCAAGAATATACGAACCAAATTCTTTCAGCAACTGGGTACACAGCCAATCGTTCAATTTACTAACCCATTAATTATTAGTGAAATGATATACGAGGATCCAGAGGCCGCTTACATTAGTACTTAATACTTGTTCCGCAATGGACCTCGCTGACATTGTGAGATAAAACTGCACTTTATTGCATTCCTAATGACTCATGGACAACCCATAATCTCCATTGATTACTTTTGTATAAGTTTGGTTTGGTTTTTCAATAACGGAAAAATGTTCGTTGATTTAGTATGTATGTGAATTTTTATTGATTTGTTTATTTATTTATTTATAACATTTGTACAGCAGTAAAAAAAATATTTTACACACATTTTAAAATGCGTCACCCAACTAGGCAACCTTTTTTAGGGCAAATTGGTAAACAAATACATTTTACAAAACCAAAACTCATTGAAGACAATACACAATAAAATCGAATACGTAAAATATTTTAAAAATATATGAAAAAGAGAGAAAAAAAAACCCAATTTGCGATACAATATGTAATGTAAACACACAAAGGTAAATGTAAATATGCAAGATCAAAAAACACAAAGCTAGTTATAAGAATTGTTTCATTATAAAAAAAAAAGGTTACTCTCAGTATATGAGCTTCCTAATTTCAACAACCAATTTGAAACATCCCTTTTAAAAGCCTTAATGTCAATTAAAATTCTAATTTTATTTCCAATTTGATTGTAGTAGTTATATTGAATAATGTAATATTCTGGGAGCTTGAAAGGTGAATAATCTTTGATCAAAAGTAGTTTTTATTCTTGGAACCATTCTAAGCTTATAGGAGCAATATTGACAGAGTTACGAATTTTTTAATTTTTTTAAAAATTGTCGCCATTTTAAGCTAATAATAAGTATAGTTAGTAGCTATATTAACTGCATTAATAATTCTTATATCATATTATAGTGGTGTGCACGCTGTTTTGTTGGAGTTATTTTGTCCTGGGCTATTTTGTTCCTTTACTTTTTTCACATACGTAAAACCTTTTCACACCGTTTAGATAGTTTTCAAGGCTCGTGATACAATTTTTTTAATTGATTTAATTATTGCTTAAGTTTTTATGCGGTCGCTCGATTTATTAAACAGATAAAAATACTTCATTACCATTGCTTGATCTTAATTTAAGATAAAATTATAAAGTTTAACTTTATCGATACATTTTTTTAATATTAGAAAATATAATACATTTTTAGAATAATCAGTATATATAATATATATCCATATATCTTTTAACATTTATTTCTTCTCTATGAGAGTAAGACTCGTGTATAGAGAAGGAGTATATACCAGAGTTTATGTTTCAGGTAGTCTGTGTACATGTTTTTTTTGTATTTGTAATTTTCTATGTATAGTAAGTAGTCTGTAATTTTTTCTAATTGTGATGGGAAGATTGTTAAAAATTTGATGCCTTGATAAATATAGTGGTTTTGGGTTGCGGTATATTTCAGTTTTGGAATATCAATTTGGTCTCTAAATCTTGTAGATCGGAATTCGCTTCTAAAATTTAATTGATTTTTAATTTTGATAATTTGGATTATTGATTTTTTTTTGTATATGTCTATTATTTTTGATATTTTGAAATCTGTGAAGAGTTGTATGCTTGTATAGTGATTTCTAATTGTGATATTGAAGTTTTATATGTTCCTATAATGAATTAATATATTGAAGTGTCATTGTAAAGAATGTTTGTACTGTGGTACCAGATGAAAACAATAAATTTTATCGCAAGTGTCGATGAAATCAATTCCTACGTAATTTAAGGGGCTTTCGCATGACGGATAGTCTTGATTTGCGACAAAAACCTTTTTGGATTTGTCATTTGAGATTATAAGGTGCCACATAACTCGCGTACACCTACTTCGTGACTTGTTCAATAGTAATAAGAAACTCAGTATAGAATTATTATTTTATTAATATTCAAGAAAATTAATTCATTTTATATTGAAATTAACATTTTTATTATTTATATCCGCCAAAGATTGATAAATCAGTCATTTGTTTCATTTTAAAATGTTTTATTAATTCTCGCGTGGTTTTATTTATAGTGATGATATAAAATAATTTAACAGGATTTATATTTCATGCAGAATACAAATTAAAATTTAATAAATTTACTTTATTTTTAACTTCTTATAAATATTATATTTCAATAAAAGCCTTTTTGTATTTGTGCTTATAAAGATTATTCAATTCTAAAACAATTTTTATTTTGGATAAAATGACAAGACTAAATTACAATCCCGGGATTTCGAGTTTCGATTTTGATGATCTCGGAACTAATCTTTGGATAATTAAAATCAGAAAGTGTTCATTTGCTCGTTAATATATAAAAAACACCATCGGTTTATCTAAGATATTTATATTGTAATAAGTAAGTAAATAATCGTTGAACAAAAAATATCGTTGCATAATAATGAAAGATTAACAAATTTAACTTAAATTTTTTTATTATTAGGAATAAAATTCCCGAAACGACGCAAATCACCGATTCATCATTTAGTCTTGATTTATTTCTGATACCCCAAAATTATTGATCCTAAAAGTTTCGGGATTACGTACTGTAAACTGTGCCGGGATTGATTCCCTAGTAAACAATCACTAACTTTTAAAGATATGAGACAAAAGCTTACAATAAGTAATAGCACACTAAAGCCACTAGTACAGGTGTACTTTTTAATTTTTATTTTTTTAAATTTATTTTCAATTTATTAATCTGTTATAATTACAATGAAACAATCAATAATAAGTTTTTTTTTTAGTTCTACTACTTATCTAAAAAGCATGTGCTTGTGCATAGAAGGGGATTACATATTAATAATTATTGTTTATAATAACTAGCTTATAATAAAATAAAATTCAATAAATTACTAGCAACGTTATAACAATATTATACATTTTAGGATACATGTTTACCTTTTAAGTATTTTTTGATAGCATTGATTACTTCATTGTTATCGTTGATTATATACTGAATAAATAGTTTGTTCAGAATTTTTTTTTATAAAAATTGTAATTTTTCTTTAAAATTGATAAATTTACATTTTAATAATCCAACATTTACATATATAGCATGTAATTTAAAATGATTGCATCAAAAAATATATACAAATTTGTTTATATATTTTTAAACAGATTCGATGATGTTAGTTACGCTGATATTAATTTTAAAATTTTAATCTACAAGGTGTCCCAAAAATATGTAAAACCTACACATGAGACAGGAGTTCCAAAATAGAACGTCAATAGCATTTTAAAATGAGCATATTGGAAAAGTTTTACTTAAGTTAATGAAAAGTTTTATTACCCGAAGCATTCCCATTACTATCGTAATGTGAGAGCCTATTTTGATGAAAATCTGCCTGACACTTGAATTGGTCTAAGAGATAAAATTCTTTTTTTTACAAGATACGTAAAATATAAGATTGATGGTATAAAACTGTAAAATATTAAAGAATTAAAAGCAGCTATTAAGGTGTTATGCACCCAAATATAACATGTTTGACATTTGAATTATTTATCGAAGATGTCAATTCCAGAATGGACAAATTCGAACGTTTACGATAAATACAAAAATAATAAAAACATAAATTTGGCTTATTTATCAATGAATTTATAACCCCTCAAAGTGTAAATACATTTTTTTTGGGACACCTTGTATTTTTTAACATAACAGTGCTCCTTATCGCGAGATCATAATTTGATATGAAAACAAATATTTAACTCATGACGAATAAAAAATTAAAATTGACATACTGGCAAAAGCAGTCGGCACCCATCGATCAATACTCCACTGTATAATTACACTTTAAATTGAATTCAATTTTATTCACAAATTAAAATATAATCATGTTAGCCTAAAATCTAATATAAAACGCCTATAAACGAGCGTGATTATAGACAAGAACTATTATTTAAATAAAAAATATAACGTATTTAATTAAATTAATAAAACATGCACGTCTGTCTGGTTAGATTGTTTAATAATGTAACTAGAAATTTTTGTTTAACCCAAAATTATATATTGTAGTTGATATGCATGTTCTAGATTAATTTTGTTTTGCTGTAAATATATCGGAATGTGTCGATAAGTGCTAACAGGTTTTAGAGGAGCTTTCGAATTTAAAATCATATCCGCTGAGCATTAGTTGATTGGCAGTTTCCGATTCTGCGCACTGACTTTTTATGACAATTTAGTGCTCACTTCATCATTTGATATATAAAAAAAAAACTGTATCCTGACGAGAAAATTTTTTACACCGGTAATGGCTGTCATTTACGTGAAGTAATTTACTGTGTTAATTAACACAGTTGTTAAATAAGATTTAAATGATTATATATATTAAAAATACAAAATAAATGTATTAATTAGAAAGATATACATGTAAAACCAATTTTATCGAAAAATATTGTTACGGGGAACGTGCATTAACCGATTGTGCTATACCAACATAGTGCTTTGATAACAAATTTTCAATCCTATATGTTACACTTTTCAAATTAATACATCTGTCGTTCCATTATTTGAAAGCCATCTTCTTTATATATTTATTATTGGATTGGAAGAGATCCTGGTTCAAATCACGGCGGCAAATTGATTATAAAAAATATATAAAATTGATTTTATAAGTATATTTTCCTGTGTTCTGAATAATTGCAACTTCACAATAGGAATGTGCTCTCCTTAATGACATATATTTGGAACCAGGATTACTTATTTAAAATATTTTTATTAATACTCGTAGGTACAAAACAAAAAACAGAAAAAGGCGAAAGAATGTAATGAAATTATTTTAATAAAAATGTAATTCAAACGTTTTAAACTCGTTTTTAAATACTACAAATTATTATAAGTTGATTTATCAATAAACAGTGTAATTTTGCAATTATTGAAAAAGGTTTATAAAATGTTTAATAAAAAATATTAAAAACGACTATTATGGGAAGTGTCGCAAAATGATTTATCTATTGCCAACTACATATTTCATTTTAATGATAATTTTTAAAGCAATTAAATACCTTTAATAGATTCAGAACAGTAAAGTATATTTTTCCACACGAATCTAAAATAAAAATCGATTTTGCGAGATGGTATATGATGCGATTAAATAAAAAATGTAAAATATGTAGTTACATTTTTTTTTAATGTTTGACACACGTGGAAACAGTGCGGAATTTTTGCGATCACTCTTCCGCAGATCGTCCTCTCGTAGACATCTTCATTCAACAGCATCTCCATCGAGCCATTCCAAAGTTCAACCGGGAATTTAACTGTATAATTCATCACATGTTCTTTCATTTCTATACCCTGCTCTAGTTACAACAAACACCCTACACTGCGACATACGAACAACACGTTGAGACCAGAAGATGTTAGGAGCTTCAGTCTCACAACAACATAACCTTCGGACACAATTACCAGTCAATCATATTTAAATAACCTTAACAAGCACACGCCCAACTCCTACAACATCTTAATAATTATAATAATGCCATCATAACACATTCTTTAAGTGCCATGACCAAAAAATCGACCTGTAACTACTATTTTGAAAAAGTATGCGACGATAAAGTGACTCAACAAAAACGTCATACCCGTTGTGACTGCATATTTTATTCAGTATCTATAAAAGTTTATCTTATATTTTGACGCTTTTTAGAAATACACATGCTCGAAAATTAAAATATATCCTTTCACGTATCAGTGTAAAGGTAAAGAATTTATTTGTGAATTCAGTACCTACTTATAATTTGCAGTTTTAAGCAACTATTTTATAACATATGAAATATTAAAGTATATATCAAAAATAAATGTTAGAAGATTTAATTCCTTTCTTCCTTCACTGTGAGCTGTACATGATTATTTATTATATATACTCGATTTTTACAAATAAGATTTGAAACGATTTACCAATACCGTACTAACAATAATATGTAGTAAATACAAAACACACTTTTATAATTGGTTGTTAAATACATGACAAAAGATTTAAATTGATTGACTTCTTTTCAAACCAAAATAGCACCTGTACAACGTCGCCCGTAAAAATAAATGTTGGATGATGATGTTTAGCGGGCTGCTCAATCCGTTTGAAACAACACGTTCCCAACATCATTGAGTTGTCAGAATTGATGTTTTAATTAGTGAGAAGTGTTGGAGAGCTTTTTGAGCGATAAATAATGAGGATGGCGTCCAGCGCTGCAGAAGAATCTTCATTACTATTTCCTGTTGGTGCAGGTATTGTAATAACATAGAATTAGCAGCCGGAGTGACCAGGTCGATTCTAGCCACGTTTTTGTGCACTGCAATAATAACTTATGAGACGTGAATTTTCCTTATATTTATCACCAAGGTAACGAGGATGATCTTCTCAGATGTCAGCAACATTTCTTGCTCAACTAGTAATACTAATAAAATTTCGAACATTTCATTTTTAAAGCATTCTCTTGAATAAGCTTGAAGAGCTATTGTGGAAGTCTATCGCTTCTATAATTAGGTATCATCACCGCCGACGACCGCTGAATGTATCTCACATTTACATATGCGTAAAACAAGAGCTTCAATACAACAACAATAACCAATGTAAGCAGCGGTTCAGGAGGCCAGCTCATCATCGGAATATCATCTCCAGGAATCGCCCCTAGGTGTAGTAATTTTATTGTACGAATATTAAATATATACAATTTGTAACTGTGTTATATATTTTGTGAGTGAATTAGGGGCATTCATCACTCACACTATAACATATCCTTCCGATTCATCTGCTATTAGCCCACACAAACAGCAAACATTAATTCACAAAACACTCCTTACATACCTTGAAATCCATCACAAGCAGATTGAATAGTCCTAGTTACAGTAGCTGGGACATCTCATATGAAAGCAATTTAACAAACAGATATTACGTTGACTCAATATTCCTATGAGAACCTCACGTAGCATATAACCTTTTTAAAAATATATCGTTGGTTTAATACAACAAGATCGCACGTTACTTAAGAACTGTCATGCAATATACAACCTATTAAAGTGATGGAGTTCAACAGATATTATTTAAAAATATAAATAAAAAGATGGAAAATTAATTAAAAATATTTGTATAATCCGCCATCGAGACCTCCTCCACTCGGCGGCCCGTCGAACATAGCGACGGAGGAGATCCAGCGGCGCGGGGTGATGTGTGAAAAGTGTCCCGGGCGTGGGCGTCAAGCGTCGTTTTCCGGGTCGCGATCGTCGCGATCGTCGCGGCCCTATGGGCCGTATAAATGTATAAATGTATAACAACAACTCCTCAGAATTTTCCAACTATCTTTTAGAGATAGGCCACAATTTTATGAAAGAAAACGGCATTGAAAGTTTGCATATTCATAATAAAAGACTTAGATTAGATAACATAGACATTAATTAAACTAACTCTAATATAATTAATAATTAATTAAACCTTACAAACAACCCGCTATTTAATATACTACAGTTTACGATGTCGCCCTATCAATCACGTCCCTACTCTTATTAAGACTCTTTACAACCTCGTTTAAAATTTTACGGAATAGTTTAGTTGTACGTCAGTCCTGAAGAAGATACGTTAGTATCAAAACCGGTTGACGTATAAATAATTCACAGTGATTTAAACAAAGTTAAATATAGAAACAATTTTTAAGATTTTAATTGTTTTGGAGACTTGCGATGTACCGAAATAATTTGAATGTTCACCGTGAAAATCTAATTTTCATATAGAAGTTTAATTTGCAATAAAAAACGGCAATAAAGATAATATTCTTGTATGTATATTTTTTTAAATTGGGATAAACTAATTAGAATGTAATCTGCGAGAGAGTCCAACAGTTCCAGACCCCGGGCGGAGTGTCGTGAGGGGCGCCCAGCGGCGAACGGTGCACAAAGTGGCAAAAGGCCATGCAAATTATTGTAATCATTTATTTTGTAATTGCCCGACGATTTAGAAACAAAATGTGTGAGCGTCGTGATTAAAGCGAGATGGCAGGAAGGCGCGACATCCCTGATTCGTATGTAAATGGGCGACTACCGTGAAGACACCGATATTCATTCCATCGTCATTATTGTAATAAAATATTTCGCCAAGTTAATTACTGTCTTTATATTTTTTCAGTTTCTTCATCAGTGTAATATTCGCCCTCATTTAAATTCATTTAAATATATTTAGACCGTTTTAATAGGGATATTACAAAATGTTTATAAATCGAATTTAAACGAAGAAGTTGTTTTACTATTTAATTGGTAAAAAAAATTCAGATCAAATTATTTTTTTACGAAATAATAATATTTAACAGACGACATACTAGAAGTGGTGTTTGGAAATGAAACTTTTTTTGTAGGCTGGTTTTGTGATACGGGCATTGATAAATAAATTTATTCACAGATATTAAAATGGTAATAATATTTAAATGTGGTTTTGGAAGACCGATATTTAAAACAGAACTTGAAAAAAAAAATTGGAAAGCCATCTGAGATTTTCATAACAAAAATTAAAAAAATATATATTATATTATCGTTTTAAAAGAATAATGTACAATATTTAATTTTAATGCGATTTAATATTGAAGATTTTTCTTTTGTGCCATAATAATATTATATATTAGTATAAATATTATTATTCATACATGAATAAATATATTTGATAGAATTAAGAAAGATCTCTCGATAGTTTGAATATTGGTAAACATCAGTATAAATGTTGGTTTATATTGGTTGGGTCATTTTACTCTACGTACAAAATGAATCGTAGTTCGCTTCGCGCACATCATACACATTATATGCTTTCGAGATGAATCTTTGAGAGAAATCTCATTCGAGTACATGCGCTCTATATAACTGATGAGTAAGGAGAGATTGGTAAATAAAATATTATATACGAGACGAGCGTTAAAAGCAAGAGTAATGGTGGATATCTGTAAAAGACATGGCAAATCAAGTAAACTTTAAAAGTCGACAAGCGTACATGAGATGATGCATGAATGTGAACGATGCAAGAGTGCTATGTCAGAATAGAAGAGTTTCATTATAGTAGACAGGCAGAAACAGCATAACTATTATATTATGCGCAAGTTAATATAGATTATTTAATTTTTTTAACCACTAAATGAGTTATATTAATTTAATACACCAACTCGATCAACAGGTTTCGGAAAATTCCATTTCCTTCATCAGGATATCAAATAAACCATATATGTCAAGATGTTTTTAAAAATCTATTTAAAAAAATATAAATTTTAAAATGAAACCAAGACCTAATTGAAATTATTTGAATTTTTTTTTTTCAGGAAATTTTTAAGCAACTTGTGATTAAATTTAGTTGATTATTGATGAGCCAATTTTAAAAAGGAAATTAAAAAATCTTTAACACTCCAGTTACCAACTTTTTTTTAATGAAAAAAGTTCTTAGCGACGCTGGTCAAGATGGCGATTATGTCCATTTGAAGACCTATTACAATAAAAGCCTCTTTGTAAAGCAACTTTCTTGGTTAATTAGGAAGGCATTGTTTCTCCGTGGCGGAGAGATTATTGATGATTGTGCAGATAGCATCCGAGTCGTGGACCGCGAGGGCGGCGAACGCCTGAATTTGAAATATTCAATGGAAATGAAACAGCTATCGCGTAGCATATTATAATATACAAGAATTCAATGATTCAAAGATAACAATCTAATGTTGAGTGTCATGATGGTGGGACTTGCTTTCTCAAACTTTGTTACTAACTTTTGAACGTACCACGTTTTTTGATGAGTTAGAAATTTTTTATTGTTTTCTGAGAAATAAATGTTTATCGATTATAATTAAATTTATAGCCTCCGTAATGAAATAATGTTTATTGTAAATTTCATTCATTTTATATTTTACCCGATATGGTTTGATGTTGCAAAACTTATGGTTAAAATATCATTAAAAATTTTCATTACAAAAATACGAGTACATACTGAATAGCAATTTTTTTGTATATGTGCCAGTTTCAAAAGTTATGTTCAACTATTTAACAGCGGGTTAGATTTTGAGGTTTGCATTCTCACTAAGCCGAGTCAAGCACAATGGCCCATGTCCATGGAAGAGATTTGACTCGAGACGAGATGAAGTACGGTACAGAGATCGGCATGAACTAATCTATGAATCATCATTTTATATGTTTTTCCCGCGGATTAGAATGTCTCATCCAATACCTTCAGCGACTCTAATAGATTAAAGTCTCATTGAGAGATCATCGAGGACATGAGCCATAACAGACAGCCAGATAGTCAGACACCATAGTCATTAGATAAGTATCCTGCATATCATTTAGTGTAATACTGATACCGGCTTTATTATGTTTTATGACCAAATTATATATATTCTACATTACATTCTTCCATTCTTTCTACTACATCCTGTATAACAGCTCATACTTTTAGTATAAAATGACGTCACCTTTATGAGTTAATACAAAATAATAATACAACATGTAAAGTGACTGGTAATAATATTTAAAAAAATAAAAACAACGGGGTATACCTACTTACTAAGAATACGACAACGATCTGTTACAAATAAAATTAGATTTAAACACAAAAATGTATTTACTGAAATTTTATTAAATATTGTATATTTTATTTATTCCGTCCAATCTATCTAAAACATAGCTTCGCAAAAACTTCCGGATTAAGAATTATAAGTTGAGGATGCGTATTATGAAAATTAATTTGTATAAAAGATGGAGCTAAGTTTATTTATCATATATATATACTTATTGATTTAAATTTAATACAAATTATTTCTATGGAAAATTAAGAATATATAAAATTGAGGTGAAATCAATAATTTCTGTCATTATTGTTTTTAAGTTAAAAAGGGCTAATATGTAAAAAATCTATAAACTATTTTTTATTCTTAAATTATTAAAATTTTGATTAATCAAAATAGAAATATGATTTAGAATTCTGACTTTATATATTATATATCCAAATCGCACATGTTATTGTATTCAAATATAGCCAATGCAAATTACGGTCATGCAAATAACAGTCAATTTATTAGCTACGATTGTGACATAGCAATAATTTACTTTAATAGCTCAACGACTGTATTTCTTAAATCAGTTTAATAGAAAACGTTTGATTGTCAAATTTAATGTTGTTTTAATCTTCGTTGAATAGAATATATCGTGTTGTATTGGAAAATCAAATGTCTATGAAACAATATTTTGCTTTGGTCATAACTGCAGCAACAATGTTTCAGCTCCAGATAAAGCCATGATTTGAACTTTACCAGATAGCAGCTCAATTTCCACTTATGGTCTTTATTAATTGTTTCGATCCATTTAAGAGTTAACGGGCAAAGCATTGCTAAAGCCTTGCAATAAAGCCTTAAGAACGCTTTTGTAATGGCAGATTAAAATTCCGTTACCTGAAATCGGGTATTAACTGCATCCACAATACATGTCGCTCGTATCGATTTGAAAACACTTTAAAGGTTATTTCGATTAAGGAACTTTCCCATTTCAAACAAAAATGACTCTAGTAGAATATTTAAGAAAAATGTATACTCTTTCCGAAATAACTGTAAAACTTCATAATCACATATGTGAATATAAAAAAACTGTTTTTTACGATTCTACTCGTTTAAATTACCTAAGACGCGTTTCGCCTTGTAAGGGTTGGTTTGTTCAAGCAAATTGTTTATTGTTTTAATATTTATTTGTTTATTTAACGGATACTCCAGTAAAGTTTGTCACTAAAACTGTCTTTGAAATTAGAAATAGCGCGTTATAAATATCGTAACATTTTAATATAATTTCAATTTTTTTTTGTGTTTTTCTATTTTATCGGTATCGGGATGGATACAGGACCGTGATTTATGGAAATGCATTACAAGTCGAGTCTCATTTTGTTAAGGCCACTATATGTCAATACTGACATGGAGAAGGAAAGAAGGAGAAGAAAATAATAGAGGTATGTACATAGAATTCATGCGTACCAATATTATTAGTATGTTTAATATTAGCTAAACACTTTAGCTATGAAAATGGGAATAATTTAGTGATCTTCCGGGAAGAGTCTTGAACCTCTAGAGCGAGTGTCTTACCACTAGATCAACGAGTACGTCTATTATATTTATATTTTTAAATATTTATCTGTTATTATTATTATTCCTATGTACAATTCTATTATTTCGTGTTTTTTATACAGAAATTATAGTTGTCCACGATTAAGTTCAATGACGAATTTTCAGTAGTTCGGTACATTATAGTGTATAATTAATATACAACAATCTTAAACACAAAAAATGTTTTTTCCGTATTTACATTAAATAAGACTAAAAATGCAATTGTTAAGTAATTTCTTATCTATTCATCAGAATTACTATAAGAGAATAATGAATGAAGGCGTTCTATATAATTTCTAAACTAGTATTTAAAACCTTGTCCTAGGACGTCATTTAAGCCTCACATTTTCTGAAATAGATCTTCTTCCATATTAATTATCTTCCATATTAATTAAATACCACAATATCACAAACACTTTTTAGTCAATAGATATTTTATGAAACGTCAAGAAAAATAATTTGACGTTTTAATTTTGAAAATCGATCGTTATGTGGTAAATTATTATAAGGTTTTTATAAAATGTTACTCTTATTAATTAAAATAATCTAAAGCAGAGTCTATCTAACAGAAGTCAAAGGAATATGATACTTTATTTCAATGAAATGTGTCAATTTCACATTAATTTTTACCTGAAATACATTATTTATTATATTAACAATTTTAATAAAAGAAAATTATAATATTTTTTTAAACATATTATTTTTAATACCTACCAAAAAAGAATCTAGAATTATATAAACGATGCATTAGATAACTTTTTAAACGGTATGGGAAATTTTCACTGTTCACAAAACTAGTCCATCCATTGTGGGAATTAAATGAATCCAAAAACTTTTTAAGAACAGGTTAATCAAATTATAAATCTGTGCACAATGAATGATACATTTAGGGGATGTTTCACTACTTTCGGATAAACCGCCAAATCAATTTGACGTCCATGTATGATTTAGCGTTAAGGCACTCGCATAAGTGGTTGATGGTTCTAGTCTCGTCCCGGGAGACCACCGAGTTAGTTTTAATTGTAGTAGCAAAGGCACGTAGTTTCCTTCGCTTGGAAGCAGTAAGAAGATTGATGAGACATGTTTTTCGTTTACGCACATCTATTTTGAAAAAAGTTATCCATCGGATAAATTTATTCGATAGTGTAGATTACACCTATCATTATTCGAATACTTTGTAGATTTGTTTTTACATTTTTATGTATAGTCAATTCCGCTTAATTGGGATATGTCGGGATCAGGACATTCGGTCCAATTAAGCGGCTGCCTTAGTTAATCAAAGCGAGCGTAAAATTAAACAACGAATATTTTTCTTGAATTATACATTATGTATTAATAAATTCTTTAAAATAAATATAAATTATAAGAAAATAATAAAAACACAGAAAAGAATAAAAATTCTTAAAAATAATAATAATAATAACATAGATAGGGGAAGTGTTTGTACCTTGGACCATTTTTTTTATAAAGTCTCGTAGTAAAATGTTTAATTAATAAATGATGTTTAGTTGTTGTACACTTGCAACTAGATAAATTATTTATGTTTTAATTATTAGAAGTGATAACACGTTTATCATTGATAATAAACATAGGAATGAAATTTTAGCAATGCCCTAGGTATGGGATGGTCCCGCACCTTGGGCCACACGGTAACGTATCTTGGTCGTACTAATTAATTGTTCAATAAAACTACTTATATTGTTGATAAATTTATATATATTCGAAAGTATTAAATGAAGCATTAAGAAAGCGATAAAAACTAAAACGCCTGTGAAAGAGAAGCTATATATATATATATATATAAACCGAGAAAAAGTGAAATAAAATAGAACTAATTTAAAAATATAATTTTTTTACATAAATATTAATTAATATCAAAAAAATAATAAACTAAAAAGAGTACCCATTAAAACCATCAAAAATAAACATAATATCTAATATTTAAAACACGTAATATGCACTTGGCAAACCGTATTCTATTCTACGTTATAATGGCCAAAATCAACACTAAACAATAAAAATTGACTTTGCCTAACTAATCTAGTAAATTTTATTATTTAAAACAATTTAAAAGCAATATTTTTCATATGACGCTGTGACGTATTTTCAGAACTACAGATAAATTTGTTTTTAGAGATAAAACTTCAAAAATTTACTTGCATATAAGTAAAGTAAAGTAGAAGTTGTGCCTCTTTCTTTAACACTTTGGCTACATAGTAATGTTCTTAATTATTATGTATATTTCACACCAAAACAAAATAATTTACTGATAATTGGGCATCTATATGTAAGTCTTCTTCTTCTACACTGACAAAATTGATATAATACAAAGAATACCTCGATGACATCGTTTCTCCTGAAGAGATGGTATCAATATTTTTCAATAAAATACAATTGTAATGTTTTTTACTGCATGTTTTTAATAACTACTGTGCTGTAGGTTGTCATTTTTTGCAGCTGTTTCTCCTTTTAATTTTTTTTTGGTGTGTCTAATAGAATGCGACATCTAACAGGCTTCCGACATACTCAAATACAATAAATTTTTTGTGATGTTGCTTTTGGAAATGACTGTGATATTGACTTTTCTTTCTCCGGGCGCCATGCTTCCCTCTTGTTTAGACCCTTTTATGGCTATTAATTTTGGGTGGGTTAAGAACGGTAGAAACCTCAGTTTCATCAATATATCCAGGTATAAATTTTTATCTGTCTTCAACATTGCATTAACTGGATATTATCCTGAAGAAAACGACAGATCCTGCTGTTATTGCTACTGCGGTAGTTTGGTTAATTTAGTATAATTATGATATATACAATATAATTATGAAATACAAAACAAATGAATGAAAATATAATTAAAATCGCGTGCCCTGCGGTGGCCCACGGTTTGTTACACACAGTGAGGCGAATAAAATGACAACATTTTTGAGGTAATATTTTTCTTGTATATTAGATGTTTTTTAAGAGTTAATATAATCAGTAAACAGAAGCAAAAATAAGCAGAAGCGTTTGACTCCGACTTCGCTGGCCTACGTTTTAGCAAATAGCCCAGAAAACTCAATACAGAAGATTCTGAACGATTGTATACTATAGTCGAGGACGGGAAGGCAGTTTAAGACGGTGTTATATATAAGGACGATACATATTACTATATATAATAACTTGAATTGAAAAACCGGTAGGAAGTTTAACTCGGGGGCTAAGGCTGATAAAGGTAATATTTATTGTATCCTTTGTTTTGAATTCTAGGGGCGTTTTCTTGGAGTGTAAAGTGAACGCCGTGCTCAGATAGCGGATAGTTTACGAACCTTTGTTTCATTAGCTCGGTATTTCAATTATTTCCTTTTAATTAATTTGAAAATGAAATACCAAGCCGCCAATTATTATATTCGCCACATATCTAGTTAGGTTCGGATATGATGTTGATAACAGAAATTAGTCATAGCTAAATTAATTCATTAAAAATCTTATCTTACAAGATAATTATTTCTCATTTACATATATATAGCCAAATTAATAATTAGTAATGGCTGGTGGGCGCCGATGTGTAAAATACGTTTTTCGAATAAGTAATTTTATCGACATGTTACAAACTGGTTGGTGAACCGCCCTAAGTGAGTCTGATTGGCTTGTTATTTCAGTTGCAATGAATTTTAAATTTTTCTAATAAGTACTGAGGACTAAACTAAAATGCTATTATGGTTAGCCAGCACGACAACGCGGAAAGTTGTTTATAAATTAGAAAATAACACATTATAAGGTTAGTATTACAAGTCAAATGATTTCACCTTTACGCGCTAGAATATTAATTTTAAGAGTTTTAAAGTAAATCCATATTGAAAGAGGTGATGTCTTAATGAAAGGACATGCTCTATATTAGCTTACAGCACTGTTTCCCATTATTTAGCTTTTTTTATTATTTTGTATAACGATTTCAGCAATTGTAGCTTTACTTTTCAGGTTATCAAACCAAATTATTCGTTCATTGGAAAAATATTTTCAATATCTTTGATTATTGTACTATATCAGAGCCAAAGTGATGTATCTATTATATATGTACTGTATATAACGGACCTGATACACAATATTTTGGCGGAAGAAAAATATAAAAAATATAAGTCGAAAATATTTCAGCTGCGTCTATCTAATTTCAACCATGTCGGAGATATAAACATACAAAGAGTTATAGTTATGTAATTATTTCGAATAATTAAAAAAATTATTGATTCCAAATTATATATTAAATACAAAAAATAAAAGGTCATCAAACTTCGAGCGGCCAGACTATTTTTTGATAAATATGAATCAAATATATTAATCAGAAAGATGTACATATAAAATCAATTTTATCGAAAAATATTATTGTTGCGCCACCTGAATTCGAATCTGGATCTCTTTCTAAACTGGGGAAGGTGCATTATCCAACTATGCTACAGTGACGATATTTTTAGCGACAAATTTTCGAACATATATGTTACTTTTTGATATTACACATTTAATTACAACTTCCGTTATTTGAAAGATGCATCTACCTTATTTTTACGGAATCTCAAATACCTTTGAGTAATCTGATAGCAGACCCCGGAATTATCAATTCATTTTTATTAAATTTTGAACACATTGATGGTAATAGGTTGATTTTGCAAGTATTTATAAGTATGTATAACTTTCTAGTTGATATATTTAATTTATATTAAAATACCACAGAACTATGTTCTGAATAAATTGTATCTTCACAATAATAATGTTTCTCCTTAAAAATTTTACATGTTTATGTAAAAAATTCAAACAATTATATTTTTTGTGTACATTAGCACAAATTTGTAATTTAGTCAGGTATCTATCTATTTATATAATATTGTGAACTAGGTAGAACTGTTATACCGTATACATCATCTATAGTCGCAAATCGTACGTTAAACGTGTGAAGATTCCACAGAAAAGGCTCTAAATTTATTGTAGAAACGTCTTTCGTCTGAATTTCCATACACGCTGAACATACCCAGAAAGGTGGTACTCCCATCAACTCTCAACAGCCACAAAGACACGAGGTACCCACGGCACTCAACAATAATACAGACGCTGCCTGCAGCACTCGGACGAGCTGAATCATGATTACTCTTCTTATCGACGTTTTCCAAACAACAGTTTCAGAAACCGCCACCAATAACAATTCGCACACCTAGCAGTAATTTATTTTTACAGTTAATCTGTATATAAGTAACTTCAATAATTTCAGTACAAACAGTAAGTAGTTTTTTTTTCCATAAGTTATGAACATGCCTAGACCGTGGCTCATCTCTACCCTATTTAAATTTTAGATTCCATATCATGTTAAATAAGTTGAAGCAGTTTCCCCCAATGTATCTAGCATGAATTTGCTATGATGTAAACTTCTTCAAAGTCAGGTATTTATGATAGGCCAATGAGATACAATATTAATCTATATCTATCTATCTATCTTCTCTATACATAAAGAAGAGTGTCTATTGGTTTGTTTGTTTTTCATACAAATCTACAGTTTTATTCTGAGCTTTATAAAAATTTGCACACTTGACCTTCGAAACAAGAAGAAGGTTACTGTCTTCACGAGATTTCTATAAACCAACCCGATCTTGTTTTCCCACCTATTAAAGCAGAATTTTGTTATATCTTGATAAAATTTTGCACACTTGACGTTCAAAATAAGAAGAAAATTATTGTCTATATGAGATTTCGAAAAAAAACTACCCCTATCATCTTAAATGAAGGCCCTTCATTCTGCGTAAAGCCCGGGCAACGCAGGCTACTTCAAATAGTATTATACATATATTAATGTTCTTGAAAGATAATGCTTTCAGTAGACTATTCAGACTTTGAAAACGTGCATTAGGCAAATTACGTCATATCATAGTTCTACAGCATGTTTGAAAATTATTCACATATTCCATGTTCAAAACAGTATAAACTCGTCTTGAATTCACAAAATTTACGTCTAGCAGAAGGTCACAATTAAAAAATATTCTAGTTATCCCAACAGTTAATATAGATGACAAAAAAAACATTTTAAACCTTTTCACTCGGGTTTGTTAAATTGCTCGTGATTTGAATGTTTCTTCTGCACATTTCGGACGGGTCTTATCGGTTGGCGCTTTTCTTTGGCTGTGCGGGTCTAACCGCGTGACCTTGAGATCTGACCCTCGATTGGTGTAGAGATCGCTGCGCGCGCACGCGATATGGATCACCACGTGCGCGCGTGCACACACCGGACAATGAACGTGCTCTCGTCCACTAAGCCTGGAATAACCCGGTTAATCTCGTAATGCGAGCTTTATTAAAATAATAAACTGGTAGACGGAAATTGATGTAACCATGTTTTAATACGATTTTACTAGGAGTCTGTAATAAAATAATTAATATCAAGCTAAGTGTATCGTATGTTTCCACTAGAACAAATGTTTACAGTTTTATATTCTGGAATGACCAAGTCACAACTTCACTTGAAATGTTATTATATTTTTCTAATTTTTAATAGAGTTGTCTTCTCGTATAGTTTTTACGTATTATGTTACTTTATGAACAGTCGAACGTAGCTATTTTTAATGTATTTGGTTATTAAAAATCGGTATTAGTTGCAAAATCAGTCACTTTTGCCTGCTGCCATTTATATTAGAATTCAACCAATAGCAGTCTTCGCTACTGAAAATCTTGTTTTTGGAAAGAGTTGTATTTATTTCATATTTTGAACCAGGTTATCATTCAAAATAAGAAGTGCACTTATAAATATATTGTTCTTCAAGCTCTCAGTTTTCAGTTTTCACGTTTTTCTCCAAAGAAAAAAATATCGAGATGGCTGCTTTTGATTTCTTCACTTCCCTGACCTTTCACTTGGTCTCCCTTATTGATTGCTTTACAATAAACAATACTGACAGCGTTGTATAGTCATAAATATACAAGTGAATATTATGTTCCAGGTCAATTTTGTTTGGCTGCCATTTTGGATTGGTAAACATTTGTCAGTTTACATTTACTAGTAGATTACAATTTATTATGAAGTATTTAACGCTTCAATAACATGTTTTGCAGCTCAATATTGATGGCGACGAAGCTTATTTTGACTTGCTGGGTTTTGTTAATAAATAAGACAGTCATAACTGGGGCACTAAAAATCCTCAATTGATTCACCAACAACCTTCATATTCACGCAAAATTACTTAATTAATTAATGGTGCGCCATGTGGGACGGCGGAACCATTGGGTCCAATTTCTTTCAGGATACAAGAGGCAATGCTATAACCGTTAATGGATTTGTCACATGTTGGAAAACTTATTGGTGACTGAATTGGGTCAATTGGGCGTATGGTTTTAACAGAATGGTTCCACCTCACGCACAGCCCGAGCTACGCCTGAAATTTTACGAGAAATTTATTTCGGCCACATGTCAAAAATTTTAAAAAGTGGTGATATCGACTGTCCTCCTTGATCACCTGATTTGACGGCTCTCGACTACTTTCTGTAGAGGTACTTGGAAAAAAAGGTCTACGTCAATAAACAAACAATAATTCCGATGCTACAGGACATTCGAAATGAAATAGCTAAAATAGCACGCGAAGTGTGCAAGAATGTTATGAAAAATATGGTTAAAAGAGCACGCATTTGTAAAGCTGCCAGGGCAGCCACTTAGCCAATATCATATTTTTTTTATAATTGTAATAAGCCAAATAATTGATAAATAAAAACCAATTAAAAATTTAAAAAAATAAATTATTTCTTAGTTATTTAAAAACAATATTGACCTGGAACATAATATTCACCTGTAGTTAGGTACTCGTTTGCAGTTTTAAGTTCTTGATGACGCAGTGTCGGAATATTCTACGCTTATCAATGGTTTTCTAGAAACAACAAAAAACCTTTGTGGTATGGTTCAGAGGTTTCCAGAATTAATAGTGATATTATTTGACGTGTTGTTAATTAACTCGTTAATAACTATCATAATAAATATAGTACGTACTATGCAGGGGATGAATGGTAGTTGATGGCTTGCGAGGAAGAAATGGATAGTGGCAAATGGGTATGAAAGATATATAGATAATGGTATTACTAAAGGTGAGTTAAACTGTCGTTTTTCAACATCAGTTATAAACGTTATCGTTGTTCGCGAAAACCGTTTTTATAAATATTAGTAAATAACGCCTTCGATTCGAATTTGTTTTAAGTATATATTTTTAGTATGTAAGTAATCTAATTTTATTACTTATTAAAGATTTTTAATTTATATGTTTTAATACAAATTAAATGAATCAATAAGAAAAATGTACAAATTATATATATTTGTTGAAAAAATAATTTGGTTACTACCGAGATATTTTTCTTGTCCGGGGAAACGTTTTGCCATTTCACCATATTAAAATTTTTAAATAAAAATTTTCTGAATATCTTACAAATTGATTAATTTAATTTGTAATAAAAATATTATATATTCATACGGAATTATCTTTTGAAATCGCTTGAAAAACTTCTAATAAAATTTTATATTTTTTATTTGTAGTCGTACATAATCATAAAAAAAATATAGGTAGTTGTGATTATTTAGATACAGTAATTAGTTAGACACAATTATGAGTTTATTTTTTCAACATTTATCATTTTATCATTATCATTATCATTTTTCAACATTTATCATTTTATCATTATCATTATCATTTTTCAACATTTATCATTTTATCATTATCATTATCATTTTTCAACATTTATCATTTTATCATTATCATTATCATTTTTCAACATTTATCAGAATTACAAACTTTAAATTCACATGAAACCAATGAGTCTTCTGAAGCGCGGAACCCAAAATGGATCCTTAGTGGAAACTAAGTTGGTAAAAGAAGAGTGGGGAGACCTCGATTTCATTGGAAGGATGGCATAAAGAAAGACGTAGTAGAGCTGCTATAGATTCCGAACTGGAAGACGTCACCGAGAGCCATGGAGCACGTGGAGACGACAGATTCAAGAGGTCAAGGCTAACATTCCCTTTAAGACGGGAATACTTGTACCAAGCTAAGCAACGCGAGTTGAGCAAAGTAAAAATCAACATATTTTTAATGTTGGTTTATGTATTATTATTATTATATTATTATTATTATTATTTATGTATTATTATTATTATATTATTATTAATATTTATGTATTATTATTATTAATAATAATATAAAGTGTTATTTGACAGATTATTAGGTATAAATATACCTAACGTAATTTTACTGTGCGACATACATTTATCGATTTATTTGACTTTTTTTGAATTCGTAAAACAACAATGAGATTGTACTTACAACTGTGCCTGCAATATTATCTCGACAAATTTGTCTCGTTTTACGACGTTGACGCAAAAAAATATTAAAAATTTGACAATCATTTGTATTACTTGTGATGAAAAAAATTCATTGGAATTTTTTTTTTTGGATTATAAATGAAAGACGCAGTGCGCTGACAATTCATCGGGTGCGCGCCTTCGTTGAGAGCACAGCGCGCGCACACGCGCGCATATCTTAGACACAAAATTGGCCAAGTCTCGATATGGACTGCAGAGTTAGTGAAGAACAAGATGTTACTTAGATACACGGGGGAGGGAGCGAGGTACTAGAGATGAACATGCGACTGGGTAATAAATAATATAATTGTCCATAATATGTACATTGGTATTAATGACGAAACGGTTTAGAAAATTTAATGTCAATGATTACTTAATTTTTCATATATTTCTAGACTACGAGAATCACTTGTGACGTTATGGTAGGTAGGTAGGAAGTAAAATATCTATCAAGGGTTTGTTATATCTTATTTAAAGGGTATATTTTGACAGAGGTGTAGAAATGATACGGAAAATGTGGAAAAACAACAACAATATTGTGAAAACTGTCACTTTGTACTTGTGTGTGTCAGGAGAGTGAGTAGATGAGTGGTGGGGGACAAGGATTATAAGAAACCGTCTCTGGGGGAACGGGCCTCTTTCATCTCAGCTTCTCCAGAATAACTAATCTATTTCGGAAGTGTATAGTTTATAATTACTGTAATACTAGCTATAATAAACTTAATATTGTTACAAGGACATACTGAGTTCATATTCCAAAAAACGGGACCCAAAGTAATTAGTCAGTAAGTAAAGGATAGAACCCCTAAGGAATCTTATGATACTTAGAAAGTCATCACAAATATATATGCATGAGAAATAGTTAATAGATGATTCCCGCAACCCACACGATACTAGACACTACTATATATTTATTATCAACCGATAATAGAATCTAGAACATTGGAAATTTAAAAAATTCATTCTCGAGATAAGCAATGAAATTTATGTTTTGATTTAGTTTTATATTTTGACGATGGTATAGACATCGCTTAGTTTTAAATGATAAAAATGAATTGGTCAAATGCAGTTATTTTATATGATTTATCATGGTATCTAACTACAAATATGAAATATATCACTTTTTTATTGTTAAAGCCCGTGTCCACAGGTGATATTTTTAAAAGAATTTCTTTTCAAGACAATCTCTGAGACATGGATATACTCCAATGAGATTCTTTGGACATGCACATTCTTTCACTGTGTACGTAAGATTCGTCTTCTTGCGCCTCACATCATGACCAGTGACGTTTGTGCGCATGCGTTTAGTCTCGCTGTCAAATTGAACGACGTGTTTTGAGTTTATAAAATTCTATTGTACGTTAAATATCAAATGTTTGTACATAAATGTTCCGTTCGTTAGTTGAGCGAATTTTAATATCCCCAGTAGCGATTAAAATTGTCTAAATATCTGTAAATTAATGGTTTCTATTTCACTAACATTTCAGAATAAATAACTGAATGTATCAATGATTCTAGATTACATTTTTGCACATTTATTGAATCGTGAAACAGAACGAAAACACAGGTTTGAAATTCTGTCTCTTTCTACAAATCTTAGCTGATTTCTCTTCAGATTAAAATCTCAACAACACGCGTATATGGTACTGAGATTTATCTCAATTTAATCTCTGAGATTAATCTCATCGTATTTTATTCCGTAGTCATGAGTCATTGCTTTATATTGCCAGTAGATTTTTTAAATTATTTAAACCATAGAGTTGGTGCTAATAAATGAGTATTTTTTATTATTGGTCATAAAATAAAATGAACAAACTTTATATTTTTACCAAATCAAGTTAATAGCGAATTTTTAGTGTGACACTATTAAATAATTGTATCAAAAATAAAAATATAAATTATAGGGACTCCTCAGCAGATGGTTGTGTACCGCTGCAGATCGTAGGAATCGAAACCCATCTGGAGTGGCCATCGAAGGTCAAGTGGCCTCTAGTGCTACTGTACCAGAGGTTTACAATACAGGGATTGTGAACCATAACAAAACGTTAAATGAATGCAATATTTAATTCAAATTAAATGTATTAATTTGAAAAATATTCAAATGAAATCAATTTATCGAAAAAATATTGGTGTTGCTACCGGGATCTCTTCCTATCCGGGGAAATGCGTTAACTGATTATGCTACACCAACACAGTAAGTTGACGAGAAATTTTCGAACTTATATGTTCTTTTATCACTTTCAAATTGATACATCTGTCGTTCCTTTATTTGAAAGCCATCTCCATTATATTTTTCGATAAATTGATTTTATATTTATACCTTTCTAATTAATACATTTAATTTGTATTAGAAATATCACAGACCTATGTTCTGTAAAATTGAAACTTCATAATAAGAATATGTTCTCCTTAAGAATGCAATATTGCTTACATAACAACACGCAAGTATATTTTTTGTCTATCCATAGATTTTATATTAAAACAGTCATTATTCAGGCTTTTTTGGAATAAACTGTAGATATTTTACGATTCTTTATTTAAAAAAATATGAAAATCACATCACTATTTCTTTCGTTGTACATTTTGAAAACATTGGTATGACACTACTAACATAAACACTAGTCCCTCGCACGGTATCTTTCTTTGGAGAGTAGACTGTAGAGTTGTTCGTTATATTTGATTAACACTTATGTCTTTTATGTGAAATGTCATTAATGTTGACAAGTAGTCATGCCATGTCACGTCAGAAATCAATCCGAAAACTTGTGTGATCATCCAAGTGTTTTTTTTTTTTTTGCACAGTCAATTTAGTGTAAAGTTTTCGAATCTTTTTTGCAATAAATTTTATTATGAAATATCCATTCAATCTTAAAGCATTTCTTTAAAAAATAATACCTAAATATATTGTAATTATCACCAAAAATAAATAATGTTGGAACCAAATTTAATCTTTTTCGCGATACAATTTTCTTTGATTTTCTGAATTACAAAATATTTTTATAAAAAAAGCACACATTTTGGTAAAAATTGTATTTTTCACAAATTAATATTTTTGCATTAGTTAATAAATATATAGTTTTCAAAAAAGGTGAAATTCACCTTCGGTTTCTTATATTGCAATATCCAACAAAGTATGAAAACATTGAATTATTAAATTAAAATTTATAAGGCTACCTAGAGAATTAAATAAATTACACTTTATGTGCACATATTTTAAATAATCACTAGAAAGGAAGGAGCCTGTAAAAGCTGACAGAATTTTTTCGGCAGTCATCGTAATATCGCGTTCTGTCGCCTCACAGAAAACAATCGGCAATTGATAATCAGTTTAGAAATAATTTTAGATATTAAGGAGAACACATTCTTATTGTGAAGTTGTAATTATTCAGAACATAGGTCTGTGATATTTTAAATATTAATTTAATGTATTAATTATAAATATACACATATAAAATCAATTTTGTCGAAAAATATTATTTTTGCGCTACCGGGATTCGAACCTGGATCTCTATTTCCAATCCGGGGAAGTACACTACCAATTGTGTTACAGCGCCAGTATTTTTCATGACAAATTTTCGAACCTGTGTTACACTTTTCCGTAAAAATAATGTAGACGGCTTTCAAATAATGGAACGACAGATGTATTAATTTGAAAAAGTGTAACATGTAGGTTCGAAAATTTGTCATGAAAAATACTGGCGCTATAATATAATTGATAGTGTACTTCCCCGGATTAGAAATAGAGATCCAGGTTCGAATCCCGATAGCGCAAAAACAATATTTTTCGTCAAAATTGATTTTATATGTATATATTTATAATTAATACATTAAGGACGTTCCCAAAAAAATCACTTTTCTTACAATCCTTTTGAAACTTTGAATACACATACTTATGAATATCTTTTATAGGTAGAATTTTTTTTCAATGGTCCTTGCGGTAGTCAATTTGTAAATATTGACTATTAAAATTAGCATATTTACCATACGAACCATACCCCGATCGATGTTGTAGCGCACGTTTAATTGAATAGCAATAGTAATTTTCTTACGATTGTTTTGGAAAACTGAGAATCATTAATTGAAAATTTAACAAATATCTTTCTGTAAAAAATAACTAAAACAAGCGGTATTCGTTTTGTTATAAAAATGTTAAAAGTGAGCTACTTTTTAATGGTTTTGACGTTTCCTTTTATAATTTTAATAGTGAGAGATTTTTGAACTTCTGAGCGGAAGCGAAAAAGTATACAGTACCTCAACTATTTTTTATTCTATTCATAGTAATTCATAGTAGTTTACATACGGGGGAATCTTCTTGAAGATTGAGTACGACTGCTCTTTAGAAACGTCCTTAAATTAGTATTTATAATATAAGATTTTTGACCATTGACCATCGCTGCTTAAGAAACGATAATATTAATATTATGACAGATTATTGTAAAATATGTTGCACCCCTGTGATTCATTTGTTATCCAGCTGGTTGGCTGAAATGGAGATAACAATAAACCTAATTTGTTCTGTTTATTTTTAATAATATGGCGGACGCTTGTTTATTCACGAAGCATGAATAATCATGATAGATGTTCAGACGATACGCGAGGGTCGACTCTCGGAACGTCCTGTGGTCAAGATGATGCCCACATGCGCGGGAGTTGTGGGAAAGTCATGCGTGACAGCAATATACACGTGTCATGTGATGAGCTGAACTTGAAAATAGAGAAAATGATGCATACATCTAATTTAATTTTATTTGAACTAATTCAATCGATCTTATAAAAAAAAGTGTACATAAACATTACATTATTGTTGAAATTTTAAGATATTTAACATTAGTTACACATAAACCTTGAATTTTATTTTCAGTTTACTGATACTGGTTTACTGATTTTTGAAATCAAAAAGATTTTGGAAGGGCCGAATATCGATCTTGATACTTCTGCCATCTTTGCTACTTTCCTAGTAGGCTGTGGTGTCAAATTGTCATATAAGTATATAATACTGTTTTTTTTTCTATTAGAATTTAATTCATTGATTTATATTTTTTATGTACCAAATTATTTATACAATCTATTATTTAAATAAAATAAAAAATACTTATTTCTCTTTAATTTTATATATAATGTAAAGACCTATAATTATTTTAAAATTGCTATTTTCACGTGTTGCTTGATACCTCGTTAACGTAGTGTTGATCGTTCCCGTCTGTTAAACGTGCGATCAGGATTAGTTTCTCCGAAAAAAAGACATTTATTTTAATTTTATTTATTTATTAATATTATTATTTATTATTTATTATTTATTTTTATACAACTCCTATTCAGGCATTAACAGAATTTGTAAAATAACATAAAGTTACAACAGAAGTGTAATACACAAAGAAAAAAAATTCATAGTAACAGCATGTTTTTACAAAACCGAAATTTAAAATAAATATAAAATATGAAGTAGCAATTTATCCGTCACCGTTTAGTTGAGACACAAAAAATTGTAATAGTGTAGTCTTATAAAGAATTAAATTATCAGCAAAAATGTCGACTACCTCCGCATATTCATTCCCCAAAGTATGTATTCTGGGGACTGCAGAGTTAGCTAGTGCATGAGTTCTGATATTGCTACTGTAATAAAACAATGAATTGTGTCTCGATGAACTCAATGGTGCGTGAAAGTCAAGCAGACCAACAATCTGGGGGCAATGAATCATACCAATGATGATCCTGTATAGAAATATAAGGTCGGTCATCGTACGTCTCGCTAATAAGTTTAACAATTTCGGACGGCTAAGGAGATAATTATATTTAATTTAAAATTAATAAATCTTAGAAACTTTCTTTGAATTATTTTAACCGCCGTCGAGTGTACAGTGAAGTATGGAGATCATATGACTGAATTATATTCTACCTGAGGTCTAACCAGAAAAGTGTAGTTTAACCGAGATTATGAATACTTTGTCGAACCAAAAAATATTGTATTCTATGCAGGGGATGTCATGTTTTTTCATTATAATTATTAGAAACGCGTTTTTTTTCCATTGATTAAAAAAATATAACGTATTACTGAACGTTAGAGCATATTACAACCTGTATTATTTATTATAAAAAACTTGTAAAAAATATGGTGTCGAAAGACTGCACGTAATATCTTTAACGATCAACTTAGGAGCTTTATTCTGAGTGACTTGTTCACGTATAATTAATTACTGTTCGAGTCAAGCATCGCCGTATTGAATTAATTAAGGTTGAAGATCTAGACATCCGCGTACGACTTTATAATGTCATACGTTACATTACATATTTATATATGTATGTCCATGTCGTAATAAATTTGTTCAGTACATTGCCTAACGAGGGTATTACGAATTATTAATAAAAATCATGTCATAAATAATAGCCAAAATTATGAATATAAAACTGATGATTTTTTAAAAAATATGTACAAGTAATAATAATTTATTTAATTATCAATGTGTTCCACCTACTACATGCAAAATGAATACCTCTCTAATGACACGAATACGAGTACAATCATATCACTATTGCTTCCAACTTTCAGATTAATATTAATATTTTTTTAGTTTTATAATTTTTTGTTGGATAATTTACCACAACCACAGGCGCGATCTTTCTAAGCAATAATTTCACCCTAGATACCACAACGTTTATAGCAACACACACTGCTTTCGGCACGGTATATATTATTGTTAGTGTTATTAATTTTGATTACCAATAAGAACTGACTTTAGATGTGGCGCACTGTTGATAAAGTGCCACACCTAATATTAATTTCTTTTTAAATTAACAGTAAAATGTTAACTTTTCTAATTCATGTATTAATATAAAATACTTAATACGTAGCTATAGAAAGTAGTATGTAAAAGTGTTAAAGCGATAGCACTCGTTGTAGTAATCAAGCGGTTTAGCTGCATGTAGAGAAATCAGAGTACATATCTAAGGAATAAATAATTAACGTGTCTTGCTTTCGACACGGTATTAAAAGCCAATATTAGATTTAACATCAATACTTATATTGGGATGAGGAAGTGAGGTAGCCAGAGAGAGGGATGATAGGATGATAGGTAAACCTATAATAATACTAATAAAATCTTAACCTTAACGTTTCATCGGACAAATAACAGCATTAACTTTTACCATACCATCCTAAAAATACGCTACGCAGCCATTAAGGTTTCTGACCCGGGTCGACCCGGGAACACATAGGGTTTCGAGGCATCGAGTCCCGGGAATGCTTATGTCGAGTCCCGGGATTTGTAATACTTTTGAAAGAGTGTAAATAAAATAATTTCGTCCAAATTTTTTGTCTTACGAACGCAGTTAAAAAGAAATGTTCGGGTCACAACAAAAGAGCACGCTTTTCGAATGGGTTTCAGAAAACAATAACAATGGGTACAGAAAATAATAAATCGTTTAGTCGCAAAATACAGAGATACAAATCCTTGGAAATTTGCTAGCATTGACGACTGTCGATGAAGTGCAATAAAAATACGAGTACATAGATGAGTAAGTGCTTTCGCTGAAACAAAATTTTATGGTTGTAAATATGTACATATAATATATTTCATTAAAATTAGATTTTTTAAATGTTTTTTTTCTTAAATTAAGAATTTATTATATCTATATTTTTATTTAGAAATAATATTTTTTTGTCAATAGATGTTTAATTTATTATAACAATTTAATTGAAATAAAATTAACAATGTTTATAAAAAAACAAACATAAAATATTTTATTTAAATTTTTTTTATTAACATATCACGAGACCCGGAATCCCGGAAATGAACCAGAGCTGCAAATCGAGTACTGGGAATGAAAAAAAGTCTGGGAACAGAGAAACTCTAGCGACCATGCTGTCAACTCGTGTTACTGCAAGAAATTTGAGTTTTTTAAGCGCTTTAAATGGGAACGAAATGCTTTAAAATAGTTAATCTTATAGTTTTATAAATATAATAAGAAATGATAAAAATAATAAATTAATACGTCAATTTTATTCTCAAACGTTATTCTTGTAATCCATTTGTCAAAAAAGCATATAATATGATCTTTATCTTTATCTCTCTTCATTTCAATTTATGTGATCTTTTTCACATGTTACAAGTGGTATTTTTAATGCAGATAGCATGCAACGCATCAATTTTATATAGCATTGAATTCAAAATTTTTTTTTTTTTATGATTAGCTTTATATAATTGGTTTTTTACTATTATTTCTACGTGTAAATGATTTTTCTATGTCAAGGTAAAATGTAAGATTTACATTGTGCATATTTATAGAAATACGATTTAATTGGCTCGGTTGACCTATGTTACTGCATGGCTAAGGAAGGGTTTAGTAGTTGCTTTGAATTTTTTTAAAAATAAATTGGGATGATCTCCTGAATGAATTTGATATAGGAGTACATTCTCTTCAAATGATTCTTAGGAAGAGGTAGGTCCTTTTAATGTTAATTTTTAAAATATTTTTTAATTTGCAGTTGGGGTGAAATTTAAGATCAATACCTGTTGTCGTTTGATAAACAAATGTACAGGCTTGGTTACCACGATGGTACCAAATGTAATAACATAAGACTTAGGCAATCAAAATGCGATAACGGTGGGGTGTTTATGGATTACACGAACACACAATTGTCACGTAAGATTTTTACAATGATTTTATTCAAAGTATAATTACACGAGTATGTAAACTGACAGGTTGTATGTCGTCTCAAAGATGGTAACAAAAATAAAAAATGTAGTCTTGATTGAAAAATAATAGTTTCTTGCCAAGTTCTAACTTACAGTATACGATAAAGGAAAAATATCATATAATAATTGTTTGGTTATAATATTTGGAAATGAGTAAATACGAACAGTGATTCTAATAAAGGAAATAATTATATGCTAATAGTTTTAACAATTTCTTGTACTTTACAATGTATGGTAAAATTGGGCTGTCATTATTACGTATGCCAAATGTGATAAGATACAGAACAGCACGCTTTTCATTTAAGGTTTATTTTATTAACTCGTGGAAAATATACAACAATATTGAAGTCTCTTAAATGTCATAAGTAAATACCTCACCGCCTGGGTAGTTTTTCATTGCCTCGTGCAACAGCTGCAATGATCGATATGTATCGCTTGATTTGAGTTTGAAAATGGTTGTAGATTCCAGAGAGCCGGGTGCGGGGTGGATCAAATAAAATTGAAGCTATTACATTTTATTAAAGAGAACACATTATTATTGTGAAGTTGCAGTTTTTCAGAACGTAGTTCTGTGGTATTTTAATATAAATTAAACGTATGAATTAGAAAGAAACACAGGCAAATTCAATTGAATTTCTTTCTTTATATACAATTGATACATTTAATTTGTATTATTTCATATTAGGTACAACGACGTGTACTAGGAAAAAAGTTAAAACGAAACTGGATATAAACAGTTTCATTTATTTTCTAATGCTTTTGCCTTCGTTTTATCAACAATCGTGTAGGCATAATATTACTATTATACATGTATAATGCAATATTAACATGTAGGTATAATCGGTATTCCAAAATAATTTTAATTTATTGAAAATTCTTTCCTGGTTCATTTTGTGTTGAAAAATTATTTTTTAAGTTTTAAAAAATTCACATTATGAAATCTATAAAAGATCTACAATCAAGAACACAACCCTTCAAATTGAAAAGTCAAGTTAAAGTATATAATAGATGAACAATATAAATTTTGCGTTCTTTTCATCTATACATAAACAAGTCTACATGCCCTTATTTTTTTTGATCCACCCGGTAAAGAGATTGACCATCGCTCCGAAGCACTCCGCACTCTGCAGCATACTCGAGAACTGATCTCAAGTAAAGGTGGTGCCGAAGGAATTCGTTTACATTGGAATATATTGACACTTAAGATGTTGATTGGTCTAAACGCTTTAACATTACTGATGCTGGAGCTGATACCCAGTATTGACTCAGATGCGAGGCAGTTTCTAAAGAGAGCATAATAAAATAACTTTTAGTTAGCACAATCGACGTCAGCTGGTACATTAAAAGTGCATCATTACAATCAATAAATTAAACGTTAATAACGTAATATGAAAATTAAAGTATTAATAATAATAATTTAATTTACTTTCTACAGGGAGAGTAAACACGGTCGTTCTTATAATGATTGTATTTTCTTAATTATGTCAAATACCATTAAGTTTAATAGTTCTACATTAGTGTAAAGGTTCTATCTAAGTAGGTAATTGTTTTAAAAAAAGTCAAATATATTGTGTAACTTCTGATTTAAATGAATAATAAAAATCTACATTTTCGTAAAAAACGCAAAAATTTAATTTATCTTTGAAAGCGCGCCCTTAAAAAAATAAAAGAAAGAAAAAATTCATAATGTACAGTAGTAGTAAAATATACATTTTTTATTGTTTCCATTTAAGATAAAATTAATATATTTTTGGCCAAAAAACCTTATATTTTTCTGTATTTAAGTAAATAAGATGATGAAATTTTAGATTTCTATTCTATGTTATATAATACGAGTACCAAATCAATAATAATCCATTTATCTTTTAATTTATAACACATCATTCCTCCAGAGTGGTCAAGATCATCGTCTTGGTAGTCGTTTCTCTTGCTTTCTTAAGGTGTCTCCAAGCCATCTTAATTAAGAGATTGAGAGATAAGGAGAATTGAGAGATTGAGAGATAAGAGAAGAGAAGCAACGTGTCGAGGGTCTTCTATATGTGGGTACTACTCACAATAATGATACTCCTGCTACTTTCCTAAGATAACCCATTTCGGCAGCCTGGATTCCTGAACTCACATCCTCCGTGAAACTCTATATTCGGTGACCATATACACACAGCTTTAAAAAGTGTCAGTTTGGTTTTGACATTTATCGTTTTGGAGTATCATCTGCACCGCAATTGTTATCTACTCTCAGACTTTGTTTATATTATTACAATAGAATCAACAAGCAAACAAACGAGAATTAATACTTTTTTATAATTTTCATTTATTTAAAAAATCCATTAACACAATTGCAAAATAGTTGAATTTTTTGATGCGATAGCTGCATACTTGATTAAATTATTATGACAGTTATCGTTATATATTTGTATTATATTGATATACGACCCGGTCGCATGGACATAACTATAATAGTGATCGTGTATGTAAATATTTTATCATTAATAATTTTAAATATTTTTTTATTAATGTTTACTTGTATTTGATTACCTTGACTGCTTAAAAGGTACTATATGCTAGTTATTTATTTCTTCTATGTTCCGAAACATTTCTGATACATTAGACAAATGTTTATACATACGCATCTCTTTCTAACTAATACTTGATTTTGATTATTATTATTATTATTATTATTATTATTATAAGTTATTTTTAAAAAGGGATGGGTACACGAAATGTACGTCACATAAATATTACTATTATTTTCTAACTAAGCTAAGGGCTTGCACAATGAAAATTTGACTAACGTTCTGATTGCCTAAAGTGAGACCAAGAGTATCGAAAAACGTCGATACATATCGATTGGTTCTATTTTCTCTGCACATAAAATGAAAAAAAAGAGACAAAAATAATTTTAATTAATAAATAAGTCTTAGCTATATCATGTCTCGTGAGTCGTGAATACGCACCGTTGATAGGTATATTACTGTAATGGATCAATTTCCTTACAAATTTATAAAAATAAAGAAATAGTGAGAATTTGAATTCTCAGAGATTTATCCGAAAAGATCGTAATGTATCTGTCACGTCATTCCACTCGGAGTACAAAGTACACGCGGCGATGAAACACAGCTCGCTTGGCTCTCATTTCTGTACTGTCCTTTACGCACTTTTGAGACGAGCCCGAGACAACGCTCAATATAACCGTATACATGTCATGTATTACAAATTAGGGTCACGCTTGAAAATGCCCCGTCACTTGCCAAGCACCTCGAATTCACGAATAATTGCCCTTACATTAGTGCCGCAATCCGTTTTCAAGGTTATAAAAACGGTCACCGTCTATGATTCTTTTTCAAATCATCGAGCAGAGCTATTAGATTTGCGCGGTGGGTTACTAACATGTAACTATGAACGATTCGACATGACCAAAGGGTAAATATTTTTATGTTATTCCATCACTAGTGCATAATTTACTATAAATTTGTTGACCTAATCGCATGGTGAATGATATTTACAATAGGTATTACATAATATTATCAGATGGAGAATAATGAGTAACCCATTTTACAAGACGGCCATTAAGACCCTTTTTGTATTGAAATGTTGAAGACCAGCGGGACCGTGCAGTCAGGTGCGCGGTGCACCTGCAAGTGTGTAGTGCGAGTGCACTTCCTCGGGGCATCTGCGCCCATGCACATATATTGCACAAATCGAGATCACTTCAGTAGCGGGAGATTCCGTGATGCTCTTTGTCTGCCCTCAAACTATCTCGTTCTTGGATCTTGCGAATTTAGCTACATGGCTAAGATTCTCCCGACCACACAGCATAGGAAACAATAACGCTGCAGATTATATGGGAGCTGAAGTATGGAATTGTACACTGCGTGATATCGTCTTATGCTTTTGTTAATTTACCTGGAAGACTCTTCCTCAAAGTAAAATTAATTTTATTCGATGAGGATGTATGTGTTTTTCATAGATGTGTACTATACCACAGATTCCTCGTAGTTTAATTAATCTCGACAAACTCTCCGAGATTTAGTTGAGACAAATCTCACTACACACGGTGAAATTTTGATATTTCAGAAATCAGTTTGAAATTAGTAGAATGTTCGATTTGACGGCGAAAATCGACACGTGCACACAAACGTCACATAGAACCATACAAATATTTATTCTAAATATTAGATAAATAAAGGCATTAAATTACAAATATACAAAATGAGATACAAATTCATCAAATTGACGAGCGGAATACCAGTGTTCAAATTAACTGACATTTGAAGTTTGATGTACAATAAGCGTGAAATGAGACGTAAGACAGTCACCAAGAACCAGGGAATGTGAAGGTAAAAGATTCAAAAGCCTATAGATATAGTCTGCAAGACTATTAAATAAGTGATTGGGTAGGAGCGAAGGGATATTTGGGGAAGTTGGAGGCGTCTATTTAAATAGATTTTATACACAGACCAGTAAATAAATAGACATGACAAAGTATACACATAGGAAAGGGGTTTGGACCATTAGTTGCGGGACGAAGGGCATTCTACACACATTATTTGTGAAAACATAAATCGGATAGTTTATGACACATGTATGCAACAGTAAAAATATTTACTCTTCGACAATCTTTGTGTAAACAAGACGTATTTTTTACATTAATGCATATTATATTGTCAGCGATTAAGTTTTCGTTCCGATCGTGTCATACATTTAAAAAAAATCGGGGAGCTATTTGATTTCGTAATTAATACTAAAATGATCATGTGAGTGACACCAATATGAAAATTTTGAAACAAGGAATTCGCGTTAGTTCATGTTTATGTATTTGGTCTGTGATTTTACATTTTTATAGTTGAATAGATTGTTTTATTTTCATTTTGAATATTTGTTTATTACTATCGGTTACATCTATTGAGCATAAAGTAGTGCAATGTGTGTATTTGTCAAAATGTTGATGGATGAGAGGGATGTGCTTTAGTGTGAGTAAATGAATGCCTCATTATATTTCACCAATTCACTGACATGTTCGTTTGAATTATAACGCGGAGTGTGCCTGTGAGTTTGTGCGTGTATGTGACCAGAGCAAGATGAACAATAAACACTATTTACAGTTGTCACGAGTTTATTTGGAACTTAAAATCTAGTTACAGGTAGAACTATATCTAGTAAGAAGTCTACAACGTGAAGCGTTTGTTCTGTAACGTTATTATAAATAATGGGCCCCAATGCAAAATGTAAAAAAGGACCCATGTACATGTATTGTATATAAGATATAAAAATATTATGTACTGTACATATGGTAATAATAGAGGAAAAAAATAAACTTTTATTTTAAATAATCTTCACACCTTCATGAAAAAAAAATTTTTTTTTAGGTATTTATAGCTTTGCTTTACCGATATATTAACTTTTCGGTAATGCTCTGGTTCCTAACCCGACATATAATATTTTTTCGATACTGATTTATACCTATAACGATAAAATTTTCAGGTGTTTTTCTAACGCACGTCAGATTTTTTTTTTAATTACATGTCTTGCTGTGGTAGATTTTAAAAATGATTAGTCCATGCTAGCACTGGAAAAAGAATCGATAAAAAATGTACCGTAGACCCATATGTAACAAGGACCCCAATGCAACGAATTGATGTAGTTACGCCACTGTATTTGTTAGTAAACTAGTCAGGGAGACGGCTGCGAGAGAAGTGACACGTACGGGACTGGCCTTCAAATGTATTATTGTCTGTACCAGGTGTATTTTTGATGTTGATGAGCGCCTCGTTTTGCACCCAGGTATATGCTGGGTGTATGCAAATCGTGAAGGCGATTTTTCATCGCTTAGTGCGTACATCGCTTCTAGAATTACATACCCACAACACTATGTGCATCAAAGTTTATTTAATTAATTAATATTTTTGAAATTCCCACCCCAATTTTTTAGCGCATTTTAAATTTTAAACCTGTTAAACATTAGAGACGTGCAGTGCATACAAGCAAAAATGCTGTGCATTACTAAAAATTCTAGGAAACAAATATAAATTAAAAAATTGGATTAACATTAACAGAAACATTATTTTGCAATTAGTGCTATCTGTGTACCAGTAGACTTTTAACTGTTTAGTTCTAAATACTCACCGCTGTACTCATGGTGCTCTTTTTTTCTTCGCCGAATCGTGTTATTATACATTAATCAGTTCTATCTTTAACCCAGTGAATTACTCAAGTCATATAAATGGCTATTTGCTGAATTGAAAATTTCTTTCGCTTGATCCGTTTTGTACGGAGTCGTTACGTATGCTGTTTATTAACAGAATAACTGCGTGCAAATCATTGAAGTGTCTACTTCCTTTTTTAATAATTATTACGTTATTTACGAATTTTATTATATTACAGTTTTTAAGGTGTTTATATCATGATTGTTTTTTAAATTTAATGCATGGATTGGTTTTTGAATTGAGAAAAACCAAAAGCAATTGGCAGAACTATTTCCTACGTTAACCTTTAATACAAATTATTATTTCGTTTAGTTATTATGTGAAGTATTTTCAAACAATAAATGAATCATGTTCAGTCGTAGAAAATGTTCTTAAAAACGTAAAGTTTAAGTTTAAAATACGTTTAAACATATTTTAAACTTAAATTTTAAAAACACTATTAGCAGTACTCTAAAATTATAAATAAATACATGATAGGGTCGAACAAAAGATGGATTTATTTTGTCCAAAGACGTTGGTTAAACAAAAGTTCATATATTGTATTATATATGATTGTATAATATCATTGGTAACACCATAACCTAAATCAATATCTACAGCACGCCACTGTTAAACATGAAAGTCGTGCGTGTATCGAATTCGATGTCAGACCATAAAATCTGAAGACACAATTTTTTAATCAAATTACCGAAAAAAAATTAAAGTTTACCGCCATATAAACACAAAGGTGTGCGCCAGAATATTCTGTTTCCCGGTTGTCAAGTGCAGTCGCCTCGGGCATATTTGCACGCCACGGCGAGAATTTTTTGTACAAAGCGTGTAAATAATTCCAAGCTCGGAGAAAAATGTTAATCACTTGCAAATTACACGAAACTGGCAATGTGAAATCATTGAATTTTGAGACACCGTATTGGTTTTACCGCGGTTTAAATTGCCGGATGAAAAAATGTTCACCGCAGAAACATTCTTATTTTTTACGGAAAAACTATTATTTTTGAAAAAAATATGTCCGTGAGTGCATTCTAAACAAACATAACATATTATTGTTTAAACACGTTTTGTTCTGGTTATAGCGCTTCGGCGAGGTATTTTGTAAGAAGTCTAACTTTATAAAATTAAAATCATTTTGTTAATAAAACAGTTTTAAAGAATTTTTAATAATATTTTAAACGTAAACATCTCACGTTTTTAACGCAATTGATTAATTATTATTAGGTATTATTTTATATAATAGTTTACCAAAAACGCTAAAAATCTGTACGATATCCATCCATGTACGGTAACATCCAAGCTCGAATCTCGAAGGCAAACAAATAGATTTTTTTTTGTATATTTTTCTAATTGATTAATTTAATTTGTATTAAAAATATCATCGCGTATAAAACGCGCAAAGTCAATTTTACTATCTCTTGCCCCAGCTAGCAGCTAAATCTATGTATTTTGTAATCTAATAAATTAATAATAATACCACCATTTTTAAATCGGCCCAATATAGCAACATCATGATAAAAGAACAAGGGACTCTTTGATTTTGGTACTCTGTAAGACATGAGAACAAAGTAAAAAAAAAGTATTAAAAATACCACAGAACAATGTTGCAACTTAGCAACTAAAAATGGGTTTTAAAATTGTTTTTTTTTTTTGTTTTGTTATTTAGATAATTTTCACATATTTATGTATTAACGCAAAGATTCGTTACAAATTGTACGTTAAGAGTCACAAGAATACACAAGATAAGAAACGCATGAATGAGAAAATATACTAAAGTAGTTGATATAATTGAACACACTAATGAAATGAAATGGCAACGGGCAGGGCACATCGCTCGGAGAACGGAAAATACTGTCATCTAGTGGTAGTCGAGAGGAATCGAAAGGGTGACAGGCTGGCCTAGTACGTAATGAAATAATCAAATTGAATATGAAATAAGTAAATAACAATGGATAGAGAAAAATGGGAGACATTTGTGGAGGCCTTCATCCATCAGTAAATAGATTACAGTTAATAATGATGATAATGATATTATGTTTAATAAATTAAATAATTTATTAAAAAATGGTCGTATTTGCAGTGCAAATAATATTTAATACAATTTAAATTAATCAACTAGAAAGATATATCTACAGAAAACATATATTTATCGAAAAAATATTAAAAAAATAAATACCATAACAGTACGTTTTGAAAATGCATTTTCATAAAAAATATGTATTCTTCTTAAATATACTATTTTTTCCACAAAATATAACATTAAATATGAATTAAATATATTAATTAGAAAGATATACACATAAAATCAATTTTATCGAAAAATATTGTTGTTGCGCCACCGGGATTCGAACCTGGATCTCTTTCCAAACCGAGGAAGGTGCATTATCCAACTACGCTACAGCGACAATATTTTTAGCGACAAATTTTCGAACCTATATGTTACCTTTTTGATATTAATTCATTTAATCGTTCTATTATTTGAAAGAGCCATCTACCTTATTTTTACAGAATCTCAAATACCTATATTTAAAATATCACAGATCGTCTGTTCTGAATAATTACAACTTCACAATAAGAATGTGTTCTCCTTAATAAATATAACATTTTATAACGAGTGATTTAATCATTGCTTGACAAAAATCGTACATGGTATACTTGAAAATTATAGGATAGGAATGTTAGAGTTATTACCTAACACTTTAGTTATTTTTCAGTGCAACCTTTTGCGTCGTTTAAATGTCTCACTTTCTATTATCCAAACACGATTTACATAAACCCACTCGTTATTAAATGCTTAAAACACCTCAATTATATATAATTTCTTGGGAGTGTAGCGCATCACCCGTTTAAAAATATTTGCACTCGATATTATCACTTATTAAATTTATATCATTTTTTTGTTGATAAACAATTATTAAATATTAAGGGAGTTGCTGACTTGTATATAGGGGTTTTGTAAACAAATAATTTTTGATTTATAAATAGTTAGGTCTACTACACTGTGTATATATTAATTCAGTGTTTTTTAAATTTTGTGATAAAAATGTCATTCTCTACTCAAAACGAAATGGCCCGTGTCGACAGATGAGATTTTTATGAAAATTTCGACTCGAGATAGTCTTTGAGATATGAAATATGCTCTCTTGAGATTTTTTTTGAAAACTCTCGGCTTTCGCAGTCTCAGAGATTCGCCGTCTCGCGCACTTCAATGTGTGTATATAAATATATATTATGTATGCACATTATATATTGTTTCGATACATAGATTTTTTTCGTTACTTTTAGATTCATCTTTAAAATCTAAATATGATTAGAAAGGATGTCGCTAATTTCATTAAAACTTGTAAAAAATAGTATTTTAATATTATTCATACATCTACATACCAGAATGGTAATATTTTTTATTATCGGTGCTTCATTTTATTTCTTATTATAAAAAAAAGACAAATAACAAAATTGTATTTTTTTATAATAAAATCATACTTAAATGATGGGGAATTTTTAAAATACGTTCAAACTAATAAAATATGGCATGCTGTGGCTGGTTAGTGAAATAATTTCACAGGCCCAATCTGAATCACCAGTCTGTGGTTATGTAAGAAGAATGCATGCAACCGACACGGATACAGACTAGAAATATATTTATATATCTTAAATTAAGAATTTTGTATAATCTTTGTATTAATTATTGTACTTTAATTAACATCAAACTTTCACTTCGAGACTAAATGAGGAGACTGAAATCGCAGTGGTTGAAAGAGTTATACAAATGTTCTAATTCTGAATATTAGCTATAAAAACTAATTAAATTCACTTTTCAAATTTTTTACAAATATTTAGCTTGAATAAATCGTATTTGACAAACTCACCAGTCATTTTCAGATTTCCAAAACGGATTAAAATAGATAACTTTTAGATAAGATAAAAGTAATTTATTGTTACATTTTAAGTGTTTTACATTAGAGGTGAACTATAATAAGAATAATATAATCAAGTAACATATGTATGTATTATAAATAAATTGCTATTTTAAATAAATTATTTAAATATTCACTCACGTATTCGATTGACTTAATAACGTGGAGTGTTGTGCGTAGGTGTGTGACCAGAATATGAAATAAGAAAATCAACTGATAGAAGTATATGCAGTAAGAAGTTTACAACGTGAAGTGTTTATCAGAGAACTTTTCAGGAAGACGGCTGCGAGAGAAGTGGCGCGGCTGTCAGGTTTCACGGACAGCTGCAGGCGTGTTGTATTGGCACCTGCTGCGGTCGGTACCAGGCATGTTTTTGAGGTTAATGAGATCTCCTAGGTATTTGCAAAGTGGGTTCAGGGGCACAAGTTCTATAATTTGTATAATGAGATTTGCATCTGAAGGTTTATTAAAATTGAAAGACTTCGGTGATTGGGTCATGGGGTGAGGATGACCGAATAACAATCACCGATGTCATTGTTGAACATATGACCCACAGGGTACAGGAGCATATGAAGGCCGAAACTAAGTCGGAGCAACAATATAATCAAAGACATATCAGTCTTAGAAATCCAGGACTAGAGAGAAATGTCTCGTACTAGAGATCAATGAAGGAAAGTTCTTGAGAAGGCTAACACCCACCAAGAGTTATTGAACCAGTAATGATGATGATGATGATGGTCAATGTCTCTAAATTTGGATCACAATTTATTTATTTATTTATATATATTTTGACATCCATATTTTTGTAGTTACAGAGGTGGATACATAACATACATAATACATAGTTTAATGTGTGGGATGGAGTAGACTTCACCTCTGATATATACAGCGTTGTCCTGGCTACTTTGCTAGACTAAAGTCTGTGTTAAAGTAGCCATTACATAACAATGTGGGAATAATTTGAGCAATTTTATTTTTTGTGCGCTGAGAGATAAAATAAGAAAACATTATCTTACCGCAGTATACGGCTAAATTCCTGGGTTGACCACATTAATAATAAAGTTGTATTAACCATACCGTGGTATAAAGTACCCGTACGCAACCATGCTGTCAACTCGTGTTACCGTAAGAAATTACAGTTTTTTAACTTTTTAATGCGAAAAATGCTAATATTAGCTTAAATGGTTTTAAAATTGTTACTGCCATAAATTTGCTCTAAATATTTAGCATTAAATGTGAAAAAAGGATTAATATAATAATATTATATAATTCGGAGCATTCATCAAGTCTTATACAATACGATCTTCCTTCTTATCTCTCTTCATTTAATTAGTGAGAAAAATATATAATAATATTCGTATGTTTATTAATCTTTTCACTGTGAAATTAATATGTGATCTCTTTTTGTCCTACCGTATTTACCGAACTATTACTGATTTGATTGGGGCGGTAGTCTTGCGTTACAGCATGGTTTAGGAAGGGTTAAAACGCATAAGTAAATCTAGAGAACTAATAACAACTATCAAGGAAAGCTGCATATTTGGGACACATTCTTCATAGTGAAAAATATGATATTTTACAACTGTGCAAGGAAGATAGAAGATAGCAGAGCTAGTAGCGTAGATTTAAAGAGACTATCTTGGCAAAGTAACATCAAAAAGTGGTTCAATGTGCAATCAAATGGTGATCTTATATAAGATAAATCTATATACCGCAATGTGGTCGCTCAAGTTGAATGGAAGGCGGCACAAATCTTGTTGATATATTTTTTGTGTGGGCTATGATGTCAAATGGTGTGCGCGCACACACTCGCACACCTTCCAGGGAACATTGATGATGATTGGTAATTTTAAATTATTATATGTATTTTTAAGAACACATTCTTATTGTGAAGTTATTTTTCAGAAGATAGGTGTGTGATATTTTTAATATATTTGTTTTAATGATTCCAAAAATTTTATAAAAGTGAATTATCAATTAATTCTGGCGTCTTCTATCGGATTCAGTAAATATAAAGAAGATGGCTTTCAAATAATGGAACGATAGATGTATTAATTTGAAAAGTGTAACATATAGGTTCGAAAAATTGTCGCCAATCCACTGTGTTGGTATAGACCGTTATTGTCACCTTTTTCACCGTTAACAAATACCTTTTTTCACACAACGTCAACACTCCTTCGCGCGCGCTTTTTCACTGATTGTTGCCGCGTTATCCATGGATGATGTCGCACCATCGACAATCCTTTGCCATAGATCATCACAAACCACACGCCCTCCTGATGTCCTCATCACCAATCAACACTCATAATCATTGAGCCACTGCGGGGGCCGCCGAACCCTGGTTCCCCGTCTTTGTCCTTCGGATTTGTTTGGCACATCATCTTCTGCTGCTATACCTTCATCCAGCTCCACAGCCTCACTGAGCTCCTCATCGTCTGCATCTTCTGATTCGCTTTCTCCACTGTCGTCAAACAGTCGTCTAATGTCCAGCACATGCCTCGGCACACCGTCTATCTCTACGTTGTTGTCACTCACAACCCGAGTGACAATACCAGGCTGCCACCTTGTGGTACACCTTGCATTGGGCGGCTTCAAAACTACAACATCGCCTGGGCGGTACGAGGATTCCTTAGTTTCTTCTAGTTCAGCAGGTGGTACGAGTGGGTGCCGCCACATGTAAGCATGCACAATGTTGGCAGGCGACGTCTCTTCTTGACCCGGGTGGGCAGATGCTAAGTTGTACCAGAATACAGCTTGCAGGGGATCGATCTTGCTCCGTGCCGCAGTCCTCTTTATCGTGCGGTGATGCCTTTCGACTATTCCATTCCCTGACGGACGATAAGCGGCTCTGAACCTCTGGCGAACACCCCACTCCCTACACAATTCTCGTAGCGCCAGAGAACGGAATGCTCTACTATTATCGAGTAGAATTTCGTCCGGGGGACCTCTTTCTCTAAAGACTTCCTTTAAATTACGGACCACATCTTCACTGCTCTCGGCTCTAATTTCTTTCCACAAGGCAAACCTACTCGGCCCACAATCGATGACAGTGAGGTAGCACTTACTCCCAAAGTGCGTCGCGTCAACTGCGATCCTACTCCAATTGCGCTCCACGTTCAACACTCCAGAGTTGTGCCTATCAGGCGCTGGATCTATGGTCCGGCACTGTATGCAGTTTCTTACGCATTCCACCACTTCCTCTCTCCGAACGTCCGGGTTCACCAGTCGGTTTAGATGAAGAGTCCTGTCTACACCAAAATGATGTTGCTCATGCAAGCGTTTCACATCAGAGTTTTCAACCACTCCCACAGCCGCCACATCACTTCTGTGCCATCTGCGATCAACTCTTGTCAAAGGATCTGCCTTGTTTTCGATTGACTTAACAAGAGTGATGGTCAACTCGAGACCATATTCGTCCACCAGCTCTTTCATCAGTCCAAGCCTCCTTTTGACTAACATTTCAGACATACCAGAAACTCTGATCCGGTGATCCTTCGTCAAAACAGACGTGACCCATCCCACCACTGTTGCGGAATCTGACATCAACTCCATAGCTCTTAGTCCCCATTTCAATGCCAACGTTATTCCCTTAACAACAGAGTCAAGTTCTGCCACATTGATATGACCAACGTCCGTGGTCTTTCTTAACCATGACATATCTTCTACAACTTTCCCATCAATTTCCACCATAGCTCCGAACGCTAATGAACTTGCGTCGCACCACACTCTTCCCGTCGTAAGATCTGCAGGAACATTCCAAAAACCCTTTACGGGATCATCGCATTTTACTTTTTGGATCACCTCACTGAGAATTCTCTGGGCATTTTCTCCTACATGTGAGTCCCATGTATCCCCAGAACATGCTCTTTTCACAAAACTACAAGCAACCCGAAGCCACCCACACACCGGGTAATGGCCAACCAACTGCCCACAGACAGAAAACAATTGCCTCTTCGTGAGCTTTGTAGCTGATTCCAGTTCAGGAATAGTATTCCCACGCCTGAACACCAGAACTCCATTTTCTCGCTCAATTCGAAGCCCGAGAACGCGTCCGCCCTCCAGATCTAATGGTGGCTTTGCTTCCAATCCATACCTCCTTAGGTGAGCCGCTACCTCCTCAGCTGAAACCACTGTCTCGTCCACTATGATGTCGTCAATGTAGCTGTCAGTGCCTCGCTTAACTCTCTCGTTTCTTGACAAGACCTCTCTAACTATTCTTGTCATGATTTTGGGAGCGCTGTTTAACCCGAAACCCAATCTCGTCAAGCAATACACTCTGTCTTCAAATCTCACAAGTTGATATTTCCACAGATCTTCGTCAACGCAGATTTGAAGGTACGCCGACCTTAAATCCAGGAGTTTAAGTAGCTCACCATGTCTTCTCCATCTCCTGAGAGTTTCATCACATACTGCAACCTCTTCCCCCGTGTGACTTTGCACATGGTTGTTTAGCTCTCTATAATCTAGCACTGGCCTGACCTTTCCCTTGTTCTTCTGAATGACTCCCAGTAGTGGTACAACACCCGTGCACTCCCCGGTCCACGGCTTTAACCAGCCTTCCTTCATCCACCTCTCCAGTTCGTCCTTGATCGCATCCTTCACATCGTGCTTGTGAAGACTGGAATATGATGCAATGTCATTCATTAAAGCTACCGGTCCTTCTTTCCACGCCCATCTAACCCACCACTTCTGACCATCAAACCGTGCTTGAAAGTCCTGATCTTCGATACAGATAGTTTCAGGTTCAGCCGCCGCATTTATAACATGGCAATCAAGATTTGTTTGTACACTCGAAAAAATTACTTGGTCATCATTCACCGTCACTCCTCCGCACATTTTTATGAAATCCATCCCAATAATCGCATCCACGCCATCAAACAACTTGTTCACCACCACACAACTAACCCACACTCCACTGGATTGGGCCCTTCGCTCACCATTTTTCGCCCCACACATCACGTCAATGCTGACTACAGCTTCGCCCACACACGGCACTTGACTCCCATCAACACTAATCAACCTGCATCGGTTCCCGCCACTGCGAACGTCACACCTAATGGAACTGGACAGCACTGTTCTCGAACACCCCGTATCCACCAATGCTCGCACCAACTTTCCTCCCACACAAATCTTCACAATCGGTAGCGCCGTTAATGTTGACGAGGAAGAACTACCGGCGCACCAGCTCTTCCTTTCCCGTTTCCCTCCTTCGTGGGGCATTCACGTGACACGTGTCCTGTTTCACCACATGTCCAACACGACAGAGCTTTTTGAGTACAATATCTCATAAGGTGTGGCCCACCACACTTGAAACATTGCCTCGGTGTCCCACTTGATTGTCTAACGACCGCAGCCGCGACGCCCGGATCGTGCAGTTCAGCCATCAACGCCCGCGCCCGTTCGAGCAGGGATGACAGCGCAATCGTCTCTACGCCTGGCAACGCCCTGAGCTCACGTGATATCGTGGCCGGCAATCCCACAACAAATGCTCGTCTGAGCAACTGGTCCGTCACCACACCCGCCAATTTGGCCAACTTTCTCAGCTCAGTGAGATACACGTCGACAGGCTCATCTTTCCACCTTCGCTGGGCCAACTGCTCGTACGCCTGAAACGGGTTCATAGCGAATGAATCGCGCAGGGCTTTTTTGATGCACTCAGCATCTTTCTTGTCCTCGTCTCTCAATTCGCTGTAGACGGCAAACGCGGACCCTTCCAAGAATAGCGGTATGACGGTTGCGAGATCTCCGATATCCTTCAATCTCGCCACCAATTCCAATTTCTCCAACCACTGAATGACGTCTCCTTCACCGTCAAAACATCTCACCAAATCACCAATTTTTACTGTCGCCATCGTTACAAGCCGAAATAGCTTGTTATTGTCACCTTTTTCACCGTTAACAAATACCTTTTTTCACACAACGTCAACACTCCTTCGCGCGCGCTTTTTCACTGATTGTTGCCGCGTTATCCATGGATGATGTCGCACCATCGACAATCCTTTGCCATAGATCATCACAAACCACATAGACTAATCGGATAATGCACGTTCCTCGGATTGGAAGAGATCCAGGTTTGAATATTTTTTGATACAATTGATTTTATATGTATATCTTTCTAATTAATACATTTCATTTATATTTAAAATATCACAGACCTATGTTCTGTATTATTACAACATCAATAAGAATGTGTTTTCCTTAATAATACATTAATTAATCATTAATATGAAATAATACAACATTCATATTTTAGTTTCCATATACAAGCGTAGATGACAGTTTTCTGAACTAACAATCGACTCGCAAATTACGTACAAGATTATAATGACTTGTAAATCACATTTATTAAACACTAATTCGACCACAACGACTATGCAAGTCAACCCGGCGTAATACCAGCCATTGTTAGGCAAATATGATTTCCTCATAAATACTCTATAATCTCTTACTTAACTAATTATTACAGCGAGCGCCCTCAGAGCTTGCCAGTCTCGCGTCGCCCTACGAAGGAACGCAGCAACTCTCACTGAGATCCGACGATTTTGCTTACATACTAATGTATGTATTGAATATTTAATGAGGCTAGGAATGGCGAACGCAGATTCATAAATTGTTTTTATGTTTAACAATACTCTGAACGGGGAAGTCGTGCTTCTTATCATATTTCAAATATCTGGGGTGGTCCGTTTTACAAAGCGGATATTAACATCGACTTTCCCGGTTTTGTTATGTTAATCGAAGGGCCGTTAGAGGCGATTTTGTTCACCCGCTGAAGATTTAAATAATTTTCGCGCAACTGTTTGCAATTAGAATAAAAAAAGAACACATTCTTATTGTGAAATTGTAATTATTCAGAACATATGTAGATACGTGATGTTTTAAATACTACTTAAATGTTTCCTTAAAAAAATGTAGATGGCTTTCAAATAATGGAACGATAGATGTATTAATTTGACAAAGTGTAACAAATAGGTTCAAAAACTTGTCGTCAAAAATACTGTCACTGTAACATAGTTGATAATGCATCTTCCCCGGATCGAAAAAGAGATCCAGGTTCGAATTCCGGTAGCGCAACAACGATATTTTTCGATAGAATTTATTTTGTATGTATGTCTTTATAATTAATACCTTTAATTAGTATTTAAAATTTAAACATCTTAGGGTTTTTTCACTTTTTTTATTTTTTTATTTTTATGATTTATTTTCAATGCAAGATTTTTGAGAGTTTAAATTTATTTTATAATTTATCTTTGTCACTTTATTCATATTCATCACCACAAATATCGAATTTTAGAACTGGAGACGATAACGCATCACATTTTTCAGTTGTTACTGCTATTATCCAAAATGAGCTCGAGTCACAAACGAATACTAGGATGGGAACAGAAATAGCGGCGGAAGTTGATGACGTAATAAAGAATTTTAGTTACCGTGAATAATTTTTCCATATGATAATTTTATATGGCTATCGACAAAAACTAAACTTTAGGATTTTCAATTGATTTAATAAGAAATAACAATAAAACAGTGGATTTGATCCAGAAGTATGTTATTAATATTTTGACTGAATGCCTAAGATCTCATTAATCTCGGCACTTCTAACTCGGTCCGATAATGATACTCCTGCTACTTCCCTAAGATAACTCATTTCGGCAGCCTGGATTTTTGATCGTATTCTCTTATCCATATTTGGTGACGATATATTAAAGTAGGTCTATCTAAAATGTCAGTTTGGTTGACGCTAGACTTGGATTTCTTTAACTATAAAGGATACTTAAAACACCACTAATTATCCTGATTCTCCTGTCTATCTAAGACTAGAAAATTCCACTCTGAAATATTTCAATTTATTGCGTTTATTTTATTAATTCAAATTATATTTTTACATAAATAAACTTAAATTTGTGGAAAATAAGTAAATATTTGCTTAATATCTACCTTAAATATACTGAAACATATGTTTCTAATTAGAGCTTATATAATATATTATATATTACGTAACTTAATTTACCCACGTGATTATAATTTAATTTATTTGTCATCTGTATAGTTGCAGCACAAAATATTACCAATGCTAAGGCATTTATATTCTGTTTACTTTCAATTTTAAATGTTAAGTACGCCCCGAGTAATTGGTTCGATAATTAACTAACACTACACGTTTTATATATGAAATTGAATTTACGACTCGGTCCCTTATCGCCTCTTGATTTATTATAAATTTTATTCGAAATATCTTACTACTGCAACTGTTACTCAATGTGGATACAAGAATATAGATTTAATAATGGACCTAGCAAAATAAATAATTTTAACGATATTTCGTGAACTTTGAATGGGCCGTATTATTGCGGAAATATGAAATGGTGGTGATAGTATTTAACGCGGTTAACGTAATGATCATTATTCTCCTGATGATACCATTAAGCACTTACGTAGACAAATACGAACCCTTCCGTCACGAACCATAGCCATGTCTCAGATACAAACGAGCGATATCTGTTAGTAGGTATCTACCCACATGAGACAATGTAAGAAGATAATCTTAGTGCGTTCATGAGATATTGGGTGATTGAGTGATACGTGAACGATAAACGACAACAATCGATGACACATTTGTAACAAAATGTGAACAGTATGAACCCGGTGAAGGTAATATGTGACAGTGCATAAATTCAGAGAGATTTATATATTTAAAAAAAAAAAAATTGTTTTATATGTTCCGTGTGCATATTAACTATAAAATTTATCACAATTATTTTGTCTAAATTTTACTTGTCAACTAGACGCTTTCTACTATACACATGACACAATTACCTGAGTTACACTTGTGCGTATAAAATAACAATATTTTTATGAAAATGTGATAATATATCCTAGTAGGGATTAGTGATGAGAAAAATACTACTCTTGATTCACTGATGTGATTGTGATTGATATTTCATAATATCAGTGATTTTTAAGTAATACGCGTACGCGGCACGATATCACAATAAATAAAACATAATTTTGAGCGTATTTACTTACATTATTACTTCATTCGCGTAAAAAACATATTCTAGCATGTAAAAATGTGAGTTTATTTTTCGGATCAAATTCTCTGCATTTCGGTTCAAAAGATGGCGTTTATCATGATTATAACGTCATTTCTATATGAATATTTTCATTTCATATACACATGCGCCGAATCACGGTTCGCAACCAAATATAAATAAAATAAAATAAAGGATCCCGAATCACGATATTGCCACATATTTAATCACTGATAGTGAGTGACTCAAAGATATCAGTGATTGACTCACAGTTCGTGATTTTGAGCTCATCACTAGTAGGAATGGTATACGAGTAATTAAGATCAATAATTAATATATGGAAAATCATTTATATTACAAAGGATTACATAATGTTGTCACGGGTTTAATAAAGAGAATTGATAATATTCTTATAATAAAGTCCTTGTATAGAATGTGAGTGTCGTTTGTCTTTTTATCGGTGTATGATCGGATAATGGTGTAATTATCTTCAATTCAGCTTAGATTTATGTCGATTTATGTATTCAAACCCGTACCCAGGGTTCATACACGATTTAAAACATTACGAGTATTTCTCAGTTATCCATGTAGATGTGAAGTGACTCCCTGACTCTTGCGTTTTTTCCTTCAAACGTTCTGGTATTACAGTCTTTTTACGAGCCGGATCATCATATTTCAAAAGTACTGCTGTCACGGATAATACGGATCCTGTCCATAAAGATTATTATGTTTAGTGAAAAAAACATGGATTCAATTCTGTTTTTATACGATTTTGATATAAAGCGTAACGGTAATATCCACTCTTAGAATTCCCCCACCCTCATGCATACACTACCCAGTGCGCGCAGAGGGATAGAAATGGGGATGAGGGATGGGAACTCAATACAAGGATCTCACCGAAACAAAATCTCATAACAGAATTTATGTTCAATACTAGTTTAATTAGTTTGGTACTAAATACACCATCCCTGAATATTTCAAGGGTGATGAGAGTGATTTCGTGGATATCAAACGTACGTAGATAAAAAATGGAAACACTTATTGCCTGACAGCGACAGTGAACAAATTTCAGTACAATTTATATAAATGTGTTCTTTTTTAAAAAATCTTAATATAATACACAATATTGTTTTATTATTTGATATCCTGAAGTGAATTTTATACAATGCTAACTATCTCCCATTTTCCTATATATAATATACTGTGTTTTTTATACGGTTTATTTGTACACGATATTCTGTGCAACGTTTCGTCCGTGTAAAATTAAATTAAATGTTGTTCATTAGTATTGTTCAATGAGAAAAAAATATATATCAAGTTTGCTTTTATGAGAATTGAAGAAAATGTATTTTCATTAATTTGCGAACTCCTGGGTAGTTAATTGCGGTTCCAGTGTCGAGGCCAGATGTCTAGTCAACTAGATTTATCCGAGAGATTACTTTGTTCGGTTAACAGCATCTAGGAAAAGACGAGATCAAAGTCTTGAACGTTTTAAAAGCTGTAGAGCAGCAGTTAATTAACATGTTAATCACAGAGGCCGTTACTCTTTGAGTTAATTACGGATTAAAACGCTATGCTCTTACCTGGACTTTACCTTATATCCGCTCAAAATACTAAGGGCTGTCTCATCAGCCTGCCGGATATTTTTTATGGTACATGGTTATGGTAAAAGTGTAATATAATGTATGATTGACACGAGATATTTTTTTTTTGTTTCAAAAGTATTTCGCATATATCTTCAATTATTTATGCTTAAATTCGCGGAAAATTTAATTTATATTTCTTTGATAATTAAAACACATATTTTCTCATAATTTAAACGTATTTTTTATTCTATTTTTCAATGTTTTAAAATAATTTGTTTTTCAAAGCACTGTCACCGGCTTAGCTCAGTCTAAATGCGGCGCCGGATACTTTGTCAGACAGGTGGAAATGGATCAAACAGATGCAAACACGTTAGATTACAATGCAAAATATAATTTTAGTTTTACATAAAATACCCGTTCAAATCTTCTGGTTTCAACTAAATATTCTTACAAACAAAATTTGCCAACTTCACAGTCCGACGAGGTGACACTTAACAAGATTTAGGTTTCACAATAGATCTTCTATTTAGGTCGTGGTGACAGTCGTCTTCCGGTCGACATGCGTTCGGACCAAAATTCTATCACCCTCCAATTGATTTCGGAGGCAAACCATCTTATCAAGTCCAAATCGGGGACCACGACTGGTCCACACAGCTGCCAGCCGAGAATCTCCTCACGAATGCTCGCCAGGTGATAACGCAGGTGAATCTTTTGCGATAATTTTCTGCTTCGTCATTGGTAAGTCGCCACTAGGCGTCCGCTTCGAAGTGTTCGGTTCTCCACCCCACATCTAGAGGACCAGTTCTCGTGCCACGATTGGTCCAGAGGATTCTAATGCAGTAATCACACAGCTCACCGTGCGCGCTCCAATTTGCAAATTAGAAGGTAGCGTCCACGTGTGATTTCGTCACGTGACAATATATATATATGTTTTTAAAATTTAATTATGTAACACGGAATACGTGTCACATTAAAATTCTTATTATTTTCAAACTAAGCTATATGATTGCGCTATGAAAAGAGTACTTATTAACTTGGTGGTCTTCTGGAATAAGGTTTAAATCTCCGATCTCTAGATTATTATGTCCCATATTATTGACATCTTTTCGCGTTTAATCTTACATCTTCGATGTAAATAGTGACTGTGACGTCAGCAGACGTCAACGTGAACGATATTTGTTCGATCGCGACAACATGATAGCATTCACGGTGTGGACGTTCAGCTCCTGTGCACCAGCGCTGTATTGTGTGATCCTGTGATTTGTGTGCACAGTGATATTTGTTGTTTTGTGTGCCGCGGGTGAAGCTATGATATCGCCGTCTTCAATTGGAAGCGGAGAGCTGCCGCGTGCCGTTTGTGTGAATCTCAGCGGCGACTGCAGGAGTGACGGAGGCGTCATACACGAAGTAAGGTGAGTAGTCCACCGGTCCTTCGGCTGGAATCCCTACCCATCATCGATCCTTATATGGAGGTTCCCTTATTTCCTTTCTTCTCCTTTCCTCTCGTCCACGGGACGCGCGACCCGGAGATTGCGGAATTCGTTAGATCCCATCGGCGCAGGATTTACGTACTTCTTTACAGTGTATCTGTATAACCGATATCGTCACCATCTTTGGTTAAATTGCAGTGATATATTTACAGAAATGTCTGTAATCTTTTGGATACATGCTTTAATTTTTTTTTTGCTGTAAAATAACTGTATTTAATATATTTACTGTAATAATTATATTCAATATACTTTTTCAAAATATTGAATGAAATTGTGCATCATAATATGTTTTCTTAATCCCAAATATAATAATCATTGCCACGTAGCAGCCACGACTCAGTCGTACTTTTACCATCTGCCTGCAGGGTCTAGAAACAGTAATTAGTAGTTAAGAGTTGATTGCTTTCTGTTGATATATAATAAAAAATGACAAAATAAACATTATTTTACTATCTTTTTATCGATTTTTTCTGTGTCTCCGACAGAGAAGTGGGAGTATTTGACTATAAATGGCCGTGAATACATGTGAACATTTTCAAAGCAATGATTTTTAGCCTAGATGCTGTGAAATTGGTAAATATTTAAAAAATTCCACTAAGCGAAAATGGTGTATGGGTTAGATTGTTAAATATATTATTTGTCCTGACATTATTTTGAGTTTGAATAGTGATATTAACTGACGGCAATCTTCGATCTAAACATGATTTCTAGAGTGATCATGCCTTATTTGTTTTAATAAAAATATCGTAACTTTACTAAGCGACCTAACGTTATAACTTTTACACATTTTTTATCACAGATTGTGTTTATTCACTGAGTCCTCCAATAATTTTTTATAATATCTCGCTTTTACAATGTGTTTTATTTACACCTATTTTCACCGGAACCGGGATCGACACCAGACGTCTCCAAAACTATTTGAGACCCTGAATATCGATCTCGATACTTTTCATACATCATCGACAGAAAACTATTATCTGAGACAATGTTCTGCCATATTAGCTACTCCCTTAGTAGATTGTGGTATGAAACTGTCATGCTTCGGCAATGTAGTGTTTATATCATACGGGAGAGTTCAGTTCTCCGCCAAAAAGATTTTAATTATATTTATCTATCTAAATTTACCATATTTTATTTTCGAATCAGAAAAACATATTTTATGCAGAAGTGGTATGATACATGTGTCTAAGACAAGTAAAGCATTTTGTCTCCTTCTTTTAAACTATAATATCGGTGAACGGCCGGCTTGGTTGTTATTTATTCGACAATTACTCTATGTAGTAAAATCTTGATTGTCTATAAATCGAGTCTGTATTTATATATATATATTTTTTTATGAGATGAGTTTTATTTATTATCTATTACTATCTTAATGTATTTATAAAATTTAATAAACTATGCACAAAAAAATTAACTGTTGTGCAAATGTTTCGTATTCGATTAAAATCATAGAACTTAAAATACAATTTGGAATGAAAATAGTAAAGAAGTTTTGTTCATTTTTATTTATTTTTAGGGAGCTTCTCTTTGGAATGAAGTAAATTTAAATCTGGTATAAGGAAGATTTATATGATTAAAAAAGGATCTCAAAAGAGCACGCTTTCTCCTAATTTAGAAGAATTAATTAAAAAATGGTTTATAGAAAATAACCTGTCTTACCTGTTAGAATGGTATGTATTGTATAAACGGTGATTGATTAATTATTATGTTTTTGAGTTTATTAAATGTAGCAAATGGATATAAATGTACCTACAGAGAAACGTCTATCAAGACGTTTTGTGGATCTAGTGTTAATTAAAAAAAAAAATTAACATATTAATGGTATTGATGGTACCATACATAAACGACACACGCAGATATCTACTGGAAAGCAGCTTTGTAAACAGCTTCAAAAATTAACGAGCGTGCTTATAATGCGGTGTTATATATTCTCTGTGTATCCCTATTTGAAACCACGTGATGGTAATGTTTTGGCCATTGTAAAAATAATTGTACCGGACATATAATTGTTTATTGATTCGAATAGTTCACATGTTTAATTGAGTTTGCTAATAAAAGGATTGGGCGTTTTGTGTTCTAAATGTTGTAACTTAGTGAGTGATATCCCGAATGATTGGGTTCAGTTAGTACAGTATTGTGTCGTATGAGAATGAACTTAAAATCAATTTTCAATATACACTTTGTGATGAAAAGTACTAGCTATCGAGTCATACTAATGCGGTATTTTGTGTTTCACGAAATAATAGTTTCGTATGGTATTTCAAAGCTTGTTTCCAATAAAAGTTGCTCTACGAGAAATAGAGAAGTCTATGTTTAGAATATCTCAGAACAGATAGAGTACCTACCGTAAAAAAAATGTCAGAGGACCGTGGAAATAGCTGCTGCTCAGAAGATCAGGTGGTAAAAGGCTCAAGTAACAAAATGACGTATTTGTCGAAGAGATGATGGACGGGAGGGGGAAGAAAGGTCCTAGAATAAAGGCCCCGCGCTGGTAGAATAAATTTTGGCCATCCCCGAGTTTGATGGGTCGACGATGTTAGGAAAATGACTAGTAAGAATGGCAGAAGACAGAATTGGCGATCCTTGGAGAGGTATCCGGCAACGGAGACACACATGCTAATGTTGTTCATTTGTTAAATGTGTATAAAAATACAGAACTATTTACAGTTTTCCGTATATTTTTGCTATTCCAGTAATTCTGTGTCATGGGTATCAGGACATTTTTTTAAAAATAGAGAAGCATTCACGGAATACGTGTAATTAAATTATTTTTTTAATGAAATTTAAAAAAATCAAATTTCAGTTGAACTCCGAGTTTACATGCCAAGAATTCACGTTTTTCCTCTATTTGCGTGTTATTTTTGCAGTCCCGTGTCATTTCAGTTTATTAAAAACCCCTTTTTACGTTTGTCTTTCCCGCGATTTACGTCAAAAATTAATTGAAATTCGTTCAACCAGTTCGCTATTCGCTATAGAGCCAAGAGTGTGTTGGTCATTTGCTTATTGTTTATACACATTTTTTATTCTCATACCTACGTAATTTTTACGTCACGTTTTTTTTATTAGTTTTTACAAGCTGTAATTAGCAATAAAATTGCCTAGAAGACAGTATAGATAACAATGATAACTGGGAAAGAATTTATGAATAGCCCTTGCAGACTTACTTAGACGTTGACTCCAACGTAATAACATCGGACGTAGTGGATGATGAAATAGTGGACAGTCGTATAAACGAAAACTTGACAGTAGAAGAAGCTTCCTGTTCATTCCATAAATCTAGTTCCTACAAAAGACGATGCCATGAGGCATATTGAAGGCTTCAAAGTATATTTTACTAGTATTAGTAATGTATCACGAGAAATATTTAATTTAATTTATAATGTTGAAAGAACTATTTAAAAACAACAAAAAAACATACATTAAAAAAAATTGTTTGATTATTTTATTATATTCACTCCACATATTTTTTTAATATTTTTATTATTTTTATTTTTTTCTTACTTTTTTATTCATATTTGATTTATTTTTTTATTCCAAATAACACCACAACAGCACGAAAAAAAAAAACTGGCTACTTTAACACAGACTTTAGTCTAGCAAAGTAGCCAGAACAACGCTGTATATATCAGAGGTGAAGTCTACTCCATCCCACACATTAAAATATGTATTATGTATGTTATGTATCCACCTCTGTAACTACAAAAATATGGATTTCAAATATATATAAATAAATAAATAAATTTAAAAAAAAAAACTTTAATATTTTTTAATATCCCCCAATTTATATTTTAACTCTGTTTACATTTTTTTGTTGGTCCCTTTAAAAACTTAAAATGAGAGTTTCACTGTATAATAAATGTTATTTAATTCTGATAGTTTGCTTAAGTATTATTTAGATGTCACAGCTGTTTCGTTGGTTAAGGTAATTTTCAAACAGTATTGGCATTAACAACTGGCCTTAACCACTGAAACAACTGTAATAATAATATAATAATATTTAATATAATTAGATTTAAAAAAATTCATTTAAAATAAACATGGAGTTCTAAAAACTAAACACGAAAACAATATTATTAACAATATAATTCAGAACATAGGCCAGTGATATTTTAAATACTAATTAAATGTATTAATTAGAAAGATATACATATAAATTAATTTTATCGAAAAATATTGTAGTTGCTACCAAGATTCGAACGTGGATCTCTTTCCAATCCGAATTGTTAATTTTGACGTCTCCTATCGGATTACTCAAAAGGTATTTGAGATTCCGTAAAAATAAAGTAAATGGCTTTCAAATAATGGAACGATAGATGTATCAATGTGAAAAGTGTAACATTTATTTTCGAAAATTTGTCGTCAAAAGTGCTGTCTGCTGTAGAATAACTGATTAATGCACCTTCCTCGGATTGGAAAGAGATCCGGGTTCGAATCCCTGTAGTAACAAGAATATTTTTCGATTAAATTGATTTTATATGTATATCTTTCTAATTAATACATTTCATTAGTATTTACAATAATTATGAATGAATAAGTGTCACATATATACTATTCCTACTATATATATAATATTCCTACTATTTTCAAACTTGATGTCTTCCTGGAACGAGGCTCAAACCCCCGACCACTAGATCACTAGGCGAATACCGTAACCACTAGACTACAAGCACGTCACATTAAGGATAATATGTTCACACAATTGTTACAAAATTGTATTTATATTTATCTAGGTGGTGTATGTAACCATCGTCATGATTAATAGTATTCATTAAATAAAATGATTACAAAAGTCCCCCGTTATGAGTACAACAAGCCTGCACAAATTATAAAGTAATGCCTTAATGGACACCTGAACGCCTTAAGTTATAGGGGTATTTATTTTAAAGCGTTTCATAAATGACGGCCTCCGTTGGATCACTGAATGGACTACGCCCGCTTAACGTTGGAAGGAGTTGTTAGTATCTCTGCGTACACTACGCAGCCCGATACCGACTCTTTAATGGGTAAAACCAGTACAAAATCACCGCTGTTATTTACGTGTTTTGATAAATATTTGTGTGCGCGAGCAATTAGCTCAGTGTTCTAGACGGTATCTGATGGCAGAGTACGCTCTTACGGTGTATTTCTGGGTTTTTGTTTCTCCAAGACTGCACGTCATGATCAGCGATCAGTGCTATTACCGCGGCCTGCGCGCTCCATACAAAAATGAAAAGAAAGATGGTCGATTGTAAGCTTTTAAAAGACTTCGCTGCTGCACCACTGTTTCGAATAACAATAATTTTGGTTTCCATAAGTAATGAAGTGGACGTGGAGTGATGAAGTATACATTTTTCTCTGTAATTAATTAATTATTAAAATAAAACACGACGTTGTTTATTTCGCACGACACTTAAATTAAAACATTTTCGACGCTTAGTGCGTCATCGTCAGTAATAAACTAAAACGTAAACTAGAAGATAGATTATCGACTACATTGTGGTGGTGTTGGGGGTATAAGAGCGATGTTGGGGAGAGGGGGGTTTCGGTGAAAAGTGGTTGTAGGCGGGGCTAATATGGACAGGAGAGGAAATGTGATAGGGAGTGTTTGTATGTTGAGTATATTTTTATTGTTGATAATAATCTCTATATTTTCTAGAGTATCTTATTTTTTCCCCTTTCTGCATATATGTAGTACTTTTACGTTCTTATGGGTAAAACAATGAATATTAAAAATTATAATTTAAAAGTGATATAATACGATTTAAAATGAATAAATTCACAACATCGTATGAAATATCAGAAAAATATAAGGTTATCCAAATGACGCAATAAATTGTGCCTAAGATAATTTTTATTTTTGACAGATATACTTAATAGATTTGTGTACATGTCAATCATTAGCGCAAATTTTATTTTATTGTATTATGGACATTCTGTTATTAATTTTCTTTCTGACATATTTTATAGAATTGTTAAATTGTAGTCGTATATATCCTGAACTTGATAAACTCTGCAATGAGTTCCGAAATGTTGGCTAGAAAAATCAGATTTACACGGCTGATTAGCTCAGAAAATAGTAAAAGATTGATGAAAAATTTTTCTTGGCTTACATGTCTCAGACAAATATATCATACTATCCGTACATAGGATATGTTTTTATTATTTTATTTGATACGGTCTGGAAAGTTCCACAGCAGTAAAGCTTTCCGGATCGAAGATTTCGGGTAAACTATTTTTCACATAAAATTAAATGTCAGTATTCAAATTGGTGTTAAGAATGTATATATAATATTTACATAGAAGATAGAATACAAAATAAATAAGCTATATATAACACTCTATTAGAGAATCGATTAAGTTAACGGAGCTCTAGATTAGAATGCGAAAGCTATCGGAAACGATACTCGTCGTTTTCAAAATATTCTTCCTTTCAAAAAGATCTTAGAGATGCCTGGTACTAATCCCGGTTGTTACGTTGTTACGAAATACGCTATTTTTGTGTCAAATTATACTGGAAAACTCGCTGAATAAACATATCACACATCCCATAGAATTAAAAAAATATATATTTCTGATTTAAGTTTTATTTCGAAATAGTAAAGTAAATATGATTCTCAGTGCCTCATGAAAAAAAAACTATATTAAAGCTAATTTTCAACGGGACCGGCAGTAAATAATAAAATTTGCGGTAAGTATGTAGCACATATCGTTATACGTTGTTACTATGCGGTCTGTATCCGGCGGATCGAACGCCAGGGCACCACCACCAGCAGAGAAACACTAGATCAATACATTATGCAAGACAAAATAATACTACAAATCTCCTGGTATAATTTAACCACATAACGTTCCTTCGAACCACTTCGCAGGGTTTGGATTATACAAATTATTACTCACTCAGTTAGGTAGTGACGACGACCGTCATCCAACCGACCATCGCTCGGACTAAAGTTGCATCATCAAATGCACGCCTCGCCAAATCTCGCATGATACCAATTTGGAAGGCCTCGCCCCGTTACACGGCTTCCTCCCGGTAATCTACCCACAGGTCCAGACAGGCGATCACCCAGTTAAGCCAGTGAAAATAGGGCCCATATTCTCTCAATTCACCGCGTGAGACCATATCTTGTTGAGATTCTCCCTCAATTTTGCCCGGCGGGCAGCCAAAACGGCTGCGCTCTCGACCACGCGAGCCACCCGTTCCTAAGTTGTTCCCGCTCGCCAACGTTCAAACCCTCGTCCGTCCCCCAGCTAATGACCGCTAGTGCCGCATGTTAGTCAAACAGGCGACTGCGGCGCTGCTGCATGAAATCAAACGTCACAACATATGACTACTCAATTGTTCATGCCTATCGTAACAACTTTGTAGTCTAATATTGTAAATCCATAAGCTATGTAATAAAGAAGAAAAAACGTAAATAAAAATAAAGTAAAGAAGTAAATAATGAATCTGACGTAACAGAACCAATTATTACTCATTTATAATAATCTCCTAATAAACTTTGTAGATTTTAAACGAGTATCAGATATCTAATAGAGACAAAGATAATTTAATTATATTTAATGGAAAATATATGGAAGTATGGGGTAATTACACAGCTTACGACCTGTCTTCGGCTGGCTTAAGTGATCACTTTATATAAATATATCGTTCACCAATTCTCACCCCTCCATCTTCACATTAATCAAATTTTTGAAAGTTGTATATATGTTAATATGTGGACTCGCTTCGTAGATTTTGATCATAAATGCAGGCATTGCTTTGTTGAGTAGAATCGAAGCACATGATTCCGGAATAGGGTGGAACCCTTCGGAAATTCCTTCTATGCTAAAATTTAGTTTTACATTCTATCCTAATTTCTCCATACTTTACTATGTCACAAATAGATTGACCATATATAGGTACGCCTAAGTGATCTTATTCCTCTTCTGCCATCTCCAGGCCTAACTTTCGTACGTCAGTGTCGGTGTCACATGTGTGATATTCTGTCAAAAAAAGAAAAATGTTAAATTTGATGAAAGTGACCAAGTTGCCGGTGATATATCCAAAAGCCTTTGTATCAGATGTTCTGACACCCCATTGTTCGAGTTTGCGCCGGAGCCGCTCGCGAAACCGGCCGCGGCCAATAATCTTATAATTCCAATACATTAGCGGTGTAAAGACACTCGCCCCGCTCTCAGCCATCACGACTTCTGGCAGCTAACTGCCCGAGAAGTCGCCGGTATAAATAACGCAGGCCATCATTGTTTCTGCATGATTGTAATGCAGTAATGTTATTTATCCCTCGGAATAGTGGCAGGGGTGAAATCGCGAAAAATAATTTTATTGTCAGGTAAGAGTACTTTAGGCCCGGTAGTCAATTCAAATGGTCGAAGATTACCGTCACATGAATTTGAAACGTTAACATATAATCAAAAATGCATTTTAAAATTATCTAAAAAATACTGTTTTTGTTTAACTCTTCCCAAACCTATCGTCATAATTAAACCTGTAATATTTCGGTAAATACATTAAATTCATATTTTAGATAATCCTAAAGAAGAATTATATTTAATTTTAAAATTAGCAGAATTAACTTTGTGGTTAAACGATGTTGGTCACAAATTAAATAATTAGGAATCGTTGGAGATAAATAAAGCATGTAAAACTAATCAAAAAATTATAAACAATCAACTTAATTTAACTACGAGTCCCATTCTAAAATTTTTTTCTAAAAATTATTCCACTTAATTTGTATTAAGTAACTATTTGAGTTAGGTACTAAATTTATTTTTTAAATAATTGTTGTTTTTTTTTTAAATAGATTCTGGTGAAGAAATAATAATATATGTTTTTAGTTAGTTATGACATCCTGAAGAAGAAAATGGTATTTTTCGAAACCGGTAAATGTATTTCAACTCAATTCAGTGGTTAATAAAACAAAGATAATAAATAAAAAATAAGAATTATATTTGTATGTTTGTTGTTCTTTTCACTGTGGAAATAGTGTGCGATCTCTGTCTTTCATGTCACAAATTGTATATTTACCAACGTATTAATTTTACAACGGATTGAATGGAAAAAATAATTGTTTTTGTACGATTCCCTTTTCATAATTGATTTTTCACTAGTCATTCCTAAGCGCTAATATTTTCTTCAGGATTATCTAAATTAAGAATTTTATGTTGCATGTATTAAGCGAAATATTATAGGTTTAATTATGATGGTAAACTTGTGTTACTGTTGTGGGAAGGGTCAAAGTGGGAAGGGTAAACTTGTGGTACTGTTGTGGGAAGGGTCAAAGTGGGAAGGGTAAACTTGTGGTACTGTTGTGGGAAGGGTCAAAGGAATACTTTAAGATTGAATGGATCTTTCAAATTATTTTTTTATTGAAATCACGTATTACTGTAGTTTTTGTAAAAATATTCGAAAACTTTACACTAAATTCACTCTTCAAAAAAAAACAGATAGATCGTGTCCTGCCGCCTCTTAACCTCACTATTTTGAAATCCAAAATATTTTTTAGATTGATTCGATGAAAGTTATTTTTAATAATGAAATGAAATATTTTATATATTATATTTGTTTTTTCGAGCTCTGGTCTAAATATAAGCAAGTGCCGTAAAACCGTCTCCGAATTCAGTACAACAACTCATACAGAATACTGTTCGGATTGGCGCGTTATTGCAGCGCATCTACAATGTTTGCCGAAGACAGTATGCATGGATTCGTTCCGCTTCTGAGACATCAAGTTGCGGGAGTAAAGCCGCGGCCGAGCTCAACACTAACTCTCTGGTGCAAGCGGCGCTTTCATGGAAAGCTGGTTCCCTCACCAGAGAATGGCAACGACTACAGAATAGCTACAGATACAATAATGTCCGTGACTGAAGTATTTATATTTTGTTTATATTTATATATATGTGTGAACTTTTTATTTATTTATATTTTCCTTGGTTTTCTTTTTCATGACATAAATAATATTTCGTAACTTTAATGTATTATATAATATGTATTATCTTTAATAACACGATTACGCTGAAATAAATGCATTATTATTATTATTACTATCATAAATTTCCCTTCTCTTGAAAACGTCGTTCTAAAGTTTTGCTTTTCTTGTCTAATTGTTAGGGACGTTTCTGGTAATTAGAATTAAGAAGAGAACTCTAAGATAGACATGTAGATGGTAAATAATATATATGAGGCAAGTGTTGGAGGTACAAGAACAAAAAGCATTAGTACCATACCAGGATCCCGGAATCCTGTCCTAGTTTAAAGTATTATGGTATCCCATATATAATGTATTAATAGTTGTGATGTCTATAGAATGGGGACGGATGACAAGCGCGCGCACGTTTGGGATGAACGGGTTTATGCATATGTGTGCGTGTTAAGGGGTACGTCTGGTGAGAATACTTAAGTATGGCGGACCGCGAGAGAACGGTCTCTTTGCGTCACGTCTTCCAACGCAGATAATTCTAAGAATATATTGTAAGCTGTACTAGTGTAATAAGAATAAATACTAAATTGTCACAAGCTCTACCGAGTATTATCTAGTCACCACTTCAACCTTTATTCTTCGAGGAAGGGATATAACAACTGGCGCAGCAGAATTGTAGGTGGAGCCACAAGACATAACAATAATAAATCCCTTATTAATAATGATAATATTGGTTCATATTCAAATAATTTATAATGTTGCGTTATAATTAGCTTTATTATTGGGTTAAAGTTTCCTTATATACATAAATATAAATATCTTGTATTAAATTGAATGTGTTCTTTGTGGCCTTTATTATACATGTAACAGTTATGAGTGTTTTTTAATCCCGGGATAGATTCTGGGATACTAGGATCATAGAAATTGAAATTCCAAAATTAGTATTTTTGACTCGGAGTTGAATTCACTAGTCAGAACAGTAGAGGGTAGAGTTATTATTTTACTGCTTATTCTAGTATGAAAACAGTGTGATGATTACCTTTGTTATAACATTTAATTAATTAGAAATAACATTTTGGAAATTTCTAATTTTAAACAACTAATAGTCATAAATAAATTATAACAATAAATTAAATTAATCAATCAGAAAGATATGCATAAAAGTCTCTATTACAGTGAAAACTATTTATTTACTACAGGGATACGACCCCTAAACTTTTAGTATTCTAGGAAATTGTAACTTCCCAATAAAATGTGTATTTATTAAAATATCATAAATTATTTTCATTTATACGTATTTACAGTATACAATTTGTTAGGGATTATCTCGTGGACTGTATAAAAAAAAATATGAAGAGAGAAATAAGATGACGCGGTACTTTGAAAACTACCATTGATCCTTTGTTTTCCCGCCTCTCTCTCCACGATCAGTAATTGAAGGATCCCTCGACGGATGTCGGAAGTCACTTTTAAGACACTCGAAGTTGTTGTAGAAGGTACCGTCGATCACTTTGCAAAGTGTCTCGCGATGAAGGTAGATTACCGGTGCGTATTCGAACAGGTATACAGGTTGAATTGATTAAGGACGGCGACCAAATTAGCATTAATTCGTCGCGTTTATTGACGAGTATGTTGGAAGGGATCTACATTGATATTAGGAAAATAATTTCTCTTAAACAATTTTATTTATTACAAATAATCCTTATACATTATATGTAATAAATATAATGGTACGAAATAAAATTCTCAAATATCTTTTACGTGGAAAAAAGGGATGTGACTTTGGTAAAAGTTATATAATCATTGGAAGTTTTACATAAGACTGAGCCTAGGCAAATAAATTGTTTGATGAATGTACTATAAATTCAATAATCAACATTTGAAGTAATTGTTTGCTCGAAGATCCAGTGCGCCCCTGATATTTAGGTGTTATTTCAACGATTTGTAAGCGCGAAACCGTACGAAATTGGTTGATAAAATTCAGCTCACAATATGCTCGCGTGCCGTGAAATGAGCATACACGACTAACTATTGGCATATTTGGGAGACCTCTGACCCCGACTGCCACAACGGCTATTGCACTAACACGAGGGCATAATATTTCTACGTGACTGCCATTTCTGTCTACATCCAGGGGCGTCCAACAACTCATACATACAATACAGGTAATTTGAAATATTTTCTCGTTCTTTTTCTCTTCCCTCGTACGTTTTATATACCCAAACCATCTTAGTAATCTTCCTTAAAGACCCGTGTTCACGGAAAGAGACACGATGAGATAATTTCAGAGATTTAGTTGAGATACATCTCAATACCATGCACAAGTGAGATAAGGGAGATTGGTAGAAAGCGGCAAAAACTCCTACCAATGTAAACGGCGTTCGCTTCGACAGTGAGATTCGACACGTGCACACAAAAATCACCCAAAACCACCATAGATCCCTACTATCTGTTATGAAAATTGAAAACTGTGTATTCTGAAAAGTTAAACATAAGTCATTAAACATTAAAAATTTCATATTCTAAAAAGTTTGACGTAAGTTATTAAACATTATTTATAAAGAGAGCACATTTTTGTTGTGAAGTTGCTATTTCTGAACATAGTTCTGTAGTATTTTAATATAAATTATACGAATAAACTAAAAAAAATATACAGAAAAAATCTACTTATCGGAAAAATATTTACTTCTTAAATATTTAATAAATATTTTTTTGGTAAATAGATTTTTTCAGTATATCTTTCTAGTTGATTAATTTAATTTGTATTAAGAAGTATTATCATATAGAACGTTAAATTACAAACGTTAATTCCTTTTTAACTGCTGCTGGGGATTTATGAGTTGATCACCCAACTGACGAACTACAATAACATTTGACGTTTGATATACGACATGAGGAGGGAAATGGAGAATCTCTGAGACACGGTATGTACGCGGAGACTACGAAAGCAGAGAGGTGTCTACAACAAATTTCATGGAAGCAAATTCCGTACCTCAGAGACAATTTCAAATCGAAAATCTCTTATGTACAAATTTACCACAATTGCGCGTAAGCGACAATGTTTTCTCTGTATTAAGTCTATCTTAAATCATCTGTTATTAGTTACACTTTATTATAATAGTATTCGTATTAAAAATGCCATTTTGAATCGCATATTTTGGTTGCCTCGATGTTAAGTTTTGAAGATTAAACTAACAGCACTGAAGAAATACAAAAGGATTGTAATTGTCGATCAGCTGTTCTTCTTATTCTTATTTATGTATTATTCTTTTCATGTTATGAATCTCAAAAAAAAAAATATTTTCCATAGCCAATGGGAGATATTTCACATTATAAAACACACTGACAAACATGTTCAAATCCATTATTACAAAATTTTAAAGAAATTCCGCTAAAATATGACAGAAAAACAAGTGCACAAAATTAACAGTGTTCACAAGGGCGCTATGTAATAGATTAAAAAAAAATATATAAAAAATCAAGCACGTATATAAACTTGAAAAATTCTTCTACAAAATAATATATGATACAAATATCGAGTAAAATATATATCGGTATTTCTATATTATATTTCTACAAAACTGTTGCGTCCACACATGAAATACAGTTAGTTAAGACACATAAATATACGGTAATACTGAGTGTGGCAAGGCACCGATGTGCCTTTCTTTCCGAGAGATTTTCGGCCAGCAGCGGATTACCCAGCCAGCCAGTTTTTCTCAAATTTATTTCCCCTGTGTTTATTTAGCCAAGACACAAACCGCTTTAATAATAAAAAAATCGTTCCGAACATGCTCAAATAGCATTTTTTTTCTTCTATCAATTTCGGAAACATTGGCCGCGTAGCAATTACTACCTACTCGAATCGGATATCGCCGTTTTAATTATTCCTAAATGCTGTATTGTGACAAGGTACAACGGTGAAATAAAACTGGTGATACCGTGATCGATGATTACATTATCCGGAATTTTGACGTGATAGTATTAATAAAAGTCAAACTTCTAATGCACGTTTTATAGGGATGCAGATTTAAATATGCAGATAGGTACCAGGTACGCGATATTATTTTTTGTTGGTCAATATTTTGAAGTGTGGGAAGGTGGATCCATTATCTCTACAATAAAGAAAGCCATCAATTACGTCTCATCACTGTAACGGTTCAGAATCATGATTGATCCTTCCGCTATCTGCGCAAGACGTAACGAAAGTGTTTCCAAGAATCTGCGCTCTCGGAATAAAACGGAACATAAAAACTGACTCTCGTCCAGTGGAGCCATACTCGGGAACGTTCAAAAGAAGATCAGATGTTAAAAAAAAATCAATTATAAGGTACCTGCGTAGGATTATTATTACCTAAAATGTATTACCATGTGACGGATCGCCTACGGTCAATTATCCACTCAGTACGTAACCACAAATTAATCCCACGTATTATATTCGAAGCAAAAGTCGTTTAGATTGTTTTACATAATGAAATAATGTTATATATGATATAATTTAATATGTAAGTAATCGTGATAAAAAATATTGCAAATTGGAGATTATATTATATAATTGATATTAAAATATCGATGTTAAAAAAATACTTAAATTGCAAAAATAAGAATTTGTATTCTTGCTACTGTCTACAACCTCAAAAATACATTTAGCTCTAAGATATAACAAGGACCTACGTCATACCAGAATTGAGTGAGATTTTAATTGTGATATTCTATTAAATTTTAATAAAATATCTGATATTATTTATTTGGTACCACGAAAGTGTTTATTAACGTTTTCCACAGAATTCTAGTATATCATTTTTATGGCTAAATTTAAAGGTATAAAACATCATTAATTCTAAAGATTACTAGTGTGTTTATTATTTATTTCGTGTAATTTCATAAAGAAAAATTAATATTGGATAAAATTATATGTTTCACTAATTTTTTTTGTGACTACGTCTTTAACATTGCTTTAAGGTATGGGGTGCGTGTTAAAAATCTTAACATCACGAAAATAGGTCAGAGCTTATACGCTAATTTTTCAGAACAATGCAGGAAGAAGTTAATATTGTTACAAGATGTAAGATCTTTTTATGTCGCATCAGCCAGATCTGCCCTCACAGTTCCGCGCACTCCACGAGAGGGTTAATGTAAGCGAAACGAATTGCCGTCAACTCAGTCAACTTCAGGATGCCGTGGCTTGTGAACCGTAAGACCGAACGGGACAAAATAAGCGCTTAAGTACGATAGCTTACTAGCTCCTCTGTGCATATGATACTAATAATGTCGAAATGTTTGACCAATAAGTACAAGTAGAAATCTAAAAATAGTATCTCGGATATATCTCGTCGAGACAAATCCAACGATACTTTACTCTCACAAATAATTAAACAGATTTCAAAATTCAGAACGCGCGGCCGAGATTCGTTCGGCGTACTGCTTATTCACTCACAGTATAAACTATTTTAGTCTCATTTTATAAGGAGAGAAAATTGAATCTACAGATCTTTTCAGTTATTTAATTATTTTCAGTGTAAGTCAATTTTAGAACATTATACAATATTTTATTTTGATTATAAATAAGTATGAAGTAAATGAAAATGGAGTAAAAGATTTTATAGGAAAGTTTTATAAACAAGATTGCATTACATGGCAAGAGAAGTAAGAAATATATAAATACACAAAATGATCAACAATTGTCGCAATGCAAATGGGGTAGAAAATTAAATATAATGTAGACACATACATTGTAATGCAAAATAATGTTATCCCACGTAAATCCTTGCTATCGCGCCTTATGGAACTCTCCTAGCTTTCGGACGAAGGCTCTGCGGCCAATAAAGTTGTGATATTATGGGATCAAATTGTCAATTTAAGGCTGTCTTGATACAGTAAATATTCGTTTTGGAATATATGTACAATATGTGGACATGGATTTGGAAAACATCCCACGGATGCAGTGGCTTCTTCGCACTCTGACTCCCACATAAAATGTCCACGTTTTCCAAACTCTATCTCGATAAAATGATTAAAAAATTTTCTAAAAATCTATCTACATATTGATATCAGTGAAAAAAAAAATTTATGTGAAAAAAAAGTGTTTCTGCCGTGTGTCTCCGACCTCTACCTAACGTTTTGTGATCTATTTCAAAGTCCATCATCAGGGTTAATATCGCTTATATGACGTGTGAGTGATGATGGAGATAATATTGACTCTCAATACCGAATGCTTTTTACGGTAAGCCCAAGAGTCATTACGTTCATCTTGTCAATGAGGTAATCATAACATAATTTTACTTATACTTACTTTACTTGTAATGTAGATTTATAGATTTATCTATCTAAAAGATAAGTATCATATTTTGGTAAATATTAACTTATAAAAAATTTTTTTTATAAGTTTATAAGTTTATAAGCTTTGACGGAAAACTCTCAGAGATTGTACTCACATCTGTTCCTGTAATATTACCTCGAAAAATTTGTCTCATCATAAAACTCACATGTTTTCCATTGTTGTCGCAAACATTCATCAGTATTAGTTACTATTTATTGTGAAGACTTTGGATATTTTGTATATATCATAAATGATGACTTCTCCATATGATATTGATAGACGTAGTGCACTGATAATATTTCAGACGCTGTTGTTAAGACGTTGCTTGTTGTCTGATGATTTTTGTACAATTATTTTGTTTTAAGCATTAATCATCATTATTATCATCTTAATTCAGCATTACAAGCTATCCAGGTTCATGGCCGACTACACAATCGTTCTGCAGGGATCTCTGTCTCGAGACAATTTTATCAGTTCAAAACCTAGAATCTATTTCTTCATTAATCATTGATCGGAAAGTCCTAGAGTTCTCACTTTTTACAATATGACCGGACCATTACAGAGAGTGCGTAAATTATATTTGACGAATTTAAAGATTACTTTATTTAAACACTTTGCAAAAAAAAGTTATTATTTTAGAAAAAAATTTTACGTCCGATATCCAAAACACAGTGATGCTTCGACCGCCTCTTTGAATATTTTATACCCTTAATTCTTTGCTCAGGAGTTAATGTAAATACTATTTGTTTTAAGGAAATATTTTAAACTGAACAATTTTATGCATTCATTGACCTAACTAGTTAATATAAATATTTATTAATAGTTTAGTAAATTTGTTTTTAAAATCACTATAAATTACGTATATTCACTAATCGGCTTTGGAAAATACCTTTTCCTTCATCAGGATGATAAAAAAAATTGATTAAAATCATATGTTCAAAGTCAATTTAATAAGAAAAATATATAAAGTAATTTTAAAAATAAATCTTTAATTTAACTTAATTTGTTACCTTGATGAAAGATGTGGAAATTAATTTAATCTTACAAAATTATAGGAAAAAAAAATTAGGATGGAACTGGACTAGTGATGAATAGTCCACGAAGTAACTATTCATTATTAAATTAAACCACAGCCTGTTTGCGTTAAATGTTAAAAAATAATATCAACATCCATCCCGCCATTCTGGAACCTTCTTATCCCAAAAAGAACTAATTATAAACAATGCGCTTTATCATCTGATTTATTAATCTAAACAAACACAACAAGAATTATCAAGAAAGTAGCTGGCATATAATACGTGTACACTAATCATTTTTCGTCTCAGAGATTTGACGGTAAAGGTTAGTATGCATAAAATCACTTTACCTTGCTATCAAAATACAATAACAATGAATGACAGCTCGCCCCATGCTCAACTCTGAACTGTCCTTTTCGCGACTTCAATATGATTCATGAGAAAAAATGTTACCCGTGTACGGACTTACATAATTGTCCCTTTTTTGGGCTGTTTAAAGATCATATTAATGCGAGCATTAAATCTAGGTACTGAAATTTGATCAATTTTAAATTAATTAAACCAAAATGTTATGTATAAATAATTTATTCAAGATGTTATTTTTGGGAAGGTTTCATATATCATATGATGGTTTTAATATTTAAACGTTATTTTCTCAGAAGACTGAAAATGTAACTCGGTGAGCTCTAAAAAGACCAAAGAAATGAAAGATTCCAACAGCGCAGTAAAGGAATTAGATATAGACATAGGCCTCTCAGGGCTAAGGTTATCGAGAGGTGCAGAGAGGTCTTAATTTTTAGAAGTTCTAGAATTAAAATCAAATACATTAGGTAGATTTCTAACAGGTTGATGTGAAAGTAATTGCCGTTTTTGTAATCGACAGATTTCTTTATTTTAAAAGAAACAATGTTTATTTAGTCAATTACATTGTTTTCATTATAACCTATAACTGCAAGTTTTCTTGAGGTCAGTCAAGGGTCTGCATTCATCATGGTCCGGAGTTGCTCGTCATCAATTTCGATGGGACGTCCAGTGCGGAACTCGTTGTCCAGTGAAAAATTCCCAGAATGAAATGTGCTAAACGATATACTATTCGTAAAGACTTTTAAGACACTTTCATCATACACTGAACAAATTTTGTTAGTCGCAGCTGTTCCGTTGTTTTCTTTTTAAAATTCTTACAGCAAACAAAGTCGAAAATTAATTTTCTTCTCGGTCATTGGTAATTTTTTTGGGGCTATTAGTCGATTGAATTTAAAAAAAAAATCTAAATCAGGTAGAACGTGACATTTATAAAAAAATTACATAAAAATAAACATTTACTGTTTCCGAGGTATGTGTGTAGAATAACACATACATGAAAATATGATACTTATTTTTTTATTCAACTCGTTTAAATTACTTAAGACGCATTTCGCCTCGTAAGGGCATTATCACTAATAATTTAACTCAACAACTTGTATTTATATCACTTTTAAAATTAGCAATATTAACATTGTGGTTAAAATTCATATTTTTTATTTATTATCTTAGTTTTATTAACCACTAATTGAGTTTAAAAAACATCTACCGGTTTCGGAAAATACCTTTTCCTTCTTCAGGATTCAGCATTTTACACAAATAATAGTATAGGAAATTTACTCATAAATTCTAAAGACAAAGATGATAAATTTAACCATTCTGGCGTCTATAAACTTAGTTGCAAGGATTATGCTGCATTTTATATTGGTAAAACGGGTAGAAATTTTAATATAAAGGATAATATAAAGGATAATAAAATTTAATGTAAAGGAGCATTTGAGATATTTGAACAATAGTGGGTTTTCAGAATTTTCTAATCATTTGATAGAAAATAGTCATGGTTTTGATAAAAAAATTGGGATTGTCAATTTTGCATATAAACGGTGTAGGTCAAAAATTAAATAATTTGGAATCGTTGGAGATAAATAAAGCATGTAAAAGTAATCAGGAAATTCTAAACAGCCAACTAATTTTAACTACGAGTCCTATTCTAAAAATTTTTCCTAAAAATTATTCGACTAAATTTGTATTGAGCAGCAATTTGAGTTAGGTACTAAATTTACTTTTTTAAATAATTGTTGTTTTTTTAAAAAAATTTAAAAATAGATTCTGGTGAAGAAACAATGCTATATTTTTAGTTAGTTATGACATCCTGAAGAAGGTAAAGGTATTTTCCGAAACCGGTAGATGTTTTTTAAACTCAATTAGTGGTTAATAAAACTAAGATAATAAATAAAAAATATGTATTTATATCTATAATGGGGACATCTATACAATTTTATTTGCATGTGATGAAAAGGGATAGCATTATTCATTGGAATTCTGAGGATTTCCATGCATTTTTTAATGCTTCTAATTATTCTAAGTAACTGTTTTTTTTCAACACTAGTGATATTTTTATTTTCTTGTTTATTTTTTTATAATAAAATATGATTAGTATTGAATACAAGGTGTTGAGTTAATTTGTTAGATTGATAATACTCTTACAAGGCGAAACGTGTCTCAAGTAAATTAAACGTGCAGAATAAAAAAACAAGTGTTTTTCACAAATGCACTTGCATCATCTCTAACAACAAGTTTTGCAACAACCCAATACAGGTATTTAAAAAGAGCAAATAAATTATAATAATAAGAAACTTCTTCTGAATTACTGGGTTCCGTATTTAATCCGGATACATGTAGCTGACTTCATTTAAATACTGGAATGCTCACAGCCGAAGTGTCACACTTTTGTTACACGACGCTATGGAATTTTCTGGTACAACACACAACCTGCACAGCTGAAGGACGATGTGTCTAATTTACTTCCACTTCACCACCATTTGCATAAACAGCAATGGAGGTTGTTGCTCGAATGTGTGATTGGATTTACGCAGAGTTGTTCTAACGGAATGATTGATTACCGTTCAAAATTTGGAAAAAAATCACCGGTCTTTTATTTATTTATTTATTTATTTATTAGCATGTAAATATTACGATTTCACTCATGGGATCTGGCTTATTAAGATTATTATGTGCTGTGCTACGATGCTATACAAACATAATAAAATATTTAAATAAAGATCTAGTAATGATATATATGTATAATATATGCATGTAAAAGCTAAATCTTATAATAATGAATACAAATGTTAGTTTAACTAAGAAATTTTGCAAACTGAACTTTATTTTTATATAGATTTTTCAACTTTATTTATTTATTAACCACTGAATTAGTTATTTTAATACACCGGTTTCGGAAGATACAATTTTTTTCGTCATATATATCACGTTATTCTAATGTTTTTTATACATCTATTAAAAAAAAATTGGGAAATTTTTTTATAATAGGAATTGTGGTTAAATTTAATTAGTTATTTATAATATTTTGGTTAATATTACATACTTTATTTATTTCCAATGATTCTAAATTATTCAATTGAAGACCAATATTGTTATACGTTAACAGAAATTCTCAATTTTTCATAAAAATTATGATCATTTTCTAATAAATGATTGGAGAATTTTGAAATTAAGTGGTTAAAAAAACAAAGTTAAATAATCTATATAAAAATAATTTTTGAATCCATTTCAAAAACTTCACATGAATTACGGATTGACTTGATAAGTTTGTTAGAATTCGCCATTAACCAAAGATATTACATTTTTACATAATTTTTAAGATGTGATATATTTATTTTTTATTAAGGAAAACACATTCTTATTGTGAAGTTGTAATTATTCAGAACATAGGTCTGTGATATTTTATTTATTTTTTTATAATAATTTTCCGTACCAGTGGCGTAATGTTACTATAGGCGCCCGGTGCAGATTTCGTTTAGGGCAGGCATATAATGTTTCTGATGTATTCTATATATTTATATGGTGTGGAATCATGGACCCTGAAGGCAAGAGAATTAAGACGGATGATGCCTTTGAGATATGATGCTGGAGAAAAATTTAACGCTACATTGCCACGTTGAAAGATGAAGAGAAAGAGGAAAATCTCCCACCCGTTGGATCAACCAAGTGAAAAATACAACTGGAACTTTTCTGGTACCAGCTCTAAGATCTACACAATGCCGAGAAAAGTGGAGGAGTACAGTCAAGAGGGTGGGAGTACTTGTAGATCACGTCATGATCTTGTCATGAGGGACCGACGTGGATGATGACAGTGAGGGTCCACGTCATGACTCTTTAGGTAAGTTTAGTTTTAGTTTTATTTAAAAAAAAAATAGAGATGCGTACACGGAATACACGTTAAATAAATAATATTACTATTCTCCTCTCTCTCTCTCCTCCTGGTCTCCTGGTCTCCTGGTCTCCTGGAACGAGGCACGAACTCCCAACCACTAGATCACTAGGCCAGCGTCTTAACCACTAGACTAACTTTCCAGTTATTTAAATATTTAAATTTTTGAATCATTACACATGTTGCAAATATGAATGTGAATAAACTTCAGTCATAAATCAATTAAATTCATGACAAATAAATGTTTAACACAACAGGTGACATAACCACCCTTGAAAAGGTTTACACTGTTTGCAAATGAATACGTAACACACTTTCTAAAAGTCTTACGCCTTTGCATATCGTAAATCGAAATAATTTTAGTTCTAGCCCGTTTCAAAACTGTGCCCGGAGCAGTTTGCACCAAATGCGTTACGCCCCTGTTAATATTAAATGGGCGGATATTTCAAAGATAATCGTAATATATGTAAAGATAACAAATAGGACTGCACCGGTGCACGTGCGATGTACTGGTGTAAAATTTATTTGTGCAAATGGATTGCACCGGTGCAAAAGTGTCACTATGTGGTAGAAATCACAGCATCTAAGAAATAGGAAATTGATATTCATTCATCATGAGATGACAAAAAAAATTTACGCATATATTAAATATTTATAACTATTTTAAATATGAATTAAATGTATTAATTAAAAATATATACATACAAAATCAATTTTATCGAAAAATATTGTTGTTGCGCTACCGGGATTCGAATCTGGATCTATTTCCTAACTGGGGAAGGTCCATTATCCAACTATGCTACAGCGACAATATTTTTAGCGACTAATTTTCGAACCTATATGTTACCTTTTTGATTTTAATAGATTTAATCGATCCATTATTTGAAAGAGCCATCTACCTTATTTTTACAGAATCTCAAATATCTTTGAGTAATCTGATAGGTGGCGCAACAAAAATGTTTTTCGATAAAATTGATTTTATATGTATATCTTTCTAATTAATATATTTAATTCGTATTTAAAATATCACAGACCTATGTTCTGAATAATTACAACTTCACAATAAGAATGTGTCCTAATAATTTAAAACTATATTTCAACAATTGCATATTATATCTATTCCACCTGCTAGTATATATATAGGTGGAACTGGTGAATACTATTTTGGTGATTTTCTTGAGCCTTATATATATAAAAGGTAGCAGATATATATCTTTTTTTCTCTTGATTTTGTTTTTCTATTTGTATTACATAACTTAAATACAAGTATATTCCACCAGATATACTTAAGTATGTAGAAGAAGTTTGGCGACTTTTTAGGCGGGCTCTCTATCGACAATACAAAACTTTGGATTTAGGTCCCGGCGACGTATTTTTTTGATACATAGATTTCTCATGTGTATCGTTCTAAGTATTTACCTTAATTCGTTTTTACATATATATTAAATGATATTATATGACAATATTGTATTGTATTTTCATACTCAAGGATTGATTTCCAGTATAATGCATTGCAATAAACATGTTAAAGGTAATATTTTTCATAGCGTACATACACCGCGAGGGTTCAGTTGAGAGTTCGCGAGTTATCCGCCGTAACATTAGCGGAAGGCTTACACTGGAAAGTAATTCAACGCATTGTGCATAATTCGTATTGTTAGATAAAGCCATTACCTCTAACCGGTATGTCAGGAGCTCAAGGGGTTGCGGAGGTCAAATACTCCCTGCAAAGGATCGGCCGAGGAGTGAACACGACCTTAGATTTAATGGACGGCACAGGGGGAGAATTTTTATTGCCTCTAATGTGCACTTCTTAAACGAAGTATCCGAACCGGGAGATAGCCAATCAAAATGTGGAGAATTCCGCAGCAGTGCGCGTGGCTTACTGAAACGGCATATTTAGTTAAACGTTGGTTCTAACATAACTAAGATACTAACATTGTTTGGTTCGATATATTATTGGAATGTCTACCGCTGTGTTTGTATTCAGCTGTCATTTTTTATAATTAAATACCTTTAAGCAAAAAAGTTCTCACAAATGTTATTAATACTTAAAAAAAAATCATTATAACTTATTGATATATCCATAAAAATATTACGTTTTCCCATCTACATCTGTGACTTCAATGATATCATTATGCCTGTTTAGTGTTTGCTTAAACGACCAGGTCTGTGAGACGAGATCATGGCACAAAATAACATGTTTTGAATATCTTTAGGTTAAGATTACTTAAACGTTTTATAAATACAAATTAATTCTATTAATTACAAAGATATACATATAAAATCAATTTTATCGAAAACTAGAACCTGGATCTCTTCTGGATTGGAAGAGATCCAGGCTTAAATCCCGGTAGCAACAACAATATTTTTCGATAAAATTGATTTTATATGTATATCTTTCTAATTAATACATTTAATTAGTATTTCAAATATCACAGACCTATATTCTGAATAATTTCAAATTCACAATAAGAATGCGTTCTTCTTAATAGTAAATGTTTTCTCTTTGAAATATTCAGTACGTTCATAACGGTACGTAATAAAATATTCAGTACGTTCAGTTCATAACGGTACGTAAATATATATTCAATATAAAATAAATTGTCGTGTAAGAAAAGACATCTGTCCATTTTTTTATCTATACTGTCTTTTATGTTTATGGTATATTATTCAGAAATGTCAAAATAACAATTTTTGGTTATTTTTTTCATCCGATTCCAAATAGCATTTTTGTGTTTATTATTGTCTATCCGCGTACAAAGGTGAAGTGTGGTTTGTTTTGGGGAAATCTCTATAATCGAATTATAGATTCTATGGGCATAATTTTAATTATATTGAGATTTTATTTACATGTGGTTTGTTTTGGGTAAAGCTCTATCATTGATATATCGATTCTATTGAAACCTTGACCACGCAGCGATCACCAAAGACCGCGTAGCGGCCACTGTTGTTCGCGAAGCGGACATAATAGCCGCCCGCAGGGCCTAACGGTAAACAAGCAATCGGTGACAGGCGATGAGACTCTGACCGCGCAGCGTTCACCAATGGCCGCGAAGCGGCCACTATTAGCCGCGAAGTGGCCACTAGTATTTTTATATTTGCAGAAATATATTTAAGATGTCGAGATGCCGAAATACTCTTTCTTTTTAATATACTACATTAAAGGCAGTGTCCATGGAAGGAGATGCGATGAGATAATAAATATCAGAGATTTAGTTGAAATTATAATCAGGAGATAAATAAGATTTAGATAAATAAAAGAAACAAAAACTTAAGCCAGTGTACACGACTTTTGATCTGACAGCGATGTTTGACACGCGCACGTACATGTGGTTAAACCACCACAGATCCCTACAATTATCTACTCTGAAAGTTAGTAGAAGCCGTTAAACAATAAAATTTATACAAGGCGTTAAATTACAAATATTCATTACAGTTACAATAAATTACAGACGAACTGACGTTCGACGCAACAAGCGTGGAGTGTGGTGCGAGACGGCAAATCTCTGACATGGCGTCCACACGGGAAGAATCTCGTGGGAGCAATATCCGTATCTCAGAGATTATCTCGGGTAGAAAATTTCTAAAAAATTGGACATGGGCTATTCTAATATCGACCGCAATTACCTTTAAAACTCTTGTTTATCGTAATTCCTATATGTAAATAAATAATTGGCCTGTTCAAAGTCCTGTGCTTAGACCAGAAAAGGCTGCAAAGTAACGGAGTCCAGTCGACTCAAACCACCCTTGTCACTGGACCAAACCCTCCATTAAGTCTATAAAGCCCAAGAGTGTGTGTGGGTGGTACTGTGCAATACCACCTACACCTTAAACAATTCCACGCACGGGCCTTTGCCATGGGCAATCCAATATGATGCGGTCACAAAAGTGATGGAGGAAGATCCGTCGCTGCTCAAAACAGCTCTGCCCAGCGGGTATGCCGTTCGAGAATAAGACTCCTCAGCCACACTCGGACTCACAATCGTGAACCATGGCAGCCATCATTCTCGTAACGAGGGACCGCCGAAAGAGAAGACATAAATAACAACTAATCCTTCTATGAATTCGCCTATAAATTTTGTCATAAACAATTTTATAAAATGTGAAAAAAAAATTGATCTAGATATTTTTATCGATGATTTTTTTTTACAGTAATAATTTGTTAACTTATTTAGATTATTCGATTTCTCACTTCGATAAATCCACCTTATACATCTCACGTTCTCAGTACATCACTCAAACACACACACCATATACTCGTTTGACATACGTATCATACGCTAATAATTATTGTCTTACGATATTTTACTTTCATATGATACTATACGGTGTATATTATTGGGATATAATGCGTAAATTATACTCTGTAAACTCAATTAATTATGCATGTGCTGTGTTGTACCAGTATTATATAACTAATTAATGAAATTAAAATAAATTAAATTTTAATTACGAATTTAAAAAAAAAAAACTGTTAGAAGAAGTATAAATGCAGAAAATGGAAGATTCAACTGACTTCAGAATAATAATATAAAATACATAAACAAAAGTCATTATTTTTTATCACAGACTAGTAAATGAATAAACACGAAATAAAGTGTACATATAAAAGAGGGCCATTTTACACACACACAATATTAAAAGTATTTACTCTTCGAAAATTTAATCTTTGTGTAAACAAGGCACATTTTTTACATTAATGCATATTATATTGTCAGCGTTTTAATTTTCATTCCAACCAAGTCATATATTTAAAAAAAAGTCTATGAGATATTTTATTGCTTAGGTAGTATCAAAGCGATCACGTGAATGACACCAAAATGCAAATATTGAAACAAGAAATTTGCGATAGTTCATGTCTATTTATTTGGTAGTCTGTGATTCGTTATACAGCATTTACGAGCTTTTCATTTAATATGCACAAAATAGAATATCACAATTTTCAAATATTAGAAATTTGAAATAATAATAATAATATTTAAATGATGACTTTAATAATCTAATTTATAATAGTAAAGGATTAACGAGCCCTTACAATTACGACGTTGATATTTATTTATTTATTAGATGAAATACATATTTTTGTTCTAACAGAGGTGAATGTATTATACATAATAAACATAAGACATAATAAATACTCATAGTTTATTGTGTGGGATGGAGTAGACTTCACCTCTGATATATATAGCGTTGTCCTGGCTACTTTGCTACACTGAAGTCTGTGTTAAAATAGCCAGTTTGTTTTTTGTGCTGTTGTGGTGTTATTTAAATCATCGACAGGAATAAAAAGAGAATTAAAACTATGTATAAAAAAGTAAATAAAAAATATATGTAGTGAGAGTATTGTAGGACTAGTGAATTATTAGTGTAGGTATTGTATAAATTATATTAGAATATTGGATAGCCGTGCTTCTGATTCATCTCTACCTGATTGGATCATATTGGGTCCATATTTATGTAATCTTATTGGAATTGAGTGTGTTGTATAGTTTCGGAGCTAAGAACATGTAGAATCTTTGACAAAATGACGTTGTTGCTCTCGGAACTGGTGTGTAGATGTTTGTTATTTGTCTTGTGTTGTGCCCATGATTTATTGTTTGAGGAGAGTTATTGTTAGCATGGAAATATTGAACGAGTCTCAACATAAAGATTTGTCTTATATCTAGGACATTGAATATTGAATTAGAAGAAAAATAAAATAGTTTCTCCAGTAAATGTGTATATTTTTACGTAACTTAACTACTTATATTACAAAAATTAATATGCATAGACAATTTGTAATACAATATGACATTAATTTATTTATTTATTGTAGAGAGCATTATAATTTTTATAACTTAAATCATAAATAAAATGACAGTTGAAATGTAGTCATCAAGCCAATTTCAATTTAATTTAATTTCATTTAATCATAATTTGATAATCCACTATTGTCTACATACATTTTACCACATTGAGTATAAATGGGAGATTGATATTAACTATCCAAAAAAAAAAAAAATTCTGAATTAATCATAATATAAATTTGATCAATAAAAACATGAGTTATATTTATGAAATATGGAAATTCATATTTTTTGTACATTAATGCACTAGAAAAATATCACGTAAAAGATTTCCTTTACTTGAATAATAGGTACATTTGTTACGTTAAATATTTCCTTCTGTTCGTTGTCAAGTTGGGATGGCATTGCAGCCCCGAGGGCCACCAAAAGGATAGGTTCAATGAAAGAACGAACAGATAATATTTAGAAGCCTCTTGGGCGATGGGCGAATAACGAAAGTAACAAAAGACAATTGAGCTTATATACTAGACAATTAACACATATAAGGGTTGACCATTACAGACTTTTGGTATGAATTAAACCTGAACTAAAATGCGGTGGATCTTGACTAACGGTTGCCACTAAAAAAGGAGTGCTGGTTCAAATCCATAGGCGACTCACCGGTGAGATGGCGCCGTTCCTGGTTGAATGGTCCGGTCCCTGGCCAAGTTGTCAAGGCGACGGTCGATGGCAGACGAAGCGCAGCCGTAGCGGTGGAGAAAATATGTCGAGGTTAATATCAGGTCAGGCGCGCAGCTACGAAGGTGTTGTATTGGTTTCTTTTGGTCACTATCTTCTGGGAGGGGTACGTGATCCCGCCGCAGATGCGTGTACCCACACTCCTTGCCCTCCCGTGACTGCCCTTCTCTTTCTCCCACGGGCGCGCTCGTGCTTGGGCACGTGACTCGTGCGCGCCTGCGTAACAGCGTGATCATTCCAGATATCTCAGCGCTAATGATTAAAACTGCTTCATAACACATTATAGAATTGCTTTATTTATTTTATACAAGTCACAGATTATAGCACATCATGTAATTAAAAATGTTCTTAGTTGTACAGTTTTAGATTCTATTATGGTGTCCATCATTAGGGGTGTTCTTATTGTGATAAACGACATCAGCCTCTTCACGATTAGTATTTACAATTTCGAATATCGAAATAAACCTTCATTTGTTGCTTTTTTCAACTGTTTTCAGATAATTATAAAAATCACACTTAGGTTAGCATCAGGATGATGGATCCTGCAATGGGATCCGAAACGTTGACCAGTAAGATCTGATATACATCATGTGAACATCATGTGATTGGTCACTGACTGTCTAGGCAGACGTCTGTATCCCGACTGCTTCTATATAATACACTTTTACATATATTAAAACATATTAATAACATATATTACGTATACAGCGTCAAAGTAGATAATAAATAAATAAAATTTAATACAAAAAAATGTAGAAGAATATATGGGTAAATAATTTAAAATTGAGGAATTAAAAGAACCAATAATTTATAATCATATAATAATGTTTATATTATATAATTACGGAAGTGAATTAGAAGAGAAAATATAAACAAACATAAAATAAATAATTTTATTTATTAGGATAACACTTTCTTATTGTGAAGTTGTAATTACTCAGCGCCCTTGAGGTGAAAGTTTTTACGAAAATGGTGCTATACAAATTATCCATTATTATTATTATAGGTCTGTGATATTTTAAATATGAATTAAATATATTAATTAGAAAGATGTACTAATAAAATTGATTTTATATGTATATTTTTTTAATTAATATTCTTAATTCACATTTAAATTATTTATAATAAATATGATTATATATTTTTTTTTTTAATAATCATTTTTCATATCAAAGGCTACAGATTTTTTTTCTCCACCTCTACCTACAGATTTTTTTATTTATTTAATAAGCCCAAACAAATACTTTTTGATGAAGTTTAGAGGCGCAGAAATGCCATACTACCCGTCTATCAGAGTCCAAAGCGGAACTCGTAAAAATCAAATATCATTGGACAATAATTTTGCAAAATAATTTTACTCGCTTATAGTCGCGATCGGCGGTTTAATGGGTGTTCATCTATGCACATATAAAATGTAGCGAGACGCCCTTACATTGTAGGTAGCATCGACGCCTCCTTCGCGACAGTTCAAGAATATCGAAGAATTAATTAAGCCCAATTACCGGCTTATTTGATAGTTGGAGCACTGCATACCGTGCAGTAATTAAATAATATTTCTCCACGGGACAAGGATGCGTTCTGCAATGGTAGTATGAGCCGTAATTGATGTAAGTTAAGCATTTTTATGTATGATAGTTTAATTAGCTAGTTTGTGCCCCGTTGTTCCTTGATTAAGTTCGTATACTATTAAAATACAGTCAAAGCATTCTAAAGTTTAATTGCGGTGTAATTTATTTATCAATAAGTATATTTACTCGTTATTTAATGCATATAATTGATTAACTTATCCTAGTGACCGAGTAGTCTAGTGTTCGAGCCTTGTCGGGAGACCACCAAGACAGACTTATTTTAGAGACAGTATTAAATTTTATTGAAAAAAATTCCACTTAATACTTCTTATAAATAGTCCCAAAAAGACACATTAATGTATAATGTAATGGTCTGAGTCCACGAAAGAGATTTTTGACTCGAGATAATCTCTGAGATACGGATTTTGCTCCTATGAGATGCTCTAAAGATAACTCACGACTTTTGTATTCACCGTGTACGCGCCGTATCTCAGAGATTCGCTGTCTCGCGCCTTACTTCATAAATAACAAAAAAATATTTATTAAGGTCAGGCATGGATCAGCCATGTTGAGTTAAAATCATCTTAAAAACACAATGTTATAATAAACGAAGTGTTACTTGAAATGTGGATTGAAGATAAAACACATGATATATCTTAAATATAATTATTACAAAGCAAAGCTCATGCCTTCCAAGGTTTCCTATTGAATCTCGTAAATGTGCATCTCTATGATAAGCTCTACCAGCCTGTAACAAGACCCAAATTGTTAGTGGATTGTATCCGATCATGAAAATTTTACGTGGTTTATTTAAAAAAATGGTAAAAGTATTACATGTATCTTAATATATAATATTAGTTAACTATAACTAACCCAGAGTATGCTCTTCAGTCAAGTCCTATAATTTATTTAGCAATCAAATATTTTATCGATAAACAGATTTTTATGTTTATCTTTCTAATTGATTAATTTAATTTGTATTAATTTATTTAGGTGTGGGTTACCCTAATTAACTTTCTTTAACGTTTCAGCATAGGAACGATGAGGGGGTCGGATGTTATGGCTTATAAAGTATCAAACTTTAGATCCCCTGTACACGTGATCTCTGAAGTACGTATTTACGTTTCCTTATTGAAATTACTGGTGATATTAGCGCCTTATGCGAGATGTATGTGTAATAATGGGAGAAATAAAAAATATTTTAATAATATATTGATAATAGATAATATAATATAGATTATGTGATCAATTTAAATTTAAACCATGGTAAGTTTTTACTGTAGTAACGTTTGCGGGTTGTTTGAACGTCAAATTTACTATTGTTAAAGCATAGATGAGATAAAAAATACTGCTTTTTAATTTATGGATTTATTCGTCTCTGCGTTCGAAACCAGTCACTTTGGTGGTAAAATTATTTAGGATTGTGTATATTAAACAACAAGATCATTATCAGATGAGCTCTCATTACTAAAATAGCGGGATATTTAATGATCATTTGTCGTTGATAGTCCGCCATATTTAACTATCGATTCTCGTTTTAACTATCGAATATCGGAGAATAAAATCAGTTTACTACGGGATGTACTTTCGAGAAGTAAATATTTTTTACCAACGATCAAATAATCCGTAATCGCAACAAAATTTTCTTTGGTAACTTTTTTTCTAAAGTAATACTACTTTTTCATAAGTTATACTATAATATTATACGTACTTAATCACTTCGAAAAAAAAGTTTTTTTTAGATGCGTGAAGGTTTAATACATATATTGTACATCTTATCTACCTAGCCTATGCTTAAAACAACATTGTGAGGTTGTTATTTGGATGTGATCATTTTTAAATACTAAAAATAGCGTTTAACAACAACAGCTCGGATGATGGATCCGAAACGCTGGCCAGAGAGGTCTGGTATACACGGTAAAAAACTCAACGAAGAAAATAATTTCTTCTATATTAACAAAATTACTTTGTGGCCACATATTATATAAATAATTAGATAAAACACTTTGCTCAACATGTTTCGATACATACAAAAGAAATTATACATACAATACATATAATATAAATTATACATACAAATACTAGGGATTTACAGTTAGAAAAATTTGAATTTTTAAAAATAAGAAAAAGTGTTAATAGCAAGCAAAATATTATAAATAGCCAAATTCTTTATGCAAGTAGTCACCTTTTAAATTTGTTATCATAATAGTTCATACTTAGTTACTCATCATTAATATTTTTATAGTTTTGTTTTTATCTATGCTCGCATTTTTAATTTTAATACAAAATGTTTCCTAAAAAAGATACCATAGGAGTCGAAACCTGTTGATTTATCAATAAATAGTGGTTTAGACAAGTGTTTTATTTTATTACTTAAATAAAATAAATTGTATGTATGAAATGTATAAATATTTATAAGTTTTCTTAGTTACGTAGTAACAGATAATTTACTATCATCATCAGTAATATAATATGGATAAAATACTAGTATTATAATAATGTTAAAAAAATATTTGCGATATCGCAAAGGATTTGAAATATTTGATTTTATATAGCAGATTTATATATAATACATATATTAGTATACCGCATAATTACGCATATTACATTATAATATGGGTATTCTGTATTATGTTTAATATGTTATACAATATGAGTATTGCCATCCGAACTTATAACATTACGAAAACAAAAATTAAAATAAGTGTGCTGGCCACACTATACAGCTAGAGCATTCAAATTCACCGCGCAAATCTTGAACGGTTCCGCATGATCATAGAAGCGGGTGAACACACACTTCCGAGTGGACGACAGCGAGGTGCGGAGGCTGCTCAGTGGGTCGTCGTGATGGCGGGCGAATAAGTTCATTGCGAGAAGCTACGCGGTGAATCAAGAGGTTTTTAGGGCCCCGATTCACCCGCAATTTGAAAATATCGCTTGGCAGAAATAGAGAGAAGATTTCAAATTGGCTGTAGGGTGAACCAGTCTAGGTACTGTGTTGTGGATTTCAATACGGCGTGCCCGCTGTAGCTCGGATGAGGAATGAGTATAGTAACGTATAGTGAAAATCAGATCTTATCAAATAGTCCATGTCATGAACTTTGAAGATCGCAAATCTTTCTAGGAAGAATTTTAGGTGATAACGGGACGTGTTACAATTTGTCGGGCTTAGTGTACAACTTTTGTGAAACTCAAATTATAATTTTGTATTTAAAAACTCAACGAGTCCGACAAAATATTCGCCACTGCACACAGACTGAGCTAGACGGTGGCAGTGCTTTTTGGCGTTCAATCCGCCGGAGCTTAGAAGCACCGTTACAATATTTTTAATACTAGTTTGTTAAAAGTTTTAAAAAAAGTACATAAATGTCTCAATATTTATCCTCAATACTCTACTTTACGTTTCGAAATCTCTATTTTTAATCTTATAATTAAAATAATGTGTTATATTTAATTATTCACCAAAGCACCTCTAACTCACGGCCGAGCTGCAACCACCTGCTTCTGATTAGCCAGCCTCGGGTCTTGTACTTTCCACATGTTAGGGAGCAGTTAAATAAAACACAAGACTCCTATTTAAATACCGCAGCGAAAAATAAGATAAATTACCTTAAACTTTGAACTTTGCGCAGGCCGTGAAGTAATGCGGTATTTAAGGAGAAGAAAATAAATTGTAGCCTTTATAACATTCAAATCCTCTTACAAATAAATTCAAGAAGTTAGTCATTATAAAATTAAAATTCTTTTACGAATAAAAAAAATTCGATTAAGGTATGAAGATTTGTAAGATTCTTTTTAAATATCTACGGTTGTACTGATGATATTTTGAATATTAATTTGTAGATTTTTTTAATAGAAAAAGTACATGTGTTATGCGTACGTACATATATGCAATACAATACATTACGATTAAATATAAATAAGATTAAGAAAGGATCACATAGGTGGTTTGATCATATAAAACGAATGAGGAGAGAATAGTAAGAAAGATATAGAGTATGGCACCAGAAATAGTCGGCGGAAGACCTGGCATGATCAAGTAAACCAAATATTAGAAGATAAGATAATCAAACAATATAATCGAAGAGCTTGTATGAGAAGACGTAAGAATGTGGATTAGGCGAGAATTGGGTATCAAGACAGAAGAGTGTTGCGCTCTATCCTCTCTGCCTTCCCCTGCGGCGAAAATGACGTGATAGTAAGTAAGTTAAATTTTAAATTTTAATTAATGATGTATGTTTGACAAGAATTGATAAATTTATAAATTAAAATATTTATATTATAAAAATATAACTTATTAACTAATGTCCTCTCTCCGCAAGCATATGCAGAGAGGTTAGAACGCCACACTCTTCTGTCCTGGTATACCAGTCTTTTGTCATGTACTTTCATTAACCTTTATTATAGTACAATATTTTGTATGGAGAGCAGATTGATTAACTGATGAATTTCACCTAATATATTATATGACACAATATTTTATTCGTGTACACATACCCTAAGGAGGAATAGAAATTTAGTGAACTTCCGTACAGTTTAATGTAATCTTGATGACTTATAAGGAAAAATAAAAGCTTTATGATCCTTAAAACTTTCGTATCTATAGGCGTGATACTATGAGATAAATCTCGGAGATATAGTTGAGATAAATCTCAGGAATCAACTTAGGACTAGTAGAAAGAGACAGAGTAAAGTAGAGATAGTAACAGTGAGACTCGACATGCGCGCCCAAACGTCACATATTTATTCTGAAGATAGACAAACGAAGGCATTAAATAACAATTGTTTATTCCAATTTAACTGTTGCTGGAGAGATTCAAATAAACCAAACTAACGAATGGAACATCTATGGTTTAATGGACTGACATTTGATGTACAATAAGCGTGAAGTGATACACGGTGTGCCCACGGAGATTACGAAAGCCAAGAGTTGCCTCCAAATAATTTCATGGTAGCAAATTTCGTATTTCAAAGATTGTATCGAGTCAAAAATCTCTTCCGTGGACAATGGACATGGGTCATTAAGAAGAATATTAAAATAAAAAAATAATTGCGTTTTTTGCACATATTACGCCATTATTATTGACCTTAAACAGATATAGATTCCAATACTAATTTTTTGTTGTTACCGAGATTCGCACCTGGATTCTTTCCTATCCGAGAAAATGGGTTAACCGTTATACATATAAGTTGTATCAAAGTTTATCTAAAATTTAATAAAAAAAAATAAAAAAATTCTGGCGTCTCCTAGCGAATATTACTCAAAGTTATTTGAAATTTTCGCAATAAAAATGTGACAGCTTTTAAAATTTAGAATAATAGATCTATCGGTTTGAAAGAACTACAATATATAAGTTCGAAAATTTGTCGTCAACTTACTATATTGGTGTAGCGTAATCGGTTAACGCGTTTCTCCAGATAGGAAAGGATCCAGGTTCGAATATTTTTTTGATAAATTGAATTTTCTTGTATACCTTTCTACTTGATATATTTAATTTGTTTTAAAATACCATAGAACTATGTTCTGAAAATCTGTAACTTCAATATAATAATGTGTTTTCTTTGAGATATAGATTCAGCAAAGTTCTCATCTATATCTTTTCTTTCATTGCATTAACTGTGAATTCGAAGACGATGATGAATGATAAACATTTTAATATTCCATTGAAGAAATATGCCCCTATACCTGAAACAACTAAAGTTGTCCCAAATACCTATCAGAAAATATTATTTATTAGCAATTCAGATGGTTATTTGAACATCAGATCATCTTATTATATCTAATAGTAAAAACATGGTTCACTTTGACAGTAAAAAAATGGATGTTTCTTGTTAAAAATAAAAAACTGTTTTTTGTGACAACTAGTACACTACTTCTATGCCACGCTATGTAATATCACCATACATTTTAATAATAAATTTAACATCAAAAACCTTATTCTTTCTCGTAAGAATTCTATTAATTATAAATCCCACGAGAATTTTTCAAGAACAAAATTCATTCGATAACTATATTACAAGTTTATCTTCCCACGTAAACTGCTATTAACACCTGTAATAGAGTATCCACCACTGTACATCTCAATTAAGTCGTCGGTTCAGGTAATTTCTTGGAACCAATTGCGGAGATTAATGCTTCTAGAGCCTTCGTCTTGGGGCATTCGCGAGCGCGTCTGACATTCTTAGTCGCTCAACCCTCTGAACAGCAGCAGGGCTCGAGAAATAAATACACCATGAATGTAATGTCATTCCGCACTTCAGGTGACGCAATTCTGGTTTATAAATACTTGAAAGCATTTTCTCAAAATCTTATAAAGCAACCCAGTGAAAAATGGATTAATTCTAAGATAAAAGTTGTGAAATTAAATAAAAAAAAACTAATTTTGGAATATTTCGGTAATTCAAGTAAATTCAATTGTATTTATTTTTGTACTACTAGAGGTGTATTAATAGCTCACCACTCAGCTATTTACTTTTATTTTAATCGTGATATTAGTATTCGATTGTAATGATTGTTGATCATTAATTATTAATCACTAATGCACTAGGAACTAAGCCTTAAATAGTTAAATTTCAGTTACAATTTCATAACGCAATCACAGTCACAATAACGCTTTAGTTCATCACCAGTATTGATGCCATAATATATACAGTTGCTTTAAACTTTATATATAAGTTGTACACAAACTAAACAAAATTAATGTAATTAACAATACTAAACTATCAACTGTATACGTATGGTACCAGTACCTACTAAAAGTATTTTGCTTGTTGGTCTAATCACTAGACTCTAGTGATTAAGACTTACCTAGAGATCCAGTTGTCGGGGATTCGAGTTTCCTTCTGGGAGAAGTTAGTCCTATTTTCATAGCACATGCGTTCAGGTTAGTTTGAAAATAGTAAGAATATTGTATAACACGTATTCCGTATAGGCATCTCTATTTAAAAAAATAAAACGTTCGTAGCCAGTGTAGTCTGCGATTAATATTTAGCTTTATGTATTTTAAAATAAGGCGCTAGTGGGAGGAAGGGGTTTTCATTATTTTACTTAGGCCTTAAAGAATAATAATGAATGAAAAATTTGGTGCTGACAGAATGAGATCTAGCGGGGAGTGTTTCCTCAGAGTTCTAGAGAGCAACTAAGCAACATTTGTAACGGATGGCATTCAATACAATACACATTTTGCACACTGTCCATGTGATCGTAAAACATTAACTGGCTATCGAAACCTATTCAGAGATGTCGATATCATTTAAAGATTTTGTTCGTTCACTATATAGATAAAGAATATCTTTACCTCAAGTAAAATACATTAAAAAATATTTGGATATGAAATGTTAGGTTATTCCATCCTTTCGAATAAAACAATTTGTTTGTCTTAAATAAAGTAACAGAGTAAGAAAATATTTACTATGTGATATTAAAATATTTTTATAAATAATATAATGAATTAGGATATGTTAAAATTATGTTGAAAAGTCAACGTAAAGCATAATAAGTACTAAGTTACAGAAATAATTATAGGACATATGAAAATAAAAAAAATCATTATTCCAATGGAAAAAATAAATATCTCACTTAGCAAATGTATGTACAATCGATGAAATTTGACTTATACATGTGACATCTTAGCTTAATTGATTAAAGCGATCTACCGGTAATAGAAACATCTGGTTCAAGTGATAATAATGAGTTCAGGTGATGACTGGGTTTTTGACACATAGATTTTTTCTATGTGTCGTTATCTAACTTGTTAAGCTGTGCTGAGCAAGAACAATTACAGCGATCATGACAGAATGATTTGTGCCAATTCGAAAATGTTTCACATGCTTCTTGCTTCTTCATGGTTATTTCAGAAGGCTGATTATGGTTATTTCTTATGTAAATTGAATAGCATAGCAAAAAATCAACAATGACCACCAAGGACATCTCTTAAACATATCAGCAAAAATCATCAAAACCTTGTCAAAACAGAAAAAGCCATTTATCTAAATTTGTTTTGAAGTACTATTTATTAAAATGAATCAATTTCTATCATGAAAATAAAAGCTCAGAAATATATTTCCTTATAAACAGACGTTCAATTTATATACGTAATATGTAATGTGAAAACAAATTGGATTGCTTCCGGGCATCTAATTTACTGCTCGATTGAAATGTTCCTATGGTTTATAGACGGATTCGCCATAGAAATTGTCCCGAGTCGTGCAATAAAACGCAGGTTGTATATTTGTACAACGCAGTTAAAAAGCCTTCTTATTTATATGGCGATTGTGCAAATGGTAATCTGGACGGAAACTGGTGACCAGTTAAAGATATTGGATGAGACAACAAATTATTGAGAATACGTGTAGCGAGTTTGAGCGAACAAATTATAACCACAGTAGAACTTTTACATTGCTCTTATTTTTTTGGCAAAAAATGCTCCAATATTTGCAGAAAAAATTCATCAAGAAGAGTCACCCGCTGCATGGTCATCCTAGTCTCGTGAATGAAATCTTAGACCTCCATAAAGAAGAGGCAACTGAAGCAGTGGAAAGAATTTGATCAGACAACGAAGGGTTATTGCTTATGTGAGAAAACGATTAAGGCAGCCAAATATTTCCCTAGTTAATCAACATATAAATTCATATAAAGCAATAAAATTTGAGTAGCTTGTTGGTGTAGTGGTCAAGACGTTGGCCTAGTAATCTAGTGATCGGGGGTTCGCGCCTCGTTCCAGGACACCAGCAAGTTAGTCCTATTTTCATAGCACAAGCATTTAGCTTAGTTTGAAAATAGTAAGAATATTGATGTGACATGTATTCCGTGTACGCATCTCTATTTTTAAAAAAAAAAAAAAAAAAAATAGTAAAGAGACATCAATAGAATTGAAATTACCTGATGTATAACATAACTCCCTTTCAAAACAATATTTCCTCCTCTTCAGCTTCTGCTATCATCACTCCTCTAAGAAAGTTCTGGTAGATATGTATCTGATTAGGGGCAAGGGACGAGTTACTCTAATTTTAATTAACTCATAAAAAAAATAAGATTCTATATTCGTCTCCCCACAGAATAATGAATAAATAATCAACCGTATCCCACTACCGGTGCCTACTACCAAATATATCTAAGAAACAACCCTTGTCTAAAAAAAAATAATGAACAATAATTTTATTGAAAGGGATTTTTTTTAGAACTTTCTTTTTCTGTTAGAACAAAAATATGTATGTCATCTAATAAATAAATATAAGAAAAAAAACAATTCCTTCCTAACAATGAATTTTTTTATTTTACTAATTAAAATACGAATTTTTTAGATTTAATTTCAAAAATATTTTAGCTATGTTGTGATTCTTGCGTTACAATATTTAAAAAACAAAATATCGGCCTTGTCACGCCGTTTTTCATGCAAGCTCCTCGATTGTTGAAGTTTCCAACAGGGCCGTTCTTCAATGTCTGTGCCAAGTATTTCGCAGACCCCCTCTGCATTTCGTTTCCTTCAACACTCGGCTCATATATTTTCTTTACCATACACACTCTCTTCGCTCGTACGTTCTATATGCCCAAACCATCACAGCGACCCTTTCTTAAGTCTATCAACTTTTCTTCTTTGTTGTTTTGTAATTTTAAAATTGTGCTCTTAATTTCGTATGCTAAGTTAGATAATTTTACCGTGGATACATTTTTGCCTTCAAACATCACTTGTAGATACATTTATAATAATTAATATTCTTTATTGTATCCAGGCTTCTGCACAACAACATTATACGTCATTTATGTAGGTACTAGCTACCAGTGGCTAATATTTGGCAGTCTGCATTAACACAATGGCTTTGGATCGCATATCTAAATGTACAGATGGATTATGTTTCAGCGGTAGATTTATCTTGTTTCTAAAAACCACACGATTATAAATAAAATTATATGTATTATTTTTAATGTGATGAAAGGATTTCGCGAAATCTACAAAAACTATATTTTATTCTTTTCAATGATAAATAAAAACAATACAAATTGAGCCAATTATATGTTAACTCTCGATTACAATAGTAACCAAGTGTTTCATTTTCCCTCTAAAAACTATAATAAAAAGTATAAGAAAATAATAAAAATAAAGAGTAGGAGAATAATGATTATTGAACTATAAATAAATACAGTTATTTCTTTATAAAAAGGATATATTTTATTTTTATAATTAAGTAGCAATGTGTTCAATTACATATAAAAGTACAAATATTCAAAAACGAAATACAGTAAAATATTAATAATTATTATAATATACAATTACATTACTGTACATACAATCTAATTTAAAACGATTACATAAAACAATTATAAAAATCACATCTTTAAAAATATAAATAAATAAAAATTCTAATATTAGGATAACACATTCTTATTGTGATGTTGTGATTATTCAAACCAAGGTCTGTGATGTTTTAAATATGAATTAAATATATTATTTAGAAAGATATAAATATAAAACGCACTTTCTTTAGTTTGGAAAGAGATCCAGATTCGAATTCCGGTGGGGCAACAACAATATTTTTCGATATAATTGATTTTATATGTATATCTTTCTAATTAATGTATTAAAAAAATATATTGTTTTAAATAATTTCATTAGTTCTTTCTGAACAACTATAATTAAAATGAATAGTACGTTTGGTTTAATTAAAAATAATAACGTTAAATATGTGTATATAAAACAATGTAAAAAATATTTTATCGTCTTCTTCGTCAACTATAATTAAAAGGAACTCATTTAACTGTCTTTGAAAGATTTTGAATATTTTATCAATGAGGGAAACTGAATTTATTTATCTAATCGTGAAACCAAAATTATTAAATTCGTTAATGCTATTAGTTTTTCGAGATAATTTACTTTGTTTTATTTTTCGTTTATACATATTCAGCAGAGGTCCTCCGGTTCCCAAAAAATTCCATATAAAAAGGTTCTCGTCCGATGAAGCGCTCGCTGGAAAACAAAAAAAAATCAATCAATATTCTGATGTTTTTCTGAATAGTTTTTGTTTAATTTCAACAAGGAAATAGATCTAAATATTAAAAAATTATAAATATTGATTGTATTTCGGTATTAGGATGTCATACCAAATTAATTGAAAAGTAAAATGTAAATTAGTTATTAATACAAACATACGATTTTTAACTGTAACGTAACCTTTCTTATTCTAAATCAATTTTTATTTAAATAAAATTTTCCATTTCTTGCAATTATAAGATTTCAAAATATTAGTTGTTAACTTTTCATAAACTACTAGTAAACATAATTTTAAAAATCATTAAATGCATTTTTGTTACTGTATGTCAAAACACAGTTTTTATTGTAGTATCCTGTAGCTATACTGAAATTTATCGGTATTATTTAAAATCCGACGTAACCATTTTTACATGGAATTATATTATGTACACTTTGGTAATTTATTCCTTGTATTTAAAAATTATCGTATTGTATTATATAATATTAGTGCAAACATAACTTCACAATATAGCCATTGTTTAAGTTTTTCCTAACTCATTTTCAACCACTAGTCTTACATTCAATTTTCGTTAAAAATATACTATAGATCTAATAGCAGCGGTGTTTTCAATAATTCAGTTTAACGCAAAGATTTATAATCATTTCCATGATATGTATTGAAAATGATTTAAATTAAAAATAGTGAGTAGTTTAGTTAAATAAAAAAAATTGTTGAATTAACTCAAAAACTCTTTTTATTGGCCAAATTATAAAGATTCAACGGTAGTACTTGGTAAGAACTAATTCACAATAAACTGATATAATATATAAGCCTATATTTAGTATAAATATGAATAATTCTGCTCTTCGTAATACCACCAGATGACTGGATTATCACAAAATATTTAATGAAATTCCATTCAGACGAACATCAAAATATTCAAGTTTCTGTGACAATTACGATTTTCAAATGACGATAAACTCACCAATTTTAGTACCATCTGGACTGAAAAGAAGAGCGCGAGTTCTTTCTGAAGGAGAACACATTTCATCCGTAGCTCTGCCGGGAGCAGCCAACACCAAGAGTCTGGAGTGTCCGAAACCCCAGGTCGCCGTGTTTTGTTGTAGTGCGTCTAAAATAAGAAATATCTGTTATAAAACAATATTTGTTAAATATACAAAGGTGATACTTACAAAGTCATCACAATTATATTTACTCGCTGCTTCAAATACTAAAGCTAAAGATGCAGCAATATACTGTGTGAAATGACTAATGAATGATGGTAATCACCTGCTGAAACGATTTTTAGAAAATCACCAACCGTGGGAAATAATCTTACGATATTTATTTTTATATCAATACTTGCATAATTCACGTAAATTATTCTGTATTTGTTTAAAATGACACTATATCTTTTTTTTTTCAACATAAAATAGAATAAGTGTGAATAATTATTTTCATCGTTTTACATATTATTTTGCTGTGGGTCACACAAATTGTATCAATATAATTTATAAATAAATTTTTGCCTGTTGGACACTTGGGGTATTTAGGAGTAAGTTGTTTCATAATTTCATAATAACTAGGGAAATATATTTCATACATTAAAAAAAGCTGTGGAAGATAATTAGTTAAGCAGAATTGAAATTCTAATTGCCTGCGACTTTTCTAATGGTATGCGTATCCCTAGAAATAACGGTACTTAGCTATATTTAAAAAAAATTCTATATATTTTAAGTACTAGTAGGTACGCTAATTCTATAACATTTCCCTGGCTTACCTTCGACCCAGTAGCTGACGACCAGTTCGCCGGTGAGATGGCTCCATGCTAACGCATCCACTGCGCACCGGGTTGTGGGAAGCTGATGGCATAGATTGGCCTGCAAAGACACGTCCCATACGGAGAGGGAACCATCCCCGAGGCCTCTATAAGGCCCCAGGCCTCCTCCGACAGCCAAGTGGCATCCTCTCCAGGGGTGCCATGCTAAAGCCTGAAAAAATAGAGAAAATTGTATTATTATTATTATTATTATAGAATACTTTATACCTGAATATCATGATAACTTGGTACATTTGAAGGTTAAAATCTCTACTATTTTGTAACTAGGCGTTTTACTGAGCAAACAAGCACAACTTCCTATTTCCATTCCATTTTGGGTAGCTGATTAATAATGGTAATAATTTTATTAAATAATTAATTTAGATATTCAGTTCAATGAAGGTTCTATTTCATAGTTTTATAGTAAATAATGAGGTGGTATAATGTGATAAAAATAAATTGCGGAGGCACGTAAATTATTCAGACATATTTAATTATTCAGACCGACTTCGATGACAGATTCCATTAAATTGAGACATAGAAGTCTGGATTGTTATCCGCTACAGTTTCACACTTTTGTCGTCGTATAGGGTCAGATAATTGACTTTCTGGTAACATTCATATAAATATTGTCTAGTACATGTAAATTCCGACCGCATGACCCATTTTCGAAAATGACCCCGTTTCCGACTAAATAACACACACAGAAGGCTTTAAATATGGTAAGAGCTTCCTTGCTCAATCTCGAGGGTGATAAACTACAGAAATGGTTCACCGATGATATCTATACAAAATATTACTTGTGTAATTCTTGTTTTTCTAATCAACATTTTAACAATATAATGACAGATTTACACTCACTCAAAACAGCAAGCAAATGAAATAATTTTAATTAAGTATTAATTTTAAAAGTCTAAAGAACACGTAATGTTTTGATACTGATTTAAAGCAATGTCGGTTTTTTACCGAGCTCTTCTACCTATTAATAAATTAAATGGGTATTTCGAAGAGACTTACTCTGGCAGGATGAGCGTATACTATTTCAAAAAAGGGATTCAAATCCGGTAGGCACCAAATCCTGACGTTGGAGTCCGCTCCGCAGGTGACCACGTATTTCATGTTCGGTGAATAGGAACAGTTGATGATTGCCATGTCATGAGCACCCTTCCTGAAGGAGTTCGTCCGCGTCATGTTTCCATTGCATAAACTCAGGGTACCGATGGACGTGCAGCTGAAGGAAAACCACATAATTAGTATGCATACTAAAATTTACCGAATTGTTATCGAATTTGTAAAATTAATTTTGAGTGCATAAAATGTATCTACTGTGAAAAAAATATAAAATACGTAACTATAAAATGAAGTAGAATTTTTTCTTGAAGCAATTAAAAATAATGAGGTTATTCAATATTTAAAATATTCTAATTAATTAAATTTGGTGTATATCATTATTCCGTTAAATGAGGTGTATTATTACAATATTATGAATATTTTTCTAATTACAACATTTCAACATTGTTTACCAGTTTCGGGACCACCGAAGAAGAAGCCCTGAGATATCTGAAACTTAGTGCACTCTCTGTCTCCGAAATAAAAATTAGATTTTGAATAAAGAATAATGTATTCTTACCACGCAATCTGTCTTCCCGTAGGGTCCCAAGCAATGGCGGTCAGGGATGCGTTCTGTTCGTTCGTTGCTCTGTGACACTCATCTGGCATTGGAACTAACTTGTTGGAGCTCGTGTCATAAATGTACAGGTGCCCTTTTAGGGTCCCCATCTGTTAAAGAAAACAAATATCGTATTGATGATTTATCAATAATTTGGTGTTCCAGTTTACTAACATCATTCCTTAAATATGAACATAAGTTGAGGAACCAATTTTTTTGTTATATGCCACAGACCAGAAAATTAATATATATGAAATAAAGTGAACATGTATGAGAGGGGTTTGGAACATTAGTTGCGAGACGAGGGGTATTGTATACATATTATTTGTGGAAACTTAAATCAAATAGTTTATAACACAATTATGCAATAGTAAAAAACTCTTCAAAAAAAAAATTGTATATTGTGATGAATACCAAATACGTTTGAGTACCTTTGAGTACCTCAAATACGAAAGTTCCAATTTATAAAATTAATTTGGATAATCATTCTCATTGTAAATACATAGAATTATTTTTTTGTACCTTCGTTGGGCGGTACGTGGTGAAAAAAATAGTGTTCTTACTTATATAATATTGTTCTGATAACTTACTCCTGTTATTTTAAAACAAAAATAACCATATACATAATTTAAGGTAGTGAAGTTTAGCAAGGTTAAAATAAAATAATTTCATAATGAGTACTAGTAAAATAGAACATATCAAGGAATGACCTAAGTTTCAAAATCTGATAATAAAACAATGCCTGTTTAATAGATATATGAAAAATCCAATCAAGCAAAATACTTACAGCAATGAAGATACCTTGTGGATCCCACTTGATTACTATAATGCTGTCGGTGGTGTTTTCAAATGTGTGCAGTTTTGAGACCTGGTTTGTGGTAGTGTTTAACATGAAGACCTGATCTCCCAGACCGGCCACTACCAAGTTCCGCGAACTCCAGTCCAATATATCGTTGTCTGAAAAATACAAAGTATTCATAATAATATTGAAAAAAAAAATACAATAATATTAAGTTTACAAAGAGTTAAAACAGAATTAAGTTTAAATTATTAAATTTACAAAGAATTAAAACAGAACAGTTAAGAAACGTTTTAAAAATAAAATGTTACGTTGATTAAAAACTAAATCACTGATACTGCTTGAATGAAATATTTGATAAAGATTCCTTAATTAATTATCGTAAGTATTATTTTACTAATACTTAAATAATATAATGTTTAATTTTTAACTACTTTTTATGCACATTTACTAATGCCAAATAGTTTCAGTTGGACACAACCTTCTTCAGGACAATACAGTAGTACAGTAAATAGTACATTACATACTACTATATTGTCCTGAAATTAGTTGACTTTAGTATATGTGCATAATAAAGTGGTTTAAAACTAAACATTATATTATTTAGTTATAATGTCAAGCCAAAAAGTGTTTGCTTTCTTTGAAAACTTTTTTACAAACGAACTAATATAAATTATTAGGATAGAACAAATGCGAATATATAATATGTGCGTACCTACATGTACGCTCAAAAACATTATCGATTTATTTATTTATCATGTCCTAAAATTGTTTTCTAATTTTTATTAATTAATTTACTATTGGATTAAAAAAAGTAATGGTAAAGTAAAGTAAGTTTCAAAAAATACTGCTTAGTGTAAAAGTGTGTCAAAATGTAGTAATAACTTCCAGAAGTCTCAAAGATAATACGAGTAATAACGATGAAAAGTTATACTCACACATATATTGCGCGTAACCAGGAAGATTTAAAATAAAATCAGGCTGCAGGATGACCGGTTTCTTCCGGGGGGTGCAGTTCCATCCTCGGGGCGCAGAAGCCTCCGGTCGGGGTCGCGGGCGGCTCCCGCCCTGCGTGTGGCGCAGCAGGGGCGGCGAGGGTCCGTCGGACACGCCACAGCTCTCACCCAGCAGCCGGGTGTAAGTGCGCCTGCGCCAAGCCTTGGGCGACTGAAATTGGTAGATTATTTTTATACATCCTGCCCTTCATTATTTTGTTAGTAGTGTTTAAAACCTGTCCTAGGAAGAGCGTGAAAACGTATATTTACGGACTTTTAAAGACGGATAGCTTCTGTGAAAAAATGTAATAATTTAATAAATTACCTATCTACAGTATTGCAGTTTTACAGCGTTCCAGATTTCAAATTTCTGACAGAAATATTCTCTGAAAAAGGTGTTCAGTACACATGAGTCGTAGGGATGAGCTCAACATTACGAACCGTGAGTCGATCACTAATATGTTTGAGTCACACTCACTATCAATGATGCAATTTCTGAGAATGTCGTAATTTGTGATTCATTTTATTTATTAATTTATGATTTGGCGCATGCACAAAATGAAATGAATATATTCCCGAAAAAATAACGTTATAATAATTTGTGACAAGCGCCATCTAGTAGATTCTTCCAAAACGTTTTACGCATTTGACTCGAAATGCTGAGAATTTGATCCGAAAAATAAACTCACATTTTATAAGGGTTTTCATTATCTTTGTGACGATATTAAATAAGAAATATATTAATTATACATGCTAAAATATGTTTATTAAACGTAAATGAAGTTTTAAAAATATAAATAAATATGCTAAAAAAAATTTTTAATATTTATTTCATGAATTGTGAAATATAAAATAATATTAATAATTTTAAATAAAGTTTCAGTTAAGAAAAATGAAAAGAAAATGAAATTATATTTTAAAATATATTAAAAAGGAATGAATATTTCAATTACATGTTGAGCTAATGGCCATAATATTCTCTCTTTTTATCTTATGGGCATGATGGTAGTTGGAACGATGGCATTATATCCTCTCGACCTAACATCTATCTAAAGATATCGATTATCTTCTAGTATCATAGAACTGAATACCACACGCACGGTCATACAGCGGGACCACACCAGCTTGTACTCGCATATTTATATTTAAAAAAAAATACAATTTAAATATTTACATTATTTGGTGTAATATAATGACATCTAGTTTTCAGGTTTCAAAGAATAAATTTATACAATTTGTGAAATTTTTTATAAGACCTAATAATTATTTATTTACTGTTTCCGAGGTAAGTTTGTAGAACTCCATAATTACAGGTGTGAAAATAAAACAGTCGTTTTTTTAATCTACTTGTTAATTTATTAAAGATGCGTTAAATTAATCGAGTTAAAAAAAGAATATATTACTTAGGCGCATGATATTTTTTTATTCTTAAAGCTAATGGATAATATTTAGCGCCGTGGATTTAACGAATATTAAAGACCAGTACGGATCCTTACGATAAGGATCTGACTTTTTAACTACATCAATAATATTAAGAAAGCATTGTACCTATTTGATAATCATATTATGGTAAATACCTGTTTAAACATATCATCTCCTTCAGTGGCCGGATCCTTTCGCTCAGAGAAGATCTTCGATCTCGTGGCTCGGTGGTCCACACCAGCCCTGCTTGAGATGAAGCGATCGGCAGAAGACGGCTGAAAACAAATATTTAAAAAATATTAATTAAATGTATTAATTATAACGATATACATATAAAATCCATTCTATCGAAAAATTCGTGACTACCGAGATTCGAACCTGATCCTGTTTTTCTAATCCGGGGAAGGTGCATTATTAAATATGCTACAGCGACAATGCTTTTGATGACAAATTTTCGAACGCATATATAATATAATATGTGAGATGGCAAATCTCTGAGATATGGCATGTACACGGGGACTACGAAAGCTGATATTCTCCAAAGAATCTCACGGGAACGAAATTCATAACTCGAGTCGAAAAATCTCTTAAAAAATCTAATTCATGAACACGGGTCATTGCTCAATATCTTCGTATAAAATAATATATAATTTAAATAAATAAACTCAAAAATGAAATGTCCGTAAATTACTTACCGTTAGTGTTTTCTTCATTTTAAATAAACCACGAAGTGAAATAGTATTAATAAACACTAGACAAAATTCAAGATGACACTGCACTGAGAAAGCTTCAACTGTTACACTTCAACAAAATATGCATATAACTAACGATAGCGGGAGAACACTGATTACACCCTCTCAAGCCAACGATAGACAGACAACTGAATTCAACCCCAACTGCATAGTTTTCAATTCCTGGGTTTAAAAATTATTATCAATAATATTCTAATCCTTAAGACCTTAATTAGTGTTATGACTCTTGAAGGCCAAAGCTTGACGAGTATTGATAAACAAATTAAAGGCGAAATTGACATTAACATTTGGGGATTTCCAACAATAGTAATAAATATATGTTTTTAAAATGAAATGAATATAAAACTGTAATTAAAATTCAATTAGTCCTTGAACTATTTTGATATTTACTATGAATTACTGTTATGTTATTCGCCGTGGGTTAGTTTTTACGCAGGTGGGTAGAGTTTTGCTGGCCATTATCAGAGATGATGAAAAACCTGTGTAAACTTCAAAATGTATCAAGTCTGTTTATATTGTTGTTTATAAAATATGTACATATAAGGGTTGAAGTTTTATAACATGTAATGACCTCTTAATAAGACTTTGATCTGTGAGGGTCGTTAAAGGTACGGGCATACTAGTTGCGTCATTGATGATAATGATTTATAAATCGCTTCGGGCGATCTGTAGTGTCTTTTATGCGCACTCAAGTCGAATATTCGAGACAAGTTTCATCCGTGGATACGGGCCATAAAACTGTAGGTAGGTAGGGCGTTATCTTTATAATGTGTTTGAGTATAAAGTGGGTAATGTATTGATACTATTTTGTAGTAAAATGCTTTATTCAATGAGGTGTTGGTAAACATATATTGATATTATTAAGGAAAACACATTCTTATTGTGAAGTTGTAATTATTCAGAACATAGGACTGTGATATATCCCGGTGACGCAAAAACAATATTTTTCTACAAAATTGATTTTATATGTATATATTTATAATTAATACATTAATTTAGTATTTAAAATATCACAGACCTATGTTCTGAATAATTACAACTTCACAATAAGAACGTGTTTTCCTTAATAGTATATGTTGTATCAATGTGTCCAAAATTTAATAAAAATGAATTGATTATTTTAATTGAAAACTTTTTTGATTTATGCACTCACATACCATTACGCCGTTTCCCCGAAAGGATAGGCAGGAAGTATAGAGCGCCACATGGGGTGACTGATTATGGTTATTTCCTATGTGAATTGATTAACACAGCGAAAAATCAACAATGACCACCAAGGAGATACCTTAAACATATCAGCAAAAATCATCAAAACCTTGTCAAAACAGAAAAAGCCATTTATCTATATTTGTTTTGAAGTACTATTTATTAAAATGAATCAATTTCTATTACAAAAATTAAGATCAGAAATATATTTTATTAAAAACAGACGATCAATTTATATACGTAATATGTAATGTGAAAAAAATTAGATTGCTTCCGGGCATCTAATTTACTGCTCGATTGAAATGTTCCTATGGTTTATAGACGGGTTCACCATAGAAATTGTCCCGAGTCGTGCAATAAAACGCAGGTTGTATAGTTGTACAATTATTGAGCAAGTTTGATCGAACAAATTATAACCATAGTAGATCTTTTACATTGCTCTTATTATTTGGCAAAAAAATGCTCCAATATTCGGCGAAAAAATTCATCAAGAAGAGTCACCTGCTGCATGGTCATCCTAGCCTCGTGAAAGAACTCTTGGACCTCCATAAAGAAGAGGCAACTGAAGTAGTGGAGAGAATTTGATCTGATAATGAAGGGTTGTTACTGATGTAAGGAAACGATGAGGGCAGCCGAATATTTCTCTAGTTAATCAACATATCAATTCATATAAGGTAATAGTAAAGAGACATTGAGGTGATTTCCCAACTTTTCTAAGCCTATTTATATATAATTTTATATTAAATAATAATTCTCCTGTTCGCCGGCACCACCTGTGGCAGTTACGTATTTCCCTATGTCTAACTAAATATAATTTTGATATTACTATTTCTAAATTAATGCGGAATCTTCAATTTCCCTGTGCGGGCGTCCTGCTCGCAAGACACGCCTCTGTTATGGATTCGGTATTCTCCTACGTGCTAGCTCTCCCGGTCGCCAGTGTGGAGATCTATCTTTCTACCTTACTTAATACTAATTTTTACGCTTAATGCTAGTCTATTCGCTTAATATCTAAATTTGGCCAACGTGATCGTTCTAGCGGTTAGGAATATTCCCCATGTTATGTCCGTAATACTCCTAGTTCTTTTAACCCGCGTTTTCAATTATCAAAATCCAAATATTACAAATATCCAAATATTATAGCCGTTCAAATACCTATAGAGCAATTATTAAAATAAATATACCGATTATCTTATGGTATACGACTAAGTAACGGAAAACTTCCCGTCAAGCGGTATGATATTCGAGCGCGCCCGTTATAGCATTAATTATGTACGTGTTATTCAGAGCTAGAATGTAAGAGTGTGGAAGAAATTATACATATGACACCAACCTTGTCGTAGACTCGTACTCGTGACTGTGGCCGCTTCGTGGTGTCGCCTAGCTGTTCATAATTATGTGGACATGTGAAACAACATGCGACATGCTAAGTGTCTGCCTCGCTTGACAAGTATGTTCCGTGATTATATGATAAGTTCTCTAGACACCAGTCTGTGGCGTACGTTCGGCTCCCCTTTGACCCCAGATTGGAAATCTGTACGTCTGAGACGACAAATTTCCAACCCCGAACCCTGGCACCCACGCGTTCAAAAGTTTAAAGATGATGATGATGATAATCCAAAGTTCTGATTCGGCCAATGTCTAAGTGATCAATATCATTTGTTATGACTCATTCAAGATGCATGGCTGAGGTCCTTGTATCTCCAATACGTTGCTGTTCAGTATCGGTAGGAAAGTGGCCAATCCGGGCCGCGTCCACCACTGAAGGTAATTAATTGTGATGAGGTTGTGACATGACAATACGACCTTCAGGAAATTCCCTTGATTCCTTGGGTGCGTCTGAACACGTAGGTCATGTGACAATGGTGTCAGAAGAATAGTTTAATTTATCTGCAGGATGATCCTCGGTGTCTCGAACAATGCATCTCGAATAAGGCCAGGAACAAATAGTTAGGATTATTATTACTGCATGCTGGTGCGTGTGTATGTGTGTGGATTGCCGACGTGGCGGCTTAATTGTAGCACATTTCAGGAACACTGTCTCGGGGTATTAACCTCTAGAGACACTACTATCATCCGCCTCATACAGCTGAAGTACGGGTACCACGGCGACCACACAGAAACCATCTCGATGCAAACTCAGTGCGGACTAAGCTATTTACGCCAGATTATATATCGGAAACAGATCATGAACGGTAAACATACGTAGGGTTAGCCTGTAGCCTTGTGCACCCTACGCAGACCGATGATGTCCAGAACTCTTTCGTTATGGCTATCATTACCAAACCAATATAACCATAGCTAGCCCGTCCACACTTCATGCCACCGAATGACTCTGTTCAGCCTCCAAAAGCACCTTTTCCTCCCAATCAAATCATCTTAGGAAAACTACAATTCACATAGGCGTTGAAGGTCGGTAGAATGAAGCACCTGGTTTCGGCTTGATAACCGAAAAGATAAATGTTTAGATAATGTAGGAATCAGTGCGGAATCTTACTTGTGAGATGTGTCGTAAAGTAAAATGTTCAGTGAGTTGTTAGCACAATATCAATTATAAAGGTCAATACGATTCGCATACGCATGCGATTGTGTATTCCCAAAGTAAATACACACACAAAGTTCTCGGATAAATTCTATCATTTCTACCTACTAGCCATTACTTCGGATCGAAATGTAATCTATAAAATGCGCCCGTCAGGATTTATGAGATTTTTAGATCTAGATTTCCGCGGATAAGTAAATATACAAATAATTACGTACATAGTTACATGATTATCTACACGGCCAATAGTAGTATATAATTGGTCCTAAACAATGAGATACATGTAACTGAAACTTGTAGGTGGGTGTTCCCAATTTATAAAACGGACAGTAATTAAATAAAATGAAATATCAAGTGGCCTAGCGGTTACGCCAGTCCCTTTCTATGAATGAGTAATTACATGAGGATCCGATTCACACTCCAGTATTTGTTAGCGGTTTTAATTATGTATACAAGCATGCTAAAAGGTAAACTTAGTATTTTGGGTCCTCTGCTACGGTTCTCAGCGTCTGCGCCGGTCCTGGGCTGCCCTCTGGAACTTGAAACCACTGCACTCGCGATTTATGAATCTTAACGCGGCCTTCGCGGACCCGGAGAACAACACGATCACCCCAATAACACTCGCGGCGCAAATCTCCGAAAAAAGCCAATTTCTTCCCCTGAACAACCGTTTGCGTATCTCCCACTTTTCCCGGTTCAGAAGTCTTTTCGCGAGCGGGCCCCGAAACTGACCCTTCGCCCCCCTGAAGCCGACTGCCGTGAAGCTTTCGTTTTTCAACCCTCGACCGTCTTCACCCCTCCCCCGCCCCTGGCGTCTCCGCCCCGGCCCCTGCCGTATCAGCTCTAGAAATTTCTAGGAATTCATATTTTTTTATCAGTTCGGTTATATGTGGATCATCACAACATCAATAGAATTGAAATTACCTGATGTATAACATAACTTCCCTTCAAAACAATACTTTATTTCCTCCTCTTCAGCTTCTGCTATTATCGCTCCTCTATGAAGGTTCTGGTAGATATGTATCTGATTGGGGGCAGGGGATGGGTTACTCTAATTTTAATTAACTCATATAAAAAGAAAGATTCTATATTCGTCTGATTCAGAATGCATTTGTCTCTCCACAGAATAATGTCTAAATAATGAACCCTATCCCACTACCGGTGCCTACTACCAAATATATCTCAGAAACACCCCTCGTCTAAAAAAAATAATTAACGATAATTTTATTGAAAGGGATTCTTCTTCTTTTAAATAGGCAATCCACCCTTCATGAGTGATTTGTAGAATTAATCAAGTTAAAACTTTATTACATAGAAAAAACTACAATAATACTATAGAATAGGAAATATTATATTACAAGTCAATACCATTGTCGTTCAAAAAATTTGCTACTATATAGATTAAATGTGACGAGTTAAGGAAAAGAAGATGACACAAGTTAACCGGGAATTGAAAATTATCATAGACGAGATTACTGTAAAAAAACACCTGTGATCCGCAGTGAATAGGCAAGTAGATATGGTTAAGAGTTTCCTCTTCAGCACCACTCACACATTTAGGAATCTATTAAGTTCAATCTGAATAAATGTGAGGCTCCCTGGCAATGCTCAATTCTTATTCTAGAGTTATTTAATATTGTTCGTTTGGAGACTCTTCTATTGGAGAACAAAAAAGTGCGGGGAATAAATCTTTGAATTATTCTAAGCCGATTACCCTTATGATTATTTGGATCCATCCATTGTGCAGTCCAAATAGAATTCGTACGTTTTTTTACCATACTAAGTCTATCATACATCGAAATATGGAATTCATGAGGGAAAATTTCTGAAATGTTATTATAAAAACCACCTGATGATAAGAGGAAGATACACTTTTCAAAACTATAGTAGTGAAAAAATAACCCAACGCGTTTGCAGTACAAAATTTAGTTTATTAAAAAAATAAAAATTATCACGTTATACCACAAAGTAATTGCGTATCAATTAATGATGTTATTTTTGTATTTTGTATGGAAATAATACTGAACCGACCGATAGAGATTGAACTTTATCACTGCTTCAGATGTGTAGAAACCTTGTCGATGGACATTTTTGAAGCGGTGGTTATAAAAACGACACTTGCATGAAAATATCTAAATAATTCCTGATCTTATAATAATCCGACAGTTAAAATTTATTTTCCATAGGTAGTATTATACATCCATAACGTTATTTTACATAGAAAGAGTGATATAATAAATTGGTTATTTAAGTGGTTTGATCTAGTCAATGTCGAATTTCAGTTGATTTGTTTTATTTTGTTGGTCAGTTTTTTTTCAACAATGGTTTATAATTTATTTATTTATTTATATATATTTTGACATCCATATTTTTGTACTAACAGAGGTGGAAACATAATAAACATACATAATATATAGTTTATTGTGTGGGATGGAATAGACTTCACCTCTGATATATAAAGCGTTGTCCTGGCTACTTTGCTAGACTAAAGTCTGTGTTAAAGTAGCCAGTTTTTTTTTTCATGCTGTTGTGGTGTTATTTGGAATAAAAAGATAAATAAAATATGAATAAAAAAGTAAGAACAAAATAAAAATATGATAAAAAATATGTGGAGTGGGAGTGTTGTAGGACTAGTGAGTTATTAGTAAAAGAATTGTACACATTATATTAAATTGTTGGATATGCATGCTTCTGATTCATCTCTATCTGATTGAATCATATATTGGGTCCATATTTGAGTAATTCTATAGGAATTGTACGATTTCCAGTTGGTACTGAGTGTATTGTATATTTTCGGAGCTAGGAACATGTAGAATCTTTGATAAAATGTCGTTGTTGCTCTCGGAACTGGTGTGTAGATGTTTGTTGTTTGTCTAGTGTTGTGTCCATGATTTATTGCTTGGGGAGAGTTGTTGTTAGTATGAAAATATTGAACGAGTCTCAACATAAAGATTTGTCTTATATCAAGGACATCATAATAATAATCATAATAAATTGAACAAATCACTCAGAAGCATAAACAAAAAACAATATTAATAAATAAATAATATTAAAAAAGAACACATTCTTATTGTGAAGTGGTAATTATTTAGAACATGTGTCTGTGATGTTTTGAGTACAAATTAAAATGTATTAATTAGAAAGATATAAATATATGGTTCAAAAATTTGTCGTCAATATACTGTGGTGCTATAGCATAATTGAATCCCGGTAGCAACAACAATATTTTTCGATAAAATTGATTTTATATGTATATCTTTCTAATTATTACATTTTAATTTGTATTAATTAAATACGTTTTTTTATAAAAATCGTTGGTGAAATAAAATTAAGTATTTTAATAATTTGTGATTTTGTATGCTATTAATACTTGGAAGATTTTTTGATAAAAAAATAAAAAGGTGTGTTTATTTTGTATTCTTGGAAAACAATCTCACTATCGTTGGTATTAAGTAACTTGTCTATATGCATTTTCCAAATGTATGCACATAAGTAAAAACTTTGGTATCTAGTTATAAAATGATGCTCATGATTTTTTCGCATAAAATATATCGATACTTGGATTCAAAGAATTTCATGAATATAAATCTATTAATATAAATAAAATCAATCCAATCTGAGCAATTAAATTTATATATTTCAATATATCATTTTTATAGACCAACTTTCCAACATTCTAATATATCTTATACAATACCTACACTGATAATTCACTAGTCCTACAACACTCCCAGTACACATATTTTTTATTTTATTTTTACTTTTTTATACATATTTTTAATTTTCTTTTTATTCCTGTCGATTATTTAAATAACACCACAACAGCACGAAAAAAAAAACTGTTAATTTCAACACAGACTTTAGTCTAGCAAAGTAGCCAGGACACCGCTGTATATATCAGAGGGGAAGTTTACTCCATCCCACACAATAAACTGTGAGTATTAATTTTGTCGTATGTTTATTATGTATAATATATTCATATCTGTTAGAACAAAAATATGTTTGTCATCTAATAAATAAATAAATTTAAAAAAATCATTTTCTTCCTAACAATGAATTTTTATTTTGTAATACTAATAAAAAAAGGATTTTTTTTAGATTTAATTTCAAAAAATATTTTAGCTATGTTGTGATTCTTGCGTTACAGTATTTAAAATCAAAATATCCGCCTTGTACCATCACGCCGTTTTTCATGCAAGCTCCTCGATTGTTGAAGTTTCCAACAGGGCCGTTCTTTAATGTCTGTGCCAAGTATTTTGCAGACGCTCTCTGCATTTCGTTACCTTCAACACTCGGCTCATATATTTTCTTTACCATACACACTCTCTTCGCTCGTACGTTCTATATGCCCAAACCATCCCAGTGACCCTTTCTTAAGTCTATCAACTTTTCTTTTTTGTTATTTTGTAATTTTAAAATTGTGCTCTTAATTTCATATGCTAAGTTACATAATTTTACTGTAGATACTGAAGATACTGTAGATACCACAAAGTTAATATTGCTAATTTTAAAAGTACTTGTAGATACATTTATAATAATTAATATTCTTTATTGTATCCAGACTTCTGCACAACAACATTATACGTCATTTATGTAGGTACTAGCTATCAGTGGCTACTATTTGGCAGTCTGCATTAACACAATGGCTTTGGATCACATATCTAAATGTACAGATGGATTATGTTTCAGCGGTAGATTTATCTTGTTTCTAAAAACCACACGATTATAAATAAAATTATATGTATTATTTTTAATGTAATTAATGGATTTCGCGAAATCTACAAAAACTATATTCTATTCTTTTCAATGATAAATAAAAACAATAAAAATTGAGCCAAATATATGTTTACTCTCGATTACAATAGTAACCAAGTGTTTCACTTTCCTTTTAAAAACTTTAATAAAAAGTATAAGAAAATAATAAAAATAAAGAGTGGGAGAATAATGATTATTGAACTATAAATAAATAGAGTGATTTGTTTTTAATATGCATATTTTATTTTTATAATTAAGTAGCAATGTGTTCAATTACATATAAAAGTACAAATATTCAAAAACAAAATACAGTCAAATATTAATAATTATTATAATATACAATTACATTACTGTACATACAATCTAATTTAAAACGATTACTTAAAACAATTATAAAAATCACATCTTTAAAAATATAAATAAATAAAAATTCTATTATTAGGATAACACATTCTTATTGTGATGTTGTAATTATTCAGTACATAAGTCTGTGATGTTTTAAATATGAATTAAATATATTATTTAGAAAGATATAAATATAAAACGCACTTTCTTCAGTTTGGAAAGAGATCCAGATTAGAATTCTGTTGGGGCAACAACAATATTTTTCAATATAATTGATTTTATATGTATATCTTTCTAATTAATGTATTAAAAAAATATATTGTTTTAAATACTTTCATTAGTTCTTTCTGAACAACTATAATTAAAATGAATAGTACGTTTGGTTTAATTAAAAATAATAACGTTAAATATGTGTATATAAAACAATGTAAAAAAATATTTTATCGTCTTCTTCGTCAACTATAATTAAAAGGAACTCATTTAACTGTCTTTGAAAGATATTGAATAATTTATCAATGAGGGAAACTGAATTTATTTATCTAATCGTGAAACCAAAATTATTAAATTCGTTAATGCTATTAGTTTTTCGAGATAATTTACTTTTTATTATTTTTCGTTTATACATATTCAGCAGAGGTCCTCCGGTTCCCAAAAAATTCCATATTAAAAGGTTCTCGTCCGATGAAGCGCTCGCTGGAAAACAAAAAAAAATCAATCAATATTCTGATGTTTTTCTGAATAGTTTTTGTTTAATTTCAACAAGGAAATAGATCTAAATATTAAAAAATTATAAATATTGATTGTATTTCGGTATTAGGATGTCATATCAAATTAATTGAAAAGTAAAATGTAAATTAGTTATTAATACAAACATACGATTTTTAACTGTTACCGTAACCTTTCTTATTCTAAATCAATTTTTATTTAAATAAAATTTTCCATTTCTTGCAATTATAAGATTTAAAAATATTACTTGTCAAGTTTTCATAAATTACTAGTAAACATAATTTTAAAAATCATTAAATAGCATTTTTGTTACTATATACCAAAACACAATTTTTATTGTAGTATCCTGTAGCTATACTGAAATATATCGGTATTATTTAAAATCCGACGTAACCACATGGAATTACATGGAATTATATTATGTACACTTTGGTAATTTATTCCTTGTATTTAAACATTATCATATTCTGTTATATAATACTAGTGCAAACATAACTTCACAATATAGCCATTGTTTAAGTTTTTCCTAACTCATTTTCAACCACTAATCTAACATTCAATTTTCGTTAAAAATATACTATAGATCTAATAGCAGCGATATTTTAAATAATTCAGTTTAACGCAAAGATTTATAATCATTTCCATGATATGTATTGAAAATGATTTAAATTAAAAATAGTAAGTAGTTTGGTTAAATTTTAAAAAATGTTGAATTAACTCAAAAACTCTTTTTATTGGTCAAATTATAAAGATTCAACGGTAGTACTTGGTAAGAACTAATTCACAATAAACTGATATAATATATAAGCCTACATTTAGTATAAATATGAATATTTCTGCTCTTCGTAATACCACCAGATGACTGGATTATCACAAAATATTTAATGAAATTCCATTCAGACGAACATTAAAATATTCAAGTTTCTGTGACAATGACGATTTTCGAATGACAATAAACTCACCAATTTTAGTACCATCTGGACTGAAAAGAAGAGCGCGAGTTCTTCCTGAAGGAGTACACATTTCATCCGTAGCTCTGCCGAGAGCAGCCAACACCAAGAGTCTGGAGTGTCCGAAACCCCAGGTCGCCGTATTTTGTTGTAGTGCGTCTAAAATAAGAAATATCTGTTATAAAACAATATTTGATAAATATACAAAGGGTTGTTTGGGTCTTTTCTATAGCTCATCTTACTTCCATGCTTTATTATTGTGAGAACTGTCACTTTGTAAATATATGTGTACGTGTGTGTGTGTCATGAAAGTGAATAGATGAATGGTGGGGGATGAAATTTATAAGAGGCCGAGAGGCCATTTCTGGGGGAACAGCTCTCTTCCATCACAGCATCTCCATAATAACTAGTCTATCACTGAAAGTGTGTAATTATTATTGACTGTAAATACGTTGTTGTAATAAACTTGATATTGTTACCCGGACATACTGAGTTATGTATTACAAGGAATTGCAACCCAAGTAATTAGACAGTAAGCGGAGGATACAATACCAAAGGAATCTGATGATACTTACAAAATCATCACAATTATATTTACTCGCTCCTTCAAATACTAAATATACTGTGTAGAATGACTAATGAATGATGGTAATCACCTGCTGAAATGGTTTTTAGAAAATCACTAACCGTGGGAAATAATCTTACATTTATTTTTATATCAATACCTGTATAATTCACGTAAATTATTCTGCATTCGTTTAAAATGACACTATATATATGTTTTTTTAAATATAAAATGGAATAAGTGTGAATAATTATTTTCATCGTTTTACTTATTATTTTGCTGTGGGTCACACAAATTGTATCAATATAATTTATGAATTAACTACTGGTTTTTGCCTGTTGGACACTTGTATTTAGGAATAAGTTGTTTCATAATAACTAGGGAAATATATTTCATACATTATAAAAAGATGTGGACGATAATTAATTAAGCAGAATTGAAATTCTAGTTGACTGCGACTTTTCTAATGGTATGCGTATCCCTAGAAATAACGGTACTTAGCTATATTAAAAAAAAATCTATATATTTTTAGTACTAGTAGGTATGCTAATTCTATAACATTTCCCTGGCTTACCTTCAATCCAGTAGCTGACGACCAGCTCGCCGGTGAGGTGGCTCCATGCTAACGCATCCACTCCGCACCGTGTTGTGGGGAGCTGATGGCATAGATTGGCCTGCAAAGACACGTTCCATACGGAGAGGGAACCATCCCCGAGGCCTCTATAAGGCCCCAGGCCTCCTCCGACAGCCAGGTGGCATCCTCTCCAGGGGTGCCATGCTAAAGCCTGAAAAAATATAGAAAATTGTATTATTATTATTAAAGAATACTTTTTACCTGAATATCATGATAACTTGCTACATTTGAGGGTTAAAATCTCTACTATTTTGTAACTAGGCATTTTACTGAGCAAACAAGCACAACTTCCTATTTCCCTTCCATTTTGGGTAGCTGAGTAATGTAATAATTTTATTAAACAATTAATTTAGGTATTCGGTTCAATGATGGTTCTATTTCATAGTTTTACAGTAAATAATGAGGTGGTATAATGTGATAAAAATAAATTGCGGAGACACATACATTATTCAGATATATTTAATTATTCAGACATATTTAATTATTCAGACCGACTTCGATGACAGATTCCATTAAATTGAGACATAGAAGTCTGGATTGTAATCCGCTACAGTTTTACACTTTTGCCGTCGTATAGGGTCAGACAATCGACTTTCTGGTAACATTCATATAAATATTGTCTAGTACGTGTAAATTCCGACCCCATGACCCATTTTCGAAAGTGACCCCGTTTCCGACTAAATAACACACACAGAAGGCTTTAAATATGGTAAGAGCTTCCTTGCTCAATCTCGAGGGTGATAAACTACAGAAATGGTTCACCGATGATATCCATACAAAATATTACTTGTGTAATTCTTGTTTTTCTAATCAACATTTTAACAATATAATGACAGATTTACACTCACTCAAAACAGCAAGCAAATGAAATAATTTTAATTAAGTATTAATTTTAAAAGTCTAAAGAACACGTAATGTTTTGATACTGATTTAAAGCAATGTCGGTTTTTTACCGAGCTCTTCTACCTATTAATAAATTAAATGGGTATTTCGAAGAGACTTACTCTGGCAGGATGAGCGTATACTATTTCAAAAAAGGGATTCAAATCCGGTAGGCACCAAATCCTGACGTTGGAGTCCGCTCCGCAGGTGACCACGTATTTCATGTTCGGTGAATAGGAACAGTTGATGATTGCCATGTCATGAGCACCCTTCCTGAAGGAGTTCGTCCGCGTCATGTTTCCATTGCATAAACTCAGGGTACCGATGGACGTGCAGCTGAAGGAAAACCACATAATTAGTATGCATACTAAAATTTACCGAATTGTTATCGAATTTGTAAAATTAATTTTGAGTGCATAAAATGTATCTACTGTGAAAAAAATATAAAATACGTAACTATAAAATGAAGTAGAATTTTTTCTTGAAGCAATTAAAAATAATGTGGGTATTCAATATTTAAAATATTCTAATTAATTAAATTTGGTGTATATCATTATTCCGTTAAATGAGGTGTATTATTACAATATTATGAATATTTCTCTAATTACAACATTTCAACATTGTTTACCAGTTTCGGGACCACCGAAGAAGAAGCCCTGAGATATCTGAAACTTAGTGCACTCTCTGTCTCCGAAATAAAAATTAGATTTTGAATAAAGAATAATGTATTCTTACCACGCAATCTGTCTTCCCGTAGGGTCCCAAGCAATGGCGGTCAGGGATGCGTTCTGTTCGTTCGTTGCTCTGTGACACTCATCTGGCATTGGAACTAACTTGTTGGAGCTCGTGTCATAAATGTACAGGTGCCCTTTTAGGGTCCCCATCTGTTAAAGAAAACAAATATCGTATTGATGATTTATCAATAATTTGGTGTTCCAGTTTACTAACATCATTCCTTAAATATGAACATAAGTTGAGGAACCAATTTTTTTGTTATATGCCACAGACCAGTAAATTAATATATATGAAATAAAGTGAACATGTATGAGAGGGGTTTGGAACATTAGTTGCGAGACGAGGGATATTGTATACATATTATTTGTGGAAACTTAAATCAAATAGTTTATAACACAATTATGCAATAGTAAAAAACTCTTCAAAAAAAAAAATGTTTATTGTGATGAATACCAAATACGTTTGAGTACCTTTGAGTACCTCAAATACGAAAGTTCCAATTTATAAAATTAATTTGGATAATCATTCTCATTGTAAATACATAGAATTATTTTTTTGTACCTTCGTTGGGCGGTACGTGGTGAAAAAAATAGTGTTCTTACTTATATAATATTGTTCTGATAACTCACTCCTGTTATTTTAAAACAAAAATAACCATATACGTAATTTAAGGTAGTGAAGTTTAGCAAGGTTAAAATAAAATAATTTCATAATGAGTACTAGTAAAATAAAACATATCAAGGAATGACCTAAGTTTCAAAATCTGATAATAAAACAATGCCTGTTTAATAGATATATGAAAAATCCAATCAAGCAAAATACTTACAGCAATGAAGATACCTTGTGGATCCCACTTGATTACTATAATGCTGTCGGTGGTGTTCTCAAATGTGTGCAGTTTTGAGACCTGGTTTGTGGTAGTGTTTAACATGAAGACCTGATCTCCCAGACCGGCCACTACCAAGTTCCGCGAACTCCAGTCCAATATATCGTTGTCTGAAAAATACAAAGTATTCATAATAATATTGAAAAAAAAAATACAATAATATTAAATTTACAAAGAGTTAAAACAGAATTAAGTTTAAATTTATTAAATTTATAAAGAATTAAAACAGAACAGTTAAGAAACGTTTTAAAAATAAAATGTTACGTTGATTAAAAACTAAATCACTGATACTGCTTGAATGAAATATTTGATAAAGATTCCTTAATTAATTATCGTAAGTATTATTTTACTAATACTTAAATAATATAATGTTTAATTTTTATCTACTTTTTATGCACATTTACTAATGCCAAATAGTTTCAGTTGGACACAACCTTCTTCAGGACAATACAGTAGTACAGTAAATAGTACATTACATACTACTATATTGTCCTGAAATTAGTTGACTTTAGTATATGTGCATAATAAAGTGGTTTAAAACTAAACATTATATTATTTAGTTATAATGTCAAGCCAAAAAGTGTTTGCTTTCTTTGAAAACTTTTTTACAAACGAACTAATATAAATTATTAGGATAGAACAAATGCGAATATATAATATGTGCGTACCTACATGTACGCTCAAAAACATTATCGATTTATTTATTTATCATGTCCTAAAATTGTTTTCTAATTTTTATTAATTAATTTACTATTGGATTAAAAAAAGTAATGGTAAAGTAAAGTAAGTTTCAAAAAATACTGCTTAGTGTAAAAGTGTGTCAAAATGTAGTAATAACTTCCAGAAGTCTCAAAGATAATACGAGTAATAACGATGAAAAGTTATACTCACACATATATTGCGCGTAACCAGGAAGATTTAAAATAAAATCAGGCTGCAGGATGACCGGTTTCTTCCGGGGGGTGCAGTTCCATCCTTGGGGCGCAGAAGCCTCCGGTCGGGGTCGCGGGCGGCTCCCGCCCTGCGTGTGGCGCAGCAGGGGCGGCGAGGGTCCGTCGGACACGCCACAGCTCTCACCCAGCAGCCGGGTGTAAGTGCGCCTGCGCCAAGCCTTGGGCGACTGAAATTGGTAGATTATTTTTATACACCCTGCCCTTCATTATTTTGTTAGTAGTGTTTAAAACCTGTCCTAGGAAGAGCGTGAAAACGTATATTTACGGACTTTTAAAGACGGATAGCTTCTGTGAAAAAATTTAATAATTTAATAAATTACCTATCTACAGTATTGCAGTTTTACAGCGTTCCAGATTTCAAATTTCTGACAGAAATATTCTCTGAAAAAAGTGTTCTGTACACATGAGTCGTAGGGATGAGCTCAACATTACGAACCGTGAGTCGATCACTAATATGTTTGAGTCACACTCACTATCAATGATGCAATTTCAGAGAATGTCGTAATTTGTGATTCATTTTATTTATTAATTTATGATTTGGCGCATGCACAAAATGAAATGAATATATTCCCGGAAAAATAACGTTATAATAATTTGTGACAAGCGCCATCTAGTAGATTCTTCCAAAACGTTTTACGCATTTGACTCGAAATGCTGAGAATTTGATCCGAAAAATAAACTCACATTTTTTAAGGGTTTTCATTATCTTTGTGACGATATTAAATAAGAAATATATTAATTATACATGCTAAAATATGTTTATTAAACGTAAATGAAGTTGTAAAAATATAAATAAATATGCTAAAAAAAATTTTTAATATTTATTTCATGAATTGTGAAATATAAAATAATATTTATAATTTTAAATAAAGTTTCAGTTAAGAAAAATGAAAAGAAAATGAAATTATATTTTAAAATATATTAAAAAGGAATGAATATTTCAATTACATGTTGAGCTAATGGCCATAATATTCTCTCTTTTTATCTTATGGGCATGATGGTAGTTGGAACGATGGCATTATATCCTCTCGACCTAATATCTATCTAAAGATATCGATTATCTTCTAGTATCATAGAACTGAATACCACACGCACGGTCATACAGCGGGACCACACCAGCTTGTACTCGCATATTTATATTTAAAAAAAAATACAATTTAAATATTTAAATTGTTTGGTGTAATATAATGACATCTAGTTTTCAGGTTTCAAAGAATAAATTTATACAATTTGTGATTTTTTTTATAAGACCTAATAATTATTAATTTACTGTTTCCGAGGTAAGTTTGTAGAACTCCATAATTACAGGTGTGAAAATCGTCGTTTTTTTATTCTACTTGTTAATTTATTAAAGATGCGTTAAATTAATCGAGTTAAAAAAAGAATATATTACTTAGGCGCATGATATTTTTTTATTCTTAAAGCTAATGGATAATATTTAGCGGCGTGGATTTAATGAATATTAAAGACCAGTACGGATCCTGACGATAAAGATCTGACTTTTTAACTACATCAATAATATTAAGAAAGCATTGTACCTATTTGATAATCATATTATGGTAAATACCTGTTTAAACATATCATCTCCTTCAGTGGCCGGATCCTTTCGCTCAGAGAAGATCTTCGATCTCGTGGCTCGGTGGTCCACACCAGCCCTGCTAGAGATGAAGCGATCGGCAGAAGACGGCTGAAAAAAAAATTTTAAATAATATTAATTAAATGTATTAATTATAACGATATACATATAAAATCCATTCTATCGAAAAATTCGTGACTACCGAGGTTCGAACCTGATCCTGTTTTTCTAATCCGGGGAAGGTGCATTATTAAATTTGCTACAGCGACAATGCTTTTGATGACAAATTTTCGAACGCATATATAATATAATATGTGAGATGGCAAATCTCTGAGATATGGTATGTACACAGGGACTACGAAAGCTGATATTCTCCAAAGAATCTCACGGGAACGAAATTCATAACCCGAGTCGAAAAATCTCTTAAAAATCTAATTCATGAACACGGGTCATTGCTCAATATCTTCGTATAAAATAATATATAATTTAAATAAATAAACTCAAAAATGAAATGTCCGTAAATTACTTACCGTTAGTGTTTTCTTCATTTTAAATAAACCACGAAGTGAAATAGTATTAATAAACACTAGACAAAATTCAAGATGACACTGCACTGAGAAAGCTTCAACTGTTACACTTCAACAAAATATGCATATAACTAACGATAGCGGGAGAACACTGATTACACCCTCTCAAGCCAACGATAGACAGACAACTGAATTCAACCCCAACTGCATAGTTTTCAATTCCTGGGTTTAAAAATTATTATCAATAATATTCTAATCCTTAAGACCTTAATTAGTGTTATGACTCTTGAAGGCCAAAGCTTGACGAGTTAAACAAATAAACAAATTAAAGGCGAAATTGACATTAACATTTGGGGATTTCCAACAATAGTAATAAATATATGTTTTTAAAATGAAATGAATATAAAACTGTAATTAAAATTCAATTAGTCCTTGAACTATTTTGATATTTACTATGAATTACTGTTGTGTTATTCAGCCGTGGGTTAGTTTTTTCGCAGGTGGGTAACGTTTTGCTGGCCATTATCAGAGATGATGAAAAACCTGTGTAAACTTCAAAATGTATCAAGTCTGTTTATATTGTTGTTTACAAAAGGGTTGAAGTTTTATAACATGTAGTGGCCTCTTAATAAGACTTTGATCTGTGAGGGTCGTTAAAGGTACGGGCATACTAGTTGCGACATTGATGATAATGATTTATAAATCGCTTCGGGCGATCTGTAGTGTCTTTTATGCGCATTCAAGTCCAATATTCGAGACAAGTCTCATCCGTGGATACGGGCCATAAAACTGTAGGTAGGTAGGGCATCATCTTTATAATGTGTTTGAGTATAAAGTGGGTAATGTATTGATACTATTTTGTAGTAAAATGCTTTTTTCAATGAGGTGTTGGTAAACATATATTGATATTATTAAGGAAAACACATTCTTATTGTGAAGTTGTAATTATTCAGAATATAGGACTGTGATATATCCCGGTGACGCAAAAACAATATTTTTCGACAAAATTGATTTTATATGTATATATTTATAATTAATACATTAATTTAGTATTTAAAATATCACAGACCTATGTTCTGAATAATTACAACTTCACAATAAGAACGTGTTTTCCTTAATAATATGTGTTGTATCAATGTGTCCAAAATTTAATAAAAATGAATTGATAATTTTATTAAAGTGTTAGAATGATTGAAAACTTTTTTGATTTATGCACTCACATACCATTACGCCGTTTCCCCGAAATTATAAGATATTCCGAGAGGATAGGCAGGAAGGATAGAGCGCCACACGGGGTGACTGATTATGGTTATTTCCTATGTGAATTGATTAACACAGTAAAAAATCAACAATGACCACCTTGGTGGTCATTGTTGATTTTTTATCTCTTAAACATATCAGTAAAAATCATCAAAACCTTGTCAAAACGGAAAAAGCCATTTATCTATATATGTTTTGAAGTACTATTTATTAAAATGGATCAATTTCCATTACAAAAATAAAAGCTCAGAAATATATTTTATTAAAACAGATGTTTAATTTATATACGTAATATGTAATGTGAAAAAAATTGGATTGCTTCCGGGCATCTAATTTACTGCTCGATTGAAATATTCCTATGGTTTATAGACGGATTCGCCATAGAAATTGTCCCGAGTCGTGCAATAAAACGCAGGTTGAATATTTGTACAATTATTGAGAATACGTGTAGCGAGTTTGAGCGAACAAATTATAACCATAGTAGAACTTTTACATTGCTCTTATTATTTGGCAATAAAATGCTCCAATATTCGGCGAAAAACTTCATCAAGAAGAGTCACCCGCTGCATGGTCATCCTAGCCTCGTGAAAGAACTCTTGGACCTCCATAAAGAAGAGGCAACTGAAGTAGTGGAGAGAATTTGATCTGACAACGAAGGGTTGTTACTGATGTAAGGAAACGATGAGGGCAGCCGAATATTTCCCTAGTTAATCAACATATCAATTCATATAAAGTAATAGTAAAGAGACATCAATAGAATTGAAATTACTTGATGTATAACATAACTCCCCTTCAAAACAATACTTTATTTCCTCCTCTTCAGCTTCTGCTATCATCGCTACTCTATGAAGGTTCTGGTAGATATGTATCTGATTGGGGGCAGGGGACGGGTTACTTTAATTTTAATTAACTCATATAAAAAAAAGATTCTATATTCGTCTGATTCAGAATTCATTCGTCTCTCCACAGAATAATGACTAAATAATGAACCGTATCCCACTACCGGTGCCTACTACCAAATATATCTCAGAAACACCCCTTGTCTAAAAAAAAAAATTAACGATAATTTTATTGAAAGGGATTCTTCTTCTTTTAAATAGGCAATCCACCCTTCATGAGTGATTTGTAGAATTAATCAAGCTAAAACTTTATTTCATAGAAAAAACTACAATAATATTATAGAATAGGAAATATTATATTACAAGTCAATACCATTGTCGTTCAAAAAATTTGCTACTATATAGATTAAATGTGGCGAGTTAATGAAAAGAAGATGATACAAGTTAACCGGGAATTGAAAATTATCATTGACGAGATTACTGTAAAAAAACATCTGTGATCCGCAGTGAATAGGCAAATAGATATGATTAAGGGTTTCCTCCTCAGCACCACTCACACATTTAGGAATCTATTAAGTTCAATTTGAATAAACGTGAGGCTACCTGGCAATGCTCAATTTTCATTCTAGAGGTATTTGATATTGTACGTTTGGAGACTCTTCTTTTGGAGAACAAGAGAGTGCGGGGAGTAAATCTTTGAATTATTTTAAGCCGATTACCCTTATGATTATTTGGATCCATCCATTGTGCAGTCTAAGTAGAATTCGTACGTTTTTTTACCATACTAAGTCTATCATACATCGGAATATGGAATTGATGAGGGAAAACTCCGAAAGAGGGACCTCCTTGGCCAGTTCATCAGCACATTCATTTCCATGAATTCCCTTATGTGCAGGAATCCGAACGAATGACATCTGTTTATTGTTGATGTCCAAATTAAATAGACATCTTCTGATGGAACAGATTATCTCATTGTCTAGCCAAACTTTCATATTAGCAGAGAGAGATTCAAGAGCTACTTGCGAGTCGAACAATATAACAACCTTATCGACATTCCGGAGACATTCTTTAATTGCCCAACATTATATTGAAAGGGATTAATACACACATTTCTTTTAAGCCAGAGTTTCTGTTAGTTTTCATTAATATTTCCGTGCAATAAAAATATTTTGTAACATTAAATTATTTATACGTACCTAATTAGATTAATTTATATAAACACTGTTCATGTTAATGTAACATGAAACATTATTATTAAGAAGAACACATTCTTATTGTGAAGTTGTAATTATTCAGAACAGACGGTCTGTGATATTTTAAATACTAAATTAATGTATTAATTATAAATAATTTTCATGAAAAATACTGGCGTTATAACACAATTGGTAGTGTAGAGATCTAGGTTCGAATCCCGGTTACGCAAAAATAGTATTTTTCGACAAAATTGATTTTATATGTATATATTTATAATTAATACATTAATTTAGTATTGAAAAAATACTGTTTTATCGTCAAGGATTTCATTTAAAAATTTACACTAAATTAATTAATTTTTTGGATGTTATAAAAATAAATTCTGAAATACGAAAAAAATCTAGAAACGTATATCTTTATCAAATATGGCAACTTTGCAAGAATAAAGCATTAAGACGTCCACACTTAGTGTAATCCGCCAAAAGGGACAACTGTTACCGGTAATGATCTGTAAATATATGCTTAAGCATGATCCATTACTTTTATTCATTACGTAATAATTTTTTTTTTTAATAAATTAATTTATGTAGAACAAACATGTTGGGTACTTTCGTAGTTATGGTGAGAAGTTATTATTATCACCTGATGATAAGAAGAAGATACACTTCTCAAAACTATAGCAGTGAAGAAATAACCTAGCGCGTTTGCAGTACAAAGTTTAGTTTATTAAAAAAATATAAATTATCACGTTGTACCACAAAGTAATCGCATATCAATTAATGATGTTATTTTTGTATTTTGTATGGAAATAGTCCTGAACCGACCGATAGAAATTGAAGTTTATCACTGCTTCAGATGTGTATAAACCTCGTAGATGGACATTTTTAAAGCGGTGGTTATAAAAACGACACTTGCTTGAAAATATCTAAATAATTCCTGATCTCATAATAATCGGACAGTAAAAATTTATTTTTAATAGGTAGTATTGTATATCCGGAACGTTATTTTACATAGAAAGAGCGAGATAATAAATTGGTTATTTAGATTGAATCTAGTCAATGTCGAAGTTCAGTTGATTTGTTTTATTTTGTTGGTCAGTTTTTTTTAAACTATAGTTTATAATAAATTGAACAAATCACTCAGAAGCATAAACATAAAACAATATTAATAAATAAATAATATTAAAAGAGAACACATTCTTATTGTGAAGTGGCAATTATTTAGAACATATGTCTGTGATGTTTTTAGTACAAATTAAAATGTGTTAATTAGAAAGATATAAAGATATGATTCAAAAATTTGTCGTCAATATACTGTGGTGCTATAGCATAATCGAATACACGGTAGTGACAACACTATTTTTCGATAAAATTGATTATATATGTATATCTTTCTAATTATTACATTTTAATTTGTATTAATTAAATACGTTTTTTTATAAAAATCGTTGGTGAAATAAAATTAAGTATTTTAAAAATTTGTGATTTTGTATGCTATTAATACTTGGAAGATTTTTTGATGAAAAAATAAAAAGGTGTGTTTATTTTGTATTCTTGGAAAACAATCTCACTATCATTGGTATTAAGTAACTTGTCTATGTGCATTTTCCAAATGTATGCACATAAGTAAAAACTTTGGTATCTAGTTATAAAATGATGCTCATGATTTTTTCGCATAAAATATATCGATACTTGGAATCAAAAAATCCCATGAATATAAATCTATTAATATAAATAAAAAAAAATTCAATCTAAGCAATTAAATTGATATATTTCAATATATCATTTTTATAGACCCTCTTTCCAACATTGTAATATATCTTATACAATACCTACACTGATAATTCACTAGTCCTACAACACTCCCAGTACACATATTTTTTATTTTATTTTTATTGTTTTATACATATTTTTAATTCTCTTTTTATTCCTGTCGATGATTTAAATAACACCACAACAGCACGAAAAAAAAAACTGTTAATTTAAACACAGACTTTAGTCTAGCAAATTAACGCTGTATATATCAGAGGTGAAGTTTACTCCATCCCACACAATAAACTGTGAGTGTTAATTATGTCTTATGTTTATTATGTATAATATATTCACATCTGTTAGAACAAAAATATGTATGTCATCTAATAAATAAAAAAAAATCATTTCCTTCCTAACAATGAATTTTTATTTTATAATACTAAATAAAAAAGGATTTTTTTTAGATTTAATTTCAAAAAATATTTCAACTATGTTGTGATTCTTGCGTTACAGTATTTAAAAAACAAAATATCCGCCTTGTACCATCACGCCGTTTTTCATGCAAGCTCCTCGATTGTTGAAGTTTCCAACAGGGCCGTTCTTCAATGTCTGTGCCAAGTATTTTGCAAACGCTCTCTGCATTTCGTTACCTTCAACACTCGGCTCATATATTTTCTTTACCATACACACTCTCTTCGCTCGTACGTTCTATATGCCCAAACCATCCCAGCGACCCTTTCTTAAGTCTATCAACTTTTGGATCACATATCTAAATGTACAGATGGATTATGTTTCAGCGGTAGATTTATCTTGTTTCTAAAAACCATACGATTATAAATAAAATTATATGTATTATTTTTAATGTAATGAATGGATTTCGCGAAATCTACAAAAACTATATTCTATTCTTTTCAATGATAAATAAAAACAATAAAAATTGAGCCAATTATATGTTTACTCTCGATTACAATAGTAACCAAGTGTTTCATTTTCCCTCTAAAAACTTTAATAAAAAGTTTAAGAAAATAATAAAAATAAAGAGTGGGAGAATAATGATTATTGAACTATAAATAAAAAGACTGATTTGTTTTTAATATGCATATTTTATTTTTATAATTAAGTAGCAATGTGTTCAATTACATATAAAAGTACAAATATTCGAAAACAAAATACAGTCAAATATTAATAATTATTATAATATACAATTACGTTACTGTACATACAATCTAATTTAAAATGATTACATAAAACAATTATAAAAATCACATCTTTAAAAATATAAATAAATTAAAACTCTATTATTAGGATAACACATTCTTGTTGTGATGTAATTATTCAGAACATAGTTCTGTGATGTTTTAAATATGAATTAAATATATTATTTAGAAAGATATAAATATAAAACGCACCTTCTTCGGTTTGGAAAGAGATCCAGATTCGAATTCAGGTGGGACAACAACAATATTTTTCGATATAATTGATTTTATATGTATATCTTTCTAATTAATATATTTAAAAAATTATATTGTTTTAAATAATTTCATTAGTTCTTCCTGAATAACTATAAATAAAATGAATAGTACATTTGGTTTAATTAAAAATAATAACATAAATATATGTATATAAAACAATGTAAAAAAATATTTTATCGTCTTCTTCGTCAACTATAATAAAAAGGAACTCATTTAACTGTCTTTGAAAGATATTGAATATTTTATCAATGAGGGAAACTGAATTTATTTATCTAATCGTGAAACCAAAATTATTAAATTCGTTAATACAATTAGTTTTTCGAGATAATTTACTTTTTTTTATTTTTCGTTTGTACATATTCAGCAGAGGTCCTCCGGTCCCCAAAAAATTCCATATAAAAAGGTTCTCGTCCGATGAAGCGCTCGCTGAAAAATAAAATAAATTCAATCAATATTCTGTTGTTTTTCTGAATAGTTTTTGTTTAATTTCAACAAGGAAGTATATCTAAATATTGAAAAATTATAAATATCGATTGTATTCGGTAGGTACAATAGGCTGATATAATATATAAGCCTACATTTAGTATAAATATGAATATTTCTGCTCTTCGTAATACCACCAGATGACTGGATTATCACAAAATATTTAATGAAATTCCATTCAGACGAACATCAAAATATTCAAGTTTCTGTGACGATGACGATTTTCGAATGACAATAAACTCACCAATTTTAGTACCATCTGGACTGAAAAGAAGAGCGCGAGTTCTTCCTGAAGGAGAACACATTTCATCCGTAGCTCTGCCGGGAGCAGCCAACACCAAGAGTCTGGAGTGTCCGAAACCCCAGGTCGCCGTGTTTTGTTGAAGTGCGTCTAAAATAAGAAATATATGTTATAAAACAATATTTGTTAAATATACAAAGGGTTGTTTGGGTCTTTTCTATAGCTCATCTTACTTCCATGCTTTATTATTGTGAGAACTGTCACTTTGTAAATATATGTGTACGTATGTGTGTGTCATGAAAGTGAATAGATGAATGGTGGGGGACGAACTTTATAAGAGGCCGAGAGGCCGTCTCTGGGGGAACAGCTCTCTTCCATCACAGCTTCTCCATAATAACTAGTCTATCACTGAAAGTGTGTAATTATTATTGACTGTAAATACGTTGTTGTAATAAACTAAATATTGTTACCCTGACATACTGAGTTCTATATTACAAGGAATTGGAACCCAAGTAATTAGAGAGTAAGCAGAGGATACAAACCCAAAGTATTCTGATGATTAAATATAATTGTGATGACAAAGTCATCACAATTATATTTACTCGCTCCTTCAAATACTAAAGCTAAAGATGCAGCAATATACTGTGTGAAATGACTAATGAATGATGGTAATCACCTGCTGAAACGATTTTTAGAAAATCACCAACCTTGGGAAATAATCTTACGATATTTATTTTTATATCAATACTTGCATAATTCACGTAAATTATTCTGTATTTGTTTAAAATGACACTATATCTTTTTTTTTTCAACATAAAATAGAATAAGTGTGAATAATTATTTTCATCGTTTTACATATTATTTTGCTGTGGGTCTCACAAATTGTATCAATATAATTTATAAATAAATTTTTGCCTGTTGGACACTTGGGGTATTTAGGAGTAAGTTGTTTCATAATTTCATAATAACTAGGGAAATATATTTCATACATTATAAAAAGCTGTGGAAGATAATTAATTAAGCAGAATTGAAATTCTAATTGCCTGCGACTTTTCTAATGGTATGCGTATCCCTAGAAATAACGGTACTTAGCTATATTTAAAAAAAATTCTATATATTTTAAGTACTAGTAGGTACGCTAATTCTATAACATTTCCCTGGCTTACCTTCGACCCAGTAGCTGACGACCAGCTCGCCAGTGAGATGGCTCCATGCTAACGCATCCACTCCGCACCGTGTTGTGGGGAGCTGGTGGCAGAGATTGGCTTGCAAAGACACGTCCCATACGGAGAGGGAACCATCTCCGTGACCTCTATAAGGCCCCAGGCCTCCTCCGACAGCCAGGTGGCATCCTCTCCAAGGGTGCCATGCTAAAGCCTGAAAAAATAGAGAAAATTGTGTTATTATTATTATAGAATACTTTTTACCTGAATATCATCATAACATGGTACATTTGAGGGTTAAAATCCCTACTATTTTGTAACTAGGCATTTTACCGAGCAAATAACCACAACTTTCTATTTCACTTCCATTTTAGGTAGTTGATTAATGTAATAATTTTATTAAACAATTAATTTAGGTATTCGGTTCAATGATGGTTCTATTTCATAGTTTTATAGTAATTAATGAGATAAAAATAAATTGCGGAGGCACATATATTATTCAGACATATTTAATTATTCAGATCGACTTCGATGACAGGAAAAAATAAATTAAACTGTAAATCATTAAGGCTGTACTATACGTTAAATATTCTCATACTTACTCTGGCAGGATGAGCGTAAACTATTTGGAAAAAGGGATTCAAATCCGGTAGGCACCAAATCCTGACGTTGGAGTCCGCTCCGCAGGTGACCAGGTATTTCATGTTCGGTGAATAGGAACAGTTGATGATTGCCATGTCATGAGCACTCTTCCTGAAGGAGTTCGTCCGCATGATGTTTCCATTGCATAAACTCAGGGTACCGATGGACGTGCAGCTGAAGGAAAAAAACATAATTAGTATGCATACTAAAATTTACAGAATTGTTATCGAATTTGTAAAATTAATTTTGAGTGCATAAAATGTATCCACTGTGAAAAAAATATATAATACGTAACTATAAAATGAAGTAGAATTTTTTCTTGAAGCAATTAAAAATAATTTGTGTATTGTGTTTAAAATATTCTAATAAATTAAATTTGGTGTATATCATTATTCCGTTAAATGAGGTATATTATTACAATATTATGAATATTTCTCTCATTACAACATTTTAACATTGTTTATCAGTTTTGGGTAGATTTGAGTTATAAACAAAATGAAAGTATTTTGTCATTTGTGCTAATCTAGTTATTTATATATTTTATCTCTAACCTTATTTTAGATAAAAGTATATTTTGTCTCTAACCTTATTTTAGATAAAAGTACATTTGTATTTTACATTATTTTCTCTATCCTTTTAGTTTAACAATATATAAATTTAAAAAACTGTACGTGTAATTGTTTTGGAACAGACCTGTCTAGTAAAGCAATTACCTAAATTTAAATGTATTCTTTTTATGTTAAAATAAAATAAATTCCATTTAAGAATACACGTATGTACTACCATAATGAATGCCACAATATTATATTTCTTCCTGGGCATCGAATGATATATTAACCCACCATATAAAATAAATAAAAATACTATTAAACACAATTTCTAAGTGAGCTTCCATGCAACAGCACTGTATATCATCCAAGATGGCCGATGCTCAGTCTATCTAGCAACATTTGTAAAACCTATATACAGTGTTTGTTGCAAGAAGGTGTCATATATATAATATTCCAAATTATTTTAAAGCTGTATGCCCAAAATGAATCATAATATACATAAAAACTTAATGGCATTTGTAAATTTCTAGCATTAATACAAATAAACCGTAATCTTCTTCCTTATCGTACGCTTAATGTTTAGCGTTGTGGTGCCCAGAAAACCCCATTCGAAAAGTACAAGTGCAAGAGAAACTAGCGAACGAAAGATGGCTGACGCAATCACTGAAAAAAAGAGAAAGACGAAAGAAAAGAAGAAAGATCCGTCACTCAGAACCATCCCTGCCCGGCGGTTGCATATGTACAATATGTCAAAGGGTGTGCCGTTCGAGAATAAGACTCCTCAGCCACACTCGGACTCACAATCGTTAACCATGGCAGACGAGGGACCACCGAAGAAGAAGCCCTGAGATATCTGAAACTTAGTGCACTGTCTTTTTCCGTAATATAAATTAGTTTTTGAATAAAGAATAATGTATTCTTACCACGCAATCTGTCTTCCCGTAGGCTCCCAAGCAATGGCGGTTATGGATGCATTCTGTTCGTTCGTTGCTCTGTGACACTCATCTGGTATTGGAACTAATTTGTTAGAGCTCGTGTCATAAATGTACAGGTGCCCTTTTAGGGTCCCCATCTGTTAAAGAAAACAAATATCGTATTGATGCTTTATCAATAATTTGGTGTTCCAATTCACTGACATCATTCCTCAATTATGAACATAAAATTGGTTCCTCAATTTATGTTCATAATTGAGGAACCAATTTTTTTGTTATATGCCACAGACCAGTAAATTAATATATATGAAATAAAGTGAACATATATGAGAGGGGTTCGGAACATTAGTTGCGAGATGAGGGGTATTCTATACATATTATTTGTGGAAACTTAAATCTAATAGTTTATAACACAATTATGCAACAGTAAAAGTATTTGCTCTTCAAAAAAAAAAAAAATTGTAAACAAGACGTATTTTTTAGATTAATGCATATTATATTATCAGCGTTTAAATTTTCGTTCCAATCGAGTCATATATTCAAAAAAAGTCGCGGAACTGTTTGATTGCGTGCGTAATACTAAAGTGATCACGTGAGTGACACCAAAATGAAAATATTGAAACAAGGAATTTCCATTAGTTTATTTGGTAGTCTGTGATTATTCCATTTTTAAAAGCTATTGTATATTGTGATGTATACCAAATACGTTTGAGTACCTTTGAGTACCTTAAATACGAAAGTTCCAATTTATAAAATAAATTTGGATAATCATTCACATTGTACAATACATAGAATTATTTTTTTTGTTGCTTCGTTGGGCGGTACGTGGTGAAAAAAAGAGTGTTATTACTTGTATAATATTGTTTTGATAACTTACTCTTGTTATTTTAAAACAAAAATAACCATATTCATAATTTACGGTAGTGAAGTTTAACAAGGTTAAAGTAAAGTAATTTCATAATGAGTAATCGTAAAATAGAACATATCAAGGAAAGACCTATGTTTCAAAAACTGATAATAAAACAATGCCTGTTTAATAGATATATGAAAAATGCAATAAAGTAAAATACTTACAGCAATGAAGATACCTTGTGGATCCCACTTGATTACTATAATACTGTCAGTGGTGTTCTCAAATGTGTGCAGTTTTGAGACCTGGTTTGTGGAAGAGTCTAACATGAAGACCTGATCTCCCAGACCGGCAACCACCAAGTTCCGCGAACTCCAGTCCAATATATCGTTGTCTGAAAAATACAAAGTATTCATAATAATCTTTAATTTAATTAATTAATTAATTTACAAACAGTTACAAAATAATTTTTTTTAAAAATAAAATGTTACGATAATTAAAAATTAAATCACTGACACTGCTTGAATGAAATATTTGATAAAGATTCCTTTATTAATTATCGTAAGTATTATTTTACTAATAATTAAATAATATAATGTTTAGTTTTTAACCACTTTATTATGCACATATACTAATGCCAACTAGTTTCAGTTGGACACAACCTTCTACAGGACAATATAGTAGTACAGTAAATAGTACATTATATACTACTATATTGTCCTGAAGAATGTCGAGTCCAACCGAAATTAGTTGACTTTAGTATATGTGCATAATAAAGTGGTTTAAAACTAAACATTATATTATTTAGTTATAATGTCAAGCCACAACGTGTTTGCTTTCTTTGAAAACTCTTTTACAAACAAACTAATATAAATTATTCGGATAGAACAAATGCGAATATATGTGCGTACCTACACGTACGCTCAAAAACATTATCGATTTTTTTATATATCATGTTACTAAAATTGATTTCTAATTTTTATTAATTAATTTACTATTGGATTAAAAAAATAATGATAAAGTAAAGTATGTTTAAAAAATACTGCTTAGTGTAAAAGTGTGTCAAATTGTAGTAATAACTTCCAGAAGTCTCAAAGATGAAAAATTATACTCACACATATATTCCTCGTAACCAGGGAGATCAAAAATAACATCTGGCTGCAGAATGACCGGTTTCTTCCGGGGGGTGCAGTTCCATCCTCGGGGCGCAGAAGCCTCCGGTCGGGGTCGCGGGCGGCTCCCGCCCTGCGTGTGGCGCAGCAGGGGCGGCGAGGGTCCGTCGGACACGCCACAGCTCTCACCCAGCAGCCGGGTGTAAGTGCGCCTGCGCCAAGCCTTGGGCGACTGAAATTGGTAGATTATTTTTATACACCCTGCCCTTCATTATTTTGTTAGTAGTGTTTAAAACCTGTCCTAGGAAGAGCGTGAAAAACGTATATTTACGGACTTTTAAAGACGGATAGCTTCTGTGAAAAAATTTAATAAATTACCTATCTACAGTATCAGCAGTTTTACAGCGTTCCAGATTTCAAATTTCTGACAGAAATTGACTCGCTTTCTTTTTGAAAAATATACTCTGAAAAATGTGTTCTGTACACATAAGTCGTAGGGATGAGCTCAACATTACGAACCGTGAGTCGATCACTAATATGTTTGAGTCACACTCACTATCAGCGAATCAATATCTGGGAATGTCGTGATTTGTGATTCATTTTATTTATTAATTTATGATTTGGCGCATGAAATGAATATATTCCCGAAAAAATACCGTTATAATAATTTGTGACAAGCGCCATCTAGTAGATTCTTCCAAAACGTTTTACGCATTTGACCCGAAATGCTGAGAATTTGATCCGAAAAATAAACTCACATTTTTTAAGGGTTTTCATTCTCTTTGTGAAGATATTAAATAAGATATATATTAACTATACATGCTAAAATATGTTTTTAACGTAAATGAAGTTTTAATAATATAAATAGATATGCTAAAAAAAAAATTTATTTATTTCATGAATTGTGAAATATAAAATAATATTAATAATTTTATATATAAAGTTTCAGTTAAGAAAAATGAAATTATATTTTAAAATATATTAAAAAGGAATGAATATTTCAATTACACGTTGAGCTAATGGCCATAATATTCTCTCTTTTTATCTTATGGGCATGATGGTAGTTGGAACGATGGCATTATATCCTCTCGACCTAATATCTATCTAAAGATATCGATTATCTTCTAGTATCATAGAACTGAATACCACACGCACGGTCATACAGCGGGACCACACCAGTTTGTACTCGTATATTTATATTTAAAAAAAAATACAATTTAAATATTTAAATTGTTTGGTGCGTTGGCGTTTAAGCGAAATGTGGAACATTTCAAAAAGTGAAGATATAACAAATCGATTTATTTTATGACGCAGGATAATTTATCGCAGTATGATAGGCCAAAATTTTAATGGAAAAATGCAAATTAGATTAGCTGTAATTTATTCTTGATAAAATGGATCGCCTACGGGGACAATCTTGCGATACTCCTAACCTCCTAACTCATAAATCAGAGGAATTTATTTGACAATGCTCTATTTTACGTAATTTCTCAATCATTTTCTATTACAAATTGCTAATGTATTAAGGTTGTATGAATTAATCATTAAATTTAAACTAAATATCATATAATTGATAAGGATAAATGGACAGTCACGGACATACGGTTTAACGGACTGTTAGAATCTGCGTGGGGGTATTTTTTTAAAGTTTTATCGTATGTGCATATTTATTTCTGAGCATATTTAACACAAAAAAATGAATTTATAATATTCAATCATGTAATCACATAACCTAATAAATTTACATACATGATACAATATTATATTAAATGATATTTGATGATAAGTCTAATATTATTTCGATAGTTTAAATGCCATATATCTATGTATATTCGATGGATCTAGAATGGTGGAAAGGTATATATATACCAAGACAAACACGTATATATGCAAGGCTAAAGGGTGCTCTCTGATTCGATTGTCAAAGGGGGAGGGATATTGTCTCCGACATATGAGGTAATCTACAGGGTGCAAAATAGGTAATCTACAGGGTGAGGATTTCAAGGGCGTGCACTATGTACATTAAAATACTGCATAGCTATTACAAAATCTGTAACGAAGGAGACTTGTGGATTAAAATGTCGATAGTTTTAAATAACTCAAAAATTTCAATTTCAATTAAGAGTAAATATGTAAATAATATTTCACGAACGAAAAAAAAAGTCTTTCAGGTCGCTTTTTAACAATAGAATGCTCATGAAATATTGTTAAAGAGCCTCCCGTTCCGATGAATATTATTTCAACTGTCAATAAAACCCATCATTTCAACAGAGGTCTACGTTTAGTACTTGGCACTGAGAGATCTTGAAAAAAATGGGACAACTCGTCATATAAAGATATCTAGTTTTCCGGTTTCAAAGAATAAATTTATACAATTTGTGAAATTTTTTACAAGACCTAATAATTATTTATGTACATTTATTTATTTACTGTTTCCGAGGCAAGTTTGTAGAACTCCATAATTACAGGTGTGAAAATAAAACAGTCGTTTTTTTGATTCTATTTGTTAATTTATTTGAGATGCGTTTCGCCTTGCTATGTTAAATTGATCGAGTTAAAAAAAGAGTATATTATTTACACGCATGACATTTTTTTATCTTAAAGCTAATGGATAATATTTAGCGCCGTGGATTTAACGAATATTAAAGACCAGTACGGATCCTTACGATAAGGATCTGACTTTTTAACTACATCAATAATATTAAGAAAGCATTGTACCTATTTGATAATCATATTATGGTAAATACCTGTTTAAACATATCATCTCCTTCAGTGGCCGGATCCCTCCGCTCAGAGAAGATCTTCGATCTCGTGGCTCGGTGATCCACACCAGCCCTGCTAGAGATGAAGCGATCCCCAGAAGATGCCTGGAAACAAATATTTAAAAAATATTAATTAAATGTATTAATTATAATGATAACATATAAAATCGAATACCGAAAAATTCGGGACTACCGGGATTCGAACTTGGATCTGTTTTTCCAATCCGGGGAAGGTGCATTATTAAATATGCTACAGCGACAATGCTTTTGATGACAAATTTTTGAACCCATATATAATATAATATGTGAGATGGCATATCTCTGAGACATGGTATGTACACAGGGACTACGAAAGTTGATATTCTCCAAAGGATCTCACGGGAGCGAAATTCATAACTAGTGTCGAAAAATCTCTTAAAAAATCTTATTCATGAACACGAGTCATTACTCAATATCTTCGTATAATATAATATATAATTTAAATAAATAAACTCAAAAATAACATGTCTGTAAATTACTTACCGTTAGTGTTTTCTTCATTTTAAATAAACCACGAAGTGAAATAGTATTATTAAACACTAGACAAAATTCAGGATGACACTGCACTGAGAAAGCTTCAACTGTTACACTTCAACTGTTACACTTCAACAAAATATGCATATAACTAACGATAGCGGGAGAACACTCTCCTTGCCTCTCAAGCCAACGATAGACGGACAACTAAATTCAACCCCAAGTGCATTATTTTACTTTCCTGAGTTTAAAAATTGTTATCAATAATATTCTAATCCTTAAGAGCTTAATTAGTGTTATGACTCTTGAAGGCCAAAGCTTGACGAGTATTGATAAACAAATTAAAGGCGAAATTGACATTAACGATGGGGATTTCCAACAACAGTAATAAATATATGTATTTAAAATGAAATGAAAATAAAACTGTAATTAAAATTCAATTAGCCCTTGAACTATTTTGATATTTACTATGAATTACTGTTGTGTTATTCAGCCGTGGGTTAGTTTTTACGTAGGTGGGTAGCGTTTTGCTGGCCATTATCAGAGATGATGAAAAATCTGTGTAAACTTCAAAATATATCAAGTCTGTTTATATTGTTGTTTATAAAATATGTATAAGGGTTAAAGTTTTATAACATGTAATGGCCACTTAATAAGACTGTGAGGGTCGTTAAAAGTACGGGCATACTAGTTGCGTCATTGATGATAATGATTTATAAATCGCTTCGGGCGATCTGTAGTGTCTTTTATGCGCATTCAAGTCCAATATTCGAGACAAGTCTCATCCGTGGATACGGGCCATAAAACTGTAGGTAGGTAGGGCGTAATCTTTATAATGTGTTTGAGCATAAAGTGGGTAATGTATTGATACTATTTTGTAGTAAAATGCTTTTTTCAATGAGGTGTTGGTAAACATATATTGATATTATTAAGGAAAACACATTATTGTGATATTTTTTATTTATTATCTTAGTTTTATTAACCAATATTTCTCAATTATGGTTAATAAAACTAAGATAATAAATAAAAAATATGAATTTTAACCATCAAGTTAATATTGCTAATTTTAAAAGTAAAATTATTGTGAAGTTGTAATTATTCAGAACATAGGTCTGTGATATATCCCGGTGACGCAAAAACAATATTTTTCGACAAAATTGATTTTATATATATATATTTATAATTAATACAATAATTTAGTATTTAAAATAACACAGATCTATGTTCTGAATAATTACAACTTAACAATAAGAATGTGTTTTCCTTAATAATATATGTTGTATCAATGTGTCCAAAATTTAATAAAAATGAATCGATAATTCTGGCGTCGGCAGTCGGTTTACTCAAAGGTATTTGAGATTCTGTAAAAATAATGTAAATGGCTTTCAAATAATGGAACGACAAGTGTATTCATTTGAAAAAATGTAACATATAGGTTCGAAAATTTGTCATGAAAAATATTGGCGTCATAACACAATTGGTAGTGTACTTCCCCGGATTGGAAATAGAGATCCAGGTTCGTATTCCGGTGACGCAAAAACAATATTTTTCGACAAAATTGATTTATATGTATATATTTATAATTAATACATTAATTTAGTATTTAATATATTGATATATTATATGGCGAAGAGGAATTAGTTTACTAATAAATTATTTCTCGAGTATATGGAAATATAGAATAATTAGTATCACAAAGATATGTACTTACATAGTACATATGATTTAAAAATAATATGATATTTAACGATGATCGATAACTACGATTTAACTTTCGGATCTTTACTTTCTAGTGTACCAGTCATTTCTCAAAGAATCGCGAATAATCAGTTACAAACCATTATTATAAAATATTATTTTGACAGTCTTGAGAATTACCATTCACCTACTTATAATGCTAGACAGGAATTTAACCACAAGGAGATAGATAGCACAAGAATCGTGGTATATACACAGAATGCTAAAAAATATTTAATTATTTTCTGATTGACCACATCTATTTTCCATAACCAACAGCAAGGAACGCGACCACGAGAAAGTCTTCGAAGAAAATGGAGCGACAACATTAAGAAAGATCCAAAAAAACTTGGCATTCACGACTTGAGGATTACTTATGAAGGTTGACGATAGTGACAGTAGTAAAAACTGCTTTATAGACGACAAAGATCTTCAATGGATCTTGGCCACGTTGCTAATGATGATGATGATGATGATATAATATCCATGTCGTCAATAAATAAGAAATGCCGACCAACGAAAAAACAAATATTTATTAATTGTGTACATTAAAAAATGGTTTGGTCATATGGAACGGATGAATGAGGAGAGAATAGTTATAATGATATATAACGCAATAGTTGATGGCACCAGAAATAGAGGACGTCCTCGAAAAACTTGACACGACCTGGTAAACCAAATACCGAAAGATGGTCCTGTTAGAAGCCTCAGGTCCTGTCAGAACAGAAGAGTGTAGCGCTCTATCCTCTCTGCCTATCCTCTCGGGGAAACGTCGTAATGGTATATGAGTGCATAAATCAAAAAAGTTTTCAATTATTCTAACACTTTAATACAACTAAATAAGTTGATTGTGATTAAAAATATATGTTAAATACTAAATTAATATATTAATTATAAATATATACATATAAAATCAGTTTTGTCGAAAAATATTGTTTTTGCATCACCGAGATTCGAACCTGGATCTCTATTTTTAATCCGGAGAATTGTGTTATAACGACTACCAATTGTGTTATAACGCCAGTATTTTTCATGACAAATTTTCGAACCTATATGTTACATTTTTTCAAATGAATACACCTGTCGTTCCATTATTTGAAAGCCATCTACATTATTTTTACAGAATCTCAAATACCTTTGAGTAAACCGACTGCAGACGCCAGAATTATCAATTCATTTTTATTAAATTTTGGACACATTGATACAACATATATTATTAAGGAAAACACATTCTTATTGTGAAGTTGTAATTATTCAGAATTATTTAAAATATCACAGACCTATGTTCTGAATAATTAAAACTTTACAATAAGAATGTGTTTTCCTTAATAAAAAAATATGTATTCATACCATTTATAATACAGTATAATTATTCCCTTAGAAACAGTTTACTGTGTAAATATTATACAGAGATTTTCCGTAACATTAAATGTGAACCTTCAGTTAATCGAAGACTGTAAGTGTAATGCATCAATTATGAATACTAGACGCGACCTCTGACGGGTCAACGTTTCACACGGCTGTAATAAGGGTGGCAGCTGATGCAGCGAACTGGTATTTTGGAATGTTTTTATCCATTCAAAATTCTCCAGGAATATTTAATTCTTTTTGTGTTGAAATATTGTCATTTATATCCACGTTGGATACATTTAAAAAACGTATTCACATGTATAAATGAAAAAAAAAAGTGAAACGATTAAAGTACATTTTGTTTATTTAATAAAAAAAACTATATTACTTGGTGGTAATTTTTTTATCACAAGTACAGTTTAATAGAGGAAATATATGTTTCATTGATAATTCATCATGGTTATGAGAATATTTTAGTTATTTATATGGTATTTTCTCATCTCTGGATCAACACCCAACTAACTATAGACTAGATAAATTTATTCGACAGTTAAATCATTAATTAATTAAACACCGCGCTTAATTTTATTTTGTTGATATATTTTTAAATATCAAAATTGTAATTCTTGAACATATGGCGTGTATACCTATATAATATATTTATAAATACTTAACAAGAAACGATAGTTATGAAAAATCCGCATAAATTTATAAATTCTTATTAATATGACTTAAGCTTGATAAAATCTAGCCAACACTTCGCTTCGCATCCTAATTTTAGGTCAAAACTATTGCGTTTTAACTCAAATACACAATTAAAATGAAATGTATCAGGAAGAACACATTTTAAAATGGAATTTTCAATAAACAAGTAATAAGTAAAAAAAATAATTTATTATTTATCGTAATAATGATTAGATTTTTTTTAACATTAATTAATGTTCTTCATTCTGTCGAAAATATTACATCATCTAAAATATTACATCATCTAAAAACTCTAAGATTTGTAATTTTAGTCATCCAACGGATGGCAAAACAATTTTTAAATTTTACTTCTTTTATTCAAACTTCATTTTATATCATTATAAGTTATTCTATTCACTGCTGGATGAAGGCCTCCCCAAATGTCTCCTACTTTTCTCTATTCATTGTTATTCGCCACGATGTATTTCGAAAGAATTTCACGATTTCATCAGTACAAAGGTATTTAGGGTGGTCTGTCGACTATTTGATTCTCTCAAATACCACTGGATTACTATATTTATCCAACGATTGAATTATATATATAAAAATAGAGATGCGTATACAGAGTATGTCACATTAATATTCGTTCTTTTTCAAACTGAGCTAAACACTTGTGCCATAAAGATAGTACTAAATTGCTGGTCTCCTGGAATGAGGCTGGAATACCCAGCCATTAGATTACTATGCAAGTATACTACACTAGACCAACAAGCACTTCAAATGTTTTTTTTTATTTAGTTCTACAACTTCTCTAAAAAGCATGTAATTGTGCAGAGAAAAGGATTACATATTAATAATTATTGTTTAAAATAACCAGCTTATAATAAAATAAAATGCAATATATTTATAACATAAATATTATGAATTTCGGGATACACGTTAATCTTTAAAGTATTTTTTGATAGCATTGATTATTTCTTTGTTATTATTAAAATAATATAATAGTATTGTAGCTGAATTTTTCTTTCAAAAGGTATCATATTTGCATATTTACACATTTTTAAATACATTGCCCAACTAGGCAAGCCTGTTTTAGGGCAAATTGATAAGCTAATATATTTTATAAAACCAAAACTCATCGAATTATGTATCGAAGCTGTGTTCTATTATTTACTATGCTGGCGTGTTCGATAAAATGCAAATTTCGTATATGTAAAAATTAATAACGCTTATCTAATTACTACTTTCTACAAGAAATTCAAATTAAATTACGATAAAAAAAATATTTATAAACCATTAAATAAATAATATTGAAAATATTTTAATAACTTACGAATCTTTTATCTCTAAACCAGTTCCTTCTTTGTTCATATAAATAAATAGAACACTTAACATTAAATTTATTATGGTAAATACCTCCGTAATATGTAAAATAACTAGATCTTTGTATTAAATAAATTTTTATTACATATGTCAGTTTGCAATATCAATTTAATTAAATTTTCCATTAGCGTTACTATTGTGAATATTCATTGCTTAAATTGATTGGATTTTTGCATAACATGTCTGTGAAATGATTTCCTAATTCAAACGCTCGCTAAAGTATGAGAAAATATTTTACGTATGCAAATGAATGCACAGATGTGCATTCAAGGAATCTAAATCACCGGACCGTGGTCCAGTCGGATGACCAGTAAAGACTGTCTCCACTGGATGGACTGGGTTATTTCATTGTGTCTAATAAGATATGGTAAATAATTTATCACTTGGGGTGGAGCACCGAATATTGACTACATAAATTATATTCAAATTACAATATTTTACAATACTGATACTTTTGCGGGTTTTTTGTTTTTACAGTTATTGTTTTTTACTTTTGAGGCCGTTTGATTAGTGGTAATTTTTTTTTTTTTACAAACGGATTCGATTGTTGGTGAAAAATATTTACTCGTCAAAAGTAACCTGATTTTACCCTCCAATATCGGATAGTTAAAATCGTAAATCGATGGTTAAAGTCATCTGTCATATTGATACTTTCAAACGTGCGGTATCCGACAATATACCGATAATGATCTCACTGTTTAATTCATATTACCAAAGATTTTTCGCCAGAAGTGACAGATTTCTAACATAGGGGAGAATAAAGTCATAAGATTAAGCATAAAATTATATGTATTGCCAATAGTGGATATTTAAAATAAATAAATTTTGGTAAGATTCGCAGATAATTTAAATTCATTCAAGTTTTGAACAAGACAACTGTTTACCAGATCATTCATAAAAATATTAAAAAAAAAAAACTTTACTTCCACGATCCAATCCAAAGGAAACTAGGAGCACAACCTTAGGATACTTTCAGCGCCAAAAATTAATACCAAATTCGGTCAACGAACTTTCTTGTTTTGTGCATATCGCTAACGGTAAAATACATATTAAAATAATTTAAGACCCGGCGCTTAACCAGGAACGTTTATAAGCAAAAGCTCCTATATGACATACTCTTTCGCCGCCTGGTTGGCATTTTTTTATTGCTACTAGACAGTTGTGCAGCTGCTCTCGCACATAGTGACAGGAATAGGTACACGTGACTACGTTAATTGGTTTATTGTATGTGTGGTGAAAGGCCACCACTTTTTAAAGAGAAATTATAAATTTAAAATAAATTTGAATGAAACACTGGCCTTAGATATACAGATTATATAACTCTGAGCGACGTGTCCAAAAAAATTAAATAATTTTATTCCTAATTTAATGTATTAATTAGAAATATATTAATCCATTAAATTAGTATTTGAAACATCATAGACCTATGTTCTGAATAATTACAACTTCACAACAAGAATGTAGTTCTTTTGAACATTCTGAACTTTTTTAATATTTTTAATTTTTTTTTGTATTCATTAATATTTTCCTTCGTTTTCTTTCTCATAGCATTATATTTATTTCATAACCTTTAATGTATAACATAATATGTATTATCTTTATGGCGAATCAGGTTAAAAAAAAATATCTGATCACGCTGGAATAAACACATTATTTTTATTATTATTATTATTAATAATAGTTTTATTTCTATTTTATCACGCTTAAAAATTTTAAAACTAATAAATTTACACGAATTTATTTAAAACGTTACTGTAGTTACTTATTGAATTTTCTTCCTGGGGTTCTTTATGATTTTTTTTATTTATTAAAGGTGTTCAAGTCCGGTTAGGCCCCCCTTAACTCTCTGTAAGCTTTATTTATGCCTTCATAAAAAGCGATGGTTAAAAGCTCCCGTGAACACGGAGCACTTTATTTGTTTGAAAGCTTTTTGTGTATTCAAAACCGACAACACAAAATATTCGAATGAATCAAATCGATGATTTGTTTAGGATTTAAACAGCTGAATATTTTAATATATAGAGATATTTTTTACGGCCTTAATATGGTAAACATTTTTGAAACAATCAAGTGTGGATTGATTTATTTTCAATTAATATTATCACACCAAATTTATTTTTATAGAATATTAAATTAAGAATATTTATTCAGCAGTTAGGTACTCCAGCAAAATTTATCACAAAAAATTCATTAAAAATACGAACACTAAATTAATGTATTAATTATAAATATATACATTTTGTCGAAAAATATTGTTTTTGCGTCACCGGGATTTGAACCTGGATCTCTATTTCCAATCCGGAGAAGTACACTACCAATTGTGTTATAACGCCAGTATTTTTCATGACAAATTTTCGAACCTATGTGTTACACTTTTTCAAATTAATACATCTGTCGTTCCATTATTTGAAAGCCATCTACATTATTTTTACAGAATCTCAAATACCTTTGAGTAAACCGACAGCAGATGCCAGTGTTATCAATTCATTTTTATTAAATTTTGGACACATTGATACGACTTATATTATTAAGGAATTATTGATACAACTTATATTATTGTGAAGTTGTAATAATTCAGAACATAGGTCTGTGATATTATATTATTAAAATATCACAGACCTATGTTCTGAATAATTACAACTTCACAATAAGAATGTGTTCTCCTTAATAAAAATACAAACTCTCGCCCATAGATACCAAGATACCAAAAAAAGATTTTGGTGTGCAGAGCGCACTACCTTTGATATGATAAGCGAGCGCTCTACAATCTTGTTATTGCCCTAATATAGTATTGTCAAAATTATCTAATAAGACTATATGATGCTGATTTTCTGTGTCAAAATTTAAATAATTCATTTTAAATATTTTTGTATAATCAATTTTAATATCAAATTTAATTCATTTAATAAAATAGTTCTTCCTGTTTAACTTCGTAAAGAAGCGAAATTAATAGTTATTATGTTTAAACTTATAAAGTTTAAAATTCTTGTAAACTGCTATTTTATCGGCAGTATTATTATTAGCGCACGGAAAAGCAGAATTCAGTTCTCCGCCGTGGAGATTATTATTTTATTTATTAATATACAAAAATTAAATGTACGTAATTATTCTGTGCAGTATAATATGTTACCAAGCAATTAAAAAGTTATACATGTATTACGAAATAGTGACTAAGCTAATAAACGTAATAATTTTTCATAAAAAGCAAATATTCGTTCGCGAATAGCCCTCAACTCCTACGTATCCCGTGCGTTTACCGAAACGCCACAATATTTATATGTAATTTAAGCAAATGTGACAGACATAACCATGGAATGAGAAAGATATACACGTTAATTTTCGTGCGTAAATGCATATAAATACATACTTCACAACAAACAAGTCTAAATATTTTAATATATTAAAAAGCTATATAGCAGTATAACAAATATAGCAGGATTAGGTCAAACAGCACACAAAACAAGTATTATTATTAATATAATTTTTATAGTATTATGTGACAATGTTCAAATAATGCCAAGAAAATGGATCCAATGACATTTTCAATTAATCAAAGAGAAATATAACCATAAGCAAATTGGTTTAATTTATGATGCTGCTGTCTCAAGATGTTTTCGAGAAATAAAATACCAACATTATTAATTTAAATTCGCATTTAAATTGAAATATAATATCAAGCAATAATATATCCTAAAGTAATATAAATTTGTTATTTTTACGTGTTTTATACGTCGATGGGTAGGCCTGGTATTATATATGTATATTTAAAACAACAAATAAAAGCGAAACTGCTACTGTTCAGAGACGTTTTTTCGGAGTCGGTCATATATTTTTACGACGGTGATATAAAACATTTTGTGTATTCTATTTTTCGATTATTGGTTGTGTAACGTTTCGGAGTTCAAGACTGCAAGGAGAGCGAACATCGGTAGAAGAATCGGCGAATAACAGTCCAGTTTTGCAAAGGTTGGAGTCTTTTTATTTACATAGGTTGAATGAATATATTCAATAAATCAATTAGAAAACCCAGGACTAACTATCGATTGTAATTACGGCAACATGTGGGTTGATACATATTTGTATAGGTATGGCTCCGGTACGGTGATACCGAAGCCAACTTATGTCAGTTAATGACCGAATGTAATAATGACCAAATGTAATATTGTGTCATAAAATAAAGAATAAAGTTAACAATGAAGTAAATCCACAAGGTTTTAGTACCTAAATGCCAGGTATAAATAAATAAAATATATTCCAAAAAATCTATGAAGTTTTTGTAAAATATTGCGCGCGTTGCTTTGTTGAGTGGAATCGAAGCGAGATTAAACAATTCTCATTCCAGGTTAGGGTGGGACTCTTTGGGGTTTCCTTCATATCATTAATTGTATTATAGTAATTATGGCGCAAAGTGTATTTTCGGATAAATATTTAATTTAGATTTATTGCCTAGAAATTCTATGTTTAGCTTAATTGAATATATATGAACTGCACGCCACTGAAGAAGTTAAGAATACATTTCTCAGAACATTGCCGAGAACATACTACATAGTCAGCGGGGTAGAATCAAGTGTTAATATCTATACTTCCTTCTTAAAAGCCTTAATAACTTAAATCACGCAACAAACGTGCAAAACTTATTCACATTATAGATATTTATTTGTTTCGTGTTATCAATTATTTCCACTGAGGGCAGTGATTTTTTTCACTGTTAAATAAACACGAATTCTCTCCTTGATAAGCACGAATATTAAATAATTAAAATAGCCATTTCATAACACGGATCCAGCCCCAAAAACAAGATCCGATGCAGAGAGATCTCGGCTTGAGATCTGGTCCCACCGGTTTTCCGAAATGACACTCCAGTTGCGCTTGACAAGCGCGGCTCTAGACAAGAGATTACAATGTTTCTTGATTAATGGCTCGAGACACGGACCCGGATCGTATCCCGGACTGTCTCACAATCATTACACCGCGTCTATGACGGATAAGCACCGACGATGTAACAGCATCCGTATATCCAAGGTTTCTCCATTGCAAATTAAATACTAATATCTTCAAAATAATTATTATCTCTAATCAACATCGCTTTCGACTTCATTTATTAATTCTTACTTTTTAGTTTATTAACATTATATATTCAACCGCGTGCTACTACGTGCGAGTAGAGCAGTTAGTGGTAACGTGTTTAGTATATGATATACAGGATTAAAATATTAAATACCAATATATGATATCAATGATTTTTTTTAATTTGAAAGATCATTCAATACCAATAACAATAGTAAAGGATTTCATTAAAATGTGCACCAGACTACGTTTGATACAATGCATTCTTCGAATCCAATTTTTATCCACTCTTTCACATAAATGTGGTGCAATTCCACCAGTAACACGAGTTATATTGTTTTTATTTGTTCAATTTTTGTTGGTTTGGCACTGGCTTGATCTTGTAAGAATGTAGGCTCAGATCTTTACAAAAAAATACGCCATGTTGTGCCATATGATAAGCCTAAATATTGTGAACGTTGAGGGATCGATAACTTTGGATCATTTTCATTTTCATTTCCAGCGGCAATATTGGCGTCACTCCGGAAATTTCTTTATTTTATCGTCATGTAAAGAATAATTGTTTTAAACCTTTTCACAATTGGACGATTGCTGATTATGTCGAACATGAAATTCACGAAGTGCACTATGAGTTTGTCGAGATTTTGATAAAAAGTTTTAACAATTTGTAAATGTTGTTCCAATGTGACACGCTCTATGGTAAAATGGCACACTATACGGAATAAAAATTATAACAAGTCTACTATTCTTATTCAACCCTATATATATTTATATAGAGAAGCGTACACGAAATACATGGTGCATTCATATTCTTACTACGTTTAAACTACGCGAAACGTTTGAGTAATGAAAATAAGATAAACTTGGTGATCTCTTGAGATGAGTCTTGAATCTCCTATCCCGGGATTAAAAAAATATTCATTTACTGATTAATAAATGTAAAAATTTCAGAATACAATTTATGTAAGATTTTAATATTTAAGTAAATAAATAAGGTCAATTTTTATAAACTTACAAACTTTATATAAGCCGCATTGAGTAATTTAACGACGGCCGGTTTCGATACCGCTGTATCTGCATCAGGACGGGCGTATACAAAACCGGTCGATGTTAATTTACTCAAAGTTTGTTAGTTTAAAAAAAAATAATTATGTTCAACCGCAAAGTTAACGCTACAAACATCAACAAATAAGTTAAATAATAATTAAAAATGGACAAATATTAATTTCAAGTGAAACAATTGTATTACTATGAATAATATGTCCAATATAAAGCAACGAGTGCATCACATGTTTATGATTTAGCGTTAATTTTCTTACCTCGAAATTTATCCAAAATATTAATCCCAAAATTTTCGTGATTGCGTAATATGACCATCGGACAAGCAAGCACATTAAAGAAATTATTTTTTTACTACTTACACTACATTTTTCTGATTTGATTCTTTATTTATTTTTATGATACATTTATACTTTGTAATGTTTATTTTATATTTTGTACGCTTTGTATTTCATCACTATCAACAGCGTTTCAACCCGCGGGGTCAGTCGCCGGTTGCTTCTACCTGTGGTGGCATCTCTCTACCGATAAGTTCTTCTATCTTAAAAAATTTATATTCATCATGTTCTATCAAATATGAATATCTAAGGCGATGGTTTTTGACTAACATGAAGGTGTATGGATATGGAACAAAAATGAAAAAAATTTAAAATAGAAATATATTATTATTTAACCAAAAATTCTTATCTCACTAATCTTTAGGAATGTTTGGAGATAGTGAAATTTAACATATTTATTTAATTCAGTTTATCATCCCTGAGCACAACAGTCATCTCAAATTCTGCGTGCCGTCTTGCAGCCATGCGGATCGCTGAAGAAAACTACTCCATTTCTTTATGTTGTTTAATACCTAGGATAAATTCGTACATTTCATACATAAAATAATATTATTGTTTGTTATTTGCTTGCTTCTTTGATCTAGTGTTAGGTCCCTTGCTCAATAATAAATTTGTCGTAGGTTCGATCTTAGTCCCAGGAGACCACCGAGTTATTTATATTTTTAAAAGTAAAGGCTGTTTTTTTAGAGGTTTGTTTTTCGAATTGGCAACACTTTTTCCAGCGACACCCAATTTTACAGCTGACAGTTGATTTGTGCTATTTGCTATTTCTTCATGAACTTACGCCAGATCAAATTTATTTCGAATTTATTTCGTTCAGTTTGCGAAACTTATCATGCGCTACGTCCATTTTACGGTCAATATAATCGTCCCTCCGAGCAAGCAATTCGAATAACCATGGATCGTTTATCCACCACGCATACTCTAATTGATAATACGCATCCGCAGAGACGTCGTACAGTGCGCACCGAAGAAGCTGTTGCTGCAGTAGAGTGTACTATTGAGGAGGACCCAAACGAGTGGATTCGCCATCGAGAGCGCTATAGATTCATAATTACTGATGTTTTAGTTCTTCAATTGAATCACATTAATGTGGAAGAGCTGTGGTTTCAACAAGAAGTGGCGCAACATGCCACACAGCGCGCGCCACAATCAATTTATTAAAGAAAACATTGTGATCATGTGCTATTTTGAATGACCTTTGGATTGTTTTCTTTGAGGATATGTGAAGTCGCTAGTCTACACTGATAAACCAGAAACGATAGACGATTTGGATGCCAATATTTGTCGCCTTATTGTCGATATACGTCCCCAGCTGCTCTAAAAAGTGGTCGAAAATTGATTTTCAGATTGCGTTTTATTCGAACCATCCGCGGCGCTCATACGCGCAAAATCATATTTAAACACTAATGAAATAAAATTATCTTTTCAATAAAGCCAATACCACGATTTTAACGCGTTTTATTTTATTTTAAAGTTCTATACCTCTAAAAAAACATCCTATAGATTACGGTAAAAATTCAAAATATTATGAAATACCTATGTATAAGCCCCAATGTTCCATCTAAGGTATGCGCATTACTGTTCACACAAAATAATATAGTGCGCATTTTTTGCACATTTTTTTCTTAATATGCCGCCTTTTATCGAAGGTTTGCGATTCTTTCAGATTTTTTTACAATGTTTAGGTGCAAGTATTTAAACAAAACTATTGCTGAGGATTCTGGCAACGATTCAAACACTTCATTTTTTGCCTTATCTGCTTGCTACATTCGTTTAAATAATTTCAACTATAGATGGCGCTGTTTAGTGTTAGTGAAAAAAATCTAGGAGAATGCATATAAATCAAAATATACAGAGAATGCAAAAATATACGGATAAATTCAAATGTACGAATAAATTATTTTTTAGTATTATTTATAAAATGCTTACGAACTTTAAAAAATATCGCTTAGTTTTTAGATGCAGTAAAATTAACGTAGGATAATTAATATATTTAACAAATTGAAAGTAATAATATTGAATTAGAAATATGTAAGTAAACAAATTATTAGTGCAGAACTATGATTGCACAACGACGGTAGGTATCTAATTTTATTTGTCATATTTTTTATATTTTAAAATGGAGATATGAAATAAGAAACACTCTTCAATAGGCTGTTCTTTTAAGGGTATAAATATTGTAGAGAAAACATTGTTAAATCTTCTGAATGAAATAATTAATCTTCCTGAGACGTCGAATGTATCCTATGTAGGTTTACCTTGTCGTAACAGTAGATATCAGGTTGTGTTGGTCCATTTGCAGCTTCTTACGTTGCGTATAATAATCATCTGAATGCCTGATGCATTATGGATTTATTTCAGATCTCAGCTTCCCTTAATAAAATAAACGAGAATAGTTTCTTAGATGTTAGAATCCGCCCCGTTACAAAGTGGAATGCTTTTCATTAATGAGTGCTATGCTTAGCAGGAATGTTACTTTTTAATAACTAGATCATCCCGATAGCATAGTGGTTATAAGTCAGCTTTGCGGGCGGAGGAATTCAAGATCAATTCCTGGCTGAGTATGATTTGTTACCATTATTGAAGTACAAGCAAAAAAAGTTATGGCATGTGGAATTTTGCACAATTATCGAGGTTTTATTATATAATAAATGGAAATAAAACAGGAGTTTAAAGCTCCTCCTCTCTAGTATATCAAGATCAGAAAAGCAATAAAAGTAAATCGTTCGAAACGATCCGTTTGGTTTTTTATTTATTATTTTTATTATGTAATTAGATACATAAAAATTTTGACATTGTTAAATACGCACAGAACTAAAATACCACACTAAACAATGACATTAAACTGTTGGATTCAATTATTTATTATAAAATCAAAATTTTAAATACAAATTACTATATTTCAAAAAATGGTGTATTCTCTTTTATTGTTTAGGACTTCTTCTCATCTTTCAACGAATTTATTAATTTTTGCATAAAAATCGATTTGATTTTGAAGGTCATTATCGTTGTTTAACGCAATGCCACGTATATAATTGGAGAGCTAATGAAAAAGGTGATAATCTAATGGAGCGAGGTCGGGATTGTAAGTTGGATTTGGTAGAATTTCTCTTTGGAAACATTGGAACCTTGATTAAAGGCGAAAAAAGAAGTATATGTAGAAAATGTTCATTTTTTTCTAACCTGATACTCTATTATTTAAGCCTAAAAATTAAAAAAAACATGAAATACGGGAAATCGGCGAAACTGATGTTATAGAGCCGAAAAAATGCAATCGAATAGTATATCACAAAAAATAAAATAGCGGGAATAGACTTATATCCAATACGATAAGAAATCAATCTCTTTAAAATTATTCAAATAATTACATACTTTGAAATATTATTACTAAAATTTACAATATCATAAACTGCAGTATTAATGACATATATTTTAGTATATTATTATATTATATTGTCCCATTAAGTACTTAATACCGGACTGAATTTTCTCACTAATTCCAAGGAAATACGATATAAGTAAACGCTTCAGTAATTCAAGATAATATTAAAATCATATTCTACAGTAATCTTGAAAGCAATAAAATAAAAAGGAATATAATATAAATTACTGTGAAACATGCGATACAAGTGGTCATAATTTATTGATAAGTATTTACCTTCCAAAGATATCGTCTTTAAAGAAAGTACATATTTTATCTATGTTTAATATATTTGGCAATATTTTTATTAAAAATAATATCCTCTTACCGATTTCATGTCGTATAAGTTTATATATTTTTCTTTTCGATATTATTATCGAATGTATCCGATATACTTAAATATTTAAATATAAGTCAAAAACACGAACTTTTATAAAGTTTAAGTACTTTACTAACCAGCAAGATTACACACAGGCTACAATGAATTGCATTCGAGCTAGGTACCACTGTTAAAGTAAATAAAAATCTGTAGTGCGTTCCTTAAAAAATAATTCATTATTTTATAATTGTTTGATCTGACGGTAAAGACACTCAGTTTAGGACTCTAGAAACGTTCAATGAGACCACCAAGTTACGCCTATTTAATTAGTACAAGCGTACAGTTTAGTTTGAAAAATATTAGGAATATGTGGTGTATGAATCTCTATTTTTTTCATGAATCAAATGAAATATTTAATCTTCTAAATAAAACTGAATGCGTATCCCTTTATACTTTATATTAATTTTCATAAAAAATACAGAAAACTAACGTTTTTCAGGGAGTCGTGGTTTATTCCCAAGAGAATGTCAGGGGTTCAATATTATCATCTTCGGAGCACCCCAACATTTTTATAATTACATGGAATTTTAATAAGATTAGGGGTTACGGTAAAAGCTATACATATCATAACATTTAAATATATGTATACCAATACAGTACTTGTAATAGAATTAATTTATTTAATACTTGTAATAGAATATAAATCATTCTCACTGTTCGCATTATTTTTATTCTTAAAAATATTTGCTGAACGTTGATAAAAATTTTTTCTACATCCGGACAATTGTGAATTTTTTTGCAAAATAATTATTGGAAACTTGGATAAATTTTCATGTAGAACTCGCTAAAATAATCTGTAGTAATTATAAGTCAAAAATTTATAAAATACTCTATCGCTCATTGGTTGAAAATTTATATTAGCAATTTTAAATTTAATATTCAGTCAAAGTTGATTATAACGAGCAATTTTACAACGCGATCTTGGCTATAACGAGAAAAAACCCCGATGATTTAATTCGGCACGTATTGCATAGGAATTCTCATGATTTTAACAAGTGTGCTCCACGGATATACCGAACAGTAATAATCGTAAGTGATAAGAGCAAAATATTTGGAATTGATAAGGTAGTCAATTCTTGAAATAATAGATAAACATTAAAATGCGACTAAATATTTATGATTGTATCGGATTATGGCCCAGATAATAATATAATTGAGGTTTGCCCGATATTTGTTTTCGGCCATTTCCTAAATCAAACCTAAAACTTACTTCGGAATTACCGAGCATTCTTGAATAAATAAATAAATTTAGTAATTTTAAAGCTACATTTATCGAAAACATATCTGATAGCAGTGCTAATAAAAATCTAAATAATTACTGAGTTAGAAAGTGGCACAAAAAATGCTGAATGGTGAAAAAGTTTTTTTTAACTTTTTCAATATTGACGATATGAAAGCTTAAAGATCTATATATTGGCAAATAAATTACGGATATAAATAAGAAATTTTGTTGGTCTCTTAGTCTTCGTTATATCCGAGTTCAACTGTACATCAATAAAAAAAACACTTAATCTGAATCCAACTAATTGAAATCATTCTTAATTGGTTTTCATGTTTTACTCTTAAAATAATGATTATTATCATAACTAAAGTATCGCCATTAATACAACATTTCGATGACTATCACATAACTCATCAACTAACTAGACAATTCTCTCAAAAGTGGTAATAAAAGATTACATAGCAAAAAAATTTTGCTTGATAGTGAAACATTCAAAATACCGTTAGGAATGTATCGACGTGATATGTATGTGTATACAGATTAGAGTTGAGAATTTTCAATGGTTTTAGGATTGATTATGGAATTTTGAGTGGATACTTGGTTCTAAGCTTTTCTTGTTATCCAACTTCGGTGTACAACAAAATATGAAAATAATTATAAAGATGTCGTAATTTCTTAGGTCAATCAAAAATAAATACAGTGGTGCTTCGGTATACGTCTGTTTTGGTATAAGTTCAATTTGACATACGTCCTGTTTTTGTTTGTTCGACCATTGTTTGGCGACAAATTGTGTGCGTCAAATAGTGCGTTCTTATGTCCTCGGTATCGTTCGGCCGAATTCTATTTTCGGAGTGGGAGCATCTCTGCCACGACTGCCCACGAGCGTCAGTACGACCGTTTCTACTACTGAAAATTTCGCGTAATTTGGTGTTCATTCGCGATTTTTTTATAAATTCAATAGCCACTAGTTCTAAGAAATTTAATAAGAATCCAATCAAGCCGTACTTGCATTTACTGGAATGACCAAACAATGTCACATTTCCGAAACATCCTGAGAACAAGGCAGAAACAAATTTATTTCAACAGATTTTCAGTACTTAAACGTCACACCTGATGATCTTTAACCTGTTAGATTTTAATTTATTTAATTTAATTACTTTTGTATTTATACATTTTAGTATTAAGCGGTGTTTAATATATTTTATACAACCTCAACAATGTATAATATGTCAATAACAATAGGAATTTTTTTCATGGGAATGGATTAATAATTTTCTCTTTATTTCTTATGGAAAAAATTCATTTGGTATTCGTCCTATTTGGTATAAACCCAACGATCTAGAACGGATTAAGGACGTATACTGAGGTACTACTGTTTTTGACTTTTGCAGATATCTATATGTATCTATAGTGAAACTAAATCATTATTCTTGAAGATTGATAAACAGCTGATTCTATGTACAGTAAGCAAGTTCAGAAGCGGTTTATTTATATATTTAATATTCATTTAATTATTTAATTATACAAGTATATCTATTTCTAAGCAATGAGCTCGTGCATTTCTTGGAAATAAATCGAAATCATATATTTTTGTGTTAACATTCAGTGCGTAAATAATTGTTTACAGAATATTTGAACACATGACCTGCACGCGATAAACTGTTAAATAACCATTGAAAATTAAATTTTTAGGCGTATTATAGTTTAATGTGTTAATAATTTGTCATATATACATATAACGCATATAGCTTCTATTATTTATAAAAATAAAATTGTTTCAGAGAAATTAATATCGAATTTTTAGACCATAGATGGCGACAGTGAAGTTGTAGTTAATACATGAAGTGTTTCTATACAGTAACATATGTATAACCTCCAAAAATTTTATAGATATGGAGGTTGGTTGGGTGGAATGGTGAACGTTCTATTGTGTAAAGTTGTTAGCCCTGTAATACCCATACTTCCATACTTCTCGTGTAATATAATATAAATAGTTTCGTCTCTATGAGATATCTTTAATTTGTTTGTTAAATAACTGTTCGCCAATTAAATTTGATAGTTAAGTCACCTTCGCGTGTTATTCGAACGCCCTTCTGTGTTTTTCAATTTTGTAGATAGATACAAAAAAATCTTGTTTTCATATTTCAACCATCTTAAGACGATTGGGAATATGAAATAGCATCATAATAGCACTAAAAATAGGTTTGAATTGGATTAATAATATTTTTACCAATGAATGTGATCATTGTCTCTAAATTTGAATGTTCATAAATGCAATTAGTTATTACAGTCAAAATTGTAGGTCGTATTTTAAATATAGGGAATTTTTCTAACTCCGTATCTTTTTTGTATATTTTCCGAATGTAGCTTTACCAAAAACGACCAATAAAACCATGTGATTGTTTTATGTTAGTAATGTGTAGTATATTTTCACAGATTTTCACATTTCCAGTTCTGCATTGAAGGCGTTTAGTTCCGGCTTTAAACCGTATAATACTTGATTTCAAGTAGTTTGTATGAAACTCAATTAGCACACACTTATCTAATTGAATAGGCTTGCTAAAATGTATTCAATAACCGGTATTTTTAAGTATGTTATGTATTTTTAGACGACCTGATATTCACGGTAAAGAAATATTGTGATGGTACATGTATTTAAATAAAGATTGATAGCTTCCACATGGATAATTTTTTGATTAATTACATTAGAATATTTAATAAAACATGCATAGTTTTTATATATTACTGTTATGGGTTGTTCATTTACATAATTAGCTCGTTTTGGGGACTCTATTGAACTATTAAGGAAAACACATTCTTATTGTGAAGTTATAATTATTCAGAACATATGTATTTGAGATTCTGTAAAAATAATGTAGATGGCTTTCAAATAATGGAACGACAGGTGTATTAATTTGAAAAATGTAACATATAGGTTCGAAAATTTGTCCAGAAAAATACTGGCGTTATAGCACAATGGTAGTGCACTTCCCCGGGTTGGAAATAGAGATCCAGGTTCGAATCCCGGTGACGCAAAAACAATACTTTTCGACAAAATTGATTTTATATGTATATATTTATAATTAATACATTCATTTATTAATACTTTATTGAACGTTAATAATATAACAAACCTCGAAAAATAGCAAATTGAAAGCTGTGATTGCGAAATATAATCAACTGGATGGAAACCTTTCAATAAAGACGACAGGAAAATAATATATTTTCATTAGAAGAACACATTCTTATTGTGAAGTTGTAATTATTCAGAACAGACGGTCTGTGATATTTTAAATATGAATTATATATTAATTAGAAAGATATACATATAAAATCACTATTTTTGTTGCGCCACCGGGATTCGAACCTGGATCTCATTCAAATAATGGAACGGTTAAATGCATTGATATCAAAAAGGTAACATATGGGTTCGAAAATTTGTCGCTAAAAATATTATCGCTGTAGCATAGTTGGGTAATACACCTTCCCCGGTTAGGAAAGAGATCCAGATTCGAATTCCGGCGGCGTAACAACAGTATTTTTCGATAAAGTTAATTTTATATGTATATCTTTCTAATTAATATATTTAATTCATATTTTAATATAATTTCAAACTTACACAAAACAGTTGGTAAGTATAAGTATAAGAATTAAATTATTATTGAACTAATAAATGTAGGTACCTACTTAGATAGGTTGAACACACAAGTCTCAATTAATTCATATGAAAAAATTGACAGACAGCGATATTTTTTCATATTCGACGATTTGATGCCACACGATTATAGAATTATACTATTTGAAATACGTGTGCATGCGACTTTATTATTTTTATTTTCATTTTGTATATTTCTGAACTAGTTTGTTAATTTTTTTCGGTAGTTTGGTACTGCATTTTGATAGTTTGTCATCTTTTAAATATTTTCGTAATTTGAGAGGAGGTAACAAAATAAAATCAAAAATCATAAAAATGAACTGAATCGTTTTAATGCCCATGACCGGTTTTGACTTTAAGCGAGGTGGGTTTAAGACACGCTAATTATAAGGTATTTGGGTGTGAAGTGACTATTTTTCCAGTTTTCGTACACTGATAATTGCAAATAATGTCACCTGAAGTTATTTCTCGAACTTTCCCCCGTTTCGCTTACCGTACCTGATTTATGTTAGTTGCAATTTGGTGAGCCCGGCAATTGCTCACATTTGGTCGAGTGTGGTTAAATATCAAAAACTGAATATTATCTTGTTCTTAGTTAAGAGTGCGGATCGTCCCACAATTCTTGAATGTCCAGGACTGTGAACTTTTGACATTCTCGTAATGAGTCCAAAGGTCTAAATCAAGCGTTCTTCACATCCGATCCTCCAAATTTATTGACTCCAAAAACATTGATTCCGATCCTTCAAATTTACAAATACCTACCGCTTCCAAATCCTATTTATTCTTCCTACTTTATTTCATCCTTTTAATATTTATATATAAATAATATAATACAAATAATTTAGTGCAAAAGTCCCAGCGTTCGGCAAAATCTTCCGACATAGACCACGAGTAAGATCGGTATCTGGGTGTCATGAGTGCAAGGAGGTGCCCACCCACAATGGAATAATATTCGATATCTCTGATGAAATGAGAGGAGGCCGTGTCGACGATGCTAGGCGGACTCTGATAGAGCTCGTAATGGCCCGATGGCGAGGCGAGGGCTACTAACGCTCCTGGTAGACAATGCAGGACTCACCCCGATAATGTTAACGAGCAAAACAATCTTGGAAGCATTACTCCCTTTAGTATTCTATTTAATCGAAATAAAATTGGAGAGAAATTACAAATACAGTTTATTTTTAAAGCAAAGGTTTACTATATAATCAATTCAGAGGCGTGCAGTGCACACAAGCAAAAAAGCTGTGTATTTTTTTTATATGGGTAAAAAGGTATTATTTTACGTTAAAACTTAAATTTCAAAAACACTATTAATAATTCTCCAAAATTACAAATAAATACATGATAGGGTCATATAAACGACGGATTTATTTTATATAAAGATGTTGGTTAAACTATAGTATATATATTATATATGATTGTATAATATTATTGGTAACAGCATAACCTAAACCTATATCTACTGCACGCCACTGAATCAATTATATACGTTTATAATAACTATAATTAAATATTCTAAGATAATTAGCTAAGAGTTTACATTTTGGAAAACCGACAAGATATTATGTGGAAGAATATCCAGAAATTTTGTTAATTACTTTGAGATAGTCCGTCAATAATGACGGGAAAAAAAAAGTAATTTTTAAAGAATATTTGGAAACTAATGATTTTGGAGATCATAGATTTTCGAGAAATGTTGTAATTGTCGCTTCTAAAGGCAAAAAAAATGTGTTTTACTTAATAAAACTATGTATGTAGATGAAATTTGGTAACTTTTGTGTTGTTTAATAGGAACATCTTAATAATACTCAGCTAAAGAAATTCCCGGTTTGAATCTCGGTGACGACTATATATTTTTGATAAATATATTTATTTATGTGTATATTTGTTTTAATTAACAATTGTAACTTCAAAAAATGTGCAGTAAATAAAAAAAATAATGTTGGACACGCAAAGTACAGTCGACTGATTTAATATAATGGAATGTCCGCAAAGCAATATTTTATTATACACAGTCAAGTGACAAAAGTGTCAGATAGAATTATTTAGTTCGAATTATCCGTGAAATGGCTTACGTTATTAAAAGTATCACCGACGTACAAACGTCGAGAGTTATTTTAATGTTGGATTCAGCTTATCAATCTTGAGTATCTCTAAAAATATTACGGTAAATGTATAATTACATGGATCGAAACGTGTTTAAAACGAATAGAAATTAAATACAGTGTGAAGAACTTGTGTAGTATAGTATCTGTTTATACAAGGGTAAGGGAAACAGAATGTAGGAAGGGTGATAGGAATTTGGTATAGAGACAGAACAATTTGGAGTTAGTTATTTAGGAATTAGAGTTTGGTATAGGGACATAACAATAATGGCTGGAGGACCAACAAGGAACCACGACTTACCTGAATTTTTTTGCTGTACCTTAGAAAACTTCTTCGATGGTTAGTGCGAAGCCGTGTGTATTTAGTGGTGATTTTAAATCTTCGGCATGCATTGCGAGAAAACAAAACACAATAGCTGTACAAAAATAGAACAATATAATGAGTACACAGTGGGACATTCACACATCTTGACAGTTTAAAAATTATAGATATAGAGGTGGAGAGGAGGAACAGATAGGTATAGTAATCATAAAGGAGCATTCACACACGCGTACGGCGACCGGCGATCCTCAGACCTCTCATAAATACCGAAAAGTATCAATAAATTAAAAATGACCTCTCAAACTGTGTTCACGTAAACCAACGTCTACCAAGCAAGTCGAGCTTAATAGGATTCATTAGATGTTGATTCTCAGTATACTGTACCAGTTGGACACTTCGGTTGGTTATATCTGATTGAACATTCAGACTACACCAAATAAATACGAGCTAGACGAAGGCGACAATTCAAGAGTCAAATCCGTAGCAATAATGTGTAAAGTAAAATCAGTGATTTGCAGGTCTACTTGATATTGAAGAAAAAATATTGTGAGATAATTTTTTTTTTGAGCTCCAGAAATGTATTTATTTAGTGTATTTCTACATGGCACAAGTGCCCCTAAAAAACGATTACATAATGAAGTAAAAAATATATGAAACATTATCGCCTGTAACGCTCGATATATTTGTATTTTTTATTAATTTATTTCACTATATATATTTATAATATCGTATGCGGCATAAGTTAGTTAACCGCTGTATTATTATTGTCGAATTGGTTTCAGATGACAGTAATTTATTAAAAAAAACTGTGGGGAAATCTGCTTCAAGGAGTAGTGGGAAAATAAAACAAACTAATTATTGTGGTTTCATTGGTACTTGTGTTCAAAATGAAAAGAAAACTTTCAACTGAACAGCGTGTGTTTGTTTTGAAGAAATCATTCAATAATGCCCAAATTAAATCAAAAATTTGAGAAGACTGGTTCAGTAGCCGATTTACCATGCTGCGACTGTTCAAAATCAAATACAGAAGACAATATGCAGATCGCTGCACAGACATTCGTTCAGTCACCCAGGAAATAGAGAACTAGAAATTTCTGATGAATTTTAGGATAATGTTCGTTTTACGTTACATATAAGACTTAAACGATAAAAATCAAGACCGAAGACTTTGTGAATAACACTGTTAACATTTTGAATAAACCATTATTATATTAGATCAGGCCGTTGGTAACCTTTTTTTGACTGCGGGTTAAAATCAACAAAAATGTGACTATTGTAAGAAGACGATTCGGGTCAATGGGTATTTTCATTTTAAAACAGTCCATTAGTGAACAGTAAGATAAATTTTATTGTGAAAACTATTGCAATATGGTTTTAAACTCTTTTTAAACTAAACATAAAAAACTGAATTCTAATTACTGTAAAAACAAATATGATTGTCAAGTTTTAGTTCATTATTTATGATAGGTCATAATTTATGAACTTAATTCATAAGGGTTCTATCGCGTCACAGGCTTTCTTATTGACCCAAAACTGACGGATGAGCGCGAGCCGTTTAAATAATGGAAATGATTCAGACCACCTCTCCATCGACCACGCTACAGATGTTTATGTTTTATATTTTATTTCTTATATATTATACTTTATTTGTGGAACTCAAGAGGTTCACTTGAAATTATCAAATGGGTCACTTGGTGTCCCGCGGGTCGTAAGTTGCCGATGACTGCACTAGATCATGCACTTTCAGTTAACTGACTTATGCCGCACCCTGTATATTATGAGTAGATATATTATAATCTCAATTTCTTTTTGAGGTAAGGTTATAGTCATTCAATCAGGTCTAGGCATATAATTTTATTTAATATTTCAAAATAGTGTAGAATAAAATAGTATAAAAATTAAAATAGTATAAAATATAAAATAAGTAATATACGTATGTATACTCGTATATAATATAATGTGATCCTTAACAATATTTAGACGTGAATATAAACATCACGTAACATGTATACTCTTATGTATAATGACATGGTATATACAATTATATAATTTACAAATATAAAACAATATTTAATTTTAGCTTTTTCATCATTTTGAAATCGAACATTGGCTAGTTAATTTTATATTACTAAAAAATTGCAACATTTTTTTAGACACGGATTGACTTTAACCGTTTTAGTGCTAAGCAATTTTCGATACAAACGATCGCAGCGCTTTTGCGACGCGTAGCATTCAAACGGTTAATCAGCCCACCTACTATTCTCCATTATAAAACACGCGTACAATTACGTGCATGAACATATTTTTAAAGCTTATAATCTCACAGTTATAATAAAAGATTTTTTTATAATTCTGGGTGAAATTTCAAATTTCCACATTGCCTTTTATAAAAGTTTCCAAAAAGTTCCTCATTCTTCTAAAAATATTTCTAAACTTCTATAAATATAGTATTAAAACTGATTAATTTTTGCATGCAAAATTTGATTTGATCGTCTTTAGGGTATTGAACTCCGGGAACCTAGATTCCACCTCAATTTACTTATGCATACTGTGATTAGTAGGTACCTACATATATTCCAAAATCTTTCGGGATTGATATTTTGGCTTAACTTTGAGGTACCAAATTTAGATTAAGACTAAATAATGAAACACTTGATGATAATACTTGGGATCATCAAAATCGAATATCAATATGCCGGGATTGCATTCCTTAATCAGTTGGTATCGACTAATTTTATTAAAAAATACTAAACTAAGATAATAATACTTTGGAATATAGCTAACATGACATTTAGCACAAATTATATTTATAATATGTAATAATATAATTATTACATCGCACAATTCTATTTCAAATTTCGATTTAGATTGGTAGAATAATCCGATTAAAATATAAAAATTTACCGCGCACTGCAATTATAACGGTTGTGCATTACGTTTCAATATTATCGTGAACTTTGTTTAGATATAATTCCATACATTACAATGAGAAACTCGATCAGAACATTAATTTAATGTAGGAGATGATTATGATAAGGGCCTCCGCTCCTCGCCTTAAACTCGGTCCACATCTCTGCTCTTTAAGCTGCCGGCGAGACGGAGTAAAAATGCGTTGACTGTACTCGTTAAGTTTTTCACTGATGTTAAAAATAACATGATGAATTGAATTCATGTCTTGATAATCAAGACGGTAACATGATCTGAAAAATTATCTCAGATTAACGATATTATAATTTAGCTCCGTCTAATAGAACTCACATTCGTTTTTTTGTGCCACAGATATTAGTCGTCATTAATTCGTGTAACGCAGTGCCAAAGTGTGAAAAATATTTTAATATTTAAAAAAAATCTATGCAGCAGATTACTATGCTCTGGTAAAGATTATAAAAGTTTTTTAGTTTGACAATTAAATTTCATCTGCATAAATTTTGGTGGAATATTTTTAATGTAGAATTAATGCCTGGTATTTTGTGGAATTTGAAGTTAAATTTGTTGTTTCATTAGAAATACAATGTAGTATTGTAGATTAAAATCTTATTATTATTATTTTTTCTTTTTTTATTAATATTAAAAATATGATCGAATTTCAATAATCAGTGGAAATATATTTTAACATTTGTTTCTTCTCTATGAGAGTAAGACTCGTGTATAGAGAAGGAGTATATTTGAGTTAATTTATGTTTCAGTTAGTCTGTGTACATATTTTTTTTACTTCAGTTACAAATTTATGATAATCCGTAATTTTTTTAATTATGATGGGGAGATTAAAAAAAAATTTTCTACCTTGATAAATATATTGATTTTGAGTTGCGGTATATTTTAGTTTTGGGATATCAATTTTATCTTTATATATGTGTAATATGAACATAAAACCTGAAAACATTAGGAAAATTAGTGACACTAAAGAACAATCACAAACACTGCAAAGTGAGCTTAAAAAGAATCATGTACCCCTAAACTTAAATTATAATATTATGTATTTATATCGCTGATGGTATTATTTTTATTATATTTATTCATATACATTCCATATATGATGGTTTTACTTTTATTATTGGTGTAATATTTAATATTATTTTAAAACAATTATATTTATTCATATACACTCCACTTCTCTACATAGAAGCATAGTACAAAACAATTTTATTGTACCTACCATAAATATTGTATCATAATTTGAAAAATATAAAAATACATTATATGTTTTTGCCAGCATATAAGAGGCGATATGATATATGAAATAAAATTAAAATTAATCAAATGTAGGTCATTACACACATTCTATTCGGGTTTGATATAATTTTATTTAGACTTTATTGACATACATATTTTATTTGTATCAGAGGTGAATATATTATATTATAATATGATAAACATACTCACAGTTTATTGTGTGGGATGGAGTAGACTTCACCTCTGATATATATAGCGTTGTCCTGGCTACTTTGCTAGACTGAAGTCTGTGTTAAAGTAGTCAGATTTTTCGTGCCGTGGTGTTATTTAATTCAAGAAAGATAAAGATTCGACAAGAATGAAAATAAAGATAATATATATATACTCTTATATAGAATAAAAAAAAGAAGTGGGAGTGTTGTAGAACTAGTGAATTATTAGTGTAGGTACTGTATAATGATTTTGTTAGAATGTTGGACAGCTATGCTTCTGATTGATCTCTACCCGATTGGATCATATGTTGGGTCCATATTTGTGTAATCTTATTAGAGTTGAACGATTTCCAGTTAAGTGTGTTGTACAGTTTCGAAGCTAAGAACATGTAGAACCTTTGATAAAATGTCATTGTTGTTCTCGGAACTGGCGTGTAGATGTTCGTTGTTTGTCTTGTGTTGTATCCATGATTTATTGCTTGGGGTGAGTTGTTAGCATGGAAAAATTGGACTTAAATATATAGTATTTTCGCTGTGTTTATTGATTTAGTCCGGTAGCTTTATGATGGCCTTTTGGTTACTTGATTCCTTTCCGGTACTATTGGATGACTGTAACTAAAGATAGATTTCGAGGGATGTGGCCTTTCCATTTCCATTTTCATTCTTGGTATATTCTTTCTTATCGGTTACTCTCGTCTATTTTCCTATCCACATATTTCTGTTTCTAAAGGGTGGGCCAACTTGGGCTGACTGTTTTTAAAAATGTATAACTTTGGTGGGGTTGATTTTTAATTATATTTTTTTACGCAGATAATAAAGAATTTATAAAAGTTTATAATTGCTACATACCCAGTTTATAATGGCTACATACATAAATTATTGAATTTTATCATGTTTTGTGACGATCTATTTTCGGTGACCGGCTAATTTAAAAAAAAATGCAGAGTTTGCTCGGCCTCCCTTTTCCCCAGATTTGACGGCGCCTGATTTTTTTTTGTGGGGTTACTTAAAAGGCCGAGTTTACATGAATAAATCAGCAACAATTCAGGAGCTTAAATAAAATATTCGTGCAGTAATAACAAATTTGGAGACAGAAACGTTGCGTAATGTAATGCAAAATACTTTAAAAAGAGCAATTATTTGTCAACAAGAAAATGGAGGTCATTTAAATGGTGTTATTTTCCACAAAAAAAAAGTTAATAAAGTACACTTTCATATAATAATATTTTTTATTAATAAAAATTAAAATTACAAAAGTTATATGTATTTGACACCAGTCAGTCCAAGTTGGCCCACTCTGTACTTTTTCATGTGATTCCTAACATACTGCATTGATTATCTCAGAGGTTTTGGACCAATCTTTTGTCGAGAATCTTATAAACTAATATATTATCGAATTTGTTTAATAAATTAGGAAAACAATAAATTTACAAATAAAAAAAATAATTTTGATACGGGTATAATAACATTTTAATATTCTAACTATTTACTACAATAGCTAAGTGCGTATTCTCCCACGGCCACCCGCCCATATTTTTCCAATCCATTAAACCACACCACCTACTAGAGTACACCTACTTCTGTATCGCCCTTGTGCAACGCCCGTGGATTCAATACTGAAACGTTGCCACCCATAATATTATATATGATTTATGAAATATTATACATCATAATGTCTAAAAAATAAATTGCCATCAAGTGCGGAGGAATACGAAAAAAGTTCTGTATGCGAGAGTCGAATCCTCAAACATTGGCTCCATATGCATGACAGTATCCACTCAGTCACCAAGACAGTTAACCTATATTGCATACCGCTTAACCACAGATAAAAAAGTGCTTATATTATTTTTTAGCTTACTATAGACTGCACAACGCTAACTGAAGCATTAAAGTTCTTTGTGTATTTGTAAGTGAAGTAGTCATTGCCAGAGTATTCCGTTCCGTGTTATTCCGGTTTCGACAGCTGAATGTAGCTGAATGAACGGTCGTCAGCGAAAAAGACCTCAAAGTATTATATTTTATTAACTGATAAATATTTAAACAAATGATATATATCTCATAGAGACGAAGCTATTTTTATATTTAATGGAATATATTTGGAAGTATGGGTAATTACAGGGCTCACGACCTATCTTCGACTGGCTTAAGTGATCACTTTATATAAATACAACGTTCACCATTCTCACCCATCAATCTCCATATCTATCAAATTTTTTAAAGTTGTATATACGTTAATATGTGGACTCACTTCGAGTACCACTACATAATCGCCATCTATGTATTGGGAGTATGCATTAATTCATGCGGTTTTCTAAGAGAGGGCGTTACTAGTATTATTTCGCGCCGTGTTCATCCGTGACTATATTCATTTGAAAGCTACTGTCATTGCGCGTCTTTTTCAGTATATGTCATTTGATTGAAGTGTAAACAACATTTTTTTCTATTCATTTGAACATGTCGAACTTTGTGCCAGAAAAAGTGTTTTTGCGGGGAGTTCTTCTTCATTACTTTAACATGAAGAAAAGTGCTACCGAATTGTCACTGGTGATGAAAAATGGATTCATTATGATAACTCCAAGCGCAAGAAATCGTATGTGAAGCCCGGCCAACCATCAACATCCACGGCAAAGCCGAATATCCATGGCGCCAAGGTAATGCTCTGTATTTGGTGGGATCAGAAGGGTGTGTTGTATTATGAGCTGTTGAAATCGGGTCAGACGATCAAAGGGGACCTCTACCGAACACAATTAATTCGTTTGAAGAGAGCGATTGCGGAAAAACGACCAGAATATGCAACCAGACACGAATCCATAATTTTCCATCATGACAACGCTCGGCCACATGTTTCAAGACCGGTTCAAAACTATTTGGAGAACAGTGGATGGTAAGTTCTACCTCACCCGCCTTATAGCCCAGACATAGCCCCTTCTGATTACTACTTGTTCAGATCAATGCAGAATGCCCTCACCGGAATACGCTTCACTTCAGAACAGGGTATCAAAAATTGGCTTGATTCGTTCTTCACCACCAAGCCGGAGAAGTTCTTTTGGGATGGAATCCACAAACTGCCAGAAAGATGGGCAAATGTTGTAGCTTCCGATGGACAATACTTTGATCATTGAGTGTATAACCATTTTTTCACAATAAAGCCTTAATTTTCGAAAAAAAAACGCATGAATTAATGCATACGCCTATTACTAAATTTGATAATACATTTCCCTGAAACAGCATATATGTCACAATGAGAACAATTTAAATTTTTATTTATTTAAAGCAATATTCTTTATCTGAAAAACGTAATATTAACATATATACAACTTTAAAAATTTGAGAGGTATGGAGATTGATGGGTGAGAATGGTAAACATTATATTTATATAAAGCGATCACTTAAGCCAACTGAAGACTGGTAGTAAGCCCTGTAATTACCCACTTCCATATATTTTCCATTAAATATAAAAAATAGCTTCGTTTCTATGAGATATCTATTATTTATTTAATAACAGTGCCTTTGCAGGTGAAACTCCAGTAATTTTGTGTTCTTGGACAAATTCAAATATTGTTGATAAATAATTAACTATACGTTAAATAATAATTTGGATTGCTATCTGCGTATTTAACGGACCGTTATTACAAATTAATAATTTTAAGATTAAGTTTTAAGCCACGAGTAATACATTTTTAAGCATATGTAGTTTTTTAATTTCTTCGAAGGAATTGGTATAGAGGATAAAACGTCACATGTTTGATTTCATACATACTCTTAGGCTCACTCGTGGGTTGTTGATACTTCAGACAGGGCCTTTTTCGATTATGTTTATTTGATTATACCATGTCTTTCACGGATCAAGATACGACCCACAACAAAGAAATATCATATATTTTTCTTTTTTTAACGGCTTCATGGGACTTGGACATCCATGACTGCAGTCACTACAGAGCGTTATTCATTCCTTGACATCTTCATTATGGTCCAATCTGCTAGACACTCGCCTGTCTCTTGTAGGTCCATATCGATATTATTCACCTACCTACGTCACGGTCTTCCCCTCAATCTTAATCCTGTTAGATAATGAAAGAAGGCTTTAAGTATGTTATGAGACTATTCACGCTAAATATCCCCCCCCCCCCCCGCTGCAGCCTTTTTGTTTGCATCTTCCTCTAGATTATACTACAGTCATGAAGTTTTAAGTCCATTAATCTCGTCCCATTAACGTCGGTCCCTCATGACTGAGGAGTGTGATCTCCATGAACTTCCATGCTCTTTAACTATGCTCCACTTTTTTCGGCATTCTGGAGACCTCAAGGCTCTCATCAGAATAGTGCCTGTTGCCTTTTCCGCTTGATCGCTTTAACGGGTGGGGGATCATCCTCTTCCTCTTCGTTCGTCGACGTGACTCACAACAATGAGCTTCTCCAAGCTTTCTTCCCTTCTCGCAAGATCAGGCAAATGGTTGAGAGTCTGTCCTTGATGTTTAATTTCTTCAGAATAGAGACATTCGTGCGTCTCATAGATATGCGCAACATGTGTATCCATCACCACATCTCAAAGGCATCAATCCGTCTTCTCTCCTTTGCTTTCAGGGTCCATGATTTCACACCATATAAAAATGTAGAATACACCAGAAACTAAACGAGCCTGACCTTCGTTGTCTCAGAAATACCGCGATCTTTCCACATTTTGTCAAGTCTGTACATTTACAAGAACTTTTCGCCGTATCTATGCATGTCTTCTCTCTATAATCTTCACTATTCTCTGGTTAAGTTATCATATATTGAGCTATAAATCTTGCGCAATATTTAATTTTCAAATAGTTGGTTTCTCAAGCCTAAGAGAGATCAATATATTGTATATTAAGAGACCAAAATACACTAAGTATAGCAGTCAGCTACGTAAAAATCAGTGTACGAGGAAACCAACTACTGTAAAATATTAAAATAGTGGGCCTGATACTGATACGATACTGATATCTCACGGATCCGTGCGCGACGACCTTTAATGCCACCGGCAGAAACAAACGTTACTGAGTGAGCTCTCTATTATCTATCCTAACTGAATTTATTACGGCGGACCATACAATTTGTATATCAATATAATTGCATAAATCATATCTCACCTGACACGCGCCTGAAGTTACCTATTTCATCACGCTTTAGTATGAGTGTGGACTACATTACATTAGTGCACATTTTTCTATGATTCCTATCTACACTTTGCACTACCCACGCTACATGAAGCTTTGCTATCTGTACACAAATTTACATGAATATTATGAGAGTTTATTGTTTACTATTTGTACTGCATCAGACTTAGTCCAAAAAAGTAATAATTTTATTAGTGAAAATATACAATGCTTAACAAAGTAGAATGTTGGAATTGACTTTTTATTTTGATGTCATTTGATACATTAAAAGTTATCTCTAATATAATACAGAAGAAAAGTACTATCACTTTTTTATGACTGCATTTAAAATTATAAAATAAATGGCAATTCTCTAAGCAAGTGGTGGGTTAAATCCTAATATATCTCTAACCGAAATTAAAATTCTAAATTAGATATCCTGACGTAGGTGGAACCTGTATGCACGTATTTAAATTGTTTAAGTGTTGCATACAAATATTGTAATATGTATGTATAAAAAAATATTATATATATATATATATATATATATATACAGAGTGTAACATACCTAGTCTACAATATTTTATGGGTGGATACTTGCCTAAAATACGAATCGAAAATGTTTATGGAATATGTTCAAATTCTGCACCGTTACGGGAAAAAAATATTTTTTTAATTTTTACAAAATAATGATAATCTTTAAGTCTACGTACTTGGAAACAAATATTTGCGAAATTTATCCATTATTAACTAAATCATAATAAAATAATAAAAGTTACGCTTACGTAATAAGAAAATCTGACCGCTAGAAATTCGATAGCCTTTAATTTTTTGTATTCAATGTATAATTTGGAATCAATAAAATACTTCAATAAATCGAAATATTCTCATAATTAAGATTTTTTTAAACATTTGTATCTCTGTAGTGATTGAGATTATGCACATATTCCTTAAACATTTTTGACTCATAATTTAGTCAGGTATCCACCGATAAAGTATTGTGGACTAGGTCTGTTACATCCTGTATGTATATATATATATATAAAACTAACTTTTTCGTTTTAACTTAGAAGCCCACGAGTTAGCGTTTTATTTATAAAGATCAAATAGTTTTTATAAATGATAATAATCTATCTACCTACAATTTGGATGATATCACATTTCTTATTTCATAGTGTAAGTACTATATAATTTGTGAATACATTTTGAAAATACTTACAAGTAGGTCTTTATGTTCTGTACGTATAATTTATTATATTTGGAATCGCATTTTCAAATAATATTGTGTCATGATGTATGGACTCGCCACCAGGCTTTTTTCGCTTTTACTTGAAAGACACTGAAAAAATAAATAAAGTGATTTAATTTGAGATTAATTTAGAGTTGAAGAATACTTCTGGCTGGCTGAAAGGGTAATACTCATCATCAAATCGTTGTATCGTTGCATTTCCGCAACCTATCATCTCCTCTTTTCTCACGAAGCATCTTAAGGATGAGTGTATTAACACAAAGACGAGATATTTCTCTTGCGTTTGGGTGGTGTTACGGTAAAGGATGATACGCGTTTAGTTAGGCATTTTACTTTGCGTACAAAATTCATTTAATAACGATTGAAAACTCCTTCCTTGTTCAACGCTGTCATGTTCGTAACAAGTTTCGAGACAAGTCTCATTCTTAAACATGCACCCTAATGACCAGTGTCCGCGGAATGAGACACAGTAGGATAAATCTCAGAGATTTAGTTGAGATAAATCTATTTTCCATGTACACGTGCTGAGATTTTGATCTGAAGATAAACTCAGAGATCAACTTGAGATTAAGAGAAAGAAACAGTAACTCAATTCCGCGTACACGACGTTCGATTTAACAACGAGATTCGACATAACGACTCGACACAAATGATACCTTAAACCATAAATACCTGTAACTATTTATTCTGGATAATTAGCCAAACAGAAGGAATTCAATTACAAAAATTTATTCAGTTTTTAACTGTTGGCGGTATTCAAATTTACTCAATTGAGGAACGGAACATCAACACCATTTATTGTTTGACGTACAACAAGTGTGAAGTGAGACGCGAGAAACCGAATTTCTAAAATGTTGTATGCACACTGTGGACTATGAGAGTGAATGTTTCCAAAGAATCCCATAGGTGCATAATTACTTTCTCAAAAATTGTCTCGAGACAGAAATCTCATACGTGGACACAAGCCGTGGAGTCATTTAAAAATACAAATTTAATGTATTATTAATTAATTATAATACACTAAATAAAAAAATGTGCTCTTAATGTTACTGTATTTAAAAATGGTTATCATTTACTCCTATTTACCTAAGTAATTGTAAGTGCAAAATAAAAAATGTCAAACAATGTTTATGTAATAAATATTTAAAAAAACCAAATAAATTTATGTCGTTATACACAAAATTAAATGTTTAAAAAAATATGAACAATTTCATATTAAAGGTAAAAAGTGTAATAAACAATTTCATATTAAAGGTAAAGTGTAATTACAATTAATTGTAAGTGATGATATCAGAAAAATAGTAATTAATTTTTTTATTTAATACATGTATTCATCGATTTAGTCAATTTAATAACGCACGTTATTATAACTCACATTCCCTAGTCAAATATCAATGATATGTGTCTTAATTCAAATCGCGAAAATAGCCAAGTGACCGACTCCTTGCAAAGCCCCGTAATTCAAGCCGTTTGCCATCAAGACAGTTTCAGCAAAATTGAAATGTTTTGGGATTAAATTTCGATGCGTTATTTAAGAAATGTTTTATGTCGGTGTGCATAAAGCAAAACAACTTTACCATTAAACTACGGAGTCAGTGATTACGGGGATAGGATCTTTACAGCGCATAAAACAACTCAATAACCAGATCTTTGTGGAGACTAAATTATAATTATACGTACATCCAACTTCATGTGTCTGTTGCCTAGAGGAACTATACGGAACGACGGCAAAGGCGCCGATTTGTAATAATCAATATTATCCGCTTCAGGGTAGATTTAATTCACAATCAAGAAAAACGACTTATTTTTGTGTTATTTCAATAAAAGACATTAAATTTTTTACAGGTGTATTTTTAAATTAATACTTCAAAGTGGCTGTATTACTACCTCTGGGTAAGTTTTGGTTAAGAATACCAGTTACAATGTCAGCAACCTCTATTCTTTTATTTTTTCTAACATTTTATACACTTGTCTTCTAATATAGTTAGTACGCAGTATGTATGTGTGAACTTTTTACTTTTTATTAACTTTTTTATTTTATTTTATTTATTAATATTTTTCTTGGTTTTCTTTTTCATAGCATTATATTTATTTCATAACCTTAATGTATAACAATAAATGTATTATCTCTCTGGCGAATGGGTTAAAAAAAAACCTGATCACGCTGGAATGAACACATTATTATTATTATTATTATTATTATTATTATTATTATTATTATTATTATTATTATTATTATTATTATTATTTGCAGTAGACATAGTTTTGTGTTAATTTATTATTAATCAAACTTGGCTCTTTGTGAGGTAAATTGGTCATTCAATATCGATGTCAGTTGCAAAATCAGTCACTTTTACTCGTTGTTAATAATTTTAGACTTTGACTAATGGCAGTCTTCGCTGTTCTGAAATTTAAATGGTAGCCAGTATGGAAACTAGCTTGTTTTAAGAAAAATATGCTGTAATAATTTTGAATTTTAAACCAGATTATAGGAATTATCGTTTATAATAAGAAGTGCATTAATAGATATATTGTTTTTCAACTACCTATTAGTTTTACACGCTTTTCTCCAAATAAAAAAATATGGAAGTTTCTGTGATTGCAACTAGTACTCTTAATTATTACTATTTGATTGATAAAATTAATTATTCTTAGCATGTTTACAATTCTTTAAATAAAGTAATAATTATCTAAACGACTAGAAAATAAAGCAGCAGTATTGCGTTATTTAATCCGATTTTACGCATGCGTAGATTGTATAATGAAATTAACGCAATAAATGAGTTGGATATATTCTCCGATTCATTACTAAGCTACAAAAAACGTTTACACGACACTTTTTCTATATATATATATTGGTGCTAAATTATGTTTAAGTTCCTGTATATTTTGAAGTATTATTTAATGCTTTAGTATTGTTACTAAAGAGTAAGAGTAAATTAGTGCAAAATTTATTTCAGGCAGAGGAAGGATGATATGTTCAGAGGCGAAGAGGTTGATAATATTTTCATCAGGATCATATAGTGTATCTGAGCAAAATATATAAAGGATGACATTTATATCACGGGAAGGACGTGTTGTAGTCAGGAAGACGGGGAAGAGTATTTACGTGTTGCGAAGGGTTCTAAAGAATTATTATGTAAAATTTGGTTAGACCTTCAGCTTTATTAATTTATATTTTTGTACAATTCAATGGATACAATTAATAATATTGTAGTATTTTGTATCTAATGATAGTTAATACGGTCTTAAGCAGTATCTATTCTACTCTTTAATCTGTTAACTTTTAAATCAATATCGCCCATACGTTAGTTTATGATGATTTTTACTATATCTAAAATGTATTTTTTCTATAGAAATAACTACACACAATTGCTTTTAAAACTCTGAAATACGCCCCATTTTGATGAACTTTTCATGCCTACAAGACACTTGCAGTCTATATGGTCAACTTCCGGTTATGTGCAAACAAACTGTTATATTTACAAAGTTTCACTTAAGGGTAAGTTATTATCGTTAAATAATTCATAGAATAGAATAGTCTTAAAGGTAAATAAATATAGTAAAATATCTTAGTCATAGATAACAAATATGATTTGAAATGACCGGATGTCTTATATTTAGCGTATTCGTAAGAATATTAAAAGGTTATTAAAATTTCATTCGTCATATTTGTAATATTGATTAAGACTTAATAAAATATTATATTATAGCAATAAATATGAATGAATTATTATTCATACAAATTAATTGTGTCAACTAGAAAGATAGGTATACAGAAAAAATATATTTATCGAAAAAAATATTTTAGTTGCTACCGGGATCCAAACTTGGATCTTTTACTATTCGGGGAAATGAGTAACCAGTTACACCACGCCAACTGAGTAAACTAAATTAAAATACCACAGAATTATGTTCTGTAACTTCATAATAATAATGTGTTCTCCTCATGTACCACTAAATAAATTGCACTAAATAAAGTGAACTAACGCAAATTCCTTGTTCCAAAATGTTTATTTTGGTGACCCCACGTGATCACTTTGGTGCCACTCGCGCAATCAATGAACTCTGCCACTTTAAAAAAAAATATGAGTCGAAAATTTAAACGCTGACAATATAATTTGCATTAATATAAAAAATACCTCCTGTTTACACAAAGATTTAATTTTCGAGGAGTGAATACTTTTAATATTAGAATAGAATTAGAACTATGTGGAATGCCCCTCGCCCCGCAAATAATGTTCCAAACCCCTTTCCAATATACACACTTCATATCATGTCTATTCATTTACTAGTGTGTGGTTCTCATTACGATACTACTTAACGATAATCAACATCAAGAATATTTAATACTATTTTCACTAGCTTTTATTATATTTGGTTTTAAAAAAAAAATGTGCTTCGTTTTACATAGATTTATTCTTATTTGATATTTCTTGAATATATTTTGAATTGCTAAAAAATATTGTGATATTTACACGTTACGAAGACAACATTTGTCTGAAAGAAACTTATCTTGTATTATATCAGTATTGCTTTTTTTGTGAAACATTTCGATACCTATTTAAAAACTCAATGCTATTTCAATGAAAGAGTTGTAAAATAATTAAGCGATCAAGAGACAATAAAAATGCTCACTGATACTATTTCAAACTTCCTTATTAAGTGTAATCTGAATCGCAAAGCCGACAAAACAAATACCTACCTACCAATTGTATGAGGTATTTTACACTTTCAGATACTCGAATTTATATTATTATTATTATTATTATTAAAAAAAAACTTTTTACATACTTCGAGTTTTTTTAGTCATTTGTGCACCTAACGATATATTTTAGTCATTTGTGCACCTAACGATATATTTTAGTTATTTGTGCACCTAACGATATATTTTAGTCATTTGTGTATTTAACGATATATTTTAGTCATTTGTGCACCTAACGATAAATTTTAATAATTTGTGCACCTAACGATATATTTTAGTCATTTGTGCACCTAACAATATTGACAGTAAGTATACAAGGAATGTATGATAAGCGTGTTAGGGAAGAAAACGCATTTTTATGTCTTCACCCGGCGATCTGGTAATACGTATCATGAATTTTGTTGAAAATATTCTTCGTTGTCACGTCAATCAGACGGCCTGGGCGCTCTTCATCAAAAACTGATGTTCGGCCACGCTTGAATTCATTACCTGATATCTGAAGGTAGTCATCGAAGGTACATGGTCCTTATAAATTATTAACACGTCTATCCATCCAAAAACAGGGACTGATTGATATTGCTCTTTTTTATCCACTGATGCAAACAAATACAAACTTGCATATTTTCTTTCAACAGCTATCAAAACAAAACTCTGTACTCTATAAATTTGTCTCAAATATGGCATACATATTTTTCGTTAGTGGCGCCATCAGTCGTTAAATACGGGTAGTTATCATATAGCCATCGTACACCGAGCATTTGTATGGCAGTATAACAGTTTAGAGTCAATTCGGTGTAACTTTAAAAACATCTAATGTTTGAGAATTCAAAAAATAATACTAGGAATTTTAGAACTGAATCACCAAAATTAGGTTATAATTGCAACTTCGTAATAAAAAATTTAATTTATTAAAAAAAAATTTTTGAAATTACTTCGTTAATATCGAAAAATTATTTACAATATTTCGTGTTTCTACATGAATGATTTAGGTCTCAAAGGTTTAAAAATGGTTTTATTTATCTTAAAGAAACGATAAAACTAATGTAGTTATTTATTATCCATTTTTAGTGATCAACACGCCGAGTTACAAGGTTATCAATAATAGATTTGTAACTAGGACAAACAATTACGAAATAACCTAAATATTTTGTGTTCTAATTCCTTCGGGTCAGATGCAATTCTATTGAATGATGCATGTGCCCGATAATGGGTTGATTTTTATATTAATAAATTAATACAGGCATACGTGTCTCAAAATGGCTTCGCTCATTTTATATAAGAATTGTTTAATTATGTAAACTTACCTGAATAGAAAAACAGATTTTTTTTTACACTTTTATTTTGGAAGTAGCGACTAAACTTACATTAACGCAAAAAACGTCGTGATTCTATTTTATAATATTATTTTCTAAATAAACCTTATTTTTTTATTTACTTTTTAAATTTAATGGCTTAAAAATAACCTTGTTTCCATACTGGCGACCATTTAAATTTCAGAGCAACGTAGACCACTATTGGTCAAATATTTATTTACAGTATTGACGGCAGGCAAAGCAACAAACTTTGCCACTGATACCTTTTAAATGATCTATTTACATCAAAAAGAGCTAAGTTTTATTATCAATAAACTAACACAATTCGCAAAAACTATATTAGAAGAAAACTGCATTAAAAGTTAAGTGAAAAAAATGGAGATAGCTAACTTTACAACTAGAATCCTCATTTAATACTGTATTGCAGTTACTTTACATCAGTACTATTTCATTAATAATTGATATTACGCTACAAAAACAGTGACACAAATAAGGATTTTATAAATTTTACAAATATTTCGTTGCAATAATCATCAGTTCAGCCACATCATTATCTTTTCGCTCCGCCGTAATTCAATCAGCCACATTTGTAGTCTATATTTCGTATAATTATCATCCATATGTGTGCCATAAATACACCAGTATACCTGTAAATCATATTCACACTTAACCCGAATCACAAGTTTACTGCACACCATTACCCACAAATATAATTTTCTCCGCCCATATCATTCAATTTTTTTTGTACAACTATCTAATAACTATCGATTAAACGGATACGAGGACACGACACGCCCCTACCTCACACCTGACCAAAGCATGACTGAAAAATTCAATTGCTGTAAGGAACAAAAGTGTTTTTTATAAAATAGGCAATTAAATAATTTGATAAAAATGAATTGATAATTCTGGCGTTTGCAGTCGGTTTACTCAAAGGTATTTGTGATTCCGTAAAAATAATGTAAATGGCTTTCACATAATGGAACGACAGGTGTATTAATTTGAAAAGTGTAACATGTAGGTTCGAAAATTTGTCATGAAAAATACTGGCGCTATAACACAATTGGTAGTGTACTTCCTCGGATTGGAAATAGAGATCCAGATTCGAATCCCGGTAGCGCAAAAACAATATTTTTCGACAAAATTGATTTTATATGTATATATTTATAATTAATACATTAAATTAGTAATTAAATAATTAATAACAATTTAAAAGTATGATCACCTTTATTGATCAGAATGATATTTTTTTATGTAAGGGTATATTTATTCAACTTTTTGGTCACTAAAAAATATAATAATGAGTTTTCTCTCTAGTAAAAACGAGTAAAATTCTCTGAAAAATAATATTTCACTATTTTAATCTATGCGAGATTCAAATTTTTATCTATTTTGAATTTTTATGGCATACGAAGGCGAAATTTACTCTTTAGCGATAAAGTTTGGTATGCATCAATTAGTTTTTTTATTCTACGTACAAAATACAATGTACAATGCAACCTAATAATATTTGATCTGTATTGAGACATTGGTCCTCGGGCCAGAGATTTGTCGGCAAAGGGCGGTATGTATCAATTACGTCATTCTACCCCACGTACAGAATATAATGAATCATAACTCGCTCCGTGTTTTACGAAACTTTCGAGACGAGTCAGTGAGACAAGTCTATTGGCGTGAGTCGCACCTTAAAGGATACTTTTTATCAAAGAATGGCATCAAAACGCTTATATTATATCATATATTTAATATTTAGTATTACCTACTTATGTATCTAGCATAGAATATGTTTTTTTTACTTCACCCCGCCCTACCTCATATTCGCATAATTTTATTTTGTTTTCTTAAACATTGTCCAAATTTTATTTCAAAAAGTTATATTGTTTTGTGAAAAATTGGGACTTGCACATTTATTTTACTTTATTTATCTTTTATTACATTTTACACTTTTTAAACCAGTTTCGTGAAAAATTTTACCGGGAAGCCTTCAAACAATAATAAAAACATACTCTTTGTTAAAACGCTTAAAATGTCAATCAATTTGTTAAATGATAGTATAAACGCATGTATAAATGAAAAAAAACTGAAACAATACTCTGTTTTATCGATCCACAATTTGATAGATCCAAGAGTTTTTGTTGGGCAGTGAGACCACAGCACGGGGCGGAGATGATTTATGGACGACGATGTGAAATTTATTTCTTCATCATGACGGAATCTGGACGATCTTGTTCGGCCGATAATATGCGCAATCAGAAGTATGCTGAAAAAATATGTTACAACATAATAAGTATCAGCGTAGAAAATAACGTAGCGGTATGTTAATATATTATAAAAAATGTTACAGCACGCAAGAGTGTGTTCATTTTTAAATTCGCTCTACGACAGTGCATGCTAGTAAATTTATAGTAATACATAACGCGAATTTTAGTAATTAAAAATTCTGAAAATAAAATAGTGATATTTTAATTTACGTTCTCTCGTTGTTTAATAATTTCCGGTGTAATAACTTAACCCAATCTAACCTAACTAAACCTAAAACCTAACCAATCCTAAACTTATCTAACATAAATTTAAAAATGAATAAATTAGACTTTTTAAATACCTGTTAAGTATAATTTATTAAATACAATTTTATGCATATATAATATGTGAATCTGCACACAATGGCGCAGCAACAAATTACCGGCCCCACATATGTACCGGGGTCCTAACCCCTCTCTCCCTTTCCAATAACACACCACCAAAAAAAATGGATTCATGCATTTATTTATATTTCATATTAAAATTAGGTACCTACGTAATAAATAACACAAGCTACAAAAACTGGTTGGATATTAATACTTTGTTAAAACTACGCCACACCACTATTTCAAATTTAAGATATGTATATAGCCATTCATTCGTCGATAAGATTTTCAAACTATGCATTGTTGCGATTATCAACTTGTTTAGCGATTCCGGGCTCCTCTTGGTCCCGGGCCCCCGGGCGGCTGTCCAAGCGGTAGCTACGCCACTGCTGCGCACAAGTATCTTCGCTGGTATAGATTCAGCGTGTATTATAAATTTTATTTAAATAATTTTAAGAATATTAAAAATGTTATTGTGTTTAAAATATTTGATGGAATGAGTGCAAGCATGATATTCAAATGCAATTATTTAACCTTTAACCTTAATCAGTCACTGATGCTTTAGAAACTCGTCATTTTGAGTCTCTAAGGCGGTTTGAGTCTCGAGAGAAATCAACAAGTTAGTTTTAATTTCATAGCACAAGTTTAATAGTTTAAAAATTTTAATAAAATATTAATGTAGTAAGGAAAGGAATTTTTTTTACTGTGTCTGTGTCTCGGTAGGGATCGTTTTAAAAATAAAATAAAATATTAAATCGATCATACCGTTGACATTTTTATTTTCAACAAGTATTTGGTAATTCTTATCATAAACTAGAGTTACCGTGACGTACAATCGTCCGTAATTCAACTGTCATAATTATTTTACTAGTTCTGTTCTCTAGTTTATTATTCTGATATTTTCTGTAAAATAATATTTTAATATTTACAAAGAAGTTAAATAAACTATAGTAAAAGTCTGAGCGGTGACTTGACGCCCTACCGGTGACAAATGAATATAGTATAATCCTAAGTGACTTAGTTGGTGACATTTGTGTTATCATAAACAGAAAGTGCGCTATGAAAATGGTCAAATTATTAAAAATGGTGACGTGTCCTGTTAAAAATTGTTCATCAAACTCTAACACGACTCTCTTCCTCGCCGACTTCCACATCCGGCTTATATGTTTATTTACAAAGAGATTAAATAAACTAGAGTGAAAGTCTAAGCGCTAATTTGAACCCTCGAGCGATAACAAATAAATGTCGGATTAGCCTACGTTGATTAGTCATCAGTGACTGTTATTAATACTTCAGAAAATACGCTTTTGAATGGTTAAACGATTCAAAATGGTGACTTGTATTGTTAAACATTATCAAACTCAATTTCCCGCCTACCTCCACAGCCAGCTCCAGCTTCAATGTTTTACCAAGTACGAGAGATGAATTTACCTCTAGTTACTTTTAGTTACACGGAATACATGTCACATCAATATTCTTACTATTTTCAAACTAAGCTAAATGCTTGTACTATGAAAATATGACTAACTTGCTGGAACAATGCGTGAACCTCCGACTACTAGATCAATAGACCAGCGTCTTAACCACTAAACCAACAAGCTACGCACATATTATAATTAAATCATTATTTATAACAACATCAGCTATCAGCAGCTGAATTTCTTTGTTTGTGTCAAAACAAATATTTCTAATGAGAGGGGTATGTATACTTTTAATTGTTTAGATGCTGAATAAATAAAATAAATTAATTTCTTCAGACTTTACACTAATAGTTGGTTTAAATCAAAGGTTAAATCTCAAATATAAATTATGTAAATCAGTGGAATGAAGATTTTTAATGAAATGCCAAATGCCATAAGAAAGGAGAAGAAATTGTATAAATTAAAAATTAAACTATTTAAATATGTGCACGATATTAAGAGTAAAAAGGAAAAAAATTATATTGTTTATATTAGAGTATGTGTTCTTATGTATGTACTAGATTAAGAATAAATAAATAAATAAATGACACAAGAGTATGTGAAAATAACATATGAAAACAATTGATCGCAGATTATAATCAGCTTAGAGATCAAACGGGAAATGATTTGTAATAATTATTGTTTGCAATGGGTGCAAAATCAAATTGATACTGTTACGCTAGGCTGACCATTCATCCTGATCCCTATTTTGGTCCATGGTCCCGCACCATTATGGCCCGTGTCCACTATGATCTATTAAAGGTACGAATACGTCATTCTGATCCGGGAGCGAAACACATTCAATGATGATTCATTAGTTTGCACTTAATTCTATACTGATCTTTACCCGCATTCGAGACGAATCTCAGAGAGAAATCTTATCCATGGACACGGAACATTATCTACACATACCGAAAAGCATTCCGCATTTTTATACAGTCCATTTTTATAGTTTAAATTTTTGTGATTTACTTTTTACATAGTGAAACCTTGTTATACTCGTATATGTAACATATTTAACAAGATTGGCTGTGATGTCATCAAAGCGCAGAATCTCACATTCAGTACCCAAACGCAGGTAGTCAGGGGGTGCGATCTCATATACAAATTAAATGACTGAAGTATTGTTGAAATAATGTTAATAACATTTGAATGTTTATACGAAATTGTATGTATCGGAATAAACTTTATTCCAAGTTTAAACTCCTAATCAAACATAAATAATTCACTTGCAAATGAAAATTCAATTTTGATATTATTTCTTTGCAGTTCGGACAAAATAGTAGCCTGTGTCCCACAAAAAAATTCCGTCCCGCGCTGCCTTTTCAGGAAAATGGTCATCCCATGTTACACATACATAAGATATTGCCTTTTTGTTTAATACTGCAGATAAAGTGTAATTATAAATGACACAGGCCAGATGCTGGTTCGCGACTGAAAGATTAATATCTGTGAAGTATGTACCGGTAAATTTCATTTGCGATGCTCTTACACAGATGTATCGTTTGAAATATCTGCATTCTATGTTGCACTAGAACTTTATGAGGTGAGGGGTCAGAACCAGTTTTTTTCTGTGTAACTTTAATTCACCAAAATTATGGAGCAGATGAAAGCACTGCATCCAGTTTGTTAAACAAAATTCAGTTCTTATGAAAGATATTTATATCTATGGGATGAGTTTTTAAAAACGTCACGTCTTGCGAAATTGCGATTAAGATACTACGATTTCTAACGACTTAATACAGTACAATAAAGTATATAGTTCATATGAAAAATATAGAATGGTTCCAGTGGTGTAAAAATATTAAAATCAGATATAGTCATAAGTTTTTTTTATACAAATCACATGAAAATCATCAATTAAAATAGTATTTAATTAAAAATAAATATTTTTTTTATAGTTTTATAATATGTATTAACAAACATATAATATATTTTACTGAAATAAAATAGTGTGTTTTAAACAGAACAACATTTTTGTTGTGAAGCTGTAGTTTATCAGAACACAGTTCTGTGGTATTTTAATACAATACAATAGCAATATAAATGAAATAATAAATGTATCGATTGGAAAGATTACAGAATATTAGTTCAAAATTTGTCAAAAATGTATTCGATTGCAATAGCGAAATTATGAACGCGCTTATCCGGATAGGAAGAGCTCCAGGTTTGTATCCCGGTAGCAATTAATTATTTTTACGTTTTTTTTGTACATCTATCTAGTGTATTAATTTAATTTGTATTAAAATAGTTTGTCTCTAATAATTGAAGAATTCAAAAATAGACACAATAATATGCTTATTTTCAGGAACACATTTTGTTGTGAAGTTGGAATTTATCAGAACATAATTCTGTGGTATTTTTAATACAAATTTAATTAATCATCTAGAAAGATATAGGACAAATGAAGTTCACGTGCTTTAAAAAAAAATCTTATAATGAATGTGGGGGAAAAATACCATATTTCGTTTGGGACCGCAAAAATAATTCATTATTCTGGTAATTTCGTTATTTCGGTATTCGTTATAGCAGAATTTGAATGTACATACACTACAAATAAAATCTTTTTATTTTATCGGAAATAATTAAAGTTGTTACCGGGATTCAAATGGAATTGGTAACATTCCCCGGAGAAAAAAAGGACCGAATATTTTTTCAATAAATTTAAGTTTTTTGCATAGCTTTTTAATTAATTATTTGATTTGTGTTAAAAATAAGCTAATTATTTATATTTTTTTCATTGTCACTTTCAACTTTAAATGATAAATGATTGACTAAAATAGATGCATTGAAGGTTATATTGAGGATTTCCGCTATTCAAAGTATCGAGAATGTTTTAAAAAATTCGGTGTTGTCCATTTGGCATCCTTATATCAAATCTAGTATCGTTTTAAAAATTCTATGAATTTTATTGAATGGAAATACACTTTTTAATAGAATTTAATTCAAAGTAAGATTTTTATATGAGCTCCATTCTAATCTGTGAATATGCCGCGTAAAAATAGAATAGTTTTTTCTTTATAAACTATATTAAATAGAAATCGTGTATAAAAGTCATCTTAAAAGAGAAACGAATGTATCAAAATTAATAAAATCGTGCCCCAAAAATGATTTAGTGCTATATCAATACAGTAGACGTGAGATTACAAGAAACGCGGGTTAAACTTTAACCCTTCTTTTATTTTTCATTTTAACCTCCAAAATGAATGTCCCGTAACAGGGTCACTATTACTTCATCGATTCATATTTGAAAGGTGTGATATACTATATCTCAACTAAAAGATATTGTAATATTTTAGTGACCGTACCTCGATTGTAATATAAGGCCAAGAAATAAGTTATTCTGTCTCCGTCAAGAGCTCATTCGAGTAGGGGAAGATTCCCGGACTGCACCCTTAAACCTGTTATGGCCCGGTGACCCCGAGTGCTGTAGAATAACGGGAATATGCGTGTCCAGTGAATGGAATTACCGAGTGTTCCATAGGTTTTTTCCTCACCGATATTACTATTAGTAATCTTTCTAATTTTATTTATTAATTAAATTATATTTTGTACTAAACACACATTATGATAATTTTATAACTGCAATGTTAAGTTAATTACAGTTTGGTGACGACTTCGGGTAATATTCATTATTATTGGTCCAGTATTATATCTTTTCGTATATCTGAAGTATTTTTCACAGCCCTTTGATATATTATAGTAAGAAATATATTAACTTTGTTCGGTAACTTACTTTGTATTACACATACACACAACAAAGAAACAAATTAATTCGGAGAAAACATTAGTAAACAATATTACATTGTCAAATCCTTCGCCGCTTTTATCAATGTTTCCTAGAAACAAAGAAGCCACCCCACCCTTACGTGCCCCGCCGCCTCAATAGCCAGCTGTATTTACTTTTTAATTCAATTTACACCTGTAAATGGCAAGGACTGCTCTTTCCGAAACAAGTTGTGATACAACTCAAAAACTTGTGTGTGTACAAAGTGAAAATAAAAATTATATATTTTTTTAAATTGAAAATATTATACCACGAAGTAACTGCCAAATCAATCAATGATACATGTTATGTTATTGCATTTTAATATTTAAGTAGATCCATCAAATTTATCACCAGTTTTATGCCAAAGAGTTTGTTAAATATTAGTATTATAATTATATAACATAACATATTAGCAAACTCTACATTCTTAGGAGTGTGACTCTGAAACATTGATTTTTAAAAATCTGGAAAAGAAAAATACTTTACTGTAATCCTGTAGACGTTTTGAACGTGACCGCCAGGAATAGGATGGAGATACCTGTTTTTGAACCTCTTATTCAATTATTGTGTGCCGCCTTTCATGGTAATTCTGACGTTTAATAGAATCAGACATGATTCATCTTTGGTTCACTGAAATAAAGTTGAAATGTTTTTCAAATACGGGGTGGTAATTAATAAAATAGATAAAGGGAGTATTTAAAACGTTTCATCAACGAAACTCATTTCGAAATAAAAATATTTTACAATTATTTACTAATTTTGATTTGTTCTAAATAATTAAATCTCGTTATCTAAATATCTATCGTTGACTTAAAACGCTTTAACTGATAAATCACAAGTCACACTTTTACAATTTTAGATAAATCTGGAAGGAATTTATACAATCGCTGCATCATATCTTGTGTGAAAGGGTTTTTAAATATAGTTAATAGCTCTATAAATCTTTATTGTATTTTGTACATAGCGAGAAACCATAAAGATATGAAAACTTGTTTTTAAGAGTAAATTTGTCACGTGTAATGAATTAGGTTGGTATTTTACCTTATCCCGTGATCCGGGATTCCGGTCTAATTTATAGTATTCATGAATTCCTGGACTAGTATGATAATTTCGTAACTTTCGGGATTAATATTTTGGATTACAAAATTAGATCAAGACTAAATGTTGAAACACCTGAGGATTTGCTACCGCTTCGGGCATATTTTACTTAAAATAAAATCACAAGAATATTGCGTATATTGAATATCCGATTTCACGAATGTGTAATTTTTATAATTACATTAGCGTAATTATAATTAAGCTAAAAATAATTTACACAACACTTTTGTTAAAACTGTATATGTTGGTGCTAAATATTTGTTTGTAATTATTTTTATATTCCTGTATGTTACCATGTTCATATATATTTTGTATTTTTGTACTTTCATGTATTTTTCATTGTAATTTGTTCAGATATGTACTGTTCATCTCATTTTTATATAGGTATATTATATTTCATTAGCAATGCATTGAAGATGGACAAGACGATGGTGACATAAAACGACAAAGGAGAAAGTTGAGCGTTCGTGCAAATATGCTGTCACAGCGTTTCTACCGATGCAGTAAGGAGGTGAAGAGGATCCTCTTTAAATTGTTCTTCACCAGCATGTATACCTGCGAAATGCGAAAACGTACAGCCTTCTCTGAATTCAGTACAACAACTCATACAGAATACTGTTCGAATTGGCGCGTTATTACAGCGCATCTACAATGTTTGCCGTATACATAGATTCATTCCGCTTCTGAGATGTCGAAATGCTGGCGTAAAGCTGTGGCTGGAGCACAGAACCAACTCATTAGTGCAAGCTCTCTAGTGCAACTCTCGTGGAAAGCTGGTTCCCTGACCAGAGAATGGCAACCACTACAGAATAGCTACAGATACAATAACGGCGGTAATTAAAATGTGGTATCTATATTTTGTTTATATTTATATATTATGTATGAACTTTTTTTTAATCATATTTTTTAATTATATTTTCCTTTTCATAACATAAATAATATTTCGTTACTTAAATGTATTATCTTTATGGCGAATCGGGTCTTAAACCCGAAAAAAAACTGATCACGCTGGAATAAACGCATTCTTCTTTTTCTTCTTCTTCTCCTTCATCTTCCTCTTCTTCTTCTCCTTCTTCTTCCCCTTCTCCTTCTTCATATTCTTCTTCTTCTTCTTCTCTTTCCTCTTCTTCTTCTCCTTCTCTTTCTTCACCCTCTTCTTATTCTTCTTCTCTATCCTCTTCTCCTTCCTCTTCTCTTTTTTTAATTTTTTTTATTTTTATATTTTTTTTTACAATATCGTCTGGTTTATTTCGTCGTAGATTTAGGCAATTATCTTATTAAACGTTTAGATCTCATATACTAATTAGCCCCGATAATTTGTAGCTCGAAATATCGGCTATAAAAGAAATCGATCCACGGCAGAATATCTCAGAAATCTATTACCATTTGGGAGTCGTAAAAACTTATGAATGAGTTGTTTAATAAATTGGTAAATTAAAATTTCAATAAAAAATGAAAGGTAGAATAAAATTGGGAAACGCGTGTTACTTCACGCTGCGAAAACTACTGCATTCCTTCCAGTTTGTTATTACATACAATCGATTATCTTACGTGGATGTGTGATCTGATGTGTGCATTGCACGACCTAACAGAATGAAGGAGAAAGTGAACATCTCGGTGCTTTGTAGGTCTCTGAGTATCCTAAAACATAACAGAACATTTAATATTTAAGAACAATGAGGTAGAACTCGTACATCATCACTCTCAAGAGAAGAAGAAGAAAAGGAAGGAGAAGAAGAAGGGAAGAAGCAAAAGAATGAGAAGAAAGTGAAGAAGGAGAAGAATGAGAAGATGAAGAAAAAGAACAAGGAGGAGAAGAAGAAGGAGAATAAGAAGATGGAGAATAAGAAGAAAAAGAAGAAGAATGAGACGAAGAAGGAAACGAAGAAGAGGAAGGTGAAGAAGGAGAAGAAGAAGGAGAATAGGAAAGAGAAGAAGGTGAAGAAGTGTGAGAAGAACGTGAAGAAGAATAATGTGACTCATTCTTCTTCTCCTTCTCCTTCTCTTTCTTCTTCACCTTCTTCTCATTCTTCTTCTCCTTTTTCTTCTCCTTCTTCTTCTCCTTATTCTTCTTTTATCTCTTTTGTTTGCGAAATACTTTCTCATCAATCTTATATAATGTTAAACACAATAATTTCCCATATCAATAGAGAAAACATTTTCGTTGTGAGGTTACATTTCCAGAACGTGGTATTTTAATATTTTTCCCCGGATAGAAAGAGGTTCTAGTAGAATCCTAGTAGAAACAAAATATTTTTTGGATAGATAGATTTTTTCCCTATATCTTTGTAGTCGATATGTAGTTGATATATTAATTTGTAATATATGTCCAAAAATATTCAAGTCAATAAGTGTAATTTCTGCGTGGTGGTCCCACAAAAAGTCTGAAGACACAGCGTGGTTATTCGTTGGATCCTGATGAAATAATTTTGAAAAACCTGAGATTCGTATTATCAGTTGAGCTTAACGTAAGGCTGTAATGGCAAAAATGGCCTGAGGGATGAATTGTGCGGATGATCTCGAACTTGGAATTACCATAGTAACAGGAACAAGGTTTTAAGATATTCGTGTTGAATTTATCATTTTTTCATTCCCGTATACTAGGGTCTCGAAATGGCACGCTAATTTTTATATTTATTTTAAATGTTTTTTATATTGTAAACACCGTTTAGTACATTTTTTATTTTAATTTCACAACCCATTGTAGGATCTGGCATCAGGACTGTGACGCTGACAAAAGATTCAGCAATAAGATCCGAAAGTAGTGACGAAAATAAACTACAGAATAACTCAAAAAACTATCCTAAATATTTTAAACGGTCGTGAAAATCGGAGAACGTTTAATTTATTATTATAGTATTCCATGTACACACCAAAATCAATGATATCTTGAGCTGCTTTCTCTCACAGTATCAACCGATACGATGATTGCTACCCAGCTCGGTTTGTCTCCTCTATGGGAAAAAATAAATATAAATAAACAGTTACGTGATCAATAAACAAGTCATAAAACCCCTTGAGGAATAATAGCGTTGTGTAGCATTTGGAATAAAACTTAAAACGAGTTGAAAAAAGCAATAACTTACGTAAGCCGGTGAGATTTAATAGTCTCCCTTCTGTAGCCAGCAATTAAAACACCTATAGAAATTTAAGTGAGTATTCTTAACCAGACTGTAAAAGTTTATGGCTCATATAAGGCGAGTAAATCATTCCGAATTCAGACAAGTCTAACAGGAATGGCTAGTCGTTTAAAAACTAACACGAAGAATTGTTAAAGATGTTTTCATTTAAAATTGAACCAATCAGACGTATCTCTCTTGATATGAAAAAATGTTGAAATAACTACGGGGCATAATAGAACAATATCAACTAAACTGTGGCTGCGATTTATTATTTTAATTGCAATAATAATCTCAAAAATGTATATTGAAATGTATTTATATTCCACAAACGTATTTATTTATGATTTTATTTACTAAATACTAAATTAATGTATTAATTATAAATATATACATATAAAATCAATTTTGTCGAAAAATATTGTTTTAGCGTCACCGGGATTCGAACCTGGATCTTCATTTCCAATCCGGGGAAGTGCACTACCTTTGTGCTATAACGCCAGTATTTTTCTTGACAAATTTTCGAACCTATATGTTACATTTTTCAAATTAATACACCTGTCGTTCCATTATTTGAAAGCCAGGTTCGAATCCCGGTGACGCTAAAACAATATTTTTCGACAAAATTGATTTTATATGTATATATTTATAATTAATACATTAATTTAGTATTTAAAATATCACAGACCTATGTTCTGAATAATTACAACTTCACAATAAGAATGTGTTTTCCTTAATAATTTTATTTACTATTTAGAATTCGAATTTACTATAAACCAACTTACGAGAATATGTGAAGACGTTGATATAAAGCAAGCAACTGAAATTATGTTGTTAAACAAATAATAGATATCTCATCTCTACGAAGCTATTTCTATTATATTTAATGGAAAAATATGGAAGCATGGGTAATTACAAGGTTTACGACTTATCTTGGGTTGGCTTAAGTGATCACTTTTTACAAATATAACGTTCACCATTCTCGACCCATTAATCAATCTCTATATATAAATCAAATTTTTGGAAGTTTATATATGTTAATGTGTGGAAACTCTACGAGTACCACTATATTATCACCATCTATGGACTAAATTTGATATTCATTTCCCTGAAACAGTATATATGTCATAATGAGAATCTAATTATTTTTTTGAAATTATTTAAAGCAATATTCTTTATCTATAAAATGTTTGTAATACATTATAAAATCAATATTTTTCAATTTTATGTATTTTCTTATTTTAACCAGTATATTATTAGTAACATTTGAATATGTCCAAAACACACAATTACTGGATGTTCATCTAGTTTGTAAGTAAAATAGTGTAAAATAAATGCATTGGAAATGTATTGCTGGAGAACGATGTTACTGTGACACCACAATGCACGAATGCGTCAGTCGTGCAGTAAATCCAACCACTGCAAGCCCCATCTACAACAGTAAATAAAAGATACTTCCAATTCTTTCACCACATTATGCGCCAAAGTGATAATATCCTGGGAACAACTGTGGACGGAGAAGACCTGGAAGAGTGCCACAATTGTTGGGGAATTGTGGAGATACGTTACAAACCGAATCTCACCTGATTGAGGCCTTTTTATACAATGAGATAATCTGTTCCATCAAAAGATGTCTATTTAATTTGTACAGCAACAATAAGCAGGTTGTCGTTCGTTTGGATTCCTGCACATAAGGGAATTCATGGAAATTAATGTGCTGATAAACTGGCCAAGGAACCCACTCTTTCAGGAGTTTTCCCCCATCGATTCCATATCCTGATGTAAGACAGACTTAATATGGTAAAAAAACATACGATTTCTATCTGGACTACACAATGGATGGATCCAAATAATCATAAGGGTAATCGGCTTAAAATAATTCGAAGATCTATTCCCCGCATCCCATGGTTTTCCAAAAGGAAAGTCTCCAAAAGAACAATATTAAATATCTCTAGAATGGGAATTGGCCATTGTCAGATAGCCTCACATTTATTCAGATTGAACTTAATAGATTTCCCAATATGTGGGTGTGGTGTCGAAGAGAAAACCCTTGACCATATCTTTTTTGCCTGCTATTGCGGATCACAGATTTTTTTAACAGTAATCTAGTCAATGGTAGTTTTCAACTCCCGGTTAACTTGTGTCATCTTCTTTCCTCGCCACATTTAATCTATATAACAGCAAATTTTCTGAACGACAAAGGTATTGACTTGTAATATAATATTTCCCATTCTATAATATTGTATAATTGTACTTTTTTCTATAAAATAAAGTTTTAACTTGATTAACGGCACAAATCACTCTTGAAGGGTGGATTGCTCATTTAAAAGAAGAAGAAGAAGAAATCATAATATGTTAATAATGACATGAAGGAAGAAATTTTTTTTTTACAACATCGTCTGGTTTATTTCGCCATAGGCATATTAAACGTTTAGGTCTCATATACTGATTAGCCTTGAAAATCTATAACTCGAAATATAGGCTATAAAAGAAACCGATCCACGGCAGAATATCTCAGAAATCTATTCCCATCCGGCAGCCGTGAAAACCTTTGAGTGAGTTGTTTAATAAATTGGTAAATTAAAATTTCAATAAAAGATGAAAGGTAGAATAAAATTGGGAAACGTATGTTACTTCACGCTGCGAAAACTACTGCATACCTTCCAGTTTGTTATAAAATACAATCGATTATTTTACGTGGATGTGTGATCTGATGTGAGCGTTGCACGACTTAAAAGAATGAAGGAGATAGTTGAAGAACTATGGTGCTGTATAACTCCTATCCTAAAAGTATCCTAAATCCTAAGAGTATCCTAAAAGATCTAAGAACAAGGAGGTTGCAGTGAGAGCATAAATCGTACGGTCATCACTCTCAAGTCATGAGACAACGGTTTTGTCATGAATATGTAGATGCTGATTAGCGGACACGAACTTTGGTGTTTCGTACAGTCACAAACAAAGAAAAAGAAGGAGGCCATAGAATCAAAAAAAGAATTCTGGTGTGTCTTACGTACGCTTCCATACCTCCTCAATACTACTACACACTAAATAATACTTCACAAATACTTATCTTTACTCAGTCTAACATTTTGCTGATAATATATTTAAATACAAATTAAATGTATTAATTAGAAATATATATATGTATATAAAATCAATTTTATTAAAAAATATTGTTGTTGCTACCGGGATTTGAACCTGGATCTCTTCCAATCTGGGGAACGTGAATTATCCGATTATACTATACCAACACAGTGGATTGACAACAAATTTTCGAATCTATATGTTACACTTTTCAAATTAATACATCTATCGTTCCATTAATTGAAAGCCATCTACTTAGTTTTCACGGAATCTCTAATACCTGTGAATAACTCGACAGGATATACTCACAATAGAAATGTGTTTTAAATAATGATAATACACATAATATAATATACTAGTGGTTTATATCCGCCGTTGCCTGGAATTTAGATTAAGTATGGATTATAATATTATAATAGCATTTAAAAATCTAACACAAACTGAATTCTATCAATTACGTTTTTCAAACATAAAGTTGTTGAATGGCTAAGATACCGTTAGAAAGAGTTGCTTCAGTGATTATATACCAGAGTGACTTGAGTGAAAAGAACACTAGTTTCTGTTATTATTCTAACTTTAAACATTTCAGTCAATGTTATTATTTATGTTAATTCATTTATGCTTTTACTATATTTTTAAATAGCAGAAATTATTATAAAATGCCAGGCAGTTTAGCCTAAATGGTAAATTGGCATAATATTATTGTATAAATTTATGTGTATAAAAATAATAAAAAAATTCATGGATTTATGAATGATGACCTTGTTTTACGTAAGCCCTAAATAATAAAAATATTTGCAAATTTAGACCTAGACGGGATGAGGGTGAGAAGTCCAAGAATCCGGGAGACTATATTTTTGTCAGGGTTCTAAAAAGTAACTTTGCAAAATATACTTTAGTGTAATTTAATTTATTTACATTCGTACATATTATACATTATAAACAATTATTAAAGTATATAAAAAAGATGAACAATCTTCATAATGTAAGTGATGTTCCCTGTCTCTCTAACTAGACCGAAGTCTGTACTAAAGGAGACAGGTTCATTCGTTGTCTGTCATATAAATATGAAATTATTTTTTATTTTATTTTTATCTAAATCAAAAATACCCACGATTGAAACACTATGCAAAAAGAAAAATGGATATAAAGAAATAACATTATGTCCATGAATCTTTACTCAGTTTCCTTTCTGCCAACACCCAACAACCAGCTCCTAAGATGGTGTTTGAGATTGTTCATCGAGAATTGTTTCATACTGCTCGGCAAAATGTTATAGGCTTTGGGGGCCAGAAACATATGGAAGGATTGACCAAAGCTTGTTTTCATTTTAGGCTTCACGGTGATCATATTTTTTTTTGTTATCGTAACATAACTACGAGATGAATGTTGATGAAGCTCTTTGTTGGAATGAAAATAAAGTATCAGCCTTTTTACATAGAGTTGTCGAATATCAAGAAGCTGACATTCCTCAAACATTGAGTCAGAGGGAAACCTATATGGTTTTTTTGTAGATGATTCTGAGAATGGATCTTTATGTGATTACTAATTAGTTAAGATCAGTTTTCCCAACTCCACCCCGACTAAGATCGCGCAGCTAAGAAGAGATTGGTAGAGAGCAATGTATATTGTTTTCAACGTACGTTTCTCTAGAACATTCCTAAGACATCTGAAGAAAAATATCAGCTATAACATATACATAATATATAAAATATAATACACATTTATTTCGGAAGGAGGGTGCCAATGATTTGCGTAGGGTCTTAAAGAATAAAACAATAAATATACCACTCATAGGTCATATATGATGATATAACAAACATACAAGTTTTTGATTTTATGATTCTAGTTATCATTTTTATATTAAACAAATTAAATAACACAAAATTTTAATGAAATAACACGAAGATTCCAAAAGAACTCTAAAGATATTTAAGACCTCTGAAAAACTTGAAAAATAAATTAAATCGATAGATAAGTCATCTAACATTATTCAAAGGCTCTACCTAAAAAAAACTACATTTTTTTACAACATATTTGTAAAATAGATTTTAAGATATCTTTCTATTGATTGCCTAATTAGAGTAATTGGATGGTGCAAACCAGTAATCGTGAAATGCATTATTTAATGTATTCCTCGATCGACTCTCATTAGCACTTAACCAGAGGTAGTAAAACAGTCGCTTAACCTGTCTCATCTCAATTACTTATTTTGATTCTGATAACAGATCTAAATTTATAATGACATTTTTTAGCTAACAACACATGTTTAGTTTTTAATTTGGAACATTACAATGTAAAATGTATTTTTTATTTATTTTTTATTGAGTAACATGGACTGAAATTTTTTACATATTATGTATGCATTATGAACATTTTTATAGAAATATATAAAAAAGGCGAACAAGCTTCATAATGTAAGAGATGTTCACTGTCTCCTTAACTAGACCGAATGTATGTACTAAAGGAGACATGTTCGTCCGTCGTCTGTCATACAAATATGAAAACCATTATTATTATTAATATATAATTTATCTAATACCCTCGCTATTCCATGATTGAAACATTGCAAAACAGAAAAATTAATATCAAGGAATGATGTTCTGTTCATGTGATCACGTCTATGAATATTTGCTCAGTTTCCTTTCTGCCAATACTCAATAACCAGCTTCTGAGATGGTGTTTGAGTTTGTCCATCGAAAATTGTTTCATACTGCGTGTACTTACTTACTTACTTACCATCACGCCGTTCCCCGTGGGGGTAGGCAGAGAGGATAGAGCGCCACACTCTTCTGTCCTGACACACAATTCTCGCCTCATTCACATTCATACATCTTGTCATACAAGCTCGCCGATTGTTGAGGCTTCTAACAGAACCATCCTCCATTATCTGGTTTACCTGTTCGTGCCAAGTCTTCTGCGGACGTCCTCTATTTCTGGTTCCATCAACACTTGCGTCATATATCTTTCTTACCATTATTTTCTCATTCATCCTTTCCATATGACCAAACTACCTAAGTGATCCTTTCTTAATCTTACTGCGTGTACTTTATTTAACACGCATTTTTTAAGAATTAAAACAAAGCGAATAATTGTCAACGAACAACGTACAACGAAATAGTATGACAATAATATTTTAATAAATATTTAAAAATATGAATTTGAAACATCACACTTCATTAGTAGATACTTGAATTCTTTTCAACTGACATGAGTAACGTTAAGTATATCAATTTAAATAATTAAATAATTATGCTACTCTATTTTAGTTCACCTTATAAATATAATAGTGATCTTTATCATCAATCGAAAATGAAATACGAAATACATACATTTCATTGAAGATAAATATTTGAAATACTAAATTAATGTATTAATTATAAATATATACATATAAAATAAATTTTGTCGAAAAATATTGTTTTTGCGTGGGATTCGAACTTGGATCTCTATTTCCAATCCGGGGAAGTACACTACCGATTGTGTTATAACGCCAGTATTTTTCATGACAAATTTTCGAACCTATATGTTACACTTTATCAAATTATTACATCTGTTGTTCCATTATTTGAAAGCCATCTACGTTATTTTTACAGAATCTCAAATACCTTTGAGTAAACCGACTGCAGACGCCAGAATTATCAATTCATTTTTATTAAATTTTGGACACATTGATACAACATATATTATTAAGGATAAATAATCCTTAATAAATATTTGGTTTATTACAATTATGTATGGAATATGACATCGGCCAAGTGGTCGCCTCCGATAGCGGCACAAATGTGCGCCCTTTTAACCATATTTTTCATAACATTCTCGCACACTTCGCGTGTTACTTCGGCAATTACATTTCGAATATTATTCGGAAGCATCGGAATTGTTGTCGACTTATTGGCGTAGACCTTTTCTTTCAAGTACTCTTACAGAAAATAGTCGCGATCCGTCAAACCAGCTGTTGAGGAGGTCAGTCGATATCACCACTTTTTGACATAATGCGGCGGGGAAATTTTTAAATGTAGCTCGGGCGGTGTGTGAGGTGGCACCGTTCTGTTAAAACCACATCCGTTGCAGGCCCAATCGACCCAATTCGGCAACCAATAAGTTTTTCAACATTTGCTGTCATTGCCACTATGATGTTCCATGATAATCAACTACTCTCTACGATCACCAAATGCAATCTGACAAATGTTTACCAAACCAAAATATCAAAAAAATTAAATCAAAATAGCATCGTGTATTTTAATTACATAAATTCACACAAAAATTGTTCAAAGTGTGAATTTATTTTAGGTGTAACATACAACGTGACGTCCACACAACATTCTACATATAATTCTTGTCGTATTTTCACGTGATAATTCTAGCAAACACATAATTTTGAACCAGTTTTGGAATTGAACATGATTTGATTAGTGGAGAATTATTTATGTTTCCTTTACATCTTTATCGATTATAATTTAAAGTTTTTTTTTAAGAATACGTTTCAACCCGCTTCTCGTTCGAACGTGTAATTTATCACTGACAGAGTAATGTGCCGTGATCACATCATTGGAATCATATCTAATAACCGATTCGACATTTACGATGCCCATTAATTATTACAAAATGTATCCGAGTATTTTCGGAAGTGCAGCATTTCATTCAAATTGATTCATTTTATAATCTCGGTGGTAGATTGAACATAAAAATTTGATATCTTAGAAACAAAATTTAATTAAATAAAATAAATAATTCTACAATATGTGAAAAGGAATTTGCTCGTAAATACTATGAGACAGTATTTCCTTATTTTAGGAACCATCATCATATTATGATGAATATGGGAAAAAATGTATAAATACATTTTTAATGAAGTTACGTTTTTATTTGTTAAATAGCGATTGATTTCATTTAAATTAATATCCTAATATTATATATATTATGTAAATTCGCCACAAGGCCGAAATGCAGAAGAGAGGTTAGGCAGCACTCTCTTTCGGGGTAAAAGACGGCACAAAAATAAAAACAAATAAGGGACTCACCCCACGCACCACTGCCTGTAGATTTAATCTTCAGAAGCAGAATTTTTGGTGAGATATCTATTTATTTCCGTTTGAAGCTACAAACTTTTTAATTCCATAACAATATATATATATATTTTTTTATGGAATTAAAAAAAATCCGTTTGAATATATATATATATATATATATATTGTTATGGAATTAAAAAGTTGGTAGCTTCAAACGGAAATAAATAGATGTCTCACCAAAAATTCTGCTTCTGAGGATTAAATCTACAAGCAGTGGTGCGTGAGGTGAGTTCCTTGTTTGTTTTTATTTTTGTGCCGTCTTTTCCCCCGAAAGAGAGTGCTGTCTAACGTCTCTTCTGCACCCCGGCCACAAGGCCGGGCACCCTCGCCACAAGGCGAGTGTGTTGAATATCTTGCTAATATGCTTTGTATGATACTAATATGTAACTTGTATTTTCTCTTCTTTATTCAATATATTACTTTTCTGATACTCTACAGTTTTATTTGATCATGTTACGTTTATACTTATTTGAGTATTATAATATCTCAAATAAAGTATCAATATACAAAAGGTATGTTACAATGAGAGCAAATTTTGTATAGGTGGTTGCGCGGTATCGCCCTGTCACTGCGTGCGGAGCGCTATCGAACAACCACTTTTGTAGCATTACAAAAATGTCAACCGAGCCGCGTAAGAATTGGACTGAAATATAAATATTGAGCTTATCTAACGGTCCTGAGGATGTGGTGGGTCCGCTCTCATTGTCTCACCAAAAATTAACATACATATATACCAGATCAAAATTTAACAATTCAAAACGTCAACATGGCGTTATTGGCAAAGAAATATTCAGGGAACAGAAAGTTTCGGGTTTGAGTCCCGGTAGTGACTTTATTTTTTCAGAAATGAGATTTTTCCGTGTATTGTTTATAATTCCTTAACTCAAAATAACGTTAGTGGATAAAAGGATAAAAATAAGATGACATGGAGCATTTGAGATGTGGATCTATAGACGAATGCTCAAAGTAAGTTGAATGGGTAAAGGTACGTATGAATATATTATGATTTAGAATAATAAAGAAAAATAATTATTCAAAACAATAAAAATCCAAGGTACCAATGGAGTACAATCCAATGGAGTCCTGGTAGCGACACTGATGTATGGAAGTAAGGCCTGGAGCTGGCAGAAGAGGAACAAAAGTAGACTGAATGCAGTGGAAATGAGATCACTTAGGCGTATATGTGACAGAGTGAAGAATGAAGAAATAAGAAAAGAATGTTAAAGCTGATCTTAGTATAGTGAGTAAGATTAAGAAAAGATCACTTAAGTGGTTTGATCATATGGAACGAATGAATGAGAAGAGAATGGTAAAAAAGATATATGACGCAAGTGTTGATGACACCAGAAGTTGAGGACGTCCGCGGAAGACTTGGCACGACCCCGTAAACCAGATGCTGGAGGATGGTCCTGTTAGAAGTCTCAATAATCGTCGAGCTTATATGAAAAGATGTATGAGTGTAGATGAGGCAAGAATTGTGTGTCAGGACAGAAAAGTGTGGCGCTCTATCCTCTCTGTCTATTCCCGCGGGGAAACGGCGTGATGGTAAATTAGTAAGCATAAAAATCCAAAAACTTTAATATCTTAGACATGAGATGAGACATCTTAAAACGAAGGAAAAGATTATCGGAAATTGGGGCCCATAAAGAAGAAAAATGGTTGAATGATGATAAGGCAATATAAGAAGCATAAGATAAAAATAGGGTAAGGTTATCCTGATTCATACGTTTCTTTCTGAACAAGTGGATCATCTCTTCGATGTACTATAATTATTTACCAATATAATGCGGCGCGAGTTGCCAATCGGTCTGTAATGTGATTCTTTTGAATTCGTTTCTATGGTGACGTCAGCACGATCGGGAGAAACTCAATAAACATTTTTTTTATTTATATATTCAAACAAGGTATGCAATCACGAATGTAATCGATTGGAAAGAACATTTTATGTACAGTAAAATTAAATTTAAAAAAAAAACATAGCTGGAAGCCCATTGCGGCCTTTCTATAGATCTTTGAAAAAAAAAACTATTTATTTTATAATTGTTATAGCCCAACTGACAATAGTGCATTGGCGGTGTTTAGCATGCGTAGATTTCATTTCTTAGAAATATTTAAGGATAATATATAAAAGTCAACGGTCATCTCTGCGGCACGTATATACCTACCTAATATAAATGTATATACCTACCTAATAATACCTAACATAATAAATTGGATGATTTAGTGTACCTAATTTCGTAGTGCATATGTTACAGTGAATCTGTATTACCAGTGAGAATATATTTTCACTGGTGAAAGTATATTTTCGCTAAGCCAGTCAGTGTATGTATATCTAACAATGAAGATACAAATTCACTAGTTACATTTAGTGAGTTTGTATTCATTGACAAGCGAGAACACGCCGCGCGGAAATGTCGTGGAACAATGCAATAAGTCTCGATGCAACGAATAGTTTGGTAGCGTGCGTGGGTTCACAACTGTCACTTTTATTCGCTTTTAGGTTTTTTATTTATATTAAATAAAATTATTTACTGCATAAACTACCGTGTTTATAATCTCAGCCATTTTTATCTCCTTTTCAACACATAGGTTAGGTTAGGTTAGGTTCAATTATAGGTTAGAGTAGAATATACATTTGCTAAAACCTGTCAGTGAAGTTATATTTTCACCAGTAGAAATATATTTCCACTGGTGGAAACGTATTCTTATATGATTTCAACGAAACATCAGTGAAAATATATTCTCACTGCTAATACATATCCACTGTAACACATATATTTAATTCTAATGTGAATAATAAAAATTAATTTTTCAATAAATTTTAAAGCAAATTTACTATTTATTTGAATTTTTCGGTTCAGATCAGCCACCATTGCTATGCTGTGCTGTGCTGTGGTCTGTGAATTTACATGCAGACATGTCACAAGCTTAATAATAAATATTTTTATTCGACTGTTTATGTCTTAAAACAAATTAAATGAATGACTTCGAAATAGACAAACAATCCATCTATTGAAAAAATATTAAAATACAAATTAAATGAACCAACTAGAATGATATACAGAAAAAATATATTTATTGATAAAAATATTTGTTGCTACCGGAATTCGAACCTCTGGACCTCTTCCAGTTTGATTGCGAAAATAGCGGTCGACTTGGTTGTTGTGGTCAGCAGAACTGATCCAACAGGTAATTCATTCCTATACTAACATCGTAATGCACATTCGGTAGCTTAATGATATATGAACTACAAAACATTTTGCGATCCGCGACAGATGTCAAATGATCAAGCACATGTATTTTTACAAACACGCCAACGAGTCATTTCGCAATTTTCATATAACAGGCTAAGTAATCTTACATCTAACCGCAGGTGCAGCAGTCAATCTGCATATATACATAATTAATTGAAAAGCATGAAAAGATGACGTGACTACAAATAAGTAAAAGTCTATCAACTCGAAGTGCATAAACAATCCAGTTCCAGAGACTGACTGACAAATAATGTAGTTTCAACGGACTTCAATTGAAAATTAATCTTATCATCTTAATTAATCTGCAATATAATATCTAACGATAGTTTGGTGCCCAGGAATTAAAGCAAGGATAGTTAGGTACCTTGGCATTAGACACACTAGTGTTAATTATAAAAAAATAATATTTTTTTTTACGAGAGGATATTGAAATCTTCTAGGTATTGAAAATACTAATAGAAACGAAGATATTTTAAAAATTTTGAAAAAAGATAAAGACGTGGTGATCTCTATTAAGAAGAGAAAACTTGAGCATCGTAATCTGGCTGAATAGGGATAAGTTTCAGTGTTTCCATTGCTATAAGTCTATATATGTAAGATATATTTATGCACAATCAATATTTTTTATTTAGTCGACGGTTCCTCTATGTATTCCTATTCACCTATATTTGATTCGATCATGAACTACAGAAAAAAATCATAAATGAGTTCTCTTTCCACTTAGCTTAGCGTGGGGTAAATAGGGACAAGTAGTGGGGTCAATAGGGACAGTATAATTATTATTTTTGTTTTTTACTGTTTCATGGAGTTAAATAAAACATATTTTTTACTAATTCAGTTCTGAAACTTATTGTACGACAATATATACAAGTTCGTTTTTTTAAGATATAAATATAAACGTATACGATATAAAGTACAAAGAAAAACATTTTCAATTGTCGTTTAAGCATGGTGGACATACAAAAATAAATTATAATTTTCATTGCAAGACTCAGAAATACACTCTTTCAAATGACTCAGGAGTTTGGTAAGGAATGTAATAGTCTATTAACGACAGTTTACCTGTTTAATTGAAACCTGTACTTTATTCTTCCTTCTACGTGGCCCACCATACAAGCTTTTCGCAAAATATCACCAATCTAAGCACTACATCTTCTCTCTCTTGCCTTCAAGGTCTATGTAGACTAGTTCCTAGTAGAATGTTGTGCCAAATTGTCGTAAAATGGTGATTTTTTTGCGTCAAAATTGAATGTGAAATTAATATTTTTCAAATAATTATTTACACCTTAACATCAAATTTTATTGCAAATAATTTAATAAAAAAAAAATTGTTACCCGTCTTGAGCTTTGCAACAAGCCAGTTACACTAATGAGAGTATGTATTTTTAAATTCCAATTTTCGTATTTTGCTCGATTTCTCGGCGTGTTTCCCCGCCAGGAAGATTTTTTAATTTTATTTATTTAACTGAGTTGAGAATATTTTTTGGAACCAGTAAAATAAATTATAACGCATCAAATATACTATATAAATTAATCTGTGTTTTTAATAAAATTATAAAAATACCCCCTGATCAAAATGTGATATTTTATCACGAATCATTTCTATTAGAATTCTCTGTATACATATAATTTAATTATTTTTTTCAACTCAATTCCAATAAATTAAACTATTTTAAAATTCACGCATGAAGGAAATTATATATCACTTTCAGGCTGAACTCGCGTAGAAAAACGATTCTAGGGATCCGGGTTTGAAATGTTTATCTAGCGAATCAATGATGATGGCTTTCGCATCGAATAACGAAGGTATGGCTCGGCAAGCCCACGTGACGCTGCAGCGACGTGATGTGATGGATGCGCTGTTTAAGATGTATTTTCAGTCGGAATATATTATTGTACTCAGTATTCAAAATAACATTACAAACTAGAATTAGAAATATTATGTTCTTATAGCCCGTGTTCACGAATGAGATTTTTGACTCGAGGCAATTTCTGAGACACGGATTATACTTCCATGAGATTCAAGTTTCGTAATCCATCGTGTAAATCAATGATGGTTAAGCCGTTATTAAAACCATTATTGTGACTGTGAGTTTGATTGTAGGGATGATTGATAACTGATTATTCGTAATTCGTCGAGCAATAGCTCATACACTATAAACTAAACCTTTCGTTCGAACACAACCGCAATCATAATCATGGTTGACTATCACTAGTAAACACAAGTCTCAGAAATTCCCCGCTTTGCGCCTCACTTCACACTTATTGTACATTACTGCTCCGTTTGTTAGTTGGGTATATTTGAATATCCCCAGCAGCAGTTAAAACGGAATAAATATTTATAATTTAATGCCCTCTCTTTCAATAATTCAGAATAAATAGTTGTAGGTATCAATGATTCTAAACGATGTTTCTGCACAATCTCGTTGACACATCGGACGTCATATACACGGATTTGAGTTTTCGTCTCTTACTACCAGTCTCAAGCTGATCTCTCTACTTGTTTCTGGATCAAAATCTCAACACGTGTACGTGGTACTGCGATCTCAACTCAATCTCTGAGATTTATCTCATCATGTCCCATTCCGTGGACATGGGTCATTAGTGTTTCTCTTGTTTGTTTGATTTAACGCTACATGAATTAAGCTAAACGCTTGTGTTAAGAAATTGGTATAACTTGATGAAATTCAGGGTAGAACAAGTACCATTTATCATTAATATGTATTTTAATATATAATTTAAATCGACTTTAATTAATTCAATTAATACTCTCACTCTCATGGTTATGTATAAACATTGCTTGTGTGTACAGTTCACTGAAAGGGAAAAAAGAAATGAATTTATTTTTATTTTTGTTTTTTTTAAATTTCATTTGTTAGAAAACGATTGTTTGGCGTTGTGCTCTGTGTAGGACACGCATTAATTTTTTTACTAAAATGTTTACGTAGGTACCGTGTACGTATTGAATATATAAGTTCATTACCATCTACGAGAACGTGTATTTTAATCTTCGAGTATGTGATTATCTAACAAGTGTCAAAACGTTATTTTTTCATTTAGGGATCTGAATAACCACCATGGTATCGTGTTAGTTTGATAATTTTTTGAAAATTACTTTAGATTAAAATGGGAGGGGGGATAAGATGCTTACATATCAAAAACACGTTTAATTATCAACATTGTTTACGTCACCTTGGCGTACGCTTGCCAATTCAAAATACAAACAAAATGGAATAATCCAGATATTATATACGAGTATGCCAACTCACTCACTCATACAAATGTACGAAGAGTGAATATGTTACGGAGTATCCATTGTTCTTAATATGAAAATAACATGACCCATCCACGTCATGACGCGATCTATGGTGGTGAACAGGTCTGGTTCTTATCGTAAAGTCATTATCAATCTTAAACTGAACAATGGTCTTGTAATGATGCGATTAAATTTTTATATACAAATTTCTACTTACTTACTTACAGGCAGAGAGAATAGAGCGCCACACTATTCTGTCCTGACATACAATTCTCGTCTCATCCATATTCGTACATCTTCTCATACAAGCTCGACGATTATTGAGGCTTCTAACAGGGCCATCCTCCAGCATCTGGCTTACCTGGTCAAGTCTTCCGCGGACAATGTCAATGGATGGAGACAGAATAATTGGTAATAAATAAGTGAAATGTTCCATCTTGATTTAATATATACAACTTCTAAAAATTTGATAGATGTGGTAGCGTGGGTAAATAGGTGAATTTTACATTGTGTAAAATGATCACTTAAGCCAGCCTATGATGGATAATAAGCTCTGTAATGTCCAAGACTTCCATACTTCTCATATAAAAATAATAGCTTCGCCTCTGTGAGACATCCTAATCTTGATGACAATCCCCCAGGAGATAAAACCCAGTAATTAGTTTCTACAAACATTTGGACATACTCAAAATATTGTAAAATATCATTAAATTTCATATCGATAAATAATGGCACAAACGCTAAATTAACTCATTGAATTCTAGTAAAATAATCGATAAATATTGTAAAATATCATTAAATTTCATATCGATAAATAATGGCACAAACGCTAAATTAACTCATTGAATTCTAGTAAAATAATCGATAAATATTGTAAAATATCATTAAATTTCATATCGATAAATAATGGCACAAACGCTAAATTAACTCATTGAATTCTAGTAAAATAATCGATTATATAAATATCATTACAAAGAAATGTAACATTTCTTATGCTTCTGAATCGTACATGCAAATTAATGAAACTCAATCATTCAAAACCGTTCAAATAATGAATTATAAATTTAATAACAATCAAAGTTTATTAGTCAAATTAATTAAAGAAAACACGAGGAAGTTGAAATTTAATTGCTCTAAGAATAAATGCGTCTGCAATATATTTTATATTAATTAAATTAGGTTATTTATTATATAATACACATTTATTTTCGAAAACTGATCTAGCATCTAGTATCAATTTAAAAAATAATGAATCCTTCTTATTTGACGAGGAGTCAACATTCAGTGTACTGCAGTAGTCACCTTTTATTTGTAAAACTGTATGTATTAACGTTTTATATTCTCTTCAATATGTTAACCTGTACCCTTGGAATAATAAGGCATCGTCAGATATTTACATCAAATTGAGATACTGAGCTTCACAGTTTCAAATATTTATTTAACGATTTTTTCGGCGGTGATTGGTTCATCGCAAATGGTTGAGAGCTTATCGTTGACGTGTAGTTGTTACACAGTGGAATTTGCGCGAATTGCTGTTCACGATATGCTCAGAATGTGCCCCCAATACCATATCTCAAAAGCATACATTTGTCTTCTTTCGAATGCATTCTTTTTTATCGTAAATTCAATAATGTTGCGTCAAGACGACGACGGCTGTGCTATTACTTTAATCACGTTTAATTTTAACCAATTATTTTAACCCATCGTGATCTTGAAACAAGTATATTTTGGTAAAAATTGACTTTTGTATCAAAATTTTATTTTTTAAACTGTTTGGAAGATAACAACAAAACGCGTAGTAATTTCAGTACATAGAATTAGTAATATTATTTAGAACAAAAGCCGTCGATTTGAATACACGTAGTAGTTATATATTATATGAAGTGTCCGAAATCAGGAATTAATTTACATTACCACATTTAGAAATCACTCAAAAAATGATGATAAAAATTATTCTAAAAAAAAGACTATCCAAGTGTACAACTTTTCACAGATTTTAAAGTACCAAAAATAGTAGACATATACAAAAAAAATTCGATAATTCAAATTTTCAAAATTAAAAATCAATTAAATTTTAGAAGGCAATTCCGATCTACCTGATATATATCAAATTGATATCCCAAAACTAAAATATACAATATAATCAATATATTTATCAAGGTATCAAATTTTTTAACAATCTCCCCATCACAATTAGAAAAATTACGGATTATCATAAATTTGTAACTGAAGTAAAAAAATATGTACACATAACTGAAACATAAATTAACTCGTATATACTCCTTCTCTATACACGAGTCTTACTCTCATAGAGAAGAAAAAAATGTTAATATATATATATATATACTAACATTTGTTTATATATATCCACTGATTATTGAAATTGTATTATATTCTTAATATAATATTAATAAAAAATGAAAAAAAAAATTGTTACTCTAAATTATACATTTTTTTAAAATTCACATCATGGGTGATGAATGAAACTTCGCCGAAGAAATAGGAAAAATATTTTTCAAAACATTGAAGCTCAATAAATAGAAGTTAGATATAAATATCAGACGATACCTTGCTGTTCTAAGAACTCCGAATATTAAGCTGATACAGAAGCACTGTTCAAACGCATAAATAAGCAATCGGATGGCTCACGTCACGTCGACATGGCAAAGATTGTCGGAATCGGGAAATCAAAGAGAATAGCATAATCATGGGGAGGCCTTCATCCAGTAGTGAATCGATAATGACTATGATTATGATGATGACGATTATGGTATGACTTTTAAATTGTAAAAATAATGTAAAAGGTAGGTATTTCAATTAAGAAAATTTTTTATGATCAAACAACTACAAAGTAAACTTTTTATAGAAATAGCATAGCACTACCACTATTCTTACTCGGAAATATACAAAGGAATGTACTTCAATTTGCCGTCGCTTGATGCGAGTCATTGAACTTTAAATAAATAAAAAACATTCAGTTCAAATTCCAATCAAGGTCGATATCTTTTTACATCACGTTTGCGCGTATATCGAGCTCTTAAATACTTACTTCACGAATCGTCAAAATTGTTGAATTCTTTGTTCAACTTTTTTTTAAATAACTGCATTTTTTTTAACCATCCCACCATGGTCCAACCGCACTTCGACAAGTAAGAATATTATAGAAGTGTTTTTTTTTTTTTTTTAAAGAAATGCGTGTAAGCGATATATGTAATTGTTGATATGGAGCTGAAATGGCAATGGTGGCCATTAATAGAAGCAGAAACTTAGGTCTTCCTCCAGGTCTGGGCCGACGATATAAGAAATATCGCAGGAGGCAGCTGGATGCAGATGATAGATGAGAGATATGAATAGTGACAAATAAGCCTCGACACAACATTGGATGAATGCGGACTGAAAAATAATATGGAAGGCGAACCGTTTTTATCCTGCCAGCCATACTTGACAGACATCTGTAGACCAGCTGTTTTTTTTGTTGTATTTGATTACGTCACTGCTGAATGGAAAAGTACGTGTAAAGTTATATTGCTTTTAATCTGATGTGGCAGAGGTGCTTGATAAACTAGTAGTAAATACACGCGTCCCGGGGGATCAACAATTTAATGCTATTTTCACAATACAAGTGATTTTTAAAAATAGTAATAATATTAATACGAATTTCGCTCTAATGGTGTCGGCATGAACACGTTGTAAATTACAAGAATCGAATTATCTGTTGTTTAATAATGTATATACAATTTAGTGATAACGATATACATTTGATATGATAGTGATATACACATGAAATATGTTCATTTATCATTTTAAATACTAAATTAATGTATTAATTATAAATATATACATATAAAATCAATTTTGTCGAAAAATATTGTTTTTGCGTCACCGGGATTCGAACCTGGATCTCTATTTTCAATCCGGGGAAGTGCACTACCTTTGTGCTTAACGCCAGTATTTTTCTTGACAAATTTTCGAACAAATGTTACATTTTTCAAATTAATACACCTGTCGTTCCATTATTTGAAAGCCATCTACATTATTATTACGGATTGGAAATAGAGATCCAGGTTCAAATCCCGGTGACGCAAAAACAATATTTTTCGACAAAATTGATTTTATATGTATATATTTATAATTAATACATTAATTTAGTATTTAAAATATCACAGACCTATGTTCTGAATAATTACAACTTCACAATAAGAATGTGTTTTCCTTAATAATTTATCATTTTTTAAATAAAAATGTTATTAAAACACAAGAAATGAAAACGTAACGATTGGCTCTCTCGTAGATATATTAAAATATCTATACATACATGTCTTTTTTTTCAAAATGTTTTGTTCCTGTTCTTCGACAACACCCTTTAAAAAAACGATTTTTTAAGAGCTTTCAGATGATTATTTATCAGTGATGAGAAAAAATGCTATTCTTGACTCACTGGTGAGATTGTAATTGGTATTAGATAATATCAGTGATTGAAAACTGAGACTGTGATCGTAATTTCTGATATCACAAAACACGAAATAACTTTAAAAAAAACATAATTTTGAACGTTCTTATTTATATTATTAAAACTTTATTTGCCTAAAAAACATATTCTAGTAAAAATAATTAGAATAGTTAGTAGAAAATTATTGCACATACATACACATACCTACAAAATTAAAAAAAAACTTAAACATTATCAATAAAAACAGATTCCAACAGATGGCGCTAATTAAATTACGGACAATCTAGTAGATGGCGCTGATTCGAGTGATAATCGATTTAAAATCAACAGAATTTTTAACAAAAAAAAATTTGAATCTCGAATCACGATATTCCCAGATATACAATCACTGAAAGTGAGTGTGACTCAAAGTTATCAGTGATTGATTCACGGTTCGTGATTTTGAGCTCATTACTATTATTTATCTTTTAAATTTGTTACACCTGTCCTAAATTTGTGACATTCAGTACGTCATTACCATACGTAAATATAACTACCTACGGAATTATAATAACATTGAACTCCCATGCATTCCATTTAACAGATTACAAAACAATTTTTTTTACATATTATATATATATATACCTTTGGTGTAGTAAAAATTTGTCATAACCTTGATAGAATCCATATCAAATGTATCAATTAGAAAGACATACAGATAAAATCAATTTATCGAAAATATATTTTTGTTGCCACCTGGACTCGACCCAGGAACCCTTCCTATCCGGGGAAGTGCTTTGATTTATTACACCACGTCAACATAGTAAGTTAACGATAAATTTTCGAACTTACATTGATACATTTAATTTATATTAAAATATCACAGAACTATGTTCTGAAAAACTGCAACTTCACAATAATAATATGTTCTCCTTATAAATTTACAAAATTCTCTCAGGAGTAAAATTATTCGTTTCTATGGTTGTATTCTCTTATTCTCAATCAGATTGCGATGATATTTTTATCGAAAAATCCATAAACTTCTGAAAATAATTCTAATATTATTTTGATTGGGTTTTTACAAATACATGTTCAGTGCCTATTGTAAACGTTCCATAATAAATATACTAAATTAACAATATGATCCGTTTACATATCATACAGTGCTCAATACATTAGTAAACAAACAAATCTTATTTTAAACAATATAGATATTTAGATAGATATTTCATAGAGACGAAGCTATTTTTTATTATATTTAATGGAAATATATGAAAGTATGGATAATTACAGGGCTTACGACCTGTCTTCGGCTGGCTTATGTTATCACATTATACAAATTTAACGTTCACCATTCTCACCTATTAATCGATCTTCATATCATATTTTTGGATATCTATTATTTCTTTAAAAACATTATCTTTATAGGTGAAAATCCAGTAATTGTGTGTTCTTGGACATGTTCAAATATTGCTAAATCTTATTTTATCTGCAATAATTTAAAAATAATTATTAGTATTATTTACATATTGCTTTGATATATTATAATATTTACATAAATGAAACTAAACCTAACTGTTGGACGTTGGTAGGAAATATTATTCCCAATATTGAGAAGCCGCCGATCAAAGTGTATCAACTTCTTATTAATATGATACTAGTTATAAAATTGTACACATGGGTCGGCATGGAAGGGGCGCGAGTGGAAGAGAGTCAGCACTCGAATAAATAACAGTATTTCTCTGTCGCACTCCTAGAGGAATAGGAGAGTTCAGTAAATCAAGTTAAATCTAAGGCGGCGAGTCGATATTACAAGAGAACAAGACAAATATTAATTTTATTTAAATATTGGTAAATTCATGTTTAAATTTTAGATAAAATTCTCGAGATTCTTATAAATTCTTGCCACGTTTTAAAGAATTTAGAGAAAGATAGTTTTAAATGCATTCCTTATATTTTAATGTGTACGAAAACGGAATAAGCTATCATCATAAATGCTGTAATCGCGATAGTAACAGCGCGTACTAGTCTCCGCCTGCTACCACGCCAGTGTGGAATAATAATTTACTGAATTAATAATTTCTAAGTAAGCCATTATTTTTTAGCAATATTTGAATATGTCCAAGAATACAAAATTATTGAATTTTTACATACAAAGGCACTGTTATTAAACAAATATCAGATATCTCATAGAGACAAGGCTATTTAAAAAAATATATATTTAATGGAAAATATATGAACGTATGGGGTAATTGAGGAGTGAGAATCGGTGAACGTTATATTTATATAAAGTGATCCATTCCTTCCATATATTTTCCATTAAATATAATAATAAAAATAAATAGCTTTGCCTATATGAGATAACTGATATTTGTTTATTATTTTTAGTATTTACATACATTGATTATAGTAATTCCATTTTCTTCTTCTTTATTTCTAAAAATAATAATATTTCACATAAAAAATCGTTCGCGTTTACGCAACACACTATTATTATTTATTTCATACATAAACCCAGAAAGAAAGAGGTCCATGTAATTCTCAGTGTATTAATAAATGATTAATAAATTTGATAATAATTAACTTTAACAAGTGACAAGTGACGCAAAAATGTAATAAATGTAATAAAAATAACAATAAAGACATAATAAATATTCAAATACCGTCCATTGCATCCCCTCTCTTATCCATTTTAACTCCACCCCCACCCCCAGCTCCGTTAACTTCAAACACAACATATATTACTGTCTTAAAGTGTTTCTAATTTTAGTTGAATTACATTATTGATAGTGGGCAGATATTCCCGAAAACATTCTAACGTTTAACACAATAAAATAGAGTGGAATAAAACAGTGTTTTAATTCAATTTACAAATTCTTATTAGATCTTTAATACATACTCGTACAATAAATCTAGTCCAAGATAAATTCATAATTCACCGCGATTATTTATGATGGTGATAGGGGTTTCGAAATTTTTACATTAGTTCTTGCAACAGGGAGTGGCTGCAGCATTGCACGAAACCGGTTATTTGTTGTTGTACTGGGGTTAGGATTTTTAAAAGTCTCCTCTCAAATTCTTGATTCGATGTCTGAGATGCACATCACCGCATCGTATTAAAATACTTAATTTATTTCATTTAATTCAATATTACTCTTCAATCTCATATGAATGCCCAGTTTTCAAACAATGTTTTTTATAGGCACATTTGAATGGAAACATTTTTTGTTGTTGCGTATTTATTATTAATTTTCTTTTAAATGCGAATTAGGTAGACATGGAGACCATTTCATTTCAAATACAAATAAAAAAATCTTATTAAGAAGATCACATTCTAATTGTAAAGTTGTAATTATTCAAAACGTAGAACATAAGAAGATGGCTTCCAAATAATGGAGCTATAGACGTATTAATTTTAAAAATGTCACATATAGGTTCGAAAATTTGTCGTCAATGCACTGTGGTGCTCTAACATAATCGGTTAATGCACATTCCCCGGATTGGAAGAGGTTTGTGTATAGAATTTACATCATATTATTATGATCTTGTACCTACTATAAATAGAAATAAATACAAATATTTTAATAATATAAACATCATGAACGATTGCTCGTTCAATAAGTATGTCTGATAATACGGAACGCTGAAAGATCGTTAATAGAACAAATACTTTTTTTTGTAATAACCTTTGGGCGCCTAGTTTTCCGAATTTATTTAGCTTTATGCAATTCATTTCATTATTTATTTAAAATGGAATTTCAAGATGTAGCATATTTCCTGCCCCAAAACGGGCGTGCTGTATAATTCCTAATTTTTATTATTGGATATACATTTAAAATCATTTTAAAGTTTTATTTTTATTTTTACTCCTATTTTTCTGGTAATCTGCGTCCAGTGTTGAATAAAAGCCTTTTTTTCTGGTTTTTGCAGCTCTTCGAGTCTTGGTTTGCTTTCACTTTGCATCACATTTTAAGACAGCCAAAAGTTTAGTATTAAAGATTAAGGTATTTACCTACAATATGATGGTATTTATTTACCTGCAATATGGTATTGTATTTACAATATGAAAATTGAAATAAAAAATTATGTTCATATATTTTCAATACCTATATTATTTTTATATTTTTAGAAAAACATGTTTTATTTTGAAGATGCAATTTCAGAGCATTGTTTTAGAATACGATATTTAAAACAAATTGGAACAATAAATATAAAGAAAAATATATTGTTTGAAAAGATAATTGAAAAACATATATAGTCTCACCTGAAAAGTCTAAATATAAAATCTAAATTCATTGTAAATTTAAATAGTCAACATGGTGTAATGGAAACGCATTCTCTCAGCATGAGAAATTTCCGGGATTGAGTCTCAGTAGTAACTAAATACAAATTTTTTTTTCTGTATATCTTTCTCATTGGTTCATCTAATTTTTTTGATGACAAATCCGGGGAAGGTGCATTACCAACTACGCTACAGCGACAGTATTTTTGACGACAAAATTTCAAACCTACATAGGTAATATATCCCCGGATTGGAAAAGAGATCCATGTTCAAATCCCGGTGGCGCAACAACAACATTTTTCGATAAAATTGATTTTATATGTATATCTTTAAAATAAATACATTTAATTAGTATTAAAAATATCACAGAATTATGTTCTGAATAATTACAACTTCACAATAAGAATGTGTTCTCCTTAATAACACAATTTATGGTTTATACCGGCATACTAACTCGAAATGATCTCCGATACCGAAATACAAAGCCAAGTTAAATAAATAAATTATTATTTTCACTGTAATACAGGCTTGATAGGAAAACTGGTTGCTCTTTCAGTAATATTATTGCAACACGCGACAGAATACAGTTTTGAGCACTTGAAAGAAAGAGACATCCAGATGTTTAAGTAGTACGTTAATGATTGTTCTCCTTCCTAATAAAGAAATTCCAACCACTTCTAAACTGTGAGTTAGTTAAACATTTTTTTTAAGGAGAACACATTTATGTTGTGATGTTGAATTTTCAGAACACACTGTGTAGATAGCAAGACGCCTGAGTTCGGATCCCGGTAGCAACTAAATATTTTTTCGATTAATTTGTTTGTTTTGTTTATCTTTCTAGTTGATTAATTTAGTTTGTATTTAAACATATTTTTAGTGAATATTATTTTATAAACCGATGCAAATACATCGCTGTAAGAATGAACAGGATTAATCTATTTTGTGGGAAATTTTTTATTTCAGTTCTAGTTATCACTTATACGAACAATTGTCAGAAAATTAAAAAAATTGCTATGAATCAGTTCAATAAGTACTTACCTACTTGGTAGAAATAAATATTATTGAATATTTGATACTTAAATTTGAGTAGCTTGTTTGTCGGTGTAGTGGTTAAGACGCTGGCTTAGTGATCCAGTGGTCGGGGGTTCGCGACTCGCTCCAGGACGCCAGCAAGTTAGTTCTATATTCATAATACAAGCATTTAACTTAGTTTGAAAATAGTAAGAATATTGATGTGACATGTATTTCGTGTACGCGTCTCTATTTAAAAAATAATATAACTTTAGATTACAAGTTATTTTTGAAATTATCTCATCTGGCAGAAGGATGTATCGCGTGTTTTTTAAATGCTCATCGATTAATAAATAAATAAATTTTGTTATTACGCCCACCGTTTGATATTCGCAAACATTTGTTAAAGATAGAAGTGTCGTTCGTGGAAATGGCAATAGAAAGAGGCTTATCACAAAACAGGTCCGTCTAAGACAGTTAAGGAGAAGAAATTATATGCCAAAATGAGTGGGGAGAGAAGGAGGAGCTAACCCCTCCCCTCACCCTCCTTCCCTCTCTCTAAACAAATGAATGCTAAAATTAAAGATTTTTCCATCTGGATGTTAATCGGTGGTTCCTGAAACTAAGAGGCGTATTTCAAAACTTGAGTATAATAATTAATAAAAAAAATTGGGGCAGGCCAATTCGTGCAGTAATTATTTCAATGTTCGCATTGATTTTATGAATTAATTAAATATGTTTAAAAAAAAAAAAAAAAATAATTTACGTCCTGTAAAATATATTATAGTAATGTCAGTGCAGACATATTATGTTGATGCCATTTTTAAAATTTATAAAGTAAATTATATTGTAACAAAACCAAAAGCGAAAACAAACTCAAAACATATTATGTACAATAATCATTCGAGATCATAGTTACCATAATTGTGGAATGATCGATGTTGAAGTTCTCAGCCAGCGTACTAGTGGTGTAACTTTCGTCCTCTTTCACAGCCGTCAGAAGGGCTTGGTCATCAAAATTCGAAGATCGACCTTTTCCTGACTTGTCGTCTAAGCTGGTGTCATCACCTATGAAGCGAACAAACCGCTCTCGGCATGTCCTTTCGATAATCGTTCCTTCACCGAAAAGATCGTTGAGATGGAGAAATGACTCGGCAGCTTTCCGCCCTTTCACCAAGTGGTACAGCATAATGTGGTGTGGATGTGTATGGTTTTCGATGCGAATTTAATTTTATAACCCTATTAAGACAAATGTCAATTGAACGTCAAGGTCAAAAAATAAAACATCGCGTAAAAAACGGCGGATAATTATGCATCAACCTAATACATTATTATATTATAACTTTGGTCAATCCTTCTATTTGTTTCTGGCCCCCTAAGCTATAACGGCCTATAACATAATGAAACAATTCTCTATGGATAAACTCAAACACAATCTCAGGAGTTGGTCAGTGGGTGTTGGCAGAAAGGAAAGTGAGCAAAGATTCATGGAAATGATCACATGAACAGAACATCATTTCTTTATATTCATTTTTCTGTTTTGCATAGTGTTTCAATCATGGGAGAGCGGGAATATTTTACTTATTAATTATGTTATTAGAATTCTTTTAACCTTTTACTTTTTTCCTAATATTTTTGGTTTAGATAAAAAAAATATACATATTAATAATAATTATGATTTTCATATTTGTATGACAGACAACGGATGAACCTGTCTCCTTTAATACAGACTTCGGTCTGGTTATGGAGACAGTGAACATCTCTTACATTATGAAGCTTGTTTGCCTTTTTTGTATACTGTTTGTATACTTTTTGTATATTAATAAGTATAAATATAATTTTTTTGTATATTTGTATAATATTAATGATATATTTCTAGTAAGACAACTTATTTTCAAAAAAATTAACGCAGATAATAAATAAGCTTTACAGGATGTCCGCCGAAGACTTGGCACCACCGGGTAAACCAGATACTAGAGGATGGTCCTGTCAGAAGCCTCAATAATCGTTGAGCTTGTATGAGCAGATGTATGAATGTGGATGAGGCGAGAATTGTGTGTCAGGACAGAAGAGTGTGGCGCTATATTCTCTCTGTCTACCCCCGCGGAGAAACGGCGTGATGGTAAATAAATAAGTATATACATACATGAAAGACATTACGGTATTGTATGATGTTAGTGCCGTATCATTGTTTATAATATTTATTGTAATTTTGCATATTGTTCTTGTATTTATAATAATCTTTATTAATTGTGATGTCCTTGAGAGCGTATGTATGTGGGTGTGTCAGTGCGCCAACACCGCCGGTGCGAGATCTATGTGGGCGTGTATGTGGCGAGCTTAAAAGGATGACGCGCGCGGGGCACGGCCTCTTTTCGCTACCGTTTGGCTCCGTGACTAGTTATATACTATGTATCATAAAACTGTATTATTAGTGTAATAAAGATTATAATTGTCACGTAAGAGTTTCTCATTGGACCACCAACCATCTTCTACGAAGTATACAACTTGAGAAGTATATACTTATTACGCAAGTATGTAACATTAATGTTACCGACTAAGTGACAAGTGTCGGCATGGGAGAGACAGTCGGCATGAAGCCCCTACTTCTACAAATAAAAATATCGAAATTAAGGTAGCTTGGATAAGATGTATCTTCTTAGCAAGTCCGGAGGGAAGGCAATCTAGGGGGCTGGGTTGCCTCAAATTTAGCTGGGATACACGTAAAAATTTTGTATTGAAGATTGAGGATAAGAGTACAACGATTGTTGATGACGAGACGCTAAATAAAGCTTAAATAAATTTAGATATCTTTATTGCTTATTAATATAATAAAATTTCCGATTATTTCGCGGTAGATCTCTGTACAATTCAAATTTTATTATTATACTTTTGTATAATATTTTATATTTAAAGTTTTATACCTGTATTCGGTACAAGGTAATAAAAAGCATTATTTTAAATGTATCAACTTTTCAAATTAATAAATATATTAAACCTATTATGGTCGGTTGCAATCTCAAGCCACTCAAGTTTTGGTTTCTCACCAATTTTTCTCCTCGACATAATCGGGTTACGCTTCAAAACAGGTTAAGGATGTATTTATTTTTAGTTAAGTACGTATCTGATTTCAGATCTCAGCGCCACAGGCTTAAGGCATAGGCTTTTGATTTTAAAAAACATATTAAAAGTGTCTAAAGATGGTACCAAACCACTCATCCTATAAATATGATGATCGCTACTGAAAAATAAGTGACCGCATAAATCGTTGTATCGACGTAGGAATTTATGCTCTGTGGGCAGGCACGGCTCTAGGTAATGTGCCGTACTTAAGTAAGTATCAAAATGCCACCACTATCATATTTATACCCATGTGACTATTGAAAATAAGAGTAATTAATTATTGGTTAATATGACAGACAAAATATGGACACGGAAGTAAATCTTGGTCAAAAACAAAAGTAGACTTAATGACATGGAAATTCTGTCATGTCGGTGCATCTCTGTACGATACAGTAAAGAATGAACAAATTAAGAATAATACAGGTCTGTTTCTAGCGCAGTCAGTAGAATTAAGAAATCGGTAAGATGATTTGATCATGTAAATTGGATAAGAAAAGTGAGGATGATAACGAAAATATATCTTCTCTGTAAGTTTCATGAACCAAAGAGCAAGAGCAAGAGCAGATATATGAAAGTGAACGTGGCAAAAGTCGTATGCCAGGACAGAAGAGTGTGTCGATTTATCCTCTCTGCTTACCTCTGCGGAGAAACGATGTGATGGTAAGTAAGTACCAAGGGAGTACTAAGGTTTTTGTTAGGGACAATGTTTGGTAATATTTATATTTTTAAAGCTGATTCCAAAGATGTCACTTTCATGCAGTGATTAAAAAAGATTTGTAATTGTTTATAAGGATCATTGACCGTTTTCGTTCAGCTCTCATTCAATTTATTGAAAGTCTTTTACGACCTTAACTCTTTTAAATCTTTTTACGACCCTTAACTCTATGCAAATTTTGTGAACATATGTATGGATACTTTCTACAAATAATTGTTTCTAATATTACTTTGTATTTTAAGCTATTACTTCTCAATTGTTATAATTAGATGTAATAAACGTTTGACACTTTTTTTGTATACTTTTTATCTAAAATTAATTGTTAACCCTTAAGAGTGTCATCCACGGGCGTTGTTTTTCTTGCTTGATACTCAGGGATGCGCCTGTTTGTGGGAACTCTATATGCTAAAGCTAAAATAATTTTTAATCGATGATAAAAAGATAGATCTGTTGCAATACATCTTATAAAGATAATAGGCAGAATGTACAGATCAGATGAAAAATGCACGTTAACTTGATCTATTATTTTTGTATATAATAATTGTTACTTTTGCAGACACACAATAAGTATTAAATTTATTTTAATTTTTAATATTTGGTGGTTGGAATCTAAACGTAGAGAACTGAGTTTGTCATATGAATTATGAATAATTTTGGAACAGAAAATTAGAAATACATACACTATATTTAATTTTTTGCTGTGGATATAAGACGACCATGACCATAAATCATTAATTAGAGTTTTATAACCTATGTTTACGGATGAGAATTTTCTCGAACTAGAGTACGCCATAAAGAATGGTACAGAGTTTAGCACGAAACGATCTAAGAATCATCTCCCCTTTTGCTTCCTCGTGAATTAAAGTAACGCATTTAGTATATATGTCTTATTGAGAGATCATCGTGGATACGGGCCATTCAGAAAATTTATGATTACCTTTTATTAATTGTATAAAAAGCGCAATATTTCGTTTTTCGGGTGTAGAAACTCCTTCTCACCTTTCCCAAAGCCTTTTTGTTCCTCCAACCTACAGCCGTGAACAATATTATCTACCCTCTGTTTAATATGTTTAACCCTTATGTTGGGCGCACTTTTTAAAATTGGAACTTTCCATTTCTTCCTTGCGTCATTCAAGCAATGTGGATACACACATTTAGGTTTCAGTTACAAAATGAATTTGCGCAGGATTATTTTGATATCATTACAATTTTATTTTATTTAATCAAGATTTTGAAATAAGGTAGTCTGGATTAACATATTATAATTCCTTTAAAAGCAAATGGCTGATATCACATCCGAGTCGAGAATATCTGTGGTTTCTGAAGAATTCGTGGCAATAGTTTCCTATCCGACCGCAGGCGAAACCACCGCGCGCCCATAAGGCGGATTATGCAGCCTGCTTGAGAAGGCTTCGTTATTTCAGACTTGACTACTGTGGATAAAGAAGAGCATTAATAATTTATTGTTATTTATTTACACAGTACTATTAACGATCTCAAAAGTCAAAATGAATTTTATCCATCGCAAAATTAATTATTTGAAGGTACTCGTATTTTGTCTTATGTACATATCGTCATGTATGTAACAGTTAATTACATATGATATAACTGTGAATGATAAAGTAGATTCACATCGGTATAACAAACACCGCTACCTGGATATCTTATATGTAATAAAATCGATGAAATATTTTTATAACAGTCATGCCGCAGTTTAAGAATTAAAAAAAAAAAATGATTACATATTTATAACACATGTAAATATATCAATCGTTTACCAAATTCACTAATATGTTCGGTTTCGTTATTGTAACTGTGATTGTATTCGGTTATAACGACGATTGGTAACTGTCTTTTCGTAATTCTACGAGCAATAACTGGTACACTAGAAAATAAATCTTAGTTACCAATAAATCGTTAAATTTTAGTTGCCAATTATTATCACAATCATAGATACATAACAGTTGGTTGATAATGCATTTTATTTTTATATGTTTGAGTATTTTTATAGAAATAAAAAAACCAATTTGAGTACATAAATTCTCTTTTCGTATATTCATATCTAAATTATTAATTTTGTAAATATCTACGCATAACATACTATTCTAGTAATTTAACCGTAGCATTATTTTAGACTTTGTACAATATGTTGTTATTTATTAAATTTATATATATATTTTTTATTTCAGATTGCTAAAAAATTAAATAGACTTGAATACGATAAAATTGAATTCTATAAGGGTAGGAATATTTAAAAAAAATAATATGCAGCACATTTGAAAAAAATAACCGTTACATCACCGCTTTACAAGCAAGTCTCGGAGCTTGTAAATATAGGTTCGTCGGTTTCAATACATTAAATTAAAAATTTAACGAATTTAGATTTTTTTATTTGATCATGCCAGTCAATGACCACCTCTGCATACCAACCACACTTAATTTGGATATACTTCTATTGATTATTTGCTATATACATCTAAGTTATGTTGTGTTTAATATTAAACAAAAATATCGATCTTTAAGGAGCGTCTCTATTGGGGTGACAATTATTTATCTCGATGTGGTCGATGCAATATTCACTTCGTGTAATGTGCCGTGCTGAATATATATTAATGACATCGAAGATAACAATTATAAACAAAAATATATCTACGTATCGGTTTTAAGATTGAAATAAAAATTACGCTAAATAAACAGAAATAAAATCTACAAATTGAAAATCATTATCTCGGTCTAGGTATGTATCTTGTATAAGAAGTTTTATGATCAATGCTTTTACCACTGACCCACTATATCAGTGATATCAGTCCTGATAATGGATCCAGCAATGCGATACGAAACATCGGGCAGAGAAATCAGAGACTCACTGAAGAATAGCCCAGAAAACTCTAGACAGAAGTTCTAAACCGCGTTAAAACCTGAAAACATTTTATCTCGATGTAATTTGAAAATTATTACATACGGAATAATTTGCCTTACCCTAACCTTACTCAAAGAACCATAGTTTTTTTTTTTTTTTTTTTAATTATGTACTCGATTTTAGAAATTCGAATTTGCAGCTTCCGCCCGAATGATCCCGACCGACTTCGCGCAGCCTCCCGAGGGCAGCCGAACGGCAACTAGAATAGAATACAAGTCGAGCAGTCCTGCCACACTCGCCCCGCGATCGCGCTCACGGGCTGACGTGCGCGAGTGATGCAGAAGGCTCTGCCGCGTGATTACGATACCTGAAAATAATCGAAAAACCGTTCGTAAAAATTTGAGTTTGAAAACGTAAAAATACTGGGGATAATTATTGTAAGTTAACAGGGTTGTTTTAAAATTAAATAACGATATATTAATATTTTATTTTTCAGTCAATAATCGTATTTTTTTTAAATATTTTGTAACGTGCATAAAGTATAATCGTCTGTCACTTTTTTACACAACATTGCATTTTATAATACACCGAAACGAAATGATTAAAAATTAAATCTGCTTTAGAAATTGATTTCAGAACGCTTCGTCTATAATTTAAGTTAAGTACTCGTAGTATAGTTACAAAAAGTGGTTCGATCAAAAACAGAACTTGCATTCGAAGTCCTAAAAAATGATGAAAAAAAATTCCCATGTTCACGACTTCAAGGAACAAAATACCAAGGTTACATTGTTCATTAAAACCTTATGTAGGGTTAATGAACTTAATTCATCTGACTTCCGGTCGTCTCCTTTAAGTCAAACCACGTGACTGCAGACCTATGTCAATTTCCGTTGTGGAAGTGGTACGATTGCAAGAATCTAGATGAGCTCTCTACATCCGTTTTGAATCTTTGATTGAACGATAAACTGGCAATTAAATAAAATAATCTGTATAATTAACAAAATGCTTAAACAAAACCAATTAAATAAGATGTGTTTTTATAATGAGTAATTAATTGATTGTGGAAATTAAGGCAACGATTGAATTTGATAAAAGTTGTGAATTATAAAATATTTTAAACTTATCAGAGTGAAAGCAATTTTATGTAGGTTTATACAATTTTTAGGTTTGTGAAATTAATAATCAAAGTGCTGTGAAAAATAACGTGATTTAATATATTTTGTGCAAATTAAAAAATTGACAAAGTGACAGCGCCATTGTACCTACAGTTTAACCGTCGGTCGACATCAAACCAGGTGAGAAAAAATATTGTATATTCTGATTGCGTCGTTGTGAATATTATTTGTAATACTGACTATCCATGTACCTACGTACGAATACATTAAATGCTTTAATTTCAATTTAGAAATCTACATTCTAATACCAAATACGATTTAGTATTAATTTATTTTGTAATTAATGTAAAAAAATATCCGAAGTCAAAACGGAATACATTAAAAATATACGTTTCACGTTTTTTAAATTATTCAATAACTCTTTTCTATTCCGATTTGAATATCAATAAAAATGTTCACCCAGTTTTGCGGCCGGCGGACTACCTGCTTTAAAGTGAACATGCGATTTTTAATTTGAATCACCGTGATTATTTTTTAGTGAAATTGAATATAAATTCGTTCGTCATCAGAGAAGAAACGTATAAAAAATATTATAATGTAACAGCAAACTATAAAATAAGAGTAATAGTTTAGCTTTTAAATTATTTCTCCCGGCGGCCAAAATTTACTGCAATTTAAATAATTATAGACAGAATAATTGCACCGCCTAAAAATTTGGTGAATCGATTTATTTTACATGAGCGGTGATTTTTTATTGTCGAGGGCGTTGCAGTGTGATTTAATTTCATTTTTATTCAAAGAGTAATTATGTGTTAAATGAAGTTTGTAATGACTGTACAGCACATTAAGCTCCTTGTGTGGTCACCATAAATTCTAAGTCACCCGAAAAGAAGATGCTCAAATAACAGATTTTAAATATTGTTGAAAAAAATTGCGGACGGTTTTTGACGTGACAAAGAGTATAATTACTGTAAAAAATGATGTAATTTTATTTATTATCTTTACCTACCTATACTTTTAAATGTTTAATAATTTTTAATTTAAGTGATACGATAGAAATACGATCTATTGTAGAAGGTTTCGTAACGACACGAGAAGATCGACTTCCGGAAAATTTTGAAGCATTCGATAAAATTAACTATATATATTTACATATATAAAATACTCCTTATACTCCTATAACATATGACAAATCCAGTTATTCTTAAAAGATTTCAAACTTTTCAAAAAAACTCGAACACGTAAATATCTTGGATAAGATTCTTAGCCAGCCTGATCTTTAATTTTTTTTTAAACGACGATTATTCGAAAATGTACAAATATATACGAAATATCTTTTCCTTTCATATAAAGTTGAAATCTTTCTAGTACTTGTGATAAGAGCAGGGGTGTTAGTATACCTATGTAAGTGTGTATTATTACTAGTATTCTTAGGAAGTGTTTCAAGTTATTAACTAAAGGAGCTAAAATATTTTATAATATAAAATAATACCACGTTTGAAATGTATTGGAATGCATTCAGTCAAATCCGCTTCAAAGATACACTTGTGGCGTTTTGCAACACGTCTGTTAAAGCGAAGACGTGTATTCAGACTACCGCGCGGTGCGAGTGTTGCGTTTAGTTCATAAATGTTTGGGACAGATTTTGCGAAAAAACACATGCGCAGCTTTATTTGTCAATTTTAAATTCTTCCGCTAGTTATACGGTTTAAGTAAACACGTTAACATGAGAACTGTATTATTTTAGCGTAGATACGCAATATATAATATATCAAAAATAAGTATTAATTTTACTTTTATTTTGCAAAGATAGAGTGCACGCTCCTGAATATATGAACATCATTTAAAACTGAAGGGATGTACAAAATATATATGTAATCAAAGTCAAATTTTAATTATGCCGTTGACATAATGATTTTTTTTTAACGAAGTAATGTTAGCTAATAAAAAAATACTTCAGGTACAGTAGGTAAAATGTATTTAAAACGCCCGTAAAGCATTTCGTTACTTTTGCTAAATAGTTAAGTTTAGCCATGGGTGGTGTGTCACATTGTAAGCAAAAGGAATGGTTGGTGTAACAATTTTAACGAATTTTTCAGCATTTTTGAGCGGTTCTAATAATTGTTATGCTTCTGAGCAATTAAAAAAACCCGTCTTGTAATATAATGTAATTTCTTCAAATTAGCGTGAAGTTTGTAATTATCGCTTACCCATGGTAATTATTTAACAACATTTGCCGAAAACACATTATTATTTTGGATTAGGTATTAATTAGTAAAATTTATAATAATAATTTTAAATACTAAATTAATGTATTAATTATAAATATATACATATAAAATCAATTTTGTCGAAAAATATTGTTTTTGCGTCACCGGGATTCGAACCTGGATCTCTATTTCCAATCCGGGGAAGTATACTACCGATTGTGCTATAACGCCAGTATTTTTCTTGACAAATTTTCGAACCTATATGTTACATTTTTCAAATTAATACACCTGTCGTTCCATTATTTGAAAGCCATCTACATTATTTTTACAGAATCTCAAATACTTTTGAGTAAACCATTAATTTAGTATTTAAAATATCACAGACCTATGTTCTGAATAATTACAACTTCACAATAAGAATGTGTTTTCCTTAATAATAATAATTTTAGTTACTCCCATCTAAGTGCGACATGTTGGATTAAAAAATGTCCTTTAACTTATCTGCCTACCTCATGTTAAAGTTTATTTTCTATTGAGAGAAAAATAATACCAGGAAAATCTATTAAACTGACTTGGTGCCGAGTAGTTTCCATTTTTGTGACTGAATTTAAAAGAATGGGTTACAACGTGAATAATGTTCATGTGCATTTTATAATTAAATTAAATCTGAAAATCGCATATTTAAAAAATTATTGAATTGTGTTGATTTTTTTTCTTTTTTGGATAATATTATTTAATTAATTCTCTTAAGTCGTCTTAAGTAATTTATGTCGAAATATTTAATCCGTCGGGTTTCGTTCTTGACTTTCTGTTAAAGTCGTTTGCATATATTTTATTGTGCGTATTCCGATTAAGTAGGTACAACTATATTATTAACTTACATACTACCACGCCGTTTCTCCACAGGGGTAGGCAGAGAGGATAGAGCGCCACACTCTTCTGTCCTGACACACAATTCTCGCACACAATTCTTACACAAGCTCGCCGGTTACTGTGGCTTTTAACAGAGTCATCTTCCAATATCTGGTTTACCTGGTCGTGCCAAGTCTTCCGCGGACGTCCTCCACTTCTGGTGCCATCAACACTTGCGTCATATATCTTTCTTACCATTCTCTCTTCATACATCCGTTCCACATGACAAAACCATCTGGGTCATCCTTTCTTAATTTTACTCACTATACTAAGATCAGCATTTCATTATTTCCTTATTTCGTCATTTTTTACTCTGTCATAAATGGATCTGCCACATATGCGCCTATGTGATCTCATTTCCACTGTATTCAGTGGAATTCTATATTACTTTTAAAATTAGCAATATTAACTTGGTGGTTAAGATTCATATTTTTTATTTAAATAAAAAATATGAATTCTATATTATTAATATGAAGCAAATTAAAATTATTTAATGAATGAATGTTATAATTTGGTTCAATAATTTATTTTTTATTATAATAATTTGAGTAGCTTGTTGGTGTAGTGGTCAAGACGTTGGCCTAGTGATCTAGTGGCCGGCGGTTTGCGCCTCGTTCCAGGACACCGGCAAGTTAGTCCTATTTTCATAGCACAAGGGTTAAACTTAATTTGAAAATAGTAAGAATATTGATGTGATGTGTATTCCGTGTACGCATTTCTATTCTATTTTTAAAGTAAAAAAAAAATTGTATACATATCAGATATGTACACCGTAGAAAACAAAACTGTACACAGAAGATTTTGAAGGTCCGTGAAAACTTGAGAACATTTTTAATCAATTTTAATATCTTAAAAAAAACTTTATAATATTTAAAAATTCAAAAATCTAAAAATCCATTCTTAAGTTTCTTAAAAGTTGTACACAATTTGGTACCTACCTATATATTATTAATTACTTTTGATTATTCGCACATTTCACAAAAGCGTTTTTATCTCAGTTTGAGTTGTCTGTGAATCTGTACTCTTTGCGTATCAATATTAAATTATTCATGTAATAAATTAAAAAAATTATGTTTTACTTTAAAATTTATAGGTATCATTGGCGATCAACACGATCGTGTTGATCTATAAAAATCGTAATTATTCGGTTATTGTTATAAATTCCATTGGTTTATAAAAAATATAATATATGCATGTGTGCATTTGAATGTAGAATTCTTAACTAAAATATTAAAAAATCGTCTTGCACTTGTTATCGATAAAATTCTATTTTTTTTTTTATTGAATTACAGAGGTAAAAAAATATAGTTACCCGTGTAATTACTTCATCATTAAATCTACATAATAAAAGAGCGGTTAAGGCACCTGACGTCTAATTAGGAGACGCGAGCCCTGTAGGTAAAGTGCCTACTGCAGGAACCTGCATTATTTTTATCCGACGATAAATTTACGGTCGCGTGAGTTAATTACTTCACATATAGACGATATAGAAAAAATTCCACTTCAGTATTAAAACGTGAAAAATTGAATGTATCATAAATATTTTAAATACTTATTTATGCATGCTATAATTTCTCTAAATGTATTTTTCAATTGATATTATTTTTATATAAAATAAAACTTGCGTAAAAAAGTATATGATATAATAATGATCAACTATTTTGAATCAAAATTATCAATGAATATATCATATTAAGATATTTAAAAAAATTTAATCAAAGCTAAATTATGATTTAAAAAGCAGAATTTATCATGTAAAGAAAATTTGTTAACATATCTGAGGATCATAGTCCAGTCGATGGATGCATATAAAAAAATCTGTATAATATATTAATTATAATTGTATTTGTTATGTAAGTCTTATGAAAGTATTACAAAAAATGTAGATACCCACTGTGCCAGAAAAATCTAATAAAGCGAACGGTTCTCTATCCACTACTAAATGTGATCACCGTTTCGACAAAATACGCGTTTTGTATAAATGTAGAAATATATAGATTCTGCAACTTGATCATATGAAGAAACGAGTCTTAGTGAAGTTAATATAGTATACGAAATGTGTGCATGGTATATCTACCTTATATAAATATATATATAAGATTTACTGAAATAGATTAAATTTGTTCAAAGCTGTTATTTTTATTGGCTAAATCAATGCTGTACAACTTATCTTAGCCCGCGGGCTATTATTTCATTTGAAAATATTTCGTGGGCCAAAAAAAAAGGAAATTTAAAAGTCAGTTTGTGTCACCTCAAAAGATATTTTGTTTATACAAAAAAAAATCATCTCACGATATCATAATCAAGAAGCATTGTGGCTGTAGTTGGGAAATAATTTATTTTATGTTCGTATCAATATTTGTTGTAATTAAATTATACTAGTGCTCTGATGGTTAACACCGTGTTTTTGTTTTGGTGAAAAAAACACTTTAATCGGAATACAGAATTTTTTTTGTAAAAATTTAGAATGATTCAAGGCCGCAAAAATATTTTCGCGGGCCGCTAGTTGCACAGCGTCGGGCTAAATTATGCTATTTGATAATTCAATTATTTGAATTTGCAATATTCATTATATTCATAAGCTTCAGAAATTATTCATCAACTGCAGAAACAGACAATTTCAAAAATATACATAGCGCGCCATTGTAATTTCTCGAAAAATAATTAAGAGATGAAAGTTTTTTCTTATATTTGAGAAGTAGATAAATTCTTGATTTTATACCTCTTCGTATGTCTGCAATTGTAAATTTATCTACGTTATTATTTGGTATAGGTACACCATAGTTTTGGCCTTCTTCATTATAAACTTCTTTAAATTTTTTCCTCTATTTTATTCTATAGGTAGCTGTTATATAAGTTCATTTTGATTCCAATTCTCTGATTTTGATAGTATTTATAGATACTATTAAAATTTAATTTATTTTATTTTTTACCCTTTATAATAATATTTTATTTGTAGCTCTTTCTCTCCAGCTAACTTCTTCAAACATTTCTCGAACCCCAGTATGAGACAACATTTTACAGCATTGAGATTTCGCGTTGCTGAATACATTACCCTAAACATCAAAACGAGTTTATAACCCTCTAAAAATAAATGCATTCATTTCTTTCACAAGAAGACAATATAACACATTTATTCGGTACATTATTGGAATATTCAGCGACAAAACAGATCCAAACGTCTTCTTCGTCCGACGGCCGAACACCCTGCCCATAAAAGTGCGATTATGATGGTAAATTTTTCGTGTTGGGCCAGTTTTATATATCCACCGCGATGTCCACTGTACGGCATTACTCTTAATTAATGTACAGCCCGTATTTACCATAACTTCTGACAGAATTTAATTGAGACTAAATAAGGAACATTATTTCACCGCATTAATGGTCCAGTTATTTAAGAGAAAAAAAAAATCCACCAAAACCTGCTGATGATTACGGTTGGGGAAAATAATGTTCAACACCGAAATATTATGGGTTCTAATTAAACACTTGAGATCGACACGCGGCTATCCAACTGTGTCAAATTGGGCTCGCCAAAAACAATGTTGAATATAATTTAGTCGTTTCAAGCTTTATTTTCGATTACATTTTTCATTACGGAAATAATAAAAGCCTATCTTCTTACCATACATTACCATTAATAACAATAAAAATAACTTGTTATTCAATTGTTTTTTTTAAACCAATTATTTATCTAAATTTAAACACTCAAAGTTTCATTAAATAATTATTATTGGACTAGCAGTAAGACACTTTACCTAGTGATCAAGAAGTCTGGGATTTGAACAGTGGCGTAGCTATTACTTGAACAGTAGCCTGGGACCTGAGATGGCTGGTGCCCCATGAAGATGAAATTGTAAAAAATCTAATAAAACTGTAATTTATTTAATTTAATTTATTTATAATATATTAACGCCCCTATTAACTATTACAAAATTATTTATAAAAGTATGTGCCGCTCATACAAAATAATTCACCATAATAATTACAATACAGTAGCATTATTGGAATATATAAAAAATAAAATAAATTTAAAAAATTGACAGAAACAAAAAAAAATGTGGAAGTAGGTATACAATATTAACTTGAGTAGAAGTATTTATGTGAAAATAATTATTTATTTATTTATTCTTAATAAACATAATTATATTTATATATGCTCTAATATAAAGAAGATCAAAATGTTTCTTTTTACTACAATTTATCTTTCACATATTTGCTTAGTTTCATTTTGAATCTATGTAGTTTCTCCTCTTTTCTTATATCTTCTGGAATTTTATTAAACATCTTCGTCGCACTATACATCATCGATTTCTGAGATTTAGCCTTTTTCCCGAATGGCAGTCTCAATCCATCTTTTTCTTTTGTATGATGTTCGTGCTTATGTTGATTTGCATCAATATTTCTTATTAATTCTGCATATATTGCATGTATGCAATATTTTTATTAATTTATTTGCATCAGTAAGCATTTAAGGAACAGTAGTACCGCATTTATTAAGGAATATTAAGGAGAATTAAATGAAAAATAGTTTTAGGGAAGGGGGAAGGAGAGATTTGAGGCCCGGTATACCCCCTTTTCGGGGTTCAACAATTTATTGCTATGCCACTATTTACTATAAAATATTTATTATTTTGTTTTTAACCACTTATATGACTTAAATATAATACGCCAACCGGTTTCGGAAAATCCTCTTCCTTCATCAGAATGTCAAATAAACTAATTATTAATATGTTAGTTAATTTGACACCCTAAAAGTATTAACTTAACCAATTGGTGTATTAAATTTAACTCATAAAATTGGTTTATAACAAAGTTATAAATAACATTTATTAAAAAAAAATAACCACAATCTAAAGCTTGCAATAAATATTTAAAAATACATATTAATATATTATTTATCACCACATGTATTAAAAATCACAATGTTTAGGGTTGATTCGTAAGTGCTTAAATCCACTGTTAATATAATGATGAATGAAATCCAATAGCTTAGCTACATATTTACTAGTAATTTTAGAAATTTTGATATTTACTTTAGCAGTGAGATCTACCTATGTACATAAAGCCAAATTATTGAATATTTCATTATTAAAATTCAATATCTTTGATTTATAAAAACTAGTTTCGCATAAACGGGGAGGACGTTTATAAATTAATGTAAGTGCCTTAATTCAAATGCCCGTGGGCTTACATTTTTTCGAACAATTGCTGTCTGAAGGCTGTGTATCTGTTTTATATTTGAGATGCATGAGTGACCCCACGATCTGATGCCGTACCTCAATAAAGACTGTAGCAAAAAAAAAATGGAATTGGGCAATAGAGCTATATTTATACATATTTATATACTTATTGATTTAATGGTTAAGACACTAGCTTAATAATCTAATGATAATAGCACATTCGTTTAGCGTAGTTTTAAAATACTAAAAATATTGATGTGAAACATATTATTTTTGTATAAAAAAAACGTGTCCACATATCTTTATGAATTTCGCTAATTATAAAAGTATTTTTGACAAATTTTTAGGGGTATGTTTATTTTTGACGCCTTAAAATACATAGTGAGTTCACGTAGCTTTCTAAAGTATATAACAACATATTACAACATTGTTATAAGGCTTTGTTAAACAGTTATTAAATAATATGCAAATCCTATTCGATTGTATTTAGGTAAGGTTAGTCCAATAAAATTAGACTAACCCTACTTAACTTATTACGTAATACATAAACATGGTGTTGGTATATGAATACAGTAAATAACATATCACATACTGTGTCGTTAAACGGTGATGGCAATTTATCTACGAGTACTGTTATGAAAGTTTGATTTGATAAATATTTTTAATTCTGTGTACTTGTATATTGCGTAAATTTTTAGTATTTAAATTCCCCATTCTTGTCAAGTAGTATTAGTAGAATAACACGATCTAACCTAGGAGTGACGCCAATTCAATTACAATTTAGTGACAATTAGGTATTTTATTAAATATAACATATTAAGAAGAATACTAAGACATATTGACATATTAAGAATTATATAAACATATTAAGAATTATTATTGCGAAATTAAAGTTTTTTTCAAAACATTGTTCTGTGATATTTTTAATAACTTGGAATAATAGATGTATAAATTTAAAAGAAGTGCAGCATGTAGGTTCGTGAATTTGTCGTCAACTTACTCAGTTGGTGTGGTTGCGGATAGGAAAGAATGCAGATTCGAATCCCGGTAGTAATAACAATATTTATTAAGGAGAACACATTCTTATTGTGAAGTTGTAATTATTCAAAACAGAAGATCTGTGATATTTTAAATATTAATTAAACGTATTAATTAGAAAGACATAAATATAAAATCAATTTTATCGAAAAATATTGTTGCGCTACCGGGATTCGATTCTGGATCTCTTTATAAACCGGGGAAGGTATATTGTCTAACTATGCTACAGCGAATGTACTTTTGACGACAATTTTTTGAACTTATATGTTACACTTTTTCTAATTAATACATCTATCGTTCCATCATTTGAAAGCCATCTACTTTGTTTTTACGGAATCTCAAATACCTTTGAGTAAACCGTTAGCAGATCCTATTTTATCGTTAAAGGTACTGTCGCTGTAGCGTAGTTGGATAATGCATGTTGGATAATACTTCCACGGTTTGAAAAAAGATCCATGTTCGAAACCCGGTAGCGCAATAACAATATTTTTCGATAAAATTGATTTTATATGTATATCTTTCTAATTAATACATTCAATTTGTATTAAAAAATAGAACATACTTTCATATGTTAACTTTATTCGATAAAATCAGTTGAGTTTGTCAAAAGAATCGAAGTGCTTCACATACGTTCAGTCTTCACGTCAGCCGTTCTGGCGAGAATATGGTAACACAAGGAAAAAGTGCTCCATTTTATAAATCAATACAGTAAATAACGAATAAAAATACTTACGGACGGTAAAGAATAATATCGGTGCAATTGTCGAGGAACGATCTCTCGGAACGGGTATTTTAAACATAATCGAGTCGCAATATAACTTGAGCGGATTGTCGCTTTTTGCTCGTAACGAAATGGCGCTGGACGCTGTATTTTGGCATGTCAAAAAAAACTGTCATGTCGGAAATTCGAAACTCCATTGAGGTTTGCTTGTACACTCATGGGAATTCGGCTCAAACCGGTACTTGACATCGCTGACGAGAGACAAAAATGTGACCGTAAAATAATAAAGGAAAAAGTATGTCTTCTTGCACTCTTTGTCGCGTTTAATAGAAACTTGTAGAAGCGGTGATCGATTGAAATAATTAAATATGTTAAGACATATTTTTTGCCAGCCGAGATTGATTATAGATTATTATTATTACAAGCATTGCTCGCAAAATATCTCTAGGAATTTTTTTATTGCTCGAGTTGGACCACAGTAATAGTTTACGTGTTGTGGTTGGAATTCGTCCGAACATTAAGGGCCGGTTGTGTAATCAGTAGTAACTTTTTACTGTAGTAAAATAAAGTAACAAAGTAAATTTTTTCACGAAAACGGGTTGTATTATCGTCACTAAAAAAATATTTACTTCTCAAAAGTACACCCTTAGTAAACTCATTTTACTTTCCGAAATGCGATAGTAAAAGCGATAATCGATAGTTAAATATGGCGGACATTTCACAGCTGTCATCTGACACATTGATACTTTGAAAGATGCAGTATACGACAATTAATCATTCAATATCCCGCTATTTTCGTGATGAGAGTTCGTCCGATGATAATCTCGTTGTTTAATATACATTATTAGATATAATACGAAAAAACTTCACCACCAATGTATCAAATATCGAACGCCTAGGCAAAAAAATCCGTAGATAATTTATTTATTTATTTATTGACATACATATTTTTGTTATAACAGAGGTGAATATATTATAATATAACATTGTAATATATTTATTGTGTGGGATGACTCCACCTCTGATATATACAGCGTTGTCCTGGCTACTATGTTAAAGCAGTTAGTTTTTTTCGTGCTGTTATTTAAGATTCGACAGGAATAAAAATAGAGATAAAATATATATATAGAATAAAATAAAACAAATTGGGAGTGTTGTAGAATTAGTGAATTATTAGTGTAGCCAATGTATAATGATTATATTAGAATGTTGGATAGCCATGCTTCTGATTGATCTCTACTCGATTGGATCATATAATGCTTAAAATAAATAATATTTCGTGATTATTGTTCGCGCCTATAGACATCTTCATTTACGCTTTGATAGTAGTAAATTTGATGTATCAACAACCCGCAAAGGATTTTACTACGGGAGTTATTAAAAAGTTACTACTGATCACACAACCGGCCCTAAGAATGAAAACGAAGAAGTATTTTTAGTCTACTTGCAACTTTTGAATCAATTTTCATGCGACCAATGCGGTATGCTGGGATCCACGTTAGTTAGAAGCTCAAAAGTTCCGCGCCTTACCGTGCACGTGATATCGATCAATAATTTTAAGAAATAAGATTATAATTTTTTTTTTAATATTTTTTAGTCCATTGAAAAAACGTGAAAATATTATAGATTCATATTCTGTTAATATGTAGGATTGTGAACCAGACCATCGCCGCAAAGCGAAAATCGCCATAAAGCAATAAAATGATATTTCAGTTTCGAATGAATATAAATGCTTAAAAATAAATTTTTCTATTTTTCATGAAAGAGTGCATATAATACGGTAGAGCCCCTATTTTAAGTTTTAGAAGGGAACGAAATAAAATTGTAAACAGAATGAAAATTTAAACTGCGGTATTAAAAAACAGATAAATTAAAATATTTTTTATCGAAAAAATTTATCAATGTTGCTGCAAGTTTTTTAGTTATTTTTGAGTGGCTCTTTCAATATTAGAAATTATATTAAAGGTTTCTGGTGGTACATCACTAATAAATACTAGTAAAATATGCTTTGAGGCCTTCAATATTTTTCATGGCATCGTCCTTTATAAGAACTGGGTTGATGGGTTGAGAAGATACTAGTTCTTCATCGGAAGATTCTTCTTTCAAGTTTTTGTTTATACGACTGTCTACTATTTTATCAATTTCCACTACGTCCAATATTATTAAGTTGGAGTCAACGTCTAAGTAAGTTTTTGTAAAACAGGGTTTTAAATATATAAAAATAATAATACGCAAATGAATTCCGGGCACATAAAATCAGGATTCCATTGCATTATTACATTGATCATAATCGTTTTAACTATTTAATGAATACAACTATGTAGTATTTAATATTCTTATATACAGGGAACTCATCCATCTTGTATTGGGGTACAAATAGATTTTTAATTTTTCATTTGGGCCCATTTTTTTAGTTACGTCATTAATCGTTAATATATAAAAGCATTATCTTAAAAGATTCGTCAATTTTGTATATTTTTTATATACTCTTCATTTCTAAGTCGGTGAAAATAGACCTTTTTTCTTCCATACTAATTTTTTAAGTATTTTTTCTATTCAAATTGTCTCAGTAATCTATTTAAACAATTTTTTCTGTAGTATAAAGAAGAAATATAAAATTATATGATATTGTAAAATAATTGATATGTTTAAATTATAATAAATTGTTTTTAATATATTATATAACACGTGAGCATCTAAAAAGAATAAACGACTAACTGCTGTAGAGAAGTTTCACATTTTTTTTACTGTTTCAAAAAATATGTTATCATAAAAAATTAATGGGAAATATGTACAAGAAAATGAACTTATTTTGAGTGGTTGCAATTGAATATATTTGCTACCTTCTGCGTTTATTTGAGTTACCTTATTTGAGTTGCACAGCGGTAGAGTGGCCCAAGTGAAAAATGTCATATTTTAATTATTTTATATCGATTTAATTCAATGTGTAGGGATATACAGAAGAATGATATAATTATAATAATATTATAATAATGTTATAATACATTATTTAAAAAAAATAAAAAAATGGCGTGTTTTTAATCCCTTGTATCTACATCCATTCGAACACTTTGCGGATAGGCAACTCTGCCGCTGCCGCTGTGCTATTCATTTGAACACGGCACAATTTAATTAAAATATTTCGTAGGATTCGTATTTCATATTTCGTATTATCGGTTTGTTTTACCTAAATAACAAATAAAATTAATAAATCAATGAGTTTAAATGATAAATTATTACTATAAAATTAATGTTCTTCAGTTAATGTTATTCAATTAATGTTATTCAATTAATGTTATTCAATTAATGTTATTCAATTAATGTTATTCAATTAATGTTATTCAATTAATGTTATTCAATTAATGTTATTCGATTAATGTTATTCAATTAATGTTAATCGATTAATGTTATTCAATTAACTTTTTATTTACGAATTTCTTGTCATTCTTCAGAACATATCGTTTTTACTTACTAATTGAATGAAAGTAAATATCATTGGAAACTTGTACAAGGAACGATTTTTCTAGAGAATTATGATATTATTTAATTATTAAATTATTTTAATCAATTTTAAGAATCACAATTTTGTATCGTTCATTTAAAAAACATTATTTCTCGTCTTTATTTGCGATATCTAACTGGATAGTCATAAGTCTGATTCATTTCCAGGTAGCTAAGTCAATGAATCCATAATTTGTTTTACGAGCGCTTAACACGATTGTTTTATTAAAAATTAATTCAGAGATCTTATAACAGATTCCAGTCCCATCATGCAAGTTCCTTAGTAAAAAAAATCCCAAGGGTTATTTTGTTAACGAATAAATAATGCATTGCATGCAGTGTTCCCCTTCGAAACTATCAGGTTGCGCAGCTCGTGATGTGTTGCCGCGCATCACTCTGAAAAAATAACTATTCGTTTCTTAGAGGACGGACAATCATTGAACAAATTCAATTATTTAGTAGTACCTGAGGGGAATGAAGAAGCCGAAAAGCCACCCTAACCTAAAACCCGCTGGACTGACGAAATCATCAGTTCTGAGGAAATGTGTAGCGAAGAATAATGGACAGAGGAAATTTGAAAATACTCGGGGAGGCTTTCATCCAGTAGCGTATGAAATGTATTTACCAATTTCTCGGAAAGATTTTTAATATTTCCCAAGAAGTAAACGAATTGTTTTCAAGAATTTTAAATTCGAGTATCTGGACACCGAATCATAATGATTGGTATTTAAATCACCTTGGGGCACCATCCATGTATTTGAAGTATTTTAGGGGTTCGGTACCAAATATATATTCTATTTATTTTATTGATATCCCCATACCATCACCTAAAAATTTTAGATTATTTTAGTACTGCATCGTGCGAAAAAAACGAATGAAACTCAACGCCGAGCAGAAATATTTAAATTCCGCTCAGCAGGTGAAAAAATTTAGATCACACCAGTTGCATGTAGTTAATTGCAACTTCTTCCGCTTTTGAATACTTGCATCAAGATTATTGCTCATACATCGTTTTATTATTTAGAATATTATTCATTCTTTTACTTACTTAGTACACGACAAAGTCCTCAATATAAGGAAATATTTATGATCTCATTTCGCATTATCTAAACAGAGATACAAATTAAATGTATTAGAAAGATATACATTATTATTATACATTTAATTTTTATTTGAAATATCACATACCTATGTTTCTGAATAATAACAACTTCACAATAAGGATGTGTTCTTAATAAACAAACTTGGTGATACGCTGCGTTAATAAGTTATATTTTGTATAATTATTAATATAAAATGAGGCCACATAAGTAAATTTTGCAAATATTGAAGAAGTATATTTTATTTACTTATCTATTTAATCGGCTTAAAATAATTCAAAGATCTATTCCCCGCACCCCTTGGTTTTCCAAAAGGAAAGTCTCCAAAAGAACAATATTAAATATCTTTAGAATGAGAATCGCCATTGCCAGGTAGCCTCACATTTATTCAGATTGAATTTAATAGATTCCCCAATATGTGAGTGTGGTGTCGAGGAGGAAACCCTTGACCATATCTTTTTTACCTGACCACAGATTTTTTTAACAGTAATCTCGTCAATAGTAATTTTCTACTCCCGATTAACTCGTGTCATCTTCTTTTCCTTAACTCGCCACATTGAATCTCTATAATAGCAAATTTTTTGAACATCAATGGTATTGACTTGTAATATAATATTTCCTATTCTATAATATTATTGTACTTTTTTCTATAAAATAAAGTTTTATCTTGATTAATGGCACAAATCGCTCTTGATGGGTGGATTGCTTATTTAAAAGAAGAAGAACTATCAAATGCATGCGAAATACTAGAATGATTAAAAATGATATTTTTTAACTTACGATAATTTACGTAGGAGGGGTCGAAATATTACTTCATAACTAGATTCCTCCAGATCTTGACATTATCAATGACTTTAGTTATCTGCGGTCCATAATTAATGACGGCGGTAAATGTGAGCCAGAATTCAAACAACGTATAGGTTTGCCGAAAAGTATATATCCAGATTTGACAAGATGTGAAAAGACCTCGGTATTTCCAAAATAACCAACATCAGGTTGAAGTAATTTCTGGCAAGGGAGAGAAGTCGGATTGGTGCCTTTGAAATGCGCTGCTGGAGACGGCGAGATGCACGAATGTCTCCATTTTGCAGAAGCTTTTGAAGAAGAACATCAATAACAGATTCTCAACCATTTGTCTAAGATGAATTTGTCAATATTTTGGACATCTTGCGAGAAGAGAAGGTAGCTTGGAGAAGCTTATTGTAGTGTTTGGAACAATTTCAATCAATATAATCTTAACAATAGTTATGTAGAACAGCATTATGTTTTTAATATAGATTATACAAACAATAAATACTTTCTTTCGTATATCTGTAAAACCAATATTGCCCTAATCGTTAGTTAGATTACAATGATAGTGTACAAAAAAAATCCATAATTTAACGATATACATAACTATTTAATTTAATTCTTATTATTTTATTACACATGTTCAATTTTAAATATTTTATGTCTATTAATTAATATTATTATTTTAATTTTATAAAATAGCATCTACATCAAAAAAATTTTGGTGTTAGCAAGGTCGTAGCGAAGGAAAGCTGAAATAATGAGTATAATTGTGTACTTACAGCAATATAATGTAATATCTGTTTCATAGATAATATAGTGGCGGTAGCATAGTGGCTCAACATCGCCGCCCGCAGGGCAAAGTAGAAACATTCAACTAAAATATTTTCTGCTAGCAAAATATAATAAATTGTGATATTTTATACAAATTTTTATTATTGTGTCATTATTTTTCAATCAATCCCAATTTATATATACTGTGTATGTTTTATTTGCGTACTGATTTTAAAATGTATAAGCAATAATGTGTCTATATCATGATCAAATATTATATTCATTTGGTAATTATTTATGTAATAATTAATTCACAAAATTTACTCTATCACAAAATGCATTAATTAAAGATATAGGTACAATGGATGACACTGTTGTATTCTATATTTCTATACAAATCCTTCCATTTTTTGGACACCTTGCGAGAAGAGAAAATAGACCACGTCGAAAGACGGAGAGGAAGAGGAAGATCGCCCACCCGTTGGATCGATCGAGTGGAAAATATAACATACTTAACTGACAACCTTAAAATCTGTCGCTGTCACATGCCGAAAAAAGTGGAGGAGCATAGTCAAGAGAGCAGGAGTTCACGGAGATCACGATTACTAGTCATGAGGGACTGACATGGATAATGAACTAACAAACCCGACTGTCTACTGTAAGGAAAATAAACAGACATTACTTATTTACTGTTTCAGATGTAAGTTTGTAGAACTCCATAATCACATATGTGAAAATAAAACACTTGTTTTTTTATTCTACTTGTTTAATTTACTTGAGACGCGTTTCGCCCTGTAAGGACATTATCAATCTAACAATTTAACCAACAACTTGTATTTATAACTCTAATACTATGTAAATATAACTGTACATATTATGTACTCTATTATTTTCATAAATACAAGTTGTTGTGTTGAATTGTTAGATTGATAATGCCCTTACAATGCGAACCGCATCTCAAGTAAATTAAATGAGTAAAATAAAAAAACAAATAATAATTTTTAGTTAGTTATGACATCCTGAAGAAGAAAATAGTATTTTTCAAAACCAGTAGATGTATTTAAACTCAATTCAGTGGTTGACAAAACAAAGATAATAAATAAAAAATATGAATTTTAACCACAAAGTTAATATTACTAATTTTAAAAGTATTATAATAGAGTCCATTAATTTCATTAGAAATCAAAATCCACTAAAGTAAACGATTTGGCCCGAGTTCAAATCAAACCTTTTTGTTACAATGCGAAAAAAACTTGTAAAAAAAATAGGTTTGCTTGTGTTGACGAAAATGATTTTATTCAAGGCCACTCGAACCAGTTGAACTGTGGATTTTTATATTACAGAACATTGTTTTAAATACGTAAAAAATCAGTCAGAATGGTTATAATGTATTCATCTTACAGGATCTTTTATGCTAGCAATTATGTCTTAATTATTATTTTATTGTGCTGTGAAAACGGTTTTTCTCCGCGTCGGCAGTCATAACATTGTATTAAATATAATATTTCCTCGCCAACTTGCAAATTTTAATAAATAATTTATGACGAGAAAAAAGAAACAAAAACTGAGGCCTCCATAAAAATTTAAATACTTCAGGCACCTACTGAAAAAATACTTTTATCATTTAAATAATTATTGAAGAATATTTACTTCTGAGGAAAGTCTGTGACGTAAAGAAACGTTAAAACCTAACGTATATTTATATTTTCTTCTTTTCTTTCGCAATAATATTTTTAAAATTTGACTTAATCACAGAATGGTTCCCAAATTTCTCCAGAAGGATATGAAAATGAAGATGGGATTAAATTCGGAAAAATAAACACAGGCTAATAAATAATAATAATTTGCTAAAATAAATATTTGTGAATTAATCATGATTACATTTATTTATATATTTAGTACACATTTATGATGATAAACCAGACATCCAGTCAAATATATTTAGACGCTGAAAAGTTACATTAATGTAAGGGATTTATTTTGTAGAGTTAAATAATCTTAAAAATCATTGAATTAATTCACGACTTAATAATGAATGTGTAATTTTGAACAGAGTTAAAGAAAACTTAAAAGGTTCCAAAGAGTATTTTCGAATAATTATTAATATAGTGAAAAAAAAACGATGAAATCATCTCTAATAATTTTATTAGGGGTCAGAATCCTCTCGTGGAATTGAGCAAAATTTGAAACGAATAGTATTAAATTTAATATACATTAATATACTTAATATACTTGTATATAGCGGAGATGAGGTAGGATTATTTTACGGGATTCTTCTTGTTACAGGGTATTTTAAGAATTCGGATTAAGTCACATCTGAATTACCACCGGCTTCTTACTTTATTAAAGCATTTATGTTCAACTGGTGGTTCTCTAGTAGAGGTAAATTTAAAAAAAACGCGATAGTTCAAATTCCTCGCTTCTACTTCTCAGCTGCATCTGGAGCCGGCCAGATAAGCCTGGCCCAGCCTCAAGCCACGAGCGCTGGTCCACGAGTCCACCCACGGACATCCGCAACTTTATTAATTACATCAATGGGAGCAAATGAGTTCACTAAATTACCAGAATGTTCTTAATGGCAGACACAGACGGGCCACCGGCAAGTCGGTTCTTTAATTGGTTTCAAATTATAATTGAAAATGTTATTTTCGAGAAAACCAATAAATTACGCGTCCGCGTTTTAAAATTTATCATAAATCACCCGACTGATGTGGAAAGATCTTGACCGAATGAGTCTAATTAATTATTGTATTTTTTTAAAGAAAATATCTCCCATTTAATTTAAGGCCAATAAAATTTCAAATAAATATAACGGTTCTACATCACCGAGACACTGAGATGCACGCGAAAATTGAAATAAATTAACAATGTTTGTGCAACATTATACAAGAGTTTTATTTTATTTATTTATCACAATTTAAAGAAACTGATTTATAAAATAAAATTTTATACTGATTTATAAAATACAATTTAAAGAAACTGATTTATAAAATAAAATTTTATACTGATTTATAAAATACAATTTAAAGAAACTGATTTATAAAATAAAATAACCATTAGACACAGATTTTCAACATATTTTACCTCATCTAAGTAATCTTGTTTGAGACTGAAAATTACTTCTTTTTACCCAGCATGGTACGTTCTATTGTCGTTGTATACACAATAAAAAAACATAGTGTTACAGCGAAATATATTTTTTTATCTTCTTAATTAAACGGAAAAAATCGCACTGTCACGGAAAAGTATTCATCCAACAGTAGAGCGACAATGTTAATAGTTATACATTTCACATTAACACATTTCTAATTAAATTAAATAACAATTTTTTAATATTTTTTATTATCATGATGAAGGTCTCTCTTTGGTCCTCCGCCAATTTTTGCAACGTTACTGACATTGCACGCAATTATTTCGTCTATCCATCGAGTCATTGGTTAGCCTTCGAGTTTTGCAAATGCATAAAGATAATTTATAATAATAATAATATTACTATATAAAAACATTTTTAATTATCGTCGGTTGGGAATCAAACACGTGATTCTTGGATCAGTAGGATAATTAAGTAAGACGATTGTGTGATTTTTTTTTTCTTCTCAATATATTATAAAGTTAATTATTATGGAGAACACACTTTTTTTGTGAAGATAAATACACAGAAAAAAAACCTATCTGTCTATAAAATATTTAGTACCGGGATTCGAACCTGAACCTCTTCCTGTCCAGAGAAGCGCGTTTTCTATTTTCACCATAGCAATAGAATACATTTTCGAAAAATTTTGAACTTACATTCTGTAATATTTCCAATTGATACATCTACAATTCCATTTTTAAAAGTAATCATCTTTATATTACGGTGAATCTTAAATACCTTTGATTAAAACCCGATAGGGTTTATTAGTTTTATCAGGAAATTATGTAAAATGTATTTAACGGTTGAATATTTCAAACTCTTAATAGATAGTGCATAACTCTTTAAAAATAACGAGTAGCTATATTTAATCGCGGCGGTTAGAGCAGAGCGTTTTTTTTTAATGATTTTTCAGTCCAATTGCATATTCCGCGGTACAATATCATGTTGGCAAAAAAACGTTATTACTCACATTGAAATATTATACCTAATATATATTATAAAAATATCATGGTCATACTATTACAGTAGCGCACCGACTAATGTGTAACGTATATATTTTTTTTTATGAAAAGTGTTTTTTTTATTTAACATAAGCTTCATAATGATCAAATACAGTTTAAGCAGTTATGTAATGTTTAGATAAAGTAGTACAAATATTTAGGTATACATATCTTAAGCAGATATATAATAATTAAAAGATTCATTTTTCATATCGAAATAAAAAAGAACATATTGGGCTGTCTTATAAGTCTTTGTTTTTTTTTTTCGACTATTTATTATAAAATCATATTTATAAATAAAAATTACTTCATTCCATCTTTCAAACAATTTGTCCATGTCTTTTCTATAAAAATCTAAATCGTTATCGAACTAATTTATGGGGTCATCGTCGTTGTTGAACCTAAAGTCACACATTTGATTGGAGAGCGATCAAAAAGGGATAATATGATGGAGCTGGGTTGGGACTGTAGGGTGGATACAGCAGAATATCCCTTTGGAAGCACTCAAAATGCTGTCGAATAGTATGTCATTTATTGTCACAAAAAACTAAATACCTAGTTGGAAAATACCATTTCAAAAAAATCCACAAAAACGTTTCAGACGACTCAATACAAGAATGCGTACAGAGATATATAACAGGAAATGTCTAGGTAAAATGTAAACCATATATAAATATTTCCCTTTTATATAGCCCAGTGCCGAGAACTCGTGGTCACCCATTCAAATGCTATTTTTGATTTAATGCTTTTATTATTTTATCTTTATAGTGTTCTAATACGATGTATTATAATTGATTGTCCATGGATACTCAATACAATAGTATTCTCGCTATTTTAAAAAATTGGTCAAACATTAATTGAGTACTTAGATATAACAACTGATATTTTTATACTTATATTACGGATCGTATAATATACTGTGCATATATTACTATTTTTAACGGCAACTGATGTCCTAAAGTAAGCGAGTAAATGCAATATATGTATTGTCTAAAACCGACTTTTTTTACCAAAATGAATCACTTCAGTCGTGCAAATTTATTAGTATAAAACCCTAGTTGCCATTGAAATGTTGATACAATACATCAACATTAATTTTTGATACCCTATCAACAGTTACATATGAGAGATATCCGGCTAGACAGACAATAATTAATGACTAGTACAAAGATATCAGAACTAAAAATACACTTCACGGAGTGTCTAGGTATATTACAAGGATTTTCGATCTAGAATTGGTACTCTATTGTGACTGCATGGTTATGGACTTGGAAATCTCATGAGGTCAATAAAAAGAAGAAAGATCTATCATCATTATCATCTGTATCTCGTTACAGTTGAATATAGGTTTTCCACAAGGATCGCTAATCCTTTTTATCCATTTTTTGCTCTCCACTTTTCGATACCGTTGCTTCATGGAGTTTGGGAATGGCCAAACTTTTTCAACCTTTCTTCTTCACCGTTCATTACCTCTTCGACAAATATGTCCAACAGCTTTAGAAATCAGATATTTTGGGCAACATCTGTTTCCCAAGTTCTCCGGCAAATTTTTACGTTAGGCACTCATCTCTCTGTATATTATAATATAATTTAAAATAACTTCATTTTATTTTTCATGGTCCCTCTAGATTTTTATAACTCCATTGGAGAGCTCAACTTTGTAGGTAACTACGGAAATATTTTAAATAAAACTACAATATAATAATATAAAACTACCCCGCCACTGCATCCGGAACCGAGCTGCCGCTGCTGCGCGCCGCACATTCCCCGCTGTAAGATAAAGCGGCACGACTTTTATTACCAAACGATGACTCGCCCGTTTGCCCCCGAATCTGACAATGGCGGCTCGTGATTGTACTTTGACTATAAATATAACCGTTATTTGAAAATTGCATCCTTATGTCATTAATTGATTACTGCAAAACTTACTTTATTACTCATTCGGCTAACAGTAAATTAATATCCGTTGGATTCGATGAAAATATGAAATCTTATTTAATACATGTATAGCACCAATATTATTGGAGAGACGCGTTCGTTATTTATTTATGTATTCTAAATATATAATAAAAATCGATGGTGATACTATAAATCTGTTACTGCTCTGTCAAAGTGCAAAAATATTTATAAATTTATAAAAATATATGTATGTTATCTTCTGAAGATTATATGTTTTATAGTAATTTTATTTTAGTGCTAAGTAATGTGTATTTATAAATATATTTACTGCTATTGCTGCCGTATTTTTTATTTAAAAAAGTAATAAACAGCATTTTTTTTACCTTTCATAACCAATTGAATATTGTTTGTAAAAATAATATTATTTTCATAGATCCATTTATACGAATTTAATATAAAGATGTATATGTCTAAACATGTAAAGTAAATCAAATTTATTAGGTTGTATTCGATTTTATTGGGTGCATTTAAATAATTACAAAGAAAAATATAAATTATTTGTGTATGCATATTAAGGTCCGTATCCATCTAAGGAGACATGACGAGAGGATCTCAGAGATTTACTTGAGATACATCTCAATATCATGTACACGTGTTGAGTTTTTGATCTGGAGATAAGATTGGTAGAAAGAGACACAAATTAATACCAGTGTAAACGACGTTCGATTTGACAGCAAGGTTTGATACGTGCACACGAACATCACCGTTAAACCACCATAGATCTGTACATTTATCTATATATATTCTGATAAGTAAGCATAAGTCATTAAACGTTAACATAAATAAAGGGTGTCAAGCGAAAAATTTAAAGTTTAATATTAAATTTTAAAAAACAACTATATTATTCCCATATTTTATTTAAACATAATGGAGTTTAACAATGCGGATATTACGTTTTATAAACAATATCGTTAAAAGGCATCCATTTCTCTCAAGATACTCTTGTAATCGGACTCTTAAATTTGCGAACACGTGAGAGCAAAGCATTGGTTCAATGGCAGCAACTTCACAGTGGATATTTTCATGTAGAGCCTGAATTGTTCAAGGATTCTTCCTATAAACTCTTTACTTAAGGTATCTCCATAAAAAAAATTGCACGGTGTAAGGTCCGATGATCGAGGTGCCCAAGGTATGTCTCCGTACTTGCTGATTTATTTATTGGGAAAAATTCATCTCAGCTTCTCCATTAAAACTCTAGCTGTGTGAAGAGTGGCTTCGTCTTGCTGAAATTGTGTTCTGTTATTGAACCCGGGAAACAGCTACGTTGCGGTACTAAAAACTCGTCGATCATTCGGCAATACACGTCAGCAGTGACTATCTCTCACTGGTTAAAAAAATAAGGGCCAATTATCCCTCGGGCAGAAATTACACACCATACTGTCGTTTTTGGACAATGCAAACGTTTTTGATGGCGTTCCCTTGAGCTATCAGGGCACCAATATCTCAAGTTCTGTTTATTAACATAGCTATCGATGTGAAAATGTGCTTCGTCAGTAAACAATATATTTACAAGCGTTTGTGCTATTCCAAAACTTTCCAGCATCGTTCTCGCTAAGTTTTCATGTAAAGAATAGTCATTTTTGTTGAGAAACTGCGCGATTTGCAGTTTGTATAGGTGAAACTGTAGTTTATTTTTCAAAATAACGTGCACTGTTGATTTTTTTATTCCAGTACAGGCTGCAATCTTCCTTATCAATTTACGCGCATTGCGCATAATTTCACGTCGAACTTGAACCACGTGTTTTGGCATCGCTGCTGAAGTTGATGGTCCCGGGGGAGTTTGGTTAACCACTGTCTCTTCTTGTATGATCTTTTGAACCCAATACCAGATAAATTGCGTACTCGGCCTATCACTTACTCGTCGAATATTAAAGTGAGTACAAAAAGCGCGACGCACACGAACCAATGAATCACCACACTTTAAATATTGCTCAACCAAGAACGCGCGGTGCACTCCCGACCAGTGACTCACTGTCGGGATGGTTTACGAGCAATTACAATTTAATCTTGAAATTTTTCTGCTGGATACCTTTCATAAGGCGTTAAATTACAAACATTTATTAAGTTTTAACAGTTGCTGGACGTTTGACGTGCGTGACGTGTGAAGTAAGACACGAGGCGGCGTATCTCTGAGACATAGTGCGTATTAGGGACTACGAAAGCTGAGAGTAAAATCTGTATCCAGAATTTGTCTCGAGTTAAAATATAGGTTGTGGGTTCAATTTCTACTATAAACAATCAAATTTATTCCTTTTTTTTGTAGTTTGCTTTGCCTTACTGTAAAAAAATAATATTTTTTTATGGCAAGTTTTTATAATCATCATTGAAAAATAACATTTCACAGTAGATAGATGACGGACAAGTTTGTCTTGGTTACCTATTTGGATGTATAATCAAAAAAGGTGACCACAATTCCGTTGTACATCTCCACAAAAACATGACGAAGCGAGATAAATTTCTGCGTTGCAGTTTTTATTTGCGGCAACTCGTCACACACGTCACACGCCTCATATTATTATTTATTATTTTTACCAATGCAACAAACGGCCCAATTTCGATTGTAATGATATATTGAAGTAACATCTCGCCATGAGCAAATTGCTCCAAAATATGTTCTATCGTATAAGGAGATACCGCTGCCGTCATTTTTTTTTATCCTTAAATGGCTGGAATTTGCACGCTGACAATGGCGTCATCGAATATTATTTCTTCAAAATATTAATACGGTCGTGTCTGAATGCCGGTCAACAGATAGAAAAAAAATCAATGGATTAAAAAAGTTACATTATTGAAGGACTTTGTGGAAAAGAATGTAACAATTTATTTTAAACTATTGACTACTTAAATGATTGTATATACATACGAGTATGTTATCCCTGCGGGAATAAATTAAAGATACAACATTTGCTAGATTCACTTCTACTCTATATATTCCACGTATTTTTTGTTACCATCCATAAAGTCAAATAAATGAACATATCTGCCTGTTGATATGTTCATTTATTTGACTTTATGGATGGTATGTTGTTTTTTCTTATGATCTATAATTTTCATGCAGACCAAACGCCGGCAACCTTTTTTGACTACGGGTCATAATCAACCAAAATGTGTCTGTCAAGATGACGGTTCGGGTCAATGGGCTTTTTCATTTTAAAACAGTCCTTTAGTGAATAATAAAACAAATTTTATTGAATAAACTGTTACAAAATGTTTTAAAGAGAACACATTATTATTTGTGAAGATGTAATTTTTTCAGAACATATTTCTGTGACATTTAAATACAAACTAAATGCATCAATTAGAAACATATACATACAAATAAACTCAATTTTTATCAGGATCCAGGATCTCTTCCTATCCGGGCAAGTGCGATAGCCAATTACACTACGTCAGCCTCGTAAATGGTTGACAAATTTTCGAACTTACATGTTGCCGCTATTTCAAATTGATAGATCTTACAGTAGTCATCCGTTCCATGTAAAGCATATCAGTAATGCCATCGTCACATAGTTATCTTCCTTACTTTCCAAGCCGATAAAATAAGAAGGGTAGAAAGAATGTAGAAAATAAATAATGTGGAGAGAAAATTAACCAAAACCATAGATTACGACCGATTTTATAACTGTTAAAACCGCGCGTATTGCCAATTTTGGGGCATTGTTCGTAATTACTACGGCAGTTGGCATTAAAAATAATGACGGGGCGATTTCGAATGTAACATTAGTTTTGTAATGTCACACTATATATAATTTGCGGCTAAATGTGCTAAATTTTCTGCTAATTTGGCCAAAATTTTAACGATCCACCAGCAAAATGTTAGTGTCGAGGTTCGGTTAGAGGGCGTTACTCCTAGTAGAGCAATATTTATTGTTCACAACGGATGTGTTTTGATTTATTTAAAAAAAAAACGGAAGATTTAATAACTTTTTTTTTTATTCACTTATAATAACTATTTAAAGTACGATTTATTCTGCTTAAATTTTGTAATTAAAATCTGACTGCGGAATTTTATGGATTCAGTCAAGGGGCGTGTTGTAATATTACCAACATATCTCGTATTTACGGAAGCATTAATTAAAAAAAAGGAAACTGCTCTAACCGGAGGTGTGTTTAACCCAATTAAAATGAGCTCTTTTGTATGAATGAATACGACAAACCAGTGGCAGTCGTGTGATGTTAAAATAATTGTAAATATATAATTTTATATATTTAACATTTGCAAATTCAATTTTGTGTTAATGTTCATTTTTATTTTTAGATATGGGTGTATTAATTAATTAAGACAAATAATCTACATACATTTTTTTTTAAATTTCACCGTTTGATTTTCAAATACATTGGATCACTCCTGTTGCCTGCTCGTCGTTTTAAATAACAAATACTTCATTGTAAAGAAATATTTTATGAAGAAAATAATTATTTATGAAGAAGAAAAAACAAACTAACCAAACAAAATTAAACAATAAATATTTCATTATTTTAACTACAAAGTTGATTTCGCTAATTTTAAAAATAATAAATATTTCATTTTGAAACAGTTTGTTTATGAAGAAAAAATATATACTAACCTAACCTAACCTAACCTGACCTAACCTAACTAGAGGAACTTCTGAACTAAAGTAAGTGTATAAACAATGAATTATCCATATTAGAAAAAAATATAACAATATAAACTGAGTCAGTAGACAGGGGAGTAAGGGGTATAGGTGTACGACCCTATGACTATGCTTTCTTGTTTCGTGCCGTTATTTAAAAAGTCATAAATTACTATAAAATACTTTATTACATCACATATGCAAATTTTCCTCAACATTTTAATGTTTAGCGTTTCATGTATGACATTGTGGCTAACTTTGCCACATTCATTTAATTTAAAGAATATATATTTTAAATTTTTTTAACGAGTTAATTATCAAACGTCGCAATTCATGGCAGATCATTTGCGAGATAACTAGCACGAACTTTTAAAACTTGCAAAGGCACGTAACAAAAAAACATGACTGACCGCACTTCGAGTAATTAAAGGTTAAATGAATATGTATTGTACATAAATATTATGAAAGGTAGTTTGAATTAAATTGTAGATCAGTTTTTAATATTATGGCTAGACTGGTAGATTAAACATATTTTTAATTATTTTTATGTTATCTTTTCTAACAAGTTAATAATTCTTCATTCATTCAAACGATTTAAACGTATAAACTTATACAAATATATTGAATTAACACCGGCAACAACCGATTACTCGTTGCTAGACCCTGTTCTGGCTGATATATTACTACAGTTGATATCTGTAGACAATTGCAATAATGTATTTTTAATACCGCAATAATGTCAACCAACAATCGTTCAAAGGAATAAAAAATTATATGTTATTGCAAAGTAAGGTAAATGTGTTAATAACATTGAATAATTTTTAAAGTGCCATTTTTGTAAAAAAAATTACCTGAATGGCTTTTCCAGTATATCTCAACGTTTCATTAATTAAACAATTATCTCAGTTATGCAACACTGTACTGCGAAGCACGTACTTATATTTTTTTTAAATAAAGGTGTCAAATTTTTAACATCAAATATATCAGTTTATGTTGAGCAACATTGTTGCAGAACTTCTAATTCTTCTTCTTTTTTGACGGTCTTTCATTACGAGGATGACAGTCTGCTATGGTTTATCGATTGTGAGTCTGAGTGTGATTGGGGAGCCCTATTCTTGAAACGTATATCCTGTCACGTGTTGTGCACTTGCATTCGCTGTGCAGGGGTGGTTCTGAGGGACGGATCTTCCTCTTTATCTTTCCTCTTCCTTCGTTTCTCGGTAATTGCATCAGCTCTTTTCCATTCGCATACTTCTCCGATACAATATATTTTCTGATGTTTTCTCCTCGATCATGGGACACGGTTTTCCAGTATTCAGGGTGTCTTTGTATCTTTATCTGTTGCAGAACATCATACAGATGCTTATTTCTTCTCCTTCGTTAAACTATTGGCAGAGCAATCGTGCTTGCTATGATAATGATGATATCAAAGCTAGAACTATGCTCTAATCTCCAGCATTCCTGGCATAGCATGATGGCTTCATAAAGTATGCCAAACATTACAATATTCGTATCTAGTCGGCGATCTTCGAGAATGCAAAGATAATGACAATTGATTTATTGAATACCAAGCAGATACACGTGAATCGTACGTTTCCAACAATGATAATGTGGCTACTTTTTGGGGCATGGTCATTTTTTTAATGTATCCATGTATCCGCAACAACAAAGCACTCTCAAGGATTTCAAGTATGGTCCATCGCCATATTGGTGTGATGCTTTGGCCCGCAGCAATCTCTCGAGATATTTTCTCCACACTTTGGCATGCGTTTGATTGTCCAATAATGATGTTGTATCGGTGGCCATTGTCTCGCCGCTGAAACAATGCGCTATATTGCGTCAAATAAGAAATGCATGACTTGGTTAAATTTGTCAGATAAAAGATAGATAGCCAGTCGTGCGTTGGGCGATAGCTTCGTAACGCCTTTTCGCGTAATGATATGTCTAACATGTTTTTTAACTGGCGTACTTTCACAACGAAGTGATTTGTTTGTTGGTTAACAAAAAAAAATTTGAATTATTAAATAAAATTATAAATATTTAACTTTGGCAAGTGGATAGTTTTTGTGCGAGAAAAATTAAAAAATTACATTTAAATTTAATATTTATTATCATTAAATTAGATAAATACAAAAAATAATTGATCGAAGATAACAAAAAATCGCTTCACTATGAGAACTTCAGTTGACGGAATCTGGAGGAATGGCAAACTGAAACAGACACTTGTTACCGCAGCCGTTTTGTCAAATTTATCTGTCACCCACATATACCCATATAGACATACTTACGAAATCCGTGTTGAGAGTTAATTAAAGAGATGCTGTTAAATCAAATTTTCTAAGGGCGTGTATAAAGCTACATTGTTCTGTGGTATTTTAATACAAATTAAATTAATTTAAGTTTATTCAAAATTTTATAAAATGAAATCGAAAAATCTCTGGTATCTTTTAGCGTATAAAAGGTGATGGCTTTTATAAAATGAAATAATAGATGTATCAATTTAAAACAGCAACACATAATTTCGAAAATTTATCAATTTACCAGGCCGACATAGTGTAATGGTCAGCACGTTTCTCCGGATAGAAAAAGTTCCTGGTTTGAATACCAGTGGCAGCCAAAATATTTTTTTGATAAATTGATTATATCTGTATATACCTATGTCTATCTAATTGATACATTTAATTTGTATTTAGGTGAAAACAATTTCGAGAAAGAATGATTTAAGTTTATGGCTTGTAAACGATGTATTGTGCTTGTATGTATAAAATAAAATGTGTTACGTATCTCAGATATGTGTTGCATACCACCCCTATATTTGCTTTTCATGTTTGCTCCGCGCTAGCCTTTACACAGAGAACTTCCTATAAAATCTTTCACTCTTTCTTAAAGCGCTTTTTACTGCAGTGACGTAAAATGTATTGTTTGTCAAAATATCAATCTAGCTGACAGTAATATTATTATGAATTATATTTTCATAAATGTATATCGGTACAGTACATAGATGTAAAGAATTCTTCCATCAAGTCTACTCGGGAAATTTGAGGATTTATTCCTCACTTTTAAGCAATTAGATTCGAGGTCAGTCACGCATTACAATATTTTAATAATTGATACTTCATGAGCATCAAAAATGTTGAGATATAAATGAAACAATGATTTTAAGGTGTAAATACTAGATACGTCTACCCAAGCAGAAAAATCACCAATTTATCTGCAGAAAAGAATTACATAATTCTCTCAGTAACTGCATGTATTTATAAGAATCAATGTAGTATTCACATCATAGTTTAATATTACAAAAGGTATTAAGAAGAGTAATGTCACCAGCTATTCAACTTGTACATAGATAATTGTATGAAAGAACTGTCATGTATGTAGGGGCAAAAATGAGCATTTTGATTGTCCGCTGTTTGTTGTTCTGATAGATTTTTTTTTCATTTATCGTTTGCCGAAGCAATATAAAAACATCGCACATTGTGTGAAATATTATTTTATCGTAATTTTCTTAAGTTAGGCATTACAAAAGTGAATGTCCGTAACGCTGAGCAATAGAACAATTATTTTAATAATCAGATCAGTTATGAAAGAAAAAATCAGTTATCGTATAATTATTCCAGTTTCTGTTGAGTAAAGTTTTGATTCATTTGCGGTTGGATTTATTACAATTTTTTTTGATTTATTTTAATTAAAAAATATTATCGGAAAAGGTAATTGATGATAAAACTCGTGTATTCAATATTGTCATCTAATTACTCAATTGGTGTAGTGTAACTGGTAACGCACTTCCCCGGATAGGAAAAGATCCAGTTTTGGATCCCGGTAGCAACTAAAATATTTTTTCGATAAATAGATTTTTTTCTGTATATCTTTCTATTTGATACATTTAATTTGTATTAAAATATCACATATTACTGCAATTTCATAATAATAATGTACCCACATAAAAACATAAGTGTACATACTCGGTGTTCCACTACCTGTGAGTATATTGACCAATCATCTTCGACATAGATAATTAATTCACTTGAATTGGCTTTTTCATTGTCGTATCTGTTTCATAGATATGTTCATTATAGTTAAGTTATTATTTAAAGAAGAGAAACTAGTATACACTCTAATAATGGTTTCCATTGTGAAGCTTTGCAAATGATTAATTTTCAGAATAATTAAGGAAGTGGGATATATTAATAATGTACGCTGGCAGAAAAGAATATCGGTAGTATATCAAATGGATGGCTCTGCCCATCGGCAGTGACGTCCGAGACATACTTCCTGGACAATGAACATTAAGAAAAATTCATGAGCAACGTAAGACAACGAAAATTTGACATCATGTTATTATATTCAAATATACGAGTAATTGATTCTTCAGTAACGTAATTTAAAAATCAATTTAACTGATACCTAAAGAAAAAATCCATCATTCTAACACGTTCCAGGAATCCATTTTGTTAATTCGTTTTTAAATCTCTGTATGTAATTGTACTGAAATACATTACGTGTACGATAAATGTCTTAATTCGAATTTTCGACATGTTTTTACGAGTGCGAGTTGCTGGTACCTACATGTATATATTCGTTAGTATGTATATAATCGTAAGAACGCCTCACTGCTAACTATGACGAAGATCCAAAAAAATCATGTTTATGGTTATCCACAATAATTGTTCTTGGGATTTTAATGTTCCACAATTCTGGTTCTGATATATTATGATATAATAAATTCGCCTTTTACGTGATCGTTTACGAAGAGCATAGATTTAGATAATCTGAAATGATTTTGTTACTTTTACTTTACAATTATATTTACACAGTTAATTATATTATTATATATCACTATATCAATTAAATTTTTTAATTTAAAATAAAATAACCTTTCAATTATTATCTTAAAAAGATTCCAAAACATCAGATATTAGAAATAAAATTAAGTAAACAATCTTTAGAGTGAATATCGATATTTTTTAATAATAATTTATAAAATTAGTTGAATCTCATTTATTAGTTAATTCTCATGAAGAGAGTAATGAGGTCAATTAAGAAATATAATTATGAAATATAGAGAAAATATAATTATAACACATTTAATTTCAGAAAATAAATTAAAAAATATTTACTGTATTATGTTTTATAAATAACAAGAAAAAACACTTTGTTTAAAACCACTTTTTATTGATGCATCAAACATGTTTCAAGATGTACGGTCCCTTCTCGCGAAACAATGTATACTTAAATTGAAAACGCAAGCATAGACAAAAACAAAACGATAAAAATATAAGTGATGAGTAAATAATTAGGAACTACACCCAGCGGAACATAAATAGCAGCACCCTCTAATTAGGTACAAAAATTCTCATGAAGCGTCAATGAAACTCAAAGTAGGTAACAGGAGAAAGCAGTTCGCTTCCAGAAAGAGCAATTCGCTTATGAGATACCTGAAAAACCCTACATTTCTTCACTTTACTCGTTTTTGCAGTGAGTGGTTGTTTTTATTAGTGTGTTATTAGTTTTACCGAATTGCAATGCTAACGAGACTTCAACTAAGTGAGCAAACAAAGCAATGATAGTTGACCTATTAAAACAAAACTTTTCTAATTGAGCAAGGCAAATTCAGTGTAATGAGTCATTGGTTTGAAGATTTCTCCAAAGAGTCCAGGAAAGTGGGACATTAAATCGAAAAATGGGAAATGTTTTAAAGCGTAGAACTTCAAATAGAGATTATCACATTTTGGAACAACTTTCTTTGAAAAATCGTTTTTTTTTCTGCTTCAGTGGAACTCCAAGACATCAGTGCTAGTGTTAGATTCAAAATAGGCTCAACGATATGGGTTTATGGGCAAGAAGACTCATTAAAAAACCTCTATTAACCAAGAAAATAAAGAAAAAACGGTTGCAATATACCAAAGAAAAAGTAAATTGGTCTGTGAGTGGTGGGAGAGAGTTGTTTTTTCTGACAAAATAAGGTTTAACATGCTTAGTCCAGATGGTTTACAGACAGCGCATCGGATATCCGGGGAGAGGTACAGCGATGAAAGTATCGCACCCAAAGTGAAATGTTCTCCATATGTCATGGTGTGGAGATGCATCACATCACTTGGTGTTGGCAATCTTATTATGCTAGAAGGATCGGTGAATGCCGAGAAGTACAAAAAAAAATTCTTGAAAAAGTTGCCAACAACTAAGAATTCGACTCAAAAACTTTATGATCCAGTATTTCAGGACGATTCTGTACCTTGCTGTCGTGCCCGCTCTGTAAGTTAATTTTCATGAATCTTTAAAAAAAAATTTACTTAATAAACATTCTTAACACTAAATTTCTTTAATTTTTTCACATGTATATTTAAAGAATTGTTGGGATTGAAATCACTTTCATGGTCAAAAAACAGTCCAGATTAAAATATTATTGAAAATTTGTCGTCCACAATGAGTGAAAACATCTGCAAAAAATTGCCCAAAACAATTAAAGAATTAAAAAAACATTGTAGAATGCGTGTGGTATAAAGAAATTACAGTGGAATACATACACAATCGTCATAAATCAATGCCGAGACATATTCAGAGTGTAATCCGTTCCAAAAGGGTTAAAAAAAATATTGATTTGATGTTTAAAATTATAAATTCGCTTTAAAATGCTTCCGACCTAATTTAATTAAAAATATTAGTATCAAAATTAAATAACAAATCGATGTAGAAGCAACATAGAAATCATTTTTGATTAAGAATGACTGATTTAGTTCGAAGAGATATTTATGTATTTCTTAATAAATGTAGTCTTCTATAATTAAACCCTTTAAAATGTATATTTATTAAAACTAAAGTATGTACATATATTGTCTTATTTACGTAAAATATAACGGCTAACAACGAACGGCTGTTAAAGTGAACAAAATAGCCGAAATTATATTTACAATAGGTGCGGCTATTTTTGTTGCGCTCGGTGTATTGCGAAAACAAATTTAAAAGGTGGCTATTTGCAAAAAAGATTTGATTATTTATAAACCTCCATATTTCAAGATCAATGGTCTCTTCATCAGAGTGTATACTAAATTAAAAATACAAGTATGGACAGATTTAATTTTTGCAAACATTGAAGATGTTATTATGTTTTAAGTTTCCGAGTTCAAGAATACTTTATTTGTATAATTGGACAGTATTTGAATAATAAATTTATATATGAATTTACAAAAGCCTTGATACGGTACAATATATTTATTAATATTTTCTTAGTGCTGTACACACATTACTACTACAACTATCTTATATTAGGATATTCATATTAAGGAACATTCCCTTTTCGTTGAAGCGCTCTCCGTCAATTTATATTCTGCACCAGGTCTTTTATTTTCCGGTACTTTCTTTATCCTCTCCACTTCAACAATCTATTAAATAATAAATACGAGTTCTTATACGGTATATAATAGAGCTTTATTTTTTTGTTGATTTTTTTTTATTTTAATTAATATTAAAAATATAATACAATTTGAATAATCAGTGGATATATATTTTACAATATATATTTTAACATTTGTTTCTTCTCTATGAGAGTAAGACTCGTGTATAGAGACGGAGTATATACGAGTTAGTTTATGTTTCAGTTAGTCTGTGCACATATTTTTTTTTACTTCAGTTACAAATTTTTCTAATTGTGATGGGGAAATTGTTAATATTTACAAATATCTTGTAATCCGCGGGATGATGAAACAATTATTTAATTCACGATATAATGGTGATTATTATTACATTATTCATTTTATTTAATATAATATTATTTGAAATTATATTGATTAAAATAGCTTGGCGCAATAATTCGCTAAATTACTCATATATAAGTACACAATACAATACAATTTAATAATAATACGATATTAAGGATAGTGTAATTTTTTTTTGATATAATTGAATTAAAGCACATTTTTATTGTGAAGTTGCAATTTCAGAACATAATTCTGCGCTATTAAAACAAATTAAATGATTCAGTAACAATAAAAAATTGTTAAATTTAATTCTTATTATGATGTTTGAATTATTCAGTGAATCAGTCTGTGATATTTTAAACACTAATTAAATATATTCATTAGAAAGATATATATATATATATATATATATATATATATATATATATATATATATATATATATATATAATCAATTTTAACAATAAATATTGTTGTTGCGCCATCGGGATTTGAACCTGGATCTTTTTCCAAGCCGAGGAAAGTGCATTATCCAACTATACTACAGCGACATTATTTTTGAAGACAAATTTTCGAATTTTTTGGTTGGATAATGCACCTTCCCGGATTGGAAAGAGATCCAGGTTCGAATCCCGGTGGCGCAATAACAATATTTTCCATTAAAATTGATTTTAAATGTATATCTTTCTGATTAATACATTTAATTAATATTTAAAATATTTCAGACTTACGCACTGAATAATTAGAACTTCACAATAAGAATATGAAGAATACTAAAATATATACATTCAGATATACATTGAATCGAAATTTTTTCTTTAATCCTGGCGTCACCTAACGTGTATTGCTCAAAGGTTTTTGAAATTCATTGAAACATAAAGTTAATTCCTTTTTCAAATATAATTATAAATGTATTCTTTATAAAAACTTTATAATATATGTCTCAAATTTGTCAGAAACTTAAATGGTTAACGTAACAAAATAGTAACATATTTCCCTAGATAAGAAAAGTTCCGGGCTTGTATCCCGGTGGCTATCAAATATTTTTTCGATGGATAGATTTTATGTCTTGCTAATCGATTCATGTAATTTGTTCAATGTATTTTAGTTTGAAAACGTGCATATGTGTAAACCTGTCTGTAAGTGAGTGTATTAGGGTAGGCATCATAGTTAGAAAATAGTTTACTAGGTTGCTAAAATACTCCAGATGTATTTAATATTATGATGGATGTAATGAATTGTAGCTTTCAAAAAGTACGTTGACACGTGAAATTTTTTTAAAAATATTCGTAAAATTTTTAATTAATGTTCATGAAACGCATTATAAATGTTATATCCGTTGAGTTGCGCTAGTTAGAAGTGAAACAGTGTGTTACAAAAACGTGTAGGTATGTATATTTAAAAAAATCTTTATATATATATTTAAGTTTATTTAATTAAATATATTTTTTAAACATTTTATAAACTAAACAAACTTTGCAGAAGAAATAGACTCAATAATAATTATACACATAAAAGTATAATCTAGTGATGGTAAAATCGTTATTTAAACCGTTATTTTGACTGTTATTATAACTGTGATTGTGTTTGATCATAACAATGATTGATAACTGATTAACGTAATTCTTCAAGCAATGACTAGTACACTAGAAAATAAGCCTCCGACAGATAAATCTTATTTACCAATCATCGACACAATCACAGTCACGTAACGGTTTACCATCACTAGTAAACTCGTACATTTATTTAAAATCTATTAATATATTTAAGGTGGTACCATCTATTTCTGCATTCTTTCAATTCTCAAACAGCGCCGAACATATCCTACCAGTTTAAATTTAATAATTAATGAGTATAATATGTTATTTAATAATCCGCTTCACAATTATTTCAAAACATGTCATATGTAATATTTTTCTAAAGGCCACCTTTTGTCACAAGATTAGCAACATATACGTATCAACTCAGTTGTGAATATAAAAATTAAATATTTTTTTATGTGAAGAAACGACATTTCTTTATTAATTAATTCATGCGTTCAGGGTCCGTGGTGGTTATTATCTTTAGATAATTCAGCCAAATTGGCCTGTATACATTAATTATTGAAATTATTCAAAGAATTAATGTTATCTGGTTCGAAGACGTTGTTACAGGGTGTAGCTCTATAATCGTCGATTTAATTCTATCACTGAATGGTAATATTATTTTTTTCATTTATACAAACATCGGTGGTTCTAATGGCATACAGGTGGTTGCGTAATTCAACTCCCCTTTCTTAAACTAAATTCAAGCTATGCGAAGAATTTTATTTATTTATTGAGTACTATAATAAAATCGTAATTAGTATATTTATAAATTACTTACGTGTTTATTATAATTATGTTCATTTTATTATTTCACCAAGTATGACCCTGTTTTCAAAAAATCTCAGTAGGCCGAGATCTTTCATTGACATTAGACTGTTCATCAAGCTGTGCTACGAAAAGTAAATTAATCTTCTTCTATTCTGTGCAACAACTTCAGTGGCGCATTTTATGTTTCCAATAACAATAGTCTTGGGTTCAAATGCGTATGGCATCTCAGATATTTTCGAAAAATATTACACACAACATTACATCATTTTATTTCACAATTTTTTTTTAAATCCCTTGTGACATATTTAACATCGTCTTCCGAATAAAGGTCTCATAACGTTTCCACTCTCTTTGGGCATTGTGATGTTAAAAAATGCAAATTACACAAAAATTAAATTTTAGTAAAGCGTTATCAAGCAATACCTAAAATTTAATTATTAAAAATTTTAATTTAGACGATCTAACTACAATAAGATTATTTTATGTTAATTAAAAATATTTTAAGGGTCTATTTGATCACTGTTACAGTCTTATTCTTAGTTTTGCGTTACTTACACATAATTAATGTGACTAATACGAACGGACTATCCATAGTTGTATTACGAACGGGACGTTTGGATTGTTCATGTTAACGATATGTTTGCTAGCGCAGAATCTGGAATAAGTCTGCTAGATACATTCTGATTAGTGTAATCAAACATATAAAAATTGACAAATTGGTTGAATGTTCGAGATGAAACATGAACAAATTTAACTGAAGTGTAGTTATTTCATAATATAGTAGTTAATACTTTAAGGACGTTACCAAAGAGCAGTCGTACTCAATCTTCAAAAAGATTTCCTTGTATGTAAACTTCTATGAATAAAATAAAAAATAGTTGAGATACAGTATACTTTTTCGCTTCCGCTCACATGCGCAGAAGTTCAAAAATCTCTCACTATTCAAATTATAAAAGGAAACGTCAAAACCATTCAAGAGTAGCTCACTTTTAACATGTTTTATAACAAAATGAATACCTCTTGTTTTAGTTATTTTTACAGAAAAATATTTGTTAAATTTTCAATTAATGATTCTCAGTTTTTCAAAACAATCGTAAGAAAATTACTATTGCTATTCAATTAAACGAGCGCTACAACATCGATCGAGGTATGGTTCGTATGTTAAATGTGTAAATTGAATTAGTCAATATTTACAAATTTACTATCGCAAGGAATATCGAAAAAAATTTCTACGTATAAAAGACACTCATAAGTATGTGTATTCAAAGTTTCAAAAGGATTATAATGTGATTTTTTTGGGAACGTCCGTAAGTGTGAGAAAATTAATTTAAAAGTTCGGTAATTTTTCAATCAAAGAATTGTATATCTTTAGTTAATGGTATAGATATCTTATACTAGGAATATTAGTATTGAAGTATATTGTTGGAAGCCCTGCACCAGAATTCGTCTAGCCTAGAGTAGGTACATCAGCGATAGTCTGTTATAGATTGCAGATAAAGTGGCCGGTTCATTTGCATAAAATTATCATGCGTTACCGTATAATAACAGCGGCGGAGCAGCCGGCATTCCGATCCTCGTGTATCGAGAACGTACTGAGTATTTTTTGTCGTCAGCTCACCAATCGGATATTTTGTAAAATGGCGCAATCAGGAACGATGACCGCGACAAAAGTAATAATTTAGTTTTTGTGAAAATTGCACTAAATCGCTCGACACTATCGCGTGTAATTCTCCGAAGTGATTATGAAGACATTTCTTTCATTTAGCATCTTACCTTTTATATTATTGACGTGATTCGTGCGATGTTACTATCAAAATTCTGATCGATTATGTTCAAAAATGACAAATAATGAAAGGGGTGAAATGAATTGAAGATGAATGGAACGTGATATATTTAATAGTGTTTTGAACGAATTTAAATGTAATGAATAATAAAATCAAAGAGAGGTATGTCGTATATGATATGTGTAGGGGAGATTTTAATAATGCACATCGTTTTATATTCTAATACGATAAAACAATAATTTTGAAAGGACCTACGACTGCCATATACTCAAAAAGGTTAAAACTGAAGGTGCAAACTATGGGTACTAACACTTATGAAAATAGTTACGTGTTATATATAAAGTAAATTCACCCCATATGGTAACTATTTACGAAGTATTAAAATATCAACAATACATTATTTTTACAAATTTTTTTCTTCTCTTATAATGTTTGTTTCCAATAATCCAATAAAGCAATATAAATTTATGTTGTTTAATTAGTGTAATGTATCATGGTGTAGTGAATGTGTGACGCGCGCATGTTGGCAAGAATGCCAGCATGGAAGGGATAAAAGAGCATCGCGCTTGGGCGCACGCTATGTCACGCCGGAATCGTGGATCAGAACACTTCGAATATATTGTACTTATAATTATCAAAACTGTATTAACTACCTGATTTCCCGCACACAAGAAGTACAAGAAGACTTTTTTGCAGCCGAAACAATCGATGCAAGGAACTTTACAATTGGTGTTTATGTTTGTTTATGTAATTAAGTAATTTGATTATATATATATATATGTCTGTAATAAAATAATAAATTCACATTTTCATTGGTGATGTTGTGATTATTTAGAATATATTGTTCTTAGATAAATAAATCAAAGTAATGAAAGTAAATAAGAATAAGTATATCTTTTTAAAAAAATAGAGCTACCACCAGGAGTTGCCCTCCAAATGATTCTACATAAGTGTTTATATAAATGATTTCAATAACATATAATATTAAGTAAATATTTTACTACAAATTAAATCTATTAATTGGAAAGATATATATATATTGATTTTATATAGATATATATATATATATATATATATATATATATATATATATATATATATATATATATATTGATTTTATATAGATATATATATATATGTATATATATATATATATATATATATTGATTTTATATAGATATATATATATATATATATATATATATAAAATCAATTTATGGAAAAAATATTGTTGTTGCTGTCGAGATTCGAACCTGGATCTTTTCCTATCCGAGGAAATGCATTAACCGATTATGCCACATCAACACTGTGAGTTGACGACAAATTTTCGAACTTATATGTTGCACTTTCAAATTGATATATCTGTCGTTCTATTATTGGAAAGCCAAATTTTTTATATTTACGGAATCTCAAACACCTTCGAGTAATCCGATAGGAGACGCCAGATCTAGGTTCGAATCCCGGTAGCAACAACAATATTTTTTCGATAAATTGATTTTATATGTATATTTTTTCTAATTAATACATTTAATTTGTCTATCAAGTGTTTGCATTATATTGTGAAATAAATGCATTTTGCGTTTGAATCCTTTTGTTTGATAATATGCAATGTCTTTCGGTATAAAGCTACATTCACTATTATGGACAAGCAATCTGCAAAATGTTTTAAAGATTTCCATTACGTTCTTGGGAAGCATTCCATCGCTGGCGGGTGTACTCTTCATTATTCTAATTCTGTCCTTTTCATCTCGATATTAAGCATGGCTTACTTAGTGTAGGCTGCAGACAGCGTTCATCAGGGCTGGATCAGAGAAAGTGCAAAACTGATTATGCTTTGAAAATATTTTTTTTACAACAGTGGAAACTTCATAAAAAATACGTATTTAGGATGCAGGATTAGCAGATGATAATAATATCAGGAGATTTAATGACGTGACAGTGAGAAGGAACTTATCTATTATTTAGTTCATATAAATATACATACAATCTAGTTTTTTACAAGTAACACGGTACAAATGAATTTAATAAATTTAAAAAAATATAATACAATGAAATATCATGAAAAAATACATGAATATAAAAAAAAGGTATGATGTGTATCTGTTAAAAATGTACAGTATTTTATTGGCTTCTTTATTAGTACAGAAATGTTTTTTCATTATTTTAATAATATTTAAAGAGTATCTACAAATGTATACCATACCCAAAGCAAATTGTTAAAAACATTCAATTTAAAATTTAGCTCATAATTGAACAAAAATATTTATTAATACATATTCAGAAAGTTAATTATCCCGAAACATGAAAAAATATGTTATCTTTTATGAAAATATGATTTGTAAATTTTAACTCTTTTAAAAATTGTACAAAAATATTTAAAAGTAAAAATAATATTAAATCAATAATTCATGTTATTCTATTTAGTCTAAAAAGTATTTTTATATTAATTAATATAATTTATAAAAGTATAAGGCAATAGCTGTGTGTAATAAAATATTATTTTCGCGGTAATACGTAGGTACATTTTACAAAATTTTATAAAATTACAAAATATTAGAGTTCCTTTCAAATTATTATTTTTATTTAGTAATATATCCAGAATTGAAATATTTTATTATAAAATTTGAATAAAAATATTATATCTGTGTGTTTTATAGAGTAGGTACCATCGAACACTAAAATTTGCTAAAAGCAGATGTCTTCAAAACATGTTTGGTACTATTATTTTTGTAATACGCTCATTTAACTTGATAAATTCATAAGATGTGTGTGATAAATTCATCATCATCATCCTTTGCAAATATGAGGCGATCAGATCCAAAACATAAACTTTCTCCAGTCTTGGGCCAAATAAATATTCCGAAACCTGTAATTAATCTGTCTGTATCTTTCTTCATTACATCCACCACAATCGCGGGCTGCCTAGTAATCGTGTTTCGGCAAGGATTCACCTTTTCGTTAGTTCTATAGTTTATTGCATCCACATAGCATAATCATCTACATAGCACATCTTGGACAGACTCTCGACTACGAAAAGTTCAGCGGAAAAATTTCAAGATTATATTGTAATTGCTCGTGAACCATCAGGGTGAGTCACTGGACGGGAGCGCGTTCGCGGTTGAGCAATTTTAAAGTGCGGTGATTCATTCGCGCTTTTTATACTTATACTCACTTTAATATTCGACGAGTAAGTGATGGCCCGAGCACGCAACTTATCTGGTGTTGTGTTCAAAAGTTCAGACAAGAATGGACAATGGTTAACCTAACTGCTCCGAGACCATCAACGTCAGCACCGACGCCAGAATATGTGAAATTATGCGCAATTCGCGTAAATCGATAAGAAATATATGAAGCCTATACTGGAATAAAAAAATCAACAGTGCACGTTATTTTTAATCATAAACTACAGTTTCACCCATACAATCTGCAAATCGTGCAGTTTTTCAACGAAAATGATTATTCTTTACGTGAAACCTTAACGAGAACTATTCTGCGACGTTTTGAAACAGCGCAAACGCTTGGAAACATATTGTTAACTGACGAAGCACATTTTCATGTCGATGGCTATGTTAATAAACAGAACATGAGGAGAACGTGGTACCCCAACAACCCTAGGGAATGCCATCAAAAAAGTTTGCATTATCCAAAAACGACAGTGTGGTGTGCAATTTCTGCCGAGGAATGCCCGTATTTTTTTAACCAGCGAGAGACAGCCACTGCTGACGTATATTGCCGAATGATCGACGAGTTTTTGGTACCGCAACTACAGCTGTTTCCCGGGTTTCATAATTTCAACAAGATGGGGCCACTCCACACATAGCTAGAGTTTCAATGGAGAAGCTGACGGGAATTTTTCCCAATAAATTAATCAGCAAGTTTGGAGACATACCCTAGGCACGGGATATTTTAAGTCAAGAGTTTACAGCAATAATCCATGAGAATAACACTGTAGTTTTTTAAAATTTAATATTAAACTTGAAAATTTTTCGCTGAGCACCCTATATTTGCCATGACAAATCGTTTCATTTTTTAGCATCTTTTGACAAGGGAAGATAGCTTGTTGCGGTGGAAAATATCGAAAGACGAATAGGAAGAGGAAGATCCCCCCCCCAGTGGACCAACCAACTGGAAAAGACAATATGTACTTCTCTGGTGACAGGTATCACGATCCTTAGTCACGAAGAACCAACGTGGATGAGCAGTCAGTTACGCTCATGTTGAAAACCAGGAATCAGATATTTATGTATATCCGTTTGGTCATAAAAAGGTTCTGTAACGCAAAGTAGGTGGTGTTTCCGCCCTCAATCCTCTCGACGAGATCCAAAGAAATACCATTATTTACGGATACGTTGATTCTCAAATATTTGAATGATTTAGAAACTAAATGAAAGCTTGCAAATTACCGATATAAATATATATTTTTAATATAAACGTACTAATTGAAACCAGCAGAAAAAATTTCACTGTATATTTAAAAAACTTGATATATTATTTTAAACATACATTTAAATTGATTCAGATTTCGTGAATAGCGTAATTTATTATTACATTGTATAACAACAGCATTTACCCATCAATGAAAATGAACCAAGTCTTACGGAAATTCGCTTATATTATTATAATAGTAATAAAGATAGGGTATCGGATTCGAGGCTGGCCTCAGGGCGCGGAGTTTCCTCGCTCCGCCACTGAAATAATCTTTGATTGTACATGCCCAACAATTTTATACATTTTCGTATTATTAACCATTTAATATTAAATAAATATAAAAGGTCAAATAATCTCGATTCGCCATCGTTAAAAATCAGTTTTTAATCATTATTTGATAGGGCGATCTGTGTGCAAAATTCTTCTTGTGCTACAGAAGTACTTTCTACCATTTAAATATCGTAATATTTTAATTTAATTTAAGTAAATATTGATTATATAACAGGTCTACTTTAATATATGATCACCAAATATAGATACAGGTTTTACAGAGAGAGAAGATCAAGAATCCATACTGCCGAAATGAGGGGAATTACAGGACTAACACTAATAGATTGATAGAGGAGACCCTTGGCAGGGAGTCTCAACTTATATATAGAAAGATTTAAGTATGATGTTGATTACCAAGGTATATCTTCAAGGCAACTTTGGAAGCAAAATGAGCAATGGATCGATCGCCTTAGACTAAGTTGGGATAAACAACAAAGAGACTTTATGAAGACAGAAATACTGTGATAATGTGAAAATGGATACTGAATTATAAATAGTATTATAAACATTTTAAATTTATTTTTTGAATGTTGTGTGTAGCAAAACAACTAGCACTATGGCACATTCCTGAGTGTCCTTTATTATATTTTATAGTACATGTATGCTGAATGAATATCACATCGATATTTTAACGTATTCTTAATCTAAGCAAAATGCTTGTGCTATAAAATAATACGACTAAATTGGTCTCCTGAAACAATTAATGAACCCCCATCCATCTGCGTGTCTTACTGCTAGAACAAATAACCTCAACACTTTTTTTATCTTATTCCTACATCTTTCCATTTTTTTTTACATACATAGCATCAAATGAAAGAGATCGCATCTAAAATAATATAATTTAAAAATGTTACTTTTGACGATGTTGTAGCTTATAAATAGATCTAAGTCATCAGTTAAAAAAACACTACGAAGAAATTTTTTATTTGTAATACTGATTTAAAAATATAAGTTTATTAACGAACAATGCAAGATACATTTTTGACTTGCTCAAATTGCGAATGCATCCCTGATCTGAAACGCATGTTTTATGAATAAAACATTGAAGATATTACCATCACGTGCAACAAACTGTCTCGCGTCGTCAGGGCGACGGACATCGCCGTCGGGTGATGTTGGTGAAATGTGATGAAGGAATTAGGTCCATGTTGGATGCTCATTGTCTGCAACGGCAGTCAGTGTGAAGATTTATATTCGTAAAATAAAAATAAAAGTGCATTACTCCGTCTTACATTCATATTTTATTTAAACCTTTTAAAAATTGCAACAGATTGTAAATATCTACATAAATTACGTAAGAAAACCATTTTTTTATTTTAAGTTATTTATTTCGCGAAACAGTTTATTTAAATATTTTTCAAACGCAATAAAAAAAAATTACAACACCTGGACTAGATGCAATTGATTTTTTACCAGATATTTTTTTTAATTTGCATCGGTTGGCAATCGAGCACACTTGAATCAGTAAGACCGCTCTATATATTTCATATGGTAATATTTTTTTAAAATAATTTGACAGTCGGTATTTAAATCTCTAGTTTGCATTCAGAAATTTCAAAATAATATTTGTTATGTTATAAAGGCATGGTTTTAATATTCTAACCATTTTCAAACTAAGGTAAAAATATATTAGCACTGAAACTTAAACATGTGTAACTTAAATAGCCTTTAATACCCATAAAGTTTCACAAATTAAACAGTCATACTAATTATCGTATCGTAGCGTCTCACCTGCAAAAGATACATAAAATAATCAATTTATTGTATAAAATTTAAGAAAGACACAAACTATACATTTTATGGTACTAAAGTCGCAGCTAACCCCGCCACCTGTCTTCGCCGGTGGTTATATTTGTTTAATTATATTACGGTAATATCTATACGAACCAGTTGTGGGAGAGTGAACAAAGACTAAGACTTAGATTCTGACAGCGCGGGTACAGATTTTAACGGTTGCGATTTGATTTTAATTTTGTGTAATTAGCCAAGACACAAACCGATTTATTTAACGAGACACCATAATCTGTCGCCAGAGGAAAGCGGCCAGTGAGTCACCCCAGACCAAGCTGGGATAAACAGCAACAAAGGCTGTGTTGAGACCGATTGTGTTTTGATTGGCCAACAAATATCGAAACGGCACAAGACAGAAAAAGATGGAAGTGCTTTATTGATACTTTGTGCCCCCGATTCTCATAGGATAAGAGGATGAATATTAGAAAATTAGTTTTACGGAAATACTGATCAAAATCGCTAAGCAACCGGTGAAGTCTATCGCTCTCTAATAATTACTTTATGTATGTGAAAATATCTGGTTTGGTCTTTTTCAATTGTTGTTATATAATAAAATAATAAGTTGACGATACAGAAACATTGAAATTTTTATTAAAAGTAAATAATCATTAACAAACGTAACAAGCAAATTAAATTAATCAACTAAAACGATATACAGAAAAAATCTATTTATCGAAAAAATATTTTGTTGCTACCGGGATTCGAACCTGGACCTCTTTCTATCCAGAAAAATGTTTTACCATTCCACTACAGTAACGTATTATAATTACGACAAATTTAGAAGTTTTTATAACTGACATTTAAAATTCCATTTTTTAAAACAATCGTTATTATATATTGCGCTTCCCCATCTATTTCTATGATTTTCTGAATATGTTGGAAGTAGTGTTGTTATGGCTGTATAGTGCTTGGTTATACGGCCAGGTCTGTAAGACTCGAGCAGGACAAAAACGAACGTCTAGATTAAGATTACTTATATATACTTATATATACTTCTCTTTTATATATTTTATAATAGTACGTAAATGTACATTCAATTTGAAATGAAGTGTACGTTGTCTTTATTACCTAAAAAGAAAAAAAAACATATTTTAGCGAAATACTTACATCCGTCATCTTTTCTTATCTATGATGTTTATGGTAAGGGAGAAATCTTGCTTCCCATAGAAATTGTGTATTCGCGATTTTTATATGTCATCTAGATGTCATTTTTGTTCGTTTTGACAGCTAACTTACAAAGATGGAATAATTTAAATTACATCGACATTTTGTTTTGCGGAAAGCTTTATCATTGAAATATAGAATATATTGAGGCCCTGACCGCGCAGCGTTCATCAATGGCCGCCAGCAAGCAATCGACGACATCCGATTGCTTATCTGCTAATCAACTTTAAATTGCGTTGAATCCCAAAGCTTTTGAGTAAAACAATTTTATTAATTTTGGATAAACTTTGGTACAGCTTATATATGTTTAAGGAGAACACATTTTTTTGTATTAAATTACCTCAGAATTATGTTTTGAAAATGCATCTTTACAACAAAAAATGTTTTCTCCTTGAAAATGTAACATGCGTTGAACTACAGTGCATAAATTATTTATATTTACCATCCATTTAAAATACACCCTTTGAAACCAAAAAAATTCTAATCCGCGGGGTTCGCATCGCGAACATCATGATCCCAGCAACCTGAACAAATTGACGATGCACCCGGCGTTGCCTGGCATCGGCCGCCGTAAATATCCGCGATGTGCGGTGGGAGAAATGACGGCATTTGCATGTTGGTCTCTGGTCTCAGCCTCCGAGTTGTCATGCCGAGACGGAATCTGGCTGTCCAGAATGCGGATAACATCTCGGAGATCTTATCCAATCACATTTGTATCCGCGCAGCTTCCGAGCGCTGCTTTATTAAGTAATTATTATTTTTCAAAAGATCGTGTTCTTTTGCTTTATCGCGCGATCACAATTAGATTCCTCGCATCTCGTATTGGAGAGATGATTGGAGATTACTTTCTTATAATCGATCACGTAGCATCGTTAAGGGCCCTGAAAAGGGCATTAAAATCTGACATTACTGATAGTAACGCGTTTTTAGTTGGTTCCTACCTACTTCTGTAAGCGAAAGTAAAACTTAACACATTTAATTTAGATATATATGTTTAAAAATATATTAAAGCATATACAGGTGGGCTAGAAATCATTTTATTATACATTATAAAATAAATAGTTTTTTTAATTTTTATTACTGTATTATTCATCTTTCACTTGATATTTTACAAAGCGTGGAGAAAAAATAAAAAAAAGATTAAATTTTTAAATCGTTAAGTGACTTTTGGCCCACCTGTGTATACCGAAAATTAAAAAACTGTAAATGATGTATTTGTACAGTTGTGTCGCTTGATGTAATTTTTTTCCAATTTATTCCATCATAAAATAAATAAACTTTATTTTGTTTATTGTTTTGTAAATTGTAAATCGTTGCCAATTTATAGCTTTATGATCTCTGCGTATCTTAGATCCTCCCACAATCTTAACCGTGTCACTACCACTGCTCTAATAATTTAGTCTACTCAACGAGGCATTCTATATTTTCGGAGTCGTTTTTATTGTGGACAAGATATTGTGGATAAGATCTGATTCAAAACATATCTTACATAGTTGTTTTTTTTCATTTATATAATCCAAAATTTACATTTTCTTATAACTCAAATTAGTATTACAATAAAAAATAACATTTTTTTTATTATACATTGTAAAATGTATCTGAAATAAATATTTTGAAAAAAAAAACTGGATGTTGCCACAACCATGCCCTAGGGCATGTTTAGCAGTGTCTATATTGTGTGTATATTGAAATGAATTATTTGATTGTTTGTATTCAGAGATGTACTTAATATGAGATAGAAACTCTAGTTTGAACATAAAAAATATATTTTTTACTAATAAAATAAATCAATAAATTTTGTACATTAAAAATACATTTTTTTTGTGTTCAATACACAATTATTTTCTTAGGACTAGTTTTCCTTGGAAATTTTAAAAATAATAAAACAATTAATAAACTAAAAACATGAAACAATAAATTTATAAATCAGTGCATCCATCATTGCTCTGTATGAACTTTAGTACCTATTGTTCAAGTTTAGGTAATCTGAAAATCGTACATAAAACTTTACATTTTCCTGATAAATACGTTATGTAAGTGGTCTGATGAGTTCTGATAAACAGATATAAAACCGTACACTTTATATGCTATTTCAAATTATGTTATAGCTAAATAAATGTACACATAATATTTGATCTCGCAAATGGACAGTTGCCAATTCTAATAAGCTATTTGAATATAAATTTATACTACTTATTTATAGCAAAGTTTATGTTTACCTTCGTCTTTACATCCAAGTGTAATACTAAATTAGAGCTCAGTTATATATATTCACACAAAGGCATTACTAAATTTATCGTTTGCAATGCAACATCTATCACATTTTTTAAAAGTTTCAAGTAAAATATTACAAAATTCCGATCAATAAAATGTTACGATTTTCTATTTTATTAATCAAATTTTTTAAACGTGAAATGTACCGATTTTTAAAATTAATAAATGTGTTATTTTCATTTTCCCTTTGTAACACATAATTTTTTTCCTTCAATTTCCTTTAATTTTTAATTCAATTTACCCTTGTAGATTTGAAGGACTACTCTTCCTGAAATTAGTCATGATACAACTAAAAAAAATTGTGTATGTGTGCTACAAAGTGAAAATAAATATTATATATTTAAAAAAAAAATGTTACACCACAAAGTAACTGCCAAATTAATCATTGATATAAGTAAAGATTTTTTATTTAAAATAACGTTAAAAAAATTCATAACAGCATAATGCATTTCGGACGATAAAAAAGAAGTTTTTCTTAATTTTTTGGGCTTAAATAATGAAGTGTCAAATTGAAAAAAACAATAATTTTCGACACATACTTTTTGTTGTTATTAATCAAGGTTCCAATGCTTTTAAACAGAAATTCTGCTGCATCCGCCCTAGAGTCCCGACTTCACTCCGTCAGAATATCACATTTTTCTGTCGCTCTCCAATCAAATTCGTGACGTTACGTTACATGACGACGATGACCTCATAAATTAGCTCAATAATTATTTCGATACCAGACCAGCCGATTTTTATAAAAAAAGTATTGACACATTGGTTGAAAGATGAATTGAAGTCTTAAACAACAATGCAGAATACGTCATTTATTGAAATGTTGTATTTTTTGTTTAAAAATTTGTTTTTACAAATAATTGAAGAAAACCGCCAAGACCTACCTATTAGACAACCTAATACATATTTTTGATTAGTCGTTGTCAGTAACACCCTATTTACTGGATGATATATCTTTATTTTATTTAAAAAAAAAAAAAAACTTTTTACAAATTCGTGTACCTAATAATATTTACTATCAGTCAAAGAGTACTTCATGATTTTTTAAATAAAATTTTAAAGTTTTTATGATACTCGTTATTATCTCAGATATTCTTGATATTTTAATATAATTTTTGTTTTTTTTTTTTTGTTGCAAAACGCCCCTCGAATTTTCGTTACCTCCAGATGTCTTTCGGAATACCGTCGTTAAATATTCTTACGAAGCAATTTTAATTACCCAACGTGCATATTTAAAAACGCCTCAAATCGAGCACCAACATTTGATATGGTAAAAAAATTTCCACATCGGCGCATTCCTCGGTAATTGGGTCGGCTGACCGAGCGCCGAGCGGCCGCCGATAATTCATCCGATTGCAGCGGATTCGCGGGAATCAAAGCGGAATTATGATTTTCACACTCCCGATAATCCGCGCAGATAGGATGTGTATTTCTGAAATTGCGACGGCAATCGTTGCGATAACATCGAACATCTTGATTACGTGTAATGGTATAAGAAATCGTGGCATTTGATCGCGGGCTGAGGGCGAGAGACAAAATGCGCGCGAGGAGGAAATGAGTGGAAAATGTAAATGATTGTATGTAGACTTAATTAACGCTGAAGTACTCTAATCTGTACACGGCCGCTCTGATTGCTATCTGCTGCAGTTTGCACACCTTGTCTGAAGTACTGCAAACCATTGCGCGTATTTTAAGTCTAATATTTTGTTTTATTTATTTATGTATTTACATTCGAAATTTAGAAAGATCCCACAATTTTTTCTCTATCTAAGCACCGCTCTTTTGAACTGGATCGTCTTTCATATTAATGAAACATTATAAACACATTTTAATATCTGACGTTAAATGAAATTATTATTTAAAACAAATTAAATATAGTAATTAGAAATTAAAAATTAGTAAATTTATCGAAAAAATATCACTTCTTCTTAACTCGTTATGCTACACCAACACAGTGAGTTGACTGCAAATTTTCGAACTTATATGTTACACTTTTTTTAATATAATACAATTTCAATAATCAGTGGACATATATATAATATATTTTAACATTTGTTTCTTCTCTATGAGAGTAAGACTCGTGTATAGAGAAGGAATTGATACATCTGTAAAAATTGATAAATTGATTTTATATGTATATCTTTCTAATTAATACATTTAATTTGTTATAAAAAGTGTCACAAATTATGTTTTGTAAGACTGCAACTTCACAATAAGAATGTGTTATTCTAAGAAATTATTATTATTAATACCTAGATGCTTACATAAAATCACCTTGTTATTTTAAATACATATTAATTTAAATCATTTTTCAGCAGCATTGCGATGTTCTAATTGTCTTTAATATCTGACAGTTGATTTATTTATTTACTCTTTTTAAAAATGTACCAAAAGGTTATATATATATACATTTTCAAAAAATTCGGCAGTTCTCTTCAATGAAATGTATTAATTTCCCTTTGAAAAATCTGACTTAAAGGTTTAATTTATGAGATTATTATTTTTGCAGTATTATGTTATGGAATAGAACCTTGGCAAAAGAAAAGTCGACATGAAACATTTGACATGTGATGGATCACAAATGAACATGTTATTATTCGGGTGAATAAATAAAAATAAGTATTTCAAATAATTAAAATCCAAAAACTTCACTATCTCGGATATGTAATGACACATTTAGAGAAGTATCAAATTTTGCGTTTCATAATGCAGGTAACGATTTATAGAAATTGGGGTCCTGGAAAAAGAAGGACATCATGGCTGAAGAACCTGAGGCAATAGTTTGGCCAGTTTCCTACAGAACTATAGAAGAAGTAAATAAAATTATGGTGCCAACGTCCTCTGAACGAATAATGCTTAAAAATTTGTGTTTGTCATAAATAAGTTAATACTTTATAATAAATAAAGATTTTTTCTTATCACCGGCAGTGACATAACGAGAAAAGGGTCTCCCAGCTATCAGATCCTATCTAAGAGCGTAGGTTAAATCTAGTGATTGATTTTTCATTAATTTGTAATTGCCACATACTGCTTTACTTTTTCCAAATATTCGTCAAGTTCGAGTGCTACCAATAAAAGCTGTAGATAATTGCCTAACATTTTTAAAAATCTGAGTTTATGTGACAGATTATCAGGTGAATAAGAAAAAGAGAGCAATAATGTTAAATGGAAGCAAATGGAATAAACTGAATGAAAAAATAGTGTTCTAGTAGCATTCAGATCACGACCGCCAGACAGATATGGAACAAGAATTCGGAGGCCAACATGTTACACCTCCCGGTACGAACAAATAAACATAATAAATTCTAAAAAAGGTTATCAGAAGCCATATTATAACATTACCAACAATCACGAGTAAGAAAGAGTATGAATAATATGGAATTATGAATGTTATGCATCTCGACAGGGTGTCAATTTAGTTGTGCGACAAATCATCGAGAAATTTAAAATTGCATGTATACGAGTATAACAAATAATTACAATGTAGTTATTGATTGAATAAAAAAAATGTGAATATGCGTAAGACTGTAGAAAATTATTTATAGCTGTAAGATTATTTATTACGTTCTTAATCCTGATCCTTACATATAAAATAAATCTAAATTTGATTTTATATAAATAATTAAACGTACTTGTCCATCATGCAGCCGTATTAAAATTATTTTTATCATCATTATCAGAATCTTTTAAGAGTCGGGACCCCGAAGTCTCAACAAAACGCTTTCATCTTTCACTATCTTACTCTGTTTCAATACTCGATGATCGATCACGACCAATCTGTTTTCATAAAGTCTTTTAACTCAAACCAACTTAGTGGGTGACTTTTCGGCCACCTTCGCCACACACATCGTGGTAATGGTTTCTCTGGCATTTGCAAGACGTGTCCAAGCCATATTAATGCTGTTCCATGCCGAGGTCCTTACTTACTATTCGATCTCGTTCGATCCATTGACATTATACCTGATATCTCATTTCGGCAGCCAGGATTCTTGATGTCACTCTCTCTGTGAGAAGCTCTGTGATCATATATTAAATCAGTCACGTACACGGCTTTAAAAACACGGTTAGCACTTACTGCCCGGTGGGTCAAAACAAAACACGTTCAGAGGTGGTGGGTCATTTTAGACCCACCTCAAGTTATCGGTTTTTCAACTGTTTTGTGGAAGATTGTTTATAGATATTTCATTTTAAATATGATTTAATGGAATGGCATGATGTGCCGTAATGTTTTGCTAAAAAATTAAAGTTAAAAATTAAAAAATATTACGATTTATGTACATATTTTCACGCATCAACAGACGCCCTACACAGACAAAATACAAACGTCCACTGAGCATGTGATCTTCTCGTCGGAATCCGAGTAGGTAGTGTCATAAAACTTACAGGTAGGCGCAACGCCCCTCAAATAATTATATTACTGGCATTGTCTAGGGGCTGCCAGACGAAAATGGACGCATACCTAGTATCTTGTGTCTACCCACTCAAAATGTTGACAATATATGTTTTGCCGTAAGCTCTGAGATTCAATCCAACTGCCTTAGATCAGTTTTTAAACGTTTTTTCACATTTTTATTAATAACTCTTTTGAATATCGTCCGATAACATTTATTTTTATCTCAAATTATTTTAAAATATTTAATAAAGGATTAGCTAGAAGAAAAACAGCATTAAACGAATATTTGTAGCGTAATTCGCATTTTTACAAACACCCGGGTCAAATCTGACCCACCACCGCAGAGTATGTGTTAGTTTAGAGTTTGTTTATTTCAACTTTTTTATATACGTATACAATATAATTTTTATTATTTGCCAAACTGCATAATAGTTTTATGGCAAGGATTGCCCTTCACATAGTAATTAAAGTGTTTTTATAAATATTTAAAAAAAATAAAAGAAATACAACAAATGAAACAAAAATTGGATAAAAATGTGTTCTTTCACTGAATATTTTAGAGTGGTCACTAGAGTCTCATTATTTTTCATAATGTTTCTTGATTTTATTGAATAATTTGTGGCACAACAAATTCTCTCGTCCTCTCACCGTACACATTGTTTGCGATCGGTATTCACATGGTTCGACCCGACGATCTGGTAGAATAGCTATGGAGAGGGTCAGTATTTATTTTTACATTATTTATCAACTCTTCTAATATTAAACTATATCTATGTTACTTTTTTGTCAACTGGTAAGATTTTGCATATTGTAAATAAATAATTTATAATAATCATCTTCATACAAACACTTTGTTCTTGTTTTTTTTTCTTGATATAGTTAACACTGATTTCCTTATCACTGCACTGTACCGAGTACGTAAACATCGCTAGCAGCTCTAATTCTTGTCCGTTTCACCTCCTGTTCTCCGGAAGTCAGTTTATTTTGGTGATATTTTTCATTAATATCTATGAATCTAACTACTTTACAGCAACTAACATCTTTGGTCACCAACATCATTATTTACGTGACAATCCCGGGTGGATCTTAACCTTTTCCAAGAATATTCTCCATTGATTAGTCTGCAACCATCTGGCCTGTTAGCCAGGGTATGTATCAGTGGTTGAGTAGTGTCCATTCGTGCCACATGGCCTGCCAATCGGAATCTTCCGACGTTGAAGAATGCAGGGGTGTATTCTTCTTGAAAAAGACTGTAGGGTTCAATGCTAGTTTATGCACACTTACAGCATTTACGGTTTGGCACATATATTGTACAGCAGTTTTCTCTCGAAAGTATCGAATGGTCGTTTTTCCGAAGAGATTTTCGACAATCTCTTGAGATACGGATTTTTTAACATAAAAATAATACATTTAAATATAGGTAGTTGCTTTACTAGACAAGTCTGTTCCAAAGCAAATACCTGTACAGTTTTTAAGAGTTATATATTGTTATACTAAAAGCATAGAGAAGTTAATGTAAAATACAAAGTGACTTTTATCTATAGTAGGATTGGAGACAAAATGTATAGATAACCAGCACAAATGACAAAATACTTTCATTTTATTTTCTACCCATATCAAGCGACCACTTTGTTATTTTCGGGTTAAATTCTTTAATCACTTGTAAACCTATGAGATCTAGTGTCAGTTTATTATAGATTCGCGGTGCACAAAATAAGAAAGATCGTTGCCCAAATATTGTGTTCATTATTGGCACTAAAAAGTTTCCGAAGGTTTTGTTTCTTGTTTCCTTTGATTTGATGTGAAGTTAAGGTTTTAAAAAAATATATATATTAAGGATTGAGCCGGTACAAAGTTGTTTTATATCCAAAACTTGAAATTCTTTGAAAACAACTCTCGGCTTTCGTACACCGTGCCTTAGAGATTCGCTATCTTGCGCTTTATTTCACGGTTTTTGTACGTAAAACGTGAAATAATGTTAGTCAGTTCTAGTGTGTGAATTTAAATGTCATCATCAGTTATTAAAACAGAAAAAATGTTTATAATTTAATGGTTTCTGTTTGTTCATTTCATCAGAATAATAGTTTTTGGTAGGTATTTATAGTTTTAAGTGACATTTTTTCATATATTTTGAGACTCGCTCGAGCATCGTGTACTTAGGTTTGTACACTTGTGTCTCATTCTATCAGTATTCAGCTAATCTCTGAATTCGTCTCCAGATTAAAATCTCAATTCTCTTATATGGTACTGAGATTTATCACAAATAAATTTCTGAGATATATTTCATTCCGTGGTCACTGGACTTAAGTATATATGTTAATGTGATAATGTAATATGAAAGACGATCCAGTTCAAAAGAGCGGTGCTTTGATAGAGAAAAAACTATAAGCTCTTCCATTATGCAGATACATTTTATTATATCAAAAAGGCTAATAAAAAGTACACATATTTACTCATAAGTAAATGATAAATTTGATAATTAAGAATCCCACCGAAATTTTACAGTTAGTGGGATCTTTCTAAATTTTGAATGTGAATACATAAGTAAATAAAAAAATATATTAGACTTAAAATAAGCGCAATGTATATATATATAATATATTTAATAAGTACCTACTTATTTTCTAGTATAATTATTCAATTTATTTATGCATTTCGAGAATAAAAAATGTCGCCTAGGTACGCTTTCGTCCAATCGTAATTCACAAGACAGAAGTACTAAAGAAATAACAATAAATGTAATCTGCTTTCAACGCCACTCGTATGTTTTAACAACTCATCATACACATTGAGTTAGAATTATCATTAAATGAGATTGCTCTCCGGATAGAAACGATTCAAAGGTCGGCTCTGCCATCTTGGTCCATTCAATTTAAATTTAATAAACATCCATCTTAGATCAAATTATTATTGACGGGTTCAAAATTTATATACGTAATAATATTTTCACTCTAGAATTATCCACCAAATCAAATAGTCATAAATCAAAGTAATTTTAGATCGAGTGATAAAATTAACTTCGATGTTTTTTCCGATGTTTTTTTTTGTTGTTCTTTCACGTGTCGGAGATTGTCTGCTTTGTTTCTACCTTAAAATAGCTTCAAATATATACCATAATTTGATGGGAGTTACGTATGTAAATATACAAGTAATTGTAAAACAAATATATGAGTTGTAACTACGTTAAAAATTATATGTAATTTCAAATGAATAAGATGTATTTACCATTTTAAAACAGTTAAGCATATAAAAATATTCAGAAGAAAAATATTTTTAAAAGATATCACTTTTTTGTTGTGAAGTTGTATTTTCAGAACATAGTTTTGTGATACATATTTTAATATAAATTAAATTAAGCATCTAGCAAGATATACAGAAAAAATATTTTGTTGCTTCCGGGATTCAAACCTGGACCGTGGGGAAGCGCGTTCACCATTTCGCTATGGCAATCGAATACATTTTCGACAAGTATTGAATTTATATTCTGTAATCTTTCCGATTGACACATCTATTATTTCAATTTTAAAAGCAATCAACTTTATACAGCGGTGAATCTCAAATACCTTTGAGTAAAACACACGTTTCTCAAATTTATAGACTTATAGTGTGAATTTTATAATGTATAAAAGGCATGATAGTTAATAGACGTGTATTTTGAATTTTTTAATGTAAAAAAGGCATGATAGTTGATAGACGTGTACTATGAATTTTGTAATATAAAAAGGCATGATAGTTGACCGTCGTATACTGTGAATTTTGTAGAATAAAAAAGGCATGATAGTTGACAGTCGCATACTGTGAATTTTGTAGAATAAAAAAGGCATGATAGTTGACAGTCGTATACTGTGAATTTTGTAGTATAAAAAAGGCATGATAGTTGACCGTCGTATACTGTGAATTTTGTAGAATAAAAAAGGCATGATAGTTGACAGTCGCATACTGTGAATTTTGTAGAATAAAAAAGGCATGATAGTTGACAGTCGTATACTGTGAATTTTGTAGTATAAAAATGGCATGATAGTTGACAGTCGTATACTGTGAATTTTGTAGAATAAAAAAGGCATGATTGTTGATCGTCGTATACTGTGAATTTTGTAGAATAAAAAAGGCATGATAGTTGACAGTCGCATACTGTGAATTTTGTAGTATAAAAATGGCATGATAGTTGACAGTCGTATACTGTGAATTTTGTAGTATAAAAATGGCATGATAGTTGACAGTCGTATACTGTGAATTTTGTAGAATAAAAAGACTTGACAGTTGACAGTCGTATACCGTGAATTTTGTAGTATAAAATAGACATGATAGTTGACAGTCGCATACTGTGAATTTTGAAGTATAAAAATGCATGATAATTGATAGACGTCCACTTAAATCCAATTTTATACTCACATAGGTAGTACCTAATCACGTAATACATATCCATCACCAACTAAAGAAAAAACATGTAATTTTGTGACGAAACAAAAAATATGTCGTCTATTTCATACAAATGTTTATTTGAAAAGATGTCTTAAGCAAGTTAAGAAATAAAGATCAACGTAAGACGGTAAAATACCGGATTCCAGTGGCTATTTCTATGAGGTATATTTCTCAGACAAAATAGTACATATCAAATGTCACTGTAGATTTGACTCGACTGAACTTCGGACATACAAAATAACATTTTCAAGATTGTAACAGCCAAGTGGTATCCAGAGGTTAAAATGGATTTAAAATTAGATATAACGACTTTTTTTGTATTCAATTTTAGCACCTCCAATAAACATCATAATAAACAAGAGTTTAATGCAAACGTTATCGTAGTAAATAGAAGATTTTATATGAATTATTTTGAAATCGGTGTTTTAAACTCATCTTAGGATAGTTGCGAAAGACGTACACTAACTGATCGAGAAAGTAAAATATGTATATAAAACTGTCAGCGGGGGCGTGGACTCGGTCATTGTGGGAGTGGGGGAGAAGACGACGACAAATGTGGAATATATTAAACAACGAGTTATTCGTTAAATATAATTGATTATTAATTAGTTTCTAAATTATCCAATCTAAAGCCTTATAAATTGTGTGTAAAATATTATTTTTTTATAAAATTATATACAAAATTTCAATGATGTTTTTTTTTTTTAAAAGTGTGGACTGTCTCCAAAATACATTTAGAAAATTAAAATACAAATTATATAAAAGTCATTATTTGTATTGTCTTTTAAAATTGTAAATTGTAAACGTTATAAGTATTGAAAAATCTTAAACTATGTCATTTTTTAATTGTTTTAGCAATTTCTATATAGGTATATAGATAAAAATACATTTATGTTATTTTTTGTTGATAGTGCAGAGCCCTCTTCTACGTAATAATTTAATGAACCAAAAAATATATATTTGGTCAATTTTGAAATGTAATCCTCTTATATACCAACTGTAAATCGTACAATTCCGATAAGATTACACAAATATGGACCCAATATATGATTCAATCAGGTAGAGATGAATCAGAACCATGGATATCCGACAATTTTATATAATTTATATAATTCTTTCACTAATAATTCACTAGTCCTACAACACTCCTACTCCATATATTTTTATTTTATTTTTACTTTTTTATACATATTTGTAATTCTCTTTTTATTCCAAATAACACCACAACAGCACGAAAAAAAAAACTGGATACTTTAACACAGACTTCAGTCTAGCAAAGTAGCCAGGATAACGCTGAAGAACAAGAGGTGACGTCTACTCCATCCCACACAATAAACTATGTATTATGTATGTTTATTATGTATCCACCTCTGTTAGTACAAAAATATGGTTGTCAAAATATATATAAATAAATAAATATAATAATAAATCTTATATTTAAAATGTATTTAAGAGTTTAAATAAAATAATTATTTCAAAAGTACCTACCATAATACGTAGTAATTACCATATATCTGAAAAACTCGCACACATTATTTTTGTGAAGTTGCAGTCTTTTCAGAACATATGTAGTTCCATATGTTTTAGTATAAATTAAATGTATCAACTAGGAAGACAAACAGAAAAAAAAATTAATAACAAATGTATCGATTTGAAAGAGATGCAGCATATAAGTTCATAAATTTGTCAACTTCCTCAGTTGGCATTATGTAACTGGTAAAGTATTTCTGCATATTGGAAAAGACTAAGGTTTGAATCCCGGTGCCAACTAAAATATATTTGCAATAAATTATTTTTTTCTGTATATCTTTCCAGTTGATACATTTAATTTGTATTAAAATATTTTCTCCACATCTACCACTGGCGCTTGAAGTTTGATCTATTTTCTTTATAAGCGCGACTTTAATTACTTCCACAATTAATTTGACCAAGTGGCGTAGTGATAATTTTTTTCCACCACGCAGTTCCGTGCCCCCCGCCGGTTAACGAATCAGTCGGTGTTCGGGTTAAGATGACATTTTTATAAAATTGTATTTAATTAATCGAACACGCGATACAACGACAGTACTACACGGATATATTTATGAAACGGTTATCCCAAAAGGCGAAAATAGCAATAGAAGAATTTAAATTGAAGATATATCAATCACATTTATTAAGGAAAACACATTCTTATTGTGAAGTTGTAATTATTCAGAACATATGTCTGACAAATCTTCACGGCAAATTTTCAAACCTATATGTTACATTTTTTTTTTTTTTAAATGTAACATATAGGTTTGAAAATTTGTCATGAAAAATACTGGCGTTATAACACAATTGATAGTGTATTTCCCCGGATTGGAAATAGAGATTCAGGTTCGAATCCCGGTGACGCAAAAACAATATTTTTCGATAAAATTGACTTTATATGTATATATTTATAATAATAATAATAATTAATACACTTATCACATTTAAATCATAATAAAAGAGAATTTAATACAGTTAATAATTTTATAATTAATTGTGTTTCTTTTATTGTTTCTATATTCTCTAATAATCTACACTGAAAGTATAGTATTTTACTATATTTTTTCCTGTATTTAGTATTTTTTTTCGCGTTTTCTGCTTTTACTTCCATAATGATTGAAGTCAATTATATGAAAGACAAAATAATATGAAAATTTAGTGTTTTTTGTGAACATTTACGTTATTTCTATTATATTAAATACTTTTTGATACTCTTGTTCCTTTACTTATTCTTCTAAGTTTTATACATTTACTTAACATATTTACAATATGCATTATCTACTTCATACTTTACGATTTTTTTAATATTTGTTTCTTGGATTTGTGGTATTATAACTTTTTTATGTTTTGTATATTTTATTTTTATTATTTTGTTTTTAACATAATTTTTAATAATATTACACTCTAAACAGAGATATAATTATTGAACTGTACTATACCATATTTATCATAAATGTACACGATATATCTCTCTAAGCAACTCCTGTAGAGAGATGGCACGTCTTGAAACGGCATTGATTAATTAATGTGCACATTTGTACATATATGTATTTATAATGTAAAATAAATAAATAAAAAATATATGTTATCACAACTTAAAATATTCTTAAGTCTTATTTTTATATGTTGAGCCAGCACAAAGCAGGATTTTAGTACTTCATTTGGTCGTTCTGTATTCGAATTGTGTTGGTGTTTCTTAGAAATAAATTACGGAGTGGATACTTACAGATAGATTCATTAAACAAAAATCAATCTCATGTATTATTTATTATTAGGTATATTAAAATAATTGATACATGCTAATATTCATAAATATCTGAATAATTTTCTATGCATAGTTTTCTGAACTATTCCGCCATGTGTCTCCGACCTATGGACGTTTCGGATCTCATTAAGAATAGCCCAGTAAACTTTACACAGGAGATTTTGAACAGTCGTAAAAACCCGAGAACATTTTCATGTGTATTATTCATACAATTTCAATGATAGCTTTATCATGACTCATCAGTAAAGTACTTAAATTGCTTTATAATTGCGCACGTCTATTGTTGCTTTGTTTTTAAACATATTTTTCGCATGCATTATAAAAATAAAACTATTTTTTTATCTTCCGAGAAAAGGATGATCCTCTTGATCTATAAATGTGTGTCATACCGATACACCAAAAGAGTTTTAAAGATTTAACTGTCTTTGTATTGATTTGTATTCACAATGCGTAACCATACTAATTGTATATTTAATGAAATAATTCTAGATTTTGTGTACTTTTTAACGACAAATGTAATGTTACAAACATTGAAAATGTTTATTCCGCGGATCATTATCATGTGGAAGTCGAAAGTAGCCGATTTCAATAAATATAATTTTTCCAAAAATTAACTTTAAACGAAAATCAGTAGATAGCACTAGAATTATTACTACATTTTTAACCGGAATATTTTATACACTTTTGAAGCGAGACTTCTTTGCCGGCACACGTATAGAATACACGACTAAATGTTATTTTTGGAGAAGAAAATGCGTTACAAAACTTAACAACTCACCTATATCTACCGCTACTTCTATTCCCGTCCAAGTGCCAGGTAGTTATTCAGTTCTAGTGAACCGAATTTGAAAAATCAACTCATGATCCCAAAAGTAAAATAAATCAAAATACAAAATCACTAATTAAAAATAAGTTTCTATGATATTTTTTTCTTGATACTGTGATATTTTTTTACCATTTTTTATTTATACATTAATTTATAGATATATTTATTAATTTAGGCCTCACAAAATCTATTCCATTAAGTCTAATGGTGATATACGCTTATCTGCAGGTTTATTAATTCACTTCATTAAAAATGCCAATGTCATAGCAGTTTGTATATCTTAAAAAGTTCTAGATCTTATCCTTTTGATTGATTACAATGATTAAATAAAAACTTTGAAAGTATCAAAATTGAACAACATTTAAAACTTTTTTTTTAAATGTTTCAATTATAAGTTCAGAACCGAAAGATTGCATTTTAATTTATTTCGTGTTCCAAAGGAAGTTAACACTGTTGCAGTGTTTCAATCTACTAAAATTTGCCTATAAACAAAAAGAGCTACAAAGTTGATTTATTATTTATATTAGATACTGCACGAATTTAAGAAACACGTTACACATATGTTGATACATAATACAAAGGTAATTTATATTTCCGATTCCGTTTGCAACACCGGTAAATATAATTCACAATCCATTTTATTACATTATTTATCATGACGTTGAACTATGATTCAACAGGATGTGAATTTTCTCTGAAACGTAATAAAATGACTCAATATTGGATAATTACGTCCCGCGTTTACTTCAGACTTATTAACCATTTATATTACGTCTATTGTTTAAAGTGAAGCTAGAATAAATATTTAATTTTATACACCATCTTATTAGAGTAGTGTTGATACATGGAGCAAAAATCTGAACTCCTGATTGGTTGAAATTCCAGACGTTTAAATGCAAAATTCTGAGAAAGATCTTTGGTCCAATTTGTGTCGTCACCGTTACAACCGTGATGTTAACGATCTCCACGATGAACCTGACGTCAAACCGATTTAAATCCAATGATTTCGATGGGCATCTGGTATCCGGCTCGGATGGAAGAGTCTTCATCGTGAGTACACCAAAGGGGAGACAGTTTATCGTTGGACAGATGGGATCCATAGGCACCTACCTGGTTTCAAGGTCGACGACTGGCGAACCCAGGCAAAAAACAGAAAGAAATAGAGGAATCTCCTAGAGGCAACTAAGGACCACTTCCAGGCCGTTTTTACATTATGATAGTGATGAGAAAGTGATTTTTTTTTCCTTAAATTAATACAATAAAATAAAAATACTATTTTATGTGAAATTTAATTCTAATACTAAAAAGTATGACAAACTTTGTACAAAATTTTTCAAATACGAGCATACCTTATTAAGTATAACACATTCTTATTGTGAAGTTGTAACTATTCAGAACATAGGTCTGTGATATTTTAGATATTAATTAAATATATTGATTATTATTACTTAGGTAAGATCTTAACACTATACAATATTAATAAAATTATGTAATAAATTGAATGTGATTAGCCATAATTAATAAAATACAAGTAAAAACCATTAAATTTATTTTCTACGCGACATAAAAATGCCTTAAAATAGAAAGTTCTTGCATATACGAAATATATGTTCTTATAATCTTAAAACCAAGATTTCGGAGACAAATCTGCCTTAAACCAAATAAGCAAAATATGAAAAATTAATGAGTTATGAACCATTCAGTTTTCAGTACATATGATCACATTAATGTGTGTTTTTTATTGAGTTTTTAGTTTCAAATCGCCTATTAAAAAATAACAAAACACATAAATAATCTTAGAAGTTCAGTAATATGTAATAATTTTATTTCATTAGTGAATTTTTATGTTATCTAAATAATTGAAATAACTCCAGTGATATAACGGGTTAAGTGAGCCGAGCTTGTCCATTACTTAAGTCCGAGAATATGGTGGACCTCAAATATTTTACAATGATAGATCGACATGCCAAGCGACAGCGGAGAATGCAGCCGTTATTTGGTACCTTATTATAATGGAAAAAGAGCCTAGGCTAGACCACCCAGTCACGTAGAAAATACGTAATAAAACGTAAAGTCGAAATACGCTGCAAATTCAATAAATTACCTATTTTGAAAAACGTGAACAAAAGAGTACAATTATTAGTACTCTCATAGTAATGCTTAAACATTGCATGTGTGTTTATGTGTGTATGTGTATTTTGCGTATAGCTCACCGAGAAAGAAGTAAATAATTAAATTGTTTCCATTTACTTTAGATATTTTTAATTAGGTATATATTATTTTTTATTCCAATTTTTATATAGATACCGTGTATAGGTATTGAATTTTCAAATAAGAATTTATATTTATTTATAGCTGTATATTATTTTTTATTCAAATTTTTATACAAGTACCGTATAGGTATTGAATTTTAAAATAAGAATTTTATCTGCCTTCACCGGAACGAGGAAATACAAATAAATTTTTCCCATGAGTGATTAAGGGAAAATGATTAATCTGTTCCCATGAAAAAAATACTATTATTATTGGCATATTATATATTGACGGGGTTGTATAAAATAGACTAAATACTGCTTATTACTTAAATATATAAATACAAAAGCAATTAAATTAAATAAATTAAAATTTCACAGGTTTAAGATCAACAGGTTCGACATTTAAGTACTAAAAATCTGTCCAAAGAAATTTGCTTCTGCCTTGTTCTCAGGATGTTTCGGAAATGGGATATTATTTGGTCATTCCAAACAATGCTATTACGGCTTGACTGGACTTCATTGAGGTGGTATTTCTCTACAAAGTTTTTGACATCCATCCATTTGGCAACGATTTCCTTGATTAATGAAGTAGGGACTTCCTCCATCTCCTCCTCCCCCAAGCCTGAAGAGAGTGTATCTATCGTAGTCTTATGCTCCCTCTTCTCAAGTTTCTGCAGCTCCTTAGTAGTTAGCTCTTCTTTGTGTCCCTTTACTAACTTTTTCACATCACCTTCACTTACATTCAGACCCATGGACCTGCCCAAAGAGACAATATCCTCCACTATAGGCCTAACCTCAAAATCTCATTCAGTCACTGCTTCTATCGTATACCAATCAATGGACGTATACCAAACAAAAAAATTCACGTCCTAAAAAAACGAATACCAAGTTGAACTTACACCAGAGCAGACATATACCGAGGTCCCACTGTATACCGTAATATATCGTGTAATCGAATTACATCAAATTATTATCACGTGCGTCCACGTAGTACACGGTATGTCGTTTTTTTTGTCGGAAAACAATTTTGTTTCCGTGTGTCTTGGTGTACCAATTTAATTAATTAATCAACCGGAAGTCAGCTGAGATCTCAAGAATTTTAACAAATATTCAAAACTAAATTAATCACGTAACTGTTCAATATACCATCGATCCACATTCCCATAAGGATAAAGGGAAAATATAGATTTTTTAAGACATAATATTTTTTTTTTGGGCCATTTAAAAGAGCGAATGTTTGTCAACAAGCATCCATTTCTTTTTAACTTGAATAACAATATTCGTGAAGAAATCCGAGCGATGGAGCTTGACATGGAGAGCATTATTAAAAAAGTCCACATTTGTGGAGATGAAGAAAAAGAGAAAAGATTACTTTGTTCATATGTAGGTGAAAAATAAATCTTCATGCTTCAAAATGTCATGCAATAGATACTTACTTACTTACCATCACGCCGTTTCCCCGTGGGGGTAGGCAGAGAGGATAGAGCGCCACGCTCTTCTGTCCTGACACACAATTCTCGCCTCATCTACATTCATACATCTTGTCATACAAGCTAGCCGATTGTTGAGGCTTCTAACAGAACCATCCTCCATTATCTGGTTTATCTGGTCGTGCCAAGTCTTCCGCGGACGTCCTCTATTACTGGTTCCATCAACACTTGCGTCATATATCTTTCTTACCATTCTCTCCTCATTCATCCTTTCCATATGACCAAACCACCTAAGCGATCCTTTCTTAATCTTACTCACTATACTAATATCAGCTTTACATTCTTTCCTTATTTCTTCATTATTTACTCTGTCATAAATAGATTTGCCACAAATACGTCTAAGTGATCTCATTTCCACTGCATTCAGTCTACTTTCGTTCTGCCAGCTCCAGGTCTCACTTCCATACATCAGTGTCGGTACCAGGATTCCATTATGCACCGCTAGTCTTGCCTCGGTTGACAAATTTCCGTTAGATATAATTCCATTCAAAGCGAATTCCATTCATGCAATAGATAATCGACAATAATAAAAATACAAAAGCCTTGTTTAATTTTTAAATGATAAAGTAACGATAGGTACACCCTGTGTTTACAACACGCATACATAATGTACATATTTTCAGATTTTAACCACGTTTAAAAATTTCAACAAAAAACTTCACAAGACTACATCGCATTAATACAACTCTCATTAACACAGTTTCCATTAATCTGCATTAAATTAATTAACAGTATATATCATTATGTTTGAAATGTTTCAAGAGTATTTAAAATATCTCCCAACGGTGAATCACTAATGGAACACAATTTACTAATTTCCAATGCATGTGTAAACCACGTATGATCGTCATCGAAAACTCTCCCGGGCTTAAAAAGTAAATCAAATGACCTGTACCGTTTGATTAAGTGTTTTTATCCCGGGATGAGAGCGCAGTAATTTTTCTTGCAAGTTATCTATTACAACTGTCATTCTATAAGCCCAGAAGCCACTTAGTACCCGGGCGTATTTAGATGCTCAATTTATTATTTCATTTCGGTTAAAAGTATGTAAACTGCCAGACGCTTTCCGTTTAGATTTCTAACGAGTTTAATTTTTTTTAGACCTCTATCCGGCGACAGGATGTAAGCTAATTTAAGGTGTAAAAATTTTATATGCGTACAAAACTACTACAAAAAAGCGTAATTAATTTGGCACGAGTATTGCTTTACCCGTTTTTTTAAACGATCATATTTTATTTTAATTGGCACGGGTGCAATTATTCGGACAACACGACTAGGGGAGTTCACATTTTTTAAATATTTATTATTAGTATTTTGTAAACATATACATTAAGTATATACATAATTAAAGAAATATCATTATGTCCATCATTCATACATCTTGTCATACAAGCTAGCCGATTGTTGAGGCTTCTAACAGAACCATCCTCCATTATCTGGTTTATCTGGTCGTGCCAAGTCTTCCGCGGACGTCCTCTATTACTGGTTCCATCAACACTTGCGTCATATATCTTTCTTACCATTCTCTCCTCATTCATCCTTTCCATATGACCAAACCACCTAAGCGATCCTTTCTTAATCTTACTCACTATACTAATATCAGCTTTACATTCTTTCCTTATTTCTTCATTATTTACTCTGTCATAAATAGATTTGCCACAAATACGTCTAAGTGATCTCATTTCCACTGCATTCAGTCTACTTTCGTTCTGCCAGCTCCAGGTCTCACTTCCATACATCAGTGTCGGTACCAGGATTCCATTATGCACCGCTAGTCTTGCCTCGGTTGACAAATTTCCGTTAGATATAATTCCATTCAAAGCGAATTCCATTCATGCAATAGATAATCGACAATAATAAAAATACAAAAGCCTTGTTTAATTTTTAAATGATAAAGTAACGATAGGTACACCCTGTGTTTACAACACGCATACATAATGTACATATTTTCAGATTTTAACCACGTTTAAAAATTTCAACAAAAAACTTCACAAGACTACATCGCATTAATACAACTCTCATTAACACAGTTTCCATTAATCTGCATTAAATTAATTAACAGTATATATCATTATGTTTGAAATGTTTCAAGAGTATTTAAAATATCTCCCAACGGTGAATCACTAATGGAACACAATTTACTAATTTCCAATGCATGTGTAAACCACGTATGATCGTCATCGAAAACTCTCCCGGGCTTAAAAAGTAAATCAAATGACCTGTACCGTTTGATTAAGTGTTTTTATCCCGGGATGAGAGCGCAGTAATTTTTCTTGCAAGTTATCTATTACAACTGTCATTCTATAAGCCCAGAAGCCACTTAGTACCCGGGCGTATTTAGATGCTCAATTTATTATTTCATTTCGGTTAAAAGTATGTAAACTGCCAGACGCTTTCCGTTTAGATTTCTAACGAGTTTAATTTTTTTTAGACCTCTATCCGGCGACAGGATGTAAGCTAATTTAAGGTGTAAAAATTTTATATGCGTACAAAACTACTACAAAAAAGCGTAATTAATTTGGCACGAGTATTGCTTTACCCGTTTTTTTAAACGATCATATTTTATTTTAATTGGCACGGGTGCAATTATTCGGACAACACGACTAGGGGAGTTCACATTTTTTAAATATTTATTATTAGTATTTTGTAAACATATACATTAAGTATATACATAATTAAAGAAATATCATTATGTCCATCATCCCTCCGGTCTCTCACGACTGAAGATCGTGATTTCCCGTCGTCTTAACTATACTCCTCCACTTTTCTTAGCGTCTTACAGATCACCACCAGAGAAGTGTTTGTTGCCGTTTCAACTTGGTCAATCTGACGGGTAGGGGGTCTTTCTCTTCCTCTCCATCCTTCGACGTGGTCTATGTTCTCTTCTAGCAAGGAGTTTAAAAATTGAAGGATTTGTCTTAGACAAGAGTCTATTCTTGATGTTCAGCTCCTGCAGAATGGAGGCATTCGAGTGTCTCACTGACCACGGTATGCGTAACGTGTTTCCGTATCTCAAATGTATCCTTCCGTCTTCTCACTTTTGCCTTCAGGGTCCATGCATTTTATAATAAACATTATATAAAATATAGTTTAATTCCAGAACATTTCTGTTGAAATATTGCATGTAAATTTTGTGAATTAATTATAACGTGAATAATTACCAAATAGTTATAATGTATGATCGTGACATAGACACATTATTGTATATACATTTTAAAATCAGTACGCAAATAAGACATTCATAGTATATGTAAATTGGGAATCTTGAAAAATGATAACACATTAATAAAAAATTTGTATGAAATATTGTTATCACGATTTATAATATTTACGCTTGCAGAAAATACTTTCGTTGATTGCTTCTACTTGGCCCTGCGGGCGGCGATATTGAGCCACTGTGCTACCACGACCATTACATTACTATAAGTACACAATTGTACTCATTCTTTAAGCTTTTCTGGGGTACGCCCTTGTTAACACCAACATTTTTTTGATATAAATGCTATTTTAATATTATTAATTTTAAAATAATAATATTAATTAATTGACAGGAAAAAATTGGAAATGAATATGTGTAGTGATATAATAAAAAATTTATTTAACAGTTATGTTCAGCAGACTAACGATTATGGCGATATCAGTTTTACAGACTTACAAAACGAACGTATTTATTGTTTGTGTAATTTATATTATATTTATATTAAAAACATTATTTTTATTGAAATAAAATAACAATAAATTACAATAAAATTAAAAATAATAATTTATACTTTAAATGTAATTAGTATAGTGGAATTTAAAAATAATTAATTATAGACAGATTTTAATCTAACTATAACTGTTTGGTAGTTTCAGGTCCATCACTATACATACTTAAAAAACATAGAAAATTCGACATATTATTACAGATAACAGAACATTTCTATAAGACCGATCGTACCTCGTGCACATTGCTTAGAGTGAAAAATGGGCGGAGCCACTTAAACTTGCTTTAGTACCGAGAATGGCAACAAAATTCGATCAGAATTTATTAGTTCAATCCATGTAAAGTACAAAGACAATGTTTATATTAATGACTAATTTCTCATCACATGTGCCGCACTCTGTGAACAAGCATAATAATAACATAAACGCACGTGCGCCGATCTAGGTTTAAAAGTCACTTCAAAACGAAGACAATGTATAAAATTGGATAAATGAGAACCACCGCACAATTATCAATGATTTATGCATCATGCAGTATACCTTAATAAGTATTTTCTGAACAAATAAATTATTCATATATATATAGCGTTGTATATATTATACATATATCACTTAAGCCAGCCGAAGACAGGTCGTAAACTCTCTAATTATCCATACTTCTATATCTTCCCATTTGAATATAATATAAAAACATAATACATAAGTTTCGTCTCTATGAGATATCTATAATTCGTTTAATATCAATGGCTTTGGTGGTATAAATCCATTAATTGCGTGTTCTTAGACATACTCAAATATTTCTAAATGAATTCTACTCGGAATATATAGTTTAACAGCAGTAAAAAGGTTTTGTCAAACAATACGCAAACGTTATTTAGCGATAAACAAAAAAATACAACAAGAGCTGTGTTCAATTTTATAAAAAAAAATTCCCAGCTGCCTCCCTTTACATTTATTAATTTTTTCGCCTTGATTTTACTCAAATAGCACAAAATCAATTGAACAGTGCGTTAAAGTAGTTATATTAATATTTTAATTTAGGCGATCGACGCAGTATTCTTTCGGAGCGACGGCCTCGACAGCTAATTGGTCCAGGGAGATCTGGCCGGTGGTTAATGGCGGCCATCCCATCAGCGGACCTTGTAATTTGGTCCTAGACCACTATTTATCGGTCCGCTATGCAAACAGAATATATAGGAAGGTGAAAATATCTCGTTATTGTCCCCTGGGGAATTTTGCACTGCGAGAATGTGTAATTTTGAGATAACGCTTCGGGACGAGATGTATAATAAACGCGTAAATAATAATGCTTGTATGAATGTGCGCATAGATATAACGGAATAAAACTATATAAAAGGGTGACATCCGCGAGTAACTGTTCCGCATGGTGATTTGATAGGTTTTCATGTAACTAGGAAAACTTTGTTCAAGAAATATTTTCAGACGTAAATATTTAATAAAAACTTATAATACCATAAAAGACTGTTGACAAACAGGACTTCTAAAAGTTTCCAAACTCAACTCAACATTTGAAAGACACCTCCTCAAACTTATTCATAAAAATAAACAACACTTTTCCTACAGACTCATGAAATGAGGCTTCTGACAAATTAAAAAAATAAGTAAAATATTGTATACGAACTGTGAAATGACTTAAACTAGTGCTTAATTCTAAAATGAAAGTCTAAAGGACTAAAATACATTCATATTTCATTTTAGTTATATAATTCATGTTGTTGTTGATGCTATGTAGCGTTATCTTTGTGGTTAGACATAATTTAAAATTGTGGTTATGTTTAACTTTGTTTAAACCACTGTGTTATTTTTACGTCAACCAGTTTCGATACTAACGTATCTTCATCAGAACTGAACAATTCCATAAAATTTAAACGACATCCATTACGGGGTGTAGGCGAAGTCTTGATAGGATTGGGGAGGTGATTGACAGGGGGCATTGAAATAGGAAATATATTAAATAGTGGGTTGTTTGTAAGGCTTAATTGGTTGTTAATTATAATGAATTACGTGTTGAGTGATTTTTTGTTTTCTAGACTTTCTAAATTAACCAATCTAAGGCCTTTATTATTAATGTGTAAAATTTCAATGTCATTTTCTTTTACGAAATTATGGCCTGTCTCTAAAAGGCGGTTGGAAAATTCTGAAAAGTTGTTGTCGTTAAGGTACCTTAAAAACACTTTTTTTACGCAAAATAGATAAATATATACCTTTAAAATATAACATAACATAGCTTAAAATATCACAAAATCTTAACGCACTTGCCAAAATCATGTACAAATTTGCCCTAAGAAACATTTGGACAGACATTTCTGTCTTTGTAACCGATATTGCACAATCAATTAACTCATAATATTACTTACTTACCATCACGCCGATTTCCCGCAGGGGTAGGCAGAGAGGATAGAGCGCCACATTCTTCTGTCCTGACACACAATTCTCGCCTCATCCACATTCAAACATCTTCTCATACAAGCTCGGCGATTATTGAGCATCTTCCTGTATTTGGTTTACTTGGTCGTGCCAGGTTTTCCGCGGACATCCTTTACTTCTGGTGCCATCAACACTTGTGTCATATATCTTTCTTGCCATTCTCTCCTTATTCATCCGTTTCATATGACCAAATCACTTACTATTCTAAGATCAACTTTATATTCTTTCCTTATTTATTCCACATATATGCCTAAGTGATCTCATTTCCACTGCATTCAGTCTCTTCTGCCATCTTCCTTACTTCCATACATCAGTGTCGGTACCAGGACTCTATTGTGAACCGCTAGTCTTGCCTCAGTTGACAAGTTTTCATTAGCTATAATTCTATTCAAAGCGCCGTTCACTTTATTCCCTGCAGTCACCCTCCTTTCGATATCTTTCTCTGTCTTTATTAATATTCGAAAATAACAAAAATAGTTTTCTTTGCAAGGAGTGTCCATTATTTTAAATTGAACGCGATACTTCTAAAAACAAACATATATTGTAACTTTGTTCCATCTTCTTCTTCCTGACATAGTTGTTGTGGTCCAGTTTGCTGGGCACCCGCTTATCTCTATCCCTGTCAATCTTCCATTGTTTGTTAGCTTGTATATAAGAGGGCTTTGTGTGCGTTACGAGACTCATATATGTATATAATCTCACTGCAGCCTCCTTACTTTCACTTTACTATCCGTAAACATTTTTTAGTTCTGTAAACATATTTAATATCCAGTATAACACTCATTATTATTTACTTTTATTATTATAATTATTAATAAATATTTTATAATTCTATAACTGTTTCAGTCTTTGAAGCCATAGGTGTAATACTATTTTTTATTATTTAAAATTTAACCAATCAATATGCATACAAGATTATCTAAAAAGTTGAAAAACCTTCGAAGAATCCACTGTAGTTTTTAAATTTTAATATGTATGCATGTATAAATAATATAAAATAAAATTTATATAATTTATAACTGAAAATATCTAGTCCAGGATAATAAAATAAAGATGAATATGACCGTAATTGATGTTTATTAGAACTTGTACTCAAACCTTCAGCACGACATATAAGTACATCGTACGAAACTTAATCGAATTGTGTCATTGCAGATACGATGTATAATTTATCGGTACATTAACGTGTCATTACTTTTTGATTTTCCTTACCGGGTTCTCTATTAATAAGTTATAATTGTGGATTGAATAATATGATGGATAATTAATATTGCTCCTATTTTCTGATCTAAAAAAGTCATTTATAGAATGGTGATATTTGACTAGATTTAGAAAATTATTGTAGTGCTTATTTTTATCAAACATAATCTACATTACATATGAATTAAATATACATATATTAGATAGATATACATATATAATCAATTTTATCGAAAATAATTGTTGTTGCGCCACTGGGATTCGAACCTGGATCCCTTTCCAAACCGGTAAAGGTGCATTATCCAAAGATGCTACAGCGACGATATTTTTAGCGACAAATTTTCGAACCTATAATTACCCTTTTGACAAAAAATACATTTAATCGTTCTATTATTTGAAAGAGCCATCTACCTTATTTTTACGGAATCTCAAATACCTTTGAGTAATCTGATAGCAGACGCCAGAATTATCAATTCATTTCTATTAAATTTTGGACACATTGATACAACTTTATTATTGGGAGAACACATAAGGTAGATGGATCTTTCAAATAATGGAACGATTAAATGTATTAGTATCAAAAAGGTAAGCTGTAGCATAGTTGGACAATGCACCTTCCCCGGTTTGGAAAGAGATCCAGGTTCGAATTCCGGTGGCGCAACAACAATATTTTTCGATAAAATTGATTTTATATGTGTATCTTTCTAATTAATATATTTAATTCATATTTAAAATATCACAGACCTATTTTCTGAATAATTACAACTTCACAGTAAGAATGTATTCTCCTAATAATGTACATTTATTTATTTTTCAATGGTGGTTAGATGATTGAGCCTTTTTAGAAACTTAACATCCCATCAACTAGATCGGATACACTGTATTGTTTAAAATAGATGAAGTTGATGTTAAATTTTGTATTACACTGGTGCAAGATCACTATTTGGATCGAAATAATCAAAATAATCCTTATAAATCTTTCCATATCATCTTTTACAATTTTATGCTTATATGCCAACAACAACTCTCCCCAAGCAATAAATCATGGACACAACACTAGACAAACAACAAACATCTACACACCAGTTCCGAGAGCAACAACGACATTTTATCAAAGATTCTACATGTTCCTAGCTCCGAAACTATACAATACACTCAGTACCAACTGTAAATCGTACAATTACTATAAGATTTCACAAATATGGACCCAATATATGATTCAATCAGGTAGAGATGAATCAGAAGCATGGATATCCAACAATTTAATATAATGTATACAATTCTTTTACTAATAACTCACTAGTCCTACAACACTCCCACTCCACATATTTTAATTTTATTATATTTTTATTTTATTCTTACTTTTTTATTCATATTTACCACAACAGCACGAAAAAAAAAACTGGCTACTTTAACACAGACTTTAGTCTAGCAAAGTAGCCAGGACAACGCTGTATATATCAGAGATGAGGTCTACTCCATCCCACACATTAAACTATGTATTATGTATGTTATGTATCCACCTCTGTTACTACAAAAATATGGTTGTCAAAATATAAATAAATAAATAAATAAATATATTTAATACTCAAAATCAATATATTTTTTAAGGTATCAAATTTTTTAACAATCTTCCCATCACAATTAGAAAAATTACGGGCTATCATAGATTTGTAACAAGTAAAAAAATTATGTACACAGACTAACTGAAACATAAATTAACTCGAATATAATCCTTCTCTATACACGAATCTTACTCTCATAGAGAAGAAACAAATGTTAAAATATATGTATCCACTGATTATTGAAATTGTATTATATTTTTAATATTAATAAAAAATATATAAATATATATATTAAATAAATTGCATTAAACATCTTGACATTCCATATTTGTGTGGGAATAATACAACATTATAATTTTAATGAAACTCCTTAAATACCACAAACTGTCATTATAATTGTCTTAACTAGCAAAATTATTGAGAGCCTAGTGATCGCCTCTGGATAAGTTCTAATTAGTGTTACTCAAGGGATAAAATTAATAATGCATTTCACGATCTTTGGTTAGCGCTGTCTTTTGAATAACAATTTTCTTGGTAAGAATTATTTTAAATAATGAAGCGTGATTTTACTAAAGAGTGAACTTATCCGATGGATAATTATTTGACAGTTTATTATTATGAAGAATTAAAATACCCACAATTATTCCTGGTATCGAACTTTTGTTGTTATCTGTGGCTAAACTGCCTAATGTGGCTTCTGTATGTTTATCGGTAGGTACTTTCTATTTTGACATATCAAATAATAAAATTAGTTAATTTTTTTTATATCCACAAGTAATTTGTCTTAATACTTCAATATTCATGTATTCTTCAGTGTAACTGAACCCTTGTAGAGTTAACTATAAATTTTGCATTAGCATGTTAATGTACTGGTTTTGCATGGAAACTGATAGTTAAAATTTATTCAGTTATCTATGCTGAAGTATCAAGTTAGTTGATGTTTAATAAATACGAATTTTCTTTAAAAAATATTATCGATAAACATAACAATTTTGTATGAGATTTCAATTGAATTGACTACGGTCTTACATTTAACGTTTACACCATAACAAAACTGAAAACTGTCTACATATACAATAATTTTACATTAACACAAGCGCTCTGTATTCGGCGTTGCCCTGGATTAAAATTAAATTTTCTTTTTTTTAAATTTTTATTTATATATATATATATATATATATTATTAAGGAGAACACGTTCTTATTATGAAGTTGTAATTATTCAGAACATAGGTCTGTGAATAATGACCTATGTTCTGAATACTTACAACTTCATAATAAGAGCGTGTTCTCCTTAATAATATAAGTTGTATCAAAGTGTCCAAAATTTAATAAAAATGAATTGATAATTCTGGCGTCTGCAGTCGGTTTACTCAAAGGTATTTGAGATTCGGTAAAAAAACAATGTAGATAGATGGCTTTCAAATAATGGAACGACAGATGTATTTATTTGAAAAAGTGTAACATGCAGGTTCGAAAATTTGTCATGAAAAATACTGGCGCTATAACACAATTAGAAATAGAGATCCAGGTTCGAATCCCGGTAGTGCAAAAACAATATTTTTCGACAAAATTGATTTTATATGTATATATTTATAATTAGTACATTAAATTAGTATTTATATATATATATATATATATATATATATATATATATATATATATATACATTTAATAACACAATACAACAATAGAGCTATGCATCCCTAAATAAAAATAATCTTGAATTATGGGGTGGCTATCGACATTTATATAAAACAAGATCAAGATCTATAATAATACACAGCGAAAATTATTAACAAAATATATAAAAATGTTGAGAAATTGATCAGGTTAGAACATGGGAATCAGAAAGATGTCGAATACATAATTATTTAATAATTTTGAATACCTTTAAGCCATTTTAGAACCTCTTTTTTGTACACATTTATAATTGCTGCTAATTTATAACGAATACAGTATTCCTGGACAATGGTCCAATGATGCGCTTATCTGATATGGAGTGATTTTTACTGTAGTGTAGCTAGTTAGGCGCAATAAAAAACCATATATTGCTATCGCAGACATCTTTTTTATTTAATTAGTTATTTTTAATTTTTAACTGATCTGATTTAATGAATCGAACATTTTTAAGGTTCTTTTTTATGTGAGCGTTTGTAGGTAAGCAGACTGGTGCCTCAACGAATACATTATACATATATGAACGCTACTAATTAATCAAGAAGAATTACAATAATGAATTGTTTAATATGTTATTTTCGCACGAACCCTTTGTACGTTGTACTTCTAATTTACAACTCTCAATTCCTAATGCCACCAACAAGTATTGAACGAGGACACATTTATTATTCTCACAATGAACAATAAATTATCATTGTCCATACTCACTTGCAAGTCTACTTCAAATTTTTAATATACATTTTTTAAATTTTCTGTTGTTCATTTAAAATATAGTACAATATATTCTAATATTTGTTTGTTTTTAAACAAAGTAAATTAAATGTATTTAAGGGATTTAAGGGCAAAACTGCCATATTATAACTAAAAAACAAATTAATTTTGAGGTTTTCTTGGGTTAGGCAAGTTACATTAATTAGAAGAACACATTATTATTGTGAAGTTGTAATTGTTCAGAAAATAATTATTACAACTTCAAAATAAGAATGTGATCTTCTAATAATAAAGTTGTATCAATGTGCCCAAAATGTAATAAAAATGAATTGATAATTCTGGCGTCTGCTATCAGAAAAATGCCGAGTCTACAAGTTGAGTTACAAGGATTGTACTTACTTACGTACTTACCATCACGCCATTTCCTCGCGGGAGTAGGCAGAGAGGATAGAGCGCCACACTTTTCTGTCTTTACACACAATTCTCGTACACATTCATCCATCTTCTCTTACAAGCTCGCCGATTGTTGACGCTTTTAACAGAACCATCCTCCATTATCTAGTTTACCTGGTCGTGCCAAGTCTTCCGCGGATGTCCTCTATTTCTGGTTCCGTCAACACTTGCGTCATATATCTTTCCTACCGTTTTCTCCTAATTCATCCGTTCCATATGACCAAACCACCTAAGTGATTTTTTCTTAATCTTGCTCACTATACTAACATCAGATTTACATTCTTTCCTTATTTCTTCATTCTTTACTCTGTCATAAATACATTTTCCACAAATACGCCTGAGTGATCTCATTTCCACTGCATTCAGTCTACTTTCGTTTCTTTTCTGTCAGCTTCAGGCCGCACTTCCATACATCAGTGTTAATACCAGGATTCCATTGTGCACCGCTAGTCTTGTCTCGGTTGACAAATTCCCGTTAAATATAATTCCATTCAAAGCGCCGTTCACTTTATTTCCTGCAGTCACCCTCCTTTTGATAAAATATAAAACAATAAATACTTCAATTTAAATCCGAAATGGCTGAATATGCAAGAATGGAGGACTTTTGACAATAATAATTTAGAATTTTTATATTGTTACACTAAAGGACGAAAGTTAGATATCGTAGAGAATTCATTTTTTTTAATAATAGGAAAATAATAAACATCTAAATACCGCCCATTACATCCCATCTCTTATCCATTTTAACTTTACCCCCATCCCCACCTCCCTTAACTCCAGAAAAACCCTTAATTACTGTCTGACAATGTTTATAATTTTAGTTGCATCGTATTATTAATAATGGGAATGTGTACCTGAAAACTTTCTAACGTTAAATATATTTAATAAAATATAGTGAAATAAAACAAAGGGTTTCAACTCAATTTCCAAAATAGTCACTTTGGTATTAACCGCACCGCACTACAGAAAGAATAAAATAAACTGCGGATAATTTAGTTTAATTATTGTCAACGTAACATAATCATTATTTATCATACTTACTACTCGATTTTTTCTCTAAGTTTTTCAGTCACGCAATAAACCAGTTAATCTACGTTAGAAAAAAATTCAAATAGGTGTATGTAGGTACGTTTATTAAAAAAAAAAATGTTTCTCGGCGTTTACCAAAGCACGGCGATATGTTCATCCAGCTCGACATCACATACCTATTTTTATTATGTTTCTAGAACCATCCTCTTACGTGTTATCTGTAATAACTAGTTCTGGACGTTTATGCAGAGCAACCATGGGCGTGATGAGAGTTTTAAAACTGAATCGGAACATTTTGCACGCCATTTACGATTCTAACCTTGTTAGTGCCCACCGCTGACGCGAGCACCAGCAGCACCGTCGCGAAGGCTATAAATTCATCATAGATTAAAGCATTACAGATTGAATTTTCAAATTATTTTTGTTTTACCGCTTTCACGCAAATCATAAAATGTGAATTTTAATTAAATGAATGCAATAAACTTTTAATGAATATTAGATAAAAATACTTAAATTTATGTGTTCTAAAAAAATGATTAAAAGAAATACATTCCAATTGGGTAGATATCAGTAGAAGCAACGTTATCTAATATTCCTAATTAAATACATATCTTATAGAGACGAAGCAATTTTTTAATATATTTAATGGATAATGGATGGAATGGACTTAAGTGATCACTTTATATAAATATAACGTTCATCATTCTTACGCATTAATCTATCTCCACATCTATCAAATTTTTCCAAGTTGTATATATGTTAATATGTGGAAACACTTCGAGTACCACTACACTATCGCCATCTACGGACTAAATTCACTTGTTGGTGGAAATCCAGTAATTGTGTGTTCTTGGACGTTTTCAAATATTGCTAATTATTTTTTAAATTTTCAACACATTAATTGAATATTTATAAAAATGACATCCAAATACGAAAAAATCTTTCAACTTAACAAATACAGGACTGAATCTATCAAGAGTGCAGGGGCTTTGAAACGCTAATACAAAGTGACAAATGTCTTCAAAGACATTCTTAGAAATCTAGAACTGGAGAGAAATAATTCGTGTTAGGGATTATTGGTGGAAAATTATCGAAAAGACTAATATACATCAGGTAGAGCCAATAATAATAATGATAAAAATAATTTATCATTCGTCTGATGTCGTCGCTCTATCGAGCTTGAGGGTGGCCAATACTCCTTCTAGCAGTGCGAGGCCTCCACTTGAGGACCTTCCTTCTCCACCGTTCATCCTATATCACTTCGCCAAATACGTCAATCATTAAATGACAGCGTCATTTAATATAGAAAAAAAAATTATGTATTAAATGAATGAAAAACTAATCGTTAACAAAAATGTTTTTTTTTAATTTTAATAATGACGTATTTTCAGTCAAAACACCGATACCGTCAAAATACTATTTATTTTGACGTAAAAAAAAAAAACTGCGCTTCGTACAAAAAGCGTCTAATAATATTAAATAACAGTGAGACAATAGAACCAAAGGTATTTTACACAATCAATACTACAAATCTTTATTAGAAATTCCCGTTTCAAGTATGCGAAATACATCAAAGTCTCTTAATTGGAAATGCTGTGAGCTCTTTTAAAGTCTTTGGTATTCAAAACACCGGCACTTGGTATTTTTCTAACGGTCTATTTCTGACACCATAATCTCACCTTAGTGTAAAATATGCGTCTGCTTTTTATGAATTCCAATTAAGTGTTGATTAGTAATTTTAAAACACGTTCCAGATATTTTTTCGGCCAGTTGAAAAGGCGATAATATCTTCCACATGAGACTGTGATCAATTGCTCTATTTGTCATACCGATACATTAAATAACTTGGTCTTTGTTTCGCACCTAGTGTAAGCGCAACTCGGTCCCACTTCGACACACTGTTTGTAACGTATGTGAAATGAGATGGCATAACAATTTTCTCACCGGAAGCAGTTTTAATATTATCTGTTATTGACATTTATTTATCCATATTATTATTATTATTTACATGAGTAAAGCATGTAATTAGTTATTTATATAACCGTTAAAGAATAAAATTTAGATATTTTATAGATAACGTAAGTATTTCATGGAACAACAAATTAATAACTTAATAAAATTAATTTTTATATTTTATATAACCCGTGTATCTGATACCGCCTTATTAAAAAATAGCAACAACTGTAATTGAATATACACAATATAAAATTTTCTAAACACAATTCATATAATGAGTTGAAACAGAAAAATAGATTATACTTTTAAAATTAGCAATATTAACTTTGTGGTTAAAATTCATATTTTTTATTTATTATCTTTGTTTTATTAACTACTGAATTGAGTTTAAATACATCTACCGGTTTTGAAAAATACCATTTTCTCCTTTAGGACGTTATAACATCCTATAACATCCTGAAGAAGAAAATGGTATTTTTCAAAACCGGTAGATGTATTTAAACTCAATTCAGTGGTTAATAAAACAAAGATAATAAATGAAAAATAGGTTGTTTAGAAGACGCATGAATGAGGAGGCATTGGTAAAACATGCTTCATATAATTATATGATTCACTTGTATAATATGAATGCTAAATGCAACAGAAACAGAGTAAGTACCTTTTGGAAAGACCAGGCATGATTAGCGATATATGAATTTCAGAAGCCTCATTAGTAGACGATAATTATCAAAATTTATACAAATATTACGAAATTCATAAACATGCTAGATGGGCGATATTCGCTAAAGATAGGAGCTAGTAGTATTTTTTAAAGCTGCTTTATTATATATTACACATATACGAACTGATAATTAAATATGATATGATTTTGTCGAACTTGATTGAACACGAAGAGTATCCATAATTAAATTTCATTATTATTAATTAATTTCAGATATTAGATAGAGTTATTTTCTTTTGTTCTTCTTTTTCAACTCTGGTACGTTGTCTAGATTTTTATAATATTTAGATTATTTATTGAAATTAAATTCAGTTAAATTACTAAATAAAAATATTTTTATTTATCTCACTACAATTGGAATTATTTTATTCATTTACCTGTGGTACGTGGAATACTTATATTATTATGTTTTATAATATATAATTTAGAGATGTATCCAAAATTTGATGGTACTTTACACAATACAATATGAATCATCAAATAATATTATTCCAAAATTTAATTTAATTTAATTTAATTTAAGAACTGATTATAAAGGGATAAACGCGAATTTTAATTACAATTTACATAATTAATTTGCCTAGTGAGTAGAATGTACGATGTATGCAAGGAAAGCGACCTTTTTATGAATGTCAACAAGTCGAAAGTGATGGTATTCGAGAAGAAGGAAGGCAATGTAATGTTTGGAACGAGTAAACATGTTTGTGTATTTGAGAAGTAAGTTTGATAGAAACTGAAAGGCTGAGAACGATATCGAAAGGAGGGTGACTGCAAGGAATAAAGTGAATGGCGCTTTGAATGGAATTATATTTAACGGCTATTTGTCAACCGATGCAAGATTACCGATGCGCAATGGAGTCCTGGTACCGACACTGATGTATGGAAGTGAGGCTTGGAACTGGCAGAAGGGGAACGAAAGTTGACTGAATGCAGTGGAAATGAGATGTGTATGTGGCAAATCTATTTATGACATAGTAAAGAATGAAGAAATAAGGAAAGAATGTAAAGCTGGTGTTAGTATAGTGAGAAAGATTAAGAAAGAATCACTTAGGTGGTTTTGTCATATGGAACGAATTAATGAGGAGAGAATGGTATGATAGATATATGACGCAAGTGTTGATGGCACCAGAAATATAGGACGCGCGCGAGAGACTTGACTCGACTAGGTAAACCAGATAATGGAGGATGGTTCTATTAGAAGCCTCAACAATCGGCGAGTTTGTATGAGAAGATGTATGAATGTGAATGAGGCGAAAAGTGTGTGTCAGGACAGAAGTGTGCGCTCTATCCCCTCTGCCTACCCCCACGGGGAAACGACGTAATGGTAATATAATTAATTATGTAAATACACGTACAATTTGTAGTTCACTAATCATTAGATGGTCCGACAACAATAGTCGAATCTATTATACCAACACGGTTACAATTGTTAAATTCAATCCATGGTTAGAAATATTGTATGGATAATTATAAAAAAACACTTTGTTTGAAACCACTATTTAATAATACATCAACATGTTTCAAGACCTATAGCCCTAGCTTCAGGAAACAATGTATACTAAAATTGAAAATGCAAATTTTCAATTTTAAATTAATTTCAAAAAAAAAAAAAAAAAACAAAATTATAAAAATAAAAGTAGTGGGTATCTAATTAGGAATTACTGTGAAAATAAACTTAAAATGTGACTATTAGCAAAAAGGAGTTGATTTTTATAATATTTAACTTGCTATTAACTATTTTTCTTCTTTTTTTTTTGCTAGTTCACCTTTTGAATTTACTTTCACGGTAGTTTCTACTTGGTTACCCACCATTTTATTTTTATAGTTTTGTTTTGTCTGTGCTTGCATTTTTAAATTTTAGTATATTGTTTCCAGAAGAAGAGACCATAGGTCTCGAAACATGTTGGTGTATCAATAAACAGTGGTTTAAAACAAAGTGTTTTTCTTATTATCTATATAATATGTTGTCACAAAGTAAATTTGCAAATATTGAAGAAGAATTATATTACTTCGTGAATATCTTTAAAATAAATATATATTTATGAAATTGATTTCCTTTCACTTAACGAATAAGATTTTACCCTCGACAGAAAGATTAACTGTTCTCAAGACTTTAATGCTGAATATAATGATCTTAAAATTTTATGATCGCTCGGAGTCAAAGTCAGCCTCTGGATTTCTAATACTTAAAATTGTGCTCGGTTTAATGAAGAGGTTTACTTTCATCTGACATGAACCATATTTTCTGTACGCAGAGGCATATAACCAATACATCTCTTTCTTATAATACTGGAGGTGAGGTCCGTACTAAGACGTTATGACGACTTAGAACCTAATTGACTTATAATTATTTTTTTATACATATACCTGGAGGTTATCACATCCTAGGAAAAAATACATATTTAATAATTCAAATGCCAATACTTATTTATTTACGTACATATGAAATACTTTATATATCAATTCAACTATCAATTCCTTTTCTGTATTATTCAGTATAACTTGACATCTTTTATTTATGAAAAAATATATCTACTATGATATGAAAGAAACTCCAAAGTGTCCCACCATATTCCGGAATCATTTAGTTGTTTACTCTCGCTTCGATTCCACTCAACAACGCAACGCGTGCAATAATTTACAAAATCTTCAAAGCTTTTTAGAATTTATTTTATAGTTAGATCAGTTAGTTTTGTTTTGTTATTATTATGGCTTTCCTTCATAGTTAACTTTTTTCCTTATTATATGGCAAATTATTACATTTGGCCATTATTACATTCAGTCATTAACATGATAATTACATCATATCATCTGATATCATCGTACCAGAGCCATATTTGTACAAAATTCATTTATTTGACGTGACTCGTAATCATAAATTCAGAAGGCAGCTATAGAGAAACTATAGCTATTTTTTTACCTTCCCCTTTTGGGGGTGCGTGACTTCTATAAACGACGCCTGTATGTGTTGTAGTCGCAGAACAGAAAGAAAACAGTTAATATGAAGGAAAACTGCTCTTAACTATAAAATACATTTTTAAAAACCTTTGATGATTTTATAAAATATTACACGCGTTGCTTTGTTGAGTGGAATCGAAGCGAGAGTGCACAACTCTGAAAATGATTAGGGTGGGACCCTTTGTCCCACCCTATTCCGGATTAATTAAATAAAAATACTATTTATGCCTGGCTTCATCACTTTGCCTTAATAATTCTTGAATTATTTAGATTTAATCAATGAACACATTTCATTAATTCTGTTATCCAGTCTTTCACCAGATTTGAATTTCTTGATGACGTCACTACAATAAAATGGCAATGACGTATCAATTTGAGTGATTATAGTAATTAACTTAAATTGAGCAAAATTTTGGTTATAATAATATATTTTTTAAATATTTATTATATAAGTTCAGAATTTTTTTCGGTTACACATTAATTTATTTCATTTTTTTGTATGTATTCGTGTATTTTATGGAAGCTAGTCAGTTGGATTATTTATTCAATTATTCTATCTTCGTGTATAATTCATTTGAGGTATATTTTGTTTAGGACGTTAGATAGCCTCAAGAATCCACATCATCATGTACTCAATTTATAAGTGAAGAGCGAATAATTTAAATGTAATTTGAAAGAAGATTTAAGCATAACAATCTTGAATAAGAAAGGTTCACGTAGATAATTTAGTCATATTCAATGGACGAATGTGGTGTTCTATTCTTTCTGCCTGTCTCTGCAGTGAACCGGCGTGTTGGTAAGTAAGTAAAATGTATGATAGAAGTAGAAGTATCTTTACAGGCTTTCGCACGACAAGATTTGATACCTTTAATATAAAAATATGAGTACGTGCTTCACTGTGACATATTACACAACTGAAGAAATTATTTTATTAATCAAACAAGAGGATATACTGGAGAAAACATTTATTTTAATTTGCAAAACACCTGAAACATTTTAAACTAATATTTCATTCATATTTAAAAATATCACAGAAATAGGAAATTGATATTCATTCATCATGATATGACAAAAAAAAAATTTACGCATAAATTAAATATTTATAATTATTTTTAATGTGAATTAAATATATTAATTAAAAAGATATGCATACAAAATCAATTTTATCAAAAAATATTGTTGTAGCGCTACCGGGATTCGAACCTGGATCTCTTTCCTAACTGGGGAAAGTGCATTATCCAATTATGCTACAGCGACAATATTTTTAGCGACTAATTTTCGAACCTATATGTTACCTTTTTGATTTTAATACATTTAATCGATCCATTATTTGAAAGAGCCATCTACCTTATTTTTACAGAATCTCAAATATCTTTGAGTAATCTGATATTTCTAATTAATATGTTTAATTCATATTTAAAATATCACAGAGCTATGTTCTGAATAATTACAATTTCACAATAAGAATGTGTTCTCCTAATAATATTATATCATTTTATATTCTTTTGTACAACTATTCTTAAGCGTATTGTGATATTTAAAATACTCTACAAATAAAACTACATACTTCAACTATTTTCATAAATAAGGAATATGACTTTTCGTACAAGAATCTGATTTTTTTTTGCCAACGTATAACTTTTTTTTTCACATTACATTAGTTATGTTTATAATTATTAATGTATAAAATCAAATGTATTTTACGTGTTTATATGCACAATACTTATGTATACTAAAAATTAAAATACCTACATTTCCTGTGTCTTGTTTTACAATCATTTCAAATCACGACACAATCGCTCAAGGCCGATTTTCAAACTCAAAGAAGAGACCGCGCCATCGTAACTGCGGTATAATTAGTTTTATCGTATTATAATCATCGAAGCCTTAGCGAGAGCTCTCTATATAAGGTGTTTGTGAGCAGATAACCGTGGTTGAAGTCTAATGGGAACCTTATCTAGGTGGTGCATCGACACAACCAGCCCCCTAGCTAGATCCTCCGACACAACAACAAGCGCGAGACATGCCCGCGAAGGGTGGACAAAACATTTCAAGTGTGTTTAACACTTTCCTAACCGTGCATTAACACATATTTACCTTCTGTATTATTTACATAAATAAGCACAACATATATTCCACATATATAGTAAATGTATCAAACTGGAAGATAAAAGTAAAAGATATTTATTATATTTTTAAAAGCTTAAAAAACTCAATTTTCTTACGTGGTCGTGGTTATGGACTATTATTGACTCTCGAGGATCTTATTGTGTGATCGTATCAGAAGATTTTTTACATGATGAGACTGAAGCCCCTAACTTTATTCTAGTCTCACGCATGTTGGTGCATGTCGCAGTGTATATGAACGTGCGTGTGAGTATTTACGGTGTGTCTAGAGAAAGATATTTAAATAAAAACACAACTATCAAAAGTTGCCGTTCATTGCGGGATGATTTACAATGACAGATACGACGACTATAAAGTTAATTGCACGTATGAAATTGAAGACTGGAGTGGCTCGCTTGAGATGTTGATGAAAGAACGGTCTGCGGAGAAGTGGTCGGCTAGCTCCTAGGACCGTTCGTCACGATGTATTGTCATCTACTTATTAGTCAGTTCGCTCCGGCCTTACATGACTGTCAGGTGATCTCTTATACGGCCATGTCTGTGGGGCGCATGGAGGATCACCACAATAGTATTGCTGCGTATGGTTTTTTTCTATCATGGTATGATAAAGGTTAATACAAATATTTTGAAAATTCATATTACTATTATTATTTTGAATTATGCACGACATTTTGAGTATCCTGCAAAAGCTGCAAATACTATTTGCATGCAGAAAAATACAGTTTAATTTAATTTATTTTTCTAAAATACCAAATCGAAAGAATGTATAAAGCGACAAAAGTGAGGCCTACATTCGATACTGGATGCAGATCGGTAGAAAAAGAAGATTAAAAATAGAAAAGGGAATTATTTGCGTAAAAATTTACCTGATCATTGCGACTTAATCTAATCCAATCATGGCACTGCAGCCCAGAGAAGGTATTGACTGCCTTAAGGAGATCCTTCCACTAATCTCCGATCTAAGTCATGCTTGTCAAACATCGAGCCCGAGAACATTTAACGGAGTCGCTGTCTGTCAGCGCTCTGTTTTCCCTTTGGTTTATGGAATGAGGCCACGTTTTAATCGCGTCTATATTTATGTAAAGTTTCAACAACCATCCTAGGACAGGATAAAATAGGCTAGTAATTATTAATACAAATTAAATGTATTAATTAAAAAGATATACATATTAAATCATTTTTTTCGAAAAATATTGTTGCTTCTACCGGAATTCGAACCTGAATCTCTTCCAATCCGGGGAGCGTGCATTAACCGATTACGCTACAGCACACAGTAAATTGACGACAAATTTTCGAACCTATATGTTACACTTTTCAAATTGATACATCTATCGTTCTTTATTTGTATTATATTGATTACTGCACTTTCCCCAGATTGGATCCCGGTTTGAATCCCGGTAGCAACAACTATTTTTTTTTTAAATTGTTTTTATATGTATATATTTCTAAATAATACATTTAATTTGTATAAAAAATATCACAGACCTATGTTCTGAATAATTACAACTTCACATTATGAATGTGTTTTCCTTAATAATACTAATTATAAATTGGTTTCATAGTTTGTGCTACTTATTTCCTGAAAAAATATGAAGACGTTCCCACGGACAAGATATTTTAATTTATTCTTAAAATGAGAGCCAATCAACATGAACATGATCATCCAGTATAAAGAAAATTTAGGCTATGTTTTTTAACTTTTTATTTTTTTATTTATAATTATTATTATTATTATTTGTTTTTTTTTTCAATTTTCACTTTATAAAGAGAGCTATGAGATAAAATTAGGAAAAAGATAAAGTTAAATTTATAAAAATATTCCGCAAATTTTTTTGTAAATAAGTAGGTATACTAATAAGCCTCAATAAATAAATAATTAAAAGATAAAATGCAGGGCGTTAAAATAACGACAGATGACTTAATGATCGAATAAATTTATCCGGGGAATAATTATTTACAGCGGCATGCAGTTAATACTTAGAAATAAGCTGTATTTAACTAGCTGTACAATATTTTTAAATAAAATATATATCTCGGTAATATTCATATCACAATTATTATAATTTTTTTCCAATTTTAATATATCATTATAGTATGTCGGATAAATATTTAATTTTGATTTATTTCTCAGTATATAGAATATTGGAAAAATCGAAGCAACCACACCATTTTTTTATTAAAATATAATAAGTGAGCTTATTTTGAAAAGGGATATAAATAACAAAAATCCTTTTTTTACTCAAATTTTGATACTGATAATTCAAAAACATTATTTGTTAAATAATTCAATTGTCAGATAATCACTTTGTTTATAGTATGTTATATTTATATTCAATATTCAAAACATCGATAACGTTCTACACAATTTCACTTCGTAACGAATCCTGAACAATCGTACGATATCAAGGTAATTTTAATAAACAAATCCGTAGCTGATGTTTGACAGTTCACATTAGAACGTCGTAGAAATGCGCAATAATTCAAAACGATTGCTCAACGCTACCAAAGTATTATATATACATGAAAAAGCAGCCTTCAGTGAAATAATTATCTACTCAATGCAATAAGGATCGGTATAGGTATGTTCAACAGCCTTTTGCAATATGTAAATCAATTAAAAAACGTAATCAAGTAAAATTTTTATATATATCGTGATAAAGTAATTGTGACTAAGATAACTACAGGGCTATAAAATGTTAATATATCTATATATACCCATTATTACGATAGTGGTCTAAGTCATGTTTCTTTCGTTTCAAAATATTTAAAGGTTTGCGTTTGAATTGATTAAAAAATATTTAAATGGTATATTACAAAATACAATGCTTCAAATTTTATTTAGTCTAGATTTATAATTTATAATAATTTAATAATGTTGAATGTAGCTTATAAGGGGAAAAAAAATTTTGGTTGAAATGACTTACTTAAATAAACACTGTCGGATATTTTTTTAAATTTATTATCTTTGTTTTATTAACCACTTAATTGAGTTTAAATACATCTACCGGTTTCGAAAAATACCATTTTCTTCTTCAGAATGTCATAACTAACTAAAAACATATATTATTGTTTCTTTGCCAGAATCTATTTTAAAAAAAACTACAATTATTTAAAAAATAAATTTAGTACCCAACTCAAATTGTTACTTAATACAAATTCAGTTGAATAATTTTTAGGAAAAATTTTTAGAATGAGCTTTGTAGTTAAATTTAGTTAGTTGTTTATGATTTTTTGATTAGTTTTAAATGCTTTGTTTATCTCCAACAATTCAAAATTATTTAATTTGTGACCAACACCGTTAATATGCAAAATTGGCAAACCCAATTTTTTATCAAAACCATGACTATTTTCTATCAAATGATTAGAAATTCTGAAAACCCACTATTGTTCAAACATTTCAAATGCTCCTTTACTTTTATATTAAAATTTCTACCCGTTTTACCAATACCGAAATACCGTTGAACATCGTAACAATACACTGAATAATAACGCATGAAATTGTTAAAATTTGCATCATACTATGTATATTAATTTCAAGCAATGTGACGCAAAATACTTGATAGACTAATTTTTTTCATATATGTGAATTATTATTTTCCACATCAATTTTTTCACATATTTTGTAAACTAATTGTCTAATAAACTCCCGAAACTTATGCGCAAAACTGTACTGCAATAAATAAAAATCTCACTGTTGTAAAAAATATAATAATTGAATTTATTACAATCACCTTGAGGCTTAACGCATTATATATTATCTTTTAGACACGTAAATGAACCAAAATCGTTACATGATAAAATGCTACCTTTCAAGCACCACAATCGAGGCTTCTCGCGGACGGTCATAAGCTCAACACATAATTTGTCTTTTCCTGACATAAAAATTATTGCGAGCCCCCGTTCCGATATCGATGATGGATCATGGCGATGTATCCACGGTAATTTATCACAAAACCCGGTTAAGAATACTTCTGCAATATCCGGAGGCCACCTGAGCCAAAAGACGTTAAGCCACAACGTAAGTGACACGAGCATCAGAAATCAAAAATGATCTTACACCCACGTGACTCGGTGTAAATTGAGAAGTTAATATCTCGGTTTTGAAGACCGGAATTTCAAAACGATTCTCAACGCTGCGATGATTTTTATATTTAAAAATAGGTTTTAATAAATGTGATAAAAATTAAATAATACCAGCTATTAAAATAGGTTTTTTACTATACCTACCAGTGATGGATATAGTAAACCGTACGGTAGGAGAAGAGATATATTCAAGTACACTCTTAGGACGATTCTGATATTATTATTATTTATTTATTATATATAGGTATATTAAATCAATTTGAAAATATGGATTATTTATAGAAAATTCTTAATTTGGTAATAAGTAAGATCAATGTATTCATAACAATATAAACAATATGTATGAAAAATATTTGCAAAATTACTTTGTGGCAATTTATTGTATATATAATAAGAAAAAACAGTTTATTTACCATGTATACTTTTATAGTTTTATTTTTATCTGTGCTTGCATTGTTAATTTTAGTATACATTAACTACTGTTTTTTTTTGTTATTTATTGATATATCTTATCATTAATGAAATGATAAAACCGACTAATTAACTTGAACTTCTTACAATTGATTTTGGTAATTCATTTAATATTCAATCATTTCGTATCGGTACTAGTTTCCTGCCATAAATGAAAAAAATGATTATTCTTGTATTTGAGGTCGATTAATTGATAATTACGGATACCTAATAAGGCTTTACCTTTGCATGGGAGGAGTTGAAGTATCATCAGGCCTGAAGAAAATCTATGAATAAGAGGAAGTAATTTAAATGCTATTAAATGATTTATGACAAACAGAAACAGAAGAACAGCAGATATATTCCGGAACAATAATTTGTACATTGATACTGTACTTGATACTCGTCATAAAATATAATTATTTACGGACTAACTCACACAGGCTGTTTAAGTAAGATCGCTTAGATGTTGGTATTATTTAAAACTATTTTTCTTTGTATGACTAGTTAGTACTCAATTTAATCATACAAAGATACACTTGTCAGGACTAGTTTAATACTTAGTCTAGGAGACCACCAAAATTACATTCTTCGACTCGCAAGCACCTCTTGAATCCCTCTTTGCTAATGTGAGATAATCTGTTCTATCAGAGTATGTCTATTTAATTTGGACAGCAACATTAAACAGGTGTCATTCGTTTGAATTCCTGCACATAAAGAAATTCATGGAAATGAATATGCTGATAGCCAAGGAGGTCACTCTTTCCGGAGTTTCATGGAAATGAATATGCTGATAGCAAAGGAGGTCACTCTTTCCGGAGTTTTCCCTCATCAATTCCATATCTTGATATATGACAGACTTAATATGGTAAAAAACGTACGAATTCTATCTGGACTGCACAATGGATGGATCCAAATAATCATAAGGTTAGTTGGCTTAAAATAATTCAATGATCTATTCCTCGCAAAAGGAAAGTCTCCAAAAGAATAATATAATATAGCTCTAGAATGAGAATTGGGCATTATATGGTACGAGTGTAGTACCGAGGAGGAAACCTTCGACCGTATCTTTTTTGCCTGTCCATTGTGGATCACAGATTTTTTTACAGTAATCTCGTCAATGGTAATTTTCAACTCCCGGTTGACTTGTGTCATCTTCTTTCCCCTTAACTCGCCACATTTACTCTATACGATAGCAAATTTTTCGAACAACAATGGTATTGACTTATATAATATTTCCTATTATATAATATTATTGTACCCCTTTCGACAAAATAAAGTTTTAACTAATTTAAGTTTTAATGCCACAAATCACTCTTGAAGGGTGGATTGCCTATTTAAAAGAAGGAGAAGAAGAAGAGACCACCAAATTAGTTTAATTTTCATAGAACAAACGTATAACGAGTTTTAAAATAATTATTTGATCTTTTTATGTAAATATTACCTACCTATTTGTCTCACACAAATGAAACATTATTATGTGAAATTTAAGGGGGTCGAAGAATTTTAAATTTAAAAAAAAAATTACCTCAAATGTTGGGAACTTTCCACTTTGACAATTGTATTACATATATTAATGAAAATATTATATTTGGGCTCGCAAAAAGAACTGTGAGACAATAAACAAGCTTTTTATATATACTCATAAAATCAGGAGGGTGCCAAAATAATCAGAGCTGTTTTTTATCTTATTAATTGAATATCTCACTCGTTTTTTTTAATACTAATATACTGTTATTATTAATAAAAACTTTTATCTTTTAAATTCAATTATTTATATTATAATCATTTATATGTTTAATAAAAAATCATCCATTTACAGGCACTATAAAGGTATTTGTACACGGATATAACGTTATTCTTGAAACTCGCGAAGACTAATTAAAAGCTAAAAAACAGTAACGAATTTATATTAATTTATTTAAACGCTGCTTACGCATTTTGTATGAAAATAGACAGAACCAACTGGTGTACATTTTGCTTCGCTTATGTTGAATTCAAAATTTTATCCATGGACCATAATTTAACTAGTAGCTCGCCGATATATTTTTTTAGCACTCTTCGTATGAAAGCATTCAAGCAATAAATCTCAAAGAAACAAAATTTACGATATAATATTTCTAGTAGATTATTATATATTTATTTATTATAGAACAGACCTGGAGACTAAAACTTCTGAGCCGACTAGACAATGACTAAGCATACACAAAAATGATTTGGTGTATTTTTTTATTTAATATATATATATATTTATACTTATTTCATTACATATATACATAACTTAAAATAATTATTAATTTATAAAATTATCCAAATCAATAGAAAAACAATTCTCGTGTTTGAATTGGGGTGTAGGTACGATCATAATAATTTTAAATAATGTAAAGTTAGGTATAAAAGTAAGATATGAATTAAAGAATTAAATTACTAAATACACATACATAAATATAATCAAGAGTTATGCCAAATTCATTAAAAAAAATTATAACTAATAATTTATGTCAGAGTTTTCTAATAATTGTTTGATTTGTGATTTGAAGGCTTTATAATTTTTTTCTGTTTTGATTTTATATGAAAGGGCATTCAAAATTTATGCTCGTAGTATTTATGAAAACACTCTATGTCAGCCGGCAGTATTTTTGGAGCTAAAACAGTGTTTCTAGACAAAATTTTTTAATTCTTCCTTTTTTATTTTCGCTTTCCATGATGCTCTTGCTTTTGCTTTTTTTCTCAGTGATTTGGGAGCCCTATGAATAGCGGGGGCCCTCTGAATAGCAGAGCCTTCGCAATTGTAACTTAGGTGATCCTATAAATCTGCCAATGCAGACAATATACAATATGTTGGAGAGTGTGCTACTCCTTAATGTACTGGTACAAGTTTCGTAACAAAGAAAAAGTGGTAAAAAATTAGATCGTGTACTATTTATTCATTGAAACTAAATCCGCCCATTGCCGTTGCCCAGCTCTTATTTGATTAATAAATTAATATCAATATGTGCATGAATAACAATGAGTTGAATACCTTACAGACAGCGACATCACTATGAGTGAGTGATACGATATCGATCAGTGTCGACATTATATTTTTTGTATTTGCATGGCATCACAGATTTGACGACACATCCGTGTCACTGAAAGGTTCTCGCCTTGGCTGTTGCACAGTGAAGGTAATATTCGTCAAATTTCAAAATTACCGGTAATATTCAAATTTCAATATTATCATTACGTAATATAAAATATCATTTTTAAGCGTAACACAGTTAATTTTTTTTCAATTTGTCTGCCTTGTGTATTCGGACAGTAAAGAAACTTGCCTTTGACTACAAAAATTGGAGGTTTGAATCAGTAGCGACTATCTAAGTCCTATTTTATACTGCAAGAGCATAATTTTAAAATATTAATAATGTTGACGGACACATTTCCGTGTCTATATTATTATTTTTGAGTTAAAAATGTAATTAAATCCAAAATTTGTAAGTTAAAAATATACTAATAATACATACTCAAGAACCGTATAAGCAATAAACGTATACGTTGTCTTTATTAAGAGGCTTTAGCGATCCTAACTCAATCGTTATATTTTTTTTTGTATAATTGAGGCTTTATTTCACCAATATCCGCTCAGATATTGACCTTAAATAATTGAATCGTTTCTAGAGCCTTAACGTAGACCTAATCTTTCACATGAGCACAAAGAAAAAAGTTCGAGGCGTTAAATCGTATCGTCGTATCGCCGTTTCCGAAACTAGAAATTATGCATCCGTGAAATTTCATATATAATAACTCAATTGTTTCCTGACTTGTATGACATCCTGCTGAAATTAGACATAGACAAAATTTTATCATTTTTGCAGTGAATTTTTTACAATTTCAATGCGCTGCTCAAATTTATCTATTTATTTCCATCAACACCCTTGTAGGTTTTTATGTAAAAATTGTATGTGTGTACATAACAATTGTGTATGTGTATAATTAATTGTATAATTGTATGAGAAGACGTATGAATATGGATGAGGCAAGAATTGTGTGTCAGGACAGAAGAGTGTGGCGCTTTAGTAATTCAAGTACAAATATTTCTTTAATTCGTGTATATTTATTATTAATTTCATTATATTGTAGATTTAATTTGACACATGTCACATAATACGACGTTTCTAACCCTGAAAGATAAAATAATATAGCAATATTTATAATAACGGTTGCTAAAATTATTTATTTTCAATTGTGTTTTTTTATACGTTTTTCTACTTCTTAAGTCTATTTTTTTCTTATTCAATAAATTAAATAGATCATATCTTAACAAAACATGAGTCTCGGAGTATATTTTGTATATTTTTAATAAGTTAAAATAACGTAACATAATAAAAATAAGTCTTATGAATTTATTTGTGAGTCTGTTCTTTCTCCAACATAATCATTCTTGAATAATTTATAAAAAAAATGGTGATGAAAAATGATGGATGATTTATGTAAAAATAATAATAAGAGACCCTTGAGTAACGGATCGTTACGCCACTGTGCAGGAGTGTGGGTGTATCAGTTGACTTATTATTTATGAGCTGAGCAGTGTCGTGAGTGGTGAAGTATACCCAGGGTCCACCACATACAGACAACAGACAGTCGGCAGCGATAATGTCAGCGGTCGCGGGGGAAGACAATAAAGATTTCATGGCACTACTCGTGAGAGATTACAATATGTGTTCGCAGTCACCAGACAGACACTCGCCCTATGCATTCGACATTAGAACTTACTAAGAAGGTGCCAGATTTTATTTATGTAAAATTTGTATTGTAAAATAAAATGTAAATGTAACGTATTTATTTCTAAATTGTTCATGAATCACTCTTATTATTGGAAAATTACAAATTTTATGTACGATGTACAGGGTGAATATTATGTTCCAGACCGATTTTGTTTGTCCGCTATTTTGGTTTAGCAATTATTTGTTAGCTTTAGCTACAATCAGGGATACTTACCACTACACTGTCGTGAAAATAATAGTTTCATAACTGTTCAAAGATTTTCGGTGAAACTTTATGGAATTCCGTGATTATTTTGGAAACACGTTGTTGAAACACTTTATTTTATTCCACTATGTTTTATTATATTCAACTTTAAAATGTTATGTATAATAAAATATAGTGATATGGAAACATCTTCTCATTATAAATAATGCAATTCAATTCAATATAATAAAATATAGTGAAATACAATAAAGTGTTTCGACTCAATTTACAATGATTTAAATAACAAATTGGTAGCATAGTCTAGAAAATCATAGGGAAGTAGCTTAGATATCAAACTAGTGACTTAACATATGAGAGAACCAGGAATCGATACTTGGCACATCTATTTTTTTTTTTATTTCAAAAAGTTTTTGGAACTCGAGCAAATGAATGAAACATAATGATCCACTAATGTTTAAGTCTTACTCAATAATAAATCTCTACTAATAATTTCTTGTTTTTTGGAAATATATAATTGAAGACGATTTGATAAAAAGTACATTATTATCATTTATATATAATATATTGATAACGCACTTTGAATATTATATTTTCTTATCATTGGATGAAATAAACAGTTTTTCATAATTTCTTAAAATCATCAAAATGTACCGTATATCACTGTTCGGGTAACGTTTTCAATCACGCATTTCAATAATGATTTTTAATTAATTAAAGTATGACATGTCTTATGTAATTTATAAAAATATATAATTATTTTATTTATTAATAGTGTATTGTATTGATTGTTTCAGAAGGTGAGTCACATTTTTCACATTTCTTAATGCTGTAAGGAAAGGTAAGAGTTTTATTGTATTTAGGTATATAGAAAAGCCTTAAACTTCATAATGTAGGGAAAGATAGCTGGAAGTCGGGACCCTGGAAGACGGATAACATCATATGCAGCTGAAGAATCTGAGGTAGCTGGAATCTGTAGAGGGGCAGCAGTAAACAAAGTGATGATAGCCAATGTCCGTTGAACGGATAGGGCACAAGAAGAAGAAGAATAATGTATGATTTAGTCGTATATGAATAATTTTACGTTGCAATTATTTTCGCAGTAATATCAATATCATAATTTGAGTTTTACACAACGTTTAAACCTGTTTATTAATCTCATGATTTTATATATTGTATTTTTTAATATGTTCTAATTATCTTTCAAACTCAGCTAAGTACTTGGACTATAAAATACTATAATAAACTGTCATACCGCTAGACTAAATAAGTTGTTTTTTTTTAAACACTTTTTTATTATTAAAATTTTAATATTTATTTTCCACAACCACCAAATTTAATTGTTAATGTCAGTGATTGCGAATAATGTTTCATCCATAATTTTTGTAAAAAAATAATTTCAAAACATGTAACAATACTTTTTAACTACGTACAGTAACTTAATCTATCTCTTTCTGAGAGTCTTATACATAATCCATGTCTACTTGCGACTGTGTTGAGTAAGTACAATATAAGAATAAGTTAATTTTCGATTATATTTTTTTACGCGACATTTTCTCTCGAGACTAATGCAACATTTGCATGTCGTCTTGATAAACTAACGACGAAGTGATTGATTAGCCTAAAGTTTTTTAGCCTTAATTAAATTTAAATCAAAAAGCGAAAAAATCACGGGTCTTTGAAAAAGTGAAATTGGGTACCTACCAATTTTTTTATTTTACCTGTGTGATTAATTTTATTTTTTATACTACAATACAATAATCGGAATATTTAAAATCTTAGACAGAATGCAATATGACATAGGTTTTCATAAAAAAAATATTTACATTGCCATTACAACCAATTTATCAAAAAACAAATTATTTAATTTTTTGCCCCGAGTATTATATGACTAATTTTTATTTTAAAGAAGAATACGTGTCACATCAATATTTTTACTATTTTCAAACTACGCTAAATGCTTGTGCTATAAAAATTGGACTAACTTGATGACCTCCTGGAACGAGGCTTAACCACCGACCACTAGATCACTAGGCGAGTATTGTAACTTCTAGACAACAATACATTGTTTATTTGTGTCAGCACGTCACATCTATTTTTAATCGTATTGATTTACGTTACAAAGTAAGATGGAGAATTACGCGTTATATAATTAATATTTCTAATACTAATTTATAAGCTAGCTGTAATGAGAGAATGGTAAGAAAGGTATATGACGCATGTGTTGATGGCACCAGAAATAAAAGACGTCCGAGGAAGACTTGGCACGACCAGGTAAACCAGATACTGGAAGATAGTTATGTTAGAAGCCGCAATAACTGGTGAGCTTGTATGAAAAGATGTATGAATGTGGATGACGCGAGAATTATGTGTCAGGAAAGAAAAGTGTGGCGCTCGATCATTTCTACTTACTTCCGCGGGAAAAGGCGTGATGGTTAGTTAGTAATGTTACAAACATATGTACACAAATTTATATGTTTTTTTAAGTATCAAAGAATTGTGAAATAATTCAAATATTTCTTACATTCATTAAATATTTAATCATTTTAAGTAATTAAAAAATAATGTATAATATTAATTTAATTAAGTTTCTTTTAATTTTTTATGAAGACTAAATCTACATAAAATAAATAATCTTACAATGTATTATGTTTTACAAATTTCAATCTTTTGATTATTACCAACCGTGGCCGGATATTGCCGGTCTATTAAATAGTACTTTAACAGTAGATATAATAAATATCATTTAATTTACATATTAATAATATATTAGGTATGTAACGTAATATTATAAAATATAATGTGAAACAAAACTATCTCAATGCGTCCAGATAATTTTAAAAGGAAGAATAATATACGGCATTTAAATTTAACGCCTTCCTGCCATAAAAACTTTTATTATTTTGGTGAATATCAACACTTAAATACACCCTACAAGATGGCTCTTACAAACTTAATTATATAATGTCAAAAAGTACCTCCCATCAACGTACAATGTCGAGATAATCGAAGGGTACGTATCAACTTTCTGACGAAGTATGAAACAATTCTCCTCTGTTTTTTGATCTACATCTTATCAACTTTTCACGAAAGTCGCACTCCACGTAGTGTAAATATCGCAGTTAACTCATTGACTATATTGCTATGAGCATGTGAATGATTAGCACTTTATTACGCAGTGGCCACGTTATATTATTTCCTAATTGATACCTTCACAAGGGCTATTACAACTTGCGTGTTAAGCGTTACTAAATGTTTCAGGCACTTTAAATTACATCTTCAGATCCTCCAGGACGACAAGCAGCTTCAGTGATAACAAAAAGGGTTGCAACAATGCTTGCGCTTACTAATACCCGCCTTTGTAATACAACTTACCTTTCGCCAACGGATGACAAATTTATTAATATACATTACAAATTCCCCACGTTCAAATGCACTAAAGGTCACCGTTCCCAGGGCATGTCTTGAACGCCATTTATCAATTTATCATGTGAAATTATATGTAATTAAAATTAAACCGAAATGCCTGAACATAGTGTAGCCTGCATCTGTCAGCCGAGTGCAAAAAACATATTTGATTCGCAATTAAAAATATCGCATTACAATTTTTAAAATGTTATTTTGGTTTAAGTTTACATTTTTCAAAATTTAAACGTAGATGATTATAAAGTTATTAATTCACATATTTATTAAACCTGAAACTGTTTTATAAAATTACTTTTGTTTCAATTCGTAAATACACAGGCATTTATTTAATAAATTCAAAATTATTTAAAGAATACCATTCGGTGTTTACTAAATAATCAGCTGTCTTAAAAAAAAAGTTGTCTGTTCATAAAAATTGCAAAGGAGAGTACTTACTCGGAGTTTATTAAATTTGTCCGCGCTCGGAATTTAGTTACCGTATTTAAAATTGTTTCATAAACAATAAATAATAAATTTCTAAATAAATCCTTGATCAATGAACTGTGAAATCAATTTCGCCGAAATGTTAGTTTATTCATTTTGAATGATGTCGCATTTTTATTTGTGAAGATACGTTTTCGGTGATAATTAATACAAAGTGAAAAATAAATCAAATCTATCGAAAAAATATAGTTATAACTATTATCACTACATACTTTTTGTGACCTTGAATAGTGTGACAGGTGAGAATATTAAATGAATACATTAAAACTAGTGTTTAGGTTCTAGGGCGGGCGCCAAAAATGTATATGGGATTATTAACGTGGTGCAAAACATCTAGTTTACATTAGTTTTAGAGATTTCAACTATTCGACATCATGTCCCTATCACAATTAGAAAAATTACGGACTATTTAAATATGTACACAGACCAACTGAAACATAAATTAACTCGTATATATTCCATCTCTATACACGAGTCTTAGTCTTATAGAGAAGAAACAAATGTTAAAATATATATATATATATATATTTATCCACTGATTATTCAAATTGTATTATATTTTTAATATTAATAAAAATAAAAATAAGCTTTTCCAATATCGAATAGTAAAACTAAAAATATTCGCATTGTTTCTAAAGTATGACAGCAGTATGAAATTAATATAACTCAGTAGCGGTTGACGTTGGTTTAACTATTAAAAGTGTTTTAAATAGTAGGTTTAATGTTTCTGTCCTTGCTTTGAAATTGTCCAAATATCTAAAATCTTTTTTTAGATTATTTGAACAAACATTTGTATTTTCTAAGAGGGATAAAATGGTGCTTTTAAATTAAGTCTACAATTCGGACATCGATGAACTCTTCGAACAACCAATAGGTGTCTTCCATGTCTGAATCAGAATCCTGAGAATTCTTTAATATTCCATTCTTAGAAATAAGTACGAATATTATTCAAATAGCTGCACTAATATTCGAGTATCGAATATTAGAAAAAAAGTCGAATATATTCGAATATTTGGATTGGAATCTCTGGTTAGTCCCCATCTTTCTTACGCTTGACGATTTATCATATTATATATGCAGTCTGTTTAATGTAGTTACTGTATTAAGTTCGTCATTTTTGCTATTTTCTGAACTGGATTATATTCCACTAAACATAGTACATTTGACAGATCCCACACTCTGTAAAATTAGTTGTCGACAGTTTTATTTTATATTTATAAATACTGATTACTTCAGAACCAAAAGATCACTTTGAATTTGACACTTCTCTATATGAATTTCCCATCATATTCCCAATCTGTGAAAATCGGCATCGGCTGACCACTTCCTGGTTACACGCCACTATTTTGCGTTTGCGCCGAAAATTCTAGGAAAGCCCAAGAGTCATCACGCACGTCTGGTTAAGGAAGCAATTGAAATATATAAATACCCGGTGACCATTAACAGGGTTAAAATTAAAACTTCGTGATATCCGGCGCTACAATATCGTAGGAGTCGAAGATTCCACACAGACGGTGATCCGTCGGTAGATGGAACTTACACATAACACAACACAACTCGTTTCACACAACACCTGTTTTCGGCACGATTTTACAACCCAGTACCTAAAAGCGAAACACCATGCTTGGTACCGCAAATCAACACCAACAGTCACACATCACATCAGCCCCGATTATGGACCCTGCAATGGGATCTGAAACGTCGGTCAGATATACACGGCAGATTAACCCAGAAAACTGTACACAGAAAGTTCCCATTCAATTTTTATTTGTGACGAACGGAAGATATTTGGGTTTTATTTAAACGATTCTATTCTTCCGTTCATAGAGCGTATTTTACAACAAAAAAAAAACCATGTTTCGCCGATAAATTTGTGCATTAAGGATGATTATTTAAATATTCTGTCAGCAGAAGAATTAATGCATCGCTATTTATTTATATGTACTTATCGCAGTTAAACAATATTTTTCACACCGACATCGACATCATCAGCGTTAATTCAAAGTAGACATAGAGTCCTCTATAATCTCCTCGTTATCTGTAAATAGTCAGACTGCATGTTGCACTGGAAGCTGGTAGTCCTAGCGTGATGCCAGACACTTTGGAGTGCGGTAGCTCATCTTAAACCGAGGGCTACTCTATGAGAGGTCTGTCCGCCATCCAGACTCCCCCCATCTTCGTGAGAAATACCCGTGGACCACGCGAGGTTATCAATTCTATTTCTCAACTATCAAGCGATGACGATATTTTGCAGACACTTTGAAACAATGCACTCGCTGATTTCAAAAGACCCAGCCAAACAGGATGATAAAAAGAGATATTTTGACAAAACGTAATGTTATCCGAAATTATACACTCGGTCGGAATCAAACGAGGCCATTTTCAGTAGTTTAAAAGTTGATCTATAAATTGTTAGTAATAGCAAAATGAAGTTAAATGATGGCTTAAATTAAAACGTTGAGCTTGTAATTTTTTTGCAAGCTTTGTACAGTTTTTTGCGTTTACATAACCACAACATTATTAATGCATTGATATCAGTTAATGAAAACACATTTTTGTTGGTAAATATAAGTAAAAAATTTGACAAAAATGTATTTGAGTGCTATAGAGAAAATGGAGAACGCACTTCCCTGGATAGGAAGAGGTCCAGGTTTGAAACCGGTACCAATTAAATATTTTTTCAATAGATATTTGCTGTACATTAAAAAAAAAATTAAAATTAGAAAATATAATACATTTTTAGAATAATCAGTAGGATATATATATTTATTTTAATAATTATTTCTTTTCTATGAGAGTTAGACTCGTGTATATAGAATAAGTGTACACGAGAATTTATAAATTTTAATTTTACTTTCAAGTTGATTAATTTAATTTGTATGATATAAGTTAGTTAAATTTTGGGTAATCCATGATCATTATTTTATTTTATTTTAGCAATATAAATTATCAACAGGTCACTTAAAAATAGTCCTAGAAAAACATATTTAATTACGAGAAATAACCAAGAAGTATATATAAATCTACATTTATAAATTGAGATCAGAATATCATACATATGATCAAAATCTTATTAATATCACTTAATTTAAATTATTTTGAAATTTAAAAAGAAAAATATTTTCAATTATTTTACGGGAAATGTACTTAGTGCAAATATATTTAACGATTATAAATTAAAGACTATAATATTATTTATATATATAACTTGTATTTTCAGACGTTAATATAGATATTATAAACATAATTTTCGATTTTAGTTATTAATTAAACTACTTATATTGTATATTTATTTAAATTAAAGATTAATGATTCATTAAGCTCAATATATTGCAACACGAGACACTTTCACCATACACAGAACAAATACGCTTTATTGCGGCAACATACAATATCGCAAATCAATTTTCTTCTCGGCCATTCGTGTTTTTTTACGGATTGTTACAAGATTGAAGTTGCAAGGAAACTAACTAAATCAGGTAGAATGTATTCTTTTTAAATGCAATGACCAAAAACAGGTTTCAAGGTAAAGGACAATAATTTACAATGCAAGATGACATACTGCGACTAATAACGGCATACTATCAATGTTTTAAGATGTTTTATCTCCGAAACTATGCGTTACACTTAATACTAAGTGAAAATCGTTCACTTATAGGAAACTAACTTAATTATGTCCCCAATATATAATTCACTTGGATAGAAATCAGTCGGAAGCAATGCTGTTCAATATTCTAACTTAAACTCAAGATAAACAATACAATATATTAATAATCCATCGTTAGATTTTCAACACATTTATATTGTTATTAAGGTGAACACATTCTTATTGTGTAGTTGTATCAATGTGTCCAAAATTTAATAAAAATTAATGTATAATTCTGGCGTCTGCAGTCGGTTTACTCAAAGGTATTTGAGATTCCGTAAAAACAATGTAGATGGCTTTCAAATAATGGAACGACAGATGTATTAATTTGAAAAAGTGTAACATATAGATTCGAAAATTTGTCATGAAAAATACTGGCGCTATAACACAATTGGTAGTGTACTTCCCCAAATCCCAGTAGTTCAAAAACAATATTTTTCGACAAAATTGATTTTATGTGTATATATTTATAATTAATTCATTAAATTAGTATTTAAAACATTTATAATGTATTGTATAGTATGTCTATAAAATTATTTGTTTAATTAAATGACATCAATAGAACGAAAAGAATAATCAACTATAACACAGATAGAAGTCTATCAAAGTAGCCAGGACAAGGCTGTATCTATCAAAAATGGATACCTACTGCATCCCACTCTACATACTTGTAAACTTATTATCAATTTATTTGTAATAAGTGTGCTATACTATTGTATGTTTATATCTGATGTAAAATAATGACCGTCAATAAAGTTCATCTTATCTCTAAATAAATACCGTTAAAACAGCAATAACTTTAGCAATCTATTAGATAGTTATTTCATTTTTGATATAACCTTTTTGAAATACAGATTAAATGCATTAATTAGAAAGATGTACATATAAAATCAAAAATATTATTGTCGCTACCGGGATTCGAACCTGGATCCCTACCAATCCGGGGAACGTATTACCGTATACCGTATACCGATTATACTATAGTACACTGTAAATTGACGACAAATTTTTCGAACTTATATGTTACACATTTTTCAAATTGATACATCTATCGTTCCATTATTTGAAAGCCATCTAATTTATTTTTATTTTCGGTTAATGCACGTTTTCCGCATATCCAGGTTCGAATCCCCATAGCAACAACAATAAACTATCACATACCTATGTTCTTAATAATTTTAACTTCACAATAAGATATTAACCTTTTTGGCACGTCAAAATGTGCAATCATAGAAATGTGTGGCACGTTCTCTGCCTAACCCCACGCTCGCACGGCGAGATAGTGTAATATGTGTTTAACATTTGTTTGATGGGTGGATAGCGTGACGGTATGCGCCAAGGATATCAATACCTCTAAATAAATAACTAACCTATGGTTAAAGAAGCTAAATTAAGTTATAAATGGATTTAAAGAGATGTTGAAATGTTGGTACAAGAAGCATGCTAACAAACACTTAAACGTTCACTCGGAACTGAAAGAAGGAAACCGCTGTATGATAGTATCTAATAAATAATAACTAGATGGCTACTTAAATTATCTTCTAGATTGGTATTCAATTACGGAGTCGTTATTAATTGAAAATAAGTGGACGATTTAATAAACTTATAAAATTAAATGAGCTATACTCTCCCAGTCGCTTTGAAATTCAAGAGAAGGGAATTGGAAACAATTATTATAGTAGTTTAAAACACTTGTAAGTATACAATAATTTATTTTAAAAATCTTCAAGTCAATTGTAACTTTTTTCAAAAGTTCATGACGTGACAGCAAGTTTTTTTGTATATAAAATTACATATATTTTCAACATGTTGAATAAAATAATTTACACCCTCGATTTAGACCCGTGTCTATGAAATGGAATACAATAAGATAAATCTCAAAAATTTAGTTGAGATTATGATAAACTCATAGATTTGTGTGAAAGAATTGTATGGTAGAAATTGACAAAAACTAAAATTCGCACACAAACATCGCATAGAACCATAAACACCTACAAATATCTATTCTGAAAGTTAAACAGAAGGCGTTAAATTACATACATTTATTGCGTTGCGGTTGTCGCTGGGGAGTTGATGAACGAATAATCAATGGACTGTGTGATGATCCACATATAACCAACTGATAAAAAAATATTAATTCCGAGAAATTTCTAGAGCGGATGCGGTAGGGCAGGGATGAGAACAGCATGAGCGGAGGTAGTGAACGCTTCTCTAGACAGCCGGTTTCGGGAGGGAGAGGGGTTAGCACGTATGAGAGTCGATTTTGAACCGGGAAAGGGGGCGAATACCACGGTCGGTTAAAAAGCGAAATTAAGGGGGTTGCCGAATTCGCGGGGATCGTGTTCTAATTCAAATCGCGAGTGTAGTGACTCCAGGTTTCGGAGGGCAGACCAGGATCGGTGCAGACGCTGAAGACCAGATCCGCCAAAATACTAAGTTTATCTTGGCTCGGGGTTAAGCATCCGTCGTCTACCGCGAATAAGTACCAGGCGTACGGATTTTTTAATCTGGGGTTTAGGGGAGCCGAGCGAGCGCCACAGACTGGTGTCTAGAGAACTTATCATAATCACGGAACATATTTGCCAAGCGAGACAGGCACTTAGCATGTCGCATGTCGTTTCACATTTCCACACAATTTATGAACAGCTAGGTGACGCCACGAGGCGGCCACAGTCACGAGGACAAATCTACGACAAGGTTGGTGTCCTATGTATAATTTCTTCCACACCCTTACATTCCAGCTCTGAATAATACATACACAATTGATGTTATAACGAGCGCGCTCGAATATCATACCACTTGACTGGAGGTTTTTCTGTTATTTAGTCGTGTACTATAAGGTAATCTGTATATTTATTTTATCAATTGCTCTATAGGTATTTGAACGGCTATAATTGTAATTATAATTGGAAACTTTAGATATTTGATAATTGAAAACGCGGTTTAAAAGAACTAGGATTATTACGGACATAACATGGGGAATATTCGTTACCACTAGAACGATAACGTTGGCCAAAATTAGACATTAAGCGTAAAAACTAGTATTAAGATAAAATGCAAGATCTTCACACTGGCGACGGAGGATATAAATTAATAATATTAAACCTGTGTTTCAGCAAACTTAGGGAATAACGGATTCTTCACATTTGTTGCCGTTGAACCAGGAGTTTTAAGAATTATTATAAATTAATATTTAGGACTTAGAGGTTTAAACATAGAGGATTTATTGGGATTCATCAGAACTGACTTGGTCGTTTGACGTACAACAAGCAAGAAGAGAGCTACGAGACGACGAATCTGTGAAACTCGGTGTACATACTAAATTGAAAAAGCCATAAAAAATTCTTTCGTAGACGCGCATTATTACACTAAGTTGGTAAGAAAAAAAATTGTTGATTAGCTCAATATTTTTTTACAGATATTTTATTCTACACTATTACAAATCGGTTGGTTTATTCAAGATATTTTTTTTTTATAAATTTGTTTCTTATTGCAAAGAAATACTTAAAACATATAAAATTAATTATTCTGATTTTATGCATCATATCAAAAAAAAAATTAAAATCATATTTGTGAATATCAAATGATATTAATTGTTCAGAAACTAAAATGCCACACCGTTTAATGCGAGTAATGATGTCTTATAAGAAGTACAGTAAAAAATATCGTTCTCTACGGGTCACTCTTGTTTTCAAAATTTTGTTGTGATTTTGTATCATTAAAACTAGTTTTATACAAGTTTTATGAACTTAATAAAAATTACCTATTTTAATCCCACAAATTATTTATTATCATTTGTTTTAAAGCGATTGAATTTTTTTACACGGCGTTTAAGTATGTGTAATTATATCGTTATAAAAGGTTTACCTCATACAATCATTTTTATCTGATATTTCAAAGTTGTAAACCATTCGAGACCCGGACTATTTCATTATCATTCCAAATAATATTCACAGAATTTCTCGGAGGTAGCGTGGTGATTCTGGCGGAGGTGGAGAAGCTATTTGATTATTGAACTCATCGTCACTAGATTCATAATCTTCACTAGATTATTGATCCTTTTTCAGAGATGCGTGATAAGATTCTATATTGCCATCTCTTCGTTCTGATGTTTTAGTATTATGTAGACTTCTCCATAAATTTATGGACTATAAAAATACGTTTATAAATATTGCAGAACTGCACGATTCTCTCAAAATCTATTGAAATATTAGCAGGTAAAGCAAACACCACCATGAATACGTCACTACTGACGCAAAAACGGTAACATGTACAAACTTGTTGGCGCGCTGGAGGGGAGAGAAAGATAGGAGTGACTACTCGGAAGATATATCCCGAGTTTGAGGTTAATTTGAAATGTTGGTGATTTTTAATCTACTCGTGGGTAGCATTGTCCCATTGGGACTCAAAGGGTTAAGATAGTATAACAAATATTTAACTAGACACCTAATTAATGGAAGAGTATGAAGACAATAAATTATATCAAAGGTGTCTTAACTCCATACATTGCGTATCTTAGCCAAATTAATGACGACCGAATTGAGAATATTCTTGATCGAAATGAAATACATATTGTGTCCTTGGGATATTAAAAATCAATAGATTTTAATAGAGCTTAAGTTGAGACAGACATTTCGGGAGTTCGTGGGCGTCATGTACATCCTCTGACCATGACCATGCCATCACTCGAACTCAATCTATCTTACACAAATCTATTTATCTAAGAACGAGATTATCCGGAATGGAATGCAAATAAGTTTCCTATCCATCAGTGGCGTAACTACGGCAATGCAGTCAATGGGCTGCGTTGGGGCTCATATTAACATATATATTTGTTATCAATACTTTTTCCAGTGGTAATATGGACTAAAATTTTTTTAAATCCACCACACTAAGAAATAGAATTATAAAATTGTATAAATCACTTTTCACGTATAGTACTTTACTTATATGTCGGGTTAGGGTCATATTGATAGTAAACAGTTTTTTTAATCGTTATTTATTTAGCTGTTTAAAGTGTTATTGTTATTATGATGATGTTTTATTGTAATATTGATAACTAAAGTTTAACTATTGGAGGCTTAGATTCTAGTGTACCCAGTGAAGAAGATTAACGAATAATCAGTTATCAATCATCGTTTCAATCGAACACAACCACAGTCAAAATAACGGTTTAACCATTACTAGTTAGGAACCAGACTATCGCTACAAAGCGAAAATAGCCGTAAAGCGAGGCAAGGATTATTTTTTTGTTGCAAGTGCACTTAAATGCTTAAAAACACACATTTTTTAATGAATGTGTAAATATTATAGAAGACAAAAGACCAAATATATCTTGTTATTTACATCATACATAAAACGGGTAGTTTTTAATATTCTTGTATATAAAAAAAAAAACATTTAGGATCGGGGCCCAACTTTTTTAGTTACGCCAATGCTCTCCATTCAGCAGTAGTGTGGTGTAAATAGTAATTACGGTCTCTGCCTACACATTCAGAGACACGGCGCAAATGTGAATGAGACTCGGGATGGGATGTGACGAGAATGATAGATCGCAGATTGGAAAATGGTTTAGTGCGCGCTGCCGTCCATAGGTGGCGACTTGTGGGGATAATTTATATTAATAACTTAAGCAGTCGGACGCGCGGGGCTGCCGGTCACGCGAGGGCCATGTGATCGACCACCGTTCGCTTACTAAGTAACGAGCTATCGAGAAGACACACTGGCATGCAGAGAAAATAGGAAGCCAAGATTCTATTGAACTCAATTATTTATTGTCGTTTATTACCATTATTTTCCTATATTCACGCAATATTCTCGTCTGTCACACCATTTGATGTCACTAACGAGACGTAGTTAATTCACTACGTAATTAATAACTCACTACTATAACGAGGCGTGTTTTTTAAGTAAGTACCGGATTTTTTTAAAAAAGAAACAATAATATTTCTACTTTACTTTCTTCGGATGCTACACACCTTAAATTACTTCTCATCATAGTCGTCACCATTATTAAGGCACTTGTCATAAGGGGACACCAATTTTTGTATACCTTCATCACAGAACGACGCCGGCTTGGATGAAAATCCTGTCTGTACTCCGTCTTTGAATTCATCATCATCAAAACTCTTGCACCAAGGAGCCGCTTCAGGATGAAGTTAAAGATGGAACTCACTTGGCACCAAATCAGGATAAAACAGGACAAACTTGGCGATGAATGCCAACTGATTTCATGTATCGTCCATTCAAAAAACGAATCACCGACTGCATCTCAGTCAGTGGGCTGATCTATTGTCTTGAACATTTCAACCATTCACTACAAGATTGCCACACTATGTAAACGTTGCATGTGGTGAGTTAACAGATGAAGGAAACCATTGCGCACGCACAACATCCGCAATGCTCAATATCCGGTAACGGTACTTAAAAAATGCGCCCCATACTTATCATTGAATAGATTCATGTTCCTTCTAGAAGGAACTCATTTAATCACAACACAAGACAGCGTGCCACAGCACTAACAGTACATTGTCTCATTACTGAGACTTGTTGAATATTTCTATACACACAATAATACTCACCCAGTACTAAATCATAGTCATAATACAAGACGACAAGTAAAGAACTCCACAACAGTTCCGAGAGACATTCTGTCAACGTATCTACATGTTGTTAGTTCCAAAACTTTACAATACACTTAACACCAACTGGAAATCATTTTTTAATAGAAAAATAATTCACATACGCATCCAATATATGATCCGATTGGGTAGAGATCAGTCTAATATTTCTATATAAAATTCAACACAAAAATAATTCATTTTTAGATTTTCAACACATTCATTATATATTTTATTGTATATGTATAAATTTATTTATTTTAACATCAACACGAAAAAATTGGCTACTTTACCGCAGAAAAAAGTCTAGAAAAGTAGCTAGGACAAGGCTGAATCTATAAAAGTTGATACCTACTGCATCCCACTCAAAAAACTATAGATTTGTATACATAATTGCAATTTATTTGTAATAAGTGTATTTTATTACTATATGTTCATCTCCGATATAAACAATATATAAATATGTCAATTAAGCTTATTTTATTTTAATCTTTCGATCCTGGGCATGTTGGTCCAGTAGTAAAACAGTCGCTTAGTGATCATGCGGTTGATGGTTCGAGCCTCGTTTTAGGATACTACCGAGTAATTCTTATTTTCATACTAAAAGCACTTACCTTATTAAAGAAAAAAATATTTATATGTACGAGTATATAGATTTTTAATTCTCCATTCAGCAATTTTTATTTTAAATGACAATAGATAATAATTTACTTCTTTTTTTAAATTTTTTATTTATATATTCATAAAAATTTGCTTACTTGTGTTGAGAATAACAACCCTTATTTAGTGCAATGACCAACATATATACTTTATTTTCGGTATTCGGAAATGTATATACATTTTATACATACACTTTTATAAGAGAATTAATATATTATAAATAAATAAATAAAAATCTAATTATGGATTTAGGCAATGACTTGTATCAGATTGACGTTTTGTTGGTTTTTTGTATGTGTAAATTGTTTCAATTAATTATTATATTACAAGTGCTATTACTATTACTATTACCATTACAAGTACATATGCCATCATAACGATACTTATTTTTTCATTTAGTTTATTATTTTTGGTTACAAAATTATATTTTTTTTAAAATCATTCAAATACTTCAATTTTAAAGTTAGTTCTTTTAGTTTATTCATTATTTTTAATGCTATTAAAATTAAATATTTTTCTTGATTATCAATGATGTTTTCTTTAGAGGAATAGAACTTTAAAATTGAAAAATATACATAAAAATCGTGGTAATGGCTATGATATTAACTTTATTGAAATGGTAATTTTATGCCATTAGTATTTAAATATGATTTCGCGTATACGGGCGCCGCAGCTGGCTTAAATAAAGCGCAATCTTCGACCACTTTTTGGAGCAGCTGGGGACTTATATCGGCAATAACTCTACAAATGTTAGCTTCTAATAAATCTAGTGTCCACGTCGTCGTCTCTCTGCGGATCCGTATTATCAATTAGAGTATGCGTGGTGCGAAAACGATCCATGGTTATTCGAATTCCTTGCTCGAATGGACGATTATGTCGACCGTAAAATAGACATAGCACACGGTAAATTTCGCGAACTGAACGACGATTTTCGAAATAAATTTGCAAGAGTTGTTCTGGCGTAAGTCTATTCATGGTAAAATGGAAAACCAAACTGAGCACAAATCAGCTATCAGCTGCCAAATTGACTGTCAATGGAAAAAGTTTTGCCAATTTGAAAAACAAACCTCTAAAAAAAACATGGATTGTATATGACATTTAGTTTGGTAATTTTATGTATATTTTCCAGTATTAAAATTACTATGCTCACTTCAATACATTTGTACCGCCCGTCAAGTGTAACCATTAAATGTAAATCATAATTATTTTTAGTACTTGGCCGTGTTAAAAAATTTAGCACCACCGATGAATCTACACCTGTCACAAGAAAAACAAGTAAATAAATAAATATACGACCAAGTATAATAATCATTTTTGTGAGACGACAATAAAAATCAGCATTCAATGTCAAAAGCTCGCTCATGCCGATGAATAACGTGCTTTTGTTGATAAATCATTTCTCCGAGTGTCCTCCGGGGTATCTTTCATGAACAAGAATCCAAACACAAATCACGACTGCCGTCCGACCGAAATAGTTGACGCCTTATCTATCCAAAAATAAATAAATGCTACTGAATCCACCCATGAATCAACGCTAGAACATTAAATGTCTGGTTTTTCTCTGCTGAGAATCGGGCTTAACTATGATTTGATACCCCATAAACATGGTGTTAATAAAATCCGTATAATTTTATGGCTTTACTCATTCAAAATATCGCGTTGCTACATTTTAAATCGCCTTGTAAGATAATTAAAACTACCAAAGAAAATTCTTCGATTATCATAAATTTCGATTCGGTTTCGGCTACACAACACCATATATGTCAATTAAAAGTTACAAGCAAATTCGGACCTTATTGCATGAACAGAAAATACGTTTTTGAATGCACGGTCAAAAAAATGTAGCGACAGATTTATGCAAATACGTTAAGCTATAAATGTTTATTTTCTACCATTTTTATGAAACGAATAAATTATTTAGACTGATTGTATGTATTTAAACGATTTGACAAAGTAAAAAGTGACGTTTATCGCAAGAAATAATAAATGTTGTGTTTTTTTCTTTCACCGGATCAAATGGATTATTATTGCTTAGTAAATTTATTAATTTTTTAATACATAATAATTATATTCATCCAAATATTACCTTTGTAAATATTTAATCATCTGTAGACCGCACCTTATTCAATTAGATAACCTGTTGGGAGATTTTGTATTTATATTCTATTAAGTAGGTATCCGGTAAATTTTGTTTCCGCATGTGGATCTTACATGTTTTATAAATTTGTTCATTAATTTATCTTTATAACATTGTACGTGCGTTTTTACATATTTTGATTAATATATTTTACTGGTGGTCTCTACTTGGCTTTGCCTAGAAATTAGTTTGTCATAAATAAAAAAAGAGCTTAAGGAGAGGGGGAAGCAAATAATTTTTGATTTGCGCATTTATAATGATGTTTGCACAACGATATATAATATATGTATATATTCGATATTTAGTCTAGGTATGAAGAGAGCGACATATCCAGTGGGTGGAGTGAGGTAACTATATGATGTAAATATATTTCAGAGCGATTTAGTAAATAATATTTCTGGTACTACCACGTCATAGATCAGGGAACATGGAGACATTGGGCGTCTTGAACAGTGTTATTCTCTTCCTTAAAGAAGAGTCCTGAGAACTTTGAGAAATCAGGTGTCTTGGGCAATGAATCGAGAAAGTGGTCGAGATTGCCCAATGCGATACGATTGAAGAAAAGAAGCAGAAGACAGCAAGACGTGAAAGTCACCCAGAGGTCTTCATTCCAGAGAGGGCCGAATCCTCAGTCTTGAGGGACCGTACGTGTATAATATTTGAACATTTTTCATAATTTACTTAATGCTCATATTTATATATGTTTATCGAGAAGTAGTTTGGAGTTAAGTAATATGCAAAAACCTTAAATTACTTTTTAGTGTAATACCTAATTAATTGGTATATTAACTATTATTTAAACTTATGACACAAAAGTGCAACTTAAAATCACTTCTATGTAAATTAAGAGTCTTGAAAAAGCAATTCAAATAGATAAGAAAACAAAAAAATGATATTCACATATATCATTAAAATAGAGGACAAATGGCCACGATAGAACGACCGAAATATATTTTTTACTAAATTTGATGCTAAGCTGCATTGGCGTGATTACCATTGATTCAAGCGTATTATATTGAAGAGTGACTGAAATTTGCTGCTTTATTCTGAAGTCTAGTGACAAGACAGATACACCCTATATTTACATACATACCACACATTATTTTCTTATCGTCATCTCTCCTCATCAGGTGACCATATCTTTCTATCTATTCTTAAATAATTACGTAATTTGATCGCTGTAATTGAATTTCGTTTCACACGAAATCCAACAGCAATAAATTATGGAACAATTTATATCCAGTTTGATAATATATTCTAGTTCTTGTTGTGAGCCATTATCGTGTCAACGCATCAAATTTAATAAAATTTGAATAATCTCGACTGCTCAGAGCGCGCATGGGCGTTCAACGGTTCGGCCGATAAAAATATTGAATATTTTATTAACTAGATCACTGTTGACTCTCCCAAATATGAAAATGTATTGAAATTAATATCCGCTGTAATAATAGAGTCAGTGCACAGAGGGAAATGATATCGTGACGATTAAACATGACAACGTGACTCGACCAAGAATTTGAACAATAAATTTACATATTGTTAATTATTATTTAGAAAATAGCAAAATACTATTTGATTTTAAATTAATATTTTCATGTTTAAATAACTAACAAAACAAGTTACGTAAATAAATAAATGAATAATTGTAAAATCTCTTTTTGTTTACGTAAATGTATATATATATACCTAATATAAATTGAAAAATTTATGAATTTTATTCTACTCTTCATTCAAGATTTATTTATTGGTTAACAACTTCAAGAAAGAATATTAAAACTTAAATATACATTTTATTAATAAACGATATTTAAATATACAATCAAAAGACGAATGTTTAAAAGACTCCATTTAAATCTTTATGAAACTAGAATAAATTCAGACGACGAAATATCATGCAAATTTCCTATACCTATAGATGGTTAAATTTCTAAAACTACTTCAATAAGGCGTATTTTTATGTAAATCTATAAAAAAATAATTAATTGCCGTAATAAAAATTATTGAAATTATACAATACATTCAGATAGAGCAATAAAAAAATATAGCCTCAAACTATTCTAAGGCTCTACACTGCCATGTTCTATATTTGAAGAAGTATATAATTAGTATTTTTAATCTCTGATTTTATATATTTTCACTTTTCCTTTGCCTTGTATGTACATTAATTTTGTATTTAAATTGAGTTTTGTCTAGTATTCAATGAGTTAATTTAGTTTGTGAAATATGATTTGTTTGGCAATTTTCCCTAAAACAGGCTTGCTTAGTTAGGCAATGTATTTTAAAAATCTTTATGAATCAAACTAATATAAATAAAAATAATAATTTGAAAAGTGTAACATACGGGTTCGAAAATTTTTCGTCAAAAGTACTGTCGGCTGTAGTATAGCTGATTAATGCACCTTCCCCGGATTGGAAAGAGATCCAGGTTCGAATCCGGTAGCAACAACAATATTTTTTTATATGCATATCTTTCTAATTAATACATTTAATTAGTATTTAAAATATCACAGACCTATGTTCTGAATAATTACAACTTCACAATAAGAATATATTCTCTTTAATAATATGCGATATACATTATGTATGTGTAAGAAATGAAGTAAAATCCAACGAAGTGGTAAATTCACTAGGAAAAAAATACGAAGGCAGATTGGGTTTTAAGCCTCAGCCCGGAAGATGGCGTTACTCGAAACTATTCCAACACAACTACAATTGTATTGTACATGCTTTGAAAGACATATCTGAAAAATTCAACCATTTTCGGTGATCAATTAATTGTTGTTTGACGGTCGTCGTTATCGGTCCATGTCAGTATTTCTGTAAAAATTGAAAAAATCAAATATCGTGTTATTTACTATTGCATTGTAAAGGCAAGTTGGATCCTGGTTACAAGGATTCTCCTCCATCATTAGTTAAATTTAAACGTAAACGTAACTTTCGGGAAAAACCAATGTTCACGGGTTGTATCATCGCCGGAAAATGTGTGAAATAAAAGAATAATGTTAAAAACTGAAACTGACTTTGACCGAAAAAATACTTGTCTCTCTATTAGGTTTAAAACTTTTTAAACCACCCTTGTAGATAATATTTTTGAGTATGCTACGTTAATTATACACAAAAATCTGTTTAAATTCAAGCGTATTACTGAGTCTGATCTTATGAACACCATAAACACCATTCGTGAAAATATTACATACCTATTTACTACTTACGTAAAAAACTTATTTTTTTTATACTTGTGCGTACATATAATAAAATTTGTTTATATTCAAGTATGACAGAAATTCTGAATGAGTTGTTTTTGCGTAATATGCTGCAACTTCATTACAGCAATTTTATTTGCTTCGTTATAATCGTTTGTGACAGTATTTATTCAAGCTTGAGTTTACATTTTGAGATAGCACTATTTATGCGGCAGGTGGAAATTTCTTAACTGATTAGTTGTTTACTTTCAGGTAATCATTTTAAATTAAGAGCGAAATGTAATATTTTAATAAACTTCCTCAGTCTATTAACTGGACTGTAAAATTATTTTTGAAATATAAACTTTTAATTTTTGATAAATAAAAATATCACATATGTACACATATGACTACGTGATAATTCTGACCGCGTGACCAACCCATCGAAATTATTGAATGATAATGGCTTCGATACTCGTTAAATTGGGATTTTCAAGCACATTATTATTTGTGCTTTTATCTTGACGTTTTATTTCTAGCATCTTCCCACACATCTTCGGTGGTGCCTTTCTGGAGCTTTTATACGTACAACGCTGAACGATTTGTTTAGAATAAATTATCCGCTATTTAATGTATTCCCTATTCAATGCCACCCTTTCAATCATCTCCCTGACACTATGCCAACACTCCGCAATAGTCGTTTAAATTTTATGGAATAGTTTAGTTACACGCCAGTCCTGACGAAGATACGTTAGTATTAAAACCGGTTGACGTAAAAACATACAATTTTAAATTATGTCTAACCACAAAGTTAATGGTACAAGAATTAACAGTAGGAAATTATCAATGTTCATTTTTAATTTTCTAACTATGATGCGCCGGGTATTGTAACAACAATCTATTATATATAATAATATTTACTATTTCCGAGGTAAGTTTATTGAACTCCATTAACACATATATGAAAATAAAACACTTGTTGTACTCGTTTAATTTATTTGAGATGCGTTTCACCTTACTGTGGCATTATCAATCTAACAATTTTTACTCAAGAATTTGTATTTATAACTTTAATGGGGGATAGCTATACAATTTATTTACATGAGATGAAAAGTGACAATATTATTCAGTGGAATTCCAAGGATTTCCATACTATTTGAAAGCTTCTAATAATTGTAAGTAACCGTTCAGTTTCAACTCGTCTCAAATAAATGAAACGAATGTAGTAAAAAACAAGGATTTTATTTTAAATAATATTGTAATGGCATTTAGTCTTCTAGAAACAAATCAAATTTTATACCTAAAAATAGATTTATTTTTTTAAATATTATTTGTTTTCATAAATAATTATTTTCTCGAACAACATAAATCACTTTACTCTTTAAGAATTTAATCAAATTATACCCAAGCTCCATCATTAATAATTTACCATAATTCTAAAACGGATTGCAACGTCGTGGGTGTATGATTGCAGTACGACTAATCATGCGCTACGTGGGTCAATTTTGTCATCCGATTGCCAAAAGGAGTGGCAGACAGCAGAGAGCGGAGATGGCAACCATCCTGGCTCGTTTGCTGTCGTCCAACTGGTCGGCCGGTCGGCTCAGCAGAGGCCGACGAATGGCCAGTTGACATGAGAGAGTCGTTAAACAGCCAACCGCCGGTTGGTTAATTTATAACCAACGGAAGCATTAAGAATGTATGCTAAACAGAGTCACTCACTCGGACTGAAGGCTCCTTAAGATACTACTCGTTACATTACTCTGGGATAGGTAGGTAGTACCGTGCATCGGGTTGCAAATAGATGTATAGGGGTCCCAAAATTAAATTATTAGAAAACACAGTTTTTAATTTTTAGATTTTTATTTTTTCATTGAATCATAAAGTACATGGGATAGAGTTATTTATAGAATAAAACATCGGACAAATGGCCCCCACGACTTTGCTGGCACATACGCACTCTTTTGTCGAAATTTTCCATGACCATTTTGTATAATTGCTGACTGGCTTGTTTTTGGACGATCAGTGTGTTTAGCGTCTTCAACTGGTGCAGTGTCTCTAAATTTTTCAACTGCAGAAATGGCGGCAAATTCAAATCTTGCGTTAATTTTGGACACCTTCATATATACATATTATTCCAAACTCAAACGTCACTATTTTTTGCCCTTAGTTGAAATCTCGATTAATGAATGAGTGAATTTTTAGAGCTAAATTATATAATAATTATTAATAAATAAAACAAAGTTTTTTGAATTTTTTGAAAAACGGTTAAAAATATCTGAAGGTACCATGTCCAGCAAAAAAAATATCAATCCCATAAATGTGATACTGACGTTGATAATATCAATCATTTAAAAAGTCCTGTTTACCAGGACCTGTCAACAAGATTTTTTAAATATAACTTTTAACGATAACTTCAACGTCGGTATCACTTATATGGGCTAGATATTTTTTATATTTCATTTAAATTAACTCTCAAAATAAATTTAGACGTACTTGTGATATAGTGGTTACGATACTCGCCTAGTGATCTAGTAGTAGTCAGGGGTTCGAGCCACGTTCCTGGAAATCATCAAGTTAGTCCTATTTTCATGGCACAAGTATTTAGCATGTACGTGTACGCACCTCTATTTTTTTTTAAACAGCTTATCATTCGTGTTCAAATAACTTGAATATTCACATTAGTTTAACAGTTAAGTATATGGTAATACATATTTATTCGGACAGTAACAAAGCTCGAACAGAGAAACATAGTACTTACTTTGTATTTATTGACCAAAGATTAACATTAGATATGTAAATGAGCCCAAAGTGAATAGTTTGAACATGAAACATCCTGTAAAAATTAAAGGAATAGAAATGATTTGCGAATTTAATAACCTTATTAATAATATTAACGCCTTAAAAATTGTTTGTTATATACCTACGGTAAAGAAAACTGACAGGCCCGTCATTTTGCACAAACTCTTAACTATGATTACGAGAATACAAAAACAAGTTCATAACTTCTGAATATTTACTAGGCACATTTTTACAAATCAGTTTTAACGACATCCATACTCATATTACATACATATATTATCTTACCATTTTATCTGAATTAATTTCATATATCTGAACCATTTAAATCTTCTGTTTTGCATTTAACCATAGATAATAAGAGCTATACATAATTCATCCAGAATTTTTTTTTTAATTTACAAATTTAATTTCTACATATATTTTTTTTATAATAAATGTATAAATACTAATTAAATGTATTAATTAGAAAGATATACCTAGATATTATATCAAATTTATTGAAAGAAAAATATAAGATTCGAATCCCGGTAGCGAAACAACAATATTTTTCGATAAAATTTATTTTATATGTATATCTTTCTAATTAATACATTTAATTAGTATTTAAAATATCACAGACCTGTTCTGAATAATTACAACTTCACAATAAAAATGTGTTCTCCTAATAATAAATGTATATTTAAGAGTGACAAAGATTTATTCAGTAATTTATTACTATTATATAACTAGGTAAAAGTCAGTCAATAATGATGCGAAAAAATCATAAATTCAATTGATAAGTACCTACCTGTCTACCATCTGGTAGCGTATTAAATTATTATTTAAAACGTGGGAATTAGGTATGTACAAGTATCTACTACATTTAAAAATATGAAACGTCCATAGAGCAATACTTTTTCATATTCAGTCAAGCGACAAAATGCCAGACGATTAGAGAATATGCATTCATATTAACGTGCTTGTTGGTCCAGTTGTAAAGACACTCGCCTAGTGATTCAGTGGTTGGGAGTTCAAATCTCATTACAAGAGACCAGCAAGTCAGTCCTATTACAATATCATAAACATTTAGCAAGGTTTTGAAAATAGTAAGAATATTAATGTGACACGTATTCCGTGTAAACATCTCTATTTTTTTTTAAAACTGCGCAAAAAAAAGAGATTCGTTATTAATAATGTGACCGACGTACAGACGGCGAGAGTTATTTTAATATAAACTATTGTTCAAAAATTGCAAGAAACGAAATAAAACATGTATTTCATTAATTATTTAAAAGAAGAAAAAGTTAATATCCTTGTAGGCGTATTATATATGCATAGTTACGAGATAATTTATTTATTTATTTACATAATAAGGTTAATTCTCATCATCTCCTTCACACGTGTTAATAACTCTTATCTACTAATAAATAATAAATATATAATTCTTTTAAAATAAGCAATATTAACTTGGTGGTTAAAATTCATATTTTTTATTTATTGTCTTAGTTTTATTAACCACAATTGAGTTTAAAAAACATATTTGTATTGAGCAGCAATTTGAGTTAGGTACTAAATTTATTTTTAAATAATTGTTGTTTTTTTAAAAAATTTTAAAAATAAATTCTGGTGAAGAAACAATGCTATATTTTCACTTAGTTATGACATCCTGAAGAAGGAAAAGGTGTTTTCCGAAACCGGTAGATGTTTTTTAAACTCAATTGTGGTTAATAAAACTAAGATAGTAAATAAAAAATATAAATATATAATTATTTAATAATAAGCTTAAACCACAGCACTAATAATAATTCATGAATATAATAATTTCAATCTAAATTTTGAACGAATTTAAACAAAACTATTTGCCTATTAATTAATCATTTTTCTTTGGCCATCTTACGTGAATAGAATCTCACCGAGGAAATATAAGTTAACTGACTGCAAACATGTATATCAATGATGAACACGAACTTATTAGTGTTCCAAGAAGCCGTGCTGTCGAATTCCTTCACAAATAACAGTGTGTCTGATAATGTACATACACAAGAAAGATGAGTCTCCTGAAACCGTAAAGGTTTATGTATGTTTTATGGACAATATTTAACCATCATATTTATTCAATTCTCAAGGTAATAATTGATCGTCCTTTTAGATATCCATCTGATCTTATATTTAAAGAGTACAATGTACTGGATATAAGACAAATCTTTATGTTGAGACTCGTTCAATATTTCCATGCTAACAACAACTCTCCTCGAGCAATAAATCATGGACACAACACAAGACAAACAACAAACATCTACACACCAGTTCCGAGAGCAGCAACGACATTTTATCAAAGATTCTACATGTTCTTAGCTCCGAAACTATACAACACACTCAGTGCCAACTGGAAATCGTTTAATTCCAATAAGATTACACAAATATGGACCCAATATATGTTTCAATCAGGTAGAAATGAATTAGAAGCATGGCTATCCAACATTTTAATATAATTTATATAATACCTTCACTAATAAGTCCTACAACATTCCCACTACATATATTTCTATTATATTTTTACTTTTTTATGCATATTTGTAATTCTCTTTTTATTCCAATCGATAAATAACACCAAAACAGCACGAAAAAAAAAACTGGCTACTTTAACACAGACTTCAGTCTAGCAAAGTAGCCAGGACAACGCTATATATATCAGAGGTGAAATCTACTCCATCCCACACAATAAACTATGAGTATAATTATGTCTTATGTTTATTATGTATTCACCTCTATTAAAACAAAAATATATATGTCAATATATATATATATTAATAAATAAATACCTTAAAAAGAGTACACATAAGGTGTTTGAAAAGTATATACATAAAAATATATACACGCAATATGTTCAATCATCACATTATTTAATTGTAAAGAGAAAATGATGTGTCAAAATTAAGAGATTAAATTAAATTGGTCACAATTGTTGATGATTTGAATACGAATGAAGAAGAATTTATGAAAGATTGAAAATGGCATAATTTAAAAAAATAGTTGTACACTATTAATCCGAAAATTATTAAGACTAACTTCTTACAAAGTTTAGCAGGGATAATCATATATATTTTTAATATTAGTCCTTCACACATATATAAATAATAAAATAAAACACTTAGTTTAAACCACTATTATTGATAAATCAACATGTTTCGATGCCTATGGTATCATATTCAGGAAACAATGTATACTTATACTAAAATTAAATATACAAACATAGATACAGATTAAACTATAAAGTGTAAGTGGTAGGTAACTAATTTTGTATTCACGGTAGTTTCTACTTAGTTACCCACCACTTATATTTTATCGTTTTGTTTTTATCTATGCTTATATTTTTTATTTCAGTATACATTGTTTCCTGAAGAAGATACTATAGGTATCGAAACATGTTGATGTATCAATAAGTAGTGGCTTAAAAAGTATTTTGTCTTATTATTTACTTAATATTAGTATTAAAATCTTATCTTAATTAAATAGTTATTACAATGCAGTCAGTTCTAACAGCAGCATATATACTTATCAGGCGCATGCAAATTAAATATTTGTCTGACATAATATCATGATATATTCAAATATAAACAATATGGTAATACGAATATATATATATGTGTATTATTTCAATTTATTTCGCAGAAATTCTAGTTAAGTACAGCTTACTACATTGTATTGACTGCACGCCGCTGATTCTTATACTTGTATGATAATTTGTCACCACAGTACATAAGAAGAATAGCAAGACGATAGCGCATTTGCTTCGATACTCGGATCTTTTCGATTTCAAAAAAGTTTTATTACTGTAAAAGTGAGAGGGATTCAAAAATATTACGTAATTTTCTAACGTGACAAATTTTACTCTTTCTCTCTCTTCCTGTGTGTATTTTACATATATTCTATAAATTAAACGTTAATTATGGACGCATTGAGGAAGTAATGCATTACTACATCAGGTTTTGCTTTCTGATCTGCAAACTCGTAACCTCACTGTCTGCCGATAATTCATTAAAATTTCCAAAGTGAATCAGATCCCGTCTGTTGCTTGTCATCCAGTAAACCAACCCGAGATTCAACCTGATCGCTGGCTTTTAATCTTCAATTTAGACGATTACCTGAGATGAAGACGTCCACGATGATCGGTGCATTATAAGCTATCAATCTCACTCGCGTTCAAACATCTGTCTGAGATATGCCTCGGTGAGTTGGTGCGAGATACAAACATATTTTTGACTTTAATTTATTTAAATCATTCGCGTTTGTATGTTGTGTATGCATGGAATGTCTATTAGTGACAGCTTGATTACCTAGTTTACGTTAATATCACTGTATTTATACAAAACAAACTTAATTATCTTGAACGCAATGAACTAATTAAAATTTTACATATTTTTTAATGAAATTATTTAAATTAATAATTATACAAAGTACTATAATTATAAAAAATATAATGTTGGTTTAAACAAAGTATTTTGTATAATTATTTATATAAAATGAGGCCACAAAGTAATTTTGCAAATATTGAAGAAGGAATTATTTAAAACCTGTTTTCACATAGATGAGAGAAATTACGGTTTTATACTTAAGAGCATTCGAATTTAACATAGAACCTTAATTTTTTTTAATGAATTATTCTGAATGTTAATAATTTATGTACATAATATACAATCATATATATGTTGTACATAGGATTATGAACTTTTGTTTAACCAACGTCTTTAGACAAAATAAATCCGTCGTTTATACGACCCTACCATGTGTTTATTTGTAATTTTAGAGTACTATTAATAGTGTTTTTTTAAGTTAAAGTTTTAATGTAAAATAATACCTTGTTATCCATATAAAAATCAATAAAAAAATGTATGGACTTTTTAAGAAACTTTTTATGACTGAACATGATTATTTTATTGTTTGAAAATCCTTCACGTAATAAATAAACGAATTAATTATTTTTATTAAAGGTTAATGTAGGGAATAGTTCTTCCAATTGCTATTTGTTTTTCCCAAATCAAAAACAAATTCATGCTAATAAATTAATAAGATGTTAATTGTAATACATACATACATCATTTTATAATATTATTATATATCAAATTTAGCACCAACAGAATACATAACATAGTTAAATGAATCGTGTAACACGTTTTGTGTACCTTAATATTGTACTGGAGAATAGGGGATTCGATTCCGCGCTCCCAGATACGATTCTGATTTCTTAATCTGGCGCTTACCCATTGCGGTACGACCGGTTCTAATAGATGTATCGATATTACTGTAATACACAGATATACAATAAATGTGCAACATCATACGATGCCACGTCACTCGCATCAGCATAGCTTAGTACAGTTTACGAGTATATATAGATTTTTTGTATTTTTAATATATATGAACCTGCAAACATCCAGGAAGAAGATTCTTGATTTAGTTTCAATATTTTTTTTTTTATATAATTTCTCGTGAACAGATCAATATATGGTATGACATACCTGTTTATGATTGGTCTAAAATCATGTTTTCTATATTGCTTGTGAAATGAGATTTTGAAACACTTATCTAACATACTAGTTTTTTTGATCTTTGTAGTAATAATTATCACAAACATTTTCAGTTATGCCTTGGGGTGGCAGAATTGGCGTCAATGATAAAAAAAGCTTACTCTTAGCGGTAAGACTCGATATATGACTTGTAATAAATTAAATATCTTTTCATGATGGTATTCACCATTGAATATTGCAATTATATAATAAAACTAATTGTATGAATCAATTACCTTTTAAATTGTTACCACATATTTAGAGAAGTCATGTAGCCGGCAGGCAGACGAGTAAAAATATTTTTACAAGTTAAAACCCAGTGGCGCAACAAAGCACAAAGTAAAATATTTTCTTAGCAATATTTGAATGTCCAAGAACACATGATTACTGGATTTTTACCAACAAATGCACTGTTATTAAACAAATATTAGATATTTCATGGAGACAAAGCTATTTTTTATTATATTTAATTGAAAATATATGTAAGTATGGGGTAATTGGTACTCGAATATATAGTGGTACTCGAAGCGAGTCCACATACTAACATATACACAACTTTAAAAAATTCGATAAATGTGGAGATTGAGGGGTGAGAATTGGTGAACGTCATATATGTAAAGTGATCACTTAACCCAACCGAAGACAGGCCGTTAGTCTTGTAATTACCTCGGTACTTCCATATATTTTCCATCAAATATAATTTAAAAATAGCTTTGATTCTATGAGAGATATCTCAGAGATATTAGATATAATATTTGTTGAAAATATTTTCATTTTATTGTTTAATTATTGTATATAAGTGCATGACGACGATACTTTCAAATATAGAAAACCTATTTAATAGAGTACAATTATCGTGTGACACCTGTACCTGTATGGTTTAGAGATACTCCATTCTAGTAAATAACGCAACCAGGTACATATATGATTGTCGCATAAAAGAAAGAAATAAACCAAAGGATCTTTGAACATTGTCGGCAGTCTGCCAATATTACATTACTGTACATAAATTTTTAATTAAATCCTCCATTCATCGCGCATTGTGTTAGTCGAACAGCGCATACGTTTTGAAACTTACCAATATATTTTATTTTTAATTATTTAGAACAATAGCTGTTGTTTTTAATACAAATATAATGTATGAGTTTTATATGTATATTTTATTACGGAGCCTTTGGGCCCTAGAGAATAGAAATCCATAGGGGCTGCCACCGATCTAGCTCGCATAACCGATTGTGTATGTTTTGCTTTGGTGTCACCTGCTACCTCGGATGGGATGATATTGGATTTAAGGGAAAACTCTGCTTTTTACATTACACATTTTATTCCAACATTGAATGAACGTAAAATGTCTTTTGCATCTTCTTTCTTGAAGTCAATATTCCTCTTAATATTAACGTTACTCATTCAGCACATTATTAACTAAGGCTGCCGTGACCCGGGCTGCCGCACGTCCGCGCCAGAATTTATCTCCTGCTTCAGGAGATTACGCAGACGCCATTCCGTTCAAACCATGTCCAGGTCGCCCATCGATTCGGTCAACACTTGCATACCGCCTTTTTTCTCAACCCGCAATTAACACCACCCTTAATCTCCAATATCTCCCGCCGCCATTTTCCTCCGGAGAGTGGACCCAACAAACTGTAACTCCGTCTTCGAGCGTCCTTACCAAAGTTGACTCGCTCAGCTGCCCGCCAGAGACGGATTCTCGTCCCTGATTCGTTCTTTTGGATAATTAACCACCGCTCGTATCATAAGTCGGTAAAATAGGCAGCCCAGCCCTCGACACGCAGATTAAAACATCACTATATATATACACATTCAACAAAAATATAGTTTATTTAATTAGAAGAAACGAATTATTTATGACAGGTATTTTATTGTATAGTTTAGCATGTGACAGTGAATTGCTTAATAGAGTCAGAAAATTACAAATATTTGAATATATTTATATATGTATGGAACTGGTGACGCGTATACATATATGTATATATATAAGGAAACCTAGGCCGACGTTTCGGTACATTACCACGTGCCATTGTCAAAGTGTTGCCTCAAAAAGTTACGAAACGATACAATCGCACTTGTTCGCAGGAGATATAAATCTACCACAGGTGAGTTATTAATAACTCAGTTATTCATACACCAGTTTCATACACTAGTGCTAGCGGAAACCTTAAATTAAATAAATATATATATATATATATACACACACACAGCAGACAACACTTTTCCCTTATTTGTAATCAATAAAGATGCGGTCTTATTACGTATGAATTTAGTAAAGAATATTTTTTATTTACCAAGTATAAATGTAAGAATTTTTACTTCGAAGGGAATTATTTTTTTAATATCATTTTTAATTTGTAATAATCCATAGCTATTGGAATATATTACTGAAAAATATTGGACGAGGTCCTACAATTCTACAAATTAAGTCAAAACATTATCTAACCTCATAAATATACATGTATACAGTACATACGAACTGCAAGAACCAATTTAAATTGATAATTTCTAATGATATTTAAAAAAAATATATGTCACAATATACCCCAGGCAACCGAGACTTGTAGATTTCAGTTTTAGTCACGCTATCGAGTTATACCTCCATACATATTAGTATGGAAATTGTGGCAACACTATATTTAGTAAATGTGTCAGATTCATTACTAGAAGATAAAATGTGTAAATTAATAACTACGGATCAATTTAAAGCGGATTTGATTCAGTGGGCAGTTCCATGACAAGCATGTCTCACATTACTGCCTGCAATACAGTTGTGCATAGATAATGCTTCTGTTTTATTTTATTATTATTATTGTTCAAATAATAGCGCGAGTCACAGTTGGACTTCGTATCCAACATTTCATCAAATTTGAAGATGCTTACTACGACAGATCACATTGTTCAAAGTGCACTGCACTCAGACAGCTAGACTCTAATATTATCATCATCTAAGGCAACTGACATCCCAACAACTGCGCGCAAGGCTAAAGCGCTCAGTACAATCCCGACAAGAGCGCAGATAAATGTTCGCCGACAATAGCGCGCAATACAATTGTAAATGAGGACATTTATTCCTAAGAATTTCGTAAAAAATATTTTGTAAAAAATAATGGAAATAATATTCGTAATGAAATTGAAAAAAATCGATTTAAAATTGATAAAAATAACTGGCTTTCTTTCCGAACGTCCTTTTTTTCTAAGTATTTTCATGTTTTGAGTATGTTTTACATTTAAAATGCTTTTTAAAATAAATATCTTCATTTACTTTTGTATTGCGCGCTATTGTCGGCGCGTAGTTATCTTCAACAACAACCGAGGCAACTACAGATACAATTCATTTTGACGTTTTCACCACTTTCTGGGATGGTTAAAATTAGGTCGCTCTGTTCAGGATCATAATTATACATCGAAACGATAACAATAAGGTAATACATTTGAAAATACAAATAAAGTAAATCAATTAGAAAGATATACAGAAAAAATATATTTAAAGAAAAAATATTTTGCTGATTACCCGGAACTTTCCCTATCCGGAGAAATGCATCAATATTTCATCACATCAACCGATTACGTTTTCGTTCAACTTTGAACTTATATTCTGTTGTTTTTTTTTATAATATATACATCGAATGTTCCATTTTTAAAGCAATCAACTTTATGTTACAATAAATTACAATAATTAATATAAATTTTCCCCATTCTTATATTTCCCTTATGAATAATTATTGCGTTACTACTTTTCAATACACTGTTAAACATTTTTAAAAAACGTATTTTCGAAAAACAATTGTATAAAAAATAAAAGATTCATACGGTATTTAATAATGTTTAATTTTCACAACCTACGCTGATCCGCAAATGGCATTCTCGCAAAAAATTGTTTATACTTGTTAACATATTAAAACATATAAACATTAAAACCGATATTATAATTTTGCAATTACCAACTTTAGACTTTTGCGTGACGAATTTGGTCTATATCATATTTTTATTAATTAACCTAAGACAATGTATCCGGAAGTATATTTTTAAATAATACTATTTATATAATGAATACAGCGAATATATAACACAACATTTAAACTATTTTTTTTAATTTTAAAGTAGAGTTAAAACAAATAAATAATTATAACATTTGATAGAATATTCCGACTAAGCGACCATCAGACCATGATCATATTTGTCGGACAGTCACGCCACTGATCACGATCAACGATCAAACCCATTAACACGTTTTCACATCTCCAGCAATTGAATTTGAAGCGAGTTTTTGCGTCTATAACATTTTATTGATATAGTCATATCTGGAGTTGGACATTTGTTCGGAATTTCATGAATTTAATTCAAAACATTCTCGAAGCACGTAGAAGGAAAATAATTTTTCTTAATTCACATACACAAAAGGTATTTATTACAGCAGAGAAAAAAATATTTTTTTATCGTGGCAATGATTTCATGTTCGTTTGAATTAAACATTGTAAGGATGTGATGCTTTACTCATTGACACCACATAAATAAACATATGTGTAAATATGTATTTTATAATTTACAAACTTAAAATATATTATATCATATTATGCTACATGTATTTATTTATTTATTATTATTATTATTATACACGCCTTATTCGGTTTTTTTTTCTAAATAATAGAAAATCTCATCAGAAACGCAATACACAAAGAAAAAAATTATATAATACCAGTATGTTTTCTCACAATCAAAATTATAAATTAAAAATGTGAAATAGAGCAATTTATCTGTCACCATTGAGTTAAGAAACAAAAAATTGTAATAATGTAGTCCTATAAAGAATTCAATTTACGGAAAAAATTTCGCCTACCTCCGCATATTCATTCCCCAAATAATTATTATTATAAAAATATTCCTGGATTCCCGTCTATCATTTTTTCTTACATTTATTTTCTTTCTAGAACATAAACCGCTTTATTTACTAGTGGTGCCGGTAAAGGCGACGAGACCCTTCCAAATATTAATAGAAAATATTTGAAGCATTCACGATTAATATTTAATTAATACACTATCCGTTTTGTTTTGTAATGTTTTTTATCCTATGTGGATTAGTTTTAATAATTAAGAACCAATGGTCAAATTATATGTTGTGACATATTTTCAATAGAATTAAATACAAGTAATATAAATCAATTCCTTTACACATGTAAATAAAGTCGTAAATTAGGAGGTAACTTCAAATGTAGTCAACTCCAATTTTGATATCCACTTCCTTGAAAGTGATTGATAATATGTGATTTTCAAACTGAACCAAATTGAACATCAAACAGTTTGAAAAATACAGGACTGGATACTTTTCAATAATAGGCAAATCTAGACTTCTAGGAATCTATAAATCTTGCTGAATCCCATATATTGTGAAGGTGATCGGAGAGACCCCATGATCGTTATTCGCTGCCAAAAAAATAGTGAACTTATCTTAAAATCATTATATGTCCCATTTTCTCATTTCGACAAAAGTTGATTTGACTAAATTTATAAATGTAAATTGATATGCCAAAAATTAATATTCCTTGACAGCAGCGTTCATGCAAACAAGTAAAATGCGATCAATAATATATTTATAAAAATATGTATACACTGCATACAAATATTTTAAATAAATATGCAATAAACGTTGAAATACAGGGTCCAGCGGAAAAATTTCAAGATTAAATTGTAATTGCTCGCAAACCATCAGGGTGAAATAAGAGAGAAAAGTATTGTTCGACGTACGTTATTTGCAGATTTGCCAATCGCAATGAGTCACTAATCGGGAGCGCACTGCGCCTTCGCAGTTGAGCAATATTTAAAGTGCGGTGATTGATTTGTTCGTGCGCATCGCGCTTTTTGTACTCACTTTAATATTCGACAAGTGATTGGCCAAGTACACAATTTATCTGATGTTGTGTTCAAAAGTTCAGAAAAGAAGAGATAGTGGTTAACCGAACTCTTCCGAGACCATCAACATCAAAAACGACGCCAGAACATGTGGCTCAAGTTCGACGTGAAATTATGCGCAATCTGCATAAATCTATAAGGAATATTGCAGCCTGTACTGGAATAAAAAATCTACAGTACACGTTATTTTGAAAATACAAAACTACATCTATACAAACCTTAGCGAGAACGATGCTGGAAAGGTTTTGGATCAGCACGAACACTTGGAAACATATTGTTTACTGACGAAGCTCATTTTCATATCGATGGCTATATTAATAAATAGAATAACTAGTGCCCCGACAACCCAAGGGAATGCCATCAAAAACGTTTGCATTGTCCAAAAACGACGGTGTGGTATGCAATTTCTGTCTGAAGGATAATTGGCCATTATTTTTTTAACCAGCGAGGGTCAGTCACTGCTGACGTGTATTACCAAGTGATCGACGAGTTTTTAGTACTGCAGCTGCAGCTGTTTCCCAAGTTCAACAACAGAACACAATTTTATCAAGACGGGGCCACTCCAAACACAGCTAGAGTTTCAATGGAGAAGCTGAGGGGAATTTTTCCCAATAAATTAATCAGCAAGTACGGAGACATACCCTGGGCACCTCGGTTACTGGACCTTACACCATACGACTTTTTTATGGGGATACTTTAAATCGAGAGTTTATAACAATAATCCTCAAACAATTCAGGCCTTACAAGAAAATATCCACCGTGAAGTTGCTGCCATTGTACCAACGCTTTGCTCTCGCGTGTTCGCCAATTAAGAATCCGATTGCAAGAGTGTCTTGAAAGAAATGGACGGCATTTATACGATATTATTTATAAAACGTAAAATCGCATAGTTAAACTCAATTTTATATAAATAAAATATGAGAATAACATTGTAGTTTTTATTTTTATTTAATATTAAACTTGAAAATTTTCCGCTGGACACTCGCTATTATTTATTACCTTTCGCATAAATCAATGTTGATATTACTATGCATAATAATTATTCATAGCTTACTGAAATAATTTTTCTAGAATTGACTTTATGAACGCGATCATAATTAAGGGTCTAATTAAAAAGTCTTGTATGAATAATTGCCAGGCGCTACATAGTGTAAATAAATTAGACATTTAAAATATTCTCGCAGATAATTGATGTAGTATTTAGTCGTATATGAAAATGCTGTCAGTTACGTGACAATTTTATGGGTTTTTGAGTTTTTGAGTTTATAGTTAACTGAAGTTTGTGTAATATATCTAAATCTGAACAATGAACTCGTTGACTAATCATTAAGCTTCTTAAATGCATCTATATTTAAATATTTACTATTTCGAAAATACTCTTAATGTGATGTCCGTGGAATGGTGTATGTATGTGTGTATGTATGCCGCACCGCCGGTGCGGGCATGTGTGGCTATAAAGGCGGCGCGCAGGAGTGCGCGCGTCTCTTTTACCTGCGTTTCATCGGCTTATACTAGTGATATACCTTATACTAAATTGTAGCTTATTGTAATAAAATAATAATTGTTACACAGTCTATTTCTTGGACTTTCACATTACGAAGTGCACACTAAAGAAGTAGTAATAAGTCAAGTACGTAACACTTAGTTTCCTTACACTACAAGTTAATCAAAATAAGTAAAAATAATAATAAAATGTCTTAAAATCTTGATTTTGGTAAAGAATATTAAATAATTTGGATATGGTACACTTACATGTGTCAATCGAGGCAAGTCTAGCGGTAGGTATACAATAGAGCCCTAGCACTGACACTAATGTATGGGAAAAGGCCTATAGCTGGCAGAACAGAAACGAAAGTAGACTGAATGCAGTGGAAATGAGATTACTTAGGCATATATGTGGCAGATTCATTTATAACAGAGTAAATAATGAAGAAATAAGGAGAGAATGTAAAGCTAATCTTAGCACAGTGAGTAAGATCACGAAAGAATCACTAAGGTGATTTGGTCACATGGAACAAATGAATGAGGAGAAAATGATAAAAGAGATATTTGAGGCAAGCCTTGATGGCACCAGAAATAGAGAACTTCTGCAGAAGACTTGACACGACCAAGTAAACCAGATGATCTTGTTAGAAGCCTCAATAATCGACGAGCTTGTATGAGAATATGTATGAATGTAGATGAGGCGAGAATTGTGCGCCAGGACAGAAGAATGTGACGCTTTATCCTCTATGTCTACCCACGCTGGGAAACAGCGTGATAGTTAGTTACAAGTTTTTTTATTATAGAATTTTAGCAAATTTATCACATCATAAATAACTCTGTTTTTTTTAATATATCATTATATAGTTGTAATAAATATCTAAAGATACGAATTCTGTTTCACTGTGATATTAGTAATATTTCAGTCACAACCCTATTGACACTACCATTTACTTACTTTTAAAATGAGTCTTTTTCTCTTCACTTAAAGATCTAAAATCAAAATTATTATTATTATACACCTTATGTACGCTAGATTACAGTCTTATGATTTCACAGGCGATTTTTAATAGCCAAATGTTTTCAAATAATTAGTGTGCCCACTGACGTAGTAATTTATAGCTACCTTTAAGATGCAAAGTTGCCAGCGAGGGCATAAAAGAGTGGCAGGCTCATATCTCAGCTCTTTCTGTACCTCAAAATATGCAAGGTAAGAAAACAAACATGCCATTAAGTAATTAATCTCCCTAACTGTCAAGAAACGCAACATCTCAAACAAATCTCAGGCATCTTATATCAATTACAAGAACAAAAGGTCCAAAGTGTATTTCTGGAGTGCAAGACATTTTTAAGAACTGCCAAATTACATTACAATTCTAATTGCTAACATTTGGAATATTTTTTTTAATAAATCTAAATCAGAATCTTCTTAAATATAAAATATTACTCACTTATTTATCATTAAGGAGAACACATTCTTATCGTGAAGTTGTAATTATTCAGAATATAGGTCTGTGATGTTTTTAATACAAATTAAATGTATTAATTAGAAAGATATACTTATAAAATCAATTCTATCGAAAAATACTGTCGTTGCTGCAATCAGAGGAACGTGCATTAACCGATTATGCTATAGCGCTACAGAACATTAATAAATAAAAATAAAGTAAATGGCTTTCAAATAATGGAACGATAGATGTATTAATTTGAAAAGTGTTACATATAGGTTCGAAAATTTGTCTTCAATGTACTGTGGTGCTATAGCATAATCAGTTAATGCACGTTCCCCTGACTTGAAGAGATCCAGGTTCGAATACCGGTATGCATATATACACCATTTAATATTAACAAATATAAAAAGTAAGTTTAATAATATAGTGAATAGTAAATGCAACCAAAATTCGTCAACGTCAACGAAATAGAAAAATAGAAGCAAAAAAAAACGTCAACGAAGTAGAAAAATAGAGCATTATTCTTGTCTAAATATTGAGAATAGTTAAAAATTCTCAGCGCGTAGTTAATGTTATTTTAAACCACATATTATTTTCAGTGTCTCTTGTCAAGGCACTGAATAGGTAGAAAGGAACCGAATTTGGTTTTCATCTTATGTATAATTAACCTATTTTTCATGTTGATTCTGATGCCACGATAATGATTTATGCCAGTAATTAGTGTCTCTATATTATATATTTTGAGATACCAACTAACATCAATAGTAACAGTACAAATACATGTATTGGTATTTTCTCTGTAATTATATTTTTTAAATAGCGATTTAATTTCACTCACAAAATACTTCTTAACTGATGACAAGACGTAATATATTTATATTAACTGTGTAAAAAAATATGGTCATTAAATACAGTTCACCAGCAATTTTTCGATACTGAATAATGATTTTACTTACAGGCGAAACAAAAGCATGTCAGATAAGTATTCTGGACAAATACTGTGAAATATTATTAAAGATGTATTTTAGTTTCGTACTATTTGTAAGTATGTGTTGAAAAAAACAAACTTTAGAAAAATTATTTGAAATGTGTTCATAAACCTAGAAAGTAGTGATGAGCTCAAAATCACGAACCGTGAGTCAGTCACTGATATCTTTGAGTCACACTCACTATCAGTGATTTAATATCTGGGAATATCGTGATTCTAATTTTTTATTGTTTAAAAGTCTATTAATTTTCTGACGTCGTTTGTTTAAATTGATTATCACTTGAATTAGCACCATCTACCATATTTTCCGTAATTGATTTGCGCCATCTAGTAAATTCTACCAAAAAATTTTATGCATATTTGCTGAAAATTTCACCCAAAAAATAAATTTACGTTTTTTAAGCATTTTCACTATCTTGATATAACGATATTAAATTAGATTTATATCCATTATTTATGCTAAAATATGTTTTAATAATATAAATAAATACGCGGTACATGCGTATTAGTAATGAAACTGTGATCGCAGTCACAGTTTTCAATCACTTATATTATCGAATACCAATCACATTCGTACCAGTGAGTTGAGAGTAGCATTTTTTTCACCAATACTAGAAAGGTCCTCAAAAATATGGGTTTGATAGTAAATCAGCCGAAGATTAAAGATGGTTCGCTGCTTCCAATAAATGCCAATATTCTTACAAGGAAGCCAAAACTTGAAATGGTTCAGAGATTTCACGTACAACGGATTAGAATAACGCATTCAGTGCGCACGTATATTTACAGACTCTCAGTAATCAGTCTCATTGACAGATCATCATGGACATGGGCCTTAATAATTGTATTGTCTGGGCCAATGATCGAGTGACAAACGCATGCGCATTCGGGTCTAACGTTTAAATGTATGTGTAATCATAAAGACACCTATTAGGGGAGCATGTATAAGAAGGACTGGCAACCGAGCAATGCCACTTTTCGCTCCGCGTCACTCTCCGAATTAAGATCTTAGAAGTTTTGTAATATTGTCAGCCGGGAATAAATAGGTACTGTAAATTATCACATTAAACAATCAGCGTATTATTCTCGTCACCACATTTAACCCCAACTTAGAAGGTAATAATAATAAATAACAATAATACCATAGAAGAAATTCAAAAACACACGGTAAACGCGTATTATTGTTATTTCTGCTTTCAAAATTTAATATGTCCCGACAAACCTGATTGTTATCCAGAAACCAGAGTTTTAGTGTACAGAACGCCTATCAGACCAGTGCTTATATCTGCATCTGAGACATGGCTACTGACAAAAAGGAAATTCAGAACTGAAGAGAATTTAACATTTAAAAAACTTTTAACAACATTCTTAACTTTTTGAAAAATATTATTAATTATTAAAATAAAACACAATATTGTTTACTTCACACTACACACTATAAATTAAATATTAATTAAAACATTTTCAATGCTTACTGCGCCATCGTCAGTAATAAATTAATGAAGAGAATTGGCTCATAATAAAGATCAACGGAGAAAAATTTGTGAGATCTTAGATGGAGGAGGTAAAGTTGTAGAACCAAAAGTGATGATGATCTGATATAAAAAATTACAACCAAATCAATGTTAGTACAGGGTTTTTAGGGGAAAAATGTCAAGATTAAATTGTAATCGCTCGTATACCTTCAGGGTGAGGTAAGTGGCAGGGGTATTGTTCGACGCGCGCGATTTGCTGATTTGCCAGTCGCAATGAGTCGCTGGTCGGGAGCGAACTGCACCTTCGCGGTTGACCAATATTTAAAGTGCGGTGATTGATTGGTTCGTGCGCGTCGCGCTTTTTGTATTCACTTTAATATTCGACGAGTAAGTGATGGGCCGAGCACGCAACATATCTGGTATTGGGTTCAAAAGTTCAGAGGAGAAGGGACAATGGTAAACCAAACTCCTCTGGGACCATCAACGTCAGCAACGACGCCAGAACACGTGGCTCAAGTTCGACGTGAAATTATTCGCAATCCGCATAATTCAATAAGGAAGATTGCAACCTGTACTGGAATAAAAAATCAACAGTGCACGTTGTTTTAAAAAAGAAACAATAATTTCACCCAAACAAACTACAAATCGTACATTTTCTCAACGAAAATGACTATTCTTTATATAAAACCTTATCGAGAAAGATGCTGGAACATTTTGGAACAACATGAACGCTTGGAAACGTATTGTTTACTGACGAAGCACATTTTCATATTGATGGCTATGTTAATAAACAGAACATGGGATACTAGTGCTCCGACAACTCAAGATAATGCCATCAAAAACGTTTGACTCTCGTGTGACTTTTTTTGTGGGGATAGTTTAAGTCGAGAGTTTACAGCAACAATCCTCGAATATTTCATGCTCTACAAGAAAATATCCGCCGTGAAGTTGCTGCCATTGAACCAACGCTTTGCTCTCGCGTGTTCGTAATTTTAATAGTCCGATTGCAAGAGTGTCTTGAGGCATTTAAACGATATTGTTTATAAAACGTTAAATTAGCATCGTTAAACTCCATTTTGTATAAATAAAATATGAGAAAAACATTGTAGTTTTTTTTATTATATAATATTAAACTTGAAAATTTTCCTCTCAACATCCTCTATTTTAAAATTATATATAATCTCAAAGCCTGCGAACAAATCGATATATAATTTTAAAAAAAACCGAATATAATATATTTTTATATTGTTGATAATTTTATATCTTAATGATTTAAATTCCGAGTATCACTACGTAATTCGATATTATTTGGAGCAATTCAAACTTTAATCAAAAGGTGATTGAAAAAAATATATGACTGGACGTTCCAAAAATAACAGGTGGCTACATTTTTTTATGTTAATGGATGAGTCTTTACTATTAGGCGTTTTTTCATGTAAACTGGATTGCTTCTAGGAGCGATATAGAAGAACACGTTATGTTAAACATGACGTCGTGATAAATACATTTTTTAGTTCTTTAAGGTGTTTAAAACAAAGTCTACAGAATTATTATCACTCCGGAAATGTGGGTGTACAATTTCACCTTGATAATTCTAGTTATAAAATTATTTTTGATATCCGTTAATAATATTTTTTATATTAATTTTATACGTAATTATTACGCTTGCATTAATCACGTGTGAGGCGAAAAAGCTGCCTTCAATTACATTTTTTTCCCATTTGATTTGTTGCATAGAATGTTAACGGTGTTTTTTTTTGTTTAAATTAGTGGATAGGTACTGCAGTAACCATTAAAGAGAATATAACCCTATTTTTATTTTTGAATTGATGATAAATATTTACTTTTGAAGTAAAATTTAATCTTACAAAAATGTTCCGTTATTTTGTAATCTTACGATAATAATAATTTATTTTAGAGAACTAATTTAATAAGGCAAATCTTTATTATTTTCTTGATATTTTATCATTACAGAATAGTTTTATTTAATTAAAAAGTGCTGAAAAATGTATTTTTATAATCATGTATTTAAAAATTTACGTAGTATATAATAGACAAAAAACGTTCGTTCAGATAAATTTATTTCCAATATTTATAAAAAATTGTATATTTTTACATTCCACAAAGCTACGAGGGAACAACTTCACACAAGTAAGAACAACGACTTTCTTTCGATCCTTATATATATATATGTATGTTCTTATTTCCAAAATTATATAGTACCATTAACACTAATTGGGAATTATTCATTCAGTTTTACACCTGTTTTCGAGAAGATGTTGGAAGCCCGTACATAAAAACGACGTACTGCTTCGACACGGTACTGCAAGCCATTACTCAATCACAAGACCAACAGTCAGACGTCACACCAGCTTTGATGATGAACCCTGCAACGGGATTCGAAATGTCCGACAGAAAGTTCAGATATATACGGCAGATTAGCCCAGAAAACTGTGTACTCCCGTGAAAACCTAAAAACGTGTTCATCATTTTATTTATGTGTACGCAATTGTGAATCGTCACTCCATGAAGTCTTAAAAGAAAATTTCTATGTTTCTGAAAAATACGGTTTTATTATTACATAATGGTTTTAAGCGTACGACTTTCGCGATTCGTATCCAAACAATATCAGTACGTCATTCAGCCTTTGGCATTGGAAACGGGACGTTGGTATTTTACTACCGGAAAGATATATTACGCATTTAAATCATTTTAATAATATATAACCATATGGGTAATTTTTTGTTACTGTGTTAGACCACTTTTTATCAGATCTTTTCAACAATAAAAACTGGCGATAGCCTATTCATTTCTGCTAGTTATTTTTAAATACATTAGTACGGCAATGGTGCTATAATTCTTTTTGATTTAAAACCTTAAAATCTCGACATCCGGTGGTCAACCGGATATGTCCTGACCACCGGTGATCATCTGAACTGTTTGATTCTATTAGGATTACCATAATTACTGTCACAAATTACACAAGCGTCTTACAGACGGTTCTGGTATGAAACGCCAGAGGCTAAGCATCAATGGGCAATCTAGTGTTGTATGCAGTCTGAACGGAGAACGTATTATTATAAGTGTTCGCAATATTGAAAATCCTAGGAAGCGCACTATAATCTCACACGACTTTTTAAGCTTTTTATACATTATAGCTCTTCTGTATTATGCAACTTGATCGGATAACATGTAAGCAAATAATTTACCAACTATTTTAATTATTGACAATTTTTAGATTACGTAATGTTATTTTATAATTTTATTTTGAAAGTATATAAATAAATATGCTTTAATTTACAGAAGCACATTTCTTAATATAATTAGAAAATTATTACTGTATAATATTATATTTAACGCTTATGTTGCTACATAATATTATTGTTTAATCTACAAATTATCATATTTAATAACGTATAATTTTTTTAAATACTTAATCATTGGGCATTTTAAAAGTCATCACTTATCAATTTGTATTTAATGCTAATGTATTAATATAATTATTTATCAAACAAATTATCACATTTAATCATATTTTAAACAATCGAGCGCTTCAAAAGTCATCATTAATTAAATTTATGTTTAGAGATTTTAAAATATTTTTTATTGATTTATTGTTAAAAGAAGAAAAAAAAATTAGTACTACTAACTACTGATACATTCTTAGAAGTAGCAAGTTAATGTTCTCTTAATGTTTCCACTGTATCTTAATCATTATATGTACATTCGCAGTTAAATCGTTTTATTATATTATATTTAAAAATGAAAAAATTACATTCTTAACGATATTGCTTAATTATTTAATTACATATGATTTGAAATAATGAAATTCTGCTAGCAAATCTTTGTCCAATAACACAATATAACTAAAACTGTATCATTTGGGCACTAATATAAAAAGGCTTTATTGAATGTCAAATAAATGAATAATTAAAGATAATATATTTTTATTTATTAACCACTTAATTGAGTTTAAATGCATCTACCAGTTTCGAAAAATACCATTTTTTTCGTCAGGATATCATAACTAACTAAAAACATATATTAACCATAACCACAAAGCTAATATTGCTAATTTTAAAAGAATTAAAGATAAAATGTAAAAAATATTATATAATAGAGGATAATTGACGAAAACCTAAAAAAGTAATACTTAATGAAAAACAAGAATAATTAAACTTAATAAATATTGTTAAGTCTGTCTGGTGAAGAACCGATGGCTATTTTTTTTTTTTGAAAGAAAGATTTGTCATTTGCATTTTTTTCAGTAATACATTTACTTTGGCTTAAAACATTATAAATTAATATTGGTGCTTAGTATAGTGAAGCTAATGGACGGTGGCAAGTGTAAACAATATAAATTTCAAATAGGCGTGGAGCTTCAGAAGAAGTCGAGGGCGTACATGGAAACTTGGACATGACAAATTGAACCAACTAATGAAAAATTACGACCATACGAGCTACCTTTACGACTGATGATTAGGGGTTTGTTAATGGAGAATTCATTAATTTTTATGTATGTTCTAAATACAATAATTACCAAAATGTTATATGGTTTCGTCTAAAGAAAAGGCTACTACACTCATCCAATCACCATAAAATTTTTAATATATTGTGTAATAACCATTTGTTATATTTTATAGACAGCTTAGTGTCAATTCGGCGTAAGTACAAAAAAGGCAAAAAATAATTAATATTAGGTGTATGACAATTAATATATCCTTACAAATAAAATAAACATATTTAATATACGTTAATATATACAATATTATACGCTGATGATGGAGTATTAATGGCGAATAGTGAACAAGGACTACAGAGTCTAGTGAGTAGAATGTACGATGTATGCAAGGAAAGCGACCTTATATGAATGTCGACAAGTCGAAAGCGATGGTATTCGAGAAAGAGGATAGCAAGACAACGTGCAAAATACTTGTAGGTAATGAATGTTTAGAACAAGTTGATGAGTATTTGTATTAGAAATGAAAAGGCTGAGAATGATATCGAAATGAGGGTGACTGCAGGGAATAAAGTGAACGGCGCTTTGGATGGAATTATTATATATCTAACGGGAACTTTCCAATCGAGATAAGACTAGCGGTGCACAATAGAGTCCTGGTACCGACACAGATGTATGGAAGTGAGGCCTGGAGTTGGCATAAGAAGAACGAAATTAGACTGAATGCAGTGTAAATGAGATCACTTAGGCGTGCATGTGGCAAATCTATTTATGACAGAAAAGAATGAAGAAATAAATAAAGAATGTAAAACTGGTGTTAGTATAATGAGTAAGATTAAAAAATGATCACTTGGGTGGTTTGATCATACGGAACGGATGAATGAGGAGAGAATGGTAAAAAAGATACAAGACGCAAGTGTTGATGGCACCATAAATAGAGAACGACCAGGTAAACCAGATACTGAAGAATGGTTCTGTTAGAAGGCTCAACAATTACTTGTATGAGAAGATGTATAAATGTGAATGAGGCGAGAATTGCGTGTCAAGACAGAAGAGTGTGGCGCTCTATTCTTTCTGCCTACAGCTGCGAGGAAACGGCGTGATGGTAAGTTAGTTAGTTCACTGTATTATATGAACATCTGTCTTAAGGCAGATTTTATTAACATTAATTTATTAAGGAAAACACATTCTTATTGTGAAGTTGTAATTATTCAGAACATAGGCTTTCAAATAATGGAACGACAGGTGTATTAATTTGAAAAATGTAACATATAGGTTCGAAAAATTGTCAAGAAAAATACTGGCGTTATAGCACAAAGGTAGTGCACTTCCCCGGATTGGAAATAGAGATCCAGGTTCGAATCCCGGTGATGCAAAAACAATATTTTTCGACAAAATTGATTTTATATGTATATATTTATAATTAATACATTAATTTAGTATTTAACATTAATTTGTTGGGATTATTACTTATGGTCCAAAGACCGTCTAAAAAGATACATCAGATATTATATATCAATGTAAAATATGTATGTATGTAATTCTTAAAATTAAAATATGTCAAATGATTGTGTGTTTCTTTTCAATTCCAAAATCTTTGTATATTTTTGGAATTACGCCGAATAAACATTAAGCAGTCAATATGCAAAGGTAAAGATATCAATAATAATAAAATATGCGAAGCTAAAGAAACTGCCGATAGGAGAATTAAAGCAGTCTGAATACAGTTTAAAGTTCGTATGATTAGCAAATTTCATAATAAACGGAATAGTAATAAATATAAAACTGATAGATGCGTAGTTTATAAGATTGAAAAATAATTCATATAAGGACATGCAAAAAAATATGTTGAAGATATCAGAAATAAAATACATGACAGACATAATGGCGGTTAAGAAAAATATTGAAAGATGACTCTGATAGAAGTACAATAATAATTGACGATCGTGCATGAGAAGGTAAATGTTGAACATGGCGAGACCTCTTTGACAGAAGTATGAGACGCTTAATCGTGATGATAAGTTAGGAAGTAAATATATTGCACATTTTCGTTGTCTAAAGGGGTACGTGAGAAAGATATATTGTAGTATTTTTATATTGTACTAACAAAGGATTTTCGTAAATTTCACAACCGTTTTTATTTTATTATTAATCTTGGATTTTCATATACGAATAAACAAAAATATTTAGGTTAATTTTTACAAATATTTGATTTATTTGCTGGACAGGTGTTATCAAAATTGGTAGCAGAAGTGGCCTTGGAAGAGGATGGTCATCTTGGCTAAAGAATTTAAGGTAATGATTTTGGGAAATCTACAGTCCAAGTATTTCGAGCTGCTGCAAATAAAATAATGATCTCCAACATGGCTGACGTTCGATATCCGGACAAGCATTAGAAGAAGAGTATGTCTGGATTTTTTAAAATTACATAATAATGATTAAATCATATTAATTATGCGTTATCATGCGATTAGAAGGAATAGTTCATCGGATCACCCGGAATGATGACTAATTAATAAATTAAAGAATTTTTTTAGGAATTTATTAGGGCGTTGGTCTCCCGCTGGGGGTTTCTGAGATGGACAATGCCGAGAAGAGTGGTGACTAGTGAGAGCTAGCGGAGTATTCCAATGCTTTTTCTTCGCGCCCTCTTGCGATCTAGACAAGGTGAATTTCTGCCGGACTGTGACCGAGTTCTGTGACTTCAACACATATATGTGACGTTTATCCTCCCTTTTTGGGGATGCATGACTTCCATAGCTTCTCTCTGGCTGCCTTCTGAAATCAATATGATAACAAGCCTCACGTCAAATTGGTAGCGTACGCATAAATAATTGTACAGGTATTACTTTGGTACGATGATATCGGAACCAACCTATATCAGATAATGACCGAATGTAATATAAATGTGATATTGACCAAATATAATAATTGTGCCATATAATAAAGGAAAATAAAAAAGTTAACTATGAAGAAAAGCCACAAGATTTTAGTAACTAACTACCGAAATATAACTAACTGATCTAACTTTAGAATATATTCAATAAAATTTTTAATATTGTGTAAATTTTTTCACGCGTTGTTTTGCTGAGTGAAAGCGAAGCGAGAGTAAACAACTAAATGATTCCGGAATAGGATGGGACTCTTAAGAGTTTTTTTCATATTATTGTAGGTATATTTTTTCATAAATAAAAGATATCAAGTAAAATCAAGTGATACTAAATACAGAAAATGAATTGAGAGTTGAATTGATACATAAACTATTTCATATAAATAAATAAGCATTGGTATTGAAATAAATTATAAAATATGTATTTAATAATTGTTTTTTTTTAAACTAGTTTATTAAAATATCTAATTTAGAGTGTTTTAATTATAAAAAAATATACATTTATTTCGTAAAATGTTAATTTTTTTTAATGTCTACCGACAATGTTACTGCTTCAAATATTAAAAAAAAAACGAGAATATTCGACGGAAAAAAAATGTTTCAGCCTTGAAAAGGAATAACTTAAGATTACCTACCATATTTAATAGTACACCGATAACCATAAAAAAGCGTGCTTCCTGAAAAATCATATGATGATATATGTAAGAGGGCCACTATTGGAGGAACTATAGGACTATTAAGAACCAGATTAAAACCCTTTCGAAACCATGCAGTAACACAGGTCTACAGTTTGGTACACAATTTTTAATTTATATAAAACAATTTATTGTTGTAATATAAAGTTGTTTGCTATTTAAAAATGTTTTTTTTTTCTTATTTCAATTTACTACATTTATGTAAGGTGAATCGGGGTAAGTGCGACGTATAAATCATTAACATAAACTTTAAACTGTTTTTAAACTTCATAAGATTATGCTATAACTTTGATAAACATTTCCTAACTTAAGTTCCTATTTAAAAATCGGAATGGAAACTTTTAGGATAGCCGGTATTGAAAGTAAGTTGGTAAGTGCATATTTCTGACAAATTTTTAAAATAATTCAAATGTCTTTAGTAATCTGCTTAATGACAATACACATGGGGTACCATACCAACTAATGAGTAGATGCACCTCTCCCGCGGTGTAAAAAAATGTAAGTGTATCTGGTCTTATAAATCGTAATCCGTGGAAATAATTACAAAATTAATATATACATCACAAACTACAAATGAATGTACTTATCAGTGTCCTTGCACAAAAGATTATCATGATATACGAAACATTAAAAAAACATACACAATTCGCAAGTTGGCATCAAACAACTGTCCTAATTTGAAATGGTATTAGAAGCAAACTAATGTTTGGATTTGCACCATCTCCGGACTGTCTCTTCAAATATTGATTTATAACATTTCATTTCTTAATATTCCAATTTTGGAATCCGATTTCAAACGTAATTAGAAGACTTAGATGCACTCACCCCATAGCTGCACTCACCTTACATTATAATGTTCAATATTTGCAGGACAGTTTTACGGCAAGTTTGAGATTGCCAATTGGAAATATTACAGAATTTACGTCCAAAATGTGTCTAAAATGTATTCGATTACTGTGGCGAAATGGAGAACGCGCTTTCTCGGATAGGAAGAGGTCCAAGTTTGAGTCCTGGTAGCAACTAAATATTTTTTCGATACATAAATTTTTCTGTATATCTTTCTAGTTGACTCATTAATTTGTATTAGAACAATTGTATTAGTGTGAGTAATATCATACATAATACGCACATTGTAGCAGTGTATTGATGCCGCTTAGCCTTTAGAAAGAACAATTGTATTTGTGTGAGTAATATCATATCGTACAACGTTGTGACAGTGTATTAATACCACTTACCGTTTTAATTGGTCAGTGGGAGGGTAGGTCGTTTGAAATTAGTTATAAACACGGTATACATAAAAAATATGTATGAATATTTGACTGTTGTAAATAGGAAAGTTTATATTTATTTATATGTTTATATTAATTTTATGTATTGGTTTTCTTTTTGTATTTTTATATTATTACTAACATTTGTTTGTTTTTCCATTATTATAAATATATAACTACGTACTTACACCATAAAAGCCTCATATTAAAAATAAATATTCCTAAAAGTAATACACGTTCCAATAAATATGTTGTTCTCTGTACATTAATACACTTAACACTATTTCTATAGCATGTGTTCTATTTTCCGGCAGAATAAATTTATTTTAAATTTTAAAAATTAATTTAAAAAAAAAGTATTACGTGTTTTTGAAATGGCCTTTTGCATACACTATCACGATTGTTCTTTTTAAATGAAAAGTAATTTACACCTCGGGGCTGACGCCCGCATCGTCAGATTGCGTATAATGAATTCTCTATGATATTATCATATTTATGAATATTTTTCTTTAAATATTAAATATTTACGATAAAAGTACGATAACAACAATTCTACAGCCATGAAACTAGTAACGGCATTTTTTCTCATTTAAAATGCTTAAAAATTACACATTTCTCGTGGTAACACAAGTTGACATTGTGGCTTCGTACGGATATTTTCTATCGCGGTATTCTGAGGGTTGATATATGAAGTGCATATGAATTAACAAAATTATATTGAGAACGGAATTTTTTCCGCGTAGGCGCTCCGGCCCCGTACGCGGTCAACCGTCGAATGTGAGATTGAGATTTTTTCATCGATATCATGTTACAATTTGAGAAGAATGCGGTGCTTCCATTCGTTCGAAAGTGGGGTCAGTCCACAATAATGGTCAATAGAGGAGAATATTGAATATCTAATGGGCGGGCAATTAAGCCCCATTTCGGGCTTGGGTAATGCATAATTAGATTGGGTGGTCGACGATTCTACCCACAGGTGCAGACAGATTTGCATCTTATTGAGATGTATACTGACTTATTCTCACATATCATCGATTGTAAAAATGTTGATAAAATCACGCCTAAAAAGATTATTTCTATTTTTTACTTCAATATATTCGCTTTTACTTATTTAATACAAAATAATGTTAAAAACAAATAGCGTTTTTACATTCAGCATTAAGAAAAATAACATTATTTAACAAAATTAAACAATAAACCAATACTGTCACGATATTGGTTTGTTTAAATAAAAATATTTTAAAATTATATAAGTATATACACATTTAATATAAAAATATATTTGAACTCATATGGGTATACATATAATGTTGATATTGATTGATATTGTTATACTCATATATTTTTTTGATTTTCGTAATGGGTACACGAAATATATGCCACTTTAATATCTTTACTACTTTGCAACTAATGTAAGTGATTGTGCTGTGGAAATGCTCGAACCCTCAATCACTTGGCCACTAAGCGAATGACTTACATCTAGACAAACAAAGACGTATTATTAATATTTAATTATTTGAGCTCAAAAAGCACATAATAAGTCGTATGGTTTTTAATATACAAAGTAATAATACAGGTATATATTCATAACAGAATCAAACAGTAAATAAATTTAATTTAACCACTTGAAGTAAGACAAACTGTTTAAGGTACTGTTTTGAACTCTGCGGTACGCCGTCGGGATCTCGGCATTCCTGAATTGCATTCTCCTAACACCTTCTCCGAGAGATTCCATCATATTCAACAAGAGTAGAATGAGCAAAACATAGCAGATCAGAGATCGCGGGCCTCGCAGTGCCAGCGGTTGTGCAGTACGGTCTGCAGACGGACTTTTCAAGACTTACGAGTAGGGAATATGCGGCCACGGAGGGAAAACAGCGGATGTACCAGCACGGGTGGTCGAGTGGTCGAACTTTCCGTCTTCAAATATAATAATTATCTTACATTATGTTGAAAATATTCACATAAATGTATCCTTATCATAACATTATTTTAATTTCGCCGCAATATATTTGCTTAATTATTATTAATTTTAGATAAATTCATTTTATAAAGTGTAAAAGTGTTCATACATGTAAATATCCATATTAAAAAAAATTCTATTAAGTTGGTTGATAATTATTCGCCGTTTTGTTTTTAAGTTTACGTTTAATTGACATTTGCCATAATATAATTATTTAATAAGGTTAGGATAGAAAATTGAAATGCGCATCAAAAAGCTGCCGAGTCATTTCGCGATCTCAACGATCTCTTTGGCGAAGAAACGATCAGCGAAAGGGCATGCCGCGAGTAGTTTGTTCGCTTCCAGCTTACCAGCTTAGACGACAAATCATTAAAGGGTTGATCTTCGGATTTTGATGACGAGGCCCTTCTGACGGCTGATGTAAGTTACAATATATTTTTTTAAATGGCGGATAATTATGCAACAACTTAATGTTCCATCACTTCATCGCAAGTGTTAAACAGTTACAAATAAATAAATAACAGAAGGCTCAGATCATATATCAAAATAGTACATCCATAGAGACTTACTTTACATTTAAGATCACAGAACCAAAGAAACGAAAATAAAAATTATTGCTCACTTCAATAAATTTCGAATATCTAAATCCAAATATGACACTTCCAAAATTAAATTCTGAATCGCATTTTTTGTTTTAATATGGTTTGTGATTTTTTTATTGTTTTTGAAGATATTTTCCAAAACGTGTCCACGTGTTTATATAGTGTTATCTACCTTATATGATCCATCTTATAAATAAAGATAGATTATATAATAATGCATATAGTATTGTAAAAAAATATATATTTATGATTTCGCAGCTAACTAGAATTATCAAACAGCAATGGAGGCGTGAATTGCATATAATATACACATATTTATAAAACATGACAATATAATTTTAGATATATCATATTTGCGATACATAAATATATCTTTATCTATTTTGATGTAGCAATCCTACATATTACATATAATTTCCTTATGTTCGCCCACATAGTATCGGATAGGCCCATAAAACAAACAATTCGCATAAAACAAAAGGTCGCATCACAATATAAAACAAACAGAATCTGCTTTAAATTCTATTACGTAAGTCTGTTTATCGCGTTAAACAATGCAAATAATTTTGTATATGCTTTTAAATTTTTGTTTAAATAAATTATGGTTATAAAAATAATTAATTTCCCGTCATTATTGATTGTTTATTTTTCTGACGATACATTAAAAATTGTTTTTTATTCTAAAAACATTATTTCATTAAAACACGTCATCTTGCGTATACAACGCAAAAAGAAAATGAGAGATTAATGTAGGTTTTAAATCTAATACGTTTCAATACTGAACGGTGGTCTTCCACTCAGGATAACAGATTGATCAATACAAGCAGCTGCGTGACTACGCCTCCAGATTGTCTGTCGACACAATAGCGTTACTTAGCCAAGAATATAAATATAATATATTTCAACAAATATAATGATTTAAAGTTTTTTTTATAATCCAATAAAAATGTCAATAAAATGATTTTTTTAAATGTATTATTATTGTAATTATACAGCGCTATTTCGTTTAAGTGAAAATTACTGTGACGAAAGCGACATTCACAGGTTTTCAAGAACATTTAGAAGCTTCTAAATAGAGTTTTCTGGGCTGTTCTACCACGCGTCTATATCTATCTGCCACGTCAGATCTCACTGCAGGGTTAATTGTCAAGGCAAATATTGCTGATGCGTAGTGTTGGTATTATTATTATTTTGATTTACAATACCGTGTCGAAAGTAGGGTGTGTCGGGGTTGGTGTTATGTCAAGTAATGATTTGCAATACCATGTCGAAATCAGGGTGTGCATGTAGTTTATGACAATACCGTGTCAACAATGGGGTAGTGCATTAGGTGTGCCTTTCATCTATTGGGGATAGTAGTTTAAATTTATCGCCGTTTCAATACAATACAATTCAAACAATATTTTTCGATAAAATTGATTTTATATGTATATCTTTCAAATTAATATATTTAATTCATATTTAGATATATATATATATATATATATATATATATATATATATATATATATATATATATATATATATATATATATATATATATATTTATATAAATTAATGGCATGTTGTCCAGCAAATGAGGTGTTATGGAAGTAAGAAGTAAGTATAAGAAAACACTGAATGTCATCCCCGACAATATCAAGTACGACAGAGCAGACCCTGACAGAGGAGCGCATCAATAAGTATTTCTTCATCCGAATCAACTAAACTTTCGAGAACAGCATTACCATTGCAATCAGCTTATTAAATGTAATATTGAATTACGGCAGTCTGAGAGTAACAATTCTATGCTAGTTAGAAAAAAGATTTTAAGTTTACATCCTGAAGAAGAGACGGTGTACCAAGATAGGATATTTAAAAAAATATATCGTCTTCCTGTTGGCATTCATAAATTGAAAAATTAATGATACAGATTTTATCTGAGAGTGGATAGAACAATGACCCAACCGGGTTCGGGAAATCGTTGTTTATTTTATTCCCATGAAAATTTTAATATTTGGGAGTAGTAAAAAATATAAGTATTAAAATGATAATAAAAAATGAAAATGAGCGTATCCGAATGAAACTGACCCTTTTTTCAGCAAACACGTAGCGGCTAGTTTCCCGTTTGACGGACTCCAAACGAGTTGTTGCACCGCTCGACCAGCGTGACTTATGTCTGCCAGATGAGCCCCGATGACCCGTCCTATCCCCGGGCCATATCCATATCAAGATTCCGGATGCAACAGCTCTGCATTGTCCGCTTGACGCCTCGGCAGCGCGCGGGCTGAAGAAAAATCGCACGGACCGTACTGCACGGTTTCTGCAATTGCGGTATAATCTTTCGAGTGTTTCCAATTAATAAATATACCAAATTGGTGAAAGACCGTCAATAATGACAGAAATAAAATCATATTTTCAAATTTACATGTAGGTATAGTCAAGTGACAAAGATATAAAGAAAAGAAGAAGAAAGAAGAAAGATATAAGAAATAAATTAATAAAAATGAAATAATATATGTATCAATTTTAAAGAACTACATAGTAAAAGTTAAAAAATTTATCGAAAACGTAATTGCTTGATATTGCAAAATCGGTAAACGTAAACATAATTTGAAAATGATTTTTAAAACTTTAATTTAGACAGTTGTCTCAATAATTTCCAGGGCCGGTCTTAAGCCTCCGATTCACCCCTGTCTCTAACAAAATAATAATCTAATGCATAATAATTACCTGTAATGACTCATGTACAAACTTAAGCCCAAAAAAAGAAATCTAATATCTCGGTGTAATTATTAATCAACATTTAAAATGGCACAGTCACTTTAGCGAATTAGTGAAAAGAATAAGAAAATGTATTTATATATTCATAAGATTAAGAAACAATTTAAGTATAAATAATTTTGAAAAGGTATATTTAGCTATTGTTCACTCACTACTCCAGTATGGAATAATTGGGTGAGGAGAATCATACATAAACATAATAAACTCGGTAAAAATAATGCAGAGAACAATCATCAAAGTAATATTAAAAATAGATCAACTTTTTCAACACAAACACTTTTGGCAAAATTCCCAGTTCCCTAAATAGAAAACATTTACAAAAAAAATCTAATTCAATCAATTACTTAAAGAAAATAACACCGTACAATTTGAAACAAGCATAACTTTAAAATCCCTAAATGTAACACCAAACACTATCAGCAAAATTTTATATACTTAGGGATAGAAAATTTCAATAGCCTCCCTACACAAATTAAAGAAATAAAAGAGCTTAGAAATAAATTAAATGAACACTTCAGAAGTACATAATTAGAAAATAAATAATATTATAGAACACTTCAGAAGCACACAAATAGACAATAAATAATTAGAGACTACAAATGTATTACTCTCTATATAAAATGATTGAGTGTAACTCCCTCTCCAAGCAACAAGAGGTAAGCAAATAAAAACATGTAATTTTAATAATAATACTTAATTAATAACTCATGTTATAAAAAAATTTTAACAATTTCAAATAAATAAATATATAAATTCAATCGATCAACTAGAAAGGTATACAGAAAAAATCAATTTTATCAAAATTTATTCAAATATAATAAAGTGGATTGATTTAATATTGGTGTCTCCTAGCGTGTATTAATCAAAAATATTTTTAGGATTCATCGGTATATTAAGTTTTGTTAATAGCTTTGGAAAATGGAATAATAAATAGAATAAAAATCTACAGAATATAAGTTCCAAATAAATCGAAAAACGTAATCGGTTCCCCCGGATAGGAAATGTCCAGGTTCGTATTCCGGTAACAACCAAAATAATGTTCGATATATAGATTTTCTCTGTGTATATTTCTAATTGATTCATTTTAATTTTAATTATTTTTTGAAAATCGAAGTTTAAAAAAATCTCGCAGCTGGTAGGTAATATTCGAAGCTACGCTTCCAAAGGGATTTTGATTTCTTGTCAGTCACTCTAACAGCTCTGTCACGACTGCTAATGCGAGTTATGTGAACATTACCGTAAAATGTTGAAACACATACACATAAATTTTAGTGCTTTTTAAAATAGATAGTAAAAATTGTTAATGTTTTATTAAATTACCACTCATTATTTTTCAAATATTTATTTTTTGCGGCACAGAACACAAGTTACGCTTGTGCGGGTTTCTTCAATCGACAAGTATTTCGGTTTATGAATATGTTAAGGAAATTACCCTTGTAACGCCTCTAACCACGAGATATCTAAACACGGTACGTTATACATTTTCTAGTTTAGACACTGCTTAACTCGGGCCCTTGGGCGTGGAACAAATTGTGCGCGCACTCGCCAGTTTTATTATAAATGAAAATCATCAGCTTGGAGTACATTTCCATAAACCCTAGCTGCAATGCGTTCGGTAGGATGAGGCGTTTGATCATTGTTTAGTCTCATTATTTTACTGTCCGACATTCCAGTTATCATGAAATCCCATAATACTGAATCATTCCGTTATGCGCAAAATAAACCCGTGTACATTTACATTAACTTTATTGGAATATAAATAAACAAGCGGGTATATAACTGTTTAAAATAAAAATACACGACATGTTTAAATTAAGTTAAAAAGTATTTGTAACCGTGATATTTTAACCACGGGGGTAGGTAACAGTATTCTCTCATGACCTTATTAAAAAGCACTTTTTAAAAAAAAATCCTATTCTCTAATATCTGCTTCACATTCTTTCTTAACTTTAAACCCTATCATAGATGATTTTTCTACGTATACGCCTAAATGATCTTATTACCAACGCATTCAGTTTACTTTAATTCCTCTAGTGTCCAGCAGATATTTAAATCTGAAAATACATTGAATTTACTGTGTACAGTTGAAACATATTTATTCAAATCCTGATTTAGATAATGTGGTGAAATCACAAACGATAAAATGGCCCGAACACTTAGAACACATGAATGCAAAATATGCTGTGAGCCGTCTTCATTGAGAAATCCCAAATGGACGATTACGTTTTGAGTCTCAGATTGAGATGAAGCGACAGTGTGAGGAGAGGATCTGGAGGAATTCCATGTTTCTTGTTTACAAGTAAAGTTCCAGGATAGAGATGCCTTAATGATGAAATGTAATGGATAATCCATAACCCATTAGGAACAGTCTTCAAAATTCAGTTTTAAATTTAAAGACTACTAATATAATAAATATATAATTTTAATATTGACTTTGTACTACACACACACAATTGGTTGAGTTAATATCACTACTATTTTTGAAAACAGCAGTCCTTCTCATCTACAGGTTTACATTTAGTTCAATTTATGCCTGTAGATAAGAAGGACTGCTCTTCCCGAAATTAATAATGATGTTATTTCAAAAAATTGTGTGTGTGTGTGTGTGGTACAAAATCAATATAAAAATTATATATGTTTTAAATTAATATGTTACACCACAAATTGACTGCCAAATCAATCAATGATGTTAAAAAGTACTCATTACTTTTAGGTATTTAATGGTTTTAGTAGACGAAGAACTTTATCTAAAATATACAGATGTATTACGATTTTTTTTTAGAGGTTGGTCTCTCGAGATGTTGGTCTTTCGAGAAGTTGACCTAAACCCAAAATTAAGCAATGCATGAAAGAATAATAAAATAACAGTAAAGCAGAATATGTTGCTGATGTTATAATTAAGAAATGGAAGAAAATGCAGAAATTTAAAAGCAAATAAAAATAACTTTCACAGATGTGAAAAAAGAATTATTTATATTATTATTAAATGAATGGGTGATTATTCATCCTTAGGACTATCCCTATTTGACCGATAACATTCATTTCTCCATGGAAAACGTTCCATTAAATGTTACAAATCGCATGCCCACACATTATAACAGATGCCCTCAGCAAACAAGACCCGTATTCTCGATTCGTTAGTGTTTTCCATTCATCAAAATGTGCCTCTATAAATGTTCTTTAATGATATTTCCCAGCACAATATATCAACAGCCAGCTGGTGTAGTCTGAATCTATTCTGAATTAATACTTTATTTAATTAGTATTTTAAAGAAAATTAATTTAAATTATAACTAACAGAAAGGAATTACTAGGCCCTGTGGATGGCTCAAGTTACAGAAATCACAATAAATAACAGTATTTATGGTATTATCCCAAGTTCAAAATCCAGTTCCCTTGTTTGATAATTTATTATCAATCAACGAGAAGTGAACTGTCATGTTGAAACCTAACTTAAATCAAACACGTCATCAAAATAAAATTCTGATTAATTCAATAGACAATTCGACAGAGGAATTATGTGTTATAATAGGGACCATTACTTATGAACGCTTAAAAAAAGTATAGGTGTATAAGTTAACTCTAGTATATCTTCGTATTCCATTACAAGAAAATCATAGTTTTTGCTAATCTGCTCTTCTTTACAGTTGACAGTTCCGTCACTGTTTAATTATTATCATAATTTTGCCAATACATTTATGCATCGATCTCCACTTCTTTCGACTTGTTTCCTAAATTTTCTTCTTATATTTCTTATATCCTTTAGATAAAATGAAAAGATCACGGAAATAACGGAGTAGGATCTTTAAAAATCTATTTACATTTATGGTACAAGTTGACTCGTATCAAGCATACGATAATTTTAATTCTTTGTTAATTAGCTTGAAATACTTCATACTTTTATTTTTTGTAGAAAAATTGTAAACTATGTAAGTACTAACATAATATGTACACAATGCGTATTGACATATTACATTAAAAAAATATTTATACCTCATTTTTAAATCAATACGATAGCAAAATAATTTACATCATATCTACATATGTGATTGTTTTATGTTGCTAGGATACATGGACGGACAGAAATAAGGAAACAAAAAATATATAGTTATTAAAACTTCACAATAATAATGTATAATAAAAAATATATAGTTATTAAATATAATTACGATTGGTGCGCGATAACCAACCGGGTTATATCCAATAACTCAAGAATACTGAATAAGTAATTCGGCAAAACCTAATTGTCCATGTGAAAAGTCAGTAATCACGAAAATATTTAATAAATATTTTCTTGTTAATTTAAAAATTATAAAATTAAATTAAAAAATATATGTATTTATAATAACTAAATCTATTTAGGTTAGGTAAAAACAATTTCGTTGTTGACTTGTCATTATGGACTTATATTTATTAATTACTAATTAATTACATTTTGCAATATATAATCTCTAAGTTTAACATAATTATTATGGGGCAACTTTCATTTTTACAGTTTGAATTTCGAGATATTTTTACATTTTGCATACCCTTTCAAGACGAGACTAATAGTTAATTCTTTTACAATATCAAGTAAATATAAAAGTGCATTATTTTTTACGTAAATATTGCTAGAGTGAAAGGTATCAATAGAAAATTACTTAATATTAAGGATTTAATATTAAAATATAAATGAAAATATGACAAAAGTATTATTATTCACTGTTAAATAATTAGTTGTTCATCGAGCATATTATCGTTCTTCAGAATTTCGTTGTTTTTTTCTTTACGCGTATTCAAAACAAAATTAGATCCACACATATTACAATTTAAACTGAATTTAGAAATAAAATTTTATGTTCTTTCACATATTCAATATTCGTTCATGTGCACCCAGACATCGATTTGTGGGAGTAAATTTGATTAATTTGAGAAAAGAATTGGTGTATGTCGGCCACTCTTTTGCCGTCCAATTTAATGCTTTAATTTCAATGCTCAGTTCGGGAGCATCCTGAAAATAATTTATAATATTATTATTATTGTTATTTGTATTAAGTTATCAGCATTTTTATATACATTTACATTCGTATCAATCAGACAGGTCTGTCATGTATAATTCTTTTGATAAAATTATTTATCTTTAAGGATATGTATTTCCAATAGAAAATAATTTATCTGCACTACATAATATATGTATATTGAACTATGTAATTTATATTATTAAATCTAATAGATAATTGTTATAGAAATGGTAAAAATTATCAACTTACGTAGCGATTTTTTATTAAAGAAGTTTATAACCATTTAAAATTTTGTTGGAACATTTTCTAGAGCGTGTCAATGGATACTTTTTGACCGTGGGCATTTTGAGTCACAGGAAGTAATTTCAGAACAATAATGTGTATAATAATATATTATTGACTTTTAATGAGAACCACAATAAAAAAAATCACGGGTTCGCAAATTTCACGTTGAATCTTGTGAATGAATGAATTTCATGCGCTGTCATATTCTAAAATGCTCTGATCGGTAACATGAATTTTAACGTATGTTTTATATTTAAATGTCAAAATTATAATTTGTTTTCGTATAAAAACAGCTTAAAACCATACAATTTACAAAAATAAGCAATTAGTATCGAGAATAAGTATAATATTCATTCATATTGTAGTCAAAATTTGTATTAAAATGTGTTTTATAGGCAAATTTAATTCAAATCTATCGGAGCGCAGATTTCACGACCGCCGTGACCGTGTCGATTGGCATACTAAAACTGTGAAAGATAATTAATAATATCGTATTTTATAAGACTGGAAATATATTATTTAAAAACTGTGTTTATCATATTAAACTTATTTTACTGTGTTTATGATATTAAACTTATTTTAAATAATAGTTGAAGCCTGAAAGCATATGAGTAAATATAGTATATTATTTAAAAACGTATGTTTTTACTAAAACAAAGTATTTTAAAAACATCAAAAATTCATCAAATGTACTGCAAATTGAATGATTTATAACTCTATTCATTTTTAATATTTTGCTAATTTGGTTTTCTACAAATTTGTCTTCGTAATCTTGGCTTCAAGATTATAAGAAAATATATTTCGTTTATGCATTAATTTAGCGTATTAACTCAATTTTGTACCATGCGGAAAATGCATCTAATGGTCGCGGTCTTTCTTATAATATTTGTATCGTCATAATTATGGCGAATAATATTCAGTTTATTAGTTTTATATTAATTTAAAGGTCCAATCTAAGTAATAGTTGAAAAAAAATCTAATCTATTGAATAACTTCTGAAATAAATGAATAATAAAAACCCTACATTTTCGTAAAAAAAGCAAAAATTTGAATTATTATTGCAAGTCGCGCCTTAATAAATACAACTATAACAACACTCCCATATAATTATAAGCCCCTGAATATCAATGAGTGCAATTATTAAAATCTAAATTCAGATAATATTTCAATACAATAATATACCTGAGTAGGTCTACCGGATATTGAGGTCCGGGTTGGAAAATTAATGAGTTGTCGTAGGTCGGAACTTCAGGTCGGGCAAGGGCCAGCCTCACTTGTTCGGAACAATGCTCGGAACACTCAAGCATGACCTGCGACAACTAAAATATTATTTCACAGAGTCCAATATGCTGATAAAATTTAATACATTAACTGAGAGGGACGATAGGGATCACTTGATTTCTATTAGTTTATATTGTAAGAAAGTGTGGCAGTAAATGCATATATTTTTTAATGAATGCACATTTTATTCTAAAGTTCCAATAAAATGTGTTTTTATTAAAATATATATACATACATTGAAGATTTTCTAAATCTAATAAAATGGAATGACTTAATCCTGGTGTCACCGAGCAGGTTTTAAAAGTTTTTAGTTTTTAATGGTTAAGGCGCTAGCTTAGTGATCTAGTGTTCGGTAGTTCGCGCCTCGTTCCAGGACTCCAGCAATTTAGTCCTATTTTCATAGCACAAGCATTTAGCTTAGTTTGAAAATAGTAAGAATATTGATGTGACATGTATTCGCTGTACGCATCTCCATTTTTTTAATAAAAAAAAATTGCAATAAAAAGTTGATTTTTTAAATATAAATTAAATATATTATTAGAAAGATATACATATAAAATCAATATAATCGAAAAATATTGTTATTGCGCCACCGGGATTCGAATCTGGATCTCTTTCCTAACCGGGGAAGGTGCATTATCCAACTTATAATTACAACTTCACAATAAGAATGTGTTCTCCTAATAATAAAGTTGTAAATGTCTTAAAAATGAACTGATAATTCTGGCGCACGCTATCAGATTACTCAAAGGTATTTGAGATTCTGTAAAAGTAAGGTAGATGGTTCTTTAAAATAATGGAACGATTAAATGTATTAATATCAAAAAGGTAACATATAGGTTCGAAAATTTGTTGCTAAAAATATTGTCGCTGTAGTAAAGTTGGATAATGAGCCTTCCACGGTTAGGAAGGAGATCCAGGTTCGAATCCCGGTGGCACAACAACAATATTTTTCGATAAAATTGATTTTATATGTACATCTTTCTAATTAATATATTTAATTTGTATTTAAAAAAATATCACAGACCTATGTTCCGCATAATTACAACTTCACAATAAGAATGTGTTCTTCTAATAAATTGCAAAATTGAATAAATAGAATTTTTTTTAGAAATATATACGGTTAATGTGACGAAATAATAAGGCGTTTCTACGAATAAGAAATATTTCGGATTTTCGATAGATTTTTTTTTTCTATATATCTTTGTGATTTATTAATTTAAATTTAAATAAAAAATAGTTAGGACATAAAATTATTTAAAAAAACTAAGTTCTGTAATATATTATATGAAACAAGTTGCTAAATAAATATACCTATATTTTACAAACACAAGATAATTTTTTTGAAAGATGAATTAAAATAATCATAATATTAATAATTTTATCCGTATGTATTTGCTCACTGATTGCATTTTTTAAAATTTAATATTATTTTATTGACTCTGAATAACTATAACTGCAATTGACTATACTTGAATTTATCGGTTTTCCAAAAATTCAGCTGAAAACTTACTTTATTTAAAGTTAATTACAAAACTTTTATTTAGTGCAGGCCTTAAATAGCAATGATGTATACAAAATTTGATCCAAGCATGGGAAGGGTGAGATGTTGGAAGAGTGGGATAAGGTAATTATATTTTAGCAAAGTTTGGAACCAATGGCATACAAAATGTTATTAATTTATATAGTTCAATTTGTGCTTCATTTGATCACTGACTTTTAATAAATGAAAATGCCATTAAATATATTGGAATTTATCAATTTCTCAAAATGTTAGCTGCTACTATTCCTACTCCACGGCTTCATGGCCCATTGAGAGTTGTCAGCTGATACAGTCAAATTCGTATACATTGATCTGCCTTTTCTTCCTTCTAGAGAAAACTAAGAGATGAAATAAAAATATCACGGTATTACATGGTTCCTTGCTTGTGAGTATAGTATTAGTAAATAGAAGGGTTTGTAACATTGATTGCGGGACGTGGGGCATTCTACACACATTCTTGGTGGAAACATAAATTCCGATAGTTTATGACACTTTTATGAAACAGTAAAAGTATTTACTCTTTAAAAATTAAATCTATATGTAAACAAGACATATTTTTTACATTAATGCATATTATATTCTCAGCGTTTAAATTTTCGTCCTAATCCAGTCATATTTTTAAAAAAAGTCGCGAGTGATTGCATGAGTGGAACCAAAATGATCACGTGGGTGGTACCAAATGAAAATAATGGGACAAGGAATTTGCCTTAGTTTGTGTCTATATGGTCTGTAGTCACAATGCATCTTACTATATCCTTAGAAGAATCACACTGGTATGTCAGAAACACAATCATTCACAGAGACTAAAACATACCCTCACTCAAACGACACACACGATTTATCTTCTAAATTAATTTCCATCTCAAACTCTTCCATAAACTCCCTCAGCTAATATGATCCCTCATCCAATCCCCATCATCTTTGTCTCATTTCACTTATTTATCCTGTTATTGACCCTATTGAATAAAATTTATAAAAAGTTTCCATAAAAATATTCACTAAAAATATAAAAATTTATAAAAGATTAAAAAAAAAGAATTAACATAATACAAAATAAAATAAAATGTATTATTTAAAAAACTTAACCTATTTTTGCTACTACTTTATACAATTATATACGATTTTAAAATGACCTGAAATTGAAAAAACAATTTCGCCATGTTCCTCGTTCAATAGGGTCTCCCAAAAAAATCTTACTTCATGTTGTAACCTCATATATCGGAGACAGGAGAGACTAGCCCTTATCCCTCCCCTCTTTTTAATCAAATCAGAGAAAGGCAATGCATATTGTGGTAAAAACTTGTATTAGTACCTACCACATCCCATCCGAACACTAAGAATGTTTTATATATTGAAAAATAAAAATATCCTCTAAAAGTTTTCTATTTTGTTATTTTTGCAATGCTTTGTTCAATATCCGCTCTGTTTTCTCTGTTTGATAGACGAGCAACATTAGTTATTTTCGCCTTCGTCATTTCGAAGATGGGGGCAGATAAAACGGAGCCTTAGCCGGGCCACCAACCCGGGCTGGTTTCCTTACGCCCACGACAAAACAGACCGCATTCAGCGTTGATAACGCGGACAAATAATAAGCAATTTTGCAATTTCGACCCGATGATCTGATAGTATAATATTTATAATGTCCATATTTAATTCTGTTTATCGCGTGGTCGCTGGCGTCAGAGATGGGATTAGCGCTGCGCATGCGCTAACAAGAATCCAATTATACTATCTGGATGCATTTACAAATTGCAGTTAATACAAGTAATTGCCACTGTTGGCACAATAAGCGGGCAGGACCGATACGCATCTGGTGCCAGAGCTAATTAATCATACTCCAAATCGCCGTCGGAAAACGACTTGTACAAGAATTTATTTCGAAAATACACCTACAGGGTGACCCTGACACCGACTCGCACTCTGGAGGAGATCGAGGAGAGAAATATTTTGACATAATATTGCTTCATGGTAACCATGGAGCCTCAATTTCTATATTATTAAATATTAGAAATTCACTAGTGCATAATATTGAAATCAAATTTTTTAAAACAATATTATTAAGATAGTCTCGTCACCAAATTTTGTTTTGAGCAGCAACTAGATATTTGGAAAAATAAATAAAGCTGTTTTTGTCTTTGCTAAATACACATAGTGTTCACCATGTACAGTATTGGTATTTTAACGTAATATAAAATAATACACAATTATGAAAATTAAATTTAAAAATTATTTCGTGCGAATACCTAAAGTAAATAATTAAAAATTTTAAAACAACTCGCAGCCGACGTTAATATATTAGTAGCCAATAGTAAATCATCTTAAATTTGACTAGACTTAATATTCTAAACCAATAAGTTTTTGTAAGATTTTCTGCATAAATAAAAAATAATACAGAAGTTAAAATACCCAACAGTTATTGTAATGAAAGAGATTATCGAGCCTTAATAATCTTTATAGATAATCCTTCAAAGACAAACAAACAATATAAAGGCCAAGGTATTGGAAAGAAATGCATAAATATAGGTGCTATCTCTCTATTGAGATTAACAAAAGGGTTGCTTTGTTTAAATATGATTTTTAAATGCACTGACAGTGAAACCATTTTACTAAATAAATATATACTTTTAAAATTAGCAATATTAACTCGGTGGTTAAAATTCATATTTTTTATTTATTACCTTAGTTTTATTAACCACAATTGAGTTTTAAAAACATCTACCGGTTTCGGAAAACACCTTTTCACAAATTAAATAATTTGGAATCGTTGGAGATAAATAAAGCATGTAAAAGTAATCAGGAAATTCTAAACAGCCAACTAAATTTAACTACGAGTCCTATTCTAAAATTTTTTCCTAAAAATTATTCGACTAAATTTGCATTGAGCAGCAATTTGAGTTAGGTACTAAATTTATTTTTTAAATAATTGTTGTTTTTTAAAAAAAAATTAAAAATAGATTCTGGATAAATAGAAAAACAACGCTATATTTTTAGTTAGTTATGACATCCTGAAGAAGGAAAAGGTGTTTTCCGAAACCGGTAGATGTTTTTTAAACTCAATTGTGGTTAATAAAACTAAGGTAATAAATAAAAAATAAATATATCACCAATACTCCGGTAACATCCAAATAGGTCAACGATACAATTTATTATTTTATTTATTTAATTTAGCGAAAATACAATGGCAAAATAAATTCAATTTTCAAATAGATGGTTACATACATACGTATGGTTATACACATACATGGTTTTTCTTTCGCTTACCTCTCCAAAAAAGAGACCAGCTCTTGTGCATGGAGAGGGAGTTACACTATAATAATTTTATATAATACCTTACATATTCTATTAATTGTCCATTTGTGTGCTTCTGAAGTATTCTGTAATATATTCTGTTGTTTATTGTCCAATTATTTGTTTTTGAAGTGTTCATTTAGTTTCTTTTTAAACTCTTTTATATCCTTTATTTCTTTATTTTGTGTAGGGAGGCTATTGAAATTTTTTATCCCTAAATATATAGAATTTTGCTGATAGTATTTGGTGTTACATTTAGGGATTTTAAAGTTATTTTTAAACCTTAATGATGTGCTTGTTTCAAATTTTCTAGTGTTATTTTCTTTAATTAATTGATTAATTGAGGTTTTTTTGTAAATGTTTTCAATTTTGGGAACTGGGAATTTTGCAAAAAGTGTTTGTGTTGAAAAAGTTGATATTTTTTTAATATCACTTTAATAATTGTTCTGTGTATTATTTTTACTGAGTTCATTATGTTTATGTATGCTTCTTCTCACCCAATTATTCCATACTGGAGTAGTGAGTGAACAATAGCAAAATATACCTTTTTTAAATTATTTATACATAGAATGTTCCTTAATCTTATGAATATATAAATACATTTTCTTATTCTTTTCACTAATTCGTTAATGTGACTGTGCCATTTAGTTAGTAACATGTTAGTAACATGACAATAAAAAAAATTAATGCTTTGGGTATTAAAATTTTTTTTTTTTACGGATATCTTTCAGCGAGCTGTTCAATATTTGTTGACGAAAACAAAATATAGAAATGATAAATTATTGTAATCTATATTCTGACTGGGGTAGCTATGTTACCCCAGTTAAAGAAATGTTTAAAATTAAGTTTAATCGTCTCGCGTAAACTTACATTGCAAACATAAGACCGCTGAGTCTGTTTTATCAAATAGTTGTACTCGCACAGGCAGGTGCATTTTATCAACTTAAATTGATTCAAATCATTATTAAATTTATTAGAAAATAAGAAGTGAAATGTCTATTCATAATCATTTATCTTGACAGAATCGGCGAGTTTATCTACATTGTGATGTTATATTTATTCCATTTTAATGAAGATTTACTGCCATTCTTGGCGGTTTTATGACTGAACAGTGACATAATATGAGATTATTAAATATACATTTTTAGGTATCAAATATAATCCCACATGAAGACCCTTATCTACTAGTACATATTATAAATAATTAGCGTTACTCGGAATTCAGATTTATAAGTTAAAATAATGGTTATGGGGAAGGGGGTGGCTTGGTTTTGCGCAGGTTCTAAATACTAACAAAGTTTACAGAAATTCATTCATAAAGGGGGAAAATTAGATATCTGAGAGAATGGGATGGAGTGATCATATTTTTCTTACTATTCTTGAATACAGTTAAGCATTTAGCAATTTAGAATGGATTGCATTTAATATAATATACATTTATATCGTGGTACGGAGGTGGTGATGGTCAGGAAGAGGGGTGAGGATCCTAAAGAGTAACAATGCAAAATACGGAACGGATAGAATAAGGTAACGCGGTCATGGAAAGGGAGAATGTTAACGTACTCATTTTAGTTAATATTTATTAAACACGTGATCGGTACATATTAATATCTTCTGATAAGTTCTTTATGATAGTTTTTTAGTTTTAAGATTTTTTTAATCGATTTTGTATTCATCATTCTTAACTATATTGCGCTATAATGTACCAACGTATAATTCTGTACATTAATATATATATATATATATATATATTTTATAAGTACGAAAATATCAACGCGCTAAGTCGCCAGATTTAATAATCAGAATTTTGAAAGCGAGCCGGCCAGTTTTCCGTTAGTCATATCATAAATTTCCCATTACAGATTTTATAAAAATATTATCGCTCGCGAAAATATACAACGAACTATTTTATTACAGGAAATATAAGCAATTTTAAAAATTTTCAAAATGGATATGTTAAAACAACTATACTATATATATATACTAAATATTTTTTTAAATTAAATCCAATAGGTCATAAAAAAAATGCGCAATGAAATAAAACGATATGTTGTGAAAAATTATAAATAACCTTTAAAAGAAAACGCCGACTACTTCCGTGTCAAATGTAAAATGAATTATTATTTTAAGATTAAAAAATAATTTCAATTTCAACAATTCGAATGAAAGCGTCGTTCGGTTCCCGTTTGAAAATGAACAATATGTATGCAATTTACAGTGCACGTCAATTATTCAAATATGACAAGGAATGATTTCAATCAACAGTCACCAAGTTTAATAACTTCAATATTTCGTATGAAAGCACTCGTACAATGCAGCCAGGGTGAGCAGTTCAGCAGTAGCAGAATGAAAGGAAAATATTAATGAAAGTACAATTTATTTTAAAGGTGCAATTTTTAGAATATTGTTCTACGATATTTAAAACAACTTAGATGAATCATTTAGGAAGATAAACAGATAAAATTTGTTTATCGAAAAAATATTTGGTTACGGTTGGGATACGAACATGTAAAAATATATGTTGTTTCAAAGATATTTCAAATACAAATTTAATGTATTAATTAGAAAGATAAACACATGAAATCAATTTTATCGTAAAATATTTTTGTTACTGCCGAAATTCGAACCTGGATCTCTTCCAATCTGGGGATCGTGCATTATCTAACTATGCTACGCCAACACAGTGTATTGACGACAAATTTTAATTAAGTTGACCCAAGACTGTAACAAAAAGTCATTAATGGTGATTTTTTAAATTAATTACGTATTATTTATATCTTTGTAGTATCGTCATGTGTAAATCTTGTCTTACAATACATACATATGTATTATTCAATTAGGATACGTATAAATAAATAAATAACATTACTATATATAGCTATAGTAATTTATAAGCTTTGGTCTAATGGTAATATGATCATAAGATTGTTAGTTTCACGTCCTTGGAGATATACCGAATGTAACACATCCAGAGCACAATACAATATTATATGGTTAGATACATATTAAAATTACGAGTGGACAATTTTCAAACTGCGGGTGCCTAATCTTAACCATATCAGAGATACACACATTTTAAAAAGTCCTAGTTTCGATAAATTTAAATATAAGGTGTCCCATAAGTCTTTTTCATAAAAAAAATCTTTAATAATATCATGGATGGGTTTAATAAATAAATGTTTTTTTTGCATTTAAATATAGTCCTTTGGAATTTATTTCTTAAAAAAGCATTTTTTCTAAATGTGATCCGTTATTCAGCTGGCACTCTTCTAAACGGGAGGCAAAATTTCTGAGAACTTCTTGGCACGTTTTCTCCGTGATCGCTGCCATTTCTTTTCGCATATTTTATTTTATTGGTCCAGAGAGGAAGGATTGTTACTGTATACCTTTGATTTAAGGTAGCCCCATAGAAAGAAATCCATCGGTGTCAATATGGAGGCGAGTTTATGACACCTCGACGGAATATCAATTTTCCAGGGAAAATTTCACAAACTGGTAAGGACACGCTCCATAGTGACTGAATTCCCAAGAACCCAGCTAGCGATCGGCATACCCCTCACACCTCTCCCACTCGTTGTGTTGGTGCAGCGAATGAACTTAAATGAAAAAGACTTTTGGGACACACTGTATTTTATTGATTCCAAATTATATGTTGAATATAAAATATAAAAGTTCATTGAAATATAAACTACCAGATGTTTAAATGTTGATTTACGACCCAAAGAAAAGATATACGATATAGATAATACGAATGGGTGAATATCGCAAATATTTATTTCGAAGTATGAAGCATGATTTTGTAAAAATCTCGTACAGTAATATATTCCGCAATGGTACAGAATTTATACACACTTCTTGAACATTTTCGACTCGTAATTTAATCAGGTCACCCATAAAATATTGTGGACTAGATTTGTTACACTCTGTAAATCATAGCATTATCTCCTATCTTACTTAGAAAAATATAAATCGATAAGATCTGTATTTGTCATGATATCTCTATTTTTTGTAATACAAATTAAATGTATTAATTAGAAAGATATGCATGTAAAGTGAATTTTATCTAAAAATATTGTTATATTGGGATTCGAACCTAGATCTCTTCCAATCCGGGGAACGTGCATTAACCGAAAGCAACAATAATATTTTTCAATAAAATTGATTTTATATGTGTACCTTTCTAATTAATACATTTAATATGTATTAGAAACATCACAGGTATATGTTCTGAATAATAACAACTTCGCAATAAGAATATGTTATCCTTAATAATCTCCTTTTTTTAAATTGTATGTATAACAATCTCGTAATTTATCGCCAAGTAAATTAATTTACGTAAATCAATCAATTATCGTTATTTTTACTCGGTATTTAATTTGTTTTTCAATAAATTAATTTATGTATATAATAAAAATAATATATGTATAAAATAAAAACTAGATTGATGATACATAGATGATCACACCGCAATGATACCAGTAGAGTTTATATCCGTATTATATAAGATTTACAATGATAATCATCTGGAATCTTCGCTGACATTCTGTTCTTGAAGCCGTAAAAACTGGCATCTTCTTGTGTAGTTCCTGATTGCAGCACAGGTGACGTGTTTCACTCCAGTTTGAAAGTGCACAAAATTAGTTCATATTTAACTTGGCAGTTACAAAAAATTTTCGCTATAAATTATACCCTTGTTAGAAAATCGCCGGTATCTTGTTGTCTCAAACAGTGTTTCTAAAAGTTTATTTTGGTATTTTTTTAACTGTTTTTAAAAATGTATTACAGCTTATAAAGTATCATTAAAACAGTAAAGCTTACATAGTTTAAAAAATATTATATATATTTGTAATAATAAATAATATATAAATCTAATTATTAAATTTGAAATAAATAATTTAGATTAGAGAGACCAACATTTAACAAAATTAAAAATACTATTTATTTTACGTCATTTAAAAATATATTTTAATGAGTTTAAAACAAATCTTAAAAAATGATGAAAAATATGTCAATCAATTTTTTTTATTCAACGGTAGTTGTTAATAAGTTAATAATTAAATGATTTTAAAAGTAATAAAGTCAAAAAATGATTTAAAATACCTTACATGATATTTATTTTAAACAAAAATAATAATAAGTACTGATCTAAATCTAATATTATGTAATGAAAATAGTAGGTTTAAAATACTGAAAACTTTATATTATAAAATGAGACACCCGAATTAGTTAATGTAATTTATAAGATCCTTAGATTTAAAAAAAATATTTTTCAAAATACTTCAAACGTACACGTAAAATGTTAAGTTGTGTATCACAATTCCAGCCTAAAACCTTCAATATGAGTTCCTAAATTAAAAAATACCGCCCACAAATAAATTCCATTAAACAAATTCCTTATTTTTGTACGTAAACAAAATACATCCTTTTTAAAATTGAAATTATCCTACCCATGCTGTGATCAGTTTCTTATAACGTATTAATAAAAGTGTACGTAAATAACATAGAAGATACATATTTAGGACTTATATGACGTTCAAAAGATGATATACATAGTGTTTTCTTGAATAATCATTAAATATTGTGCTTTGAGTATCGTAGGTCGTGGTAAGTCCATTCCACAGAGAACGTTCATAAAATGTAATGACCCTTGCGTTGTGACCCGCAACCGATTTGCAGTTAAATTTGACCTTTTATTGATAAACAACCTTTACGGTCTTAACACTTAAGGCTGCCTCGTCAGAGTGTTCGGTTATGGTTACGGCTATATCTTTAATAAAGATCTTTCGATCTTTTATAGCGTTTTTCCTACCGTTTATTTGCGATCGGTATAGCTTGCATCTTATGTTTAAATGCATTCGCGCGAGCCGGCCGCGTTAGAAAATATTAATTATTGGCTAGATTCAGTTAACTTTAACCGAGTAAATTATCTATCGGTGGATTAAACAGTAGTGTATTATTAACTACTATTTATTTTGTATCGCATTGGCCTCAATAACGTAATGAAGATCGTTTTGATTGCATGGCACGTGTTTATTGTTAATTTCGCATCGAATGCAATGAATTATTTTTATTTTCAGATTTGAAATGCAACATTTCAAAAGATTTTTTTAACACGTTTGGCTATTATTTAATAAGCTGCTTGGATAAAATAGAAATAAAAAATTAAAAAATACATTCATTCATACCATTTAAAATGATACCCTAATTATAAAATTAGTTATCAGTAAATTTCTTCTAAATTTATAAATATTATTAACAAGACTATTACCATAAATTAAATACTAAATATTTGCAAATATTACTTAATTTATGTGTACAACTTTAGTAAAAGAATTTTTAACATTTAAAATTTCGTTGAGATATTTTTTTTCAAGGAACAAATTATTAAAGGTTTTTGGAACCGCTACTCTTGGTGCTTTTTCTCTGTAATAGTTGTTCCAGTGGTGAATCACGAGGCAATTAAAATCTTTAGTTAAGAAAGAACATAAATGGATTGAAAGTTAATATTTATTCATTCTCATGTATCGTCATACATACGCGTCATACTTATTTTTAGTATTTAAAAAATAAAATTGTCTCTTGTCGTTTTTATCTTATTATAATTATTATTTTTACAAATTAATATTCACAAATTTTGTTTGAAGTCAAGTGTTTCTAGACTATTCTAGGACCCAGCGCTAATCTAGAAAAATTATACAACATATATTATAAATATTTTATGTGTAAACTATGTCCTAAATAAATAATACACCACTAAGTTAATAAAAAAAAATCAATTAATTTGTAAAATATATTTTATTAAATTTTGCAATGCTAGGTTAAATTAGGTTTAGTTAGGTTAAGTTTATTCACATTTTTGTTATTTTTTTTTTGGGAACTACATAAGGAATGTACTTTAAAACAAATACTTATAACTATTTGTCTAATAAAATATTTAATTTTTTTCAACGTTCGGTTAGCTCTGGTAAGGTTAGGTTAGATTTATTTATTTAATGTTTATTTTTTATTATTGTAATGAACATATGATTTGTTTTATGAAACAAAGTATTTTTTTAATACACTATTAAATCGTACCAATCTTTTTTTTTCATAAATAATATTATGAGTAAAAATTGTTTATTCCGGTCTGTAAACTGTATCATTCATTCATTGTTTTTATTAAATCTTCCTATTTTTTTGTTCAGTAAGTAAGTGTTGTGGTTCCATTTGGTAAATGGTGATCGAAAAGGACTAGAGTTGATCGAGCTGTTGTAATATTTTTAACTAATACTTTTAGAAATTTTCTAAAAATTTAAAAATATGTAAATTAACTAATTAAAGGTCTCTACTGTATTAATTTTTATAATTTAGTAACAATTTTATTTTGTACGTGTTCGATTAGTTGTACTAAAAGATTATATTTCACTTTCAGGTCTACTTGCTGAAAGTACGGAAGAATACAAGAACAAAAAACTGGAGGTAAGTCCCAATTTGAAATCATCATAAAAATAAATCAAATTAGCGTTTGATCATTATCATTTTTAATTTATTTTACAGGCTAGTTAGTGGTACGCTTTAAAATAATATAATTCAACAATATTATACGACTTCAAATAAAGTCATAAGATAAGAGAGATATAATACGTATTTATTTTAAGATATGGTTATCCTTGGCACACGCGATCATTATACCTATATTGTATACAATTGAATTATTGCAACACTCTTTGTCTCGTTTGCAAAATACGTATTTCTATAAAGCGTATTTCCCATTAAAATACTTCTATAATACACCTGTTCTGTTTCTAATTTACTAAAAGAATTTTAAACGGTATGAATTGCAATATATGAGTATGTATGTAAGTAAAAAAAATCGTTTTCGTATTTTATTCTTAATAAATAAAGGGTTGAAATGATTAAATCACGAAAGAAAATGAAGCCGTTAACAATTTTCTTTTTGTCGCTTCCGCGTCGTCGGCGTCTGTGTATACAATCAAGGGCTATAAATCACCCCTGGGATGATAAAGGGTATAAAAAGGTGAAAGATGTCTTCTTTGAAAGGCGACAGCAAGAGGTTCCCCTTACAAAGTATAAACAATGGCAAAGATTGGAATTTATCTAACAAGGTCGAGAGCAGTGGCGTCGCCGAAAGTGGTCAATATTGACCTATAGTAACATTGTTTTTAAGTTTAAAATAATTTTGTCTAACCAATTCAAAAATTACACTTTAAATACCCAAATAATAATAATTTACAACAATATAAGATCCTTTAATCATTACCTTGTAATTTAGTATATAATAATAATTTCTTCATAGATAAAGAAATTATCTCTGAAAAGACAAATGTAACTGGCTTAATTGAATAATAACCGTAACTAAATTTTTCACTATATACATATATAATATTAATCTGACATTAAAGTGGTCCTTCTGAATTCGTTAAAATATTTTATTAATCATTTATGTATATTAAATTTCGATTTTAAAAAATTACATCTTTTTTATATTCATTGTTATTTGTCGTGTTTAATTACATATCTATGTGTGTATGTTCTTAACATAATTTGATCAACTTTAACCAAACGCATCATATTTGATAGGTACATGATAAAAAATATATATGGAACGAATCACATTATGCAATTTATATAAATACATTAATACTTTTCCCAAAAAGTTTAAGTTTGGTAATTGAAAAATTCTGCGCCCATGCGCTACGGGGAAAGGATATCTCCAGATCACATCTTCCGATAGCCTTCCAGCTTCCGATGGCAGATCCAGATAGCCTCTGGACCTGCCGCGATGGAGCCCCATTGTTGTGGATGCCAACACCCCTTGCGGAATGTGGAAGACACCTAGATTTACAATGCTTTAAGGCCTAGGCGATATATTTCTGGATGATGACAGTACTTTAAGGGAAGAGAATATGACGGCAGAACTTACTTTAACCTAAGATATTATCAGGGAAAATCATGACGTTATTATAGGACCTACTGTTATTATATATATATAAATTACAATAGATATAATAGTATAATACTAGAGGTTCTGTAATGTATTACATAAAGTATCTCAAAAAATTGTTCTTAACGTAAAATGACATCTTTCATGATACATATTTTACTTAAATAAAAGGATCTGAATCTTAATTTGATTTCATGCATTAAAAATTTGAATTATACGCTGTTTTTCTGTAAAACACGTTATCTTCTTCTACATTTTGTTCTATCTACATCTCATTTATTCATACATCATGGGTGCAAAAAAAATTAAGAAAAAAAATATCAGATTGAAATTTTGAATGAAATCCTTAAAGTTCCTAGGTTATTAAAACAATGTCGATCGAATAGATAAAAAATATTCTCTGTATCTTTTCAAGTTACGTATCTAATTTATATTAAATAAATTACGGAATAAGTTTATACGCCGTTTTTTTATATAACTTTAAAAGTGTATTAAGATGGCAGCCACTTGAAGAAACAGTTTCAATAGTGTAATAATTTATTTTTTGGGAGCAAAGTACAGTGCAATTTTATAATTATTTTCAGATAAAAAAAAGATTCTTATCGTGCAAAATCTTCACACAATTGAAAATAAATTAAATAAAAATTAAAGTCTTATTTTACAGATATTTAAAAATCGGACATTTAATTGACGTATATTCTCTTTGAAAGCTATAAACTCAGGAAGGTTTTTTTGAGCACGCGTTCTTCTTGCTCTCGTGTCTTCAATTTTTAACCGGGTTATATTTCTTTTTTATTTTCATCGTATATCTATTATGTATTTATTACTTACTTAGATGTACATAAGAAATAGCAAATAAATTATCATGTGTTAACATTTAAATGCCACAAGCGTGGCTAAGCGCAATTTTCGACCTTGCAGAGACGAGATTAATCACGAAATGATTCAATATCATATTTTATATACGCCATCTGTGACAAATAACTCCATCAAGTTGTCACCTTAAACTTTAAAAGAAATCTTAAATCAATACTCTTAAATATAGTTGGCAGTAAAAAAAAAATATTATTGTACAACCCCTTTACTTTACTTTTACTACTTTTACTTCATTATATCGCATTTCTCCACAGGGATGGGTAGAAAGGAGAGAACGCCACACTCTTCTCTTCTGGTATACCTCAATTGAGTTGTCTACTTTCATACATCTTCTCATGCGTACTCTTCGATTCTTGAAGTTTTTGACTGTGTGTCAAAAGTTTACTTTACATTTACAATTAATAACTTTTATTTCTCAATAAACACATAATACGATACACTAAAATAAAAAAAATTCTCACTCGATACGGGTCCAACTCACTGCAATAAATAAATCAAGTTTATGAACATTTTTAATAATATGAATATAATTTATAACATTTTGTGTAATTCATACCATTACAATTTAAAAATGTGACAAAATAAATCTCAACTGAACTTTATCTGTGATCTAAATTGGACTCTGTGTTTTTATGCAGATTTCGCATCCTGTATTTGACCAGTTCAAGTTGTTACGAACACGAAAGAGTTTCGCATTACCAAACACAGAATTAATTGAGTAAAATTGCATAAAACATTTCAAATTTAACACGATACACCTATAATTAGTTAGATATTCCAAACGATATTTTATTTAAACTGTAACTAACGATACCTCGGAAATAGTTATCAGCTTTTTATAAGCATTAAATGGTACTGAAATAAATATTCAATACCACGAAACTTCATCTTTCACTTTTAAACACACAAATATAATTGAAAATTTAGTAAAATTTTAGAACACAATCTTTATAATATATGTGTATTATTCGCGGTCAGCGTGAATGAGATCTAAATCTCCAAGATCTGATATATATCTCTGTCATGTGTGTATGAATGTAACTTCTGCATCTTAAATCTTACAGTAATCGTGAAGCAGCAGAATCAATAATATCGTGAACAAAATATTTTATACAAAATCATTGAGTACTTTACTGAAAAAGATTAGTAATATTTGAATACGTCCAAGAACATACATTTACTGAATTTTTACCTACAAAGGCACTGTTATTAAACAAATATTAGATATTTCATAGAGACAAGGCTATTTTTTATTATATTTAATGGAAAATATATGAAAGTATGGGGTAATTACAGGACTTACGACCTGTCTTCGGCTGGATTAAGTGATCACTTTATATAAATCCAGTAATTGTGTGTTCTTGGACATGTTAAAATATTGCTTATATAATATACTGGTCAAAATAAGAAAATATATAAAATATTAATTTTTCAGGCGTATTCTAGTATTATATAATATGTTAAAAAAACATTATATAGATAAAGAATATTGCTTTAAAATGGTTATAAAAAATCAGATTCTCGCAGTGATTACATTTATGCTTTTTATAAAAAAAGGGAAAAATGAATTATTAAATTTTGTCCATAGATGGCGATGGTGTAATGGTACTCGAAGCGAATCCACATACTAACATATATACAACCATCAAAAATTTGATAAATATGAAGATTGAGGGGCGAGAATTGGTGAATGTTATATCACTTAAGCCAGCCGAAGACAGTTTGTAAACCCTGTAATTACCCCATACTTAGGGCCAGTTGTTTGATCATATGATTTAACATTTTACCATCGTTCATTTTACTGGAGCAACTTTATACCATCGCCCGTGGTAAAAAATGTTATCGGGTTGTTTGAACGTCAAGTTAACTATTGTCAAAGTTAATCCCGCCTTATAATGCTGCAAGATAAATAATCATCAAATATTGTATTAATTTTAAATATTCACAATTGGCAAAACATACAATATTATGCTTTATCTGTGGATTTGCTCACAACCGTATTCGAAATTTGTAACTTTGCTGGCGAAAAATTCAACAGCGAGATCGTCACCAGACTCTCATGACTAAAATAGTGGAATATTAAACGATTCATTATCGTATACTGCAACTTTAAAACTGTTAATGTGATGGATAACTTAAAACAGCTATAAAGAGTCTGCCATTTTTAAGTAACGATTTACCATTTTACCATCCGATATTGGAGGGTAAAATTAGTTTACTATTGCTTGTATAATACTTTCGATGAGTAAATATTTTTTAACCAACAATTGAACAAGTTTTCACAAAAAAAAATACTTTGGTAATTTTTTTTACGATAGTAAAAATTTTCCGAAGTTTGATCAAACAACCAGCCTTTAAACAATGACCAAATACGAACGGAAGTGTATTCTTAATAATTTTAGTAATCTTGCGGTAACATATTTTATCTTTTAAACTACAAAAATATTTTTATTTAACCACACTAAATGGGTTACGCTGTTCTGACTAGTTTTGTTCTAAAACGTTTATAAATTATGATGTTATAAATGAGAAAAAGTAACCGCTATGTACTGATTGATACAACTGGGCTAGTTGAGCAAAAGCAAAAAATAAAATTCTCGCCTCATTACGGTTATGGTTTAGTTTGTAGTGATAAATAAACTAGATTATGTATTACTCAGAGTAGAATTAAGTTCTTTTAACCAATTTTAGAGATAATATTGAATTGCATTGAAAGAAAAAACTAAGTTCGTAGGCTTAGTTATATATTAATATACAGGGTGAATATTATGTTCCAGGCTGATTATATTTAGCCGCCATTTTTATTTGGCAAATACTTATTAGTTTATATTTTGTAATCGTAGAAAGTAGTCAATTACAATATATTACAGAGTATCTAATGTTTCAACAGCGTGTTGAATTTATTTAAAAAATATATCTAAATAATAACGACAATTATGTAATCATTAATGGTGATCGCTATCGTCACATTTTGGAAAACTTTTTGGCAGCCTAATTGGGTCTGCAACACATGTTGTTATAATATGATAGTGCCACATCATACACAGCCTGAGCTACACTTGAAATCTTGCGAGAAATTTTTCCCGGCGGCATATTGTCAAAAAGTGGTGATATCGACTGACCTCTTCGATCACCTGATTATTCCCCGCTCCCGCCTATTTTTTGTGAGGGTATATGAAATAAAAGATCTACACAAATAAACCAACAATAATTCCTATGCTATTGGATAATATTTGAAATGATATTGCTGAAATAACACGCGAAGTGTGCGAGAATGCTATGAAAAATATGGTTAAAAGAGCACGCATTTGTTTCGCTACGGGAGTTGGCCAATATTATATTTTGTACATAATTTTAATAAACTAAGTAATTAATTTCAAGTTATTTAAAAACAACATCGGCCTGGAACATAATATTCACCCTGTACGGAAAAAAAACTAATGATAGAAGAAAATTTATCATACGAATACGAGAGAATTAAGAAAAATATGTTAGAAACTATAGTCAAAAAAAGATATAATCTTTAAGAGCGTAATATTTAGAATTAAAAAGACATTTTTTAATGTTTTATTCGTATTTAGTTTATGGTTCCACAATAATGTCAGTAATTACTTAGAGCAGTCTGCTTATGTAGGGTGTATTAACGCAAGATTTTAATTTGCCGCGATTTCTGCAGTAAATTGTTGGTGACCGTGAAAAAAAAATTGACAGCTGAGAGTTTAGGGTTAGTAAAAAGGGGGCGTTACATTATACAACAACGTGTTCAAAAATTTAATATAAAATATGGTCGGAATAGTGTTTTAAGTTCATCAACTGCGAAGATATTAATTGAAAAATTTAGAGAGACTGGATCAGTTGGAGACGCTAAACACACTGGTCGTCCAACAACAAGCCCACAACCACAATTACAAGAGGAAATTAAACGCTGCGTCAACGAAATTCAGCCACATTAGGAAAGATATATCTAATATGAAAAGTGGTTGATAGTATTTGTGGTATAAGATTGAATGAAAATGAACTGATTGAATGAATGATTAGTGAAAATACTGGCATTTGATTAAATTGTATAAGAATTCGAACTATGAAACTAGCAAATGTATAAATACGAGACGAATGCGGAATAAATTATAGACATGTGACAAAATATCTACCTAACCTAACTTAACCTAATCTTACGGCTTGGTAGTGAGCACGTAATAACGGAATAAAAAGAAATAAAAATAATAAATCGATTAAATGCATTTTTCATCACAAACCATTTCAGAGTGTGTTCGATTAGGAACGGTTCTGATGTTGACTAGATTATCTTTAAAAATAAGAAACACTACGCCATCTATCGGTCAACCTGCGCACAAAAAACGGAACGTGGAAATATTTTCAATTACGTCTCCGCTATAAAGCGTTAGACGAGAATTGTGGTTCGCTCGGACAACGCGAGCGCTGAGAGCAAAATCTGTTTCATTGTTGGAAAGGCAATAAGTAGATAAAGACCTGGATTGATATTTTTTGCGTCACAAGAAAACTAATTGACTTCAAATTCAGGGTCACTGCTATTAGTTAAATAATTGTGTTCTCTATTATTCATTAAAATGTTGTTTCTTCCTTTTCCGATGCACAGAAATATCAATCTTAAAATGGTACATTTCTTCAATACTTACTATGCATTACGCAATATTGATATATATATATATATATATATATATATATATATAGCAATATTGATATATATATATATATATATATATATATATATATATATAAAAAATATATAGATATATATATATATATATTTTTTTTTTTTTTTTATTTTTATTTTCGCACACAATTTATTCACAATAATATTATTATTATGGCAATTTCCCACTTAAGGTAGGCTTAATTTCCTATAAATTTATTTTTGTCTCACTTTACATAAATTATAATTAATATTATTGTATACACAGTCGATAAAACTGAAAACATTTTCATCAAAACAGTTGTAATAGTATCTTCAGTTTAATTAATTCCGTGTACGAGTATTGTACATAGTACATACATTAAATTAATAAAATGAGTATATATGATTATTGACATGTTCTTATTTACTAGAAGTACACATTAACGTATTATTAAATTACTAGACGGTTTTAAAATGTAAACACATTTAAATCATATTTTCCAATAAAATATATATATTTAATAATACCGCCCAGACACATCAACTGATAGTGGAATGACAAAACTATAAAATATTTATTTGTGACTATTATTTGTAGAATATTACATAAGAACGTAAATAAATAAAAAATTTAATTTTTAAAATTAAATTGGATATCCCATCATTTTATTTACAAAAGTGAAAATAATAAAATCAGATCTATCTAAATTATTATCGATAACAATACACTTTGTGATGACATCTTTTTATAGATTTTCGAGATTTTGCAATAATATAGTCATTATTAATGGGTTTTTTTCATTTATTCTCTGCCCACCGCACTAGAGTCCATACTGAGGTGGGCAGTGTTTTTCTCTTGTATTATTTGCAAGTTACAACTAGACACTAACTCAATCAATAAGAATATGGTGTTGAACGTGATATACAAAAAAGTAGAGTAAATATATATACACACGTTAGCAGAGGTGTGCACTGCATACAAGCAAAAAAGCTGTGAATTACTAAAGACTCTGGTGAGAAAAAAGATCCTATAAAATTCTAGCCGTTATTAACCGAATTAGCGTTACCCATGGCTACATTTTTGTTTAGCTGTCAACAGTATGAAAAATTGCGACTCGTTTGTACTCAACTTCATTGCCATTCGTCTCCGCATTTTGCTAGAACGCACGCGTCGGTCGCGTCTAACTTGTTTACTCAATCTCTATGAGAAACGTACTAAACTATATATTTTCTATTAGGCGTCTTTAAAACTGCCAAAATATGTTTTATTCAAACAATTTGTGCATAATTTGAAAGGGACTAACCCATACTGAAAACTCCGAGTAAAAACACTTTTACATATTTGCTTCGCTAACTAAACTCTTTTCCACAGTGCATTTCAATAGACAATTTGTTATCTGTCAATCTGCGAAGTTTGAGAAGAGTGCAATACGTATTCAAGTTGATTATTACATTGAGTTGATACATCAGTACGTAAAGACATATATTTTAATTAATAGTATCAATTTAATCTGATTCTGTTTTTATGAATTAGTTTTTAGTTAGCGCTTTCATTGACGAAACAGCTGAAAAGAAAAAGAAATGTCGCTGATGTTAAAATACATTTCAATCGCATTTTCAGATAAATCGTAGATAATATTTTAAGCGAACTTAGAGAATGGTATGGAGCAATAAAAGAACTTACCTTTTTTGAATTAATGAATTCTAAATTATTTTCTACATTTAAGAATTCATACTTATTTACGGAATACTCAAAATCAGACACGAATTTCGGATCTTCCAATAATTGCTATTGAAAAATAATTGCTTTTAGAATTAAAAAGATCGGAAACTTTTCATAACGATGTTATTGGTGAATTTACGAAAAAACAGAGACGGATTGAATTGCAGTACAAATAATTATCTCTAGTATATAACATTACGCTCGCACGCTGCAGCTGATGATTAGCCCCGGATATTTATTCTATTGCTGGATGCCATATATATTATTCACTTTTGAGATATCTGGGGAAATATATATATATATATATATATACATATATCCCCAGACAACCGCATCTGGTTTCAGTATAGTTACTTAAACGTCGTCGATAACAGCATAACCCAAGTTTAAGCCTACTGCATACCACTGCACGTTAGTTACAATAACTCAAAATATTTACAACTTAACTATATGTGTTTTTAGTTCGAACGAAGATCATGACATCGCGAATGGATGTAGATGTTTATTATTTTATATTATAATAAAAAATGTATATATATATATATATATATATATTACTAAAATAAATTTAAAAATTACAATGTATTGTGTATGTTCTGCATACTTAAGTATATCGTAAATGCGTTAACATTAAAATCAATGAATTTCCGTATAAACTAGATTACATCATGTATTCATACTCCGAGCAATAAGTGAAGAAGTTTTATCTTCTGAACAGATCGTCGAAATAGCCCAAGATACCAATTATTCTAGCTGCGGTGCAACTAGTTAATTTTTATGATTATTCCAATTTAAAAATGAATTACTGTTACAATTTTCTGTTGAGTCTCACGTATTGAATTGGTGATTGGTTCAGGATAACTGTGAGGTGTGGTAATAGGAAACAAGCTTTTAAATGAGGAATTTATAAATTAATTTCATATATATTTATATGGAACAGTTTAATTGATAAACTTGAGAGAAATATTTATTAAATCAGAATCGCGGCATTGCATTTCAATAGAATAATGTTACACTGTAGATTGAGTATTGAATTATTCAGCTTTTTTTAAATAAATAAATTATAACAGGGTGTGAGCCAGACGTCGGTGGCGAGCAACAACTTGTCAGCAAGTTAAATTGCAATTAAAAAGTTAGATAAAAATTCGTATACTGTAGATACTGTAGAATAATTGAATAAATCATAATATTCATATTATAAACAATATTTTCAATTAATTCACGATGTATGTCAAATACGCTATATTTCAAACCACACTAATAAATTTAAAATATTATTGAATTCATCTGCATAGATAAAAGTATCTTTGATATATTTGAATCGTGAGTCTATAAAAAAAATTCTTTATGCATTGCCGATGCCGAATTATCGATTAGGCAAAACAGGCATCGGCCTATGATCCCCACTTCTTGTAGGGACTCGGCGACTACAGATCAAAATAATATTGATGTAAATTATAAATAACATCAGATTCACATAACAGTTTAGTCAGTGTCCGCTCTCAGTTTGTAAAAATCACCGGCCGCTAGATAATCGCTAGACGCACTTGATAATCTAGCGGCCGTCATTCACACTACTTAGTTCAATGTTATCCCAACGTATTAGGAGATGATTTGCGGGTAGGGCTTCAAAATTTTGACTGCCTAGGTACCTAAACATTACTCTGTCATCTTCTTTGCAAATGTACATTGCGTACATGATCCGAAATATTTTAGATTCACACAAAAAGTTTACAATAATTCTGGGAGAATGACGTGTTTGATTTTTGACACTTCGAAGGTGAACTAGGAAACCATAAATTCAATAATTAAATATAATAAACAATCGCCAAACATAATTCAAGTTCTAAACAATAGAGCATTATTATTTGTTTGTGTTGTATTTTTGGCACTAAAAAGATTTTATAAGAATATAATTTTCTAAAATAATTTGGGTTTAAACCATAAGCAGATCTAATAACTGCATGTGCGATATAAGGTGCTTGGATACACTTGTCTTAAAAAGTGTAGCACTATTTAACACCTAGTACACAATATTTTAAAGGAATATACGTTTTAAAAATAAGAGTTGAAAATGTTCAAACTGCATGTGCGTTATCTGAATAATCTTAGAGATTTAAGCATTTTTAGAAACTCGTGGTCTTATTTTGATTAATTGAAAATATTTGACGACTTCTAAATAATGTATTAAATATACAACAAAGTTATTTTATGTTATAAAGATTCAACTCATAATAAAAATATATAAAATTCTGTTTCAATAAAATGGATTTTTTTTTTTTAAATAAGGAAAACATTCTAAATAGAATTTATAAATCTGTAACGTTATTTAATTTATTTACATAGTTCCGACGGAAAACCTAAAAATAAATGTAAGGGAATATGTTCATAGTTTTGGTTATAATCATCTAAAAGAATCAATTTGTATCAAATCGATTTAAAAAGTAATGTGCACAGAAAAATCGATTTTATTTCACGAATTCACATCCCTCAAGCGCGAATTCACATCCCTCAATCCAGCAAGAACATGAGTGATAAAACAGAAATCATCCGCCACCTCAAGAGCCAGCCGTTTAGTATGTATCCCGCAAAATATACCTTGATTTATGGGGCATAAAAAAGCATCACGTAATACTGTAACAACTCTCGAGGCTTATTCAATCCGAGTCGACAACCCGAAGCGTGTGCTTCTCTTTTTCAAGCGGTCTCCACGCGCCGCCCATTGGTGGATCTCGAGAGCCGCGGTCAACCCCGTCATCGCTGATTAGTCCTGCGACGATGATTGATGACTAGATCTGGATCGCCGCTTTGTTAGCGGGTTCGTGCCAAAAGTAAATAACCGCCGGCACGCGATACGCTTTAATAACCGGCACGATTGATGAGCGCGCGGCCGGGAGCAGTGAGATTTTTGTCCAATAATCTGTACATATATTTACTGTACGTCATTCGTGATGTTGATTAACTATTTCACTTGTATCCCTTTCACTTACGCTCTTCAATAATCTGGGTCTTGTAAACCTTGCTTTAAAAATCTGATCATACTCATTACAGTGTTAACTAATATTAAGTCTAAGGTGTCTCACAGAGACGAGGCTAATATTTTTACATGAGGAGTATGGAAGTCTCGGGCATTACAGGGCTTACGACCTGCCATCAGCTGGCTTAAGTGATCACTTTACACAATGTAACTTCACCTATTTACCCACGCTGTCACATCTATCAAATTTTTGGAAGTTTTATATATTAAATCAAGGTGGAACATTTCACTTATTTATTACCAATTGTGCTGTCGCCATGTATTAACATTTTTTGAAAATTTTATATTCTTTCTTGTGTAACAGTATAGATGTCGCTGAAGCTGAGACTTAATTTGAAGTGGAGGCAATATTCTTTATGTGTATAGGAAATTCATTAGAATTCTATGACAGGTTGTAAGCTCTGTAATGACCAAATGGATACCTCAGTGGAAGCGAAAGAAAGAAAACGAAGAAAAAGAAAAAAGCTTCAAACATTTTATCTGTAACTTGAAAAATAAGAAACAACGGATTCGTGGATTATTTGTGAACTAAGTCTGGTGGAGGAGGCTAGGCACCATTTTCACATATATATTTAAATATTTTTGTGTTCTAAATAATAGAATTTGAACAGTAAAATGGTTTACTAATTAAAAAGACAAGTTATTTAATTAAATCCAATGATTCTATAAAACATGTCAGAAAGAAAACTGATTACAGAATATTTATAAAATCCGCACTAAAAATAATGATAATATTCTTAGGTATTATTTTTAATGTAATTTGGATGACCTTATGCTTTTCTTATATTTCACACTCTCCTAAATTTGTATCTTAATGAATTTATTCAATTGAAATCAAGTTATCTCACATTTAAAATATTATATAATTTTTAACCATTTGCAAAGTAAAATTTATTCTTCACCACTTCCACTCGTCCACTTCACCATAGAAACTAAAATATTATACACCATAGAAACCAAATTATTATTATTATTCTGCAGAACTGTGCTGCAGCAGCGGTATCTTCTAAAATTTTAAAGCTTTTATGTGGCCATCTTTCTTTTTATATTTGTATGGAGCACCGAGGTCATAATTTTCGCCCACTTTTAACAAATATTTAAATTTAGTGCATTTGACATTTTTGTAAAAATGAGTAATAATTATGATTTTAGCTGTCAGGAGGATTGTTGGAGTCTGTTTTGTTTTTTTGTTAAAGATATGAATTTTTGGGATTACGCATACACTTATTTAATCACCTCATCCGCGACCAAGCTCTATCGCCCAGTCTTGGAGTCTTTCCCATTATTTAAGATGTCTTCTCTTGTGACACTCTTCGTGAGAACTCTTATATCAGACTTATGTCGTTTATGTATATGTATAAATACAAATTGCTGCAATTCTTGCATTGTGTATTACTTTCCGAAACAAATAATGCACTAGATGTGAAAACTGTCGGCACGAGCATAAGTTTATAATGGCAGTAAATAATTTAACACAATTGTTTAGTTTTAGGTTTGCTAATATCGAAATAAGATGGCAACGAAGACGAAATATTATTTTATAATTCGAGTTCGAATAACTTCAAAACTATTGAATTCGTATAACTCAATTTGACACTCGAAGGATTTATTTATATATATTTTGACATCCATATTTTTGTACTAACAGAGGTGGATACATAATAAACATACATAATACATAGTTTATTGTGTGGGATGGAGTAGACTTCACCTCTGATATATACAGCGTTGTCCTGGCTACTTTGCTAGACTAAAATCTGTGTTAAAGTAGCCAGTTTTTTTTTTCGCGCTGTTGTGGTGTTATTTGGAATAAATAAATAAATCAAATATGAATAAAAAAGTAAGAATAAAATAAAAATATAATAAAAATATGTGGAGTGGGAGTGTTGTAGGACTAGTGAGTTATTAGTAAAAGAATTGTATACATTATAGTAAATTTTTGGATATCCACGCTTCTGATTGATCATATATTGGGTCCATATTTGTGTAATCTTATAGTAATTGTACGATTTCTAGTTGGTACAATACCTAGTAATATTCCGTTACCGTAGGCTTAATTTAGACTTTTCTCTAGGATATTCTTAAAAAGTCTAATGAAGAGTTTTTCTACACTCGTGTTTTCAATGCGAGATCTTACTTAAAATGTTTATGAATATAATGCCTAACAAAATTAGATTCATATACGCAAAATATTTGAAAAAATCTTTTAAATTTCATCAATATTTAATAAATATTTTATTTAACAGCATATCTTTCACATTACGCACAATTATATTAGCTTGTTGCATATAGGACGCAATAAATAACATAGAGCTAAACAAAAATCAGAAACTGACTTATGAGCTTCAATTATTTAAGGAAATCACGAATGCCTGATTCTGAAATATTTAACTGCTCGTTTACCTAGTTGATAAATATGTTTGAAAAACTGTATAAGTAAAATCAAATAAAATAATTTATACTGCCTAGAAATTTATTTTGCCTATTTATGCTATTTACTGGATTAGACAAAGTAAAAATCTTACACAAGACATTAAACGAGTTTTTAAAATAAAAACGATTTTTTTTTTGTTTCTGTGTGTTTTTTCAAAATGCACCAAAAGTAGTCTGCTTACTAGGGCTCTTTAAAAACTACCAGATTTATTTCAACATTTAAATACAGATTATTTTTAATAAATGATCTGTGAATCGTAAAATATCAATTAGTCACGAAGTATTGAGTACTATCCGCATCTCCACATGCAGATAATTCTACGCTCTTTTGAACTTTAATAACACAAATTAAATATAATTTTGTCAATTTATAGCGGAAGAACGATTAAAATCGTTATAAATCATAGAAGGTTTATCCGATCAGTTCATAAATTTAAAAATACACACATATATATGAATGCATATGTTACATTTAAGGATTCCGCGTGTAATAGTGTATGGAACTGGCATCTTTTCTAGGTTCGATCGCATATTTTGTGGATGGTTTTCTTATGGAAATACGTGCTATTGTCAAGGCGTCGCTTCAAAAAATTACGTTACAACCGTACTTTTTCGCAAGAGATATAAATCGGATTACTCTACAAAAAACGCGATCTAACCTAGAAGAGACGCCAATTGCAAATATAGTTAATACTTATGTAGATATATTATGATATATCATAATATTTTTCTTATAAATAAAATCTTAAACTAGTCTAATGTACGTTCGTCGCAAATTAAAATTGAATGAAAAATTCATAAAAGTTTTATACCTTTTTGTTCTAAAGTACTTTTTTTTAGAATATTAAACAATGAAACCTACTGTCAGATATTTTAAAAATATGTAATATCACAATGTTGCTATGAGGGGGTTTCGGTACCTAGGTAATAATTATAATTATTTAATTTCGAAGATATCCAAAATTAGAACATTACTTTCTTGAAGTTTTATTCGTTTGACTTGACGTTATAAGTGTGATGAATATTAAAAAGCGTTTGTGATATATAAAATAATAAGGAAGACTATCCAGTTCAGAAAAAATGACATTTAGATAATAAAGGATAAAGTAACGACATAGATAACGAATTGAACAGTGCGAAGGAAAAATTTTGATAGAATTATAAATCGTCACGTACAAGAAATACGGGAATAAACATAAACTAGACGTACAGCTCTACCATACCAGCAATCCTACGTACATTTTTGGTAACCGTAAAATATTTATATCGACGAATGCGAAGACGCGCTCTCTTAGCTCCGAACCGTGAAACTGTAAACATAAAATATTGTCCTGTACAGAAGCATCTGGAATAAATACTTTTGTTACCATAAACTGGGTATTATTATTGTGACGACACAATCGTCAGCACGATATCAAGATATCACAAATATGAAAGTATTTTCTTACATACTATATGTATGCTTTTAGGCGCTTGCTTTTTTATGTATTGATTTTTTTTATCATTTAATCACTATTATAATAAAAAAATATTCACGCGCCATCACCATTAAGTAGGTACTCTATAAATAATTATTTGAATATACTGTGTTCACTGAAAGAGAGCTTAGTTCCGGTTCCTTCAACGGCGGGCTGTTATTACGCACGAGCGATAGAATGATCATTTTGACAGATGTAATTTTGCTTAACTAGTAAAGCGATGTTAATAAATAATATATCTTTTTTTTTTTCATAATTTTCTACTGATCTATTATTTACTGATATAAATAATTGTTTAATTAGTTATATACATTTGTATTAGAACACTTTCTCTCTACCGAAAAAAATGCACTTTATTTAGTTGCGTCAGCAAAAAAGTAATATTTAATATTACAGTGTTTTAAATTTGACATAAAAAACATGAAATATATGTCACATGAATATTCTTACTATTTTCAAGCTAAACTGAATGCTTGGACTCCGAAAATAGAACTAACTTAATGTATTTGTTTTTATCACAAAAATGTAATATTATTAAGGAGAACACATTATTATCGTGAAGTTGTAATTTTTCAGTAGATAAGTCTGTGATATTTTAAATACAAATTAAATGTATTAATTAAAAAAATATATTTTATCGAAAAATATTGTTGGTGCTACCGGGATTCGAACAATAATATTATTCCATTGAATTGATTTTATTTCTTGTACGTGACGATTTACAATTCTATCAACATTTTTCCTTCGCACTATTTAATTCGTCATCTATGTCGTTACTTTATTCTTTATTATCTAAATGTCATTTTTTTTGAACTGGATAGTCTTCCTTATTATTTATATATCACAAACGCTTTTTAATATTCATCACATTTATAACGTCAAGTCAAACGAATAAAACTTCAAAAAAAATATCATAATGTTCGAATTTTTTACATCTTCATAATTAATTCTTATAATCTTATAATTATTACCTAGGTACCGAAATCCCCTCATAGCAGCATTGTGTACATATTTCTAATTAATACATTTAATTTGTACTTTAAATATAATAGGCAGTGTGATAATCTTATTCTTAATAATCTTCGTTAAAATTACAATATCGAAACAAATTAAGCAAGATCCTTTTCCAGTCGATTTCTTGAATCATAAATATCCTGTTAATTGCTTAAATCATACATTTTCTATCAATTGCTCAAGTCTTGAAATATTTCATTTGCTTGAAACGTTTGCCCACAACGTTATTCGATAAAGAGCTGATTTATCTAATGCAGTCCATAGAAAACATATTCTAGCTTTGTTGTCTATTAAAACTGAGTTCTTAATATGATTTCAAGAAAGGCCGCCAGTCGTGTCCTTATCCAACATGTCGAATACCAGATGCTAGCCTATAGTTGTTGCATCTAAATTCCATCCATCAATGTTAATTCTCTACGTATGCATTCTGGATAATTCCAAGATCTATTTAAGGTCATATTCTGTAGCATAGAAATATTGAATGTTTTGTACGCACCATGCAATATATTATAGTAAAAACACAAATTTATGAGTTGAATGATGCGATGTATTTTCAACTATGGAGTGCGAGCTTTAATATCTTTATTGTTTTTAAAAATATGTACATATATACGAGGTTTGATCAAAAAGAAACGAAAATTTTTGTTTATTAAAATAGGTATTTGTTAATCTCCTTTTTGCCTCCTTTAAAGTAGTTCCTGTTGAATATAAGGCATTTATGTCACCATTTTTTTTATTGTTTATTGAACTCGGTTTTTGAGGTGGTGTTCAGCTTTTTGCTGCGATTTTTGTTTTATTTCATCTATGGTGTCGAAACGTTGTTATTTTGATCTTCGGAAAGAGAAAGAAGCCACAGAAGAGAAGAGGCTGTTGTAGCACTGTGGTCATGTTTTTTGGTCAAAAATGAACAAATAAACGGTGAAGCGTGAGTCGGTGCATCATCGCGATGCAAAATCCAAGAGTTGTTGGGCCATAATTCTGGAACCTTCCGACGGATGTTCTCACGCATTTTCGTCCAAGGTCAATCATACGACGCAAATTTTAACACCGCATAATGTAATATTTTTATGCGAAATGGTAAAATGGTGAAGACATACAAAAGTTAGGGCTTCGGTAGCTGTAGAACGCTGGAAGTATATATAATATTTTATAATGCCAGAGGGCACTGAAATATTGCCACTCAAATACCGGTTGTAGAAATAATAAGTGTACCCAGTTATCATGTTTGGCTGTCACTTCTGGATTGAAAATTATAGGCACAGAGAAACCTAATATGATTCGTCTTATTAACAAACATTAGTTTAATATAACGTCTACGTACAGCCACTTTAAATTAGGTTGAAATCTTCTGAAAGCTTTTGGGATCGTTAATATAATCATTTCTATTAGGTTGTTCCGACAGTAATGGACGATTTTAACCTTCAAATTCAATTAAATACAGCTTTAACGCAAATGAATTTTATAAATCAAAGTTAGCGCCGTTTGATTATTACAATGTTATTACATTCTTATAGCGAAGTTGTAATTATTCAGAACATAGGTTTGTGATATTTTAAATACAAAGAAAGATATACATATAAAATCAATTTATCAATCAATCAAAAATATCGGGATTCGAACCTGGATCTCTTCCATTCCGGAAAACGTGCATTATCCGTTTTTCGAACATATGTGTTACACTTCATATCGTTCCATTATTTGAAAGCCGTCTACTTTGTTTTTACAGAATCTTAAATACCTTTGAATAAACCGATAGAAGACGCCATAAATAATAAAACATTGTTAATTCTGGCGTCTCCTTTCAATTCACTCGAAGGTATTTGAGATTCTACAAAAACAAAGTCGAGGACTTTCAAATAATGGAACGATAGATTTATTAATTTGAAAAGTATAACATATAAGTTCGAAAATTTGTCGTCAATCCACTGTGTTGGTATAGCATAATCGGATAATCCACGTTCCCCGGATTGGAAGAAATCCAAATTCAAATTCCGGTAGCAACATCAATATTTTTCGATAAAATTTATTTTATATATCTTTCTAATTAATCCATTTAATTTGTATTTAAAATTACAATATTGTTGTTATTATTTTGCAATAATATAATAACGTGAAAAATAATTGATGGTTGATCCCTCAGAATAACAAGGTTCCATCTGAAACTGACACTGTTTTGAGATAATGAGCTCAAAATGTTGATTGAATTTCAACATGTATATTTGTTTTTAGTATGCAAATATGATCAAATATGATTAAGGTCTTAACTTATTTTCAGTATTATCAATGACCACTGTGAGATGAGGGAAATTAAAAATAATAAATAACTGATGTGGTTGAAACTGTGGCTTTTTCCTTTAATATCCGTTAAATAGAGTCGGTGTGTATGGAATAAACAAAGAATAGTGCATTTGGAACCCTTTTCACACAATAACTCAAATTATCCCAAATGATATTTGGAACCTTGTTATTCTAAGGAGTCGTTTTGTTAAATTTAATTTATTGTTAACTTTAGATACGCCGATGTGAATACACCTAAATGAAAAGAAACTATAAATTTTCAGATAAGTCATTCGTGCTAACAAATAAAAATTATAAACGTTTGATATTACAATAAATTAATATCTTAATTATAAACTGATAATTATAATTTTAAAAAAAACTCTCAAGTACTTCGCTCGTGCGTAGTAAAATTTGCCACCTTATTCTGTATGGAATTTCTAGATCAACGCGACTATTTTCAGCTAGCAATATCATTTCCATAATTAGCTTTGATGCTTTCAAATTTCCATTTAACTGTTAACAAATAAATACAAAACGCCGTATTATTTGTTTTAATTTTTCAAATGTTTAAAAATTTTCCAAGTGAAATATTTCAACAAAAAAAAGTGTTAAAAACAAAATGAATTTTTCGACAGCATAAAATATTGAATAATTTGTGATGGCTTGATCCGTTTCTGTTTTTTTTTTTTATCATACAAGCATAATTTTTTTCAACATTTTTTGAGCGAAATAATATATACAAATCACGGACGAAGCCGGGTAGTGAAACTTGTATTAAAAACAATATTTCAAATCAGCTCAGAAATCTAATAAATATATCATTTACATCCTAAAGCAATTAATCAACGTAACAAGATGCTTAAAAATATTGCAACGCATCGTTCGAACGAACCAAACCGTATTAAATACAGCTCTGCCCGCAATATTATGAAGTCGTGTGAACGCGTGCTTACACGGTTATTCAATATTTCCATTACATTTTTAATTAAGACTCCGGTTGAAATATTGCGATGTGCGTATGTGTTAATACCTTACACTTGTTGAAACTGTTGCAGAAAACTTTATACAGCAGGCAGACATATAATTTTCTCAATATACACGACTAAATAACAGCTTCGGAGGAGTCGATCGACATCTTGCAACGCGGGGTCCATAATTACTACGTCGTTAATAAACAGTGTATTTTTTTTAAACTAAAGTGATACCTTATAATGCTGCATTACTGAATTTATTTCAACAATGAAATGGGTGAAAAAAAATTTTCTTTTACGCGAATCGAATTTTGTCGAAAATAATGCCATATATATATTTTTTATTTTCAATTAGTAGATGTAATACCAATGTTGTAGAGAAAAAAATGATAGATAACTAATCCCCAGTTTAATTTTCGACGACTATAATGTTTTTAGAAAAATACACAGTTTCAGGGTGTTACGAATCCATCACAGGAGCACACCAAGGTTGCATTATGTGTCCATTACTATTTGATACCTATACTAATTATCTTATGATAATAGGTTGTTACGTCGCGCGCTGTCATCGATGGATAGAATGCCAGCGCACCACGCCACTAGCTAGACTCAGTCTGTGGGTTGATAACGATTGGTGTCAGAATGCCTGTGAATGCCCGGATGGATGGGGAAGGTCTGAACACAATGCAAAACACTTTATAACACACAGAACAATTTAATCACATAATATAAACAAGACCCGACATTGCGAGCTCGAGCAGAGTCTTTCATCTTCTTTACACGCCTTAGATCCATCCACTGAGTGTGGACGCTATTGGTTACGAAACTGACACTATATTTATGGTTAGGTTAGGTTAAAACTGAACCAAAAAAAATTACTAACAAAAAACAAAAAAAAAAAAAAATTATACATATATACACCAAACCACCCCATATACCCGCTCACGGGATCCCCAAATTTCACCACAGTTTATGGCACTCGAAATATCGGAGACAAGAGGTGAAACACCTTATCACTCCATTTATCATCATTCCCTGGATCGCTACTAGACCGGACCAAAACATCTCTCGACTTCTGAAGACTTCCAAAAGGCTCTATCTTGACGTTGCGGGGTAGATAGTGCTCGTCCCGCTTCCATTGCACGCTCGCAGCCTTACCGCTCGTTCCCGCGGAGAGTCCTTCCTTACACGACTTTCACGGGCAGAACAAGGCCCAATTATCTCTTGCTCTACCGCGAAAATAGTCCTCCAATTCGATCTCCGTCGCCAATACTATAATTTCGGCGGAGCGCCGCCCGGCGCTCGCCCCACGCACCTCTCAGCTCGGGCGCTCGCAACAAAGTTCCCGCTACTTCCTCCAACCTCCCTCTCCACCGGCCGCACCTACTCGCATCGGTAGATGGCGCCTTCGGTCTTGACGCGTTTATTTGAAATGTCACAAGGTTTGGAACAATGAAACAAAAGCTTTCCTATTGGTGGAAAACGAATTTATAACCTAAGCTATGCTGATGAACTAAACTTCTAGCAAAGAGCATCGGCTCTCCATCTTAAAAAGAATGAATAACGAAATGGGCCTTACAATAAACCGAAATAAAACAAAAAAGATGGTCATTGATAGGAAGTATAATAATGGACCTGAAGTAATACAAATCGGTATTTGCAAAGTTGTTAACAGAGTTACATACACTTAGGTTATCTGATAATAAAAGAAGAAACGCCATAAAACGGTCTGATTTGGACAATCTCAAAAAAATCTGACCAAAGCATGATCAGAAAAACAAAAGTTAGAATCCCAAATTTAGTATACTGAACCATGAACTCTTATAGAACGCAAGAGAATGAATGCTCTCGATATATGGTGCTGGGGACACATGTTTCGCGTGCCGTGGATAGCCCACATAATAATTACAGAGGAATTAAATATCTAGCAGCTGTATTCTCGACAACACGAATCCTTCAAATACCGTGAATAGCCCACAGAACGAATGCCTCGATTACAGAGCAATTACACATCGACCACATCTATTCTCAATAATATTAATTCTCAGATATTTTGGTCACGTTTGGTTCTTATTTTATATTTTTAATAACGTCGAAAATTAAACATTTTTAAAATTTTGCATGGGAAAAAAATCTGTACGTAAAAAAGAAAGAAAAATATGTAATTGAATTCAATTATACCATAATATTTGTATTGTATTTTTTCCCCTCACATTAATTATTTTAATTCTAGCGTCGACATTATACTTTCATGCTGTGGGTAGACAGATCTTGCATGAGGAAATTAAAAGGGAGGGTAATATAAAAATCTTGCGGCAAAGATATTGCGCAAGAAGTCAAAAAAATCATCCACTTGAGTTTTTTTAGTTTATCCACACGGGAATATATACATATATTTTTTTTTTTTTAAATAGAGATGCGTACACGGAATACATGTCACATCAATATTCTTACTATTTTCAAACTAAGCTAAATGCTTGTACTATGAAAATAAGACTAACTTGTTGGTGTCCTGGAACGAGGGGCGAACCCCCGACTACTAGATCAAGCAAGCTACTCTAATTAAATGTTTAATTTAGTTGAAAAGTGTGGTAACTTTCAAAGTATGACAAAATTCCTTAGGGGCTCTATCCTCTGTTTACTGACTAATTATTTTGGGTCCCATTCTTTAGAATATAAACTCAGACAATATTAAGTTTATTACAGCAAGTATTACAGTAATTATAAATTACACACTTCAGAGTTAGATTAGTTATTCTGAAGAAGCCGAGATGGAAATAGGTCGGTTCCCCCAGAGACGGCCTCTTATAATGCTTGTCCCTCACCACTCATCTACTCACTCTCCTGACACACACACACACATACGTATAAAATGACAGTCCTCACAAGAAGCAACATAAAAATGACATAGTTTGCGACACATGCAGTATAAGTTTATCAGATTTATCCTTATAAACATCAGTGATTATAGATTGACGCACGAATGCTTCAATCCTGCAATAAATCCAAACACAGCAAACCTTATCTACAACAGCGAACAAAAGATTCTTTCAATTCTTTGACCATGTTGTGCGTCAAAGTGACAGCAATGAAAGGAGAATAGCCTTAGTACAACTTTGGTCCAATGGAAACCTGGAAGAGTACTACAACGGTGGATAGATACGTTGCATCTATCTGAAGAGACCCTGGAGCTGGAGTCAGCTGTGAGGGAGACCCAGAATCGAGACATGTGGAGGTTTAATTCATGTCCAGCCTCATATGAATGAGGCCACTATTGAAATATTACTTACTTACTCACTTACAGAGAGGATAGAGCGCCGCACTCCTCTGTCCTGACACAATTCTCGCCTCATCCACATTCATACATCTTCTCATACAAGCTCGCCGATTGTTGAGGCTTCTAACAGAACCATCCTCCATTATCCGGTTTACCTGGTAGTGCTAAGTCTTCCGCGGACGACCTCTATTTCTGGTGCCATCAACACTCGCGTCATATACCGTTCTCTCCTCATTCATCCGTTCCAGATGACCAAACCACCTAAGTGATCCTTTCTTAATCTTATTCACTGTACTAACGTCAGCTTTACATTCTTTCCACTTTCTTAATTCTTTACGCTGTCATAAATAGTTTTGCCACATATACGCCTAAGTGATCTCATTTCCACTGCATTCAGTCTACTTTCATTCCTCTTCTACCAGCTTCAGGCCTCACTTTCATACATCAGTGTCGGTACCAGGACTCCAATGTGCACCGGTAGTCTCGCCTCGTTTGACAAATTCTCATTAGGTATAATTCCATTCAAAGCGCCGTTCACTTTATTTCCTTCAGTCACCTTCCTTTCGATATCATTCTCAGCCTTTTCGATTCTATCAAACATACTTACCAAATATACAAACTCATCTATTTGTTCCAAACATTTATTACCTACAAGTATTTTATACGGTGTCTTGCTTTTCTCCTTCTCGAATACCATCACTTTCGACTCGTTCATCAGGAGGTCGCTTTCCTTGCATACATCGTACATTCTATTCATTAGATTCTGTAGTTCTTGTTCATTATTCACCATTAGTACAGCATCATCGGCATACAATCAAATCGCCCATTTTCAATTCTACATTCGTACATTCATAGGAGGAAAATAAAAAAGATGATAGATTTTTACAAACATCTTAAATATATATTTTTTGTACGACTGGTATAAAATATAATCATCTAAGTTTTTGACATGATTTTTGTATTATTAAGGAGCTCATACGCGCGTTACTCTTTAAAGAGTACATCGTTAGTAGGTATACTAACTAAATACACTTCTCCAAAGATAAAATCTAAAGCCGTTGATGCTAAGCATCATTAAGGTAAATCAGTAATCATATAGGCAATCATGGCTGAATGAAAAAAAAAGATAAACACCACTTAGCAGTGAAATGTTGCTGCTTGATCATAGCTTTGTAATTAGATACATGATCTGAATAATCATGTTATCTACGTTCACATTTCTGTAACTTTCTACCTTCATTTCTGTCACACAATAAGAACTGAAAATATTCAAAAAGTACATCCTACATTTATTTTACACATATATATTTTTTTAAATATAATTTTTAAAATATTAGAACAATTTGACATCTGGTTTGAGTTAGTTTATTTGGTATCCAGATGAAAATATTTTCTGAACCCGGTTTGAATATTAAATGTAACTCATAAAAAATAACTAATAAAAAGCACATTGTAAAGTTTGCAAATGAATATTAAAAATATTCAAAAAGTAGTTTGCGAGACCTATTTAATACTGCACGGTAAAGTATACCGTAAATCGATTCAAATTGATATCAAATGTCTCCATAATTGACTAACGGTGTCATTTTCTGCATCCAGAGAGCACTTTGTTGAGCCCACGGAGATATTTTGCGGTTCAATGCTCTGTAATTTTTTTATACATGCTTCACGGGTAAGTTTTTATATTTAATTAATCAATTACTAGTTTTTCAACTTGTCTGCTCCAATTAATGTGCGACTAGTTATTTCCGATTCCGTTAAAACATTATTTGCGTTCCACTAATAGCCAGTTTTTTTTATGAATTTCTGAAATCAATTTGAAATATATTTTTATTTCTGATTTAAAAAACAAGGCTAATTCAATTTGCTCTAAATTTTAAAATTAATTCAATATTCATTTTAATTATTCATAATTAACTATTTATTTATTTTTATAACTGGATAAATATGATAATTTACGATTACAAAATTTACAATTTTTAATTATGTACATAATTAAAAATATACTGTAAACTTGTTTTAATGCAAAAGAATCATCTTACGTACTGATATATAGCGTACGTATATAGTAGTACATGTCACTAGCTTCTCATACCGCGGGTTCCGGGTTCGATTCTTAGTGAGGACATAATACATCAATGTAATTTTATCATGCCTGGGTGGGTTTTTTAATGTATTTTACTACAGTAATTGGGCTTCGTCGCTCATATTAGTGTTAATAAAAAAAAATTTAAATACTAAATTATTGTATTAATTATAAATATATACATATAAAATCAATTTCAAAAAATATTGTTTTTACGTCACCGGGATTCGAACCTGGATCTCCATTTCCAATCCGGGGAAGTACACTACCAATTGTAAATCAGCTGTCAACTGTCAAATTGGCTGTCGCTGGATAAAGTGTTGCCAATTCGAAAAACAAATCTCTAAAAAAACACATTTTATAAGTAAAAATGGTTAATATTTGATTAAGAAGATTAAGATATTATTCATATATAGAAAGAAAAATGTTAATAAAAAAGTTATAAAAATGAGTTGTTTTGACTTTGTCAAATAAATAATTTGTAAAAATGTCAGCCAATACAAAATCCACAGTACCCTAAAACGCGCTACCCGCAAGAAGTATTTGCTTCAGAATCATTCATAGAAGCTTTTCAAATGGACCAGTTTTGCACTACTCTACGGCTGGTTCAAATGACGGACATAAGTTTATAATGAGCGGAGTCCTCGCACTTTATTTTAGTCTGCAGACCTATCCTCGTTATCACGTTATAATGTCATGAGGGTATGTACTTGTGAAGACAGCAATCACACGTATAAATATTATTGCGAGGAAATTGCCAATTGAGAGAAGGCAAATAAATAGTCACTGCTTTTAAAAATAACATAACATAAATAAATTCAGCAAACTTAAAGTACGTTTATCTAAGACATTTTGTATTTCTCTGGTTGGGGATCAGTAAATAGCAAAGGAATGTTACAGTAATCGTAATAGTAATCGTATAATAGCAATAGTAATCAAACAGATCTGATCAGATTCCTTTCCCATTTCCTTCATTCCAGTATTTTTCCAACTCTTCTCACACATTACGGCGTGCGTACATGGATGAGACTTTGATCTCTCGTCTCTGAAATTTGTCAGTAAATGTTGTTAGAGTTACGTTATTGTGTATAAAAAATGTATTAAAAATACGCAACGTACCCGTCTGCACTGTATTATATATGTTTACATACCACCATAGCAAAGTTAAGACTTTCATATGATTAATAAAAATATGTATATAGCTTAAATCTAGCATATATATATATATATATATATGCTAGATTTAAGGTTTTCGCGAGCACAAATGTATGGAACTGGCGTTTCTTCTAGGTTAGATCGCGTTTTTATAGGTGATTTTCTTGAGGAAACACGTGCCATTGTCAAGGCGTTGGCACGTTTTACCGTGCCGAAACGTTGACCTAGTAACAAAAATAGGTACAAAAAACGCGATCTAACCAAAAAGAGACGCCAGTTTCATATATATATAAGACAAAGAGAGAGAGAGAGAGTGAGGGTGAGAGATTTAGAAAAAATTCATTCTTTATCACCGCTTGAGGGTGTACCGTGACATATGGAAACTCAAAATATTTTGATTCAATAATATTATGATATAAATTTGTATATTTTACGTACGTATATTTTAGTTGGAAATACATCAAAAATATTCCCGTTAATTAGATTAAATTAGTTATTTATCATCATCAGCCTCTGTCTCTCCACTACTGGATACCGATCTCTTTAAGGATCACCAATTATTTATGTCTTCAGCCGTTCTAATCCATCTGTGGCCAGCTACTCTTCAGATGTTGTCGCTCCATCGAGTTTGAGAATAGCCAACACTTGCTTTACCAGTGAGAGGCTTCCACTTCCTCACATCCCACCATCTTTTCGACAGATATTTCCAGTCTGTTACCACTTGAACATGCATTTATTTATGCCAGTAATACAATAATGGTTTGTGTTTGTGGTATTCTTAGACAGTGAATGTGAGGTGATCGACACTCGATAAAACAGGTTATGACCATGACCCTGGAACTACAAAGTATCATCTGACATTTTAGTCAAAATTGTATCAAAATTCTTAGAATAATTTTCTTTAAGTCTGTATTTCAAACAAATTTAACTTTCTAGTACAAATTACAAAAAAACTCTAAATTATAAAAGCTCAATAACTCAGTACGATGTGAATTTCATATGATACCTTGTTCTTCCGAGAGCACGATATGGCTGTATTTTCTACGTGGGTTATATAAAATTACACAAAATTTTATTTTTTAAATAGCAGACATATTTTTGAACACTTTTGAAATCAAATACTGCATAAATGATTGATGGGTTAACAACGTCAAAGATAGCATATTTGGTACAATTTTTTTCTGAAACTATTCAACTAAGCATAGTTACGTTCAATAGCGAAGTGTCGCTTGATTTAACATTAAAAATATGTTTCATAACAGCCCACATGCAAACGAACACAAATTGACACACGATTTAATGAAATGTAATATATTTAAGCGACTTGTTACGCTAAAACCTAGTACTAAAGCAGCAAATTTTTTAATGCACTACACTAATCTAATGGATCGTTACAATGTAGTTTTTTTTGCATTAATTTCGAATGCAATTCATTCCACGGCATATTTTTATTAATCCATTGTAAAATATTTTTTGTTACAAAATATGATTTCATCTTGAGCCCATTAAGCCGATTAGAAATTCACAGAAGTGATCGAGATTTATACGCAGTAACTACATGTAGGATTGTTATAAATTATTATAGGTATATTAAACGCGTATATATTTTTTTTTAATAAACTTCATATACTTTATATATGTACTCAAAAGTTCGTGATCGCTGTCACAATAGAGAGCCATATATACAATGATATACAATATTTCTTTTCACCAAACATTTTAGAATACATGCAAATCACTTGATTTATTATAATTTTAAGCAGTTGTTCGCTAATACTAAAAGGTTAAATAAATTAGTGGAATGGGGATTTGACTCCCGAGCGGTGACAAATAAATGTCGGATTAATGTCCGATAATAGTAAGCAGTGACACTTGGTGAGTTATTATAAGAAGAAAGTGCACTTTTTAAATGGTCAAATCATTCAAAATGGTTTCTTGTGTTGAACATTTATCAAACTCTAAGGGCCGGTTGAGTAATCAGTAGTAAATTTTTACTCTAGTAACTTTTTACTATCTCCCTTGGCAAAAATCGTTTTCGGGTTATTTGAACGTCAAATTTACTATTGTCAAAGCATAGATGAGATATCTATTGGAGACAAATAATTATGAAATATGCTGTATCTATGGATTTATACGCATCTGCATTCAAAATATGTCACTTTAGTGATGAAATTTTTTCGAATTATGTGCTTAATGTATATTAAATAATAAGATCATTATCGAACGAACTCCCATCACTAAAATTGCGGAATATTGAATGATTAATTATCGTATACTGCAACTTTCAAAGTATCAATGTGTTAGATGACTTTTGGAACAGTTGTGTGGAAGAGTCCACCATATACAACCATCGATTTTCGTTTTTATTATCGGATATCGGAGAGTAAAATAAGTTTACTACGGGATATACTTTCGAGAAGTAATTTTCTTTTACCAACGATCAAATAACCCGTTTTCGCAAAAAAAGAATTACTTTAGTAACTTTTTTTACTTAAAAGTAAAAAGTTACTACTGTTCACACAACCGGCCCTAACTCGATTCATCCTCGCCAACTTCCATAGCTGGCTTCAATATTTTATTGCGTACGAGAGCTGAATTTTCATCAAGTTTATTTAACCTCTTTAACAATTACATATTATTCAATTATATTATGAGAGAATACAGTATTTATTTTTTTACTATCATAAATGTATTTTATTTGATCGTATTTCGTACCTTGTATTTATAAACATAAGTTTTATATTTTTATCACTTTCACAGATATATCACGAATTGAAATATAAACAATAAAACATTTTAAAATGCATTATTATCATATTACATTACACAGCGAATATATACCGACAAATAAATTTTAATAATAAATCACTAAAATATAGTATTTTTATTCTATCTCGGAACAGTGATGTACTGGCTGGTACCTAATTATTTTTTGTACTTTAATTTACGATATTCTACGTGAATAATTATTACGCGGGTTTTTACGGCCATAAAATAATATTGTAGTCATCCGGACTGTATCTGAGCAGAATAATAATAAAAATATTTGTAATATTGATATGATGATAACAGTTAAACAAAACTGTGTAATAAAATCACTTTAACTCAATAATATGTTTCTACTCTCAGAATGACATAAAAAAGTATCTTCCATGCAGACACAAATTTAGGAAGCTTATTTGTGTGGAAATTGTTTTGAAGGGGGATTAACCCATTACCGCCCCTGCAATAACATTGTTTATCGTTTTTCGGTATACTAAGTTATGAATGTATATACACCTGGTGCAAGCGAAAGCTGGTTCCCTGACCAGAGAATGGCAGCGCCTACAGAATAGCTACATATACAATGGCCGTGACTGAAGTAGTTACATATGTAATATCTATATTTTGTGTGTGTATGAACTTAAACTTTTTACTTTTTAATAACTTTTTTATTTTATTTTATTTTTTTTATTTATTAATATTTTCCTTGGTTTTCTTTATCATAGCATTACATTTATTTCATAGCCTTAATGTATAACAAAATATGTATTATTTCTATGGCGAATCGGGTTAAAAAAAAACCTGATCACGCTGGAATAAACACATTATTATTATTATATGCATTGTATATCTTCTTGGGCATCGAATGGTATATTAAACAACACTTTATATCATCCAAGATGACTGATGTTCTGTCTATCTATCGACATTTGTAAAAAAAAAACGATATACAGTGTTGCAGAGAGGTGTCTCTATTTTTTAATTATTTTTTTATTTTAAAATAATTCACGACTCCTCTAATGTATTTTGTACTTAAAATATAAATGTTCCAAATCAGTGCAAAAAAAATTTATATTCATTTTTATATTGGACATCACATTAAAAATTTAAGTGAAGTATTAAAAGATATCCATTTTATTATAAAATACTGAGAAAACACAAATGCTGGCTAGTCATTTCCAGCAGCCTTAAAAGGGCTTAGAGTTAAATGCCATAACAAGGAATCGACGAGACGATTATTTTATTTTATAAAATAATACAAGTACGTACAATTATCGTGTTGGAATACACTATTATTTATTTTATTAAAAAAAAAATTAATTCGTCTTTTAATTGCATTGTTCCTTTTTTGATTAAATATTTCAGAGACTCTAACGAGCAGAGGTAACTATAGATAAAATGCATAATTTTAATTCCTACGATAATTTTTTACTGTGTATATATTATTTTTTCCAGAATTAATTGTCTGTATTAACTATATATGTATATGTATTGCACTTCGTAGCTATTATATAAATTGTTAGTGTACTATTTTTTTAGACATTTGTAAAATAATATATAGTGAAATGTCTAATAATTGTCGAAAACTGCTATGTATAATTCTTGGATATAATTTTAGTACTGCAGTTCAAAATGGTTTTACACAAAATATCGTATTCACTTAAGATTTTAAGTTAATATTTTTTAACTGTACAAATTATTTAATTTCTTTACTATATCCTTCATATTTATGCTTTTATTAACATTCTGACGATAATTATATCAATTTAAAGTAGCTCTAGATATACATATATGTAAACTATGTATTATTTTACTAATATTTTGTTTTTTCTTACTGTAAATACAGACAAAGACTACATGATGCATTGTTAAAGCAATATAAGGGATTTCTGCATTGAAATATAGATTCTACGGAAACCATGGGCTTTTCTTATATAATATTTTAATTTGGCGTGCAACCTAATGTTCAAAATATACATATAAGTATACTTAGTATTATTAATTCATAAATAAATATATATCATAACGATCGTATTACTAGGCAATTTTTTCGGTTGTAATGACCATTTTGATACTGAAAATATATATTTTTGTATTTATTTATCATCTACGATAAACTTTTTTTTTCTAATAATAGATAGATAAGTAATATTGCTTAGAACCAATGTTTTATTGTATGACCCATAAAAGTGAATTGCTTTTGTACATTGACAGTAAGCTTTGAAAAAAATTGTGTTGTATATGTTACAGGAATTATATTTATTGATTTTTATTGATGCACTGCCTTATAATGTGGCATTCATATTGTGATGAATCGCAGGCTGACTCCAGTGAGCAAAATGTACAAACGTTTGCCATATTGATACGTGATGTCATCATAAAATAGTGCATTTATTTAATGTTACCACAATCAATATCAATAAATTTTTCTTTATTTTTTTATTTTCATAACACAAATACTGGTGCAATATTATTATATTCAACATTATAAGAAATTTATTACAAATCCATTATTATTTTTTTTTTTAATTAAGATTAAGACTAAGATTATCGGACAGTTATGTATTGAACGATCAGGTCGAACAAGTAATCGTGGATAGTTTTCAGAATATATCTTGTTCACATATTTTTATATTAATATACTTTTATTAAGGAGAACACATTCTCATTGTGAAATTGTAATTATTCAAAAAATAGGTTTGTGATATTTTAAATGCAAATTTAATGTATTAATTAGAAATATATACATATAAAATCAATTTTCTCGAAAATTATTGCTGTTGCACCTTCGCCAGATTGGAAAAAAGATCAAAGTTCGAATCACGGTAGCGCAACAATAATATTTTTCGATAAAATTGATTTTATATGTATCTCTATCTAATTAATAAATTTAGTTAGTATTTTATATACTCCTAATATCTCATCTTCCTAAGAAGGAACTGCCGAAAAAGAGAAAAAAGATTGAACCAACTATAATTTGTACTTATTGGTCATGCTCGGTTCGTGTTTAAATTTGACCCCGCAGAAAGAACCTTCCAACAATATATTTTCCTAAGAATAATGGAGTGATTTATAAAATGCCTTTACTGTGACATAATGAAAAAGAAAATTAAAACAAATTTATATAAATAACATAGTAAGATACACAGCAAAAATTTGTCTAAGGAAAAAATATAGCCATCGGTCACGAACCCGGAGTTTTTTGATTGCATATATATATATATATATATATACAGAAGTCGCCAAATTTCATCTACAAACGTTAACTAGGTGACATATTTATTTTTCACCTTGAATACGACCATCTTTTTAATATACTGTTTCTTAAAAACCTTCTAGTAAAATAATATGAAATTTAATAAATCTCTTAAATCGTTTTATGAATATTAAATAAATTACAATAAATTGAGAGTAGCATTTTTTAATGTTCTATAACTTTTAATACTGTTTTTAATTTCGATCAAAATAAATATTACATATTATACAAACGATCTTGATTTTAACCAGAATAAAAATGTATGTTTAGGTTTCATTTTGTTGAATTAGATTAATAATTTCACTATTTTTACAGGTATTCTGCATCCAAAAACATGTGTTTAATATTTGATTTTATAGAATCGTTGATATTTATAACTTTTTTGAATTAATCCTGACAAATAAAAAAATCCCTACAGCGAACGAAGCAAAGGTTTTCCTCATTATTATTAAACCGCGTAATTAAATTGAATTTTTGACCACCAGAAGTAGAACTGACCCAATTTAAGTACCTGTTTTGCTCTTGCTCCACGTTATATAATTATTACATAAACACTCCAAACGTGCCAAATGGGAAAACAGGAAGAAGAGGTTGGTATTATCGCCGGAGGCGACTCTCATATCACTTCATTCTACTCGTCAAATGAACCTTTTTTCTTAAAACCATTTACCTCTCCATCATTGCTTACTTTTAGTTTATTTAACTTCCCAAGGCGATAACAAAGTTATCAAGTAATTATTGAGATGTTACTAGTCTCCCTCGGAGCTATGTATACTACACACAAATTATACACGTTTATTTATATTAATTACTTCAAATGCACAAAATACACGTAAAATCTCAACTCAGGTACCTAACAGATTAAAGATATAATCGAGTTTATATTTAGCATTTAGTATTCTCAAAGTACTTCAAAGGTAATCGTAATTAGATTTTTCTTAATTTTAGCAATAAAAGTTATGTTCAAGTTTTCTTGTTAAATAAATATTAATTGAAAATCTTGCATCATCTAGAAGGTTCTATTAAAAGCAATTTGACAATTTTTTTATATTTTATAAGATAATTACTTTTAACTAAAAAAATACATTTAAAGAGAACAATAAAGTTATAAATAGTTGTTAAACTATAAAAATATCATTATTTTTATTTGTTAACTTTATTTAAATACATCTACCGGTTTCATTTATCAAAATACCATTTTCTTCTTCAGGATGTCAATACTAATCAAAATATGTTATTATTTTTTTACCAGAATCTATTTTTAAAAACAATAATTATTTAAAAAATAAATTTAGTATCTAACTCAAATTGTTACTTAATACAAATTTACTCGAATAATTTCTAGGAAAAAAATTTAGAATGGAACTCGTAGTTAAATTTTGTTGGTTGTTTATAATTTTTTGATTAGTTTTACACGCTTTATTTATCTCCAATTATTCAAAATTATTTAATTTATGACCAACACCGTAAACATGCAAAAAAACATGACCATTTTCTATCAAATGATTAGAAAATTCTGAAAACCCACCATTGTTCAAACATCTCAAATGCTCTTTTACTCTTATGTTAAAATTTTTACCCGTTTTTCCATTATAAAATGCAGCGCAATCCTTGCAACTTATGTTTATAGGCACCAGAATTGTTAAATTTATCATCTTTGTCTTTAGAATTAAACAGCAATCATAAAAATAAATCAAAATCTCTTTATGAAACACTTTATAAATGCCATTTTTACTTTAATATTTCTCACAATAAAGTTAGTCTTTGTAATGAAACGTTTACTTTAAATAATTATATCACCCACAGTAAAGAACATAACTATCTAATCGTTATTGCGGATAAAAAATAATTGTGGCGATGCACCGCCCAACAGTTCTCTGTGCAACAACTCGTGCATCTCAACAGTTTCATTAGATTCAGTCCGTAAGACTGATGAAAAGGCATATTTTATTCTGTAATCGAATGAACATCATCAACAAAAAAAACTATACTCCCATAATATTACTTACTCCTTCAATATATGCGACTCTGATCGCCACGGCATTCCCCGCTGGCCAGAACCTCCGCCTATAAGGGTTTCATTAAGTGTTACGTCCTGTACTGTAATACGTTTTCAGTCACGCCGGCGGAATCTTAAGTTCTCATCAGCTTCTTCTTCATGCAAAAATGAGCACTTTTGTCAACAGGTTCTGGAAAATTGCGAATCAAACGTAATCGTAATTGTGTGGAATTTTTATCGTAAATTATGGGATACCATTAACAGACGAATTATGTCATAAATAGAATTAAATCGAGTATTCAAATGTGCTTTTTGAAATTCAAAGAAATTATGCGTTCATTATTTTAAACACGTGATAGAATCTACTTTTATTGCGTAAAGGTACTGCTTTATTCTAAAGTCCTTTTAAGGATTACAATGAGGGTGATGATTGAATTTAAATTTAATAATATTTCAATCATTTGCTAATTAAAATTTATTGTGTAAACTTCTGCGCAATTACAACGCTTCTCAGTACGAATTTCTCGATAAACTAGTATTTACCCGTATATACCGTGTAATTTAATATTGTGTCCTTTTAATTAAAATACACTCAGCACAGAGATAAAAATTATTTTATATAAATTATTTCTTCAATATTAAGCTTAATTTGTTCAAACCACTATTTATTTATTATTCTATATGTTTCGATACCTATGGTATCTTCTTCAGAAAACAATGTGTACTGAAATTAAAAATTCAAGCATTGCTAAACACAAAACTATAAAGTATTGATATGAAAACAAATTTAAACGGTGACTATTTGCAAAGAGGATTTGGTTATTTATAATCTTTAGCTTGCTATTAATACTTTTTATAATTTCTAAAATTATTATTGCTTGTATTACTTTTAAGATGTATGTTTATTTTTAATTTAAATAAACTTTTGTACGTGTACCTTTAAGTTAAATATATTTTACTACTTATAATTAAAAGCATTTTAAATAATGTAATTATTAGACAAATGTTTTGAAAAATATATATATTTTTTTTTAATAGAGATGCGTTCACGGAATATGCGTATTAATTAATACTCTTACTATTTTTAAATCAAGCCAAACGTTTGTGCTATGAATATAGGAGTAACTTACTAGTTTTCTAAAATGAGGCTCGAGCTCCCGAACACTAGTACACTAGGCGAGTATCTTAACCACTAGACTAATAACCACGTCGAGACATCAACGCATTGATTAAAAATAATTAAGGGTTTAAAAATATGTAAATTATTTGAAGCAACCTAATACGTTGTTTTTTTTTATAAATTAATAAAATATATATAAAAGGATTTCTTATCTTTGTACTGTGATTAACGGTTGTTATTTTTGAGCCTAACTGTTTGTGAACAGTGACGGAGATCAGCGATGGGCGGATACTAAATATCTGTTGTGAGAAAATGTCACCGGTAAATTAAAGTTGTCAGTTACAAATGGTCGTGTCAAGGCTGTGAAGGTAGCCCAGAGAAATATCAAACGTTTCCCCACATGACCGAAAAGATTAACTTAATCTTAATCGGCGCATGTTTGGGAGGAAAAAACTCGTTCGATTTGTTAAACGCCCACGGTCTTAACGTGTCCAACATTTATTGACTGTTAAAACTTTCAAAAGTATATTAGGAAGTGGCCGGCACATCAGACTGGTTGTACATTGTATGTCTATTGTATGCCCGTCATGGTAAAGGTGTGGTAAACCACAAGCGACAGATTTGCCAAAATGAAATGTCAAAAATCAAATAAATTATTGTCTATAGAACAGATGCCTTTTCCAGACCTTGAAATTACAAGAATTTCAGTTACCTCGGGTCCATCATCACTGACGACTAATGACGTAGCTGCGAGCCAGAAATTCAACGATGCTTATCTAAGCATATCTATGGCGAAAAGTTTTATGTCCAGAAAAGTTAGGCTTATACAGTCTATGATGCATTCTTTATTTTTATATGGTGCGGAATCGTGAATTCTGAAGGCAAGAGAGAGAACACGGATTGATACCTTTGAGTTGTGGTGCGGGAGACACGTTTCGCATACCATGGATGGCGAGACGCACGAATGTCTCAATTTTGCAGGAACTGAAGATCAAGAACAGACTCTCAACCATTTGCTTGAGATGAATCCTTCAATTTTTTGGACATATTTTGAGAGGGGAAGATAGCATAATGAAACGTGTTGTGGTAGGCCACGTCGAAAGTCGAAGAGGAAGATCATCCACGCGTTGGACTAACCAAATGGAAAAGATAACAAGCACTTCTCTGGTAATAGCCCTAAGATCTGCAATATGCCGAGAAAAGTGGAAGAGCTTAGTCAAGAGAGCAGGAATTTATGGAGATCGCGATACTCAGGCACGAGGGACCGACGTGGATAATGATTTTCATTGATTTGACTGTCGTATGTGTTGAATAAAACCACAATTGATAAACCATCTGACATCTGTCAGATACTAATACAGATAAAGTAAATTCTTTAGATTGTCAAGACTTGTTGTGAAATCCATCAGTTTAAATCTTAAATACTCGAACAAGTCATTTACTAAAAATAAATTTATTTGGAATTAATATTAATGTACTTTACCCACATGATAATAAATTCGTTAAAAAAAACATTTGATTAGTTTCTTCAACATTCTGAAAGATTTACATTAAAGTTTCAGAATACATTTTGATACTACTCTTTTGACGCTTTTAAAAAAAGATTTTACATTTTTGACCTCTGCCTTATAGGATTAGCTTGTTTACTTTAGGATTTATACAAATTTTGATAAATATCTCATTATACATACAGGTTTCCACGGTTTACATATTTACAACCTTCATATCTAAATACATTACTTTAATTCAATGAGATTACAACGATTTCAAAGACAATCCTTATTTACTAAAACATAATTATCCAATATTATTTAATACATCCCAAAATCTGTCTAGACAAATATTTATATACACTTAATATATTTACGACTTTGTGAATAATTTCAATCCTTTGTTTTTTAATCTACCCCAAATATTATTTAACCCCAAGAATATCGTAATCGCAATAAACATATTTACTAAGTGTCTATGTCTTCAAATTGACTTTCAGGGTTTCGTGCTTTTCCATTCGTTATTATTGAATGTATGAAATATTTATTGTGCACGACCGAGGCAGTCGTGGTTTTTATTATTATTATCTTGTATCATTTATAATATTTTTAATTAATGAAAACTTAATTAAATCTCCGATTAAAACGGAATATAAAAATATGTATTTGCAGTTTTATAATTGCAGTGCGTTCCTATTGGGAATGTTGATACGTACAAATGTAATAAATATACCTATTAGAAAATGTCTTCATTCTCTAGACAGTGACAAGTTTAATTTGAAAAATTAAATAATCTTGGTGCAATATACTCATAAGATATGTCATTTGTACAATCTTGTTGATCAGAAAGGTACTGTAATAAGATATTTATACCTATCTACTAGTTGTTAATCTATTTATATTATTTTTAATAGAATCTCTGATATATCTAGATAATCATCAAAAATTGTTCGTTTTCTTATATCAAAAATATTTGCATTATTTTGGTACGCTTTCGATACTCATCTAGTGATTTGGTGGTCGGGGGTCCGAGCCTCGTTCCAGGAAGTTAGTCTTAATAATATTTATGTGATATGTATTCCGTATATGCATTTCTATTCTTCTTAAATAGTGGGTTAATAGGATATTATCAAAAAAGTTAAGTAGATTAAATATGAACTCAGCTCTCGTACGTTGTAAAACATTGAAGGCGGCTGTGAATGTCAGCGAGGAAGAGAATCGAGATAGAGTATGATAATATATTTGAATTATTTGATCACCTAACAAGCATACTTCCTTTTAATAACAATATGCTGTATATAAAGGGTCACCATCGAACAATCACCGATGACTAATCAACGTACGCTAATCCGATATCTATGTGTCTGCTTGGATGTCGAATCATCACTTAGACTATATTTAACATCTACGCTATATGATTACTGAATATAACATACTCTTGTTCGTCTTCTTCTTCCACGATACTACATCCTAAGATGAGATTTGGCCTCCTCCACAAGTGCTCTTCACTAACTCCTATCTCTGGCCATTCTTGTCCAGCCCCCAGACCCTTCCATCCTGCTCCAGTTCTCTTCTACACAGTCAACTCACCTCTTCCTTGGCCTGCCTCTAGGTCGCTTTCACTGAGGTATTCACCTGATCATGATCTTTGGTGTCCTGTCATTTGGCATTCTTTTGACATGGCCAGCCCATCGCAGTTGTTGGGATCTACAGAATCTTACAATTATTTCTTGCTCAAATTTTTAATCTCATGATTCATTTTATTCTGCAAGTTCCATTTTTAGTGTAGGTCCATAATTTTTTCCTAATATTTTACGCTCATAGACTGGTAATTCATTTTGATTTAGGTACAACGTTTAATAACTACAAGTGACTATTGGTCTTACAATAGTTTTATATATCAGCAGTTTGCTTTGATTACTCAGTATTTTCGACCCCAGCAGTTGTTTACACGCGTAAAAGCTTCTATTTCCAACTAGAAGTCAGATTTTTAATTTAACAGTTGTTCTATTTACTGTGTTCAAATTAGAGCCCAGATATGTAAAATTATCAAGCCGTTCATATACATGGTGATCTACGCACACACCTTGGGTTACCTCGTGTTCACGTATACTGATCATGTAGATGCTTCGTTTACATGTTGTCTAAATTTTTTCGCTTCTTTTTTAAGGATAGCAGCATGTTAGACCATTTTTTATTGGGATCGACTCGTAATAACTAAATCATCAGCACGGGCACACATCTGCGATGTATTGTAGTTAATACAGCCTGTAATGCTAACCTTTCGAATTATTGCCTCCAGCACCAGATTAAAGACCATGGTAGAAAGTGCATCACCCTGTCTTACTCCTAATTCAATTTCAACAGTATCCGTTAGCTCATTTTTAACATAATTTTAATTTTATTTTATTTACAACTGATTTAAACTCTGATATTGTGAGTCTTATTAGTGTCACTAACTTTAAGGGAATATCTATTATTTGCAGTGCGTAGCATGATTTCTCTGTTTATGCTATCGAAAGTCTGTTCAAAGTCAATGAACAGATGGTGGAGCGCCATGTTATTATACACTCTTGTAGTAGGTATATAATTTTTAATACGTATTGTATCGTACAAAATTACTCGCCGAAGAGGCGCTATATAATTCATATGATATAAGACACGTGTCAATGATTTAAAGGTGTAATCATCGCCATGGCGCCGAAAAACCCGTGAAGTAGATTTCAAGAAAACAAAGACGTTATAGTAAAACATTACAGCGGCGGCCTGTCGTCGTGTAATTTACAAATTTAAATTGGTTATATTTTTATACATTATCAAATTCATGCAATCAAGAGGTGAACCATACCTTAATACATAAACTTTTGCTTCCTCTCAAGCTCTAGTTCTGTTTGTGTGTAAATCAATCTTGGAATTACCACTAAAATATTAACATTTCTCAATCTTGACAATATTATTGGGGATTTTAATTGTACATTTACTGATATAGATCGGCTTCGGTATCATCGTACTAAAGCCATGTCTGTACACTATACAATATCAATTTGATGTAAGACTCGTTTCCAGAAGGCAGCCAGAGAGAAACTATGGAATTCATACACTTAATCAATCATTAAAGTGCTTTAGAATTTGAATTAAGTATCAATTATTATATTCTACTAATTGCCTGTAATGAAAATACTAATAAATAGTTATTATATGTAAAGTAATATTATGTTTGAACCTCGTTCTAAGACGTACACCAAAGTCGACGAAAATTCTATAAAGTTAAATACGCAAGTGGTATTTTAATGCTTCTGGTGATAAGACTTTTTCATTTATATGAGCTTAATTTATGTGGATCACCTGAGTTGGCTCAAGATCGTGGGAGTTGGGAAGTATCTGCTCTCGGGCTGATGGTGTCACGGCTGTTAGTCGAGTTAGAAATGAACAGCTAGCCGCGACCATACGACAACGGAACCGGGCAGCGTAGCGAGACCGCTTCGTGTGTGGAAGGGAGTTTGCCTCTCAAATTTGACTATTATCCTAGTGAGATAGAAACACAAATATGACTATATGTATTATTATGAATCTGAATAAAAACCATTCTCGATTGCGTCGTGTCACCGTAGTGTATCGATATTGAACATCTTTTGTGTTTCATTTCTTTCGACCTCTTAATCATCATCATTATCGCCGGTTGAGAGAAGCTGAGATCGGCGGACCACCCTTGTCTACATTCTTGTTTCCTGTACGGAACACATATTTATGTACGATTTCTAACGGTATTATTTGATTATCACTATCAACTCCTTACCTAACATTCAATCCTTGTACAGTTAATTATTAAACAACTCCCTCATTATAATATTCACAGTGAATTTTAAACGGTGAAAAATATAAGCCAAGTATCATAATTTTGCTGTCAGTTCCATTAATATCTTGCCTTATTGTATCGTATTTTTTTATAAATAGAACTAACGCCGTGAAAATATATAATAAATAAAATAGACCACGGTCTGTCAACACTAAAGCAGATAATAAATTTATTCATTTGTTAGATTAACGAGATTGTTCAAATAAATATAATCTCTTAAGAGGCTTAAACACAGGAAATGTTGACTCGATAGGCGAGATATTTCAGTTAAGGCTGTAAATAATTCAGGAGGCTGCGCTGGTCCCGCAGGCTGGCGGCGTGCTCCCTGCTGGGCCCCGGGTCCTTTGGCGGTAAGTATTGAATATATTCCGTGTCAAAGAAGTACTAAGAAATAGCTCCATGAATGTGGCGGGTATTAATGTGGTATGGATATCATTTTATTTCAATTAGGACGTGTTCATTATTGTTTTTACTACGGTGCGGGGAACGGGCGACATTACTTCACAGCTGTTTCTGTTTGCAATTTCAAATAAATTTACTCTGTGTATTATTTCATTACGATCAAGGTTTTATTATGTAAAATAATTCAATTAAGTACATTCTTATAAAAAATAATCAATAATCAATCAATTGTAGATTCTTTAAAAATAAAAATTAATTTTACATGATATCTTATAATAATAATGTAATTTAATACTCGCACGTCAAATGAAGACATAAATTTTGTTAAGAAAATATTTTTTCTGTGAAGTTACATTTTTAGAACATAGCTTTGTGGTATTTTAATACAAATAAAATTAATCAACTAAAAAGATATACAAAATAAAATTCTATTTATCGAAAAAATATTTAGTTACTAGTTGCAATATATATTGTATATAGTGAAATCGAAGAACGCACTTTCCCAGATAGGAAGAGGTCCAGATTCGAATCCCAATATCAACTAAATATTTTTTTGATATATTTATATATTCACAGCAAAAATGTATTCTCCTTGTTGTATAAGCTGTATCAAAGTTTCCAAATTTAATGAAATTGATCATATCGGGTTTTACTCAAACGTATTGGAAATTCTCCGAAATATAAAGTAGATAGCTTTTAAAAATGTAAAAGTATGAATTGTAAATATTACGGGATATAAATTCAAAATTTGTCGAAAATGTATTTTTTTTTTTATATTAGAAAATATAATACAATTTAGAATTATCAGTAGGATATATTTTTATTTAACATTTATTTCTTCTCTATGAGAGTAGGACTGGTGTATAGAGAATGAGTATATACGATATAATTTATGTTTCAGTTAGTCTGTGTATGTATTTTTTTACATCAGTTACAAATTGATAGTAGTCTGTAATTGTTCTAATTATGATGGGAAGATTGTTAAAAAATTTGATGCCTTGATAAATATAGTGATCTTGGGTTGCGGTATATTTTAGTGGAATATCAATTTGGTTTCTAAATCTTGTTGATCCTAATTCGCTTCTAAAGTTAAATTGATTTTTAATTTTGAAAATTTGGATTATTGAATTTCTTTTATATATGTCTATTATTTTTGGTGCTTTGAAACTTGTGAAAATAATATAATTGGATAGTCTTTTTTTTTAGAATAATTATTATTATCATTTTTTGATTTCTAATTGTGACATCGAAATTTTTTATGCTCCTCTCCATTCAATAATACCGTATTGCAAAATTTGATTGTACAAACGAGTAATATATTATTTTCAGATTTATAGGTGATAATATGTTTCTGAATCTTAAAAATATGTAGGCAATTTACCTTGTTTTGTTTGTAAGATTAGTAATATGTTCTTTCCATTTTAGTTTGTTATTTATTATTGTTATTTGTTATCGATTACTGTAGTGAAATCGGAGAACGCGCTTCTCCGGATAGTAAGTGGTCGAGGTTCAAATATCGGTAGCTACTAAATATTTTTCATTTAATTTGTACATAAATTTAGTTATTATTATTATTATTATTCTAAGGTTTTCAAGGTTATTCAGAATCTTATATTTAAAGTTTTCAATGACGTTTGCCCTGAAGCATCCAAACGGTAGAATACACAGAGCATAAAATTCTGGAAAACACTATACAGAAGATATTTTTAGCTTTGTTTACCATTATTGGTAATGGTAAATTAATTAACTTGACGTATTTGCAGACCATCGAATACATTTAAAAAAAATACATAGTGATTCAATTTACGAGGGTTTTTAAATATTATCAAACATATCTATCCTCTTTTCAATTTTAAGTGAATGAAGAAGATCTCTCAGAAGAGTCTAATATAGCAAGATTTTCTCTCACTAAATTATTTCCAATCAATACGGACCATTTGTTTTTTAGTCAGCTGAAATTTTACCCAACCAGTTTATACTCCATTACAATAGTCAATAAATTGTCTATAAATGATATATTTCGATTACAAAATCGCTCGAGTATCACTCGGGTCGGTATCCCGGTGGTCTAATGCTCCATGAACACGCTAAGCAAATTTTGTTTATCTCAAAACGGGTTCACAAAAATAGTTGTCATTAATTTCGTGCACCGAACAGCAGGGCGCAGAGTTATCTAGTCCTAGTTTAATAATTTGCCATCTGATTACTCTTCTGAAGATCTATCTTGTCAGCATCAGTTTTCTTGGAAGCTATTCCATCCTTTCATCACACTGCCTTTCAATTAGAGATTCCAACTATATGACATCATCAACTATTCGAATATCGAATAATAAAACTAAAAATATTCCAATAGTTTCTAATGTATAACAACAGTATGAAATTAATTTTGTATATTTCATATAAATTGTATTATACGTAAGTATATGAAAATTTATAAGAAAAGGAGCTAATTTACCATAAACTGTTTATTTATTATAGTTTTAAAAATACATATTTTATTATATATCTTAATTTGGTTTTTATCGTCGCTGCAGTTGAAAATATCCGCTTGACGTTGCTTAACTGTTAGTAGTATTTTAAATAGTAGGTCTAACGTTTCTGTCTTTTTTTTGAAATTGTCCAAATATCTAAAATCTTTTTTAAAATTATTTGAACAAACATTTGTAGTTTTCACGATGGATAAAATGGTGCTTCTTGATTCGGACATCGATGAATTCTTCGAACAAGCAACAGGTATCTCTTCCACGCCCAAATCAGAATCCTGAGAATTGTTTTATATTCTGTCTTTAGAAATTAGTACGAATACTATTCGAATAGTTGCATAAAAATTCGAATGTCGAATAGTATAAAAAAGCCGAATATATTCGAGTATCAAATATTCAGGTTGGAATTTCTACTTTCAATCAATTGAATATGTGAGAATTGAAAAATTGGTGGCCAAAAATGAATAACTAAAATCCCGACATATCAAAATATTAACAATCGTTATAATTTTTACTGAGACCTTTTTGCCATTTTTATTGATATTGTTAATTCAAAAATAACTCGTAAATTTGTGTTGTCAGATGACAAGTTTTTTTTTTTAATATCAAGTCAAACTAACAAACTCACATCGAATTAAAGCTTTTCTAAATAATTTTGAAACTGCATGGACATTTGCGTGCTGCTCGTTAGGTCAATAAAACTGATGAATTTATAGTTTTGTTTCATCCTATCTATAAATTAACTACCTCCCATGCGGCTTGGCGCTACATTGAAATTTGAAACCGAGAATATCATCCGTAGACTTGTTTCGTTACAAAGACAGTTTCCTAACGCGCAGCAAGGTTGTAGATTGATGGTGGAACACACTCGAAGAAGACGGATCGACTCGGCAGCCTGACGGTCGAAGACGCGTCGAGAACGCGTCGGTAAAATTCAATGCCATGCGATGTGCATAACACAGACTATCAGCTCTAAAAGACAAGGAAATTACTAGAATTTTTTTAATACTGAGATATTTTTCCTCTTACATCAATTGTGGACATCCTTTACTAGAATTATTTTGTATTACTTCATGTGTTACTGTTACGCCGATTGACGTGTATGATATTCGTATTATATTTGATTTATTAATTTTTAAACTAGTTTATTTATTAATACTAGCAGCGTGCAGTCAATACTTTGAAAAAAACCGTTTTTAACTAGAATTTATTCGAAATTGAACATGTATCTTGTAATATTTATATCACAATTATAGTCATTTTATTTACGTATTAACATAATATTTTGTTTTATATTTATAAATATTTAATTTTGCGTTAATTCCCAAAACATACTTATTTCATTATTCTGAATGCACGCGCCTGATATCTAAGTAGGTACATATCCGCTCTAAAACGTATAATATTTCCATTTTTAAAACCTATCCATTAACAGCGCATTTTTACTAAATTACATTTTCTGACATTTCTTCATCGCACTGTACATCATCGATCTCTGAGATTAGGCCTTCTTTCGAAAGGCAATCTCATTCTATCTCTTTCTCTTGTATGATGCTCGTGCTTATGTTGATTTGCCTCAATTCATATTAAAATTCTGTGATTAAAAATAAATATCATAACATTGAAATATACCTTGTACATTGTACTAATCCGAGTATATTAATTTTTCTCAATATTATTCTCGGAATAATTTTGCAGAACTAATAATTGTCGCATGTCTTTTTCCTAACCAAAAATAAAATACTGCCACGGTACATAGTTCATATGAAGAACAGTAATAGAGCTGTAATATATAAGATATATATCTCGCGAAATAGCTACGTAGAAAACTAGATGCAATAAAGGCATTGAATCCATAAAATAACTTGTTAGTATGTAAAATTAAAATAACACTATTTGCATAAATTTTACACTTTTATTAACACTGCGAGTAAACTCACGAACAAACATTGAATTAAACAATTAACTTATCACGGATGGTTTATTTGGATTTTACAAACAATTGGATATGCATATTTTATAAATATGTACATGTTTTCTATGATTTATTAAAAACTGTATAATAGTGTTTGATTTTCAAACGTATTATGTAGTATTTCTATAATTATTATAATTATTCGACCATATAGAAGAACCACGTGTGGCATATTCGTACCGATTAAACATATAATATATTGCACCGTTTTGATGGAGACTGATAAGTTAGACTTACAATATACGATATAAAATGCATCAAGTAGTATATTGAAGATTGGAATAAAATCATTTATTTCACTATAATTACAATAATTTGTAAACTTGTCGAATTCCTATATATTAACAACTATAAGTAGGCAATTGTTTTAATCATGTGTACGATATAGATTACATTCAATCACAGACCACCAAATATAAAGACATGAACTAACACAAATTTATTTTTATTTAAGTATCACACACGTGATCACTTACGCAATCAAATAGCTCCGTGACTTTTTTTTAAAAATTTGACACGTGGTAAAATATTGTATCTACACACTCGATTTTTTTATGATCATCGATTGTGAGAATTCAAAAACACAGCCAAAAACCGTCTCCCGCACTGACCACGTGATTTTTTTTACCACATTTTGAATTCGGGATCTTAATTGATATATAAAACGTACGAACGTAAATCATTCGCGACACTAGACAGCATTTCCTGTGTGAAACAATAATTATTTTTTTAATACGCTTACAAATATATCAAAATAAATAATGTAACGAGTATCTCGGCCACATTTAAAGCATAATTACGGCGTGACAAGCAATTAAAACTGATCGGATTGACTTGAATATTTGAACATACTCCGATCCAATTAAAAAGTAGATCACGTGTGGATACTAAGTATGAAGAGTATTCATGAGTGCCGGGCTTTAACAATCCTCCACATTCATTTGAATTCTTATTCAGATCCGGTATTTCTTGCCCACGCTCTTAAAAACGGATTGTGTTATTAATATGCAATTATTATATATGAATGTGAGCATTTTTACACATGAGTTCAGTGGCCTCGTATGAATCGTGGCACACGCTTTGATTACTCGATTTTACATTGTATTGTTGAATTTTAATTCATCGAAAATGTAAATATATAAGTGATCATTTCAATATATTATTCCGAAAATAATGACCAACTGAACCACAAAATTAAATTAAAGAAAACTTTCAATGGTTACGATACTCGCCTAGTAATCTAGTGGTCAAGGGTTCGAGCCTGGTTTAAGGACCCCATCAAGTTAAACCTATTTTCATAGCTCGAGCGTTTAGCTTAGTTTGAAAATTGTAAGAATATGGATGTGACATGTATTCCGTTTACGCATCTCTATTGGGTCTTCTTTAAATGATATTTTTCCGCTATTTTATTTTTATTATTCAGTAGCTTAAATGAGACCGTTCAACAAAAGCGACCCGACCGTCCAGACCTCGTGATTTTGCAGCATCCACCCTACAGTCCCGACCGCGCTCCGTCAGATTATCACATTTTTCAGTCACTCTCCAATCAAATGCGCGGCGATACGTTCAACAACGACGATGACCTCAGAAATTGGCTCTATAACTATTTTGATACCAGACTAGCCGATTTTATAGAAAAAGCATCTACAAATTGATTGAAAGATAGGATGAAGTCCTGATTAATAATGGAGTATACGTCATTGATTGAAATGTTGTAATTTATTGAATTGTAATTGTTGAAAATTTTGATTTTACAATAAATAATTGAACAAAACTGCACTTATTAGACAACCCAATAAGTAAACTGCATTAATCAATGTATTAGCCATTTGATTCTACAATTTTTTTAATCAACAAATTACGAGCATGTTTAAGCCCGTATAATAAAACAGAAATTCAGTTAATTAAGGGCATTTTTAGGAACTTTCCTGTTATTTAATTTATTTGCTGTAAATAGTTACCAAGATACTAGAAAAGTTATGATGGGTGTTCATCAGTTAATCAGCTAATAATCAGCTTGTTGGTCTAATTTCTTATCAATTTATTTCAATCTGGACCGTTTTTTATCCAAATAATAAATGTATCAATTATAAAAACCTGGAGCTGGCAGAAAAGGAACGAAAGTAGACTGAATGCAGCGGAAATGAGATCACTTAGGCGTATTTGTGGCAAATCTGTTTATGACAGAGTAAAGAATGAAGAAATAAGGAAAGAATGTAAAGCTGATATTAGTATAGTGAGTAAGATTAAGAAGGGATCATTTAGGTGGTTTGGTCATATGGAACGGATGAATGAGGAGAGAATGGTAAGAAAGATATATGACACAAGTATTTATAGAACCAGAAATAGAGGACGTCCGCGGAAGACTTGGCACGACTAGGTAAACGCGATAATGGAAGATGGTTCTGTTAGAAGCCTCAACAATCGGCGAGCTTGTATGAGAAGATGTGTGAATATGGATGAGGCGAGAATTGTGTGTCAGGACAGAAGAGTGTGGCGCTCTATCCTCTCTGCCTACCACCGCGGGGAAACGGCGTGATGGTAAGTAAGTAAGTAAGTAATAAAAACTAACAAAAAATATCTTAGATATTTGTCGTAAACGTATCAGTTGATGTAGCGAAATGGTGATGCGTTTCCACGAATAGGAAAAAATCAATTTTCGAATTCCGGTAACCAAATATTTTTTCGTAAAATAGATTTTTTCTGTATGTGTTTCTTATTGATTAATTTGATTTGTATTAAAAATACTTAAGAATGGATTTAAAAATTACAACTTTACAACCAGGATGTGTTTTCATTTAAAAATATTTATTAATTCCCATTATAACTACACTTTTTCTTTCAAGTGTTTTTAGTAACAAGATAATTTATTAAATTAAATTGGTTTATTATTACAATAAATATGATGGTGTTATTGTTTTATATAAAATAAAAAAAAACTCCTATTAACTGGCTTCAGCATCTTCAGACTTCTAAAGGGAAGCTGTGTAAGGGAAGTGTAAACTTATTAAAAGTATTTATTATCTAATTTTCCCATAACGGGTTTAGAAAAGAAATAATAATAATAAATATTAATATTCATTTTTTTTATTGCATGGTCTAAGTGTATTATTTATTTGATATGCTATATTAATGTTTAATAATTACATCATATTTCTATAAAATATTAAATATAAATATGATAATATTTTTATTAAGGAGAACACATTTTTATTGTGAAGTTGTAATTATATTTTCCCAATTAATACATTTAATTTGTATTAAAAATATCACAGACCTATATTCTGAATAATTACAACTTCACAATAAGAATGTGTTATCCCTAATAATATATAAGTTGTATCAATGTGTCCAAAATTTAATAAAATTTAATTTAATTAATTCTGGCGTCTCGTATCGGATTCCTTTTATCAGATGTATTTGAGATTCCGTAAAAATAAAGCTTTTAAATAATGGAACGATAGATGTATCAATTTGAAAAGTGTAACATATAGGTTCGAAAATTTGTCGTCAATGTATTGTGTGCTGTAACATAAGCGGTCAATGCACGCTCCTCGGAGTGGAAGAGATCAAGGTTCGAATTCCGGTATTACAATATTTTTCGATATAATTGATTTTACATATATATCTTTCTAATTAATGTATTTAATTTGTATTTGATAATATCTTTATATTCAAATTAATTTATTTGATGTGTTTAGTACTCTTTATGTTTAATATATGTTTTACAATTTTTCACTATTTCTTTATTACGTACGTAATACACCCATTATTACTTACATGCTTTGTTATGATCATTTTTATTTATATGGGTAGAATTTATTTTTCACAACATTACAATATATAAAAATATTTTTTGTGTTTTCTAGTTTTCATCTACTGATGAATTTGTATGTTTATGGAACATAGACTTTATATTCAAATACAAATTAAATTAACCAACTAGAAAGATATAAAGATAAAATCTATTTATTGAGAAAATATTTAGTTGCTACCGGAAGTTAAACCTGGACGTTTTCCTTTGTTTTAAAAATGCAATATTACAACAAAAATGTATTCTCCTTATAAATTTTATATTCAGTGTGATTTTTATAAAATAGAAATTTCTTTCATAAATGATTTTTGTATTCATTATTCTATTGTGTATTTTATTTCTGGAGTATCAATGGTTAAAAAAGATCAACACAAGTATTAAAAACAATAAAATGCATTTTCGATCGCCGCTCTGCAAAAACACTATTGGTATATTTTTTTTTTTTTTTTTTTAATTTGCAGGTGATCATATATCGTTTACGTAGTCAAATCAATTATCCGTGAAATATAATATAACAAATGTTCTATCTTGAATCCTGCATTAATCGAATGAAAGTCAATATGCAGTGATTCAACTGCATGGTGAAGTGCATTTCATAATATGTAAACCTAATTAAAGCGGTGTATACGATGGCAACGTATCATAACTCTGGGATCTGTTACGCATTACATAAATGCAGTTTAGCATAACCAGATTATTCATTCAGCGCTTGGAATGTAACCAATTTTTATTTACACTTCAATTAATGCAACGCCATCAAAATTGCAATCTTAGACAGGTGCATTTGATGATTGGGTGGCTGGAAAATTAAAAGCATTAATACAGATATACCGGTTTACATGTGAAAACTCCGCACGACCTTTTAACTAAATAAACTCTATTAACATGATTCAGATCCGTAGTATAAAATAGTTAATGTAAAACAGAGTTAAAATTCTAAGTGATCTATGATTAAAATAATTATTATGGCTTTTCTAGCCTGATGTTGGTTGACACATATGATGCTAGCGAATCATAAAAGTGAGTAAAAATAAATTTAAATTAAATAGTGGAAAAGACTAGTTAAATAAAATCTATTCAAATATATTGTTGATAGAGTAAGAAATGACATTGTAGGAAAATTATTCAAAATAATATCATTTTTCAATAATTAAATTACGGAAAATTTTATATACTTTGATTGTGATATTAGGAAAAAAACTAGCTTATTTTAGACGATGTTTGGAAAAAGTATATGTATTGTAAGGCTTATACTTCTGGGTGTGGTAAATTGGCAAATGCGAGGTTATGTACGATTCAAAGAGTATATCCTTTGGTCTAGCTCAGTAAAGTAGAGAGATGTATAATATGCAATTTGGGCTGTGGGTCGATGTCATTCAATCGGGAACATTCCAATAAAAGAGATACTTAGTTTAAACACAATTTATTCAGACAGGTTATATAGAATACAATAATCAAACTATAGAAGAAATGACATGAAAAGAATGCGGGACAACATATATGCAGATGAACAATAGCACGAACAAGTGTATGCACCTTGCACGAGGCTAGCGATTTTAAATTCTCTAATATTAGTTCATAGTATCGACTGATCACCGTGCCAGTATGGCGGTGACGCATAGGACACCTTGTAGGTAATACTACTCACTAAATATAACCTGATTAACTGTTCAATAAATAACTTGAGTTTATTTAATATACCTGCAGATATACGGAGAATGCCTGCACAGAGGCTGTAGGGTACAGGTGGCGGTGGAAGGACTCCTAGTCGGATGATGCCAACTGAAGGACTGGAATGATGAGGTAGGCATCAGCAGAAGCGGCTAGCGTAGTTCCGAAGTGAATCCCAAAGACTTATGCGAAATGATGAGACGATGATGCAATTTGTTCGGGCTGATACAATCAGCACAGGATTATGGCGGAGGTTATCGGGCGTGCTCAAGACTTTGACAATGTGAACCACGATGAGATGGTGTAGAATTGCGAGCTTCTAGTGATTCTAGTGCTACCGGTGATGATATTGTAGTTGGTTCGACACGATGACTCGATGAGATCACGTGGAACATATAATAGCGCTCGGATAAAATGCACTAAGAATAAGATAGATGCAGATGTCTTTGATCACTCGCGAATTTACAGTGACAATTTATACAAAAATATGGTAAGTCAGATGGTGGATCACGATGGATTGGTTTCGAACTGCAGTTAGAGCTTAAAATTGAGCTAAGTTATATAAATGAAATCCAAAATCCACATGCGACTGAGCTCGCTGGGGAAAGTGTGACCGTTGGGACGCGTTGCCAGCGGAAGTGGATATTCAAAAATGTGCAAGGGAGCGAGAGACTAGACGTATCGCGCGTCGTTTAGTTATTTATGGCGGCATGTACTTGAATATTAAAATAGACCCACGACATAAGTACAGGTTTGTCAATTTTTAAAGCAATATTTTTTAAAACTATTCTTTCAAAACATCATATTTTTACATAACTCACTGAGAAATTTTAGATAAGTTGCGAGTTATAGCCACATGAGTAAAATTATTTAAATAGTCTTGAAATGCGTATATTTTTCAATAATACATAATAAAGTTAATTTACATAATGTATATGTCGTTAGAATATAGAAAACGTGTATACAAATAATTACTTTGGGAACTGAAATTAATATCTCTTATACATTTGAATACATATTTTGAATTGTTCAATTGAATTATACAAAATTCAATTGAAATGTTATAAAATGTACGACGTACTGACATATATATGTACTGAACTTATGAATATATATATATGTATATGTATATATATATGTATAAGTATATATTTGTATATGTATATATATGTATATGTATATATATGTATATGTATATATATGTATATATATATGTACATGTATTTGTGTGTGTGTGTGTGTGTGTGTGTGTGTGTATACAGGGTGTAACAGACCTGGTCCACAATACTTTATGGGTAGATACCTGACTAAATTACGAGCAGAAAATATTCAAGATTTACGTGCCTAGTCTCAACCATGTCAGAGATATAAACATATCAAAAATATCTTAATTATACGATTATTTCGATTAATTGAAATATTTTATTGATTCCAAATTATATATTGAATACAAAAAATTAATGGTCATCGAATTTAGGGCGGCTAGATATTTTTTTGTTACACGATTTAGGGCCTGAAGCAAAGGTATAGATTCATAATTAAACAATTTCGTAAATATTTATTTCAAAGTACGTAGACTTCAAGCTTAATATGATTTTGTAAAAATTTCAAACAATAATATTTTCCATAACAGTAATTTGCACATATTAATTGAAAATTTTCGACTCGAAAAATAGTCAGGTATCCACTAATAAAATATTGTGAACTAGGTCTGTTACACCCTGTGTATATATAGCGAAAGTTCTACATATAAAATTTCATGCTAAAGGAAACAATTAAAATAACAGGAAGGTATCTAAAAGAACAATATCAAATATCTCTAGAATAAGAATTGGGCATTGCCGAGTGGCCTCACATTTGTTTAGATTGATCATAATAGACTCCCCAATGTGTGAGTGTGGTGCCGAGGAGGAGACCCTTGACCATGTCTTTTTTGCCTGTCCATTGCGGATCACAGGTTTTTTTTACAATAACTCCCGGTTAACTTGTGTCATCTTCTCTCCCTTAACTCGCCGCATTTGAGCTATATGATAGCAAATTTCTTGAGCGACAATGATATTAGCTTGTAGCGTAATATTCCCTATTCTATAATATTGTTGTACTGCTTCCTATGAAATAATGTTTTGACTTGTTTAATGGCACAAATCACTCTTGAAGGGTGGATTGCCTGTTTAAAAGAAGAAGAAGAAACAATTAAAAATAATTTTATTGTAATAAAGATTTTCTAGAAGAATTGTACGTACTATTTAATGACGCTTACGTGAACACATTTAATATGTTATTCAAGACTGCCTTTCATATACACGGGGTATCACGCAATTTATGACATTTGTCTTACCGACTATTAATCTAATAAAAACATTTAATGGTAAGAACAATGGTGTTTAACATTCACTGTACGCTACTGGACGATTCATTTATATCAAAACCACCATTAAATTATACTTATCGTTAAGTTGGATTGCTGGCTACTCCATTTACAGAAATGTGTTAGCAATATCAAGTCCATCATCACGGCAGGATATCAGAAATTAGGATACTTGAGAACCATTTCAAGAACTCGCTGACAAACATTTTCAATGAGTTTTAAGATAAAAAATCAAGTACAGCAGACACGTACGCTAACAGAAACGCTTTAAAATGAACCACGTTTTCGATCCAGTACTTAATAAAGAGCAAGCGAAAGCACTGACTGGGAATATTAAATTAATATCAGTATTGCAACGTTGTTTTATATTATTTTCACTTATTTTATTTATTATTCTGGTAATATTTTAACTAAAAAGCTCTAATTTATTTTTCACTATTTCCGAGTTAAGTTTTTAAAACTCCATAATCACATATGTGAAAATAAAACACTTATTTTTTTATTCCAGACGCATTTCGCCTTATAAGGGCATTATCAATCTAACAATTTAACTCAACAACTTTTAATTAATTTTATATATTCTCCACTGTCGAGTAACATAAATATAAATATACGTTGTTGAATCAAGTTGTTACATTGATAATGCCCTTTCAAGGCGAAACGCGTCTCAAGTAAATTAAACGAGTAGAATTAAAAAAACAGGTATTTTATTTTCACATATGTGAAAAGCTCTCATTTAAAACCTTATAAATACAAAGAACTTTAGTTTGTAATATTCTCAATCGTTTGTTAGAGATCTGGAGGCACTCCACATTCCTGTCTCCGAATGAAGTATGTGAGCCTAGAACAGAGACGGCTAACGCCAAATCAGGCAAAGGCTTTCAGTAGGTCATGAAGCTATGGAGTAGCAGTATATTTGGGACTGCATTATATCCTGCACGGGAAGGAAAATGGTAATAAATATGTACAAACTTCACGAAAATTCAATAAAAACAATTAATTACTTCACCTATGTGTACTATATAGGTACTCGTAATATAATATTTAAAATATGATAAAATTATTTCATGTTTATTTAAAAATTATAAAAATGATTTTAGACGTTGTCGTGTCTTCTTCTTCTAGTGATTCTTCTAATGAAATAGTTGTACTATAGACCAGGCGCGGACGCTGCATACATGCTTTGGATGCTTCGCATCCCCTGTGTCAAAAAGCTTTGGACTTTTTATTTCTAGCCGAAAACAGCACTCCTGAATATAAATTAGTCCTGTTCTTTAGAAAACAGTCATAACACACACGTACGCGCGTACGGAGTGGGTCGAAATGCACTTACATTCTCAACTCCGTACACATATATACTAGCTAGCAACAGTGGATTCTATCATTCGTTCCGTATCCGCAAAGTTTGAAAGTATTCAACTTTCGCGCATATGCATTCAGTTCCGCCTGTCAACGTCTTCGAATACTGTATACGTATTCGTTAACAGCATCCATCGTACAAAAAACTACTTTAATGCTTATGAGTATAATGCATGAAATAGAATACATATTACGAAGCGAGCGGATTGTTTTGAGAAATTTGCTTGTGTGACGCATTTTTGATAGTTTGGCTTGAATCCTTATTCTTCGATTATGTGTTACATTTAATGGAAGGTATAAACTTGTTTTCCAGCATCACTTCTACAAAAAGTCACCGCCCGCCACTGCTGTAGACTCTTTGTAAAATTACTGTAGAGTTTTTTTGAAATAAAACTAATTATACAGGTAACACATACAACTTACACATATTGCTTACTGGTTTAATTGTAATATGAAAACCAGAATATCGAGAAGAAGGGTGGATTATTGTATTGGATTGAGAGCATAGTTAAAACATATTATCAGAGAGCATAGTTAAAACATATTATTAGAGAGCATGGTTAAAACATATTATCAGAGAGCATACTTAAAACATATTATCAGAGAGCATACTTAAAACATATATCTCAAAAAAAGACAAACCATAATAACCTCTGAACAAAACCAAGATCCATTTAGAGAGTTTTATTGCTCTCATTTATTTTACAACTGCTTTCAATCAAAAGACTGATAAACATATTTGCAAGATTAAAAGATATTTTTATCTAGACTTAGAAATAAAAATTTAATTCCGATGAAACCACCTGATGGAAAATGGTATCAATAAAATAATAATACGTCAGTGTTTCATATTAACTGCAATCTAGTTAAAAGGACACTTAATCAGTAAGCAAGAATGCGCTACAGCAGAGTGGAATCTTAAGGGTTAAAAATATCTTTATGTGTTATGATGGTCCAGTTTTTCCCTGCCGTTCGAGGAATACAAGCTATAAATCAAAGAACGCCAACGGAAAAATCTCAGCATAATTGTGTTTATAGTAAATTGTATAATATTTAATCTCATAGATGAAATCATCTTAATTGGTCTGACATTTGTCATTGATGAATTACACGACGTATTTATATATTATACTTATCTTGTATCGGATTGTCATTAAATTGTAATATATACAATTAGTTTTTTATTCCAGTTGTATAACTTTTCATAACATCTTCTTTTCTATATAATCCTTGAACACAACAGATGTATCAAAATAAATCAAATATTTAATTATTTTGATGTTATGGAAGTGGGACGTGTTAAATATATTTATCAGCACCTAAGGTATAATAAAATAGTATGATGCTATAAAAATGAATAAAAATACAAAATTGACATGCTTGCGGTATAGTGGTTACGATACTCGCTTAGTAATCTAGTGGACGGGGATTCGGGTTTCGTTCCAAGGAGCCATCAAGTTAGTCCTATTTTCATAGCACAAGCAATAATATTGATGTGACACGTATTCCGTGTACGCATCTCTATTTAAAAAATAAGAAATAAAAATTGACATGTTCACCAAAATAAAATAAAAGAACTGCAGAGGAAAAATCAAATATAAAAAAGTAATTAATGAATCATCTTATTTATCGTATGCTCAACACTGAGGGTCGTAGTGCTCTAATATATCTAGACCTTGGAGTTCAATACACTTCCATTCTTCCAGGTCTTGAGCCATCTTCATCAAACCATTTAAAGAGAACCCTTATTGTTAGCTCTTTTATTTGGTTTATCTATCTTGTAGGAGATCGTCCTCTTGCTCGCTTTCCGTCAACTGTCCCTGAGATTGTCAGTTTTTCGAGCCTTTCGTCCATCTCCCGCACCACATCTCGAAGGCGTATAACATGTTACTTTTCTTCTTTTTCAGTATCCGTGTTTCCATTCCAGACAGTGCTATGGAAAATACTACAGATTTCTTCAGATGTATTTTTTTATTTTTAGAATGCACTAATTTCACCATATCTTTGCCATCACTAATTTGACATTTATTGATTTCTCATTAATGTAATTAAATTACCAATAATATATAGAGTAATCTCTCTCGTCGTTATTCTGGTTAGTGTAGATCGTGATTTCTCATGTGGATCCTTTTAATTATCTACCTCCATCTGGTTCCGTCCTCACAAAGTCTAGAGACTTCGTGTAAAGTTGGAAATTTACCTTACCTTTTACTGGAGTCCATTTAATGCATCAGCGAAAGTTCTCTGAGACTAATTCTTTGAGTTCTTCTGAATACAATAATCGTCCATGGATTTTTTCTTGGTAATGCAATTACATGGACGTTATTACATGTGCATGGACGAATTGAGCGAACGACTAACCGATGTAAAAATTGGCTGCCACATAGGCGGGACAAATGTGAACCACATTAGTTGTGCCGATGTTATGGTTATACTAGCGGCATCTATAAAAATAATAAGAAAGCTTTTACAAATATGTGAAACATATGCCAGTGAACATAATATTTTATACAATGCCAGAAAATCGGTCATAATGGCATTCAAATATGAAAAAAAAACAGATAATATCTTTCCCGTGTGGCTGGACGGGACGAAACTGAGCGTTCAAAATAACTTCAAATATCTTGGCCATATATTCAATGAAGATAGGCAAGACGATGGTTGACATAGAATGGCAGAGTTGAGCGTTCGTGCAAGTATGCTGTCAGCGTTTCTACCGATGCAGTGAGGAGGTGAAGAGGATCCTGTTTAAATCGTTCTTCACCAGCATGTATACCTGCGAGCCTTGGTCGAAATACAAGTAAGTGACGTAAACACCATCTCCAAATTTAGTACAACAGCTCATACAGAATACTGTTTGGATTGGCGCGTTATTGCAGCGCATCTACAATGTTTGCCGAAGGCCATATATATGAATTCGTTCCGCTTCTGAGACATCGAGTTGCGGTCATAAAGCTGCGGCTGGAGCTCAGTACCAACTCTCTGGTGCAAGCGGGGCTCTTATAGAAAGCTGGTTCCCTGACCAGAGAATGGCAACGACTGCAGAATAGTTACAGATACAATAATGGCCGTAACTGAAGTATTTACATATGTAGTATTTATACTTTATATATATATGTGAACTTTATATTTATTTATATTTTCCTTGGTTTCCTATTCATAACATTAATAATATTTCGTAACTTTAATCTATTATATAATATGTGTTATCTTTATAGCGAATCTGGTCATCATAAAAAAATACTCTGATCACGCTGAAATAAACTCATTATTATTATTATTTTTATTATTATTACAATATAATAATATTAATAAATCAAAAACATAAATTTTTTATTCCATTTTGCTTCTCTGTATGTTATTTAAAATACATATATAAATAATAAAGTAAGGTAGTATATATTCAAGCAGTAATTTATTTATTTTCGAGATAATTCCATATAAGACATTCTGGGGGATAAGATGAACCGTTAATCAGATCTATACAGATCTATATATAATATCCCATTGCAAGAAGGGAGGAAACAAAAGTCGGCTAATCACTCCACACTGAAGCTATCCCACGGATGAACGATTCAGAGGAATGTTGTTCTCGTGTGACTGATGTCAACTGTGTACGGATGCTGGGCAAGCGTACCGTAATCGGGACCAGGACGTAAGATTCTCAGATTAATTTTAATCAAATAACGAGTAATGTGCATGTGATAGATACTGACAAAATATATAATTATGATTATAGTTAAAATTTTGACTTCTTGTATTTTGAGTCAGTAAATTATTATAAATAGCCGAAGGTAATTTTTTAATTTTTGAAATTAATTCCTACTTCAGCTTGACGATCGTCGGAACAATATCGACAACCTTTTTTTTGCCTTATCCACTTGTTGGTCTTACTGTCACGAAATGAAAAACCCAACTGCGGTCGTTACATAGTTTTTTTTTATATTGACAGCTAATTTTGACACAACTTAGAACCTAAAACCTGTAGAAGGTGTGGTTGTAGAATATTATTAACTCGTGTTAATCTTAATTATGTGATCGTATCAGAAAGTTTTTTGGATGGCGAGATGGCCCCTAACTATCTTCTAGTCTCATGCGTGTGTCGCAGTGTAATGTGCACGTGCGTGTGTGATTATTTACGTTGTCTCTAGAGCAAGGTATTTAAATAAAAGAGGACTTACAAAAGTTGGTGTTTACTACTGGATGAATTACAAAGGCAGGTTCGACGAGTATATAGTTAAATACGCGTATGAAGTTGAATACTGGAGAAGCTCGCTCGAGATGTCGACGAAAGGACGGTCCGTTGAGAAATGATCGGCTAGCTCCGTGGACTTATCCGTCACGATGTATTAGCATCTGTTTATTGGTCAGTTCATTTCGGCCCTATATGGCTGTTAGGTGAGTCTCTACACGGCCATGTCTATGGGGCGCGTACAGGAATTTTTGGGAAGTTTTTCAAATTATTAACTAAAACAGTTAAAATATATTATAGTATAAAATAATACCACGTTTAAAGTATATTGGAATGCATACAGTCAAGTCCGCTTCAATACACACTTGCGGCGTTTTGCAACACGTCTGTTAAAGCGAAGACGTGTATTCAGAACACCGCGCGGTGCGAGAGTTGGGTTTAGTTTGTACACGTCTGGGACAGTTTTTTGAAAAATACATGCGCAGCTTTATTTGTCAATTTTAAACTCTTCTATTAGTTATACGGTTCTAGTTTACGCGTTAACATGATAACTGAATTATTCTCGTGTACTTAATACTACATACTTAATACATAATATATCAAATAAATATTAAATTTATATGTATTTCGCAAAGATTATAGTTATACACAGCTTTTTTGTTTGTACAGAGTGCAACGCTCTTGCATGCAAGATCACCACATGTCTACGCTTATACTCGTACATAATTACATGAACAATTTATCGATCATACATCCATATTCGGAGATTTTGAGGATTTTTTTTATTCCTAACTATGTGGTTAAGCTCTACAAAGCCTATCCGTCGAAGGATAAGAGCCTAAACCTCTCCTTCGCTCAATATCGCTGGTCTGGTTCTCTCTCCCCAACTTCAAGTGTGACCTTACATATAATTATTATTTGGTATTCTCGAGTATCTTTCCTCTGATAATTCCTTTTTCGATCTTGGTTGCCTATTCATTTAGCTAGGTTTATTTTCAGACTACTTGTATTGGACAAATGTTCGAAATCTCACATCATTGTCAATATTAATTGGGTGTTAATTATTAAAGCAAATTAAAACCATATCTATGATGAGTCTTTTCTCGTTTTAATTTTTACCTTAATTTAACCATATTTTTAAAATAAGTTCAAAGGCTAGAATTAAGTATTCTGGAAAAGATGATGATGAGAAAAAAATAAAGAGATAATATTATGTTGCCAAAAGACAGTCTGTATGTTTAATGGTATGAATTGTCTTCTTACATACTTTTCAACCATGCCAGAATAAATGTATTATTAGTTAATAATTTTATTATTATGCATAATATATCGAACAGGAGGAATAAATCATGACCCCTCCCCTAAGGTTATGTAATTTGATTAAGAGCTTGTTTACTAGCGAGAGAGAGAGGGAGAGAGACACACGAGGCATTACAACGCTGTTACACGTGTTTATCATTTTTCTCGGCCAACATTCAACAACAGAAGAAGAGAACAGAGTTGCATTGAGATTAAATTACGCCCTTAAAAATAATATCATCAATCGGCACTACGGCAAGAAGCTGGTGTAGACTGTTTCAAAGGCTGTAGTAAAAGTTAAAACTTACTTTCAGAATTAACGCTTCGCGAAGTACACGCTCACCAACTTGAAGCGTTCGAAATTAATGCTCCAATTGCCGTCTTTATATCTCCATGGTTTGCAGTTCATTGTACAACCCGCATTGCAGGCAACTAAGAGTGTCAAGTATTGAACTAGCAACACGGGTAGGATCAAAACTGTCGGCGGAAATCGATTAAGTAGTCGTTCGACTGAATTGTATTTTAATACAAATTAAATTAATTAAGTAGAAAGATATACGGAAAAAATCCATACAGGGATTCGAACTTGAATCTCTTCTTATCCGGGGTAACGCGTGCATCATTTTCGTTACAGCAATCGAATACGTTTTCGACCATTTTTAAACTTGTATTGTGTAATATTTCCAATTGATACATCTATTATTCCATTTTTAAAAACAATCAACTTTATATTGCGTTGAATCTCAAATACCTTTGAGTAGGAGACGCAATAATTTTATATACTTATTTAAGAGGTCCATGTTCGAATCCCGTTAGCAACTAGATTTTTTTTTCTGTATATCATTTGGTTGATTGATTCATTTTGAATTAAAAATACTACAGTACTACGTTCTGAAAATGCAAAATGTGTACTCCTTAAAAAAATATTTTTTCTTATTTATTATATTTGATAATAATGGATTCTGTGAAACAATTTGACTTCCACTATCAAGATTTATTGGTGAAAGTATTGTATATCTGTATTCTCTTCATAAACTAAGCGATTGATGCAATTTGGGGTATTAAAAAAGTTCATTTCTAAGATGTTTTTAAATCATCTGAGCGGGCTGCGATCGTCCCGAATCCCGCCTCGGCGTAAAGCGCGGCAGTGGAAGTAAAACGCGAAACGCCAGTGAATTTATGCTCCCTGGGCGCCCATAACGTGTCATTACTGCCACGGTACAAGAAGTACGACACAAAAGATCTGTGTTGTATGGCGCACCCGAGCTGAATAACAAATCATCGCTCGCCCTCGTCCTGGGCTGCCGCCTGGAGCCGCCCGCGGATCATGTCGGGCGGCAAAAATTATACTAAATCTACCGTCAAAATTATGATATACATGATGCGCTCCTTGGCCACTTTATTTTGTGTTTAATTCATAAAATGATTTTTTGGTGCGAGGTACATGGAATACCTTTGTATTTCTAGCTTATGCAAATAATCTGAAATATAAAATTCCAATTCTCATCAATTCCAAATTATAAATACAAATGCAGCAATGTCAAAATATCTGTTGACATATATTTTGTCCCAGACGTTTTGTCTAAATGTGTAAAAATGATGCAGAGTTTATTGTACTTTCAAGATCAGACATCAATATTCTTACTATTTTTAAAAAATAGAACTAATTTACTAGCTTCCAGGTGATGAATAAATGCTTTACCCTCTAATTACAAAGTCGGAATCTTATTACTGAAAAATGAACTAATCTAGATTTTATGATATCGAGAAATGTGTTATATTTTACGATCCATTAAGATGCTGTATAATGGAAGAGCAGATTAGATGATATAGGAATCTTGGAAAGAAGATAAAACCATGCCATTTTTATGTCATAGTCACAACATCGTATCCTTGTTCATACTGTTTTAAATCAAAAACTTGACTTATTAAATGATTTTTGGGACGACGTTAAAACACCATCCGCTTGGTGACTTTGTGGAAGAATTATACCAAAAAAATACATATTTAGCCAATACTTAAAATCATTAAATAAATCAAAAGCGTTTTCAATAATACGCATTTTAGGGGGGCTTGCAACAACATACCAGAAAAAATGAATAGTGTTTGCCGACTGCAGCAAAATGTTCTTGTAAACTTTTTTAGTATTTCTGAAAAATATCGTACTTTACAATAATTACAACAATTTACTTTTCATCCCTTGATATTTTATGTGATATTTACCTTTACGAAAGTAGAAAATTCTTCAAATTAACAATATTAATGGAAAATGAAAATTAAATATATTTTTTTATTTTAACTTTAATAAACAAACTTTAACCTATACGTATGTACATGTGAGATCTTCCACAACACGCAGAGAGCCTAGTAGAGCACCCACCGCAATTTAAAAAATATATATATTTATAAATTAGCCAATAAATAAAATAATTTTTTTACCATTTTACAAATAAAAATGTGTCCGAATATAAAATTAAATTAAAAACAGAACATTAGATAGCAAAAAACCTAAGCTAGCTGGGTTATTGAGTGGCGTTTTTTAATTGATTATTGATAATAATTTAAATTACATATTTAAATAATATAATAATGTTTTTTGTACTAATTAAAAGTATTAATTAGAGAGAAATACATATAAAATCAATTTTATCAAAAAATATTGTGTTTTTTATATGTACATTCTAATCAATACATTCAATTAGTATTTAAAATATCACAGACCTATGCTCTGAATAATTATAACTACACAATAAGAATGTGTTCACCTTAAGAATGTTTTTTATAATTTATCTTGACGACTTCATTCAACTTCGTTCATTTAGAAATGAATATATTCTTTACCTATTGAATTATATTAAAAATATAATTGAATTATTAATTGAATAAAAAATTATAATAAAATAATAATCGACTTTCTAAGGTTTCTTTTGTTTCATCATAAAAATCAAGAATCATGTAGATATACATATATACATATATTAACACTCTTTAAAATAAAATTTGCTATTTATAAATGTTTGAAAAAAATGTACAATGGTCGGAATTTCAATGATTATACACGATCAGATCCGATTCACACAAACTACTGAATGTACAACGGCCTCGCTAGAGAGCATCGCTACGAAATGCGTACGAAATCAATAAATCGTTTCGTTTCACAGAACGAGACCCCCTGCAGTGGTAGGCGTGATAGCTAAAATCTAGAATATTGTATTGCATAGAATTTACTCTCCTATATATATATATATATATATATATATATATATATGTATTGTACATTTACATCCTAAACAACCCTTTTTTAAAACATAATAATAGTACTTTTAAAATTAGAAATATTAACTTTGTGTTTAAAATTCATATTTTATATTTATTATCTTTGTTTTATTAATCACTGAATTGAGTTTAAATACATCTACCGGTATCGAAAAATACAATTTTTTTCTTCAGGATGTCATAACTAACTAAAAATATGTATCATTGTTTCTTCACCAGAATCTATTTAAAAAAAAAATTGTTAATAATAAGATCTTATTCTGCTCACTAGACTCAATAATTATTGTTTTTTTTTCATCTTGTTTTGTATATATCGCGCATTGAAACCATTCTTCGGTGAGATCATAACGATGGCGCACATGACTGAAGAATATTTCTGGATCATAGGCGAGCCACATTGACATTCAGTATATATTATATTATGTACGAGCTTTATTAGAAATCATTATAGCAAAAGTGTGTGAAATGCTTAATATTGTAACGCACTCTTCCGTATATTCATACACTTTAAATATTTTCGTTTAAATAAAGGTGCAGACACAATTAGTTCCATTCTTTTGTATTGGCCAACGGCAGGCATAATGATAGTCCAGCCATAGTTTATGGGTAACGCTCCGGGCAGGAGCTGATTACAATACACTTACATTTGTCAAATGTCTAATATTTTGATATTCTGCTCCCAAGAACAGGTTGTTCGAGCACAGGCATATTTGTCAGAGCAACGGAAGCCTTCACATTAGGGGCCTAAGTATAACAATATTTTTTTACCAACGTTCGTAGATCATGTTTTCAAAACGTATCTGCTACCCCAAGGCACGATTAAATAAGTCAAGTTTCTCGCACTCGAGACTTGAAATAGCAAGGAAAAAACAGTTCTAAAATAAAGCATTACCAGAAAAAACTCTTCAATAATATATCACAACGTTAGAAGTTACTAAGTTAATAACTTAATTGGTTTTCAAATACAGTTGAGCTCCGTTATAACGCGCCCCGGTTTAACGCAAAATTGGATGTAACGCGATGCAGCATTGATCATTTTTTTTTATTTTTAAATCATATATTTTTTTGAACCACCCAAATTTTTTGAGGTTAATCGTTCAAGGAGCATGGAAGCTACCATTGCAAGCATGTAAGCTATCACGATAAACATTATTGTAATAATGATTTATTAGAAGAATTCTTCAAATCTAAAATAATTATAGCTTGTTAAGCTAGTGGTTAAGACGCTGTCGGGGGTTCGCGCTTCGTTCCAGAAGACAGCAAGTTAGTCCAATTTTTATAGTACAAGCGCTTAGCTTAGTTTGAAAATAGTATGAATATAATAATAATATGTGACGTGCATTCTGTGTACGCATCTCTACTTTAAAAAAAAAGTTACTTGTCATAAGGCAAACGTATAAATAACCGGTCAAAAAGGAGAAAATAAGATGTTAATAACACTGTGCCACTGAATGTAGATTTTCTTAAACCCCGATAGCATTTTTGAACCCCAACGACCGCGTTGTAATCCACCCCGCTATTAGTGGCAACATACTACCCATTGAATAGAATAATTAAAACGCGATTTTAGAGCCCCTGTAATATTCATTAGTTTGGTTTAACTGATTCTGTAATGCCTTGGGATAGCAAATATTACTATGAAACTATACTAGCTAACTGGTTTGACTTCTATTTATGTGAGATTATATTTTCGTTCTGCCCTCGGGGTAAAGTTAAAGACCATTTAAAAGTTATCTGTTTTTCACTACATGTCACATTTCTCAGCACTTCTCAATCCCTTGCATTTTATATTTACGTATTTTTCAACCTATTTACTAATCTTTAATGTAAATTTTATTACATAGGGCACTGCAGAAAAGTGAACTTTGTTTGGTGGATATATAAAAAATTAAAATTTTAAAAATATAAGTATGTACAACCTCATAAACATAACATTTTATGTCCATCGCGAGAATTCAGATTAAGGTTTTTAATGTATTTCCTGCTGTATGGTTTTTCGTCGACCGACTAACGTTATACATTAATTTTGAAATTTTCCTCAAAAAATACACTTTTTGAATTGGATCTATGCGAACATGAATTTTTCGTTTATTTTATGCTCCTTATTGTTTACAAGGATTATATTTTGAAAAATGATAAATAAATAAAAATATTAATTAAGTATAATAACATTATTAGCAGGTAAGTATATTGAAACAGATTAAAATCGTTTGATTCTATTGAAAATTAATTGTTTGTGAGATAATTTGGAGCTGCAAAGTATTCGTCGCGAATTTTTGGTATTTTGAATTGATTGAGTATACAATTTTGAAAAAAAAAATACATATATCCATTTGCTAAACGAAAATGTAATTGATCGAGTAATTTTTTTTCACCGTTGTAGCAATAATTGCACCCTGAAACGAATACCTACCCCACATTAATATTCCACACTATAACCCCATCTCACGAATGAGTAAGTTATACAAATTAGTTGAGCGCATTCTTCAATACATTATTTGAGTTATATTTTTAAATGAAACTGTTTTTATATACGTAGGTACTAAATATAAGTTTATATTATTTTATCGACTCGTTTCTTAAATTTGAAAAGTATTCTGGGTATTCTTACTGATCGTTTATTTTTTTATAAAATTTATTGTAACTTTTACCAAACATTTTAATTGTATATGTAATTAATATCATAAGATGTTAGATGGTTATATTTTTATTATACCTAATATTTAATAAAAAAAATTCTGATCTTTTACGATCTCATGAAACTCAGAAGTCCATGACCGCAGTCATTACGGTTGACAACACATCTCTCGACATTTCCTCTGTGATGCCATCCTTTAAATTAAAAAATAGTATCTTCAAAATATCAACGTCAATTTATAAATTATACCTTCCAAATATTAATGTTCTGTAACATTGATAAAAAAAAACTAAAATACTTACTTTATAACACTAAACAATTTAAACAGGTACATAATTTCAATTTTTCAATTAACTATTGAATATGTCGTATATATTAGGTAAACAAACATTAAATAATAGGAACGGTGTGATGTGTGATAAGAAAATATTCAGTATACTACATTAAAGCTTTCATGGCCATAATCCATATGATAAAAACAAGAAATACCTCCTATGCTATTCTCTCGTGTTACATTTAAGGATATTAGCCGACAGAAATAATTTATGCAAAACTTCAAAGAATGTAGTGTTTTTTTCTGAGATATCTTACATACCTAACACTCTCTTAATTTATAATTGCCTCTTTACCAGGAACTTAACTAACTCAGATACATTGCCACGGGTGTTTTCTTGGTGAATAGCAATATTCATATTACCAACGATCACATTTTTTATTTGCTATCTAGAGCTTTAGGAATTCTGACTGAATAACATATTATTTCGCTAAAAGCATATGTTTCATGAAAAATATATTTTTAATAACTGCTAAAAAGTTTTTGGTGAAACTGGAGAATTCCATGATTATTTGATAAATTGAGTTGAAACACTTTGTTTTTTTGTATTATCGATAGTGAGAAGATGCTCTTGAAAACGTTTTAAAGATAAATATAATAAAATAGAGTGAATTTTTTTTATTTATTTGAAATTTTAATATCAATTAAAATTTAATTGTATAAAACTAATAAGTTATGTAAAATGTGTCATTTATTTGTTGAGCCTTTATTAAAAATAAATAAAAATTCATCACTTATATTTATATCAAAACTAAAAAAATAAAATAAAAAGTAGTTTCTACATAAAATAAAAAGTTATCTTTGTCAAATTAAAGAAAAAAATTTATTAAAAACACATTTTTATTATTACAGATTTTTTAATTACAGAACGTAGTTAAATATTGATTTCTGTATAAAGTTGATAGCTTTAAAAATAAATAAAATAATTGACATAATATGTGTTCCAAATTTGTCGAAAACTTACTGGTTGATATGGCGAAGTGATAACGCGTTCCCCGATTAGAAAAGTTCCAAAACTAATACTTTTTCGGTAGTAAATTTTTTCTGTTTATGTTTTAAATTGAATAATTTAATTTGTTTTTGACTACGTTAGTGTGGTGCCTTGCGCAATCCAATTAAATGTTAATTAAGTGACCTTGCTTCTAAAGGAAGATTTTTGGAGTGTTTTCGGTAGGTATCTGATGTGCTGTAATCCAATAGTAATTTGAGTCATTTTCGAATATGTTTCCTACTATTGTACAAATTGATTTTTACACTATGTGCTATGCATTTAAATTTAATAATTTTGTATTTTTTCTTACTTTTTTCATGCAAAATTATTCACTATTTTTACTATTAACACTTTGAATTAATTAGGAATATTTCAAATGTATTTTTATTTCTAATTATGTACTCAAAGTGCATCAAAATCACATGAAATCTATCGGACTATTAATTAATGCAAATATTACATGGTAACAAATTATATTTTTTAAATAAATTAAGAAAATCCAAAAAATACCGCACAGAAGGTTCAATCAAAAAATCCCACATCTCAATTTTTTAATTTATCGCGCAACAACAGTTAAATTAAATAAATTGGAAAACAACGAACACAACGCCGATAACAATCACATTCAACAAGTACATTTTTTCCTGGTACACTTTATTAAGACGAGTACTGGGAGCGTTTCAGGAAACAGAAAGTATCCCCCCAGTGCAGAAGTAAAGTTGCGTGTACACTGCGCCCTGCACGCCCAACCAGTCATGTACTGGTCCGCGCTACAGCGGGCGGTGTCACCCGTGAGAACCGCGACGCTTGGACCGAGTGCAGACACGTTTCTCGACTCGATACTTGATGAATCAGTTTGTTGCGATGAAAAATGATACGAGTAAAAAATACTGCGCCGTGTAATGGTTCAAGTCAAATAAATAAAAAGTTTTCTATCATAGTGTGTTTCTTCTGGTATTCTCTATAGCATTCAATCCCTCCACTCTTTTTCCCTCCAGTTTTTATATTCTTCTACTAATATTAGATTGTAAACTAATATATTACATTTATTTATTAAGACTTCATTGACATATATATTTTTGTTGTAACAGAGGTGAATAAATTATAATATAACATAAGATACAATTATATTGCAATTAAATACTCGTAGTTTGTTGGGATTATCCTGGCTACTTTGCTAAACTGATATCTGTGTTAAAGTAGCTAAATTTTTTCGTGCTGTTTTGGTATTATTTAAGATAAATATTTGACAGAAATCAAAATAGAGATAAAATAAAGAATTTTTTTTTTTTAATAAACATGTAGTGGGGGTGTTATAGAACTAGTTATTTATTAGTGTAGGCACTGTATAATATTATGTTAGTATGTTGAATATATTTGCTTCTATAATTTTCATAAATAGTTCTTAAAATATAATAGATATATATATACTGTCAAAATCCCTCCCCCCCCCCCCCCATATGGTACTCATAGTATTCGATTTGATGTCAATGTATGCAGTGATAAATTCGAACGTTGTTATGTATGTTAATAATTAATTCATAGTGAATGGCAAGATCATCGATAACCAATATGACGAAGATTTAGAGAAATTAGTCCGTCATGCAGTGGAATGGAATCCAGTGAAAATGAGATCCCTTAGGCGTATGTGGCAGATCCATTTATGACAGATTAAAAAATAAAGAAAGAATGTAAAGCTGAACTTAGTATAGTGAGAAAGATTAAGAAAGGATCACTTATGTGATTTAGTCATATGGAACGGATGAAAAAAGAGAGAATTGTAAGAAAGATATATGACACAAGTGTTGATGGCACCAAAGTAAGGGACGTCCGCGGCAGACTTGGCACGATCAGGTAAATCAGATACTGGAGGATGATCTTGTTAGAAGCCTCAATAATCGTCAAGATTGTATGAAAACATGTATGAATGTGGATGAGGCGAGAATTGTGTGTCTCTCTGCCTACCTCCGCGGGGAAACGGCGTAAGTAAATAAGGTCCGTCATAAAAATAACTACTACCAAGTGAAATCTCTAATATTCTCCATAGCACTTGTATGAAATAGAAACATAGACCTAAGAAAAAATGAAATGTATTGGATGCTTTTGAGGTTTGATGCTGGAAATGGTTGATTGCGAGGCGCACTATCCTCCAGGAGTTACAGATTAGTTTAGTTGAGGATTACAGAAAGACTTTCAACCACATGCAGAAGAATAATTCTTTCATACTTTGGACATGTTTTTAGAAGAAACGATGAAAGTCTCTACAAGCTCGTGATCGTGGGAACATATAAAAAGATTAATTAATACAGTTATATGCTCATATAAAATGAAATATTTTTAAATAAATATCAGATATCTCATAGAGACGGAACTATTTTTATTATATTTTGATCGCCACGTGTACAACAGTATTAATAGACTTGTAACATTATTGACTTGTGACATTAATAGACTTGTAACATTATTGACTTGTGACATTAATAGACTTGTAACATTATTGACTTGTGACATTAATAGACTTGTAACATTATTATTCCGAATCCGCTACAAAATTTAGATAATGCCTGATGACTGATAAATGCATTTGTTTTAATGATTTACGGCAGATTATTTAGAAATAATGTTTTTTTTTTATATACCTAAGAATGATCGATGAATTTTACGTGTTCCGTATTTTTTTTTTAAATTGGCACTAATGCCACTAATAATCGAAGAAATAAACAAAAAATTTTCTTGGAGTAAAATACTCCCACGAAATTACAATTGAATACGTGATGATTAAACAAACTCGCATATAGATAAATCAATCGGAAAGATACACAAAAAAATCTTTATATCGAAAACATACGGTCGTAATATACAGAACATTGTGGCTTAATCGAAAAAGGTATCGCAATGTAATAGAAAGTTTCAGGTTCGAGTCCTAGTAATGACTATATTTTCGATGGAAAGATTTTTTCTGCATAACTTTCTAATGCGATTTATCTAAATTTGTTCTAAATAAAATGTTATCAAATTTAGTTTTTGCCAATAAATAGTTACTGTCTGCAGGTAAAAAAATAGATACACAGCTCTCCTGTCCGAAGAAACTGACTTGAGTCCCATTTACGCCAACTCGAAATATTCAGTCTTCAAATAACGTACAATAGAAGAACAAAAATCTTATTTTTGTTATATATAATTAGTAGGTATATCAAATAATATCAATCCGTACAATCAGTTCAATCCACCAAGACATTTCATGTGTTAGCAATACGTTTTTAAAAATGATTATTTTGAGTATATCACCAAGACCTCTGCTAAATCCGATATGATACTTTAGAATTCATCCCTATTTTGCAATTTAAGGCATCTATAAGTCATAAGAAAATACATAAATCTATATTAAAATCTAAATTTTTGCTAAAATCAAAACTGGACAAGTTTTATGACTTTTGACTGTTCAATATTGTATAAGTAGAAATCACTTCGTTATACGTTTACAAAAATTTTTGCATTAATTTTTTGCCATTTAAACAACGTATTATAATGTGTTGTATTGATATTTTTATTCACCTTAAAATGCAGATAATGATTATCCAATTACCGGCCAGCTGGGCTTACTGGAAGCGCTGATTGGACGTCTGAACACCAACGGAACCATCATATAGCACGTACAAACTAGATCGAAAGATGACAGCATAAAAAGCGGACTAGGGACTATAAAAAACTAACCAGGATTCCCAACATGTGGGGTCACCATAATATTTTCAAATATGGACTGAAAAAATTCCTTCTGTAAAAATGATATATTCTTAGATATATAATAATGAAGATTTTGGCGGTAGATGCTTTATCGTTATTTTATACTCGAGTATATACTTTGACTTGTACTCTTTTGCACCAGAAAATATAATTTGTACTTGGCTTTTTCATAAAAGCGAAGTAATGAAACTGGTGTATCTTAAATAATATTAAGAAAACTCTGTATATAGTATATAGAGTTTTACATATAAAGCTTACTTATAAAGTTTTTTAGTTGTTCGACTGAGACAGAAATCTGTCGTGCAATATTACGATTATCTGTAAAAATAACATCCTTATTCCGTTTGAAATGATGGATGATAACATAACAGTATTAATCGAATCTAACCAACAGTTTGAGTGAAGAATGAATGAAAGAAAATAACAACACAATACGAATAATTTACTTAGAGAAAATTATACAGTTGTATACACACGTTTTACGTTAAGACACCCCGACATAAAACATACTTGATCACTTGTTTAACACTGTTCGTAAATTGCATTTTTTTTTTGCATCGCTCCTACTCTGACACGTGGTCACTGGAGTGTCATTTCTCGCCGAGTAGACTCGTTTCGCGCCGTCAGAGTGTTGGCCCCGGCTTTTTCCACGGCATGCGGGACTATCTCTATTTGTCTCGGAATGGAATTTTGTCAGAGCCTGGCGAAACGGCGGCAAAAAGCCATCGGCGCCATTACGTTAAAATCCAAATTTGGAACGGCCATATCAATCAAGATGCCATCTCCTTGCCAGTGAGGAAAGATGCACATTTTCGTACTTAATTGTGTTGCCATGTTTAATATTCAGTATGGAGTTTGCTTACGTAATTTGTATACTTGAACACCGGTGTACTATCTTGGCAACATACAATCTATCTTGTCAATGTCGGTTCAAGGATTTTCACTAAAGATAGATTGCACGAAACAAGAACATATGTACATATATCTCTTTTATGTGTTAAAAAAATTGAAAGTATATTTTAACATTTTAATAACTTATAAAGTTGATCTAAAAAATGATTTATTTAAAATCCAGATATGTTTTTATAAATGTGCACTTTTCTGGGCTAATCTATTACATTTTTGTTTTGGCACTTATAGCAGTGTTCATCGTCAGAGTTAATGTCGTCGACGTCAGTGACCTCGTAATGGATCCAAAACGTCTGTCAAACTAATGATATATAGGCGAGGGATACCAAGAAATTGATCACAGATAATTAACAATGGTCGCAGAAATCTGAGAACTGAAACACTTCTCAGATTTTTTGATCTAAAGATCAATCTGTCTGTCTCTAAACAGGTATATAACATATTTCTGCCGAGTTAGGAGCTAAGTTTGACAATTTTTTCTTTTTTTAACCAACATATATGTCATCACTATGAGAATCTGATTGTGTGTTCTTGGACATATTCAAATATTGCTAAAATCAAATTACTTAATAAATGTATGTCTTAATTTATTTCATTTATTTTGTTTCAGGTGCACTATCCAATCAACTACTCATCTTCTGACATTCAATTTCCTGCCGACGCAATGTAAGTCGTTATTAATCATTATTATTATTACCATATGTAAATGTACTTTAAGGCATGTCAATTGATTGCCCATGAACCAAACATTTACAAATTTCTGTAGAGCGAACATTGAAAGCGGTAATTGTTACTTTATAAAATTATGCATAAATAAATATTTTCCATAAATAGGTTATTACATTTTCACGGAAACTCGGAACCATTGCGAAAATTTTCATTTAGTGATAAGTTGTAAAGTGTGTAATTAACACGGAATTGAGTGGTATTTTCCAAAACATGCGTCATAAAAACAAGGAAATAATATTTGATTCCTTGCCTATTACATATTTTATTTTTATCTGTGATGAAACTACAATATTTAGATTAATCGTAATCGTCGATTAATGAAATTAAGAACTTAACATAATCGGTGCTTACCCGAACGATTATTATAATAATTTTAATTTTATATACGTTATCTACAATAGCTCGCAGCTATTTGTTTTGGGATCGATTATGACTGTTTTTATTATAGTTAATTTTGAAAGAGTTATTGCAATGAATTTGCTTTTTATGAGAATATGTACATATATTTTTAAGCATCTGTTCTCAACTAGAAGAAGACATTTCATTGAACTTTTTTTTTAAATTTCTCTTGACTTATACAGCGTGTAACAGGGCTAGTCTACAATATTTTATGATTGGATTTCGGACTAAATTATGAGTCGAAAATGTTAATGGAATATATGCCTTATCTCAATCATGTCAGAGATATAAGCATTTTAAAAACATCGTAATTGTGCAACTATTTCGATTAATAGACATACTGTATTGATTCAAAATTGTGTATTGAATACAAAAAAAAGCGTCATCGAATTGAGCGGCAAGACTATTTTTGTTAGATGATTTACAGCAAACATATTAATCAATAATGTATTTCGAAGTACTTAGATTTAAAAGTTAAACATGATTTTGTAAAAATTTCAATCAACAATATTTTCCGTAACTGTGCAGAATTGGCATATATTCCTTGAACATTTTTGACTAGTAATTTAGTCATAAAATATTATAAACTAGGTCTACTACACCTGTATATATTATTATAATTTTAATCATATCTTATTATTCAGACCATAGCTAATATGATCGTAAAAAACAATACTAATGTCACTATTTTTTTTACTAGCTTACCAAAAATAGTTAAAATTTGATAATTTTTTTATTCATATTTTAAATGAGGTAAAGAAAGATTCATTTCTGTAAACAAGATACAAGTAGTAACAGGTATGTTAAAATTATAATTGCAATCATGTCGAAGTTAAGTAACTCTGTACGGAGTCAATGAATGTATCCACCCACGCGATATATCAATTCATTTTGATTTCCAGCTGCCTTATTCCAGGTATCGTGCTGACAACGCAAATAGTTAACGTTTGAAGTTCAAGTGCGGTAATCATTTCTGCCAAACACGTGACGTTTGGACTGCTCACGTTATCCATAAGCGTGCTCAGATACCCAGAATAAATATGCTGGCCGCCATAAATTAATTAATTAAATTACGTAAGATTGAATTTCATTGGACGTATACATTTTTTTTAGTACTTAGTAACAATATTAACGAAATGTACGAAAATTATCCGGTATTAGTTTTGATCGATAGAAATATTTACAATAAAATAGTTAATGAACTTCGGTTGACATAAAAGAGGTATAATTAAATTTTGTTTTTTGTCCAAAATTGCTTTTATTGATTTGCAGAATGTTCTTTGAACGTCTTCATTAAAAAAATATTTCTACAAGAATATTATGAAAAGGTTTACTTTGTTACTTATTTATAAAAATATCATGTTACGTGAGATAAAAGTAACTAACTATAGATTTGCAGCTGTTATCATCAACATAAAACTGAACCATGATTTAAAATAAATATATTATAAACAAGCTTGCATTATTCACTTTTAATTTATTCGCATGTCACGCGATTAAACTTCGTTGATCTTGTAACTTATGTATTTCTGTGCGGCAGTTTTGAATATACTGTTCCTTGTCCTCAACTGTCAATTTTGTCAATCAATGCCTATCTATCAGGATCATCAACGACTTGTTGATAATCTGTGTATAAAAAATTAAATAATAATGCTGTATTTATCCATATAAATAGTTAGGTCAGGTATCCCATTTTCCTCGTCTTCCACACAGCATCTTAATGATGTGTGTATAGACTTTTGACCGATCTCTCGACAAGTCAGATTGGTTGATTCATAAAATCAGTCGTTCAGGTATTATGCGACGTTTGAGACCAGTCTTATCCATGCACCACGCTCTATAAGAAATGAATAAGATCGCTCTTAATATTATATGACACCCCCTGCGTGGATTAACATCGAGAAAAATCCGTAGCGCTGTGTTCTCTCTGCTTGTCCACACGGAAACACAGCCGAGCCAGTAGTCACGGAATGTGTGCTGAACAAGTCGGCTGATGCGGCACTGTACTGATGTGACGTGTCGGTACAGCCGCTGTAGCGCTATCGCATCACGATAACGTGCGTGGAGAGCCGGGGTCAAAGCGTCAATAGATACTATAGTGTAATATCTCAAACGCTTCTGATACTAAAGTACCCCATACACAGAGATGCACATGAAACTTTTATCTGTACACTGGTTCTTTTACATCTGTTCAGGGGCGCAACGCCCAGTATGTCCATCGAGAACTTTTTATAAATCATTAATAATGAACAATTTGTAAATCATCGAAATAAAATAAAAAATCCAGAGAAAATACTAATAAATACCTTAATACTTCACTCATACTGTCTATATTTTCATTAAAGACCGAAAAAAACCCTAATTCTTTCCATACCTTTTCATCCGAATAAGTCGACACCAAGCTGTATTTACTGTGTCAACGTGCGTGTTGTACAAATATAGTGAAAAAAATTAAAATAAGATATGTTTAATACATTAAAACTTCTCCACTCATTACCTATTAATAAAGACATATTAAATTAAATAAACCATCGAAATATTAGAAAAATCAATTCAGATAAAACATTAATAACATCTTACTCTTTAATATTTCGCAGTACTGTCTATATTTCCATTAACGACCGAAAATAACTCTTTCCGAATAAGTCGGCTCCAAATTCTATAATATTTAGACTAAATCGATTAAACTTGACATTGGGAGGGACTGCACATAACGAAACACAATAGTGACAAAATAACTCAATATGTGTGTAATACAAAGATGACTTTTGTGAAAAGGGTGGCTTGAAACATAAATACTTCTTCACTCGTTACCTGGTATGGAACAACTGAAAAACCGTCCAAATATTTTATGAAATTAATTTGGAGAAAATACTTAATAATAACATCACGTTCTCTAATACTATCCATATTCTTTCCTCCTTCGTGTTAGTACTGACACATGGCACACAATGGCCTCAATCAGATAGTGCTCCGCTCGCAATGCACCTTCACAAATCCCCGTCCTGGGTTGTCATCACAGCTGACTCCAGCTCCAGGGTCTCTCCAAACAAAAGCAATGTTGTCCCAGGATAATCTCCTTTTCTTGGTTGTCACTTTGACGCGTAATGTGGCCAAAGAATTGGAAGAATCTGTAGATAAGGCTAGCTGAGGTTGAATTTGTTGCAGAATTGAGGCAGTCTTGTGATAAAATTACTTTAAATACTAATTAAATATATTAATTTGAACGATATACATATAAAATCAATTTTATCGAAAAATATTGTTGTTACGCCATCGGGATTCAAACCTCTTTTCAAACCTGGGAAGGTGCATTATCGAACTATGCTACAGCTACATTATTTTTGACGACAAATTTTCTAACCTATATGTTACACTTTTTCAAATTAATACATCAATCGTTCCGTTTACTTTGATTAATCATCTTTCTAATTAATACATTTAATTAGTATTTAAAATATCACAGACATATATTCTGAATAATTACAATTTCAAAAGTAAGAATGTGTTCTCCTAATAATAAAATTACTTAACTTAAGTTTAGTTGGTGAAATTTCTTCTTTAAAATTGCCCCTGACACTCCATCGACACGTGTGTGCGCCGCTTTAGCAGAACATCTGCATGCTTATCTGGCAGATGCTGTGAAGGTGATTCTGTTTGATGTTACGTGCGATTTATGGGGCCAGATATTTTATGGACATAAATACATCTCACCTGAACCTTCCCCGCGAATTTCGCGCTTGATTTAATACGAAGCAACAGGTGATTTACAGCGTGGAAATGGATATGAAACGCGATATAAATTATTGTAAACTCGGCTACAGATAAAATAATACATAATTTATTATGTACGCCGTGCAATAATGAAATCTAGAATGATTTTGAGAAATAAATGGTGGAATAAATAATTCACAAGATATTGGATGCGAGATACAAATGCCTGCCTGTCAATCGACCTATTAAAATTATGAACACACTTGAAAATAAATTTATTTTCATTATTGTGCAATAATATAATTTACTAAAATGTATAATTCAATTTGATACAATAATTTCCGTATAACATGACAAGTACAGTATCCACCTTCTTTCAAGGCAGATTTGTGAATATCGGTTGGAGAATTAATATCCTGAAAACTGTAGCAATGAACATAATATATTTTAAATATTATTATAATTTGCAAACGATGATCAAATGTACTCATTGCTTAACAATTGACTAACTAGTTAACTTATAGGGGTAGGAGGTTAGGTTATGGCTCAATACTCTTCTGGCATTGCTTGGTTTTTTCCGTGTACCCTATTATTGATGTGATCTGATCTTTCACAGACGCCCTCTATTCCCGTCGCCTTCACTCTACATTTCAACTTCATTACATACATAATAATTTTGAATATTTGCCAAACTGAAGAACAGTTGTACGGCACATCACCTCTACATGTCTTAAACATCTTAGCAACCCTTATGTACATTAGATATCGATTGTGTTGGGTGGAGGAGGCGGGGGTTGGTGCTGACGGAGGTCTTATGTGGCGGGCATTGGGGTAGACAGAGGGTGGGAGGACTTGTAAGGGGAAGTTAATTTTTTGTGTGCGGCACTTTTCACGAAAATAATAATAGTTTCATTTTTAAAAAGACATCTGGAATAGCATTTTATAAAATTGCTAAACATTACTCTAAGCTATGCGCAGTCGATAACTAAATAATTATTATTCTAATTGTACCGCCAATTTGCTTAGCAACATAATAATTAATATCCTAAAAGACATTGTAAAAGTCCACGTTCAATCAAATTGTTTTAAGCATCCACTTTCGATCGCGGTTATAATCTAACAGAAAAAATGTGTAAAAGTTGACAGCTGCAACAAAATGTCACAATAAATGTTTAATCAGTTCTTAAAAAATAAAATTTTGGTTACTACAATTTAACTTTCATCCCTCAATAAAGTTGGCTACTAAACGAAATTGCTAACCTCATGTTAATTAAATTGGTAATTCACATCACTTTAATTTGTTCTTTTTTTTCAAAATTAAACGACGGATTAAATATTGCAGATGACATTTTTTTAACAACCTATAATTTTGTATTTAAATGCATTTTACAATGCACCTACATACATTTACAGAATGTCGCTTATAAAACACAGATGTTTCATGAAGATTTCTCCTCGAGATAGACAAAATACTTGAACTCATAAATTTACCAATAATACTTGAATTCATAAATTTACCAAAAATTCTTGATGAATTCACTCCATGGCAAATATTTTAGTTACTTAATGATAAATAAGCATAGCATTTCCGCAAAATAAATTTCGAAATTCAGTAATATTAAAAGTACTCAAAATTACTTAGTAATTAAATTTATATTCATAGTTAAAAGTGCAAATCTAGATGAAAATCATGAGATTTTAATGAGTTGAATGAACGTTTAAAGCCGTATGTACTATATATATACATATTATATCAGGAGAGGACTATTAAAAATGGTTTGAATGTTAACATGTATTATAGACTATTGATTAATTCTCAGATCTAGGCTTTATCGTGTAGCACTGATGTATTAAATCGATAATAATAAGAATCTGCAAACCTGTGATCTCATCACCCGAGAGCCTCAATAATTTAATACTATTAAAAGTTAAATACCTGCGGGCTTTATATATTGCACCCAGATTTTTGGATGCTGATATCATCATGAAAAAAATATAGTGAATAAAACAATACAGTGTATTTAACAATAAACTTTTGCGAAAATGATAATACGATATCCTGGATGACATAGCTACAATCGGCTATTACTGTTCATAATAGGCCCTGGCCAACGTAATATATTACAGCACAATTCCACAGATGGTGAGACCTAATTTATTTCCATCCACAGATCAATGCATCTTATTGACTAAAATGCATCCACCGAGACGCAGGCGGCACGCGCTCGTACGGATGAGAATCTGGTAAAGAATTGACCGCAGCCATATTAGGTCGGGATGATGTTGAAAGGCAATTACTGGACGCTGATAGAGACCACAAGAGTGGACCTATTCAAGCAGAACTAACCTCTTAGTTGTGTAATATTCTACGTCACAAAAAATTATGTTTCTAAAATTAGATTATTAAATAGTAGCCATGTTGTCCTTATAAAGAAGGCAATAAGCAGTGGTCCATTTGCGCACATCTGTGCATGAGCAAAGTGGGAGTACGATCTGATAGGCTTTACGCATATAAGTGAACCTGCATTTAAAAATTTACATAAATTAATTATGTAACAAGATCATTCGAAACAACTTTCAAGTCGCATTTTTGACTTTTAAAACTTGACGTATATATCTAGACGAAAATAGCACGTCCGAAATTCAAATGTTAAACAACCATATATCAATGAAAACAAGAAATCTAAAATAAATTCATCCATCCAGCTTGACAATTTCTATATAATCATATTTTTTATTTATTATCTTTATTTTATTAACCACTGAATTGAGTTTAAATACATCTACCGGTTTCGAAAAATACCATTTTCTTCTTCAGTTGTCATAACTAACTAAAAACATATATTATTCTTTCTTCACCAGAATCTATTTTTAAAAAAACAAAAATTTTTTAAAAAATAAATTTAGTAATTTAGCTAATTTGAAAAGAACTATATAATCGCCGCATTCAAAAATAAATAGCGTAATTGTCATCAGAAGCTAACAGAAGTCAGAGGTTTGAATAAAGCAACCTCTAATCAAAATTGAAATTAATTATTTATGTTATATTAAATATTGTCATCGTCATCAGCCTGTGTCAATCCACTGTAGTGTGAAGGCCTCCCCATTATTACATACATATACATTTCAAAATATACACCTAATTATAACGAATGTAATAATTATTTGATTATTCTGGTAATAACTTATAACTAATGAACGAAACTTTCCTTAATAATAATATACACACTAGAAGCGCTCAAAAAAATTGTAGACAGGTCAAGGTTCATTTTTCTTTCCAATGCACCATATTATGATCGAGATAAACACTTTTGGAGATTGTTCCTATCTGTGTTGATCTGTTAGCCACTCGATAAGGTAACAATGTACCAGGTATCACGTGGTAAAGGCAGAAGAGGCGGTAAGCCTTTGGTGTTGCCATGCGCAGTAAATTCCCTTCAATACATCAGTGCGCACAGTATTATCTACAATCTAAATGGATCTACTTAATTTAATTATAGAGCACATGATTCAAAGGTCTCTACTTAAGGTGGATAATTTTACTTTAATTCTTACGTATTGCAAATGAAGGGGTTGTTTTAAAAGTTGTACTACGCTGTTTGACTTAAACATGATTGTGAAAAATAAGAAATGATCCACATCCAATCTTCAGAATTTCTGATCCAATTTTCCGTATAAAAAGTACTTTTTCCAAAATTACAAACTATTTATATTTTCACGTGTAAAAAAATTACTAATAAATGCCTCCTATTATATATCTAATTAAAAGACCCACCAAAAATCAAGTACCATATGTTATCAAATTAAATTCATTGGTTTTTTCTTGCACTTTAAATAGTTGTTTAGATGTTTGCTTTGATTTTTATTTCCTTTACAACTAATTAATTAGTGATATTAAATTTTAAGGACGAATAGACCAAAATATTGATTATTGAGGACGATACTGCATGAATCCAGCAATGCTTACTTCATAACAATATTTTCCTACATACTTGCATTGTTTTCTTCTATTATTATCTGCTACCCTATCTAATGCATCTTAAAGTCACGAGATTGAGTTAGTTTGATTGAAAAAGTATTTAAATTTGTATTTTTAACTACTTATTACAGTTAACATAGGAAGGAATTCGTGATGAAAATATGATAATTGCATGCCGACCTAATTAACTAACCTACCGTTATAATGTTTTCATAGGCAAAGAGAATAGAATGTCACACTCTTCTGTCCTGACACACCACTCTTGTCTCGTCCACTTTCGGTGAAGCTATAAACAGGGCCGTTCTCCAATATTTGGTTTATCTGATCATGCCAGGCCTTTGTTGCCTTCAACATTCACATCATATCTTTTCTATATCATCCTCTCTTCGCTCATTCGTTTTACATGACCAAACCGTCTCAGCAACATTATACCGACCTTTATCGTCAAAGCTCCTAGATACGAGAACATAGTTTCATGTGTGTACATGCACCTTAATTATAGAGATTAACGTCATTAGTTGTTGATGAGAGGCACTCTAACTCCCGTGGTCTGGAAACTACAGTCGTAACAAAAATAAAACTGATTTATGTATGTAGTACATAATTTGTTTATTTTTAAATTAAATAAATAATGAACGGTATCTTTCAGGTGTATTTTTTAATTTATTTAAAATAATATTATATAAAAATATATTTCAAACCAAAGGCCTCGTTTTATATTAAACTTTAAGTAAATGATATGAAACGGGGTGAACATAATATAAATTATTATAAAATTATAAAAGTCGTGCCCTTCATTTCTGTCAGATGAATCACATACTTTTAGTATTAAAGGCTGTGTGTTCGTTACTTCTCATGCCTTTTCAGAAACGGCGTCAGCTGAAACATTAGATTGTATCAGGAGAACAGTATTTATGAGGAGGTAAACGGTTAAGTAGGCATTCCATATGCAGTCACTTCGGGTTTTATCCTTTAATGCAACAGGCAAATGAATCAGACAAACACGTTACTAATTAATTGGCGTGGGTTGCATTTTTATGCGTGAAATGTATCCTTTATAACGAGCGCCCGCTGTGCACCTTTTACTTACATGACGTCATTTCTTCGAAAAGATAGAGTGCCACACTCTTCTATCCTCTTCTCGTCTATACTAGCATTAAATCTGTTGAAATGTAATCTAAAAGTGTCATCAATTACAATAAATTGAAAACACAGTTAATTACACAATACAAATAGACTTTTTTTTTAAATTTTAAGTAAATTAAAGTTTTGTGACATAAGTATATTTTTATTTACTTGCATATAGCCTTTTAACCAGCTGTGAAGCACATTTTTGTGTTACTTTATGGAGGTATCGGAGTTGTATGTGATGAGACGATATCGCTTCAAAATAGGAATGGAAATCCCTATCCAAGTCAATTTACTCGTCATGGTTATTGCGTAACATGATGATAGTCAGAAAATGTAAATAAAACAGAAACGAATACTCACAATTTACACTGAATTTATTTACTTTAACTTACAACAGTTTGTTGGAATCTAATGTTAGAATTTCGGCGGTGGAAACAGAGTTTGTACTAAATACTGCATTCGAGGCAGTAGTTGAAGAGGAAGTGGTCGATTTTATTTAATTCTCTTACAGTTAATAACCTAACCTGTATTTTTGATAAGTGAATACAATAGAATTATTATGAAATTAAATTTGAAAGATTGCGTGTGATATATATTTATACTGTATCAAAATTCATCCGAATTGGTGAAACTTGAGAAATTTCATGCATCATTGAGCCATATTTCAAAAACAATATGCTAGGCAAAGATACAGGCCCAATCCTTTATTAGGTGGTACAAACATAGGTTAGGTTGAAGGCAGAAACAAGACGTAGCATGGTGTATTTTGTGTAACTTGTAAACTGTAATTGTAAAAGTCAGAGACGATAATTGATTTTAGAGAAACAAATATAAATTTCGACTTAATTTTTAAAAAGCTAGTAGTAGATAAACCTCCAAAAATATTATTCACAAATATTGGGAATACTCACATCTACATACTCTATCTCAAGTTATTCAAACGTAATAGCTCAAATCTACGGTGATCTCTGTACAATGTACTGGATACGTTATTCTAATCTAAGAACGCGAAAATTAATTAAACGTGAAGTTTAAAATGGCACTTATAATCTTAAATATTTATTGTTTTGATAACTTTGTTAATAAAGAAGTTATTCTAAAACTGTTTCAAATAAGACAGTTTTACTGGTGTTTTTTACTTCTTTTTAATATCAAATTTCTGGGTTTGTATGAAGCAAGTACGATAATTATTATCTAACTTGAAGAAATTAAGTCCCAGGCGAATAGAATATTAGAAATATAAACGAAAAAATAATTGAAAGTTTATTTGTTCGTGAGCATTTGACGTCGTGAGTGCAAGTGCGTGAAGTCTGTCGAGAAATTTGTCACTTCACCGCGAGTTTTCAAAACCATTCTTAACGCCTTCTAGCACAAGTGTGTCCGCTAACAGTTCCGATGGTATCGGGGCAGCAGAACAAGTGAGGAGGTAAACGGCTAAATAGCTGTCCGGCTTACGGAGGCCCCGCTTGCCGGACGCGCAAATATTTAATGTTAGAAATGGGACAAGGCGGAGATGGCAATCTCTATCGGCTTCTCGCGACTCGCGTGTCGCGAGCCTCTAACTGCCTGCGGACGATTTTATTTCGCTTTTTGTTCCATCAGTCGACACGGAAGGACACGAGTATTCTTATTGGTCTGACAGGTCACACTTAAGGTAAACCCGAGTCCCGAGCCGGGGAGCTCGGACGCCGTTGGTGACGGTAATTACCGGCTCAAAAACAAACATATCAAACCGACTGTCGTTAAACTACAGCTGGCTTAACTGTCAATGAAACTACAGATCAAATAGAAATATTAGATCGGTTTAGTCATTGAAATCTATAAAAGTTTGTACAGCTCTCAATATCAGTAAAACACTGTTAATGAAATAATATTAATTTTTAAACAAATATCTTAAATATGTGTTACCAAATTAACTCTCATGAATATAATAAATATTTATTTCTCGTTTAGGTACATGAGATTGTAATTAAAATTAGGACCGATCTCTAATTATAATCAAATCTAAATTCCAGGCAACGCCGGGCGTTGCGATATCATGTATCAAGAGTATCAATAAAAAGTGACCAAATTATTAAATAACTGGTACAGTTGCATAAGACCTTCTAAATGACCCACCATGATCTAATAATGAGTTCTAAGGGACCCACCATGATCATTGGCTTTTTGAAAGAATATTCGATTAACATAAAAATAATACAAATAGAGATGATTTTATCACAGTTTTTAATATCATCTGATATACGAGTAAAACAATAAAATAAAAAGCGGTCACGGTACATAACAAGTGACAACGGAAAGAAAAAAATATAGTGCTATTATGCGTAATAATTTAAAATACAAATATATGAAAGGAGAGAATTTTATTTATTTGTTTTACATTAATATAAAAAACTTTATATAAACCACTTCGACTAATTCAACGTCGCCCGGTTATCATTATTAAATGAATCATAAAATAAATATTAAATATTAAACGGGCTATATATTATTTGATTATTAATTAAGATTTAGTAATATTTTAAGGTATTTTGGATAGGGACCAAGATAGACGCATGGCGGGTATTACAACGAAAACAGTTGTTTAATATGAAAGAAGAAAAAGAAAATTATATGAGAGTACGTATAAATTGGAAACAATGATATATAATATATAATATCTACTACTTCCTTGATTCTTCTATTCCCTTTTACGCTCCCTATCTGTAGCATATTATGTATGTATGCATGAAATTTAAATAAACTGAACACTGAACTGCTCCTAACTTCAAGTCGAAGGTAGCAATATAACACTACTAGTATGAAAACTGTTCATGTGTTTCAACAAAAAAATATAAGACGATTGTTTTTTAAAAAGATATTATATTAATCTAATAATTTGGCAAGGAACTGTAATTTTTCAGGTATAAATATAAGAAAAACAAGGCAATAAAGGTAAAAATTATGCGTGTATGCGTGCTTATAGTTGATAGGACTGTGGTCATGTGTGAGAAATTTAATCCCGATCACGTTATTAGCTTCCGGTTATCACAATCTAAACATGTCAGCTCCGCTAGTAGTTTGCACCAATGAGCAACAGCGAGCAGTGATCCGATTTCTCTGGTCGAAGGATGTAAAGGGGCTGAAATTCGTCGTAGACTATCACAATACGGAGTCAGTGCTTTATCACGTAAAAGTGTTTTTTTTGTGGATCAATAAGTTTAAAAGTAACCGGACGAGTGTGATGCACGAATAGTGAACAGGACACTCATCAACCTCCACCACGGACGAAAGATTCAGCAAGCTCGAGAGATGGTTCTGGCGAATAGGCGAGTTACCATTGGTGAGGTAGCGTCTTCTTTGAACATCAATCATGGTTCTGCCCATCAAATCCACGATGTATGTGTGAACCCCTACTTTTGTGTAAATAAATTACAGAACGAAAAATGTAGATATATTTTGACTTACGTATACGTATTGCATGAGGTTGTCGAATTGTAATTTGTTCAAAATGATTCGTATTATTTGCAATAATGTGTAATTGAAAATATTTAAATATTTACACATTTACACATGATAATATACGCCAACAGTAATCCAGTAAAATTGTTATCTGCAGGATCGGCGTAGTAAACCAGCTTCTCGCATGTGACGTGATCAAGTTTCAGGTCTGTCGACTATTTTTGTTTCTCAGTAATTAACATAATCATGTCGGCTGGGTGCACTTAGAGTGAACCTCTCATTAACAGCTTGCATTAATGGTTTGTTGAAGCACCTCAGCAACAACGAAATACAAATCATTCAACTAAACAACGTGTAAATACTTGGAATTATAGTGACTCTTGTAAGGATTTAAACCTTTCTTGTTCATTAATAAACCCAGTTACATGTCGCGTACTACTCTGCATAGAATGCGTTGAAAAAAAAAGTAATGTTTCAATGTTTGTTAAATAAATAAAATACAAAAAAAAAATCTCACTGACAGAGAACCAAAATTAACAATCTGGCTTATTACAAAGTTTAATAATGATGATTATTTTTTTTAAATAAAGTAAAATATTAATATTAAATAAAATAACAATCGCTTTGTGTGAAACCACGAAATTTATTATACGTCAACCGGTTTCGCTTATCTCAAGCTTCATCAGGATATATATTTAAAAGTAATCATAAATACAAAAAGAGTGCACTTATATATATATAGAATATAAAATTTCATGTGAAAGAAAGAGACAGAATACGCATATAGTTATATGGAACGTCAAGGGAGACAATATAAAATTATATGCTTCGCATATTATATTATATTCTGTCTCTCTCTTTCACATGTAATTTTATATTCTCTCTTTCTTTATGTATATGATTAGTTTCAAATACGTCCTGATGAAGTTTGAGATAAGCGAAACCGATTGACGTATAATAAATGTTGTGGTTTCATACAAAGTGATTGTTATTTTATTTAATATAATATGTCAAACCATAAAGTGATTACTTTCTACGAAAATATAAAATATAGTATTAAAATTTATTCAAAACTACAGTATAATGGGAAAATAGCAAAATAGTCAAGCACTCGCTCAGTATATCAGAGGTTTATCAAAATCTTCTTGATTTCAACAAAATTTTGAAGACGCTATCGATACCAGTATTGGTTGATAGATGGTAGAAATACTCCTTTACTCACCCGTTATTATATTCACAGCACAGGACTTCCTAGTGTGGTGGAGCGTTAAAATGTTTTATTTTATTTGAAATATCTAAATTATTAAATTGTTCCCAATGTACCAGAAAGATAAGTGTGATGAATGAAAGACGAAAGTATCAGATCAAGATTTATTTTAAACTAACTTACAAAATTAAACAAAGAGCAATAACATATAGACCCCTTAGAATAACAAGGTTCCATCTGACACTGACACTGTTTTGAGACAATGAGCTCAAAAGTGTTGGTTGAATTTTAACATACATATTTTGTTTTGAGAATGCAAATATGATTAGTTTTAAGGTCTTAACTTATTTCTAGTATTATCAATGACAACTGTAAGATGAGGGAAATTAAAAATATTGAAAAAGCATTCTAAATTAACAATAATGATCCATAAATTTAAATAATTAACTAATGCAGTTGGAACTTTCAGCTCTTGCTATTTCCTTCAATATCCGTTAAATAGAGTCGGTGTGTATGGAATAAATAAATAATATTGCATTTATATCGCAATAACTCAATGTTAGTTGGAACTTTGTTATTCTAAGGGATCGATATCATAAACCTAAATTAAACTATAAACCATGGAAAGTGAAAATTAAACACAAGGTAAACGTGAGAGTAAATATAAATATTACAAATTCTTTTAACGCGCTATTCTAACGCAGGTTCCCTGACATCCGGGTGTCCGTTGAGATATGTCAAAGATAACAGAATCTGTAAATCTAATTAACGGATTTTGAAAATTGTGTGCCGATACTTACATCAATGAAACGTAAAATAGTAGATTAAAAGTAAAAACAGACTAAACTCATCAGATACAATATATAATCGTTAAGCAGTTTGTGTGGAATGACTCTAGTAAGAAATAAAGTGAAACGATTTAGAGCCAATATGGCGAGAGTTAAACAAAATGTCTGTATTTGTGTATAATTAGTATTTTTAACATCAGATTTAATATTTTTATAAAGAAGTTTATTTTTTAATTTAAGATCACTTTTAATCCGTCATTTGCCCGTCTCGACACAGAATTTCTCTAGTGAGACGGGCACAGTCCAAACAGATTTTTACATAGTATTATATAGTTACTAATAAAAATAAAAATAAAATAATTGTGTAATCAAGATATATATATATATATATATAAGTATATTGCAGTTAAAAAAGTAACAGATAAAATTTAATTAACTTGTACATTAAACGTGATATGTCTCATTTATAAAGCGGAACACGTAAAAAAAAAATTATATTTTAAAAAATATTAAACAAAAATAAATACGAGAATAGTATTTACCATTGCAGCGGTTTATAGCAGTTTAAAGCGGACGCCATTAAACACACGTTACTGCTTTATACGCGCGTGAACTATGGATCCATTATACCGTCTTTCAATGGAAATATCTAAAGGCTGCATGTAACAAAGCTTATCGTCAATTATTCCGACTACCGAGCTACTGGAGTGTGCCAGAGACAGGACTCGGCTCTGTATGCTGGAAGAGAGAACTTAAGAATGTGCAAATCTTGGTAGACACTGACTGGATCAGTACTTCACTTGTATAAAGTATAGTAAGTAGTCTCTGATTATGGTGTTCGGTGATGAGTATAATCACCCACATAAATAGTATGCTCTATTTTCAATATACGCAATCAAACATCAAAAGGCGTGTAAGTATTTTACATTACTTTTTAGACTGTCATCTATCGGTTATTAGACTGAGAATATTAATAAATAATATGTTTTTGGGTAAAATAATAAGCAATAATAGTGTGACCCACAACTGTAGATACTGTAGTAACTTTTCGGAAGTAATTACCCTCATAAATCATAAATTACACACGTCATCGCTTACTTTTCTTTACAATTATTTGTTAAATATTATCCCGACTAATAACTAAAATTATTATTAAAGGTGTTTTATATTATATTTAGCTATATGCTTACAATAAATAAAATTCGATAATATTTCACTTAGATATTTAATAATATAATTTATAAGTGTTAAAAATATTCGTACAATGTAAAAATGTTCTCAGGTTTTCACGGCCGTTCTGAATCTTCTGTGTATAGTTTTCTAGGCAAATCTGCAGTGACTTTTCTGGCCAACATTTCGGATCCTATTGCAGGGTTCATCGCCAAGTTTTATGTCAAGGTCAGATATACACGGCAAATTAGCCCAGAAAACATTTGTACAATTTTTTCACGTCTCATTTTGCATAAGAATGAATACGTAGAACATATATTCACTTGAATCTATATTGTTATCATAAAAAGGCTTTAAATGATGACACCAGCCAGAGATTGCATAAATTAATGCGATCACCCTCTGACCTGATCAATACAAGACGACTGAAATATCGATCTGTCGATTAAAATACAAAGGCTCCCCACAAAGTGAACCTAATTGAAAAAATACGATAATAAATAACATCGAGATGAAAATTAAATCTACTGACAATAAATCCTTATTAGCACGAATGAATTACATCAGACATTAATCAAACAATAAAATATATATGTCTTATTGCCAACGGTAATAAAACCAAAACTGCTATTGCGAAGCCTCTAATGGAAAGGTAGTTAGGTAAATAACACATAATATGCACTGATACCCCATTTCCTTTGTCTTACCCGAGAAAATTTTGAAAAAAATACGCATTTACAATATAAAAATCAGTAGTGGTTTACGAAACGTTGTGAGACTTCCAATTCTAACTAATTTATTCGGTTTTTCAACAGCGCCCGTATGAGGTATTTTACAAGTGCGGTGGGAAATTCAACGCTTCGTCTTCATTGGACCAAACAGTCAACAGCCCTCCCAATATGGAAGTACATCACGTTGACTTTTTTCTCGGTAATTCTCAGTAACTTGTAAGCTTATCTCTGTGCACCATATCAATTAAAGGAGAAAAACGTGGTAAACGTTTACAAAGCTCATATATTATTTCACGTACTCATCACCAAACCGAATGTGAACGCATCATTTCTTGTCTTAATGATACAGAGATTCCTTTACGTGTGATGGGATTAAAGTTATGTTAAATCGGCAATTATTTTTTTGAAACGCGGTACCGCTGCGCGTGCAAGGAATCAGCAAAGTCCCTTACGGTCGTCACGAATAATGAACAAAGACATGATACCTCAGTACAATAATAGACGTCCTGTACACAGCGTACTTAACGGTGACCAATTCTTATTATACATATAAAAACGTCTACACGATAATTACTTTTGAAAGAGACAAATAATGCGGTTATTACTGTAAATTTATTATGCATAAATTATTGATATTTTAAATGCAAATTAAATGTATTAATTATAAAGATATCAATATAAAATCAATTTTATTGAAAAATATTGTTGGGGAATGTACATTAACCGATTATGCTACAGCACGCAATACATTGACGACAAATTTTCGCACCTATATGTAAAAGTGTAACATATAGCTGCGAAAATTTGTCGTCAATGTACTGTGTGCTAAAGTATAATCGGTTAATGTACGTTTCTCGGATTGGAAAGAGATACAGGTTCGAATCCCGGTAGCAACAACAATATTTCTCGATAAAATTTATTTTATGATATCTTTATAATTAATACATTTAACTTGTATTAAAAATAAGATGTAAGTTCATTGATAATCCTTTACGTGGAGGTAAACTACAATTATATATTCAAATATCGCATATATTAAAAATAAATTACCATTCAAAACATGCATGAGTAGAAGGCTGTGTACAATTTTTTTTTATGTATGTATAAAATATATAAAAACATTTCTGAAACAATACATTTTTGAGATAAAAATCTTAACTGAAAATACAATAATATTTTTTTTTTAATAAGTGTATTGTTTCATGCGTAATGTTTTTATATTAAAATATCGATTACATCATTTGTTACATACTTGAAAGTTTAAAAAAAATTCTACGTGCATATTTCATTTTATAATTCAAATTATTTTAGGTATGGTAAGAAATAGGTATTAGCGAATCCAATTCTGGAATCTCGGGCCCATTTTACAGTAGTTATTAATACAACAATTAGTGCAGTAATCCTGAAAGCTTCGTTATAAATATTTTTAATTAATTTAGGGGTACCAAAATTATATCAGGCCTAAATGAGGAAACACTCGATGCTTTGCGATGCTTTAGACATTTTATTTGTAATAATAAAATTATTTCGTGTTCTAATAATAATAATTTGTTAATCTTGCATTATTAATTTTTCACCCTTTCACTTACTAAATTAAAATTTTATTACATCAATTTGATTTGTTCTTTCTGGTCTTTTTAATTAATGAGGAAATAAACATTTTCTAATTCCATCAAAATGGAATCCCGAAATCCCGGGATTGTAATTTTGGCTCGGGATTGGATTTAATAGTAAGTATCATCTCTGATTATTCAACTTTGACTTGGCTTTTTATTTGTAAATTTATATTGAATGTAATGTAAGAAAATGAATTTTTAACGATAGTAAATTAGTAAATCGAAATATTTATTTAAAGGCCCGTGTCTTTTCGGTGATCTATCAATTATACTTTAATCTCTGAAAGTCAGTAAAGGTGCATGTATACTAAATGCGTAATTCTAATCTGCGAGAAAAAAAACGAAAGATGATTCATAAATCTCTCCTCGCTGAACTCTACACTGCCCACTACGCGCACTCAAATCAAATCTCCGAGAGAAATATCATGCGTGGACACGAAGACATAATAGTACGTGAACATAATAGTACTTGGCCAGCTAGTACCTGAAGTTAAGCAACACAGTGTTGCTTGTAATTTTTTGTCTTTTCTGCAGTGCGCATATTATATTTTAAAGCAAATTGATAGAATTTACGGTTCGCCTGACCAGAGCGGTCAATCAACGTCTTCTTAGTGTCCAAACTCCTTCCCACAGTGCCAGAGGTCCAATTAGATTGGGATTAATATTGAAGTCTATCGAATATTCATGACATTCATCCTTGAAGATTTCAATGAATTTGAAGTGTAATAAAGCTTATATATGTATTAAGTACTATGCCTAACTTAAATATATAATACATTTTTTAGTGATTAGAATTATTACATTTAAAAAAAAAAACAGAATAATGTAAACTATAATTTTTATTTTTGGTCCATTTAAGAGACGAATTGAGATGAATGGATGACTGTTTAGTACAAAAGCGGTGATCGGAAAAATTAAAATAAATATAAATCAGGTAGCAGTTAAATGGTCTATATGTATCTACGAGTATATACAGTCAATGATATCGATTATACATTATTGTGATATAAAGATTTGGCAGGGATAAACGGGCAGCTGACAAGACAGTGACCAATAGAGAAGTATGAAGAAGAAGAAAAAGCTAAATCGCCCTACACAACTAATAGTTACAAATAGCTTTTGTACTATACAATTCGATGCTCTCAAATGGTACTCTTTTTGTATTGCTTTAACATAAATGATACCTACTACTATTATTGATATAGATACTAGATACCTATATCAAAAACAGTTTAAGTGCTCTTGAAAGACTGGTTGAGGTATCCATTGACCAGCCCAGAAAAAATCGTAATAATATCATTTTTTTAAATTATATTTTCACGCCAATGGATAAAATTTCAAAGTCTGACTTATTCATATGTTACCGATAGTGTTCAATGTTACGAGGAAAAATATTTAATATGAGATTAACAACCATTCTCAGTCTCGTTATATTCAGGTCCATCCGACTTGTATTTCTTCGGAACAATTTCATAAATTGTTTTCACACGATGGTACTTAGATGAGTTTATTCAATTATTCAAACAGTTTCTGCATACAAACTAAGGAATGTAAAATCTTCCAGAGGAGAGTTGCTACGCTTCATTCTCTCTGCCTACCCATGGACTGTGTGATGGTTAGTTAGTGTACAGCTGATTAGATTACATCCGACTAAGGTACACATAAAACTTTCCCTAGAACGAATAACTTGCTGTATCTGTTTTACATGTTAGATGCTCAGAATTATAACGTAACAAGTACGCAATGACGTTAAATATTAAAAAGTTTAATTAGAATTAGAACTCGAGTGCGTGACTTAAATGACAATTGAATTTATAAAGCCATCCCGATTATTTTATATTCAATGTAATCACTGTTTTTTTATCTGTGCCACTTTTCTTTCATCTTAAAAATATCCACGACTTTTACTGTGGGGACCACATCCTCTAGGACTGTGTTATTATGAATGATGCACGCGAGATCATGATTACGGGATTAGAAGGAATAGGTCATCGGATCCCCCGCAACGATGATCTATTAAGAAATAAAAGGAATCTCGGACATTTCAGGGAATTTATTAGGGTGCAGGTCTCCCGCTGGGGGTTGCTGGGATGGACTATACCGGGAAGGGAAATGGCTGGAGAGACTTAGCGGAGCATTCTATTGGCTGTCTCTCACACCTTTTTCGACCTTTACAGTGTGAATTTCTGCCAGACTGTGATCGAGCTCTGCGACCGCAACACATAAATGTGACGTCTACTCTCCCCTTTTGGGGATGTATGATTTCTTTAGCTTCTCTATGACTGCCTTCTGAATTTATTGTGATTACGCGGTCTCATGTTAAATTGTACAAGTATGGCTGTGGTACGATGATACCGGAGCCAACATATGATCGTATTAAGATGTTAATAACTGAATATAATAAAAAATAATATTGATGAATCGAAACGAGAGTAAACAACTCTCAAAACGATTCGGGTTAGGGTGGAAATAAATAAAATATGGAGCGCTTTGTATTTTAAGGGTTAGAAAATTAGAAGCAATAAAATTATTATCCAAACGTACACGCATATTATTATTTCTACTGTAAATAAAATTTTAATTTAAAAAAATGTACTTAATCTTATGTCATATAAAAATACCGGAGGTGTTTCTTTAATGAATAGGTTGAACTAAATATTCAATACACATATAGGTAAGTGTGAGATTTTTGGCTAAATTCACTATTATCACCACAGTGCGCAAGTGTCTTAGATAGATATGTGGAATAGTCCACATTCGATCTGATCATTCAACTCTAGTTCAAATTCATTGTGAGATTATATTTTTCATATCATCGTCGTGAGTTTGAGTTTGCAGCGGTGCACTTACTATAGTAAACATGAATCAAGGCACCTTTTCCATACTTCTATTCTTCTATTTTCTTACGAAAATTACACATTAGTGGTGATTAAGTCACTTTGAATATTTTTAATTCAAAATTCTTGGTCAATTGAAGCTGATTAATGTGTAACTCATTAAAATTATGTCTAGTTAAGATATTATAAAATAGATAGTTAACTCGTTAGTTTCCATTCATCAATACTACGCATCTCTACATTAAAATAGATAAATTTAATGATAATTCATTTATAATTTCGACAAATCCTAATCACACATATATAATATCATATGTTTATACATACGAGTATGTATGTACAAATTTTCACACATCCTACACAAACACACTGTCACACCCACATACTCGCACACTAGCTTAATCTGTATATAACATGGGTTTTTTATATAACCTACCTATATAAGTTATTAATTTATGTACGTCACAGATATACTACAAATAGATATTATTATTGTTAATATGTACGATAAATTTAAGTACTTTTTATCGATAATACGAAGAAATAAAAATATTTTAAAAGTCTAATCAGATTTTAAGAAAAAAATATTTCAAAATTAAAGACTTGGTTCGCTATACTGCTGCTTCCTCGATCCGACACTTGTTATTTCAACTGCCTCGCTTCATTGATTGGATCGGAAGTTCTACCCCCATAAGTCGCTCCGCAGTGTTCCGCGTATCGAGACACCTTCCCACATGTGTTCCAATTAGACAGCCTGCCCGGCGCACCTCACTTTATTACGGTTTCACCATCGGACCATTATCCCCACGGCATCTGCATAGATAACCAGAACAGAATGCACCCCTTATCTGGCGATTTTCAAAACATTTGCAACAGAAATAGATAGGTACGTTAATAAGTTTAACTAATTATAATTCACAACAAATTAAATTTTTATTTATTTTTCAGTCTAGGCCTAAACGCAGAGTAGTTTAAAAAATAGGATTTTCATGGACCCCGTCGTACCACAGTTGAATTTTTTTTTAAATTTAGTGATACCACACGTTCATAACTCCAAACAAAAGCAAATGAATTTATGAACCTTTTTAATTTATTAAGAATTAAATGTTTTTTAAAAAATGTATAACAAAAATGCACGTCAGCCTCAATACAGATAATCCTGGTGAAGAAGATGTATTCAATATAATCGTATAAAGCACGAGCGACACCATTAATGAATAATTATAAAACGTAAATCCATATCACGATAGTCATATTTTTTTAACTAATTGTGATGTGAAAAATATAAAGATATATTAAAATTAATATAGAACATAATGTTTGCTCCCATAATATTAATTATTTCTTATGTATGTCTGAAGATATGTTATCAGGTGTGTGCAGGAAATGTCATCGTGCATTAAGCCGATGAGGCGATCCATTACATGTATTGAGAAGAGAAGGAAGTATTATATGACTCGGCCTTTAGATCTGGACACTAAATATAGAAAAGGCAACGTTTTCATACTGAAGGTAATCTCGCACCAGGGTAATCGTAAATATATACATGAAAATAGTTGTTCGTCATAGTTTCGAATGTTTTTACTTCCTCAAGCGCGACAATCTTGCATATTGATATATCCGCTGAGGTGAAAATAGGCTTTTTTGCTAAATTGTGATGAATAAACAGTCTTGGATTTTCGGCGACATTTTCACTCATTAAAGTAGTATTTTCATTTGAACGAACACTACGTCCATGCACTGGTGTCTTTGCACCAAAAACTTATGGAGAACTTACTGATTAGTTCCAAATTGCAGTATCTCTTGGCAACATAATTAAGATCAATAATAATAATAAGTTTGCGAAACATTTTTACAACAGAACGCGATTTTTTTGTAAAGGATTTGCTAAATTAGTATACGTTCTTAATTAATGCTAAATTAGTATACGTTCTTCCATTTTAAAACGTTGCGTGATGTTGATGTGATCTTGGTTTCTTGATAATAAATGATCAAATAAACAATTTTAAATTAGGCAATTCAAAAATACTACGTAATTCAAAATCTTAAGAACAAAATAAGACACTATATTACATAAATAAATAATATGTTAAATAACAAGTATAAATATTTTTAAAAAATCGGGGGTGTAGACCCCCGAAATTAATTTGTATGACTGCAATTATTTTTATATAGGTAAAACTTTTGATATTAAAATGAAGAAGCATTTGGTATTCCTAAATAATAACACTATTATTTCAGAATTTTCCAATCATGTTTTGGAAAAAAAATATATTATTTTGATATTAACAATAGTTTAGAAATTATACATACAAATACTAAGGGTTTAAAGTTAAATAAATTTTAAATTTTAGAAATAAGAAAAAGTGTTAATAACAATCTTAATATTATAATTAACCAAATACTCTTTGCAAATAGTCACCTTTTAAATTTGTTTTCATATTAATTCTTACTTATTCACCACTTTATAGATTTGTTTTTATATATGCTTGTATTTTTTAATTTCAGTATATATTGTTTCCTGAAGAAGATACCATACGTATCGAAACATGTAGAATAATCAATAAATAGTGCTTTAAACAAAGTATTTTGTCTAATTATTAAAATAATATGTAATCATTTTCTGGATTCTGATCCAATTCAATAATTTGTATAACATCCATCTGTGGGTAGCTTCATTTGACGTGACATCAGTTTCAACTGTAGATATCTCCTACTCGGGCTCTTGTCAGCTTGGCCGTGTTTATTATCTCCTCCATATATTCTTACCGGCTCAATATCTTCATTTTATCTTTTTGTAGCTTTCACAGTTTCCTCGCTATCACAGATCTATCTCTAGCTGTATAGATGGATAGAGCAACGACCTGTTCTGACTTTTGCATATCTTGGGAGGTAATAAGTAAAATTATCTTCGAGTGGTTTAAATTGTATCGAAAGATGTGAAGTGGGTATTCAAATATCTTCTGGAATCAATTGTTTTATATGATTAACTCCAGTTGTCTCTTGAATGATTCTAGTTATCATCCCTGCAGGGACAGGTAGGTAGAGAGGATAGAACACTATTCGCTTCTATCCTGGCGTACTATTATTGCCTCGTTCACTTTTCATGCACACTCTTCGATTGTTGGAGCTTTTAACAGAGCCGTTCTCTAGTACTTGATTTTTTTGGTCGTGCTTGATCTTCTGCAGGCGTCATCTGTTCCTGATGCTTTCAACACTTGCCTTATATATTTTCTTTATAGTTCTCACCTCGCTCTTACGTCCCATTGAATGATTTAAATGAGAGTAAATAATATTTTTCCAGAATATGGTGGTTACATAGACTACGAAATCCGAGAGGTATCTTCAAAGAATCTCACGGGAGCATAATCATTGTCTCAGAGATTATCTAGACCCGAAAATCTCATAAAAATCTCTTCCGTTGACACGGGCCATTATACTGGAAGCTTGTCTGTGCTATTTTAAAGACATTACTTTCATACGAAGAAGAAGACGATAAATTTTGAAACGAACAGCATTCTTTGACTCACCAGACTTTACACATTTAATGATTGAGAAATTTCTTCACTCGCGAAAAGGATAATAGGATCGCTTTACAAAATAACGATCAAATAAAGTTTGAAGTAGATTTCCTATCCTCTCGATCGATAAATTCCCTTCACTGTCAATGTTCACAAATTTTCGATCCGAAAATGGATCGAGGTTCGTTTATTTTCTCAGAAAATTCCTCCCAGTGAACTACTTCCCTACAAGGAGCTGGGTACCGTGGCGATGCATCAATCCACTTTAATTAGATGCGAGATAGATTTCATTCGGTGTTGCCAGAATGAAAAGTATTCGCGACGTCCATCCGGCTAACAGGCCCCTGGCAAATTATTGTTTTCCCATTTCGAATGCCGCAAATTAGCGTGAGACTAATGACGTAAGTGATTCCCGCTGTCAACTATCCGCCATCTGTGTAAACGTGCTCTGATTGACCACTCCGTAATTTGCGGACTGACCACTTTCCACCAATGCTGGACGAGAGAAATTGCCATGTATCTAAAACCATTTACCTTGATTGTATCTAGTTGTACTAAAATCGCATATTCAAATATCCGCAGTTTTACGTAAATTACTGTTCTACTCTAATCAAAAAATTATATTCAATTTCTCCTCATCAGGGTCAAATATCATTTGAAGTACAAATAGTAGATATGTATCGCTTCACTGAGGTATTTATCCACTCCGCTAAGACGGCATGTATAAATCCCTTCCGGTAGGCTGCAAGAATTAGATTGATTTTATCTGTATGTGTATGTAAGTACATTTTTTTCTAGATACAATATCAACAGAGTTACAATTTTTTTTAAATCAGGCAAAACAAAATATCTACCAGGTTAATTTTTCTGAAAAGTTTTATGAGATCTATGTTTATAAAAACCGTTGTGTACAAAATATAAAACATTATATATATGTTTGTATAAACGTGTTAACAAAGGGTAGATTCGAGATCTCCTAATCATGATCCAAAAAAGTGCATTGAAATTTTATATATAAGTCTACCTAAAAATATAATATTACTTGAAATGACAAAATAATCTGAAATTTGAGCTTCAAAGGTTTGAATATTATTTTACTTTTAAAATTAACAATATTAACTTTGTGGTTAAAATTCATACATTTTTATTTATTATATTTGTTTTATTAACCACTTAATTGAGTTTAAATACATCTACCGGTTTCGAAAACTACCATTTTCTTCTTCAGGATGTCATAACTAACTAAAAACATATATCATTGTTTCTTTACCAGAATCAAAAAATTATAAACAACCAACTAAATTTAACTACGAGTCTCATTCAAAAATTTTTTTCCTAAAAATTATTCGATTATATTTGTATTAAGTAATAATTTGAGTTAGATGTTAAATTTATTTCTTAAATAATTGTTGTTTTTTTAAAAATAGATTCTGGTAAAGAAACAATAATATATATTTTTAGTTAGTTATGACATTCTGAAGAAGAAAATGGTATTTTTCGAAACTGGTAGATGTATTTAAACTCAAATAAGTGGTTAATAAAACAAATATAATAAAAAATAAAATATGAATATTATTTTTTTTGATTTTTTAGGTGATGTTTGGTTCATCGTAAATCGATTCATCGGCGAAAATTATTATAAGGAGAACACGTTTTTGTTGTAAAGTTACATCTTCAGAAAATACTTAAGTGATATTTGAATGCAAATTAAATTAATCAACTACAATACAAAGATATATAAAAAAAATACATTTATCGAAAAAATATTTTTTCTAAGATAGATTTTATTCTCTGTATCTTTTTAGTTGTTTCATTTAATTTGTATTAAAATTATTTTTATGTAACAGAGCATACTGCTACCTGATTTCGGACTCGATATCAGATATAAACCATTCATTTGAATTCAAATCAACAGTTGTTCTAAAATATATAACAATGGCTACTAATATATAAACTCAAATGTTAATTAATGACAGAATATTGATACAAAAATATCAATTTCGACCAGAATATCACATGATACATAGTTTTTCTAAGATTACGATTGAACTATTTAATGATTTAATGAAGTGAAGTAGTTAGAGGTCAAATATTATATTTGATATCTTGGCAAAAATGTATAAAATGTCGAGGATGAATCTTTACGTTCATCGTAATGGTTCAAGTTAATTATTATGGTTCGTGCAAAGAATTAGTTCAATTTACTAAGTAATAATCTTACGCCCAAACAATAACTTAAATTAATGGAATAACTAATAGTAATAATGTTTTCATCGTGGGGAACACATTCATATTATGTTTTAATTATTCAGAATATTGACTGTGATATTTAAAATACTAATTAAATGTATTAATTATAAAGATATACATACATATAAAATCAATTTTATCGAAAAATATTGCAAATGGCTTTCAAATAATGAAACGATAGATGTATTAATTTGAAAAGTGTAACATATGGGTTCAAAAGTATTGTCTGCTGTAGCATAGTTGGTTAATGTACCTTTCCCGGATTGGAAGGTTCAAATCCCGATAAATTTTTTTATGTATATCCTTATAATTAATACATTTAATTAGTATTTAATAATATTTTCAATAAAATATTTGTATAGTTTATAATATTAGGTTAAAGTACCTACCCGCTGATTGCAATAGCAACACTGCCGTACGAAAGGAGATTTCTCTAAGCATTTCCATTAACGGACAGGAGCAGAAGCGCGATCTGCGTCTCGAGTAAAGTAATTCTTTATAAAATGTGATTCCATATTAAAAAGGAAAGGTAAAATATTGCTAATTTCAAAAGTTTAATTATATCTTTGTTACGTTTTGTCGTGTTATGTAAAGTGTGTATGTTATTTTGTTTGTTCTTGTAGGACATATTTATTTTTGTTAAAATATTTTTTTTTTTTGAACTCTGATCTTAATCCTACTGTCTGTCTAACTCAATGTCTATCGTTTAATAAAATTATATAAATGTGATAACGTATATAATTTGATAGTATCTATAAATGAAATTACGACCGAGCAACTGTTAAGTATTACGTATTATAAAATTAACAAAAAATACATAAGTTTGTATTTGATCATTTATAGTAAAATCATATTAACATATTTTAAAAAGTTTTCAACGAAAAAAAAATGTAGAACATAAATATATTGAACTAGGTTAATAACCTTATATATTTATACATGGTCAAAACAATGGAAAAAAGTTAATAAAGTAAGTGATTATATTAGAAAACATATTAACTCATGAATCATGATTTAATAGTGTATTTGTGTATGAGTTAATAATAAGTTGTGTATAAATTAATAATATAAACATATTTGTACGCTTTAGAAGTCATATGATACTAATGGTGATAATTAAATCGTAATTTTGACTGTAATTGTGTATGAGTTAATAATAAGTTGTGTATAAATTAATAATATAAACATATTTGTACGCTTTAGAAGTAATATGATACTAATGGTGATAATTAAATCGTAATTTTAATTGTAATTGTGTATGAGTTAATAATAAGTTGTGTATAAATTAATAATATAAACATATTTGTACGCTTTAGAAGTCATATGATACTAACGGTGATAATTAAATCGTAATTTTAATTGTAATTGTGTACGAGTTAATAATAAGTTGTGTATAAATTAATAATATAAACATATTTGTACGCTTTAGAAGTCATATGATACTAATGGTGATAATTAAATCGTAATTTTGACTGTAATTGTGTATGAGTTAATAATAAGTTTTGTATAAATTAATAATATAAACATATTTGTACGCTTTAGAAGTCATATGATACTAATGGTGATAATTAAATCGTAATTTTGACTGTAATTGTATTTAATTTTAACGGTGATTGGTAACTGATTCGTAATTTTTCAAGCAATCAGTGGTATACTAGAAACAAGAACCTCAATACTTAAATCACAGTTACCAATAATTGTTTCTATCGAATATAATCACAGTCACAGTAACGGTTTAAATAATGGTTTACCATCTCCAGTTGTTAACGCAGAAAACAATTACCAGTACAATTATTGTTTTTGATACTCGTAAAATCCAAACAGATGTCTTGTTAAATGCCCTATTATGGAATGAAGGATATTGTATTGTATAACCAGTAGAGAAAAAGTTGTTGTACTCCCCAGAGACAGAACGATTACTAGTTATGGAGATAAAAATTAATAAAAGATTACATATTATTTTGATGTAACGGTACGCATTACTCATGTTCATTTCAATCAAGATAATTAATAAGGCGTACCAACAGCAAAAAGTACTGTAACAAGATGTTACACTATAAATATACAATCAGATGACGTGCGCACCCGGCTGATTTATACGGACGCAACAACAGCCTTAAATGAACAACAATAAAATTACCTTTGCGGGAAATTAATCACTAGCAGTCTTTCACAATGGTTTGGCTATCTTGGGCGGATTTTTCCTGCGTGCAATGGCTTCTGCGGTGCCAGCCGCGGCTGAAATAAGGCTTTCAGAGATACGGCCATAAAGCGGATACGGCCAGAAAAGGAAGTCTCTTTGGTGAGGTAGACCGCCCGACCGCAATGGGAACACCCTTCATAAGATATTATGAAGTCTGAAAAAGAGAATTATGGTAGTGTTTGCCCGAACTGTCCGTAAAATAGAAACGATTCAATACAATTTATACGATTTATATTTATGTAATTTTGGTGTATATAAATTTCTTATTACTAATTTGAGTAGCTTGTTGGTCTAGTGGTTAAAATCCTGGTCTAATGATCTAGTGCTCGATTTAGGAGACCATCAAGTTAGTCCTATTTTCATAGCACAAGCGTCTAGCTTAGTTTGATAAAAATATTGATGTGACATGTATTCCGTGTACACATCTATATATTTTTTTAAATTTTATAACATTTTACTTACATTTTCTCATGTTGCTTTAGACCTTAGTTTGTATTTTAATATAAGACGTAGAGAACAAAATGTTAATTCATATATCATAATTAATCAAATTCTTCAAAAGTTTTTTAAAAAAATCTATAAATACTCGAGAAATAATTATATAATTATGCGTCGTGTAATTAAATATGTTAAGTATAGTAAAATAATATTTTTAATAATCTTCAATTGAACTAACTCATTTAAAAGAAATTAGATGAATCAACATAAAAAAATATGTATATACTATTATCACCGGGACTCGAACTCGAAACTTTCTCTTACCGAGAGAATTACCAATCACACCACCGTAATTATGAAACATTTACCATACACTCGTACATTATTATCGAATTTTCAAACAAATATATTCTTTTTTATGTCGCAATGAGACATTTATTATTTCCGTTAATAGCCTAATTTGTAACGATTATCAAATAACTATAACCTTAAATTGTAATTTCACAATCAAAATCTATTTTCATTTCAAATAAAACTCATTTACTTTGTAACATCGTTAAACAAGTGATTATACTGCACCAGACTGATACTGAACATAATGTTGGAACAAAATCTAAAACATGGAAATTAGATAGTAGGTATTAATATTAAACTATCCGTTTGAAACAAAGAACGGCAGGTTTGCGTCAGTTAACGTCATAGAATACAAACTTATTAAATATTTAGATGCCCGCACATCAAACAACTTCGCGGTTAACGCACAATTAATACATTCATATTTCATCAACTCACCTGCGAAGCCTGACCAAGCAGAGCCTTCGAAAACTTCGAAACAGCGAAGTAAGTTAACAAACCGGGTTAATTGACACCGCGTGAGTCATCCCGATGGAAGATAATATCACATTTCTCATTAATATTTAATATAGACCTCGGCAAGAATGAGGGCGAATGTACCAGCAGAAAAAAATGACAACCTGTGATATAGTAATCAGCATTAAATATAATAATAATTAAAGATTCTTAGATTACTTTGTAACAGCACTGTAGTTAGATTGACTGTGGAGCGGTATCTGTTAAATTTAAAATATTTTATTAGATTTTTTCCTGTGTTGTTATTATGTTCACGGAAGGAGACACGATGAGATTATCTCAGAGATTTAGTTGAGATATATCTCAATGCCGTGCACACGTAATGAGATTTTGATCAGAAGATAAATTAAGAGACCAACTTGAGATTGTTAGGAAGAGACAAAAACTCAAACCAGTGTACCCAGACGTTCGGTCTGACGAGACTTGATTCGTGCACATAAATGTCGTCTAAAACCTAAATATTTTATGATAGATACCTCACTAAATTTCGAGTCGAAAATGTTCAAGGAATATGCAAATTTTGCATTGTAACGCAATATATTATTGTTTGAAATTTTTACAAAATCGTATAAGGCTTAATGTCTACTTACTTCGAAATAAATATTTGCGAAATTGTTCCATTAGTAATGTATGTCTTTGCTTCAGGCATTAAGTCTTAATTTTTGTATTCAATATATAATCTGAAATTAATAAAATATTTCAATTAATCGAAATAATCGAATACCTCACTAAATTTACGACTTTTTTTGAAATGCTTATATCTCTGACATGGTCGATATTAAGCACATATAACATGAACATTTTCGATTTGTAATTTAGTCAGGTATCCACCCATAAAATATTGTGGAATAGATCTGTTACACCCAGTATGCGTCATTAAACATTAACATAAAGCATTAAATTATAAATACTTATTCTGCTCGGAAGATTCAAAATCACCCAACTGACGAAAATGACGAAATACATTTATCGTTTGACGTACGAGCGTGAATTAAGGCACGAGACGGCGAATCTCTGAAACACGGTGTGTTAACGGGGAATACGATTGCCGAGAGTCGTCTCTAAAGAATCTCATGAGAGCAAAATCCATTTTATAGTGATTGCCTCGAGTCAAAAATCTGAACACAAACTATTGTTAGTGTTTCAAAGAACGTTAAATCGCACAACGATATTTTCTATATTATAATTGTTTATAATTATATCCTATTTCTTAGAAAGGATTGTGTCTTGGCTCAAAGCTGTGCTCAACGATACTTTCGCTTTTAATATTTTTTTAATTTGTCAATTTCTTATATAGGTACGTTTTGTTTCCTTGTGTGTTCTTTTTTTCGTTCAATCACATTATATAAAGTGCTGAGTCAAGAGTCAATCATACATTAATTTAAAATAAAGTTTTCGATATTTATTCGCGAGAACTATAGAAGTTTTTTCCTCGTAAATCGATAACTAAATATTTAATTACAAATTTTAATGTTTAATATATTTAATATTACTTCAAATATAGGGTTTTCAAAGAGTTTTAAATCATGAATTTTTCTTAAATTGGCTACGGCGTGCATTCAGTGTATTGAAAAAAAATCTACTTGAATAGAATTTCTGCGAAATAAATCTAAATAAAATGTGCGTCTCGTAATATATTATTTTTATATTATTAATATTTTAATATATGGTAGCATTCTGTCAAATAAATATTTATTTTTGCTTTATTTCTCAAAATATATATAATAAAAGACAGCTTATTTCAATGTACTGACTGCACGCTGCACTGCAAGAATTATATAATATTATACATTATACAAATTTTTGGTTAAATTTTTTGTAAATATTAAATTAATTATATTTTGTATACCATTGTACCTAATAACATATGTATAGCATATATTCATTAGTATAACTTATTTATAGTCAGAATTAATACAATTATTTAAAAATGGGCATAAACTCTTTTTTATTGACATGCATTTTTATTTCAAAGACTGGATTTTCAAATATAATCGTTTGTAAAATACTATGCTATATCGTGATATTAATCTTGAATTTCTGTATTGATTTCGAAGAATAGAAGATAGCAGGATGTAGAAACTTGGCTTTTAGATGTCACTAAATATAGAGAAGTCACTTTCAAATAAGGTTTGTTAGAATAGTGTCCTTACACATGCGTAATACGCAAGTGTCTCAAACACAGGCCGGCTACACGTAGAAGATCACTTCACCGCCTATTCAAATGCTGACAGCACAATTCTTAATTACAATAAACCATGAAAGTATGATTACCATGTCAGCAATAATTTACATCATTATTATTAAAAAAAGGATAAAAACTTGCTTGGTAAAAAATATTCGCTCATCAAAAGTAAATTCAATAATCAACTAATTTTACCATCCAATATCAGGTGGTAAAAACAGCAGATTCTTTTAAAAGCTTCAAAATTCATCTGTCACACTGATACTTTGAAAGTTGAAATATGCGACAATGAATCATTCAAGATCCCGCTATTTTAGTAACGAGTTCGTCCGATGATAATCTCGCTATTTAATTTATATTAGCACATAGACCGAAAATTTTTCACCAGCAAAGTGACAGATTTCGAACGCGAGTGTGAACAAAGCCATAGATAAAACCTAAAAGTGTATTTTATTTATTTTTAAAACAACTGTTCATGTCAATACAAATATATTGTATGAGTTTATATATATATATATATATATATATATATATACATTCAACAACAATAGAGATGTGTACCCCATAATAAAAAAGATATTGAATAGTGTTGCTGGCTATTGCCATTTTTATAAAACAAGATCAAAATCTATAACAATACAATGTAATAATAAGTTTTTATTTAAATATTAGGAAATTGATCAGATAAGAACTTGGGAATAAAAATTATTTCGGAATACATAACATTTCATTATTTTTTATATATTGCCAATGGTGAATATTTAAAATAAATCAAATTTTACGACATTCTCATATATTTGGTGATTATTCGCCTTCCCACATTATTAGGCTGGATTTACTTTGACAATAGTACGCTTGATCTTTGAACAACCCCCTAAGGTTTTTTACTACGGGCGATGGTAAAAAGTTACTACAGTAAAAATTTACTGTCGTAAGATTTTACTGCTGATCAAACAACCAGCCTGGCCCGGCTGGTGTTTTTTTTTTTTCAAAAGAACTGATTTATTAATAGATTTTTTTTATTACTTTATAATCTTAATTCAGTGATATAAACTATATTGAACATAGAATATGTTTTTTTAAGGGATAATGAATATTGCATTAGAAAAATTCGTGACAGTTTTTATACTCACTTTTATCTTGTGTTTAATTTTCATCTTTACCGGTAGTATTTAATACCAGGTGGCACTAAAAACATTCCTGAAATCAAAAAAAAATTGAAGTCACCGAATACCCCTTACATTTTAAACAAGCGTTATATAAGTATAAAATGCTGATTTTTTTGTGTTTGAGAATTTAATGCATGAATTTACATTTTAATAAACCTTATTATTTATACATTATGAACATCAAATTTTAATACTAATATTAAATTTTATTTAAATAATTAGTTACATTTGGAATGAGGAATGAGGAGAGAATGATGCAAATGTTGATGGCACCAGAAATGGAGAACATCCACGGAAGACTTGGCATGACCAGGTAAACCAAATACTGGAAGATGACTCTGTTAGAAGCTACAACAATTGACGAGCTTGTATGAGAAGATGAATGAATGTGGATGAGGGGAGAATTGTGTCAAGACAGAAGAGTGTGGCGCCCTATCCTCTCTGCCTACTCTGAAACGGCGTGATGATAAGTAAGTACTTTATGATATTGTCCTTAATAAAGAACTTTCTGTAAACATGAATTAGACATATCCGTCGACAGGAAAGTTCCGCTAGTCACGCAGGAGACCGAGGTTCGGTTCTCTACTAAGGAAATTTTTATTTTATTTATTTAACCGAATTTATACATATTTTTTCGAACCAGGAAAACATGTTCTATCCAGGGATGGTATTTTAAACATACGCCTATGTGACGTATTTTTTCTAAAAGTTAATTTGTCTCCTTGTGAATAAATTAGATATAAAAATTAAGGTCCTTCAATACAAAAAAAAACACATTGCCTTTGCACAGAAAGTATCCACATAAACCCTTGTAGAGTGTAAGGCTACACTAACGGCTATTTAATTGTAATTTCAGACCAAATATAGGAAATCGTGTCTTGAATAGTTCAATATATTCTTCTTTATCTATCCATTACGGACCACAGATTACAATGGTGTCTCCCAATATTTGAGCCTGGCAATTACGTCATAACTCATCGAAATTAGACTCACTAAAAAAAGTAATAAGATCTCTTCAAACATTTTATCATATAGTGTATAGACAGAGAACTTCAAGACAAAAAATTTTTTTAAAGAGAATACGTTATTATTGTTAAGTTGCAGTTCTATCAGAACATATTTTTGTAATATTTCAATACAAGCTAAATGTATCAATTAGAAACACATACAGAAAAAATCTATTTATCTAAAAAATATTTTTAAATTTGTAATAATTGATATTTCAATTAGAAAGAACTGCAGAACATAAATTCGAAAATTTGTCATTAACTCACTCTGTTGGTGTAGTGTAATTAAGTTACCCATTTCCCTGGATAGTAAAGGATCCAAGTTCGAAATCCGGTAGCAACAAAAATATATTTTCAACAAATTTAATTTTTCTGAATATCTTTCTAATTTTCATTTAATTAATTAATTTATTTTAACTTTTTTTTTTGAACACCTTATGAAACACATGAAAAGATCTTAATATGATTATATGATATTTCCACAATATAGAAGATATGAATATGTTACCAACAGATGAACGAAAAATGTCTATGCTAGTTCTAAAATGATATATCATACATTTTTAAAAAGATAATTTGTACAAAAATTAATGTGAAAATGTTTGTATTATAGTTATAAATTTCCATCCGAATGATTATCTCATTATTTCTCAATTATTTGTCCTAACACACAAATCTCACCTCTTCCGCATTCATACATCTTTTCATACAAATTTACATCTTTTCATGCAAATTTACATATTTTCATGCAAAGTTACATCTTTTCATGCAAATTTACATCTTTTCATACAAATTTGTTGATTGCTGATGTTTCTAACAGAACCATTTTCCAGTATCCTGGTCGCGCCAAATCTTCCGCATACGTTCTCTATTTCTAGTGTCATCAACACTCGCGTAATACATCATTCTTACCATTCCATTCTCATTCATTAATTTTAATGACAAAGCCACCGTTATTTAATCTTATTCACTATAATTAGTTCATCCCCTACTACATCAGAAATGAATTTGCCACGTATACACCAAGTGTCACAATTAGAGTTTCTCTATTCCAGGACATTTTTCATTCCCGGGACTCGACTCGCAGCTCTGGATCATCCCAGGATCCCGGGTCCCTTAATATGTTACGTTATGTGATACGTCAATTTTATTTCAATTAAATTGCTGTTATAAATTAAACACGTATTGACAAAAAAATACTAACATATTTCTGAATAAAAATACACATATTATAAATTCTTAATATTTAAAAAAAAAAACATTAAAAAAATCTAATTTGAATGAAATATATTGTATCATATATGCATATTTGACATTGTGCCGTTTCTTTATTCTTGCATTTTATTAAATGCTTCCAAACTTGTGACTGATTTTCCAGATTTGATTTGATAAAATAAAATTATTTAAGAATAAAATAAAAAATATTTAATTAATAATAGTATAGTCATAAAAAATACTTACTAATAAATGTTTAAAGTTCTCTCTTTGATAAACTAAGAATTTCTATTACAGAATGACTTCAAAACCGTTACAAGCCAAAAAAATAAAATTTTGTTTCGTACTCGTATTTTTCTTGCACTTCACCGACAGTCGTCAATGCTAGAAAATTTACAAGAATTTGTAACTCTGTATTTTGCGACTAAATGATTTATTATTTCCTGAACCCATTCGAAAAGTATGCCTATTTGTTTTGACCCGAACATTTCTTTTTAACTGCGTTCGTAAGACAAAAAATTTAGACGAAATTATTTTATTTACACTCTTCCAAAATTATTACGAATCCCGAGACTCGGTCAGGAACCCTATTCATAATATCTACTTTCGTTGCTCATCTGGTAACACCCGGATTTACTTCCATACTTCAGTCTTGGTACCAGGACCGGTACCGCTAATTTTGCCTCAACTGACAAGTTTCCATTCATCATCATCCACGCAGATCTTTCATAACTGAGAATCGTGATTTCCACGAATCCCGCCCTCTTAAGTATGCTACTTCACTATTTTCGACATCGTGCAGATCTTAAAACTATCACCAGAGAAATACCTGTAACCTTTTCTCTCCGTCCTTCGATATGATCCATCACAACAAGCTTCTCCAAGCTGTTTTCCCCTTTTGCTTAAAAAAAAAAGTAGCATCTTAGACAAATGATTGAGTCTGTTCTTGATATTCAGCTCCTGCAGAATGGAGATATTCGCGCGTTTCGCCGTTCGCGGTATGTGCAAAATGTATCTCCAGCATGTCAATTGCGTAAATATAGATACTTAAAATCATTCTTGCGCAGCTCTACTTGAATGTGAAAACGGAGTTTTAATTATTTTGAAAAAATAAATGACTTGCCCTTCTGTCGTTCCGAGTTTTTAAATACATGTATAGAGATATCGATGACCCGCCGGCCCCCGCCGCTGCCGAGGACGACCTTAAATGGATCATCCAATAAAAAAGGACAAAAAAAGCGGAACATCCATCACTTACCGAAGATCTCAACTGATTGCACCGACAGCCTCCGGACGGCCGGTGCGCGGATGAGGTGGACTCTTCTTTTGGAGAATTAACGGCGAACCGTGCAGCGAGCTTGAATACATAAAATTATTACCGGTATTTCAAAATGACGAGACGAAAGTAACGTGAGAAGTTATTTAATTGTATTAATTATAGTGATCTGCCAAAAAGACAAAAAAACGTGTGTTTCGTGAACTATAAATTCTTTTATAACAATCAATTATCTTTTTCTTTTTTTAGTGCTGTATTCGTTCAACGGACGTTGGCTTTCATCTTAACTATCTTCACTTTGTTTACTGCGGCCCGGAAAAGCTCTCCAATAGACTAACCAAACTATCAAACTATTATCTTAGATTCTTCAGCCATAATATAATAAAGTGGAAGTTGCCGGGGTCTATGACGGCAATTTTGTGCTGACAGCTGTGCGGCAACGCCCTGTAATATATGCGGGACGTTGTAGCACAATTGTCATAGTAGCATTAAATAAATGTCAACCTGGTAACGAATGAGTAGGACCATATTGAAGCTTTTGCTTATAAACGGTCCTGGGTAAGCGGTGGGTCTGCCCCTCATATCTATAATATCTTATTAAATACAATTAAATGTATTAATTAGAAAGATATACATATAAAATCAATTTTATCGAAAAATATTGTTGTTGCTACCGGTATTCGAACCTGAATCTCTTCCGATTCGGCAAACGTACATTATCCGATGATGCTATACCAACACAGTGGATTGACGACTAATTTTCGAACCTATACGTTACACTTTTCAAATTAATACATCTGTCGTTCCATTATTTGAAAGCCATCCACTTATTTAAAATATCACAGACCTATGTCCTAAATAATCACAACATCACAATAAGAATGTGTCCTCTTTAATAATGCTATATCTGCCGGCAGTGGTGCTTGGATAGAGAATCAACTTCACGTCTTTTATTTTGTGTCCATCTTACGTCCCTTACTCTTCACGTCACGTGTTATTACGTTATTGGCTATTTCCAATATTAAATGTATTTTTCGTGTATTTTGTGTTAAATCAAAATCTATTTCATAAGTCTCTGAAAAACATTAAACGTGAGTCAAGGTGATGGAGAAGAGACTCTTTTTTGTCAGCGTCATTTTTTCAATTAGCATCGCGTGCCATCTTGATTTCGTAGTCATTTCTTAAGACGGATACTACCAAGTCAAAACATATAATAGATAGTATAATTAGGAGACTTATGTACATACATAACACGGGTTAATCAAAAAATAACACCTCATATTATATCATCCGCTAAACCCTCATATTACTTTTCACAACTAGAACTATTTTATTTATTGATTTAAATAAGGTTGATTTTCTCAAAACAAAATATTAAATTTTAGTAAACACAGTTCAGATAAAAGATATATATATATATATATATATGTGTGTAAGGAAAAATCAGGTTGCGGAAAACACGATCAATATGCGGTTGCAAGATCAATATTAGAATACGAAACAGTGCAATTTTATCCCTCAGTTCACAATAAACCGTGATACATTAAAAACATAACGGTTAAAAAATGTTGATGGACAAAAAAGTATAATATTTTTAAATTACTATACAGATCGTGTAAATTATTTTTTCAGAATTTGATATTTCAATTGAGTTATTGCATTTTAACAAACAATTTACGAATCGACAAAAGAGCAAACTGATTAAAAATATAATCCTATCCAATAGGATACAATCTAAATGAGTTTAGTATATTTGAATACGACGTCAGTTATTTTTGGAATTTTTATAATATAAATAACTAATGAAATGTAATGATGCCATAAATTGCCGACAACCCTTTAAGACCTAGCTTCCGTAAAAATGTAATTGTCATATTATTAATTTAATCATCATAATGGATAGACATAAATAAAACAATGTTATAACTCGAGTAAATAATGTTGTAACCCGAGTAGTGCAAATAAACTCAAGTAGAGTAATAACATTGTTTTATTTATATCCATTCATTTTTTATACAATAATCAGTTGACTGTAGACGTGACGTCATGTGGATTCTGTTTTACATTCCTCCCGAAATCCAAATCACAATCCATCACCGGGATAGAAATCTAACAAATCCCGTGATCACCAGCGCTGTCGTCGTTTTTAAATGACACCTTGATGCTCAGCACACGATCCCGACAGACAAACCAGGTATCTCTGCATCAGCCGTCCGCGTCAGTCTGCATCACCGCATCATTAGAAGGCCGCGGTCCATACATCAATCACCCCGACTCGTCTAGATGGAGCACTCGCCTGCCGAGATGCTGCCCCTTGCTCTCCTCGCTCGAGTCCGAATCTGATCCAAACGATTTTCAATTGAACGGACTTGAAATGCGGTTTGGCTTAAGACGGGAGTGGCTTGAATGATTTGTGAAAAATGTAGCATTAGATCCGTTTGCGGAATTGTCAATCAAACGCTATGCGGGGCCACACAAGGTGACCTTTGGGACTCTGTAAGTAGACTACCAACCAAGGTTTGATACCAGGGTTCACGTTGTTACATGTAACCAGCAATGGCGAGCACTGCATACAATCAAAAAAGCTCGGCATAACTATAATTTTGCGAAATAAATCTAAATTGATATATTATGTAGGTTAAATAATTCATAGTTCGCCTGATGATGCTTTAACTATAACTAGAAGATTTTATAAATGACAAATTAAGCTGCGCATGTATTTTGTATAATTTTTCGCAAAATCAGTTCCAAATGTTTACCAATTAAATGCGATGTGTATGACTCTCAAGCTGTGCGGCGTTCTGAAAACACGGCTTCACTCGAAACCACGTATTGCAAAACATTCCAAATGTGTATTTAAAGCGGACTTAAATATATTCATTTCAATACATTTTAAAAGTGGTATTATTTCACATAATAAAGTAGTTTTAAAGCTTCACTTAATAACTTGAAGAATATTCCAAGAACAATACATTCGAAAAAATTAATTAATTAATTAAATAAAACACAACGTTCTTCACTTCACACTACACTTTAATTAAAATTAAAACGTTTTCGACGCTTACTGCGTCATCTTCAGTAATAAACTAAAACCAGAAGATATTTTATCGACTACATGGTGGTGGCGGTATGAGAGCGGTGTTGGGGAGAGAAGAGAGGTTGTGGGCAGGCCTAATATAGGCATGAGGAGAGATGTAATAGAGGGTGTTTGTATGTTACGTATATTATTATGATTAATATTAATTTCTATATTTTCTAGAATGTCTAATTTTCTCTTCTTCCATATATGTAGTATTTCTACGTTGTTATGGACGAAACGATGAGCCTCTGATCTGCATAGTGATTCCTTAAATGAAAGGTCTCATTTAGTAAAGTGTTTTGTTGTATAAAGATGAACATTAAATTAATGGGGGAATAGCTCTGCACTTTGTTTAATGAAATGAGTGTCTCAAGGTTTATTACAAGAAGACTTCGGTGGTTGGTCCATATGGCCGAACAGCAATCATTGCTAAACACAAGACCTACAAGGCGCAGGAAGTTGTAAGGATCAAAGCTAAGATGGAGCAACAACGTTTTCAAAAATATAAATCATCAAAGAAAAATTCTTCCAAAACCCATCAGGCGCTGTGATAATTTGTATAGCGCCATTTTCATAAAAATTTTTACCTCAAGAGCGCTATGGAATACGGTCACCAGTTTAGACAAAACGTACTTTGTTGATGATTACATATGTTGTATGAATATGTAGGTTATGTGTTTGGGGCTGGATGCCCCATATATATCACGCAACGTTCACGCGTTTGTTTGATAATGATCGCGGCATATTGCGTATACATAAGTTGAAGAAATAAAAGTCTACACAGACGAGGGTTTTCTGGAGTAAAGCACACGAGAGGTTCTTCCTTGGTTACTGGTTCATGTTTATTGGCACCCGGCGGTGTCAGTACCGATATTAACCAAAATGAATTTGTTACTGAATTTATGCAACCGTTTTTTTTTTAAAAAACAGAGTTACCACCAATATTTGAACCTTTTTCCTATTAGCCTTAAATATCTCGTCAAAATAGTCTCGAAATTACATTACTGACACATATTTTTTTTAAAACGAGTTTTTTTTTAATATTTTCGATATTTGTGTCTCTGAAATAAGCTATTAACAAGGCTACTGTCATAGCTCAGGTAGGAAAGCATTTTACCGACAACGGAAAATTTCAGGATTCAAGACTTAGTGACATTTTTTCAGTGATATTAACTTTGGTTTAATTATCAGTGAATGATATATTATGATGAAACGCAACTTCACAAATTGAAAAGTGGTCGCCACACGGCAAGTGGTGGCTGCTGCGCGTCTAGGGCTTCCATAGAAACAATATTTCGATGCGAAAATTCCTTATTATAATGCTTTAACAATAGTGCATTCCGCATCCGTATTATATTGCTTTACATGAAATATAGATAGCTTTTCTGCTAGTGCATTCTGTATTACTCTATCCGGAATTGAACAAACGATGTTATTACGTATCAACTTTGAAATATATATATATATATATATATATATATATATATATCCACTTGAAGACATTCTTCAATAAACTGAGATCATGTTTACATAAATGATTATTTAACAAACGTAAAAATTCATCTGTCATTTCGTGTCGCATTTGACAGTGCGACCATGAAAAAGAAAAAAAAGTAACATATGCTCTATATACTTGCCAGTCGTAAAAATTCTTTCGATTTCACTTCATTCAAATTGACTATATATTTACGTACTGTTATTGAATATACATATATATATATATATATATATATATATATATATATATATGTAAAGAGAAAATATTTAAGTAATCTTAATCTTTGGTAAATGTGTCGAATTTTTTCTCACCAGCATTGATTCAATAACATATCCAGATGAAAGTCATAGATAAGAGATGAGGAAGCGTAATATTATTATGAATTATTGTTTTTCTTGCAATGCGTCACAAAAAAATTGTGTATTATGAAATATGAAATAAGTTGAGTGGGAACGAAAATAATTCACTTTGACATAAGAGAAAGAGGTACTCGGAAAAAATATCTTTTTTATAAACCATTGCTTAAAACAATACATAATTTTAAAATGTTCGTCTTTTAAAGACACGAGAAAAAGGCATTAAATGATTATTTTTGTGATTACAAATCGATTATAATCATGCTTCGGGACTTAAAAACATAATGTCAGTTGAGTCACCACCTTCCCATAGGCATTCAATAAACGTAAAGAGTGAAAGCATCATATTCATAGGTTGTGCAATAAAATACACTAAAACTTTGTTTCGTTTCATGCATCGAATATTTCATTAATTGCAATAAAATTTATTAAATAAATATGGGTGGATTTTTTTTGTATTGCCGCAGGAGGAAATTATAAGACTTGATTTTTGACACATCTATGTATGTGATCGGTTGCGGTGTCAGGCTCAGATGGAGTAATCAGGAGGTATTAGGTGTGACGGGTACGGCTGTCCCACAGATCAACCGCTATCCTCGTGCTCTACTCGTAAAGCGTATGGAATATTTGAACTGTGTATAATGATATGGATGTAACAGATGAGCGAGCAGTTATTATGGATTTTTAACACATTTTTGTTGTGAAGTTTCATTTTCAGAACTGTGAAATTTCAATACAAATTAAATTAATCAATTAATTTTTTTTTTAATATTTTTACAATAAATATTTGATTCGTTTCATTTGTATTAAAATAGCACAGTTCTGAAAATGCAACTTTACAACAAAAATGTATTCTCCATATAAATACATAAGTTGTATCAGTACATCAAAATTTCATAAAAGGATTAATTTATTCATTCCGGTATCTTCTAGCATGATTTATTCAAATTTATTTGAGATTTAACGCAATTTAAGGTAGATTGCTTTTAAATTTGAATAACAAATGTATCAATTGTAAAAATATATAGTTATAACTTCTTAATCGTAATCGGTTGTTGTAGTGAAATGATCAACATATTTCCACTGATAGAAAGAAGTTCAAGTTTGAATCCTGGTAGCAACAAAATATTTTTTCGTTAAATAGATTTTTTTTTGTATATCTTCGTAGTTATTATGGAATTTAACTATTTACTGGTGGCACTGCATTTATTGAATTAAAATTGAGCACAAAGGTTGAGTTTTTAAAACTAAGCGCGCGAAGGATCGGAAGCGACTCGGAAGCTGTTGTTGTGGACGACGTTAGTACGTGAAGTGACGAAGCCGCCGATCCATGCGGCTCGCTGCCTGACGTGTTGGCGCGTGTAGGCGTATACATGCATCCAGCACATATTATCTTTATGGCTGTCATGTGCTAGTATGGTCTTGTACCGCATTGACAGCTGCGTTCAGCTGCGTCTGCCTGTCTAGTAGTGTGTCACCATACCTCGCGTCTCCCCGTCCACCCCCCAAATTTACCCCTTAACATTACATTAATCTCAGAAAAGTATATGAAAAAAAGGAACCAAATAATACATCGTACTCATTACCATAATGACTACATATTTTATTAATTAAACGTCAAGCTCACGTTTTAAAACTTTTTAGAAATTCACGTCATTTGTTTCAATTCAAATTCACTTACATGTTCGAAAATTAAATTACGTTCTTTTTAGTACCAACATTTGAATCCAAAAAATTATATGTACCTACCTAGTACCAACCTTTACTTAACAGTTGTTTAGTATAATACATAAATCACCAATGAGTATGGATCGAGGACATTAGAATTTGTTGTTCCTACACTGAAAAATTAACTATTTGGGTATTGAAGAAATAGTACGCTTTCTCCCAATTTAGAAGAAGTAATAAAAAAGTGGCTTATCAATAATGATTTATCTTGCTTATACCTAAGCATGAAATGAATTGTTGAAATGTGATACTGATTAGTTTTTATATTTGTTCATCTTAAATGTAACAATTTATTTTAATGTACCGCAGACAAACGTCTAGCAAGATGTTTTGTGGGTCTAGTGTAAATGTATTTAAAAAAAAATAAATTTATAATCAAAAATAAATGTAATAAAATTTCCTACCTTCCCGGGTGAGCTGTACACATAAAATTTACATAAGAGTATTATTTCTACAAAAAAATTTTTCAGTACCGAGCGTCCGTACGGTGTTAAAAATAATTTGAGATATCGACGCGGTAATAATGCTGAATAATAATCCCAATCAGTCAGGTGTGCTCATATATAGTCCGACATGATTTCGAGCTATCAAAACCGGTGTCACTTCGATTTAGTGAGTCTCGATTTAGCATAATATGAATAATTACATCCCATTCAGATAATTTGATGCTGTATAATGAGATGGCTGATCATCCACTTGGAAAATGATGGTCGGCGGCAAGCAGATCCATCATCCAGTATTAGAGTAAAATACAGACGAACAATAATATCCCAAATGATGTAGTATGATTCGCGTTTAATTTATTGCACCATTTCTCATGACCGGTGAGTATCTTCATCTATCACACTCACGATTTAACCACTCTTTATTACAATGATATGTTTCTTCTCGTTGCCTTCAAGCGGCGGTAATTCTCTCGCATAACTAGCGAACTGCGGTACCGCAAACTTGTATTATATAAATACATAAGCACGTGGTGCAAGTAACAAACAGTACAGCCTGAACAAATCTTTACGTTTCCAGTTAACTCTTAAGGGTGCGCTTTCATTTTTCCAGTTTGAAATTCGATAAATTCTACGCGAATTACGTATGCTTTCATAATGAGACTAATAATTTAATTCTTATATTTATTTATATATATTTTGACATCCATATTTTTGTACTAACAGAAGAGGATACATAATAAAAATACATAATACATAGTTTATTGTGTGGGATGGAGTAAACTTCACCTCTGATATATATAGCGTTCTCCTGGCTATTTTGCTACACTGAAGTCTGTGTTAAAGTAGCCAGTTTTTTTTTCGTGCTGTTGTGGTGATATTTGGAATAAAAAGAGAATTACAAATATGTATAAAAAAGTAAAAATATATGGAGTGGGAGTGTTGTAGGACTATTGAATTCTTAGTATATATCAGAGAGATATGTATCAGAGAAATAATTAATGACGTTATTTGTTTCGTAAACACCCTAAATCATTTAAAAATAAATAGTTCAGTCAATATACGATTTGGAATGAATAAAAAATTTTAATTAATCAAAATAGTCGCATAATTATGATTTTTATGAAATGCTTACTCGTATATCTCTGACATGGTTGAAATTAGGCACATATTCCTTGAATATTTTTGACTTACATATTTAATATATGTCTACTCATAAAATATTGTGCACTTGTGTATACATGTGGCAATATAATAATTGTATTTATAATTGTTGAAATGTAAGACTTAAATGGAAGTAAATTGTTTTCTTTCTTTATGTGATCCGATAAAAGGATTAAAGGTTTAGTGATAAGGTGCCACTTTCAAATAATAATTAAAATTTTCGCATTTTTTTATGAAAATGTGGATTTTTATTATTCATTTACATCAGAAGTTATACACTAGATTTAACTTTTTTTAAAACTATTACTTAGATATGATCTTTACACACATTTAAAATTAATAAACTAAATGTTAATTACCATAATTAGGGCAATACAAGCATTATAAGAAAAACAGCGACCATTTGGATTCATTTTCCTCGTGCCACAAAAATGTCTTAATATATAAAATACTTAAATAATCAAAATATATTTTCTTATAATCTTGCCAAGCCAAAGATTAACAAATTAACAAAATGTTAAAAATTAATATTCAATTCTCACTGTCACTAAATTCAACCTTACTTCCGATATAAATATTTTTTTCATTAACAATATGATTGATTGTCCATTCCAATATTCTGCCCAACCTCTCAGGAATTATAGAATAATTTCAATAGCTAAAATAATTTGATTCAAATCTATAATAACAAGATAGTAGATATTGCAGAAACTATAGTATTCGTCACATCGGTAGTTGTATTAAATTTGGACAATTAAAATTCTCATTCAAATTTCAGATAAAATGTTAGCATAATATTAACGGCCCCATTTGATATAGAATTCTTTGAGAAGTTGTCAGATTGTTTCCAATTCTCCATCAAGTAACAATACTTTTGCAAGTTGTTATTTATTTCAATCAGGTTTTATTACAATTCACGCCTTGACCACATAGTATTATGAAATAATGACCTACCCAGCAAGGCGAGAAAACCTCATTCAGAACTGAAAATGTCGATAGCATCGGTCGGGATTGACTACTTCTCACCTCTCTCTACAATTGTCTAACAATACCTTGATTATTGAAATTGCAAAATACACAGGTGCTTAATTTAAGCTGTGCCTGCTAGAGTAATAATGTAAAAGGGTGAGTTTGGTTAGCCAGCCTAAGATATATGTATATATTCTTAGAAAAAAAGTTTCTTGGTTATCTCGCATCTGTTAATTCTTCAGGGTCTGCCTTACTGGTGAAGTGTCGCTCTAAAAATCGTGAAACGCGTATTTTCAGGTCGGCAGTTCAGCACTAAATGAAATCACTAATCTTTACTTTGTATCATTAGAGTGCTTTCGACTTATGTTTGGCTTTTGGTAATTCTGTGAGATAATAAACTTCCATTTTGACATTATACTCCATCCGTGAAAGCAAAACTTCAATTTTAACATATGTATATACGAATATATATATATATATATATATATATATATATATATATATATATATATATATATATATATATATATATATAAACGTACGTTCTAGTAGATAAGACTGTGGTGATAAATAATTTAAATTTATAATAAATGACTAATAAATTTATTTAAAAAAAAAGATTAGTACACATTATGTTTGATATAATATTATCATATGTATTATTTTCTCATTATTTATGATAACTTATTTTATAATTTATTATTATTATCTGAAATCTATTCACGAAATGTTTGTTTTTGCCATGATTTACTTGTATTTATGCCTTCATCAAAATTTATTATAAAAAAAATTACATTAAATGCAAAAATGTTACGTAGTATCCCTGTATAAAATGTTACGTAGTATCCTTGTATAAAATTAGTTTTAAAGTACTTATTTAAAATAACCAAAGTGATTGATTCACTGTCTCGTGCTGGAAGGTCGAACAAGCGTTACAACCAAAAAGCCAGGAAGCGGGAAGAGACAATTGCCCATAAATCTGTTGTACCGAAGCGAAACAATCCATAGAAGCAAATTTAAATTGCTTCATGTCGACAGAAATCCACCTGTCATCCCAGGACCACTTCTCCCAACCCGTGACGGCCTGACACCCATTCTGATAAAAACAGTTCTCATAGGAATATCTGCCCGCTGTCACGGTGACACGACTTAGGAGGAGATATTGTAGGAGGGTGTTTCAACATCTACGCCCCAACTTCGTTAAATATATCAGGTTATGTAATAAAAAGAGCTATCATAATAATAAGTGAACCCCTCACACTTAGGGCCGATTGTGTGATCAGTTATAAATGTTACTATAACTGTAACTTTGTACCATCGCCCGTGGTAAAAAAACGTTTACGAGTTGTCGGTGCGTCAAATTTACTATTGCCAAAGTCTATTCCGCCTAATAGTATGACAATGCGAATAATAATCATATAATATAAAACATACAATTTTATGCTTTATCTATGACTTTATTCACACCTGCATTCGAAATCTGTCACTTTGCTGGCGAAAAATCTTCAGAAATATTAATTAAACATAGAGATCATCATCGAACGAACTATCATCACTAAAATAACTGGATATTGAATGATTTATTGTCGTGTACTGCAAGTTTTAAAGTATCAATGTGACAAATTACTTTTGAAACAGTTGTAAAGAGTCGGAGAGTAAAATTAGTTTACTGCTGGATGTGCTTTCGAGAAGTAAATATTTTTTACCAACGATCGAACAACCGGTTTTCGCAAAAAAAATTACTTTAGTAACTTTTTTACCGTAGTAAAAACTTATCACTGATCACACAACTGGCCCATACCCTATTACACACTAAAAATGTTCTTAGGTTTTCACAGCCGTTCAGAATCTTCTGTGTATAGTTTTCTGGGCTAATCTACCATGTGTATCTGACTGACGTTTCAGATCCCATTGCAGGCTCCATCATCAGGGCTGAATGCAATGAATGGTCAGATATACACGGTAGATTAGCCCAGAAAACTATACACAGAAAATATTACACATTAAAAATATCACTGATTTTTTTTCATATCAAAGATAATCAAATCCATAAATACATTTTTATTGCTCAAATACTGAAATATGTTATTATAATTGAAATATTTCGAACATCATTGAATGTGATACTGTAATACCAGCTTCATTAATAATAAAAATTACTAAACTCAATACAAAACTCGTGCGAAAAATCCTTGAATTGTGTTATTTAATTTTTTTATCATACGGCTGTTGGTAAAAAGGAACGTTATTTAACCTGTTGATGAGAACGATTCTTTTGAACTTTTTGAAATTATAGCCGTGATTAAAATAATGCTCAGTTGTATGTCCAGTACAATGTACGGTTTTTAAAAAAATATATATTCACGTTTCAATAAATAATATGTATTATTTGTAATTTATTTGATTTTATTTAACATCAAAATTTGTTGTTATTTAAAGTATAGTATACATAATAATACGATGTGATGAATTATTACATTAATAAATTTAAAATTAAAGAGCTCTTTATCTATAAATAATAACAAAATCTCTTAATGGGAGAATACTACCATAAATTATAAGGGAGACTATGTAATAAATTATTATAGAACTTGTATAATGTGATCGTATATTTATAATCATAATCCAAAGATAATGTGATCATACGCCAATGAAGTCATATATTTATAAACAAACCGGCAACTTGTGACTCGCTTATCTGGAGATGTGTGAAATTGTGGAAGATGTATCAACAAGACAAGTGTTTGTGCAAGACGCGGACGTTAGCAGGAAGGCGTCGACTTCGGTCGTTTAGACTATAGACCAGGCATCGGCAACCTATGACCTGCGAGTCACCTACGTAAAGTATCGTAAGTAAAAATGTCATTTTTAATCATTCTAGTATTTCGCGTGTATTTAATACTTATTTAAGTGGCAGATTTCTTAAAAAATATATATTTTGTATTCTATGTCGTAGGTACTAATTATTAAAATATAATATTGAAAAAATTAAGGGCATTTAAAAATGTATCAAATACAAATACGTGCAAAATACTAGAATGATTAAAAATTACGTTTTTTACTTACGATACTTTACGTAGGCGGGTGATAATTTCAAGTGACCCACTTGAGTTTCTCAAATAAAGTATAATATATAAAAATAAATTATAAAACATGGAAATGTGTAGCGTGGTCAATGGAGAGGTGGTCGGAATCCTTTGGTCAGGCGTGGGACAATGAAGAAAAGCCTGTGACGCAAGAGAACGCTTATAAATAAAGTTCATTAATTATATTATTAATGATCTTAAACTTGGCAATTATATTTGTTTTTAAAATAATAAGAATTTTATTTTGTTTTTGTTTAGTTAAAAAAAAGCTTATTGTAATAGTTTTCTGAATAAAATTTATCTTATTATTCACTAATGGACTGTTTTTAAATGAAAATAACCATTGATCCTAATCATCTTCTTAAAAATCACATTTTGGTTGATTTTGACCCGCAGCCAAAAAAGGTTTCGGATGCCTGCTATAGAACAAAGAGCACGGGGGAAATAAATTATCGGATATCTGTTATATGGTGTTGATTGTGTTCAAATTTTAACTTAAGAACCATCCAATAATTTCATAATGTTTTCATCCATTTTCAATAACTAATAATAATAATATTTTCAATAGAGTAACTAAACATATAATTATTTTTTTAAATTTTTTTTTTAGCATAAAATAATACATTAGAAATAAAGTAAATTACTTTACTAGACGTGGTCTGTTCTAAACTAATTACCTGCACAGTTTTTATAAGTTGAATATTGTTAAGGTACAATCAGAAGTTATAAAAAGATTTTTATCTATAATATAGTTGGAGACAAATTGTGTAGGTTAGCATATTTTGTCACAAATTAGTTTAATTTTGCTTTCCACTCACATCAAGCAACCACTTTGTTATTTTTGATTTAAAATCGTTAATCACTTTAGATCATTTAAAGTCTAGTGGCAATTTATTAAAAATACGCGGTGCATAAAACAAGAAAGTTTGTTGACCAAATTTGGTATCCATTTTTGGATAAGGTTAACCATTAAGGTTTTGCTCCTAGTTTTCTTTGAATAATAGCCGTCATTGAAATCTATTACTAATGTTTTATTTGTGTATTCTTAGTCTTCCATGAATTATACTATTTTATAGAGCTCCTTTTGCTATAGCCACGCTCACAAACACGCTTTATGGCATAGTCCAATATTCGTTTTCGAATGCAAATCCAGATTTCCGGTCGACCCTACATATTAAATGCGCTGTTAAGAGATAGGTTAGGTTAGGTTATATTGTCGAATTTTGTTAGAGATAGGTTAGGTTAGATTATTGAATTTTTAAATTTATTAACAAAACGCGATACGTGGATGGTAGAATGATTTAAAAAAAACTCTTTATTCATAAAAAATTATAATATATAAAAACTGTGGAATTGCTCTTACGCGAATTTTACGTTATTTTACGAATCATTAATTGCTCTTCACAATCTTTACAGCAAACTACCAGTAAATATTTTGTCACATTTTATATTCTTTGGCAGCAAATGATTTCACGTAATAAATGTGTACTGCACCTTTGACCTCGGGAATTTTTTGTGATACTATGTAACTTATTTATACGCGGCATTAAAAATTGATTGCCGCTTATTGCTACATTTTTATTAGTTTTTTATACGCCGGTGATGCTATCGAAGTATCGAAACACTGCGGGCTTTTATACATTTTAGTAAGTGGTACGAACGTCTGATGAAACATATAAAGTATTTTTATTTGTTTTATATATATATATATATATATATATATATATATGGTAGTTGCCCAAATTATTTTATGTAACTGTACAATATCACTCATGTCACTGTTTGAAATATACAACATGATAAGTAATATTTTAACAAGTCCAAGAACACACAATTACAGGATTTTCACATACAAAGGCACTGTTTTGATTTGTTAAAATTGATTTTATATGAATATCTTTCTAATTAATATATTTAATACATATAATTTATTACTAATGTTAGTTTTAAATTTTATTTTTAAATACTTGTCATGTTATTAAAGAAATATTAGATATCTCATAGAGACGAAGCCATTTTTTATTATGTTTAAGGGAAAATATGATAAAAAATAGCTTAGTCTCTATGAGGTATCTATTATTTCTTCAATAACATGACAAGTATTTAAAAATAAAAATTAAAACTAACATTAGTAATAAATTATATGTATTAAATATATTAATTAGAAAGATATTCATATAAAATCAATTTAATCGAAAAAAATTGTTGTTTCGCCATCAGTATTCGAGCCTGGATCTCTTTCCTAACCGGGGAAGGTGCATTATCCAACTATGCTATAGCGACAATATTTTTAGCGATAAATTTTCGAACCTATATGTTACCTTTTTGATATTTCCATTATTTGAAAGAGCCATCTACCTTATTGTTAATATATTTTATTCATATTTAAAATATCACAGACCTATGTTCCGAATAATTACAACTTCACAATAAGAATGTGTTCTCTTAATAATAAATTATATGTACTTATATATAAATCCCACTCAGACATAAAGCGTATGTATGTATTCAATATTATTCAGTTATATATATGTCAGCAATATATACCTTTATTCAACGCCTGGACAATGGTACTTGTTGCCGTGCAGAAAAATCGACCTAGGTTTCCTTTTTGTAGGAAACCATCTCCAAAAAACGCGATCTAACCTAGAAGAGACGCCAGTTCTGACATGTGTCATTGTCAAGGTTTTGCCTAAAAAAAAACAGTACAACAGTACATTTTGGCAGAAAATATAAATCTCTTATAGTCGAGTTAATTTTTCAATCCATTACTAACCGTAACTGACTAACTTCCTTCAGTTCAGGGAACAAATGGTATGGCCAATACATTTTTCGAGGTCCCGAGTTTTGCGAGAATCAAATCAAATGAAGACGAAATAATAATAATATCGAAGAGAAGATTAAAATCTTTGAATTAAATTTATAAAAATTACAATATACTGGAATACGGTCGTATTAAAAGACTCAATCGACGAGCTTGCATGTGAATAAGGCAATAAATCTGTATCAGAACAGAAGAGTGTGGCGCCCTATCCTCTTTGCCTACCTTCGCGGAAAAGCGGTGTTAGTTAATAGTTAATAAAGTGTCGTACGATGTAGTGTTCATAAATACAAATAGAGAGGTAAACAAATTTTTGAAAGAAGACAATGTGCAAAAAAATAATTAAATAAATATGATTTTATTTTCGTGACATGTTTTTTTGATCTACTGTAAGACACTCGTCTAGTGATCAAATAGTCAGGGGTTCGAGACTTGAGACCACTATATTGGAAAATAGGCATGAAAATAGTAAGAATTTTAATGTGACGAGACTCTATTTATTTTTAAAAAATATCTCGCTGGCGATCTATTTCGTTAATATTTTTTAAGGCTAGTAAAATCAGATTTTTTTGCAACTACATTATAAATTTACGTGAGATTAAAATACCTCGATTCAATTTATGTGTTTGGGGTATCTTGTTCAACTAATAAAATAATTATATGTGTAAATACCGATCTACTTACCTAAATTAGTTACTTGTTTATTAACGACCAAATTATCAAAGGTTCTATCTATATTCCGAGAAAGACAATAATTGTCCATAGTGCAAAAATATAATTTTAATTTGAAATGTATTAATAATGTTGACTTGAATTGTAAGTTTTATATTAAAGAACATAAATTAAAGTGAAAATTAAAGGTTTTTATTAATTCTTAACCGAGATATAGCAATCCTCTTCGTTGAATTTTTATGATTATTGTATTCCAATGTCCAATCATTTTTACGCAAACATTCCTGTACGATATGACCACCCGAGGAGATACTTGATTAACAGATACAATAAATCAATTATAAATTTCAAATGGAGCAATGTATTTCTAAGCTTGGGCCGATGGAATATTTTATTCAAAGATCTAATTGAATATAAGTTTATTTATATCTCGGTGTTATGCCGTTATTTACCTTTCTAATTCATCTAATTTAATTTAATATTTTAATGACGTTTGCGGTAGTAAGTATATTTATTAAATTTAAATATTTTTTTAAATACATTAGTTTGTAGAAGTAACATTAGATTTTTTTGTATCTAGTAGCAAAATATCATGTAAACTGCGTGAAGGTAAGCATGCGGGTACATTAAATTTTACTATTGAGTGTTAAAGATTTCGAGATCAGTATGAACGATATGCACCAATCCATCAGTCTGCACTCCATACAAAATATAATAGACCACGAATTACTTACTAAACACGCTCTGTACTAACTCTTTTACGCGAGTTTTGAAGCCAAAGTTTCAACCGTGTAATATTGCTATTTATAGATAAAAGTGTTATATTTAACAAACGCAGGAAAATAACTTTCAACTCAATTTACTACAAACTTTGTTTTTTCGCTTTTATCGGTTTCTGGTAAAATTATGACTGATTCTTGGTTGCACAAAGATTCAAACAGATTGTACAAAGTTTTTCATATATAATATTCAAAAACGTATTGTATAAATATAAGTACACATAAATTCAAACAGAGTGTACAAACGTGTCCATAATTCAAAGAGATTAAACAGTATTGCCTCCAGATTCAAACAGATTGTACAAATTTGTCCACACGTTCAATTAGATTGTACAAACGTTCTCATATATTTAAATAGATTGGACAAATTTGCCCACACAGCAAAACAGATTAGACAAACTTGTCCATACAGCCAAATAAATTAGACAAACTTGCCCACATAACCAAACATATCGGACAAACTTCCCCACACAACCAAATATATTGGACAAACTTGTCCACACAGCCAAACAGATTTGACAAACTTGCCCACACGTTAATAGTAAGACTTCTCTACGAGCACGTCACCAATATTATTAATTGAGAGAAATATTAAACTTATATCAAAAATATTGTTGAATTTCTCAAGGCTTCATTAGTACTTTTGCACAAGATTGTGAATTTTTTAAACATTTTCAAATGTTTATTAAAATATATTATTTAATTGACGCATAATAGAGTAACATTAATAAAATTAAATAAAAGTACGAAATAAAATGCTACCACGTCGTGAAATAACAAGTAATATAAAGTAATAGTATACGATTTTGGCAAAAATAAAACAGTATATCTCTTTATTGAAAACCACCGAGTTCTGCAATTTGTAGGCAATGTTAAATATACTATTAAAGACGTCAATTAGAATAAGATTTGAATTATATGCAATCTAATTTGAACAGATTTAGATATTAAAAAATGGAGTTATCATAAAGGGACATGAAATGAATCTCCACAAAGATAATATTACGTAAATACAATTAATTCAATACTTTCCATATGATTAGCCAATATCGACACATGATATGTTTAATTTAAGTAACATGACGCAACAGCATGTTACCGTTAGTTAACTTGACGATGTCTCGGGAGTATTTTGTTAGCGTAGATACGAGGAAGTTGGTGCTCACAGACTACGGAATCACCTCCAGGCCCTGACGGCTGATTGAGCTTCTCATTCTGACACCCACCATTTACGGGCCCCGGTTTGATGCTCCTGCTCCTTATTACGGAGCGCAGCAGTACAGGGCTTAACAACTTAATGATGCGGTCCGACTGTCGATTGGAAATATTATATCAACAATTTTTTAATATTTTTAAGCTAATTAATAACAATTACTGATCGCTACATCTTCAGTTGTTCATTTTCTGTTATTTGTTCAAGTGCCGTCTTCTGCAGGTGCTGGTCGACCACTATGTTGGTAATAATGTAATAGAGGGTGTAACAGACCTATTCTATATTATTTTACGGGTGGGTATCTGACTTAAATACGAATCAAAAATATTCCAGGAATATGCGCAAATTCTGCACCGTTGCGGAAAATATTATTGTTCGAATTTCTTACAAAACCATGTTAAGCTTTAAGTCTACATATTTAGAAATAAATATGTGCAAAATTTATACATTATTAATTTATATCTTTGCTTGAGCTCCTAAATCATGTAATAATAAATAGTCCCTGGCTACTCTAAATTCGATGACCTTTATTTTTTGGTATTTAATGTATAATTTTGAATCAATAAAATATTTAAATTAATCGAAATAATCGCATAATTACGATTTTTTTTAAATACTTATATCTCTGGCATGGTTGAGATTAGGCACATATTCCTCAAACATTTTTGAATCATAATTTAGTCAGGTACCCACAAAATATTGCAGACTAGGTCTGTTACACCTTGTATAATTGGACTGAGAACTTATTGACCAACCAACTAGGCTGTTCTCTCCCTTCCAGAACCTTTTCCACGCAATTTTACCTTAAATTATGAAATGAGAATCTAATATGTTTCTGCATATCTCTTCTGAGAATTATTGTTTCACGTTTAATTAGGTTAAAAATTTGTTATCTATATTTAAAAGTAAAAGAAAACCGTATAGAACGGAAAATAAGTCGCTCGAGCGCATAATAATAAATCTTTTATGAATCAGTAAAAAAAAAATTGATATAATTGTGAAGCTGATCCTAGTAAATGAACAGTTTTAGGAGATCTGGAACAAATAAATAAGGAGATAATAGTAAGATAATTTTTGTACGCGAATTTTGTTGGCACCAAATATAGAGAAATAGAGAAACTGTATTTTAAGCGTTTTTAGAATACTCTCAGGTTTAGAATCTACGATGTATTTCGGGCTTTTTTTACCGTGTGTCTCCGATCTTCACATCTATCGTTTCGTATCTTATTAAAGGGTCCATAATCAGAGCTAACGTCGCTGATGTAGACAATGACATCAGATACATGAAAAATCTTCACTAAATCAATAATCTAAAAAGTTATGAACCAGTCAGAACTACGTATTCTAGATTGTGTGTGCACTGTAGAGAAATCACCTAGAATAATGTACGGAAAAAATCTATGTATCTTAGAAACATTTAGTTACCACTGGAACTCGAAACCAGGACTTTTTTCCGGAAGAATGTGTTACCATTACATCACACTAACCATTTAATTTTATTATGAATTTAGAATTTATACCTAAATTTTTAAGTGAGACATATTATTTTCAATTTAAATCTATTGATATATGCTAAGAAAAATTTCATGACGAGGATCGCTCATGAAAATGAGGATCATCAATTTAACGATCACATGGAGAGTATCTGATAGATATGCCAAATAAACATATTAATTATTGAGTAACGTTTACGTTATAGAAAAATACTCAGGAAAATCTATTTTTTTATGCAGGCAACTATTAGCACGCTAGCAATATACATTATGAGTACTGCTCTTATTTAAATACACGTTTTGTATGAAACAAATAACTCGATCAAATAACTTGTTTAAATTGTTCTTCACCAGCGAGCTCTGGTCGAAATACTAGCAAGTGACGTATAACCGTCTCCGAATTCAGTACAACAACTCGTACAGAATACTGTTCGGATTGGCGCGTTATTGTAGCGCATCTACAATGTTTACCGAAGGCCGTATACATGGATTCGTTCCGCTTCTAAGACATCGAGTTGCTGGTGTAAAGTTGCGGCTGGAGCTCAGCACCAACTCTCTGGTGCAAGCGGCGCTCTCATGGAAAGCTGGTTCCCTGACCGGAGAATGGCAGCGCCTACAAAATAGCTACATATACAACAATGGCCGTGACTGAAGTAGTTATATATGTAATATTTATATTTTTTATGTATATATGTGTGAATTTTTTACTTTTTATTAACTTTTTTCAATTTTTTTATTTTTTTTGTATTTATTAATATTTTCATTGGTTTTCTTTTTCACAGCATATTTATTTCATAACCTTTAATGTGTAACTTAATATGTATTATCTTTATGGCGAATCAGGTTAAAAAAAATCTGATCACGCTGGAATAAACACATTATTATTATTATTATAAAGCATTATCAAACAACGCGAATAAATTATTAAATTAAATAATAAATGTTGCCCGGGTTTGACAACCCTGAAGCTCTGGGTAATAACAGGCCAGCGTACAGGGCAGAGTATGCAGATAAACTATAAAAGGCTGTAATTTAATCTCCCTTACTACCCGTCACGCTATAATTTTGTAAAGGAAAGCAGATAATAATTGAACACTATCCGTACGCAACATAAACTGCCTTAAATTTTCCAGAAGTAGCCTTTTCATTATACTGGAAAATAAACGTAATTCTAGTTACTCTGAAATAAGGAGAAACGTGTATTTAATATAATGTTAACAATCATGTTCAATAAAAAATTATTAATATTTTTTATTAAATCCCTTATTCCTTAATAAGGGTCTGACGAATTTGTACACAAGGAATGAGTAATAGATAATCAGTTTAACCATTTTTGTGTGATTGGTAATCGATTGTAACTATGATTGGTAATTAAGATTTAATTAAGATTTAACAAAGTTAATATTTCTAATTTTAAAAGTATAATTAAGATTTAATTGCTGGGAATTTAATATCTAATATATCATTCATTAATCGCCGAATTGCGAAGTCAATTACCAATTATTATTATAGATCAACATAAATCTGATAATCACAGTAAATTTCATCGCTATTTTTCAGGCTATATATTATTTTTTTATTATCTAGTAATTCTTTAAAAAAGACTCCAAAAAAACGGTTATTAAATAGCTCTTTTCATTAAGATTATTTCTCACTGAGAGAACACTTGTTCGACTATTATTTTACAATTATATAAGGATGTCAACGGTTTTTGAACGTACTAAGCTAGAGAACGCACTTAAGTAGATTTCGTTTCATATCTTAATAGGAGGGATGTAGCGAGTTGTTTTATAGAGGTGAATATTCTTAATTTTTAATGTCGATAGTGATTTCAGATAAATAAGTATCTAAATCGTCCAGTAAATTTAATAGTCAAAAGTCTTCCATGTCATTTTTTCTGGACTAATCTGCAATGTATCTATGCGACGTTTTGGATCCAATTGCAGGGTCTATTATCAGAGCCAATGTTACTTATACGATGTACTAATATTGATGCTATATTTAAGTACTGACTCTCAATAGCGTATCGAAAACTAAGATGTTTTTCAGTCTAATGTTGAGCCAAACCGTTATTATGACTGTAATTAGCATTCAATTATAATGATGATTAGTAACTGAAACTTAACTGTCGGAGGTTTACTTTCTAGTGTATAATTGATTACTCTCTTAATTATGAAAAATATGTTACCAATAATCATTAAAATAGAACACAAACAATCACAGCCGGTTAAACTCATCACTATTTTTACCCACCTTTAGAAAAAGTTACCATAACTGTATTTCTTTTCCGTTTTGGTTTTTAATTATTCGAATATTTGGAAACAAACGTATGTATTAACGTAACCTTGAGGTTCTAACAATATATATTAATTAAAGTACAATGAAAAATTATAATCTTAAAATGGTAGCTTTGCGTTCGACGCAATTACATTTACTACCAGAAACATAAAAATCTACATACCATATAAAAAGCTCAGTAAGAAAGCTGTTCACATGGCAGTTATAACGACTATGCTGTGCCACTTAAACAACTGATGTTCCGTGGGCTGCAGCTTCCCATATGGACCAGACAATCTACTTCGAGTGCTGTGTCGGTGTAGGAGATGGAAACACCTGTTGGTATGTCGCTCAACAAGATCCTAGAAGGTATATGGATGCATTATCCCAGCAGCAGTTGTTAGAAGTATACGTCGTCATCTCATGCTCTTTAGGAATCTTGCTCACCTGCATATTAAAAAAAAATCATTACTCGACATGTATAGAAATACTAAAAAATAATGTATATGTGTGCAAAGATTTTCTAATGAGTTATAAGACAAAATATTAATATATAATAGTAATGTTTGACAATGCGAACCGAGTGTTATCGGGACACCAAAACTTTAAAAGAAGAGGTAAAGAGTGTTAAACTTAATATATACAGGGGCGTGCAAATCACTTCATTATTCTTGCTATTTTTAAATTAACTTTGTGCCATAAAAATAATTAAGTAAAGTAATTACTACCAGCTTTAAGAATATAACACTTTAGTATGAAATTGAACGTTTCGAATTTTTTCAATTAAATGTAGAGATAATCAATGAAACCAAAAAGAAAATTATATATTTTATTGGGAAAACGTACTGTTAATACAAAAATCATAATGAAAGCGGAATAATAATTTAACCACTTACATGTTTTCTCAGAAAATACAGTATACTTTATACAATGAGTACTTTATACAGTATACTTTATACAGTATACTTTATACAGTGAGTACAATTTAAAAAGGACTATATTGTACTTCCTCCTCTAATGCAGAAAAAAATGAGAGAAAAAGTTGAAAACCAAAATACAAAAATATAAACAGAGGACAGATGGGCAGTCATAAAGAATAAAGTATTCCAGGGGAACGAGAGGATGAGGGGAAAGAGAAAGGATCATATAAAATTATAATTGTCTAAAACTATATTACCTAGATTTGGTTTTTACTGCCCTGATGAACGATCAATGTTAAACCTTACCATATACGAAGCTATTTTATATTAATTTCTATAATTAGAGCATGACTAGCTAATCTATCAATCTAATGTGTCATATAAATGAAAAATTGGTTAGAATATAAATGTTATTATTACTATATAGAAATATTATAGTAATACAGAAATTATTAATAACTTTAGAAAAAAGACGACTATAAATTTAGTTTCGTATTTGTATTTCAAAGCAAAATCTAAGAGTAATAGATTAATTTATATTGGCCAGATGCGGAATTCGAACTCATGACCTTTATATCAGAAACATATACCGATCAGCCAATATTGCCAGATGGTGTATCAATTATGGATATTATAGATAATAGTATAATTCGAGTGGCTTGTTGGTCTAGTGGTTAAGACGCTCGCCTAGTAATTCAATAGTCGGGGATTGAGCCTGGTTCCAGGAGACCACCAAGTTAATGCTATTTTCATAACACAAGCGTTTAGCTTATTTTGAAAATAATAAGAATATATTTTTTTTATATATATTATTTTATATGTAAGCAAGAATAGGATGACAAGAGAATATACTGAACTTGAATTAAGATTTAATTTAGATATTTTAAAAATATCATATTTATCCTTTAAGAATTTATATAAAAAAATATTTGCAAAAGAAAATAGTCTTTGTAAAGTATTTTTAATGTAGACACTTGAATAGACTTTTATAAATTTAAGAAGAAAGATTTAATTGGTTTGTTCATCTAAAATCTACATGTTACATGTTTGTTCATCTAGTATCTACATGTTACATGTTTGTTAATGTTTGTTCATCTAATATCATCATACTTCGAATAAATACGCGTTATTTCATTTCAATTTCAGATCATGTTGTCTTGTTTTGTGAAAAAAAAAAATTTACATTGGTGTCTATAAATATACTAAATACTCATGACATTTTTCACCCCCACCGTAAACCTTCTATAAAATGTTAAAATTTTAATGTGCTTTTTTAATGCAATTTCGTGACACATTTTACGCTGGAGGCCTCCGAAAAAACAAAAGTTTTAATTGATTTTTTTCGTATTTCTTTCACCGTAAAACAAAGTTATTAATATTTTAGACTTTTATCTTTAGAACACGCGATTCGCGTTGTGACAGTAAATTTGTTAATTATTAATATTTTTCATCGCAACATCGGCTGTTAAACGTAAACGATAAACGAATCTTAAATTATAAAAAAGTATTTTTTAATAATAAATATCTGATTGAAATACCTAATTAAGTATTTTAATTTTGAACTTGATACAATTTTATAGACCAGTTAATCAATATAATCTCACCAATTAAAATAATGGCTTTTGCTTTTTAATTTCCGTTTCGTTTTAATTGAACTTTTAAATAAATTAATAAACATTCAGGTTCATTTAATGAATTTCTTTAATTTGTCAGAAAACAGCAGGTGCCCGCGTATAATACATTAATACGCTCAAAATAAATACCCCAAACTTCTTTAGTTATACGACCTTAAATGTACTGATTCAGTTATAAAAGTTTAATGCCATCGCTTAAGAACAGTGGCGCATCTAAAAAAATTGAGTCCCAATTCAAAATTGAACAAAGGGCTCCCATGTTTGTAGTGTGCATAAAATATAATATAATATATAAGTATTACGCGATTTTATCCGTTTAATCGTAAGAAGAAAATTGGTGTCTTGTCTACTATTATATTTAATTTTTTAGCACATTTGAATGTAGCCTGGCGTAATAGTGTTTGAATAATAGTTCGTAATAGTGGGTAATTTAATGTGTTTAAAACCTGGATGTTTTTTGCTTTACATCAGCGATTATCTGGTCCCTAAACCAGGGATGGGCTGGAGAGGACACAGAGTGGCTCGCGCGAGCCTCTTGTTAAATTAAGAAAAAACTATTTTCTCAGATCAACCAATATCTAATTGCAATTTCTGTAGAAGTCTTAAATGTGTTACGTTGTTGTTTTTTGACCGTTGTCTTTTGAATTTCTCGTAAAATGCATTTATTTTGGGTGCATAATAAAAAATCCTAACAGTTTTTATCTATTGTGTAACAATGCTTAAAATCGCCGATATTTGACATATTGACCACTCCTACGTAAAGTATCATAAGTAAAAAATGTAATTTTTAATCATTCTAGTATTTCGCATGTATTTGATACTTATTTATATGGCAGATTAAAATATATATATATATATTGTATTCTATGGTGTAGGTACTAATAAATATAATATTTTAAAAATTACAGTATTTTAACCATGAATGGTAGACAAATACAAAAAAAATCAATAATTAAAATTTTCAAAATTAAAAATCAATTTAATTTTAGAAGCGAATTCCGATCTACAAGAATAGACATCAAATTGATATCCCAACACTAAAACTTAACTCAAAATAACTATATTTATCAAGGGATCAAATTTTTTAACAATCTCCCCATCACAATTAGAAAAATTACGGACTATCATAAATTTGTAATTGAAGTAAAAAAATATGTACACAAACTAACCGAAACATAAATTAACTCGTATATACTCCTTCTCTATACACGAGTCTTACTCTCATAGAGAAGAAACAAATGTTAATATATATATCTACTGATTATTTAAAATTGTATTATATTTTCGAATATTAAAATATATATGTATATACAAATACGTGCAAAACACTAGAATTATAAAAAATTACATTTTTTACTTACAATACTTTACGTACGAGAGGTCGATATATTATTACCAGATGTTCTTAGATGTTAAATTTTTGTGAACGATCCTTTGAATTATTTTTCATACTTCACACATGCACATTTTTTTCCGCACAGTTTTGAGAAGGACAGTTCCTAATATTTATTACTATGTACCACCATTTCCTATTGAGAACTTCAGTTTCAATCCAGTGTTATGTTTTGAAACATGGAATTGTCACGAAAAGAATAGTACCTGTTTCTGCGTCAATCTTAGAACTCTTCACTCTTGCAATCTAAGATAGGTGTGACCGACGCAAGTCGCCAATCACAAAGTGGTGAATAATGATGGAATCGGACAGTATGAATGTATAGGAAGTAGGGAATTAGAATGGGGGAACGGATGAAGGATTAGGATGGACTCACGAAACCATAGGACAGCTCGACTCACCTGGTTGATGACGTTGCCTCAATGATGTATGAATATAAGAAACTGCTACAGAGCAAAAACTCTGAGTTTCACGATCACAACACAACAAAATCACCGCAGTATGTACGAGATAGTGATGCAACATGAATAATAACACTCAATCTTCTCGAATGCAAAACCAACCAGTCGAGCCGAAAGAACTATGTGAACTGATTTGAGAATAGGCTAAGGGATAGGAACAAACAAAAAACTGGTGACAATATACCACATTTAACAATTCTAATTTCGATTCAAATATGAAAGTACATGTATTCACCTATAAAAAATAATACGGAACAATAAGTAAGTACGATATATTACGCATTGTTACATAATATAAGTATATTAAGTAACATTCGAATTCTATAATAATTAATTGCGTACAATTGTATAAAAGTGATATAAAAATCCACCTCTTCCCCGGAATACCGCGAATAGCTCTTAATTAACTGAGGCCCATGTTAACGTATTGGCAGCCCACCGCTGTCCTTAACTCGATATATTAGCTGGGTAGGCACTGCTGTACATATACTTATACAACGATAGTGTTTAAATGCTTTCTCGTGTGTTTGTAATACCCTTAAGAAATATTTATGTTTATTATTTTCCAAGTTCATTTCTTGCTATTGTGAATTTCATCCCACATTGATATCAATATCATTGATGTCAAGAATTTTGTGTTGTATCTTACGTGGCCCCCAACGTACTGGTGTAGTTACGCCGCTGCTTACGGATCCAAATACACATTCAATTGACTTACACAAATACTTATATGATGTCATTTTTGCGTGATTAGTAGTTGACTTTGTTTTTTGCGAACATAGCACAAAAATCGAGCATCACACAGTGACTTACCATGTTGAGCAAGCGCATGTTTGAGGAACAGGTTTGCACAAAATACCTGATAATGGTTTAGTTTATTATTTACAGGTTATTTTGCGTGGGTCTGTTTATGTCATGGCTGACGGTTCGGCCACAGTTCAATACCCGTCAGATTCTATTCAAATTTTCATTAGATGAATCAATTATATACAGAGAAAAAAACTATCTTTCGAAAAAATATTTTGTTGCCACCGGGATACGAACTCGGAACTGTTCCTTGTCGGGGAACTGTGTTACTAACTTCGCTACGTTAACCATTTAAGATTCCAAAAAAGGCGACTTATATACGTAGTCTTTTGTAAATTATCATTTCATGCTCATATGCTCAGAAGGCTATACTCAGAGTAATACACCGCCGTGACTTTTCGTATCCTTCAGCGTCACTTTTTAGAGAATTTCAGTTATTGGATATAAGACAAGTATATATGCTGAATATACTAACTATCTTTCATAGGAAACTAAGCACTCCATCTGTGAGGACTGAAAGATATTATCCCAAAAGAGCAAATAATCTTAAAACTATTTTAAAAATGAAAACTACTTTTAATCAAAGATTTTTCACCTTTCTAGCTTCCAGAATATACAATCTGATTGGAAATAATATTATAACTTCAAATGACATTAAGGCTTATAAAAGAGATATTTCAAATTGGTTGTTGAAATTAGGTAGAGCAAATACTGAGCGTGAACTGTTTTATATTATGAAATAATTCTTATAACTGGATTTTGTGTGTTGTACTGACTGCATTATAGCTTTGATCTAGAATATTTTCCTTTACCTTGTATGTGCTTATATTATTTTACGTATTGTATTGGTATCTTTTATTCTCATTTTATATATTTTCTCGTTTACTTACCTTGTATATTATTTTATTTGACATTTGATTGTGTTATGCTTTCAATGAGTTATTTGGTTTTGTGAAATGTAATTTGTTTGCCAATTTGCCCTAAACAAGACTTACCTAGTTGGGCAATGCATTTTAAAATCTGTGTAAAATATATGTAACAAACTGTAAGTTTTTAGCTGTACAATGCTTATATGTTATAAGTGTCTAATTAAAAAAAATTATCAACTTCGTATTATATTCATATTATGCAATAAATCACAAAAAAGAAAATAAGATAGAGTTGCCAGTTATGTTGTTATTATGTAAAATGAATTCGATTTATCCCGAATATAATTTATCTGGATTAAGTACCTTTGTAACGATATATATTTTTTAGATAAATTATTCTGTTACATTGTTTTATCAAAAGGAATTTTTTTGAAACGGTTTGTTGTTAAGACTCGCGGTGGTAAAATATATTACATAGTTACAGTTATAATTTATTAACATAATTAACCACAATATTTTTATTTGTAAAGCTTCCATGAGATTATTTTTTTTTACAAAAATGGCGCTATAAAAATTATCCAATGTTATTATTATTCTTATTATTCCCATTAACGATCGAAACCTCCCCCTCTATTCAAACCCCGTTTTTCTAACTGAATACAAATTACTAAACCGTATTCAATATAATTATCACCTGATGACGCACCTCTCGGAGCTATAGTAATGTGTAGTATAATATTTAGCTTAATAGAAATACTAAATAAAAGGTTCGACGATACAAAATCAATATCTACAATGACAGTATGCAAATCATTGCTAAGACATCCAAGAACTTGGAGAGAAAAGCTGCTAAAATTAACCTCGATCGACGATCATAACTTTTTTATTTGTTTTAGTGAAATAATAATGTTAAATGTATTAATTAGAAAGACATACATACAAAATCAATTTTATTGTATAATATTGATGTAGGATTCGAACCTGGATCTCTTCTAATCCGGGGAACGTGCCTTAACCGATTATGTTACAGCACCACAGTGCATTGACGACAATTTTTCGAACCTATATGTTACACTTTTTCAAATTAATATTTACATATATCGTTCCATTATTTGAAAGCTATTTATATTTTTAATTTGTATTAAAAACATCACAGACCTATGTTCTGAATAATTACAACTTCGCAATAAGAATGTGTTGTCCTTAATATATATGGAGTTTCCAAATTCTCTCATATAACATCCCTTTTACATTTCAGCTACATTGGCTCCGATTCTCTAAAAAAGTTGAATTTAAATTGTGCTGGTTGATGTACAAGGCGACACACAACATATCTTCAAGAACTTTGTATCCCAAACAATTTGAATGGTAGACATCAAACTCTCTAGTCAGCCTCTACTTCAGCCCCAAGAAGGATTGTAGAACCAACCGACCGTTGCCAGAAGTCTAAATTTAGTGAACGGGTATTTGCGGTGGCAGGCCCAAAAGCGAGAAACTCCTCTCCGTCATAAGAAACAGTGCATCAGAGACATTATTTAAGAAGAAACTAAAAACGCGCATTTTCAAAAAGTCATTTCCGTAAGCGAAAATAACAATTTTTAATTTTAAAAACGAAGATAATTGTAAAACTATAAACAGTTTATGTATAAAACGCCCTTGAGATGAAAGTTTTTTACGAAAATCGCGCTAAACAAATTATCCATTATTATTATTATTAATAAAATATTAACGTGATATGAATTTAGACGTAAGATCGTGGTCTACATTGCAAACATACATTATTTAAAAATGAAATATCGCTCGCGTAGAGGGATAAACATGGAAGCCTCATTAAATATAATTCATGTAAAAGCACTGTCGATATTCATTTAAAGTCGCGGAGATGTCTCGCTGATTAAAGCGTATTGAGTATTGATTTATTTTCTGATTGACGTGTGCACAGATTAATGTGAATCCGGATGCTTCTCTCAGCTTTATTTATCACGACGCCATTAATACATCTAACGTCACATTCTCGGTGTTTTCATTGGCTGTGTTCATTACACGGATCAGTCCTGTCGCACAGCGGGCCAGCCCAAAGCCTCACACAAATACGTACTGCAGGTCCGACTCGCTACGGTTGTGTCTTATTGAGATTGAAGACTTGAAGGCCTTGTATGAAATATAATGGAGATATTATTCAACGGTTACATTATTATGTAATGTAATGTCTCCATGGCTGTTCAACTTGTATATGGATAATTGTGTGAAAGAACTGTAATGTATGAATGTAGGAGTAAAATGGGCGATTTGATTGTATGCTGTTTATTATACGCCGATGATGTAGTAGTGAATAATGAACAAGAACTATAGTCTAGTGAGTGGAACGTACGATGTATGCAAGGAAAGCGACCTTATTATGAATGTTAACAAGTCGAAAGCGATGGTATTCGAAAAGGAATAAAGCAAGACAACGTGCAAAATACTTGTAGGTAATGAATGTTTGCAACAAGTAGATGAGTTTGTATATTTGGTAAGTATGTTTGATAGAAACGGGAAGGCTGAGAATGACATCAAAAGGAGGGTGACTGCAAGAAATAAAGTGAATCGCGCTTTGAATAGAATTATATTTAAAGGGAATTTGAAGAAGAACTAAAATAGACTGAATGCAATGGAAATGAGATCAGTTAAACATATATGTGGCAAATCTATTTATAACAAAGTAAAGAATGAAAAAAGTGGAAAGATTTTAAAGCTGACGTTAGTACAGTGAGTAAGATTAAGAAAGGATCACTTAGATGGTTTGGTCACATGGAACGGATGAATGAGAAGAGAATGGTAAAAAAGATATATGACTCAAGTGTTGATAACACCAGAAATAGAGGACTTTCGGGAAAGACTTGGCACGACCAGTTAAACCAGATAATGAAGGATGGTTCTGTTAGAATCCTCAACAATCGGCTAGCTTATATGAGATATATATAGCTTATATAGATGTTTAAATGTAAATGAGGTGAAATTATGTGTCAGGACAGAGGAGTGTGGCTGCTCCCGGGGGGAAACGGCGTGATGGTAAGTTAGTCAGTACATTATTAAAGAAAACACATTCTTATTCTGAAATTGTAATTATTCAGAACATAGGTATTTAATGGCTTTTAAATAATGTAACGATAGATGTATTTATTTGAAAAGTGTAACATATAGGTTCGAAAATTTGACGTCAATCCACTGTGTTGGTATAGCATAATCATATAATGCACGTCCCACGGATTGGAAGAGATCCGGTTTCAAATCCTAATAGCAAAAACAATATAAAAATTATTTTTATTTTACCAATATTTACCAATATAAAATGCAGCTCAAATTAGTTTATTTTATATAAATAATAATATAGGAAATTAACTCATAAATTCTAAAGACAAAGATGATAAATTTAACAATTCTGGTGTCTATATACTTAGTTACAAGAATTGTGCTGCATTTTATATTGGTAAAATAGGTAGAAATTTTAATATATGAGTAAAGGAGCATTAGAGATGTTTGAACAATAGTGAGTTTTCAGAATTTCTAATCATTTGATAGAATTAGTCATTGTTTAAAAAAATTGGGATTGTCAATTCTGCATGTAAACGGTGTTGGTCATAAATTAAATAATTTGGAATCGTTGGAGATAAATAAAGCGTGTAAAACTAATCAAAAAAACTCAATTTAACTACATGTCTCATTCCAAAATTTTTTCCTAAAAATTATTCGAGTTAATTTGTATTAAGTAACAATTTGAGTTAGGTACTAAATTTATTTGTTGTTTTTTAAAAATAGATTCTGATAAAGAAATAATAACATATGTTTTTAGTTAGTATTGACATCCTGAAGAAAAAAATTGTATTTTTCGACACCGGTAGATGTATTTAAACTCAATAAGTGGTTAATAAAATAAAGTTAACAAATAAAAATAATTAATTTTAACCACAAAGTTAATTTTGCTAATTTAAAAAGTAATATAAAAATTGATTTTGTATGTTTATCTTTCTAATTAATACATTTAATTTGTATTTAACGTTTAACTCGCTGATTGTAAATATATTTTACGACACGACTATCGATTTCCATTATTAAATGAGGATATTATTTGCAAACACGGCTCGTTCCAGTATACTTTCAAAATAATCTTCACACTTCCATACCATACAAATATTGTATTCAAGTATAATGTTATTTTCAATTGCGGCTCATTCCATTTTAGCTAATAGGACTTTCTTAATCACGTGCGTAATAACGTCACGCGTATTTTGTAGGTAGGTACTTTCAAAAATGGATTGATCCAAAAATATTTGTTTCAAACGTGGCTAATTCCATATGTTACTTTCAGCAGAATGAGTAGAACTGATATGAGTGTTTTTACTCATAAATCAATCCTGCGTAAGCGAGGGGTCGCCATTTACTCTTTCTTTTGAAGTTCTAGCTTTAGCTAAATTAAAAGTTAAACATATCTATTTATTTTTAATAGTACTTTAAGCACAAAATGGAAACTTTAATACACCAATAAAGTAGCTATAATTCACTTTGGAAGGAAATTGATTACCTTGAGGTATCAAATGTAGGGTTAATTTATCTCTTTTATGGAGGATTTATCTCCTTTACAATAATATATCGTCAAAAGATAGCTCTCTTACTTACTAGGTGCGCTAAAAATTGTCCCATAGAACTGGTAGAATAAAATGTTTTTAAATAGATGAATTTTTTTGACTTACCTGTAAAAAAATCAATTACAAGGATTGTAAAAATATCATGTATAATGTAATATAATAATATATTTTAAGATATTTCTTGGAGAAATTCTTGTATGAATGATTTTAAATTAAGTGTTATATTTTAGTAAATGAACCATATATTCTTGTAGATAACTTCGAGTACTTTCCAAAGAGACAGTATTACGAAACGGGCAAAATAAACACATTTAAAAAATGTCTTAATTCTAACATTTTTGTAAAATTTAGTCCATTCATAGTAATTAAAAAGATGTCTCATTTCGTTAAAAAAAGTATTTTTAATAAAAACTTTATTTGACAATTTCATGTATAATTTAAGTAAAATGTTCGGTTCATTGTGGTTCACCATTACCTACTGAAAACCTTACATAAGATATTTACGTATATATCAAAATTTAAGATAGTTTGTAACTTGATTTGATTTTATATTTAAATAAATAAAACTAAAATATAAAATACATATACACGTATATTTATGTATACACTATCTCATCGGAACGAGCGCAGGGTTGGCAATAAACATCGCATTTATATCTTTGTTAGTTGTAAGTATATCCACTTCTCAGTGAAATTTACATTGTAAATTGAACGACATTGTTTTTACCCACTTTTTGATTATCCGGCGATGAACATTACGACCAGCTTGTTCAGAACCAGTATACTTAAAGAGTCAAGACGAATTGGAGTTACAAACTTTGCAAATAGCGCTAAACCGTCGCCTTTAACCCTTCCAAAACCATGCAGTAACACAAGTCTACCGCCCTAATTAAACTTGTAATATTTCGGTAAATACACGCAATATGCAATTCATATTTTAGTTAATTATAAGGAAAATATTTACGCTTAGAAATGACTAGTGAAAAATCAATTATCACATCAATTTTACAGTGAAAAAAATAACAAACATACAAATATAATGATCTATCTTTCTCACTAATTAAATGAAGATAGATATAATGGAAGCTTGTATTACACAATGCAACCTCCTATACAGAACTTGATGAATGCTCCAAATTATAATGTTATATATTTTTTTAATATTTAATGCGATAACAATTTTTTCGAAGGCATTTTTTCATATTTCAAAGACAAATAGAACTTCAATTTCTTACAGTAACACGAGTTGAAAGCTTGGCTGCGTACGAGTATTTTATATCACGATATGGTAAAGGTTAAACATCATACTTATGGAGGACGAGCAGAACAGAAAACTTCCAACGTTTCACTTCATCATCACTCGCTTTTCTACCGTATCAAAACGTTGACAAGGCGTTCCGTTGACTGGGTTAGATATTTGTCACGTGATTGGAGCTGGAAAAAAATCTTCTATTAAATCCACGTGTATTTGACCAAGATTCCGAGCATCATCACAAATCCCGTGGTTTTAAAATACAAGTGATTTATTCGCCATTTCCAAACATTATATTTTATTAGTGAAATTACCGTTTTTCAAAACGTACTTTCGTGATGATTAAAACAAATTTAGATAAATCGTTTAGATAGATATATTTATTCGTCACCGGAACTCAAACCCAGAACTTTCAATTGCTGGTAGGGAACTTAATCTGATTAACCTATAAAAAAAGCCGCCAAATTTTATCGGCGTACATTTGCTAAGAAATCTAATCTGCCAAGTAAAGTGACCATCTTTTCATCTACAATCTTTTTCAGAAATCCTTGAGTAGAACTTGCTGGTACATTTTCATTAACGATTCATTAAAAAAATTAATTAAAGAAATTGAAAAAGCAACTTGCACATGCAAAAGTTTTATGATTTGTGATCTCTAGGATTTATATTTTTATGAACAAAAATTCGAACAAATTGTTTTATTACGTTGTTTTATGTTCGAATACTGACTGTATATAATTTATAATTTATAATTATATAATTTACGATACCCGGATAACAAATATGAGAAGGGTTAAGGCATAAAAATTAAGAATCTCAATTATTATTACGTGTAGAGATTTTATCTAATTTCCCCAACAATGTTTGCCGTTCCAAATATTAAAAACATAATTCAAAAATATTTCGTATGCCATTTTGCGGGGTATTTTCCCTCGCGTTTTATGTATGTTGCGGTTAGGCTTTATAAATAATTATTAGTAACTGCAGCACGTTTTAATGATGTGACCGCATTGAAATATCCAAACATTTTAGCGGTTTTGAAAGCGTAAACGCTTTACAACACATTTTATTGACTAAGTGTTTTATTATAATTCAATAGCAATTTCTTCTGACCAGTTCACACGATTTTTTTTTCAAAACATATAGACTGTAATTTAACTACAGTAACGTAGATCTTTAACTTTAAAAGGAATACAATAGATTGTAGCAAATATGTTAAGAACTCTTTATTACAGTATATTACAGTATATAAGATAGTCTGTGAAATGAAAAAATATATTTTTGCGATGATCTACTCATATATAATATATTTATTATATATATATATATATATATATATATATTAATATTTATCGGTGTGCGCATTTATGTTTAGTTTATATTATATATTTTTTAATGTAACAGAAATGTACAATATATATTTTTTTATATTCCATGTATTCTTGAAATATTTCAACAATAACCAATACCCAATGAATCCAAAGAAATCGGTCAAAGTTATTCAGTTATATGGGGATGAATGATTTTTTAAATGAAAAAATAAATATAAGTATAAAATAAAGAAAAAAGGAAATTAAATTAGTACGCCGTCAAAAAAATAATGTCAAATGTTAATAACTTAGATTCCTATTTCAGTTATATATTTCAGGTATACGCCTGGTGTGCACGAAAATGATAATTTTATACTAAATCTACATAGTTTTAATTTTTGTAAATTTAATAAAACAGGTGTAAATATAATAAGTATAATAACAAGGTAAATATGTATTATTTTGTTAATGGAGTTGAAACACTTCGGTAACATCTTCCCATTATCAATAATACAATTCAACTAAAATTAAAAATATTTTCAGACAGTTTTTAAGGGTGTGTCTGGTGGTTAGGGGAGGTAGGGATTGGAGTTGAGTTAAATTGGATAAGAGAGGGGATGTAATTCGAGAGGGGAGTGGAGTTAAAGTGGATAAGAGAGGGTGGTATTTCGATGTTTATTATTTTCTTATTATTACGTCCAACTTTCGACTTTTGTCGCAACTATGTAAAAGTTCTAAATTATTATTATCAAAGGAATAACCCTCCAGCTTGCATGTTCGGCCATTTCAGAATTTAGACAGAAGTTTTTTATTGCTTACTATGTTCGTTCTTGTAATTTTTTTCTATTCTTCTTCCGCTTTGTCCAAAATAAAATGCGTCACAATTCTGGCAACTCAACTTGTAGACTACTTTTATATTTTATAATATTTAATGTTAGAACTTGGAATAAAAAAGTGTTTCAACTTAATTTACAAAATAATCATGGATTCATAAAAAACCTTTGAAAAGTTAAATATTATTTGTAAAAATGAACCGAACAAACAAAAAGCAAACATGCAAATTTAAAGTTTATTAAAACTTAAATATCTAGTATTCCAAGTTATCCAAGAAAATGCGCAATTGTAAAATATAAATAGAAAATTATTTCTTTTATTAACTTTAATAATCTATTCCAAATTTTTTGTAATAGTTAAAATACACCATATCCATTTTAATGTACTTCGTGTTTTTGGAAGGTATCCGAAATTTGCTAGAGTAGATATATCACAGAGAAGATCACTTCTGTGGTGCAAAATAGAAATGCAGTTGGATTTGGAGCATTTGAAGGTATATAGGACTTTCTTAACAAATGCATGAAATGCTTTAAAGATGGGCGTACAATCAAATTAACAGCAATATTTCATTGCACATTTTAGATACTTTCTCGGTCGGCCGCGTCCACTCCCTGATTTACTGCTTCTCCGCTCTCTCTGTCTTTATTTATGATTGCAATAAATACATCGGAATGGACGTGGATATCTCTATCGTGTTCCAGCCACTTCTAATGCAATGGAAACCATAAATACCTCGGAGATCTTTTTACTGTTTCGCTTGTCCGAAACAACCGAAGTCTCGGCGGTCAATCAACACGTATTGTCTATGGTTTATGGCTTATGGCGGTAAGTAATTTATAAACCAATCACAAAAACAAAACCGGACAGACACCCGACAAGATGTGCCAACGGATAATTCAATTCACGTAATCACTTTGGAAAGGTTTCATTTCAAAACAGTTTTGCAGAGAGAATAATACAATAGAATGATCGTCGACACTTTTATAACTTATGACACATTTAACTCTTCGATCATTACTGCCTTTTGTGTCGAAGAATTTATGATGGCAAATACGCGAAATCATTTGGATATGTGTTTTATTCTCGATAATAAAAATGGATGACGTATCGTTCAGAATAATAAAATAAGAAAAAATTGAGAAAATATAGATCTGTATTGCTCAGAACCATAACGTAGACAATCAAGTAAAGCTCCAAGTGTTTCTAATACTCCTCAGTGGGATAAAATCACGGATCGTCAAAGCATCAAATTAGAAGAACGTTGATGATTTCTAGATTGTGATATTGAAGGAGAGTGTTGAAGATATCACAGGTAACCGGGAGTACAAATATAATATACTCATTTTAGAGGACAGTTTATCTATTAGGACAGAGGACAGTGTATTAACCCTCAAAATTGAAAAAAATAAGATACAATCAGACTCATGAACGAAAATAGTTTAACCGTTTAAGTGCTAAGCAATTTCCGATACAAACGATCGCAGCGCTTTTGCGACGCGTAGCATTCAAACGGTTAAGCAGGTTTGACGTCTGCAAAGGAACATAAAATTAAGTAATATTTATTTAAGAAGCTAAAAGTATCATTTCAAATTAAGATAAACGTTTTCTTTAGTGTATCACATTGTTTCATTATTTAAACAGTTGTGCAACACTTCATAATGAAACGCGCGCCGATATTTTTATAATGAAGGTATTAAAACTTTAACGTAGAATATTTCAGTTTGAGTAATGTGACTTAGCACAGTGTTGCAGGACACCATCCACATATTATGAACCATATCATATATCTTCTTTTGAACTATACATAACATATTCTCGTTTGTATTTTTGTGACGTCATGCTTCTATTCTTTGGTCACACTACACGCCGCCATGATGATGACAATTTAATGAAACTTGATTTAATTGTGTCGTATTCACTCGGTATCCCGTTTTTTGATGTTCTTTTTATAATTCAATGTAAACTCAAAAAGTAGCAGTACGGTAAAAATTTTAAGATATACCGAAGATAAATCAATTATTCCTTTCAATATAGACGAGTAATCTTCACGATTACACCAGCGAAGTCTTCTAGATGACATCTATAAAATGTACATACTGAATTAAGTTTGAAATAAGATTCACATCTTTCTTTGGTAATGTGTGTGTAAAATAAATACCGCATATCAAACATTGACATTGAGGTTCGCCGCGCCGTGACGCGCCTGATTGCGCTCTAAGTCACTGGTCGAGCGTGCCCGCTGCCTAGTGCCCGGTGCCCGGTGCCCGGTGCCTGTAGTCAGAGCCTCGTCTGGTTCCGCAGCATCCCGGGCTGTTCTTGTGTCTCGGAGCGCTCCGCCCACCGCCTTTAGGCGGGTACGATGACATTTCCTTCTAACGACCTCATAGTTTTTGTCGCGAGATGATGCATGAGCGCTGAATAAATAACATTATCTTGATCGTATCGCATTATTGCGGCCCGGATCGTTTGTTTGTCGGGTATTTTACCTTCTTGTACATGTTTAGTATTGCAAAGAAAACTATTTTCTGTACATAAATAAATCATTGTAATATTTTAAGTACATTTATATTTGACATCTGACCGTATTAGCTATGGCAAAATACACATTATAGATTCCAACCCGAATATTCGAATATATTGGGCATTTTTCTACTATCTAATATTCGAATATTGGTGCAGCTATTCGAATAATATCCGTACTAATTTCTAAGAATGGAATATTAAACAATTCTCAAGATTTTGATTCGAAAGTGGAAGTTAAGTTAACACCATTTCACCTGTTGCTTGTTCGAAGAATTCATCGACGTTCGAATTGCAGACTGAATTAATTTAACATCACTTCATCCCTCGTAGAAACCACAAATGTTTGTTCAAATAATCTTTCATTTTTTTTTTTGATATTTGTACAATTTCAAAAAAAGAACAGAAACGTTAGACCTACTATTTAAAACACTTTTAACAGTTAAGCTAACGTCAACCGCTAATATAAAAACAAAATTCAGAACAAATTAAAAAATTTATTTCATACTGTTGTCATACTTAAAAAACTATTGGAATATTTCTAGTTTTACTATTCGATATTCAAATAGTTAATGACGGCGAATAGTTGGAATATCTATGCGGGAGACAGCACGGATTACAGGTTATTAAAGCAATAAGAAAATAGAACTTCCTTCTTCTCTGCATAATTCAACAATAGATGAAAGTGTCGAACGTGTGGAGGGTCTTTTCCAAAAGACACAAGACCAGAAGATGTTTAACAAAAATATTTAATTTTTTCATGCTACAGTAAATATTTTATACGAAATTGTAACAAGCTTGATAACTTCCAACAATTTTATAGATATGGAGGTTTATCGTGGGTTGAATTGGTGACCGTTACGTTGCGTAAAGTGATCACTTAAGCCAACCGATGACAGGTCGTAAGCCCTGAAATACTTCCCATATAATATAATTACTTCGTATCTATAATTTGTCTATTATATTATCGATCAGCTTTTTTTAGTTTAGCGGTAAGACGCTAGCATAGTTTAAGAAAGTAAATATGATATGTAGGCAGTATCATTATATTACTTTTTTGTAAATATAACCTAATATTTTGGTAAGTATCGGAATTCTATTAATTTTAAAATATACAAGATTTTACTAATCATATACCTACTCGTACATATCATAATTTTTTCTTGTATAAAATGTTACTATTAAAATTTTTAATTTACCGGAAAACTTATTTCGGCTCTTTTAAGTCATTTTTTTAGTAGTGATCTATTGTATATTTGTATAAAATCTATTCAAACATTTATTTTAAAATACCAACCATATTACGACATTAGTTTCATATCAAAATGTACAAAAAGATTCACTGATACAACTGGTGTTTCTAGCATAAAAAAATAAAGAATTGTATAAAAAAAATATTTTCCCAAATAATGTTTTTAACATTTTCGAATTATTTTTGAAAATGTGAAAGTTGTGTGTTTAAATTCATGTAATCTTAGTTAAACATCTTTGCTCTATCGACACAAGAGAATGAAATATCATCCATCATCTACCTAAAGAAAATACTACAAAGATTGACAACGATGCCTGCGTCAATGTGAGATTCTGAAGTAATGAGGATACCGCCTTAATATTATTCGGTGTAATTCTTTGCAGAAGTAAATTATAAATATATATTATTTTCTTTCAGTAATATGGTATTGTTTCAATATAGATCACCTGCTATTGTAAGCGCTAAGTCGGTCATACATTTCACAATCTCGCACAGATGGTTCGTAAATCCAACCTTTCAAATTCATAAGCGCAACTTACCGCCCCCTCTCGCAGTATTATTTATAGCGGGTACAGGGGATTTCAGAAGTCCACCTGACATATCACCCTGAAATATGAAATATCACCTGACATATGAAAAAAATATATTGTGTTATAAAACTATCGGTCGGTAATGTTCCCTCTAAGGGGTGCGGGTGTGCGCGCGCTTATGATTTTGCATCATAGAGCACACACAATTTTTAACAAAACTTCTCTGTGTGGCGTCTTTTGACGCATATTCCATAGAAATCAAAGGTTGCACTGTGTTAATTGAACCTGTAATATTTTGGACACTAAACCACTTTCTGAGATTACACCAAGATAATTTATTTCAACCTACATCTCTGCTGCCTTCTATCTTCCCCTGCATAACGAGTTGTAATAGATCATATTTTTCATTGCGGAGACTGTGTCCGAAGCATGAAGTTTTCTTCGATATTTATTTTATTCCTTATCTTGACATGTTTATGAGTCTTAATACATCTTCATCGATAATGTGATCAACCCAGGCCCTCATACAGATATGACAAAGTTTTTCTTATTTTCTTTCCCAGCGTAAAAAAAATATGAGCATTTTTATCTTTAAAATTACACAAAATATTTTTTTTGTGCACATTGTGATCCAAAATTAGAAGAATATTGTTGGTCAGGGCTCTTTTTTTAATTTAATGTACGATGTAACTTAAAATTTTGATAACAATAGTACAGTACAGGTAGTGTCATTAATTCGTGGCGTTATCGCAACATTATTGTTTTGAAATTAAATTAATTTTAGTATTTTGTATGTTTGTATATATATATATAACAAAAATGCAGCCATCAAACATTAAACAAGATGATACAGACAACTTCTGAATTATGTCCAGAATAATGGCACTTGACAATCACAGCACCAACAATAATGCAGTTCTTAAATACGAGAAAGAAAGAGAACAAAAAAGCACTTTAATGCTATTTTTAAAACATTAATTAATCAGTTCGTTTAAAAATAAATGCACTAATGTACTAGATATCCGGCATTCAAAACATTATTGTGACAGTGATTGTATTCAGTGTTGACGGTGATGATTGGTATATGATATTTGATTGATGGAGGTTTAGTTACTAATCATCGTTATAATCAAATACAATCAAAGTCACAATAACGGTTTAACCACCACCACAACAAATATCAAAAACACAGGTAAGATCAAAAAGAAAATTCATCAGACAGCACTCAATAAAACGATACTGTGTGCATGTTGACATTTTTAATTTTATGCATTTTAAAATAAAACTAAATAGAAAATATGTATATTTAATCAGAAAGGCGAGAAAAAACTTCCAGGGCGGGTCTCAAATATAAAGAACTACACCTTAACCTAAAGGTTTACATCATAATGGCATTAAAAATGTGTTGACCAGATAGCAAATTGTGTTAGATTTACATAAATATTACCTGTATTAAGTAAAAAATTTCTAATTTTCTTCACAACTGCGTCTGATAAGCCGGTTATAAGCATTACATACTGATAACGCTACCGAAATTTTAAAAAAATAGTTTTTAATATATCTCAAAATTGCGTAATGTTTATGAAATTTCAAAATAATATTTAGTTCTCGAGAATATATTTTATTGAATTATGATACTCTTCGTCGGAAAGCATAGTGAACTTTTCGAAAATCCAACATCATTAATTAAAACTCGATTTTTTTACTTATGAATAGCATGCAAATGTCAAATTTTACAATTAAGATTTATGTTTTTTTTTTGTTTTAAATTGTATTTATTGGATATCATCATCATTGGCTTCATAATTAAGTTATAATATAAATACGCAGATACATATCTGTGAACAGACAAAAAACATTTCTATCTTATAAAATATATACTTGTTAAATATTTTATGCAAATTGATTGCTACAAGTGACTTAAATAATACTAAAGTTTAGTTCAGTTAGGGATGTATTCATTTTGAGTTTAGTTCATGAAGTTCATTTAGTTCATCAAGTATGTCAACATCCATGTAGATTAAAATATAATAAATACAAATTAAACTAATCAATAAGAAAGATATTTATACAGATAAACTCAGTTTACTGAAAAAATATTTTAGCTGCCACTGGAATTTGAACCAGGATCTCTTCCTCTTTGGGGAAGTGCATTTTCCAATTACACTTCATCAGCTTTGTAAATTGTCGACAAATTTTCGAACTTACATATTGCAGTTATTTGAAATTATTGCGAATACTTACGTTAGGAAGAGATCCTGGTTCAAATGTCAGTGGCAGCTAAAATATTTTTTCGGTAAATGGAGATTATCTGTATGCATACCTTTTTAATTTATGTATATAATTTGTATTAAATATCACAAAACTATGTTCTGAAAAAAAAATACAATTTCACAAGTAACAATGTGTTCTCTTTAAAGATAAAATATAATTAATTAAAATCCAGAAAAAACACAGTATTTTTTTGAACTCTCAATAATATGTTCATTCCCTTGAATATTCAGATTTAAAATTTACATCCAGTATTCAGGTCCAACTTTTAAATTAAATTTTTAATCGCTGAAAAACCCTGTATTCCACCGTGCCTTTATTCCGGTCCTCAACTACTCCAGAATTGAAACACATCAACAGAATAATATTAAGCAACTGCGTTAAAAGCATCCGAGCGTTAAACCTTTTTGATTGCCACGAAGGTGTGCAAAATTGCACAATTCGACTAAGTGGCCGGTAAATAAAACAAAGCACTCCTTGACAAGTATAATGTAGCCTAAGTATCAATGTTTGCCGTATAAAGGACTCCGCGTGGGCGGATTGGAAATCCTGGCACCCCCGAAATTGAATTATTGTCAAGTCTGGGGGAATTAAGAGTAGCAATTATTTATTGAATTATCGCAGCTTATCTGGAGAGAATGGGCGTCAACATATTATCAATTTATAATAAAATACTAAAAACCGCAATTTTCAATTAACCTTTAAAGATGGAAAGATTAGTGTAAAAAACGGTGAGTTATATTTTTGTAATTTACGTATGCACTTATTGAAATAAAAATAATAAAATTCATACACGGAATACATGTAAAATCAGTATTCTCACTATTTTTCAAACTAAGCACTTGTATTCTCAATAGAAACGCTAGATTCGAAAGGAATATATATACATGTTAAATTTGAGATTTTCACGGGTTGAGCATAATAATATAAAGTAAGTTTCTTGGTTATCCAGCATCTGTTGATCCTTAAAAGAAACAGGATAACCAAGAAACTGTTATCGTGAAGTGTCGCTCTGTCATAATCGCGGTACGCGTACTTTCAGGCCGGCAATTCAGCGCTAAGTGAAGTTACCAGTCTTTTCTTTGTATAATTAGGTTTTTACGACCTTTTTTAAGCTTAATGTAATAGAACTTGATGGTCTTCTGGATTAATGCTCTAACCCCCGGCCACGAGATCATTAGGCGAGTGTCTTAACCACTAGATCAACAAACAAATCATGTACACGCCTATAAAAAATGCCGAAAATGAAATAAAAATAATTTACGAGAACTTGATCACGACCGACTGTTAAAAAACACAAAATGATAAGCAATTCCTTGATTTTATCATTTATAAATAATGATGTTTAGAAATGAACTGACCCCCGCTTTTATTGACTTAAGGGGCTTTAAATAGCGATTGACTTTCAGGAATGCCGTAATGAGATTAAGTTTAATTGACACTAAACTTTGTGATATTCATCAAATTTACTTATAAAAACTACTGAACTAATTTGTTTCTTCACGATCAATCCTTAATCAATCTTTAGTAGCTACGATAATGATAACCTTGAATGAAACTTCAGCAATTATTATTTAATGTTTGGTAAAAAATTCAGAAACGATTTCATTTTAAATAAAGCTTTCTTCTTCCTCTTCTTCCAAAGCACTACATGGTCCGATTCTTTTTATATTAACTTAATAATTCTCTCCCTACAGCCAAGGTCCATATTAAAAACTCATGTAAGGATGTAGATAACGCGCCCGTATGGATAAGGTGAATTACCTATACTCTCTGCGTCCGCGAAATTTACTACTCAATAAAAAATAAATATTTTCGAAAAATTTTTACAGGTTGGTGATATGAACTTGAAACTAGCGTGATCAATACAAGACATATTTTAAAAATGAAACGTTTGCTAGATTTAAAATTGGAGAGGGGTCGTGATACAATACCTTTACCTGATTTATTATAAAGTTAGTTATAAATATTGTCTATGAGGTTATCAATATGATAATAACTGTAAAGATAAAATAAAATCTATTTATCTCTTAATTTTCCTTTAAACTTTTTGTAATTGTAAAATAAAACAAATTTCTTTTGAAGTAAACGCTTAATTTTTAATACTTAAAATAAGTCTAAAGTATTTATTGTAAATGATTTAGAATAAAAAGAACTTTATTTTAATATTACTTTAAATTCATAAAGTTTAAAAAAAAATCATTTTATTACTTTTAATTTTATCAGTATCAAATCTCTTTAATAAATCAATCAAATTTATTAACATTGCTTATCTACCCAACTAAGATACAACTTCTGGGGCTATTTAATAACTATAATCTTTATTTTTCATTGTTACAGAGTCAACTCCGGAAATTTTCAGGACATCAGCATAATTGGGTAAGCTTTCGACATCCTCATATTTCATCCCGTTTCTATCTCAGGTAATAAAAGTTAACTGCTGCGATGTGACCATAGTACATGATCTGATTTACAAAACAATCAAATACTTCCTTATTACAGGGACAGTAAGGGAGTACGTACACGAAGAATACATTCAGACATTTTGCTGAGATTAATTTTATTTTTGTTAATTTCAGCACGTGTATATTTTCATACGGATATAATTTTATGATAACGTCTTAATATTTGGTAGAACGAAACAAGGCTCATTAACATGTTCACTAGTCTCAGTAAGTTCTGTAACAAGGTCAAAAAGCCTCAGCGTAGCCGTGGTAGTTTGACGTTTAACTGGCATTGTTCCATTCCATCTGAGATGTTATCGATTTAAAATCTATAATATAGATTTCCATAGAAATCTTTAAACAATGATAACAAGATTCATGTCCACGAAAGTAGACAATCTCAGAGATTTAGTTGATATATATTTCAATAGCATGTACACGTGTTGAGATTTTGTTCTAAACTAGAGATAAACTCAGAGATCAGTTTGAAATTGCTCGAAAGAGACAAAAACTCAAACCATTGTAGACGGCGTACGTTTGACAGCGATATTTTATACGTCACCTAAATCTACCATAGATCTCTAGAACTATCTATTCTGTAAGTTAGATATAAGTCAATTAATATAACATCAACATGAATATAAAGTAGAGTAGCTTGTTGGTGTAGTGATTAAGACGTTGGCCTAGTGGTCTCGTGGTTGGGGCTTCATGCCTCGTTCTAGCCACCAGCAAGTTAGTCCCATTTTCATAGCACAAGCATTTAGCTTAGTTTGAAAATAGTAAAAATATTGATGTAACATGTATTCAGTGTATGCAACTCCATTAAAAAAAAAGAAATGTTAGGCGTTTTTATTTCTAAATTATCCAAATGACAAATATGACCGCAATGACATTTGACGTTTAATATACGAACGTGTGTATACGGGTGTGTTACAACAAAAACTTCGCGGACGTTGGCCCAACGACAAAACATCTACGACAAAATATCCGACCAACTAAAGCTCCAGCCGACCATTGATCCATATGACATTAGATCCAACGACATAACGGCCACAAACAAAATTTCAAAATGATAAATTTGTCGTAATCGATTACTGTAGTTGAATGATAACATGTTGCCCCAGATAGGAAGATGTCCAGGTTCGAATCTCAATAGCAACAAAATATTTTTTTGATAAATCGATTCTGTATATTTTTCTAATTGATTTCTTTTAATTTGTATTAAAAGGAATTTGTTTTATTTAAATGTTATATAACCGATGGCTCTCATGTGATAAAATGCCACTTGACAATTAACATCTTCATTTCACCTTTAAACAAGAATAATATTGCGAAAATTAGAAAGCTCTTAACACTAAACACGATTTTGAGAGCAAAATTATTATTTCAAAATTGTCTCGAGACAAAAATGTCATCCTTGGACACGCTGCCTAAGACTGCAGATTATTTCTCCTTTTTCCTAGCAACCACGCGGCCCGACTAAATCGGAGTTTTAGTATTTTCATATTCAAATATGATAGGGTCGGAGAAGGCTTTGGACTCCATGTACGTCTTCATATTGTTGTATTAACTAAGATGAATACAAAGGGCCTGGACACGCGGCAGCATTTGCATAGTCTAATGGAAGGCATTCCTTTTACCGAAGAAATTGGGATAAATTTGCATTCAGCGAGACAAATTTGGTATTGTTATATAGTTCCGTAACGATTTGATATTAAGCCTTCGCCAGGATTTGAATGACGTTTTCAGTAAAGTGGAAATTTTCGATTATTTTTTTTTAATTTTTATTATTTTTAATCTAGGTTGCGCTTGGTAACGCTTGCGCTATGAAAATGGGACCAATTTGCTGGTCTCCTAAAATAAGACTCGAACACAGAATCACTAGACAAATATTTTAACCACGGGATGAACAAGGACATTATTGTAAATTACGTTTTGTTTTTATCATTTATATATATTGTGACGACGCTTTTTTACACGTCCACCGACTTGTTCATGGAGTGCGTGGTTCTGATGCACAGAATTTACCATGTCGCCTGCCACTCACATTAGCTACCATTCTCAGGGAAAATAATAAGATTAATTTCAAGTTTTTATAATAAGAAAATTTAATCATATATGAAAATATATGAATAGTAAAATAAAATGTAGTAAGAAGCTGTTATTTAAATGTGATTACACGTAAAGATTTATTGACAATTTTACCTTAATACATTATTGGAATTCTTACTACCGTGTAAACATCTAAATAAACAAATTATTATTTGAAAGTAATAGTGAGATAAAACACTTTAATTCATTGAATGTGAAAATTTTCACATAGGAAATTATATTACAACAATTTGGAATCACCTGATGAGTTGGTCAAATATAGCAAAAAAAACCTATTAAATAAATGTGATCAACAATATTAGCACGTTATTCATTGAAATTTAAAAGGTGAGAAAAAAACAAGACTACAATACTTTAAATATTAACAATTCACATCTAAATTCGTTTTAAAACCATTTAAATTTGAGGTAATTTCGTTCATTCGGCAGTGATCCACAGTCTCTGTCCAGATTTGATGTTCCGAGGCACCCTTAAATACTTGTATCTCCTTACTTATCAAAACGTCAGAAAGGCTGGGTCATCTTCTTCCATTTGAACTAACATGGAATTCCTTGCGTTCTTTTCTGAGGTAAAACAAATTCAGTAGTGAAATTATGAAACGGAGGAAACCAAATCGTATCCCCATCCTCCTTTGTTCATGAGAAATCCTTCATGAATCAAAAGTATTGTTATCTACATGACCTCTCTGCTTTCATATAAGGAAAGGATGCGTTCATCCTGTAACCACACAAAAAATCAGCAAACAATTCTTATAATATGGTGCAGGATAACGCAGACGCCTAATATATTTAATTATTCTCACCCTTCCTTAATTCAATCCGAAGTCACATCTTCGTGAACAACTTCCTCGTGCTCGTCAAAACTGTCAAAAGAAAAAACACTAGAGAGAATTTTTTTCTTACGCGGTGAAGTGTTGCCAATTAGTAAATGTCAAATCCCAACAAATCTCGTGCAAGGTAGGTACCAAATATAACGTCATAATATTTAATAACTAGACCCGTCAATGGAACATTGATTTTGTCCCCGTTACTGTGAAACGTAATGAATATTTTACATTTGTAAATTTAGGAATCTTCTATTACATTTATGAATATAAATTAACCCCTTTTATCATAAACACAACTCTTCATTTAAATAGGCAATCCACCCTTCAAGAGTTGTGCCATTAATCAAGTTAAAACTTTATTTTATAGAAAAAAAGTACAATAATATTATAGAATAGGAAAAATTATATTACAAGTCAATACCATTGTCGTTCAAAAAATTTGCTATTATATAGATTAAATGTAGCGAGTTAAGGGAAAGAAGATGACACAAGTTAACCGGGCGTTGAAAATTACCATCGATGAGATTACTGTAAAAAAAAACTGTGATCCGCAATGGACAGGCAAAAAATATATGGTCAAGGGTTCTCCCTCGGCACTACTCTCACACATTGAGAAATCTTTTAAATGCAATCTGAATAAATGTGAGGCTACCTGGCAATGCCCAATTCTCATTCTAGAGATATTTGATATTGCTTTTTTGGAGACGTTTCTTTTGAAGAACCAGGGCGTGCGGGGAATAGATCTTTGAACTATTTTAAGCCGGTTTTACCCTTATGATTATTTGGATCCGTCCATTGTGCAGTCCAGATAGAATTCGTACGTTTTTTTATCATATTAAGTCTGTCATACATCGGGATATGGAATTGGTGAGGGAAACTTCGGAAAGAGCGGTCTCCTTTGCCAGTTTACCAGCACATTCATTTCCATGAATTCCCTTATGTGCAGGAATTCAAACGTACGACATCCATTTATTAAAATAATTAAATAGACAATGTACAAATTAAATAGATATCTTCTGATGGAACAGATTATCTCATGTCTAGCCAAACTTTCATATTATTAGACAGGGATTCAAGAGCTACTTGGGACTAAAATCTTCCCTTAAAATAAAAAATGTTTATATTAACCAAGAACAAAGGATTATAGATTTAAAAAAAGGCCCGAAGCTGTGTTTTGGGAATCGGTCATGGGAAGTTCTTCTAAAATAAATTCATTAATTTCTCTTGCAAAGTGTACAAAAGATGCACTTCTTTAAATTCGATACTACGCTGGTGCGAGAAATATAATTCGCGCACCTAAATAATACAATTATGTTAGCTTGTCTTAACACAGAATTTTCTAGGGATACGGGCACAGTCCAAACATACTATACATTATGTATTGACTGATATTGAAAATACTGAAGAGTTTCAATATACGAATAGAGGTTTAATTTTTTTATCTGTGGGAGGTCTGGATAAACAGAGGCGGATCGCGGTATTCAAATTGGCCGTTTTATTAGGCTAAATACGCCGAGCACGTGATCCCTTTGAAAATGTTCCGCGCAAGCCTCCCGGTGCAGGGTATAAACTGCGGCGAGTAGATGAAACCAAACGATACAAAATACGCCCACAGTGTACCTACAATTGTAAGAGATTTAAAAGGTTGCATTATGTACTATATTTAATTCATTTTAAAAACTTGAAAGCATGCGCACATAATATATGTATGTACTACACCTTACCAGTACTCTTATTGTGTTAAGCTTTGGTTTTAAAAAATGAATTTGAAATCTTTATTTATATTCAATAGATAATAATTATCATCGTAAACGGAATACGGAAATTCTCAATAACCCTGACGTGGTATGTTTTTTAATATTTTAAAATATTTCTTGTGAGCTCAATTCACGAATAACCAACTAGTGCATATAATAATGCATACCTACTATAATTGTTAGTATTATTCTATAAAAAAATTAACCATATTTTATTTTTATTAACAGTTTTTACGGCCTTAAGCCATTTTTAGTATTAGATAATGCATAAATTCGTTAAATGTAAACACATATATAAGAAAAAATACGAAATGGGTTCAAATGTGTAAAGAAGAAAAATATTATACATCATTTTCATGTTTGAAAACACAAATTATTTTGTAGCTAGTTTTGTAAAAAAATGTAAATTTAAAACAATTTATATATTTTAAACAATTTTATAATAAAAAAATACCCATAATTGTTTTAATGCTCTGTAAAAAAATATAGGTAAGTATAACTATTTTTTTTTCTACTTTTTTACTAATATTGTTTATATAAAAGTTAAATAAAATGTATTTCATAGGATTTTAGCAGTAAAGTAAACGTTTAATTTCTTGCCTAATTGACCACACTGTGCTGTATTTTATAGCAAATAAACTACTCCCACAAATTGTTTTGTCTATGTTATTTATTATAAAAATTCAAACGTAAGTATTATAATTATATAACAATGCCAAAACAACGGTGCATTTTTTTTTTATTGCTACATGCTACCAATGAATGTAAAACATTCAATTTAATTTATTGATGTTTTGTTATTTTGATGGATTAAATAAAAACTTCAAATATGCATAATTTAATATTATTTATCTTTAATAACATCTTTATTATAACTGGGTATTGTTCTTACAAAAGCAGATAATAAAATTATATGCGCGTTTATTGACCAACAATATATTATTTTATACTCTTTTCAAGCGGGCAAGTGTACCCATGCTATATTATATAATACGTAGTTTTGTACTAAACTTATTTAATGGAGCTGTTCCACCAGTTCTTTTTAAAGTTAAATTACTAGACGGATAAAATTATATATTGAACAATTCAATAAAGAAATGATTTGTTTCCCAATAGACGAAATAATTTGAATATTAGAAATAAAAAAACGTGGAACGACCAATTAAATCAGATACTGGAGGATGGTCCTGTTAGAAGCCTCAATAGTCGGCGAGCTTGTATGAATGAGACTGCGGTGATAATTATCTGTCAGGACAGAATAGTGTGGCGCTCTACCCTCTCTGCCTACCCCCACGGAGAAACGGCGTGATGGTAAGATAGTTAGTTCAAGTTCTCGTAAATCTCTTGAAACTATAGTTGTAACAAAAATATACTTCTTTAAAAATTAAATTAACTAAGTTCTAGCGCCGATTCAATTCAATTCTTGTTGAGGAATTTTCTAATGACGGTCTGAGGTAGACATCTCCCTTAAAGGAGTCAGGGAGTAGCATTTATTAATAAAGAAACCATCTCCGGCTCCTGTCGCCAGCACCTGCAGCAGCTACAGATACAGCATTTTGGTATAAAGGGTAGTAAATCTTTGCAGGAATCTCCCGCAGAATTATCGCCGGCCCGTGCACCGGCCACAATAAAACATCTGGTCCTTTTATGGACCGTGAACCGTGCCTCAAGGCTCAGCCCTCTGGCAAAGTATTATGTGTCGATTCGGCATTTTGATATTCAATAGATTATATAATATGTACCCCGTCGACGATCTATTTATCGCACGATCGCATTCTATTGTTGAAATTCAAACTCATGAGCACTAATAAATAATAATTATGAGAAAAATAAACGACGCGACGTCAAATTCACCCGCGTACTTATAATATATCAAAGATTACAAACAAAAACATTTTAATTTGACTTGGTGGCACTGGTAGGTAAGAATTACAACTTAAAATTAGTGACGAGATAAACCGTAATTGTGTATTGGTATTCGATTGTAACGATGATTGGTAACTGTCATTATCCCTCTGGGGTCGCTGAGATGGACGATGCCGTGAAGAGCGATGGCACGGGAGACCTAACGGAGCATTCCACTGGCTCTCCTTCACACCCTCTTGCGACCTAGACTGGGTATATTTCTGCCGGACTGTGACCGAATTTTGGGACTTCAATACATAAATGTGATGTTTATCTTCTCTTTTTGGGGGTACCTAACTTCTATATTATTAACGCTGGATATTATGACAGCAATTTATCCTTAAAAAAATATATTTTATTCATAAAATCGTGTTTTCTAGATAAAAAAAAAGATGTGATAAAGAAGACTTGTAGACGCAGTACACTTTTATACTTTTCTCAATCTCCAGAAGTTTTTAAAACATAAATATTGCCTAAACTCACAGGAAGTATCATAATGTGTTCAAGGAATATCTCTTTAATTCAAATTATAATCAATGTGCCTGTGGAAGACTAATCATCACCAACGCTAGATGTTATGCAGATTGCGTCTCGTAAGTGTCAGCCATTTATACTCATAAAAAAAATATTCTATACATAAAGTCAGATTTTCTAGATAAAAAAGATGATATTATACAGAATACTTGTAAAATGCGGTACACTTTTGTCCATCACCAGAACTGGGTATTCAGGGGTCCTCCCATATGGTATTGGGAGCAAATTTTTTCATTAAATATCTACAATATGAACGAGACGCTTTTGCGTTTTGTGTTTGACTTTAATGTTTGATGCCAGGTGAAATTTTATAATTTAATTTTTGAGTCTGATGAAAGCAGCTGAACAAATCTTCTACTCCTAGACTATTACGTCGGGTGCTTTATACCCTTGGCCATTGTAAAGTTCTTATATTGTGCTAGTTTCCGAGGCACGAATGCTATTACTAGTACAAGTGCGCGTATTATATTAATGCCTCACGCCTACGTAGCTCGGAGGGAACACAATCGTCCTGCTGCGCCGTGGTAGCTTTTTCAACAGCTCTCTGACGATCCGGATATTAAAATTAAAATGCAAATCTCAGCGCGCATTGAAGATGAATGCTTGAGATAAATAAGAAACTTAATCAAACGCCGATACATAAATCTGTTCTCAAACTGGTCCCGTATCCTTGTCTCATATTATAAATACAGTCTCCTTACTAGTGGACATTATCTTGTCAAACAATTTCTTATCTACATAAATAAATTTTCTCAAATAATCAAATCACTGGACAAGAACACATATGAATTGTAAAATTGAATGGAGAGTTCTAAAAAAAAATTGCTACTCATGCAATCCTCCCTTACATTAAATATTTTTAGTATTCTCTTCGGTATTACATCGAATTTATTCCTAGCAGAAAGCTACTATGAGAGATTCGAGCAAAATTTTAAAATGAAGATATGGTGTGTTATTGATCGGTACATATATTATAAGAATCCATAAGTTATGTGTGTGAGAACCTGGTATCCTCATATATTCCACACAACGCTCACGTGTCCCTTTGAATATAATCGCGTAGTGTGTGCACATGTATGCGTGTGTGTGTGATCAGAGCAGGTTAAACAAGCGAAACTTACAGTTAACACAAGTTTATTGATACTTGAATATAAAGATGTCGTAAAAATATTTGAAAAATTTATAGTAAAAAGTCTGCATCGAGAAGCGTTAGCTAGAGATCTTAACGGAAAGGCAGCCGCGAGAGGAATGGTGCAGGGGCCGACCTCCGGACGGCTGCAGGCGCATTGTATTGCCACATGATGACGTCAGATGAAAGCCTAGTTTTACATTCAGATATCTACAAGGTGCGTTCAGGGACCATCGGCGGCGTTGTTCATTGTGGAATCGATAGACATCCATACTACCAACTTACAATAAATATTTTACTGATTTTAACTTTGAACGAAGTTTTCTATTATGTCACCAGGATTACAACCGAAATATCGTACATAATGTTTACCAGTGAGTTAATATTGGAGATAAGAGTGTCCTCTTTAAACGCTGCAATCAACATGACTCAGTACCAGGAGTTAGTTATTATGCTAGATATGCCAGGGAACCACAGCGCTCAGTACTGGATAAGAGATTGGGTACAACATAATTAATGATTTTAATTTAATATTTATTTATTATATTGTATTTTTTTCGGAACATATCATTGTTAGATAATTTAAACCGAAGACAAATAAAGTCAATAAAAATAATAAAATAACTACAAAATAAATCTTTTTGGCGTTTTAATAAAATGTGTAGCATTCCACCGAGTAGAGCTCTTACAGTACTTACACATGAGTAGATACTATACATCATTGTGAAATTGAATACAATGGAATTGTTTATAAAAATATGATCATACTGAATATGTATTGAGAATGTATTAAATAAAAAAACTTTATTTCTTTACATAAAATCAAATTAAATCATTTTGATGACCCTCTTGTCAAAATCGTGCGCACACGTCCTACACCAGTCAATTTTAATTTCAATTATATATTTTTTTTGTTTATTTCATCTTGTACAACTATAACTAGTTACCTGTCACAAAATGAAAGTAATAAAATCTCATTAATGTAAGCGGCTGCGTGTGGGCCATCAATATTATAATATTACAATTAATTTTTGGCAACTCATTCCGAGGGTAATATTCAATATAATAATACTTTGATACCTGCTTGATTATAAAGCACAGTGGCTATACTATATTTGTACAACAAATCAATCTGTCAACGCATTGTATTATAAAAAATCGGCACGACACTTCAAAAAATTTCACTAAATTTTTAACTTCACATATTTTTTCTCACTGTTCTGTAAATATTCATATATATATATATATATTTACAGAACAGTGAACAGTGTTTTAAATTACTCTTTTATATATATATATAAGAGTAATTTAAAATACAAATCAAATTAATCAATTAAAAAGATATATTGAAAAAATCTATTCTTCAAAAAATATTAGATTGTTACCGGGATACACTCTAATCGATTCAATTAATTTGTATAAAAATAAAAGAGAACTATATAGAAAATGCAACTTCAAAACAAAAATGTGTTTTCATTTTTAAAAGAGTATAATGTAAAATGTTATCGATGGTTTGTGTCTTTGCTACTTTATACGTAAATAATACCGCCATCTCTTATTCCAGACTTGTAACATTTTTCCATATGCAGCTTAAAACTTGTGGGTACTAAGAAATATCAATTCAAAGGCACGATGAAAACCTACTTAAATACATTATTGGAACATCAACATAACTATCTTGAGTAACTTTTACGACGCTTGCAGGGATAGTCACAAAGAGGATAGAACGCCACATATTTTTGTCCTGACAACTGTTGCCACATCTATATTCATAGGTATACCTTTTAATCTATGCCCGTCTATTACGTCTATTAAAATAACTCTTTCTCAAGCCTACTCACTATATTCAAATCAACTTTACATTCACTTCTTTCATGTTAATTAGTTAATTATTTACTCTACCATAAATAGGCTATACATTCGTCCAAAAGACACCTCATTTTCACTACAGTCAGTCTACTTTTATTCCTCTTTTGCCTGCTGCAAGCTTCACTTCTACATATTAGTATCGGTGCTAGAAATCTATTATAATCAATCCTGCACTTGTTGATAAATTTCCATTCTAAGTACTATATGTTCAAAGTAATGATGAGAAAAAATGCTACCCTTGACTCACTGGTGTGATTGTGATTGATATTCGATAATATCAATCACAATCACACCAGTGATTGAAAACTGTGACTGCGATAATAGTTTCATTACTAATACGCGTGCACTGCACGATATCACAATACGCGAAATAAATTAATAAATAAAAAAACATAATTTTGAGCGCATTTACTTATATAATTCAAACTTCACTTGCGTAAAAAACATTCTAGTATATGTAACTAATATATATCTAATTTAAAATCATCATGAAGAGAATGAAAAAACCCTTTAAAAATGCGAGTTAAGTTTTTGGGTCAAATTCTCGGCATTTCTGGTCAAATGCGTAAATTTTTTTTTTTTTTAATAGAGATGCGTACACGGAATACATGTCATATCAATATTCTTACTATTTTCAAACTAAACTAAACGCTTATGCTATGAAAATAAGACTAACTTACTGGTGTCCTGGAACGAGGCGCGAACCCCCGACCACTAGATCACTAGACCAACGTCTTGACCGCTACACCAACAAGCCACTCTGAAATGTTTTGGCAGAATCTACTAGATGGCGCCTATCACGAATTATAGTCATTTCTTCATGAATATTTTCGTTTCATATGCACATGCGCCGAATCACGGTTCACAACCAATTAAAAAATAAACAGTGAATTGACTCACAGTTCGTGATTTTGAGCTCATCACTAGTTCAAAATACTACTTAATATTTCCTGTTTTTAGGTCGACCTTTCGAGAAAAACAACTTCGACCAGTTTACTAGCAATAACATAAAATTATTTTTTCATTGACACATTTAATTGATTAATTGTAATGTTTGAGAATATTTTTCCCTTTATAATTAAACCAGTAAATAAATACAAAGAATAAAATTTGAAAAAATTGCCTGCAGCTTAATTAGTACACGCAACGGAAAAGGTCCCGGGTTCGTGTCTCTTTTGTTTGCTCTTTACAAAATGATTAATTAATACTTTATATTTTTCATTCACAAGTTTAATTCAAAGAGTAAAAAGTAATATACGCAATATAGTTTATACTAAATTACTGCAAATATTATATGTATGATACATAGACTGGATAACACATAAATATTATACGAGTCAAATGTCTGTCATATACCTAATAAACCTTGCGTTATCCAGAGATTTCAAACGATCAGCGTACATAGGTATCACCACCTCGCCATATTTGGAAATGCCCGCCGTATTTCATACATTATTCAAGTAACTGTCACATATGACGAGATGAAATACACTTTATCACATTTTTATATAACGAGCAAGTTTCTGCGACAATATTTATCATCATTATCATCCGAGTGAACAATGTGCAAATTAAGTCAACATAAAATCATACTCACATATAAAGTACCTACTTACACGCAACTAAAGTGCGGTGGAATATGATGAGTAAGAATAAAAAAAAATGCATTTAATATTTTTGTTAATACGATTCCGCGTTCTCACCTCTCCACGACCAATCTTTGTCTTTTAATATTATATGTATATTGACCATTTTGGGTGGAGGAAAAGGTATTTTATAAATAAGTACTGCATTATACTCGTATAGCTGAGGTCCAACATCTGGATAGTCTACAATATACACTCATCCAATCCAATCATACGTTTCCCTTCTCTCATACACAATCACGTTTAAAAGTATAAGTATACATTTGCGCCACACTGTATATTAGTGTTTACAAATGTTGATAGATAGACGGAGCGTCGGCCATCTTAATAATAATAATAATAATAATGGATAATTTGTATAGCGCCATTTTCGTAAAAACTTTCACCTCAAGGGCGCTTTACACATCAACTGTTTAAAATTCTACAATTATCTTTGTTTTTTAAATCAAAAATTGTTATTTTCACTTACGGAAATGACTTTTTGAAAAAGTGCGTTTTTAGTTTCTTCTTAATTAAAGTCTCTGGTGTACTGTTTCTTACGACGGAGGGCAGGTTTCACGCTCTTTGGCCTGCCACCGCAAATGCCCGTTCACTAACGGTTGGTCGATTCTACAACCCTTCCTGTGGCTAAAGCAGAGGCTGACCTGAAAGTTTGACGTCTATCATTCAAATTGTCTGTGATACAAAGTTTTTGAAGATACAGAGGCTCCATGTCGTGCGTCGTCTTGTACATTAACCAGCACAATTTAAAATCAACTCTTTCAGGGAATCAGACCCAATGTAACTGATGTAAAAGGGCTGTTATTCTTGGATGACATATAGTGTTATTGCAGGTAAGATCACTTAGAAATTGTATATAATAGTGTTTTTATTTATTATATATATTTGTTTAATATACCATTCGATGCTCAATGAAATATACAACGTTATGGCATTAATAACTCAAATCTGCTCAAGAACCGATTAACAGTGTTGTTGCAAGGGTGATCTCATTTGTTTTTCCAACACCCACAGCACTATGACTGACGACTTTAAAAACATTTCATTTTAATGATTAGTTTAATACCACATGTTAACGAGAACTTCAATCACAACAACAATTCTTTGAAGAATTTGCCCAAAATACATGTTTACACATGCAAAATAGGCTTAGGGTCAACTGTCATAAAAAAATACAGAAGTAATAACGAAGGAGGCTCCAATAAAGTGAGCAAAGTTAGACATGATTCTGACATTTTAAACAATTAATATAAAATGTTTTTTGCAACGCAAATGACATATTTGAGATGTATCACATTGAAATGAAAATCCCTCGCACAAAAATAATTTCATCCAAGTAAATTTAAATTATCATAATGGGTTTTCAGTCTGCAGACATATTGTCTCATTAATTATAATATAAATAGTGGTTAACCGATAGATCGATATTTTTTCAATGACTACGTCGGTGTGTAAAGATAATAAGCCATTTTCTCGCTCGCCTAAGGGTCGCACGTTACCTATGATAATGGGCCTTTATTAAAGTTGTCACGTACAATATTTATCATTTTTCTAGTTGCAACATGTACTGTTAGATTTGTTTCTCTTATCTCATCTCATATATTATTCTTATAAATTGATGAAATGAGGCTTTTAATTCAAAATTAAATTGTGATTTTAAATCGTATATTGTGAAGTTGTATCAGTGTGTCCAAAATTTAATAAAAATGAATTGATAATTCTGGCGTCTGCTATCAGATTACTCAAAAATATTTGAGATTCCGTAAAAATAAGGAAGATGGCTCTTTCAAATAATGGAACGATTAAATGTATTAACATCAAAAAGGTAACATATAGGTTCGAAAATTTGTCGCTAAAAATATCGTCGCTGTAGCATAGTTAGATAATGCACCTTTCCCGGTTTGAAAAGAGATCCAGGTTCGAATCCCGGTGGCGCAATAACGATATTTTTCGATAAAATTGATTTTATATGTGTATCTTTCTAATTAATATATTTAATTCATATTTAAATTGTGTCATTGATTGATTATCTGGCAGTTGCTTCGTGGTTTAACATTTTATTTAAAAAAGAAAAACATTATTTCGATACAGAGGAATAATAATTAATAACATTAAAATGATAGAAATCCATAAAAATTAGAATTCAGAAAAAACATTAATGAACAATATCACATGTTCAAATCCTTCGCCGCTATTATCAATGTTTCCAGAATCAGTAAAGCCACTCCCACTCTAACATACCCCACCGCCCCAATATCCATTAGGCGGTGGGGCACGTTTTTTTTGGGGCAGCAATTTGCGTCTGTTCTTCCCGAAACTATTCGTGATACAACTCAAAGAATTGTGCGTGTGCAGTACAAAGCGAAAATTAAAATTATATATATATATTTTTTTTTTTTTTTTTTTAATTAAATTGTGTCTTTTGTACCGCCCCTCACGAATATTTAAACATCATGGGTATTTTGTAAATTTAGTTACAATATCAATCATAATTCTGAAAAAAATATATAATAATATTCCATTTCAATTGACGATAGCGTCGTGAACAGGTAACGGAATTAAATAATCCCCATATAATAGTAAGAGCCTGTAAAGTAATGAAACTCGGCAACTTTATTCCAGCTTATCTTTGATATCTCATTTCGCATCAGAATTTTAATATTATACCAAGTGGATGACTTCACGCTGCGCATTATCCGTGAACTTACAAACCCGCATGGATTTAGACACCTGGCTGTTTTGAATCGATTATCTAACCTGAATAATGTGTATTGATAATATATATTTACATATCTAATTTTTTCCCTTATAATTTACATATGTGTAATAAAATTGTTACAGAAATAATATATCGGAGACCATATTCTCCCTAAATCAATCAATCATTGTATAAAACATGAGCTGTTGAGAAACAATAATAATTATTTATTATTAAGGATATTTTTATTGTGAAGTTGTAATTATTCAAAACCTATGTCTGTGATATTTTAAATACTAATTAAATGTATTTATTAGAAATATACATCAATATTGTTGTTGCTGCCAGGACTCAAACCTGGATTTCTTTCCAATCCGGGGAAGTTGCATTAACCAACTATGCTACAGTAGGCAGTACTTTTTATGAGAAATTTACAATTTAATTTAATTATTTACATAAAACCATAAATACAATTTACCATAAGAATCTTGAACATTATTATTGTATGCAACCCTAAAGAAGAAGGATTTTGAATTATGGAACGACTTAAACATTAATGAAAATATGTAATTACACACAATCTATCTAGAAAACAATATAAAAATATATTAAATTAAATTTGAACTAACTTAGCAATCAGATTAAAGCACTTTGAAGGGTTGTGTGAGATTTATGGGCAAAGTTCCTACTAAATCTACTATTCCGTGTTGTAAGAAAGTATGAATAAGTTACAGTTTTATCTCAGAATTAAATACCAATATTTATTATATTACAAAGCTAAATATTCATTCTAAATATATTTTATTTTAATTAATTTGACATCATTATATATATATGCTAATTGGAAAATTTTTTCAAAATTTTTCAATACCGCACGCACACTTTATTCATACCAACTCAAAAAGTAGAAGAAATTCATAGTCTTAATATATTAATAATACACCTATAGACTCTAGCATACCTATATAAAATTTAATATTATTATATCGAGTGCTTGGTGCTTAGGTGTGACTATAAAAATGCATAAAATAAGTTTACATGGTATCAAAATTTTTTTTTGTATTAATTCCTTCTCAGAATTTTCGCTAGATGTATGAATTTATGTTGAATATTTAATTATTAAAAGAAAAATATGTTCATTTATTGGGAGTCATACACAGTAAGTAGTTCGATTATTATCCACGTCGGTCCCTCATGACAGAATCGCACCCTTTTGACTATGCTCTTTCACTTTTCTCGGCCTGCAGATCTTAGGACTATCACCAGAGAAGTGCCTGTTGCCTTTTCTATTTGGTCGGTCCAACGTGTGGGGAATCTTCCCCTTCATTTTTCGATGTGGCCAACCACAACAAAGTTCTAGAAGCTATCTTCCTTTCTCACAAGATGTCCAAAAGTTGAAGGATTCGTCTCAAGCAAATGATTGAGAGTCTGCATTTGTGCGTCTCGCTGTCCATGATACGTGCAACATGCGGTTCCAGCATCACAGCGATCAATACTATCTCAAAATAAATATTACTAGGTAAAATAATATAAAGCTATACGCGTGGATGAAACTGTGCTCTCAGATGAGCGGTGTGCCAAAAAGTGAGAGGCTTTGTAAACAAGCCATCACACACGTGGTCGCTTCAATAGCCGCCGATACTGAACATCTACGGAAGTTGGGCAGTAAAGATACGAATAGATGAGGGCAGATGCCACTGATGAAGTCATTTACATTCAAAGTGGCACGATTAACTTCAGTATCGAGAATATTTTATGGCCGATCCCGACAGCAACGGCTTCAAATGTACACTTTGATTCCAAAAACTGACATTACTTTTCCGTACAGTTGGTGTAGGCGTAAATTTTTTAATTATTCACAAATACATGACTTTTAATTCTACTCAGAAACCGCGCTTTACTAAATAATTATTTATATTATATTACAGCGTATATGTTTACCCATTTTTGAATTACAAATATTATAACTAACTAACTAACTTACCATCACGCCGTTTCCCAGTGGGGGTAGGCAGAGAGGATAGAGCACCACACTCTTCTGTCCTGACACACAATTCTCGCCTCATCCACATTCATACATCTTGTCATACAAGCTCGCCGATTATTGAGGCTTCTAACAGAACCATCCTCCATTATCTGGTTTACCTGGTCGTGCCAAGTCTTCCGCGGACGTCCTCTATTTCTGGTTCCATCAACACTTGCGTCATATATATTTCTTACCATTCTCTCATCATTCATCCTTTCCATATGACCAAACCACCTAAGTGATCCTTTCTTAATCTCACTCACTATACTAACATCAGTTTTACATTCTTTTCTAATTTCTTCATTCTTTACTCTGTCATAAATAGATTTGCCACAAATACGTCTAAGTGATCTCATTTCCACAAATATTATATATTTTACTAATACATAATAAGTTATAATTTAAAATTATTAACAGATTATAATTAAATACGTTTTTTACATGACAGTATCGAGAGCTGAATGTTAAATTGCTGTAACTGACAGCAATTTTAATTGAAATCAGGAGCGAGAATAATCTTTTTGATAAGATTTTTTTGTAGGTACCAAACTGTATTTATTTATTATGGTTGCTAACTATAATGTCGTATCTTACAATATTTATAACTGTTTTGTTTTAGGTAGCGATTAGATTACATTCACAATATTTTATGGGGAAATTGGTCATATTGGAAATTCTCAGCTGTTCATTTGTTATTGCATTAATAAAAATACAAGCTCCATTTCATTTTGATAGTAGCCATATTAATCGCTAAATAAGTTGTGTTAAACGTCACAAACAATATTGACTAATGTTGATCGATCACAGCATTAAAATACTTATCTAATACGCTCTAGATATTTCTTGAATTAACCGTTTTAAATCTGTCAATCTTTCGACTTGAAAAGTGTCCACGTATCGCAATATCATTAAAACATTTTTTTATTTAAAAAATCATTTATTTTTCCTCCGGATAGCTTCTTATGATAGCACGGATGAGATTTTTCGAAATTTTCGACCTGAGACAAGGTTTTGCTCCCATGAGATTCTTTGAAGACATCTCTCGGTTTTTGTAATCCACTGTGTACGCATCAAAACTCAGAGGTCCACCGTATTGCGCCTCATTTTACACTCAACGTCAAATTTGTACACCAAACGTCAAATTTGATTTCAATGAGCACTCGTCGGTTAGATATATTTTATTGTTTATTAATTAATGCCTTCTGTGTATCGCACTTTTAGAATAAATGTTTGTAGATATCAATGGTTCTTGGTGATATTTATGTGCACGTTTTGCTATCAAATCGAATGTCGTATATACGTGTTTATTTTTATAAATCTTAAGTTGAACTCTGAATTTATCTCCTGATCAAAATCTCAACGCGTATACATGCTACTGAGATTTATTTAATCGTGTATTGATCTTTGATCGGGCTGAAGCCTTCATTAGGAATAAAAAAACTGATGTCAATATGCTACAATTTAAATAATAACAATATTGTAGATAAATTGAAATTTATTAATAAAAAATATACATAAATTATATTGCATAAGTTAAGATAAAATGAAAATAAAATATGAATAAATTATAGCTTAAACGAAAAGTATGGTAGGTTTTCTAGAAATATTATAGAACTGCTCCGAATTAACGCACTGCTCTTGCAATTTTATTGAATTTCTCGAAATATCTTAGACTTTAAACAGGTTACATTTTCATGAGATCGCAATCGGCGCCTGCGTATTCTTTCATTCGATTGCTTTTTCCTTATACTTTAGCAAATCTCCTTCAGTGCAATAGTTAAGCCATAAGCAAGTTGTTACGTGAGCGAGCGATTTAAGTCAGAGGATTAGTGCTTGCTGCGTGCTCGGTAGGCGGTTTTATTTTCATAAAACGGAAAAGAGCTTTATGATGGCAATTTGTAATCGATATAATTATTATCGTGTAATCGATACATTTGTAATTACCCTAGTTAAACTACGGTGTTATTACACTGTAAGATCTTTCTGCATACCAGATAAGAAACTTGGATAAGGATCTAATTGCTTATATCTAATTAAGATGTACAGCGGTGCCTTGACTTACGAGTTTAATTCTTTACGTGGTGGAGCTCGTAACTCAAATTACTCGTAAGTCAAATCAATTCCCCCCCATTGGAATGAATTAACCATATGAAAAAACCATACCATCAGGGGCATCTCCATATTTTCATGGATAGATGCCCACTGTTTAGAAATTATTTTAACGCCTTTAGCTGGCATTATAGCCTTTATCGACTCCTTATGCTTCAGTGTGGTATATCGTAGAAGTGCTACGTTCCTATTGCTTCGCCAAGTCGCACTGCCAAGTACACGCACTCCTTGGTTATGTTTCATATGCACATCATCTGCTTTTTCTTCTCAGCGCTTTCCTTCGCACTCATTTTCTTCAGACCCATGGTTTCAAAATAACTGCTAGCACAAACGCGTGCACAACACTGGTGCTACCACTTAAAGTGAACGAGTGAGACACAGAATGCTGGGCGGATGTTGTCAGCATTTACTGTGACGTTCGCTACCTCAACTAGCGGTGGGGTACGTAAAGCTGGCTCGTAACTCGAATTTTAGCTCTCAACTCAAAGCAAAAAATCGGTCGAGTGACGGCTCGTACCCCGAAAAACTTTATTGAGACATTCGTAAGTCAGGGTACCACTGTATTTATTTTTCTCTCGTAGTTCTCTAATATGCTTCCACGTCACGAACTGCTTGTCTTCACTCTTGGGGCGAGTATCAAAACTCGGTCTGTTCATCTTGTTCGGTATCGACCTCTTGCCTCACGATATTTTACATTCACAGTGATCAACGATTTCTCCGAATTATTTTTTTATATTCTTATTTATAAACTTATTTTCTTACATATTGTGGGGAGCCTTTTAGAGAAGACTAGAGACATTCTTTCATCTTGAAAATTAGAAAATTTTGAAAACTCACTATTGTTCAAACATCTCGAATGCTCCCTTACTCTTATATTAAAATTTCTACCCGTTTTACCAATATAAAATGCAGCACAATCCTTGCAACTAAGTTTATAGACACCAGAATTGTTAAATTTATCATCTTTGTCTTTATAATTTATGAGTAAATTTCCTATATTATTATTTGTATAAAATGCCAAAGATAATAAATAAAAAAATATGAATTTTAACCACAAAGTTAATATTGCAAATTTTAAAAGTACTGTTTTATTCCACTGTCGTGAATATCTTCCCATTATAATTAAAGTTAAAAACATTTTCAGATACTTATTAAGGGTGTATCTGGTGTTAAGGGAGGTGGAGTGGGTGGTGTTAAATGGATATGGGAGGGGATGTAATGGGTGGTATTTGTGTGTTTATTATTTTCTTATTGTCATTTTTTATTATTAAGATGTCTAACTGCCTGAAAATCTTTTTAACATTTGAATTATATTATTGATAATAGGAAGATGTTCTAACGTTTAATATAATAAAATATAGTGGAATAAAATAATGTGTCAACTCAATTTACACAATAATCTTGGAATTCTACAAAGTTCCACCAAAAACCTTTGAACAGTATATTTTATCATTTAAGCGTACATACAGATCCATATATTTTGACATTAATCAATCGACATTCCTGGATGTCAGGGAGATGAACTAGGTGAAAAATATTACCATACTTGGGCCTATTTTATAAATACGCGGAACGGGAATACGGGATAATAATATTAATTAAATTGTGGGATATGGACCGACTTATTGCTTTATGCGCGTACGTGGGTTGAGTGAACATAGTATGCTTTCACAAAACTCTTATTTTGGCACATTAAGTTTAAGGCATTTAAGTATTTTTATTATAAAACTGATTTCAAAATGATAAGAAAATATTGTAAAAAAATGCCTCGAGCGAGGGAAGCACGCCGCCCACATTTCGGATTTTTAATTTTAAATATACTGTTGAATCTTGTCGACCGGCGTAAAGTTATTAATCTATGCTAACTTGTAGCAGTAAAACGTAAAAGCTTCGATAAAAAAGTGCTTGCGATATATACATATCTAAAAACATTTCGTGGAAACATAATTATTTTATCGTAGGAAGTATAAAATGAAGACTTTAAAAATGTTTTGAATTTAATTCTTTTTTTATAGTTACACGCACATTCTGAAAAGATTGATTTTTTTAAAAGTTATTACAAGAACACTGCATAGTTAAGTGCAAAACGTTATTTGTTATCTGTTGTATTCGTACGCAAATCGAAATGACTACCTGACGTATTACAACCTACACTGTCAAATCTCTGGGACTGTAGAGTAAAGTCTCATCCATGTACAAGCATCATTGTATATTAAAAACCGTTTACCATTTAAATACGTATATCGAAAATAGTTACTGAAGTCTTATAATGTTTTTAGACTCAGAAAATTATTATTTTCTTATAAACGATTCAAGTTTATTATTATTATTAACTTATAGCAGCAGAAATTTACTTTAAACAGATAACTGACTTATTTTACATTTGCTGTAGTTTTTCGATAGATATATTTTTACTGTATATTTTTCTAAGTCGTTTCAAAATAATAGTTTTATCCGGCACTTAATTTCAATTGGAAATACTAAAATAAAAAGTTGTCCTAATCTTACTTCATTATTGATCAAATATATGAACATATTTTCAAGAATGACACAAAAACACCCCGACAGGTTTTTCTGTGCTGATAATTTGCAGGAAATATGATCCCATGAAGTGAAGTGCTTTATATGACAGTTCACTAGGTCACATACCAAACGATGTAAAATTAAATATCACTTATAGAGCCATCCCTTAAAAGCTGAAATGTTCCAATCTTTCAGCATTGCACGAACAATGATTTAAGTGTTGTAGGGTTGTAGGAAAGATGCGTTGTAAAAGAAAGCGATACTCGTGGAGAAATTATATTGATACGTACGAGTAGCTTAATTTTAAATTTTTCTAAATAATTTTAACAATAATTAGTTAAAATTAAAAATATCAACTAAGATGTGAGGTAGAAATAATTAACGATTTAAAAAATTTGTATGTATTTTTGTAGAAAATATTTTAATCACTATTATTCCATGTCTTCCATATTTTAAATAGGCAATCCACCCTTCTAGAGTGATTTGTGCCATTAATCAAGTTAAAACTTTATTTTATATATAAAAAGCACAATAATATTATAGAACAGGAAATATTATATTACAAGTCAATACCATTGTCGTTCAAAAAATTTGCTATTAGTCTACCATACTTAAATGTAAATAAATATTTGAAATGATTCAAATCTGATCAATTGTAATGAATCACTCTCACAATCACCAAAATAATCACATATTTTAAAACATGATTTTTTTTTTTAAATTCAAAGATCATCTCATCTTTTTGTTGGATATGTTAGTTCCCAGGTACTTGAATAATTATTGTACAGTATATATAATGTATCTTATGTGAATCATTTTTAATCTTGGTTACTTCATCATTAAACTGAATAATTAAAAAAGGAAATGAACCAGTCGGTAAAACAGATCGCGCACGAACGCTCCGTGATGAGGTCGGCGCTACAGAAACAAATTTTAATATTCAGTGGATCGTCTACATTCTGAGGATGGCGGATCCTGATGGACAGGGGTCCAGGAGCTTCCGAAGAGTATCATCGCAGGACGTGACGGCCAGGATTGAGAGATGAGAATATTGAGATATCGAAATGGACAATGATCGATCAGAATGAAAAATTACTCACATTGTTTGCAAGATGGAAATAATATTCAATATAATGATTTCATTTATAAGACCGGCAAACTTGATCAGATATCACAACTGGGTTGCAAAATGAATAATTCTGTATTCATATTAGTCAAAGATATATATGATGTTTAACATAAAAACGCGTTATGTATAGTAAACAAAACTTGTTAAACGGTAATAAAAAAATTTTAATCAATTTTAATTAATTTTAATAAATCGTTGGTCTAAAATGTATAAAATACCACGGAACTGTGTTCTGAAAAAAAAATTTCAACTTCACAATAATAATGAGTTATCCTTAACATTTATGTATTTGGTTAATAGATGTAACCCGATATCGATGGAAAATTACGTAATTAATTACATACTTCTTCTTCTTTTAAATAAACAATCCACCCTTCATGAGGGATTTGTGTCATTAATCATGTTAAAAACTTTGTTTTATAGGAAAAAGTACAATAATATCATAGAATAGGAAATACTATATCACAAGTCAATACCATTGTCGTTCAAAAAATTTGCTATTAATAGATTAAATGTGATGAGTTAAGGGAAATAAGATGACACAAGTTAACCGGGAGCCGAAATTGACGAGACCACTGTAAAAAAATCTGTAATCCGTAATGGACAGGCAAAAAGAACATGGTCAAGGGTTTCCTCCTCGGCGCCACACTCGCACATTGGGGAATCTATCAAGTTTAATCTGAACAAATGAGAGGCCACCTGGCAATGCCCAATTCTCATTCTGGAGATATTTGATACTGTTCTTTTGTAAACTTTCCTTTTTGAGAACCACGGGGTGTAGCGAATAGATCCCTGAATTACTTTAAGACGATTACCTTTATGATTATTTGGATCCATCCATTGTGCAATCTAGATAGATTCGTTTAATTACATACAAAAATGTTATAAAAACAATATAAATATTTTAATGCGTTATCTTATTTTCCTTTTCAATTTGTAATTGGTTTTTATCATATTTAAGGAATATAAGTTAACTCTTCGCTATGGACAAAAACTAAAGCGCCATCTACCTTATAAATTTAAACGCTTTTTAATTTCGATTTTATATTTTTTGTTGGCATCTTCACGTACCCAAATAATACGATCATTATTAAGTTTTTAACACAGACCGCCTATTTGGTGGTATGTGGTTTTTAATCATTTAATCGTGAGAATTCTGAAAAAATATAAACATTTTTTTACACTCTGTATTTTACAATTGACTCGGTATCTTGGGAGACGCCTACAAATCTAAGGGTGGAGGATTCGTTTCCCTAATAGTTTTTCGCATTAGAGTAGGCCAAAGATTAGTTGAGCGATATTGTATATTTTAATACACATGTGGTTTGCAAAATTAATTATGTGAATTATCCTAGGACGGTCAAGATAGAGATAATTATTAAAAACCGACAGAAGAAATGAAATCACACCATTCACCAATTGCGCTACGCGGGACACACAGCAGCCACGGTACAATTCTACATTGCAGTATGCGCAGCATGTGTTTTGCATGTGTTCGTGTATTCGTGATTCCAACTATTCGAATATCGAATAGTTAATTATAATATACTCGAATACATTCGTAAAATTTTTAAGAAAGGAATAATTTACTTCGGATAATAAATACAGAAATGTTTCAAATATTTCTCCAAAAATGTAAGATTCGTGATTAATAACTTGCAGAACTCGAACTCTTCGTGGAGAAAAGAGGAGTCAGTATTCTCTTGATAACTGACAAAATTTTAGATATATTACTTCATATCTCACCCCACGTGCAAGTTTTTTTTTCATTATTTTGTATATAACTTCTTGTTTGTCGGCTCAAGTATTTATGAAAGCTAAATACTAAAGAATAACAGAAAGCCGATTCCATCGTTGACAAAACAATGTATTATAAGTGCTTGTTGTCATAAAACCATAAAAATAAGCAGAAGACTTAAAAAAAAAAGCAAATGCAAAAGATGTCCGATAAAGGCGTTTACATCTTTATTGTTCGACTTCCATATAGCCGATAGCGGTACTTCTGGAGAAAAAAATCGTATACCTGAATGAATAAATAAATGCTTGCATATGACTTCCAGGGTTCGTAAACCTTTGTTTCGTTTAAAAGAATATTAAAAATCTTATAATATAAATATGAGCGAATACTTTTAATAAAGTATTCGAATAACGAATACTTTAAAACAGGCGAATATATTCGGGTTTCAAATATTCGAATTGGAGGCTCTACAGCCAAACGTTTCATTAACAATAATCTCGATTTGATTAAAATAAACTGCAGTTAACTCGTATAACTAATCATATAGAATCAAATGAGACAATTTTATAAAACGAGCATTAGACTTCTTAATTTCTCCTTTTTTATTGCTAAAGTCGATGAAGTCATCTTAGTTTCTTAGTAATATGCACCGTTTGAACAACATCAACCTCGACAAGATGTTTCACATCAATCTATTACATGACACGGAGTGTCTCGTGATTATTTTTTAATATTCAATGAATGAATCAACAAATAAAACAATCAGAAAGCTTAATCGAGTAACAACTACAAAATATACCTTGGTAAATATAAAAATATGCCTCTTGCCGTTAACATCCCTCATCAATAAAATCATACTCTTTACAAATTAATACTTCAGTTTTACATTTAATGGCTACCTTCGTCAATATTTTGATGAAAATGTATTGCGAAATCATGACTGATTAATTCTCAGCATGCACTCAAACACAAGCGGTAAAAATCACTTTCAAGGTAAGTGCTTTAAATTGTGGATCCGCGAGCAGTGAATCAATCAATCCTTTTAAGTATCCCCGAGATTTTCATATCTGTGTGGCCGGGCTGATCGATGTGTTTCCGATTTATTTTAATTCATTAATCACGTTGGTTCCACCCGATCCATCATCCGGCCGTTCCACGGCGCACGATCAGAGTCTATGCTCCATGTTGACTTTTGTAAAAGAGACATCACGTGGCAGCTTTACAAAATGGCGGCCATTTTACAATATGGCATGTTATTCTTTTTCTATGGCGCTACATCATCTGACCATTCCATGGTGGATTCATCATCTGACGTTCCACGGCGAACGCTCGGAGCCTGGGATCTCATGCCATCTCCATGGTCCATGTTGACTTTTGCAAAAGAGATATCACGTGACAGCTTTACAAAATGGCGGCCTTTTTACAATACGACCTGTTATTATTCTTCTTGCTGCAGCCCAAATCGATCCTTGACTTCCCCAATCTTTCGCCTCCATAATACTCTTTATTCACTGCCCAATTTAAAATATCCACCAGCATCATATCCATGGCTCTTTTCACATTGCCCCCTAATAGAGCCATGGTTTTCCTAACAGTATTTTTCCGTCTGAATTTTCATCGAGAAATTTAACTTTTTGAAATTCCTAAATCGCGCTTTCATTAGAGATGTCCCGTTCATTTCAATCGGATCTCAGTCCTCTCTTTCTTCAGGGTTCTCCCCTCCATTTTTCTTGTTATTTTAAATTGTTCAAAACAAATGTCATTGTTTTAAAAATATACATTTTTGCAATAACAATTCATAAATAATAACCGTAAATACAGACGCCAAAATCAGTTGAGTAATTTTGTCAATGCGGCCAATGGAATTCCCACGTTATGTAGGGGTCCAAAGAGATCCAAGATCGATATCTTTCCCAGCTTAAATAATCCACAGCAAGAACAAGTTATAAAGTTTATAAATTCGTTTATAAAATATATTACGAAAACACTATCGTTCTATACAGTAACAGTACCACACTAATACAGGGTGAATATTATGTTCCAGGCCAACGTTATTTTTGAATAACTAGAAAATGAAATACTATTTTTTTTTATTTATCAATTATTTGGTTTATTTCAATTATATGTGGAATATGAACGATCTAATGATCATCTCTCACAGTGGCACCAATGCATGCTCTTTTAACCATATTTTTCATAACATTCTCGCTCACTTCGCTTGTTATTTCAGCAAATTCATTTCGAATATTGTCCTGTAGCATCGGGATCATTGTTGGCTTATTGGCGTAGACCTTTTCTTTCAAGTACCTCAACAGAAAATAGTCATCAAAATAAATCAGATGATCGAGGAGGCCAGTAGATATCACCACTTTTTGACATTATGCGATCGGGAAAAATTTCTCGCAAAATTTCAAGCATAGTTCGAGCTGTATGTGAGGGGTACCGTTCTGTTAAAAGACCTTTTTTTTATTGTCGCTTTATTTGATAAAAGAAAATCAGAACAAACAAACATGATAACATAACACAGTAAAGTATCAACATGATAACATAAAATAGTACACGTACGAAAATCTCTTAGAAATCTTCTCAGTGGCCATTAAAAATGGTGATTAAAATAAACTTTTATGCTACCGAGCTTCGCAGCTACGCCGCGTGTCGCTGACAACTTAATGCCCCCGTGATGGCGGTACAGCATACCGCGCCATTTCATTAATAACATGCAAATCATGGCCGGCCGATGGGGAGATAGGAGGAATTATGGCCAATAATAATAATAAGACGTTACCGGTTCGGGGAGATGGCACGCAACCCCGCGGTGGGCGGCCGGGGTGGGAAATTCTCGCCAATGTAAATAACGATTATCTACATGCTCAAAAAGAGGCGATGCAAAACACGTTCAAATTAAACGTTATACTTGTGAAAGTAACAGCCCGTGTCCACGGAAGAGATTTTTTGAGATTTTCAACTCGATTCTGAAATTCGATTTATACCCATATGAAATTCTTTGGAAACAACTCTCGACTTTCGTATTCGGTGGTGGTCGAATGGTGCAAACCTGAATATAAGGCAAAGTTGCTCGGAGGGGCAGATGAATTAAATTTGACCAGTACTTTCCCAGGATTTTGGAATAGTAGTTAGGTTTTCTTTTAATTTGTACAATTTATTATTACAAACAGTAATGGCGCTCTGGCGGCGAGCCGTGCAAGCCGTGCACGCGGTACAGGTTTGTACGGTGCTTCTCCAGATGTCGCTGTATGTCCATCACACTATAGATCATCAACCATTGTCGATCCACTGCTCGATGAGGGCCCCCCGCCAATCTTTGGCACGTCATATATACTTAAATACTAATTAAAAGTATTAATTATAAAGATATACATATAAAATCAATTTTATTGAAAAATATTCGATTCGAACCGAAATCTCTTTGCAATCGAGGAAAGTGCATTAACCGACTATGCTACAGCACACAGAACTTTTAACGACAGATTGTTAAACCTACATATTACACTTTTCAAATTAATACATCTATCGTTCCATTATTTGAAAGCCATCTACTTTATTTTCACGGAATCTCAAATTCCTTTGAGTAGTCCGATAGGAGACGCCAAAATTAACAATTCAATTTTGGACACATTGATTGGAGACCAATAATTACAACTTCACAATAAGAATGTGTTCTCCTCAATATTCTTTTGTTTTCTCATCAAATATAATAGATTCAATTCAATTCATTTTGTGCCTCTAATATGTATGTAGCATACATTGAAACTTTGTAAAATAATATAGATACAAAAGATAGTTTCCAATATACATCAAATTTTCTATGTAAATAACGAAAAAAGTTTGCTCTCTTTTTTGTTCTTCTTTTGGGATGACCACGATTTTTACGCCACTTTTATTGTGTATAATTCTTTTTATATAGTTTATATTAATGAATACTATTTATTGCACATCGGGGATTAAAATCAAATCATAAAAGTGTACGGTCTCGGAAGGGTTAATGTATTCGCATAGCCGTTTTATTGTCCGGCGAGTGTCGTATTGTGGTGGGTCAAAATTGATATATCGATACACATTTTAATAGCTGGACGTCCTCAATAAATCTCAACTATGATTTTAATGTATGCAAAGTGTCCTTTCGTATATTGCGCATGTGCGCAGCTAACTGCACAAACTCTTTGAATACCAATTACGATGGTCAATGGTGAATTAACTAATGATTTACTCCCCCGGTAAATTACTTTTGTATTATTTAATTACCCCCATAGTAAATTGGATATGAGATGGTTTTCTACCTGTAGAAAGCTCAAGAGTAACTTTAGAGTTGTCGATAGGCATTCAACTTTAGACTTCCTTCTTGGACTTCCTTCAATTATTATCTATTTACAATGTACATACACAACACGCGCAGAAACTATCATGGAAATCATAACATAACATGTTCATGTTCGTCTCGGTCTGTCCGTCATATTGTAGATCAACCTCTCATTCTCCCTTTGTATGATCTCCGTAATCATCAATCTCTTCAGTTTATTTCCACCATCGTATTCTAGTAACATGTCTAAAGTACGAAAAAAAATCTTATACTGCATATTATGGAGAACACCTCTTTAGTGCCGAGTTCCTGAAGAATAGAGACATTCGTTTTCGAAACCGGTAGATGTATTTTTACTCAATAAGTGGTTAATAAAACAAAGTTAAAAATAAAAATAATAATATATAATTGTTATGCATACACTGGTATGAATGAGCTTTTATATTACTTTGAACAATTATTCTGGTATACGTAACCTTAAACATCAGTCGCTCCATCCGAGTGACTCCCACAATAATATACAGTAAGTACAATCCCTACAGTACCAAGAAATTTCCTTTGAATTATTATTGTCTCTCTGTTCCTGGCAATTAAAAGCGGATCAATTTGCATCTCTTTCACCTTGAAGCGAGAAGGAACAGAATCTGGCTGTGTTTCCTAGAACCATTTATCATTCAATGCATTCACCCACATCCCTAACTGTATTTATTACCCATAAATTATTTCCTTCATCGCTGTGAAGAAGTGGATGAACCAATGAAATCTATTTAAAATTACTGTATTTTATTCATAGGAAAAACATAACCTAACATAAGATATAATGTCACGTTACAAGAAAATACGTGTGTGATTAATTTAATATTTTTAATAGTCTAAAGGGAAGGGAAGACTTGGACACAAAACTAATAGAATATGACTACCACAATACGGAACGACAAATGGTATAGGGTGTAAAATTACATTTTTAATTATCATTTTAAACAATCGTCTTTAACTTTGAAAGGAAACTTTCTGTGCTGTATTGATTTAATTGTCAGCGTGAGAATAAAGTGAGGCAGGCACAAAAAATTTGAATCTTTTGAATTATCAATTCAATCGCCAAGCGTCAAAAATATACTGCAATACCTTGCGAACACTCAAAGTCGCCAAAATTTGACCAAATCAAGCGAAACTAAGATTCGGCGTATAACATAAATTTATCAGCCACTACGCGCACTCATAATTATATCATATATAATTACAAAATAATAATAATAATAATATAAGAGTAAAGGAGCATTTGAGATGTTTGAACAATAGTGGGTTTTCAGAATTTTCTAATCATTTGATAGAAAATGGTCATAGTTTTGATAAAAAATTTGGATTGTCAATTTTGCATGTAAACAGTGTTGGTCATAAATTAAATAATTTGTAATTGTTGGAGATAAATAAAGATTGTAAAACTAATCAAAAAATTATAAACTACCAACTAAATATAACAATTTGAGTTAGGTACTAAATTAATTTTTTAAATAATTGTTGTTTTTAAAAATAGATTCTGGTAAAGAAACAATAACATATGATTTAGTTAGTATTGACATCCTGAAGAAGAAAATGGTATTTTTCGATACCGGTAGATGTATTTAAACTCAATAAGTGGTTAATAAAACAAAGTTAACAAATAAAAATAACAAAATATTTATGTACCTATATATTAAAATTAAAGTAAGTAGAAGCAGGTCTTTTTATTTCAAATAAAAATATTGTTTTTAAGATATTCCCTACGTATTTATTACGATACTCGTATATCTAATCGAATATAAAAAAAATATTTGTTTACTTAATACATAACTTTTGTTTGTATGCTTAGGGTGGAGTTAATTTTTATTAAGCATTTTTATGTATGTATTTTGGAATATACAAAATAAACTTCTAGATAAAATAAAATGAAATTCAATATCTGAAGTCCCGACAATCTTAACGCAAAAAATGTATGAATATAAAAATTCAGAAAATTACACAAGTATAGCAGACTAAGCCCACTAAGCATAGCAAATAAAAAAAATATAAAATACCATCTACAAAAATTACATTTGGGTAGAGGACCATCAAATATTACTCCACAAAATTATACAACGTACTGCCAATGGATACAAAAAATACAACAAATGGAGCAATATTTAAGAAACTTGTTAAATAATGAATTAAAAAATTAAATAACGATACGATAAAAAATAGATTATACAAAAAAAGGAAATTAATGAAGACACCAATTTTTTAACAAATGCAAATAAATTATTTTATAAACTGTTAAATAATAGTCCACCTCGACACAGAATTATCTCTTAGTGAGAGGGCATTATCAATATTACTAATAAAATATTCTACGTCTTATATTTATATACATCAATAAAATGTTTCAATAGTTAAATAAATGAAAGTTAAGTTTAAAAACGAATCGACATACTCGAACTATTCTACCAGTTATCTCGTACATATTAGGCCAATGCACTGAACTCAGCTTGACTTGAAATGAAATAAAAAGAAATTGTATAATCCATAAGCCAAGCTCTCTGATTGGCAGCTTGAAAGACGTGAACACAGTCAGGTTTGAACAGTGGCGTGTCTGCAGTGCCCCCGTATGCTAATTCGATTATTAATTAAAGTGCATTCATATTCATAAAGCCTCCATAGTGCATGCCAGCAAGACTGACTTCCTGCAGTACAGTATGCTCAAATACACACACACATACACAATACTTATTCGAATTTCACTTGCAGATTTTTCTTTAATATTTCTACAAATCTTAACTTGACATTAAAGGTTTCTGAATATTTAAACTTATATTTTAGTCCTGTTTTATATTAAGCGCTCGGTATTACGCAATTTCACACCGGCCAGAAATACTTCGCTGTGCAAATAAAAATAATAATTTCAAAAAAATATAATATATAATTAAAAATTCTCATTGTGACATATATGCTGTTTCAGGGAAACAAATTATCAAATTGAGTCCATAGGTGGCGATAGTGTAGTGGTACACGCGAAGCGAATCCACATATTAACACATATACAACTATCAAAAATTGTATATATATGAAGATTGATGGGTGAGAATGGTGAAGGTTATATTTGTATAAAGTGATCACTTAAGCCAGCCGAAGACAGATCGTAAGCCCTGTAAATACCCATACTTCCATATATTTTCGATTAAATATGATAAAAAATAGCTTCGTCTCTATCGATATATATATTATTTGTTTAATAACAGTGCCTTTGTAGGTGAAAATTCAGTAATTGTGTGCTCTTTGACATATTCAAATGTAAATAAAAATATGTCTACGTATCGCTCTATCGCCGACAATTATTACCCAAAAGCAGTTGCAGTGTTCAATTAATAGTGTCGTGTAGGTAGGTACTTATTTACCAAGTAAATCCTCGGTTAGATACTCGTAGATATACTCGTAATAATAAAGGCGTTCATTTTTGTATGAGAAGAAGAGAATAGCTTTTGGATGAGAATATTTGAATCGGAGATTAAATACCTGGATGTAGAAGAAAAAAATTAGTCAGAAAATCATAAAATGTGACTCACATTTTCAACCTCGCCTGGTGGCAGGTTCGAATTTTCGCTAAATAAAGTAGTTTATGTTATAGCTAAATTATTGTAACTGGCCGGCCGGGGACTTGAATCTGCACTCCCAGATCTGATTCTGAAGTCCGAGTCTGACGTCTTAGCACATTCGACTACGGCCAGTATTGCGAAGCTCGTCAATATTATCGTATTTATAATAAATACAGACTGTACAGCATCATACTTTGGCGTGTTACCTACACACGTATTTTTCATGCTTACGATATTTCCATCCGTCACGCGTCTATTAATTATAATATTTACATATTTGTTTCGAGTTACAACTTGATTATTATTATTAATTATTAAAATACGTAGCTTTTTTTAATTTTCACCAATACTGACAAATTAAAGCAACACTGTATAGACCGCCGGGCGTCTCGTTCCATCTGGTGTACCGAGATAACAAGATTTATTTGCTTTATTTCATTGAATTAAACTATCTGATTTACGAGAGATAAAATCAAATCCTAATTAGCGTTTTACTGTTAATGAGATGTACGGTTCATTAGAGGCACAATTATTCTCAGCATTTAATACTATTACACATATATCATGTCATCTTAAATCATTATCTACATACACACCTACCTAGCTATCTGCACACCTCCATAAAGACTCAATATTAAACCTACCTTTTATATCTACATTATAATATTAGTGCTATATAGTACGTGCATTTAACATATGATCCAACTTCCCACTCCACAACCACTTCAAATTTTGCACAGTTACACTATAGGACCCTGTGTAAAACACAGGCACCCTCCTCCTGGCCACCCCATTCAGTATTATATTACATTTATTTATATCACATCATATGCTGTAAGTACATTTCGTATTTTAAAATCTGCCTCACTGGGTTTTGCCCGTGCTGAGGCAAACATTTTACATTTTTAATCAACAATCATATTATACATAATTAGTTTATCAACTATAAATTTACAATAAGGAAGAAGGAAAAAATAAAAACTTAAGTCACATAATATGATCCAATATTTTATTTTGAGAAATTTATAATAACCTTCATGAAATTTGTAAGGACATTTGAACATGTTTAAATAATACAGTAAAATTTAATTTAACTGATCACTCATTGGTATTGGGTCTGAAATCTTTACTCTGTATGTGTTCATATTAAAGAGGTGACCGTGCTATGAACATATGTCCGATAATATAATATAGCCAGAATTTTATTGCGCTTTTGAACTGTCTGTGTTCCTCAATGTTTTTATGTATTTAGGGAGAGAATTATACCATTTGAGTGCCACAAAAACATAGCTTTTTTGCCGGTATCTAGTGCACATCCTAGGAATTGCTCAATTGTTCTCCCCTGAGATTCTGGTATTTTTGGCATTTCCATGGAAACTCCAGATGTCTTTATTGATAAATATGTAGTTAATAATGTTTTTAGCGTAAATCTGAACAATGTCCAGTATCCCCAGGCTGTTGTAAATAATATTCGAGCTTGTTCTCATCGATAATTTGAATGCCATCCAAATTTTCAAATATTGCCATTTTGTTCACTTACACCATAGGAGTCTGAGAAAAACATAATCACCCCACCCCACTCACACGGATATCTCCCCCCGGACCAAATTTTGGATACATGACCATTATTTTGGGTGTGCGAAAATCAAGGGTATTCCACTCCCCCTTCCCACTAAACCCTATTTTAAATGATAACTCAACTGAATCCCGGATAACGCCGGGTACACACCGCTAGTATTTTATAAGGTACTATTTATGGGCGAATTCACAACAGCGTTGATTTTATAATTGTAATATATAAAAAATGATGTATTTCGAAGAACAAACAGAAGTACTAAAGTTTATTAAGAAAACAACAAAAAAATACCGTATATTAAAAAATCGCATGAATAGTCATAAACAAACAAAAAATAACAACATAATTTAAATAATTAACTATCTAGTTTATTTTAACCTCACGGTGTACATTTATTTACATACACTTAACAGTGAAGAACGATTTTTTTCTAATCTCTCGATAAACTGAATTAAAAAAATCCCTTGCATGGAATAAATTTGACTGGTAGGCTCATGATAGAATAAGGCGGCACTGTACATAAAGTGTCGCGCCTAATTAATTTGAAGCATTTAACTTCCAGTAAATTGTTTAGAGGGTTTTTTATCAGAATTTTTTACCCTTCCAATTCATGTATTAATATAAAACACATATGATGTTTATTACAATAAGTAGTTAGTAAAAGTGTCAAAGCGATTAGCGCTGATGCACTTGTAGCAGTAGATTTGGCGGTCTAGCCGCATGTAGAGTACTCAGAGTATCGTAGACTCTAAGGAATTGGAAAAAAAATAAAACCCTACCTCAAAAGTTTACGTGATGTTTTTTTTCTTTTTGTGTAAAATAAAAATGATATACATTTGATGTTATTTATTATTTGCTACATGTATCGCACAGAATGACTCACCAAGGAGGCGCCATATAATTGATATTATAAGACATGTGTTAATAATTTAAAAGTCTAATCATCGGCGTGGTGCCAAAAAACCGATGGGATAGATATCAGGAAAACAAAGATGCCTTAGTAAAATGTACAGCGGTGGCCTGTCACCGTGTGCCTTGCAAATATGACTACATGTATTATTATGAATTCGAATAAAAACAGAGTATTCTGCTGGCGGAAGCCATTCTCGATTTCGCAGCCGTAGTGTGAACATCTTTTGTGTTTCATTTTTTTCGACCTCATAATCATCATCATCATCATCGCCGGTTGAGAGAAGCTGAGATCGGCGAACCACCCTTGTCTGCATTCTTGTTTCCTGTACGGAACACTACATATTCTGTAAAATAATACGTATTTTTAACGTAGTTTAACGATACATTTTATCCGGGAAGCCAACTAAAAACATAATGATTAAATTTTTAACTTACGTTTGTATGGTTTTTTTATTCTGCAAATGGCCTCTCCTGTTAGGCCATATAATATTTGCCCTGCTCCGTGAGACACCCAGCTTATGTTGTCTTCATTTATAAAAGTAAAGAAAGCCTTAATTAATGGTGATAAACAACTTCATTACTGACAATTCTGAATTTATAGGAATTTACTTTACCTAGTGATATAATTTAGCGAGGCGTTGATTAAATAATTGTAAAGTAAGTAATGACCGCGAAGAAGTAGGATGCGATGATTATTCTACAGATTAATTAGGGCCGTAAATTACACCACTCCACATTTATTATCGCTCTCTCTCTCTCTTTAAAGTCAAGGTTTGTTAAATACTAATAAACTCAATTAAGTCCAATATCATATTTTCTCTTTGACAACATGTCGTTCCTTGAATACAAAACAAAACAACAACAACAACAACAAACAAAAAACAAACTAACAAAACAAAGTAAACAAAAAAGAAATTCTTTGCTCCGTTGTAAATTTTTGTTTAAATGTTTGTTTGAAATTTAAGGGTGGTGGGTATTGGTACCATACGTTCATGCTTTAAATGATAGTAATCCGTTACTATGATTATGATTGCGTTCGATTTAAACAATTATTGGATCTGAGGTTTAACTGTTGGAGGTTTTGTTTCTAGTGTAGCAGTGATTGCTCGAAGAATTACGAAAAATCAGTTACCAATCATCATTACAATCGAACACAATCAGTCACAATAACGTTTTTACTATCATTATAATAACACCAATTGTATTATACACAGCGGTTTAAGTTAGGTTAGGTTACATTCATAAATAATATCCCTTTGCAGATCCGTTGAGAGATATTCATCTCATTTTCCCTCTACAATAATCGTAATTCAGTTGCAAACCTTTTTTATTTTTGACGTAATTATTGTAATATTTACAGTGCTACAATCAAATGTCCCTAGGGGAAGAAATCTCAACTCGGGTGAGCTGGGTGTTACACTTAGAAAACTGTAACATTCAAAATTTTCTGACCAATCACAAGGCAGGGGGTCACATTTACGCGTAATGATATACCGCACCCCATAGACCCACTGTTAACCCCGAACGGTTGTTTAAAAATTATATACAATACTTGAGTCAACTGTGTATTTATGGTGTCAATACCAGATTCTGAATCAGATTGCTGAACTTTCCTATTACACACCACTTTTGAGAGAAAGGGAAATTAAGCAAAAATATCCTTCTTTCCTGCACTTTAATAAGAAGAAGTAAATTTTATTATACCCTCCCTGAAGAACTGTGAACGTTGCTTCAACTTTCAAGTCAACACATATTCCACTCACGCTCGTTGTAACTTATCTAGCTTATTTCTACCCATGCGCTTCTTTCATATGTTCGAAGATAGATTGCAATTAAACTGAACTTCAACTTATCAGTAAAGATTCTTCACTGTGCTGGATTTATTAAAAATAAATATGGTATGTTACTGTCAAAAATTAAATCATCCTCATTGAAAATAAATTTTTAATTCCTGACTTCTTTCTTCTGTAATTCGATACGTTTACTCCGTTTTCAAGATGGTTTTACTATTGACGACGCTCAGCTTTTGTTTTCAGAAGGGCCAAGTCATGAATCAGGTCGTTTTATCTAGACTAATTAATCAACTGCGGCTCTTGGAGAATACGCCAGATGAGCTGGCGATGCAGCAAAGGTAATTATATTGACTCATGGTTTCTAATTTTAACTACATGAATTAGAAGATAGGTACTGAAGAAATTCAGAGACAGTATCTTTAGTATGTATACTTTTGTTTAATAAATTAAGTTAATCTTATATAAACACTACATATCCAGAAATAATAATATGTTTTGATTTTGTCAGATTTCAATTTCTGTCATCTGGAGTGTGCATTAGTTTTTAAAATCTGGTCTCCCCAAAATGCAAAAGCATATAAATATATACATATAAAATTGATTTTATATGAATATATTTATAATTTATATATTAAATTAGTATTTAAAACATCACAGACCTATGTTCTGAATAATTACTTCACTATAAGAATGTGTTCTCCTTAATTATATAATTCGTATCAATGTGTCCAAAATTTAATAAAAATGAATTGATAATTCTGGCATCTGCAGTCGATCTACTCAAAAATATTTGATATTCCGTAAAAACAATACAGATGGCTTTCAAATAATAGAACGACGAAAAAGTGTAACATACAGATTCGAAAATTTGTCATGAAAAATACTGGCGCTATAACACAATTGGTAGTGTACTTCCCCAGATTGGAAATAGAGATCCAGGTTCCAATTCCGGTAGCCCAAAAACAATATTTTTTGACAAAATTAATTTAATATGTATATATTTATAGTTAATACATTTAATTAGTATTTAAAACAGCACAGACCTATGTTCTGAACAATTACAACTTCACAATAAGAATGTGTTCTCCTTAATAACATTTAAAATTGATGATTTCAATGCAATTTAAAAGCAATAAGGATTTTGGAAGTGAAACTGGCTAAGTTTGTTTAGGCTGTTCCGCTGTCTTGTTTCAAAGTGGCGATCGTTCAAAAAAGTAATAAAAAAATAAGCACATTCAAAATTTAACTTCTTCTTATTTTATTCTCGTGTGGAACATTCTTACTCCATACTTCGATACAAAGTGTACAAATATCTTTAAAACCATTCGTATCATCGGTTTTTAACGAGTTAATTAGTTTTAAGACTTTTAATTCAAACTATTTCTTTTTAACTAGAATACTTCTTGTACAGACACGTTCAACATAATTATTATATACATTTTGAATTAGAGCTTTTACTTTTTTTTAAGCATTTCACCACACCTGGTTCAATTTAAATCTAATTAAAATTTAATTTAGACAAAAGTGTAGGTGGCAGTGGAAAATAACGAAGAAGCGAGCAAGTCACTGCGCTGTCAGTCCAGATTGACGTGTCAATCAAGATATTTTTGCATTTTTTTTTTAAACTTTCGTTTTGCAACGGTTTTTTCGCATCATCTCATCATGCTAATAAATAAATTGATGATTTCTCGTGGAGTCGATTAAAATCACTGTCAGTATAAAGTGATTGGGTTTTTTGCTCAGTAGGAGACAAGACACAATATTATGAGTAGTGTTTTATTTAATTCCTGCGTTTTTTTTAATTTATTTTATTTTTTATTTTTAACACTGCAACAGGCCACGAGACTCAATCATCAACCCGTCAAATAAATACCCAGGTTTGAGAAAAGGACATAGATGATGTATTGTATCCTCACCCGGAATCTAACTCGGAGCCACCGGTATGAGAAGCCAGCGTCATACCCACTGGGCTTCGAGGGCCGCCGAAATAATAAGAATCAAAGAAAAAACTTTAGACGTAGAATATATTTTTCAGAGCTGGGTCATAAAACCGTGTTAAAAATACGTTGAAAAAAATTTGAAAAATTGATGATTATTTTGCATCTTTTAAATCTTTTAAACGTTCATAACAACTTTATAACTTGATATAATGTATCTTTTAAAATCAAATTTTACATGTAAACTATAATCTGCAGCAGTTGTATTTTTTTCATAATTTTGTGATTTTCTAATTAAAATTTCTTAAAAAAATTAATCATAGAATAAACCAGTATCAAATATTTACTACAGCCTTTATTTAACTCCACAAATTCCTGGTTTACTTATAATAATACATATTTTTTTTATATTACACGAACATTTCTATGTTGTGATAAAATATCAACAAAAAATGACGTACCTACTAATGAGTGAGTACCTTACACCATTTATAACTTTAAAATATCCATTAAAAAAAATACTCGTCACACAATTCTCAATAAGTGACTATTATGTCACTCAGCCAATGAATGACACTGACACGAGAGTTTGCAGTACAACATTAAAGCAATTACAGTTGGATGATTTTCTTTTGGGATTTTATTGTACTTGAAATCTTTTAACAAGCGTAGAAAAAAACGTGTATATTCTGGATGCAATGGGGGTACAGAAATATTTCTTTGTCAATTAAAATAATGCAATATGAAATTAATTTAATAGCACGTAACTCAATAATTACGCACACGATTTTTTACTTAAAAAAATGTTAAAAAATGACTTTTACCCACAGACCAGTAATTGAAGAGGGATTCGGAACATTAGTTGAGTGACGAGGGGCATTCTACACACATTATTTGGGTAAATGGTACCAAAGTGATCACGTGGGTGATACCAAAATAAAAATATTGAAACAAGTCATTTCTGTTAGTTTATGTCTATACATTTGGTAGTCTGTGCATAAGCCAGAACTTTGCACTAGAATCTCATTATTGTAAAAATAAAAGACGGCAACAAAAGCCTAACAGCGTATTCATGTTCATAAGAGGCCACACTGATCGTCGCTGCTGTCATTTTTTCCGCCGCGCGGTGATCGACAATTTCAAGAGTCACCATGTATTTGACACTGATTGCGGATCATTTCAGGCGCAGACATCGTCCAGGACTGCCTTTTGTGGACTTCGCGTTTATTATGGATGGCGTGGAGACGGTTTTTTTTTTAGTTAATTGTATTTATAAAAAAGGAAATGTCCGTCGCTTTGAAGAAACAGAATAAGACAGTGTTTTCATTTAAACACTAGTCTCGTTTCTACTTCACTAACAATAAATCTTATTTTTACCCATTGTTGATGCTCAGACCTGGCTCGGTAGTGACATTTCCAGCATTTGGCCCCGGCTAAAATAATTTATTTTATTTTCAGAAAAATAATAATTCATTTCAATAATAATTCATATTTTCGTTTTTTACGAAAATGTGGGGTTTTATTATTCATTTTTATCATTTATATGAAAATTTATAGACTACACTAGATTTTTTTTAAACAATATCTTAGTTAAGATCTTTAAACTTATGTAAAAATAAAAAATAAATTTTATTGGTCAAAAACAAGACAGTACAGACATTTTTTTGAAAGACCGCTGCTACCATTTAATTCGTTTTAGTGTACCATAAATTTCCCCTATTATAGAAAATTATATATTTTTGAAATACTTATATCCAAAATTATGGAAATAATTCAACAAAATATTAAAAAGATTAGAGTTATAAACTGTTAAGTTTATAATATTATTTCATTTTTTAATGGTTATAAAACACTTCGTATCTGTACAAATACTGTTCGGATTGGCGCGTTATTGCAGCGCATCTACAATGTTTACCGAAGGTCGTATACATGGATTCGTTCCGCTTCTGAGACATCGAGTTGCTGGCGTAAAGCTGCGGCTGAAGCTCAGCACCATCTCTCTGGTTTTCAAGCGGTGCTCTCATGGAAATCTGGTTCTCTGACTAGAGAATGGCAGCGCCTACAAAATAGCTACATATACAACATTGGCCGTGACTGAAGTAATTATATATGTAATATTTATATTTTGTATGTACATATGTGTGAACTTTTTACTTTTTATTTATTTTTTATTTATTAATATTTTCATTGGTTTTCTTTTTCATAGCATTATATTTATTTCATAACCTTAATGTATAACATAATATGTATTATCTCTATGGCGAATCGGGTTAAAAAAAAACTTGATCACGCTGGAATAAACACATTATTATTATTATAAACAGTCAATTTTAATTAATTTATTGTACTTATATATATAATTAATATATAATTTTTATATATATAATTTTGAGACGACAACCGTCGTCTCAAAAACACAATATTTTTATATCGCTCCTATTAATGTGTATTTTAGTTTTATTTTTTATGTTCGTTACGCCAACTCAAGCGCCATGTCCATCTAGCACCATGTCAATGATTCACGATTAAAAAAATTATATCTAAAATTTAATTAAAAATTACTTCGCCGACGAATTTCAAAACAATTGTTCTTTCATTAGGACTGATCGTGGTGTCGAATTGAAATAAGACTTACTTAATAACTTTTTTGAGTTCTTAAAATATAAAATATATTTTATGTTTTCAAGTATGTATTAGATGTATTAGTGTACTGTAGGGAGAAAAAGTGTATGTGCTGTGTTTTGAAAATATATTATTGTATACCTTAAAAAATATATTTTTATTAATATATTTTTATTATCTGCTACTATTAAAAAAAGAATGCACATATATTGTTAATCGCATGTTTCGTGTTGATTTTAAATCACGATTTATGTAAATTCCTACTATCAGAAATTTAAAGTTGTGGCATTATTATGAATGCTCATTTATTTACTTATTTTACACTCGTCCTTAAGACTTCCGAGCCGGCCCTGGAACTGTATTTCGTTAAAAAATCTGCCAACTTTTCCACACCGAGAACAGTAAAATGCCATCGATTCAGCAATCTCAGAAACGTACTGTTCGTTGTACTGCAAACGCACCCGCACAAAGAAGCTGTTTCAAGATGATTTGAAAAAAATTCAAGTAATATATCTATGTAAGTCGTACGGTTAATTTCTTTAATTTATTTTGAAATAATATGATTTCTCGAAAACTTTTTATTGTATTGGGTAATGTTATTATTTTATTATGTATAATTTTCATTCGTTTTTAACGATAACTGCACACAGTTAGCTTATTTCTCTGCTGCCGTGACTTTGTATTAAATTACCTAACCTAACATAATGTAACTTAACATAAAATATCTTAAAGAAATGTAGTGTAACATATCGTGAGGTAACTACCTAATATTACTATGTGTGCAGTTATATATGTGTGCACCTGTCTTGTATGCGGTTTCAATGTGTGCAGTTCTGATCATCCTTTTTTTGTCATTATTTACTTTTTTATATACAAGTTACATTCCTCGTATCGAACCCTTAAGATAACAATGTTCCAATTTGAGTTATTACGTGAAAAGGATTCCAAATGCATTATTCTTTATTTCTTCCATACACACTAGCTCTATTTAACATATATTAAAGAAAATAGTAAGAGCTGCAGTTCTGATTGCATCAGTTATTTATTTCATTTTATGGATCATTATTGTTAATTTACAATGTTTTATTTTTATTTTTAATTTCCCTCATCTCACAGTGGTCATTGATAATACTGAAAATAAGTTAAGACCTTAAGACTGATCATATTCGCATACTCGTAACAAAATATACATGAATATATGTTGAAATTCAATAAATACTTTTGGGCTCAATATCTTAAAACAATCTCAGTGTCAGATGGAATCTTGTTATTCTGAGGGGTCGGTATATTATTTCGCTTTAAATACATAATTAATACACACTAAGTAATGTTTTCTTAGCAACATTAAAATACTATGTGTTTTGTACTTTGTTTTTTGGAATTCCATCGCCTATAACCCATGTTTTTATTATTATAAATAATATTGAATCATTTATTACTTTGTGGTTATTCAACATTAAAATTAATAACCCCAATGTAAGATTTGCGTTATATATTAAAATATTCGATATTTTTTTAATACAGACGGTATTCATTTTATAGAACTCCATTGGTAATCAACACAATAAACCATACACGATTTTTTAAGTTCTACATTTAATTTTTCTAAATAATTGGACGATTGTTTCGGCTGTCTAGGCTATTATCACACTGTTCCATGTTTTATCAGTTGATAATAGCCTAGACAGCCGAAACGATCGTCCAATTATTTGTAAAAATTAAATACAAAACCAAAAAAATTGTTTGATTTATTGTGTTGATTAATTAAAATATTATAATTAATAATAAAATATTATAAATGGCTTGGTAGGTAGATAAATGTAACAGTATAATATATCTGGGTAAATAAAATCGAGTCTTGAAGAAAATAGTATTTTGGAGTACCTACTAATCAAACGGGATCAAATCTGTGACTACAAAAACCAAAATTTTATTACCTCATCTTCAGCTATAAAACGGCACCATTATTTTTTTCTAAGTGCACTAATACGAGCAATAAAATCGGCAATACTTCTTCATTAGCTCCGGCCATTCAGCCTCGAGTCGTGATGATGTCTGATGCCTGGTGCCTGGTACCTGGTGCCTTCCAACTCTACCCTGGCTACGCGTGGCTAATTTATTTAACATTTGTAATGTCCAGATTTGGCGCCATTGAAAACGGGTTCCCGATGGATGCCATAATAAAGAAATAAATATCCACCGAGGACTATTTAATTACCTCCAACCACGGCGGCATCTTCTGAGGGGATGCGCAATCTGGAGTCGAGCCTGGAGGTGGTCCGTAATTGGATGAAGACGTTACCATTCGTGGGTTTGGCTGGACGGCAACCCCTTTCATATCAGAAAACGCCAAGTTATCATTGTATACAGCTTCTGCAGCCAGGTCCACACCATGTTTGCCGTTTTTCCTCAATTACGATTGAAAATCCACAGAATATAGACATTTTGGCATTTCAAGATGAATCTCACACTCAAAGGCATAATTTTTATTTATATAATTTATGTAATAATGACACGTACATTATCAATTTGTACTATTTAAATCACTTGCGAAAATCAAAATTTTGTATGTAAATACATAATTTAGATTTTCGCTATATTTTGAAAATGATCATAATGCTTAAAACTGATTCAATGAATAATATTTTCAATATGGTCACTGTAATATATTTTTAAGAAAAAAAACATTTTGGTTGCGAAGTTGCAATTTCAGCGCATAGTTCAGCGGTATTTTTAATACAAATTAAATGAATCAACTAGAAAAATATATTTTTGAAAATATATTTTTGTTGCTACGAGGATTAACTAAAATATTTTTTCGATAAATAGATTTAAATTGTACAAAAATATATCACCAGGCGTATGTTTCAATTCTACAGCTGATGCCCGCGTATATTTCTATTATCGAGTTGTAAATGATTAAAAAATTTCAAATATGTATATACATATTGTACATACACGTACTTAGATCATGCAAAAAAGTGTTTAATAATTAGATATCTCTGTTGTAATGTGTCGTTGAAATTGCTATGAATTCAAATGTTCCGATTCAGAAGGAAAAGAAAAAATTAACTCAAAAAAAAGATAACATCAATCTTCATCAATTGATTTCCTGCCGTCCTATTAATTCAACGTTAAAATGTCCCAATAACAAGGATCTCTCAGAGAATGATGGCGCTCATTGGCATCGGAATATGGTTTCAATTAGATGCTTCTTCTGTGTTCCTAGTGTTGACATTGGGTAGATCCATCAATGGACTTTCAATGAATGTTGCACCGGCAATAAAACAACGATGTGATTGTAAGCTCCGTCACGATGATTATCGTGATGGTGTCGTGACTTAACTGCGTTTACCTTTATAATATTATAATATTGACAATATATGCTCGCATTTAAGATTTAATATAAGATTGAATACAGAATCGAGAGTACATGTGAGCGTGAGTGACTTTGAAAGCTCTGCTAACCCTAACTCTCCAAGCATAACTCTCAAGGTGGAAAGAATGAGATGTTTAATTTAATTTAATTTTTTTAAAGAATTAGTCTAAATTGAAAATATAATTAAAGTTATCTGCCCGCCGTATTGTGTTTTCTCCCCGCCACTGTCTATTAACCCAGTTTACATTGTTATTTTTTGTTTTCGTTCTAACACGGATAATCATTATTTATACTCACTTTAGTTGAATAATCCATCTTCTTTGGTTCGTATTATTTTTTCATATACATATTTCTTTCAACAATTTCAAAATATATTAAAATGAAATAAAAAGATATTTGCTATCTGAAATGTCATTTTATCATTTTATATACCAAACAGATCCCAGTAATTAGTGGCGAGTAGATACCGGAACAGGAATAATTCGAAATCTGGTGGTAAAACTGGTTCCATTACTATGGTATGTGAGTATGTTACATGAAGGCAAAAAACACAGTTTTTACGACACCGCAAATGTTAGAACTATTTGAAAAGAAGCGCGGCATCAGGAAAGATATTTAAAATTGTCTTTCCTGATGCCGCGCCGAATGCCGGAGCTAACCGAAACGCCCTGGTTCGTGGCATTCTCGAAAATATAGTTCCGGTTCATGGGACTATCATTAATACAGTTTCAGCTCGTAATGTATTTTCAATTTCAACTACAGCTGCAGCTCTTTTTCGTTATTATGAATTCAAAAAATATACCTTCATATAAAGGTTAATAATACATGTACGAATATGTTTAAAATAGTTTATTATTTTTTAGATTTAGCACTCAGGATTTAAATCGGTCCTCCTAGAATGCCGATCAGTGGGCCGACCAACCATATATATATATATATATATATATATATATATATATATATATATATATATATATATATATATATATTATAGTAGTATTATAATGTATGTATATACTTATTGATCAAAAGTGGGTATAAAATTTCGCATATTATCAACCATTCTGATTCACTGAATTTCGCATGTCGGGCCCTATTTTGTCTAAATACTTTAAAAAAAAACACCTGGTATCATTGTATTTATTGTACGCATTGAGGTCATACCAACAGTCTTCGAAATGATCGTTATATCGATTGACCTCTCCGGTATTCAGTTAATATATTTAATCTTTCACTGCCCCTAGCCTATTATATATAAGAACGCCTTAACCAGATCGCCTTTTGAAATGAAATGCGAGCTCCAAAGCTTGTTTAGATTACTTAGAAATTATTAATCACAAGACAGAACGGTACTGTAGCACATATATTATAAAGCAGAGCTTAAAACGCATAATAAAGCGGAGAATCGAACCACCTGCCGCCTATTACAGGACGCCAGCCTCGCGGCGAACTGAAATCATACACAATCCGATCCATGTTACTACATCTGTAAATATTGCATTATAATGTTTGCCAACCTTGCAATGATAAATTCCAAACAATAATAATTCAATTGCGGAACGATTTTTAATGGCCGAACAGCAATGTTGCCAGTGTGGAGAAATCAAAACGAATATTTATAAAAATTGATCGAGTAGCGCAGTAAGGAAATTTCTGGCAATAAAAATTAATACGAATCGATATTAATTCCTGCGATCGACTAAAATCGAAATGCTGAATGGGATTATTAAATGTAATAATTTTCCCTCTCTGTGCTTAATCATTTCAGTTTGCAATATTTCTAAAGTGATTTCGATTTAGAAATCTACAAGAACTTAAATTAACATAAAACCTTGTAAGGAATTTATATTTGAAATTTATTGAATACATAATCAATTGTACATTTATTTTATTTTAGATATTTGTTCTAATTTATTTATTTTACTTAGATAAACTTGATGACTGAATATGAAAGCAAATCAGTTTTAAATAAAAATTAAATGTATTAACTAGAAAGATTTTTTTCGAAAAATATTGTTGTTGCTACCGGGATTCGAACCTGGTTCTCTTCCTATCTGGGGAAAATGCATTGATCGATTATGCTACATAAACATAGTGCATTAACGACAAATTTTCCAACTTATATATTATACTTTTCAAATTGATACATCTATCGTTCTATTATTTGAAAGCCATCTTCTTTATATTTACGTAATCTCAAATATCTTTCCAATAGAAGACGCCAGAATTAATAATTCATTTTTATTAAATTTTGGACACATTGACACAACTTATATATTTTTAAGGAAAACACATTCTTATTGTGAAGTTGTAATTATTCAGAACATAGGTCTGTGACTATGTGACTCCTACGAGTGTCTAACAACTAGGCGAATATCTTACCAAGCACCAAACAAAAACGTCAAATGTGTCGACGTACTGGTATTTGTGTTTAAATAAGGACCTTGTATTTAAAATACTAATAAATTGTTATATGTTATATTAAGTACGTAAGTACCTACAAATATTGTATTGTATATTTGTACTGAAAATCTATTTGAAATACTTATGCCTTCCCAGAAATACACTATTTATGAATGTTTACAGTGGGAATTTTAAGACACTATTTTATAATATTCTTATAATATATAAATATAAAAGATTTAACCTTATAAATATTAAAAAAGAATTTCTGCTCGATCTCGTCGTCACCTTTCGTGAACAACAATAGGTACAGATACATGCTGTAAGCGCTTGTAGAGCAAATTTTCTCGGGGAGGTCAATTAGCGCTTCGTCGCCATCTTGGATCAGAAGGCGTGTGACAGCGCATCGCTATTGCAAAAAAGCTGTTAAGCTAAAAGAGTCATCAACTGGTCACATACCAGACGGCACAAAAGGAACTATAATCGGTTGTATAAGATTGTGCACGAACATGTTTCTTATTCATATATAAAATTTCGTTCAATTTTAATGTTTCTTTTAAAATATTTGCGGTTTGACTCTTTTTCCGAAGCAACGCGTGTAATTCGGACGATATTGATAACTCAAACAACGCCTTCTAGCAGTGGTGTAACTGTGCTGATGCAGCCAACTCGGTGAACAGGGGCCCGAAAGGTCCGCGCTCTACATAGACTAATATTTTTTAAAACCACCACATCAAAAAATTCAATTCAAAGCATCATTTCTCAAGTGTATTACGAAAACAGGTGAGAATATTATCATTATATATAATAGTTCCCCCTAACATGTTCGATTAGAGTCTAGATCATCCTTGAAAAACGAAAACCTCCGTAAAACGAAACAAGTATTTTTTAAGTTGCAATTGTATATAAATGCTTAAACTTTTGTTTTTTTTTCATAAAAATGTGAATTTTGTTGGAGACCAGGTATTGTTCTAATATTTTATAGATAATGTACTTAACTTAGTACTTAATATTCTTATACACAATACATACATAGAAAGTTCTTTTTTCCATTTGCATTGGAGCCCAATTTTTTTAAGTTACGCCACTACATGCTCGTATAAAATTGTGTAGACGCGTGTGATATACATAATACATAAAAAATACTAGAAATAACCCGTCAATAGTGACGGGAAATATCAATGTCATCCTACACCAGCCATACTCAACTTTTTTTATCTTCGGGCCACATACACATGTTAAGTAAATTATGCGGGCCGCAACATTATACTAATATGACGGGGAAAAAAAATCAAATAGGAAAAACAGTATTGGTTGAAACCCGTTTGATTCAAGATTAGGGTGACGCCACTTGACGAATCAACAAAAAAAAATTTCCAACTAAAAACAAAATGATTATGGCTTATCAGCAAACCAGCCAATACCAGCTCAAAAATTAACAACAGCGTATTTCCCTATATGATTTTTTTTTGTCATGTCTGTATACCCGGGAAGGGTAGGTAAGTGCATCCGGCATCAGTTCCAGTCAGTTGGCAGCGAGCAATGAACTTATATTAAAAATTTAGAATGCCAAATTTTTTTTTAATGTCTTGGGCGGCACATAAAAGCTTGGCGGATCGCAGGCTGAGTATGGCTGTCCTAAACGATATTTTAAGAAGTAGTCACCTAATGCTTTGGAATTTTCTAAGCTTTAACTATATTTTACTTTTACGCGATAAACCATACACTTTTACGGTATAAATTTTTATAAAAAGTAATATGTAAAAGTTACAGTAAAAAATTATAGTATGTAAAAGTGTGTGGTTTTATAATATTTATAGGCAAATAATATATATTAGGTTTCAAAAGTGGTCAACTCAAAATATGATTTTATTTTACTGGCAATGCTAGGTTACTTTCTTGAGAGCGCTTGACATTAATCAACGTCAAATCATTTAAAAAAACCTATTTAATATAAGACTTATTTTCAGTAGTGAACAAATCTAGACAGGTTTATTTTTAAACACCGCCAAATCCATTTTAACGGATCACCTTAGCAAAGCAGACATCATCTTACTGAATTCCATATATTGTAAAGGTGATCGATCGGAGAGACCACACGTTCGTTTATTTATAAATCATTAAATGTTCCATTTTCTCACTTTGATTTTACCAAATTTGAAACATGCTTCTTGACATACGTGTATTCAAATCTATATAAATAAAGAGCGTCCAGCGGAAAAATTTCAAGTTTAAATTGAAATTGCTCGTATACCATCAGGGTGAGGTAAGTGAGAGGGGTATTGTTCGACGCGCGTGATTTGCGAATTTGCCAGTCGCAATGAGTCACCGGTCGGGAGCGCACCGCGCGTTCGCGGTTGAGAAATATTTAAAGCGCAGCGATTTATCGGTTCGTACGCGTTAATATTCAACAAGTAAGTGATGGGCCGAGCACGCAACTTATCTGGTGTTGAGTTCAAAATTTCTGACAAGAAGGGACAATGGTTAGCCAAACTCAACGTCTGCAGCGACGCCAGAACATGTGGTTCAAGTTCAACGTGAAATTATGCGCAATCCGCGTAAATCGTTAAGGAAGATTACAGCCTGTACTGAAATAAAAAAAACAACAGTGCACATTATTTTGAAAAAGAAACTACAATTTCACCCATACGAACTGCAGATCGTGCAGCTTCTTAACGAAAATGACTATTCTTTACGTGAAACCTTAGCGAGAACGATGCTGGAACGTTTTGGAACAGCACGAATGCTTGGAAACATTATTTACTGACGAAGCACATTTTCATATCGGTGGCTTTATTAATAAACAAAACATGAGATACTTTTATAAGATTGTCAATGAATTTCTCAAGAATTCTTGAGAAATGTAAAATTTAAGTTCTTGAGAAATTAAACATGTCTATAAATCAGAAGCGCTACCTACGCCCATAACTTTTCTACGTTATTCGAATCAAGATCAATTGTATCCGATAAATATAAAAAATCTATCGTTACAACGATAAATTATAAAGGCCAACTCAGAGCGTTACCGAAATCCAATCAATCAATCGTGTCGGCACGCAACAACTGCATGTGTGTACACCATTAGACCAAAAAATAAAACCGTGAATATATTTTTATGTAACCCGGTTGACGCCGTGAAGTTCGCCCGTCGCGCGGCAGAGTTATGATTGTCTTTGGCGCGCAGGACCCACACGACGCGGCCGCCAGTCTATTGTTTTCGCGCCGTGATTATGTTTGAAAAAAGAACAGAAGCGTCCACCGGGCAGTGAATAAGTGGGACCACAGATGTCGAAGCATCTGCACGTTTTAAAATAGTTTCACATATGTTGTAAAAAAAAATAGTAATGCTTTTGATGTTAAACGGTATACAGTGTTACTGTTTTATATACACCTAAATACAAAACATCGTTCGTTAAAATAGATAAAAATTTGGTTTGAAAATTCTCCAATATTCTCACTCTTCTGTCATCCCTTGCAGGTCCGTTTTGGTACTGATCGCCCATTTACGTCTCGGTCTTCTCTTCGATCTTAATTATCTTAGCTTGTGTCCTGGCTTTGTGTTTCCCTCGCTACATGTCTCGCCCACTACAGTCATACTGTTACTGAAATGCTATGTTCCAAATCTTTTAAAATTAAAATCCAAAAATTAAAATTGAATAATTAATACGCGAAGTTATCTATTGCTATTCAGTTTATTAGTGTTACTAAATTGTTTAACACTTTTATTTGATAAGTTTGATTTTCTCATTTTTTTTAACCTAGAATAATCATATGTTAATTCAGTAACTCTTCAGAAAAAATTGCCACGAAAACTTTATTAGAAATAGCGACCTAAAAAATTTTCAAATACACTTTTATCTTGAATTTTAAACCTCTTATTTTTTGTACTTCCATTACTTTTTGAAATCAAAAATATTTTGGAAGCACCTAGCACCTATCCCGGTACCTCTTACATGCGAATTCATATGTTATACATTCTTTATATCAAATTTTATTTACCCCTGTTGAACTTTGCAACAACTAGGTATTAATTACAATTGTATTGCTTTTTTTGTCGTTGACTTCCTGTGTTGATATGGTGTAATGGTCAGCGCATTTTCCCGGATTGGAAAAGTTTATGGTTCGAATCCCGGTGGTAACATTTTTTCAATAAATTCATTTTATCTGTATAATTTCAAATTGATACAATTAATTTCATTAAGAGATTGAGATATTTGTAAACTGTTATTTTCACATCTTGCTTGATTTCTCGGTAGTATATATATTAGTTTCCTCCCCTTCCCACGCGAGACACTGGGGTTAGGGCAAGGAAAATTAATTTATGTTTATTTAATTAATAATATGAATATTTTGTTCGAACCAGACAAACATTTTCTATAAAGCGACAAAATAATACAATGAGATTCATAACGAATATTTTATTTTGCCGAATATTTGGTATCCAAATAAGAGTTAGACTATTTGAAGTATGATTAATATTATATTTTTACACAGTGTTCAAAGAGCCGCCACTGCTTTGAAAGCGCGTATTACAGACATTTACATATGTTAAAAAGTGTCTACCTAGATGCCTACATTTGATTAAGTTAATAATGATTGACCTTTCGATCGGCCAGCCCATTCTTCCAGCACACTTTCACGAGCGCCACATTTCAGCCGCCATTGTTCCCAGCCGCCGCGGAGTATGTATCCATCTAATCCGCTGGCACTTAATGGGCTCCAAACGGAAGATTTCCTCTTCCAGGCGGCATTTATTCTGTTGTCGCTGGTCGGACTTGAATAAAGATACGTTTCAATGAAATAAGGACTCGGCCAGATCATAGTCTTGTCCCCCCGTACATCGCCAGGGCTCATAATTGGCTTCAGCACCGCTGACGTTGGGAGGTCTGGCCTAACAGTATGGAAAGGTCTCTCGAATGGCTATTTTGAGCTTCCGGTGTTTTTAATCGGCGGTTGTACTCGACTCGGTGAATGGTGTATTCATTGAATTTATTCAAGTTAGGTGACACTCGTGTCAGGTTTGAAATCTCTAATTCATCATTATCAATAACGTAGCTCATGTATCCGTAGAATAATTTAATTTCTAAAACACTTAAAAACTACCCCTAACCACCAGCATTCCTCTACCATCCCCCCTAATAAGTGTATCCCTAGTAAGCCTTGTACTGTGCCATTTAAACATCTTTCATCTCGCCACGCTGCATATATACTATATTTATTTATTTATTTTAAATATTTATAATATAATATAATATATTTTTACTTTTATAATAGTATTTTACACTTGTCTATATTTTACAAACATTCTAAGGCACAAAATATATCGTATAGCAACATTTCATCAACATATTAAACTATAGTAAAAGTATTTTAGTGATCTATAATTATAGTATTCAACCATAACTAAAATACTCCAGTCATTATCTAATCCGATTAATTCAGTATAAATCAAAATTAACATAATTTAAAACAAATTAAATTAATTGAAAAAATTTATTCATCAAAAAAATATTTAGAATATTTCACTGCGATACCAATATCGCTGTGTTATCCTTATAAGATTACGAAAATTTTGAGACCTATAAATTTAATTTTTTTTTTTAACACACATAAACAGAAAAAATATTTACTCGCTACCGGGATTCTAACAAGGACCACTTCCTATCCGGGGAAACAGGATAAGGTTGACAACAAAATATTTTTTATTAGCAATATTTTAATATGTCCAAGAAGAGATTTTTCTGTTTATATTTCATTTAATTTCTATTAAAATACCACATAATTATGTTATAAAAATGCAAATTCACAACAAAAATATGTTCTCTCCTAAAATAATTATTTTAAATATCATAGAATTGTGTACTAAATTTACGACTTCACAGTAAAAAATATGTTTTCATTAAACATAAGATAATGTTTTTCAAATTATATCTAATATATATGTTACATGATTTACATTCAGCTTTCAGCTACTGTTCGTATTAGGACAGGTGAACTATATAAAGTATTATTTTAATAATCTAAAGTAAATGTCCAAATGACATACTATCCAGCAAAAATATATTCGGAATTTTAAAAAATATAGTTGGGTGCATTATTCGTTTCCAAAATCTTTAACCGAGATATTTTTTTTTTCCATCTCAAAAAACAATATCTACCCGCTTTGAAGTGCTAATATACAATTATCTAACGAATATTTGTTTGTTCCAGATATGATGTCATCAGATGGAATCCAGAAAACGCCAACACCAACAGGATTTCAGGATTTTCAAATCATTTCTTCACACAAATATGTTATACTGGAAGAATGCAGGTAACGTGTGCAATGGTCTTTGTCATTACTACGACTAATTAATTATTTTAAATAATACAGTACTGCTTTTACGGACATAAAATAAAATGTATCGCTTCAAACAAACTTCTCAAATAGCCTGCTATGTGAAGTAGTTCAAGAGGAAATATTTTTGGGCGCGCTGGTGACAGTGGGCATAAAATTCAAAGATGCATACAACTAGCTAATGTTGCTATGAACCAACTGTAGAGAATATGAAAATCAGTGCTATCAAGCAAGCAACTAACATTAATTGGTTCACACTCAAGTATTTCCAATGTTTATATTTTTTATTTATTATCTTTGTTTTATTAACCACTGAATTGAGTTTAAATACATCTACCGGTTTCGAAAAATACCATTTTCTTCTTCAGGATGTCATAACTGACATCTTGAATTAATAAAACAAATATAATAAATAAAAAATATGAATTTTAACCACAAAGTTAATATTGTTACTTTTAAAAGTATCCAATTTTTATGTATGCAGCGGAGACTTTGACAGTCCGCAATAGCGACAAGTGGAAAATAGACGTCTTTGAAATGTTTAGCTAGAGAAGGATGTTACATATATATGTATTTTTTTAATTAAATTTAAAAAATCTAATATAGTACATATTATTATTGAATTCTGCTAGTTTGCGTAGTAGATGTTACCTAAATGTAACCTAAATGTTACCTAAAGAATACCTAAACTAAAAAATAGTCATACTTTTAAAATTAGCAATATTAACTTTGTGGTTAAAATTCATATTTTTTATTTATTATCTTTGTTTTATTAACCACTGAATTGATTTTAAATACATCTACCAGTTTCGAAAAATACCATTTTCTTCTTCAGGATGTCATAACTAACTAAAAACATATATTATTGTTTCTTCACCAGAATCTAAGATAATAAATAAAAATAATACAAAATAGTAGCATATATAAATTAACATGCGACCATAAAGAGTGCAATGTTACATATATTGGACAGACAGGAAGGGCTTTTTCAACTAGATTCACCGAACATATGCGTTGCTATAAAAATAAAAATATAGATTCATAATTTGCAGCCCATTTATTAAAAGAAAACTATGTCCCGCTTGATAATAACGAGCTACAATCTTCGCATACAGAAACAAAAAGTTTTAGATTAAATTTGCTTGAACAATTAGAAATTAACAAAAGAACGAATGACGCTAATATGACTTTAATCAATAGCCAACATAAAATTATCTTCTCCCCACTTCTTAATATGTTCAAAAAAACCTAAAAATTAAGACAAAATAACCATCACAATGGGATAATCTCAGTAGTTAAAATAAATAGAGGCACTTACAGAATATTTCAACTAATCATTTACAGAAACATTTAACATAACAATTTCACAACAATAAAACCATTAGCAAACGTAGATATTATACAAATTAACGAGGAATTTTTAATGATACGGTAATGCATCTAAGAATAAAAATATGAATATACATCGGTTCCACCAAATTCACCTAATTACCCATAGAGGAAGGGGTAACTAAAATCATTTAAATAAGTCGATTATACGTGGTTTATCCACTCTTTAAAAATAGCCTTAACCGCTGAAACAGCTGTAATATCTAAATAATGCTTACGCAAACTAGCAGAACTCAATAATAATATTTATTAAATTGAATTAAAAATAAACATGGAGTTTTACAAACTAAACACAATAACAATAAAAAATAATAAAAAGATGTTACGTATCCCGTGTATAGTACGACGCACGAATACTTCAATCCTGCAACAAATACAACCTCGGAACTTGGATTTCATGTCTTTCGGAATACCGGGTCTCTTGGACCCCTTGCTCCTTCATCATGTTGTATGCCATAATGGCCTAAACAAATCCAACCGCAACAAGACTTATGTATAGCAGTAAACAAAAAATCCTTTCAATTCTTCTGACACATTAAGCGTCAGTGACGACAGCCTAAAAATGGAGATTATCCTGGGCACAACTTCGGGCTGAAGAAGACCTGGAAGAGTTCCATAACGGTGGATAAATGCATTTCATCTAACTGTACTAATAGAGGTGCATTACGAACCGATTCTTAACTAATTTAAAGCACTATATGTCAATACTGACATAAAAGAGGAGAGAAGGAAACAAAATGATAAGTTGAAATCATGATAAATTAAATTAAATCGTATTTTTTTAAATACAAGGCAAACAAATAACCAATTTTAAGACATCGGACCCACATACTGTGTTCTTTATGTCTGATGATAAATCAGAACACCTGCAGGTAAACAGAGAATTTCATATAAATTCTGCTTTAAAAGGTCAGTCTGCAAATTATTTTCATGATTATTTTCTCTGCTGAGTTCTTTTTTTTTCTTTGACGTATATTTAATATTATTATGTTGTTCGGTTTGTATTTATCTTTGTAATCACATGTTTCAGCTGTAGTATTGTTCTTTTCAGCGCTATCGTTTGGTGTGTTCTGGGCCTTGGCGGTTTAGTGGGTTTATATAAATTGTATCTACTGGCCTGCTAAGTCCCAAGACAAGCCGAGACCTCATCATCAATCACAAGAAAAGGCTGATTCGTTTAAAAAATTACAGTTTTTTTTACTTCAATAGGAAAATAGTAAGATCGCTGTATCACACACATGTTACATATTATATTATGCCTGTTATGATTGGGTCTTAGAACGCTATCTTGTTTCGTTTTAAGAATCAAAAATTAAATGTATTACAACTGCATTTATCAATTAAATATCAGGAGATTTTTTAGGACTCCTACAAATATAAATCACATTTGAAACCTCTTAGCACGCTCTCCCCCCCAATTTCGTACTAGAGTGATATCGGAAAAAGTGACCAAATTTACTACATAATTAATTCAGTACTCATAAACATCAAACTATTTGGGAATTATACATTTAGAATATATTCGAAAGGCCATAACACTCGCGTGTTTGAAAATTTAATTGTACCTCGATAGGTAGGTAAAAAACTGCGTTGTGAATTCAGTACAAACACGGTACCCATTTAAATATTTGAATTAAAAAATAATAAATATCTTGTATCAACCTACACAAAAAATATCTTTCTTTGCTTCGTTCTCAGTGAACTGTACACATTACAATCTCATACGCGATGTTTACACGTATCGACAAGAGTAGTAAATGTATTCACTCAATTTTTTAAGATCAAATATTTGACGTCTTAAAGTAGTGTATCTAAGTTTAATAAAAGCTTAAAGTACATTAGATGCAATTATTACTCCAATATTATTATTTTTATTGGTGTGATAAATATCATTATTCCGTCAATCAGTTTTTTGACGCAAGCAATAAGAAAAAATATTTTTCAATAACGAGTTTTTAAATTTTTTCAATCTATAGCAATTTTTGCCAATGTCTTACTTACTGATGAGATGTCTAATATAAGCGCCGGACCTATCATGCGAATGAGATTGCCACTCGATTATATGGGGGAAACGGGGAGAAATTTGAACACGCACAAATGAAATTTTTTATTTTACAAGACATTTTTGGCGTTAACGTTAATTTATGCACATCGTGACTTCGGCTTTATTCAATTTAAAATGTATACTTTATCACAAAAATTATAATCTTTAATATCTATTAGTGTCAGTTTGCTTTAAAATGTGTGGTTTAATGAAAATTGTAAATTATGCATTGAAATCAATCATTGAAATAAAATTTAACATTTTTACCTGTAATATATAAATACTCATTTTTTCTGCAGTACACATTCATCCGATGTTAAATAAAAGTCTCTCTTAACGGCTGCCACTTTTTTGTCCTCTGTTATGTAAGTCTTATTTTTACTCCGATTAAGGTGCCAATCCCACATTTCTATCTTGACATATATTTTTGCTCTCTGCACATCAAAACAGCCTTCTGGCATACACTCGTTTAATTTTAAAGTTGTCTGATTTCTTATACCATCCGTAAATATCTATCTTTTAAGTCGTTTTAAGCAACAATCTAGAAAAATCCAACAATATGTCAAATTTTTTTAAACGTCTAAAAATAAAATGTCTGTACGTTTATTTTCTATATAATCTCACATACTTTGTCTGATCTAAACAAAATTTTGCATAGTTATTCTTTAGAACGCTCCTCATGAATACCTTTCCCCTTTTCGCCTCTCAACCCACTCCGTACTATAAATATAAATATGTATTATTATATTGAATGCTATCCGTTCCGCAAATTTTTCATAATTATTCTTTAGTATCCTGCGCAAAATAAAGGCATCCTCTTCCCCCATTAGCAATACTATATGTGATATGATACATGTGTCTGATACTTGTTCCGAAAAAAAAATCACCAATTTATCCGGGTGCTCTTCGTCCCGCCCGTCCCCTCGGGAGCCGAGGACTGCGAAGCGACCAGGGCCCCCGGTCATATTATGATGAAATCAAAAGAGAGTGCTCATTATAAAATTCAATTATGCTATGACATCGCATCATAGCGGTCGGTGGACCGCTTTATGTTCATTAAACGTTCATTATTACAACAACAATGGCACAGAAATCACAATGATTCATATTATTCGGCTGATCAGAGAACGGTGTGGATAATCAATAAATTAGATTTTCTCCGAACCGATTGATATATCTCTTACAATTTATATTCCCATTTCTTTCGCTCTATTTTCCAATTTTACACGTCTACAATATTACAATTGCGGACAATCAACAGTAGATATAATATATTTTTATTTAAATCAATTTATTTTGTGTAACGCAATTGATTTCCAAACATGGAACTCTCAACAAAAGAGAGTTTCATAAACTTACAGCAAGGTAGAGAGGCATAACTTGCGAATAAGAGAACATAAAGAATAGTTGATATAATTGAAAACGATAAGAAAATGAAATGACAATGGGCCACATCGCTCGGAGAACGGACGAATAGGAATTTACTGGCACTTCCAAAACCCGCTAAACTGATGCAATTATCAAATTCTGCGGATATACGTGGCAGCGTTACAGTGGATAAAGAAGGGCTTAAGACACTAGGAGTGGCCTTCCTCCAGGGGTGGATAGAAAACAACTATTAATGATGAATGGTTAATATTTTGAATCTGAATATATTTTATAACGAATTCTCTACGAATATTTTGACAATGCGAAGCTAGCTTTAAGATATGTGTACACTGATGAAATATGATTCTCGAAAATCACATAGTCTAACAATAATGACAGTGCAAAATTATTGTTGAGTCATTCAATTACACGTTGTCTATGAATTTTGCATGTAGAACAACCGGAATGAAGGGATGCAAGTATTTATGTATATCGACGGCAAAGTTTCATTAATTAAATCATGAAAGCGTCGACAAGAAATCCAGAAAAAAATTGTGCTTTGCTAACTTTAAAAACAATTTAAGTGTCAAGAAAGAACCACGGTAATTATAACCGTGCATATGTATTGACGCATGTCAATATTAAAATTTTAAGCGGTATCTTAAGCCTACTATGTTTTTCATTGATTATTTCGATACTTAAGCATACCGAAGTAATCTCTTTTCTACTCAATTCATTCTACTTTCGATCCTCTTCTGCCAGCTCCAAGCCTTACTTCATTGTCGGTACTAGGACTCCATTGTGTACCGCTGGTCTTACCTCGGTTGACAAGTTCCCATTAGATATAATTCCATTCAAAGCGCCGTTCACTCTATTCCCTGCAGTCACCCTTCTTTAATTAAGCTACAAACTAATCTATCAAACATACTTCCCAAATACACAAACTCATCTACTTGTTCCAAACATTCGATACCTACAAGTATTTTACACGTTGTCTTGCTTCCCTTCTTCTCGAATACCATCACTTTCGACTTGTTGACATTCATAATAAGGTTGCTTTCCTTGCATATATCGCACATTCTACTCATTACTCTGAAATTCTTGTTCATTATTCGCCATTAGAACTGCATCATCGACGTACAATAAACAGTATACAATCAAACCGCCCATTTTTGCTTCTACATTCATACATTCCAGTACTTTCACATAATTATCCATACAAGTTGAATAGCCATGGAGACATTACACAACCCTGTTTGACATCCTTTGTAATGTCAAACCATGGTGTGAATGATCCATTGATCCTTACACACGCAGAACATCCTTTGAATAGGGATGTGATTGCGTGTATAAGTTTAATATTCATCCATAAATAACTAGTAAATTTAGCAAAATTGTGTACCTAAATTATAATCAGTTTCATAATTAAATGTTTAATTTGAAAACTCTGATAATTCTAAATTGTCTTCGCTTCCTTTATAGCCGTTTTGAAGGTGATTTTTAGTTCATGTTTTCAAAGATATTTTATATCTCGCACTTGCATCACGTGAGTTGTAATATTATTATTTGTATCGTAAACATAGAATATGCTTATTTTTTGTTCACCAATCTCGCGATGTTATTGCGAATCTCGTGATATCTTCGTGAATTTAAATTTTTACAGTTTTTAATTTTGAAAAAATGTATTCTACCTTCCACACACTCTTCTATGTTTAAAATACCATACACATTAGGAGAGTTTTCGCAATCATGGAAGATATCCAGAGTAATTACAATACCAAAAATTAAAAGTACTAATTAATGTGAAGAATTTAGGCCTATGAATATACTACCTAAATATTAACAAATTTTTGAGTATATAATAAAAGAACAGTTGTAGCCTTTTTAGAAAAATGGAAAATACTATGTGAAGAACAATGCGGTTTTAGAAATAATCAGTCATGTGAAATGGCTCTCAATCTCATCCTGGAAGATAAGAAAGACGATTCCGCTAAGGGTAAATATTATACATCATTGCAGTTTTTCTGGATTTTAAAAGAGCTTTTGAAACCATCGATAGAGATATAATAATAAAAAAACTTTCGAAACTCGGAATAAGAAATGGTTTGGAAACACCAAACTACTAAAGTAGGTGACTTAATACCTGACCCCCTCCTTATATCATTAGGAGTATCACAAGGGTTAGTTATTTGACCTGTCCTTTTCATTATCCATATTAACGACATCATAAAAATGCTAAAACAATGCAAAATAAAATTATTTACAGACGATGCACTCATATATATCGCGGGAGACAATTATGCAACTATATAGAAGGAATTAAACTACGACTTAAATAATATAGCAATTATGGCTGAAGAAAAATAAACTAAAACTAAATGTCAACAAAACTAAATTCATGAACATTGGAAATAAAAGGTTACCAATCACAACCAGCAATTATCATAAATGGTGAAAGTCTGAAAGAAGTGACCGAAATAAAATATTTGGGAGTCATAATATATTCATAATTGAATTTATCGCAAAATACAAGATACGTGACTAAAAAGATCGCTATGAAAATCTCATTTCTGGGAAGGATTAGAAGATTCATTAGTATTGAGTCTTATAAAATAGTATACAACTCTGTTATTATTCCTCACATCAACTACTCCAGCAGCAAGTGACAAAATACAACGATCAAGTGTATTTAGGAAACAAATTAGTTCCATAACATCAACCCTGAAACCTTCTATCCAAGCAAAACTTGTTTCCTAAATGCACTTGCTCGTTGCATTGTGCCACTTCATCAGCCCTAAACACGATCAGTATTTTTCCAAGAACAAAATATCCAGAATGTTTAACAATATTGTAAGCACCTTTCAAGCGGCTGGGCGTGATCACCTGCTGCGTATAACCGATTGTTTCACGACTAACAATGGAGTATTTTCACTAACGAGGAATATTAAATGTTTTTATTGTTCATTTTTTATTTCAATTTATTCATAAAAATACACTGAAATTAAATAGCTAATATCGAAATGCAACGCAATGTGTTTCAAAAAAAGTTAAAAATATTAAATTCACGCATTTCTCTTTCATTAAAAGAATTTATATTTATGATGGGTATTCGACTTTAAAAACTCTAATAAGGTTACAAATAATACATTTAAAGTTAACTTCATGGTTATATATATTTTATAATTTTAATAAATAGCGAACATTTTATTAACCAATTTGATTAAATTAACTTGGATAGATAACGTTGCATTTCAACAGGATGGAGAAGTTATTTTTTAAATTACTTCGTTTTAAAAGTTAAAAAAATAATAACTAACTATGAAATCGTATTATTAAAAATGACAATATTTTTCAAAATTAAGTCGTGTCAAAGGACAATTAAAAATACAAATAAAATGTTATACATTTGAGAAAAATGATTAAACGGCATAGATAGCCGCATGGAAAATCACTGTATCAACATTAAAATATAATTTTTTGACTAAAACCAACTAAAATTTAACAACATAATGTCGTATTTCACGACTAAGAGTTGTCAACATTGACTAAAATAAGAAATATCGCCCTGATGAGCAAATGCATTTTCAAAGCTATAAGAAATACGAATATTATTTTCTAAACTATTAGACAACGCATGTACTATATTTTTTAACATAGAATGTGTTTTTTCTAGCATTACACGAGGAAAATGTGTCACGTAAAAGTTCGCGGATGGGATCGTAATGTATAAGAACGTCGTTATATTTCCACCGAACAGAAGAGCTCTATATGAATTTGGAATAAATATTTGAAGAGACCGAAACAAAATACAATTTTCTATACAAAAGTTGGTCGAATCAGAAAATCTTATGTAGGGTTAATATGAAATATACATGTAACGTGTTTTTTTTTAATTATTAATTCGAAAATACAAATAATTAAACGTTGAATAAATTAAATTAAATTCTTTCTTAAATTAAAACCCGGTCTTCCACGAAATAGGCGAAAATACTAACCATTACGTTGCCGAGAAATAAAACGATGTGAATAGCAGTTTAGAAGCTTTATTAATAATTATTATAAAACTATTTGACATTAGAGTCTATCAAGGCAATACCATGGTGGTAGAGCGTTCGTTTAGCACGTCAAAGGTAGCGGTTCGATATTCGGCGTCCAAAATCTTTATTTTCAAAAAGTTTTGCGGGCGTCTGGTACCGGTAAAGCTGAAAATAAAACACAATGTAAAAGTGAGAATGTATTTAAAAAAGTTACGAAATTTTCTAATGCTCTATAACCCGCTAAACATATAATTCTATGTTAACAAAAGATACTATCACCATTTTATTTTCTAACTTAATCCATTCACAGATCTCATTTCCGCGGCGGCTCGAGCCTTTGCGCCAGAGATAATACTAAAAACGCTAGTCTCCGTTAGTGAGCTTTATCACTCGGCCATGTTTGGCAGCCTCTTCTGCGGGCGACAATACCGGCACAAGAGATACGCGAGCATTGTCACGTGACAAGTGTGCATGTGCAGTTTACCCGGGTAGTTAGTGTCGGCGCCACCGTTAGTGTCACCGCTACAACGCGCGCAGATTTTATTTCCATATTTTTACTAAACGCATCCTACACAATGAATACATCCACGCAGAGCCGATCTGGCAAAACCGAAGCGAAACTAGCAAAACAAAAATTAAACTAATTAGAATTCTTCTCAATCTTATTCTCGTATCTTATCCGTTCAATGAATATCGTCAATTTGTTATCATCATCATCATCAAACCATTATGTCATTCAGCCATGATGTTCTCCTTCTTCCGAGCCCCGATTTCCAATAATCTTTCCCTGCGGTATGAGGTGCAAGATCTCATACTTCTCTAGATGTCTCATCACATGTCAGAGATATTGAAATATTTGGATTTTCATGGTTTTAAATACATATTTCACTCTTTAAAAAAACATACAAATTCTACATGTAATTGGACTGCACAATTCTAATTGGACTGCACAATGGATGCATCCAAATAATCATATGGGTAATCGGCTTAAAATAATTCAAAGATCTATTCCCCGCACCCCCTGGTTCTCCAAAAATAAAGTCTCTAAAAAAACAATATCAAATATCACTAGAATGAAAATTGGACATTGGCAGGCAGCCTCACATTTATTCAGATTGAACTCAATAGATTTCCCAATGTGTGAGTGTGGTGCCGAGGAGGAAACCCTTGACCATATATTTTTTGCCTATCCATTTCGGATCACTGGTTTTCTTTACAGTAATCTCGTCAATGGTAATTTTCAACTTCCGACTAACTTGTGTCATCTTCTGTCCCTTAACTCGCCACATTTAATCGATATAATAGCAAATCTTTTGGACAACAATGATATTGACTTGAAATATAATGTTTCCTATTCTATAATATTATTGTACTTTTTTAAATATAAAATAAAGCTTTAACTTGATTAATGGCACAAATTCCTTTTGAAGAGTAGATTACCTATTTAAAAGAAGAAGAAATACATATTTTTCTTTATTCATCTGAGCAATAACATCGTCATACGTCGTAATTATCCATCCTGAAAATTTGGACCATTCTTCTGTAGAGCCATATCTCTAATGCTTCTATTCTATTGAATAATCATAATAACATAGCATCCTTCTCTACGGTGATGAAATATGTCGCAAAAGGATGGACGTTCATGGTGCTGGCGACGCATGCTCAGCATACAATGGACAGCACACAGAACGAATGCCTCTACTATACTGTTCCTACTACTATAATCTTCAGATATTTTGGCACCGTAGAAAATCGTGGAAGGCCACTAACACGATGGATCGACCTGGTTAAAACTTCAGTGCAGAGCCCGCGCCCAGAATGCACAAAATATGCCACGGACCGGAATAGGTGGTCATCCATGCCGTCATCCGCAATGAACCGAAGTTCCAAGATTACAGCTCTCGCTAAGTCTGCGCTCATTGATAGTACCTATTACCGCACATTATATAACAAAAATAACATTAAAAAAAAATACATCTATACATATATTATTCTAATTGATTCATCTAATTTGTTTTAAATATCATAGAGTTATGTTCTAAAATGGCAACTTCACAATTAAATTTGTCTTCACCAAAAAATATTAACAAATATTTTTAAATAAAAATCAACACGACTTGCCTTTCTCTCCTGCGCTGAAATCGGATCACTGAAAAAAATATATTATATCCGTAGCTGTAATTTGATTCTCAATAATTATTTGAAAAATCCTCAAAACCTCAAACGTTGTTTTATCCTACATGTTTGCACATATTTTGTTATTAGATTACACGAGCAACACATTGTGAGTATCTAAAAATTGTTGATAACTTAAATTTTGAAAATCTGTTACATCTGATATTGAGTACCCGACTAAAGTTCTAACGATTTAAAGAATAATAAAAAATCTTTAAAAAATTTCCGGAAAAATTTTGACTTAACTTTTACAATATACATCGAGTCTCTCGACTAATAATCTTAACCTTATAAATCTATCATAAATTAGCCTCTATCCAGAGTTTTATAACTATTTACTATTCTTCTTGGTTACTTTCAAAGACCTGAAAATAAATATCTCAGATTTTATAGCATAAAGCAATTAAAAAAATAATATCGCACTCCTAAAATATGTCCAAATAGATATTAAATAATCCAAGAAATTCACAATTAAATTGATGGGATGCAGTCAGAATGCTTAAGATATAAAATAACTCTGGAAAATTCGGTGGTATGGTAGGTACGCGTCAAAATACAATAGTCAGCGCATGGCAGCACGCTCCAAACCACGTCCTTTTCGTGAGTTTCCAGAGCAACATTTCTTCCTGTGGTGTTGGTACCTCGTATGCATATATCCTTAGACGAGGTACCTACATCAGAAATTTATACTACGTAAGGGAGAACACTCATGAGTGTTAAGTTTTGTACATTGGACACATTGAATGTGCTTTTTGGCTACCTCATCAGATCAGATTCTTTATGACGTAAGTACGTCACGTAACACGTATTTGGAATAAAATAATTATATAATAGTCTAGCACATTGTTATTTGAATGGATATGAAAAATATTGCCCTTTGATTTTCGCATTATTTCTAATGAACAAACACCTAAAGTACCTACTTCCTATATAATTTAATTCATTAATTAATCTCCAATAATAATAAGTATAAAAGTACAATAAGATAAGTAGATATCTATCTACATGCGTAAATTTGAAAATATGTTTTTTTTTAATGTTATTATTGACAGGCTTTCATCTAGTCAGTCTTTTATTTATTCCAGAATATGACTTGTTTATGTAATGTTATATTTACAAGTAAGTAACACCTATGTACTGGTTAAATCCAACCAATTGGCAACACTAAGAAAAATGCCGGAATATTTTTAAGCATGTTCCTCGCGCGCGCCGGCGACAGGGCGGGCATTAAGCGAGCTCGAAGCACGCCCACCAGCGTTCCAAACGCAATTTATGTATATCAAGTGTAAAGTATTTTAACTACTTTTATTGCAGCTTAATATTAACAAAGAGAGCCGACAGACTGGGAGAATATATCAAGATTTCAGTTTTTTTATCTAATGTTTCCCGGAATTGAGATATACATAGTTATAATTTAATAGACGGCTAAGGGATGGGCACCATTGTTTTGTGCAAGCCTTAAAAAGTGACGTTGTATGCATATGACTTTATTTTTTACACGGTCCTGGTGTGCAAATGAGCAAAATTTAGAACGGATAGTACTCAATATTATACATATTTATATCGTGAGGAGAGATGAAGCTACTGATGAACTCAAAACCACATACCGTGAATTAATCACTGATATCGTTGAGTCACACTCACTATCAGTGATTGAATATCTGGGAATATTGTGGATCAATTTTTTTTTTGTTAAAAATTCTATTGATTTTCTGACGCCGCGCCATCTACCGGATTATCCGTAATTTGATAAGCGCCATCTAATAGATTCTGCCAAAACGTTTTCCGCACGTTTACTGAGAATTTGACCCGAAAAAAAAATACATATTTTTAAGCATTTTTATTCTCTTTGTGATGATATTAAATTAGATATATATATATTCATTATTTATTATTTGTTTTTTTACGCAAATTAAGGTTTTGGTAATATAAATAAATGCGCTCAAAATTATGATTTTTAAATTTTATTTCATGTATTGTGATATTGAGCGGCGCATGCGCATTAATAATGAAACTGTGATCACTGTCATAGTTTTCAATCACTGATATTATCGAGTACCATTCACAATCTCACCAGTGACTCGAGAGTAGCATTTTTTCTCATCACTAGATGGGGCATTTGTTTTGTGCAGACTAAAGAGTATCTGCACAAAAGTTTTGGAAAGGATGGCATCCAATATATTATATATTTTTTGTGAAAAGTCCTAAAGAGTAACTATGCAATATTTAGTTTAGATCGGTCAATGCAGAATTGTATAGAAAACAGACGGAATTTATATACGTATATTATCTTATATTTATATTTTATAATGTGTATGTCCGTTTGCCTGATAATATGAAAGGTTCTAAGGGCGCAGAACTTACTGGAGAATAATGTCAGCCAGAAACAGAACAAAAAAATATTCGCTAAAATCGGAGAAACATTGGAGAAATATAGGAAATTGCATACAGGTTAACGAGGACACACAACCACAATATTTTGTGTGTATACCTACGTATATTTCACGATGAGCAACTACTAGAGAAGGAATACAAACCCGCGATTTCCTTTCGGAAAGGGAGTCAGGGGGGAAAACATATATATAGAATGACATCATATACATAGAATTATCGAAGATATATGATTTCATTACTTTCTTCTAAACGTTAGTATCACTTTTAAAAAATATTGCAGAAGATAATACCATGGAGAGTGCGGTCCTTAGACCCGATGGTCGAGCAGTGTTTCTAGAAGTTTTATAAAATTTGTTTTCGAGGGTTCTCGATGTTAAAATTTTCTACCCGTGCAACGCTTGGTGTGACAATCGGTGTGCATATTATATTAAGTAAAACGTAATCTGGATCAGAGTTAGAAACAAAGTAACTATAATATACAAAAATCGTAACAATCTTGCTTCACTTCTTATCTCTCTCGATAGATGTGCTCATGAACTTCTTCGGTGGTCCTTCGTTACGAGTATGACGACTGCCACGGTTATCGGTTATGAGTTAGTGTGGCTGAGGAGCCCTATTCTCGAACTGTGCACCCTCCTACATGTTATGCACGTGCATCTGCCGTGCAGGGGGTTTCGAGTGGCGGATCTTCCTCCTTTTTTCGGTAATTGCGTCAGCTCTCTTCTATTCGGAAGTATTCCTTGCATAATGTACTTTTTGATGCCATTGTCCTCGGTCCTGGGCCGCAGTTTTCCAGTATTCAGGATCTATGCCACATCTATTCAGATTCACCTTCAGGATGTTTCTGAATCTTTTCCTCGGTCCACCCTGTTTTCTTTTGCCGTGAGATAATTGCGCAAACATAACTTGTTTGGGAAACCGTGTATCATCCATACGCACACAATGACCTGCACATCGTAGTCCTCTATACTGCTTCAACAGCGCGAACTGCTCGCTCTTCGCGATCTTCAGCCATCTTACTGGAGATCGACCTCTCGTTCTCCCCCCATGTACGTTCCCCGTGATCCAATTCTCCATCTCTTCTAATAACGTGCCCAAAATATGAAAGAATTATTTTCCTGCATGTTATGGAGAACCTTTACTTATTATGAAGTTCCTGAAGAATGGATACATTCATTCATTTGCATGCAATCACTTGTTATATGCTGTCACCAATCTCATAATGTTTCGCTAGCTTATAAAATATATACTCTCTCTAATGGACTTTGAACTCTCATTCGGCGCTCGAAGATAATTGAACAACTGTTTGCTTAATCCACAAAAATTTGCGTTTCGTATTTCAATGGCTCATGTATTTCCATACATCCTTTTACATACACTCAGGGTCGTTTGTAAGTTGCACATGGCACGAGTCTCGACAGCGGTTTGAAACCGGACATGATTATAAATATACTTTTCTTTTTGTATGATATTTATATCAAATCTTCGGCGTCATTAATTATTTGAAATATTATTAACATCAGTAGTACAAACGCACTGATAAATTAACTGCCATTATTTTGTGCCGCGGGGGAAAACTCGCAATAAATTCGAAAATGATCTTTCTCTTTAATTAAATTACTAGTAAACTGCTCAATGAAAATGTTTCCGGGTTATTCTACTGTATAACAGCCACTACTTGAAAATTTAATGATGAGCGATCGCTTCTTCAGCATATTACCTGTTCTCGTTTCATTTCGTATTTTACGACATGTAAAGTATTTTATTTAACTGTCCGTGCATTGACTAATAATCTAGTATTAGTATGATATTAAAAATACTTAATAAGTGTAATAAACACCCAGATATTATTAGTCTTGAGAGTAAAATACACGAAAGCCATTAGTGAAGATTTTATAGTTTTGACATTCCACCATCAGTTGATTTTTCGAAAATAAAATTAATTTCTCTTGTATATCACGGCATATTAAAAATGAATCTAATTTTTCAATGAAAAATTAATTTCTATAAAACCCGACAATCTTAATATAGGTACTACACATAAAATTCTATCGAGTATTCTCTGACCATAGAGCTATTTCACTTACTGATGATGATATCGCGGGACACATCTCACAGATAAAAGATTACATCACACCCTCTGGATCTTGAAGTTATTCCCTTTGGAAATAAGATGAAATACGCTACAGAAGAGTGCATTATTACCGACAAAACCCGCGAAGATTTGAGAGAACGACACGAGGCGGCGTGCGTTAGCATAATCACTCGGGAGATATGCGTTGTATGTGGACTCTTTAAGGTTAAACGCTGTCATAACAATAAGACAGCCGGGGAGAAATGGCTCACGATTAACCGCAAAGGAGCGCATGCGCAGGTGTCATGGCCGCCGTCGCTGTCATACGGCGCAATACGTTTTATAATTGAAAATACCCCAGGAATTTGAACGAATAAGCAACAATGGTTATTATTTTGATTCATTTAAACCACGGGTATAAATATTCATAAACGATATTATACAAACGTCACGCCAACTACAGAAAGAGTGAATGACGCTATCTAGATCAAAAGCGAAATGTGTATTGCATGTTTGCTCAATTCATTTTCTAATTTCACATGTTTACATTATATTTCAAATGATATTTGACACTTCGCCACAAAGAATACTTTAAATACAATAGAATACATAGATTCAACAGATTAATGAAGTATTTCAGATGTCTCAAATTATACAATATTTAGTTATTCAACAAATGCATCAGTAATATTCCATTTCAACATATTCAAATCTTTGCTTCTTAGTAAACACTCCTTGTGTGTAAAATACATCAGGATAAATGAATTAACGTTTTTAAAAGCAAAAATAGAACACGAAAATATTTTGACAGTTGAAAAAGATTACTTTGGAATAAATCATTTCGAAAAAAATAACACCTTTAAGCTTGGAATGTTTTTAATGACTGTTTCGTAAAAGCACGCAAGAAATTACTTTTTAATATAATCGGTGATTGGTGACTGACGTCATCTGATTCGACACGAACCCTTCCAGTACATCAGATTCCAGATTATCGATTATATATTATAGATTAAAAAAACAGTAATTTCTTTAAAATAAAACAGGTAGAAGTTTAAACCAATAATTTTATTTTAATTGGCCTTCATTTTAACTCCATTCTTATTTATTTTGAGAAGAAAAAAACATTTTAGTCTTGTATTGTTAATGATTAAGGTAAGATAGAGTTTTTTTTTCAAATTTATTCCAAACTTTATTTTAAAACAACATTAAAATAATTATCAGCGTTTGTAAATCGGTCATACTTTTAAAGGTGAATTTTGAATAAAATAATTGTATTACCACTTCTGGTCTGGCGCTTTGTCACTTAATTGGATATGAAAAAATATTGCTCTCGGGACGCTTCATTTATTCAATAATAATTTAATTCGATACCAAAAGGTACTTACCAATTATTCTGTGTAAATTTGAAAACCCGATTTTTTCCTGTAATTATTGGCGGACTTTCACCTAGTAATTAAATAAACGTCAAAGCTGTTCAATTCGGTTAATTGCTACCGATGTAAGATCTTGCGAGTTATCTGGCACTGAATTTTAAAAAAGGCTTGTTACAGACGATGTTACATACTATACGAGTAATAATATATATTTTAATATAAGGGCCGGTTGTTACATCGATAGTAACTTTTTACTATTATAAAAAAAGTTGTTTTAATCGTTAGTAAAAAAATATTTACTTCTTGAAAGCACATCCCGTAGTAAACTCATTTTACTCCCCGATATCGAACGAAAATCGATAGTTAATCATAATAATAATAATATTGCGTTAATTCCAGCGTGATCAGGTTTTTTTAAGACCCGATTCGCCATAAAGATAATACAATTGTCACAAGAACATGAAACTATATATTAAAACTTGGATTCGTAATATGGGTCGAGCCAGTATTGGTGCACTCACCCAAACATATTATTTCATATCTATATTAATTATTGCTACAAAGTGATCCAAAAATTAAGTCCATTTTAAAATTGTTCATCATATACACCTTTTATATGGTAATAAATGTAATTCTATCTACTTGTAATTTTAATTAATTGAACAATTGACACAGAATTTCTCTAGTGAGACGGGCACAGTCCAAACAATTTTTTTATATATATTATATAGTTACTAATAAATAGTAATAAATAATAATAATAATATTATATAATACATTAAAGTTACGAAATATTATTTATGTCATGAAAAAGAAAACCAAGGAAAATATAAATAAATAAAAAGTTCACACATATATTATAAATATAAACAAAATATAAATACTTCAGTCACGGCCATTATTGTATCTGTAGCTATTCCGTAGGCGTTGCCATTCTCTGGTCGGGGAACCAGCTTTCCATGAGAGCGCCGCTTGCACCAGAAAGTTGGTGCTGAGCTCCAGCCGCAGTATTACGCCAGCAACTCGATATCTCAGAAGCGGAACGAATCCACGTATACGCCCTTCGGTAAACATTGTAGATAAGCTGCAATAACGCGCCAATCCGAACAGACTTCTGTATGAGTTGTTGTACTTGCTTGTATTTCGACCAGAGCTCGCAGGTATACATGCTGGACTTAAATATGGCGGACTTTTCACATTCTTTCCAAAAGTCATCTGTCACATTGAAACTTCGAAAGTTGAAGTATATAACAATTAATCATTCAAAATCTCACTATTTTAGTGATGAGAGTTTGTTCGTTGATGATCTCGTTGTTTAATATACATTAGCAAATAATACGAAAAAATTTCAACACCAAAATGACACATATCGAACGCCTATGCGAAAAAATACATAGATAATGCATAAAATGGAGCATATTTCATAATTATTTATGACGCCTATAGACATCTCCATCTATGGTTTGACAGTAGTAAATTTGATGTATCAACAACCCGAAAATTTACTACGGGCGTTAGTAAAAAGTTACTTTAATAAAAAGTTATCCTTGTAAAAAGTTACTACTGATTACACAACCGGCCCTAAGTGTGTTGTGTATCGTGTGTAGGTTCGAGCTCTTCGGGCTGCGAAGTCTGCAGGGGTCGTTTAAGGTTTTAAATAATGCATTAAATGAGTCCACTTTGCGCTCGCCAAGATGTCGATGCAACAATGGATAAATCGTGAGTACAATGTGAGAGTGACTTAATATCGCCGAAGAACAATCACTTGTTATCCTGCTCTACAACAATGTCTGCTAGTTAGCCAGATGGGGGACCCCGTTTTAAGGTTCTGGATCGGCGAAACTTCCATTCTTCCAATATACAGGAAGGTACAAGATTATCAGTCTTTGTATAAAACACTACAGTGACCCGACAATGTGTACTTCTAATTATTAACAATAAAAGTTGTATATATGAAAATAACACATCAGAAATATACCAGGTATGTAAATATGAAACCGAAATTTTTGTATAGAAAATACACGTTTATTGAATGAAAATAAAACAAAATATTTTATTCGAAGTATTGCCCATCACTATCTACGCATTTTTCCCCTCTCTGACAATTCGTTGAAGTCGCGCCAAAAAAACTGTTGCTCTTTTGAGGCAAACTAATCATCGAGCCATTTTTGTAAGAAGTGAAGCGCTGCTCAGCAAGTACGTATCCCATCAATGCAAATAAGTAGTAATCGGACGGAGCCAAATCCAAAGCCGCATGCGAAATTATTTCCCAACTAAACGCCTCAATCGTTTCCTTGATCGCTTTTGCTGTGTGTGATGGTGCATTATCATGAAGCAAAATCACTTTGTGTTGCCTTTTTTGATATTCTGGTCGTTTTTCAAGCAAAGCTTGATTTAAATCGATCGTTTGTTGTCGGTAGTGTTCAGTATTAACGATTTCGACAGGTTTTAGCAGCTCATAATAGATCACACTCTTCTGATCCCACCAAACACAGAGCATTTTCTTCCGTCCATAGCGATTTTTTAAACCACTCAAAGCACTGTAATTTACCAAGAGCATACTCACCGTAAGCTTCTACAAGCATTCGGTGCGATTCTGCAGCAGCTTTCTTCAAATGGTAACAAAAAATCAATGCTGTCCGCAAATCGTACTTTTCAGGCACAAAATTCGACATGTTCAACCCTGTTAAAAACTATGCTGTTGTATGAAACTTGTATTGTTATGAGTTGAAAATCTTTGTCAGATATCAAAACAAGAAAATGGCGCCAATGACGCGGTTTAACGGTAGCTACGTTGATAGCTAGGGCCATCTATGGGCAAATTCTGGTTTCATATTTACATACCTGGTAAACTGCTGCCTTGCAGAAGCTACAAGCTACAGAGAGCTACAAGCTACAAGCTACAATCTTTTGCATACTTAATTCGTATTATTATTACTATTTTTTTACATATTAAAGTGTAATATTTTTCTTCTTCTTCATTTAAATAGGCAATCCACCCATCAAGAGTGATTTGTGCCATTTATCAAGTTAAAACTTTATTTTATATATAAAAACGTACAATAATATTATATTACAAGTCAATAGCATTGTCTTTCAAAAAATTTGCTATTATATAGATTAAATGTGGCGAGTTAAGGGAAAGAAGATGACACACGTTAACCGGGCGTTGAAAATTACCATTGACGAGATTACTGTAAAAAAAAACCTGTGATCCGTAATGGACAGGCAAAAAAGATATGGTCAAGGGTTTTCTCCTCAGCACCACACACACATTGGGGAATCTACTAAAGTTCAATCTGAATAAATGTGAGGCTACCTGGCAATGCCCAATTCTCATTCTAGAAATATTTGATATTGTTCTTTTGGAGACTTTCCTTTTGGGGAATCAGGGGGTGCGGGGAATAGATCTTTGAATTATTTTAAGCCGATTACCCTTATGATTATTAAGGTGTAATATTAGAGGTGTTAAAATATTAATGTATAAAAAAATAAACATTGATAGTCTTACAGAACGTTCAAGGAATCTTAAATTGGTAAACATTTGGAACGAAAATATATTAAATATATTAAACATGAAAATACTTAGGTATTGCATAAATATTCGAAAAAATCCGTAGATTTCATCTACGTGTGAAAAGACCAATGTAAAATGTTTAAACCGCCTACATTTTTAAACAAAATGGAAGTTCAGGTTGGTTAACGAACTTGGCCCAAAACTAATAAGGTTAACTTTTCAGAAAATCTAAAAACTTAATTTTAAATTCCAATTATTTTATTTTATAATAAAATAATGTCACTAGAATTTTTTTACTTGTCAGATCCAAGTTAGATGTGATTGATAACGTTTTTGCAAGAAAATATTAACAAATTATTTTTCAATAATATAATACTTTAAAAATGTTGCGATTGTGTAGATTAGCTTATGATTAGATCCAATAAAATATTTTTAAGCTATCTTGTACTCCAATCTCATGGCATTCTCCAATCGCTATCTGCTGCGTGAATTACTTGTCTCTTCAACCCTCAGTCCTGGTGGATGGAGAGACTCCATAATTTTTGGGATTTGATCAGTCCGACACCTACTCCATTTTCTCGGTGGCCACTAACTTATCCAGGGTACCTCCACCATCTGGTAAAGTGAATTAAAAAAGTAACGCGTGGGTAACTCGCTCCTTCTTCAGCATCTAGCTTTCAAGGTCCAAGTTTCAACTGTAAACACGGCTATTAGGAATGCAAGAGATGATTGACGACAACAGAAATGGACTTGTTTGTTTTCTATCTGAAAAACATTACACGACCACCTAATTCGTAATTTTAAAAGGAAATTGACGCCACTCCAACGTTTCTAATTTCCAATGCGTAATACATAGAAGCACATTGGGATATTGTATATAAAATATTGAAAAATATTTTTTACACATGCATATTCGCTTAGAATTTACTATTAAAATTTATAAAGGTTTCATTGGAATATTGTGCGGATTATGCAGTATTTTTTTTTGTTAAATAGAGATGCATAGACGAAACACAAGGCATCAATAGTTTTACTATTTAATTAAGTTAAACTCTTGTACAATGAAAATTGATGGAACCAACGAGGCTCGAATTCCCGGCTTGATCAAGGCTAGTATCTTACTGCTAGACCAACAAATAAGCAGACCTGGCGACAGGACAGAACTAGGGTGACAACTGTACCGGGCCTGAATTAAATAATAATTAATATAGACTATTTCCCTCTATCGGATAGTGCATGTATGATAAAAAGGTATTTGGTGTGTTAAGTGAAGACAGCGCGGGTCTTCCTCACTCGTGTTTTGAATTTTTTTATTAAAATAAAAACAAAATGGTTTAAAATGGAGTAGTACTTTATTTTAGTTTATTCTAGTGGGCATTAATGATCATTACAATCAGGATTAATGACGAATAATAATGAACAAGAACTACAGAGTCTAGTGAGTAGAATGTACGATGTATGCAAGGAAAGCGACCTCATGATGAATGTATGTTAACAAGTCGAAAGTGACGGTATTCGAGGAGGAAAGCAGGATACCGTGCTAAATACTTGTAGGTAATGCATGTTTGAAACAAGTAGATGAGTTTGTGTATTTGGGAAGTATGTTTGATAGAAACGGAAAGGCTGAGAATGGTATCGAAAGGAGGGTGACTGCAGGGAATAAAGTGAACGGCGCTTTGAGTGGAATTATATCTAATTTGTCAACCGAAACAAGACCTGGTATCGACACTGATGTATGGAAGTGAAGCCTGGAGCTGGCAGAAGAGGAAAGAAAGTAGACTGAATGCAGTGGAAATGAGATCATTTAGGCGTATATGTGGCAAATCCATGTACGACAGAGTATAGAATGAAGAAATAAGGAAAGAATGTAGATCTAATGTTAGTATAGTGAGTAAGATTAAGAAAGGATCACTTAGGTGGTTTGGTCATATGGAACGGATGAAAAAGGAGAGAATGGTAATAAAGATATATGACGCAAGTGTTGATGGCACCAGAAATAAAGGACGTCCGCAGAAGACTTGGCACGACCAGGTAAACCAGATAATGGAGGATGGTTCTGTTAGAAACCTCAAGAATCGACGAGCTTGTATGAATGTGGATGAGGCGAGAATTGTGTGTCAGGATAGAAGAGTGTGGCACTCTATCCTTTCTGCCTACCTTCGCAGGGAAACGGTAAGTAAGTGAGTGAGTGAGTGAGTGAGTGAGTGAGTGAGTGAGTGAGTGAGTGAGTGAGTAAGTAAGTAAGTAAGTAAATAAGTAAGTACAATCAAGATTGCCAAAATATTTTGTCCAAATTTTTGAACGAATGATTTAAAGATTCATTCGTCGGATCTTCAAACGCCTTGATAAAAGAAGAATCTACTGATAAATAATCGAATCAAAGATTCCTCTTGCGAGAAATTCCTTCTGCTTGTTTAAATATACCTGGAGGTGATACATTACAATAACACTCTCGAATGTTCCAGATCGTGTTGTGATTACGTGAACTTTCCTGTTTGATCCACGTATTTCAGGGCTCCCTTTAATTAACTCTTCATTTCACGGCGACTACAAAAAAATTGGAACACGAACATTGTACCGGCCCCGGGGCGGTACAACGAGAGACCCGTCCGTGTGCGAGCTTGGACTCGATCTTGATACCTTTCGTCTCTAAGTACAGGGTGATGCGCCAAAGTGATAAATGATACGAAAAACTGCCCAAGGAAGTTTTTCGGCTGGTATTCACTATTTTCTTTAAAATATATATTTAAAATTTGTCATGAAAAATACTGGCGCTGTAACACAATTGGTAGTGTACTTCCCCGGATTGGAAATAGAGATCCATGTTCGATCCCGATAACGCAAAAACAATATTTTTCGACAAAATTACATTAAATTAGTATTTAAAATATACAAAATTCTTCTATTTTAAAAATAAGTTAAACTCTTGTTATGGAGAACACATTCTTATTGTGATGTTATAATTATTCCGAACATAGGTCTGTGATATCTTTTAAAATACAAATGAAATATATTAATTATAAAGATATACATACAAAATTAATTTTATCGAAAAACATTATTGTCGCTACCGGGATTCGAACCTGGATCTCTTCCAATCCGGGGAACGTGCATTAACCGATTATACTATACCAACACAGTGCATTGAGGACAAATTTTCGAACTTATACGTTACACTTTTCAAATTAATACATTTATCATTCTATTATTTGAATTCTGGCGTCTTCTATCGGATTACTCAAAGGTATTTGAGATATAAAGTAGATGGCTTTCATCTTTCGGTTCATCATCATCAATCGGTTAACGCACGTTCCCCGGATTGGAAGAGATCCAGGTTCGAATCCCGATAGCAACAACAATATTTTTTGATAAAATTGATTTTATATGTATATCTTTCTAATTAATATATTTAACTTGTATTTTTATATTCCGAACTCCCGACCACTAGATTACTAGGCGAGTATCGTGAGTCAGCTATTTAAAACATTTATAATGAGTATTTTAAATAGATGTTCAGCACAACTATCTCTCGATATACGCGAATTTATTTTAATGGGGTTAAAAAAAACTATTTTGAAAGACGATTGATTTTATTAGTATGTAAATTTTGTCTTATAAATTGGACAAGACTTAGAAATCACTCAACAAAAGATAAGTCCAACAATTTAAAAAGGCGTGGAAAGATGTACGTTGGGTATCGTTGGACGAATGCAGTTATCCAGCGATACCCGGGAAGGACCAAGAGGCCGACAGGCCGCTCTTTGATGAAATCATCAAATTATACGCAGAAATACAAGGCAGCAAATAATTTTGAACTAAGAAAAATGGGAGACGCTTGTTTTTGACTGGAGAAAAAAAAAAGATTTGAACAAAAAAATTTCTAATGTATTTTTGTTTGATATTGGTTCATAATGAATCTGTATTACACTCTCTTACTTGCCACAATGTCGCAGGAAACATATCAATATTACTATGAAATTGGAGTCGTAGCGAGGCCTAAAATATTCATCTTTAAAGTGTAAATGTATATTAATGGCTAACTCTATTTATCTCAAATATTATTATTGTCTTTACGCAATTCAGTCATATGATAAGAATAAACATTTGCGGAAAAAAAAAAGATTTTTTTCAAAAAATGTTTGCTTCTTTCTTCTACATAATTCAATCTGCTATTTTGTGAAAATGAATGAAGAGAAAAACCGTTATTATGTTCCAATCGAACGGTGTTCGGCAAGTGCAATTATTTTTAATTCAGCGAGCAATCACCGGTACACTAAAACTTAAACATCCAATCACCATTACAATTGAACACCAATAACGATTTATTTCATTTCATTATACACAAAAGAAGATATCTGTAAGTTTTTAAAATATCACAGACCTATGTTCTGAATAATTACAACTTCACGATAAGAATGTGTTTTCTTTAATACCTGTAAGTGTCTGCAGTAAACTTATTTCATTATTTGATCGATGTGTTCTTGTCTGGGATATCTACACACAAAATACAACAGACGACGAATAACAACGCGCAACCTTCATCCGTATGAAACAGATGATCTACAGTCATGATCTCAATCTTAAATTACTAATACGAATGGTTTGATGTTATAGGTTCTCGGCATCGTTTAATGGAATTGAATCATGGACACTTCTCGACGACATGATAAAGATAGAAGAAAGCTCTAAATAAGTTGGATGGACAGAGTTATAAACGAAGATGTTATGAAACAAATAATAGATATCACATAGAGATGAAGATATTTTTTATTATATTAATGTAAATATGTGGAAGTATGGGTAATTACAAGGCTTGCGACCTGTCTTCAATGATCACTTTATACAAATATAACATTCACCATTCTCACCCATTAATCAATCTCTATATCTATCAAATTTTTGAAAGTTGTATATATGTTAATATATACTTCCATAGATTTGTTAAATAACTGCCTTTGTAGGTGAAAATTCAGTAATTATGTGTTCTTTGACATATTCAAATATTGCAACGATGTTCAGATGGTTCAGATAAATAAAGAAACATACAAACATATATATATATATATATATATCAATATCGCGGACATTTGATGAAACATCCAGAGAAGTATGAGATCTAGCATCTCATAATGCAAGGAAAGATTGCTGGAAGTCAGGGGTTCTGAAGAAAGAGAACACGATGGCTGAAGAACCTGATGGTTTGGCAAGTTTACTGTAGAAGTTTTCCAGGCCTCAGTGAACAAAGTGATAATAGCCAACGTCCGTCAAACGGATAGGAAAATAGAAGACCGAATAATACTATGGTTCATACTAATTCTGTACCATCTTAGAGCAAAGTTTCCCCCGTATATACACACCCATAAGGCACATAATCACGATTCACGATTAGTTCAATTCAGAGTTTAAGTGTAATATAATAGTTCCATTAGAAATCACATCATTATTCAATTTTAATCTACGATTTACCAAGAGTACTTCAAAAAGATGTTAGGTTGCGGCGCGGCCAAGGTATTTTTACAACTTCATAGTCTAGCCTGGCCTGGCTGCATTATTTACGATATTCAATGGCGCAACAATAAACCGACAACAATCAGAGATATTTCGCCAGGAATCGCTTACTACGGGAGCCTCAGTCGCTGCGGCTAGAACTCGTTCGGTGCGTTGAGTAATAGGTCAGGATATTGTGAACCGGGCTTCACCTGCACACAGGGTGGGACAAGAAGAAAAGGGACAAAATTTGAATAAATGTCAATAGGGCGACGAACAGACGAGTTTCAAGCGTGCTGTTTATTACCAAAAAATAAAGATAAATCAGAAAAACAATTTGTGATAACTTTTGAAGTGTCACCAGATTCCTTAGGGGTTCTATTCTCTGCTTACTGACTGATTACTTTGAGTCCAATTCTTTGTAATAATAACTCAGTATGTCCTAATAACAATATTAAGTTTATTACAGTAAGCAATACAATAATTATAAATTACACACTTCAGAGGTAGACTAGTCATTCAGATGGAAAAGCGACCCGTTCCCCCAGAGATGGCCTCTTATAATCTTTGTCCCCCACCACGCATCTACTCACTCTCATGACACACACACACACACACACACACATATATATATATATATATATATATATACACAAGGTGACAGTGCTCACACTGTATAACTTGGGTAATCTCATATTATATCACTCCAAAAACGCTGTACACTTAGCCGAAACATCTAAGCCGATAAAAACAATATTTTAAAAAATCACAAAATTAAAAACTGCGTTTTAATTCTGTATTGAATGCGAGCAAAGAGATTTTTTATAATCTGAAATGTATAAATTCTGCGAATAGGAACGACGAACGATGTTTTTTCAACATATATTAGTACACACAATAAAAAATATTTTGGCGCGATACGCCCATATACATAATTATATGTACAAACACGTAAAACTGTAGTGAAACGTCAACAAGACGTCCCACTATGTAACGCATATAATATATTATTAGTCGTATGATAGAGAAATATTGAGAAACGAATCCAAATTATTTCACATATACTCGTATCATACTTCTGTATGGTTTTCAAGGATGCTTGATGACGTACCACGGTACAGGTATAGTGACTTTATAGTCCATTTCTACATATTATCATGAATTTGTATTGTAATCCTACTGTACTTATATTATAATGTACTAGGCAAGTATGTAATTAACAAATTAAATGTATTAATTAGAAAGATATACATATAAAATCAATTTAATCAAAAAATATTGTTGTTGTTACCGGGATTCGAACCCTGATCTCTTCCTGGATCTCTTCCTATCCGAGGAACGTGCATTAACCGTTTATGCCATACCAACATTGTGCATTGACAACAAACTTTCGAATTAATATGTAACACTTTTCAAATTGATATATTATTTGAAAGCCATCTTCTTTATTTTTACGGAATCTCAAATACCTTTGAGTAATTCGATAGGAGACGGTAGAATTAATAATTTATTTTTATTAAATTTTGGACACACCGAAACAACTATTTTATTTTATATGTATATTTTTCTAACTAATACTTTTAATTTGTATTTTAAAAAATATCACAGACCTGTGTTCTGAATAATTACAACTTCACAATAAGAATATGTTCTCCTTAATGAGTAAGTAATTATTTAAATGATGAAACTCATGTTTGACGTTCGCCACCATCCTGGGACGGGTTTTAAACACTAGTTAAATAAACATTTGTTTTGGTGCTATTCAACAGTGATGTTAAATTAAATCATTTGTAATTAATGTAATGGAGGAAATCGCCCAAGCCGGTTGCCGCAGAGTTGGGGTTTCTGAGCGGCATTTGCCTCGGGGAAATACTAACACGCAATGCCCTTGGAAATCCCAAAAATGCAAGCAACGTTGCACCACGATACAGCTCTAGCGTCAGCAACGGAGGATGCACATTTTTCTAATCGAGTCATCTGTCGGATCGTCCGCATTGTTACAATACTATTGATGTTTTATTTCCGGCATTTGTTGCAGATGTGGACTTGCTGCAGGCTCGACTTGCACCAGCACGGAATAACTTTTGAGAATGTTATCAACAGTACAATCGATGGCATGTATTTTTTATAATTGTTGTTCAGTATAATAAAAGAATATTGTTTTGTTGATGTTTTACTTTATGCTTTTTTTATTAAAGACCTTTCCCCTACGCCAGTGACGGCGAACTTGTGACACGCCACAGCGTTTTGGGCGACACGCCAGCGTTCACTAATATCAGAGTTATCAAAGAACACGTGTCCCGCCGCCAGACGTCTACCCGACAACAACGTTAGAATTTATCACTACGTAGATATTATTTAAACAATTAATTGGAATAAGCAATTTTTAGGGGAGGGGGGTGGCAAGCCAGCAAAGTTAACTTAAATTTTGTGCCCTACGCAGTATTTTTTTGTAAGAAAAAAGGTGCCGGAACTAACAACTTGTTAATCTTTTATATACTATTCAAAAAATTATATATTCCGTTCTTAACATAAATTTAATTTATTGTTTTTAAGACAAATGTTCATAGTAGATTACAAAATTTTGCCCAATTCTCGTCAGACAAATCGTCTAGACTTTACTTTTCCATTAGTTTTTAAAACTTGAAAAATCCGTTTATTTAAAATTGTACATCCATAACTATGTATGTATTTTTACTACAAAATTATGATCTATCCAATCTTTATTATTAGGTCTCGTCAAGCTAGCAATTGAAACTTTGAAACGTACTATTTTAATATCGAAGACATGATGAAATCTTTAAAAGCAAATATATAATTATAAGTTATCGAGACTAGAAAAAAATATTTCGCGAGTTTGGCATTGAATATTGAACAAATTTATCGAAAAAAAAAAAAATATATATATATATATTACATTATTATACGATTAATCCGTGCCATTCACAGTTTCAGATTTTATAAACATTTTAAAAATATCAGCTTCCCAACAAACAAGCGAATTAAATACAATCCCGACGAATCAATTGATCATTCAGGAACGTGCCCTAAAGCAACATCCAATATTTGATAAAATTATATACTTTTTATAATATAGTATAGTATCATTATTTATACAAAAAATAATTTATCAGAATTCATATAGAATGAAAAAAAAGATAAAACTATAAATTCTTACCAACATAAGATGAAGATAAAAAATGATTTAAATTATTACAGGGCGCGCCTCACTTTATTCACAATAGTGAAAATAATGAAAATTCTGTTACTATTATAAATCAGAAATATCTAAATTATTATCAGCAATAATACTCTTTTGGGCAGACATCTGTTTGTATATTATATTTTCAAAATTTTGCAATATTTCTATAAGTTCGGACGAAAAGCGTACCAGACAGATCTGAGGTTTTATTATATATTCGTTAAAATATATGTTGCCAATTGACGCAAAAATTTTGGGCAATTATCGATTCCAACTGATTACTCTTGATATACAGACAAATTCAATGATAATAACTAATGCCGAACTCATTTTTCTACCTAGGCTCTTCGTATTTCAATTCACACCTTAACCGTTTAAGTGCTAAGCAATTTCCGATACAAACGATCGCAGCGCTTTTGCGACGCGTAGCATTCAAACGGTTAAGTAACAAGATTTTTCAATACGCCAGATATTACAATAATTAGGTATATCACATCAATGACTTGTGAACATATTTTTTAATCTCGGGTTTTATTCCGATCACTCTGGAAATATTTCACTAATCTTCTTTCGATCAAATAATAGATATCTCATAGCTATTTTTTATTATATTTAATGGAAAAATGTAGAATTATGGGTAACTACAGGGCTTATGACCTGTCTTCGGCTGGCTTAAGTGATCACTTTATACAAATATAACGTTCACCATTCTTACCTGTTAATCAATCTCCATACCTATCAAATTTTTGAAAGTTGTATATATGTTAATATGTTGAAACACTTCGAGTACCACTACACTATCGCTATCTATGGAGTAAATTTGATATTCATTTCCCTGAAACAGCATATATGTCACAATGAGAATCTAATTATTTTTTGAAATTATTTAAAGCAATACTCTATATCTATAAAATGTTTTTAACACATACTAGAATACGCCTTTTGGTTTATCTTTTCTCTTTTTAATCATTTAATTTTTTTTATCCCAATCTTTCTTGATTTTCTTTAACGCTTTATTTATTCATTACCGATTAAACTTACACTGTCATTAACAAAATCATTAAAAAAACGTAATTGACATATTTTTTTTGATTGAATTTTTATTATTATTTTATTTATTACTGTTCGTGTCACGACAAAAGCTCCGCAGACATTTGGCCCAACGACAATACGTTCACGACAAAAGATCCGGCCGACTAAAGCTCCAGCCGACCATTGATCCATACGACATTAGATCCAACGACGTAGCAGTCACAAACAAAATTTCAAAATGATTTTTTAAGAGAGGCTTTCAAGAAATCGATGAATCGAGGGGTGACTGAAATGTGCATATAACCTTTCGCAGATTACTAAAAATAAGTAACCGATCAAAATAAATCGGATGCGTTTTCCGTGAGAAAGTAAAAATTATTTAATTAAATTTAAAACGAACGTCTTAATTATACAAAAAACATATACGATGCTAAAACACTATATTTCCTTAAATATGTATCTCTACTCGGCCGGATCTTTTGTCGTGAACGTATTGTCGTTGGGCCAAAAGTCCGCGTGGCTTTTGTCGTGGAACCATTACTACTGCTAAATGTTTCCAAATAAAATAAATTTTAATAATTATCTAAACACCAAATGTTACAAAGAAATAACACATATCAAAATAAATTGTGTCTAATAATCTTGAAAGTTTCAATTAATATATTTTTTAAAAACTTCCATATCGTAATTTGTGCAAATCATTAGAGGCTCTCTGGAGTACCAACGAGGCGGATTAAAAATATTTTTAATGAATGTCGTTAAAACAAAAACAAGTAAACCCCTATAATAATTATGAACCACCCTTTTACGGCAAAACAATTTCAAAATCAACAAGATAAGCTCAAAACGCGCGCAGCTGAGCAGTTGCTGTCAGTTTAGTACAGAAATACTTCGTTAGCAATTAAACAAGTACACATAAGTCACGCCTCTCGTCTTCCGAGACATTTGTAATTGAAAATAAATGGAGAGAGTTTAAAAGTCGGGTAGCAAAAATAATTAACACGGAGCAAGTGTTTCGCTGGACCTTACCATTGATTAATAGATACGTGATACTACCAGCTAACGAGCTGAGATCGTATTATGACCACTTACTCGAAAACGAATCCTAAAACTATTTATTTTTAGAAGAACACATTGTTATTGTGAAGTTGTAATTATTCAGAACATACGTCTGTGATATTTTTTTTAATACAAATTAAATATACTAATTAGAAAGATATACATACAAAATCAATTTTATCGAAAAATATTGTTGTTGCGCCACCGGAATTCGAGCCTGGATCTCTTCCAATCCGGGGAACGTGCATTATCCAACTATGCTACAGAGACAATATTTTTAGCGACAAATTTTCGAACCTATATGATGCCTTTTTGATATTAATACATTTAATCGTTCCATTATTTGAAAAAGCCATTTACCTGATTTTTACAGAATCTCAAATACGTTTTGAGTAATCTGATAGCAGACGCCAGAATTATCAATTCATTTTTATTAAATTGTAGACACATTGATACAACTTTATTATTAGGAGAACATATTCTTATTGTGAAGTTGTAATTATTCAAAACATAGGTCTGTGATATTTTAAATATACTTTTACTTTTACTTTTTTACTTTTTTTTTTTTTTTTTAAAAAATAGAGATGCGTACACGGAATACATGTCACATCAATATTCTTACTATTTTCAAACTAAGCTAAATGCTTGTGTTATGAAAATAGGACTAACTTGCTGGTGTCCTGGAACGAGGCGCGAACCCCCGACCACTAGATCACTAGGCCAACGTCTTGACCACTACACCAACAAGCTACTCAAATTGAATATATTAATTATGAATTAATTAATTAATTAATTAATTAAATATATTAATTAGAAAGATATAAATATGAAATTTTCAGAAAAAATCGTACATAACGTGATGACAAAATTACTTATATAATAGTGTAAGTCATGTACATTAAAAGAGCTTCATTTCTAATATCTCAGGTTTAATCAAATATTCAATGTAGATATTTGGTATCGTGTATCAGTATTGTAAATCTATATACATTCTGCTTAAAACATAATCTATTACGTTTTAAACAGAAAGTATATATAGTATAGGTCTACCGCACCGCACCAATACTCAACATTGACTTTGCAAAATATGCAGAAGTAATTTTCCAAACTAAATCTCATAAAAATATACATGGAAGTAACGCATAAATAGGTACATACTATTTCAATACTATACTAAAAAGTATCGATAAGTTAAAATTGAAATCAGCTCATTTAATATAAATATTTCATAAATAATTAATGGGAATCTCTAAAATTTCATTACAAAATAATTAGTATAAAAATGAAAATTCTATGGCGTAATATTAAAAAAAAATGTATTATTTATAAATGTAACTAGTTTTCATGATGAGGGCAGTTAAATATTATTTTATTAAAGACATTATGTTAATTCAAAAAACATATAATTGTAAAATTAGTTTAATGTTCGTTGCTTTCAACATATTAATAGTGATACCGCAAAGAATTGATTATACTCAAATGTATTATTTAAGTATAAAAAAAATATATAGTGGATTTCTGTTAATTTTGTTAAATTTATTTTTAAATGAAATATGCATTTTAATCATCTAATTTAGTATCTGAAATCAATTAGATTAACAAACAATACTTTTTTTCCAACCTACAATAAAATAAGAATAAATATTATTTTTTTAAAGAAAATACGTTTGTGTTGTGTAGTTGCAATTTCAGAACTGTGATTAGAACATAGTTCTGCTAGTTCAGAAGATCCAGTTTCAAATTCCGGTAGCAACCAAATATTTTTTCGATAAATAGTTTTTTTCTGGATATCTTTCTAACTGATTAATTTAATTTGTATTAATGAATATTTATTTACATTGACCACGAACACATTAACAAAAGAATTTGAAAAACTTATAAATGTTACATCCTGTCCAAAATACTTTTCTAGAATAAAATAAAATATAAGACATGACAGAATTATTGAATATCTATAAAAATATCATTCCAATGGATGAAAGAGATATCGTGAAAACAGATAATTTTATCTTGAATATATTTATTTAGATAAAAAAATATAATTTATGGACACATAGCAGATAACGATTAACCTAATAAAAATTATTGTAAGTGATATATAAGCATAGACCAGTAAATGAATAGACATGAAATAAAGTGTATATATTTAAGAGAGGGGTTCGGAACAGTACTTGCGGGACGAGAGCCATTCTTCACACATTATTTGTGGAAATATAAATGATAGTTTATGACACATTTATACAACAGTAAAAGTATTTACACTTCGAAAATTAAATCTTTGGGTAAACAAGACGTATTTTTCACATTAATACATATTATATTGTCAGCGTTTAAATTTTCGTTCCGATCGAGTCATATATTTTGAAAAAATCGCGTATCTATTTGATTTCGTAAGTGGTACCAAAATGAAAATGTTGAAACAAGAAATTTCCATTAGTTCATGTCTACATATTTGGTAGTCTGTGTGTATAACAGAATAATAAATTTAAATTATAATAGTGAGTAAAATGTCTACCAAATACGTTATTAAATCTTTACATCCAATCAAAAGAGAGTTAGATGTTACCGTCGGTTAATAATAGCACCTAGAAAAGTGCTCGCCCTTTAGGATTGAATTCAGAGCCGATATCTGTAGCCCGCGGTGATGGGCGCCCGATAGGAGGGTACCTCCTAGCCCTAGTCCATTGTGGCTCCCACTTCTGCCATTTAACGTTGCGCCAACCGTGCCGGAAGCGGTCTTGTAATTGTTACTGCAATACGAACGAAGCGATTCGGACAAGATGGTAACATTTATCGAGACGGAGAAATGAGAATGATGAACAATTAAAGAGTAAATAATAAAGGAATCAAATTTCCCATACATTAACAGTATTCCTCTAAAATGCCCACACAAATTATTACTTTTAATATTAAAAATTGTATAAACTGCGAGTATTATTACTGGAAAGCGCCAAATTTGAATTTGATAATGTTTAACAGCACAAGTCACCATTTTGTATATTTTGACCACTTAAAAAGAGCATTTTCTTTACACGCCAAGTGTCACCACCGAAGTCACTGATGACTAATCAACATGCAATCTGAGGCGTCAAATCACCCTCAGACTTCCACTCTAATTTACTTCTTTTTCGTTAATAAAATTACTTATTATTATAACAAGAAATCTATTAATTTTTTTTTGATTATTGACATATTTATTATTAATTTCTTCATGGCTTTAGTTAGTATTCTGAAAAAATAATTCTCAAACCTAATCTAACGTTTTAAAAGCACTGTACGCCACCATTGGCGTCTTGCATTTTTTTATAACCCTGAGGCTCCTGCCAATTTTAAAGGACCTAGATTATTGATTATTTAACCTTATGCTAAATCCAGACCAACGCACGTCAACAAAGAAATTAATCGTTTAATTCCAAAACCCATCCAATCGATTAAAACAGAATACGAATTTTAGTTTTAATTTATTAAGGGATTTTGACAGTGTAAACATAATACAATATAATAAATATTTAACGTGTGATACTATTTATGAAAAACTACAGAAATGTTTAGTCTCATAAGTATATTTAGGTGCAGAAGATAAATTAAAGTAAAAAAGGTAGGAGGTGGGGAGGTTGCAACTATTGTTGCGGTAAAGGGAGAGCAAGATGTGTTTATAGATAGAAAGATTGGTCAAAATTGAGATTGCTGTTCATAAAAAGATCTCTTTAAGCGTAGTAAGGCATTCATTCACCGCTCATGCAAAAACCATAATGAGAAATTTACAGAAATTGACTTTTTCAACGTTGGAAAAGTCCAATGTTGAAAAAATCAATTTCTGTAAATTTCTCATTATGGTATTTGCATGACCGGTGAATGAATGAATGTGTATGTAAGATGTTCTACGATATTAAGATATTAAAACTATTTTATATAATATGTGATGTACAGATATAATAATGTTCAAAATTATTTTTATTTCGTTGAATCTTAGACCGAATTCGAAAAAGTTCAGAATTCAGAAAAAATGAACTTTATTAATTTCCCTTAATTAAAATGGAACGGCCATTTTTATTGTGAGTTTTAGAATTGAACGATACAAATTAACTATGTAATTCTTTTCTTTCGAAAGGAAAAACAGAATTGTGCACACTGTCAGAAGAATGTACGGAAGAATCTAATCAAATTAAATTTGCTGTTGCGTATCTTTAGTCTAATTTGAAGTACATATGGAATCGTAAATATAGACTTTATGAATGGCTCATGCATATAATGTGCAAGACCCCTATGGAATCCTCTCTTGCATTAAATAACCATGACCAAACACCTCCAGTGCTGAACATTTCTGAAACTTTTATACCCGTATCCTCTTCTTAGCAGCAGTCTTGATCAAATGAACTAATATAATATAATGTTTCAAATTTTTCCTGATTTACTTTGTAGATGTTCATTGTAATTGACTTTTAACAAAACTAGAAGGTAGACTACCTACTAGTAGACTAGTTTTAAGATTTAGTTTAATACTGAAGATGACGCAGTAAGCACCGAAAACGTTTTAATTTTGTAATTAAAGTGTAGTGTGAAGTAAACAACGTTGTGTTTTATTTTAATAATTAATTATTTTTTTCAAAAAAGTAAAAAAATTGTTAATAGTTTTTTTTAAGTTAATATAATACCGCCCATTCAATATTCAACTTCGATTGTGTATATTTGTTAGATTTATTATTTAATTTTATATCGACAACATGAAAACCATTGAAGACCTAGAGCTCAGAGAAAACACATGTTTAATTTTCTGTTTTATGTTTTTAATGCATGCGATACAATTATCTCATATCGAGGAGTCTAACAGATCGTCGAGATGTACCGCAAAACAGTCAAGTCGAATATTACTCTCAGGTGTATTTAGTTGCCTAGCTGTGAAAGGTTAAAGATATCAAATTTCGAGAAAGCCCGGTCAACCGTTCAGTTATCTATCCGCTCACAGTAAACGAGTTATGATCGCAGCCTTAATAATCTCCATTGTTCGCCGGTCTCCGTCAGGGTCTGCGGAGAATCGTGAGTGCCGGCCCCCCTGGTCAAGTTGCATACCCCGCGTGTTCTCAACAATTACCGGCCAACAAAACACTAAACGACGTGATATGAAATTATTGGCGTTTTTACGAGCCATTCTTATTTGATCGTCAGAGAAGTGAATCAATTCATTGAGACAAACGTTACTATTGTTAAGGCCGTTTTACGTATATTAATTATTTATTGTATTATTATATTTGAAAAATATTTACATCATCGTTGCGTTTTGAAAAATCAGTTACATACAAGCTTTTCACAAAATACGATTTATGAATTGAAGACTTTGGTCATCCATAAGGATGAACCCGCTGCTGCTCAAAATAGAAAAATCTTAGCTAAGTTGGCTTGGACGTATGCTTCGCATGAGAAACGAAAGACTGCCTAAACAGATTTTCGCATCAGTGCCAGAGGGAAGAAGAACTGTAGGACTACCCAGGAGAACATAGTGAAGGTAAATGTAGAGACTGCGAAGAAATATTGAGCTATCAGTGGCCCCAAGTAATGGACAGCGCAGGACAGAGCGGCGGAAGAACACTATCCAAGCGTTAGGCCCCCGACCCGAATACGATAAAGGAAATGAAAAAAAAAAACTTTAAAAATCTATTTGAAATAGTTCCACAAAACCATTTAGCGTTACATCACATACATGTGTAAGTTGTGTTCAAAAGAAGATCAATAACACAAAAATGGAGCTAAATATCATAAATTATATTAATTATGCGTAATAATTTTTGCTTTCATTCGTTATACGGCGTAAATTAAGTATTTTAAAAATGTTTGGTTCATAAAATTCGCGATAAAACAGCTAATCAATAAGAAATACCTTGAAGTTACCTACATCATCAGCGATAGAATAAAAACGCGAAGTTACTGACGCTCGTGGATACTTCGTGTTTACCAGTAAATCGCGTTTATGGCAATTTATAGCAACATATTACATTTATATGCATATAAAAGTACAAAAATACGTACCTGTCTTTGAACGTTAGATAGGCTGCGACCAAACACCAACCTCCTCCCCATGGATGTATTCATTTCACTTACAGTTTCGAAATTAAGTCAATCATTGTGAAGCACCATGACATAAAATAACAATTTAAAATAATTAATAAACAATAAAATATAATAACAAAAGTAGGCACTATAATCTTACTGATCAAGTATAGGTGAGCGATACACAAAAACAACATTTTAAATTTTATAAGAACAAACAAATCGCTATATTAAAAACAAAATGATGTCATTTATGTTATACAAGGATTCGTTGCACTGCGGTAATCAGAAAATATATAACGCCCGCACCGCACGACACAATAAATTAAACTAATCAAAATGAGAAAGATTTTATAAAATACCTCCATTAAGGTTAACAATAAATAAACGAATATATCAAGGTTCAATCAATAGACTTAATTTATTTACTAAAAATAAATTGAGAAACGATTGTCAATATTTTTTTTAAACATTTGATAACCTTTCATTCATAAATAAAAATGACCGAATTAATACGTGTACCCTTTTCTACAGTCATCAAGAATACAATTAGATGATAAATTAAGTTTCATGTATTTTAACTTAACCTAACGTGTGAACTTGTCGCATTGCATATCTTTATTTCAAGTAAATAAATACATATTTATAATTAATTAAATTAATCCATTTAAATATCAAATACAACTTAAACACCTGTCTCGCTAGAGTCATCTGTGTTGAGACAGGCAAATCAATTCAAATATGTACCAATCTTCCAGATAAAATGCAGAGGGTGTGCACTGTACCATTCTCCGAATTTTTAATGCAATTAAATAAAATTGTAAAAATAATATAATATTAATTATTAAACAGAACACATTCTTATTGTGAAGTTGTAATTATTCAGAACATAGGTCTGTGATATTTTTTTAAATGCTATTTAGAAAGATATACATGTATAATTAATTTTATCGAAATATATTATGTGTGTTCTCCTTAATAATATATAAGTTGTATCACCGTTAAATCTGGCGTCTGCTATCGGTTTACTCAAAGGTATTTGAGATTCCATAAAAACAATGTAGATGGCTTTGAAATAATGGAACGGTAGATTCATTAATTTGAAAAATGTAATATGGGTTCGAAAATTTGTTTCAAATGTACTGTCTGCTGTTGCATAGTTGGATAACGCACCTTCCCGGATTGGAAATAGATCAAGGTTCGAATCCTGATAGCGATAACAATATTTTTCGATAAATTTAATTTTATATGTATATCTTTCTAATTAATACTTTTAATTAGTATTTAAGTATATATGACGTGCCAAAGATTGGCGGGGGGCCTTCTTCGAGCAGTGAATCGACAATAGTTGATGATCTATAGTGTGATGGACATACAGCGGCATCTGGAGAAGCGCTGTACAAACCTGTACCATGTGCACGGCTTGCACGGCTCGCCGCCAGAGCGCCATTACTGTTTGTCATAATAAATTGTATAAATTAAAAAAAAAACCTAACTACTATTCCAAAATCCAGGGAAATTACTGGTCTAATTCAATTCATCTGCCCCTCCGAGCAACTTTGCCTTATATTCAGGTTCGCACCATTCTGTTTCTTTCGCCAGCCTGCTTTGTTCCATCTTATTGATTTCCTATGCACGTTCAGTTATACTGATTTATATGTACTAAATATTTAAGTACGTCACTTCGTATTATAACAGAGGAAATAGCCATCTAGGTCAAAATTGTGTCGTTAAGTATCAAAGTGCGACATCTCCATTTTTAGACAAAATAAATTATGAATGTACTTTTGTAAATTATAAAACATATATTAGGCCTATGAAATCATATTTTTTTTACAATTCAAAATGCTTTCTTTACACTCATATGGATTTATAATATTATGATATCATAGACTTAACAGAAATTGTATAATCTACAAAACTACATTAATAGCTCATTTTGTCTATAAATGGAGATATCACACTTTGATATTTAATGCCACAGTTGTGCTTTGTCATCTTGTATATTCTTGGTGAATTATTGGGTATTTTTCCCATTAATTTGTGTAATACTCAAGTTAAATTTATTAATTTATTAAACAGACAAGAAGGGATCGCGGAAGAGCAATCCAGGAATCCTTACAATTGACCCCCTTCACCTCTTTGTAGACTAATCTCAATCAAACCAACCAGGACACCGGGGGAGTAAAAAAAATTCTGGGAAACAAATATAAATTAAATAATTGGATTAACATAAACGAAAACATTATTTTACAATTAGCGCCATCTTTGTACCAGTAGAGACTTTAATTGGTTAGTTCTAAAAACTACCACGACAACTCGCCGGTGTACCCTGGCGCTCTTTTGTATTCGCCGCATCAAGCTATTTACATTACTCTGTTCTGTCCTTAAGCTAGTGAATTACTCGAGTCATATAAATGGATATTTACCGAATTGAAAATTCCTTTCGGTTGATCCGTTTTGTATGGAATCATTACCTATGCTGTTTTTTAACAGAATAACATTAGAAAGGCTTACAACTGTGTGCAAATCATTAAAGTGTCTACTTCCTATTTTACTAATTCTCGAATTTTACTATTTTATTGCTTTTAACGTGTTGGTTTCACGATTGTTTTTTAAATTTGGTGCGTGGATTGGTTTTTGATTTGGGAAAAACAAAAAGCAATTGGCAGAACTATTTCCTACGTTAACCTTTAATAAAAATAATTATTTCCTTTAGTTATTACTTGAAGGATTTTCAAACAATTAACTAATCATGTTCAGTCATAGAAAGTGTTCTTAAAAACGTCCATATATATTTTTATATGGGTAAGAAAGTATTACTTTACGTTAAAACTTAAACTTTAAAAACACTATTAATAGTACGCTAAAATTATAAATAAATACATGGTAGGGTCGTATAAACGACGGATTTATTTTGTCTAAAGACGTTGGTTAAACGAGAGAACATATATTGTATTACATATATTATAGAACGTTGTATAATATCATTAGTAACAGCATAACCTAAATCTATACCTACTGCATGCCACTGCAGGACACGTACATATTATGAATGTTGCCAGATCGTTTGCTTTAGCATTCATTCGTAGAATCTTCAGGAAGAACAGTTGGTTACCCAGTAGAAAGAAATTGCGAGAAAAGACTGGATTTATAGTAAGAGCAAAGGAACGTAAATATAATAATGTATTTTTATATATATCAAAACATACACGAAGATTGTAATTTAATTCATTATTAGCAAAAAAGAAAAAAGAAAAAGAAAAACATTTTTTTAAATCACTATATTTCTTAAAACATTTATTACTGTACAAACATATTTATGTTGCGATTGAGTACTCAAAATTAAAACAATAAATGTAAAAATAAACCCATTAAAAAAACAATCGGTGAATAATATTATATTTTAACAAAAATCTAAAGTTTGATTTTTTAAATAATATAGAATCATGAAAAAATTTCTATAAAAATAGTATCTAATAGTATAAAAGAAAAAATAACAACTTAACAGTAGAAAAAATGTTAATATAGTATAGTGAGATTCACAAAGTTTATTTATTATTAATTTATTTCAAATTTTACCATTTATAATGAAAAGGTTTAAAATACGTATTTTTAGGCAACACTCCTAAATGTCTGAATTTGTCGGGATGGTCGATATTTTATATAATATCTTTTCTATCGAACTCAAAACAAAACCATATTTAAAAGAAACAATGTGAAAAAATTGTTTTCAAAAAAGTAAAAAAATATATATTCACAGCACATCAATGTTATACTCTGTGCGTTAGGTATTATTATTATTATTAAAAATAACAAAAAATATTAAAATCTGATACTTGGTAATGTATTCGAATATCGTCATTTAAAAATTAAAAATCATGGATCAGCAAAATCCAAATGATTATCCGTTGAACTGCCTAATAAAAGTTCAAGTTCAAAAGATAACAACATAAAATTATTCCCAATCATTGTCCTCACTGAACAATTTTTTTTCGTTGACCTTCGTCTGCTCCTCCATCGTCTCCGTCACCGTGAACAGTCCCGACGAAGTTCGACGTCTTCTGGGAGTGGTGGCGTCGTCGGAGGAATTCGCCGAAACTGTCCGCCGCCGTTTCCCATCACTCACTGACGAAGCTGGGCAGGAAGCATCTGAACAAACAAAGCGGCATTAATAGACTGAACGATTTAATGATTATGAACATATATGTATAAAAATAAATATGAAAGATGAATGTGCGTATTATTGTGATTTATGAAAAATGTTTCGATATTATTGAAAAACCTCTGATATCATGCGATGAACCCGATGCGAATACCTATTATTAAAAGGAAAAAAAATAATAAAACGAATAGCATGATATATTTTAATATAACAGTATATTTACAAACCATAATTTCTTAATTTGTAAATAACTATAAATTTAAGCTCTCCGTGGATAGTTACATAATACTAATTCCTTTTCATTGATATAAATACCATAATATTATTTAACTGCTACCTATTACTATACACGGCTCGGTACTAAAATTCCATGACACAAAATATAGAACACAAAATTCAATCTGCAATCCAAAATTTTCTTCCAAAGATCCAACGCTCGTATTACTTTTTTAGTATAAATAATATAATTTTTAAAAAAATATGTTACATTAATAGTAATTGTATATTACCCGGAACGTATCATGTATAATAGCTATTTTTGACTACTCGTGACTTCCTTTATCAGTTCCAGTTCTTTTTTAAAAATCTATCTAACTATCTGGGATTTCTTCGCAACTTAGAATTAAGTTCTTATTGAGTTCTAGAAAACTTTACTCAATAGTAGTTATCAATCAATTTAGCAGTACTTCATTGGAATGAAGAAAATAGGCAAAAATAATAGAGTCCAAATAGGACCAGAAAAATATTTTCAAAGCATGGAATCATAGGAGCAAGACCTAATGTTTCCAGTGTACGGGGGAGTTATAAATTAGCTCGATTAGTTTGTGGTTTAATTAATAAACAATCTTAAGATACAAACGAGTATACGTTTAGCCTTGTTAAAAATCAGCTCATTCAAAATAACACATTTACCCCAATATGATAATGTGATGAGATAACTAAGATGGTTGATGGATTTGTCGTACTAATAATAATTATTGAATACTTTTACCAAAATATAACATAATAACGTTAAGGCTTTCCTTTCAAAAATAATTCGTGTTTCCGCATTTTTTGCGAAAGTATGGGTTCTTATTATTCATTTATATCAGAAGTAATACAATACATTTTAACTTTATTTAAAACTATTACTTAGATCGTAGTGATGAGCTAAACTGTTATTGGTATTTAATTGTAACAACGACTGATAAATGAGATTTCATTGTTGGAGGTTTAGTTTCTAGTGTACCAGTGATTGCTCAACGAATTACAAATAATAAGTTACTAATCACCATTATAATCGAACACAAATCTCCCAATCATAGTCACAATCACGGTCAAAATAACGGTTTATCTCATCACTATTAGAAAGGAGCTTTACACTAATGTTAAACTAATAGACTGAATATTAATATAAAGGTTCTATCTAAGTACTAATTTTTTTTAAAAGTCAAAACTAGTGTATAACTTGGAACGTGTATAAATGAATAATAAAAACTGGCATATTCGTATAAAAACGCGAAAATATGAATTATTTTTGAAAACACGCCCTTAAGCAAATCCTTTCTTCCAATAAAACAATTAATAAAATGAAAAATCTAGAAATACCAATATCGAAAGATGTTCTAGAGAAAAATGAAACAAAACTACTAATACATCCATATTTGTCTAATCATTAATAATCCCAATTTTAATTCGACTATTTTTTAAATTTTCTTTATGCTCATCAGACTTTACGAAAGAAATAAATATTTTTAAAATATAAAAAATACGTGGGAGAGAAATTTTGAAGATGCTTTTATCAACAGTATGATCAAGTCACTTTAGCATATATATAAGACCACGATTGATCAAATCTTCGGAGATCGTTCTAAACTATGAGTAAGATTAAACTTTGACGTGACAGAAAAATATCAAGTATAGCCCTCATACTCCGCTTTTGTATATTTTTCGTGTTTCTCTATCACTTTCAGTAGCTTTTTTTTCAAAGCATCATTTGCGACTCGGTTTATAATTTGTTGGTTCATGCGCTACTAACCAAATGTTACAATCGGCACGTCGCATGCATAAAATAGGCAAATTAAAATAAATGCACAGTTCATCATATGTGATCAGAGATTAATGGAAGTAAGAAGCGGGCAGAGAAAATATTTTATGCGAAACCTTTTTCAGGTATCTACTAACATAAATTGATGATTTAATTAGCAGCAATTTACAATATTTAAAATAATAACAATACAAGAACTTTAATTTTTTCTCTTGTCATAATTTATCATTTAAAATATTCACCGCTCCCAGACAAATATTTGGATAAAGGAATACACAATATTTAGACATAAATGAAATAAATAAAAACCATGAAATAAATTAATAAACTTTGACAAGTACAAACAAAATAAAACACACACACACACATACATACAAAACCTAACACTACAAAGAACACAAGACAAACAAACCAACAATATAACACAAAATTCAAATAAAAATTCTCACATTAAAAAAGCACAAGCATTATATAGGCAGAGATTGGCGAAGTTTCAAGTAATGCATAAAGTTTTTCAATGTCTTCTTCTACACTACTTTCCCACAAAAAAAAAAAGAAATATGAAACACACATGAATAACAATTCAATTTTGATTAAAGGTTAAGTTAAAGATGTTGGATAATCTGCGCGTACATTATCAGCTGGTAAAATTACGAATCCTTTTATGGCGAGATGCACGTACACAGCCATAATTCCAGCGGATGCTATAATGGCATGCAGATCATAATGTCAACTTAAAATTTAATCGAGATTAGGAGACGCGCTCGGTAGCTGCGCTTAACTGTACTAGTGCGTGATTTTCGGATTCGAAACATTACCAGGACGTCGGACTGCACAAGATTTTGGACAATTTAAAGGCTTATTAAAAAAGTATTGTCGAAAGGGGTGTCACATCCAAATAATTGAACTAGAATAGGAACAATTAAATGTTTTACTTACAATGCATAAAAGGAGGTTAACTACAAAAATTATGGATGATGTATTAGGGGTACCAGAAAAGAATACACAAATTTTAAAGAAGTTTCTCTTCCAGTGTCAGCAGTATTTGACATGAAGAATGTTGAATATGAATGTTCACTTGCAAAATTCACTTTCTATCGGTTACCACAATCGACGCAATTATTTTTGTATTGTTTCAAGTGTTGACAACATTTTGGCTTATTGTCACCGTAGTCTGCCGTCATCTGTCTCATCACGTTAGCAAAAACTTTTTCTAATATTGTGTAGGCGATCTCGGATTGTTGACCACGAATAGTTGTCTCTAATCATTCCTGCACTGCTTTGAATTAATTCAGATTTTATCAATAAATCTTCATAATCAATTATGTATTTCAAAAAATTTACACTATCACGAACTTGTGCAACTTTTCGGAAAGTTTTCTCATTCAATGTATTTTATAGTAACCTGAACCGGTAGAAATTTATTAAGGGAAAATCCACAATGTGTGATAAAACCGACCGAAAAAGTTTCAATACTACGTTTTGATGATGCACTTTTAAATCGTCCATTTTGGGGTTTGAATTTAATACTTTCACATACAGCAATATTTACAAAGCGAATTAACTGACGAACACATAGTAAGTATATGCCATAAAGAGAACAGACTAAGGGATATAATAAATTTCTTACTTAAAACGGCAATAATTTATTAATCGTTAGTGTTTTCTGTAATATGGGCCGAGATATAATATATATAATGAAGTCACAATTGAATTTTACACAATAATATTCCAACAGAGATCATCAGACTGACGTCATAGTTTAAAAATGAATGTATTAGTTTCCGGTATTCCTAATATATGATGGTATCTGTAGCCACCACCTTCTAAGGAGTTACATGTTAATTTACCTCTCGGTATTGGCTCTCCTAGATCTTCCTTGGGCAAATCGTTATTCCTAAGGGAAAAAATAATATTAATAACATTACATATAAATATGAATTAAATATATTAATTAGAAAGATATACATATAAAATCAATTTTATCGAAAAATATTGTTGTTGCGCCACCGGGACTCAAACCTGGATCTCTTTCCTAACCGGGGAAGATGCATTATCCAACTATGCTACAGTGACAATATTTTTAGCGACAAATTTTCGAACCTATATGTTACCTTTTTAATATTAATACATTTAATCGTTCCATTATTTGAAAGAGCCATCTAGCTTATTTTTACAGAATCTCAAATACCTTTTGAGTAATCTGATAGCAGACGCCAGAATTATCAATTTTAATTATACACACAACGCACTACAGCATTGGTAAAAGAATATTATTTTATTTTTTAATATAATTTTAAAGCATAATTGGCTGCTTCCATGAGATTTATGTTCAAAATGAAGAAGAAAAAAAATACGTGGGAATATTTAGAAAACTATACTTTTTTTAAATCGTTACTACCGGGGTGCGAGCCTCTCGGTTACCGGTCGGAGACTTTATCCAATTAAGCCAACGTCCCACATTCCCGCCCGAAGAAGAATCACATTCTTAACCTTTTCACAAGAACACAAATTCCCGAAGACTTGCAAAATATTTTGAAACCAAAAACCAAGCATATTGACAAGAATTACTTACGCCATCGGAATGGATGTCTTTGACACGTGAATTAAATACATAAGCGATGATAAAAATACACATTTAATTCAATATTAAATAAGAAATATATAATACATACTGTGTAGCAAAATTAGTGGATAAATAGAGCAATAGGTAATTTTAAATCATATTTAGAATCGATAATAAAGGATACGTTATTTTTTTAGCTGAAATGTCGATACAATAATATTATATATATTTTGTACGTCAGTATCCGTCGCAAATTCTCTACGAGAGAAAATTTCACTAAGCCAGTCTCTCTGGCTGGTTCAGAAATCAAGGCCCTGACGGTGCATTATGAATATTTATAAGGTGAAGTCGGCCTGTAGTCTTCCATTAGAATGTTCCGAAGTGACACAGTGACAGCCATCCAATAACGGCGGATCCCCAAGAGCTGAATGAAGATTTGTGGGGAATTGCTCTCAGGGGCGGTCCACAATCAGCGCGGGAATTTGTTCAATTGCTCGACGTCACCGGGCAGCGCTGGCCGCGGTGACTCGCGGCGTGGGCATATCACGGAAGGAAGCGAAATAGGTATCGAGGATATATGAACTCAGTGAAAAGGGGCAAATACCACAACAGCTTATGGAATTATAGAATTTGAAAAAATTGTTGACGAAATAGCTGTCAACACAATCGAGATGTTTTTCATCAGCACAAAATACCACGTCGTTGTGATAAATAATGACTGAATCTATGATGATTTTCTAACGACAGTTATACAAAGTGTAACAGACCTAGTCCGCAATATTTTATGAGTAGATATCTGCCTGTATTAAGAGTCAAAAATGTTCAAAGAATATGTGTCTAATCTCAACTATATTAGAGATAAAAGAATTTTATTAAAAAATCGTAATCATGCAATTATTTTGAATAATCATATATTGAATACGAGAAAGTAAAGGTCATAGAATTTTTAGCGGCCAGACTATTTTATGTTAGATGATTTAGGACCTAATTCCGCAAATATTTATTTGCGGAATTTTTTTAGGCCCGGTTTTTCATTAGGGGCGCTCCAATTTTTTAAATAAACCAAACTTTTTTTTTAAATAAAACAAAAACGAATGAATATATCTAAAAAAAAATTATTATGTTTTGAAGTACATTTAGTGGCAATTATGTATGAAATTCAATTTCCCTCGCATGACCACCGGGGGCACGTTTGCAGAAGTCCAATCGTTGAATCCAATTTTCCACCACTTTTTCACATAATTCGGCCCGAATCGCACCAATTTCGCGTTCAATATTTTCTCTTAGCTCTTGTAACGTCGCCGGCTTGTTGGTATAGACCAAAGATTTAACATAGCCCCAAAGAAAATAGTCCAATGGTGTTAAATCGCATGATCTAGGCGGCCATTGAACTGGTCCATTTCGCGAAATAACACGCTCACCAAATTTGGTTTTCAATAAGTCAATTGTTGCGTGTGCCGTGTGACTGGTAGCGCCGTCTTGTTGAAACCACATATTGGCCAAGTCCATACCTTGCAATTGAGGCCAAAAATAATCAGTTATCATGGAGCGATAACGATTACCATTCACAGTAACATGACGATTAGCATCATCAACAAAAAAATATGGTCCAATGACACCTCCGGCATGTAATCCACACCAAACAGTGATTTTTCCGGGATGCAATTGTGTTTCGTGAAGCACGGGTGGATTGGTGCCTGCCCAATAACGCATATTTTGCTTGTTTACATATCCATTGAGCCAAAAATGAGCTTCGTCGCTAAAGATGATTTTTCGATGGAATTCAGCATCATTTTCAAATTGTTGTGCAGAGGAATTGGCGACGCTTCAAATGGTCAAGCGACTTTAGTTCTTGTGTCAACTGGATCTTGTATGGATGTAGGCCAAGATCTTTTCGCAAAATTCGCCACAATGACGTCACAGAAATGCCCAATTGTTGAGAACGTCGTGTTAGTGACTCATTTGGGTCATCAAGAACAGATGCTCTAGCGGCGGCAATATTTTCCTCACTTCGTGCATTTCTTTGTCTCACTGGCACTGGAACATTGTGTAGCGACAATGTGCTTTCAAATTTTTGCACCAAACGTTGAATTGTTGATGTGGCAGGCAAGTGATGACGACGATAAAATGGTCGTAATGCTCTTAAAGTTGCGGTGAGCGAACGCGAATTTTGGTAGTAGATTTGAATAATTTGCAAGCGTTGCTCCGGTGTGTACTGCTCCATGATGATTTGCCAATCAAGTACGAGTGTTAACCTCAAAAAAAAATTGAAGAAATATGGCGTAGTTGTATCATTGTATTTACGACCGATTAATAAATAAATAAATAATAAAATAAGAATTTGAAAATTCAAAAAAATTTAATAATAATAAAAATAAAATAAAATTTAAAAAATATATAAAATTATATCAGTGTGCTTTTTCTCTAGCTTTTAAGCACGAACTGTAATAAACCGTAGTTTCAGTCATAGCACAACGATATGTGACTAGGGAATCCAAAGCCGGTATCCCGGCCCAATTTACAGTACATATTTGTAAATTGAGATGCCGAAATTACTCGTAAATCAAGAAACACTTGATAGTTCCTCAAACATATTATTAATAATAATGAAAGTGTGTCACATGTAAACTGTCATTTGTCAATCTTGCATTATTATTTTCGTTATTTTTGTTAAAATGTTCCTATTTTTTATAAATGTAACATAAATGAGCATTTTCTATTTCCGAGACTGATTCCGGAATCATCGAAACGAACCCATGGATTACAATTTTCACTCGGGATTAGATTCACTAACGTGACTAACAGATCTTTGTGAAAATAAATTGTAAAACTGAACCCGATCGATATCTTAGACAGATGACAATTTTATTACTAATTTATTGTATGATTCCTGAACCCGTACCATAGATACTTCACTTCAACGGTATAAGTATGAAATATTGACGTGAGCAACTTTTCGTGCGTGAAATGACACGTGCAGATTTGCGTTTCTTCTGTCTCTGTCTTTACTGTGTTTGAGCGGTGTTCTTTTTTAACAAAATGATGATATGATAGAACGCCACACTCTCCTGCCCTGGCATATCAATCTTACCGTGTTCACTTTAGCATATGTTCTCATGTATGCTCGTCAATTATTGAAGCAATAGATTTATCTGATCACGCCAGGTCGTCATCTGTTCCATTTGCCTTCGACACTTATATACTTACCATATTTTCCTGATTCGTAAGTTCCACATGTCCAAACCATTTCAACATACATATGTTAATTCTATTTACATTGCTATAAACACATATACATTCGCTCCTAATTTGTTCATTCTTCACATTATCGTAGGTACACACAATTTTCACATTGAATATATACTATATATTAATATACTCCAGCGCTCATATACTGTACATACTAGTACACAAAAAAATATAAATAAGCACCAAAATCCATTATGCACATTTCAGATGACAAACTTATATTGATGGTAAATGCATTCAGAGCATCATTCACTTTATTTCCGACGATCTTTCTGTTTTCTTTCTCATTCTAACTAATTAAGCTCTATATACTTCGGATTTATACTTGAATATGTGCAATCCATTTGTGTAAATTTAAACAGGAAAAAAAAAGCGGAACCGCTTCAATTCGGAGACGGCGTCGATATAAAAAACATAATTGTGTATAATATTTTTCAGTTCGTCGGTTGTTTAATTAAGTTTCGGACGTTCAAAGAAAACTGCCAGCAGAGTTTCGACCATCATAGAAGAATCAGCGATTTGCAGCTCAGTTACGCCAGATTAGTGTTTTTATTTACATAAGTTGAATGGGGTATAATTAACTAATACCAATAGAAAATCTAGAACCTAGCCATCGAAGTTAATTACGCTAACACTAACCATCCCCAGTAAACCAGTAAACTCTCCAAATACACAAACTCACTAACTTATTCTAAGAATTCTTTATTTACAATTACATCATATTTAACCTTACGTTCGTATCTCTCTTTCAGCGACCCGCGTCGCGAGTTTTTTGTGGGTTTATATTTAAAGAAAAAATATATATATATATACAGTCGAACTCGGTTATAACGAGTACGAAGGGACCAGCTAAATTTGCTCATTATAAATGTTACTCGTTATTACAAAAGTATTTAATATCCAATGAAAAGCAAGTCAAATACATATGAAAAATCAAAAATCTATAATTGTATGAACAAAAACATTTTAAAGTAAATTACTACATTCAATCACATTATCTCTTAACAAAATTCAAAATACTGCTCGGTTTTAATGTTTAAAACTTACTACTACTTACTACGCACACAAAATAAACACCCATTGTATTTTCTAAGAATTCACAAACCTGAAAGGAATCGTAAACAATAAGGAATCGCTTTCAATTTTATGAATTCTCAAAAATTAGGGTTTTTAGACAGTGTGGTGTATTTTGTTCACTTATTAACAATATTTGTGTACGTTATATCAGTGAAGCGAACTCACAATAACAGTGAAGAGTTGTATGAAAACAGGCCTGAATCAAAACAATAATAAGTATTTCCTCATTATAAGAGTGCTCGATATAACCGAGTTCAACTGTATATACAAAGTAGTTTATTAACTAAAAAATCATCTCTGCGAAAACTTTCTATTTCATTTACTAAAAATCTTTCTGTTAAAAATTCTCGATACGAAATCTCGGTATTTCACGTTGCAACTTTATATATCCGTCAAAAATACTTTAGCCGAAAATGCAGTTAATGAGCGTGTACAGAGAATGTACTATACGTCCGACAGTAAGATGCACGCGGTCAACAGTTACGATACAGGAGTATAATCGTTCAGCCCGTACAGTAATCGTACTTACCCACACACCAGTCGCAGCGGCTTTATCACCCCGGCGCTCGATGGACCGGTCAGGGAAAAACAACAGACCGCTGAATGTTGGGAGATTTGTAGAAATTTGTTAACAGGGCCTCATTCTACAGAGACCGTGTGGAGTGGCGGGCGCGAACCTCGCTTTGGGCAATATCTTTAAAGGCAGTCAAGTATGTATGTGTTATATTACAAATACAAAATTTGTAATACAAATAATATGTATCAATTAGAAAGATATACAGATAAAAACAATTTATCGAAAAAATATCACAATCACTTTGTATGAAACGACAAAATTTATTATACGTCAACCGGTTTCGCTTATCTCAAGCTTCATCAGCACGCATTTAAAAACGAATCACAAACACAAAAAGAATGCACTTGTATATACATAAAGAGGGAGATAGAATATAAAATTACACTATGGAGGATATTGACCCCTTTGGTCAAAACAAGTTTGGCCTCCGGTTGGACAATTTAGAAGACCTCAAAATAAAAAAGGCGATAAATAGTGGTACGCCAATTCTTAATAATCAAATCAATTTATACATTAGGCCCATATTAGGTATGTTTCCTTTAAAATCAATTTAATATCAATCAATACTGTATTTTCCCCTCCCTTAATGTTTCGTCTATCTGTATATGTATTCTGTCTCTCTTTCGCATATAATTTTATATGCTGTCTACCTTGATGTTCGATTTAACTATATATGTATTCTGTATATAATTTTTAGATGGTTCTAAAGGCTTCTTAAAGTTTAAATTTTCTAGCCATGAAACGTGGGTATATCAGCAAATTTTGTTAAACTTAAGCCGTACAGGAGAACTAGAAAGCCCATAACCGGTGATATACCGATACCCCTCGTCCACGGGTTTAACATTGAGTTAACCGTGTAATAATTTAGTCGGCCATCGGAGCGGAACAAGGCGGGGCGAGCAATCCGAGGGAGAGAATCGCACACATCCTCCGCACTGGCAGTGTTAACCCTGTTAGTGGCAAACTAACATCCTGCCAAGCGAGAATAGCCCCAGCTGCACCACACGTAGAGAATTTCAAGATTCACCTAAGCATCAGTGAAACAATTAACTTCGTAAGTTGCACAGCACACGAAGAATCGAATCCCTTAAAAAAAATCTAAATTTCAGAGTGTCCATTCCTTATTTACTCATTATAATTATGCTGCAGATGACGGTAAGTCGGGAGAAACATATTTTAGGGAGTAGTGGAAGAAGAAATCTAGCTCATTATTTTGGTTTCATTATTTGTCGTATTCTAGGTTACACAACGTGAACGTTTGTTTCGAAGAAGAGGTAGCAACTTGATCGAAATTAAACAGATGTAAAATGAGCATAATTTAAAGATTAAACTGTAATAGCACTGATACAATTGATCGTTCTATACGAACATGAAGTTTAGTCTCTAATTTCAGCGCAAGAAAATAGGTTGCAGAAAAAATAAAATCTTACGCTAGATTTATGGCCCAATACGTGATAACCTAAGCGGAGAATGTAAAATTACGGAAAATTCTAATAAAAAAAAATTGGTGTAAAATACTCCATTATCGAAGCTGTAAGAAAAAAAATTACCGAACGGCCTACGTATGTGTATTAAAAATATTATTTTATTGTCGCAATGCTGTTATGCTAGGTACTTCGGCATTCACTTGTATAATGTAAAAAAAAATGCGTAGAAGTAACAGGTCATCTAAACTAAGGTACTTGCAAATATCTTTTTCTTACATTTCAACAATGGAGCATTGTATTAATGCGACAATAAAAAAATATAGATTAAATACAATCACTTTGTATGAAACCACGAATTTTATTACACGCCAACCGGTTTCGCTCATCTCAAGCTTCGTCAGGACGTATTTAAAACTAACAATAAATACAAAAAGAGTGCACTTATATATACATAAAGCCCTCTTTCACATGTAATTTTATATTTTATCTCCCTAGATAGACTACGTATACAGTTAGACAGAACATCAAGGGAGACAATATAAAATTATATGCGAAAGAGAGAGATAGAATACATATACAGTTAGACGGAAGATTAAGGGAGAAGAAAATACAGTGTTAATAGATATAAAATTGATTTTAAAGGAAACATACCTAATATGGGGCTAATGGATAAATGTATTTGATTATTAATATTTGGCGTACCACTATTTACTGGCTTTTTGCTTGCCTTTTCAGCTTGAACTTGAGCAATTTTTACCTTTTAAGCTTGAGCTAAGCGAAACCGATTGGCGTGTAATAAAGGTCGTGGTTTCATACAAAATAATTGTATTTTATTTAATCTAATATCAAACCACAAAGTGATTGCTTTTTATGAAACAAATATATATACTATCACGGTAATGGAGCACTTTAAACCAAATGTGTACATGTACATGTAGTTTTTAGAATTTTATATATTAATAATATATTCAAAAATGTGTAAGTTTATTTTAAAACATCCTGCGAATTTTATATGGGAGATTGGAAAGAGGGCTGATTGAATAGAAAAAATTTAATACAAAAATTCAACACTATTTACGGTCTAGTGTCGGCAACGAGTAGCTAAAACATTAATTAATACGTAAATCATGGTGTTCGTTTAATTCTCATTCCTTACTTAATATATATCTATTGAAGACGTACACCAGTTATAGTTCTGGAAGAGGAACGAGGAACATCAGTCGTCCTACTGACGGGCGACACGGACGAGTTGCGCACCAGCTGATGTAGCTAGATCCAGCACACACGGCAAGAATACTCAGGCTGGCCAGACAGCTTTTCAAATTTGAAAATACAATATTATGGTCATTGTACAATTAACGCATATCTGAGACCTTCGCGAGTATCGGGAACCAGTATTACTGAAAACAAATTGCGACTACTACTACAGCTAGCACATCGCATGATATTAAACAAAAAAATAATAATAACGATGGACTTGATAAAACGTGTTCAATGATTCACCAGACGCTACTGGTTTTCATTGTTTCTTAGTAAGCCAGCTTTTTGTCAATTTCTGAATCTGACATATCGAGAATATGACATATATGGGTCCTTTCTTCGGATTTTTACAAAAAATATTTTCTTCTATAGAATTGAGTGCACAGATTTCAAAAATGAAAAAAATACATATATCCAAGCACAAGGCAGGTACTTTAAAAGTTTTTACATTTTAAAATCATCATCGAAAATTCACCACAATAATTTATGACATTCGAAACACTTTATCTATGGATAAGTTTTAAGATTTCTACTTCAAAATAAGCAAAAATTACTCTTGGGACGAAAATATAAAAAAATTATTTCATTTAATTTTGTAAAAACCATAATTCGATAATAATATACCATACCATAATAAATTTTAAAATTTAAAAAAACACACAATCATCGAATTATAAAATGAAACTATTAAATTTATTAAATTACTAACCTAACCTAACCTAACCTAACCTAACCTAACCCAACCCAACCTAACCTAACCTAATTAAACCTAATTAAACCTAACCTAACCTAACCGAACTAATCAATTTAATTGAAATAGCATAAAAATTAAATTTAACAGAAAACGTGAATTCGGAAAAAAAACTCAGAATTTAGTATATATTCATAATGTTTCTGACTTGTCTATGATTTGAGTGAATTCATCAAATCTACAGATAAACCGTTAAAAATGTCAAAATGTATGGAGAAAATTCGAAACATTAAAATACACTTTTCAGAACACTTTTTAGATATTTGCGATCGAATATTTTTTTCTGATCTGTTATTTTTAACCTGCTAGTGTAAAAATTTTAGTCATCACGTCAGTTCATTATTTTTAGGTATATAAGGATTTCTTTTTTTGATTTAATATTTTAAAAATTATCAAAACTTTATTTGAATTTTATGCGTATATATTTTTCTAATACAACTACATTTTTTCAGTTACAAAAATATTACATTAATTAATTTTATAATCATACTTTTTGCTAAAATAATTTATTTGGTTTACTCATTATCTTACCAGTTTTAACTATTCATATATAAATAAAAAAGATTTTAAAATATGATCTACCATTTCGATGTAAAATATAAACAAAGTCAGCCTGTAAATAAGAAACGCGGGCTTTGATCTCAGTGTTTCCGTGTCGTGTCGGATGTTGTCGCTAGATGTCGTGTCGTGTCGCGATCCGAAGACAGAACTACAGAATACCTCCGCGCTGTCTCTCTCTGATGCCAGTCCTTGTCCTTGGTAGAATCTATTGGAGCATCTGCTCGGAATGAAACATGGATAGCGAGCACTCCATTCTATGAAGGTTAAATTAATTAAATTTAAATTTATAATAATATATATAGTGATATATAATATATCCCATGACTATTTCAAAAACATAATTAAAATGTTGGAAAAAAGTGATGTTAAAAATATTTATTTCTTGTATTTATAACACTGGTACTTACAAAGATTTGAAACAAATGTTTAAGTATACTTTTAAAATTAGCAATATTAACTTTGTGGTTAAAATTCATATTTTTTATTTATTATCTTTGTTTAAATGAAATAATTTGGAATCGTTGGAGATAAATAAAGCATGTAAAACTAATCAAGAAATTATAAATAACCAACTAAATTTAACTACGAGTCCCATTCTAAAAATTTTTCCTAAAAATTATTCGACTAAATTTGTATTAAGCAGCAACTTGAGTTAGGTGCTAAATTTATTTTTTAAATAATTGTCGTTTTTTAAAAATAGATTCTGGTGAAGAAACAATGATATATATTTTTAGTTAGTTATGACATCCTGAAGAAGAAAATGGTATTTTTCGAAACCGGTAGATGTATTTAAACTCAATTCAGTGGTTAATAAAACAAAGATAATAAATAAAAAATATAAATGTTTAAGTATTTATTACTTGTTGTCACGTTTATTGAAATTCGTATGTCATAAACATACTAATATTCCAAATAATTACAATTAATTAGTAATGAACGATTAATCGGAATCGGAGAATTTTTAACCCAATTTCCGATTCTTTGGATTTTTAGGCACTTTCTCATGAGCTGGCCACAAATTATTTTGACAGTTAAATTGTTGCCAGCGCGAAAAAAAATCGGCGGCGAACGTGGTCGGCACCATCTATGTAGATTGACAACGTGCATGATTTGCTTTTTAAAAATATGATTTTTGGATTACCGTCAATAACAATGGGTGGTCCCATATTTCAAGAGGAACAAATATTATACAAAGGCAAATAATATTATTATTAATCGATTATCCACGACTGTACACAAGAAAAAAATTACCGAGAAGACCACCAATTATTGGAGCAGTGGGAGTAACATGGAGAAAATATTGGAGAAATAATAATAAAGATCGGAGGAAAAATCCAGTAATGAATCAACTACTAATTTAATGTATTAATTATAAAGATATACATATAAAATCAATTTTATCGAAAAATATTTGTTTTGGTAATGCATTTTCCCCGGATTGGAAATAGAGATCCAGCTTCGAATCCTAGTAGCGCAAAAACAACCTTTTTCGATAAAATTGATTTTATATGTATATCTTTAAAATTAATACATTAAAAAATTAGTATTCAAAAAACATCACAGACCTACGTTCTGAATAATTACAACTTCACAATAAGAATGTGTTCTCCTTAATAATGGATTAACTGATGAAGTGTCACGCTAACAATAATCCTGGCGAAATAAAATCAATATTATAATTAGTTTGATAAAAAAAATTATTTATAATTTCGTGTGACAAGGAGAATGACGCGTACTGTAAGATAGAATTAATTTTCTTAGTACTGATTGTTATTGGGGGATAAACAAGTCATTGTGGAATGTTTACGGTTACAGCTGGGGTCAAGATCTGGATGTCGAGAAGATTTAATGAACTATAAATTTTAGATTTCGAATTTCCTCACCGAGGCGCGCCACTGTCTTATAAATCCAGGGTTGCACCCTTCAAAATTATTCAACAATACTTGAATGTACCAAAAATCTAAGAAATATTTTCGTGATATCAAACCGATACATTTTCTTGGTATCAAAAACCACGATTGTGTTTTATAAATCGAGGACAAAATACAAATTTATATTTAACCTAGACGAAGACAATTTGTTGTCATTACCGACATTCGGTTAGTTCATAATAATATAAATTGTTGATACAGAACAACGTACAATACTCTGTTCTTTAGAATTCAAATTATCATTATGCAAAAATTTAATTTTAATAAAATTAAATTTAATTGGAGTTTTATTATTTAATGCAGATCCAATTACAGAGCGACCGTTCTTGAATCGGTGCAATTGAAAGGAAAGGTCGTTCCAAAACTCAAAGTCCAAAATCGGTATAATTAGAACAGATTTTTAAAAAAATCTAATATGCCTTGGTATTAACGTTGTTTATAAATCATATTTTACGTATTCTACGTAACTATTAATACTAAATTTAATTATATTTTATTACATAATTATATGTACATGAGAATTATTTATTCATAATTTATTATTTGGGTTATTATCTACCTACCTATTTGATATTATCTCCCCACCACTGTTTACTAACTCGGTTTACACTTTTATCTTTCGTTTTTGTTCTAATAGGGATGATTCACTATTTATTCACTTATTTGAATTGAGTCCATATGATAAGGTTAGGTTAGGTTAGTATAATTTTATTCCATGTATTTCTTAAATGTATAAAAAATGTATTTTCAATCTAATGAGTCATTTTATATTCCAATCTGAACCCAGCAAATAGTGGCGAAGATCCCTTATTTGCACCAATTTACATTTTATTTAGTTGGGTAAACGTGATGACTTTCTAAGTATCACCATATTCCCTTGGGATTCTATCCTCTGCTTACTGTCTAATTACTTGGGTTCCAATTCCTTGTAATATAAAACTCAGTATGTCTGGGTAACAATATTAAGTTTATTACAGTAATTATAAATTATACACTTCAGCGATAGACTATTTATTCTGGAGCAGCTGTGATGGAAGAGAGCTGTTCCCCCAAAGACGGCCTCAAATAAAATCTACTCACTTTCATGACACAAACACATACATTTACAAAGTGACAGTTCTCACAGTAAATATAATATGTGTAATTTTAAAGGTTCATAAAACCGTGTACATCACGTCCCCTTCACATCCAAATAGTCGTTCACCCTCTCTTATTCACTTTCTTTGACCGGCGATCGGATAAAAGGCCCAACCACGGCACCATAATTTATAGGGCCTGGCTAGAAAAATCAGGCACTATCGGATTTCACACCCCTGGAAGTGTTGTAAACTGACGTTAGTTTGAACAAATCGCCGGTGATAATTCTCCAATAGAATATGTGTCCGGAACGTTTGCAGTCGACTGAAAGCCTCGTCGATTAACCGAATGCGGTGTCCGAGCGACGCGGAATACACGCGCGATAAACACCGTCGCCCTCACAATCTCGAGAGATGTGAACCGTTCGGACTGGGTGTCCGCCGATAAACGCGAGGAAATTTGTGCATATAAATTTCGCAGTTTATGGCTTTGTATTGTCAATAAAACAGGACAGACGCCCTAACGATACGGTCGGCTAAAGGTCGAATGTCACGTGTGAAAATATTTTCGTCGCGCGTTTAAACAATGCAGTGAATGCATTTAAAATGTATTTTGCTAGCTTCCGGAGAGCGCTCCGTTCAGTTACGAGTATTCTATGAAATTCGTGAAAATCTTTGCGATTTTTGACGACTACCTTATTATACACATTAAGTAAAATATTGTAGAAAACAGTATGTGCCATTTTTATTACAGAAAATAGGGATTAAAGAATGTGACAGTTATTATGCAGTATAACATGTTATAATTTTTCATTGAGAATGTACACAATTGAGTTTATTTTAGTACAACTGTCAATATTTTAATCGCGACAAAAATAAAGCTCAATTATATGTAGAGCACAAAGTTTTGTTTCGATAAAAAAAAAATTACAATTTACTATTGACCGTTTCCAAAATTCTGGTTTAAAAATTGAATATCATTAATATAATATTTATGTGATTTAAATAAAATATTCGGAAGAATAACAATGTACATTCGCCCGTGAAGCACATACTCGTAAAATGAAAGTAGATATGTTGACATTCTATCACGTGAGAGTGCGGTTATCACGTCAAACAAAATATATTATTCTGCTATCGTATTAAACTTGTTTTTCTTTAACCTTTCTTCTCCGGTGATGTAAACTGAGTTGGCGCTGCCTCTAATTATATGAATATCTCTGTAAATATACTAAATACAGAGTTCATATTTTAGGTAGTAGGTACCTACATGTGAATGTATGTGCGGAGATGTACGAAAGGCGCAGTGCACGGGGTGCTCGTCACTTTAGTTAGTGGCAGAGCGTGCGCTGGCCGAGTTAGACGTGTCTTATGCATCTTTATGCTGTCGTTCATGGTGACCAATGTTTTTTTTTCTTATTTAGCACTTTTATACAATAATTTAAATTCACTTATATATATCAACTATTATTTTAATGATTAATAAAAATACAATCGAACTCGATTATATCGAGCACGGTTATAGTGAGATCACGGTTATAATGAGGAAACACTTATTATTATTTTGATTCAGGCCTGTTTTCATACAACTCTTCACTGTTATAGTGAGCTCGCTTCACTGATATAACGTACAAAAATATTGTTAACAAGTGAACAAAATACACTACACGGTCTAAAAGCCCTAATTTTTGAGAAGTCATAAAATCGAAAACATCGTCTGCCGATGAGGTTCCTGATTGTTTACGATTCCTTTCAGGTTTGTGAATTCTTAGAAAAAAAACAATGTGTGTTTATTTTGTGTGCGTAGTAAATAGTAGTAAGTTTTAAACATTAAAACAGAGCAGTATTTTAAATTTTGTTAAAAAATAATGTGATTGAATGTAGTATTTTACTTTAAAATGTTTTTGTTCATACAATTATAGATTTTTCATTTTTCATATGAATTTGATTTGCTTTTAATTTGATTGGATATTAAATATTTTTTTGTAATAACGAGTAACGGTTGTAATGAAGCAAATTTAGCTGATCCCTTCGTACTTATTATAACCGAGTTCGTCTGTATTCATATTTATCAGACTTAAAAATCGCTGAAGTTTCCATATACGCTGAGTTTACAGCACCGGAGCGCGCGTTATTATTTTAGCACCGTATGGGAAAGGTTAATAAATAAAAGGTATAAAAATTATTAATTCTTATATAATTTACCGTCATTATCATTCGAGTATTTCTAGTTTTAAATATGACGAAACAACCACATACGATTCGTTTTACATTAATTACATTTGAAATTACTGAAAAACCTCAGTAAAATTTAAAATGTATTTTAAAAGGGTATTACGGCACAGAAAATCAAAAGATACATAAAAAAAAACATGTTTCCTTAAGGTATCTACTTTATTTTCTACTTGGAACCTCCAAGTGCGCTGCTCGCTTCAAATCGGTCATCTTAATACCATTCTCAATCTCAATCACGCCGATCTGACTCGGCTAATAACATCTGAGCGCTAAGAGAGTGGTGAGTAAATCTTCCAGCTCCGAGAACCCGCGGTTCGGGCCGCCCACAATACGCGCGCGGCTGATGTAAAACACGTGATTTTCCCCAAATACGGACATAAGAGGTCGCAGCCGCCAGGAGAGGCGCGCGCGGGTGTCGTGTAACAACTACCAAATAGAACTGTGGAATTTCGGAAAGGATGCCGACGTCTGAAAGTGGAAGAAGACAATTCCAAACGGATGAAACGACTGTTCGCAGATACACGTGAAGAAATAAATTACATTATGTTATGAACAAATAAGGAAGAACCATTTGTATAAATTACCCTATGAACTAGCAATGTGTGTATATTTAAAGAATACAGAGCTAAGTTTAATAATACAGTGAAACCTCTATCTATCGTTTTTGAAGGGACCTATTGAAATAAACCATGAATGCGGGAATATAAAAAAACGTTACATTTTTCATACTTCAATTTTTAATACATATTCTAAAAAAGATACATATTTCACATGTAAAAGAATGTTTAAATAAAAATAAAATTTGGAAGCTGCACGGAAACAATTTTTTTATTAAATTAAAATTTATATTGTATAATGTAAAACGGCAGTCAGCAGCAGCGTTCTCCTTCTTTATCTCTCTCGAATGTTCCTCTCATTGTTTACGAGCGCCGTTAATCGAAACAAATTTAAGCTGCTAAAGTAAGCTACGTAATTTAAATAATTAATGCCGTGTGCATGGGGGAACAATCCATGTGATCAATATTTGATTGTTTTGTATGAAATTAATTCGGGACTTGAAGAAATAAACTATACATGCGGGAAAACGATTATTCGAGGAACGATCGATCAAAATTTCACTGTATATATTTTTAAGTATACTAGATACTGGCGTAATTAGTCAGTGTAATGTATTGGTGCTCACGTTAGATAGAGGTCCAAAAAGTCCGCGCCCTACAAAACATTTGGAGCATCGAGACTTTTCATCACTAATATGGACGAATATTTATTTTAATCTAGCACAGCAATGAATGGAATTAAATTTAAGTTTAAATTTAAAGTTTAAAAATCATTAGCATTACGAAAACATTATCAAAATATGCCCTGCTACCAGACCATTTTTTTTTCATGAAAGCGTTCATATCATAAGAAATAAAATACTAATTTTGTTATTATTATTTAATTAATTAAACCGAATAGTACTATTATAATTACATATTATACAATACGTATATGCGAGCCCTACCGTTTTGCACTGAGGCCCAATTTTTTTAATTACTCCACTGCTACCGAAAAAGTAAGTAGGGAATATTTTATTTCATTCTGAAAACTTGAATGCTAGAGGCTGACAGCTACTGAGAATGAAAGTGGAATATTTAATGATGAAAATTTTAATGCATGCTAGAGACGAAGGTAAATTAATGAAAAAGAGGAGAATAGGAGGAATATATAAAGAATGAAATTTTCTGGAGCATCGTCGGACACACAGTTAACAATATACCTGTAGATATGTAACATAAATTTAATTTATACAAAAATCGTGACTGCTTGTGTAAAAATAAATCATGGGGTTTTGTTCCTTATAATTAAATCTAGAATTTATTTATATTAAGGCATCATATTTTTTAAATACAGATAGGTACGTACACCTCACATTAATATTCTTAATGTTTTCAACGCTTGTACTATGAAAATAGGAGGCTCGAACTCTCGACCACTAGATCACTAAGCGAGTGTCTTAACCACTACACCGACAAGCACGTCGACCAATATTGAAACATAAATATATATGTAGAACTACTGTTCCTATTCTGGTGTACATTTGTCGCAAGTTCCAATCGTTGATATTAAATCCTTATGACGACAGCATCCTTCATCAGCGTATTGGCCTACTCCAGGTTTAATAAGATCCAACAACCAACATCTGTGGCATCCGTGCTCACTTCATATATCTGTCTTTTTGAACACTGTGCAATCTAGTATAAGAAAAATGTTGTCTACCAAATGGCACAGTGTTGCAATTAAGCATTGAAACACTTTAGTGCGCAGTTCAGATGATGTATAATATGTAAAAATGTAGACTAAATTTTCAAAACAGTAGTTATTTATAATTTATGGTAGATAATTTGCATTCATTTCCTCGGCTCGGCACGCTCAAAAAATGCAATACAACATCAGTCATTACGTCGATAATTATTATGAACGGTACAAATCACGCAAAGAACATCAGTCATTACGTCGATAATAGTTATGACCGGGACAAATCATTGCGGACGCGCAAAAAATACGAAATGTCTTCCTACGCGAAGCTATGGCGACTGCGCATAATCTAAAACCATATAAAGAGATCAATTTTTATATAAGTGTATCGCAAACCTCACAACACATTTAAAGTAAGAAATGTACTAAAACGTCGAAAATATTATTGATTCAGAAAGGGGGTTAGGTTAGATAGGTGAAGGTGCGCATGTCCCATAGAGTAACAATATATGCAAAATTTGATAGGGGAAAAGTGAAATGTCCGATGGAATGATGTGGGATTACTATATTTTTATCAGGGTCCTAGGGTGCACCTGAGCAAATTTTTTAACGAATGGCGTTAAATATAATTTATTTTTAAATCATTTGGCGAAGGGAAGAAAGTATGTCTTATTTATTCATAGTTCTAAAGAGTAAAATTGTGTAATTTGATTTAAACCGGTCAAAGGGTGTAGAATTATAGAAAGGCCACATAGACGTGCTTACTAAAAACATGAAACTCTTTGACTTCCTCTCAAATTGTGTTTCTAATTATTTACAATCAAATAACGTTTTCTGAAAATATGGAGTAAATAATTTTGCTTGGCGAAGCGAGGCTACGAAATAGACAAAAAAATTCAAATCGTATTTCGTAAAAATATATTTGATCTATTAAGATCCCGTTTAAGAAAAAGGAGACGGAAGGTTGTAGGAAATAAGATTTGTACATGGGATACGTGAAGTATCTATTATCACAATTTTTATTATCATTTAGGAAAATAGATCTGTAGTATTTTTTACACATATTGAATTAGTCAATTAGATTAGAAAGAGATAGATTTTTTTCTGTATATCTTTCTAATTGATTCGTTTAATTTGTATTAAGAATATTTTGATTCAGAGTAAAAATTACACGATATGTTATTTTTGATGCTTGGTTATTTATTAAACCACGGACCGGTAGGTCTGCGATTGAACCTAATTCTGTGTATATAATAAATACCTAGTTAGATTAAAGTGTGTGTGTGCATAAATATTCCAAAAACATTATAATTGTTGCGCACGTAGGAGATGATAATTAATCATATAAAAATAAATATTGAATAATAAAGTAATTGTTTACGCGCTTTTAAAATTTTGAATATTTGTGTACTTTTTGTATGGATTTAAAAACAGAAAACAAAAGCGAAGCTGCTTCTGGGACGAGAGTTTTTGCGATTAGGACGGACTTTTACTGCGGCGATAATAAAAACATTTTGTATTATATATTTTCGGATTATCGGTTATGAGAAAGTTTTCGGTGGCTGAAAGGACCATCAGACTACAAGGAGAGCGACGTCGGCGTCTACCAGCACAGGTTCACAAAGGTTTGTGTACTTTGAATTTGAGTAGATTGAATTACTGTATTCAACATTACTTATAGAAAACCCAGAACTAGCTATCGAAGTATTTACGGCAACAGTATTTTTTTTTTTGATTCAGTAGCCGTATTACGTGAACAGTTCGAATGCGCTATCCAATGTTGTGGTATGTGCGCGATATTTGGACAACTCACGTTAACGATTTGCCTCACCAGCGAAAAACCGGAATAAGGCTCCATGTCAAAATCGGATTGCAATAATGTTCATGATCTCACTCACCATGACAACGCATTCTATGACTAACGAGAACATCGAACGGATAATCGGTTATTAATTACTGGTAGAAGAGAAACTGAATAAAGATCTATGGATATGCTTATACAGAGTGGGCCAACTTGGACTGACTGATGTAAAATGCATAAAACTTTTGTAATTTTAATATTTATTAAAAAAATATATTATTACATGAAAGTGTACTTTGTTAACTTTTTTTTAATCTATGTGTGAAAAATAACACCATTTAAATGAACTCTATTTTCCTGTTGACAAATAATTGCTCTTTCTAAAGTATTTTGCATTATATTACGCAACGTTTCTGTCTCGAAATTTGTTATTTCTGCACGAATATTTTGTTTAAGCTCCTGAATTATTGCCGGTGTGTTCACGTAAACTCGGTCTTTTAAGTAGCCCCACAACAAGAAATCAGGCGCCGTCAAATCTGGGGAACGGGGAAGCCTGCATTTTTTTAAATTAGCCAGTCACCGAAAATAGATCGTCGCGAAACATAATAAAATTCAATAATTTTAACGCGCTCTTGCACTGCCGTTATAAACTTTAATAAATTCTTTATTATCTGTAAAAAAAAAAAAAATAATTAAAAATAAACCCCACCAGTTATAAATTTTTAAAAACAGCCAAGTCGGCCCACCTTTGTTATACTGAACGGTACATAAAAAAATAGGTTATTTAATTTTGTGTTTTACTGCAATTGTTGTTTACCATTTTTTAATAATACTTTATTTTTTTAATTATTACTTATATATTTTTACGGTTGAATTTTGTAAGTAGTATGTTTATTTTTATTGAATAAAACATATTGTTATTGTTCGGACTCTTTGATATTATGACTAATGATTCTGTCACCTGCAGACAGAATATATTTTGTATATTTACACATATATAATTACTCAAATGTATCATTGTTAAATTGAATTTTACCACTTATTTGAAACTTGTATGTATAACATGTATTAGTAATAAGTAATACACAGTAAATAAATGGAGGACGTCCGCGGAAGACTTAGCACGACCAGGTAAACCAGGAACTGGAGGATGGTCCTGTTAGAAGCCTCAATAATCGGCGAGCTTATATGAGAAGATGTATGAATGTGGATGAGGCGAGAACTGTGTGTTAGGACAGAATAGTATAGCGCACTATCATCTCTTCCTACCCCCGCGGAGAAATGGCATGATGATAAGTTAGTCACTTAGTAAATAAATCTAAAAATCTCGAACATCTTCAGCCACGAATATTTGACTTTGTGTTGTTTAGAATGCAGTAATATATTTTTTAACGATGGACCTATTCGCGTGGATAATAAAATGCGACCATAACGTAAAAAGCTTATCGATTATTATCGAAAAAAATTGTTTCAAAAATGCCTCGGATTCATTTTCACGCGAAATAACAATGAACAAAGAGGAAAAAATCCAACATTACCATACTGGCGGACCCGCAGCAATTAAATAGCATAACGATATAAAATGCAGATACCCGGTGGGTCGGAGGTGACGCTAAAGATCTCGAAGAATTCCTGCATCATTACCAACTTCACACCGGTGTCCGCCCTCCGCGCCCTTATCTAGATCTCTCTCCAAAATGAGCCGAGAGCGTGTGTCGCCGGGAACAAAACCTCTTGTTCAATTGTTTTATGCGCGACAATGGAAAATTACAAGGAAATTGCGCGAGCCTACACTGCCGGCCGTGAGCACGGAATCAAAAGAAAATATTTTTTTTAATATATATTATTTATATGTATGAACACATGAAATATTTAATGTAATAAATTATTTAATTTCGACTGATTTCGATTGCTGTCGACATGAAGACATAAATTGAATATAATATTATTATATTCAATTTATGTCTTCATTATAACAACAAAAAAATGTACTTATGAGATAACCTAATTTAAAATGGTGGATAAGTTTTTACACTATGTATGGATGAATTTACTCTACTTTTATATATCATATTAAATACTATATATTTACAATCTTAATGATCTTATTTTTAATGATTTGCTCTACTTTTCGAATTTTTATATTTTTATTTAGCGTGTTCAATAGTGTTACAGACAAAGTGCAAACTACGGAAATGTACACATTAACCAGTCAATGTATGCACCAACAGTTACAGTATACACAAAAGAATTTATGAACACTCTAAGTAGTTGTTGTATGCATTCACTGTTCGGTTTCTGTCAAAGTATTCACAATGTTCACTTAACGTACGGTACATTGAAGTTACCATATTAAAAAAAATGCAGTGTTTACTTATTTTTGGGAAAAATCTAAAATATTATTTTCAGTGAATACAAAATATTTGTGTGGTTTATGATGATCCATGGCAAAGGATTGTCGATGGTGCGACATCATCTATGGACGACGCGGGAAAGAATCAGTGAAAAAGCGCGCGCGAAGGAGTGTTGACGTTGTGTGGAAAAAGGTATTAACGGTGAAAAAGGTGACAATAACAAGCTATTTCGGCGTGTAACGATGGCGACAGTAAAAATTGGTGATTTGGTGAGATGTTTTGACGGTGAAGGAGACGTCATTCAGTGGTTGGAGAAATTGGAATTGGTGGCGAGATTGAAGGATATCGGAGATCTCGCAACCGTCATACCGCTATTCTTGGAAGGGTCCGCGTTTGCCGTCTACAGCGAATTGAGAGACGAGGACAAGAAAGATGCTGAGTGCATCAAAAAAGCCCTGCGCGATTCATTCGCTATGAACCCGTTTCAGGCGTACGAGCAGTTGGCCCAGCGAAGGTGGAAAGATGAGCCTGTCGACGTGTATCTCACTGAGCTGAGAAAGTTGGCCAAATTGGCGGGTGTGGTGACGGACCAGTTGCTCAGACGAGCATTTGTTGTGGGATTGCCGGCCACGATATCACGTGAGCTCAGGGCGTTGCCAGGCGTAGAGACGATTGCGCTGTCATCCCTGCTCGAACGGGCGCGGGCGTTGATGGCTGAACTGCACGATCCGGGCGTCGCGGCTGCGGTCGTTAGACAATCGAGTGGGACACCGAGGCAATGTTTCAAGTGTGGTGGGCCACACCTTATGAGATATTGTACTCAAAAAGCTCTGTCGTGTTGGACATGTGGTGAAACAGGACACGTGTCACGTGAATGCCCCACGAAGGAGGGAAACGGGAAAGGAAGAGCTGGTGCGCCGGTAGTTCTTCCTCGTCAACATTAACGGCGCTACCGATTGTGAAGATTTGTGTGGGAGGAAAGTTGGTGCGAGCATTGGTGGATACGGGGTGTTCAAGAACAGTGCTGTCCAGTTCCATTAGGTGTGACGTTCGCAGTGGCGGGAACCGATGCAGGTTGATTAGTGTTGATGGGAGTCAAGTGCCGTGTGTGGGCGAAGCTGTAGTCAGCATTGACGTGATGTGTGGGGTGAAAAATGGTGAGCGAAGGGCCCAATCTAGTGGAGTGTGGGTTAGTTGTGTGGTGGTGAACAAGTTGTTTGATGGCGTGGATGCGATTATTGGGATGGATTTCATAAAAATGTGTGGAGGAGTAACGGTGAATGATGACCAAGTGATTTTTTCGTGTGTACAAACAAATCTTGATTGCCATGTTATAAATGCGGCAGCTGAACCTGAAACTATCTGTATCGAAGATCAGGACTTTCAAGCACGGTTTGATGGTCAGAAGTGGTGGGTTAGATGGGCGTGGAAAGAAGGACCGGTAGCTTTAATGAATGACATTGCATCATATTCCAGTCTTCACAAGCACGATGTGAAGGATGCGATCAAGGACGAACTGGAGAGGTGGATGAAGGAAGGCTGGTTAAAGCCGTGGACCGGGGAGTGCACGGGTGTTGTACCACTACTGGGAGTCATTCAGAAGAACAAGGGAAAGGTCAGGCCAGTGCTTGATTATAGAGAGCTAAACAACCATGTGCAAAGTCACACGGGGGAAGAGGTTGCAGTATGTGATGAAACTCTCAGGAGATGGAGAAGACATGGTGAGCAACTTAAACTCCTGGATTTAAGGTCGGCGTACCTTCAAATCCGCGTTGACGAAGATCTGTGGAAATATCAACTTGTGAAATTTGAAGACAGAGTGTATTGCTTGACGAGATTGGGTTTCGGGTTGAACAGCGCTCCCAAAATCATGACAAGAATAGTTAGAGAGGTCTTGTCAAGAAACGAGAGAGTTAAGCGAGGCACTGACAGCTACATTGACGACATCATAGTGGACGAGACAGTGGTTTCAGCTGAGGAGGTAGCGGCTCACCTGAGGAGGTATGGATTGGAAGCAAAGCCACCATTAGATCTGGAGGGCGGACGCGTTCTCGGGCTTCGAATTGAGCGAGAAAATGGAGTTCTGGTGTTCAGGCGTGGGAATACTATTCCTGAACTGGAATCAGCTACAAAGCTCACGAAGAGGCAATTGTTTTCTGTCTGTGGGCAGTTGGTTGGCCATTACCCGGTGTGTGGGTGGCTTCGAGTTGCTTGTAGTTTTGTGAAAAGAGCATGTTCTGGGGATACATGGGACTCACATGTAGGAGAAAATGCCCAGAGAATTCTCAGTGAGGTGATCCAAAAAGTAAAATGCGATGATCCCGTAAAGGGTTTTTGGAATGTTCCTGCAGATCTTACGACGGGAAGAGTGTGGTGCGACGCAAGTTCATTAGCGTTCGGAGCTATGGTGGAAATTGATGGGAAAGTTGTAGAAGATATGTCATGGTTAAGAAAGACCACGGACGTTGGTCATATCAATGTGGCAGAACTTGACTCTGTTGTTAAGGGAATAACGCTGGCATTGAAATGGGGACTAAGAGCTATGGAGTTGATGTCAGATTCCGCAACAGTGGTGGGATGGGTCACGTCTGTTTTGACGAAGGATCACCGGATCAGAGTTTCTGGTATGTCTGAAATGTTAGTCAAAAGGAGGCTTGGACTGATAAAAGAACTGGTGGACGAATATGGTCTCGAGTTGACCATCACTCTTGTTAAGTCAATAGAAAACAAGGCAGATCCTTTGACAAGAGTTGATCGCAGCTGGCACAGAAGTGATGTGGCGGCTGTGGGAGTGGTTGAAAACTCTGATGTGAAACGCTTGCATGAGCAACATCATTTTGGTGTAGACAGGACTCTTCATCTGAACCGACTGGTGAACCCGGACGTTCGGAGAGAGGAAGTGGTGGAATGCGTAAGAAACTGTATACAGTGCCGGACCATAGATCCAGCGCCTGATAGGCACAACTCTGGAGTGTTGAACGTGGAGCGCAATTGGAGTAGGATCGCAGTTGATGCGACACACTTTGGGAGTAAGTGCTACCTCACTGTCATCGATTGTGGGCCGAGTAGGTTTGCCTTGTGGAAAGAAATTAGAGCCGAGAGCAGTGAAGATGTGGTCCGTAATTTAAAGGAAGTCTTTAGAGAAAGAGGTCCCCCGGACGAAATTTTACTCGATAATAGTAGAGCATTCCGTTCTCTGGCGCTACGAGAATTGTGTAGGGAGTGGGGTGTTCGCCAGAGGTTCAGAGCCGCTTATCGACCGTCAGGGAATGGAATAGTCGAAAGGCATCACCGCACGATAAAGAGGACTGCGGCACGGAGCAAGATCGATCCCCTGCAAGCTGTATTCTGGTACAACTTAGCATCTGCCCACCCGGGTCAAGAAGAGACGTCGCCTGCCAACATTGTGCATGCTTACATGTGGCGGCACCCACTCGTACCACCTGCTGAACTAGAAGAAACCAAGGAATCCTCGTACCGCCCAGGCGATGTTGTAGTTTTGAAGCCGCCCAATGCAAGGTGTACCACAAGGTGGCAGCCTGGTATTGTCACTCGGGTTGTGAGTGACAACAACGTAGAGATAGACGGTGTGCCAAGGCATGTGCTGGACATTAGACGACTGTTTGACGACAGTGAAGAAAGCGAATCAGAAGATGCAGACGATGAGGAGCTCAGTGAGGCTGTGGAGCTGGATGAAGGCATAGCAGCAGAAGATGATGTGCCAAACAAATCCGAAGGACCAAGACGGGGAACCAGGGTTCGGCGGCCCCCGCAGTGGCTCAATGATTATGAGTGTTGATTGGTGATGAGGACATCAGGAGGGCGTGTGGTTTATGATGATCCATGGCAAAGGATTGTCGATGGTGCGACATCATCTATGGACGACGCGGGAAAGAATCAGTGAAAAAGCGCGCGCGAAGGAGTGTTGACGTTGTGTGGAAAAAGGTATTAACGGTGAAAAAGGTGACAATAACAATTTGTTTTAGTAAAAATATGCCTACGAATAGAATAATATTATCGTTTTTTAACACGTGTTACACGTGTTGTTACATTGGCAACATTGTTGTGTTACACGTGTTATTACATTGGCAACACTGCTGTGTTACACGTGTTGTTACATTGGCAACACTGCTGTGTTACACGTGTTGTTACATTGGCAACATTGCTGTGGCAACTACAGTTCTTCCACATTAATGCCATTCAATTGGGGAACGAAAAAATCAGTAATTACATATGTATCTATAGCGCTCTCCATTGACTATAACGTTCTGGTCAGCATCATTTTTGAAGAAACACCAGCTTCTTCGGTGCGCACTGTACGATGTCTCTGCGGATGCCCATTATCAATTAGAGCATGCGTGATGCGAAAACGATTCATGGTTATTCGAATTACTTGTTCAGGTGGACGATTATATCGACTGTAAAATGGACGTAGCGCACGGTAAGTTTCGCGAACTGAACCACGATTTTCGAAATAAATTTGCATAGTTAAACAGTAAACCAAACTGAGCACAAATCAGTTATCAGCTATAAAATTGGCTGTCGCTGAAAAGAGTGTTGCCAATTCCAAAAACAAACCTCTAAAAAAAAAACGCTCTTTATATTCAAATATATTATAAAATCTACGTACGTCAGTACATCCTACCTTTATTGTACAAAGTTTAAAACTAGATTTAGTTAATGTTTATTTAATTTTCACTAACAAATGTTACTGGTCGGTTTCCACGCACACGGCCGGCAGTGTACAAATAACTAAAACACCGCTTTAGGATATCGCCATTTGAGGTTGAATATTCCAACTTTTTTTTAAATCAGACTTTCGCAATCCAGAGAATGTCATTGTACGCGAAACATTAACATAATTCAGAGATATAAAATTAAAGTGCAGTGACGTGAAAATTAGTCTAAACGTTGTTGATTTACCCAGCTGCAAAATTGGTACACAAAATCTGCGGCAGATAATCGAAACGAAGATCACGACGATATCGTACAAGTCAACGATCGAATAGACAGCGTGATTGAGAAATCGATCGAGCACTGATTTGAAGACTGCAATCTCGGCAGAATGTTGTCGGCGCCTTAAACTGTTCGATTTATAGTTTTTTTAGTCGTGGCTTAATCGGCACAGTTATTAGATAACTGTACGTTAATCTGAGTCATTTGGCTGTCCATCCTCTATGACAGGAAGATGAGAGTATGAGATCCAGGCCCAGACATGTCGAACGGTAGGCTGTGAGAATCGGAAGTTGTAGATTATGGACAAATGGGTTAGCGATCAGTATATTAACATAATCAATTTATTGAACAGGTAGTGTAAAAGTAGAACTACCGTATTAGAAGAATTATTCAGAGAACTAGGACAATGATTCGAGTAGGTGGGAAAAGATTCCTTTGAGATGTGTCAGATGGAAACTATTCTAAAGAAAGGAAGTAAAGCAGACATAAGCTGCACACGACTTGCCGACATAGCGCTCACAGAAAAATATAACGCGCACACAAGATTAATTATTAATACTTTGAATATACCATACCTGTCGCTGATTAGATAAAAAAATATATTTAAGTGATACAACATTGCTACGACTATGTCTTCTCTAGTCCTTGATATCAACACATTATATAACGGAACTTTGTCTTCAAACAAATTGTCAATCCGTTCTTTATGTAAAGATATTAAGTACCTACCATTGTCCAGCATACTGACATGATATAAAAATTATATTTATAAATTTTGTTATTCTTTTGCTTCTCAATTAATTTAATATCGAACTTTTTGTTTATATATTTTGTAATTGTTTTTAATTATAAATTATTTATAATATTTTTCTCATTAAGTATTGAACACATTAGGTTCTCCAGAACAGACGAAGAACCTATTAGAGAAGAAATGTACCATCAATATGTTGGCTTATAAAAATACTCAAATAATACAAATTAAATTAATCAATTAGAACTCCCAACAGTTGATCCCCCAACAGTTGGTCCCTCCGACAGTTGTACCTCTGACAGTTGATCCCTCCGAAAGTTGATCCATCGGACAGTTGTTCCCTCTCGTAATTGATCCCCCAAAGCTTCAAGTATTACCAGTAAATACCAGCATACGTGAACGTCATAAATAGGGTAGAAGTTAATATTAATTAATTTATAATAATATATAATTAATCAATAATATTAATTTTATATTAGTTCCATAGCTGAAATTAATATAAAATTATATTTTAATTCGTTTAATTTAAATAAATGATAGTTTAATAATTATTTACACTATATTGTAAGTTAATTATGTATATTAAAATGAAAATAAAAGTAAAATTAAAAATTGAACCAAAATGTCAAAACAATAAATTAAAAATGGTTTATCACAATTAGTTAAAGTAATAATATTTAACATAAAAACGATTTATAATAAATATAAAAACATAATTAATTATCTGGAAATATGTTATTTTGTACGAGAGCAATATTTTTATAAAATTGCTCCCGCCCTATTTATAACATTTATGGATGCAGGTATTTACAATTAAATGTCGGAGGGATCAACTGACGGGGGAACAACTGTCGGAAGGATCAACTGACGGGGGAACAACTGTCGGAAGGATCAACTGACGGGGGAACAACTGTCGGAGGGATCAACTGACGGGGGAACAACTGTCAGGGGAAAACTGTCGGGGGATCAATCGTGAGGGAACCGAAAATTCCATCTATAAATTGAATTTTCATTTGTATTAAAGATTTTTCTATTTATAATCAATTTTTTACATAATCTTAAAAGCTCAACCCAAAAAGCACCTTTCCAGACGCTTGTGTGCAAGTTCATAAAGGGTTTTTCATTAAGGGCGCTCAAACTTTTTTTTAAATAAAACAAAAACGAATGAATATATCTAAAAAAAAATTATTATGTTTTGAAGTACATTTAGTGGCAATTATGTATGAAATCCAATTTCCCTCGCATGATCACCGCGGGCACGTTTGCAGAAGTCCAATCGTTGAATCCAATTTTCCACCACATTTTCACATAATTCGGCCCGAATCGCACCAATTTCGCGTTCAATATTTTCTCTTAGCTCTTGTAACGTCGCCGGCTTGTTGGTATAGACCAAAGATTTAACATAGCCCCAAAGAAAATAGTCCAATGGTGTTAAATCGCATGATCTAGGCGGCCATTGAACTGGTCCATTTCGCGAAATAACACGCTCACCAAATTTGGTTTTCAATAAGTCAATTGTTGCGTGTGCCGTGTGACTGGTAGCGCCGTCTTATTGAAACCACATATTGGCCAAGTTACCTTGCAATTGAGGCCAAAAATAATCAGTTATCATGGAGCGATAACGATTACCATTCACAGTAACGTGACGATTAGCATCATCAACAAAAAAATATGGTCCAATGACACCTCCGGCATGTAATCCACACCAAACAGTGATTTTTCCGGGATGCAATTGTGTTTCGTGAAGCACGTGTGGATTGGTGCCTGCCCAATAACGCATATTTTGCTTGTTTACATATTCATTGAGCCAAAAATGAGCTTCGTCGCTAAAGATGATTTTTCGATGGAATTCAGCATCATTTTCAAATTGTTGTGCAGCCCAATTGAGGAATTGGCGACGCTTCAAATGGTCAAGCGGCTTTAGTTCTTGTGTCAACTGGATCTTGTATGGATGTAGGCCAAGATCTTTTCGCAAAATTCGCCACAATGACGTCACAGAAATGCCCAATTGTTGAGAACGTCGTGTTAGTGACTCATTTGGGTCATCAAGAACAGATGCTCTAGCGGCGACAATATTTTCCTCACTTCGTGCATTTCTTTGTCTCACTGGCACTGGAACATTGTATAGCGACAATGTGCTTTCAAATTTTTGCACCAAACGTTGAATTGTTGATGTGGCAGGCAAGTGATGACGACGATAAAATGGTCGTAATGATCTTAAAGTTGCGGTGAGCGAACGCGAATTTTGGTAGTAGATTTGAATAATTTGCAAGCGTTGCTCCGGTGTGTACTGCTCCATGATGATTTGCCAACTAAGTACGAGTGTTAACCTCAAAAAAAATTGAAGAAATATGGCGTAGTTTCTTGTCCCTATTGAAAGAAAGTTTGAGCGTCCCTATTGAAAAACCCTTTATATTCATTTTTTTATATATTAAAATAATAACATTTATTTATTGTCATAATAAAATAATTCAATTTAATATTTAGAAATATGTCGTTATTTATTACAAGTTTATTTATTATTATATTTTCTCAATGTTTGGAATTACCACGTAAGTGCGAGGGAACAATAAATTCTAGCGTCCTCGATCAAATTTAGTCATAAATTTGCAATGCATTACGTATTTCTTCTGTGTGAAACATTTCCTATATTTCATTATTGTAATTCATAATCAGCTCACCACTTTATTGTTATCTCCCCGCCACTGTTTTCTGACCCAGTTTATATTGTTATCTTTTGTTCTCGTTCTAATACGGATTATTCATTGTTTATACGCTCACTTGAGTTCGGTAGTCCATATGATTACGTTAGGCTATTAGGCCATAGATTGGATTAGGTTAGTGTAATTTTTTTTTAAATTTTTATTACATTAATAATGAACATAGACACTCACTGAAATAATGCTAAAACGACTTGAAGTATTTGAGATACGGATCTACAGACGACTTCTAAAATATAATGTATGTATGATAATCCAAATGTGAAAGTAAAAAGAAATCCTTAAAACAATAAGAATCAGGAAATTACAATATTTTGGCCATATCATGAGACATCCAGAAAAGTAGCAGAACCTGCGTCTCATATTCAAACATTCTGGCTGAAAAATCGAAAGCAATGTTTCGAAAGTTCGGTTCAAATAATTCTGCGAACTGCTGCAAACAAAATAATGATCGCCAACATCATCGTTAACGTTCGATAACCGAACAAACACTTGAAGAAGAGAAAAGTAAAAAGAAATTTGCTATCTAAAGTGCATTTTATATACCAATCAAAAACCAGCAAAGAGTGGCGGGCAGAGATAACAGAAAATATCTTAATACTCTGCTACAAATATTTAAAACAGAATGTACTCGTATAAGTACGTAAGAAAGTAGATATTTACTTTGCCTACTCGAGATATGTCCTAACAGGCTAATTGCGAGCTGGCGCAATCCGATATAAAAAGACAAGAAATCGCCTGCGCCCACTCCCCCGTTGACACTCTCTAATTGCGCGAACATTGGGACATCCAGGAGTCGGACGGCGCGACTCGAAGCTACCTTAACTTCTCGAAGAACCTCGATCTTTGACCGCGGGGAAAATAAACGCGGAGCTAAGAAAATCGAGACGGGCCCGCATTGAAAAGTCGGGCAAACACGCCGACTGATTGGGCTAATTGACGGTAATTGTGCCCCTGTAGCTTGGCGGAGAAGCAATAAACAGTTCCACTTTTTACAACAAATCGTAGTGACCACAAATTGCTGGTGGATGGATAAAGGTAAATTCGATTCAATGGGACTAATCGTCACGACAGCGGCGAGATTGATGACGATATTGTTTACATTATACAACAGAAAACATTTTCTTGTTTTCCGCTGCGTCATTGGTATTCCAGGTTTATAAAGCGCTACCAATGTGCAAACATCTTAGCTTACCCTCCTCCCCTCCTCCTCAGGGACCAAATAAATACGTCATACTCGTAGAAAAATAATATATGTGACAAAATTTCTCGTACAATAGTAATCTCAGAAAAATATCCGTCCAAAAATTTCATACTTCGGTAATATCAAAAAAATATATGTGACATAAAATTTCATACTACAGCAATCCCAGAAAAATGTGAAACCCAAAGTTTCGTACTACAGTAATCCCAGAAAAATGTGTAATCCAAAGTTTCGTACTACAGTAATCCCAGAAAAATGTGTAACCCAAAGTTTCGTACTACAGTAATCCCAGAAAAATGTGTAACCCAAAGTTTCGTACTTCGGTAATCTCAGAAAAATATGTGACTAAAAATTTCGTACTACAAAATTAACCTAAAAAAAAATGTCACGTATGTTACCACGGTGACTACACATTTTGCCCAGTAAAACGCATACATCTGTATCACCAGCATCACAGCGGTTGAAGCGTCTGACTAGAAATCAAATTCTCGCTAGGAGTGTAGGTTTGAATCTAATCGTCTTCGAGGTTTTTTAACTTAAGTATTTTTTAAACCTGAATTATTTTACTTTATTTCCAAGCAATAATTTTTAATTTAATAATAATCTACTATTACATTATACGCCAATAACGTAATTGCTGTTCACACACTCTATATTTAGCAAATATATTATATAAACCGCATTATTTATTTTCCTAATAATGCTGCCGATACAAACCAGGCGACCGGACAACGTGACAAGGTAGAAAACAATATTATTTGAAAATATGTTTCCAAATATTGCACGTACAAATCTTAAGTGCACACGGTGCTCGTGTAGTTAGTAGTATTAAATAAAATCAATTCTATAATTTTGCGACAATTATTCGCCCGTCATTCATTATTCGATAAAAAAAAAAAAAATCAATAAATTAATACAATATTAAAATTAGTGGGTCATTTTTTTGTCGTAGCCGACATTTCGGACCAAATTTATATAGCCGTCATCGGGTCCATTTAAATGTGGCCTGAAATATCGGCTACGACAAAAACAAACCCACAGCAAATTATCTCTGTCGGCCGTGAAATCCTACATGTATGTATAATTTAAAATGTGTTGGGAGACTTACTGAAAGACCGTGTTGGGTATGTCAAATTACGATCATGTATACGGTGAACATTTGTAATCGATCTGATGACTCACATTTTAACTGTCATAATTTAATACATTTTGTATGTTTAATATAAATAATACACAATAAAAAAAAAATACACAATGAAATGTTTTTATTCCATGTTTACACGTGTTAGAAAATTTTCATTATTTGTCATCACACGACCACTATAATTCAAAAGTATCTACATCCGTGAAGTTATAACTTTTTCAATTATAGTAGTATAATAAAAATAAACTAGTCCTGATGGCGAAATAGCAAAATATTTTTCCGCGCCAAGATAAACAAGTGAAAACATACATACATGTATTATAGAGTAGTAGATATTCACACAAATAATATCTGGGAATTCTCGCAAAACCCTAAAAGGAACCTCCCATTGAGATATCAAAAGGATAGGAAAGGAAGGAGATATAAAAAAAAAAAACAGAAAAGGAGCCTCCCATTGAGATATCAAAAGGATAGGAAAGGAAGGAGATATCAAAAAAAAACAGAAAAGGAACCTCCCATTGAGATATCAAAAGGATAGGAAAGGAAGGAGATATCAAAAAAAAACAGAAAAGGAACCTCCCATTGAGATATCAAAAGGATAGGAAAGGAAGGAGATATCAAAAAAAAAACAGAAAAGGAACCTCCCATTGAGATATCAAAAGGATAGGAAAGGAAGGAGATATCAAAAAAAAAACAGAAAAGGAACCTCCCATTGAGATATCAAAAGGATAGGAAAGGAAGGAGATATCAAAAAAAAAACAGAAAAGGAACCTCCCATTGAGATATCAAAAGGATAGGAAAGGAAGGAGATATCAAAAAAAAACAGAAAAGGAACCTCCCATTGAGATATCAAAAGGATAGGAAAGGAAGGAGATATCAAAAAAAAAACAGAAAAGGAACCTCCCATTGAGATATCAAAAGGATAGGAAAGGAAGGAGATATCAAAAAAAAACAGAAAAGGAACCTCCCATTGAGATATCAAAAGGATAGGAAAGGAAGGAGATATCAAAAAAAAACAAAAAAGGAACCTCCCATTGAGATATCAAAAGGATAGGAAAGGAAGAAGATATCAAAAAAAAACAGAAAAGGAGCCTCCCGTTGAGATATAAAATGGGTTCAAAACAAACTAACAGAATCACTTTCAATAATAATAAAAAATCTATCTATCAAAAAAATATAGTTAACACCGGAACTCGAAATGGGAATTTTCTCTTATCGGGAGAATGAGTTCCCAATTACACCACTGTAACCATTTACAATGTCGTCGAATTTTACATTTATATATTATTCCTTATATTATAGTGCGACATCTATTATTTTCCAAATTAAACAATAATAAAACCAATGGACATTTATGGTTGCGAAACGTGGTGCCTAAACCAAATAGGAAAAAAAATGCAGTTTTTGAGCGCAAAATACTTTAAAAAATATATCGACCTACACTAGAAAATAGAACTTACAGAATAAAAATGAATCATGGGCTCGAAAAATTAATTGAGCAAAAAACAATCGTCAGTGTTGTAGATCCCAAAGACTGCGATGGGCTGGCCGTATTGAAAGAATGCCAGATGACACCGAAGATCATGACCAAGTGGATACACCGATAGAGCCAGAAGCAGATCAGGGAAGAGGTGGGCTGATTATGTAGAAGAAGGAGATTGGAACGGGATGAAAGAGTTCGCGAACTGAAGAAGAATGATCAGCACTTTTTTTTTTAAAAGAACAGCTGGAGGGGGGTCACTCTTTACCGGGACCGGTTTAGAAGCTGGGGCTTCCTTGTCGGTCCCACTCAACAAAGCAAATAAAAATACGTAATATTAAATCAATAACATATTTAAGTATATGCAAAATGAAAGAAGAGAAGAAATTCAATGCGGTTATTAATAATTATCGCAAAGATTTTAAAATTTAGACCCTCCAGCATTCCTCAAGTGCATGCTGCCTTTTATATATTCATAAAAATCATAAAACATAAATCCATAGAACATAGTTTTACACACAGATGGAAAATTAATGGATAATTAAGGTGCAGTAGTTCAAGGCAGACACTCAGGGATCCATTCATCAAAAAACACTCCCGAAGAGGGTCAATGGATGAGACACAAAATGGATTGAGTCACACTTACGCGGACGGACTAGCGGAATTGCAAAACACGAGGTATGGAGAATGAAAAGTAGGCACGTGGGTGGAGTCCCACCCACGCAGGCCAGCCTAACTGCCCAACTAAGGAGCTCCAACGAGTCACCCATATCCGAATAAATTCCTTATATAAAACAAGATTCGTCCCATTATTAATTAGGCATTAATTCCTGCAGCACTTGTGGAGGAGGCCAAATCCCATCCTAGGATGTAATGCCGTGGAAGAAGAAGATCTATTAGTTACAATTACTTTCTTACAAAGATTTTTGAGATTCATTGCAAATAAAAAGATGATGACTTTTAATAAGAAATAATAGATGTAAATTATAAAACATATTGTATTATATTAAGGACGTTCCCAAAGAGCAGTTGTACTCAATCTTCAAGAAGATTCCACGGTATGTAAACTACTATGAATAGAATAAAAAATAGTTGAGGTACAGTGTACTTTTTCGCTTCCGCTCACATGCGCAGAAGTTCAAAAATCTCTCACTATTATAAAAGGAAACGTCAAAACCATTCAAAAGTAGCTCACTTTTAACATTTTTTATAACAAAACGAATACCGTTGGTTTAGTTAATTTTATAGAAAGATATTTGTTAAATTTTCAATTAATGATTCTCAGTTTTCCAAAGTAAGAAAATTACTATTGCTATTCAATTAAACGTGAGCTACAACATCGATCGGGGTATGGTTCGTATACAAATTTTAATAGTCAATATTTAAAAATTTACTACCGCAAGGACTATTGAAAAAAATTTCTACGTATAAAGACACTCATAAGTATGTGTTCAAAGTTTCAAAAGGATTATAAGAAAAGTGATTTTTTGGGAACGTCCTTAAGAATCTTTTCTCAAAACATCTTATGTGGCATAAAAATCAGATAAACCAAAAACATTAAACGATCAGTAGTTTTATTTATTATTTTAATATTGGTAATGGACACAATAATCCCTTTTCGAAAAGGCTAACAATAGATAATTGAATATACATTTTTGGCATCCAATGAAAATTAAAAACTATCATAAACCAAGAAAATCGAATCAAATCAAAATTCTCAACGATATCTTTGAAAATAATATCATATATAAATTATTTTTAAATCTCTCGAGTGTTCATAGATAAATATGCTGGAAATGATCAGAAAAAAATATGCCAAGAAATATAAACCGTCGTCGTTACAATAAAGTACATATTTCAATCCCTGTAAATATAGAAATGGACATTACTCTTATTAAAGTCTTCAACACCCAAACATGACTCGAATAACGAATAAACCAGATCGATCAATTTTTACTCTCTCCTTATGCTTAGTTTATTGAAAAGTTCTTCGAAATATAATAAAAAGCATAAGTCTATTTTGAAAGTCAATAAAGCGGATTTTAAAAATTATACTATTATGATAATAAATTGAAAAGAAGAACCAAAGAGCACGTGTAAAAAACAGTATGGATGAGAAAGGACGCGTATCAGAAAAGGGAGTATGACGTTTCGTAAAGAAAATGAATATTAATACAGTATGGTAATTCGTGTTAAAGATTATGATTATGAAATATTACCAATATATAGGGGCTGGTATTTGTAGGAGTATTTGTAGCTAGAGCGGGCGTATTATAAGTTCAAGTTAAACGTAGTTCACTGAAGGCGGTGCAGCGGTGCGTGCCAGAAGATGTGTCCGAGAAGCTGGCCAGAAGAGTGAGTGTTAGTAACCACCAGAGGTTCTGGTGGTTACTAAAACTGGTTCGATCGCAGTGCGTTGTTGCCTGCAATTTGGCGGAAACCAGGCGGACTGTACAGCTGTTTAGTGCTTGTTTATGCAGATCTGTGAAACGCGAGCAGTGATAGCAACGAAGCGCAATTATAATTTTTTACTAATCTGTACTGCAATCTAACGGATTTTTTAAAGAAAACTTTGGTATTTTTAAAGGCTACTTTAGTATTTTTTCATACGCTAACATAGATAGCAATATTTGAATATGTCCAATAACACACAATTACTGGATTTTTACCTACAAAAGCACTGTTATTAAATAAATATCAGATGTCTCATAGAGACGAAGCTATTTATATTATATTTAATGGAAAATATTTAGAAATACGGAGTAATTAAAGGAATTATCTCTCAATCTCCACATTAAAGATTTAAAAATATTGATTTCTCAGGCGAAGACAGGTCGTAAGCCCTGTAATTACCCCATATTTGTATATATTTTCCATTAAATATAATAAAAATAGCTTCGTCTCTATGAAACATCCGATATTTATTTAATAATATAGATAGACTGCGAAAGAATTGCACAAGGTGTTCCGTAACACCTGACGGCACCCGTAAATATATTCGATAGAAAGAAGCGTGTAGTCCACAAGAGTCTTGAAGCGCTCGCGTCATAAGTAGTGAAAAATGCAAGACAAGTAGCACGCTCTGCCGAGCCGGCCGGTGGGCAGCCGGCCGGATTTCCAAAAATGGCGTCGCGAACAATGCGGGAATAATGGATGAAACATCCGCGCCGTGAAAAAGTCCGCCGCGCCTCGGTTGACGGAAACAGAGCGAATATGATCGCCATTATATGTTTTATGTCCGCTGTTATAATATCGCCCGCAAATAATGATAATAAGAATACGCCCCAGACCACCATTTGCGGACGGTCGGCGTCAATCATTTTTAACTATCACTTTATACTTAGTTGAAATAATACAACAGGTCTTCGATCCGAGTAGCCGTAACGAGCCGCGCGAAGCGTGCGACGTCACGGTTTACCCGGGTCGCGAGTACCTCATATTGTGACGCTGCTAATACTGACCGGAGTATGACATTGTTGGCTTAATGTCAGGCGACTATAAGGCCAAACCACACATACTAAAACAAAATCTCTAGTATTTATATCTAAATCTACCTAAAATGTACGTACTCACTAGTCCTGGGGAAACTCGTAAATATAATAAATACATTTAGTGAATTTGAACGAGCCCAAGGTAAAATTTATTTTTCTCTTTGAATATTTTTATTTTCACTTCTAATTGTTTTTCTTTTTCCAACAGTTCGACGAAAGACACAAGGATGTTTGATTTTACAAAATCAGTTCCCTATTATTTGAGATACAGCACTGGAGATGACAACGCGTCACGTGCTCCAGTCGCATCAGTATTATTCCTCTTTCGTCATAATTTTTTATTTTATTTATTAACATTTTTCTATGCGTAATACTTTACGCACATTTACTACATGGAATGACGGAAGGGCTAGAGAATGCCGAGATCCTCGAATATCAGACCCGGCACCAGCCATATGGAAGCTGACGGATCACAGGCATATACCTAGTCACTTAGTCGGGTAGCAACGTATTTAAAAATGTAATCATAAGTATATTTATAATGAAATCACATTTTTATTGTAAAGTTGAAATTTTAGATAATTATACTTAAGGCTTTCCTTTCAAAAATAATTCATATTTCCGCGCTTTTATATATATCCGCGATATTTGCTAATTTAACTATTAACCTCATCTTGAAAGCATATGTAATTCATGTAGAATTTCTCAAATTTCAAACTGGAATAATGAAAGCTCACCCTTAATACAGCTTAAATTAATCAATTAGAAAGATATACAGAAAAAATCAGTTTATCGAAAAAAAACCAGTCGCTACCGGGATTCGAACCTGGACCTCTTCCTATCCGGGGAAGCGCGTTCACCATTTCGCTATAGCGATCGAATACATTTTCGAAAAATTTTGTACTTATATTATTAACTAACTTACCATCACGCCGTTTCCTCCCGGGGGTAGGGAGAGAGGATAGAGCGCCACACTCGTCTGTCCTGACACACAATTCTCGCCTCATCCTCATTCATACATCTTCTCATATAAGCTCGCCGATTGTTGAGGCTTCTAACAGGACCATCAACCAAGTCTTATATTATACTTACCATGTTTCTGTGATAATTAAGGCAAATAAAAAGAATCACATAGAAAAACACAAAATATCAAAAAATATGTAGATACCTTCGGGACTCGAACATGGAAATTTGTCTTGCCAGAAATGAACGAAAACTCATCGAATTTTCGACTTTACAACACTTAGGTATAAAGTCAAAAATTCAATGTGAAATTACAAGGTTAACACAGTGTAAATGGTAACTCATTCTATCGATAAGAGAATATTCCTGGTTCGAGTCTAATTGGAAACTATATAATATATTTTTTCTGTACATGTTTCTAAGTGATTCATCTTTTTTTTTTAAATCACATATGTATAACAAGTATATATATATATTTTTTAAACGCGAGCATTTAAATTAGAGGCGGGTTGACTCTTCGATACACCCACAGCGATCAAACTATGTCTGTAGTGCAAAAACCCTTAATTGAGTCTATCCAGTCGTGATACAACAAACGGTTAAATAACTTCACACAAAATTGCTGACAGCGAGAAACCTAACACCTTTTAACTTTCGACACTTGGCGAGACTTCGGCACGACCGCGCTTCACTTCCGCACCGAGACGGGACAGTGTCGCTAGTCATTACAGGGAAGTGTCGCTAGTCACTAGGTGTCTGTGACGCGAACCGTAAATTTACATAGGATCGCTCACACCGGACGAAGGTCGGGATAAATTACCAACCGTACGCGGTACAACGGATTTAGTTCGCAGTACTTTATAAGTGGGTACTTGCCTAAATTCCAAATCGAAAATGTTCATGCAGTGTCCGAAAACCCCGTACAGTTACGGAGATAATCAAGATTCAATTAATGTTTTTTTTTTTAAACGGAATATTCAAGTAATATGAATATAATACATCAGTAATAAATTCCACAATAATGTAATAAAGTTGCCTTACAAGTGGTACAAGGGAAAGCGAAAAATTCGAAATCAATCTAAAACAAATTTATAAAAATACTCACTATCGCATTATGTACTCAAAATGTCATTTTATATCAACAAAAAAACAATTAATTATATATAGCATAGAAATAAATAAAAACTGTTTAAAATCAGAATCAAATTTCTGATTTTACACCTGTAGATTGAACATTTTAGTCCGAAATTTTGAAAAACTACCAACACCAGAAAAATTTTTTTTTAGTATTATCCTTTTTTCTCACTCGTAAGTTCCACATACCCAAACTACCTTAGCAATCCTTTCTTGGTCTTATTTGTGAATTAAAATCAATGTACAACCTCATAATTCGTTTCTCTTTTACTTTATCGCGTATATATGTATATATTAAAGATTTTCCATGTATCGAAGAGACTTATCCACTATATTCCACATTATCTATGTATTATTTATATTTTCATTTTACCTTAGGTGATAACAGCTTTCATTCATTCATTATATTCCATGTGCCTCTTTTTAATATATTTCCACCAAATTCTTTCATTCGTCTACTTTTGAATCACTCACTTCTAGTACATAGTAAATTCATCAAATCGTACATCCGTTACTATCCAACTACTACCAGCGCACAAACTGGATTATCTACATAATATAATATTAAACAACATATAATCAAATATTTTCAAATCATTGTCTATGTACAAGTTAAATAGTGACATTACGCCCTGTATGACTCCTTTTGTAATGTTGAACCATAATCTGATCCACTAATTCTTACACATGCAGTACTTCATCCGGAACCCAGAAAATGCTCTCCATGCATGCCTCTTACATCTGTCGTAATGCGTTTTGGGAGATTAACCTGGATACAAAAATGTTTTTGATTGATTTGTCTGCCTTCAAAACATTTCAGTCATTAAATTATCAACAAAATAATAAATGTAATTATTACAAAGTTATTTTTTTCGGGAGGAAAAAATCATGCACGTTAACATCAATCAAGAACTGTACAAGAACATCAATCAAGAACATTACCGAGGGAGTCGTAGACAAATTATGATGAATTACGAAATGAAATTTTACACGTATTATTCAACAATTTTAATCAAAATAAATAAATATAGAAATAATTTTTTTTAAAATACATAGGTAAACTTTTTATAATTGTATTTACCAAAAAAATGGATTTAAGGTGTCTAAGCGATATTCAGAAGGTTGTTATATATTTATACAAATAAACATAACAGTGTGTTAATTATAAACACATACCGTTTTTAAAAAGTACTCTACTCTTATACTTTTCTTGATTAATGAACTTTAGAAATTAAAGACTACTGTAAACTGTAATACAAATTGTTATTTTTTTTAATAAGCAAATTTATATATGTGATTAATGTGCATTTTTTACATAGATAATTTAACTTTGTTTTTAACCACTTGACTCATTTAATACACCAACCGGTTTCGGAAAATACCATTTCTTTCGTCAGGATGTATTAATATATGTTTATAATGTATATTAAAAATAATAATTTTTATATAACGCGATTTCATATTTAAACATTTCTTGCGAATATTGAAGTCTTTGCACAAATGCTCTTTACTAATTGTTAATTATAAAAATATATTTAAAAAATGTGACATTGTGACAGATGACGACGTCAAAAATTGTATATTCAAGTTAAGTACCTATGTATATAAAGTACAACTCCAGATCTAATCAATATATATTTTTTAAAGTTATTATAATAATTTTTTTTTATATTGTTGTATAACGAAAAGTTATAAAATGGTATCTAGGAACAAACTAAAAAAAAATCTGTCTCGACTAATAAAATAACAACGAATATCTTCACTCGCGACTGTTATTTTTCCAGCACTAGATCTGAATATGAGTAGATAAAAAGAAATGATTTCAATTTTATGATTAAATTATTACAGCACGGGCCTCATTTTATATACAAAACTGAAATTAATGCAATTTGTATAAATTGAGATTTTGCAATACGGCATTGGCCCGAATATAACGCAATTTTTTTTAACATCAAAAATTTTTTAATAATTACGATCGCGTTATAGCGCGATCTAAAGCCTAGACCTAATAAGTAACATATACATATACGTGTATTAAAATGTTACACCTGATTAAATTTAAATTTTGATTAATTTTTGTTTCCCAAAAATATGTGGGAATTTTCTTCTTTTTTTTCAAATATTAGGCTAAAATATCCAGGATCGCGTTATATTCAAAACATCGTTATATTCAATACGGTATTTGTTTTCAGTTTAAAGTTCAAAATAATATTTTACGTATCACTTTTGCCTACTTTTGAACATTCATATGTTAATAAATAATATTGTCGAAACTCAAACTGTTAGTAATGTTTCATCAACTTAGAGTATGCATGTAATAAGTATACCAAAACAGTTCCAAGTGAATATCTTTGCATATTATTATCAACGTTAATTAATATCACAATATAATAATATAACACTAAAAAACAAATCAATATTAACTGAAAATAATTATTTTACTTTTGAACATTTATATTATGTCGGTAGATAATATTCTGATATATCTGATACAAAAACCGTCAAACACCAATGTATCAACAGCTTAGAGCATACATATGACAAGCGCATCAGAACAGTACCGAAATGTCCGAAGAGATGAAGATGTCTAACGTGAAAAAAATAACCCGAGCAATACAGAAACCACAAAACTCATAAATAATTAAAAAATAATACAATCAGTTGTCGTGCACTGGCGACTTACGTAATAATTGAGCTGTGCGCACCAAATTATTTATTTATCCGTTCATTAAGACAAACAGGCGCACGGAAAAATAATCATCAGAAATTCAGAAAAAAACTTGTTAGTTAGGAATGTCGGACAGTTGGAAAAAAAGTGATGGATGAGGAATCTAGTTACCAGTGTTACATACAATGTGGAATCAATATGCTCTCGTACATCATATACCCGGGGGCTACGATGACAGTTCGCATTCTGCCCATAATTACTTGACATCATCCGCGAAAGGAAGAAATGCAAAAAGACACAGACGTTCTGATACGTCATTGAAATGGCTCATACGCATTGCAGGGGGCTTTTTAACCCCGTACCGTTAACGACGTTCGTATTTGTTTGCGTTGAAGGCAAATTTACAAAACCTCGTCGATTTAAGACCACGGTTCCGAGCTAGGTCTCGCTACAATTTCAAACATTTTATTATATTCCTAGCACAGTCGACAAGTCAAGTTTGTGTCATTTGTTATTGTATTGCCATTTGTTCTAAACGATATAAAAGCGTATATGTGAAAATAAAACACTTGTTTTTTTGATTCTGCTCGTTTAAATTACATGATTTAATTTGATTTTATTTTGACGTGACAACGTCTTATAAATCGATGAACGCCCGCTGCACGCACGAAAAAACATGACTCATTGTCCCGTTTGTCGCGTTACGCCGAAGGCAAGCGTTCAAAGTAATAAACATATTTGAATTAATGAGTGCGAATAAAATATATCAATAAAAAATTGTAGATTTCATTTCACTCCTTCGTATCCATACAAAATAATGATAATTCAATAAAAATGATTCCATTTTATTCATAAAAGTATGCAATCATTTCATCAATGTTTTCTTATGACGTTGTCACGTTAAACTATCGTCCGTAAACCGACTTTACAGACAACCAATTTTTTTAAAACATAATTCGTGTTGAACATAACTATTTCCTAGAATCATGCAGATATTTAAATTTCAGAATACCAAAAATGTCTCTTTTGCCTTATTGTCTTCTTAGATTGTATACAGCTGTCCTTTTCTATAAATTACCCAAGACATTAAAATATCATTAGTGTTGAAACTGAATGGTTACTTAAAATAATTAGAAGCATTCAAAATGTATGGAAATCTTCAGAATTACAATGAAAAATATTGTCCGCTTTCATTTCATGCAATTAAAATTGTATATCTGTCCCCCATTATAGTTATAAATACAAGTTGTCGAGTTAAATTGTTAAGATTGGTAATGCCCCTACAAGGCGAAACACGTCAAGTAAATTAAACGAGTAGAATCAAAAAGTACAAGTATTTTATTTTCACATATGTGATTATAGAGTTCTACAAACTTACCTCGGAAACAGTAGATATAAAAGCGGTTGTAAGCAACGGACATTAAAATTACGCATTCCGTCAAATTATCAGTTATTACATTTTGGCGGCACAAAATGTCCGTTGCTAAAAAATACAAAAAAAGTCGGTTACAACTATTTAACATTCATTTCTCGATCAATCATTATGAATATTTTAAAATCTGCACCATGGCAATAAAAATATCTTCCCGACTATCCTATTGTGTCATCGTAGCCAATATTTAGGACCAAATTTAAAATACTCACGATCTCACCAAACACGAATATCATATCAATGAATTACAAAAAAAGATTATTAATTATAACCAAATCACATTTTTTATGATACGATATTTTTAAATTTTAAAATTTCGGGGCAAATTTATCTTCAAACTCGTGTTGCGTATATACCAAAAAACGATGGGGTTTATAAATGCGCGTCCAAGAAACAAGAGTGTGTTCAGCGTTCATCTTTACAACTTCCGACGACGCGGTTACCCAACATCTATCATCTTTCAGCTCGGGGCTGATCCGGGATGTACTCTAGAAGACATCCAAATGATAGTTAGGATCGTCGTATATTATTAAATTTCACAAAGACACAATCATCTATTTAACCGTGTTCGTAGTGTATGTTAGAGCCGTTTAAATTAATTAAATTCTATTAAATTTTTTGGCGTTTGACTTGTTGCCTCATGCATACATTCAATTCTCGATTTACCGAAATTTAACCTGTGTATTTCCGTCCCTTTCTTTCCTAACCTATCTTTAAGCACAAGGAAGAGAAAAGATGTCGCAGTAATTAAAAATCTATCAACTGCAGCAATTTCAGTGCCCTTATAACTTTATAACACTACCGTCGCTTCACTTCACTTTTTAGTCAATAATTTAACCTTGATTGCGCTTATACATAAAAATAATCCTTTTCGCGAGTGTTAACATTGTAGACACCACGCGACGCTTGTTCTTATGGTGGAGAAGGAACAAACAATGAACCAGCGTCCGGCAGACAAAAAGTGAGTGCCTTCCTTTCTTCCTTTCCACCAGCATACATATCAAAAAGTGATATGATAAAGACAATGTATTATATGTATACAAACTCATGAGAATCATATAATTAAAAATCTTTTTCTCAAACGATTTTTCCAATAAACCCCCTCCTTCCTTTCAAACAGAACTATTCTGTTGCAATATTTTTTAAACAGAGCTAACGTTCCCATGAATGATCAAAGACCTATATGCCTACCTATGTTTCAATCCGTATTTATCAAACCCTAGTAAAAATGCATGTGTTCTGATCCTATATTATCCGCCATGAAGATACCCCTAGTAAGCAATTTATTGTGCCTTTCATCTCCACAGGCATCGCATGCATGTATATAATAGTATATAGAGACAGATTTACTGACATTCTAAAATAAAAGTACTGGCGATACATACACAATCAAATGTATAATATACACAATCACTAACAGTGATTGAGTGTCTGAAAATATCAGGATTCGTGATTGTCATGATATACATACTAATTTTATAATAAATACAAATTAAATTATTCTACTAGAAAGATATACAGAAAAAATCTAATTATTAAAAAAATATTTTAGTTGCTACCTGGACCTTTTTGTATCCAGGGAAATGCATTTTCCAGTTTCGTATTAAACACCACATAACTATGTTATGAAAAAACAGCAATTTCACAATAATAATGTGTTCTCCTTGAAAATATTTTATTAAAGATTGAAGTGGTTTACTATATTTTGATTAATTTTTATTGACTCAGTTGTGCTAGGAAACTGTGAATTAATATGCTTTTTACGTGAAGGAAGATTTTAGTATAATGTAATGCTATTTAGATACTAATGTTTTGTTCAATTATTTCATGTGATATCATCATAAAACGGTATTTATAATCACAGTTTTCAATCACTGATATCATCGATCTCTTGAATAACATGTACGCAGTTTAGAAATCGCATTTGTAGTCGTTAATAAAACCTTTATCGACAGGTCTAGGAAGAAAATGACGTGGAATTATATGTTGCATAATAGTTAATATTTTATCAACCGTTAGCTTTCCATCACAATGTAGGGGCAATCAAAGAAAACACAAGGGCGGTATGAATCTCGAACAAAACAATTAATTGTATAATAGTGTTAAATGAACAATCGTTAAACCAAACACGTACAGAATACTTCACGAATGCAATTTATGCGCCTTTATTTTCAGACTAACGCTATTTACAATAAATACTCGACCCGACGGAATTCGCAAATGAAATACGGATGCGATAAATACTGAGAATGATATTAATTCCCCAGTGCACACAATGATTTTAATTGATCGAGTCCCGGAACCGACACAGCTCCGGGCGCGGAGAGTATACCCATATCCCATCAGCCCGAGTATCCCCTATTCCATACACTGTCCACGATCTGACATAATCGCGTCGGCAGTTTTGCTTTACGCGTTTCGGCTTTCGGAACATCAATTAAGGTTAATATTCTTAATTGATTTTATGGTCGCTAAGCCAGCCCGCGCAATGCATATAAATGACGGCTAATACCCACCCGTCCAATGCATACAGATGCGAGCGGTGCAAGGTTGCAGCGGCCTATCCCGGTGGACCGCTTGACAACTTTGATTTGTATCGGTCGGCCGTCCTTTGCTTGGCTCTCTCCAGTGTGTCCTGGACAATCTACAGCCAACGGGATGAACACGACTATTAAACGAATCGCTGAGCGGTTTGATGAAGTGCATTTTCATAATTATTGAATCATGACGGAACACGCGGGCGGAGCAGCCCTGGTATGCGGGGGACGTGTGACGTTGCCGATACTCGACGTGACTTGGATATCGGCAGAGCGAAGCTCGGCTCGGAGTGACTTCGACGCGTAGGTACAAAAGAAAAATAAAAGCATATTTATTATATACGCACAAATAAAAAATTATTTCAAGAATTTTTTTTAAATAACCTTCCATGGTGCACACTGTTATAGACGATGAATAAAAACTTTGTCGACGGTAAATGGAATTATAACGATATCTGCATGTCGGAAAGGATTTGTGATAACAAACCAATTTCCGAATCCCGGGATTAGTTCGTATAATCCCGAAACTTTCGAAATTAATATTCCAGTAAAAAATATACAAAAACTTATCATAAAAGTAATACTAATAAAACCAAAATATTATCCGACAAAATTACTTTTTAAAAAATTCAAAGTACCAACATTTTGTGATGTATTTAAAAGAAATTCCATTCTTCAAATATTAAAAGAAAAATATAATTTTATTACTGAAAATCGTACTAAATTTAAATTTGTATTTTCATGCTCAAAAATCAACACATCATTTGAACAACACCACGCACATAGGAAAAAATATTAACAGCATATCCAAAAACATCAGGAATATTAATGATAATAATTCAATAATCAATGCTATCAAAAAACACTTTAAAGATGTACCCCCCGAGACTTATAATATTTTTATATCGTCGCTATTAATTTATTATAAGCCAGTTATTGTAAACAATAATTATTAATATGTAATCCTCTTCTAAAATGTAATTCAAAATCAGATCAAGACTGAATGATTAAATACTCGATGCTTTGCTATTGCTTCGGGTATATTGCGTTCATTTTCATTTTTATTTTATTGACAATTTTGCCTCATTAACAACGTGTCGTATCTAGACTGTATTTATATGTAGACGCCTGTGTATACTGATTCGTAATAATGAGTAATAAATAACCACAATTATTTTTTGTTTAAACGTTATTTACTTAAATAAAAATCTCACTTCTAGAAGTGATCCTTCTGATCCTTTCTAGAAAGGATCAGAAGATTTATTAGTACTGTCAATTTATTAGTAGTCAAATGTCATATAACTCTGTTAGTATTTCTCACATAAACTACTACAGCAGCATTTCATTTTTGACTAATGAAGAAGAAATACAACAATTATCAGTGTAAAAAAATATATATAAGAAAAATCTGAATATTTAAACAGAAAATATATAATTCAATGTTATTTATTTTGAAAATCCCTACTAAAAAAATATCAGCTAAATTTAATTGAAAAATTTATGTAAATTAACAAGAGGAAAAGATAGACTGAGACTGCTATTCAGGAAGAAGGCCACATTCAATGAAATGCCAGATGATATAAGAAAGGACCAGAAACTAGATATATTTAAAATTAAACTAAGCAAATGTGTGCAGATAAGTTATAGTAAAAATGAACACATATGTGAAAATACAACAGAATTGAATTCTTAAGGAAAACACATTCTTATTGTGAAGTTGTAATTATTCAGAACATAGGTCTGTGATATTTTAAATACTAAATAAATGGATTGGAAATGAAGATCTAGGTTCGAATCCCGGTGACGCTAAAACAATATTTTTCGACAAAATTGATTTTATATGTATATATTTATAATTAATACATTTATTTAGTATTTACAATTGAATTCATTTAAAATTCTGAGGATTCCAATGAATAATGTTGTCCCTTTTCATCACACGCAAATAAAATTGTATAGCCGTTCTATAGATGTAAATACAAGTCGTCAAATTAAATTGTTAGATTGATAATGCCCTTACTAGACGAAACGCGTCTAAGTTTTATTTTCACATATGTGATTATAGGGTTCTACAAACTTACCTTGAAAATAGTAAATATAAAAAAATAACATTTTGTGTGTGTGTGCTATTATAATTCACTTAATTATAATCCTTCAGGAACTACGTACTGAAGAAAGGGTCTCGACAACACCGAGAAAAAAAATCTTCCATACTTTGGGAATGTTGCTAGAGGTCACGGAGACTGGCTGGAGAAATTGGCGAGCATTGAGAATGTACAAGGGCGGGGGGCGAGAAGTTGATCTCCAATAAGATGGACAGACATGGCTAGAGCTTCGCTACAAGTCGCAGTAAACAAGGCGAAAGCGAATAAACGATAGCAAAGAGTAAAGACAAACAGCACTGTAGAAGTAAGCTAAAGGATTACAATGCTCAGTCATGAGTACATCCATCGACCGAGAGTGAGAGATTCCGTTTAATTTGTTACGCTTTAACATATTTTATTTTGTTTAATATGTTAATAATTATGATGGATTAAAAAAGTTATTACTATATAATATCTATAGTTTTATCTAATCGTGATATTTATAAAAAAGAACTGGAATTACCATTAAACTTTGTTTTTTAATTCGTTCTTAATATAAGTAATAGATGAAAAGTGTAAAGCTTCTATAAGATAACTCTTATATTATAATACGTTATTTAAAAAAAAAATCATATAAATACTTATATGTACAAGACACAAGATTTTTTTAAATAGAGTTGCGTACGCGTAATACTATGAAAATACTTGTGCTATGAATTTGTCTAAATTTGCTAATGCCAACTTTAATAATATTGGAAGAAGGCTCGAACACTCAACCATTATCATTAATCATTAGACGAGCGTCTTAACCACTAGACCAACAAGCACGTCGATTACAATATGTATATATTTTTTTTAAATGGTGACGTGACATTGAAAACGTGTTCGAATATTATAATTGAGCATGCTGATCTCCCGGGACGAGGCTCTAACCCTCGACCACTCGACCGCTAGGCGAGTTTCTCACAATTCAACAAGCATCTAATAAAAGTGATATGTTAATAACTGCGTGTACCACGTAATATTATGTTATAACAGAACAATCAATAGCAAAACGTTAAAAACTAACGACTCAATATATTGTATCCATTTAAGATTACCTAAACTGACTTAATTGATAGTAACCACTTATGATTGACCTGAGCTAACGACTCGGGTAATGTACACACATTTGGTTCAACTAAGTGACCACAATCACGCGATTTTTGACTCCATGTGGGCGAGCAGTGCGCATGTCTCGACTACAATCAATTTTACATATGTATACCTATTCCCGTGTAATAAAGATAACCGCCACATTCTCTTAACATGCCTCGCACCTCTCGTGTTCGTCCAAGTTAGTGTTAAGAAAATAAATTTTGTAGTAAAATTGTTGTTTAAATTAATTCATGCTCCAATATACTGTATGTAGACAATTATTTCTCACGCGTAGGTGTTACGAATGAGCAGTTTGTAAATATTGTGCTACGACGGTCTTTTTATGTTTTTTTTTAAATATTGCACTACGCAAGCCTACTGTGAATTTGTTCAAATGCGCTACGACTATCGCTATAATGATTTCCAAGAACTTGTGACTGTAGCACTACCCTAGCCCTTGTGAATATATTTTCCTTTGTGAATATTGCGCTACGCAAGCCTTTGTACTGTGAATGCTTATAATTTGATCAAATGCGCCACGACTATCACTATAATGATTTCCAAGAACTTGTGACTGTAGCACTACCCTAGTCGTTGTGAATATATTTTCCTTTGTGAATATTGCGCTACGCAAGCCTTTGTACTGTGAATGCTTACAATTTGTTCAAATACGTCACGGCGGTCATTGTAATAATTTCCTACAACTTGTGAATATATTTTCTTTTGTCACACTACACAAGTCATGTTGTACTGTAAATGTAGATAATTTAAATAAAATGCGCTACGACCGTCCTTGAAATGTACTTTCCTTGAGTCTGAATATTACGCTACTCAAGTCTTTGTACTGTCAATGAAAATAAATCGTACGCATTGTGCACAATACGAATGGAAGTTTAATTTATTTATTTACATAATCTCTAAATTCAATCCACTCAGTATGTATTTTATAGGTTAATTTTATTGTCAAATATCTTAATCAATTCAATTAAAAATAAAATAAATGGACGAATTAATTAACACGATGATTTTTTTTTTTAATAACTAATACAAAATATATTAATTTTAATAAAATTATATTTTATTTAGACTTCACGATTTGACAGAACATAGTAACTTGATAATTTAAAAAAATTATATGAATTATTTAGAACGAAAAAACAGCAACCACAATATAAAAATATGTAGAATCTGATGACTTGCATAGTGTTACTATAGATAAGTTGGTTAAAGCTATCTACCGGTAATAGAAAATTCCGTGTTCGAATCCTGGTGGTGACTTTATTTTTTTGATAGATTAATTTTTTATGTCTATCTTTATTAATGATTTATGTAATTTGTTTTAAAATAAATTTGTACATAACCACTAAAGTTTTATTATTCAGCAGCGCCAACCGAATTCCAAACATCGTCTGCTCCTTCGTCAGAGCAAATAAAACTAAATCTAAATAAATAATGTTGACTTTACTTTCGCTGATCGTATCGAGACCCACTTTTAAAATTTGCACTGTAAAACGTAAGTTGAGAAATCGGGCCAATGATCAAAACTAGACCTGTATTATGTCAATAATAGAAAATTAACTTACTTACTTACTTACCATCACGCCGTTTCCCCGTGGGGGTAGGCAGAGAGGATAGAGCGCCATACTCTTCTGTCCTGACACACAATTCTCGCCTCATCCACATTCGTACATCTTGTCATACAAGCTCGCCGATTGTTGAGGCTTCTAACAGAACCATCCTCCATTATCTGGTTTACCTGGTCGTGCCAAGTCTTCCGCGGACGTCCTCTATTTCTGGTTCCATCAACACTTGCGTCATATATCTTTCTTACCATTCTCTCCTCATTCATCCTTTCCATATGACCAAACCACCTAAGTGATCCTTTCTTAATCTTACTCACTATACTAACAGCTTTACATTCTTTCCTTATTTCTTCATTCTTTACTCTGTCATAGAAAATTAATATAAACTGATAAAAGCCATTAGGCGCTACGGTATCCCAACACGCGCCGCCTTACTATTTTTGACCGAGCGGCGCGCGCAGCTCTTAATTACGACAAACACTCCACCGAAAATGGATGGAATATTACGAAATTTGCAAATTTGGAAATTCAGTCATTGCTCTGTACGTGATAAGTCCAAAGTGTTATATTTATTATAAAAATTCTTATGAGACTTTGATCTCTCGTATCACGAGATTTGTCAGTAAAGGTCGGTGTATGTATAAGTTGCATCATTCTACTTCGTACACAATCGACAGTGAGTCATAACTCGTTCCGCGCTCGACTATGTATCGTCATCTACGCGCTTTTGAGGCGAGACAAGAATCATGTAGTTAAATTCAGTTGGTTAAATAGACACAATGTTATTTAAATATCACAAATAAGGTACACATTAAAAATATGGGTCAAAAATGTTCAAGCTCCATGTGCCTAATCTCAACCATTTAAGAGATTTTAAGAAAGTCATAATTATGCGATTATTTCATTTGATTAATATATGTTATAGATTCCAAATTATATATTGAATACAGAAAATATAATGTCATCGAACTTCGAGCGGCCAGATTATTTTTTGTTACATGATTTTAATGCTTGAAGCAAAAATATAAAATCATTATAATGGGTGAATTTTGCAAATATAAGCCTCAAAACTTAATACGATTATGTAAAAATCTCATTCAATAAGATTTTCCGTAACGGTACAGAATTTATACATACTCCTTGAACATTTTTTATTCGTAATTTAGTTAGGTATAAATATTGTGGACTAGGTCTGTTACACCATGTATCTATATTATGATTGCGCTCCGTATCCATTGCATCTTATGTTAATGTCATCCGTTTTCTTTAGAAATCCCGCTAGATGGCAGTACAGATTAGCAAAAATTAGTAATGAATATTAATATTCATTTACAATTGTTACATCGTACGATAGATGTTACTGATGTTTGAAATTTGTCAAAAACTGTCGTGAATAATTCTTGGATATGATTACTCGGTCATTTTAGCGTTGCAGTTTAAAACGGTTTTATACAAAATAACGTATTCACTTGAGATTTCAAGTTAATTTTTTTACCCGTCCATATTATTTTAATTTTTTTAAGTTCATTATCTTTCATGATTGTACTTTTAATGAAATTTTTACGATAATCATATCAATTTGACAGCTCTAGGTGTACGTACATATGCGTATAGCATGTATCATTTTATTAATATTTTGTTTTTTCTTACTGGAAATAAAGACAAAGTAAACAAATATCAGATATCTCATAGAGATAAAGCTATTTTTATTATATTTAATGGAAAATATATGGAAGTATGGAGTAATTACAGGGCTTACGACCTGTCTACGTATTTTTGTTAAATTTGATAAATGTGGAGATTGAGGGGTGAAAATTGGTGACCTTATATATATATAAAGTGATCACTTAAGCCAGCCCTGTAATTACCCCATACTTCCACATATTTTCCATTAAATATAATAAAAAATAGCTTTTGTCTCTATGAGATATCTGATATTTGTTTAATAACAGTGCATTTGTAGGTAAAAATCCAGTAACTGTGTGTTCTTGGACATATTTAAATATCGCTGAAGACAAAGTACACTAGAGGAGCTTTATTACAATTTATTTAAAATCAGCCATTTTGTAGACACTGCCGATATTCTTTCTACATACATCATGTATACAAATTGTACATTGTTTAGTTTTCACTTAAATTCTGTTGAACTTCTTATTACTTCACACTAAAAATGTATTGAAATAGTTGAAAATGATTACGAATATGCATTGCTGATCGAGTGTCTGAACATATTCTGTTAGAGCCGCACCACGCTGGCCAGCTTGTACATTATTTTATAACCCACTTGACATGGCTGCAATAAATACCTGGATAATATTATTTATCAGGAGGTACCGCAAGCCCAGGTATCACGATATAAATTCATTTTAAAATTAGTTATCGTGCCGAGCGAGGAGAATATTATAATTTATTATACGAATATAAAATTTCTATCCTTCTGTCAGTAATAGAGCGGTGCAATTGTCTAAGATCAAAACAAACGCAAAAAAAAAAATTGAAGTTAAAACAGTACATTATTGAAACGCATATGGTGAACTTAAATATACGTTGTTAAGTATTATTTTTAATTGAACAAATATACGACCTTTTTTTTAAACATATACTTCGTCGTCCATCTTTCAAAAAGACGTATCTCATTTTTACCCATAATCCATTCAAACAGGCGTATCTGAATTTTATTCCAATGAAATGATATTATAAAAAAACATTTTGACGTACCCACTGTTATTTCGATATGTCATTCTTACAAATGACAGTAATAAGTCAAATTTACAAAATAAATACGCCGTACACTGTATTTAAATCAAAAAATATTTATAGAAATATCGGTATATATTAAAATCGATTATATTTTTATCATTTTTCAACAGTGAAAAATTCCACACAAAAAACAAATTCGAGATACGGATCTTTGAAAGAAAGACGACGAACTGTCACTTGTAACGTTCGTAGCTCTTTACGAGACAAGTGTTTAAAAATCCCGACTCAGGACAGGCGCCAAAAAAGTACATAGGATAGTTCACGTGGTAGAGATCATCAACCGTCTAGTTTGCGTTTGTTCCTACGTTTCTTGCGCGCGATGATTTACCATTGCCTATTAAATGTCGTTACTTTATCGAGCTCGTCATTTTTGCTGCCTTTCTCTTGACAGAGAAGATATCCAATTGTTTCAAACATCTGACGGCAAATTTATTTGTTTACTCTTGAAAAAATGTATCTTCAGAACCAAAAGTCATTTACCTACGAGTACACGCTTTTAAAGGTGCTTGACTTTTCGATGAATTTTCATTTATAACAATCGGAAAAACATAAGGATTTTACTCACAAGATACTCCAGAATAAAAATGCAAAATATTAAAAAATCTAACAGATATATTATTGAAAATGACCGGATCAATAAATTATTTGGAAGTAAAAGTTAACAAATTAATTATTCCAGATTACGACAGAGTCAAAAATGCCACTTTGTAAAGTGAGGCTTTAAGACGCTAATAATTTGCGCTTGGTCGAATGATGCAACAAGTTACCGGCAATAATTGGTACTTGGTCGAGTGATGCATTAATATTTTTTATTTTATTTTATTTTTGGAGAAACAAACAGTGTAACAATAATAACTGACGATTACATAATATATAAAAATAACACCAGTGAAGTTTCTTCGGAAATTGAATACGTAATACATAATAAGCTAAAAAATAGTAGACTGATAAACAAAAATACTTTTACATAAAAGTAAACATAATAAACTAAAAACTAGTATATATTAAAAAAAAAAATTATATTAATAAACTGAAACAAAAAAAAAAACAAAAGAGTGATTCTAAACTGAACATACAAAGAGGAAAGGGTAAAGAGAGGAGGGAAACGGGATGCAATATATACAATTTATGTTAATAGTTATTGAAAAGTTGGCGTAGTTTAAATTTAAAAGGGAGCAATTTATCGTTGAAAATGTCAATATTATTAGAAAAATTTACGGCATTATATTTTGATGTAGAGCGGATGACAAAACAATTTTTTATGTAATTAGTTCTACCCAAATTTGGGTAAAAAAGATTATTTGATCGTGTTTGTCGCGTTGGACAGTTAAAAGTTAAGTTAGTTAATATATTAAGTGACGCTTGGTCAAGTAATGCAACAAGTTACAACTGATTGGCGTTCGGTCGAGTCATGCATTAATTTAGATTATTTTAATTGTTACGTGGCGCTCGGTCGGGTGATGCATTAATATTAAGAAGAAAATTAACGGCGCTTGGTCAAATGATGCAACAAGTTGCCGATAATTGGCGCTTGGTCAAACGATGCAACTCGCTCGCAACGTAAACCTACCGAGCTACCAAATGAAATATCGCGCACTGCAAATTCACACGGCCGGGCGCCCCGCATCAGCGCCACCGACCACACATCGCGCGCGCGGGCACGCGGGCACGCGGCCGCAACCCGATCCACATTTCGCATTATTTTATTCCCGTTGCCATCTAATTTATCACCCAACATGGGACCTGACGGTGAATACCGCCTGCCTGCCGACGGGCCCGGCGCGGCACGGGGCCCCCGCACGTCTTGAAACAGTCAATTTTCAATAATATCATTTATACACGCCGTAATACAAAGATATCCCCTAGTTTGGCGCAATCGTATATCGGACATACAAATTAATTGATCGGTTATTTTGCCAGTTTTAAAAAAACCGGTTATTATAATTTTTTTTTCCCGGGTAACAGGCTAAATGTTACACAACTCCTTGACAAATTATTAAGACAGACTGTAAAAAATCTTATATTTCTGAGAAACAATCAAAATTTCTCAATACCAATGTTATAATTGCAAACAGTTGATAGAATAAATATCGATTTTTTTCTTTTCATTGGTGTATTTATAAATTTAGTCTAATTTTTCACAGCGAGTCCAATAATACAATAATTTGGCGAAGAGCTATAATTAAAAATTACTCTGCAAAACATTTTCAGATACGTGCCTAATCATTAAAATTGGTCAAGGACCACAAAACCACCAAATATATAGACATGAATTAACGCAAATTTCTTGTCTCGATATTTTCATTTTGGTGTCACCCATGTGATCGCTTTGGTACCACTTACGTAATAAAATAACTCGGCGACCGAAGGGTAAATATCTTTACTGTTGCATAAATGTGTCATAAACTATCGGATTTATGTGTCCATCGAGATTGTGTGTAGAATGCCCCTCGTCTCGCAGCTAATGTTCCAAACCCCGCTCCTATATGTACACTTTCTTTCATGTCTTTCATGTTCGAGGACCCAATCGTATGTTATATATGAAATACGCAACGAAAAAATTAATAAATCGTTTTAATTCAACGTTCAGTACGTTTTAAATGTACCTAATGATTAAGATATAGATACGGTACATAACAAATATGTCACTATTAGTTTGTTCACATCAATCTACTGTTTGGAACAAGCTATACTGTACTTTATACTATGCGTAATTTCTTTTTTTTGCTTAAATTTAAAACTATAATATAATATATTTTGAAATAATTAACTAAATTTAAGTCTCTTTTTTGAATAATTTATAATTAAGATATTATTTGGATCTACGTTTTATTCAGTTATTAACCGGTTAACCGGATAAATATATAAATACCGGTTAGTCAAAATTGAAACATGTAACGCGAAAAAAACGCATTTACATGTCTCAAACACACGTACCATACCACCTCTGCTTAAAATATGTTTTTCTGGTTCGCTCCACCGTATCTCATATACAGATTGATGTACAATATTTAGTTTTGATCTCTACAAACATAGTATGAATTTTATTTCAAGTTCCGGTGACGTTCTTTTGTTTTATGGAAATAAAATTTAAAATAAAATTTTACCCATTTTTCTAACGCGCTTTTTTGAACTCAATTATGTAACACACTTTAGAAGGTATTCTATATTTAAATTATACATTTGTATCGTTGATTGACACGTTAGATACTTTGTGATGCAATTTGAATATTTTATTTTTTTAAATAAACTAAACTTTGTACTACACACAACAGAGTTATATTTTTAACACGGTTATATTATTGATAAGGACTGAATATTTCGAAACAATAGCCGTGACAAAAATACAACTCAGTTGTGTGTGTAGTACAACGTTTTATTGAATAAAAAATAATTTTTTTGATTTAGCGTCTTGACTGTACACTGCAGAGGCAGTTAGTTGGAGTAACCTCGTCCCGGCCCTGGTGAAGTCCGCCTGCCCGGGAACATTATGCAATATGCGGCTTTTGCGGCAAAGCGGTGTCAAGATCACAACAGAAATGATATCGCTACACGCTAGTCACATTTGTACCACAACTGGTCGAATCGGCGGGGGGACAAACAAACGGTTCGGCGGGGAAACTTTCTAAGGAAATCATTCTAATCGGTAGAGCGGCCGAGACCACCGCGGGGCTAAGTTAACTCACTGACAGGTGTCGCACCCTCGAACTGTCCGTCAGAGTCCTTCGATGGCTGATTCAGATTGGCATGGAAATTATTAATGGTAGTAAACCGTTACTTGGCTGTGATTATGACTATCGTAGTAACTAATATTTAACTGTAGAACGTTTACTTTCTAGTTCACCAGTCATTACTCGAAGAATTACGAATATTCAGTTACCGATCATCGTTACAATCACAATAACACAAGCACAGTCACAATGGCGGTTTAAATAAAGATTTAAACAAACGTTTAAATAATATTTTAAATAACACTTTTTATAACGGTTCAAATAACGGCTTAAAACCGTTAAAATAACGGATTAAATAACAATTCAAATAATAATTTAACCATCACTAGAAATTATTGTGTACAAGTCAATATACTGATTTTTTTTGACAAAAATAGTAAAATAGGTACGCATTTTTTAAAAACTGTATATCTAATATTTTCACCGATTTAGAATATATATTACCTTATTAAAATTAATCAATTATTATATAATTTTTCATTTTCATATCGAGCATTTTTTATGCCGACGTCACTAAAGTCATAATTCCTATCACCCTAAAATTTTAAACAAATAACTCTTTCATATACAACGTATACAACCTAATCCCATAGAATCTTTCATCTCACCACGCATCCAAAAAAAGTTGTATGTCGGGCATCACGCGAAGAGGTAGGAAAAGAAACATGTGGATAAGAGTGGTTAATACAGTTGAATACGCCAAGAAAGAAATCGCATCGTTCGGTGGACGGACAATCGTTGGACGAGTGCAGTCATTAATTGGTATCCGAGGGGAATCAATAGTCCGATAAAGCCGTCCTAAAACCCGGTGAACTGATGAAATCATCACGGAAATACACGGCAGCAAAAAACAACGAGCAGAGTAGTAGGAAACACTTGAGATAGATAAACAAAACAGCAACATTCCATTAACAAGAATTTGCATTATAAACTATTTGTCTACCACGGACAGTCAAAATCCTGAAAATTTTAAAACTAATCATGAAACAAAAACTATAATTCAAAAACCAAACAATCATTAAATGCAATCAAGCCTCAAGAATAGATAATGACAAAACGCACGCGAGTGTGTGTATATATTTACATATTTACAATGTCCAACAAACGATCGATAAGATGTAATACGATAAAAACAGAAAATTCTGTACATAATTTGGGATGTTACGAGAATTTCAAGAACGGCGGCCATTATATTAGTCTTGTAAAAAGTAAACCTTCTAATAAATCGATAAACCCATCCTTCCGATCAGTCTATAATAGGGCATGGATTATCGGTTTTCGGTAAACCGATTTATCGGTAAATATGGCTAAATTCCATTACCGAATTAGCGGTAAATAAATTTCTAAGTACCGGTAATTTTGGTAAATTAGTTTTCACTTTTTAATGTATGGTATAATATTATTTTTAAACTACGATATTATATTTTCACTAAAATTAGATCCAGTCTAAAAACGACGATACATTAGATCATTTTAATTTCTCTTCTGAAAGAGAATTATTTAAATAATTTATGTAAAATAAATAAACTCTCGTATAATATTATATTATATGTAAAAACTTTTATATAATCATATGTACGAGAATACTGGCTAACTTTTTTTACAACATAAGTGATATTTTTGTAAAATAAATAACCATTTCTTATTTTTATAAAAATGTTTTTTTTTAATCTGTTGTATTAAATAGATAACGTCGTGTATAATATAATAAGTAATATTTGTGTAAAATAAATATCAATTTGTTTTTGTTAAAAAGTTTTTTTTAATTTGTTTTATATCATAATATTCACTTTTTGACACCTTCGAAATTACCGATAAACCGGTATTAAATTCAGAGTTTTACTGATTTACCGGTAATGCCATTTTCCGGTAAATTTTCATGCCCTAGTCTATATTTAAAAAATCTATCAACATTTTTAGAAAATATGCTTAAGGATTAGCGTACTTCATTGTACAGACGCTATATACAAAAGTCACTAGTAACACAAAAAAAACTGATGGTATAAACTCGACATGAATGCTATAAATCAGGAGAGTATAATTATTATTGACACCACGGCATCTTCAGATTCTGGGGTAATTACCAGCTCCATAGGAGGGAAACGCGAGGAAGAGTTACAAGGAGAAAACTACAGGACGTAGTCCAAGAGGCTCGTACAGTGTTAGTCGATAATAACGAATTCTTCTTTACCAGTAAATCTACATAATGGGCAGGAAGTGACGACGAAGGAACGGAGCAGCGACAATTCATTAACAAGAGCAACTGAATTCTGCAAAAATTACTCCTACACATTAGTAGACAGTATTAGAGATATTAATTACTACAATTAGAATATTTTCGAATATTATTTTCTCCTGAAATACTGTCTGGAATTCAAGAACGAACATAATTGGTTCAAAACCTCATTCGTTACGCCATACATCGAAATATATGTTTTAAAGGGTAATCCGTTGCACGCCCTCAACCTAGAGCAATGTACAACACAACCAAGATTACAAAATCAAAAAAATAACTGTTAACATAGCATATAATTAACTTATTAAAGAGAACACATTCTTATTGTGAAGTTGTAATTATTATTCAGAACATAGGTCTGTGATGTTTTAAATACTAATTAAATGTATTAATTGTAAATATATACATATAAAATCAATTTTATCGAAAAATATTAGTATTTATAATTAACTTATTGAACTCTTCAAATTTATTTAATTAATTAAAAAATCGCATGGGTAATCAAGCAGGAAGTCACCGACACGCCAACAAGTAATTCAAAAGTACGTGCTACGTCAACCAATGTCGTTTTTCCACGCAGTTCGTAGTAGTATCTTGATGTTATTAATAACTGTTTGTTGTAGCGTACCCGACTATATTCATACTTTTTATCACAATAACAAAAAATCTGTAGGATAAAAGGAATTCAAATAATGTTTAAATAAATTAATTATTAAAAAGTTTCCCTTAAAGGAGACAAAAGATTAATATTGGTCGATTGATGGAAACGGAGTGTCCGAACCTGTAATCCTAAATGACTGGGATTAGAGTGTGGAGAAATAAGAAGTGATGTACGGTATACAAGGACAGATGATTGCGTGATAGAATGAGAGAGGAACGTGCGAGCAGTGGAATGTACTGGCTGCTGCATCAATATCTCAGACCGTCGCTGTCAGAAGTATTGTACAACACTTCGCAATCGCGAATAAGAAAACAGTTTATCCAGTGAATTTATCATAGTGAAAAATTCACTGTCGATTTCAGGAGCGATCCACCCTGTACTTCACACAGAGAATAACACCCACGCGCTAACAAGGAATACCGACTGATTGCGCGGAACCAATCTAAACTAAGTTATTTCCAAATAACTTACTCGGAATGGTCTTCCAAGTGGTTATTTTACGACAAGGTGTTTTACAATAGGCTACCATCGGCACGGTAGGTAATATTAAGAGCTAAAACAGCCATTAAACCGTGATTTAGAGATATAATAATGAACATCTAATGTCAAGGCTCTCTACACAAGAATACGTGAGAGTAGGCTGTGGCCATTTCCAATGCAGGAATATCTTTATAATGGCCCATCTCCACGGATGAGATTTTTATGAGATTGTCGAGCCGAGATAATCTCCGAGACGGGGATTATGCTTCTCTTGAGAGTATTTGCAGGCAATTCTCGACTTTCGTAACACAAGTCTCAGAAATTCGAGCACCGACGTCAATCGTCCATTGATATTTCTTTCGTCAGTTGGGTGAATTTGAATCTCCCCAGCAGCAATTAAAACGGATTAATGCGTTCCGTTTGTAATACATAACCCTTCTTAAAAATAAATAGTTGTAGATATCTAATTTGTGCGCACGTGTCGAGCTCTCAAATCGAACGTCGTGAACACGGGTTTGAGTTATTGTCACTCTCTAACAATCTCGAGCAATCTCTGTGTCTATCTCCAGATCAAAATCACAACATGTGTATCGATTTATCTCAACTGAAACTTATATATAATAGACCGGCCAACTTCGGACTGAAACATTCAATGCTTAAAGATAAAAGCTGCGTCGTGGTATTGATCTAAGTTAGGTAATATACCATAACCTCCGCACGAGCTGAGTGGAGGTACAAATTCTACCACTTATTACATTACGCTAGATAGCTCGCAATTCCGAATCATCGGAACCGCAGACACATTCCTATAAATTCACATGTTTGAAGTGTGGCTTGACACTCGTACAGAGTACGATTCAATCTTTAACAAAAAATAATCTTAAAAAATACTACACCTAAAGTGACGGACCCACGCTCTTTAGAATGTCAAGAAAGTAACTGTAAAATATTTTACAATCTGATATGACTGCATTCTTCATTCTTGATTTTCGCTAAAGAAAATCAGAAGCAGAAACGTAAATGATTTCCAAATAGTCACCAAGTGGGCGAACTTGGCGTAAAATAAATAAATATTAATAAAAATTAACAACTTGCATACATAAAAAATTAAACGGAACTGTTAATCCAAATAATTAGGTGAAATAAATTAAAAACCAGTTATATAAAGTTAATTACGCTCATTCGTATCGTATTCAAAAGATGTAAAAATACTTTTTCAAAAAATATAAGTAACGAAAACGCCACGTCATTTATGGACATCTTTAAACAATCTATCTCAATCGATATGCGCATTATCGCGGTCTTTTGATCTTAATACTATCAATTTATTATTTAATTTATATATGAAAATTCAATAAATCAAATGCCCTTCTGCGAAGACGCATGGTTTGAACGTTTCTACGCGAGGTTCAAATATGCATAATTCAAAACATTACGCGAGATTTATTACTCAAAGTATAAACATTTTTTCTTTCTTTACTTTAATATAATAAAAAATGTGGAAACAAATGCTTTTCATTGGACTGAAAACAATGCAAAAATTTGCGAACGGAAGTAAATATTGGAATAGATAACATATACATTTATTTACATCCTATCCCCAATCGTTTTGAGAGTTTCGATTCGTCATAATTACATATATTTTTATTTATTTTATTACATTCAGCCATATCATCATAACACCATCATAGGCTGGCTCCGGTATGGTCGTACCAGAACCATACCTGTATAATATGAGAGACTTGTTGTCACATTAAATTCAAAAGGCAGCCAGAAAGAAGCTGTAGAAATCACACACCCCCAAAAGGGGAGGGAGATTACATATATAATGAAGAGTAGTTAACAATAGTATTCATAATAGTATTTTTTTAAATCAAAAACCACTGCCAAATAAGAGACTGAGAATAATAGATGGCGATAGTGTAGTGTTACTCGAAGTGTTTCCACATATTAACATATATACAACTTCCAAAAATTTGATAGGTATGGAAATTGATTAATGGGTGAGAATGGTGAACGTTATATTTATTTCTTCAATATTTGCACAATTACTTTGTGGCCTCATTTTATATTAATAATTAGACAAAATACTTTATTTAAACCCCTATTTATTGATTATTTAACATGTTTCGACACATATGGTATCTTCTTCAGGAAACAATGTATACTGAAATTGCAAATGATCAAAGAGGATTTGGTTATTTATAAGCTATATATATAGTCACCTTTTAAATTCGTTTTCATATTAGTTCTTACTTATTCACCACTTCGTAGTATTATTTTTATATATACTTGTATTTTTTAATTTCAGTATACTTTGTTTCCTGAAGAAGACACCATAGATGTCGATACATGTAAAATAATCAATAAATAGTGGTTTAAACAATGTATTTTGTATAATTATTAACGTTATATTTATGTAAAGTGATCACTTAAGCCGCCCGAAGACAGGTCGAAGGTCCTGTAATTACCCGTACTTCCATATATTTTCATTAAAGATAATAAAAAATGGCTTCGTCACTATGAGATATCTAATATTTGTTGAATATAGAATACTTCAGATAAATAAAATACTCATAAGAAAGCGAATCTCCACCAAGAGCGTACGGGATCAAATCTCGTGTACATGTCATGTCGAGATAACAAATATTCAGATACTCACGCGAGATCTGCATCAGTGAGGATTAATACATGCAAACAGAAAATGCACGTGACAGGTGTAAAGTTTGCAGCTTTTCACGCGGCGCATTAAGACTAATGGGGGAGATTTATCATCTCCCGTTGACTCTGTCAGTGTAGCTTCGGGGGTGTTAACTTCTTGGATTAACGAGACGAAGGTTTTTGTTACAGCCCTAAACAACTTATTCGTATTGGCCGCGAAAATAACGCTCGCACATGCGCACTTTATAATACCAACATAAACACGAGTGTCCTATCAAAAGCAAAATGCACTTACCGAACTGATCTTGATTCATGGGCAATTTATAAACTATTATATTTAAAATACGATCAGATATATGTGAATTGATGTCCGTGTGGAAATAGATACGAATGTATCAATTAAAATGTTAGATTAAATCCGATTTTCTAGCGAGGAACGTGTACTGGTGCGGTGTCCCAAATTCTGTATTTTGACCTCGCAACTTTTTTTAAGCGATACTTTTTCACAAGAAATTTTTCACATATCTAATCAAAAGAATAATATAGCAACCGGAGCCCGTTTTTTTTCTGGTGGAGTGTAACATATTATTTTTGCTGTCAAATTCGAGACAGAAAAAATAACGCAATTATCTCGTTATCGCTGCTATTTGTTAATGTGAACTTTTGTGTAGAAAATACATTATTAAATTTACTAAATAGATTGGCTCAGTGGGTGTGTCTGGAAACTCGTCTACAAATTCAGAAGTCAATGTTTCCATCCCTCGCTCCAGCAGTCGCAGATTAAGCATATCTTAAAATATCTGGACATATTATAAAACAATGACATTTCTAAATACTAATTAAAAGATTTACATATTAAATCAATTTTATCAAAAAATATTGTTGTTGCGCCACCGGGATTCGAACCTGGATCTCTTTTCAAACCGGGGAAGGTGCATTATCCAACTACGCTACAGCGACATTATTTATGACGACAAATTTTCGAACCAATATGTTACGCTTTTTCAAATTAATACATCTATCGTTCCATTATTTGAAAGCCATCTACTTTGTTTTTACGGAATCTCAAATACCTTTGAGTAAACTGATAGCTAAACGCCAAAATTAACAATTCATTTTTATTAAATTTTGGACACATTGATATAACTTATACATTATTAAGGAGAACACATTCTTAATGTGAAGTTGTAATTATTCAGAACATAGGCGTGTGATATTTTAAATACTAATTAAATTTATTAATTATAAAGATATACATATAATATACGGTTTCGAAAGAGATCCAGGTTCGAATCCCGGTGGCGCAACAACAATATTATTCGATCAAATAGATTTGATATGTATATATTTCTAATTAATACATTTAAGTAGTATTTAAAATATCACAGACCTATGTTCTGAATAATTACAACTTCACAATAAGAATGTGTTCTCGTAATAATGTAATTTCTATTTTTTTATTTAAAGATATTATGTACTTGTAATTAATTTTAAAAATATAAATAATTTTGTATTTTTGTCTATCTGTTTAATATCAGTCTGGCGTGTTATTCTTACAATGTTAAATTTATACAAGGACTGCCCCGAGACAAGTGTGCACCTAATAGGACGGACGTGAGATTTAAAAATAAATAAGATTGTATCTGTTATTAATTTTCATTGTAAAATATTATAATTATACGTATATACATCGGAATATAAAAATAAAATTTAAAACTTATAAAAGATAATTCGTTCATGAAGAGTTGAAATAAAAACTGAAAAACAAACTAGGGATATTCTGTTTTATTTTAGAATACTTAAGGCCGGTTGTGTGATCAGTAGTAGCTTTTTACTATGGTAACTTTTTTACTATAGTAACTTTTTACTAACGCACGTAGTAAAAATCTTTTGCGGGTTGTTGATACATCAAATGTATTACTGTCAAAGTCAATTTTATGCATTACCTAGGCATTCGAAACTTGTCACTCTGGTGGTGAATTTTTTTCGTAATATGTGCTAATGTATATTAAACAACGAGATCATCATCGAACGAACTTTCATCATTAAAATAGCGGGATATTGAATGATTAATTGTTGTATACTACAACTTTCAAAGTATCAATGTGTCAGATGTCTTTTGGAACAACTGTGAAAAGTTCGCTATATTTAACTATCTATTATCGTTTTTACTATCAGATATCGGAGAGTAAAATGAGCTTACTACGGTATGTACTTTTGAGGAGTAAATATTTTTTTACTAACGATCAAACAACTCGTTTTCGCAAATTTGTTTACTTTAGTAACTTTTTTTACTACAGTAAAAAGTTACTACTGATCACACAACCGGCCCTGAGACACATATCGCCTAGTAATCTAGCGGTCGGAGATTCGAGCCTCGTTCAAAAAGACCACCAAATTAGTAGGAAAATTGACGTTCTTCATCCATCTAATATCACATACCATATTATATGTAGATACATCTCGTGGGCGTATGAAATCACTCGAAGAGTTTGACGTCACGGAAGGAATGGACCTTTTCCGCGTCATTTTTAAATACAGTCACAAAAAGTTAACATGACATAATATATATTTTTTAATGATTTTCTTTGATACAAAAAATGTGAAAATGTTATCTTGTAATACATTCCTATCTTCCTTTCGATCATCGATCATCTTCCAATTAAATAACTTCCAGAGCATCAAGTGTCTGGTGTGACGTACGCCTTTTACGATTTAAATATTTAATAACAGCAGCTGACTTCAGCACAATAAATATTTCCTAAGGTTATATTCAAATTACCATTTTTTCAACAGCCCGGGGATACTGGACATTGTCCAGATCTACGCTAGAAACAATCTAAACTACATATTCATCAATAGACATCTGGGGTTTCCATAGAAATGCCAAAAATACCAGAATCTCAGAGAACAATTTAGCAATTCCTAGGATGTGCACCAGATACGGGCAAAAAAGCTATGTTTTTGTAGCACCCAAATTGTATAATTCTCTCCCTAAATACATAAAAAAAAAACATTGAGCAACACACAGTTCAAAGTCGCAATAAAATTCTGGATAAAAATCTCAGACTGAACGTATGTTCATAGCATGGTCACCCCTTCAACATGAACACATACAGGGTCAAGACTTCAGACCCAACACCAATGAGTAAGCAGCTTGTGAATGCGTGTGTGCGTGTTAAATGAAATTGTATTGCATTATTTAAACTTGGTGAAAATGAATCATTACAATTATCATTATCCTTAAAAATTTCAAGTTATAAATTTCTCAAGTTCAAATATTGCATCATACGTTGTTTACTTACACTTTTTATTTTATCCTTCTTTTTCTTCTTTCATGTTCTAAATTTATAGTTGATAAACTAATTATGTATAATCTGATTATTGATTAAAAATGTTAAATATTTGCCTCGTCACGGACGAAGCCCAGTGAGGCAGATGACAAATAAATAAATAAAATTCCGTGTAAAATTGTTACATTTCAGAACGACCCCCCAAGAAGATTATTTCGCATACGGTTCCGATCATCGCAGCCGCTGAAGAATATCGATGTTGCAAAATGCCGGATCGTTATTTCCTTAAAAATTATAACAAAGGCAGAAAGGGGAACGCCGATGCAGTCGCATATTGGCTATCGTACGTCCGGCGAGATGACGAATGGGCCCGTCCGGACATTTATTAAAGGTATCGGGCCGGCAGATCACCATCGCGGTGGACAATAAACCAGGAGAACAAATAGCGCTCGGCTGGCCGTATCCATCACACGCGGGATTAGTCGCCCCGTATCTGACCAGATCTAAATGAACGAAGAACTGGGAAGGATTTATACCACTTTTTTTAAAACATCTCTAGAATCGAGTTTGGTTACTCTCCCTGTATGTAACTCCGAATGAAAATTTTCCACCGTTAATGTGAAGTTAAAAAAATCTAGTAATTCTGGCGTAACGGTATTTGCGATTCATCGCAATATAAAGTTAACTAAAAAAAATTAAACTGCAGTCAAATATTTTTGTAATGTAAATGCTTTAAATATATAAAAAAATAAAAAAAACTCTTCGGCCCAGCGCCGATATATTATTCATCGCAAATAAACTTTCATAATGGACAGCGATGTATTAATCGTTACGTTAATGATAGAAAAAGATCCAGGTTCGAATCACGGTAACAACTAAATATTTTTTTCGATAATTTATTTCCGGTTGATTAATTTAATTTGTATTAAAAATACCAAAAAACTATGTTCTGAAATTGCAACAAAAATGTGTTTTATTAAATATATTACCACAACTATGACGTCATAAAAAATATAAATTAGATAGATAGATGCTTTAAGGAATAATGTTATACTTAACTGTATTTAAAGTTTTTATATTTTAATTATTATTTTACCCGTCATAAGACGCGGTGGTCAAATAACATCAGGCATTGTTGGGTAAGATTGAAAGCAAAGCACGAGACAGGGAGCTGCAGAAAGAGAAAATAGGTGAAAAGATATATTAGAATGACTTTAATTGTACAATAACAAAACTTTTGTAGTTAAAAAAATCTGGATTGTTACCAAAAATATATGCTGTTACTGTTGACGATCATATTAAACTGTATAACGTAACATTTATATTAAAGGTGTCCTAACAAGAACGGAAAACAGCATTTTTGTTGTCGTGCTTTGACAGTCAGACAATTCGATGAAAGACAGTCAGCCATTATTAATAATGGATCTCTATTCGACACAACAACGCGTTCTTATTGTTAAACATTATTTCAAAAGTGGTGAATGTTTGACTGCCACGATTCGCTGTGAAGAGAATAATCGAAATATTCGAGGAGACTGGGTTAACTAGTGATGTCAAAACATCACGGCTACTCGCCAGAATGTGGCCAAATCCGGGAACATCCATTCGGCATCGTGCCCAAGAATTGAACATTTTAAGAAACATTTCATGGATGGTATAGATCTCGAAGACATGCGGTTCTAACAGGTCGGTGCCACTTGGCACTTGCCGCACATCACGTGAAACAATAGCATTATTGCAAGAGACATTCCCTAGTCATGTAACTCCCGTTTGGGCAACCAGAATTACCCGCCTGGATCATGCGATTTAAAGCCTTTGGACTTCTTTCTCTGAGGTTTTTTGAAGTCAAAAAATTATGTCAACAAGCCCACGACTACCCAAGACTTGAAGGAGGAGATTAGACGCTGTATCACTGAAATCCAGCCACAGTTAAGCCAAAACCGTAATTGAACATTTCGTCAAAATAACACAAATGTAACAGTAAAGCCGAGGAGGATATTTATTAAATGTATTGTTCCATACATAATTCTCACATATCTGCTTTATGATTATATAAAAATTTCGGTATTCTCAAAAAAAAAAATTAAAATTTCCGCTCTTGTTGGTACACCTTTATTAAAATATTCGTTACAGTACCTACTTATGTCCGTGTGTGACTCAATCCATTTTGTGTATTGTCTACTGTCCCTCTTTTGGGAGTGTTTTTTTTGATAAATGAATCCCTGAGTGTCTGCCTTGAACTACTGCACCTTAATTTTTCACCTGTATGTAAAACTATATTCTATGGATTTATATTATATGATTCTTTATGAATAAAGACAGCGCTTAAGGGACGCTGGAGGGCCTAAATTTTAAATGTTAATTGCTTATACTTAAATATGTCATTTAATTAATTTTTATTAGCTTTGATGAGTGGGACCGACCGGTCCCGGGAAAGGGTGGGTCCCCCTCCTCCTCCAGCTGTTCTTTTGGTACCTACTTATAAAAAATACATATACAAATTTTAGTTCGAAGTAGGCGCACAAATCGTAATAATATGAAGTTGTAAAATTCCGAAACAAAATTTAATTTTGAAATTTGTCACAATAGTCGTTTGATTTTCGTTTTGATAAATCAGAAAAATATACCTTCAATAATTCTACAGTAAAATATCCAGCAAATTCATATCTCAAAGGAAACAAAGGACACTTTACTGTGATGTAATGAATGAGTTTCCTTTCAAATTTTTCTACAACTTTTTAATTACATACGATTTATAAAAGAAAAACAAATCTCTTAAACACGATATTTCATTTTTTTAATGTATATTTCGTATTTTATAAAAAAGTAAAGATATTCGAATTTTTTTAGACGAAACTTGCAGATATCGGATCTGGTTCTGTATTCGTTATCTATTGAAGTTACTTTACTGTACAGTATCTATAAGATCTTCGAGACAAGAGAAATAGAACTGAACCTCTTCAGACAGGCCAGGGCACGGCACCATGGTCGTTAAAACAATTTATCATTTATTCAAATCTAAAAGTACTTAAACTTAAACGAATCATAACAAGACTACAAGGCCTATAAGAGAGAATTTATTATTTCACCAACCAATGATGTATATTATGACTTTTTCGGATCTCCCAACTCTTCCATATCCTCCCTCACGGAAATAAAATGATAGGCAGCATAAAAATCTTTAACGTCAAACTAATTCATGGGTAAAACAGACATATGGGAATAGAATCAGAGGGAATGTAAATATTTTATACAGATTATTATGATATTATAGAGACCTATCTACTTTAGTACTTATAATTTATTGTGATCAGGAAGATCATAACATTGTGTCCCTATAAAATGTACACAATATTATTCTACTATACGGCGCTGTATAAACAACTTGCAATCTGTATCGATATAACGATCCCACCACACCACACAAAATATATAAGAAAATTGTTGGTGAATTAAAATATTGTAAAATACAATTTAGTTGAATATAATATGCCAGCGTCGTATGTCGCGTATAATATTGTACAGTCTGTATTTATTATAAATACGATAAATCGACACATAATCGAGTGGACCGAGACGCCAGATTCAGAATTAGATATGCGGTCGCGCTTTCAAATCTCAAATCGGAATCTGTCACCAGGCAATGGCAGAATCACACAGAACATGTGTCACATATTGAAATCAATTCCAACATTGAGAAATATTGTTTACGGAAATACTAGCCGAATAGCGACCACTACCTAGTTTAGTTTAAATATATGCATAGTAGTGAAAATAAAAAAAATGTACCAAAACCTCCCACAGAAATCAATGTTATTCAGAGTTGTGGGTAGTAGTATAGTACTTCTGTATCGTCCAAGCGTTCGGTAACGAATCAGTGTTTGATAACCAGATCGGAACATGCAGGTTTTCCACTGTATCTTCTATCTTCTGCCATATAAATGCTTCGTACGCTAAAACCATTACAAAATAACTTTTAACTTTGTCGGAGGCTCGTAAAATAGGTCAAATATACTAAAACTTTATACATCTCTGAAATAAATTTGTTTTAAAAGACAAATTCATTTTAATAGATACTACCTATGAACACTCAACCACAAAACATGTGCTGATAAATTCATGTTTATAGTCACTATACAGTATGTTATACCTACACCATAACCGTAACCCTTTCAAAAATAAAAACAAACTAATATTTTTCCGCGATCACCTGATGTCGTGCGAAATACGAAGCGCGTTTTTTAAGTACCGAATTTATTTTTTTAAAGAAACGCAACATCATTTTTGTAACACTACTTTTTTCGGACGTTACACACCTCAACTACTTATCAACGTGGTCGTCACCATTATTAAGGCACTTGTCATAACGGGTGCATCAATTTTTGTATACCTTCGTCATAGAACGACGCCGCCTGGGATTTTTTTTTTTTATTTTTAGAGAAACAAACAATGTAACAATAATAACTAATAATAACATAATATATAAAAAATAACACCAGTGAAGTTTCTTCGGAATTAACTAGTACATAATAAAATAGTACACTCAAACAAACTGATAAACAAAAGACTTTTACATTAAAATAAACATAATAAACTAAAAAAGAGTAAGTAAAAAAAAATATTTAAAAAACTGAATAAATAAATAAAAGAGTGTTTTTAAACTGAACATACAAAGTGTAAAGGGTAAGGAGGGGAGGGAAATTGGATGCAATATATACAATTTATGTTAATAGTTATTGAAAAGTTGGCGTAGTTTAATTTTAAAGAGAAGCAATTTATCGTTGATGAAAAAAACCATGCCTATACTCCGTCGCTGAGTTCATCGTCGTCATCAAAACGCTCGCCACCAAGGAACCGCTTCAGATGAAGGAAAATATGGAAATCACTTGGGCCAAATCAGGACACTTAACGATGAATATCAGCTGGTTTCATGTTTCGTGCATTCAGGAAACGAATCACGGGCCGTATCCCACAGTCGACGGGCTGATCTATTTGTCTTGAACATTTCAACCACTCACTACAAGATGACCACACTGTGTAAACTAACGTTGCATGTGGTGAGTTAACAGATGAAAGAAACCATTGCGCATGCGCAACACTGCAGCCGCAGCGCTACACCGGTAATATCCGGCAACACGGAAAAACTCAAATGCGCTCAGTTTTTTGGTACATTGATTGGTTATTTTTACGCATAATTTAGATGACAGTTTGATTAAGATGTATTACTGCAGGAACGCTCAAAAAATGTTTTTTGTAAAATTCCGCGATTCCAGTTCAGCGTTCCAGGTGTGTAACTACACTAATTACATATATTAAAATTATAAATCGCGTGTTAATGCAAAAACGGTCTTTGCAACCACGGTGGCCGAACCTGAAAACGACTACTTATGTATTATTTAAATCGTAATTCTTGAAATTGTAGTATTTAAGCTGTCTCCGGATGTCCCGAAGGAATAATTATCGGGATTCCTGGGATCCAAATGGAACGGGGTATCTTAATCATTACTCAGCACTCAGTAGCAGCCACAAATAAGACACCTCAATACAAAGTTGGACTAAGAATGATTTTATTAAATGACGGAATAAAAAATATAAAACTTTTTCGAAGAAAAAGTGTAACTGTCATTTGTGTGGTAAACAGTTTATTTGTGATGTATAACATACTTAGATAAATTTTTGGTATTTATGGATACATTTACTTTGTAGTCTATAGAACGCGACGTAAGAACAAAATTTATGTTGTATGTTTACAAAGTTGACCATTTAATCAATTGCGATTTTCAAACTTCACATACGACAACACCATAGGTGCACGAGGGCCGTCCGGAAAGTAGTACCTGTTCGCGCCGTGCGGAGCGCTAGTGACGCGAGTAGCGCCGCTCAAGGTGAAACGACTCCAGTTGACTGCTCTAGCGCTATCATTGTTTTTATTAGTGTTAGGGCTATGATCAGATTTCTTAACTCAAGAAATGATCGACCATGTGATATTCACCATCAATTAAAGGAGGTTTATTGAGACAATGTTATTGTCAGTGCTGATGTCGAAACTTTAACACGGAGAGGGAGAACATCAATGATGACGATCGTTCAGGACGCCCGTCTGTCATTACGGATGAACTGCAAAATTCAGTTGACGAATTCATAAAGAACGATCGGCGCGTCACACTCCATTAAATCAGTGAACAGTTCCCTGATGAATTGTCAAAGTGAAGAAGAATTGAAAAAAGAGACTAATATTTTTCTCAATGGACTGTCTGTAGATGAATATGAAGCTGGGAGAGAAAAACTCGTCACACAAATGCTTAAATTTGCATGGTGACTGTGTCGAGAAGAAGTTTAAGATTTGTTGTTAATAAATAAAAAGTTTTATTAAAAAAAAAATTGTTATTTATTTTTTAACGGGTACTACTTTCCGGGCGGTTTTCGAATATAAAACTTTTAGGATTCGCAAAAACTCCATCAGGTCCGTGTTCTAGAACTACGATACAACATCTTCTTGAACTCAGTTCAGGTTTCACTGAGACCTCTGATATATCTTTGAATTCTACTATTTCTACATTGCGAAACCAATAGGATCTGTAATTACTTATTTTTCATATACATATAACTTATGTATATAAATATAATATATATATCTACGATAAATTGTACCTTACGTTGTGTAATTCTAAATATATCCCATGATTTCAGAATAATTTGTGTATTTTAATGATCGTTTAATTTTATATTTAATTTTTTTTCAAACTTTTCTCATTTAAACATTTAATTTTATATGTATAACTAACATCGACGTACAGTCTGTACTCACTGTTGGTATAGTAGCAAAATGTAATTCACGCATGTGGTTGAACATTTATAAGAGATTTTATGACCACAATATTTAGTGTAATATTATATAATAATTTGTTATCAGCTTGTTATTGTTTTACCTAATTAATAAAATAAATATTAAAAGGATACGTATTAAAAAATATTGTTTAAAAACCAACGTTCCGTCTATTTTAAATAGTGCCAGCGCACATCGACGACTTTCTGTCGTGATAGCGAGGGCTATGAGAACGTATGGCAATGCGCACACAGACGACTAAATTTTCAAACGATAAAACTTTTGGTGAATTCTTTTTTAAAACAAATATATTTTTTTTTTAAATAAAAATTTGATACAGCCGATCCTGGTGAGATCGTTGGTCTAAAAATACACACAAATTCAATATAAAACTTTACGACACGCGAAGGAGACAGCTAGGCCATGACATAAAGCAGAGCTGATTTTATTGGTCGATCGCGCCGAAGACCGCCATATTGAATAGTTTTAAAAGCGATTATTTTTTTCTCATTTTCCGGTCGCTCATGGTTTTACGAAGCAACGCGATAAAACTTGGAGGCGATGGACGATGCCGCAGCGGAGTCCCTTGATGGTTTCCGCGGATTAAAGAAATCAAAAGTTTCAAACGGCGGCACTCATAAAACCGAGAGATATCATTCCATCTGGTGCCGCGCTGACTGGACGAATCCCATCACCGGAGAGATGAATAAAAAATTGAAGCATATTAAAAAATTATTCCATTTTATTGCAACGGATTTCATCTTGAAATACTGTAATAATATTCGTTCATGGTAAAATTGCACAGATCTGTATTTCAATTTTAAAGATAGGCAAATATGTTCACATGAAGATATAAAAAATAAGTAAAAAATGTTTACTGCTGAAATTAGTAATATGCAAAAAAAAAATTATAAAGTGATAATTAAACAATTAATTAACTATATTTTCTATTTATTATCTTTGTTTTATTAACCACTTGAATTGAGTTTAAATACATCTACCGGTTTCGAAAAATACATACTGATAATAATGATAATTGGCGTAGGATTTTATACATAAATAACTTTTCGAAACAAATATCTAAACACCTACCACGAAACATTAGACCGGCATTTTATACAAATAATAGAATAGGAAATTTACTCATAAATTCTAAAGACAAAGATGATAAATTTAACAATTCTGGCGTCTATAAACTTAGTTGCAAGGATTGTGCTGCATTTTATATTGGTAAAACGGGTAGAAATTTTAATATAAGAGTAAGGGAGCATTTGAGATGTTTGAACAATAGTGGGTTTTCAGAATTTTCTAATCATTTGATAGAAAATAATCATGGTTTTGATAAAAAATTGGGATTGTCAATTTTGCATATAAACGGTGTTGGTCACAAATTAAATAATTTGGAATCGTTGGAGATAAATAAAGCATGTAAAACTAATCAGAAAATTGTAAACAGCCAACTAAATTTAACTACAAGTCCTATTCTAAAATTTTTTCCTAAAAATTATTCGACTAAATTTGTATTGAGCAGCAATTTGAGTGAGGTACTAAATTTATTTTTTAAATAATTGTTTTTTTAAAAAATTTTTAAAAATAGATTCTGATGAAGAAACAATGCTATATATTTTTGGTTAGTTATGACATGCTGAAGAAGAAAATGGTATTTTTCGAAACCGGTAGATGTATTTAACTCAATTCAAGTGGTTAAAAAAACAAAGATAATAAATAAAAAATATGAATTTTAACCACAAAGTTAATATTGCTAATTTTAAAAGAATTAATTAACTAACTAACTAATTAATTTAATAAGTGAATGTATATACAAGCAATGAAATTAAAACTTTTACTAATGGAAGTGCGTATTTCCACGCCTGATTTGGTTATTAAAGGAAAACACATTTTTGTTGTGATGTTGCAGTTTCAGACCACAGTTCTGTGATATTTTAAATACGAATTAAATCAATCAATTAGAAAGATATACATAAAAAATCTATTGCTTGCGACCGCGATTCGGACCTGGACCTTTTCCTATCCGGGAAAATGCATTAAACGATTAATCAAATATTTTCTCAATAGATAGATTTTATTAGGAGAACACATTCTTATTGCGAAGTTGTAATTATTCAGAACAGACGGTCTGTGATATTTTAAATACTAATTAAAATTTAATAAAAATGAATTGTTAATTCTGGCGTCTGGTAACGGTTTACTCAAAGGTATTTGAGATTCCGTAAAAACAATATAGATGGCTTTCAAATAATGGAACGATAGATGTATTAATTTGAAAAAGTGTAACATATAGGTTCGAAAATTTGTCGTCAAAAATAATGTCGCTGTAGCATAGTTGGATAATGCAGCTTCCCCGATTTGGAAAGAGATTCATGTTCGAATCCCGGTAGCGCAACAACAATAATTTTCGATAAAATTGATTTTATATGTATATCTTTCTAATTAATACATTTAATTAGTAGATAGATTTTATTTTTTAATAGCAATTTATTAATTATTAAGTAAGTACTTAATACAAAATATTCTTAACGCACTTGCCAAAATCATACACAAATTTGCCCTAAGGAACATTTGGACAGACATTTCTGTCTTTGTAACCGATATTGTACAATCAATTAACTCATAATATTACTTGCTTACCATCACGTCGTTTACACGCGGGGGTAGGTAGAGGATAAAGTGCCACACTTTTCTGTCCTGACACACAATTCTCGCCCCATCCGCATTCATACATATTCTCATACAAGCTCGACGATTATTGAGGCTTCTAACAGGACCATCCTCCAGTATCTGGTTTACCAGGTCGTGCCAAGTCTTTCGCCTCTACTTCTAGTGCCATCAACACTAGCGTTATATATCTTTCTTACCATTCTCTCCTCATTCATCCGCTTCATATGACCAAACCACCTAGGTGATCCTTTCTTAATCTTACTCACTCACTATACCAAGATCAGCTCAATCGTATTAAGTATATTATTATTATTATTTGTATTAATTACAGTATTATCGTATTGTATTATTGCATGTTCGCCTGATATTAAAAAAAATGCTCAAATACGTCAATAAAGTTTATCTTATTTACCTAATTACGATTTTAATACAAATAAAACGTACGAGTTAAATATATTGTATATTACACATGTTCGAAATCAGGTATCGACTTATTTTAATACTTTAAATTATGTAACACCATTTGCAAAAATGTTATCTCATGAATATTCAATACTTTGAAGTTAAATATATCAATATCCTTGTTGTTGCGAGGGCACGGCGTGTAAAAAGATTACAGTTGTAAAAATGGCGCGTCCAAATTGAACCCGCCTTCCCGACTAATAGCGCGCTATGATAATATGCAAATGTCGAACTATGAATCCTCCAGGGTCCGAGCATGAGGAGCGAGGAGCCAGCGGCCGCGGGTGATAGATCAAGCTGCCCGGTAGATGTACAATCTCCGAGCGCGGTTCGTTATGGCCGCTTGAGTTATGAAAGATGAAGGAACTAAATGACTATTGAGCTCCGACGATGTAGCGGCAAAGAGAACTCAAAGACGCACGCGCTGGATTCGTGTCAATTTTCCATGTAAAAATCTGGCGGGAGAACTGTAACTCAACCATTGTTGCAACGCATAAATAAACGCCAGTCTCGGAACACTGCTCCGCGAAGTGCGTAGGTATATCCGGATCTAATTTAATTTAATATCATCTGTTTCGATGTTACTAATAATACTGAACCGACGGAGCCCGTGTAAGGTGCGCCGAAGTTCGAGAACTAAAATAAATATTTAAATCATGCCTATGTAGAAAACTATATATAGTATAATACGAATTAAATGAAACTATTAAAAAGATATACAGCAGAAAAAATCAATTTATCGAAAATATATTTGATTACTACTAGGATTCCAACCTGGTACTTTTCCTATCAGAGGATACCGTTACATAGATCGATTACATTTAGGACAAATTTTTTATTTTATTACGGGATTTTGACAGTGAAAACATATTGTAATAAACATAATAATTATTTAACATGCGATACTAATAATGAAAATCCACAAAAAATATTCGGATACTAAGTATGTTTAGATGAAAGAAGGAGAAGAGTGGGGAGGTTGCAACTAACGTTGCGGTAAAGGGAGAGCAACATGAGTTTATACAAGTATAGCGAATGGCCAAAGTTTAGATTGTGGTGGTTCATAAGAACCCTTTGAGCTTAGTAAGGCTAATGTTGATCAAGTCAATTTCTGTAAATTTCTCATTATGGTATTTGCATGACCGGTGAATGAATGAATTTTGTATGTAAGATGTTCTACTTCTGGGAATGTGGAAGAGTACGGATTGCCGGGTTGATCTAGATGGCACATGGACAAATTTGCGACTTATATTCTGTATATTTTTTTTAAATAGAGATGCGTACACGGAATACATGTCACATCAATATTCTTACTATTTTCAAACTAAGCTAAATGCTTGTGCTATGAAAATAGGACTAACTTGCTGGTGTCCTGGAACGAGGCGCGAACCCCCGATCACTAGGCCAACGTCTTGACCACTACACCAACAAGATACTCAAATTTTATAATTCATACATCTATTTTTCCATTTGTTACTACAAAAGCAATCAACTTTATATTGCGATAATCCCGCGATACCTTTGAGTAATACACTAAGAGACGTCAGAATTAAATCAATCAATTTTATTAAATTTGAATAAACTTTGATACAACTTATACATATTATATATATTTATTTTTTTCGATAAATATTTTTTCCTATATATCTTTCGAATTGATTAATTTAATTTGTATTAGAAATACTGCAGCACTATGTACGAAATCGTAATTTCACTTTTTAAAAAAAAGTCTTAAGCTAGGTGTATGATTTTTTAACACTTGAGTATGGATGAAAGGATATTTTATACGAAAACATTGAAGTTTTTATTATTTATGAAGCATTTATTTGTAGTACGAAACACATTCGACACTTTTTTATAATATAAAACGTCAATGGTCAGTAGTTGCAGTTAGATGAATATTATTTAGAATATATTAAACTTAAGAGTCGATTCGATGTAACTACAAATATGAAAAAATCGTTTAGATAGTATCAAAACATTTTTATGTATTAATTTGTACGAAGAATGCATACTAGGTGTAGACTATTGTATGTACCTGTATTTAATTTTTTAAAAAAAAATATCTTCAATTTCTGAATTCCCAAATATTTGACTCTTAAGGGCCTTTTTAACTTAACTTTTTACCATGTAAAAAAACGTTTGCGGGTCGTTGACACATCAAATTTACTAATGTCAAAGCATAGATAAGAAATCTCACCTCACAGTGTGGCAAGGCAAATAATTATGAAATATGTTTTATCTATCTATGGCTTTGCTCGCCTCTTCGTTCGACATATTAATATCGAAATTTTTTTCTGATTATGTGCTAATGCATATTAAACAACGAGATCTTCATCGGACGAACTCTCATCACAAAAATGGCGGCATATTGAATGATAAAATTGTCGTCGTACACTGAAACTTTTAAAGTATCAATGTGACGGATGACCTTTGGATGAATCTTAATGACGAAGAGTTATATTTAACCAACGATTTTCGGTTTTTACCATTCGATATTCGAGAGTAAAATTAGTAATTATTATTGCATTTTTTACCAACAATCAAACAACCCGTTTTCGCAAAAAAATTTACAATAGTAACCTTATTTACCATTGACAAAAAGTTATCACTTGATCACACAACCGGCCCTAAGGGCCATTAATTAATTTTGGTCAAAATGAAGGTTTACGTCAATTGGCCAAAACACAATCGATATGTTGTGCATTTTATGTATCTACAATTTTATCTAAAAACTCTCATTTAAGTAATGACGTAACAATTGTACTGGTGCTGTAAAATGCAAGGTGGAAGAAAGCGCGTTTTAATTCAAATCTTTTAGATATACAGATTCACAAAGTGTAAAATAAAAGTTATAGATAAAATCATGTTAAGAACACATTAAATTTGATAAAACTGTAACCGGAAATCGCTCATGACAAACGGCACTATGATAATATATCAACCTCTCAAAACAGCTGTTTATCACTGTTCAATTATACTTCGCCGAAAGCTTTTTACCATTTCAGGATTAAAATTAATGAGTCATTATAAACTCCCGCTAATTTGCATGAGTCGACGCGCCCGAGCGAGGGGATTGATTGCGCCTCGCCACGGACAAGAATACCTTACACATTTTCCGGGCCCGCCGAACAATGGCCGCGGCGATATTTTTTACGTTCGACAACTTTTTGCCCGGCTCGTTATTGATTGTTACGAAAGCACACATTAATTAAGAACGGAGAGATTTGGGAGAGGAAAAAACACACATACACACACACACACACACACACACACACGGCGAACGAAAAGGCATCATAAGCATTTGAAACAATGGTCGCTCATCAGTCAGCGATTGGAAAATGACAAGCGTGATGACCTGATGAGTTCTCGCCAGATTGGAGTTGTATTCGGCTGCTCTGCCCCCGGGGCGTTGTGGCTATCTATTCGGTACCTACCGTCCGCCTGTACGCGCAGTAGGTACCAGCCGTAACGTATGTTCGATTTAAGATGCGTGTGCGCATATGATCTGACTGTAAAGGTCAATATGCATCGGTTTGTCATTCTGATCTGCGTACAAAATACAATACACAACTCTCTCCGCGTACTCCGCATTTATTTTTAATTTATTATTGACAGATATCAACAGGTCGGTTAATGACTAATATCCGGATCCGCGTGGCTAAAGCAGTGCCGTGGCGTAACATAAATTAGCTATACATTATACAACATAATACATATATAGTTATTAAGGAGAACACATTCTTATTGTGAAGTTGTAATTATTCAGAACATAGGTCTATGATATTTTAAATACTAATTAAATATTGTTTGGTACATATATTTATTTGTGTAAATACATGTTTATTTTGAATGAAAATAATGTACTGTTCATTCCCCCCCCTCCCCCAATTCACTTACCCTCCCGTAGTCGATTGGCGACCTTGAACGAGTGCGACAATACGTGAATCGAAAGGATTATTTATAATATTATACATTTCGGAACTCTTCGTCATCTAAAGGAACCTAAGACGAAATAGTGATTAAACTACAGTCCACATTTGGAGATGCCAGCAGAACCGGATTGTGGTGAGTGCCAAACTCCTTCCGTACCTGAATTCTTCCGGCATCTATGCTTTTACACAACAAATGTATTAATTAAAAGAATATATACATAAAATCAATTTAATCGAAAAACATTGTTGTTATTGAGATTCCGTAAAAACAAAGTAGATGACTTTCAAATAATGGAACGATAGATGTACTCATTTGAAAAGTGTAACATATGGATTCGAAAATTTGTCGTCAAAAGCTCTGTCCGCTGTAGCATAGTTGATAATGCACCTTCCCCGGATTGGAAAGAAATCCAGGTTCGAATCCCGGTAGCAACAACAATATTTTTCCATAAAATTGATTATATATGTATATCTTTCTAACTAATACATTTAATTAGTATTTTAACATATATAGTTAATAGCAAAAATTCAAGTTGGTTAATTTTTCCCCTGAATATTATACAACATATTGTAACATTCGAAAATAAGCGCGAAGACCGAAGGCGCCATCTTCCGCCGCGAGCAGGCGCGGCCGGTAGAGCGAGGTCGGAGGAAGGGAGAAAGGGACTTCGTAGCGAGCGCCCGGGCTGTGCGGTGCGTGTGGGCGGAGGCCAAGCGGCGCTCCGCCGAGATCTGTGTATTGGTGTAAAAGATCGAGAAATGGCGACGAATAAGACTGAGTATTATAATCACGGCAGGACAAGAGATATTTGGGCCTTGTTCTGTCCGTGTGTGTCAAGAAAGGAGGGACTCATCGCGTAGTATTATATTCACGGCAGAATGAAAGATATTTGGGCCTTGTTCTGCCCGTGAATGTCATGGAAGGAAGGACTCTCCGCGGGAACGAGCGGGAGGCTGCGAGCGTGAATGGAAGCGAGGCGAGCACGGTCCACGCCTTGACGTCAAGATAGATCCACTTGGAAGCCTCCAGAAGACGAGATGGTGTTTTGGTCCGGCCACGGAAAGATCTGGAACCCTCTACGTGTTACAATGACGAATTTCTCCTGTTTAGTGAATAAAGTGTAAATTATGTGACTTAAGTGTTATTATTATCTGAAACCTCCCCCACACATCTGAGATAGGCATTCCGACACCAACCCTTATGTACCCACAGATTGCGTCTAGCTGGTGGCGTTGTGCGCTGGATTCCATCCTCGGATGACGGCGCACGACGTATCAATATATTCAACGCATCTAGGTAGGTTCGTACGTTTTTCAAAAAAAAAAATACGCGTTTTTTACAATTTAAAAATAAAATTGAAATGATGGGAGTTTATAACCTCCAGAATAAATTCCGCGCTATCGCTTTGTATATCTTGAATAATAATAAAAAATTTGGTTACGACCAATTTTTTGTCGCAGAGGAAAAACAAATGTCGCAGAGGAAAACTCAAAAGCACGAAATTCACTTAATCAGGGTTTGCGAAGAAATTAAGAAGAATTTTAAAAAATACACGCAACGATACCGTCTACAGTCGGCCGTCGCGGAAATATTTAAAAATAATTATCGCTTTTAAACTCGCAGAGTTGTGAGCGAAAAAGTTAAAGTTAGGCTAAATTTTAAAAAAATAGCAAGAAATTCACTAAACTTAAACGGTCGTAACAAATAGAGGAAAAGAGGAAGAAAAAAGTGTCAAAGGGAAAAAGTTTGTCATTTTTCAGCTATCTGGCAAAATTCAAAAATACCCAAATGGCTCGCAGGCTCGCGAGATACAGCGATTACCGTGTGTGACGGATATTGTTACAACGCGACATACAAACACGGAGTATAGCTTACGACTTTAATAATAGGTAGATTTAAAAATTATTTATTTTATCTATCTATCGTATCGTACGATTTTTTTTTTAAAATGATTAAATAACAATATTGATGCGAATAAAAAATTCTAATTTTTATTCGTTTATTAAATTTGAAATTTTCCATTATTTTTCATAAAAGCAGCCCACAAAATTAATAATTATTTAACATAAATTTGTATAGACTTCATCTAGCCAAAAGTAATCGAAATACCAAGGATGCTATTTTAAAAAGTAATGAAATTGTTCTTTGTCCGGAATAAGCATCGTCCGAAAATATCTTTCCGCAAAATTCGTGTCCGGAAACATCCCATCCAGAAAAATCCAAGCACCATTTTTAGTATGTATCTACTCCTGAAATATTGTATATTAAGCTCTTCGTTCGACTCTCGATTATCGTGCCGTGGGTGATTAGTTACAAAGTTTTCATCTGCCGTCCCCGTCAACTGGAAGAACCTAAAAAATTGTCGGGCGCAGATCGCGACATCCTTATCACGTTGCAATATCACGCGCTGAAAAGCGGGAAGGCCGCCATCTTGCCAGCCATCTTTACCAAATATGAGCACAGCGGGCGCGAATTATTGTGTATCCCGTCTTATAAAGCATGGCCGCCATATAATTTATAGCGCTCGCCGCGATGGGCGATAGCGGTCTCCGCCGCACAATGCGGGCTAATTCATGGCAGTGTCGAGAGTCGGGCCACAAAGGGGGGCTGGGCGCGAATAGACCGCGAAAAATTATTTCATAACTAAACACTGGGTGCCTGGTGGGCCGCGACGATATCACGTCGTGTAAATTTATTCACGTTATTTATGACGACAAAAAATGTTGGAAAAGTTTTTTGTCTTGTTTGTTTGTTTGTGTACAAGGATGCGTCAAAAATTATCTACACATTCGCCATATACGCACGCGTGTTTGGAGCTGGTACGACTGCGGTCATGTGTGCGAAATTTCATCCCGATCGCGTCATTTGCCTTCCGGCTATTACAGTATAAACATTTCCACTCGCAATTTGCACCAAGGAGGAACAACGAGCAGTGATCCGATTTCCCTGGTCGGAGGGTGTGAAAGGGACTGAAATTCATCGTCGACTTTTTGTTTGTGGATCAAGAAGTTTAAAAGTTAAAAAAAGCCAACATGGCGGCAAATGAGAAGGACCAATGTACGAGCATTCGCTCATATAACGGTCCCGTGTAAATGGTGGGTGTGTCACCTCTCACTGGAAATAGAAGCTTTTATGCCTGTAAAAAACTGCTGAAGTATAAATACTGAGTGAATTAAGCAAACCGCTGATATATAAAACAGAAATAAGACCAGTGGTCACTCATGGATGTGAAACGTGGTGCCTAACCCAAATCGAAGGTCCCAAAGACAGCGATGGGCTGGCCATGTTGAAAGATTGCCAGATGACAGGACATCAAAGATCATGACCAAGCGGATACCCCAATGGAAGCGATTTAAAGGCAAACCAAGGAAGAGGTGAGCTGACGGTGTGAAAGAGGACTGGAACAGAATAAGAGTCCTGGAACTGGAGAAGAATGGAGGCCAAATCCCATTCTGGGAAGTAGCGCCGTAAAAAAAAATAAGTTTTATTTTTATGAAAACTTTTTCTAAGTTGCAATTTTAAAACAATTATTTGATAATTAAAACTAGGTTATTCATACAGATTGATAAACAGAAAAAACTGTCTCTTTTTCTTCTTCTCATGCATTATCTCAAATTAAAGATCTTGGCTTATTAATTAATGAAAAACTCTCATTCGTTTCACACATTAATGAAATTACGATTGAAGCTATGAAACGTCTTGGTTTTGTATTAAGAACAAACTATTATATATAAATGTATTTATACACGGCTGTGGTTCGTAGCAATTAAGAATTCAACTCAACAATTTGGTCTCCATTCTATAAAGTCCATGAATTAAGTTTAGAAAGGATTCAACATAAATTTTTAAGGTTTATTAACTTAAAACTGTGTATACCCGTTGAACAATTGAGTTGTGCTTTTCTAATGAGCACTCTTAATTTAACTAACTTGTCATGTAGAAGAACTTTAAGTGATTTATTATTTTTATTTAAAATAAAATAGGGCATGCTGGATGCCCTTAATTTGACTGAACTGATTGTATACCACGTTCCTGCGCGAAGTATCAGGTAGTCGACACTGTTCCATATAAATGCATCATATACTAATTTTTATATGAATGCACCCACATAAAGACTTCACAGGCTTGGGAATGATTTTGGTCTTGTTCCGTTGTTTGTTGATATTCCAATATTCAATGTTTAAATATAAGAATAATGTTTTTAAAGCTGTTCCGTGTCAAAGATACAATGGATATTCAGCCATTCTGTTTTAAACCTAAAATAATTAATTAATTATTTATTTATTTTTATAGTTTGTTTTGCTTATTTTTCTTTTTTTTTAAAGCTATATATGTATATTCTATCAATTTATATTTATATATGTATATATATATATATATATATATATATATATTTATATTGCCATGCTACTTGTGAAGCTGCTCATGTTTTTTTATACCTGATCAATTTTGTAAAAACCCATTAATAAAAATTATTCACTTAACGGATGTTAGTTATCATGTAGGTAATCGCCAAACCTAAAATTATCTATCAATAAAGTATATAGAAACTCCCATGCAATGCATCCCTACTGAATGTGCTAGGATTGAAGAAGCTAATGTATTACTGCATCATATACACGTCCATTTTTATTACATGCATTAAAACATGTGTACTGCTAACGATCGAAGCGATATTGAAAATGTAACCAATAAAAAAAATTCATTTTAGCCTGTCTAGACTTTCTATCCACCATGTACAGTGATTCAAATTATGGATGTGTGAACCACGCGTAAAAACACTTTATTTTGTGCGGAGCTTTTAATATTTCAAATAAAATATCATGAATCAGCGTGATTCACTTAAAAGTGAATATGATTATAAAACGTATGCCGATAATTTACAATGTTTATTCAACTGATCTAAATCATACTAAAAAGTTGTTAAAAATTAAAATCTATGTATAGTTTTTAATTACAATTTCAAATATTAAAATGGTGCTATATCTCGAAAATCTAAAATGCTACGTAATACCTTCAAATGTTTATATTGTTTCCAAAATGTTTGTACAATTATCCTAGATTTAGGAACTGAATTCATGATTTTGATAAATACATAAAATTGGTATATAAGATGTTTTGTTGTTTATTAAGTGTAATTTTTATCGTTTATTTAAGTCAGCTGAATGCCTTGAGAAGATGACAATTTATACAATCCTTCTAATGTTAATAAAAAAATATATAACTATAGCTCATAGATATAGTATTCTGAAACTATTACTTGGGTACCTTCCTTCATCCCATGATAATATAAATAATTAAATATGTTTTAAAATAATTAAGCTTGTTTGTTTACATTAAGATAATAAAATAAAAAACTAAAAAATATTATTTATAGCAATTTAAAAAAAAACAATCCAGACATTAATCGATATGGTATTAGTAATAACTGGTATCAATTAAGATTTAAAGGTGGCAGGAATTCCTTTGATGGTTCGATAAAATGTACAAAATTACTGATGAAACAAAAAGGTATGAATATTTTCCTCAAAAATACCAAAAAAAAAGATGTTGTATTGTTGATAGAAAGAAAAAATTAATAGTATATTGAGGATGGTCGGGATAACTCCTTTTGAAATAATTTAAAAATAATATTTAGCAAAATAAACAAAACATTTTATTTTTAAATGGTTTATTACAACAATAATTATAATGGAACTATATTAATAAAAAAAAATCCCCTTTATATTAGACAGATAAACAATCAACAAATCACATTTTTACATTGACAAAGAAAGCGTTTTGTGAACTTAATTAAATACGAACTAATACAACATCTACCAGTCAGGTGAATTACATTCACCGATAAAGTGTCCTTTGCGGAAATTATACATACTATGAATAAATAATAAAAAATTTATATTATAGATAATATAATGAAATAGAACATTTAAAGAAGCTTTTACAACATTACATAATAAAAATATACTTATTTATTATTAAAATATTTTAAAATATAAAAGGAATTTTAAACCGAGGCAAAAAAATGAAAAGCATGGGAAAATTTCTAACCATTGAGCGAAATCTGATTATATAAATATGAATTCAAAAATACTAGAATGTTCTAACATTATTGACTAAAAAGAGTTTATCATATTGATATAGTTCTAAATACACATTTCTACATACTAAGAGCTGGTTGTTTGATCAGTAGTAAAATTTTACTATAGTAATTTTTTACCATCATCCATGATAAAAAACGTTTGCCAATTGTTGGAATGTCAAAGTTAATCCCGCCTAATAGTGTAGCAAGGTAGTAAAAAAATAAGCATAAAATATTTGAATATGACCACAAATTTGATTTATAAATGTTTAACATTGACGATACATACAATTTTATGCTTTATCTATGCCTTTATTCACCCCCCGATCGAAATCTTTCACTTTCCTGATGAAAAATCTTCAGACAAACTCTCATCATTAAAATAGCGAGATATGGAATGATTCATTGTCATATACTACAACTTTAAAAGTATCAATGTGACAAATGACTTTTGAAATAGCTGTGAAGAGTTCGCCATTTTTAACTAACGATTTAATGTTTTTACCATCCAGTATTGGAGAGTAAAATTAGTTTACTATTAAATTACTTTCAATGAGTAAATATTTTTTTACCAACAATTGAACAATCCGTTTTCGCAATTTTTTTACTAAAGTAAAAATTTATCGCTTAACAACCAGCCCTAAGTTATCTTCAGATGGTTTTATATCATTAGAGAATTTTCTAATCTCTAACATCTAACACCTATACATATATATAGTTATAGTTAATAAAATGAATAGTTAGTGACTTAAGACTTTTTTACTAACTAAAATGTACCGCTGATCAAACAACCAGCCCTAAGTCATCTTCAGATGATTTTAAAACATTACAGAATTTACTAATCCTAACACCTATACATATATATAGTTATAGTTAATAAAATGTATAGTTATTGACTTAAGATTATTTTCAATGCCTTACGTCAAATTAAATAGTTTTTTACTAAACTTTTGACATGACAGTGATATGGTCAATGTGTCAAGTTTTTCTACTCAAAATATCTAGGGCTATTACATTACTGACAATGTTGACAGATAAAACATTTTTCTTACAAGTCAATGTTAACAAAATTATTATAGTAAATAGAAATGTCTGCCTTGTCACCAGCTTAGAAGTCTCACACTGGAGCAATATGTTGTGTATTGACTATTGATAATATGCAACATTTTGCGTACTGGCTATTAACAATACGCAATAATAGCAATCCATCATACAGACATTAATATTATTGCATAAAATTGAATGAGATGACCTATTGTTCATGGTGGAATCGGATTTTCTTTATTTATTTAACACCATTTTCTTTTATGCAATGTTGACTTTCCAACTTCGTGTTTTGAATAATCTTTTTCACTATAATCAAAAAAAAAACGGTTTAAAATGTACTGTCGTTTTTGACAACTAAAATACACGGACAACATGCAATAACTATTACACAGAAATACGCCATGTCGCTAACAATATCTATTGACAGATTAATGTCAATATTGTGTCACCTACACACGGGAACACGTGTTGTTGCAAATGACCAGACACAATTTATTTAGACACCAAAAGCAGATATACTACATATATGCAGGAATATTCCTGGTCTGTCTAGCCAGCCAGACTTTTAAAACATTAGCATACAGCAAGGAACTCGCAAGTAGATCCATTTATGAATTATTATAAAGTTTGTTCATATATATGATATCTATGACGCGTTTATTATAATTCTGTGAAACAGTTAAATAATATTAAATAATATTTCAAAAATCTAAACTAAGACGTGGCAATGTAAGCCAATGTAAAGCATAGATAGTAAAAAAAAAAATGTTAATTTATATGGAATAACAAAACAGTTTTATTTACCTGGAATAAAAATAATCACAAATTCAGTTCAATAATCTAGGATATAATGAAATGTACGTTGCTCAAGTCTCGCCAGAGAAAGACCCGACTAGCTCCTAATTAGAGTTCCCAAATATTCATTACTTTTACAATTCAAATAGTAAAATATTAAATATATGAATATTCATTAAGAATCTAAAAAAGTAGTTTGAATAATGAATACAGGTATGTACGCCCATATTTCTATATTACAAAAAAATAACCAAAACTATTATTTTCATTTTTTTAAATAAGTCCATAGACCTACCTGATCGCTTTGACACGGCTAACTAAAATTTTAAAATATGTCATTGATAAATTAGGACTAATAACATATAAAATAACCATATAAAATAATTATTACCAACTGAAGCATCTTCAAAATATACCTTATTCCCTCGATTATAAGATATATGTTTTTTTCCTATTTTGGTGTCTCTAAATTTGGGGCGCATCGTCATTGGAGAATTAATCATATTCCTATATTTTCTTACGAAACAACGACCAAATTCTTTAGAGGGCCCAAGAAAGGAAGATATCCACGAGTAGATAACGCTACGTTACATTTCGTTGTAGAAGGACGTGCAAAGGGATTGCCTATCACATGTCATGCAATTCAACTAAAAGCAAGAGAAATTTCTAAATCCCTTGGAATAGACAAAAGAAATTTTAAAGCAAGGAGAGATGGGTGTGACCGATTCATGTGTCATGTAGGTCTGTCAAGAGGACAACTGATTTTTAACAAAAGTTGCTTATCTTTCAGCAACACGTGATTAAATTGAAAAAGAAATTTACTTATAATTATAATAAATTTACTTTAAGCAAATATAGGTAATGCGGTCGAAACCCCGGTGTACTTCGATATACCTCAAAACTATACCGTAAATGTCAAAGGTGCACTAGACGTGAGGATCATGAGCACGGGTTACGAAAAACAGTGTATTATGGTGATGCTGTGCATAACTGCCAATGGCCGAAAATTGCCACCATATTTAATTTTAAACCGCAAAACAATCCCAAAAAATGAAGCTTTCCCAAAAGATATTGTTGTACATGCGCAAAAACTGGGAGGATGACGGTTGAGCTGATGAAAGATTGGCTTAAAGCCGTTTGGAATACATGTCCAAGAGCTCAACGTAACCCACCAAGTATGTTGGTTCTTGATGCTTTTCGTGGACATATAACTGAGCAGATAAAAAGTAATCTTGCCGAAATGCGCAGTGCATTGGTCGTTATTCCCAGTGGCATGACTAGCCGACTGCAACCCTTTGACGTTTCAGTCAACAAACAATTTAAAGATTATTTAAGAAATGAATACGAGTCCTTGTTGTGGAGTGACAACCTTCCGTTTCCACCTTCTGATAAGATTAAAAAAGCACCGGCATCAAAAATTGCAGAATGGGTGCTTGGCAGAAAATCCCAGAGACAGTAGTAGAATATTCTTTCAAGAAATGCTGTATCAGTAATGATCTTGATGGGCACACTGAGGATCACACTTTGTGAAAAGACGCAGACAATAACTGTCAAAAAGTGATTCAGAAAAATCGGACACCGATCTGAAGAAATTTCAAACTCTGATGATGATAGTGCATAAATAATACGCCTGTTTTTAAATCCTTCTTATTATGATTGTATGACTTTGTCTATTATATCGTTTCGCAACAGAAAAATGTGCGCTGATTTCACCGAAACATCGAGATAGAAATTCCGCCGTGAAATGCGTTTTTGCAATATTGTCTAGAATATGGCTTAATGGAATGTCATAAATATTTCGGCAGATAATTTGGACTACTTGTGTTATTGAAATACACTTTGAGTGCAACATTTACCTAGAAATTAAAATTTTCAAAATATTTAACTGCAAATAAGAATGAATATTTGACAAATATTCAAATAATTAATGTAATTTTAAAATGGGATAATAATTCAGTATTTGAATATCAAAATATTCTAATTACTACTAACTTAGATTTTTTATAAATGACGATGATTTTCAAAATTATCAAAAAAAGTTATGGCTCGATGGATTTTTTCATTCTATGGACTACAATTTTCCCAAACCTTCATAGGGCACTAAATTATAATAATTATTATTTTTAATTAATTATACATTACAAGATAACAACAGCTTTCAAATGCAAGTTGGAGCTTAGCATAAACATTTGATACGTTTATATTAAGCTACCCTTAAAATCAAGGCTCTTAAAAGATAATTATAAGAAATTATCAAAATATTACCACTATTCCCTGTTTTGTCCATTCTTGTAAAGGTGACCATGATAGATATCTCTCATAGATTTAATGAAATCCGTTGTAGAATGAAACTCCTACAGTATACACATGAATAAAATGTTTAAAAAAATATATCGACAAGGGTTGTTGTGTGTGTATATATATATATATGTGTGTATAAACAAATTAGACAACTGCTTATTATATTGTAGATCAGTTGAAATTGAACCTGAGGTTTGTAAGGGTTAAGAAGCATTCATTAACCCATAGGATAAAAGACGGAAGAAACACAATAGCTGCCGTGTCATTCCATAACCGAAATTACTTAATTTAAACACACGTATCGTGGCCGTATTATCTAGTTCTCAAGTGATACATTATTTTTGGTATTTTAAGGGTAAAGAAAATTATATAACAATAACTCAAGCCGGCTGCATTTTAATGGTTACGTAATATTTATGTCGGATAAAACCATTTTATCGTTGTAAATAATTAAATTATAAAACTTTTACTCTTTATATAATCACATCTTGAACTCATTTTGAAGATAAATAATTTAAATAATTGATGTTTATAAGGCATAAAATTATGAAAAAATTCAAAATATTAATGGTAGTTTTATTTGATCAAATTTTTCTTAAAAGAAAATTTACTTTAAAATAAACGAGTGTTAACTAATATTAATTTGCAATGTACATAATAATACAAAAAGAGTAACAATAAAATACTAAAAAATATTATTTCTAAATATCGGTAGACTTCCGTATTTAAAAAGTTTCGTATAACAGTGCGAAAAGTATTTTGCAAAATGTACCCGCTCGGTTCACAGGGATTCCTCTTCCTCTTGGACACCGTCCCCTTCTGGCCGCCCTGAGCACCAGCCTGGAAATAAATTTAAAACTCATTAGAAATGCACAGCATTGGTTCTAAAGATCAGAAACGATATTCATTTGTCACTACCATACATATTCGTCTCTAAGTCGAAGGCAGTTACGAATTAACAATTACGAAATACAAAAACGACTCATGGATAAGTTGAGGGTAAAACTTGGGTCTATGAAATTGTGTGATTTTTATAATTTTGTCAGATTTTACCTAACAGCAATCGCTGCGCTGTATACTAAACTATGGCCGGTGTATGATTGATGACTCCAGATGCTTGTATCTAAATTTCCAGACTACATATTAACGACATGTCTGAAAAATACCATATATATCAATCAATAAGATTTTGTTTATTTATGTCAGCTAAAAATAAAATTATATCAAAACTAGCACTGACCCATGAATAAGTCGACTCTGTGTTTTAAAATTAAGTTTACGACTAAAATTTCTTCACGTATACAGGAGTATATACGGTACTTCCTTGTAGTATATTTTATTTGAATATACAATATGTAATAATATTTAAAAATTCTAAACTGACTAGCACGCGGGTACAACTTATGTAATCCGCCCCTCTGCAGAACCTGGAACAAGCCAGCTAATTATCTCAGTACATTACATGTATTCAAAAAAAAAAAAATACATGCATGTGCAATGCTATAAGCAGCTAATTATATTATTCAAAGATACAATCTAAATAATTTTCACTACCACTACATATTCAATTAAATTCTCCGGGACACATTTCTGCACTATTCTATCCCATTTTCTTCTTGCTGACATTCTCCATGTCATTACATCCATCTTAAGTCATCCGTATGATGAGTTCATCAACACCAACCGAATGCGAAAATCAAAGTCTCAACCTTATGAATTGTAGGAAAATTTACACCCACGTCACTATACAAACCTGAGATTCTCCTATTTTAAGAAGACTGGCTTTGTGCTTCAAGAAAGAAGTGAGAGTAAACTTGGAATTCTGCCGACCCAAGCGCGAGAGGACAAAGTGCACCTGGTCCTTCCGCCTCAATGCGACATAGGCTGAAGTTTCATCGATGTATGATACAAAGACCCCGCCTGCAATAAAACAAGATTAATTTATTATTAACCATCGGGACAGCTATTTGAGGTATTTCTTTATTCTAAAAACTTATTTTTAAAAAACCAAAAATGTGCTAAGTTAACTCACAAAAAAACTAATTAAAACCATGTTTTCTGCATGAAAGAAAAGGAATTTTTCGAAAGCGGTTTATGTATTAATTTAACTCATAAAAATATATATTTTTATTATTATGTTCGAAATCTGATAACATCCGTTTTCGGAAAAACTTTAGGGAACTACTTTCATTGGGAGCTGTTTCATTTTAACTACTTCTGGTTCAGCTTTGATTAATATTTCTTGACAATTAAAATAACCAAATTATTCATTTTCGCGACCGATACGTGTTTGAAAATTTATTAACAAATAAACAAAACAGAGCAAACCACAGGGCACTGACAACTGAATTAACATAACCGGCTGATCTATTTGTTTGTTTGATTTTTTACGTCAGCACGAAATAAATAAACAAAGCAAAAACAATGTCATCATATTTGCAATTAAAAAATTTAAATCGTAAAATTAAGGACAAAAATACTATTAGCGTATTTTTGTAAGTTCGGACCTGCCATCGTCGGTGTCAATGTCGACAATAATTTCCCTGAACTGAGATTCAGTAAGGGCTAGTATTCCATGTCTCGATTACACTGATCAAAGCAATATGTTGAGTGTACAGATAAATTATGTAAAACTCATCAAAAGGGATAAATTTTAAATATGCAGTCCAACAGGTTTTCATTTACAAACAGTACATTTTATAAATGTGCATTCGTCAAGTTGGCCAGGAAGAGATACGAAGGCTCCTCGCCTCATCTATGCTCCGACCGGAACGGAGCATGGACAGGGCGAGGGGAGGCGTGCGTGGCCAAGAGAGATGGTACGAGACGACCAGTGTCGACACGAGATAGGCGATGTAAGCCGAGAGTTGCACTACATTCTCGTACTCGGCTACTCTCGCCTTGCCTCGGCGAAAGTGGACTGCTGGTATTAAAAGTAGGAACTTCTCTTTTTATAAGTAGTATTTAATATATTTTAAGGGTACAATAGATTAATTGTATTTTATTAGATAGTCATCAACATTTTATAAGTTTGTTTTTAATCATTTTATTTTCATCTAGGTTTTTTATTAGCATTCTTATAGTTATATTTTATTATCATTCATTTAATCTTCTTCGTTATTATTAATTTGTTGCATTTTTGTTACTCGTTTTGGTATGCCTGTTTATGGCTGTGATTTTCAAATACATATTTATATAAGTAACTTTTATAGAATGAATTGTTTTTTAATAATTTTTTTATAAATAAAATATTTTAATTATATTAATGTTAGTTAAAATACAATATTAGATGTTATGGTCAAATAAAGCATGGAAATATTGAAAACATTGTTAATAAGTTTTCCTGCTTAATAAGATTTTATTTGGGGGTCCCTTGGAAAACGTATTAAGAGGGTTTCACTGTATATATAGTATGCGCGTGGGTTTTTAGAGCAGAATAAAACTCAACTCGCAGATATATCAAAACAAAATAATATAAATGACATCCAGCTTATGAATACCCAGGGCGGGCGGAATCATCAGATTCATAAAGGGTAATTCCTGAATTACAAGAAAACAAGTTATATGAATTAGACGTTCATAAATATTACGATTTCTATCTACTTTTTCATTATGATGAATAATTATATTTCTACTTTCATTAGATAAGAACATTTCTATATGCTGCCGGTCGGATCCAAAATTATGCAACGTAATAGCTGATAATGACTTTGGGTTTGCTCGTGAACTTTTTTAGCTGCAGAAATATTGTTCAAGTCATCGTATCCAGATTTCCAAATACTACTTTTATTTGAAAATAATAAAGACGGCCAACAAAACATCTTATTCAAATAAACTGATCCTGTAATCCAAACAGTTTGATAAATACTCCACGAAAAATGTCTAATATATTTCAAAGACGGTTCATTTATATAATTAAATCGGGAATTGAACGACCAATATCAAATTATATGTTTCTTTTCACTATAAGACAATTGAGAAAATGGTTCATCAATCAAAAATTGTATAATGTCATCATTATTGCCGAGCAATTCCATGTTTATTTGCCGCGGTGTTTTACAAAGATAATGGTCTAAAACTTAACTAAAAACTAATTCATAAAACCAGAAACAGATTGAATTTATACTATTAATTAAAATATATATCTGTACGTACTGATGTATTAACTCAAAATATCAACTTGAATATGTATTACACTATCTCAAACTCCACAGATTGAAAATAAAACTTTTTGCGTTGAAATGCATTGTGGAATAGAGTTTTGTCAGCGAAGCAAATATGTAACAGTGTTTTCACATGGAGTATTCTGTATGCGTTAATTCCTTTCAAATTATGCACAAATTGTTTGAATAAAAGGTAAATTTTGGCAAACTTAAACACGCCCAATAGATTGAGTAAGAAAATACATAGTTTAGTACGTTTCTCAAAGGAATTGAACAAGCAAGTTAGAGGCGACCGACGTGTGCATTCTAGCAAAATGCGGAGACGCATGGCAGTGAAGTTGATTACGAACGAGATGCAATTTTTCATACCGTTTACAGCTAGATAAAAATATAGCCATGGGTTACGCTAATCCGGATAATAACAGATAGAATTTTATAGGGTCTTTTCATAAGATAAAAATTTAATTTTACTGTCCAGAATCTTTAGTAATGCACAGCTTTTTTGTTTGTATGCAGTGCACGCCCCGTTATAAATTTTAGATACAAAAAAGTAAATAACGATAGTACCTAAATAAAACTAAGATCTCCATGGTTAGTAAATTTTACACGCAGAGCGGAACGCCCATCACCAGTTTTGAAGTTGGTCGCTAAAGCGACAGGGTACGTATCAGATCGGCGCGAAGTAGCGGCACTTGGCATTCGCGTGTCGGGCTGGAAGTACACGCTCTAAGGGTGGCATGGTCGTCCCGCGCGTTTCGAAACTTTTTTCTTGGAGATGGAACCTGAACAGTATCCAGGAGCGAATACGACGCCAAATTGGCCTTGGAACATCGCGCTCAGGATGACTACTGAAGAGTAATAATGATGTTTTTTTTAGTCAATCTCATAACGCACTCATTTCTAGCATTACAAATTCTAATTGTATCGTAAAAATATCTATTGTTGAAGGAAATAATTGAAACTTCCCTTCTTTCTTACCTTCTTTCTTTCATCCATTCTTTATTTTATCCTTTCTTTTTTTTTATCTTTTTTTCTTTCTACCATCTTACTTTTCAAATCTTTGCTTATTATTTTTTACGCCTCATTAAAATTCTTCCTACCTTGTAATCTTCTAACGGAAGATATGGATTTTGTTACAATTCTACATTAACTTGTCACGCAAAGTTACGGTTCATCCCGACACCCGTCAATATTATCTCACAATGGTCCCCCTTGGAGAAGAGGACGCGTGCATGTGCCGATGGTGGAAGGAGTACCTGACCGAAATTGCCAGGCACTCGAATACTTCGACAGATGTTGCTCCCAGGACACCACGAGAGACGGATACGGGAAGATGCTGTGTTTGCCATGCGTGCTAGAAGAGTTGACGCTGGTTGTCGCATCATTATTGTCAAAGTCGTCACATTTAAGTAGATTCATACCTACAAAGTAGGTAGCATCTGATAAAAGAAAAACTCACTACTCATGTTCTCCGTTGTAGCTGCCGTGGCCAACACCTTACAATGGCGCACAACCCCACAAAAAAAAAAAAAATATATATATATATATATATATATATATATATATATATATATATATATATATATATATATATATATATATATATATATATATATATATTTATTTATTTATTTATTTAGTCCTCAAGTGAGTAGAATTCCGAGGATGATATTTAATATATGATGATGATACAAGCACCCACTTAAGTTAGCACATTTTTAAATTTATCAGATAGATATTTTATTTTATTATTTATATTTTGTATTTGAGGTGTGACAGTTTAATTCCAAGAATGGTCACGAGGTCGTAACTGTATCAAAATCCCATAAGTATACGTAGAGCAGTCACAGTGTACTCACTGTGAGAGACTTTCTGGCCAAAAAGAGATTATTCAATTGGATCATCCTGCCTGATCGTGATTTGTGGGTATTTCCAAAATTAAAAGCTGTACTGAAAGGATAAAGATTTTCTAACATGTATAACTTATTTCCAACAGAATGAAAGACAGATACTCAACAGTTCCGGGTCTGCTTCCAGAAATGGGAACACCGTCTAAGTTAATGTACGGATGCACAAGAAGAAAGCTTTGGAGTAAACAGTAACCACTAGCGTACTGTTCCACATATATTTTTTAAAGATGCATTCCAGGAATAAAATTGTTACACCTCATTATTTATGAAATTAGAATCTTTTTAATTAGCTATATCTTTTATACTAAAAAATGTACCTATAGAGGCTAATATACAAAATATATATACATTTAGAGGTAAAAAAAGTCAATCTTAAAATATTGATAAGCAACAATAAATCATACTCACCAAAAGGGCTAAATAGCTCAAATATTTCATTTCTTTTCCAATCTACCGGGAAAGTCATGTAGAAGACGTGGTCACGAGATGGATTCACTAAAACATATATTATTATTTTGAATACATTAATAAATAAATATAATTCATATTCTTTTTGGGAGTGCACAACTCTATTGTTGCATAAAAAATGTATTCTATGTACTGTTTTCTTAATAAACCTAATAAATCTTCTAATATGAATCACATACTCACTGTCTTTTCCCGACAAATTGATAAACGGCGAGCCTTGAGGCGAAGTGCGGAATAAAAATATTTTATTCATAAACGGTTTAAGGATTTTAGATTCAGCGTTCACACGAACTTTATCAAGAGTGAGGTGTTGTTTCCTGGCCATATATTCAAACATGGAAATGAAGCACAGTCCAGTTGTGAAGGCATCGTAGCCCGCCTCATGATATTTGGACCCGCTTAAATCGTAGCCCTTTAAATTTTCACCACTTTCCGCTTCTAAAAACAAAAATTCGTAGTACAACTATCAAAATGAAAAATGTTACCAAAGAAGCATCAGAATGCAAAACATTGGCATTATAAATTGTCTAAACTTACTGATTGACGGAATTTTATACGGTTCCTCCGATAGTACGGCCAACAGATTCGCTAAATTCAATGATGGTATACTTTCTTTGAAGTCTGGCAAACTTGCTAGGTACATGGTATCTATTATTCTGAAACAAAAATATATTTTCACAAAATTTTTCCACATTCCTAGAAAGTTCATTCTTTTTTTATTTCTATATCATGTGTATAAAATAAAATGAAAAAAGGATAAAAATGTTATTTCCAATATCCCACCAAACATTACAATAAAATGCACAACTTAATATTTGTATCAGAATCTCTCAGGGCCAGTGGGCGAATTTTACCACACAAACCACCTATTCAAAACATTTTAACTCCTCGGCCGCCCACGTCGCAAGTTTTCGACAGAGAAAGAGATAGCACGAGAACTGTAAGAATTTAAGTTGGCTATCGTGAGTATAGTGGACAACCACGTGACAGTCCGCGGCATCTATTTCTCACAAAAAATAACAATCAAATAACTCATGATATCACCGGTGCCCCATAGAAATATGTTTCAACTCAAGAACACAACGAATTACGTCCGAAATCGAGTGTAAAACTCTGTCATTTTTCCTCCACACAAAATTGACAGTTGGCACTCACTTTTACGTTGACAGAACACAATTTCATTCAATTTGAAAATTTAACACACATGTCGACGTCAAATTGCTGATATTTTTAGTTATCAAATTTTTGAAAAAAAAAAAAATTATTTTTACTTTACAAAATGGCAGAGGGTGACTTATTTCGTTAGTGGAAACTGCTGACTTTTTAGACATTCCCGATATGCTCGTCACTACCGCGGAGTCCGATGATGAGAAAGACGCAATAAGTTGGAAAGTATCTGGAACGTTCCAATTTTAGGAAATTGTCTGCTAGATTTCGACGTACGTTTGCGATATTTCTCATTTTTGTTGCCGAGTAATTCAAGTGAATAAGACATTATTTTTTAGTTATTAATTAAAATTAATATACGAGCATTTTACTATAAATACAGTGAGTGCGCCGTTAGGCAGCATTGGCCATTACCATGGCCGGCGGCATCATTTTATGTGTGTTGTTAGTGCTATATAAGTGCAATATGTAATGTGTACGTAGTTGTAAAGTGCTAATATATTTTTATTTTAAACATCACATTAAACACATTAATACATATTAATAAAATCTGATGTCGTCCTTCCAAAAACCAAATATAAAATAAATAATAATGTTCTGAGTGTTATGGCCTGACAACACTATCAACTTTTATATTTTCTTTTTTTTAACTTTTTTTCATCTCAAAACTGTACAAAATCGCAGTCGATGGACGCTTATGGTGAAATAGCACCCATGCATTTTTTTTTTAGTTATACCAACGTTTTCATGGTTTTTTTCGTAAAAATATCATTCGAAAAATCTAGCCTGTGCATTTTGAATTAAACACATTTCCTTCCCTAACACGGGTACTTATCATACAGCCTTCGTATCTGAGAAAAAGCTTAGTATTATACACATCTGAAATAATACAACGGTAAATTGAAAAGTCGGTACAGAGCATGAATCACTACAAAGCATGCGCATGTGTAATAGGTAGGTGGCAAGTTATGTTATTGCGTCTTTGTTAAATCCAATCACATCTCAGAATTGAATGTTTGTTTATTTTATGAGTATCAATTTCTCATATCACAAGCCTTTTTGGCCAAGCCAAGATAATGCAATCAATTTATCTTGAAAGAGGGGGCCATTCTAAGAAAAAAAAAAACAGTAATTAGTGAAGCTGTCTGTTGGCCCTACTGCTAAGACTTCAGCCCAATTTAAAACCACCCATTAACAAATAAATTCAAGTGATCGAAAACCAAATTAAACCGATAATATTAAAATTATATTAAATCTTGAGAAAATAAAACACCACATCATTCATTAATACACTTTACCATGACATCACGTATATATTCCATGTAATGTTCCATTCTGTGTGTCCGTTCTCTTCGACATATTAAATGTTAAATAATTTTTACATAACAATTTATTATTAAAACCTATTTTTATGAACTGAATTTATAATTTTGATAAAATCAACCCAAGTGTCATTGTTATGTCAGTATTTTTTGTTAACGTTTTAAGGTGCTGATTTTTCTCAATCTTCATATGAATTCGTAGACTTTACTGATAATAAACACTGTAGAGATGTGTGTAGAATATATAAGAAAATTCGGGATGTACTCCGTCAATAAATAAAATCTCGGATTGTTATATGACAGATTTATCAAAGAGAACTTAAAAAATATTCAGTGTGCCTTGTTTAAGTATATAGGCAGATTTACAGCCTATTATTTACTCTCATGTGGTCCCAAATGGACATGATAAAAATAGAATGTTATACATATTAAATGGTCCAGGTGTTCTTTTTAATGTGTGAAATCAGACGCAAATATGTAGCAATGTTATGTATTTCGTCCGCGCGTTCCTCACTTGGCTATTGGCTCGGTAAACATAATATTAATATTAGATGTCGAGTGAATTCTCAGAATAATATTTAAACGCGTTCATAACAATCGTGTTGTTATCGTCTCAATCACGTATACCTATCAAGCATTTTTATATGGGATTCAAATTTTAATTCAATAAATTATTCATTAATTTTACTAAATTTTTCAGGATTATTTTTTTAAATTGTTAAACTATCTTATTTTAATATATATGAAAAATAAAAAGTAAAAACAAAAAAAAACCTAATTTTGATTATTATTTTAAATTAGTAGAAATCAATTCATCTGAAAAAAATATTATTTATATGGAGAAACTGATATGATTTAAATAAAATTGATATAACATCATAATATTTTTGACTGAAGAAGTTGCATAAATATTTTTTACAAATAATTTTCTCTTCGGAATATCTTCTCTTGTACCAGATTAAAAATCTATTCATTAAAATGAAAATACTTTACACTATGTACCTGTACATTTTGTTAAATTTTTTCAACTTTTTGTTTTTGAATTTGACGTTTAATTGACATTCGTCATAATATAATTCTTTAAAATAATACGGTTAGGAAATTAAAATGCACATTGAAAATCATACACCACATTATGCTGTACCACTTAGAGAAAGGGTGGAAAACTGCTTGAGTTATTTCGCGATCTCAACAATCTTTTCGGCGAAAGAAGGATTAGCGAAAGGGCATGCCGAGAGTGATTTTTTCACTACAAAGTTAGTGATACTAGCTTAGACGATAAGACAGGAAAGGGTCAATCTTCACATTTTGATGAGCAGGTGCTTCTGGCAGCTGTGGAAGAGGACGAAAGTTGCATCACTAGGACGCTGGCTGAGAACTTCAACATTGATCAGTCTACCATTACAGTGACTACGTCCCCGAACAATAATTGTACATGATATGTTTTGAGTTCATTTTTAATTTTGGTTATTTTACAATATAATTTATGTTTCAATAAAAAATTTAAAAAATGAGAGTTAATTATGCATCAACCTACTATGTAATTCGAATGGCAACAGACATATTATTACATTTTACAATATCATTTATTATATATTAAACTCTATAAATTTGTATTTTCTGACAGCTCGACTCCAATGTGAGGAATATAATTATTTTATTAATGTCCCTATCTATTAAAACCTTTCTTTCTAGCAATATTTTTATTAATAAATATAATTATTTTATTAATGTCCCTATCTATTAAAACCTTTCTTTCTAGCAATATTAATATTTAGATATTGAAAATAATTTAACTACTACTAGTGTCAGATTGAAAGAATATGAAACGCGCACAGAATATCTCAAATTTAAAAATTGAAAATGTAAAGGAATGCCTTTAACACATGACAATATGAAAATAAAATTAAACCTGTCAGAATTCTTTCTTATAAACGGCCAATCAAACGCCACACTGGCATTAACTAAACTACTGACATCCCTGCTGCCGCTGAGTGGTTCAGTTCAGCAAGTAACGCCTTGCGGTGATCATATTAAAAACTACTGCAGTAATTCGCCAAATTTTCGAAGAAAGTTAAAACTTGTATTTTATGATAAAAATCTGACGAACCAAGATTAGAAAATTCTCAGTATCTCTGAAAATATCATTCCACTCTGACGGAGGACTGAGTGAGATATCGCTTATGCAGACGTTCACTTCTATGTTTATAATAAGCATATATAAAATGTAAACAGCGCACCGAAATATGAACCTGTAACACTTGGGTGTTGGCTGGCATGCCATTGTATTTAGTAATAACAATGTAAAAGGTTATTTTGACTGTATTGGTGATATATTTATTGCATGCCAGTCTCAAGCGATTTGTAACACCAAGTAAGAAATTATCCAGATAACAATTACTTTAAGCATACTTCTCATAAAAGATATTTTAATAACACAAATACATTGGAATAGGAAAAATTAAATACGAAAGAAAGACTCTGTGAATTGACGGAATTAAACATTACCTTGGAAATGAAGAACGTGCAAACTCCTTAAATTCTTCATAACTTTCTGGTAGCGGTGAAAAGAACTGGTTGAGGATGTGAATCAGATCCAGTAATAAGCAATGCCCGACAACCAGCTTACCCTAAAATGTACCAAACAATAAACATTAAAACACACCGGTAATGTTTAAAATATGTATACAAAATTATAAAAGGAAATTTGATCTGCTTTGATTTATCGTTTTTTTGTTAATTCTCAGGACAACTACCAAATCAAAGATCTCTTAAAATCAGCAAAAATGGTAAGATTCCAAAAAAAAAAAAAAAAACAAAAAAGTTTGACTGATCAATTTCAGTAGATGCAGTTAGGAGCCTAAGTATTTATTTATTATTATCATACACACCCTATTCAGGCATTAACATAATTTGTAAAATAATATCAGCATATTTTTTCATAATCAAAATTAAAAATAAATTTAAAATGTGAAGTAAAGCAATTTATCCATCACCATTGAGTTGAGACACAAAAAATTGCAATAATGTAGTCCTATAAAGAGTTAAATTTACAGCAAAAATGTTGACTACCTCCGCGTAGTCATTCCCCAAAGAATGAAATCTGGGGACTGTGGAGTTAGCTAATGCATGTGTGCTGACATTATCACTGTAATAGAACAATGAATTGTCTCTATGGCCTCAATGGTGCGTGAAAGTCAAGCAGACCAACAATCTGAGGGCAGTCTATCGTTGATGATACTAAATTATTAATATTATGTATTATAACTAATGAAATTGTGAAAGAGAATTAAATTAAGTAAGATAGTCCGTCATGTTGAAGATGAAGAGAAAGATTAAAAGCGTACTCACAGATTCACTAATCTTTCGAATAACTTGAGAAAATCCAACGGCTGCCTCTAAATCTTTCCATTGTTTTACAATTTTCTCTTCAATCTTTATAGCCATTTCTTCTTTAGTCAAAGCCTTTGATACACGTAGAATCCTGCAAGATAGATCATACAATATTTTATGAAAATAATTTTCAATAGGAAATCTATCAAACTTTTATCTTTTACATTGTACAATGTTTTTAGCACGGTCGCTGAAAATGGATATGGACGTTTTAAATAAAATACAGTAAAACCGCGATATAACGAAATCCAAGGGACCAAAAAATAAAAATTCGTAATAACGAATTCCCACATATAACGAAAAAAATAAAAAACCTACTATATGTTACGCGCCATCGCAAAAAAATTTTTAACACCAATTGGAAGATATTTTTGTAAATTCCAGAATATTGCAAACACAAAACAATATTTTAACTGTGTTTAAATGTAGAGCCGCTTCAAACATAGTTTTGGGCATGAAACATACAAAATAATTCAAAAATAACAATTTTACAGTTGAATCGCGGCATTTTTATAAAATGAGTCGTATATAAATTACGAAAGTACTTACCGGTAACGGCGGCAACCACTTCAAAATATATTTATAATCGTTAAAATTGTTCACTTAAAAATTATCGTTAACATTGTTCACTTAAAATACACGAAAACAATAGTTAATAGAAATACAAAATGCCGTACAAAAATAGTCCATAAAATATTTTAATGAATTATTTATATTATTAACGAGTTCACACGAAAACAATTGTCAAACGAAAATGAATTTATGTAAATATTCAGTTCGGTCATGCAATAATCGCGTTAAAAGCTGAACAAACTTAATTCTACAGACGTTACACTGAGACTGACATATCCAATAAGTAAACATACTGCAACTTTCGGGGGGTTCCTGTTAATTTTTGTATTTTACAGCTGTTTGGGTCTGGGATTGCAATACATATTAGAGGCGTATGCGTACGTAAAACGTGTCTAAGAGAACGCCGCAAGAATTATGTCAAATGGTTTTATGGACCTACTATGAACCCAAGAAGAAGTTTGAATTGTTTTTTTTTTTTTTGACTGATTTTTGTTTGACCGCCGCGCACCGCCGAAAAGGCCATAAAACCGTTCGCATACGGCAAATGCATCGGCGCGGCTTTGTAAGTGCGAAATAATATTTTCATCTTTTAACATTTTTTTATTTCGTTATAAATTTACGTAAATGTATTGGCATTTTTTCATACGGGACAAAAATGATTTTGTTATAAATATTAACGGGATTTCGTTATATAAATGCATTTTTGTATGAAAAATTAGTTTTAGGGGCTAAATTTCGATTTTTTTTTCGATATACGTCGTTTTGCGCTATATCGGGTTTCGTTATATCATGGTTTTACTGTATCACATTATGTATTAAAATGTCAATATCAAATAATTGAACTATTTCAATCAATCAAGTACGGTCTTCACTGATGAATATGTATCTTTCTTATATAAAACATGAATAAAGTAAAAAAAAACCAACAATTTAAATATCTTTAAGCAAACTTTATCATTAAAATAATTTTCACCATTTGTACATTGGTCCCACTACTTTTAATAATACAAGCATGTTTCAAATAATATAGTTCTATATATGTCCAGCACCTGTCGCGTGACTAGATATGTAAAAATATTACTACCTGGATGTTTCATTTAATCAGATGAACGAACTATACTATGTATATTCAACATACAAAGTGTTCAATGATAATTTAGCCAGAAGGTAGGCACCTACCAACTATTTTATGTATCTCTTCATTGTTTAATTTGTAGTAAAATGAAAAAAATCAGAAGTACCTTTTTTGATTTTCATTTAGGATAGTTTCCAAAAAGAGCTTATTATTGAAATGTTTTTCAAGTTCTTGATAGACTAGTTTCCTTACAAAAGGGTTGAGATTGCTAAACTCAATCATCTCTTCTTCGTCATTTTCTAGGAAAGCTTTCACTTGTAGGCTAAAAAAAGAATACAATTAATTATACAAGAATATGATTCAAATAAATTCAATGTTGTTTTGTGTATTAGTATATGGAAGATGGTTAATTCAGCAGTGTGCCGGGTTCATGCAGGACTGGCGACAGAAATATTAGACCATCGGTACTCTGATGATATGATTGGGGCCTTCTATATAGGTTCAAAATGTTGTAAAAGATATATGAACCCTAAAACTATTTGTCCAAATATCTAGCCTATATGATATTTTTTACAATCCTATAAATAATGAGTAATAATACCCTGAGAATTTTTAAAAATAAAATACCATTTTGTTTAGTGAAAAATTCCTAAATTAGCAGAAAACTACCGAAATACAATGAAAGTGAATGAGAAAATACACCTGCGCTTTCTTTATTTACATACACATATCATTACATAGCCCAAAAAAGTGAAGAATCTATCTATTATTGTACATGGTACAGTATGGGACCCCTCTCGACATCAAGGCTTGGTATATTTGTCTCCTAAGACTTCCCCCATTGCCGGGCTTGAGTTCACGCATGCCTGAATTATATGCTACAATACATTGAATTATATGCTACACGGAGTATTGTTTAGCTCTGTAAGGCATTACAGAGCTAGTATTTACATTATATTATAGTATAATGCATTTTTAAGATTCAGAAATAAAAGCTCAGAGAAATGACGAGTTGAACAAACTTAATTTTAATATATAACCTTAAACCTGTGTGATATAAAAGGATATCTTACCATAGATCATCAATTTGTTTTGCATGTTCCGGTGGAATACTAATCGGAGGTTCCTTGGAATTTTTGATATCACCATCTTTATCATCAAGCAGTGATCTTTCGTATGTACACTTCTCCTCCAGCTGTTCTCTCATTTCCAGTTCTTCCGAAGTAGAAAGATATGATATACCTGAAAGCAAACAATTATTAAATAAATAGATTTATCCAAAATAATAGTCAGAAAAACTATCCAACATAATAGAATCAATAAAAACCATGCATATACTAAAGAATTTGGTTAGTATGAGAATTCAATGAATACTAAAAGCAATTGGTTAATTAAATAACTAATATAAATTTTAAAATATTAAATAGATAATTGTCATACTTTACATAAATAAAATATTACTTACAGTGGAAATAAATATTTTATTTTATTCCGACAAAACTATTTTATAATATAATATTCCACTGCAATACAACATTGTTTAAAAATACCACGTTGTTAGTGTCTTATTTGAAAAATTAAAACATATTTAATGCAATATATTAATTATATGCAAGCAGATATCTTTAAAAAGAATTAAATACCTTCGTAAAACAGTTTATTGAAATCAAATTTCTGTGCAGCCAAGAAGTCCATGGATGAACTCTGACAGAAGAATATTTTATCTGGTGCATTCTGTTGTTGAGGTCTAGGAAATAAATAAAAGTTGAATGCACTGTGGCAGAATGTTTTAGACACCTTATCCCATCTGAACGCGCAGAGGCCAAACTGTACCAGAAGAAAATCAGAGGATCCAGACACAACTTTTTTATAATATTCAGATGGAGTATCAAATGCATTCACCACACTACCAGTCCGCAAACCCGTAAATTCTCCATCGATGCATAGAAAATCGGCACAAGATATAGCGCCAGTAATGTCAGGCAATAATTCCTGAAAGTCTAAAAAAAAAACAAATTTTCATTTCTGATAACATCGAATACAATAATTATAAGACATACTATTTAATGAATTCTACTCACTTAATCTCGTTACATCCATTTGACTGATTTAACCAATTTATCCAACAATCTTAAAAGTATATGATTGGTCATCAAAATCAACCAAGCTTGAGCACAGGCACCGCGAATAATAATGCCAATGAGAAAAACTATAATGAAACCCATCAAACGGGGGAAATAATAAACTGAGAAAACAGTGTGCAGGGGGTGCGGACTACCATACAAACAAACGTCACACTACATGAAACATTACAATGTTGGTCCCCCTGAACGGATTCATTATCTATTTTAAACCATAGACACTAAATATATTTCAATCACATATAAGAGAATTCAATATTTCACCTTTAATATATAAGAAAATACATAATGAAGCATAAAATGTAGAAATTCAATAGCTAAACAATTATAGCTTATGCTGAAATAATACAAATTACTAATTTTCATCATGGGGATTTTAATAGTAATTAGTTTGTCTCTGTAAAGCGTTATAAATATAGAATCATGGGAGAATGGATAAATGTCATTAACCCCAGCATGCCGTGCTAGAAAATTTTCTCACGCAGCCATAATGTCAACTCGTGTTACTGTAAGAAATTTTGCAATTTGTAATCATTTAAATGGGAAAAAATGCTTTTATTAGTTTTAATGGCTGTAAAATAGTTTTCATTTTTTACTCGAAATATTAAGTATTTCAAAAAAACTCAATAAATCACATGTTAGAATTTTTGTAGTTAGGGACAAAACACTTTCATTTCACTTCTATCCTAAGCAGACAAATGGTTTGCACGAAATCGGCATTAAATCCCGTTTTATGAATGTAATTAGAGGTAATTGCTACATCTCCCAGTACTATTGACGTCTTAGTTAACGCGGTAAGTGGCATTGTCCAATCAAAAGGTGAGGACAAGTAAAGCGCAATAACATCATGTAAAATCTATTTCCGCCCTTTTTCTATTTTCCACGTTGGACCTTTGTCAACTCAGAACTTAAGATACTTATAAAATCTTTTTTTAGATTTCTATTGTTCCTTTTTCAATGTAGATATTTCTCGATCCACAAAAAAATTAATTCATGGCTGCACTATCTAATATTTCTATGAATATGCATAATGGGCGTCTTTTGGTTGAGCTCACACAGGAAAACTGCTGTTATTTGATTGGTCGTATCGACTGTCACATTTTCACTACCATTTCACTCACAGTGTATGTAATATGAACTCCACATGCAAATCTTTTATAATTTCTTGTAAATCACTCATAATTGGAAATCTATCATTCGCCCTCTCCATTAGGATGAATTGTGAGAATAATGAGAGTGATGGATTAATTATTAGTTCTTTGAGAACATTGCTCTTTAAGGCGACCAAGAATATGTATTTGTTGCTCATCTTCAAGTTTCTGAAGAAAATATCCGCTTTAAATAATTTACTACTAGATATTCTTTTGATAAAAAATTTAGGTAAATTGATAACTGTAAAGACCATTACTACTTTATTACATTACCATTACTCATTACTGCTACACCGTCTTGTCTGAATATTTTAATTTACTTGCAGTAACATGTTGCAATATCTTTAATCATTATTTTTTATCAATTATATTATAATTTTGCTAATATTGAACAAGTGATATTTTTAATTCTTTCCTTTCTAACATACATATTTAAGATAAATACGTTATATGTATATAAGTGCATTATTTTTAAATCTTTAATTTTTCACTCAATTAAATAATGTTAGTGTGTAAATATTTACGTGCTTGTGATCTAGTGGTTATGATACTCGCTATAGGATTTGGTAAATATTTGTATTAACAAAACTATCTGTCTTAAATCTATCAAATACACATTATATATATATGATTTGTCAAACTCTTGCAAGTGCCGTTAACACTCTTATCCATGTTCAGAACCAATGTGTTTGTATTACCTAATTTTTATCCTGTTTTATAATTTGTATTCTGTTGTCAATTTTCTTTTCCCATTTTTTCTGTCATTCTAAAATTAACTGATTTTAAATCATTAAAAACGAGCTTATCATAATTTTCAACAGGAGTGATAGATTCATATTTACTTTGATATAAAAGTCTTTCTGCATTGAAAATAATCTCTAATGATTGAATATCATTATTGACATATTTAAAATAAACTTTCCGAAGGTACACATTATGTATATAAAAGTATGTATGTTATTTTTAAATCTTTAATTTTCTTTTTTCGTAAATAATGTTAGTATACGTGCAATGAAAATAATAAGAGCATTCTCATATAAATTCTTTAATTTTTTATAATCACCGTAAGTGTTACCTTTTCATTACCAATTTAATTTAACCATGTGTGCAATTTCTTTTCAATGTTTCTTCGTCTATGTATTAGTAATATGTATAATATAAAAATGACACCATTTTATTTTTTTATATTTTTTTTATTGAGGGATTTTGACAGTGTAAACATATTATAACAAACATAATAACTATTTAACATATGATACTAATAATGAAAATCTACAAAAATATTTAGATACATAGGTGTGTTTAAATGCAGAAAATAAACAAAAGGAGGAAAAGAGGGAGAAATGGTGGGGAGGTTGCAACTATTGTTGCGATAAAAGAAGAGCACGATGTGTTTATAGGTAGAATAATTGGCCAAAATTGAGATTTTGGTGGTTCATAAGAAGAACCCTTTGAGCGTAGTAAGACTAATGTTGAAAAAGTCAATTTCTGTAAATTTCTCATTGTGGTATTTACCTGACCGGTGAATGAATGAATTTTGTATATAGATGGTACGTGGAGAGATATTAATTGTAATTGGCTGGGACAGTCAATATGGCCTTGCAGTAGTTCGAAGAGAAGTATTTGGCCAGCACGACTTCTCTGATGTTCTAGAGTTTTCATATTGTAGAAATTTGCTGCATCTAAACAGGAGTTGAATAATAGATTAGAACTAACATTAAGATATCGAATAAACTTATTTTGTATTCGTTCTAATCTCACAATATATGTAATCTGCCATGGGTTCCAGATTTGAGATGCGTACTCGATTTGAGAAGTGATTACGAACGAATGTGTTTTACAGTATTTTGAGGCAATATGAATTTTGGAAGTGTTTGCAGGTTCGAAGTATGAATCATAGCAATCTAAAGGCATTGGAGGTAATTTGGTCAATGTGATTTTTGAAAAGAAGTTTGCTATCGAGGATTATTTCTAAGTCTTTACTATCGCTTTTATTTTCTAGCTGAGTGAGTGCTATTGTGTAAGTAAAATCAATGTTGTTAAATTTTTTTGAGAATGTTATTTTAAAACATTTTTTAGCATTCAGGAGGAGTTTGTTCACCACACAGTAAGCTGCAACGTGGGTGATATCATTTTGTATTTTATAGCAGTCATCTAAGGAGCTCACTTTGGCAAAGATCTTCATATCAATCGCATAAAGAAGTAAGTTGGAAAATTGAAAGCATATGTGTATATCATTAATATAAATTATAAATAGTAATGGACCTAACAAACTCCCTTGAGGAACTCCGGAAGACATGGCTACAAATATTCTTTTCAAATAGTTTTGATATAGGTCTGTAGTTAGTCATATTATTTTTTGATCAGATTTAAATGTACTAATAAAGTTAAGTAATGTATGCATTTTTCCACTGGTCCGGAATAATATCTTCATCGAGAGATTTAGTGAATAGTAAGCAGAGCGGAATAACAATACTAGAGCGGCACGCTTGTATAAATAAGGGAGGGATTCCATCAGATCCTGCGCGTTTATTCAAGTCTAGATTGTTAATATGGCTTTGCAGAAGGTTTGGGTTTACCATTATGTGTTAAATGTCAGCCGGGCCAGAGTAGGCTTCGCTATGTATTTTTCTGATTTAGCAACGGTACATTGTTTTGAGTATCATTATTTTTTTTTCACCACGAGATTTATGGTAGATATTGAATAGTTTAATATTTTTTACTAACGAAATTATTTGTTTTAAATGTATGTATGTACTATGACATGGGAAAACTTTGTTCCAATTTTCAAAGCGAGCTCTTATTCAAGCTTATAACCAATGTGTTTGTATTACCACATTTATGTTCTGTTTTATAATTTATATTTTGTATTCTTTCTTCACTATTTATATTATTCGAAATAATAATATTTAAAAACAAGCTTATCATCATTTTTAACAATTGTGATAGTTTAATATATTTTTTTTATACAAAAATCTTTTTGCATCGAAAATATTAAAATAATTTCTAATGATTGAAAATCATTATTTGCATATTTAAAATAAATTTTCCGAAAGTATGCGTGTATATAAAAGTATGTACGTTATTTTAAAATCTTTAATTTTCTTTTCACATAATTAATGTTAGTGTGTAAGAAAATCATAATCGTATATTCTACAACGCAATTTTTTTTTGAAGTCGTTTCTTCCAAATATTAGTAATATGTGTAAAATAAAGGTGACACAGTTTTTCTGATTTAGCGATACCACATTGTTTTGTATAGTATTAATTAAATAAATAATTCATTTTTCTAATTGTAGCCTTATTATGATATATTAGATTTTTAAATTAATTTTTACCAACAAAACTATTTGTCTTAAATTTATCAAATACATATAATTTCCTTATTTAGCCATGGCACATTATTTTGTACAATATTTAATAAATGAATCTTTTTTTTTTCATCACAAACTCTGTGGCCATATTATATTGAATTTTTTACTGACATAATTGTTTGTCTTGAATCTATCAAATATATATTATTTTCTGATTTAGCGGTGGCACTTTGTTTTGTATAGTACTCCTATTAAATAATAATTTGTTATTACCGTGAGCCTTGTGGCCTTATTATATTGAATTTGTTAAATATTTTTATTAACACAAATATCTGTCTTAAATACAGTCGATTCCGCTTAAATAGGATACATCTGGACCAGGAATTTTGGCCCAATTAAGCGGCTTCCCCAATTAACCGAAGCGAGCTTAAAATTAAATGATGAATATTTTTATTTAAATACGTAGAACTCCCTCCATTGCCTTCCTGCATAAAATAACTCTGTAACCCGGCTATAATTTTTTTTCTCCTGGTTACTTACGAGCACAGTTGGATATTAATCATCAATGTCTTCTTTATCTAATTTTTTATGTTTCGATTTAATGCTTCAACAATTGCATCCTCATTCTTTATTTTCATCGTAACATGATAAATTGTTATACATATATTGTCGAAAACTCTTGATAATTAATAATACAACATCTAACATGTCCTCATTTCCTTCACTACACAAAATTTCGGAAATATGTAAAGATTTAAAAATTTCATATGGTGTTAGTTTTTATAGCTCGTCAACTGTCAGCAACAAACTGTATTGCTTGCAAAAGAAACATTTTTGGACTAACTCTCTGGCTTTTGTGAAACTTATTAATAAATTATTAATAAAAACCTATGTATCGTAATTTTAAATTTACTATGCCAGTTACGCGGAATGTCGCCCCAATTAAGCGATATAAATTACTATTAGTTCCTTGGTTTGGTTCCCGTTCCTTGAGATTTGGTCCAAATAAGCGGAATCGACTGTATATCATATACGTACTATGGTATGGGAAAAATTTGTTCCAAATTTAGAACCAACGCTCTTATTCAAGTTCAGAAGCAATATGTTTGTATTACCACATATTAATCCTGTTTTATATTTTGTATTCTGTTAATAATGTTGTAATATGTTTATATTCCGTTATCAGTTTTCTTTCACATTTTTTTTTATTCTCTAATTAGCAGATTTAACATAATAAATATTTTAAAACCAGCTTGACATCTTTTAGTGTTTTACCAAATTCTCATTTTCAACAATAGATATAATTTTATGTATTTTCTGCCGAAATCATAAAATAATTTTTATTGATTAAAAATCATTATTTTTGCAATTTTCGGAAAATGAAACATTAAAAAACAAAGCGATAAATAGGCCGTTAGTTCCACCACGATCTTTAGAATGCGTCACTGAACCGGATCTTCCGCCATTACTATTTACTATGGTCCTTTTTTATCGTCAGAATTCCCTATCTAAGTGTATCTCTTATCTATGACAGTATGACAATTTGTTTGATAAACAAAATAACTGCTGAGATAACTGTAGCAATCTGTAAGAAAAGTAGCAAAATTTTAATTCTGCATCCTCCCGTCAGAATGCGCTGCGGAATAAATATGATGTCCATTTTTCGTCTTATTTTTCATTTTTGGCTTGACTATAAAATTATTATAGCGATATATTAATGTAATTTTGTTGATATATTATTTTGGTAATGCAGAATATTTATACAAATAAACAATATACGAAAAATTTCATTAGATCAGATTTTTTCCACATCTGTATTTTTTAGAAATAACGTTATGATGAACATTTTTATATTTTGTTTACGATAGATAGAAGACATTTTAAAGATTATATTCGGCAGTGCAATATGGTCCGATATCACATATGATACTTTATCGACGTATACATACAAAGTGATTACAATTTTTGCCGCTCAATCTGATGATAGTCTGTCTTTACTTCCGTTACCGACAAAAGTAATCAAATATTTCAATTCTAGGTCAGATTCCCTTAAAAAATCGCTTATTTTTTTAAATATTATTTAAAAGTAAGATCTTACGATTTGAAATGAATGAATTAACTAATATATAAACAAGTGAGAATTTAAAATATTATAAAAACAAGTTTATCCAAATTAGATAAGAAATTCTATTTGAGAATATAATCAATTTTGTTAAGTATAAATTGTGTGTGAATGTAATAATTTTGTAGTGTGGATTTTATAAATATTTTGATATCTTTCTGATATATTTGATAAAACGGTATGTTCTGTTAATTAATTATGCTCTTGGTCCTTTTGCTAGAGCAACCTCTGTACTGTAGTAAAATGTCACGCTACGCGTTTCATTTACTTGTATCACACCTTTACACGTGTATACTACGATTATGAAAATATTGGACAGGTGGAGGACAGATAAACACGGAACACACATTAATCAAATATTCATTTACCTATGTGGGTGGGCAAATGTACATTGTCATTAATAAAGTTTATTCTAGATTGGATCATACGTGCTGATCATCGAGGTCTTCTCCAGTCGATCATCTCGGTCTGTGTCTATTGCGCAACACTTGGGCTGGAAGTCTTTACGGTCATTATGTTTTGAACCCACTCGGTCTCTTTATATATCGTCGTCGGCGGTTTATATGTGACTGGCAAGATAAAATGTTCTATATTTATTTATGATTCTAAGTCTAATTAATATGAAAGCTTCGCGTCATTTCACGTCGAGGTACATCGTATTATTTTATATAATTGTGAGATTTAATTAAATTATCTTTATAATCAGCTTTTTAAATATATTTTATTGTAAAGCCAAATTCTCGCTTTCAGCTACCGAAAATATTAAAATACAAATGTAAAAATAGCGCCTAACCCTCTCTTCCTGACTTAGTTCAAAAAGAAACGACTACCCAATTTTTCGTTTTTTAAGCCGTGTACAAATCAATAAATGTTTTAAAACCTCAGCCCTAACACCAGTGCTTTTGCTCTGGAGTGAATAAACGCGGCACTCATCTTGCGCAAAATTTTTTCACGTGCAATTCATTATCCAAAATGAAGTGAACCCGCTCAGTTGAGATGCCTATGGCTTCTGCTAACTCGCGCACTTTCACTCGTCTGTCGGCTAAAACCAAATCAAGGACTTTGTCGATGATTTCGGGTATCATAGCTGATTTTGGGGCTCTAAGACGTGGTGCATCTTGTTCTGTCACGCTTAAATTAATTCACCCAAAGTCGAGCAGTTTCATAAGAAGAACATGAGTCACCCAATGTAGATAAAATCCTCTCATGAATTTCTTTCTTTTTTCCCTTTCAGAAAAAAGAATTGAATCACACCACGAATTCCAATGTTATCAATTTTTCACTGTTATTCGAAACACTTCTGTTTAAACAACTGCTAAACAATGAATTACTATTAGAGTGACTTCAGACCACATAAGAAGGAACAGACACAGATACAAATGACGTTAGAACTGTCTATTAGTATGCGAACCAAGTTACATATCAAAACCATTCTCCTACATCTGCAATAGGCAGGCAGAAATGCTTATAACTAACTGAATCTAATTATGACTACCTTATATTAATAAGGCACTACGTTGCTGGTGTCGGACTCATGACCGGTGTCCGACCGGACGAAGGACACTGTCGTCGTCCGTATTTCATCATCTTCCTCTGCTGTTTGTTGAACTAAACACCCGCGTTACGCTGCCACTTTGGTGTCCGCTTGGCTGGACATTCGCGCTGTTATCGAGGTCGCGGTTTACTTTTTGTCCCCTATATCGTGGTGTTGACTACCCCTGTTTGCCAGCCATCTGCTTCTCCATTTGGTCAACATCCGTTGATCCCAGCCTATTGTTAATAATATAACAACCCTTCCCATGCAGCTGTGGTCTGTTTTTCATCAAATCGACGGGCCCTCTTTTACCTGGACTACCGCGGTCGTTGAGAAAATCTAGCCTTCATCAATCACGATTATCATTCGAATTATTTATCACTGAATTTGACGTGCACGGTCGGTCACATCATATTGATGTCACACTTACTTGTACTTACACTTAATGTATATTTAGTTGCTCAAATTAATTGAATTTTAAACAACCTTAGACCTTTCAATTACTTCGTGGATTCACTTCTTTATTTCTGCTGGACTCCTATGTTATCACTTTTGTTATAAATCAAGATGATCAAGACATCGGCCTTTCCAGCTTACACGAAGCCGTTAGTTGATACCTTGTCTATGGTTGACACTCTACATCAGTTTTATATTCGATGGCAATACTACCAATTTATCATAGACAATATTGTTTTTAAATCTGACATGTGAAGTTTTTCTAGGTTAAAATATGAGAAAGAAATTAAAAATAAAATTATAAAATCGGATGTAAACACGGTTACCATCAATATTCTTGATGTCGTATAACGTAAATCTCAATTTGTTAAAGCATTTTGAAAGATTGTCAAATATTTTTCACCGAGAATATTCTAAATTTGACAACTCTCATCTTATGCGAGTTTTATCACAAATGTCGAGACCTCTAGATAAGCACGTCGCGGAAGCCCAAAAGCAACGTAAGCTAATCAAAGAACGAAGCTCGAGGTATGCTCCCGGCACCGTCACCCTTCAGGTCCTAGGCTCTGGCGCCAGTGGTTCACCCAAGTCTGTTTTTATGTTTACAGATCAATCAAGGTTATAACACAGTCCTTATATTTATTCTTGTTCCTAGTTCAGCTGCTACATGTAATATGACGCAATGAATTGAAACCACTCACAAGATTGTGGCATAATTTTTCAATGTTTTTTTAATTTATTATCTTTATGGGATGCATCTATAACAAGAAAAACCTATGACACTAGTTTTTCAAATCTGATCATAAAAATAGCAATTATTATCACTGAAAATGCTTTGTTGTTTCCTGATTATATGATATCAGGCAACATTGTGAAACCAGTCATATAAAGAATGCATAATTTACTCTGGATAGTTGGTTTATGTTATAAACGATCATCCATGGTAGTAATAGCTAGAATTACAGATTGCAAGCCTTTATTGTATAGAATTATTTGTATAATATTATCACCTAGCAAGTTTGTAGAGCAAATATACTTTTTAAATGATCATTTTCATACTTAATCTAAATAGATATAATTCATATTCTAATCCAGCTAAAATACTTTAGAAAAATTTAAATATTTAAAAAAGTATTGGTATTGTATATTCTATATTCTACTAAAATCAGAGCTTGGTTGGTATATTTAAAAAAATACACAAATTATCTGTTTATTGTTAATTTCATCAATTCATCAGGTAGAATTGTTATTCAAAATAAAAATAAACAGAAATGGACCATTCACACATGGTTAGACATTACAAAGGGTATGAAGCAGGGTTGTGTAATGTCTCCATGGCTGATCAACTTGTATATGGATAATTGTGTGAAAGAACAGGAATGTATGAATGTAGGAGTGAAAATGGGCGATTTGATTGTATGCTGTTTATTGTGCGCTTATGATGTAGTATTAATGGTGAATAATGAACAAGAATTACAGAGTAGTGAGTAGAATGTACGATACATGTAAGGAAAGCAACCTTATTATGAATGTCAACAAGTCAAAAGTAATGGTATTTGAGAAGGAGAAATGCAAGACACCATACAAAATTCTTGTAGATAATGAATGCTTGGAACAAGTAGATGAGCTAAACTTTGTGTATTTGGGAAGTATGTCTGATTGAAACGGAAAGGCTGAGAAAGATATCGAAAGGAGGGTGAATTCAGTGAATAAAGTGAATGGCGCTTTGAATGGAATTATATCTAACAGGAACTTGTCAACTTAGGCAAGACTAGCGGTACATGATGGAGTCCTGGTACTGACATTGATGTATGGAAGTGAGGCATGGAGCTGACAAAAGAGGAACGAAAATCAACTGAATGCAGTGGAAATGAGATAGCTTAGGCGTAAATGCAGCAGATCTATTTATTACAGAGAAAAAATTGAAGAAATAAGGAAAGAATGTAAAGCTGATCTTAGTACAGAAAGTAAGGTAAAGAAAGGATCACTTAGGTGGTTTAGTCATATGGAATGGATGAATAAGGTAAGAAAGATATTTGACGCAAGTCTTGATGGCACCAGAAATAGAGGACATCCACATAAGACTTGGCACGACCAGGTAAATCAAATACTGGAGGATGGTCCTGTTAGAAGCCTCAATAATCGGCGACCTTGTATGAGAAGATGTATGAATGTGGATGAGACGAGAATTTTGTGTCAGGACAGAAGAGTGTGGTGCTCTATCTTCTCTGCCTCGCTGAGGAAACATTAGTAAATTGATAAGTTAGGAAAATTTATTCTGTGCATATAACATTTTACAGGTATCTTTTTAACTGTGGTGAGGGAACCCAGCGTCTGGCCCATGAACATAAAATGAAGCTCGCTCGTCTGGAACACATATTCTTCACGTCAGCTAATTGGGGGAATATGGGGGGACTACCCGGCGTCTCCCTCACATTGCAGGATGTAGGAGTCCCAAAAATAACTCTGCATGGACCGCCGCTATTGGTTTGTCTTGTCAAACTTATTTTCCTAATTTTTAACTTGAACGCTATTTCTATAAAAGCTACAATGTATGTACAATAAACTTCTCATCTGATACTTAAATACTGAACTCCCAAGTAATAGCGCCCAAATGGTGGTGTATTTTTATGCAATGCAGTTTAGTGTTAAGGGCCGGTTATATGATCAGTAGTATTTTTTTACTATGGTAACTTTTTACTATAGTAACTTTTTACTAATGCCCATAGTAAAAATCTTTTGCATTTGATACATCAAATTTACTATTGTCAAAGCATAGATGGAGATGTCTATAGGTGTGACAAATAATCATGAAATATGCTTTATTTTATGCATTATCTATGAATTTTTTCACCTAGGCATTCGATATGTCACTTTCGTGGTGAAATTTTTTCAAATATTTATTAATATTAATTAATTAGTATTCAAAATATCACAATATATGTTCCGAATAATTACAACTTCATAATAAGAATGTGTTCTTCTTAATAAATTTGTTTGTATTATGTGTATGTATATTAAACAGCAAGATCATCATCGGACGAACTCTCATCACTAAAATAACGGGATATTGGAGAATTAATTGTCATGTACTGCAACTTTCTAAGTATCAAAGTGTGTCAGATGACTTTTGGAACAGCTGTGAAAAGTCCGCCATATTTAACTATTGACTCTTGTTTTTACTATCGGATATCACAGAGTAAAATAAGTTTACTACGGGATGTACTTTCGAGAAGTAAACATTTTTTTACTAACAATCAAACAATCCGTTTTCGCCAAATTTTTTACTGTAGTAACTTCTTTTAATATAGTAAAAAGTTACTACTCATCACACAACCAGCCCTAGGTGTTTAAAAATTTAAATGTTAAATGACATAGTTTTAATAAGTTTTGTATAGGTGCTATAGTAATTTAAAGAGTGATATCTGAAAAATTTTGTTTTCTGGCAACCCTCCGGTCCCAGTGGTATCGCATAAAAGGGAGTTGACTGTTCTATAGATTGTCATAATGGTTGCAGCTAGAGATAGTCATTTTCTGAATATTTTTTAATCTTTCATTTTTTACAGTTTATATATGAATTCTAATTTTTGTCACCCATGCTTTACATGGTTGTTGTTTACATCTCTGAGTTGTCATGTCTATCCATTGTTATTTCACCACACATTCACATAATGTGACATTTAAATAAAAATAGATGCATTAATTGAATACACGTCACACCAATATTTTTACCCTTTTTCCAACGACTGTTGTGTACTTCTGCGACACTATATGACAGTTTAATTACTATTTTTATGTACTCGTGCTACCTTACCAACCGCTTCTCAAAATTAATACAAGTATATTAAATTTATCAAATAATTTTGTGAAAAAACAATAAAAACTGCTACAGCTGTAATAGGCACATGCTGAAATAATCAATCTTCTAATAATTTTATAATTAATATTTTTTTAGTTTAATCAATTTTATTCCTAGAGAGTTGCATCACAGCGCATTCTGGGAAACCATCAAGTTAGTCCTATCTTCATAGCACAAGAGCTTAGCTTAATTTAAAAGTAGTAAGAATTTTGATGTAACATTTTTTCCATGTATGCATCTAATAAAAATAAACTATTTGATGTTATTTTTATTGATATGTTTTGAAATATCACAGTTGTGATTTTATGTATTTTATAATGTTATATTTATTATTTAAGGATGAGCTCTTCACAGCCACAAGGAAATTTGTTGTATTAAAGGACATGAAGATAGAAATGGCAGAGTGCACTAAGGAGACAGAGTACAATGATGCTGTTATGACTGTCAAATATGTTCCATTGATAAGGTGAGGAAAAGTTTGAGAATATTCATAATAAAATATATGTTTTAAGTATATGAGTTGCATAATGTACAAATGATTATAATATATGTGTGTAAGTTATGATTGTATATTTATTAAGTTATAATTTGCACATTTTTTTCCAGCTGAAAAAATCTTTATAATTTATTTATGTATTTCAAAATCTTTAGTCAGTTTATTCTTAGTCCAAATATATGCATTTAGCATTTATTAAATTACTTCCCCAAATACTTTAAAGTTTCTAATGTTTTTTGTGCTATGTATATTGTGTCGCGCTTAATTTTCTTACCTTTATTTCTTTAGTCTAACTTCAAAAATCTTAATGTGTGAACTAGTTCTTAAAATTCACTATAGACTCTTGTTGTGTACAGAGACTTGTGTAATTTTTCTATATTTTTTATGTAGGGATCTTTACACTAAGGTAATGTAAAATACATTATCTTTCATTTTGAACCTTTGGTATATCTAAAATATATCATATCTAAAAACATTCCAGAAATTGATATTTCAAAATTTGCTGTGTGGTTAAGATCAAAATGAAAATATTATTACTGAAACAGTGTCAATATAACGCTTTACATCTAAAAGTAAGGTTAAGAAAGGATCACTTAGATGGTTTGATCATATGGAATAGATGAATGAGGAGAAAATGGTAAGAAAGATGTATGACGCAAGTGTTGATGGCACCAAAAATTTAATAAATGTCTGCAGAAGATTTGGCATACTAGAAGATGGTCCTGTTAGAAACCTCAATAATCGACGAGCTTGTATGAGATGATGTATGGATGTGGATGAGGTAAAAATAGTGTGTTAGGACAGAAGAGTGTGGTGCTCTACCCTCTGCCTACCCTCATAGAGAAACGACATGATGATAAGTTAGTTATATCTGAAAAATAAATAATGGCAGCAGAGTTGGTACATCAATAGTAACATACACTTAGAGGAGACACTTGCAATTTTAATTCCTCAAATATCTGCTGCCAAGGATAGTTCGATCCACACAATAGTTTACAATGCTCATATTCACCACAGCGTTCAATTGTAGCCTACGCTGTTCAGTTTTCAGTCGTCCTTTTGCCATGAGATGATGCATTAGTAACCGAGTGGTATCTCACGTAATCAGATAATCTGGCAAAATGACTGCTAGTGGTGTTTTACGATCCCTTTATAGTGCGATGATATTCAAATAATAAACTTTTATTTTATTTTGGTTGGTTATTTGTTTATTATGATTAGTTGTAACACAGTATTTAAGTTCCAAAGATTCTTGTATTTTTACGTAATATTGCACAATAGTGTAAAAAATTATCAATTTACTTATATATTTCTTTCAGAAAGCCAGATAACAGTCTTTCTAGTTCTACCGATGCTGATCAGGGATCCTCAGTGGATGAAGCCATAGAACCAGACAACACTGACTACTACGCACATGAAAGTAAGGAAAAGTTGCCACTTGTCAAAACCTTCCTGCATTTCTGCATGTAATGAATGGAATTTAGTCTTTCCTCGTTATTAATGATTTATCTTAGTAAATTTTCTAGAAATCTTTAAACATAGTCCCATTGCTTTAAAATTGGTACATAATTATATTTTGTGTTAACCAATTGACTGCCAAAGCATCATTTGATCTTTTTTTCAATCGCAATTGTATGTTTTTCTAGTACTGACATATTTAAATTATTCCGTTTTAAAGGTAGTTCGCTTTGTAAATCTTCAGCAGAATCTCTATCGCCAAAATGAATCAAGCTCTTGTTTAACTTAACCAGCGCCGATAATGGAAGGATTCAGGCTGTGAATTTTTACTGAGAAATATAAATTACAGAACCATGAGTTAGGCTCATGAAATTTCATTGCGCATTAGGGACAAATTGCCCGGTGGCAGTGACATAATTTTTCCAATGCAGCCAATGTGTTGCATCGAGGCCCTTGATAGATAGGGCCCAAGACTTAGTCCGCGCCCTGCAGAACATATTGTATCTATTCTTAATAATTTCTAAAATCTACAACAGCCAAGACATAGAATTAAAAAATAATTTCTCACATGCATTAGGGTAAACACCTGAAAACTTTATCCGTACCTATAAATATAATATGTCAATGGGACAAGACCATTGCCATAAAGTGAATATCTTGATAAAGCGAAGCAAGGATTTTTGCAGTTTTGCCTAAATATATGAATGCCTAAAAATGCACTAAAGAGTCAATTTTTTCCTCTATTATTATCATGTATGTAGTCCTTAATATTTTTATATCTTATATACGATACATATACAGGGGTCAACAGGGTGTAAGATATGTGTATGACTAATAATGTTTTTTTTAGTTAGCGGAAGACGTGAAGTTCAGAATACTTACATAGACATTTTATTGAAAGAACCAAGAAATGAACAGCTGTGCTCCATGGTGTACGTCTGCCGACTGAAGGTATTACTTTTGTAAATTATTTAATACCCAGTTATTTATGACCTAGATCCAGTTTCTTCATATAAAAAATATTATTTGAAAAAAAATATCCTACAAAAATGAAAAGCTGCTCATGTCAATTTAGTATGGTTATAGATAAACTAATCAGACTTTCTGAAGGCAATATTAGTACATTTTTATTATATGTATATTAATGTAATCAGAACTAATGAATTTGATAATGAACTAGATTGACCATCAAATGACCGTGCTACTAGCGATGATTGACATTGATAATTTGCCAGATGATGAATATCGGATCATTTGACCGGTTACTTTTGGAACCAGTTCCAATGTTCGTAATGCATAATCAAATTTGATCAACTATGTAAAGTTAAAAGGAACTGTTTTTTTTTGCTGTTTTTAATTCTTGGCAGAGGGAGTTACTTTTCAAAACCGGTTCCAAAAGTAACCGATCCGTCATCGTCGCCGAGTACTATTAACGTTGTAAAGAACTAGTGCAGTGGAAATGAGATCACTTAGGCATATTTGTGGCAAATCTATTTATGACAGAGTAAAGAATGAAGAAATAAGGAAAGAATGTAAAGCTGATGTTAGTATAGTTATATGAGTAAGATTAAGAAAGGATTACTTAGGTGGTTTGGTCATATGGAACAGATGAATGAGGAGAGAATGGTAAGAAAGATATATGACGCAAGTGTCGATGGAACCAGAAATAGAGGACGCCCGCGGAAGACTCTGCACGATCAGGTAAGCCAGATAATGGAGGATGGTTCTGTTAGAAACTTCAACAATCGGTGAGCTTGTATGAGAAGATGTATGAATGTAGATGAGGCGAGAATTGTGTGTCAGGACAGAAGAGTGTGGCGCTCTATCCTCTCTGCCCACCCCCGCGGAGAAACGGCGTGATGGTAAGTAAGTAAGTAAGTAAGAACTAGTTCTTTTTAATTGTGACTGACATTTTGTCCATCATACGATACTCAATTGATTCTGTGAAAACCGTTACTACGATATCAAATAACTGGCTGTCATGGTAACATGATAGTAATTAGTTAAAAATTATCACCACATAAATATCAACCTGCGTTATTAGGTACCAACATTACAAAATCTTAACTGCAACTGTATGATTAATAATGTCTTCGGCTGTACAAATAAGAATGATATGAATGTATGGATACAAAGAAATATCAATTTTTTCCTAGGTTTACATTTGTTTTTCTTAAAATTTATACAATATTCAGTGCGAACTTCAATTCGGGACAGAGCCTTCAAAATCAATCAGTACTGCTCTGAATAAATCAGTGCGTCTGGTCACTTCAGTTATAGTGGAATTATTTCAGGTTATAATAGAATTATTTCAGGCAAAAATTACACTGAAAATTTGTATTACGCCTGTCAATTTATCTCTTAACAAAAATCAGTATTGATCTAAATACCTTTATATTATTATGTACAACCTTATTGAATTAAAATAAACTCGAATCAACAAAAAATTACATTTAAATTGTAGACTACATATTATTGTGTATGTCAATGATTTTATTTTAATTATATGATTCTGTGCGATGTTTTAGCAGTTCATTTAGTCTTAATTAGTTTATTTTGCATTATAGTCTCTTCCAGGCACACTGGATCTTCAAAAGTGTGTCAACAAGGGCGTAAAACCGGGACCAATATTAGGATTATTAAAGAATGGCCAAGATGTCACTCTCCCTGATGGTACAATCATTTATGCAAATGATGTGAGAACACCAGATGATCCTGGACCAGTATTTATTGGTAAATTGAATTGAAAATATTATATTTCAGTCAATTATTGTCTATTCATCCTAATTGCTTTATTTTTCAACTCCACCAGTTGTTAGTATTATTTTTTTTACTTTAATATATTTTTGCAGCAGTAACTATAAATTGTGGTAATATGTATAAGTATTCTTATAATTTTTATGTGATCCTTTCTTCTTCTTTTCCAGTTTTGGATATTCCCGACGAACGCTTTTTAGACTCCCTTGAACAGTCTGAAGATTTCAGAATCCACCAAGAAAGGCCAGAAACTAATCCCGTTGACAAGCCTGCCATCATTGTTCACTTCACTCCAAGTTATATAATGCGTCTTGAAAGGTACTATCCTAATTATAATGAATGCTTTTGTGTATAATTTTGAAGAACCATTTTTATTTTAAGTTTTGTGTTACATACAGAACAAAGACTGCATTTCTGTGTTATCGTTATCTTTTCAGGTGCTGGTTTTTTCAATCGTCATATGATTTTAATTAATTGATAATTGTAGAGAGAAGCGTGAAGGTTATGTATTAAGATTTCGGGATGTACTCCGTCAATGAAAACTCTTACTTAAACAAAATTCAACTTAGAAAATTTATTTATGCAGATCCTTATGTGCTATGTATTTATGTGGCGGACGTGATATAAATAAGAATGTAAGAATGTGTTCTTAGGTATGGTATAATGTGGAAATTTGGTTGCAAGAACAGTGTATCAGTTTGTTTGTAGGTAGATGCACTATGTACATGAATTCTCAGATAATATTATTATTCACATTCGTAACATTCTGTTTTAGCTCAGTTTTTTAATAATTCGGTTTAGCTGTTAATTTATAAATAAAATAAAAGATGTACCCTTGTTTACGAAACCTCAAAACTTAGAAATAAATTATAGTTAAACTTCACATACAGAATACGAAGAATGATTCAATGTTTACTTAAAGTCCAAGATTGTTTCAATGTTTACTTAATGCATAAATTTGTTTTCCTGTCTTATTTTTTAATCCTAATATGTACGAACGTTTTCAGATACCAAACTTTTATGAAAACCTTTTCGCCGGATACCAATCACCTGATTGTGAATGATGAAAACAATTGTTCAGGATCCACGGCCATACACCGAGTCCAGAGGAAGCTCAATCTTCTGGATGATAATATTTTCCCCATTATAAAGGACAACGGTGTACCTATTGAACCTAAAGCTTTTGATTCGGAAACAATGACCAAAATGCTTGATAATATGGTTAATTTAGATTCGGTAAATATCTAGTGCAATTTGGTGTAATTTAACATATTTTTGCTCTTATTAAACTTATTAAACCCAAATATTACTTAAGCACTGCTATTAATTAAATTGTATTATTCTCAGATAACAATTGAACATTTAAAAAAAAAACTCAACTTTGAGTGTAAATATGTAGACCAGCAAAACAATGGGGCCGATTCCAACCAGATACATGCCAAAACTTTTACCGCTTATCATCTGAGGCCAAGGAATGGACTAGACAAGTAAGTACTATTTTATTTCTTTTGTAGTCTACATTATTATTATGTATATTTTAACCCCCTAGGCCGCCTGCGTTGGAAACTTGTGACAGAGAAAGAGACAAAGCGATAAATGTCAAAATATCACATTGGCTATCCTTGTTCTATGGCCGACACTCGTGTGACAGTGCGCGGTGTCACTAAATAATGGCTGATAATCACAGCCACCACGTATCTGATTTTAAACCAAATTATTTCCAGTAGTAATATCATATGGTGGCCCATAGAAATATTATTCAACTCAAGAATACCACAAATTACATCTAGAATCGAGTGTAAAAATCATAATTTTTCCTCCATACAAAATTGACAGTTGATGTGTACTTTTGTGTTGCCAGATTTATTTTTAAATCATAGATAAAAGTGATTTATACGAAAATGACCGAAATTTCAATTGCTTTGAAAATCTAACACACAAACTCTCATATCGACATCAAAGTGCTGATATTTTAAGTTATCGAATTTTCGAAAACATTTTTGATTTTATTTTTACTTTTACAAAATGGCAGAGGGTAACTTTTTTGCTGGTGGAGATATTTCCGACTTTTTAGACATTTCCGATATGCTCTTTACTATTTTTATTTGTAAAGTTGTGGTTATTCGGAACATTATTCCTTGATAATTAAAACAAATTAGTTGCATATATAACTTTTAATGATACAAAGAATCTATTTTTCAAAAAAATATTGCTGCTACCAGGACTTCAATCCAATGTTTTCTACAAATTAAATGTATCAATTAAAAAAATATTAATTTAATTTGTATTAAAATATCACAGAACTATGTTCTGAAAAATTGCAACTTTACAATAATAATGTGTTCCCCTTAAAAATCAGTATTTTCTATTGCTCGCAAAATACTTTACTGATTAAACTGTATCAACATTATCATTACCGTCATTTTGATGTGTTTAATTAATATATGCATTAATTTACCATTTATCTACATATTAACTTTCCAACTGTTGTTATTTATTTCAGTTCTGCTGAATTGAAGTTAAATGTGGCAGAGTATATTTCAGAGGCAATGAATTTCGAAGGATTTCCCAGCAGCCTCGAAAAGCTGTATTCGACTGTTTGTAGTTTGAGACTGAAACCAAGACAAGAATATCCAAAGATTGTGTTTTTTGGAACAGGATCCTGCATCCCAAATAAAACTAGAAATACAAGTGGCATAATGATCCACACAGAGTAAGCAATAGTTCATTCATACAGTTCATATTTGTGTGCACTATATATGTACATTTAAAGTATCTGTGCGTAACTAAAATTTCTGGGAAATAAATGACAATTGAATGTTTGTCGGATAATATTCCCAGTACAATTAATTAAAGATTCAATTTTTATTTACGATTTCCCAAAAATTCAGTTTTACACAGATTTTTTGAAAATGTGGAGTACCCGACCCTGAGTCCTGCTAATATTCAAGCATTTCTTATTTTAAGTAGCCCCTTAAGGCGCCGCCACTTTCAATAATAATTCATAAAACTGTCTACGTTAACACAGATGGTAGCCAGGACAGTGCTGTATATATCAAAGGTGGATACCTACTGCATCCCACAGTCAACTAACAAATGTATTATATTATTGTATATTCACTTCTGATGTATAAAAAATGTATATCAAATAAATAAATAAATTTATATCAGAAGTTATTCACTAGATTTGACTTTTTTTGAAACTATTATTTATATAGGACCTTTACACTAATTTAAAACTAATAAACTGAATGTTATTTGCCATAATTAAGACGATACAAGCATTATAAGAAAGACTACGACCATTTGATTTCAAAACATATTTATATATATGAATTGGGTACTTCAATAAATTATTTAATTTTCGATGGATTAATTCAAATGACAATACACATTTTTATAAAGAATATACAATTTTATTGTCGTCTCTTTCTGTTCAAACCTTCCTCTCTCACATGATTTACGTAACAAATAATGTCATTAATCGTTTAAGAATTTAACTACATATTAGCCTCATCTTGAAAGCATATCTAATTCACGTAGAATTTCTCCAATTTTAAACTGGAAAAATGAAAGCACATCCTTAATGTATTTCATCATGATGTAACATCAAATTTTGTAAGATTTCAATGATAAAAGATAATACTTATCTTTTAGTGAAAATTCATGCATACTTCTGGATTGTGGAGAAGGAACATTCGGACAGATGGTGAGGTTCTACGGGCGAGATGAAATTGTCAACGTGATGCGTAACTTGAAAGCAATTTACTTATCTCATTTGCATGCGGATCATCACATAGGTAAGGTTCCTAGTTATTTGTGTTAAAAATACAATATTTTCAATTTTGTTTGTTTCATGGATGTTTAACCTCTTGAATAAGTTACAATTGTCATGTTTACCAAACAATAATTAGGGTAACATTTATATATGTAAATTTTTAAAGAAAGCAAACACATTGTGGCTTGATATTATAATTGAATGTTTAATTATACTATATTGTTCTGAAGAAGGTTGGGTATTTATTATTAAGGGAACACATTATTATTGTGAAGTTGGAGTTTTTCAGAACATAATTCTGTATTATTCTATTATTTAATTTATCTATACCTATACAAGAGACCCGACCCATATTAGGCTGAAATCCAAATTACCATATAATTATAATTAAATACTAATTTAATGTATTAATTATAAATATATACATGTAAAATCAATTTTGTCAAAAAATATTGTTTTTGCGCTACCTGGATTCGAACCTGGATCTCTATTTCCAATCCGGGGAAGTACACTACCAATTGTGTTATAGCGCCAGTATTTTTCATGACAAATTTTCAAACCTATATGTTACACATTTTCAAATTAATACATTGTATGTTCTGAATAATTACAACTTCACAATAAGGAAGTGTTCTCCTTAATAATTATAATTATAATTAATAGCATATGAGAGAGGCTATTAATATTAACTAGAATGGAAAAAATAAAAAATAACACAGGAAACAAAAAGTCAATTAGCAGTTGATTACTCAGTTTTCACAAACTAATAAAGGTGTAGACCTAATTGCATCCCTATGTGAAGAAAGTACATACTGCATGTTTAAGAATAAATCAATCATTCAGGTACAGGGTTACGTTCATGAATAATTGTGTGAAAGATCTGAAATGTATGAATGTAGGAGTGAAATTAAGCAATTTGATTGTATTATTGTATGTAGATGATACAGTGTTAATAGAGAATAGTGAACAAAATTTACAAAGTCTAGTAAGTAGGATGTACAATGTAAGCAAAGGTGTGCGACCTTATGATGACTATTAGCATGTCAAAAGTAATAATACTTGAAAAGGAGAAAAGTTAGCATGCAACATACTACATAGTAGATGATGAATGTTCGGGACAAGTAAAAGAGTTTGTGTATGTATTAGAAAAGTATGTTTCATAAAAATGGAAAGGCTGAGAAAGATATCGAAAGGAATGTGACTGCGGGAAATAAAGTGAATGGCACTTAAAAGCAGTGATTTTTAGACTTCTGATACCTGCATTAAAAAGCCTCACCCTTGCCTTGAACTGTTTTATGAGATATTGCTCTCATTTGAGTTCCACACAAAAAAGCAGCCCATGAATTTATTCTTGATTTTTCATTTAGCGCGTAATATACTCTTAATAATGCTATACTCTGTAATAATGCATAATATAATCTTTCGCCTTCCATACTTCGACTAACCAACATAATGTATGGAAGTGATGCCTGAAGCTAGCAAAAGAAGAACGAAAGTAGACTGAACGCAGTGAAAATGAAGTCACTCAGGCGTACCCCTGCAAGAAAACGGTGTGGTAGTTAGGTACATAGTTAAATAAAAACATAAATTTAAAAGCTCGATCGAAATATCACTAGAGATTTATATTTTTTCACCAATAATTAAAGACTAAAAATAAATAAATTCCACAATATTCACAGGACTAATTGGAATACTTCAGGGACGACGAAAAGCATTAGACTCTCTTGAAAGTTCGCTGAAGCCTGACCATAAACTTTATTTGTTGGCTCCGAAACAAATTATGAGCTGGCTTTGTTTGTACGATAGACGTTTTGAGAGGATCGTACATGAAATTCAACTTGTACCAAATTCTAATATAGTAAGTTTTTTTTAAATATTGAATTTTTACCAGCTTTAAATTGTATACATTATAAACATTACTCTCTGCTTTTCTTTCCACAGAATACATCTGACTACAATTTTACTCAATTATCAGAGAATATTTTGAAGCATATTGGTTTACTCTCTGTAGAAACATGCCCTGTGAAGCACTGTCCTAATTCATTCGGTGTCAGTGTTGTTACAAAACAGTCGAAGAAGATTACTTATTCTGGTGACACTATGCCCTGTAGGGAGTTGGTCAAAATTGGTAAGTATTATTGTTGCGTATAAGCATAGATGCTGGAAGAATTCGGGATATGGATGGAACAAGCACTCACCATAATCCAGATTCTGCTGGCAACTCCAAAATGTGGACTGTATGTTTAAATTCACTATTCCAAATTAGGTTTTTAAAGGCAAAATGTACTTTTTAAATAGCCCTTTATCACTAGAAAAATGGATAAATGATAATTTTAACAAGCACCACATCTCAATGGCATCAATCCGTCTTCTTTCCCTTCCCTTCAGGGTCCATGAGTAAATATACCAGAGATTATACAAGCCTTACTTGTGTTGTCTTGGAAATATTGCAGTCTTCCGCTTATATGGAAATACTGCTAAAAACTCACACTAGTTTAGAGATCACTGTAAAATTTTGCCGTATAAAACACAAAAACAAAAATAATTATGGTTTGATTCTACAGGTTTTCACAGGAATTTCTCTGGTTATCTAAATTTGAATAATTCATGTTTGATTCTATTGTGGACTAAATTAAGTCACTAATTAACATCTCTTATGTTTTTAAGGGCGAGGTTCGGACTTGCTCATCCACGAGGCAACGATGGAAGACGACTTGGCCGGTGAGGCACGGCGCAAGATGCACTCCACCCTCGGCCAGGCAGTCTCCATTGGACGGGAGATGAAAGCTTCGTTCATCCTACTCACACATTTCAGCCAAAGATATGCACGTCTGCCACGACTTTCAAATTATATAGAGGACTCTAAAGATGTAGGCATAGCTTTTGATAATATGCAGGTAAGACTGTAATACATGTTTACTAATACGATAATTGTGCTTACAATGAATGTAAAGTAGAATATGGCGGGCTTAAACATTAAGTCTTAATTTTTTTTTTAAAATACATTTGTATAATACACATTAAAATTTGTTATTCAGTAAAATTTGTTAGTACGCAATACAGATTTCATAAGGAAAGGAATAGATGTCTCATAGAGACAAAACTATTATTTATAAGTATGGAAGTCATGGGTATTACAGAGCTTACGACCTATCCTCGGCCGGCTTGAGTGATCACTTTTCACAATGTAACATTCACCAATTCTACCCATGGTCGATTGCCACACCTATCAAATTTTTGGAAGTTGTATGTATGTATATGTTTTTACCATGTAGAAACCTTTTAAGTATTTTCTTACAACTATACTGTCGCCATCTATGGTTTGAAATTTGATATTCATCCCCCTGAAACAGCATAGATGTCTTTAATGAGAATCTTTCTGATAAAAATATGAATATGTCTTGATGACAATGCCTGTGGGGATAAATCCAGTAATTGTGTGTTCTTACAAAAATTTTGACATACTCAAAATATTGTGATTGGAAAGGAATTTGAACATCAGCAATTATTGTTTATGATAAGGGAAAAAAATGAAAGTCTAATATGAGCATTATACTGTTGCTTTGTCTTGTCTTTGTTTTTTAACATGGATGCAATGAAAGCTATAAGACAGAGCTGCTATAACTATTGATAAGGAAGTGATTTGAGAAATGAAATATAAAATGTAATTTTTCTACATATTATACAATTTTTTTATTTTTTCAGTTATCATTAGATGACCTGGAGGTACTTCCACATCTGTACGCTCCTCTGAAACTTATGTTCGCCGAGCATTGTGAAGAACTAGAATTCAGGGTAATTATACATCACCATGTTATTACTACTCCATGGCTTCACAGCCTGCCAAGAGGTTGCTGTCTTTTCAGGATCCGTCTGTGAATATAATATTTGCTCATTAATATATATTATATTCATTACCATTATGCTGTAGAAGTAAACTTTTTATCTCTCTTTGCTAAAATAATGTATTAAAATTAAGTAGTAATATTTTAGTTTATCAAATAGGTTAGAATTTATTCAACTATTCAACAACCCTGCTTATACTCCGACGCCTGCACATTTTTTTTTTATTTTCCTTAATTTATTTTATATCTCTGTTGAATCTTACTCTTTATTTTTAATTTTAATTAAATAACACCACAACAGCATGAAAAACTGTTTACAGACAGTAGTCTAGCAAAGTAGCCAGTGCTTTATATAAAGAATAATGGTTTATATAAGGAAATAACCAATTACCTGAGGAAATAACCATTAACCTGAGGAAATAACCAATTACAGACTATTCTCTCTTTCGTCAAACTTCGGAAAATCCTAGAAAAAATTGTTAAAAAAAGATTGTCTCAATTTATTAAAATAAACAAAGTAATTGATGAAAACCAGTTTGGGTTCATGGAAAACAAAAGTACACAAGACGCAATAGGAAGATTATCTAATTTTATCCAAGAATCTCTAAACAAATCTCTTAAATGTATTAGAATTTTCGTGGACTTGAGAAAAACCTTCAATAGTATCTCCCACAACAAACTAATATTAAAATCCATTGGTATAGACGACAAAGCATTAAGCTGGATTCATGAAAGACCGGAAAATGTAAAAATTAACGAAACTCTAAGCCAATCCCTAATCAGTGAATTTGGTATACCACAAGGGATAGTTTTGGGCCCGCTTCTTTTTATAATTTATGTCAATGACATTTTCAAACTAAAATTGACCGGAAAAATTATATCATACGCCGACGACACTGCTATCATTGTTGACGGACAAAACTGGAACACTACAAATGAACATGCAAATAACGTCATGAACACACTCAAATCCTGGTTCAATAATAATTTACTTTCTTTAAACTCCGAAAAAACCTATTACATTCCCTTTTCAATCAAGTCTTAAAACACCGCCCCATATAAAAATTACTATCCTTAACGAAAACTGCAACAAAATTACCTGTAATGACTCATGTACAAACTTAAGTCCAAAAAAAAATCTAATATTTAAAATGGCACAGTCACATTAGAGATTAGTGAAAGGAATAAGAAAATGTATTTATATATTTATAAGATTAAGAAACATTTTAAATAATTTTAAAAGGGTATATTTTGCTATTGTTCACCTACTACTCCAGTATGGAATAATTGGGTGGGGAGGAGCATACAATAATAAAGGGTTTTTCAATTGGGACGCTCAAACTTTCTTTCAACAGGGACAAGAAACTACGCCATATTTCTTCAATTTTTTTTGAGGTTAACACTCGTACTTAGTTGGCAAATCATCATGGAGCAGTACACACCGGAGCAACGCTTGCAAATTATTCAAATCTACTACCAAAATTCGCGTTCGCTCACCGCAACTTTAAGAGCATTACGACCATTTTATCGTCGTCATCACTTGCCTGCCACATCAACAATTCAACGTTTGGTGCAAAAATTTTAAAGCACATTGTCGCTACACAATGTTCCAGTGCCAGTGAGACAAAGAAATGTACGAAGTGAGGAAAATATTGCCGCCGCTAGAGCATCTGTTCTTGATGACCCAAATGAGTCACTAACACGACGCTCTCAACAATTGGGCATTTCTGTGACGTCATTGTGGCGAATTTTGCGAAAAGATCTTGGCCTACATCCATACAAGATCCAGTTGACACAAGAACTAAAGCCACTTGACCATTTGAAGCGTCGCCAATTCCTCAATTGGGCTGCACAACAATTTGAAAATGATGCTGAATTCCATCGAAAAATCATCTTTAGCGACGAAGCTCATTTTTGGCTCAATGGATATGTAAACAAGCAAAATATGCGTTATTGGGCAGGCACCAATCCACACGTGCTTCACGAAACACAATTGCATCCCGGAAAAATCACTGTTTGGTGTGGATTACATGCCAGAGGTGTCATTGGACCATATTTTTTTGTTGATGATGCTAATCGTCATGTTACTGTGAATGGTAATCGTTATCGCTCCATGATAACTGATTATTTTTGGCCTCAATTGCAAGGTATGGACTTGGCCAATATGTGGTTTCAACAAGACGGCGCTACCAGTCACACGGCACACGCAACAATTGACTTATTGAAAACCAAATTCGGTGAGCGTGTTATTTCGCGAAATGGACCAGTTCAATGGCCGCCTAGATCATGCGATTTAACACCATTGGCCTATTTTCTTTGGGGTTATGTTAAATCTTTGGTCTATACCAACAAGCCGGCGACGTTACAAGAGCTAAGAGAAAATATTGAACGCGAAATTGGTGCGATTCGGGCCGAATTATGTGAAAAAGTGGTGGAAAATTGGATTCAACGATTGGACTTCTGCAAACGTGCCCGCGGTGGTCATGCGAGGGAAATTGAATTTCATACATAATTGCCACTAAATGTACTTCAAAACATAATAAAAATTTTTTAGATATATTCATTCGATTTTGTTTTATTTTAAAAAAAAGTTTGAGCGCCCTTAATGAAAAACTCTTTATGTGACATAAAATTTCATACTACAGTAATCCCAGAAAAATGTGTAACTCGGTAAAAATAATACAGAGAACAATCATCAAAGTAATATTTAAAAAAGATCAACTTTTTCAACACAAACATTTTTGCAAAATTCCCAGTTCCCTAAATAGAAAACATTTACAAAACATCTCAATTAATCAATTACTTAAGGAGCGACTTGCAATAATAATTAATATTTTTGCGTTTTTTATGAAAATGTGAGTTTTTATTATTCATTTATATCAGAAGTTACTCAATAGATTTAACTTATTTAACTATTACTTAAATTGGACCTTTACATTAATATAAAACTAATAAACTGAATGTTATTTGCCATAATTAAGACAATACAAATATTATAAGAAAGACCGCGACCATTAGATGCATTTTAGGCATGGTACGAAATTCAGCCAATACGATAAATTAATGCATAAACGAAATATATTTTCTTATAATCTTGAAGCCAAGATTACGCAGACAAATCTGTAGGAAACCAAATTAGCAAAATGTTAAAAATGGATAGACTTATAAATCATTAAATTTGCAGTACATTTGATGAATTTTTGATGTTTTTAAAATACTTTCTTTTAGTAAAAACATACGTTTTTAAATAATATACTATATTTACTCACATGCTTTGAGGCTTCAACTACTATTTAAAACTAAGTTTAATATCAGAAACACAATAATCATTTTTTAAATAATATATTTCCAGTCTTATGAAATACGATATTATTAATTATATCTCACACTATTATCATGCCGTTGTACTCGGCCGCGGTAGTCGTGATATCCACGCTCCGATAAATTTTAATTAAATTTGCCTTTAAAACACATTTTAATTCAAATTTTGATACCATATCCATGTTCTTTCACACATTCAATATTCATTCATGTGCACCCAAACATCGATTTGTGGGAGTAAATTTGATTAATTTGAGAAAAGACAATTCTTTTGCCATCCAATTTAGGAAGTTTACACAAGTCCATACATTCAATGCTCAGTTCGGAAACATCCTGGAAATAATTTATAATATTATTATTATTGTTATTTAGTTGTCAGTATTTTTATGTATAAAATATTAAAATATGTGTTTATTCATTTATATGACTATAACAAATATATTTGTATCAATCAGACAGGTCTGTCATGTATAATTCTTTAGATAAAATTATTTATCTTTAAGGATATGTATTTCCAATAAAAAATAATTTATCTGCACTACATAATATATGTATATTGAACTATGTAATTTATATTGTTAAATCAAATAGATAATTGTTATAGAAATGGTAAAAATTATCAACTTACGTTGCGATTTTTTTCAAGAAGTTTATAACCATTTAAAATTTTATTGGAACATTTCCTAGAGCGTGTCAATGGATACTTTTTGACCTTAGGCATCTTGAGTCACAAGAGGCAGTAATTTCAGAACAATAATGTATATAATAATATATTATTGACTTTTAATGACAACCAAATCCAACAAAAAAATCACAGGTTCGCAAATTTTACGTTGAATCTTGTGAATGAATGACCGCACATGCGCTAGCCGCCATGCGCTGGCCCAAGCCAAACAATTTACAAACAACATTATAAAATAAATTTATAAAAACAGCCCAAAACCATACAATTTACAAAAATAAGCAATTGGTATCAAGAATAAGTATAATATTCATTCATATTAAAGTCAAAATTTGTATTAAAATGTGTTTAATGGGCAAATTTAATGAAAATCTATCGGAGCCCAGATTTCACGACCGCCGTAGCCGTGTCGAATGGCATACTAACACTGAGGGCTACTTAATAATATTGTTAATAATACCAAAATTAAGATAATTTTGTAACATACAGAAAATGCATCTAATGATCACAGTCTTTCTTATAAAGTTTGTATTGTCTTAATTATGGCAAATAACATTAAGTCTATTAGTTTTATATTAATATAAAGGTCCAATCTAATAGTTGAAAAAAAGTCTAATGTATTTAATAACTTCTGATATAAATGAATAATAAAAACCCACATTTTCGTAAAAAATGCAAAAATTCGAATTATTATTGCAAGTCACGCCTGAATTCATATTATAAAAAAATTGTAAAAAAGTCAAATAAATAAAATAATAAATAAATATCAGAGGTGGATACCTACTGCATCCCACATAATAAACTGCTGGTTGTGTGATCAGTAGTTTCTTTTTACTAATGCCCGTACTAAAAATCCTTTGCAGGTTGTTGATACATCAAATTAACTACTATCAGAGCATAGATGGAGATGCCTATAGGTGCAACAAATAATCATGAAATATGCTTTATTTTGTGCATTATCTATGGATTTTTTCACCTAGGCGTTCGATATCTGAAATATCGATTTGGTGGTGAAATTTTTTCATATTTTGTATAATGTAATATATATTAAACAACGAGATCATCATCGGACGAACTCTCATAACTAAAATAGCAGGATATTGAATGATTAATTGTCGTATACTGCAACTTTCAAAGTATCAATGTATCAGATGACTTTTAGAACGGTTGTGAAAAATCCGCCATATTTAACTATCGATTCTCGTTTTTACTATAGGATATCTACTACTATAGGAAGTAAATATTTTTTTACTTTAGTAAAAAATTACTACTGATCACAACTGGCCCTAAAAAGCGTATTATGTTATTGTATGTTCATTTCTGATTTACAAAAAAAAATGTATGTCGTCAATGAGGGTTTATCTTATGCTGAAAAAATCCACCTTTTCCCAGAACCGTTTTTAATTATTTGAATATTTCGATTCCACTCTGTGTTTAAAATTTATGAAATAAAAGACAAAGAAAGAAATTTTTAAAATGTCTTATGTATACCACACTGATCACCAATTATTTCACCGTCAACGTATGTATTTATTTTAGGCCGCCAAGAGAGCCATGAAGAGAGAAAGGGCTTGCAGTCCTCCAAATGTCATGGCGCAGTCTACAAGATCCATTTCATGTGATGCTTCATCTCGGAAGCGCCGTTCTTTGGATGAAAACAGTGCATCGGCTGAAGCAGACATAGAAATGGACAATTGCACTATTACAGACACGACTGTAATTAAAAATTCCACTAGTGATAATAATTGTAATAATATGCATGACAACAGATGACTGTAAAAATCTTTTGTCAAATTACTAATAGATTTTAGTATTTAAAAAATGCCATAAAAAAAACAAAAAAAAATAATATGTATATCTTTTTGTCATTTAAAAGCTAAATTTTTTACAATACTTAATGTTTTGAACCTCCATACGAAACGTTTTATTCAGCATTTTCTGAATGAGGCTTTGCTTTTATTATACCAATAACCGAATTATAGAATATATTATTGAACCTCGTATTTCCTTACACCTATCCTCACCCCTACAGAGAACGATAAAAATTATCCCAGAATGCAAACAAAAATTAACTTGATGACTGCTACTTGCCTGTAGATCCAAAAGTCAATTGTTCGGACCTAGTACCGAGCTGAATAAAGACAATCATATTATATTATGGGAAACATAGATCAATTAATTTTATTTATTTTTTTATGAAACATATATTTGAAAAAATAAAGGTAATGCTTTACTAAACGTAGTCTATTGTAAAGCAATTACCTGTACAGTTTTTAAAAGTTGTAAATGTTAAGGGGTAAGTAAGTTATGTATGTATGTATGTGAAAAAACTATAATCAGAAGTTATAAAAAGATATTGAAAAAAAGTTATAAAAATATTATTGTCAGTAATATATACAATAGTCAGTGACAAAATTTTTTTTTTCGTTATATATGTACGTAAATATATCGGTATTTTTCCTTAGGGGACAAAAAAAAATTCATTATACATATTGACGAAATTTCGTTGTATAAATTATTATGAAAAATTGATTGTAAGGGATTAATTTTGAAAAAAAATTGATGTACCTCATTTTTCAGTATAACGGAGTTCATTTTAATAAGGTTTTACTGTATATGTAAATAGAATTGAGATTTCATTGCCATAAAACTGAAACTTTAGCTACCTTGTCATTAACATAAAGGAACATTCTACATTATGCCTTTTAGATAATTTTAAATGATTTATTTTACCTTTTAATATTAATTATTTTATAAATTAAGAAAATATCTTGATAAATATTAAATTGAGAAAAGTGAAAAATTTATTGTATTTTAATAAAAATCATAATAATACAGTAAGTTCTTCACATATGAACTAATTCCGTTTACAGAGCTCATTCGCAAGTTCAATTTGATTGCAAGTCCAACAAAGATGCCTTGGCATTTTGTGCTCAACATCTAACATGGAGCATTGCTGGCATTATAATTAAGTGCACAGCAATTGAACAAAAAGTTACACTGAAGAGCACATTTGTTAAAGAAGACCACACCATGACTACTGTAAACATTATTAAAAGTGTGGGTCCTGTACACCTCCAAGCGGTAGAGACACAAATTAACTTCACACACTACTGCCAAATTTGGAATTCCAACACAATTTAGAATTTTTCACTTATTTTAAAAATTGGACATGGGACTTTCATGTCTTTGAAAGCTTGCTAGATGAAGGTTCGCATACAGAGGACTTACTTAGCTATCTGCTAGTAATGTATAAAAGTACTTTTGCCGGTTGCTATTTATAGACCTTGCTGGTAGCTACGTTGTGACCACATTGCAGCCGCTGCGCAATGGTGATGTGTCTTTGAAGTTAATTAAATGGTAAAAAGAGCAATTTATATTGTATCCCAAATCCCTTATACAAGATTCCATGAAAAATTTGTGAAAAAGCTAACAAATAAAATATCAAAACGTTATTACAGATAAGATTATAATTAATCAATTTCATTGTATGACATTGACTTATTTTGACTTTATCAGTTTTAATTTGATCAGGGGTTCGAGTTGTCATCAAATGTTTGTATTTACTTATCTTCAGTATTATTATATTTTCACTGTCCGAAAGTTCAATCAAGTCGTAAACCACAGGGATAAATAAATTGAATAGAACAGATAATGGGGTCACTTGAAATCCGTTGTCGGAAGTGCTCAAGAAACTACAAAAGAAACATTCCAATTTGAGTTTGTTAGTTAAAATATCTTAAAAACAATATTTTTTCCAATGTCACATCTTTATACTTGTTAGTTATTGGCTAAGTGAAGTGAAAAGCTAAACCAGCCTTTTATTTGCAGTCTGAAATACTAACACCCTTTTTTTAGAGAAACAAAGCATATATTTATTACGATAAAATACAAAACTAAATACTACATTACATAACTTTCCAACCCTAACAATTATTGCTAAACAAGATGGTATTGACATTTCTTCAAAAAACAGGGATCAAGGATCATTTTAAATTATTTTTCTGCCTTGTCTAGGGAATTTAACAACTGACTTTATGATTTAAGAAATATTAAGAAATGTCTGTTACTTGTAGAAATTCCCTGGCACTTGAGAAACAGAACTACAACTATATAAGTAGCTGCATTGGGAAATGATTATATATCAAATTCAAAAATGACACGAATCTGGAAGTTATTTTTAAAGAAAAGAGGAAGGGAAAGTATGCCAAATTTTGTAAAATACAAGACTACGAAAATGTGTTTACCTGCTGCTCATATTAACATATGTTTGCTAATCATACTATTCTGAAATGAAATATGTAAAGAATGTATATAGAAATCGACTTACTGATTCTCACTTGACGTATTAAGAGTAGTGTTCAACCTTCGCAATATTACGGTGGACACAATTCATACGTAATCCATGCTCTTATATGCGAATTTATTGTTTCAATTTATTTTTGTAGCGTATTCGCACATGCATCTAATGTAGTTTTATTGACACCTGCTTTCCTTCCTATCCTCAGTCCCAGTCTACCTTTCGACTCGGCATTTGGAAAAACACCGAGATTAAAGTGGAATTTCAGGCTCATTGCGAATATTGGAAGTGTACTTATCAGAGTATTAGTGTCATTGTGCTACGTGAACTTCAAGTAAAAGGACCAGCGCCATCATCAGGTGAATCGAGTTGTCCTTCCGTATCCCGTGAGTCCTTACACCTGGTCCATTAATATTGAGGGATTCCCTAATTATTCCCTTTCTTTCCCATCACCCCTTGTTTTTGGCAAATTTTATTGATAACAAGTAGAGTATAGCAATCATAAACCTGATTGGTCTGAAATAGTCAAATGTTTATCTCAATCAAAAATCACAGTCTTAAATATATGTTAGGACACATTTAGGTTTTGCATTTTATTTATTATGAGGTATGGTATAGCGTACTATATTGCGGCCCGATTAACATAGCAAACATATTTATGTAACCTGAGAAAAAAAAAGGTTGAATATGGCTGAGTTAAACTGTGATTGAGAGATTTGAGTTCGACTTTGTAACGATGATTGGTAATTGATTATTCGTAATTCGGCAAGTACACTAGAAAATAAACCTCCAGCTGTTAAATCATGTTACTATTTGAATACCAATAACAGTTTAGCTCATTACTAGCCAAGTACACATAATGACGGTTGCCATTCCATTGTCATGCCAATGAGCACCTCCCATAACAAGTAATTCGCATAACGAGCAAAACAGATTGTGGAAAAAACGCTCGACATTTCGCATAAAGAGTAGGATAGTCCCATTTTCACATCACTCACTTGTGAGCCGGGACTTCCGTGCCAGTGCGCCAATCTCTGGTTAGCACTCATTCCGCTAGCACGTTAGTGTCGCATGTGATCACACATTTTTCCAAACTTTGGTCAGACATTATTTGTAATTTTTTTTGTGCAAAGTTTAATAATCCTTGCAAAAATGTCCCTGAAGAAAAAGCCATAAGAGAATAAAAAAACTGTAGAAATGAAATGTAAAATCATTGAAAAGTGCGAACGAGGCGTGAGCACAGCTGATATAGCGCGCACATACAATCGGTCTACATCAACGATTTGCACTATCCTCAAGAACAAGGACAAAATTAAGAAGATAGATGCTTCAAAAGGAATACCAAGAATGTCCACGAAACCTATTCTTGATGATGTTGAAAGGTTGCTTGACACTATTAATGAAAACATTTGAAACATTCCAGATTGTTACGCTCCTTAACAATTTATAAGTATGTAATATAATTAGAATGAACGTTAAAAATATAAAAATTGATTTTTTTGGCAGGAAACACATTATTGTCATTTATGTTGTTTTTTATGGGAATAATTGTTTCACATAACGAGTAAGATCGTTATAAGAGGTTCCACTGTATTCAAAAATTTTGATAAGTATTGAAAGTTTTAATTCGTATTTAGATTAATTTGTACTTATTGTCAAAGCATATTATGAAAATAACGGAGCAATTGCAGGCACTGAAAGAAAATTGCTCCCAATTTTCGGTTACCATTTGGTACCTGCTGCGCGGGTAATCCTGCATTTAATGGAAGAAACAGACTCTGTGTGTGATATACAAACACCTACACGCTGAAAGCAGTATACCTCCATCAGACGCTGTGCACACAACTGAATCTCTCAAACACTACATTTTGTCGAGATCTTTATTTTTCATGCATTTATATGGATTTTGTAATCCAATTGATGCCAATGCCAATTATAAAAACAAATTGGATACCTCTTGTTGGAACACCATATACATACTTGTATTATAATTATATATATAATCATATATTATATTATAATCAAGCAAAAAAGGTAATAAAATAATTTCTTATCTACAACTCTGAGAAATGTTCTTTCAAGGAAATCAAAACCATGATTTTTAGGCAAAGATGCATACATCTCACTTTTGTTCCTTTCCTACTGTGTTTCAAATTAAACAGAGGCTTAAATCCCCAATCACTTTGTAACGATTCTTCAAAATGATCTCAGGAACAGTGAAGCCTTCACTATGGCACAGCCTAATACTAATTTCCTTTTATTAAAATATACAATATTGATATCATTTCTTTTGTTCTCTGAAAGGTTTTTTTATACTACTGGCAATTGTATTTGACGGATAATATAACATTATTTTGTATTATCATAATTTTTAATCAATATATATTTATGTACCTTGCTCACTGGAATCGTCTTTGAGTTGTGTATAATATGTACACATATTCTATTTGTTTTGACATGTAGTTCAGATATGTACTTAAACATTGCTCTTCTCTAGGCCTGCTTTCAGTACACATTTGGATTCTCAGAAAAAGTTTAAGCTGTGCTTCAGAGTCCGTTTGTACAGCATATGACATATGAGTATAAATCAAAACATTAGACACGTGATGTACGTAAATATAGTCAAATTAGATTGATACCCTCAGATGTTTGTTTCACTTAAAATAATTATTGTAAACAAACTTCCACAAAACCAAAATAGAATAGAATAGAGTTAGGATAGAATAGAATAGGTTCCTCCTAAGATCAGAACAAAACTCAAGTTCTAGTAGCCAACAGTTCTAGGTATCTTTTTGATAGTCATTTATTTGTTATCACGCATTATTAATACAGGCAATAAAATATATTACTGAATAAAATTATTAATCAAAAATTGTGCAAATGTGTAAAATATTTTGCACATGTAAGGCATATAACAAATAAGTCTATTTTAATTTAGGTACTTATGTCTTGATACCCTTATCTAAAGAATGAATCTCGAGGACTATAAAAATAAATCTTCAAATGAAATAATTTTATTTTATTGACAAAAATAGAGCACTATGATTTAAGGAATTATGGATATGCTATTTGGTGCATACGCTAAATTTTCCAGTAGGAATTCTAATTGGATTAGAACATCTAATTTGTATGAAGATGACTAAATGGTTAATAGACTTAAAAACAATAGTATTTATTTCAATGAAAAAGCAAAGTTACAAATTATAGTTGAAAACAGCTTCCATATCATATCATATAAAAGGATTATAATCAGTATTTGAACGTGAACGCGATCCTGGATGGACGATGTTTCGCGAGTGCAATCTGTTCATATCCTTATGAGGTTGGTTCCTTGTCCTTATCCTTGTCTTTTTCATCCTTGGGAGAATCTTTGGGAGTATTTTTTAGAGTGGTCACGGCATGACGAATAGCTTCACTTTGAGGATCAACTCCAGGCAAATTTTCTAAAATACTCTGTAGAAAGGCTGGGTCATTGATAACTTCGGCGTATTCCTCCGAAACATCCATACTCTCGTCGGCTCCTGTCTCCTGCTGCATGCTCATCTGCATAGCCAATGCAATCTGCTCCTCTTCCGATAGATCCATGGCTTCTCTCTGCAGGGACATGGCGAGGGATCGACCCATCATGCCGCTCTCCTGATTGGAGCTGGATTTCCCCTCCGCGTCTGGCTCTGAGGTTTGTTGCCGACGAGATTCCTCCTCCTGGCGTTGGCGCTGCTCTTCCATGGAAACTCGGAGCGCCAGAGCCAGCTCGGGGTCCTCATTAGGGTCTACTCCGAACTCAAACTGGGACATCCCGGAACCAGAAGGACCAGCCCCTTCTCCGCCTACGATAGGACTCGAAATTAGAGCCTCCGACAAAACAACACACCCTCCAGCAGGCACTGCAACCAGATGACTCCCACCAGTGGTCCCGTCCTTGCCATTCAAAGTGTTAATGAAAATTGTCAGAGAAGCGTTATTTTCTGTGTCTTCACCGAAAGAAACAATATCAACATTTACCTTTTCTTTCTTCAACCGCTTTGCCAGTTTTACCAATTCCTTTTCATCGGTTTCTACTGGAGAACCGACGAAAACAATAATCCTCATCTTGTGGTTCTTCCCTTGGCGATGCTTCAGTGCCAAGTGAGCGATTCTGATCCCTGTCAAGAGATTAATGTTGCCGTTTGGTTGAACGCGATGAAGCTTCGAAAGAATTCGGCCAACATCGCTCGTTAGAGTAGCTAATACCTCAACGTTCGCTAAGGTTAATAAACCTACGTTATTTTCGGGATTCGAGCGGGTCTTAGAATGACATACAAGATTTACGGCTTCTTGCTGGGCTTGAAATCTTGTAGGCAGAAAATCTCCATTCCTCATATAATCACTGTTGTCAACACATATCATAGTGCTTTCGAGCACCATTTTAAAGCTTATTTATTTTTACGAGTCAGCAACGAACAAGTCGACCCGAACAATGCAATAGAAATTTCAACTCAATGAATGACAGCTATCCTGAATCCATAGACAATCTTTCTAATCAAAAATTGCAAAGTAATTCTTAAACTGTCTATGATAACAATTTTCTTACATGAATTTATTGATTTTATATTGGCTATCATGAAAAGTAAAATTACAACTCGCCAAATATGTAATTTGTATCTACTATAATGCTAGCAGTCCAGTCTCGAATGTATTGCGGCTTTCGGCTTCCATCGGCTATTCTCGTGTCGACTCGGGTCGTCTCGTGCGTCTGCCTTTGCCGCGAGTATACAACCAGCCCTCGGTTTTTCTCGCCCCGCCTCGCCCGTCTCGCCGCGCTTCGTGATGAGGCGAGGTGGGGAGCCTTGGCGAGAGAGTACTTTGTACCACCGAGTCTCGGCACCTCGGCAAATGCTTCGTCCGAGGCACCTCGGAGAGGCATTTACCGAGATGCTTCTAAAATTAGAGAAGAATTTACTTCATACTTTTTAAATAATTTGTACTAATTGTAATTAGGTACTTTAGCATATTTCTAATACTTGTAGTTGTGTAATAAAAATTACCAAAAGATAATATTTAAATAATGTGCAGTCATATACTGGCCCAAAAAAACCTCCATGATTTCAAGTTCATAAACGTTATTAACACCAGCCCCTCATCTAATGGAAGCTTTATTTTTACGTAAATATCCCCTAAAAATTGACCATGAGGGAGTCTTTCTTCTTTTTTAAATTTTTAATTGAATGATCAAGAATACTACTCAAGCGGGGCTAAGCATCGTTTACTTTTTTTTATCTTTATGGTAAGTATGCATGGAATCCAACATCATAGGCTCATCTTAACATGCTTCCAAAAATGTAAAATTAAATTCGTTACCCGAATCAGCCATTTTTACTAAACCATATGTCAAATGTTAAAAGTCAAGACACGTGACACAAATGCACGAGTGGCGCAATTACCAGCGGCGGACTTCTCGATTGGTGGCTCGGCAATGGCAGCGGGTCACCTAGAGAGAAGGCCAGGTGGTCCAGCGTAAGTAGTAATCCTCAAAACGGTCCCTGAGTGGCGTCGGCAATCTCTTCTGTTCAGACATGGTCCAGACAGAGGTTGGCGGTGCGAAACTCCTGAAAAAGAGCGAGAGAGAGAACGAGAGATACAGAGAAAATAAATGGCTGGGATCAGTAGTAGTATGGGTTCGACGAGCTCAAACTGGGTCGCTTTCGACGATAAAGGCGAGAGGTTAGAAGACACAACCAAGGCCCAGGAAGAAATAGGGAATTCGACGACAGGTTAAGCGGGGGCAGTTAGCGGCAGGCTCAGGCAGAATCACTGGATTCACCGTCCAGAGTCGACTCGTGCCGTCTTCATCACCATCAGAGCTGAGAGACCTGGTGTAGCGTCAGTGAATCTATGTTTATACACCCCACGCGCAATCCGCTGGACGGTCATGCGGCGGTACTTAATGCGGTAGTAACTATAGTGTTTCTTAGTAAGGTGTTCTACACGTATCAGTACTATTTTATTTGAACAGCACTTTTTATCTAAGACCAGAATTTATTTATTTTCACTTTTTATGTGAAAATAGTAATAGATTTTTTTATTTCCAATTTTCTTTATCCATTCTTTCTAATAACGTTAATAACGTAGTCGATATCGGATTTGTAATATAATAAATGTTTTAATATTTTTCGACGTTATCTGTTTACATAACATTAATTTTTCATTATACCTTGTACAAGGAATACAAGACACAACATTAATTACTCTCTTTACTGTTTTATTTAGTCGTGACTGCATAGTGGTCATTACGGTCGACGAGAGTTATGAATAAGTTTTGACTGTACTTACTTACCATCACGCCGTTTCCCCGTGGGGATAGGCAGAGAGGATAGAGCGCCACACTCTTCTGTCCTGACACACAATTCTCGCCTCATCCACATTCATACATCTTGTCATACAAGCTCGCCGATTGTTGAGGCTTCTAACAGAACCATCCTCCATTATCTAGTTTACCTGATCGTGACAAGTCTTCTGCGGACGTCCTCTATTTCTGGTTCCATCAACACTTGCGTCATATATCTTTCTTACCATTCTCTCCTCATTCATCCTTTCCATATGACCAAACCACCTAAGTGATCCTTTCTTAATCTTACTCACTATACTAACATCAGCTTTACATTCTTTCCTTATTTCTTCATTCTTTAATCTGTTATAAATAGATTTGCCACAAATACGTCTAAGTGATCTCATTTCCACTGCATTCAGTCTACTTTCGTTCCTTTTCTGCCAGCTCCAGGCCTCACTTCCATACATCAGTGTCGCTACCAGGATTCCATTGTGCACCGCTAGTCTTGCCTCGGTTGACAAATTCCCGTTAGATATAATTCCATTCAAAGCGCCGTTTACTTTATTTCCTGCAGTTACCCTCCTTTCGATATCATTCTCAGCCTTTCCGTTTCTATCAAACATACTTCCCAAATATACAAACTCATCTACTTATTCCAAACATTCATTACCTACAAGTATTTTGCATGGTGTCTTGCTTTCCTCCTTCTCGAATACCATCACTTTCGACTTGTTAACATTCATCATGAGGTCGCTTTCCTTGCATACATCGTACATTCTACTCGCCAGATTCTGTAGTTCTTGTTCATTATTCGCCATTAGTACTGCATCATCGGCGTACAATAAACAGCGTATAATCTAGTGATTGTGATTGTACCAATAATGATAGTGATTCACTTAAAATTTTCTTAATTCTTTTATTGTATTCTTATATTATTATTGTATTGAGTTATTTCTTATTGCACAAGATAAATGGATTAAACACAATATTTCAAAACATTTAATATTGGAAATACAAGGCGTAAATGCAACATACTGAAAAATTTATTAAAAATATCACGATTCAAGTAACATGAATCAAGGGTGGAGTATTCATACAGTTGAAAATATGTAGAAAATTATAAGGATATAAATTTCTTAGATTTCTTAATAATAATGGACTTTAATTTTATATAGCGTACTTTTATATACGTAAGTACTTAAGTACATTTTCAAAATAAATTACAATTATTTAAATTTACATCTGGTAGCACTTTAACCGGCCACACAGTTTTCCAGATTTTCTTCCTTCACAATCGCAAACATGGGTTTCGGAGACTATCCGAAAGAATATAAGCCTGCCGTTCATGGCCCATATGATCCGGCTAGATTCTACGGAAAAGGTAGTATATTTTTCGTTGAATTTTTATACAAAAGTTGTTCTAAAGTCAGCCTTCAAATACTGACTTGTCAACCATGTTACATGGGACTACTATTATATAATTTCATATTGTCACCGATACTATTTTCTTACCTAAATGTATACTTTTTGTTTGTTTAAAATGAATCATTATTTTAATTAATGCTCATTATTTTTGGATCTTTAGCTCTAAATATTATAATAGATATACATTTGATACAAAAACCGATATCTTTCATAAGTCAGCGTAGTATTAAACCGATTAACTGATTGTGTGCTCAGTACAAACTTCCTTAATTTGCCCAAGTCCAAAACTAGAAAATTCTAAAACTTAAAAATTTGATCGAAAAGATAACTCACGGATCATAATTTACTTCCTTGGCGGTCAATCAGTTACAATAAACGACTCTTTAAATCTGTAATTGTGAAGTGGTTTTAATAATTAATAATTTTATATTTTTCAGCCGACACACCGCTGGGACAGGTGAAGATCTCGGAGCTCGGTGCTTGGTTTGGCAGACGCCAGAAGTCTCCCCAAGCTTTTATGGGATCACTCAGTCGAGGTAATTTATATCACTTAATTAGAAAAATCTTCATCGGATAGAAAGTGAGGTATATAACCGGACGGCATTGGGCTGTCTTTTAGTGAGAGAAAATATTATGAACTATATGTGTCAATGATGTCGTATGACCACACGCAGGATCTAAAAAATAATAAAAATCGATGGCACTACTTAGTTCAGATGGAAGCAGTGTGACAAATAATTCTGGTTGGATAGTTGGGTCTGGTTACACTTGGATGGATCCAGATCACGGTTTACTTTGTTGGTTTAGTTACAAGTTGTTTTAGTTACAAGTGTTTGTATTTTTTTTCAAGCTATGTAGCATGGTTTAAAAATATAATGGCGACAATGTATTTAAAAAAAAAGGATAATCAAAATATAAAATAAGTATTTATATATTTTGATTATGTCCTTGACTAGATGTATGTGATGACTCTTGGTCTTTCCTAAGATCTTCAATTCAAACGCAAAGTGATATTATATATCCAGAAAGTGTTTAGTTAGTAAAGATTTTTCTGGATGGTCGAGTTTGCATCTCAGTGTATGCTTGTTTACCCTTTTGGACATATGTGCACTGTACTCACATACAGTTTATTGCAGTTGAACTCCCTAAACGTTGTTCTTTTTAAGGGGTCTTGAAGATCTTTCAGTTATAGAGAATTCTGTTTTCTAAGGGCTCTTACAATTCTATCCGTGATGTTTTGTACAAAAGTAAGGAAGGCTGTATCTTTAAACACCGCTTCAGTATACTTTTCAAAGCAGTGCTTTGTTCTTGTTATTGATTAATATTTTTTTGAGTAATTATAATTTTTATTGTCACTCAGTTTGGTTATATGTACAACATTTCAAAGATGCACATTAATATAATGTTAAATCTTTAAATTATCTCTAATGTAATGTATTTTAGTTTGGTTTTAAATCTTTATCTTATTCTTGCACTCTATTAATACTTACTATAAAAATAAAGTGTAAACGCTACTTTACAAATATTTTTACTGCCCTCCTGCCATATGTCTTGCACACTATTTAATTGAATCAACTACGAGTTTGAATTTATATCAAATAACAGACACATAGACAAGTACTGCTAGCGTTCTTATGTACCCCACTTCTTGGCTCTGATCTTTTGGAGATGTTGTCCAGATTTACAGGAATTTTATAGAAGAGTTTCAATATGTTCCTTAAATAATTTTTTTTTAATGATATGTAATATTTTGGCAGTTATTTATTATGTCTCTAACTTCTATCACATCTTTATCCTTTTCATCACTAAGTAGCCAGAACTTATGTGTGGTCCGAAGCGGGGTATAGAAACACCCCAGATCATATTTATGCCAACGATAATAAAAAGTTCATGACGGGCGACGTGGTCCCAACCACCTCACCGGATGTCTCTTGTCCGAATGCCGTGAGTCGCGATATAGCTGTCTCCCTCATTCGCAAGTGTGGTATGGAGCTACCCAGTGCATTAGTTAGAGTGACAAATAATAAGCACAATAACTTAATAGATACGGGGGTATGGTATCGACATGCGCAGGTGTATGTACCGCGCGAAGATCACTGGACCGAAAACAATATTTTTAAATATTATACGCTCCAAAATTTGAAAAACAAAAAATGACAAAAATTTTGTCATTTTTTTCCCGTGAAGATTACAAAAAATAAAAATGAAATTGTTTTCATAATTATTGAGTTATTGGGTTTAAAGCGATCTTTGGGGAATGTGAATACCCCGCTTCGGGAAGGCAAGGTTAACTATCATTAAAAACATTTTTTGATCCTTTAATTTTGAATGATGTGCCCATTATTATGTAAGTGGTCTAAGCCAAGATTTTGAAAAAAATGAGTTTATCAATTATTTCGCGTAACATTGCTTTAAATTAATATAATATGATACAAATTTTTGGAGATCGATTATTTTGTTCAGTCAATATTTACATTATCTTAAGGATTTGAACATCTCAAGTGATTGTTTATATTAACAACATTATCTGTGAAGCCCTATCAAGTGATAAATAGTAGACAGGAGGCCTTTATGGATGTCTAAATGTTTTTTAAAAGTAGTGTTCAACCGAACACTCGGCTTTCGAAAAGAGGCCCGCGTAGGGAGGTATACTTGGAGTTCATTTGTTTAGCAGCCGAGAGGTTAAGTATTTTAATGAGTTCCAGTAGTTAAACCTACCTTTATATTCACCTAAGTCAAATTACGAGGCTGCAGTTGTAGTCTATCAAGTCAGGATTTGATCTTATAATTGGTACACTCCCTGCCTGAATAAGTGATGTTTATTTATATTTTTCTACTTATGGAATATCTCAAAAGCGCTTTGCATTATAAAATATTGAAGCGATAAGATTTTAAAACTAAATTCTACTTCATCCCTGGTAAGTCTGAAGACTCAAAAGAATGTTAGTTCCGCCACCTACAAAACACCTTATACCTGCAAAGTTTGTAGTTTTAAAGTAGCCGATACACCAGACTTTAGTAAAATTCTTACTTACAAATTGCTTTTGAACTATTTCTAATTTCAGACACATGGCACTCGTAATTTTGAGGTTCGCAAGGTAGTAAGGTGTCCTTGATGAACATTACAATGAATTTTTTCCTCAATTATGACTTATAGTATTTAATATTTATGTGATGTACTTGCAGGTTGGTGGAGATGGCAGCATAAGTACTGCCAGCCGAAACGTTCCGGAGCAGCTCCTCTTTACCAGATCCTAGTGGGCTCCATGGCCTTTTTCTACATGATCAACTACGCAAGGATTAGTATGTTCTTTTTTATATTACTACTTTAAAAATTTTATACTTTCAGTTATTATGTTTTACAATATTTAATTAATGCAACGCTATACTGTGAAGAAAAAGAATTTATGAACCCGTGATGTGAAGCCATCCATGGCAATAATTGGAGAAAGCATATTATGTAGCTGGTTTCCTTCTAAAATGGTCATAGAATGTAATTGAAAAAGGGGTTCAATTTTCACTTTTCATGGGCGGTGAATGCCTCAAGTTAACGTATCTTCAATTTAATTACATTCAGTGATATTAAAACATGGTCGTTTTGTTAAATTAACATTTATCCCCATTTTATAAATTTAATAACTTTCTCAATCAAATATATACAAATTAAATAACAACATTTAACAAGTTTTCCTTCATGCTTAATAAATTTTATTTAACAGTATGAAATGCCAAATTTTACAATAAATGTTGAAAGTCGCTGATGTGTCCGTCTCATTTAATCCTTTTTCTTTACCTACCTGAACTAAGATTTGTTAATGAAAAATTTATCATGCACAGATTCAGACCCGTGATATAAATTCTTAATATGTTTAATATGATCACCGCTGATTAAAATGCATACAAATTCAAGTGACAAATTATCCAAATAATATAGCAATTTCTGAGGAAAATTAAATTAAAAATTAAAAAAATGACCAACTGTCAAGGTCATTAAGCGTACCTGGACCGTATTTTGGAAAACACACTTGTTAAAATTTTAATTAACAAGTGTGATAAATTATACATTTATGACCTCTGATCATTTAAAGATGGCAGTGTTATTAACCTGCTTATTTAGTTTAATGGTAAAACATTCACCTCCACCACAAGGTGGTTGGGGGTCCCAACAAACCATCAAGTTTCATAGCATAAGTTCTCAACTCAATTTTAAAATTGTCAGAATATTGATGTGACGTGTATTCTATGTAAACATTTGTATTTAAAAAAAAAACAAGAAAACTAATGTATTGTTCTCACATTGTATTAATTATTACTTTCTTTTTTACAGCCGAGCATAAGAATTACAAATATCACTAATACAGATTATCTGAGGTCCATCTTGCTGCCATCTTGGGATACACAATAGATAATTATTACCTTACAACTTGAAAGAGCAAAATCTATTTAAAAAAACTGTTCTGATTACATTGAATTGTAAAATACATCATTGTAGATATTAACTTAAAAACATTTGTTTTACTGACCCTCTGATTCCTTGTTTATTTAAAACATATTAGATAAATCACTTAGAAAGATAGAAAGAAAACCAGACCAAGACTCAATCTCGTCTCTTATCGCCGGACGGCAGCTTTACCATTTAAGCTACAATGACCCTAAAGATTGTCATCAGATTTCATCTACATATGTATGTTTATTGAGACATCTATCTTATCTCTATTTCTTTATTAACAATTTTTTTCCCAGGATCGTAAGGTGAAACACTTCCTACTTGATATACTTTCTAGACTACATTTCTCTGCATTCACGCATTGCTTACTTCAATATGATAAAAAAAAAACTTTTAAAGGCAAAGCTGTGTTACAAAAATTAATACATTTTCAATCAAATCACAATTCATTTATTAAAAATATTTCTGCAAGAGAACAACTCATTTGTCTATCTATTTTAACTTCCTACTGAGGATTAAAACTTCTACATAATGATTGAATCTTTTTAATTTTAAGATAATTTTTAGTTACTTCAAATTTTTATATTGAAATAAAATCAGGTTTTACAAAGCACATCCAGCGTCTGTCTACAAGAAGGGATCTGAAGTATGATCTGAGATTATGGGTTCCCTGTAGGGTAAGATTGAATGCGATTTTAAACTTTTTTTTTTTTTTTGTTTAAGTGGTAAGTTTGAGTTTTAAATATATTTTATGTGGAGGTACAAATTCCCGAGGTTTGAAGAAATAGTTCTCATATGCAGACGCATTATTGGAGCACACATTCAGATTGTTGAGAGATTGAATTGTACTTTTTAAATCTGGGAAAGAAATATGTGGAATAAAGCCAATGCCTTATCTAAAATTGAACTTACGGAGCATTGTGCTCTTATCTGAAATTTAAAACATTCAGCCCGGGTGCTTACTGTTGGTGGACTTGAATTTTTTGAAATAAATGTGTAATATTTTGTATTAAAATACATTTATCAAAGCCTAGTAGGTATGCACTGATTGCAAAACCAAGAAAGATGATTAAAAAAAAATGTGGTTGTGATGACCGTTAAATGATCTGAAGCGAATGAGGTTTTAACATTATAGTTTAGATAGAAATATGCAGTGTTCTACATTAACAATAATGTGGCACAGTCGATGACATAGCTCAAATGCAGTACATCAGGCCCCATATTAAAAAGGGGTTCAAAAGGTTTGTGACTTACAAATACTTTTCACATTGCTAATATGGACTAATAATTTTTAAATCCACTGCAATGAAACATTGTGTTTAGCTTTCAGTCTATTCAATTCAAAAGATAAAATATCTTTCATATATCAGTTAAAATTTTGTTTACTTATTATTTTTAGTAGCTAAAAATCAATCCTCAATCTTGAAATAAACTTGTCCTCTCCTGAAAATTTTGTAAACAGGTTTTTGTATTATTACGTTTGTAAAATTTTGGATAGGTATATAAGAAATGAAAAAAGTGATAATCCACAATCCCTAAAAAATTGGTCTATTTAACTGAGAAAAAGTTGGAAATTAAATAAATTTATTTCACTGTTAAGGATTTTGACATATTTGAGCAATATTTGGATCACCTAAGAGTAACGCAATTGGCATATTACACTTTCAGCTGAGTCTGGCATCACGTTTTGTCAACAATGGATTTCATGTTTGTTATACAAACCAATATACTTAGGAGTGCACCCCCTCTCCTAAAACTGCAAGCATCACAAAGAAATTGCTTCTCTTCGGGGTGCCTGCGTTTCATCTACTTTGTTTTTGCTGCTTATAAATAATCTAAAGTACGTTTATCTCTGATTTAAAATTGACCAATAGGGTAGAATCAATTTTATTTAATAAATTCTGCTCACAGAAGTATAAGAATTTTTATTTTACAAAGTACATACATTACAGTATTCATGTAATTTCTAGCTCTACAATAATCATTTATGTAATGCGCATGATGAATTAATCTATCGTTTTGGGTTAGAATATTAGGAAAGAAAAAACTATATAAACCCTTGTAAATCAAAGTAACATTTCAGAACTAAGATTTATACTTACAAAAGTCATTCCTCGCCTCGAGTAAAATAAATGGAAAAATGCTCCTTCCGCAGGAACGAAATGTCACTTTGCGTGTTGATGAAAATTATCATCAGATGTCGTTAGCTGTTTCTAGAACTTAATAACTTCCTGCGATCTGTCAAAGTTAAAGTAATACAGTGAAATACTGGTAAACCTTCTTGGCGAAATTTTATTGAAGGTATGGAAAATAAAGACACTGAAGCTCTTCGCAGAGAAGTAATGTTGTTAAAGGTATGATTGTTGTTTTTTTTATATATTTTTATTTACCTCTTGCTAACCTGGCCAAGATAAATAGTTCTAAAAAAAATCGGGGGGCGGCGTTAATGCTCGGACGTGCACCAATCAGAATGCGCCATGTCGGTTGTCAACGTATGGAAGAGGGAATTTATATGAGACTCCGCGAGTTCATTATTCTACATTCCTTTCAGTTTGATATATTTGGTTAGCCGGTTATATTATTTTAGACAAAATGACGTTCTTTAATAGCGGATTATCAATTAAAGTATATGTTTTCTTATTATTCGCGTTATACATTTCTGGAACGTCAAGTTTGAGAGAAGGTGATTGCGAAGTTTGCATAAAAACCCTAGAGAAATTCGCGGATAAGCTTCCGGAAGATGTGAAGAAGGAACCGAAGAAAATCGAAGATGCGTTCAAAAAGTTTTGTAAAACAAGTAAAAATAAAGAAAATCGGTTTTGTTACTACATAGGGGGGCTCGAGGAGTCGGCCACCGGTACTCTCGGTGAAATTTCAAAGCCCCTGAGTTGGTCGATGCCTGCCACCAAAATTTGCGAGAAGCTGAAGAAGAAGGACGCTCAGATATGTGAACTCAGATTCGACAAGCAAATTGACCTCAATAATGTAGACCTTAAGAAACTCAAAGTTCGAGATCTAAAGAAGATCCTGAATGACTGGGACGAGAACTGCGAGGGCTGCCTTGAAAAGACTGACTTTATCAAAAGGATAGAAGAATTAAAGCCACGACACATGCCGCGTACGGATCTATAGGATTTTCAATTAGGAACAATTTATACATAAGGATGTAACAGGTAGTTGTGATAAAACCTTTTTTTTTTTTTTTTTTAAATATTTCTATGTTTATTTTCGTCACAATAGCATGAGATTTGATCAACCTGATCATTTCTAATTTAAAAAATATTTTATTGTACAATATATTTCATGACTTCGCGAATATTATAGTTCTCGTATTAATTTGACATTTACAATCTCATGCTCATTGTGTAATTGAGTACATGTTTCTTCTAATAAAAAATGTCGCTTTGAAAGCTTTACTTTGCGTTGTTTTAAAAGTCTTCATGCACAAAGAAAATATGTATTTATGTGGCAATTTGTGTTTTACCCTTCTGATGGATTATTTTTTTTAACTTTTGAAATCTTTTCCATGACCCATTTATTCTCTAGAAACTTTTTATCACAAAACTTTGACAGTGCAAATATCGACAATTATAGCTGTCATGTCCCTTTATGTGTTAATAAATATACCAGTGAAGAAAGTATAAAATATCTGATTAATTGACACTGTACATAATTTTTGCTGTGTGTAATAATTATTTGATATAATGAATTATGTAATGATTTGAAACGTTTAATACTGCTATATGCTCGTTTTCCTTTTTTCCGAATCAATTAATTAATATTGTTATCTCTTTCAGGTTGAGAAGTTGGTGTATGCGGCAGATAAACTCAGGGAAGAAAGGGAAAATATGAAACTGGAAAAGGAAAGATTGCGATTGGAACACAAAGTCCTACTGATGGAGAAACAAAGACTCGAGGCCGAGTGTGAAGCCAAAAAACGTTTGCTACAATCTAAGAACTCTGGAACTTCTTGAATTAGATCCGGAACACTTGATGTTTATGTTATTTGCTAAATACTCTTGAGTTCCTTTAGGTTATAACATTTCAGGGTTATTTCAAAAGTTCAAAATATGTAATCAAGAGATGACGAAATTTTCATAGGTATCGTGCCAGTTAAAGTTCGACAGTCCTGTCAATGTCTTTATCAGTGTTTCTGATTTTTTAATATGTTCATCAATTTATGTTTAGGTTATGTAGGATAATTATGATGAAACTCAAAATGATCTACGCATTATGGACAACCCAATTATAGTCACTGACCTGCCCCTGGGTTCTTTCTACATTCATTAAGGGTTATTATTTACGTTGAGACTTAATTTCTCTTTCATAATTCAAAATATTTAAAGTTATCCTTGAAATTTTTTTGATGAATTTACATAGTTCCTTAATAATTTGATTCACCTGATGTAACTTGTAGAATATTATTAATATACAGTAATCTCTTGGCTTATGAACAGGATTCCATGTACAAATTCGTGCAGAAATCAAATTATTATGAACAGATTTTTCTCTATATTTTTCATCACAACTATAAATTAATTAAAACATTTATTCATTGAGGAGCAAATTTGTGAATTAAATTGATTTATAGATTAATTAAAATAATCAATATAATTATATTTCATGTTGTTTTCCTATTTCTAAAATAATATTTTTTAGTTACAGATTGTGACTTGTTTATATTTGTACTTAATTTTGTTTCACAAATTCATAATATTGGTTTTTTTCTAAAAATGTTTAAAATTAAACTTCTATAAAATTTACAGAATCTTGCAAATTATATTTTTATTTAGTTTCCATGGTGAATAAATTAAATTTTTAAAGTGTTGACTAAACTTGAACCACATGACAAATGGAAATGTAATCTGAAAAATGACTGCAGATTAAGAATGCTTGTTGCTTGAAATTGAATTTCAACACTGTTTTGTAATTAATATTTTTCTAAAAAGGTAAACACAATGAAACAAAGGATCGGGTGCGTTTTTGACTTTTAATTTTAATTATTAGCAAAAGTTTGTTTTAAACCTATCATCACTGCTTCTTGTCAACCATCACTTGAACGGGTTCACTTGATAAGATTGAGGTGTTAAATATTTTGGTTTGTTACCATTTGTAAACTGAGGTGTGTTACTGTATTTACAAAGTAAAGAACAATGATCATCCCCTGTAACAAAGTTTCTACTGTTCTTGTATATTTATTTTTCAACTTGTTCATTTTAATCATATATATAATATATACATTTGAGTCAATCATCACATCTGCATTTATGCTTTATTATTAAGGTTTGCTTAATGCATTTATGATTTTACTATGACGTCATCTTTTTTATTTTATTACAGACGAATTTTATAATGGGTTTTATTTTTAATTCTCTGCGACAAGTGTTTGTACGAGTTTTTGAAAGTAATGCAGTTCTTTATAAGCTGTTCAATTCATTAAGAATTCCATTGTTCATCATTATTTATTTATTTTCACTCTAGGTTGGTTCATTTGCAATACTTCTCCAACTTTTTGTGAATTGAAACATGTTTTTATTAATACTTAAATATTTATTTATTTTTCAAGCAAGTCGTATGACCAACAGGTGCATTCTTAAATTGATGGATTATTATTTTTAAACTAACGTGTGTTGATGAAAGACAGTATTGTGTGAAAAATTGTTGATTAAATTTATTGAATGAACCTGTTGTTTATTTTATTTCAACCTTTATTTATCTGAATCCATCATTTGAATATAATGTGAAGTGCTTTATATTTTTCTTCTGTTCCATGCTTTGTTGCTGTAATAATATATGAATAATGGGGGAAAAAAAAAATAAGTGAGATAGATACCAGCTTTTTTTAAATAATATGTGACTAAATTTTTACAACTCATTAATCAATATATGACAATTTTACAAAATACAACTAGCACACAAATACACATGCCACTCCACCATCTGTTCATTGACTTTAAACAGACTTTTAACAATATAAACAGAGAAATCATGCTACGCTTTTTGTAAAGACTCATTGTCAGAGTGTAAAGTGGTTGTCAATGTTCGAAATGAGCTAACGAATGCTGTTGAAATTGAATCTGAAATAAGACAGGGTGATACATTCTCTAACATGGTCTTTAATCTGGTGTTGGAGGCGATAACTCATAAAGTTAGCATTATGGGCTGTATTAACTACAATACATCGCAGATGTGTGCCTGTACTAATGATTTTGTTATTACAAGCCGATCTAAACAAAGATTTGTCTACTCTGAAAAGGGAAGAGGAAAAATTTGAAAAAAGTTTATTTTTACAACATCTACATAATAATTACCAAGCTGCAGAATCATAGAGCAGAGATGGAAGTAGAAGACATCTGATTTCCAAGGTATACATATTACAAAAAACTTGTATGCAAATTTTATAAATTAATGAAGAAAATCATAAATAGTTCATTTTAATAGTCAATCCTGGAATGTTTTTAATAGAACCAGGAAAAGGTCAGTTTATTTTGTATTAGTAAATTTATATATTATACATACACCTAGGCCCAATATGAAATAATTTTTGGTTTACTATCAAAATGTGAAAATTGGACAGAAGACAGATATAAATTGCTTTTTTTACAAAAGCCTAAGCAGCTTGTGATATGAAAATGGGTCTGGAATAACATTAACACGTCCATAAATAAATCTGCTTCCAACTGGTACATCGTATTATATCAAGTTTTGCGAAATTCGTAGGATATAAAGACAAATAATTGTACATCATATGTCAGTAATATAGACTTTTTCAATTTGAATCTCGGCTCTGAAAGTTGAAAATATTTGTAATTTTTAAAATCCATTTCTACTTATACGAGTTCACATATTTCATCCCATTCCAAAATAAAACATGTATTTTAAAGTACATTTTGTAAATAAATTTACATTAATAAAATATTTGTTTTTCACTTTGATCAACATGTTAATATTATGATATTCAGTGCCCTATCCTCTGTGGCGCCCTCGAGCAAAAATTTTCTAGACGCCCCCCATACCTGATATAAAAAAGAAACAGTGGATCTGTTGAACCATTCTCTTTGACTCCTGCGACCTGAACCTCTTCTCGTGATTCAATCTTACTAATCTTAATAAGGTGTAGAATGTTGTATTACAAATGTCTCTAGTTTTGCTTCACATGCGCAAAATATTCCGGTTTTCGAATCTTTATTGATTTCTTAGTACATTTCCCAGTTATTGTTAAGATTACAGCCCAGGTGAGTTTTTCAATTAGTCTTTTTTAAAAATACTTAGTTCTTGCATCTTCTTCATTTTTTTTCCATTACACCGGGTTTTATGATTTTCTCCATTAGTTTAAGAAACATTTATGTTTTGGTGATGGACAAAAGTGTACTGCATTTTACAAGTATTTTGTATCACTCCGTCTTTGTCTTCTTTATTTAGAAAACCCGATTTTAAGAAAAAAAATTTTAGTCTATGAGTATAAATGGCTGACCTCTATGAGACGCAATCTGCACACCCTAATGTTGGTGATTTGTCTTCCACAGGCACATTGCTGATAGTTTGAATTAAAAAAGAGTTATCCTGTGAATCCAGTATGATTTTCTTTGTGAGTTTAGGCACTTTTTATGTTTTAAAAACTTCTAGATATTGACAATACTATACCGCATCTAATAAGTCATTATTATCATACCGTCTTCTTTATATCTTCGTCTTTTTTATTTGTAAAACCAGTTTTTATGATATTTCTATTTTAAAAAATTTTCTTCATCTTTTTTACTTTTTTGTTCTTACTCTTCATAGTCTTTTAACGTATTTGTTCCCATGAGGGAGCAACGAGAAGGCTAGTAAATATTTAAAAAATTGCAGCCTACTTACCAGCGCTTTCAGCCCAAGCTCCCCATACAAATAAGTCAAGCGCAGAGTTCTTATTGTGTATAAATCTAAAGAAATACATAATCATGAATATACAGATACCTCGCATAGTCCGGGTTATCGATTTTGCCAATATCCTGGAATACTCTTTGAAACCGGACTAATCGAGGAACTAAATTCATACAAAAAATGATAATTGGTTCCAAAAAACAAAACTCCCTGTTTATCAATACAGGTGGCCCTCGACTTCCGCACTTAATTGGTTCCTAAAATGTGTGCGAAAGTAAAATCATGTAAAAAAAAACAGCAAAATGGGATGTATTTTCAGTTAAATATTTATTTATCATAATAAAATAACAATGCGTATTAAGACTCGGAAATCTTCTTCATAAAATTGTCAAGAAATTGTTGAATGCCACCCTTTTTTTATTTTCCTGATAGAGAGTTCTATAACATGCCGTGTCTCTGTCGATTGCCCTACGTACTTGAGATATACGCTCTGTATTGGGATCACATTCATCCATGATAGCCAAAAAATTATCAAGATGCTTGAAGACTTCATTCATATTTTTGATTGTCAAAGTCTTGACAATGTCATTCTCTTCTTTGCCATCATTTTCTATTTCATTTGCTTCTTGTTGTTCAATTAGGTATTCATTTGACAAAGACTCTGTATGAGATTCGATTAATTCATCAACATATTTATTGTTAATGTCAATGTTTAGTTCATTCATCATTGAAACTATTTCAGTTGTGATAGTTTCCGGAGATTCTTCAGGGTTTAAATGATCACCCATCATTTGTGGGGATAATTTTTTCCAAGATCCTTTCATTGTGGATTCTTTTATTTCGGCCCACGGTAACCTATATTGTTCCGTATATATTATAGTTTCTCCAAAAGTGTTTTAGTATAAGCCGGCCGCCCACCACCCACCTTCCCTGTCAGTTGCCTCGGTGGCCTCTCATTACCGCTCCTGTATAATAATGTTTAAACATATATAGCAATTATTTCTTGGTCAATAGGCTGTATAAGTGAGGTGGTATTGGGAGGAAGGAATATAACTTTCATTTCCGGATATAGATCCTGTAGATATTTGGGATGTCCAGGAGCATTATCTGAGATTAATAATGCTTTAATTCCAAATTATTATCATCACAATACTTATTGCTTAACTGTGCGAAATAGTGAATTGTGCGAAAGTCGACGACCGCCTGTAAATAAAATAAATTCAAATGTCTTTATTATAAATACATTTTATTTAATGTATTTATAATAAAGACATTTTATACATAATTCATTTTTTATTATTATATTATTATAAAATTACAATTTCGATATCAGCATATTTTTCTTCTTTGGGCTTTTCAAATATTTTTTTGTAGCAATGAATTGCATTGTTTATAGTTCGATGAATTGTTAGGCTACGTTCAATATTGGGATCAACTTCCATGAATATGCTCTTGATATACCTCGACATGAAATGACGTGAAGCTATTATATTAATTAGACGTAGAATCAAATAAAATGAATATAGGAAATTTCATCTTGCTAGTCACATACAAATCGCCGACGGCAGGTCTATAAGGAGGTGACCAGCGTCTTAACAAAAAAGAAACCGAGCGGGCCGTTCAAAAATGGATAACGGCCTTAATGACCTCCAGCCCAAGTATTGCACAATATGTACATTAAGACGGAAGTACAATGGCGAGGATTTCTCTAGAAACAATTATAATATGTGAGCTCCGGTGCGAACCGGACAGCTTTCTATTCCTTTGAATGAAAAGGTATCAAATACAAAAGCTTTTGAGGAACGATAATTTTAAAAATGTGTTGAATAGATCACATGACTGAGATCATTATTTAAAAGACTGAACACCTAGAACCTTTCACATTCCAAAAATAATACATTGTGTGTAAAAAAAAAAAATATATATATATATATATATATATATATATATATATATATATATATAAGTGCGAATTTCTTTAGGTATAAATGTGATTATGATTATGATAAACGTGCTGTTTATAATAAGTAACATGCGAGAGTTGTAATTATTCAGAACATAGATCTATGATATTTTAAATATGAATTAAATATATTAATTAGAAAGATGAACAACTTCACAATAAGAATGTGTTCTCCCAATAATAAAGTTGTATCAATGTGTCCAAAAATGTAATAAAAATGAATTGATAATTCTGGCATCTGCTATTAGATTACTCAAAGGTATAAGAGATTCTGTAAAAATAAGGTAGATGGCTCTTTCAAATAATGAAACGATTAAATGTATTAATATCAAAAAGGTAACATATAGGTTTGAAAATTTATTACTAAAAATATTGTTGCTGTAGCGTAGTTGGATTATGCACCTTCCCCGGTTAGGAAAGAGATCCAGATTCGAATCCCGGTGGCGCAACAACAATATTTTTCGATAAAAATGATTTTATGTGTATATCTTTCTAATTAATATATTTAATTCATATTTAAAATGTCACAGACCTATGTTCTGAATAATTACTACTTCACAATAAGAACGTGTTCCTCTAATACTTACTTTTTGTTTTATAGCCAAAGATACAATTAAAAAAAAGAGATTCCATGACAACTGAAAAATGACGTTTGTTTATTTACAAATGGCTTCCCGGGCGTGAGTTCGCATTTCCTGTCTTGTGTTGAATATTAATTTGTATTTTAAAACGGAAACGTTTTTATATAATCATGGCTAATAAAATGGACACTGTTATAAATTTTGATAAAAATATTAACCTCAAACAGTGTACCGAAGATTTACAAAGTGAAGTGAAAACAGAGCGAAAGAGGGCTCTGGAAAAAATTGTGAAAGAATTAAATGAAATCAAATTAAAAGATTCATCCGATTTCGTACAAATATTCCCTTGCATTCATACATATATATTGAGATGCTTCTCAGACAAAGCGGAAGTTTGCAGGGAATTGTCAGCTGAGATCACTTCCCTTTTCATTGAAAATCTTCCCTTAAACGATTATTATTTAACTTATATTATTCCTGTAATTGCTAAAAGAATTGGCATGGTGGAAACTATAGAGGGATCTGAAGAAATTCGCCTAAAACTTGTGATCCTAGTGCGACAAATTGTTTTCAGATATAAAGATACAACATATCTGTCACCGTTTTTCAATGATTTCACAAATATTTTAGTCAAAACAGTTACAGATCCATACCCGAAAGTGAAATTAGAATCTTGTGAAACTATTATATTGTTATCGAACGCCATCAAAAGAGATTTTCATATGCAGTCTGAGAGTTATGTTAAACCTGTCATAACAAATTTCTCTCATCAACATTTCCGAGTGAGAGTGGCGGCAATACGATGTATAGGTTTGTGCTATTAAATATCTCATTGATTTTATACATCCGATATAATTATATACTATTTTGTAAAATCTTCATTAATTGTATTTTTTTAAGGCTCTGTTGTAGCGAACGGAAATGCAAAATGCTTTGAAAACTCTGTTACACCGATGGCTGAGAAGTTATTTGATGAGGTGGCTCCTGTCAGGCTCCAAGTTATTAAGGAAGTTGGTCTGTGGATGCTGCATCACAGGGATCGCTACTCCTATTGGCACAGAATGATACCATTGCTTCTAACGGGGTATTAATTTAGTTTTTTCTAATACTTTCATTTGCCAACATTAATATTTGAAGATTCTTTGATGGTAAAATTTGTTCATGATTGACTATTTCGCAAATCTTTTAATCATACACATACACAATAAATACTGTATTTCCTTTCTGTAGTTCTCATGAGCTGACTCCGTCAATCCTCATATTGCTGTGCTAGTTCAATACAATAATAAATAGAAAAATAATAAATAAATTGAGATAATCCATTTTTAAAGATTGGGATATTGTAGGTAATGAATGTTTGGAACAAGTAGATGAGTTTGTGTATTTGGGAAGTATGTTTGATAAAAACGGAAAGGCTGAGAATGATATCGAAAGGAAGGTGATTGCAGGGAACAAAGTGAATGGCGCTTTGTATGGAATTATATCTAACGGCAATTTGTCAACCGAGGCAAGACTAGCGGTGTACAATGGAGTTCTGGTACCGACACCGATCTATGGAAGTGAGGCCTGGAGCTGGCAGAAGAGGAACAAAAGTAGACTGAATGCAGTGGAAATGAGATAACTTAGGCGTATATGTGGAAAATCTATTTATGACAGAGTAAAGAATGAAGAAATAAGGAAAGAATGTAAAGTTGATTTAGTATAGTGAGTAAGATTAAGAAAGGATCACTTGGGTGGTTTGGTCATACGGGATGAATGAATGAGGAGAGAATAGTAAAAAAGATATATGACGCAAGTGTTGATAGCACCAAAAATAGAGGACGCTCGCGGAAGACTTGCCACGATCAGGTAAACCAGATAATGGATGATGGTTCTGTTAGAAGCCACAACAGTCGGCGAGCTTATATGAGTCGATGTATGAATGTGGATGAGGCGAGAATTGTGTGTCAGGACAGAAGAGTGTGGCGCTCTATCTTCTCCGCCTACCCCTGTAGGAAACGGTGTAATTAATGGTAAGTAAGTAATAAGTAAGTTATTGAGGTATTTTGGTTTAGTTTCCAACATATTTATTTCAAAATCAATAGTTTTTATATTACTGTATTGAATTGAAAATTTAAAAATAATTTGCCTTTGTAAGTAATAAGTCAAATAGATTAACGTATTTTACATTACATTGATACAATAAAAGTTATGTAAAACACGAAAAACTAAGTAAATTGTTATGATTAAAATGAAATATCGTATTACATTTATTTTAAAAAAATAGAAAGATTAAGTTTTGTTCTTTGTCCTGAGATTTTTTATAATTTAGAGAGAAATTTATGATTAATATTTTTTACAGATTGATTATAAAGTTTCCAGATAATTGTAAAATCCATGATTTTAGGACGAATATCATAAGCTTTGAGGGAGCTATTATAGAAGTGATTGACATCCTCTATGTAATCTATTTCCTGAATCTTCTATAGGATATGAAGTTTTGTAATAGGGGTAGACTTATCACACTTGATAATTTTCACTTTAATCCAAAATACTTTATTGTTATTCTTTTTTTTTTTTTAAATCGTTACCCATCGAAAGAGTATGTACATGTTTTCCAGTCATTCACTTTGGATATGTACATTTTATGAACGATGTACAGTTATCCAGACTTGGTCATTTTTTCCAAAGTTTCAAATTGGCTTGGGCGTTAGAGAAGACCATTCTTTGAGGAAAGTTTTTCATTTGCCTTGATCCGCAATTAATAATAATATAAGATGCCACCACTGGTTAGATATGGAGGCCTTGTCCATTAACATAGCATAATCCACCATATACTTTCAACGTTTTGTCCACAAACAAGAAAATATATTAGTAATGTTGAATGGGAAACGCCCACAACTAAATCCATTTAAATTAAACATATCCAATAATATTTTACAGTGCAAGATTCTTCGTTATAATATGTAAAGAGATAAAATCAACTATACAAAACTATACAAAAGAATTATTTACTTACAATGCTGCTTGAAGGAAATGTTTTGTGGCCTTCGTTTGTTCGTATTTCAGTAATTTCCTTATAAAATAAAATGAATATTAATATATGTTTAATAAAATCAGTATTTTTGTTTAAAATTTAAAAATACATGTTTATTTATTTATATGACTATAACAAATATATTTGTATCAATCAGACAGAATCTGTTATATATTATTTTTTGATAAAATTATTCATCTTTAAGGATATGTATTTCCAATAGAAAATAATTTATCTGTACCACATGATATATATTGAACTATGTAATTTATATTGTTAAATCAAATAGATAATTGTTATAGGAATGGTAAAAATTATCAACTTACATTGTGATTTTTTGAAAAAAAATTTCCAAGAAGTTTATGACCATTTAAAATTTTGTTGAAACATTTCTAGAGCATGTCAATGGATATTTTTTGACCTTAGGCATCTTGAGTCACAGGAGGCAATAATTTCAGGACAATAATGTATATAATAATATATTATTGACTTTTAATGAGAATCAAACACAACAATTCAAAATTTCACGGCTTTACAAATTTCACGGCAACATCGCGTAAAATGCAGTGTTGTCATTTTAGAATATGATGTAAATTTGAATGCATGTATAAAATTAAAATGTCAAAATTATAATCTATTTTTATATAAAAACAGCTCAAAACCATATAATTTACAGAAATAAGCAAATGGTTTCGAGAATAAGTATAATATTCATCCATCAAATTAAAAATTTTGTAAAAACTAAGTAAAAATTTGTATTAAAATGTGGTTTATTGGCAAATTTAATCAAAATCTAACAGGGTGCGGATTCCACAACCGTTATCGGATTGAATGGCATATTAAAAGTTCAATGGACAATTAAAATTATTGTATTTTATAAGACTGAAAATATGTTATTTGAAAACTGATTATTGTGTTTCTGATACAAAACTTAGTTTTAAATAGTAACTGAAGCCTTGAATCATGTGAAGAAATAGAATATATTATTTAAAAACGTCTCTCAATAAGGAATTCGTACCTTTTCAAACATTGCCCGCCCATCTCATTCTTGAGCATTCCAGGGGTCGAGTTCCCATTGGTGGTACCCTCATACATCTTACGTAGTACTTTGGATAGTTTATCAAGGTTGTTCCATATTCGTGAAACACATTTTTGGCGCGCTTTGCGAATCGGCTTCTTTCGGACAACTTTCCATGTTCAAATTCCCACCCATCCTTTTTGTCCTAATGCTTGACCAGTGTGAATAGTGACCTTGACGTCGGCAGATGTTGACGCGACGCAATACTTGTTCGGTTGCGGCACCGCAATATGTGTGGATATTATTTACCTCCGGTGCATCAGCACTGTTATACTGTGATTTGTGTGCAGTGATATTTTATGAAAACCATGGGTGACGTAATTGATATCGCCATCTTCACTTGGAAGCGGAGATTTGTCTGCCCGCGTGCTGTTTTTGTGTGATCTCGGCTGCGACTGCGGGAGTAACGGAGGCGTCATACACAATCCCGATTCAGATTCCCGATTCCCCGAGATTCACTGGTCCTTTGACAGGATTTCCTATCCCATCATCGATCCTTATCCCCGTTAATCCAAGTCCCTTCCCTTCCTTCCTTTACCGTCCCCCCTTCGGCGATTCCGATTTACGACCAGAATCGTTGTATTTCCAATCCGCAGGACGCGCAACTCGGAGATTGCGCAATTTTCGTTACAGTAGATCCTATTCGGCGCGGGATCTACGTTTTCTTTTCAAAGGTAGAATAAAAATAAATCTCTCATATATAATTCACTCTTTGGTTGGTGTGGTTAAAATACCAAAACCCAAGTGGTTATGTACAAAGTTAATTCATATTATGTAATAGAATGTCTGCTTGCAAAGTTATTGCTTCATATATTAATATATTTTGTCTATTTTATACAGAAACGTGTCTTTGCTATCCAGTAGATTTATGAACCATGAATAATTATTTTTCCAGATTAAGTGATGTAATTGACGATATTCGTAATGAAACGTCACAGCTTTGGGATGAAGTTGGTAAACAATTTATCAAGGAAAATGAAGAAGATTTGAAGCCCCAAATGGATTTCTTAAGGGACGGGCCTAATCACTACCCACCAGGTAATGTTCCATCTATTGAGTGTCCTGACTATTTATTATTAGAGAAATTATTTTGCTATATCAAGTGTCTATTTTATAATTAAGTGAATATGTTGTTGTCTTGTAGTTCCTCGCCCAAATTTAGGCTGCAGAACGCTTGTGGAGAGAAACATTGGAAAGATAATTCCGGCAATTGCAAGAGGTAACGATAAATTATTGTAAGTTATGAAAAAAAAACAAATGTGGTGTGTAATGTGACGAGAAATGATTTATTTTCACGACTACATTTCATAATTGTGTTATGATACATAATACATTTTTTGATAATAAGGAAACTTACAAATCAACTCCTCATATGTAAAGTATTGTATCTAACAAATAGGTATGCCTGTATTTGATATATTTTTAAGTGGCAGTAATTTTTTTTATGTGTTGTGTTCAATAGAACGTAGAATAAAATATATAAAAAAATTACTCCCTTTTGAAATATATATCACATATAAAATAACTAATTATATAATTTGTTACTTACAATACTTTACTTAGGAGGAACTGAAATTAATTTGTTTGCTCCTGCCTTTAAGTGCTAATCAAGGAACTAGTTGAAATTATGTGATTATCTGACTTCACCTTGATATTGATATTTAGAACTAGATGGATGGCAGAGGGATGCAAGGTTACGCTCCTCACAACTTGTTTGTTGGCTGGTGCTTTGTGCAGAGCAATCTATCATACAGCATTCAGCAACAGTTGTTCGCTGCTTTCTGCTTGGAGCTAAAGATGAAGACAGCAAAGTTTATATAGAGGTAAACCTTTCTTTTTTAATAAAACAACAAAATTCTGAACAGACCTATTTAATTGATTCAAAACATGAGACAAACTAGGCTCACTTTGTCTATAGCCGCCCGATCATTAAGTTTCAATATAGTGATCAAGACTTTCATCTCATTGTTATTAAACCAATATTATTACAATTACATGAATATTTACTGTTTCCGAGGTAAGTTTGTAGAACTCCACAATCACATATATGAAAATAAAACGCTTGTATTTTAATTCACGTTTCGCCTTGTGAGGGCATTAATAATCAATTGATAATGCCCTTACAAGGCGAAATGCGTCTCAAGTAAATTAAACGAGTAGAATAAAAAAAATAAGTGTTTTATTTTAACATATGTAATACATGAATATTCTATATTACATTACAGAAAATTTAAATGACCTCATCCGAGATTCCGAATGCCATGTATTGGAATTAGTAGAATTCTAGACTGCTTTGTGAAGATAGACTCTTGCATATTTGTGACATTTCAAAAATTATTATTTAAATCATTACATATTATGTCTAGCTCTCTAGATTCATGTTCCCGTTCTTTCCATCACATGACACACCTCGATGAAAAATACATCACCAATCCATCCCTGTCTATTTATGACGTTTAATATAAACAAAAATTGTATAAATAAACATGTTCTAAAATTACTTTCTTGATGGACAGATTTATCGTGCATCGGAATTGTTTGGGTATTTTGTCGCACCTCAAATATGGTGGGAACTACTCCACTCTGAAGTAGATAATTGGCCATGTTTGGGGGTCTTGGCTAACATTATTAAAGGGTCCAAACCTGAAAATCTAAAAGATGTATATATCACAAAAATTACGAAGAAACTTTCCAAACCATATCACTGCAGGATTAGAAAGGTATTTTTGAGTTTTTTTTTGTTGTACAACTTAATAACTGTATATAATATATACTTTTGTTACAATAAAAAATAATTTTGACTGAAACATTTTTATTCATTCCAGGATAAATACCAAAATAATTTATTGAACACATGTGAGAGCATCATGAGCGTTTGTCCTGAAGATTGCCAGAATGTTTCTCAAGAGTTGTTCAATATCATTTTTACAGTTTATTCAATGCCATGTGACACAGACATTGAACATAAAGCACTATGTAAGATTATAAAGGATTGTCTATATCTTAAAAATCAAACAAATATGTATTACAATATTATTTCACTTAAACAAATAAGCATAAAAATATTAAGTGTACCCAAAAAAAAGGTTGTATTTTACACGAATAACTTTGACAGTCAGTTGTGACTTATTTGTCATCTAGATCGCACAGCTTTCTTTCGGTAGTGTTTGATCAACATTTGGAGAATATGTTGCAAGCATAACAGTTAAAAAAACAAACCCCATTTCAATAGAAGATTTTGTTACAAGCAAGTTTTTTTTACACTCGTGTGTGCTGTATGAATTTCACCAAAAAAATTCAGTAACCACAGCAACCAAAAACAATTGTGCCATCTATGGTGAAGCTTTACTAATTTTTCAATGCTAAAAGTGGTTCAAAAAAATTAAATCAATAACTTATTGTTTCGAAGACAAGCCTAGAAGTGGAACACCAAAAATCATTGATTAAGATCCCTTAGCTGCAGAAATTAAGGGCAATTCAGAGATGTCGATTAAAGAATTAACAAAGACCAGGATTTTCATGGTCCAGCATTCAAAGAATTTTGAAAAAATCTTAAAGGGGTGGTGGTGGGCAAAAAGCGACAACAATGTGCGGCCTCATACTGCAAGAATAACGCGAGAAAAAATTAACGCTCTCGGATGGAAAGCTGTTGATCGCCCTCTGTATTCTCCTGATTTAGCGCCATAGGATTACCTTAGGTCTTTACAACATAATTTAGATGTGAAAAAATGAAAAAAGATCAGTGAAATGAAAACAGCCCTCCCTGAATATTTTAAATCAAAACATGTCAGTTTTTACAAACGAGGGATTAAAAACTTGCCTGGATGGTGGAAGATGATTTTATATATCAATGGAGACTATTTTCTTGAATAATATTGTGAAAATAAATTTGTTTTTAAAAAAATGCTTTTCATTTACTAAAACATCCTTTTTTTTGGGTACCCGTAATATATGTACATACATAATATGATAGTTTATACACATAACATATTTATAATTTAAAATATGTTTTAGGCCTTCTCGAGAAACTAAGGTCAACCATTAGTTGTGGGTCGCACCTGAACGACCTTTTCTGCCAATATATTTCTTTCCTCTTGGGAAACATAACAACTGATGCCCATCTGTGGACTCTGTATACACCAGAGAGGTGTATTCTTGATACTATTCTGATTCATACAGGTAAGCTGGTGCTCATTTTTTCAGGACAATGTTTTTTTTTATAGTTGCAAGAGTTAGAGACAGGTTTGTTTTTTTAGTTACAAGATTTAGAAACAGAGGTTTGTTTTTATAGTTGCAAGAGTTGGAGGCAGAGGTTTGTTTTAATTTAATAAAAAAGCATATACTGTAAAATTATAGGAAATTGTATAATTTCAGATAAACTTTAGTGTTTCAATAAAATTGCTTAATTTACTAAAGGCTAACGACTACTTTAGTGGTTAGGTTATTATTAACATTTCACCCTCATGAAAATTTTGATAACTAAATATCTTTCAATCTCATGGAATATATAATATCTGTATTTCTTCATAAAAATTAATATTTTGATCGTTTTCCATGATTTAAAAAAATTTCAGTTTTATATTATAGATCATCATCGCAAAAGGTGTAAGCTTTGTCGATGTTAATATAATAAATTGTGGTTCCTGCAAAGTTTGTCGATGTTAATATAATAAATTGTGGTTTTCAGGGCCGGCTTTAGGTTTAAATCTACACTTGCTGTCACCACTGCTAGTTGAGGCTCTATCTTCTAATGAAATAGATGCAGAAGTGAAACTCAAGTTATTCACCAGCCTTTCATCAGTGCTTTTAAACAGAGATGAAAACTTTGAACTTGCTTCAGAAATGCACTTACAAGCATTCTTAAACATCATTTTAGAAGGTATTAATCCTACATTCTAAACATTATAAACCAAGTATGTTACGTATAAAAGTTTATTACATACATTTAAAAATTGTTTCTGCATTAATTGTTCTTTAGATGCAATAATGCCCAACATAGTATGGACCGCAGGGAAGACTGCCGAGTCTATAAGGACAGCAGCTGTTTGCTGTCTTTGTGCCGTGTTGCAGGATAATGAGTTGCTCAATCAGGATACTTACGATGTTGACTTTAGAAAATGCACTAAGGTAATTGATTTAATTAACCAGAAATGACGATCACCATTCTATTTTTCAAATTATTTGAGCATTTTTTCATAGTTTCCCATAAATCCAAATATGTTACATAATTTCCATGACGTATATAGTTATAAAGGTTTATAAAAATATTGTAACACAATTTTTTTTCAGCATGTTGAACTGTTTCCCTCCAAAGAGAACCTTGAGCCTCATGTTGACAAGTTGCTGCCATTGTTAATTAGTTTGGTTGATGACAATTCCAAAGTTACACGACTCTACTCACTCAGAGCTATCTGCTGTGTTACTAAGTTGGCCAAAAAGAAGGCATGCTTTAGTCATGAACATTTACACAAGAGTTATCCAGGTACCAAACATTAGATATTTTTGTGATAAGTTTAATTTTTTAAAACTTACATAAGTTTTACATTTAAGGTAAGTGATTATTTGATACTTTAATTAAAAAATTAAGTTTTTTACTTTCTTAAAACTGTGCATTTAGTTCTAATTCTCAATTAGTTAGGGCTGTCAAGCGCAAAAAAAGAGTTCAAATCGAGGTTAATATTTGTCTGGTTAGATAATTAAAATTTTAGTTAAATTAAAGTTAAAATTAGTGTGAAGGTCCTAAGTAATAGTTTTAAATATAATCTAGTGTATAATTTCTATTATAAATGAATAATAAAAATATTAGCAATGTTTTAATATGTCCTAGAAAACACAATTACTGGATTTTTACCTACAAAGCCACTGTTATTAAACTAACTCATAGTGATGACGTATATGCTGTTTAAAAAAAAAAGGAAAAATGAATTATCAAATTTGGTCCATAGATGGTGATGGTGTAATGGTACTCAAAGCGAGTCTACATACTAACATATATACAACTTTCAAGTATTTTATAAATGTGGAGATTGAGGGGTGGGAATTGGTGATATATATATAAAGTGATCACTTAAGCCAGCCGAAGATGGGTCGTAAGCCCTGTAATTACCCCATACTTCCATATATTTTTCATTCAATATAATAAAAAATAGCCTTTTCTCTGAGATATATGATATTTGTTAAATAATAAAAACTCACATTTTTGTAAAAAATGTGAAAATATGAATTATAATTGAAGGGAAGCCTTAAGTCTTTTAAACATAGATACATATTATGGATTTTTAAAAATAGAAAAATCAAATTTTTTAATGTATTGTAAACAAATCTTAAAAATAGATGTTTTTTCAGTTGTGATGAAGCGTTTAGATGACAGTAATGACAAAGTGCGCCTCGCCTCCATTCAGTCTCTAAGCATCCTGTTCACGTCCCGTACTGAACCTTACGACATTGTCACTTTTGGTACACACTTGGAAGCCGTGTACAGTAGCATGCTTATACATCTGGATGATCCAGAAGAAGTATTCCAAAAAGAAGTATTAGGTTTGTTTTAATTTTTTTTATTATAAAATTAATCTCGCTTTCCTTTCTGATTTTTAATCCTTGTATTGGGGATGCTTTTATGATTTAAATTCCCAAACATCTTGTTTATATTCCTTGTCAAAACTGATTTAAAAAACTATTGAAAAATAATTCTCATTTTGCAAACCTAAAAAAATAATTGGTAAATGTAAATACACAATAGATTCAGAAAACATAATTTATTACAATGTATGTTTACCTCATCGGGTATTCAATTGTTTAAAATCTGGGAAATCTAAAAATGATATAATGAAAAAACAAATGAAACCACTTCTAGGGCATTATGGCTATACATTTTTTTTCTGTGTAGTTTCAAGGTGATTATACAATTTGCATGTACATATTTTGATTCCAATGCTTATATTTTGAAATCAATGATGTACAGTATTTTTTTCACAAATTAGATGCAGCGTATAATAAAACAAATTGTACCTGTCCCATCCTTCTGTTTCTCTGTTATTTTCCAGTTTTAAATTCTTGATTGTTTAAAAATACGTATATCATAGATTTTTGACAATTTCTTTTGTAATTATTATTTCACTTTCTTCATAATGTAAACCATGCATGATATATTAATTCAATTTTTATTTGCAGATGCACTGAAAACAATATCTGATATTCATCCCATAATGCTCAAAAAGAAAGTTGTCGATAAAATGAATGTCTTCAGAAATAAGTTTGCTCTTGAAACACTGAATAAACATCTGGAAACTCTTCTTCTTCAAAATAATTCTAATGATGTTTGAATATTTACATATAATTTAAAATTCATAAGACTTAACTAATATAAAATAAACCAAGAATATTACTGAAACTGAATGTTGCCTTATTAATATTGGAAGTACTCATTTAGTGATATTACTAGTATGAATTCACATTGTCTTGTATAACGAATGCCTCATAAGTTGCACTCTGTGATTATGTCAAACATAAAAAATTGAATATTTTTAATACAAATTAAATGCATCAATTAAAAAGATATACATACAGATAAACTCAATTTATAAAAAAAAATTTTTTAGCTGCCACCGGGATTTGAACCGGGATCTCTTCCTATCGAGGAAGTGAATATTTTTAGTTGCTAGAACAGAATCCTGAACATTAGAGTTTAGTAAATTTGTGTATTGTGTCCAAATTTATTATTTTTTGAATAAATATGTAATACTTCTTCAATATTAGCAAAATTATTTTGTGGCCACATATAATTTAAATAATAAAACAAAAACACTCTGTTTAAACCACTATTTGTGCAAATAGTAAGCAGAATCAAAAGCAGAGATGTCCACTTTATCTGTTTCCAAGTAAATTGCAAAAAACCATTGTACCAAAACTGTCACATTTGGAATCATATTGAAAATGATCAGTAACCACAGGTCACATGACCAGATATTGCTGTCTTATTGGCTGAAAACATTTGTCTGGGCTTGAATTAATTATGCATTGGACATGTGTGAGATTGAAGTAATAATCAAATTTTAAATGTATTTTTATATGAAATTCGGTGATATTTGTTTAATTTTAATAGGCTAGTCCTGTACACATTAATTTGCTTTATATTTGTACATACCTAATTCAAAAATCATAAAAAATTGGATATGTCTGATTTTGATTCTATACTTCACATTTATTGATAAATCAATATGTTTCAATACCTATGGTATCTTCTTCAGGAAAAAATAGTCACCTTTTAATTTGTTTTCATAGTAGTTCCTCCTTATTTTCCCACCACTTATACTTTTGTTTTTATCTATGCTTGTATTTTTAATTTTAGTATACATTATTTCCTGAAGAAGATACAATAGGTATCGAAACATGTTGATTTATCAATAAATAGTGGTTTAAATAAAGTGTTTTGTCTTATTATTTATATAATATTTAATTATTTTCATGAAAATTTACTATATTGCATGCTTGTTTGGTCTAGAGTTAAAGACACTTTTTAAGCTTATTTGAAAATAGTAAGAATATTGACGAAGTAGTATATTAACTGGCCAAGAATCTAATGTATATTTCAGCCTAAATTTTATGTTATAAATTATATTCAAAATAACCATGCTATTTTAAATTTTGATTCTCACATTTTGATATGGAAATACATTTTTTATGTTTGTGATACAAACATTGAAGGTATATTTTATATCTTTTTTCTGTGAATTTGCACCTAACCCAATCTAACCAATTATGACCAACAATCTTATTTTACCCTTGTGCATCATCTTACTGTGTCACACACAATAATTTGTCAAAAGAAATTGCTTTTTACGACCCCACATGCCTAGCATGTTTTTAAATAAAATAATGGCAATCTTCTAATTTTATGAAAATCTTTGATTTTCCTGTTAGTGACTTATTATTTTTGTATATTTAGTTCAAATTAATTTGTTTTATAGGTAGTAAATTAATCAGCATAATATAATTCAATCATATTGTACTATTTTATTACTTTAATTATTTTATCATGCTACACAATAAGTTATTTGATATATTAATATCAATTTGGTTAATTTATTGTGCATATGTTTGCTGTTGCAAAATTATGCTAGCTATGTTACCATCAATAATTATATGAATAAATATTTTTGAAGAAATTTAGTATTTTTTTTTCTTCAAATGTACCCTTTACTAATTTTTATAACCGTTATTATTTCATATATTTAAAAAATGTATATAAAAGCTTAAAATATTAATTTAGCGTAAAGAAGTAAATAATAAATATTTGGATTAAAAAATTCTAATAGAAAAATAAACATTTCATTTTCTAATTTTTACACAAATGTGATATTTTTATGTGTCATGTTTTTTATACAATAATGTGAAAACAATTGGTTACCATTTTAACAACCCCTAAAGATAAATTTTTCATTTTTCAACGTAAGCACACATTCGGTCAAGTTAATCAAATCTAAACTGCAATAGTGCCCTTAGAATACTATTTTGACTAAAAAATGCCTACCTAAGCAATAAATAAATTACTTAAATCTCTCTGTTGTGACACTGTCACCCTATAAAATAATTTCCGCTTTCTATTCCTCCAAATTATACCAATTACATATCACTGTTGACAAACTCTTTCTAAATAAAATAATAAAATTTAATACTAGAATACCAAAGAATCAGGCCAAATAATTTTCAATCTCATATAGGTACATAAACTCAAACTCAAATATTTGTTATGAAAATATATAGTATAGTATTTTTAAAACATTAATTCCACACAACAATTATTAATTAATTATTATACTATTATTATGTAATATTGGTGTGCATTTTGCAGCAATAAATTTTATAGGATATGTCATATCTACAAAAGTGTATTTGGATCTTGACAACATTATATCATCTATTGACTAATCGCCTGCGAGTACCGATGCTGTGATGAGATGCTGTGCCACCAGTGTGGATCCTGAACATAATCATTTTCAATATTCTAGGCATTGTTGTGACATTTAATCATTTTGACACTAAGTTCTGTATTTTATATTTTGTTAACAATATTTTTGCATATAAATAGGCAAATAATTTTTTTTATCAAAGGTCTGCGCTTTTATCCAATCATGCTGCATAAACTATGTTTTGGTTCAACTGTGTATTTTTAATAATAATTTACATTGTATTATTCATGTACATATTGAGAATAATTATTTAATATTAAATTATTTTAAATGATTATTTCATCAATTTTTTGGTTATTTTCAATTTTAAAACATAATTGATGTAAAGCACAATATATCAACTCTTTAGTAATATAGCTTTATGTCTTATACTCTACTAATAAAAGCAAAACTATAATATTTCTTGACATAATATTGTAATAAATCTGTGTCCTCGATAAAATATATTGTTAGTCGCCGAGTGGACTAATGAAGTGGTATAACCGTTTTTTAATGTCATTTTGTAGAAGGTTCATTCTTTTTTGAAATACAGACACAAATTATATTAAATCTTATTTAATATGACATTATTTATAAATAATAAACTCAAGAAAAATTTTATGTATCCAAATATTTTGCGTTGTGTATTTCATCGTCGTTAAAATCAGCTATCGAAAGTGAAGAAAAGAATAAATTATTATAAGTAATGTTTAACATACACACCAGATTTAATTTTCTACACACGGTCAGCTTGCATACTATTTATTTAAAAGTTAAATAATTAACGTGTATATAGATCTAAATCATGACGAATACAGTACACGACGTATCAATAAATTGAGTTTCTTCAAACAAGTGCGATCTTTGGATTCGATAATATTACGATCGCACATTTTTAAATAAACCGCGCCTCAAGCAGCGTAGGTACTGGCCAATCAGCTGTTGGTAAGAATCATAGATTGTGACGAACAAATTTTTTGTATTATTTTCATGTTCAACTTTACTTTCTATGGTTTAGTTGCTGTTTTGTTGAATGGCGATGTCGGGTTGTCGTGACGTCATGTTGCGTCAAAATTGGATAGATCAGTGAATTAATATATTATGCTATAGCTACGGTACGAATGATCCAATAGATTTTAGCGAAAAGTGTTTTATGTCTATTTTAAAGTGCAAGTGGTGTTGTGATTTGAGTAGTTTGATATTTGTTACGGTTTTTTAGCATTGTGTGTGCAATGGTGTGCTAAAACATGATTCCAAAAAGGCTCGTTTTTTTGTTAATCAAGTGAAAGAATGGAGGCGTTCATTGCCTGGATTATATACCTGGGTTTGCAGTTTCTCGAGTTATGCAACTGTTTTCCTGTCACTCCGCACTCAGATGGTGAGTCATCGCAAAGAACTTCATAATAATGTCATTCTCTGCACGATCTGCAATGGCTGTTTTCCGATTCGCGCCATATATGAGCAATCGATATTATTATTTATCACTTATTTTCTTCTCGAAATATGTCTCACTTGCAACTCAATTTATGTTAAGATTTTATTTTAAATTATACATCATTATTGTTGGTTAAATATTGTCTAAATACAACCTTTCTGTAGGTTGGATGAAAATATGACAGGTAACTTATTAAAATTTATAGCTGTCTATTTACTTATTTAAATAGCTCGTAGAAGATGCAGCATATATATTTGTATTGGGCTTGTATCAGTTGAAAACAAGTCCAATCACCCCTGTTTGCATATTTTCCGTGCAAAAGTACACTGAAATTAATGTTGTCGTAACGTAAACGAGTGTCACCTTGATATTTTTTTTAGTCATCTAAAGTAAAGAACACGTTTATTTATCTATCCTTTTATGAATCTAAATAATATGGTATTACTAAAATTTAAAGACTTTAACTCTTTCCAAGTTTAAAACAGAATTTGGAACTCTAAACGGTGGAATAAAACATAAATATTGATAAAAGGAGAATGAATGGATGTAAAAGATGCAAATGATAATTTTTGGAACCATTATATGTACGGTGTTGTATCCTCTACCTTCCCTCAAGTTGACGCATCGCGATGTTATATACTTATGTGTTTATGTAAATATTATAGAATTATATATATTTATAATTTGTGAAGTGATTTGAAAGTGAAGGATGCGTACTTTTCGTGCGACTACTATCGAGTCTTTGTATCAATGTATATATATATATTTTTAAAATTAATTTTAAGAAATTTATTATTAATTTTTACTTATCTTACCGATGCGGTGCATTGGAGCCCACATTAGACAGGGGCCCAAAACGTTGCAACGTACAAAACTTTTGGCATCGGTACTTTTCTATAATGAACTAATAATTTTTAAAATCCACCACACTAAAAATGGAATTATAACATCTAGTTCTTGTGATTATTACGAAAAAAATATCGATGCATATAGTAGTGTCCCGCTAGTACGTCGTATTAGGAACTAAATCATCGACGCAAAGCGAAAATGTTTACATAAATGTCAAAAACAAATGTAAGCTTGAAAAAAAAACAATTTCAAATCGCTGAAAAACTAAAATGAAGGTAATCGGTAAATGAGCACTATACTACTGTACATACAATAAATAATAAGACGTCGTTTTTATATGTGACCAATTTATAGAGGATCATATTTTGAATTGGGGCCCAATTTTTGTAGTATGCAACTGCCTGTTTTTTAAACCTGTATGTACTGTATAAAATATTTTAAAATGTGAGACGACTTTCCTCCCTGGATTAGGCCTAGCCTAAGTAGTAAATCGTCACAATATCTTCCTGTAAAAAAAATATTGTAGTAATTAGGTTCAATTAATCTTGGAAATAATCTTATTTACAAACTGGAATTGTATCGGTAGTTTTGTAATGACACCTGCAGAATTGATATTTGTGTAATTATTATAGATATATGTAATATATCTAAAATGTCGCATCAAATTCAAGTGCAAATATATTGAAAAATTCTGCGTCTTTTCAAGGCCCTACGGTGAGATTTTTCGTTTATTTAATAAAATGTTTATCATCTTGATCGTAATTTAAATATATTTCAATATTTTCTCTTCCTAAGTTGTTCATTGTCAGCAATAATTGCATCGCCATCACTAATGAAAATATCTTGTTTAGAATATTAATATCACATTATTATTTTAAATAATACCAATAATGGACCTAAGTTAGTTGTTACCTGCGGCGCACCATTCTTGACAGCGTTTTTTGTACTCTCATCGCCAGTATACGCATATTTGTTTTTTCGGCTACATGTTCTATACCTCGATACGTTACGGTAAAAATTTCATCCGAGATTGAGAAGCAGTTTTATTTTGTTTTTCAGCATTTCTCCTCTTTTGTTTATTGATTATCAAATTTACGCATATCATTTCTCCCGTTGAAAAAAAGAATGTAAATAGAAACGTGTACACAAGACACTGAAAAAAAGTTGTATGGTGTCAAATTTCCGGAAGAAAAAAAAAATTCTTCAAATCATCTTTTACCTCATAAACTAACTGAATACAACGATTTGTTTGTTTGTGTGAAAATCGTGATGCTCAATTATTTTATCGGTAGATATTCGGCACGTATTCGTATATATATATATATATATATATATATATATATATATATATATGTTCACACGATGTCTAGCGAGATAAAACGTGCTAAGGGCACCGTAAAGGGCTTACTAGGGGGTGGGGTATATTGAAAACACAGTCGAACTCAGTTATATCGAGGACGGTTATAGTGAGATCACGGATAACCGATAATGAGGAAATACTTATTATTATTTTGATTCAAGCCTGTTTTCATACAACTCTTCACTGTTATAGTGAGCTCGCTTCACTGATATAACGTACACAAATATTGTTAACAAGTGAACAAAATACACTACACGGTCTAAAGTCCTAATTATGGAGAAGTCATAAAATCGAAAGCAGCGTCTGCCGACGAGATTCCTTATTGTTTACGATTCCTTTCAGGTTTGTGAATTCTTAGAAAAAAACAATGAGTGTTTATTTTGTGTGCGTAGTAGTAAGTTTTAAGCTTTAAAACGTATCAGTATTTTGAATTTTATTAAGAAATAATGTGACTGAATGTAGTAATTTACTTTAAAATGTTTTTTTGTTCATACAATTATAGATTTTTGATTTTTCATATGTATTTGACTTGCTTTTCATTGGATATTAAATACTTTTTTAATAACGAGTAACATTTATAATGAGCAAATTTAGCTGGTCCCTTCGTACTCGTTATAACCGAGTTCGACTGTATATGGTTCTAGAAGCTTAGCAACGCCTGGTATCCGTGTTCCCTCTATCCGCGCATCGTTCCGACAAAATAAATAAATATTAAAACATTTCCCCAAATTTCTTCCTTCACTGTTTACAAAAAAGAAGCTAATTGTTTTCATGAATTGTATGTGCGAGTATCTTAACTCTGTACCATAATACAATAATCGGTACTAAGTTCACCACGTTAAAAAAATATGTTAGGGGTTCGATACCTGATAAGGTCTATTGTTTATTTTTATCTGTAATCTGAAAAACAAAACTGTTAAATATTATGCCGTGCAGAAATATTTTATCCCGCGCAGCAAATAAAAAATTGTACGGAAAATTGCCGGGTACGTCAGCTAGTACCCTCTGTAAGTGCGTTTGGAGGTAGCACCGATTATAGTCGCGAAGATATCGGTTATTATTAAAGCCTGTTTTGACGTGTCGAGTTGCCGCACAGTTGAACATGAGTGCAGCCATGAAGTGTTTCCTTATTACACTGAACGCATCTAATCGCGGCGCGCGCTACATTATCATTTTGGACAGGAAGTCTAGCTCACAGGCGTGTTCCTACCATAACTAAAGTTTGCGGTTAGAAGTGAAACGGGTCGGGTCAGGGTCATAAATGAGCTGTATATTATTTAAGAGTTAAATATAAAGTTGGTCTATAAAAAATTGACTTGTATCGGTACACTCCAGCAGTGCGCGTCTGGAAATGTAACTTATTATTTCAACTTTTTTTTTACGTCTTAAGAGGAGGAAGACCTTCCCATTTCCACCCTCTTTGTCCCCAGCGTCACCCCACCCCTACCAACCATTATTCCGCTTGCTTATCTCCTCCTCTTGCTGTTCACTTTCTGCCTCGACTAGCTTTCCAAGGATTAATCAGATAAAATATTATTTATGTTGGATACCATTTCGTAGAAACGATAAATTCTCTGGTGGTTTCAATTTGATATATCACAAATCACAAAGAATTTATGTATTTTTTATACTGACTATCGTAGGTTTATCCGATTTCGTATAGTTCAAAAAAAGACATATTTTATTTCGTTTACATTACAAAAAAAAATTATGTTCACTTTATACTAAAAGTATATAAAAAGAAAACTACAGCTGCACCGAGATGTGAACAATTTTGCAAGTAAAAATAAGATAGTTGGATATTATAATTCGTAATGGTTACATTATATGTTTAACACAAATTAAATTAATCAATTAGATACAGAAAAAAAACTATATATTGAAACAATATTTGGATTTTTTCTGTATACCTTTCTAATTGATTAATTTAATTTGTGTTAAAAAATACCGCAGTATTGTGTTCTGAAATTGCAACTACACAACAATAATGCGTTTTTATTATAAATATAAAGATAATTATGTATTAAAATTCATAACTGATGAATCTTTGATCTCTCGTCTTAGACATTTATCGGTTAAAGTCGGTGTTGGTATACCAATCGCGTCATTCTACAGAAACGAATCAAAGCTCGTTCTGTCAAGTCTTGTTCGCAAGAATATAAACTGTATTTAATGTCTACTCTACTTCTCTTAGGGCAGATAATGTGACGAAAGATATTTTAAATGATTGTATCAAAGAAAAGTAACGAAATACAGAAATAGCAATCATAAATATTACTAAAACAATCGAATAAAATACAAAAATAAGAAAACAGATTAGTATCGAATGGAATTTTAAATATTAAAACATTTAGAAATAAGTAAAATAAATAAAACCTGATATTAGTACCCGCATATTAATTTCGAGGTTATGCACTCAGTCTGCTTTGCACGAGTGTGTCGGCTCGACATATATGTTACTGTTGAGTAAAATTTCAACCCTAATATGGCACCCAAAGCTAAATTAGCAAAGAGGTCTAGAATTGTGTTAATTGTGCCTAGAACGTTATTTTTACATTTTTATTATATGTGTAAGGTCCATTGCCGTTGAAATTTAACCCTACACAGTCCATTATAAATAAATAAATTAGGTATTTATATTTTTTATTTATTATCTTAGTTTTATTAACCACAATTGAGTTTAAAAAACATCTACCGGTTTCGGAAAACACTTTTCCTTCTTCAGGATGTCATAAGACATGAAGAAGGAAAAGTGTTTTGCGAAACCGGTAGATGTTTTTTAAACTCAATTGTGGTTAATAAAACTAAGATAATAAATAAAAAATATGAATCTTAACCACCAAGTTAATATTGTTAATTTTAAAAGTAAATAAATTAGGATTTAATAAATCTATTTTTTTAAATTTTCGAAATTTGAATAAATTATGTACTTGGTTCGTTAATCGACGACATTTTGTAGAACCAATTAGCAACGATTAACGGGGGTATGACTGTATGGAGCACACACCCCTAGTAATTACACAATATTCAACGTCTGCTTTCTGTGCCCGAAGTTATCTTCACTCTGAATGGTCCAATCATCGACATAATCCACTCGGCGACGTTTCCCCTCGATGTAGACGTGAATGTACTATTTAAACTTTACTAGGCGAATTTTGAAATGTTCGCAAAACTTTTCGCAGTTTGCCGCTTCGCGTCGGGCTGCTGCGGAATAAATTTGCGCCCAAATAAGCGCTCGCTTTTATGCGCGGTGCGGTCATAACCGGTCGGGGCCATTTTGACCGGACTGGACCGCGGGAGGTGCAAAATTGATCTTTATTACCAACAATTCAGAGCTTACTATGCACTAAATTTGCTTTTCGTCTTCCTAAGCACAGTATTAATAATAAGTATTGGAACATATAACGAGTCTAGATTTTATTTTTAATTACAAATAATTCTCCCGCTGACCAAAAAATGTTTTTTTTGGCATTGTTTTACGTAAAAGATGAGAGTTTAAAATAAAATAAGCTCAGTGTTATAATATATTTTATAAATTTCAATGTGAATCTCAGTTTTTCAATCTGTTTATTGATTATTCTTAAATAATCGCACTCCTCAACCCTAAGTAGCACATAGTCCTTTAGTCTCAAGTTTAGTATTAGAAGATGACGCGTCAGCATTGGAAACGTTATAATAAATAACAAATTAGTGAAAATAAACAGTGTTTTTATTTTTAATATAATTTAAAATGGCATTTCACAAAGTTTAACAAGAAAATTTAGAAAAATTATAATCGACTTCGGTTTATTTTGCGAATATTTTTTTACCACCAAATTAATATAGATTTGTACGGCGGCCCTCGTAGAACAGTGGGTATGGTACGGTATGGTTTCACATACCGGAGACTCCGGGTTCAATTCCCGGTGAGGACACAATATATCAATGTTATTTTCTGAGGCCTGGGTGTTTTTGCAACGTGTTTCACTACAGTAAAAATTAAAATAAAATAAATATATTATACCTATGTTTTTATCGATGTACTTAAACAACCCTTCCACAGAATCCACCGTTACTGTGTCACATCATTTCTTCATCCCGTCGTATATTTAAAATCTCTTTATTAAGTTTACATTGTTTACTTAATTTTCGATGCATTTTCTTGGTCTTCACAGATAAAAACATACATTTCACTTTAAAGTACATACTAGAAGACAGCAACTTCACCCATCACATCCCTTGCTCCGTACCTAATAATATTGTTATGACATTGGATACTATTTATAGCGCCACTTTTGAAAAATAATTCGCCTACATATACATTATTTTTGTATTTAAAATTAAAAATCGTTATTTAAACTTATGGATATGATTTTGTGAAAAGGTGCGTTTTTAGTCTCTTTTTAAATAAATCTCTGATGCATTGTTCCTTACGACGTCAAAGAGTTCCACACTTTCCGGCCTGCCAGCGCAAATGCCAGTTCACCTAACATAGACTTCTGGTTTAGTTTTACAACCCTTCCAGCGGCTGAAGTAGACGCTGACCTGAGAGATTGACGTCTACCATTCAAGTTGAGGAGCTCTTGAAGTAGCAGAGGTGCCATATTATGTGTCGACTTGTACGTCAACCAGCACAATTTAAATTCATATCTTTCAGGGAAATGGACCAATGTAGACCATGCGAAAAGAATGTTAATACTTATTATTAATTAATCTTAATTATTCTTAGCGGTATCCAGCCAATTGGCCGAAAATCACGGGAAAGAGAAAAGGTCAATGTAGAAGATTTAGAACGAAGAGAGAGACTTCTTCACTGACCGGAGTTGGAAGATCACCATATAAATTACAAAACTTTTTGAAGACATTAAAATTGTTCCTTGAAGCTGTTTAACAGTAACAGTTAAATATATGAAGCCTGCTGTTGAATTATCATAACCGAGAAGGAATTGGCAGTCCATTGATCTGGAATAACCCAGTGACATTTTATGCGCATGTAAAAAAATTTCATGGCTATGCGATTGGATTGCGAGGCTAATTCGATATCGGAAGAGGACATATGTCAGGCACTTTTAAAAATTGAAATTCAAATAAATTGAAGTGGTATGTTATTTTATAATGTTGTTTACGGCATTACCGAGGTTTACGTAATAGCGTATAGGTTTTTTCGGTCCACCGGACCCGGCTTGCTGTGATACAGATGGCGCATTCCGGAGACGTACTCGCCGGCTGCTATTGCATAAAACATACACAGAAGATTGGAGTGGCAAATCGGTCGACTGCCGCTTGCGGTGACATTCCGCGCGTCCTTTCATCGGTACACTCGAGACATCACGTTAGATTCTCTTTACAATTACTTTCGATTTGGTTCACTGTTCACTGTTGACACAGCATTTTTAGTACTTATTCAATTAAAATTATGATTTCTTCTTCTTTTTTTTTTAAATAGGTAATCCACCTTTCGAGAGTGATTTGTGCCATTAATCAAGTTAAAACTTTATTTTATAGAAAAATGTACAATAATATTATTGAATAGGAAATATTATAAGTCAATACCATTGTCATTCAAAAAAATTGCTATTATATAGATTAAATGTGGCGAATTAAGGGAAAGCAGATGATACATGTTAACTGGGTGTTAAAAATTATCATTGACGAGATTACCGTAAAAAAACCTATGATCCGCAATGGACAGGCAAAAATGATATGGTCAAGGGTTTCCTCCTCGGCACCACACTCACACATTGGGGAATCTATTAAGTTCAATCTGAATAAATGTGAGGCTGCCTGCCAATGTCCAATTCTCATTCTAGAGATATTTGATATTGTTCTTTTGGAGAACCAGGGGGTGCGGGGAATAGATCTTTGAATTATTTTAAGCCGATTACCCTTAGGATTATTTGGCTCCATCCATTGTGCAGTCCAAATAGAATTCGTATTTTTTTTTACCATATTAAATCTGTCATACATTGGGATATGGAATTGACGAGGGATAACTCTGAAAAAAGTGGCCTCCTTGGCCAGTTTATCAGCACACTCATTTCCATGAATTCTGTGATGCCCAGGAATCCAAACGAATGACACCTGTTCATTGTTGCTGTCCAAAATAAATAGACATTTTCTGATGGAACAGATTATCGTATTGGCTAGTCAAACTTTCATATTAGCAGAGGGGAATTCAAGAGCTACTTACGAGTCGGAGAATATAACAGCCTTATCGACGTTCCGGAGTACGCAGATGTCCAAAGCCTTTTTAATTGCCCAACATTCTGCTGAGAAAACCGATGAATCCGAAGGAAGTCGTAGCTTCAGATATATTTATAATTGAGGCATGGATTGATGATTTTTAGTTTCCTAATTTTTAATACACTTTTGTTTGTATGTTTAAAGTGGTGTAAATTGTAAATTTTTAGTGTTTACCAACCTATAATATGTTATATTATGTGATTTTTTAAAAGGATAATAATACTAAATAATTATTACACAATACTTGTGCATAATATGACACTACAAAATAGTCAATAACAAACTGGACACCCCCTCTGTACTTTCACGAATAGACTTAAATACCCTTGTCCGATCAAAGAAATCTCCAAACCTATTTCAAAGTTTTTCAAAACAAATGTATTCGACTATTAGGCTTTACTACAAAAATATCTCATTCGTTAACCTGTAGCATTCTTCATGACACGGGCTCAGTTTAAAAGGAAAATTGTATTATACATGGTTAATAGTAATTTGAACATATAATACATACAAATTAAACGAATCAACTAGAAAGATATACAGAAAAAAATATTTAGTTGCTGCCGGGATAGCTTCCTATCCGGGGAAAACGCGTTACCATTTTCGCTATAGTAATCGAATACGTTTTCTACAAATTTTCAACTTATATTCTGTAATCTTTTCAATTGATACATTTACATTCACATTTTTAAAAGCAATCAACTTTATATTATGGTGAAGCGAGAATTAAATTAGTTAATCTATTTTATTAATGTAATACATATACGTTTACCGTAATACAAGTTAAATTAATACTATTCGCTTTGGAACGCCGACAAGTGTCACGTGGTTAAACTTCGTTTACCTTGGAACCCACGGACTTCTGTACTTATGCCGCAGTTTTAATATCTTGTTTTTTCTCAATTGATAATTTTAAATATCTAACAGGGTCATTAAAGACCCGTTGATTATATGTATATGTAAAAATAAATATGTTTTAACTTTGCTAAAAAGCAGACTATGTCCTGAAATATACTTATAAAATAGATAAAAAATCCTATTATCTGAATTGTTATTATTTTATTATTACCGCCATGTAAAAGATAGGCCAACTTGGGCTGACTGTATTTAAAAATTTATAACTTTGATGGGGTTAATTTTTAATTATATATTTTTTTGCAGATAATAAAGAATTTATGAAAGTTTATAATGGCTACATACCCAGTGCAAGAGAGCGTTAAAATTATTGAATTTTATTATGTTTCGCGACGATCTATTTTCGTTGACCGGCTAATTTAAAAAAATGCAGAGTTTGCTTGGCCTACCCGTTCCCCATATTTGATGGCGCCTGATTTCTTTTTGTGGGGCTATTTAAAATGCCGAGTTTACATGAACAAATCAGCAACAATTCAGGAGCTTAAACAAAATATTCGTGCAGTAATAACAAATTCGGAGACAGAAACGTTGCGTAATGTAATGCAAAATACTTTAGAAAGAGCAATTATTTGTTAACAAGAAAATGGAGGTCATTTAAATGGTGTTATTTTCCACACATAGATTTAAAAATAGTTAACAAAGTACACTTTCATGTAATAATATGTTTTTTTATTATAATAAATATCAAAATTACAAAAGTTATATGCATTTTACATCAGTCATAATAGTTTATTTTCACACTGATAACCAATCATATGGTCCCCAACATATTACTACTTTCATAAACTTACTTATTTAATGAATACGAACTTTTGTTGTGAAGTTGCAATTTCAGAACATAGTTCTCTGGTATTTCGGTAGCAACAAAATTATTTTTCGATGTATAAATTTTTTCTGTACATCTTTCTAACTGATTAAATATATTTATTAACTTACTGATTATTTTTATCACTTATATTACTATCGTTTAATAAATCAATTCATTCAATCAATCAATAGCATTGCTTTAATTTTTTCGCATTGTGATAGGTACATGTATAACAGAATCTGAAAATTTTAATTGAATTGAGTAATTTCCAACAGTCTGGAATAAATTACTTTTTTTATTTGAATAAAAACATTAGGTTGTTCATTTTCTTCGTGGACCGCCCTGGGGATCTGAACCGAACATTGAATATTCATAATAATTTCCCGTTAATTTAAGTCCCGACAGATGTCTTTTTCTCATCGAGTAAATTTTATTAATATTTTCAAATACAATTTCTTCTGTGTTTACTAACAAAATATTTTAGTCGAACCCATTCGAAAATAGTCTGGCGCGGCAGCGTCGCAAGATAAGCGGTAACCGATCAAAGAAAGTAATGACCAAATCGCGTGTCCATATATTCTGCTTGCGGGCTACTCTATTATCGTTATTTTATTATTCTTCAAAGAATATAGCAAGATGCGTCAAAAAACGAAACATTTCTGTTGAAACTCTTGAACGACACCGGCGTCCGAATTAAATGTTTCATTAATTTCATTCACGGATATGGAATCTAATCCCGGCTTTCCGGCCCAGTTACAGACGTATTTATGATTCTAGGCAAGTGCGTGCAGTACTGAAAGTTTCGGGATTTTGGATTAATTTCGGGGTACCAAAATTAGATCAAGACTAGATGACGACGGTGTTTTGATGTGGCTTCGAGAATATTATTCATAGTAATAAAATTGTTTCACATTAAAATTATTACTAACAGAAAAGCAATCGGCTATCGCCAATTGCTTGCTGCTAAGCCCTGCTGTATTTTAATGCGGAAATCCCTTATTATATCGTTTTAACAATGCATCACGTAGTGTACTTTGTCGTTATTTCCACAAGGAAAAAACAAAATTATACACGCTATATAAATCCATCCATAAATACATCCTAGAACTATCTTAAATTGATACGATTGTCGTCAAAATATTATTAAAAGCATAAAGATGAAGGATATGGTAAACTTAAAGATATTAAATAATATGGATAGGTAAAAAAAACTTTACATCTCAAATGAGAACAACATTTAGTGTAAAACTGTTTTGAACTGCAATACTAAAATGATCCAAGAATTATTTTGTAATAGACAGGTATTTCCGTAATGCTAATGCGTTGAAATAAAACAACCCCCTATATATGTCCGTCGCAAAGAACTTTCTATCGCGGCCAGCGACGTATTATATTTATCTGTTTTGAACAGCGACATTCGCATGAGACCTTAATCAGTGACATCTATTGCACAATGCTTAAAGATTGTAATTGAATATTAATTATTCTTTTTTGTTAATCTCTACAGCCATCTAGCAGATTTCCTTACCAAAACTGGTAATGACACTTAACGGTTAATATAATACTTACTTACTTAAATATAAATATTTTAAATATGTCGTATTTATCCATTAAACAATATATACACATCATTATTGAGCAAATGGGCCATTTTTTTAATCCTGGGATTTTCAAAATCTAATCCCAAAATCCCGGCATTACAATCAAGATTGATTTATCCTTAAATTCCACTAGATTTTTGCTACGCGGCACACAAGTTGATCTGTTTCGAAAGAAGTCGTACTGTTGCCGTCGATGTCAAGATGATTATGACTGAAATTTATTTAATAGATTGTTGGATCGAGCATCTTCTTGGAGCAAGAGGATATACGTATGTGATAGCTTAATTCGCTAATTAATTTCGTCAAAAGTATATATAATCTAAGCGCGCACAAATAATAATTTACGAACACATCGTCGACCGAAATTTTCGGTAGATGGAGTGTTCGCAATTTTAGCCAGTTTTATTTTCTGGTACACATTGTGTAGTCGAATGAAAAATTATTTTGTTATATTAGAATTTTTTTACTGCTTTGAATAATCCGCTACCCGATTATTGCGACTCGGGAATGGAGAATTTAGTATATTAGCAATGTTCATCGTTTGTATAGGTGGACACCTGAAGCTACAGACAGGTTTAAAATAGAATCGATTGAGGCGCTAGTGAGGATAAAGAATAGGTGTGGGAGGGACGCTGTCATAGTCCGCTCCTTTTTTTCTTTCCAGGCATTTGGGGCAGTTTTATTTACTTCATTTTCTGCCGAGCAAATTTGTACAATAAATTGAATAGTCTGTTTGCGACACGTTACATTGTTTTTGTTGTCCAAATAAACTTGCTTGAAAGTTAAACAGATTACTTACTAAATTAATACACATTAAATTAATCAACTAGAAAGATATGCAGAAAAAAATTTATTTTATTTAATTGCTACCGGGATTCGAACCTGAACCTCTTCCTACTCGGCGAAACCCGTTCTCAGTTTTAGCTATAGCAATCGAATACATTTCCGAAAAATTATATTAAATTTGTTCATTTCAATTGATTCAGGAGAGAGGAAAACAATACAGTTGCTATTTTTTTTTTAAAGATCCATATTATTAGGTTGATCGGAAATTCGTTATAACTTTCGATACTGATCGAAAATTTTGAACGAGACGCGGCCCGTCATCATCATTTAGCCAATAACTAACAATTAAAAAAAAAAAGTATTTATATTTAACTTTGTTTAAACCACTGTGTTGTTTTTACGTTACCGGTTTCGATACTAACGTATCTTCGTCAGGACTGGCGTACAACTGAACGATTACATAAAATTTAAGTGGGGAGGTGATTCGTAGGGGGGTATTGAAATATATTCAATAGGGGGTTGTTTATAAGGTTGTTGTTATTTATATTGGACTTACTGTTGAATTTTTTTTTTTGACGGTTGACGCAAAAACAACACGGTGGTTTAAACAAAGTTACTCACTTACCGTCACTCCGTTTCCCCGCTGGGATAGGCAGAGAGGATAGAGCGCCATACTCTTCTGTCCGGACACAATTCTCGCCTCATCCACATTCATACAATGTACATCATTCTTCTCGTACAAGCTCAACGATTATTGAGCCTTCTAACAGGACCACCCTCCAGTATCTGGTTTACCTGGTCGTGCCAACTCTTCCGCGGGCGTCCTCTACTTTTGGTGCCATCAACACTTGCGTCATATATCTTTCTCACCATTCTCACCTCATTCATCCGTTCCATTTGACCAAACCATCTAAGTGATCTTTTCTTAATCTTACTCACTATACTAAGATCAGCTTTACATTCTTTACTCTGTCATAAATGGATCAGTCACATTAACGCTTAAGTGATCTCATTTCCACTGCGTTCAGTCTACTTTCGTTCCTCTTCAGTCAACTCCAGGCCTCACTTTCATACATCAGTGTCAGGACTCCATTGTGAACCGCTAGTCTTACCTCAGTTGACAAAGTTGACAGTAAACAAAGTAAATATAAATACAATTTTAAATTGTGTCCAACCAAAAAGTTAACGCTACAAACATCGATAATTACTAACAAATTTAGAGATGTGACAAAAAAATGTCCAAAATTATTAAGGTAGGTGTAATATTATTGTATTATTTTGTTGATAAATCAGTGCAAGTTGAGAGATAAATTATAAAAGTATAGCTAATATGGGGTTATTACAAACATTTGCTGACTACTATAGTCTATTGTTCATAACGTATTGTGAACTAATACGCCAATAATTTGATTTAACTTCTTTAACTAACGTCTTTAACTTTATGGTATTATTTGTTTGCTTTATCGCGTATTTTTCACGTGACCTTACGCAAGAAATACTTATAAGACACGGGGTAGATCACTCTCTTATTCAACGTCACATTCATAGCGGCCACAACATAGCGGCAATCCGCTTTCTGTTGGTAAATAATAAAATAAATATTGAGCAACCAAATGAATTTTTTTGCTAATCAACAAACACAATCAGAACGTCCATCGCTCGGCCAACCCGGATATCAATATATCAGCGGAACAATAACGTGGTGGTGTGATGATGCCAAACACTTGTTTTTTTTTTTTATCCCGCGTGGGCGTTGGCCACGTATACATATCACTATGTGGCGGATCAATCAGCGTCTACAGCCGGTGCCCGGTGACTAATCTCCGATCCCGGATGACTAAACAGCCGAGCACTCCTCGTCTGCAGACAGATGCACGTATCGAGGCCCCCCCGTGCATGGCCAGCCCAGCGATTGGCAACTATTTTATTTGACTTGTTTGAAACAAAACAACGCTGCTTCCGTTGGTCCATAAAAGTGTCAATAAAAATAATTTTAAACGATAATTATAATTTGTTTTTACAGATATATAAGCCATGTCAATACAGGCATCTCAATTGATCGAGTTCACGCAAGATGGGTGCCGCGTTTATTCACTCCAGAGCAAATATTTGTCGATGATTTGCAAATGTTTGAGAAGAATCCAGTAGAGTTTTTTCATCTTTTTTGTGACAATGGACGAAGCCTGGATACACGGAAACGAAACAGCAGTCAAGACACGGCGAACCGGCTCCGAAAAAGGAAAAATGCGTTCGATCCGCTGGATAAGTGAAGCTATCAGTTTCTTGGGACGCAAAAGGAATTCTCCTAATTGACTACCTCAAAAAGAAGAAAACTATGCATCACTTTTAGCCTGATTAAAGGTGACAATAGCAGAGAAACGCCCGGGAATGGCCAAACAACAGGTGTTGTTTCATCATGACAGCGCACCGATGCCTTCAAGCCGTGTTGCTTAGCAAAAATTTGCCGAGCTGCGATTTGATTTGCTTCCGCATTCTGCATATTCACCAGATATAGCTTCCTCGGACTACCATCTATTCCCGAAACTCGAAACATTCCTGGCAGGACGAAAATTTGAATCAAATGATGGGGTCATACAGGAAATAAATTAGTATTTTGAAAGCCTCGAAGAAACTCATTTTCGCGAAGGAATCGCGAAACTATGGAAATGTTGGGACAAGTGAGTCGAACTTCGAGGGCACTGTCGAAAAATAAAGTTCGTTACAAAAGTCTAATTGTTTTCTTTAATATCAAACCAAGTTAATTATCAAATCACCCTCGTGTCTTATAAATTCATGATAAATACGAGTTTAAACTTTCGATACTCATCGGAGATTTTGAACGAGGCGTGGCGTTCGCACATCGCGACAAATGCAACGGTGGTCATCATCATTATTCAGCCAATAACTAACAAGTCTAGGATATGTGACATGGCGGGCATTTTCTGTCAAAAAGTCAATTAAAAAAAAACTTTCCATTGACATTTTTTGGCTGCAAATATGTTTTTTTAAATCTATTTTATGAAATGAAAGGTGCGCGCTCGTAAGAACGTGTCACATTTTTATTATTTGTATTCTTAGACTAAGCAGTATATTACATACTAGCAGAAAGTAATCTGCGATAGCCGGTTGCTGTTGCTAGGCCCTGCTGGTTATAATTGCAAACTGACCGAGTATTGGCCGATAATCGGTATTACAGACATACAAACGAACGTTTATATTATGTGATTGTAATTCTTTAATGATATTTTTAATAAACAGGTTAATGAGATTATTTAAAGTTTAAGATGAATGTTTTGACCATTCGACGACCACGATTGCGCAACACATTTAAAGTGAAATTACATGTGGAGCATCATCGAGCAGAGTATTCGAGTTGTGACGTGTGTGATGTGTGACCCCTCGCCCATATAAACCAATCCGTTATTCCAACTGGAAGATGCCACCGTTCTAATGCCTGACAGTGAATTTTCTGTTTTGTTTATTTATTAGACTTTATTGACATGCATGTTTCTGTTGTAACAGGGGTGAATATATTATAATATAACATGATAAACATGAGATACAATCATGTTGCAATTAAGTTTATTGTGTGGGATGGGGTAGACTCCACCTCTGATATATACAGCGTTGTCCTGCTTACTTTGCTAGACTGCCGTCTGTGTTAAAGTAGCCAGTTTTTTTCGTGCTGTTGTGGTGTTATTTAATTCAAGAAAGATAAAAATTCGATAGGAATAAAAATTGAGAATAAATAAATATATATACTATGTGTAGTGAGAGTGTTGTAGAACTATTGAATTGAATGTAGTCACTGTATAATGATTGTTAGAATGTTGGATAGCGATGCTTCTGATTGATCTCTTTTCAATTGGATCATATACTGGTCCATATTTGTGTTAGCTTATTGGAAGTGAACGATTTCCAAATGGTGCTGAGTGTGTTGTACAGTTTTGGAGCTAAGAACATGTAGAATCTTTGATAAAATGTCGTTGTTGCTCTCGGAACTGGCGTGTAGATGTTCGTTGTTTGTCTTGTGTTGTGTCCATGAATTATTGCATGGGACGAGTTGTTGTTAGCATGGAAATATTGGACGAGTCTCAACATATAGATTTGTCTTATGTCTAGGGCATTGCCGCACCATTACTTAACACGGCGCCTTGTATGCGGGACAATACTAAAAAAAATATTTTTTTTTTATTAAATTGATTCTACAGTATACATGTTATACATTGTCTTTATCATTACCGCTGAAACCACTCTGCCATAAAGCAATAAATTAGACAGCTACCATTAAGGGTCCTCGAGGAGGTTATCTTTTTTGCGTCGCGGGGTGAATTAATAGATCGCAGTAGTACATGTAAAGTTTATTTGTTTTATCTATACAAGAATATTGTGTCTACTATGCCTGCCTCACTAGACTAATCTAAACTTGTCTCACAAACAACTGTCATATTTTTAGTATAAAAAATAATATAAAATTTTACGCACAATAAATCGAATGTATTTTTATCGTAGACTGTTTACAGGAAATGGAAACCATTCAATTATAATTTAGTAACAATTGATGTTTGTAATTTTCTGAACAATAAACACAAACAATAATAATTAATCACATCAGTCACGGTAAACGTTGTGTTTTGCAATTTTTCGTAGTCGCGTAACGCTGTTAAATCGGAACCGTAGAAAATTGACAGAAATTTTAAAATGTTTCTATTTTATTTTTTGAATCATAATTCGTTTGAGTTTTTTTTTCCGTGTCAAAAGCGCGTACATTATTATAATAATATCAGCCAACAATGGCCGAAGCCAGCGACGCGTAAGAATAGAAATTTCACATCGCTTGATATTATTATCTCCGCAGCATTCCGGTAGCGATCTGTACATGCGCGTAGCACAATGCACCAGTTATCCGAATTGGCCCCATTAGGAGATTGGATCATCCGAGAGAGGCAGCAACTGTATTTTCAGACATTAGATGGTAATTGAATGTGTCATTGCAGCGGTGGGGGGGGGGGGACCGTGAATCATTTTCAAAACATTAAAATATACTGTAATTGATTGCGCCGTATCTTTTAGAATGTTATTTTATTATTATTATTCTTAGATTTTTTACATTTTTAATGAAAACACATTGCAAAATACAAAACAAGTTACAATTTCAGAATATATAGTATTTTTAATACAAATTAAATGGATCAATTAGAAAAATATGCAATAAACGTCTATTTAATCGAAAAAATATTTTAAATACAAATTAAATATATTAATTATAAAGATATCTATATAAAATCAATTTTATCGAAAAATATTGTTGCTGCTACCGGGGTTCGGACCTCGAACTCTTCCAATCCGGGGAACGTGCATTAACCGATTATGCTACAGCTACAGCTAAATTTTCGAACTTTTGTGTTACACCTTTCAAATTAAGACGTATATCGTTCCATTATTTGAAAGCCATCTACTTTATTTTTACGGAATCTCAAATACATTTGTGTGATCCGATAGGAGACGCCAAAATTAACAATTAATTTTTATTAAATTTTGGACACATATTGATACAACTTATAATATAATGCATAATCGGTCAATGCACGTTCCCCAGATTGGAAGAGATCCAGGTTCGAATCCCGGTAGCAACAACAATATTTTTTGATAAAATTGATTTTATATGTATATCTTTCTAATTAATTCATTTAATTAATATTTAAAATATCACAGACCTATGTTTTGAGTAATTACAACTTCACAATAAAAATGTGTTCTTAATAATGAAAAAATATTTGGTTGCCATCGGGATACGAACCTGGACCTCTTCCTATTCGGGGAAACGTGTTACCATTCCACTACAGCAATCGATTATGTTTTCGACAAATTTAGAACATACATATATCTATGTATTTTTATAATTGATACGTCGATTATTCCATTTAAAATAATATATATATATATATATTTTTTTAATAAATATTTTTTCTGTATACCTTTCTATTTGATTGGTTTAATGTGTATTAAAAATTCTTACAACTGCCATCAGGGCATGATATAGAATGTTTTTTTTTAAAAAATAACTAAATATCCTTAACAACGTTTTTATATATTACATCTCCACTTGCGAACCTTCTATAAAGTATTACGGCACATTTTACCCGGGAATCCTCTGAAAAAACACACCGGTGTGACACACTGTTGCCGGGTTGAAAATTGAAATTATAAACCATATTAAAGTTTCTGTAATAACACGCGAAACGCCCGAAGGCGATAAAGAATGCTATAAAAGTAATTTTAATAATACGTAATATTATTTCTTACAACCTTACACGTTTCGAGAAGATAAACAAAGCTATAAAAATCCTTTTTAATAATAATAATAATAATATTTTTTTACTTCCAGTCGTAGGTATTTAGGTAACGGAAAAAACCGACATGAAACTATAATATGATATAATAATAAATAAATCTCATTCTGTATTAATTTACAATCCGTAATTATGATGATAATTATTAAAATTCTTCGCGCGAGAATATTTTAAAATGTTTACAATACAACATTACAGGTACATCATGAAACTATTCTATATTTTAAATATATTAATTAGATAGGTATACATATAAAATCAATTTTATCGAAAGATATTGTTGTTGCGCCACCGGGATTCGACATCTGGATCTCTTTCCAAACCGGGGAAGGTGCATTATCCAACTATGCTACAGCGACAAATTTTCGAACCTATATGTTACCATTTTGATATTAATACATTTAATCGTTCCATTATTTGAAAGAGCCATCTAGCTTCCTTATTTTTTTCCTTTGAATAATCTGATAGCAGACGCCAGAATTATCAATTCATTTTTATTAAATTTTTGGACACATTGATACAACTTTATTATTAGAAGAATAAGAATATGTTCTCCTGATATTCACTTCTCGACTGAAGTGTGACGTCGCCCTTTAATTAAAATAAAATTGCACAAGCCGAAGCTTATAAAACTTATGAACGGACATATTCGTTTTCATTATGCATTAATAATAATACTAGTATAGGGCTAAACAGTTTATGCGTGAAGCGCCCTTGAGGTGAAATTTTTGCGAAAATGGCGCCATATCAATTAACCAATGTTATTGTAGTACCTACAGCTGTAGTACCTAGAGCTTCAGCTATTCACGAGTTTTAATCATTTTCGAGTGCTTCTAAAAATAATATAATTTTTATTTGTTAAAATTATACAATAGGATAAGATAGCGTCCGAATAATGAAGCGTGCCGCCTGCCTGCCTAACCATCGAATAAATTCATCCGGTAAAGATTTAACCACTTAACTAACTAAGTCACGCCGTTTCTCCGCGGGGGTAGGCAGAGAGGATAGAGCGGCACACCTTTCTGTCCTGACACGCAGTTCTCGCCACATTCACATTCATACATCTTCTCATACAAACACGCCGATTATTGAGGTTTCTGATAGGGGCCATTCTCCAGTATCTGGTATACCTGGTCGTGCCAAGTCCTATATTTCTGGTGCCATCAACACTTGCGTCATATATCTTCCTAACCATTCTCTCCTCATACATCCGTTCCAAAACCACCTTAGTGATTCTTGCTTAATCTTACTCACTATACTAATACCAGCTTTACATTTTTTTACTCTGTAATAAATGAATCTGTTACACATACGCCCTAGCATTCATTGCATTCAGTCTACTTTCGTTCCTCTTCTGCCAGCTCCAGGCCTCACTTCCTTACATCAGTGTCGGTACCAGGACTCCATTGTGCACCGCTAGTTTTGCCTCGGTTGACAAGTTCCCATTAGCTATAATTCCAGTTCACTTTGTTGTAAAATAGTAACTTAAACCGACTCATTACTAGAGACATAAAAAAATCGAGTGACTATAATCAGTAATGTCATGGGTTTCCGTAAATATCGCGCGCGTGTGTGCGTTAGTGTTATGTACAACGTTTACAGGGATGGAAGGAAGGAATGACATTTATTTTTGATATTTGTTAAATGTGGTTGCTTAGCGTCGTACTTTTGTATATTGGGTAGGTATTATAGTACTAGGTACTAGGCAGTATATCATTATTTTTTAATTATATTTTTTAAATTATTATCTCAATTCACAAATAAGTTCTTTGCCAACCGACCTTACAGGGATGTGAAATGACATTTTTTAATTTTATAAATTTTATGTTGTGGCTTTTCGAACATGTGAATTTATAAAAAGTGTCAGAACGTAAATTTGACGTTTGTGAGTAATACAATATGTAACGACCGCGATGAATTGGTTTCGGTCACTTTTTCCTTACGTCAATTTTTACACATCAAAAATTAGTTGCGAAATAAATTCAGAAACCATAGATAATCCTGTTAATCTCTGTAGAGGTTGATGAGGATGTCCAAACTGACCGATGGCAAAATTGAAGGTAACACAATTAAATGAATTCGCGGCTTTTTAATATTTTCTTATCAATAATCCGCTTTCACACCGCATAACCGCATCTTGTCATCGTTTATTTTCTTTTCTTTGTGTTGAGTAACACCTAATGATTAAAACATTTATATTTCTTTTAATTAATGAAAATCATTTTAAGCTGAACGCACGCGAGATTTTTTTTACGATGATGCGGTATAATTTATCATCCATGATGTCATAAGCGGTCACGATTGCAACATTCATTTATATAAATAGTGTTATTTCTATAACGCGCAACTGTGGTGCGGTGTTAATTATATGTTTTTCACTACCTTCAAGGAAATCTTGGCGCAATTTTCGTTTTTGCCGTCGTCAAAGTACTACATACATACAAACTAAATAAAGGCTGTTTTATTTAGAGGTATAGAACTTCAAAATGAAATAAAACTCATAAAAATCATGGTATTGGCTTTATTGGAAAGATAATTTTATACCATTAGTATTTAAATATGATTTCGCCCGTACGAGCGCCGCGGCTGGCTCGAATAAAGCGCAATCTGGAAGTCTAATTTTCGACCACTTTTTGAAGCGGCTGGGGACATATATCGGCAATAACGCAACAAATGTTTCCTTCAATAAATTGATTGTGGCGCGCGCTGTGTGACATGTTGCGTCGTATTGTTGAAACCACGGCTCTTCCACATTAGTGCCATTCAATTTGGGAACGAAAAAGTCTTAAATACTAAATTAATGTATTAATTATAAATATATACATATAAAATCAATTTTTTCGAAAAATATTGTTTTTGCGTCACCGGGATTCGAACCTGGATCTCTATTTCCAATCCGGGGAAGTACACTACCAATTGTGTTATAACGCCAGTATTTTTCATGACAAAATTGATTTTATATGTATATATTTATAATTAATACATTAATTTAATATTTAAAATATCACAGACCAGTGTTCTGAATAATTACAACTTCACAATAAGAATGTATTTTCCTTAATAACGAAAAAGTCAGTAATTATGGATCTATAGCGCTCTCCATTGACTGTAACGTTCTGGCCGACATCATTTTTGAAGAAACAACGGCTTCTTCGGTACGCACTGTATGACGTGTATCATCAATTGGAGTATGCGTGGTGCGAAAACGATGCATGGTTATTAGAATTACTTGCTTAGATGGACGATTATGTCGACCGTAAAATGGACGTAGCTCACGGTAAGTTTCGCGGACTGAACCATGATTTTCGAATTAAATTTGCACAATTTGGAAGCGTTGTTTTGGCGTAAGTCTATTCACGGTGAAATGACAAACCAAACTTTGCCAATTCGAAAAACAAAGTTCTTAAATAACAACCTTTAATTACTTTGTTTTGTTAGTGTATTATTATTTATATATTATTCTCTAAGCAATCCCGCGTCCCGTGTCCGCGAATTTTAAGAGGTTTTCGATAGATAGGAGAGATAGTCACAGAGATTCACCGTCTCGCGCCTCACTTCACAAGCTCGTCGTATATCAAACGTCAAATAGCATTATAGTTTGTCAGTTGGATGATTTTGAATCTTCCCAACAGCAGTTAAAAAGGAGTAAAATTAATTTATTAAAATTTATTGATGATTACAGATTCGATTTTAAAGCTCAACCTCAACCAATTATACCATATTGTAAAATAGACTTAGCAGAATATGCAATTTTTAATAAGTTTTCTTACTTCCTTTATTTGTACCCATATAATCCCCTCGTTCTCTCCACGTTAAGTGATCGTGAATTGATAATTCCCAGGTATTAAATAGTGCTTTTGTCAAAGATGAAGTTAATTTATGTTTCGTTATGTTATGTAAAAAAAAAATATTATTTACACGCTGATTTGATGGATTTTCTGTAATTTACATTATTATCTGCAATCGATAATTATTTTTTATAATTTTCATTATTTGCACGTTCATTATAATGGAATTTTATATTATATAATATATAATAATTTTCAGCAATAGAAAGGGAAAAAATATTTTACATGGTAAAATGATGACGAAAATGAATGTGTCAGTCGAGTGACGAAAGAGGGTGCGACGAATCACGCGAGTGTGAGGTAACTGCAAAGAAATTAAAAACAGAAAATTTTAATAAAATGTACTATGACAATATTATTACTTAATTTGGGAAAAATAATTAATAAGCAAAATAAGATTATTATTATTTTTTTGTTTTTTCACAATATAATAAGACGAAATCAATCAATTAATTAATGTATATAATCTAGTAAATCGATTAAAATATATTTGTCATTATAAACACACAAATTGTTTAGAAATTCTTTTAGATAATTAAAATTTACGAGATTCATTTATTTATTATAATTTTGTTTTCGTAAAGGTAAATTATTTTTGAAATTATTTCAAATAATTAGAATTAATGTGGATTCGTTTATTTTCTGGCATTACAAAACTTTAAAACACAGAAACACACTTACACGAGAGAGCTAACGGTGAAATAATGTATAGTACAAGGATGTATAATTTGCATGATAACAAGGAAATCGAATTATATAAAACATTAAATAATTTAACGAGAATATCGCCAAAATCGCGCGCGCGTTTCGCGAGATTAAAAATTGGTCAATTATGTCATATTTGTACCGAGTTGTGGAAATGATGCAACTACCTATCATAACCAGATCAGATTATTAAACATTAATAGATTCAGAATCATCATCATTTTCACCCTATTATCCCAAAATCTCGACAACGCGCTGCCATTGCCATGTCAATTAAGGCCTTCCATACGAAGTTGCCAAGAAGGCTTGTCTTGGAAATTGTAACAATAATTGTTATGTCTGCATTCCCAAGACGTGTCCAAGCTGCCTCTATTTAGATCTTTCTATGTGTAGAAGTAGGAGTTCCATGTCGAGTGTCCCTTATTGAAGGACATCTCACACGGTCCATTAATATTACCCCTGCTGATACTCTTAAATATTTCATTCTTGAATTCTTAATCTCACTCTCTTCGCGAGAATCCACATTTGGTCATCATATACTAGATGCAAATGGGTCTGTAAAAATACGTAATTAGTTTGGTCTTGGTCTCAACAATCTCAAACATATTGCGTAACATAAATAAATGTCATAATTAAAAAATGCAGGTTTTTAAAATAGAATTATCTGTGTTGAATTACAGTGGAACCTCGACTTACGAGTAACTTGACTTAACGAGTATTTCGAGATACGAGCAAATAATTGTTTTTAAGTGTGACTGGATTCGATTACGTCTTTCTTATATTATATAAACTTAAATACATTATAAAAAAATAAGAAAAATGTATATATATTTTGTATGAATTATTTTTTTACAGATATTTTTGGATTTTGGAACGAATTAATTGAGTTTCCTTAATTTATTATGGGGAAATTTTCTTTGACATACGTGTACGTTTACGGAACGAATTATGCTCGTAAGTCGAGGTTCCACTGTATTATGTTCCTTACTTCCTTTCATTCTAAGGCTTTTGTACTATGAAAAATAGGGATAGATTACAATCTATTCTAAATGCGGCAACACAGATAATATATTAAGCTTTTAAATAGAGGACGTACGCGGAAGACTTGGCATGACCAGATAAACCAGACACTGGAGGGCGGTCCTGTTAGAAGCCTCAATAATCGGCGAACTTGTATGAATGTGGATGAGGCGAGAACTGTGTGTCAAGACAGAAGAGTGTGGCGCTCTATCCTCTCTGCCTACCCCCGCGGGGAAACGGCGTGATGGTAAGTTAGATAGTTTAAATAGGCTTATATAACATCTCATTTGCGAGAACTACAATACAATGGCTCCGTTTCCCTGAAAGAGCCGAACTAAAATTGTGCTGGTTGATGTACAAGGCGACATATGATATGGCACCTCTGTATCTTCAATAGCTCTGCATCACAAAAAAAACTTGAGTGGTAGACGTCAAACTCTCGAGTCAGCCTCTACTTCAGCCGCAGAAAGGGTTTTAGAACCGAAGTTTAAATTTAGTGAATGGCCATAGCAATGAATGGGCGGTGGCGGACCCAAAAGCGTGGAACTCTTAAGGAACAGTACATCAGAGACTTTATTTAAAAATATACTAAAAACGCACCTTTTCACAAAGTCATGCCCATATGTTCAAATAACAATTTTTAATTTAAAATACTTTATGTATTTAAGTTTTCTTGAGGTCAATTTTTTTTTTACGAAAATGGGGTTATAAAAATATTATTTTTATTAATTTGCTGGACCAAATAAGAATGCCGATCGTGACAAAAAGTTACATCGTGCCATGGTTATTGTTTTTTTTTTTATCACTTGTCTGTTAAGCTGAAAAGTAGATTGCTAGTAATGTTTCATTTTAGTAATTAATCATGTTCAAGGGAATAAACAAATCGTATATTTCAATTGATTCGGATGATATAAGATTAATTTTCTTCGACAAGTCTCCAAATATCGAGAAGACGCGCGCATTGATGAATACTATAATTAACATCCGACCAGTTTGTGGGCATTTTTTTTTTTTTTTTAACATACTCCTATCGCGACCGCCGCCCGACGGCCAGTGTAGCAGTATGCCGTTTTTTGATAACGGACGCTTCATATCGAATTATGTGCGTCCGTTATGTTTGCTCACATGTTTACGGCCGCGTCTGTCACGGCGGTCACTGACCGGTCAGACGATTATTATTTTCTCTCACTAATGTAAATAAATACCATTGTGATGGCCACACGGCCGACGGCCGAGGCGAGACGCGTTTGGACGCGTTAGGGGTACTACACGCACCCCGGCTGTCTCGCAAACATCTCGTGACGATGACAATTTAACACAGTCTAGTGAATACTTACCTGGTGGGCATTTTGTGTTCGCCTGTGATGCTTATTTATGAAACAAATAATAGATATAAATAGAGACGAGAGTATGGATAATTACAGGGCTTACGACATGACTTATCTGTCATCATTTTTGACTCATATTTAAAGTATTGTGGACTAGGTCTGCTACACCTGTATATATATATATTGACTTGTTCGTTTATTATTGTTTTATTGTCTACTTCATTTTTTTAATTTTATTAATATCTAGAATTTTTTTACAATTTTTATAATACGTATTATAATTGAGTAGTACATTACTAAAAAATACATATTTTTTAATCGCTTACTTCTCCAAAAAAGAGATTAGCTCTTGTTTTTGGAGAGGGAGTTATACTGTAATAATTTATATGGAGAAGTTATACATTTGTAATTTATAATATTATTCATTATCTAATTGTGCGCTTCTGAAGCGTTCATTTAATTTCTTTTTTAGTTCTTTTATATCCTTTATCTCTTTAATTTGTGTAGGGAGGCTAGTTTTTTTTTATCCCGAAGTATATAAAATTTTGCTGATAGTGTTTGGTGTCACATATAGGGATTTTGAAATTATTTTTAAATCTTAATGATGTGCTTGTTTCAAATTTTACAGTGTTATTTTCTTTAAGTAATTGATTAATTGAGATTTTTTTTTTTGTAAATGTTTTCTTTTTTTGGGAACTGAGAATTTTCCAAAAATTCATTCATCTTTGGTAATTTCTAGCTGTTCGTGTAAATTTAATCTAAAGCCTTTAGTTTCGTAAGTGTAATATAATTGGCATAAATTGGTCATTAATTTTATGGTTGTTGTCTAACAAATATTTCGCAAATTGAGAATCTATCTACTTTACCTTTTCTCCCGAGAACCTTTGTTCAAAATTTCTACCTATTTGTCTTATGTATATTGGTTTACAGTCATCACACTCTAATTTATACACACCGCTCTTTTTTAAAATTATGATCGTTATCTTTCGCATTATTTAAAATGTTTATATTGATAATGCCTTCATGAGGTGAAACGCGTCTCACGGAACTTAAACGAGTAGAACTAAAAAACAAGAGTTTTTATTTTCATGTATGTAATGTTTTTGTTGCTATATTGAAACAATATAATATTTTTTTATTGCTAGTTAGTATTTGTTTATTATGGATATTAATGACTATAATAATTCAGTGAAATGAGATTAAGACCAAATAACTTATGTAAATGTGTTATAATAACGGTATGTATTGGTAATTAAACTGTATGTACTTGTGTGTATATGCTGAGCCGATATATTTAGTAAATAATATAAATAATAAATGTCCTTGAAAGATGTTGAGCTACATCATTCAAGGCAGTTTCTTTTGAGCATAGATCGATGAGATCTTGTAATAAGTATCGTGTGTACAATTTTAATTCAACTTAAGAGTAGTCAAGTAGTTGTAATATTACCTGTAAAAGTATAGAATTTGGTTCCGCGCTTAATTATTGAGTTCTCAATCTGCAGCTGCCCGTTCTCTGGGCGGCAAGAAATCAATACGTTTCGAAAATATGATAACTAGAGCAGCCTATAAACAACAAGAAAAAGATGATACCGAGGGCGTGCACTCATAAAAGCTGTGCATTACTAAAAATTCTAGGAAACAAATATAAATGAAATAATCCATATGTTATAATTACGGCAGCGCCCACCGTATATCAGTAGAATTATTATTTGCGTAGTTCTGGATGCTACCGCGCGATGCCACCAGAGCGCTGTAGTTCTCTACTGGGCTATTATTCATTTATTGCTACTACAATTGCTAGCCAATGTTTTAATCTATCGTTCTATTCAAGCCACACGATTGCTACCTATTGAATTCAAAATTCCACTCGTCAGGGTCAAATTTTTTAAATTGTATTTCTTCTTTTTTACATATATATTCGTTTCAATAAATGGATCAGCTGATCCATGTTGTACGGAGTCCTTACTTATGCTGTTTCCTAATAGAATGATATTTGAAAGGTTTTGAACTTGGCGCAGAGCCGATCGGAGCATCTACTTCCTCATTAACTAATTCGAAAATTTGACTACCTCACTAAATGCGTTGTTTTCATGATTGTTCTTTGCGTTCGAAGATAGTGCTTTTTTATTGTGATAGATTTATTTTGCTTAAAAACGTTGGTTAAACGAAAGTTCATAAACCTATGTACAATGTAGCGTATTGTATATTATATAGTATTGTGTAATATCATGGTAACAGCATAGCCTAAGTCTATATCTTCTATACGCGACTGTATGATACCCATTAAGAGGGAATAGAAATTAGCGACACACGGTTTGGTACATGTTTTAAGATATAAAGCCAATAAATTATATTTATTTAAAATTTAAACCTTCAATCGTAAACTGTATTTTTAAAAAACGTCTCGATACATAAAGTTTTAATTTCAAGTACCAGTCCATGACCTAAGATAATGATGTATTTACTTGCAGAAAGCAATCGGCGACGGCCGTTTCTACTCAGCTTCGTACTTGTTGCTGGATAACGGTCGCGGCCAATGGTGGTCCATGCGCCAGTGTTTGCGGTTTGCGTAAATCTTATTGTTCAATGTTGAAAAAAAATGTCTACCACATCACGAACAAACATACCCAATTAGACATCATTTTAAAATGGTTTAATTACATAATGTACCGTTCCGACGGTGACACACGTCTGCCACGTTTCATAACATAAGGCAACTGCCGGACGACCGTCGCCTGTCGTCAAATCTTGCTGCCAAGAGATAATTTAATTATATTTAGATAGATACCCTCCGGTGTAATATAATTATTACAAAAAATGCGCTAGGTGAATAGTTTATTTTTATTATTATTTATGTGACTCTATTCTATGTTGATTAAGTGAATCCACTGAATTTATAAATACATTATACATATAGTAGATACTCCGTAATATAGATAATTCATTTTCGTATTATGAAATCCACGATGGTGTGAATCCACGGTGATATTGGGATCCCGTGATTGTATTACGAAACAATGATGTTGTGCCCTCGACAAGTTGCCCTCTAGGTGACCTAGCACACGGTAGGTTTCATAGCTAACTAAATTAAATTTATAATATATTCCGTAATCACTTTATTTTATTATTGAAGGTCGGCCTAATAAAATTTTACTTTTTCTTATATATTATACAAGTTTTTGTGAAGAAAGTTAACCTAAGCGTTCTCGTATTGATTATTTTGTTTACCTGGTTTTATTGGACATGACGATGAGAAGTACGATTTCGCAGAGAACGTAATTTGTCCTCTGTCAACCTTGCTCAGAAGCTGGAAACCTATTTTATTTTATTAAATCACAAATTTTTCGAAACTCGATCAAAGTGAAGGATGTCAATAAAAAACGTGATTCGTCTCTGTTCTGTTTGCCTCACGTCTCGTGTATTATATTATGTTTAAGTTGGTAACTAAATAATAATTACGAGTATATTGTCAAAAGAATAAGCAGACTTTATACAAGATCACTTTGAATTATATTTACTGTATATTTAGAGAAATAAAATGAAATTATGTTTATCTGATAGAATATTATGATATATTAAAATCTGAATAAAATGATAAATATTATAAGTTTATTCATTTTACTTTTTTTATTCGTATGACAAATGAGATTTAAAAAAAAGCAAGTACATATATAATATTTAGGAAGAGTTAATTCGTGTAAACTAAGATTTCTTTCATAAATGAGTAAAGTATAAAGCATTATTTTAATTTTAAATATTCTAGGGGTGACTCACATCTAAGCAGGAGGGGTGAGCGGCTGTGAAGTATCAGATTCATTGAAAAGTAGAATTAAATAAGAGTCGTATCAGCAACTAAACACATTTGTAGGAATAAAATAGGCGGGATAGTGTTTTTCCCTAAATCATATGTTTTAGTTCTTAGTAACTAGTAATACAGACACTAAAAAAAAACCTTTGATTTTTGTGTAATTTTTTTTAGTAACTTGTTATTATATAATATAATATATTATTAATAATAAACTGCAGTCAATGGGAATTTACTGCTTAAAAAGTATGTTTTCTAAATGTGATCCGTTATTTCGCTGGCACTCTTCTAAACGGGAGGCAAAATTTCTGAGAACTGCTCGGCACGTATTCTCCGTGATCGCTGCCATTTCTTCTCGGATATTTTCTTTTAATTGGTCCAGAGAGAACATTATTACTGTATACTTTTGATTTAAGGTAGCCCCATTGGAAAAAGTCCATTGGTGTGAAGTCGGGGCTACAATTTTCCAGGGAAAATTTCACGAACAACTGGTATGAACGCTCCTTATCGACTGAATTCCCAAGGACGCGGCTAGCGATCGGCATATCCTCCGCTCCTCTGCGGCTAATTGCGAATGAACCAAAATGAAAAATACTTTTGCGATACCAGCATAATAAGAAACAATTATCCGAGTGTACAATAGAGTAGTTGCATGTTGAATACTATTTAAAAGATTTTTTTAGTCATGCTGATTAATAATATCGCATAAAAAATATCTTTTCATTTATCATTTATAAAATTTTAAATGATAACAAAACTCGAGAATTGATAACGCCACGTTTGACCTTTGGTACCCTTGATGAATTGTGTATCGCTTACACTAAATTATAGCCTGCTTTACGGGTTGGTTTTGATTCCAAAAGGTTTTTTTTTATAACTTGATAATATCCCAGATTTATGGACTGGATTTATGATTCTAATAAATCCCGGTACGTGGGTTTTGTAGAGAATATTTTAATTAGTGTACAAACATCATCTGCACGTGTATAAAAACGTGTATGTGTGTGTGGTTGAAATAATTGTGTAAGGTCAAATATACACTTTTCCTTATACGGTTTATTTTTTAATACAATTTAGTTTTCTCATTAATTCAAATTATAGAAAGACAATTTGTTAAAATAATGTATATAAAATTGGAAGTCTGGCTATGCTTTATGTTTTATATAATCTTTACACCCTTTGACCGAGCTAAACCAAATTTATGGAATTATAAATAATGAATCTAATGAACGAACTGAACTAATGAAATTGTACCTTAGGACCCTGCTCGAAACAAAAATATCTTCCCCCTGGGTACCATACTCCGTTCTACCGATATAAATGTGTAGAATATTTAATGCTATCCTTTCCAAATTGTGCATTTTTTAGGACTATACGCGAAATATAGGCGCCTTGCACTCTAGGAACAAGAGGAAAATATCAATGTGGCAAGGGAATCTGTTGCCGTATTAGTACATTATTTTATGCATAAAGATCTGCTTTATTGTTAGCGGGATATTCTTTTGCCATGTGATGAATCTTGATTAAATACAATATTTTGAACCAAATAAAAAAACAATTTTTTCGATAGATCTTTTTGCCATACAATAACTGATATTTCCCATCCGTCACCCCTACCTACCCCGCGTACATCGTTAGTCTGTAGGACATGCGCAAAACAAATTTACATCCTATTATTGTAAAGAAATGCGAAATCTTCTAATTTGTGAACACTAAAATTTATAACTTTTGTATATTTTTGATGTTTCGTAACATTTATACAAATATTTACAGAGCTTCTTTATTATTTCATACTCTGAACTTTTGTTCAATTTCAATGAATTGTGCTGATATAAATTATTATGTTACATTTGATGATTTATTAACGGTTGGATGTTGTCTGTTTCAGCGGGAGCCACCCCTCCGGGCCCGGAGCTGGGGGCCCTGGCGCCCTCCCTGCTGGCGGCTCTGTCCCTGCTCACCGCGGTGCTGCTGCTGGCCGGCTGTTCCTGGTGCCGGCGGATCATCAAGGTATTCATTCCCCCACTCCAAATCGTGCTCTGCGCATCAAAATTAATAAAATAACAAAATAAATAAAAATACAAAATGCACTAGCAGAAAAGGAATTGTTTGCCATTGCAATTTATGTGTATAAAGCCTACCATACGCGCAACGGTATACCTAACATGATAAGTCAAATGAAGTTCAACTTTGGCCATACACGTAGCGGCCAATCTGTGATAATTTCTCAGTCAACCATGGCATCGGCACAGCTTAACTACTACGATGCGGTAGCGCTAGTAAGTCTTCTCGTCATCCTACGAAAAAATAAAAGATAACCTCGACAAAAGTGATACAAATAATGAAGAAAGGAAGTAAATGTAGAGCCTCAAGATTAGTGTAATTATTTAAGAATGAATGGCTCAGATTTATACAATTCAATCAAATATTCCACAATTACGCAATTTTTTCCAACTACGCAACGCGACTTTTCCCCTCGCGGTGGACGAAACAACTGAGACCTGCACCCTAGAGTAACCTAGTAGTTCAAGTTTGCCTAAAGTTAGCACTTACCCACAGGTAGAAAATATGAATTTTTAGTTGTTGTCAGGTCGCCTGTAACAGGTAGAGATACCTGCCAATTTTGTCACACACAGGCCATCTGAATAGGTATACCTGTCACGTATAACGTTGCGTGTATGGCCAGCTTTAGATTCAATATAATTTTAGTATATTTGGATTATGATTGAAAAATGTCGACACAAAATTAAACTTAAAAGAAAAAACCGTAAAAATAAAAATTATTGCGCTATTTTTATCATTATCTATGGCTCCGTGATAATTTATCTTTGTCGTGTCCGACGTCTGATACAGGTGCGCTGGTGATCGATCTACCAACTGATAAATTGAAACCAGATACGGTGACTTTTATGTCTTCTTCTTTTGAAACATTTCTAGCCCTATATATTTTTTTCATTTTAATATATAATATAGAATTTTTATACAATAGGCGTCGGTTTATATGATCGAATTATACCAAGTAAACTATTAATTTATTGTATGTACTAGTGATGAGAAAAAATGATACTATTGACTCACTGTTGTGATTGTGATTGATATTCAATAATATCAGTGATTGAAAACTGTGTCTGTGAATACACGAAATTAATATATAAGATTAATATATAAAAACATAATTTTGAGCGCATTTTTTACTTGTATTATTCAAACTTCATTTGCGTAAAAAACATATTCTAGTATATATATATAATTCAATATCATCACAAAGAGATTGAAACCCCTTAAACCCTTCATTTTTCCGGTCAAATGTGTAAAAAGTTTTGGCAGAATCTACAAAATGGCGTTAATTACGAATTAAATGTTATTCCTTCATGAATATTTTCATTTCATATGCACATGCGCTGAATCACGGTTAACAATCAAATATAAATAAAATAAATAAATGACTCATGAATCACGATTTTCCCAAATATTAAATCACTGATGGTGAGTGTGACTCAAATATATCAGTGATTGACTCACAGTTCGTGATTTTTAGCTCATCACTCGTATGTACATAAAACAGATACAACATACAATGTCAAACACATTTTATAACCTTTGAGAAGAACGTGCTAAATTAAAATCAAATAAACACTTCCGGCGTGACTGATGACTGATTTATCCAAGATCAGGGCAATACTAAACATAAAATTGTAAAGGAAAGAAAGCGGCGGCCGACGTCTGTAATCCAAAATTTGGTGGGTAATTATTTAGTACCTATCGCCGGAAAACACACGAGGTACCTAAGACTTTATTTATTATTTATTGCTTGTTATTTCATTCCAAGTCACATTGAGAAATACATGTTATTTATGAATATTCTGGTTCTAATAAACCGTTGTTAATGTTTGATTCCGTTGATTTTAATAATCATTGTATATGCGATGTGCGGCCATCTACAGTAGTACTAACAATCACCATCGTCATTCTGTCATCGCACTGACAATTATAATTACACTTGCTTTCTCGTCCGATTGAATCACAAATTGACAATGAATATTTGTTTAACAATGCGCGGTGCATGTTGATACGTAGCATGCAGTCAGCGCATTAGAATTTTGCATCCCCATTGTATCAGTTACTTATTTTAAAATAATTATTCACCTTAAGCTACATTCAATGAACGCATCGATACCGATGATGTTTTAAGGCGCCGCTTTCGATGATAATTCAAATTTTCACGTTTTTTTACGAAAATGTGAGTTTTTATTATTAATTTATATCCGAAGTTTGACTTTTTTTTAGACTATTACTTAGATAGAACCTTTAGACTAATTTAAAACTAATAAACTGAATGTTATTTGCCATAAAACAATACAAGCATTATAAGAAAGACCGCGACCATTGAATGCATTCTCCGCGTTTCACAAAATTATCTTCATATGGAAAATTCTTGGATGAACGAAATATATTTTCTTATAATATTGAAGCCAAGATTACGAAGACAAATCTCGATTTAGACAAATTAACAAAATGTTAAAAATTTATAGTAGCAGGACACATTACCAATTTTAGACGTTTTTTTAAATATTTTTTTTAGTGAAAACATACGTTTTTAAATAATATATTCTATTTACTCACTTGGTTTAAGGCTTCATCTACTATTTAAAACTAAGTTTAATATCAAAAACACAATAATCAGTTTTCAAATATTATATTTTCAGTCTTATAAAATGCGATGATTTTATTTGTCCATTGAACTTCAATACTCTACCCGGCCATAGCGGACATCGAAACCGCGCTGTCATTATTTTCGTAAATATGTCGAAAATATATGTTTTCACGCATATTTTAACCACCACAATTTGAATTAGTATTGAACCTATTCATAATATTAGTAGTAAATTTCATAAATTAGATATATTTTTAATTTTAAGGGAAAACAACAACGTTCAAGAGAACAAAGTAAAGATTTTACGTGCGTTTTTTTAAGTTTTTTAAGTTAATTAAACAATTAAATATTTCGTTTATATTTGACACTGTTGTCTTTTAAACACTAGCTATCCGTTTCATAAATAGTATGTAATTATGAAACAGACATATCACCAAAACGGCAACATGGCATTTTAAATCGATATTGTTAAACAAAATAATAAATTGAAGCTGTACTTTGTCTGATTTCAAAACATATTCATATATATGAGTTAGGTACTCCAATAATTTTTTATATTTCGATTGATTAATGCAAATGACAACACATATTTTTATTTCATTCCATATATTAATATGAAAAAGACTCCACATACTAGTTATTTTTGACGCTTGTATCAAATGCAAGAAAATCAACAATTTTATTGTCGTCTCTTTCAATTCAAACCTTTCTCTCTCGAATGATTTACGCTAAACATCGTCGTTAATAATTCCTCTGATACTTATAAGAATTTAACTATAACCTCATCTTGAAAGCATGTATAATAATTCGGGTAGAATTTCTCAAATTTCAAACTGAATAAATGAAAGCTCGCCCTTAATGCAGTAGTCTCGCGTTATACAATATCCGACGGCTGCACCCGACCGTGGCCTTTTCACCGATCGTTTTAATTATTTTTATTGCATAATTGCCGCTGTATCCGAACTGCGCTTCTCCGGATAGTCGTGCTCAATGGCAGTATTACAAATTCTATTAGGCTGAGTGCCCGTACTTCGTGAGCAATTTGCCTTTTTTGTGCGCTCCGTGCTTTGCGGCTTCTTTAATATGTTTTTGTTTCGCTCGCTGGCGGGTGATTAATTGAAAATAACGGTGACGTTTTAAACAAACAATTTAGAAATATAGATTAAATTAAATAACAATCACTTTGTATGAAACCAAGAAATTTATTATACATCATTGTATAATAAATTTATCTTAAGCTTCATCAGGACTTATTTAAAACTGTTTTATATACGTTTTAAATACGTCCTGATGTGTTGATTTTAATTAAAATATTTAATTATTAGGTATTTTTTTTATTGATTTTATTTAGTTGATGATCGAGGCCAAAAACGAAAACAAAATTAATATTATACACAGCACATCCCATACATGTCTAAAAGTGATTGGATATTATCCACCGGCATTAAACATTCTTAACCACAGTTATAAAAAGAAGAAAAAGGTAAATGTTCATGAGCCAGAAGTTTCCAAGAAGTAAAATACCTGACACGGAATAGGGATCGATGGAGAGAACTGTAGCGACAAGGGAATATCCCTATAGAAGAAGTAGATAGATTATTCCTCAGACTTATTATAGATAGATTATTATTATTATTATAAAAAACCTACATTTTATAACCGAGTATTAAAGTATTACAATTTTTACATGTATCAAATTCGATTATTTTAATTGTCTCCCCAATTTTCTTGGATAGATCAGTAGATTTCCTTAACTAAACTCTAAAACTCCGAATAATAACTGCAAATATGGCTATATAATCAGCGACCCTCATAGTCCAGCGGGCAAGACACTGGATTCTCACACCAGGGGTTGGCGGGTTCGATTCCCATTACATTTATGTGATTTTCTCGAGCCTTAATATTTTTATGATGTGTTTCGCTGCAGTAATTGGGCCTTGTGGTCTGTTGTAGTGTTAAAAAAAAATATTATAATCATTACAGATATTCGGCTCTACTAAAAAATGCTCTGAATGATTACGATTTGCATACAGATTTGGCCTCGATAATTGAACATAGTTATGCAGAAAGCAGCCGGCTACAGAAAACTCGAACTGAGACACAAATCAAATTTAAGCAATAACTTGAATGTTCTTTACATTTAAAGCGATAAATAATATATAGGTAGACCAGTTTTCATTTAGAAAGAACAATTGTATTAGTGTGTCAACGGCCCGATTCAAAAGCGTGTAATATATATATATTTAAATATTAAATAATTACATGTTGCCGGAAAACTCATAGGAAAGAGAACACACAACACATACAGAATTCAGGTTTTTTTTCCATAAAATTATATATTTAGTAATTTTATATTTTTCGTCGCCATGTACATGTGTATATAAGTATATTTACGTACAGAGAAAAAATGGTTTATTGGAACATATAATGCTTTTAAGGGTATTTATTTTTAATATATGACTTTTATAGTGTAAGTACGTAGTTATATGTTTACAACCATGGAAAAACCAACAAATTCATTATATTTAAACTATTAAATTTGGCTAAAATAAATGTTGATATAATAATATAAAAATACAAAAAGACAATAATACATTAAAAAATTGAACAGATATCAAAACATAAATATAAATTTTACTAATTTATAAAATTCAAACATTCCACACATAACTTTTGTGGATATCGTGTTTTTAACTAATGTGCAATATTACTTACGGTATTTCTCACATTAATACAATTGTTATTTCTAAATGGAAAGGCTTATACCAAATTTAGAAGATTTAAGAATAGAATTAAGAAACTGGTGTTTTTGAAAATTTTTCTGCTGCGATTGTTATAATTTGTGTATGAAAGCGGTCCGGCAGTTATAGAATTAACCTATCTGAGTCGGATAAAGACAATACCTTTTTTTTTTTTTTCAAAAATGTGGACTGCCTAATTTCTGCATAGCTGCGTTCAATTATTCTTGGAGAAATTAAAACGCGAGAAGCTGACATCGCAGAACGGTATTAAAAGAGTAATCTGATTGACACTTACTTGGTTGCCAAAGCACTCTTTACCGTAGTCGTTTTTTCGCGCCGATGAAAGAACGACTACGGTACGGTACAGAACTGCTCGACCGCGTTCTCCCTCCCGCATGTCCAATCACTCGCCCCGGCTACTTGATCAATTGTCTGAATTAAAGCCGAGACTTCATTTGATCACACACCCTTTTCCGTTTTAAGTACTGGACGCTCCTGTAAAAAGTTCATTTTTATCAAGTTTAATTTCATAATATTAACTATTTTTAATAGCTGTTTTTTTTTATTTGTGGCCGCTGACTTTATAGCCGTTGGGTAATTTGTCCGTCTCTATAGTGGTCCATTTTAGTTGCAAATATTTAATGAATGAGTGTAATTATCGTATCGTAGTATCGCATTAGTTACCGCTCGCTTCGTTATGTTATTCTGTGCATTATACACATAAACATTAAAGTCGTTTTTTATACTTTGGATGCTGTTAATGAATGCGTATACAGTATTCGAAGACCTTGACAGGCGGAACTACGCGAAGGTTGAATATTTTCAAACTTTGAATACGGAATGAATGATATAATCCACCGTTGCTGGTATTTGTGTGTTTACGCGATTTGTAAATGTTCGAAAGTTAAGAATGCATGTGTATTTCGACTCGCTCCGTGCGCGCGCCGTGTCGTACTGTGCGTTATGACTGGTCTCTAAAGGACAGGACGAATTTAGTTTCAGCAGTGGCTGTTTACGGCTAGAAACAGAAAGTCCAAAGCTTGTATGAAGCGACCGCGCCTGGTAGATTTGTGACTTTTTTTTTTTAAAACGGTGCATTTTTCAAATTGATAAATGACCGATTTTATTTCAACTGACATTGTCTAAAATTTATGAAGTATAAATTGCATAATTTGAATTTGTATATGGTTTTTACAACTATTATTGTAATTCGTGTGTGTTTTTTGGAAATACTGTACTGACTATTTTGATAACACAACTATTATAAACGATCATGTTTTTTTTAAATAATAACCTTCGGTCATCCCTTTCCGAACTGTATTCAAGCTGTAAGCCCGTCCTAAAAGACAGACGTATTTTCTTATTCCTTGATTCTTAAGCCGGTACGGAGTTGAGCACGAAGCGAGCTTTGAATCATTTCCGCGTGAGTAAAATGGGCGTAACCGATGCATACCGACCTTTACCGACTCTAATCTATAAACGTTTTTAATAATGACTTCACTTCGACGAGTTGATATTTAGTTTTTTCTTGACGAGACCCAGAAAGGTCTAGTCATCGGTGAAGTAACTAACTACCTTCCAATATCCATCGCTTCAATTGACTCGGAGTGACCCCGTTCTAAATTTGGAATGTCCTTGATTGTGATCAAATGTCGAGACTGAACTGTAACTAACTGTTGAAGATTTGATTGTATTGTACGCCCGAGACCAGTGACCACGTCTCGTGGCGCAATGTTGTCTGACAAAATCCCGCTATGATGCGGATATCAGCAGACGGATAGACGACAAATTATTGCGGTCTATAACTGTTTAAGAGGCGTGTTTTAAATTCTATGACGTTTGGCGGCTTTGTCCTTTTTAATCAATTTTATATTATTTCTAAAAAAATCGCACATTTTTTTTTTTTTTACAACAACGCGTCTCAGGCGCATGTAACACGCCACCCCTACACAGATTAGATATGTTTTTCTGGTTCGATTTTTCATTAATTCGGTTAAATGAATTAATTTAAAATCTCCCGACGCGACAGGCGGGATTAGAAATTATACATACAAATACTAGGGGTTTACAGATAGATAAATTTGAAATTTTAGAAATAAGAAAAAGTGTTAATAGCAAGCTAAATATTATAAATAACCAAATCCTCTTTGCAAATAGTCACATTTTAAATTTGTTTTCGTATTCTTACGTACTCACCACTTTATAGTTTTTTTTTTATCTATGCTGGTATTTTTAATTTCGGTATACATTGCTTCCTGAAGAAGATACCATAGGTATCGAAACATGTTGAATTATAAATAAATAGTGGTTTAACAAAGTATTTTGTCTAATTATTTATATAAAATGATGCCACAAAGTAATTTTGCTAATAATGAAGAAGTCAAGAATATTTATTAATGCATTCAATTCTAATACAAAAAAAAATCAGCATGTATGCTTATATGACAATTTGTCATTACAGGATATTAGGGGAGCAGCAAGATGAGAACGCACTTAAGTTCAAATTTTTTTAGTTTTGGTTTGATGCTTTTTTCCATGTATGAGTCCCGTGCATCATACAGGGTGAATATTATGTTCCTGTCCGATTTTGTTTAGCCTGGATTGATTACAATTTATTATGGAGTTTCCGACGCCTCAACGTGTTGAACTCATTAAAACATTATATCTAAATAATAATGGCAATTCTGTAAACATTAATGGTGATCGCTATCGTCACGTATTGGAAAACTTATTGGTGGACAAATTGAGCCGATCGGGTCTGCAACACGTGTGGTTTCAACAGGACGGTGCCACTTCACACACAGCCCGAACTACGCTTGAAATTTTGCGAGAAATTTTTGACGGCTTTCGACTATTTTCTGTGGGTGTACTTTAAAGGCCAATAAGCCAACAACAATTCCGATGCTACAGGACAATATTTGAAATGAAATTGCTGAAAATGCTGAAACACGCGAAGTGCGCGAGAATGTTGTTAAACATGTGGTTAAAAGAGCACACATTTGTGCCACTGCCGAAGGCGGCCACTTGGCCGATGTTATATTCCATATATAATTGTAATAAACGAAAAAATCGATAAATAAAAACCAAATTAAAAAAATTGTGTTTCATTCCCTAGTTATTCAAAAACAACATCGGCCTGGAACATAACATTCACCACCTGTACATCGTCTGTGAATCTCACTGGGATACACTAATTTCAAGATACTACATCTGTGCTTTGCCAAAAAAATATATTATCAGATATATTAAGTCACAGTCTTTCGTAAGCGTTACGCAATATAAGATAGAAATTTACTGAAAGAGAAAGATAATAGTTTGCATATTTCAACGACGCCAAGTTCGTGATGAGATTGACAAACTGTTTGAGAGGCCGTGCAACTGCACACATACTTGTACATGAATATTGCCATAATACCCGCTAACTACATTTGTGTATTTCCGCCAACACACCGTAACCAACAAAAGTAAATTTTACTGAAGGATAATATGAATTTTTATATTATAATTTTTGATAAACATATGTCGAATTAAGGCTTGATCTGATGGAATCATTAATTTGGGTTAGAAATTTTAACATCAAAAAATTATTTCATTTCTATATATTTATTTATTTATTTACTCACACATTCCTTCACTAACATACGTAGCATAACACCGTTTTTCCGCAGGGGTAGGCAGAGGATAGAGTGTCACACTTTTTTATCCGACACAAAACTCTAATTTCGCCCACATTCGTCAATTGTTGAGGCTTTTAACAGGATCATTTTAATAATTAATAGTACATATTTATAACAAAATATAAATTACACCACGTCAATATTGTAAGTTATAGTCGGAAATTTCGAACTTATATGTTGCTCTTTCAAATTGATAAATCTTTTATATTATTATTTGAAAACAACTTACTATATATTTACTGAAAATCTCAAACATCTTTGAGTAAAATCCGATAGGAGACGCCAGAATTAAATGAATTAATTCATTTTTATTAAATTTTGAAAACATCAATACAACTTATATATAATTACATATTTTTACACAACTATGTTTTGAGAAAACTGCAACTTCACAATGATTCTTAATAATATATATATATAAATTTCACACATCTTTGAGTAATATATATATATATATATATATATAAAATTTACGAAAATGCAATACATAGTTTCAGTTTTTATTTTACGCAAATTGTTGCCTACGACGTTTTGCCGTAAAGGCATCGACATTGTTTGCTGCCGTCAGATATTCTATAGGTGTTTCAATGCTTTACGACTGATAAATCGTCGTATCGGAATTTGTAATACCATAAAATGATATGCGCACACGTGGAAATTAACAACGGCATCGAGTATATATTATTTTATTATACTTAAATGTATAATCGCGTTTTAATAAAAATAAAGTACCACATTTTTTTTTATCTATTATTTTAAGTGTCATTAAATGCTACCTATTTTATTGAGAAAAAATATCATATTTTTATCAATAAAAATTTCAATTATGTTGATCAATGTACAAAATTTTTTTTTTTTAACAATAATATTGTTTTTAATCTTAAGAAATATTATTTTGAGTCATTGTTTTTAAAAAAATATTATTATTAATATAAATTAAATGTATCAATTAGATAGAGATAATCGATTTATAGAATAATTATTTTGGTTGCCGCCGGGATTCGAGCCAGGAACTTTTTGTATTCGGGGAAACGTGCTGATCATTACACCACGTCAACCTTGTAAGTTAACGACAAATTTTTAAACCTATATGTTACAGTTCTTTTTTCAAATTGATTAATCTATTATTCCATTTATAATTAACTATGAACTATGTTCTGAAAAATTGCAACATCACGATAATAATGTGTTTTCTTTAAAAATATTATTATTATTCACGTTCGCGCCTCTCCGACACTCCCCGGTCTTGTGAGAAGGACACAGGACTTTGCGTCCAAGATACCACGTAGACGTAATAAAATATAACTAGCATAAAACGATTGCATGCTGCTAGGCCCTGCGGGCGGCTACGATGGCCACGACGTGGCCTGTGGTTTCCGTATAATCTATTTTTTAGCAATAAAAGAGGAGTGGTCTACCATAATACAATCTAATTTAACAGCCGATGGCTTTTCTGCTGGCATACACGAGTAAATGGTATAGGGGTGCTGCACGCTCCTTGTAAATGGTAATACCTAGTAAAGTCTTATAGTATTTGTGTAGGCACGGTATATATCCATAGTTGAATAGTATATATGTTACAAAGTGTAAACTTCGAAAATGTATACATTAACTAGTCAATGTATGCACCAACTATGAGTTTTGGTTACAGTATACACAAAATAATTTATGAACACTCGAACTAGTTGTCGTATGCATTCACTGTTTGGTGTCTGTCAAAGTATACCTACGAATAGAATAATGTTATCGTTTTTAACACGTGTAATTGTTTCGAGTGACAACATTGCAATTCCTAGCAATATTTTACATTGGCAACATTATTACCGGCTGTGGAGTGCATGCGTGTTATTATTTTTATCCGACATAACCTCAAAGTTTTAACTTAAATCACATTTCTTTTCTGTTACTCAACTATGAGGTATGTAAAAATACAATGTGCTTGCAGTTACGATTACAATTTATTTTATTAATTCGTTGTATAATTACCATTCGAATTGTTAATGTGTGGTAGGATAATTGTGAGCTCGCTCGTCTAAAAGATCTTGTTTGTCCATGATGTGACCAGCTCGCGTCGGCGAGTTCGTACACTCACTAGTTAAATCATACATTATCTAGTGAAAGAACATACGAAATGTAGCTAAAATTTAACACTTTAACTGTAACATATATAAAATCAATTTGTTGGCCATTTCATTATAATTGTGAATACTGAATACGATTATTTAAGTAAATCAAATTCGCGTAAAACATGGCAGACTTTGCGATTTAGATGGCTCAATCTGAAATAATTTGAAAGAGGGTTATAGTTAATACACAACAAAAAAACATGAATGCTTTAGGGAGTTAAAACATTATTTAAAATGCCTTATATGCACATCTAAAGTTATAGTCCCCATATATTTTTTCAACAAATAACATTTTAAAGGCCGTTAATATTTTTTCCGCATGTGATGTTTCTGTTTAAAATATTATCAGGTACCTCTAAACGTTTAATTTATCGGATATGTAATATGCTGCAATTGTATTTTTAACTAAACACTTATTCTTGATTCAAAGTAACTGTTTTAGATCACAACAAATAATTATAATCAAATGTAAACATCACGATCACATTAATTCAGGCTTATCGCAAAAGTAACGTTGGAATAGACTACAATTTTTAAATACTAGACAGTGAGAATTTTTTTAAACTGAACTGTACATTTTTTAATCTCAACTGAAGAGTTGGGTTATTTTTTGATTAAATGGCCCTTCTTAAAATGGCTCAAAAATGTACAAATATAATATTTTTATATGTTAGAATAATCTATTACTTTACCATATTACTCATATTTAAGGCTGTAAACATTTTCGCATAAGATGTCCATAATCGAATTAGCCTTCGTAAACAGTATTATATTTCGGATGGCCTTGACGACCTTTTCGAGTTCTTTCGCCGATTGCGTGTCACTTTTGTTCGGCTTCGAGAATTAACATACCGCCGTCGTGCCAGCTGTTCCCCCGACATGGTGTTCATCTCGTCCGGTGCCGGCCCGCGATGCGTCATGCGGCTCAATTACGTAAGGAGTTAATCGCCGCCTCCTCGGACTGGCTCATTAGCCGGACACGACGCAGTCAGGGGACTCGCAGAAATACACGTTGTCGCCGTTATGTATTATATGTAGATAAATATTCCGCTTCTGACTTTCATCATTTACGTCAATAATTGTACAAACTGTCGCGAAACTGAAGTTGGACTATGCCCGACACGTAACGAGATTAACTGATGAAATCTTCCAGTGACGTTCACGGCTGGACAAAAGACGTAGGGTCGACCACAAATGCATATAAGAAAACCGCACATAACCAGGATTCGTGGCGAGTACGGAGGTAGGCCTGTATTCAGCAATGAACGCAAACAGGTTAAATAAGATGCGTATCCTTTATTTATAATAAGCCGCCAATATTAAGAATAATATGTACTCAGAATTTTCGTATTCACCCTGATATTGAAATGAATATGATTTTGAAACTTATAGTCATGTGTATACGACGTCATAAGACATCATAATTAAATTACATCTCTTTACGCCAAAATCAATTAGGGCGAATTTTGGACCTCTCGATTATTGCGCGTTAGTTTACACGAATTTATCCAAAAATCAGATAGAGCCCACGCCCTAGTAGGAGATAAAGAATAAAACAATTCATTCAACCGAAATTGAGAAAATATGCTGCAGATATGTACATACATAAAAAAATGACAGCGAATGTCGCAGTACGATTATTCGAGCATTGATTACTCGAATTTACCCTAAAACATGACCGCACGTGTCACAGTAGGCATGTCTAATTATTGGAATGCTTCGGTTACTCGAATTTATTCTAAAATCTGACAATACTTGGCGCAGTGTAAACATGACTAATTACTGGAATGCCTCGGCTACCCGAATTTACCCTAAAACATGACCGCACGTGTCACAGTAGGCATGTCTAATTATTGGGATGCTTCGGTTACTCGAATTTATTCTAAAATCTGACAATACTTGGCGCAGTGTAAACATGAATAATTACTGGAATGCCTTGGCTACCCGAATTTACCCTAAAACATGACCGCACGTGTTATTGGAATACCGCGGTTGCTCGTATTTACCCTAAAATCTGACAGGACGTGCCGCAGTGTAGTCATGTCAAAATATTCTAGCGCCCGTATTCACTCGAATTTACACAAAAATCTGAAAGCGCACGACCCAGTAAAAGTAGATCACATGATTCGAGTGTCCTTACTTACTTGGAGTAACAAAAGGCAACGGAAATGTACTAATACTTCTAATTCAATTATATTTGCACACGTTTGCATATTATTTTGTGTCACACGAGCGTTGTTTCAACACGTTCTGTAATGGATTATTAATATACAAAATATTACGTCGCTGATTCGGAGAAACAGATGAATAATATAATATAAGGTGTAATTGTTTAAAATAGATTATTATAAATTTTCTACAGTCCTGCCATTTTGTTTCATCGCGTATTTAAAGGAGTATTTTCGCGATTGTTTTTTTTTTTTTTTTCGAGATGTGCTTTAGCCTTGGCAGATAACTGGTTAAGTAAAATTGTGGTGGTAAGTTTGGTTGTGATGTCATGTGAAATGACCAAATGATGACACGACTTTCCAAATAGATGTATGTATTCGGTGTATAGATTTGAGTGGATTTGTATAGTTGAGGCGGTAGGTATAGATTTAGGTTATGCTGTTACCAATGATATTATACAATCATATATAATGTAATATGTGTACGTTCGTTTAACCAACGTCTTTAAATTAAATAAATCGAGTACTATTAATAGTGTTTTTAAAGTTTAAGTTTTAACGTAAAATAATGCTTTCTTACCCGTATAAAAAATGTATGGACGTTTTTAAGAACACTTTCTATGACTGAACATGATTAATTTATTGTTTGAAAATCCTTCACGTTATAACTAAAGGAAATAAATATTTTTTATTAAAGGTTAACGTTGGAAATAGTTATGCCAATTGCTTTTTGTTTTTCTCAAATCAAAAACCAATCCATGCACCAAATTTAAAGAACAATCATGAAATTAACACGTAAAAAACGATAAGATAGTAAAAATCGCGAATTAGTAAAAGAGGAAGAAGTTCAATGATTTGCATGCAGTTGTAAGCCTTTCTAATATAATTCTGTTAAAAAACAGCAATAGTAACGACTCCGTACAAAACGGATCAACCGAAAGGAGTTTTCAGTTCAGTAAATAACCAATTATATGACTTGAGTAATTCACTATTTTAAATACACAACAGAGTAATGTGAATAGCTCGATGCGGCGAATGTAGAAGAGCGCCATGGGTACAGCGGTGAGTTGTGGTGGTAGTTTTTAGAACTAATCAATTAAAGTCTCTACAGGTATACAGGTGGCGCTAATTATAAAATAATGTTTCCATTTATGTTAATCGAATTGTTTTATTTACATTTATTTCCCAAAAATTTTAGTAATGCACAGCTTTTTTGCTTGTGTACACTGGACGCCCCAGTATATACTATGCGATAGGATATGTATTCTCTCACCCATATGTTGTTCAACTTATATCCAGAAGAAATATTCAATGAAGCTCTCCAAGAAGCTACTCAAGGACTCGTTATAAATGGAAAAATTCTGAACAACCTGCGTTATGCAGATGACACGGTACTTCTAGCGAGTAACATTGAAGTTTTACAATTTTTACTGAACCAAGTACAAACACATGCGAGACTTTTGGGTTAGAACTTAATACAACTAAAATAAAATATATACTCATTAGCTAATATAACGCGGCTGACAATGGAAGTCTTTATATTACTGGAAATAAATTGGAGAAGATATATGTACCTGGGGTGCAATATAAATGACAGATGGGATCCTTCTTTTGAAATCAAATGCCGCATTAAACAAGCTCGTGCAATGTTTATCCGCATGTAAAAGATCTCAACCTTAGATTACGAATGCGAATGGTCAGATGCTATGTATTCTCGATATTATTTTATGGAATGGAAACATGGACACTTACTGTAGAAATGATGAGACGACTTGAAGCATTTAAGATGTGGATCTACAGAAGAATGCTGGATGGATAAAGTTACAAATGAAGATGTTACGGTTCGGATGAGTAAAGAAAAATAGGTATTTAAAACAATAAAAATTCGAAAGCTTCAATATATAAGACATGTAATGAAACGTTCGGAGAAGTACGAGATCTAGCACCTCATAATACAGGGGAAGAAGGAGAGCATCATGGTTAATGAGCTGATCCAGGACCGTTTTATAAGCAAAAGCTCCTATATCGGTCCTATTCATTCATCGCCAGGCATTTTTTTATGCTAAACAGGCGACCGTGCAACGCACCTCAGCAACGAGGCACGGCCGCCAACCAAAACATCCCTCATTACACCTGTGCCTCCATACAAATATCTTTATTGTGTAAAAAAAGATTTGAAGTTGATTCTCTTCTCGAGCACCACTGCCGGCAGATATTACCCAGGGAACAGCACCCCCGGGGGTCCGACTGGCAGGATGATCAGACACCCGCCGCTGCAGGACCTAGAGACCCACATTCTCACAAAGGCCTTGAACGGTTCCAAGCTCCTTCCAGGCCTGAGTAGGTCGGAGTTCCTTACAGAACTATGACCCGCTCCCTGAACATCATGGCTGAAGAACCTGGGGCAATGGTTTGGCCAGTCTGCTGAGGAGCAGTAAACAAAGTGATGATAGCCAATGTCCGTTGAACAGATGCGGCACAAGAGGAAGAAGAATACGATAGGGTCTATGAAGTTTCCCAGTTTGTTTAATTTAGAAATTCTGTCTGTTGCGCGAGCAAAAATTGTTCCGCATCTCCACTATATTTGGAAAAACCATAAGGAATTATTATTTTTATTCATCGTCTCAGTGCCATGTCACTCCATAGTACATATTTAATACAAATTAAATGTATTGATTAGAAAGATATACATATAAAATCAATGAATACAGACCACAGACAATAATAACGTGTTCTCCTTAATAATATATTGATTTTGGCGTTTCCTATCGTATTACTCTACTAAAGCATTTAAGATTTTGTAAAAATAAAGAAGATGGCTTTCAAATGATGGAACAATAGAGCTATTAATTTGAAAAGTGTAATATATAAATTCGAAAATTTAACATCAATCCACTGTGTTGGTATAACATAATTGGAAAAGATCCAGGTTCAAATCCCGGTAGCAACAACAATATTTTTCGATAAAATTGATTTTATATGTATATCTTTCAATATGTATTAAAAATATCACAGACCTATATTCTGTATAATTACAACTTCACATTGTGAATGCGTTCTCCTTAATAGTACATATTTACGTTTGCATGATGTTTTCGTCCGGTCGGTACCGGAGGTATCAAGAGGCGCGATTTGCCATTGCATGTGCAACACTGATACTGATATAGTCAGAGCTTGCAGACGAATGCGGGTACTCAATGCACAATAGAAGTAAAATTAGATTTGCATGTGTTTTGATGATCTCATAAACCCCCTTTCAATGGCCGTACTGGCTCAGCGTAGACGACTCGTGTTGTAGTCGTATATGAGGCGGCAAGTTTGTACGTGCCCGTGCAACTATTTATTCTTTGTACTAATTAGCATATTAAAAACCCGTTTAGTCTTTGTACTGATTAACATATTATAAGCCCGTGACGCGGATTGATTATAGTAAGCTATTTATTGCTCGAAGTATATAATCTAAGCGTAATTGTATCGCCTTTCCGCCAACGTATTGAAACATTGCTCAATAGTGACTTTACTATGTTTAGTGTCCAGATTTTAATATTATGTCGGATCGATAAGTCGCTTTTATAAAAATTCTGGGATTTATTTATTATTTTATTTATATTTATTTTCATTTTCAATATCTTGGAGGTTGAAGTGACTGAAATAGATGGTAGTCGGATGGTGCAATATTTAATGAATAATTAAAATTTCTCATCCTATATTACTTTTTTGTCCTTGCTACATCGACCCCTTTAAATAATAAGGTTCCAACTAACATTTTGGGTTAATTTGAGTTATTGCGTGAAAAGGGTTCCAAATGCATTATTCTTCATTTCTTTCATACTCACCAACTTTATTTAACGGATAACAAAGGAAATAGTAAGAGCTGCAGTTCCAACTGCATCAGTTTCATTTCATTTCATTTTATGGATCCCATTATTGTTAATTTACAATGTTTATATTTTATTTTCAATTTCCCTCGTCTCACAGTGGTCATTGATAATATTGAAAATAAGTTAAGACCTCAAAACTGATCATAATTGCATACTAAAAACAAAATATACATGAATATACGTTATGTTATTCTGAGGGGTAGTCTATGATTTGAGTTTCGGTCGTTTAAATGTGTCTTTTGCACTTCACATTAGCATAAAGGGCCAATTTTTCGTCATCTGTTAAAACGGAAAGGGACGGGCAGAAACTATCCTTGGTAAATCGATTCGACAAATAATAAGTAATAATAATAGTCATATTTTCACAACATTTTGGCCGAAGATATACGACACAACCACCGACTCATGAGTGCTCAATGCCCCGATCAAACGTCACACGTCAAGCCTTATTTTTACTCGACTCGGTCGCACTTTGGCGACTTTGGCTCCTGCGCTGACGAGTGTGTCATTTTGACACTTTAAAAATACTGTAATTCATAAGATTTTAACTTGAATTCCATACAAAACCAATGCAACTAGGGGATAATATTTCCCATCTAACTGTTTTGGTGGCTCTGACTTATTTTTGAAATAGTGACGTTGGTATATGTACTCAATTTTCATACTCGGTTATTATTTTTTAATGAAAAAAAAAAATGCTTTCAGTATTATCAATATTCTAGTCTTTTGTAAGAACATGCTTGTCTTCGTATAAAATTACCCATCGCACGAAAAAGGCGAAGTACGTTTTTATAGCGCATATAAATTTTACAAACGGCTGATAGGTGGCGTGTCGACTACTATTAATTATTAACCCTATTTATATACTTCAGTCATTTATTATTTTTATTGCTTTCTGATAAAAAGAAAAAAACCAACACTACACTACGTAAAGGAGTTGTCCATTATCGATGTTTGAATTAATTTGGATAATAAGAAGTTATCGCGCAAGGGTATTATAATATTGCTGCTGTCATATCCCACAATTGTGACAGTGGACAGTGGAAAGATTGTATATAAATAGTCGAGTAAAACGAAATGTTCTTTATGTCATAACATTTCTTCTTTATTTATTTGCTTTTTTTATAAATCCTGTAAACCCATAAAAGTACATTATTCGCTAATATGCCCCCTGTACGCGTGTGCCCTGTGGGAGTATTGATTGGTCTAATAAATGATGTTTTTTTGATTGGTCTAATAATGATGTTTTTTTGATTGGTCTAATAAATGATGTTTTTTTGATTGGTCTAATAATGATGTTTTTTTGATTGGTCTAATAAATGATGTTTTTTTGATTGGTCTAATAATGATGTTTTTTTGATTGGTCTAATAATGATGTTTTTTTGATTGGTCTAATAAATGATGTTTTTTTGATTGGTCTAATAATGATGTTTTTTTGATTGGTCTAATAAATGATGTTTTTTTGATTGGTCTAATAATGATGTTTTTTTGATTGGTCTAATAATGATGTTTTTTTGATTGGTCTAATAAATGATGTTTTTTTGATTGGTCTAATAATGATGTTTTTTTGATTGGTCTAATAAATGATGTTTTTTTGATTGGTCTAATAATGATGTTTTTTTGATTGGTCTAATAATGATGTTTTTTTGATTGGTCTAATAAATGATGTTTTTTTGATTGGTCTAATAATGATGTTTTTTTGATTGGTCTAATAAATGATGTTTTTCGAATTGGCAACATTTTTTTCAGCGTTAACCAATTTAACAGCTCATTTATACGTCCTCAGCTACTCCAAAAAGTGGTCGGAATATTGAACTCCCATATTGCGCTTTATTCGAGCCAGCCGCGGCACCCATGGCACTAAACACTAATGGCATAAAAATATATTTCCAATAAAGCCAAATACCACGGCCATTACCATGATTTTTATGTGTTTTATTTTATTTTAAAGTTCATACAATTAATTATCTCCTACCTCAAATCATACAAAAATTAATGACATTATGCAATTAAAATATTGATTCGATGTCATTAAAAGTAAGTTTCTACCGTTTTGCTCTCCGAGTGAAATAAGGGTGCAAGTGCTAAAAATATTAATAAGGTATTTATTTAGCCCATCATTGATTTGTATACTGCGTCCTGCATTATAAACAATTTATTCATAAAAATATCCTTAAAATCCCATTTTAGGAAAAAAACAGAACGCAGATACATACATAATGATATTTTTTCTGCTGAAAAAATAAGAATATAGTTTTATCGAACTCACAGCGCAAATATTCTCTTTTGAAGAAAAGAAAGAACATTTTATTTTTTAATATATTCAACTTTATTACGTAAATTTTTTTAGAATAGGTAATTTATAATACTAGCATAGAATCGAGACTCACATTACCATAATTAACTTGCTTATAACGAGATGCGTGCGATTTTAGATGTTAATTGTTGTCAAATGATGATTACGATTGTCAAAATATGCTTCTTGATATGATAAAATCGACACTGATTTGGAATTTAGAATTAGGACATTTGAATTTATTGTTGCTAAATAGTTATTCTATATTATTATTAAGGAAAACACATTCTTATTGTGAAGTTGTAATTATTCAGAACATAGGTCTGTGATATTTTAAATACTAAATTAATGTATTAATTATAAATATATACATATAAAATCAATTTTGTCGAAAAATATTGTTTTATATATTTAAATATTGTTTAAAATATTTATCCCGGTGACGCTAAAACAATATTTTTCAACAAAATTGATTTTATATGTATATATTTATAATAAATACATTAATTTAGTATTTAAGTTATTCTATAGATAATGTATGTTCTTATACACTTCCGAGTCTAAATTGTCAATATTTTGGAAAGAAAATAATTCAATCATGACTTGTACTCGTAGATAGTTATGACGCGGCAAACTTGCATAAATTAATTGTACGATTTTTTTTTGAAAAAAAGAAAACAATTCAATTATTCAATTGCGGTGGTTCTTTTCGCCAATGTTACAATTTACTGATTTTTGAATAATGTGAGTTTTACTCTAAACTGCTCAATTGCTGTGGGGCAAAGCCATGTGCATTTTCATTCCTGGAACGAGAGATTTCACGTTCATGAAACTTTATCGAGAGAGAGAGAAGAAACGAATTGTTCAAGAGTTGGGTGTGTATTGTCTGGGACCGCGGATCGGAGCACTGTCACCGCTCGCGCGTTATGCAAGATCGAAGAATACCGCTGTTTGTTATCTGCTGCCATTGTTTAGAGATCTATTCATATCCGTCTCGCGGTCTCGTCCACTCTTTAGAATGTATGCACGCCAAAATGACAGCTGCCAGTGAATAAAGTACTTAGCGTACAGAAGTGTACTAAGCACTTTATTGACTGCGAGTCAGTATTCTCGTGTAATATAATGTTATAGTGCAATCGATGAATCGCATAGATCATGATCTATAAATGTATTCATGACGGTATCTTCATTTTGTTTGTGACCTTTCGATTAATCTAAATCATATATTTTTTTAAAACACATTTTTATCTATCGCACTGCACTGTCTTATCAAAAAAAAATATTTCTGGTGTTTAACTGATATAAAAAACATACATGATGTTGATAATTACATTAATAATGTAATTTATGAAAAACAATTAAACAAATGTATTCATATTTATTTTCGTACATTTCAATTCACGTGTATCTATCATTTACTATATTATTTAAACAAAATCTTCAAATATAAGGTACTGTTTTCTTCAAAATATTAATATATATTTAAAAATAAATACGCGCAATATTAAATCGCTTATCTAACTGTGGGTCACACCTATTGAGATGGACAATTATATATATTTTGAATATTCTTAAAATAGCACTTAAATCATGCTTAAAATAATATAAAAAGTAGTTCTTAATGACTACATAATACGATTTGTACTTTATATTTTAAATATTTTAATCACGAAATAAGATTTTTACCATCAAACTTTTAGGATTAATCTAAAATATTTGAATACTACGTATACTATTAATCTAGGGTCGTATCTAATGTCGGGCCCCCAGAATTGCTAAACAAGTTCAACGATTGCGACAATTATATAATAGCCTTGAAATATTTGTTACTTATGAAAGAGTAGATATAATTTAAATATACATATGAAATTATTTCGTGGTGCCATAGAGGAGTGGTATAAACCTCTGAATGTCCAATCAATACCCACCCGTTTTAGCACAGCAGTAATAGTAACGTCTATTTGTACCTCACATTCAATTTTTTTTGCTTAGTAGTAAAAAATTTAAAATATAAATAAACATATCCACCCATTCTACGTAAAGTATCATAAACAAAAAATTACATTTTTAATCAATTCTAATATTTTGCACGTATTTGATTAATTTTTAAAATATTGTATTTATCAGTATGCCTACACCATAGAATATTTGGGAAATACTAGAATGATTAAAAATGTAATTTTTTACTTACGATACTTTACGTAGGAGAGGTCGATGTAACAATGATTATCCTGTGTTTATTTTCATTGAAAAAAAAAGAAGTAAAACGAGAGTTAATAAGCAGCTACGCCATTGTATATCTAGATTTCAAAATAACACAGAAATAAGGTTATTCAGTGAAACTAAAAGTCGTTATACGAGTTAAATTCGGATACGGATGTTTAAATCAAATAAAGCAATTCATCATAGAATTGGAAAATACATGATAATGGTGTGCAGCATCTTGAAATTATTCGGTTTCATATTATGATATGTAACGCTTTAACTGGGTAATTCTTTCTTTAAACTGAAACGGATTCGCGCAGATCATACATATTTGCAATTACGCCTTCGCACAAGTAACGGTGATCCAAACTCAACCGCCTCTTTGGTCAGCAAGCTTTAATTCTTGGCAATATTTAAATATATCTAAGAACATACAATTACTGGATTTTCACCTACAAAGGCACCGTTATTAAACAAATAATAGATATTTCATAGAGGCGAAGCTATTTTTTTATTATATTAATGGAAATATATGGAAGTATGGGTATTTACAGAGCTTACAACCTGTCTTCGGCTGGCTAAAGTGATCACTTTATATAAATATAACATTCATCATTCTCACCCATTAATCGATATCCATATCTATCAAATTTTTGGAAGTTGTGTATATGTTAATATGTGGAAACACTTCGAGTACCTCACTGTTGCCATCTATGGACTAAATTTGATAATTCATTTCCCTGAAACAGCATGTATGTCACAATGAGAATCTAATTATTTATTGAAATTATTTAAAGCAATATACTTAATCTGTAAAATGTTTTTAACACATTATACTAGAATACGCCTGAAAAATCGATATTTTTCAATTTTATATATTTTCTTTAATTCTTGCACCAATCGAACTTTATAAACTTTCAGCCAATATCGATACAAAATTCGGTGCAAAGTGCCACATGAAGTGCTTAATTGAAGTGCGTGTCTTCTTATTGACACATCTGAAGTTTCGGTAACACTTTCGGCCACAGTTGATCTGATGGGGAAAGTAATGTTTGCCAGCAACAATGACAGAACGTTCAAATTGTTTGATTTAATCAGCAACAGAAGGTGCTTCGTATCCACCAAAAGCACTTCAAATTTAACGAACTGTTTCCGCGAAATATTCACCATTTTTGCAGTGAATTTTGACAATTTCAATAGGCTGCTCAATTGTTTATCGACTTGTTCTCGCTATTTTATTTGATATATGATGTTTCATATGACATTTCTAGCTCTGAAAGATAAAAAAAATAGAGCGATATTTAATATAACGGTCGAGTTTGTATCATCTTTTATTATCTACAAAATGAGCGACCTAAGATTATGGGAAAAAATATTTTTTTCTAATGATGATTTAAATTATGAAAATTATATTTTTAATGCGGTGGTTCTTCACACGTCATGGTTCAACATTCGTAATAATTGATATATTTATTTAATTCTTAACATAGTGCATACATAAGCACTCCTACATCTGCTCTAATATAAACAAGATTAAAGTATTTTCTTTTAATAAAACTTATCTTTTACATATTTAGTCAGTTTCATTTTAAATCTATTCAATTTCTCCTCCTTTCTAATGTTTTTTTGGCATTTCATTAAAAATCTTCATCGCACTATACATCATCGATTTCTGAGATTTGGTCTTCTTCTTGAATGGCAGTCTCAGTCTTTTATGCCCCAGCATTCTGTATTCTTCTCTGAAATGAAGAAAGGATACGAAACATCTCTTTCTTTTTTCTTCTTCCTCTTTTAGCAGACGTCATTACGCGCTGGTATATTTAGTTGTTGACATTTCAGTCACAAGCGCAATTTTACCACGACGGTCACCTAAATAACATGCTTAAACAAATATTTCGTATTCTATTTCGCTTCTAAGTTTCTCGCTCTGAAGATTGCAAATCTGCACGGAATGTCAACCTGTCGAGTCCTGACATAGAAACGCACGTAAGTACATGTGTATTTGAAACTTGAAATAATTTTATGTGACGCTGCCAACCGCATTTTGGAGTAAAACTTGCGAGATACTACACTGTCTTTCAAAATATTGACCATGAAGAAATTCAATTTGTAGAACGATATTAAACTGCTTAAATTCTTTCGAGTTGTTATTTTGATATATTTATACTATTTTTCTAGACACTCATTTATTTTTTTTTCTAAACAAATTCTACGTTAATTTAGAACGTCGTTACTTCGGAATTATATTTGTAACCTTTAATACCAGACCTATAAAGCGAAATATTAAAATTGATTATCATCAGATTCGCCGTAATTTTAAGATTTCATTGCTGCAAAACGTCAAATCAATAGTAGTATAGCTTTTTTCTTCGCTTTAGATATTTTATAATTAATCTCAGAACCACAACAACGTGTTATACGGCAGAGAAGTTACAATATGAAATTCATCATAGTTTACTCTGATAAAGTTTGTACTTTATTGGGGTTTGAATTTCGAAAAGTTGAATCCTCTTTTAAGCTCAAACCTTCCGCTTGAACCCTAGATATACCGCTTCGAAAGAACTCATCTTTTTCAAGATTTAAAGTTCGAAAAGTTTTTGGTATCGTTTTTTTTTTTCTCCTCACATTTGGCATCGCGCACCGCCTCTAAACTCGGGCAATCAATTTCTGTGGTCATTCATTCGTTCGTTCACTGGGTGCGTTCACGCAAAACCCTTTTAACGAAATTATTTCACAGAAAAATGGCCAAAACATGAAAAGGTTCCGTCATCTGTCTAAATAATATACACTCGAGCAAATTGATATTCCCACAAAATATTGTAATATATTGATAGAGTCAGTATGTCTTTGTTGCTTTAGTCGTGTGTATGGTACACTTTGGAATGTCATGAAATGTCCTTAGATATATTTCACCATATTGATTAAAGATAAACTATCCGAGACCAAAAGCTAACTGCAGATCTACTCAAACGAGGAAAGTTCAATTTCTGACTTTAAAATTTTTAAGTCCGGGAATAAGTCATAGCTTTTTGACCGCGGCTTCCGTGGACTGATCAGGTACTTTAGGGATCGCTTATAATCCGGACCTGAATGAATGTCTTTCGAGCGTTCCAATTGAGTTTACAGTGAAAAGTCACGTGCATTAGTCATTTCGTGCTAAAATTGTTAATTAAACAGGATAGTTATTAAAACGGCAAGGTTATTTCTCGTAAATTATTCCATGTCACGCCAACGCCGGAGTTCTCTTTGGTCTTGCTTTGCCTCGCCCAGACTCGTCCAAGGCCTCTGGCTTTAGTAATAGCTCTTTGACATCATATTATGAGAAAAATTTATCATGAAAATTATCGGAATTTATAATTGATCGTGATCGTCTTTGATTTTTTCCTTGTATTGCGTGTTACTTTTGAGCTGGGTTTTCCTTCTACGTGACGCCATCCATCATAATATTACGTTTCCATATCTGTTTAATTTCTATGACTTTCTGGACGTCTCGGACGTAGTGCCATTATGGCTGTATAGTGCTTGATTAAACGGACAGGTCTATGAGTAGGGCGAACACGAACGTGTTTTTAATATCTCTAGTAAATTAATATTTCTCTTCTCTATACATTATTTCGGTATGCATTAGAAATGTTTCGAAGATTTTGAGAACCCGAGTGTTTGGAATCATCGTTATCTAATCCCACGCACTCGATGTGAAGTGAAACTATATAATATAATACACAAAACATCACATTACAGTGCAAATGTATTGTGATTCACGTTTGAAGAAATTTTAGCAAAAATCGGGCCTTGAGTGGTCATGAAATACTGGGAAAGATTGAAAATATTTTGGGCTCTTTCTAGGATAAGGTGATGAAGATAATAATGAAGATATAAGCTATATAAAGGCATATCACATAGAAGAATAGAATGAAGAGGTGGCCATCCATGCAAAAAATAGCCTCTGTGTCCGATGAGGCTTGGAAAATCGTTTAGTGGGTGCGTAATCCAGAGGTCCAAATGAATCAGAATTAGCTATTAAAAAGTTATGAATTCAAAAATATAATTCACCCACTTTATTGATTTAATACTGTTTAATTGTAATAATCAAATTTAACGAATAATCGTAAGCAATTTGATTATGACTTTGGAGAAGAATGGCCAGGGATGGTCGGTCGGTGGAGAACACTCGTAGAGGAGACCAAATCTTACCCTCAGAGAATTTGAGCATGACTATTTTTAACCGTCATTATATTTTTTGAAGTTCAATGAGCATAACTGAGTATAGTTTGTACCATTTTTGTAATAAAGGGGTCATGCACGAGTAACAAGGGTGTAGGGCACTTTTCATTCTCTTCGCTAAAATTTATGGAAACGCTCGCAATGTACTTAACCTCGCTAGCACTGACATCTACACCCGCTATTGAATTCGTCAGCCGTCAGCTGTTTCTTTAAATAATAATTATTACTATTTTATATTTTTAATTGTCACACTGGCGGTTTACGCTTCCTGTCGCCGAGCGAGGTGCACGCGTGCAGTGCGCAGTGCGCTGCGTGCACGGGCCGGCGGGCGCCGCGCCCGCGCGGGCGGCGCCTGGCTCCCCGCCCAGCGCCCGCCCACCGGGTGTTGTGTCTGCGTTGTACCGGGGCTTGGACTGGCCTATGGGCGTGGATGCGCCAAATTCATTTTTTAAATTCTTTACACCGACATTTTTCAAATTTCTATGTCAATACCGAACGTACCGATGGCTTAATAACACAACGTGTCTACAAAAGAGCGTTTCTGAGTTAAGTATGGAGATATTTTTTTTTTACAGTTTAAATGGTTTTATCCATAGCGAATAAATATTTTCCCAAGAACTGGAATTGAAATAAAAAAATAACACAACGACGCATCACGTGATATTGTGTTTAACTTTTATATTGTTAAAACTCTTAAATAATAAATTTCTTAAATTTTTATTCTACTTTTATATCCTTAGACAATATTGTAATTTGCATACTCTTTAAATGATGTACCGTGCATTGGTTGAATCAATATTACAATATGAACTTGTTCCGTACATCTCAAACTAATAATTACAACTCAAATGATAATAATAGAAATAATTTTTGAAAAGGCTAAAGTTTTCTGTATTGAATTTATCTTCTTTATATAATAAAAACTTCATTTTTTAAAGATGATAAAATAAAAATTCACCATAACTATCAGACCCGGAGCATAAATAATGAACATGTTATTTTAAAATGTCCAAATTAAAAATAGGACAGGGACATGCATCGTACATTGTTCCTAGACTGTATAACCGACTGCCAAAATCAATTAAATTAGCAGCAAATATAAAGTTTACAAAAAATAAGTTCTAAAATGGATTAAAGGTCTTCAAAATTATTAAACTATATATTTGATATCTTTCCCTAGTTCTAATCTGATAATTTCCCAACATTTTTATATTTTGTTAATTTTCATATTGTATTCAGATGTATTTGTAGAAAATAAATTTTTATATCTAGTAGATCTTGATCTTGTATTATATAAATGTTGATAGCCACCCCCATAATTTAATATCTTTCTTATTTAGGGGTGCATAACTCTACTGTTGTTTTTTTTTTATTGTCGAATGTATATATAAAATAAAATAAAAATGAATAAATATAATTTAAAAATTTACGAGAAAATGCCATTATCAAGACGAACACATTATTATTGTGATGTTGCAGTTTTTTCATAGCATAGTTCTGCGATGTTTTAATCCAAATACAATGTATCAATAATTATATGATACATTTGATTTGTATTAATTCATATACCTGTTAAAATTTGGTTTTAGTTAGCTAAAAATCAATCCTCAGTCTTGAAAAAAGCTTGTTTTCTTCCAGAAATCCTGATAATTTATAGACAAGTTTTTGTGAATTAAGCCATCAGTACAACAGATTTATTCACTTAAATAAAAGTTAAAAATGTCAGTAGGCATGAACCTATCTGTAGTTTACCCCAATGCGGATAAAGGGGAGTGTCTTATTAATTATTAAGTGAGCAATTAATATGCTTTACGACCGTGGGAGGGGAAGTTTTTATAATTAATTAATACCAAATTTAAATATAGATCATTAAAGTGAGGTATGCAATTATTATCCGTTTCTAAAATATTACTTCGTGTTTGAAATTTAAAGTATCGTTTACAGTTATAATGTTTCTTTAGTGCCACAACATTTTTTTTTAAATCCCTGGCTTGGAATTTAAAAAAAAAGCTTGTAACAGTGAATATATAATTTTTGAGGTACATAAATAATGTAAATACTAAATTAATGTATTAATTATAAATATATACATCAATTTAGTATTTAAAATATCACAGACCTATGTTCTGAATAATTACAACTTCACAATAAGAATGTGTTTTCCTTAATAATATATGTTGTATCAATGTGCCCAAAATTTAATAAAAATGAATTGATAATTCTGGCGTCTGCAGTCGGTTTACTCAAAGGTATTTGAGATTCTGTAAAAATAATGTAGATGGCTTTCAAGTAATGGAACGACAGGTGAATTAATTTGAAAAATGTAACATATAGGTTCGAAAATTTGTCAAGAAAAATACTGGCGTTATAGCACAATGGTAGTGCACTTCCCCGGATTGGAAATAGAGATCCAGGTTCGAATCCCGGTGACGCAAAAACAATATTTTTCGACAAAATTGATTTTATATGTATATATTTATAATTAATACATTAATTTATTATTTAAAATATCACAGACCTATGTTCTGAATAATTACAACTTCACAATAAGAATGCGTTTTCCTTAACATAAATAATGATTTTATGTATATATATTTATATATAACATGTTACCGATGATATATAATACATATTTGCAACATATTACGACATAAATATGCAGTATTCATTTAGTCGTGGGTGGTCCCAGGCAATACTTTTTTTCTAGAATACAATTTTTTCTACGAAATAATTGTGCCTACTTTTTATTTATATTATTATATATTACGAGGGATTGCTAAATCATAGCTTTCCGAATAATAATCATCAGTCAATATATATATGTCACTTTTTATCATTTTTCGACAATTATGTACCGTGAAAGCTTAAAAGTACTTGTAGCATATTTGTGTTTGCCTTTTTTTTTATAAGGAAATTACTATATCCTTCTAAAAAAATGATAAACTATAATACAATTGAACTAATACATTAATTTGATAACAAAAATTTTTTTTTTAAGATTAATTTATTCAAAACATTTTGTACGTGTAAAATGCGGTCAACGTTTTAAATAATCTTTAGAAATTAATTTAATATATTATTTTATTTAATTAGTAGTATAATACTGATGTAGATAATTGCAGTCCGTTCGCTATAAAAGTATTTTGCATTACATTATTTGTACGACATTCTTTATTCCGCAATAATCATGTTTATTATTTAATGTATTATTCATAAGTTCATTCATGTTTTGTATAAGAATATTATTATACTCAATAATCTCGCTTTAATTGTATTTATCTCGGGTTTATTTTTTTTTAAAGCGCATCGTATATAACATGTTTTTATTTAAAGTATGTATCTACATTAATTTTTCATATCTTTTAGGTAATAACAAAAATATTCATATCTTTTAGGTAAAAAATAATACAGGTTTGTTATATTATCTACTATTCTGAAATGGATCGGTACAATAAGTTTTCCCATTATTGATATATAACTATATACCTTAGCTCGCCCCTCTCCATCTCCAAAAAAAATTGGAACTGGAGAAATTCGAGAAAAAGTAACGAAACAAATACGTCACACTCGTTACCATAATTTATGTAATTCTTCGAGCAATGACTGGTACACTAGAAAGTAAGTCTCCGACAGTTAAATCTTGGTTACCAATCATAATTAAATCTCAGTTACTAATCATAGACACAATCACAGTCACGTCACGGTTTACCATCACTATTAAAATATGCCCATTTACGTCTCAGTAGGTAGGTGATTGACGCCTTTGTGAATTCAGTACCTACCTTGTAATTTGAATTAATAAAATAATACATATGTACTAGTACATACATACCTACACAAAGTACAATGCCAAGCAACCGTTTTCTAACAAATGAAATTATAAATTGTCAAAAATTAATGTCTTAAAATTTAATGCCTTCCTTCCTTCCCGGTGGATTGTACACACAGCACACTCACGAGAGCATTAATTGTACTGATTCAATTTTTTGTTTCAATTTGACATTACCTAAGTGTAGGTAAAGTCAAATTGAAAAAAATAACAGATGGCCTAGGATAGTCATTAAGCATTACATATGTACGTGTGTACTTACATACAGTGGAACCCCGATTGTAAGTTTTTGAAAGGACCAATAAAAGCAAATGTAAACAGAGGGAAAATGTACACAGGGCGTATTAAAAAAAAATCAAACAAAGTTTTTTGCTGCATGTTTTTAAATAGTTCTTTAAATATTATAAATTAAACTTAGGTTTCTGGTGACACATTGCTAATACTAGTAAAATATGCTTTGAGGCCTTCAATATCCCTCATGCCGTCGTGCTTTGTAGGAACTTGGTTTACGGAATGAGCAGACACTTTGTAGGTTGGTTCTTCATCTGTCAAGTTCTCGTTTATGCGACTGTCCACTATTTCATCAATTTCCACTACGTCCGATGTTATTGCGTTGGAGTCAACGTCTATGTAAATCTGCAAGGGTTATTCATAAATTCTTTCCCAGTTATCAACGTTGCTTATACTATCTTCTACGCAATTTGCTTGGTGATTCCAGCTTGTAAAAAACAATATAACAATTACGTAGGTATTAGAACGGAAAAATTCATAAATTCTTTCTCAGTCATCAACGTTGCTTATACTATCTTCTACGCAATTTGCTTGGTGATTCCAGCTTGTAAAAAACAATATAACAATTACGTAGGTATTAGAACGGAAAAATTCATAAATTCTTTCTCAGTCATCAACGTTGCTTATACTATCTTCTACGCAATTTGCTTGGTGATTCCAGCTTGTAAAAAACAATATAACAATTACGTAGGTATTAGAACGGAAAAATTCATAAATTCTTTCTCAGTCATCAACGTTGCTTATACTATCTTCTACGCAATTTGCTTGGTGATTCCAGCTTGTAAAAAACAATATAACAATTACGTAGGTATTAGAACGGAAAAATTCATAAATTCTTTCTCAGTCATCAACGTTGCTTATACTATCTTCTACGCAATTTGCTTGGTGATTCCAGCTTGTAAAAAACAATATAACAATTACGTAGGTATTAGAACGGAAAAATTCATAAATTCTTTCTCAGTCATCAACGTTGCTTATACTATCTTCTACGCAATTTGCTTGGTGATTCCAGCTTGTAAAAAACAATATAACAATTACGTAGGTATTAGAACGGAAAAATTCATAAATTCTTTCTCAGTCATCAACGTTGCTTATACTATCTTCTACGCAATTTGCTTGGTGATTCCAGCTTGTAAAAAACAATATAACAATTACGTAGGTATTAGAACGGAAAAATTCATAAATTCTTTCTCAGTCATCAACGTTGCTTATACTATCTTCTACGCAATTTGCTTGGTGATTCCAGCTTGTAAAAAACAATATAACAATTACGTAGGTATTAGAACGGAAAAATTCATAAATTCTTTCTCAGTCATCAACGTTGCTTATACTATCTTCTACGCAATTTGCTTGGTGATTCCAGCTTGTAAAAAACAATATAACAATTACGTAGGTATTAGAACGGAAAAATTCATAAATTCTTTCTCAGTCATCAACGTTGCTTATACTATCTTCTACGCAATTTGCTTGATGATTCCAGCTTGTAAAAAACAATTTAACGATTACGTAGAATGGAAAATGCGTATATATGACAAGCAAACGACCAATACACTCCTGGCACTGTGGCAAATAGCGAACTGGCCGAACGAATTTTAATAAATTTTAGACGTAAATTACGGGAAAGACAAACGGAAAATAGGGTTTTTAATGTACTAAAATGACACGGGACTGCAGAAATAACACGCAAATGGAGGGAAAACGTTAATTCCAGGCGTGTATTTATTTTTGCTTATTATGTTACAATATCGCGTATGCGTTATTATTTTTGACGTCGTGAGCAATTCTCATATCTGGAATAAAGTGACCAAAGTGACTAATCACTGTTATCTGCGGTTCTAGCCCGCTGGACTTCATGACGTACACAGACGGCGGCATAAATGATACAAACCATTATTAGCTCGGCACGTCAACTCCCCCGCTCGCAAATATTTACCAAAGCACAGAATGATCATCAATTATGGTGGCTTCGGCTCGCCGTCTTGGGTGAACCCTCGTTCAATCTGAGCGGAAAGTGCTCTTCCGTTTGTTTGGCTTTGCGCGGCCATTGGACAATGACCGCCATCGCTGACGCTCTCGATTCTTGCAAGTTCGCCGGATTGTTTTCGTCAAGATTTGAAGTCTAGACACGTCCTGTTCACTCTTCCGTCATGCGGTTCATTCATCACTGTTATTAGCCGGCGAGTAATGCACTCTTGAATTAAATTAAATATTCATTCATTCACGCGTGTTACTGGTCGTGGCGGGGTTTCATCATCTCAGTCTTCTGCTGCTGTGTATATCTGTTTTTTTTTTTTTTTTTTTAAATAAAAAGACATTTAAACAAATAATAAATATGTCATAGAGACGAAGCTATTTTTATTATATTCTACGAAAAGATATGGAAGTGTGCGTAATTACAGGCTCACGACTTGTCTTAGGCTGGCTTAAGTTATCACTTTATATAAATACAACGTTCACCATTCTCATCTATTAATCAATCTCCATATTTATCAAATTTTTGGAAGTTGTATATATGTTATTATGTGGAAACACTTAGAGTACAACTACACTATCGCTATCCTATATTTCCCTGAAACAGCATAGATGGTCACAATGAGAATCTAATTATTTTTGAAATTATTTAAAGCAATATTCAATATTTAACAGTGCCTTTGTAGGTGAAAATCCAATAATTTTGTGTCCTCGGACATATTCAAATATAGAAAACACTTTTTTTTTGTGAAGCCACAATTTCAGAACATAGTTCTGTTATATTTTTCAATACAAGTGAAATGAATTAATTAGAAAGATGGGAAATACATCCGGATAGGAAAAGTTCCGGGTTCGTATCTCGGTAGCTACCAAAATATTTTTTCGATAAATAGATTTTTTTTGCATATCTTTCGAATTGATTAATTTAATTTGTATTAATAATTATATCTACTCCTACTACAGATTTAGACATTCCTCACAAGTCTCTCCATTTTTCTGATCAAACGGAGTATCTACATATTATATTGTGCCAAAAACGGAAGTAACCTCCCTTCCACCCGACGCACGTTGGTGTACATTTAAACATTTTTATTACCGTAATATGGTAGAATGTTCTATGGCTATTGTGGTATCTTTGGAAGTACCACCAGATTCCCTTGGGGGTTCTTTCCCTATTTTGTACTCTCGAGTTGCTTTGGAGTGAAACTCGGTAGATATGTGTAACAATATTCGTTTATTACAACAATGTATTTACAATGATTTATAATTATATAACTCAGATATTGATTATTACTATTGCGAAGGAACGATGGAAAAGAGGCTTGTTTCCCCAGTGACGGCCTCTTATAACCACAACCCCCACCACTCATCTGACACACACACATACAAAAGTGACAGTTCTCACAGCTATATTGCTCGGATCTTGCGAATTTTGCTATTAATCTGTCGCCAGGCGGTTTCGGAGTTAGCACATGTGTCGTGTTAAGTTGTTCTGCGGTAAAACATTGCTCTTCTTTTGATAAATTATAATTTCTACATTGAAAAATATTTGTTACGGAAGCGTTGCCGCGAAGCGAACGCGACAAGCATTCGGTGGATCGATCTCGGAAAACTTAATATTACTAATACTTACCTCTGTCCCCCCGACGTATCGCTGCAGTATTTGTTAGTTGGCTTGAATTCACAAGTAGTTTACCTTTATTCGTTATACTTTCATTGTTGCGATTTGGACTGTATTCAACGACAACGATTACAATAGTCTGATCACAGCGATAGGAGTTGCATCGATGATGTCATGTTTGAAACATAATTTAAGCGTGGGAATCGACGGTTAGCTCAAATAAAACAGGTGGGATAATCGTGTATCGCCGTATTATATTAAACCATAATAGAACCTACTAATCCTATTCTACTTGGCGCCTAACGAGATTCCAATTAGAAATTAATATCACCTTATTACAACGGTGACATATAATATATTAGAAGACCTGGAGAAATTGATGGGGAATGTACAAGAACGAAAAGCGAGATGGATCGAAAATATTTCCGTCATCAAATATAACAAACTGAGTGAAGTAAAAATGAGTGAGAATGTGTTTTCGTCTCGAGACAATCTCTGAGACATGGATTAGCTTTCGTCAGATTGGAGACAACTCTTGGGTTTCGTAGTCCACACCGTGTAATCACTCTCAAAGATTCGAGCATCGCCACTTGCTTCGCGCCTTACTTCATACTTGTTGTAGTACATCAAACGTCGAATGACAGTCCGCTGACTGTTCATATGTTCCTTTGGGTGAATTATAATCTCCCCTAGAACAGTTAAAACAAGATAAATGTTTATAATTTTGTCTAATTTTTTGCAATAAATAGTTGTAGTTATCTACGGAGTTTATTTTGCCATTAAAATTACACGGCGCTGAGATTTATCTCAACTAAATCTAAACTTATCGTATCTCATTCCATGAACTGAGGCCATTCATTACGTATGACGTACGTATTTTTGCACTGTTATCGTTTATTTGTATCGCTGCTATTAAAACGTTTGAGATTGTGTTGAACAATAATTAATACGTTAACCTTGAAAATTATTTCACACGCTTCGAGAGAACATATAGATTGAGGTTGCCTCAGCGTTTTGTGGATCTACACATCACTACAGTGACAATGCTTCAATCCCTACCCGAAAGGTGAAAAGGTCACGAAAATCAATGAATTAATGCAAATTAGATTTTGACAGGCGAAATATATCGACATTTTCTATTTTGTTCCGACATTATTTTTTTTTATCATTGTATACAGTGGAACCCCGATTTTACATGCACGGAATTCACGTTTCCCTTCCATTTGCGTGTTATTTCTGCAGTCCCATGTCATTTTAGTACATTAAAAACCCTATTTTACGTTTGTCTTTCCCGCAATTTACGTCTAAAATTTATTGAAATTCGTTCAACCAGCTTGCTTTTCGCCATAAAGCTAAGAGTGTGCTTGTTATATCTGTATATATATATATATATATATATATATATATATATATATATATATATATATATATATATGCATTTTTCATTCCTACGTCATTTGTACGTCTTGTTGTTTTTTTACAAGGTGGAATCGGCAAGAAAATTGCGCGGAAGATAGAATAGACGATATTGATGACTGGGAAAGAATTCATGAATAACTCTTGCAGACTTATTTAGACGTTGAAACCAACGTAATAATACGGTGAAATAGTGGACAGTCGTATAAACGAAAACAGAAGAAAAACCTTCCTACGAAGAAGAAGTGTGCTCATCCCATAAACCCAGTTCCTACGAAGGATATTTTTTTAATACCCCCAATATACATTATACCCCCAATATATATATATATATATATATATATATACATTTTTAATATTTAAATATACATACATATTATAATTGATTTAAAAATACGGCTAGCAACTGTGTAGAAAAGCAATCGGTCAGTCTGCGCACCAACTGCCAATCAAACAGTTTAATTTGCTTGGTGTGCAAGGAAGCTGCCCAATCAGACTAAACTATCAGTCTCTAGTCTGCGGGGGCTCTTAAAAAACATATATATATATATATACAGGTGTAACAGACCTAGTCCACAATACTTTATGTGTGGACTAAATTACAAGTCAAAAATGTTCTAGGGATATGTTCCTAATCTCAATCATGTCAGAGATATAGGTATGCATTAAAAAAACATAATTATGCTATTATTTCGATTAATTGAAACCTTTTATTGATTCCAAACTATATATTGAATGCAAATCATTAAAGGTCGTCAAATTTCGAGCGACCAGACTATTTTTTGTTAGATGATTTAGGGCCTGAAGCAAGGATATAGATAGATTAATAACGTATAAATTTCGCAAATATTTATTATTTATTAACATAATTTTGTAAAAATTTCAAACAACAATATTTTCCGTAACAGTGCTGAATTTGCACACATTCCTTGAATAATTTCAACTCGTAATATAGATATCCACCCATAAAATATTGTGGACTAGGTCTGTTACATTCTGTATATCTGCTATCAGTTCAAAACTGATGGTAGAAAGCATCGCCGATTGGTTAGTCTGCGCACTCGTATAGTACACTATACTGAATTAGATTAAAGTTGGAAGGGAATCGGGCCCAATTTCGAATCGTTAATCGCACTCACGCACGTCTTCATGCTTATAACAAACGAGCAAACTGTCGGCCGATCAAAAGTCTCTAGTCCGCGCTGGTTCTAAATGAAGTAAATAAATTTCATAATTTTTTTTTTGTTATTAATTATGAATCTAAAATATAATTTCCTTTATGATAACCTACATACACATTTTTGTCAACTTTTTAAGACCTTTTTTATACAAATTCATCGCGAGTCATGTTTACCATTAAAAAAAATTATCGACCTGAAAAGATAGAAATCTCACGACGTCGAGATGTGTCAAGAATGCCGGCTGCTGAATTGTTATTCATACCAAGGTCTTAATTTTTAAAAACATTGACAGCGCCTTATTATAGCTGCAAACTTACGATTTGTTAAAAAAGCTACTCGATTACGATTTGTGAAGAGTAGGTTAATTTTTAATTATAATTTGTTTTTTCAAATTCGAGTTTAATTGGATTTCAGTGTTTTAAAATATATTATTTTGTTGTCAGATCTGGTTTAGGTTAAAGTTTGTTTCGCTACTTATCTTTTCATCTCCCGCCCACTCTCCATCTTCAATGATTTAAAAATGCTCTATTTAATTCCAATTCTAAATTATGTTCTCGGGCGCCCATATTGTTTTCACTCGGTTGACGCGGTATACAGGTGACTCTCGTACCGGGGATTCCGGGTTTGATTCCCGGCGAGGTCACAATACATCTGCACGATTTTCTCAAGCTGTAGGGTTAAAAAATCATTTTACTCGCTTTCATACTTTTTCGAACGTGTTTTTGCACACTTGAATTGACCAAGTGTCCTAAATTGTCATCAATTTTTTGACTAGTTAATGTTGGAATTGACCCTTGAAAATGGTCATAACAAGAACGACATTATTTTCCGGTACCTACATCAAATATTTTTAATTACTTTATTTTTAGCAAAATTCTGATATAACTATCTATCTTACCATCACGCCGTTTCACCGCGGGAATAGGCAGAGATGATAGAGCGCCACATTCTTCTATACTGACAAACATTCTCGCCTCATCCACATTCATACAATCTTGTCGATTATTGAGGCTTTTAACAAGATCATTTTCCAGTATCTGGTTTACCTGGTCGTGGCATGCGTCATACCTATATACTCCTTACCATTCTCTGTGATCCTTTCTTAATTTTACTCACTATGCTAAGAACATCGCATCGCATTGTACAAACGATAATTTCAATACAAATTAAATTAATCAACTAGAAAGATATTCAGAAAAAATCTATCTATCGACAAAATATCTAACCGCTTTCGAACTTGGACCTCGCAGTAGCAGCAACTAAATATTTTTTCTATACATCTTTCTAGTCGATTAATTTAATTTGTATTGAAATACTATACGTGTTCTGAATATGCAACTTCACAACAAAAATGTGCTCTTAATATTTTTAATCCTATATTTTTGGATGCGGAGTACGCGGTAAAAAATTCCATTCGATGTGAATTCGTTGAATTCTGCCAGTAAGCAATAATGACTCGTGATAGACGTGATGTTTTTGGCTCAAGCCTCTCCCACCTAGCGAGTTTATTATAATAGCTTAATGATAAAACCGTCTATGAATGTAGTGTCCGTGAAGACTTATGAGTATGCACGTCGAACATGATGTACAGTAGAAATAGCTGCGTTCAGCTTATGAATAACCGCCGATCGTCACATTTACCGACCGTGAAAATTATATACTTTTTTCTTCACTTTCCTTGCGTTTTTTTTTTTTTTTTTTTTTATAAATGATTTTATACCGTTTCTTTGCTCCCAGACAGATGCTAAATTCAATCTTTATGTGAAATTCCTTGGCGCGCAGAATCTTTTTTTGAATGGTTTTGCGCGTGTTGCATTCTATAAATTGTTCGTTTGTTATGACGGGATTTTTTTTTTTCGGGACAGCGTTGATATTATTTTCTTACATGCGGTATTTTTGAAGCGTGTCGGTAAAAGATTAGTACAGAAAATTGCTATACTTGATAATCTTGATGAATCATTAATAATAAGGTGAATTGTATGATCGATCTACCAGGACTTATCGCGCTTTGTGTAATAGCTAATTAATACCACTGTATTAAATATACGACGTAGAAAGATTTCACTTCCATATATTAGTCTCGCTTCAGACAATAAATTCATATTGTTAATTAATTAAAAAATATAAAATTCCAACAATCGAAAATATCGACATGTGTGCGTTTCAACAAGTGGCTGTTGTTGTTTATTGTTTGGGAATGTCAATTCTGTTTGACAATGGCATTAGTCAGTTGTTAAAATAAGTCGTCCACACGTTAAGAATTTTTATGACGTCAAAAATTGATATTTTCAATTAGCGGAATTTAAAAGTTTCATCATAACTAAATGCGTAATATGGTAAGTCCGTATATATAAAATTTTTAATATTCTTATTTATTTAAATGCGAATGGATACACGCAGTACCTACTTACCTAGAACAAATACCCTTCTCGTACAGATGTGAGAGAGATTGACATAATGTTACATGAATATTCTATTTTATTTTTTGTATAAACAATACAAATGGTTATGTTTTTGACATACCGAGATCATCGGCTGTTTGGTATCCTCGGGACACTGCGGGATACTCCTAAACGCCTACACTAAAAAAAAAACATTACATTATAATTTAAAGCATTATTTGCTGAAGAAATAAATTCATACAAATACAATTTTATAATGCTTTTTCATTCCTAAGTATTATTTTATTTTCTTTTGTAATTCTATTGCTTGCCACTTGTCTTTTGTCTTCTTTGTGACGTTTTGAAATAAAGTATTTTTAAAAAATACACATTTTCACCTAAAACCAAATGTGCAAGTGCATAGTGTGCAATCGGAAATTGTGGGCGTGGAAAAATCGATAAATTGATGTAGAAATTTAAATAATGACACTTAAATGGTTTTATAATCCATAAATCGTCATTTCCTGTTATTTAATAGTGTAATTTATTTGAAATGTAAACATGCAAGTTCCTCCTTGATTATGAATAGAGTTGTGTATTTACTATCGTATTTTAATACATAATATTATATATACATATGATATAAATAGAAATAATGTTTTGATAATTCATTTCTGAAATCAAAATCTTAGGTGTAGTCTCTAAAAATGTATAATACGGTTAAAAGACCTAGAGTATACTCAAAAGTTTCGTTGGGTAGAATAGCAGTGAAAGTGACAAAGATTGGCAGTGGATCAGTCACGGGGAGGACCTTCATCTAGCAATGGTCGACATGGCTAATAGTAATGTGCGCATTTCGCAAATCATTTATTTCTTTGGCATGACGTAGAGTAGGGTAGAAAAATATCGCAGGATCGGTTAAATACAAGTTTTTTCCGACGATCCAACGAAAATATTTTACGGTGTACACTACTGGAAATAATTATTGCATCACCTAATAAAAAAATTTAAATGTTAAATACTAATAAAATGTATATCTTTCTAATTATAATACATTTAATTAGTATTTAAAATATCACATACTGATAATTACAACTTCATAATAAGAATGTGTTCTAATAATATTTAAATGGTTTAGTTAGTGCTCCTGTATTCTTATCATTTCCTCCCAAATTTAATTTGGACTCATCGGAAAAAATAATTTTCTCCCACATTCTCTCAATCCATTCTAAACGTGCAGCCTTCATTTTGTCAATTAAGGTTTTTTTCGTTGGTCTCCTTGCATTTAAGCTAGCTTCGGATAATCGATCCCGTACAGTTCTATTGCTAACTGCTACTTAGGATGATTCTCCCCATACCCTTTTCAATTCATTTGATGTCATTCTTTGATTTTTTAAAGAAATTCTACCAAAAATTCTGTCATCATTCTTGATAGTGTACCTTTTACGGTCTCTTCCATTCACTCTCGATACTCTCAGTTTCTTTAAATTTCCCTACTTCGCAAAACATCAAATATAAACTGAATGACAGTAGAAAATTACAACTTTGACATTGTAAAAGAAATATCCTTAAATTGTGACAATTATGAATACAAAAATAGCATCTTATTTAAAAATATGATACATATTGACGTGATACAATAATTTATTCTAGTAGTGTATCATATTATATAATAATTAAACGATGGTTGACTGGTACGTTTAATTTACAAAATATATTATAAGTTTGATTGAGATAATTTTGGATTTATTATATCTAAAAATAGTAAAAATAGTCACATTTTCACTATCAATGCGTCTTAAATGATAGTGCATTTCTAAAAATATGTAAATGTAGCTATTGAGGAAATATACCATTCCGATAAGATAAGAATAAGGTTATCCAATTATTTATAACTTCTCATTGTTCAATATAATGACAAATTTGAATCCTTAGCTTGAAATTGCCATCACTGAAAAATTTCACTTTAAAACGACTAAGCGCAGGCGGTAATTTTTGAAAACATCCGCTTTCGAGATTTCACTACCACCTGTTTATAAAAGGTAATCATAAGAAAATCATTCGTATAGCCTTAAAAAACATGTCCTATCTGCGAAGTGACCAAATGGAGATACGAGGGACGACATATAAAAAAAAAGTTAATAACATTATTCAAAAAATGCTTCAATACGTACCTGCATATTAAATTAAGGCAATACAAAACAATTAATTTTGAGCGTATTAGTGTATGTAACTTAAAATATATAATTTCTCACTTGGGCCCGCTCTGTGACTCAAATTGTATAATTTTGTTTTTAAATATTTTTCTAAATCTACACAAATAACTTAATATTTTATTTCAAATTACAACGCTCCACCCCTGTTGGAAAGTGCCTAGGGATTGTGGTAAACAGACACATAAATAATAAGCTCTTTATTTATATGGTTTCTTTGCATGAATTATCAAAAACCGCCAACTCTAGAATGCTTTCTTTTAAAATATTTTTAGGGTTGCGTAAACCTTTCGCTCCAGTTGTGCTGGTTCTCTGGAGACTGGAGTTTTTCTCTATAGTCAATTATGGCTCTACTCTTAATACTGAAATTAATCTTTTTGTTTTTTTTTTTTTTTACGAAATATTGGTTTTTGTTACACATTTATGTTACATAGTTCTGATGTATAATGTTACACATTATACAAACTGTTTTCATGCTTTAGGGCAATACTATTTTGTATCCAAAACATCAACTTTTTTTTTTCGGATTTCTAGTTAATCGGTTTTTTGGGCTTAGAAAGCCAGTTCGAGCGGCCACGGTTATAATATTCGGTTATATGTATATAATTAAAGTATGTGGATTTAGAAATACGTATAATTAAATTTTTTTTTTTTTAAAACCCTTATCTTGTTATTTGCAATTTTTACAAAGCGTGGGTTCTGGATACCCTTTACTATTTCGAGGATTTACTTATAAAATTCATCATCTTGCAAGTTGAATATATGTACATTGCTATTCATATATACGTACACTTTTGATTAAGAAGTTAAACTCCCGTCTTTTTATTCACAAAGTTATTGCCCGCGTCACCTCGGCTGCACTTATTGACGGGTGTTGACCTCAGCGAGATTGGAGGAAGTTTTAGGTGGTGCCGGTGGGCGTGGCGCACGGCAGCCGCAAGGTCGAAAGGTTAACCCGCGGCCAGTACGAGCACTGATGGACAGTGCCCCCGGGGTTAATTTGCAGGTCTGACGACTTCACAAATTACTTTACTTCATCGTTCAACAATGTGCTTCTTGGTGGGGTCAAAACCATTATTTGGCATGTCAAAGATCATTACACTAACAGTGGTCTGTTAAAAATGTTGCAAATATACAACAGACATTAATGTAAATTATAAAAAAAATGCATGTTGCTAATTAAAAAGATCGTTAATAAACTTTTAGGAACTGCAGTTTTTTAATACTAAATTATTACATATCGATACCTTAATCTACAAAGCAGTTAACTCCATTTTTCTAAAATGTGCAGGAGCAACAAAAATCTGTTTAATTTTGTAATTAAACTGATTACGAAAATTGTATAACACACTTTGGTAGATTTTTAATGCAGAAATAGGGTGGCTGAGATATTTTATTGATATTGTGATTTAGCTCGCACTTATAGGGAATATTTAGAGTTAGCTGAATTTCATTACCAAAATTGTAAAATATTATTGGGAGTTAGATGATTTTCCATGATAATTCACGTGTTTTAAAATTGATGGGAATTTTTGACTTTTAGTGTGCCATAAAACAATAAGAGAGGAAAATAATAGCATCAAAAACGGGTTTTTGACCATGATTAATTTGCGGATTAATGTGTCGATATCAGTGTAATTAGGTCAGTACAATAGTTTATAGAGGATGTAAAATATTGTTTTCGTGTTCCTTATGAAGAATATAAAACATGCATACGAATAATATCTAAATTAAATATAGCGATATCGCATGTTGCAATTTTATAAAAACATTGTGATTAGCATTAAACTAAGATGTGAATTTTTGAGGAGATCAAGACACGTGCAGTTGTAGAGCCAGACAAGGTAATATATTTAAAAAAAAAAAAAATTCTACATGAAATTGGTATTTGCGGCTGAAATTTCAAAGTTGTCCACAATTCAAAACAATAACTTTAATAACTTTGACCTCAATACAGTCTATATGTTGATTTATTTGGTTAAATTCTATTCGCAACATTCACAATAATCTTCGTGGTCTACCTTACTACGGCTAAATTAATTTTCGCAAATGCTTAAGCCAATTTTCTGTGGTCGCCTTAGGGAATATTCCCGGTCGAGTCTGAGGTGATAGAGAATTTAATGATACAATATAACTACACACATAATGCGTATATATAAATATTGATATATCTATAATATAATCATGTATCTACAATATAAACATACTAAAGTATTTTAAATACTAATTAAATTTATTAAAAAGATATACATGTAAAATCAATTTTATCAAAAAATATTGTTGTTGCGTTACCGGGATTCGAACTTGGATCACTTTTCCAATCAGGGGAAGGTGCATTACCAACTATGCTACAGTTACAGTACTTTTGACGTCAAAATTTCGAACCTGTGTGTTACACTTTTCAAATTAATACACATATCGTTCCATTATTTGAAAGCCATCTACATTGTTTGATTATGGATTGGAAAAGAGATCCAGGTTCGAATCTCGGTAGCGCAACAATATTTTTCGATAAAATTGATTTTATATGTATATATTTTCAATTGATACATTTATTACAACCTGAATAATTACAACTTCACAATAAGAATGTGTTCTCCTTAATAACACTAAAGTATGTTTACAGTATATCATAGAAAATGGTTTCTAGTAGAAATAGTAGCGATGAGATAACCCGCGATTTGTGTTCGATTATAACGATGGTTGGTATTTGAACTTCAAATTTCTAACCTAAATCACAGTTACCAATCATCGATACAATCGAACACTATTATAATCACAGTTTATCTCATCAAATTAAATGTTTACCACATTAAACTCTGAAGCCTAGAACTGAACCTACTCTAAAAAATAATGAATATCAAAAATAGTATTGAATCCATGTGGTGTGACACTTAGGACAATCCCCGGGAACGTTCGAAGAGTGCAAGAAACAACTTTTTAGCGAGTTTTAAGTAGAATTAGCACATGACAAGACTGATTGGCTGAATTATCTCAGATTACGTTTGTAAATATTTAGTTGGGTTAGGTTAGGTGAGCAAATATCTAGTTAACACTTTTAGATTAAATATAGTCTAAAATTTGGCGAACATTTACTATTTTTGGGAAACGAAAGTATTTTTTTGTATGCATATTTAAGCAGTTAAATACAGCCATTTTCAGAGTTGGTATGCTTGCATGTATGTATATTATCTGTGTAAGTACTGACTGAAAAAAAGAACTAAAAAAAAATATTTTTAACTTATTTTATTATCAAAATGATTTAAAAAAAATTCCTTTTTTATTTTAAAGCCGCTGTCAGAGTTGACATTCGTGTATTTTTGGTTACGCGAACTTTCTCCGTTTGCGTGTGTGATTTATTTCGGACGCGTGCAACGATTATATCTAAGGATTGGGCTCGATGATGCAATCCGTATTAATTACCAACTGAGCGCTTACGCAGTAGGTACTTATACCGCGTCGGTACCTTGTACGTTTTCTGAGAATAGCCAGTGGTTTATTGGTGCTAATGAATGGCTCGCTGGCGGCAGACGGCCGTAATGTGGTTATTCCTGGTATGCTTGCATCTACTCCACAATACAAGGTACTATCGTCAAGATTAATATAATTCGTTAAACCATTTTCAAAATTATTTTTTGCTAAAATTGGTTAGAACCTCGTGATTCGTGAGCGATATCTAATATCGTAGATATATCGCCCAGACCAGTGCCGACACATGGACGGCGAGACGCACGAAGGTTGTCTCCTTTCCGCAGGAACTGAATATCAAGGACCGACTCTCAACCGTTTGCGTAAGATGAATCATTTAATTTTTCGGGCATTTTGAGAAAAATATAGCTTGTTGTGGCGGGCCGCGTCGATGGACGGAAAGGAAGAGGAAGATCCCCCACCCGTTGGATCTATCAAGTAAAAAAGGCTACAAGCACTTCTCTGGTGACAGCCCTCAGATTTGCAGGATGCCGAGAATAATGGAGAAGGACCGACGTGGATATATAATCCCTACGGTTGTGGCCTGACTTGCAATCATCTCCCATGTCCGTTCGCGATCACTGCCAGAAGAACTACGTTTATCTATCTATTTATTGGGAGTATGCATTAATTCATGCGGTTTTCTAAGAGAGGGCGTTACTAGTATTATTTCGCGCCGTGTTCATCCGTGACTATATTCATTTGAAAGCTACTGTCATTGCGCGTCTTTTTCAGTATATGTCATTTGATTGAAGTGTAAACAACATTTTTTTCTATTCATTTGAACATGTCGAACTTTGTGCCAGAAAAAGTGTTTTTGCGGGGAGTTCTTCTTCATTACTTTAACATGAAGAAAAGTGCTACCGAAAGTCATCGTATTTTAGTAGAGGTTTATGGTAACCATGCTCTAGCTGAAAGAACGTGCCAGAAGTGGTTTGCACGGTTTAGAAGTGGCGATTTCAACTTAGAAGACAATGAACGACCCGGACAGTTGTGTTGTATTATGAGCTGTTGAAATCGGGTCAGACGATCAAAGGGGACCTCTACCGAACACAATTAATTCGTTTGAAGAGAGCGATTGCGGAAAAACGACCAGAATATGCAACCAGACACGAATCCATAATTTTCCATCATGACAACGCTCGGCCACATGTTTCAAGACCGGTTCAAAACTATTTGGAGAACAGTGGGTGGGAAGTTCTACCTCACCCGCCTTATAGCCCAGACATAGCCCCTTCTGATTACTACTTGTTCAGATCAATGCAGAATGCCCTCACCGGAATACGCTTCACTTCAGAACAGGGTATCAAAAATTGGCTTGATTCGTTCTTCACCACCAAGCCGGAGAAGTTCTTTTGGGATGGAATCCACAAACTGCCAGAAAGATGGGCAAATGTTGTAACTTCCGATGGACAATACTTTGATCATTGAGTGTATAACCATTTTTTCACAATAAAGCCTTAATTTTCGAAAAAAAAACGCATGAATTAATGCATACGCCTATTAAGATTAAATCCGCATGACTGTTTGTTGTCTATACAATCCCTTTGAACGAACTAAATCAAATTTTGCACAGTCACTCTTTAGGATCCTGCGCAAAACATAGACTCTAGGCACCCTTCCCCACTTCATCCCCCCCACTGACACAAATGTGTATTATGTTGATTCCATCCATTCCAATTTTTTTTCAGTTACACTCTGAGCCGAACTCTTGGGAAATACCCCATCCCATCCCTCCAGAAATCTCACCCTCTTCCTGCCTGGATCAAATTTACGTACATCGTTACTCTTAAGGGATAGCGCAAAATAAAGTATTCCACCATCTCCTAACTCCCTATTTTAAAATGTAACTATTATCTTTTAAGAATGAGTGACCTTTTACCAACTTATCTAGGAGAGTGTGTATTCTGACTGAACGGTGGAATTTATTAATTTCTCATCCAAAATTCTGATCCCGTTTCAAAAAAAAAAAACGCAGATATTCCATAAATTACCGAAGTAATGCATATTCACAGAAGCATTATTGTAACACCTGCAAGGCGAAGTGTAGGCTGACAGTGGCCGGCCTTCAAACATTATTTGCATATTATATTATTATTTGAACTGTGATAGTTGTATTTAGAAGTGCGATATTAATGAAGTAGAGATCTGCGCTATAATTGTGCTTCGTTGTTGCGGAAATATTCTCCCAGGAAGTTGGGAATGTTTTAAGTACCATCTGGAATCTGGATGTGTACGGTGCGCGCTTTATTATTGTAACAGATGTGATATTGAGACATAGGACAGATGTTGGTAATAATTCTTCAAGGGAGGCTCGAATACAATATCACTATAAATTAGATTTACTCATTTACGTAATTGTCTTTCTAGAAACGGAAAATATAATTTATCGTCGATTGAACTCGACACGGAATCAATTCCAATAATTTATCGGCGACCTCTTTTTTTATACGTTCAGCAAATCATCGGTCGCAATATTGAAATGATTTAATTGTGTATAGAAATTAACATCAGTGTTGTCTGTTATTTATTATCGATTGTATTTATTGGATCGGTATTTATAATCAAATATCAATACATACGTAATAAAATGGTCAGTAAAAATGTCAAGTCAAAAACCAACAAAGTTATTGGTTTTTTAAATACACGATCAGTAATAATAAAATGTCACTACGTAATAACAACCTAAACATACCAATAAAATATACTAACAAAATGTTATTATATCGTGACCTCGGAACAACAAGGTGTCATTTACATTTTGTTTAAAATTTATATCTTCGTATGAAAATTTTGAGAATAATTTTCGCTTCGATACCGTGTTACGAAAATGTCTTATTACGAATTTCCTAGTAGACACCGAGAAAGTGACACCGTAGTAGTTCAGGAGACACCGAGAAAACAAAATAATATTTTTTAGAACGACAACTTTACCGTTGATACAAATAAAATGTACGAATTATATATCTTGTCGGAAATCGGGAATCAGTTAACTTTGTAACGCAACATTTTTGTAAAAATTTTATCTCACGACCGATGAACCAAACTGTTCTGAAGAAATCGAAAAATGAACATTCAAAACATTGAAACTCTGTTTGATGTAAATAAATATCAGATGATACCACGCTCCAAGGACACGATACACTTGACTACTTATTTTAACAAGTTGTTAATAAAAGTACTGACCCAAATAAATATAGTGATTATTATCTATATCACAATTAGACTTAGAGTATCGTTTAGTTCAGATCCACTGACCGCACTGACAATTGATTTAAGAGCTTCCTGGGTTCGGCCATAATTTCCTGAAAGGCTCCGCGCCCTTTTCTGGTGGAAGTGAGGTCAGCGGACGCCGCTGTCCGGTTTCAGACATTACACCGGTTTCATCATTTACCATTATCAACGATGAAAATGAATGATAAATTGTACAAATGTATGATCTCTTCAATTAAAGCAATGTTGCCTGTAACGTTCTCTTCGCGTGTGCCCGTCTGTGCGGTCAATGGAGTGTGATGTATTTATACTCTGCGGTGAGTGCTGCACGTGGACCCGCACATCTCGCCTGATGAGTAATCGACTACTATTTCTCAGAAGAGGTATGACCTTCATACTGTCCAAGGGGTCCAAAAAATTTTCCACATTATATTAGATTCACAATTTTTAAATTTGATGACTTGTATTATATTTCAGAAATGTATTTCTGCGTGTCACACGTAGGTTGAAAGAAAAAATGTGGATACGTTCGATCCTGAATAGACGTTTATTTGTAAGTTTTTGGCAATTATAAAGTTGTTATTATCTCAACATCTTATTTTTCGAATAGAAAACAAATCCATTTCTATTGTTAGAAATATGAAAATTGGAAAACTGTAATGCTGCTGTACCTTATATAGGTATTCATTTAAATTATGTCCTATGTACGACTTTCTCGCTCATCCTAGGATAGGTTTAAAACATTAGTTGATGTAACAGTGTTACACGAACATTGATACCCATTTAATTATTTTTATTTCTGTGTACATGAATGTCACAAGAAAACGAGGGCGACCACCATTAATAATTTTTGTTTTTAAATACGAAGATAGTGTATGATTAAACAGTTATGTGTAAACCGCCTTTGAGGTGAAATTTTTTTACGAAAATGGCGCTATAAAAATTATCAAATGTTCTTATTGTTATTATTTAGCATGACCGAATAAGATAAATTCTGAGGGAAGATATCAGAATCGACGATTAAAATAAAAGGAAAGTTTGTTGAAAAGAAAGTGTGTGCATGTAGTGGAAAAATAAGATGTTTTTATTGTCAGGTTGTGACATTCTAGCATCGGGATTCATTTAGAAATTTAGTGCTTTGGTCATCACCTTAATTCAATATAGGGAAAATATTAACAAAATATTTTTTAATCGAAAGATTTGACATACCTATTTGTCTACGGTTAGTCCATGTTAATGAACCGTCTCCAGACATAATGAAAATGTTAATATTCTGCCATCAGGGCCGCGCTCGCTTTCGGCAGAATCCACTGGGACCATTATTATTCCACAGCTTCGAAATGGCTTTCCGTAATGGCATACTATAGGTATGATCCTACCAGATTATAAGGGTCTTCGGGAACTCCAGATCGCCAATCTTATGACTCAACTAGGGTCATTTCAGCATTCCACAGTTCCTCTGTATGTAGGTGCATGTATACGGATGAAATTTTGTCTTTGGGTTTCGAGATTTAGCGGTAAAGATTGGCATGCATCAGTTGGTCAGTCTACTCTATGCTGCCCTTTATCGCGAGTTTCGAGTATACAGGGATGTCCCTAGAAGTTCTGCTCTATTGGACAAGCTAGACAATGTCGCACAAGACATTGTCTATATTGTTTCTACAATCGCAATAATTGCATTGGCATAAATATTGTATTCTGAATGCTATTATTATAGCTCTCTGAATACAGGATGAATAGCAAATTTATACATGCAATCGCATCTCTATATGAAGGAAGTTCATAGCTGTTCAACTTGTATATAGATAATTGTGTGAAAGAACTGGAATATATTAATGTAGGAGCGAAAATGGGCGATTTGATTGTATGCTGATGATGCAGTATTAATGGCAAATAATAAACAAGAACCACGGAGGCTAGTGAGTAGAATGTACTATGTGTGCAAGGAAAGCGACCTTATTATGAATGTCAACAAGTCGAAAGTGATGGTATTCGAGAAGGAAGAAAGCAAGACAAAGTGCTAAATACTTGTAGGTAATGAATGTTTGGAACAAGTAGATGAGTTTGTGTATCTGGGAAGTATATTCGATAGAAATGGAAAGACAGAGAAAGATATCGAAAGGAGGGTGAAGTGAACGGCGCTTTGAATGGAATTATAGCTAATGGGAACTTGTCAACTGAGGGAAGACTAGCGGTTCACAATGGAGTCCTGGTACCGACACTGATGTATGGAAGTGAGGCCTGGAGCTGACAGAAGAGGATTGAAAGTAGACTGAATGCAGTGGAAATGAGATCACTTAGCCGTATTTGTAGCAGATCCATTTATGACAGAGTAATGTAAAGCTGATCTTAGTGTAATGAAATTAGAGAAGATTAAGAAAGGACCACTTAGGTTGTTTGGTCATATGGAACGGATGAATGAGGAGAGAATGGTAAGAAAGATATACGACGAAAGTGTTGATAGAACCAGAAGTAGAAGACGTCCTCGGAAGACTTGGCACGACCAGGTAAACCAGATACTGGAGGATGGTCCTGTTAGAAGCCTTAATAATCGTCGAGCTTGTATGAGAAGATATATGAATGTAGATGAGGCGAGAATTGTGTGTCAGGACAGACAAGAGTGTGGCGCTCAGACAGAGAAGAGTGTGGCGCTCTATCCTCGGGAATCCTATGGATGGTAAGTAAGTAAGTAGATAATGAGCCTCTCGACGATATAACGACATGACTCTTGGCATTAATCTCATTGGTTTGAGTTCCAGCGTTTGTTTTATAACGTTTATTCGTTATTTTTTTGCATTGCATTCACTTTGCTTTTCAAGTCGGGAGTTCTCGACTTTTAAAATAAAAAATTAAAAAGGATTTCAGATTATTTTGTTTGTGTATTTAAATTTGTCTCCTCTTGAAGTGCTGCCCTAAGGCTCTTCGCCTCGCTTGCCTATTGGTTAGATACATTAGGCTAGACGCATACCTTTGATTATTACCGCGACTAAACTATTGAAATCGATGAACCCCGAGATGTCTACTCGACTAAACCGTATATAACCAATCAGTTGCCAATGAAATCTCCCAACATTCGTGTGCGTGGTCCCATACGGCTGAACTGTTTAGTCGAGTGTATGCGCATGCCAATACACGACAATGTACATAGATGTCGACCGATAGTATGTTCGACTCTCTAGAAGTATGAAATAACTTTGTAGTCACTGTCTCATGACAAGAAACTGCGCGCTGCGTCCTGTAATAAGTCGAACAATCGCGCGCCTAGAATTTCGCATGCATTTGTTGCCGAAGTTTAGTATGCGTACTGTTGTTTTGGGTTTTTGTCAGGTGCCAAGATTCTTAACCCTGCAACTGCACCCAACCGAAAACCCGGGATTTTGTTTTGATTTAATGTAGTCGACAAACAAACAAACAAACGATGTTTCACCAGTTTATTATGGATTTAGACATTTGACCATTCGCCGATCGTAGTGGTTTTTAGTATTTAGTATATTTGGCATCAGACTTTTCACTTGTTGTCTATATTCAAACTTGAAAAAGACTATTCCGTCAAATTAGGATTGATGAATATCATCGCTATCATAATGATAATATTGTATTATGCAATTTGAAATTTTAAGCAATGGCGTGTGTCCCGTACAGAAAAGGAAGCGGTGCTACTGCGACACCCTGCATATTAAACAATTTCATTTGTCTTCGGTAGGTGCGAGGCCGCGAGAAGCAGGAAATAGTAATGATCCCACACATCCTTTCATCGATTGTTTTACAATTTCTCCCGTGAATATAATTTTAATTATATTTGCGTGATATTTTTTTTTTTTAAATCTAAAAAATAACTTTATTTTCTTAGCTATTATGACGTCATCAATGTTCAATATATCTCAACCGACATTTACATGACATTTTTTATTACCATTGTGTAGACTTTTTTTTTGTCTATCGATCGTTTTAAAGAATTGTTTCTAACCGATGTGGTAAAAATTAACAGAAATATACAAAACATATTACGGTATTGAAATATTTATTTATTCAGATGCGTGCGTAGTTCTTTCCTTTCGTCTCCGCCCAGTCTATATCATTAACTATTGCAGAAGGTTTAAAAAAATATTATCGGGTGTTTATTTATTCATTAACATAATTTCAATGTATTAAAATGATTTTTTCCTCCGCATTTTAATACTATCCATTGCAGACGGCCTCATGGCGCAACTTCCGTAAAATTTGAATGCTCCTTCGATCGTGACCAGGAGACTTCGAAATAATCCCCCGTTAAGTTTACAAACTTGTGTACAATATACAGGGTGTAATTAATTCTCAACCAATACGCATTTTAATAAATCATAGTCACTGGAGGGTTTCGATTAATTGAACATATTACATTTATTTCGAACAATAAATTTGAATCAAAAAATATTTTTTTTAAATGCCCAAACTATATTTTCTAATGTCCTCAATTACTTAGGGGCTGAAGCAAAAATACAGGTCAATATCGCAAAATATTTATGTAGATTTAAAGATTAAAATGATTTTGTAGAATCTTCAAACAATAATATTTTTCAACAGATTTCGAAACTACTTTGAAATATATGCTGATAATTAATTACTTTGTCTATGTAAATGTTATACACACGCGAAACGTACCTGGTTGTTGCGGTCAATGGGGGAAGGATTTTAAAAATATTTTCGCTTGTTGACTTTTTGCGTGAAAGTGCGATACTTTACAACGTGGACGTGTCACAGAGCATCCATGTTTTTTTTTTTTTAATAATATGTCTCATTAGAGAATTAAAAAAAAAATGTTTTTTTTTATTTAACAGCTGTTCTTATAAATTGAGAAACAGTTATTTTATGTTTTATCTCACACAATATAGGATTTAAAAAACAAATTGTTAGAAGAAGGAAACATAAATCCACACCGGTTGCACGCTCGTTGTCGTAAGTCTAGTAAGGTCAATTGAAAAATGCTACAACGACCCAACATTCTATTGAAACTCTACTAAAAATAATCAGCACCCTTTCAGATGGCGGTTCAAAAATTGTGAATCGTCAACGAATGGTTATTAACAAGACGAATCGCGCTCTTTTGCAGAGTCTAATAAGTTGATGAATTCTTACACAATAAATTGAGTCAAAATAGGCAGTTACACAAAGTGCCACGGAAAGAGCGGTGCTGAATATCTCGACTTTGAGAGACAGAAAATCCAAGGTTGCCGACATTGTACAAACTGTCGCGGAACTGAAGTGAGACTGTGCCGGACACGTAGTGATATTAACCGAATAACGTCGGAATGATGAAATCCTCCAGTGGCGTCCGTGGTTGGTCAAAATGAGATGTGGGCTTTGTTAGAGAACCGGGGATTGTGGAGAGTGACGGGGGTGACCTATGTTTAGCAATGGACGCAAACAAGCTAAAGAAGTTGAACAAATATTTAGGGCACACCCATTTGATGACCAGTCTCGGCAGGAAATTTGCGCATTAATAATGATGACGTGGTAGCCAGGTTGGCATGATCGATTGTTTGTTTTCGCGGTGCCGCCTCGATTCCCGTAATACGGCGTGACGCCGCGAGTACACTTTTCTTCACACAAATTAGTTTATTTTTTTATTTCATTAGAAGAATCTCAGATATAATACATTTTTTACTTCTCTATGAGAGTGTCTCTATAAACTCGTGTGTACAGAAGGGGTAGGTATAATATAGATGAAAATGTACAAATTTATTGTGAGCAGCGTTCACAGGCATCTTATAATCATGTATCTGCTAGGTGTTTGTATACATATTTTTTGGTTTCAGTAAAAATTTTATAATAAGAGGGAGATTATGTCTAGATAAATTAAGTGGTTTTGAGTTGTAGTATATTTAAGTTTTGAAATGTGAATTGTATCTCTAAATCTCGTAGATCGTTTCTAGTTTTTCATTTTAAAAATTTGGCAAATTTTTTTTTTGTATATATCTATTATTTTTGGTACTCTGAATTCTGTAAAGAATTGGGCACATGGATAGTCATTTTTTTTTTAGTAATTTCTAATTGTGATAATAAAATTTTGTATGCTCCTCCCCATCTAATAATACCGTATTGCGAATGTGACTGAACGAACGCGTGATATAGTTAAATTTGAAACATTATCTACTTAATTATATGGTTGTATTTATGGCTGAAATGGCACCATATTTTTTTATTTTATAGTTCCAATGTAGACTGGTCTTTTGCAGTAAGTACGCCGGTCGTTATCGCGGGATAATCGGAGCGTCCCGAGCGATAGGTCAATGTCTCGGAATGCGTGGTTATTTCCTAGAAAACTTCGTTCATATTGTGCGTGGCTGAGTTTGGCGTACTGTGATTGACAGGACAGCTTTGTATTACATGAGAAAATACTTATGCGAATTTTTTTATTTTATTATTATATATATATATTTCCTTCAATTTTATTTAATTTCTTTTCTCTTTCACAGTGAAATTTAATTAGTCGTAATTTGAAATTCGGCATAATTAAATGACTTTTTAAATTGTTTACAAGGTTAAGAGTTTTACGTGTATAGTTGATTATACAGGGTGTAACAGACCTAGTACATAATATTTTATGAGCGGATCAATGGTTCTGACCAAATTACTAGTTGAAAATGTTCAAGAAATATGTGCAAATTCTGTACCGTTACGAAAAATATTATTGTATGAGATTTTTACTAAATCATATTAAGCTTTAATTCTACTCACTTCGATATAAATATTTGCGTATTTGACCCATTATTATTCTATATCTTGGCTTCAGGCCCTAAATCATCACTACTCCAGTATGGAATTATTGGGTGGGGAGAGGAGCATTCAATTACATAATTAACTCAGTAAAAGCAATATAGAGAATAATTATTAAAGTAATATTAAAAAAATAACTTTTTCAACACAAACACTATTTTCAAAATTTCCAGTTCTTAATATGGAAAATATACGAAAAAACTAGATTATTCAATCAATCAAAGAAAATATCACTATAAAACTTGAAAAAGGTACGTCTTTAAGATTTCAAAATTCCAAAATGTTACACCAAACACTACCAACAAAATTTCATATATTTAGGCATAAAAAATGTCAATAGCCTCCCTACAGATTAATTACACAGAAATTACGAAGAAAAAGGTTATAAAACAACAAATAAATAAATTAGACAAAACACTTCAAAAATACACAATTTGACAATAAATAATATTATAGATTGCAATTATAAAACTTCTGACTCTTTTAAATATTACTACAGTAAGACGCTCTCCAAGCGCAAGAGATTCTTTTTTGGAGAGGTACAGCCAAATACAAAAAATATGTAACTTTAGTTTGTAATATAATCGAGTTTGTAATTCATATGTAAAATTGTAAAAATTAAAATATATATGTAGTCTAACCGCTCATTGTTCGATGACCTTTTATTTTGTGTATTCAATGTAAAATTTGAAATTAATAAACATTTCAATTAATTGAAATAGTTGCATAATTACAGTTTTTTTAAATGCTTATATCTTTGACATTGTTTAGAGCGATTATGTATATGCAGCTTGAACATTTTTGACTCATTTTTTAAGTTTGTATCTGCCCATAAAATAATGTGTACTATGTGTATTATACCCAGTATCTAAATTTTCATAGCACATGAAATGACTAGTTGAAAATTGTAAAAATACCTAAGATCCTATGTGATATATATTTTCATGCTTATATTTTTTTCAAAATAAATATTGCTAATTAAAAATTATTTTTAACAATTTATTGATGGTCTTTTAAATTCAATGATGAGATAAGTTATTAAAATGTATTTATAAAAGCAGAGATCACATCTTCGGAAAGACTTTTTCTTTAAGAATGTGAATTACAGAGTAATAATTTACAAATTATAATTGTATATTTTCCATATCTTTTGTTTTCAAACACTTTACATACTATGTTATTTTCTAAATTTGAAATTAACTAGGTTTTATATAACTCGTTTTATTTTAAATTTACAATTTTGATATGTGAAAAACTGTGATCCCACTTTTAGAAAAAATAAATCCAAGATTAATATAATGATTACCAATATATATTTTTATTTTCAAGCCTCGTGGAAATGATGTTGTGGTATGTATCATATTACATCTTTATAAATAATTTTGTTAAAATGCAGGAGATGAGTAGATCTATTGCACAGGAGTTCTAGTTTTGAAATACATTATGATGTCAAAGTAAAAACTTGGTAGGGAGCCAATTAGGAATTTGCATTATTTAAATAATTTATTTTAATTTGTATTAAAATATATTTAATTATCTTTGTTAATAGGATAGGAAGAGGTTCAGGTACGAATCGCGGTAGCAACCAAATATTTTTTCGATAGATATTTTTTCTCTATATCTTTCTAATTGATTAATTTAATTTGTTTTAAAATACCACAGAACTCTTTTCTGAAAATGCAACTTCACAACAGAAATGTGTTCTTCTTAATATAGTTTAGATATATTTTCTTATTTCTTAAGAATGAATGATTATCTAATGATTACTTAACCAACTGTGTCCCTAATTTCTACAAATATTTTTGTAAATTATACTTGAGAATCTTTATTTCATAGATAAAATACAAGGAGTAAAAATGACTACATATTAACAAAGTTTACAAGATTGCAATCCCTCTAAACATTTATTTTTAATTTTCCAGAAGGATGTGGTCGTCGGGCAGCCCATTCCGCTGCGGAACTCTGGCACTTCAGCTCTAGTGGAGACTGGCATACAGAACCCCCTAAACGACATAAGGTATCCCATCACGGCGGCCATCACCAATCAGTCTCCTCGAGCGCAGCAGGAGCCACACCCAGATTTGGAGAGAAGTCCCCAGCACCCTCCGTATCCCAACCAGAGAGAGATTGAAGTAGACAACCAACCCTTCGAGGACAACAATAATGGCCCGATATCGGAACAGGAGCTGGAGAATATTGTCAATAATAATGCGGAGAATTATATTGTGAGCGAATACGAAAACAGAAACATGAATCTAGAGGCTAGCCGAGCGAGAGCGGTTGAAGTATTTGAATTGCCACAGACTTCGAGGAACTTGTCTCCAGCACATGTATCTCCGAGGCGCGAGACAGCTACACCGGATGTGTTGGCAGAACACAAGGATTGGTTTGGTTAGTTTTTAAATATGGATCCTAAAAATGTATCTTTCATCTTTTAAGACCAGAAAAACAGTGATATGTAAATTTTTGAGTGGTTGTCAGCTTTCCATAAAATAAAATTACAACCTCATTGTAAATGTTCATGTTTGTGTTTTTGCACTATTAGTACCTATACAGTACGAAAATAGTATAAAAAAAAATGTACGATAGTAAAATTCTACAAAATGTTCTTGTGAAATTGGTGAACTTTATTCACCATGTTACCATTATATTATATTAGCTGAAATATCCGGCGTTGCTCGTACTTTACGCAGACTGAAGCATTTAGGGGGATGGAGGTAGTTTTATTTTTCGAAATCAGATTTAGACAGTAATTTTCCTCTTATTTTGAACGTCAAGTGTGCAAAATTTCATTAAGAAGTACCATAATTCTGCTTTAAAGGCTGAGAAAGGGGGATGAGGGTGGTTTTTCGAAATCTCATTTACACAGTAATTTTCCTCTTATATTGAACGTCAAGTATGCAAAATTTCACCAAGAGGTACCAAAATTCTGCTTTAAGGGGTGTGAAAGGGGGATGGGAGTGGTTTTTCGAAATCTCACATAGACAGTGACCTTCCTCTTATTCTGAAGGTCAAGTGTGCAAAATTTCATCAAGCTCGGAAAAAACTGTAGATTTGTATAAAAAACAAACAAACCCATTTAAATAACATATATAGATTATGATTTCAAAATAACAAATATTACTTCCAATATTTAAATGATTATTTTTCTCTTAGATAATCCAAATGAAGATTTTCCGAGGAATCAACTGCAATATTTGCAAGTGATTGGGAGGGGATGGTTTGGCAGGGTAAGTTTTTTCCATATATCATGCAAAAAAAAATTTATTTTTTCATACAGAAAATATACAAAAAAGTCAATTGTACTTGAATGCATTATTAAACTAGTTAACTGTTTGAAGTTACACAATTTTTAATGCTTGATGCTGATTAGTGATGATTGTGATTGTGACTGTGATTGTGCGTTTGGTATTTCTTTTATAACAATGATTGGTGACTGATATTTAACTGTTAGAGATTTAGTTTCCACTATATCTGCTCGCCGAATTACGAATAATCAATTACTAATCATCCCTATAATTTTCACAATCACAGTCACAATAACGGTTAAAATAACTGTTTAGCTCATCACTAATACTGATAGCCTTGGGCCATAAAGCTAAATGAGACATATTATAATTTGTCATCTTCAATGTCAACACGTTCACAGCAATGGAATTGAGCTTTTCAAAATATCATTAATTTTAGGCAGATCGTTTTTAAGTTTGATTTTTGATTGTTGCTGAATTAAGATTGTGTAAAATAGTCATATAATCTTATCATTTCATATTTATTTATTTGAAAAATGTTGAGGGTAAACTTGCAGCAAGTTGCACATTGACAAATTGTCTCAGAACGGTTGTTTTTTTGCAAAATAAACATGATCAATTTGTATCATTTCAGATTGTAGAGGGAGAAGCCCACAACCTCGTCCCGATTGATAATTTAAACGGTAACCCATCTCCTCGGCATATCCCCGCCAACACCGTGACGAGGGTCGCCGTCAAAATATTAGATGAAAACGTGACTGTGATGGACAAGTGTACCTTCCTAGAAGAATGTAGATTATACAGAGACTTGAGACATGAAAATTTACTCAAATTCAATGGAAGAAATCTTACGCAGGATCCGTGGCTTGTTTTGTTTGAGTACTGTCCTATGGTAAGTGTCAAATGATTCATTCTAATGCCATTATTTATAACAATTTACTTAGAATACTTTAAATATGTTACAATATTATTGTTAGCCATGTTTAACCTTTCCCATAGGGTGCTAAAATAATAACACGCACTCCGGTGCTGTAAACTCCAGTTTACATGGAAACTATTGCGATTTTTAAGTCGGATAAATATTAATATTTTACATTTATTACTTATATTAATCATTAAAATGATAGTTGATATATATATATATATATATATCAATTAGTCTAAAAAAGTGCTGAGAATGAGAAAAAATATTGGTTATACACAGAGACATATCTAACTCGGCCAGCGTACGCTATCGCTCTGCCACTAATGCCAGCAGTTCACTCTCTCCAAGGCTCCTCATCTTGCTCTGCCTCGTTCCATTCCTGTCGGAGCGCGGACGGGACGAGGCAAAGCGAGATGGCACGAGACGATCCGTGTCGACACGATAATAGGCAATCCAAACTGAGAGCTGGGGTACATTCTCGTGCTCTGCTCCTAGCACAGTACCTCGGTGAGAGTAGACTGCCGGCATAAATAAAGTGACGATCAGCATCCGGCGCCCCGTGCACTACGCCTTATGTACCTCTACACATGTACACATACAAATCACGTCAGGTTCTTCGAGAAAACATTTTTCATTGTTGCGTATGGTAAATACTTATATATTGTAATTATTTTATCCTATAGATAAATATATTACGAAGGAATACCTAAAATGTGAACTCTGTATTTAGTATATTTACAGAGATATTCACATAATTAGAGGCAATATCAATTCAGTTTACATCACCGGAGAGGAAAGGTTAACAAATTAAATAAAAATATATTATCATATAAAGTTATCTGACCCCGGTTTCCCTAATTCAACAGTTAATTGGTGTAAGGTTTCATGATTTTTTTTTAAAATAATCATTTATTTCTGATAATGTTAGAATATTGTTGATAATGTACATATAGCCTGACAGAAATTTTGATAATGTAACAACTTTATTTTAATTGCAAATTGTTTGTTTTAAGGGTGATTTGAAGCAGTTTCTTTTATCAAATAAATCTCAGATGGCATCCCTTAATCAGAAGGGGGTGCCACTGAAGCTTCAGTGTGAAATAGCCGCTGCCTTGGAATACTTGCATCGGCACAATTTGGTTCATCCGTGAGTATATTTGTTTATTCTTAGTTTGGTAACAGGTTCAGGGCCATCTTCTGTAAACAGGTAATACCTTCCCAAGTCAAGAATGAATGCTCAATATAAGAAAACCCCTTATTTATTACTTTTCTAGAAACTGAACTAAAATAGGTGAAAATTTAAATTGAAGGGGATCATCCTTTTGATAATGATTGTAGATGATTTTGCGTTACTACACTTTATTACTGTATCTACTTGAAACTCACAGAAAAGCAATAAAATTATTTAAAGAAAAAATGCAACATTTAAAACAGCATCATATTTGTACTGTCAGTGAACAGTAGAACTTATTGTAAAAATTGCTGCTTTAACCTTTTGAATGCCAGCTTTATTTATCATGGGAGACACCTGTAGGCCACCTATTTTTCCATAACATAAATTTAATAAAAAACAATCAAAATAAACACAATATGGTAGAAAGGTGTAAAAACTTACCAACGAATTAGGTTATTAAAATTTATGATGAAGTTTTTTAAATAAAAATCTCAGCAAAATCTTTAAAAAAATATACAATAGGGTTATCACAATTTCACTATTTTTTTGTTTTTTTTTCATCTTATTTTTTAATCACCAAAAGATATATGAGAAAACTTGTATAGAAAATACAAAGAATCAAAATCAAAAACAGAAAGTCAGTTAAATATCGTTAGCATAAAGATAAAAAGTGACTTTTATAGACACATTAGATAGATATATTCACCCACAATACACTAAAAATACAATTTTATGAAAAAACTGATGTATATCTAATATAATTGGAAACAAATTCGAGCAAAAAATCACACTAACGAAAACAAAGCAAACTAAATTGGACAATTCGCGAAATCCGCTTTAAAAAATACTTAAGTGCCAACCCTAGCGGCCTCTGGCAGCTGTCAAATGAAGCGCATTGACAAATTACAGATTTTACGAGATTTGAAGGTTTCATAAATATTGTGAGAGCTTAGGATCGTTGACCATAGATGACGGTACAATTTCGAATAGGTGACGTATTGAAAATCGTGATTCTTCACGCGTATTTAAGATCAAACAGTGCGTGTACTTTTGCACGTCATGGCCTCGAACAGGATAATTTGAAATTAGATACAACTCAAAATATTTCACGGCAATGAAAAATACCTGTCCGCTGATATGTATCGAGCTTTCCCGTCATTCAGTGGACTCTTTAATTTAATTAATGATCTCGTGGAACCCCTACTAGATAGTTAGCAGACTGTGACTGTTGATCATGCATTGATTTTTTAAAAATCATTTAATATTTATAGTCGATGGGGTTCTCAACCTTTTCATGTACATAAAACTTTTACTCCTATAATTTGGAAAACAAAAATTAATTTGCCTATTTCCTCACATTCACAGTAGAAAGTGAATTAGAATTTCCTCCGATCTTATTAGTTTTAATGTATTCAATGTTGTTTTGCAGCGATGTGGCTTGTCATAGTTGCCTAGTTGCCGAAGGCCCCACGGCCCGCCTCGGAGATTATGGCGACTCGGAGAGAAGACATCCAGAAGACTACTTCTCTCCACAGGGAGATAAGCCCTTACCGGTGCGATGGCTGCCGCCAGAGTCCGAGCCTCATCATCAGGTGGGCAGATTATTATTTTAGAATATAATGAAGCGGGTAGAAAAATAATGTTTGAAAAATACTTATCCTAACTCTCTTGCGTGTTACTTGATTTTAATTTATGATATGAAAAGTTGGGTAACATCCAGCATATCTACTTATAAAATTTTTGTCAAATTACCTGTTCCGTACAAAAACAAGAATGTAGACATGGGTGGTTCGCCGATCTCAGCTTCTCTCAACCGGCGATGATGATGATGATAATGAGGTCGAAAAAATGAAACACAAAAGATGTTCAATATAAGCACACTACGGCGATAAAATAGAGAATGACTGTCGCATGCAGAATACCCTGTTTTTATTCAGATTTATTACAATACATTCAGTTATGTTTGCAAGTACCTACTCAGTGACAGGCCGCCGCTTGTGACGTTTTACTAAGACATCTTTGTTTCCTGATATCTATCCCATGAGTTTTTTTTGGCACCATGCCAATGATTATACCTTTAAATTATTAACATGTGTCTTATCGTATCAATTAATTGGCGCCCCTCGGCGAGTAATTCTGTGCGATACATTACATACATTATCGCAGACCTACGTTCTGTATAATTGCAATTTCACAATAAGAATGTATTCTCCTTAATAAGATTAACTTTACATTAAAAATGACACAAAATGTATATTTTAACATTTTCTAGGTGACATATGAAGGAAACATGTGGTCGTTTGGAGTGTTCTTATGGGAGTCATGCTCCTGGGGTGACCTTCCCTACGAACAACTGTCAGATGAACAGATTGTGACCGAGGTCATGTGCGCTGATGGAGTGAGATTGCCACATCCCGTGCCTAACACAGAATACGTAACATACCTGTGAGTGCTTCTCGATGTAGTAATTACCCAATTAAATAGTTTATGTGACTTTCTAAATTATATTAGTAAATCCTGAATGGGAAGTTTACAGAGAAGAGCACAATTCGTGTAATTAATGTTTACAATCTATAATTTAAAGTGTTAGTGTAAACCTATGGATATGTTTAAAATACTATGATTGTGGTTCACCATAATTCTTTTGGTTTTATTTTTATTGTACATTTATTTTAATTTGAATGTTTTGCATTAATACTTCTTGTTCATTATTTCCATTATAAGTCGTTTGGTCATATCCTGAACACAGCCTAATTTGTCTAGTATCGAGAGCATTATTGAAATCATCTTATTCGTATTGCAGATATAACGTAATGCAGTGTTGTTGGCACGGTGATCCTATCCAGCGCTGCGCCTCCTCCCAGGTGTCCAGTTACTTGCAGAACATTTACTCCAACTACCACCAGGCATCCAGTCAGTCGGAGGAGTCTGTCACCCATGACTTTGAAGCTCGCTGGCAGAGCCTTAAACCGAATAGCATTCCTAAAGTGGACAATGGTCTTCCATACACGGCTCCTTCGCCTAGTCGGGACAATTATTACGAACTTAAATTTCCAAACAGTGATATAAATCTCGATTCAGATTCATCTCCCATTCCGAGGGATCATCAGTTTGTTTATCACAACCTTGCCATATCCTCGGATACTCTGACAGGAGATGAACTTTCTGTCAAAGCCAAGTCTGACAGCTTGACTAATTTGCACGGTTCTTTCGAGTCTGTTCTGGAGAAAAATTGTAATGTGCATCGTGACAAGTCAGTGAACAGTGTGAACCCTCCCTTAAGTGTGAATCCTCAGTCCAGCACGTTCTGGGAAACATCCCTGACAGAAAATTCTTCCCCTTTTACCCAGTCAGACGGTAATTCTGAAAAGTTACTTTTTGAAAAGGAAGTCTCCCAAGTGGCACCCTGGCTGCGTGACGTGCCATTCACAACGCCCGAAGACATATCTTATATTAAGAATGTGAGTGATGTCATCAGTGACTTTGACAATATGCTGAGCTCTGAGAAGACTTCCAGTTCCGAGTCCAGCCATCAGACGAGTCCATCCAGAGAGGTAACCAGTAATCCCAAGTCCTCTTCGGGAATAGCTGTCGATGTATCCACCAGTGATAAAACACAGACTTCCGAAAAGTTATGCACTGAAAATCCTGACATTTCTAAGGCAGATTCTGTTAGTGATTTAACAAAATGTTTAAGTGATAGTCCGTCAGAAGGAACTTTAAATGATGCCAATATAGATAGTGACGTTGCAAATAGCCCATTACGCCATGTACCTGAAACTCCTAATATGGATAGTAAAGAATCTTATCCGACATTGGATTTCAGATTAGTGAATACACAAGAAGAGACCGCTATATGTGATGCGGTCCCTCCTGTAGAAACTGGACAGGAATTCGATTCCCTACAGGACTCTAGTTACACTCCGGATCCATTGAAAGACACAGCTCAAACGAAGATCGAGAGTGGGGACGACAATTGGGAAGTACGCAGACAGTGCAGTTCTGGATCAGAAACGGAAGATGAAATTTGGAAAAAGAGAATAGAAATGGGGACGATCACAGAAAAGATTAAAATGAAATCAAAGTCAGTCACAGACTTCATGGTCTTGACACATATTGATATGGATTTTACAGATTTAGAAAGTGAAGAAACTTCGTATACCTCCATGGAAGGCAAAGGCAATATGTTTTTTGATATTATTCAAAAGAAATTCAAGCCTGACTCGCCTCCGAAGGAATCTAGTCTTCCCACTCAAGAATATTTATCGTTTCCCAGAAACTTTTCCTTTTCGCTCTTGTCTCGAGTGGAGAGTCTCCAGCCGGACCTAGATCTGTACAAATTGTGGAGGAGCCACCGTTGTATGGCTGTGAAAAATTTAAGACACACGAAAAGTCTAAACGACTTGACGGAATCTCAAACCAAAAATGTGTCTGTTAAGGAATTGCAAATGTTCAAAGTGAATTTAGATACTTTTTTAGATACAAATAAATCCCCCGAAAAGGGAATAGTTTCAAATGATCCGTTCATTCAAAATGTAAAGACTATAGTAGTTGCTGAAGACCCCTTGGAACATGTGTTTAATTTCCAACATACAGTGTCACCATCCGAACGAACTGATGCATCACACAATCAAATACAATTCAATCTTCCGGGTAATTTTAGCTTTCATCTGCCAGGTAAGGAGATTAGATCTTTTCCTAATATTTCCCAGCAACCGAATCCTTCGCTCGGCTTCATGAGTGACCCTGTTGATCATTTGAATGTTGCTTTGGAAGAAGAGAACCTCAAGTTTTCCTCCAATTTCAACGATATTAACTTGAATCTCTACGCTACGGAGCACAGTGCGCAATCAAGTAATGAGGATGATGCTTTCGGAAGTTCCTTAAATGACCCTTGGGAATCGACCAAGTATATAAACCCTCCAGACAGTTTCCATTTTGATGTACAAACAAATTCTGATACTAAAGTCACAAATGAAGGACCTGTAGTGATAGATTTATTCGATAGTCAAGATTCAAGCCATAATCTTCAGGATAAATCCCAAAATGTTACAATATCACAAAATGAAGTAACTTCTTCTGTACTCCCAAATTTTACAAATGTGTCTCAATTGGATCTTGAATCTTCTCTATCAGCTAATAATTTCCATACTGATTTACAAACAGACAATGTGTCTACAAGTACTCCGGTCTTATCTAATGACAAAACTATATCCATAGAGAATGAAATAACTCTAGATGATGTCAAAGAAATAGCTATCGATCGCGATAATCTAAACACCAATGAAATAATTGATAATGCAAACTCTCAGGTTGATCAGAAAATTCAAGAAATTATGCATAATGAAATGTTAAATCTCACGACAAAGTTGGCTATTGCTGAAAATGAAAATAATTTAAACATTGAATACTCGGGCCCTCTTGAAATAGAACAAGTCATCGAAGAAGTTTATGAAAATATCGAAGAACCCGCATGGAATGATCATTCTGATACTCGAGAAAATATGGAAGTAAGTGATAACCGGAAAGTGGACAATAATTCCACAGAAACCAACTCATTGCCGACAGGTACTGAAAGTGGAATTGAATCACATTTTGAAACCATGGACAAGCAAAGTATAATATGTCATGTGCACGGTGATAACTTGATATCTCAAAGATCCGAAATGGAACATACTTGTGATGGTTCACATTCAACTGAAATAGAAAGTGGTATTGTTTCGCTGGATCACAGTGAACCCAATGTCATGACCGATCAAAATCTCGGTGAGAAAGTTATTGGTATTAATAAATTAAAATCAGACTTGACCGATATTAATAAAATGTTTATTGAATCAGAAAAAATAATAGCAATACCAATAGATACAATGATGATAAAAACTATTTCTGACGAGCCTGTCTCGTTATCCAATAATGACTTGATTCCTGATGCTTTGGAATTAAAAAAAGCAATGCATATTGCTGAACAAAAAGCGGGGTCTCGTGATGGTATTGATTCCGTTGAGCAGAAGCCGGATGAAGTTGATAATTTAGAAAATCCCATTTTAGATCCGGAATTGACTGTAGTTGGTACAAAATTTGATGAACTTGAAAAAGAAACCATTTTTGACAGTAGAGACACAGAAAAAATTGATAATATTGTTAGGAAAGAAAATAACTTCACAGAAGGAGAATCTATGTTATTTCATGTAAACGCTGACTTAAGAACTCAAAATTATACATCTGACAAAATAAATGTTACCGAGACGGAATATAAAACTGAGAAATTTGAACAGCCAAAATCTGATTTCACTGACATTAATTTACAACTGATTGAATCAGAATGTGAAATTGTTGCTGAAAAGCTGCCTGAGAGTAATTTCCATATTGAATTGTTAAATGATAATGTTATTACTCAAAAGTGCGACACGGTTGTGGATCACAAATTGACAAATCAACAATTAAACTTTGCATCTGTTGCAAAATTTGAATATCCTCAGTTAGAAATGCAGAGAAATGCGTTAACAAATTCCGAACAGCCTATATCTAGAGATGAATTAATACAGGATCTGGATTTAGAATTGCAAAAGTTGGATGAATCTCACTATTACTCGGATGAAAACAATTCTGAACCGCAGTATGTAAATGTGGGAACTACCGCACAACACCGAGAAGGATCCTCCTCTGGATGGTTTTTGCATCCGAAACCTGACACGTTGGAAGAGTCAGGAAAGATAAATGTGGCGCAGAGCGGAGGCATCCAACATAATTTTGAGATTGCTCAAAATTTTGCAGTCAGCAATGGTAGCAGTACTGAATCATTGACAGAAAACAGTAGCTCGGAGCGGTACATGGTAGACGCTGAGAGTGTAGAAGCCCTGAGGAACGAGTTGGAATTGAAACTACCATTGGCACAGGTACCATAAACTCACTATATGAAGTAAAGTAAACTAAAAGTAAAAAAAAAAAAAAATTGTCTGTTGACTGTCACTTTCATTAAGTAATGTTCACATTTTCAGAGAATTGGTCAAATACGACATGACAATATCTCCGACAACCTTTGCGGCTCAAAAGAATGGCCAAACGAAATAACTGATTCTGAACTGATGAGTCAACACGGCGGAGATATTGTCGCAGAACCGTGCAGGAAGGTGGCCACGTTGAATCCTGAACCTGGCACCAGTTCCGGCGCCGGCTGCAGTTTTAGTGAGGATACAACAGTTGAAGAAGTCAAGTCCACCCCTCAGCAAGTACGGAATGAAGTACTGATCCACTATAACATGTATGGGGTGGTGCCATTAAGTCCCATACAAGAAGAAAGTTGGTCAGAATTCTCAGAAATGGAGAAAGGTATATATTGTATTAGCTTTGAACCTTTTTTATTTTAATTTCTTTCAATGAAATATCCAACGCTACAAGTAACTTGAATTGTCTTTCAAAATAAGTGAAAGTTTGTTGAATCTTGTGTTCTCAATTCTTGTGTAAATCTAATTTTAAAAAAAATTTACATTTGAAGAGAGTCAATTCCCGAACTACAAGTTCCGTTTGAGTCTGCGCTGTTTTAGACTAGTTTTATATGTATCTATTCTTAAATTTTCTATTAACCAGTCTGCTAGTGAGTTTCTGACAAGAAAACTGTACTACGGGAGTGAGTTTTTTTTAAATTATTAAAAAATATAAAAAGTTTAATGCCGAATGATAGAATATGAAAAAACAATACATATATGCATTTTTACTTAGAAACTGGCACAAAAAAATCAATAATATGCGATTTAAAAGGAAAAAATAAAAATGCTCTTTCATGAATCGTCAACCATCGGTCAATCAGAACAGATGATGTTTTTAACTTAAATAAAAAAATTGCATTCACTTACCACAATTTGAATTATGCCAAAACGAATGAGAAATATAAAATGTCCTTTTCTTTTACACACAATTACATGTATGACTAAATACACTAAAATATATTATTTTCATTATAAAATTCACTTTATTCCATATATCTATATCTCAATTACGAATACTTCTTATTTTCTCGATTATAAAACGCATGTTTTTTTTCCCTATTTTGGTGTCTCTGAATTCAGAGTGCTTCTTGTAATTGATGGCGTCTTACAATTACAATCGCTGTAAAATTCCACAGTTGTGATGAATTACCGTTTAAAATGTTGGCAAGAAGACTACACTATGATACTGTATTGAAAAGAAAAGTGATTCAGAAAAATCGGACACTGAATTTGAAGAAATTTCAGATTCTGGTGGTAATAGTATACAAATAATATGCCCATTTTTAAATCTTTTTAATTGTGATAGTATGACTTTATCTGTTATAATAAAATTTACATGTTTTTGTTTTTTATTATTGGTATATAAAAATAAGAGTTTATCTTATAATCGAGGAAATACAGTAAGTACACAATCGTAGGAATAAAATTATCATCATTATTTTTATAAAATAAATAAACACAGAATATATAAATTGAACTAGTTATCAGTACGATATCAAACACGAATATAGTTCAGAGTAAAAATTAATATCCACAGTGAAAAATAATACACAAAATCGTTATCTTCACACAAACACTTCAAAACCAAATATAAAGTCAAATCATGGCAAAACAGGTGTCCAAATTACCTGTGAGGTTAAATAATACAATGTCAATGATAATTACTTACGGTGCACCACGTAGAGTGTAATGAATATTATTATGTTTCACAATACAAACAATAAACAACTATTGAATTATGTTCCAACTGTCAAAAACTGAATTCAAACTAAACAAAATCACTGTCGGGTATACTCACGTAATAAATATAAACATACACACACGCTTAAGATAATTTCTAACGAATAAGTTATTTTGTATAAAAACGAAAACATCAACGTTTTATTTCACATGAACCGTGGCTTGCCTTAAAAATGTTTATTACTACCAACGGCGGAATGGCAACGTCACGAAATATTTAAATTGTGAATTACTCTGTTGATATTATAGCTACATCGCTAAAAACTTTGAAAAGTTATGTTAAATTGTTTATAGATGAGTGTCCTTTGGTTTTTGGGAAGAAATTGAATAATAATTTATTTATAAGCGCAACAATACCTGTACCCGTATACTTCTTTTGGACTAGTTTTGTCTCACCGTACACGTACTTGTTCATACCATATATTGGTTGGGTTTGCATAAACCATCTAGTCAGTTTCTTAGTTTCTAGTGATCAAATGATTGCAGGTTTGATATTCACATTTTTTTGAATACCCAAATAAGCATTAAATCATCAAAATAGACAACTTACGCATGATTTATTGCCTCAGATAGAGATAAAAGGTTATCTTGTTTAATATGAAACCAAATCCATGGTTGTGAAAACCCGTACGATGTTTATAAATGAATAAACATAAACTCCATACAAAAACATGCATAACGGTACAGCAATGCGGCTGCTGCTCGAAACACGTGACAGATTATCGATGTTTATAACGAAGTACGTTTTTATTATCCAGAAATATCTGAAGATGTCAGCACTGTATTAGGATTTATTAGGAATCATCTAGTGTTTGTTAAAATATTGTATGAAATAGATGCACTATGTGATCACTGATCAAAATCACAGGATCAACTATTTATACAGCCGCGTACAGAAACCAATTTATACCGTATCAACTGTTGATACAGTAGCATTCAATAGGTTAAATAAAATGTATCCTGAATATTCTTTTTTTTTTTTTATTTATTATCTTTGTTTTATTAACCACTTAATTGAGTTTAAATACATTTACCGGTTTCGAAAAATACCATTTTCTTCTTCAGGATGTCATAACTAACTATAAACACATATTATTGTTTTTTTTACCAGAATCTATTTTAAAATTATTAAAAATTATTTTTTACTAAATTATTTTTTTAAAATAATTGTTGTTTTTTTGAAAATAGATTCTGGTAAAGAAACAATAATATATGTTTTTAGTTAGTTATGACATCCTGAAGAAGAAAATGGTATTTTTCGAAACCGGTAGATGTATGTATTTAAACTCAATTAAGTGGTTAATAAAACAAAAATAATAAATAAAAAAATATGAATTTTAACCACAAAGTTAATATTGCTAATTTTAAAAGTATGAATATTCTTTATTTTATTATTGTACTGAATTATTTTCTGTGGTCCACTTTGAAACTAATACAAATATGTCTGAGCCATTTGCCTTTTAAAGACACGATTCATTCAATGTGTTCTCATATTTAGCATTTCCTTTTCAGCTGGTGATAAAACTGACACATCCAACAGTCTATCGCTTGGCGAGCAGACTAGCAACATCGAGAACATCCTCCCCTTTGACGGAGTGTGTCAGGCAGTCAACACTCACTTGGTGCATAAGCATGATGACAAGCAGCAGCATTGGTCGGATGATGATACCCACTCCGACTGTTCCAATAGAACGTTTGTCCTCAACGAAGCTGGTCCCAGTAATATGAACAGGCAGTGAGTATCTTTTCATGCTAATGGTGATACTTATAACTTGATTCATATGAAATTTATGACGGAAACAAATCTCAAATTTAATTTGTCATCTTGTTTTAGTTTCGTGAATGCGGTTAATAAACATTAAATATTTATTGCAAACTTTACATTGTGGTTTTCATTCATTTTAATATAAATTATTTATGTCATTGTTTTTAACCACTTTAATGAGTTAAATTTAATACATCAATCAGTTTTAGAAAATACCATTTCCTTCATCGTATGGTTTTAATCAGTTTATTTGACATCCTGATGAAGGAAATGGTATTTTCCAAAACCAGTTGGTGTAACTAATAATAAATTTTACTTTACATTTAATAACTAATAAAAGTGATTAAAAGTAAAGTTATAAATAATTTATATTAAAGTTCAGTTTTCATAATATATAAACAATTATAAAATTATTTCGGAGTAGGGGTTCCCAAAAAGAAATAGGAGTAAGAATCAAAAATGGTCAAAAAAATAACATAAAAAAATAACAATAAATATGTGAAAATTGAATAATACAGCGATACTTTTTTAAAACTAGATTTATTATAAATTATTATCAAGAGTATTATAGCCCATGGTGAGTCTTGGCTACTTGGAGGATTTGTCTCCCATTTCCTTCTGTCTGTGGGATCTCTGTTACGTTTCATCACTTTCAAAGCACAACAGTTCACGACCACACCATCTCAGCTTTGGCATATCCACTTTTCTATATCCTTGCAGATCACATTATTTACATACATTACCTTCAAATTATAATCAATTTGACCATACTGGCGGGTGCGGCATATAAAGTGGTGTATATCTCTGGTGTGAAATAATAAATTTTCCTTGCAATAGCCCATTACTCAATTTAATTTTATTTATGAACTCTTTCCGAGTTGCAAGATGCAAAAGAGAATTTAAAAATACCACATTTACTTATTTCAATTTATCATTTTATAGAAAAATTAAAGAATGATTTTAAAAGGTATCATTTTCTTTAAATTATAGAAAAAGTCTCAGCGCCGACAGTTTGGACAGTTTTGATGGTGACAATATGGAGTTGGATGATGATAATGCGACGATCTTTATTAGAAAGAAAACATTGCCAATTACATCCCATTTCCCTCCTCACAGTTTCCAGGGGTCAGATTTGCTATCACCGTTTTATGATGACCACTCTCACACCAAGTCTACAGAGGAAATCTCACAAAATGTGGATAACCTCTTGGAAAACATAAGCAAGACGTTAGAAAATGCATCCAAAATGACCCTCAGTTCAGAAAGCAATGAACTTTTAAACCAAGAAATTCCAGTGGATGAAATATCCCTGAACTTATCGGACGCCGATAACTCTGGCTCAAAAACATATGTTATAGATGATAAAAAATCAACCGTTAAAGAAATGTCAAATGTTTATAACAATAAGGTGGCCGAGTTGCCCGCCGATGATTTATCAAATGTTTCAAAAATTTCCCAACCTTCTTTTATTTCGGAACTGACCAGTCCTAATGACTCGGAAATAAAGCCTTCTGATAAATCTGTCTCTATTAATCTTCACACTAAAACACCCAGCATGGATTCATGGTGCTCTAATGATACTCTCTTCAATGTCGAAGAAAACTTTGATGACGTCTATTCTAATGACGTGTTATCCAGTCCTGTTACTAGAGATCCTCTGACTGATTCACAAATAAATACAGACTATTCTGCGGCTGTAGGTAACACTGAAAAGAAAGTGCAGGACAGAATTCCCACTCTTTATGATCCATTCAAGTGTGGGCAGAGCCTGCACAAAAACATGGAGCTCCCAGCGGTAGAAATGGTCATGGGATGTACCGATAATATTCACAGTCTTCAAGGTGAAGATGTGGATAACATTTTTTCTGATTTTCAGCGAGATAGTGCTAAAAATTCTCCCGATTTGCCAATTTATTTTGTAGCGGATAAAGTTGATCCAGCTGTCGAGACCACTAATCTTAATTCCATGAATAATAAATCCGATGATAGTCTGACAGCAGAATCTGGCATTTCCATTTTAGCCAAGAGCGAAATTAAACAATCGGCTCCGTTGGATGAAGTATTGATAGATTCCCCCATTTCCACTATTGACAGTGGTGTGTTAAAGTTACCTATTATCCATAACGACTCTGATGAAGTTATTGATACATCAAATGAAGATACCTATGACATTAAGTACGAAGATCACATAATGTCTTTTTTCTCACCAAGCGGTATTGTTAATAATACCACCATTGTTTTAAAGTCAGACAATCCTGCGTCAAATAACACTTACGCTTTAAAAACTGATTCTACATCTTGTCCAAATAACACAGTTTTGGATTCCATCGAGCAGGCGGATTGTCATCCTGTTGGCCAATCACCAAACAGTACTGGAATTAGTCACGGAGTCACCCACGACAACAGTGCCTATGTCAACACTTTCGAGCACCTGAAGAAAGCAATGACCTCAACTCCGACATCTGCTTTTGACAATATGAGTATTGACACTGCAGAAGAATCACATAATGAAGTTGTTGAATCTCCCGACAATATCATAGATGCGCAATTTCAGTTTTTAGAAGGCATTGTTGATTCTTCCATATCATACATTTCTTTCAAAGATGACGGAAGTCAGAATTTTGTAACAAATGAAAAGAATTCAGCTAATGTGTTTCCACAAAGTTCTGTTGTAAGTGCTTCATCACCAGTTCCTAACTCCTCAACTGATGTTGGGTCTTTACAAAATAATCCATCTATTAATTCACAAGTAATAGCCAGCACTGAATGTGAAGAAATTCCTAAATCTAAGAAAATTTGCTCAGAAACGGATGATATTTCTTCATTCCATTTCAGCGTAATTCCTTCTGAAATCAATTTAGTAAATTCTGATGCAGCAACACACCAATATGAACTGATTCAAGAGACTACCAAGAAAAATTCAAAAGGATTAAAGGAAAATGATATTAGTTCACCAAATTTTAGCATAATTGCTAATAGTGATGTAAATCTCTCTGATAAGATACATCATACTGGGAGTGAACTAGACTTGAATGCTATTGATTCATCAAATTTGAACACAATTCCTTCTTCTATTGTTATTGTAGTAGATTCTGATAAGACCCATCATACAAGCAATGAGCTTGATATTTTTCAAGACATCAAAAAGAATTCTACAGGGTTGGTTGATATCGGCTCGCCAAATTTTAGTATAATTCCCTGCTCTGATGTAAACTTGGTGGATTCTAATAAGATACATACGAGTAGTGAACATGATGTTATTCAAGACATCAAAAAGAATTCTACAGGATTGGTTGATATTGGTTCACCAAATTTTAGCATAATTCCCTGTTCTGATATTAACCTGGTGGATTCTGATAAAATACATCATATGAGCAGTGAACTTGATGTTACCCAAGACATCAAAAAGAATTCTACAGGGTTGGTTGATATTGGTTCACCAAATTTTAGCATAATTCCCTGTTCTGATATTATCCTGGTGGATTCTGATAAGACACATCATGCGAGTAGTGAACATAATGTTATTCAAGACATCAAAAAGAATTCTACAGAATTGGTTGATATTGGTTCACCAAATTTTAGCATAATTCCTTCTTCTGGTATTAATCTAATGGTTTCTGATAAAACACATACGAGCAGTGAACTTGATGTTACCCAAGATGTCAAAAAGAATTCTACAGGATTGGTTGACATTGGTTCACCGAATTTTAGCACAATTCCTTCTTCTGATAGTAATCTAATGGTTTCTGATGAAACACATAATATCAGCAACAAACTTGATATAATTCGAGATATTAAAATGAGTTGTGCACAGTTGGACAATGTTGAATTTGAAGATTTTAACTCAATTCCTTCTTCTAATATCAATTCGGTAGATTTAAATATGGTGGGGCCCACAATTAGTGAAATTCAGGACGTCAAAGATAATTCCGTAGGATCGGATAATATTGGTTCGCCAATTGTAAATATAACCCCTTTGGAAAGAAATCCTGTTGATTCTAATACAACAAAGCAATCTGGTCCTGAACTGATTGAAGGAACTAAGAAAAATTACAAACTGTTAGAAGATAATGATTCTCTACATTACGGCGTTGATTCATCTTCTGTGCCCATCCTAGCAAATTCTATAGAATCTGAACTGATTGTAGAGCCTCAAGAAGTTTCAACAAATTTGGGTATTGTTTGTTCACCGAATAACAGCACAGGTCAGCTATCTGGAAGACACAATGAAGATTCTATTGTAGATGTTACTAAAAATTCTAGTAAAGATTTCATAGAAACGGTGATGCATTCCACTGGATTGGGTGACAGAGATTCACCGAATTTCAGCAAAATTAACTTTCCCGGTAAGTTTTGTTTATAAATTGTTTACACAAATATTGCTCATTATATTTACACATAAGGCCCCTGCACATTATTAGCGAGGCTGAAGCCCACAGATGGCTCAATATTATTGTTCAATATTTCTATATTGGGTAGGGATGTTTTCTCACCATGTCGTATTGTGGCAAAAACCTTGTCACCCACTGGTGATGCAGAATTCGCAGATATACCGTAGTGATGGTAAAATCGTTTTTTTTAACTGTTATTGCGACTGTGATTTTGTTTAATTGTAACGATGATTGATAAACTAATTAACGTAATTCTTAGAGCAATGATTGATACACTAGAAAGTAAGTCTCCGACAGTTAAATCTTAGTTACCAATCCTTGTTAAATCTCAATTACCAATCATCGACACAATCACAGTCACATAACGGTTTACCATCACTAGTATACTAGTTCCATTTCCAATTAGTCCAATTTCTTGAGGATGAATCAAGAGGTATTCAATTAGCTATTGGACATGGTTGCACCACTAATAGAGAAGAAAGATACACTAATGAGGGCTGTCATTTCGCCAAGCGAGAGAAAAATATTGATGACTCGTCAATAAATTTTAAACTAAATCAATTTTTATTGATTACAATACAATATTTATTCTTGCACAAATTTTATTGATAAATATTATTGATCAATAAAATGCCTTCAGTATTATTGATCAATAATATTAATAGTGTGCGGGGGGCCTTCAGAATAAAATTTTGTATGTAGTGTTAGCAATAATTTTTTATACAGTAAAATTTACAAATTGTGTTATTTTTTATTTGGATTGTGCAATCTGTTTCAGGTTTGTCGACCCATTTACACAATAATAACTATTAAAAATAAAAATTATTATTCTATTTGGGCACATTTGGAAACATTTGGTCAGTTTATAACCAAATAGTAATGTGCCAGATATAAATATGTTTGTTTAATCCCTCTTCTGTATACACGGGACTTTAAACATTTAAAAATGTAAAATTTAAAACTAAATTGCCATAAATTAAAATATTTGTTATGAAAATTGCATAATGGTCCAAAACTGATAATTGAAATGTTTATTTTTCAGAGGAAAAAAAATGTGTAAGAGATTGGCATGTAAATAACGTAACTGTAAGTTTTCTTGAAAGTGAGAGGAATTTTTCTGACTCCCTAAAACCAAAAAGCTCTGCAGTCTTTTTGGAAAAAACTTCACTCTCAAATGACGTGAGAAACAACCTTAAAATAGATCATTCTCCCACATTGGAATCATTTCTAGAAAATGTAACCATGGCACCGCAACAAATCAGCAGTGAAAATATGATCTGTAATTCCACTGGTTTAGTGAACATCTCTTCACCCAACCTCAGTAAAATACAACACGATACTGGTGAGATTATTAAGTATTTTTGATACTGACAACACTTCAGATTTGATCAGATCATCTACTTTATATACTTAGTTGAATGTGAAATGGCTATTGCATATTTGTGTACTCAAAGAGCGCTTTGCAAAACAATGTGTTGAAACATTTCCTGAACTATGACTCGACTCAGGAAATGCGATTATCGACCGGAAAAAACTATTGTGTCGTCTGTACATTCCATAAATAATTGTTAACACAAAGATTTTTATACAATTATTTAATTTACATAACACCCAAACATTGTAGAGGTTGTGTTATAAGAGGAAGAAAAATATTCTTGTTCTAATTTCAGAACATGGCTGAACCTATCCAGTTGCAATTTTACATTGCCAAAAATGTTTTTCTTCCATAAAATTAATTTTTATTATACATACATTGTATTACATATTTAATTTATGTACTCATTTTTTATTTAACTTCACAGGTAACTTGGATGTTTGTGATGTGCAGGAATCTGCTGAGAGTTTACAAGAAAGCAACTCATTTTCCAATATCATTAACTATGATGATTCATCTGCATTAGAGGATTACGTGCAGTATACAGGACTCAATATGGGATCACACAATTTGGATAAGCTGGTCGGCGAGAACATTGCCAAGGAATCTCCGACATTTGAGACATTCAAGGAATCAGCTGGGATCATGCCGCAGGACTTAAGCATTGAGCCAGGACATTACGGGGAAGTGAAGAGGAATTCTGCAGATTTAAGCGAAATACAATTCTCTGGTAATAATATTTAAATATTGCTTTATTTGTTTTGTTTTATAATAATTAATCTCTCGTGGAATAATATTTTTTGATAAAAGTATTCACTTGGCAAGTGAGTTTTTTTTTTGCCAATATTTTACTAGGTACATTTTTTCTGCAAAATTCAATATTTTATAGACAGGCGATCAGTTTTATAACATACAAGGGGTTTAGAAGCAAAACTGTCATTGACCTAAATAACATGTTTGAAAATGATTACCTAGCATTAATGGCATTTTTACAGTGCTTTTGAAAATATGTTTTTATGATTTAGAAGCATTTTGTCAAAAGCGTGTCAATTTTATAATCTTCGCTCTGATTATTAAATCAGTTATTAATCAAGTTTATCTCAATTTCGTCAGTTGGTTAGTGGCGGTTGTTTCTGAACCCCTTGTATATAATAATTCACTCACCATATATAATAATTCACTCACCGTATAAAAAAAGGTTTGAATTTGACAACGTTTTTGATGTCTGTGTACTGATTTAGAGTATATGAACTAAAAATTTTTCTCTGTTGTGTTATACTCTTCACATTAAGGCTCAACACAGCGCCACATCACATGGAATACACAAACCAGTATAAATGACATAAAACATACTTAAAATATAATTCCAAGTGGCGTAATAAGTGGTAATCTGTCGGCGAGAGATTAAGTTGATGCGGCAAAGTTAAACTTAAAGAATTTAATACAAATCAAATGTATTAATTAGAAGGATATATGTACATATAAAATCACTTTTATCGAAAAATATTGTTGTTGCGTTACCGGGATTTGAACCTGGATCTTTTTTCCAATCCGGGGAAGGTGCATTACCAACTATGCTACAGTGACAGTACAGATTGCATGCGAGTGCTTGAGTTGTCATATGTGGATTTCATATTGCCGAAATTAAATTTTTCAAAGCATAATCATATTGTTCTCTGATTAGCAGACCCTTTTCCAAATGCTTTGTTGATACTAGTATTATTACCTGTCTTAGCTGCATTGTGTCCCAACTTGTTCAAAAATAATAACCCAATTCATACAAGGGCATAGTACCTTTGTCGATAATAAATAACCAAATGGGTAAAATACTGCACAGAACCTTTCTCAATCGCGATCGATTTTAAACTAATACATACAAACAAAATATTAATTAATGTTGAGATAGGGGAGTGAATTAACTGAGCCCATCTATATTTTCTCACTTGTACATTATGTATTTAAAACAACATCTAATGCCTCCTGGATCAAAAATCTAACAATTTATATTGTTGTGTTAAACAAACGTCAATGAAAATAACAAAATGGTCAGATATTTTCAGAGTAAAGATAAAAGATGTTTGATGAAAACAATAAATTGAGAAAAGAAGAATCATAATATAAGATTATGAAGATTGTTATTATTTATTTCCAGGACCATCGAATGATGGAATGATGTCCACATCCTTTAATGAGGTGTCTTCATTGAGTGAGATCCCAGTGGAGCAGTCAGAAGTGAGAAGCACGAAACAGACGGTTGATGATGTCAATCATATAGCTCCCGAAAGACTCAAGGATTGGGACAGTGAGAGCGATGACTCCAACTGCAGCTCCTCCTCCAGTGGAGATTTCGTTTGGAAGGTTTGACTTGCTCAACAGCGTTTTCACTTTTATCCATTGTGCACATTTCATTGTTTTTAATATCTTTCATTCAATATATTAATTTTTTTATTTGAAATTTTTTTCATCAAAACATTTTTTTCTGATGTCATAGCTATAATCATATTTGTGAAATGATAATTTTTATACACAATATTGTCTTTGGGAAATTTAAATGAATTTTACCTTCTAATAAAATTCCTATTCTGTTTCCATTAATGCCTGGAATCCATTATGGAAGGGTTTTGCTTCTGAACGCCTGCTCCCACTGATAGACTCCTTATGACACATTTTTTCGGTTGACAACCTCGTGACGTATTTCCTGCCAGGCCGCAATGTTATTTCTTCTCTATAAGATGGTGCCGGAGTCTAGGAGCAAAACGGCAGGCTGTCTCTCTTATAATAGTTTCCAGATTGACATGATACATTAAATAAGATTTATATTCTAAAATAATATTAAAGTTATAATTATAAACAAACCATTATTAAAACCAATGGAAAAATGTTATATATGGGTTCAGTTTTTTGTCACTGTTTAAGAATTTGTTCTATATTTTTATTATGTACAGGTTAAAAGTTGGTTGCTCAAAAATGTCCTTAAAACATTTATTTTTCAACATATTATTTTGTAAAGCTTTTTTTGTTTTTAATACCAGCATTAAAGCTAACTAACTCATTTTCTTTTTGTTTATTCTGAATGTATTCTTATACACATAATATATCAATATTTTTATTTTATTATAAAAGAAAGGAATTTATTATTATCAATTAATATTTTTAGACTAATTATATTAATTTCCTCAGGTGTAAAGAATAAATTTTATTAGAATCCTAAAAAGCAACACTCATAAACATTGTAATGTGTAACATATTATTTTTAGCACGATAATACAAATAATTTTACATATCTAGTTTTTTTTTTTTTTTTAATATATAATTTTTATTTTTTCTTTGTACTATACACGCACAATTTTTTGAGCCGTATCACGACTGGTTTCGGGAAGAGCAGTCCTTCCCATCTACAGGTGTAAATTGAACTAAAATGAAATACAGTTGGTTATTGGGGCGTCAGGGCACGTAATGGTGGGAGTGGCTTTATTGTTCTTAACCTTTTCCCTGCCGGCCATATAAAACTTAGATAGTACCCGTACGCCGGGCATTTTACCATTAATAATTTTTAATAAAAATGAATTAATTATAAATAGTCATGATTTAAAAATGTGAAAACTCACCAAATCACGATGTTTTTCGAAAAAATAACAATGTTTTCTTCACTAAAATCACTAAAATTGTTTGAACAAAATTTATAAACAGGGTTGTCACAAGTTCACAAAATAACACATAATGTATTTATTTTTAATCCATATTGCAAATGTTGTAAAACTTTTTTTTTTGCTTATTATAATTTTCCGGAGAATGGTATTGTTCAAAACATGGTTCAACGCATAGAGCTAAGTTACACTGTTTACACATATACCGCTTTTCTTTTTTGCTAAGCACACAACACATCTTGCAGAAGTGGAGCATTCCTAATAAAATTTGGAATCGGTTTCTTGGCATTATATCGGAAAAAATTGGCGAATGTAATAAAATATCTGTCGACCAATGCTCTTCAATGGTGTTCCTAGAATTTTTTTCCATCAGTATGCAAGACCAAGAAAAATGTAAATTTCATCGACAGTTGTATCGACCCATTGTTGCATTCTGTAGCTTATTGAGGAACTTTTGTTTTTTATACATTTATATTGCCGGTTATTTTCAGTAACGATTAGCTCAACTAATTTTCGGTGAATAAAATTTTTAAAGAAATCTACCTCTTGCATACTTTCATCGGTGCACAATCTAGCGCCGAAAAAAGAAGAATCGAAATTGTGCACTTGCGGTAAAAATGGATCACTGTCCCAATGAAATACAGGACTTCTTTCAATACCACTAGTTGAACCAATATTATCTTCCTCAAATTTTCCGATTCAATATTATCTTCGTCGACATGTCCCGATTCAGTATTGTCTTCATTGGGCTCATAAATCTCTGGCAATTCAAATTCCACATCACTTTTATCAGATTCGGCAGTTAGAATGAGTTCGTAGTCATTGTATGTAAAATCTGACAAAATGCAACAAACAAACGAAGCAACTCCGAGACAATAAAATCACTACACAATAATCGTTAAACAGCTCACTATGAATCTTGAAAAGTTATTTATAATAATATACTACACAAATATCTCAATACTATACGCGAAAATAAAACAAATGTGAGATAAAAAACCTCGCGATCTCCGAACAAAGGAAACGAACACTGACGCCTGTGGGAATCCCTATAGAAACTGTCAAAGTCATGACCCTAGCGCGTTCTGCCGGCTGTCAAATGGAGCACTTCACAAAAATACAGATTTCGTCATTTTAAATGCACAATGAGTTGATTATAAGGTCTTAAGGTTTATCCCCACAGATGGCAGTAGGAGATGCAATATGTGACAGTTAAAATTCGTGTTTATTTACGCTCTCATGACGACCTAAAGATCGACGCGAATATATTCGCTCACGGCGTGGCGGGACTGGCGAGCTAGCGCGAATATATTCGCTTACGGCAGGGAAAGGGTTAAGAAACATTAATAAAAGCGGTAAATTTTCCAATAGCCATCTGCATTTAATTTCAGTTCAATTTAGTATAGATGGGAAGGACTGTTCTTCCCGAAACTAGTCATGATACAATTAAAAAAATTGTGTGTTGTAGTACAAAGTGAAAATAAGAATTATATATTTAAAAAAAATTAATATGTTACACCACGAAGTAACTACCAAATCAATGGATGATATTACATTTCTAGTTTGAAAATTGAAATTTTTATTGTGACGTTAAATTATTAGGCAGTATAGGGTATAACTTGCGCCTTTATTCTTGAATACTTATATTGTAGAATTAGTATACAAGAATAGCCAAACTCAAAAACTTTTAACTGATGTAAAGGCATTGAAGAATAATATTATCAAAGTATTTATCGAGAGGAGGAATAAATATATTTTTTAAATGATATTACACATGGGTTAAAAGAAACAGCTTTCAGGTTTAATTTAGTATTACTTTTATTATACAATATATAATGTCTGCTTTGACTAGTCGTGTATTTTATTTTGCATGCGTGAGCTTGTCGCATTGTTGTCATGTTATTTTTAATACTTGCTTTGTTTGGTTGTGGGTTGGTGGTAACTCCTTTCAGGAAGGAGGGAAGGAACAGCTTTTGTCCGTGTCCACCCTGCTGTACCATTCTCCCAACTTCACGGTGAGTCCGTAGGCAGCCTATTATGTTTCCTTTTATATTCTTCCCTATCTCTTCAGTCTCGAGCGTGTTTCCATAAATATTATTTTACTGTACTTTACTTGTAGGAGCCATTTTCCCAGTAAACATAGAGCATTGAATTTAAATGTACGCATATTCAGGATTTCTACATTTTTATGGACATTGGTGTTTTTATTGATGAAAATAATAAATGTACCACATTTACTCAGAAAGTAATGCTTCACTTTTGTTTATTTTCTAAAGTAAAGTATCAATCAATTAATAGAGAAGAGAACACAAATATATCTTTGTTGTTACATATCACGCAGTGTTTTCCTGAATCACTAAATATTTATGGCTTTTTACAAATTAAAAACAAGGTATTTATATGTATTTAGAATGAATAAATATAGTTAAGTCGAAAAATCTGTTGCGTTTTACCATAATTAAAAAAATATATTTTAATACCACAATAAGTGAACATGAAAAATTAAATACACGTCGTACGAAGCCGGTTTTAAGTTGAAGATAGTGGAATATGCAGAAATTCAAATACAGGAGTTTAATGTCAGCAAAAAAACTTGTCTGTGACTGCCGAAAGACAAAGATGTCATTATCGGAAATGCCAAAAACAAAATATTCTCTTCGTGAAAATGTATCATGTTTTAAATATGTACACCTAATAAGAAACTATAAATATATTGTTTTAAACAAGTTTTTACATGTCTGGTGTTTATTATTTTTAACTTTGATTTGTAGTCGCACTGTCAATTTCTGACTTCAAAACCCTAAAAATTTACTTTTGATTTTAATTTGGATAGTCGTATGCTCGTTTTTGCGATATTTGTTGTCAGTTCTCTGGCGTCCATCGGAACCGTGTTACCACTATCACTTTACTCTGTTGCAATTTATACCATCGCATCCGGTCGGCAATATTGAAACGAAGTTCTTCTGAACATGATAAGTTATTAAAAAATATTTTTTAAATTGGTATTATATCAAGGGGGAAAAATTCAAAATTATTCTAATTTATTATGACTTTCTAGTTCGCTTTGCAAATATATCAGCAAACATATTGGAATAACTTTTTCTTGTGTTTTTGTTGTAAAGTGTTTTTTCTTTTATTTTTTGCTTTTTAGTCAAAATTTTAACCTTTGTGAAAATTTGTCAAAATGTGTAATAATGATTAATAATATGTAATCAAATAGTACTTTTATTCACAGTTATAACACAACATGTCATAATATTAATGTGTGTGTATGAATGCAGAGGACTACTCTTGGAAATTAAAATATATATGTAGTAGGTGCCAGTTATTATGTTCAGGTTATTGATTATTGAAATCAGGATATTTATAAATAACGGAAAGTGAAATAACAATCGATAATAGTGGGTAATCTTTTTAAATACCTACCTAATTTCTTGTGCAATTCCTGGCAGTAATTACTCCTATAAATCTCGAATTACAAACTATTAAACAAATTTATATTTGTGACTGTTTTAAATGAAATGATTATAAAATATATTTAGTATTGTATGTAAGTACAATAAATGAATATAGGTAATTTAAATATATGTAGGCAAAAACATTAGTACATACTAGGGATTCTGTATCGAGACAACCCGGGAATTCCACGATTTTTTGCTGTCTCGAGTCCCGGAACTTTTAAAAAAATGACTTGAGATTCTTAATTTTTCTTGATATTATTCATTTTAAACAAGTTGTGTTAATCCAATTGTCCATTGGAATACAGCAAGTAGTGACCCAGCAAGTAGCAGTGCATGTGTAACACTAAAAAAAATTCTGAAGTAAATGGTTTTGTCTGTTTGTTCAAACAGGGGATTGTATTTTATTGTAAAATGTGATCTTTTATCTGTAGGATAAATTCATGTCATCTTTTGAAATAAAATTTATACGGGATGAAATTAATTGAAAAACTTTATTAGGGGACTTCAGTTGACTGGCCAAATACATTTGTTCTTGTCTTCTGTTATGTTTCTTTATTAATTTTTTGTGTTTTGTTATTTTTATCGGTAAATGTGTTTTTGTATTCAAATATACTTAATTTCATTTAAAAAAAACTACTTCTACATTATGAAATAATACATTTCATCAAACAGTTTTTATTTGTTTATGAAATTAATATTATTGTATGTCTTTTTACACAGATTTAATATCCTTAATACTGTACATCATACATATGAATATTTAAAAATATTTTTTCTTTTTAATTTAATAAAACTCATTGTCTCGAAAACATGGAACTTGAAAATTTAGTCACGGGAATTGAAAAAAGTTGAGAATACAGAATCCCTAGTACATACATATTACCTTTATTTATTTAATTTTTGGGTAATAGAATTACTAGATATTATAAACAAAATTTCTGAAGACCATTGTGATCACAATAACTGGCGCCTACTGAACATAAAAACATCTGATCAGCTATTTAAAAAAAATCTTTGAGAGTAAAACAAAATTATACACCCAAGAGGTAGTTCCTGTTCTTCTTTAACAAATATTGTATTAAACTTGCAGCAGAAGAACCAAACACCACGTGGCGTTACCCAGTACTTCGCTGACATTCCTGAAGAAGTACCGGAGGTGGAACGGGATGGGGAGGAGGACGATGAAGATGAGGAGGTAGAATTTGTCCCGTCTAGTTGGGATTGTCGCGCCACCCCCACTAAGAGTGCTCTGAAGAGTCCTGAAACTAGTCAGATGGTTAGAAACACACCTCTTTTCTTTTTTCAAATCTTACCTACATAAGTTAATCATCATTGAAATGGTTATATCAAACCATTTAATATTAAGCTGCCCAGCAGTGCGGTGAAGTGTTTATTGATTCACTGATACTTTGTATAGTTTTTTCATCCATCCAGTACATATATCAAAATCTTAAAAAAATATATGTTTAACACAGGCTCTCCCTAGTGAAGATCCTTTATTATATTGCAGTACAAAAGCAAGTAACTGTCACCACGTGCTGTCATAAGGGAGTGTAAATTTTAACCAATTTAGCAAAGATTACTCGTTTGTGGAAGGTGACGCACAATTGTCACATGGGTACAAGATGAAGCACGGTTATCGCTTGGGCTCACGCGTACGACATTAGCTGTGAAGCAGTCATTATAGCCAATAGCCGATTGCTTTCAGCTAGTAATATTAAAATCGTATGTGACAAATTTAATTCAATAAAATAAAAATGGAATTTTATTTCATGACTACATTCTACCTTAAATATTTAGGAAATTTATTACTAATTTGAAACTTTTCACATTAAAAAAATGTCACATCGAATCAATCATTGTGAGGCAGAAGAAGGGGTTGTAGTGAAGAGACAATTTTACCAATAATCAAGTTATCATGGTCAAATTATTTTTGAAAATTATACATGTATTCTTGTATATTGAAACACATATATTCATATACACTGAATTGTAATTATTCTTATTTTTCAACTTCCTTCTTTCCCAAATTTTATTTCAAAATATCAAATGAAGTAAATTCAATTAATTTAAAAAAAAAACAATTTAATTTTATAATTTATTCTGATCGATCGTTTAATAGAAAATAGCCCATTTTATTTGACAGGAGTCAGGACTTATTGATAATTTACATTAACTATATTAATATTACACATTATTTTGTGAATAAAATCATTTTGAATATTTTAATGTTAATTTACTTAATAGCTTGTTCAAATATTGTTTCAGTCATATCTAAAAGTATTCTATCATAGAATGGTTTAGTGTACTGATACACAGCACTCATGCAACACACCCTTGTGTTCATAATATTATTATATACATATGTATAACTTATATTACATTAAAATGACTAGCATTGAATTATGCACTATTACTGCCATTGCATATTTAGTAATAGAAAGCCATGTTTAGTATGTGGCATTTTCATATAATATAACAAAATCAGGTAGTGGCTGAAAGTGTAACCATTTTAGATGGACATTATTTTAAGTCTTCAGGTAAAATAAAATTACACATTGAGAATAAATTTGTCATATTTGATGGTGATGATTGTATTTTGATTTGATGCCGCTGTATATAGGAAGAGGAACCTATAAATCCTGTGAGTTCCACATTAGTTTTTTTGTGTCTTTAATGCTTTAATCCTGCACAATATATTTAAGTTTTAATCTATCAGCTAAGCGAAAACCAATACAATAATGGATACTATTTCCTGATAAATCATTCATTATTTTAATTTCTGGGGTCAAATTATTTAAAATTCAAATTTACAATTTTTTTCATAAAGAGGATTTGTACAAATGGGCCAAAAGTTACCTTACCATTTAAAAATTTAATAACTATTTATATTTTTTATTATTTTTCTTTTACACAATATTCTATACAGCATGGAGATATTTTTATTTATACAAAATATCCTTAAATACAAAAAGTTATTTAAATACTAAATGGTAATGTGACTACCTATACTACACATTCATAAAATATCATAATTCCTGTGAAAAATTAAGGAGTAATAAGTTTAGAAACTTGTCTCCATAAATTGTGTCTTTGATACAATTTTTTGATATATTGCAAATATATATATATATATATATATATATATATATATATATATATATATATATATATATATATACAGTAGAACCCCCATTAATAAGAAATTCAAGGGAAAAAAAAAATCGCAAAAGTCATGAAAAAAACTGCCAATTTCGTGAAAACATACATATTTTGAAAAATTTCACAAATTCATCTCGAAAACGCAGTATTTATTATACTAATACAAAATTCTAATGTAATTTATTATATATAATTATGTACTACTGAAACTAATTAGGATGAATATTAGATATACTTCATTATTATTATTATTATAATTAATACCTATAACACTAAATTAAGAATAATAAGATAAAATTTAAACATTTTAAATTGTCAGGCATGTCAAAATCATATATTTTTCCTTGTCTTATTTTTTGATACTTCCGCAAATTATCCACACAAATCAAAGCAGCTAACTGAAGAAAGTGTACCCGGAATTCCCCAATTTTATCGTGACATAATATAAAAGAGGTTGCACACAAAGTAGACTCAGACGCGCGTTGTGTTGGCAGGTATCGCAAAATACATAAAGAACGCTTCACACAGGCTTTGTTAAATTTTTTTTACTTATTCACCATTCTTGAATTATGTGATGTAAAAATGTATTGGTTTATAATGCGAAGGCCTGAAAATCATTTTGTACTATAAGTTAACGGGGTTTTCGTGTTAAAGAGGTTGATTAAGTATGAAACTATCAATTTGGGTCTTTGAAATATTAAAATATTTTGAATTTCGAATAAAAGGGGCTTGAATTAACGCGGTTCTACTGTATATATAATATATATCCTATCAATGGCCTATTTGCATTCTATCATGGTAATCATTAAATTAGTAAAATGATAATTTCTTACCGCTTATTTATTTTTGTATGTGCTAGCACTATGGAAAATAAAATTAACTTATCGGTCTCCTGGAATGAGTATTGAATCTCTGACCTATTAGTTAGATCATACATGCACATTTTAATAAAATTTGTAGTTTTAGTATTAAATGTTAAAATAATTGTTTTATGATTTTTTTAAAGTATATATGTATATAAAACACATTTGTGGTCTTGCTGATTAATGAGCAATTTGAATACATATGTAGTTAAATTTTAGTTTCTATATTTTCGTTTTCTCTTTTTGGTATCAATTAATAATGTTTTTAATTTGCAAGATGTGTGATCATATTCTTTTGTTTAAAAAAAATATAGAGTAGAATAATTTGTTTAAATTTATTTATAAAATTATTATAATTTGTATATGTATTTTTTTATATTTTTAACAATATAATTAAATAATTTAGACTTTTTTACTCTGCTTTTTTTATAAATGTTGCACAAATAAATTATTCAAAAGCGTTATACATGTATTGTTTTGTTATTCAGGATAATAGAAAGCGGGTGGTTTTCAAGAAGCAGAAGTACCAGTGCATTTATGAGTATCCTCGTGAAGTATTGTCGAATGATGATGATGATTTACAGGCCCTGCCAGACTACTCTACGTATTCAGGTTCTTATTATTAATATTTATGAATAGTGTGAAACCTAATCAAATAAAACAAAAATACCTGAAATAGCAAGAAAGAGGTATTTTAAACAAAGTTTAAATCTATTTTTAAATCACTCAGTTTTGTATGTTTTTTTTTGGATCATTTGTTTCTGTATTATAATTTTTCTATCAACTGTTTTTTCAAGGAATAACTCATTTGCAATCTACTTTATTATTACTTTGTAGTTTAAAGTTTTCATTTCAAGCATTATTTTATTATACTATTATTTTCAGATTGGCATCCATTTGGCAGTGGCAATGGTTCCTATATGGCAGTGGACTTTGAGAATTTCCTCAATTCACATCCTGGTGACCTCCACCAGCCTTCTTCAGGTATTTATAATATATTTTACTCTTTGATTATACACAAATAAATAAGAAAAAAAGTTATATTATTTTTCAAATCTTGCAGATTTGCTGTCTGAAGATGATTTTTACATTTCCTCGTCTACTCGTCCATTTGAGACATACAACTTGATAAGTTCGTCCAGCCAGTTCTTCCCCGGACATCATTTATCATTGTTCAATAAGCCTTACTCCGGGGAAGCCACTGAAATTGATGATTATGATTCACTGCCCACAATTCCCACCGAGTATGATATCCAACAATCGCATCTTAATGCCGGTACGGACACTGAAGATGCTAATTTGGTAAACAAGGCTTCCTTTGATTATATAACTCCAGATTCTGGAACGGAAGACATCACACCGGGATCTCTCATAGATTACGACTTCAAAGATCCCTTTTCTAGTAATGAGCCATTTAATAAGAATAGTTTTTCTGAAGTTACACATATCGATATAACTAATCCGCCAAAGGATGATGTACTCACTGAACAAGAAATACATCTCAACTCTTCCAACAAAAATGGTTCATTTGGCCGACCATTCTGCGGTACTTTAATTCTGCCTGATCGAGGATCTTCCAGCGGCTCTCTCACTCCGAGTTCTCCATCACCGTCAGCCTCAGGACACAGTAGTCAGAGTTCTGGTTCAACTTCTCCTCTGCCCCCCCCACCGGCCGTGTTGGGAGGATTGCGTCACACCAGAGACAAGCTCAAGCTCGACTTGCCACCTAGTCCCCTAGCTAGGAACTCTCCGAGCGTCATCACTTCTGGAAAGAATGCTAATAAAGATGTAAAGATATTTGATTTCAAGAATATTGATGCTCTACAATCGGATGATTTGGATAAGACTTTGAGTGATTCTGTGTCTGACGTCAGTAGTTCCAACACGTTAGTTGAAAACAACGAGTATAAGTGTGACAGATCCTATAAACCCTTTGAAGAAACAGACGCTAAATGCTCAGATAAAGGCAATATAGATTCTGAACTTTGTGAGTTAACATTTGATGGAAAAGATCCGAACATTCTTGAATATGATGATTTAAATGTCATATCTAAAATGTCTCCATTCAACTCCATTTCTATGATAGGAAGCTTAATTCCCGATAAAAGTATTTTGGGTGGTGAAATACACAATTCACAATATGAAAAGTTATCAGATGATGCAGAAACAGGTCAGTTTGATAGTACCACACTTCAGAAAGCCGTCATGCCGATGAACGATGAGAATAGTTCGAGGAAAGCAAGCTTGGAACCGGTGAAAGGAGAAGGAACGTTGCTGGATAGTGGCGATGAAGATTCTGGTATTGGCAGTAGTGCTTACGCTACGTTGGAAAGGAAGATGGACTCTAAAGAAGTGGAACCCAAGGCGAGCAAAAATTCTAATGAAAGACAAGTAAATTAGTGTGATTATATCCGTTAGCCTAAACTAAATTTTACCAAATTAGTTTTCATATTAGCTCCATTAGAAAGAGTATTTCGAGCTGTGAGCATTTCAAAGACTGAAAGTTTGAAGCGGGAGGTGTCCGACTGACTGTTCCGAAGACCTGAACGCGGATCCTGAAGTTATTTTGTGTCAGCCGGCTGAAAATGGGAAACTTAGAGTAACATTTTAATTGTTTGTCAATTAATATAGTTTTAATGGCAAATATCAATCACTGCATTAGGGAATAATGTTGCATTCGAGAGAATAGTTTCAGTCCATTTTACTGACCTTTATATACTAATTTTTAACTTTTTATATGCCAACTTTACAAATAATTCTATATTAAATTTTATTACCTTAAATTGTCAATAATGTCATATTGTCTTTTATCAATGAGATTATTTTCAAATATGTAAAAATTGGAGTATTATTACTTGTTGAGAATAAACATTGATCGAAAGGATGTATGCTTTTTATAGGTTTATAATAAATAGTCATATTTCAAAGAACGCCAGAAAATGAAAGTAGGCGTAGTCGCGAGGGGATTTAGATTTCCCTTTGTATTTAGTCGAGTGTATTATATTAATTTTATTTCCCAATTTATTACATTAGAATGCAAATTATTGGAAGTAATTATTTGTACATATTTTTAAATGGAAAAGCATTTAATGCCATTCTGTCCATCTGATGAACCATGTGCAATCTTCTTGTTTTGTCTGTCTAAATATATTGAAGGAGTTATATGTTGAAAAATAGTACAATATTAACATTACGTGTTAGCACATTACTTTATTACTATTATTAATAATTATTGTTAATATATGATTTGAACTTGAAATTTGTGCAGTGTATGGCAATAATATGAGTTTATTAATAAGGAATGATTTAAGCTGTGATAGCGCGCATAAAGGCCTATAGATTTCACTGTAGACTTCAGCGGAACATTTTTACTTTATAATATTTTTCAAGAACAGATTACATACCTACTAAAGCCTTTGAATTGATTGCTGTTTATACAATACATATTACATTTGCTTGAGGATTTGGGATTTCATTCATACACAATATTTAAATTATTGTAAGAATACGTTTTTAGTTGTCAGTCCACAATTTTTACTTGCGCATTCTGTAAATGTTTCATGTTCAGAATTTAGATTGTTACTTTCATATAGACTAACGGCACGTGTACACGATTGAGAGTTGTCTCGGAGATTCATCTTAAAAGCGCGTAAAGGATAATACAAAGTTAGCGTGAAGCGAGCTGTGATTCATCACCGCATGTATTTTGCACGCAAAGTAGAATGATATATGCGCCCTTTACTGACGAGTCTCTGAGACAAAAGAAAAAAGTTTTGTCCGTGAACACCAGCCCTAATGATCATCATTTAGTTTTCCCATTACGATTAATTTTATTGACATTGGCAGTAATGGAAGTGTACTGATTGGCAGAATTGCAGCTTCTTATTGATCTGCCGGTAACAACTGTCTTCCAGTTTAATTTGTCAAATGATTTTTATACGAAAGGCCTCACTTTTATTTGACACTATTGTAGTTTACCTAAATAAAATAGAATCTCGCCTTGAACATACAGTTGATACATGTACCACCAACATTAGGAACAATGTTTATTGGCCTACTATATGTTTATTAATAATTATTATTTGCTACTTTATTCGCACTTGATAATTTTGAAATAATTATGATTAAAATGATGTGTTATTTATTTGAGATATGTTCAGAATATTGTAAAATTGTATAGTGGAATAATTTTTGTGTATCTATGGTATGTGTTTAACGTGATTTATATGTATAAAGAGATAGTTGATTATTTGTGAAATATCATGGGCCGACTAGAGCCTGCATTTTCATTAAACATATAGTACAGTCCAGTTTGTTTTAATTTATTTATTCATCTAAATACAATCCTTTCTATAACAACATCATACGGCAACCTGGATGGATTATTGCTTCACTATTTCACTATTATTGTACACTACTGGATAAAAATTAATATCTCGCCACTAAATCTAGAAATCTACCAGACTTTTCAAATACACAAATTATTATGACAAATACATATTGGTAAATTGTAACAGCTTTTACTTGATTTTCATTGTTTACCGGTAACTGTTTATAATCTTCTACTTATTGTGGTTGTCTACTTATATGGAACTTTCCAGGTTTGCATCTCCAGTCAAACCCATATAAAGTGTGTCAACAAATAAGAATATATATCTTCATATTTTATTCTCACACGATGGAGTAAGTTTAATTTACTTGAGACGCGTTTCGCCTTGTAAGGGCATTATCAATTTAACAATTTAACAACTTGTATGTATTACTATAATGGGAGACAGCTATGTAATTTTACTTACATGAGGTTTACATATGTGATTGATTTCTACAAACTTACCTCAGAAACAGTAAAAACATTAATGCTTTGGAGCAAAAAACTTAACAAACCTCAGAATGCAATCAATCAACGAAACCATGTTTTATCAACATTTATTAAAAATATACAAAGTACTCTAATTACTTGAAGTACGCAGTATAAAAATTTATGAAAAATTCAGACCAACTTGTAGCCAAAGTGTGGTCACCCCCACCTACCTGACAGATTCACGACAGAGAAGTATGTATGAGCAACACACTACAGATACATCATTAGAAGCCTTTATGTGGTATTGCCAAAATCATTGTTAGTACTATTACCAATATATATTTGAGTTACCACCAATATATTTATCAGTGGTCTTTAATTAAACTATTTATGTTAAAGAAATTTTAAATGTCATACTCCTGTTCTATAAATGTAAATTTTCCAAATATATACAGTTTTAAAAATAGTCTTATATAGGCGGGCCATAAGTTTTCACATTTTTTAAATCGCTTTTGCGCAGGAACCGCGCGAAGGAGGGTACGCGGGCGATAGCTCACGGGAGCTCGGTCCTTGGAAATCACATAAGAATTGTTATTTTTGTAAAACTGTTTTACATAAAACGTGCGTTGTTCCCCCGTGAAGTGATCCATTGCGATTAAATTTACGAGGATTCATATATTTCAAAATTTTGCGTATTATTTTGAAAAAATATGTACATACTTAAATTTAGACAAAGATTCTATGCTGACAGGAATAATGTAAGGTTGAATAAAATAAACAATTGATTTTAACATTTATTTTAGAGGATAATAAATGTTTTCATTCAACATGCTTGTTAAAAATTATCTAATCTAATGAAAATAATCAAACTTATTTGTAATTTTGATACAAGTAGACAAAGGATTAATTTTATTTTTACCTATGTCCTTAAATGGTTTTTTTAAATAGTTAATAGATCTGTTGGATACTTTTGTTGTGTTGACCACAGCCCATATGATTTCTTGAGGATCCAAAATAAGCTGCGAAACATCAGGTAGCTGTTGAAATGATTGCATTAAAACTTCATGCCCTTCTGCAGTTAGTGGTTTTCTGAAATATAAATATATTAATTTTACAATCTAGAAGTTCACCTTTACCAAGTGAGTGAGTTTAGTCAAATGCATATCTACATGATTTTTATTTATATTTAGCTGAATTTAATGAAACAATATGCATCATCTGTTAGATTTTTAGGAATCCAATGAGAATTTTGTTTGGTTTTAGTTTTTAAACTTTACCTGGTGTCCCAACGAACTACTGCAAAGTCTCTTGGCAGATAGTAGATTAGTCCATGTCCTGAATCAGCTATTAAACCTTTAGAAGGACCAAGTTTTTCACCCTGGTAGTGAGCATTTACTTGTAAAATGCTCTGGAAAATATATCATGTTGACTAATTAGAAAGTAAAATAGAAAAGGTGAGTTAAACACATTTTATTTTATTTTAAGGAAATATTATCAACAGGATGTGAGATATTAAAATTAAGACTAAATAGTACTTATTTACCATCATGCCGTAGTAGTAGGCAGAGAGGATAGAGCACAATTCTCGCCTTATCCACATTCAAACATCTTCTCATACAAGGTTGCTGATTATTGTAGCTTCTAAAAAGACCATCTTGTATCTGGTTTACCTAGTCGTGCCAAGTCTTTTGCAGACGTCCTCTATTTCAACATTTGCATCGTATATATTTCTTTCCATTCTCTCGTCATTCAACCGTTCCATATGATCAAACCACTTAAAGTGATCTTTTCTTAATCTTACTAACTTTCCTTATTTCTTTATTCTTTACTCTGTTATAAATGGATCTCCCACATATACCCCTCATCTAAGTGATCTCATTTCCACTGCATTCAGTCTACTTTCGCTCCTCTTCTGTCAGCTCCAGGCCTCACTTCCATACATCAGTGTCGGTACCAGGTTCCATTGTGTACCGCTAGTCTTGCCTCTGTTGATAAGTTCCCATTAGATATTATTCCATTCAAAGCGCCATTCACTTTGTTCCCTGCAGTCACCATCCTTTTGAAATCTTTCTCAGCCTTTCCGTTTCTATCGAACATATTTCTGAAATATACAAACTCATCTACTTGTTCCAAACATTCATTGCCTCCAAGTATTTAGCACGGTGTCTTGCTCCTCCTTCTCGTATACCATCACTTTCGACTTGCTGATATTCATAATAAGGTCGCTTTCCTTGCATACATCGTACATTCTGCTCACTAGACTCTGTAATTCTTGTTCACTATTCGCCATTAGTACTGCATCATCGACATACAATCAAATCGTCCATTTTCACTCCCACATTCATACATTTCAGTTCTTTCTTACATGGAGACATTACACAACCCTGTTTGACACCCTTTTTAATGTCAAACCATGATGTGAATGATCCATTGATTCTTACATATACACATATAGAACTTTCTTCATATGGGGATTTGATTGCGTGTGTAACTAGAGAGTACCTTCCATAACCTTTTTCTTATAACTATCATATGCCTTTTGCAGCTCTACAAAGGTACAAAAAAGTTTTTGGTTTTTCGCTAAAAACTTTTCCATCATCACTTGTAGAGAAAAGATCTGATCCATGCATCCCTTTTCCACCCACACAAGTGCCTTGCACGTCCCATACCTTTTTTGTCACCTTTTTTGCTCTTTCTATTAATATTCTTCCATATAGTTTGCCAACCGAGCTTAGACTAATTGCCCAACAGTTACCGTAAATAGTAAATCTAACTTAATTTACATTTTCATTGATTGACATATTGATAAACATAAATATTGTTAATGATTCATTATGCTTTTATAGATTAGTGCATACATATTTTCTTAGTAAAATGCTCATAAATAAAATCTCATAAAATGTTTTGAGTTTCCTGCGAACATGGTGTCGTAACACAGTTTAAATACACATTGACACATAAAATAAAGTCATAATGTTAAAATACATGAAAGGCGGCCACTCCCTAAAAATTAAACACAACATTTTTAGGAGCGCACTTTGTAAGTTACTTTTTTATATCAAAGATGCGATTTGGAAAATATGTGTATTACTTTCTGCATTTTAAATGTATTATAAAAAGTACAAATTATTTATAAATTCTTATCCTTTTTCTTTCCGTGAATCTATTAATTTGGAAATTTTATCTTTCAAGCATAAAATTTTTAAGAAGATTCATAAAAAACTATACCAACCTTTAGAAAATTTCTCCTGAGTAATTCCAATTGTATCCCAAATAAAGGCAAAAGTGTTGGTGATGTTACAAAAAGTATATCTTCAGTCTTAGATATCGCAATATTTTCAGTAGAGATGAGGCAACCATTCAGAATGTTACTATTTTCTTCATTAACTATAAACTCAATACATTTATGTTTGTACAATATACAAACAAAAAGGACATTTGCATTAGAAACACCAATGTAAGCTCTTGGACTGATTAAAAATGTTGGATCAGTTAAAACACTTGAGAATTTTAGTTCCATATCACTAAAATGAAATGTTTGCACCACCTGATTTTGAAATAAATTGAAAACCACCATCTTCGCTGAACAATTAGTAATATGGTTTCCCTCATCCAAGACCCACAGTTGTCCATATATATCCACATCTGTACTTATAGCTTGTTGTATAGTTTTACAGTTCTTGTGGTTATGAAAATCTTTTGAAGGAAATACTTGTGCTTTCGCAAATAATATGTCATTTTCTGGCCAAGGAGCTTCAATTAGAGTAGGACCTGCCTTATTCGGGATTTTTATTGATAAATAAGCACGGTTCCTAAATATGCTGACATGGAGCACCCCATACTCATAAATACCAAGATTAGTTAAATCCCACGATCCGGTACTTTCAAATAAGACCACGATAATCAACAACAATAAATTTGACTTAAAGACCACCATATTTACTGATTATTAAATTAACACTGAATAAGTTATTTCCTCACTTAATATAGTCACAATGTGCGAAGGTCAAATTTTTTCAAATGTAGCAAAATATGGGTCAGCAAAATTGCGCAATGTATGCAAGTTCTATGAAGATGCTTATTATGTTTGCAATAATTATAAAACTGAAGAAAACCTTGAGAAAGGGAAATTTTTTATTCAGGGAAAGACACTGAAATTTTCTCATATACAAATCTGTTTCCAATGATCAAACGATCAATACTTGCATAGTTGAATTATAGATTTTCAGTTTTCAGATAACCTACACAGTTGCAACTGGATAATTCTGTGTGAATCTCTAATAAATTGAAACATTGGCTATGACAAAAAATGACCTATCGCAGTTGTTTCCATCAAGAAGTAGTAACCTCACCCAACTTATGAATAAATTTTTTTATGTATATCTTTGTTCCCATTTAGTCAAAATGATAAATCAATTACTAGAATGAAAATAGGATGAGTATTTTAATTTAAAAGCTACTTTAAAGGTATCGGAACAAAGTTGTGCTCCGTCTTACCCAACATTGTTTCAAAAATTAATTTAGTTTATTTATCAAGGAAAATGAAGACTGGAACAGTGTTAGATGGGTTCTCACCTCATTCCTTGTTAATACTTTCATTTTCATTTGAATACCAACGAAATGAAGAACCTGAATTTATTACTTTAGGATACAAATTAAGATTTTTTTAATGTCATGAGCATGTATATAATGGTATTACACTTACGGCTTTTCGGGCCCGGGTACCTGGACTCGGATATGCCGGGTTCAAGTAAAAATACTCAAACCCGATATCCAAACTAAGACTCATCGGGTCCGAGTCTTTTTTTCATACAAAAATTTTCTAATACGAACTGACGAAATTTCAAAATTATTGAATCTTAGTGAGATTTTGAACAACAATATGTCGACCAATGCTGAAAGAACCTTTTCTGTCGCGAATAACTTTTGTACTAAAATCCGTTTGAGATTATCAGATACACCATTGAATGCACTGGTCTTTTTAAAAATGTATTTTTTTAATAAATAAAAAAAAGTATTGTTCATACGTATAAAAAAACATATTTTTTTATAGATACTTGTAAAATCATTCTTGCTTCAGTTCTTTTACAATACATCTTTTGTAAATATCGCACACCTAGATCAAAACTAAGACAACTCAAAAAAACAAGAATTTTGAGTTATTATTGTATTTGAATACTGTCATATTACGCAACTAACTTAGCCCCAGTTTTCGTTTGGACCACTACTTACAGTACACCTGTATATATATATATAATGTTTAAAAATACAAAGAAAAGGAATTGGACCCAGTCTCGAACTCGGACCCAATAAGTCAGAATTTTTTGGAAACCAAACCCTAATCACACAATTCTCCTGCCCAAGTGAGAATGTCACCTCATTGGTTGACTGCCAAAGAACGTAAATATACATATCATGTAATACATTTGGTTCTGTGAGCTCGCAATGTGAACAACTGATTTTGTTTTCAAATTTTCATATTTGAAAACATTTGGAAAAGTTTTGATCTTGGAGCAAATTAAGAAAGTTTGTACTGGAAAGGCAACTGTTTAATGTCTGACATTCTTTCTGCCATCCTGTTAACATATTATACTCAATCCTGGATCCTTCTCTATTTTCTAAAATATAAACTATGTATTTAATTTCAAATCAGTCAAGGACTCTATGACATATGAATAAGAGGACTCGAGTTATCAAATGCGTATATAATTTTCACTCATGTTAATTAATGTCAATCCAAAAATTCATTCCGATACTTTATATCTCTCGATTCACACAATTTTATCATAAAATGGACATGATGATATCATGTTAGTACTGCGGTTGGCCATGTGGGTCATGTATTGGACATTACAGCCTAAAAAAAAGTGTGCCTTCTTAGCCATCATAAACATAGGAACTGCGTCTCTATTATCTAACAATGTTGACAGAAAAAGGCTGACATGTCACATCTTAAAAGTTGTTAGCTATCGACTGAACAATGTTGATGGCCATCAACGTCGTTGTTCATGCATGCGCAAAAAGCGTGTCTCAATACAAGATCTTCAATGAATATCGATATATTTACTACGTATTTATCATCAAATCATGAATTTTCAATTAAAAATTCATAAAAGGGTCTCATCCCTAGATTTTTATATAAAATTATCATCTCAATCCGACTGGGGGATGGGGGCGATATTGTTCTGACAGAAAAAACAAACTATGATGGTGGGAATGATTAAATTATTAATTTTTATTTTTGGCGATATTTTGGTAAAAGGAGATGGGGGTGAAAGAAAAAAAACAATGCTTTATTTTTATAATTTAATGTGTTTTAAAAATAACAAATTTTAAACTATATAAATTATAAAAAAAAACCTGTTCAAACAAAACTGATGCATAAAAAATATAAGTTAATAAATAAACATTTTTGAAACCTGTCACATGATTAACACTCAGATATCACGACTCCATCCATGAAATGTTCATAGAATGAGAAACACGTCACAAAACTAATAATAAAAATAAAAAAAATATTTGATGACTTAATAAGCAAACAAATAAGCTTTACAAAAATTAAAATGGTATCGTTCACTATGAAATAGAACTTTCAAAGACTAAAGAAATGAATAGTGATATAAAGAAGTTAAAATATGCAAGTGTAACAATAAAATTGCAAACCATATTTCATCCCTATCCTAACTGTGAATTTGATTTCAATAAATGAATAGATAATTAATATGTATTATATATACGGTTCACATTTTTTAATGTAGGTATGTATTATCCATTTATTTTAGCAATAGTATTATAATTAATTTAGGCAAACTGTAGACAATACATGGATAAGTGTAGAATACATTATAACCTATCACAAGTATTTTCAATGGTTGGAATGATTATCCTAAAAGGCAACTTTTTTCTAAATCTAATCAATATACAAATCTTATGAACATCAATGTTTAAAAAAATAAATATCCACTAATTACAAGTGGGCGATATGCTATAAAATAAAAATTCTGAATGGTTTTAGTTATGTGCAAACTTATTTTCATGAGAATATAAAATTGTCATGTGATCCAATAAAAATTAATATAAAAATAGTTTACGCCAATTAAAAAACTAGTTGGTATGTTTTAAAAATAACTACATAATTCAAAATATGTAAAAACACTTTTTTATAACAAATTTAGGATTCGTAGGAATGTAAGATCTAGTTGCTGTTAACATGTGTACCATATTACTCGCAGCAAATTCTAAATTCCTATATTTTTAAAAATTGCTGCAATTATTTTAACATTAAATATCATTTTGGATTGAACAAATTATGTAAATTCATGAAAAGATTATGGCAGTAGAATTATATAATACATATAAAATCTGTATATTGCCATATTCCTCGCAGCAACTGGTTGTAATTGGTGCAAAGGCACTCTATAAGGATACACGTTTAACATGAAGACAAAATAAATTATTCTCTAAAAAAAATTCAGATCTGGAAGATAAGTAAAAAAAAATTGTTCAAGAACAATTCTGTCATGTTACTTTCCCTTGTTTTGGTGTAGATAGTCATAAGAATATTTTAGTAAATAACAACAGAAAATTTTATATTGAGTTAGAAATCTAGGTGCATATGGAAATACATAGTACTTTGGTAAAGTTCCAGTCTGACTACTAAATAATAATGCTTAATCAATATTGCTTTACTGTTTAGTTAAGAGTAGCACTTTCAAAAAAAACTATGCGCAATATTTTAATTTATTTTCTCTTTGGATAAATTGTGATACTGAGCCTTTGGGCTACTCACTTACTCACTACAAAAAGCATGGCTAATGGTGTAACAATAGGAATTTTACCTCCAGAGAATCAGGTTTTTCTACATTTTTATTTTATTAATAGTACATTTTAATCAAATACCACCTGTATTATTGGAAGTAGGCTACTGTAAATCGTAGCATTTTTAATAAATAAGCTGTCCACAGTGCGAGATTAATAAAAATAATAAAGAATATTCCAGATGATTAGTACGAAGAAGTTTGGTTACATCTAAAGACTTTTCTATAAGCCACTCGATAAATAATTACTGCTTTCATGAAATTATCCCATATTGGGAAAATATTGCTTTTACCAAAAGGCAAAACTTTCGTAATTGTTCTCACTTGAAGAGAATCAATTTTTAAAACCCTACCTAAAGCCATACAAAAAAAAAAATTAGGACAATGTCCAAAGTTCATGATAGAAGGCTAGTAGAAGTACATATCTTTGATAGCCTTCAATCAATTTCCGAATATTCACATGTACATTAGCCATCACCGACACTTTTAATTCCAAGCTAGATGCGGAGAACAAATCGGTAATGGTTCAACACCACCGAGAGATGAAAAGAGACAATACAGATTTTTCAATAAATAAATAAAAAGTTTTACAAATTGAGAAGTCGGATTTGTTTTAAGAGAGACCCACTAAGGTTTTTTGAAAAAATCAAATATTGTTTTGGTGTTATATACATAGTAATAATACATAAGCAAAGGAGAAATTTTAACGTGGATGAATTTGAAAAGGTCACATTTTTCTTAAAATTCGACAACGCAATGAGTTTATTACAGAATAGTAAAATGAAATTTTGTAGGCTTGCACAACAATTGATCAAAAATAATATATTGATCGCCTCAATTTAATGTTGTGTTAAATAATAATAATAAAGATAATTTCTCTTCAAAACTAACAAACTGAATCAGCAAAGGTCTCCCAGATTTTTTGACAATGAATTTGTTCAGTTAACAAAATTCTTAACAGTTTAATAGTATCTAAATGATTGTCTAATTAAATAATTGCTTACAGATGTTATTATTTGCCAGCCTTCTTATATAAGACTGCAGGCTCAATGAACCATCAAACCACGTAGAGCAAAGAAAGCAGTTTTCAGAATTTGTGTTCTGGTCAGTACTTAATAAATATCAAGTAACCAACTTTTTCCATAAAGTAGGTTTTAACATACATGTGACCTATGTACATACATGTGAACCTATTGCAAAACTTGTATCAACGTGGATGTGTATTCATTTTAGTTTTTGCTTAAATAATACAGAACTATGATTACTTCTCAATGGTTTGTCAATTTATTATCATCTGAATATGAAAAATGTGAGATTATATGGTACGGTACTGGCAGGCAAAAAGAATATATAGAAAATAATTTAACAAAGAATTTTCATCATTTACAAAGACTGTTGTTCAATATGTGACATGTGAAATCGTAATAAAAGTAATATTTGCCAACAGGGAACAAAATTTTAAGGAAAATTATTTAGTTTAAATTGTAAATGTGTACATATGTAAAATATGAAGAAATTTTATACATTTTTTAAAGATTTAAGCACTAACAACTTTGTCAGATCTAAATGGAGGAAAACATTATTTATATACATATATAAGTCAAGAACACTTATTTTTTTGATATTTTGGCGGTAAAGTCAGTCGTCTTTCAGGCATCGACATATATAAATATGTATCATCGTCCAACGTGGAAAACCTTTTGTGTCAATTTGAGTAGAATAGTCTTCAAGAATGTGAAAGAGGAATCTTGCCTCTTTATTAAAAGGGTAAATCTCATAATACCCTTTTTTTATCTACGAGCACAGTAAGAATTTCATGCCGGATGATGATATGTCATGTATTGGTGCTGAGTTTTTAAAATGTAAATTTAATCAATCAATAGGCATTACAGAAATGATTAGTTTTTCTATTTCGTTCAAATACATATTTGCATTTATATAATATTTAATTTAATTTCACATTTTAATATTTGAAATCCACCCAACATTAAATTTTTGGAGCAGCCTACAGTAGTACAATGGTACAGTAGTATTACGATTAATCTAAATTTGATAATTAAATCTAAAAAAAAAAAAATAGAGGCTGTTATAGAAGGAAACGAATGTATCTCTAAAAGCTGCAAAAATAATAAGTAATTAATTGAAGCTGTCTAATAAACAATTGATTGGGCCAATTGGTAAATTATTTTACATTTTACATAGGAAAGAGATCAGTTGGTGTCCTACCTTTTAATTGCTCATTTTGATTTAAAAAAGCTATTATATTCAGCAAAATACAAAAGTTTCACATTATAAAAATTACAACCGAATAACTTTGAATAATTTACATATCGTTAACCAGGCACATTAATTATTATTATAAAATCAAATAGTACACCCAAAATATGTACAAAATACACTCAATTTCAAAATAATTCATTGTCAATATCACCTACATTTGATGTGATCAGGTAATACCATTCAGAAGATGAACAACTTAATTGACTAACCGGAATACCCGGTATATTAATAAATATATTCTTTTACTCGCTTTTCTATATAAAATGTAAGACTTTGGTAGTAATGTACAAATCTAAATGTAAAATATATTAGTATATATAAAATTTTCTGCAGATGCAATTTTAATGTCATTGGTTTAGGTTTAGATGAACTCCTTGCTCAAACTTACCACTTCTTTACTTGGTTTTACCTTCACTCCGTCCCGGCTCCCAGTATGACCGGTCGTCGGAGAGATGATGATTTCTGGAAAAAAATATTTTCATTATATATATGAAACATGATCCATGATGGAATAATGAGAAGTGCTATGAAGAAAAATAATTTGGAGAAAATATCATTAATAAAATAATAATATTAAAAGTGAAAAAATAAAGAATTATAGAATGACAGCTCAACAGTGATAGTCATCAAATGTTGCATCAAAGGTCGAGTAATATTTTCACTTTGCTAATTTAATTTAAGTATGATTTATACATTATATCAAATCAGTAATACCGAGAGAAATGTAAAAACTCACCCATTCATGGTTGGCTGTGGGCGCCTCGTCATCTGAATGGTGATCCTTTTCAGCCGTTTCCGAATCCTGGATATGTTGACGGGGTCTCAGAGTGCTGTAGCTACGGTCACCGCGCACCCAAGCCCCCCCCAGCAGAGGGGACCGCACCCAGCTCTCCACCTCCCTGGGCGCGTCCAGTTGGGTGGCTTCAGTTTTCTTCTTAATGCCGTTCAACTGACATACTTCTACCTTCATTATTTCGCAGGTCTTTGTCGTCTTCACAGTCATTTTAGGATTAACATGTATGTCCTTGTGGGCAGGATAAGGGGTCACTGTTAAGCTCATCGAGTTTCTGTGAATAATTCCATTTTCGTCCGTGTCAGTCGCAGCAAATTCATTGCTTGTGTTTCGGTATTCGCTCAGAGTGTTCCGTCTGCTTTCGCCCATGTTGTAAAGACTCTCTTTGTTTATTAACTTTTCAGGTTCCAAAATGTCCAGTATAACTTGTGACACCTCTGTTGGAGCGACGTTCCCAGTGCTAGCTGTCAAGTTTTCCGACAATGAAATGGAATTACGCAGGTTCTTTTCATCCTCGCGGGAAGGTTCGAGTCCCTCCTTACACTCAGAAACATTGTCTTTAAGACTGGAAAGACTCGTCCTCGAATGAGCGGTTTCAGAAATATTTGTCAAATTTGTTTCCTCATTGTTTGAGGCAGTCTTACTTTTGCGGCTAGGAGTGGGTGACTTGCCATTTTCTAGCACTTTTACCGGCGCCATTTTGTTTTCTCCACTATCTTTTTTCGGTTGGTAGGTAAATTTAGGCATTCTTGATGCCCAGTGATCGTTGTTAGATCCCATAGAACTCGTGCTGGCAGCTGAACTAGTGTTGGAACCGCAACCAACAAAGTTCCCGTGCCTCCTCTGATAGAAAAGAATATAAGCACTGTTGTTGACCAGTTCAGTTTTGACATCTTCATTGAGTACATGCGTGACTCTGGTGTCATCAAATTTGTACCACTGCTGATCGTAAGGATTTCTGCAGGCGGCAGTGTAGTGGCCGGTCTCCAGATCATTCCCATGGTGGTAGCAGACAGCGTACAAATCGTACGAATTATCACTGGCGGTAGATACTTTGCGGGGTCGCTTCCAGGGAGACCAGCCCGGCCCGCCCAGTAACACCGGAGTAGTGGCTAGGCCATCTCTGTCGGCCAGATGTGGAGTCATGTCGAAACCGTATAACGGGAAGTCCACCATTGTTGTCAACTTAGTACTGTTGCGACCTTTGATTTGTTGTCTGAAAAAATTATACTTTATTTTATTATTTTAAATAAGTATTCCCTAAACTAAATTAGAAAATGATAATCACTTAATTAAATTTTGCCACTCAAGGCAAAAAATAAGTAATAAAAGTATAAAATGATGAATTTTAAAAAGTCTCACTGTCTGAATCTCTTGAGATGTATGACGAGAATATCGGGCAGAGACCATAGGCCCAAGGTCTTCACAACAGGAAGGTACTGCTGGCACTGAGGGCATCTACAAATAACATTTTGTTTGAAAATAAGAACAATCAGTTAATCATACAATATCATCAGCCACACTGCTTATGTTACAGTGATGAAACCACAATTACCTCCAAGCGTCTTCCATGGCCAGTGTCTCGGCCCTGGTATAGTGAGAAAGGCAGTCAGACAGCGAGAGTCTCGGTGCCGTGCCGGTCTCTTGTAGAGCTTCAGCCACGCTGCTGTGTTGCTCGATATTCTCGCTGCAGTCCTCCAACAGTCTAGTGTAACAGTGATGATAACAATTAAGGTTAAGGCAAAAGGGGGAGACTATAAAAAAATAATTTTTAAAAAAAGAGGCCATCGTAAACCACACTTACTTTGACTGATTTTGAACATTAAATCAATGTACAGTGGAACCTCTATTGCTCCTTCAGGAAGGTTTTAAAAATAGAAAATGTTAAGTTAATTGTAAAATCTACTGAATCATCGGCAAAATGAAAACCATCACTAGAATCAGAGTTACCTGATGTTTTAATTGACGATGACTCTCCTTCTAAACAATAGTAACTTTCCTCCTCTTCCACCATGTTCTCAGTATACAATAAAGGTAAAGTTTTGACAATTCATTTCATTGATTTACCATTTTAGGGGACTAGGAACGGATTAATTGAATTTCAGTTATTTCTTATGGGGAAAACTGTTTGTATATTAGTCAGGTTCCATATTCGTCAGACCCTCAGAAACATATTAATAATGAATATAAAGGTTTCACTGTACATACAATACTACAAGAGATATCCAAAACATATTTTAATTAGCCATAAAAATAACTAGAAATTAGAAAGATATATGTACATATAAAATCAATTTATAGAAAATATATTTTTGTTGCTATCGGGATTTGAACCTGGATCTTTTCCTATCCGGTAATGCATTAACCGATTATGCTACACCAACATAGTTAGTTGATGACAAATTTTCAAACTTATATGTTGCATTTTCAAATTGATACATGTGTCATTCTATTATTATTATTTTTTTTTTTTTGATAAATTGATTTTATATGTACATATATCATTTTAATTTGTATTAAAAATATCACAGACCTATTGTTCTTAAAAATAACTTGAGGATACTAGGAAAAAATAATCTAAAATCAAATAGATAAAGAAGTTAACATATTATTTTGGGTGGTCAAAGTTACAACCTACTTATTCGATCTTTGACCGCACTGTGAGTACTCTCGAATTTTGTGTTTAAAACTCAACAGTTTAATTGACAACAACTTAGGAATTTACTAGGCTAATTTAATATTTTTAATGAAAATATAGCAATATTATAATTGAAAAATGAAATATTATTTTTATTGTACAGTAAAATCCTATTTATTCAAAGCTGAGGGGACCGAAAATCAAGAATAACGATTTAGGATAATGAATATAAAAATTTCAAAAATTTGATTCTTTTTTACATACTAACTTTTTTCATAGCAACTCGAAGTAATTGTATACACCTATATCCACACATTTAAAATTAACAAACAAGTTGTCAAAATACAGTGTAAACAAATCACAATATTATTTAAAAAAAAAAACACTATTATAATGGACTATCTTTTCGCGCCATTTTTAATAATGACAAACTTCAAGTCAAACTTGTCAATCCACCATTTCTCCGCTGAAGTTAGCGACAAAAGTTTCCAGTGCTTTTAAATCATTTGTTTTGTGGTGGTCGCGGTGACATTTGGCACTCACCTTTCAATGTTAAAGTTCTTTCTGTCATCATGTTTAATATTGTCGACAACCTTATTAATGGGGTCGCATATTTTTCTGTTAATTTTGTTTTGGATAATATTTTTTGTCAATCTCTTGTATTAATTCGATTTTTAGTCGAACGAACGAAAACGAAAGTCGATTGAACTGTCGGCGTTTTGTACAAGTTTCGCATTAATGCTATTATCGAGAATATAAAATTATCGGTCAAAATTATAAAAATGTTTTAATTTAAATTTAATGAAATACGGAAAAGTCTAAGGAACACAAACCACGCTTTTGGAATTTCAAAATGTCTAACACGTAAATATTAGAGAAAAACAAATAATGCTCTTTACATATAAAACAATGGCAATAAAATAATTAACAAGATACGAGAAAATTTGAGAAACGCTAACTACACATTCTTTAAAATGCCTTGACACTAAACTTAAATAGAAAGAGAAATGTCTGTATTAAAATTAATACAAATTAAATAATTTATAAAACACGGAAAAAAGTCCGAGGAACTCAACCGCGTATAAACGTTTGAATAACAAAACATACAAACGCAATGTAAACAAAAATAATTATGGTAATAATACGGAACTTAAGAATGGCAAGCACTGACATTCGCAGCTGGCAGCTGGGAGACCTAGAGAACTGCGTTACCTATAAGGGCGCAAAGATAATATTTGCTATCTTTTTCTAATGTAAAGAAAACAAGCAAGAGAAAAAGCATGCGACCTTAAGTTAAAGCGTTGCAGTAAAAAATAAATATTTCAAACCGAGGACGCACAAGATATATTTGTCATTTTTTTTAGTATACTGAGAGTGAGTGAGAAAACAAACAATGAGAGTTAACTTTATGCGTCGTGAATCGGTATAGGGGCGGAACTACCCATTTTGATGGTCTTGGACTTTAGGCAGACACATTGCGTAGAGCATGTGTATTTTCCAGATTACTGACATCTAACTAAAAAAAATCGAATTAGGTGAAAAATAGATTGACAAATTCATCTGATAGGGTTCAAAAATAGCTTTGAATAACGATATTCGATTTATAAGCACAATTTAGTATGAAAACTTTCCAGAGGGATCACATTCTGCTCTAAAACTTCGACTTGCGGCAAATTTCGAATAAACGGGATTTTACTGTAGTTTTTATAAGTGGTGTTAAGAAATTACAAAGAAAAAAGGAATTATTAAAATGAAACAATATGGTAAAGTGTATAAACGTTTCTCTAATGATACTGGATTATCATTGGATCAGGGTTAGAGAGATGGTGGAGTCTGCAGGCATAACGAATGAACGCCTTCATCATATTTTATTTGAAGAATTTAGCATTTTTTAATGCATCATTTTCTGTTTGTGCGTTGGGTGCCATGCTTGCTCATTTTGGACGAAAAATGGATTTGAGTGAATTCTGAGGTCCTGTTGGAGGAATTTAAGCGAAACGAGTAAATTTTTTTGTATCGATTCATAACTGTTGATAAAATTTGGATCTACTACTACATTCCTGAAATGAAGAAACATTCAAAACAGTGGAGTGAATGAAAGGGTGAACCTGATCCGAAGAAAGCCAAGACGGTTCATTGGATAGCGATTATATTTTGTTCATTAACTATCTCGAAAAAGGCAAAACAATAATGGAGAAGTACTACGCATTATTATTTGACAAGTTGATGGCAGAAATAGCAAAACAATGGGCGCATTTAAAGAACAAAGTGCAATTACATCAAGACAACTCACTGTCTCACACAGTAGTCAAAATTCAAAAAATTTCAAATTCCAAATGGCCAAAATTCGCAAATTGCGATTCAAACTGACAGACTACACCGTATTCACCAAATTTGGCACCTAGTGACAGTTTCTCTATTTCTTAAACTCAAAATTTAGCTTGGAGGACAGAAATTTTCATTGAATGGGTAGGTTATCACAACGCCAACTACTATTTGGACAAGCTCAAAATGGATCATCGCTGGAAAAAGTGTATTGATTTAAAAGGAGATTATGTTGAAAAATAAAACTAGCTTTGACCAAAAAATTCTTGTTTCTCAATTAAGTTAAAAACTTTTCAAACCACCCCCGTATCTCAAAATTAAGAGAATTCTTAGTTATATTTCTATAACATTGAAACATAAGTATGGACATTGACAATTGAAGTTTGGCATTGTATCTTGCCTACAGTATAATCTTTGGTTTTCAATTCATCAATAATTTTCTGATGAGGAAGATAAAGACTGTAATCAACAGCATACACATATTCTTCAATCGACCGCGCATTTGGGCATTGCGTTGAGGATCCTACCTGTCCCTCAAGGGGCGGTCCCATTCCACCAGCAGCTGGAGATGCACGGGCCCAGAGCGCTCACCGCTCAGGGCGAGGGCTTGGTCCACTGCTTCTGTGTATAGTGGGTGCTCCAACTGGAAACATCACACCGTACTTTAGTGGAGGGGTTCGTATTTAAGAACTGAATGGTTGAAATATTTTTTAATTAATATTTTTGTTTTTTAATTATTTAATCTTGGAAACTTAGGATGATTTCATGGCGGTAGCATACCTCGGACTGGAGATATTGCGTAGGCTCCGCTATAGGACTGATGAGATGCAGACGAGGTGAGGCGGTTTGTCCCTGTTGCAGCACCCCTTCACCCACCATGCCGGCCATCTCCTTGAGGATTAGCTTCTGCAAGTCTCCGTAGCCCACCTCGCGGGGCACTTGCATTACATATGGAGAACCTGGAAGCAGAAAGTTTATTGTAGTTTGTTCTTTCATTCTGTTTTCTGTTGCCATATTTATTGCCACAAAACGTGTTGCTCCAATTAGGCTCTGCAGGTAACAATGCCGTGACTGTCGTGCAGCTGTGTGGTGACAACCACCAGTGCTTTTGGCATTGATAAAACAGATGTGTTTTCTGTATCTCTGCAAGATCTGTGAAAAATATGCGATAAAGCAAACAAATAATTCTAAAAATTATTATAAATAAAATTAGATTTATTAAATTTAAAATCTGTTGAGCACTGTATGACATACAATGAATCACATTGTTGACAAACACTTATTTTCACTGTCCAAAAGTTCAATCTCATATATATTTTATACATCTCGATTCATACTGTTTTATCATATAATTTATATACAGTAGAACCGGGTTAATTCAAACCCCTTTTATTTGAAATTCGATGTAATTCGAAATTTTCAAAAACTTCAAGACACAAAATGTCAGTTTCATACTTAATCAACCTCTTTAACATGGAAACCCCGTAACTTGTAGTACAAAATGATTATCAGGCCCTCGCGTCATACATTTTTATATCACATAATTTGAAAATATTGAGTAAGTTATAAAAAATTAACCAAGCGTGCATTTTTTTGACCGCACGAGCTTGTGTGAAGCATTCTTTATGTATTTCTCAATACCTTCTGATACAACGCGCATCTAAGTCGACTTTGTGTGCAACCTCCTTCATGTATATATATATTATGTCGCGATAAAATTGGGGGATTCCGGGTACGATTTCTTCAGTTGGCTGCTTTGGCAGTTTTGCCCTTTCGATTCTTATTACTAATACCTGTGTTTTTAAAATGTTTTTTTTGAAAGATTGATTTTTCGTATTACGTATTTATGAATGATTATATTTAATGATTATTTATATTTGCAGTAATAATCTTCATTTTCCTTGAATGACTTATCTTATTATTTCATGTGAAATTTTTCAAGTGATTCCGAGACAAATTGTGTAAATTGTGTGTGGAAGTGTCAAAAAATGAGACAAGGAAAAATAGATGATTTTTTCAAACCGAAACATGCAAGACAATTGAAAATGTTTCTTAATTTAGTGTTATAGTTATTGTATATTTAATTTAATTTCTTGAGAACATTTTAAGGTTAAGATCTTTACTTATTAAAATAAATAGATCTAATATTCACCCTAATTAGTTTCAATAGTACATTTAATAAATTGCATCAGGATTTTGTATTAGTATAATAAATATTGCCTTTTCGAGATGATTTTGTGAAATATGCCAAAATTTATACGCTTTCACAAAATTAGCAGCTTTTTTCATGTCTTATGCGATTTTTTACGCATTCGTATTGTGAAATTTGTAAAATAGATTTTTTTTGGACCCTTGAGTTTCTTATTGATGGGATTCCGCGTAATACGAATTCAATTTTTTTTAGTTTCTTGAACCTCGTATTAACACAGTTCTTCTGTAGTAATATCATGTCTTTATCATTACCACTAATATTAGGAGAAAATGATCACCATGTCATATCCTTAAACTTGTTAGTGATGATGACGGCTTGTTCACTGATGTATCTCAATTCAAAATCTATGGTGGATATCAATATATTTAATTTGTATTCATCATCGTATAATGTTTTCAGATCAAAATATAAATCAAGATACAAAAAAATTGAAAAATAAATAATATGAAATCTGATTTGATGTATTGACTTACGGATCTGAAGCGCAGACAATCCATGTCCAATTGGGAAAAATGTTGGATAGTTTGGAGAGAAAGGTGCTGCGGAAAATTTATAGACTTGTGCGGGATGAGAAAGTTTGGAGAAAAGGGCGAAATATTAATTTTCTCACCGAATCTCTGTGTGTCTGCGCCTTGTATGAGTATGTTAACCCACAGCAACAGTAGGTACGGTTCAGGGGGGGCGGCCAGGGGAGGAGCCTCCACACAGTACAGTGCTGGGGGAGGCACCGCGGGGGAGGGACAACCCCCCACCCACAGAGGCTGGCAGTCACTCAGGGTGCGGCCCACACCTGAAATCAATATTTTAGTTAAATATATAAAGCTATAGAGATAAAATAGGCGTAATTCACCAATCGTTTTGTAGTGTCACACAACAATCTAAATATCTTTTTTTTAAACTTACTAAATGAAGAATTTAGTGTACATGGCAAAATAAAATAGGAAATTACTATTATCAAAAAAAAAAATTGTACCAATAAGCTTGTAGTGAATTATGAATATATTACTTTTTATTAAATATTTGCATAGACCGTAATAATGTTTTGACTCATTTAAAAAAAAGGTTACTTTATTAAGGAAAACTGACCTGAGTCCGTGACTTCCACCAAGATAATATCTTCAGCTGCTATGCCCGTATCGCTGTGCAATAGATTCCTCAGATCCCGTACCGTAGAGCTGGCGGCCACGCGTACTCCGAGCCGCACGCAGCGTGGCTGCTGGTTTGCGTAGACAACCTACATATGTTATCGTACAAGCTGTTTATACAATACAATTCAATTGAAAGTTATATAGGTGGATTCCAAAGAATAAAAATCAATTTTTTAAATACAGATAATATAATATAAAAAATGTTTATTTAATACAAGAAATAATACAGATCTGAAAAACAGATAGAAACTAAGAAACCTTGGAGAAGGGGGCAGTTTTTTCCTAGAATGCCATATAAAGTTGCCTCATTTTATTTACATAAATATATGAATATGAAATTTCAGATGAGCCATAAATGAATTATTTCTAAAAATATTCTTGTATTTGAATGTATTTACATTAAAATTATTTAAAAATAAAAGAATTCAATTACCGTGACGAGAAGGGGATGGTCTGGAAGATGCGGCAGTTGTACACTGATGCAGTGGAAGGGGTCGAAAGTATTGCTCTGGCGGTGACAGCGAGGGCAGGCCAGCGAGGAGCGGAACTGTGCCTGGAATACAGCCTGCACGAAGGAACTGTTACAACGCAGGTGGTTGGCGAGCGTTTCTGCCGCCACCACCTCATCAGGGCGACCCGCCGTGTTCTGCAAGTAAAACATAAATATTACTGTATTATGAATTAGAGCGGAAATGCACGCATTTTGATATCTAAGGCAATAATATAAAAAATACACAACCCTACATATTTTAAACCTTTATCAAAGTTTGTAATCAAAAATTTCCAATTTAAATAACTCAAAAAAATTATTTAAAATCTCCCAAATGATACCATGTAATCCTAACTTGACTATAATTGATAAATCTAAATAACATTTCTATTCTGTGGAAATAATAAGAAAATTTCCAGTGACTGATCCAAGATCTAAAATAATCTACAGTACAATAACTATAATTTAAAAGGTCCAATTCAGCTACCTAAATTAATACAACTACTAAGAACATTTACTTTTGCCGTCTGAACAGTGAGATATTGTATGTGCAGGGGACAGCGATTTGAATTCACCGCCATTCCCAACCGGCACAAAAAATGAATCCGTATTGAAAGTAGGCAGTAACAAATAGATTAGTCCCTTACTTTAATGGTTTTATATTTTTTTTTCGTAGCAGTGTTGAGATCTTCATGCACTTTGTCCAAAAGCCACAGTAAGAATTCCTGGGCGTCATGCTGGCTGCTTCCTCTATACTGAGATCCATGTCTCTCGACAATCGCCTGAAACAATAATTTAAAATGAAAAAAAACATTATTTAAAAGAAAACTATTCAAAATATTATACAGCACCTTTATAATAAAATGCATCAATATTAGTTTGTAGATATGATGAAATATTTAGCTCATCGCACTGGTTCTAATAACTCAAAGAGTGGAGTTTTTTAAAATACATTATCACATTATTTCAAAACAGTTTACAGAGATAAATTTTTCATAATTTGTAAAAAAAAATTCAGCAATGATCTCCATAATGTGATTTCTAGTGGTGGCACTTTTACTGAACCATCATTGCAACACTATTTAAATATAATTATAACAAAAACAAAAATTGTAAACACAAAATAAATTGCAGATTATACATCTATAAAACTACCCACTTGCAAATCCCTCTCATATCAATATTTATACAAAAATGTATAGCTAAATTAATGTTTCAAACATAACCATTTTTACCCTTTCTCTTACGGTGCTAAAATAAAAACGCGCATTTCAGTGCTGTAAACTCAGTTTACATATACACTTTTGCAATTTTTAAGCAGGATAAATATTAATATTTTACATTTATTACTTATATTAATTATTAAGGAAAACACATTCTTATTGTGAAGTTGTAATTATTCAGAACATAGGTCTGTGATATTTTAAATACTAAATTAATGTATTAATTATAAATATATACATATAAAATCAATTTTGTCAATCAATGGATTGGAAATGAAGATCCAGGTTCGAATCCCGGTGACGCTAAAACAATATTTTTCGACAAAATTGATTTTATATGTATATATTTATAATTAATACATTAATTTAGTATTTAACTTATATTAATCATTATAAAATACATATTTAAATCAATTATTGCGTAAAAGTGCTAAAATGAGAAAAAAATTGATCATCACAAACGACAGCATAAGATATGTCTAACTTGGCCAGCGCATGCTCTGCCACTAAGTAACAATCAGCATCCGGCACTCCGCAAAACTGCGCTGTCAACACCACTCCACATGTACACATACACAAATTGACAAATTCATGCCGGATTATTTGAGAAAACCTTTTTTATGGTAAATACTTATATATTGTAATTATTTTATTCAATATATAATTATGTTATGAAGGAAAACCTAAAATATGAACTCTGTATTTAGTACATTTACAGAGATATTCATGTAATTAGAGGGAATGTTAACTCAGTTTACATCATCGGAGAGGAAAGGTTAAAGTACATGAATTATGTCTGTGGTGTGATCCCCCGCACTAGTTAAAACCATTACATTTTATTGGACATTTTATGCATCATGCAGTTTACATACCTAAGTTGGCATTTAAATTTTACCTGTAAAACACAAATGCCAACTTAGAAATTAGCAGCATTTTGTTAAATAGAAACAATAGAATTAAGAGATCTTGAAGCAGTATAGTGTTTAATGGCGCCATAAGTTTTAAATCTCAAGATAACTCACACAATACTTCTAGTATAAGAATTGCTTCTTGTTTTTGATATCATACAACTAAGCGCTATCACGCCTATTTATATAAAAGTAACATTCCTGTCCTGAAGCATACTTTTTACAACTCACATTTGCAATAGGTAAGTCGTATCATATTCAAAATGGTGATCGATAAAGATTTAAAAATAGATTGTATTGTACAATAAATAATATGCACTGTGACAAAATGTTGTAATCCGTACATGTTCAATGTGAAATATTGTGACAGATTTTCACAGAGTACAAGAATTGCATAAAAAAAAACATTAAGACCATCTGCTAGATCAGCACATGATATGCCAGAATCTGGCCGATTATCTAATATATATATTATATCTACAGCTATAGATGAAAATAATATTGTTGTGGTACATAATTTTTAATCAGAATCTTAGTTGATTTTTTTTAAAAGTTGATAAATTTATTTATCAAATAGTCCTTGCATTCTACGATTCTGGCGCTGATAAAATGATCAAGTCGTTGAAGGTAAAAAATGAATAGCACAATTTAGTATTATAGTTATTGTGTATTTTATTTAATGATAGCTTAATTTCCTGAGAATATTAAAGGTTAGGAATTTTACTAATTAGTTCCAATAACACACACATAATAAATTACATCAGGATTTTGTATTAGTATAATAAATATTGCGTTTTCGAGATGATTTCGCAAAATATGCCAACATATGTATGCTTTTCACGAAATTAGCGGTTTTTTTCATGACTTTTGTGATTTATTACAGGATTGTATTGTGAAATTTGTAAAATTATACATTTTTGGTCCCTTGCATTTCTTATTAATGGGGTTCCGCGTAATACAAATTCAATTTTTTTTTTTGGTCCCTTGAACTTCAAATTGACGCAGTTCTACTGTATTAATTTTGTATTGATCTGTGGATTATGATTAATAAGACCAGATACACTTACTCCATAAATTTTACACCGTGGGGAAAGTGTATCTACTCAGCGGTTGGTATGGTACCCCATATATTTTTGTATGGAAACTTTCTCAATTAGTGATGTGTAGACAGTACCATTATTTAACATTAAATAATTAACCAATTACAAAAACAATCACAATATCACACTTCCCCCATTTAACCAATTTTACTGATATTTTTGGAACTTAACGCATTTTACCCGTCATTAAGAACCAAAATAACTAATTCATATTGTCATTAAGCAGATCAGTAAAGACATTTTCATTATTTTAATAATTTGTCAGAAATAATACAACTAGGTGCTCTTACCCCAAATTTAGGGAAGTGCATCTACTCGTCCAATTTTCATAAAATACTTTCAATATCAACTGTCCTAAAAGGTTACATTCCAATTTTTAAAGACTTAAATTAGGAAATGGTTGATGATCCTTCTATCAAAGTTTCAAAGTCAGCATAATCTTATGAAATTTGAGAATGGTTAAAAGTTTATATCGATAATTTATATGTCGCACTTACATAAAATGATCAAATCATTGAAAGTAAAAAGTAAATAGTACAATTACACTTTTAATGATATATGAATTTATGATTGAATGTTGCGTCTGAGTTGGAGATTGAAATTTCATTGACTTATAGCTATCATATATAGCCAGACCATAATTAGAGAGAATTTGGACAAGGAAGATTTGACAATCACACCAGTTTTAGGCCTAGCATGCACTAAGGTTAAACGCCCGCAGTTGTCACCCGCAAGATATTATAGCTCATTGGTTTGTATGCAAGTGCATGCGCTTGCATTTTATTCCCGCAACTGATTTAAAATTGCATCCGGACACATTTTGCTCCGTATGTATAGTGACGCCCCGCACAGCGGTTAAACGCAGACAGTTTTTTTCGTGTTGAACCAATGGAGAGGCTTGACGTATCGTCACTATGTCATCAACTGACTGTATGAGAATCTATCAGACAAAATTATATGCAAAGTCCAAAAACGATTTGCATCGTGACATTAATGTCTGCTGCCGACTTCTTTTTGCAATTCCAAAAAGAATAATTAGCAATTAAGAACATAATAAAAATGAAATGTTTAAAGATGAAATAATTATTATTGAGTCTTTATTATTATAATTAATAAATAATTTGCCATAAATTTGTTGTTTTCTAACCTCAAAGTAACAGAGAGTTATTCTTCTGGTGATATTGATTTGCAAAATGTTGTATCTTGGGATGAAATATAAGGATCCACTTCTATTAAAAGTTTGTCAAAACTATTTATTTATATTCTATAGTTATTAAAAAAACTTATCGGGATGTTCTATGGTACAGTTTATAAAAATAAGCCTTTAGATAACTTTGGTCAGTTAACGGATGAACCCAGTATTTATGATGACAGCGGTCTTTATTTTTTCTATTTCTGATAACCAGAGATACAACACAAGTTGTCATCCAGAAGTCCGTTTTAATACTGAACTGAAAATACACAGCTTCAAATCGCAGTGCGTGTTGGTGCGCAGTTTTGTACACCGCGATAAAAAACCACAATGCGTGCTAGGCCTTAAATGAAAACATTTTTACAAGTTTGATAGATTATTGCATATTTTTTTCTTACAGTGCTATCCATGATAATATTGTGCTTCTCCATCTTTTATCTATGACTTACTGAACTCTATTGGACGTATTGGTCTGTAGTGTCATTTGCCAGTAAAAAAAATATTCACCAAGGTAGCGAAAATGTCAAATGTGTTTTTAATATCTCTATCTAAGTTAAGATAACTTAAATGTTTTCTCTTTTATATATTTAATAACAGTACGTAAATATATATTCAATTTGAAATGAAGTGTGCATTGACTTTAGCAGAAAAGCAATCGGCGATAGGATAAGTTTGCTGCTAGGACCTGTGGGTGGCTATTGTGGCCGAATTTCATGTGAAATTCGTTTCCGTAGAATCTATATTTCATCTAAAGCAATATAATAAGGATACACAATGCATTATTATTAAAGCAATATAGCTTTCACCGTTTGATTTCATGGTAGTACAATAATAGTGCATTAAAATAATCAAATTTCAAATCAGTTAAACATAAGGAAATCTTTTGTCACGTTTATTCTTTATCAGCAATATTGGACATATGAAATGAATAATATTAGCTATAGCTTATCTAACACATTTGTATGTATAATGCACGCCGAGTCAGCATAGGTTTATACCTGCAAAAACGCAGTTATAAGAATAAAAATAAATATTTTGCACAATAGGTATCTTCATAGCAGGTACGACCTAATTAAATTTCAAGATGTGCCGCAAACGAGATTAGATTAAGATTTTTATATGGTAATTTATAAATAAGTGCTGTTTTACTATTGAAATAGAAAATTTTACTTAAAAAATTTTACAATCAATCACGTTTCACCATAATTAAGTATTACAGTAAAACTCCGTTAATTTGTGTATCCTTTAAATCATACATTTATGTAATTCACACTTTTTCAAACATTTTAGCCCCATAATTAACATTTCATGATAATTTCTACTGATAATTCGTGAAACCTGATTATTCGTAGCGCGTATACATCTGTTACAAATACCTAAAGTAAATTTGTTAATATACTTCGCATATTCACATCTTTTTAAATCCAAACATGTGCGACTACGCATTCACATCCCTTGAACATTTGTAGCTAGATTCGCGTTTGTATACTCGCCCTCTTAATTTTCACAAATGCGATAGCTTAATAATAGTGGATAATTTTTATAGCGCCATTTTTGTAAAAAATTTCACCTCAGGGGGTTTTACACATAAACTGTTTACAGTCATACATTGTCTTTGTATTTAAAATTAAAAATTGTTATTTGAACTTATAGAAATGATTTTTTTTAAAAGGTGCATTTTTAGTCTCTTTTTAAATAAACTCTCTGATACATTGTTTCTTATGACGGAGAGCAGAGTTCCACACTTTTGGGCCTGCCATCACAAATGCCCGTTCACTAAACTTAAGACTTTTGACAATGGCTGGTCGGTTCTACAATCCTTTCTGCGGCTGACTTGAGAGTTTGACATCTACTATTCAAATTGTATAATCGGATACAAAGCTCTTGGAAGATACAGAGGCGCCACGTTATGTGTCGTCTTGTACCAACACAATTTAAATTCTACTCTTTCAGGGAACCGGAGCCAATGTAGCTCATGTAAAAGGGATGTTATACGAGAGAATTTAGAAACTCCACATATTATCCGTGCTATTGCGTTTATAATGGAGTGTGATTTATCCAGCTGAAATATTGGCATAAATTCTGTTACAATATTCATACATGACACCACAAATGCATTTACAAGTAGACAGACTGCCTTAGGAGGAAGGTGCCGTAAAACTGCCATTCAGTTTGGCAAAAAATTAAAATGAATATTTATGTAATGGAGAAATAAAAAAAAAAATATTTAATCTGTCTCTGTTTATAAAAGCATGCACTGACTTTTGCTGATTTGTGTATTCATTGAAAGATCTGAATCAATGTGCACGCCCGACAACTTAACTGCAAATTTAGCATTCGCAGACATCGAGTCCTGTATTAAGTGTTGCCTTCTAGGTGTTGTTTGGGTAAATTATTTTTGTCCTTGCACAATTCATGAAACCGAATCAAATTTAACACCACTTTTCCACCACCATCTTTCAAACTTAACCACTTAAACCACTTAACTTAAACCATTTTTTAAGTGTGGAAACAAGAGCATACTAAATTTGAAACATTTACGATCCATTTTTTTTTTTAAATAAGGACATTTGATTTTGCCAGAAAAAATTCCTTTTGTAAAAATCTAAAAATTGACCCATTTGCCAATTGGATTTCATTATAGGTCATGGTCCTCTTTTGTCTATGGTTTACGTAAATTAGCATTATCTTCAGATAAAGTGTAACAACTGTTTAAATATTTGCAACTAAATCAATTTTACTTTATTTTTAAATCAGTGCACCCAACCTTACCGGAAAACTTGACTTTCAAATATCTGAGTATATACCGTATTTGCCAGTCAATCCATTCCTACCTTGTAGAACTTTGAAGGTTTTATTTTTGTTAAGACTATGGTTTGGAGGTGCAATCTCTCTCTCATCAACAGGTATAAATGACAACTAAATTAAATATAATCGGGTAACAACCTATTCAGGTAGAGGGGGAGGGGTTTTGTAATACCGACTGCACCTTTTAAAACTTTAGTCTTGACCAAATGAAAATGAATTAACTTAAGAATCACACACCTTGAAGCTTGTACTCAGCTCCGGGTAGTACTGACAAGCCCACAGAGCCTTCAGCAGCAGTGCAAGCTGCTCCGTCAACTCCCCGCGCGTGCCCAGCTTGCGAGAATTAGAGCGGCTCCTCCGACCGAGGTCAGCCTTATACTGATCCAGCACAAAGTACTCAGCGATGATATCCGTGTGGGAGAGGCACTGCAATACGGCGTTCATGAAGCAGGTATTGCCGTGGTTGCGGAGGCCGGTGGCCCCCGGAGTGCGGTCCGCAGGCCAGGGGGGAGATCCCACAGGAGGCACGCGGTGAGCCCACTCGTTCTGCTGCTGCTTGCCCTGCCACATCAGGATTAGATAGTCAGCTTTCTCTATTGTCGGATCACGTACCAAATGGGAAGAGACCAACAAAAATTTACAGAAAAAACAAGGCTAGGCAATAATCACAGACTGAGTGTTAAGCTTCACTCTGACCCGTGTAAAATTTCTACATTTTTACAAAAGAACAATAATAATATTTTTGTGTTATTAAACATATTTCTGTCGGGTGATCTCCGCGCAAACTGGAGACGTAATGCGGGTAAAAAATTAGGGTTTTGTAAAAAATATTTTTTTTCATAAATTCGCCATGTCTCACAAACCGATGAATATTTTTAATTAAAATTTCTTAGTTATTATTGGATGTCCTCGCTAGATATCTATACTATTAAAAACAATAGTTATAGTCGAAAATACCTACTAGTGAAACATTACATTCCAATTAAGTTTTTCGATTCCCTAAATATAGCATAAAGGTTTTTTACTTTTCCATATTGTCATAAAAATACTAACATGCATGTATAATAGATTGGCGGTAAAATACATTTTTTACACATCCATCACATGACACAATGCAATATGATATTCAAAGGAAATGATTGAGTTTAATTATATATTTTCAATTAGAACAACTTTATGAAAAAGTTATTAATACCCTTCCCGCTGTTAGTGTGATAATATAATCATCTGCAAGTCTATAACAGTTTTATAATGTCCTTATAATATTCATATAATAATTTAAGTCGATATAAAATTAATTAGATTCATTATTAATATTTGTTTTATAAATAAATTATATGACTTATCAACAATTTCTCCGCTGCTATTATTTAATTTAAATGATTTAATTAAAATAATATAAAACTGTACATTATATTTTATTAAAATTTTATACTTTAAAAGAGTTTATGAACCAATTGCACTTCTAGTTATGATTCGGAAATCTTCTCTTGTATAACCGGCATGTTAATTACACAAAATTCAATATTATTTTTAAATCAAAAATTGTAATAAGCACTCGGGATTGGCTAATGTACCAACAGGAATAATCATAGAAATGTTAAAAACTAGTAGATACATTTTTAACAAACAATAAAAATAATGTCATAAGCAGCTTTATATTTACATTAATAAAAAAGCAAATAAATAATTGTACAATTCGTTTACTCCATTTAATGACTAATTGCCAGATCACAAACCACAACTATTTGTAAAATGATGACATTACATAAAAAGTAGGCATGTATGTATTGGCAAATTAAAAGTACACAAATAATTGCACGGTTATCGGCTTGAAGTGTATCAGTATGGTCAAGGTATATTTATGCGTTACGAGTAAGATATATTTAAGCGTAGGTCCTTGAAATCGGACACGCGACTTTATAATTTTGACGTAAATATGGAAAAGACCTTGAAGGGTTGTTGTCTAGTTCACGACGTAAATAAATAATTTCATAAACAAAAAACCAAATACTGAATGTTGCACATTAAGCATAATTACCGCTGTCACGCCTACGGAATTCATGTGATGAGCGATTTTGTTGATAAATTTCTTCCATGACGGCCTTCTAAAAACTTTTTTACCACACTTTTCACTTTCATTGAGGACATTCTGGTCGGTGGAAACATTAATTATAGATTTGGAATCGGCATCTTTCTGTTTCGATCTGTGTTTTGACATCCTATTATTGCCAAAAGGATTCCTAGGCAACGTAAATGTCCTTTTTAACCGGGAACCTTCTGTTTGATTCTGTTTCACATTCATTTTTTCACTGTCATTGATCAATTCGCCTTCAGAACAAGACTTTATGAATGTACTTATATTATCTTGAGACATAATCATTGGTACACCAACTATTACGCGTATTTAAAATATTATAATATGTCATATCTCCCCGAAAAAGCGTCGAAGTATCAAGAGAAGTGTCACCCACACGCCATTTTGAAAACTTAACAGTGTTATTATTTTTATGTTGGCTACGGTACGCAGCATGTACGCAGATATCATAGATAAGCAGATACACATATTATAATGTTGGCGTGTTCATAGTTTGTATTGAAAAAGAGGGCCCTTGAAAGCTCTTGTTTGTCATTGTCATCCGTTTGATTCTGGGATCTTTTTAATTTTTTTAGATGTTTTTTTACATCTAGGTACGTTACGTAAAAAACGTACAGTTCGAAATTGAACCATGCATATGATAGGGGGTTGTGGGGTATAAAAATGAATAATGGACTTTAAATCGTTTTATTAGAGTGGACCCGCACTTATTATTTCTATTACACTATGATGATCCACTGGCTTTCCCTTGCACCTCTTGCGACCTGGGTATGGAGTATTTCTGCCGCACTATGACCGAGTTTTGCGACTTCAACACATAATTGTGACGTTTACCCTTCCCTTTTCGGGGTGCGTGACTTCTATAGCTTCTTTCTGGCTGCCTTTTGAATTTAATATGATAACGAGTCTCACGTCAAATTGTATAGGTTGGCTCTAGTACAATGATACCGTAGCCAACTTATTATGGTATACCATTCAGCGTCCGCGACCTGAACAGAAGGAGGCTCATCAACAGTAACTAGTGACCAAAGAAACCAACGGGACGAAAAGAAAGACAAAGAGGCTGACGATGTAGTTTATAAGTCTAGTGTTTAATTAAAGTAATTGTAGTGAAATATTTCCCACTTTCCACGAGTTCCTTAATTTCCTGTGGTGAAGCGACCGCATACGTGTAACTCGTGTCAAGGTCCAAGAAGGACACATGCTCATCAACAATATATATATTTTTTATTTTTACAGGATCAATAAACTATGTTTTTAGTTTGTTGAATTAATTATGAACTTTGGCTGAAACGCAAAACCAATACTGTAAAATCCCATTTGTTCAAAGTTGAGGGGACCTGTTTCTGCTTTTTAACATTGAAGAATGTATCCAGTGTTGATTGCTTTTCTCTGTTATTAAGGAAGCTCCTGGAGTAGTAAAGCTTTAAGTCATTATATAGGTCTCCCACACTGTTCACTATTGGGGTGCCACTCCAAAATATCCTGTTGTGAAGTTTCTTCCGTTCCTGAAGAATCGATCCTTTGGTGATGTTTTCCTCTTTCTCCTTCACTATTTTTTTTTCATTTCCCTTACCTAATGTTTACGCAGCTCCTTCAGTTCTTCCGTAGTCAGTTATAATTCAAACTCCTCTGCATTTTCTTCTTCCACTTTCAAGTTCAGATTCTTAGCTACTGCCACAGATTCTTAGCTACTGCCACAATATCCTTCATAACTTGGTCTCTATTATCAGGATCTTTCTCCAGATAGAACCAGCAGTATGAGGAGTTCTGTACATATAATATAATCCCTCCAAGTTCACAATATTTATTTACAAAAATATTGATTATTTCAATTTATTGTTTTAAATGCTTAAAGTGTACAAAATATTGTTTTATTTATCTGTGATTGATTTATATATGAGATAGATAGATGGTGTCGCCCATCTTGGATGATATACAGCAATTTTGGAGGGAATATTACTTAATAAATTATGATTAATAGTATGTTTATTTATTTTATTTGATTGTTTAATATACCATTTGGTGCCCAAGAAGATGTACAACGTTGTGGCATTCATAAATCAGATTTGCCCAAAACTGATATACAGTGTTGTTACAGGCCTATGTAGAAGATACATATATGATATGTCATATATCTTCTACATAGGCCTTCTCTCTGATACATATTGAGTAGCTTGTTGGTGTAGTGGTTAAGACGCTGGCCTATTGATCTAGTGGTCGATGGTTCGCGCCTCGTTCCAGGACTCCAGCAAGTTAGTCCTATTTTCATAGCACAAGCGTTTACCTTAGTTTGAAAATAGTAAGAATATTGATGTGACATGTATTCTGTGTACGCATCTCTATTTAAAAAAAATAAAATAAAAAATAAAAATATTACTAGAGCTCTGATAAGATCATGAATTATGAGACCTTGGACTCTTGTATACAGAAATACATACTTTAAAAGGAAGGTACATAGGTACATGGGCAAATATTGTCACTTTCACTAAAGGACTAATCAAAAAAAGTGTGAGGAATATGCGCTACCATTGCTTCTAGCATTTGTTAACTTTGAAAAACCATTTGATACTATTAATACAGACTATACCTATGATAAATGCATTGTAATTTCAGGGAACGGGAAAATTCTTAATATATAAATGTACAAAAATGCTACTGCCTCTGTAATGACACCACAATTCAGGATTAAAAAGAGCAAGGTGATACCATCTCACTATAGCTATACATTGCGACTTGAAAACTATAAATTTAAGTTTAGATTGGGAGTTTAAAGGCATCTATATAAATAGTGTATATTTCATTTCCTGCTGGATTGACAATGTAGTTTGAGAAAAAATAACTAATAACATCATTATAGTTATATATTATATTTATTTATATTATAATACTTTTGTTTCCATAGTGCAGATATATTGGTAACATTTGTGCAATGTATAAATTTCAATAATATAAATAATAATAGACTTTTATTCAACATTTAATAAAATATTTATAAGTAGAAATACTTAAAACATGACTAAAATTATATAACAGAACATTCATTAAATAAGAATAAAAATATTTGTGTAGCTTCCAAATATCAATAAAATGTGTAGTACGTATTACAACGAAATCTTTGAATAATTTAAAAAAAATAGGATTAACTTAAGAAAAGTTCACAATTATTACAAAATCAACTCAAAGTAGACGTGCATTAGAAAAAAATCTTTGGAAATGGATAAAATATTTAACTAATATGGATTCATGTACACACTTTACTATGACCAGGTGAAAAATTCTTGAAACCTAGGAATACTTTCTTAGCAGTGTTTTATTAGAATTTTCGGTTACAATTTGATTAGTTAGGTAGATTTTCTGAAATTACACCATCGTAGCAATGCTTGTTGACAATATGCTTTTATTAATTACATAAGGGAACAAATTGTGCAGGTATTGTATACAAAATAATATATTACTAGAAAGCTTTCAACAAAATCTGATGGGAGGAAATTATTTAGAAACTGTATGCTAGCAGATAAACATTGGTGATAATTCACTCTATCTTGAAACAGGCGTTCTGAAGATGTTTTTTAACCATGTTATTTATCTAAGAAGGATAAAATAACACCAGTTGTAGAAAAAAACTGGGCAAATACACAGTTTAATGATAAAAATAGTGCACAAGAAGATGGTAGCTCTGCGAGGCTTAGAATGAAATATTTCTGTCTCTACCTCTCGGGCAGAGGAACCCTGATCAAATTTCATGCAAATGTAAGAATACTATATCACATAATAACACACATTATTTGTTACAAAATATATATTAAATGAACTGCATAATTGATTTTTGGAATAGTGGCTAAGGTTTTAAATTAAAACCATATTAAAATAAAACAATTTAACTCAAAATAAAATTGTAAAATAATCCATTGTCACCTGGCTCATGAAGATATTTGGACGTACATACATTTTCAAAAATTGGAAAATGAAAATTAAGTACACAGCTTTTGGAGGTGGGGAGAGATGTTTATAATACTCATTGTGAAAGCCTCTTGTATACAGTGATCAGAATATTTTTATCTAGCTGATCTCTGGCACTTTATTAAATTTAAGAAAGCATTAAGTAAACATCTGAAAAATAATGAAATGCAAATAGTAGTTATTAACCCTTCCGTTTATGAGAAACCCCAAAATAATACTGCTATAATACTATTGATAATACTAAATAGTTTCAAAAGGAAAAATGGCTTTGTTTATTTTTATTATGTATATTATTCTTACAATAAAATTTAAAAAAACAAAGTATTGGTGGGGAAATAATACATATATTATTTCCCCACCAATACTTTGCTCGCTCATTGGCCACTAATATTCCTGCATGGCTTTGAAATGCTGAGCATTACGAGAAGGAAAATATGGATATGGTACAAGGTGAATATTATGTTCCAAACCGATTTTGTTTGGCCGCCATTTTGGTTTGGTCTACACCAATAAGCCAATAACAATTCCGATGCTACAGGCCAATATTCAAAATGAAATAACACGCAGAGTGTGCGAGAATGTTATGAAAAACATGATTAAAAGAGCATGCAATATCATATTCTATACATAATTGTAATAAACCAAATAACCGATAAATAAAAACCAAATTAAAAAAATGTGTTGCATTTCCTAGTTATTCAAAAACAACATTGGCCTGGAACATAATATTCACTATGTATTTTATTAAATTAATTAAATATTATAAGATATTTGCATCTTGGGTAACTGTGTTACTCCACACCATAATGGAAAGGTTAACCAGCATAATGGTGCTGTTTCTTGTTAATTAATTAATGTTAATTAATTGTATACTGCTACTTGTAATTGTGCTAACTTATATAGCATTGACTGCATAAATAATCTTCTTGATTAAAATATTATCACATTATAGTAAATAAATAAGAATCAATCAATACAAATAATTATATAAATATCTATAATTAAGTTTAAAATTTTTTATATAAAATATTACAAATTAATTTGAAAAATGCTTAACTCTTTATTTTGTAAAAAAAATTAATTATTTACGTAAGAGTTATGTCCATATAATTATGAAATTAATAGATTTAAAAATAAACTCATCTATTGAGGGTTACATATAAAAATCAATTGACTTTTTAGTTGTCAATTTACTTCATACTTCACAAATTATACTATATAAGTCATGCATATTATATTATATTATTGAAATATAAATCATAAAAAATATTTGAAACTTGTAAAGACCACCATTTTTTTTAACATGAATTGCATGTTTTAAGTTAATCTATTTAGAAGTATGCACATTTATGAAGTACTGAACTAGTCACAGATAGATATTTAATCACAAAAAAAATTACAGTATTTGAGGTTGTGTTTTATAAATATTGGATTATGGATAAATTAATAGATTTCTATAAATTTAATATACTTATAACAAAGCTACAGTGGTCCAAACATACTAGAATAAATTTATATTTATTATTACTTATAAAACTACAATACTTAATTCATTCTGCAATTATTCATTGCAGAAAATTAACCTTTTAGTAAAGAAATAAACTTAAAAATAATATTATTGAAAAGCACCAAACAATGACATACTATTTGCATTTCATAATAATTCACTGACAGTTTAGTGGAATACATATTAATATGAATTTGGTTGGAGATATAAATACACACCGCATTTATTATAAATAACACAGATAGATAGTAGCCAATATCACTAATTTAAAAACATTTTTTTACATTAGGAAAATATGTATATATTTTTAAGAAAATTTGATAAATGACTATCACAGGAGGATCTATACCTATCTGAAGGTTGATAAAACGTTGTCACACCTGTTGCCAGGTTTAAGACTAAGTTAAACAACACAAAAAAATAATTTTAAGTAATTGTGTAATTACTAATGCTAGTCTATTTATATACCATCAGAAAAAAAAAATCTTTTACCATTCTAATCATTTGGTCCACACGGGCATTCTTTAAATTTTGATTGAGAAAATACTTATTTAAAAAAGATTAACTTCTCAATATACACATCACATTATTGGAAACCATGCAAAAAATACTACTAGGTGTCAATATTACATGACAATTAAAAAATGTATGCAAATTGTCTAATGTATTCATAAAACTTCTATTACTGAACACACCAATGAATGACGAGGTTTTTCTGAGGATCTTTCCAGTAAGTTCAATTACAATGGTTTATAGATTTATCTAGGTAGTATTTTTCATTTAGAAAAAAGTTTACTCATGAAGTGCTAATTATTTATTAATATACATATATTATAGTGAAATATTAATAGGAAAAAATCTCAGAGCCTTAATCAATGTATTGGAGTGTGTACAGGCAACGGAATAGTGACCCACGTACCTGAAAAGATTGTACACAGAGACTTTTATTAATTATCACACAGTAACAGTATATTTTTAAGTGGATATATTTTATAGTTTAAGTAAGAAATTATATATTTTATTTATAAATACTCGAGGATTTCTTTTTAAATACTATTGACAACATAGGTACATATTATGAATAGGTCATCTCTTGCAGCTTTGGCAGATAGAGGAATTCATATAAAGTTAATTTTTATCACATAAGGAACAAAAAATACTTTTTAATCAATTAATCTACCTAGCATAAAAATACATTCATTAATAATAAAATATTCACACAGATTATAAAAATATTCCACAATTTCTACAACTTTTAGTTTATTCTTTCAGTTATTGCCATTAAGATATGAAACATATTTTTCAGTAGTCACCATGCTGATCACGGATTCTATCTAATTGATTTAAACTAAAATCATTCAGTTACAATGGAATACATTACATAAATAGAATTTGAGTTGGAATTACAACTCAAAAAGTAAAAAACACAGTTTTTCTAATAAAATTGTATCTACTCGTATCACTTGTATAAAATATAAACACCTCGCATTGCTAATGCTATAGTCAACTGAAACTATATGTATTAAATAATTATTTGAAAATGTTTTGAACATTTCAAAAAATACAATCACTGGTTTCCTAATACATTATTTTTCCAAACAATACATTAATTTATTTCTACTCAGACTACAGTGGAATTGCTAATAGATTTAAACTTCCACACTAGCTAAGGCATTTTCACCCAAGAAACATTAAAACACTTTATATAAATGTATTCATTCACAAACATTTAAATAAAGGATACACTAAAAACCAATTTGCATGTAAGAATGATACAGAATAAATGTTTTAATAAATAACTGGACAATCAGGATTTGCTTAAATAATATTGTCATAAAATGTATTGTAGCTAGTTCTAAATTTTGTGAAAGGTATTGAATTATTTGATTATTAATAGCTTCAAGTATTAGATAACTCTGTATTTCTCATGGCGATTTTTACCAATAAAAATGGTATTTTCCATGGGTTCCTACACAGAAGTGGAGTCCATAATAAAGTGAAATATTATACGGCAACTGACCATGAGAAAGTAACATTGCATTGTATCTATAATTTATATTTCCCCATTGCGGTGGAATTTAAGTATTTTAGATAATGCCAAGAGTTTGCAATACCTTCAATACATGTTTATAAATTATTAAAAAAATTGTTTACCTACTATAAAGAATAAATGGCTGCATTGTTGGCAATGGTAATTATATTAAACATTTAAAATTGAAAAAAAATCTAACAATACTTTGGATGGAATAAAACAACTAAGTACATTGATTAAACTTAAAAATGTTTAGAACACCCGAGTATTAGATGTAGGATGGTCTGGTGTAAATAAATGGAAAAAAAACAGTACCTGTAAAAATATAATATTTTTAAATAATTAATATATTTTTCTATAAAGCACCAGTTGACTAAATCCACAAAAACATAAAAAAAATTACCTATAAAAATAATATAAATACTGTTAAAATAAATATATTCAGCCATTAAATTAATACTAATTAAATAAAAGTTATCATGACAGGAACAAAAGTTAGTCATCTTTGTGTGCTCTTTGATCTTTGGTAAACTGAAGGAATATCTGTTCCAGCGATGTTTGGCCGATAGAATAGTCTTCTATGTTGAGACTGGCCTTGGCTGTTTCCATTACACCGAATATTGTTGACCACATGATGGTTGCATCAGGCAAATAGTACGTCATAAGGCCTTGGTACGATTCTCTGTAAAGCATTTTAGTGAAAATGTAAAAATAAATATGGTAATTTGAAATATATATAGAAATGTCTGGAAATATGAGATACTAGTGAAGTATACATAATCTCGCAAAAGTTATTAAAAAAAAACTAGCCTTTCTAACCAAAATTTTGAGAATGTTAAGTGTTTTGAGTATTTACTTTGATTTATTTTTGAGTATTTGACTTTGATCTTGTTTGTGAACCATGGTGTGTCTGTGACCGGATGAGACATACGCTGGAGTATATATTATGGGAGTGCCTGATTATGCACGACACACATGAGTCTATGACGTGGACTAGTTATAGCGGGTAATCGCCCTGCAAGGAACCACAATATTATGCAACAATAAAAATTTCGGATTTTTTAGGTATTTTATCACGACTCAGAACATGGGTGATCTGCTGGGTAATGCTAGGAAAGTGGACGGGAAGATGGTAACACAGTGAATATTTTAGGATCAGTTCTTTGGAATAAATCTAACGTGTAACAATCTGAGTTTTTATTGACCGAGTACATCCTGAATCTCATTATTTATTAGTCAATTAAAATCATATGAAGATTGAAAAGACCATCAATTGAAAAGATGACGAGAACACGGAAATACTGACTTTGTTCTGTACGGAACAGTCAAGTCATGCATTGCATTAGCACAAATATATTTTATAATAAATTTTTTTTTAAGGAGAACACATTCTTATTGTGAAGTGGCAATTTTTCAGAACACAGGTCTGTGATATTTAATACAAATTAAATGTATCAATTACAAAGATATACAGATAAAATCAATTTATTGAAAAAATATTTTGTTGTTACCAGGATTCAAATCTGGATGTTTTCCTATCTTAATTATTAAGTATTTTGGAAGTAGTTAACGAGTTTTGGACATGACAAATCATGACACTAGCTCACTTTGCAATTTTGGAGTAATATTCCATGTGAAATAAAATAATTAAATTAAAATAACATTATAATTTAATAAATTGTAACAACATGTGGTTGTATTGACTTTTATTATTTAATGCTAACTGGTTTCGGAATATATGTTCTTTTGCCAAGACGATATAAAACATAACATACATACATATATGCAATTTTATCTTTGGTTTTGTTGATTATCTTAATAATTAATTTTAAAAAAAGAAGAAGAACTTCATTAATCAAATCAAACAAATTAATCTTAATAGCACTTTGTCTACATTGCAAAGTGATGAAATAAGTGGAACTTACTTCAACTGAGCTCCTGGGAATTTCTGCGTGAGGAAGAGATGCAATGGTTCCGTGTTGAACATAGGTGGGCTGCTAGGAGGGTGGATCGTGAACGACTCAGCCGAGTCAGGAGGGGCGGAGGGGAGGGAAGGCAACAGATCGGGCACGTCATGTGTTTGACGGCGAAGCTTCGCTATCAGAGTGTAACCTGAAATGACGATGCATGGTTAAAATCAAACAGCAATATTTTAAATAATAAAGTAAAATAAACATTGATAGTCAAAAATTAAATTATTATATGATCAAATTATTTCATAATGTATACATACATATTAATACTTCATGCGAACGTGCAACCGTTATACCATATTCCTGTAGGTAGAGCCATACAAAAGCTATCTATTCACCTCACCAAGCTTTCAAAATCTCAGTTGGCATATTTAGATGTACATAGAAAGTACTAAGACTTGCACGTCCCATACTTTTTCTTTCGTTACTATTCTTATTTTTTGTATTAATATTCTTCCAAATATTTTACCAACTGAGCTCAATAGACTAATCGTTATATAGTTTCCGCAATCCATTCGCGACCCTTTATCTTTGTAAAGAGGCATAATGATAGCCCTTCTCCAATTTAATAGAATATGGCTCTCCTCCAAACATTGATTAAAGAACGTTTGAAGCCGCGAGATGACTAATGGGCTACCATCCTTGATATATTTAACCAATGTTATCATACCTCACAGCTTACCATTATTCATATACTGGCGGCCCTCGACTTTCGCACATTTTTCAACCTTGGTTTTTTTCCGATAATGTTCGATAATGCAGTCGCTCTCCCCTCCTTCGCATCTTATCTCTTTCTCTCCATCCTTGAAATGTATGTAAAGAAGTTTAATCTTGCGTTGAAGCACGTACCGATATTATGTGTTTTATCAGATATTTGTTTACATACAGTACATATGTGTTAATATTTCGCCCTTGAACATTAACATGAGTGAGAAAAGAAGTAACTGCAATATTGAAACGAATAATAAAAAATCAAAGACTAATAAACTTCATACGATCGAGACAAAGATGGAAATAATTAGTTTCGAGAGCGGCAAATCTTTTGTTTCAATTGGCCGTTCATACATTAGCCGGTCAACGATATGTTCATTTCTAAAAAGAAGAATAAAATAAAGGAGTATGTTCAAAATTGTGGAAATACTACCTCTTCAAAAATTATTTCCAAAAGTCACGACGTAGTGATGGATAAAATGGAAAGATCCCTGTCATCGTGGATTGAAGATCAACATCAAAAAGATATCACTTTTTCAATTATTCAAGCTAAGGCTCTTAGTTTGCATGAACATTGGAAGATTCTAATGTGGAGTTTCTAGCAAGCAACCACTGGTTTGACAAATTTAAAATGAGGTATTCTTTGCATAATATTAAATTTACTGGAGAAGCCACTGATGCAGATAAAAATGCTGGAAATGAATTTATTTCCTCACTTTCCAAAACAAGAGAAGCCTTCATGTATCTTGATAATTTTTTGACTATCATGGACAAATGTGATCCCAACACAGAGCGTATATTTCAAGTACATAAGGCAATCGGTAGAGACACGGCATGTTATAGAACTCTATCAGGAAAAGAAAAAAAAAAGGTGGTTTTTAACAATCTCTTGACAATTTCATAAAGAAGTTTCCAGAGTCCTAATACGTATTGTTATTTTATTATGTATATGTGTGTGATTGATAAATAAATACATAACTGAAAATACATCCCATTTTGGTGTTTTTTTTACATGACTACTACTTTCGTACATTTCAACTTCCGCACACATTTCAGGAACCAGTTAAGTGCGAAAGTCGAGGGCCGCCTATACTTCATTTCGTCTATGTTTATTACATTCATATCATTTTCGTCATTTATACTTACCCCAGGGAGTCTCTTGGGGGAATTCTCATTTGCATTCTCTTCACTCTCATGTTACTTGGAAGTATTTCATTCATCTATCTTTTATTTCATCCTTATTCATTATCATTTCTTTTTAAATTAGAGTACTGATATATGTATAAGAAAAAGCATAAGCCATACTCTTACCTTGAGAGAATTTATTCTTAAGATGTTGTGTTGACCCAAGGCAGCAGAAGCGCCCGTTGACCATAATGGCAAGACGTGTACACAGAGCCTCACACTCTTCCATACTGTGGGAGGTCAGTACCACGCTACCTGTCTGGCGGCCAGCCACAGCTCTCCAAACCTGACGCTTGGCCATGGGATCCATACCTACAAAATCAAATTCTCCCGAATTAAATATATAACACGTATAATAATATAAAACACATAAATATATAACACAACTTTTTTTGTTAGAACTTAATGCATAGATTTATATTTTTGATACATGGACTACTTAAATATGAAATTTTATTTGAAAAATAATTACTTCTGATGAACCTTATAGTAAGTAAATATTAATAAAAGAATTTGTAAACATTTATTTTTACATTTCATTTATATTTGTCAATAATATAATGATTAGCATCGCGTTTGCCATGCGGAAGACTGGATTTTAGATCTAGGAAATTTTTATTTTATTTCTTTAACTGAATTTTTAAATATTTTTATTGAACCAAAAAATATAATCTATACAGGGATGGTAAGATACAAGTGTCTGAGACATGTAATGGGTTTTTAATTTTTAAAATTTTAATATATGTATTACGTACTAAACTGGCTCATTAAAATGCTCATAAAAAATATGGGTAGCTTTGGAAGAAATAATATTATCAGAACTGTCATTTTTGCAACTGATAACTTGTGTTCGAACAGATGATGATATGGTGTTTTCAAATTGGACACAGTACCTGTAGTCGGTTCATCCAAATATACCACTTGGGGGTCACCCAGGAGGGCGAGGGATGTGCTCAGTTTTCTCTTGTTTCCTCCACTGTATTCCCTGACCTGAATAGGGAAATATGGACATTATATTATACGTACATATTTGTAATGATGTTAAATTCACTTTTTATTAGTGAAATGCAATTAATCAGAATATACCGTTTCTTGATAATTAAATCAAAGTAAACAGGTTATTAAAGAAATGTAACAGACAAAGATTTCTTCTGAAAACAACTGTAGGTACTTTCACTAAATTTAGTAATATATTATATTTATATATTTAGTTAATATGAAAAGTAAAGTAAAACTCCGTTAATTTGTAACCGGTACTGTATTCGGGACTGAAATTTACAAAAATAAACGAATTATAAATAATAAGAATAAAGTTTTTTGATGGCAACATTAGAAAGAAATTTAAAAAAAAATTACTCTCCATTCAGTGGCGTAACTATACCAATGCGATGCATCATTTCCACTCCATTATTTCAAAATTATCTGGTTAATTTTGTCTAAATTGTGTGATCCCAAACGATTACTGGACATCGAAATAAAAAATGGTCTATTGATGATTTTAAATGTGGCTGTCAGAGTGTTGTTTGGTTAACTTAGCAGAATTTTCAAACAAAAACCACATAAATGTAGGTGAAATAAACATTAAACGAACAGTAAATATCGAAACTCGAATAGAGTTATGACATTGCTTCATTTATATCCATCCATTATTTGATATTATTTTTCCACAGAGATTAGTTAATTTTTACAGTAGAGTTTAAATTGTTAAAAAGAGTAGGGATAGAGTTCCATGAACATTGTAAGACCTTGAGAACAATGCAGAGCGTATCCTGTCTATATGTACTATACTTACTATCTATGTGTCTAGTATATTATAAGAATTTGTTTGTACATAAAATGATCCAAAATTATTTTATTATAAAATGATTTTATAATTGACAAAAGTAAAAAAAGTTGATATTTATAGTTCTCTTTATTTGATTGTAGATTATGAGTTTTCAAGTATTGTATGTTTGCTAAGTGTGAAGAATTTTTTTTAGTTCTGATATCTTTCTTTTTAAAGCGTACTAAATCTCCGCCGTATTTATGAAGACTATAATAATAATAATGTAATTTAACGGTAACCTTTTTATCGAGGTGCTTAACGAATCCCAAGCGTTTGCTAAGATCCCAGACATATCTCTGTTGTTGCAACGGGGGGATCCCTCGCAGTCGAGCAAACATGATGAGCGTCTCCCGTCCTGTCATCTCATCTAGGAGTGCATCAAACTGCGGACAATATCCTGAAACATTTAAATAATTTTGTGTCATATCTCATTAATAGATTTCAAATTTTTCAAGTAATTTTATACCATTATCAAGAGCAAAAATATTTTGTAGGTTTTGTTGGCTAAGAATCTCACCGATGCTATTGTAGACAGTTTTCATATCTTTGTTCACGGAGTGTCCGGCCACCCAGGCTCCACCTGAAGAGATATCCAGATCTCCAGTCAGCATCTTGAAGGTGGTAGTTTTACCAGCTCCGTTAATGCCAAGGAGGCCAAAGCATTCTCCGCTTTTCACAGCTAATTGTAAATATCATTAGATTGGTTTTGAAAATATTTATATTACACATAATGTATATGTATATGTATATATATATATATATATATATTCATAATGTAACAGACCTAGTTCACAATATTTTATGAATAGATATCTGAAAATATTAAAGGAATATGTGGAAATTCTGCACTGTTCTGGAAAATATTATTGTTTGCAATTTTTACAAAATCGTGTTAAGCTTGATGTCTACGTATTTTGAAATAAATATTTGAAAAATTGTTCCATTATTAATGTATATCTTTGCTTCAGGCCGTAAACCATCTAATAAAAAATAGTCTATCTGCTCGTAATTCGTATTTCAATTAATCAAAATAATCACATAATTACGATTTTTTTGAAACGCTTATATCTCTGATATGATTGAGATTAGGCACATATCCCTTGAATATTTACGACTGGTAATTTAGTCAGGTATGCACCCATAAAATATTGTGGACTACGTCTGTTACACCCTGTATATATTAGATAATATATTTATAATGTATAATTGTTATAAGTCTGTAATAGTTTTACAATATAGTGTGGACAATTATAAGAATTATATCAACAATTTTTGAAAATATGTTGAATCTTTGTTTTATTGACTAAAAACCTCACAATATATTATTATAGTGCAGTCTTTCTATTAAAACAAATGCAAATTACAAACCAAGAGAAATCTGATTGACAGCTAGGAAGTTCTTGTAGTACTTTGACATGTCCTTGCAGACCAGGCTGTGGTCTACATACTGCTCCTGAGGTAAGTTGTCAACTCGAGTTCTCTCCTCAGCCACGTCACTGTCCTCCTCTCCCGATCCGGTTAAAGGCGGGGGGCGATGCAAACAGCGTAATAACTAAGGAAAAATTTGTATATTTAGTTTGTTCCACTTACTTTCTACGTAAATTAAAGTGAGAAAAGATTAAAAAAATAATGAATATTTCAACAAATAATTACTTGATAATTCAAATAAATTAGATATGTCACTTAGGGCCGGTTGTGTGATCAGTGGTAACTTTTTATTATAGTAAAAAAAGTTACAGAAGTAAATAAAATTGCGAAAACAGGTTGTTTGATCGTTAGTCAAAAAATATTTACTTCTCATGAGTACATCCCGTAGTAAACTCATTTTAGTATATTTCGATAGTAAAAACGAGAATCAATAGTTAAATATGGCAGACTTTACACCTCAACCTCAAGTAGACATTTGTGACATAAAAAACATTAAAACATATATAGTATATGTACATACACGTAATTTATTGAATTCAAGAATTTATTTTAGATACAAAAAGCGAAGGATTGAGACCCTCTAGAAACAGACAGTATTTATAGACTTGATTGCCAAGACTGTGTCAAAATATACACGGGGCAAATGGTGCGATAGTGATCTGGCAATAGATGGAACATATACATAACATAACATTTTTGCTGTTAGTGTAACTGTTTATAGGACTAAATTGTTACAATTTTTTATGTCTCAATTCAATGGTGACGGATAAATTGCTTTACTGATTGTCTAAGCTCATGTGTGTCGGCAACTGATGTTTATGGTGTTATACTTGTCGATTAGTTGTGTGTAATTTGCAAACTATGACATTTCTTCTAAATTTCTACGATACTCATTGTATTTATGTATAATTTATGTTAAATAAAATAACAATAACTTTGTACGAAACCACAAAATTTATTATACGTCAACTGATTTCGCTTATCTCAAGCTTCATCGAGATGTATTTTAATTTAATTTTTTTCATACAAAGTGATTGTTATTTTATTTAATATGTTAAACCATAAAGTGATTGTTTTCCATGAAAATATAATTTATGTTTAGTTCTATTCATTTTCTATAATTTACAATTTGTTTAACATCACATTTTTATAATTTTGATTATGACAAACATGCAGATATAATACAATCTTTATCTTTGTATTGCGCGCCGATGCTTAACCATAATATCAACATCCACACATTACATCAGTGACATCCATAATGAGATTGGCCAGAGGGGTCGGATGCATATAACAGAATAGCCCGGAAGACATTACACAGTATATTTTAAAAATGATGGACTTTCATAGTGTTCAAGTAAAACTTAAGAGTAGGAGAGATAGACCGATAAAAGAAACCACCCTGTTAAAAAGTACCATTCGTGACTTTGATTGAAATTTAGAATGTAAATTATTTTTTTAAAAACATAACTGGGTTGAAAATAATATACCACTAATAATTACATATAAACACTTACCTCACTAGAAATTCTATACTCCTTGATAAGAAGGACCAAGAACATAACAATACCAGTTAAGATCATGTATGTTACGTGGGCCCCAACTCCCGGCTTTTCCCATTCAAAATATGGATGGTCAGATACTGAAAATTAAAGATTTGCATTTGTAGCACAGAATAGTGATAAAGTGAATAGTACCAGTTAATTGCACAGATAGAAGTGCCACTCAAAGTCAGCATCAAAAAGGGAAGATGTTCTCCTTCTGTGCAGAGTTTCCTGGAGTCCACCGCATGTATCTGATTTATTCATTACGAAGCCAATTGCGGATTCCACCATCACTAAATCTGATGTCGACCCAGAAAACTGTACAATAGATAACATGAAAACCTCAGAAATTATCTGTATCAATTCATATACCAATAATAATTTTATTTTACACTTCTAAATGTACATTAACATGGTAATGAAGATTTCCTCCATTTTAAAAGTGAGAATTAATTTCTCTATTAGGGGTATGTGTTAATATACCCTATATTAATGGTATCAAATAATTGAGTTGTAATATTTTACATAATTATATATGCACATACCAACGAAAAGCAGTTTGTTTATGCTAAGTGGCCAATATTTCCATAAAATCTATTTTTCAATATTGAAAATGATTTAAATACACACAACTATGACGCCACCTAGCGGCTATTTTTATTATAAAATTTGCTAAGTAATTTGTGTCTTGGCAAAATTAAATTTATAAAAAAACTGACTGGTTGGGGATTTGAACCGTGCCCTCAGATTGGAAAATATGTCAGGATTACTTTAATATGTATATAAATGTACAACATCATACACTGGCGCATCACACACATTGGTGTAGCCCAACATAATTATGAATGGAATTATATCTAACGGGAATTTGTCAACCGAGGCAAGACTAGCGGTGCACAATGGAATCCTGGTACTGACACTGATGTATGGAAGTGAGGCCTGGAGCTGGCAGAAAAGGAATGAAAGTAGACTGAATGCAGTGGAAATGAGATCACTTATTAAGAGAGATATATGACGCAAGTGTTGATGGAACCAGAAATAGAGGACGTCCACGGAAGACTTGGCACAACCAGGTAAACCAGATAATGGAGGATGGTTCTGCTAGAAGCCTCAAAAATCGGCGAACTTGTATGAGAAGATGTATGAATGTGGATGAGGCGAGAATTGTGTGTCAGGACAGAAGAGTGTGGTGTTCTATTCTCTCTGCCTACCCCCGCGAAGAAATGGAGTGATGGTAAGTAAGTAAGTAAAATAATTAATAAACTGTTAAAAAGAACATGAAACGAAAGAAACAAAGATAAATAATGTCTAATCAAGCTCAAATATTATAATATAAGTTAAAAATACGCACTGCAACATCGTTTGAATGCCGGATTTGATTCACAAATAGTGTATTGAGTACAATTTGGTATTTGCTGAAGTTCACATACAGCGAGGCAGCCTTTGATTGTCACTGAAGCTTCATAGAGATTTCTATATAAAAAAAAATTGTTTTCATATCATTCAAATTTACAAATATCTCAACGTGATTATTGAGAAATAAAAAAAAAAGTTACTTCAATGATCCACAGAGAGCGTAATTTGGAATTATCAGGAAGAACCAGTGGAGAATATTAGCGACATACTCCAAGTCTAATCCTGGAGCATTCAACACTTCTACAACCAAAAATGTTGCAACACCTGAAATAAGTAAAACAGTCAGTATATTTTTTATAATATATAAATTACAGTAAAATATGTTTTGTAAAAAGAATGTGTTTTAACATACCGGTAAAAATATTGAAAAGACACATTCTAGAGAAACCGGTTGATGGAGTTTGGAAGAAATGTGCTGCCAGGAAATGTATTGGTAACATGCCCCATCCAAATAAAAGCAAAATAGAAAACACCCTTCCTAAAAACATAAAAAAATCATTTTAGTTAAATATTTTGTGACAACGGTCAGTTAGAGCTACTACATCAAATAATGCTGCAAGTAAAATCACCAAACACAAAACTATAAATTAAGTTTTGTAAAAAATAATTAAAATTGTAGAATTAACATAACTTTGATTGTCACAGTTTTAAAGGAGAATATAGTCATTTGTAGTTTACATATTACCTTAACTTATTTCAATTAAAAACTATATAATGCTCCATATTTTACATATGCATCTTATTTATCTTATTCATTCTCTGCTAGTTGATAATTTAATGTATTGATTATAAATATAAAATCAATTTTGTCGAAAAATATGTTGTTGCGCTACTGCAAAAACAATATTTTGTGTATATATTTATAATTAATACATTAAAGTAGTATTTAAAACATCACAGACCTATGTTCTGAATAATTACAACTTCACAATAAGAATGTGTTCTCCTTAATAATGATAGTTTAATCAATTAATGCTCACAAATCCGCTTAATAATCCGTCATTCTTAAACAAATCGACAGTGACAAAAGTTTGGTACCATCTGGCATAGTCATAGACTATTTAATTGATATTCAAATACTGCACCTATAAACTTCTTTCACAACATTTCATTCATTGACTGATAAATGTTGATTAATAGGGAATGACTGCGGTAGATAATATGTATAATAATTTTATTAATATTGATATGTTGAGCAATAAAGATTCACAGGATTTTACTACTTTATAGTAGAACTCAATTTAATTGTAATGTTTTTTATTTATTATCTTAGTTTTATTAACCACAATTGAGTTTAAAAAACATCTACCGGTTTCGGAAAACACTTTTCCTTCTTCAAAACTAAGATAAAAACTAAGATAATAAATAAAAAATATGAATCTTAACCACCAAGTTAATATTGCTAATTTTAAAAGTATTAATTGTAATGGTTCACATAGGACATAAATATGTATGCAGTTAACATTACCAATTTCTGCCGCCGTTGAAAAGCCAGATTGTTTGGATACAGCAAGAGTAATGCAGAGAGCCAGGTCAATAATGAGGAAACTGAACATGTCCCATATAAAGGCGGCTCCCCATAGGATCAAGGGAGAGGCTCCGGAAGCTAGCTGCAGCAATTTTGAGCGGCAAACGTTTTCCTAAATAATTAAAAAATTTATGTAGATTTAAAAAAATAATTTAATGTTGTGTTTTTAACCACTTCATTAATGAATACACCAACCGGTTTCGGAAAATACCATATAAAAATGAACATTAATATTATACAAGAAAAATTAATATTTTGGTTGTTAGGTGATATTTTAATATGTATATAAGGTATTATTAAATTATTGCAGTTAATTATATATCACAATTTTAACTCAATACATACATACATATATGTATGTACTAATACAAAAAACATTATTTAATAATATTTGTCATGTTAAATGGTTTGGGTGTCAAGAAAAGGTCTTACATGTCTCAAACACATGTGTCATACTACCCCTGCATAGAATATGTTTTTGTGGCTTCAAAAAAATACTCATATAAGTAAAAACACAAAAACATATTCATAAATTCAGTTAAATAAATTAAATAAAACTCTCAATCATACGTGAAAAAAACAGTTAACACTTGTGTAATAATTATACACTACGGTCTATTAGGGGAGTAGCTAAGACAAGAAAATACAAAGCACTAAGTGGAGCTGGATAATTGGATAATTAATAATAAAATTGGATAATTCAAACTCAATTATTTTTAATTTATGATATCAAAATTATTTTATTAAATTTAGAGTTTCATAGTTTTAAAATAGTTTTTTTTAATAATTGGAATGGGTAAGAATGATTTGTTTGTGAAATTAATTTAAATAATACTTAATATCAAACCTTAATGTAGAATAAAACATAGAATGCAGATACAAAGGCCATGCTGAACCCGATGTTGAAAGCAATTTGAAAACCTGCGTTGTCGCCATAGTTTAACATTTCAAGCTGAAAATACAAGGAAAATAATCTATGCATTTCTTAACTTAAAGACATATGTATAATAATCAATAAGATCTTATATTTAAAGAGTACAATGCCCTAGACATTAGACAAATCTTTATGTCGAGACTCGTCCAATTTTTTCCATGCTAACAACAACTCACCAAGCAATAAATCATGGACTCAACACAGGTCAAACAACGAACATCTACACACCAGTTCTGAGAGCAACAACAACATTTTATCGAAGATTCTACATGTTCTTAGCTCCGAAACTGTACAACACACTCAGTACCAGCTGAAAATCGTTCAACTCCAATAAGATTACACAAATATGGACCCAACATATGATCCAATCAGGTAGAGATCAATCAGAAACGTGGCTATCCAACATTCTAACATAATCATTATACAGTGCCTATACTAATAATTCTACAACACTCCCACTTCATTTTCTTTTATTCTATATATATATATATATATATATATATATATATTTTTATCTCTATTTTTATTCCTGTCGAATCTTAAATAATAGCACGAAAAAAACTGGCTACTTTAACACAGACTTCAGAATAGCAAAGTAGTCAGGACAACGCTGTATATATCAGAGATGGAGTCTACTCCACCCCACACAATAAACATATTACAATGTTATATTATAATATATTCACCTCTGTTATAACAAAAATATGTATGTCAATAAATAAATAAACAAATATAAAACACAATAAATATTCAATATGTTCCAAGTTCTTATGTTGTTTTTAAAAAAAGATTTATAATAAAGGTAGGCGAGTGTTAAAAAAAATTTGAATTCTCACTTGAGTTTGGAGGCTGTATGGAAGTGGTTGGTTGATCAGAGAGAAAGACGAGTTAGGAGACACAGACTTCAAAATTGCATTGTAAACCAGCATCATGGAAACGGGAAGGTCATGATATGCAAAATTGGAAAACCAAACTTTTACAGCAGTCGAATTTAATGTCGCACCAGCCAGATTTCTTACTCGCATCTGTGGCATGTCGTATTTGGCCTAAAAATAAACAGATAATTATATATCAATGATAATGAATGAAAATAATACAAATATATTAAAAAGTAATGCCATTTTTTATGAGATATTTTAATATATATGTATATAATTTATTATACCTGTTTCAAATAATAATCTTCTATGGAATCATTACTAATATCCACAACTTTCATAGAGGATATATTGGTCTCTGTGAAATATTCCCTGTACATATCTTTTCTTAACATTGTCAGATTGTCCGCCGTGTGGCTTAGAAGTGTGACGCTGTCCTGGTAGCCTTCAGAGAGAGTGAGATTCCTGGCAGGGAGGTTGGCAGATGTTTGCCACATACGAGAGACCATGATGGCGATAATCAGAAACAGGACCGGAATAAAGAGCTGAAGAAGAGCGAGTAGCCAAGTGCGAACCGAGGTTACCATCTTTTTGTACAACATCGCGCCCCACTGGTCAACGTATAGGCGAACACCGGTGTAACGTACTTCTGAACAATTGGCCAATTCAGCTGGAAAATTAAGCGGTGATTTATAATATCGATTTTTTAAAAATAAAAACATAATATGAGGTTTTAAAATAATTATAGTGATAATATTATAATCTGAATTATTAATGATTAATAATAATTTAGATGATATGTAAAACAAAAGTACAGCTTACGATTTTCAAGAGGATGTCCATTTCTCTCCATACTACCAACTACTAAAACGTCATTTGTGTCAGATTCCTTGTATGTTATCTGATCTTGATCATCGACAACTTCAACAGCATCGGCACCGACTCTGTTAAACAAAATAAATTACTTTTATGTTAATTTGTAAACAACTTCAACTTTGTTTGTAAATTAAAACATATATCCCCCAAAGATGTGTATTCGCCATCGTAATAATTTGGTACTTACATTGTTTATTTTTTGTGGTTACATTTCTTTTATATTTTGGCATGGACTATTTCTTAATATATGATAATACACAACAATTTAATAAGATGTGGATTACACTTATTGACTACTAGTCTGCATACTCATTGTCAAGGGTTACACCCAAAATAAATATACTAATTATAATACAAATCAATAAATAATGGTAACAGTCATTGAGAAAAATTAAAGTACATATTACCGATAATATGTACTTTAATTTTTCTAAAATGGAAGAATAAGAGAATGGCAATTGTACTTTTATTATTAAAAATAAAAATACTTACTTCATAAACACATCTTCCAAAGTAGTCGCCGATATACCAAAGCTATTAAGTCCTAGTTCAAATTGTTTGGTTTCCAATTCCTTCAGCATTGGTTCAAAGAGACCAGACAATTCAGCTGGGAGCAAATAGCACAATTCTGAACCTGTGGACAATTTGTTAATTTGTTTTTTTTTAAATCTTCATATACAGTAAAACCTCGTTAAAACGAAGCCCGCTATATTGAAAAATGACATATATCGAAAAAAAAAAATTAATTAATCTTACAATCAATTTTTAATACAAAGATTATTTTATATGTAAAATGAATTTTTTTTTGTCCCGTATGAAAAAATACGGATAGATTTATGTAAATATATAACAAAAAAATTTTTTTACAACGAAAATATTTCAAAATTTATTTCCACCGTTTACGGTCATGTTTGTCAATTGTTTTATTGCCTTGGCGTAGCGGGTCGGTCGGCACGGGAGGCCCGCTGCACCCTCGTAAAATTTCTCTTTGGGATCATAATAGGCCCTTATAAAGCCATTTGGCATAATCTTCATGTTGCCAAAGTAGGATTTATTGCCGATTATCTAAATAGGTTAGATTGGCACTTTTCCCACACATACCCCTTTCAGTGTACACGTGTTCACACCTCTAAAAACGGGTCTAATCTAGACCAGCTGGAGAAAATAAAAACCCTCGAAATCGCAATTGGTACGTTATACTTTAGGGCACGCGTGTGTCAGATTTATGTATGGTATCGCCCGCAAAGCTCAAGATGCCTAAAATTCTGCACATTATTATCTTCAATCTTCACTTTTTATCTTCATTATCATCGTCAACTTATATCACTTTTTACATTATAACTGAATTCATTTATAATGTAAAATTCAAACATTGATTCCAATGAACGGTAATATTGCATACAACATTTTCGTTAATGTGTTTATTTGACAATTGTTTTCATATTTGTTTACCGACATTTATATATACTAGCATTCCGTAATTTATTCTTTAAAGTACATTTTTTAATATATTGTGAAACCCTGAATTGGCTTCAGGTTGTGATAATTTTGACCCTCGACAAAAAACTAATTCCGAGTTTGTCTCTCTACAATTTAAAGAAATAGGAAGATCGATTGACTGATGCGAAACTCTCAATGCTCGTAGCGGCTCTACAATTAAACAGAGTTAAAATTGAATCTTGTTTTATATTTGCATGACATTTTGGAATTTCCAAAAATATCCCCGAATTTTAGATTATCTTATATTGTTTCGTAAAATGTTTTTAATTTAATTTCTTAATTATTATCCATTTGATTATCTGTTGAAACAACAAAATATATGACTAATATATTATTCTGAGTTTCCCTTGTACAGAAAATCCTCCATTGTTTGCAAAATGCCTTATTATGTTATATCCTATAACTGACAATCGGTGCCTTGTTTGCGGAACTTACAAACTTTTTTAAAGCTGCGCTACATTTATTTCTACAGCGCGCGCGGAATATTCATATATTAGGAATTTTTTATTTATTTCGTTATATGCGGGAATTCGTTATTACGAATTTTTTTTTGTCCCTTAGATTTCGCAATAATGAGGTTTTACGAGAAATGTTTAGTGAATACCAGCTGAAATAAGAGAGAAAAAAGAGTGTTGTGTAAATATTAAATACAATACTACCTCGTTACTGATAAAAACAAATTTCAAGTTACTCCAAATAGAAATTTAAAATTATAAAAACTTGTGAAAAAAGTGATTTGGAGAAATATCACAATCACATCACATAATTTTGTCCAGTGGCATTGGCAAATGGCAATGTTATTAAAACAAAAATATTTCAATACTAATTAAATGAATCATTTAGAAATACATACTAAAAAATCAATTTATGTAATGATAAACTAGATTTATTTTGATAGATTTTTTTCATGTATCCTTCTAATTGACCAATTTAATTTGTATTAAAAAATATTGCAGAACTGTTTTGAAATTGCAATTTCACACTAAAAATGTGTTTTCATTAAAAAAATATATTATTCACCTATGTCTGAATATAATGTAGCCTGTGGTATGTGTCTTCGAATTAGGGTCGTAACAGGCGCTGAGGGCAGACCCCGAGTGGCAGCTGTGAGCCGGTATCCCGCTCCAAACTTCTTCTTTAAGTGGAAAGGTGATCCAACGGCTTTCAAACGACCCCCAGACATTATGGCTACCCTCTCACCTAACACCTCAGCCTCGTCCATAAAGTGGGTTGAGAGAATCATCGTCCTGCCTGAAAAAGAGAATAATCTTACTGTAAACTTTTTGTATTAATCCTATATTTCCCATGAGGGAATGTTCATGTTACTCCCTGTTTGCCCCTCTGTTCCCCAGCTTCTGTGTGTTTGTGTCTTTTAATTTTTGTATTGGTTTTGGTATATTTTGATATTATTTTTTGCATTGATAATAATGATTTTATTTTGTTTATTATTTTTAACTGTACTGTACTTCTTGTAAATTTTTATTCAATAAATATTGAAATTTTATTCAGGGTTCTTCGGACAATGAGGGATATTTTTTGGTTGGTGGCCATGCGTTGTGGCGTAGTTGTTTTTGCACTGAGCTGCATTGTACCTGTTTAGCATTTAAAAAATGAATGAGTAGGATCGATATAGGAGTTTTTGCTTATAGAACAGTCCCGGGTTATTGTTGGGTCCTCTCTCATTATAAACCTTTTGTAAAGAGCAAAAATTTATTATAATAAGCATTTTTGACTATCTTTCGTGCGCTGATTTATTTAATACACACCTTTCTTTTCAGTGTGCAATAAATCCCACAGTTCTCGCCTAGCCGAGGGGTCCATTCCTGAGGATGGTTCATCTAAGAGAACAACTTTGGAGCCTCCGCAGAGTGCGGCACCTACACTGAGTCTTCTCTGCATTCCTCCGGACAGTGAGCTGGCCAACACATCCCGCTGGAAGCCAATCAAACAACAATAATGCTTGTATAGGTTAAGTGTAGAAATTATTGATAAACGGTAAATGCAATTTTGATCAACAGTAAATACAAATATGTTAGAAGTTTAATTTGCTAACATATAAACTAACTCACATTAAAACCAGTGTATTTTAAGAAAAGAGTTTTAATTAATGAATCAAACACATAAAAATTCTCTCAGTTGTATCATGAATAATAAATTATTATCGCAAATAAAATATACCTTATTCCAAAGACCTAAAAGAGAGACATATTTGTCGACCTCTTGTGTTAATAAACTTCCAGTTATTCCTTTTAACCTTGCATAAAAGTAAATATGCTCTGCTACCGTCAAGTCAGGAAACAGTACGTTGTGTTGGGGGCAGATTCCAAGTGAAGCACGTACACCCGCGACGTCATGTCTGATGTCGTGACCGGCAACCAAGGCGGTGCCCAATGTTGGTGGGAATATTCCTAAAAAAAAAACAAGGACCTTTAAAATAATTTATTTATAAATGCCTAAATCATTACCATTCACAACGGTTCCAAGCAACTAAGTCTCAGCTGATTTGATGGAGTTTTTAGTCCCAAGTTTACAAATAATTTTTATAAGAATCAAATTAAATGGACAGACAACGGTGCAACTTTTCATGGAATAATAATGGGAACTAGTTGTTCGATCTGAATGTTTGACAATTATATTGTTAACACTTTCTATTTATATTTCATTAACAATATAACATATATATACAGTGATGCCTTGACTTGTGAATTTAATTTGTTCCGTGATGGAGCTCGTAACTCAAATTACTAGTATGTCAAATCAATTTATCCCATTGAAATGCCACTAAGATAGCGTAAATACCTCGTGCCTTCTTGCAGATTACAGCCTCCATCACAATATCTCCTTTGAGTTGTTTCTCTGTCAGCCACACCATTAGCAGCTTCTCTATATTTTCATGCATAGATATCTGCTGTTTAAAAATTATTTTAATGCCCTTGGTTTGCATTAATAGCCTTTATCGACTCTTTTGCTTCAGTATGGTGCAGATCGTAGAAGCGCTACGCTCATAATGCTTCACTAAGTTGACTATACGCACACCTTGGTCATGTTTTTTGATAAGTTTGTTCTTTAATTCAATGCACATTATCCGCTTCTTCTTCTTTGTTTTGTCCTTCACACTTATTTTCTTCAGACTTATGGTTGGAAAAACAAAGTTTTGCAAAATAACTGCAAGTACAAATGCAAGCACAACACTGATGCTTCCGTTGCGTAACCGTTTAAAGTGAACGAGTGAGACACGGGATGCTGGGCGAATGTTGCGGCGTTTACTGCGGCATTCGCTACATCTAGTTGGTCTCCCGTAATGTGGCTCGAACCCCTAACCACTTGATCACCAAGTGAGTGTCTTACCGCTAGATCAACAAACAGGTCAAGAAGTACAATTAAAAATTGTCTTAATTTTAATTTTATGCTGAATCGGAAAGCGTACTGTACCTGTTAGCATTGACATTGTTGTAGTTTTTCCTGCTCCGTTATGACCTAAGAGCACTGTTATTTGGTCTTCAAATATTTTGAAGTTCAATTTATCCACTGCAACTTTTTTGTTATAAATTTTTGTCAAATTCTGAAAAAGAAAAGAATTTTGTGTGAATAATTATTTTAACATATTACGAAATAAATTTTGATTATGTAAAATAATTTTAGATTTTGTATAATTAATTAAATGAGTATTTATTATGTATAAATTATTCATATTGATTCCAATATTTGTTAATTCCATGTTAGATCATTTTTTAAGAAGAGTTGACTTTCTCTTACTGGTTAATTTTGATTGTGGTATTTAGTTTTGTTCGAATGAGTAAACAGTTTTTTGTATAAGTGTATATACAGCCATGTATTATGTATTACAAATATGAAGATGAATTAACAATATCTAAATCACAAGAGGCTCAAAATAAAATAAAATATTTTTTTTAGCAAATGGTCAAAATATATTTTTATTAACCTTTCCTCTCCGATGATGTAAAATGAGTTGACATTGTCTCTAATTATGTGAATATCTCTGTAAATATACTAAATACAGAATTCATATTCTAAGTATTCCTCCGTAATATATTTATGTATTGGATAAAATAATTACAATATATAAATATATACCATACACAACAATAAAATATGTTTTCACAAAGAACCTGATATGAATTTGTCAATACGTGTATGTGTACGTGTGGGGAGGTACGAAAGGCGTAGTTCGTGGGGTGCCGGATGCCGATCGTCACTTTAGTGGTAGTAGCAGAGCGTGTGCTGGGCGAGTTAGACGTCTTTATGCTGTTGTTCGTGATGATCAATGTTCTTTTCTAATTTTTAGTACTTTTATACAACAATTGATATATATATGTATTCATTTATATTATATTTATATATATATATATATATATATATATATATATATATATATATATATACATATATATATCTCAGCTATTATTTTAATGATTAATATAAGTAATAAATGTAAAATATTCATATTTTTCTGACTTAAAAATCGCAAATGTCTATATATACACTGAGTTTACAGCACAGGAACATGCATTTTTATTGTAGCACTGCAAGGGAAAAGTTAATAAAAAATATATATATTTTGAAGCAGAGCATTTAGAAAATAATTCAAATTTACACTTAATAAAATCATTGATGGTTAATAACCACCACCAAACATCATCAATTTTTCAATGTTTTGAAATCATCCATTATCCATTCAATAGAGGGAAATTTCCATACAAATTAACCATTGAGAAGCAATTCTAGTCTCACTACATAGGATGATACATACTATTATATTGATTCCAACATTGAGTCCCTTTGGGTCCGGTTCTATGGCCCCATCTCCTGCCATGTAATTAGAGTCCCGAGGTATATCTTCGACATCTATAACATGAATATTGATGTAAATGATTATTGACAAATTATTTTTAACTAATTTAAGTACAAAAAGTGTTGTATATTTTTACAGGAGAGCGACAAATTTAATATAAAAGACTTATTGAGAAATAACTTTACCATTTTTTTTATTTATAGCTTTAGGAAAGTAGCTCAAAGTTATAAAAAGAAAATTACACTTTACCAGTGGTCGAAATCAATACACAAAAAATTTAAGATATATTTTATTAGTCAGTAATGTTTATCATAAGTTTAAGATACTTAAGAAAATATTTTAAGAAAAAAAAATTTATGTTTAGATTTTCAACACACAAAAAATAATAAAATTATAAACATACTACAAATTAAATTAATTAACTAGAAAGTTTAACAGAAAAAAAATCTATCTATCGAAAAAATATTTAGTTGCTACCGATATTTGAACCTGGACCTCTTTCTATTTGGGGAAGCGTGTTCACTGCTATAGCAATCAAATACGTTTTCGACAAATTTTGAACTTTATGTTCTGTTATCTTTCCAATTAATACATCTATTATTCCATTTTTAAAAGCAAAAAAATATGATAATTGAACAATAAAAGTCCTACCAGCCATACACCTGAAAGTAGACCTCCAGTATTCACCGGACACGGGGAAATACCAGGGCTGTGGCACCCCATAGGATCCAGGGAACACTTGCTCCACATACAGGGCTATCAGGAGATACAGAAAGGCATCTACAACCAACATGATGAGGACGTGACCCATAACGAAAGGATCATCCGTTGTCGTTGGAGTCCAAATCTTGGACCACTGGAGACCTGAAAATGTAGAATATTGAGATTACTACATTATTGCAATCTTTGGGAAAAATATTAATATATGTGCACATTGCGACCATAAAAACTGGTTAATGACTTTCTCATGAAAATATGTAAATGGACAATAAATAAATTACTTTATATATTATTACTATTGGTGTTTTATTCTAACTATGCAATAATTTTAATTATCTAAACAGGTATAAGCATTCTGAATTATGAGTCTGTAATCGGGTTCATAGAAATTACATAAAAGTACCCTGGTTGCTGATAAGTTGTGGATAGTTACAATGAGAGAAAGAAAAATTTTATTCAATTTATAAACAAATTTTCCACTCAAATTTTCACTTTCTTAGGGCCTAATAAAAATAATTTATTTGATAGCAAACCATTGTTAATTGTTTCAAAAGATAATAATAAGTTTAACTAAATGTTTTCTCTACTACACACAAGGAGAAAATAATTGAGATATTGTAAGTACCAGACCATATCAAATATTTCATTTCGTTACCTTCAGCAGTGGCTTCATTGGCCAAAATGATTTCAAAACCAAATGCCATAGCCGTGTTAGAGGCAAGACTCGAAATCATTCTCACACCGAGAGATGGCAGCACCAGATCATTTGCTAAAAACATGTATGGAGCGTACGACAGGAACCACATCATTCCTGCCACTGTTGCTGCAGTGTTTGCTAAATTATAATAATATATTAATAATCAATTAAATGGGAAAAAATTGATATAGAAGTAATGTAGTAAAAAGTATTTTATCACAAAAATATTTCCTTCAATTGGTGAACTAATTTTACCTAATTGTTTAAATTCCAATTTTCAACTTTAGCAAAGTTAGTCAGTTATAAAACAGGATGAAAATATACATAATAAAATTAATAAAATGATCCAATTTTACGAAACTTACCTCTAGAAAAGAAGACACTTATCATAAAACAAAAGCATATTGAAGTTCCCATATAAACCATCAAGAAGACCAAAATGAAATGCCAGGGAGTGAATGTGAACACAGAATATCCTGACAGTCCATCCTTTGTGCCATACCATTCTACCTGTGGATGATACAAAATAATACATAGTCATCTAATTATGATAAATAATTATAATACAGATAATAAAATTAAAAATAAATATTAAGGAAAACACATTCTTATTGTGAAGTTGTAATTATTCAGAACATGAATCTGTGATGTTTTAAATACTAATTTAATGTATTTATTATAAATATATACTTATAAAATCAATTTTGTTGAAAAATATTGTTTTTGCACTACTGGGATTCGAACCTGGATCTCTACTTTCAATCCGTGGAAGTACACTACCAATTGTGTTATAGCGCCAGTATTTTTCATGACAAATTTTCGAACCTATATGTTACACTTTTTTTCAAATTAATACATCTGTCGTTCCATTATTTGAAAGCCATCTATATTATTTTAACAGAATCTCAAATACCTTTGAGTAAACCGACTGTAGACGCCAATGACATCAACGTAAAATAATACATTAAATTAGTATTTAAAAATAAATACATGTAATCAACTCAAAATATAATATATTTTCAATTATCCAGAATAAACAAAAATAAATAATTTTATCAGAGAATTATCTGAGATTACATACATAATTGTACTACGTAACACATTATACATGTTGCATAATATGAGGTGAAAAAGTATACATAGAAGAGCATGTGAAAAAATTAAAGGTGTTTTAGATTTCTGAAATAGTTTTATACGATTATCAGATGTAGATATGGATGAATTGTGACATTTTCAAACAATGCTATGAAAAGAAGGAATTTCGGAAGTGAAAAAATATTAAGATGCTATTGGTAAGGTTGGAAAAATATTGTCATTACTTAATTATGAAGCCTTACACCTGTCACTAAAATGACAAAATGTGAAATTTCACTGTGAAATACCAAATTTTACTTCTGTAATATAATCAATGGATCAAGATGTAATAAGAAGCAATAAAATACTTTTATCAAAAACAGTTCCTTCAATGACTATTGTTTATAGACGGTAATGCGATAACACTTTTTTAATTTTCTTTGATTTCTTTGATCCAGATTTTTTATTACTTAGATCGCCTCAATCATTCCATTTAGTCTGGATAATCACGATTCCACTGTATATTTTTTAGTTCATTAAAAAACTGATCGTTTGGAGATTTTAAAAGTCTTATATACTAATGGCATTAAAAATTCAGTAATCAAAAATAAATTTTCATGATACGAAAATAAATACATAATAAGAAAATTATAACATTTAAAATCATCGATATATTTTCCGTACAATTTTTAAAAATAATGCCGGTAATAAAAGGATTTAAAAAACTAAAACTCCATAAAATCCATATACAGTAATCTATGGATTTATTTAAATGGTGGCTAACAACATTAAGCATACCTTTAGAAGAATAATGATTAGGATAACAGTAATCATGACGTAACTGAACGTTTTGATGAACCATGCTGTCCAGTGGAGCCAGTTGTCTAGGCCCATTACTTTCATGACTTCCTGTAATAAAATAGTAATAAAAAGATATATATCAATAATTACAACAAAAAATTGATGCATACAAACATTCACAGCAAAAAGAGTCATTCTGAATGCAATGCAGATTACATTGAGTTAAGTTTATAAGCATGTAATGTATATTATAACTTATAGTATCTCATTTTTCAATTTATTTTTATTTGGGCTAACATTTTTAACAAAAACTGTTAGCCCTAAGCCCTCTGACATGTTAATAGAGCTTTGATACTTCATTTATGATTTCACATTCAAATTTACATTCCCACTTTTCCTTCTCAAACCCACTTTTTAACCAGAATCATTCCCCTGCCTGAATTCACCGTATTCATTATATTGCCTAAATTCACTGTCACACCAAATTCCATTCCTCTGTCTTAAAGTATACAATATGGACAGTAATAATTCGGAAATGATTATATTAAGAAAACTCAAGAATAAAACTATCAGAATAACAGTTTTTTTAAAAGTAAATATTTTCGGTACCTTTAACTGTCTCTCTTTTTCTGTGGCAATAACCTTAACAGTATTAATACATGTATAGTTAAAGCTGAGCATGATGATGATAGAGATGAAGCCCCGTAAGGCAGTCAGCAGATCATCACTGAGAAATGACGGATGTGGAAACCTTTGAATCTCCACTTGCGGGTAGGACATTGCTTGAGGAAACAACCAGTTGGTATCTAGACCCAGTTTTTCCGATTTTACAATTGTTAATTGTCGTAAAATTGCATGTGCGAGTGGCATGAATCCTTCTTTAACGTAACCTGAAAAGCAAACAAATTTTTCAACTACATTTTACGTCATCATAATATTTGCTTTTAGACTCATTCGATTAATTAGTTAAGCCCTTAAAAAAATCTACTGTATATAAAGAACAGATGACTCACTCAACCGAGTTTTAAACTAAAATTCTTGAGAATTGGACACAAAATGGAAATGGTATATAAGTTTGCTTGAAACGTTAGTAACCTCATTTTAAATTTATTATTTCTATGACTTTAAAAAAAAATCTTTTCTATCATGCCGATCTATGGTGGTCGGTATACATGTCAATTTTGAACATTGCAAACATTTTAATACTATATTTTTCAGATCCTGTAGAATGTAAATTCTATTTACACTTATATTCTGGAACATTTACGTATCACAGACAGCTTTTCAGGTACAAAGTTAGTCGTATTTTTCAAACCATAAACGCTTAGCTTACATTAAAGAAAAGTAAGATATTATGATATAAATTCTGTGAATGAATCTTTTTTTTTTAATTTGAGGGTATTCCTCCTGTAGAAAAGTCAACAGCTAGGGGAGGCTGGTCATAGCTGGAAATGTAGAAAGCTGGAGAGAAAGACAGCCACTCGCTAGACTGACTATGTCAAATAAACCACTTGCGTTTTCTTTTGTTTACTCTGAATTATGCTTCATCTCAATGTTGATATGGACGGAAGAGGATCTCGGGTACACCAAACTTAAACCATATTGTTTTTTAACCACTCCTTATTTAACACACTTGATGAAGCAGTCACTATGAAAAGGAACAGCATTAATAAAAAAAAACCCCAAAAACAAAGTTATTTCAGTTTAATTGTTTACAACATCTAACCACAAAGTTAGTACTTCAAATGTTACATAAAAATATAGTACCTGGCCACCCTCCTGTCTTTTCCTTGGGGCTCCGTGGGCCAGGAGTTTGAAATAATGGAAATAAGAAATTGGTTTTCCAGTTATAGAAATGAGCCTGAATCCCCATCGCTCGCAATTCTGCTGGGAAGTGCAGTGTTAAATTCATATTGTTAGGCCAGTCTGTCAAATCTGATGAGAAGTAAAAATATACAAATTTTAATTATAAATAAAGTAATGTGTATGTATTACATTATCTAATTAAAACATTATGATAATTTAAATGTTATGATAGTTTTACAAATGATTAAAGTTGTAAAGAAAAAAATACAAATAAAGATTAAAACATATGATTGTTAAATGAACACTCAAGTGACAGAAAGTTAATTATTTTAGAGAAATAAAAGGTAATGTTAATTATAAAATACAAAATAATTGTTGCTTACACATAGTCAATTGAGAGCGCGTGAGTGGATAAATTATGAATGAGATAGCTAAATACGTGCACAATTCACTATATTATTAATTTGATTTTATCGGTCACTTGTGTCTGAAGCATCGTTTGGGCCATATTGTTTAGTCATCAGCACATAATAGAAAATAAAATTCCACAATGCCTCGAAACAAATATTTCCAGTCTTATGATACAGAAACTTAGACATCTCAAGAGGCCTCAATCACAAATTTAAAGTAGTCCAGCAGTCATCCACGGAGACTACATATGACAATGATAGATCCAGAAATGAAGACATTTTTTGTAGGACCACAGTAGAAGTAAAAAGTTATTGAATTTAAAAGTTCTAAGCCGGAACGCTTTATATTTTATACTTCAATGGGTAGGCCTGATATTATAGATTGAATATGTGCATTCCATTTATGTAAATTTAAAAAAGCAAACAAAAGCGAAACTGCTTCTGTTCAGAGACGTTTTCGGAGTCAGTCTTATATTTTATGGCAGTGATATAAAAAGATTTTGAATTTTATTTTTCAGATTATCGGTTGTGCTACAGTTTCGGAGGCTGGCCAGCCGAGTTTTCACAAGATTCAAGACAGCAGGGAGAGTGACCATCGGTAGAAGAATCAACGAGAAACAACCCAGTTTCACAAAGGTTGGTGTCTTTTCATATACACAGGTTGAATTAATATATTCAACAAACCAATTAGAAAATCCAGGCTAGCTATCAAAGGTAATTACGGCAACAATAGTCATTGAGGAAAAAGTATCAGAGTAAAAGTTTGATAGTGGAAATCAAAGAATAGATTGTTCCTCAGATTGCTGGATTGACGGCATCGAGAGGATTGTAGGAAGCAACAGAGGATGAAACAGAAGATATCATTAGAATATAGTGTTGAAGATGATGATAAAAAGATCACATTTTTCCTCTATAACAGTCTACATCATTAATCGCGCTTAAGACTGTGGTAAAGTTACACGTCTTCAATTATTTTCCACATAAATGCACTTGAACATTGAAGTATCACAATTCTGTGGATTTTAATTTGAACTCTTAATTAAACAAAAAATATTTTTATAGTTCTACTGAGAAAAGAATCAACCATTAACATAATAATAAGTACTTACCTATCATTGAGTCGTCAAATTTAATCCCACACATATTTGTATCATTTGAAAGTGGATCTGTTAGGTGCATTAACATTTCTGTAGAGTTAGCAAAACCATTTATATAACGAGAAATTGGTATTAAATTACCAACAATCCCCAAATTTTCTAATAATAAATATCGTAGTGATTTTATCAAAACATTTTTTGTGAGTGGAGTATCAGGAGAATATGCAATTCTATATTGCAAAATGCTCGCAGGACCAGATGTAGAAGTAGAACTAGAAAAAAATTATTAAATTAGAATACAGCGGAAATACATTTAAAAATACACATTTCTATTTAACAAAATTAAGTATTGTATATGTGTATTTCAAATTGTATATGTATATAATTGCCATTGTCCAGAAAAAAAAGAGGTTACTGATATATATATTACTACATATTTGTGATAGATTATTTTTTGTTTTAGCACCAGCATAGATATATATTGCCTCTTATTTTTAGAAGCAGTATGTGCAGTGCCAAGATTAAGTGACTTTTAAAAATTCTACACACATTTAGAAACCATATAGACTTTACTTAGAACTTTTTAATGTGAATATTCACTTTATAGAAACTGTCTTCAAGTATGTATACACATTACTATAGCTATTTTAAATTCATAAGAAAGAACTATTCTATAACTTGAACTTGCCCATGGCAATTTGAAAGACATTACGAAAAATATATCATTGTAAACTTGCAATACTGTAAATAATATTAATATGGAACAAAAACTTATTAAAAGGTGCACTTAAATGTAATAACTTAAAATAAATTTGCATCAAACACAAGTAATATTGTGAATATACAAAGTGCCTGCATTTTGCAATACCATAAACGCATTTATAGATATAATTATCATCAATCAGTGGTTGTGAATAGCCGACTAGGACTTTTGTAAAACTTGAAGACATAAGTATTAAGTCCTACTATAAATGTGATTAGAAGTCCTACTTTTAATCTACATTAAGATTAAGATATGTAAGACCTAATGACCAAGGGGTTGGGGATTTCATAATTATTCTGGGAGTTCTGCAAGTTAAACCAATTCTTCATGGTACAAGTGCATGGCTAACTTTGAAAGATATTGAGAATATTTCCATTGTGTAACTCTAGTTAAAAAAAAATGTAGTTCGATAATTTTTTCTAATTTTTAAAAAATTTTTTTTTTTAGCAATTCAGTACACAGACATAAATCGTGTTAGTTATTCTTAATGTCTTTCTCAATTATTTTTTTGTTATCCCTAAGAACATACAATGAAATTGAATTGCAAATTTAATAAACTTTAATTATTATGTACGTTCTTTGTACTTGAAATATTCAATCTCTTTGCGATAAAGAAGGTGGTTCGATTGAAATGGCAAAAAGTAAAATATCCAAATTATAAAAACTGAAAAGAAATAAATACTCACTTTCCCATTGATGGAGGTAAAAAAAATTTTGATGCTGGGAAGGGTTCGAAATTTAATGTTGGTACCATTTTTGGTTCCACTAAACTTCGTACGAGAACCATTAATGTGGCGAATATGACTGGCGCGAGGATCTCCACAGATGTCTGCAGCTTATGCCGCCTCTGTAGCAGCCAGTTTTTCCATATCAGCAGCCGAAATTTGTCCCACCCTCGGTGCATTGTTTGATTGTTGTGAATCCTTTGGATTAATAAACAAGTTCAACGAGGAACCGCTATAAAAGCCAGCAGCGCATTAAGAATTCTTTAAGGGTCTGCCAGATGCCACTATTCGCCCTCTGACTGGTCATGCGTGATCACTGTAATTAAAAAATAAGGATTTTAAAATATACAAAAATTTGATCAGTCAATCATTCAGTCCAAGAAATTGGTTTCATACCTTACCGTGAAACCCATTTCGTGCTACTGAATAAAGAAAATAATGACTAAATCTCACTTTTAGCAATGATAAGCAACCGTTTTTCAATACGTGTTATTGAACTTTATGACATAAATTTTCACTATTGACATCAAAGCATTATTCTATAATTTCTCACTTACACTGGTCAATAAAATATAAAATGTTGCTCCCTTAAGAGAATTTGTCTGAACTTTACAAATTCAAGAATATAAAACTTCAATATCACAATTAGAAATCACTCAAAAAATAATAATAAAAATTATTCTAAAAAAAAAAAGACTATTCAAATATACAACTCTTTACAGATTTTAATGTTTCAAAAATAATAGACATATACAAAAAAATTCAATAATCCAAATTTTCTAAATTAAAAATCAATTTAATTTTGGAAGCAAATTTCGATCTACAAGATTTAGAGACCAAATTGATATTCCAAAACTAAAATATACCGCAACCCAAAATCACTATATTTATTAAGGTATCAAATTTTTTAACAATCTCCCCATCACAATTAGAAAAATTACAGACTCCTGTAAATTTGTATCTGAAGTCAAAAAATATGTACACAGACTAACTGAAACATAAATTCTCATATATAATCCTTCTCTATACACGAGTCTTACTCTCATAAGAAATATGTATATATATATATATCCTACCGATTATTCTAAAAATGCATTATATTTTCAAATATTAAAATATATATTTTTTTAATTAAAGAATGGTGATCCTGAATCTGACAGCAGATTTCCCTATCACCCGTCATCTCTGAGACAAATGGGGTTTTATACAAAAAAATATTCTATTCCATTCCCATGTTCCAAAAAGACGATACTGAAAAGGATATTACAAATTTTATCAATTAAAAATCCCAGAATTTTGATTTAAAAACTTGTAGAACATTAGAAACAAAGTAAGTAACAAATATATTATTAATATATAAAAACATGGCTTATCAAACTAACTTATACAAGTAGCAGGCTAAATATGAGTAGCAAGTTAAATTAAATGTAGTCACTATGTATATGCTAAGTTAACCAACATTTATGTATACATATATTATTAATATTTTATAAATAAAAAGCTATGAGAAAACCAAATATTAATATTACATACATAATAATTTAATACACCAAAACCTTATTTATACTTTGGTTAATTCATATGAAAACATTTAACAAACACTTCACAATACAACTCTCAAAATGTACAATGCAGTGAAGACTAATGTTTCAACATCTTATACTTTTCATTTAAGTAGGCATACTATGCTTATCTGATTTAGTCATCCTTAACAGCTATATGATTTATCGTGTTGGTATTAGAATTATTGATACTCATGTGAAAGAATTTAACTACTCTTAAAGGTGATTACTAATATTCTGGGATTCACAATATCTTACACTTTTTATTTGGGTACACATCTTATCTACTCTATTCATCATTATATCTGTAAATAATAATAAAATGATTTGTTGTATTGGTATTAGAAAAAAACATGTTTTAATGCTAATTTTAAAAAGATTAAATAAAGCACGTAGAAAGATTCAGATAAAATTTTTTGAAAATTACTCAAACCCGGATCTTTCTATTGCTGTTAAAAAGCTTTAATCAATTAAGTTATTATGCCTTATATAGAAGTAGCCAAATTTCATCTATGTACGTTTGTAGACTTCCAATCCATTTTATTAACAATCCCAGTGATAACTATATTTCTTTGATAGATAGATTTTTCACCGTCTTATTAAGTGATTTAATAACTAATTGATTGATCTAAATTTGTTTCAATTATTAATTTATTTATTTTATACCTATATACCTAAAACTCATAAGGCACTGTGTCTCTTTCGCTAGAATGATCTGTGTTGAGACAGATATGGTATATCCAATATGTATTTTCCTATACAAATAGAGCTATAGAGTATAAAAAATCTAAAAGAAGGTTAGTCTATAGTGATCACATAAGGTGTCTAGATTCTAGAAATATATGGACATTTTAACACCGCATTCTCCATAAAGCATTCATACTCCTGGGGACCAAAGACAATAAAAATCAATTATCACAAAAAATATGCATATTTATTTCAATTACGAAAAAAAATTCAAAACATTTGCAGTTGTTTTCATGTGAAATGCAATATACCAATAGAAAGTATTGGTACATTAGTATCAAAATACGGAAATAAATAAAATATTTATATATATATATATATATATATGTGTGTGTAGGTACCAATAATCTGGTTTACTGCAACATTGTTTTATGTTGTGAAAAAAATTTAAATAATATTCTTATGCATTTTTGTGAAATAAAGCGGGGGTCAACTAAAATGTAGTTGTTTATCACGAATATTGAATCACTCGCATATTTTTTTTAGTTATTAAGACCAGCAAAATATTATTTTTTAAATGATTCCATCTTTAAAAGAATTTACATACATTGTTTGATCCTTGGCCTGGATCTGGTCTGATTCATGGGTAATTGAAAGAGATGTTGTCCTTTTGATATTACTTCTAAAATATGTTCAATTAAAAAGGGCACCAGGTGTTGTCACAATACAAATAATAGGCGTTAGGTATCGTCCTAACATACATATAATACATAAATTAGCCTAACTTTAAAATGAAGATACAATGTTTCAAAACTGGTCCAAAATATTTCATAGGTGGATATTTATGTAGTTAAAAATGTTGTGTCAAAAAATGTCGAGAAGACATTTGTGAATAAATTGTCTGATCAGATTTGCAAACTAATTTATTTCTTTAGAGAATATTTTAGGACCTATATTAACAAAAACAGCCTACTATGCTTTATGTCATTCCCTAATAAGATATGGTGTATTAAGCTGGAGCGGTGTTGCTAAAACCATACTAGAACCTTTAGTCATGGTATAGAATGCACCGTTAAGAATAATGTATAAAAAACCATATAGATATTGTACGGAGCAGTTAGAAAAAGTGATTTATTGGATGTAAGACAAATATACATGCATTCATTATTGAAATACTTCACAGATAATGTCACTCTTCATAATTTTGTAGAACATACTTATGCAACACGCTTCAGACATCACTCAAACATAAAAGTTCCGATAATGAAAACAACATTTGGCCAATGCTTTCACGTGTTTCTGGCTCCTAGGTTCTAAAATGCAACCAGAATGAGTGGGATAAAGAATCTTCAAATGCTCGGAAAGGAGCAATAGCCAGATGGTTAATAAAACTGTGTTGAGAGAGGTCGAAGCTGTTCTTGGCTCATATTATGAGGTGACCGGCAGAGATCTTTTAATCAATATAATTAGATATTCTGGGACTTATATTGTGTATTGTACCACTCATCTTACTTTCTCATATAATAATTCTAGAGCTGTTGCATTTTACAAATTAGTATTATCTGATTTGATTTGATTAATTGTTTTTACATACATTTTTTTGCCTCATTCTTTCTTTGGAACTTTGTATATTTAAACTTTGAAACTTATGTTCTAAAAAAATAATATTTTTCTATTCCTTTTTTACTTTTTCACTGCATATGATAATTTATTAGGAAGTGCAGTACGTGTTGTTTATTCCCATTTATCTAAGTATGTACTTGATTATTATCATGAATATGTGAATTTACTGTAGTTTTATATATATATATATGACTATATCCTTATTGATTGAGTTATCGTAACTACCATATCCGTGTATTTACTATTATTATTATTATTTTTAAATATCATGTTCAATGCCGTGTATCTACATTATTATAAATTGAGTTATTGTAACTAGCGTATTTATATATTTACTATACGTTTTTTATATACCATGTTCACTAGCATGTATGTATCTATAACTATTGTAATTAATCTATTGCAAATGATACAAGAGAACAAATTCAAATGATACAGAGAAAATACTGCCCGCCTTAATACAGACTTTGATCTAGTGAAATGGACGGGGAACTTCTAGTACTGTAAGTATTATCATAAAAGAACTCATCACTAAAAACGCAAGTCTATTTCCACATTTTGTTTGCAAATTTTCAGTTCAAAATAAATTTCTGAAAAAAATATCAATACTTAAGTGGATACCAACCCAACATTTTTAGTTTTAGTTCATAGATTTTACAACACTGAAATACATTGTGAATGTATAATCAGAATCATCATTCACTACCGACAAAAAAATATTCAGTTGTGGGAATTTCGTGTTTGTAGAAAAAGTGTGCATTTTTTTCATGGTTAAGACAAATCTAAAAGTTTGACGCTACTTTTGATTCGTTTTGTTATGCAAAACACCAGTATTTTTAAAATCTCTAAGAATTTTATATATCATCATCACAGATATATTCATTAACGCGGCAACTTTAGCCTCACATATATGTTTGCCTCTTAGCCGACTTTCCCATTATTTTTCTTCAAGTTTGTATCTCAAATTACATTACTTGATAAACACGCACCATGCTTGGCATTTTCATTAATCATTTAATTTAAAATAAAGTTATACAAGACATTTTAATATGAAATTACTAAAAAAAAGTTTGTGGTTCCGCATAAAAATAATTTTTTTGAATTCTCATAAATTGTCTATAATAAATCTTTTAAATTTTTGGAAATTGTATTGACAGCATTATTTCTGGTGGTCTAGTGTTGACAAAACATTCACCAAAAATGAATAGTTACTTGGAAGAAAAAATCAAAATGTCTGTCTAACACTTTTTTTAGACCATTTTGTGAAATTTATCTGTTCCTAGTTGAAAATATTGTTGCTATAACAATATTTAATATAACAACAAATAATATCATAATGTACAAAATCGGTAAATATTATATATTAAAAATATAAAAAATATATAAACAATTGGTGTATATGTTTACATTGCAACAACTTATTTTGTACAATATACAAAATTGTCAACAATTGGTGTATATGTTTATAGTGGTGGATATGTCTACAACATACAACTTTTCGTGAACAAATTGAACATTTTTGTATTTTACAATAGAACTATGTTAAGTTTGTCATTAATTAATGATGGAAAAAAAAACCTATTTTCAAATTTACTTCAAATAGTTGGTAGGTATGTATGTATGTACCTGTCCTGATATCAAATTAAATTATTATTGAACAGATGGAAAATATACAAAGTTCATTTCAAAATATTTTATTTTAAAAAGTCAAAACAATCTATTTTGAAATTTTTAAAAAATTCTTCATATTCTGAAATTATTATTATTTCCATACCCTTCAATATCTTTCAAATTCCCTTCAAAATTTTACCTTAAAATCCAATTTCCAATAACAATTTTTCCTTTAGTTCTTATACAACAATAAATTTTATTTTTTTAAGGAGAACACATTATTAAAACAAATTAAATGTATTATTTAGAAAGGTATACATATAAAATCAATTTTATTGAAAAATATTGTTGTTGTTACTGAAATATATGTATTGGAACGATAGATGTATTAATTTGAAAAGTGTGACATATGGGTTCGAAAATTTGTTGTGAATGTACTGTGGTGCTATAGCATAATCGGTTAATGCACATTCCCCAGATTGGAAAAGATCCAAGTTCAAATTCTGGTGGCAACAATATTTTTCGATAAAATTGATTTTATGTGTACATATATCTCTCTAATTAATACATTTAATTTGTATTAAAAACATCACAGACCTAGGTTCTGAATAATTACAACTTCACAATAAGAATGTGCTCCCTTAATAAGAACACATTATTATTGTGAAGTTGCAGTTTTTACAGAACATAGTCCTGCGGTATATATCTTTCTAGTTGATACATTTAATTTATATTAATATATTTTAGAATTGTGCCTCAACATCCCTCAACATATCAAAAAACTTGATGCCATCTTGATTAATTAAATTTTTAATATAAAGAAATATGAGAACATTCCTTTTCAATTTCTTTGATTTTTATCGGCCAATAAATAATATCATCAACATATAGAAATCAGATTTTATGTATCGAACTCAATAAAATTTTAAATAAATAGTATGTCCTTTCATATCCAGTCAAGTGATAAAGTATCTTTTTTGCCAGAGGAATATAGAATTATTTTATATGGTTACATACGCAGGCCATTATTTGTTACGTACTTGTCTTCTAAGTACACCTCGTAATGTGAAGGTCCAAGAAATAGACTTTGTAACAATCATACATTTATTCAGTGTACACCTCGTAATGTGAAGGTCCAAGAAATAGACTTTGTAAAAATTATACATTTATTACAATACAATACAATTTAGCACAAGGTATATCACCAGTACAGGTCAAACAATTAAGCTGATGAACACACAGAGAAAGAGGCCGCACCCTGCCGTGTGCCAACCTTTATAGCCTCGCATGCACGCACGCCGATGGTGCGGCACTCACACACACAACTATACAATCCCAAGGACATCACATTATTAAAAGTGGGACAAACAAGAAACAAGACAAAGAAAATTATATAGATATTAAGGCGAATATAATAACTGGGATTTTGTTTGAATCCTTTAATGAAGACAGTGATAAATATTGTAAAATATTATTATATCAATGTTGGAAATTTCAATTGCTGTAAGGGATAAAATATTCAATATACATTTTGGTTGTGTTTAAATTCAGTTTTTTTTTATGATTCTTTCTGTGTATTCAGACTTATTTTACCGTGATAAAAGACATTTAGGTCAATCTAAAATGGCTTGATGATAGTTAACCTCTTACAGCAAACAAAATTTCCAATCTCAACATGATAAAACATAATATTTATATTGCTAGACAGGGATACACTGTACCTTCATTGGGGCTAGTATCATCACACATTTAGCCCTGATGATGGCAATTGAAATGTGGCTCAAAATATCAGTTATAACAAAAAAGAATAATCCGGAAGAAATTCCCCCTTTCATTCACCCTTTGTTGAATTATGATAATATTAATCACATAGAGAAGTTGATGTTTGCTATCAAATCTATAAACAAGTGGTTCCATATCAAGTTCCCAGTGCAGTAGTGAGCTGTTTGGGTACCCTACACCAATATTTGGCACTCCTCTCACCCCTGCCGCCAAAAAAAAAAGTATTAACAGAAAACTGGACAATACACAAAAAAATATTCTGTATAATGAAACATACAATTAAGTCTTATTATCAATTTTTATTATTAAGGGCATTACGTAAGAGCATTATTTTATTTTTTCAGTATGAAATTTGAGGTATTTTATAAATACTCTTTCAAGGTGACACTAATAGTTCATTAATTTATAATATCGTATACAAAAGGGACAAGGAAAAAATTTCTCACATTCAACACAAGCTATCAGAAAATAATAATTCCCTGAGCTTTATCATAATAATATTAAATGTATTCATAATACGTGTATGTATCACCATTTGAATTAATTAACAAAAAAAACGACTAGATTTGTTATAATAATTTCTTTACTACAGATTAGTGATGGTAAATCGTTACGTGACTGTGATTGTGTTGATGATTGGTTACTGAGAATTAACGATGATTGGTAACTAGGATTTAACTGTCGGGGGTTTACTTTCTAGTGTACCAGTCATTGCTCGAAGAATTGCGTTAATCAGTTATCAATCATCATTACAATTGAACACAATCACAGTCACAATAACAGTCAAAATAATGGTTTAAATAACTATTTTATCATCACTACTACAGATTTATCTTTGTTATCTTATAAACTTAGATTTGCAAGAAAATTACCATACTTTTGTACATATAAGAATCTTCTGTAATGAGTTGCTTGTTGGTGTAGTGGTTAAGACGCTGGCCTAGTGATCTAATAGTCGGGGGTTCGCGCCTCGTTTCAGAACACCAGCAAGTTAGTCCTATTTTCATAGTGCAAGCGTTTAGCTTAGTTTGAAAAATAATATGAATATTGGTGTTATATGTATTCCGTGTACGCATCTCTTTTTTTTTTTAAAGTTTTATATAATTCAATGATTTTTGTGTCGCACTACCTTTCTGTAAGAGATACATCTACCATAAAAACTTATATATTTTTTCTTTACATTTTTCATATTTCAGTTTTCTTCGCACCTTATGCGTGGAAAACGGGAAGATCATTAAAATATTTAATATCAGCATAACTATAGCTCGTAAGTTGGCATATATTATAAAACAAACTATAAATAAAAAAACAAATGCTATACTCAATATTTTGTCAAATGGGTAACATAAATTTTCAGAAAGTATAGAATGGAGGCTAAAGTGCCAAGCAAAATTCCGTGACCACTAAATCTGTTCACACAGCGAAACACTGCTCGACTAACTGCGCTCAGGAAAAGTATGACGGGTGTTTATTCGATTTCAGTTCGCACTTGATTGATTATTCAACTGATAAATAATACAATAAACTCAAAATGGTTGAAATAAATATGCAACAATATAATGAGGCATTATCGATCAATTGGTGCTTTAGGTATTTGCTTATATTGCATGCCCTATCACTATGGCACTGCAGGTTTCAATGGTGAAAATATATAAACTACAGATATGTATTGGCAGGAGACTAATCACTGAGGCAATAAAAATTAAAGCTCCCAGATTTCCAAATTTAATTTCAAAATGGGGGCACTATAGTTTGAAGCTTCAATCACTATTAGGTTGGCCTTGTTTAAGGAACATTTATAAATTGTTTCCTGCCATATTATAATAAATACCATCAGATATCTGTGCAAGTGCACACGGTAAATCTGTATTACCAAAAAATATACATATATATACAGATGTAACAGATCTAGTCCACATTAAATGATGAGTTGAAAATGTTCAAGGAATATGTGCAAATCTGGACTGTTATGGAAAATATTATTATATATATTTTTTTTTTAAAGAGAACACATTATTATTATGAAGTTGTAGGTTTTTCAGAAACATTCATATTTTAATACAAATTAAATGCATCAATTAGAAAGATATACAAACAGACAAAATCAATTTATCGAAAAAATATTTTAGCTGCCACCGGTATTTGAACCAGGAACTCTTCCCAGCTGGGGAAGCACGCTGACCAGTTACACCATGTCAGCCAAGTAAATTGACGACAAATTTTTGAATTTATATGTTGCAGTTATTTCAAATTTTCAGTACGCTTCCCCTGATAAGAAGAGGTCCTGGTTCAAATTCTGATGGCAGCTAAAATATTTTTTTGATAAATTGATTTTGTCTGTATGTATATCTTTCTAATTGATGCATTTAATTTGTATTATGAAAATATTATTGTTTGAAATTTTTACAAAATTCATGTTAAGCTTTAAGTCTACATAAAGACACTTCCCGACTTACGTAAGTAATACGTTTCGTAGACGTATACGTAACATGAGACTTGAAAATGTATCACATCATTACCCCTGAACGATCTTCGTGGCGCTTCATTAGAGTAGCCGAATAACCCCAAACAAGGTTTAAAGCAGTCAACTTGTTAATACTATACAATACCATTTATGCTTACAAAGTGTTAGAATTTACAAAACACACAAAAGCAAGCAAGCTTGGGTATTAGATGTATAAAATATAATAATTGGCTGTAAAATTAAAATTAATTATGTAGTTCTTTTGAGATTTTTTTTAAATTTTCAAGATTTTCTTTGTACGCATCTACAAATTTACGTAAGTCGCGTGTTACGTAATTCGAGAACTAATTGTACTTTGAAATAAATATTTACGAAATTTATCCATTATTAATCAATATCTTTGCTTCAGGCCATAAATCGCTGCTCGAAATTCAATGACCTTATTAATTATTAATTATTTGTATTCAATACATAATTTGGAATCAATAAAATATTTCAATTAAATGTAATAATCACATAATTATGATTTTTTTTTAAATACTTATCTCCGACATGGTTGAGATTAGGCACATATTCCTTGAAAATTTTCGACTCGTAATTTAGTCAGGTATCCACCCATAAAATATTGTGGATTAGGTCTATTACAGTTATGTAGGAATCACAAAATAAGATAAAACATAATGACCTACACTATTGTATACGAATCCATAAAATATATGATAACATCTCTCCATATATAAAATAGGTGTAATCTATTGGCAAAAATTATCTATATTTACAAAAAAGAGAGAACAATGATAAGAATTTTTTGTGATTATCATACCAGTGTATGCTTATTTGAGGCAGGTGGTTTGCGATAGTGAGATTGTATACAATACGTACAAATACATTATTATTTACAAATGATATCTGTATTAAATATTATATCATATCAAATAACATGTAGGGAAGAGTGACACATACAGACACATAAAATTAAATTTAAAAAAAAAAAAACAAAATGAAAGGAGATAATCAGTCATTATTAATTGAATATCAATATTTACTTATTAGACTTTAGGAACACAGTAATATATTTTGAAAATTATCTTATTTAAACATAATTATATTTAAAAAAAAAAAAAACAAAACGTTTGTTGTCTGTAATACAGCATAGAGTTATTACAAAAAAGGCTTAATTACATATCATTACAACTATCACAAATGTATCTGTTTGAGGAATTGCCACCAATACAGTTCTAAAGTGCTCATTTCAGGCATATAATACACATTATACATACACATACAAAAGTATTAATTTTTCTGTATCATTCTTTTTCTAAGATATCTAAAACAAAGAAAAACCAGGTACCTTCATCCTATTGGAAACAAAGGTAAAACCATATAAGGTGTAAAAAAAAAAAAAAGTAAACCCGTTGCTTCTTAACGTTTCCCATATGATGCTAAAATAATAACGCGCACTCCGGTGCTGTAAACTCAGTATACATGAAAACTTTTGCGATTTTTAAGTCACATAAATATGAATATTTTACATTTATTACTTATATTAATCATTAAAATAATAGTTGAGATATATATATATATATATATATATATATATATATAAATGAATACATATATATATCAATTATTGTGAAAAAGTAATAAGAATGAGAAAAAACATTGATCATACAGAACGACAGCACAAAGACGCACAAGACAAGCCTAACACGGCCAGCATATACTTTCGCTCCACTCTCCACGATGCTCCTCACCTCATCTGCATTCTGACCGGAACATGAACGGAGCGAGGCAAGGCGTGTGAGACGAAGCAAAATGGCATGAGACAACCCATGTCGACACGAGAATATGCGATGCAAGCTAAAAGCTGCAGTACATTCTCGTGCTCGGCTCCTCTCGCCGTGTCTCGTAGGAAAGGAGGAAAATGACGATTGGCAAGCGGCACCCCGCGCCCCGCACACTACGTCTTCACATCTACAGATACAAATGTATACCTCTCCACATGTACAGATACAAATCACGTCAGGTTCTTTGAGAAAACATTTTTTATTGTTGCATATCATAAATACTTATACTATATTACATATTGTAATTATTTTATCCTATACATAAATATATTACGGAGGAATACCTAAAATATGAACTCTGTATTTAGTATATTTATAGAGATATTCACATAATTAGAGGCAATGTCAACTCAGTTTACATCACCGGAGAGGAAAGGTTAATAACCCAATGGAACTGCCTGGAAATACCCCCAACATACCCTTGTCTAAAAAACATGGATGAAGGGAACATAACCTTAAAAACATCAACACATACACAAACATATACACACATAATTATTTTTAAATAGCTAGTGATCATGTAAAAACAAAAAAGATTTCAATATCATTATTTAAATATTAGCGATATATTAGAAGAAAATAACAAAAACAAATATTTCGTACCTTGAAAAATGCGTACGATCTGTAGCTTTAAAAAATTGGGTCGAGTTTACATACTCGACGTAACAACAGGAGCGGAGAGGGGCCAAGAAATGGTTTTAGAAGTGGCCATAATTACTCACTGTCTGTAATTTCCCCACTGTCCCAATATCTCCAATAACACAATACAAGCTTGGTTTATAGATGGGTTTAATATGAATTAATTCAATTGTGTCATTTACCACATAAAATTTATGTTTTATAGTACAAAATTTTCTTTTATTTTAAATCAGTTTTACTGCCTCCAGGCAAACAATGTCTTGGTACTTTCTCTCATTTTTTTCAAAAGTAAAATAATTGAGATCACTAAAAGAAAGTGTAGGAAGTAAAAAGCCTACCGAAGATATTTATTTTTTTATGATGAATGTATCACATAAAAGTGATTCTACTTATATGCATATACTTTCATTATTCATTGAAAAGATTAATAGTCAAAAATACTAATAAACATTTGAAACACTTAATTAAATTTGTGTTTAATGTAGACTAAATTATTCCTTTAGAGAATAGTTTAACAAAATTCTGAAAAATATACGAAGATAAACATAATTTATAATATTTCGTACCGGATTCAAAGAATAAATATGATTTGATAATTTTTTTATACACCTAGCTGTCAAAACCAGGTTTTTTGCATTGTCTACCTGTAAAACTCTTTCAGTTTTGTTATTTTTACATAAGCAATTTAATTTGACACTATTTAAAATAGTTATTTAATATAATAATATTTATTTGTATAATTTACATTATATCTAATAATATGTATGAAGAAAATAACAACATACATTATTATTTTTAATTAAAAATTATAAATATTTCGAGACTCTGTGAGTCCTAAAGGGTTAAAGGTTATAGAATGAGAAACAGCATTTGGTTAGTTGATTTTGAGTCATTCTTGTATGAGAGAAAGGTGCTAATTATTAAGATGAGAGAGCAAGCTGATATTACTTCTGTCTAGAAAGCAATTTTGCTGCATAATTTCATACATGAATACTGGCGCTGGATTTTTTGAATGACTCGAGCATATTTATTTGTAATATTAGGATGACAAATCATTATTTGTCAGAATTATTAAAAATGTATGGTTTGAATAAACTCTCAAATATTTAAATTCAACCAATGCGTTCTTAGAAATATCATAATTGTGTTTTATTTAATATTTTTCGAATTTTCTCTATCAACAGCCCTGTAAGAGTATTTTGCTGCATATTTGAATATATACCATCTAAAATGTGCTTCATTTAATATTTTTTTTAATTTCTCTTTCATTAGTCCTGCAAGAGTATTGTTTGTGTACATCTGTGTTATAAAAATAAAATTGAAAAATAGTACCACTATTTTATTAATTAACTTACCATCACATTGTTTCTCCACAGGGATACAGAGAGAATAGAATACCACATTCTTCTGCTCTATCAAACCACTTTCGACTCATTCATTTTCATACAGCTTCACATGTACACACTCTGATTGTTGAAGATAAATTAAAAGAAACAATTACAAATGAGTCATTCCTTCTGAAAGGTTACTGCCTTTTGACCTTTACTGTATACTAAATTATTTACACAACAGATTAAACCACAACTCTATTTCAAAAAAGTTTTAAAATTACATTGTATCATATAAATAATTCATGACCATGTGATCTTTTCGGAGAAATGAACAAAATTATAGATCCATTAAACGCAATTTTAAAAGAACATTAATATTAAAAGACATGTGTTGCTCAAGGATTTGTGTGTGCGCGATGGTATTGGAGGTCGTGTATATTGATTTGTGGTGAACTCAAGTAGGTAGCAGGTTTTATGTACTGGGAAACAACATAAATATATGGATCAATGTACGACCTCACACCAGGTACTGTATGCTCAATTGTAATTTCTACTATTAACGTGCGATATTGTGCAAACCCTTGTTTATCTACGCACTAACATGAGTGTTTTATAATTGACGGAAGTTTAATTTTTTAACTCGTCATAAGTACAAAAAAAATTACATAACCGTTTTAATTTCTGAGACTGTATCATTAATTATTATTAGATTAGACTGATAATTATCAAAATATTAATCTGTATAATTCAAACAATAAAATTCTGCACATAATCAAATGGTTTTGCGAGTTGTCAAAAGACAACTGATAAACTACTGATTAATTAAACAATTATAATTTTTATCCTTTTTAAAAATGAATAGTACATATGAAATTTATTTTATTTTAGTGTTCTAAATTATTTGTTTTGAATTGAATAATATTAGGTGAATTGTTCTATTTTTACACAACAAACAAATGCATGATTAATAAAATAAATTAACATTGTGTAATAAAGGAATAATATAATAGTAATAATAATGTAACATTAAAAATATTTTAAATAGATGAGTGCAAGTAATGCATATAACTGAGACCCACATAAAGATTTATAAAGAAAACGAGTTTAATTCTGTCTGCAAAAAGAAAGTTACACACACACACACACATATATGTATACACTATTGCCTGAAACATGCAATCTCACTTCATACATTTTAATACAGACGATACAAATGCACGGTGCTTTATTATTGTGTTTGGTGAGATTAAATATTTCAACAATTTTTAAATTTTAAAATATTGATATTCTAAATTTAAATTAATACTCTTTAGTGAGTACTCTTGTCTGTTTGATTTGATAGTTTATGAGTAATTTTAGGAAAATGTTAGCAATAGTATTTGAACTAAAAGATTTATTAAAAATAGTTGTTTAAAAAAAAAATTATGCGGTAGAATAATAATTTACTGAAAAATAAAATGTTAGATAAGAAAATTTAGATTTTTTTTTATGATCCTTGATATGAGAATTTTAAATTAAGTTTTCAATTTGACACTTTATAAGTCATATAAAAGAAATGCACCTTTTTATGTAAGGTACATATAAAAATTTTACTAAAGAAATAATAAATTATTACTCGTGTTCACCAAAGAAAAACATATAGAAATATGTTTAGAACAAAAACAGTGCTAATGGAAAATTAAACTTTAAATTTCTAGAACATCTTCGATAAAACCAGAACAGAAATGTCTAACATTTTGTCTCACTCTGTATAGCATTCTTATTAAATATTTTACCCATAAACATGTCACTGTTCGGTATGACTTTCAAAATCCACGAACATAAAGTTTTCAATTAAAATCTATTGTTAAGTGTAAAAATTATAATAAATCACATTCTTACTGCCTTTAGGCTTACACTTACGATTTTCATGGGAATAAAACCTCAGATCTTTAGAATGCTATGAGTTAGTAACACATTTATCAAATATATTTTAACATAAACATAATTTTACAACAAAATTTTTCCAAATTTCGAAATCTTAAAATCCTCTTTTTAATATGTGCCTAAATGACAATCGCGTAACAAAATTATATTTTCTCAGAATATTTTTATTAGATGTAAGACAGTCATCAATAATATATACATTTTCTTTCTTCATTTTTTATAGTAAAAATACTTTATACATTTATGCAGAATGTGGGAATCATCATTTTTCAGTAGAAATATTAAATGTTTGCATATTTATCATCTGTGCGTTAATAAAATGAAATACTGTTTTCGTTAGAATCTTTTATTGTTTAGTTAGTTTGTCAGTTGATTTAGTTATGTTCTTCGCAAGCACCCTCAACTACATTTATTAATAAAGCAACAATTAGCAGACTTTTAAAAAAAATTATTGCACATGAGGCACAATCTTGAATAAGCTCACACAATTGCTTGCCTAGCTGATGACTATGAGCAAGCACTGAGAGAAGGATTTATGACACTAGAAACATCAGCAAGGAAAATAGGATTAATAGTAAATGGGATCAAAATCAAATTCAATCAATCAATCAAATCAGAATCAAATAATGGGAGACCCCACACATCAATTTTGTGTCAATAATTATAAGTTTGATTCTGTTTGTGAGTTTCATTTCTTGGACATGTAAACAGGAGGGTATTGTACCAAACAAATGGTATTTTGGCTTTATTTGCTACCTTAAACACATCTACTCTCAAAAAGAATAGTCTACCATGCATAAATAAGATCAATGCTTTAGACATCTTCGAAAGAATTTGTGTAAATTGTGGTGTCTGGTGACAATGATATAATATGGTACTCTGTGACATGTTTGTAGGTGTGATCAAACTAATTAAAATTGGAAGGTTACGCCGGCTGAGACAATTGGATCGCACGGAAAACCAGGAATTCACAAATAAGGTTTTGTTCAATGATACGCAAGGGTGCAGGAGAGCGCATATTATTATTGCGCAAACACCCCTTTATTTTATTTATTCTAATAATGTTAATAATCTATAATTAACCGATTTATAAATAGAGATTGTCTGCATTGCTATACATCAATTTTTTTTAAAGCCAAAGCACTTCAGCTATAAAAAGTGCAACTTAGTTGGTCGAAAACGAGAAACAATTTTCCCGAACCAATCAGAGAAAAAGCAAAATGATTCATTGTATGTTCTGGGAATGTACTGTACGTAGATACTTGACTCTGGGTACTTTTTGATTTGAAAATATCAGTAGATAAATGACTTCATAATAGTTTTAATCTATTTCTGAGATTGAAGTATCATTTCCTCATAACGATTAATGTACACTTATGTTGACTATATAATATTATTATTAAGTAAATAAATGAAAGAATAGTTGATTTCCCTCTTTTGAGCAACAAGTTTTTAAGAAAATATTTTATTTCTCCCATTAAACTCAAAATCGGATGCTCTTTGATTTTAATAAAATTGGTAGTTGATGTTATTAAACCATAAGCCTCTGTAGTGTACATGGCTCAGGATCCCAGATCTCTATAACCGGACACACTTATGAATCACCAACTGCATACCAATTCAGTAATGCGAGGAACATTCAACTTTTCTGATGCCGACTTTACCCTGGCTTTTGTATATTCCTGGTACTTGAAATAGTCCTAGATCATAGTACTGAGCATATTAAAACAATTATACAGTAGATTTGATTATCCGGGATTGTAGGAAATAAACCTCTGATAAAAAAAAATTATCCTGTGTATGTGATACGAAAATACAACATTTGAGGATATTAACTAAGAGGTTTTTTTTTATTACATCGACCCCTCAGAATAACAAGGTTCCATCAACATCACTGACACCGTTTTGAGATAATGAGCTCAAAAGTGTTAATTGAATTTCAACATATATTCACATATATTTTATTTTGAGTATGCAAATATGATCAATTTTAAGGTTAGTATTATCTATAATACTGTGAGATGAGGGAAATTAAAAATAAATAAAAAAACATTGTAAATTAACAATGATGATCCATAAATTTAAATAAATAACTGATGCAGCTGGAACTGCAGTTCTTGCTATTTTCTTTAATATTTGTTAAATAGAGTTGACATGTATGGAAGAAATAAAGAATAATGCATTTGGAACCCTTTTCACGAAATTAATTAACCCAAAATATTAGTTGGAACCTTGTAATTCTAAGGGGTCGATATAATGCTACACAAGGTATAATTTATAAACATTTTATTTTAAAACCTTAACACCTAGGTTGATTATTTCTATGAAAAAAAAATTAATATCCATTTGTTTAAAATGATAAGGATGGTGTGCAACAGGCAGCATTTTTATATTTGTTGTTTATTACAGATGTTGCCCTAGTCAATAGAATTGAGTCACATACAATTTAGTAGAACAACAAATTATAGCTAATTTAGTGACTGGTAAATTTTTTGATCTTCTGAGATCTCATCGTGTTAAGCAAATTCTTTTTCATGTTAAGTTTTTTTCATTTCGTATTAAAAGAAAATTAGTGTAGAATTTTGTCAGGGCCAGAATATTTGTGTTAAACGTTTTTACATTAAAAGTATTCCATTGTATTTCAAAATGATATTAAAAAACCTGGAATTTTTTACTTCCCCGCTAATCCACAAACCGGTTAACACGACTCCGGACAAGAGTACCTTTGTAATATTACGATTACAATTAATAAATTGTTTAGTCACACTTCAAAAGTTTTAATAAACCAGCAGAAACTTGAACAATGAAATTGACAGAAATAGATAGTTATAATTTATAAATGATAACATTCCCTGATAAAATGTACTCAAGATTGGAGTACATTAAATAGATAAGATCAATGATAAAAGTGCTATTCATCCTTCCACCCTCTTGAAATGAAGGACAAATGAGTACATTAAGTATGAACTCTAAGTGTACCTGTGTAGCATATGCACTGACCGATTATCACGCTAAAATGAATCATTCTTTATTGCTTACGATTCACAATACAATAAATATCCAGCCATAATACAAAGAAATACTATGTATAAGGAAAGCTTACACAATGAGCTTACCCTTATAAGGTTGTAGAGCAGTGATGGCGAACCTATAATACGCAGAACATTTTTGGTGACGAGCTGAAAAAGTTCCAATTGTTTTTCCAAAATTAGTTGAATTTGAAAATAGTTTCGCCTGATTAAATAAATTGTAATATTTAAACTATTTTTCATTGTGTTGAAGAGTTCAAAAGAATTTGATATCCAGAAGATTTAAAGTATGAATATATTTACGTACGATTATCATTTATGAATTTGATTAATTCGACAATAAGAAGTCTCCTTACAGATTTGATAACAGCGTGTTCAAGATTAAATGGATAGATTATAAACAAATAAATAAATTAGCATCAGAAAAACAACAACAAAGGTCTCACTGAATTATATTAATATAATATACAAGTGATGGTAAAATCGCTATTTAAACTGTTATTTTAACCGTGATTGTGTTTGATTGTAACGATGATTGATAATTGATTAACCTAACTCTTCAAGCAATGACTGGTACACTAAAAAGTAAACCTCCAACAGTTAAATCATAGTTACCAATCATCGTTAAATCGCAATCAGTGGCATAATCAGTCACGTAACGGTTTACCATTACTATAATATACCCCATGTGTTCATAAAATTAATTGTTTTGGAAGATATTCATCAATAATATCAAAACAAAGTATGCAGATATCTGAACTGTTAAAAAATTGCCAATAAGAATTTAATTTTAAAAGTATTATGTTTGGAGTTTGACAATTCAATTTTTTTTTGAGTGAACAAATAAAATCTTAAATTTTTATTTTCATGGTTCCATTATCTTCAATGCAAAATCAATCTGTATGGTTGCAACGTTACCTCTAATTTTCCTAATGTATGTGCGGACGATGAAGTCATCTGAACAGTAAATTTTATATAAAAAAAATTATGTGCGCAAATACGCATTTTTGCGTAAATAAATTAACTCATCAAATTATTAAGCTATGAAAGAAAGAACTCACCTAACTAAGAAGTAATAATTTTTATGATTGAACAAAATTTTTACCTGATTTTAGAGTTCAGTAGATCAACCCATTATATGTACTTGTATATCTATATTTCCCATATTTTAAATCTTTGTGTCTTCACATTATTCTTTGAAATGTAATACTCAAATTTATTTTTATTTGACTTATTAATCAAATATCAATTTAAAATTGCACTAAGTAGATATATTTCGCAAAAATCATTATGAAGTAAAATATACTTATCTATTGTTAAATGTATATTCTTGGACCTATCCCTTTCATTATCTATATAAACGACATAGTAAAAATGTTAAAACATTTCAAAATAAGATTATTTGCAGACGATGCACTCATATATATAGCGGGAGACAATTATGCAACTATACAGAAGGAATTAAACTATGACTTAAACAATACAGCAATATGGCTGAAGAAAATAAACTAAAACTAAATGTAAACAAAACTAAATTCATGAACATTGGAAATAAAAGAATACCAATCACACCAAAAATTATCATAGATGGTGAAAGTCTGAAAGAAGTGACTGAAATAAAATATTTGGGAGTCATAATAGATTCAAAATTGAATTTATCGCAAAATACAAGATAACTGACTAAAAAGATGCTAAGAAAATCTCACTTATAGGAAGGATCAGAAGATTTATTAGTACTGAGTCTTGTAAAATAGTATACAACTCTGTTATTATTCCTCATATCAACTACTGCAGAAGCATTTTGTTTTTGGCTAACAAAGAAGAAATGGAACAATTGTCAGTGATGCAAAATAAAGTTATGAGAATAATACTCAGAAAAAATGGATATACTCAGATCAGTGCAATGCTGAAAGATCTAAATATGATAAACTTTAAGCAGAAAATATATTTTAATATAATGGTATTTATTTACAAAATCCTCAATAAGAAAATATCAGCGGAATTTACATGAAAAATTGATGCAAATCAACATGAGCACAAGCATCGTACAAGAGGAAGGGATAGACTGAGATTGCCATTCAGGAAGAAGGCCAAATCTCAGAAATCAATGATGTATAGTGCGATGAAATTTTTTAATGAAATGCCAGAAAACAAGAAAGGAGGAGAAATTGAATAGATTTAAAATGAAACTAACCAAATATGTAAAAGATACGTTTTAGTAAAAGAAAATACTAATAAATAATCTTGTTTATATTAGAGCATATATGTATATGAGTGCTTATGTATCCACTATGTTAAGAATTAAATTAATAAAAACACTATAGGTACATTTAAATCTATTATCAGGGTATTAATATCACAAAATCATTTTTTTTCGTCTATCCGTTCTGTCTTTCCAATATTTGTACACCGCATTTAAGCGAAAATTTTGCCTGGATGAAATATAAGATTTCATTTGTAACAAATATTCTTAATGGTCTAGTACAAGTATGTTATCTTGACGTACAAAATTAATATTTTTTCTACACTTTCAACAATCAATGTATGAAATCGCAGTTGACGTAATCGAGACAATCGTTTTTAATGACAGAATTTATGCACTCGATAAATTCAAACGTATAATTCCTATTACGCCAGCATTCAGGAATCGCTATGTAATGTAATTCGCTATGTTAACACATGATCGTGAATATCTTGTACAGAAAGTATGGAAGCATTAATTTTAATAGTCAACATTTCTTTATTACAACTATATTTCTCGTGCTCAACAATCTCAACCCTATTCTTTCGATCTTCGGACGTTTCAGTTTCAAAAGCCCGCCTCTTTTCAGACATTTAAATGCTGTAACGGCATCCTGACAACCTCTATTTATTTCATTTCTTTCCAGATGTAAATTCTCTTTGAATATTTGCTTCGGAGTGTATTGCAATTGACACAATCATTTGTTTCATGATAAACAAATATATCACCAATTTTTTACATTCTGTGAATGCATTGAAGATGTCATTTCTGTTTCAATGATTTCGGAGAGCCTTAAATTTTCGGAGAACTTTAAACTGATAACATCTGAAACATAAACATTTTTTGACATTTTCAGAGGACGTCTTTTTTGTAACAAATAATAAACTATACTACATACGAACTTGTATTAAACACTTGATAATGTAGGTGAAATGTAGGAAAAATAGAATATTGTTTTAGGACTGAATTATTCTTGGGTATTTTACTGGTACTACATGCTTTACTGAAATTGCATTTTGAAACGCATGCGCCACCTTACAAAACAATATGTAATGTTTCTCTCATTTACATAATATTGAAATAGTTTCAGCGTAAAAGGATGTGTTGTTACTTCTCTTCAAATAAAAAAGTGAAGACTATAATAAAATAAGTGATGACCTTCGTCCTGTGTTAAATGGGTCTGGCAAGAATATGCAACATATGGTGCATTTCACACAATGTTGGTTAATGTTTAGCCTAATGCTTCTATCTCTGTAGCCAAAAATCTATAGACCAAATCGCATTCCTACAAAATTTCTGTGTGCGGGTGCACATCCGCATACCTTAGAGGGAACATTGTATGGATGTAGCATACATACAAATTTATTATGTATAAATAGCCTGCACCTACTATTATTTGTATTTGCAATCTGTAAAACATTTGAATTAGTAATTTATCTTTCACAGGAGCTTTGCCAATACGCGGTAGTAGGAAATTATTAATATGCATACATATAAATTTTAGCACTTTATAAAATAAATTGTTTAAATATTATTCTTGCCAATTAAATTGAAAATAATACTTAATACAAATTAAATGTTTCAATTAAAAAGATATATAAGAAAATTCAATTTATCGAAAAAATATTTCTATTGCTATCGAGATTTGAACCTGGACCCTTTCCTACTCAGGGAAACGCGTTAACCGATTACACCACACCAACAGAGCAAGTTGACGACAAATTTTTCGAACTTATATACTGGAGTTCTTTCAAATTGATACATCTATTATTCTAAATTTAAAAGCTATCACCTTTTATTGCAAAAATCTCAAATATTTTTAAGTAATATTCGCTAGGAGACGCCAGAAATTAAATCAATTCCCTTTTATTAAATTTTGTATAAACTTTGAAACAACTAAATAGGTCCAGGTTTGAATCCCGGTAGCAACAAAAATATTTTTTCGATAAACTGAATTTTCCTATATATCTTTCTAATTGATACATTTAATTTGTATTAAAATACCACAGAACTATATTTTGAAAAAACTGCAACATCACAATAATAATGTGTTCTCCTTAATACAGTATTAGTTTGTAAATTTAATCAAACCTAACGGATTTATAAAATATATTATTTACCATGTGACATACGATGCCTATTTCTAAGAATTGGGTGTACGTTTTGACACACTTGTAGAAAAACTTCACCAACACTGCTATAAAGTATCACCAGGTGACTTTGATAATCATTTATTAAATATTTGGGAACCCACAGACTGTAAGCTACATAGCCATACAATTATATATAATAATTCACAAAATTAGACAATTTTATCTAATTCATAATTTTAATAGCTACGAAGTCGCCCAATCAATATTTCGCTTAATCAATTATTATTGAGACACCAATACTTTAAAAGAAGCTTAAGTAAATGGTTCTCGCCCACACTTAATAATTTGAGAATGACCCCGTAAACATTTTAACCTATGAATTGAGTATATTAACATTAACTGTTGTCCATTTAAAGATCTTTATCATTTCATGTAATAACTGCAGGTGGGTACAGCTACATATCTATTTAAGAGCTGATGGATAATTGTGGCAAAAAAATAAGTAAATTCTTGTCAAATAAAATATTGATTTCTACTAATATATGGTTAAACTATTCGGAATTTATATACATTTACAGCGCATAAATCATTCACACAAAATAAATCAAAAAAATATTTTAAAATTAATCTTAATTTAAATTTAATTTATTTAACATTTTTAATTTTTTTTTAATACATTAGGGGAAGACCACTCTGAAGGAAAAAAATATGCGGGGGGGGAGGAACAATAGGACGATAATTTTTCTTCATTGAACCGCCATACACAAATATTCACGATATTCTATAAATGCTTGTACAAATACGAAACAAGAATACTAATTATTGAAAAAAGATTAAAACACAATCAAATTAATATGCGCAAAAAACTAATACGAATTTAAAGAATACGACGATTAAGATAGTTTCTTTTTTAATACACACCAGTCTGCAAGATTTGCTCTCTATATTTTCTAGTCCAAACGATCGCGACTAAACGCGGATTTTTTGGGAAAATTATGTAACGTGAATCATTTAAAACTCGTTAAATTTCTAGGAATTGGCATTTTTATGATGTCCAATAATTAGTAATATCCGCAAGTTCCAATACGAATTGTTAGTCACGGCAACAACATAAATAATGAGCGCAGAAATAATTGTAATTATCAAGCGTAACGAAAAAGGTACAGAATATCTGAATAATTATAATCAAAAGCAATTACCTGAAACAGCGCTGCTTGAAAAAATAATCCAAAATCACTGAGCATTTTGACACAGCATTTTAAAATTCAAACGAGTTTCTCTTTGCAAGATCACGGCCGCGCGGGCAACGCAACTCGATAAATATAACGGACTAAACATCGGCTGGTACCAACTGACTTTGACATTTCTGACGCACCTAAACAAAAAGAAGATTATTTTGCGTGTATGTGTGTATGAGATCACCACGTGGGAGTCAGCTCGCGTAAGAGACATCTGGCGTTGATACAATTTACTAAGTCAACTAGAAAATAAGGTAATCTCTGTTTTATTGAGTGACATCTGTTGACAAATAGAAAATATGTTATTTTAATTTTTAATAATAATCGACATCGAATAGCGCCGTGATTTATGGTATTTTAAACGATTATGTCCTATATTAATTAATTGGTAATATCATGGGTACTTTATAAATGAATGTGTATGTTTCAGAAGTCTGGGGCGAGAGCAAATCATCAATACCTGATGCATATGAGCACCTGACACATTTATGCGGGCGGTTATTCTTTCGCGAATTACATCGCATTCTCTCGCTCTAGACTCTAGAGCATACAGCTGAGCTGATTGGTGTTGCACCCGAGAACTGTGTGTGAAGAGCATTTCTTTCTTGTCTTTCCCTCACATAAAATTGCTGAGTCTAACCATAATATATTCGGTAGACTTTTAAATGATTTCCGGCTGTGATAATAATTATTTCAATCTTTTCCAACAGATCCAACCATATTTTTTTTTTGAACTAACTAATTTATCATCTATTTCTAGGGATAGGTAGAGAAGACAGAACACCACAAAACACCCAGGATGAGAAAATAACATAGATCTATTGCGTTCTCACCAGAAATCGAACCCGAAGCCCCAAGTATGAAAAGCATGTCATGCAATTAAGAGGGTTGCCATTTTATTTAGTTTAACGTTTCTAGACTTTAGGATGCTTCTCAGGCAATCGTATATTGTGTGAATTTCCATGATGTGCTCTATTATTTGAGAAACTTTGCAAGACTCATTTATATATCAAATAATAGGGTGGAATAATAGATAACAATAAAGTATTTGGGTAATATATGATTTATTTATTTTTTGTCTACATATTCATGTTCAAATCATTTCACAAAAAACTTTGCGTCCATTTCTAACCAAAATATTGTCATCTTAGCCCCATCTGTAAAAAATAAAGAACAAATTATAACATAGCCAGCATTAGACAATGTTTTTAAGGAGAACACATTTTTGTTGTGAAGTTGCATTTTTAGAATATAGTTCAGTGGTATTTATTTTTATCCTGGTAGCAACTAAATATTTTTTCGATAAACAGATTTTTTCTATATATCTTTCTAGTTGTTTAATTTTAATTTGTATTATACAATGTGTTACAAACATACATATGTTAACCAAATAAATAATAAAAAGTAAATTATTATTATTATTATGTTATTAACCCTGAAAGGTTGGTACGCTGCTACAGCAGTCTTGACTTTATCCTCACATTTACGCAAACTGTTATTTACATCTGCACCTCTCAACCAGTTGTGATAAAAATAAAACTCAGTTTGATGTATTTAAAAATTAAAATAATTATGTGACACAAAAAAGTAACTGCCTCTAACATATCCATTAAACAGACTCAGAATGCGCTTCAGTTACCTGGTTGGTTAACCAGGCTCGCATTAACCTTAGGGCCGGTTGCGTGATCAGTAGTAACTTTTTATTAAAATAAAAAAAGTTACTAAAGTAAATTTTTTGCAAAAACAGGTTAGATAATTAGTAAAAAAATATTTACTTCTTAAAAGTACATCCGGTAGTAAAGTCATTTTACTATCCGATATCCGATAGTAAAAATTAAAATCGATAGTTAAATACGGCGGACTTTTCACAACTGTTCCAAAAGTCATCAGGCACATTGATTCTTTGAAAGTTGCAGTATACAACAATTAATAATTCAATATCCCACTATTTTAGTGATGAGTTTGTCCGATGACAATCTCGTTGTATAATATACATTAGCGCATAATATGAAAAAATTTCACCACCAATTTGACCGATTTCGATAGCCTAGGTCAAAAAATCTTAAAATAAAGCATATTTAATGATTACTTGTCGCGCCTATAGACATCTTCATCTATGCTTTGACAGTAGTAAATTTGATGTTTCAACAACTTGTAAAAGAGTTTTACTATGGACGATAGTAAAAAGTTACCACTGATCACACAACCGGCCCTTAAAGGTACACTTAGTATCAACCTGCAAACCGATGACAATACATTGCGGCATAGCCACCCCGGGAACCAGCTATAACCATTCACTTATCTTGGGGCCGGCTTTCAGAACAGGCCACCAACCAGCTGACGCTTCACATCCTTACTGTTTCTATTTACCTGTATTGTGCATCTATTTTCAACAAATGATATCAACTGTAAGTTATTTATTACAGTAAAACTCCATTAATTCGTAACTCATGGGACCGAAATTTAAAAAAAAAATCTGAATTACGAATAATGAGAAGGAAGTTTCTTGAAGGCAACATTAGAAATTTTTTTTTATAAAAATGCAATAATTTACTGCATCCACGATTTAGTGCGCGCTGCCGCTGTTGCCATCGCAATTTCATACTGAAACATGATGGCTCCATTAATTCAGTTTCTTATGTGTCAAAATGTTTATCAAATAATAATAATAATTTGAGTAGCTTGTTGGTGTAGTGGTCAAGATGTTGGCCTAGTGATCTAGTGGTCGGGGGTTCGCGCCTCGTTCCAGGACACCAGCAAGTTAGTCCTATTTTCATTGATGTGACATGTATTCCGTGTACGCATCTCTATTTAAAAAAAAAAAAAAAAAAAAAAAAAAAATGTATTTCTCCTGAATAAGAAAGGTGTGATGAGTGATGACGCGGCAGTCTCTCAAGGCAACAAAATCACGCACATCAATTTGATTGGCGGTCGAACTCACCTTTTCCTTCCGAACTGGAATATTTAACATAAGCGTGAAAAATAATTTAAAACTTTTAAATCATGTCTTGCTGACCTTGTTGGTTGAAGCTTATTATTTTACTGCGATTTTTCAAGTTCCAACCCAGAAAGGTATTCGGGATTGGATTTTCTCTGACAATTTTATCTTTGATATCAATTTTTTGTCAGTTTTCAAAATAAGCTCCATTTATCCAAATAGTTAAGGATTTATATGAATTACAAGACATTGGTGCCATTTTGGAGAACAATATGTGAAAAAAAAATGAATAAAATATGTCAACATATTTAAATATGAAATATTTAGTTTCTTTAGAACCAACATATGCAAAACATAATGTTTCATAAACATAGAAACTAGATCAAATGATTCAATGAAAATATTATTTTAACAACAAACCTTATAAAATGCACATGGAATATGATGTACACGAGTTTTGCCATATGTCATATGGCAAAACTCAGTTCAGCACCTGTCATGCCAGCATGCCGATTTTACAATAAGGAACGGTGTCGTGATTGGCTGGTAGGCGGGACTGGTTACAGATGTTTAGTTTAGGGATTTAAAAACATTTGCAAATATGCGAATTACGTGAACAAATTATTTACTTTGGGTCTCAAAAACGCATATGAACTGCGAATAATCGGTAGAAATTAGTATGAAATGTTATTTTTGAGGCAAAATTTTTTTGAAAAAAGTGCGAATTCCGTCAAAATACGAAACATAGGTACACAAATTAAAGAAGTTTTGGTGTATTTGTTCCACCTGCTCTAGCCACATCTACATACACACACTCTGTGATATCTTCCTCATCTGAACATAGTGGACAGCTGCGAGATGTAGGTCCCTGGCATCTACGCATTGATCCTTCTGATCATCAATTATAACTAAACTAACTCGTCCCACACTCATTACCTATATCTGGCTAAATTTGCATAAAAAGTAAACCCATATACCGGTAACACTTATAGCGGTCACCACCTATGTTTGACTATCTATGGTATGACACCTATGGTGACTTTAATGTTTAATTTAATATATTTAAACAGTATGTTACAACGGCGCTTAATCCCTATAATCTGTATTTAAAAATTTATAGTTACCTGTAATGTGCGTACGCCCTGTTAGCTTCGCATTGTTTATGTAAATCCTGTTTACGCTTGATAACACGCCCTCTGTTATTCGATGCATCCATTAATTCCCAAGCCAGTTGGTCAGGGAGATGAACCTTTTTGCGGTCTCGCTCTTTTGCTGCCTCAAGGAGCCATTTCTGGGCTAGAAATCGGGATCTATTCTCCGTTACTGGTACAGGCACCTAAAAATAAACCAAACTTGGAGATACACTTAACATTTAGGATATGTATAAATGTTTATAAACAGATAATTCATAATCCTTAATAAAAATATTGGCATCGATCTGCACGGCCAGAAGAAAATTTATATACATAATAATTATAGATTTTTTTATATTCAAAGTTATTATTTATTTATTTTACATTTAGAAGCTTTTTTTTAAATTAGAGATGCATACATGTCATATGAATGTTCTTACTATTTCCAAACTAAGTGTGATGTCCTTGGAATGGTGGGATGGTGTGTGTATGTGTGCTGCACCGCCAGGGCGGGTATGTGTGGCTATAAAGACGGCGCGCAGGAGTGCGCCCGTCTCTTTTATCTGTGATTCATCAGCTTAATAGTTTAGCCTATACTAGTGATATACCTTGTACTAAATTGTAGCTTATTGTAATAAAAGATTAATTGTTACAAAGTCTATTTCTTGGACCTTCACATTACGAGGTGTACACTAAAGACAGATTAAGAAGTCAAGTACGTAACACTAAGTGTTGGTGTTATGAAAATAGGACCGACTCGCTGACCTCCTGGGACGAGGCTCAAACCCCCGACCACTTGACGAGTGTCTTACTAGTCCAACAAGCGCATCAATAGAAGTTGATCATATTATATAGTTGTCCACATTTTTTATAGATTCATTTTTAGTTAATATGACCAGTGGTTTAAAATAAATATATCTTATATAAGTGTTATCATATCCATTTTAATTGGGTATAGTCTAGTGGTAGGGAAAAATATTCTATTCAAAATTTAGTCTAGTGATAGGAATATCTGTCATTGATAAGTGGTATGATATGGAAATCTATGTATAAAAAGTGAAAAATGTTCTCATCACGGGTATCACAGTAAAACTGGTATTATGTATGAATACAGTTATGTATAAAAATGCAATGTTTTATCAAAGAGAATGGTAGTGGTCGCACAGCAGCTACAACATAGCCACCTGCACCAAGAGTAATTGACGAAAGCCTATTACTTTTTTCTAGTCTGTTTATAAAAGTCTAAGAAAGTAGTAAAGTCCTTAATTTATTCTAAAATCCAGCAGTTCTCAAACATTTTTGGTTCACAGTGCCTTGGTGCATTAAAATTTTTTCACGGCACTCCAGTTTCCTTTGATGTTTTAGTCCCTATGTGTATTCATGCAAACTTGTTGATATTATCGCCTTTGAAGTATTTTTCAAATCAGTTGATAAGGTGTGATAAATGCTCTTCAAAAACTGATTTTTTAACATAAGAGAAACCAACTACATTGAAGGCCACAAACTGCTGCAAGGGGAAACTATCTTTGCCACCGCTTTCATTAATTTTTTTTCCACAGTTGTAATTTTTTGTGAAAATTAAAATCTTTTCAAGCGATTTCAAAAGGCATATAGTAGCTTTGTAAGCCAGTCATGTGTCCCTATGTGCACCGCGACGCCCTGGGGAACTGTTACTATAACCTATAAGTGATATAAAATGCTCTACTATTAAAAGGTAAATCATGACAGTTAATAATCCAAGTTTTTGTATAGACATCTAGTCTAATATCTATAGTTTTTTTATTCCCAATATTTAGTAGAATGCGGAAATGCAGAAAGCAGTATCTCCATGGCAATGAGCTATTATAATACATATAAAATTTATTATTATACCTGGTATGTGGCTCCTCCTCTTTTTATTGGAGTCAGCTGAAGGAGCGGTTGACAATTGACTATGGCTTGATGCAGGATAACTTTAGGATTCATTTCTATCTTACTCTTTGCCTCCTGGTCAGTAGACAAATGATATCTCTCTATTTGTGATCTTTTTATGTTTTCAAATGTTTTTTCCAAAAGACTCCGAGCCAATTTTTTCTGTCCCATTTTCATTATGTAATTGGTAAATTTGCTGATAGTAAAAATAATAATAGCAATAAATGTAAGATAAAACCGTATATAATAACAATAAAATTCAATTCTATAGAATCTAGGCAAAATGTGTGATGATAAAAAAATGCATCATATGTTTACAAAAATTTAGTTAAAATAAAAATCTTCTTGGCAGAGAACTTATCACCTGCTACAGGTGGGAATACTAAACATATACTGCTGATAAGTCAATGAAATATGGGAATAGCAGTACACAAATATTTTAAGCTCTTTAGATTCTTACAAAGTTCAACAGAGGCAACTACTATTTTTAATAAATTTAAATATTAATATTAAAATTTGATGTTAAAATTATATAAATAAAAAAGTATATCTAAAATATAAATCAGGGCACTAAATCAAAATGCAAAAAATCAGCATATAAATTTATAAGAATTTTGAAATAACAGTATATTAGGACTACAGGAAGATGGTAGTGTGCTTGCCTAGCATGTCAGAGGTAGCAGGACAATCCCAGTACTGGTAAAGGTGAAAATAAAACACAAAGTAAAAAATAAAGTATATAAAAATGTTCTGAAATTTTCCAATGCGATATTCCTAATGTTGTTTTCATGAGAAATTTTACTGTTATACTCACGAATAAACATATTCGATGTTAACTATTGTGTACCATATAATCGTGTCACCAGAAAATTTAGACAAGGTTTTATGAATTACCTGGCAACTTCATCGTAAAATTCAGAACAGGTTTCATGGGCCAGTGGAGGTTTCACAGGCAAGCTGCCTAGTTTAGTATTCTCTCCAGATTCAATTAATGCATTCAATTTGGTTTTCTTAAAAACAGGCTCTATAAAATATGGTGGAAATGCAGCCATTCCATTTTTACAAATTATTGAGAATGGAGAGTTGCTAAAATTAAAATAATAATGTTAAAATGGAAATCAATAATTAATACTTACGAAAAAAGACTTATTAATTTAGATTAAGGCCTTAACAGTATAATTTAAATCATTTAAGATATTCAGTGAATGGATCTCAAAAATGAAAATATCAAAATGGCAACTGACTGTTAAATAAGCTAGTAAACTGTAATTTAAAAGAGTTATTCCAAAATAGACTTATGAAAATACTAAAATAATGAAATGCGGAAATAATTAATAATAGAGCTGAAATCATATTTATTTTTTAATACAATTTGAGGTTAGATAAATGTTGGTAAGAAAAATAACCATATATACAAGAAACATACAAGAGGAAAGACTTATGAGTTTCGTATAAAGCACGCCGGACAAGAACTGACATTCTGATTTATCTGAATCTCTTACAAACTAAATACTAAATAATTAGAATAATAGTCAATAATAGTGCATCGAAAAAGACAAAATAACTCTTATCTATGGACAAAATTAAATAAGGACATAGATAAAATGATGACTTTTGATTAGCGTCTTATCTATGATTAGCGTTCATATTCATTTGTAACTCAATCGAGTGAGATGAGCTATCGTACTTATGTTTTTTTTTAATGCTTTATTTAATTTATTATTTTATTTTATTAATACATAATAATTCTTTTTTGTCTTTCGAAAATTCTACTCTGTTTAACTAACTCACCATCATGGCGTTTCTGCGCAGGGGTAGGCTGAGAGGTTAGAATTAGAGCCTCCAAATATTCTTGATTCCAACTATTTGAATATCGAATAGTTAATGACCTAATTATATAATAAATCCTAAAATTTTTAAGAAAGGAATAATTTACATAGGATGATAAATACAGATAAATACATTCTATATATTTAAAAAAAAAAACACAATAATTGTAGAGAATTTATTTATTTTAATTTTTAAAAATATATGTTATAAAAAAACAAAAAAAAATATATTGAAAAATAACGTTGATTTTAGAAATATAAATTTTTAAAAAAACCACAAAAAAATATTTCAATTTTGTAAATATACGTATATAAAAACAATAAAAAATAGTGAAAATTTAATTTTTCAAATCTAAATATAAATAAGTGCATAAAACGGTTAAAATTAATTTTAATTTAAAAAATATATAATAACAAAAACATAATGGAAAATTATTTCAACAAAAAAAAACATTAAAAACATGCCAAAAATAATGAAATTATTTCAATTTTAGATATGTTTATATTACTTCATATCTCACCCCACGTGCAAGTTTTTTTTTCATTATTTTGTATATAACTTCTTGTTTGTCGGCTCAAGTATTTATGAAAGCTAAATACTAAAGAATAATAGAAAGCCATCTCCATCATTGACAAAACAATGTATTATAAGTGCTTGTTGTCATAAAATTATAAAGATAAGCAGAAGACTTAAAAAAAAGGTAAATGCAAAAGATGTCCGACAAAGGCGTTTACATCTTTAATGTCCGACTTCATCCAGACATGGCCAGCAGTGGTGGGGGGCTCACAACCCCCACCACTTGACTGCTGCAACGCGACCGCCACCATGCGGCGGTCCGTCGAACTGCAATATCCGGATCCCGACAACGCACGGTCTTAGTACTGTGCCAAAGTCGCGCTCCAGACATAAAAATAAATAAAATACAAAGTAGTTGTGGAATATCGCGAACAATAAACAAATACTAATAAAACCTAGCTCGCAATATCCACGACATAATCAAGCCATTTATTTAAATGATAAAACAAATGTGAAACATGAAATAAATAGGGGGTGGGGGTGATCACCTATAATTTACACAATTATTTTCAGTGGGTGATTACCCCATACAAAGACAATACAAATGTGGATGTCGCGAACATTAAACATTAATTACCAAGACCAGCTCGCGATATCCACAACAAAATAGTTACAAATGTGGGCGACCGTCCGAAATCTCAATACATAAAACAATTACATTCGGTGGACGGTCGCCCCATACAAAATACAATTGGCGGCCCTACCAAAGGCCGCCGGCAGCCCCACCATAGGCCCGCAGGGGGCAAACCGTTCTTGTACCGCTCGCTGGTAGCTCCGCCACCGCGAGCTGGTACGTGGTGGCTGGCCCCTTACGGAGCCCGCCACTGGCGCTCAGCGCCCATCGGCCCGCTTGTCGTCTTCAAGCGGGCCTTTCAGAGTTTGGCCGCCGGCGCTCCGCGCGCGGCGACTCCTCACGAGAAGCTGCTTCCTAAGCCCGTCGTGAGGCGGAATCCTGTGTTCAACATACATAATCTTTAGGTTTTTTGGATGAGTTCACTACCATATACTAGAGACTGAACGAAGGATATTTAATGACTTTTCACATTTAGATGTAATATCGTCTACATGGGCTTTCCATGTTAATTTCTTGTCAAAAGTGAGACCAAAGAATTTTGCCGAATTCTTCATTTCTATAATGAGCCCTCTATATTTTAGATTTAACTTTAGAAACTTCTACGCGAGAAAACTATACTGTGACTTATCGAGGCAGCCAGTTATAGGTCGTGCGGGTTGAGTCACTCCGCCGTTAAACCCAATCCTTCATTCATACGGGATTCTGCTTATTATTCTTATCGCCCATATATAGTATTATGTTATCCACATATTGAAGAATCCGGACCGATCCGGAAACCTACTTCTCTAGATCAGATGTATATATACTATATAGCAGAGGGTTCAGTATCGACCCCTGGACAAGGCCTTGCCAGCATACTCTGGGACGATCCGCCCCTAGGGAATCTTTGAAAGATAATTTTCTTTCGCTTAGGAGATTTCTGATAAATGAAGTCATTTTAATGGAGATTCTGAAGGAAATTAATTTTTTATAGAGTACATCGATTAACACGTTGTAACATGCTCCAGTTACGTCCAGAAATGAAGCAACTAAGTAGTCGTCCTTTGATAGGGTCAAATGAATGTCGGTCGAGAAAATGCTCAAGCTATCCAATATGCTTTTTCCCTTCCTGAAACCAAATTGAGATTTTGCCAGCAAGTTACTGGATTCCATATACAGAAAAAAGTGAGAACATTTGGTAAAATGTAATATAATTTCATCAAAATTAGTTTAACTATATCAACAATAGCTTAAATAGTTTCTAATTTATTTACTTACCTATTTACCTATATTACGTTTTATTTCGACAATTTCCGGTCGCCATCTTTGATTATTAATTTTATAATTGGTTTTTTCAAATTGTTGCCCAGATCACATTCTAATCAAAAATTTTCGAATTTAAAAACGTTGGGATGCTAAAAAAATTATCAAAAAATTTCAAAACAAAGCCTGGAGTATAGTTAGACATTACAGCATAACTGGACATCACAGCAGGATGGAGAGCTATCTCACACAGCCAGAAATACAATCAACTTTCTTCATCTTGAGAATGTTAATTTCATCGAGCCAGGCATGTGGCCAACGAACAACCCTAATAGATTATGCAATATGGGGTGTTTTCACGATTTCTGATTAGCTAAATACTGTGCATAAATATTACATTAAGAATTATAATTAATAATATTATGTTTTGAAACAATTCATGTGTTACGAGATGTTCTCACTTTTATTTGGGCCACCCTGTAGTGTTTAAAGCGACCTCAATAGTTTTGACTAATGTCTAGGACAGAGTTATAGGGCGATACGATGTAGCCAGCCCGGGATATTCATTGGGTTTAAGGATAGGAATTATTATCCGGGTTTTCCAAGACTCAGGGAAAGTGCTGGAATCATAAATTAAAATGATGATCGAGAGGAAATAGATCAACGCGAACCTAGGAGCTTTTGATGGAAAATAATATGGAATTCCATCGATTCCAGGTGCTGAGTCTTTCACCTGGTCTATAACTATCAATAGTTCAAAGAGGGAGAAAGGAGCATCCAGTTCAGAAAAGAATCCGGGAAGGAATATGAGATTGGGAGCGATGGCCAGTTGAGAGAGGAGGGGGGGGCAGTTTATTTACAGATTGATTCCTCTGTCCAATCGCATGAGCGAGAAAGGAAGCACGAAGGGATATAAGAATGCCTGAATTGACGTACCTTATTCCGAACATCACCAACGCGAGGTTCGGGGGACAGGGAATTACAAAAGGATGACTACCCACTTCGTTTATTTTCCTTAAGTATACACTCGGTTTTAGCACGAGTACTTTTGTATGCAAGGAAGTTGCTGGTATTCATATTCCTGTCGTAATCCTTTTTAAATTTTTTCGTATTCACTACCGCCAATGTGCAATCAGTGTCCCACCATGGTGGGGGAGGGAGTTTTCGTGTACTCGCTACCTTATGCAGAATCTTATTGTCTGCCGCATTCAGGATTGCAGATTCCAAGAGGTCATAGCAATGCAGAGCATCCTCAGCAGATGGGATCGGAAGGGAAGCCTACGAGCATAAGAGGGCCACTTTGCCTTACCAATATTGTACTTATGTATCGAAGTAGCACGTTTAGGGGTCATTTCAATATTCCCAAGGTCTATAACAATAGGGTCACTGTTATAGAGATTGGGATCCAAAGCCCACTGGGCTGCGGGAGCGAGAGAAGTAGAACAGATAGACAGGTCGACCACACTACGATTTTGAGAGGGAGTAGAAATCGGGTGGGGTTATCGTCATTTAGGAAACGTAGGTCTAACTCATTCAGCATATCGACGAAGAACCTTCCAGATAAGTTACAATATTCTGACAGTATGATGCCAATTAAAGTTACCTAGCAACATAAGTGGAGTATGGCTTTCTAGAGCAAGGTTTTGACTAGTTAATAATTCCAGAAGAAGGATGGGGGATTTAGATAGAGACGAATGAAGTGTCGAAAGTGCGGGTACGTGTATATTATCTATGCGTGTATATTGATATGCCTAAGCCCGAAGTAACGCGAAAGTATCACATTTATTAGCCGAATAAATGAAATAAAATAAAGGCTGGAAATCGCGTCTCGCAAATGCATGCAGGTCGCTGACGGCAGACCCATATAAACGGGACCGGACGTCTCTCAACAAAAAAGAACCTAGCGGTTCGTTCAAAAGGCGAGTTGCGACCGTAGTGACCTTCAGCCCACGTGTTGTGCAATGAAAGAAAAACGACGGGGGTTGAAAATAACGGGATCATGAAGGTTTCCTGAGAAGCAATAGCAGATCTCTAAGAGCGCGCATTGTTTCGAGGAGACGCACCCTGCCGACAAATAGAACCGAAGGTCGCAGGACCAATAAAGCTGGACCCGTTGTACCGGCGAGAATAGGGAATGCACCGTTACGTGCCCGTTAGCTAGCGTCTAGGGTCGAAACGTGACGAGAACAAAAGACGCCGTTTCTTTGTGCAATCTGCTCTTTTAATACAACGTTGGACGAACCACATGGCTCGAAATGTAAATGAAAATTGCAAGAAATAACATTCCCGCCAATTCAAACTTTAGTTTAATCACTAGAATATAATAAATAATATGTTTTGACGCGTGAATATGATTTTGAAGCGATGAGTACGAATCTAAATTGCTTAACGTATATGACAATCGATCACGGTGGGCTTAGTATTAAGTAGGATACTAATAATTAAATGGTAGATGTAACTAGATATAAGGTTCTGTAAAGTAGCGTAAGAAATAAATAAATAACTAAATTGACTAAAGTGTAAATAATTAGAATATAGGATTAATTATAGTCAGCGATAAGATGAAGGAGGAGTCAGTTCGGGTTTGGATCGGGCGTGGCCTCCAGAAGAAGCGAATGGACCAATGGGGTGGTGGCCCGTCCCATGACGGGAAGAGGGCGGATCGACAGATGGGAGACACCCCACTGTTGAGGTATAAAAATGGCCTACACACGGCCTGGGGCGAATCAGTCAGTCGTAAAGTCAGTTGGAAAAATAGTGGTAAACAGGGAGAGTTGCCGAAACGAGGCCCGGAGGAGTGAGTTGGACACGAGGTCTGGGAGGATCGAAGTCGCAGAGGGAAGTGATAGACTCAGTTGTGAAAAGCAAAAAACAGAGAGAGTTGTCGAAACCCAGAGGAGCGAGTTGGACACGAAGTCTGGGAGGATTGAAGTTGTGGAGAAGAAGTTGTAATAGAGAGCTGTCGAAACGAGATCCAGAAGAGTGAGTCGGGGACGAGGTCCAGGAGGCGAAGTTACACAGAGAGAAGTTGTCGAAACGCAGTCGAAAGCACACAGGAGCAGTTCACCGCATGCTATCCAGGAGCAGCCGCCCCGCCCGTTCAGAGCAACCAGTCTGATAGCTTGTCGCCGGAGCAGCGGTGGAGCCAGCAGGTAGCCGCCCACGCCGGGTGATCACGATATCACTTCGCCGGCCAGAAGATCCGAAGAAAAATCACCAGATGACCCGAGGTAGAATTAGTCTTAGATTAAGATAGTAAGTATTTGTGTATTCAATAAATGTATAGTTTGTGTATCATCGTGTGTTCATATTCACCTGCCTCACTCTTCCTATAGCCATGGTACTGATGAAAGCGTGATACCTGACGGATGAGTCGCGAAGCGAACTTCCTTTAGAGTGCGGGGTATCGTTCTGATGAGCGATCAGGAGCTGATACGCATCTCCACTCTCTCTCTCATGTGTGTGCCCTTCCGGGGGTATCAATATCAAGATTTCTCCGTAAGGCTAAAACCATCGATTAGTAATATATGTGAACCGCCCAAAAAGAAGAAGAAGAAGAAAAAAAATCTTTAATCCATAGATAAAACTAATAAAACAAATATTGTCTGCCATTTTCTATCGATCGCGCGTCCACGGTTTTAGTTTGTAAACGGGAAAAATAATTTGTGTATAAGTAATGGGTGAAGACAAAGGTATGTTGTAGAAGGTTTTTTATAATTTTTGCGCTAGTTAATGCTCGTTATCATAGATTATTGGATATTCAAGTTTTTATAACCGTGTTTTGTTTGTTAATTGTTTGAACAGAACGTCGTCGGAGATCGCGTTCCCGAGAGGGCCGAGAGAGGAAAAGGTCGAGGTCGCGAAGCAGGGATCGTAGAGAACGAAAGCGAAGTAGGTCTCGTTCTCCAAGCGGCAGAAATACTAGATCAAGAAGGCGTAAGCCGTCTTTATATTGGGATGTGCCGCCGCCAGGATTTGAACACATCACACCCCTCCAGTACAAGGCTATGCAAGCCGCCGGACAGATCCCGGCGAATATTGTAGCAGACACTCCTCAAGCTGCTGTTCCAGTAGTTGGATCAACAATTACAAGACAAGCTAGAAGGTCAGTGAATAATATTGGGGCTGTTAAAATGTGCTTTTTAAATTTAAAACTTGTTTCTAGGTTACATTTTTTATTAAATAATTGACTGTCAAGAATAGTAGAGGAAATTCGTTCATTAGTATATTATGCCTATTGCATTGACTTGTTCACTATATATTTCAAAAATTTTGGGATGTCTCCGTGGAGTATTCCTTATTTCAGAATATATTGTTGTATATTGTCCATCTTTGTACATTGAATATATATTCAAAAAATCATTTTATTTTGCATTGTGTTTGACCTTGAGAACATCTTTTTATTTTATTTTTTACTTCATTATTTTAGCTACAAATCATGTTGGAAAACTTATTTTATTTTTTTAGTTAAAATTTGTGTAAGATTGATGGAATTAAACCACAACATAAAATTATAAAAATTACCATATTATGAAGGTTGTTTATTTGTTTGGGGGAAAAAATGCACATACCAGAACGTTCATAACAAATAACTTAAACCTTAGATTGCTCTCCAATTTGAATAAGTGTTATTCCTCCCTGAGATGATATACAACCCCATTGAAAGAAACATGCATAGAAAAAATCAAACATTGAAATTTAAAAAAATATTTTTTTATTAGTACCGCAATACAGTATCTTTCAGAAAACAAACTCTTTAATTATATTTTAATTAGTGTACACAAGTAAATAAAAATAAATACCCATTCAGGGTTAATGGTGTGTCCATGGATGAGATTTTGATCTCTGAGAGTCAGTAAAGGTCAGTGTGTACTGGTTGCGTCATTCTACTCTGCTCACAAAATACACAGTTATGATTCATAGCTTGCTTCACACTCAACTCTGTATGACAAATCTCTGAGAGAAATCTTATCCATGGACACGGATCTCAAGATCGGTTTCTGTTTACCAAGTTAAATTTTGTATTAGAAGTTAATATTTCTGTCTTAAACACGGTTAATACATTTCTCACATTATATGCTACATATTTTATGCATTATACACATCATATTTCTGATTCATTTAGAATCTGACAGGCTTGTCGCCAGTTACTGGTTGTAAATGATAATTTTGTTATGTTTTAGATTATATGTTGGCAACATTCCCTTCGGTGTGACAGAAGAAGAGACCATGGAGTTCTTCAATCAGCAGATGCATCTATCCGGGCTGGCCCAAGCCGCTGGTAATCCTGTGCTTGCTTGCCAAATTAATCTTGACAAGAATTTTGCTTTCCTCGAGTTCAGGTAAACAAAGGAAATATTAACAATAATTGTAGTATTCCTTCTTATTTATTTGCAAATGAACGCTTTATATTGTGAATTTTCAATGAAAATATAATATTTTTCTTTATTCAGATCGATAGATGAGACTACACAGGCCATGGCATTTGACGGGATCAACTTTAAAGGACAAAGTTTAAAGATACGTCGTCCGCATGATTATCAACCGATGCCTGGAACTGAAAATCCTTCTGTCAATGTACCAGGTATTAAATGACTTCTTCGGTCTTTATTTGAACTGGATTATTTATATTATCCTAAAATTTCAAACCTCATTGCATTCTGCAACTTGATCACTTGAATAGCACTAATAAATGGATTGCTTGGTCGTACATACTTTATCTATTATGTAGAGTGAATCAGAATTAGTGACCATTTCACTGACGCTTCTTTGTCTGATGAAAATCTCTTTCTCCTTTCCTTTATAAAGGTTTTTTTTGTTTTCAGCCGGTGTAGTAAGCACGGTTGTGCCAGATTCACCATACAAGATATTTATAGGAGGCCTACCCAACTATCTTAATGAAGATCAGGTATTTATTTTTAAATATTTTACTACTGTTATCATATTATAAACTGATTACATTGGATAGTAAAAAATTTATTATGTTAAAAACACTTAAATTTCAAAATATTAATTAAAAATAATATTTCAGATTGTCTTATAAACATATTATTCAAATCAATAACATATAAGTGTTGTTGACTATGAATAAATAATATTAAAATGAATATTGAACCCAATGTTGTGATAGATTGCCATAAGCTTCATCACTCGGTAACATGAATGTTTTTGAATATAATTTTCAGCTTTCTCTTTTAGTCATGGAGAATAAAGCGTCGCCCAAACATTTGGTTTTTTCTATAGGTTTTAGCATCAAACGTACCCACCGCATCCTTTTTGTTCTAGCGCAACATTGTTGAGTATGAACGGAAGAGCACTCGGTCTGTGTCGGAAGTTCAGACAGTGCTGCAGCATAACTTTAGGTGAAGCGAACAGAGAGCACAGAACGGCTTGTTGATTTTTTTCAGCCTTTCTTTTCAGGCATCGCACGGAATTTGTTATACATTTCAGACTTTTTTTTTTCAGAGAATCTTTGATTCTTGGCTCTTTCAGCTCAACATGCGACGACGATTTTCTTATATTTTAGCTAGGGAGTATACAGTAAAAAGGGAGCTTGCTAACGACCAGCTTGTCAACTGTTTCCGACACTTTGTCGATGGTAAATGGTTTAAAGAGATTATAACTTACTGATTCCGTGTGCTTTTTGCCCCTCCCTAGCGTAGATTTGGCATAACCGCGGCCCGTCTTACATTGTCCCTCATTATCACCTATACACCTATGTTCTCTGAGGTGAATGAGCGAGACTGTGGAACAACAAGGCAAGTCTCACTTTATCAACTCATTCTGTTATCGCGGACATTACAGGTATTAATTACTCTTGCATAGAGACAAGGCCACAATATTAGGAATGTAATTGTTTATTGTAACAATTCCTTTATTCTCTCTTTAAATGTTCAACAAAAATGGTGGAAGTTTAATGATATTGAGGGTATTGAAATTTGATGCTAAAGTCTTTTTGAAACAAAGTTTATGATTGACTATTTGTTAAAGAGTGTTAAAACACTGCACATTCTCCTACTACATACTTGGTGCTTATTTACTTTTACTTCTGTCAATATTAAACACTTTTATTTTCATACAATTCTAATATATTCTGACATAACTGACAGTATTAGCCCGAATATAAGGTGAGTTTTCTTTTCTTCAATTTCGATTTTCATATTTTAAGCTTTCAAAATAAATAAATATAAAGAAACTTGCGAATAAAAAATATTTGGGATGTTTAATATTTTTGAAGTAGAAAAATCAATTACCATAAGACTTAAGGAGAAAACATTTTTGTTGAGAGTTGCATTTACAGAACATAGTTCTGTGATCTTTTAATACAAATTATTTTTTTTCTGAACTCGTTGGCAAAATTAGAGATTGTCTTATACTTGGGCTCGTACAGACACAATTACATTTTTTCTTGAAATTTTATCAGCATTTTTCAATTTGTTTTGATCTTCATAAATCCACTTGTAATTTTTGCTGATTTACATCTCATAATATTTTTTTATAATTCTGGCAAAATTATAATAATTTTTGAAAACTAAAGAATTTGACTTCTTTATTTAGCTAATGTTTGACTATTCTAAGAATGTGCATAGCATAAACAAGACTTGAAATTAAGAGTTATGGTAATTATTCCATTGCACGTAGGAAACCTTGTTCAATTATGCGGAAAATGTAGTGAATTTGCTGTCTTTTATCACGGTAAATTATAAATGTATAAATTTTACAAAGTTATTGCCACCCCCATTTGGTCTATATTTTTTAGGAGTAATTTTATTAATCACTGATAAAACTCAGGCTCAGAAATGTAAATTTGAATCTTCAGTAAGCAAACATTATAGTTTGTTTACATTTTATTACATTTACAATAAACCAACAGAATGCAGTCAGTACTTTGAAATAAGCTGTATTTAACTAGTATTTCTGCGAAATAAAAAAAATATATATCTCGTAATGTTATTATCATTTTATTCAGATTTTGATATATCGTAATATTCTATCAGATAAATAAATAGTTTAGTTTTATTTCCTTAACTGTATAGTTACATACAGTTACTGCACAAGCCTGTAATAAAATGTAAATAAATTATTCTGTGTACCTATTTTTAGGCCACCTTGTCTTTACTTACAAAATATTTGATTAGTAGACTAAATTTGATACTATGCAATCTCAACTTAAACATTTTATTTATTTACTTAATTTTAGTGTCAATTGTAAATTGATTAGGTTTAATATAAATATTACTAGCAGATAGTAATCGGTTCCGCTAATAATGCTAGGTAGTGACTGCTTCGTTGGCCACGAAGCACGTTGTTTTGCGTGGCCACAGCTATGGCCATTGTTTTTGTAAAATCAATTATCAAAATATAATTTACAAGGGAAGTGAATGTTTTACTGCAGTGTAACTTAATCATTTAACGCAAACAAAAATCCAATTAGACTAATTCTTAAAATGATTTAATAATAAAATTAAATAATAATAAAATTAAATAATAATATAATGTATCATTTTTGCGACACGTGCTGCCTGGTGACAGATTATACTTTGTCTCGCCGCCCTAGCGGTGATATTATTAGCCTGCTTTTAAACAATTGAATAACGCACTAATTGGTATTTTTTTTTTTTTTTTTGTTGGAAATACAGATTGTACATCATATAGGTTACTTACATTTTTGAGACAATTTAGTATATAGATTTAACCCAATACCTCTTTCATACGGTACAAAAAAAAGAAAACTAGACTTCCCGAGCATTTAAAAGATTGTGTCCACTTTATTCGTCCATAAACATAGACCGGCTTGCAACTCAATTAAAATTAATTTTTAATAAGTAATAATTTTGAGTAATTTATAATATGAAACTAAATATATCTATTAATTAACTTTTTGATTGGAATAATTACCAGCGACATTTTCAGACAACACCTTTATAAATGGCATTCTTATAATGGTCATATTATAAATATGGCCATGACTCGATATGTTTACCAAAAATAATTTTGTCGAACTTAATTATGACGAGCGTGAACATTATGTAACTTCTCGATCGAATGAGAAAGAACATGTCTAAAATGGTGCGACACGAAATTAATCATATCAGAGTTCATGTAGAATTGATAAATGATGTATTGTGGGGATTATAAAAATGACAAAAAATGTCAGCAACATGAAAGCATTGTAAACATATTGATAAGTCTTTATTTAAAATTAAATGCCATGCCTAAATTGTAATATTGCATACATGTCAGTAAAAAAAATACACGTACATGGTAAAAAATCTGTGTAAAAATACTTATTTCAAATTATTAACTTCAAATTTTATTCAATTAGAAATACCTGGTGCCACAAAAGAATGTCACAGTTAATGAAAAACAAATAGTTAAAAAAAATGTTTACAAGTATTTATATATTTCTCCCGTTATAACTGAGTTCGACCGAGTTTTAAATTATTAAATTTCATTCATCCTTATGTTTACACAAAAAATATTACTAACTGTAGTAGGTACCTTGGGTATCGCTTTGAGAGGTATGTACAAATGATGTATATATATACACACACATATTCAAAGATTTATTATTCAATACAAATTCAATTAATATTATATGAAGTTCTTAATCTGTGTCAGACTAATAAATACAGTGGAACTTGAATTTTATGTTTTCCTGCTATGTATCATATCAAAATTTGCTGTTTCCTCTTTTATTTCACACAATTCAGTACTAAAATTACCCACATTGTTACTACGGATGAAATTTTAAACTGTCTGAAATAAAGTCAATTTAGGTAATCCTAAAATTAAATATGCTGAGAAATGGCCATAAATAAAAAATGTTTTACAATATTTTTTTTTGCATGACTGAAATTTTTTGTTGATGGAGCAAAATTTTCAGTTTTCATACTGTAAATTGTAGCACTGTCATGACATAAAAAATTAATTTGGTGTGATGAATAAAAATTAGCAAATAATTAATTTAAAAACAAAGTTTAAAAATAAATGTCAAACAATTAGTGAAACAGAAAATCAATTATAGATTTGGGACGACTAGATTTACATAAGGTCGAAGTGCGATGTTCTCCATTTACGACTGCATATTTTCAAAAGGTTTACACAATTTTACAACAATTGGTGAGACAGTTACGATGGCGTTGAATATATGGAAATAAATTACACATTGTAAATTAATTTTTTTTCAATTTTTAATTTAGTAGATCAATTCTCTGAATTGTTAAATTACATGATATAAAAAATATGTTTATTTATGACTCAAGGAAAATATAAATTTAACTTTGAACGAATAACAAATGACTTTATTAAATGATAATTTAGGTTCTAAAATATTGGAATCATTTTAAGTTACATCATATTTTGAATCAATGAAGTACTACAATGACTTTAACACTTAGAATGTATTTTTTGAAAACTAAATTAACTTAATTTTTATTAATATTGTTATTATTATTTTAAAATATTGTTATTTTTTTTTTTTGCCATTTATTCAAATCAAACAAACTATTCATAATCATATTACATCTAAGTATGGTACTCTCAATTTGCACATTCCCCTATTTTATGACATTTTAGCCCAATTCACAGAGAAGTGTAAAATCAAAGTTCTACTGTATTTTGTTATTGTAAAATGATAATTTATGACTGAAATCAATGAATGTCTATTAAAATGGCTTAAATTTTTTTTAACATTAAAAAAATATTGTTTTTTAATTGTCAATGTATCTAAGTATTTGAGTGTTTTTATTGGTGAAACGTACAAATAGCTAATGTTATTGTCTATGTAGGTTAAAGAACTGCTGATGTCCTTTGGACAATTGAGGGCTTTCAATCTGGTTAAGGACTCCTCCACCGGCCTCAGTAAAGGATACGCGTTTGCCGAATACGTGGATGTCTCAATGACTGATCAGGTCTGTTTTTCATTCTTAATTTTGGGTCACATTTTCTGTTGTCTATAATATTGTAACAATGAAATTATCTTCATTGTTATTTAGCCCTCGATTCTTACAGAAGAAAGACAATTTGTTTATTTCTTATTCATTTGTTGTGAATTCCAGGCCATTGCAGGATTAAATGGAATGCAGCTGGGCGACAAGAAGTTGATAGTCCAGCGAGCAAGTATAGGAGCAAAGAATTCATCAATAGGTTAGTTAACTACATTGCTGTTTATAATGGGGATAATAATGGAAGATTTTGGTTAATAATCTGCATTAAATTTTAGTATGTACATGCAAAATAATGATTTGTTGTAAAATTAGCTTAAGTCGAGTTATACATAATATTTTATTGATGAGTTTTTACCTTTTAGCTGCCATGATGGCGGGCGGAGTGGCCCCTGTCCAATTACAGGTGCCTGGGTTGTCCCTCGGAGGCTCAGGACCTGCCACAGAGGTACTCTGTCTTCTCAACATGGTCACTCCTGAGGAGTTGCGAGATGAGGATGAGTATGAAGACATTCTTGAAGACATCAGGTTAGATAACCTTGTTAATTATTTCTTTATTATGCTAATCCGTAAATAATAAATCTTGTGCCTCGTGACTACAGTTTGAATTGAAATTGTCAAATTTATTTTGACTGATATTATTGACAATAATTTGATATTTTTTAATAATAATATTGTGTTAAGTTTTAATATTATCTTGATTTGTATTTGTTCGTAATAAGATTTAATTTTTGGTTTGTGATTGGTTTGAATCAATTTGAAGATAGTAAAATTATGTATTAATAATATCTTTGTTTTTTTTTTTTATATAATGCACAGGGTTTAAAAATAAACTAATAAATGTATTGGAGTGAAAATTAAAAAAAACTAACTTAAAAAATACTGCTACAGAATGCGCCCCTTAATAGGATGAGAAAATTCAAAAAAAAGAAAATCCGGGCTGTTTGAAAATAGTGTAACCTCACAAATCATACAGAATCAAAATGTCAATGAATAGAGTCAAAATGAATATGAGCAATGACAGGAGAGAGTAGAGACATATTAAATATCTAGTCAAAAATTTATGGAGGTTTACAGGAAAAACCTAACATTACCTAGGAACATGAAATCGTTCCGCACTCCTGGTAACCTTAGATTTTCAGAACATGAATTTCTTATTTGGTTAATAATTTGTTTTTCATATTATTATTCAAAATGGATTAAATAAATATTGTTGGTAATTTTTTGAAAAATTTGGGGATTTGGACCTGGAGAATATTTAGAAATATTTATAAACAATGTATTAATATGTTTATTTTATTATTCCAGAGAGGAGTGCAACAAGTATGGATGTGTGCGCAGTATAGAAATACCTCGACCAATCGAGGGCATTGAAGTGCCTGGGTGTGGAAAGGTATGTGCAATTCATTATTTATTTAATTTTCATTCCACCCTCGTCGGTCCTTTATGATCTAGGATTACAATCTCCATGAACTCTTGCCCTCTTATCTATGCTCCTCCATTTTTCTCAGCATTCTGCAGCTCTTGGGCTGTCACCGGAAAAGTGTCTGTTGCCTTTTCCACTTGGTCAGTCCAACGGGTGGGGGGGATCTTCTTCTTCCTCTTTGTCCTTCGACATGGCCCATCGCAACAAGCTTCTCCAAGATAAAATTTTTGAAAAAGTGCACATTACATGAAAATATGCATTTATATAACGAAATCCCGTTAATATTTATAACAAAATCATTTTTGTCCCGTACGAAAAAATGCCAATACATTTACGTAAATTTATAACGAAATAAAAAAATGTTAAAAGATGAAAATATTATTTCGCACTTACAAAGCCGCGCCGATGCATCTGCCGTATGCGAACGGTTTTATGGCCTTTTCGGCGGTGCGCGGCGGTCGGCCGACAAGGTAGTAAAACAATTCAAACTTCTTCTTGGGTTCATAGTAGGCCCATAAAACTATTTGACAATTCTTGCGGCGTTCTCTTAGACACGTTTTACGTACGCATAAGCCTCTAATATGATTGTAATCCCAGACCCAACAGCTGTAAAATACAAAAATTAACAGGAACCCCCCGAAAGTTGCAGTACGTAATTATTGGAAATGTCAGTCTCAGTGTAGAGTTAAGTTTGTTCCGCTTTTAACGCGATTATTGCATGACCAAACTGAATATTTACATAAATTCATTTTCGTTTGACAATTGTTTTCGCGTGAACTCGTCAATAATATAAATAATTCGTTAAAATATTTTATGGACTATTTTTGTACGGCATTTTGTATTTCTATTAACTATTGTTTTCGTGTATTTTAAGTGAACAATGTTAACAATAATTTTTAAGTGAACAATTTTAACGATTATAAATATATTTTGAAGTGGTTGCCGCCGTTACCGGTAAGTACCTTCGTAATTTATATACGACTCATTTTATAAAAGTGCCGCGATTCAGCTGTAAAATTGTTATTTTTGAATTATTTTGTTTCATGCCCAAAACTATGTTTGAAGCGGCTCTACATTTAAACACACTTAAAATATTGTTTTGTGTTTGCAATATTCTGGAATTCACAAAAATATCTTCCAATTGGTGTTGAATAGGTTCTGTTCTTAATTTAATTCCTTTGATTATCCATTTGCTTATCTGTTTTAATAACAAAACTACTAAAAATATGTAGGTATTCAGTTCCCTACGGCCTTTTTCCTCCTTTGTTTGCAGAATTTGCGATCTTTTTTGAAGCCGCGCAACATTTTTTTGCGACGGCGCGTAACATATAGTAGGTTTTTTTATTTTTTTCGTTATATGTGAGAATTTGTTATCACGAATTTTTATTTTTTGGTCCCTTGGATTTCGTTATATCGCGGTTTTACTGTATTGGTACACAAATTAATTTGTTTTTTTGTGGATAGATGTTTTACTGTAATTGGATTTCAGGGTTTTTTTTTGCTAAGGAAACTGAATGAATCGCTAGGGACCACGAAAGTTTGTTTTGGCAGTGCATATTATGTTAGCATGGTGCAATTTTAAATTTACGCATTGTGCAAGATAATCAAAACTTGTTAAACATAGAATAGAATGAGAGAATTTTGCATTATAGAAAAAAATCTAATCTTTGAGTATCGAGTATTTTTATCTTTCACGATAATAAAGATTTGTCTAATTTGCATTTTGTTTTCTTTGTTTATTATTTTGAGTGTTTATTATTTCCAGGTCTTCGTGGAGTTTAACTCGGTGGCAGATTGCCAGCGAGCTCAACAGACTCTCACAGGACGCAAGTTCAGCCACCGAGTGGTCGTCACATCTTACTTTGACCCTGAGAAATATCATCGGCGGGAATTTTAAAGTATATTTTAGCCAAATAGCTCACGGCATGATGAATGTTATGTTTTTACCGCTTGTAAAACTTTGACGAAAGTTCATACTTTGTATTGAAATTGTGCATTATTTTTAGTCAAATTATTCATCTGGAATTACTCTTCATTCTTAAAAAATTATTTTCACTTTTGGTTTGATACAATTTTATGATTATATAGCTGGTGGAGGCATACATTTTCTACAATTCCTTAAAGATCTTTATTTTATTTCAATAATGTTTCATGAAAAAGTGTTTAATTTAAAAATTCCACTCCATTTAGAATTTTGTACTAACTAATTTGTTCTAGAATATTATTCTAAAATTTATGTTTTCTGTTTCGGGGGTATATTTAAAATAAAGTTAAAACATTTTATTTTTGATTCAACATTGTCAAAACTTTATAAATATCATTAGCTATGTGTATTATAGTCATAAAATTTGATGACAACTCGAGTCGATGTTCAGCATTCTCCAACTAACCTAGGCCAGTGTTTTAACAAAACCCTCTACGTTTCAACTATTTTCACGCTTTGAACACTAATGTAATATTTGTGAATCATTGTGTTTGTGGTCTTAGTAACACACCATCTTCACGACAGTTGCCAAGGAGTTGGAATAAATTAACAATTTTGACTTATAGAGAAAACATGTCTTCTTAAAAATAAGTGTTTTATGCTTACGTACTACTTAATACAAACCCATGCGCTAGTATGCAAACATAAAACTTCTACTACGTTCATTCACATGTAACAAATTGGAACGAAAGCGTGTCAGCGTGTGTTGACAAGTTTTTTTTAAAGATGTGATAATAAAAATCTAATGAATAAAACATCTGAAACTATATTTTATAGTGTATTTTTTTTTTTTTAAATAGTTTTTTATTAATCAGGATTGATATTCAAATTACAATTTTTATCTGTTACTAATCATGTCATAACAGGTGTAGTTTTATTTTGCGATAGAAAATAAAATTCAGGTTTCTCTTTACAAGTCTTTAAAATGGTTGCCTTAGTTTGAATTGCTTGTGTATACATATTGGATCATAAAGTAAGATTTGGGGGAATTTCTAATGGTTCGACGTTTATTCATTTACAGAGCTATTATATATGTGTATATATACGATCTGTAGGGGATTGACAATTTTTGTTTTGGTGAAGCTTTTGTATTTTGACTTCCTTTTAGTAGTTATCTATCGAAAATAATCAAAGACAAAACACATTACACAAAAAATGTGACTTTAATTATAATCTGTATAAAAGTCATAAGAAATCTTTTTTTTAAGTTTTAATTTTATAAATTTTAAAAGTGGGTACAATGTTGCGACATGAAGTGCATTTTGCTAGGTCACAATTTTCTATAGGTTGCTGTTGGATGGTGCTGCCCCAGCTTATCTGTATAAACTGACGTTCGATTAATCACTTCATTGAGAATACTTAGGATAAGGCAAAATTGAGAAAATACATCTTATAATTTAAAATCTGAATAAATGTGAAAAATTAATTTCCTTTTTTGATTTTTTATTTATATTGCACATACTCAACACAATGCAGCAATAAAAAATGCAAAAATATTGGAAAGGTGGAATGACATTTGATATACAGTAAAACCTCATTATTGCGAAATCTAAGTAGGAAAGGTGTCATTCTAATCTATTTTGACAATTAGCAATAAAATTAATCTTGGTCTTGGCCAAATGGCTTTGTAAGGGCCTAATGTGATCCCAAGGAGAAGTTTTACAGCGGTGCAGCGGGGCACCGTCAAGGCGGTAAAACAATTGACAAACATGACCGATCAACAGTACCGTCAATATTTATTTTTTATAAAATAATATTTATTTTTTAACAATTATTTTTTTCGATATTTCATATTTTTCAATATACCGGGGTTCTTTTCAATGAGGTTTCACTGTACGTAAGGTAGAATAATGTTTGAGGTTTTAATGAAAGTGTACATACAATTCACAAAGCATTTAAGTAAATTTTTAATTAATGAAAATTTAATAATATACACATTGATTTTTTAACATCATCTTTTAACGTTAATTTAATTTGCATTATAGACATTTTCAAATTTATCAGAACAATTCATTATTATTAGTGATTAATTTAAATTGTCCACTTTCTATTACATACGTATTCAAATTTTTATTTATTTTAAATTCGCCGTAATTTTTTCCTCAACAAAAGGAATTAAATTTTTCTCAAACAAAATAATGTAATGTAGGTAATGAATAAGTGATATTTATAATCAATTTTAATTCATTAAATTAGATTAAATAACACCATGTTAACATTTAAAACATTTTGGTTTGCAAAACTTGGTCAAAGATAAAGAAAGACAATAATTCATTATTTATAAAGGAAATTGATTAATTATATAATCAATCATAAAGTAAAACTGTTATTTTTTGTAAAAAAAAAGTCTAAATTAAATTAAAATAACTTTAAATAATAATATATCTAACTATTCAAACTTCGTTTTGCATAGTTGGTTGGTACGTTATCCTTGTGGGTTCGGGTTCACTTGTAAGAACCAACTTCCTCATCACGAAGTACAAGATTCCTCCTGCAGTCAACATTGCTATTCCCACAATGACGGACACGACCCAAGCTGGTATGGCATTTCCACCTAATCGGAAATATTGATGGCTGAATAACATTATTTTATTGGATTAAACATATTTGTCTACAAATTTCAACTGGATTGTGAAAAAGCTGTTTTCATCAAGGTGGTATGAATTTTGTTTTATGTCATTCTGATACTTTCAACGGATGATAAAAAATAATTTCTTATATTATTAACTCAATCCACAAGATGAGCGTTTTCCTACAGAGAAGATTGTGCGTCTCAGGGCCGGTCGTGTGATCAGTAGTAACATTTTACCCTATCTACTTAAAATCCTTTGCGGGTTGTTGATACACTAAATTTACTACTGTCAAAGCGGAGCTGGAGATGTCTATAGGCACGGCAAATAATCATGAAATATGCTTTATTTTATGCATTATCTATGGATTTTTTCACTCAAACTTTCGAAATCTGTCACTTTCGTGGTGAATTTTTTTTGCATTACGTGCTAATGTATATTAAACAAGATCATCATCGGACGAACTCTCATCAATAAAATAGCGGGATATTGAATGATTAATTATCGTATACTTCAACTTTCAAAGTATAAATATGTCAGATGACTTTTGGAACAGCTGTGAAAAGTCTGCCATATTTAACTATTTTTACTCGTCTTTACTATCAGATATCGGAGAGTAAAATGAGTTTGCTACGGGTGTACTTTGGAGAAGTTAATATTTTTTTTACTATAGTAAAAAGTTACTACTGATGACACAATCAGCCCTATTTGTTTATACTAGCACCTGAGAGCTAGCGCACACCTAAGACCGTTGTCAAGGGGCTATGGAAATATAAGACACTGATGACTACATATCTCTACAGATCTCACCATTATGACAAAGTCATAGGTGTGCGCTTGCTCTAAGATTTAACTATGTACTCTACAAACTGTTTAAAATTTTCACTTCAAAGTTAGTTAAGTTTTATCTTATGTGGGTTTCTTTGATTGATGGGCATGAGTGAATGCTGAAGAAAATTTCGTTACAACCCTTCTGTGGTTTCTAAATATGGTAAATAAATCATAGATCATATCAAAATTAAGTTTTCTGCTAATCCTTATCTTCAATATTTGATAAGCTGGATGAATCTGGTCGCATTTGGGTATACATTCAGCAAAAATGTTGCGGAATGAAATCGTTAATATCTCAAATTCCACGATCTTAAGTAAAAGTTTGTATAATTATAATCAAATACTTACGGTAATATGTCCTTGTTAGAGCTTTCCTGCCACGTAATATTTTCCTCCTAGCTTCTGTTTCCTGCACCAGTACACTCACCACCACTAAACAAAATATTTTTCAATTTTATCACATTCACAATTATGGTCGATAACCGTATAAGATTAATTTTATACTAATGAAATTAGACAGTTTTCTTCCACAGGAATATATTAATTTTCAAAACCATAGAAAGTTTTATCCAATAATAAGAACTAGTAAATTGGGGAGAAATTCTAATGAGCTGTAATTTGGAAAATTGGTTAATTTCCTTTATCTTTGGGTATTTTATAATTATTACCCTATAAAGTTTACAAAATATTGCTGCTTTTATTTTTAATTCTTTTGCCCAATTTATCAAAAACAATTTAACCCAAAATGCTTATTCACACATTTCGCTTCTTGAGTTTTATATAGGTTAAGTCATAATTTTGATTAGGCTAGGTCTTGAGTCCTCAATCTCACAAATGGATTACTCGTGAGATTGAGCTTTCCGTTAATAATATAATGTTACTAGGTTCGTTCAAAACGCAAAAAAGTTTTAACAGGATTGCACGACATATGCGCAAATCAAAGTAGGTTTGGTCTGGGTGTTAATTTGTTTTGGAAAACAGGGCGGTTAAGAAGGATGAAGCATCTGAACAGTGATTATAAAGTAATTTTTTTATTACTTACCCAGGAAAACTGTTAAATAGAATGAAAATGATTTTCCAGACTTCATTTTGTTTTAGTGAATAACAAAGTGCGACACACTAATGTGATAGTAGATGAGTTACCCGGGCACACCTCACAGGTACTCCTTATCAATGTTGATTCATATTAGATAAGATAAATATGATTACTGATTAACTGAATACGACTTCGTCCCGCATTTTTATGTGTATGTATGTGAGTTTTATCTTTGTGACATTTCCCAATGCGAGTAACTGGCGCATTGGGCTTTTTAGGTTCTGGGGTTCTTTTAAACAACAATTATAGTAACAGGTGGATGACTACATAACGATTTAATTCAATGTAGCACAAATATGAAGCTTTTGGGAAAATAATTTTAAAAGTAAATTTTGTTATCTTAAACTACATGACTCAACATACGGCTCAATTGTTCTGGATTGCGACATCATCGCTGATGCTGATTAACTATTTTATGTTGGTAGTTCAGACTTGTGATAAATACACAATATTGAGTTTCTGAATGTGTAGTTATTTGTTAAGCGTTCCATTAAAATATAGACTTTGGTGGTTGGGTCCTGTGAAAAGGATGACCAGACAGCAATTACCAAAGTCATTGCTGAAAACAATGTCAAAAGGTATAGGGGCTTGGGAAGGCTGAAGCTGAAATGAAGCGATAATGTCATCAAGAATGCACCCTGACCTTGTGTCTACAATGATCTCTGAGTGCCTGTACTGAATATGTCATTTTAATTTGCAAGGAACAGCAATCTGAAATATCACCCCTTTTTTTTGCATGTGGATTAGAATGACACATCCAGGACAAATATACTTTTAGTGACTTAAAGATTAGTCTTATTGAGAGATCATTGTGGAACAGGCCTTCAGAAATTCAGGACTGGCTCATAATAGGGATCAATGGAGGAAAATTCTTGAGGTGGTCAAGACTCATAAGACTGGACTGAATTCAGGACTGGCTCATAATAGGAATCAATGGAGGAAAGTTCTTGAAGTGGCCAAGACTCATAAGGGGTTGTAGAGCCAATAGTGATGATAATGACTTTATTATTATTATTTATTATAATAAAATAATTTCTACACAAAAATATGACTGCTTCAATTATTAGTTTTGGAAAATTATTCTTTTACTGACAATATATTTTTAATCAGGTTTTCTTAAAGAAATGAAAATATGAATTAATAAATTAAATACGCACACTAAATTAGGCGTTTATAATTTTAGAAATAATATAAATTAGAGCAACTAAATAAAATAAATATTCCCAAAGCAATGTAATGTGGAAATGACAAGAGTCCAAGAGTATATTTATGACTTTTCTCAGAATATTAACCAAGATATTTCATTTATCAAGACTCGAAATAGATAATTTGACAGTCCGATCCACTATTTTGATTCAGATGGTGGCTGTACAAACATTAAAAAATGTAACTATTACTTTTGGTCCTAGAGAAAAACGGAAAATATCCTTTCCTCTCACACAGACAAAATCTATCTGATTCTTGCCAAAATGGAATTTTATGTTGTGGATGGGTTCATAAGTTGAATTAAAATTTGAAATAGTTGCAGGCGATCATATTATTCCATGTAACTAGAAGTATTTTGAAATCACATTTATGTATTTTGATCATCATTTTCTGACTCATGTCGATTCTTTATTGATGTGATTTGGGGCTTAGTTTTGAATAGATATTAAAATTATACACTTGTAAACCTGTATTACTCCAGTTTCTAGTTCTTTTCAGTTTCAGTGGTAACCTAAGCTAAATTACCAATCCTAGTAAAACTCGTTCTGAAATAAGTTAATATTATTTAGTGTTTTAAGAAATATTTTATTTAACCCTTTATTTACTGGCGGAACTCAGAAGTCCCAATGAATATAAACCTTATAGAAACGAAAACTATAAATTAATTCTGACACTTTACAGCACAATATAGCACGAGTATTTTATTTTACCAACCTACCCAAATCATCTTTTTCTTCATATCCCTTTTAAAATATGTGCACTTATCTCAATAAAAAAAATGCGGTAACCACTTCGATTTTTTCAAAATTCAGTAAATAAATGGATAAAGAGTTAATGGACATGTCAATATCATCAATATTTTCAAACAAACAAAATCATTGTGATATAAAAAATACAATTAATTAATGCACTAATATAAAATTATCATTAAAATGAATTAATATCATCGGATTTTTGGGTTCATGAGTAGTATTTAATGACTATTGTTTAGTTTCTGAGATATTAGATATTCTCAAATATTTTCTCCATACTATCACAGGGTAGATAAAATGCAAATGTAAACATTTCATCTACGTTTATTAAAATTATATCTACACAATAACATTGTAATTACACTAAAGCCTATTCCTTGAAAATATTTTTGATGGTTTGTTCTCTGCTTCTGCTGGTCTGAGCTTCGGAGAACATTGTCGAAACACTTCTTTCTCCATCTTCTCTCTCTTGTTCATTTCGTGTATGCCGGTCACTTTTTTGTGATGACAGTTCATTTTGGAGAATATCCATACACTTGTCATACAGTTCATCTCCAGCGTTAGGATTTTCAGAGGCAACTTTATTATGAATCTCAATTAACCTTTGGGTGTATGATTTGCGCTTGTCGTCAGACAGGCTGACAGTGCCTAAATATTGACCGGATTTATGAAATTTTCTGGAATATAAAAGCACAAAATGAATTATTGTGGAATTCCTATTAGTGTGGTATTTCTTTAAATACAGTAGAAATTTAGAAAGAGATCACAAAAATAAATTTAATGTACTCTCAAAAGGTTTAAAGAAATAAATAAAAGGTGGGACTACTCACGCTCTCAAGGCATCCTCCTCGTAGAAAATTTGTCTGATGTCATTGGTAGGCACGGGGCGAGAGAAAGACGGCTCCCGGGCTGGCGGGAAGGCGCGGTACACGTCCCACCACAGTGGGCGGTCCTCTATACGCATGCCCCCACTCCTCAAGAGACCTTCCACCCTACACAATTTAAAGTAAATAAATAAATATTAATTTATTCCAGCTGTAATGATGGAACATTTTTTAGTTTTTTGTAATTTTATTTTTTGAAATAGGTGTATCCGAAATGAATGTCATTTTTTAATAAGTTAAGTTTCGATGGTCAGGTGAGCTTAGTTCGTTGACATCTGACAATGTCTTTCGTTAAATTTGTATTGGTGCACAACTGGGCGCTACAAATTCATACGAAATTGCATGTTATATGAGTTTCTTAAAAAAAATCAGCAACTAAAGCCACTAAAGACATTTGTGAAATGGTATGTGATATGTTAGACATCCGTAAATTCAAAGATGGTTCAAAAAATTTTGAATGGGAAATCATGACATCAAGAAATAGTCCTGGCTGCTGAAATGGAAGCAAATCCTACCAGAACTATTCATTCGATGGAACATTTTCTAGATGGAAAAAAAAATTCGAAATGCAGAGGATGTAAATATTTTTATGTTCTAGAATATTTTGAATCAAAGCTTACGTTTTATAATAATGGGATTAAAAAATTAACTCGGAGGTGGGAAAAGATTATATACTTAGATGGAAATTATATTTTGGATCTTTAAAATAAAAATGAACATCTCAAAATTCGACATTCATTTCGGATACACCAAAGGTTTAATATTTATGAACTTTTTATGAGTATCACTTGGCACATTTAAAATCTAATTGTTTCAAACAGAAAAGTAGACAAATGTATGACATTGTTGTCATCATTTTAAAATTTTACATTTATAATTAATTATATATTTATAAACCTCAAATAATTTTCTTGTTCAGACCTCTAGGTATAGGCAATTGGCGAGTGTACAAGGATGCTTGAATTGAAAGTTGTGTACAGAGTTGAGTGCTTAGTGAACTATGATTCACTTTTGTGTGCAGTGTAAAATAATGCAACTGATACATGCCAACCTTTGTCAAGACAAGAGCACAATCTCATCCATGTACATGGTCCTCCAAATATTAATATGTACTTTATTGCTTTTTAGGTTTAGAAAGTTGGCTCCGTTGTGCAAGTAGAAAGTGCCGGTTGTGTGATCAGTAGTAACTTTTTACTATAGTAAAAAAAGTTACTAAAGTATTTTTTTTTGCGAAAATGGGTTGTTTAATCATTAGTAAAAAAATATTTACTTCTCAAAAGTATATACTATAGTGAACTCATTTTACTCTGATATCCGATAGTAAAAATGAGAATTGATAGTTAAATATGGTGAACTCTTCATAGCAGATGTTGTCATGTTCTAAAACTCATCTGGCACATTGATACTTTGAAAGTTGTAGTATACGACAATTACTCATTCAATATCCCGCTATTTTAGTGATTAGAGTTTGTCTGATGATGATCTTGTTGTTTAATATACATTAGCATTTAATCAGATAAAATTTCACCACCATGGTGACAGATATCGAACACAGAGGCGAAAAACTCCACAGATAAAGCATATATTTGTCGCGCCTATAGACATCTCATCTTGCTTTGACAATAGTAAATTTAACGTCTAAACAACCCGCAAACGATTTTAACCATGGGCGTTAGTAAAAAGTTACTGAAGTAACAAGTTACCACAAGTTGCAGTATACAACAAAAAAATTATATCCCGTTATTTTAGTGATAAGAGTTTGTCCGATGATGATCTCATTGTTTAATATATATTATTACACATAATACGAAATAAAATTATCACCAAAGTGACATATAGAACGCCTAGGCGAAAAAATCTATAGATAATGCATAAAATAAAGCATATTTCATGATTATTTGTCACACCTATAGACATCTCCATCTATGCTTTGACAATAGTAAATTTGACATTTAAACAACCCGCAAACGATTTTAACCACAGGCGTAAGTAAAAAGTTAAAAAAAAAACAATATTTTATAGAAAACTTTGTATTATTCATTTTGTTGTACTCAATTTCCCATGTACTATTAATTAATCTCCCATTTGGCGTTGTTAGAATATGCATCAAACATTTGGAATGTCAAACATCATTTTTAACTAATTTCAAAACATATTCACAGACAGAAGTCATATTTTAGGAAAATTAATACATTTAGAGTAATAAGAGTATGTACAATGGCACTTGTCAATACCCAATACATTGAAAAGACATACAATAGGTATAGCAGTGCATACAAGAAACGAAGTGGGGAAGGAAATAAGGCTAAAAAATTGGCGATGAATACAAAGGTATAGTTTAAATAAAAAAAATACAGTTGGAATAATCATGACTGAAAAACTGTAAGATAATATAGTTGGGGTATTCCGTGAGTTAGCAATGTTCATTCTAAGTTTGGATCAGGGTATGCGCATAAAAAATCATTTGTGCAATTTTAAGGATCAATGCTATTATTTGTGCGGTGAGGGAGAAAATGAGAAAAACATTGCCTAACCTGTATAAAGCTATTAGTGGAGCCTAGTTGAACATGTTACTAATGAAGATGTATTATATTAAGACACATAATAAATCAAGAGAACTAATAACAACTAATTGGCGATAGTCGATTGCTTTTCTCTTAATCCCTGCGGGCGGTTATTATGCCTACTTCGCGGCCAGGGCTTCCATAGAATAAGTATAGATTTTACGGAAGTAATCTATCACGAGAATAGAATAACATTTTCTCACTTATGATTCCAATCTAGAACGAGCCTTAAAATTCCAACAGAACCTGCAGATTTGTATGGCTGGGTATCAAGAAATGTATATATAAATGACTTGAGAAACAAAAAACATAGAAGTGTTAGTATTATTTTTTCTTAATTAAAATACATATTATGAATAACATTTTGTGTAATTTACTTATTGGGTCTTCATTATTACCTTTTTTTACATGATTTTCTACACCACAATGTTGTTATTTTTTCAAATAACACAGTATTTTAAATTCAGGGAACCAATCTTTCAATCACCTTTTCTATGTGGTTTTTTGTGGAACATATCTACCATGTAAAAAAAAGAATTGATTGTATATATAATTAAAATATGAATTAAATATATTAATTAGAAAGATACACATATAAAATCAATTCTATTGAAAAACATTGTTGCGCCACCGGGATTCGAACCTGGATCCAGCTGATATTCATCGCCAAGTGTGTCCTGTTTCATCTCTGTCACTGTAGCATAGTTGGTAATGCACCTTTTCTAGATTGGAAGAGATCAAGGTTTAAATCCCGGTAGCGCAATAATATTTTTCGATAAAATAGATTTTATATGTATATCTTTATAATTAATGTATTTAATTAGTATTTATTACATTTTTTCACCAAAATTCAAGCGACCCAAATTCAAAGCGAGGGTAAGAGTAAAAGTAATGAAAAACAAATTTTTATTTTATTATTATTTAATATGAATATTATATAATTATTAGAGTGTAATAATGTTATTATAATATTGCTTAGACAAACATTGTTATTATAATTAAATATTAAAAATTAAGGTCTACCAAGCCACCCATTTAGCTTAAACTTAAATTAAAATAGTTTTGAGTATATATAGACATGTCTAAATTTTGGAATTCGGTTTTGTTATAATTTTGGAACATTTCAATACTAATACTAAAATGTGTGAACCTATATTCTTTACAGTGGTTCCTCAGACAAACATGCATAGTTTCCAGAGAGTGAGGGTAAATTGTAAAGGTTTTTCAGTATACATAAACTTTTAGGCCTCAAAACCAAGCTAAAGAAAAAATAATAATTAAATAAAATTGGTTTATTAATTAGTTGAAATAATTTAACATGAATTCAGTCGATGATTTTTTTGAAAAGAAAAATAGATTTTTTCTTTAACTCGCAATGTACGCTTTAGATTTTTGGATATTTTTATTCCTCTTAATTTACAATTCAATTTCTTCTTGCTTTTTATTTAGTAATTCGGTGGCTAAATTTAAATAAATTTTGTAAGATTGTAAAATGAACTATTATTGTATTTATGATTTACTCTTTAAACTTATTTCAAAAATTAATTATTATATTTCTATCCAAATAAATATTTTGTTATTATTAATTTATTTGATTACACAATATGTAATTTTTGAAATTTAAAAATCAAGTTTTAGAATTCAGAAATATATTAAAAAAAACATAACATAACATTTTTGGTAGCCCTTAAATATTTGGAGTTCAGACATCCTGAACCGACATAAGCAGTGTTCTTTTAAAGTGTTCCAAGCTCTCATTCCTGGAGTAGGTTGCAAGTTGTATGTGGAGTGAATTCATATTCTCTGCAATAGTTTTGCCCAGAATTTCTTGCTCGCTTTTCTGACAGTCTTCCAAGGATTGTACGCTAAAAGCAAAGTGACAAATAACTATTTATCTGTAAATATGCAAAGCAGTCAAAATTAATTAAATTAAGTGAATCTAATCAATTTGACCTTTTGGATAAGCGCTGCATGGAAAGAAACAATGGCGATTTTGTACAACCTTATTCTAACTAACTAACTTACCATCATGCTGTTTCTCCGCGGGGATAGGCAGAAAAAACGTCACACTCTTTTGTCCTGACACACAATTTTTTATACATCTTCACACCCTTATTCAATGCAGCATTTTTAACTTTCAAAGTTCTATTAGATTGTTTCAAAACTGTCTGTTAAACTTTAAGCTTAAAATTCAATTAAACTAACTTTATTTATTGAAGGAAAGCATTTTTGCCAACAAATTACAAGCTTAGAAGAAAACTCAAAATTAGCACCTAAGGCTATATTAAAATATTTTTTGCTACTTCTCAGATATTTGTATTTTGCCAAAAATAGTTATTGAGGTGCTTGAAAAGGTGAAGGTTACAGTAAAGTTAGATGGGTCCTCATGGTTATCAATGTTGGTTGATTGTCGCATGTTTCCTTCTTTTAAAGCTTTCAATTTTCCTTTTTTAACAGTAATAAGACATCTTCCACCCTCTTAATCTTTAAGACATATATTATCATTCTAAAAAATTTCGAACCAACATCACACTGTTCATTCAGAAATAGTTGGTTCACCCCATATTAGGTTAACATTGAGTGCTGTTTAATGATGCGTAATGCCTGAGTTCAAATTCATGCAAATAAATTACTCATATTTATTTTCACATTTTTTTTTTCAATAATATCTGAAAGATTCAAGTAATTAAAATTAAATACCTGATGCAATAACTAAATATGGCAGATTCTTAACTCAAACAAAAATAAATAGTTCCTAGAAAAGAATATAATATTAAAATCGCCCATCATTTTCAGAATAATGTTGAGTAGTCTAAATATCTAACTAAACATTGTTATTGTGAGTGTTTGGAAAAAAAACTAACTGTACAACAATTTAAATACAGTAGATTCCGCTTAATTGAGAGACATTGGGACCAGGACCTTTGGCCCAATTAACCGGAATCGACTGTATATAATTTATAAACTAAAAGTATCTAGATTAAATAAAACAATCATTTTGTATGAAACCATGAATATTATTACACGCCAACCAGTTTCGTTTAGTTCAAGCTTCATCAGGGCGTATTTAAAACTAACAATAAATACAAAAAGAGTACACTTATATATACATAAAGAGAATTTATAGTTTCATATAAAATGATTGTGTTTTATTTAATCTAATATGTTAAATTACAAAGTGATTGCTTTCTATGAAAATATAAAAGTATCTAACCTTGCTTCATAAGTGGTCAGCAATTTAATCATTCCCTCAATCCTGGAGTTGACTGCGTGATGTGCATCTTTCGTCAACTTGGCAGATTGGGCCAGCAGCATCTCCAGTTTAGACTGATTCTCTCGCACGACTAATAGGTCCTTTTCAATTTGACTTGTCATATATCCCAAATTTTTAGTAAACTTATTGAATAACTCCTTCCTATACATTTTATCATAAAAATATTGTTGAGATGCAAAACAAATAAATTGAATATAAACAATTATTGAGTGAAGAAATAAAGAATATATCAATGTAAAAGCATGTACAGCATTAATCGTATTTAAGCATCACTAGAACTGGGAATAAAAGCAAACTCTTCGTGTCTTTAGTATCGGTGATGCTGATAATCAGGAATTCAAGGAATTTATAAATGAATTAGAATGTAAAGTCCTGTTGAGAAAATTATAAAATTGAAAAATGTTAGGATATCCTCTTCACATCAGTAAAAAGTAAAAAAAAAAAAAAAAGTAATTTTTCTCACCTGCTTTCATTTTGTTTATTTAAAACCTCAGACATCTTCTCTTTGCTGGTCTGTATTTTAGAAGCACTTATGTTATCAAATTTTTTATATTTGTCTTGACAAAGATTATCATACATTTTTATAATAGAACCCATATCTTGAGATGGTTCACGTGCATTATTGTCTCCACCGCCATTGTTGCTAAGGAATGCAGCCCCTTCTGCATAAAAGCTTTTACTATTTTTTTTCATGGTTTTATGATTCTTAAACGTATTTGATTCTCGAGAGCCGCTAGAGTCTAAATCGCGAATTACATTTGCGAGTGCATTTTCTATTTTCTTTTTACGTATTGGTGGCATTTTAAAAGTAATAATTAACTGCCAATTTATCGCTAACTCGATCCCGCCAATTTATACACGATTTGAGTCAAGACGTACGTACTAAGAAAGCGTGAAGCGAAAACTGCCAAAGCTATTTAAATTTGAAATTAGAACGCATTTCCCAGAATAATTAAAATGTGTATTTTTCGAAAAAGTCCGTAGATAATATGTATTATGAAATAATAAAAATGTTAAAACACTTAAAACCTTTGAGAAATAATTAAAATTACTTAAAAAGCTCACTTTTTCTTGGTTTTATAGAAATATACGATTATCTGAATAATGAAAATTACCTTACCTTGTAAATATAGTGCCGATCTTTTCTAAACGACTTCCAGCCATTTTACAAATATTCAAAATTTACCAAAAAAGATTTATTTTACGGTATTATTCTAACCTCCTTTTCGAATCTGACAAGTGAAAACTGAAAATTATAGACAAAATAATATTTTTTTATAAGTTGCCTTTTTGACTTGGTGTGGTAACCTGTAAAAACATTGTTGCAATTGCCACAGTTAGGAACTACAGAAAATTAGTCAAGCAATTTTATATTGATAAACCTCAAGTAAAGTGATGCGAAGTTATCACATTAATTAGCCGGAAGATCGAAAATAAACGAAATAAAATAAAGGCAGGAAATCGCGTCTTGCAAGTACATGCAGGTCGCTGACGGCCATAGATAAGAGACATGAACGGGACCGGACATCTCTTAGCAAAAAAAACCTAGCGGCCCGTTCAAAAGCGAATAACGACCGTAGCGATCTCCAGCCCAAGTGTTGTGCAATGCACATTAAAACGAGGGGACGAAAATAACGGGAATATGATGAAGGTTTCTCGAGAAGCGATCACAAATCTGTAAGGGCGCGCTTTGTTTCGAAGGGACGCACCCTGCCGACAGATAAAACCGAAGGTCGTAGGATATGCGTAGGACCTTTAAAGTTAAATGGCCTTTAAAGTTGTGCCGGCGAGACAATCGATTTCCGAAGAAAGATTTAGGGAATGCACCGTTACGTGCCCATTAGCTAGCGTCCAGGGTCGAAACGTGATGAAGACAAAAGACGCAGTTCCTTTGTTTAATCTGCTTTCAATGCAATGCCGAACGAACCGCATGGCTTGGTTCGAAATATAAATAATGTATTCATAGATCCTAGAATATTGCAAGAGATAACATGCCCGTCCATTTAATCCCTAATTTAATCATTTAGAATATAAAAGTAACATGCGAGAGTCCTTTGTTAGGAATAGACTTCCAATCGATTTAAATACGAACCATAATTGTAAATTTGTGTATAGTACGGTGAATGTAGTGATAGTGGACATGGGCAAATTATTTTTAAGACATAAGTACATATATAATAAATATAAGGCATTTATAATTAGCTATAAGTAATGTACAAATGTTATACAATAATAATTAGTTGTAAAGATGTTTTATAGATTTTCACATGTGTTCAATTAAATTTACAGATACTATTTCAAACTACAGTAAGGAAAGAATACCATTTCTTCCCAAGATGACTGATAATGAAATTAGGCTATTTGATTATAAATGTACCTAGATAAGATTACGTGTGAGGAAGTAATGAAATAATCTACCGGTGTGACAAAAAATGATATGTGTAACTAAATAACATGTGATGTAAATAATTAGAATATAAGATTAATTATAATTAGCTATGAGACGAAGGAGGAGTCAGGTTGGATTTGGATTGGGCGTGGCCTTCAGAAGAAGTGGATAGATCAATGGGATGGTGGCCCGTCCCATGACAGAAAGAGGGAAGATTGGGAGATGGGAAACACCCAACTGTCAAGGTATAAGAATGGCCCGGATCTCAGTCGGAAACAGCATTTGGAAGGGCGAGGAGGGATCAGTGGTCTGAGTTGAAAGCAAGATTTGGGAGGAAGAGGACGAAAAAAAACATAACAGTTGAAAACAGTATTGAATACGAGAGTTGACGAGTTTGCACCAAAAACAAAAAAAAGGAATTGGATCACCAGCCAATTCAGGAGCAGTCGCCATACAGAGCGCCAAGTCAGGCTGGAGCAGCCGCTCACCCAGAACGCCAAACCAGCTCAGAAGCAATCGCTCATCCAGGAACTCAGCCAGCGACCGAAGCGGCCCCGAGTAGCCAGCCGTCAGCCACCGCCCTGCTCGTCATCTTGTCAGCCATGACGAGGCCACCCGGACAATAGGAGCTGTCGTCGGCATCACCGCCTCGTCAATCGAAGATCGAGATCCTTGGAGAAGACCTCTTGACCAGCACGTATAGTATAAGGTAGAATAATTTTTAGTTACGATTAAGAATCATGTACATCTGTCCACCCGTATATGTAAATAAATGTTTGATTTATATGTGTTCCTCATGTATTTGTTCTCCACCTGTCCAATAATTTTTATAACCACAGTGAAATTGACGATGTGATACCTGGAAATAATCGCGGAGCAAGATATTACCAGTATGCGGGGTCGCAATAATGAGAACATAGGTTGAGAATTAAGAGCATCTGATTAAAGTGATAGTAATCATTTCCTAACCGCCTTATAGATCTTATCAACGATTGAGACATCTTATTTTTATGTTCTAATTTTGAAGAAAATTAGCATTTGAATATTGAATGTTATCTATGTAAGCATCTCCTAAGTGAATATTCTACCGGCTGTATGCTGTATAAACCGTACAAACAAAACAAAATATTATAAAAATATTCCAACATTAAAATTTTGTATTGCGTTATAAATAATAAATATAATTTTTAACATTAAGTATGAAATAAAACAGGTTGTCATTAATTATGTGTAAATTTATATGAATATGAAGAACACATGTATTTTTAAATTTCACAAGGGTGCACTGAAAATAATAATGATGTATTTGGCCTTTTTACGTGATATATGTATTGTTGAAAAATTTAAAACAATTGTTAAGTGGAAAACTTAAAAATTAGTTATCATGAAAAAATATTTTAGTCCCTAAAGAATACTATGTGATTTAATATATCTATATTCTCTTAACATGAAATAAAAAACGCTTAATGTGAATAGATTTTGCATTTTAGAAGATCAAAATAATATACTGGCCGCCACACCGTTATTAAATCATCGAATCGCTTACTCTTTATGACTTTACGACATAATTTTCTATTAACTAGGCTGGCAAATGTCATTTATTTAAAAATAAAAAAAATTTTGGTTCGTTAGTAAATTATTTAATCATCGTAAGTATAAGTATTTATGCAGGGCCAGGCCGGGCGCGACGTAGAGGGGGCGCCAAAATTTAAGCACCCTGTGGGAAAATTTTAAACAAGCCGGGTTCCATGTGATGATGGACGTGTTCTGATTAAGGTGAACGAGTTTCAGTAAATTGAAATTCACGAAATCTTATTTACATTTCATTATGTGTCAGGAAAGGCGATTGGATCTAGGAATTTTGTCCATCGAGAATGACATTGCCCAAGTATAAAATTATTCTGATTCAATTAAAATGACCATCTATGTGTTAAAATTTAAAAAATAATATTTTTTGAATAAAACACCTACATACCGAAAAAATCCCATTCTTTTCCGGAACAGTTTTACGAGTTTGTACTCATGTTTCGGTTCCACTCAGCTATATAAAGAAATGATTTTATATCTGGATTTTAAATTTTTGGAATAAAAGAGAAAAAAATGATTTTACATTTACTTCTTTCGGCGCCCTATGTGATTTATTTTATTAGAATAAATATAACAACATACAGAAATATAAATGGATCATCACATAACAAGAAATATATGAAACAATATACAATTAGTGCAGAAAATATAATACACTAGAGAAACAAAAAAGAACAAAAATAATGTATACAATTTTATAAATATATGCTTCAAATATACAGTTAAAATTCATTGACAATCCAGATATAGGGTGACAATAATCACATACACTGCCTCAGTAGGAAAAAAGCACAATACAGAAAGGTTTGAGTCAGGTTTGACAAATCTGTTAAATAAATTGACATGAGACAAGAGGGAGCCGAAATTGTCTAACATAACACCTAACTGTTTAACTTGGCATTAGAATCTTAGTCTTTCATTACCAACACTGACAATGAGTCTTCTATTAATCTTGCCTTTTAGAGTCAGGGCAACTGTTTTGTGAGGTGCCAAAGTTAATCTATTTCACTCACACCATTCAGTTATTAGCTGTATTGACCTGATGCACTGTTGATCGCATTGTTTTTGAGATTTACTGGATACTAAAAAAAGAGTGTCATCCGTGTAGGCAAAGGAAGCAGAAGCAGATTATTAAAAAGTGTATTCGAAATCGTGGGACTAAGGACCGAGCCCTCAGGGAATCATTTGATTCGATTCATCATATCAAATTGATTCGTCATATGTAACTGTGGCCATTTTATGACTTAGATAACTATGTAGAATATTGAACAGGTACTTGGGACATCGACGAAACTTCAATTTAGTTAGAATCATAGACCAAGATGCATTATCAAACGCTTCTGAAATATCTAAAACGATATCTACTTCACATTTAAGCAATCGGGGGCGTATCTCATGGCTTGCACCGTGAACATCCCTCGAACAAAGCAAAACTGACGTTGACAGTTAATCTCGGTTTGACTTTGGCCTTGGAAATTACGCATAGCTCTACATGTTCAGGAAAACACCATATCTCATGCACACATTGAAAACATAAATAACTTCCGATTTTGCAACTTTCCATACATTTTTAACATTTATACCGGTGAGTCAGTCAATACCAAGCGCTTTGGTTGCTCCTAGATCTATATAGATGTGGTTTAGTTCTGCCTCCGTTATTGATGGTGGTTCACTCAGATTCACAATCATAATACTGATAGGTACTCTAGCTAGGGATCGTATTTGTTTATAGTGGGTAGTCATCCTCTCGTACAACACCTTCATACCATATAGAATTACTTTATTATTTTATAATTAGCCATCTTAACAGTCATTGCAGGGATGCAATCTAAAGATCGTAAGCAATCTAAAAGAATTTCTATTAATAAACTTAGGGATGTCTAACATATGAAATATATAAGGTTACATGTTTTAGAAAAATAAGGATAAGATAAGGGATAAGAAAGCTTTTACAGATATGTGAAACTTTTACAGATATGCCAGTGAATACAATATTTCATACAATGCTAGCAAATCGGTCATAGTGGCGTTCAAATATGGAAAAGGGCCAGATAATATCCCTCCTGTGTGGCTGGACGGAATGAAATTGAGCGTTCAAAATAAGGTCAAATACCTTGGGCATATATTCAATGAAGATGGACAAGACGATGATGATATAGAACGGCAGAGGAGACAGTTGAGCGTTCGAGCAAATATGCTGTCATGGCGTTTCTACCGATGCAGTAAGGAGGTGAAGAGCATCCTGTTTAAATCGTTCTTCACCAGCATGTATACCTGCGAGCTCTGGTCGAAATACAAGCAAGTGACGTATAACCGTCTCCGAATTCAGTACAACAACTCATACAGAATACTGTTTGGATTGGCGCGTTATTGTAGCGCATCTACAATGTTTACCGAAGGCCGTATACATGGATTCGTTCCGCTTCTAAGACATCGAGTTGCTGGCATAAAGCGGCAGCTGGAGCTCAGCACCAACTCTCTGGTGCAAGTGGCGCTCTCATGGAAAGCTGGTTCCCTGACCAGAGAATGGCAGCGCTTACAAAATAGTTATATATACAACAATGGCCGTGACTGAAGTAGTTATGAACTTTTTACTTTTTATTAACTTTTAAATTTTTTTTTTTTTTTGTGTTTATTAATATTTTTCTTGGTTTTTTTTATCACAGCATATTTATTTCATAACTTTTAATGTATAACTTAATATGTATTATCTTTATGGCGAATCAGGTTTAAAAAAAAAAAAATCTGATCACGCTGGAATAAACACATTATTATTATTATGATTTTACTAAAGTTTTTATGTAAAAAAATATCTTCTTCACTGCTAAATAAAAACTTTTATTTTATTGTGTAAATTTGAATTCGCCCTCGAAGAAAAATCTATAATTTTTAGGTGTGCACGGATATCGTTAATTTCATGATGTATTGATAAATACTAATAACACCCCTCTTGACTGATTCCTTCATTTTTGATGCCTCGTCCACCATGGCAGAAATTAAAGAGAATGACCAAAAGCAGTTAGGACCGCGTACGGCTAGTGAAGAGAATTGTGACTGAGGAACGAATCTTGAAAGGAGGAATCTGATTTCCAATACAGTTCTTTGTAGTGAAAATAGGATTAAGGAATGGATAAATCTAAATATTTTGGGGGCTACTCGCATGAATGAATGAAAAAGTTAAGATAAATAAATATATATGTATTTCATAATCAATTTATCAATACAGAATTGTTTAGGTCAGATTAATACATTATTATAATATATGATATTATATTAGCTTTTACAGAATACAGTGGTTGATGCATTTTATTGGTCTACTGTGTAGATAAATAAGGTAATGTGATGTGAAGTGATTTATCATTATTATTTTTCATAAATATAAATTAGTTTTGATGTTTGTCTATTGTATGTCAGTTTTTAGTCTTACTCTTTGTCTTGTTTGTAAACAGTTCAGTATAGTTTTTACAACGGTAACCATAAAATAAAACAAGTAATGTCATTTTAGAAGAGAGTTTTTCTTGAAAAATCAGCACACACATCATTATTTTCATAAGATTAGTTAATAAATATAAAATTAATTAATAATTACTAAAAATAAAATTTGCACTGATATTTAAAAATCAATAATAAATGTTTTTCTGTTGGAAAAAAACATACTAAGACATGTACAAATTTGGAAAATGGTATAAATTCTTTACATGTAGGTATATATATGTATTTACAAAAATATTTATTGTGTTTATTAACTATTATTTATATACATATTTTTTTTTCTAATCTCTGACAATAGTTTTAGTGAAAAAATAAATATAATAAAGAGTATTTAATTTTAGCTATCAAATTATTGTTTTAAGTAATATATTTACACTACAATTTAAATAAATAAAATGGGTATTATTTTAAATAAGAATTTATTGTGCAAATATAAATTAATTTATAGTCCACTCGTAACACTGATAATTTATCATCTTTATGATCAAATAATTTTTTTAGTTTCAACTTGATTTCAACACCTTAATTACAGTGGACAATTGGAGGTCTTTTCAATTAAAAATGGATACATTTTTATTTGTCAGGAATATTGTCTCATATGTTTATTATATTAAAAAATATATATGAGCGAATCACCATATTTTCCTAAATTTATTAATATTTTTTTCACATCCATTATTACCAGATAGAATACTTAACATTACACCTTTAAGGTTGGTATCTTAAAAAGTGCATCACCTTAGTCAATTCTAATGCATTACAGTGTACTGCCAAATTGCAATATAATTAATTGTAATAAAAATATAACAATAATAAGTAGTTATTGATTTCGATTTTTATTCCTGTGGTGTGCATGAAAAATTGCGGGGAACATAGGCCGGGGCAGTTCTTTGGATGCTAGGGGATCCAAGTCAATTGATGGCATTGTCGCAGTTGCAATGATATGGTCAGAACTCTCTTCAGGCTTTTCATCATAATATGCCCATCTTGAAGGACTAAAATAAAAATATATTTTTTATGGCAAAATACATATAGTATCATTTTAAAACTAAGTCAAAGCAGCCTCTCGAGAGCTGAACTTTGGGTCTGCAAGGGAATGCAAAATATATAAAGACATTTCATTTTTAAAAACAACTGTGTAGGTAGTAACCTACTTCTGGTGTGTTCAGTAATAATTTAATTCAATCTCAGAAGGGATAATTTTGTACTATGATTTTTTCTTGTCATTATTAACAGGTTTTCACCTATATTATATTAGTATGTATATTATGTATTAAAAATAATGAAATGGATTACATTTCAATATTATCTTACCTATTTTCACTTGGAATGACGTCAAAGAAGACTTGGTTTTTTATTTTACTTCCCGCTTTGCCAGGAGACGGAGCTTTAACAAAAACTCTTCTTTTATTGGATGAAGCTACATCCAGATCTTCTTTTATTTCACCATTTAACTGTTTTTTAGTGTCAATAGATTCCGTAAAGTTATTATCAGTTTTTGTAAATGTTTGCGTGGAACTCTGTTCAGCTTTTTCATCTTTTGTTTTGCCATCACTATTTTTACTGTCATCATCTCCATAAAAGTGTTTGTGCTCGCTTACATCTGGCTTCCATACATTATTATAGTTTTCCTTTATTATTTCATCACCTTCATTAGTTCTCTCAGCCAAGTTAGTGGTTCTAGATAAATAATGTTTCATCGGATCTTGGTTGTGCGGGTATTTATAAAGAACATTCCCAATATAGAAATGTTTTATGGGTTTTATTGTAGTCGGTCTAGAGCTGGACGGTGCGCTTTGGGAAGGTCTCCGTGTACTTTTATACCTTTGGTCTTGGTCTATAACTATAGAAATATCACTGTGGTGTTGAGTCCCATATTCGGAAGCCACATTCAAATTAACTTGAGATGGTTTTGGTCTATTGGGGTATCTGGTCGGTTTTTTATGAGAGTTATTTGGTCTTTCTTTATGAATAGAGTAACTATTGTCATTTTCATTGTCATCGTCAGTAGGGAAGTTTTCGTCAGGTTTGTTAGTCCATGAAGAAAAATGTCCAAAGTCACTTTGTAATGGAGTGTTGTAAGATTGGTCATTGTCATTGTCTTGTTCAGTATTGTCAAAAGTAGGTCTTGGGTATTGAGGTCTATTGAAGTTAGTCATAGGTTTTTGTAAAAGAGGTGTTTGATAGTTGGGTCTGTTAAAAAGAGGAATATTTTCTTCATCAGAACCAATTGAAGAATAACCGTCATCAGTGTCAAAATTATTGTCAAGTTGCGGTGGTTTAGGTCGAGGTTTGTTGTCAATGTATATGGTAATTCCTGCGCCAACGGGTCTCAAAATTTGAGGCCGAACTGGCCTAGGATTGGTTCCATAACTGTTGTCAGAGGCTACAATTATTGGTCTACTATTGGAAGAACTAGAAGTTGTAGGGTAGTTTTGATTGCCATTTGTACTGTACTGAGGTCTAGGGCGGTTAAATAAGTCGGGCCTTTGCGTTGTCTCTACATGACTAAAAGTTACTAGACTGTATGGATTGTACTCAGTCGTAGAATGGTAGTTTGGTCGGTAGTGACTCGGTCTCTGCTGATGGTCAGGATTTTGATCAAAATCATATCTGTCGGAGAATGTCTCAGGCCTATAACTTGTACCTTGAGGTCTTAAGTAAGTAGGTGTATGTGTGCTGTATTGTACGTCTGTATTGAAAGGTCTGTTGTCAGCTACTGGTCGATACTCTAATTTGTTTTGGTTATAAACAGGTCTTTTGTTGAATGGATAAGTCGGGTTTGAACTGTGAGATTGTTGTCCTTGTACTGTTATTTTTATTGTTTCTTTTTGACTGTCATATCTGGGTGATGTAGTTTTTGGTACTATATTAATTAAGTATGTGAATTTGTCAGGTTTTTCTGTTGATTGATAGTCTTCTTGATAAATTGTTATGTGCGGTCTTACTACAGGTCGAAGAGGTCTGGGAGTGGTTTGTCTATTAAAGAGGTTATTAAAAAATGGAAAGTTATCAGAAAATGAAGTACCATAAGTTTTTGCAGCACTTGAGAGATTAGTCATTACACCATCTATAGTGTCTAATGTATCATTCGTTTTTGTCTTCTGTAAAGGGTCTTGAGGATTCAAGTAGTCATTATCATTCAACGACCTCCTATTTTGTAAAATACTATTAGTTTGAGTCCGGAAAGTTGCGTTGATACCTAATAAAGTTTTGCTTAAAAAGTCCAGTTTGCCATCTAGTTTGATGGAGGTAGTCGGTAACGTTGATGTGATTTGTACAGTCTGTCGTGAAGGTTTACTAGATGGTTTTGTCCTCGGAAACTGGGATATTGTAGTGGGTTTGGAAGGTGGGGTTGTTTTCTTCGGTATGTCAAGTTTATCGTCAATTATGATCGGCTCCGGGGTTACAGTCAGTTTATTTTTTGAGGTGGTCTTTTTATTAATACTTGAAAAAATGTCAGAAAGTAGGTTATTAAATGTTGGTTGCGTAATATGCGGCTGTTTGGTAGTCAGTTTAGATCTGGTAGTTCTGTCAAAGTTATTAATGTCATTGTCAAGGTCACGTTCGGTCCATGGGGAAAGGTCAAAGTTATTTAGTAAAAAGCTGTCACAGGGTACACGCTCGTTGCGGAATTCATCTGGAGACAGGAAAACAAATGGTTGTAAAGTATCAACGTTCTCCATTGTCTGGCATAGAACTTGGGCCAGAGTTATCTTCCTAATTTGTTGCAGTTGAGCGGGTGTGAAGGATGAATGGAATTCACCATTTTCGTACCTAAAAAAATATGCATGTCAGTTTAAAAGCACCATAAATTATATGTAAGTACTGAAAATAGTATGTAATTTGAGAAAATTAATATTAATGTATTGAGTTATTACCAGAAACGATCACCCCTCCTGAAGTTGGAGAACTGTTGAGCTATAATGCAAGCAAATGTTGGTCCCACAAGTCCTCCGACAACGGGTCTCTCTGCCATACCACCAGTGAAAAGATCGATGTCTTCCACATCTCTAGAGACCACAAAAACACAATGTTACTCACTGCTGTTAATGTTTAAAATGGACAATTTGCGCAACAAAGTATTGAGTATTTTTTATTAATAAATATTGACTTTCGCTATATATAAAAATAAATATACTTTACAGATAAACATCTTGCATTCTTCTAACTGCCCTCAGTGGCATTATTTTCAACAAATCCGACCAAAGGTCTATGGGAGAGAGTCCGCAAGGTTCTCGCCAATTCACATATGCCGGGATACCATGGTCTCTACCACGCTGGATGTTAATGGAAGCCAAGTCCATGCCGAATGTGAATCGGGAGGTTTGGAAGAGATGATTAGTTAGCTCCGGCGATAGGAATTCATCCCGTTTTTGTGAGGGTTGGTTGGATAGCCCCAATATTAAACGGTCTACAGCACCGAGACTCCAGATGTTAGAAGGGTTGGTTTGCTCTTCATGAAGTGATACATCTGTAAAAGATTTTTTATTTTATAACAAAAGTATGTTCTATATCATATAAAATATTTAGTTAAACAAGATTTTATGTTTACTCTTTTTAAAACATAGGCCCCAAAAAACAATTCAACTCTAATTTTTAAAAAAATTATTTTGACTATTGATTATTAAAATTTTATGAAAAATATTGAGGAAAATTTTTTGTTTTAACCTTTTTTTCTGTTTATCATGACAAAAAATACAATAAAATACCAAGCGGATGTTTTTCAAGAAATATCTCAACATAATAAATACATTGCACTGCTTTCATAAAACTTCAGAACGAGGAATTATAAATTCATCATAAAAAAATTCAGGTAATTTATCATCATTAGTGTATGAAAGAGTTTTATAAATAATAATTGAGATCTGGTTGGATTAAAGTGATCATCGGATTGAATTGGATTATAAGAATATATTGTTCAACTTACTATTAGGGATGGGCCGATGGAAGCGATCATATCTTATGAAGGAATCTTGAACAAGGCTGTGACCGAACCTAAAGGCCGCAGCTCCAAAAGCATTAGCTGGGTTCGGGTTGACTTTTGAACTGTATCCCTTGAAAAAACCCTTCTTCAGCAAATTCAAATCAAACAATCGCAGCACTTCAGATCCTAAGAAATGAATAAAACATTTATTTTAATTACCTATTACATATTGAATAATAAGAATAATGTATATTTTTACTAAAAAAGGAGGATCATATTTCAGATAAACTAAAAAATTGTACATTGCAAGACTAGTGATGAGATATACGGTGATTGGTATTCAATGAGGTAGTGGAGCATGTCAGAAATGAGGTTTTGTAGTATGTTCAAGAAAATAAGAAAAAAATCCAGATTACCATAGTTTTTGAATTATTTAAAAATGTGTAATACTTTCGGAGATATTGGCGTTCAAAGTTGGGTTTGTTGAAAAACATTTGGATTATCAATATCCACCGTGCGAGGTCACGTCTCTCGTATGTACCGGATAGTACTAACAATAATAGTACTACTCGGAAGATGTAACATCACGTCTCTCGTGTGGTATAAACCGGTTAATTTTAAAACACGCATCTGTAGCTTTGCCATATTTCGAGATATCGAAAAAATTCTTTCAGTTTTGTGAATGAGATTTTTCAAAGAATTTAAAAAAAATAATGTTCCTACTACGTCATTGTGACAATGATTGGTAAATGTTATTTAAAGGTTATAAATTTGGATTGGTGATTGCTTATCGAATTACCAATCATCATTACAATCTGACAGGAATAAGATAAATATAGATTATTTCGGATTAGTAGTCTTGAATGATTTATACCTATAGACTGGATCAGGTATGTTAACAATCTGTAAATCGATTATTTTTTGATTACATTAGTGACCATAAAATGAAAAAAATAAATTGCCGGAAATAAGAAAAATAGTACCAAAAGTTATTGATTTAATTTTAGATCTTATCTGGACAGAAATTGAGTTGTCTCTGTACTAATATTACAGAAAATATAGGTTTAAATTGGTTTGGGGGTAGAGATTCATAAAAAAAACAATGCCATGTATTTTTCCTTACCTAAGACAATTGGAAGAAATTCTTTGTAGGTGATGTGTTGGACAAAGGCCCCGATGATTTTCCTTGTCTCTTGATAGACCTTTTCATCACTCCAGTGAGGGTTGATGTGAGAGAGCTCCGTGGCCATTCTGTAAAGGGGGACAATGATTAGAATGGATTTAGTTTGTTAGGCATTTATTTAATAATGATAGGTATTTAATAGTTCAATTATTACATAAGTCTTCAGAACGAGGAATTAAAAGTTCATCACTTTAAATTTTCAGAGAGAATATCATCATGAGGTTACGTATGTAATAATCATCTTTAGTAATATTAACTATAATTCTATATAATTTATCTATAACTTTTACAGTATATGAAAAACACCTTTAACATATTTGTCTCTTAATGAATGTAAAATAAATAAAAAAACTTAAGTAGGTCAATTAATTTAGTTGTTTAACCTTTTAAATGTCATGAGCGCGTTAACGCACCAAATTTTGTATGTTACACTGAGCTATTAGCGTGTTGACACACACTTTTGAACCTTGCGAATTTGCAGGGATTAAAGTAATATTTTTAAATCATTTTTCCATTTGTGGACAACAGGTCCCAGCTTTTGATAGATAAGTCAAGACCCTTAAAGCCTAGTCTTACCCTGTGCGGTGTCTTTCATTTCAAATAGAGTTGGCAGTTAAAAGGTTAATATGATGAACAAACCTATTATGTTTCCTAAGCCACACAATATGCATGGCCACCAAGCCAGGGTGCTCATTTACCCTTCCATCCCCGGCCTTGAAGCATGAGGAGTCCAGCGCCCCCCCTCTGCAGAGCGTCTCCGTGTCGCTCGCCTCTGGTGGTAGTATAGGCCGTCGGGTTTGCACACGGCCATATTGTAGCATGCCTGTAATAATAATCTATATTATAATCGCGCATCGTATCCATTGTATCCTATGTTAGTGTAAAAATTTTTTATTAGATATCCGCTAGATAGCAGTACAGATTAGCAAAAATAATTTATAGCATTATCATGCCAGATGTGGTACACAATTGTAAACAGTAATAAAAAAATTCACATTTTGTATTCAACAATATAAAACTCAAACTGTTAGTTCTATCACAACACGGTCATGATCATAGTGCATTTGTTACTTTTTGAGGATCTATCAGATTTCAAATCACATGTGATCAATGTAACTATTTAATAATCATTTTAGGAGGCCACTCTTTCCGGAGTATTCTCCCAACAACTCCATATCCCGATGTATGACAGACTTAACATGGTAACAATTGGACTTAACAATTCCATATCCCAATGGATGGATCCAACTAATCATAAGGGTAATCAGCTTAAAATAATTCAAAGATCTATTCCCCGCACTCCCTGGTTCTCCAAAAAAAATGTTTCCAAAAGAACAATATCAAATATCTCTAGAATGAGAATTAGGTATTGCCAGGGAGTCTCACATTTATTCAGATTGAACTTGATAGATTCCCCAATGTGTGAGTGTGGTGCCGAGGAGGAAAACCTTGACCATATCTTCTTTGCCTGTCCATTGCTGATCACAGTTTTTTTTTACAGTAATCTCGTCAATGATAATTTTCAACTCCCGGTTAACTTGTGTCATCTTCTTTCCCTTAACTCGCCACATTTAATCTATATAATAGCAAATTTTTTGAACGACAATGGTATTGACTTGTGATATAATATTTCCTATTCTATAATATTATTTAACTTTTTTCTATAAAATAAGGTTTTAACTTGATTAATGGTACAGATCACTCTTGAAGGGTGGATTGTCTATTTAAAAGAAGAAGAAGAAGACTGTTACATTAACAAGTTCGATATTTATAAAGAGGATCCTACCATTCCGGAAAATCCTCAATTTATCAGACTGCCTGGCTGAGCTGCTGTAGACGGGAGAAGCATCGATATAAGCCGTGACCTGATTCATCTGCTCCCGGTAACCTAGCTCACAACCTGCACGGGGTGCAGGGCTGGAGCGCAGAAACTCTAGGCAGCGGATGCCCTGCGGCCCGTAGAAAGGATCCGTCTCATGCACGGAGATAGGTAGGCACTCAGGATGCTGGCGGAGGGGGAAAATAACAATTATGAAAATAAAGATCAACTAATATTTTGGTAGATGCAAGTCTACTGGAATGCTTGACTTATATCATATGTAAAGTAAATAATTGATGGAAAGTTTATTATTTTTTTATGGATGTTGAAATCAATTTTTGAAGGATGGTCTAGACCAGTGATGAGATGCTACTTTTAACTCATTGGTGTGATTGTGATTGATATTCGATAATATCAGTGATTGAAAACTGTGATCACAGTTTCATTACTAGTATGCATGCACTGCACAATATCACAATACACAAAATAAATTAAAAAAAAACATAGTTTTGAGCATATTTACATATATGATTCAAACTACATTAGCGTAAAAACATATTCTAACATATATAATTAATATATAACTAATTCATCATCACAAAGAGAATAAAAACTGTAAAAAAAGTGAGTTTATTTTTCAGGTCAAATGCGTAAAATGTTTTGGCAGAATCTACCAGATGATGGTTAATTATAACGTCATTCTTTTATCAATATTTTCATTTCATATGCAGATGCACAGAATCACGATTCACGACCAAATATAAATAAAATGAATCGCGAATCACAATATTCCCAGATATTTAATCACAGATAGCGAGTGTGACTCAAAAATATCAGTGATTAACTCACGGTTCATAATTTTAAGCTCATCACTAGTCTAGACCTTCAACTCAGCATTTGAATGGCAGTCGTAAAAGGCCTGTTAAAATAAATGATTTTGTATTAAAAAACAACCAATCGTTAATACATGGTTATTTTTAAGTTCTATTTGGGTCAGCGGTCCATCACTTAAGTCATGTACTCCTGTCCTTTGCCATCTCAGTCACATGCGACCACTGCGGCTGTAGCCTCCTATCGTTCAGCTGACCCAATTAATCTTTGCTTGTGTATTTACAATATTTTTAAAGTCTCACCAGTAACACCCTGGGCATAAACTCTCTTCCGCCATCCCCGCAGCAGCGCGGCACTGACCCATTGAACCCCCGAGCCTGCGACGATGAGGTGATGTCGTGGTCCAAGAACTGTCCCCATTGCATGAGCATGTGTGTGACGGGAGCGTCTCGCGCGCCCTGCTCGCCGCGCGCCCAGTGCACCGCTTCGCTCACGGCGCGGGCTGAGGGCAGGCGCCCGCCGGCCCTTCCCAGACGGGGCTCCTGCACGCCGTCCGCGTAGTCCGCGGGCAGGAAGCGCTGCACGGCCGAGAGGGCAGAGCCCCAGCGCGGGCGCCGGGCGTTGTTGCACGTGCCGTCGTGCGTGCGATATCTGCGAAAAATAGCAGCAAGGTGTTAAAACCAATCGGACAGTGTACAATGCATATGTATAACATTAAGCAAAAGTAAAATGGTAAGAAGAGTTAAGTAGAATAGATCATGCAAAGATGGTGAAATACAATAAGTCAGGGAAGATCATATAAAAAGTAATTAAAAAATACAACATCAGGTGTCTTAAAAGACGTCAAATGTGCTTTATGCAAGAATATGCAAAAATGTAGAAAAAATAAATAGGAAGCAGGATTTAAGAAGTGAAAAATTCTTACTCAACGCGTCAATATCAGTTTTCACATTTTATAAACATTTATTCTTTTTAATATTAGAAGATATAATACATTTTTAAAATAATCACTAGGATATATATTTTAAACATTTATTTCTTCTCTATGAGAGTAAGACTCGTGTATAGAAAAGGAGTATATACGAGAGTGTATAGTTTGTTCCAGTTAGTCTGTGTAAATATTTTTTGACTTCATATACAAATTTATAGTAGCCTAATTTTTAATTTTTTTTTTTTTAAATAGAGATGCGTACACGGAATACATGTCACATCAATATTCTTACTATTTTCAAACTAAGCTAAATGCTTGTGCTATGAAAATAGGACTAACTTGCTGGTGTCCTGGAACGAGGCGCGAACCCCCGACCACTAGATCACAAGGCCAACGTCTTGACCACTAAACCAACAAGCTACTCAAATTGTGATGGGAAGATTGTTAAAAAAAAATTTGATGCTTTGATAAATATAGTGATTTAGAGGTACATACGTAGGTAAGTACGTTAAATTTATTCTGTTTATATAAAACAAAAATTAAATACGGTTACGCAAAAAATATGAATGTTTGATATTACGTTGCATTTTTGCTGGAAGTATAATTAATATTTGGACATGTGATTGTTGTTGCCGAAATATTTTTGCACGGACGTATTGCGATATATGAGAACATTTAATTTTGCTACGGCCATAAAATACTTGTAATTGTGGATTAATTGATTAAAAATGCCCACAAGCATCCGTACATTTTATGAGGCAGAGAGATACAAATGTTGATTGCGGACAGGGACGAAACCATGGGTGGGCGGAGGGGCAGCAGCCCACATTCAGGTGCGGAGCTGGAGTTTCATTTAATGTGCAAAAAATTAAAATGTTCAATATTTTAATTACAATTTAGTGATCGGAAGCACTGTTTAATGAAAAAAAATCGCTATAAAAAAACCAAGTACACTATTTTTTACGGCGTTAAAATACCTAGTTCCACCCCTGATTGCGGATGGATTAAAATTGACGTCACATTGCATTAATATTGATTTATAGAATTTTAAAACTTTTAATTTAAAAAAAAAATTTTATGCGTGAATGTAAAATGTACATTTCATTTAAAACTTTCTTTTAAATCACTTCACGAGTTGAATTTAATTCACCGACCGGTTTAAAAACCACAATGTAAAGTTTGTAATTAAATATAAAAAATATATACATTTCAATCGATAAATAGAAAAGAAAATGAACGTTGATGTAACTCTTCAGAACGAGGAATTATAAGATCATCATCTTGGTAATATTTCAGACAGGAATTCATCACGAGATTGCATCAGTTCATTTTTTAATTTAAATTTTTTTTAAGGATGTCAAAGAATGAAAAAAAAAAAATTCGAACAAATTCGATTAAATATTTCAAAGATGAATTAACCTTTTTGACGCAGGAGGGCATCTAGGTTCACCCCTCAGGGGGCACCGCTGCCTCAGGGGGCTGTGCAGAGGGCGCAAAGGGCGGATCCTGCTTTGCACCCCATCACTGTCATCGTCGTCTTGTTCATCGTCTTCTGATGAAATGCGGCTCTCCAGCTCATCGGGGAATCTGTGGGGAAAATATTATTTTTAGAATGAAATAAATATATGAATCGGTATTTGAATATGATGACAATTTAAAGTTATCAATCTTTTACAAGCTGATATTTGTATAGAATAAGTAGTAAATATCTCTGGCTAGAAGATACCTATATATATATGATTTATTTCCACCTATAAAGATAACAGATTAATCACATCTTATTTAAATACGGCATTCAATTTTTAAAACTTTTTGTACATCTGAAATAACACCACATCTGTTTATTATATTTTTAGCTAAGCTCATATTTTTAAACTTTTCGGCATTATAAATAAATGCTAATGGATTAAAAATATATTAATTGATAAAACAAATAGAAAATAAGCAATCGAAACGTGAAAAAAAATCACAAATATAAGACATATATATTTTAGCAATATTTGAATACTTCCAAGAACACACAATTACTAGATTTTTACCTACAGAGGCACTGTTATTAAACAAATATCACATATCTCATAGTGAAAAAGCTATTTTTATTATATTTAATGGAAAATATATGGAAGTATGGGGTAATTACAGGGCTTACGACAGCTTCGGCTGGCTTAAGTGATCACTTTATTTATATATTTAAAAAAAATCAGATTCTCATAGTGATAACGTATATGTTGTTTAAAAAAGGAAAAAAGAATGATTAAATTTGGTCCATAGATGGCGACGGTGTAGTGGTACTCGAAGCGAGACCATATACAACTTTCAAAAATTTGATAACTGTGGAGATTGAGGGGTGAGAATTGGTGAACTTAAGGCAGCCGATGACAGGTCGTAAGCCCTGTAATTACCCCACACTTCCATATATTTTTCATTAAATATAATAAAAAATAGCGTTGTCTTCATGAGGTATCTGATATTTGTTTAATAACATATATATTTCCTTACGTCCGCCAATCCGTGTGGCTTAGCAATATAATATATATATATATATATATACATATATTGGCAGCTCACCGTGTCGCGTGGCAAATAAAATCTGAGGTCAATTCTATCATGTGAAATAGTGCGGTTATCGCGTCAAATAAAAAATATTGTTTTGCTATTGTGTTTTGTTGATTTTTTAAATAAATTAAATTTATGAAAATTATTATTTTCCCATCATTATAGAAGGATTATTCCTAGGAGCAGTTCTCTAATAAAAGCGTAATATTATGAGTACATTTAATTAAAACGCAAATGGTGGTAGACATGGCAGTCTACTCTGTCCTGCTCGTGTATTGTACGTGAGGTGTGATGTGTATGCGTAACATATGCGCGCGCATGTAACTGTCTTATTATAATAACGTGTACGCGACAGCCATTTAAAATGGTTTCGATTGTTCTACATTACTTTTGATCACGAATTAATATTTCACCATCTGTTGTTTGTGCGACCTTTCTACAAGGCAGAAGAAAGCCAGTTCTGTGCACCGCGATAACTTTCACAAGTTTATGGTCACGGAATAGTCGCCTGCAGTGTGGTCGTCAACCGCGGCCCGTCACGAGTCATACTAATGAAGAACTAAAGAGGCATACTCATGAAGAGCGTAAGAGGCATACTAATGAAGAACTAAAGAAGCATACTAATGAAGAGCTAAGAAACGTTCGCATTGTGCTAACTATAATCTCATTGACAACTAGAAAAACTAACGCGTTAATATTCCTAAAGTGTAAATAATTACCTACTCACTGTTTAATAGCAATACAGTGTTTTATTTTCAAATTTTTGTAGATAGAATACAGTGTTTTGTTTTCAAATTTTTGTAAATAGAATACAGTGTTTTAATTTTCAAATTTTTGTAAATAGATCTATTTGAAGAATGTACCTTTAGAGCAAATAGGTCGCATGTCCACCCAACTCGTACATTTCAAATGATATTGACAATTGATTCCAATATAATATATCAGTTTCTTTTCAAATTTCAGTACGCGTGACATAACGAAAAACATATGTATTATTATTAGATACCGGATTGAATCTAATTAGAACTATATTTTTTTCTGTATTTTATGCATAAATATGTCAACACGAAAACTGATTTCATATTTTAAAACTCCAACAAAGAGCTTGTACTCTTAAAATAGGACTAACTTGGATGGTAGCCAGCGGGTTCCAGCCCCGACCTTAGATGCCAATGAAGGACAACAAGGCACAGAAACTAGTTGGAACTAATACAATCATTTCCAATATAAATAGATTTATATAATAATTTATTTTTTAAAGGTTGATAATGCGACTGTGAGGCTGATAATTTTATATAGATGCAAAATAAGACACTTTGCGGAGCAAGAAAACAAAAGGCCATCCAAATATGTATTTGAGAACAATTTTCTCCGCACAACACTATATATATATATATAAGTGAATCTCATGAACTCTTGAGTTCATGAGATCTGTATACGAGGCGGAGCAGGGTGAACTAGAAAAATATATTCAGATCATATAAAATAAATGTATTTACCGAAATATTTTATTATTAAGGAGAATAAATTCTTATTGTGAAGTTGTAGTTTTTCAGAACACGGTTAATACTTTCAAATAGTGTAATAACAAATGTATCAATTTGAAAGTGCAACACATAAGTTCGAAAATTTGTTGTTAATTTACAATGTTGACGTGGTGTAAAAGGTCAGCGCACTCCCCCGGTTAGGAAGAGTTCCTGGTTCGAGTCCGGGTGACAACAAAAATATTTTCTCGATAAATTGATTTTATCTGAATATATTTCTTATTGATACATTTAATTTGTATTGAAATATTGTATTATTAAGGAAGAACACTTTCTTATTGTGAAGTTGTAATTAAATTATAATTAATTTTATGGAAACAAAAACAAAGTAGATGGAACGGTAGATGTATTCATTTGAAAAAATGTAACATATGGGTTCGACAATTTGTCAACAAGTCTGTTGTAGCATAGTTGGATAATGCACCTTTCCCAGATTGGAAAGAGATCCAGGTTCGAATCGATAAAATTGATTATATATGTATATCTTTCTAATTAATACATTTAATTAGAATTTAAAGAAATATATTATAACTAGTGTTTAAAACTCGTCCTTTAACTGGCACAAAACGTACAATGTGTGTATGGTTTATATGAAAAAAATGTTATATTTTAAATAATTACTTAATTTACAGTGCAGTACAGAAACAATATAAGAATTTAAATGAATCAATAAATTGTATATTTCAAAGAAAACCAGCACTTCACTTTGGAGTGACGAACTTTTGCGATGAACGTCTTAATTTGTTAAAAATGTGATGAGCACAAAACAATGGTTCGTCTTCTCTGTCCAGATACCATTTAACAAATTTAAGCAGTTGTACGCCACTGGTTATAACAAAATGAGCGAGAGTGGATGGAGTTAGCTCCACGACTTTCACTTGAAAATATGTCGTGTTCGGCGTGCGTGGTGTTTTTTCTTTCGATACGAATTAGTGTATGTAAACATATTCAGAATTGTAAAATCTTCGAAGAACGCGCGAGCCACTGATCGGATGGAGGAAAAATGAATATTAAGCGCGATGATAAAAAAGATTTATGTTGCGCGGGGGGCGAAGAATGCGGAATGTAAGATAAATGTAAGATAAAAAAAACCTCGGAGAAGACGATACGGGAAGTATCGTTGGGAGAATGCAAATAGCGGATAGAAGTGAAGAATCGATAGATTACAATCCATTCTAAATGCGGCTGCACGGATAATATAGGGAATTTCCAAATTCTCTCATATAACATTCTTTTTACATCAGCTAAATTGGCTACGATTCCCAGAAATAGTTGAATTTAAATTATGCTGGTTGATGTATGAGGCGGCACACAACATGGCGCCTCTGTATATTCAAGAACTTTGTATCCCAGACAATTTGAATGGTACACATCAAACTCTCAGGTCAGCCGCAGGAAGGGTTGTAGAACCGACCATTCGTTACCAGAAGTCTAAATTTAGTGAACGGGCATTTGCGGTGGCAGGTCCAAAAGCGTATATGACGTAAGTGTTGATGGCATCAGAAGTAGATGACGTCCGTGGAAGACTTGGCACAATCAGGTAAACCGGATACTGGAGGATGGTCCTGTTAGAAGCCTCGATAATCGGCGAGTTCGTATGCGAAGATGTATGAATGTGGATGAGGCGAAAATTGTGTATCAGGACAGAAGAGTGTGGTGCTCTATTCTCTCTGCTTATCCCCGCTAGGAAACGGCGTGATGGTGCCACTTGTATTGAATAATAGCTAGTGGGATTCGTATCTCGGATCTTAGTCAATAAAGGCATCGAACTACATAATTTTACTCATGTCGAGTCTTAGGCCGAAGTCAACATAAATATTTCTAGAAAAATATAACAGAAAATATAGATTATTTATTAAAGATAACACGTTATTATTAGAGTAGCTTGTTGGTGTAGTGGTCGAGACGTTGGCTTAGTGATCTAATGATCGGGGGTTCGCGCCTCGTTCCAGGACACCAGCAAGTTAGTCCTATTTTCATAGTACAAACGTTTAGCTTAGTTTGAAAATAGTAAGAATATTGATGTGACTTGTATTCCATGTACGCATCTCTATTTAAAAAAAAAATATTGCGAAGTTGTAGTTTCTCAGCACATAGTTTTGTGATATTTTTAATATAAATTAAATACATACAATTAATATGTATTATTAGAAATAGATTATTTAAACTGCGAGACAAATCACGTACAATTAAGTTGACTATTTCTCCTTAGGTAAGATAATATGCATTTTCACTTAAAAACTTGATAAGAAAGTTACCAACGACAAGAGCTTAATGTCAGATTATTGAAATGCTATAGAAAGTTAGGTTTCTTATACGTGTAGGTGGGGGCATATAGAAAATGACCTCGTTGTAAACTGGTCGTACGTACATCTGCTAATCACGAATCTCTATAATAGGCAGGTTGTATACATATAAGGTAAAGGCTGTATTTAGAAAAAGCTCTGAAAAAATAAACCGCTGTATATCTAATAATATCACTGAACAAACATCGCACAGTGAATTGAACTTTTTATTTATTTGACTTACCATTTATTCTTCTAACATTCGCCTTGAATTTTAGGCCTCTATATGCATCAAATTTATATATGTTCGTTTCTTCCTAGATTATTTATTTAACATTTTTCTAATGCATTCACATCACAGGTGTGAAGATATATGAAATTTAATTTTATTTAGAAAATCGTAAAAGTGAATTTTTCTACATTACCACGAATTGTATAACTTAAAACATAATCTTCCTTTTTAAAGGCGTTTGGATAGTTGATACATTGTAATATTGACTGGCAAATTTTGAACGAATAATATTTATAAATATATTTAATAAATGCACAGTATAAACAATCTGTACAGCCAACAAACGATGCAACAAAAAAATTGGTACTATCGAATAAATCAGAGTGAAAAGTCTCGTGTGAATGTACTCGTAGAAGAGGTAAAGCTACGACGTTATATCCTCTGTGAGTACTACTCAAAATATACACATTTAAATTATGATATACACAATATTCGCATACATATACTGTATTATTGTATTCAAATGCGCAGAAGAATATTTCACGTGTATTTTTGATGAACTCGTTGCGAGAATATTCTTATCGAATTATATTCAAGGTTGAAGTCCAACACGTAACCACTGTCGAATTTGTTTAAGGATAAATAAAATTAATCTATTTCAGCTTATCTTGTAAAGTAAACAGTTTATTAGTAATTTTAATGCTTGAACAAGATACTTATACAAACATATTTCGTAAAAATACATAATTTATGCACGTACAATATTTTTATAACAGACGAATCAGAGATAAAAAAAACCTAACCTCATTTTTTTACGATAACGTGGGTTTTTCTACCACGAGGTGGATATGCGTGCTGCACAGTTCAAAGGTTTGATTAATTTGTTAAAATAATAGAAAATTCTAACGCGGTTTTAGTTTTTCTATACAAGCCGGAGACGAAATATTAATTAAATGCATTATATAAAAAATATGTAAAAAAATATGTTTCTACTATAAAACTATTTTTAAGATCATTTTAAAAAATGTTTTTTTTTTCGATTTTTTGCTAAATCGCTTTAAATGTATATTCAGATAAAAATTCACGAAATTTTACAAAGTAAATTTAAAAATAGATTTCTCATTCGTGTTCACACTATAGTTTCAACAATCACAATATTAATATTACTAAAACAATATTAATAATTACTTTAAAATTTTCCATTCGTTTAACAAAAGAAAAGTTGATTTACCATTATTTGTGCACGCGTGAGTTTCCCGCCACGTTTTCACGGCATGTGGCCACTGTTCTGCATATAGTCACTATCAGCACTACCGCCTCTCATCGTACAACCTCGCTCGATGGCCATCGGCGGCCTACTGATGAAATCGAAAACTGTCCATCTTTTAAATACAAATCGTCACGCCGGGAGACCCGCATCGCGCAGCTGTCGTCAACCGTTTACAGGCGCGCTAATGGTAGGTTACGGAGCGAGTAGAAAGTTTTGTGGTGTTAGAATTGGAGTTTTCCAATTGTTGTCAGTTGTGACGTTTCCCCCTGGTCATGTCTGGCGATGTTATTGGATCACGTTCGAGATGGACAATGGCCAGTGCTTACTTCGAAATGTTGTTTTTATTTTTCTTTTGTTTTTTTATCTACCATGGAAACGTGGACGTTGAAAGCGAGTTAGATTAATACACTTGACGTCTTTGAAATTAATGCTCAGAATTTCTCGAATAGTATTAAATATATAACTTAAATATGAAAGATGGGATCCTTCTGTTGAGATCAAATGCCGTATTGAACGTGCAAAGAGATCTTCTGTGTATAGTTTCCTGGGCTAATCTCCTGTGTCTGGCCGACGTTTCGTTTGAATGCTTTCGACACGGTACTGCAAGCCAGTACTCAATCACAACACTAACAGTCATACATCACATCAGCTCTGATGACGGACCCTGCAATGGAATCCGATTAGCCGGGCAGATTAGCCCAGAAAACTACACATAAGATTCTGAACGGCCGTGAAAACATTTCTATGCAAAAAAAATGTTTTGCAGTCATGCTCTCAACCTTAAATTACGAATGAGAATAGTCAGATGCTATGTGTTTTCGATATTATTTTATGGAATGGAAGGGTGGATATTATCGAAGAAATAATAAGGTGACTTAAAGCATTTGAGAAGAATGATCAAAATAAATTTAATGGATATAGTTACGAGTGAATGGTTCGGATGAATAAAAAAAATAAGTATAGCGATCGGAATTCATATCCACTGCCGGCTCCCGCGCGTCAAGCAAGACCGCCACCTCGCTTCATTTCATTTCATAATACACGTGCACCTTCTACATCTTCATTTATTCTTTAATTCTATCTGCCTTCACTGTTTTTATCATACTGCCATAATAAACCTCAACACGCCAATCACATTTCTTTCATTTAACCACCGACCTAACCCACAAATATATGAGATTTTGATATGCAGGGAAAGATTGCTGTAAGTCGGGGTCTTGGAAAAAGGAAAACAACATGGCTGAAGAACCTGAGGCAATGGTTTAGCCAGTCTACTGTAAAGTTTTTCCGCGATGCAGTAAACAATGTGATGACAGCCAACGTCCGTTGAAAGGATGGGACACAATAACCTTAATACTTCAATTTACCTTAACACCTCTGTACTAAGGCGGTAGTTTATAAATCTTGTTCACTTTTATAATTTGTTAATTTGTAATATAACTTTATTTTTTCAGTTTATCTGATTTCTCAACCATAAAAAAGTGTTTTTTAAATACAAATTGCACATTTGTATCAATTAGAAAGATATACATATGAAATCAATTTTATCGAAAAATACTGTTAATGCTACCGGGATTTGAATCTGGATCTCATCCAATCCGGGAAACGTGCATTAATCGATTATGCTATACCAACACAGTGCATTGACGACAAATTTTCGATTTTATATGTTACACTTTTAAATTGATACATCTATTTTTCCATTATTTGAAAGCCATCATTATTGGATAAAATTCAGAAGCGAATTACTATATCTGCAATTAAAACAATAATAGCAGTTCAGAAAATTATTTTAAAAGTTATCCTTAAAACCCCAATCACAACGAAGACTGGCAAAATTTTTAATAAATTCAATGTTTTTGATATAATACAAATATATACTAATACTACTCTTAACTACATATATAAATACAAAAATATACATTTTAAAACAACTCAAAATATAATTACCACATAACCTACAAACCCCAAGAACATATACAACATATGGCAAAAGAAACAACTAATAGCTTGGGCCTAAAATATTTAATAGAATGCTTAAAGATTTAACTCAATTGAATAGTCCCAATAACATGAAACTGAAAATAAAAACTTGAGATTCGTAATATGGATAGAGCTAGTGTTGGTGCACTCACCCAAACAAATTGATTCAAACCTTTAATAAGTGTTGTCACATATTTCTTCAAAATAATTCATTTTAAGTCCACTTTCAAATTTTTTTTATACTTGTAATACTAATTTATTTATTAGGAGAACACATTCTTATTGTGAAGCTGTAATTATTCAGAACATAGGTCTGCGATATTTTAAATACTAATTAAATGTATTAATTCGAAAGATATACATATGAAATCAATTTGATCGAAAAATATTGTTATTGTGCCACCGGGATACGAAATCGGATCTCTTTCCATACCAGGGAAGGTGCATTATCCAACTATGCTAAAGCGACATTATTTTTGACGACAAATTTTCGAATTGTTATGTTACACATTTTCATCTATAGTTCCATTATTTGAAAGCAATAACAATATCTTTCGATAAAATTGATTTTATATGTATGTCTTTTTAATTAATACATTTAATTTGTATTTTTAAAATATCACAGACCTACTGTTCTGAATAATTACAACTTCATAATAAGAATGTGTTCTCCTTAATAATTAAAACGTGTATTCTGTAACAATGCGAAATGTTTTTACAATGTACCTTAATGTCATATTATCTGTTGATGTGTTGAAATATATTTAGCATACTGTTTTTGAAAACACTATAACAATAAAATAATGAATCGCTCCGCACCAGTGTGGATCATAAACAATACACCTTCGTAGCTCTCTAGGCTGGACTGCTTTCTGTCAGTCGACGGCAATAATAGAAAAATAAATCGTGAAACTCGCTCGCGTTCCTTTAGTTGTTTACCCCTGAATTGATCTCGTGTTTTCATGTCGCACGTAGAAAGTGTTTGTTGCCCGATCGTACCGTACCTTTAATGATCCGTTTAATTTTAATAGCATTCAAATATATAGGTACACAACTCATCCTGTACCATAATATATTAAATATGCCCACAGTACTGACTAGCGCATACAAGCACTAAACTTGCGCACAGCGTGGTATCGGTGTAATGAATTATATCCAGGTTTGGTTCACCATAAAGTTAATTAAAATTAATGTGACGTCACTAATTAATTAGATGGAATGCTTATCGTAAAAATTATTAAATATTGAAAAAATATAATATAAAAGGACTTTGTGATATAGTTGAATAATATATTGAATAACATGCAATCAATTTTTTTTTTATTAAAATATATTAGCAATTTAACTTAAACTATACAATTGAATAATAATAATAAAATATATATGTATATATATCCACTGATTATTTACATCAATCAATATATTTATCAAGGAATCAAATTTTTTAACAATCTCCCCATCACAATTAGAAAAATTACGGACTACCATAAATTTATAACTGAAGTAAAAAAATATGTACACAGACTAACTGAAACATAAATTAACTCGTATATATTTCTTCTCTATACACGAGTCTTACTCTCATAGAGAAGAAACAAATGTTAAAATATATATGGTTTCTGTTCCTTGGCATTTGGCCCAAATAACCGGCTGTCCCGATAAACCGGTGGCCCAATTAAGCGGAATCGACTGTGTTCTAATGAGTTCATATGTACATACAGGATTAAGTTTTGTTTGGAGAGTCATTAATTTATTTTATATAGAGAAGTGTATTAAAAGCCCTGAGAGTCTAGAATACTGGGTCTTAACAAAAAATAGTGAAATAATAGGTACTGGATGCTTGGAGAGGTTGATTCTTAGACAAATCTTCAGAGTGATGCATGAAAATGGTGCATTGCGGACAAGATATAACCATAAGCTATATAATTATTTAAAGAACCTTCAATTATATGGTACGTATATATATAGGGATGACATGTAGCAAGAATAGACGTTAACTCACAACCTTTGACAACAAGTCTGCAGGACGAACGAGCGATATTGGGAGCTCAAGTTAAGGTAGTTGGATAAGGTAGTTGGCTCAAGTTAAGTAGTGTACAAACAAACATAAAACATAGAGACAGACTGCAGTGGTAAATCTATAGATCAAAAATATTGGCTGATCCATGACTGTGCTCGGCTGCTGAAGGATATTCATGACTGACGTTAGGTTTTTGTTGGATATAGGTCACTAATTATTATTAGTTTAATTTGTTTTACGGTTTGTAGTTCACCGTGTGTTGTTATGTTATCATGGGATCCCTTGCAGTGGCGTAACTTCAAAAATTGAGCCCCAATACAGAATGGAAAAGGACCCACTAAATAAGGTATACGTATATTAGTTCTACGTGGTTTATCTATTAAATAGTAAGAACAAAATTAGTGTCTTGCCTCGTATAATATTCACACTTTCATAAAAAAAGCCTTATTGTTAACCTTACACGTTAGAGGAGTAGGTACTGCTACACATTGATAACGTTTCCATATGTTTTTGTATTACAGGTAGAAAATTTTACAAGTCCATTTTTTGTTGTGGTAAATTTTAGATATTATCAATCCACAATACTGGGAAAGATATTGAAACTCGCAAAAATATCGATGTCATACGGATTGCAGAGCGCGAATTTTTTGGGTCCCTATCTGACGTGGGCTGTATTGGCATAGTTACGCCACTGGCCCCTTGTCTCAAGATGAAGGTCCCCAAAATGCACAATGAGATAACCCCCTGCAGCGTGAATTAATAGGCTGGAAGAGACGTTTCCTGGAAGTGATTTTTTAAAAATAATATCGAATATAATCACGATTCCGAACAACTTTCTATTTACATTTTTGTATCGAATTCACATAACTGAATTTCGGCACGCTACACCATTTACTTTAAATTTTCTGATGATAATACAAAAATGTAATCACATTCAATCTCCACTAGTGAATTAATTTAATTTGTCACGTACAATTAGATTAATATTGTATTAACACAAGTAAGCCAGATGTATTCCGATTGGAATTAAAAACTTTACGATTATTTGTTCCGCTTGTTGTCTCAGATATCCGATATGGCACCGTTGAAAGTGCACACAAAAACTGGATTAAGTATTTTTGTTGCCACCGCAAGAAGTGTTCGATATTTTGAATAATGTTAGTCGTTTTTTCGAAACAATGTCTGCGCTACTTTCACGTTCGCTTTTTGATTCAAGTTCACGGCTCCGATGGAGATCTGTCGGCTGGAACTGGAAGCGGCTGGCCGTATTACACATTCATATCGGTCGCCAAGACGGGATGATGGTAACGCTCGTTTGCAAAAGAGAACGTGTGCACAATAAGATATTATTAAAGACGTGGACCTGTTCATATATCCTGGGTCTTGCTCTGCACCTATTGTGAATTTCTCTCTATGGTCGCACGCTCGCAGGCGTACCGGTGAATGGTTAAAAAAGACAAACAAAGGAACCGGGATAAACAAATAAGATTCCACTTCTGTGTGTACCAATGGAAGTATATTCTCGAATGGTGAATGACCGAACTGACTTAAAACAGGCCGAAGAAACTGATGAAGCGTTGCCGAAAGACGCGACGGATAGCCAATTTTCAAATGACTAGTTACAAAAATGGTAATTATAATAATATCTTTTGTTACTATAAAATAAGCATTGCCATAATATTAAAATAATATAATGTAGACACGTACTTGGAACAAAAATGTCCATATGGTATATCTATGGTATGATAGGAAAACAGGATGTAGGAAGGGTGATAGGAATTTGGTATAGGGACAGAACAATAAGGGCTCAAGAATCAACCAGAAAGCACGACTTACCTGGATTTTCTTGCTGTACTCACAGCTCTCCCGAACTTCGGGAGACTTCTTCGATGATTAGCACGAAGCACTGTGTATTATCATCTAATAGTGATTGTAAATCTTTGGCAGACACTGCGAGAAACCGAAACACAATAATAATTCGAGTCTGTGTGACGATCTCGCAGCAAGATATTCACACTTCTTGACAGTTCACAGTTATAGATCACATACGGAAAAAGTCGTGCTCTGCGGTAAGGGTAAAGGGGGGGGGGATGGTCGGAAAGGAATAGTAGACCTGATGGAGCATCCACACGCGCACGGCGACCGGTGATCTGGTCCTGTCATAAATACCGAACACACGTATAATTGTGTTTGGACTGTGCCCGACTCACTAGAAAAATCGGGGATGAGACGGGCATAGTTTACAAGCAATTGTACAAATAAATTAGTTTACTCGTATCAGACCGAATTAACAGTTACCCCTTATAAATATACCTTAAATACATAAGGTGAATGTATAAAAAACAATTACAAAGTAGACAATTAATTTTACGATTTAATTTTACATCAATCTCCAAAGTAAAATCTTGTCTTTTGTAACTAATTATGAAGATAATTTCCAATAAACATTTAACTATGGATAAGTACTATAATATGCCAGATATTTCGAAAGCCGGATAAGTAACGTTAGGTCGGTACATAATTGTTTTAAAATCGGTACACAACTTTAAGTTTTGCAACTCGAAATCTTACCAAATAAACAATATCAAAAAAGGGGAAAGAGAAATTAACATAAAAATTAAATCCTTTCCTTGAAGTAGCGCAAAAAAATAGTGTTTAACATAATAAAATAAAAAACCTAGATAATTTAACATAAAGAAATAAATATTGTTAGGTAAGTAAGTAATCTTTGGTCTCACTGAGATGACGCAAATGAGATTTTAAAATTACAATTATAAAAAGTCCAGTTTTTTCTTTGTACTCAATAATTTTCCGAAAGTGGCACAATTTTCTTTAATTTGGAGACATTGATATTAAAAAAAAATTTAATGAAAAATCTCAAACGACGCAAATCGTCAATATCGTTTAGCCGTCACGAATTCTGAATCCGAGCTACATTAAGAAATCAATTTAAATTAATTTGGAGTGGTGTCTAATATCGAATGTATCGATGATTTGGTTTTTTTTTTTTTGCTATCGTTAAGGAGGGCACAATTTTAGCAATACCGTTTACAAAAATAACAACCGACACTGCACGAGGTCACGACTTTATTCCACTTAGGTAAACGTATCGATCGAATTTAACACACATACGTATTTATAATAATTCAGGTAAATTTAACTGCACCAGTAGTAACATACGCCATTTTAGCACGTACCTACATCGTGATACTAATTATGCTTATTTTTTTAATAGTAAATTTAAAGGTAAACCTCTTTTTTATAAGTTATAATGTAGGTTTTACTCTAGAGAGAGCAACGTAAAATGTAAAAACAGGCCTAAAATTTCACCAAATTGCTTCCGATACAATATCGGCAGCTTACCTACAGAGCAATTTAATGGCCACTGGCCACGACTACTCTGACATGAGTAAGATGATTAAGAAAATTAAGGTTTAAGCACAATTTGAAAAGTGTATGATATAATTTTAGAGTATGGCCTCTGGTCGCGTGATATTCTGAGAGATGTTAAAGATAGATCATCGTCCTCCACGGAATGATGGCCTGTTATGAAGGATAAAAGCCTCGGACTGTTTCGAGAGTTTATGAGGGTATGGGTATCGTGCTGGGAGATATTGAGAGGTTCTGGTGTCGGCGAGATCTCTCTCGGTGTCTCTGTGAAGTGTTGGTAAGAATGGATTGTGGCCTCGGAGTCGCGTATAAATTATTTTTTGCATTCCCATTAAGGGAGAAGAATATTTACCAAGTATCGCTATCCGTGTAAGGTGGGAAATATCTATTTGGTGGGTTATATGCAGTTACTAACATGTCTCACTTGTTAGAATTTTTTAAATAGGATTTACATAATAACTTATTTCTTATTATTTATTATACGTATTGAACAGAGAATGCCGTAAATTTAGCTTACACCAAAAAAAGAAACCGGGATGTTTTGTTGAGTGAAACTGATACGGGAGCACCAACTCCTAAATGTGGTGGGGCCATTTACCGTCAGTTAACAACGATTACTGATTGTATAGCAAACTGTCTTCTTTCAAACATAAAGTGTATAAACGTTTCAAATGGAATGAGAGGCAAGCGTGATCTGAGAATGGTGTCCATGTAAAATTGTGTTTTGTAGACGTGCAAAAGTTCAATTTATTCTGCGGTATTAGATTCCGTAGTAAGATTGCAACAGCATCTACTCTAAATTTTACATGGATACAAATTGAAATTGTAGTTTTTCCCTGCGTTATCTAAAAAAAATTACATTTATGTAAACAGTGCTACTGAATTTTTTTTATGTGTTTATTGATTCAGGTGTCTTGATGGTTTGGAGATTCGCGGTATCGGAAGAATAGCTGTGGATCCCAGCCATTAGATAATAATATTATATTATACAAAAAGTATGTATTTTAAACAATGGATCATTGATGTACGATATTATGCAAAATAATTCACGAAAAATCACTTCATTCTTTGTGATTGTTTTATTTAAAGTTATTGATATAATAATATATATTTTTTAAAGTAATTAAATAATGTCTATAGACATATATTAGTACCTGCGTTCACTTATAAAATTTTATTAATATTGTATCACGAGATTGGCATTGGTATAACAAAAAATAAAATAAAGCATGCAAAAAAAAATAGAAGTGTAAGAATATTGATGGGACATGTTTCTATTATAAGGGAAATAACTAATAGCAAACGAAAGGAAAGCTGCATACATCCGATCCTTAATATCTTTAACAATTTATGCCGCGGATGATAGAAGGTAACGCAGATGTATGTAGAAAGAGACTTACTCGGCACCCATATGCTATAAAGTAGTGATGAATACAAAAATCACGTACTGTGAGTCAATTGCTGTTATCTTTAAATCACTATCACTAATGGTGATTGATTAATGTAATAAATAATTCGCTATTTTCCGATGTTGGTATAACCGTGAAAGTTATTCATAATATAGTGAAAAATCACCAATGTACTTGAAATTATATCTCCAACATATAAATTAGCCATCGATCATCGTTAAAATCACACAAATACTTTATCATTAACAAGGACACAGGCCAACTGCCACTATCTTGTACCAAAACTAAACAAAACTATTGCACAAAGATGCCATTTATTTCTAGCACCAAAAATATACAACGGTCTGAATGCAAAAGTGAAAGATTGCAACCATAGTCTTGCATATTTTTCACGAAAAGTGCAGTTCTGGCTCCACGAAATGGGGAGAAATTACGCCCAAGAACTTTTAAAAGTCCAAACCTGAGAATAAAACTGCTACAACAGTATATTGAATTATACATTGTTTGTATATATATATTTTTGTACATTGATCATTGCACTTTGCTTACTATTATACCAGAGGAACACTGTCTGCTATAATACAGTGAATTACTAGTGTAGCAGGCAGGGTACCCAAACATATGTCTTACTTTCTTACTGATATGTTGTATTTAATTTGCCAAATTTTATACGCAAACCCTCGGTACATTTGTCTGATATTAGAAATATTACGCAACACTCATAGTAATTAACTAGATGAAAATGTATACTTAATGAATATTAATTCGGAAGAGTAATACGTCAGACCGTTAGACATTATTTATCAATGTAAGTACATAATGCATGTAAAAAGTGAACCTAATAAATGTATTATTATTATCTCTTCGCTAGTAACTTCTTCATATTTGTATGTTTAAAATACTAATCATTCCCTCTTTCTTAAATAATAATGAATTGATTTTCTAATAAGTGATTTTATTAAATTGATTTTGACCAATTGTTTTTTAACTGATTTCAGTCAGTTTTCAGTCAATTCGCTTAGCAAACGAGTTATATCAGCTCGTAAGCTAGTACAACTCTCGATGGGAACGTCGACCAAACACAACAGAGTGAATTAATTCACAATTAAGCGACAGAAATACATATTTTTTTATCTAAATTCACCCGTCGTTCCGGTCCTATTCAAATAGCGGTTAAGTACATTCTGTCTTTTCATTTTCGTTTTCAAAATTTACCTCCATTAAAAAAACTCGTCAACGTCAGATTGACGGCATAAAAAAGTCAATCGACTGGTTTTGGAGCGTATCACAATGTGGTTATTTTTGTCGGTGTAATTCGGTAGGAGGTCGATTCTCTCCGAGGTAGGTACTGATTTACAAGCGTATTGTCAGAGCTATCTATGTAAATGCTGTATTATTTTTTAGTTATCTATCAGTGGGCGATCGCTATCATGGTGAATATTATGTTACAGGCCGATAGTGCTTTTGAATAACTAGAAAATAAAATACAATTTTTTAATTTGGTTTTTATTTTTCGACTATTTGATTTATTACAATTTTTTTAAAAGGATAGATAGAGGGGTGCAGAACTCACCTTTTCCAGGGATCGGTTTAGAACCTAGAGCTTCCTTGTCGGTCCCACTCATCAAAGCTAGTAAAAATACGCGACTTTAATTCAATAATATATTCAAGTTTATGCAGTATATAAAACGAAAAAAGAGAAGAAATTCAATGTAGTTATTAGCAATTTTCGCAAATTTAAAAAAATTTTGATACTCCAGCGTCCCTTAAGTGCTGCCTTTATTCTAAAAACATAAATCCATTGAATACATGGTTTTACATATAGATGAAAAATTGATGGTAAATTAAGGTGCAGTAGTTCAAGGCAGTCACTCAGGGATCCATTCATCAAAAACACTTCCAAAAGAGTGGAATGTGTAACATACAACATACTCACGAACATTTTTCAAAAGTGTCAATACTTAAGTTTAATGTCCATATAGGTATTGAATAAAATATGTAGTCACTATGGTAACGAGCGTGTCGTATTTTTTTGAGGTTACTCTAGTACGAAAATTATTTTCGGAGGAAGGGGAACCAGTTTATGTTTACAGATCAAAAATTGTTAAATATAATACTTCCTACATATCTCTTAAGATACAAATATATATAACAAAATGAGACGCAGTGCTAGTATATGAATTTAAAATATTTATTGAAATAACGCAGTCGTGTGTACGCAGTACCTACCTAATATGATGATTTTTTTTATCTAGGACACCAATTCTGTAAAATTATTTAAGCTCCCTTGGCAACTCATTAAAACAGTCTAGCCACTCTTGACGCCTTTCACCATACCAAGAAAGATGGCGATCGTCAACCAGCCTAATGGAGAATTTGTAGGCCAAGTAATATTTTTAATATTTATTAAAATATAAGCGATTTAAAACAATACGATGAACTTATGATGAGTGAACTCAAATATAGCAGTTTCACTGAATTTACGTATAGATACTATACAAAATCAAGCACTGGTTAACTATTATAAATAATAGAAATTTAATGAATCAATTATAGAGATACAGTTATATCTTTCTAATTGATTAATTTAATCTGTATTAAAAATACCACAGAACAATGTTCTGAAAAACTGCAACTTCATAACAAGATCATGAAACTATATATTAAAACTTGGATTCGTAATATGGGTAGAGCCTGTATTGGTGCACTCACCCAAACATATTGACTCATATCTATATTAATTATTACCACAAAGTGATCTAAAAATTAAGTCTATTTTAAATTTGTTCTTCATATACACCTTTTATATAGTAATAAATGTAATTCTATCTGCTTGTAATTCTAATTAATTGAACGATTGTTTGTAAACTATGCCTGTCTCGACACAGAATTTCTCTAGTGAGACGGGCACAGTCCAAACAGATTTTTACATAGTATCATATAGTTACAAATAAAATAAATGTGTAATGTGTTCTTAAAAAAAAGGTATTTTATTATATTGTGTAAGAAATCTTTGCCGGTTCAAATCGGCATATCAAAGTAATGAATATATTTTCCTATTAGTAGAATTTGGAAACAGCTGATTACTATGTTTATTTTCAATATCCAATTTAGATCAAAATACCAAAATGAATGCACTTAAATGAATGGATATAATTTCAACCGGCTCTTTGGACGTATTGCATTGAAATGAGATCGGCACGACTTTCGATATAATTTTGAATTTAAATAAGATCATGAAGCATATGGCGAGCTGCAGGAAATTAGGTCGAAACATGAACTAAACATTCAGGGGTTTAGCTCAGAAATAGAGATAATTACCTATTCCAGGTTCTATAGGTAGACACATGGCCTCATTTGCAGATATCTTGTAAATATTTGACAAAGGTCGTTCGAATAACCTGCGGTTATCACTGCTTTTCTTTTTAAAAAATGATGTGTTTGAAAATTCTGTTATGATTTACGATTATTCAAGATCAGTACGACATTTCACCTTTCAAAATTCTAGATAGATGGTTGTACAGTATTAATACTTGAGAACACATTTTCTGTGCTTACTCTGAAGGGATCAACATATTTGGTTGTAAAGTTTAGAAACAAAACAGCCACTATTCAACTGACGAAAATAGAGAGTGACCCGTTTGAAAATGATTAGATAATAATAATATTGCCAGATGGCATTAGTGGTAGTTTTGCAATTGATAATTGCTTTTAAAAACATGTTTTTATGTTTTATAAGTATATTATCAAGAGTAGGTATATCAATTCTAAAATCTACGGAATAGCAGATAGAATTGTTCACAAATACGTTTATCTCAATTTCGTCAATTGGATAGTGGCAGTTTTGTTTTCGAATCTATTTAAATAGATTCTTATTGTGGTTCACTTGAAAGTCGGTGTATAAATAAGTTTAATATATTATATTTATAGATTATTAGGTTAGTACAGCAGTTGAAACTTCAGATGGACGATAGAAAGAAATGAACGCGCCTCATCTGGTTGTTAAACTAGGCTCTCAACAGCCATAAACACTTCTGGTACCGGCGTTGGCAACATGTGACAATAACATCAAACGGTCGGAAAGACCGATGCATTAGAGTCACTCGTCTACCTGACGACTTCCCGATCACAAAGTCTAGATCAGCCTTCAGTAGCTACTTGCACATAACCTTGTGTAAAATTGTCGAATAAATCTCGTGTCAACCGTAAGTAGTTTCTCTCATCATTATTTGCTCTAGTCCGCCGTCATACGTATTTCTCACACTTCGCGATCATACGAACACAGTGAGGGCTGGGAGAATTAGGTCCCCCAGCCTCACACTTATTCCGTCCCTTATGATTCATCTGACAAACACGCATAAACACAACCCCTATTCACTTTAGGAAACGATAGTATTATATGAAAGTGGACGAACATGAAGAAATAATATAAACTGCCAGACCATTAATCAAGATATATCTTACTCTCATAAATATCAACTGAACAAATGAAGCTGTATAAGAACGTGGAGAATTTGTGTTCATTAATTTAAACGTTGTCTTTTTCATTTTGTATGAAAACCAGACAGAACCAACAGATGTAAATCGATTTTTACAACATTGGGCTAATAGCTTGGTGATAGGTTTTTCATCAGGTTAATAGACTGTTAAGAAACACTTTTACTGTCGACAAATGGAGGCTTATTTTTTGCGAGGCAGTTTTGAGTCCCTGTTCTCGAGTGCAGCATCTAACCACGGAGCCTTTCACTCACAAATTGATTCTTCAAGATGGCGCCTGACCTCTTTGTGTTTAGTAATGTCGTACATCGTTGCCTGACTTTCACACTCATGGCGCACAAATTATCTTTTACCTTGAATTACCTTTTACAGCAACAATTAACGGAAACGTAAACAAGGGAGTTGAAAGGATTCCGACGAAATTTTTATAAATGTATTTTTCAAAATTTCGATAATTATTTCACACTTTAATTAAAACGTTTTCAAAGCTTACTGAGTCATCTTCAGTAATAAACTAAATCTTAAAACTAGAAGACAGACTATCGATTACATGAGTATATTTATATAAAGTGATCACTTAAGCCAGCCGAAGACTGGTAGTCAGCCCTGTAATTACCGATAATTCCATATATTTCCATTAAATATAATAAAAAATAGCTTTGTCTCTGTGATATATCTATTTTTTGTTTAATAATATTACCTCTTAGGTGAAAATCCAGTAATTGTGTGTTCTTGGACATATTCAATTATTGCTAACAAATTCACAAATTAAATAAAATTTTGCTCTCGAAATTCGTAGTTTGAAGTTGGTAAATGTCGATAAACATTCATTGGTTAATCTGCTCTCCATACAAATTACGATCACACAGCAAATCTCAGCAATAATTTTGTTCTGTCCTTCACGTGAATTTTGAGAGAAAAGTTTCATTAAAAACAGATAACAAAAGATTTTTTAATGTTTCCTACACGTCCTAAAATGCAATTATGAGTACTTTTGGTCTATGAAAAGCTCTTGCCAAGAGCAGGAGGAGGTGTGGCGAAAAAACCGCAGAACAGGCCTGGCGTCACGTCAAGTCGGGGAAAGAGAGTCGCGTTGTGATGAGAACTTTCGAGAAGGCGCCGTATAAAAAACGCCGCAGCGTTCCGTTCTCATGATGGAGCTTTCTCCCCGTTTACAGCTTTCCATACCTAGCGCAGGCGGAAAATAAATGCACTAAATTATTCTAATAAGTAGCAGTTCTAGAAATGTCAGTGGCGTTATTCTCGCTCGGGCCGTGCGGTCGACTTAATTCAATTATAAAACATAACACTTTCATTTTGTGAGCAAATTTGAAAAGATACCGATAAATTACATCGGACTGAAGTATTAATATCTTTTGAAATACGAATTAGGTGAATTTCAAAATTATAATTTTACATCATATTATAATGATCTTTGTACCTACGGTGAATTGAAATTTGTTTTAGTTAGTAGGTATCTATAGGCTACGGTGGTCAGTCACATTGAAGTAAACACATGTGATGTGCGGTTTAATAACCATATTTATAATGTAGTTCATTATTCTAATTATTGTATTAATGCTTTGTATAAAATAAATACATTAAATAATATTTTTGGTAAATAATCTTTCCGAATTTATTTGGTTTAATAAAAATCGTTCATTAATTAAGCCGCTACTTTCAATGATAATTCAAATTTTCGCGTTTTTTTACGCGGAAAATGTGGGTTTTTATTATTCATTTATATCAGAAGTTATACACTAGATTTGGCTTTTTTTAAAACTATTACTTAGATGGGACCTTTATACTCATTTAAATCTAATAAACTGAATGTTATTTGCCATAATTAAGACAATACAAGCATTATAAGAAAAACCGCGACCATTAGACGTATTTTCTGCGTGCTACAAAATTGTGTGAATGTGCTAAATTATTGCAGAAACGAAATATATTTTCTTATAAACTTGAAGCCAAGATTACGGAGACAAATCTGTTGGAAACCAAATTAGCAAAATTTTATAAACCATAATTAATAGAGTTATAAACCATTCAATTCGCAGTATATATTATCAATTGGCGTTTTTAAAATACTTTGTTTTAGTGAAAACATACGTTTTAAAATAATATATTGTATTTATTTACATTCTTTGAGGCTTCAGCTACTATTTAAAATCAAGTTTAATATCCAAAATACAATAATTTCTTACAAAATAATATTTATATCGATCCTAATAATGTGTATTTTTTATATTTATTCATTATTAACTTCAGATCGCCGATCGACAGCGGCCGTAATGACATCTAGTCCGCGCTCTCTTAAAAAATGTCGAAAATATATGCTTTCACGCATATTTTGCCCACAGTATGAATTAATATTCAACTTATTCACAACATTAGTAGCAAATTTCATAAATTAGACGTCTTTTTACTGATTTTAAAGGAAAACAACGTTTTCTTGAACAAAGTAAACATTTTATGTACGTTATTTTTTATGTAAGTCGGAATTAAATATTTCATTTATATATAACACTGTTGCATTTTAAACAAAGCTGTGCATTTCATAAACAGTATATAATTATGAAACAGACGTATCACAAAAACGGCAACGAGGCGTTTTAAATCGATAATATTTAAAAGAAATAATAAATTGAAGTCGTCATAATTTTTTTAAATTTAGAACATTGTTTTAAGCGACCATCTAAATACGTGCGGGTACTTTGTCTGATTTCAAAATATATTCATAAATATGAATTAGGAACCTAACCTAACCTAACAAATAATTTAATTTTCGAATGACTAATTCAAATGACAACACACATTTTTATTTCATTCCATATGATTCCAATACATCAATATGAAAAAAGGTGAAAAATACTCCTGACACGAGTTATGTTTAAAACTTGTATCAAATGCGAGAAAATCAACAATTTTATTGTCGTCTCTTTCCATTCAAACCTTCCTCTCTCGCATGATTTACGTAACGATTAACGTCATTAATTAGTTATCTGATATATAAAATAATTTAACTATAATATTAGCGTCATCTTGAAAGCATTTCAAATTCGTGTAAAAATTTTCGAATTTCAAACTGGAAAAATGAAAGTATTCCCTTAAAGTAATAGCTCAACCTGCTGCCTTTTACATTCAAAAGTTAATTATATTGTTGGAACCGATCTGCGTCTCGAGTTGAATACAAGCCTCTTTTTTGCCTGATATTATCTAAATATCGCATCTTAGAATAGATAAAAGACTAGAAGTACTTACACATAAAACTAATTTACAAGCACGTAATTAGTTATCTATGTACATAAAATATGATAATTTGTCTAAATTAATATATCACAGAAATGCGGTCGAAACGAGAAAATTGATTTAAAATTCCTAGTTCATATTTTCGTGGCTAAAATCTTTTCGTTTTTACACCAAATACTTTTTACTTTTACGAAAAAAGTGTCCAAGTCGGTAAACGCATCATATCGTTTATTTATATTCAGTTAGCGAGACCGCATTCTGCACTTTTTATTAACATTGTAAAAATAACAAAAACAAAATGAATTAATTTATCGGTGTAAATGCTATTTATGGAGTTTATTACAATTTTTTTAACGAAAATCTTTTATTCGTAACAAACGCTATCGACACAAATGAGATATATTTGTAAATTAAAGAAAATATACTAAAAACCATCGGAATTCGGAACGGAATTTAATTAAATACTTGTCGCCAATTTTTCAGAAAGTGATCTCCTTTGATAACCCTTTCAATACTCATTATTTTGAAAATAAATATAACTTTAAGTTACGCGAGAATTAGGATAAAGATAGATCCATATCAGTTCGTTAAATTTTTTAGTCATTTAACAAAGAGATCTAATATTTAACGATCTTCGGTACTATATTTGGTGGCATTTTTCAATAATAATTTAGTCTCTGTGAATGACGTTGACATACGATAGTTGAGATAAAGGTCAATCCGCATCAGTGGTTTAATTTTATCTACATATAAAATGCAAAGGCAACGTTTAAATGAGTAAATCATGTCATGACAAAAAAATCTATTATCTAACAATCTTCGGTACCGTATTTTGTGACATTTTTCAATAGTAGTTGAGTCTCTATAAAAGAGGTTATAAGTTATCACAGGAATCACCTTTGTATGTAGAGCTCCATAAACAATGGATTATGTCTGCCTAATTAGAAGGTTACACGGCATGATTACCAGACGCATTAAACTGGACACACACTGTGATACAATTTGATAACAATTATTCAAAGCCCAGTTGTCAAAGTATTCAATTCATCGAAATGCATACTAATCGTATAAACCAATGTATATTTTGTATATGGATTATTAAATAAGTAAGATTATTAAGGAAAACACATTCCTATTGTGAAGTTGTAATTATTCAGAACAGACGGTCTGCGATGTTTTAAATACTAATCCAGTTTCGAATCCCGGTAGCGCAAAAACAATATGTAATTATTTTATATGTATATATTTATAATTAATACATTAAATTAGTATGTAAATAAGTAAGAGTTCATAATATTCCATGGGTTCGTCTTCTATTCACGAATGTCCACCAGTCTTTTCTCTGACGATGTACGGCAGATCTTTGTAATCATCTTACTACGTCATCACTTTGGAATGTCTTGTAGACGCCTAATTTTCGTATTTTAAGGAATACTACTCACACGGAGAATATGGGTCACTTTTGTCTAGTGAATCACCCCACACGTTGTGTCAAAAGTAAACATATTCATGCTAGAAATAAATGAAAATATGGCGGCGCATCGTATTCAAATTTATGTAAAATATATTGAGGTTAAGACCGTGGAAGTGCTTCTGGCTGACGGCTTCATAGCTTATATTCTGACAATATTTCATTTCAGTACATGGAGAACAATTCAGTCAAACAAATAATTAGTTGGTAATTAATAACCATTTAAAGATTACAAAGACTCCGGAACAAATTCACATTTTTCTCTGTTTCATGCACAAAGAAAAGAAATCTACATTTTTTTGCTCTGTAGTTTGTACATTTCCGATAATATACAAATGTAACTGGGGCATTGAGTGTTTTAATTTCAATTATAATTAACTTTTTAATTATGTGTAATGTAATACATTTACAATATGAATTAAATATATCAATTAGAAAGATATACACATAAAATCATTTTTATCGAAAAATATTGTTGTTGCGCCACCGGGATTCAAACCTGGATCTCTTTCCTAACCGGGGAAGGTGCATTATCCAACTATGCTACAGCGATAATATTTTTAGCGACAAATTTTCGAACCTAAATGTTTCCTTTTTGATATTAATACATTTAATCGTTTCATTATTTGAAAGAGCCATTTAACTTGTAAAAATAATAATAATAATTTAATATCTTTTTTATTGTTGAATTTGATTTTAATAATTTATTAATTTATATTTATTTACTAAACATCGAAACAATTAAAATTACACATTTTTTTGTTGTAAAATGCGTGACTGTACATTTATTATGACTAAGTATTTACAAGGTTTGTTTCAAAAGAGTCACAGTTAATAAAGGTTCATCAAAATATGTTAGATATAATTATAAACTGAATGTAAAATAATAAAACGAATGTAATATGAAATTGTATTATAAACAATTATTGAAATGATTATCAACAATAACAATATTTTCGATTTGCATTAAAAATGAATTAATATATGGATAAAGGCGTTCTCTCGCGACAATCATCAGCGGAGTACTCTGCAGGCACTCCACCCCGTGTCTAGCCACATCAGTTCAGAGCCGAGGCGTGAGGCTGCGCCGGCAGAGATATGGACCAAGGCAGCAGATCGGGGGCGACCAAAAAACGACCCGAGAAGAATGTCGACCGGTGACGGAGAAAGCAGCCGCTGGTAGGGGCAAATAGGCAACAGGAACTGTTACAAGTTCAGGCTATCTGGGATCTCTGGCCTTCCAGAGGCTTGTAATACAAAATAATGTTTTCTCGTCTCGACGATTTGTCAGATTTCAATTGCGAAAGCGGTCACCTGACTACGTATAGTATTAGCTCAATTAACAATTAGTCGAAACTCTTAATACATTAAATATATTTTTTAAGTTGTCCTTTAAATTACTTTAACAAACAAAAATAAACAAGTAATAAAGAAAATCAGATTCTCATAGTGATGACGTGTATGCTCTTTTAAAGAAAAGGAGAATTAAAAAAAAATTATTTTGGTCCATAGATGGCAATGTTGTAGTGGTACTCGAAACGAGTCCACATACTAACATACAGGTGGCCTAAAAAAAGTGAGAACATTTCGTAAAATGTGATACAATTATATCAAAATTAGTTTAACTATATCAAAAATAGCTTAAATAGTTTACTAATTTGCTTCCTTACATATTTACCTATATTACGTTTTATTTCGACAATTTCCGGTCGCCATCTTGATTATTAATTTACTCATTGTTTATATTTGGTTTTTTCAAATTGTTGCCAAGAATGACAAAAATCACTGCAGAAGACCGTATTCTGATAAAAAATTTGCAAATTGAAAAACGTCGGGGTGCTGGGAAAATGATTAAAAAGTTTCAAAACAAAGCCTGAAGTATAGCTAGACATTACAGCATAACTGGACATTACAGCAGGACGGAGCTCCATCTCACACAGCCAGAAATACAATCAACTTTCTTCGTCGTGAGAATGTTAATTTCATCGAGCCAGGCGTGTGGCCACCGAACAGCCCAGATTTAAACTCAGTACATTAAGCAATATGTGACGTTTTGATTATTTCTGATTAGCTAAATATTGTACAATTTTTTTTTAAGAATTATAATTAATTATATTACGTTTTGAAATAACTCATGTGTTACGAGATGTTCTAATATTTTTGGGCCATCCTTGAAAAAATTGATAAATATAGAGCTTGAGGGGTGAGAATTGGTGAACGTTATATATATAAATATAAAAGTGATCACTTAAGCTAGCCGAAGATAGGTCGTAAGCCTTGTAATTACCCCATACTTCCATATATTTTCTGTTAAATATAATAAAAATTGCTTTGTCTCTATGAGATATCTGATATTTGTTTAATAACAGTGCCTTTGTAAGTAAAAATCTTGTAATTGTGGGTTCTTGTACATATTCAAATATTGCTAAGTAATAAATATTTTTTAGTAACCGAATATTATTGACAATCAACCAGGTAAATTATTCGCCAAATTGGTAAACTATCGATGTTGGTACGTGAACGCTGTACAATGCCAGTACGGTACGGTAGCGGTGAACCATTAGTTTAATTGCTGCATTTGCATTTTATATGGAGAGAACTAATCGATTTAGATCGATCTTTAATTCTTGAGGGTCTGCAGATATGTAATTTAAAAGTGGGTATCTATGGCTCGCAAAACATGCCGAGATCAGTAAACAATTAAAGCTAGGCGTTTAAATGATGCAGAAATAAAAAAATGAGCAAGAATCAGGTAGATTTAGTCTGTGTATAAAGCATGTTTTTACTTTTTTTCTCAAGGTTCAATATAAATGTAGTTGCGAATTTGTAATTTGATAAAAAAAAAAACTTTAAAGATAAAGAATCAAAAGAAGAATGAGAAACGGTACAATTTTTTTCTCTAGGACCAATATTAAAGGAGTAATGAATTTTTAAAGTTTGTAAATTTTCTGGAAATTGCACGGTAACCTCTGTAATGTATAGAAATCTACATAATACTCGACAAGTATATTAAGACTCTCACGTACAAAATAGACGGACTAAAGTATTCATTAAAAAAATAAATTAAATGTGAATATACATATGTTAAATTTATTTATCGTACCAATAAATAAAAAGCAGTTGGTCATAAATGTAATCGATGGACATTGATATTGATTTACGATTTATAAAATCACATAAAATATGTTATTGTCGTATATCATAACGATATTTAAAAAGGTTTATTGTTGGATACATGCGTGTGGCGTGTGAAACTGAAATAACACGTGAAGTGTGCGAGAATGTTATGAAAAATATGGTTAAAAAAGCACGCATTTGTGTCGCTGCCAGTGGCGTCCACTTGGCCATTGTTATATTCCATAAATAATTGTAATAAATCAAGTAATCGATAAATAAAAACAAAATTAAAAAAACATATTTCATTTCTTAGTTATTTAAGAAACACACCGGCCTGGAACATAATATTCACCCTGTATTTATTATAATACATATTAATATATTTTTAATTAAGAAATTTGGACAAAACACTATTTCACCTGATCAGAAGTATCGCTTAATTTTTGAAAATGATTTCTTTGAACTTTCAACTGTACGTTGATTTTCTATAAAAATATTTGAAACGATTGTTCATCTGAAAACAAGAATAATTTGTCAAATGAATTTAATACTAGCTGAATGATGTCGAAATCGTCAGCAGATGCTGGACACGTGTCTGGACCAGCTTGAAATTTTACATCGTTGGGAATTTTGGGCGATGTCACACGGCGACCTATTATGAGTGCGAGTACAGATGCCAAATAGTTATACTAGAATAACAATAAATTGAAAATAAATATTTATACAGAGTGTAACGGATCTAGTCCACAATATTTTATGGGTTGATACCTGAATAAATTGTCGAGAGTCGAAAATGTTTGCACCCTTACAGAAAATAATATCGTTATTAAGGAGAACACATTCTCATTGTGAAGTTGTAATTATTCAGAACAGACGGTCTGCGATATTTTTAATACTAATTCAATGTATTAATTAGAAAGATATACATATAAAATCAATTTTATCGAAAAATATTTTTGTTGCGCTACCGGGATTCGAACCTGGATCTCTTTCCAAACCGGGAATGTGCATTATCCAACTTTGCTACAGCGACAGTACTTTTAACGACAAATTTTCGAACCCACATGTCACACTTTTTCAAATGAATACATCTATTTGGAATTAACAAAATATTTAAATGAATTGCTATAATCGCATAATAACGATTTTTGATATGCTTGAGATTAGGTACATGACTTGAGCATTTTCAACTCGTAATTTAGTCAACACTTACGTCATACGTCTTTCTTACAATTCTCTACTCATTATTTCCTCAACTGATTAAGTGTTCCTTTCTTAATCTTACTCACTTTACATTATTTTCTTATTTCTTCATCCTTTACTCTGTCATAAATGAATCTGCCGAATATACGCCCAAGTGATCTCGTTTCCACTGCATTCAGTCTACTTTCGTTACTATTCTGCCAGTTCCGGGCATCACTCCCATACATGAGAGTAGGTACTAAGACTTCATTATGTACCGCTAGTCTCGCCTCGGTCAACAAGTTCCCGTTAGATATAAAAAATATCATAAATACAAAGCGGGAAAATGTTAGAATAAATATAATTAAAATAAAAAAATTAGCTATCGCAAATAATAATAAAATACATTACATAAAACAGGAAAATATTGGAAGTGAAATTTTTTTATTACAGCGTTTTTTGTATTTTATGAATAAATTTGTTTATTGGAGGTAATAATTTCTATGATCAAACGATTTAGTTATGTACTGGTCATTGTATAGTTATTGGCGCCTGACACCGTCTGGTGGGCTGCCTAGCGAAACAAAGCGGCAAATTATTAACATTTGTGGACATGCTGACGGAAATACGAAGTCAGAGTCGATTGTGAGGAAATCATATAAATGACTTCGAAATAATTGCTCTTACAAGGAAAGCGCGTAATGGCCCGTGTCCACCGAATGACACAAGGCGAGATAAGTTTCAGAGATTTAGGTGAGATAAATCTCAATACGCTGTACACGTGTTGAGATTTTGATCTGGATATATCCGAAGATCAACCTACTCGTGTACGCGGCGTTCGATTTGATGGTGAGACTTGACACGATAATATACATATAATTGTTTATTCTAAAATTTATTAATATCTAATTTATTTTGATTTAACAACTGTAGGGGAGATTCAAAAATAATAGGCTGACATTTAACTTATAACAAGCGTAAAGTGAAGCGCGAGGCAAGTGTCAAATATTGTCAGTACACTGCTTCAATTATTTATAATTAATAATATTATTATAATGATGTATTAAGTGATATACAGGGAGTAACAGACCTAGTCCACAATATTTTACCTGACTATATTACCAGTCGCAAATGTTGAAGGAACATATGCAAATACTGCTATCTTATGGGAACAAAATTTATATCTCAGAGATTGTCTCGAGTCGAAAATATCTTAAAATTTTCACCCGTGAACATGTGCTGTGAAAATGATAAGCCCTTTTTTTTAATCAATGTTAACAAAGAGTATTCAGAACGCAATTATTATTTTTATTTTTGTTCGTCAGTCCTCATCTCTTTGTGACGTTCACACAAGGCGGAAAGTTATGGTGGGTCTCGGTGTTCAGAGAAATAATACCCATTGGATGCGTAGGTAACACAAAGAACAATTTGTTTTAATTTAACGGAACTAATTACTACATTGGACTTAAACATTACATTGTACATAAAAATATGTTGTTTCATTGACTGGTCGGATTTCTACCAATCAAATGTTTACACATAAAGAACATTTATAATACTTGCGAACAGAGAAATGTAACTTTCTAAAAGTTGAGTTCCCATCATTGTATTTGTTTGTCAATGGAAAAATGTTTTCTTTTCCCGTAAGTTGTCAACCATTGTTTATTAAACGACGAATGCGCGTGTAATGGAGATACTCTGTTGAGGGCATTACAGAAGCGAGAATATCTCCAAGTGGAAAAATGAATCCACTTTAGACAATTCATTTTCTCCTTTCGAATTTTGTGACGATAAATCGGAACCAAAATCAAAAAACCTTCTAAGAATGCTGTAAAGATTTTAATATAATAACATAATCGATAATCAAAAGACTAAAATTAGTACAATTTCAGCGATGACGCACGCGTGCCACGTTTCATATCCGAAAGGCGACTACCGCGTGACACCACTTGACGATTTCGTCAGATTATATAGAAACGTTATATTCATGTTTTTTTTCTTGCTGGCAAAATTATTCATACGTAATAAAATTAAAAGTAAGCTGGGCTAACGCATCGCGATTATTTTCGCCAAAGAATATTTTTGAATGGTGTGAGAGGGCGAAGATGGTGGCAGTTATAGAGAGGCCTTCATCCAGCAGTGGACCGCTAATAACTGAAGATGAAGAATTAGAAATGTGTACATTAAAATAATTTCTGCGATTTGTACATGTACGTTGTATTGTATTATTATTTTTAATATTGAATTATTTTTTTAACTAATAACAATAATAAACTTGAATGAAATAATATCCAAGTAAATAAAGTTTATTTGACATCTTGATGAAGGATTGTATTTTCCGAAACCGGTTGGTGTATTAAACTCGTAAAATTGGTTAAAAAAATAATTCAATATTAATAGTAAATTCTACCTAGGGAAATTTATGTAGCTGTGAGGAATAATATACAATATATTATGGCTTTTTTAGTACAATATATTATTTCTTTTTTTTCATGTTCTTTAAGTTCAAATACCATGAAAAAATTTAATAAAATTGGATAAAATCATTTTCTTTAAAAATGTTAAAAAGATCCGACGAATAACATGTTTTCAATATGTATCAAGTAATAGTTAAGATATTTGACAAATTTATTCTAAACGGTATTTCCACTATTTTATTTTGTGCAATGCCATTATTTTAAAGCTATTTGTCCACGAAGGTGATTTAATTCAATAGCGTATCCAAAAATTACAAAAGTTATGAAGATTAAAAAAAAGATTAATTCCAAATTTTCGTATGCACGAGAGTTATATCACGTATAACAATAATAAAGACGTAAAAACTCTTCGTCATAAATAAATTCATATTTTTATTTCGCAGCGGAATTTAACAATATTAAATTTACACATTAAACAAATAATTATATACTTAGTTTCATAATTAATTAATATACGAGCGGAAGAATGCCGATTCGTTTTTTAAAAGCAGCGAGAAATCGTTTTTAATATTAACAGAGAGGAATAAATTTATTCTTTGTAATTAGCTGAACATCGCCAATGTTTTGCAGTCTGACTAAAATCAATTTATTACAAACTTTCTCCTTCCGTTCGTTTCAATCGTCATTTTATTATATGTATTATATTTTGATTTGTGACATTTGCAAGAAGCAGGGCTGTGAAATCATAGCCGGAGACGTTGATTTACGGTATTTTAAGCGGAGTCGGAGTCGTCGGAAATCGGCCAAACTGCATTTAAAATAAAAAAAGTTCTATTTTAATTTACTATTTTAAACAGTAGCGAATGTGTCATTCTTTTAACGATTTATATAACTTTTTTTTTCTTCTTTTTTTATTAATATTAAAAATATAATACAATTTCAATAATCAATGGATATATATATATTAACATTTGTTTCTTCTCTCGACTCGAGAGAGTAGGATTCGTGTATAGAGAAGGAGTATATTCGAGTTAAGTTAGTCTGTGTACATATTTTTTTTACTTCAGTTACAAATTTCTGATAGTCCGTAATTTTTCTAATTGTGATGGGGAGATTGTTAAAAAATTTGATACCTTGATAAATATATTGATTTTGAGTTGCAGTATATTTTAGTTTTGGGATATCAATTTGATCTCTATATCTTGTAGATCGGAATTTGCTTCTAAAATTTAATTCAAACAGTTGATGTGATTGGTGCTGTACCTGAGAATTGTGTGTGAAGAGTGAATTTTTGTCTTTCACTCTGAATCGGACTATACGGTTAAGTCGCAGTCGGAGTTGGGAGATTTTTTATCGACTCCACAGCCCTGTTTATACATCATACTGCAATTTGAAAGAGATTTTTTTATTATTATTTTAAATTTAATAATGGGTTTTTATTTAATAGTTTATATATTTTATTCTCAAACACCAGAAGGTGTATGATAAGTTGATATACGTAAAATACAATTTATATCGATAGAAATTCACGAAGAAGGGCTTGTATAGCTGAACTACAGTAGAAAAAAAAATAGGCCACGTAATAAAACTAATTTTGTTTTATACACGATATAAGAAAATTGAAAAAAGAAGAAGAAGATAAAAAAGTTCATAACAATTCTACATCGTATAATATTGAGTTGACGGGGTAATAACATTTTTTAACTACGAGAGGACTAAATTGCACTCGCACTTTAATTTATTTGATTCTTAGTTTCATAAAAATCGCGTCGAAAATGTACCTTAATATTGTATTTCTAAAATATTAAAAAAAATCTACATATTTAAAAATAAAATTGTATTTTAAACAAGAACTACACAGTCTAGTGTATAGAATGTACGATGTATGCAAAGAAAGCGACCTCATGATGAATGTTAACAAGTCGAAAGTGATGATATTCGAGAAGGAGAAAAGCAAAACGCCATGTTAAATACTTGTAGGTAATGAATGTTTGGAACAAGTAGATGAGTTGGTGTATTTGGGAAGTATGTTCGATAGAAACGGAAAGGCTGACAATGATATCGAAAGGAGGGTGACTGCAGGAAATAAAGTGAACGGTGCTTTGAATGGAATTATATCTAACGGGACTTTGTCAACCGAGACAAGACTAGTGGTGCACAATGGAGTCCTGATACCGACACTGATGTATGGAAGTGAGGCCTGAAGCTGGCAGAAGAGGAACGAAAGTAGACAGAATGCATTGGAAATGAGATTACTTAGGCGTATATGTGGCAAATCTATTTATGACAGAGGCGCGTTTTTTAAGTAAGTACCGTTGCCGGATATTCTCGGTGTAGCGCTGCGGTTGCGATATTGCGCATGCGCAATGATTTCCTTCATTTGTTGACTCACCACCTGCAACGTAAGAGACTTTCACTTAGTGTGGCCATCTTGTAGTGAATGGTTGAATTGTTGAAGACAATAGATCAGCCCGCCGACTGTGATGTACGCTCCGTGATTCGTTTTTTGAATGCACGAAACATGATACCAGCTGATAATCATCCCTAAGTGTGTCCTGTTTTGTCTTGATTTGGCACCAAGTAATTTCCATCTTTTCTGTCATCAGAAGCGGTTCCTTGGTGGCAAGGATTTTGATGAGGTGGCGTCGTTCTATGATGAAGGTGTATAAAAATTGCCCTTAATAATGGTGGCGATTATGTTGAGAAGTAGTTTAAGGTGTGTAGCGTCCGAAGAAAGTCAAGTGTTGTAAAAATGATGTTGTGTTTCATTAAAAAAAAATCCGGTACTTACTTAAAGAACGCGCATCGTACATTTAAAAAATGTATTTATTCATTTGTTAAAAAAGTTTTTGAATTGGTTGAACAGTTTAAATATTAAGAACAAATGTGACAAGAAATAATAATATTTCTACAATAAATAAATAGCATGATAAAACCAGAAAACGCTTGTTACTTTGCTTTACGGAAATAGCTATCATTGTAGTTGTTGTCATAAAATTTAAAGATTAAACTAGGTATATACAATATTGATACGACCGATCTGAAGTATGGTCTCTCACTTGATCTTCGAAAACAAAGTCTTGTCACAAAATTTAAAGATTAAACTAGGTACATACAATATTGATACGACCGATCTGAAGTTTGGTCTCTCAGTTGGTCTACGAAAATAAAATCTGGGCCAAGATTTACGACCTTTACTTCTTTTATCGGAAACTTTGGGAACGGTATACCGCCCCAGACATTCTGAGGAGCCTGCGGTTGGTAGGACACGTAACTCCAATCCCGTGTCACTACAAAGGCAATCGAGGGGAAGACCGAGACTAGGGTGGATGAATAATGTCAAGACAGCCTTGCAAGGGGTAGTAGGACTGACCCGCGGAGGCGATGTCAATATGGCGATTACCGTGTCCCAAGAGAACGTTCAACGCGTGATAAACTTTAAAATACAAATGTAATTAATTATAAGATGACGTAACAAAGAAAGCTACTCGTGGTGTGATCCCGTCGTGAAATTAGCCATTAATTAGGCGGCCGTTTATCATTGTAAAGCGTGGAAAAAAATCGCGAAACTTACGTTTACCGAGTTACGCAACAAATGCGTAACACTTTCTCGGGAGGCAAAAGGTCGTTGTCTTTTTATAACGAAATAACATCGTATTAAAAGATTGTCTTTTCAGAAATAACGAAGCATGACGTAAAGCGATGAGCATTTCCTGTTGACAGGTTATTGCACGCAGTTCTAAATGCACGTCAAAGAGTTGACGGAAGACTGTTGACTTTTTAAGATACTCTTGTGTGAGCTAAAATTAAATTATTTCACACGATGGTTTTTTTTTTTTTATTACAATGAACCGTGTTGTGTGACATTTATTTATTTAAATATGTACGATAGTATTTTGATTATTTTTAACGCCTGCAGAACTTCTTCTGAAGGACACTGAATGTATTAGGTTGATGCATCGTCGATCTGTTGTTTTTAAATAATTATATTGTAATATAATCAAAAACGAAAACAAACTTAAAACATTTTATGTACAATTATCATTTGATGGCGTAGTCATTATCGACGTTAATTACCGCTTCCCATTTGCTTGGAAGACGGTCGATTCCCCAGGCGAATAAGCAATGGTTTTTTGAGGCAATCCACGATTTAACATTCTCTATCAACTCGTGGGGGCTTCGATGGGAGAATACGGTGGATGGGGAGTAAATTACATCTCTCTCTAACGATGGATTCGGTTACACAGCGTTCGACATGAGGGCGAGCGTTGTCGTGGTGGAAAATGATTTGATTCTTGGCAGTATAAAGGCGATCAAGCTGGGTCAGGTACACGTTGCTGTTGCTGTTGATATTGTACTGCATTTGGCCATTTCTGTCCGGGATTGACACTGACACGACACTGGCTTCTCATACCTAGGGCTCCGGGTTCGATTGCCGCTGAGGACACAACACAATAATTTAACACGCAATTTCTGCAGACTATCTTCATGTCTTCAAGCAACATGCCTAAAGTATGGAATAATTCTTTTCCTGCATGTTGTAAAGAGCTTCTCTTTAGTGCATATTCGCAGGCCATGGTATACGCAGCATGCGACGCCAACACCACAACTCAAAGACTTTGAGCATGTTTCTGTCTTTCTTTCTCACAGTCATGTTTCGACCCCGGACAAAGCTCCGGGGATTTAACTAATCGTAGTTTTACGTTACGTGAGACGGAGCGGTTCATCCAAATTTTAATCAATTTCGACATGGTAGACTTACTTATGGGCAAACCGATGTTGGCAGTAGTAAACAAATCAGTGATAAAAATTGTTTGCATACGCCTTCATCCATTTTAAGGTGCATTCAATTATTGTATAAACGATTTAATTGTCCAGTTGAACAGTATATTTGAATGATCTCTTTAAATTGCACTAACGTATGCATCTACTGTATCCATTGGATCCATTTGGTAAGGTCTCCGGTAGGTATTGCTATTCAAAGCAAAGATAAAATACAAGGCGTGTAAGATAAATAAATTACGTTGCGATGGATTAATACGTCGCTGGCCAAGGTGGAATTTTTTTTTTGCGACGGATGTATTCGGCTTTGGGCCGTAAAGGAGTTGTTTCCCTTTTTACATATTCAATGCATTTGAATTTTAGTACGAAAATATCTGTCCGCAATCTAATATTTGTCAAAAATTACTGAGAAAAATTCTTGGATATGTTTACTCGATCGTTACAGTTCAAAATGGTCTACACAAAATATCGTATTCAATTCAGATTTTAAGTTAATTGTTTTATCTGCCCATATTATTTAGTTTCTTTAAGTTCACTATATCATTTTTGTTTATGCTTTTAATAACATTTTGACGATAATAATATCAATGTAAGATAGCTCTAAGTGTATATATTATTTTTATTATTTATTTACACCCTATCCCGAATTATTTTGAGTTTTTTTACTCTCGTTTCGATTCGTCATAAATACATATTTTTTTATTGTATTATATTCAGTCATAATACCGTCATAGGTTGGCTCCGGTATCATCGTACCAGAGCTATACCTGTACAATTTGACGTGAGACTCGTTATCACATTAAATTCAGAAGGCAGCCGGAAAGAAGCTGTAGAAATCATACACCCCCAAAAGGGGAGGGTAGACGTCACATATTGCAGTCGCAGAACTCGGTCACAGTCCGGCAGAAATCCACCCTGTCCAGGTCGCAAGAGGTGCGAGGGAGAGCCGGTAGAATGCTCCGTTAGGTCTCTCTAGCCATTGCTCTTTCCGGCATCGCCTATTCCAGCAACCCATACCCTAATAAATACACGGAAATGTCCGAGATTCCTTTAATTTATTAATAGGTCATCGTTCCGGGGGATCCGATGAGCTATTCCTTAATCATGATCTCACGTGCATCATTCATAATCACACAGTCTCAGAGGATGTGCTCCACGAGGATGTCTGCCTGAGCGCAAACACACCACGGTTCACGGGCAAGTCCTAAGTGTATATATGTATATAGCAAGTATAATTGTTTTGTTTTTTCTTACTGGAAATAAAGACATAGTGTACTACATGGTGCATTGTTAAAGCAATATATAATAATAATGGATTTACGCGGCGACAGCCGATTATTTAATTATAATACACTTTGTAAATGTGAAAATTATTTTCACTTCTGTGATTTTCACAAAGTTTGATAAGACGATACGTATTTGTTTAAATAAATTCATGAAAATTGAACAATGGATGAAAAATGTACGATCGCATCGCTTCATGTCATAAAAATCTCTGTGAACGTTTGGGAAATTAGACCCAGTCGCTATTGCGCAAGCAACGAATCGATCTGATTTTCCGTACGATTATTCTGTTTGAAGTTTGTCGCAACACTTCATCGAAAAAAGTGGTCATAAAGTTTCCCATCGCTTGCATTTTCACCGTAAACAGTACAATGATAGCCTCCGCGAATACAATGTTCATGCACAGCGAACCACGTCATAGAGTAATCAATTGTAAATGAAATTGTAGCCAATATAAATGGCATAAAATTAACTCGCCAAGTTATTTTACAACTATTTGGTTTTTATGATTTATTTTTATTTTTAGAGTCGGATTGCCGCGCTTCGTGGCCATTTAAATTACTGAAATTATAATTTATTTACTAGCCTGCCCGCACAGCTGTCGTCCGGCAGCAGATGTATCAGAGACGCAGTACTCTGTTGTCAATTTGCAGAAAAAAATAATCTTAACACACTTAATAAAACTATAAAAAGTGTTTTGATAGGAAAATAAGAAGAAGGAATAATTCATATTTTTAAATACATTACGTATTCACCTATTTGTAGAATTTTTCAAAATTAAAATCGCGCTCAAACCAACCAATATAATCAAATTTTGATGGCGCCAGAAATAGAGGACGTCCGTGGAAGACTTCGCACGATCAGGTAAACCAGTTAACGGAGGATGGTTCTGTTAGAAGCCTCGACAATCGGCGAGCTTGTATGAGAAGATGTATGAATGTGAATGAGGTAAGAATTGTGTGTCAGGACAGAAGAGTATGACGCTCTATTTTCTCTGCTTACCCCCGCGGAGAAACGGCGTGATGGTAAGTAAGTAAGTAAGCAGTTGATACTGATGTATTAATTAAGTGTTTGTGGCACCTGAAACGTCCGTGGAAGGCAAGGATTTTAATATTTCATTTTGCCTAGGTATAACGTGAATATATTTAGCTACTTGATTAATATTACAACAGTACGAGGACTTTGCGTGACTCGGAGTGCCGAGCTGACGCACTGCGGCGAAATGTTGAAATGCCATAATTTTTACTAATTGTTTTAATTAAAAGTTACTGCAGACAAAACATAGGAAAGACGCGATATCCATTGGGCAGCCACTTAGCCCTTCCGTTTCTGTATCCGTTAAACAACTTGGCGTTTGTATATCGAATACATATAGGTATGTATTCAAAAAGAGTATCGTGTATCTTTATGACTCGTGTCCATGAATGAAATTTTTAAGAGATTTCGCTCCCATGATATACTTTGCAGACATCTCTCACCTTTCGTAGTCGTCGTGTACACACCATAGTTAACGCTCGTCACGTACATCTTTGTTAGTTGAGTGGGCCTCCACTACAGATATGAAGTTAAATTGTTAGATTGATAATGTCCTTGCAAGGCGAAATGCGTCTCAAGTAAATTAAACAAAAAATAATTGTTCTACTTTCATATATTTATATTTCAGTGTCATCAACAGTCGTGCCATATATTTTTATTCCATCATATTCTCATTATTTTTAATTGTTAACTTTGTTTTATTAACAACTTAATGAATTAAAAATCATCTACTGGTTTCGAAAAATATAATTTTCTTCTACGAGATTTCATTAACTAATCAAAAAAATATGGTTATTTGGTTTCTTTAACAGAATCTATTTTAAAAATGTTTAAAAAATAAATTTAGTTGATACCTAATAAAAAATGATACAATTTTTTTTAGGGAAAAATAAATAGATCATTTAAAATAATAGATTTTAAGCACAAAGTTGATTTTGCTAATCTTAAAAATTTATTTTCTATTATCAAGAGGGTCAGTGGTGATTAAAAAAATATGATCTCTTCAATGCTGATGGAGAAAATATAACGATAATTTTTAATATGGACGTGTGGGATGAAGGTACTTCAAGCGGCAAAAAGATGTCCAACTTTTGATTTGCAGATATCAAACTGATTGTCAAAATGTCAGAACTTATCTGCAAGATTGGGCAAGAGAGCTCGGTACTGAGTCTGGAAATAAAGAAAAGCAAGCACAAATACTCAAGAGTTGATGACCACCTGAGATCTCTCTTCTTAAGATATGGAGTGAAAAATTGGCGTTGCTGAGTCTGCTTTTTTGAAACTGTTCAAAATTTAGAAGAACCGCCCCTTTTCAAAAAATGTAAAAGTCCGGCCGGTTTATTCTCCAAAGACAAAACATGAACTCTGAGAATGAAAAAAATGAACTCGTTGATGCCTATACCATGCAAAAAAAATCTTTCTTACTTTGGGAATGTAGATCGAAGTTATAAAAACATTCTGGAAAAATTGGTGATCACTGAATCTACAAGAATGAAAGGCGATAGATCAATCTGCAATATAATAGACATAAACAAGTCTGAAACAGGACTAAAGAACATGAAGCTCAGTCATGAGCATATTGAAAGAGAGTAATACAAAGTGCTTGTGGTTAGTACAATCGTTTAGTGATCTATTGGCTGGGGGTTTGAGCCTCGTTCCAGGAGGCCATCAAGTTAATCCTATTTTCATAGCACAAGCTTAGTTTGAAAATAGTAAGAGTATTGATGTGACACGTGTTCGGTGAACGCATCCCTTTTTTAACACATACTCTGCGGTGGTGGATCAGATTTAACCCGAGTGTTTGTAAAAATATTAATTACGCTATAAATATTCGTTTAATGCTGTTTTTCTTCTAGCTAATCTTTTATTAAATATTTTCAAATAGTTTGAGATACAAATAAATGTTATCTGACGAGATTCAAATGAGTTATCAATAAAAATGTGAAAAAACTCTCAAAAATCAGTCGCTTTTACGGGATTGAATCTCAGCGCTTACACAACAACACAACGTATTGAGCGGGTAGACAAAGAATACCAGATATGCGTCCATGTATTTGTTTTGACTTATTTTCGTCTGGCGGCCCCTAGACAATGGCAGTAATATAATTATTTGAGAGGCGTTACGCCCACCTGTAAGTTTTATGACACTACCTACTTTGGTTCCGACGAGAAGATCACATGCTCAGTAAATGTTTGTATTTTGGCTGTGTAGGGCGTCTGTTGATGCGTGAGAATATGTACATCATTCGTAATATTTTTTAATTTTTATCTTTAATTTTTTTAGCAGAAACATTACGGCACATCATGCTATTTCATTAAATCATATTTAAAATGAAATATCTATAAAATATCTCCCACAAAACGGTCGAAAAACTGAAAACTAAAGGTGGGTCTAAAATGACCCACCTTAAGTTAAGTTAAATTATGAGCGCATTGCATGCAGCAGGGTCGGGTGAAAAATTGCATAACCATTAATTTTGCTAAACGATTATGGCTTAGTGTGAAATTTCCTTGAAGCGCTTAAATCTCAGTTCCATGATTAATGTCTGCTGACACGATTGTTTCCACGCGCAGTGATATCACATTTGATATGCGCAGTGAGATCACATTTGATACGCGCGCAGTGATATCACATTTGATACGATATCACATTTGATACGCGCGCAGTGATATCATATTTGATACGATATCACATTTGATACGATATCACATTTGATACGCGCGCAGTGATATCACATTTGATACGCGCGCAGTGATACCACATTTGATACCCGCGCAGTGATATCACATTTGATACGCGTGAAGTGATATCATATTTGATACCCGCGCAGTGATATCACATTTGATACGCGTGCAGTGATATCACATTTGATACGCGTGCAGTGATATCATATTAGATACCCGCGCAGTGATATCACATTTGATACGCGTGCAGTGATATCACATTTGATACGCGCGCAGTGATATCACATTTGATACGATATCACATTTGATACGCGCGCAGTGATATCACATTTGATACCCGCGCAGTGATATCACATTTGATGCGCGCGCAGTGATATCACATTTGATACGCGTGCAGTGACATCACATTTGATACGCGCGCAGCGACATCACATTTGGTACGCGCGCAGTGATATCACATTTGATACCCGCCCAGTGATATCACGTTTGATACGCTCGCAGTGATATCACGCAGTGATATCAAAGGAGAGTTGTGATATAGGCATGAGATAAATAATTGCCAAAAAAATATTTATATTTTATTTATTTATTTTATTTTATGATTTTATTAGTAACTATATAATACTATGTAAAAATCTATTTTGACTGTGCCCGTCTCACTAGAGAAATTCTGTGTCGAGAAGGGCATAGTTTACAAGCAATTGTTCAATTAATTAGAATTACAAGTAGATAGAATAGTAAATAGAAAAGGTGTATATGAAGAACAATTTTAAAATGGACTTAATTTTTGGATCACTTTGTAGCTATAATTAATACTAGATTAGCCGCTGCAACCGCATGGTTGCAAACATATCCTTCACAGACGCAGTACTATGTTGTCAATCTCCAGATTAAAAAAAAAAAATTCGCTAATACACATTGACAAAACCATAAAAAGCGTTTTGATAGGAAAATAAGAAGAAGTAAAAAAGATAAAATCTCAAATGCGTTATGCGTTTGTCTACCACCAGAAATTTTAAATTTAAACATTGAACATAAAATTACTGGGAAAAGCTTAAAAAACAACTGTAATGGGGGAATAGAAGAAGAAGAAATAGAATTAAGGACAATTTTTTTATGAATACGTAACAAATTTGCTATTAATAGAATTTATCAAAATTAATGTCGCAGTTAAACTAACTAATATAATCAAAAAACCCAGTGCGGAGGAAACAGATTATTACTATGATTTCACAAAACGTTTCTTAAGAATATACTGCCATAATGAATATACTTCCATAGTTTCTAAAGAATATACTGCCATACTGCACGTCAAACAATATTATCAATCATTTCGACATCTTACTGCCCTCTGTTGAATTAATTTCGTGGCTTAAAAGTAAACAACAATGGCTGACCAGAAACATACTGTCATAAAAAAATGCGCGTAAATCATCTACAGCTGATTTCACAATCCAAAGCGCGAACTAAAATCATTAATTTCAAACGTCAAAAAAGGCCGCAAAAATTAAACCAATCAACGCATCTCAAAAGTTAAAGTCAAACAGCTGTAAACTGTCAAAAGACAGGCGGCCATGTTGTATTTTGAATTCGGCTCCCTGCTTCGCTGACATTTCGCTGAGATTCTTTCCCATGTCTGTTTAAAATAAAGATTTGAAAGAATTTATCAAATTTTATATCTGTGATTAATACTTTGTACCTAAGTTCCCAGTTTAAGCACTGAGTCCTTTAATTCACAATTTTTTAAAAAAATATTAGTTCTAAATATAATGATGTAAATTAATTTTTTTGACGAGAGAATACATATACCTTGAATTAATATATTATTTTGAAGACATCAGCTGATCAATCTCGATTCGTCACCTTATCTATCCAGTTATTATTCTACAATTTGGAATATCTTTAATAACTCTTAAAACTATTAAATTTGTATTATCTAACCTCTTTGAAAATATTAAAACTTAAGTATTACCATCCTTACATTATAAAAGAATTTTTTTTTGACACAATTTAAAAGTAAGTATAAAAAATCTATTAATTATTATATTCAAAATTTAAATTGATATTTGCTGATTTATTAACATTATTATTATTATTATTATTAACAAGAGGCTCGAATAGTCTCAGGGTGTTGATTCGCGGCGTTGGAGGGCATATAATATAATATTATTAAACATTGATCCTTTAAAGCATTATTATATTAAATAAATTATAGATTTCTCATAGAGATGAAGCTATTTATGTTATGTTATATGGGAATAACAATGCTTTTGTAGGTAAAAATCCAGTAATTGTGTGTTCTTGGACATCTCGAATATTACTAATATATATATTATCTTGGTGTATGTATTTAACAAAGAATATTATATAGGTGTTAAAAGTCTTGTGTTCTGTAATACTTTAAAAAAGGCAATTGTATTGGTTTGATCTGAGAATATATTTTTTCTTAATTTATCAAAGGGCTTGCGCCAGTCTCTCCGGGCCCCCTTTCGGCCCACCGCTGGTAATTCTTATTTTTATGTAGGCCAACATAAACGGGGGTACGTTTGTATCTACATATTAACCCATCGTAATAGTATTATATACCAGTTGATTATATATATTTTGGCGAAGGCCTCTCTGAAAATATTCATATAAATACAAGGTTCACTTTGAATCGGTTACATTACATGACACTTACTTTTGTTTGAGGTGCATGGAAGCCTGCAGGGCAGCATACCCGTACATGGACAGGTTTCTAGCCTCTTCGGACTGCCAGTTGAAGGTGGCCACATACCTGGCCGGGTTATCCGGCTCCAGCCAGAGACCTACGTAAACAAATAAGACAATTATTATTGTTTATAATCTAAATATTATATTATTGAAAATTTTTGATTTTATATGTATATTTTTCTAATTAATATATTTAATTCATATTTAATAATTAATTATTAAAATAAACAGAACGTTGTTTACTTCACACAACACTTTAATTAAATATTAATTAAAACGTTTTCTATGCTTATTGCGTCGTCATCATACTAATAGTACTCGTAGTTTATTACTGACGATGACGCAGCGGTTCAAAATTTGTAAACAGTTTTTTAAAAAATTAACTAAATATACTTTCAAGCTTAAGTATATCATATTTTAGATGTTTGTCTTCGTGTATTTGTTTTAATTAGACGCAAATTTAAAAAAAAAAATTATACGAATAAGAATAATTGAAAAACTATACTGTCAAGAATATTGTTAATAAATACAGTAAAGAGATATATTTTTTTATCGATAAGAGATGGAAAACATGTTAATGCTCTAGAAAGCATTTAACATGTTTTCGCTAATGATCATTCTCTTACACCATGAGCGAGTTAACACGCCAAAATTTGCTTGTCACGCCAAGCCTTAAGCGTGTTTGCACGCACTTTTTAAATCCTGCAGAAACGGAATTACCCACACTAATAAATATAAAATTATTCTGCCACCTATGGACAACAGTTAAAAGTAAAAATACATCTCAAGTCAATACCCCTAAAGACTACCCCTGCCCTATATGATGTGTCTCCATTGTGAAGAATGGTTGGCAGTTAAAAATTTTTAAGTAATATCCAAAACGATCATTACCAAGAAAATAATAAACTATTTACAAATTTTGTTCTGTGAAGAGTTCATGTTCAGTTTGTTTACAAACCAGAAATAGGTTCCATAATGTAATTAATACAAAATGAATTTTTTAAACTTGTTTTAAATACGTTGTAGAAAAATGGTAAAAAAAGTATTGATATATATTGTTTAATAATTATTACATAAAAAAATCACGAATTTAATTTTAAAATAATTTTAAAAATATAACTCACCCAAGTGATACAGCATTGGTTCGCGCACTCCATAAAGTTGGTCCATTTCATTCAGGCCATAATCGATTGCTTCTAGAATATCCTTATCTTCTTTTACGGATGACTTATTTCGGTAATTTTCTGATTCTTCATCTAGACTAGAGTTTGCTTGTTTATATTTTAACAAGCTTTCGGTACTGACTGTATCTATATCAAAATCTTCTCCAGTCTTCGCCAGGACAGAAGATTTTATTTTATAATTATTTAAATTTGGTAATGTTATGTTATTAACTTCAGAATGTTTGAGTTCATTTATTACGTTATTTTTAAGGTTGTTAATATTTATAGAAGATTCTGTAACTAAATGTTCGGTAAATTGTTTGTTATCTTTAATTATATTAATTAAATTAGGTAGCTGGATTGTATCATTTTTAGTCTCCTTTGGTCTTTCGGTGTTTTCATTGAGAGGTACATCACTAGAGAGCGTCGTCCAATATTGGAATAGTGTTGTTTCATCTCGTTTAAATTCACCATCGTGTTTCGACGTTCTGTCGATTGGTTTAGTGGTGAAATCATTTTGATTTGCAGTGTCATCGTTTGGGTTTTTGCTTACGAACAAAACAGTCTCAAAAGTTTTATCTTTCTCAATTATTGTGGAAACGTTTTGCGAAACGTCAAGAATTTCATCAGCTTTAATTATTTCTTGTAGTTTTATTGGTTCATCGTAATGTGGGGTAATGTTTGTATCTGTTTGAGAATGTTCGGTTCCAATTCTTGCCGTGGTGTCTTCATTATTCAGTGAATCATCGTAAACCGTAAATTCTTTAATGATTTCTTCTGGTATTTTTTCCGTTATGTAATCTTCCGTTAAAACGACACTAACAGTCGATGTTACGACACTTGGTGTCAAATCTTTTCCGGTACCAAAGTCATCGTCTATTTGATCTGCGGTCGACTGAATAAAAAGATCATTAGTGACTGCAGGATGTCGTAATTCATGAATATTCTCTGTAACTGTTTCGATTTCATCTTCGTATTTTAGACTGGTGTTTGCTGTTTTAATGTCGCTTAGAAATGACGAAATAAGAGTTTTGCTACTAGTTTGAGAGTGTGATGTTGTATATGGATGCTGGGTAGAAGAAGAAGAGTGTGCTGCAGAGTGACGGATGAGAAAGATGGCCACAGACAGAGCAGCAATTCTGAAAGTGGTTGGGCTGGAAAAGAAAAAAAAAAACACAATTATTAAAAATGAATATCTAATAAAATCACACATTTACCTTTTATGAATAAGAAGGGTGAATATTATTAATTACTTATGTATTTTTGCAATAAATGCAGGTGTCGTAGTGCGCGGTGTATATTTTTAAATAAATCACAGTTGAATAAAGATCAGAATAATAATAAAATTAATTAATGCACCGATATATTAACTGCTACGATTGCATTACCGACCACAGTTCACTGACTCCATAAAAACAAATATAAAAAGAAATTGGCTATTACGTGGAAGGTTCGAAATTCTTAGGAATTACGACCCGCATCCATAAACCTCAAAATTACATACAGATTCTACGCTTTCCAAATTAAGTAATGATTGTATAATATTTTCAGGATACTCAAATACACCACTGGAACTCACCACTTAAATGCGAAACACGACTCCATAACGACGTACAATTTTATATATTTTTTATCACAATAAGTCAGATTGCGTCATGATCTATCGGAGATTAAACATTTAATTAATTTTCTATGCACTCGTATGTACGTCAACTAATTATCACATTCATGTTACGCGAAATGCTACGTAAATCTTTTTGACATAACCTTGTTTACGATATTTCCCGCCGAAAGAAACGTCAGAAGTATTGTACTGCAGCGCGCTCGCCGTTCGAAGACTCGCGCCGCGTTTCAAATTTGATTTTGAACTTGAAAATCGCGAGATGCGACCAAGTCAAACAGCAGTTTGCTTCGGATTGATCCTGATTCTCCAGACGAGGAAGCATTTGAAGCTCCGATATGGAAATACAGTTAGACGACCTCTCGGCGGCGGTGATATGTCGAGACGGTTCCGTCTCGTGTTTCATCCTGTTCACGCCGCGATTTGCACAGCATAGAGAAAGAAGACGAACAGTCTCGCGTGTCGTTAAACTTGATCCGAAAAAAGTGTGACAAAGTGGCCCAATGAAAAAAATCCAAGACACGAAGCCATTAAAACCCGGCAAATTACAAAATGACTTTAAACCTTAACCGGAGTTCGAGCGGCATCCGAAAAACATTTCGAACAGGGACACGATCGTGAGAACGGTTGTACAATTCTAACGCGAGAGATAAATAATAAATAAATCAGTTTGCAAAACTATACTCGTACCTTAAACGAGAGCGCAGACCGCAAAAATTTGGCGCACATTATTACAGTCGGCATGGAAACCTGTCTTGTAAATCAAATTACAGAAAAGTGCTGCAGGCAAGATCGTAAAAGGTGGATTAATTATCGTTTTGGTCAATTTTCACCTCGGGAGTAAAAAAGTATAATTACGATTTTGATGTTCCTAGCGGTGAAAATGTTAACGGTATATCAATACATGAATGAACGTCTAACTAAGCTTGTTGTATTGTTAGGTAGTTTTTTAATTTCATTAATTTTATTGCATACCTTCTAAAAATAGGAAGTAGAATGTTTGTATTATTTAAGGTACTTGCTCTCAATCTCTCACGGCAAATTCTAGTAATTCTTTCAGAGATACCAACGCCAAGTGCTATTGTATCTCATCTTACGTGCTCAACGAGCGTAAGAATATCATCACTGTTAAATACAGGTTTAAAATGGCAAAATTAAGTTTGACAGCATCGCTGACGGTGAACTCAGCAAAATGTACGATTATTGTTTGAGCAACTAACAGTGTGTATAGGATTAGTACATCCCCGTTGAAGCATGACCGGCAAGTTTGTTTTGCTGTCGGTTTTTTTAAATAATTTTATGAACTTCTTAACAACTCAACACTTTCATTGATAGGATTGATATTTCGATGAACTCTTTCACGACCGATGTAATGAAAAATGAATTAATGCACATTAACTAACGGAAATTCTTTGTTTCAATATTTCAATTTTGGTGTCATCCATCTACCAATTGCGCAATCAAATAGCTCCGTGACTTTTTATAAATATATGACTCGATTGGAACGAAAATTTAAACGTTGACAATATGATATGCATTAATGTAAAAAATACGTCTTGTTCACACAAAGATTTAATTTTCGAAGAGTAAATTCTTTTACTGTTGCATAAATGTGCCATAAATTATCGAATTGATGTTTCCATAAAGAATGTGTGTAGAATGCGCCTCGTTCCGTAACTAATGTTCCAAACCCTTCTCCTATATGTATACTTTATTTTGTGTCTATTCATTTTACTGGTCTGTGAACGATATTGAGAACCAAATTTGAATGGTGATTCAATCTAATTTTTATTAAACATCTAGCGTGTTAAAACGAAGGTTGTGATGAGAGTCGAGAGATGTAGGGTGGGTGGAATTTTATTCTTACCTTCCCCTATACAAATCCAGCTGGATTGACCTCTACTAAGAACAGAAATTTTATCTTCTTTGGTATTAGTAAATATACTCGATATATATTTCTTTATAACGTTCTTTTTATCATATTATATGAATAAATATTATGAAAAGCTTTTGAGTATATTTTAAATTCTTGACTGTTCCTTAAACTTATAATAAAAGATTCATTATTAGTATTAATATGAAAGACAATTAATTAATTATCAATTTTATTGTACTGTTTTTACGTGGGAATACCATAACAGTTCGAAGGTCTTAAGGGTAAATCAGATTCACTTATTTTTTCATAATGATTCAGATTCAAAATGATTAATTATGATTCCTTCCTTCGCTCGTACATCGCTTAGTTTGATAATTATTTTTTATTGTTTCTGAGATAAGTTTGTAAAATTCCATAATCACATGTGTAAAATTATCACTTCTTTTTATTCTACTCGTTTAATTTACTCGAGGCGCGTCTCGCCTTGTAAAGGCATTATCAATCTCTATAAGTGATTTTCTCATAAAATTGTAGATTTAAATTTCTGTGAAATATACTTATCATAAATAATGTCGTCTATTTCCTATCGCATATTAAAATTTATGACATCAAATTCTAGCGTTGTCAATTGATAATGCCTTTGCAAGGCGAAACGCGTCTCAAGTAAATTGAACGATTAGATTAAAAAAACGAGTGTTTTATTTTCACACACATTGAAAATTTTATTTTAATCATTTTTATATTTGTGGGTTTATGTCTTGTCGACGCGTTGATGCAATATGTACAAACCGTAAACAACCATGGTCCGGTTTCCCAATTTTCTACAGTAGAAAGAAGTTAGTGCCACCTGCTCCCGATATTCATACAAAATAATCTTTTGTATAGATTAAATACAAGGGCGTGGCTGTCTGTATTGCATTGCATTAGGAATGAGTTTACACTCACGGATTAATTATACAAAAGTTTTAGAGAATTTATGGTAATAAGGTCCACGAACACATCTAGATCGATGGATATATTTTTTTGAGATTTCCAAGTGTTGACAAAAATCGCTGGATTTGAATGCGAAAATATCGCAATTCTGGAAATTTTATGTATCGAAAACGTGAGGGTCTGATAATATAATAATAGCCAAGTAGAAGATAAATAAAGAAGTATGTAGATAGAGATTTTATAACAGGTATAAACAAGAAAAATAAAACAATAGAACTATTAAAGACGAGTAATTATATAAAGGAAAATAAGTGAAATGCACAGAAAAAAATACAGTAAAGGTGAAAAACTTTTATTACTCCCTAAAGGGAAAAAAAGAGTGGATGAAGTACAAAATAAATACAAAAATTACTTCTGCCTAGGAAATCAGATATCTGATTAAAAATTAATCAAACATAATTAAAGGAAGAGTGGATGATCCTCACTCTCAACTTCAACACCTGTACCCCTCAGAACCTCCCAGCGAGATACCCACACATCCAAAAGCTCCAGAACAAGTCAAAAAATATCAAAACGCTTAAAATTTTGCGAAAAATTATTCCCGGCCGCATAATGTCATAAACTGGTGATATCGACTGGCCTCCTCGATCACCTGATTTGACGGCTCCTGACTATTTTCTGTGAAGGTACTTGAAAGGAAAGGTCTACGCCAATAGGCTAACAATTCCGATGCTACAGGACAATATTTTCGAAACCAAATTGCTGAAATAACACGCGAAGTGTGCGAGCATATTATGAAAAATATGGTTAAAAGAACACGCATTTATGCCGCTGTCAGAGCTGTCAGTGTTATATTCTATACGTAATTGTAATAAACCAAATAATCGATAAATAAAAACCAAATTAAAAAATTGTGTTTTATTTTACAGTTATTCAAAAACAGCATCTGTTCATACTACCTGATGCAGAGGATATCATTTTTTATATATAGAATTTTATGAAATGCACTTTTTAGATCATGATCAATAGATTTCGAACCACCCTTCGTTAAAAAGGCTAAATTTATGAAATATATATGTATATTTAATATATGTCAAATATTGTTCACTAACGTTGTTGCCCTAGGGTCGATTTCAATCACGTCGGGGTCACCAGTTTGTGGGGGATGGTTTCGATGGAAATAATGAAATGTTGGTGTAGATAATACAGTCGTTTATTTGGTTAGAGAAAGAAATGGAAGAATACAGGAGATAGCAGAGCCTGAAGACGAAAAGTGCATACACTCGTCGTGACGTGTGGTGAAACGGAAGAAGATATCTGCTGTAACCTGGGTTCTGAATGCAGATGTCGTTGGTATCTATGCCTGCTGGAAACGGCGGTGAATTTGAACCGCCGCCCCTACATATATAAGGAGCACTGCGAGTTTTATATATGCGATAACTTCCGTAGTTATCATCAAATTTTGATGAAACCTTTCTGAAAAATTAATCAGATAAATATCTCGGCTAAGTTAGCCTGATCCGCCATAATGTATCAAAATGGCGACTGTTAAAAAATTACCTTAATACTGGAAAAAAGAAAATTAAAAGAAGAGCCAGTGGCGGAAGGGATTTATTTTTATGATGGTCGCGAGAGTTTTGAAATCTAGTAAATATGCTGAGTTTATTATATGACTGTATTCTCGGGTAGATGGCAGATATTACCTGAAGTGCAAGTAGCAGTAGTTAATTATAGGGGCGACGAAGCGGGGTAATGTTTGGAGCACACGAGCGAAACGTCTTTTCTTTCAGAGTTATATCATCTTGTTTATAAATATAAATAGTAAGTGTTAATATAATATGAATTAATTTTATTTGTCAATTATATTTTTTCTTACGTTCAATTTTATTTTTTATTAGTGTTTAAAACCCGTTAAAGGACTGAAGCGGAAGATGTTGAGATTTAAAAACGAAATTGTATTATTCATGGTTGAATAGTCGAGCGTATAATGCGTGCTTATCGTGTTAATATAATATTATTCCCTTTTAACGGATGTTGCGTATAAAGAGATTAGACTTTGTTGACATTTGAACCGACGGACTAGATTCTAAACAGATAATTTGCAACATCATTTTTATTGAAATATTTTACAGTGATTTTACATTGTACCTTAGAGTCATACTAGAACTATCTATGAGGTTTATTTACGTGTTGATAATAATTGAAATAATTACGTACCTACTAATATACGACATGATTATAATAATTACGTACCTACTAATATGCGACATGATTATAATAATTACGTATCTACTAATATAGGACATGATTAAAATAATTACGTACCTACTAATATACGACATGATTATAATAATTAAGTACCTACTAATATACGACATGATTATAATAATTACGTACCTACTAATATACGACATGATTATAATAATTACGTACCTACTAATATACGACATGATTATAATAATTACGTACTTACTAATATACGACATGATTATAATAATTACGTACCTACTAATATACGACATGATTAAAATAATTACCTACATACACAAGCAACATTATAGTTTTCTTTTTCAATATTAGCAAAATTACTTTGTGGCCTCATTTTATATAAATAATTAGACAAAACACTTTGTTTAAACCACTATTTATTTCGATACCTACGGTATCTTCTTCAGGAAACAATGTACACTGAAATTAAAAACACTAAAAATAGCACTTGAGATGCTTAAATAAAAACAACTATTCAGAATTTTTCAGTCACCTTTTAGAAACAAACCATTCTTATGATATTAACAAGGGTTTAGAAATTATACATACAAATACTAGGAGTTTACAGTTAGAAAAATTATATATTAAAAAAAGTGTTAATAACAAGCTAAATATTATAAATAACCAAATCCTCTTCACCTTTTAAATTTGTTTTCATATTAGTTCTTACTTATTCACTACGTGTTGTTTTTATCTATTCTTGATTATTATTCATGTTTCGATACCTATGATATCTTCTTCAGGAAACAATGTATTATTATTATCGTTTTCTATTTGAAAAATGTACTTTCAGAACAAAAAGGTCACATGTCCACATTTCAAAGGGAATTGACACTCCACACTAGTGAAATTTATCAATTTTGCTACATGTAGTATAAATAATTATATGGTGTATAAGATTTGATTTATAATAGGTACATAGATAAAAGTGACGAATTTATTGTTATCTATCCATGTTGGTGTTACAATCAGAAACATTACAAATTACAAGCAAGGATTCGAGCAATACAGTATTATTTAGTTATAGCAGAAAGCAATCGGCAAAAGCTGATTGTAATTACTAGGCCTTGCGGGCGGCTAGGTTGTGGCCGCCGCGCGGCATTGTCTATTGTATTTAATAAAGTGTTACATTATTGTACACAATTGTAATAATGCCAACTTCACAGGTCTATTCTGAGGAATGCATTTATATCTAATGTACTTCTCGTAAGTACATAGGTATGTAGAGAGATTGACGAGACATGGCCGGAGCCTCACTACACGTCGCACTAAACAAGACCCAGGATTGCGAAGAGTGGACACAGGCAGTTTAAGTTGTGAAATCAAAATAGAGGATCGCGATGCTCAGTCATGAGCACATCACCAAGAGAGAGAGAGAGATGAACATAGATATAACTTTATAAACTAAAAAGAAAGAGAAATTATAGGGGTGAATACATAAATATTGACATTTTCGAATATGAGTGCATATTATGATCCACTGAATTTGATTAATATAAAGTTAAAACAAATTCAGACACATCACGTAGAAAGACACGTAAAAAATCTAATTATCAAAAAAATATAAAGTCATTAGGATTCCACCGGAACTTTCTATTCCCGGTAGACAACTTTAACGATTAAGGTACGATGACCATGCAGAAAGTCTCCACACTTATATTTCAAAAGTTTATACGTTACTCACTGAAAAATTGTAACTTCACCAATAAAAAGTGATTTCGTTACAGACAAAAAAATATAAATTATTTGCAGTAATTAAAATTTATTTTACAGGTTTTTAAAAATGGGGGATTCATCTTTAGAAGATTACTGATTTTTCAAAAAAAAAAAAGGAAGACGATGATCTATTACAGACATACATTTAAAAAATATTATTGTGTATAAATTACTTATATAATTTTTCACGCGTACATCAGTCGATACATAAGTATTTCTCATATTTCCGAAATGATTAGCGTGTATTTGATACAAGGAAGTACAGAGTAAGGAAATTCAGCATGTTCATGTATGCAACTCTTAATTGACGTGAACCATCACCGTACCATCACGCTTGATGATCGAGAGCCGTCTTCCACATCATTGCATCGAAATAGATCTATCGGATATCAGCTGATTACAGATAACTTATTGCGCAATACGTACGAACACAGGTATGGATTTACAATGCAGGGGCATGTCTCACTGTGGATATTTGGGGACCTCCAAAATGATAATATCACAGCGCAATGTGAAAAACGAACTACGTACAATATATTGAGATGGTGTTGCAGGTTAAACGATCAATAATAACAGACCTAGAGCTAAAAAGCCTATACTTTACGAGCCGACCCGACACAAACAATTTCATTAAATATCTGTGCTGAAAATGTACAACAAAGCCTTGGGGAGATTTCGGTGGGAGGTTTTCCATTATCCACCGTATAGTCCGAACCTTGCTACAAGTGATTTTCGCCTGTTTCCTAAACTTAAAGAGTTTCTGGGTAAAAAACGGTTTAGAGAGTCTGACCACCCCTGCAGCAACACTGTATACTACGAGAAGTCGGTGGGATTTTAGACTTACACAAACAAATCTGGCAGGAACGCAAAAATGTTTATACAATAAAAGTTTCAAATTTCAAAAGTTTAAACGCAACTAATCTTGTTACGTTTCGTAGGTTATTAAGTGGAGAATATGTAGTATCTAAGTTTAGTAACTGATAATAATTAAATATGAATTAAAAATATCACAGACCGTCTGTTCTGAATAATTACAACTTCACAATAAGAATGTGTTCTCCTAATGATAATAATAATAATTTTATTTTGTATTGTATTGTATTGTATGTAATTTTTTATATTTTTTTATGATTTCAAAAATTTTACATACTAGATGTAAGAATATTATAATTTTTATAACTAAATATACATAATATAGTTTTTGGGCTTTGCGTTATGAATAGCACAATGTTGTACATCTTCTTGGACATCGAACGGTATATTAAACAATCATATAAAATAAATAAAAATACTATATATATATATTATGCATAATTTCTAAGTGATCTTATCTGCAACAGCGCTGTATATCATCCAAGATGGCCGACGCTCTGTCTATTTATCAATATTTGTGAAAACCGGTATACAGTGTTGTTACAGGGCGCATCTCAATTGTTCAAATGGACTGACGGTAGACGACTACAACAGTGGAATTTTTAAGGTTATGAATATATAAATTTGGATCATTATATGTAAAAATTGACTAAAATACATGTTTAAAAAGTATATAAAATTAAATAATAAAATACCTTCTTAATATTTAAAGCTAAAATACTTTTTAGATTACCCTCGTACACATACAGAGTGAATATTATATACCAGGCCGATTTTGTTTGGTCATCATTTTGGTTCGGCAGACATTTGTCAGTTCGCATTTGGTAGTCGCAGAGAGTACATAGTTGATTACAATTTATTATGGAGCATTTAACGCCTCAGTATCGTGTTGAAGTGATCAAAACATTGTATCTAAATAATAATGGCAATACAGTAATTATGTTGGAGAAATTCTTGATGGCGGAATTGGGTCGATTGGGCCTGCAACAAATGTGGTTTCAACAGAACGGTGCCACCTCATAAACAGCTCGATTTTGCTTAAACAGCTTAAAATTTTGCGAGAAATTTATCTCGGCCGCACAATGTCAAAAAGTAGTGATATCGACTGGCCTTCTCGATCATTACTAGTAGGTCTACGCCAATAAGCCAACAATAATTCCGATGCCACAGGACAATATTCAAAATGAAATAGCTGTAATAACACGCGTAGTGTGCGAGAATATTATGAAAAATATGGATAAAAAAGCATATACTTGGCCGATGTCATATACAATACTCAATTGTAATAAACCAAGTAATCAATAAATGAAACACAAATTAAAAAATTGTGTTTTATTTCTTAGTTATTCAAAAATAACATCAGCCTGTAACATAATATTCACCCTGTACAATACATTTTTAACGGTTAAAATATTATGGTAGCTACCGATGCACAGCGTCTAGAAAATGATCATACCTTCGCGAACGTCGCTGCAAGAACTTGAAACTCGTTGTTTAAGGTCTGGTACAGGTTCGAGAAGAAATTCCCGGGGTGAGTGACATCCACATCTAAGTAGGCAGAACCTTCTACGGGTAGAAAGTATAACCTGATTTGTGCACGGGAAGCAATTGCGGTGTAATTATATCCCTTGTCGATATAATCGATGATAATATCATTCATCAACGAGTCAATAAGGAAAATAGATATTTATGATAGACGTTCTTTATTTCAATGTTAAATGCGTTTTTACAGATACCTCGGTTCGGTTCCTCGCCGAGGAGATTTTTATTTTAGCTATATAACTGAATTTATGAACTTTTATTAAAACATTATCTGCAGGGGTAATATGAACCTTGCATCGGAGACATGTACATTTTTTGTTGTACTATATGTACATACCTAACCATCAGTGTCGTGCAGTAGGCACAAACTTAGGTTATGCTGTTACTGTTATGTTACGATTTTAATTTTGAGAACAAATATATTTCAATTTCAAATTAAAATATAATTTAAATACTAAATTAATGTATTAATTATAAATATATACATATAAAATCAATTTTGTCGAAAAATATTGTTTTTGCGTCACCGGGATTCGAACCTGGATCTCTATTTCCAATCCAGGTTCGAAGGTAGTGCACTTCCCCGGATTGGAAATAGAGATCCAGGTTCGAATCCCGGTGACGCAAAAACAATAGTTTTCGACAAAATTGATTTTATATGTATATATTTATAATTAATACATTAATTTAGTATTTAAAATATCACAGACCTACTTCTCAATAAGAATGTGTTTTCCTTAATAAAATATAATTGTAAATTTATTATTTTAAAATAGGCAAGTTCTTTCATTACTTGGTACCGTACTCTGAATTCAATTCCGCTTAGAATATTTTTTACAATTTCTCCTTCGGACAACGGATTTAAAACTTCATTAACAGTGTTTGCGCGCTTTTGTACTTTGATAGGTAGGCCTGATATAAAATTTTGAATATGTGTGTTCTTTATGTGTGGATTTAAAAATAGAAAACAAAAGCGAAGCTGCTTCTGGGAAGAGAGTTATTGTGACTTTTACGGCGGCGATAATAAAAACATTTAGTATTATATATTTTCGGATTATCGGTAGTGTGAAGGTTTTCGATGGCTGACCGGCATATTTAAGGACCATAAGACTACAAGGAGAGCGACGTCGGTGTCTACCAGCACAGATTCACAAAGGTTTGTGTATTTTGGATTTGCATAGATTGAATTACTGTATTCAACATTACCTATAGAAAACCCAGAACTAGCTATCGAAGTATTTACGGCTACAAACAGTGTTCAATAACATTTATTAAATAACTAGCTTTAAAATTAGCATGGCCGAAACTCATAACAGAAATAATTGTATTTTGATGTCTAATTTACTATTTGTAATAATCTATCATAATAATATCTTGAAAAATATAAATTCGCTCGCTTGACAGATGATAAATACCTATAAATTTTAGTTTAGTTTAGTCTGTCAAGTAATACAAATATGTAGAAATGTTATTCTACGGAGTTTTTAGTAAGGATTAGTCCCTTTCGTAAACAGCAGACTTTGAAAAATACAAAAAGTCCGCAGGCGTCAAGATGCCAAGATAGATTCAGTAAAAAAATATTTAGTTCAATACAATTATTACAAGGATTGAAAAAATAAGTCAGGTTCATTCTAGACCTAAGTGCTAGCAATATGCCGGCCACATAATGCACATGAAGTTGTTACAAATGGTTCGCGAATACCCCACGGCTAGACAAAAGTCGTGGGTTCCGTCATAGACAAGGTTACGCTAATTCGGGTAATAACGGCTAGAATTTTATAGAGTTTATTCATAATATAAAGATTATTTAATTTATTTTTATTTCCCATAATTTTTAGTAAGTCATTCGAAGTTTTAGTAAGTCAGTCGAATAGTTGTAAACCTTGGGATAAATTACCAATAGTATTTAATCCAAAAACCTACATACAATTCAGTACACGTCAGAATTATGTGTTATCCGCTCAACATTTCGGAGGTGAGAGAACGCGCCGATCGCGGAGCCATTCTTTATCTCTTTCACGCGCGTCACCTTGCTAACCTTGCCCGCATCTCGCATTCATTCCATAGAGACATCCAATACTACATACTATATGATACTGTATTTTGTTTTGACTATTGACTGGTTTTCCCTAACGACAAATGAAATCGTGGGTAAACTGATGTGAAACATCCCGCTGGTGGATATACGGCGCAGGTTACCATAGGACATTTCTACGAATACGAAAGAAGGAAATGAGCAGCTAGTGGTGAAGTCAGGTTGTTGTCAGTAAAAGGATTGTGCGTAATAATGAAAAATTAAGATTGAAAGAATATTAACAATTGTTTTATTTATAAATATTTTTTTTTAACTCGTAGATTTAGTCAGACAAGTTAAATGCAGTTTATTTTATCCAACAAAGTTATTGGTGATAAAACTTTTGATCGTCACTCCGTCGGACAAACGTGCGATCGGTGCGGCGATAAACGCGTTTTGTCGTATAGCGCTGTATCGTGGATGCGATACATTCTGTGTAGCGCGATTAGTGAGGGATGTGATTTCACGATTCGATTGTTAAAGGGGGAGGGATTGTTGTTACCTCTTATCTCCGACATATGAGGTAACAACAATGGTGTTAAGATTTTTTGGGGGAACCCTATTGAACGGGGAACATGGTGAATTTTTTTTTTAATTTGTGGTAATTTTAACTTTGTATATAATTGTATAAAGTTGTAGCAAAAATGAGTAAAGTTTTTTATACAATATATTTTTAAAAATTAAAAATATTGTTAATTTTTTTGTATTTTTAGTGAAAGTTTTCACATAATCTTTTCATAAATTTTGTTTTATAGGGTCAAGAACAGGGAAAAAAAGTGAAATGGGACAAAGATGATGGGGATCGGATGAGGGATTACATTGGCCGAGGGAATATGGAAGGAATAAATCGCATATGTGTCGTTTGTGTGAAGGTATGTTTGAGTTTCTGTGAACGATTGTGTTTCTGACAAACCTGGGTAAGTTTGTGATTCTCCTGATGATGTAAGTCATTTTCGTATAAAGATTTCGTTTCATTTATAGGTGATCGATGATCTGGTGTATCCGTGGACGTTCACATCAAAGAGGATCGTTCTACACGTTAACCAATGATAAAAGAGTCATAAATTAATACATACAATTATTGTGTCACACGAGTAATTATTTCCAAAGCTTCGAACCATCTAAGAAGTGTATTTATAATTATTTCCCACAACGGCGACTTTCCACGTTCTGAAATATATAAAAGTATAAAAAAGTCGCGTGACTGTTATTGAGCTATTTAATCGCTTGGTTTAACGCACATTTTAATATTTTTTATTTATCATTAATTAACAAGGCTTTGATGTGGAACCATCTGGCAATTGTATTAGGAAAGTACTAAGAAACTCAACCGAGTGCGTATTCATCCGTACAAAAATTTAATACCAGGAATTGAATGAGGCAATCGGAATCACAATATTTGTGGTTTATGTTTTCATAGCTATTGCTTTGTATACTCAGTGAAGTGAATGATTTTTTCTGTAGAATTTTTATTATTAAGGAGAACACATTCTTATTGTGAAGTTGTAATTATTCAGAACATACGGTTTGTGATATATTAAATACTAATTAAACGCATATATAATCAATTTTATCGTAAAGTATATTGTCGTTGCTACCGGGATTCGAACTTGGATCATTTTCCAATCCGGGAAAGGTGCATTATCCAACTATATCTACATCTTCCTAATTAATACATTTAATTAGTATTTAAAAAAATAGAAAATAAAAATAAAAAATGTTCTCCTTAATAATATATCAATTGTAATTGATGTGTCTAAAATTGAATAAAAATGAATTCTTAATTCTGGCGTCTGCTATCGGTTTACTCAAAGGCATTTGAGATTTCGTAAAAACAAAGTAGATGGCTTTCAAGTAATGGAACGGTAGATGTATTAATTTGAAAAATGTAACATATGGGTTCGAAAATTTCTCATAAAGGTGAGATAACATATGCATTGAAGGTGCATTATCAAAAAAGTTGAATAATGCGTCTTCCCCGGATTGGAAAGAGATCCAGGTTCGAATCCCTGTAGCGACAACAATATATTTTTCGAGGAAATTGATTACATTGTATATTTCTTGGGTCAAATTTTTTCACTGTCAGAACTCAACTTTATTTAAATGCGTCGTCAATCCACTGTGTTGGTATAGCATAATCGCATAATGCGCGTTCCCCGGATTGGAAGAGATCTCGTTCGAATCTCGGTAGCAACAACAATATTTTCCGATAAAATTAATTTTATGTGTATATCTCTCTAATTAATAGATTTAATTAGTATTTGAGAGAATATTGAACTAACTGATGTGAATAGATTTTTATTTCTCCTTTCGATGTGACTCACAAGCCACGAACACACACTGAGGATGAGCGTATACCGATGAGACTTGTCTCGAGGCTAGTGTAAGGAACAGTACAGAGCGAGCTGTCATCCGTGTCAATTATATTTTACAAATATCAATCGTGCGCTCGTAAACGCACCGCGAGGAAGATAGGTTTTACTTTATTCATAAGATACGTACACACGGGTGACACTTTACACTCGAGTTTCGGATATTTGGCGGTAATGGTCGTTATGCCGCGGTTCGTCATTTTGCTCCGCATAGAAAATACAATACATGGCAAATGATAGGTCGCTCCGCGTTAACTCTGTACATCCTTTATGGTGAATCCGTTGGGAATTATTGAAAAATACGCAACACTTTTGTAGAAATGTTTGATTTTGATGACAGTGAATACATTTAAATTATTTGGAGAACATACTCTTTTTGTGAAGTTGTAATTATTCAGAACATAGGTCTGTGATATTTTAAATACTAATTAAATGTATTAATTAGAAAGATATATATATATATATATAAAATCAATATTAAAACATTTTTAAATTCGAATTCAGGCAGGCAAAATATTGTGGTGTATGTCTGTCACAATCTATACTGTCCCCGTCATGCAATTAGAATAATTATTTACCGCGAGAGTAGGCAAGCATTGGACCATTTAAAAACTAAATTGATTAACAAATTCAGAATTTGATGTGTTGAAAGAGATGACGGACATGTGTCTGTTCATCAGTTGTGTAAACCGGAAATGGCAATCAGAAATATGTTTTTAGATAATGATGATATATCGTACTCTCTTTCACCATGTGTAGTAGTTGTTCTATCGCGCGCAATCAAAGTTGCTAGACGGCACACTGCTAAAGTGTAAATGAATCAAACTATTTAAATAATTAGACAAAATATTTTGTTTAATCCACTATTTATTAATTATTCTACATGTTTCGATACCTATGGTAGCTTCTTCAGGAAACAATGAATACTGAAATTAAAAATACAAGCGTAGATAAAAACAAAATTATAAAGTGGTGAATAAGTAAGAACTAATATGAAAACAAATTTAAAAGGTGACTATTTGCAAAGAGAATTTGCTTATTTATAATGTTTAATTTGCTATTAACACTTTTTATTATTTCTAAAATTTATCTAACTGTATTTGTATGTATAATTTCCAAAAGCTGATTAGAAAATTCTAAATAGTTCATCTCAAGTGCTCCTTAAAGTAATTTCGCTAATATTGAAGAACAACTTGTTTTTATATTCTACTCGTTTAATTTATTCGAAACGCGTTTCGCCTTGCAACGGCATTATCTTGTATTTATAACTATAATGGGGGAGACCTATACAATTTTATTTACACGATGTGAAAAATAATAAGTAATGTTTGCATGATTCTAAGAAATATCAAAAGTAGCTGTCCTTTTCTTAAAATAACCATTGACATTAAAATATCATTAGTTTGAAACTGAATGGTTATTTAGAATAATTAGAAGCATTCAAAATGTATGGAATTCCTCAGAATTACAATGAATAATGTTTGTCCCTATTCACAAGTGTCAAGTTAAATTGTTAGATTGAAAATGCCATTGCAAGGCGATACTCGTCTCAAGTCAATTAAACGAGTAGTATAAAAAAACAGGTGTTTTATTTTCACATATATGATTATGGAATTCTACAAACTTACCTCGGAAACAGTAAATACTATATATAAGTGGAATTTCGACGGTGTAAACATAATATTATTTAATCTTACGAAGTTTCCAAGATATTCTAGAAACCTGTGACAATATTGCGAAACGAATACATATTTGATGAGTACTACATTTGAAAGTGAAGGTGTGAATATTTAAATATTTACTTGTACTGTATTTTAATTTTTTTTTGTATAAATATCGTCAAAAAGTGACATGAAAATGCTTTTAACGTAAAGATAAACATGCGTGCTCAAGACCGCTGACATCCATTGAAGAGAAAGTTTTATGTTGTCGATTATAGAATGATTTCTGTGACAAGGTGTTTTGTTTTCATTGTTATTATAGGTTATGATAATAACGTATAAGTTTATGGCGGACGTGCTCGCAATGCGCAATTTTCTTTTGCCTACCAGCTACTCGACACGTGAGGTATTGTGTTATTATATTTACATAAACGTACTTGGTACGTACGTACGTGTCGGATATTAATCAATTAGCCATTGTTCGACGGACATTGCTTTCTGTTTCAATATAATATTTTATATATTTCACTGTATATTCATATACAGTGAAACCTCTATATTCGTCATTGATCCGTTCCTGAGGGCCTGACGAATATAGAAACAGTTTTTGTCATAACAAATAACTGAAATTCAATCAATTCGTTCTCATCCCGCAAATATAGTATATAAATGAATAATTTTGATTTGATGTATTGTACTGAGGAGACATGATAGTAGAAGCGGAAGAGGAGGAAAGTTATTAGTATTTAGAAGGAGACAACTTAAAAATCAGGTAACTCTAATTCTGGTGATGGTTTTCGCTACTCGATGATTCAGTAGCACTCGATTTAACAAATGACATACTCAATGCTGCCTGTTTCTGTCTGTTTTCTAAAACCTTCATAGAGTAGTCAATCACATAACCATTGAATTCATTTATGTTTTGATTGATTATGGCAACATTTGGGTCCTATTTTTCGACCATATTCTGCGTTTTAGCCCAGTTAGATAGCATTGCCGGGCGGTGAAAGTGACAAATATAGAAAATATTAATGAATATGAAAACATTTGTTTGTTATCAAAATGTGACGAATATCGAACAAGACAAATATAGAGGTTTCACTGAATATGATAACGTATACCAAAAATTTAATCAAGATATATTAAATGGTCTGGTAGGTTTTAACGGGCGCCAGTTACTCGTAGGTAGATTTTAAAAGATATAGTAGATTTTGCTGACAATCTTGTAACGCAGTTTCCAGAAATTTTTTATGTTCTTTTATCGATCGTGACCAGGGGTCTTCGAAACCACCCTTTGTTAAAATCGTATTTATGCATCTGAATAACCATTTTTTTTTTTTTTTAAAGTTACACGAAGAAACCTTTTTGTTTATATCTATTCTACCTTGGGTAGGTTATGCAGTAGCGAGTGTTTTGGGTCATGTTCTGTGTATTGTCAGAGCTGATGTCTTGAAAAATGAAGTAATATACCGCAAACTAGTAATGCAGTAAGTCCGCTACGTATGAATGAGCTCGTTCGTAAGTTGAATTTGTTCGCAAGTCGATCAAAGTTAACCCAGGCATCCAACATTAAGTACTATAAAATTTTCCATTTAACATGCATTTCGGGCAGCGCTGGGGTTAGAATGAATTGCGCAGTAATTGAACAAAATGTAATTAATACAAATTAAATGTATCAATTATTACAAAGATATACAAATAAAAAATATTTTTGTTGCTACTGGGATTCGAGCTTGAAACTTTTCCTATCCGGGGAAATGCATTAACCGATTACACCACACCAACATAGTAAGTTGACGACAAATTTTCGAATATGTATGTTGCACTTTCAAATTGATACATTTGTCGTTCCATTATTTGAAAGCAGTCTTCTTTATATTTACGGAATCTCGAACACCTTTGAGTAAAATCCGACAGGAGACGCTAGACTTAATTAATAATTCATTTTTATCAATATTACAGACCTATGTTCTGAAAAATTACAACTTTACAATAAGAATGTATTCTCCTTAATAATATATAAGTTGTATCAATGTGTCCAAAATTTAATCAAAATAAATTATTGATTTTGGCATCTTCTATCTGATTACTAAAAGGTATTTGAGATTCCGTCAAAATAAAGAAAATGGCTTTTAAATAATGGAACGATAGATGTATCAAGTGTTCTCCTTAAAAATATAATTACACTAGAATATACACTTGTTAAGGAAGACCGCACGCGACTACTGTAAACATTACTGAAAGCGTAAGTTCTGCGCGCCACCATGACAGAGACACGAACTAAGCTTACGCTGTTGCCATATTTCAAATTCTAGTACGATATTGAATTTTGCACTCATTTAAATAATTGGAGATGGTCGTTCATATCTTTGAAAGTTTTAAAGATTAATTAATGTTCGCACGCATATGACTTATGTCGTCAGAATTCGGGCGCATATTTCACATTTTTTCTTAACTTTCCTTTAGTAAGTATCTGGATAATGAACAATTTCCAGAACTTTCTGTTAATATTGATAACTGTAAATGACCAATAAATAATTAATATGTGTTTACCAATTGTGCTGTATAAAATTAAAGAAAAAGTTAAATTTAAAGGAAAGCTAGAAGGTATCAGTTAACTAACTGCCGGAACAGAACAATTTGAACTTAAGTTTTAATAATCTCTTAAAAATGCTTCGAAGATTTTGTTAATTAAGTGGAATCGAAGCGGGAGTGCACTACTTTCATAATGATTCCGTGATAGGGTGGGATCCTATGGGGTTTCCTTGATTAATATTGATAATGATAGATTTATTATATACATGCATGCATGATTCTTAGTGTTTATGTAAATGTTTATGCCTTCGATAGCTGGTTTCCAGGTTTCCAATTGACGATATTACACACATATGATATATGAACTGCACTATTTTGCTGTCTCTCTGGTCCGATGTTGTTGTTCTTTTAGCTGGGTCGTCTTCTTTTGATTTCGACCGACCGAAGCCCGCACTGGTGGTTTATTAGGACCTCTGGACTGGTCGAAGCACGGGATGTAATTAAACGCCTGTCGTTTGCCGTCTTCTTAGCTTTTCGAAAAAAGGGCGGCAATACTCACACGCACACATGTATATTATTATAAACCAGGAAACCCAGTGGCGCGTAAACGCATAGAATCGTATCTTTACGTTTAATGAGATAACGAATCGAAGAATTTCAATGATGTCTGCAACGATAAATCCAATAATTTTTACGCAATGTAACGCGATTCATACGTGATCGTAATCGGTAGTATGTATATGAGATTAGTGATTAGCTTTTTATATAGAATATTAAGCATTTAGCATGCACGAATGGGCCCGCTTTGACTTTCTCCCGATCAAATAATTTACACGGAAATAAATTTGAACAAATTAGATAACGATTTTAAGCATTCGTACCAACCGTAAAAAGGTGGAAAAAAAAATCGTAATCGATTTTTGGAAAGGATGCCCGATGAATATAAAATGAGAATGCAAAAATGAAATATATTATTATTAATAGCACCCAACCGCACAGCGGGAGGTGGGACATTTTCAAAAATGATTCAGAAGACACGAAATGAATAATAATGAGGATTTTTATATTCTTTGGATGAACGGCGGCTTGAATTTGAATTATTATTTACAAATAGCACATTCACGCAGGAAGTAACATGATAAATATTCTATTAACACGGTGTACAGTCTATTGGTAGATTTCTCAAGTTAAAAAAATTGGTTACGACACGCGTAATAATTGTTTTATTTATTTGATTAACGGCTCCATTTGAGACTTTTACACTGGACACTAATAATAATACATAATATAAAAACGATAAGTACACTATCGTGTATTTAATACACACTAAAAAAAATTTAGGAAATAAAAATTATATTAAGTTTATTAAGGAAAACACATTCTTATTGTGAAGTTGTAATTATTCAGAACATAGGTCTGTGATATTTTAAATACTAAATTAATGTATTAATTATAAATATATACATATAAAATCAATTTTATCGAAAAATATTGTTTTTTTAAATAATGTAGATGGCTTTCAAATAATGGAACGACAGGTGTATTAATTTGAAAAAAATTAACATATAGGTTCGAAAATTTGTCAAGAAAAATACTGGCGTTATAGCACAAAGGTAGTGCACTTCCCCGGATTGGAAATAGAGATCCAGGTTCGTATCCCGGTGACGCAAAAACAATATTTTTCGACAAAATTGATTTTATATGTATATATTTATAATTAATACATTAATTTAGTATTTTATATTAAGTTTACAAAGTATAGAAATTTTGTCAAGCACCACATTTAAAAATTTATTTCTTACATAAGAAAAAATGGACAAATTTTTTATTTATTAATGTAAATATTAATTAACATTTTTTGTAGCTTGTGTTGGTCTCAAATCAGTCCGTCCAATCTGTCAGTCATAAACAAACGTGTTAGAATTCCTCTGTATTTCGGTAATGCTATATATATATATTATATAATATCCGCTTTCTCATCGCTTAAGCATTAATTCTGTGGTAATGGAGAATTAAACTGAGCAACCGTCCCAATATTGTTACAGTAATAAGGTAAAATGAATTGGAATATGAAACAAATTTTTATTTAGACAATTAAATTCTAGGTAAAATTCGATTTTATATATTATAATTTGTCGAATGGACTTTGAATTTTGGTATGATTGTGGCATTTATTAAATAAATTTTCTATAAAATTATTTTTTTAGAAATTTCTATACCATTGTGGTGACCCTGCACGCACCCCACAGACATGGCCGTGTAGAGACTCACTTAGCAACCATATAAGGCCGAAACCCAATTAACCAATCAGCGGACACCGTACATCGTGATAGACACTGCTTTAGAAGCTAGTTGACCACTTCTCCGCAGGCCTTCCTTTCATCCATATCTTGAGCAAGCCATTCCAGCGTTCAAGGACATTCGTGCATTTAACTGTATACCGCATGTGTATAATTCATTCAGCAATGAAAACCAACCTTTCTAAGTGCTCTTTCATTTCTATACCTTACTCTAGACTAAACATAATAATCACACATGCACACCTTATACACTGCGACATATACTAACACGCGTGAGACTAGGAGATAGTTAGGGGCTTCAGTCTCACATTCACAAAACTCTGATAAATCACTATCACTAGTTACAACAACATTCACCCTACACCATGTACATATGTTGAGATTTTTGATGTAGAGATAATCTTAGAAATCAGCTTGAGATTGGTAGAAAGAGGCAAAAACCGAAATACGTGTATACAACGTTCGATTTTGACAGACATTTAATTAACATTTATTTATTAACTGATATTATTTATACAGTGTAGAATTATTAACCTAGAAAGCGAAGGAGGGAAGACGGATTGATGCCTTTAAAATGTGGTGGTAGAGACACATGTTGCGCGTGCAAGACGCACGATTGTCTCCATTCTGCAGGAACTGAACATCAAGGATAGGCAACATTTGTCTGAGACGAATCCTTCAATTTGTCGGACATCTTGCGAGAAGAGAAGACATGTAGCTTGGAGAAGATTGTTGTGGTGGTCGACGTCGAAGGACAAAGAGGAAGATTCCCCACCCGGAAGATTGACCAAGTGGAAAAGGCAACAAGCACTTCTCTGATGATAACCTTAAGATGTGTAGGATGCCGAGAAAAGTGGAGGAGCATAGTTAAGAGAGTGGGTGCGATCCTCAGTCATGAGGGACCATAATGGATGATTTATTAAGTACAATAAGCGTGAAGTGAGGTGTATGAAACGACAAATCTCTGAGACAAGGTGTGTGGACGGGGACTACGAAAGCAGAGAACTATCGTCAAAGACTCTCATGGGAAAAAAATTCATATCTCCGAGATTGTCTAGAGTCGAAAATCTCATCTGTAGACACGAGCTATAAAAAAATATTATAGTACTACCTAGGTATATATGATAGTATATGAAAATGATTCTCTATTAAATCCATATATAAATATATAAAGTTCTTATTAAATGAACCACAACTGAACATGGAGTCAAGGAATGAAAGTTTAAATTGTATTGCTAATAAGCACAGATATTGGCATTCAAAAAGTGTATTCTATTTGGTGTTCACAGGGTTTAGCGACGTCTATTGTCTGTTTATTATTAACATATCAAGAGATATAAAAAGTAACTTAATAAAGCAACTGACAAATGCACGATTATCAACTAATACATATGTAAATTTTCAACAATCGATGATTATAGATAAAGTGGTAACCTGCCATTTGCTTTTCATAAATAGTCAGACGCCCGAGTTGAAAAGTGTATTGCCGTAATTATAGTTAACGCATGACATACTATTATTTATAATAACGAGTTGTTTTTGAGGTCAAAGCGAATTGATGAGCTATTAGAAAACAAAATTTCACGTGTGTCTGTAGAAAAACGTGTTTAAATATGTACAAATAAATCTCTAGGTCATGGTTGCAAGCATTAAGGTTTATAATTTAATGTGTGTATTAAAAATATTGTATGCATTGTAATTATTATAATTCCAGATGTTGCGTATCTATATAGTGATATAAACGAACGTCTAAGTAGAAAGAGAAAACTTTCTTTTGCCCTTAAGACGTATTTATTATATAAATTTTTGTTTAATAAATTGAAAATTAAAGATAGCTTTACAGTGGAATCTCTATATTCGTCAACTTCCATATTCGTAATATTCGACAATCGTCACATTTTGTGCAATCGCACGCCAATCAACTAAACGTAATATATTAGGTAGCTGATTTGTGCGGTCATCGTGCATCTATTGTCGTGTGTGTGTATTTTGGGCAAATTTTTCGGGTATATTTATCAACCAAAATATAAATGTATATAACGACAATATGATTGACTACTTCAGGAAGGTTTTACAGAGGAATTACTATTGGCTGTTTTGTTTTAATTGATAGCAACTTTTATTCTTAACATTAAACTTCCTCCTCTTCCACTTCTACCACTATGTATATCTATCTAGTACGATAAAGTTAAAGTTTAAACATTTTTTTTCATTTTTGAACCAGTTTTAGGAGTTGGAAACAGATTAATTGAATTTCAGTTATTTTATATGGGAAAAATTGTTTATATATTCGTCATAATAGATTAATAACGAATATAGAGGTTTCACGTATATGCAATAGTAATAAAATGTGATACTCTTCCTGATTGCAAAGATGTAAAAATGTCTCAAAGTACCCTATTTCTCCCTTTGAAAATATATAAAATACATATATAAAAAAACAGGAGTACTTTTGAGGTATTTTTTACGGAACCGCTTCTCTCTTTCTTTACGCCTTTAAATTTATTGTCTATGGAATTAGTCATGATTGAGATTTTACTCTATAGATGTAGAAAATTTACAAGGAATTTACTTCATTTACTATTTACTTCAAGGAATAAATGCGCTAGATAAGGGAATTTTTTTGTTTTACAATAACTGAGAAATGGTTTTGCTATATATTTTATAAATTTAGTTACTGGTTCGCGCGAGTCTCGCCACTATTAGTAATCTTTTTAAATCTTGTTGATTTACTTATAAGTCTCTTGATATTGATTATAGATATCACAGATAGAACGCATACCTACATTTCAGTCGATGTCTGATATATTGATGAGAAATAATTGGAAATATCTTGATATACCTAACTCTAGATAGAAAGTTGAGAAGTATTTTGACTTTTTTATTAGTACACTACACGGACAGCTGTCAATACATGTTTTTACGGTGCTATACTACATAGATGGGCATATATATATTTTATATATGTGCATATTTCGGATATAGTAATATTCTTATTTCATGTGTTCTCCAAATCCTGTCTTTTAGGTTATATTTTTCAATTAGTTTTGTTTTCATTTCATAATATTTATGGATTAACTGGCTTCCATTTTATACATTTATCGTTATCATATATTTTTTGTTGATGTAATTGATTTTCTTTTTAACTTTTATGGCAAGGAAAAGCAAATATAAATACATTTCGATTGTATATTTTAAATTATTTAAAATAAATCAATCTATCATTTACTCGACGCTATGTCGGAGCGCTCTTTGGTATTTTTCTCGAAGCTAATAAGGTTTTATGCACTCTGGTTTGAAGCTTGGATAATCAGAATTTCATTGATGATATTAGTTTGAGTAAGACACGCTAGAGGTAGAGACAATATCTTTTTATTTATTTTTTTAAATATTTTCTGTGGAAAGGTGATTTTATAATACTTTAGCATGGATGACCCGTCACCACATTTTCCAGTTTTCTTGTATATCCAGAAATGGGTTCTGCATCGAAGTCTTCAACGTGTCGGTAACACTTCTACGAAGATCTGGATCCATCTTCAATGATATTATAGAGTATAACGGATTTTGTGGAGACGATAACTCCCGCAGTTTTAATCATATTTCGATAAAAATTTTCTAAAGATTTGACCTGGCAATCTTATTTCAAAATCACTACCTCCTGTGTGGAGTTTTCTGGGCTATTCTACTGTGTGTATCCGGTCAAGAGAGCCAGCAATTTGAATCCCATTGCAGGGTTTATTACCAAGGTTGATGTAGCCGAAACGTCGGCGAGAGACGTGGGATGCACACGGCAGAATGTGCCAGAAAATTTTACGTGAAAAAGTCTGAAAATATTATAAAAATGGTTGGTGTATCACACACAGAATCGCGAGGTCGCAGCAGAGACGCCATATAAATGATATGATAAGACTCGTGTCAGTAATTTTAAGGTGCAATCATCGGCGTGGTGCCAACAACCAATGGGATAGATTACAGGAAAACAATGACGTACTTGCAAATATGACTGAATGTATTTCGCAGGCGGGAAGCCATTTTTCATTGTGTCGTGTCGCCGTAGTGTATAGATATTGAACATCTTTTGTGTTTCATTTCTTTCGACTTCATAATCATCGTCATCATAGCCGTTTGAGAGAAGCTGAGATCGGCGAACCATCCTTGGCTACATTCTTGTTTCTTGTATGGAACAGTCATCAAAAAAAAATCACACTTATGTAAGTGTAAATGTAAATGTCATCTGTGTACGTACACAGATGACATTTACTTGATTTTTCTAACTCGCACACATCTCTCTGAATAATATTTTTTAATAACCACTGCACGTGCGCTATCATCATTGCGGTTTCATCAGTGTGTGTTATTATTTATACATCATTACAAAAGGCTCCATGATGGATCGTCTTACAGGATGTATCCATTTAATATGTGGATATCAAAGCTTAATGAATCATTGAGTTTTCCAAATAGGTAAGAAATAAAAATATTGTATTAAATAAAACGTATTTTGCAAAACTAGAATAATATCGACATCTGTATAAGAGTACGCTGTAATTTTTCCTGTTTAGTGTGGAGCTACGTTTCAGTTGTATAATTTGGTAATAATAATATGTTCAAAGTCTAGTAATTCAATATGTTTATAACGGAAGATATTTATTGGGTCACTATTTTTGAGCACTTTTGATCAGTATTTTAAATAGTTAGTTAATATTTATTATTGGATGACGCGCGCATGTCGGTAAGAATGACAGCATGAACGGGATAAAAGGATGTCGCGCTCTCTCCCTATTTCCGGAATCGTAGATCAGAATACATCTCTTATACTGTATCATACTTGTAAGATCTGTAATAAACTGTATTGTTTTACTTCGACTACCTGAATTCCTGCACACAGCTGTAATAGTCGGGTTAAAGATATTACATTTATAATAAAACTTCAGTACGCAACAGAAATTTAATTTTATCTAATTTAACTTAAACGAAAACCAATAAGATGACTAAAAATACTATCAGCGGCGTCAAGTAACCGACAAAGCTCAGGACAAAGAGCGGTGGAAAAGTGCTGTCTAAGCGTTAGAGCCCCGACCCGTTTATGATAAAGAGGATGACGAAGAAGAAGAAGACTGAAAAATATTTCAGTAATTTTACTGTTTATATTGGTCAAAAATCAAAATTTTATTAACCAACGGTTAACATACAGGGTGAATATTATATTTCAGAACTATTTCAGAACGATGGCCGCCATTTTGGTTTGGCAGACATTTGTCAGATTGGATTCGGCAGTCGTAGAGAGTAGCTGATTACAATTTATTATGGCGCATCTAACGCTTCAACAATGTGTTGAAGTAATTAAAACATGTTACTAAATTAAAATGGCAATTCTGTATCCATTAATGGTGATCGCTGTCGACACATGTTGTAAAATTTCTTGATGGCCGAATTGGGTCGATTGGGCTTGCAAAACGTGTGATTTCAATAGGACGGTGCCACCTCACACACAGCCCGAGCTACGCTTGAAATTTTTCCCGACCGCATAATGTCAAAAATGTGATATTGACTGGCCTCCTCGATCACCTGATTTGACGGCTCCTGACTATTTTCTGTGGAAGAACTTGAAAGGAAAGGTCTACGTCAATAAACACAGGATAATATTCGAAATGAAATCGCTGAAATAACACGCGAAGTGTGTGAGAATGTTATGAAAAATATGGTTAAAGGAGCATTTGTGTTCCTGCCAGAGGCGGCCACTTGGCCGATGTTATATTCCATACATAATTGTAATAAACCAAATAGTTGATAAATAAAGATCAAATTAAAAATTGTGTTTCATTACTTATTTATAATAATCTAATATTATTATACCCTGTATTCAATTATTAATATTGATTAAAATGTAATGTCCCGACCATTTATTTTACAAATTTCCACAAAAAAATAAATTGTCGTATCAACCGTCACCAAAGAACGTGAAAACAATATTATTAACATTTGAAATAATGGACAAGCTTTTTCATACTTAGTCAAAAATATACGCAATATTTTTTTTTATAAAAATTATTTACTGATACTTAAATATTCATACGTCTTTTCTAATGATTTTCAGTAAACTTTTCCTATTATATGCTGTGTCAGTTTATTACATTACAATTATTTAAACTAATACATTGAATGATTTTGTTGCTAATAACTGGCAGGAAAGAATGTGAAAATCAGTAGATAAAAATACAATAATATTCACTATGGCTCACATATTATAAAAATCGAAAGAGTGCAACATAAATTTCTAAGATTTATCAATTTTAAATTGCATATTCCGATAGAAAATATAAATTACGATTATTTAATGAGTCTACCTAATTTGAAAAAATTAGCCTGGTGAAGAGACGTGAGCGATGTAGTATTTCTATATAAAATTATCAATAGTATGATGGACTGCCCTGAAACGAGACAACATGAAGTGTATGCTGTTAACTCGCCAATATCGCGGATGCATCGGCTCGGTAACAAGTTGAATTTCGTTGACGTTTTTCGTTGCAGGAGTATACCTGAATTGAAGAAATATTTGTATGTAAATTATACATCGTTTTTTTAAAATGTTATATTTAAACTGTTATATTAAATTTACGTAAATGCCCACGTGGGCGTTAATGGAAATAAATAAAAAATAAAATTCACAAAGAGCAGTTGGAATGATTTTTTTTATAACTTTACTATTATTTTTTCCCCTTATTCTAGGAAGGTTGGTGGCCAAAAGTCTCGAGAACCCAAAGGCGCTTCCAACTTTTTTGTCTTACGCTGTTTCAGTACTTGATTGACCAATCAAAGTCTAATTCGTTTTCATAAAGTCTTTCACTTGCTGTTTATCTTAGCTTAGTCTGGGAAGACCCTCCACCTGTTCCACCTCGGTTGAGGTAGAAATATAGGCTTCATGCAGATGGTCTCTTTTAACATGGTACTACTCCCAAAGTCACATCTTTATCAAATACAAATTTAATATATTAATTACAAATTATCGAAAAATATAGTTGTTGTTGCTACCGGGATTCGAATCTGGATCTCTTCCAATCCAGGGAACGTGCATTATTCGATTATGTTATACCAACACATTGGATTGAAATTTGTCGTCATTTGTATTTCAAATATCACAGACCTATGTTATGTGTTCTCCTTAATGTTGTGTGATATTTTAAATATGAATTAAATATATTAATTAGAAATATATACATATAAAATTAAATTTATGGTAAAATATTGTTGTTGCGTCACCGAGATTCGAACCTGAATCTCTTTCCAAACCGGGGAAGATGCATTATCCAACTATAACATAGCATAGAAATTCAGGTTCGAATCCCGGTGACGCATCAACAATATTTTTCGATAAAATTGATTTCATATGTACATCTTTCTAATTAATACATTTAATTCATATTTAAATCATATTTATCAGTTAAAAAATATGAACGTTTTCGTTGCAAGATAGAAAGGTTATATTTTGAAACTCAGATTAATAAATTATCAGATTAATAAACTACTAATATAATTATCGGACATATGTAGTATTTAATTAAAAAATTGAATACGAATTTATAACTACTCGTTTAGTATTTTAATCACTGTGTTTGAGTTTTTTTCATTCTCTCTAAATCTCGAATCTAGGCTGACGGGCAAAGGGTTGTCGCCATGCCACGCCACTGAAATGAGGGTTAAACATCCGACGAATTATAGATTTTATAGGTTATTGTAATATGCTGTTAGAATTATTCATAAAAGTCGTAAACATTATAATGTGTACGCTAGAGTCACTCGTAAACTCGACTCGTAAATAATTACTTTAACACCTTTGTAAATTTTCGCGCACAGGAGTCGGATTCAGCGTATAAAAATTATGTTTATTAACAATTGATGCCACAATAAATGTCACTGTAATATAAGAAAAAAAATATGCTTCCATCGAGAACAACGATTTGTCCTTTGATATACCTACTTTGGTTTAATTAATTTTCAAGGAGTGACGTTTTGAATAAGAGAGTTTAAAATAAATTTTAATTGTAAATATAGTCGTGTTATAAAGGTGGACCACATCTTGCGAATGCCAGAGTACTCTCTTGACAACTGCGGTGACACGACTCCAGAGCGATACTTCACCGATAAAGCACCCCCTGTAGGTGGGTAATGAGATTTACACGAAACGGAACAACAACGATCCTTCTCAGGACCAACAGACGTGGGAAAACCGAGAAACTTCTTTTCTGAAATTATACTCAACCCGTGAAAACCCAATATAACCGTCATTATGGCTGTATAGCGCTTGATTAAATGGCCAGATCTGTGAGACGCGAGCACGACAAAAACGAACGTGTTTTTAATATCTCTAGGTTAAGATGACTTAAATGTTTTTTGTTTTATATATATTCAATAATAGTTCCTACGTAAATATCATATATATTAAAATTGAAATTAAGTTTACAATGTCTTTATTACGAGTAAGAAAAAACATATTTTAGCGAAATCATATATTGACATCTGTCATTTTTTCTCTTGTCTATGGTAAGAGAGAAATCTTACTAACCGTAGAAATTGTCTATCCTCGATTGTTATATGTTATCTAGATGTCATTTTGCCACTTACAAATATGGAATAATTTTAATTACATCGACATTTTATTATGTGGTTTGTTTTTGGAAAAGCTCCATCATTGGAATATAGATTCTATTGAGACCCTGACCAAGCCAACCAAATACAATGGCCACTTAGCGGCCACTATCGGCTATAAATTATTAACTAGTACATATATATATATATATATATATATATATATATATATATATATATATATATATATATATATATATATATTATATTAAATACTAAAAATAAAATCAGGTAAGTGTAATTCTTTTACTTTGATTTATATATGGTATTTTTACTAGGTGTTTTTTCAACATTTTACACAAAAATATTTGGAGAAATGAATTAATTTTATGTAGATGTATTTCAAATAATAAGATAATCACGAAATATATACAAATTAAATGTTAATGGTGTACTTCTGTAAATATATTTGAGCCGTCTAAAAAAATAATCAACCAGTCTTGATAATCAATTAAAATGTATAAAATATTCGTGGGGGTTTGTGCACGCAAAAGATCCTTCAATATTATTCAAATTTTAACACTGTTTTATTTAAAGTAAACGCATTTATTCACTTACGTGTTGTTAGTGTGTTCTTCGCGCCTCCCTGGCGGCCCTTTCCTGAAGCTTCAGTTCGTTGATGGCCGTCACTGTTCCGAAGAGGACTTTAGCCGTCACTTGTTGCTGAAAATGTAACAAAAATTCATACATATTACGTTTGATAACGTGTCAATTTTCTTTGAAATACAAATTAAGTGGATATGTTACATTTTGTACATTGGAAAGATACATTTTTCAAATAGACAATTTTAATTTCTACTGCTGGAAATGTTTAAATTATTATTTGTAATAATATAAACTGAACACTGTTTCATCAAGCCCTTCTTTTGATCAGTGACTTTTTCCGATTTTTATTCATAAATAGAAAGTCGGTAGTATCAATTGGAGCCCAACGTGGGGCTATTATAAATTTTACAACTTCCCAGTGTTTATTTATTTATGAAGTATTTCTTTCAAGTAGTTACAATCTATACATAATGTTCTCTTTAAGTTTTCTCTAAATCTTTCGTGAAATTTTAAGGATCAATTCAGTTATTTGTACGCTTGGAGAGAAAATAAGAAAAACATGATTTTACCAGCATAAGGCTACTGATAGGGTGTCTAATAATAACTATTAAGGAAAATTGCATCATACTTTGGACACATTCACCACAATGAAAAGTATGATATTTTACAATTCTTTATGTATGGGAAGATAGCAGCAGAGGCGTAGGTAAAAATAGTTTTTCTTGGCTGTGTAATTTCAGAAATTGGTTCAATATCCAAAATGATGGTGATCTTATATAGAATAAATCAATACAATATAACACGATCGCCAACCTTCGATAGATGGCGACACACGAAGAAGTCTTGTTAAAAATTGGGTGCGCGCTATATTTGTTTGTGTGCACTATGACGCCAAATAGTGTGCGCGCGCACACCCGCACACCTAAAGGGGGGCTTTTTACTTACTATTTTAATAATTCACACATTAAAATCGATCAAGTTTAGTATGTCTGACAATGTGTAACTAATAATATTAGCAAAAATATTGTATTATACTGGGTATAACAATATTTTAGGGGTACATACATTCATATTAAAAATATGATTCGAAAAAGTTCAAGCAGCATCTAATTTAAAAGTTCAAGCAACATCTAATCTAAAAGTTTAAGCAGTCATGTCAAAATAAGCATTAAAAAAATATCACAATTTGATTGATTCCAAATGATATATTAAATACGAAAAATGAAAAGGTCATCGAACTTTAAGATACCAAATTTTTTTTTAGATGATTTAGAGCCTGATGTAAATAAAAGTTTTGTTTTTTTATAAAAATCTACAGTTTTATTCCGAGCTTGATGAAATTTTGCCGACTTAACCTTCAAAATAAGAAGACCACTGTTTACACAAAATTTCGAAAAACCACCCCATCACCCTTTACTACACCATAAAACAGAATTTTTGTATTTTTTGATGAAATTTTGCACACTTGACGTTCAAAATTAGAGGAAAATTACTGTGTACATCTGATTTTGAAAAAAGCTACCCCCATCTTGTTAAATGAACCTTCGTCAACTTGCGTAAAGCCCGGAGGCTTCAGCTAGTATAGAATAATATTGTTTTCAGTTTGCAATTTAGTCAGGTGGATCGAAATATTGTGGACAAGGTCTGATACACTCTGTATAACAAGGTATGCAAGACATCATCCTCGCAACGAGATCACAAAAAAAAAAAAATTCAAAATTAATTACTAAGGGTAGGTTTTTAATCATACCTGGTATCCCTTATTGCTGCCACCCGAACTCTTGTTGTATGTCTTGGCTGTGCATCCAGTCCCCGAGTACATGTTGTTGTTGGCATCCCTCTGTGTGGATGTGAATGGTGGCTCGCAGTTCTGAGACATGATGAGGACCAGGGTTAGTTGGTACTTCAGCCTCAAAAATAGTGGATCGACTTCAAACACGATGATTTCAGACGTAGAATTTCCCACACTAGCGTATTCAATTTATATCACAAAGATTTTCTTCACTATTATTAAAATTATTTTTTTAAACGTTTTTAAAAAGTTTTTGAAGATTTTCAAGTGTTGTAAATCTAAAAATCGTAAAATACCCTTAATAGTAACTATCTACGAAAGCACTGATCAATAGTAGGTTTTTTAAAATCACTAAAATGTATTGTATTCACAATATCATTTCTTAACTCACTTGCGTAACTCACTTTCTAGTTAAGTTGATATTACGAGTCCCTTTTTAAAGAATGGTTTCACTTGAGATTGTAATACGTATTCCTGTAAAATAAATAAAAGTATTATTATTATTTTTATTAATAAATTTATATAAGTACTGTCACCTACAACACTGTGTTTTAATTCTTCAAATCGCACGCAATTTTGGATGGCTCTGATTACCTTACGTCGTCTTAATTTCGACACACGTATAATTACATATATGGCAGGAAACATTAACATTTTTTATGAAATTGGGAACATTAAAAAATTGTATTTAATGTGTTAGTTTTTACTGAGAACAATGAAAGGAATCGCGAACATTTCCAGGAATTTATTAGGGTGTGGGTCTCCCGCTGGGGGTTGCTAGGATGGACGATGCCTGGACAGAGTGAATTTCTGCCAGAATGTGACCGAGTTCTGCGACTGAAACACATAAATGTCACGTATACCCTCCCTTTTTGGGGGTGCATGATTTCTATAGTTTCTCTCTGGCTGTCCTCTGAATTTAATATGACAACAATTCTCACGACAAATTGTACTGGTATGGCTCTGGTACGATGATACCGGAGACAATCTATGATGGTATTAAAAAAAGTAATTTTGACGAATCGAAACGAGGAAATAACTCTCAAAACTATTTAGAATAGGGTATAAATAAATCAGTGTATGAGAACAATCCAACTTATAAGTGTTATAAAAGTATATTATAAGTATAATATAAGTATTATAAGTGTTATAAAATATATTTTTACTATCAGTATATTAAAAATGCGTGGACCATATTATGAAAATAAAAGAAGAAACTTATATTTTTGGCTCTTTTTGGAATTCAATATGAATGGGCGGTCAATAGGGATGATGTCAATAAGAAAAAAAAACAAATTTTGAACCATACATACTTGTTAAGACAATATATTATAAAAAAAATCCCTATATTTCAGGTGAATGCTGATATGTTGGATAAGTTTTTTAATTCATAATTTAAGTACACTTCGAGTGGAGCCTATTTCATATATAAATACATTAACATTGAATCATTAAAATACACTTTTTTAAAATATTATTTTTATTTTTAAATATTAAGGTGCTATTTTAAAAATAACAATTTAAAATTACTCATAACGAGCACGTCTTCTAACGATTAATTTTGAATCACTAATGTCAGTCTTAAAAAAGATATATTAATTTGACATTAAGTGATAATTTAATTTGACATTCCTCACTGACATAACTCAATGAAATAAACATTTAAAAGTTTCACGGCCGTCTGTCACTGTGTCATAAATTAATATTTGAATGGACGCAGACAGTTCGGGTATCGTATAAAATAAAAGTGCTATTGGAACGAGATTTAAACCAATCAGAATAAAACAGATCGGCTCGGGATACAGAAACGTCAATTTTATTTTCCTTCAGTTCTTTCATACAGTAGTCCATGTACAAGTTGAAAAGTTATGGTGTAATTACGTAGCCCTATTTGACACATTATATAATATCAAACCGTGATGTGAATGTCTCATTAATTATTACACAAGCACTCCTTCTCTCAGGGATGCAATTGCCTGTACGAGTTTACATTTCATTCCGAAGTTAGACAAAACCTTCGAAAAAAATCGCCTTGTCATTGACTCCTGCAGAATCATAAAGGCAGAAAAATTGCGTCCTGCAGATTCATAAAGACGCTAATAAAGTTCTTCATTAAATACTAAATTAATGTATTAATTATAAATATATACATATAAAATCAATTTTGTCGAAAAATATTGTTTTTGCGTCACCGGGATACGAACCTGGATCTCTATTTCCAATCCCGGTGACGCAAAAACGATATTTTTCGACAAAATTGATTTTATATGTATATATTTATAATTAATACATTAATTTAGTATTTAAGATATCACAGAACGTCTGTTCTGAATAATTACAACTTCACAATGAGAATGTGTTTTCCTTAATAAGTTCTTCATTCTTTACCAACATATATATATATATATATATATATATATATATATATATATATATATATATATATATATATTCCTTTCTAACATATATATATTTTATTTATTTCTCAACATAGTGTCATTTCAGCTCGATACACTTAGTCCAGGGATATTCCAACTTTTTTATGCCACCAAAAGAATATGATTTAAATACAAATTAAATGTATTAATTAGAAAGATATTGTACATATAAAATCAATTTTATTTATATATCTTTTTAATTAATTAGTATTTAAAATATCACAGAGCTATGTTCTGAATAATTACAACTTCACAATGAGAATGTGTTTTCCTTAATAAGTTCTTCATTCTTTACCAAAAACTACCGTAACATTATATTACATCCATTTTGATAAATGTTGCCAGGACACATTATTTTTCAAACGTACGTTCAATGTCAGAAAAAATTATTAAAAATATTATCTAACATAATACCTACTTAAAATGAATGACGTTTGAATACATTATAAAAAGCGACTTTATATTATGATGCATTTTAATGTATTTCAAACTGTTATAATTATTTTGCAGCGATTTTTAATATATATAAGCATTTTTTTTATAACAAGACGTAAGTATATATAATTATAATTATTTATTATCTAACACCGGGATCGATTGCAGGCGTTTCTAAAACTTTTTTGAAATGAATAAAATTTCGGAGGCGCTAAGAATACATAGTGTAGCAAGTCTAGACCACAATATTTTATGGGCTAACTGAACTTTCCTAACTAACCTGACTAAATTACTAATCGAAAATGTTAAAAAATATGTATATATATATTTTTTTTTGTATTTAATATATAATTTGGAATCATTAAATTATTTTATTAAATTGAAATTATTTCATGACTTTTTTAAAACGCTTGTATCTCTGACACGGATGAGATTAGACACATACAGCTTGAATATTTTCGACTCATATTTTAAGACGTATCTACACCTAAAATATTGTGCAATAAGTGTCTTATACACTATAATCTTAACATCAAATTTTAATATTAATATTTAATCGTATCGACCCTGATACCTCTCGCATACAAAGCGAACACCATCTTAGATACGCTCCCTGCCATTAATCGACTAAAATTAAATTATAATACTGATGATACCTATGAATCATTAAATGAATTATTCATAAGAATATAATGCTTACTTTAACACTTATAAAATAAGTAAAATATTAATTTAATAATACTCGACAGTAAAAAATGTGTAAAAATAAAACAGAATATTTTTTATCGGAGATATGCAAGAAAAACACATTCTATGCGCGAATAGTATGCTACACGTCTTTGTCACGTCGTTGTCACGTCTTTGTCACGTGTAGCACACTATCCGTATCACATACTGTGAAAAAATGTTATTATATTACACGTTTAAGAATATGGAAATTATCGATATGTTAATGAATAGTATCTATGAATAAAATTAAGAAAAATGCACTTCTATATGTCTTATTTGAGATTAATATGTAGTTTGAAACATTTAAGTCGATTACACGTACATTAAATTATCACAGAACTCTCGATACATTTATGTTTCTAACATTCTGGAAGTTTCTTTAAATTGTTTTGGTTCGTGATTCTGATTACGTATAAGGTCAATATTGTCTTAGAAAACGATGCAAATTGATAAAATTTTCAGAAAACTTTCACGAGAGTTGTCATTTTCGAATCGCAATGGCGTCTGTAGGTCACGTGATAGTACACATGGCGCCCAATAACAAATCGCGTTCCCTTTCGTTCGTAGCAGTTACTCTCAATCTAGCAGATCATTGACCCCATCGTGCTTTTGACGTGTTAACGCTTTTCGTGTCTGTATAACATACTAACGTGAGTGTTAGTGTGTGGAGACACACACTCATGTATGCACTCATACACGTGAACATTTGTACAAATTTTAGTTTTTAACCCATTAACCTATTAAGGAGTTCGGTGTCCTTTTGACCTGGATTTATATTAAATAAAATATTCACAAATTGAATTAAAAATAATAGCGCGAATATTACTTTCTGGTCAATAATTAAAAATTTATTTATAATTTTAATAATAAACGTATTTCAGTTATAAAATAAACTTTCAATTAATATTGACAAATATATATTTTTTTCTTCTTCAACTAATGGATCCGACACAACAATCACGAACAAAGAAAAATTCTAATTATAATCAAACGTTTCAATTTTTTTTGTATGTATATGACAATACGCGACATGATTCGGTTAAATTTCACTAGGTTAGGTTAGGTCACTAGGTTAGATTAGGTTCCAAACACATTTACGATCTGATAATATGAAAAACATTTGATAATATATATTGTTTGACGTAACTACAAATTGGTAAAAAAAATTCACTAATGTATAAGGTATTTTTTTTAATTTAGCGAAAAGTAAAAATTGTACAGCGATTGCCCAATTAAAATGATGCACAAATGAAGTACAACGAATTTTCCACACCGCCAGAATTATCGCGCACACATCGAAGCGATCGCGAACACTAAACACTGTATCGCGAGTCTTGCAAAAATCCAGGTGTTAGTGTTGTGAGCACTTCTGCACTAATGGCAGTGTGGTCGTGTTCATTCAGTTGTATTGGACAATTCACGTGGCGAGGGGTCGGCAACAGTTGGTCATGTGATGCCAGTGAGTCTTGTAAATATGTCATAAATGGAGATGAAACCCCTAGTACAGGGATGAGATATAATTACATGAGTATTGTTTCGTAGAGGAAATAAGAATGTAGAGGAGGGTGAGTCGCCGATCTCAGCTTCTCTCAATCGGCGATGATGGTGATGATTATGAGGTCGACATAAATGAAACACAAAAGATGTTCAATGTTCAATAGCTGCCGTATGCAGAATACTCTGTTTTTATTCAAATTCATAACAATACATATAGTCATATGTGCAAGTACCTACACGGCGACAGGCCCCCGCTGTACGGTGTACTAAGAGGTCATTGTTTTACTGATATGTATCAATTAATTGGCGCCTCCTCGACGAGTAATTCTGTGCGATACAAGTATATACTCGTATACACTGGGTGTAATAGACTTAGTCCACAATATTTTATGGATACTAAATTACTAAATTACGAGTCGAAAATGTTCAAGGAATATGTGCAAATTTGAACTGCTACGGAAAATATTATTAAACAAATAATAGGTATCTGATAGAGACGAAGCTATGAAATTCAATAGAAATACACGGAGGTATGGGTAATTACAGGGCTTGCGAGATGTATTCGGCTGTAATTAAGTGATTACTTTATATAAATATAACGTTCACTATTCTCACCCATTAATCAATCTCTATGTCTATCAAATTGTATATATGTTAATATGTGGAAACACTTCGACTACCACTACACTATCGCCACCTATGGACTAAATTTGATTTATGTCAAAATGAGAAATTAATTATTTTTTGAAATTATCATTATTTGTTTTTTAACAGTGCCTTTGTAGGTAAAAATCCAGTAATTGTGTGTTCTTGGGCGTATTCAAATATTTGCAAAATCGTTCCATTATTAATGTATATTATTACTTCTGGCCCTAAATCACCTAGAAAAAATAGTCTAGCCGTTCGAAAAATCGATTAACTTTAATTTTTAGTATTCAATACATTATTTGGAATTAATAAATATTTCCATTAATCGAAATATCACATAATTACGATTTTTTTAAAATGTCTATTTCTCTGACGTAGTTGAAATTAGGCACATATATCTTGAATATTTATTGACTAGATCTGTTACATCTTGTATAACTTATTATGAAGCCTTTTGAACCAGTAGCGTGGCAACAAGTTGAGGGGTCCCTTTATTATATTATATATTAGGTATTTCCGCAAATTTATGTTTAACTACAAGTACAGTGTCATTCAGTAGGACACAGTTTCGTTTTTTTTGATAACACAGATAAAACTATCAAGTGCGTGCCATCTTTTATTTAATATTGTTAGCCAAAAAAAAAAAACATAAATTCTTTGTATATCTTTGTAAAAAGTTGCAATTTCAGATATTTGTGCTTTTGCAGATAATAAAATAACACAATAGAGTATTAGAATAATTTTATAGATGTCGCTTTGGCATTTGACAAAGATACGTGAATATCACTTTTAAATACTTCATCGGAAATAAATATGCTCAAAATTATTAAAGTTTTTTTTTAGTTTTGCTTATGAGTGATCTTAATCAGTGATTTCGGGCCCTCTTCTGGACCGGGCTCTCGGACGGTTGCTCAGGCTGACCAAGTGGTAGCTGCGCCACTGGCCGCAACCTATATTGTGTTAATATATTAAAAAAAGAAAGATTTAAATGGTCACCAAAGTAAGTTAAATAATGTTAGAAAAACTAAAAAATGTAAGAATAAGTTTTATAGAAGATTTATAGATCTAAACGTGTGCAGTAGTTTAGTAAATTTTTTTATTTTATTATTTTATTAGAACACATTCTTATTGTGAAGTTGTAATTATTCAGAACATAGGTCTGTGATATTTTAAATACTAATTAAATAAATTAATTAGTATTTCATTAATATTTAATTCTATTACAGAGTGAACAAATTCATTTAGATCAATTTATGATAAATACTATAAATAAAAATTACCTTTAGTACATAGAAAGAAAAAGATTTGTATATCTTCACCTTATAGATGAAATGGTGCGTATGCGATTTGACGGTAAAGGTCGGTATTTATATTTTGCGTATAAAATACAATAAGTAATGAATGACAGCTCACTATACACTGATTGTAAAGGGTGTTTTTATAGAAAATGAAACAGAACACATCAAAATCATGGTATTTGCTTTATTGGAAATATAATTTGATGCAATTAGTGTTTAAATATGATTTCGCGAATATGGGTGCCGCGGCTGGCTCGAATAAAGCGCAATCTGGAAGAGTAATTTTCGACCACGTTTTGGAGGAGCTGGGACCGTATATCGGCAATAACGCGACGAATGTTGGCTTTCAAGTCGTCTATGATCTCTGGTTTATCGGCGTAGACTAGCGACTTCACATATCCCCACAGAAAATAATCTAAAGGTGTTAAATCACGCGATCTTGGAGGTCAATTCACAGGTCCATTACGCGAAATTATGCGCTCAACGAATGTTTCCTTCCGTAAATTGATTGTGGCGCGCGCTGTGTGACGTGTTGCACCATGTTGTTGAAATCACATCTCTTACACAATAATGCCATTCAATCGGGTAACGAAAAAGTCAGTAATCATAGATTTATTGCTGTGCACGAAGGCGAATCGACGCATTCGGGTTCTTCTCAATACTACGCTCCACCGCAGCAACAGCTTCTTCGGTGCGCACTGTAAGACATCTCTGCGGATGTGTATTATCAATTAGAGTATGCGTGGTGCGAAAACGATCCATGGTTATTCGAATTACTTGCTCGGATGTTGTTCTGGCGTAAGTCTATTCATGGTGAAATTGGAGGTCTAATCTCTTTTTTACATTTTGTTTTGGGGTTTAATTTTTTCACATACGCCACTGAGTCTCGGGTGAGGTATAAACACTCTTTAACGCTAGTTTCGTACCTCTGGATATATCAGCAGACCGCCACTTGAGACTTCAACTTTCTCTTACTTCAAATTCCAATCAAATGTCATTACATTTTCCGTTTAAAGCAGACCTATCGGCAGCGGCTAACGACCTCTGCGTGTAATGGCCAGACATTTTCACAATCAAAACATTCCACTTGCGTGGGAATTAAAATCGCCTGACACCGAGTAATAAATGCACGTCTATCTGTTATAAACTAATACATTAAACTGACTGTTTGTCTGCTTACGGTCTGCGTAAATTTTTTTCTAAATGATATGCGATTTCATCCATCCGCTGGTCCCTCATCACCGAGGATCGCGATCTTCATGAACGCCATCCCTATGGACTAAACTCCTCCACGTTTTATGGCATTCTGCTCAAACATTATGATGACAGCTTGTTGCTTTTTTCACTTGGTCGTTCCAAGGGCAGAGGATTCTGGAAGCTTCTCTAAGCAATCTACTTTTTACTGTTTCACATCACGTATGTGAAAATAAAACAATATGTTCTGAATAATTACAACTTCTATCTAACAATTAGACTCAACAACTTGTTTTTATAACTACGGGGTCCATTATAGATATAATTACATTAAGTTGTTGAGTTAAATTGTTAGATTGATAATGTTCTTACAAGGCGAAACGCATTTAAAGTGAATTAAACGAGTAGGATAAAAAAACAAGTGTTTTTTATTTTCACATATGCAATCTATTCTTCTCGCTTGATATCCAAAAAAACTGATTGATTTGTGTGAGGTTAAGGGTTGAGAACCTCTCATATGTCGTTTCTGTGGAATGAAGACATTTGTGCGTCTCACCGTCCGTGTGCTCCAGCACCACATATCGAAGGCATCAATCTATGTTCTCTCCCTCATTTTCAGATTTCACGATCCCACACCAAATATAAATATTGAGTGCACCAGAGACCGCACATGCTTGACCATGATTGATTTGGACGAACGTGGTCTTGCCATATCTTGACAAGTCTCGACATACTCGTGTAACATTTCTGAGATGATATTAATGTACAAATGATTTCGAGTAGGTTAGCAATAATGATCTTCCATATATTTATTTGTGTTGCTAGAAATACATAATGAATATGAAATATCCATGACATGGATGTTACGTATCCCGTGAACAGCACAATGTGTCCTTAATTAATCTTTGTAATTTTTAATTTCAACTTTATTACATATATGTATATACATTATAACTGTTACATTATACTGCATAACAGTTTTACGGCAAGGATTGCCTTTTACACAGTAATTATTAAGTTTTTATCAAAAACATTATTTTTATAAGTGAAACATAATAAAGGAAAAATAAAATTAGATAATAAGTTTTTTCACTTCATTTTCAAAATGTTTAATAAGGTAGTGTACAAAATATTTTTCCAATTTTTCGATCACATTATGCATCAATATGATGAGCTTAGAAATTGAAATATTTCCTTCGCGTATTAAACGTCCCAAAACCGTCCTCCTTTAGAGGTTATCTCCTGCCCCAGCCAGCAGCCCCTGCATCATCGCAGTAATAATAATAATAATCTACAATAATAATAAACACATCTATTGTGTCCATAAGGCATACATCATGATGTAAGAGCAAGGGGTCCAAATGGATCCGGTACTCTGAATGAAATGACACAAAAGTCAAAAAAAGGGCGCATATTTAGGACGAAGATGAACCGTAAGAGTAACATAACCGTAGATTGATGATTTGCACCTGGCTCCAGAGAGACCCTGAACCGAGACTTAGGAAGATAAATTATCAGGGTCTCTCCTGATTGAGACTACTCAGTATCCTAATTCTGATGCAAAGGAAGAAAGAAACATAATGTAAGGATACTAGTTTTAATTTATTCAATCCTGTCTTGTCTGAAGGTGTAAAATTTTGTATTAACTCTCTTTAAGAGGATGCAAGTTTGCTAAGCAGCCGCTTGGTCAACTTTTTCGTTCAGTTCTATGCCATTAATACAACGATTTTTAAATAACAAAGGATACCAGACGCGTTGAATATTTATTTGAACCCATTGAAAGAATTTAATTTTAAAATTATGCTTAAGTAAATACCAACTAATTAGGTACGTGTAGTCAAAAATATGATTTTTGGAGGTAAAATATGTATTATATTTTTTGTATCTAGAAAAAAAAAATATACTTACATCACATATTTATTGTTGTCATTAATGCTCCATTGCGTCATGCAATATTATTATTTTTTTAATGCGAAAAAAGCTGTTCTGCTATGTTTCTCATTGCTAAATCTCTATTAAATCTTAATTAAGGATGAAAACGACCCAATTCCACGTACACATATACCGTTGTTACATGAAAATTCGATGTCTGCACTTCCACACGTCACAAATATATAAATAAAAAAAATGCCATTATTAACTGTGGATAAAAAAAATTCTGTGCGATTCTGTGATTTGAGTTATTTTATAAAGCGCTAAATTTTACTTATATGTGAGTACGTTACATATGCACGTTAAAACTCTAATAAATTAAATAATATTTACGCCACCGTCTATCAACAGCTGCGGCATATTGGTTATTGGCTTTCTGGGAGCGTAGGTTTGATTGAATCCAATTGATTGCTTGTTTTTAAATACTTATTAAGTTTTAAAATTAAATTTTAATAAATATTACACTGCACGCCAGTAACTGCGGTGTATACTCGGCAAATTTAGCAAATACACAAACCGCTTTATTTATTTTTCTAAGTAGCCGTCGTGTGCTTTTTATAAAAGTCTGGCGGGTAGACTGTATAGTAAGGTACCGATTTTATTTGAAAATATAATTGTAAATATAAAATGTAAACGCACTGCCAATGATGCCTACCGGTAAAACAAAATATGAATAGGTCTTTCTAGTCTTACTTAGGTGGTTTGGTTAGGTTTTTTGATGTTATACAATAAATGAGGTAAATATAATATTATTAAGGAAAACACATTCTTATTGTGAAGTTGTAATTATTCAGAACATAGGTCTGTGATATTTTAAATACTAAATTAATGTATTAATTATAAATATATACATATAAAATCAATTTTGTAGTGCACTTCCCCGGATTGAAAATGAAGATCCAGGTTCGAATCCCGGTGACGCTAAAACAATATTTTTCGACAAAATTGATTTTATATGTATATATTTATAATTAATACATTAATTTAGTATTTAAAATATAATATTTTTGAATTCTATTATGTCTGATTTCTTTTAATTCAGATTTATATTATGTGAAATATCTAAAGCACCTCCTAAGCTTCAAATAGAGCTATCCCCAATTAATATTATTTCTTATTCTTGTTAAGCCGATCTCAACCTAATTACTTCATTAAATCTTCCAAAAAGTATTCATAATTGAATTGTTTTATCTTTACGAGGTAACTTATTGAAAAACGACGATTATTTAACGATGTAGAACATTTTTCAAAACACAAAATGGATTCTCTTGAACTGAATGGATATATCTATTTTATAAAACACTAAAATGATTTTACATGTATGCACGATATGTTACATTTTCGTATTGTTTAGAATTCAGAAAGAAATACCAGAAATAACTATTATTAATAATGTACGTAGTTTTTATAATATTTTTTAAGATAGTGATGATAAAATATTTACAATTTTTAAAATAGATTAATTCCATGTCGGAAAATACGTACAGTAACAGCCAGCATAATAGTTTTTAGTACAACATACTTATTATAAAATTATTCTTTACTGACACAACTATTTTTATTACAAAATCTAAGACACAAAGCTTCGATCTTCAAAACTTTAGCTCTTTTAGCCGGCCTAGTTGTATGACAAAATAATAGATTTTTAATCGAATTTACTTGCAACCAGAGGTGCTTAAAACTTTTTCAAGGATGGCAATATTCATAACATCTTTGATTTTAATCATAAAATTCTAATCATATTTAAAATCACTTTTGAAATTAGCAATATTAACTTTATGGTTAAATTCAATATTTTTATTTGTTAACTTTGTTTTATTAACCATTTATTGAGTTTAAATACATCTACCGGTTTCGAAAAATACAATTTTCTTCTACTAATTATCAAATCAAATATCTAAACACCTATCACGAAACATTAGACCGGGATTTTATATAAATAATAATATAGGAAATTTACTCATAAATTCTAAAGACAAAGATGATAAATTTAACAATTCTGGTATCTATAAATTTAGTTGCAAGGATTGTGCTGCATTTTATATTGGTGAAACAGGTAGAAATTTTAATATATGAGTAAAGGAGCATTTGAGATGTTTGAACAATAGTGGGTTTTCAGAATTTTCTAATTATTTGATAGAAAATGGTCATGGTTTTGATAAAAAATTGGGATTGTCAATTTTGCATATAAACGGTGTTGGTCACAAATTAAATAATTTTGAATCGTTGGAGATAAATAAAGCGTATAAAACTAACCAAAAAATTATAAACAACCAACTAAATTTAACTTCGAGTCCCATTTTAAAATTTATTCCTAAAAATTATTCGAGTAAATTTGTATTAAGTAACAATTTGAATTAGGTACAAATTTTTTTTTTAATAATTGTTGTTTTTTTAAATATAGATTCTGGTAAAGAATCAATAATATTTATTTTTAGTTAGTATTGACATCTTGAAGAAGAAAATGGTATTTTTCGAAACCGGTAAATGTATTTAAACTCAATAAGTGATTAATAAAACAAAGTTAACAAATAAAAATATATTTAATATCATTTAAAAAAATCAATGCTTGATATAGGTATGAAATGTTGATAACATTTTTGTCTCTAGTAAGCCAAGCAATCAAAACACTATTGATTATCTTATCTTTCTTCATATAAAAGAAAAAATTCGGCATAGAATATATTTTTTCTAACAATAACTCTTCTAGTATGGTATCAATTAAAAGATGCCAAATACCCCGTGATATTGTTCATATATATTACAGTCCACCCGCGAACTTCGCAAAAATGTTCAGAAATTATGACACAATTTAAAAATTACGTCTGTCCATGTCGCACAGCAATATGAAACAAACAAGATCTGCGATCTATTTTATCATATGAAAGTGTGCAGTTATTGCGTTATATAAAGCAATTTATTTTGATATTGTATTTTTATTGAGTTTTTAAACGAACGAGGCTCATAAAAACATTAATATTTTGTTATTATTGACGAACTATTTCTAGTAGCGTAAAAATACGAATTTTTCTATTGAATTTTTGTATTTGTAATTTTTGTAATTGTAATTTTTCATATTCTATTGTGCATACTCGTACATATTATATTTTTCAACAATTATAATTCTAACAATTAATAATTCAAAATTGATTAATTAAAAACATATACGAATAAAACGTCCCAATACTTGGGCATCTAACTTCTTTAAAAAATCGCTGCATACCTGTCTACAACCTACAATTCTGTCCGTCTACCTGCCAACCGCTTTCGATTCATCAAATGCCAAATTTTGCATGTTTGCAGTTACAATTTTGTAAATGCCAAAATAATTAATAAGTACAACACTGTGTAATTTTTACGGGTCCAAAGTTTGGAACTCTCGGAAAAAAGACCAGTCAAAATGACTACACTCAGCTTACCGATGCAACTAGTAACATTAATGAAAGTCTACTAATAGGAAAATTGTTCGAAACATTGTTCGCCTACAATTTTTCGAGCACAATTGTTCGCGACCACAATTGTCATCCCACATTTTCGTCCAAATCAAACATATTTTTGATGTGATCGTTTTAATTTAGAACGGATTGTTGTATACATGTGTAAAATTTTATATATTCTTTTTATAATGGTCAGGTTAGACTAACTGTTTTTAACTTTGTTTTATAAAAATACATTTTATTTCTTATGCTGTTCTGTTGTGTTATCTTTTTTTTATAATTTCTTATGTAAGTACTTATATTAAATATAAAAATTGTATTTTAAAACAGAACACTTAAAAAATATATTTTTTCGATTGTATGCTGAGAATAATTTTCGTTTGTTAGTCGGTCACGCTTGAAATAAAAATAAGTCAAATCTTTCGAACAAACCAATTCTATAATCGCTCGGCACTGGAATGATAATTTTCCAGGCGAACAATGTTTCTAGACGCCAAAAATTGCGGTGGTGGGAGATGACGTTCAGGGCTGCCGTAAAATCTACAGCGATTGGTATTCCAGGGTTGAAGTCGGATCAAGAATCGGAGAATATGATTGTTTTTCAAATTATTGCTGGACATTAATGGTTTGTGTTGACCGGCAAAGATCGTGACCGAGACCACTTGATCGATTGGCCTGGATTGGAGACCCCGTCGGTACCGGGTCACCAGAATAACCGCTATTTTGACCACGGTGAAGTATTTTCGGCGTGCGCGCGCTCAGTAACACTCGGTACTCGGTGGGCAGGAAAAAAAAAAAAGTAACGGTTCTTTTGGGCGTCGATTGACTGCACATGGTAATGTGCACGTACAATAGTTGTTTTTTTTTTTTTTTGCGATTGTAATACTGTAAAAATTGTTTGAGATCATCTTCAAGTCGTGTTGGAAAAATTTTAAAAACAATTTTAATGAAAAATATTTTGAAATAAAAACTCGTTTTTGTTGTGAAGTAGAAATTTAAGAACATTATATATTTAATATAAGTTAAAATTGGTAGTAACTTAATATCTTTTCGATTTTGAGTTTTTCTGTAATTTAATTTGTATTATATATATATAATTGCATATAGCGCGCGAGTTGTATTTCTGCACTTCTATATTCTATAATGGATTTAGAATACAGGAAATATGAGAATAATCCACAAGTGTAGGAGGTAAGGTAACAAATAAAGGAACGTAAATTTATATTGAATTATATTAAACTACATATACATTAATTAGCAAAATACGACCCCGGAACTTTTCCTATCCGGAGAAATGCGGAACATTTCGCCATATCTAGGTATAATTCCATTATTAAAAGCAATCAACTTTATATTGCAATGAATCCCAAATACTTTTGAGTAACGCGCGGTAATTACTAAATTTGGATAAACTTCACAACAAAAATGTGTTTGTCGGTAAAAGCTATATTTTCCCCACACAAAAAAAAAATCTTCCTGCATGAATCAGGTAGATTTCGTCTACATGTATAAATGTATTTTTGCAGTAGCGGATCAGACTGGTTAGCGTACATCTCCGAAAAATTTACTATATCAATTTTTCATGAAAGTTAAGTCGAGATCTGATAAGAACTACGGGAGTTATCGTGTCCACAAAATTCATTAAATTCCGTAAAATGTGTTTAACCCTCCAGTGGAGAACGATTTGTTTGTGATATAAATTCAACTGGGGTTTTAAAGCAATTTTCGTTTTATTTGACAATTTTTTTTTAGAATCCAATAAATATTAAATCGTACATGATATTTTATTCAATATAAGTCGAAAATCTTGATATAATCGACATTAAAATAATTCACAGTCTTAATAAAAATTATTCTACTCTTCCGAATAAAATAATTATCTAATCGTCTGGTACTTGAGTGGATTTGAAAAAAATATTACTCATTGAGCATTCCATTTAAAAAAGAAATTAATCAATTGAGTTTTGCGCATCAATCTACATTGGCAGGTACCTACATCCCGTGTGTTCCTGCTTTTGTATTGTATTTTAAAATGTGCTTATTGCCCCACAGCTGGGGCTATATGTAATATCCGTCAAACACAACAACGTGTGTAAAAGTTTATTCAGTGAAGAGATATCGCTTAAATAATTGATATTTTAATCTATTAAAAAAAAAAGTTGATTTCTACGTGAATAATAGGTATATGTTTTTATTTTCGGCAATATATTTCTTCGTTTCTTTTTCTAAATATATTTTTATATCTTAAATATTCTATTTTTAACAAAACATCAAAAATAATCATAATATTTGATTATCAAGGAAAACACATTCTTATTGTGAAGTTGTAATTATTCAGAACATAGCTCTGTGATATTTTAAATACTAAATTAATGTATTAATTATAAATATAATCCCGGTGACGCAAAAACAATATTTTTCGACAAAATTGATTTTATATGTATATATTTATAATTAATACATTAATTTAGTATTCATAATATTTGATTTTACTTCCTATATAAAATGAGCAGTTACGCAATAGATTATTTACACTGTTTATGTTTTTAATATCTTTATGTAATTTTCTATAAATAATCTTTGCCATGTATGTATAATAATCTGTCTGCAAAGATATTATTATTTTATAGGGTTTTTGTTAATGGTTCCGATTAAATACGTAAATAAATAACATAATCTTATTTTAAGGTCTGGTCTCCAATGTATATTATAATGTCAAATGAGGTTATGAATATATATATACGGTTGTGTATGTATGGCGCGTGGGAAGTTGGATAAAAATGTCTAAAAATGATGATAAATGTTTTATGACACCATTATTAATATACTGATTTGATTGTAATAGTGTATACTGTGCATGTACAAGGTGGCCTATTGTCCCGATCCGTGAACCACACGCATTCGTTCTCTGCATCACCGTACTACCATCACCAAGGCAAGACGTCTTCTCAAAGTTCAGCATTGTAAACTAGGTCTGACAGAAAAATTTGACTAACCAAACGGTAACTTCCATAGCAACAACGGACTTTTCTAAGACAAACAGTTACAGGTATGGCCGGGATGATCGACCGTTGTTTAACCGTTGCGACTGAATTTAATTTTTTTTTTCAATATATACCAAACCCACAATTAGATTATATTCTTTTATTAAAAAAAGCATGACTTGTTTAACGCAAATAAAATAAATAATCTTGACCGCCGTTTCGGTTCGTAGAATTCTCACAAACTCTTCAGTAAAAATATAATGTTGTCAACAATATAGTAATGACGTTCTTACTGGTCAAGTGAACAAGTCGAGCCTTATTCCAGGAGACTAGTAAGTTAGTTGTATTTTCATACCAAAAGCGTATAGCTTAGTTTGAAAATAGTAAGATTATTGATGTGACACGCATTCCATAATAATAATGGTAATTTATTTTTACATGTATATAATATATCAACTATTTAGGCTTTATCTTGTTAATCATTTTGTTTTATGTATGTATGTATGAGAAAATGTATGAAAGTAATAGAAGCAAGAGTAAGTAAGTATGTCTGCGAAAAAGGGTGTGGCATATTATCTTTTCTAAAACGGCGTGATGGTAAGAAAGTAAAATTAGTTTTATTACAAAGCAATCAATGTATTCTGTATGCGTCATAAATTTAATTTTAGTAATTGACAAACTCCGTTTGAGAAACCGAACACGTTTTTTTTTTATAACATTATGGTTACGTGATTTGTTAAAGTATTTTTCTTTTTATCGCTAGGCCATTCCTTTGACAGCCAACAATGGCCGTAGGAACGATTAGGAGGTGCGTTGAACAGTTAGGCTTTTAATATCTTAAAACTTTTTATGATTTGCTTTGCGGCATCCAGTTATAAAATTCAACCTCATTATCAAATTATTTATTAAATGATCACGGTGCTCGCTATCAGATGATCTATATTTAAATAAATTCCTACACGGTAATAGGTTAATATTTTTATGTAGAATAAATGTAAACATTTTAATATAAATGATGACATAATTCATATTTGTCATGATAAAATTCTATTCAAAAATATATTCAAAAATAAATTTGAATTGAAAAAATAATACACTCCTAGTACCTATATTAGAAAATAATTTAATAAATTTCATTCCTTTCTACCTTTACATTATGTTATTAATGAATTAATTTGTAAAGTAGGTTTTGAAAACTATGAAAATTAAAGACTTTATTTTCAGTAAAAAATATAGTTTACGATATGCAGTGAACGATTGAAGTTTCTATTTGTTTATTTCGTGGTGTAAACATTGAGAAACAATTTTTTTTATTTTCACTTTGTACTACACACACTCACAATTTTTGAGCTAATAACACTACTAGTTTCGGGAAGAGCAGTCCTTCCCATCAACAGGTGTTAAAGAAAATAAATTAAATACACTTGGCTATGGGGGGGTGGACTACGCAAGGGTTGGGAGTGGCTTTATTATTTCTTAGAAACATCGATATCTACGGTGAAATATTTGAAAACGTGAAATTGTTTTTTTCGAATTCAGATTTTTCTAGATTTCTATCAATGCGAGAAATTTGAATAGTGAAAAATAATAATTTTTCTGAATTCCTAACCGTATCGTTGAAACCAAACATTCTTTTGACAGCACCGATCTAACATTATTCCACTCGGTACACTCGATGTATCCAAAAAATAATAAAGTCACTTACGTACCCCCTTACGTACCCCCTTACGTACCCCACCGTTCCACAGTCAACTGTATTTAATTTAAACAGATAATACATATATCATAGAAATGGAGCTATTTTTTTATTATATTTAATGGAAATATATGTGAAGTATGGACTAAGTCTATGGATTAAATTTGATAATTATTGCTTTAAATAAATAAAAAAAAAAATAGATACTCATTGTGACATATATGCTGTTTCAGGGAAATAAATTATCAAATTTTGTCCATAAATGGCGATAGTGTAGTGAAACTCAAAGTGGTTCCACATATTAACATATGTACAACTTTCATTTTTTTTTTGATAGATATGGAGATTGATTAATGGATGAGAATGGTGTACGTTTTATTTATATAAAGTGATCACTTAAGCCAGTCGAAGATAGGTCGTAAGCCCTGCAATTACCCGTACTTCCAGATACTTCCATTAAATATAATTAAAAATAGCTTCGTCTCTATGCGATATCTATTATTTGTTTAATAACAGTGCCTTTGTATGTGAAAATCCATTAATTGTGTGTTCTTGGACATATTCAAATATTGATAGTATTTAATATAGTTTATTTTACACATGTAGATGGGAAGAACTGTTCTTCCCGAAACTATTTAAACTTTTATTAGTTCAAAAATTGTGTGTGTAGTACACAGTTAAAATAAAAATTGTATTTTTAAATTATTCTATTTGTTCTACTCCTACCTACTTACTAGTTAACTAATAACCACCAGGGTAACTGCCGATGACGTCATTTTCCTACGGTGATAAGCATTTAAATCAATTGATTGTTTAAATTTTTTTTTTCACAGCTTCGCAATTTTACAGGGTAATAAAAAAAATTAACTATCCACTTTTTGAGAATTCCTAGATCCTAGAATGCATTCGGGAAAGATGTGAGGCCGTTCAGTAGTCAATGATCAATGATTCAGTGCAGATATACGATGTGCCTAAAAAGAAGTGGATAGCGCGATATTTTTTAAAAATATTACCAAGTTGCTCCTTTGTAGCGCTATTTACCATACGAAACGATAAATTAATAATCAGTAGGTATTTTTACCAAGTCCGATTAAGGTCAAGTAATCATATAACGGTGGCTTTAAGGTTTCCTCTCATAATAGAGCCGAGTTAGTAGGTATTATAATAACTGGAATTCACGGTACGTGGTAGGTGTTGAATATATTTCATCGAGTATTTAAAACGTATTTTATAGATAATTACGTATTAGATTAGTTTGTGTTGACGGAAATTGTACAATATAATTTGTAGTTGCTTCAATACGTAATAATTTATTCAATACTTTCAGGAATAAAGATTTTGGTACGATTATTGGCATAAAATTGATTTATTTATGTTTTTATATATAAATAACTACGTTGGATGGTAAATCTGTAACACTAGAGAGAAATTATAAATGGCAATCAAAATACAGCGAAATCTCGTTATTCGTACGTAATTCATTTTATATGCTGTTTTATTTATTTTATTTTATTAGTAACTATATAATACTATGTAAAAATCTGCTCGGACTGTGCCCGTCTCACTAGAGAAATTCTGCGTCGAGACGGGCATACTTTACAAGCAATTGTACAATTAATTAGAATTACAAGTAGATAGAATTACATTTATTACTATATAAAAGGTGTATATGAAGAACAATTTTAAAATGGACTTAATTTTTAGATCACTTTGTAGCAATAATCAATAAAGGTATGAGTCAATATGTTTGGGTGAGTGCACCAATACAGGCTCTACCCATATTACAAATCCAAATTTTAATATATAGTTTCATGTTCTTGGGACAATTCAATAGCGATTTGTACGTAGTAAATTAAATTAATTCACAAAGAGAACACATTCTCATTATGAAGTTGCAATTTTTCAGAACAGACGGTGTGTGATATTTTTAATACAAATTAAATGTATTAATTAGAAAGATTTATAAAGATTACTCAAAGGTGTTTGAGATTCTGTAAATATAAAGAAGATGCCATTAAAATAATGAAACGACAGATGTATCAATTTGAAAGTGCAACATTAAGTTCGAAAATTTGTCAACTTACTGTGTTGGTGTAGTATAATCGGTTAATACATTTCCCCAGATAGGAAGAGATCCAGGTTCGAATCCCGGTAGCAACAACAATATTTTTTTCATGAATTTTATATGTACGTATATCTTTCTAATTAATACATTTAATTTGTATTGAATTAATTCATTTCAAAACCCCGGATGATTGTTTATTGAGAGACTTGAGATCCAAATTCGTAATGAACAAAGTGACAGATATCGAACGCCTAGGCGAAAAAATCCATAGATAATGCGTAAAATAAAGCATATATCATGATTATTTGTCGCACCCATAGACATCTCCATCTATGCTTTGAAAATAGTAAATTTGACGTTCGAACAACCCGCAAACGATTTTAACCACAGGCGTTAGTAAAAATTTACCGTAGTAAAAAGTTACTACTCACAACCGGCCCTTAGAATATTTTATAATGGATAAAAATGAATATACCTTTTAAGGTAGTATTTTTTTTATAGTCACAGCTTGATGAGTATTTAAATTGTCGGAACAATTCAAATACCAATAATTGAAATTGAGCGTTCAAAATAAGATCAAATATCTTGGCCATATATTCAATGAAGGCGGACAAGACGATGATGATATAGAATGGCAGAGGAGACAGTTGAGCGTTCGTGCAAATATGCCGTCACGGCGTTTCTACCGATGCAGTAAGGAGGTGAAGAGCATCCTGTTTAAATCGTTCTTCACCAGCATGTATACCTGCGAGCTCTAATCCAAATACAAGTAAGTGACGTATAACCGTCTCCGAATTCAGTACAAACAACTCATACAGATTACTGTTTGGATTGGCGCGTTATTGCAGCGCATCTACAATGTTTACCGAAGGCCGTATACATGGATTCGTTCCGCTTCTGAGACATCGAGTTGCGGGCGTAAAGATGCGGCTGGAGCTCAGCACCAACTCTCTGGCGCAAGCGGCGCTCTCATGGAAAGCTGGTACCCTGACCAGAGAATGGCAATGCCTACAGAATAGCTACGTATACAACAATGGCCGTGACTGAAGTAGTTATATATTATATATATGTATGTATTATCTCTATGGTGAATCGGGTTAAAAAAAAAACCTGATCACGCTGGAATAAACACATTATTATTATTAATACTATAACACCGAGCACAATCATTTGTAAATTATCATCGCGCTTTGGTGAAAGGCAGTGTACGCGGAGATCAGAAGCTCAAACGAACATTATATATGTGTGTCATCTCATCATATTCAATAAACTCAATTTCAAATTATGGAACGACAGATGTATCAATTTGAAAGTGTAACATGTAAGTTCAAAAGTTTGTTGTCAACTCACTGTGTTGGTATAAATATAATTAGTTAATGCATTTCCCCGGATAGGAAAAGATCCTGGTTCGAATCTCGGTAGCAACAAAAATATTTTTTCGGTAAATTGATTTTATCTGTATATCTTTGTAATTGATACATTTAATTTGTATTGAAAAATATTTTATTAAATAAAATAACAATCACTTTGTATGAAACAAAGAAATTTATTATACGTCAACCGGTTTCGCTTATCTCAAGATTCAAACTGTTCATAAATACAAAAAGAGTGCTCATATATATATATATATATATATATATATATACACACATAGAGAGAGAGATAGAATATAAACTTATATATGAAAGAAAAACAGAATACACATATAGTTAAATAGAACATGAAGAGAGACAGAATATAAAATTATATGCGAAAGAGCGAGACAAAATACGTATTCAGAACATTAAGGGAGGGGAAAATACAGTGTTGATGGATATTAAATTGATTTTAAAGAAAACATACCTAATATGGGGATAATGGATAAATTTATTTGTTTATTAAGAATTGGAGTACAACTATTTATAGCCTTCTTTATTTTGAAGGCTTTTAAATTGTCCAACCAGAGGCCAAACCCGTTTTTATGGAGGATATTGACACCTGTGGTATTATTAAACGAATGGGCTTTTTCAAGGTTGGAAACCGGTTGACGTATAATAAATTTTGTGGTTTCATATAAAGTGATTGTTATTTTATTTAATATAATATGTCAAACCGCAAAGTGATTGCTTTCAAAGAAAATATAAAAAATATTTGTTACATATTTTTAAATTTTAAAATTGGTATGACTTTCTGTGCGGCCGTCGAACAATATTAAAAGAGATTTGAATTTTCTAATGTTTTTAACGTTAAAGGCAGTTTGTGTTGGTGACCTTTTTAACAGGGGATGATTTCGAAGATGATCGAAGAAAATGTATTGAAATTTTTCGAAAGACCCTCTACACTAGGTGATATTTCTATCGAGAATCTACCTAATATCTAATTAACGTTACGGCGATCGCGGAACTGACCTTACCCAACGTAATACGATTGAAACTGATAAATCGATCAAAGTCAGATAAAAAAAAATAATTGAAGGTTTTAATAGTGCTTCTAGAATATTCGGAAACTTTCGCCCCGGTATACATAGTCGTTTGAACATGCGGTTCACATAGTGAGTGATTCTATCGACTCCGATGATAAGATACCGACTCCGAGTAAGTGGTATGAAAAGGCAAGTGCCGAGCAGCGACGTATCCACCGAGTTTGGTGAGTACCAGCTCAAGTGGGACACCAGGGGTTAAAAGTGCAACTGGACCGTTAATGCAAACGAGAAGAACGGCTGACTGCACCGGCCGGATCTGCGAAGATCGCGATGAAGGGATTTACCGCTTAAGAGCTAATTTAATGCTGTAGTTTTAAACATCGAAGTACCTTCTTTGCATTGTGTTTAGTGTGTTTTAATAAATTATTTTTTAAATAAACATAATAGATAAAGTCATCGATAACTCGTTCTCGTGCATTGTTAACGATTGACTTCCAACATTCTGGCAGTTTTATGCCACACCTGAAGATTCTGATGGCTTTGAGATGAAGAAGTAGACAATACAATTTTGAAGAGAAGCGTCCTCGGAGATTGTCGGATAAAGAGCGGAAAAGATGGAAGTTCAGATCAGGAGAATAGGGCGGGTACAGAATAATCCTCCAACCGAGCCCTTGAATTGCCGCATTTAATAAAGTAGATAGGCATTGTCATGCTGAGAAATCACTTGATGCCGGTAATGAAATTGTTGGCAATAAACTTCAAAAGTGATAACATAGTTCTGTGATATTCGTTAAATAGATTTATTTCTCATATAACTATTATATCTTATTATAACTTTCTAGTTGATTAATTTAATTTGCATAGTAGTATTCAAGTCATGCCTTAACTCCTCGGTAAAACTCTAAAAAATGACTTAGGCAAAATAAATATATTCGACATTTTTTCTACTCCATTTTATTTAGCTAATGATTAACTAAATGGAGATATTGTATAAAATTCTTTGACAATAATGTATGTAAAAAAAAAATATTTTCAAAGCGAACTTATAAAATTATAATTGAGAAAAATATCTTGTGATATTTGATGATAATAGAAGCAAGGGGAAACAGATTCATGAGACAGTTGCTGGAGCGGAGATGAAAATATATAAAAGACCTGGCGCAGAATAGCAATCGATGAACAGAGCTACAATATGTCAACAAGCATGTCGCATGTCCCTCAAGAAGAAAAATATGAAGGACAATATCCGAACAATTATGAAATATTAGACTTTTAAACATATGTAAAAGCATGATTTATTTAATTTATTTGTAACTATATAATACAATGTAAAAAATTGTTTGGACTGTGCCCGTTTCACTAGAGAAATTCTGCGTCGAGAAGGGCATAGTTTACAAGCAATTGTACAATTAATTAGAATTACTGTGGACTTAATTTTTGGATCACTTTGTAGCTATAATTAACATAGATACTAGTCAATATGTTTGGGTGAGTGCACCAATACTGGCTCTACCTATATTACGAATTCAAGTTTTAATATATAGTTTCATGTTCTTGGGACAATTCAATTGATTTTAACCTTTTAGTATTCTATTAAATAGTTTAGGTCCGAAATATAAATAAGGATTCATGTTGATTTTGAATCCACCATAATATTGTAGTCGTTGACAATTAATTTAATCGTAATTTTAGGCGGCCCATACTACAGTAGTAAATGGTTTTATATTGTAATGCAGTTTACCTTGATTTTAAGGTTTGTACACAACACTTATTTTGAAGACCTTCATTGCCTTTTATTGCTTGTCGGTAATAGAATTCACGTATCCGAGGAAATCTGACAAGGTATTCGAAAATATAATCAAATTTAAATTTCAAACAACGGTAATGATAACGGCCGTGGAGAAGATTGAGAAGATGGAAGATGTCGAGGTCTTTCGATTGGAATGCTCCGAGCATGCTGTCACGGAGGATGAGCGTATATAAAGGTTAGAGTCTTCTCATGGCAGCGATGCCTGATTTAAGATTAGCTATGTTTGACCAATAATTATAATTTATAGTTTGCGGCTGCGAACATTAATAAATCAACGCTCGCGGATATATATCACTACGCAATTCAGATGTGAAAACAGTTAGAATTTAGACTGTACAATCGTGCAAAAATACACAGCTTGATTTCTTATGAATTATTTTTATTACTAGTAATAAATTATTAATTTAATAAATAGATTTGATGCTAAAATGGCTCATGTATATACATAATACTTACATAAAACATAAAATCTTTTTATTTGCACTGCTCTGGAATTGGGCCTTGAATCACCTATTCAATTTTTAACACCAGACCACAGAGCCTATAAGATTATATTATATATATTTATTAAAAAAAAAAATTGTATTATAAGTCAATAGTTTTATTATTTTCTCATTATTTCAATTAATGTAATTTTTCAGCTTTCTATTTACTTTTGTACATTTTTGCCTGTTCTGATATGTAGAGTAAATAAGATTTAAATATGGTTGGATTGAGATTTTTTAAACATGATTGTGTGTATGATGATTTACATACCAACAATAAAAATAATAATAAATATTAGTGATCAACCAAACTGTTATTATAATTGTGATTGTGTGATTGGTATTCGATTATAACGTTGATTGCTAACTTAAATTTAACTGTTAGAGATTGGTCAATCACAAATCTCACAATCACAGTTAAAATAATGGTTTACCTCATCACTAATAAATACTTTCTAAGTATGTGTACATGAACTGTATAATAATAATAACATATTGATATTATTATTATACAATTGAGAACCATAATCATAAATATGTATATAAACGGTATTGTAAGCTAGTATCTAAAAATAAAACATCCCGCTTCCGACACGGTACCGCAAGCCAGTACATAATTACAACATTAACATTCGCACATCACATCAGTCCTGATGATGGACCTCGCACGTCGGCCAAAAAGGTCAGATATACACGGCAGATTAGCCCTGAAAACTGTACATAGAACATTATCATAAAATTAATTCAATTATTAAGTTTATTTTTTATGTTCCTTGCATATAAATGATGACTAAACAATATGTAAACGAATTCATAGATTGTTTAAAATTTTTCCGCTCAACTAATCATTGTCTAAATCAAATAACTCTTCGAACGTATACATAGTAAATTATAAATCTGATTCGGCGATATCCTTGGGATGTGCACATGTATTATAAATGCCAGACCAGGTCAGGGGTGGATCATAAAAATACGAAATATAATTAGTAAATTAATCGAAAAACAAGAAATGCAGACATCGCAATGAAAGTCGCATTTGTATAGTATAAATAAATTTTGACAAGAATTGCGCTAAAGTATGGATCCATCGTAATCGTATCCATTGTTAGTGTCATTGTCAGTTTTAGTGAGGAAATCAGCTGGATGACAGTACAGATTATCAAAAAATAATTATAAATAATTATATTCATTTAGAATCTTTCCGCATTGTGCAAATTATATCATTGATTAAAGTCTCCGCATTGTGTCATTGATTAAAGTCTCCGGTAGGTGTCAGTGTTCAAAGCAGATAAATAAATTATGATGCGACGGATTAATACGTCGGTGGCCGCGGTGGAAAGTGGATGTGGAGAGTAGCCGGGTTATTTTATTTTTTAAATGCTATAATTACAGTGCGAAAATATCTGTTCGTAGTCTAATATTTGTCAAAAACTGCTGTGAATAATTCTTGGATTTGATATTAACATTGCAGTTGTATATATATATATATATATATATATATATATATATATATATATATATATATATATATATATATATATATATATATATATATATATATATATATATATATATATACACACTTTTTTAATTCTTCAAATAAATTGATGTAAATCAACATGAGCACGAGCATCATACAAGGGTAAGGGAGAGACTGAGACTGCCATTCAGGAAGAAGGCCAAATCTCAGAAATCGATGATGTACAGTGCGATGAAGATTTTTAATGAAATGCCAGAAAACATAAGAAAAGAGCAGAAATTGAACAGATTTAAAGTGAAACTGACCAAATATATAAAAGATGAGTTTTAGTAAAAGAAAATACTTTAATCTTGTTTATATTAGAGCATATAAAGGAAGGCTTATGTATGCACTATGTTAAGAATCAAATAAATATATTATAGTTTAATTGCAACGCATTTCCTTCCCATCTCCACTTCTTCCGCTTTAGAGGTGTTAAAACAATTTTGTTAATAAGATTCTAAGTACATACTATTCATTAGTTTATATGATATTTTTAGTTTTTTCGGATCCATAAAAGCTTCACTGGTCAAAATCGAAATCTACTTAAATTAGTATATAAAAATAGGTTCCTACCTTCAGAAATATTTAACGTTAAATACCGATACTATAATATTTTACAGTATTATCAATTATCACAAACACTACAGATAAGGCGACTACAACATTATACAATATTATCAATTATCTCAAACATCACACGCAGTCGAGGTGCACTCCTGAACTGAACTATTGAGGGGCGATCGTTAATTATCATTTAATAGATTTCAGAAGCATCGTTGGAGATCAAAAAAAAAATGAACCACACTTAATTGATTTGGTTTTATTTTTCCGAAAACGTGAATTAATTGGTTAACTTTTTGGATTGGCTAACTTCTTTCTGATGAATGCTTCCAGGTGTGACGGCCGCGATGTAAAACTGTACCTGCACAATGGCCGTAAGAACTAAAATATTGTTTAAAGATAATCACAGCTGTACTAAATCTGGATTATCAGGTTTTATCATTTTTCGTACACGTAATGGTATGACAATTAAAAAAAGATTATCGGTTATTAATTGGTCTACATTGTGTGATTATTGATAAGATCAAGGTAATGTCAAACCAGGAAAACCTTCTGCCGATTAGAGTTCGCGCAAAGCAAATTGAATACGTCAACGAGATCGTTTGCCTTGCTCAAGTCGTCACATTCAACGACTGGGACAGGAAGGAGAAATGAAGGCACTGTGGAGTGGTGACGAACGGCAGATAGTCGGCAGACGGTAAACCCGCAAAACCAGCAACACAGAAGCTTGGAAAAGGAGGAGGCATACGGCTACAGCTACTGGGCGCGAATATGCTGAAGTTGGTGATGATAATGATGGAATACTAATTATATTGATATACTTGTAAAATAAATTTTATCGTAAAATATTGTAAAATCTAGATCTCTTTCCAAATCGCGGAAGGTGCATTATCCAACTATGCTACAGCGACAGTACTTTTGAAGACACATTTTCGAACCTATATGTTACACTTTTCAAATTAGCCATCTACTTTGTTTTCAAATCCCGGTATATTTATATGTATATCTTTCTAATTAATACATTTAATTATTATTTAAAATATCATGGACCTATGTTCTGAATAATTACAACATCACAATAAGAATGTGTTTTCCTTAATAATGATAATGATGGAGATACTGTTGTTAGAAGTCAAAAGCGACTACACTCGGCTGGGGCAAGCTTTGGATATCTAATGGCTGTCTTCAAATCGAACATGTCACGACATCTTAAGAAGAAAGACTTTCAGTAATGCATACTACATGTCATGACGTGCGTGAAATATGGGCACTCATAGAAGCCACGATGACAATACACAACGTGACTCAAAGAGCTATGGAGAGAGCAACATACGGTTTGAAAAGGTGAATGGAGACATCGGATATAAAGGCCAAAGGCAGTACACGATATATTAGCAACGGGTGTGGCGTTTAATTAGATACTGCTGAAGATGATGATGGTGATTATGAACATAACGATGATAATGACTATGATGATGATGACGACGACGACGATGATGATAGTGATGATAACGATTATTCATGGTTCCTAAGTGTGTGCAATATGTACTGTACTAACATTTTTAATTTGCTGTCTTTCTAGTCCGATGTTGTTGTTCTTTTAGCTGGGTTGTCTTCTTTAGATTTCAACCGACCGAAACGCGCATTGGTGGTTTATTTGGACCGCTGGACTGGTCAAAGCACGGGATGTAATAAGAATGACGCCTGTCTGTTACCGTCTTCTTAGTTTTTCGAAAAAAGGGCGGCAATACTCACACTCACACGTGTTCATTATTATAAATCAGAAAACTCAGTGGTGCCAATCGAAGTGACATGGTGCGTAAACAATAACGATGTTGATGGTAATTATTTGTGCTTCCAATAAATGTAATCGTCCTGATTCCTGCCTGCACGGCATCATCCGTCAAGCTGGTGCTATGCACAATGGTGCAACAGCATTTATAATACATTTCACCGCTCCGTATAAGCTCACCTGCACACATCATCGCGAGTGGGAGACTTGCGAAAGGTCTGACGGCTCGGTTCAGCTCACCGCAACAGATGCGATATGATATATATTATAGTGATTTGTGACATTCTTGTCACGGTGCTATAGCTCTCGAAAGATTATTCTATATCAAAGATTAACCATCAAAGTGATTTATTTATTTTAAGTATAATCAAATTTATCAAAAATGTTTCGTACAGCAGATATACAATGTGTATTATAACAATAATGTATCATTAAGTAATTGTTTTAGCAGTACATTGAGATGGATTTCAAGATGGAGGCGAATTACTTACGTTTTTTCTTTTTTTATAGTGTCTGTCGAATATTTGACTTCCTAAACCATTTTTATTATTTATATTTTAGCATAAAAAATTGTAATTACTTTACTAGACGTGGTCTGTTCCAAAGCAATTAACTGTATAACTCTTACAAGTTATATATTGGTAAAGTAAAATCAAAAGTTATAAAGAAGATTTTTTTACATATTGTAGTTGCATAATGAGACAAAAATGTGTAGGTAGCTAGATTAACACAGATGACAAATCACTTTCATTTTATTTTCTACCCACATCGAGCAACCACTTTATTATTTTTTGTTTTGATTTAGCGGCAATTTATTAAATATTCGCGGTGCACAAAATAAGAGAGATCGTTGCCCAAATGTTGTATTCATTTTTGGCATTAAAATGTATCCGAAGGTTTTGCTTCTAGTTTCCTTTAATACGGATCGTGGATATGAAGATAAATTAAAAAAAATAATAATTTTAGGAATTATCTGGTATAAAGTTGTCTTATATCCAAAACTTGAAAGGATCTAAAAAGTTCTTCAGAGTTATATCTGAATGGATTTTTGTTTATCACTTTGGTGACCCATTTCTGAGCCTTAATTAGCGAATCCATTAAAGTAAGAGCTGCACCGCCCCATGCACATATTGCGTAACAGATGAGACTCTAACAAAGTGAATAGTAAACCATTTTTAATAATGTAATGTTCATGAAGCTGTGTGAATTTCAAAAAATATAAATTAATTTTTTCACTTTGGAGCTTTCTCGATCGATATGAGGATCAATTGTTAATACGAGATAAATTATCTCAATCATTTTTTCAATTATGTCGCAGTTACATATTTGATTTGCGTCCGAAATGCAAGTATGTATTTAAATAATCTTTGGGATGGAATGGTTCTCTTGTTTTTTTTAACGAAAAGGTAATAAAATATGTTTTTTTGAGTTAAGTGTTAGTAGGTGATTGTCTAGAATACTTTTGATTTCTGCAATGACTAATTAAGTCATTTTAAATATTTCAGTCCAAGTGTCACCATTTATAATTATTGCAGTGTCATCAGCATAACTAGTTTTAACTCCGTTCTCCAAAGTTTAAAAAAAATAATTCATTAATATATATTATAAAGAGTATCGGACCGAGCGTGCTACCTTGAGGCACTCTATATTTAATGTACATTGGATTACCGCGGGTTCCATTGATTTCTACAGTTTGTTTGTGATACCAATATTATTGGGTTTATTTATAAGCAACGAATGTGATATGGTATCAAAAGTGGTTTGCGTCCCTTACCATATTTGTGGTAATGGTAATGTGTTCAACTAGTTTTGCAATACCATCTTCAGTTACCATATTGGCTCTGAAACTGTATTGATTTTCAGATAATTTTATTTATCTCAAGATATTCCACGACTCTCTTTTTTACTGCTTTTTTCAGTGGTTTTGCAAAACAGCTTAGCAAAAAAATCGGTCTGTAATTGATTATCTCTACTCTTGTAAACAGGTTTAATAACTGCTTCTTTCAAATGTGATGGTATTATTCCTGTTTCTAGGCTAATGTTAAATAATTATATGTAGCTTACTCGCATATATTAATATAGATCCTTCAGACCCTCGCCTTCCAGGGCCTCTTCTGCTGTCAATTTTGCCTTCAATGATGAGATGAGAGCAGGATCTGATATTTTTGAGATTGTTTCATTACACCGTTAATATATTGCAATTTTCAGAATATTCTGTTTTGAGAATTTCATTTTGTATTCACCGTATTCCTGGAATATTGAGAAAAGATGTCGAATATTACAATAGTCGCCAAGAAAAAGGCCAAACTTAAAGAAAGGCAGGCCGTATATCTTAACTATTGCAACAGCATTTTATTTTGGTTAATGAAGAAGAAATGCAACAATTATTACTACACACTGCAAAAAAAAACTTTGAGAATTAATACTGAAAAAAATAGATGCTTAAAAACATTAATATGATGACCATCAAACATAATATACATGTATATCAATGTTATGGAGTTGAATTATAATAGAAAAAATTTGGCAAATCAACGTGAGCATGAACTATATACTATATAGAATGTAACAGACTTAGCCCACAATATTAAATAATTACGAGTCAAAAACGTTCATGGAATATGTGCCTAATCTCAACCATATCAGAGATATAAGCATTTAAAAAAAATCGTAGTTAGACTATTTTTTGTTACATGATTAATAATGGATAAATTTTGTAAATATTTATTTCAAAGTATGTAGACTTAAAGCTTAACATGATCTTGTAAGAATTTCCAACATTAATATTTTCGGGAGAACACATTCTTAAACACAGGTTTGTTATATTTTAAATATGAATTAAATATATTAATTAGAAAGATATATATATAAAACCAATTTTAGAGAAAAATATTGTTGTTGCGCCACCGGGATTCGAACCTGAAACTTGATCCAAAAGGTGCATTATCCAACTATGCTTCAGCGACGATATTTTTAGCGACAAATAATGGAACGATTAAATGTATTAATATCAAAATGCTAACATATAGGTTCGAAAATTTGTCGCTAAAAATATTGTCGCTGTAGCATAGTTAGATAATGCACCTTCCCCGGTTTGGAAAGACATCCAGGTTCAAATCCCGGTGGCGCAACAACAATATTTTTCGATAAAATTGATTTTATATGTATATCTTTCTTATTAAGAGAACACATTCTCAATGTGAAGTTGTAATTATTCAGAACATAGGTCTGTGATGTTTTAAATACTAATTAATAAATTTAATTCATATTAATATTTTCAGTTACGGCGTAGAATTTGCGCACATTTTGGACTAGGTCTGTTACACCTGTATAAGAGTATGAGATGAGAGAATGAGACTGCCCTTCAGGAAGCTGGCTTAATTTCAGAAACGAGTAACTAATCCTTATGATTTTTGTCGTTTATCGATATTTTGCAAATGCCGAGTTGCTGTGTATTTCTGTTGCCTGCAAATTAATTTTGAGCAGTCTAGGTCACCGTCAGCTTCCAAAGCCTTCGTGTTCTGATGCCGCGCCGGATTTCCGCTCCATTGGAAGAATATCTGTACAGCCGGTAAGCTTGAGAACAAAAGAACCTCCGTTAACTCCCGAGAGACTGTTTGTTCTACAAATGAAATAAGATGAAAAAACAAAGTATCTTCAATAATTTAATGTTATGAATGAACGAAATATACATATATATTTCAACATTAAAAATATAATTCTTATACGCATATTTTAACCGTTAATTATTGGTGGATATCTTGCACAAATGTTTATCAAATGGATTAATTTCAAGTATTAAGTCTTTAAATTCAATCTCTCGAATATTGTGCCGAAGATTTACAAATTAAATAAAATTGATTAATTTATCCTGGAAACATCTAGCGTATATTATTCAAAGATTTTTGGGATTCATTGAAAATATAAAGTTGACTGCTATTTGAAAATGGAATAAAATATGTATATTATTAAGGAGAACACATTCTTATTGTGAAGTTGTAATTATTCAGAACAGACGGTCTGTGATATTTTAAATACTAATTAAATGTATTAATTAGAAAGATATACATATAAAATCAATTTTATCGAAAAATATTGTTGTTGCACTACCGGGATTCGAATCTGGATCTCTTTACAAACCGGGGAAAGTGCATTATCCAACTATGCTACAACGACAGTAGATTAGACGACAAATTTTCGAACCTATATGTTACACTTTTCAAATGAATACATCTATCATTCCAATATTTGAAAGCCATCTGCTTTGTTTTTACGGAATCTCAAATACTTTTGAGTAAACCGATAGCAGACGCCGGAATCATCAATTAATTTTATTAAATTTTGGACACATTAATATAATTTATTATTGTGAAGTTGTCAAGTCCAAATTCAAAGAAGTTAAAACATAGGTATGTGATATTTTTTAAAATACGAATTAAATGTATTAATTAGAAAGATACACATATAAAATCAATTTTATCGCAAAATATTCTTGTTGCTACCGGGATTTGAATCTGAATCTTTTCTTATCCGGGGAAAATGCATTGACCGATTATGCTACACCAACACACTGCATTAACGACAAATTTTCGAACCTATATGTTACACTTTTCAAATTGATACATTTATCGTTCCATTATTTGAAAGCCATCTTGCGAATCCAAGCGAATCTCAAATACCTCTGAGTGATCTGATAGGAGACGCCAGAATTAGTAATTCGTTCAAATAAAAAGTCGTAAAATTTGTCGTTAATGCACTGTGTTGGTGTGGCATAATCGGTTAATTCATTATGCATAATTAGCATTCAAAATATCACAGACTTATGTTATGAATAATTACAACTTCACAATAAGAATGTGTTCGCCTTAATAAAGCATAAATATTTATGTAGAATTATTTCTGCTTTACATAACGCAGGTCGAATTGGTTTACACTGAAGTATCAAGAATTATGTATTGAAAATCTATTTATTTTATTATGTACGGAAGTAGTCTTGAAGGTCGAATATATGTTGACCGGTGGTAACTAGTCAGTTAAAACAGAATGTATATTATGTACGGAAAATTACGCGAAATTTATTAATAATAAATTATAATTTCAACGCTAGCGCATCGTGAATTTAAATATCAATTTGTGTATCATTGTTTCTTCGACATGACGTGATGGTGTTTCCGATATTTATCTGTTTCATCCACAGACCAGGAAATGAATAGACATGAAATATAGTGTACATATAGGGGAGGGGTTTGGAACATTAGTTGCGGGACGAGGTGTATTCTGCAAACATTCTTTGTGGAAACATACAACCTGTAGTTCATGACACATTTACTTGTTTATTAGATGGTGCACATATTTTTAACATAAGACACAATTAGTTTATCGTGTGGGATGGAGTAGACTTCACCTCTGATAAATACAGCGCTGTCCTGGCTACGTTGCTAGACTGAAGTCTATGTTAAAGTAGCCAGTTTTTTTCGTGCTGTTGTGGTGTTATTTAAATCATTGACAGGAATAAAAAGAGAAATAAAAAAATATTTATAAAAAAATAAAAAATATGTAGTGGGAGTGTTGTAGGACTAGTGAATTATTAGTGAAGGTATTGTATAAATGATGTTAGAATGTTGGATAGCCATGCTTCTGATTCATCTCTACCTGATTGGATCATAGATTGGGTCCATATTTGTGTAATCTTATTGGAATTAAACGATTTTCAGTTGGTACTTAGTGTGTTGTGTAGTTTCGGAGCTAAGAACATGTAGAATCTTTGATAAAATGTCGTTGTTGCTTTCGGAACTGGTGTGTAGATGTTCGTTGTTTGTCTTGTGTTGTGTCCTTGATCTATTATTTATGCAGCAGTAAAAGTATTTACTTTTCGAAAATTTAATCTTTGTGTAAACAAGACGTATTTTTTATATTAATGCATACTAAATTGTCAGCGTTTAAATTTTCGTTCAAATCGAGTCATATTTAAAAAAAAAAGTCGCGGAGCTATTTGATTGCGCAAGTGTTACGCGTGATCACGTGTGAGACACCAAAATCAAAATATTGAAACAAAAAATTTGCGTTAGTTTTATATTTGAGTCTGTGGTTTTATCGAAAATTTCCGATATTGCAGATAAGTGTGGGAAATTTTCATTTAAAAGTACGGCTATCAATCTATCATCGTTGGGCATTGAGTTGTATATTGTGCTTAAAAGCAGCTCTCAGAATAATGAAAAATATTTAAAATACCAACGTGGATTCATAAGAGCGGAAAGTTGAAGAAATTCGTACCATGTAATATTGGTGTTTACGTTCTTCAACAGCGACGGTACAAGTCATTTCATCTTTCAGTATAATCAAGCTAAGGTTATGCATGGCGAAAAAGCAAAATAATTATTGATCTTTGAAGAAACAACAGTTTCTTCGGTGCGCACTGTGCGACGTCTCTGCGGACGCGTATTATCAATTAGAGTATGCGTGATGCGTATGTCAACCGTAAAACTGATCCACGATTTTCGAAATAAATTTGCACAATTTGCAAGTATTGTTCTGGCGTAAGTCTATTCATGGTGAAATGGCAAACCAAACTGAGCACAAATCAGTTGTCAGCTGTCACTGGCAAAAGTGTTACCAATTCGAAAAATAAATCTCTAAAAAAACACCCTGTATAATGACATTAACAGTAAATGAGTTGGAGATATTGAAACTATGTACTTGTAATAAGAAGTTTATTCAGATACAGTAATATCTAATTTTTATTAGGAGAACACATTCTTATTGTGAAGTTGTAATTATTCAGAACATAGGTCTGTGATATTTTAAATATGAATTAAATACATTAATTTGTCGCTAAAATATCGTAGCTGTAGCATTTTTGGATAATGTACATTCCCCGGTTTGGAAAGAGATCCAGATTCGAATCCCGGGTGCTCAACAACAATATTTTTCGATAAAATTGATTTTATATGTATTTATATATATTTAATTCATATTTTCTAATTTTTATGTATATTATATTTATGTAGAATATTTAACCACTTAATGAGTTATTTTAATTCACTAACCGGTTTCGGAAAATACCATTTCCTTAGTCAGGATGTCAAATCAATTAAATTAACTCTATCGGTGGCAGTTGTGAAGAAATTGAAGGCTTCCGAGATGTGGTGTTACAGTAGAATTCTCACCATATTGTGGACAGACTTATGACTATTTATTAGATAATAATGCACACCAAGGGCACACATATAACTATTTTGATCATCTAATTCGTGGACCCAAATACCGTCTCCTATAAACAATTATTTAATGGAAAATAGAAACCAAACGATGGCCGGGTAAAAATAAACTGTCCTGGCTGCGAAATATCCGGAAGTGGACCGGTCTCAAAGTCGAGGAGTTATTCCAAGTTACCAAGGACACACGCTAGATTGGTCAAATGATGGATAATGTCTGTGGTCTTATTAGATAGACGCCTACACCTGAACCGGGTCACGGCATTGTGGAATGTTTAAATTTGCTGTGCCCACAATATGCCAAATTTACAAAAGAAATGAAATAAATGTCTGCAATATTTGAATATGTCAAAGAACACACAAGTACTGAATTTTCACCTACAAAGGCACTGTTATTAAACAAATAATAGATATATCTCATAGAGACGAAGGTATATTTTTTAAAAGTGTAGTTGTACTTGAAGTGTTTCCACATATTAACATATATACAACTTAAACATAGATAGATGTGGAGATTGATTAATGGGTGGGAATGGTGAACGTTATATTTATATAAAGTGATCTATTAAGCCAGTCCAAGACAGGCCGTAAGCCCTGTAATTACCCATACTTTCATATATTTCCATTAAAATACAACAAAAAGAAAATCTTTGAAACTAAATTGAACACAACTAATTATACTAGTTTTTTTTTACCGTATTGTAGCAAACAGTAATGTTAAGTTATAACGTACCTATCTATCAGCGAAAAAAAACGAAAATCAATATTTTTCTCCTAAAAAGTTGGCAAATTAAACTTTTATAAGTAAAAATTGCAAACTGACATCGATTGAGAATTACTTGAGTGTAAAAATTTAGGAGATTAATATTGAATGTAAGAATTTAGGGGGATAATATTGTGTGAAAGAATTTAGAGAACTAATATTAACTGTAAAAATATAGGGGACTAATATTCAATTTAAGAATTTACGGGACTAATATTGAATGAAAGAATATTGAATGTAAGAATTTAGGGGCCTCATATTGAACATAAGAATTTTTGGAACTGATATTGAATGTAAAAATTTAGAGGAATACTATTGTATGCAATAATTAGAGGACTAATATTGAATGTAGAAATTTAAAACGTCTCTCAGTTTTGGAGGAAATGGAATCTTTCCAGCAATATTTTTTTAAAGAAAATCCCATTCGTGAATTATTATTAAAATTATTTAAAACAAATATACGTTAAATAGACATACGTTTAATTTTTATTAACTGTCTTTTGTTTCTATTTTTATATATATTAAAATTAATTTGTCTCACACATGTACTTCCATCAAATCAATCAAGCGAATCAAATGGGCAATACTTATAAAAATAAATAATTATTAGTGTTATTATTATAAGACGTTATATTAACAAAAACAGTTGATTATAATATTAATTTATGAACCCTTCACCAATGAACCCTTCAAAAAGATGTAAAGACTCAGTCAACCTTCGGACGTCTGGGAAAAATATCAGAATGCAGATAGAACGCCTAATAACTGAGAAATTAACCAAAACGTGTGTGACACAATCGGTTACATATAAACATACATATAAACATATAAACATCGCGAAATAGGCCTTGTTATTTTAATATATATGATATTAACAAAAACAGTTGATCATAATATTAATTTATGAACCCTTCACCAATCTTGAAGTAGTCCCTACCTACACACGGTCGGCATTATTATTTGTGCATTGGTGTTGGTCAGAGAGAGAACGCGGCCGTGTTTTGTTGCTGGTCGCGCGGGGCGGAGGGCGGGGAGCGGCGAGGTTCACACTACTGACCCACAGACAGTCGCCAGTGGGTCGGACAGCTACGTACTAGCGGCGGACTAGCGCAACTCAAACAGGGTTATGCCAACATCTCTTTAGATATCACAGCTTTGCGATTGAACTGAGATAACGTGATCGTAATCGTACGTTCATATCGACTATACGAGGCCACTATTTGCGATCTCAGTAACCTCTATAAGTTTTACAAGAGCTTGATGAACAATATTTATTAGCACTTATTATATAATGGTAATCGCTATTATCTGGTTTGAAACGCAAAATAAATGCAACATCTTCTTACATATACAAGGTAATTTAAGAAGAATGAAAAATATATGTCGGTAACACAGATATCTCCCTCATCCTCAGTTAGATTACAATAATATTTTTACTGATATATCTATAATCTTCTAAATATGTGGCCCCATATTTAAATATTTTTTTCTAATGTAAAAAAACTACCTGCAGTGATGTTTAAAAATAAAAAAGTCAATTGGAACTCTAGACTAATTTTGCCAATCGCTAATATACCCACCTTGTAATTTATACAGGATACAGACCTAATCCATAATATTTTATAGATTAGGTCTGTATCCTGTAGAAATTATACCTGACTAAATTACGAGTCGAAAATATTTAAGGAATATGTGCAAATACTGCGCCGTTGCGGAAAATACTATCGTTTGAAATTTTTACAAAATCATGTTAGGCTTCGAAATAAACATTTGCGAGATTTATCCATTATTTATCTATATTTTTGCTTTAGGGCTTAAATCATTCAAAAAATAGTTTGTCTGCTTTAAATTCGGTGACCGTTAATATTTCAATAAATCACATAATAACGTTTTTTTAATGCTTATATCTCTGACACGGTCGAGTTTAGACACATATTCCTCAAACGTATTCGACTTGTAATTTAGTAAGGTATCCAATTAAAAGTGTAGTCTAGTTCTGTTCACCCTATATATTAAATATACTATTGTTATTATTCCAAATCATCTCGATTTGTGGGTATTTAAAAAATATGATAAATTATAATTTTTCCAGTAATCCAGTTGTAATTGAACTATTTGAATATTTGTGTGATGAATGCAGTAAGATAAATAGCAATTTTCTATATCCGGAATGTCAGTACTTGATTGTATAATATAAACGCGTCGGAAAAATGTTTCCAATATTCATAATTAGATTACCGTCTAGTATCGTCAGCTATTTTCTGAAAGCTTGTTGTACCTCGAGATACTACTATTATTAAATTGAAATCTTACATTGGTTTGGAGTAGCTAACCTTACAAGATTTTTTTTTTGTTTCAGTGGATGTCTCGTTGGGAAACTCACCCAGGGCCGTACAGGTCCTGTCAAATTAAACTATAAATAATTTAAAAGAACGCGAATTGAACATAACCCTACAAAGAGCTGTCACCGGCCGCGCTTGCGCAGCCGAACACTATGTCGTGTGACATTCCGCCATCTCTGTTTTTCATGACGGAACTAAAATAAAACAAGTTTTGATTCAGTGATCGTGCGAGGCTGGTGTGTCCGTAACATTAAAAAAAAATCACCAACAGCCTAGTCTACATTTCCGACAGCCGGTCAGATCGACATTTTATCGTATAAATGATTTCATACTCCATTACGTTGTGAAATAAATAATTCATTTAAATGTAAGGAGAAAAGTCATGCTGTGCCAGTTGTAAAATAAGTAATTATTGTTGACTTTTTATCCCGCTAGGGTCGCACAGTTGCGAGGTACAATGGTATACAGGGAATTATACTTTCACATTTCTGATCGTGTCGTGATACGTTGGGTAGATTTATTTTATTTTCTCATAATTTGACGCGTTCATTTTACACGCAGTAGGTAGATTTCGATAAATTTCAATGCACTCTCTTCGATCATGACCAGGAGATCGTTGAATAATATGTGTAAGCATATGTTACAGTGAGTGTTTACAAATTTACTGTAACATATATCTTTGTTGAAATACAGTTTCGCCGATACTGAGCAGTGAAATTGTAAATCAATTGTTTGATCGATTTTAACTGACTGAATTAGTGAAATTATATTTTAATTATTGAAAATTTAACTTCACTGGTAGTACACATTCACTGTAACATATATGATAATACGGGATATAACGAATTTTGTGGACAGGATAACTCCCATAGTTCTTATCTGATTTCAAATTTCTGAAAAATTCATTTGGCAGATGTCTGAGCTAAGTTCGTTAACTAGCCTGATTAAACATATTCTATGTTAAAATATGAATTCTATTGCAGTCACTTAAATTCGTGGTGCAAAATGCGATTGGGACAAACGAATATTTATTTATTTCACTCGTAACGAACAATACATTTGCAAGTCACTGAGAACCTGAACTGCAGAATAAAATGTTGTTATTTTTTAAAATATATAATATGTAACAACGGGAACAATATCAAAGGACTTTTGTTCTGAAGTAAAGTTGCAAAAGCAGCTAACTCCATTTTTCTAAAATATTCAGGAGCAACAAAAAATTGTTTAGTTTTGTAATTAAACGGATTACAAAATTTCCAAAACACACTTTGGCTGATTGTTTATGTGAAATGTTATTGATATTTTGATTTATCTCGTACTTATAGGGAATATTTAGAGATTTTCTGAGTTTCTTTAGCAAAATTGTAATATATTTTTGGGAGTTAGATGATTTTCCATGATAATGTAGTGATGTAGTGATTGTGATTTCCGCGAACGTCCTCTATGTCTGGTGGCATCAACTCTTGTGTCAGGGGAAGGTATCGAAGGTTTTTTCAAAAATCATTCTAAGGTTTTTCAACAATACAAGAGGAAAATAATGGCATCAAAAAGAGTTTTTTGACCATGGGCGGAGTTAGCTGATTTGCAGATTAAAGTATCGAAGTATCAGATTCAAGATGGCGGGCGTGTCACTGATTAACGGGCCTGACATTTGATCATGTTGGCAACAACTAATTGCGGTGCATAGCGCAGACATTATTTATTCGATGTCAGAAAACTGCCAGATAATTGTTATAATCTGAAATGTTTCATGTTTAAACTGACGTACATTTCCGGATTTGCATTAAATCAATTGAGCTAGTTACGAGTTTTTTACGACGGCGACCGTTTACACGATATACTTGCGAGCAATCAGTCACCCGCTGCGTCCAAGGTTTACCTTGGTGATGAAACAATAATATATATGCATACATAAAATCTAAAGTGACATAAAATTAGTGCAGTGCAGCGGGCGTGGAGTGGAGGAATTCCATTCAGCACTTTAAACAAATTTAATTGATTTATTGAAGTGAAACTTCTTAAATTGCGGTGTAGTAATTTCAAAGATCAATGGTTAATCAAACAAATATGTTGTACGTAAAGATTGTTTACGTTAAAAAAAATTCACTTTGATCTATCGCGCTCGCGGCGAGCGAGATTGCATTTGCAGTCGCAAACGTCGTTTGTTATTTTATTAGTGCATTTTACGTGGAATATTTTCGAACATGTCGGTTGAAGAAAGAATTCTACTGTTTTCTAGTGTTTTCTACCGCTATGTTGGTTTACATCTCTATAAACAATTATGCCAAAATGATAGAAAAGAATATATTAAAGCCGCATTGCTAAATAAAACGTGCGAATGAACTACCTAAGGTAAAATAAACAAAAAATTGTGCAGCTCGACGTGTTGTAGAAAATAGACAAATAACCGCCATGAATGCCATATACGAATAACTTAACAAACAAATTAATAGTATATGTCCAAGAACATATGATTCCTGGATTTTTATCTACAAAGGCACTGTTATTAAACAAATATCAGATATCTCATACAGACAAAGCTATTTTTTATTATATTTAATGGATAATATATGAAAGTATGGGGTAATTACAGGGCTTACGACCTGTCTTCGGCTGGCTTAAGTGATCCTTTACACAATGTAACGTTCACCATTCCACCCACAATCAACCTCCATATCTATAAAATTATGGAAGTTGTATATATGTTAGTATGTGGACTCGCTTCGAGTACCACTACACCATCGCCATCTATGGATCAAATTTGATAATTCATTTTTCCTCTTTTTTAAACAGCATATATGTCATCACTATGAGAATTTGATTTTTTTAAAACAAATTAGTGATATTATCCAATTCATTTACGAAGCTCTGCATTTGTAGTATATATTTGCCAATATTTTGATAGATTACAATCTAGTATGTTTGTTTCATGCTTTAGTTGTCAAAAGCCAATATTTTCAAGTTCAATAATTAAGGAATATTGTTGTGAATATTTTGTTAAGACGCGCTTTATCAAAGTAATAATTTTTTTTTAATATTCTAAGGCTTATGATTTCGAATAATTTAAGTATTGAATGGGAGCACGGACACTCACCGAAGAAATAATAAGGCTACTTGAAGCATTTGAGATGTGGATCTACAGTAGACTATTCAAAATAAGCTGGATATATAAAGTTGCGAAGATGGTATGTAATAATAAATAAGTATTTTAAATTAAACAATGCAAATTTAAAAATTTCAATATATCGGATAATGTGCAGCCATGGTCTGATAAACAGATAAGGTACGAGAAGAAGAAGAAATATTTTAATCAATTTATCAAGAATTCTGCACTGAAAAACAAAAACGAGTATCAGTACTTACTTTGAAAGTTGCCCGTTTACGCCAGCCGTGAATTTTTGACAGACCTCACCTGATTTTTCCCAAAACCAGTCCCATTGCAAAACTACTTACCGACTGAGCAGAAACGCTTAATTGCTAAGGAATCTCCGCAGACAACTTTCGTTTAATTTAATTAGACCGTGACTACAAAGTTAGGTAATTTACATCAATAATTTAAAAATGATCTACAATCAATTTAACTGCTGACTTTCGAAACGCATGTACAATTGGATTTCTTTCAGTTGCGGCAACATGTCACCTCGCAACCGACAGTAGAAAGGTGTTGAAATAGCATTATTAGCAAACGTTGTCCACTTGCCAATATATTATTAACAAAATATCGACCCCTCCCTGTTATGTAGAGTATCGTAAGACACAAATATGTAATTTTCAGTCGTTCTAGTATTTTGCATGTATTTGATACAATTTTGGCGGTAGTAATTTTCTCCAACTACATATTATCCCATTGTTATCCTACAATTCGTCGCCCATATTTCAATCTCAAATTTGTTGATCTTACAGTCGACGGTATATTAATAAATTACATTTATGTTAAAGAAAATTCTTTATTTTATTTGTGAAGTTGTAATTTTTTTTCATCGCATAGTTCTGTGATATTAAATACAAATTAAATCAACCAATAAGAAAGATATACATACAGATAAACTCAACTTAACTAGGATCTCTTCCTATCCGGGAATCTTTATTTCAAATTGATACACCGAACGGTATCAATTTGATATAACTGCAACGTGTACCGCAACTGCAATGCAACTGACGTAGTGTAATTGGATACACGCACTTCACCGGATAGGAAGAGATTCTGTTTCAAATCCCGGTGGCAGCTAAAATATTTTTTCTGTAAATTGAATTGATCTGTATGTATATCTTTCTAATTGATGCATTAAATTTGTATTAATTAATCACTATTGAAAAAAGATAAAAAAAAATAAACTTACAGATTTCTACGGATATGTTTTGATTTAAAGGCAGCGTGAGGTGTATTTATTCTATAAATATTATTTATTACTGTCATTTGACTCATACCTATATTAACTATTGCTACAAAGTGATCTAAAAATTAAGTCCATTTTAAAATTGTTCTTCATATACACCTTTTATATAGTAATAAATGTAATTCTATCTAATTGTAATTCTAATTAATTGAACAATTGCTTGTAAACTTTGCCCGTCTCGACACAGAATTTCTCTAGTGAGACGGGCACAGTCCAAACAGATTTTTACATAGTATTATATAGTTACTAATAAAATAATAATAAATAAAATAAAATATCGAAATAATAGTGAAAATATTTTTATGTAATTTTACTTCATTCAGATGTGTCTGTTGGAATGAATTATGGGCATGTGTTTGGGTAATGTAACCCAGTTGTAACTCAAACTCAATGACGACGAATTGTTCATCGTGTGTATTGAAAAAAAAAATATATATATAAAAATATATAAAAAATATATAAAAAATATACTGTTGTCTTATAAAATAAATAAATTATTACTTCTATATCTGTATACATATGAATTAATCTAACCTAACTGAATATTATATTTCTTTATTCAACAAAATAACACATTTCTGCTTATTTTGGCATCGTTGATATATAACTAATAAAAAATATACTGTTGTCTTATAAAATAAATAAATTATTACTTCTATATCTGTATACATATGAATTAATCTAACCTAACTGAATATTATATTTCTTTATTCAACAAAATAACACATTTCTGCTTATTTTGGCATCGTTGATATATAACTAATTAATTAATTTTTATTTATGTTGAAAATTAGCCTTACAATGTTATTTTTTAAATACCTACTAATATTTATACATACTACAAAATTATATACTAATACATAATTTTTATATACATTTAAAAATAAATGAGTCGAAGTACGTAGATCTGAAATACACAATTTAATTAAAACGCATTTTTGTTTGTGAAGTTGCAATTTTAGAACATGATTCTGTGGTATTTTTTTAATTTAAAAACGGAATAGTTGATGTATCATTTGGAAAGAGTACATAATAGAAGGGTAGGAAAAAGTCCCGGTTCGAATCCTGATAGCATTAAAATATTTTTTCAATAGATAAATTTTTTTTCTGTATATCTTTATAATTGATCTATTTAGGTGATTTTTGTTTAAATACAGTTAACCGACAATCATATGGTGGACTCGAAAAATTAAAAATGTGCACTAGTTTGTATTGGAGCATACTCACATTAAGATGAATTATACAGTAGTATATTTTACGGTCTTCTAGTGCCGCCTCACTGTCAACTGGGTTACTAGTATGGTTCATTGTAAGAATAAAGAAAAATAGAAGCACGCCCAACTACATTTTAATTTGTTTGAGTTTGTGAATTTGACTCCTCAGAATAACAAGGTTCCAACTGACTAATTTGCGTTATCGCGTGAAAAGGGTTCCAAATTTATTATTCTTTATTAACGGATATTAAAGGAAATATCAAGGGCTGAATGTTCCAACTGTATGTTGAAATTCAATCAACACTTTTGATCTCATTATCTCAAAATAGTGTCAGCGTCAGATGGAATCTTGTTATTGTGAGGGGTCGAATTGTGTATAGAAATCAACTTTATTTAATTTTCTTACTTATAAAAATAATTTAGAAAATCAAGTTATGCATAATATAAAAATATTATATTTTATATATATAATTTCCTTGTGTAATTCATGTCGCATAGCAATCAAACAATACCTCTCCATTTATCATTATTGTCTTATAAAAATAGCAACATACTATATAATTATGAAATAACGGTAACCTAGTACATTTCAATTAATCATTTGAACATAAAATTCGTGTCAATTCATGTCGCATAGCAACCAAACAATAACTGTCCATTTATCATTGTTGTCTTATAAAAATAGCAACATACTGTATAATTATGAAATAACGGCAACCTAGTACATTTCAATTAATCATTTGAACATAAAATTCATGTCAATTCATGTCGCATAGCAACCAAACAATACCTGTCCATTTATCATTGTTGTCTTATAAAAATAGCAACATACTATACAATTATGAAATAACGGTAACATAGTGTATTTCGATTAATCATTTGAACATAAAGTATACTTCGAATCCGTCATTATAATTTTAAATGTGGAATATCGTTTATCGACATCACACTAAATAAGTAGGTACTTAAATTCTTTACCGACACGGAAGAAAAAAATATGTTATTTATTGTGAAATAAATCCATAATAATATCAGTATGCATCCTTATAAATTTAAATACATATCGAAATAGTCTGTATAGTTTTATGATTTAATTTAAGGTTGTATAAATTACTAATTTTATTAAATAATATTATTCTTATATAATTCATTATTTGTTCGAAAGAAAGTACGATTTTCAATCTCGAGAAAAACACGGTGGCCTTTCGCATGTTACATAAAGAATTAGATGATAGCCATGGTCTATCATTTACTATTGTAAAATAACTAATGCTAAAAAGTTTTCCAAATTGAAGTAATTTAGAGTGAAATTTTAGTCTAATAACAAGTAAAATTTATTTTGTAAAGTGCGTCGGAAAAATGCCGGCAAAAAAATCGCGCTGTGAATTTTGTCCCAGAAAAAGATTGATTGATCCGTAACGAATACAAGAAATGAAGAGCAAAGTGATGCCAGCTTCTCGCGTGTTTATTTATCCGTGCAAAACAGTCGCGTTCATTAAGCGTTCACAATGCAAGACGAATTGCACCCACAATGTTTGATGTGTGATAATAGAAGGAGGGCTTCGGAAAAACGATTAACTCCCCAATAGACACAATAGGTCAACCAAATTAAATATGTAAATACGTAAATTTATATAAAAATCTCGGCCCCACGTTGTCTGAGCCATTCGTAATATGTTAATAATATTTGAATATATCCAAGAACACACAATTACTGTTTTTTTTTTACCTACAAATATCAGATATCTCATAGAGACAAAACTATTTTTTATTATATTTAATGGAAAATATATGAAAGAATGGGGTAATTACATCTTCGGCTGGCTTAAGTGATCACTTTACACAATGTAACGTTCACCATTCAACCCATAATCAACCTCCATATCTATCCATTAAAGTTTGGAAGTAGTATATATGTTAGTATGTAGACTCGCTTTGAATACCACTACACCGTCGCCATCTATAGATCAAATTTGATAATTCATTTTTCCTCTTTTTTTAAACAGCACGTGTGTCATCGCTATGAGAATTAGATTTTTTTAAAACAAATTAGTGATATTATCCAATTCGGTAATTACAGGTAATTAAAAAAAAAACAGATTCTCACAGTGATGACGTATATGCTGTTTAAAAAAAAGATGAAATGAATTATCAAATTTAGTCTATATATGGCGATGGTGCAGTGGTACTCGGAACGAGTCCACATACTAACATATATACAACTTTCAAAAATTTGTTGAATGTGGATACTGAGGGGTGAGATTGGTGAACGTTATATAACTGAAGCCAGAGCTAAAATGGCCAGTTAAAAATAGCTTTGTGTCTATGGGATATCCGATATTTGTTTACTCATATTACATTTATAATTTCGGCGCAACGCTTTCCTCGGAACATTTTAATAATAAAGTCAAGTACTGTAGAACTGAATACCAACCTGACGTTTAAACGATTCTTTTGTACAATTCAAAATGGACGTTTCAATTTGACATCCCGTTTTCCAAGAATTCGAACGTTTTCCGTTGTTTTCAAATTCGCACCGCGTTCATAAGCGCCGTCCACGTGTTTATTATCGAAAAGTAAACACGGTTAAGTAAACATCGCGTCCTTCGGTATACGGGAAGCGCCTGAACACGTCGTTGCACAACACGGCACTCGCGCGGGCGGGTGTCAAATTAATTTCAAACGTTAACAAGAGCCCGCCGGAAAACGTGAAGATGACAGCGAAGTTTCCCGCGTGTTTTCTCGCGTACGCTTCGCGTGCTGCGCCGTCCTCTATCGGCCGTAGACTAATATAAGGCTGTAAGGCATCACCTGACCGATTGTGCGGTACGTAGGTACTTTGTCGGTGTGTCGCCGCAATATCGCGCTCGGCATTGACTCCGTCGGCACACTTTGAACGGTGTGCTCCTGCAGGTATCCGGCCGTTCGGCGGAAATTTCGACCCGAACTCGTTTACCGATTCGGCGTTATGCGAAAATTTGCATTTTAGACGTGCGACGTCACGCCCCCCGGCCGGATAACGCCCGACAGTACTTGCGCGTAACTGTACACGTTTTGACATATTTGGAGCAGGTGGGAAATAAAAAAATACATTTCCAACTAGTGAATATATAAACTGCTTCACTTGATGATACCAGTGATTGAAAACAACCGTGAATGCGATCGCTGTTTAATGTCAATTTCACGATATACGAAATAAATTATCACCCACACGGTACTCCACCATTATGTTAAACCCTTCCTGCTCATAAATTTTTTCTAACACAAATAAATCAAGATAAATCAGATCAAAATATGATTATTTAACTGAATTCTTACAAAAATACATTTCAAAATTGTAAATAACAATCTCATTCTCTAACCACGAGATTTATATTGAAAAAGCACATGAAACCGCGAACAAATTGTAGAGAATAAATATTTTCATACAAGAATCAAGATATTTTCACACACTAAATCACTATTGGTGATTGAGTGTGTGAGATATCAGCGATTAACTCACAGATCATGATTTTAAGCTCATCCATTAATTTCATCTGATAATATTGCACTTCTAACGAAAAATCGAACACAGCGTGTTAGTCATTTTTATTTATTTATTTTTGTAGGATAAATAGTACATATGAAAATAAAGGTAATTACTTTACTAGACGTGGTCTGTGGTACAATCGTAATAAAATCAAGTTATAAAATTTTTATGAATAAAGAACAATCAGAAGTTATAATATGTTATTGTAAAAAATGTTATAAAAATATTTTTATCCGTAATATATCATACGATGGTTGGATACAAAAATGTGTAGGTATTTATTGTAATATTATGTTATTCTACATTCGTGTATAATTTATAGTTGTTATTGCAACAGTACAGTAACGAGGCCACCTTTTTTTAATAGTGAGAATAAATTTTAGCATAATAAATATAAATTTAAGATATGTTTTAACAGAAGAACTTAAAAAGTTTTATGCAAATAAGGATGCCTATAAATTAATCTTAACATAAACACGGACAAAACAAAAGTAATGATTAATAACCACACAATACAATGACAAGATAATTGTATAGAGGAAGTAAAAGAGCATGTCTAGAGATAGAATTTATACAAAAAAAACTCAAGTAACAGATACAATATACAAAAGGAATATACAAATCCCAAAAATGTAATATCCCACAATGCCTTCTCCCAATGATGACACGCGGTGCCGAAACTTGGACGGTGATTGCGAGCCTAATGCACAAGTTAAAAGTGGCCCAACGAGCCATGGAAAGAACAATGCTCGACGTTTCCTTAAGCGATCACATAAGCAACGAAATTATTCGCCAGAGAATCAACGTCACCGATATTACTCAGAGTGTGCAAGCTGACGATGAATGTCCATCGTTGGGGGAAGAAAGTGAAGTTGCACACACCCCGAACGGTATAAAGTGGGCAGAAGGGAGTAGTTGGATGCGCAGCACGGGAGACAAAGAAGTATTAAATAAATTAAATGAATCAATTAGAAATGCATTCATAAAAAAACATCTCTCGAAAAAATATTTGGTTACCACTGGGATACGAACCTGGAGCTTTTTCTTTCGTGTTATGAAATTGCAACATAAAAATGTGTTTTCATCAAAATATTAATATTTAATTTAATTTAATTTAATTTGAATTTAATTTAATTTAGTTTAATTTAATATATATTTTTTATTTATCATCTTTGTTTTATTAACCACTTAATTGAGTTTAAATACATCTACCGGTTTCGAAAAATACCATTTCCTTCTTCTGGATGTCATAACTAACTAAAAACATATATTATTGTTTCTTTACCAGAATCTCTTTAAAAAAAAAAAAAAACAATTATTTAAAAAAAAAATTTAGTATTAATGTTGCTAATTTTAAAAGTAATTTAATTTAGTTTAATTAAATTTTAATATAATTTGTTTCTTACATTCTTACATATTATACATTATAAACAATTCTTAAAGTATATAAAAAATGTGAACAATCTTCATAATTTAAGAGATGTTCACTGTCTCCTTAACTAGACCGAACTCTGTACTAAAGGACACAGGTTCATCCGTTGTCTGTCATACAAATATGAAATAATTTATTATTTTATTTTTATTTAAATCAAAAATACCCACGATTGAAATACTATGCAAAATAAAAAATGAATATAAAGAAAATTAATATTTTTGAATCACTAAATTTAATTTGAGAATCGCTGAATGAATGAGATCTAAAATATTTGCATATTGTTTTGCTCTAGTTGAGTTCAAACAAACACTCGTCTGAGATAATATGACGGGTGTGAAATCGATTTGAGGCGTGCCGCCGGGCGTGCAGTGATCGGGTGTTGATTTTTAATATCTCGTATTATTTTACGAGTGCTGTACCATCGTTTAAGTCCGGCATAACCTAATAAATAAACAAATCAAACGGTGAAATTGTAAAAAGTGCGTGGATGTGAAAGAAACAAATACTCAGCACCGGAATGTGCGGCAAATATGAACCATACGACACCATACAACTTGTACATATGTGGATAATTGTGTGAACGAACTGAAATGTATGAATGTCGGAGCAAAAATGGGCGATTTGATTGTATGCTGTTTATTGTACGCCGATGATGCAGTACTAATGGCGTATAATGAAAAAGAACTACAGTGTCTAGTGAGTAGAATGTGCAATGTATGCAAGGAAAGCGACCTTATTATGAATGTCAACAAGTCGAAAGTGATGATATTCGAGAAAGAGGAAAGCGAGACAACGCGCGAAATACTTTTAGGTAATGAATGTTTGGGACAAGTAGATGGGTTTGTGTATTTGGGAAGTATGTTCTATAGAAACGGAAAGACAGAAAGATATCGAAAGGAGGGTGACTGCAGGGAATAAAGTGAACGGCGCTTTGAATGGAATTATATCTAATGGAAACTTGTCAACCGAGGCAAGACTAGCGGTATACAATGGAGTCCTGGTACCGACACTGATGTATGGAAGTGAGGCCTGGAGCTGGCAGTTGAGGAACGAAAGTGAGATCACTTAGGTATATACGTAGCAAATATATTTATGACAGAGTAAAGAACGAATAAATAAGGAAATAATGTAAAGCTGATGTTAGTATAATGAGTAAGATTAAGAAAGGATCACTTAGGTGGTTTAGTCATATGGAACAGATGAATAGAAAGAAAGATATGTGATGCAAGTGTTGATGGCACCAGAAATAGATGTCAGGATAGAAGAGTATGGCGCTCTATCCTCTCTGCCTACCCCCGCGGCGAAACGGCGTGATGGTAAGTTAGTTAGTATAGTTTACATTTTAATCGTAAAACATTTTTTACAATTTTATTTAGTTTCCAATATTTAAGATATAATCTTTTTAATGAAGTGCACGGCTCTTGCTTTATTTTACGCTGTTTACATTCCTCTTCCTCTTTAGCAGCCTCAAGGAACCAGGAAGTCTATGGCCGAATTCGCAATAGAACGTTGTCCGTCCCTCGACATCGCCTTTGTGGTCCTTCTTGCATTGCAGGTCTGTCTTTGATTTTTTTACAAATACATTACATGTGTCACATTAATGTTCTTCATCCACGTCAGTCCCTCATGACTGAGGATCCTGATCTCCTTGAACTTCCACGCTGTTACAAGATAAGTGTTTTCAACTCAGTCAGTCCAACGGGTGGAGATTTTTTTCTTCCTCTTCGCTCACCACAACAAACATCTCCGAGTTATCTTCCGTCTTAGCAACATGCCCCAAAAATTGAAGGATTCATCTCAGACAAATGGCCTTTCCTCGATGTCCAGTCCCTGCAAAAGAGAGACATTTATTTATTTATTGTTATGTCCACATAAGCATACAGTTTAAACTTAAAAATATATATTATCGATAGAATCGGCGTTAACTTTGTAGTTTCATCATAATGGATGGACATAAATAAAACAGTGTTATAATTCTGCTTGAGTTTATAAGCACAGTTGTTTTATTTATATACATACATTAAAAACACATTTTAAATACAATGCATGAGAAGTACATGACGTAGTATAACATTTAATCACTAAAAAGAGACAAATATAAATAAAAAAATATTCGTAAAAATATATTTTAAATACAATATAATCCCGAAATCTTTCCCAAGTCTGTGCAGTTTTTGTGTACTATGATAATTTGAATTATTCATTTGACATGTCTCGTCTCAAAAGCATCAATTCGTTTTTTCTCTCTTATCTTCAGGGTTCATGATTCAATACTCAACGAAAATGGGACTAACATTCTTGGAACGCTGCTCGAACTCCAGACCAATAGATCATTAAACGAATATTTTTACTAGTAGACGTCAATCACATTATCCGCCCATCTACGCCTTGGTCTTCCCAGAAGAGCTTGTCTATAAGAGCTTCGTGTGTAATAGGGGACTCATCTACTCTGGCTACATATTGCGGCCACTGTTTTGCTTTACAATCTCAACGACGTTACTTTGCATTCCTTGCTTTCATCTCCCTCAGGATATCTGGGACAGTCCAGGTTCTTCGATCTTCTCCATTCTTCAGTTAGATCTCCAGCTAGGTGCCATAAATCTTGCAAAATACTTTATTTTCAAGGACCTGCTACCTATTTCCTTTTGGTGAAGTGTAATTAATTAATATATTTTTGAGTATAATTATTATTATTAATATAATTATAACTGACATAATATTTAAAAAAATGGCCAGTTTCTTCGGAGCCGAACAAAGAAAACTAAATCAGACAAACTAAAAAAAATTACATAAAAATAAATATAAACATAAAATACAAAAAAAAAAAATAGTAGGTACGTATTAATAAACCGATAAACAAAAAGTGTTTTTACAGTAAAATAAAAATAAACATAATAAACTAAAAAATAGTACGTATTAACAAATAGACAAACAAAAAATGTTTACAGTGTATAAAGAGGAAAGAGTGGGGAGGGAGAGAAATGGGATGCAATAAAAATATAATTTGCATGAACATTTAAAAAAGCATATACGTATACATATTCATATACTCATAATACACACGCATTCTTGCACACATACATGCATGTTGTATTTTGTCATAGAGCTAAATAGTTCTGCCAAAATTCGGATAATACAATATTTGAACACGTTGGGTGTACGGGACAGTGTAAACCTATTTGTTCTAATACATACAGGTTGGCCAAAAAAAATGAGAACATTTCGTAAAATATGATATAATTACAATTAATAATAATCAAGATTAGTTTAACTATATCAACAGTAGCTTAAATAGTTTACTAATTTACTTACTTACCTATATTACGTTTTATTTCGACAATTCATATTCGGTCGTCATATTTGATTATTAATTTTCCCATTGTTTATATTTGTTTTATTTCAAATTGTTGTCCAGAATGACAAAAATCACTGCAGAAGACCGTATTCTGATTAAAAATTTGCGAATTGAAAAACGTCGGGGTGCTGGGAAAATGATCAAAGAGTTTCAAAACAATGCCTGGAGAATAGCTAGACATTACAGCATAACTGGACACTACAGCGGGACTGAGCTCCATCTCACACAGTCAGAAATACAATCAACTGTTTTCGTCGTGAGAATATTAATTTCATCGAGCCAGGCATGTGGCCACCGAACAGTCCAGATTTAAACACAGTAAATTATGCGATATGGGGATGTTTTGATGATTTCTGATTAGCTAAATATTGTGCAAAAAAAATTACCTTAAGAATTATAATTAATTATATTGTGTTTTGAAATAACTCGTGTGTTACGAGATGTTCGCACTTTTTTTGGGCCACCCTGTATACGTGTTTTATACAGTTTAATATAAAAAAATTACGATAAAAATCTCGACGACAGCAATACGTTATTTGTGTACTTTACGTCTTAAAAAAAATATAACAGTTGTGTGGGGATTAGTGAGATGACAATTTTATTCGTTGTTGGAGAGCACGTTCCCTTCCACGTGACCATGTGCACAGCTGTTGATGAGCGATGACTCACGAAGAAAGTTCAAGAGTCCATTTTGACATCATCGTTAGAAATCGCTACTTTTCCGTTGTCTTGTTAATATTTAAAATGCCAGCAGTCGTCAGGAACCGCTATATATTCGATCCCACGAGAGATGCCAAACTGCTTTCAGGCAGTACTATCAAACTGTATACAAAGTTATTTAAACAATTCTTCTATTAAGATTTATTTTGATCACGTCATTAAATTAGACTTCCGCACATAATGTAGTTGGGTGTTGGGTTAGTAATATATTTTTGGCCATGAATGAAATGCCAGTATTCAGAGGCGTAACTACGCTAATCCAGCCAATGCGGTGCATCGGGGCTTACGTTAGATACCCTTGCGAATTCTGAAATATTTTTTGTATCGATATGTAAATGCCTTCGATAGCTGGTTCCCAGTTTACCGATTAACAAAAAGCACACATATGATGCATGAACTGAACTAACCTCTTCATTTTTGCTGTCTTTCTGTCCGATGTTGTTGTTCTTTTAGCTGGGTTGCCTTCTTTAGAATTCGACCGATCGAAGCGCGCACTGGTGGTTTATTTGGACCGTTGGACTGGTTGAAGCACGGGACGTAAAAAGAATGACGCCTGTCGGTTACCGTCTTCTTAGCTTTTCGAAAAAAGTGCGGCAATATTCACACACATTCATGTACATTATTATAAACCAAGAAACCCAGTGGTGACAATTGAAGTAACAAGGCGCGTAAAGAGGTACGATATTATAAAAACAATAATATCAACAGGATGATATATGAAAGGCACAATAAGCAGTAGTAATCACACCCACTTTATGGGTGTGATTTTGTGATTGGTGTTCGATCGTAATGATAAAAAAAACGTCGTCCAGAGAGGTCGGAGACATACGGCAGAAAATACCATAAAAATCAACACGAGTCGAACCATCTCAGGTATACAAGAAATATATACAAGAAACTAAACGTCTAACCTTTCAATCTGTTACCAATCACCATTAGAATTGATTATAATTGTACAATTACAGTCACAATCATATTTATCTCATTTTATTATTAATTTTCTCATCAAATATAATTTACGTTTCAATTTTATTTCTTGTTGAACCTGTTGGAAAAGAGAATGGTGGTAATGAAGGCAAACTTTATTATGTAAGTTTATATTCATGATTATGAAGAAAAATATCAATAAAATGAGAACAATTTCACATTATTTTTTGAACAAGGTTGCCTTGAGATAATCTCTGAGATAATTATGTTCCCATGAGATTATTCGGAGACTACTTTCAACTTTCGTGGTCCACCGTGTGCATCGCCACTTAGCGCCTGATGGGGTTTAATATTTATTTTATTTCACGTTTCACTTCATGCTTGTTGTACGTCAAACGTTAAGTGTATTTTAATTTCCCCAACAGTTGTTAAAACGGAATAAATATTCGTAATTTAATACCGTCTGTTTAAGGCTTTCCGGAATGAATGAATAGTTATGTGTATATACAGGGTGGCCCAAAAGAAGGGAGATCATTTCGTAAAATGTGATATAATTACATCAAAATTAGTTTAACTATACCAACAATAGCTTAAGTAGTTTACTAATTTACTTACTTATCTATTTACCTATATTACGTTTTATTTCGACAATTTCCGGTCGCCATCTTTGATTATTAATTTTCCCATTGTTTATATTTGGTTTTTTCAAATTGTTGGCCAGAATGACAAAAATCACCGGAGAAGACCGTATTCTGATCAAAAATTTGCGAATTGAAAAACGTTGGGGTGCTAGGAAAATGATCAAAGAGTATAGCTAGGCATTACAGCATAACTGGACATTACAGCAGGACGAAGCTCCATCTCACACAGCCAGAAATAAAATCAACTTTATTCGTCGTGGGAATGTTAATTTCATCGAGCATGGCGTATGGCCACTGAACAGCCCAGATTTAAACCCGGTAGAAATAACTCATTTGTTAGGTGAGTTCTCACCTTTTTTGGGCCATCCTGTACGTGACGTTTGTGCACACGATCGATAGTCTAGTAAACGGGTTTGAGATTTGAATAGTCATGTCGATTTCATGCGGTGATTTTGAAATTTATCTTAAGGTCAAAATTTTAACTCGTGTGATGAGAAGTGTCTCATTTTAATCTCTGAAACGCTGAAATCTCATCCCGTGTAATTGTATTAAATTTCTAGAAAATATGAATAGCTTCATATTTTATTTTTTAAAGAATCCCGTATTGCTTAGTGTATCGCACAGAATTATTCGCCGAAAAGGCGCTATATAATTGATATTTTAATGGCGTAATCATAGGCGTGGTGCCAAAAATCGTGTAGGATAGATTTTAGGAAAACAAAGACGTCTTAGTGAAACATCACAAGCGGCGGCCTGTCGCCGTGTAGGTACTTGCAAATATGACTACACGTATTGTTATGAATTTGAATAAAAACAGAGTATTCTGCTGGCGGAAGCCATTCTCGATTTTGCCATCGTATTGTGCATTTTGTGTTTCATTTCTTTCGACCTCATAGTCATCAACATCTTCGTCGGTTGAGAGAGGCTGAGATCGGCGAATCACTGTTTTCTACATTCTTGTTTCTTGTACGGAACACTTGGCTACATCAATGTGAAAGCAGTTACAGTTATGTTTCTGTTTGTATCTCGGACCGGATAACCTTTTATTTTCGCGTAACCACGTGACCGAAATGGCTGATCAGTCCGCTCGCCAAACAACGGCCGTCGAAGACCGAAGTGGGCTGTTTGGCCGCCACCACTGCCCCGGTAACACACTGCGTAGGAACCGCCTGTGACGTGGGCGTTTACTCACCTTCAGGCGTGTTTAATGTTCTCGGCTAGCAACATTTACGGGACTGTTTGTGACGTGCGGCGAGAAGTCAATGTAAAAATATTAATAATTTTAATGTGTCGATTTGAATTCGGAATTTGTAACAACGTATATTTTTTCTTGAAAATTGCACAAAGTACGAGGCGCGTTTTTTGAGTAAGTACCGGTTTTTTTTAAAGTAGCATTTCATTTATACAATACTTTACTTTCTTCGGACGCTACACACTTTAAATTACTTCTCACCATCATTAACCGATTATGCTACAGCATACAGTACATTGGCGACAAATTTTTGAACCTACATATTTATTACACTTTTAAAATTGATACATCTATTGTCGCATTATTTGAAAGCCATCTACTCTATTTTTACGGAATCTCAAATACCTTTGAGTAATGCACGTTCCCCGGATTGGAAGAGATCCAGGTTCGAATCCCGGTAGCAATACCAATATTTTTCCATAAAATTGATTTTATATGTATATCTTTCTAATTAATATAATACATTTAATTTGTATTTAAAATATCACAGACCTGTGTTCTGAATAATTAGAACGCCACAATAATAATGTGTTTTTCCTTTAAAATGAATAAATTTAGACTAATTATTGGTAAAAATATTTTTTTTCATTTATTTAGTATGTTCATGGAACAGATGACAAACTACACGTTTTCTTCTTCAGCCTAAGTACGCCCACTGTTGGATAATGCACGTCACTCCTCTATACTCTGTCCTCCGCATCCAATTGTTATCTACAATCATTTTCATGTAATGAAAAATATCAAACCAATTATAATTTTATATCTTCGTGCTTCGTTTTGATTAATTGTATGAATAACACGCATTAAAAAAATTCGTTTTTCTAAAATTCTACAAATGAATACATGAGGAAACTTGATATTTTTATACATAGATCCAATGTTTATGGTCTTGTATATCAATGCTCTTCAAATTTTTTCATTTTACGGCCCCTTCTTCTTCTTCTTCTTCTTGTGCCCTATCCGTTCAACGGATGTTGGGTATCAAAACTTTATTTAATGTGGTCCGGAAAAGCTCTACAGTAGACTGGCCAAACCGTTGCCTCAGGTTTTTCAGCCATGATGTTCTACTTCTTCCAGAACCCTGAGATTACTCTCACTTATGCAGCCCCCGTCTGCGGTCACGCCGTCAAAAGTCACATAAAAAGACTCCAAACTTTACAAAGTAGAGCCATCCAGTTAGCCCTGGGTGCGCCTAGTTGGTCGAGAGTTACACTCGTTCATCACGACTCAGGCATTCCCCTGATAAAGGGATCACATAAAATATCTCCCCAAACGTTTTTATGCCGGGCTTTGAAACCCTGCCCCAAGAATGCAGATCTCTGCCACTCTTCCCCCCTTTGATGAAGACGCCTAACCCAATTACCGCATCGGTTGCTACAATAGATAAAGGAGTAAGGGGTCTTAGTACCCGGGACTCTGTTTGCTATGAGATCAATGTCAATGTATCGTATATGGTGGTTGATATACTTTTTAAAAACGAAGTTGTAGTAAAATTTTATGTACCTACATAATAAAATATGTTTTTAACGGATTCAATAAAAAATAACTCAATTAATTTTACCTCAAGAAGCGCTGCTTGCAAGCCAAGCAATCATAAAATTATATGTACGACAAAAGAAACAATACAAAAATAATGAAAGCAGATATGGAAAACCTATTTCCTTTTGGTAAATGTATTCTGCGCCATCTAGTGATGTTTTTCAAAGGTACTACGGTGATGAACAGTGTAAGAAATTTGTTATTTAGAAGTTAGTTATCGCAAGCCGTAGTGATCGTAATACCATCTATCAAAAATTTAACCAACTATTTTGACAGAACAACAAAAGCTGATTTTTAGAGTGACATCTGTCGAAAAAGCAATATAACAACTGAGTTAAAGTTTTTTGGAAAACAAGTTGTTTTCTGTTCTTGGAAATGTCTAAATATCTTGGAAGACTGCTTCATTTTACCGTCATTTAATATCTTTATAAAATGAAATAATGGAATTCGTGTTAGAATATTCGACTCATGAGAAAATTCTAAAAAATATTATATAATTAGGTTGATAAATAAGTGACTTTTTATAGATGTCATTGTTATTATATATTAATATACCAGTAGTGTTTAATTGAATACTTCTTGAGTTTTTCAATCTGTATAAAGTTTGTATTAATTGTAGGCTAAAGAAAATATAATACCAAGTCCAAAAAATCAAATATTTTCAACATATACTCGTATTTTTGATGACGATGACGAGTTTTAAACACTGGTTTATACATATAGTGGAAACTCTATATTCGTTATTAATCCGTTACCGAGAGCCTGACGAATATAGAAACAGTTTTTCCCATAACAAATAACTGAAATTTAATTAATTCGTTCCCAGCCCCAAAAATAGTACACAAATGAATAAGTTTTATGTCAAAACTTTACCTTTATTGTACTAAGGAGACATGACGGTAGAAGCGGAAGAAATGGAAAGTTACTAATATTTAGAAGGATTCAATTTAAACACCAGGTTTAAACTGTGATTCTGGTGGCGGTTTTTGTTTGCCGATAAGTCAGTAGCACTCGATTTAACAAAAAACTGGCCCAATGTTGTTTTTTTAAACTTTCATGAAGTAGTCAATCACATTACCATTGAATCCATTTATGTTTTGGTTGACTATGGCAACATTTCGACCATATTCTGCGTTTTGGTCCAGGTAGACAGCATTGGAAATATAGAAAATATTAATGAACATGCAAACATTTGTTTGTTATCAAAATGCGACGAATATAGAGGTTTATTACCTTTGTGTAGATCGTAGTTTTCGGATAATAGATTTGCCGGATATTAGAATTAATGTGATCATAATATAACTGGCGCCGACTTGTATTGATTGCAAGGTTTTCTCGATTGTTTGCCTTTCGGTTAGCATCGATCGGTTCCGATTAGTTCTGACTGGAACAAAATTAAATTTATGTGTACCTAGCCTTTATTTTAGCGTAAATAATTGAACATCATAACATTTCAATTAGTACGCACATTGGTGAAGGCATATTGGCGTGAAGTTATACAACCACGGGGATGAAGGAAAGATTAGCGGTCAGCAACGTCACACATATTTAAAAAAAATAATAATCGTATTAATAAGTACATCATGCATTCTTATTATTGAAATTTTACAATAATTATACATAAAATTGAATGACTTAATTCTTCATTGTCATGGTGCGTGTCTTATATCCCTATTACTTTCGTAATAGTTGGATTAATTTGATACAAGTCTTTATTAGGTTAAATTATTGATAGAATCTGAGTTAACTGTGCAGTTTCATCATAATGGATGGATGTAAATGAAACAGTGTTATAACTCTACTTGAGTTTATTAGCACTACTCGAGTTGAAGTATTAATCTTTTAATGAAGTTTAATACTTTATCTGTCGATGAGAGTTACTATTTCTTTCGAAATTCGAGTGGTGCTAATAAACTCAAGTAGAGTTATAATATTGTTTCATTTATATCCATCCAAGACAAAGATTGTTTAGATTAATTACTCAGGTCAAAGAAATGTATTGTTTACATTTAATTGGTACATCTTTAAGTTGTGCTCATGATGATATCGACTCTTTGTATGCGAGATTGTATCGTCAGAATAATACTCGTTAGTGGTAACTAAAGTGTTTATTCTAGATGCTTCGATACAATGTAGTACAAGGAAATATAGAATGTTTACAGTTCAACGGTTCGGAGGCAAGAGGCCGCGCCGACTGCGAAGCGATACATTTATCTCTTTCACACACTCCTCATTCGTACGAACCATCACGCGATCACGCATTCGTTCCATAGATACATCACATTAATTTTATGGGTAAAAGTGCATGCAATTATGGAAATATTATGTTATTACAAATTATGATTGTGTGGGTGTGTTGATGATTGTGGATCAAAAGGATATGCTATTGTGTGAGAGATGGGTATCCCATATAAATCACCCATCACTAACGTGTTCGATGTGTGTTCAATTGCGGAGATGTATTGTGTATGCGAGTGTGGCTAGAGCAGATTAGAGAACGCGAAAGATGAAACAACTTACGGTTGACACACATTTATTGTTCAGGACAGTTACATTTTAGAAATACACTATATCCGTACAATGAAAAGTCTACGCAGAGGAGCAGATGGTTGCGGACTTGTTATTGTGACGTCGGTACCGGGCGTGTTCTTGTGGCTGTCAAGAGTGCGGGTTTTATGTACCGGTAAATGTGAGGTTTGTTCAGAGTTCATCGGCAGTAATGATGGCTGTGGAGTAGAGATTGCAACCTGAATATTCGAATATATTCGGCTTTTTTCTACTATTCGATACTCGTACATTTATGCCGTTATTCGAATAGTATTCGTACTAATTATTAATGAATAATTTTGAAAATTATGATAAAATTTAAAACGTGCAACCAAAAAAGAAGCTGTATCTTCGGCACAAAGTATTGTGAACAAATGTCACCCTAGCTTATTTTCTAAGAATGAAATATTAAACAATTATCAGAATTGTGATTCGGACGTGGAAGAGATACCTGTCGCTTGTTCGAAGAGTTCATCGACGTCCGAATTGCAGACTGAATTAAGAAGCACTCCTCGAGCGGTCCCTCTAAAGACTATAAATATTTGTTCAAATAATCTATAAAAAGATTTTAGATATTTGGACAATTTGAAAGAAAGGACAGAAACGTTAGAACTACTATTTAAAACACTTTTAATAATATTTAAGCCAACGCAAAAACTGAAAATTGCAAAACAAAATTGAGAACAAATTTAAAATACGAAACGTTCATCGCGTTGTTATTTTTAAAACTACAATAAATAAATTAGCTCGTTTTTTAATAAATTTTGATGTGCTTACGATACGATTTATTATAAATACTTTAGAAACTATTCGAATATGTTCGAATACTTTTAGTTTAACTATTCGGTATTCGAATAGTTGATGTTGTCGAATAGTTGGAATCTCTACTGTGGAGGCAATAGACTTCCACAGTCTCAACGAAGATCTATACAACGAAGATCTATAAGATAAAGATACGAGTATTTATTTACAATAGACTTTCAGGTCAATAAACGTATAAAATTACGTATATTTACCCCTAATAGTATTTACGAATGTAGATATAGAATGTTTATGTCTAAAGGGAACAGCAAATGCATTATTTTGATTTGGAACTTGGTTGTAATGAAGTTCTTTTTAAATTAATACACATTATTATACCTGTATGATAAATATAATAATTTTTGTTGTAACTGAAATACAGATATCATAACGTATCATTTGACATCGTTTTATCGATAATTCCGTTAATGGTTATCGCATCTATGGTATCGATTTCACGGGATAATATTCCATGTTATGCTCTATTGCATGTCTTCCGCATATTTTTAAGTCTTCTCATTGCGTGGATTGTCTTCTCATGTGAACACCAAACGGTCCATTGCTCTTGCGATCGTTTCCGTCGTGCCCCGACTTCTTTACACATCTTTTCATCTTTAAAATGGTGATTCTCGCGGCCAGTTTCGTCAGACGTATGGTCCAATTATGTTCTTTGGAAGGAAAAGAAAAATAACAAAACACTAAAAAGATAACATGATTATAATTAATAAGAAAAAATTATATATGGTATAAACAAATTCACGCAAATAGGATACAAATACATAGAACGAGTGAAACAAATGACAAATATTATATGCGAGCTGGGACTATTCCGAAGGGATCAAATGTAGAATAAAAAAAGCCAGGGAAATGAAAAACGTTATTATATTTACGTAGAAAGCAATCACATTGTTGTTTGACATATTATATTAAATAAAATAACAATCACTTAATTTAAGATGTTTAAACAGTAATGGTTTCTCAGAGTTTTCCAACCATATTATTGAAAAAGACCATTCTTTTAATAATACCACAGAAGTCAATATCCTCCATTAAAACGGATTTGGCCTCCGGTTGGATAATTTAGAAGCCCTTGAAATAAAAAAGGCAATAAATAGTGGTACGCCAATTCTTAATAATCTAATTAATTTATCTATTAACCCCATATTACGTATGTATCTTTTAAAATAAATTTAATATCCATCAATACTATATTTTCCCATTCCTTAATGTTCTGTGTATCTATCTGTATATGTATTCTGTCTCTCTCTTTTGCATATAATTTTATATTCTGTTTCCCTTTGTGTTCTATTTAACAATATATGTATTCTGTCTCTCCCTTTCACGTATAATTTTATATTCTATCTCCTTCTTTATGTATATATAAGTGCACTCTTTTAGTATTTATATTCAGTTTTAAATACGTTCTGATGAAGCTTGAGATAAGCGAAACCGGTTGACGTATAATAAATTTTATGGTTTCAAACAAAGTGATTGTTATTTTATTTAAAAAAACGTTATTTGTTACGACTATTATCTGGTTCCTGCTTCGAATGAGATTGGTACGGTGTTATGCTTTTTCAGTTCTGCTGTGTTGTGTGGAAAGTTGAACCTTTACTACAGTACTAAATATAATAACATCATCATCCACGTCAGTCCCTCGTGACTGAGGATCGCGATATTCATGAATTCCCAGCCTCTTGACTGTGATCCTGCAGATCTTGGGCCGTCACCAGAGAAGTGCCCGTTGCCCTTTCCATTTTGTTGATCCAGATGGTGAGGGATCTTTCTCTTCCTCTTCGTCCTTCGACGTGGTCCATCACAGCAAGCATCTTTAAGCTATCTTCCCTTCTTGCAAGATGCCCAAAAAATTGAACGATTCGTTTCAAGAGTCTGTCATTGATTTTTAGTTCCTGCAGAATGGAGACATTCGTGCGTCACGCCGTTCATGGTATGTGCAATATATGTCTCCAGCACCACAGCTTAAATGCATCAATCCATCTTCTCACACCATATAAACATGTAGAATGTACCAAAGACCGAACTTCGTTGTCTTGGAAATTTCTAGAATGTAGAAAGAATACTGAGAATATAGAATACAATAAAAGCCATCCCACTGAGGTATTTTGAGCATATCGTGGGACACTGAATTCATACGAAGAAAAATTAACGGAACACGAGGACCTGGCTTAAAAACCTTGGATAATGGTTCGGATAGCGCTCGAAGAAGTTGAAGAATCGAAGAATTGTCTCTAATATAAGAGACAAAAATGTGTAGGTAGTTAGGTTAGGTTAGGTTAGGTTAATATGGGGTTAATAGGTAGTTAGGTTAGTACAAATGACAAATTAGTTTCATTTTGTTTTATACTCTCGTTAAGCAACCACTTTGTTATTTTTGGTGTAAAATCATAAATCGCTTTAGATCTTTTAAGATCTAGTGGCAATTTATTAAATATACGCGGTGCATAAAATAAGAAAGATCGTTGACCAAATTTGGTATTCATTTTTGGCACTAAAAGTTTCCTAAAGTTTTGATCCTAGTTTCTTTTGATTCGGATAGTGGATGTGAAGTTAACTTTTTTTTAAAAATAGTTTTAGGATTGATCTCATAGACAGTTATTTAATATCCAAAATTTGAAAGGATTTAAAAAGTTCTTCAGGGTTATATCTAAATGACCTCTAGTTTATTACTCTGATGACCTATTTATGAGGCTCAATTAGAGAATCCATTAAAGTAAGAGCTGCACCGCTCAATGCACATATTATGTAACTGATGAGACTCTGACAAAGTGAGTAGTATAACATTTTTAATAATGTAATGTAAAATTTTGAATATTTAAATTATTTTTCTTATTTTGGATCTTACTCGATCGATATGATACCACGAGACTTCATTGATTTCGTTCCTATTTCAACGGATGTTATACTTCAAAGTTATCGCCTTCGTCGTTTTGATTTAATTAATTGGTAGTTGACTGTAAAGACCAGAAAAATATTGATTCTATTAGACCCTCAAACCTCAGGTGTTGAATGCCGTCCGCAATTGGACCAGTGTGTATTTGCCGTGAAATAGTATTTTGTTAAACGAGATGAATCTGAAGATATTCTTTGCTTTAACAAGTTTGTTCCTTGTAGTCAATGAAAGGGTTCAAGGGTCATCAGAATTCTTTAGACGAGCCAAGGTGTGTTGAATTATGAACTTTATATCGTATATACACGTGGTGAGAAATAGTAAATTTAACGAACTAAAACTTTCAGTAATGTTAGGAACGTATTATTGATCAAAAACTATGCACTCAACGTTACAATACATTTGCTGACATCTTTTGCTGTTCTAAGATAATTTTTTTTTTTTTTAAATAGAGATGCGTACACGATTTACATGTCCCATCAATATTCTTACTATTTTCAAACTAAGCTAAATGCTTGTGTATGAAAATAGGAGTAACGTGCTGGTGTCCTGGAACGAGGCGCGAACCCCCGACCACTAGATCACTAGGCCAACGTCTTGACCACTGCACCAACAAGCTACTCGAATAAGCTAATTTATTATAAAAATACTAATTTTGAATAACGATACATACAAACAAATTATAGATATCTCATAGAGACGAAGCTATTTATATTATTTTACATGGGAAGTATGGAATTATGGGTATTACAAGGCTTACGACCTATCTTCGGCCGGCTTAAGTGATCACTTTACACAATGTAACGTTCATCATTCCACCCAATCAACCTCCATAATTTATCAAATTTTTGGAAGTTGTATATATGTTACCTTGTAGAAACACTTCGAGTATTAACTATATTTTCACTGTCGCTATCTATAGTCTGCAAATTTGATATTCATTTCTCTGAAACAACATAGATATCACTAACGAGAATCTTATTTTTTTTAGAAATATAGAAGCTATGTTCTTTATCTGTATGTATGACAAATGATTGACACATTATACTAAAATATGCCTGAAAATTCAATTTTCAATTATTTACGTATTTCTTATTTATACCAGTTATTAACAATATGCCCAAGAAGACAATTTTGGATGGATTTTTACTAAAACTATATCCATACTTCCCATATAATATAATACAAATAGCTTCGTCTCTATATCTATAATTTGTTTAGTAACAATGCCTTTGGAGGTAAACATCCAATAATTGTGGGTTCTTGGACATATTCAGATATTGTTAACTATGTATACATTTATTACAAATAATATATTTATTGATAGACTTCTTGATATTTTTTAATAAATTGAAAATAACTAACGAGAACAGTGGCGCAGCAAACAAATTGCCGGGACACTAGGCAAGCATGTAAGCCGGCCACTAACCTCCCCCCAAATCACAATGGTCTCTATATTAATTATTATGGACTTAGCTTCATTCGCTTTATCACTATCTTTCTTGTTAGACTGATTTCAATTAAATGTAAAATGATTTAATTAGTAAAATATGAGATAAAATATCTTCGCGTATTTATGCTTTTCTGCAAGCACACTGATTTCCGGTACAATGCCTTATTTTGTTTCATACTGATAATGGAAAAACATAAATTCGTTCCATATCTCTTTTAATGGTTGGAATTTTAAGTAATCGAGATACTAAGGATACAACATAACATAGGGACACTTCTTCTTCTTTTAATTAGGCAATCCACCATTCAAAAGTGGTTTGTGCCATTAATCAAGTTAAAAGTAGACATTATGGAAAAAGTACAATATTTCTATAGAATAGGACAGTGATGGCGAACCTATGACAAGTGTATCAAAGCGTTTTGGGCGACACGCCAGCGTTCACTAATATCAGAGTTATCAAAGAACACGTGTCCCGCCACCAGACGTCTACTCGACAACAACGTTCGAATTGATCACTATGTACGAGTACATATTACATATGTATCTGTTTTGGGTCTCACTTTGTGAAAATAACAATTAATTGTAATAATCAAATTTTTTTTGGGGGGGTGGAGGGTGACACGCCAACAAAGATAAGTTAGATTTTCTGAAATTTTGACACACCGAACCCAAAAGGTCCGCCATCACTGGAATATGACATAGGAGGCGCGTTTTTAAGTAAGCACCGTTGCTGAATATTCCCGGTATAGCGCTGCGGTTGCGGTGTTGCGCGTGCGCAATGGTTTCCATCAAGTGTTAACTCACCACATGCAACATTAGAGACATTCACATCTTGTAGTGAGTGGTTGAAATGTCCAAGATAATAGATACATGTCGACTGTCAGATACATGAAACCAGCTGACATCCATCGCCAAGTGTGTGAGGTGTATGATGAAAGTGCAATGACGGATGGAATGATGAGGAAATGCGTTCGAATATTCGATGAAGGTTGTCGACGTGTACATCACGAACCGCGGAGCGTCCGACCATCTCCAGCATCCCCGATTTGGCGCCAAGTGATTTCCACATTTTCCTTCATCTGAAGCGGTTTCTTGGTGGCAAGCGTTTTGATGACGCTGAGTACAGACATGGTTTTCATCCCAGGAGGCATCGTTTTATGACGAAGAAATACAAAAAATGGCACACCGTTATGACAGATGCCTGCGCCACCGGGATAGTGATAGCGATTATGTTAAAATGTGTGTAGCGTCCGAAGAAAGTAAAATGTGTGTAGCGTCCGAAGAAAGTAAAATGTGTGTAGCATCCGAAGAAAGTAAAATGTGTGTAGCGTCCGAAGAAAGTAAAATGTGTGTAGCATCCGAAGAAAGTAAAATGTGTGTAGCATCCGAAGAAAGTAAAATGTGTGTAGCGTCCGAAGAAAGTAAAATGTGTGTAGCATCCGAAGAAAGTAAAATGTGTGTAGCGTCCGAAGAAAGCAAAATGTTGTAAAAAATTTCGATAGGTATTTACTTAACGCGTTATTATTACAAGTCAATACCATTCTCGATCAAAAAAGTAGATATAATGGAGCTAAAACAAGAAGACTTCTCGAACAAAATTGAATAGTTGGCGTGGCGTCTAATATACTTCATCAAAATTAATTAATTAATTACGTTCAAAATTATGTATGATGATGTATGAATGTGAGATGGGGCGAGAATTGTGTGTCAGGACAGAAGAGTGTGGCGCTCTATCCTCTTTCGAAACGGCGTGACGGCAAGTACGTAAGTAAGTAAAGTTCAAGATTATGAATGTTGGATATTTTCGCTTTTTAGTTTTGCTTAGTTATCTAGTTTCACGATTCCGTGCCCATTTTGGTAGGGGGACCCGGGCAGTCCAGGCGATAGCCACGCTACTGAATAAGAGCTGTAATTGAAATTGAAAGAATATCATGGGCCGGATTGTTCACTCTGAGCCCTGTGTACATCTTATTCTTCTATTGAAGACAATTTAAAAATTGTAGCTATGTTTTAACAATGGTTTTTTTTGTTATTTTTCAGAACAATTATGATCCTATCACCCTCAACTATAACGAAGTATCACAGGTGGCCCGCATGACGGACACATATCATTTCAACAGAATTCTTGATGAAATATTGGTTCCTCGAGTTGTCGGAACACCTGACCACGATAGAGTGGGCAATTACATCGCCGGTGTGATGGAGAATTTGGGCTGGAACGTTGAAAGGGACCGATTCACGGATTATACGACGGTATTCGGTGAACTTCAGTTCCAAAATATTATTGCAAAATTGAACCCGCATGCCGACCGCTTCCTGGTGCTGGCTTGCCATTATGACAGTAGATATATCAATGGGATGAGATTTGTTGGTAAGTTTAAATATTGGTTTTGATGATAAATTCTTCGGTGAAAACTCTAGACTTAATCAGAATCTTACCAGCAGCAATTTAAACGGAACAGGTGTCTGTAATGCAATTGTCTGATTTTCCTGAATAAATATTTATTTATTTTATTTTATTAGTAAGTATATAATATTATGTAAAAATCTGTTTGGACTGTGCCCGTCTTACTAGATAAATTCTGTATCGAGACGGGCATAGTTTACAAGCAATTATTCAATTAATTAGAATTACATTTATTACTATATAAAAGGTGTATATGAATAACAATTTTGTAATGGACTTAATTTTTGGATTAGCAATGGAGCAATGATTAATATAGGTATGAGTCAATATGTTTGGGTAAGTGCACCAATACTGGCCCTACCGATATTACGAATCCAAGTTTTAATATATAGTTTCATGTCCTTGGGACAATTCAATTGATTTAAGTCTTTTAGCATTCTATTAAATACTCGTAGTTTAGGTCCAAAATATTTGTAGTTCCTTTGACCAAATGTAGTATGTGCTCTTTGGGTTTGTAGGTTATTTGTATTTGTCCGTGTGGAAATTATGTTTTGAGTTGTTTTAAAATGTGTCTGTTTGTATTTATGTATGTATTTGAGAATAGTATTAGCGTATATTTGTCTAATATCAAAGACATCGAATTTATTAAAAATTTCGTCAGTGCTCGTTGTGATTGAGGATTTGAGGATAACTTTTAATATAATTTTTTGAGCTGCTATTATTGGATTAATTGCAGACATAGTCGCTCCACCCTAAGCAATTACTCCATGCTCTATGATTGATTGACAGATAGCGTAGTACGCCATTTTAAGAAGTTTTATATTAAGGAAATTTTTAATATTTCTCTAAAAATATATTGATTTTTAATTTTATTTGTAATGAGTTGTGTATGATGATTCCATTTGTATTAGGAGAACACATTTTTATTGTGAAGTTGTAATTATTTAGAACATAGGTCTGTGATATTTTAAATATGAATTAAATATATTAATTAGAAAGATATACATATAAAATCAATTTTATCGAAAAATATTGTTGTATATTCGAACCTGGATTTCTTTCCTAACCCGGGAAGGTGCATTATTCCGGTGGCGCAATGACAATATTTTTCGATAAAATCGATTTTATATGCATATCTTTCTAATTAATATATTTAATTCATATTTAAAATATTTGTAGCTGTCGTTTGTTAGCATATATCGAATATCGCTCTCAAATCGAACATCGTGTACACGGGTTTGAGTTTTTGTCTGTTTCTACCAATCTCAAGCTAATCTCTGAGTTTATCACCAGATGTAACATGCGTACATGGTACTGGTGAACGCGAGATTTATACAAATCCAATAAGCGGGTTTATTTTTCGTACTAGTAGATTCTGCTTTTATCACCAGTTACAAGTCTGTCGAAGAAAGTTGCAGAATCAATATAAAATTTGTTTAAAAATTGAGTATGGTTAGCGGGCTACGCGAAGCAAAACTACCAAATTGAAAAATGGATAATTTTAATATAGGTTATTTAAAACATTGTTTTAAACCACTTCATGAGTTATATTTAATAAATACTAATTAAATGTATTAATTAGAAAGATGTACATATAAAATTAATTTTATCGTCGAAAAATATTGTTGTTGAACCACTGGAATTCGAAAGTGTAACATATAGGTTCGAAAATTTGTCGTCAAAAATAATATAGTTGGATAATGCACCTTCTCCGGTTTGGAAAGAGATCCAGGCTCGAATCCCGGTAGCGCAACAATAATATTTTTCGATAAAATTGTTTTTATATGTATATCTTTCTAATTAATACATTTAATTGATATATAAAATGTCACAGAGCTATGTTCTGAATAATTACAATTTCACAATAAGAATGTGTTCTCTTTAATAATAATATATTTAATACACAAGTCGATTTCGGAAAGCATGTGAAATATTAAAAATAACCAAATTCTCTTTGTTAATAGTCACCTTTTAAATTTGTTTTCATATTAGTTCTTCCTTATTCACCGCTTTATAGTTTTGTTTTTATCTATGCTTGTATTTTTAATTTTAGTATACATTGTTTCCTGATGAAGATACCATAGGTATCCAAACATGTTGAATAATCAGTAAATAGTAGTTCAAACCCTGTATTTTGTATTATTATTTATATAATACTAGCGAGTACCCGACACGCGTTGCAATGCCACTCAAAGAAAGAAAATGTTTGTATTTTAATTCTGATTATTGAAGAGCTTTTGGATACACAATATATTTTGTTTTTCCGTCTGGTGCTTATACGAATAAATCAGAAGGTTTTCCAACGCGTGAGTAGGCCGCATACATCTACATGTGAGAAGCGTGGATTTTCCAAATTTAGTTCACACTTGTAGCGATTGTCCCTGTTGATAGTCATTGCAAATGCGAGTCGCACCGGAAACTGCAGACGTTTAAATTCGAATGGCACATCTGTCGGAAACATTGGGATGCGCGGCAAGCAGTACATCTTCTCCTTTAAATTTTCCATTTAAAATTGTAGCTTCGGTGATATGGTTCTTTATCTTTTTCACTAAAAGCCTGGTACCGTTGTAGTCGTGGTGGATTTATATTTCGGAGAAGAGTGATAGGTACGACGACTTTTAATGTTAAAACGTATGGCGGCACGCCTGGCAAATCAATTTAAGAATTTAGTTGGATAATTGACAGCTTCTTTTTGATTCATTACAGTATCGATGGAATTATACGTTGTCTCTTCGCCTGGTGTTTCGTTTTCGGCAATAAACTATATGAAACACACACATTTGTTGAAATGACTCGCGCACCACCTGTTGTAAAATGGTTGTACTGATTCAGAAACCTTCGCGGGCGTGTGCACAACAACTCACCAAAGTTTCATCGCAATCGGATGAACGGTAAAGGAACGCATACGGGACGAACAAACAAGCAAACATTCATTTATAAGTGGCCACAAAGTAACTTTGCTAATATTGAAGATGTAATTATATTTTTATTCAGGTGCTACGGATTCAGCTGTACCGTGCGCCATGATGCTGAATCTTGCATACGTCATGAAGAATCAACTGAACGCAGCCAAATACAACAATGAAATTAGTTTGCAATTTGTCTTCTTCGATGGAGAGGAAACCTTGGGCGCGGATAATCTTTATGGATCTCGGCACTTGGCTTCCAGATGGGACAGACAAATATTTAGAAGTGTTGGGTCCGACGTTGCAACCGAGCTCGACAGAATTGTAAGCAAATGTAACATTATATGTTTTAAATACTAATTTACTGTATTAATTATAAATATATACATATAAAATCAATTTTGTCGAAAAATATTGTTTTTGCGCTACCGGGATACGAACCTGGATCTCTATTTCCAATCCGGGGAAGTACACTACCAATTGTGTTATAGCGCCGGTATTATTCATGACAAATTTTCGAACCTATATGTTACACTTTTTCAAATTAATACATCTGTCGTTCCATTATTTAAAAGCCATATCTTTGAATAAACCGACTGCAGAAGCCAGAATTATCAATTCATTTTTATTAAATTTTGGACACATTGATACAACATATATTATTAAAGAGAACCCATTCTTATTGTGAAGTTGTAATTATTCAGAACGTAGGTCTGTGATGTTTTAAATACTAATTTAATGTATTAATTATAAATATATCCATATAAAATCAATTTTGTGGAAAAATATTGTTTTTGCGCCACCGGGATCACAGACCGTCTGTTCTGAATAATTACAACTTCACAATATGAATGTGTTCTCCTTAATAACATTATATGTTGCCATATTCAACGGTATAATTTTTTTTCATGATTGCATTCTCGAAATATTTTGTCTTACGTCTTAGTGTACATGTACTACTGTACAAAACTCGGTATCGTGGTGAGTACATATTTTATTCAATACCCATAAGTGTTAATGTAACATTTTGACATTATTCGCAAATTTACAAGTTAACACTCACATGCTTTAAAATGAAAATATGTCACTTTCACGTTCCTGTAGCTATGTAATTAACGTATTTGTGGATTCAGTACTTACTACTTTCATTTCAGTGCCGATAAATCGGCGTTTTTTATAATCAACATTGTGTTTGTATACTCCCCTAGTACCTCTCTGTCCTCCGGCATCTTTGTGTTATTACTGAATCTTTGTTGTATTTTTAAACCGTGCATTATATACATTATACAATAAAGTTATTTATATAGGACGCTTACGCGCTAAGCTGCGTTGCATCGTCGCCTGTTAAGAATTAAAAAGTATCAACTTGGTCCGATATAGGAGCTTTTGCTTTTAAACGGTTCTAGGTTAGTGGTGGTCCCCCCTCCCATTAGCCGTGATGTTCTCCTTCTTCCAGGGCCCCGACTACATACAAGATTCGAAACATTTCTGAATGTCTCATCACATCATATCTAAGTTGTCGAATTTTTATCATTTTAAATATTTCGTTTTTATTATTCATCCGAACATCTTCATAATATATAATATAACAAATAATTAGACAAAATACTTTGTTTAGACTACTATTTATTCCGATACCCATGGTATCTTCTTCAGGAAACAATATACACTGAAATTAAAAACACAAGCATAGATAAAAATAGCACTTGAAAGGTCTAAATAAAAACAACTATTCAGAATTTTTCAATCACCTTTTGGAAACACTTCTTATGATATGAACAAGGACTTATAAATTATACATACAAATACTAGGGGTTTACAGTTAGATAAATTAGAAATTTTAGAAATAAGAAAAAGTGTTAATAACAAGTTAAATATTATAAATAACCAAATAGTCACTTTTTAAAATTTGTTTTCATATTAGTTCTTCCCTATTCACCACTTTATAGTTTTTTTATATTTGTTATGCTTGTATTTTTAATTTCAGTATACATTGTTTCCTGAAGAAGATACCACATGCATCGAAACATGTGGAATAATCATTAAATAGTGATTTAAACGAAGCATTTTGTCTAATTATTTATATAAAATGTGGCCACAAAGTAATTTTACTAATATTGAAGAAATATAATATAACAGCTTATTATTATTATTTGTTGGCAGTGGAGTGGTTAGTAAGCCCTTTTTAGTTTTCTGCAGGGAAGATTTTAATTTGATTTATTTTACTGAATTTGAGAATATTTTTTTCTAACCGTAATAACATGTATATATGTAAGGAAATTTTTTGTAGCACGGTAAAATAAATGTTCTATACTGTACGACCGTTTCAGGATATTCTGGTGCTGCTCAACATTATTGGCACTCATGATGCAAAATTCCCCAACAACTACCCCAACACGGAGCGATGGTTCGACCGCCTCGCTGGTATTGAACAGAGGCTCGCCGATATGGGGCACTTCAGAAATTACAGAGGCAAATATTTCGTCAACAGTCTTATGTCAAATGTGAAAGATGATCATACTCCTTTCAAGAAAAGAGGTACGCAGAGTAAAAATATATATATATTTTTTATACAACTTTTGGATATTATCTGAATGTGGATCCGGATTTTGAAATAGATATGAATATACAATTTTCCTTTATAATATTCTACGTTACAATGTATTATGAACCGTGAACGCTTATAAAATTTTAAAAATAATTGGTCAGGCAACATTTTCATTCGGAAATATATGTAGATTTTCAAAAATACTGCACGTGGCAGTTAAATTAAATTTTCATATAGATTTTAATGCGAGGATTCGCAATTTTCTTTATTGCATAGTATTACGGTAATTCGGCAGAAATTAATTTATTTTAAAATCATTTTAGTTATGCAAATATTTTTTTTGCAGTATAGCGTTTTTAAATTTTGAATAAATATTAATATAAAAAATTCAAATTTCAAACTGGATTATCTAAATATTAGGCGTGATCTATTATATTTTAAAATACCTTCGGACCTTAGTCGTTATGTATTTTGGCCTATATGTAGGGTTTGGACGGTTTTATTTCGCTTTGTTAAAGATCATCACTTTTCTTGTTCCTGCGTATCAAGATTAGTAAGAGGTAGTCTCAGTCAGTTGAGATAGTATATTTACATAAATCTCCCACAAACAAGTATGGTTACACCATAACTTTTGAGGCAAAATCTTGACAATGGCACGTGTTAGCGTGCTAAAATGTCGGGTGTCTACAAAAAATGCGCGATCTCCTAGTAAAAACACCTACTATTTATACTACTCCTTTCATATGCTAGTGCTCGCGGAAACATTTTTATTTTATTTATTTTAATATTAGAAAATATAATGTATACATACATAAATATATACATTTTAAAAATAATCAGTAGGATGTATGTATATATTTATATATATCCTACTGATTATTTTTATATTTATATGAATTTATATTTATATTTAAATGAAATCATATATATATATATATATATATATATATACTCGTATATATGATTTCATTTAACATTTATTTCTTCTCTATGAGAATAAGACTCGTGTATAGAGAAGGAGTATATGTATACGAGAATTTGTTTCAGTTAGTCTGTGTACATATTTTTTACTTCAGATACAAATTTATAGTAGTCTGTAATTTTTCTAATTGTGATGGGAAGATTGTTAAAAAATTTAATGCCTTGATAAATATATAAGATTTTGGTTTGCGGTATATTTTAGTTTTGGAATATCAATTTGGTTTCTAAATCTTGTAGATCGAAATTCGCTTCTAATATTTAATTGATTTTTAATTTTGAAAATTTGGATTATTGAATTTTTTGTATGTCTATTATTATTGGTACATTGAAATCTGTGAAAAGTTGTATACTTGGATAGTCTTTTTTTTAGAATAATTTTTATTATCATTTTTTGAGTGATTTCTAATTGTGATATTGAAGTTTTATATGCTCCTCCCCATACAATAATATCGTATTTCAAATGTGACTGTAAAAATTCGTAATATATCATTTTCAGATTTGTAAGTGATAAGATGTTTCTGAGTCTTAAGAATATGTAGGCAGTTTTCCTTATTCATTAAATTACACATATTTATAAATACAAATTAAATGTATCAATTAGAGAAATTTACAAATAAAATAATTATCGAATAAATTTATTCGATAAATTGATTTTATCTGTATATCTTTTTAATTAATACATAAGATTTGTATTAAAATACCACAGAACTATGTTCTGAAAAAAACTGCAATATCGCAATAATAATAATTATGTATTCTCCTTAAAAAAATTAAACACATATATGTTTAATTTGTCCATCAAGCTGAGTATATAAGGTTTTATACCTGTAAAAAACTGCTGGGGTCAAAAATATTGGGTTAACGAAGCAATAAAACAATAAAAAGACCAGTGAAATATTAAAAAAAATAAATACTTATTTACCCGTGGTCCGCGTTCAGCATTTACTGGCTGGGTTAGACGGTTAGGTAAGATTTTTGCATAGTTACGGTCATCGGCTATGTTAATGCGATACGACGGACCAATTTCTTTTGTGTCTTGCTTTCCTCCTGACTTGAATTTTTGGTTATTATTTTGGTACATTGGAAGCTACTCGAGTATTTTAAGATTTTACTGCTGATGTTGAATAATTGGTGTCTCTATAAACGACTCATCTCGTTCACTGACGTCAGCGTAATGCAATATAATAAAGTATAATAATTTAATAAAATGTTATTGTGCTCTTTACAGGAGTCCCTGCCCTTCAAATCATTTCTACCCCTTTACCCGATGTGTGGCACAGGTATTCGGATGACCGCAGTGCTATCGACATGCCAACCGTGGAGAACCTCAATATGATATTCAGAGTATTCGTGAGCGAGTATCTCAAGCTTCATATTTGACCAGACGGACAAATTCTGACGGCACTCCTTATATACTTGCTTAAAAATGAGTATATTATATACTTAAAGAAAAATTCTTATGTATTTGGAATTTTTAAATAATTAGTTTAAATTAAGATTTATAATAATATATTTTGAAATCTGTTTCATACTTGATTGTGGCGTGGATTTATTTATATTTTTATTTGCTTGGGAATAGGATATCAATTTCCTGACTTGGTGCCACCAACTTATCTAATATGTACCAATATTTTTTACTAAGATTATAATATAAAGCCTTAATATTTTATACGTCACCAGTTTAACATAAAGGTGTCCAGCGGAAAATTTTCAAGTTTAATATTAAATAAAAAAAACTACATTGTTGTTCTCATATTTTATTTATACAAAATGGAGTTCAACGATGCTAATTTAATGTTTTATAAATAATATCGTCTAAATTCCGACCATTTCTCTCAAGACACTCGCAATCGGACTCTTAAATTTACGAACATGTGAGAGCAAAGCGTTGGTTCAATGGCAGGAACTTCCACGGCGTATATTTTCTTGTAGGGCCTGAATTGTTCGAGGATTGTTGCTGTAATCTCTCGACTTAAGGTATTTCTACAAAAAAAAGTCGCACGGTGTTAGGTTCGATGACCGAGATGCCCAGGGTATGTCTGCGTACTTGGTGATTAATTTATTGGGAAAAATTCCCCTCAGTTTCTCCATTGAAACTCTAGCTGTGTATGGAGTGGCCCCGTCTTACTGAAATTGTATTCTGTTGTTGAACCCGGGAAACAGCTGCAGTTGCAGTACCAAAAAACCGCCTCTCGCTGGTTAAAAAAATAAGGGACAATTATCCCTCGGGCAGAAATTGCACACCACATTTTCGTTATTGGACAATGCAAACGTTTTTGATGGCGTTCCCTTGGGTTGTCGGGATATCAGTATCTCATGTTCTGTTTATTAAAATAGCCATCGATATGAAAATGTGCTTCGTTAGTAAACAATATGTTTCTAAGCGTTCGTGCTGTTCCAAAATGTTCCAGTGTCGTTCTCGCTAAGGTTTCAAGTAAAGAATAGTCATTTTCGTTGAGAACGATTTGCAGTTTGTATGGGTGAAACTGTAGTTTCTTTTTCAAAATAACGTGCACATTTGGTTTTTTTTATTCCAGTACAGGCTGCAATCTCCCTTATCGATTTATGCAAATTGCGCATATTTTCACGTCGAACTTGAGCCACATGTTTTGGCGTCGTTGCTGACGTTGATGGTCTTGGAGAATTTTGGTTAACTTAATTGCCCCTTAACATTGCCCCTTTTTGTCTAAACTTTTGAACCCAACACCAGATAAGTTGCGTGCTCGCCCCATCACTTACTCGTCGAATATTAAAGTGAGTACAAAAAGCGCGACGCGCACGAACCAATAAATCACTGCACTTTAAATATTGCTCAACCGCGAACCCGCAGCGCACTCCCGAACAGTGACTCATTGCGACTGGAAAATCAGAAAATCACGCGCGTCGAAAAATACTCCTCACACTTACCTCACGCTGATGGTTTACGAGCAATTACAATTTAATCTTGAAATTTTTACATCCTATATAATACTGGGTGAATATTATGTTCCAGGCTGATATTGTTTTTGAATAACTAAAACATAAAACATATTTTTTAAATTTAGTTTATATCTATCAATACTTGATTTATTACAATTATGTATGGAATATGACATCGGCCAGGTGGCCGCCTCTGGGAGCAGCATAAATGCGTGCTCTTTTAATCATATTTTTCATAGTTTTCTCGCACACTTTGCGTATTATTTCAGCAATTTCACTTTGAATATTGTCTTGTAGCATCGGAATTGTTATTGGCCTATTGGCGTAGACCTTTTCTTTCAAATAACCATATAGAAAATAACCAAAAGCCGTCAAATCGTGTAATGGAAGAGGCTAGTCGATATCACTTTTTGAGATTATGCGGCCGAGAAAATATTATTTATATTTTAGAAACTTCTGGAGATTTACAATGGTGTACTGCGTCTGTCTAACGAGTCTTTCTTATATCTTTTTTATCTAGGAAACCCGATTTTATGAATAATATGTATTTTTTATGAGTATAAATGGTTGGCGTCTTTTTCACGCAATCTGTATACCATCCAGCGTTGGTGATTTATCTTCCACAGGCGCATTGCTTATTATTTGAATAAAAGAGATATCCCGTGGACATATTATGATTTTCTTTGTGAGTTTAGGCACTATTTATGTTTCAAAAACTTCCGGAGATTGACAAAAGCATACTGCGTCTAATAAGTCGTCTTTATCATATCGTCATCTTTATATCTTCGTCTTTTTTATATAGAAAACCAGTTTTTATGATACTTCTATTTTGAAATTTTTTCTTCATCTTTTCCACTTTTTTGTTCTTACTCTTCATAATCTTTTAATATATTTTCTCCCGTGGGGGATCAGCAGGCAGGCTAGTTATTTATTTATATTTATTGATATTTTTGATTTTTAAATGTCAACATTGCTACAATTGCTACTAAATCCAAGATTACTGATTTAATTGGTTTTTTTGGGGAATAGCGTTCTTTTCGACCTTTAGATAATGATAATTCTGCAGAATGACATTCCATCTTTTTAAATCCTCCTTTTGCAAATTGTTCCGCTTACGATGTGTTGCCTAGTGCTTAGTGATAATCGCCAAAAGCTGATTGAAATATATAATACACTATTTTATCAATCTGACAATATTTGTTACGCAAAAAGATAAACTTGAGCTATGTTCTATGCCATCTGGTGACGTTTTATGTAAGTTCTACGGCGAATAGTGAAGTAAGACTTTGATACCAAGTTATAACAAGCCTAAAGCTCTGAAAGAATACTGAAAATGATATTAAGATCTATCGAACGTTAAGGCAACTATTTAGAAGAATCTAACAGGTTTACGAGCGACATCTCTTGTCGAAAAATTACATATTTTTCATTTTCGCTGATTTTTTTCTCACGAAAAGTGAATATTTTAGACGTTTATTTAATATCAATATAACAATGTGATTAGAAGAATTATTTAAAAGTCTTATAATATTGTGATTGTACTGAACTATTTCATTTGTGTAATATTATGTATTAAGACATAAGAATATTAAGTAGTGCGCTGTTTTATTAAGTTATCAAATAATAAAAACAAAATTGGACCCTTTTTTCCTATAATATTTAAATTTCATGAAAAAAGTATTTTTTATGCATTTATATGCATTCGCAACAAAAAAAATCTTGAATCGGTTTACGGCGATTTTTGCTTTGTGGCGATGTTGACATTGACATCTAATCGCTTTCAGAGTATTGAGGCGTGTTAAAAAATGGGGGGAGTACATAAAGTTTTAAATTTAGAATTTACTGCAAGTGGAGCAGGAGCTGCTAGCTGGGGCAAGAGTTAACATTTAAAGGAGGACGGTTTTGGAACGTTTTAAACGCGAGGGGATTTTTATGTCGTAGTTTGAGAGGGCGATTATCGTGAGGTTTCGGTACTGAAAGATGTTTGCATTACTCTATACATAACGTACGGGGTGCTATTATACATATCGAGATGTGGTGTTGGCGTCACATGGACTGCGAAACGATCGAGGGTAACCATGTCTCTACAACAAGCAGGAAAATATTTTTTTCTTACTTTAGGCATGTTACTAGTGGAGATGGAGAAATTGGTGATCACGGGGAACGTGCAAGGATGGAGGGTTAAAGGTCGATCCCCAATATGATGGACAAATCTAGAGCGAGAAATGACTAAATCCCTATAAAATAAAAAAGAATGATCAAAATATAATACATACTAAAAACTTACGAAAAACTTTAAATAAAGAAAATCTAATCTTAACTACAGCTGATACAAGTTAATACATTAATAGTGACGAATAAAGTTGATTACATTTCGAAAACTGAAGATTTCCTCAAAAGTGACCAGTTTAATATTATGACGAAGTATCTGACTCAGAAATATCAAAATAATTTTAAAAGTGCTTCAAAAGATTCTACAAGTGATATATTTACTGATAATACAGTGTTTTCAGATCTTATATTAATATAACCTAAACCTCCAAAATTATATTCCCTATTAAAAATTCACAAAATTAATATTCCAATAAGATAGGTAGTTTTGTACTGTAATGCTCCAACTTACAAATTATGTTCATTTATTATAAAAACTATAAATTGACTGAATATATTTCAACCAAAATACACTATAAAAATTCGTTGCAATTAGTGGACATGTTAAAAAACATGGATCTTCCCAATTGTCAATTTCTTTACTAATGTATCTATCAATGAAAGTAAAATTTTAATTTCTGATTTACTAAATTCATCCAATTTACCTAATAATTTGGTAAAAGATCTATGTCGTTTGTTAAACCTTTGTATGAATCAAAATTATTTTCAATTTAATAATACAATGTACAATGAAACTGAGAGTCTTCCTATGGGAGCACTCACGAGTCCACTAATATCAGATATTTTTGTAGACAATTTGGAGAGAAATATTTTTGATTATGATTCTCTTTTGTTAAAAAATATTTTGTTGTGGAAAAGGTGTGGATGATATATTATGTATTTGGTCAGTGGTTAGGTTCACAACGTCAACTAACAACATTTTTAAATCTCATTAATTCATTTAATAATAAAATACAATTTACATTAGAAATGGAAAATAATTCGATCCAAATTTTTTTGGATCTAACATTGATTAAAAATAATAATAAAATTGAATTTAAAGTTTTTAGAAAACTAACTTTTAGAGATACTATCATACATAATGAATCCAATCATCCATTATCATACAAGCATTCACGGTTCCACTCCATGATACATCGTTTAGTCAATATTCCTACGTCAACATCCAATTTCAATATTGAATTGAATACAATTAAAAAGATAGCAGTTAATAACGGGTATAATACAAGTTTAATAGACACTATTTTAAAAATAAATTAAAAGGATATAATAGTCAATTTTTATATAAATCACTGATAAAACATAATGATTATTGGCGTAGAATTTTATACATAAATACATTTTCGAACAAATATCTAAACACCTACCACGAAACATTAGACCTGCATTTTAAACAAACAATAATGTAGGAAATTTACCCATAAATTCTAAAGACAAAGATGATAAATTTAACAATTCTGTGTCGATAAACTCTGGGTTTTCAAAATTTCCTAATCGATAAAAATTGGGATTGTCAATATTGCATGTAAACGGTATTGGTCATAAATTAAATAATTTGTGTAAGTGTGTGTAAAATAAATAAAGCGTGTAAAACTAATCAACAAATTATAAACAACCAACTAAATGTAACTACGAGTCAATAAGTGGTTAATAATACAAAGTTAAAAATAAAAATAATGAATTTTAACCACAAAGTTAATTTTGCCAATTTTAAAAATAAAAATTATAATAATATTTATAATTATAATTCAATATGTTACTCATACGGATTTAACGTTAAATGCGTACCGACGCTTACGTCCTGACAAATTGCGTACCAGAATAGCCATGAAGATGTACACAAATAATTCAAAATTTTTGGAATATTCTACATTGGAACTTGGGAACCAGCCATCGAAGGAATTTACATAAACAAACGTCTAGATAAAAATCTAGCCATGAGTTACGCTAATTCAAGTAATAACGGTTAGAATTTTATTGTCTATTTTTCTAAGACAAGGATTATTTAATTTATTGTTAATTCCCAGAATCTTTAGTATTGTACAGCTATTTTGTTTGTGTGCTGAGCACGCCCTTGCATACCAGCAATGACTTAGTTACGCCACTGTATCTCGTTTTTACATCAGGTATCGAGCAATCAAATTCAAATTAAAAGCGATAAAAAACTCGCTACTTCGAAGGCTCGGAACTATGCAAATGTGGTTCATGATTCACTAGAGAAAGCAAAAATAATGTTTTACTATATTTCTTGACCTTGCCAAGGATTTCGAATTAAGTTTATTAGTTATTAGTATTAGTTTTATTAGTTATTAGTTTTATAGTAAGAGGCTGTCATTTTCGTTTTCCGTTTTTAACATATATTTTTGATCGAACCCAGGGCCAGCCAGAAAAATTGCAGGGGTGGATGTAAAGTCTGACTCTTCATACTGATTAATTTATACTTACATATTTATAAGAGTCACAGTCAGTCAAACAAAACAGAACACAATTTCAGCAAGACGGGGTGGGACCATTCCGCAATAAACTAGAGTTTCAGTGGAGAAGTTGAGGGGAATTTTTCCCAATAAATTAATAAAAAGTACGGAGACAAACCCTGGGCACCTCGGTCACTGAATCTTACACCGTGCGACTTTTTTTTGTGGGGATACCTATTATGGGGATAAGTCGAGAGCTTACAGCAACAATCCTCGAACAGTTCAGGCCCTACAAGAAAATATCCTCCGTGAAGTTCCTGCCATTGAACCAACGCTTTGCTCTCGCGTGTTCGCAAATTTAAGAGGCCGATCGAAGTGTCTTGAGAAAAATGAATAAAATTTAGACGGTATTGTTTATAAAACGTTAAATCCGTATTTTGTTTAAATAAAATATGAGAATAATATTGTAGTTTTTTTTTTAAACTTGACAATTTTCTCTTTATAAGGAAAAATCATTTACATACTGCATCGTAGAATATTGTTAAATACTGATAGTGAAGGAAAATATCAATGTTGGTGAATATATAATTGTAAGCTCGGTGCATGCTCACTATTGGATAGCGTTCAAGTCACATTACATAAGATCGGTAAGTTAGTCCTATTTTCATAGCACAACTATTTAGCTTTGTTTGAAATTAGTAAGAAGGTTGATATGACGCGTATATTAATATTATACTCTATTTAAAAAAAAAACATAGAGACATAAGAGAATTGCATATCGACAGGTATGTTCCATAAAAATTACGAGTAATTGTGATAATGCTTATTATTATCACTATATTTTATAATAGAAGTAAAGAAAAATATAATGAAATAGATCAAAATAGAGTCTTCTTGGTAAACGTTATTTTTTTACAATATTTATTGTATGAAACAATACTTTGCGGTACACTTTCTAATCATTCACGGCATACCGATTGGGAACCATTGATGTGTAGTAAAGGGTCTAGTAGAGGTATACAATTTTAAAATAAAATAAAGTCAAATATAAATATAGTATGGCCATGGTATTGGCTTTATTAAAAACATAATTATATAAAATACTAAATTAATGTATTAATTATAAATATATACATATAAAATCAATTTTGTCGAAAAATATTGTTTTAGCGTCACCGGGATTCGAACCTGGATCTTCATTTCCAATCCGGGGAAGTGCACTACCTTTGTGCTATAACGCCAGTATTTTCCTTGACAAATTTTCGAACCTATATGTTACATTTTTTTCAAATTAATACACCTGTCGTTCCATTATTTGAAAGCCATCTACATTATTTTTACAGAATCTCAAATACCTTTGAGTAAACCGATTTGCAGACGCCAGAATCATCAATTCATTTTTTTTAAATTTTGGACACGTTGATACAACATATATTATTAAGGAAAACACATTCTTATTGTGAAGTTGTAATTATTCAGAACATAGGTCTGTGATATTTTAAGTACTAAATTAATGTATTAATTATAAATATATACATATAAAATCAATTTTGTCGAAAAATATTGTTTTAGCGTCACCGGGATTCGAACCTGGATCTTCATTTCCAATCCGATTTGATTTTATATGTATATATTTATAATTAATACATTAATTTAGTATTTAAAATATCACAGACCTATGTTCTGAATAATTACAACTTCACAATAAGAATGTGTTTTCCTTAATACATAATTATATGCCATTAGTGTTTAAATATGATTTCGCGTATATGGAAGTCGCTGCTGGCTCGAATAAAGCGCAATCTGGAAGTTCAATTTTCGACTACTTTGGAGCAGCTGGGGTCGTGCATCGACAATAACGCGACGAATGTTGGTTTCCAAGTCGTCTATCGTCTCTGGTTTATCGGCGTAGACTAGCCATTTAACATATACCCACAGAAAATAATATAAAGGTGTTAAATCACACGATCTTGGAGGCTAATTCACAAGTTCATTACGCGAAATTATGTGCTCATCGAATATTTCCATCAATAAATTGATTGTGGCGCGCGCTGTGTGGCATGTTGCGTCGTCTTGTTGAAACCACAGCTCTTACACAATAATGCCGTTCAATTAGGGAGTAATCATGGATCTATATTTATCCATTGACTGTAAAGTTCTGGCCGGCCTCATTTTTGAAGAAACAGCTTCTTCGGTGTGCACTGTACGACGTCTCTGCGCATTATTAATTAGAGTATGCGTGGTGCGAAAGCGATCCGTGGTCATTCCAATTATTTGCTTGGATGGACGATTATGTAAGTTTCGCGAACTGAACCATGATTTTCGAAATAAATTTTCACAATTGGCAAGCGTTGTTCTGGCGTAAGTCTATACATGATGAAATGATAAACTAAACTGAGTACAAATCAAGCGTTGTCAAATCGAGAAACAAATCTTTATAAAAAACAGACTGTACATATTGCATTATTGGTTACAAGGTTCCCTCGATTGTTCGACTTGTGTAAATGAGTTTTTTTCTGATTCGAACTCAATTTACATTACGTTCTTGGCATTTGTTTTAGCGTAAATAATTGAAAATCGTAAAAATTTGATTCGATTTGATATTGTTAATAGGCGTGACTGCAATGTTACCAAAGCGGATAATGAAAAGATAAACAGGTATTTTTAATATGTAAACAATGATAACGATATATTTTATACCTAAGTACCTGGTGGCTGCTAGTTACATATATTTCTCAGTTTTTTCCGTTTGTATTAAACATTCTTCCCAAATACACAAACTCATCTACTTGTTCCAAACATTTATTACCTACAAGTATTCTGCACGGTGTCTTGCTTTTCTCTTTCTCGAATATCAAGGTCGCTTTCCATACATACATCGTTCATTTTACTCACCAGACTCTATAATTCGTGTTCATTATTCGCCGTACTGCATCATTAGCGTAAAATACACAGCATACAATCAGATCACCCATTTTCGCTCCTACATTCATTCAACAATTATCCATTTATAAGTTGAACAGTCATGGAGACATTACACAACCCAGCTTGACTCTTTGTAATGTCAAACTACGGTACAAGGCTAATGGATTAAAGTACAGTGCAATGGAGACGCTTTGAAGTTTAGTTAAGTTAAGTTACTCATGTAATATTGTATTTTTATAACGATTTCAAAAAGTTATATAATAAAATGGATTCTTGCTAGTCTAATGTGACTATTGTATGTATTTTATGAAAAATATTACTACAGGGTGAATATTATGTTCCAGGCTGATTCTGTTTGGCCGTCATTATGGTTTGGCAAATATTTGTCAATTCATATTTAGTAGTCGTAGAAAACATTTGATTACAATTTATTAAAGTATATGAAACCTCAACAACGTGTTAAAGTTATTAAAACATTTTATATAAATAATACTGCCATTAATGGTAATTTTGTTAAATGTACACTTAATTTGTATTTATAAAAATATCATATTTGAACAATTACAAGTTCACAATATGAATGTGTTCTCCTTGATAAATAATGGTTATTGATATCGTCACATGTTGGAAAACTTCGTGGTGGTCGAATTGGGTCGATTGGGCTTGCAAAAAATGTGGTTTCAACAGAAACTGTGCCACCTCACACAAAGCCCGAGCTACGCTTGAAATTTTGAAAACGTCAAAAAGTGGTGATATGGACTGGCTCCTCGATTACATGATTTGACGGATCCCGACTATTTTCTTCAGGGGTATTTGAAAGTAAAGATCTACGCGAATAAGCCAATAACAATTCCGATGCTACATGATAACATTAGAAATGAATTTGTTGAAATAACACTCGAAATGTGCGAGAAAGTTATTTAAAATATGATTAAAAGAATACGCATTTGTGCCGCTACCAGAAACAATTATTTGGGCAATATCATATTACATACATAATTGTAATAAACCATATAATCGATAAATGAAAACCAAATTATAAAATTACGCTTCATTACTTAGTTATTTAAAAACAACATCGTCCTGGAACATAATATTCACCCTGTACATGTTTCTGTGATTCTTGCGTTGATTTACATGTTTGAGAACTATTTCAAAATAGAAAAATATATGTACAAACTAAGTAAATACGAGCCCTCTTTGACTTTAATAATTTTCCTAGCTTTACAATCGTTGCTTTCTGACTATGTCACTACCTTTTTACCACTGTCGTTTTGATTTAGATTGACGGTAGTTTGGCTCATGGTTCAGTCAGGACTGTATATATATATATATATATATATATGTATCAGATAACGTGTTTCGTCCGCGGGTCTATCAGTATATTTTTTATTGAGAAATAGTCTTACTTTGTCGAACAATATGGTGAAAACATTTTTTGTTTTAACAATTTTTTTGTTCTTATTTAACGAGGGTTTACAAGGTCGGTCAGAATCGTCAAAACAAATTAGGGTAAGTTCAATTATAATATTTATTGTTTTCGAAGTAAGTTTGTAGAATTTTATAATTGCACATTTGAAAAAATAACTGCATTTTCATGGAACATTGGCAATAATTACCTAGAATCGTGTAAATCATAAACCCCAGAATTTAAAAATTGTCTCTCTTGCCTTTGTTATCTTCTGTCTCTCTTTACGTTATAAAATTATATAGCTGTACTTTTTTTGCATATTCCTATTAATATTATATTAAAATATCGTTAGTATTGAAACAAAATTATTAATTAGAATCGTGCAAAAATATATATAAACCCCCAGAATTCCAACGAATAATGTTGTCTATTTTCATCTTACGTAAATGCATTCTATTGTCCTTCACTATAGATTAACATTAATATACATACATTATTAAGGAGAACATATTCTTATTGTGAAGTCGTAATTATTTATGACATAGGTCTGCGACAAGTACTAATTTATCGATAAATATTGTTGTTGTTACCGGGATTCGCAGCTTTCAAATAATGGAACGATAGATGTATTCATTTGAAAAGTTTAACATATAGGTTCGAAAATTTTTCATCAAAAGTACTGTGCACCGTAGCATAGTCGGTTAATGCACGTCCCCCGAATTGGATAGAGATCCGATAACAATATTTTTCGATAAATTGATTTTATATGTGTACCTTTCTAATTAATACATTTAATATGCATACAAGTTGTTGAGTCAAATTGTTAGATTGATAACACCCTTCCAGGGCGAAACACGAATTTTTATTTCATATATGTTGCATTATAATTTTTTCTGTTGCATAAATCTATTTTTGTTTAAATTTTGTGTGTATAAGGGTATATTTGAAAGATAAGAACAGGAACTGAATTGCATATTTTTTAAATTCGCATTTATTTTTTGTGTTTTCAGCTTAATCATAATTATCAACACTTCACGGATAATGAAGTATCGAAGCTGGCCCATTTGACAGATACACGGAATTTAAATCAAATATTGGATTACTTATTAGTTCCTAGGGTCGTCGGTACTGAACGACACGATAGAGTGGCTGATTACATCGTCGACGTCTTGAAGAATTTAGGCTGGGACGTTGAAAGGGATCGGTTCAGGGATACTACTCCCACGTTTGGTGAACTTGAGTTCCAAAATATTATTGCGAGACTGAATCCGAGTGCTGACCGCTTCCTGGTGCTGGCTTGCCATTATGACAGTAAATATTTCAAGGAGATCAATTTTGTCGGTAAGTTACATTGTTGGTTTTGGAAATAAATTTATTGTAATTTATTAGGGTAATAGGGCGGGGCTCGGGAGACGAGGGAACGTTTCGGTCGTTAACGGAAATATGGACAGTAAAGTTGAAGTGTTAGTGAATATTATGTTAGATTAAATAAAACACGATCACTTTGTATGAAACCACGAATTTCATTACACGCCAACGGGTTTCGCTTAGCTCAAGCTTCGCCAGGGCGTATTTAGAACTATCAATAAATGCATCTATTAGCCACATATTAGGTATCTTTAAAATCAATTTAATATCCATCAACACTATACTATCCCCTCCCTTAATGTTCCGTCTAACTGTATATGTATTCTGTCTCTCTCTTTCGCATATAATTTTATATTCTGTCTCCAGTGACCTTCCTCTTGTTTTTAAGGTCGAGTGTGCAAGATTTTATCAAGCTCAGAATAAATCACTTAATGACTACAGTTCCAAATTTGTTTAAATAAATCGATATTTAAACAGTTATTTAAACCGATATTTAAACAGTTGTAAACTGTTATTAAAATATTTAGACAGTTATTTAAAAAGTTATTTAAACCGCTATTGTGACTGTGATTGTGTTCGATTGTAAAGATGGTTTCGTAATTTTTCGATAAATGACTGGTGCACAAGAAAGTAAACCTCTTAAGGCCGGTTATGTGATTAATAGTAACTTTTTACTTAAGTAAAATAAGTTACTGAAGTAAATTTTTTTTCGAAAACGGGTTGTTTGATCGTAGGTAAGAAAATATTTACTTCTCGCAAGTACATACCGTAGTGAACTCATTTTAATCCGATATCCGATAATATAAAAACGAAAATCTATAGTTAAATATGGCGGACTCTTCATAGCAGATGTTGTTATGTTCTAAAACTCATCTGACTTTGAAAGTTGCAGTATACGACAATACTCATTCAATATCCCGCTATTTAAGTGATTAGAGTTTGTCTCGTTATTTAATATACATTAGCATGTTATCCGAAAAATTTTCACCACCATGGTGACAGATATCTAACGCAGAGGCGAAAAGCTCCACAGATAAACCATATATTTGTCGCGCCTATAGACATCTCATCTATGCTTTGACAATAGTAAATTTGACGTCCAAAGAACCTGCAAACGATTTTAACCACGGGCGTTAGTAAAAAGTTGTTGAAGTAATAAGTTACCACAGTAAAAAATTACTAATGATCACACAACCGGCCCTTAGTTACCAATCATCGTCACAATCACATTAAAAGGGCGCTAGAAGGAGGGGACTTACCCTTTCTCGGAATCGTTGTAGATATTTCAACTTCTTTTATCGGTTCCACCCACAGTACTACAGAAACGCGAAGTGAACAATTAATAAAGACAAAAGAAAGGAGATATAAAACAAAATCTAATGTAAGAGATTGCGAAAACGAACAGAGATTTAAATTTAAACCTTCCTGCGCCCTTTTTAGTGCTATCTTTATTTATTTTGATACAGAAAAGAGACCAGTGGGTACAAGACAGCCATTAAAGGGCTAACTATTAAGTACACTCTCCCATGAAGGGACTTGGACGAAACACGATGATGCATGAGTCACGTCACACACGGTTCAGGCCCGCACGATTTTGTTTGTTTTAAGAATTTGACTTACGAAAAGTGAAGTGTCCGCGTTTCCGCTGACACGATCTTGTCATCATCTGCCTCACAATCACAGTCACATAACGGTTTACCATCACGAGTATCAATCTCATTAATTTTTTGACAATTTTATATTTTCATTCAGGTGCTACAGATTCGGCTGTGCCATGCGCTATGCTGTTGAATCTGGCGTACGTTCTGAAGAACCAACTGAGCGCAGCCAAGAACGACAATAATATCAGTTTGCTATTTATCTTCTTTGATGGTGAGGAGGCCTTTGAGAAATGGTCGTCGACTGATTCTATTTACGGAGCTCGCCATTTGGCTTCTAACTGGGAAAATCAAATTTCCACTACTGTCGGTTCCGGAAAAGTAACCGAACTTGATAAAATAGTAAGTATATAGTAATAGTAAGTATATAGTAGATAAAATAGTAAGTAAGTTAATAGTAAGTGTTGTTATTTGTTGCCATCTCGTCATAATTGGACTCATAATCGCACCGCTACTGACTAGTTGACTTTATCGAACATTTTAATTCACGCCATCGCACACGCGCGATGCACAGACAATAATTAACAAGTTAGAGAAATTACATTCGCACATGCGCGGCGTCAGCCAATCACAAAAAGATATAATTTATTTTTCTTCTTATTTTTATCACTCAGATTTTATTCCCTATCACATTTTCCTTTTCCTTTCCCCTTGAATATTTTCTTACTTTCTTTTTTCTAACTTTTTTCTCTGTTTATATTTTTATTCTCAACTTTTTATGCTTCATAGTCCTTCATAAATTTTAAATTGTACTTGTATGAAGTATTTTGTATCTGATTTTCGTATTTACTGATAAACTGTTTGTTTTCTGAATAAAATAAAATAAAATAGATATGAATAGACATAATCTGTCTTCATACAGTATTTTTTCCAGATGCACGATGGATCTTTGTAATCATGTTTTTATCACATTTGTAAAACGTGTCCAAGCTACATTAATTGAGATATTTTTATGTGCATAATGTTACTCCTGTTACTCCCCTAAGAAACTCACTTCGGAAGCTTGGATTGTTGATCTTGCTTTCTCTGTGAGGATGCAAATTTGGTGACCATCTATTAAAGTAGGGACTATACACAGATTTAAATACAGTCAGTTTTATTTATTTATTTACCTTTCTTATACAATAAAAAATATATGTATATAATGTAAGAGGTCTTTACTATTTCTTTAACTAGATCGAAGTCTATGTCAAAGGAGACAGGTTCATCAGTTACATCTAACAATGAAAATCAAACAATTAATCTCAATTAAAATACAAGTCACAAAATTGAATAACGAGATGTATTAAATGAGTTGAATAATGAAAATATTTTCCTTGTCTATTTTTAAAATACTATACAGATAAGAAAGTAGAAAAGAAAAAACAAACAAAAATAAAGTTCGCATTAAACTTTTCTGAACACCCAATAACTAATTTCTGAGATAGTATTTAGATCTGTCGTTGTCATTGTCGAGAAATGTTTCAAATTATTTGTTAAAATGTCGTAGGCTTTGGGTGCCAGTCTAATTAAGTTAAATTTCTTCACAATACTATAAAGGGAATGCGTTTTTAAAATTTTCTTTAACAGAATTCTTACAACAATTACATCAAATCATTATGACTAATACACAATACAATTAACATAATTATTAAGGAAAACACATTCATAAAATAATGTGTTTTCCTTAATAATATATGTTGTATCAATGTGTCCAAAATTTAATAAAAATGAATTGATAATTCTGGCGTCTGCAGTCGGTTTACTCAAAGGTATTTGAGATTCTGTAAAAATAATGTAGATGGCTTTCAAATAATGGAACGACAGGTGTATTAATTTGAAAAATGTAACATATAGGTTCGAAAATTTGTCAAGAAAAATACTGGCGTTATAGCACAATGATAGTGCACTTCTCCGGATTGGAAATAGAGATCCAGGTTCGTATCCCGGTGACGCAAAAACAATATTTTTCGACAAAATTGATTTTATATGTATATATTTATAATTAATACATTAATTTAGTATTTAAAATTAATATAATACTAATAATACAATTATAATTTCTGTGACCATTTTAGGACGTTCTGGTGCTGCTCGACCTGATCGGCCCCAGAAACCCAACATTCTACAGCTACTTCATCAGCACTGCGCTTCTGTACACCCGTCTTCATATAATTGAAGAACGTCTTGCGAAGTTGGGCCTGTTAACCAATTACGATAGGAAATATTTCATCAACCAAAACTCCGGGCATCAGGTGGAAGATGATCACATTCCTTTCTTGAGGAGAGGTATTTTGAGTTATTATTTATTTATTTTAAAAATAAAATGACATTTTATTTTTTAGTATATATTTTATTTTTTAAGATGCATCACCTCTTCAAAGCAGTGACGTGTCTATAAATATTGGCCCCAATGCAAATTGGAAAAAAAGTGTATGTCTGTATATGTATTGAATATAAGATATACAAATTTGAAATATTACGCTGTTTTATCCATTAAGTAGTGTCTCCAGTAATATTTACACGTATATGAAAAAAACAATTGTATTTTTAGGATTTTATATGTACTTGCAATAAAAAAAAATCGTGTTCGATTTATGGCGATGGTTTGGCTCCGAACGCGACATCTTAAGGAATAGCATTATATATATCGATAATGTTTTCATGTGTTTCAATACATGAAAAATAATTTTTTATATTTAATAATTCATTTTCTTGATGTGGTAGATTAAAGAAAACCATCAGTCCATATTAAAATTCTGGGAAAAGAATCAATACTTGCTTAAGTATCCGGACCAAATGTATTGCAGGGTGCGGACCTTTTGGACCCCTATTTAATGTGGTCCTCAGGGCATCACATTGCTGGCACTGGCGTAAATACGCCACTGGTTAAAAGCTGATATTACAGTTTTATTGAAGTATTCATCAAAGTCTTTAAAATACTGCTCCACAGCCCACTATGACACCGGTTAGATTAGGTTGTCTGGAGAGATAGGAAGTCTAACGGTGGCATATCAGGCGAATAATACGGTTGGGTCATCAATCGAAGTCACTGGCATGAAATACAAATTCCGCTTTGCGAACTGCCACATTATCCCGGTAAGAGACGATGGCTTTTATCAGTAGAGGCTGCGTATTTTTCAGCATTTTTAAAATAAATAAAAAATTTCGAGGGCGCCGAGTATCTATCGCGGAACCTCTCACATGCTAAATCAGCGCTTTGCCATTTTAGCTATTCTTCCATCAGACCATGTAAAAGAACTTAAAATTTAGTTAGAACTTAATGCTTTGATTTTTGATACCCTTTATTATTTATACATTTAAAACATCAAATTCTAATATTTGAAAATTGAACTTTGTGCTTTATTATGTTCATTTATTATATAGATTATTTAATTTAGTTTATAATAACCACTTAGTGAGTAATTTTAAAACACAAATCTGTTTTTTATATTTTTGGTTGGTTAATTTGACATCCGGAAGAAGGATGTGGTATTTTTCGAAACCGGTTGGTATTTTAAACAAAGTTCAATAATCTGTAAAAAAATTAAATTTTAATATTTAAATTTATTTGTAGCTACCACTGCTGAACTTTGTAAGAAGCTAGTATTAATTAAGTGCTTAAGATATAGGTAAACTGTTATTTTTACATCTTAATTGTTTTCTCGGTAGCGTAATTGGTATCTCCATCTGTCGCGCCGGAGAATGGCGTTCGGTACTCCGCCAAAAAATTCATAACATATACATATACATACTGAAATTCATAACATATGTTATGTTATACAATAATAGAAAGGAGATTATAGAATATGCACATATATCATCATCATTATTGAAGTCTTTGTTTTGATAGAGACCCCACTAAACACTCGAAGTTTCCATGTTAATCTCCCTTATCGAAGAAAATAATGAATGGAGAACGATGAATTCCGCTGGCATCACTATCCAGGCGAAGAGACGTCTCTGATATCGAAGGCTCCGGCATCTGCCTCGTGGAACGGCTGTAGGCGGAGTCTCATTGATGCTTCAACCAACTCGAACTTATGCAAGTTGCGAGTGGTACCTTCCTAAGTACCGACCCGATCTGGTCCGGCCCACTGTCGAGTGAGATGTACAGCAATGAAGTTTACCGAAAAGACTCGTTAGCATTGGCATTGGCCGAATTGGAAAAATTGAATTTTTCTTTTACCATCATGTACACGCATCAATTGAATTTAAGAATATTTTTTTCGTACCAGAAAAATATGTTCTATGCGGAATAGTTTGATATATGTAACTAAGCCATATAAAGCCTTTTTTAAAATAGAATTTGAAATATTGTTTTATTTATTTAAGTAATATATTGTAGTATGTACATATATCGTATATTATTTTACATATGTATGCTATAATATAGGTACGTGTAGATTCAGATTAATTTATTCATATTTACAGGTGTCCCCGTTGTTCACATAATCCCTTCACTGTTCCCTGTGGTCTGGCACATGTCCTCGGATGACCGCAATGCCATCGACTTGCCCACTGTGGAGAACCTCAACAAGATACTCCGAGTGTTCGTGTGCGAGTATCTCCACCTGAAACTAGACTAGAGCTGGACAATGACGATGTTGACCAGAACGATGAATTCTGATGGCGATCCATATGCGCTTTGTTCTCAAAGGCGTCTTCATTTAATTCTAAAAAAATCAACGATTTTTTGAACTTTAAAATTGATATAAAATAAATTGACTGTGTTTTAATCACAAACCACCAAATATGAATATGAACTGACGCAAACTCTTTGTTTCAATATTTTAATTTCGGTGATGATCACGTAATCACTTTGGTACCACTTACGCAATCAAATAGCTTCGCGACTTTTTTAAAAAATATGACTCGATTGAAACGAAAATTGCAAAAATACGTCTTGTTTATACAAAGATTTAATTTTTGAAGTTGCATAAATGTGTCATAAACTATCGGATTTATGTTTCCATCAAGAATGTGTATAGAATGCCCCTCGTCCCGTAACTAATGTTCCAAACCCCTCTCCTTTATGTACACTTTATTTCATGTCTATTCATTTAATGGTCTGTGGTTTTAATGAAGTAATATCTTTTTTAATCTAGTGCATTGCAATAGCTGGGATGGCGAACTTTTTTCAAATTAAAATAATAAAAAAAATTCAATATATATTTTTTTATTACAAAGTGATTCAAGATTGAAAATGTTGAAGTCCGTATCATAAGTCTTTACAAATAACACAAAACGTAGAATTATTTATTCAAAAACATTGTGTTTACGAAGCTATTCTTCGTGATATAATCATGTACTTTTTCTTGGTTCAATATTAATTTTTTAATTTTGATTCACAGAAATTTTACTAAGCGTATATCGACAATAATATAATATCTAACCACTTACAGCCGAATTTCACTCCACCATACTTAAATGTTCATGGTTTATTATAGCAAATTGTGCAATAAAACTCTTGCAGTTAGATCTTTCTCATTTAGGAAGTGCATAACTTTATTATTGCATATTGTTGTTGAATGAATATATACTTATATAACTTATGCCTTTTTATATATTCAAATGAACAGTTGTTGTTTTAAATAAATAAAACAAAGTATGGCAGTGTGTTGCTGTAATTATACTTCGATAGCTAGTCCTGGATTTTCTACCTGAATACCCTCATTCAATCCATGCAAATATAAATACACCAACCTTTGTGAAACTGGGCTGGTAGACGCCGATGATCGCTCTCCTTGCAGTCTTGTAGTTTTTAACCACCAAAACTTTGGTGGCTGACAGCCACCAAAACTTTATCACAACAAAAAACTGAGAAATAATAAATGTTTTGTTTTTATATCACCGCCATAAAATATGCCTGTCCGAACAGAAAATTGTATCTCAATAGAAATCGTTTCGCTTTTGTTTGCTGTTTTAAATTTACACAAATAGAAGGCACGTATTTGAAATTTATACCAGGTCTACCCATAGAAGTATAAAACTTAGTGAATGTGTATTACTAGTGAAGTTATATTATATTTTCACTAGTGTAAATAATGTATCAAACAATTGATTTTTAATTTCACTGCACAGTATCAGTGAAACTGTATTTGTTCACAAATAGACGATCCGGTATACGCTGCACTTGCGTAGGTATACGCCGCACAAGCGTTATGCTTTTGTGTCATTGATGCCATATGACGTCGGAACGTCTTAACCTTAGCTGGAGAAGGGTCGCCCTACAACTGTGTTTTGAAAATTAGCCATGTAATTGTAAGTTTTAGAACGTTAATTTTAAGGCACACCGATAAAATTGTATTGTCAATGAATTGGTTTGATAAAGTAAAAATACAATTATTATCGAAAATAACTGGAACAAAATTCTTTATTCGTATTTTAATCGGCATAAACATAATAATTTAAGTGAAAAAAATACGCAAACGAACGATTAAATTATATTTTTGCTAATAGAAATTTACAACTTCTGGTGAAAATACTAAATATAACTTAATACATTGATATGAACGCAACGTTGTGGTCGTTGTGCAATCAAGATTTGTGGTGGTCGCAAGGAGATGGCGGGAGGTTAAATTAAATTAACACGAGCTTTTATATACAAGTTCACACATTTATTACAACACGGGGAAATATGAAAAAAAAAATAGAAAATTCTTATTGCTACTTATATCTAACCTTAATTAAATGCGGGCGCACTAATTGTTCAATTGTTTTTCCCACTCACTTTTATCTGTTTTCACATTTCATGCAGATTGCACGGCCACGCGTGGCCAAGCGTGCGACAAGCGGCATTTAGAGCCCGCCCTTGGTCAAGTTCACGGACGCAGGCTCCGCAGCTTTGCTCGCCATGTGGTAAAAAAAAATACATTACACATCCTCAGATACGCGTCACCCCTGCATAGAATATATTTTCGATCCTGGTCGTATTATACATACACAGGGGATAATATTTTAGGGGTAGAAACGTATTATAAAAAAATATCAGTCGACAACATTCAAGCTGCATGGATGAGTATCTAGACTCAACTATGCCAAAGATATTAAAGAAAGTCATAGTTATGCGATTATTTAGATAAATTGAAATAACTATTTTTTAAATACAAATTAAATAAAAAAATATACATATAAAATGAATTTTATCGAAAAATATTGTTGTTGCCACGGGGATTTGAACCTGGATCTCTTCCTATCCGGGAAAATTGCATTAACCGATTATGCTAAACCAACTTTTTCGAACTTACATGTTACACTTTTCAAATTGATACATCTATCGTTCCATTATTTGAAAGCCATCTTCTTTATTTTAATGCAATTACCTCGGATAGGAAGAGATCCAGGTTCGAATCTCGGTAGCAACAAGAATATTTTTCGATAAAATTGTTTTTACATATATATCTTTCTAATTAATACATTTAATTTGCATTTAAAAAAAAATATCACAGACCGTCTGTTCTGAATAATTACAACTTCACAATAAGAATGTGTTCTCCTTAATAACTATTTTTTGTTACATGATTTGGGGCCTGAAGCAAAGATAATGGGTTAATTTTACAAATATTTATTTCGAAGTACTTACGTAAACTTTAAAGTGTAACATAATTTTGTAAAAATTTAATACAAAAATCTTTTCCGTTACAGTACAGAATTTGTAACATTTCGGACTCGTAATTTAGTTAGATAAAATTTTGTGAACTATGTCTGTTATACCCCTAATATGTAATATAATATTTTTTTCTGTAAACTATTCTTTGTACTACACACATGTTGAGTTATATTTTTATCACTGTACATTCGAGAGGTGCAGTTCCTCTCATCATCAGGTGTAAACGATAACTGTTTACGCATTTTATACTTCGATAAGTGGGCCTGGTATAAAAGTTTGAATATGTGCCTTCCATTTATGAAAAATTAAAACAGAAACAAAAGCGAAACTGCTTCTGGAGAATTAGGCACGGCGGTAGCTTAGACGGTAGGGCGCTCACTTAGCATATAATAGATACAGGAGTCGATACCTGGTACCACCAAAATCTTTTTGAACAAAGCGAAAGGGAGTTACAAAATAAAAATATAAAAAATCGTTAAAAAAAAAAAAACAATTTGTCAACGAACATGTTATAACAATAAATGCGCCATCTTTGTTATTGAAATACCTAAGGTTATTATAAAATATTTAATATGTCACAAAATATTCAAGTTCGTGAATAACAATTCTGCATTATATTTATTATCATACGGAATTCAAACAATATGTACATCCATTTGAGGGAGTATGAAAAGGGATACACAACCTTTTTTAAATATTTTGAATAATCATTTGTTAAATGGTTTGTTCACCGTCTTATTAATTCACCTTTCTGTCATCCTAAACGTCATTTATTTTAATTTAAATTTTTACTTAATTTTATTTGAAATGCATACATTAAAACAAAAAAAAACCTGTCATTGCAACCTTGAAACTTATTGTAAACGTACCAATTACATATTAAATTACCAATCTAATTAAGTAGGACACCAAAGATCATGCATAGAGATCATATCTGAGTGGATACCCCAGTGGAAGCGACCTGGAGGCAGGCCAAGGAAGAGGTGGGTTGACTCTATGGAAGAGGACAGGTGCTGGATGGGAGAAGAATGACCAGGGATTGATCATTCTTCGGTTGAGAGCACTTGTGGAGGAGGCCAAATCTCATCCTGAAATGTAGAGCCGTGGAAGAAGAAGAATCTAATTAAGAATCTAACTCATACAGTGAGTTATATAAATTACTATCGTTTCGTATTCGGCGTTACCTGGAATTCATATAATTGTACGTCAATTATAAATTAAACACACTAAGAAAGCAAGTAAATTATGATTTTCCTAATAAGAGCCCTGATTTATGGCGGCTAACATCTTTTAAAAGCAACATCAACCTTATGTACCTGCCAGAAATACTAGAAAAATATTATCACACTATTATAACAATACTGGGACGGTTGCTCAGTTCAATTCTCCATTATTCAGAATACAAAACTTGGGGACCACGACAGACATGGCTAATGTATGGAATATAACATTACCTAAGTACAAAGAAATGTATTAATTATAAATATATACATATAAAATCGATTTTGTCGAAAAATATTGTTTTTGCTCACCGGGATTCAAACCTGGATCTCTATTTCCAATCCGGGGAAGTGCACTACCTTTGTGCTATAACGCCAGTATTCTTCTTGACAAATTTTCGAACCTATATGTTACATTTTTCAAATTAATACACCTGTCGTTCCATTATTTGAAAGCCATCTACATTATTTTTACAGAATCTCAAATACCTTTGAGTAAACCGACTGCAGACGCCAGAATTATCAATTCATTTTTATTAAATTTTGGACACATTGATACAACATATTTTATTAAGGAAAACACATTCTTATTATGAAGTTGTAATTATTCAGAACATAGGTCTGTGATATTTTAAATACTAAATTAATGTATTAATTATAAATATATACATATAAAATCAATTTTGTCGAAAAATATTGTTTTTGCGTCACCGGGATTCGAACCTGGATCTCTATTTCCAATCCGGGGAAGTGCACTACCTTTGTGCTATAACGCCAGTATTCTTCTTGACAAATTTTCGAACCTATATGTTACATTTTTCAAATTAATACACCTGTTGTTCCATCGTTCCAGGTTCGAATCCCGGTGACGCAAAAACAATATTTTTCGACAAAATTGATTTTATATGTATATATTTATAATTAATACATTAATTTAGTATTTAAAATATCACAGAGCTATGTTCTGAATAATTACAACTTCACAATAAGAATGTGTTTTCCTTAATAATATATATTTTGTTTTCGTAGAAAGCAATCATTTTGTTCAAGCAACCGAGAGTTCGATTACTGATTAACTTAACCGTGGCTCGCATGCCGCAATTCGTGAACGACGATTTGAATTATATTAATGTATGTATGAATATATCCGGTAGATGTCCCTGTCTGTAGTTGTCAGTGTCCCAGTAATGGACATTTTTATTTTGAATTATAAAAATAAGACTCACTGTTATTTTCGACAGGTAGTGACATTTTTCGATAGATCGTGCCAACACAAATCTAATGTTTTGTTATTATTATTTTTTCTTCACTTATTATAAATAGTGTTTACATCAGGTAGCTCTGCAGATAGATTTACTTGTTTTGGTATGGATGGTGCTATCATTCTGCGATTCAGCTATTTTCTCTTAATGAAAACTGAATGGTAAGATATACTTCATACTTTATTACATTTAAAAAAAATAATTTTATATACGTTTTAAACGCAAGGAGTTAACTGATAGTACAAGGTGAATATTATGATGTTTCATTCAACAAAATTTCAAATGTAGCTTGAGCTGTGTGTAGGTGGCGCCGTCTGGTTGAAGCCATAAGGGTTGTGACCCCAATCGACTCAATTTGGCTACCAATACAGTGTAAATATCCTTGGTGGATTAATTGAAATTTTTCAGTGCCTCAATAATGACTGTTTTGTTTATTAACAAAACCCGCCAAGTCGAAATGAGCTTCGTCGCTGATAATAATTTTTTTTAGAAAAGTCGGGTTTGTGTTTGTTTTAATATTTTCAACAAGTTACTGAAGCGATAGATACACCACAATAAATTGTAATTAAGCATTCTCTATGATTACCAAATACAAATTGACATATATTTGCTAAACCAATATGGCGGCCAAATAAAATCGGCCCGGAACATAATATTCACCCCGTACAATGTAATCAAATATTTATTAATTTTAAACAATATCATGAAGAAATAATCTTTGCTGTGGAATAATTGACACTCTCAGTCAATTACAGGGGTAAATTGATATTTTGTTTAATTTTACTTATGTACAGTGCAATTCATCAGAGAAGTTTATAGTATGTTCTAAAACTAACTAAAACTTGACATTTATTGGGCCATTGATTCGTCAACTATTGGGTAGTGAGCGAATTATTTTTTAATTTGAGAACGTATTATATATAATTTTTTTTTTTTCATGTTCTCCCAATATATTTCATAAAAAATATTGAAGAAATTATTGAAATAAGACGTGGAACATGTGATACGATTTGTGAAGAGCCAAAACATATCAGTAAAATTGATCAGCTCCAAATATAACGTACCAAGAAGCAACGCTCACTGCTAAAAGCAAAAGTAAAGTGCCATAAAAATGGACAATGTCTTTTATATCTGTGAAAAAATGCCTGGAAATGATTTTAGTGAAGTTTCAATGCATATATAATAATATATCATATTTAAAATTACTGGGACATCACCTTGTCAACTAGTGTTCCATGTCAATTTTGGGGACTAATTCATACTCCAATATTAATTATAAAATGTAAGTAACAACACATTTCTGCAAAGTTTGATTATATTTAGAAAATAACCAAGATGTTTATAAATGCAGGGTGGACTACTTTCAACTTTCGTGGTACACCGTGTACATCGCCACTTAGCGCCAGATGGGGTTTAATATTTATTTTGTTTCACGTTTCACTTTATGCTTGTTGTACGTCAAAAATTAAGTGTATTTTAATTTCCCCAACAGCTGTTAAAACGGAATAAATATTCGTAACTTAATACCGTCTGTTTAAGACTTTTCGGAATGAATAGTTATGTGTATATACAGGGTGGCCCAAAAAATGTGAGAACATATCGTAAAATGTGATATAATTACATAAAAATTAGTTCAATTATATCCACAATAGCTTAAAGGGTTTATTAATTTACTTACTTATCTATTTACCTATATTACGTTTTATTTCAATAGTTTCCGGTTGCTATCTTTGATTATTTATTTTTCCATTGTTTATGTTTGGTTTTTTCAAATTGTTGCCCAGAATGACATAAATCACAGCAGAAGACTTGCATTCTGAATAAAAATTTGCGAATTGAAAAACGTTGGGGTGCTAGGAAAATGATCAAAGAGTTTCAAAACAAAACCTGGAGTATAGCTAGACATTACAGCAGGACGGAGCTCCATCTCACGCAGCCAGAAATATAATCAACTTTCTTCGTCGTGAGAATATTAATTTCATCGAGCCAGGCATGTGACCACCGAACAACCCAGATTTAAACCCAGTAGATTATGTAATACTGGGTGTTTCGATGATTTCTGATTAGCTAAATATTGTGCAAAAAAAATCACATTAAGAATTATAATTAATTATATTATGTTTTGAAACAACTCGTGTGTTACGAGATGTTCTCGCTTTTTATGGGCCTTCCTGTTTTGTTCAAAATAATAATAATATACCATGGCATATTAAGAAAAAAAAGAATTTATTTCTTTCTTAACGTGTCAACTACTGGGAAATCTATCCTATTTGTGTAAAAGCAAAGTTAAACCTATATTAAATATGCATATTATTTTGTGCAAAGCGAACAGTACTTATCGAGCTGCACTGAACTCCAGATGTTTGTAAAGACATATTCTTTGTTGAACGTTTACAGTATTGGATAATAATTGAACCACGAGTAGTATATATATATTAAATACTCGTAGATGTCTATTTTCACATCCTTAAGACAATGGTTTAAAAATCCATCTACCTGCTTCGAGGTACCGGATTTACCAGGCTTCAACCTTCCGATTCCTGTTCTGGGACTATGGTATTGTGGTGTTTGGCCCATGGGACGAACTTGGAAAACCAAGATGTACATCACTTTAAGTTACATAATTGCCATAGTTACTGAACTCGGTGAATTTCTATACTGCCTGAAGGTCTGGGGTGACATAGGCTCCATGTGTGCAATATTAAGTTCATGCATCGAGGGAACAAGAGCCATACTAGTCTGCCTTCGCTTCGTGTGGAAAAGCAAAGAACTGACAGATGTCATTAGAAAGTTTTCTACAGAAATTTGGATATCTAAGGAAGGCGATGAAGAGGCTTATTTAGCGGCAGAGAAAAATACAATTTTTTCAAATTGTGTATCGGTTGGACTTTTCGTGGCGATGTTTTCGAGATGTTTTATACCGTACTTGAGTACAATGTACTTGCCACCAGAACAGAAGAGGTTTCCGTTCGAAGTAGACTTTCCCTTTCCTTACAGACATCCCGTATCGTATCACGTATTGTTCCTCTTTGGCATACAAGCCGGTTGGGTCTGCGTGTTCTGTATCATCGCCCACGACTCTCTGCTCAGCTATATCCTTATATACATCTGCGCGCAGTTACAAAAATTGTGCCGGCGTATTACGGACATCGGCGTCGATAACGTGGAAGATGAAGTCGTACAAGAAGCTTTGGCCGGAGCCGTGGAAGAACACAACAGGCTTATTGAGTAAGGAAATTGAGTAAGAAATACTACAAGGCAATGAAATATTTTTCTTATCACTTTGAATTAACTTAAGACAATTATTTTTTTGGATATTCTGTGGTTCTAAAATTTTGTCGTTACATCCTACCTCGTATTTATCATGTTTTGTTTGCTCCCTGCTTGTTTATTTTCTTTTACTATATACATATCTTTAGTCCGTATCATAAATTTACTTGGTTCAATTTACTCATTATCTCTACTTGTCTCTTTTTGATTTTTTTTATTTTTTACCATTTAATTTAATTTGTTACCTTCCAACTTATATTGAAGTTTATGGACCCGGCTACCTACCCCAGAACAGGTACTTCATATGCACCTAGCGAGGTAGGAAGCGGCCGACAGGCTTGCATGTAAATAAAATGATTTGTAATACTAATGATTTTTATGTTGACACGAGCTATAAAAATAATGTTGTTTTATAAATAAATGCCGATTTATCGGCAATTAAATGAACATTTAAAATATTACATAAATACAAATTAAATTAATCAACTAGAAAGATGTACAGACAAAATATTTAGTTGCTACCGGGGTTCGAGGGGAAGCGCGTTCACAATTTCGCTCTAGCAATCGAATACATTTTCGACAAATTTTGAAAAAATATTCTGTAATATTTCCAAATGCATTATAAGTATTTGATGATACCTGGAGTACTTGTTCCATTTTACTAATAATCGTTAATTTTCTTATTAATCTTGAAGGGGGGGTTTTCTTTTATAGAAAGTGAACCAGAGTTGATTGGCACGTTTTCGATAAATCAATACTTTTATCTGTAACATTATTTTTTACCATTCTCATTTATATGTAGTCGATCTATTACCTTAAGCCAGCCGAAAAGAATTGTAAAGAAAATAAAGAATCACTACATACATTATAGAGAACACATTCTTGTTGTGAAGTTGTAATTATTCAGAACATAGGAATGTGATATTTTTTTAAAAATGTAAATTAAATGTATTAATTAGAAAGATATACATGTAAAATCAATTTTATCGAAAAATATTCTTGTTGCTACCGAGATTCGAACCTGGATCTCTTCCTATCCGGGGAAATTGCATTAAAATAAAGAAGATGGCTTTCAATAATGGTACGATAGATGTATCAATTTGAAAAATGTAACATGTAAGTTCGAAAAAGTTGGTTTAGCATAATTGGATAATGCAATTTTCCCGGATAGGAAGAGATCCAGGTTCGAATCCCCGTGGTAACAACAATATTTTTCGATAAAATTCATTTTATATGTATATTTTTCTAATTAATACATTTAATTTGTATTTAAAAAAAAGTTATTTCAATTTATCTAAATAATCGCATAACTATGACTTTCTTTAATATCTTTGACATAGTTGAGTCTAGATACTAATCCATGCAGCTTGAATGTTGTCGACTGATATTTTTTTATAATACGTTTCTACCCCTAAAATATTATCCACTATGTATGTATAATACGACCAGGATCCAAAATATATTCTATGCAGGGGTGACGCGTATCTGAGGGTGTGTAATGTATTTTTTTAAAATACGAATTAAATTTGAATAAGATCTGTCTTCTCGTTATCCTCCTCTAGAGATGAGGAAGATACGTATTTATGGACTTCTAAACGTGAATATGATATAGATATGTATTAAGTTATATTTTCACCGCGTTTTAGTAAAATCACATCAGAATATATTTTCGCGAGAAGTTGTATATTTTTACAAGCTAAAATTTCTACCGGGATAGATATCACTTTCCAAACCGGGGAAGGTGCATTATCCAACTATGCTAAAGCGACAGTACTTTTGACGACAAATTAAAAGTAATCATATTTCATATTTCAAACCACTAAATTGGACCCGATGTATGACGAATAGTACTAATAAAGCATCCATGTTGTTTTTTTTAAGATTCGTGTACCAAGTGGAAGATCTCTTCAGCCCAAACATACTTATCCAGTTCGTTGTGAAGTCACTTCTAATTTGCGTTCTCGGAATTCAAATCCTTTTCGTATGTTTTAATTCACTAATTAAGAAAATAATTAATTTACTCGAAAGTAAACACATGTAATATTATAACCATATTTTTACAGGTACCGGAACCACTGGCAACGACAATAGAATCGGTCCTCTTCTTCATAACCAGTCTAGGGCAGCTCTATTGCATTTGTCACTCTGGTCAGCAACTTATCGACTCTGTAAGTTTTGAAATAATACATGTCAATATGAAATGAATATTAATTGTTAATTACAAAACCACCCCAAATTATGTGCAAGTTCATGGACACGATTTCGTATAATGCAGCGTTCCGTTAAATATATTATTTTAACATTATTTAATTTATCGTACGTAATTCCTTGTTAATTGAATACATAATTGAACTGGTCATTTATAAAATAACGAAAACTTTTTATATAAAATTGTACAGCACAGACAAAAAACTGCGTAATTTCTTACAGGATATTTGAATGTCGAATTTAAAATATGGTAGTGCTTATCATAATAATTAAAAATCTTTTTTCCATAAGCTTGTTGGTCTAATAAGATAAGCTTGTTGGTCTAATAAGTCTAATAATAATAAGACGCTGACCTGGCGATCTAGTGATCGGGGGTTCGCACCTCGTTCCAGGAGACCAGCAAGTTATTTCATAGTACAAGCGTTTCGCATTGTTTGAGAATCGCAACTGTATTTAAAAAATATATTTACGGAGTGTAACAGACTCAGTTCATAATATTTTATGGGTGGATATATCGAGTCGAAAATGTTCAAGGAATATGTGAAAAATGTACATTGTTGCGGAAAATATTATTGTTTGAAAATTAAATTCGCGTTAAGCTCGAAATAAATATTTTCGAAATTGTTCAATTATTAATCTATATCATTGCTTGAGACCCTAAATCATCTAACAAAAGTCTAGCAACTCAAAATTCGATGGTCTTTTAATTTTTTGTATTCAATACAAATTTTCAATTAATCACATTATTGTGATTTTTTTAAGTGCTTATATGTTTGATATGATTGAGAATAGGCACATATCCGTTGAACATTTCCGACTCATAGTTTAGTCAGGTATCCACCCATAAAGTATTGTGGACTAGTTCTGTTACACCTGTATAGTAAATAAATAATTAAAACTCTGTAATTATGGAGTTTTCGAAACGAATGAAAAAATTCAATGGATTTTTGGAATGAATTCAAAAAGTACAGTTTTATTACTATTGCATGACTGCAAAGCAAACAAGACCACGGCGTCCGCATGCCAATGTGAAAAACTGACAAGAGTCAAAATTATTCGACATCTGGGAGTACTGATCGATGATCATCTTAACTGGAAAGAACATATATCGAACCTAGCAAAACGCACAAGAAAACTAATTTACTTTTTTAAAGGAATTCGATGTATAGTTGATTGCAAACTCTTGAGATCGGTGTACTTTGCACTGTGCTACTCTTTAATTAATTATGCTATTTTAGTTTGGGGAGGAAAAAAGCACAAAAAACAATTCTCAAGGTAATAATTGGTCGTCCCTTTAGATATCCATCAGACCTTATATTTAAAGAGTACAATGTCCTTGATACAAGACAAATCTTTATGTTGAGACTCGTTCAATACTTCCATACTAACAACAACTCTCCCCAAGCAATAAATCATGGACACAACACTAGACAAACAACAAACATCTACACACCAGTTCCGAGAGCAACAACGATATTTTATCAAAGATTCTACATGTTCCTAGCTTCGAAACTATACAATATTTTCAGTACCAACTGGAAATCGTACAATTACTATAAGATTACACAAATATGGACCCAATATATGATTCAATCAGGTAGAGATGAATCAGAAGCATGGATATCCAACAATTTACTATAATGTATACAATTCTTTTACTAATAACTCACTAGTCCTACAACACTCCCACTCCACATATTTTTATTTTATTATATTTTTATTTTTTATTTTATTCTTACTTTTTTATTCATATTTGATTTATTTTTTTATTCCAAATAACACCACAACAGCACGAAAAAAACCCAAAAAAACTGGCTACTTTAACACAGACTTTAGTCTAGCAAAGTAGCTAGGACAACGCTGTATATATCAGAGGTGAAGTCTACTCCATCCCACACATTAAACTATGTATTATGTATGTTATGTATCCACCTCTGTAACTACAAAAATATGGATGTCAAAATATATATAAATAAATAAATAAAATAAATTATATATTGCTAAACGACATGACTTCGTAAGTCAATATTAAAATAGTACGTACTACCAGTACGTAAATTAAACATAGTAATAATAATAATGCTCCAGTATTAGATAATATAAGATTTTTGGTCACATTTCTTTAATGTTTTCGTTGTCGGTGATGGGCGGATGCTTCGTGAAATGACTAATTCTTTTTGAATATATAATAACTAAACAATTGTATAGTTTGAAACAATCTAGAAAATCTTTTACGTTGATATATCCGGCAACGGAAGATTCTTCGTGTAATCGACAATTTTTTTTTTGTCTTTATTAACATTTCTTACGAATTAAACATAAAGACGATAACGACCGAAACGAAGATTGACATTCTCTTTACAATGTATTTGACTGACAATGCCCCTGGAATCTAAACTAATAAAAATAAATACATAATTTTTATTTTTAACTTTGTTTTATTGAGTAAAAATACATTCAGCGGTATTGAAAAATATCATTTTCTTCTTCAGGATCTCAATAACTAATCAAAAATATATGTTATTGTTTTTTTTAACAGAATTTATTTTTAAAAAACAATAATTAATTAAAAAAATAAATTTAATACCTAACTCAAATTGTTACCTAATGATAATTAGTATTAGTACTAGTAGTATAATTTTTAGGAAATTTTTTTAGAATAGGACTTGTTAAATTTAGTCGATTGTTTATAATTTTTCATTAGTTTTACACGCTTTATTTATATCCAATGATTGCAAATTATTTAATTTATGACCAACACCGTTTACATGTAAAATTGACAATCCCAATTTTTTGTCGAAATCATGACCATTTTCTATCAAATGATTAGAAAATTCTGAAAACCCACTATATTGTTCAAAACATCTCCAATGCTCAATTATTCTTATATTAAAATTTCTCACCGTTTTACCAATATAAAATGCAGCACAATTCTTGCAACTAAGTTTATAGAAATCAGAATTGTTAAATTTATCATCTTTGTCTTTAGAAATTATGAGTAAATTTCCTATACTATTATTTGTATAAAATGCCGGTCTAATGTTTCGTGGTAGGTGTTTAGATATTTGATCCGAATTTATTTATGTATAAAATCCTACGCCAATAATTTTAAATAATTATTGTTTTTTAAAAATATATCCTGTTATATAAACAATAACATATGTTTTTGATTAGTTATTGATATCCTGAAGAAGAAAATGATATTTTTCAAAACCGGTAAATGTATTTTTACTCAATAAATGGTTAATAAAACAAAGTTAAAAATAAAAATAATGAATTTTAATAACCACAAAGTTAATTATTATTATATATTAAAGCCAATTTTAAAAATAACTTAATTTTTAAGTTAAGTTTAGTGTCAAGGTACTATTTTTTCTATTAAAGTAATGGGCCTTTTTAACTGTAAGAAATTTGATATGATTTTTTTAATTTCAAACAAATATATTCAGATATCGCATTAAAGCCAGTGGATTTTTTACTCAATTCAACAGGAATGGTATTTGACTTTTTATGTTGCAAAGTTGAAGAAATCTGTTGGCAGTTACATCGTGCGTGCTTAAACATATTGTTTTACATAATGTATTCTTTTACTTATTATCCGCAGCTTACAATAAAATATTCATAATCTACCATATCTAAAATTCATTGGTTTATCCGTGCATTTACATCGGTCCGTTCGAAAACTCCACAAATGTTGAATGTGTTATGTTTTCGAACGGAACGAAAAAAAACAGCGCTTTAACCCTCGGCATACCGTGCTAGAAAATACCTGTACTCAGCCATAACGTAAACTTGTGTTACCATGAGAAATGTGTAATTTTGAAGCGTTTTAAGTGAAGAGAAAATGATTTTACTAGTTTTATTTAGAAATATAAATACAATTTTAAAATGGTTGTCATTCATCATACAGTGAGAATAATATTATTTAACAAATCTGTTTTATATTGATAATATACGTTTATCGATTTAAATAACATCCAGTTCACTAATATAATATTTATCAATACAGAGTTTGTGAAACATGTACTTACGTACCTAATGATGGGTGCATGCAGTTTATAGGGATGTGTAAACTTTGTTTTGTAAAATATTTCGACCGTTTGGTATTATACATAGTTCGCTCACCATTTTCATAAATAAATTATAAAGGCGAGATTATTGAAAAATTTAATGTCAAGATAAATAAAGTGGTTTTGAGTTACGGTATATTTATGTTTTGGAATGTCAATTGTATCTCTAAATCTCGTAGATTGGAAATCGCTTCTAACATTTAATTTGTTTTTAATTGAAAAAAATTAGAATTATTTCATTTTTTTTTGTATTTACCTATTATTTTTGGTACTCTGAATTCTGTAAAGACTTGAGCACTTGGATTGTCATTTAGTTTTTATATTTATTTTTATTATCATTTTTTGAGTAATTTCTAATTGCGATATTGAAAATGTGACATACCAACAATGTTTTAATATTTTTATTTTAAGTATATTTTCTAAACTGCAGAAAATATTATAAAATTTGAGACGGTAACTGAAACTAAATCAGGAACGTAGTCAAAATATTATTGTAAAAGTTTTCTGTGTTCAAAAAATAAATAAAAAATATTTTATGGGTCGCAATATTCTGTCAGATAAATATTTAATTTATACCAGAATGTGTTGTAATGTTAAGCTTATTTCAATGAACTGACAGCACGCGCCTACGAGAATATAAACCACCACTTTATTAACAAGAGTTTAGAAATATAAATACCACGGGTTTACAGTTAAATAAATTAGAAAATTTAGAAGCCAGGAAAAGTGTTAATTAATCTTAAATTAAACATTATATAAAACCAAATTATTTTTGCAAACAGTAACATTTTAAATTTGTTTTCACAGTAGTTTCTAATTAGTTAAACATTACTTAAATTAATTACGTAATTTTAATTGTAGTGTGCATCGTATCCTGAAGAAAGGGACCATTGGTCTTGAAACATATTAATTTATTAAAAATATGAATTAAATGTATTAATTAGAAAGATATACATATAAAATAAATTTTATCCAAAAATATCTCTTTCTAGGATCTCTTTCCAAACCGGGGAAGGTGCATTATCCAACTATGCTACAGCGACAAATTTTTGAACCCATATGTTACCTTTTTGATATTAATATATATTTGAAAGAGCCATCTACCTTATTTTTACAGAATCTCAAATACCTTTGAGTAATCTGATAACAGACGCCAGAATAATCAATTCATTTTTATTAAATTTTGGACACATTGATACAACTTTATTTAACAATGCATTCTTATTGTGAAGTTGTAGTTATTCAGAATGTCTATGATATTTTAAATATGAATTACATGTATTAATTAAAAAGATATACATATAAAATCAAATTTTATCGAAAAATAAAAATGTGTTCTCCTAATATTAATTTATTAATAAAATAATGGTTTTGACTAAGTGTTTTTTCTTATTATTTATAATTTCATATTTCGTTACTTCTAGATTACTTACTTTCGTTCGTTGACATAAGCGTTGAAAAGATATTTAATTAATTTTATAGCCGTACACTAAAACACAAATTATTTATCACTATGCGCACAAAAAATATTTTTAAGTGAGTTCTTGTATTTTTTTCAGAGCAACCGAGTCGCCGACGCGGTTTACGATTTCAACTGGATGTATGTGAACAGAAAGTTTCATACAAATGTATTAATGATAATGCAACGATCACGCAGCCCCTTGCAAATCACCGCCTACAAATTCTTTAGTCTTTCCTTGGAAAGCTTCAGTTCCGTGAGTATTGTTTATTTCACTTCAGTCCGATCGAAAGACCGTCGTGTCGGTACTAGGTATTCTGTATTCTCATTTTTTTTTTCAATTCCCGGGACTCGAGAGTCAAAATTTTCAAGTCCCGGGAATAACCGGGAATCGAGACCGTGAATATTATTTAATTAAAAAGAAAATAATTTGAATTAACACGTACGATTATCTCTGTAAAAAAAAAATGCGTTGGTATTTATTATTTCATAGTGAGGTAGTAGTTTTAAAAAAAAAAGATTTAGTTTACGTATATTATATATTGAATACAAAAACACATTCATCTATAAAACTTATAAAACACGAGCAATTAAAAACATTATTTTTATTTGTTAACTTTGTTTTACCATTTTCTTCTTCAGGATGTCAATGCTAATCTAAACATATTGTTTCTTTACCAGAATTTATTTTTAAAAAAACAATAATTATTTAAAAAATAAACTCAAATTGTTACATAATACAAATTTACTCGAATAATTTTTTGATTAGTTTTACACGCTTTATTTATCTCCAACGATTCCAAATTATTTAATTTATGACTAACACCGTTTACATGCAAAATTAACAATCCCAATTTTTTATCAAAACTATGACCATTTTCTATCAAATGATTAGAAAATTCTGAAAACGTTAATTATATACATAATTGTGTATATAACAAGTTAATTTGGCTAATTTCAAAAAAATTAAAAACATATAAAAAAAGAACGGTTGTTCAAAAAATATATCAGAAGATAACAACGTATGTATTTTTACGAAGTCAACTGAAGTTACCTACTAAAATTTTTCAAATAATTTCATCCCATATAAATTTGGTTTTAATTATGGTTGAATTAAATACTACATTCTTACGATAAAATATTATATTTTATAATGAAACACAAAACAATTTACTTCAGAATTTTTAACAGTAACTATCTAAAAAATATACTTACACATGCACCGCTCGTCGCTGGGTCACTACCTGCTGTATGTCAATAGACAGCAGGCTCGACTTAACTTGTAAATTAATTAATATCATGAAAAATTAAGAGTTTAGAGTCTCGGGTAATTTTTTTTTAAAGTCCCTGAACTCGAGACAGCAAAACAACGTGAAATTACCCGGAATTTATTCCCGGTTGTTTCAACACAGAATCCCTAATTGGCACATTTTTCCCCCGTTGAAGTGTGGAACTTCGCTCTCTATTCTGCCAGAGGCAAATCTCTCTAGTGATTATTTAAACACAACAAGACTTAATTTAAAAATGAGAGACCGTTCAATTAAAATTTCAATGTCACTCAGATTGGAACTCATTAATACCGTAGAATTTTTATCAAATTCTTACTATGTAAATCAATACATATTGTGTTGTTTTCCTAACAGATTTGCAGTACAGCCGGCTCATACTTCGCTCTCTTGAAACAGCTGATGGAAGAATAAGTCACCCAACAAAAATTAAAGAAATTTAATTACTTTTAAATATTACCACCGATTTTCTCGTCGAGCAATTCAGTATTATTTTCAAACACAATTAAACACAATTATAAAATATACTAAATATAGAAGTTTTAATAATATTTATGAGAATATAATAATATTTTTTTATATAACAATTAATATGCACCACACGAGCCATAAATCTTTATAAATCAGGTTACAAGTAGAAAAATAATTTTAATATGTCACTGACATTATTTAATTACGCTTAGTAGGGAATTTTAGTGTCAAGACACATTATTTTAATGAAAAACAATACCTGTGTTTGACATTCACAATAAACATTACATTGCAAAATTTGTTTTATTTCTTAGTGTGGTAACTTTTGAATTACCACAATATTTTCTTGGGGTACTGTGCTATGCTTACTGTCTAACTACTTGGATCCTAATTCCTTGTAATATAAAACTCAGTATGTCCGGGTAAGAATATTTAGTTTATTACGACAAGTATTACAGTAATTATAAATTATACTAGTTATTCAGGTGAAGCTGTGATGGAAGAGAGCCGTTCCCATCTTATAAGTTCGTTCCCCATCATTCATCTTCTCACTTTTATGATACATACACATACACACATACATGTACAAAGTGACAGTTCTCACACTTAGGGAATCAAACCGTAGAATGTTTTTTTAATGGGAAATTCAAAATATACGTGCCTATATGTAATAAATGTATATTTTTCCTAATTACACAATTAATTAATAATTAATAAAAAAAATATACAAAAGGTGGCCCATAAAAAGCGAGAACATCTCGTAAGACATAAGTTATTTCAAAACATAATATAATTAATATAATTCTTAATGCAATTTTTTTGCACAATATTTAGCTAGTCAGAAATCATCAAAACACCCCATATTGCATAATCTACTGGGTTTAAATCTGGGCTGTTCGGTGGCCACTGCCTGGCTTGATGGAATTAACATTCCCACGATGAAGAAAGTTGATTGTATTTCTGGATGAGTGAGATGGAGCTCCATTCCGCTGTAATGTCCAGTTATGCTGTAATGTTCCAGGTTTTGTTTTGAAACTCTTTGATAATTTTCCTAGCACCCCAACGTTTTTCAATTCGAAAATTTTTGATCAGAATACGGTCTTCTGCAGTGATTTTTGTCATTCTGGGCATTAATTTGAAAAAACGAAATATAAATAATAGGAAAATGATTAATCAAATATGTCGACCGGAAATTATCGTATAAAAACGTAATATAGGTAAATAGATAAGTAAGTAAATTAGTAAACTATTTAAGCTATTGTTGATATAGTTAAACTAATTTTGATGTAATTATATCATATTTTACGAAATATTCTCCCTTTTTTCGGGCCACCCTGTATATTCAACAGTGGATTACTGTGGCATTTACTTATTATTTGGAATTGTGTATTTTGATAAGTAAAAATATATTGTACTGCAGGTTATATTTTGATATAGTGTACATGCCATCCCAGACTTTTTTTGTTTCAACATATAAAATATAGTAATATTGTAGTAAGCGCTGGCGTTACACACAGGCGGAGCAGGCGCCTGCCCGTGGCGGCCAAATCAAGGGGACGTCCGAAAAATATATGAAAATTGAAAAAAAAATCCCAAGTTAACGATAATAGTGGCAGTTGTGCGGTTCTGTTTTGTCACTCAAGTGTCAGACGGAATTGCACAGCTGTCTATTAGCATTTTAAAAAATGCCATCCAGGCGGTGAATGAGAAGGACCATATAGGAGCTTTTGCTTATAGACGGTCCTGGATAAGCGGTGGTTTCACCTTCATTAGTTGAAAGATTACCACAAAGTCTCAATGGATCGATATCGCATTTCATCGACTAAAATTAAAACTCCGTACACGAGTTGCGCGTAGATAATTCAAGAAATTTAAATTTTCGATAGATTTATTCGATTGGCAATATACGTGTTATGGATAAGATGTAATTAATATTATTTTTACGTAGCCCCTATCTGGGGTCACGCGGCCAAGACACACATAACCTTCAGACCTTCTAGAACAGGGTCATCTGGTTAGCTCTGGGTGCCCCTAGATGGCTTAGGAATACTCGAGTTATCACGATTCGAGCATTCTTCCCGTAAAAGATTTCGCGTAAAAGAAATCTCTTCAAGCATTTTTATGCCGGCCTCCCCAAGCACCAAAACCCCACGATTAACGCATTATCAAAATATGAAGTCACCGTCCCATCGCGAATTAAATGCCCCAAACCCTTCCTCCTTTAGACTGCGAATAAATCACTGCGCCAGCTACCAGTACCCTACCCTCTTTTAGCAGATTTTTAATAATAACAACCTAATGATGAAAGAATTTACAGGCCATTACGCCCGGTACTCCGAAAGACATGGTATCCAAGTTAATATTATTATTATTAAGCGGATAAAACGAGAGATTAATATTTTCTGACAGCTTATTTCGATTATGATTGAACTAACAATGTTATCGTTGTTTATTTCTTTTGATGCCGAGCTCCTTCGAAATGGTGGACTGCGAGACGAACGAATGTCTCTATTTTTCAAGAACTTCATAATGTCCACAACGTGTAGAAAAATACACCTTTCGTGTTTTGGGCACGTTGCTTGAAGAGGTTGAGACAGCCTGGAGAGATTGATGATTACTGGGACTGTACAAGAAAAGAAGGCGAGAGATCGAATATCTTTTTCGAACCAAAAAAATAAATATTATTAAATAAATATCAATCTCGATATTGTTCATCATAATCGCATTGATTTTTTGATATAATTAGTCTCAAAATTACAGTGTTCAAAATATTAGTGTTTCCATTATTCGCATGGGTTCTTTAAATAAATAGTTAAACTAATAATATTGAAGAGTTTGAATACTATTTTTAATTTAACAACTAGCGTGTCGCAGTTTGCAAACCCCTGTTAGTATCGTAATAAAATATTTACAAATATATCAGGTGGCTCGGTTTCAATAATATTTATGATAAAACAAAGTCTTACATTAGATATGCATTTTATAGTGCTGACCAGAATGCATAGCATTCCGGACGCTTGTAGAGCTTGTGTATCTTATTTGAGACATTGAAATTATTTGATATACAGGCTTCACCCTTCCATTACCTATTCTGGGACTATCATGGGTATATGGTATATGAGACTTGGAAAGCCAAGGTCTACGCCGCTTTCGCATACATGATTATCACGATTATTGTGATCGGTGAGTTTCTGTACTGTAAGAAAATTTGGGGTGTTATAAAGATCCATGAGTGGAATTTTAAGCACAATTATTGTGGGGTCAAGAGTCATATTCAACTGTCTTCACTTTATATGGAAAAGCAAAGAACTGGCAGATGTCATTGTAAAGTTTTCAGCAGAAATCTGGATATCCAGAGAGAATGATGAAAAGGTTCATTTATCGGCAGAGAAGAGCACAATTTTTTCAAATTGTGTATCGGCTGCAATTACTGTGGCGATGTTTTCAAAATGTTTTGTACCGTATTTGAGCACAATAAACTTGCCAACAGAACAGAAGAGGTTTCCATTAGAAGTAGACTTTCCCTTTCCTTTCCGACATCCCGTACCGAATCCACACCGGCTGGGCCTGCATTTTGTGCATGATTGCTCATGATGATCTACTCAGCTATATCCTCGTTTACATCTGCGCGCAGCATCAGAAGTTGTACCGACGGTTTATGGACATTGGAATCGATGACGTGGAAGATGAAGTTATACAGGAAGATTTGGCAGGAGCTGTGGAAGATCACAATAAGCTTATTAAGGAGGGAGTTAAGGAGTCATTATAGTTTTCCAAGGAAATACTACATATTATATATTCACTGAAACGTTTGTTTTTTGACCTAAAATCCAGAAGTTATGAAAAGTAATAATATTTACACTCATAACACTTGTCAGCATTCACAGTTATTTATATGTTAGTCACATATTAAAAAAATATCAATGCTTAATTGTCTTGCCTGTTGTGTAAATTACTTAAATAATTGTAATCCAATAATTTAGATAATTTAATAAAGTACCTAGTTGATTAATTATTTTTTTAATAATTTGCAAAAGAATCGCGATTGGTCTGTTTTGTTTTGTTTCTAGCTGAATTTATGTGTTAGTTTTGAGATATTCTTGAGTGCTGTGTTGCATGTTAGACTTTTTCAATCAGTATAAAATAGTTCATGGTGTAAATAATTTTCAGTATTCATTTTCTCATATATCATATCAGCTAGGTCTTGCGGGTGGCTATTATGGCCGCTTCATGGCCGATGGTGGCAGCTAGGCGGCCAGTTGTTATCGTTACGTGGCAAGGGCTTCCGTGGAATTTGCATTTAAATGTAGAAATTCCTTTTTATATTGCTTTAACAATAGTGAATTACGCATCCTGGCCGACCAGCGGTCATCACTGGCCGCCATAATAGCCGCCTACAGGGTCCAGCAGCAAGCAATTGGCGATAATCGATTGCTTTTCTGCTAACGCATTCTGTATTTCCCTCCCTGGAATTGTGAATAATATTCTAATGCATCAATTTTGAATTATATGTATTTTGAATTCATTATTCCTTGTCATTTCACTTTAAGACATTTAAAAAAAACTGAGATCATCTTTACAATAGATAATTACTGAACAAATGTAAACATTACGAACATGTATTTGGCAGATGTATGATAATAAGTATATGTTTTTTCTTATTCGTAATAAAGACAACGTATATTTCATTTCAAATTGAATATATATTTGCGTACTGATATTGAATATTAGGCGCCTAGTCATATTAATGGAATATCGGACATACTCGTACATACTTGAAATTTCAAAAATATTCAGATCTGAATTTTCTGAGGTCAATGGTCAGGATTCCCTTATGCACGCAGCTGAACGATCAACCGTAGAAGCCGTACTCATAGTCACAAGTGAAATGATTATTCGTGCAATTAAAGATACAAAAACCGGAAAATTATCTGGACATGATTGTCTCAGCATTGAGCACGTAAGAAATACAGGAGAGTACCTGTACACGCTCCTGGTGACACTGTTTAGTAACATGATCAAGCATCTATACATGTATGTGAATATGACGAAAACTATTATTGTACCGATATTAAAGTTGAAACAACGGGATATATCGTCTCCCAAAAACTAACCAGCTGGCCACTATATTGGCAAGACTTTTTGAAAGAATCATTATGGACCAGATTTCTATAAACATGAACACTAGAGACAACCAAATGGGATTCAAAAAGAATCTGTCGTAAAGCAAATTGTGAACTATTTCAAAAGTCGGAGAACCACGATATACGCGTGCTTTCTAGATTTGAGCAAAACCTTTGACCGTGTCAGAAACGAAAAATTATGGACGAAACGTTTCCTATCCAGTTGTAGACATACACTTGACGGGTGGCACAGGCAGCAAGAGAACTCAGTGCGGTGGGAAGGCGCTGACTCTTAGCCATTTTACCTGCGCACTGGGGTGAGGTAAGGCGAGTGCACTTCGTCAATCCTCTTCAGTGTGTGGATGGTCGAATTGAGCGAGCGACTATCCGATGCAAAAATTGGTTGCCACATGGGCGGGCAAATGTGAACCACATTAGTTATGGCGACGATATGGTTATATTAGTGGCATCTATAAAAGGGATAAGAAAGCTTTTACGGATATGTGAAATATATACCAGTGAACATAATATTTTATACTATGCCATCAAATCGGTCATAATGGCGTTCAAATATGGAAAAAGGCCGGATAATATCCCCTCCGTGTGGCTGGACGGGACGAAATTGAGCGTTCAAAATAAGGTCAAATAACTTGGCCGTATATTCAATGAAGATGAACAAGACGATGATGACGATGATGAGAACGACAGAGGAGACGGCGTTTCTACCGATGCAGTAAGGAGATGAAGAGGATCCTGTTTAAATAGTTCTTCACCATCGTGTATACCTGCGAGCTCTGGTCGAAATACAAACAAGTGATGAACAAACGTCTCCGAAATCAGTACAACAACTCATACAGAATACTGTTCGGATTGGCGCGTTATTGCAGCGCATCTACAATGTTTGCCGAAAGCCGTATACATGGATTCGTTCCGCTTTTGAGATATCGAGTTGCAGGCGTAAAGCTGCGGCAGGAGCTCAACACCAACTCTCTAGTGTAAGCGGCGCTCTCATGGAAAGCTGGTTCCCTGACCAGAGAATGGCAACAACTACAGAATAGCTACAGATACAATAATGGCCGTGATTGAAATGTAGTATTTATATTTTGTTTATATATATATATATGTGAACTTTTTTTTAATTATATTTTTTTGGTTTTCTTTTCATAACATAAATAATATTTTGTAACTTAAACCATTATATAATATGTATTATCTTTATGGCGAATCGGGTCGTCATAAAAAAAACTTGGTCACGTTGGAGTAACAGCATTATTATGCTATTTTTTCTCACTGGCAATGATACTTACATATCTAAATATAGATCCAATAGCGATAGCGATGAAGTGCAATATTAGTACCAATGAAATGAAAAAACTAGAAAGATAGAGAAAAAAATATATTATCGAAAAAATATTTAGTTGCTACCGAAATTCGAACCTGGACCATCTACAAAGTTGATTGCTTTTAAAAATGGAGTAGTAAATGTATTAATTGAAAATGTTAAAGAACATAAATTCAAAATTTGTCGAGGTTCGAATCCCGGTAGCAACTAAATATTTAAAAAATGGATGGATATAAATAAAACAATGTTATAACTCTTCTTGAGTTTATTTGCATCTCTCATCGACAGGTAAAGTATTAAACTTATTCACCTTTCGATGAGAGTTAGTTTCTCTCGATATTCGAGCAACGCAAATAAACTCAAGTAGAGTTATAACATTGTTTTATTTATATCCATCCATTTAGATGATTAAAATCTACGAAGTTAACGCCGATTCTATCAATAATATAACAAAATATTTTTTCGATAAATATATTTTATTCTGTTATTCTTTCTAGTTGATTAATTTGATTTGTATTAAAATACCACAGAACTTTGTTCTGAAAATGCGACTTCACAACAAAAATGCGTCCTTCTTATTATATGAATTGTCTCATAGAGATGTCTGTCTATGATTAGTCTGAGTTATTTCATTTATTCTAGCTCAATAAGTGCCTTATGTCCTTTTGTTGACTTTTTCCTACATCATATATTTTACAAAATACAGATAGATTTAATTACTAGTTTATATTTCAAATCATGAAATTGGAGTCAATACTAACATTGGCGGTACTACGTAGGTTATTTTTAATACAAGAATCATTTTGTTTATATTAACAGTGTGTCTTTTGAACTGGATCGTTGTCAGGAACTTATCTGCAATTCTAACTAGTAGTATTTTTACTAACCATGTCTATCACTGATCTCGCCGATTGTGAGATGGGATCGGTGATTCGTTCATTAAATATTCACCCAGCTCGAGTCACGGCAGAAGACCTGCAAGAGTTAGGGTGGAGGGTACTGAATTCACATTTTCTAGAAAATAAAATTAATTTTTGGGCGGAAAAGGCATGCACACCGATGACGACATACACAAAACTGTCAACAAGTGTTTCAAGGAACAGGCGGGAGATTTGGGAAAAGATGATAGGTTACCGTTAGTTTATTATTAGTTGTTGCCGAGAGATGGTGTCAATGATGGTCACATGTCTTGAAACCTATTTTTGGCATTGTTTTTAAAAAAGGTACATTTGGCTAGATTTAACTAGTTTCCTTTCAACTTCTATCGTGTAAATACATGTAAATCAACCCAATAAATAAATTATCAATAGCTGAAAAGAAAATTCTTATGCTACATTGTATATTGTATGAATATAACTAACAATATTTGTCCAGTGCACGGTGAAAGTGTCTTAAAAAGTTCAAACGAGTCGTATGTGGTTTGATAAGCTTCGTTCGGGGAATTTATCACTCCACTTGCAAGTCCTCGATGCAAGTCCTCGACTGACCTCAAGAGAACTTGCAGTTGTAACTAATGATAGAAATTATGTAATTTAATACATTTATAACATTTAAATTGCATCTTTTAAAATATTAAAATATATTATTTACTTAAAATGGCAATTATTTTTGCATCAAGTCAAAAGTTTAAAATATATTTTCATTGTAATCAGAAAGTCTTCACATAGTACAATAAATGGTCACGACTTTTTTTTGATTCTTATTTTTAATTTAATTTTTTAAATAGAGATGCGTATACGGAATACGCGAGACATTAATATTGTTGTTATTTTCAAACTAAGCTAAACGCTTATGCTATGAAAATCGGACTTGATCGCCTTCAGGAACGAGGCTCGAAGCTCCGATTGTTGTTGCGCTACCGGGATTCGAACCTGGACTTGTTTCCAAACCGGGGAAGGTGCGTTATCCAACTGTGCTACAGCGACACTCAAACGACGACAAATTAAAAGTAGTCATATTTCAAACCACTAAATTGGACCCGATGTATGACGAATAGTACTAATAAAGTATCCATGTTTTTTTTTAAAGATTCGTGTACCAAGTGGAAAATCTCTTCAGTCCAAACATACTTATCCAGTTCGTTGTGAAGTCACTTCTAATTTGCGTTCTCGGAATTCAAATCCTTTTCGTATGTTTTAATTCACTAATTAGGAAAATAATTAATTTACTCGAAAGTAAAAACATGTAATATTAAAACCATATTTGTACAGGTACCGGAACCACTGCCAACGACAATAGAATCGGTCCTCTTCTTCATAACCAGTCTAGGGCAGCTCTATTGCATTTGTCACTCTGGTCAGCAACTCATCGATTGTGCAAGTTTTGCTTTAAAATAAATTATAGTACTCATGTCGTCATACGATAAAACAAAAATGTATTTTTATTTCATTATTAAGGAGAACACATTCTTATTGTGAAGTTGTAATTATTCAGAACATGTTTGTGATGTTTTAAATACTAATAATTTAATGTATCCCGGTAGCGCAAAAACAATATTTTTCGAAAAAATTGATTTTATATGTGTATATTTATAATTAATACATTATATTAGTATTATTTTTATTTCATTATTACAAATTACAAAACCACCAGTAAGGGACCTAACCTTCGCCGTAAAGCAAAGCAAGTATTTTTAAATTACGAGTGCATATAAATACCAAAGATCACATGAAAGTGTGAATATTATGAGACAAAAGATAATTTTGTTCTTACTATTTAATCGCCAAACTTGGTAATATATAATATTCGTAAATCGTATACACAATACTTATATAGAGAGCCCTTTTTTACCATCCTGCATTGGGGTCCCATTTTTGTAGTTACGCCACTGTCTCTTGTACAGAGTGTAACAGAACTAGTCCACAATATTTGATGGGTGGATACCTGACTAAATTGCGAGTCGTGTCTAATCTCAACTCAATTTCAATCTCAATTTAAATACTTTATTAATTCCAAATTATATATTAAATACAAAAAAATAAATGTCGAGTGGATAAACTATTTTTTGTTAGGTGATTTAGGGCCTGAAGCAAAGATATACATTAATAATAGAATAATTTCGCAAATATTTATTTCGAAGTAGATAGACATCAAGCTTAATATTATTTTGTAAAAAAAATCAAAGAATATTTTCTGCAACGGTGCAGAATTTGCATATATTGTTTGAACAATTTCGACTCGTAATTTAGTCAGGTGTCCACCCATAAAATATTGTGGACAAGGTCTGGTACACTCTGTATTCGCGTTTGCGATATTTATCGATTTGTTGCTAAGTAATTAAGTGAATAAGATATTATTTTAAGTGAGTGCGCCGTTATGCAGCATTGGTGATTGCCGCCATATTGCCGCGGCCGGCGATATCATTTTATGCGTGTTAGTGCTATGTAAGCGCGATGTATAATGTGCACATAATTGTGATGTGAAGTGCTAATATTTTTCATTTTAAGCATCACATTTAACATAATAATATTAATAAAATGTGATGTCGTCTTTCCAAAAAACAAATATAATATAAATAATAATTTCCTAAATGTCATGGCCAGACAACATTAAACTTTTATTTTTTTATCTCAAAACCTTACGAAATCGCGGTCAATGGACGCTTATGATGAAATAATACATACGTTTTTGTTTTTAAGAATTTAGAATTTTATGAATTTTGGCACCAATATGATAATGTGATGCCGTTTCATCTAATCATTTTTTGGGCATCTAACAGGTTGTTCAAATGTACCTAGCTTCACAATCGTTACGTTCCGAGGTTGTCACTTTCGTCGTTTTGGTTTCCTTAGTTGGTAGTTGGGCTTATCCAGATCTGCTCTGATCTCACATGTCAAGTGAGTATATCTCTTATCTATGGTCAAGTGTCAGCCGTGAGTCGGTCGGTGTAATTTTTGTTGTGAAATAGCCTTATTTTGTTGAACAATATGGAAGTGAAAACATTAATTGTTTTAACAATTTTATCACTCTTGTTCGACGAGAGTTTTCAAGGCAGGTCAAAATCGTTTAATCAAGCTAGGGTAAGTTAAATTATAATCTTACCTGTTGCACAAATCTTTCACTTCTGTTTGAAGGATATGCAGACACTGCAATTAAATTGCATATTTTAGTTAAATGAAAATATTGTTTTTGTGTTTACAGCTTAATCATAATGCTCAAGACCTCGAGGATAACGATGTATCAAAACTGGCCCGCATGTCAGATACACAGCATATAAACAAAATATTGGACGAAATATTAGTTCCCAGGGTCGTCGGAACTAAACAACACGACAGAGTGGCTGATTACATTGTCGACACGTTGAAGAATTTAGGCTGGGACGTCGAAAGGGATCGGTTCAGGGATACTACTCCCACGTTTGGTGAACTTGAGTTCCAAAATATTATTGCAAAATTGAATCCAGAAGCTGATCGCTTCCTGGTGCTGGCTTGCCATTATGATAGTAAATATGTGAGGGAACACAACTTTGTTGGTAAGTTTAATTGTTCTTGTATTTTTTATTAATTTGTGTTATTATATTAATTATTTTTCAATCTTAGGACGATGTCACTGTTTAGGAATGTTTATTTCTTAGTCTTCTACGCTGATATCTTATTTTGATATGATAAATTGAACATTTTTGAAAATGTCTTTTATAACTAACCATTATCTTAGTATTATATTTTTGTCCATTTAAAATCTCCCTAAAAATTATGTATCAACCCCTATGTAAAGTACTGTAAATAACAAACTGTTTTTGGTAGTATTTCACGTATATTGGAATATGACTAAAAAAATACTATTTGTCATTTACGATAGATGAAGACGGTTCAAGCATCAGAAATATGTGCGAAGTTAAAAGAATATGAGACAGTAGAAGACTTTTTTAAATTATGTTTTTTAGTCTTTTATTATACATTTAAATATTGTATTTTAAACATGATACGTTTCCACTATGAACCTATTTTGTTTTTGTTATTTTCGATAATGACAGTTTTATCCTTCGCCAGTCACAAACAAGTTTTTCGCTGACACTGAATTTCCATAAATCTGCGTACTCCACTACTATCTTCAACATAAAAGAAGCTTCATACAGCCTTCGTTTAATTATTGTATTTGTTAATCGTTTAATTCACACATTATGAAACAAAAATATTTTAAATAAATTACTATTAACCATGATGACATGACAGATTTTGCGACTTAAATATAAGTCATAGTTAATTTTTTTATTATAATGGTAACAAATTTCACGACTTACACCGTATAAAGGTATTTAAAAGTGTCTAATAAATTAGAAACGTTCTCAATGTTTCTGACATAATATGGAAATCATACATATCACAGTACAAGATATGATAATATGTAATGATTTGGTAATATCAAATATCTTATCTCCCTGTATTTAAGTATCGTGGATTACTTGATTGTTCTATGATGTAGTGTCACATTATCATTGTTATTATTGTGTTATTCATGTTATTATTTTAGTTGCCATTTTTAAAATTATTTTAATAAAATAAAATGTTGTAGTATGTTGATTTATCTTGTATGAGATCGTCAACATTTTAGACAGTAAACCACTTTCTGAGGTTACATACCCAAAATAATTTATTTTTACCTACATAATGAATTGTAAGATATATTGTACGTTGTGGAGAATGTGTCTGAAATATACAACTTCCCTTGATAGTTATTATTGACTTATTTATACTTCTTAATACATCTTCATTGGTAAAATAGCATTGGTCTTTAAAATTGCATAATAATTTTTTTTTATTCATACACCACGATCCAAACTTAGAGGGAACATTGGTGTGGACTACAGTAATAATATTTGTGCTGTTGTTCCAATGTTTCAGCTGGATAGATTATAATCTATTCTGAATGTTCACAGTTGATAATATAGCACGGAAATGCCAAAATTCTCACACATATCATCCATTTTGCATAAGTGAAAATAAAACACTTGTTTTTTTTATTCTATTCGTTTAATTTACTTGAAACGTGTTTCGCCCTGTTATCAATTTAACAATTTGTCTTTATAACTATAATTGGGGACAGCAAAATTTTATTTTAACATGAGTTGAAAAAGTACAACATTGTTCATTGAAATTCTGAGGATTTTCATACATTTTGAATTCTTTTAATTATTCTATGTAACCATTTGGTTTCAACACTAATGTTATTTTAATGTCATGGGTAATTTGTAGAATAGCACAGTTATATAATTTTATAATCTAAGAAGACAATACGGCAAGAGAGACATTTTTGGTATTCTGGAATTTATATAATGTTTGCATGATTCTAGGAAATAGTTATGTTCAACATAAATGATATTTTTTAAATGAATGCACCAATGACGAATTGATTGATGACGCATTTCAGATATGTGATTATGGAGTTCTATAAACTTACCTCGGAAAAAGTAAAAATGAACTACATTGACTTTGTTTCTCTGAAATAATTTAAATTATGCTGGTTGATGTACGAGGTGACATACAACACGGCATGTATTTTCAAGAGCTCCGTATTCCACATTACTTGAATGATAGAATTCACCCGCAGGAATTGTTGTAAAATAGATCATTAATCGTGAGATGACCAAGTTTAGTGAGCGTGCATTTGCATGTCCAAAATTGTTCCTCTTTACATTCAGTCGTAAGGAACAGTGCACCAGAGATTTTATTTAAAGATACTGAAAACGCACCTTTTTCAAAATTATATCCATAAGTTTGAATAATTATTTTTAACTTTAAATACTTATGCAAGACTTAACAGTTTATTTGTAAAGCGTCATTGAGGTTAAATTTTTACAAAAATGGCGCTATATAAATTATCCAGTATTTATTTATAAAAAAAATTACTGTCATTTAAAAATGTGTCAAATGCATTCAAAATCTATAGAACTTATATGACCTACTTGTTAGTATGTACATATTTTTAAATTCATAAACAAGATTATAATACAATATTTTATGGCTGGATGGATACTTGACTAAATTATGAGTCGAAAATGTTCAAGAGATATGTGCCTAATCTCAACCATGTTAGATATATAAGGATTTAAAAAAAATTGTAATTATGTGATTATTTCGATTAATTGAAATATTTTATTAATTCTAAATTATATAAAAAAATAAACGTTATCGAATTTCGAGCGGCTACACTATTTTTTGTTAGGTGATTTAGGGCCTGAAGCAAAGATATACAAATATTTATTTCAAAGAACGATTTTGTAAAAATTTCAAATAATAATATTTTCCGTAACAGTGCAGAATTTTCATATATTTCTTGAACATTTTTGACAAGTAATTTAGTCAGGTATCCACCCATAAAATATTGTGAACTGTATAACTGTAAATATAATTTAGATTTCTTTTTATTTACGTACATTATGTGATTAGTGGAGATTTCAAATCTGTGTTACTGTCGACCACATCCTCCCCACATCTATCAACTAAATCATTATTTTTAATGCCCGAGTCAACCTTGAGAACTAGATCCATTGTAGAATATCTATTGTTGTAATTTATATATTTCTGTTTCCCTCTAAAATATAGTACATATAATTTTGATAATACATTCTGACATGCCAACACATAAATTTATAAACATTTAAAAAAAAAACTTTCTGTGACTAATTTTTAATATGACTGCAAGCATTTATACCCAGTTAAGTTAACAAACCGTGTAATAAGGTGGTCTCATTTTATATATATTTTTTATATTATATATTCTATTAAAAAAATATTGTGCGTAATGTAATATCAACATTGAATTGAATTATGGAAATCTGTTGTCATAAAGACTCGATTATCAATGTGTTCAAGTTTCGGCCCCATTAACGTGAATGACTATTGAGTCAACAAAGCACGTCATCATTACTCTGGTCTTTGAAGTATTCACACATCTGCAAAACATAATTAAATATTATGTGACATATTTGTACACATTACGTATCGGAATTTGGTGTAAGTAAATCAGACGATTTAAAACTGCAACATTGAGTGTGCTCGAGAAAATATATGAAAGTGTAGTATTCTAGAACAGTGTGTGGTTTTCTATCCTCTGCCTATCCTGTTATTAGTTAGTTAAGTCAGGAGAGGAGTGGTTTATTCAGAATTAAGAATATTGTTAATTCGACACCTTAGAATAACAAGTTTCCAACTAATATTTTGGGCCAATTTAAGTTATTGCGTGAAATAGGTTCCAAATGTATTATTCTTTATTTCTTCCATACAAACCAACTCGTATTTAATGGATATTAAATGAAATAGCAAGAGCTGACAGATCCAACTGCATCAGTTATTTATTTCAATTTATAAATCATTGTTAATTTATAATATTATTATTTATTTTTAATTTCCTTCATCTCACAGTGGTCATTGATAATACTGAAAATAAGTTAAGACCTTAAAACTGATCATATTTGCATACTCTAAACAAAATATAAAGATGTCTCAAAATTAACGCAACATTTTAATTAAATAGAAAACACAGTTTTTAGTCTTAAGATTTTTATTTTTTTATTGAATCATAAAGTACATGGGATAGAGTTATTTATGGAATAACACATCGGGTAAGTGGCCTCCACGGCTTTGCTGGCACATACGTACTCTTTTGTCGAAATTTTCCATGACCATTTTGCGTAATTGCTGACTGGCTTGTTTTTGGATGACCAGTGTGTTTAGCGTCTCCAACTGATCCAGTCTCTCTAAATTTTTCAATTAATCTCTTCGCAGTTGATGAAGTTAAAACACTATTCCGACCATATTTTGTATTAAATGTTTGAATTGCGGCCACCAAACTTACTTTATTTTTGAAATATTTTGAAATATAACGCCCCATTTTTATTAATCCTAAACTCTTAGCTGTCAAATTATTATTTTTTCAGGGTTGCCAACAATTTACTGTAGAAATAGCGGCAAATTCAAATCTTGCGTTAATTTTGGGACACCTGTATATGTTAAAATTCAATCAACACTTTTGAGCTCATTATCTCAAAAAAGTGTCAGTGTCGGATGTACCTTGTTATTCTGAGGGGTCGAATTGTTAATTTTTGATATGTATTTAATTCCTATTATTTGTGTACATATTTATTTCCACTTGTGTAATCAAGATACAGGTGTGCATCTAGTTTGATAGCAAATATGCACTTATGAATATATATAATATATTCTGTATGACTGATGACGCCATTGACGCAAAATCTGTATACCATTGTTTAACGCCATCTTTTGAACGATGTCTGTGAATATTTCAGACAGATTTATATAATAGTTTTGTTTTGATAGCTGTTGAAAGTGGGCAAGTTTGTGTTTGTTTGTAACCACAACCATGGAAAAAGAACAATATCAGTCAGTGATTTGATTAGTTTTCCTTTGATGAAAAGACGTTCGAGGAAATCAAAGTGAGGTTGAATTCCGTTTATAAGGACCATGCACTTCGATGACTACAGTCAGATATTGGTTTAATGTATTCAAGCATGGCCGAATATACATTTTTGATGAAGAGCACCCAGGCCATCCGATTGAGGTAACTATGGAGGATATGATCAACAAAATCCACGATATCATGTTAGCAGATTGCCGGATGAAAATCAGAGGATTGCTGACATTGTAAACATCTTAATTGAATGTGTAAAATATGTAAATATGAATGTGTAAAATATCCTATATAAAAAATTGGGCATGAGAAAGCTATCAAAGAAATTGGTGCCGCGTTTGCTCACAGTGGAACAAAAACAGAATGGCAACTTCAGAGTTGTTTAGACATGTTTAAGCTTTATCTGAAAGAGTTTCTGCGGGATTTTGTGACTGTCGATGAAACACGGATCCATCACTAACTACACAACAGATATAAACAGTCAAAACGGTGGACTTCACCTGGCGAACCTGCTCCAAAGAAGGCGAAAACGGTTCCATTGGCCGGAAACGTCATGGCCACCATTTTTTGGGATTTCCGAAGTGTCATCTTCACTGACTATTTGGAGAAGGGAAGGACAATCACAGGGCAGTACTAAGCCGATTCGACGTTGAATTGATAAAAAAAAAATTGGCAAAGAAAAAAGTGTTCTTTCACCATGACTTACGCTATGAATTGCTGCCTCGTCCGTCATATTCTTCAGATTTGGTCCCATGTGATTTCTTTTTGTTTCCAAATTTCCAACGAGGAATTCATTGCTGAAAAAGAGGCCTATTTTGCTGAGTTTGACAAATCATATTCTATTAAGTATTAAGGAGAACACATTCTCATTGTGAAGTTGTAATTATTCAGAACATAGGTCTGTGATATTTTAAATACTAATTAATTAGAAAGATATATATAAAATTGATTTTATATGTACAATATCTTTCTAATTAATACATTTAATTTGTATTTAAATCATATTCTTTTGGTGGCATAAAAAAGTTGTAATATCCCTGGACTAAGTGTATCGAGCTGAAATGACACTATGTTGAGAAATAAATAAAATATATATATGTTAGAAAGGAAGTTTCTCGATGAACCCGCATCTGTTGCAATGTTTTAGGTAAATCTTATTATCAGCGCTAATTGAAATCTCCGATAATACAAATTAAATGTATTAGTTAGAAAGATATATATATATAAATTTAATTTATCGAAAAAATTGCAACTTCACAATAAGAATGTGTTGTCCTTAAAAATAGACATCACTAATCTTTACTTTGTATAATTAGGGTGTTTAACTTTTGGTAATTCTGTGAGGTAAAATATTATTGTTGTTATTTGTTTGTGCGATATGTGTTGACCAACAGACGCGGGATATCTAAGAAACTTCCTTTTTAAATTACTTAATCCACTAAAACCTCAAATTTAACATATGTATTATAAATAAAGATATTATGATAAATTAATAATTTTATTTCAAGTTTTATATGCTTTAGAAGCATAATTCTCTTTTCAAAAATCCTTACAATTTTATATTTTTATTCAGGCGCTACAGATTCGGCTGTGCCATGCGCCATGATGATGAATCTGGCATTCGTCCTGAAGAATCAGCTGAAAGCAGCCAAGACCAACAATGAGATTAGTTTACAATTAATTTTCTTCGACGGAGAAGAAGCCTTCAGACAGTGGTCATCGACTGATTCTATTTACGGAGCTCGGCATTTGGCTTCCAAGTGGGATAAACAAGTATTCAGAACTGTCGGCTCTGACACTGCAACTGAACTTGATAGAATAGTAAGTTAAAATTATATTATTCCCTGCTATTTTTTTACATTATAATTTTCCTGTGAGTAAGATGCGTAACATGCTCGACACTTTCGAGATGTGGTGATTTTTTAATTTAATTTAATTTTTTTTTTTTGCATCACATTCTTCAGAATTTCTACAACATGCAAGAAAATAATTCTTTCATACTTTGGGTATATCGCTAAAAGAGATAGAGATAGCCTGGAGAAATTGGTGATCAAGGAAACATACGAGGACGGAGAGCGAGAGGTTGATCTCCAATACGATGGGCAGAGCAAGTCTGATACATTACCGTAGCCTCTCTACACGTCGCACTAAACAAGGTCCAAGATTGGAAGCAAGCAGTTCGCGCTGTGGAAGCAGAATAGAGCACATTCAACTTCCTTTTTGATAATTGTCTTATTTATCAATAATTGTTTAATTTTATTTTTTATTATTATTTTTAATTATTTTTTTGATGGATTTTTAAGGGAATAATAATAGAACCATTAGAACTGTCTTTAACTCATTGAGTAAGTACTGATTTAGTGGGAAAAAATTTTGGTTAAACTAGGTTTAAATTACACTCTCTTTTAATGATAGTAATATTGCTCAAATTATTTGTATACAATTTGATTTATTGTACGAATTAAAAAATATATAACACACATCTATACAGATATATGTAAAATTTATTTTATATAGTTTCATGGTTTTTTTTCATCTTCGGCAATAGGAAGAAGTCGCAGGGGGTGATGTCCGGTGAATATGGAGGCTGATGTGTCATAACGGTGTTATTTTTGGTCAGAAATTTACGATCAAGCAGTGATGTTTGAGCAGGTGCATTATCGTGGTGCAATTGCCGCGAGTTGTTTCACTACAAATCTGGGCATTTTCTTCGGATTGCCTCACGCAAACAGCGTAGAACTTCCAGGTAGTACTCCTTATTGACCGTACAACCTGGTGGAAAGAATTCACGCTACACACTATGCTGCTGAAATCGAAGAAAATAGTGAGCAGAACCTTCACATTGATCGAACTTGACAAGTTTTTTTCAGAAAGCTTCCAGTGGGACGATTGGGCTTTTCTTTCAACGTCATATCCATACACCTATGTTTCATCATTAGTTATGATTCGTTTGAGTAGTTTTGAATTGTCGTTGACTTCATTCAGCAACTTCTGAGCAATCTTCATTCGGTACGGTTTTTGGTCAAAATTGAACAATTTCAGAACAAAAATTGCTTAGCATGAGCCAAATGATGTTCCAACATCATTAGCAACCTCTCTGATAGTGTTTCAGCGATTATCTATAATAATTTTCTTCACTTTTTCGACGTTTTCATCGGTTGTTGATGTGCTAGGGCGTCTTCAACGTCTTCATGGCTTTATTGGAAACGTTTGTACCACTTGTTTTATTTATAGAAGACTCACCAAAAGCAACATTCCAATATGGTGTTGCACTTTATTCCATTTTTAAAGTAAAATTTGATGCAAATTCATGTTCAATTTTTTACGTAAGTTGAAAATCGCCTAGCACTCCGAAAAACGTGTAACTTCTTTGAGAGCCAACAATAAAGAAAGTATTCAATATGGCTACCAATGTCAAGATATGTCAGAGACAATTCCAATAGAGTCAAAAATTCCACGCATGTTTTGATCAAACCTTGTACTCAGGTTACATATAGATTATATTGTTGAATAATCTGTACTGATGATATCGAAAAAACGACATTACATATGGGTACTTCTAATACAATTTGAATACAATTTTCCCCATATCAAGTTAAATGTGATTTGTTGTATGTCGCATAGTACTCGACAGATATGAAGTTTAATTAATCTAATAGTATTAGTGACAATTTTTTTTGTATTATTTGTTTTTTTTTCCCAAAAATTTTTCCCTGAACGAAAAGGATGCATGAATCAATACGTATTCCCGCATGGGGCTTTAAAAACGATATCTGCTAATAACAAAATGATCAAAATGACTGTTTTGTAATAATATTTTTGCCTCTTTTTTATAAGTGTTAATTCAACGTAAGCTGCTCAGAAAACTAAATCATATTAGCGTAATAAATTTGTACCTCAAAATATAAATAAATTTTGTGTTGTTCAAATTTTCGTTTAACCTCTTAACTCTTAACTGTCAAACTTTATCATAGGTTTTAATTTCTGTTATCGTTCCAGGATGTTCTGGTGCTGCTTGACCTGATCGGCGTCAGTAACCCAAAATTCTACAGCTACTTCTCCAACACTGCGCGCTGGTTTGCACGCCTTACCGCCATTGAGGAAAGTCTTGCCGAGATGGGGCAGTTGAGAAATTACAGAAGCAAATATTTCATTAACAGAAATTTTGGGTCATACGTGGAAGATGATCATATTCCTTTCTTGAGGAGAGGTACGTTGAGTTATTATTATTATTATATTTGGGCATTAACATAATTTATAAAATAATAGAAAATTTCATCAGAAGGCAATTATGATATAAAGCAATTTATTCGTCACCATTGAGTTGAGACATGAAAAATTGTAATAATGTAGTCATATAAAGAGTTAAATTTACAGCAAAATGTCGACTACCTCCGCATATTTCATTCCCCAAAGAATGCAATCTGTGGTCTGCGTAGTTAGCTAATGCATGTGTTCCGACATTACCACTGTAATTAAACAATGAATTGTGTCTCGGATGACCTCAATGGTGCGTGAAAGTCAAGCAAACCAACAATCTGGGGGCAGTCTATCATACAATGATCCTGTATAGAAATATAAGGTCGGTCTTCGTACATCTCACTGATAATTTTAACAATTTCAGACGACCAAGGAGATAATCATAATTAATATCCTCAGAGTGTATATTTAATTTACAATTAATGAATCTTAGAATCTTATTGTAGATTAATAAATTTAATTCTTTCAAACGGTTTTTATATTTAGCGAGTAGCTTGTTGGTGTAGTGGTCAAGTCGCTGGCCTAGTGATCTAGTGGTCGGTGATTCGCGCCTCATTCCAGGACTCCAGCAAGTTAATCCTATTTTCATAGCACAAGCGTTTAGCTTAGTTTGAAAATAGTAAGAATATTGATGTAACATGTATTCCGTGTATTCTCTATTTAAAAAAAAAAAAAATTATTTGAAAATGTCACCACAGTTATATATAGCATGCTTGATGAATTAGAGTCAGTCTTCACAGTAATGAACAGGTTTCATTTTACCAAGCTGGTCAAAAAGTGAAGAGGTCGATAAATGAACTCCTCAATATTTTATTATAACAAAAGTTAAACCCTGTAAATAAGGGAAAGGGTAGCTCCCTGATTAGGGATATAATTATGTTGATGACGGTACCCACTTGGCGCTAGAGGGAGAAATCGTATCATCTTAGAACGTTAAGTAGTCTCTTCCCTGCTGACGACTATGGGACATCGAGTTTTGATGGTTCTCATACAGACCATAGTACTGGTAGGTGCTTGATAACAGTTTTAAGTGTGAGGGGTCATTAAACAAGATGGTTGTTAAGTTAGGGGTGTCTTTCAAGAGAAGTGTAGCATGAAAAAAAAAAAGATTGTATTATATAATTGTACAGTAGAACCTCTATATTTATCATTAATTTGTTTCTGAGGGCCTGATGAATATAGAAACAGTTATTCCCATAACAAATAACTGAAATTCAATTAATTCGTTCCCAGCCCCTAAAAACAGCACACAAATTAATACATTTTATGTCAAAACTTTACCTTTATTGGACTGAGGAGACGTGATGATAGAAGCGGAAGAGAAGGAAAGTTACAAATATTTAGGAGACAATTTAAACATCAGGTAACTCTAATTCTGGTGGTGGTTTTCGTTTGCCGATGATTCGGTAGCACTCGATTTAACAAAGAATTTACCTGTTTCTGTCTGTTTTTTAAAACCTTCATGAAGTAGTCAATCACATTACCATTGAATCCATTTATGTTTTGGTTGACTATGGCAACATTTGGGTGCCGTTTTTCGACCATATTCTGCGTTTTGGCCCAGTTAGACACTATTGCCAGGCGATGGAAGTGATAGAAGGATATAGAAAATATTAACAAGTATGGAATTATATGTTTGTTATCAAAATGTGACGAATATCGAACTAGATAAATATAGGGGCTGATGAAAATAGAGGTTTCACTGTATTTATATGAGATTAATAAATGAATAAAAAATAAAAAAATGAAATAACATGCTCTGAAAAGGTGAATAATTCATATTTTGATGATGTATTAGCACATTTGTTCTTTTATATATAGATTTAGATTTAATTATAATATTTTATCATGATATTTACAGGTGTTCCTATTCTTCATATAATTCCTTCACCATTCCCCGAAGTCTGGCACAAACCCTCCGATAATCGCAGTGCCATCGACATGAACACAGTGGAGAACCTCAACAAGATATTCCGGGTATTTGTGAGCGAGTATCTCAACCTCAAACTATGACTAGAGCCGGACAATGAGGATATTGATCAGAAGGACGAATTCTGATGGCGATCCTCGTACGCTTTGCTCAAAAGTGTTTACACCTAATTTGATTTCTGACTTGTCAATGATTTTTGGAACTTTGAAACGTAAAAATAAATCTATCGTGTGTTTAGGATTTTGAAATTGTTCTTTTTTAATCTTATTTAATAGGTGTACATATTAATTCTCGGCTCCTAAATGTAGTAAGCTGTAGCACGCAGTCAGAGTTTGCTCTTTTCTCCTGACAACAAAGACACTACAACACTGCTGTGAAATGCTGAGCATTATCAACTTCAACTTTTTTAATTGAGTGACACAATTGAGTAGAAAATACCGTTTACTGGCAATGGGACTAGGCAACTGATACTGCTGCATGAACATGTAAGACCGCACATAGCGAATACCACCATGTTCGTTGAGTTGGGAAGTTCTCCCTCACGTTGCTTATTCTCCAGACTTGGCCCCCTTCTGATTATCATTTGTTATCGGTCCCTACAGCACCATTTAGTCGATTTACACTTTTAAATGCCCAAAGATGTTGATTAAAGTATTGCCAATTTGATCTATCCAAAACCACCGTCCTTTTGCGGAGATGGGATTCGCCAGCTGCCGAATCAATGTCAAAAATGTATAGATTATTACGTAGATTAAAGTATGATTAATTTTTTTATAAATAAATTGTCAATGTGTTGTAAAAAGGCCGAGAATTTGTATATTAATTTAATGTATGGTTTTTGTATGATTTTTTCTCTTTGGGTATTTGATTGCGAACCTACAATTAAATGTCATTATATGTTACAGCAAATTAAACATCTATCATCTATATCTTATCACATCATGACTTTCAATTTAGATTGTACTCTGGTTGTCGGTGAATATACATTCCTATGAAGTTTTGTACGTAATAATAATATATTTTTTTTACTCTTGTATTCAACCCAATTAATTATATTCAGATTCATAAATGTACGTAAGAGCGGTTTTTTTTGTGATAGAACACACCGGAACCTTTTTTCGGTGGCTCTTCCAGTGTTTTAAAGGTAATTTATGAAAATTTTAACTTTTTATGCATTTTGATACTATCCAAAAAATACTAAAATAAAAATTGTGTGCTACATATATGTATAATACAACTGAATATTGATGCCTTAGTAAATTCACAGATTTCACACATTTTGCAATATACGGAGGCTTTAGACGTACCACACTTATTTGAAAATCTCTTCGGTGAATTGACGTAAATTTGTAAGGAAACTACCGAGAGAATATTCGTAGTTGGCATTTGTTAATATACGCCAGCCATGAGATGTTTCGTGGTCGGTAGGGAATGTGTTAATGAATATGGTGAAACATTCATATTGTGGTATTTGCTAGATATTTTTGTAATGTAAATTCATTAAACATATAAGTAATACATATGTGTACACGCATACATTTATGTGATTTAACAAATACTTGTGATTTCTGTAAAATTAAAGCACATTAACTCGCAAGGTTGTCGAGATTGTGCCGGCCTCAGAATTACTGTCTTGACTGATTGTGTGTGTATAAAAGAGCGTTATTAAACCTTCAAATGTGTTATTTGTATTTTTTTGTTTTTCAGTATCTAGATAGTGTTGTACACTCATTGAATATACAGTTCTCGGAAAAAAACTTAGTTAAATAGAAATACATATTAGGGAGGCTGGAAAGAAATCCATTATTTTTTATGTCATCAAAATATTTACATTTTATTCTAATATATAATAACTGTTCAAAGGTTTTTGGTGAAATTTTGTGGAATTCTGTAAATTGAGTTAAAACACTGTTTTATTCCATTATATTTTATTGTATTTTTTATTTATTATCTTAGTTTTATTAACCACAATTGAGTTTAAAAACCATCTACCGGTTTCGGAAAACACTTTTCCTTCTTCAGGATGTCATAACATAACATATGACATCCTGAAGAAGGAAAAGTGTTTTCCGAAACCGGTAGATGGTTTTTAAACTCAATTGTGGTTAATAAAACTAAGATAATAAATAAAAAATATGAATCTTAACCACCAAGTTAATATTGCTAATTTTAAAAGTAATATTTTATTGTATTTAAATGTTAGAACGTTTTCGAGAACATCTTCCCGTTATCAATAATATAATTCAACTAATATATAAAATGCGTACAATTTTGCTTCAAGGTTCAATATTCCTTAATTAAAATTTATAATAAAGAGAACTTTATTTAATGGAAGTTCGTTATATAGAAGTTGTACTTCGTTATATAGAGGTTATATAAAAATGCTTGTGAATTGATTTTAAGTTATCTTTAGATTGAATAATGTACTAAATATTTTCAAAGGATATTGGATGGATGAATTATGTATTTGTGTCACAATGACAATATATTATACATATCAAGTTTATGTACTTATTCATATATTTTAAATAGTGCTTATTGTGAAAAAATTAGCTATCGTTAAATGCTGTCTGCAATAATACGCATGATGTTTTGTATTTTTTAACAACTATAAGTTTACTGTAATATATATCATGTTCCGTCCCACAGAACTAACCGGATAAAATAAAATGCCACAATTGTTTTTTTCTATGATTTAAGAAATCTAATGTAAGTTGCTCTTATAAATTGATACACGTACCTAATATTGTATTTATAATTGTTATTTTATATTTATGTTATATTCAGAACATGTTTTCCTGTGAGATTTAAAATTATCATGAGCGTGTATGCCGATGTTGCGTTTTATGTAATAATTGTATTGTGATCATTAAAAACCTACTGAGTAGCATTAAATATGATTAAATAATATATACATGTGAGGCAAATATTAAAATTGTTTATTTATTGAATTAAATATAAATTGAGAAAAAACTTGACAATGTCATGCACTACAAAGCAGACCCAGACAGAGTGGAGTGGAGAAATGAGAATTCCTCCATCCGAGCTAACTCAGCTGTCGAGCGCAGCATTGCCAGTTGAATATGCAATTGCAGCTGGATGAAATTAATTTTCAGGACATTTTAAAGTTACACAATGACAGTTTGAGAGAGCAATTTTATATTTAGATTGGTCCTGAAGGAGAAATAGTATACCAACATTTATAGGGTAGTTAAACAAATAGATGGTTTAGATCCTCCTCATGTTGACATTCACCAATTGGGGAATTGAGAATATTTGAGACACGAAAGCTAAGTTTTATTCTTTCGGAAAACAAATTAAGATGATCAAGGAGTTCATTATATTCTGTGGACCGATCGACACTGTTAGTGAGATATCTATTATTTCCTATTGAAAGGTATATCTCACTAAAATATAAGGAACACATTTAAAGTTGAAAAGAAGTTAACATTGTGTAATATGTAATTCATTCTTCCTGCAAGAAAAAGTTCCAGGTACCGGTCCCGGTGGTAACTATATATTTTTTGACGCATTGGTTTTTTCTGTATGTTTAAGAGAGTAGTTTATCTAATTTGTTTTAATTTTTAATGTTTTGAATAGGATATATTAGTTTTTGGATGTTAAAAGGAACACCTAACCGTGATGAAGGACTTAATTAGGATGAAGACTTGTTGATATGAGACACTTGCGTAGGGGTTAGGTTGTCAGCAAAGCCGAAATATCCGTAAAGGTGAATCATTAGGGCTATTAGCTCTTTATAGCCGTAATCTCGTTATAATGAAGTTTGACTGTATTCTGGTGTCTCCGACTTTTCTGGCTATTTCGGTTCTCATTACAGCGTCCATCATCAGGGCTGATGTTGCTGTTTTTTTTCTTCAAAAGTACGAGGATAAGTAAAAAAGATCTAAATTTTCGCTATAACACACCTTCAATGTTTTACTGCCCTCTTCAATGTTTTACTGCGCATGCATGCTTAGAGTTGGTACAACTGCGGTCACGTGTGCGAAATTTGATCCCGATCGTGTCATTCGCCTCCAGTAAATGTTTTATAACTCTATAAGCTCTAGGGTAACCATGATGCAATATTTATATATATATATATATATATATATATATATTTAAAATAAATTGACCGTGAGCACTGATTTTCAAAGGTAATTATTTATCCTGTTTTCTAGTACTCTTAAAATAATACATAGGAATATTAGTGATAATCAAATGAAGAATCAGGATCGTTTTCATCGCTTGAATTAATGCTCACGAGGGACCGTTGTAATCATGTACATATATCATCAACAATGACTTCTTTTTCCCAGTATTGTGATTCAGTTATGAATACATGTCAGCAAACGTTACTCCACTCATTGTTTGTAATTAAAGATATTTTCTCATTAACCAACCTTTCGACATAATTCAATGTCGTATCAGAACTCCTAGAACCCACATATCTCTTAACACTTACTGCTCGGTGGGTCAAAACAAAACACGTTCGGTAGTTGTGGGTCTTTTTAGACCTACCCCAAGTTTTCGGTGTTTTAGCTGTTTTTTGGGATATTTATTACAGATATATAATTTACAATATGATCTTTCTACTAAAAATTTAAAGTTTTTTTTTAAATATTATGAATAATGTACATATTCTTCCGCATCTACAAACGCTCTATTCAGACCAAATACAAATATCCACTGGACAAATGATCTCGTCGGTTCGACTGCCTGCCTGCGGTGTGTCGGTTATTATAAACATTTTACCTTTTTATATTTATATAAGTGAAATAAAAATATTGTAAATAAAATTACATCCTTTTTATACGAAATGCAATTTAAAATATATATAATGTTGATTGCGTTTTGTAAATTCTGATCAGTAAATTGTTTGTTATTATCAGAATATAATAATTAAAAATATAAATAATAATTTACGTAATTTAAAAAATAAGTAGGTAAAACAAGCCGCCTTTTGTCATTTAAATATTCTTTAACCATAATGTATTTTTAAACAACATTTATATTTATAATTCAAAAACAACAATATTGGAAAGTCGACCCTATGGTCACCAGGTAGGGTCATAAAACTTAATATTTTATTGGTGACCCTTGGTGACGCCTCAAATATGTATATTACCGCCAGATGAAAATAATTCAAAACAAATTATAATATAAATATGTTTACAATAATTGTACTGCATCACAATACACGGATCAGGTATGTGTCCTCTATATGTCCTCTAGACGGAACGTTAGAAAGGATAGTAGTAAAGGCAGTAAAAAGTATACCTTAAAGATTGACAATATATGATTTAGCGTGAGCGGTGAGAGGTAATCCCATAAAAGCGACGGTCTTAGGGCAGTTTTCGTGCGTTTTTTCACATTTTTATCAATAACTCATTTGAATCTCATCCGACAATATTCATACGTATCTTAAATTATTTGAAAATGTTTAATAAACGATTAGGTAGAAGGAAAACAGCATTAAACGAATATTTGTTACGTAATTGATATTTTTACAAACACTCGGGTCAGATCTGACCCACCACCGCAGAGGATGGGTTAATAGTAGCCCAAACTTTTTCTATCGGGTTAAGATCTGGATGATCCCGCGCCATCAACCAACCACAGCAAGCATAGCTACCAATGCACTGATACACCCTGTGTATTATACACAATGGTATCAGTGTATTAAAAAATGTAGATGATTTTTGACTTGTCCTCGTATTTAAGTATTCAAATAAAATTGATATCATTCATCGTCCAGTGAATAAAGCTAACTTGAATCAACAATACTGTTTATCGACCTACTTTAACATTTGCTAATAATATGCATACATAAAGATTCCCAATATAATATTATATTATCAGTTCAGAGTTCGTGAAACACAGAGTTAGTATTGGCATGAAGGGTGCATGCACAGACAATACCGGCCCTAGCCTTTGTGGCGCCCTTAGGCGAAATTTTTCTGGGCGTCCTCATCCTTGATTTAAAAAAAACCGATTGATCTGTTGATCTTAGATTCCGCAACTATAATGTCCTCTTGCGATCGGACCCTCTTTTCCGTGATTTAATCTTGCACTGGTGATAAGGTGGATGGCGTTGTATTACATATATCTTTCAAGTTTTGCTTCACACGGGCAAAATATTCAAATTCCCAAATCGTCATTGATTTCTTAGTCCATTTCCCAGTTATTATTAAAATTATCGGTGAGTTTTTCAGACAGACAGATTTTTTAATGCACCCTATATGTTATAATTATTGTGATACTGAAGAATTAGCTGCCATTCTCCAGGGCAACATTCCATCGGAGACGTTTGAGATGATATTTGAAGAAGCAGATGACTCTTTTGGATTTGTATGACGTTCGTCTTGCTTTTCTTGTATTATGTATTTTGTAATGCTCACAATCTTTTTATTTTGATGAAACTGTAGCTCTTATTCCGCTTTTCGTTTTTCATATTCTTATCAAGATGGCTTTTTTTAACGTTCCAATTTAACTCAGACTCGAGACTTACATTACAAAAATAATTAAAATTGTGTCACAATTAAAATTCTTTCATTGGGAAGATGCAGACACTTTTTAAATCGCAAAAATGTGTCAATTCTATATAAATATAATATTTTAAAAATTGAGGGAGTCCCGGCTTGCTCGGCGCCTTATTATTTAACTCCTTGGCGGCCCACGTCGCAAGTTTCCGACAGAGAAAGAGATGGCACGAGAAGTGTCAGAATTAAAGTTGGCTATTGTGAGTATCACGGAAAATTATCATCAAATAACGCATGATATCACCGGCGCCGCAGATTTGTACTTTAACCAAATTATTATTTCCAGTAGCGATATCGTACGGCGCCTCATAGAAATCTGTTTCAACTCAAGAACACAACTGATTTTTCCTCCAGTTGGCGCTCACTTTTGCGTTGCCAGATCACAATTTCATTAAATTTGAAAATTTAACACACATACTCTTATGTCGACGTCAAAATACAGTCAACTTTATTGATTTTATTTTTACTTTACTTTTAGGGTGACTTATTTCGTTAGTGGAGACTGCCGACTTTTCAGACATTCCCATTACTACCGCAGAGAGCTATCCGGTATCGTACCATGGCTACTGGTTACGCCGCCGGTGGCTATAAGGGTGTAGCGAAAAGAGTTTGCGATAAAGACTGCGGCTCTCGTGGGTCTTTATTGTCGAAGAATAGAATTGATAAAACGAGAAGATCTTTTAATCACGATCACAATGTTATTTAGTATGTTCATCATGAGTGAGGAAGTGCTGCACAACAATCAATACGTGTGAATGTATAATTAGTCTCAAAAATTATTGTTCGATTATTGTTCGCGGTTACTGTTACGTGTTACAGTTCGAGAACTTCTGCTCGTATGGTGTTATAATATTTATTAATACATCAGATAGTTCTGTTTCAATGATGTATAAAATAAAGTTATTCATAAAACATGAATTTTATTTTGCGTAAAACGAAACAGTGCTAATCGAACCGCATCGCACCACGGATGCTTGGAAAGATATAATCTTATTTGAAAATGATTCTTTGTTCAAAGTTTACGGTATTTGATAAATTAACTAAATATCCAGATATCTCTTTCCACATCCTTAAGAGAATGGTTCAAAAATCCCGCTCTCCGCTTCGCAGTACCGGAAATGCCAGGCTTCACTCGACCACTTCCTGCTCTGGGACTATGGTATTGTGGTGCTTGGCCGATTTACGTCGCTTATACTCTTGCAGCTATAACGATTACTGTGATCGCCGAAACGTTGTACTGCCTGAAGTTTTGGGATGACATAGGTTCCACGTGTGCAATATTAGCCACAGCCATTGAGGGAGTGAGAGCCTTGTACATCTGCGTTAGATTCATGTTCAGAACCGTCGAACTGGCAGCTTTCATTAAACAGTTCACAGCACAAATATATCTGGCAGCGGAGAAGAGGATGATTCTGGTGAATGCTGTATCGGCTGCGATTCTCGGGTCGATGTTTTCGAAATGTTTCATACCGTACTTGAGTACAATGTACTTGCCACTGGAAAACAGACAGTTTCCCTTCGAGGTACACTACCCCTTTCCTTACAGACATATGGTAACATACCACGTACTGTACATCCTGGGAGCTCACACCGGCTGGGCTTGTGTCTTGTGCGTCATCGCTCACGACTCTGTGCTGTGCTACATGCTCGTCTACACCTGCGCGCATTTAAAAGGTTGCAACAACAGTTTATGGACATCGGAGTCGATAACTTGGACGATGAAGTAGTAGCGGAAGCTTTGACAGCAGTGGTGGAAGAGCATAACAGAATTATTGCGTAAGGACAATATTAATAAAATCGGTGAGCTTGTATAAGAAGACGCATGAATGTGGATAAGCGGAAACGGCCAAAAGCAAGTCAGAGAATATTAAAGAGTCATCCTAGTTTTCCAATGAAACACTGGTCAAGATATATCTAATTACTAATTATAATTACCTTCTCAATGGAAACAAACTATGGATTCTAAATCTACCGTTACCGAAATATTTTACCTAATTACCTATTACTAGCGATGAGAAAAAATGCTACTCTTGACTCACTGGTGTGAATGTGATTGATATTCGATAATATCAGTGAACGAAAACTGTGACTGTGATCACGGTTTTATTACTAATACGTAATAATAATAATAATATGAAATTCCCTTCAGCTTCTCCATTGAAACTCTTTCTGAAATTGTGTTCTGTTAGTGTAAACAGGTGCAGGTACGGTACCAAAAACTCGTCGATCACCCTTTATTACCGGTAAACTATATATATAAAGAAGAATGACTGTTGGTTTGTTTGTTTTTATACAAATCTAAATTTTTTTCCGAGCTTGATGAAACTTTGCACACTTGACCATCAAAAGGAAGGTCACTGTCTACATGAGGTTTCGAAAAACAACCCTCATCCTCCTTTTCCACCCCTTGAAGCAGAATCTTTAGTACTTTACTGGGAAATTTAGTACACTCTACGTTTAAAATATTATTATATTAATATTATATTAAGTCAAGGCATGGTTTTCTCGCGCGGCGGTGATGTGAACTGGCCACCGAGATCGTACGATTTAACGTCTTTAGACTTATTTCTTTGGGATTATCTTCAATCGCAAGTCTTTGCGAATAAACCGCAAACAATTGACGCCCTTGAAGTCCACGTAACTATCACTATCCAGTAAATTCAGCCAGATTTATGCGACGAAGTCATTGAAAATTGGACCTCCCGAATACGTGCCACCAAGCAAAGCTGCGGCAGATATTTGAACGAACTTATATTCCACACTTGATGCCATAAAATATACTTTCAAATAAAAAAAAGTGTGCGGAACACATTATACTTAGAAAAATTTTCTGTACGTTTTTTTGAATTTTTATAGGTTATGTCTAGAATGATACAATGATGATTTTTTAAAAGCGTAATTGAATTAATTATTATTTCGCAGTACACGTGACTTAAATACGCCTGTCTTACTACAGACCGGTCGAAGGAGTTTTTTCTTTTACGCGTCTGTTATTCAATATTTAAATTGAACAGTTCTGGTGATAGATAAACCTCTAACTTACTTACCATCACGCCGTTTCCGTGGTAGGCAGAGAGGATAGAGCGCCACACTCTTTTGTCCTGACACATAATTCTCGCCTCAACCACATTCATACATCTCGTACAAGCTCGATGAGTGATGGATTATTATTCTTCTCTTTTATTTTTCTTCTTCTTTTCCTGTCAAATCACTTTTTATGGTTTTATCAATGAGTATTAACAAAATGTTTGTTTTTATTAAAACCTGGAGAGATGGGTTGATGGTTGTATATGTCAGCCCTGTTTTTTACAATTTTAGGATGCCGAGAATAGTGGTGTTTTTTTTACGTGGTTAGTAATCTAACCTAACGCTTCTCAAAGATCAACAGGCCTTTGACCCTTTTGGGTTGTTAGTTGTGTACGTCGGGTCTATTTTTTACAATTCTGGGATACCGAGAAAAGTGTTTTTTTTTTTAGGTGCACGGGGTGAGTCTGTGTAGCTCCTGCACAATTTCTCCACCACCCCTTAGGTTGTTGGCTATGTACGTCGGCTCTGTTTCTTCCAATTCTGGGATACCGAGAAAAGTGTTTTTTTTTTTTGTTGGGTGAGATTGAAAACAGAGTACTGCGTCTCTGCAGGATACGTCTGCTACCGTGCGGTAGTTGTGCGGGCATGCTAGTATTAGTTATTTTTATACAAATAATTGCTTTATTTTAATTATACCTAATACGCGATTATGTATTCTATATTAATTTCTGGTAATTAATTAATTAAAAAATTTGGACTTAACGCGTTTGCCGATATTATTATATGGGCAAAATTATAACTTCAAAAATACTTACCGATGAAAACCTGCATCACTTAATGCTTTTGATAATTTATTTGATTTTGATGAACCCAGTTTGACAGCACAAGTCACCATTTTGAATAATAAGACCACTTAAAAAGGGCACTTTGTTCAAATAATGTCAGCCAAGCGTCACCAGCGAAAGGCAGGAGATGTCTGATCACCGTGTCCGTATGAATTTTGTGAAATCACCGCAGATGGTTCAACTCACCGCATTTGTTTCCATTCTTGTATATAACCTCTTTGCGTTCAGCCATTTGTTCTTATGTTATAATAGAATACAAGTGTTCTCAGTAGATCTTACTCTGTGCTGGGGATAATATTGAACAATTCGTGCAATAGTTTTATTTGGGATACTTTAATATGAACAAATAATTTCACGTATATTTCTGAACCCCAGTATGAAAAATATTTTTAAATTTTGTAGAACCGTACGCTGTATGTAATACCTAAGTCATGCATTGTTTGGCTGATTTTATTGATAATTTTTTGAATGCCTCTTTTAAAACAACTTTGATAATATTTTTATATTTTCCATAAATAAATAGCACATTATTAAACAATGATTCTATTGTCAATTTCGCCATTGCTAAAATTAGATATCACAATTAGTAAGAACGGGTGCAATTAGAATGTAAATGAACTTAAATAACAAATGTTGACATCGCCGATTTTGCAAGTATAAAATCAAAATTTTGTAATACTGTATCTTAAGAATGAGTCGGATATTAAGATATTACAGTATTTAAATAAATTTATAGTAACAATTTAAGAAAATCATTATTAATGTGGTACATAGACAGACGAAAAGGTTATCTTTATCATATTTTATGTTTTCTATTTATAATTAAGGCCATTGTTTACAACGATCTCTCAATGAGACTTTGATCTCTGAGATGTGTACTGGATGCGTTACTCTAATTCGCACACAAAACATATGGACGGATGATTCATAAATCATTTCGCGTTGAACTCTGTACCGTCCTTCATCTCGTCTCGAGGGGAATCTCCGAGAGAAATCTCATCCGCAGACACGGGCCATTAGGACGTATGTAACAGTGGACAGAGTGATAGTATTCAATTTTGGTTTATATTTGCCAGACGTATCCAATTTTACAATGCACACAACACAATTTTTTGTAATATTCTTTCAGATGTTTCTACCAAACATAAACATTTTGTCGGACAGTATCATAACTAACTTCATGAATGTCTGCAAGCTCAATATAACGGAAGGCATGCTAATCGCCGGAAATATCTCGCTGGCTTCTCAGAACCTCACTAACAAAATCGTGAACTTCAATAGCAGTTATATAACTGCCTGTCCACCACCGGCTGCGGGAGACTTTTTTGGAGGAATATTATGGAGACTCAGTCAACCTCTCTGCTTCATTACTATTGGTGCGGGGATTGCCTCAAGTGCGCTCAGCATGGGTGTTGGAATCTCAGACTATGTAAGTGAAATCAAAGATATTAGAATACAGATGGGCAGGATTGTGCTTTGATATAGATTACGCATGCCCTGAAAGTAGTGGAAGTAGATATATATCGAGCAAATAAAAAAAAAAACCTAACCTAACTACACAATTAATTCTGTTAGTATTTATCAAAATAACATTTATAAAAATGTACATTTTTTATATTTTTCCCATATGTATGATGGTATAGATAAATGAATTATTATTAAGGAAAACAGGAACTCCTTTCATTGTATTAAAACTGTCACCGATTCCAATAACAGCTGTAGTAGGTCACCTACGGCATAACAGACAACATATTAGCACAATCTGTACTCAAAGTAATACGAATATTCGTCTAAAAGATTTAATTACACTTAATAACTACTATAACATATGTTAAAGAAGTTCTTCCAACTCTTGTCTATTTATTTCCGACAACAGCCAACGTGTTGTAATTTTAACTAATTTCTAACTAGAAACGGTTCCATCTCCTGAACAGTTATCTTCTACCCAGCCATCATTTGCCTTCTATTTTCTATTAATTGTATAAGAGGGATGTGTGGAAAAAATAGTAAACAGGATTAAATGAGAATGTGCCAAAATAGTATAAGTACCACACATTCTCACAATAGAAACAAGCACGAATGGGAAGGTGTGTATGGATGTGGAACAGGCGAGAGTTTTGTGGCCGGACAGAAGATTGCGGCCTTCTCTCATCTCTCCTCACTGCCTGCCCCCGCAGATATATAAGTTAGTACATAAAAAATATTTTTAATACTAATGCAATAAAAATATTTGTATTTTTTTTCAGCAAAACAGATTAAAGACCTTTATTCAAAGTGTAACATCGTTCAACTTTGCTGCATGTCAAGCAAACTTTTTGAAAACGTACCAAGAACAATCATTGCCATCACTCATGACATCACTACAACAGTGCATCCAATCTGCCAGTGGATAAATATCCCTTATCACTTAATATCCCTTATACTTTGGTTGCGTCCTTGGAAACTATTATAGATCATTAAATAAACCAGCTCATTTTGGGTAAAGGTAGCAATTTATTTTATTCAATCCATGAATTTGTACCTTTGTATGAAATTCTATTTTTATGTTTGAACTAAAGGATAAATGTAATTATTTTTCTCAATTATATGAACATGTATTAATTTTTATTATTTATCGCAGTAACATTTTAAATGATTATGTATATTAAATTCACGGTAGTTACATATAAAGTGAATGTGTTATATGTTATTGTATTTATTCCTTCGGTGGTTTGATTAGCTTTGATTTTTTCTAATAAATTAACATGAATATGAAACATTGAATTTTTATTTAATAAAATAATAAATGACCATACAGTTATATATATATATATTACATATGTTCTCACTTTTTTATTTACTCAAGTATTAATTAGTAACGAATTTAAAATACACTCTGTGTATTAAATTGATAACAAAGTTTCGGGTATAACATTATGTAGTTTACTATAGGTAATAAGGTTACCAAATAGATTACTACCGCAGCCCCCTTCCAAAGCAGAGGCGATGTAGAGTATGGCCACTCTGAGAATGCGGCTGAGATTTCTGCCACGCGCATCCGGCATATAATAACAACAATAATTTAAATTAATGCCGACTGTCGTCGTATTGGACTAGGCGACACCCCTTCTTCTACGCAGATAATTTAAGCCACATTATTACACTGGCACATACTCTACAACCTGGGCTACCATCTAAGAAACAGAAGAGTGTTTAAACAAAAGTTGATAAATTCTTATAACTTCTTCACTCACAAAGAAGATGCCAAGTTATAACAATATTTGATGATTTCACGTGTTAAGGTTCTGCGAGGTAAAAATAAATGCAACACACATGGGCTACTTTTAAACTGCAGCAAGCCTTAAATGCGGCCCTGACTCATGCTGAAAGGATTTATTGAGAATTATTTTATGGCTTTTAACATTTTAATCAGTGGATCGAGTACTGCGATGGCGACACCAACCCCACCTGCTATACCATATCTTATGATGCTCTGATAGAGTGCAAAATACACATTACGAATTTGTTTCAGGTTCAGCACGTTCCTTAAAATTTTGGAACATGGGAATAAGTGTCTAAAACTTAGCAGTTAACGTGACGATATGTGATTCCCATCTGAGTTTATAATTTAGGCGTGTCCCAAAGCCTCGCATTTGACATCGCAACAGAATTTAAAATTTTCCTGGGGAAGACACCTAGTTTGAAATGCCAGTAGTCAATTTTGGAATACGTGAAGTTGTTTGGTTGCGTGTTTAATGAAATTGAAAATAGGTCAAAGGAAAAGGATAACTTGACATTTATCACAAAAAAGCAATGTTCCCGAATATTTCGTTAGGTCGTTATGTAACAAATGATGTAATTAATAATGAAAGTTTTTAAACTATATCTGGCACTACACTGGAAAGATTTTTTAAAGCAATCATTATAGACCACATTTCTATAAACATGAACACTGCAGACAATCAAATGAGATTCAAAAGATTGTGTCAACTGATCGTGGGATCATTCTCCTAAAGCAAATTGTGAACTGTTACAAAAATCAAAGAACCACGATATACGCGTGCTTTCTTGATTTGAGCGAAACCTACGACCGTGGTAGATACGGCAAATTATGGATGATACTGAGCGAGTGGAACTTTTCCCAACCAGTTGTACACATACTTGACAAGTGGGACAGGCAGCAAGAGAACTTAGCGCGGTGGGAAGGCATGACTCCGAGCCATTTTACCTGGGCACTGGGATGAGGCTGGGCATGTGCATGTCGCCAATTTTCTTCAATATATATTATACATGGACGAATTAAGTGAGCGACTTTGATATATTTTATATATAAATTTAAGTATATTTTGTGTATAAGTTTTGTTTATTTATTTTTCAAATTGTCAGTTCCAGTTCTTTTATAATTTGATTGGATTTCGTATTAAAAAGGATGTGTATATATATATTTTTAAATTATTTTCATTATGAAAATAACACACAAATTACTGCTCGGATTGTCCTCACAAAAGATAATAATTTTAAATCTATCTTGAATATAGATTGTATATTGCTTTAATTATTTAAAAAAAATGTAAATTACATTTTTCCTTTTCTTATAAGGTTGTTGATTCCATTTCGTAAAAAAATGAATTTTTTTATATTGTATTTATAATATTTTTATTATTTCTGTGTATATTTTGTTCTAATTTTTTTTATTCTGTTTATAGCCAAAATATTATGTGTCAAAATTTAATTCAGAGAATGTCAAATGTTTATAATCACTGTCACAAACTGGCAGGTAACCGACGACGTACCAACGGTTCAGTGAATGTTTGTACTTGGTCCGTGTCGGACGTTCATTGATGCGCAAATATACGTACCTACATTATTTGTAATATTTTTTATAAAAACTTTAATTTTTTAGGAGAAAGATTACGTTACATCATGATATTCTATAAAATCAAATTTGAAATGATAAATCTATCAAAAATATCCCAATAACTTGGGGTGAGTATAAAATGACCCACCACCACCGGACGTGTTTTGTTTTGACCCACCGGGCAGTAAGTGTTAAGAGTAGCTCAAGTAAGTTGAATTTACTTTTACCTCGTAGAACCTTAACAAGTCAAATACATCAAATATTGTTATAAGTGAGTTTTGTGAGTGAAGAAGTTATAAAAGCTTTCAACTTGTTGTAAACGCTTTTTTGTTTCTTACAGGTAGAACAGGTAGTAGAGTATGAACAGTGTAATTATGCGGCTGAAATTATCTGCGCAGAAACCCATTATAAGAAGGGGTGTCTCCTAGTCCAATATGACGCCAATAAGCATCCATTTAAATTATTCACCGCTGGATTTGAAAGCGAGTCTGACTATTTGGTTATTAGGAGAACACATTCTTATTGTGAAGTTGTAATTATTCAGAACAGACGGTCTGTGATATTTTAAATATTAATTAAATATATTAATTGAAAGATATACATGTAAAATCAATTTTATAGAAAAATATTGTTGTTGCGCCACCGGGATTCGAACCTAGATCTCTTTTCTAAGCGGAGAAGAGAACAATAAGAACAATGAGAATGTGTTCTCCTAAAGTTGTATCAATGTGTCCAAAATTTAATAAAAATGAATTGATAATTCTGGCGTCTGCTATCAGATTACTTAAAGGTATTTGAGATTCTGTAAAAATAAGGTTCATGACTCTTTCAAATAATGGAACGATTAAATGTATTAATATCATAAAGGTAACATATAGTTTCGAAAATTTGTCGCTAAAAATATCGTCGTTGTGGTATAGTTGGATAATGCATCTTCCCCAGTTAGGAAAGCGATCCAGGTTCGAATACCGGTGGCGCAACAAGAATATTTTTCAATAAAATTGATTATATATATGTATATATATATATCTTTCTAATGAATATACTTAATTCATATTTGACTATTTTGTTGTTATCAGATAGCTTTTTAATATATTCAACCTAATTTCATTCTTACTCTGCCGATAAACGTTTTCTTTGGCCGGGGGCTGCGGTACTAATCTATTTGGTAATTTAATCTATACAATGTTACACCCGAATCTTTGTTATCAATTTAATATACAAAGTCTACTTGCAATGTAATAGTAATTAATATTTGTGCTTTGAGTAATATATTTATACAAAAGTTAAGAACACTGGAATTTAAAAATGTCATAATAAATATCATTAATATTTTAGAATACTACATATAAATATAGTCACTTAATATTAAATTAAATAGAAATTCAGTATTTCATATTCATATTAATTTATTAATCAAATAAAAATCAAACCTAACCAAACCGCCGAAGCAATAAGTACAATAATATATAACATTAACCTTATATATGACTACCGAGAATTTAACATACACAATCAGTTAAAATGTTACAGCGATAAATATTAAAAATGAATACACCTTCATATAATTGAGAAAAATAATTACATTTAACTTTTAGTTCAAACATAAAAATAAAATTTCATACAAGGATACAAATTCATGGATTGAATAAAATAAATTGCTACCTTTACCCAAAATGTGCTGGTTTATTTAATGTTCAGTAATAGTTTCCAAGGACGCAACCAAAGTATAAGGGATATTTATCCAAAGACAAAAATGAAGCATTGTTTTATAAATTCCATGATCGGTTGCAATGGTTGCATTCGGTTTGATGCCAAAAAGTTAGCTTGACATGCAGCGTAGTCAAATGGTGGTGCATTTTGAATCATGGTGTTCAATCTGTTTTGCTGAAAAAAATACAAATATTTTTATTTCGTTAATATTAAAAATATTTTTAATTTACTAACTCACCAACACGTCTTTAATTCGCGGGGGCAGGCAGTGAAGAGAGAGGAGAGAAGGCCACAATTATAATAATTAGATTTTAATTGTGGGTATGAAATTTCAATTTTAGCCTTTAAAGATATCATTAATTTTGCCTTTTATCAGAACTAAAATCAATTAGCCTGTATCTCAAAAACTAGAGCTGATACGAAAAAAAGCAAACATATTTTTGGAATCAGCACATCAAATATATCCAAAATCGGTTCTTACTTTTCCGACACCAAAAAAAAAATTCATTTTGTTACCATCGTAATAATCTATATTTAAGCACGATCCTACCCATTTGTGTTGTAATATCTTTGATTTCACTTACATAGTCTGCGAGTCCAATACCCATGCTGTACGCATTTGAGGCAATCCCCGCACCAGTAGTAATGAAGCAGAGAGGTTGATTGAGTCTCCATAATATGCCTCCAATAAAGTCTCCCGCAGCCGGTGGTGGACAGGCAGTTATATAACTGCTATTGAAATTCACGATGCTGTTAGTGAGGTTCTGAGACGCCAGCGAGATATATCCGGCGATTAGCATGGCATCCGTTATATTGGGCTTGCAGACACTCGTGAAATTATTTACGATACTGACCGAGATACTGTAGAGGTTTGATGCATACGTCTGGAAAAATATTACAAAAAATGTGATTGCATTGTAAAATTGGATGTATCGTCCTGCAAAAATAAACCAAAATTGAATACTATCACTCTGACCACTGTTACATGCGTCCTAATGGCCCGTGTCTACGGATGAGATTTCTCTCGGAGATTCCACTCGAGACGAGATGAAGGACGGTACAGAGTTCAACACAAAGTGATTTATAAATCACCCGACCGTATGTTTTATACGCAAATTAGAGTTAAAGTCTCATTGAGAGATCATTGTGGACAAAGGTCTTAATTATAAATAAAAAACATTTATCAATGTCTATGTTTTCTTTACCATAAAAATATGATAAAGATAACCTTCTCCTCTATCTATGAACTACATTAGTAAAGATTTTCTTAAATTGTTACTGTGATTTTTTTTTAATTTTGTAGTTTCTTAAAATCCGACTCATTCTAAGATATAGGATTTCAAAATTTTGATTTTATTATTGCAAAATCGACGATGGAATACTGAATCAACATTTATTATTTAAGTACATTTACACTCTAATTGCACCCGTTCTTACTACATGTGATATCTAATTTTACGATGGCGAAATTGACAATTAACAATAGAGTCCGTGTTTAAAATGTGCTATTTAAGTATGAAAGATATAAAAATATTATCAAAGTTGTTTTAAAAGAATGATTTAAAAAATTATCAATAAAATCAGCCAAACAATATATGACTTTAAGTATTACAGCGTACGGTTCTACAAAATTTAAAAACATTTTTCATACTGGGGTTCAGAAATAAACGTGAAATTATTTGTTCATATTAAAGTATTCTAAATGAAACTATTGCACGAATTGTTCAATATTATCCGCAGCACAGAGTAAGATCTACTGAGAACACTTGTATTCTATTATAACATAATAACAAATGGCTGAACGCAAGGAGGTTATATACAAGAATGGAAACAAATGCGGTGAGTTGAACCGTCTGCGGTGATTTCACAAAATTCATACGGACACGGTGATCAGACATCTCCTGCCTTTCGCTGGTGACGCTTGGCTGACATTATTTGAACAAAGTGCCCTTTTTAAGTGGTTATTCAAAATGGTGACTTGTGCTGTCGAACAGGTTCATCAAACTCAAATAAATTATCAAAAGTATTCAGTGATATAGGATTTCATCGGTAAGAAGTATTTTTTGAAGTTTTGAAGCCCATACATCACAAAAACGTAATTTTTAATTATTAATTACCAGAATTATATTATGAATTGAAATAAATAAAATAAATAAAGAGGGCTTTCTTATAATAGAACGATAGATGTATTAATTTGAAAATTGTAACATGTAGGTTCGAAAATTTTGTGTTGGTATAGCATAATCGGTTAATGGACGTCGTCCGGATTGGAAGAGATCCAGTTTCGAATCCCGGTAGCAACAACAATATTTTTCGATAAAATTGATTTTATATGTATATCTTTATAATTAATACATTTATTTAGTGTTTAAAATATCACAGACCTATATTCTGAATAATTATGATAATACATTTAATTTGTATTTATAAATAAATATATTACATTTCATTTTGTTAAAATCCGTAAAAATTGACTATGGTGGCGCCGATTTTAGCCATATTTAGCGGACCATGGACAAAGTAAATGTACATTGACGTGTTCTGCCGACTCTTAAATGTTTTCTCATTTGTTATGCATTACATAAGTCAAAAATTAAAACTGCCATGAATATGATTACGATCTAATATTTGTCAAAATCTGCGTGGGATTAATTCATCATTATGTGTTCTAGGTTGTCTAACCGCGATTCTTGTGCATCGTCTAGGTGTCATATTTGTTCGTTTTGACAGTTAACTTACAGGCGGAATAACTGTATTTACGCGTGGTTTGTTTTAGGGAAAGTTGCGTAGTGGTCATCAAAGGCCGCATAGCGGCTACAATAGCCCCCCGCAAGGCCTAGCACCAACTATCGACGACACCCGATGAGACCCTGACCGCGCAGCGGCCACCAATGGCCGCACACCGCCCATTATTAGCCGCGAAGCGGCCACAAGAACCACCCGCAGGTCCTAGCAGTAAGCTTACCTGCTAGTTTTAGATTATTGTTAAAAGATGTGTATTCGTAATGTACAAAATTTCGAGCATCTTGCCAGAAGAAACGAAAATGGTGGCCTGTGATTGGCGGCAAAATGGAGAGATGCACAGAGAGAGACGAATCTTCTCCCCGCTAGAGTGAACACGTGAAAACTGCTTCAACCTTTTCATACAGTTATAAGAGAGCTCTTACAAGGAATTATTAAAAGGTATTACAACTTACACCAAAGCACATGTCCCTGTAGACGGTTGGTATGTTATATGTACTGGTCAAATTATTTTTAAAATCAGTTATTGTAGAATTAATTTTGTTCATCAAATCAACACCCATAAGCGTTTGTTGGTTTGTTTGCTGGGCCAACAAGTTAGCCCTGATTTGCGCTATCTGGTTCTGGGTAGAGTTGTTGGCAGCAATGGCCCAATTGGCGGCAATCCCTTCGATAACACCATCGAGTCCAAAAATTGCTTCATTTGGCTGAAATTATTGGAAAAAGTTAGAACTCATGTATATAATTAGTGTTATATTATATATAAATCAAAATAAACCATATTTACATTATTCAAATGTATTAAACTAGGTTATGTAAATAATTTGAATGATTTTTTGAGAAGCGAATATAATTTTCAATAATCTATGTTACTTCTTTAAAACTCTGAAATATACTCAATCTATTGTCTTTTTCCATTAGGAGAGATTTTAACACAATTTTAATTGACTGTTTGTGGATGCAGCAGAAAACCCATAACACAATAATTGACATCCACATATTGAAATATAATATTATATTTTATTAAGTGATGATAAGATTTATGTCACTATTATTAGATAAATCAACATATTTCAAAACCAATGGTCCCTTCTTCAGAATACAATGTAGGGGAGAGCAACCCAGCCCGGACACTTTACAAAAACCTAAAAATGATACACACATTTACAAGTATTTAAATAAAATTCAATATATAAATAGATAAATTGTTTATTTATGTAAACAACAAATAAAAATAAATTTAAATTTAATGTTTTAAGCTATTACCATTTTTTCCGGTTTTGAAAAAGTGGCAGGCAGCCCTGGACACAATCTATTAAAGCTCAAATTTTTTTTTTGCCCGTCAACCGTCGTGAAAATAAAAATTGTGTACCGAGTTTATGTCAATACATTCTGCATGTCTTCACAACCGTGGCATTGTGTACAGTCTTCGTCAAATTAAAGATCGTTGTCTTTTTATTAAACACAATTATTATGCCGGTCTGGCAATTGGTAGTGTCTCTATTTTCTATCTTCATGGAAGGCAAAAAATCAAAGTCCGTAAATAAGTGACCATTTGAACGGGTATATTCCAGTGCAGGAAAATACATTTTGTATTAATTCCAAATGACTTTTGTGAAAGCAAATACACAAGACGGGGCTAGGGGCTATATCCGTTATTTTTGCCCCTGGATTTTGCCTCATGTGAACATTACATTTAGCAGATTTGGTTTAATTTGCTATTAACACCTTTTCTAATTTCCAAAATTGCTAATTTATCTAACTGTAAATCCCTAGCATTAGTATGTAAGATATCTTAACCCCTGTTAATGTCAAAAGATTGGTTTGTTTCCAATAATTGTTTCAAGTTATTTTTTTTAAATTTAAAATTACTTTTACTCACCTGAATCAAACAAAGCGCGAGGAGAAGAACTGAGAAGGACTTCTCGAACATGTTGTAATCTTTACTGACTGCTATCGTGTTGGCGTTTCCATGGAATCGTTCTGTATTTATATGAAAAGTTAATGTATTACTTATGCAAAACGAGACTATTTAAAATAGTAAAATATGTTTTATTATTCCACTGATTTTTTGTTGTAATCCAGCAGAGGTAAAATATCAAAATTATACTAATATACTGGCACCTCTAGACGAAATTAATCGCGACCGTGGTACAATAAAGTATCATGCGATATTTACATCAAACTGAAATATTGCGCTTCAAAGTTTTGAAGTTTGGTTCATCATCTACACATGCAAAAATAGATTTTTGTAATAATTTAGAGTGATAAACCTCATATTTGTATTTAAATCGATGGCTGTTGATCTTAAAAATAATACATATGCAACTAAAATTCTTATGATCTAAATTTTTAGAAAACTCAACTCGTTTGTACACGATTTTAAAGAGAAATTATAAGAATTTTGATCCAAAACGTCAATTTTGACCAAAATATTAGGTATTTCCTTGTTGTTCCAAGGGCAAGATATGTAAACCTGATGATACTAATAATAATACATTCAGTCATATCCATGCTGCTCTTTTCAGTCGAGATCTGGACCAGTTAATCGTGACTGGAGCTAACCAGCCAAGCGAATGAGTTGACTCGATTTCGGGAGGCGTATGTCCCCCGCATACATTAGCTAATTTAAAACAAACCAAATTTTAATAAATATGTATATATTATTATCTCTTTTAAATAAACTGAAAAGTTAAACACAGCGATATATCGGGAGATGTGTCGTTGTGTTAATTTATAACATCGAACTCATGAGATACGTTTTAGATTATTTCACTTCCAATGGTTCTTGAGAATAATTTTCTTTGTGTTACGAATTCATGTGTATATTTTGAATAAATCTGAAAATGTTTAGAGATAAATTAATTTCCAAATATGCTTCTATGGTCGCCGGATCTAACTTCATTTGACATTTTATAGGGTTTTTGAAGGGATAGACATATAACACCAAGCCATAGACTATTCAATAACTCAAAACGAATATTCAAGAATATATCCGCTATATAAGTTAATGTTTGCAAAACGTTGTGAATAGAGAGCGCATCAATATGGCTAGCGGTGGCGACCATTTAAACGGTGTAGATTTTTACACGTAATTGCCAGGTCTAAATAAAACATACTTAATAAAATATTGACAATTGATTCATTTTTAAACTATTTTTTTCAAAACAATATCTTATTAAGGAGAATACATTCTTATTGTGATGTAATTATTCAGAACGTATATCTGTGATATTAATTGTTAATAATGTCTGCTATCGGTTTACTCAAAGGTATTTGAAATTCTGTAAAAACAAAGTAGATGGGTTTCAAATAATGGATCGACATATGTATTTATATGAAAAAGTAACATTTAAGTTCGGCAACTATTTTTAGCTTCTTGGCGTCATCATTCTGTGGACTCTGCTACTCGGTCTGTGCGGACCGCCATCCAAACTTCAACTCGTGCCGTATTGACGTCAGGGGTATTAGAATATATTAATAATAATTGTAGTTAAAATTAATAATAAATAAAACAGATAAAAATCGTATGCTAATTATATTGGATGTTTTTCACCTCCTTACTGCGTCGGTTGAAAAGCCGTGACAGCATATTCTTGTGAAAGCTTAACAATCGCCTCTGCCGTTCAATTTCATCATTGTCTTGTCCATTTTCATTGAAGATATGACCGAGGTATGTATTTGACATTTTCTTGAACGCTCAGTGTCGTCCCGTCCAGCCACACGGGAGAGATATTTATTATCTGGCCCTTTTCCATACTTGAACGTCACTTCGACCGATTTGCTGGCATTTTATAATATATTTATTATGTTCACTGACATGTGTTTCACAAATCTGTAAAAGCCTCTCTTATCGCTTTTATAGATGGCGCCAGTTTAACCATATTATCGGCATAACTAATTTGGTTCACATTCGTCCCGCCCAAGTAGCAACCAATTTTTGCATCGGATATTCGCTCGCTCAATTCGTAAATGCATAATATATATGGAATGAAATTGGCGACATGCTCCCGCCTAGCCTCACCCCAGTGCCCAGGTAAAATGACTTGGAGTCAGCGCCTTCCCACCACACTAAGTTCTTTTGCTGCCTGTGCCACTTCTCAACTGTGTGTACAACTAGCAACTGGTTGGGAAAAGTTCTACTCGCGCAGTTTCATCCATAACTTGTCGTATATATCGTGCAAGTACGCATATATCGTGGTTCTTCGATTTTTGAAATAGTTCACATGACATGACAATGATCGCACTCTCAGTTGACAGAATCTTTTTGAATCCCATCTGATTGTCTCTAGTGTTCATGTTTATAGAAATCTGGTCTATAATGATTTCTTTAAAAATTCTCGCCATTTGTTACACATACGACATACGGAAATATTCAGATATAATTGTGGTAAATGTCAAGTTATCTATTTAATATTTTCTTTTCTTTTCCTGGGATCCTTTTCCTTGGACCTATTTTCTATTTATTTAATTACGCAACCGAACATTGTGAAACTTTTACTTCACTATATGAATGACTTTCTTGATACTTGCGTTTCAAATTAGTTATCTTCCAAATGGACAAATAAGATGTTTCTGTGAGTCTTAGGGACACGCCAAAATTATTTGATATCTAGGGAATTACTACTAATGATAAACTCAGATGGGAATCACATATCGACACGTTAACTGGTAAGCTTTAGAAACTAATGCATTATTTAAAAATTTTAAGAAACGTGCAAAACCTGAAACAAATACGCAATGTGTACTTCGCACTCTTGTCAGAGCATCATAGGATATGTTATAACAAGTTGGGTTGGGGCCGCTGTCGCAATACTCGACCCATTAATTAAAGCGCTAAAAACCTTAAAATAATTCTCAATAAATCCTTTCAGCATGAGTCAGAGCCGCTATTCCAAAAGCTCAAGGTGCTAAATATCAGGCAACTATTTATATAAAAGCTGCTGAAAGACCAACATGAAAACAGAACCCTGTTCTTAATCTCACAATATAAGTGTACTCGAGCGAAAACCCAAAAAAACTACCTGTCCCGTTAATGAAAACCTTATTAGCTCAAAGACATGCGTGTTTGATACGACTGCGAATATAAAATAAGTTACCATAAGAGATGGCAACTGTATCGCATACTAGGTTTTTTTTGCGACAATAACTCCGAGAGTGACAGCTGTGTTTGTGCAGGCTCCCTTGAATTAATTGGATATTTACAAAAAAAATTCTGATATTTATAAACTTTTTTTTACTTTAATACTCTTAGCTCATTTGTTTTTATATTTTAAATTATTTATCTTTAACATATTTCTTACAGTTTAGACATTTGCATTTTTTTTCAGTAGAATCTATTCATTGTTATATTTTTATTTTTATTTTAACATTTGTCAGAAATCTTTGTTAATTTAATTTAATTTTCGGCCACAATGGAGGAATTAAGACCTCCGGATCCTCCAGACCCTCTTCTTCCTTCATCACATCTTTCTCGTCCCTCAATACCCGCATCAGAAGATGCAGAATCTTCAGACGATTCCACTTTTTTTAACATTCAAGAAAAGGAAAATTGAAATAAGTCGGAAAAAACAAAGAACAATCTTAAGATAACCAACATCATCTCATCTCCTCCTATCTCTCAGAAATAATCCATCAGGAGCCCCAAATGGCCATTGCTTAAACTCCGCTCATGTACCTACTCCCTCGAGTTCCTCTAACCCACCATTAAATAATCTTTCAAAATCATTACTCTCTGACAACTCTTCTTTCATCCAAACCCTTGTTATGCTCCTCATATCTAATATTTCAAATAATAACTTCTTACCGTCCAACGCTGCTACTCTTATTTCATCATTGTACTCCCTACTTCCTAATGGCTCCATCTGTGGAGAGAATTCTTCAGTGGAATAGTCGTAATATCAAATCAAATAGCCACGATATTGTCGTTCTTCCAAAGTTAAATTCCAATAAAATATCAGTGGCGGCAATTTCGGAAACATGGCTGAGTCCGGGTTCCCATTTTAAGGTCCGGGGTTACCATTGCCTCCGAGATGACCGACAAGATGGGAAAGGGCGCCCTTCTCATCAAAAATTTCATCATCTTTACACCAGTGAACGTTAAACCCTCCGATTGCCCATTCGAAGTGGTTGCCACTAGGGTTGATGGTATCACAATCCTTTCTTTGTACATTTCTCCATCTAATCGTTCCTCAAAATCATTACTTCGAACAATGCTTTCCCGCCTCCAAAATCCGTTACTAATTTTGGGCGATTTCAACTCCCACCATAGTGTTTGAGGTTCTGACTCCAACGATAGATCTGGCAGAGATATTGTTGATTTGCTTGATGAATTCAGTCTCTGTATTCTGAATGACGGATCCTCTACTCGTCTCCACATCCCAAACTGCCGTCCCAGTAGGGAAAATCTTTCACTGTGTAATGCAGCATTGGCGCCCAGCTTAGTCTGAACGACGATAGATGACCCTCATGGTAGCGATCATTATCCCATTTACATTCGATTTTCTCCCAGACCCCAAATCACCTTACCACAAAATCAGAAATTCACAAACGACCAAAATCGTTTACCCGTTTAAAATATCAGACATCTAATGCAAAATGGGAAAAATTCTCCGAAACTATTTATGGTAAAATTACTAGTTCACCATCCCCAACCCATGAAAATATAAATTCTTGCTATGATTTATTTATTTCCTGCATTGAAGAGTCAGTAAAATTATATATTCCTGTGAAAAAGATAAATGAAACAAAACCACCTCCTGCCCCCTGGTGGGACAGAAAATGTGCTGACGCTGTCAAAGAAAGAAAAATCTTCTCAAAAGCATACTTTAAAAACATGACTTGAAAATTATCTGAAATTCAAAAATGCTCAGGCGGTAACCAAACGCATCCTTAAAAAAGAAACGGGATGGTTGGAAAATTTTCTGTTCATCCCTTTCTCCAGAAGTCCCTGTAGCAAAAGTATGGGAAACAATAAGAAAATTTAGAAACTCACGCATCCCCTCAAAAATTCCACCATCTTCGTCAGAATGGATTAACGGATTTATGAACAAATTGGCACCACCATATGTGGCCAACTTTAATGAAACATCCCACAAATATCTATTTAGTGAGAATAGCTGGATAGATTCACATTTCTCCATAGACGAGTTAAAATCAGTTTTAAATCAAGTAATAGACTCAGCCCCGGGAATCGACGGCATTCCCTACTCTTTCGTAAAAAACTTTTGTAATGAAACTTTCTCATACTTTCTCCAAATAATAAATATTATATATGAAACTTGATTGAGGGACTTCATCAATATTATCAGATAAAAGTGGCCGGGCTGGAAATTTTTCTTTACGGATGGCTCCAAAATAGATTTAACTAGTCACACCGGGGCAGCAACATTTTGTGATTCAGAAAACCTGGCACAGTAATATCTATTACCAAAAGAAACCTCAATATTTACTGCTGAGGCCATTGCAATCCTCGAGACATTAAAATATATTATCAAAAATCTACCCATTTGTAATAAAACCCTGATGTAAACGAACTCGCTCCCCATTAAGTGATGCAAAGGAAAGTGCAGTAATATAATGCCTTATGTTTCTCAAGAAGGCTAAACTATTTTGATGTGTATCATTAAGTACAGATAGGATTATTGTTGTCGGTTCTTGGTATGATTCTATATTCACTTTTCCCTTGCCACAACAGTGAGCAGTTTCGCCTTTTAATGACAGAGCCTGACAATGAACACAAAGCACATTGAGGTCTCCCAAGTACGCTGCTGTAATGTAGTAGAGTTTCTTTGGAACAACTCTTAATGTTGCAACTGTTAATAGTTGCAAATGTCTGGCTCGTTGCTCTATTGTCTCCAGGCTTTGCCATTCTCGTCGGGTTACTACCAACTGAGCCATGCGTGCGGCTCTGCATTTGGGTGTTTCCCGGTTATGTCTCGTCTGTTGGGCTATCAACAACTGATTCAGACGTGCAGTTCTATTCTCGGGTGTTTCCAGGTTAAGTCGTTCTTGGTGGTCTATCACCAGCTGATTCAAACGTGTGGCTCGACGCTCTGTAGTCTCTCGGGTACGCCGTTGCTGTTGGGATGTCGCTTGCTATTCCGGTGTTTCCCGACTACTTCTTAGCTATTGGCCTGTCACGAGCTGATCTAGCGGTACGACTCTTTGCTCTGGTGTCTCCCGATCACGTATTTCCTATTGTGTAGCAGCCCTGGTTGGTTGCTCTTGAGATGGTAATATTCTATTTGCCGATATCGCTGCTCTCCTCTTCCTTTAACGCTCGGCAGCGGCTATCCTGGCTCGGTTTGTTTTGTGTTGGGATTGCATTATAGTAACAGTCTGGAGTGTGAGTTCTAGATTTATTCTTTATTGCAAATTTAAAAATGCCAAACATGAATTTAAAAGGCGTATTAACGGTCTTCTTATCTACGCATTACGCAACAGTCTCAACCGTTGATAAATTCGAAAAACTTCTAGAACAATTAAGCGCAGATAATATGAATATAATTGTACAGACAAATAACATATTTCACTTTCTTTCTTATTTTTATTTAACTAGGGGATGGGCGCTCCATACAAAAAAACGACCTTGAAAACATCTTCGGGGCCAGCCACTGCTACACCACTGTTCCGCACGAATTTCAAGGAAGTCGCTTATTGGTGAATCTGTTGTTATGTTGGTACATTTTCGTGTGTTCATATTCACCTGTATTCTTATCTTAACCATGGTACTAACGAAAGCGTGATATCGAAGCGAACATTCCATTAGAGTGCGGGGTATGGTTCTGATGAGAGGTCAGGAGCATGGTACGAATCATGACTCTTAAAAGGACCCCGACTCGAACCACACGGCACATAACGTTGTGTCCCGGTTGTATCATAGAATACAAAATATAAATTATAAGACAAGATAAAAATGTGATAATACAAAGATAAAAAACTGCAACAAAGTTTGACCAATTCATACAATCTGCAGGTGGTGAATTATTATTTAATAAAATTACGATAAGGGCGATAAAATGACTAAGAAATATTTGTGTGGTGGCTACAAGACGATGGTTTTATCGAATTATTCGATATTGCAGCTCTAAATGCTAATATTCTTTGGGTCCAAAAATATCCAGAGTGGAGAACAAACAAGCGTAGTCACCTTAAAACTTAGAATTGTCTAAACCCAACGTTTTTATCAGAAAAAATAGTGGTAAAATTAAAAATAATGTGATATTATACACAATGGATACATTTATATAATTTTGTTATACATATTAAGGAGACTTAGTAATATTAATTGATTTTTGTATGAAAAATTGATTGTAGTGAATTTAGAATATTTGTTCAATATATGTCATTTTTCAATATAGCTAGGTTTGTTCCTTTTTTTCCAATTTATTTCATCAACAACATATCCGGTGGTGCATTATTTAAGGTGGACGTTTCCGAACTTTGGAAATTTGAAGAAGATCAACAAATACATATTGTTAGTCTTCTTCAATAACCAATATTATTAGATAACAATGTTCTTAAAGAGCTAATTAATATATTTCTCTCATCATCCTGACAATTCATACCAATGGAGTGGGCGCATGATACATTTGGTGGAGTGCGCGCGCACTAACAGGAACAGTTAAAAAAATATATTAAAAATATGTTAAATCCGCCAATTCTATGTCAATCTAAGTCAGAAAGAATGGCAAAGAAAACTGACAACAAACAGTATACATACAAAATATAAAAATATGATACATATTTGTAGAATTGTGGAATTTGCAAAGAATAAACTAAATTAATACATTTTAATTTATGTACCATATTGGCCCGAATGTGATATGGTCCTGAAATTTTATACCCATTACTTTGAGAAAAAAATATTATTAGGTCTAAATTTATTAGATCTCCAATATAACGTGAACCTAACTATTTTAAAAATATTGATTTTGTTATATTCAGGCCATTAAGGTAGTTCTTTTGTGATAATTACTTTATTTGTTCTGTGAATAGTTTTCTGGTCAAATATACACGACAGATTAGCCTCTAAAACTATACGCATAAGATTCTGAACGATCGTGAAAACCCAAGAACACTTTTATTTTATTTGTATTCTAAATTCGAAAGTCAGATAATTGAATAAAGAATTTGTACTGTACATATTGTTAAATTAAATTGATAATGAAAAATATTGATTTACTTAGTGATTATACAAAATAATACATTATATGGGACCATCCCTGCAACACTATATAGGTTTCGTATGATAGTTAATGCTTTTAATATGATAGTTAATTATCTTTGCATATTAGTCATATTAAATTATTAATATAATACAAAATGGTTATTGCTTTGTGTATAGATTTGAAATTCAATGTTATTCATAATATATTTTAGTCACCGACCATACTGAAAACATTATATTAACTTATATTACACATTATTGTCACCGAACCTATTTCAAACATAATAATTGCATTAATGTGAAGTATATTATTGATGACTTTACATAAATGTATAAAAATGGCCAAATTCTATAGCAAGTATATCTGCACAATAAGTGAGATTTTGTTAAGTGGTACCAAAGTGATTGGATAATTTAATTGCACTATAAAAATAATATATTCTACATTAGAATACATTAAATTTATTATAAATTATTACTCTGAAAGAATGAACTTGCTCGATTTTTATTTTTATTATTTTTAATAACTAATTTATGTGCCATTTTTTGACTGGGCATGAAAAAGGATTTAAGCCTAACCGACCATTTAAAATATGATTAACGTCTTTGCATCATGTATGTTCATTTTTTATGTTAAATTTAAAATCAAATTATTTACTTAATCTCTATGTTCAGCACAATTCGAAAATGAGGAATCAATTTCATTTAAAACTAATAATTAAGATATACAAAAAGAGACAGTATATTAAGAAAGCAGAAAGCAATTTATAACAGAGAAAAATAAAATGTCAATTTACATATGAAATTATAAAACAGAAACATGGAACAATCATTGTGTGTATGTAATACATTAATTATTCTGCATCAATAATTAAGCGACAGAATCATAAAAGGCAAACATAGGGGTGGCGTTGTAAAGAAAATACACTCCCTGAGTGGTAGAAGGAAGACAATACATGCATGTTTGGTGATGCTAACCTTTATCGCACACCGTTAGATGGTCTACCCAGTATTTTCCATCTTAAGACCCATACCCTTCCATTCATTCTGTAGTGAGTCATTGTTCCAAGGTGAATGACCTCTAATACATATCAAACCTCCAGTCATATTTTCTCACTAATCTGTCAATATAGGGCACTCCCACAATGCTTTACACTTAAACAATGCTGCCTGCATTGTTACAGAAAAATAATGATTCATCACTTACGATAATTATAAAAAAATTAGACATATACATTAGAATGGTTTTTTTTACTTTCATTACTTACAAACAAATAACATACATACTTTTATATAATATGTATCTTTGGAAATTTCTTTTAAATATGTGAATAATGATTTTCAATGCAAAAAGACTTTTATATCAAAATAATGATGAAACTATCACTATTGTTGAAAGTTTTGTTTTAAAATATTTATTAAGTCAAATCCACTAATTCCAGAATAAAAAAAAATTGGGAAAGTGATAACGGTATACAAAATATAAAACAACATAAATGTAGGAATAACATTGATTGTGAATGTGGATAAGAGCTCACTTTGAAACTTGGAACAAAATTTTCCCATATCATAGTAGGTATATGATACATTTACGATAAATAGTTTTGTTAGTAAAAAATATTTAACCATTCAATATAGACCACAAATCTTGTTGTCTATATTGGTTTAAAATTAATGGTTTATTTATTTAATACTACACAAGACAATGCGCCATGGCTAAATTAGAAAAATGTTGTCATCTTTGTATTATACATATTACTAATACTTGGAAGAAACTTTAAAAAGAGATTGCACTCATGGTAAATAAAGCTTTCAAAACAATGTACTATTATATAATGTGCACCTTCGGATAGTTAATTTATGATAACTTCAGCCAATACCTCTGTCGTAGATTCTTTGACTAACAATGAAAAAAGTGTATTTTCCGTCTCTCTAGATCCTATCCTGGAACAATTCACATTATCTAAGTAGAAATTTTGTCAATTCTTTTTCAACAAGTGACTATTTCTCTTAAATCTATAAAATACATATTACATATATGATTTTTAAGGAGGACATATTATTATTGCTAAGCTGCAGTTTTTTTTTTCAGAACAGTTCTAAAGTAGCAACAAAAATATATTTTTGATAAATTGATTTTTTCAGTATATTTTTCTAGCTGTTACATTTTATTTGTATTATTATTATTTGATTGGTGTAACTTTGTTTCAAGTCTTTGTGATTTTGCATATTTTATACATTCCTCAAAATTTCCTATTTCTTTCATCAACAACAGATGGTGGTGCATTCTTTAAGGTGGATGTTTCACAACTTTAAAAACTTGAAGAAGAGCAATAAATATATAATGTTGGTCTCCTTCAATAACAAAATTATTAGATAACAATGCCCAATTAATTAATTTATCTATTTATTTATTTAATTATTTAGTGGGCAGATAATAGATATTTAACAAGACCGGTTTAACACCTACGCGACAAGGCTGGCTGACTTTCATCTTCTTGATTTAATCTGCAAAATATGAATATCTGTTTTAGATAATAGGTATTACAGAAAAATAATTTGATGTTGGATGTAACAATATGCTTATATGTAAGTCGTTTGGATTCCGCATTGCTTCTGACTCAAGACATGTTCCTTACACTGGTTAATTCTTTTCTGCCTCCGGGAAAGTTGTAGCTAAATACATAAACTGCAATTAAATACATCAAGTTTACCATACGAATAGCGAAATGGTAGAGGATTTTGTTGGCAGTGGCGGGGACAGCTCTTTTGAAACAGAGGGCTCTAGATCTGTACTTATTCATGACGAACAATACTGAAAACAAATAGAATTACGTACTTAGTGTTCGTAATATACTTTTAATAACATATAAAATACTTGTATTATGGATAGCAATAAATATTTATTTGAATTACAGTAATAAACATATATGACTGAAAAATAATCATGACAAAATGGGCTTACCATTCTTAACTGGAAGAAAGCAGGGTCTTAGCGTAGAAGTGCTGCTTGGCAGCCAGGCTCCCAGCTCCCAGCATGTGGAGTGCGCACAATAACAGAATCAGGTGCTTGCTGCCTCCCTCACCGCCCACTAATTCTGGTTCCACCCCTAAAAAACAACACAAAGCACACACAATTTCTAAGTGTTGTTAAAAATAGTAAAAAAAAAAAAACAAAAATATATTAATTTAAAATTTAATTACATCAGTCTTGTGTGACTTGTCATCATAATTAATCTTGTGATATAATGAATAGATCGACCGAGGGTAAAATACAGATATTTACCTTGAAAGGTGTCTTCATAGATAAGAGATATACTGTGCTGGCCAACCAACATAACAAACAAAAATGTAGTGCTACTTTTGTTAGTATGAAAGTTCGCACCATAGATAAGAGATGGTTCGCACCCCCTGCAGTAGATGGGCAGTACATTTTTACTTTGATAAAAATTACATTTTTTGGAATTGGTAAGCTGTATTTTATTATAATCGTTACTACTTATTACCACTAATATAATAGATATGTAATACCACAAATATAATAGACTTGTGTATGTTTTTATTTAACATACGCTTTTTTAAGTATCAGTTTTTTCTACATGTTATTTTCTTATTATTTTTAGAAATTATATCATGCCACGTAAATGCTGTGTTCCTAACTGCACAAATAACTCTGGGCCTTAGCACACTTTTCCTATATATGAAGAAGACGTATTTAAAGAATGGTTGCGTCGTATTGCAAGCACCAAATTTACCGAACTGAAGAATGACAGAAATTTATAAACGTCGCATATGTGACAAACATTTTTCGTAATTTAACAGGGACTCGACAAATAAAAGATTACTGATATTTTCTGTACCAACAATAAATGTACCAGGTAACTTTTTATTTTTTATTAGCCTTTTGGACTCCACCTGTCTTCATTATTATTTATCACTTATCATGAAACTTTTTGAAAACTAAATTCAACTAATTCCTACAAAAATTAATAATTACCTATATATTTTTCAATACAATTGTTAGTTGTCTGCGATACGGATTTAAGTAGTAACAAAAAAGTTATTTTTTATAACCACAATGGTTTATCAGAATTTCAATTTTAAAATCATTAATTTTTCATTCTTAATCAATAAAATCATAAAACACAACAGTGTATTATTTGCATTATTAGTGTATTGTAATAATTACTGTGAGACAAAATCTTTTTTAAAGTAAGTATTATAAATATTATTATTTTGCATTCGGTTCAGAAAGTTCCTGAAATATCAATCAAGTAATAAAATAATATTTTTTATTACAGAGTTTAATGGAGAAATAACAAAAGAAAATAATTTTTGCTATGGTCTCCCACATGCCAATCAAATAATACAACAAAATGCTGTGTTTGGCGGCACTACAATTTTCAGTTACAGTCTTAAAGGTTTGTATATTATTCAACTCAAATTCTTAACAGTATAATTTTTAGTTGTGTCTGTCACAAAACAGCATATATTGCATCTGAACCGCTTATTTGAGAAACAACACTTGTCCATACATTTGGCATAATGGAGTTATGAATGACACATTTTTCCATCAGAATAGAGCTACAAATTGTATGTGAAGTAACTTTTGTCCCATACCCAGTATGGATTTTCTTTGCCTTTCAAAATTACGTTTGTCCTGGACAAGTGTTGTTTCTCAAGTTAACTATTGAAGACAACCATTTTGTTAAAAGAGTTGTCAAAATGCAGAATGTTGCTTACATTGATAGTAGTCCAATTAAATACAATTCAAGTCTGAGAGAATTAAATGATGCAAAACAATGCCCTAGGTCTGCAAGCCTAGCTTTTGACTTTATGCAGAATTTACAGCTTGCTACGGATCCCAGTGTAAGAAATTTTTTACCTCTGCCAGTTAACAGTGAATGTTTTCAATATTTATGACATCAAGTCTGCATTCAGCTAAGGTGAAGTTAAGAAGGGCCCAAATGAAGTACATAATATGTTAATTTATTTTGGATTATACCAATAATAGCATCCTAAATAATGTAAAACATTGCATTTGTTCTCTGATGGGGTGTCAATCAAATCATACCACGGTTTGATTTTTATTGGCTTTTGGTATTAATTAGAAAGTTCAATTCAATTACATGTTATTTTCCCATTCGGGACACTCATTTTTACAATGCGATAGAAATTTTGCAGTAGTAAAGAGAAAACTGAAAACAACAGATAAGATCTACATGATTGTAATCTCTAGTATTTAAAAAAGTTTACAGTGAAAAGAGTTGACTGTAAAGAAATTTTGATTTTTAAAAAAAAACCATCAAAGTATAAAAAAGTGAGTCTTTCACTGGAGTCTATTGGGAAAAAAGTACCCAGAGATATGAAGATATGGAGTTCCAGAGTTTACCTATTTTGAGTATAGTAGCTGGTCTCCAGGATATTTAACAGCCCATTTTTTAGTTGGCCATCAAAAATGATATTTCACTACCTAGTGAACAGGTATATGAAAATGATTGTAAATTTCCAATAAATAAATGAAAAAAAGGATTTTTATGATAAATTATTTCAGTGGCCAATATCATCTGAAGATATTAAAAAGATATTAAGTAAAAAATATTTTTTTAGTACTTTAGTTGGTCATATTTATTTCTTTATTTGTAATAATGACAATATATTGATAAATAAATCTTCATACATCATAAACACAAGTTTTTGATATTTTATCAAAGTACAATATTAGTATTTTCATCATAAAATTTGTTCATTTTCATTACATATATTTGAGAAACAACACTTGTCCAAATTATTTGAAAAACATTTGTTCAGACCTTCCAAATTATAAAATTATGTCTAAAAAAATACAAAATAGTATCTGTATATTATTTTTTCTGATCAATTTTAAATGGATTATTATTATTTTATTCTGAAAATAACTTGACTAGATAGTTTTTATTGATTATCTCAGAAGTAAATTTTGTGGACAAGTGTTGTTCCTCAAATAAGAGGTTCATCTGCATTATTTGCGGATTGAAATAATTACTGTAAGACTAAATCTTTTCCATTTCCACGTTTACCTTCATATTCAAATAAATAATAGCCAATCCTTAATTTCCAGAAACAGTAGAATTGATTACAAAAATACATGATTATACTCCACTGAAGAAAGTGTGGATAACCGAGTTGTAGGTTAGTATATATATTTTTTAACATATACACATAATACTTTAGTGAAGTAGTTTTTAGTTACCTGTACTATAAAGTTACAGATTAAATAGTACATTTTTAAGAACACTTTTTTTTTCAAAACATAGTTCTGTTTTATTTTTAATATAAATTAAATGAATCAACTAGAAAGATATACAGAAAAATTTTTAGTTGCTTCCGGGGATAGGAAGAGGTCCAGGTTTGAATCCCGGTAGCACCTACCTATATATTTTTATGATAATAGTTTTTTTTCGGTATATATTTCTAGTTAATTAATTTAATTTGTATTAAATAGTACATATTAGAAAATAATTTAGTCGTATGGTCTCCACACTTCATTGTACACTCGATGGCGGTTGAAAGAATCCAGAGAAAGTTTCTAAGAATTATTAATTTTAAATTAAATATACGCTCTGAGGATATCAATTATGATTATCTCCTTAGCCGTCTGAAATTACTGAAATACGATGACCAACCTTATATTCTATACAGGATCATCAATGGTATAATAGACTGCCCCCGGATGGTCTGCTTGACTTTCACGCACCATTGAGGTCATCGAGACACAATTCTTTGTTTTATTACAGTGGTAATGTCAGAACTCATGCACTAGCTAACTCCGCAGTCCCCAGAATGCATTATTTGGGGAATGAATATGCGGAGGTGGTCGACATTTTTGCTGTTAATTTAGTTTTTTATAGGACTACACTATTATAATTTTTTGTGTCTTAACTCGATGGTGACGGATAAATTGTTACTTCACATTTTATATTTATGTTTAATTTCGATTATGCTGACACTATAAAATTTTATTCTTTGTATATAGCGCTTCTGTTGTAATTTTCTGTTATTTTACAAATTCTGTTAATGCCTTAATAGGGCGTGTATAATAATGAATAAATAATTATTTATGTCCTGCATTTTTTAAGCAAACTGCAAAACTTTTGAGATCAATATTTTTTCAATACCAATGTTAACAATTTTGTATTCCTTAAGTGAAGATTCTGTTAAAAAGTTATCAGCTCCCTCTAAACCACAATTTATCTGGTAGATATATGACACCGTCATATATTTTTATATTGAATTGTCAAAAGTAATATTAAAATGATTGATTTTTAAGTTCAACAATAATTTTATCATATCAATGAATATAAGTAATACACATTGAAGTAAAAAGGGAATATTTTTAAGTTATTATAGATTTTAAAAAAAACATAGGTGGAAATGCGTCATAATTGACCATCATGCCATTTCTCCATAGAGGTATATAGAGAGAATCAAAGGACACACATTTATGTACCACATTTACCTTATACACTTTTATACGTATTTGCATACCTAGGTTGGATTGTTTAATCGAAACACTAATACATTTACTTTTATCATCTGTTTCAGATAAGCTAAGCTATAATCAAGAGGTGATCAGCATGTACCCTGCAGGCTGATGAGAAGAGATTGTTCATCCGATGATTGAAATTTAAAAGGGTGACTGATAAAATAAGAATATCAAAATGAATGGTGGAAGCAGCTGAGGTTGCTCCATTTTATTATCATCAATTTAATAATTAAATAACTTCTTCTTTTGTACACTGTCAGATTAGGGACAAAAAAAAGCTTAGTTATAGATACACTAAAAATGACAAAATTTTAAGTTTAGCTTTATTTAAATATGGCAATAGATGTTATCGATGTTTATCAAAAATATTATTTGCAATGCCGAGTCGAAAAATTATGAATACTTTGTTAAAAAAGTTACCTTGTTATCTTATAATAGCTTTATTTTGTTAATATTACAGCATTTCAGAATATCCTCTTGAATGATCCATTTTTTGTAATGTACTAAATGTTTTTAGTTTCTGCTAAATTTTAATATGTGTAGTTAAACTATACTAGTCCAAAAACTTTATCATTTTCTGAATATCTACAATCCTTTTTTCCCCTTATTTTATTATCGTTTTCCATAATGTTTCAATTGTAAATATATATTTAAATTGTTATGTAAATTAATATTGTCAGCCATTTGAGCAGTGAGGAGACGCACTCTGATTATTTGTTTTGTGCAGTAATAATACTTTGCCATTTGCACTCTTATCATTCCGAAAGCGTATTGATACATATATAATCTCTTATTTTTTTACAAAAAAAATTCATTGTGTAACTAACTACTCTTAACCAATTGAATAATATTTTTAATTTGAATGAAAATAATGTAAAATAAATATCTAATCAAGATTTATTTTCTATGTTATTATTTATGTTATACTAGTTGTAAGGCGCCGAAGGTGCCCGATTCACAGTCACAGAGGTAGTGATCAGCGTAACTATATATATGTTGATGCACAGAAATTATATTTGATTCCATTTGTTTTTAAATCTAGAGAATAGTTTTATGAATGTGTTATGTACTCTATTAAAATATTTGTTTTGTGCAGTAATAATTTTTATACTCTTATCATTCTAAAAGTGTATGTATTGATACGGCTAACCATTTTCTTATTCTGAACCACATTTTTATTTTCAGGGTACAAAATATTAAAATATATATTTAAAATTGGCGCCAATTCCATCTACCTCCTCCACCTGACTTAGTTGGAGGGCCAGCCACGGCTGCGCGTTTTTCAATCTCTCAAAGCCATAGATAACGTTTTTTCAAGCTCCCCATCTATCTTATCTATGTATTTAACCAATAGAAATTGATATGCCTCAGCGCGAAGTGACGCGAAGTTTTCACATTTATTAGCCGTAAAAATGAAATAAAATAAAGGCTGGAAATCGCATCTCGCAAGTACATGCAGGTGATATACCTGAACGGTAATCTGTGTCGCGAGCCGATTTTGATTCGGACCGACCTATCATTATTTGCCATCTGCAGACACTTTGCTTTCTTGGAAGTGCATTTCGCGAGAACCCACGTCACACGAGGACCTTTTCTTCTGTCATTGGAAAGCTGTCCTTTGTTTCCTAGGCCATTCATCGGGAATATTTATCTCTTCTGCAATTGCGAGGGATGACCACACGTGTGACGCAATATGTTAGGGGGTCAATCGGTTGCCTTTTGTCCGAGGAGAAATCGTTCCGAGAAGTATCGCGCCTGGGAGCAGCCTAGTAACAATGTACCGCCAGTGAATTAGGGGGTCGACAATAAAACAATGACCGCACAGAAAAAAAAGGAACCATTAAGAAGCGGGTGCGTTTTTTTCTACCCGAGGATAATTGACTCCGGGGTGATAAAACATCTTTTGTCGCATGTGGGCCAGCACCCACGTGCGGAAGGGCCACCGTGAGCGATGACTGACCATCGCGTCTTTTCTCCGTAGGGGTAGGCAGATAAAATAGGACACGTGCGAATAAGTCTGCGCACGCGAATTCAGGCCTTCCTTATTCATGCACCTCATGTGGTGCGTAGATCGGACTATTCCGTCATCAATTATTCATTTAATACGGACAAACCGTGTGAGCAAGTCTCAGATCGACCGCGATTCGATCTAATCGAAGTGTGCCGGTGTAGTAGCACTTCCGCAGTATTCAGTCGGCCATTCGTTCTTGAATCTACTAGCAATAATCGAGTCGACTAATACAAATAAGAATGAAGGCAGGCAGAGAAATTGCAATGTAAATGAATGTAACTAATAATGTAATAAATTGTAACTGGGCAGGTGAGAAAATTATGTAATAGGTATAAGTGTATGTAATGCGAGAACCACTCACGAAACTATGTAATAAAGCTGAAATAAAGAAATCCCACATGTAACTAATTATAAAAGTCTCAAGAGCCAATAAAAAAGGAATAATATGATTAGCTCTTAATTAGGATCTTGAATGTAAAATGTTTTATACTGATTGTATTTTATACTGATTGATGTACTTAGAGGTAATTAGAGATAGTGATAATTCTGGTAAGCTTAATGTGAAAAATGTATGGATTATAAGTTAGTAATAGTTTATATATGTTTACATATAGTTGTGAGATGAGGAAAGTTAAAACTAATTATAAACATTTAAATAAATTACTGACGCAGTTGGAACTTTCAGCTCTTGCTATTCCTTTAATATACGTTAGAGTTTGTGTGTAATATAATGTTTGATATAATGAGACAGTGTATGTACATATATAGACGAGCAATGCTTCAAACACAAAAAAGTTGTTTCTTTCTTATTTTAGTTATTTTGTATTTTATTTTAGTTTTTAGATTTTCTTATATAAATATGTAGCGATCGGAATTCATATTCACCATTCAAAATATGGGTGAAAAACATATAATTTCATTTTTAAACAAAAATAATGACAGCGCGGATTCCACGACCGTCATGGCCAGATTGAGCGGCGTATTGAAGTTCGATGGACAATTAAAAATATAGTCTTTTATAAGACTGAAATTATATTACAAAAAACTAATTATGTTTTTGATATAAAACTTAGTTTCAAATAATAATTGAAGCCTCAGCATGTGAATAAATATAATATATTATTTAAAAACGTATGTTTTCCCTAAAACAGCCTATTTTAAAATGTTAATAATTGATAATATGTCCTGCAAACTGAATGGTTTATACCACTGTTAATTTTTAACATTTTGCTAATTTGGTTCAATGCAGATTGGTCTCCGTAATTTTGACTTCAAAATTAAAAGAAATTATATTTCATTTATGTAATAATTTAGCATATTAACACAATTTTGCAGCACGCGGAAAATGCATCTAATGGTCGCAGTCTTTCTTATAATGCTTGTATTGTCTTACAACCACAAGTACTTTTCTAAATGTGTTTCTTAAAATTTTTACAATAATTTAGGATTATTTGACAGTTTTAATCAGGCACTAGATTTATTTTAAAATTATTCTTCAGTTAATTTCCTAATATATATATATATAAAAAAAAAATTAAAAACATATGAACGATTTGAAATATAGTTTTAGATTTTTATCTCCCAGACGATGGAATAGATATTTTATGAAACTTGTTATCATATAATTTTACAGATCTTAAGTTGAATTCATGTACAGAATGAAAAAACCTTTAATCTGTCTAGTTCAAGAAATAAATAAGTTGGAATTATTAACGAAAACTATTATTTATCAGCTGTACTGAAAAAACAGTGGTTTGAATTTGCATTCTAATACCACTGACGCTATACAAGGTACAGGTTGAAGTATGGACGGCGATCCAAAGGGTGACCATACCATTAGAAGCTATGATAAAAAAATAGCTGACGTCTGAAGTTTTTATCTTCGTTGTTTTTAATACGATCGCTATTTTTAGACTTTTGGCGCATTAAATAAGGATTGTTTAATATCAAGACCCTGAAATACGTTTTGCATGGTAATTTATGTAGACATGAGAACCCTCTGTTTCCCGCACAGAATTATATAATTAAAATGTAGCAGTTTTTATTGAAAAACTATTTTTAACCATAGAAAATCACGGGAGTAGCGATGTACCCTATGTCGATACATCAAAGACAATAAATAGGGTGGTCGTAAATCGAAATACGAAAACGTACTTAAATCTTTTGATGGAAAATCAAAGTATCCCAACGAGAATAGGTAGATATTGTTTTGCAAAAAATAGTTTAAAAATGAAATAATTATCAATGTTTTATTAAGTATGTATATGTATATTATATTTAGACCTGGCAATTACATGTGAATTACTGATGCGCCCTCTTTTCACAACGTGTTGCAAACTTTAACTTATGTAACGGATATATTCTCGAATATTCGTTTTGAGTTACTCAATAGTCTGTGGCTTGGTGGTACAGACCCATCCTTTCAAAAACCCTATAAAATGTTCAATGAAGTTAGATGTGGCGGCGACCTTGACGGCCCGTTGACGTCGCGGTATTCGGAAACTAATTTACCTGGAAACATTGCATATATCGATGAATTTCTTGTTTTTGAGGTGTATTTTCAGATTTATACAAAATATACGGTTGAATTTGTAATACAAAGAAAATTTTTCCCAAGAACTACAGAAAGTGAAATAATCTGAAACGTACCCCATGAGTTCGATGTTATAAATTAATATAACGACACATCTGATAAATCGCTGTGTTTAACTTTTCAGTCTATTTAAAAGAGATAGTAATATATATATATATATATATATATATATATATATATATGTATATATATATATGTATATATATATATATATGTATATATTTTAATATATATATATATATATATATATATATATATATATATATTAAAATAGGTTTGCTTTAAGTAAGCTAATAATTTATCCATTCGGCGTGACATTGCAAGGCTTTGCCTTAAAAGTTGCGGTATGAGTGTACTTGTATGCGGGGGAGATACACCTCCCGAAATGGAGTCAACTCATTCGCTTGGCTGGTTAACTCCAGTCACGATTAACTGGTCCAGATCTCAACTAAATAGAGCAGCATGGATATGACTGAATACATTATTATTTTTGAATAGGTGTACAGTGCTCAGATTTACATATATTTCCCATGGAACAACAATGAATTTCCTAATATTTTACTTTTAAAATTAGCAATATTAACTTTGTGGTTAAAATTCATATTTTTATTTATTATCTTTGTCTTGTACCCTAAATTTTTTGGATCTAACATTGATTAAAAATAATAATAAAATTGAGTTTAAAATTTTTAGAAAACCAACTTTTACAGATACTATCATACACAATGAATCTAATCATCCATTATCACACAAACATTCAGGGTTCCACTCCATGATACATCGTTTAGTCAATATTTCTATGTCAACATCCATTTTCAATATTGAATTGAATACAATTAAAAAAATAGCAGTTAATAATGGGTATAATACAGGTTTGATAGACACTATTTTAAATAAAAGAATATAATAATCAATTTTTATATAAATCACAGATAAAACATAATGATAATTGGCGTGGGATTTTATACATAAATAACTTTTCGAAACAAATATCTAAACATCTACCACGAAACATTAGACCGACATTTTATACAAATAATAGTAACATGAATTCTAAAGACAAAGATGATAAATTTTACAATTCAGCGTCTATAAACTTAGTTGCAAGGATTGTGCTGCATTTTATATTGGTAAAACGGGTAGAAATTTTAATATAAGAGTAAGAGAGCATTTGAGATGTTTGAACAATAGTGGGTTTTCAGAATTTTCTAATTATTTGATAGAAAATAGTCATGGTTTTGATAAAAAATTGGGATTGTCAATTTTGCATATAAACGGTGTTGGTCACAAATTAAATAATTTGGAATCTTTGGAGATAAATAAAGCATGTAAAACTAATCAAGAAATTATTCGACTAAATTTGTATTAAGCAACAATTTGAGTTAGGTACTAAATTTATTTTTTAAAGAATTGTTTTTTTAAAAATAGATTCTGGTGAAGAAACAATGATTATGTTTTTAGTTAATTATGACATCCTGAAGAAGAAAATGGTATTTTTCGAAACCGGTAGATGAATTTAAGCTCAATTCAGTGGTTTATAAAACAAAGATAATAAATAAAAAATATCCTAATATTTTGATCGAAATTGATCTTTTGGATTAAAAAACATAGAATAATTTTCGTATCAAGGAGAACACATTCTTATTGTGAAGTTGTAATTATTCAGAACATAGGTCTGTGATATTTTAAATACTAATTAAATGTATTCATTAGAAAGATATACATTTTATCGAAAAATATTATTGTTGCTACCGGGATTCGAATCTGGATCTCTTCCAATCCGGAGAACGTGCATTAAGCGATTATGCTACAGAACACAGTACTTTGACGAAAATTTTTTTAACCTATATGTTACACTTTTCAAATGAATAAAAATCTGGTATATATTTTCGTATAAAGAAAGTTATTAAAGAAATATAACGGGCTGAAAATCAGTGTGCATACATAGCAAAGACTATATTTATTATTATTTATAAAAAAAAATCAAAGAACAAAGGAAGAAAACGTCAAATTCATACGATAAATATGTTAATTTTTTGACAGCTCGTGTTAAAAACATGGCGGCATTCCGGATTCAAATATTTTAAAGTGCATTTAATTCTTCAATAAATGCACTTGGCTGTGCTTATTTGGTATTATACTCATAAATTTACTCATTTTCACGGATACCTCTCATATTATACCATTCAAAAAGTATTTACGAGTCTTTTTGGGCTGTAAACTCGCAAGCGTCTGACAGACGACTCTCGAAGAAATTCGGATAGCTATTACGAGCTCCTTTCCAGTAATTATTTAAAATCTTTGTGTGAAATATATAGAAAAGATTGTTTATTATTTTTATAAAATTGACTGCACCGTCTGAATATTATAAAGCGTTTTCATTTAATTCACGATCGCAGAATGTTATTATAATTTTTTAATTCCATTCCATTTGTTGGACTAATTAATGAAGTTCAACTAGAATAAAAGTAGTATATTAGTATTTTTTATACAAATAATTGCTTTTTTTAAAATTATATCTAATACACGATTATGTATTCTGTATTAATTTTTGTAATTAATTAATTAAATTTGCCGATAATATATGGGCAAAATTAAAACTTCAAAAATACCTATCGATGAAAACCTTTATCACTTATCAATACTTTTGATAATTTATTTGAGTTTGATGAACCCAGTTTGTCAGCACAAGTCACCATTTTGAATAAAAATAACACTTAAAGAGGGCACTTTGTTAAATTAATGTCAGCCAATCGTCACCAGCGAAAGGCAGGAGATGTCTAGTCACCGTGTCCGTATGAATTTTGTGAAATCACCGCTGATGGTTCAAATCACCGAATTTGTTTTGACTATTGTACTATAACCCCTTTTCGTTTAACCACTTGTTATTATAATACAATTCATGTGTTCTCAGTAGATCTTACTCTGTGCTGGGGATAATATTGAACAATTCGTGCAATAGTTTCATTTAGTATACTTTAATATGAACAAATAATTTCACGTATATTTCTGAACCCCAGTATATATTTTTAAATTTTGTACAATTGTTGAAAGTTATGTATTGTTTGGCTGATTTTATTGATAATTTTTTGAATGCCTCTTTTAAAACAACTTTGATAATATTTTTATATCTTCCATAAATAAATAGCACATTATTAAATAATGATTCTTTTGTCAGTTGTCAATTTCGCCATTGCAAAATTAGATATCACAAATAGTAAGAACAGGTGCAATTAGAATATAAATGAACTTAAATAACAAATGTTGACATAGCCGATTTTGCAAAATATAAAATCAAAATTTTGAAATACTGTATCTTAAGAATGAGTCGGATATTAAGATATTACGGTATTTAAATAAATTTATACTAACAATTTAAGAAAATCTTTATTAATGTAGTTCATAGACAGACGAAAAGGTTATCTTTATCATATTTGTGTTTTTTTATTTATAATTAAAGCCTTTGTTTACAACGATCTCTCAATGAGACTTTGATCTCTGAGATGTGTACTGGATGCGTTACTCTAATCCGCACACAAAACATATGGACGGATGATTCATTAATCATTTCTCGTTGAACTCTGTACCGCCCTTCATCTCGTCTCGAGTGGAATCTCCGAGAGAAATCTCATCCGTAGACACGGGCCATTATGACTTATGTAGCAGTGGACAGAGTGATAGATAGTATTCAATTTTGGTTTATTTTGCCAGACAATACATCCAATTTTACAATGCAAACACATTTTTTTGTACTATTTTTTCAGATGTTTCTACCAGCCATAAGCCGTTTGTCGCCCAGTATCATATCTGACTTCTCGAATGTCTGCAAGCCCAATATAACGGACGCCATGCTAATCGCCGGAAATATCTCGCAGGCTTCTCAGAACCTCACTAACAGCATCGTGAACTTCAATAGCAGTTATGTAACTGCCTGTCCACCACCGGCTGCGGGAGACTTTTTTGGAGGCATATTATGGAGACTCAGTCAACCTCTCTGCTTCATTTCTACTGGTGCGGGGATTGCCTCAAGTGCGTACAGCATGGGTGTTGGAATCGCAGACCACGTAAGTGAAATCAAAGATATTGCAACACATATGGGCAGGATTGTGCTTTAATATAGATTGATGTATGCCCTGAAAATAGTGGAATTAGATATATTTATTTATATATATATATATATATTGACATACATATTTTTGTTCATATATCGAGCAAACATACGTAACCGCACAATTTATTCTGATAGTATTTATTAAAATAACATTTCAAAAGATATAAATTTTTCATATTTTTCTCATACGTATGAAGGTTCAGATAAATGAATTATTATTAAGGAAAACAGGAAATCTTTTCATTGTATTAAAACTGTCACCGATTTTAAAACAGCTGTAGTAGGTCACCCACGGCATAACGGACAACATATTAGCATAATCTGTACTCAGTAATACGAATATCAGTTATCAGTTATCTTCTACCCAGCCATCATTTGCCTTCTATTTTCTATCAATTGTGTAAGTGGGGTGTGTGGCATATTTAGTTAACATTTGGAGTAATTGCAAACATAACCAAAGAATAGTAAACACGATTAAATGAGAATGTGCCAAATAGTATAAGTACCACACATTCTCACACTAGAAACAAGCACGAATGGGAAGGTGTGTATGGATGTGGAACAGACGAGAGTTTTGTGGCTGGACAGAAGATTGCGGCCTTCTCTCATCTCTCCTCACTGCCTGCCCCCACAGATATATAAGTTAGTAAATAAAAAATATTTGTATTTTTTTCAGCAAAACAGATTAAACACCATTATTCAAAGTGTAACATCGTTCGACTATGCTGCATGTCAAGCAAACTTTCTGAAAACGTACCAAGCGCAAACATTGATGCCACTCTTGGCACCACTACAACAATGCTTCGTAACTGCCTCTGGATAAATATTCCTTATCACTTAATATCCCTTATACTTTGGTTGCGTCATTGGAAACTATTATAGAACTAATAGTAATAGGTAACATGACACCTAAGTTCCAAAAATAAACCAGCTCATTTTGGGTTAAAGGTTGCAATTTATTTCATTCATTCCATGAATTTGTATCTTTGTATGAAATTCTATTTTTATGTTTGGACTAAATTATTTTTCTCAATTATATTAGGTGTATTAGTTTTTATTATATATCGCAATAACATTTTAACTGATTGTGTATATTAAATTCACGGTGTGAATGTATAATATGTTATTGTATTTATATCTTCGGTGGTTGGTTAGGTTTGATTTTTTCTAATAAATTACCATGAAACACTTAGATGAATTTTTATTTAGTAAAATATTAAGGGACCATATAATTATATTTATATTACATATGTTCTTACTTTTTTATTTACTCTGGTATTAATTAGTAATGAATTTAAAATACACTCTGTGTATTAAATTGATAACAAAGTTTCGGGTATAATGTAGTAATTATGTAGTTTACTATAGGTAATAAGGTTACCAAATAAATTAGTACCGCAACCCCCATCCAAAGCAACCGTTTATCGGCAGAGGCGATGTAGAGTATGGCAACTCTGAGAATGCGGCTGAGATTTCTGCCACGCGCATCCGGCATATAATAACAACAATAATTTAAATGAATGCCGATTGTTGTCGTATTGAACTAGGCGACACCCCTTCTTCTAAAGGGTTTCTACGCAGATAATTCCAGCCACATTATTACACCGGCCATGCTCTACTACCTGGGCTACCATCTAAGAAACAGAAGAACGTTTAAACAAAAGTTGATAAATTCTTATAACTTCTTCACTCACAAAGAAGATGCCAAATTACAACAATATTTGATGCATTTCACGTGTGTTAGGTTTTTCGAGGTAAAAACATCCCTCCCATGTGGCTGAACGAGATGACATTTGGCGTTTAAGAAAATGTAAAATACATGCATAAAATAAATTCATCTTCAATGAAAAAATGAAAATAGACAAGACGATTGTGAAATCGAACGGTAGAGGCGACAGTTAAGCTTTTATGAGAATGTGTTGTCGCGGCCTTCGACCGACGCAGTAAGGGGGTGAAAAGCACCCAATATAATTAGCATATTATTATTATCTGTTTTATTTATTATTAATTTTAACTACAATTATTATTCTTTAGCTGTGCTGAAAAACCGGTGTATTGAATTTGCATTCTAATATCTCTGACGTCATTAAGGCACTAGTCGAAGTTTGGATTGCGGGTAACAGAGTCCACAGAGTAACACTAAGAAGTTGTGAAAAAAAATAGTTGTCTTTTGAAGATTTAATCTTCATTATTTCCAATATGTTCTATTCATTGTTTTTTTAGACTTTTAAGCTCATATAATAAGGATCGTTTTATAATCAGACGCTGAAATCCGTTTTGCAAGGACATTTACGTAGACGTGAGACGCACAGTATTATATAATTGTAATAATATTGAAATTCATGATGCATTTTTCAGATAAATAGAAGTATGCCTGTGATGCGGCAGTTTTTTTTATAAAAAAACAATTTTTTACCATAAAAAACATCACAGGGGTGGCAATGTACCGTATGTCGGTACAGTAAATACAATAAATATAGTGGTCGGAAATAGAAATACGAAACTGTACTTAAATCTTTTGATAGAAAATCAAAGTAGCTCAACGAGAACAGGTAGATTTTGTTTTGGAATAAATAGTCCAAAAATTAAACAATTGTTAATGTTTTATTTAGACCTGACGTGTAAAAAAACTACACCGTTTAAATGGCGCCACCGCTAGCCCTATTGATGCGCCCTCTTTTCACAACGTTTTGCAAACTTTAACTTATATAACGGATATATTCTCGAATATTCGTTTTGAGTTACTCAATAGTCTGTGGCTTGGTGGTATAGGCCCATCCTTTCAAAAAACCTATAAAATGTTTAATGAAGTTAGATCCGGCGACCTTAGAGGCCAGTTGATGTCGCCTTATTTGGAAACTAATTTACCTCTAAACATGGTATATATCGATGGCTTTATAGTACAATAAACCTATCAATATAAATGTTTTTTTTGAGGTAAGTATTCAGATTTATTCAAAATATCCAGTTGAATTAGTAACACAAAGAAAAGTTTTCCCAAGAACCATAGGAAGTGAAATAAGTTCGATGCTATAAGTTAAACACATCTCCTGATATAGCGCTGTGTTTAACTTTACTGTTTATTTAAATAAGATAATATTAAATACTAAATTAATGTATTAATTATAAATATATACATATAAAATCACCAAAAATATAATAATAATATATAATAATAAAATCATCAAAATAATTATAATTAATACATTAATTTAGTATTTAAAACATCGCAGAGCTATGTTATGAATAATTACAACTTCACAATAAGAATGTGTTCTCCTTAATAAGATATTATTTATATATTTATTAAAATTTGGTTTGTTTTAAGTTAGCTAATAAAATATCCACAATCTTAATAACCTGTTTTCCTCTCTCCTGATAACTTGACAATTTGTAGGTATGTTTTCGGTTCGGTTTTTTTTAATATGGTATCTTTGAGAAAATCTAGGTCGACTTTCCTGGTATGCTGGTTAACTCCAGTCACGATTATCTGATCCAGATCTCGACTAAACAGAGCAGTATGGATATGACTGAATGCATTTTTATTCTTGAATGAGTGCACAATGCTCAGGTTTACATATCGTGCCCTTGGAACAACAAAGAATTACCTAATTTGATGGTTAAAATTGACGTTTTGGATCAAAATTCTTGCAATCATTTTCTCTTTTAAGTTTTCTAAAAATTTAGATCATAAGATAACAAAATTATATTTTAGTTGCATTTGTATTATTTCTAAGATCAACAACCTTCGATTTGAATACTAATATAGGGTTTATCACTCAAAATTATTACAGAAAAGTATATTTGTATTGATGATGAAGCAAACTTAAAAATTTTGAAGCACAATATTTCGCGATTTATCTCGTTTGGAGGTGCCATCATATTTGCATAATTATAATTGTATTTCTCTGCTGGATTACAAATTAAAATAATACAATATAATGCCATACAATCGTTTTTGCTGTTTTATGTATTCAACATTTCATATAAATACAGAATGATTTAATGAAAACGCCAACACGATTCCAGTCAAGATGTTCTCCAAGTCTCTCTCAGTTCTCCTCCTCGTTTTTTGTTTGGTTCAGGTGAGAAACAAGAATTATTAATTTTAAAAAATAACTATAAACAATTTTTCGAAACAAAACATTTATATGACATGGGTTTAGAAATTTAAAAATTGAATAATATTTTTAGTCTGTTTTTTGTGTCGTGTACATAAATGTACCATTTTATTGTATTTATAAATACTTGGAAATATGAGTATCATTTATAGATTTTTGTTTAGTTTCTGGGGCTGGGTCCCTCTCCCCAGTGCCGGGCCTATCTATCGGACGAAATTTTTCTGGGCGCTCCCATCCCTGATTTAAAAAAAAATGGTGGATCTGTCGAACCATTTACTCAGACTCTCAGATTCCGTAGACACAACGTCCTCCTGCGACCAGACCTTCTTTTTCGTGATGCAATCTTGCACTGATGATAAGATGGAGAGTGTTGTATTACATATTATGTCTCTCAAGTTTCGCTTTACTTGGGCAAAATATTCCAGTTTCCGAATCTTTATTGGTTTCTTAGCTCATTTCCCAGTTATTATTAAAATTACAGCCCGGGTGAGTTTTTCGATCAGTCTTTTTTAATGGCACCCCATAAGCACCAAGGCAGCATGGTTGCCTCTATTTGGTTGGCGCCCCGGCTTGCTCGAGTGGGGCTTTTTTGAGTGGAAATTTTCGAACCTATATGTTACCTTTCTGATATTAATACATTTAATCGTTCCATTATTCCATCTACCTTATTTTTACGGAATCTCAAATATCTTTGAGTAATCTGATAGCAGACACCAGAATTATCAGACCTATGTTCTGAATAATTACAACTTCACAATAAGAATGTGTTTTTCTTAATAATATATGTTGTATCAATGTGTCCAAAATTTAATAAAAATGAACTGATAATTCTGGCGCCTGCAGTCGGTTTACTCAAAGGTATTTGTATTTTCTGTAAAAATAATGTAGATGGCTTTCAAATAATGGAACGACAGGTGTATTAATTTGAAAAATGTAACATATAGGTTCGAAAATTTGTCATGAAAAATACTGGCTTTATAACACAATTGGTAGTGTACTTCCCCGGATCGGAAATAGAGATCCAGGTTCAAATCCCGGTGACGCAAAAATAATATTTTTCGACAAAATTGATTTTATATGTATATCTTTATAATTAATACATTAATTTAGTATCTAACTTTTTCAATAATTTCAGCCAAATGAATCATTTTTTGGGGTCGATGGGGTCATCGGAAGATTTGCCGCCAATTGGGCCAATGCTGCCAACAACTCTACCCAGAATCAGACCGCGCAGAGCACGGCAAACTTCTTAGCCTGGAAAGCACTCCAAACAACGAATATGAGTGTCGATTTGATGAGCAAAATTAATTTAACAGTAATTAATTACAAACATAATTTGACAATCACCTATCCCATATTAAGTGTCTTGGCGGACGTATGCATTTCTGTAAGTTGTAGTACCTTTTAATAATTCCTTATAAGCAGTTTTCACCTATTCAGTCCAACGGGGAGAAGATTCGTCTCTCCCTGCAATCTAATTATAATTTTATATCAAAACTGAAAACTTTTGGATTAACGATTTTTTTTATAAGATGTTCAAAATACACAGAGCATGTCGATTACGTGTTTGGAATGCCGATTGAAAACTTCCGTCTCTATTCCAATAAATCTGGTATACGAGGTCTGAAAAGTTTCCGACCAAACAAAAAAAGGTATTGTTTCAAATATATTTTTATTTCTCTACTTAGTCTCCTTGTAAGTCTATATATATGATGTTTTTCAGACAGCCTTCGTATACCACTAAAAGGCATTTTTTATTTTCGTATAAAGAACGTTATTGAAGAAATATAAAGGGCTGAAAATCAGTGCGCACACAGAGCAAAGACTTCCAAAATTTTGATAGATGTGGTAGCACGGGTAAATAGGTGGACGTTACATTGTGTAAAGTGATCACTTAAGATGATCATGCCCGAGACTTCCATACTTCCCATGTAACAATAATAGCTTCGTCTCTGTGAGATATCTATATCTTGATGACAATCTCCTAGGGGATAGATCCTAGTAATTGGTTCCTACAAAAATTTGGACACACTCAGCAATATTGGGATACATTTTCTTGTCGACGCATCGATTGCTCCTAGAAATTTTGTTGCTCTTGTCAAAGTTGCTGTAATTAATATCTTTTATAATTTTAGTGGCATCGCTATTTCCTCCAGCTTCAGGTCATTCGGCACTTGCTTCGTTTACTCAATGTTCCGATATATTTTTTTGGTCAACCTGAATTCGTTGTTGTCCATGTGGGTAATATAATCGAACCAATAAGCTATTGTATTTTTTTTATTACGAGGCGTTTTCTATATTGTATTACTGCCCACTGACGTTAAAAAATGTTCCTATAGTGGCTTAATTTACATTTTATCGCGTCATGCTGCCCTCGTGGATATTTAGTGATTTGTAAGCCCATCTTGCATAAAGGAAAACCTTTGGTTTATTAATCTTTTGGTACATTTATTCATCAATCCATATAGATATTTTCTGGTAGCGATCTTCTCGACTTCCCTAGATTCTTAAAATAAAATATGCAAAATGTTAACAAGACTTTCTAAGTCAGAATTGTACAGTACTGATACCTCTACCAGAATATTACAAACTTTTTACAATTATCCGCTGGAAAAATGAATGCTTTCTCCCCGCTTCTATTAAAATAAAATAAAATTAAGTATCTCTGTATATCTTTTGTTTATTCTATTGTGAAATGAGCTGAATAATTTTAAATTTATAATTATTAAGGAGAACGCAGTCTTATTGTGACTTTGTAATTACTTAGAACATATTTTAAATACTACTTAAATGTATTAATTAGAAAGATATACATTATGAGGTGTACGCCACGGTAGCCCTCCTATTGTGAGGTGTATACCACGGTAGCCCTCCACCGCCTAGCTACAATGGAGAACATGAGATGTGAGTTTTTCGATATCAGATTCTACCTACTTACCATGGTGTGTAAATCCATCTTGACTATCCACTGGGAAAAAATAAATGAGATTTGAGATGTGATATTTCAGAATAAAAAGTCAGTCAGTCTTAACTGAATGTATTCAAATAAACTTGGAACATAACTACAATTTAAACTTCAACATAAAAAAATGTGGGTATGCATCTATTTAACGTGTGACCACTTCGACAATATCGATGCGACGACCGGTGGCTATTCTTCTAGTGGCAAAACACGGCATCTTCCCGCATCCGTCTCTCGCGGTGTCCTGGGAGCAACTTTTGTCGAGATATCCCAGTGGCTGGCAATTTCCGTCAGGTACTCCTTCCACCACCGGCTCACGCTCGCATCATCTTCTCCCAGGTGGACCATTGCAATGGATGTTGGGATCAAACCATGAGTTTGCGTGGCAAGTAAGATAAAATTATAACAAAATCAATATCTTCCAGATGGGAGAAATAGGTAAAGAAGAGGATAAAAGAACAAGAAAGAAGATAGATAAAAAGAAGAAATTTCAATATTTCCTGCAATAATATAAATTTTTACGATACAATTAGAATTTGTAATGCTAGAAATGAGTGTGTTATGAAATCGATTAATAAAAGTTAATGTTACCTTTCTATCGATATCCTGAGCGCGACGTTCAATGGCCAATTTAGCGTCGCATCCGCTCCTGGATTCCGTTCAGGCTCCATCTCCAAGCAAAAATATTCGAAACGCGGGACGGCTACGCTGCCCGCAGAGCGTACATCTAGCTAGACAACACGCGAATACCAAGTGAGTACCTCCTTCACGTCGGTCCGGCACGTACACTCGGCCGCTCTAGCGACTAACTTTGAAACTGGTGATAGGCGTTCCGCGCTGCGCGTAAAATTTACTAGTAATGGGGATCGGACTTTAATTTAGGTACTTCTGTTGTTTACTTTTTTGTATCTAAGACTTTATAACGTTACAACATATAAAATCAATTTCGTCGAAAAATATTGTTGTTGCTGCCGAGATTCGAACCTGGATCTCTTCCAATCCGGGAAACGTGCACTAATTTAATTGAATTAATATTTAAAATATCACAGACCGTCTGTTCTGAATAATTACAATATCACAATAAGAATGTGTTCTCCATAATAATATAGTCACGACAGAGTTATAGTATTCTACTTTGGTTTATTTTTGCTAGACGGTACATAAAATTTTACAATTCAAACACATTTTTTGTAATGTTTCACAACTATTTTTACAGGGATATCAACCTCACCTAGACGGTTTGTTGATCGATATCATAGATAATTTCACGAATGTCTGCAAGCCCAATATATCGGATGCCATGCTAATCGCCGGAAATATCTCGCTGGCGTCTCAGAACCTCACTAACGCAATCATGAACTTCAATAACATTTATGTAACTGCCTGTTCACTACCAGCTGGTGGAGACTTTATTGGAGGCTTATTATGGAAACTCAAACAACCTTACTGCTTCAAGATTGTCGCTACCGCGGTTGCCTCGTATGTGTACAGCATGGGTATTGTTATCGTAGACAATGTAAGTGATATCAAAGATATTTCAACACAGATGGACAGGATTGTTCTATAATATAGATTATGTGTGCCCTGAAAGTAGAGGAAGTATATTTATATCGAGCGAACATACCTAACTATATAATTTTCTCTGATAGTATTTATCAAAATAAAATAATTTTTTTTTTCATATTTTCCTTCATTTAAGGTTTATGCTTTAGATAAATGAATTATTATTACGGAAAACAGGAACCATTTTTATTGTATTGCTGTTTCTAATAACAGCTGTAGTAGGTCACCTACGGCATAACGGACAACACATTAGCACATTCTGTACTCAAAGTAATTCGATTATTTATCTAAATGATTTAATCATGTGTACTTAATAACTACTTTTACATGCAATTTCATGTTAAAGAAGTTCTTCCAAGTCATGTCTATTTAAAATTTAATCTACCAGAAACGGCTCCACGTCCTGAACAGTTTTCTTCAATCCAACCGTCATTTGCCTTCTATTTACTATTAATTGTATAAGAGGGGTGTGTGGTATATTTAATTAATATTAGAAGTGATTGCAAAAATAATTAAACCGCAGTAAACACGATTAAATGAGAATGTGCTAATATAGTTTAAGTACCACACACTCTCACAATAGAAACAAGCATGAATGGGAAGGTGTATGGATGTGGAAGAGGCGAGAGTTATGTGGCCGGACAGAAGATGTGGCCTTATCTTCTTTCTCCTCACTGCTTGCTCTCGCGGAATATAAGGCGCGATGTAGTAAATAAAAGATATTTTTATTACTAACGCAATAGAAATATTTGTATTTTTTTTCAGCAAAACAAATTAAACAATTTGATTCAAAATGTAACATCGTTCGACTATGCTGCATGTCAAGCAACCTTTTTGAAAACATTCCAAAGGCAACTATTGATACCTCTCATGGCACCACTACAAGTATGCTTCGCATCTGCGTTTGGATAAATATCCCTTATCCCTTAATATCCCTTAAACTTTGGTTGCGTCCTTGAAAACTATTATAGAACATTAAATAAACCTGCACATTTTGGGTTAAAGGTTGCAATTTATTTCATTCATTCCATGAATTTGTATCTTTGTATGAAATTCTATTTTTATGTTTGAACTAAAAGTTAAATGTTATTATTTTTCTCAATTATATGAACTTGTATTAATTTTTAATATTTATCGAAATAACATTTTAACTGATTGCATATATTAAATTCACAGAAGTTACATATAAAGTTGATGTATAATATATTTTTGTATTTATTCCTTCGGTGGTTTGGTGAGGTTTGATTTTTTCTAATAAATGAAAGTGAATATGAAACACTTAGCTGAATTTTTATTTAATATCATATTAAGTGACCATATAATTATTTTTATATTACATTAGGTTCTTATTTTTTAAATCTTGTTAGATTTGTAGGTGAAGGGTTTAATAATAATTAATAATTATTATAAAATTTTTTCGTTCCGTGTTCGTAACTTTTGTTCAAATTAACATTACAAGTACACTTTGTGTATTAAATTGAATTGAACAAAGTTTCTGGTGAAACATTATATAGTTTACTGTAGGTACTAAGGTTACCAAGTAGATTAGTACCGCAGCTCCATGTCAAAGCAAGCGTTAATCGGCAGAGGCCACTGTAAGAATGCGATTGAGATTTTTGACGTCTCCGCATCTGGTTGATTAGGTTGAATATATTATAAAGCGATCTGATAACGGCAAAATAGCCAGACTCGTTTGCGAGCCAAGTGGTGAATAATTTAAATGAATGCTAAACAGAAAAGAGTTTGAAAGCTAGTTGAAATAATATACTTTTATAACTTCTTCACTCACAAAGAAGACGCCACTTCATAACAATATTTGATATATTTCACGTGTTAAAGTTCTGCGAGGTAAAAGTAAATTCAACTTACATGAGCTATTCTTAAACTGCAGCAAGATCTAAAAAGAATATACGTTGTGCGTCAACATGACAGCCTAGAAAATACGGTTTTTCAGGGCAAAACTTTTGGCCGAAGACTTGGAAGAGTACCACAACGGTGGATGGACACGCTGCATCTGGCCGGAGAGACCGAAGAAAAGTTGCACGAGTCTGCTCAATGCGACATTTAAATGCAACCCAGGTATTGTATTATTTCCAATTTCGTTCCAGCAATATAAAGCAATATATAATAAAAGCAGCTCAAAAAAAATTATATTAAAAGTTATCCTCAAATCCCCAATCACAACGAGCACTGATGAAATTTTTGACAAATTCAATGTCTTTGATATTAGACAAATATACGCTAATACTACTCTCAAATACATATATAAATACAAACAGAGACATTTTAAAACAACCCAAAACATAATTTCCACACGGACAAATATAAATAACCTACAAACCCAAAGAGCACATACTACATTTGGTCAAAGGAACTACAAATATTTTGGACCTAAACTGTTTAATAGAATGCTAAAAGACTTAAAACCTTTTCCCTGCCGGCCATATAAAACTTAGATAGTACCCGTACGCCGGGCATTTTACCATTAATAATTTTTAATAAAAATGAATTAATTATAAACAGTCATGATTTAAAAATGTGAAAACTCACCAAATCACGATGTTTTTCGAAAAAATAACAATGTTTTCTTCACTAAAATCACTAAAATTGTTTAAACAAAATTTATAAACAGGGTTGTCACAAGTTCACAAAATAACACATAATGTATTTATTTTTAATCCATATTGCAAATGTTGTAAAACTTTTTTTTTTTACTTATTATAATTTTACAGAGAATGGTATTGTTCAAAACATGGTTCAACACATAGAGCTAAGTTACATTGTTTACACATATACCGCTTTTCTTTTTTGCTAAGCACACAACACATCTTGCAGAAGTGGAGCATTCCTAATAAAATTTGGAATCGGTTTCTTGGCATTATATCGGAAAAAATTGGCGAATGTAATAAAATATCTGTCGACCAATGCTCTTCAATGGTGTTCCTAGAATTTTTTGCCATCAGTATGCAAGACCAAGAAAAATGTTGTATCGACCCATTGTTGCATTCTATAGCTTATTGAGGAACTTTTGTTTTTTATACATTTATATTGCCGGTTATTTTCAGTAACGATTAGCTCAACTAATTTTTGGTGAATAAAATTTTTAAAGAAATCTACCTCTTGCATACTTTCATCGGTGCACAATCTAGCGCCGGAAAAAGAAGAATCGAAATTGTGCACTTGCGGTAAAAATGGATCACTGTCCCAATGAAATACAGGACTTCTTTCAATACCACTAGTTGAACCAATATTATCTTCCTCAAATTTGCCGATTCAATATTATCTTCGTCGACATGTGCCGATTCAGTATTGTCTTCATTAGGCTCATATATCTCTGGCAATTCAAATTCCATATCACTTTTATCAGATTCGGCAGTTAGAATGAGTTCGTAGTCATTGTATGTAAAATCTGACAAAATGCAACAAACAAACGAAGCAACTCCGAGACAATAAAATCACTACACAATAATCGTTAAACAGCTCACTATGAATCTTGAAAAGTTATTTATAATAATATACTACACAAATATCTCAATACTATACGCGAAAATAAAACAAATGTGAGATAAAAAACCTCGCGATCTCCGAACAAAGAAAACGAACACTGACGCCTGTGGGAATCCCTATAGAAACTGTCAAAGTCATGACCCTAGCGCGTTCTGCCGGCTGTCAAATGGAGCACTTTACAAAAATACAGATTTCGTCATTTTAAATGCACAATGAGTTGATTATAAGGTCTTAAGGTTTATCCCCACAGATGGCAGTAGGAGATGCAATATGCTACAGTTCAAATTCGTGTTTATTTACGCTCTCATGACGACGTAAAGATCGACGCGAATATATTCGCTCACGGCGTGGCGGGACTGGCGAGCTAGCGCGAATATATTCGCTTACGGCAGGGAAAGGGTTTAAATCAATTGAATTGTCACAAGAACATGAAACTATATATTAAAACTTGGATTCGTAATATGGGTAGAGCCAGTATTGGTGCACTCACCCAAACATATTGATTCATACCTATATTAATTATTGCTACAAAGTGATCCAAAAATTAAGTCCATTTTAAAATTGTTCTTCATATACACCTTTTATATAGTAATAAATGTAATTCTATCTACTTGTAATTTTAATTAATTGAACAATTGCTTGTAAGCTATGCCCGTCTCGACACAGAATTTCTCTAGTGGGACGGGCACAGTGCAAACAATTTTTTTATATATATTATATAATTACTAATAAATAAATAAATAAAGACTTTTATTGTTAGCTGTGTTCTGTTAGCTATTTTTAATTTTAATTTTTAATTTTAGTTGTGTCAAGTCAAACCCGAAAGTTTCACATGCCGTCACTACTTGGTTCAGCAGAGGTTGTAGATCCTGAATGTTAAAAGCTTGACTTGATTGTAATACTTGTTAGAAGTACTGAATCATCAGCACAACGCAATATTCAAAATCTTCCCATTCATAATAAGCCCTTGAGTATTTTCATGAAGATTGGATTATTTTTGTACAACCTGAACCGTTGTTAGATATTAGTATGCTTGGATACCGTGAATCAGGTATATAAAGTAAATTTTATACTTATCTATCTAAGGTATAATATATCATATCATATGATCCAATCGGGTAGAGATCAATCCATGGCTATCCAGCATTTTAACATAATCATTATACATTGCCTATACTAATAATTCACTAATTCTACAACACTCCCACTTTTATTTGTTATTCTTTTATTCTATAAATATATATATTTATTTTTTTATCTCTATTTTTATTTCTGTCTAATCTTAAATAACAGCACGAAAAAAACTGGCTACTTTAACACAGACTTCAGTCTAGCAAAGTAGCCAGGACAACGCTGTGTATATCAGAGTTGGAGTCTACTCCATCCCACACGATAAACATATTACCATGTTATATTATAATATATTCACCTCTGTTATAACAAAAATATGTATGTTAATAAATAAATAAAATAAATAAATGAATTTTCTCGGCTATTGAAGCGGTCTATATGAAAAAAGTACAAAATTGGTGGTAATATAGAATTAAACAAACAAATTTTGTGTTTTTAAAATTATTCTCCGTGTATTAATTGTTTCACCAGAGCGAAGACCTTGCTATTCTGCAATGACCTTACTATTCTGCAAACAAAACAAATTACATTATCGACTGTACTGTAGAAGCCAGACGACCAGACTTACTCTTCGCGGCCAATACTCTGGCGTCAATAAAATAAGAACTACAAGAGTAGAAATGTTATTCTAATGAAGAGTGTACTCGAGTAGGGATGAAGATTTGTATATCGAAAATGGAGGTAATGGGAGTAGAAAGACACCAGAAGTAGTGCCCACCCATAATTCAACACAGGGGTATAGCTGAAGTATGAAGGTTTGTTCAGCGGGAAAAATATGCACGTTTGTTCAGCGGGTACCCTTGGTAATCTGTCACGAAAACGGTGTTAGAAAGGTTCGCAACATTTTAATGTATTCTCACTCATTGGTTGATTTTGGGAGGCACCGAGTATCGATTACGCTACCTCTGATATGCTAAGCGAACGCTCTGCCACACTGCTATTGTAAGTATAAGTATTGTAAGTATTTCTTATAACTATGATATATGCTGATTTGTGTAAGAAGTTAATGCACTAATTTTATTTTTGATTTACTTTATTCTTCATACATTCTTGATAGTTACGTCTACTGAATATTGTAAGAAGCTATTATCAACAAATAACGAAGAAAAAATGTAAACAGGGGTGGTTCGCCAAATCGCTGCACCTCGGTGGGACAGATGAAGTCCGTGCGGTGGTGTCCGGTGGTGGGTACAAACTCGTTGACTGTGTTGCAGCCTTAGACGAGGCTTACAATCCCCATCTGGAACCTAGATGGCCCGCTCGCTCCACCGCCTAGCGGCCGAAGTCGAAACTAACCGACCAGTCGGGCATCGCTATATTGGCATTTATGCTACATTTTATTAAATAATACAAAATATTTTAGACCAAGGGATATTGTTGCATTTTATCATGTTTACCAGCGATAGCTTACATAAGATAAGGTTGGGCGAACGTCCGTGATTCATTTATTTGCATTTAAATCCAAAAAATCCATAATTATTATTGGTTATTTTTGTTTTTTGTCTTGATTTTAGGTTTTTAGAACAAATTAAGAAGCGGGAAAATAACATTTTTTGTTGGATATTGATTAAAGTTATATTTGCGTCGTTTGTTCTTTTGTTTATTTCTAATTGTTCAAGCAAATTTAATCTAAAACTGTTGGTTTCTATATGTAAACGTGTTGGCTCGTTATTACCAAGCGGGACGTGGTTTACCTTCGATAAATGGGTTGCAAATTTGGAAACTACATTTATATTTTTATAGCAACGCATATGTTAAGTGAATCTAGCTGAAAAATTCCACCCCATATTTGTTCTGAGGTAGGTAGCCATTAATAATTTATTATTGTTTGTAATATTTTTGAATACTGATGTGTGTATAAGCAAGAAATAATTAAAAAAGGTAAATAGTAAAAACAGAAATAACAAAATAGAGACAAGAAGAGAAGAAGTAAAAGGAACGAAGTGAAATAAGAAAACGGAGTAAAAAATAATAATAATATGAAAGTGGGTTAAAATGTGTAGATATGAGAAACAAGTAAACTAAAAACATAAACAAAATATGGTAAAAATAACAGAATTGATTAAAAAGAAAAATATAAAGTAGATTAGAATAAAAACAAGCCGAGAGCAAACAAAACAAGTCAAGGACGAGATGGAATATAAGAACAGAAAAGAATTACATTAAAAAGTAGCTCTGATCATCTAAGAACCTCTTCCAGCTGGCTTCTTACAATTTTAAAAAGCTATTCTTTTTAAGCACACAAAGTTTAGGATGCGATACAGTTGCCATTTCTTGTGGCAGTTTATTGTATATCCGCGGTCATATCAAACACGCATCTCTTTGAACAAATAAGGTTTTTATAATTATCGGGACAGCTGGTCTTTTTCGGGTTTTCGCTCGAGTACGTTCATAATGTGAGATAAAGAACAGGGTTCTGTTTTCAGGTTGGTCTTTCAGCAGTTTCTTTATAAACAGTTGCCTGATATTTAGCACCTTAAACTTTTGGAATAGCGACTCTGATTCATACTGAAAGGATTTATTGAGAATTATTTCATGGATTTTAATCAGTAGGTTAACTCTAACTCAACCCGCGTTACCATATTTTATGATGCTCTGTCATAGTGCAAAATACACATTACGCATTTGTTTCAGATTTTGCACGTTCCTTAAATTTTTTAAGCAGTACATAAGTGTCTAAAGCTTACCAGTTAACGTGTCGATAAGTGATTCCTATCTGAGTTTATTGTTAGTAGTAATCCCTAGATATCGAATAATTTTGGCGTGTCCTAGAGAGTCCAAAGCGTGCTCTCTGGTTGTCCAAAGGTTAGATCCCTGACCAGAGATTGGCATCGATTGCAAAGTAGCTTCAGATACAAGTACAATATTAACCGTAGTTGAAATTTATAACTTATATTTTGTTTATGCATGTGTATTTATGTAATCTTTCTTTTTTCTTTCTTTATTTTTTATAACATAAATATTATTTTGTAACTTGTACGTTTTATTTATTTGGCGAGTCGGGTCTTGCACAATCAATCCAACCATGCTGGATTTAACATATTATTATTATTATACATTAAATAATATAACTTTTATCTGTTTTAATTACTATTATTGTTAACGACAATTATGATTCTTTAGCTCTACTGAAAAAACGGTGTTTTGAATTTGCATTCTAATACTTCTGACCTCATTGAGGCACCACTGCACAGGTTGAAGTTTGGACGGCGGTCCAACCATAAAAATTATGCTAAAAAGCAATGAAAAAAAATGGTCGTTTTATGCATTTATCTTCATTATTTTCAATATGTTCACAATTTTTTTCACTTTTAAGCGCATTAAATAATGATTATTTAATATTAAGACCCTGAAATACTTTTGCAAGAACATTTATGCAGACGTGACTGTTTTCCGCACAGAATAATTATACAATTTTAATATCGTAATTCAAGACACATTTTAAGATAATCTGAAGTATATCTGGAATGCAGCGGTCTTTTTTAAAAAACTATTTCTAACCCTTAGGAAATCACGGAGGTGGCGATGTATATGTCGATAAGGCAAATACAATAAGTGGTCGTTATTGGAAAAACGAAACCGTGCTTAAATCTTTTGATAGAAAATCGAATATCCCAACGAGGGTTAATAGATTTGGTTGTGGAAAAGATAGTCTAAAAATGAAAAATTATCGTTGTTTTATTAACTATTATTTTATTTAGACCTGGCAATTGAGTATGAAATACTGCGCCGTTTAAATGGTCGCCTCCGCTAGCCATACAGATGCGCTCTCTTTTCACCATGTTTTGCAAACTTTAACTTTTTTAGCGGATATATTCTCGAATATTCTTGGTCATTGGTGACCACTACGCGGTCATCGGTGATCACTGACCGATCATTGGTGACCACTATCCTGTCATTAGTGACCACTATATGTCTCAATGTTATCTATATATTTCGATGTTTGTTAAAACGAACAAAAATTACATCTAGTAATCATAATTGATAAAAGAAAAGCGAATAGACAATAATAAACATAAAACTACTATTAGGAATCAGATGAATGGTTTTGTTCAAATTCAAAAATCGTTGTTTTGATATTGCGGAAAGTGCTTTTTTCTATGATACACCATAGACAGTATAGATAAGTAAATACAGTACAGAGGTCATATATGTTTTTTTCTTACTCGTAATAAAGACAATGTACCCTTTGTTTCAAATATATATATATATATATATATATATATATATATATATATATATATATATATGCACTGTTATTGAATATATAAAAGAGAAAACATTTAAATAATCTTAACCTAGAGATATTAAAACAGGTTTGTTTTTACCCCGCTCGCGTCTCACAGACCTGGCCAGGCACAAACGACGCTACGTCCGAAGTCGCCACATACAGAAGGTCGGATATTAGATGGAGAATTGCTACAATATTATGGATTATTCTCGAATAGGTGCACAGTGCTCAGGTTTACATATCGTGCCTTGGAACAACAAGGAATGTAATTACCTAATATTTTGGTCAAAATTTACATTTTTGAACAAAATTCTTACAATAATTTTCTCTTTAAGATTGTGTACAAACGAGTTGAGTTTTCTAGTAAGTTAGAAGATCATCAGAAATAAAATTGAATTATTTTTTAGATCAACAGCCATTAATTTGAATAAAAATAATAGCTTTATCACTATAAATTATTATAGAAAGCTATTTTTGTGTAGATGATGAAACATACTTCAAAACGAGAGGAAAATATCTCAGTTTAATATAATCAGATGATACTTTATTAGGAGAACGCATTCTTGTTGTGAAGTTGTAATTATTCAGAACATAGGGCTGTGATATTTTAAATATGAATTAAATATATTAATCAGAAAGATATACATATAAAATCGATAAATTTGATCTCGAGGTGGAATTCTCTAGCGACAGGAGATGGGAAAAGAAAATAGATAGGAGAATGTTAGTTCTGTTTTACTTTTCCTTTATTATGTGGTAGTAAAGAAATTCGAAGTGCCTTATATCCAGAGTCGATCTGTCTAACCTTCCCCATCGGAATATGCAAAATTTAATGAAATCTCGGAAATATCTGAGGTTCCTTTCATTACGCAACAGGTCAACATTTCTAAGAGGACCATGACATGATATTTCTAATCCTTTAATCATTTTCTCCCGAGCGTCCCTTAATATGTTACATTCCTGTAGGATACGCTCCGGTGCATATTTGACTGGCCTACAAATGCACCATGGTTTACGCACAAGACGCAAGTCATGCAATTTACTTAAGAACTGACCGCGGCCCGATGATCTGAGTCTCATTGTGGTTCAACACCGGAGGACCCCATGTATCTTTCAGTTTCACTTCCATGAAAAGGAGGAAAGAATAGGTCCATCTCCTTTGCGTGGTCGTGTCTCACCTTTCTTGCCATCTTTCAAGTGTGACTTCTCTCATTCTATTAACCAGGTTCCGATATTGGCCGTCCGTGGGTCTAAAGGTTATATCGTGGTGATTCACCTCTTTTCCTCTTTTTATCGAGCGACGGCATGTCCCTAAAACTTCCAAATCGCCAGGAAGTACATTTGCCATTACCCGAAGAGCTATGCTAGACAAAGTTCTGTATGCACCTGTCAGCGCAAGTAGAGGTATCCGCTGACATTTATTGTCGCTGCTATATTACCGACATGGAGTCTGTGTACCCAAATTTCGGCCACACAAGTTACCAGGGCTAGATATGTATCAGGTGTACAGCTGGCGATATGATTCCCTACTCGGTTGTTGTGCAAATAGGTCCGTCGTTTCCAATACTGTGGTACAACTTAGTTCAAGAAGGATCCTGCCGTGTCCAAGATACCGCCGCCTAAATGATTTTAATTTTCATTAGCATGACATCTGTTTCATGGGGTTAAAACGAATAACACTTTAATAATACAATTCAATAATAAACGCGATTTACTCTGGTATAGGTATTTTATTTGAAAATAGTTTTTTGTGAATGAGTACAATAATAATTAATATCTATAGCTAGTTTATAAAAGTGTACTGCGATAATAAAAACTCGTTAAAATACAAAACACGTTATTAAATTTATATTCAATAATATATATACGTATTCAGTTTCTTTTCTACATTTCATTTCGATACGGACTTTGATCTAATGTGGTGGACAGTGAACAAATGAAAAAAATATATTCAAAGGTTGCGAGTGGATCAACCCAAAAACATTATCATTATTAGATTGTTTTTGTACAAAATATTTCTGTTAAATTTTTTGTTTCTGATAAATTAATGATTGATTGTTTCTGATAAATTGAACAAAAACTATTTAAATATGCCTGGATACCGCGATTCAAGAATATTAAGTAAATTCTTATTCTTATCTAAGGTTCAATAAAATTGCTCAGCTATCAAATCAAACTATAAAAAAATTGGTAAAATCACATAAACTTATTTTTTTAAATATATTTCTTCTGCATTAGCTGTTTCACTAGAGCGAAGTATGATCCCGCCGTCCTGCAAATCTGGAATCAAATAGAATAAATCAAACCTGGCAATTGGTCCAATGGAAGAATGATATTTTGTTGTCTTGTCTAATGTCGGTACATTAGACTATTATATAATTAATTTTTTCGTCTTTGGAATTAGTTTGAGATCTCCTATTGAAGATCCCCGAACTGCGAGATCCAATTATAAGTACCATGTAAGAAATTCGAAATTTTTTATTCGAGTACATAAATATGCCGCCAAAATCTGAAATGTAAATATTGAAAGGAGAAAAAAAATAATAATAATTCCACTCATTTTCATTATGTAAAGTTAAAACAGAGCACACAATTCATAATATCATACGATCGAAAAATCTTAGTTTTGGCGCACAAAGAAATCATTTTGCAAATGTAACCGACTGTTTTACGCCAAGTCCTGTGAGCTTCCGTAAACAAGTCCGTATATGTCAAACGCGCCTCCTAACGCCGTGTCATATATGTACCTACTATAATTTAAGAATTATTTGTATTGGTACTACTGCCCCCTGTTATAATTCACCCCAGTCTACCCTAATTATACACTGCTATTTTCACATCTAATTGACTTCTCAGCAGCCTAATGTTTAATATCTACATCTGTCACGCGGCAGGCAGACACTATGCAGGAATACTCGTAAATCAGACGTACAACACTTTTTTATATATCGTGATTTTAAATATAGGCAATGCAAAAACTCACGGCGCTAAAGCTCTCCATGGAGAGGTTGAAGAATTTGTAGGCCGTGAGTCGCAAGGGGTTTTGCGAACGTTGGATTATCATTATGATGTTCATGTGAAATTTTCTATTCACGTCAATCCATTTGAAGTTGTAAGCTGCATCACCGATTTCTGTACTCTGAAAAATACATATTTTTATTTCTTTTATAAAAAAGAACTTATTGAGATTTAATTACAAATAAAACAAAAAATCAGAAGATTACCGAAGTAAAACATTCAAATCTCAGAATATAATAAGTTTATTATGACTTCAATAAAGTAGATGTAAACAACCTATTGATAAACTACAATTTTTTTTCTCGAAATGAATTTATTAGCTTAAGATAATTAAAATATACAAATAATTTTTAAAATCTTGAAAATTCTATATATGCAGAGCTTCACGAATATTATTTTAGTAATTTGTTGTTTACGTGGTGTGTAAATGGGATTCACGTTCATTATCATTTTCTACAACGTTCGTTCGCACATTTTCTCTTAGTCTCTCTCTCTGTATTATACATTTTTGCATAATTTTTTGGTAAAGATATAAACGAACACAGTTGGTAAATATTAATACGAAATAAAAACCACTAGAAAATAGTAGCAAGTTCATCTTCAGTTGAAATTTTCAAGAATATTATAACAGGTGTCATTTGCGACTGCAAATGCAATATCGCTCACCGCGAGCGCAATAAACTATGCGGGTCTATGCGAAAGAGATGACACCGCGACTCTTACTTAACGAAACTGATAACTTATGTTGTGTCAAATCGCGGATCAGACTTTCATTCAATGTCGTAACTATGGCAATGCAGTTAATGCAATGCATTGGGGCTGGAGTTTCCAAATATTCGTTACTTTCAATTATTCGAATATCGAAAAGTATAAGATAAAGTATTAAAATATTCGTAAAATTATTAAGAATTTAATAAAGCAGTTTGATTAATGAGTATCCAGGTACTTACGTATTTATAATTTTTAAAAACCAACCAAAAATTAATTCAATTTATAAATACCTATTTTAAATGCATTAAATGTACAAATTTATCATAAATTACTCTTGAAGGGTAGATTACCTAAGTAAAATAAGAGAAAAAAAGTTTTGTTTTAATGTGGGCAGGTCCCGCAATCATGTGCATCATTCATAATCACAGTTTTTTGTAGAATATTAAAAAATTTCGTTATTAATTTTTCATTTCGGTGTTCAGCTATCTTTTTACAGTGCTAGTAATAATTATTTGCTCGTGTGTGTACCCATGTCATTAATGTTTTTATATAAAAATTTGCATACTTTTTCTGTTATTATTTATGTAGCGCTATTTTTAGATGCAAATACGTCAACGTTACCTTAGTAAAGCCTCACACACAATAATGAACTTTCGTTTCGCAACAAAAAAATGCTTTGATTTTGCTGAAATTTGAAGACAGAAATTCTGATTTGAAATGGCTTAGAATTAGTTCAGAATATTGTCTGGATTTGGGCGGATAATCCGGACTATTTGGATATTGAATAGTTTAAAAATGGGCGAATAATTCGATATTCTAATAATCGAAATAAAGTCCCTAATTGGAGTCCAAGTTGGGTAGGTGCACTACAATATATATACTGTAGACTTTCCCAACGATAATATGAACTAATAATTTTTAAAATCACCACAATAGGATAAGAATTATGATTTTTAAAATTTCAAAAAATTCAATACAGTAATACCCCGAAGTTACGCGATAGGTGGGACTAACAAAAATCGCTTAACTTGAATTCGCGTAAGTCGGGGTACAACTTTGCGTATAAATACATACAATTTTATTTAATTGGGACCAAGAACTAACAAAAGCACAAGTTTATAAGAAAATTATTTAATAAAATTGCAGTTCTCTGTACATATAATTACAAAATATTACAAAAATATACGATTTACGTAAAAAAGTCATTTTGATGTCGATGGCTTTATAAAATTCGTCTGACGATACAATGCCTTCTTTTTTTTCACGCAGAATTTCTTCGTATCAATTTAACAATCTTTTTATTCTTCGCTTTGTAGCTATAACGCGTTATTTGTTGGAGTGTATGTTTTCTAAAATTTTTAAGCTATTTTCAATTGAGCTGAGACCTTCTGTCAAGCTTGCAATTGGCATGTGGTTTTCTGGTGGAATTGGGTCTGAAGTGTTTTCGTTGTCGTTATGCTTACGCATCTCTATGAGCTCATCGATTGTTAGCCCCTGACTAAGTGATTCCAACAGCTCGTTGATATCGTTAGCATTGACTTCCAAATCTAATTGCCTGCCAAGATTAACGACTTCTTCTACCACATGAGCGATATCAGTTTCTAGTAATGATAGTAAGAGAGAAACTGAAAATAGCGGGCGGCAGTTTAGCGGCAGAGACGACAAACGAACCGCGTAACTCTGAGTTCTCGTAAGTCGGGGTAGCGTAAGTCGGGGTATTACCGTATTTCATTTGTTTCCTGCCTGCCTCACTGGATCAGAGTCTGTATCGAGATGGACAGTGTTGTATATGTATCATTTGTTCATTTGTATGCAACATTTGTTCTTTGGTGCCATTTGCAATAGGTTGATTACATTGGCTCAAGCAATATGGATAAAGATATATACATTCTTGAAGATGGTAAAAAATAAAAATTAGAAAAGTAGAGTAACTACAACAGTTACAATAATTAGAGTGAATGAATAGACATGAAATAAAATGTACATGTAGGAGAGAGGTTTGGAACATTAGTCGCGGAACAAGGGGCATTCCACACACATTAGTTGCGGAACAAGGGGCATTCCACATACATCAGTTGCGGAACAAGGGGCATTCCACACACATTAGTTGCGGAACAAGGGGCATTCCGCACACATTAGTTGCGGAACAAGGGGCATTCCACACAAATTAGTTGCGGAACAAGGGGCATTCCACACACATTAGTTGCGGAACTAGAGGCATTCCACCCACATTAGTTGCGGAATAATGGGCATTCCACACACATTAGTTGCGGAACTAGAGGCATTCCACACATATTAGTTGCGGAACAAGGGGCATTCCACACACATTAGTTGCGGAACAAGGGGCATTCCACACACATTAGTTGCGGAACAAGGGGCATTCCACACACATTAGTTGCGGAACTAGAGGCATTCCACACACATTAGTTGTGGAACAAGGGGCATTCCACACACATTAGTTGCGGAACAAGGGGCATTCCACACACATTAGTTGCGGAACAAGGGGCATTCCACACACATTAGTTGCGGAACAAGGGGCATTCCACACACATTAGTTGCGGAACAAGGGGCATTCCACACACATTAGTTGCGGAATCATCAGTTCTATAGTTAATGACACATTTATGCAACAGAAAAAATATTTACTCTTCAAAAATAAAATCTATGCATATTATATTGTCAGCGTTTTAATTTTCGTTTCAGTCGAGTCGTATATTTGATTGTGTAAGTTTACGTAGGTGACACCGAATTGAAAATATTGTAACAAAGAATTTGCGTTAGTTCGTGTCTACATATTATATATCTATGAGATATCATGAATAAATATAATGTATATTTTTAAATATCAATTTAATGTATTAATTATAAATATATACAAATAAAATCAATTTTGTCGAAAAGTATTGTCTTTGCGCTACCGGGATTCGAACCTGGATCTCTATTTCCAATCCGGGGAAGCACACTACCAATTGTGTTATAGCGCCAGTATTTTTCATGACAGATTTTCGAACCTATACGTTACACTTTTTCAAATTAACACATTTGTCGTTTCATTATTTGAAAGCCATCTACTTTGTTTTTACGGAATCTCAAATACCTTTGAGTAAACTGACTGCAGACGCCAAAATTATCAATTCATTTTTATTAAATTTTGGACACATTGATACAAGTTATATTATTTCCTTAATAATATAACATATTGTTGTAAAATAATACTTACGCGCTCCATGAGCTGTTGACCAGAATAACAAATGCCATAGAGCTGTCCTAGACTATTTAAGAAATACAGGGTCACTTTCAGGACGTCCAATGGACCCTCAGGTACCTATAAACATACTTTATCTTTTGAAACAAATAATCTGATGTTTAATATTATATTACTTTCTAATTAAATAAAATAAACATACATATAGGATTTCAATTCCTAGAACGCACATCAGAAACGATGTCAACATGAATTGGAAAAGTATTACAGGGCTGAACAGATCTTCCACTTCGTCCACGAACCTTGAAAAAACGAAATTTATTATGAATATATATAATATAGTATGTATATTATAAATAATACAAAAAATTATTAAAAGTGATATATTTTGCATACTCGATGATCCTGTTATGCTCGTCTACGGTATCCGCTAAAGCTTTCTCTATAACATCATTATCCTCCTCAATTCCTGTGATCTTTTCTCCAATGTTCACGATCTGAAGATGCAACCTTTTAATCCGTGTGCAGGTGTAGATGAGGATATAGTTGAGCAGAGCGTCTTGAGCGACGATGACGGTCACGCAGGCCCAGCCCATGTGGACGCACTGCACGTACTCCAGATTGTGCACTACGGGATGAGTCAAAGAGTACGGAAAACTTATTCTAAAGGGAAATTCTTTATCTTCCCATGGTAGATTCCTCGAATTGACGTACGGCATAGTGCTGAACAAAAGCATTGCCCCAATAAAAGAAGCCGAGAAATAATTGATCAAGACTGTTTCCTTCTCTGTTGTTAAATAATCCTTTTCGCTGTCGTCTCTGGATATCCAAATTTCTGCGGCAAATTTTTTCACCAGCACAGCAAATTGTTTCCTATTCCACAGTAAGTGAACGCAGATGGCCACGGCTCGAATTCCCCCGAGGAGCGTGCCTACAGCCGCACATATGTCTATGTTGTTCCAGAATTTTACACAGTACAGAAATTCACCTGTAAGAATCTTAAAGACGATGCACATAGTAAAAACAGTGTAAGTTTTGAACTGCCAGCTCAGTCCCAACGGCCAAATTCCAGAATACCATAGTCCTAGAGTAGGAAGCGGAAGAGTAAAACCTGGTATTTCGGGAACTGCGAAACGGGGAGCAGGCTTCTTGAACCAGGCTCTTGCGGACGTGAAGATAGTCATCTTCAATATTTATTTCATCTGAGTCACTTCAAAAGTTCAACAATATATCTCGCTGCAGACATCTCAGTTGTGTTGCGGTTCGATTAGCACTGCTTCGTATTGGGAAAAATTATTCTCAATATTTATCTATTTTATCGTAAATAGGGTTTAAAAAGAAGTACCCATAGTGCAATACAAACAGAGGTTCGTAATCTGCGGTGCACGCGAGGGTTACATAGTAGTCCGATGGTTTTAGTTTCTATAAAATATTTAGAAGTATGTAAGTCTAGCTTTCAAAAATCATGAGTTGTATAGTGGTTCAGAAACAAAACCGCCCCTATCTAATTGACGAAAATAGAGGGTTTATGTTATAAAATTGTTCGAGATTAAATGTTAAAAATGTCACGTGTGTCATATCACCCCTGAAAATAACTCGTTTTCTGGTTCGGAAAAAAATTGATGATTTCCGTTAACTCTAATAAAATTACAGGTAAAAATAAAAATATAATCTCCCAGGCAATGAACCAGGTCACTGCATACTGCACTGGGAACATATTATGTATTAAGTTCATTATTTAATACTGGATTATAACAAAGATTACATACTACCTACCTCTCGCGGTCGATGTGCTAATGACAGCATTGACACATAGACTAATCCTTTATCCTACTTCTACCGCGTGATTTGCTCACTTCCACTCTTCAAGATCTTGACGTACGGTGAATCTCCAGTTACGTTTCTTCTTCTCCTTTTTGTACTCAGTACTCGTATTGGACGTTGGCTTTCATCACTTCGTTCATTGCGGCCAGGAAAGCTCTACGGTAGATTGGCCAAACTATTGCCTTATCTAGAGAACATATTCAGCCACGATGTTTTCCTTCTTCCGAGGCCCCAAATTTCAGCAATCTTTCCAACATGTTCATTCGTAACTCGGTCCACAAAGCGTATTCTTTTATAAATCCACATCTCAAAGTCACCGTGCTTCGTGCGTAAGTGTCCATGCTTCCATTCCATAAAATAATATCTAGAATAAATAGCATCTGACCATTCGCATTCGTAATCTAAGGTTGAGGTCATTAAAATTAAAAAAATATATATTTTGAAATTTTTTACAATGTTTATATATGAGTTAATTGAGTATTGTACGTTATTAAATTTACATGTTTTTAATCGCTTATCTCTCCAAAAGAGAGATTAGCTCTTGTGCTTGGAGAAGGAGTTACACTGTAATAATTTATATAGAAAGTTATATATTTGTAATCTATAATATTATTTATTATCTAATTGTGTGCTGAAGTATTCATTTCATTTCTTTTTAATCTCTTTTATATCTTTTATCTCTTTAATTTGTGTGTTGAGGCTATTAAAGTTTTTTTATCCCAAAGTATATAAAATTTTGTTAATAGTGTTTGGTGTTACATTTAGGGATTTTAAAATCTTAGTGATGTGCTTTATTCAGATTTTAGTGTTATTTTCTTTAAGTAACTGATTTCTGTTTTCTATTTTGGGAACTGGGAATTTTGCAAAAAGTGTTTGTGTTGAAAAAGTTGATATTTAAAAAATATTACTTTGATGATTGTTCCCTATATTATTTTTACCGAGTTCATTATGTTATTGTATGCTCTTTCCCACCCAATTATTTCATACTGGAGTAGTGAGTGAACAATAGCAAAATATACTCTTTTTAAATTATTTATACTTAAAATGTTTCGAACATATAAATAAATTTTCTTATTCTTTTCACTAATTATCTAATGTGACTGCCATTTTAAATGTTGATTAATAATTGCACCGATATATTTGATTTCTTTTTTTAAGATTGTACAAGTAATTTTGTTGCAGTTGTCGTTATGAATAGTAATTTTTATATCGAGCGGTGTTTTAAGACTTTTGATTGATTTTTTCCGAGATTAAAGAAAGTAAATTACTATCGAACCAGGATTTGAGTGTGTTCATGACGTTATTTGCATGTTCGTTTGAAGTATTCCAGTCTTGTCCGTTAACGATGATAGCAGTGTCGTCAGCGTATGATATAATTTTACCTGTCAATTTTAGTTTGAAAATATCATTGACATAAATTATAAAAAGAAGTGGGCCCAAAACTATCCCTTGGGGTATACCAAATTCACTGATTAGGGGTTGGCTTACAGTTTCGTTGATTTTTCCGTTTTGCGGTCTTTCGTGAAGATAGCTTTGAATCCATGACTGCCATGTTTCATTTATACTGCAATCCAGTTTTATCACTATCTTATTGGAGATCGACAAATCGCCTTCTGTCCTAAAATGTACAAAATAATATTTTTTTAAGAGAGCCTTTTATAAGTACGTAATTTCTGGAGAATATATATTCCTTCGTGTCACAGTCTACGGTACAGGCAACATACTATGCCAACACCACATCTGACTCGTATGTTTCGAGAGATGGAGCGATTCTTACAAATTTTTGTCAATCTCGGATATAGCAGACTTATCCATACTGATTCTCCTTCGGACCACGATCTCACACCCCACATCATAAATCAACTCACCGACGGATCCAAGACCTTTTCTAAAGAGGGGGGAAGGGGGATTTTTTCGCACGGGGAAAAACACATTACGGGTTTCGAACGATAAGTAGAAATTTGCCTAAAATCGCCTGGATCGGTCCTTGGATCTACTGATAATAAATTGGTCCCGTACTCATGTTTCGGTAGCAGCACGTTTAATACTTGTGTTTTTACATTATTTCACAATTTATATTTATTCTATTTTAAATTTAATTATTAATTTAATGATATGTACAGAAGAATAGCAACATGATCAATCAAAAGTGAATCAGCAATATTTGAATATGTTTAAACAAATAAAAGATATCTCATACAAACGAAGCTATTTTTTGTTATATTTAATGGAAAATATATGAAAGTATGTGTTATTACAGGGCTTAAGACCTGTCTTCGGCTGGCTTAAGTGACCTTAAATAAATATACCGTTCACCAATTTTTACCTCTCCGTCTCCACATTTATCAAATTTTTGAAAGTTGTATATATATTAATATGTGGAGTCGCTTTGATTACCGCTACACCATCGCATTCTATAGACCAAATTTGATAATTCATTTTTCCCTTTTTTTAAACAGCATGTATGAGAATCATCACTATGAGAATCTGATTTTTTAATAAAATTATTTAAAAGCAATATTAGTTATCCATAAAATATTTTTTAACATATTATACTAGAGTACGCCTGAAAAATCAATATTTTTATAGATCAATCGAGCGAGTCCACATATTCGCTTCGTGTATCATTACACTGTCGCCATCTATGGACTAAATTTGATAATTCATTTCCCTGGAGTAGCATATATGTAATTACTAATACTCGTCTCTACGAGATATCTATTATATGTTTAATTAAATATCAATTATTGAAAAATTACAATGCCTCAAAAAATAGTTCGCCAGAGACATTTCGTATTGCTGATGATATCGGTACATTTAAAAAAGTTCGTGCATCCCTTTCCATACACCCTCTGTTATGTTTGTAAGTATTGTACGAGCCCTGAACTAATAAATATGATATAATTGTAGTTTGCGAACCTGGACACGCGATAGTATCGTACGACATACTCAATATTAATAATTATCTAACTGGTCGTGCCCGCGCGAAAAATTCGCACGAATATTTTTCCTAGACTTATTATAAAATAGAATTACAATGAAACAGAAGTGTGGAGATTTAAACATCGCAATATGTTTGTAGTTGTGTCAGCCGTCACCGTCAGATTATATTATCATTGCACGTGTATCGCTCCTGGATTTGCTTTTGACGATTTCTACCGCTTCTGGTATCGGAATATTTGTAAAGATAGAAATAATGTCAAAACGTGTCTAGTAATATTTCGTCAGAGATGAGTTCAATGAAAGGTTTCATTGGTTGTATATATGATATGCTTGAAAAAAATAAAAAACCCAAAAAAACTATGTCTTCTATTGGTTGATCACTGATTGGATCTGATCTGAACCCACTTGAATCCGTTCAATACAATGATGGAGGATACTTCTCATTTTGTCACAATATTCACAGGATTAGAAGAAGATATATTTTTGTTTTGAACACTTTATTTATTATAATTCTATTATAATATTTGTATATATTAACAAATAAATAATTGCGGTGATATCCGTTAGATGTCTCCGTAACAACTATAATTAATTTATTTTAATATACACAGAAATTAATATTTCTTTTACTTTACAATAAAAGTATCGTACAACCGATTGCCAAAATCAATTAAAGTTCTCCTTAATAATATATAAGTTGTATCAATGTGTACAAAATTTAATAAAAAACAATTGTTAATTCTGGCATCTCCTATCGGATTACTCAAAGGTATACGGTAGATGGCTTTCAAAAAATGGAACGATAGATGTATTAATTTGAATAATGTAATACAAAGGTTCGAAAATTTGTCGTTAATGCACTGTGTTGCTATAGCATAATCGGTTAGTGCACGTTTTCCGGATTGGAAGAGATCCAGGTTCAAATCCCGAGAGAAACAATATTTTTCGATAAATCGATTTTATATGTATATCTTTCTAATAAATACATTTAATTTGTATTGATTACGTACTGACTTCTAGTACGTCTTCAGTGTACACCTCGTACGTAAAGGTCCAATAAATAGACTGTGTAACAATTCATATTTTATTGCAATAAGCTACAATTTTGTATAAGGTACATCACTTGTATGTCAAACAACTAAGCCGATTAAGAGAGACGCGCGCATTCCCGCGCGCCATCTTTATAGCCACACATACACGTACATGCGGTATGGCACTCATACACACATACACACACAATTCCAAGGACATCACAATAAATGTGTACAAAAAAGGTTCTAAAATGGCTTTTAAAATAAATAAATAATTATGTATTTGACAATTTTCCAATGTTCTAATATGATCAATTTCTTAAAATTTTGTTAATTTTCATATTGTATTATTATAGATGTATTGTATATATATTCTTGGAAAAAGTCCTTAAACTAAGTGAGGCTGGATGTTCCTCACCGACTAGACAGGGTAGTTTGAAGTTATCGTCTTTTATTTTGGTCCTTATATGCGCCAGGTCATCATTTTATCATATTTCGTGGGTGTATTTGCCTTCGGTGGTATGGAAAATATGACGGGCAGCCAGGACAGTCCCTCTGGCCGCCTCGCAGAATTCACAAACTGTTGCGGATCAACTCCGCTGTTCCCGCAGTCTAACATTCGGCCGGGATTCGAAACATCGAAAATCCTTAATAAATAAAAATAAAAATCATTACAGCTATAACTCACCCGAGTGCCGGACATTTTTAAGGATTCTTATTCACTTCTCGCCGCAACCAAGTGAGGGCATAAATGCGTCTACTCTGTTGGGCCACCAATTGACGTCTCCGCTCTCGGCGCGAGCGCTCCTGAGGTCGCATTCCGCCTCAAAATTTAGATTAGCATAGATTAAAATTTTGCAACAATGATGTTTACTAAAAAAATAATTTCATAATTATGACAGACCAATATTCATTTTATAAATGCGTGACGGCACAATATATATATTGTGACATTACAAAGTTGTAAACAATTTCTTACATCTAGACCATATGAATGTTGATTGATAGCCACCCTCATAATTCAAGATTTTTTTATTTGGCCGTGCACAACTCTATTGTTGTTTCATATTGTAAAAAATATTATTAAATAAATACATTTCCTATTAAATCTAACCGAATTAAATAATGAATTATTATAATTAAATTAACAAACAATTTAAAAAAAACTACACGTAACTAAAATTACTTTCATAACTTAGTTAAAGATAAAAAATAAATTAAAAATTTAATCAAACCCTACTTTATTATGAAATCAAATTTTGTGTTTTTATTGTATGCAAATTTATTAATTACTTCTTCAATATTTACATTAATATAACTATACATATTTAATAATGCTAAAGCCTGTTAACCAATCTAGTGTACAGACATAATAATAAAGTGACAACAAATTGATTAATTTTTATAATTAATTTACACAATCGTAAAATATATTACGCTACGCGAGTACAAGCGATGTGTACTTATTAAGTCAAGACACAAACTGTTTTATTTATTTTTCAAATATCTGTCACTTGCTGCCGATGAAACCCTGAAGTCAAGCGCGACATCCATACGGTACATAATATATTCAAATTATTCGATTTGAACATATGATTCTTAAGGTTTCTTTATACACCATCAGTTACGCCCGTTACTCTTCCGTTATATAAGCGGCACGAATTGATAAGCTCAGTTAACTTCGGGACGCCGTGGCTTGTGAACCGTAAATCCAAAGTACTATTGTATGTAAAAAATATATACGAATTGCGCGTGAACTACTGGTAACGCATAGAGTAGAACGATCTAATCAAAAAGAAAGAAATAAACTTGTTAATCCGTCAATAATAATTGTATGAATTAATAAATAATACATTTTCATTTCTTCTAATGGGGTCTCGAGTTATCCCACATTATTTATTGGCTGCGTTATAATTTATTCAAAAATGTCAGTCCTTATCCGGCGAGAGGGATTCTGAATTATTATTTCAATTTTTAATATGATGTCCCGCGCTGTTTGTATTTATGTTTAATCGGACCGTTCTGTGCGGTCTGCCTGCGAATCGAAGAACGCATCAATTATGTACAGATTGCCCGGCTCAATGCTGAGTTACTGGACATTATTATGAATTCTGAAATAGGTATAATCAACCCCTTACTACAGGAAGGCCTCCCCAGATGTCTTCGACTTTGCTCTGTCTATTGTTATTCGTAGTACATATTTCCGAAGTTATGATTTAATCGGTCCAGCGGATTTAAAACGCCCTGTCGGATTCTTGATTCCTTTCAGGTACCATTTCATTATATACATTGTTTATGTCTGATCTTATATTCCGATCATAATTCTACTTTATTATTAAATATAATTTTGTGTTAAAGATAACATATTATTATTGAGTAGATGTAGTTTTTCAGAGCAAAGTTCTGTGGTATTTTAATACTAATTAAATCTATCCCGGTAGCAACATTGTGTGCAAATAACCAATTCTGACTCATTCTATTTATTTCTTAAATAAATCTTAAGCCTTTTCAAACTCGAAAAACCTCTCACCGCTAAAGCTACACTACTACTAACTGGTAAGGTACAGTGCATATTAAGTAAGATAAATTTGGATCAATATCTTTGTCAAGATTAAATATAATTTCTTCTTACGTTGTTGATAGTTTGTTAGGTTCGTATTAAATGGACAGTTTCATTTGCAAAATTTCACAATTATGTAAATTTATTTTTTAATGACAGATTGTCATTATTCGTAGCTTCAGCAAAATTAGAAGAAATTAGATGAATTTTCTGTTTGAGAAAGAATTTGGAAATTATATACTCTTGTAAAAATTTTCTGCACCAAAATTATCATAGGAGAACAAATTCTTATTGTGAAGTTGTAATTATTCAGAACCGACGATCTGTGATATTTTAAATATTAATTAAATATATTAATTAGAAAGATGTACATATAAAATCAATTTTATCGAAAAATATTGTTGTTGCGCCACCGGGATTCGAACCTAGATCTCTTTCCAAACCGAGGAAGGTGCATTATTCAACTATGCTACAGCGACGATATCTTTAGCGCCAAATTTTCGATCTTATATGTTACCTTTCTGATATTAATACAATTTAATCGTTTCATTATTTGATATATATATATATATATATAATTTTTTTAATTTATAATTTTTAATTTCTTTGAAATATGGATTTTATTAATATGTAACCTTGAAGGCTTGAAGCATATAATAAGAATGTTCATAAAAAAAATACAAAATATTGCTCAATTTTGAACATCAAAAATAATGTTTTTGGATTTTCACGACCATTCTGCATCTTCTGTGTATAGTTTTCTGCCAAAAACGTCAGCCAGAAAGGTCAGATATAAGCCAGATTGGCCTAAAAAACTGTACATAGTTGATCAAAACAGAAAGTTTACATTTTTTTTCCCATAGAAAGCAATCACTTTGTGATTTGACATATTATGTACATGTACATATGGTGTCAAAGAACATCTGAAATGTTTAAACAGTAATGGTTTCTCAGAATTTTCCAACCATGTTATTGAAATATACAATTCTTTTAATAATACCACAGCGGTCAATATTCTCCATAAAAACGGGTTTTTATGCCTCCGGTTGGACAATTTAGAAGCCCTCGAAATAAAAAAGAGCAATAAATAGTGGTATCCCAATTTTTATTAATCAAATTTATTTAAAAAAAAAAAAACTTAACCATTTTTGCAACTACTTTATACAATTATACACAAAGTTAAAATAAAAGAATTTCACCGTATTCTCCGCAATAGGGTCCCCAAAAAAAAATCTTTCGCCATTATTGTTACCTTATGTGTCGGAGACAAGTGGGCTCAGCCTTTAACAATCGAATCAGAGAGCTCATATGACAGTTAGGTTCATCATCAAATATAACAATTTTGCTACTAAGTTCAATATTTGAACTCCTAAATTTCAGCATCTAACCTAAACTAACAAATGTAATGTTTAAAATTCACATTTTTTTAGTGTCTTTATGATAATCATTAAATAAAATATATTATGTATTAAATAATCACAATCTGGTTATTCAATTACTGTTTTATGTGTACGAATTTTATTTAGGTGCCCGATAACTTAAATTATTATAAACAATTTACTGACCAACAAAATACTTTGATAGGTACTCATTCAGTTTTATTTATTTTAAATGATTTCATTGTTTAAAAAAAAAAAGTATTAATTTTTGCCTTAATTATAAAAAAAAACTCACTAATCGCTGTCCCTGTTAATGAAATTTATGTGCGAAAATAAAAAAAAATACTCTCACCTGCCGAAGATCGCACGTTTAGACTTGTGAAAGCAATAAACTTTTATTTCCTTGTAAAGTAAACTGAATTCATAAAGAAATAATGGCGATCGTTCGTGAATATTGATAATTTTAAATAAGATGGATATCTTGTAAATTCGTGTTAGATTATAGGCTACTTCTCGCTACCTACATTTACATTTCTTCAAAGGGCGATTGGTAAATCGCTCTACAAATTTCTTTGACCAATTTAAAAGATATTGTAAAAAATACTTATTAGCACGCCGCAGTTTAAGCAGGTAAAGACAATAGAGCATAATAATCTTTTCTATAGACTAATAGTATATCACAGTTAGCAAATTTAATGAAGGAAAAAGCGAGTCCACATACTAACATATGTACAACATTCAAACATTTGATAAATGTGGAGATTGAGGGGTGAGAATAGGTGAACGTTATATATATATATAAAGTGATCACTTAAGCCAGCCGAAGACAGGTCGTAAGCCCTGTGATTACCCCATACTTCCATATGTTTACCATTAAATATAAAAATTATATGTATATCTTTGGCTTTATGATTTGTTGACCAAAGAGTTCCACCCAATCCCGGAATCGTTAAATTCGGAAATTAGTTAGTTACTAAAACCTTCTGGCTTTCTTTCATAATGAATTATTTTCTTTATTGTATGGCACAATTATTACATTTGGTCATTATTACATTTTTATTGTATTCTGTCATTAACTGATATAGGTTGGCTCCGGTATCATCGTACCAGAGCCATACTGACGTGCGACTCGTTATCATATTAAATTAAGAAGGCAGCAAGATATAAGCTATTGAAGTTATGCGGGAGGGTAAACGTCATATTTACGTGTTGAAGTCGCAAAACTCGATCATAGTCCGGCAGAATTACACGGGAAAGCCAGTGAAATGCTTCGTTAGGTCTACTTTTAAAAACCGGTCTTCCCGGCATCGTCCAACCCAGCAACCCCCAGCGGGAGACCCACACCCTAATAAATACCCGGAAAAGTCCAAAATTCCTTTCATTTCTTAATAGGTCATCGTTTCTGGGGATTCAATGATAGATTCTTTATAATCTCGCATTCATGATAATCATTCATAATCCCACAGTCCCAGAGGATGTGCTCCATGAGGATGCTTGCCTCGTCTGAGCGCGAACACACCACGGTTCACAGACAAGTCCCAAGTCAAAGATTTTACTCATAAAATGCCCATGCCTCGAGATTATTTGCATCTCAGTGAGATTCGTCTCGATTGTATTTTTGAGATATATATATATTCCGTGAACACACGGACCACAATAATAATGATCATTGATATGGACGCTAAGAAATCACTCTTGACCACGACCAAGGTCAAGTGGTCAAATATAAATACAATGTATATCGGCAAGGTTAAACAAGATTAAAAAATATATTGACATAGTTACACAAGCCCGCACCTATTATGTAACATACCGTAATTAAATGCGGTCATCTCAGGGAGGAGAAAAAAAACTGGTTTTGGCTAAACTTTGAAATTCTTAAGTTATTTGAAAACGAATTCACGAAATATTAATAATACACGTGTATTACACTTAATTGCAACTGAATTCACAAAAAAATCTAACATTTTATTTAAAATGTAGAAATTAAATGCGGTCATCTCAGGGAAGAGGAAAAAAACTGGCTTTGGCTAAACTTTGAAATTCTGAAGTTATTTGAAAACGAATTCACGAAATATTTATAATACACGTGTACTACACTTAATTGCATCTGAAATTAAAAAATAATTTCACTTTTTCCTGTAAATATAGGAGTTAATTTAAAAAAATGATTGAAATTCATGAACGCACGAAAAGTTATTTAATTATTAATACAAATTAAATGTATTGATAAGAAATATATACAGACAAAATCAATTTATTGAAAAAATTATTTTGTTGCCGCCCGGACTCGAACCAGGAACTCTTCCTATCCGGGGAAGTGCGCTGACCTATTACACCATGTCAACATTGTAAGTTGACGACAAATTTTCAAACTTACATGTTGCACTTTCAAATTGATACATCTCTTATTCTTACATACTTATCATCACGTCGTTTCCCCGCGGGGGTAGGCAGAGAGGATAGAGCGCTACAATTCTCTGTCCTGATACAATTCTCGCTTCATTCACATTCATATATCTTCTCATACGAGCTCTCCGATTGTTGAGGCTTCTAACAGAGCCATCTTCCATTATATGGTTTACCTGGTCGTGCCAAGTCTTCCGCGTACGTCCTCTATTTATGGTGCCATCAGCACTTGCGTCATATATCTTCCTTACCATTCTTTCCTCATTCATCTGTTACATATGACCAAACCACCTAGGTGATCCTTTCTTAATCTTATTAACTATACTAGCATCAGCTTTACATTCTTTCCTTATTTCTTAATTCTTTATTCTGTCATAAATATATTTGCCATATATACGCCTAAGTGATCTCATTTCCACTGCATTCAGTCTACTTTCGTTCCTCTTCTGTCAGCTTCAGGCCTAACTTCCATACATTGGTGTCGGTATCAGGACTTCGTTGTGCAATGAAAATTTCATAAAAATGTCTGAGAAAAGCAAACAAACGTTATTTTCATTTACCTAGTACCAGAAATACCGGAACGATACTACGCTAAACGGAAATAGCATTCCGGTAACTATTAATTTTTTTAGCACTACGCCACTGAACACAGCAGAAAAATATGAATTAATAAGAAAGACATACAGAAAAAAATTTATATATCGAAAAAATATTTGGTTATTACCGAGATAAAACAGAACTATGAAATTGCAACTTTACAACAAAAATGTCTTTTAATTAACCCTTCCCAAACCATGCAGTAACATAGGTCTACCATCATAATTAAACCTATAATATTTCCGTAAATACAAGCAACATAAAATTCGTATTTTAGGTAATTTTAAATAAAATATCAGCGCTTAGGAATGACTAGTGAAAAGGGAATCATACAAAAACAATAATTTTTTCCATTCAATCCGTTGTAAAATTAACACGTTGGTAAAAATACCATTTGTGATATGAAAGACAGAGATCACACACTATTTTCACAATGAAAAGAACAACAAACATACAAAGATAATTATCTCTTTCTCACTAATTAAACGGAGAGAGATAAGATTGAAGAACACATTATAATTGACCATTTCAAAATTGAATGGTCAATATTTAGAGTACATTCGTGCCATTAAAGCCATTTAAGCTAATAAAAACATTATACGAGTAACACGAGTTGACAGCATGGCAGCGTTCGGGTATTTTATATCACGGTAAAGGTTAACAATATTAAATGAAAGTTAATCACGGAATTGTTTAATTTTACATGAATACATTCAATTCGACGGCCTACTTGACGGCCATTCTGTCATACATTATTTTATTGATAGTGGTTTATCTTTAAACAAGGTCAGCATTTACAGAAAGGTGAAGAAGAGAACAACCTTCTTGGTGTGGTACGCTATGTTAAATCGTATCGTTGGAAATGGTTCTGGAGTCCGAGGATAAAGTACACAATTACTGGATTTTCACATACATTTGTACGTCAATAGTAGGTAATAATATACTGGTCAAAATAAGAAAATACATAAAATTTAAAAATATTGATTTTTATTTTAGTATATGTTAAAAACATATTACAAAGAATATAAATAATTCCAAAAAAATAATTAGAATCTCATTGTGACTTGTATGCTGTTTCAGGGAAATGAATTATCAAATTTAGTCCACAGATGGCGATAGTGTAGTGATACTCGAAGTGAGTCCACACATTAATATATATATATAGCTTTCAAAATTTTGATAGATATGGAGATTGACGGGTGAGAATGGTGAACGTTATATTTATATAAAGTGATCACTTAAGCCAGCCGAAGGAGAGATCGTAAGCCCTGTAATTACCCATATTTTCATATATTTTCCATTAAATATAATCAAAATTAGCTTCGTATCTATGAGATATCTATTATTTGTTTAAATAAATAATGCTTCGCACAGAAAATAAAGAAATAATACCAAGGCCTGCGACGGTTCGCAACCTTATTATTTTATTAATAAGACAATAAAAGCGAATACAGAATTATTATTGACTTGAGAATATTATGATGTGCCGGCTGCACATATGTACAACTTATTTACAGAATTGAATACTTTGTCAATGAAAAAGCAAAACAGGTAAGGCCAGCGTCCACAAAAGGAGATAAGATGAGACAATTGCAGAGATTTAGTTGAGACCAATACCGTGTTCATGCTATGAGACTTTGTTCTGGAGACAAACAAACGTTATCTAAAACTACCTACAAATATGTTGATATGAAAAATTAGAAATACCACTATTTATTAACATTAATAAAATGTGTTTTAAATTCAAATATTTATTCCGTTTTAACTACTGTTGGGGAGATTCAAAATCAGCCAACTGATGAGCGACAGTAATATTTAATGATCATGACGCGTTTCAAGGCAAATCTCTAAGACGTGGTGTGTATACAGGACTACGAAAGTTGAGATTGTTTCGATTTGAAAATCTCATTTGCCCAGTCGGACAGTCTACCTCACATTGCCTAGGGCTTCCAATAACCAATTAACCAGTTTTCGATTATCTTAGATCCGTTAACCTTGGTTTCTTGACTATTTTTGTATACTAATTGAATGTATTAATTATAAAGATATAATCAATTTTATCGAAAAATATTGTTGTCGTGCTACCGTGATTCGAACCTGGATCTCTTTTCCGATTCGGGGAAGGTGTATTACCAACTATGCTACAGCGACAGTATTTTTGACGACAAATTATCGAACGTATATGTTACACTTTTTTCAAATGAATGCATATATATTTATATATAACATATATAAATATATATGCGAAAATTTGTCGTCAAAAATACTGTCGCTGTAGCATAGTTGGTAATACACCTTCCCCGGATTGGAAAAGAGATCCAGGTTCGAATCCCGATAGCGCAACAACAATATTTTTCGATAAAATTATTTTTTTATGTATATCTTTATAATTAATACATTTAATTAGTATTTAAAACATCACAGAATAATAAAGAATGAATAATTACAACTTCACAATGAGAATGTATTCCCTTAATGATATTTTTATATATTTTCACTTTTACTTTACTTTGTATGTACTTTAATTATATTTTACCTCGCATTTAACGAGATATATTAGTTTATGAAATATGATTTGTTTGCCAACTTGCCCTAATACAGGCTTGCCTAGTTGGGCAATGCGATTTAAAAATCTGACAATTTTTTTTTGCATATTTTTTAGAAAATTGTAATTTGTTGTAAATTGTAATTAATTGTATTCACTATTCAATTGTATTTTTGTGTAGGCAATTAATTAAAATAAAATATTATACATTAAAAGCAACAAACAAGAGACTCAAATAAATGAGTGGATATAAAAAAAAACAATGTTATTACTCTACTTGAGTTTATTAGCACTACTCGAGTTTTGAGAGAAACAGTAACTCGAGTAGTGCTAATAAACTCAAGTAGAGTAATAACATTGTTTCATTTATATCCATCCATTATAATGAAACTCTACAAAGTTAACGCCGATTCTATTAATAATTTAACTAAATACATTGATTGTGGTTTTGGTTGTGAATCTGTCTATCTAAATAGTCATCAGCTATACAGAGCCGAGATAAATGAGGTCATTCACGATCTCCCGTTTCATGCTGTGTACTTTGTAGGTAGTGCTTCAGCATGATAGACAATCATGAATTTTAAATATTATTTAAATGTATTAATTAGAGAGATATACACGTAAAATCAATTCTATAGAAAAATATTGTTGTTGCGCCACCGCGATTCGAACCTGGATCTCTTTCCAAACCGGGAATGGTGCGTTATCCAACTTTCGAATCTATATGTTACCTTATTCAAATTAATACATTTATCGTTCCATTATTTGAAAAAGCCATCTACTTTATTTTACGGAATCTGAAATACCTTTGAGTAATCCGATAGCAGATACTAGAATTAACAATTCATTTTTATTAAATTTTGGACAATGATACAACTTATATATTATTAGGAGAACACATTCTTACTGTGAAGTTGTAATTATTAAGAACATAGATATCTGATATTTTAAAGTAGATGACTGATATCGTATATATAGTATCAAATAATATATAGTATCAAATAATGGAACGATAAATGTATTAATTTGGAAAAGGTAACATATAGGTTCGAAAATTTGTGGTCAAAAATAATGTAGCTGTAACATAGTTGGGCAATGCACCTTCCCCGGTTTAGAAAGAGATCCAGGTTCGAATCCCGGCGGCGCAACAACAATATTTTTCGATAAAATTGATTTATTTGTATATCTCTCTAATTAATATTTAAAATATGACAGACCTTTGTTCTGAATAATTACAACTTCACAATAAGAATATGTTCAAATAATCATAACTTTTTTTAGTTCTATTTGTCTTAAGTCCCTTCCTCAACTCTACGGAGAAGCTCGCCCATTTTAAGTATACCTTAGATTCGAGAAGTTTAAACACTATCCTAGTCTTCAAGGATATTTCTCATAATATAGGGGGAGGGGGTTAAAAAACATATAGTCTGTACTAAAATATTCGTGAATTTTTTGGTTTCTTCCCGCGTAAGTCACATCATAGAGCAAAGAATATGCGGACGCCACTCCTTCGAGAAAAACTTAAATTATTATTTAAATTATTTAATCGTTCAATTTTGTAAATTATATTTAGTATTTCTGTTGCATATTAACCTTTAACCTGCTAACTCTACTTGAAATATAATACACGAGTCGTTCGCAGATGGCAAAATGATTTAAAAATGTGATTTTAATCCCTGCAAGTTTATAAAGTCCAAAAGTGCGTGTTGACACGCTTATAGCTTTGAGTAACATACAAAGTTTGGCGTGTTAACGCGATCATGGCATTTAAAAGGTTAATAAATACATTAAAAAATCTATTTTTCATAAATATTTTTTTTTTTACAGAAAACACTATTGTTATGATGTAGATAGATTTTTTTCTATATTAATATTATTCTAGTTTAATTTAATTTGTATTAAATTAATTATCTATTTTAAAAGTTTTTCGTCGCCTGTGCGTACCCAGTAGATGATACGAGTACAAAGTAATGTGTACGTATTTTTATTATTTGTAATATATCGCACCACTTATGTGATATGCACTTATAAGAAGCGTTTCCAATTATGCGAAGATAAAATGACAGAAATGCGGTTTTAATAAGAAATCTACATAGCAATTTCTTGGATGCTTTAATGGTTACAAAACTTTTTAATTGATAATAACAACAAAAATAATATAATATACGATTCCGTCATCTTAAATTTTACGCAGAGATTAGCTCGTGAGAGCAGTGTAATCAAAATAAACATTATTCATTTGACATTTGAATAGTATATAGTTGACATTTGGACCAGTGTGAAGTTAGTTACTGTCGGTCGCCGTATCGAGTGGCGCGTCAAAACAACTATTCAGATTGCTTTTTAATTCATATTATCGCACAATTCTGTTTAAATTGTGTGAAAGCCATCATTTTTGTAAGTGTTAACAGCTGCTGAGAATAAGTTATTATTGATTATAGTAAAAAATTCGTTTGTTTCTCGGTTATTCGTCGCTGGTGTACTCTGTGTTACGATGAATGTGTGTTTGTACAACAAATGTGACGATTCAAATAGTGATGATAACCTGTCGGAGACGACACCTTTGATTTCGAGGAGCGGAAAAGAATATGGATTACAATATCACTTATCTGAAAGCGGTGAGTCCCATTCTGTCAGCTGTTTTGTTTGTAGTAATGTGACGTTTTTATACAAGATAAGATATTGTTTCTTTTTGGCTGACTAGTCATCATGTTTGATTACGGAAATTATGTATGCTGCGTTTACCAGTGGTGTGCAGTGGAGCAACATATATGCGAAAATAAAACGGTTTTCTTTTTATTCTACTCGTTTAATTTATTTCAGACTCATTTCGCTTTTGTACGGAAATTATCAATCTAACAATTTAACTCAAAAACTTTTGTATTTGTTATAAACTATAATTTACAACCCCCGCGATTCATGCTCAATTTTTCATCCCCATGTTTTACTTATCTTTCTACTCTTCAAGCTCCTTTTCTTCTTAGATGAATCTTGCACATTAGAGGACCTGGAGATCCGACCTGACGAGGGTCAGCACGGATCAAAGCACAAATACAAAGCACGCCGTCATCTGAGAATTCGCATCTCACCTTATCCAGCTCTCTTCTTTCGACTACACCAGTCGCGATTCGCTCGCCAGAAAAAAATTGACAGCTATCCTCTTGCGCAGGGGCTCTCTTATTTACTAATGGGACATGCATGTTAAATGTATGTACCTATATACCCTAAAAAATAATTCAAAGACTTAGCTTACTTGGAAAATAATAGGAATATCGATTTTACAAGTCTTCTGTGCACACATTTTTATTAAAAGTAAAAATAATAAAGTAATATAATTTAATCGTAACTTCTATGGAGTTTATTTGTTTTATTGGAACGGGAAATCATTTAACATTAATTACTACCGTAATTTTTGATTCCTACCTGATTGATCCTGATTTATTCATCGAATTTAGTCCATCGAATCGAGATTTGTCCGTCTTTCTGAATGCAAGTTTTATTATACATTTTCCTTATATATCACGCTCGTGTTCATATTGTATTACATCAACTTTTCTTATAAATTCTGCGATTTTTTCCTAATGACGATTATCAAAATAAATATATCTTCTGTTTGAAGGTAATAATATTAAGTTATTTAAACATTGTACTGAATCGAATATATATACGTAGCGACCGGAATTCAAATCCACCGCCATCTCAGTCGGCATCGACGCTAGCGACAGCGTCGCCGGCTGCCGCTACAAGTCTGGCTCGAAATTCACCGCTAGAGAGTCTCTCCAGTTTCAGCGTTTCACAACGGCGGTCTTGCCGGCTCGCGAGAGCCGAGCGGGACCGCCAACCCGCTTCACATCATTTCATTTCGTAATACACACGCACCTTCTACATCATTCATTAATTCATTTCATTCTATGTCTTTCTTGTTTTCATCATAATGTCACAATAAAACTCAACACGCGCCAATCACATATATTTCATTTAACCGCCGTCCTAACCCCCAAATATATATCTATTTATTTTCAATGTTATTCTCATAGTTTTATACAACTCATGCGTGATATTTCCTTCTAATCCCAAAATATAATTATTTTAGCAATCTTTTAAGTCATGTATCTTGTATTTAGTGAAAAGTTTAATTCTAGAATCTAATCTAGAAATATAAAACTATGTTACCTATTTTTAAACATTAATTATTTCTTTGCTACAGATTTATCTTCGTTATTTTATAAACTTAGACACGCAAGAAAACTACCATACTTTCGTACACACAAAAATCTTTCGTAATGAGTTGTCTGTTGGTATAGAGGTTAAGACGCTGGCCTAGTGATCTAGTGGTCGGGGGTTCGCACCTCGTTTCGGGACATCAGCAAGTTAGTCCTTTTTTTATCGTACAAGCATTTAGCTTAGTTTGAAAGTAGTACGAATATTGATGTGACATGTGCTCCGTGTACGCATCTATATTTAAAAAATAATAATTTGTTAGTTTTTAGACACCCTTGAGACGGTTCTATTGGTAGTGTGTCCTTCAAGTAACTATTTTGTCTTAATAATTGCAAATATTGTGCATTTTAATTATTTTATGGTAGTACAACTATTCTTGCTTTATAAAAATCATAACTTAGTGTATAATTTCTGATCTAAATTAAAATAATAAATTAAGCTCTTAAATAGTTGACCAAAATTATAATAGATAATATTCTTATTTCTTAAGCGGCATTGTATATTTGAACAAAACTTTGAAAAAAACTCTGCTTAAATTAACGAAAACGATTCAGTCTTTTTTTGAGAATTTTATACCTACTCATATGTATTAATATGTACAATAAATTCGTTGCCGTCCGATCATATTTCAATTGAGTAATAGGGCCTTATTGTTCATTATTCTGATTATATTCCGACTACTTTATGCAATGTTATTCCGTTTGGTATTAACAATATACTTCGACAAAAATGTCCAATAATTTAAGTTTAATAAAAATCATTTGCGGCATCTCTGGACCACGAATGTAACCTTACTTTAAAATGAATCACTAGACAAGATTCACTAGTTATTTCACCGTCTTTTCCGGTGATAAGTTTGCTTATATGCTGAACGTCGGAGAGTTATTCCCTCGGGGAAAGGCTATATTTTTAATATATTTAAATATAATGTTATAAAGCTCTTGCACCGGTTTGTTACGGCTGCGAAGGATGATGTCTTCTTATATCTTAGATTATATATATAATTGAAATCTGATGATTTTGTTTTAAATAACCATTCGTGCGTCCGAGGATGTACATAAAAATCTTGAACCTTCTACATGTTTGGAATTTTTTTTTGATATGTTGTTTGTATTAAAAAATATTTTTTCAGGCGGAATTTTATTATTAATTTCAATATTATTTAAAGTAATCATATCAATGATAAATACTTAGCCAGTAAACCTATACTTAATAAAATAATAAAATATTGATTCTCAGCCGTCCTGGACGTACTGGAAAATATAATATACATATTGATTTAAAAAAATAAATATTTGTAACCAACATAAATTATTTCTATGTAGTTAAAAAAAATGTACGTGACATCGAAAAAATCACATAAATTCTTAGTTAATATTCCAAATGGCTTAACCAACGACATCTTCTGTTCACAAGTGATATTACAACGCCATCAGCAGTTTTTTAATTGAAGTTTTTATATTCTCCGGTAGATGTCAACGATTGTGCGCACAAAATGTTAAATTATTATAACAATTGAGTTTTAATGACCTATTTATATTTATCGCTATTTATAATTACATTTTTAAAATTGTAAATTAATTTTCCAGTCTCAAATAATCATTTGCACTTCTGTCAACATGTAAATTACTTATAAATTAATCTATAGACGTAAAAAATTGCCTTTATTTGATTAGATCGTATCTATTATTTGGAAATATCTAGTTATACTAGCAGTAATTACTGTACAAATTACGAATGATCGGTTATCATTTGTGTATAGTTTGCTGGGCCAATCTGCCGTGTATATCTGACCTTTCTGGCCGACGTTTCAGATCCCATTGCAGGGTCAATCACATCACATCAGGCAAACATAACAGGCAAACATCACATCAGGCCTGATGTGATGTTTGCCTGTTAGTGTTGTGGCTTGCAGTACCGTGTCGAAAGCAGGGTCTGTCGTTTATTAGATCACAGCGCCATTCGCGGTGGTGGAAGAATCGGATTTTTTTATATCGCTCTTATACAATTATACGCAAAAATTATTAAAGAAATTGAATGTTTCTTAATATACTCATATTATGTATCTAACAATACGCAATATACCGTAAAGTAATTAATATAAATAGCTGTGAAATGTATTTACCTACCTTTTTTTTAGGGCTTCGTTGTCGGTCCCACTCATCAAAGCTAATAAATGCGAGATTTTAATTCAATTACATTTTTACAATTACAAAATGAAAAAAGAGAAGAAATATAATGTGGTTATTACAAATTACGATATAAAATTTAGACCCTCCAGCGTCGCTTGAATGCTGTCTTCATTCATAAAAAATCATATAATATAAATCCGTAGAACATAGTTTTACATACAGATGGAAAATGAATAAAAAATTAAGGTGCAGTAAAAACACTCCCAAAAGAGAGACAGTGGACGAGACATAAAATGGATTGAGTCACACTTACACGGACAGACTAACGGATTTGCAAAACACGAGGTATAGCGAGTGACAGATACGAGCGTAGGTGGAGTCCCATCCACGCAGGTTGGCCTGATTACCCACCTAAGTAGCTCCAGCGAGTCACCCATACCTGAGTAAATTCCTTATATAAAACAAGATTCGTTCCATTACTGATTAGGTCTGCATTCCTGCCTACCTTAGATTGCAAGAGTGAAGAGTTCCAAGATTGACGCAGAAACAGATACTATTCTTTTCGTGTTTCAACACAGAAAATTGGATTGAAACTGAAATTAATACCTAAATGATGGTACAAAGTAATGAATATTAAGAACTGTTCTACTCAATACTGTGCACAATTACGGTTAAGAGAAAAAAATATGTGCACGTGTGAAGTATGAAAGATAATCTTTCAAAGCATCGTTCACAAAAATGTTGCGTTGAACAATTAAGAACATCTGGAAGCAATATATATCAAACATTGGCGTTGTTATAAACAAAAAAACCGCTTGGTCTCTTTTATTATACACCCGAAATGAACGTATTTTAGGAGTAATTTCAAAAGGCAACACAGTCTTATGTTTCATAATACATTTAAACCATCTACAGTAATTGCAGTTAGGTACTGATTTGATGTTGATTGTTTTTTTTATTAATTTTATAAGGAGCTCGCCGGCCTAAGTCAAATTTAACAAGGTGCTCTTGCGAGCCCCTCCGAGCTCCCTCCAGCCCACTCCTGCCTGCGACCGGTTGTCCTGATCCAAGGTGAGATGAACAAGTCATACAGAAAGATCGGATGTTTCAGCGTCGCAAACGATTTGATCTTCAGATTTAGTGACAATGGCCTCAACAAAAGCGAAATAACAAACGTTTCTTGATTTTATTCTGCTATTTATTTCTTGTTGGATATCAATGGTTTTTCAGATATTTAAAATATTTACCCGATTCAGTGAGGCTTTCCGAGAAGCTACTCAAGGTCTTTGTTATAATAGGGAAGAGTTTGAATAGCCTGCGTTATGCAGATGATGCGGTGTTCTTACCAAGTAATATATGCTCATTAGCAAACAGATCACAATTGATAATGAAAGTAAACAAATAATAGATATCCCACAGAGACGAAGCTATTTGTTAGTATATTTAACGGAAAAATATAAGTATTGGTAATTACAGGGCTTACGACCTGTATTCGGCTGGCTTAAGTGATCACTTTATACAAATATAACGTTCACAATTCTCACCCATTAATCAATCTCCATATCCATACATTTTTTGGAAGTTGTATATATGTTAATGTGTGTAAACACTTCGAGTACACTATATACGAACTAAATTTGATATTGATTTTCATGAAACAGCATATATGTCACAATGAGAATTTAATTATTTTTTTGAAATTATTATATTAATAGCAATATTCTTTATCTGTAAAATGTTTTTAACATATTATACTAGAATACGCCTGAAAAATTAACAATTTTCATTTTTCTATATTTTCTCATTTTTGACGAGTATATTATTAGCAATATTAGAATATGTCTAATAACACACTGAATTTTCACATACAAAGGCACTGTTATTAAACAAATAATAGATATCTCATCGAGACGAAGCTATTATTTATATAGTATGGGTAATTATAGGTCGTAAGCCCTGTAAATACCCATACTTCCATATTTTTTCATTAAATACAATAAAAATATTGCTTCGTCTTTATAAGATATGTATTATTTGTTTAATAACAGTGCCTTTGTAGGTGAAAATCGAGTAATTGTGTGTTCTTGGACGTATTCAAATTTTGCTGATAATGAAAGTTTGATACTAAGTATAGTATACCTGGGTTGCAATGTAAATGTAAAATGGTATCCTTTCTGTTGAAATCATTGTCGCATTTAGCGAGGACGCGCTACCTTCATTTGCATGAAGTAGGTGTTCTGTTGTCATGAGCCCAACCTGAGATTACGAATGCAAATGGTCAGATGCTATGTGTTTTCGGTATTATTTTATGGAATGGAAGCATGGACACTTACCGAAAAAATGATAAGGTGACTTGAAGCATTTGAGGTGTGGATCTACAGAAGAATGGGGATATTCCTCAGAAGGCTATACTCAGAGAAATATACCTCCATGACTTTTCGTGTCCTCCAGAGTCACTTTTTAGAAAAATTCAGGTTTTGGATATAAGACAATTATATGTGCTGAATATACTAACTAGCTTTCATAGGAAAATAAGCACTCCATCTGTGAGGACTGAAAGATATTGTCCCACAAGAGTAAAAGATCTTAAAATAGTTCCAAGAATGAAAACGATTTTTGGTCAAAGATATTCATCTTTTAAGTTCCCAAGAATATACAATCAAATTGGAAATAAAATTAGAACTTTAACTGATATTGTGGCTTTTAAAAGGGACGTTTCAAATTGGTTGTTGAAATTAGGAAGAGCAGATAATGAGAGTAAACTGTTTTATATGATGAAATAATTCTTATAATTGCATTTTGTGTATTTTGATCTTGCATATTTCCGTTTACCTTATATGTGCTTACATTCTTTTAAGTATTGTATTGCACATTGGTAATTTTTTATATTTTTAAAATATTTGTTTATATTTTTCACGTTTACTTGCCTTGTATGTTACGTATTCTATTTGATGGTGTTTTGCCTCGATTGGGTTATTTGGTTTTGTGAAATGTAATTTGTTTACCAATTTGCCTTAAAACAGGCTTGTCTAATAGGGCAATGAATTTTAAAATGTGTGTAAAATATATATAACAAACTGTCTTTTTTTTGTAGCTGTACAATGTTTGGCTAGTCTATTTTAGAACAAAGTGATGATAGCCAACGTCCGTTGAACGGATAAGATAAGAGAAGAATAAGAACCGATTTAGATGCTTGATTTCTTGGAGAAAATGATCATTGGTGAGATAAGATTCCGTGAACTGTATCGATTACAATAATGATTAGTTGACCCAATCCGAATTGGATTCAAGAGAGGAATTAGGCAAATAGATCTAGCCAACTTTGATCTCGATCCTGGATATTTCAAGTCAAGTTTTCACTTTCAGTTGACTCGCACCTTTTTAGTGAAGAACCGAAATATCACTGCACTTCCGGAGGTATTAAGAACACCGCCTCTTCGTGGTCCTAGTGTTACGCACGGCGCTGCTTTCGGATGGTAAAAAAAAAGAGCACAAATCTTGGCAGTTCTGAGTCAGAAGGCATTCTGTCCCCCATCGGCGAAATCTCTAAGTAATTAGTTGATCAGAGCGGAACAGGTATATATTAAAGTTTATATTGGAAGGATAAATGCACAGGGAGTAGGTACTTGACTTGCGTCAACAATCATAAAGTGTAATTTTTATTTTTATTCAAATTCCGAACATATACGCTCGTTAGCTTATTTAATTCATATAATACTGTGAAATAATAACTTATGAAATCCTTACATCTGTTTTAATTTTGTTTGTTGCATTCTGAAAAGTTATTTGTCTTTTTTTTACAAATAAAATTATACAAGGTATTACGTGTGTTTAGCCAGCCATGACGTAATCATACATTTTGTCCTGCAATTATATGTCAATCAATATCAAAAAAATATGCACGTTGTATTCAGTTTATTTCATTAAAAACAATCATATTCTAAGAATTACCTTTCAGTGTTGAATAATTCAATCGATGATGCTATTGCACCACTACCGAAATCCATTTTAATATGTATTACCAAGAAAGCCTAAGAAACTGTTACATTTGTAGATATTTAAATGAAACAACATTTATAAATAATAAAACAAATAGCTTGCTTTTTTTAAGGTTTGTGAAAAGAGAAACGCATACACATAAAAATTACACCTATTAACAAGGCACTGTACTTAAAAAGGGCAAGTTCTTCAATTGCTCTATACAGTGGCGTAACAGAATGCAGAATGGAAAAAGGGACTCCTAAATAAGTATTGTATAAGGTATACGAATATATTATTGATTGAATCGGCGTTTAATTTATAAAGTTTCATTATCCAAATGGATGGATATAAATAAAACAATATTATATCTCTACTTGAGTTTATTTGCACTACTCGAGTTTTGAGAGAAACAGTAACTCTCATCGACAGGTGAAAGTATACTAAATACTTCACCTGTTGTATTTTAAATATACTTTTATTAAGAACATATTTTTATTGTGAAGTTGTAATTATTCAGAACTTAGGTTTATGCTATTTTTTTTAATATATACAAATTTAATGTATTAATTAGAAAGATATACAAATGAAATTAATTATATTCAAAATATTGTTTTAGCTATCGGGATTCGAACCTGGATCTCCTTCTATCCGGAGAAAATACATTAACCGATAATGCTATACCAACAATTTTGGAACTTACATGTTACACTTTTCTAATTGATACATCTATGTTTCCATTATTTGAAAGCCATCTTCTTTATTTTTACGGAATCTCAAATACTTTTGATTAATACGATAGGAGACACCAGAATTAATAATTTATTATCATTAAATTATTAATTTTGGCGTCTCCTATCGTATTACTGCGCGGCCATTGGTGACCGCTGCTTGGTCAAGGTCTCATCGGCTATCGTCGATTGTTTGCTGCTAGGTCCTAAGGGCGGCTAGTGGCCGCTACTCGACCATTGGTGACCGCTGCGCGGTCAAGGTCTTATCAACTTTCGCCGATTTCTTGCTGTAATTTGTACAAATGGTGTTTATACGTATTAAATTTTAAATGTATGTGTCCACTTAATAACATTCTTAAAAGATAAGAACAATTCATTCATATTGTCAAAATTTGACAGTTTTATCATAGATAAAAAACTGACTATGAGTTCGATATGATGTAACTATGACACATAGATGACAGATGCTCAATATATTTACCAGCCGTAATACGATTTCGCGAATATATATTTACGTAGTGTTAGTGTAAAAGAGAAAACATTTAACTTATCTTAACCTTACTTAAAAAGCACGTTCTTTTTTTGCCCCACTGGCGTCTAACAAACCTGGTCGTTTAATCAAGTATTATATAGCCATAATGAAACAATATCCAAGACTTGCGAGACGTCCAGAAAGTCATAGAAATAGATGGGGATACGTAATATAATATAATAAATTACGATTATTATGCGAATTGAAAAAACAAATTAAATGCATATGTACTAGCAAATTTCTAAACTACGCTAATCAGGGTAATAACGGGTGGAATTTTATAGGGTTTTTGATATAATTTATTTAATATATTAATACTAATTAAATGTATTAATTAGAAAGATATACATATAAAATCGATTTTATCTAAAATTATTGTTGTTGCTACCGAGATTCGATCCTGGATCTCTTTTCAATCCGGGGAAGGTGCATTAACTAACTATGCTACAACAGATAGTTTTGACGACAAATTTTCGAATCTATATGTTTCACTTTTAAATAATATATCTATCGTTCCATTATTTGAAAGCCATCTATTTTATTTAGAACCATATTCTGAATAGTTACAACTTCACAATAAGAATGTGTTCTCCTTAATAATATATAATTTATGTTTATTTCTCAGAATATTTAGTAATACACCGCTTTTTACTTGTATGTGGTGTACACTTCTGGTGGGCCGTAATATACATTAATGTTGTTACTTAGTATATTTGTCATTTAGTATCTTTAAGGACACCAACGACCAATAAATATGTAGAAAAATACATATTCTATGTAGAAGTTGTACGATACATGGGTCTGAGACGTGTAAAGCTTTTATTTTAAAACTTAATGTTTTTTATTTTTTATACGTAGGTATAAACTTATTAAATGCAGTTTTTTTTGCAAGTTTTCCAAGCGCCAATTGCTTTCTTGGAAAAGGAATATGTGAAGTAATTGTATTAGACACAATCATTGTCATCGAACGTTGGATGAATATCTCTCCATGATTCTTCAGCTCCTTTCTATCCTCCGTCATATTTGCCTTGTCCCTCCCGCTGCTCCGATAATTTCATCTACCCAACGAGCCTCTGTGAAGCCTCAAGGTCGTTTTTTGTCGAGTGAATCAATGATTCAAGAATATCTTTACCAATCCAGTCCATTAATAATGAACAAACGTATTTATAGCAATATTTGAATATGTCCAAGAACACACAAATATATATATTCCATTAAATATAAAAAATAACTTTTTCTCTATAAGTTATCTATTATTTGCTTAATAACAGTGCCTTTGTAGGTAAAAATCCAGTAACTGGGTGTTCTTGGACATATTTAAATATTTCTAATAATATACTGGTCAAAATAAGAAAGTATATAAAATTGAAAAATATTGATTTTTAAGGCGTCTTGCATATTGTTTTAAATAATTTCAAAAAAATATTTAGATTCTCATTGTGACATACATGCTATTTCATGGAAAATGAATTATAAAATTTAGTCCATCGATGATTCCACATATTAACATATATACAACTTCCAAAAATTTCATAGATATTCAGTGATATAGATATATTAATGGGTGAGAATGGAGAATGTTAAATTTGATAGATATGGAGTGATATAGATATATTAATGGGTGAGAATAGTGAACGTTAAATTTGATAGATATGGAGTGGTATATATATAAATCTTACCCATGGTGAACGTTATATTTGTATAAAGTGATCACTTAAGCCAGCTGAAGACAGGTCGTAAGCCCTGTTTTTACACATTCTTCCATATATTTTCCATTAAATGTAAAAAATAGCTTCGTCTCTATGCGATATCTATTATTTATTTATAGTAATTTTTGTTGTTTACGGTCATGGATTTTCTGTTTATAAAGTAAATGTAACGTAAAATGTCGTCCAATAGGAAAATTTCATATACTTATTATGACAGCCATTACTTGAATGCCGGACCAAAATATTTCAATGTTATTTATAGAAAAAATAGTGTCATATTAGATTATTCAAGCGCGTAATTGTTTACAACTTGTTGATGTTCAAATAAATAAAGAAAAAAACTTCGCCGGAGAAGGGTTAAGTAACCTTAGAAATATAATTATTTTTCAATGACTTTTTTTTTCTTGTTGATTTTAATATTTTTATGTTTATCGAAGCATATAGGGCATACTTTTATAATACAGAGTGTTTGTGAAGTTTTTAAGATTTGACATAAACATTAATATTAATAAAGACCTTATTAATATTAGAGGTATTGAACTTTAAAATGAAAGAAAACACATCAAAAACATTGTAATAGTCATGATATTAGATTTATTGGAAAGATAATTTTATGGAATTAGTGTTTAAATATGATTTTGCGCATATGTGCGCCGTGGCCGAGTAAAGCGCAATCTGGAAGTCGAATTTTCGGCCACTTTTTGGACAGCTGGGGACGTATATCGGCAATCACGCGACAAATGTTGGCTTACAAGTCATCTATTATCTCTGGTTTATCGGTGTAGACTAGCGATTTTACATATCTCTAGAAAAAATATTCCAAAGGTGTTAAATCACGCTATCTTGGAGGCCAATTCGCAGGTCCATTACGTTTCCTTCAATAAATTGATTGTGGCGCGCGCTGTGTGTCATGTTGCACCGGCTTATTGAAACTACAGCTCTCCAACATATGGATCTCCAATTATAGATCTAGCGCTGTGGACGATGGCGAATCGACTCATTCTCTATGCTCCACTGCAGCAACAGTTTCTTCGGTCCACACTGTACGACGTCTCTGCGGATACATATTATCAATTAGATTATGCGTAGTGCGAAAACGATCCATGGTTATTTGAGTTACTTGCTCGGATGGACGATGATGTCGACCGTAAAATGAACCACGTTTTTTTAAATAAATTTGCACAATTTGCTAGCGTTGTTCTGGCGTAAGTCTATTCATGGTGAAATGGCAAACCAAACTGAGCACAAAGTTGTCAATTCGAAAAAAAATACTTTAAAAAATGAAAAGGATGGCCAAAAACCTACTAGAAAATATAGGAAGCGAGATATATCAAGTGGTTACAATTTTTAGAGAATGTTCTTTAAGAAGAATACGAAGATAAAGTCCATGCCTTTTTTATTTCAGTGAATATATCGAAAATTTGATTTTCAATGATGTTAGGGTCCATAAACATGACAACTTACTTTTGGTAGTCCGCGCGAAAATTTTAGGACACTGTTATCCATGGTTTGAAAAAATCTTTTGTTATGATCCTGTTTGCGCAAAGGATTTAGGATTGAGATGTACCGATGAACAGAAGGAATTTGGTACAGGCACAGCAAAGAAAGGGCCAATGACCAATCAGAAAGGATTACATGACCTACCTGTCAGTGTTGATATTCCTTGTCTGGATTTCTTAGTGACCACAAGTCTTTTTATTTCGTTGTTCTGCACGAAATCCCACGAAAACACACTTCGCTGATACGCACGAAGTCAACAAGACGCACCGTGCATAATAGCAATATGAATAGCTTAGTATGGCATGCAAAATAGTGGAAAGTACACTTTTAAAGTCATAGACAACACACACAGAAAAAGGTCATGCTCTAAGGCATAAGGAGGGGGTGGAATAGGACAGTAATCATTATATCTAAACGTGGTGCATTACTGTATACTGTTTGTTTCATCATTAAAGTGTGATATACATGTATTAATGCATTCAAGAGATCGGCAAAATTAACCATATGATATTTTTCTATATAGTATATAATGTATAAACTAAGCTATATAAAATATCTAATATCTATATGGTGCAGTTTAAATGGGTGACAATAGTTAGTATTTTGTAATTGCTGCTCAATTATTATTCAAAAAAAAAAATTTATAGCATTTTTCAACAATTTAACTGAATAAAATATGAACATTATAAACTCCCTGTACATTCATTAAATTTTTTACATACATTAGATTTTTTAAATTTTAGATAAACTTGTGATTTTTTTTTGGATTCTCAAAACATAATTTGTCAATTAATTAAAAGGTTGTATATTGAAATCTTTAAAAATATAGATTATGCTTACCCGTAGTCAGATAAAAAATGACTAATTCATAGATAAAAAGATTATAATCTAAATTGTATTGATTATATTGTAAAACGTGTGGATTTTAATGATTTGACAGATTAATATCGTATTTTTAAAATCATTTGTAAGCTAATAATTTATACAGAAGCAACCAGTAATTAAATAAAATAAATTAAAGGCTTTCATTATCATAACGACAATCATTGTGATAATTCTTTAGATATCAATTTAAAACAATTATTTACTTTGCATATATATGTACTATAATCGCCCATTAAATCAATTATCAGAAGATGATATGTATCATATCAAAACTATTATATTTGGTTACACTAAGTGCTTTATATTATATTTGGTTACACTAAGTTAGGTTAGGTAAGGTTACGATTTGGTAAATTATTTTAAAACAAATTAATACATGAATTAGAAAGATACTAATTAAACGTATTAATTATAAAGATAAACATATAAAATCAATTTATCGAAAAATATTGTTGCCGCGCTACCGGGATTCGGGAATCCGGGGAAGGTGCATTACCAACTATGCTACAGTGACAGTATTTTTGACAACAAATTTTCGAACCTATATGTTACACTTTTTCAAATGAATACATCTGTCGTTACATTATTTGAAAGCTATCTACATTGTTTTTACGGAATCTCAAATACCTTTGAGTAAACCGATAGCAGACGCTAGTATTAACAATTGATACAACTTTTATATTATTAAGAAGAACACATTCTTATTGTGGAGGTGTAATTATTCAGAACATAGGTCAGTGATGTTTTAAATACTAATTAAATGTATTAGTTATGTAGATATAGATATAAAATCAATTTTATCGAAAAATATTGTTTTTGCGCTACCGGGATTCGAACCTGGATCTCTTTATCCAATCCGGGGAATATTTTTCGATAAAATTGATTTTATATGCAAATATTTATAATTAATACATTTAATTAGTATTTAACATATCTGACATATGTTCTGAATAATTACAACTTCACAATAAGAATGTGTTCTCCTTAATAAAATATATATACAGTTAAATTAAATTTATCGAAAAAATACTTTAGCTGCCACCGGGATTAGAACCAGGATCTCTTCTTATCAAGGGATGTTCGATATCCAATTTCATTACGTCAGCCTTGTAAATGTCGAAAATTTTTCGAACTTATATATATATATGCTATCGCACTTCCACGGATAGGAAGACATTCTGGTTCAAATCCCGGTGGCAGCTAAAATTATTTTTCAATAAATTGAGTTTATCTGTATGTATATCTTTCTAATTTATGCATTCATATTAAAATATCACAATATATGTAAAAATTAAAACTTCATAAATAATAATGTGTTTCTCTTTAAAATACAATAAATTATTACACAATAAATATTAATGAACGAAATAAAATGTTACTCTGGCGGCCGCGTCAGACGTCATGGTGTCATTTTGGTTTCGTATTCATAGATGTCGTTCTCTGTCTAGCTCACCATAAAATCGTAAAATTGTATACCTACTCATTGTTTTTCGAAATAAATTATATTTGAAATAAATAATATTTGTTTTTGTCAGATAAACAGATATACGAATTAATATTTTAAGTTATGTAATGTATTTTTAACAAATTTAGGAAATCCCGCATACAATTCGTGAGTATGTTTAATAATGCGATAAAAACACTCAATAAAAAGTAATTTTATTCACGCTCCAAGCATAAATATGCTGTTCTTATCGCATTTACATTTTTGTTTATCACAACCCGACTGATAAACAGCCTTATGTGAGGCTTATGCGTTTAGTTTCATAGATCTGGGGATGTTTGCGTCTTCAAGTTAATCCTTTCTTCATGGCAACATAAGCCATTTGCTCTGGGATGCGACAATGATAAATATTTCACAATGACAAGTGCACTTCGCACTATGCAGAATTACATCGCAGTTCTGCGCGAGACCCATTTGTAAAAATGTTCTGGGAGGAACGAAAACTGCGTCTAAGGAAAATAATTCTTTCGTAATTGGTCCGTTATAAAATTTCAATACACGAATCAGCGCAATATTTAACGAGTAGCGCAAATTGGCAAGCAGAATAAAACATATACTCTGTGCCTGTTTGGTTTAATGGTACTGTTCGTAGTAGGTACTTGTTAACGCAAGTCGAATGTTACCTCTGTGATATCCTTCATTCCAATACTTACTTCTTGATGTATACTTGTCCCTGTCTGGCTCACCTTGCACCTGGCCGACGAGGAGTGCAAATTCGAGTCTCAAAGGGTCAACACGCGCGTGGTTCCGCCGAGATAGATTATCGCCGCTTTTTATCAAAAAAAAAATCTCTTCTTCTTTGTCACAAATCTAACCTTATTATATTTACTTATATAGTTTAACTAATCTGTGATACACGGTGTACTGCTTCCGAGGGTTAATTATGCCGGCAGTGGTGCGTGGTGTGAGTCCCCTTTCTTTACTTATACTTCTTTTTGTGACGTCTTTTTCTCCGGAAGGGAGTGTCTCTTAACGACTCTTCTGATCCCCGGCTTTATGGTTTATAAGTTACTATAATTTAATTATTATTTGTGTGATCTTATTATTGTGTGTACATATTTAAAATTCAGCTTTTAAAATAAAAAAAATTATGCACTTTTGAACATTCTAGTACTTTTTAGACTTATACATCTGCCCTTTCTGAAATTGATTCCAATAATATGTGTAAAATAGATGCATTCGAATTATTGTACTGCTGAAGATGGTGTTACGTAATGCGTTGGCCCCGGGGGATCTAATGCCATCCCATCACATCACCGGCTAGGCTCAGTCTGTGGGTATCTCTAGTGTAATGTTTCAGTGTGGCTGTTTCGGGTGGACGGGAATGGTTTTAAATAAATGAAACACTCGGTTTACAAATGAAACACATAGTACAGTTTATTCAAGATCACAACACATACCCGACAACATATTGGCACCATTTGACTCTTTCTATCTTTTTTACTTGTCATTGTTCTTTCCTCATGGCGAGGACACTAGTTTGTTATGAATTTAACATTAATCTTATGGTTATTACAAGGTTGAGAGGTTACTTGAATGTTGAATGAATGATGTGGCAGTCATGCCAAAATTATCTCTCGCCATCGAGAGACTTCCAGATTGTTACATGATCCATTTCTCCCGTGCCGGTCCGCACAGCTATCAGTCAAGATTTTCCTTTTGCTTCCAACTAGGGAATGGGCCGGGGTCCTCAAACCTCTCGCATTCACCGCATCTTTGAAATTCTTCTTCTAAATCTCTCCATGTTGTTGGCGGAGTGCCAATCCATCCGCCTCGCCAACTCGAGTCCAAGTACCCCCTTCTCTTTCCACATTTGATCGGTATTGTACCGCTCGGTATGCTGCGCAATTTTTAAATGTCACAATGGATATTATGCATCCCATGGACAGCACGGTGTACAAATGCCACAATCTTGCAATAAATCCAACTACGGAAAGCTCTCTCAATAATTTTTCGCCCACATTATGTGTCAATATGAAAGCTAAGAAAAATGTATTATTCTAACAACTTTAGGATGAAAAAGATCAGGGAAAATGCTACAATGGTGGTAGTCCAAGTGACGGGACTGTGTGATTAAGAATGATGCACGTGAGATTATGATTGCAGGATTAGAAGAAATAGGTCATCGGATCGATGATCTATTAAGAAATTAAAGAAATCTCGGATTTTTACGGAAATTTAATAGGGTGTGGGTCTTCCGTTGGGGGTTGCTGAGATGGACGATGCCGGGAAGAGCAGTGGATAGAGAGATCTAACGGAGTATTCCACTGGATCTCCCTCGCACTCTCTTGAGACCTGGATAGGGTGAATTTCTGCCGGACTTTGACCGAGTTTGCGACTTCAACACATAAATGTGACTTTTTCCCTCCTTTTTTGGATGTGCATGACTTCTATAGCTTCTTTCTGGTTTCTTTCTAAATTTAATACGATAACGAGTCTCATGTAAAATTGATACATACTGTACAGGTATGGCTTTGGTACGTCGATACCGAATTCAACCTATGACTAAAATATGTAATAAAAATGTTATTATGACCAAATGTAATAATTGCGCCATATAAAAAAAGGAAAAGAAAAACTATGAAGGAAAGCTACAAGGTTTTAGTAACTAACTACCAGAACATAATTAACATAGCTTAAAAATATATTCCAAAACAGCTTTGAAGATTTGTAAAATATTGCATCCGTTGCTTTGTTGAGTGGAATCGGAACGAGAGTAAACAACTCTCAAAACGATTCTGGGATAGAGTGGGACCTTTTGGAGTTTCCTCCATCAAATAATGGAAGGACAGATGTATTAATTTGAAAAAGTGTAATATACAGGTTCGAAAATTTGTCATGAAAAATACTGGCGCTACAAAAAATTGGTAATGTAGTTTTTTGGATTGGAAATAGAGATCCAGGTTCGAATACCGGTAGCGCAAAAACAACATTTTTCGACAAAATTGATTTTATATGTATATTTGTATAATTAATACATTAAATTAGTGTTTAAAACATCACAGTCCTGTGTTCTGAATAATTACAACTTCACAATAAGAATGTGTTCTCCTTAATAATGGTTGAAGGATGCATTGGTTCTGGCTGGAGAGACCTTGGAATCAGCTGTGAAAGCGACGCAAGGGCAATACGAGCCGTGTCTCATCTAATTAAGGCTACTATACGAGGTGTGTGAGAAAAGTAATGAGATTGGCAACACTGCGGGAGATGTGGTAACGTTGTGTCTACCAGGCTATGCTAAATCGGTTTGTTTATCCCTTCCACTTCCTCAGTCCGAGTTACAACTCCGTACAGTGAACACGTTAGTTTTGACAGCGCCATTAGTAAAGTTGTGTTTTCATTGTGCGTCACAGAAATGGAATTTTGAGCAACGTTGTGCAATAAAGTTTTGTGTTAAACTTGGTGAATCCGCGAGTTGTACTTTTGAAAAGTTGAAACAGGTCTTTGGGGAACAGTGCTTATCGAGAGCACAAGTTTTCCGCTGGCACAAATCATTTTTGGAAGGCCGAGAACACGTTGAAGATGAACCTCGCTCAGGGAGACCTTCGACTTCAAAAACTGACGAAAACATTGATCGTGTGAGGGCTCTTGTGAGATCAGACCGTCGTTTAACAATAAGGATGATCAGTGAACAGTTAAATTTAAACACTTTCACCGTGTATCAAATTTTGACAGATGATTTGAACATGCGAAAGATTTGTGCCAAAATGGTGCCGAAAAATCTCACAACTGAACAGAAGGACATTCGAAAAAACGTGTGCGTTGATCTTCTTGAGAGGATGGCCAATGACCAAGAATTCTTCAATTGTGTGATCACCGGTGATGAATCCTGGATATTTGAGTACGATCCTGAAACAAAGCGGCAAAGCGAAGAATGGCACACTCCGTCATCTCCTCGGCCGAAGAAATGTCGAATGAGCAAATCAAAGATCAAGACCATGCTGATTTGTTTTTTTGACATCAAGGGTATCGTGCACAAAGAATTTGTTCCACCTGGACAAACTGTCAACCAAGTGTTTTATAAAAGTGTCCTTGAAAAGTTGAGGCAAAGAGTGATCCGTGTGAGACCAGACATTGCAGACAAGTGGATGCTTCATCATGACAATGCTCCGTGTCACACGGCCCTTTCCATCCGTGAATTTTTGACCTCAAAACGCATTACTGTTGTTCCTCAACCCCCCTATTCACCTGATTTGAGTCCTTGTGACTTTTTCCTTTTCCCGAAATTGAAACATGTCCTAAAAGGACGTCATTTTGGAACTCTGGAGAACATTCAAAAGACTGTGACCGACCAGTTAAAAGCCATACCAATTGAAGACTTCCAGCGCTGCTACCAAGAGTGGGAACGATGACTCCGCCGGCGTATAGCTGCCCAAGGGAACTACTTTGAAGGGGATAACATTGTTGTTTGAAAATAATAAAAACTTTGGTTAGTATGAAATCAGTCTCATTACTTTTCTCACACACCTCGTATGTCTGAAAAATGACGGTACACTACGCCCTAGCCAAATACCACTTACAGATTTTTGTTAGATTTTTTGAATAATAGCGATTAAGTTATTGATTTAATAGTGTATGTTTGATAAAAACCACTAACAAATATGTCTGCAAAAATTTTTGCCGGTGTCAAAAATGTCGATGCTCATGTTGGCCCATCACTAAAATACCGGTATTGTATATATGTTTCAGTATTGAAAAGCTACATACAACAATGTGATTTTGTTAGAGAATTTTTAAAAACGTGTATTAATTTATTTAAACATTTTCAACGAAGAATGTCGTAAGATATATATTTTCAATTTGGGGAGATTTGTAAAGCTATAAAATTATATGATCAGGATTTTAAACTTATTTACATTAATGAATTTTAATCCACGATATTATTTTTTATTATATTCAATGGGTATTAATAAATATTATTATTCAGAAATATAGTGCTTTTTAATATTTAAATGAATGTAAACATGGAAATGTGGATACGCAGGTGGATGCTACAAGTGTCTAACCAACGGACTGACCAAGTGACTAATTAAGAAATTTTACGATGGATTCACCTGAATTTTTATCAATCTTTGTTAGGAGATGCCATGTAGATACAAGAAAATGAACACAGTTGTATTTAAAAGAATGGACATTAAATAGTTGTACCTAAAGAGATGGACAGTGGACGGCTGTACCTAAAGGGATGGACAGTGGACGGTTTTACCTAAAGGAATGGACAGTGGACGGTTGTATATAAAGGAATAGACAGTAGATGGCTGTACCTAAAATGATGGACTGGGGACGGGTGTATCTAAAAGAATGGACAAGAGACGGCTGTACTTAAAGCGATAGACAGTGCACGGTTGTATCTAAAGGGATGAACAGTGGACGGTTGTACTTAAAGAGATGGACCGTGGATGGTTATACCTAAAGGGATTGACACTGGACGGTTGTACCTAAAGGGATGGAAAGTGGACGGTTGTACTTAAAGAGATGGACAGTGGATGGTTGTACGTAAAGAGATGGACAGTGGACGGTTGTACTTAAAGGGATGGATAGTGGACATTTCGATGATGTTCAGCATGAGTTAAGCCAATTCAATTCAATCTAATGTATTTGATGTTAAAGAATTAAAATTTTTATTTTTTTAAATATGAGTGCGTACTTTACTGTGCAGTGTTGCACAACTATGCTGTGGAATTGTTTAATATATATTTGCAATAACACGTCAACCTTCTTAACGTCATTATTTGTTAACAAATAAAGAATAAGACTATTCAAACAAGAATAACATTAACTCACTTTTTACAATTTTCAATTTCAAGGTGAATAGATGGGTCCTAAAAGGATGGACTTGACTGTAGTAACTAAAGGGATAGGGAGTGGATAGTTATACCAAGTATCTGAGGTTATCGGTAGAGATCAGAACTTGTAATAGAAGATGATTTAGCGAGCGATATTAAGCACAATTGTTATAAAACTAACGAAAAAAAAAAATGAAACTTCGAAAAATTAATATTTATCCTTATTGGATTTTCGATGAATTCAAACGTTCAATTTGAACTGACGTAGGTACACTACATAACAAAACAGGTTATAACACGTATATTGAGCAATTCAAATCAAATCTTAAAATAGCCAGACTACAAGAAATAAGAAATACATTATTGCAAATCATTCCATATCTGAGCTAATAATGTTGTCTGAATTTTTGTAAAGACTGCTTAATGAATATTAATTGTATAAATAAATAAATTTAGATTTAGATTTTGATAAATATGTGTTGTCGAGGAATTCGAAATCAATAAAAATTAAAATAGTTATAAATAATTATTATTAATAACTTTTAAATGAAATTTTTATTCTTCAATTCGGTATACGTTCTGGCCTCCTCTATCAGTTTCTGTATTGGGATATATCATGCCAATTGCTAATGCTGAAAATAGATCATCTTATTCATAATGTTCCCTATATGTCTGAAACTTGATGCATAGTACGTCGTCATTGCTTCCGATCCTGAACCACCTTAATTACAGGGTTTATAAGAACCACTGTTAGGGATTGTCTCGTGGACTGTATGAAAAAAAATATGGAGGGAGAAACAGGATAACACAGTAGTTTGAAAACTACCACTCACCTCACTTTTGTAATCCCGCCTCTTTATCCAAGCTCAGCAATTGAATGATCCCTCAACGGATGCTGGGAGTCACTTTTAAGACACAGAAATTGATGTAGAAGGTACCGTCGGCCACTTTGCAAAGTATTTCACGATGTAGGTAGATGACCGGCGCGTACTCGAAAAGGTCCAATGAGCGAGTAAGTAGTTTGTCAAGAAGTGTCGGGAAGTTGGAAGCGATCTTTATCGGGATTAGGAACTCTCTCTAATAGTTGTCGACTACCGGTATTAACGATAAAATAAAAATCACAATATCTCAGAAACTGTCGATACGTAAAATTATTTTCTGATATTACTACAAACTTCATGGAGAGGTAGTCAATTTTCAGTAAGTAAATTTGTTAATAATTAGACAAAATACTTTGTTTAAACCACTATTTATTAATTATTCTACATGTTTCGATACCTATGGTATCTTCTTCAGGAAACAATGTATACTGAAATTAAAAAATATAAGCATATATAAAAATAAAACTATAAAATGGTGAATAAGTAAGAACTATTTATTTGAAGAAGATACCATAGGTATCGAAACATGTAGAATAATTAATAATTAGTAGTTTAAACAAAGCATTTTGTCTAATTATTAATAAAATGAGGCCACAAAGTAATTTTGCTAATATTGAAGAAGTAAATTTATTATACATTTACTTATGAAATTACCAAAATTAACTTTGTGGTTAAAATTACTAACCAAATTTAACTACAAGTCCCATTATAAAATTTTTTCCTAAAAATTATTCGAGTAAATTTGTATTAAGTAACAATTTGAGTTAGGTACAATATTTATTTTTTAAATAATTGTTGTTTTTTTTTTAAATATATTCTGGTAAGGAAACAATAACATATTTTGATTAGTATTGATATACTGAAAAAGAAAATGGTATTTTTCGAAACCGGTAGATGTATTAAAGCTCAATAAGTGGTTAATAAAACAAAGTCAACAAATAAAATTAATATTATAAATTTAATATAATTCTAGCTCTTTTTACATAGAATAAACATAACATGATAAAAAAAATGCAGAGATACTTAATTTTATTTTATTTGAAAAAAGGGGATTATTAAGCATTATTAAAATATATCATTTTCTGGTAGATATATCAGTACTATATAATGCAGACGTAGAAAGTCTTGTTAACATTTTGCACTACATATATATTTTTTTCAGAATCTAGGGAAGTCAAGAAGATTCTTACCAGAAAATATATATATGAACTGACGAATGAATGTACCAAAAGATTGATAGACGAAAAGTTTTTCTTAATGCAATCTAGGCTTAAACAAACCACTAAATATCTATCCAAGAAGGCAGCATGATCCGATAAAATATCAAATAAGCTATTATAGGTATCTTTTTAAAAGTAAATGAAGAAAGCTTTCGACCAGGAAAATATATCGAAAATTTGAGTGAACGAAGCAAGCGCCGAGTGACCTGAAGCTGGAAGAAATAGCGATGCCGCTAAAATTATAAAAGATATTACAGCAACTCCAACTAAAGCAACTAAATTTTATTGCATCAGTTATTAGTATCCCGGGTCTTAGCTACTTTTGTGGAAGCCGATCATTCCAGAAGGGAATGATAAATAATTCAAAGTGCCAAAATGTATTCCTGTTATCAAATAAAAAGCGATACGAAAATGCTACTTGATAGAAGAATATAGAAAAAAGGCAATAATTAAAATTTCTGGTATTTGTATTCATTATTACTAGATTGAACCGCGGAGTAGTCAGAGGCGGAACTTTAGTGTTAATAAATAACTTAAAATCATTTCTGCATACATTTTATTTAGATTAGTTTCGAAGCTGTTTTTAAATAAATAATTATTTTAGATTGTTGTTAAACGATATACTTATATTGTTAAAATATATTGTACAATATTTCGGGCACCTTGCCAGAAGAAATGACAATAATGGCTTGCGATTGTCGGCAAAATGGAGGGATAAACGAAAATCTTCCACCCGCTTGACCGAACAGTGAAAACTGTTTAAGCCTTATAAGAGAACGGTTATGGATTTAAAAAAAAGGTATTACAACTTACGGAAAAGCATGTGTCCGTGAAGGCACTTTCTATGGAATAAGTAATCGTCAAATTGTTTTTGTAATTAATGAATGTTAAATTAATTTTGTTTATAAATTCAACACTCATATTTGTTGTTTGGAAGGCTTGCTGGGCCAACAAGTTAGCCTTGATTTGCGCGGTCTGGTTCTGGGTAGAGTTATTGGCAGCGTTGTCCCAAGTAGTGGCAAAGCCTCCGATGATAACATAGAGTTCAAAAATTGAAAAAAGTTAGAACTCATTTATATATAATTAGTGTTATAATACATATATATATGTATATGATCGGCTTCCACAAAAGTAGCTAAGACCCGGGATACTAATAACTGGTGCAATAACGACTGCTCTTCAAAATTTAGTTGCTTTAGTTGGAGTTGCTGTAATATCTTTTATAATTTTATAATATATATATATATATATATATATTATAAAATATATATATATTGAATTTATATATATTGAAATTTATATATATTGAAAAACGTATTTCAGGGTCTTAATATTAAACTATCCTTATTTAATGCGCTCAAAAGTGAAAAAAATTGTGAACATATTGAAAATAATGAAGATAAATGCATAAAATGACAATTTTTTTTTCATTGCTTCTTAGCATAATTTTTATGGTTGGACCGCCGTCCAAACTTCAACCTGTGCAGTGGTGCCTCAATGAGGTCAGAAGTATTAGAATGCAAATTCAAAACACCGTTTTTTCAGTAGAGCTAAAGAATCATAATTGTTAACAATAATAGTAATTAAAACAGATAAAAGTTATATTATTTAATGTATAATAATAATAATATGTTAAATCCAGCATGGTCGGGTTGATTGTGCAAGACTCGACTCGCCAAATAAATAAGACATACATGTTATGAAATAATATTTATGTTATAAGAAACAAAGAAAGAAAAAAAAAATTAAATAAACATATGTGCATAAACAAAATATAAATTTCAACTACGGCTAATATTGTACTCGTATCTGTAGGTCTTCTGCAATCGATGTCATTCTGTGGTTAGGGAGCCAGCCTTCCATGAGAGCGCCTCTTGCACTAGAGAGTTGGTGCTAAGTGCTGAGCTCCACCAGCAACTCGAAGTGTCAGAAGCGGAACGAATCCATATACACAGTTTTCGGCAAACATTGTAGATGCGCTACAATAGCGCGCCAGCCTGAACAGTATTCTTCTACCGGAGCTAGTGGATATACATACTGTGAAGAACGATTTAAAAAATATGCTCTTCACGTCCTTACTGCGTCGATCGAAACGCTATGACAACACATTCTCATGAAAGCTTAACTGTCTCCTCTATCGTTCTATGTCATCATCGTCGTGTCCATTTTCATTGAAGATATCATCAAGGTATGTATTTGACTCAATGTCGTCCCGTCCAGTCACACGGGAGGGATATTTATTATATGGCCATTTTCCATATTTGAACGCATTTTCCATATATGACCGATTTGTGGCATTGTATAATATATTATGTTCACTGGCATATGTTTTGCAAATCTGTAAGAGGTTTTTTATCGCTTTTGTAGATGGCGCCAGTATAACCATATTATCGGCATAACTAATATCGACATAACATTCGTCCGGCCCAAAGAGCAGTCAATTTTTGAATCGGATATTCGCTCGCTCAATTCGTCCATGTATAATATATATTGAAGAAAGTTGGCAACATGCACACGCCCAGCCTCATCCCAGTGCCCAGGTAAAATGGCTCGGATTCAGCGCCTTCCCACCGCACTAAGTTCATTCGTCTCATTCACACTCATACATCTTCTCACTTAAGTATGTCGATTATCGAATATTTTAATAGGGCTATCTTCTAGTACGTAGTATGGTCGTGCCAAATTAACCGTGGAAAAATTATATTAATGGTGTCATAAGGCTTCGCGTCGAATATCTTTCTTACTATTCTCTCCTCATTCATTATATATGACCAATTCGCCTAATCGACTCTTTTTTTTTGTCCTATTACTGTACTAAGATTACTTTTAGGTACATTCCTTTCTAATTGGCGCATTTTTTACTCTTCCTTTAACGCAGATCGTATTTACAACAGAAGGCGAGTTTTTATAAAATGTTTGCAAAATGAATATATTTTCTTCCGTTTAAAAACGCTGCACATGCGTAATAAATTTGCCTGTTCCCTAGATAATAAATGTCAAATAAAACAACTGTAGAAGATACAATGTATTACACATCGAGTTGTGCTAATAAAATCAAATAAAGTTATAACATTGTTTTATTTATGTCCATCCATTATGATGAAATTCTACAAAGTTAACGACGATTTTATCAATAAAATGAAAGATGTGATACTTCTATTGAAATCAAATGACGCATCGCGCAAGCTTATGTAATCTTTATCCGCATGAATTAGATGTTCTGCATTGATGAACTCAGACCCAGATTGCGATTGTGAATGATTATAGATACTAGTCTGATTCCAGTAAAAAAAGTACAAAACTTATCATAAAAGTAATATTAAAAACACCAAAAGATTATCCGATATAGTTACTTTTCGAAGAATTCAAAGTACCAACATATTGCGATCTACTCGAAAAAATTCTTTTATTAAAATATTAAAATAAAAAGAAAATTTTATTACTGAAAAAATAGTACTAGTTTTAAATTTGTATTTTCATGCTCAAAAATTAACACATTATTTGCACAACACCACTATACGTAGATAGTTTTTTTTTTAACAGTTTACTCGAAAACACCAGGAAGATTAATGATAATATAGAAATAATAAATTCTATCAAAAAATACTTTAAAGATATGTATCCCGAAATTTATAATTTATTGTATTTTATTTTTTTATAAGCTAGTAAACAATAATTGTTATTCCTTTTCTCTGCACAAGTACGTGCTTTTTAGAGAAGTTGTAGAACTAAAAACAAAAAACAAAAAACTTATTATTGTATTATATCATTGTAATTATAACAGATTAAGAAATAAAAATTTAAAAAAATTATATTTGATGCCATCTGTTATACCGAAGAAATGATAAGGTGACTTGAAGCTTTTCAGATGTTGATCTACAGAAGAATGTTCAAAATAAGCTGGATGGATGGCGTTACGAATGAAAATGTTATATATTGGATGAATAAAGGAAATTAAGTATTTAAAATAATAAAAATACTAAATATGAAAAAAATATTGTTGTTGCGCCACCAGGATTTGAACCTGGATCTCTTTCTAAACTGGGGAAGGTGAATAATCCAACTATGCTACAGCGACGATAATTAATATATTTAATTCATATTTAAAATATCACAGACCTGTGTTCTGAATAATTACAACTTCACGATAAGAATGTGTTCTTCTAAAAATACTAAAACTTGAATATTTCTTACATACGATGAGACATTCAGAGATGTATCAGATCTTGCATCTCATAATACAGGAAAAAATTGTTGGAAGTTGGGATTGAAGAACTTAAAGTAATGGGTCGAACAGTGTACTGTAGAACTTTTCCGGGCCGCAGTGAACAAAGCGAAGAAGAAAAAGGAGATAAAGAAGAAAACAATTGTATGTTAAGACAGTTCGAAAATGGGACTTAATTCAAATCTGAAAATGGCACCCCAGAACAAAATAAGACACCTTTTATGGCTAATAAATAAAAATAGATGATAACGAATGTTGTCAGTACCCGAAAGAAAAAGTGCAGGAGTATGAACAGTTGCTAATAAAATGTTATTTAAAAATATGATAGCTTTAAAAATGGATTAATTATAATCATGCAGGAATGTTCGCTTCGTAATAGTTTTTTTAGTACCTGAATTAACGTGGAGTACCTTTCAAAAAAGTCCGCGGGCAACATCTTCTAAGAATGGGGCCAATTTAAAAAAAAAATATTTAACTTACATACGAGTATTTAGAATGAACGTCATACTATTTTACAAGTTCTCAGTATGTGACGTAACCTATCTACGTAGGCGCGAACTGCGAAGAAGAAAAATAAGGATATTATATCGTAAAAATATTACACACAAATACAAAATTGGTTCACGATTGTAAAACGATCGATCATCTTGTTGAAATTATCATAATACGTTTGATTACCTATATCTCGTATTGATTTATTAACCGCTAGATTGCAATATCGTTCAGAATGCGAGGAATGCGAGAGACGACGAGCAAAAATGACATTTATCATAATAATGTATGTGGTTTTTTTGCTTCTTAACCTACAGCGAGTTACTATGATAAAATAAATTATTACCGTGAGTAAATCATTAGGATTATGTGTCAAAATAGCATGCATTAGATGATGATGTACAATTTTGAGGTCATTTTTACATTTCATTTTATGACCCTCATAAAAATCCAATTGCAAAGTATTATATGTGGAATGAATAGCAAAGTATAATATGTAATTATTTTTATTAATATTTATTGCTAAGAGTAGCGCAATTTTTTATGGATACAATGTATATTTACAGATATCATTGAAGGCATAAAAAATAAGACCATAACAATTTTAAAATGTTTTTTTGGCAACTAATTTTAATAATGTTCCAAATTTGGACTATGATTCTATTTAATATCTAAATATGACTAATCTATGTCATTATTTTCATGTGATCTTAGTGGAGCAATTTCTATTCAGGTTTCTTGTGTATGATTTAAAGTTGTCAGGGAAACCCCATTGATTTTGAGATCAATGTACATTTTTTTTTGAAAGAATTTTGGAAGAACATGTATCGTATGAAATTATATATATATGATGCAGAAGGATGGAATGGGAATTGGTAATCCGGATCCAAGTTGGCGTACTATTTTGCGTTCGTGTAGATATTGCGATGTATAAAGTGGTTGAGTAGCAGAATGACGGAGAGTAACGACAGAAAAAGTAAATTGACAGTTTATAAATAAATAAAATAAATTGATAGTACGCATTGAAAAAGGAGTGAATACTAAAAGCTGCTGACGTGTCCGAGTCTAGAAAGAAAGTTAAGAGTGAAGCTGGGGGGTACGCGGCGGCCGTTAGGTGCTGATGACTTCATAGTTGTGCGCGTCTTGGCTATGACGCTTTGTTTGATGATCCATTGACGGCGGCAGGTGCTTGCCACAAAATTATTTAATATATTAAGGCATACAATTTTACTTCTTTTAATAATTTTTTTGATCAGGTGTGATATAATAGATAAGAAGGTTAATACTATGTATTATAATTACAATAAAATTATGTTAATATAATTCTTGTTTTTAAATATCATACACATTATAATATGATATTTAAAAATAAGGGTAATTTACAAGTTTAAAAAAATCTTTAAAATTGAAAACATTGAAATTTCTAACAGTTCTAGGTCATTTGTGTTGAAATATAAATAAAATATTCGTTGTTTTGTAACTCGCTACTTAATAGTTAAGTGTCAAATTCATTAAGAAATATGTAATAATTAACCAAAAGGTGTGATTTAAAAATATAAAAATATTATCCATGAGGTTTTAATTATATTTAAAAAAATATCGTGCTAGATAATAAGCATATCTATATTTTTTAAACATCATTTAATTAATATGCAGTGACACGATGATAAAATTTGCATTCCATTGATAAGTGTAAGATTAATTTATGAATAATAAATATTAAGAGAACACATTCTTATTATGAAGTTGTAATTATTCAGAACAGACGGTCTGTGATATTTTAAATATTAATTAAATATATTAATTAGAAAGATATACATATATAATCAATTTTATCGAAAAATATTGTTTTTGTGTTACCGGGATTCGAACCTGGATCTCTATTTCTAATACAGTACGAGTACACTACCAATTGTGCTATAGCGCCAGTATTTTTCATGACAAATTTTCGAACCTGTATGTTACACTTTTTCAAATGAATACATCTGTCGTTGTATCAATGTGTCCAAAATTTAATAAAAATGAATTGATAATTCTGGCGTCTGCAGTCGGTTTATTCAAAGGTATTAGAGATTCCGTAAAAACAATGTAGATGGTTTTTAAATAATGAAGCGACAGATTTATTGATTTGAAAAAGTGCAAAATATAGGTTCGAAAATTTGTCATGAAAAATACTGGTGCTATAACACAATTGGTAGTGTACTTCCCCGGATAAGAAATAGAGATCCAGGTTCGAATCCCGATAGCGCAAAAACAATATTTTTCGACAAAATTAATTTTATATGTACATATTTATAATTAATACATTAAATTAGTATATAATTATTGACGGCCTTTCACCAGGTATTTTAATATTTTTCTTCTAAGAATACTATGTAAAAATAGTTGGAAATTTAACATGAGGAAATCATTTTATTTTAATATTTCCTGAAGTTCTGTCTGTTTATTTCCAAGATTTAATATTGACGTTGAAGAGTTTTTTGTCGTAGTTGTTATGGTGAGAGAAATATTATTGAAGAGCTTCGGGGCTTGAAAAGCCGACAACTTTATTCGAATGACGTTTTTATTTTAGAGAGGATAAAACATTTCTTTTTTGTCATCTTTACGATTTTGTTGTGAATTATTATTATTGCACAGAAACTTTTACATTTAAATACGTTTCCAAGTGTACCTTTATTTACTGGGTGTTGGCTCTATGAATATAAACCTCATAGAAATGAAAACCTTCATTTCTATGAATATGACGCTACTTTAGGATATAATATATAGCACAAGTATTCTATTTTACCAACAAGTGCCAACCTAAACAAATCATTTTTTTTATTTATGTGTACTTATTTCTGTAAATAATTTCTAGTAGCTACTTTTTTCGAAACTCAGTAAATAAAGGGTTGACTGCAGATTGTGCGTTTTCAAGATTTTTTAAAGTTATTTTCTTATAATATTTCGTTAACTGATTTTATATATTTTTTTTACGTAATCACTAGCCATTTAAAAATAATATCGTGTGTACTTATAATTCTGATGTTTATAAGGTTGTGTTCGCCTCATCTATCCTTTTCTGGTTTAGGTTATGTTGGGATAATTCCAGATAGTTCTATTGAGGTACTAACGGACGTCTGGTTTAACCGCTCTTTATAATAGCATTAAAGGTACATGATTTTTTGAAAATATATTAAGAAAATAAAGGATTTATGAAAACGAAATAGATGGGGAAAAGAATATAACTTTTGCTAATTTTATAATGAAAAGATTATTTCTCTTCCTACGGAAAACTGGTTAATGTCTATTATATTCCTGAAATGGGCGCATCAGATCTGTACTGGATCCATGGATTAATATTCTTACTATTTTCAAACTAAGCTATACGCTTGAGCTATAAAAATAGGACTAACTTGCTGGTGTACTGGAACGATGCGCGAACCCCTACTAGATCACTAGGCCAACGTCTTGACAACTACACGAACAAGCTAATCATTAATTAAGACTTAAATTATTACCCAAATACGTATCTACAAGTACTCCAAAGGCTTTGGGTTAATACAGACAGTAAAGGTTTTTTTTTTTTTTTAATATAAGTCAATTTTTACTTAATAGACTTTGTTCCTAAAGTAAAAATTGATATTCAATAAATAATGACTGATTATCTCTTTTCGTTTTATTTTTATAGATTAAAAATTGAATTTATCGCAAAATACAAGATACGTAACTGAAAGGATTGCTAAGAAAATCTCACTTTGGGATGGATCAGAAGATTTATTAGTACTGAGCCTTGTAAAATAGTATACAACTCTGTTATTATTCCTCACATCAACTACTGCAGCAGCATTTTGTTTTTGGCTAATGAAGAAGAAATTCAACAATTGTCAGTGTTGCAAAATAGAGCTATGAGAATAATACTCAGAGAAAATAGATACAGTCGGATCAGTGCAATGCTGAAAGATCTGAATATGATGACCTTTATAATGGTATTTATTTACTAAATCCTCAATAAGAAAATATCAGTGGAATTTATACGAAAATTTGATGCAAATCAACATGAGCACGAGCGTCGTACAAGAGGAAGTGATGACTAAGTCTGCCATTTAAGAAGAAGGCCAAATCTCAGAAATCGATGATGTACAAGTGCGATGAAATTTTTTAATGAAATGCCAGAAAACGTAAGAAAGGAGGAGAAATTTAATAGATTTAAATTGAAACTAACCAAATATGTAAAAGATAAGTTTTAGGCTCATGTTAATAATAATATTAATGCATTTATTCTAGCGTAATCAGGTTTTATTTTTTTAATCCGATTCACCATAAAGATAATACATATTATGTAATACATTAAAGTTACGAAATAAATATAATGTTATGAAAAAGAAAACCAAGGAAAATATAAATAAATAAATAAAAAGTTCACACACATATATAAATATAAATAAAACAAAAATACTACATATATAAATATATATGACTGAAGTCACGGCCATTATTGTATCTGTAGCTATTCTGTAGGCGTTGCCATTCTCTGGTCAGGGAACCAGCTTTCTATGAGAGCGATAAATTTGTTAAGAATTAAATAAATAAATAAATATATTAATTTCATTTTAAGTGACCGTAAATCTCTCCCCTAATCCATATTACATTACTCGCTTTATAATACTCTATTTCATAGATTATTAAATCTTTACAAACTTGCAGTAATAAGTAGTATTATGTACTAACATCTTTTCCACGTTTATACATTTTTATAGCAGTGTAAGTGTGAACCAAAAACTTATTCACTACTCAACACATTTGCAGCAGTATAAGTGTGAACCGAAAACTTTTTCACTACTCTACAAACTTGTGACAGTATAAGTGTGAACCGAAAACTTTTTCACTATTCTACATACTTGTGGCAGTATATGTGTGAACCAGAAAACTTATTCACTACTCTACACATTTGTGGCAGTATAAGTGGGAACCGAAAACTGATTCACTACTCTACACACTTGTGGCAGTATAAGTGTGAACCGAAAACTTTTTCACCACTATACACACTTGTACCAGTATAAGTGTGAACTAAAAACTTTTCCACTTCTTTAGACACTTGCAGCAGTATAAGTGCAAACGAAAAATATTCACTTTTATACGCACTTGTAGCAATATAAAATATACTCAAAAATATTCCATTACTTCTGAGGTACTAATTGTAAGTATCGATATAACCATATATGGGTAGGATATTTGCCTGTTAAGCAGTTAAGAACATCTTCAATATTGACAAAAACACTTAGCACCATTTATGTCTAACGTCCGTATTTGGCAAAGCAATTTATTAATTACTAATCGTAGAAAATTATTTGCCATATCTTTTGGGTTGTTTAATAAATCGGCGGTTTTGTTAAATCATTTATTTTAAAATAAAATTAACATTTCTGTATTAACATTATTGTTTAAGACTTTATCCCATCTTTCAACTAATTTGTTCATGTGTTTTCTATAAAACTTGGCTGGTCGAAATAGTTATCGAGCCAATTTCTGAGGTCATCGGCTTTGTTGAATGTAATGCTACGCTTTTGATTGGAGAGTGACCGAAAGAGGTGATAATTAGATGGTGCGAGGTCAGGACTGTAGGGTGGATGTGACAACATTTTCTAGTTGAGCTCCTGGATGATTAGGATGACTCCATTATTTAAACCTAAAAATTAAAAAAAACTATAAGATATAGGAAAACGGTTACGCTGACGTTTTAGAGCAGAACAAATTCTATTGAATACTAAGTGTCATTGATTGGCATAAAAAACAATTTAGCAGGAAAATAACATTTAAAAAAAAACGCAAATACATGGTGTTTTTTTTTTAGAGATATGAAACTTTAAAATGAAATAAAACACGTCAAAATTATTGTAATAGTCATGATATTAGCTTTATTAGAAAGTTAATTTTATGATGTTAGTGTTTAAATATGATTTTGCGTATATGTGCGTCTTGGCTAGCTCGAGTAAAGCGCAATCTGGAAGTCGAATTTTCGTCAACTTTTTAGATCAGCTGGAGCCGTATATCAGCAATAACGCTGTTGGCTTCCAAGTCATCTATCATCTCTGGTTTATCGGTATAGACTAGCAATTTTACATATCTCTACAGAAAATAATCCAATGGTCTTAAATCACACGATATTCGAGGCCAATTCACAGATTCAATACGTGAAATTATGCGCTCATCGAATATTTCCTTCAATAGCGTGTAGCATGTTGCGCTGCATTGTTGAAACCCCAGGTCTTCCACATTAATGACATTCGATTGGGTAACGAAAAAGTAGAAAAATTGCTGTGCACGATAGTGAATCGATTCATCCGGGTCCTTCTCAATACTACGCTCCACTGCAGCAATAGCTTTTTCGGTGCGCACTGTACAACCTCTCTGCGAATGCATATTATCAATTAGAGTATGCGTGATGCAAAAATAATCCATGGTTATTCGAATTACTTGCTCGAATGGATGATTATGTCGACCGTTAAATGGACGCAGTGCACGGTAAATTTCGCGAACTGAACCGCGACTTTCGAAATAAATTTGTACAATTTGCAAGCGTGGCAAACCAAACTGAGCACAAATCAGCTGTCGCTGTTGATTTAATTGCGTGGGTACTGAATGTATTAATACTATTTAATTATAACAACAACAATAAAATAAATTTATTTTATTTAATGGCCTGGTTATATATTTTTTTTATGTTTCCGTATATTTCCACTTCTTCGTTTACGAAGCACTTAGTCATACAAAATGAATGACGAATTTTCAGTGACTTGTCAAAAAAAAGATTGAGGATTATGAAATTTAGATAACTTTTATTCACGACATTGAATTATTTGTTTTATTTGATAAGATATCATATATTTGTAAAAAGTTATGCCTATATGAATACTGTGTAAAATAGAGCAAGTCTCGTAAACTTTCCCACAACACTGAATTTATGGAAGCTAAATTATTGTGGTTTGGTTAAAATTTACTAAATGATAACGCGGTGGGAACGGAGTTACGAATAAAAACATCTGTCGAGTCAAGACGTTCAACCGCACTGTCAGTTGCTCGGAACTGTGCTCACCACAGTTGTACCGAAGAATCCAGCTGCACTGAAAATGTATGAATGTACCAGCCGTACTCAAAAAGTTTCGATGAATAAGCCGCAGTGAAAAGGCCTTGATGAATCAGGTGGACTGATAAGGTCTATGATGAACAGGCAGCACTAAAAAGTGTTGGAGCACCAGATTTTGGTGGCGATATAAAAATAAGGCGTTTGATCATTTATTTTTGATGATAACTTATTTTTATCGTTCGAAAGATCTTTTAGATGACGAGTCTGAATATCTTTGGATTGATTGTATTATTATCGCTATGTTCAAGTCACCTATTTAATAATATTTAAATGCATTTGAATGCTAGTTAAAATACTGTACACAAAGGACAAATATAATAATTCTAATAGTAATAAAAAAAAACGCGTTACATGTATCATGTATTATAGCACATCCATATACAATATGGCAGAGAACAAAACATATAATTTTTAGCGTACGTTTTTCTAGAACATTCCAAAGATTTCTGAAGAAGAATGTCAGCTTTTTATTCTGTCCTTTATGATATGTTATCACCAGTTTAAAAGTGGGTAAATCCAAAACAATTATATAATAATTCTACTGATAAAAATGATAGTTATATTATATTAAGTTATTAAAATATTTCTCTAACATGAATCAAAGCAGTATTCAAATTGTTGATAAACATTTTAGCCAATGGCGTGTGCAAGCACTATGGTTTTACGGTGAATTAATCTATATATTTACATAACATATTAGAATTATTAAGGAGAACAAATTCTTATTGTGAAGTTGATCAGAATATACGTCTGTGATATATTAAATACCAATTAAATGTATTAATTAAAAAGATACACAAATAAAATCAATTTTATCGAAAAATATTGTTGTTGCTACCGGGATTCGAATCTGGATCTCTTCCAATCCGGGGCACATGCATTAACCGATTATGATACAGCACAAAGTACATTGACGACAATTTTTCGAACCTATATGTAACACCTTTCAAATTGATACATCTATTATTTCATTATTTGAAAACCATGTACTTTATTTTTAAGGAATCTTAAATACCTTTGAGTAATCCGATAGGAGATGCCAGAATTAACAATTAATTTTTATTAAATTTTAGACACATTGATACAATATATATTATTAAGAAGAACACATTCTTATTGTAAAATTAAATTATTCGGAACATAGGTAAAATTAATTTTATATGTATACCTTTCTAATTAATACATTTAATTTGTATTTAAAATATCACAAACATGATTTATGTAACATATAATGTAATTAATTACTTATCTGATATTTGTAATAGTTTCAATCTGGAAAAATAAAAGCTCGTCCTTAATGACATGGAAGAGTATTTTGTAGGTGTTCGTTAAAATCACAATAAAATAATCTTCACGGTTTATGTTTAAATATAATCAAATAGGTATAAGATTAGATTAGATAAGATTTTCATCAAGAGCGTTCAATAAGTACATTAAAATAATCTGTAGATAACATTGTTTTTTGAAAAAATCGTGGAAGTTAAATTTGATTCTATATTACGATAGATTAAAGTGTGACAGGAATTCATTCGATTTCGATTTATTTCTATGGAATTCGATCAGAAGTAACTAGTTAATTTAATTATTAACATGATTTGTGAACAAAACTATTAGGTACATTTAAATAATACTATATTTGATCTTTTAAAATTTTTGTTTTAATTATTTTTGAGAAAGATACTATACGTTATACTAGCAGAAACCAAGAATAGGTAACGATAACTTCATGGTCGAATAATGTAACTTATCGTTTCCGTGCACACGTGCCACCTGGCGATATATAATAATTCAATAATTTTTGTGTCTTGGATGAATGCGATGGATGAATGAACTTTAGTTGTTTTCTAACAGATGATATATACTTGCCAGTAAGAAGATTTCAGAATATAGTAATAAACGTGGATGTACGTTAAAAGACAGAAAACGTATGCGTATTTCGTATTACATTTATCTGGCAATATAATTTTCTTATAAGATGTAGGATTTTATTAGATTTGATAGACGACACTTAATTTAAAATATGTAGACCATATACCACTAGTATACGCGTTTTTGACTTAATATAATATACGATTTTGGTTACATTTTGGGTTGTTTGGATGTTCTCTTGTTATTTTGAATTGTCGGGATATGGGGTATTGGAATTATGGGTGGTTGGATTTAGCTATTGGGATCATAAGCTCAATCCCAATGAAAGTAAAAGCAAGGTGGCTATTGTAGGCGACACATGTAGAGATAATAAATAAGTCTTGTAGCACGCACAAAGCCCTCATACACAAAGCAACAGGATCGAGACTGAGAGGAATACCAAGACGGATAATGTCAAGATAGTCTAGTAGGAGGTAGGCGAATGCCCAGCATAATGGACTACAAAGAGGATGTTAAGAGATGTATGAAATTCTATGTCATGAAAGTTAAAAATGAAGAAGACGTACACATGCAAAATATTAAGCTGATTTCCAACAAAACTAATGAATACATAGTATTTGTTTCTTAGCGGATAATCCACCGCAGTATACAAAAAAAATGCATGTAAACATGAATAATTTATATTTATTTTATTATTTTTTTTAGCATAAAATAATAAATTTGAAATAAAGGTAATTACTTTACTAGACGTGGTCTGTGCAAAATCAATTATCTGTGTAGTTTTATATTAATTAATTATATTGTTAAGGTATAATCAAAAGTTATAAAAATGATTTTTGTCTATAATATAGTTGGAGACAAAATGTGTTGGTAGTTAGGTTGGCACAAATGACAAATTAGTTTCATTTTGTTTTCTACCCACATAAAGCGACTACTTTGTTATTTATGGTTAAAAATCGTTAATCACTTTAGATCGTTAATCTAGTAGCAATTTATTAAATATACGCGGTTCACAAAAAATGAAAGATCGTCGACCAAATTAGGTATCCATTTTTGGCATTCATAAATTGGTGACTTTTTCAGTGTTTTCCTGGATATCGGAACTAATGTACATTTTATGTAATAATGTTGACGTCTTTTTCTTTGATAATCAATTATCTGATTTTTACAACAGTTATTAAATTTTAATATTATTTTTATCTTAGAAATAAGTTATTGTTATCTATTATATATTGTTAGCAGTGGATTAAAAATGATAAGAACGTCACAAAATACTGATTAATGTGAAATAGAATTTTTAGTTTACTTAAAAAAAATTTTAACAAACAAGATGAAATATTATTAATATATTATTTTAACTATAACTATTGTACATTCCGTTAAGGAATTAGTCTATTTTATAAGTGGGAAAAATTGTCATAATTTAATATTTTAATCTAAATAGTGTTAACATTAACATATATACATATTAATAAATTTCAGTACATTATGTAATAAAATAAATACCGTTGAAAACCAAAAAACATAAAAATATTGAAAAAACCTAAAAGACTGATAAAAACAACCGGGAGTTGAAAATTATCATTGACGAGATTACTGTTAAAAAAACCTGTAATCCTCAATGAACAGGCAAAAAAAATATGGTCAAGGGTTTCCTCCTCGGCACCACACTCACACATTGGAGAATCTATCAAGTTCAATCTGAATAAATGCGAGACTACCTGGCAATGCCTAATTCTCATTCTTGAGATATTTGATATTGTTCTTTTGGAAACTTTCCTTTTGGAGAATCAGGAGGTGCGGGGAATAGATTTTTTAATTATTTTAAGCCGATTACCCTTACGATTATGTTGATCTATCTATTATGCAGTCCAAATAGAATTCATACATTTCTTTACCATATAAAGTCTGTCACACATCGGGATATGGAATTGATGAGGGAAAACTCCGGAAAGAGTGGCCACCTTGGCCAGTTTATCAGCACATTCATTTTCATGAATTTACCATGTGCAGAAATCAAAACGAATGACATTTGTTTATTGTTGCTATCCAAATTAAATAGACATCTTCTGGTGGAACAGATTATCTCATTGTCTTGCCAAACTTTCATATTAGCAGAGAGGGATTCAAGAGCTGCTTGCGAGTCGGAGAATATAACAGCCTTATCGACATTCCGGAGTACGCAGATGTCCAAGGCCTCTTTAATTACCAACTAGATACTCAATTAATTCGATACTAGAAAGTAGGTATGTATGTACCTACCAATAAGTATATTTGAAAATATAATTTTTTCCCATCATTATGTTTGGCTTTTACGCGGTTCATTTATAATTGTTCAATTTATAAATTACAGCATTTATTTTTTAATGTAGAACTTTAATAATCTTCCGTCTGAAATATTTTATCAGTATTATTTTATTCGTATCGGAATAGTAAATAAAATACAAACATGACAATTGGGAATTCCAAATATTATCGACACTTATCACGTACAAGTTCCCCTTTTAAGGCAAATTTATTAATTTATCAATAATATTAAATGATGTGTGACTTCTTCGGGGATTTATATAAATTTATCGACTAGTTTAAAAAAATACAGAATATGTTTGTTCAGCGAGTAAACTACTTTCTATTTAGAAATAACAATTGTATTAGTGTGAGTAATACAATTTTTCTTTATAATGTGCATACGTAATATGCACATTGTAACAAAGTATTGATGGTGCCTAGCGTTTTCATTGGTCAGTGAGCGAGGTTGTCGTTTGAAATTTGTTAAAAAACACGGTATCTGTTAATTTTAAAATGTATTATAGTTGTATTTTACCAACATTTTGCTTAATCGAATGCATTTGTTGGTTTTTACGATGTTATAAATATATAACAGCCATATATTAAATATAAATATTTATAAAAGCATTATATGAACCATTTTTTCTTTGTTTATTACATAAATATATAATACTTAACCCTATTTATGTCATATACACGGCGATGAAAAACATAAAACTCATATGTCGCAAAAAAACGGTATACATAGAAATTTGAGCTCTGTATATGTTGTGTTCTATTTGTATTATATTATATATTAAATAAAATAATAATAACTTTGTATGAAACCAAGAAATTTATTATACGTCAACCGATTTCGCTTATCTCAAGCTTCATCAGGACGTATTTAAAACTGATCATAAATACAAAAATAGTATACTTATATATACATAAAGAAAGACATAGAATATAAAATTATACGTGAAAGAGAGACGCATAGAAGGAATAGAACATCAAGGGAGACAGGTTGTAAAATTATATGTGAAAGAGACAGAATATATATACAGATAAACGGAACATTAAGGAATGGAAAAATACAGTGTTGATGGATATTAAATTGATTTAAAGGAAACATACCTAATATGGGGCTAATGGATAAATTAATTTGATTGAGAATTGGCGTACCACTATTTATTGCCTTTTTTATTTCAAGAGCTTCTAAATTGTCCAACCGGAGGCCAAACCCATTTTTCTGGAAGATATTGACCCCTGTGCTATTATCAAAAGAATGGTCTCTTTTGATAATATGGTTAGAAAATTCTTAGAAACGGTTTAAACATTTAAGATGTTCTTTGACACGAATATTAACATTACAAGCAGTTTTGCCTATATAGAATGAGAGACAATTACTGCACGAATTATTGCCTATATATGAGAGACAACTATTCTGCGAAAAAAAAAGTATTACATACATGTTTTTGAAACGGGCTAGCCACACCCCTTCCCGGCATAGTCCATCCCGGCAACCCCCACCTTGATACCTTAAGAATAGTGAATGGTAACCCTCATATCGGTCATACTCATTAGTTGTCAGGTTGGTTTTTTTTATACTTCATGGCAACTGTGCTATGTTTCAGTGCAGTCTTGCCGTAATGCAACACGGCATGGCCGCCAAACCATGAACCATATTAATGGTTCATGGTTTATGGTTCATGGAGAATTATCTCCCACGTAAACTGTATTTTAAGAAATACACAATCAGACTAGACACACACAATAAATTAATACACTAAACATACATACAAAATATATATAAGTATGAAACATTTACACTCACGGATGTCATAATGACAATGCTCAACGTAGCTCAAAGAGGCAATGAATAGATGTGCCGAATTCGAAGATACAGGACACCGAGTGGTAAAGCTAAAATGTTAATGGGCAAGGAATTTGATGACACGAGAAATTAAATCTATATAATCTTTATATAGAGATGTTAATATTTTTTATTTAATCAAATTCGACCTTCATATGTTAGATACATAAGAAAATAAAATTCATCGTATAGAGATAGAATCGTTTTAATATTTACATAAACCTCACTACTAATTCTAAAAATGTCAATATATTTTATTACGTTGCCTTTGGGCCCTAGAGGATAGGAAGCCATAGAAGCCGTCACCGATCTGGCTCAGTCTGGGTCATCAAGTTGTATGTGTGTTTTGATGACGCTTGCTACCTCGAATGGGATGCTAATTGATTCAAAGGAATTCTGATTTTAACTTTACATATTTATTCATAAAAAATAATTAATCTGCCATTGAAGGCACGAAAAATGTTCTTTAGTCTTCTTTCTTTAGGTCACTTTTATTTATTTATTCTATTTAGGGAGTTTATCTATTGCTAACCGTAGCGGTACCGATGCAGCTGAAGACCCGAGACGCCACACGGCCGCGTCATGATTCATCTTTTGTTCCAGGAGATAGACCGGACACGCTCATCTATCAGGACCAGGACCATGCATCTCTGGGTTCACCGCGGTGATCTTACTTTTAATTTCCGCCATCTCCCGCCGTCATATTCTTCCGGAGTGTGATGCTTCACCGACGTGCTTATTTTCAAAGCGTTCCCACCAAAGTCATGTTTTGATCTGCTGCCCACCAGAATTGAATTCTCGTCCCTGATTCGTCCATTTAGACGGCTAATCATCATAAGTCGCCAAAGTAGGCTACCCAGACCTCGGCGCGTAAATTCAAATATCTGACACTGACATTTATAGCGAAGCACAATATGTGCCACATTCGCGACGTTTTCGCATAATTACGACTCTATTTAAAGTTCAGATTGAACTTAATAGATTCCCCAATGTGTGAGTGTGGTGCCGAGGAGGAAACCCTTGACCATATATTTTTTGCCTGTCCATTGCGGATCACAGGTTTTTTTTACAGTAATCTCGTCACCTTGTGTCAGCTTCTTTCCCTTAACTCGCTATATTTAATCTATATAATAGCAACATTTTGAACGACAATGGTATTGACTTGTAATATAATATGTCCTATTCTATTAAATTATTGTACTTTTTTCTATAAAATAAAGTTTTAACTTGATTAATGGCAGAAATCACACTTGAATGGTGGATTGCCTATTTAAAAGAAGAAGAAAAAGACTCTTAAGGTAATAATAAATCAAATTCAGTTCTTAAGCTGTGAAAGTATACATATATGTGCATTTTTCGGAAAGGCTTTTTTTCTTTCGCGGAGCCCTAGTAAGAGAAATCCGACCGAGTGACATCGCACGATCACGGTGGACAACATTGGTAGCCAAGACGGGAGTTGACCCTTTTGGAAACTTTGCGAAATAATAACCGCATTGTGTCTCTCGCTGTATGGTAGGTTGCACCATCTTGCTGAAACCGCATGTCTTTTTAATTGACGCCCAACTCATCCCATAAAAAGTTTGCTATCGTGTCACATGAAGCATACCATTGATTGTTAAAGAGGCTTCAGGGACATTTTTGCAGTACGGTGGTATTTGGGCTGTCGGAAAACATATTCACAGCTTTCACACGCTAAGACCGTTTTCAAAAGGTCAACCGGTACTCCAAGATGAGTAGGTGTCTCTACATCCGAACTGAACCAATCTGTTAGAATTTTTGAAATAAACTCACAATTGCGGTATGAGATGGGTATGCGGGTATGTGCAGAAATGTTCACGCAGTTTGAAAAGTGTCTGCTGTGATATTTTCTCAATTTTTGTTATGACTTTTTACAATAATTATGCCGCGTTCTATAACTAAAATATCAATATTTCACAATAACAATTGTCTCGTGACGGATGCCATTTAATTAAAAATGTCAATTTCCGTTGAGTCACCCGTTACATGAATTACTCAGCGTTTTTTTGACGCAAGATTTATTGCAATACGTTATGATTAATTTATTTTTATCAGTCCGGTCTAAAAATTAGGGAATTTGAAAACGATGTTTTTTTAGTCTAATAAAATTTTTGTTTACTAGTTAAGATAATTTAAAATTCCCACTGATAATAAACTATTTTAAATTGCTATTTATCAAAATTTTGAAACCATACAGATCGAAATACTACTAGGTGAATATGTTCCAGACCGATTTTGTTTAGCCGACATTTTAGTTTGACAGATATTTGTTAGTTTAAAATGTAATAATCGCATAGAATCGTTAATTACAATTATATTGAAGTATCTAACGCCTCAACAACGTGTTGAAATCATTAAAAGAAAAACAATCGTTCGACTTTTGGAAAAAAATCGTCATGAGCGACAAAGCTCATTTCGACTCAGGCGAGTTTTGTTAATAAACAAAACAACCGCTATTGGGGTACTGAAAATTTTAAATTGATACACCAACGACCCTTATATCCACGGAGAGTTACTGTGGAGCCTATTTATTTCAGGATGCAAGAGGCAATGCTGTAACCGTTAATGATGATCGCTATAGTCACATCTTGGAAAAGGTCAATTAGGCCTGCAACACGTGTGGACGGTGCCACCTCACACACAGCCCGGGTAACGCTTTAAAAAAAATATTACGATAAATTTTTGTCAAAATGTCAAAATTAATGTCAAAAAGCGGTGATATCAATTGGCCTCCTCGATCACTTAATTCAACGGCTATCAACTATTTTGTGTGGAGGTACTTTAGAGAATCCACGCCAATAAGCCAATAGCAATTCCGATACTACAAAATAATATTCAAATGAAATTGTTGAAATGACACGCAAAGTGCGAGAGAATGTTATTTATTTATTTATTATTATTGTACATGCCCTATTCAGGCATCAATATAATTTTTAAAATAACTAAATATTTCATCAGAAGTGCAATACACAAAGAAAAAAATTACACGAGGTCAGCATATACTTTCACAATCAAAATTAAAAATAAATACAAAATATGAAGTTGTAAAAATTCAATTTTTTTCCTTGTAGTGCTTGTTTGATCATCTTTTTTTCTTCTACTTCAATCTACTCTTTAAGACTGACTTGTTCGAAAACCTTTAAGAATGTCTTTCGACTTCCAGGATCTCTTTCGCTCGCAATTTTGCCTTGAATTATGTGATGCAGAATGTGGTACCTACCTTGTACTACGTAATTTACGGATTTTATTGTTTAAAGGTTTTATTTTTCCTTTCACATCTAGACCATTGAAACCATAATTTAAAACCCTGTCAATACAGCTTTATTTAGAGGCTTTAAGTTAAAGTAAATAATGTAATGTTATTTACATATAAAATTTGTTTTATAAAACGCGTTGATTGATTTAAACAAGATAATTCCAAATGTTCGTGATAGGCATTATCAAAAATATTTAAGTATTAAATGCTAATTTAATGTATTAATTTATAATTATATATAATATATACATATAAAATCAATTTTGTCGAAAAATATTGTTTTTGCGCTACCGGGATTCGAACCTGGATCTCTATTTCCAATTCCGGGGAAGTACATTACCAATTGTGTTATAGTGCCAGTATTTTTCGTGACAAATTTTCGAACCTATATGTTACACTTTTTCAAATTAATACATCTGTCGTTCCATTATTTGAAAGCCATTTACATTGTTTTGACGGAATCTTAAATACCTTTGAGTAAACCGACTGCAGACGCCGGAATTTTCAATTCATTTTTATTAAACTTTGGACACATTAATACAACTTAAATTATTAAGGGAACAAATTCTTATTGTGAAGTTGTAATTGTTCAGAACATAGGTCTGTGATGTTCTGAACAATTACAACTTCACTAGAAGAATGTGTTCTCTTAATAATATTTAAGTCGTTCAATTGCTTGCTCATAATAAACTGGATCGATTGTATACAGTGAAGTTATTACAAACTGCGAGTGTATGAAGTACATAAGTTGGCAATCAATGACGACTTAAGTAAAACAAATATTTTTTATATTATGTATAATATTTATAATACGTATAATTGATCTAAGTAGAGTCGCAGTTATGCGGGATTTGGGTGTTTTATTTGACGAAAAATGTACATTTATTCAACATTACAACGAAATTTGTAACAAGGCGATGAACTCCGTAGGATTTGTGTTAAGGGCAGCCAAAAACTTTAACTCGCTCCGCTCTCTAACAACTTTATATACATCTATTGTAAGAAGTACGCTGGAATTTAACTTCACTCTATGGTCTCTCTACTATGGCTCACATATTATAAAAATCGAAAGAGTGCAACATAAATTTCTAAGATCTTTAAATTTTAAATTGCATATTCCGATAGAAATTATATATTACGATTATTTAATGAGTCTACTTCACTTGAAAAAATTAGCCTGGAGAAGAGATATGAGCGATATAGTATATCTATATAAAATTATCAACAGCATGTTGGACTGCCCTTAGTTGATGCAAATGGTTTCGTATAAAGTACCAACTCAAACGAGACAACATGAAGTGTGCTTTGTAGGTATACATATAAATAATTATGCTGTTAACTCGCCAATATCGCGGATGCATCGGCTTGGTAACAAGTTAAATTTCGTTGACATATTTCGTTGCAGGAGTATACCTGAACTGATGAAATATTTGTACAGAAATTATACGTAATTAAAAATTTTTAATGTTATATTTAAACTGTTATATTAAAATGTTGTCTAAAAATGTACTGTTACATGGAAATAAAGTAAATAAATAAGTGATTATAAACTTACCATTCATCTCTGTGTCGACCTCGTACTCATGTCACCGAAGTGTCATCGTTCACGTTGGTCCACGTCCTCTTAACTATGCTCCTCCACTTATCAGAATATCCTGCAGATTTTAAGGTTTTCACCAGAGAAGTGCCTGGTGCCACTTGGTAGGTTCAATAAATGGGAATTCTTTCTCTCCGTCCTTCGATGTTGTCCTCTACAACAAATTTCTCCAAGCTGTCTTGAAAAATTAAAGGATTCGTTTCAGGCAAATGGTTTAGAATCTATCATTAATGTTTAGTTTCTGCAGAATGGAGACATTCATGGATCTCGCCGTCCATAGTATGTACCACATATCAAAGGCATCAATACGTCTCCTCTCCCTTGCTTTCCATGATTCCAAAAAAAATAAAAATATAGAATGCGAAAAGGCTGTACGAACGTGACCTCCGTTATCTAGAAAATAACAAAATGTAAATAAGTTTTACGAGTAGTTACGTAAAAAATTGAATATAAGTAGTATGGTAAATATCTCTTCGATAACGTAAGTATTCGTACAATAACACGAAAAGAATTTACTACATACTATATTTTTTTAGTAATAGTATAATACCAATTAAATTGAGGAGTTCAAAAACAAAACCGCCACAATCCAATTGACGAAAATAGAAGATGACAAGTTTGACAATGATCATTTATGCAAGAGTAGCAGTATTTCAATCTTACGTAGTTATGCCGTCAGCCACAGAAAACTGAACCGGAGTTTTAAAGGCACTTTAGTGAATAATCAATATTCAACACTTGAATTTTTTTTTCTTTGATGAATAATATATAGGTACCAAATTTTGTAAGGATTTATGAATACATTTTGATATTTATATAGGCACATTATTATTTTTTGATTTTTAGAGATTTCTGCAATTAAAATAATTTCCGAATTGGATTTATTATGACTTTTTCTGGTTGTTTTTGGCCGAATTTATTCGTCAATTAAATTCTTTTTTTTTTTCAAAATTGTAGACTGCCTACTTTCTGCACAACTCTGTTCAATTGATAACTGCTCTTGAAAACACGTTTGTATATTTTAGAAGAATTTTATCAACAACAAATACTTTTACATTCGACATACAATTTGGATAGTGTTGGTTTTACTTATGAACTCCTCAAATACACAGATTTGTGAAAAAACTGAAAATCTTGTTTATTCAGAATTTTTTTTTGATAATGATACCGTATATATTTTAAAACTTTAGGACACTAAATTGCTAAAATTGTGTATTGTAAACTTTGTACAGTGCAATAATTAGAATATTATTTAAATTAATTATTTCTGCATTTACTTGTAATCTTTTTTTAAATTGAAAGTTATCTAAAATATCCATTAAATGTATTCATTTGAAAGATATACATATAAAATCAATTTTATCGACAAATATTGTTGTTGCGATACCGGGATTCGTACCTGGATCTCTTTCCAATCCGGGAAAGGTGCGTTATATAACTACGCTACATGTAAATATATTTATTTGAAAAAATGTGACATACAAGTTCGAAAATTTCTTGTCAAAAGTACTGTCGCTGTAGCTTAGTTGGATAACGCACCTTCCCCGGTTTGGGAAAGAGATCCATGTTCGAATCTCGGTAGCGCAACAATAATATTTTTTGATAAAATTGATTTTATATGTATATATTTCTAATTAATACATTTAATTAGTATTTAAAATATCACAGACCTATGTTCTGAATAATTACAACTTCACAATAATAATGTGTTCTCCACAATAATGAAAGTTATTTATTGACATGTATGACAAATAGTTTTTTTTTGTAATATGATATATAATAATCTATATTTAATAAAAAGCATTGTATAATTTAATTAACTTAAATTAGTATTCATTTTTAAATTCCTCAATCATTCTAGTATGCACGTTACTGTGTTTAAAATAAATTAATCATGGTAAATATTTACAGTATCTGTAATAAATAATTAAAAGTTTAATTAATATGGGTAATATATTTACAATAAAATATATATTATTCTTTTAAAAAGTTTAAAACTATTATCAGATATCTCATAGAGAAAATATATGGAAGTATGGGGTAATTACAGGGCTTACTACCTGTCTTCGGCTGGCTTAAGTGATCACTTTATATATATATAACGTTCACCAATTCTCACCCCTCAATCTCCATATTTATCAAATTTTTGAAAATTGTATATATGTTAGTATGTAGACTCGCTTCGAGTACCACTACACCATCATCAATTAACCCAGCCGAAGACAGATCGTAAGTCCTGTAATTACCCAATACTTTCATATATTTTAATATATATTTTATATAATAAAAAATAGTTTTGTCTTTACAAGATATATGATATTTGTTTAACAACATTGCCTTTGTAGGTAAAGATCCAGTAATTGTGCGTTCTTGGACATATTCTTTTTGGGACTACATACTATTTATAAAAAAAGTTCGGCTATATTTGTATAATTACAATTTATATGGGTAGCACCCAAGAAAATAAATAATTTTACAAAAATGTACGTAATTTGTACTACACAGCTGTTCAAAATATACAACAGCTAAAATAATTATTTAAAAAAAAAAAATTCGTTTATTCTAATATTGAAAATCTGTCACAGTCTCAATCCTGTGTAGGTATTGAGTATAAAATTTCGCGTGCTAGTAAACGTCACACAAGAATAACACTAATCTCAAAGAGACAAATTAACCAATATCCACTTATTATTCAATTGTTGGCTTCAAATCCGTCACCTGCTGTTTGAACTGTCAAATACAAAACAAACCGTAAGCGTACGCGCACCTGATTGGCCGGCACCGCGAGTGGTGGAGTATTTAAAGGAGAAGCTGTCATTTCAGAGGTTTACTCCGCGATTGGCTCTCGCGGCTTCAACACCGATTCTGCGGACACATCAATCCGGATGTAAATAAACAATTAACGTCGTAAAATTTACATATTGCGGTGGATAATTTATAACATTTTGTGACCCAGATAATTCGATGAATAAAATTAAGTGTTGCATCTAAACCTTAAAGATTTTGCTGACTAAGTAAACAAAAAAAAAAAAAAAACGTACGCGGTTGTGTGTCCGTCCTGTCCACCTAGTTTGAGTCGGATCTGCTAACTTTTTTTAATTAAAGAAGTGTTGTGAAAGTTTAATTTTGTATTGATAAATAATATTTGCATTAAACGTACTACGTACAACGTGATTTCGCAGTAATAAAAATAATTAATGTGAAAGTTTTTCATTTTCTTCGCCGCATTGTTCGTCTGCAATAAAATTTTGCGGATTAATATCTAATTGTTTTGTGATTGGTTGGTTATTTTGAAGCACTGAGCTCTGAAACGCCAAAATGTTAACCGGCTGGCAGAAAACGATTTCCAGATGTGAGTACTAAATTTTTATTTTAAGTAAAATTGTTAGATAAGATAAAAATTAAGATAATACGTGTTTAAATGGTACCGATTTTTTTCACTTTGAACTGGATGAATTTTTTATTTGTTTTATTTTAATTATTGTATATTTTACATACTAAAATAAAGATTATAAAAAAATACATCAACAAGTTGTCACCCTTACGTATACGATACATTCTATATTTTTTAATGAAATACTGCCATGGAGTTTTGATCTCATTATATATTTTTCTTGTTATATTTTAATTTTTAGATATATATTAAAAATAATAGGCCACAGAATTTAGGTTTCAAGGGGTTGTTTATTGAATGACATAGTTTTAGTTTTAAACTATGAATCTTTCATATATACTATACAATACTATCTTAATATTTAAAAATATATTTGCTTCCTTTCAAATATAAATTTATACTGATGTGAAATAAAATAAAATTGTTTATTAATATAAAACAAGATTGTATCTTTGCTAGTCACTTTAATATTACTCATTGCTAATTTACAATGTTGACACGTTTTGTGTAATAGATTTTGCAATTGGGCGCATAAAATTATTATCGATAGTTTTTTAAAAGGATATGGCGAACAATGGTTGGTATTGACTTGGTAAAAAATATGGCAGCAGCCTTGATTTATTACCGGTTCATGAAACCAGAAAATGTCCTTGATATAATTAAGATTGACCACTAACCAGACGGTGGCGGTGGTTGATCTATGAAATAAAATAATAAGCATAGGATTAAGTCACGTAATTGTGGTGAAAATGTATTATTACACTAGTTTTTTACGTACTGAAAAATGAATATTATTAATAATTAATTATTTGTAGGTCTACACTAGCCGATACCTGCCAACAATACTAGTCGATATTTAAAAAAATATTTTTATTTATTCTTAATTAAATTCATTAATCATACGCTATCGTGAATTTCTTTAATGTTACATAAAAGCTCCGGGATCGTATCCCGGCGGAAAATAAATATTTTTTTTGATAGATACAATGTTAAATATATTAATATGTCTTACTGCCATGGAACAAAGTATATTTTTATAAATCAGTGACGTACGAATATAAATCCACAATATTCAATAAGCCAGTTAATTAATATCGCTAGTATTTCGAGTTTTATAACCGATAAATAAGTGAGGCCGTAAGATTAGCAGAATATAGTCGGTAGCCTCTTGCATAAAACATGAAGTCCTTTCAATTCGCAGCATTTCCTCTTACACGTTCATTAGTATTATTGTTGTGTAGCATACTTGAATACCATTTCATATACTAAATAAGTAATAAAAAAATTGAAATATATTGATTTTTCAGGCGTATTCTAGTATAATATACTGAAAAACATTTTACAGAGAAAGAATATTGCTTTAAAATAATTTCAACAAACAAAAATCAGATTCTCATTGTGATGACATATATGCTGTTTAAGAATGGAAAAATTAATTATCAAATTTGGTCCATAGATGGTGATGGTATAATGGTACTCCATCGCAAGTCCTGTAATTACCCCCATACTTTCATATATTTTCCATTTAATATAATAAAAAATAGCTTTGCCTCAATGAGATATCTGATATTTGTTTACTAAATAAGTGATCCACGCCATTCACCGCGGGGGTAGGCAGAGAGGATAGAGCGCCACACTTTTCTGTCCTGACATACAATTCTCGCCTCATCCACATTCATACATCTTCTCATACGAGCTCGCCGATTGTTGAGGCTTGAGATTATTGATTGTTGAGAACCGTCCCCATTATCTGGTTTACCTGGTCGTGCCAAGTGTTCCGTGGACGTCTTCTATTTCTTGCGTCATATATCTTTCTCTTCATTTATCCAACATGACCCTTTCTTAATCTTACTCACTATACTAACATTTTTTCCTCATTTCTTCATTGTTTACCTTTCGCGCTCTGCCTATTGGGTATACATTTATTATATCGACCAATTCTAGAATCAAATATGCAAGAGTATATGTAATACTATTATTACAACACATTCATTTATTATACAACAATGTGATCATATATTTGTGTGAATTTTCTCTTCTGAGTGACGTACTTAGAAAATATACGTTTGCATTTATAATTATTTTTGCTGCTTTAAAAAATTGTTTTTTATTGTAAATATATAAGATAGCATATTTCGATTTGTATAATTAATTATTTAACGTAATTTGAAACGCTTTTCCGTAATTTGGTCACAAATTGCATCACTCTGAATTGAATGCAAAATAATAGAATCATTGTCGATTGATTGATTACCTTGACGAGTTTGAACCAGATTAATCGTTTGTATTTAATTATACTTGTGATAACATATACCATGGAAAAAGAAGAGATTTTCAATACCCACAATTGATTTGAGTTTCAATGTCCATAAATTCCGGGTCCATAACTTGGACCGCTTATGCTTATCGTTGTGAAATATAAAGTAGTATCGATAATGTTGGATCTGGCATATTAATTCAATTCTGAACGAACATGTATGTACATTCTAGACAAAAAACGAATGAACATTTAATCTCCATAGTTATTTATTTCTAGCGGTCGGGAATTGTAATAATAAAGTTATATAAACAAATTAAGTATGCTAAAAAATAAAAATAAAACTGTTTTAGAATTACGTCTTATTTCAATAAAACTAGGCGTATTTTAGCCCCATTAAGTATATTCACACAGTTTGTAAAAAAATGCTTATTTTTTATCGATTTGTTTTGGGTGTAGAAGTTTTTATAGATCAAGCTTAGTAATTATTGATTGATAATGTGTCCAAAGTAATTAGATACTCAAAATGTAGAATATAAAATAATGATAGTTATTATATAAGTTAATGTTTTTTTATTAAGGAAAACACATTCTTATTGTGAAGTTGTAATTATTCAGAACATAGGTCTGTGATATTTTAAATACTAAATGAATGTATTAATTATAAATATGTACATATAAAATCAATTTTGTCGAAAAATATTGTTTTTGTGTCACCGGGATTCGAACCTGGATCTCTATTTCCAATCCGGGGAAGTACACTACCAATTGTGTTATAACGCCAATATTTTTCATGACAATTTTTCGAACCTATATGTTACATTTTTTCAAATTAATACACCTGTCGTTCCATTATTTGAAAGCCATTGACATTATTTTTACAGAATCTGTAATTCAAATAATGGAACGACAGATGTATTAATTTGAAAAAATGTAACATATAGGTTCGAAAATTTGTCATGAAAAATACTGGCGTTATAACACAATTGGTAGTGTACTTCCCCGGATTGGAAATGGAGATCCAGGTTCGAATCCCGGTGACGCAAAAACGATATTTTTCGACAAAATTGATTTTATATGTATATATTTATAATTAATACATTAATTTAGTATTTAAATTATTTAAAAAATATAAACTAACTTAGATAACATTCAGTGCAATAATAAAATTTATATTATTATTGGTTATATTATTTTGAATGTTGTAAATTTAGACACTGATTGCAGAGGTCACCCGAAGTACATTAGTCTCATTTGTTTTAAGGACCCATGGAGCGTAAAATTAAGCTAATCATTTTTGTTGTATGGTAGTTAATTATTTATTTTTACTCAGTGGTTTTACAATCTTGTAGAATTCTTTATTGGTTTGTTTTGAAATATGTATTAAATTTACGCATATTAAAATAAGAATATAAAAATAAAATTGTGGAAAAATTTAAAAATCCTTTTGAAATTAGCAAAATTAACTTTGTGGTTAAAATTCATTATTTTTATTTGTTAGTTAAATTTAACAAAATTAAAAAATTTTCCTAAAAATTATTCGAGTAAATTTATATCAAGTGACAATTTAAGCTGGTACTACATTTATTTTTTAAATAATTATTATTTAAAAAAAATAAGATTCTGGTAAAGAAACAACATATTTTGATTAGTATTGACATTCTGAAGAAGAAAATAGTATTCTTCGAAGCCAGTATTTAAACTCAATAAGTGGTTAATAAAATAATGTTAACAAATAAAAATAATTTAAAAATCATTTTTCTTAATACAGTAAGATAGTTATTTTTTTTTTCTAGAATATTGATATCGTTCTCATTATTAGTCAGATATTTTTAATAAAAATTTTTATTCAATAAAAAAAAAAGAGATGCCTACATAGAGTTCATGTCACATCAATATTCTTAATGTTTTCAAACTAAGCTAAACGCTTGCGCTATGAAAATAGGACTAATTTGATGGTCTCCTGGAACGAGGTTCGAATCTCCGACCACTAAATCACTAGACGAGTGTCTTAACCACAAGATCATAAGCTTTTATGAAGTAAGCACTTGTTAAATATGAATGAAAATATTATAGCTCTATCCAAAGTTTTGATTCACATCATCGTATGCGCGCAACACAGCCAATAATCAACAAGTTGAAGATGATGTTACATTGTTTGCGGTATCAGCCTATCGTAACAAAAACATAATCTGTTCTGTTTCTGTTTTATTAATTGGAGAAACATTGTTCGACAGCGAAGCGGCTGCTTTAACATTTTCAGTCATTTGTTATTTAAGAATCGGATATTAATTTATTAAAATACAAAATATTCGTATGTTTGAAGCATTATGCATCTTTTTAAAATATTGTATATTTTGAATTAAAATGTTTTGTCAATCATTTTAATAACTGTTACTTAACGTAGAAATAACTTCTGAAGTATCATTTTCGAATTAGGTAAATATTTATTTGTGGCTTTTTAACCTTCATTTCAGCTTATTAAGGTGATGAAAGATAGCGGGTTCAGTTTTTTTTTTCCAAACGGTGATCTAAAAAAAGGCGGGCTGATTAGGCATTAAGAAAAAATATCACGCTAATGCCGGATGCAATATAAACACCATCATGAAAAAATTACCATTGTTTGGTTATTCTCTATAAAAAGCGATAATTAAATATTTTTTAATTTGCGGCTGAATTGGTAACCGCATTTTAATTGTTGCCACATTGCATTTGCAAAAAACATTTACATATTTTTTGTGTGTTTTTTTCGACTATTATTTTAAAAGAACTACGATTATCCGAGATAATTCTGTAATGACAAGACCTCGATCTATTTCTTGTCGGTTGCTCAGAAGTATAAGTATGGGAACGAGTATAATATTATTATAATCAGTCAAAACCTACTTAATTTCTGGTGTATTGAGGTGTAGATTATCAAGATGACCTTGTGTTGTTGACACTCGTCTTATTGAATGCCTTATCGAAAGTATTTATTTTGCAATTTCACTAATGCCTTATCGATGAAGTGTCGCTATAAAATGATCATGGAACACGTATATTCGGACCGGCGGTTCAGCGCTAAATGAAATCACTAATATTTGCTTTGCATAATTAGGGTGTTTACAATCTAATGTCTTATTTCTGATAATTCTGTGAAGTGAAATTGTATTGTTATTAATATATATCGAGTATACAACATTGATGGCTGGAAAAAAAAAATGAATAACTCTTAAGATTTACGTAGTGGAAATTAATGAAATAGTGGACAGCCGCATAAACGAAAACTTAATAATAATAATGGATAATTTGTATAGCACCATTTTCTTAAAACTTTCACCTCAAGGGTGCTTAATAGAAGAACCTTCCTACAAAGAAGTGTCTGCTCATCTCATAAACCCAGTTCCTACAAGGAACGATGCTATGAAGCATATTGAAGTCCTCGAAGCATATTTTACTAGTATTAGAAATGTACCACCGGAAACCCTTAATTTAATTAATAATATTTAAAAACGACAAAAAAACATGCAGTAAAAAATAAATATCTGGTTTTTTAATACCAAAAATTTACATTTTCCCTCTGTTTACATTTTTTTGTTGGTCCCTTCAAAAATTAATACCGGGGTTCCAGTGTATATTTATTAATATCTATACATAAGGGTGAAAAAAATTTTTTTTTTTAAGCATGTGGTTATTTACTTATTTCACAAAAATATAATTATGAATGAACGATTGCAATCACAGAATCTTATAATTAACAAACTCTTAAATCACACCAATTAATTAAACCCCCAAAAAGTATTATTATAAAATGTACTAATAAACAAGATTTAGAGGTCGCCTATTTGAATCAGGCTGGGACGGAATGGATTAGGAAAACTATGATTTTCTTTAGTTTATTATTTTGTTACGTTACTTGTTTACAGTACATTGCTATGTATATATTTTATTTAAAAATGATGCATTACTTGCACAAGAGAAAAATCTCGTTTATATCTCGAGGGATATTGCTTACATAATGAAATAAGCGACAAAATTACAATTTTGTTATAACTGAAATTAGATAGAAATAGTAAGAAATAAAAAATACAATTTGTCACTTGTGTATAGGGTTAATTTGTGTTATATCATATAATATATAGTATCAAATAAATAAATAAATAGTTAAAAGTATATTTAAAAACGAGTCAGGAGAATAGGTATTGAAAATAAATTAAAAATAACTGACATTCACGATATGCAATCGAATATAATAGGGGAAGTTTAATTTTATAATTTTTGAAAATATTTTCCTTGTATTTTTTTTTTTATAATTAGCTTCGTTCACTCGGAGAAGTGGGAAATGGGTTTACCGGTTACGGGCGCGGGGCTAGGTGTGATTGTACTCTTTACACCTGTCAATGGCTGACCCTGGGTACGATTAAATGCTATGCGAGAGTTGATCCACATTGTTTAAATTTTTTTTAATCAATACTTGTTAAGGACAATAATTGCTCAATTGAGAATTCCAGTAATAATATTTTTTTCTCACCTGCGATTCGCTTAATCGACCCCTTTTGGACTAATTTAATTATTGCGGGAAAAGGGTTCCAAATATATTATTATTTATTTCTTAAATACACGCCAACTCTATTTAACGGATATTAAAGGATATAGGAACAACTGAATCAGTTATATGTATTTTAATTTTAATTTCCCTCATCTCACAATGGTCATTGATAATACTGAAAATAAGTTAAGACCTTAAAACTGATAATATTTGCGTACTCGTAACAAAATATACACGAATATATGTTGAAATTCAATCAACACATCATCTCAAAACAGTATATTGTCAGATGGAACCCTGTTATTCTGAGGGGTCAAATTACTACCCTTGCTTTATCTTAATATACCCTTCTTCCGTATTAGATATTATTCTCTTTATTTATTGGTTGAAATCACATCTGAGAGGTCGTAATGCAATATTATTATCGCGTAAATAATAAAAAGAAATCTGTTCAAAAATATGTAACACTTTTGAGTGTCATAATAAAGTAACCTTTTTATGGCCTCTTGATATTGATGACGCCAAAGTAATCTGTACATTGTGCTAGTGCTTGATAATGGCATCGTTGACATAATGCTTGATAATGCCATCGCTGTGTAACTCATGTTTATATCCTTTTACTATATCGATCGTATTTTGACCATTTATTCAAACACGTTACGCAAATACTACTAATAAAGTAGCTTGTTAGTGTAGTGGTCAAAATGTTGGCCTAGAGATCTAGTGATCGGGGGTTTGCGCCTCGTTCTAGGACACCAGCAAGTTTGAAAATGGTAACAATATTGATGTGATATGTATTCCGTGTACGCATCTCTATTTTTTTTTTTTTAAAAAGCAAAAGACGTCTCTACCGAGATAGATAAGTTAAAATAACAAAATATTAAAAAAAAAAATCCGTTATTTATTTAACTAGATTTTTATTTTTTTAACTATGTAAGACTAAACATGAATTTTATGATAATAAATAACGCATATTCAATGAATGACGATAATTTTAATAAAAATGTCCGACCAATATCCACAAAAAACTGAAAATTTCTCTATATTAATTTAAAATGATTAATTATTATGTTCTTTGTGTTGAAAATGAACTATCACTATTTTTTTCTATTTTTATTGATACACGTATTAAGAGCTATTTTGTTCACCATAGTAAAAAGCTTGGAGATGGCATTCTTCAATACAAGATTCAAGATTATGAAGATGTCATATTATTATAATTATTATTTCAAAATCCAAATTATTCTATGTGCATGTATTGTTGGTGTAATTATTTTTTTTATAAATCTGTAATAATCTAAAAGTATCGTAAGTAAAATTACATTTTTAATCATTCTAGTATTTTGCACACATTTGATACATTTTTAATTGGCTGTAATTTTTTTTTAATATTATGTTTTTTAGTACCTACATCGTAAAAATAATATGTATTTTTTAAATATGCCAAGTAAGTAACAATTAATGATGATGAATGATTAAAAATTACATTTTTTACTTACGGTTCTTTTTAGTAAGAGGGGTCGGTATGTAGATGTAATGCAGAAATAACTTGGTAAAAAACTAATGACTTGTTCGTAACATTATTATTAGAATCATAGATTAATTAAATTTTTTACTGTTTATGTATATTTGATTTGCCTTATATTCGTTTGTTATAATTTATTTTAAATCTGCACATAATTATTGATATTGAGCTAAAATTAACATTGTTAAAATTAACATATGTATTGGGAATGTTTAATTAATAATATAAATTTTATATTCAATGTAATACAGTATTGCTGCGTTGGAAATTTTTTAAAATTTTATCGAATAAAATGGTGTTCTCAACTTTTGCAGAGCAGTGCAGTTTATGATAAAACACATTAATATTTTAAATTATAATTATATTAATAAAATCGCAATGATATTTAAAATTGAATTTTGATCAATAATACGATATTGTTTAGTTTCAATAATATTAATTTATACTTCAAAAATGATAAGGATTATTTGTTCATAAATTGGTTACAAATTGTTTATATATTTTAGAAGCCTTACAGTAACGTTATAGCGTAGAGAAGAATATTAAAACAGTATGTCTGATTTAAGAATAGTCAGGAGACGATGGACCCAATCTCAAGGTCTCAGGTATTTAAATGAAAGAAAAACACACGTATATTGAAAAAAATAGTGAGATATTGGGTTTTTTGTGTATTGAGAATTGCGTGAAATTATCCATTAAGGTGTCTTGGTGACCAAAGAATGTACCGAAAATAAACTTTGGTCGTTGTATATATTGTATAGAAAAAAACAGTTTAGCGTTTAATTTTTTTATTGTATTCCTATTCCTATAACTAGAATGTGATTTTCACGACTCGTTGCGAGACACGCGCATAATTCATGAATACATATACGGTATCGTAACCTGTACTGAAAATAACACTATTGTTAATTATGAAAATATAAACCGAGGTCGTAGAACTCTACGTACGTGCTATATTTTTATTTTAATATTTAAAAACGAGTGATCATCTGTCAAATGCATTTGTATTCTAAGGCAGTAAGTTTTGTTCCAACACTATTAAATCTTGACTGTCACAATTTACAAAACGTTCAACGTTATATAATAATAATCTAATTGCATGGTTGCCGAGACACCGTAAACGGTTGTTGGTATTTGGGAATGTATTATACTTAATTGTTTCTCATTGTAAATAAGAGATAAATTTAGATTAGAATAGTGGTAAATAATACATTGATAGATGTGTACTGTATGCCTTATTTTGAATATATGCGTATATACAGGGTGGCGCAAAATTAATCATCCAATTTTGTTTTTGAATAACTTTTTTACTAAATAAAAAAAATAATATTTTGAGTGATGGAAATCTTTATTTGGACCTATAAATTTTTTTTTGTTAAGTGGAAAAGATGATATCCGTCAAGTGGCTGCCGCCAGTGTTGAAACAAATTTGTACCCGTTTTATCGCATTTTCCACGATTTTCCCCAAGATTTCCGGTGATAACTGTTCGCATTCCTGTCGAATATTCTCTTTAAGGACAACGATTGTTTGAGGCTTGTTGGCATAAACCCGTGACTTCAAGTAGCCCCAAAGAAAGAAGTCTGGGATGGTTAAATCAAGCGATCTTGCTGGCCATCATGACGCCATTTGCAAAAATTATAACATCTTCCGATAGGGTGATTAATTTTGCGCCACCTTGTATACATATATCTATAGAGGGTGTCCATAAAATTTTATGGGTGGATTCCTGCCGAAATTATGAGATAAAAATGTCCAAGAAATACGTGCCTAATCTCAATCATGTCGGAGATATAGTCATATAAAAAAAATCGTTGTTATGCGATTATTTCGATTAATTTAAATATTTTATTGATTCAAAATTATATATTGAATACAATATATTAAAGGTTATTGAATTTTGAGTGGTCAGACTATATTTTGTTAGATGATTTAGGGCCTGAAGCAAAGATATTGATAAATAATGTAAAAATTTCGTAAAAATTTATTTCGAAGTACGTAGACTTAAAGCATAATATGATATTGTAAAACATTAAAGAAATAATATTTTCCGTAACTGTGCAGAATTTGTACATATTCCTTGAACATTTTTGACTTGTAATGTAGTCAGGTATCCACCCATAAATATTGTGGACTAGGTCTGTTACATCCTGTAGGTACACGGAGTAAGAGTCTTCGTCAACAATATGTGAAAATTGTGTGGAATATGTTCAAACTCCTATTAACATCAAGTGTGGATTAATTATTAATGTACATTAAATTTATTTGGGATTTTCCAGCAATTCTAGTTCAATTTGTCATAGAATTTAATTGTTTTGGTGGAATTTTATCACAGAATTTAAATAAAATATTAACTATATAGGTCATATATTATGATGCAAGATTTTACCCTTCAAACAATACTACACAAAATTAGAATTTACATTATGTATAATTAATTTAACCGTTAGATAATGTAATATATTAATATAACAATATAGAATGAAACTGATTATCAGAATTTATATTGAAACCCTAAAGTGACGTCTCTTTATTTTATGTGATATTAACATATTAATATAGTTAATGAAAAATTCGTGGCATATAACACAACATTCTCTTGATTTGATGGATCGTGGGTTCTCGGTGCTTGGGGAGGTCTGCATAAAAACGTTTGGAGAGTTGTTTTATGAACTCTTTTACGGGGAGAATGCCCGAATCGTGATGAAGTTGTGTGAATCGGGAATGTGATTTCGGGCCGCCAAACTATTTTTTATTCGATGATTGAGGTTCTGAAGGAAAGATATAGAATGATAATTTGTTGCAAATATTTATTTCGAAGTACATAAATTAAAAGCTTAACACGAATTTGTAAAAATCTCACAATAAAATTTGCGATTCCGCCCATAACATAATGTGGACTAGATATATTATTGTATATTCTATCGATCATAATATACAGGTGCGACAGACCTAGTCTACAATATTTTATTAGTGAAAGTCAAAAATGTTTAAGGAATATGTGCCTAATCTAAACCGTGTCATAGATATAAGCATTAAAAAAAAATCTTAATTTCGTGATTATTTCGATTAATTGAAATATTTTATTATTATTTATATTTTATATATTATATACAAAAAATGAAAGGTCATCGAATTTCGTGCGGCTGGTCCATTTTTGTTGTATAATTTAGGGCTTGATGCAAAGATTAATAATATAGACATTTTGAAAATAATATATTTATTTAGAAGTACATAGATATGTTCAAACATGTTTTTGTAAAAAATTAAAATAATAATATTTTTCGTAATGGTGCAGAATTTGCACATATTGCTTGAACATTTTCGACTCGTAATGCACTCGTGTATCCACCCATAAAATATTGTGGACTAGGTCTGTTACATTCTGTATAGTATATAAATAATTTTTATCACTTATAAAATGATCTATTTGTCAGTTGTGATAAATAGTCTATAATTTGTATTATTTATCGTATAATTTCGTTAACAGATGTATGTACGTCATGCAGCATATAAATTAAAACTGTTTATGGAGTTCAATCCAAATGCCAGCATTATTTATAGAGAAAGGTTTACATTAATTTGTCTCTATATGTGATGTACCGGATGTCATATTTAGTGACATTATATTATTTAAACGTCCATTCCATATGGGCACTTTCACAGCTGCTCACAATGCGAGTTGTTACATTGTTAGTGCTTCTTCCGTCACTCGTGACGATGTCTTCTTCAGGGGTATCAAACTCGGTCTCCGAGCATAAGATATGATTTGATTAATCGAAATAATAATAATTTTTGTTTCACTTGCATTTAATTTACTCGACTTTGATTTGAATAAAAACGCGTAACATATCTCTGGTACATGAACCACTTATGTGTTATTTATATGCATTTCTTTCTCAATGCAATAGGCTTGCACGACACAAGACAGTTTTTCAATTTGGAAAATATAATTAATTTTCCAAAAAGTAAGTTGTCAACCACAGTACAATGGTATCGCACGTTTCTTGAAATGATTTAAATAATAACATACCGGCGACTCATTATGCTCCGGATCTCACGGCCCTGGCGGCGATAATTATGATTAGCCTGCAGGTTTGTGCACTGGCTAAATGTACAACATCGTACCATAGCACGTTACTTGCATTTGTTGCGTAATATTGTTAAATATTACATAATAACAAATTGTCTTTATTACGGGTAAACATAAGTTTAGGTACGTACACAATTGACTCTTGCGTATGACTGGTGAAATAATTGTCAACCTCTGATGTACAGTGCGAATGTGGAGTTACCTGTAATTAACCTAATCACCGACTTAGAACGATTGTACCAAATGTAGCGATAAAAATCTCTTCGCAAAGTATAAATATATGCAAATTGCATTTTTATGGTGTACGATTTGTGGTCTACGTTCATTTGTAGTTCACGATTCGATGCCCAAATCGCTCTTCTATCGTACATTCACATTTCTAGCATATATATATATATATTCTACATTTTTTAAACCTATAAATTTTATGCAAGTATAAAAATTTTATTCGTTATGAGAGGGAAGATAGAAGGTGGTAGAGACATTGGTAGAAAGAGATTATATTGACAGGGTAATCTCAAAAGTGGCTCGATGTTTAAAATGCCTCAACAATCAATGGTGATCTAATGCATCTTATCATACATCTTAAATAATGATTTGTAACTAAAATGGATAATAAAAAATACGTCTTAAAATGTATTCGTTTAAAAAATTTACCTTGATTACCATTGTACCATTGCCGACACCGATTGCGGTGTCGTCTCGCCCGCACAATTTCTTGTGCTCGCGGCGAGTGAGATTGCATTTGCAGTCGCAATTATTTTATATTATTTGTATTTCGATGAAAATAATTTATATTTTCACGAATATCCTGACGTAATAGAATGATCTCGAACATATCAATTGAAAGAAGAACTTGCCGGCGATTTCTAGTGCTGTATATTTCGTATTAAAATTTGACTGTTACGTGCGAACGAACCGCCTGAGGTAAAATTAACAAAAAATTGTGCAGTACGATGTGTTGTAGAAAATGGACAAACAATCCTCATTTTTGACATTTACGGATCACCTAACCAAAAAATTACTAAAATAATCGAATCTATTCACGATACTCTCCACATGCAATGGTTGAAATATATTTTTGTAGATTGCAGTGAATGTTCGTATCATATTTAAGTTATCGTATGTTCATTTTTTATTAATTAAGAAACATTGTTGTTTTGTTGACATGTATTTTATCGATAATAATACTTAATTACTTCAACGGTGCGCAAGTGTGTAACGAAATTTTTTTAACGCAGTCACGTGACCCTTTTTTACCCGAGAAGCTTCCGAAAAAACATTTTTAAATTCAGTCGAAAATTTTAGACATACATGGGAAAATTTGCATTAATTACATAAAGTTTTTAAAGATTAACATGTTCATTCCGTCAAATTTGGTTCCCAAGAAAATGATTAGTAATTATATGCGAAAAATAACATTTAATATAAATTGCATGTGCTGTTCAACTTGTTTATGGATAAATGCGTGAAAGAACTGGAACGTATGAATGTAGGAGCAAGTTTGATTGAATACTGTTTATTGTACGCCGATGATGCAGTACTAATGGCGAATAATGAACAAGAAATATAGAATCTGGTGAGTAGAATGTACGATGTATGCAAGGAAAGCGACCTCATGATGAATGTTAACAAGTCGAAAGTGATGGTATTCAAGGAGGAAAGCGAGACACCGTGCAAAATACTTGCAGGTAATAAATGTTTGGAACTAGTAGATGAGTTTGTTTATTTGCAAATATGTTTGATAGAAACGGAAAGGTTGAGAATGATATCGAAAAGAGGGTGACTGCAGGAAATAAAGTGAACGGCACTTTGAATGGAATTATATATAACGGGACTTTGTCAACCGAAGCGAGACTAGCGGTGCACAATGGAATTCTGGTACCGACATTGATGTATGGAAGTGAGGCCTGGAGCTGGTAGAATTGGAACAGAATTAGACTGAATGCAGTTGAAATGAGATCACTTAGGCGTATTTGTGGCAAATTTATTTATGATAGAGTAAAGAATGAAGAAATAAGGAAAGAATGTAAAGCTGATGTTAGTATAGTGAGTAAGATTAAGAAGGATCACTTAGGTGATTTGATCATACGGAACGGATGAATGAGGAGAGAATGGTAAGAAAGATATATGTCGCAAGTGTTAATGGCACCAGAAATAGAGGACGTCCACGGAAGACTTGGCACGACCAGGTAAACCAGATAATGGAGGAATGAGAAGATGTATGAATGTAGACGAGGCGAGAATTGTGTCAGGACAGAAGAGTGTGGCGCCCTATCCTCTCTGCCTACCCCCGCGGAGAAACAGCGTGATGGTAAGTAAGTAATAATTTGTCAAATGTATACTCGATTGTATAAGTAGGTGCACTGCTATATTTTAAATTATATTTATTGCATTATTTCCGTGCCAAGATTTTTCTCAAGACCGTCATCATCCAATGTTGGCGTTTAAAGTGCACTGACAATCAGAGTAACTTAATTGCATACCAAATCATTCTGATTCTATAATTTATGTTATCAATCCCACGCGACACGCACGCGCGCGCAATGTATTGTACAAGATAATTATTATGTCTTTTTGAAACACGTTGATTTGTTCCATCATATTATTTCATGACATGTGCCTTGAACACTATACTTAAGATCGAGCAACATGTAAATGCTTTGGCGTTATTCACGTGCGTTATTGGCAATATAATAGTTTTATGTGAAAATTTGTTCTTAAAGAAGTTCGATTCTATTTAAATTACCAAAAGCAATCGACTAATTTACCATCATGCAGTTTCCTCGCGGGGGTGGGCAGATACGACAGAGCGCCACACTCTTCTGTCCTGACACACAATTCTCGCCTCGTCAACATTTATACATCTTCTCATACGAGCTCGCCGATTATTGAGACTTTCTAATAGGATCATCTTTCACCATCTGTTTTACGATCGCAGCATTTGCAGGACCCTGATAACTTCTCTGTTTGGTTCATCCGTCTATCAGGAGACCGTCTTCTGCCTTCAGCTGTCCCTGTGACCATCATTTTCATCGTTTCTTCTGGCAACATATCCAAAATATACGACAGTACTTCTACTGGATGTTGTCGAAAGACTTTAAATATTTAAGTTCTTGAACGATAGAGACATTTATAGGCTTCGCAGTAAGCATATCGATGGCATCTAACATGTTCCTTTTCTTCTTTCTTAATGTCCATATTTTCATTCCAAACAGTGCTATGGAGAATGTCAGATTTTAATACCTACTCTCTAATAATAATAATAAAGCTGCAATCGTTTAATAATAGAACAATTGTTGTATTAATTTTAAAAGTGTGACATATGGGTTCGAAAAATTTGTTGTCAAAAGTATTGTCTGCTGTAGCATAGTTGGTTAATGCACCATCCCCGGATTGGTAAAAGATCTGAGTTCGAATTCCGGTAGCAACAACAATATTTTTTAATAAAATTGATTATCTATGTATATCTTTATGTTCTGAATAATTACAACTTCACAATAAGAATGTGTGTATCCTTTATAAGTTGTATCCAAAATTTAATAAAAAAAGAATTGTTAATTCTGGCTTTGAAGTATATGGCTTTGAAATAATGGAACGATAGATGTATTTATTTGAAAAGTGTAACATATGGGGTTCGAAAAATCTGTCGTCAAAAGTACTGTCTGCTGTAGCATAGTTGGTTAGCATAGCATAGCATTTTTCGATATAATATATTTAATTAGTATTCAATCATATTTTGATTGTTTAACTTATGGAATTGTGAATTGGATGATTTATGGTCTAATAGTATCGGAACCAATCTTGTTGTCGAACGACAAAACAAGATTCTTTTAGACACGATAACTCTTGCAGTTTTAAGTTTTCGACAATGTAAATATCTCGTACAAGTTTGTTAGCCAGTCCTATTCATAATTTTGTAACACAACAAACTATTATACGTAAAAAAAATTAATATCACGATTTAACATGCATATTAAATCTACCCGAATCTTGCGGTTAGTACCAGAAGGGATTTTTTTTTTTATCTTTGGCACAATTTCCATTGTAACGTATTTTTTGCGCTTTGGTGCAAAAAACATTTTTCTTGCATTGTTTTGAGATGTTTCTCCTCGGTCGACGATTGGCCGCGGTGTTATCGCCTACTCCACATTTGTTCAACATCACACGCAATGAGTTTGACACGTTTAACTAATTTTCTTATCTCTTTTTAAGTTTATCTTTAAGCTTCTTTCTTTTATTTTAACATTCTTTTTCTATTTTAATCGCAAAATATTTACGGATAAGATAACGAGCGTGAGCGATAATTTCCGTCGTAATTTTTGATGGATTTTTTAGGTGTCTGTTTTATCGTTACAAGGTCCGAGGTCAACGTGATGACTGCTCCCCAGGCATCCTGCTACCTTTCAACTTCTTCGTGTTGTCGCGTGAAGCGCGCTTTGGTCATATTCAAGTCTAGCGTTGGCGACGATTTAGATCATATTTTGTTTATTTTCTTTCTTAGTTAAAAACATTCTTAAAATCCATTGCAAAATATTTACTGTATCGTAAGGCAAAGACGTTAATTTTTAATAAACTAAACAGTTATTCTGTATTTGACCACCGTTAATTAATTATTATTATCAAACGGTTTCGAAAAAGTAATTTTTCTTCATCAGTGTGATAAAATATTAAATGTGATTTTAAATTTTCCCTACGTTTTAAAAATATAAATATTAGGAAAATAATTTTTAAAATATTCTCCTTACGAAATTATCAGAAATAATTTTAGGATACAACTTAGGATTAAATGTAGTTGGTTCATTTTACTGTACAGTTAAAATGGCTAACCACCAGTGGCGTGCAGTAGGTAAAAACTTTTCTTTTTCAATTTTTGAGAACAAATCTATTAATTTAAATTTATAATATAATTGTAAATTTATTACTTAAAAATGGCAAGTACTTTTATTACTCGGTACCGTACTCTGGATTTCGATTTCGCTTAAAATATATTCTACGATTTCTCTTTTACGCTATGTCTAAAGCAATTTTTGTGATAAAATTTATTATTAATTATCCATTCTTAATAATGTAAGTTTAGTTTTGAATTTATACCTTTTTTATTCCGTTATTATATACTCTAATTTCATTGAAAATCTTCATTATGCTGTACGTCATGGATTTCAAGGATTTGGCCTACCATGTAAGCAATGGAACACCCATTGAATGAATATCTTAAAAGAACTTTTTTTTTTTAATAGATCTTACTATTTTCAAACTAGACAAAGCGCTTGTGCTATGAAAGTAAAACTAACTTGATGGCCTTGGCGAGTAGTCGAGTATCGTAACCGCTAGATTAGTTTATTCACATTATTGATATAATTTTCATCTTATTCTTGAGTTCACATTGGCTCACTCAATATCACTAATGCCTCTTATGTAGGTAAATTGCATTGTATTATTTCTTTGTGAACATAACAGTAGAGAGTTTTCTACAAAGTGCGGAACATGGCGTGCGCGCAATCGCAACATCAATCAAGTTTTATTGCAATGAGAGGAGATCAGAGCATGCTGCCGCACGGGTTAAAATCGTAAACATTAAAAAAAAAAAAATTTTAGATACCTACTAAAAATGCGTTTAAATATTAAATTAATACAGCTATTTGATTGTTTTTATGTTCACAGACTATATTATAATACAATCAATTCTAATTACACTCGTATTAAAAACGGACAATATTTTCAGATGAAATATTTACTATGTTTTACCATTCTCGATTAAGTAAATAGTAATGATGATGACATATTTATTTCTTCTTTTCAGCCACTCTCTACTATAGATTTAACGTAGGCCTCCCTTTCAATAATCTCCATTTGTTTGTAGCTATTTTTCGTGTCCAGTGCCACTTCGATATCTTCACAATATCACCCCTTTCATCTCTTCCAAAATGTTCCTCGATTGCTTCTGCCCATTTATGCAGTAATCGTATAATGTAGTAATAAGTACTGTTTCATTGCTCGTTGGGCAAATAGTACATTATGGATAATCTGATTCATTCTTTTCTTTCATGTCAGTATTAACATATTCAATTAGATTAGACACAGCTTGTAATATGATTCTACAAGTCCTTGTCCTGTGTCGCCCACACAACTGACTCCAGGGTTCGTTCAGCCAGATGCTAAGCATCCATCCCCTCGTATGTTTATGTGTGGTGAAATGAATGAAATGTTGTAGCTTAGCTTGATTAAAATCCATTGTCAGATATTTTTTATTAAAGCAAAGACGATTTTAGAGTGAGACAATCACCCTCCATTCACCCTTCATCAAACGAATAATGTTGCTGTTTTCTGACAGATAACTAATTATTCCGATCGTACATCTCGGCACACACTATGTGCATGACATTCCGTCTGTAAACAATAAAGTTACATATCATGGCATAATAATTATCGGATTGGATAAAACAAACATTTCATTTACATTTTTAAGTAGATTGTTTCAATAACTTCCATCTACATAAATGCTAAATTATGGATGTAAAATGAACAGATATTCTACCAAATAATCGTTTATATTTGCTTCACTTAATAGGAAGTATTTTCTCTCTCTGCTAATATGAAAGTTTGGCTAGACAATGAGATAATCTGTTCCATCAGAAGATGCCTATTTAATCTGTACAGCAACAATAAACAAATGTCATTCGTTTGGATTCCTGCACGTAAGGGAATTCAGGGAAAATAATGTGCTGATAAACTGGCCAAGAAGGCTACTCTTTCCGAAGTTGTTCGGACAGACTTAGAATTCTATCTGATCTGCACAATGGATGGATCCAAACAATCACAAGGGTAATCGGCTTGAAATAATCCAAAGATCTATTCTCCGCACCCCTTGGTTCTCCAGTAGGAAAGTCTCTAAAAGAACAAAATCAAATATATCTAGAATAAGAATTGGGCATTGCCAGGTAGCCTCACATTTATTCAGATTGAACATAATAGACTCCCCAATGTGTGAGTATGGTGCCGAGGAGGAAACCCTTGACTATATATTTTTTGCCTGCCCATTGCGGATCACAGGTTTCTTTCACAATAATCTTGTCAACGGTAATTTTCAACTCCCGGTTAACTTGTGTCATCTTCTTTCTCTTAACATGCCACATTTAAGCTATATAATAGAAAATTTCTTGAACGACAACTTGTAGCGTAATATTTATTCTCTATTCTATAATATTGTTGTACTTGTTTAATGCCACAAATCACTCTTGAAGGGTGGATTTCCTATTTAAAAGAAGAAGAATAGGAAGTACTTCTGCCATTATTGACTGTAACTTTGTTTGAATATTCTTTGATATTTTGTATGGTACACCCATCATTGTACTTGGTATTATTTTTTCACAATGATTCACTTTAATGTGATATAACATAATTAAGTTTTAGACCATATGAATTTCTAGAAAGTGTCAAAATGTAAGTTAGACGTTTATGGGTTTGACTAAAATACGTAATCACCATGATAATGAGTATGACGTATTAGTTTGGTCGCTTTTTTGTCATATTTTTTTTTGAGATTATTATTTAGAAAAGAGGGGAAGGGGGTGAAAAAGACAAAAGCATATAAAAAAATGCGCTATACGGAGCGCTTGTTGTACGTGAAATAAAAGTTGACACAAGAATTGTTCGTAAAGCACGTGACGTCACAAAAATTATTCGTAAATTTCTTTATCGTTTTAATTTGGAACAGCGACATCACTTTCGAGCGTAACCTTGACATTTGGATTATTCAAGCAGGCGTTTAATATTTACACGGGTTGTTCGGTTGTACCAAACTAATTGGTAAACAAAACCAGCGATGGCGAACCTTTTATCGTAAATAAATAGTCGTCATGTGTCATGGGATAATTAATAAAGAAAAAAAAATTGAGGTGCTATAATATTATTACTTACATGGTTGTGTAATGATTCTGTATTTAAGTATTGTAAAACAAGCTGTAATTTATTTATATTTTTTATATTAAAATTATTCTATTTTTCTTGTATTAAAATTATTGAACCGGTAGGCAAGCAGCTAAATAAAACGTTTTCCGCTCTATTACTGAAGAATCGTGTAAATGATTACTTCGGGCATTTAACTTGTGGACCCGAATATCGCGCCCTATGAATAATTTTAAAAGGGAAATAGAGGTTGGTCAGAAATAAACAATTCTGGTGACATATTGTCTGGTCTGGAAGTTGAGTTGTTCCAAGTTGCTAAGGATATACACAGTTTGGATAAATGATGGATATTATCCGTGGTATTATAGATTGGAGCGTACACCTGAATACGGGGTACGGCACGAAGATTTAAAAAGCATGTATTTTGTAAGAGGAGAAACGAAAATGTAAAGTAATTAAGTCATATTAGGTAAATAGCGTCTAGTGTTCTTAAAATATATATATATATATATCACGTTTTTTTTCTTACTGCATTGCGGATCACAGGTTTTTTTTACAGTAATCTCCTCAAAGGTAATTTTTAAATCCCGGTTAATTTGTGTATCTTCTTTACCTTAACAACAAATTTTTCAATGTAATATTTCCTATTCTATACATAATAATTGTACTTTTTTCTATAAAATAAAGTTTTAACTTGATTAATGGTAAAAATCACTCTTGAAGGGTGGATTGCCTATTTAAAAGAATATTTCTTACGTGACAATACATTTAAACCGCGATAAAGTGGTGTGCACGGATTTCGGTGAAATAATATAAATAATAGATAAATTAATGATATTTGTCACTTTAAATTTATTACGCATATTTTTTTACTTATTACGCAATTATCGCATTCTGTAAATTTTTTATTAAGTGTAATTATTAAGTGGGCACTTTTTATGTATTTGAAAACGTCTGAAATTATTTATCTAATCAATTAACTGATGTACTTGAAAACTGCTTAAATTGTTTATCTAAATAATTTACTGATCTTAAATTTGATATAATCATACTTCATCGACGGGTGTTTTTCAGTTTTCTGGATTTATTAAAAATAATTTATTATTATTTTTATGAGATATTCGTGCGATAGTTCAATACTTGGAAATTGAAATCAATTGTTATATTTTTTAAAGATATTAAGTATTTAAAAGGAAATCAATTGATTCTATCTCTTATTTTTTCATTTCCTTGATATTAAGATTGTTTTTATTTAGTGTTTTTTAAATAGTCATATAAATCTATCGTGGATACTATTTTTAATTGATTTTTTAAGTATTATTACTAACGTTTTAGGTACACTGATAATTTTAGTTTTTAATTAATAATTAAAAAAACGATGTTAACTAATATTAAAAGTTGTATTCAATAACTCGTATGTCAGAAAGTTGTAATTGCATATTTTACTTTCACTAAAATAAAAGGAATTTATATTGATTTAGTTTATTGAATCATCTAGATTTTATGATGAACTTATATAAGGTTAATAAAAAAAAACTTTATTAAAATTACATTACATTTAAAAATGATATTTTTCATAAAAACAGAAAAGCTGAATTAATTCTTAATAAAGGTAAATAATTACTGAAAAAAATATCATTTTATTATTGATTTCAAAGAAAACATTAATGTGCTTAGAACGCATACAAAACTTCAACAAAATGCTTAGCCTTGTGTTATTATAAAAAAAAAACAGTCATTATATTTCATTATTACTTCCTCAATGTTATATTTATAACGTATAACCTGTCGAGTAAAAATAATCTACAAAATATCCGGAATTATCATTTCAACACTTTCTAGTGTTGATATTTTTTTTGTCTATTATTTGTTGTATATATTGCAGTTTTTTTTTTGCATTCTTTTACAAAAATAGAGGTAACGATAAAAGTAATTATATTATTATGAATTTGGTAACAAGAGATGCAATGTTATAATACTTATACTATTTGATCATAAAATTCTGCTACATTGGGTACGATTTGAATGGTGTTTGATGGCAAAAAATTGTCAATTTTAATCCTTGGTTTTTCTCAATAAATCCGGGTTTAATTTGAAATATATATTTACAACACATTTTCAGGTATTACTAAATAAATTAAAATACATAAATTGTTTTTTTTTTTTTTTTTTAGTTAATCAGTTTAAAAAGATTACATATAAAAATCAATTTTATCGAAAAATATTGTTGTTGCGCCACCGGGATTCGAAATATTGTTAATGACCTACCATATTGAGCAGCACTTAAAGAATATTTAAAAAAATATATAAAACGGCTTGTGCAGTATTTAATAGAAACTGTTAATACAACATACAAACGTATAAATACATTTTAGTGTTATATAAAATAAATATGTATTTATTATTTAAACAGACAGAGGGACAATGTATGTTTATATCTATCGCTTCTTTATTTTAAATACATAAACGTTAATAAACTACCTTATGCGATGACACCTGCCCACGAGGATCTACGGCAGTAAATTAAATACTTTATCAATGCGGCTATCCCTTATTTGGGTCACGGGAAATATTACGCAACGGCACTTGTTCTGTTTTTCTTCGCGTAAAGAATACGCCCACGAAGCGCGAAAATGAAAACATGTAAACATACGTCGATATTTTGCAATAAAAATTCGTATAATAAATCGATGGATTTACTGGCGTTTTTATTTTAAAAAATCGGTCAAGTTAACCCGGTTTAACCGTGGACGACTTGACCGACGATAGATTATAATTATTATTGCGAAAACAGAAGGTTAATCGATCAGGATGGAAGCGAGTTACTTAACGTGGTGACAAACACCATGGAAACGGCTCAATGACGAGCAAATTCCGATCTTCGCGACAAATGTAAGCGACAACTCGATTACACACTTATTTAACTTTCAGTTATTCAGTAATTAATTATATTTTTCTATTTAATCGGTGATGAATGCAGGGTTGTGCAATAATAATAATAGTTTATTTGAAATATTATACTTACATGCAAACGTGCATTCAATAATAAGAAAATGTAAATTGATAAACAAAAAAAATGGTTAATATAAACGAATAAATCTAAATAAATGAATCCAGTAAATGAATTGACATGAAATAAAGTATACACATGAGGGGTATTCTACACACAATCTTGACGGAAACATAAATCAGATTGTTTATGACACATTTATGCAGCAGTGAAAGTATTTATTCTTCGAAAATTAAATCTTTGTGTAAATAAGACGTATTTTTTTTACATTAATTTATAGACATTATATTGTCAGCGTTTAAATTTTCGTTCCAATTGAGTCATATATTTAAAAAAAGTTGCCGAGCTATTTGGTTGAGGAAGTAGTATCGCGCGGGCGATACCAACATGAAAATAAATATTTGGTGGTCTGTAGTGTCACGTCAATATTCAACGCTATGAGAATAGAACTAACTTGAAGGCCTCCTGGAACGAGGCTTAAACCTCCGACCACAAGATCACTAGGCGAGTATCTAACTACATTTCTACAGTATATAATAAAAAAAATAATAATAGTATAATGAAATGAATAGGAAAATCGATTTATTTTTAATGATTTTATGCTCGCGTCTTTGTGAAAGAAAAACACAATGAAGTTTTAATTTCCGTGGAAAAATGATGAGATATCATCGCGCGCATACAATGTCCAATGAATCGTGGTCAAACAAATTAAGATGATTTATTTGAACATTTTTATTGAAGTTCTTATGATGCTTGCTAATTATGAACAAAGTTCATACATCTATCACCCGTTTTTATGAATACGTTCATAATATTAAATAGTATAATAATTTCACAGTGTTCATTAATTAGAATTTATTTATTTATATATATATTGACATACATATTTTTGTTTCAATACAGGTGAATACATAATAAACATACATAATTGTGTGGGATGGAGTAGACTTCACCTCTGATGTATACAGCGTTGTCCTGACTTGTCCTGTTTGCTAGACTGAAGTCTGTGTTAAAGTAGCCAGTTTTTTTTTCGTGCTGTTGTGGTGTTATTTATCGACAGGAATAAAAAGAGAATTACAAATATGTATAAAAAAGTAAAAATAAAATAAAAATATAATTAAATGTATGACGTGTTCGATGCCAATTTTTTATGACGTGAAAATACCAATTTTTTTCATGTTAAGAATATTAACGGGTTGTTAGTTCTTGTATAGATAGATATTAAGCTACAATTTAAATATATTTTAAGATAATTAAGAAAATGATGCATTACAGAATACATTTTTTGCTGTTAAAAAATTAAAAACATAGCAAAAGATAAAACTTCAATTTTATACATATGTTTTTATATGGAAAGTTTTTTGGTCATGAGTATCACATGGCTTGCGACCTGTTCTCGGCTGGTTTGAGTGATCACTTTACATAGTTTTACCGTTCACCAATTCAACCCGTGAGCGAATGCCACTGTAGCCGTAAATAATTCGATAGCTACTTCTGAGTTTTTCTATAGGTAATGTTGAATACAGTAATTCAGTCTATGTAAATCCAAAATACACAAACCTTTGTGAACATGTGCTGGTAGACGCCGAAGTCGCTCTTTGTAGTCTGGTGGTCCTTAACTCTGCTGGCCAGCCACCGAAAATTTTCTCACAACCGATAATCCGAAAATATATAATACAAAATGTTTTTATATCGCCTCCGTAAAAGTCCATCCGAACCGCAAAAACAGTCTATTCCCAGAAACAGCTTCGTTTTTGTTTTATGTTTTTAAATCCACACAAAAAGAACACACATATTCAAAATTTTATACCAGGCCTACCTATCAAAGTATAAAAGCGCGTAAACATCTACACCTATCAAATTTTTGGAAGTTGTATATATGTTTTTAGCATAAAGAAATCTTTCAAGTATTTATTACAATTTCGCTGTTGCCATCTGTGGTTTAAAAATTTTATATGCATTTGCCTGAAATAGCACAGATGTCTCTGATAAGAATCTTCATTTGATTGAAGTAAGTATACTTCAATTACTATTTTGAGAAAAATGAACTCATTTAAAACTATCGCAAGTTATCAACTCGGATAAATGTCATTCAATTATTGTTTGAGCGAATTGAAGAAATTGATTAGAAAATATGAAAATGTGATGTGAAATGTACTCGTTGTCTGTACAAAATAACTATTTATAAAGATATCGCACATAATAGTATTATTTTTATCACGGCTATAATTTTATAACGTATAATATTCTATTATTATTTATACATATTATTTGCAATTTAAATTATATGCCATGGAAGAAAATCAATATAATTTTATTCACGACGATGATTAATAATAATTATAATTCAAAATAGTTCATAAATATTTACGAAAAATATCTTATATAATATCTATGAGAAACTAGGTGTCGTGAAATTTTTTATGAGAAAAATATTGATGGTTTTCAAAAATAAATATTTTGCGTTTAAAATGTGACGACATTAATGAGGTAACAGGAGAATGAGGTAACAGGAGAATGAGGAAGGTAAAGGAATGAATGAGGAAGGTTCAAGTGTTTCGAGGAAAGTGTAAACTAGGAGGTTGGAGTGGGTGGAGCGCGCAGAGAAAGTGGGCTTGTGTCGTAATAAGCGCAATGTCCTGTCGCACAACACAACAGGATTCGGTACGAGCAGGGCAAAACCGAGCCCAATGAGCGGTATTCGAACTCAAGTTATAAGAGTTGTCTTCTGCGAGGTCCATATATCAATATTAAAAAATATACATATATCTCTTTCCTGTTACTTTCAAAAAAATAGGATTAAGCCACCGTTATTATATAGGTACGCATTGTACATTGCCAATGAATACGCATAAAAATGTAATATTACACCGAAGTTATGAAAATACAAAATTAAATGATTAATAAAATACATAGCATGAAAGAAGAATACAGTGATGAGTTAAAACTTTTATTTAAACCTTGATGGTGGTGATTTGATTTTGATTATAGTGATTAATGTATTAGTTTTCGCCAAATTGCTAATAACCAGTTACTACTAAACTTCCAATAGTTGGATATCAGTTAAAAGTTATTGTTGTAAAATATTAACACACGATCACAGTCACAATAACTGTTACGACTTCTCCATCAAAAATAATTAATATTTTCGCGCTGTTTTTAGAAATTATACACTAGATTAAACTATTTTAAAAAACTATTACTTAGATATGACCTTTACACTAATGTAAAAAATAATTAACTAAATGTTGTTTGCCACAATTAAGAAAATACAAGCATTATAAGAAAGACCGCAATCATTAAATTAATTTTCCGCTTGCCATAAAATTACCTTAATATGGAAAATTATTGCATGTATGAAATATATCTTCTTATAGTCTTGAAGTCAAGATTATGGAGATGAATCTGAGTTGAGAGAAATTAGTCAAATGTTAAGAACTTAATAGAGTTATATAAACTATTTATAGTTGCAGTTTTTTTTTTTTTGACGTTTTTACGACACTTATTTATTTACTTATATGCTTTGAGGCTTCAGCTACTATTTAAAATAGAGTTTTATATGAAAACACAACAATTTTTCTTAAATAATATCTATCCTATTATGTAATGTGTTTTTTCATTTCAAATCACGCGATACGAAATGAAAATAAATACGAATTATTAAGCTTCAGCTCATTACTATTTAGCGCCAATATATCATCAATATATCATATATCATACTACGGTCATAGCATCATAAACTTACAAACGGATTACAGGTATTTGTGATAGTCTATATACGAATATTCTTATACCTTCTAATATGTGGCCTATGATTTATATAACACGTACGCAAGGCAGTAATCGAATCATCTAAGAAAAAATGCTCCGTAAAGTAGATCGCATGTTTATTCTTCAATTTTTTTTATTATTGAGTAATTCAATCGCATGGGGAAATTTTCTTTTTTCATTATGTAAGTTTGTGATTACGATTTATATCATCGATTTCATTATGACACTGTAGAAATTTTAACCTTGGTAGTCGTCGGTTAAATAATTATGCACTTTATAATTGTACGCGCAGTCGAGGCCGTGTTTTGCCCAGCACAAGGGGTGGTTTTAGGGTTCTTAATTCCCTTGGATATGAAAAATATTTCTTTGTTGATTATGTGTCCAGTGTTTTTAGAAAATTTTCTGCATCGAAAATAATAAATTACGATATATCTTCTATTAATCCCGGGCAACGCCGGACACCGACCACCAGTTATGTTATAATGTGTCTTTTGAGTATTAATAAAAAAAATAAGTGAAGCAAATGTATGAAATATCATTAGTACTCGTAATAATGAGTGTTAAGTAATATCTATTGGGTATTTGAAAATATGTTTCATTGATGTAAAAAAAAAAAAAAATAATAATTTTGTCACTATTTTATTATATCACCTGATAGTTTATATGTTTCTCTAGATATAAATCAAAGTAATAATAAAACATGAATCTAAAATACTAAGGGTGTAACAGAGAAAAATCAACAATAGAATAAGCAAAACAAAAAACCATTTTTTTTGTCTGATCCGATGATGCCAATGAATAGAAAATAATGCAGTAAATGTTAAGCCTAGTTTAGTAAAAACCACCTTTCGCAAAATAATTTTCAAAGTTAATGTCCATTCAGTTGGACAAAGGGTTAACACAACGTGAACTACGAATAGCAGCAACACAATAAAGACAAGGTTTGAGGTTAAACTCTCAATGGCGACAGATTTTCCGAGCCTACACGAAGTAATCAATACCAGATAGAAGGTTGGAACTAAAACGATGTTTCTAGATCTTATTCTTTTGAATTTTTCTATAGTTTTTTTAGTTGTTCTTGATTTTACTTATTTTTTCTCACTGAAATTGATATCGAAAATTGTGGTTCAGTTCGTGCATTACGTCCATTTTACGATCGACATAATCGTCCCTCCGAGTAAGTAATTCGAATAACCATGGATCGTTTTTGCACCACGCATACTCTAATTGATAATACGTAGTAGACGTCGTACAGTGCGCACCGAAGAAGCTGTTGCTGCAGTGGAGTGTAGTATTGAGGAGGACCCGATGAGTCATTCGCTATCCATGATAACTGACTTTTTCGTTCCCCATTTGAATGGTATTAATATAGAAGAGCTGTGGTTTCAACAAGATGACGCGACATGCCACTTACAAATATTCGATGAGCGCATTATGGACCTGTGAAATGGCCTCCATGATCGTGTGATTTAACACCTTTAGATTATTTTCTGTGGGGATATATGAAGTCGCTAATCTACGGCAATAAACCATAGACGATATACTACTTGGAAGCCAACATTCGTCGCGTCATTGCCGATATACATCCCCAGCTGCTCCAAAAAGTGGTCGAAAATTGGACATCTAGATTGCGCTTTATTCGAGCCAGTCACAGCGCCCATATGCGCGAAATCATATTTAAACATTAATGACGTAAAATTATCTTTCCAATAAAGCAAATATCATGGGTTTTATTTAATTTTCAAGTTACCTCTAAAAAAAAACACCTTTTAGATGTATATTATGGAAATCAAATGTATTGAGCAAGTCCGAGCTGGATTCTTCCTCATGAAGAAAGTATTGTGTAGCCAAATCCTAAACTTATATTAGCTTATGAGAATGATACGATATACTTTTGTATGAAAAAATGATTCTGAAAATAGGCAGGCCATCATAATTTTGCGACAATCGCATAGATACGAAATATATTATTGGAAATCTCTACATTTTCACTCAGAACTAAGTGCTTTGTTTAATGCAGTTAATTTATTTCAAATCGAGCGATTATCGAGTCGTCGGGTATTGTTCGCGGGTTGCGTAAATGATGAACTTGGCAAAGAATGTATCGCGGCGAAGGCCGAATTCTTCCGTCACATTTTATTGAGAAATGTAACATTTCCAACAATGGTTACATCAATTCATTTTAACCTTAGATACGTAATGTATTATTCAGATCTCGGTCTATTTTATAGCAGATTCTTGCATTCTAATGCTCCTTAACAGGGGAGGACTAGGGGGACAACTGAACCGGGCCCCGAATTCGAGTCCCATACCGTACCGTACAAAATAGTAATAAATATGTTTTAAAGATAACACATTATTATTGTAAAGTTGTAGTTTTTTCAAAACATAGTTCTGTAGTATTTTTAAAGTTCCTGGTTCGAATCCCGGTGGTAGCCGAAATATTTTTTCGATAAATTGATTTTATCTTATGTATATCTTTCTAATTTATACATTTTTATTGGTATTATAATAAAAATATGTGTTGTAAGTAAAGAAATTGCAGATGTGTCTTGCTTACTCTTTTTCGTCGCGCTTCGGCCCGTTTCTCTTTTACAGCAAATCTGCAAAATATGCACTTTTTTGTTAAACTAACGAATTTAAAAAAATAAGTATTTTAGTTTATTCTGGCGGCAATGTTTCTTATTATTTACAGTGTTGTAGAAAAGTTTTTAGACATAAGGGGTTTCAGGATTTATATACTTATACTTTTTCAATCACTGCGTATAAACCTTCTTCTTCTTCATCGTATTCCCATTACTGAGCGTCGTGATCCCTTGAAGTATTTGGAACATGTGCAAAATATGTCCCAATTTGTCTCGATCCTGAATGATGTCGATAGCAGCTTTGATTAAATAGCTGTTAGCTTCTTTATTTGGTCAATCGCTCTTGCAGGAGTCCATCCTCTTGCTCGCTTTCCCCCAGTTGTCCCCGAGATCATGAGCTTTTCGAGATTTTCATCATTTCTTCTTATAACGTGTCCAAAGTATGTAAGAATTCTTTTTCTGCATATTTTTTTTTTTTTTTTTTTAATATTGTCGAAAGTCTTTCTATAATCCCTAAACCCAGTATCCCTGCAGCACTACATTGCGAAGACATCCAATATATAACTTGCCTTCTTTCTTAGTGTCTATGTTTCTATTCCATACAGTGCTAAGAAGAATTACAAAGATTTTACCAGACAGACAAACCTATACGATTATACAATGTCACATCGGGCAAGCCATCAGAATACGGGCCACTAACATATCTATCGTTGGAGCTGTGCTGAAGTGCGGGTTTTTATAGAAATGAAATTATCCAATTTGCTACGACGTACGTCGACTACGTGCTGAATTTGCCGTGCATATTGTAGTAGAATATATCTATATTTGAATAGTGTCACATAAAAATAATTAACCTATCGCCACGGCAACGAGAGATGCGCAGAAAAACTGATTACATTTGCAATCAACAAAGATTTAAAAATAATGTACCTAGTTAGGGCACCGTCGCTGTCAACCTTTTTGAGTGTCGAATAATTTGTATTTTTTATTTATTATCTTAGTTTTATTAACCACAATTGAGTTTAAAAAACATCTACCGGTTTCGGAAAACACCTTTTCCTTCTTCAGGATGTCATAACTAACTAAAAATATAGCATTGTTTCTTCACCAAAAACTAAGATAATAAATAAAAAATATGAATTTTAACCACCAAGTTAATATTGCTAATTTTAAAAGTCGAATAATTGTTTTAAACGATATAAGTAAGAACCGTCACACTTTTCTGGGGCAAGATAAATATAAAAATATACATAATTACTAGTTGTTAGTTTAATATGAGCAATGTTGATTTGAATATATTTTCTGCAACTGTTGTACAGACTCAGTGTCGTCGATCCTCTCATTGTCGATGGATCTCACTGTGAAGTTTGAAAATCGGCTAATTGGTCAATTGGAATTACAGTAACAATAAAATATCTCAGAAAACTTGAGTTCAACTTATTTTTACTATAATACTAACCTCTTTTGTTTCTAGATACGATTTTCGACTCATCCACATTCATACGCGCTTATTGAGGCTTCTAATATGATCATTTTTGAGTATATGATTTACCTGGTCATGCAGAGACTTTCGCAGATGTAGTTTTTTTCTGATACCGTCAGCACTCGCGTTATATATTTTTCTTACAATTCTCTTACTCATTCGTTTCACATGACCAAACCATCTAAGCTACTTTTTTTATGATTTGAATTTTCTATATGTACGCCTAACTGATCTTATTTGCACCTTACTTTTTTGTGTATTTCTGTCTTTATTATCCATGTTATCTCTCCGCCACAGTCTACTGGCTCAGATTTAACTGTGATCTTTTATTCTCATTCTAATATGGATGATTCAATTTTTTTTTACAATCTCTTGAGTTCAGTAGGTTAGATTAAGCCAGGTTGGGTTAGGTTATTATCATTTTGTTTTCGTATTCATTCAGTGCCGATAAATCGATGTTTATTTTTATAACATTAAAATTCCTTAGTTATAATATATTTCATTTACACACAAGCCTGTTGACCGTTTCGCTAGGTACATATAGAGTGCCTGTTCTGAAGTAGGTAGCCATAAGGTTCCATATATAAGTTGGAGAACAGAAAAATTAAAAATCAAAAGAAAACAAGTAGAGATAAAAAGAAAATTGGATACATTTTTTTTGAAGTAAAAGAAACAAGCACGGAGCAAACAAAACATAAGTACAAGGTAGTATGTAAGAAGAAAAGAATGGTATAAAATGAGTAACTTTGATCATTTAAGGAGCTCTTCCAGCTGACTTTTCCAATTGTGAGAAGTTATCCCTCTATTTACACAAAATTGAGGATACGATACCGTTGCCATCTCTTGTGGTAGCTTATTGTATATCTGAGGTCCAATAAAACACGCATGACTTTAAGCAGATGAGGTTTTCATTAACGGGAGAGCTAGTTTTCTTAGAGTTTTTACACTTAGAATGCACAGGGTTCTGTTTTCATGTATATCTTTATGCAGAGTCTTTATGAATAATTGCCTGATATTTATTTGTTATTGTACATTATATTTCTTAAACGTTTATTTTATTTGTAAAATGTTCTTTTATATACCGACTAGAACAGTAAATTGTCACGGACAGATGATAGGAAATATCCACATACTTTTAATTTACTGTAATCAATAAATTTTTGTAATATTATTACATAATATACTTCTTTTAAAGCACTCCATTTTGAGAAGTTGCCGTTTCTTCTCTTACATTAATTAAATATACTTTTATTGAAGAACCCGTTGTGGTGCGTTCCATGTGCATTGTGACTCGGGGACCGGTGCAATAAATATACCACGCTGTCTGAAAAGTGCATTTTGCAATCACCCTGGTGCAGGTGTGCAATAAAAACCGATTGCAATTGATAAACAACCAACTCGCGCGCGTTACGAAAAATATGAAAGTTTCAACTCTGTTGTCCCGGTCTTGAGATTATTTCATTATTTGTTTTATAAATGTCCGTTGCGGCCTTCGCTCGCGAGTTCTATAATAACTGACTGTTTGCGGTTGTCTATGGTTGTGTCACACACTTCGTCACAGAAGGACCAAGCTGAACTTACTAATCCTTCCAGTGATGGTTAAATTTTCATTTAAACTGTAATGACTGGTAGATACATTAGAAAGTAAGCCTCTAACAGTAAAATATTAGATAGCAATTACCATAAATAATATTTGGCGATTATACTGATTTGATTCTATCAACTAGAGTACTGTTAGTATAAAATGTAGTTTACTTTGGAGACTATAAGAAGCAGAACACCGTCAATGATTACCCTTTGCGATATTGGGCCTTGTTTAGTACGATGTGCAGTGAGGCTCCAGTCTTGTCTCGAACTTGGTCTATCCATCTTATTGAAGATTGTCCTCTCGTCCTACGTCTTTGCGTTAATCCCTCGTGATCAGTAAGTTCTTCAGGCTGTTACCATTCCTTTTAGCAACATGCCTAAAGTAAGAAATCATTAATAATTATACAGAATACTTTGTTTAAACCATTATTTATTAATTATTCTACATGTTTTGATACGTATGGTATCTTCATCAGGAAACAATGTATACTGAATTTAAAAATGCAAGCATAGATAAAAACAAAACTATAAAATGGTGAATAAATAAGAACTAACACGAAAACAAATTTAAAAGGTGACTATTTGCAAATAGAATTTGGTTATTTATAATATTAAGCTTTCTATTAATACTTTTTCTTATTCATAATATTTCAAATTTATCTAACTGTAAACTCCTAGTATTTGTATGTATAATTTCTAAACCCTTATTAATATTAAAGGAATGAAAATAAGAAAAAGTAAGTATCTGTGAAAAACATAATGACTTTAATCAATCATATTTCTTGAGATGGAGGGGTACATCCAAATTTTAGTCAACTTCGACATAGCAGACTTGACAGAGAGGCACTTGAAAGTGGAGTAGAATGATGAATGATGAACCCTAGATGAAGGGATAAGACGAAAATAAAGAATTTATTTATTTATTTATTTATATATATTTTGACATCCATATTTTTGTACTAACAGAGGTGGATACATAATAAACATACATAATACATAGTTTATTGTGTGGGATGGAGTAGACTTCACCTCTGATATATATAGCGTTGTCCTGGCTACTTTGCTAGACTAAAGTCTGTGTTAAAGTTGCCAGTTTTTTTTTCGTGCTGTTGTGGTGTTATTTGGAATAAAAATAGTATTCAAATATGAATAAAAAAGTAAAAATAAAATAAAAATATAATAAAAATGTATGGAGTGGGAGTGTTGTAGGACTAGTGAATTATTAGTGAAAGAATTGTATAAAGTATTAAATTGTTGGATATCCATGCTACTGATTTATCCCTATCTGATTGAATTGGGTCAATATTTGTGTAATATTATAGGAATTGTACGATTTCCAGTTGGTACTGATTGTATTGTATAGTTTTCGAGCTAGGAACATGTAGAATCTTTGATAAAATGTCGTTGTTGCTCTCGGAACTCGTGTGTAGATGTTCGTTGTTTGTCTTGTGTTGTGTCCATGATTTATTGCTTGAGGAGAGTTGTTGTTAGTATGGAAATATTGAACGAGTCTCAACATAAAGATGTTATATAGTACCCGAAATGAAATTAAGTTTATATTGCTTTAATCAGCGAATATCTTTGTAGGTATTATTTAAAAGGTGTCTCGTAAAAATATTGAATAATGGATTATTCATTAAATATGAATTAAATATGTTAATTAGAAAGATATACATATAAAATCAATTTAATCGAAAAACATTGTTGTTGCGCCACCGGGATTCTAACCTGGATCTCTTTCCAAACCGCTATAGCAACGATATTTTTAGCGACAAATTTTCGGACCTGTATGTTACCTTTTTGATATTAATATATTTAATCGTTGCATTATTTGAAAGAATCATCTACTTTATTTTTACGGAATCTCAGATACCTTTATCAATTCATTTTTATTACATTCTGGACACATTGATACAACTTTATTATTAGGAGAACACATTCTTATTGTGAAGTTGTAATTATTCAGAACGTAGGTCTGGAATATTTGAAATATGAATTAAATATATTAATTAGAAAGATATACATATAAAATCAATTTAATCGAAAAACATTGTTGTTGCGCCACCGGGATTCGAACCTGGATCTCTTTCCAAACCGGGAAAGGTGTATTATCGAACTATGCTACGCGATCATTCATTGTTGATAAAAACATTAAGTATGATTGATTTTTATTCGAACAAAAGTAATCATGCCTCTATTGCGCATGACACGAAAGCACTCACAGCTGCCACAGATAGGTATAAATTATGAAAGCAAATATTTAAGTGTTGCAAATTAGTGTGAAATGTAATATTTGTATGCGTTTGCGAAATTAAATTCGCGAAAAGACAGTGAGAAATAATTTCAAAATGCCGCCTTTATTACATTAAATGAAACTAAACGTATTAAATTAGCTTATTTAAATTATTATTTTCAAAATTAAAAAAATTAATCCAAAAAATTTTAGTTGCTACCGGGATCTGCAAGTTTTCTCTTCTTGGGAAATGTGTTACCGTTTTGCCATACCAACCAATTAATTTTGTAAATTAACTTAAAACACTGTTTTATGTAATAACATTCAAATATCGCCCATTACATCCCCTCTCTTATCCATTTTAACTCCACCCCCATCTCCGTTAACTCCAAACACACCCGTAATTACTGTCTGAAAGCATTTTAATTTTAGTTGAATTGTATTATTGATAATAGGAAGATGTTCCCGAAAACGTTTAAATACAATAAAACATTCTGGAATAAGAGCGTTTTAACTCAATTTACAAAATAACCATAGAATTTCACAAAGTTTCACCTAAAACCTTTGAACAGTTAACAACCATTAAGTTTTAGACATTTATATTCTGCAGTCTTTATAAATAATAGGTACATCTTTTATACAAAAATTTCGTATCTTTCAAATTGTTTTAATATCGTAGCACTATGCACTGAAATTGCAATTTAAAAAATGTGTTTTCATTAAAAAATACATCACAATCGAGCTTCTGTAAAAATAGCATTGTTTTTAAAGATGATCGTTATCCAAATGTTCCAATCATTATAAATGCTTATGGTTTGAATTTTTACGTGTGTATTTTATTAATTATTTACGTTTTTAAAAAAAAAAATTTTTTTTTGCCTCGGCATGTGCGAAATTCAGTGAGGTTAGCATTAAAATTACCTATAAAAAAAGTACTTGAATACTTCATATATGACATTGGCTATAACACTATAAAATCTGTATTCGACACAGTCGACAATCTTACGTAAATAGCAAACAAAACATGATTGTTGAATTATCGCAAATAGTTATTATTTGAGAATATGCATGAATATTGAACGTGGCAACATTAAAAAAAAAATCAACGCTTCAAAATGTTAAGTAACTCAGTATTTTGTCACACACATCGAACATCGTGAATGTGTTAGTTATATTTATGAAATATTTTTAATACAGAAAATGACCTATTTAGGCTGGACGCACGTCCAATCTAGATTCTAGTGTGTCTATCTTCCTATGTACGCACCTCGCGAGGCAATTGTGAAACAATTCGCACCGCCGATGCATGGCGGTGAGCGAAGAGAATATTTAATATTTCCGAGAAAACTTTCGCGGTCGCCGTATCCGACGGCCGTCGCATGACATATTGTCACAATGTAACACAAGATCTGAAAAGCCGACAAATCCACGATGCACGGACATAGATAATGTTTTCTTGGGTATGCGTTTAAAAAAAATTCGACCATATACAATTAGTACTCTCGTTAGTTAATCAGGGGCGTGCAGTGCATACAAGCAAAAAAACTGTGCACTACTAAAAATTCTGGGAAATAAATAAAAATTAAATAATTGGATTAACATAAACGAAAACATTATTTTACAATTATCTCTATCTGTGTACCGGTAGAGACTTTAATTGTTTAGTTCTAAAAATTACCACGACAACTTACCGCTATACCCATATCGCTCTTTTGTATTAGCCGTATCGAGCTATTTACATTATTCTGTTCTGTCTTTAAGCTAGTGAATTACTCAAGTCACATAAATTGTTATTTACTGAATTGAAAATTCGTTTAGGTTGATCCGTTTTATATGAAGTCGTTACCTATGCTGTTTTTTAACAGAATAACATTAGAAAGGGTTACAAATGCGTGCAAATCATTGAAGTGTCTATTTCCTCTTTTATTAATTTGCTAATTTTACTATCTTACTGTTTTTAACGTATTGATTTCATGATTGTTCTTTAAATTTGGTGCATGCTTAATAAAAATAATTATTTCCTTCAGTTATTACGTAAAGGATTTTCAAACACTAAATAAATCATGTTCAGTCATTAAAAACGTCCATACATTTTTTATGTGGGTAAAAAGGTATTATTTTACGTTAAAAGGGTCGTATAAACGACGGATTTATTTTGTCTGAAGACGTCGCTTAAACGAAAGTACATATATTGTATTACATATATTATATATGATTATATAATATCATTGGTAATAACATAACCTAAATCTATACCTACTGCATACCACTCTTGGTTATGTAATGTACACATGAACATTAGTGAAAAGTGAGGATGGAATGAATTTTTTATTATATAATTTTTAAATATATTTAAATTTAATTGATTAGAAAATATGTATTATTTTATTTATTAAATTTTTTAATTTAAAAAAAAAGTTATTTTTACCTACTTACCTACCGGGATGTGAAATGACATATTTTAATTATTAACTTTGACTTTTATACTTAACAAAATAAGTATTCACCATGGTTACGAGAGTTTGGTCACACGTTTTTATAAGATAACATTAGTATAGATTATTGGGCGAGGGATTGGGTAAAGGGAAGGGAATCGCAGGCCAAAACAAATTATATATTAATTTGAATGTACTGAAAGTTAGACTTTCGTACAGTTATAAAAAGCCTCTTACCTTGATAGATAACATCATATAAAGTTAAATGCTAAGTGTTTCGAGAATTCACACCAATACGAGGAATATTATTGGAATTACGTTGTTGAATTAATTTTTCTCGCCATTTTTAACGGGCCACAAGCGTGGCGCATGACATAATGTCATTTTTCTTCTTCGGTGACCGCTTTACTGCGCGCGCAGATCTTGTAATATGTATGTGTCGCCTGTCAACGGATAAATCAGTATTGGAATCGAATCAAATAATTAATTCTAGAACTTTCACGATATTCCAGTGTGTGATTATTCCCTCGATGGTGAGACTCGTAAATTTCGATTTCACTTTGCATATACACGAACACTTAGGTACACGGGTTAAGTACACTTAGTACATAGCTTTATAGTGCTTTGAAGTAATTATATTGTATACACGTTATTATTTATAACAAAATGTAATTAAATCTGGCTAAGATAAAATAATATTCTGACCCGTCTCGACACATAAAGCAAATACAAATACAAAAAAATACAAAAACGCGCGTACACGTGTTATTTATTATATTAGTATGAATTCTCAGTCTCAGGCACATGTATTTAATATGTTTTTCTGGTTCAACAAATAAAATAAAATTAAGGAAATCAGATTCTTATTGTGAAGTTGTAATTATTCAGAACATACGTCTGTGGTATTTAAAAAAAATACTATTTAAATGTATTAATTAGAAAGATATATATATATATATTATTAAGGAAAATATATGTTGTATCAATGTGTCCAAAATTTAATAAAAATGAATTGATAATTCTGGCGTCTGCAGTCGGTTTACTCAAAGGTATTTGAGATTCTGTAAAAATAATGTAGATGGCTTTCAAATAATGGAACGACAGGTGTATTAATTTGAAAAATGTAACATATAGGTTCGAAAAATTGTCAAGAAAAATACTGGCGTTATAGCACAAAGGTAGTGCACTTCCCCGGATTGGAAATAGAGATCCAGGTTCGAATCCTGGTGACGCAAAAACAATATTTTTCGACAAAATTGATTTTATATGTATATATTTATAATTAATACATTAATTTAGTATTTAAAATATATATATATATATAATCAATTTTATCGAAAAATATTGTTGTTGCAACCGTGATACGAACCTTGGATAATGGAACGATAGAGTATTAATTTGAAAAGTGTCGCATATAGGTTCGAAAATTTTCATCAATGCGCTGTGTTGCCGTAGCGTAATCGGTAATGCAATTTCCCTGATAGGAAGAGATACAGGTTCGTATCCCGGTAGTAATAACAATTTTTTTCGATAAAATTGATTTTAAATGTATATCTTTATAATTAAAACATTTAGTTTGTATTAAAAAAAATAAAATTAAATTTAAACATTTCTCGTGACAGGCGGAGGATATTACTTTTATCATATAACTGGTTCGAAGCCAAGATGTAAGGAAATATGATGAAAACAATAGAATACGATTTTCACTTATAGGTTATTTGAGTGGGTTAAGTTAAGTGAGTGGCTGACACACATCGCCTCTTCATTTTTCTCAGAATTTTCTGCAACTCTTTTCAAAGTCGAGTTAAGGCAACTAGAATTGCCTTTTAGATAAATGCGTGCACATCTCTGTCTGGCAATGCACTCTGATAATAATCAGTTATACCAATATGGCAGCTAAATGCAAGCTGCAAAAAATAAAGTGAAATCTAGGCGTGAACAAAAATTAGATACCTTTATTAAATTTGATATCCGGTTACCGAACGAGCGATTGCACTACTATTGAATTGTTGGCAAATTTTAGCGCTGGATAAAGTTTTACGCTGTATTTGACCAGAAATATTGTCTCTTACTTTAGAAATATTGCTATCGGCTACATGTGATTTTATCTATGCTTGTATTTTTAATTTCGGTATACGTTGTTTCCTGAATGAGATACCATAGGTATCGAAACATTTTGAATTATCAATAAATAGTTGTTTAAACAAAGTATTTTGTGTAATTATTAACTAATATCTATTTTGTTTCTTAAGTTTTATCTTTGTTATTCTAAACTAGCTGAAATATACGGCATTTCACGGGTTGAAAATTTAAACATCTCTGCAGAAGCAACTAAAAATTTGTTCAAATAACGTTAACTTTCCCCCCTGTGCTGATATTTTCTCACCCACTGTGCAACCTACCCAGAGCATGCAAAATTACCGAGAAATGGCATTACAAGTAAATCGGTAAAAAAATGAAATCACCACCGGTTTATCGGTAATTATGGAGATACTATAAAAGACATTTTATGGAGGTAATATAAAATATGATTTTTACGGCATCCGTGCAAAAAACTAAAAATTAAAATGCATTTATTTATTTATTATAAACAAGTAAATTAAGTTATTCTATTTTAAAATATAAGTTAAAATGAGCCCCGAAATATTACACGTCGCGGTGTGTTTAAGGTGGATATAATTTTTGTGCAGATGACTCTCGCTGAAAAGAACATTCTCTGTGGTTACATACAAGTTGGCTGAGTTGTTCTAAAATAATAATAAAATGGTCATTGTCATTATATCCCGTTGATAATTTGCTTTGTTTTATAACTTTCTGGAGCATGTTCTTTATTTCATTATTTATTTCAGCAATTGGCAATATACCTTATTTTAAATACTAAATTAATGTATTACTTATACATATAAAATCAATTTTGTCGAAAAATATTGTTTTTGCGTCACCGCGATTCGAACCTGGATCTCTATTTCCAATCCGGGGAAGTGCACTACCCTTGTGCTATAATGCCAGTATTTTTCTTGACAAATTTTCGAACCTATATGTTACATTTTTCAAATTAATACACCTGTCGTTCCATTATTTGAAAGCCATCTACATTATTTTTACAGAATCTCAAATACCTTTGAGTAAACCGACTGCAGACGCCAGAATTATCAATTCATTTTTATTAAATTTTGGACACATTGATACAACATATATTATTAAGGAAAACACATTCTTATTGTGAAGTTGTAATTATTCAGAACATAGGTCTGTGATATTTTAAATACTAAATTAATGTATTAATTATAAATATATACATATAAAATCAATTTTGTCGAAAAATATTGTTTTTGCGTCACCGGGATTCGAACCTGGATCTCTATTTCCAATCCGGCGCAATTATAGGTAGTGCACTTCCCCAGATTGGAAATGGAGATCCAGGTTCGAATCCCGGTGACGCAAAAACAATATTTTTCGACAAAATTGATTTTATATGTATATATTTATAATTAATACATTAATTTAGTATTTAAAATATCACAAACCTATGTTCTGAATAATTACAACTTCACAATAAGAATGTGTTTTCCTTAATACCTTATCTTGTACGTCATTTTCGTTTTCTCTCACATCAACTCTCTTTCCCTATTCAGTCAGTCGACAATACCGGTTTTTTGAAATATATTTATTGGTAATTCGATAATAGTATTTAGTAATATTTGAAATAATATATGAAAACTGGTAATGCATATCCTAGTAGAAAACTAATTCTCGCGGTGGACATAAGTTGTCATATGTGCACCAATACCGGTATAATAATTAGTAAGTTATTCATATCTTCTTTAATGTGCGCTAGTAAGGTTGCTTGGATAGTTGGAGGTTTTTTGCGAGGACGTTTGAATGATTGGTTGGTTTTTCATAATGAGACAATACGATGAAAACATTTTATTTTTAACTATCTTACCGTGCTGTCTCTTCGCGGGGTTAAGCAGAGAGGATAGAGTTCCACACTCGTCTGTCATGACGCACAGCTCTCACTTCATTCACATTCATACATCTCTTCAAACAAACCATCCTCTAGTATCTGGTCTACCTGGTCATGCCAAGTCTTCCGTGGACGTCGTCTATTTCTGGTACCATCAACACTTGCGTCATATATCTTTCTTACCATTCTCTCCTCATTCATACATTCCATATGACCAAATCACCTAAGTGATCTTTTTTTAATTTTACTTACTGTGCTAAGATCAGTTTTACATTCTTACCTTATTTCTTCATTCTTTACTCGGTCATAAATGGATCTGCCAGATGTACTCCTAAGCGATCTCATTTCCACTGCATTCAGTCTACTTTCGTTCCTCTTCTGTCAGCTCCAGGTCTCACTTCCGTACATAAGTGTCGGTACCAGGACTCCATTGTGTACCGCTAGTCTTACCTCAGTTGATCAGTTCCGGTTAGATCAAATTTTATTTTTAACTAGTTTTTAAATGCTGTTTTAGGTACGAAAGAGGTGAGTATTTATTACAATTACCTATATATAGAACGGTTTCTGTGGGAAAAAACTTAATAATTTAAATACTTATAATCTTTCTACAAGTGGACAGCAGCATTTCAGTGCTCCACATTTTAAATTTCAATATAATGTATTGTCATTTTCTATTTGGAAAATGTAACATGTAAAAAAAGGTTATTAAGGAAAACACATTCTTATTGTGAAGTTATAATTGTTCAGAACATAGGTCTGTGATATTTTAAGTATTAAATTAATGTATTAATTATAAATATATACACATAAAATCAATTATATCCGGATTGGAAATAGAGATCCAGGTTCGAATCCCGGTGACGCAAAAACAATATTTTTCGACAAAATTGATTTTATATGTATATATTTATAATTAATACATTAATTTAATATTTAAAAAAAGGTTACCCCACCTGATTCGTCTCATCTATTCAAATAAAATTAACACAAAATTAAATCCAACACAATGTATCAAGTTTTATTTCAAATTTCCCTATTCGTGATTATATGATAATTAAATTATTTTTACTAAGCATTCCCTGATTATTTTAATACTATTCATAGGTAAAGATATACCTCGTATAATCATAAACAAGTTGGCAAAAACATTTAAAATAAATTTACATCGTAATACCAAATATTGTCAATTGTAAATCGATCTAACTGCGATTATAATAAATTGTCACGCCATTGTTATCTCGTTCAGCGTTTCGAAAAAAAACTCTCTATATTCGGTATCAACTAAGAGTTGCGTCATTTGTCGTGTCACGAAACGAAAAGCAATTAAATGGTGACAACTTTGTATCTACACATGGGAAATGGCGCAAATTTTCTAAAAATATAATTATTAATTAATTTTCTTCAAACTGAATAGGACCAAACGTTTTGTGCAGTGTGCGTCGAGCCTAAAAGGTCTGTGACCTAAAATGTCATATGTTTGGTTTAGATTCTCTTTTCAGTGATTATATGGTGTAATAATTTTATACGATTGACAAATTTAAATTATATTTTACATGACAGGTGAACAGCCAACATGCATGATAATATATCTATTAGAAATTTGACTTGACCAACAAATTTTAATAAAATATGACAGCAATAATTATAATATTTAAAAAAATCATTTCTCACAGAAGATTATCGATGGATTCGGTAATACTTCGCTACTATGTTGGGTTAGGAAGCTGATTATCGCTAAGTCGTATCAATGTGTCCAAAATTTAATAAAAATGAATTGTTTATTCTGGCGTCTGCTATCGGTTTACTCGAAGGTATTTGAGATGATTTCGTAAAAATAAAGTAAATGGCTTTCAAATAATGGAACGATAGACGTATTCATTTGAAAAAAGTGTAACATATAGGTTCGAAAATTTGTTGTCAAAAGTACTGTCGTTGCAGTGTAATTGGATAATGCACCTTGCTCGATTTGGAAAGAGATCCAGGTTCGAATCCCGGTATCGCAACAACAATATTTTTTCTATAAAATTGATTTTATATGTATATATTTCTAATATATTTAATTAGTATTTAAAATATCACAGACTTATGTTCTGAATAATTACAACTTCACAATAAGAATGTGTAAGAATCCTAATGAATATTATTAGATCTATTTCGTTAATATGTTATTTAGTAATGGATAAAATCGTATAATATTTAATATTCTTGTAGTATCTTGTGTACATTAATTTGCATACATTTTGCATTGGGGACCTATTTGTTTTAGATACGCTGCTGATCTTGTGCTTTGAAACTAGGAAGGGGCTGTTGCGCATATCGGACTGGATTCAAATCTTAAAAAATGATTCTTTAGACGAGTTTCACTCAAAAATTTATTTTTTATAGTGAGTACTTCAAAACATCAATTAATTGTTAACACCAAGGGTAGGCAGAATCACATGCGGCTCTTATCATGGGCATTTGCGACTCTTTAACTCTAGCTCATATTTTGATACATGGAATGGTTTGACGGCAACATGACACGATAAAAAACTAGTATTTGCTATTCTCACAATTTTTGGCTCTACCTATGTACGCGAACATACATTATCTTCCATGAATCTAATAAAAAAATAAGTTAAGAAGGAAATTAACCGACATTAATTTACAATTATGTCTAAAATTGAACATGTAGTTTCTTGCCAGACATAGCAAAGTTTTCAAAAGCGATGCGAGGTCACCGTTCTAACTAGTATACTTAAGACTAAAAAGCATTTTTATTAGTGTGTAATTATTTAGGTTTTCTTGATTTATACGTGAGCTACTTAAGCTTATAAATCCCATATATTATCTTCTTGTAAGTAGTCTATGACTACATTATGAATTTGAGTTTTAAATTAATATTTTTTTCGTCATTAAAATGTAGATAAAATTTATGTTGCGGCTCTATAAAAATTTTGAGATTCTGTTTACTTAATTTTTGTCTCTTTTCATTAGAGAGTCTGCCGACCCCTGGTGTACACAAATAACTGAGATAATATTTGGGATATATATATTTTTTTCTCCTTCATATTAATATTGAAATTTAGTGGCCGTAATTTGATGAGAATCAGCTCGTAGTGCACCACCATAAGTCGTCTTGGTTCTGGATCGCCCTCACAGTTGACTCCGGGTTCTCTACATTTAGAGTAAGGCCACCGCTGTGACACTATTCCAGATATTCGTCTGTCCAAAGTTGTGTCCGGGCTAATTTTTTTTTTTATTCAAAGCTGCATTTTGCTGTGGTTGGATTTCTTGCAGGATTGATTGGTGATTGCATAGGTGCGTTTCGTTGTCCACGAGATACGAAATATTTCATTTTACTTCATTGGTTATTTTAAAATATATAATATTGTGTAGATAACAATAGATATATTATCTAAAAAATATAACGTTAACTTTGTCATTATATTAACTATTATTTTTATAAATAAGTGTACGTCCTAACAAAATATATTTTTGCGGTGTCACGTAAATAAATCTGTTTTCCACATAATCGAATTTAAAAGTATCAGATCGATTCAGCAAATCGATCACCAAGGCATAGCAATAAAAATACGCTATTGCATAAAACAATCGCGTAACGGTAATTTTTACGCAATATTTTTTACATTTTATTGTTTTGCAATTTTTTGAATTTACAATTGTTAATTTAAATGCGAGGCTTTTAGTGCTAGTGGCTAAATTATTATTTTTGTTTTGAAGTTGAATGAAGTCTTATGTGGCTGTGAAAAAATAGTTGAATGCGTCAATCATGTACAGGGTCTGAATACGTGGTTTCAATTTCATGGTTGACTGGTGCGACAGCCTCACAGCACGTGAGGTCACGGGTTCAATACCTTTTAAACGACCCTTTGCATTAAACATCAGCTTAGTCTGAAGGTCAAAATTAAAAACGTACCTGCTAATTTTCAAGTTAACCCTTTGCATGCATTTGTTGTCGATTTAGTTAACCGTGTCTCGCATGCTCATGTTGACAGAATTTGGTAAATGAAAGATGTTTTGTTTTGATATTTTTCTAATCTAAATACATGGAATATACGTAAATTGCCTTGAAAAATCTACGCCTTATAATATTAGTAAACTGAAAATATTTCAGATTTATTATCGGTTCTGTTACACTTAGCTGGTATGAATTTTAATAATCAATGGAACCTTTTCTATACTAAATATATTATATATTATCAAACAATGGGTTATACATCTCAGTCTAATGTATCTTTACCCATTGAATTGCAAACATATACTTTATTAGATATTTTCTCAAATTATAATAGAAATATTTATACTTTTAAAATTAGCAATATTAACTTGGTGGTTAAAATTCATATTTTTTATTTATTATCTTAGTTTTTGCTATATTTTTAGTTAGTTATGACATCCTGAAGAAGAAAAAGGTGTTTTAGATAATAAATAAAAAATATGAAATATTTATTATTTATTTCTACAATATTAGCGAAACAACTTCGTGGCCTCATTTTATATAAATAATTAGACAAAATGTTTTGTTTAAACCACTATTTATTGATTATTCAACATGTTTCGATATCTATGGTATCTTCTTCAAGAAACAATGTATACTGAAATTAAAAATAATGTCATAGATAAAAACAAAACTATAATGTGGCGAATAAGTAAAAACTAATATGAAATATATTGTATATGTAAAGTAACTTTCGGGCTCTAACATAGTGTATGTCTCGTTTGATGATAGGCGGCCGACTGCGACATCTGCCGGTTGGCGACATGACGACTGACACGATGCCATGTGCCTCCCGTAAACTGTAGCAGCGGTGTTACGTGGAACTGTGTGTTGCTGCGGTCACCGTCGAATTATATATGAATTAAAATGTCATTATCGACCCATCTAACGGAAATATTTAAGTCGTAAATGTTTGAGGAATACGTAAAAATTCTGCACCGTTACGGAAAAAACTATTATATGCAGTTTTGCAAAATCATGCGAAGCATCATCTAAATAAATGTTTACGAAATAGATCCATTATTATATCTTATTATTATTATAAGTCTGGCTGGTTAAAGTACAATGGATTTTTATTTTTTTGAATTAAACATATAATTTGGAATCAATAAAATAATAAAATTAATCGAAGTACTCGAAAAACCGTGATTTAAAAAAAATGCTTATATGTTAAGTTTCGATCAGGCATGTGTCTAATCATTGAACATTTTCAATTCATATTTTTAATATGTATCGTCTACACAGACTACCAAATATATATACATGAACTAACGCTTGTTTCAATATTTTCAATTTGGTACCAATTACGCAGTCAAATAGCTCAGCGACTTTTTTTAAATATATGACTCGATTGGAATGAAAATTTAAACGCTGACAATATAATGTGTATTAATGCAAAAAATACGGCTTGTTTACACAGTGGTTTAATTTTCGAAGAGTAAATACTTTTACTGCTGCATAAATGTGTCATAAACTATCGTATTTATGTTTCCACAGAGAATGCGCCTCGTAACTAATCTTATAAACTCCTCTCCAATATGTACACTTTCTATCGTGTCTATTCATTTACTGGTTTGTAATCGTGTACATATTAAAATCTTATTGTGTGCTGGGTGTGTTACACCAAGTAAGTGCATTGCGTTCAATAGAACACGTTAGCACACAATATTCAAAAATAAAATTTAATACCTTAACACTTATTTAGCCATAGGTCTATCGAGCCAATTAAATCGTATTTCTATAAATATGCACAATGTAAAACTTATATCTTACCTAGACCTAAAAAAAAATTTGTCCTTAGAAATGATTAGTGGAAAACCAATTATGTGAAGCGATTCATAATACAAATAATCATTTCTTAATTCAATACTATATAAAATTGATGTATTACATACTATCTGCGTTAAAAATACCACTTGTACCATGTGACAAAGGTGACACATTAATTAAATGAATACAAATAAAGATGAACATTGTTTTAGTTGGGTCTTTTGACGAATGCGTTATAAGAATAACATTTGAGAATAAAACTAACAACGTATTGAATTATTATATTCATCATTTCTTATATTATATATATATATATATATATATATATATATATATATATATATATATAGTAACTATGACATTAAGTCATTTAAGCTTGGAAAAAGCATTTTATTCTCATTTAAAATGCTTAAAAAACTCAAATTTCTTGCAGTAACACGAGTTGACAGCATGGCTGCGTAGGGTATTTTTGCCATGGTACGGTGAACGTTAAAATCACCTTATCGGTTAGTTATAATTTACTCCTTCCCATCAAAATGATGCATTAAATAATTAAAGATTCTTCCGTACAAATACCGTGTATATCGTCTTAAAACTTGTAAATAAAACCTTGAACATCCTGTACCCGCGTGCCACATGGCAACTAGATATTTCTAAAAGACCTTGCTTTTTGCTTCGCGTGAATATTAATTTGTTTAAATAGACTGCACATAAATTTTAAGTCAGCATGATCGATGACTAGGTATTATTTATACACACATTACTGTTATTATTAACTGTGGTATGCTAGATTACCTTATAAATACAGGTTCAGCCAAAAATCATCTCGTCGTTCAAAAATGATATAAATTATTTATTATTTTTGAATTTTGTACATGTTTTTTTTTTACATGGAAAGGAAATGTTCTTTTACATATACATGAAAATATAAATGTCTCGCAGAGACAAAGCTATTATGCATACGTGGAAAGTATGGAAAATTAGATATCAAAAAGATCGAGAAGATCAAAAAAAATCCATAGATGACGACAGCATAGTTGGTCATAAATAATTGAAATGTTCCAACATGAAAACATATATAACTTTCAAAAATTTGATAGATGTAAATAGGTAAATATGTGAACGTTACGTTGTGTAAAGTGATTACTTAAGCTAGCCGATGACAGGTCGCAAGCCCTGTAATGCCCAAAACTTCCATACTTCCCATGTAAAAATAATAGCTTCGTCTCTGTGAGATATCCCTCAGGGGATAAATCTCAGTAAATTGGTTCCTACAAGGATTTGGACGTACTCAAAATATTATGAAAATATATTATTAAATTAAAGGAGAACACATTCTTATTGTGAAGTTGTAATTATTCAAAATATAGGTCTGATATTTTAAACACCAATTAAATGTATTAATTAGAAAAAATCAATTATTTATATGTATATCTTTTTAATTAATACATTTTATTTATACTTAAAATATCTTATAAAATTTAATTAGTATATATATGTTTTTAATAGTAACATTTAGGATGAACAGATGAGAATTAAATGATTTTAAAAATGTTTTTAGCGAAAATTTCTATGTTAATTTAAAAAATGTTTATACTTACTTACCATCACGCCGTTTCCCCGTGGGGGTAGGCAGAAAGGATAGAGCGCCACACTCTTCTGTCCTGACACACAATTCTCGCCTCATCCACATTCATAAATCTTGTCATACAAGCTCGCCTATTGTTGAGGCTTCTAACAGAACCATCTTCCATTATCTGGTTTACCTGGTCGTGCCATGTCTTCCGCGGACGTCCTCTATTTCTGGTTCCATCGACACTTGCGTCATATATCTTTCTTACCATTCTCTCCTCATTCATCCTTTCCATATGACCAAACCACCTAAGTGATCCTTTCTTAATCTTACTCACTATACTAACATCAACTTTATATTCTTTCCTAGCTATGTTTTATTAGTTTATTTATGCGTTAAATTGTAAATTTTTCCAAGGCTCCTCAAATGTTCTCAACAAATGTGCACTCTGTTGGCGATGCTCTATGTAACTGTGTATTTATAATACCTGTTTCTCTAAATATTATTCTTCAGCTCATGAAGTGATTGAATTTATTAACAAATACTCATACTTCTAAAAATCTTCACAAAAAGCTATCTGGAGCTGCGAGATTTGAAGAACATGCTGGTCAATTTTTTCATCAAAAACTTGTCTCACCATCTGCATGAACTCTCTGGTTGATTTGGGCTGTTGTCCTGTCCTGCCGAAGAACAGTATTCATGGAGATCTTCGAGCGATAAAGCCAGGCATTTTGGTGATGAAAATATAAGTCATTATATTTCATATATCTATAATATAAGTTAAGACAGTCTAGAAAATATTAAACAAATAATAGGTATCTCATAGAGACGAAGCTATGTTTTATTATATTTAATGGAAAAATATGGAAGTATGGGTAATTACAGAGCTTACGACTTGTGTTCTTGGGCATATTCAAATACTGGTCAAAATAAGTAAATATATATAATTGAAAAATATTGATTTTCAGGCGTTTTTTAGTATAATGTGTTAAAAATATTTTACAGATAAAGAATATTGCTTTAAAATTTAGTCCATAGATAGCGATAATGTAGTGGTGCTCGAAGTGTTTCCACATATTAACATATATGCAACTTATAATTTTTTTTATAGACATGGAGATTGATTAATGGGTGAGAATTGTAAACGTTATATTTATATAAAGTAATCACTCAAGCTAATCGAAGACAGGTCGTAAACCTATACTTCCAAATATTTTCATTAAATATAAAAAAAATAGTTTCGTCTTTATAAGATATTTATTATTTGTTTAATAACAGTGCCATTGTAGATTGAAATCCAGTAATTGTGTGTTCTTGGACATATTCAAATATTGGTAGAAAATATTAAATTCTTAAATGTCAACGCTGTACAAACTCGCTCATAGGAGTCGTGTCTTGGATCCTGCTCTTTCCTTGTAGACACATTGCAGCAGGCGATTCCTGTCGAACGAAGTACCGGCAATAACCGTTCACGCTACTTACGTGCGTAGCATGATTTAGTTATCGTATGCGTGAACTGTGATATATCAGATGAGAAATTTCTGCACAACATTGTTCACGATAAGATCTTTCTTGTGACATAAATTCTTGTAGTCTTATCAAATACTAGAAGGTGTACCCGGCGTAGTACGAGAAGAAAATTTTAACTTCAAGAATTCTTGAGAAACATCAAAAACTTTCACGAAGCTTCTGAAACCATATATTTTCAATATCCCACAGTTACTCCTCATTCACCACCAAGTCGCACCCTCTATGGAATCATCCTTCTGCAATATTTTTTTAATAATGGGAAACACTTTAATGTTCCCTTACAACATTTCATCATGCAAGGTATCACATGCTGGGATTACAGTTCAGACAAATGCTACATAATTTTTGTCAGATTGTCACCTGCGAATATTTCTGTTTTGAAAATATACTCCTTAGTATCCCTTTATCATGCACTTATAACCTTTTATCTCGAATTTATATATATGGTATACACTCATATCTCACACGTCATATACCCTTACATACATATGTATTGAAACAAAATAAAATTTTGTCACGTCATGTTAAAATGTTGAATTGTTAAAACATTACAATTAAATAATTATTCGCTAGTAACATCGGATGTGTGCGGGTCGCGGGGAGAACGAGTTGACTGTTACGCCAACCGGAAATCCAAGAAATTATCCGAGGCCGCCCCTGAGTGATAGGAGTACATACCTTCAAGGATCAGGCGGACCATTATTTGGCGAGGTTCGGATCCCGTGAGAAGTGAGTCGGCCGATTGTGCTGGACACTCGGTACGGATGGGATGTCTGGCAGAGTTTTGGGGCCTACCAGGCCAAATTAATGAATCGTTGACTACGAGAATGGACATTTTAGGATAAATTTGTCGAGATAACGGACGCTCGGCAAACAAGGATTATCATCTCGGATCCTGCTTACTATCTTGGACATTGAACGGAGCGCCGCGACAAGGGTGAACCAGCTAAGTTATGCACAAATTCTCCAGGATTGGTGAATGGCAACTTTGGTATCTTCTTGATTAAACTGAGGTTGTGTGGGGTAGAAATAAGTTAGTTTTTTATACAGCAAGAATTCTTAAGAATCTCCTCCAGATTCAGTTAATTTGTAATTTTTCATGATTAAAATTCGTTTCGTTTATTACATTTAATTATACTTTTATTCTGGAACCTTCACTTCACACCGACACTTGCATACCTGCACGAACACACATTTCTTCGGATGATGGTAATTAGGTGATCTGAATCCGGCAACGTACCCACAGTATTTCGTGTTTTCCCCTGACTAGCCGGTGGAGATCGTCCAGCCTCCCTAGACGGTAGGACCTAACTCAACAGTATTCAGTAATAATTTTAATCTTATTTCAATTTTCCTCTTCTTTTTCTTTTTTTCGATTAATTTATTATTACAATATTACAACATTATTAATATTTTATATTCGTTCAAAAAAATATAATAAAACGCATCTAGAAAAAGTTTTTACGAATATTAATCATACCACTGTTGGCTATACTGACTACGGCTTTCAATTAAGAAGCTAGACGGACTTTTTTCTAATTTTTGAGCCTCTCCCAAAGAAGTCGAACACGGGACCTCGTTTTCCTCTGTAAGAGAAAATAGATTTAGTCTTTGCGATAAGTATTTCTGTACCGAACCGAACATTACGAAACTGTGTTCCGTTCTCGGTAAATAATTGCAACACTAATCTGGATTTCTTTTTTTACAACACCAGTGCTCGAAATGGACCGGAGTAAACCGGAACCTTGTTTCGGTTCGTAGGATCCTCGCAAATATAGCTCCAGCTCGCGATACTCGCTTCTATTTAAATAATTATTATATATCGTTATTTGAATATTAATAAAAAAGATATCAATCGGATGATCAACTATACGTATACAATACATCATTGTAGTATTGTAATGTATTTTTGAACAAAAATAAATTTAAAATTTCGATTATTATCGGTCTACCATCTACAATGCCATGACCGCCAATACCTGTATAACTTTTAATCTATTTTTTTATTGCTATGAATGTATTTTAAATAGTTTTTTTAATTGAAATAGTCTCATATCAGGTTAAATTATTTAATTTATTTGTAAAAAATGTAATAAAAAAAATTTTCTATACATCTATTTGCATACTTTATGTCAGAGCGTAGTAATATATTATTTACAAATTGAATCAATTGATCAAATAAAAAAAGGTCATATTTATATTATTCTAGTGTTATTTGGAGGACACCGTGTCTGACAACCAGTTTCATGAACTTTTGAACGCGTTCACTGTCTCACTGTCACACTGCCCACTGTCGCATGTCGCACCGATTATGACGCTCTCGTGACAGCGATGTGCCGAGTAGTTGTGTAACAATCCGCAGTTGTGGACATTAATAATGGATTGTATCGGTGTAGTGAAAACCGCGCGTAATTCACTTCCGATTTCCCCTCCTCTCCCTTTCTCACCGCCTCACCGTTAACAATGGAGGACACATCAAGTTAATCAAAAGGTGAACATCCTAAATAGGCTAGTTAACATACGCAGGAAGGTTAAATATGCCGATGTTGATGTCAACCAAAAAAAAAAACGTTTTTATTAAGTAATATAATTTTTAAAATACTATCAAAGCTCGGAAAATACCGTCACGCTATTCGTTGGCGTTGATGAAGTTGAGTGTTTTGCTTACATTAAAAAATATTCAATGGGCGTTGGCCATTATCATTTTATTTACCGTGACTCGGAAAAGCTTAACAGTAGACTGGCGTCAAGGTCTTCAGTCATAATGTTCACCTTCTTCTAGGACCCAGGTTCCAGCAATCTTTTCCAGCATTATGAGATGCAAAATTTCATACTTCTCTAGATGATATGTTCGATATATTGAAGTTTATGGTTTATGGTCTCTGATGAGATAATAAATGAGCTCTGAAAGCTCTAGCTTTTAAACCGGTCCCGGAAAAGGGTGGTCCCCCCCCCTCCAGCTGCCCTTAATTAAAATCGAATATCTGGTTTACATGGTCGTGCCATGTTTTCTGCGGGCGTCTACATCGATCCTTTTTTAATCTTATTCATATGTAATCATACAATTTTGAAAATCTTTTCAAATGTTTATTATATAAATACATGAACGAATTGTTGACATATACAGAGTAGCATCCCGCTATTAGGAACTAAACGATGAATATCAAAAACACATGAAACCGCTGAACAGGTAAAATTTAAGTAATCAGTAAATGAACAATATGCTACTGTACATATTATTAAATAAATAATAAGACGACGTTTTTACATATTATAACGGAACATTTTTTCCATTTTTCAAAGTTTCAATTTTTTTAGCTACGTCACTGGCCCAAGACAGAAATATTCTGCTTGCATGTCTATCTCGGAATTGACCATAAATCTTTGTCTCTCCGCCCTTGGTGTAGATTACGCGTATTGTAGGCTTGTACGAGAGAACTTTAAGCGTGATACAGGTCTCGACCGATCTCACTGCATGTCTCGCCCACTACAGACTCCTTGTTTTAATTTTATTTAGGATATCTGGGGCGTTGTACTGTTCCCGAAGTTATAAGTTTTCATGTTATGTTATCAAATATTTGGCAGTTTTTTTGCAATTTTTTTTTTTTTTCATTATTCGTACATCTAATAAAATTAATGTTAAGTTTTCTTTTACAGTTTGTCAGAATATTTTAGAAAATTATATGCAAAATATTATGGAATATTATATATATGAAAGTATATAAAAAAAAAACCAGATATAACTTATGATATTATAAGAATTACATTTTAAATGTTAATAGCCGATGAACTTGCATTTGAGGTTGATTCATATTTGCAGTGGTATTTGAGGCATTACATATGAAGCAATACAATTGCGTTTACGTTGAAACATTGTATTATAATATTAATAATATGTTTAATTGAATATTAATCGGATTATTAGAATATGAATGGTTTATTAGAATAAACAGGATTCTTTTTTATGGTAAATCAATTACATCTATTCGCATCACACGATCGCCTACCCTAGTAATGTTGGTAATCGATATTCGAATTAAATATCAGATAAATCTATTTAACACAATCGATAAAATTAAGATCGCAAAGATCGTTAGTGAGGAAAGGAAAAGAAAATGTATGAGACGAATTTTGAATGAAAGAACAGAGGATGTACACGAAAGACACTGTTAGAAGCTTCAACAACCAAAAAACATGCATGAAAAGATGAACGAAAGTGGATGAGCCAAGAATAGAAGAGTGAGGTTCTATTTTCTCTGCCTATCTTTCTTCCAGTTGATCACCCACAGAATGTGAAGTTCACTACCGTACCATCATAATTATATACACTTGATGTAGTTATATATATGTATATAATGTTACGTCGTGGGCCGTCATCCAAGGATGGAATCCAGCGCACAACGCCACCAGCTAGACTCAGACTGTGGGTACTTAAGGGTTGGTGTCAGAATGCTTATCTCAGATATGTGGGGGAGGTCTCAGACAATAATAACACTTTAGTCACATAATTTTACACTTTATTCACTATACAGGAGAAAATTGTCATTGTTACACGTAGAGGGTTCCCGATCTTTTTGTGGCCGGACCAAAGCATCATCTCGTCTTCTGGAGGTTTCCAGTGGACCAATCTTGACGTCAAAGCATTGACCGTGCTCGCCTCGCTTCCATACTCGCTCGCAGCCTCCCGTTCGTACCCGCGGAGAGTCTTTCCTTTGTTGACATTCACGGGCAGAACAAGGCCCAAATATCTCTTGTCCTGCCGTGATTATAATATTCAGTCTTATTTGTCGCCATTTCTCGATCTTTTACACCAATACTCAGATCTCGGCGGAGCGCCGCCTGGCGTCCACCTACACACCCGCACCGTTTGGGCGCTCGCTACGAAGTCTCTCTCCTCCTTCCTCTAACCTCGCTCTACCGGCCGCGCCTGCTCGCGCCGGAAAATGTCGCCTTTGGTCTTCGCGCGTATTTTCGAATATTACAATATATTTATGACTACACCAAGTGCGCCTTATTATGTTATTAAAAAACTAGACTTTACTCTGTACATGACCATGGATTCCTAAAATTAGCTACGAGTATTACGTAAATATATATATTTTTTGATTTCTACAATTTTTCGATAGATACCTACGTCGTTTGATGGCGGATCCCATATATTTTATTAACGCTGTGTCAAACATTATTAAAAAATTTTGTGTGAGCTAAATTATTATCATGTCATTTAAATTATCGTTGTTTAAGTTATATACACGTGTTCATTTGAAATATGTTTTTCATTATTACATTGTTGTCTGAATATATAGGTATACTTGTATTATATATTCTAAAAATTTAATTTTTAGTGAATAAAATTATTTCATGACAACTGCATATGAGACGGATAGAAACAAGGCAACAAAGCATGACAAGTGTACACATAGACAATTGCACACCTTATTACTTTGCTACCGTGACTATATATTAAATAACCTAACTTAATATAACTTAACATGACTTGTATTTAAGGAATGTAAGTTATCGTAGTCATAATAGATAACACATTTAAATGGAAAGAACATATTACTAATCTTACAAACAAAATAAGGAAAACTGCGTACATATTTTTAAGACTTGGAAACATCTTATCTCTTATAAATCTGAAAATAATATATTACGCGTTTGTACAGTCACATTTGCAATACGGTATTATTGGATGGGGAGGAGCGTATAAAACTTCAATCATAATTAGAAATCACTCAAAAAGTGATAATACAAATTATTCTAAAAAAAAGACTCAATATACTATTCTTCACAGACTTCAAAGTACCAAAAATAATTATAATAATAAGAATTCCGATCTACAAGATTTAGAGACCAGATTGATATTCCAAAACTAAAATATACCGCAACTCAAAATGACGACATTTATCAAGGCATCAAATTTTTTAACAATCTCCCCATTACAATTAGAAAAATTACAGACAACTATAAATTTGTATATGAAGTTAAAAAATATGTACATAGACTAACTGAAACATAAATTATTTCTTCTCTATACACGAGTCTTACTCTCATAGAGAAGAAATAAATGTTAAAATAAATATATATTATTATTGATTCTTTTTAAAATATGTTATATCTTCTAGTATTAAAATAAAATAAAAAAAATATTAAACTAATTTTCGAAGAAAGCAATCACTTCGCGGTTTGACATATTTTATTAAACTAATTAATATTCTAGTAATATTCATACAGTTGTTACTGTATGCCGTTGTCCATGTGTGCAATTGACCTGTGTGCAGTTGTCTTGTGTGCTGTTATCCAGTCTCCGCTAAAACAAGTACAGATGTTCGTGTAAGTAGGCATATGCTTCGAAATAAAATAATATTGCTACACATGTACTGGGGCCCAAACTCTCTGACGATCGGTCTCATAAATCATGTTAAAAGAGGCCGATGGAGCTCTCGCTCGCACTATAACAGATAAAAAAAAGTAGTCTTTAATTCTCCCACTTCTTATGTTCCCAACATACTGGGCTTTTTTGATTATATTAGTTAGTTTAAGTGCGATATTCATTTTGAAAAATTCCGCTTATTGCTGAATATATTACGCATTTAATAAAAAGTAAACCTTAATTCTTCTTTATCTTCTGTTCCCCCATCACATTTGTTTCTTAAGCTTTTCTCAGTCATTTTATGTTTAATAATTAAATTTAGTTCTGGTGATAGACAAACGTTTAACATATTTAGATTTTAGCTTCCTCACTTCTTATTCTTCTTATTTTCCTATCAAAACACTTTTTATGGTTTTATCAAAGTGTATTAGCGAATTTTTAAATTTTTTAAATCTGGAAATTGACAACAAAGTATTGTGTTTCTGCAGAGTACGTTTGCGAACGTGTGATAGCTGGTGCGGGCACGCTAGTAACAGATTAAAATCGCAGTCATATTTGCATGCGACGCTCCGATTTGGGTGCCCTTTCTTTCCCCACTGCGAGAAGTGTCGAGAGTGGAGGAAGAGCCGCATACGGAGAATTGACAATTGTGAGTGTCTGAGGAGGATAAGCACGCGGAAGTAGGAAGATGTCGCAAGCGCGAAACCGGACAAAGGACAATGAAATCGGAACGGTTGGCATGCAGAGCCGTCACGCGACGTGCTCGGGGTGGCGATGCGGGCACGCGCGCCGCTGATCTTCAGCGAGGGACCGATTTCCCCGCTATGGAAAGGCCGGAGTTACATCATCAGACGTATCATAGTTGTTGCGATTGCTAAGTATTTATGACCTGGTAATCAGAAATGGAGGTGATCCTCAAGTCTGTATTTCGCACAACCGTGCAATTGCTCTTGAACGATGCCGATTGCAATATCCCACCAGCTGATTCTTCTTCGGATAAGGGTATCATGATTCTATTATACACAAAATGGTCCTAAAATCTCTTCCTGCACTGGCCGCAAGAATCAAGTAGATTTTATCTATGTGTAAAAGTGAGTTAATAATTAAAAAAAAATAATAATAACCTCATTTTGAAAAAAAGACGGCAGATGAGGTTGGCTGGCTATCGAAATTAGTTGCAATTTTTACAAAATTAATTTTAAAAAGTTAACGAGTCCATAAACTCCGCTCAAGTGTACATATAGGAATGAAGGATTTAGAACGTTAGGTGCGGGGGCTTATGACACATTTATGCAGTAGTAAAAGTATTTACTCTTCGAAAATTAAATCTTTACATATAATATTGTCAGCGTTTAAATTTTCGTTCCAATCGTATGATATATTAAAAAAATAAGTCGCTGAGCTATTTGATTGCGTAAGTAGTACCAAAGTGATCACGCGAGAGTGACACCGATATGAAAATATTGAGACAAGGAATTTGCGTTAGTTCATGTCTATACATTGATTATTAAAAAAAAAAATACACGAGTTTGCATGGGAAGATGTATGAATACTGATTAGGCGAGAATTGTGTATCAGGACAGAAGAGTGCAATGCTCTATCATCTCTGCCTACGCCTTCGTGGAAACGGCACGATGGTAAGTTAGTTAGTTAATTTTTTTAACGCAGGGCGGTTTCTGGGACACCTGGTCGCGATCGAAGAAAGTGAATTAAAAATTTTCGTATGTTGCGTCATGAGTTGCATTATTTCTATCGAAATCTGTGTATAATATAACATGCAATACGATATTGTGCATACTCAATGAAATATTTAAGTATTGTTGAGACTAGTTATTGAGATTTTTTCGTAATGACTGGTACATTGAAAAGTAAACCTCGTTCAGTTAAATCTTACAAATCATCGTCATAATCACAGTCATGTGACAGTTTACCGTCACTATTAACAATGCGATTGTCACTTGAGTCAAGATATAGTCTTAGTATCTCGACTCAAACAATATTAAAGATTTGACTATGGGATGAGATTTTTCATAACTAGTCATGGGTTATTCACACGTTTAATTAGCCATTCACATCACAGTTAAAGTTATTATTTTCTTTCTTATAACTATTTAGTAGGTCGAGGCTTACAAAAAACTTACATTTCACTTTAAAGCAGGCTAGCCTAGATGAGTCGTAAGAATAAAATGATATGTCCGACATACCATGAATATATTTGTCTTTTTTTATTTTTATTTATTATTACAACCCATAATCATTGAAATAACAGTTTAACAGTAATATAACATTGGGAAAACTCAATAAAATATTATCTAAATTCACGGAATGATAATTATTTATTTTCAACGCATTTTAGGATAGTAAAATTGAATAAATTTCCAACTGTTTTTAGCTTCTCAGTGACGCAAGTTTAGTCTAGTCGAAACGTCAAAGTGTAATCTGAAAAATATTACAATTAATAAATAATCGGTGTTTTTTTCTAGTGAAGTTGCAATTTCAGAATATAGTTTTTTAAATTTTAAAACAAATTATATAAGTCAATTGGAATTTGCTTTTAGAAATGAAATAATATATGTGTCATTTATAAAGAGTTAAAGTGGCTAAACGATAACGCGTTTCCCAGTATAGAAAAAGTACCGGGGTATTCAGCTGTTGGCCAATTTTTTTTTTAAATAAAAAGGTTACTTTCTACTAAAATATATATGTCACGGAAGTGCGATACATGAAATAAATCTGGCGGGGTACAGCTCAACCGGGTGAGCATTCTACCGGTAATAAACAAATCTCGGGTTAAAGTGAATTTTTATCTTTTGTATTTTTTTCATGAATTTGGTTTAATTATTCAAAAACGTGAATTTTTCATTATTCATGCTAATTTTCATTTTATATACAATAAGAGAAAAATAAATCTTTATATTTTTTTGTTTATTTCATAATTGTACTTCACTGCGATATTCCGTCAATTTGAAAAATACACTATGTACGGATAATACGGAGACTCGGATGACCGAGATTCTACTGTATCGGTTGTGAATTTATCATTTGAACGTATTGTTACAATTTCCATAGTATCCCGACAGCGAACGGTGACACGGCATATTTAATATAACATATCCAATTATTTTATAATATTACTAAAATTGATTAGATTTGCGATTTTGACAATAAAAACCACTTGTATGCCTACACTGCGAGACGCGGGTTATATATATATATATATTTTTTTTTTTTTTTTTTACAGAATGTTTGCGCAATTACTCGAGTCGAGTGTACTTTCAAAATTACCAATTGCAAGTCCATGCGCAAAACGAATATGTATTGTTGAACTAATACAGATATATTATCCGATTCATATTGCATGGAAGAAAAATAACAACGCTGTTGGCGGTTTTTTTAATGTTATTTTTCACATTTGTATCGCCAATTTCGTAAGAGAAATCTGTTGTCCGAAGCAAAACTTATACACTGGTCTTTTGAAATGAAATGGTGTACGTATTCATTATGATAATATGTTAATAATTTTTAATGACAAAATTTAAATGACTATATTCACGTTATCTAGTTGTCATCTGGTAGCAGAAAGAATAATGTGACGGCAATTTATCTTGATGGGAATTATTTAAATTTGAAATTTGTCCAATGTTCGAAATATTACAGGGGCGGATTTTAATCCAATTTCAAGGGTGTGGGATTTAATTAATTTAATTTTTGAATATATTAAAAATCTGTAATAATATTACGTTTTGTCATCTATATCCGTGACTTTCTGGATGTGGCTTCAGCAGTGTTATAGTGCTTGATTAAACGGAAAGGCCTGTTTTCTCTTTTACTTACTTACTTATTTACTTACCATCACGCTGTTTCCCCTCGCAGGTAGGCAGAGAGGATAGAGCGCCACACTCTTCTGTCCTGACACACAATTCTCGCCTCATCCACATTTATACATCTTCTCATACAAGTTCGTCTTGTTGAAGCTTCTAACAGAACCATCCTCCATTATCTGGTTTACCTGGTCGTGCCAAGTCTTCCGCGGACGTTCTCTATTTCTGATGCCATCAACACTTGCGTCGTATATCTTTCTTGCCATTCTCTCCTCATTCGTCCGTTCTATATGAACAAGTGATCCTTTTTTAATCTTAGTTACTATACTAACATCAGTTTTACATTCTTTCCTTATTTCTTCATTCTTTACTCTGTAATAAATAGATTTTTTTCTTTTATGTATTCAATAACAGTACGTTATATGAATCGTCATATATATATATATATATTCAATTTGAAATGAAAAAGAAACTTAAATCGTATATTGACATCTGTCATATTTTCTTATGTCTATGGTAAGGGAGAAATCTTACTTACCATAGAAATTGTCTATCCACGCAGTATCTATCGCCGATTGCATATCTATTAGTATTTTCATGATTTCGTATTTCACGAATTGTAAATCAATACATTCTTGGTATTATTTATCGCAACTTTCTAGCATAAATAGCGTAAACATAATAATTATGACACAAGTGCAGTGTGCATGTTTGCTGTAACTAATGAAAACATCAAATGTCAGAAAAATCACAATAAATGATATGGTCTCTTTAATGCACTTTTTCGATCATAGTCTCGAAACCACCCTGCCGTAGTGTCGGGCAAAATTTTCTGAAATAATGATTTTAAAATTATCTCGGCTAAGTTCGTTAACTGGCCTGATTCGCAATCTTGTTTAAAAATGACGACTGTTCAAAAATTCGTAATTCCGTTAATATTGGACCTAGAGAAAAATGTAAAAAACACGTTTACGCGCACACACGAACTCTACCTAATTTTTGCGTCGAGTGTGGAAAAGAATTTTTTTCTACTCCGTGCATACAATTTTAACAAGTGCGAATGCGTTTTACCTTTGTGATTAGATTCTGCAGCCACTATATATAGTCTTGATAATTTATATTATATATTTCATTTTATGTTGAAATTGATCTTGTTCCGTGATTTAAACCCGAACCAAAATGAAGAAAATTTGAATATTTGAAAAATTTGAAACATGTTTCGAGTTCATAAAAAAGAGGCACCTAGAAACTAATAAACTAGACCTCACTAGACCTCACTAGATTGCTGCGACATCAAATATCTACGCACAACGAGATGTAGAGATTTTCGCAAGAGCTGTTTACTTGTCACATAGATATCTAATATTTTCTATTATATTTATTATGTATTCATTTTCTTGCATCTGGTGAATGTTAACAAGGCGCTAACAACGACATGATTGAATGTTCAAGAATTTTATTTCCTTTTATAGTGTGTTCCTGTTTCTTTTTGCGCGATGTTCGTCATAGTAAATTGTAAAAGTTATCATTTTATAAATTTACTAGTGTTTAAAACCCGTACTAGGATGTTGGTCGAGTGTGAATTGAATCTTTTTTCCATATTAAATAAACACTACAATTTTTTTTTGATAAATAAGAAATTGAAACATTGAGAAAAATTATCGTTATGAACAGGGCATTTCCAAAAAATTATGTATTAAATATTAATTAATTGTTTATTATTTCAATAATAATTTAAAATTTTTTGACAATATTAAAGGCGTTTTTGTTTACTATTTTTAAAGAAATGTAATTTCAAAAAAAGTTTCAAATTTGACCATTTTGATATCGTACTTTAGAATCTATTTCTGGTGCATTAAATATTTATATACGGTGCGGAGTCATGGACTCTAAGACAGAGGCGGATTAATGCATTTGAAATGTGGTGCTGGGGTTACATGTTGCGCATACCATGAACGGCGAGACGTACAAATAGACGATGGATAAGTACAGACTCTCAACCATTTGCCTAAGACAAATTTTACAGTTTTTTCTGCATCTTGGAGAAGCTTGTTGTGATGAACCACCGATAGGAAGAGAAAGATCCTCCATCGTCGACTAATTGGAAAATAATATGCACTTCTCTGGTGATAGCCCTTAGACCTGCAGATGTCGAGAAAAATGGAAAAGCGTGGACAATAAGGCGAGAGTTCATCAATCACGATCCTAAGTCATAAGAGGTCGACGTGGATGGAGGATTTTATTTATAAGATTTGATCGGTTAGTAATATGATTGGAGATTTTCTTAATTTCACGGTCATCGATCGTCAAAGTCACTGAACTGTACATTTTTCCGTATTTTAATTTGAAAATGATTAAACATGTAGCCTTGTCGTTTCATTAAATGTTATTCATTGTTGAGCGTGGCTATGGATACAAAAATATTTCAATGCAATATGGCTATAACTCGAAAAGGAAGTGATCACGCGCACAAACATAATTTTATAGAAGGCGCACTTTCATAAAAATGTACATTCATTTTTGTTTGATTGAGATAAGTCTCAATCAAATAATTAATTCTCCTTGTAATTTTAAATATAATAATTTCATTAATGCAACTTTTTGTACAGCGAATGAATAAAATTATTATTCATAAGATTTTTTTTTTTTTTTTTGTTAAGTTGTCAGTAGCGTATGACGTAGAGATATCGTACGGTAATCACAGTTACCTACTTTCAATTACTGCTGGATTTAAGTATATACGAGTGAACATAACATTAATTTGAATATTAAAGAATTTAGAATTGCGAAAGTTTGGTGCTACAGCTATATTAAATATTATTTTATGTGTATTAAATAATAAATTCAGACAGATGTGATTTCAAACAATAAATGAAGAGCATAATATCTAATACGGAAAAATGGTATATTAAGGTAATGCAAGGATTGTAATTCGACCCCTCAGAATAACAGGGTTCCATCTGACACTGATACTGTTTTGAGATAATGAGTTCAAAAGTGTTGATTAAATTTCAACATATATTAATGTATATTTTGTTTTGAGTATGCAAATATGATCAGTTTTAAGGTCTTAACTTATTTTCAGTATTATTAATGACCATTGTGAGATGAGGGAAAAACATTGTAAATTAACAATAATTGAAATAAATAACTATTGCAGTTGGAACTTTTAGCAGTTGCTATTTCCTTTAATATCCATTAAATAGAGTTGGTGTGTATGGAAGAAATAAAAAAATAATGCATTTGGAACCCTTTTAACGCAATAACTCAAATTAACCCAAAATGTTAGTTGGAACCTTGCTATTCTAAAGGGTCGAATTAATAAGAAATGAAATGCACGATAATTATCTGTGAGTAGCACATAAATTTATCTATTTAGAATATCATATCATAAAATAATTTTTGAAATAAAAAAATTACTGTAATTAATAAATGTTCATAAAACTAATGTAATTAATAAAAAGAAGCGTTCTTAGTCTAATTCGTATCTTCTTCGTTTTATTTATTTTTTGTTCTTGTGAATAATGTATGCAATTATATTGAATACTTTTATTATTTATAGTATTCTGCTCAACTCCAAATACATATCTGTTGGCATTCTCTGATAATGATATACGAGGCGTGGACATTCCGTAAATTTTCTATGGTTTGACCTCTCGCTAAATATTTGAAAAACGAAGGTAAACAGCGGGGCTAATGACACCACCTGTGCTTGGCAATACAAAGCAATATTTAATCAGATTTCAGAGCGCACGATCGGAGCGAAGGTCCGTCCACCCGTCCGCGGTGTGATTTCACAAGAAGGCGCGTGCCTTTTTCTTTATGTATTTATTATAATATATCGGTTATTCATTAATTGCTCCCCCGTATTGTGCATCCTTACAACGATGTTGTCAGCTGATATTCATTTAGACTCTAGTTCCACTGATCTCTGACATGTTGGCAAAGTGACAGGATTGGGAGAACGGTTATGATTGACTTCTTTACAACACAACCTATCTGCATAATGACAGCCTATGTAGTTGTTAGCAGTGGCAAATAAATCTAGAATATTTGAATATTCATCTTATTTTCTAAATTATGATGATTTTGGTAGATAAATAATTACAGCGTATTTCGTACAAGTCTCTAGGCTAATTACATAATTATAGTTAATAGCATATATTTTTCGTTACAAATATTATTTTTAATACATAAAATAACACATTTAAAATTAATTTTCTTCTAAATAAATCTGTCAATATACTAGAAGTATTGAAATCAACAAGATATAGTAGGCAATTTACGGCTAATAGTGGACGCGGCCACGACCAATGTTTCCGTAAAACTTATTTTTAAATTGTTATAAAAAAAAGGGAAGTGATCTACTACAGTACAACTCAAATTAACCAATTAATGCAAACGAATGCCAAAACAAATATATTATTAAAATGGTTCAATATGTAAAATACGTTTCTAATGGTGACACGTGTCAGCTACGTGCGACATTATATGGACCAACATCGTTGTACGTCGGACGTGGTTTTTCTTTCTAGTAATAATACATTTGTATTTGTAGTGTAATATATTCAACACCAGTAACAACAATACAATATATATTAATTTTTTATCATATTTAACAAATTTTTATCATACAATTCCTTCTTCATTAACAGAATTTTTGTAAATTATTATGTGCCCATAATAATCCTCAAATAAAGAGTAAATTTTACATCGACAACACACTTATAACCAATTCATTATATTCAATTTTTTTATTTTTTTTAAATAGAGACGCGTACACGGAATACGTGTCACATCAATATTCTTACTATTTTCAAACTAAGCTAAACGCTTGTGCTATGAAAATAGGACTAACTTGCTGGTGTCCTGGAACGAGGCGCGAACTCCCGACCATTAGATCACTAGGCCAACGTCTTGACCACTACACCAACAAGCTACTCAAAATATATCATCAAGGTCTGTTTTGGTTGGTAAAAAAATTGACACGATATATTATGCCTCACGAGTAAATTAATACATAGATACATCTTTGAATAATTTAAAATATTCATAGAAATTAATATAAATTAAATGATTAAAAAATTTATCATATTTCACATAAATCTAAAACGAAATTTTCATAAATGAATAAATTTCTTAATTTAAATATTTACATTTAATTTTTTTTTTGCAATAAATATAAACTTATCGCATTCGTATATATTTTTACATCCTATTTTGTCCGACTCTTCACATTTTATTGGAGTCAGGTGTGAAGACCACCATAAAATGAGTATGTGTACATATATGGTAATTTGATGTATCGATAGGAGGTAAATAAAGATATTTAATTAATTGAAAATACGTTTATCACGTACGCGAATAAATTTATCAATAAATTGAAAGTAAAAACCTTTGATTGCAATTTATAATCGCTTCGAGAGGTTTATGACTGAAAGCAACACTTAAATGTCAGACTTTTCTACCGCCGTGTCAATACACCCATCAAATAAGGTAGACGTTAGTTAACCCGTTGCGTGCAGCTTAGATTATAGTAAATCGTGATGGAAATCAGACGATTTTTCACGAAGGTCATTTTTTCCAGAAACACTTAATACGCGAAATGCATTAAAGACTCGAGATACCCTTTAGCAAAACTAATGTATGAGTCGTTTAATTTCAAACCCCTTTATAACGAATTTTTAACAAATTCCAGAAAACAAGAAAAACGTTTAAAAATAGAATATTTAATGATTATTTGTTGTATACTGCAACTGTCAATGTTGTGATGGATGACTTTTGAAACAGCTGTGAAAAGTTTACTATTTTTAACTAACGATTTTCAGTTTTTACCGATGATCGATTTCACAGTAGTGATTTTTTCTACCATAATAAAAAGTTACTACTGAACACACAACCGGTACTTTGATGAGTGAATGGACCCAGCATCCTGCACGATGGATTAATCGATTAGTTTAAATATTTTGGAGTGGATTTAATTTATTTATGAAGGAGAGACGCTAATTTCATACGCGGAAATAAATATTTTATTATTTTATTGTATTTCAATACAACATGCATGGAAAGTTGAAACTAGATCAATTAATATTTCGCGTCACATTTTAGCTACCTCGTGATGTCGATGTATTGGAAAAAAAAACTCTAATTTGTAGTTTGTGTGTAGAATTACCGGTTAATAGTTTAACAAACGAGTTTTTTTTTGTACTATAAAATAATATCAATAACATCTGCTGGAGAACACATTCATGCGCTGACGTCACACTTTATTAGATGACGCGTAAGTGTTATAAAAGTTCAATACGATGGAGAAAGGGAAATCAAACTGTAAACAAAAAAAAAGACAAATTTATTATTTATTGAAGATATAATTGAAAAAAAAAACAATACAAATTAGATGTGTCATTTAGAAAGATGTACAGAAAAAAATTATCGATGAAATATGTACATACTTTAATACTTGCGAATTGTACTATGTGGTTTATTATGCTCATTTTTTAAATATATTATTTAACTTTGTTTTTTAAAACCACTTAACGAGCAATTTAAAACATCAACCGGTTTCGAAAAAATACATAATTTCCTTATTCGGGATGTTAGATTAACTAACCTGAAAACATATGTCACATTATACTAATGTTTAAAAAATAAATCTAATACTTAACTTAACTCATTGAGTCGTTAAATAAACAAAGTTATATAAGCTATAAAAAATGATAAAATAATTGGTCACAGCTGGCATACCAATTGCGCCATGTTAACCGTATAAGATTCTGAAAAATTTGAGAAATAAGTGCAGTCATATGTAAATGTAGTAGATAGCAGATCTTTATTATTGCGCAAGATTCCGTGAAGAAATTGTGATAAAGAGACAAGAAATAATAATACAAGCATTACGGACATGATCATTTTTAGTAGTTCGGGAACATCTTTTCATTACATCCCCTCTCTTATTCATTTTAACTACACCCCCACCCCCACCTCCGTTAATTCCAAACACACCATATATGACTGTCTGAAAGTGCTTTTAATTTTAGTTGAACTATAATATTGATAATGGGAAGATGTTCCCGAAAACGTTATATCATTTAACATATTACACAGTGTAGAGGAATAAAACAAAATTTTAACTTAATTTACAAAATAATCAAATATTATGTCCTCCTTAATACGAATAATTTTAAAGAAAGTGGCCGTCATGTTACACATCAAAACTTGTAAGATACTGGCTGAGTGATGATGATGTAGTGGAATCTCCATTAAAATTCTCAATCAATATTGAAAAATCACATAATCAATTTCAGATCAATGACTATAGGGGCTCACCTTTAGAAAATTACAGATTTCTCTGTAAAAGAATCGTTAAAATCTGATTGAGAATAAGGGTAATCTCATGTTTGTAGAGGCATACAAGTGAACTATTATCATATATATATATATATATTGTTTTCTCCTTAAAAAAAATGTTTTTAATTTAATGCTATCTGTTTATCTTTTGAGAAAAAATAGTGCGCAAGTGCCGAGTCTCATTGTCAAATCCAACGCAGTGTACATTGGTTGGTTTTATCAATTTTAAGGGGTGATTTTCGAGTTTATCTCCAGATTAAAATCTCAACACATATACACGGTACTGAGATTAATCTCAACTAAAATTCTGAAATTCCGTAGATATGGACCAAATCGATACTATCTTCCAGTGTATGGCGGTCCAGGTCTTATATATATATAGTCGTTTTAGCGAAAAATGTGAAACAATGGATCAAAAATAATATTCCATGCCAAAAAAGTCAAAATAATTGACGAGGAGGGAGTTTATTGACATAAATGGACAGGGAAACTATTTTTTAAAAATAATTTTTAGTTTTAATGTTTAAATAACAAAGAATTCTAACACAAAAATATTCAGCATTTAATACTTATAAGACAATTGCACACGAATCTATTAGGAGACCTAGTCCACAATATTTTATGGGTAGACAACATACTAAATTACGAGTCGAAAATGTTCAAGGAATAATCTCAATCATGTCAGAGATACAGGCATTAAAAAAAACGTAATTATGCGATTTATTTAAATATTTTATTAATTCCAAATTGTATATTGATTACAAAAAAATTAAATATCAACGAATTTCGACCAGCTAGACTATTTTTTATTTTATGATTTAGAATACCGAAGCAAAGATATATATATATATATATTAATAATATAACAATTTCGCAAATATTTATTTCGAAAAACGTTGTCTTTAAGCTTAACACGAATTTGTAAAAATTTCAAACGTAATAGTGCAGAATTTGCACATATTCCTTGAACATTTTCGACTCGTAATTTAGTCAAGTATCCGCACATAAAATATTGTGGACAAGGTTTGTTACACCTGTATACTCGCCGAATCCAAAATCATTTTGATTTTCAAAAAGCTTTTGAAAGTGGTATCGATCCTAGTACCTACCAGTAAAGGTGAAGATAAAACACGAGGTAAAGTTAGAGTTTATATTAAGTTATAGTTTTTTTTTTAAATGTGTTATTTTTAAAGAAGTTTTCGTGAAACGTTTAACTGGTATACCAGTATATAAATATGTTATATTTTAATAACTAAATTACTTCTTTATTTTCATTTGTTAACTATTATTAACCACTCATTGAATTAAATACATCTACCGGTTTCGAAAAATATAATTTTCTTCTTCAGATTGTCGATAACTAACCTGACTACCTGACTCAAATTGTTACTTGATGATGCAAAATTACTAGAATAATTTTAGAGTGGGACTTGTAGTTACATTTAGTTGGTTGTTTATAATTCTTTTTGATTAGTTTTACACGCTTTAATTATCTCCAACGATTCAAAATTATTTAATTTATGACCAACACCGTTTGCATGCAAATTTGACAATCTCAATTTTTTTTATCAAAACCATGACCATTTTCTATCAAATGATTAGAAAATTCAGAAAACCCACTATTGTTCAAATATCTGAAATGTTCCTATATTCATAAATTAAAATGATGTTTTTCGAAACCGGTAGATGTGTTTAATTAAATAAGTGGTTAATAAATAAAAATAATGAACTTTAACCACAAAGTTAATTTTGCCAATTTTGAAAATTAATTACTTCTTATACGCGTGTTAATACATTTGTTTCGTTTGTATTTTGATTATCTCTATACTGCAGGTTGACATTTTTTGACAGCGTTCGTTGATGGTGCATATTATTGTGTTATTAAAAATATACGGAACAATAATTCTATAGCCTATTTCCGGAAGTTTGGTTTTGATATTTCAGTGACGAAACAAAATAGCACGTGATTAATTTCGTAATAACTGTTGTTCGAGTAGTATTCTATCGTTTTATACGATGCTAAAATAATACAGTGAAGGCCCCTTCCTGAACCGATGTTGCACTCTATTGAACATTGGATACGATTTTTTTAAAGCTGATTTTAGTGGCCGTATTAGATTAACAGCGTGTATAATCAGCATTTTAATCGATTGTATAATATTATACAAATTTGGAGTGACTTTATATACAGCTCTTTTACATAATTTCATTTAATACAAATATTCGTTTTAGTTTTATTACAAACAAATTAGATGAATCAACCTATCGAAGAATAATAATAATATAATAAAATATGTATCTAATAGAAATTAAATGAATTGACTAGAAAGATATATAGAAAAAATCTATCTATCGAACCACTTGCCATTCAGGAGTTTTCAATTTTTATCATTTTTCTAGTTGTTTTATTACACAGAATTGTGTTCTGAAAATGCAACTTCATAAAAATAGTGTTTTCCTTAAAAGATATACCATTTATGTATTATGTCTCAAATTTGTCATAAACTTAAATGGTTAACATCGTGTAGTGGTAACACATTTCCCCGGCAAATACATGTTCCAGGTTCGTATCCCGGCGGTAACCATATATTTTTTCTATATATCCTTTAAATTCATCTAATATAGTTTAAACATCATTGAACTACATTTTAAAATTACAACTGCACAATAAAGTGTATTTTCTTTAAAAAACTTTTTTTTTTACATATAATACACAAATGTGAGGTCCAGAATCAAAGCGGACAAGTCTACTTTACTTGTTTTCGAGTAAACTGCAAAAAACCATTGCACTACAACTGCCACATTAGGGATTATATTCAACATGACCAAATACTGTCGTCTTATTGGTTGAAAGCATATTTGTCTGAGTTTGAATCTATTGAAGTTTTTATACGAAATTCAGCAATATTTGTCTAATTTCGATTGGCTAGTCTTGTAGATGTTAATTTGCTTTATATTTGTACATAGTTAACTCAAAAACCATAAAAGTTGGAGGTGTCTGATTTTGATTCTATACTTCGCAAATGTACGTAGGTATAAAATACTTATTTTTATATTAATTGCTTTAATACAATGGTATTTATTACGTTAATTGTGTAACAAATATGAATTATTTATTAGATTTAATAAAGATATATTCTATAATATTTAATGTTTTTATATCTCATTTATGTATCCATTATGTGAAATTCTCAATATTTTACTCGACTCGAGATTAACATTTTGTGTAAAACAACAAATTCAACTAATTAAATGTATATACTGCAACTGTCCTTGTACGAGTACATAGTAATTATTATATATTTTATTTCTTATTTAAGATGAAATAATTTATTTAAAAAATATACATCTAATTTATTAATATACTATTTTTGATGTCTATAGCGTTATTGATTAGACATAATTATTAATTTACAAAAATATTAACTTTAAATGAAATATTTTGATCAGTTTAAAATCGAACGATTTTGAGACCACTGTGTCTTCATCAGGACGGTGAGACCTAACTTAATCTATCTGGTTGGACAAACATGAACATACCTGAACTGACTCGTTAGCGTAGGTCTAGTGATAGTATTAACAGTAAGGGCATAAAGTAACTTTTTACTAACGCCCGAAGTAAAAATCCTTTGCGGGTTGTTGATACATCGAATCTACTATAGTAAGAGCATAAATGGAGATGTCTATAGGCATGACAAATAATCATGAAATATACTTTATTATCTATGGATTTTTTCACCTAGATGTTCGATATTTGTCACTTTGAATGGTGAAATTTGGATGAAATATGGTGAATTTTTTTTCGTATTATGTGTAATAATGTATTTTAAACAACAAAATTATCATCGGATGAACTCTCGTCACTATAAAATAGCAGGATATTGAATGATTAATTGTCATGTACTGCATTTTTCGAAGTATTAATGCGTCGGATGACTTTAGAACAGCTGTGAAAAGTCCGTCATATTTAACTATCGATTCTCGTTTTTACTATCAGATATCGCAGAGTAAAATGAGTTTACTACGGGATGTACTTTCGAGGCGTAAATATTTTTTTATCGAAGATCAAACAACCCCTTTTTGCAAAAAATTTACTTAAATTATTACTGATTACACAATCGGCCCTTAGTGCACATTCTATTCGCACGAAGATATTATATTCATATATAAAGATAGTATCGAAATTGATTGACGTCAAATTGATGAAAGTGGTTTGTAAATTATTTTTTTAAAATGAATTAATGTAATAAATTTTAATAAATGTGATATAATGAATGAATCGTATTTAAAAATAAGTTATTATTATGGTGGAAAATTATAAACGCGTGATATTGCTTTCTGTATAAAATGTAAGCGAAAAACGTATATATCCGTTACCTCAATTGATCAAGGGCGACCGATATACAAACTATGAATAATATTTTTAAATCTTTACGTTCTTCAGATAATTTCGTCATCAAAATCAGATATGGAATAATTATATATAACATTTGTTTATATACATATAATAGGCATTGAAATATTTAAAATGTCAATGTTTTTGTGTACCTCGGAGTTCTTGAAGATTTCGAAACAGCTTTCGTCATATTCGAAAATGTCAAAAAAATTATTAAGTAGAACACGTTATTATTGTTGTGAAGTTGCAGTTTTTCAGAACATAGTTTTGCGATATTTTATGCAGATTGAATATAAAATAGATTGCTTTCAAATAATAGTATAACAGATGTATCAATTTGAAAATGCAACATATATAGGAAGGGTTCCTGGTTCGAGTCTGGGCTGCAACTAAAATATTTTTTCCATAAATTGATTTTATCTGTATCTAACTTAACTAACTAATTCACCATCACGCCGTTTCGCCAGAGCGCAACACTCTTCTGTCCTGACACATAATTCTCGCCTCATCCACAATTCATACATCTTCTCATAAAAGCTCGCCGACTGTTGAGGATTTTAATAGTACCATTCTCCAGTATCTGGTTTACCTGGTCGTGCCAAATCTTTCGCGGACGTTCTCTATTTCTGATGCCATCAACACTTGCGTTCGTCATATATCTTTCTTACCATTTTCTCTTCATTCATCCGTTCCATATGACCAAACCACCTAAATGATTCTTTCTTAATCTAATTCATTATACCAACATCAGCTTTACATTCTTTGTCGAAATAGCAACTAAAATATTTTAGCATTTGCTGTGGTACGAATTGGCACGCTCTCTCTTTTATCAAGAAAGTGAGAATTTTAGGTATAAGATATGTTGAAGTTGACGATTTTGGGTTTAAGATAAATTGAACTTGACGAATTTTAGATATAAGATAAGATGAAGTTGTCGAATTTTAGGTATAAGATTAAATAAGTTGATAAGTTGAAGATAAGTTGTACGCGGAATGAAAAATAAAATATGAAATAATTCTTTAAAAATAATGTTGCGAAAAATATGCAGGGGGATTAATTAGACGATCAAATACACTATTTGATTATTATGCAGTTATACGGATAGTATAACATTATTCATAGGATTCATACTTCGAATCTGCAAACACTTCCAAAATCCATACCTCAAAATACTGTATTACGCATTCCTTCGTAGTCACTTACGCACAGTACGCATCTCTAATCTGGAATCCATGGCATTGCGAGATTAGAACGAATACAAAATAGGTTTCGATTAGATATCTTAATGTTAGATCTAATCTATCATCCAACCCCTATTTAGACGCAGCAAACTTCCACAATATGATAACCCTAGAACATCGAAGAACACGTGCATTGATCAAATACTTCTCTTCAAACTATTAAAGACCAATATGATTGTCCCTGTCAATTAGAATTAATATCTCTCCACGTACCATCTAGATCAACCCGGCAATACGTACTCTTCCACATTCCCAGAAGTAGAACATCTTACATACAAAATTCATTCATTCATCAGTCGTGCAAATACCTCAATGAGAAATACAGAAATTGATTTTTACAACATTAGCCTACTACGCTGAAAGGGTTCTTCCTATGAACCACCACTATCTCAATTTTGGCCAATCATTTTAGGTAAAATAGCAAGATATGTTTATAGGTATAAACATATCTTGCTCTCTACGGCAATAATAGTTGCAACCTCCTACCCTTTCTCCCTCTTTTTCTATTTTCATTTATTTTCTGCATCTAAACACATTAACTAACTTAAACTAAATATTTTTGTGGATTTTCATTATTAGTACCGTATATTTAGTTATTATGTATATTATACATAATAACACACTGTCAAAATCCCTCAATAAAATATAATAAAATATTAGCTTTGTCTGATTTATTGCTTGTTTTCGTTCTTGCGTTCTTTCATTTATTCGTCTGTGTTCGTTCTGTATATCTCGTCATTGTTGTACTTTTTCATGTTTATCTTTCTCTCGTATTTAAGAACAGGCTTCTTATCGTTTTCTCTGTTTTTAGTCTTTATTTTAGCTTTCGGTAACAGTTCCGGGTAAGATTTCACATTTGTATTTTTCACGTATTTAATGTATTTCCGTCTCGGTCATTCTCTAAATCGTCTTGTTTCAATTTGTTTTTTGATAATATTCTTTACTTACTAAATTTTTATTTCGCATTACGAGTTTGTTACATTTTCCTGCTTTTTCAAATTTGCTAATAAGTTTTAAATTAAAATAAATATTTAGTCAGCTTTATTTACAATTCTAAGCAATATTTGTGCACGTTGTACGCGGATCATGTTCACATAACATACAATCTTATAAAATGAAGGATCTAGGACATAAATAGACTGTGTAAGTATTTATTCTGTTACAACTCAAACCATTCAAATCCTAAAATAAAGTTTTACCAGTTTGAACTGGTTTGTGCTGGAAGGTTTTAAGAGACTCTGAACCCGAGCTGATCTATGTAGTTATAAGTAGAATTAACAAAAAAGTTGTTTAAAAAACCTGATTAGCCTTCGTAGTCTGCCGTTTATATTTATATTATATTCAATAAGTAATTATCCTAGTATTGGTGGATTTAATGTGTATCTATTTTAATGTAGACCGATCCAGACTATAATATTATGTAGATCATTAATATAAATAAATTATCTTGTTTAACTATATTGACTATATAAGCGTCGACTGGTTTTGATATCATTGTATATTATCTTCATCTGTAACACTGTGACAATATATTATATGTCCATCTTGTGAAGTACAAGATTCAACGTCAAATTAATCAGAATTCATAAAGTAATTTAAGGCAGTGGCATGTTAAAGTGCAATTATGCTGGTCATACAGCGAGGCTATGGATCTAGACCAGTGTTTCCCAACGTAGGGCCCACGCCCCACAGGGGGACAATTTGATTTTTAAGTAGGCCAAACAGTGTGAGGAAATAGATATCAAATATCCAAATTCAATCAAATGTGCAAGAAAACTATTCTTACCGTTTCCATCATCATATTTAGCTGAATATGGATTTAGTGACATGAATGATTTGCTGCTAAGAAATCGACTAGATATAACACGACGGGGAGACTTGAGACTGAAGCTAACTAAATTGGAATATAACATAAAATCTCAAGTAAAGGATCTCATTAAATTGAAATAATAAATAATTAATATTAAGGCGAACACATTCTTATTGTGCAGTTGTAATTATTCAAAACATAAGTCTGTGTTCTTAATACAAATTAAATATTAGAAATTCACAGAAAAATATTGTTTTTGCCACTGGAATTCAAACCTGGATCTCTTTCAATTCGGGAAAGGTACATTATCCAACTATGCTACAGCAGACAGTACCTTTAAGGACAAATTTTTGAACCTCCATGTTAAATTACATATATCTTTCTAATTAAAGCATTTAATTTGTATTAAATAATTACTAATAATTAAAATAATACAAAAGAATCTTTCATTTAAATTATTTTGTTATTAAATTTCAGTTCAACAATACATGTTTTGAAAATTTATTTAATTTAATTAAGTTTCTTCAGTGAACATGTTAAATAGGGGGCATAAGAATTTTCGAAAAGCTTAGGTGGGACATGGCACAAAAAAGCTTGGGAAACAATGATCTAAAGGGTTATGCAGTGAAGTTCATGATTAGATAGATACAAAGAAAACTGCCGGTCTCTCATGGAACAGAACCGCGCAAGACAGTAGAAGAGTTTAATTAAGGCTTGATCTGTAAGATAACGTAGAATGGGTTATTGCTGAACAATAAGAAGATAATCAAAATGCCAATAATTAAAACATGAAGATACTAAATAGCAGGGGCGTGCACTTTTTACAATCAAAAAAGCTGTACATAACTGATATATTATATTTTGAATATGTAAATCTACACGAAAACAATTCAGTTGTGATGTTAACGTGTTAACTAAAACCGTATAATTAGTGGAAGAATTTAAAATTGACAATTAAAGCTGCGAGTGTATCTTTGAAGCGGACTTGACTGTATATATTCCAATACAATTTAAACGTGGTATTATTTTATAATACAAAAGATTTCAGCTCCTTTAGTTAATGACAAGATTAATAGTAATAATGCACACTCACACAGGTATACTGACACAAAAATATGTTTCTGAAAGAGTTTATGATGAACCTCTAATGATAATGCCCATCGATATTAGCAGCATAACCTAAGTTCATGCCTAGTGCACGCCACTGCTAAATAGGTCATTTCCAATGAGTATGTGTTCACGGTCAAATACAATTATAATTTTATATGTCTATGTACGTTTTATAAACACAAACATAAAAGTTCTAACATTCGTTATTGTAATTGGATAAATGGCGAGGTCGTTCAATGATCCGATGTGAAAATAACGAACTTGCAGTGAATACTAAAATATACACATGTACCGCTTGTAATTCAATATGAAAAAATATCGGTAAATTGTTATATTGAACATCTTAAGGCTACCGGTGGCCAATAAATGATTAATTGAACATTTTGTTTATTGAATTTTGTCCATGGTTAAGTTTAGCCGTCGCGAGTCATTGAACCGTTCTGGTCAATGTTGCCAGACCGATGTGTTGCAATGTTGTTTGAGCAGTTCTTGTACGGGCGGTAAATAATGATGTCAACAGCAATTATTATTATTAGTACACAAATACGGAAATATTTTACATTATGTCATGTACATTTTAAGTTTATCATATTGTTGCCACACAGCCAAAATTGAATAATTGCAAAAAATCGAATTATGTACCATTTGTATAATTTAGATCTTATTATAACGGCTAACTAAGTGATATACATCTGACTAATTAGATATTTTGTATTTTTTGAACCGTTTTGAATACTAAATTAATGTATAAATTATAAATATATACATATAAAATCAATTTTGTCGAAAAATATTGTTTTTCGTCACCGGGATTCACCGGTTTTGCGTCAATGTCAAATGTAACATATAGGTTCGAAAATTTGTCATGAAAAATACTGGCGTTATAACACAATTGGTAGTGTACTTCCCCGAATTGGAAATAGAGATCCAGGTTCGAATCCCGGTGACGCAAAAACAATATTTTTCGACAAAATTGATTTTATGTGTATATATTTATAATTAATACATTAATTTAGTATTTAAAATATCACAGACCTATGTTCTGAATAATTACAACTTCACAATAAGAATGTGTTTTCCTTAATACAACTGTTTTGAACTCTAAATTACAATATAAAATTATTCAAAATGATTTACTCAATTTCGTAACTGTATATTTCAAACTGCAAACAAGTGATTAATATGCAGTGAATTATATTTGATAATACTCACAATGGAGTTTACAAATACAGTTTATAAATGCTCAACGCGGTACCATGTGACCAATGTGGTACCACACCTGATGAAATATGTCCCGTGTTTCTGAGTTTAGCGCAGTTGTGATACGGTTTCGCAGGTCGGAATGAAGTGGTATATAAACTACTTATTTTATTAAACTCCCTTACAAAAAAAGGCACAGGACTTGGGATCAGAAGATTTCGGGGGTCAGAACTGAAGAGCCGGGTCTTTATTCTCCATGCAACCGATCCATCGTTGAGGTAGAGATTCATTCAGAAAACCTCGAACGTACCGATGTCATGAGGTGGAGATCTGTCCAAAATGAAGTCTTCTGAATCTTCATTTTATTGCGTATATGAGTATGTATGTATGAGTAAGGTATATGCCGATATACGTTACTTATACATACGTGGACTAAAACACATTTTTATACATGGATGTTCTGTATTCATAATCTTAATCTCAGTTTACGAATGCGAATAGAAAGATGGTATATGTCCTCGATATTATTTTGTGGAATGGAAGCATAGACACTTGACAAAGAAGTGAGAAGCATTTAAGATGTAGATAAAACGCTTAGTTAATTAGTTCTTGTAATTAACGGTTTACGTCTCATGTCCGAATATTAAGAGGCAGGTCGTGACAGGTCGAGAAAGGTCGAGACAGGTCAGCTTCTTTTAATCACAGTATCTGCCTATATGAAATATATGCTTACCATCTTAACCATTATATTTTTTGTGGATATTTCAAAGTAAAAAAAAAAAAAAACTCCCGGTTTCAAAAATATGTAGGACACATGGGCCTCTTATGAAGGTGATTATATATTTATGATATATGTAATACGGCAGTGGGTCATGTGAGATGTGATCTTTTCAACATGTGATTATAATCACAATATCAATCAACGCAGATTAGTTGTCACACACGAGTGTTCAAGGAATTGTATTGTCATGTCCGACCGGCTGTTCAAGGAATTGTACGCTCGGTTGATCAGAAAACAGAAATTCGTCACGGAATTCGTACCGCGCACCCTGATAATTGATTATTGTTATTTCATATGATTTCAATCATGTTTTGTTGAATTTTTCTCTGGCAAATTTGCGATAAAATTATGATGAATATATACATACGTGAATATGAAACTCGCCATGTTCTGAGAACTTAGCCAATTTTGTGCAACGGATCTGGAACAACTTGGATTGCCGCTAACGAGATTGAACTTCATTAATTTGTTCTGATTGTTTTGATATATATATATTTTTTTTAAATAGAGATGCGTACACGAAATACATGTCACATAAATATTTTCACTATTTTCAAACTAAGCTAAAATGCTTGTGCTACGAAAATAGGACTAACTTGCTGGTGTTCTGGAACGAGGCGCGAACCCCCGACCACTAGATCGCTAGGCCGACGTTTTGACCGCTACACCAACAAGTTAATCATTTGCGCATCGTGATTTCAAAACTCTGTGAGTCATGATCAAAAATGTACATTTTATCTTTATCGACTTTTTTAACAATCTTAAATAAATGAAACTATCAAAATTGAGTAGAATAATTGTAGCTCATGTGTGTTTCTTTAAACATCATTAGACGGTCAATTTTTTTTTCACTGTTGGATTTAAATTTTTTATTTTTTTTATTTTCCAATACCAACAGGTTCTAATCATTAGTCCATCCAAATCGAATTCAGAGCATACGTAAAAAAATATTTCGGTCACTTTTTACTTCCGATAATGAAACCCGTCATTATACAAGGCTATTTAAACCTTTTTTTTTTACTCAACACTTTATTAATAAGCGAAATGTTATTTGTAGCAAAGACCTAGATTTTTTACACACTTATCAATACATGGATAAATAAATATTTCAATTTAATTTATTTTCTACGGTAACTAACAATACAATGGAAGAAGGCCATTACAACAATTTTAAACAGATTTATCGAAAAATATTGTTAAATACACAATACATAAAAATCAGTTTAAGTATGTATGTACCGGTCTATGTTTTCTCTTCGAGATCCGTATACTAGCGCTCGCGGAAACCTTAGAAATAACATATTATATATACAAAATAAAAAAATCTTTATAAGTGATAATTTTTAAATTCATGATGTTCCAGTGTCATTGAGAATATACATATACATATTTTTATCAATACACCAAATTAATTCTATAGAGAGACGTGACATTGTGAAATAATTTTGTTGCAAATGTTTAAAATAACCTTCACATGGGTTCATCACTATCAGACATAATTAAATTGAGTTTTTCATATTTTTTTCAAACCGAAATACCAATGCGAAACATACCATGGGTAGATCCTTTTTTTGCGATAAACATAATAGCACGCTACCTTACAACTATACAATTATGTATATTTCTAACACATTGTTTTTATATATTTAATAAAGTTTTGTCATATTTAATAAACTCGACAGTTTGATGGCTCGTATCCACGGATGAGATTTTCGTTATTAAGTCAAATATCTGAGATATAGATATAGGCTTTCGTAGTTCACCGTGTGCACACAAAATCTTAGATATTGGAACACCAACACTTGCCTCGCGCCTCATCTAATATTTGTTGTAAGTCAAACGTCAAATGCAAGTCCTTTGATGTTCCGTTGAGTAAATCAACAGAATTAAAACAGAATAAATGTTTGTAATTTAACGCTTTCTGTCGTTTAACTTTTCAGTCACATTTGCAATGCGGTATTATTGGATGGGGAGGAACATATAAAACTTCAATATTACAATTAGAATATACTAAAAAAAAGATGATAAAAATAATTCTGAAAAAAAAACTATTCAAGTATCCAACTCTTCACAGATTTCAAAGTACTAAAATAATGGACATATACAAATAAAAATCAATAATTTAAATTTAAAAAATTAAATATTAGAAGCGAATTTCGATCTACATGATTTAGAGACCAAATTGAAATTCCAAAACTAAAATACACCGCAACACAAAATCACTATATTTATCCCCATTACAATTATAAAAATTACAGACTACTATAAATTTGTATCTGAAGTCAAAAAATATATACACTGACTAATTGACACATAATTTATAGACTCTCGTATAAATTTCTTCTCTATACACGAGTCTTACTCTCATAGAGAAGCAATAAATGTTAAAAGAAATATATATATCCTACTGAATATTTAAAAAATGTATTATATCTTCTATTATTAAAAAAATAAGTATCGTGTTTCTTTTCCATGTATACAGGTCGGTCTACCAATCTCAAGCGATGATCTCTGAATTTATATCCAGATTAAAATTTTAACACGTCTTCACGCTACTGAGATTAGCTAAGCTAAACTAAATCTCCGAGATTTATCTCAGCCGCCCGTTGACACGAGCCATTACAATCAAAAAATTTTACGAGTTTAAAATGCAAAAAGAAAAAAACACTAATATTTCTTATCTTTTCATCACGAGCAGTATACTGTGTATTCTAGTAGATTGGCATGTTTAGGGTGTATTCAGTATTTGAGTACACACTTAAGGATTTATGGATAATCTTATCTCCGGGTTGTTTGTTGATCGAGACTTATTTGCGTAGTTAATGTGATAAAAAAAATGACGTCCAAATAATTAAAATTGTGATTAGTTGGCAGATTATGTGTGTACATTGTTCACTGAGGATTTTTTTTTGTTGAGTATTAAGATAAGGTATCTATCTGAGTACATTGTGTTTCGTAATATTTTTATAATTTACGTTCGAGGTAATAAGAATCAACCAGACTAACTAGCAATATAAGTATGATAAAGGAAGGTGATACAAATATTATTGCCTTTAGTATGATTATTTTTTGTTAGTGGATAATTATGCAGCACCTACTTATTATAATAATTATTCCGTACAAAAAATAATAATGTAGACAAGGGTGGTTAGCCGATCTTAGTTTCTCTTAACCGGCGATGATGAAGATGATTATGAGGTCGAAAGAGAACGAAAGAAGTAAAACACGTATGCAGAATACTCTGTTTTTATTCAAATTCATAACAATAGATATAGTCACATTTGCAAGTAACTTACACGGCGACAGGCCGCCGCTTGAGACGTTTTACTAAGACGTCTTTGTTTTCCTAAAATCTATCGCACGGGTTTTTTGGCATATCAATTATATGGCGCCTCTTCGGCGAGCAATTCTGTGCAATACACCTATATTTCATTCATTATTTTTATCAAATAAAATTTGATCGTTTTTAATGTCAATCAAAGCATAATATTGAACCATAATGTAATCTTGCTACGAATAAAAACTAAATAAATTTTTATGGACGAGCATTCCAAGAAATTATATTGTTCGTTTACATGTTCTCTGACACTTTTTGACAGGCCTAAACCAAATTTTGTATACTTATTCTTTAAGACCCTGCGCAAAGTATGCCAAAAGGCACCATCCCTCTTCTTCTTCGCTACTTCACCGTTATAGATATCATTCTTTCGAAATATTGCGTAGTTACTCTTCAGGATCTTGCGCAAATCTATACACGGTCCCCCCTTCCCCTGGCTACCTTACCATCGCTTCGCGATATAAATATGAATAATATTAATTGCCATCCATTACGAATAGCCACAATTTATCACCCTTACAAAAATAAAGTAACCCCGCTCTCTTCCTATCAAGGTAGTATTTATTATAATAAAAAAAGACTAATTAACTAAAAACCTAACAGAAATGGGTTTCCCCGGATAAATAAAGTTCAGGGTTCGTATTAATTTATTTTGTATTGATATTTTTATATATTGGCTTATGTTTTGCTGTTTGGGGGGGATATGATTGATCACATTCTGGGTCACCACTTTTGGAGGATATGTGATGTATGCCAATAGGATAGCTTTTGCAATTGATTGCAAAGAGTACTAACGTCTTCAAATCATTATCAACTATTTTTTACTAACTTTCCACGTCCCACACTTCTTTGCCTATTGCTGTTCGGTGCTAAGTGCAGGGTGAATATTATGTTCCAATGCCGAGGTTGTTTTTGAATAATTAGAAAAAAAAATACATTTATTTAATTAAATTTTTATTTATCAATTATATGCTTTATTACAACTATACATGGAATATTAAATTGGCAAGTGGCTGCCTCTGGCAGCGGCACAAATGCGTGCTCCTTTAACCATATTATTCATAATATTTTCGCACACTTCGCGTGTTATTTCAGCGAATATTATTTTGTAGCATCGAAATTGTTATTATCTCATTGGCTAAATATTTCTTAGTATTTTCACAGAAAATAGTCGGAATCAGGTGATCGAGTAGGCTAGTCGATATCACCACTTTTTGACATTATGCGGTTGGATAAAATTTCTCGCAAAATTTCAAACGTAGCTCGAGCTGTGTAAGATTATTTTGTAAATTGCGTTAAAACACTGTTTCATTCCACTATATTTTTTTATATCACGTTTTCGGGAACATCTTCCCATTATCAATATTATAATTCATTAAAATTAAAAACTATTAGGAGAACACATTCTTATTGTGAAGTTGTAATTATTCAGAACACAGGTCTGTGATATTTTAAATACTTACTAATTAAATGTATTAAATAGAAATACCGTATTGTTGAAATCACACGTGTTGCAGGCCCAATCGACCTAATTCGGCCACCAAAACATTTTCCAACGTGTGACTAGAGCGATCACCATTAATTGTTGCAGTGTTGCCATTATTATTTAGATGAAATGTTTTGATGACTTCTACACTTGTTGAGACGTCAGATGCTGCAAAATAAATTGTAATTAACTGTTCTTTACGACTACCAAATGACTTTTTTTGACTTTTGTATCATTTCATTCAGAGTACCGGGTCCAAATGCTCTTATGCTCTTGATGCTCTTACAGCCTTATGAGCGCATTAGCAAAAATGGGGTGTGTTTATTATTATTGTATTATTGCTGCAATAATGCAGGGGCTGCTAGCTGGGGTAGGAGATAACCTCTAGAGAAGGATGGTTTTGGGACGTTTAATATGCGAGGGGGTCATTATGTCGTAGGTTGACAGAACGTTTATCGTTTATTTATTCCGGCGCTGTGAGAGTTTAGGATAAAAACGCTTGGAGAGGTGTTTAATAAATTATTTTATTGGGGGAATACCCAACTCGTGATGGAGTTGCGTAATCCTGGTCCATTTACGTGCACGCAACGCTATTATTTAAATATATATTATTTAGATAAAATGTTTTAATGACTTCAAAACGTTATTGAGGCATTAGATGATCCATGATAAATTGAAATCAATTACTCTCAAGACTACCAAATGCGAACTGACAAATGTTAGCTGAATCAAAATGGCGAACAAACAAAATCAGCCTGGAATATAATATTCACCTGTATTTCCGTAGAGTTTGAGTCCAATGGGTTTTGGATTAGCCTCTCGGATATTACTGGATATCTGGGTTCATCTAATAATTGTCTGTTCTTGCAGCAAGGTAGCCTGCCTATTGAAAATTCACGTTTTTGGCCTATTTAATTGAATCATCTATTCTTGTCTATTTTCTTATTTAAATGTTTATTTTTCTGTCCTTCGTGTGATGCTCGCTATACATATTTACTTGCCTCTTTCATATCAATTAAATAAGGCACTTAATAAATAATCTTACTCAAAGATTTTTTAATATAAAATGGATTAATTCGGTTATCGAGCATACTTAAGAGTTTATTACTCGCAGGCAACGTTCTCGGCGTAATAAATTATCTTACAATTCTAATTATGGATCGTAAATTCAGCATAAAAAAGGCTAACACAAGTGTTACAGTAATATGATATGCAATTAAACAATTAATATAGGATTTGTTGGCGAAGTTAGCAATACTTATCTTATTCCTTGATAATTAATAAAAATCAATGTAAATGTGCAAAGGACAAATCTTTTTTTTGATAAAGTCATCAACACATGAAACCTAGATCTAGTTATATTAATAACTAGCTGAAGACCAGGCATTCCCCGGGTTTTCCGAAGAGCGAAGAGGCTTCATTTAGGGGGATGGGGGTAGTTTTCTTCGAAATCAAACGTAGACAGTAATTTTCCATACTAAATTAATGTATTAATTATAAATATATACATATAAAATCAATTTTGTCGAAAAATATTGTTTTTGCGTCACCGGGATTCGAACCTGGATCTCTATTTCCAATCCGGGGAAGTGCACTACCTTTGTGCTATAACGCCAGTATTTTTCTTGACAAATTTTCGAACCTATATGTTACATTTTTTCAAATTAATACACCTGTCGTTCCATTATTTGAAAGCCATCTACATTATTTTTATAGAATCTCAAATACCTTTGAGTAAACCGACTTGCAGACGCCAGAATTATCAATTCATTTTTATTAAATTTTGGACACATTGATACAACATTATTATTATTAACATTATTATTATTACATTATTTCCTTAATAGTAATTTTCCTTTTATTTTGAACGTCAAGTGTGCAAAATTCTATCAAGAAATGCCAAAATTCAGCTTTAAGGGGTGGGAAAGGAAGATGGGGGCGGTTTTTTGAAATCTCATGTAAACAGTGACCTTCTTCTTGTTTTGATGGGCAAGTGTGGAAAATTTCATCAAGCTCGGAATAAAATTGTAGATTTGTATAAAAAAATAAACACACAGAGATTATGCTTTATGTATATAAATATATAAACGTTGCTATTTATTAAAATATACCATTCCATTATCATTAATTTAAAGTAAATAATGACATGAAAAAAATGAAAAATTCAGTACTTTAGATCCGTAATTATTATTACTTTTCCTTGTGTATTTTTCAAAGCACAAACATACATATATAAAGATTTGTTTATTAGCGACTATACACAGGAAGTAACAGACCTTGTTTTTAATATTTTATGGGCGGATACCTGACTAAATTACGAATCGAAAATATTCAAGGAATATGTGCCTAATCTCAACCATGTCAGAGATATAATATTTTTAAAAAAAATCATAATTTTGCGATTATTTCGATTCATTGAAATATTTTATTGATTTGAGATTATATATTGAATATAAAAAATTAAAGGTCATCGAATTACGAGCGGCAAGACTATTTTTGTTACATAATTTAGTGCCTGATGCAAAGATATAGATTAATAAATAGATTATTTGCAAAATGAATATATTATTTGCAAATTACCTGTCTCTATCTACATAAATTGGTTAGAATTCGATTATTGTCGCCGATAAAACCGGTAAAAATCTTTAATATCAATTTAAACACTTCTCTTTGATAATCAATTGAACGAGTGAAAGAAACATTCACGGCAAACAAATCTATTGGTACTCAAAAAAACTGCCAATATTTTCACTCAACGTAGGAATGTCATCAGCGAATCAGGTCACGATTATTCATTGATTAAATCACAGCTGTTTTTCGTCATTTACTCTGGTTTTATTTAAAGTATTTTTGTTTATATTTTACACGTGAGACGGGTCAATTTTTGAAAGTTTCATATTCGGTTTTAATATAAATACAAACTATTTGATATTGATTACCAAACAGAATTATTATGAATTCTTAATAATTTTCAACCTGGTCTGCAGTGATGTTTTTATACATTCATCATCATAGAAAGACATTCACTGATCATGAAGTTAGCAGATGGATTATTTATTTGATTTATTTACCTACTACACGTTTAATACTTTTAATTAAATTTTTTTTTTTTCCAATTAAAACTTAACATCCATGTAGAGCGATAGTGAGCGATCAGTGTCGTGTACAGTTTAATCATTAAATTATGTGACAAAAACCTTGACGACAGCATTTTCCGTAAAGCTAAATAACAAACGTTTCCTATTACTTATTTCTTGTTAATAATAATAATTATAATGTCGGACAATTTTTATAGGCCATTTACGTAAAAAAATTCACACCAAGGGCGCTTTACACATAAACTGTGTATAGTACTACATTTTCATTGTATTTATAATTGGAATGGAAATGATTGTTTAAAAAGGTGCATTTTTAGTCTTATTTTCTTAAATAAAGCCCGTGATGTACTGTTTTTATGACGCAGGGCAAAAAGTTCCTGCCACCGCAAATGCCCGTTCACTAAACTTAGACTTCTGGCAACGGCTGGTCGGTTCTACAACCATTCCTGCAGCTGAAGACACAGAGGCGCCATTTTATTTGTCGCTTTGTACATCAACTAGCACAATTTGAAATCAACTCATTCAGGGAACCGGAGCCAATATAACTCTTGCACAAGGGATGTTATACAAGAGAATTTAGAAACTCCATGCTGCCGCGTTTAGAATGGATTATAGTCTACCCAGCTGAAACATTGCAGGCTATACACGTGATACCGCAAATGCATTAAGTTTCTGAGTTAGTTGGATTTTATGCTTTGCAGACCCAAGTCCTGATGCTAAATTCGCCAAGTTGGAGTCACAGAAATGCCAAGGTCTTGTGAACGACGAAAAATTGACCGCATTGGGTTTTCCCTTACTTTCTCACACACAGCAGCAATATTTTCAGCAGATCTTGCGTTTCGATGACGTACTGGTATTGGCCGATTATTTAACGAACCGATTGACTTGAATTTGGCCACCAAACGTCGAACAGTCGACTCGGCAGGACGGTTGTGGCGAGGATAAAAATCACGTATTGCGCGGAACGTTTCAGTGGAACGGAGCAGTGACTTTGATAATAAAATTTGATGATTTGCACACGTTGTTCAATGCTATAATCTTCCATGGTAATTTGGCGTACACTACTTAATAATTGACAATAAATTTGATAGATGTCACTTTAACAAAATGGCTGCTATAACCTAATAAATTTCGCGCGTCCGTTTTGCTTCGCATCTATATTAAAAATCAGCGTCATTCTATGAACATTTGATGACGACCTTAAAGAACTGCATAAGTATTTATATAATTTGCTATTTGCTCGTAAATTTATGATATTTACCAAAGCATTCCATAGCCATATAGCTTGACTCCGAGCACGAGCCACTTTTCAGAAATATGAATTATGTTTGAGAATTTGTAACACCTAAACAAATAAAAACTTTGTTAATTAGCCCCACCGCTGTGTAAATATAGTTTGTGGACTTAGTACATTCTGTTTGTACTGCCAATATAATTTCTGCAATTTGTGTAGCTTTGGCACTGTTACACATGTACGCGTCGGGCATTTCAAATAACTGGTTTAATTAAAGAATAATCATTAACAAATGATTTAATTTACTTGGCTGCGCAGGCAGTAACATTACTTGAAATGAAAGGAAATCTGTTTCTGAAGTAATGTTAAATATTGATTTATTTTAAGTTAAAACGTCGTGAATAATTTCTTAACCCATTAGTTACCAGCGTTAGCACTTAACTGCACACTATTATTACGTTGTAAAAAGAAAATCATCATTTTATCTGTGAAATAGTTCCCCGTGTATATATGATCAAGTTATTCACTTACAACTGACAGTTGTTAAATCATTTTGATTTTGTTATGTAAATTAATTTTTGTTTCTACAATATTAACCCTAATATTTATACTTATTCTACCACCTTAATTTTGTCTTCCAGAATAATCTATCTATCATGCAGATTTGTTGTTCTTTCTAAACCTATTTCTATATTATTTATAGAAACTTTATTGAATATTTATACTGCTTTTAATTTCTATTCATTTAAAGCAATCTACGGGGTGTACGAGGATGCGGTTATGAAAGTGTGTTTTGTAGATAAATGTTTGATGTTTGTTGAATCAGTAGGATATGATGTGGTGTGAGCGATAAATGCCCTTAATAACATTCACTTACGCATTTACTCACATTTTCGCGGAGTGTATTTGTGGCTAGAGCAGGTTGAAGACTACTTACGGTTGTCACAAATTTGAGCACAGTCGTAAAATAGAGATATACAAAAGCAATGAAATGCCTAAACAGAAGAGTGTTTTATTTATTTATTTAGACTTTATTGATATACATATTTTTGTTGTAACAAAGGTGAATATATTATAATATAACATGATAAACATAAGATACAATTATATTGCAATTAAATACTCGTAGTTTATTGTATGGGATGGAGTAGATTCCACCTCTGATATAATACATAGAGCGTTGTACTGGCTACTTTGCTAGACTGAAGTCTGTGTTAAAGTAGCTAGTTTTTTTCGTGCTGTTGTGGTGTTATTTAAGATAAAGATTCGACGTAAATAAAAAAAAAGATTAAAGAAAAAGATTTTTTTTTAAATAAAAATGTAGTGGGAGTGTTGTAAAACTAGTGCATTATTAGTGTAGGCACTGTGTAATGATTATGTTAGAATGTTGGATAGCCATGCTTCTGATTGCTCTCTACTCGATTGGATCGTATTGGGTCCATATTTGTGTAATATTATTGGAGTTGAACAATTTCGGAGCAAAGAACATGTAGAATCTTTGATAAAATGTTGTTGCTCTTGGAACTGGCAACTGAACTAGAACTGGTTTTCTGGAGAAGTTATTTGAATAGCGGCAGCGAGAAGAGTGCTGCTCGGGAGTAGGCCTCCCGAACAGCTGCTGGTCGCATTGGTTATTTTCGCATATCGCATTATTGTGGCGTGGGTACTGGGCGAGCTGTCGTGAGCTCTGGTTATACGGTGAGGTGCGTGAGGGGTCGTCCAGGCCCTAGAGGTAATGTACCTCCACAAAACTCTCCATAATACTTCAACTATCTTAGAAATACTTTTAATTCCAAGGCCGTAGCCCTTTTTTAACGGAGTTAAAGAACTTTAAATCTCACAACAAATATATATCGTTGACATTTTAAGTCTACCAAGATTAAACATGTCGTTTATAAAAAAAATTCAGACACCTATCATACAATCCACGCACAGAATATATTTTTATCCTCCCACCTCATATACAGATCAGAACCTCATATAATTTTTCCCGATAAGTCTCCAAATAAACATATTCTATGTTAAAAGTAAGATGCGGCTAGCATACACGTGTGTGACTACATTATACAAGTCTACTACACAACTGGTACACCAGGATAATTTAGTTATTATATTTTATGTCTATATAGTGCAATATTATTTAGCAGAGTGGTATATGTTTATGTGTATTATTAACAATTCATTTTTAAATCTATTTAAATTACAAATTTATGAAAATATATATATTTTAAAAGAGAGTTATTTGTTGATCTAAATTATTTGCTCTCTTGATTTATAAAACATTAAAAATCTCCCGCATTTTATTTAGATTTTTTTTTATACCACGTTTTATAAAATAACGCGTGCCTTGTTTTACCTCATACCCAATTTGCGCACATTTTTTTACCACTTGGACTTCTCACGTCGTACCGTAATGATATATAGCTTAAAAATTTTACAAAGAAATATCGCATCAAACTTAATTCTGTCATTTATTACCTTTTATATATGTAGAGATACATATAAAAATGTCGAAATTGATGCATGTACATATGCAGATATTGTAAAATACTATTTTTGGATGGTTTTAATGATTAACATTTATGAATATCAACGTAAATATTTATCTGAAGTAAATATAAATTTATAATATTAACAATAAAGCGCCATCTGTTGCGGTATTTGTCAACTTTTAGTAAAACAGTTTTTCAATAAATTAGAAATGTAAATGAACTACTATTTGGAATGGTAATTTTTATTAAAAATGCGTAATATAATTATGTACATTTTTTTCTTACAGCTTACACAAGTGAACGTTATTATTTGTTGAAAAAAAATTAAAATGGTTTATTTTCTAAACTGATAATCCATTATGAGTTAAATCTAAATACGTCTATTTCTCATTACGATAGAGAAAATATTAGTACATACGCGGATATAAAATTCGCAAATATTACACTTGTGAACAAATAAAACTAAAAATAGAATTACAAAACAAGATTTATTTGTATGCATACTTTATTATAAAAATAGCATCGGGCGATGCTTGTGTGGTGTTTTGTCATTCGTGCGCAATTATTAAAACTGACAATTGATGACATAACCAAAAGTGCTATCGCAAAATTGATTTCAAATAATGTTTTGGTGTGTGTGATAATCTGTTTTCTTTATTAGCTGAGTTGAGTAATCGATGGCGAATAATGAACAAGAACTGCGGAGTCTAGTGAGTAGAATGTACGATGTATGCAAGGAAAGCGACCTTATTATGAATGTTAACAAGTCGAATGTAATGGTATTCGAGAAGGAGGAAAGCAAGACACCGTGCAAAATACTTGTAGGTAATACATATTTGTAATGAGTAGATAGATGAGTTTGTGTATTTGGGAAGTATGTTTGATAGAAACGGAAAGGCTGAGAATGATATCGAAAGGAGGGTGACTACAGGGAATAAAGTGAACGGCGCTTTGAATGAAATTATATCTAACGGGAATTTGTCAACCGAGGCAAGACTAGCGGTGCATAATGGAGTCCTGGTACCGACACTGATGCATGGAAGTGAGGCCTGGATCACTTAGGTGTATGTGTGGCAAATATATTTATGACAGAGTAAAGAATGAAGAAGTAAGAAAAGAAGTAAAGCTGATATAAGTATAGTGAGTAAGATTAAGAAAGGATCACTCAGGTGATTTGGTCATATGGAACGGATGAATGAGGAGAGAATGTTAAGAATGATATACGACGTAAATGTTGATGGCAATAGAAATAGAGGACGTCCGCGAAAGACTTGGCACGACCAGATAATATAGGATGGTTCTGTTAGAAGCCTCAACAATCGACGAGTTTGTATGAGAAGATGCATGAATGTGGACGAGGCGAGAATCGTGTGTCAGAACAGAGTGTGGCGTTCTATCCTATCTGCCTACACCCGCGGTGAAACGGTGTGATGGTTTATAGAACTAAATAACGCTAAAAAATTATTACGCATTTTTACGAAATAACTTGATTTTTTTAAAAATAAAATTAAGATGCGTACACGGAATACGTGTCACATTAATATTCTTACTATTTTTAAACTAAGCTAAATGATTGTGCTATGAAAATAGGTATAACTCGATGGACTTCTGGAACGAGGCTTGAACCCCTGACTATAAGATCACTTGGCGAGTATCGTAACCACTAGACCACAAGCACGTCAATTTAGTGTGCCACATTATACTTCTTTATTACTCGATCTTCTTATATTGTTCCGTGATGATATATAGCTTAAAACCTGTATAGAAAATATTCAATATGCTTCAGAATTTTAAAGCTAACAGTAAAACAGACATATGTTGCATTTTATATATGTAAATATTAAATAAAAATTAGTTTCGTACGCCAAATGCATGTTACATTAATAGTCCAAAATATTATTATTTCTAAATAAGTCAAGTGCTTCTAAAAAGACTAACTTGCTAGTCTCCGGGGTTACGTTAAAACCCCAACCACTCCAACATTAGGCGAATGTCTCCCGAATCCGATATTAATCCCGAACGTTTCGATATCTCGGGATTTGTAATATTTTAAATTGATCCGGTATATCGAGAGTAGATTCTGTATTTGTCCATCTATGTCGTCTTCGATTATAATTGTGTATTTGTCTATTGTGTAGCCTGTGATGGCAAATATGAGTGTACTTTCTACCCATTGATGACCTTTTTGGTTAGTATTATTGATTATCAAAATGTCCTACATTGAACTCAGAGTGTATTTTTTTTTTTGCACTATTCTTAAACGGTAGACTGATAACATCATCTGACTGGCTTATTTTCGAAGTATTGACATTCCGAGAAAGATTGTGCGGACAATAATTGATCATTGTAGACAATTGTATATATCGATTAAATCACAAGGAAGACAATAAAGACAGATAAATATTCAAGGCATATGCTTTTTGACGGTCGGTTATCGGGACTTCCCGCCTTTCACGGTCAGATTGGGATCAGACAATGGACCGAAAATTATACACGCGTGCGTCAGAGATCAATCAATTGGACATGGCACACACGCTAGGAGGGTAGTAATTTGGTGATGAAGAAAAAAGTGTAGCAAATTTCATGACAGACTTGGGTATTCCCGAAAATGTAACACTTCATGTCGTGTAATGTGGATGTGTATACTGTGTAGTATACGAGCAATATTAAATAGATATTTAAAATTAAATTTTGTGTTTCTATAAATCTTGTATTAAATAATAAATTGTTGATAAAAAACCAATACAATTATATACTTAGATAGATGTAACATTTCATGTCGTGTAATGTAAATGTGTATGCCGTTTCTTTTTTAATACTTTTATTTTAATTTTTTGTTTTAAAATTTAAACTAGACCCATAAATGTCTTGCTAGACGTTTATCTACAGGTACATTTATATCCATTTTATTAAAATTAATATAATCAATACATAAAAACTAATCAGTCACAGTTTAAACAATTGATTTCATGCTTACAAGCTTACCAATTGTTTCAAATTAGGAGAAAGCGTACTCTTTCGTAAAAACCCAGGTAGTTTATTTTTTAATGTAGGAACAACAAATTTTAATGTAGTTGATCCGTAATTATTAGTGATTATGAGAATTGTTAAATTCAAATTGGTTACATTTATTGTATTTTTTTCGTCTGAAGCCACCCTATTTAGTTATAGTTTTATTTTGTTAAAAGGAACAGTAACAGCCCGTGTACAGGAATAACGTTTTCGGAAGAATAAAACAATTTTATATTATGCCTCAATTTAAATGTTGATAACTTTTGTAGATGAGTAAGGTAATATAGTGGTCAATAGGCGGCCAATGTTGACCGCTGCACGTCCACGGCTGGTTTTTCCGTAAAACTTATTTTTCATCATCCACGTCGGTTCCTTATGATCGTGATCTCCATGAACTCTTGCCCTCTTAACTATGTTCCTCCACTTTTCTCGGCATCGTGCACACCTTAGGGCTGTCACCAGAGAAATGGCGGTTCTTTTTACAGTTGGTCAGTTCAACGCGTGGGGGATCTTCTTCTTTTTCTTCGTCCTTCGACGTGGCTCACAAAAACAACCTTCTGCAAGCTATCTTCCCTTCTCGCGAGACGCCCAAAAAATTGAAAGATTCGTCTCAGGCAAATGGTTGAGAGTCTGTTCGTGCATATCGCTGTCTATGGTATGCGCAACATATGTCTCTAGCACCACATATCAAGGGCATCAATCAGTATTCTTACTTAGTTATAAATTTTGAAAATTTAATTTGTTACCAAAAAATTTGTGTTGTGATCCCCTGAAGTAGTGAAAATAAAACACCTGTTTTTTTATTCAGTTCGTTTAATTTATTTGAGACGCGTTTCGCCTTGCAAGAGCATTATCAATTTAACAATTTGAACTCGACAATTTGTATTTATAACTATAATAGAGAAAGCTGTACAATTTATTAGAATTATTCACAAAGGTACAACATTATTCATTGGAGTTCATCAGAATTGCAATGAATAATGTTGTCCCTTTTTATCTCTTATAAATAAATTGTGTAGCTATCTGCCATTATAGTTATAAATACAAATTATTGAGTTAAAATTCTTAGATTAATAATGGAAGGCGAAACGCGTTTCAAGTAAATTAAACGAGTAGAATACAAAAAAAATGTTTTTTATTTTCGCTTGTGTGAAATAATAATTTATTTATTTATTTATTTATATATATTTTGACATCCATATTTTTGTAGTTACAGAGGTGGATTCATAACATACATAATACATAGTTTAATGTGTGGGATGGAGTAGACTTCACCTCTGATATATACAGCGTTGTCCTGGCTACTTTACTAGACTAAAGTCTGTGTTAAAGTAGCCAATCTTTTCTAAACATCTTGTATATGTACTAAGAACGTACCGTGACATACGGTATTAGATGATTATATGAGGCACTTTAACACATATCTAATACCGTAAGTTAGATCAACTATAATAAAGCATTGTATAATTACGAGGGTAATTCAGATATTGATCTATAGAATTAAAAAATTAAATTTTTTTATTGCTTTACAGTTTTATAGGTATTTTTCATGAATTTAACTGACTGGCGGTCGACAACTATAACAGCGGGACTATAAACTTCGCGAACTTATGATATGATAAATACTTGAATGTGATTAAAGGTCTTTACTTTCTGGATTAGCCTCATTTACACTCGTATTAATATTTTAGTGTCGTGTAATTCCTTAAACGATGCATGAAATTTTCTAAAATACTACATAACACCTAGAAGGCCAAACTTAATACACGAAGTTTGCGAATGCTAAATCTCCAGTTAAATTGTCGGGCGTGCAAATTGATTCAGATCTTTCAATGAACACACAAATCGGTTAAATTGTCAGTGCATGCTTTTATCAACTGAGACAGATTAAAAGTATTCGGAGACATCTTCCTCTTGAGGTAGCCCGTGTATTTATAAATGCATTTGTGGTGTCACGTGTGAATTATTGTAACAGCAACCAATGTTTCAACTGGATAGATTATAATCCATTCGAATTGCGGCAGCTCGGATAATACACGGAGTTTCCAAATTCTCTCATATAACATCCCTTTTACATTAGCTACATTGGCTCCGATTTCCTGAAAGAGTTGATTTTAAATTGTGCTGGTTGATGTACAAGGCGACACACAACATGGCGCCTCTGTATATTCAAGAACTTTGTATTCCAGACAATTTGAATGGTAGACGTCAATCTCTCAGATCAGCCTCTACTTCAGCCGCAGGAAGGATTGTAGGATCGACCAACCGTCTAAATTTAGTGAACGGTCATTTGCGGTGGCAGACCCAAAAGCGTGGAACTCTTTGCCCTCCGTCATAAGAAACAGTGCATCAGAGACTTAATTTAAAAATAAACTAAAAACGCACCTTTTCAATAAGTCATTTCTATATGTGAAAATAACTATAAACAGTTTGTGTGTAAAGCGCCCTTGAGGTAAAAGTTTTTACGAAAATGGCGCTATACAAATTATCACATTATTATTATTATTATTATTATTATAAGTAAAAGAATGTACAAAATCATCTAACGTACCTACATAACCCAGCTGACGTGTGAGCTATAGATCTCCAAGCAAAGTTTGTATTGGTAATAAATAAATTTTGTTTCTTTTTGTTCCAGTCTTTATAATACCACAAAGATGGGTGTTTGCCATCATGGGCTTCCTGGCCATAGGCAACGCCTACACCATGAGGGTGTGCCTGAACTTGGCTATCACAGAAATGGTTCTTCCAAAAAATGTAAGAGTATATTTATTTATTGGTAATTATTTATATTCGTGACCAACTGAGTTAATTCTATAATACATTATGCTTTTATTTAATTTTAAATATGTTGTATAAAATATAACGTTACAATTACATGTTTTGGTATTCAGTACTCCTACACTGTACTGGGGTAACAGGTTTGGTCCACAATACAATGAAATATTCGCGTAAAAATTAATTATAATTTTTGATGTGCAAACATTTTAGCTCGCCCCCCTCCGCAAAAAGAAAACTTAGATATGTAAAAAAAAAACATACTACTCGTTACCATGGTGACCACATATTTTATTCAGTACCTTTAATTGACAAAACCACGTTTACATACGTTTTAAATATTTAAAATATTCTAAAATTAAAATACTTTCACGTAAATAACGTATTTTTCCCAATTCATTATGTATTTAACTAAAAATTTGAATAAAATAAAATAATATATATATACTTAGTGCTTACCTACCAGCACAAAGCGCAATGGTAAATAACCGTTTTATATTAAATACAATTTTAAAATGTTAAAAATAAATGTTAATAATAGTAATTCATTCATTAGTGAACTTGTACACAACACACACCTACACACGATGATAACGTACGGCCATGAGAATACAAATTATACTCATATGATTTTTTAAAATCATAATACCTTACTAATACACATTATATCTTATTAAAGATCTATTAATGCTACAATTTAATTTATGAAAAATAACACGTAAATTGCTTTAAAAATTGATTTTAAAATTAATGTTGATTTATTAATAAAATGTATGTATTTGTAAATTGTGTACGTTTGTTTTGTTTATGTTACACTAAACAATTAAAAACTAGGAATTTTATATGACATCATACATTACCAAAATTAAGGGACTTGTATTTAAATTTTTACAAAAAAAAATATCAATATAATGTTAAAATCAAGTGAAGAGTACAAAAAAAATCTAGCCATATGTTACCCGGTTATGCCTGGCGGATCTAGATAAAAAAAAAATACGGTGACAGGAATATCCCTGTGCTAGCTTATCCAGCCACCGAGCGCAGCATTGCCGGCACAATGTAGCGTGGACTAGCACATTTTTTTAAAATAAATTTTAACTAGTAAGAGCTAGTGAACACCTACGACTTTCTGTCGTTCGACAGTTCAGTCGCAATAGCGAGGGCGATGTCGTCAAGTTTGCGCACTGTCATATATTTCCGTAGCACCTCGCCATTACGAGAAAACTGTCCTACAACAGAATGCCGTAGGTGTGCACCAACTCTAATTTAAATACCGCGGAATATCAGTATACGACAAAAAATTAAATACATATTTAAAATTAAATTTTGTGTTTCTATAAACCTTGTAGAATATACTATACCTATATTAAATAATAAATTGTTGATAAAAAACAAATACAATTATATACGCAGATAGATGTAACATTACATGTCGTGTAATGTAAATGTGTATACTATTTCTTTTTTAATATTCTTCTTTTTATTTTTTAATTAAAAATAGATTTATAAAACGTCTTGTTAGACGCTTGTCTGCAAATATATTGATATCCATTTTATTACAATAATCGATAAGTCATTTTTTTTAACAATTCTTCCAAATTGGGAGAAAGCGTACTATTTTGTAAATACCAATGTAGTTTATTTTTTAGTGTAGGAACAACAAATTTTAATGTCCTCAATCCTTACTTATTGCTGATTTTGATTATCATATTAGCTACACCTCTTGTTATACGTAGATAGATAGATGTTGTAAAATAATATAGCTAAGCTAAAAAATATAACTAGATTAAAATAATTTTCTTTATGCCTGGTAATAAATAGAATATTACGCAATATTTAATTCTAGAAAAATATTATTTTTGTATATCCAGAGTAAAAATATAATATTTATTTTGATTAGAAATAAAAAATATTACAGACGTGCTTAATACAGTTAAATAAAATTTAAGAATATTTTTATAAATACAATTAAATTTGTTTATTTGACATATTTCAATAGCATGTATTTTTGAATTATCATTGTTTGGGGGAAAATTTGTGATTTAGTCATTTGCTCAAGAATGTTGTATTAAGTATCTTGATAGAGAGCTCGTACAAAAATTTGTGATTTAGTCATTTGCTCAAGAATGTTGTATTAAGTATCTTGATAGAGAGCTCGTACAAAAACATGCGAAAACGAAGTATTAGTTGAATAAATTTTTTAGTGTACGCAATGAATGCGATTGACGACAAATCTATTAGCATTTTTAGTTAAAATATTTAATAAAAATATAAGTATATCAAAGACGCCTACGAAACTTCTTAATGTCTTTTTATTTCAACAGTATATTGTAATTCAAAACTAGAACACCTGCGCATTAGTAGATTTGCTCATTACTTGTATTATTTAAAAATTATGTATTAAGATTAGTTTTATGTAAATTAATTAATTAATATACCGATTTTGCTTTGTATTAGATGTGAACATTATTTTAGCAAAAAAATAAAAAATTGTATACTGTGTCACAGATAAACAAAAAAACACTATCTTCAATTGATATTAATACATTTAATCGTTCCGTTATTTGAAAGAGCCATCTACCTTATTTTTACAGAATCTCAAATACCTTTGAGTAATCTGATAGCAGACGCCAGAATTATCAATAAATTTTGGACACATTGATACAATTTTATTATTAAAAGAACACATTCTTATTGTGAAGTTGTAATTATTCAGAACATAGGACTGTGATATTTTAAATATGAATTAAATATATTAATTAGAGAGATATGCATATAAAATCAATTTTATCGAAAAATATTGTTGTTGTGCCACCGAGATTCCAAACCGGGAAAGGTGCATTATTCAACTATACTACAGCGACAATATTTTTAGCGACAAATTTTCGAACCTCAAATATCGAATATCAAAAAAAAAAGGCAACATATAGGTTCGTAAATTTGCCGCTAAAAATATTGTCGCTGTAGCATAGTCAGATAATACACCTTCGCCGGTTTGGAAAGAGATCCAGGTTCGAATCCCGGTGGCGCAACAACAATATTTTTCGATAAAATTGATTTTATATGTATATCTGTCTGATTAATATATTTAATTCATATTTGAAATATGACAGATCTATGTTCTGAATAATTACAACATTGCAATAAGAATGTGTTCTCTTAGTACATATTTTGATTAGATTGTAATATTATTTGATCGAGCCTAAAGGGATGTGATAAATTTTATTTCACTGGCACGTGATCGTGAATCGGATAATTGGTGCGACGAGTCACATTGACCGAGTCGCGAGTGTTGTTATTTTGAATTTAATCTGAGGTATCATTAGTTTAGAAAAAAAATATAGAAATTATGACAATGATAGTAATGATAAAACCCATATAAAAATGCTCACATTAAAAATAATGATTTGAAATGGAAAATCATTATAAACAAATTATGGTAATGGGCCCTTCGGTATTTGATCGGTGTGGAAGAAAATTTTATTTAATAATATAGCCCCGACGCAATATCGAGTAATAGTCATGTCAAAATTATAAAATCTCAACAATTATTATTATTTAAATAAATACTTTGTTTATGCACCTATTAAATACAACACATTTAGACAATATTTTATGAGTGACCTAAATGTCAAAGCTTTAATACGTAAACCGAATAATCTACATATCGCATACGTGGATCAGAACTGAGACAACTCAAAAAATCATTATTCAGTAGACAAAAATAAAATAAAAAAACTGACACTATTCGAGAACCGGGGCTAGGTTAGTTGAATTTATGACAGAGTTTCCAAATACAATAATAACTCTAAATTCTTGGTTTTTTTTTGAGTTATCTTAGTTTTGTTCTAGGTGTGCGATACGTGCGTTATATTAATCATTCCCTTACAGTGCTAAAGTAGAAATGTGCGTTCCGGTGCTGTATACTCAGTGTACATGTAGACTTTTGCGAGTTTTAAGTCAGATAAATATGAATATTCTATATTTATCACTTATATTAATCATTAAAATAATAGTACTAATCATGAGAAAAAACATCGATTAATTAAACGACAGCATAAAGATGCATAAAACACGTCTAACTCGGCCAGTGCACGCTTTGAAACTAAAGTGACGATCAGCATCCGGCACCCCGCGCCACGCGCACTGCACCATGCGCACCTCTTTACGTATTGACAAATTATTTAGTATGTTTACAGTGATATTCACATGATTGGCGGCAGTGTCAACTCAGTTGACATCACCAGAGAGGAAACGTTAAAAAAATTTAATTAATAGATATCATAGTAGATATCCATCAGATCTTATATTTAAAGAGTACAATGTCCTAGATATAAGACAAATCTTTATGTTGAGACTCGTTCAATATTTCCATACTAACAACAACTCTCTTCAAGCAATAAATCATGAACACAACACAAGACAAACAACAAACATCTACACACCAGTTCCGAGAGCAACAACGACATTTTATAAAAGATTCTACATGTTCTTAGCTCCGAAACTATACAACACTCTCAGTACCAACTGGAAATCGTTTAATTCCAATAAGATTACACAAATATGGACCCAATATATGTTACAATTAGGTAGAGATGAATCAGAAGCATGGATATCCAACATTCTAACATAATTTATACAATACCTTCACTAATAATTCACTAGTCCTACAACACTCCCACTACATATATATTATTTTTATTTTTAATTTTTTATACATATTTGTAATTCTCTTTTTATTCATGTCGATAAATAACACCACAACAGCACGAAAAAAAAACTGGCTACTTTAACACAGACTTCAATCTAGCAAAGTAGCCAGGACAGCGCTGTATATATCAGAGGTGAAGTCTACTCCATCCCACACAATAAACTATGAATAATGTCTTATGTTTATTGTGTATGTTTATTATGTATTCTCCTCTGTTAGAACAAAAATATGTATGTCAATATATATATATTGACATACATATAAAAAGCCATTCCGCAAATGAAACTATGGAAATGTTTTTTATTTTATTTTAATAATCTAATGTTTTGTATCTTTGCAGATAAGTAACACAAACATTGTCTGTGACGATGACGGGTGCTTTGATGGAGACGTGAGTATATCTAGTTTTTATTCAATTTAAATAAAATTGAAATTTTGAATCAATTTCAATATTATTTAAGTAATAACAATTGGCATTAATTAATATTGAACACGATTATCGACGATTATAAAATATTTTGTCAACCAAAAATGTTAATTTTTGTATAATTTGAACCGTCAAAATCTGATTGATTTAAATTGATAAAAAGAGATTCGAAAACTGAATTTTTTTTTTAAATTTTTAAATTTTGTGTTTGAATAATACAGTATGTTATCAAAATGTTAACAGCAAATTAATCACCCTCTATATATTGTCACGAATATATTTAAATATTCCCGTTACACCATTGGGGTCTCCGATTCTATTTCATATCGAGTTTTATAAGGTAATCTTGGTAACATTTATTTACTAACTAGAATATTAGACTATATCTATTTAACGAGACTATATCCAATAACGTAAACGGATTTGTTATTTTCACAAATTCACTATACAGGGTGTAACAGACCTAGTCCACAATATTTTATGGGTGGATATCTGACTAAATTACAAGTCGAAAATATTCAAGAAATATGTGCGTAATCTCAATCATTTCAGAGATATAAGCATTTAAAAAAAAACGCAATTGTGCGATTATTTCGAATAATTGAAATATGTTATTGATTCCAAATTATTTATTGAATACAAAAAAATAAAGGTCATCGAATTTTGAGTGACCGGACTATTTTTTGTTGGATGATTTAGGGCATGTAGTAAAAGATTAGATTAATAATAGATAAGTATTTATTTCAAAGTACCCAGATTAACATGATTTTGTAAAAAATTCAAACAATATAACAAATTAAATGTAGATGTCAATTAGAAAGATATACATATAAAATCAATTTATTGAAAAAATATATTTTTGTGCTACCAGGATTCGAACCTCCAATCCGGGGAAATGCATTAACCGATTACACTACACCAACATAATAAGGTGACGACAAATTTTTGAATGTGTTCTTCTTAAAAATATATTTTGTATTAATGTTTCCAAAATTAAAAAAAAATAAATTATTAATTAATTCTGGCGTCTTCTATCGGATTTTACTCAAAGGTGTTTGAGATTTCGTAAATATAAAAAAGATCGCTTTTGAACGCTATGGAACGACAAATGTATCAATTTAAAAGTGCAACATATAAATTCGAAAATTTATCGTCAACTTACTATGTTGGTGTAGTGTAATCGGTTAATGCATTTCCCCGGATAGGAAAAGATCCAGGTTCGAATTCCGGTAGCAACAACAATACTTTTTTGATAAATTGATTTCATATGTATATCTCTCTAATTAATACATTTAATTTGCATTAAAAATGTCACAGAACTATGTTCTGAAAAATTACAAATTCACAATAAGAATGTGTTTTCCTTAAAAATTAATTTTTCCATTTATAGTTCTCTCGTACACGATATAATTGTTATTAAATTTGTTTATTTTTAGAGGGAGTACTACAGGTGGACAGAAGAGACCCAGGGGGTGATCCTGAGTTCATTTTTCTACGGTTACGTGATTACGCATCTGCCTGGCGGGATCATAGCCGAGAAGTTTGGTGGAAAGTACTCCCTCGGCCTGGGCATCCTGTCTACGGCCATCTTCACGCTGTTCACTCCAATGGTCATCCACTCTGGAGGAGCTAACGCGCTTATTGTGCTGAGGGTGTTCGAAGGGCTAGGCGAGGTAATTACCAACGCATCGCTTATAACGTACTCGTTACTACGTAACTAAAAAAAAACTATTATTTTAGAATCCTTTTCATAAACTAAAGAATCCGATATATATATATACATTTTTTTTCAAAGAAAGTAAACACGCTGTGGCTTGACTTTATAATTAAATAATATATTGTTTATATAGGTTGGGTCCAACTAAAACTAGTTGACTTTAGTGTATGCACATAATAAAATTGTTTAAAACTAAACATTATATTATTTAATTATGATTCCAATAATGCTGGAACATGTGAGAATGATTCGAATAATATTTTATAACCTAATAAAAAGAAAAAGTTGCTTGATAACTTTTCTGTTTTCCACAAATTTAATGAATTCGATGTCGTAGAACGTTGCAGTTAAATCCTATGATAAGGTGTAGTTAAATCGTTATTTAAAAATATTAAAATACCAAGATTTATAGATTATATATATGAGTTAGACTGAGACCGAATAAATGTCCAAAAACTCACGTTTTTCTTTATTTATCTGCCGTTGCATCCTTTGTACATGCCTCAAGCCGGCTCTGAGTATGCAACATTTACTTTATGATAACAATTCGTTTCCATGCAGCTGCTCATTATCGATAATCTAACTTGCATTCGTGCAGTTTAAATATTATAAAGATAATGTATCAAGTTCCCCAGGTTAACAAAGATTTTTATCCACGTTTTCTTATCAATTTAATTATTTTTTAAATCAATTTGTTGTTTGTGTTATCGAAGATCTTTACATTTGTTTTCTCTGATTGACTTTCTGTCGAGCAGAACTGGAAATATTACAGCATCACATTGCTTCAGCTGTTTTCTATAACAAACTATTGTTTTGAACAATCATTACTAGGTATGATAGTGTGGTTTCGGAAATACCTTACAGTTATAATACTTAAGCCGAAGAAACCGAAATATAGGATGATGCAAACTCAATCATTATTTTAAATATTACTTTTTTTATTTTATTTTTCAAGTTGAGAAATGTCATATATAACATCTATCAAATATAAACTATACTATTAACGAAAATAGTCGATGCACTATTAAGCGGTGCATTAAAATTGCGAAAATTTACTACAAATATGATGAAAATTTCGCGGAAACAAAATTTGCTTTTGAACGATGTCTATTTATAGCAGAATAGGTCTACGTACCGCATACATTGGAAAATAATGGAGTTATTGCGTCAGAAATTTTCGGGATGCGTAATTTATCGTTTCGGAGTTATTCATTGGCTGCCCAGATCACCAGATTACGCGATATAATAACTCATTTACATTAGTTCGCCCGAAATTTTTTTGATAGTTATAGAAACACACTCTCAGGTAATTTATACGGACCAAAATTCATGTACTATCTCTCAATGGCAAATGAATATATCGCGACTATGTCCTTATTTCCAGGGTACCACTTTTCCGGCTCTGAACGCCCTTTTGGCCCAGTGGGCACCGCTGGAAGAGAGAGGACGCATGGGCTCGCTGGTCTTCGGGGGGGCACAGATAGGCAACATCGCCGGCACACTGCTGTCGGGCATCCTGATGAACAACGGCAGCTGGCCGGTAGTGTTCTACATGTTCGGAGGAATCGGCCTTCTCTGGTTCTTCCTGTGGGTGAGTCACAACTCATAATTAATAACCTTCACGCTTGCTTGGTAGATTGACTTAATGAAGGCATCACAATGCTGAAACGGTTCCTTGAATGTTGATTTTCAGTTTTATTTAGTTTGTTTTTTTTTGTTGATTTCAGGTCATTCTTTGCTACAGCGATCCCAAGTCACATCCCTACATTTCTGATGAAGAGAAGAAATATCTCGAAGAGGCTCTGGGAGGATCAAGATCAAAATCACTTAAAACACCGTGGGTTGGAATTCTGACATCCGTGCCCCTGTGGGCTCTCATTGCTGCCCAGGTAATTATTTCAGACTCTTTTTTAAGGTCTTCTATATATATCTTAAAATTTAGAAATTCTATTTATTCACAGAGACTCGTAAATACCCTCACTCAAACGACACGTGCACGATTTATCGTCTAAATTTTATTCTTAATTAATTTCCATCCCATACCCTTCCATAAACTCTTTCGGCCTGTATGATCCCTCATCCGATCCGCATCATATTCGTCTCATTTCCCTGTTCTTGACCCTATTGAACAAAATTTATAAAAAGATTCTAAATCAAATAAAAAAGGAATTAACAACATATAAAATAAAATAAAAATTATTATATAAAAAAACTTCACCCGTTTTTACTACTAAATTATACAATTATATAAAAAGTTAAAATTACCTGATATTAAAAAAAAGACAATTTCACCATGTTCCCCGAATAGGGTCCCCCAAAAATAATCTAACGCCATTGTTGTTACCTCATATGTCGGAGACAAGAGGGCTCAGCCCTTATCCCTTTAACGATTGAATCAGATCGAAATTCTATTTAAATTTTGCAATGATTGATAATAAATACAATAGGTATAGCAAATCCTGGTTTGTGCAAATATCCAGTGATTGATTGTATGTTTGTGGTTTACTATACTGTAAATATAGATTGTTAAAGCACCAATGCATATAGACGATGACGTGACTATACAGATACGTTTTCAAAAATTTTATTAATTTGGTAATTTTCAAATTTTGTCAAATCCACTTTTCGAGAAATTGAGAAAATTGAACTTTGAATGATTTTAAGATAATTTTTTAGCAGCGAAACTATACCAAATTGTCCCTTCACCTTCACAATATATGTGGGATATGGCGCTGTTTGAAAATAAACTTGCTTAGATTTGTCCAGTATTGATTTTTTTGTAACGATTTGACGTTGACTTTGGCTAAATTTGAAATCGCATAATATAAAGAACTCTCAAGAGAGTGATCAAGCATTGCTAGTGAAATATAATAATTTAGAGTTGACGATTTTTGAAAATTACGAAAATATTTTTAATAGAAGGTCCGATTTGTCTCTCCTATAGAGTACTGCTGTTAGTACACATTGATGGGTTTTTGTCATTACAAAGATGTAAATATCTAACACGAAAATGAACCGAAAGCAAAAAAATGTACTAATATTGAACAAATATTAAGTAAATTCACGTTTTAGGATCAATTTGATTCATTGGACACTTCTGTTTACTTTAGATTGGTCACGATTGGGGCTACTTCACGATGGTGACGGACCTGCCCAAATACATGAGAGACGTTCTGGACTTTGACGTCTTGAAGGCCGGAATATGGGCGACCCTCCCCTACATAGTTATGTGGTTTACATCCATAGCATTTGGCTGGCTTTGTGACTTCATGATCGAAAAGAAGTGGACCACCGTCACGAACGCCAGGAAGATTTTCACTACTATCGGTGAGCGATTTGAGTCGAATAGTTGAATTTAGATTGATCGTTCGTGTCTTCTACTATTTTGTGATACTGTTCACAATTTGTTTACAAAGCAGAAAAGTAATATATGTTTTTATAGTAAATTTTTCAAACATCACTTTCCTCGCTAAAGAAATGAAAGGTTTCCATACGAATACATTTCAATGCAATTTTAGTAAACGTATTTGTCTCTGAGATTACAATTATTTTTGTCGACTCTTTCATTTTTAACTATTTATGCTCTTAGAAATGAATGCAATTATAAAAGTTGTCTATTTGAAATATTTTATGTGGCTGCGTCTGTGCCGTGGCAAACATTTCAAATTGTTAATCAATAATCACTAAATTGAATTTAACAAAAAAAAAAAATTTGTATTTATTGATAAACAAGAAAATTTGTTCATATGAATACTTTTATATTGTATCAAAAGTATTTATATAATTTGAGAATGATTTTTGACATTTTCAAAGAGTTTAGTATCAGTACATAAGCACAATGTAATAAATCACAGGGTGATTTGAAAGGACATTTTAGTTTTTGTTATTTTTTTGTTGGTGTCAATATTTTCATACAAATTTATACCAGCTATGTGACTATATTTATATTTTTACTATTTGCAATATTATCGTAAAAGTTTTCTGTCTACAATGTATAAAATCATTCAAGTTTTAAGAGTTATGTTTGAAGTAATATAGATATTCAAAATTTAAAAATGATGATTTTGATTATTGAATGATTATATCCCTTATAGGTTTTTTGAGACTGGCTATTGTATCACTTGTCCCATTTTAACTGCCAGCTCTATTTGAAATGGAATAGACCGCATAGGGTAAGGTTACACCTTAAGGGTCTTGACTTATCTATCAAAAGCTGGGACCTGTCGTTCACAAATAGCAAAATGATTTAAAAATATGACTAATCCCTGCAATTTTACAAGGCACAAAAGTGTGCGTTAACACGTTGTCGCTTGGCGTGACATACAAAGTTTGGCGTGGTAATGCGCTCACGGCATTTAAAAGGTTAATAAACCTATGATGTTACAACAAGGCAAACATAAATCATCATTTTGTCTTTTCCAGATTTTTCAAATTATAATATATTGTGATCTGCTAGTGTAATAATTATAATGATTTTTTTTTGCATTACAGCATCAGTCGGACCAGGAATCTGCATCATTCTCGCATCATACGCCGGTAATAATTCGGCTGCCGTGGTTGCTCTCTTCACTCTCTCCATGGGTCTGATGGGAGCCTTCTACCCCGGCATGAAGGTCAACGCCCTGGATCTCAGCACAAACTTCGCGGGAACCCTGATGGCTATTGTGAACGGGATTGGAGCCCTGTCAGGAATTGTTACACCCTACTTGGTCGGAGTTCTAACGCCAGAAGTAAGTATGAATACATACGAGTATATTTTTTAATGAAAATACATTTTTCTTGTGATGTTGCAATTTCAGAACATAGTTCAAAACCGTCCTCCTTTAAGGTTATCTCCTGCCCCAGCTAGCAGGCCCTGCATCATTGCAGTAATAATAATAATAATCTATAATAATAATAAACACAGCCTATTTTTGTTAATGCTATTTTACTAATAATGATACTTTTTTCTCGATAAATAGAATTATTTAGTATACCTTTCTAGTTGATTGATTTAATTTGTATTACATATATTACGTTGACGATATTTATTCATGAACGATACTTCTTCAGGAAGTAATGAAAATCGAATACGAATACATGTAGTTTGATTTCTTTCGGTCATAATATGAAAAGGGATGTAAATTATTATATTGTTTTAAAAATAATGTCCTATTTTAACCACCAAACGTGAATAAACTTTATTAAGAGAATTTAATTCTCCACCTGGAGAATAAAACTTTTTATTTTAAATAAGGATATATACGTGGAACGCTATGAAAATAGGAATAACTTGCCAGCATCTTAACCATGAGACAAACAAGCTTAAATTATAATCTAAGAATTCTTTAAATGTATTTTCTAGTGATTTCTTCTTTTTTTGCTGTTGTTATCGTATCTTAGGTACTTAAAAATGTGAAAATTGCCGGGAAGCAACGTTAACCAGTGCTAGTTTTTAAAAGAACAGCTGGAGGGGAGGGGGATCCACCCTTTCCCGGGATCGGTTTAGAAGCTAGGGATTCCTTGTCAGTCCTACTCATCTAAGCAAATAACGCGATTTTAAATCCATAACATATTCGATTTATGCAAAATGAAAAAATAGAAGAAATTCAATGTGGTTATTAGCAAAGATTTTAAAATTTAGATCTTCCAGCGTCCTTTAAGTGTTATCTTTATTCACAAAAATGAACAAAGTTTTACGTACAGATGGAAAATTAAAGTGCAGTTCATGGCAGACACTCAGAGATCCATTCATCAAAAAATACTTCCAAAAGAGGGACAGTGGACGAGACACAACATACATTGAGTCACACACGGACAGACTAACGGAGTTTTAAAACACGAAAAATGGAGAGTGAGAGGTAGGCGCGAATGTAGAGTCCCAATAACGCAAGCCGGCCTGACTACCCACCTAAGGAGCTCCAACGAGTCACCCATACCCGAATAAATTCTTATATATAACAAAATTTGTCCCATTACTAATTAGGTCTGTATTCCTGAGCGGGCGGTGTCAAACCATCAATAATACGTTCACTTGCATCTCTAAGTATCTTACAATTCCACACTAGTTGTACGTAGCTTGTTTTTTTTTTTCACCAAAGCTTTCACTTCGTCAATTTCAATATTCTACTACTGTTGAAACGTCGTTCCTAAACTTTTCAAACCAGCGTCGCCCTATTTACAAGGTAATTCCTTCACCCTATGCTTGATTATATTATTGAATTGTATTATTTTCCTTTGGCAGACTACTCTCGAGCAGTGGAGAACAGTCTTCTGGATAGTGCTAGGTGTGTTCATCGTCACCAACGTCATCTTCATTCTCTGGGCAGCCGGGGAAGAGCAGTGGTGGAACGACATCCCCAAGTTTGGCTACCCTGCCAACTACAAGTTCGCCAAGGACACCAGCGTTGACGCGAATGTTGTCCAGTTAGAAGACGGCAAGAGGAAAGTCACGGAGGCGAACGAGGAGCCTAGCAAATAGAACAAATAAACCACCCTTAACAGATTGTAAATATATTATTTGCCGCGAAACGGCGACGCGTAATATTGTCTGCCTCGTATCGAGACAAGAGTCTTGTTCAGTTTATTGTATGTAGTTTCGTACACTAGCAGAATATTCAGCCACATTGTCGAACAAGCCTCGAGTTGGAAGTGATGTCTTTTTATTTTTTTATATAAATAATGCAGATTTTTGCCAAAACGTACATATTATTTATTATTATCCAAATTGTCAGATTGAAATACATCGTAAACATACATTCCTTTCGTGATACAATATATCAAGAAAATTAAGATTTTATACATTGTCTTTCATGATTTTATATACATTAATATAAATGTGTAAAAGCATAGTATATTTGTAACTAGTGTATAACATATTTGTTATCTTTCGTGACATGATTAAATCATTTGTATGTGTATACATGGTTTATTATAAATATAATGATATCGATGAATGTTAATGATATATTATCTTACACGTCATAACGAATAGTATAATAATATAATGTGATATATGAATATAATTTTTTCAGGGTTGTTTTTTTTTTTAAACTATCGAGATATATGTATAGTCTGCTTCACGAAAGAATACACCAAGTAATAAGTGTTAATTTATTAACGAGTTTTGCAAAATAATTCGCATTTTGACAGGATTTCTTCTACAGACTTATTTTGTAATGAAGCAAAATCTAATTGGTGAAATAAGTTATTCGAGATATTTCTCGATATATGAAAATTATGCCAAAAACATAACAAAAGCAACTAAAGGCGTCTGCAGTCATTTATCTTGATAGTTTGCACAGACCACTAAATATACAGACATGAACTAACGCAAATTTCTTGTTTCAATATTTTCATTTTGGTATCACTTACGTGATCACTTTGATACCACTTACGCAATCAAATAGCTCGGCGACATTTAAAAAATATATGACTCGGATGGAACGAAAATTTTAACGATGACAATATAATCTAAAAAATACATCTTGTTTACACAAAAAATAAATTTTCGAAGATGAAATTTTACTGTTACGTAAATGTGTCATAAACTATCGGATTTATGTTTCCACCAAAAATATAAATGTAGAATGTCCCTCGTCCCGCAAGAAATTTTCCAATTTATTTCATGTCTATTATTTTACTGTTCTGAGATATTTTGAGAGTTTGTAACACGATTTATTACATTTTATTGAATAATATGTTAATGTAACTTATTTTTCACCATATGCTTAATGGTGAGCGTCGTGGTCCCCTGACTTATCTGAAACTCGGTGCACAAAGCGCTTCCATCTCTCCCGATCTTGAGCCATGTTGATTTGAAGAGGACTCTGGTAACTTCTTTATTTGGTCTATCCATCTAACAGGAGACCGTTTTTTTGCTCACTTTCCCTCAATTATTTCTACGATCATGCGCTTCTCGAGACTTTCGGTAATCATTCACTCCCGGAGCATGGAGACAATTGCGTGCCTCGCGGTCTGGCATTCGATATGTTCTTTTTCTTCTTTCTCAATGATTACGACTCTATTGTAAACAGGGCTATGCGAAGGGTATTGAAACAAAACCTTAATTTAAGGGGTGATATATTTGAAAATAATTATTTGTCAACAGTGGCTCTTTTACAATTGTTAACTTCTCTTGAAAATACGTTTGTATGTTTTAGAAGAATTATATCAAAATCATACAAATTTTAAAACTTTCCTCAAGCTATAAAATCAGTTAAAAAATACGTTTATCGCAATATCATCAGTTGGATCGTGACGGTTCTGCTTCTACACCTGTCATCTAAAGTACCAGAGATTACACCAGATATATTTTAATCCGTCAGACTATTAAACATATAAACACAAGCTAAGATTAGTTGGTTTTCCACGGAGCTGTCGATATATATCTGACTATGACAATTGTATATTTGCCTCTGAGTAAAATATAAATATTGTTTTTGACTTGAAGAATTTAAGTTATTTCTTCATATAATGACAAATCAGGGCAGTTTTTATGGATTTATTTCATTTCATAGTACGAAGAAGAAAGCGTTGGTACAAAACAATAAATAAAAACCGTGATAATAATTTAATAGATCATTGATCAGCAAATTTGATATACACATGGATTGTTTAATTTTTTAAAACGGGCGTAGCCATATATATATATATACAAAACGATAATGATATATGTAGATATATTATATTAAATATTTTTGTTAAGATTTTTTAATTATTAAGCCAAAACCCTTAACCATGTAATTTTTTTTATTGTAATTATCAAAAATTAAATATTTTTGTTATTTCATTCAATACTTTCTGTACATACAATTAACGAGTATTTTTTTTATAACAATTTTGACAAATTGAAATTACTTTTACTTTGAAAAAAAAAAGTTACCAATGCGAGAGTTCTCATTTTAAGACATATTAATTAATTAAAATTATTGTGACACGTTTTGAAATGATATTTAGAAGAATTTTTTGAATATAAAATTTTCACCCAACACTTACTCCTATTATATCGTTGATCTAAGTGCAAATTGTATAAATATTTGTCCCACCCAATATTCTTATAAAATATAAACATGATACATTTTTTTTATGAAAAGTTATATTTAAAAAAAAATCTTATTTAAATCATTATATTTAAAATTTGAAATTCATCATCTAAATAAGTGAGCCGCAATGCATTTTATTAACATAATTTTAAAGTACTACAATAGTCAATTAATATAATTAGTTTATGAAAATCAAAAATACAGAAATAACTTTTTGTTTTACTAACCATGTAAAATAAATTTTCTTTCATCAAAATATGTTAGTGGAGCGTGCACACGGATGTGAGTCTCGGCTCGAATGTCGCGTAAAGAACGAAACAAAGAGTCGAGCGCGGAGTGAACTGTCATTAGTTGTCTATTGTAGTTTGTTCGCAGGGTAGATTGACCAACTGATGCCGCCATGTCCCATCCGTGTATACCTAAAATGATATATAATATAACAAATGCATAAACATGCATGACTGACAGAAGTGTTTAATATTTCAACTAATTTAATTGATTCATATTTAGAATAAGTTTAGAGTTAATTACTATTGAAATTGTACATTATTAAGTTATTATGTAAATAAATATGAATTTAAAAAAATATATATATATTTATTTTCCACCGAGTATACTCTATGTTTTCCTAGATTTACTCTCTTTGCAGATTATAAAAAAAAAAATAGTTATTTAATAACAAAATATAAGACGGCTACATAGGTACAAGTAAATCATATTTTATAATAATTATTATTATTAGTTTACTAGACGTGGTCTGTTCTAAAGCAATTACCTGTACTGTTTTTAAAGGTTGTAAATGTTAAGGTACAATCGTTTTAAAGTAAGGTAAGTAAGTATAATATAAAGTATTATTGTCTGTAATATACTATAGTTGGAGATAAAATGTGTTGGTAGTTAGGTTAGCACAAATGACGAATTAGTTTAATTTTGTTTTCTACCTACATTAAGCAACCACTTTTGCTATTTTTGCTTTAAAATCGTTAATCACTTTAGACCCTTTTAGATCCGCGGAGCACAAAATAAGAAAGTTCGTTGAGCGAATTTGGTATTCATTTTTGACACTGAAAAGTATTCTAAGATTTTGCTCCTAGTTTCCTTTGCATCGGATCGTGGAAGTAAAGTTAATTTAGAAAAAAAAAATTGTTTTAAGATTGTTCTGGTAAACATTTGTCTTATATCCAAAATTTGAAAGGATTTGAAGGGTTTTTCAGTCTAAGTTACGTCTATGTTACTCTACTAAGTTACTTCAGTTACGTCTAAGTGGCCTCTTGTTTATTACTCTGATGACCCATTTCTGAGCCTTAATTAGAGAATCTATTGAAGTAAGAGCTATATGTTATATAATAATAAAGTGAATATATTTTTTTAATAATAAGATAAAACACATTTTTTAAACCATTTTATTGATAAATCAACATGTTTCGATACATATGGTATCATCTTCAGGAAACAATGTATAATAAAATTAATAATGCAGGCATAGATAAATATAGAACTATAAATGCCCAATTCATAAATAAAGTGTTTATTTTATTATTTATATAACGTGCGGCTACAAAGTAATTTTGATAATAGCAAGTATATTTTTTGATTCTAAGGAGTATAAAATATTGGATATCAAAAGTTTTTAAAATGTTTCTCTTCGTATCCTAGAAATTTGTCACCGGAGAAGTGCATATTGCTTTTTTCACTTAACCATAACAAACTTTTCTGGGCTATCTTCTCTTCTATAAAGATGTTTTAAATATTGGAGTAAATGCTTCACGCAAATGTACAATATAATATGTATAATATAATATCATGTCACATTTATTTACTTAACTCTATCGGAAAAACACTTAAACTTTTTTGCATTTAGTTTCATAAATTTATAATAATACCTCCATCATACTTCTATCGACAGATGGCGTTTTACAGAATTTTATAAACGATTTCAGAGTTGTAGAAGCAAGCAATTACACAAAATATTATTATATCATCATTATTACTTGATATAATAATTAATTTACAAAAAAGAATAAATTTATGTAGCAAAATCAAAGAAACACTGAATATAAAAAATGTATTCAGGAATATGACTACTGCAACTATAACTATAGTTTTTTTATTATAAAAATTACAGGGTGGTGTTAGTTAAATCTTTTTTTGTAAATTTTGACTAATCTGTTTTTTTTATATCCATCAGGTATTTAAACCCCGTTCTAGGAGGGAGTATCCAGGAGCGTCCCACGAGCGTAGGCGAGTAAGGCGGTGCCTAAAGACGGTATATTCTAAGGGGTGGCAAATTAGCGGCGAAATATAAATATTTTAAAAAATCCGATAAAAAATATTTTGTAAAAATACTGTAAAAATTCGACAAAAAGCGGCAACATCGCATTTTTTAACCAGAAAGCTAAAGGACCTGGCCATAGAATAATGCAATTTCGAAAGCTGATATGAATTTAATCAATACACATTAATAGAGATATGTTACGTTAGGTTAGGTAAGAACGGCATCCTAAAATTTGCTTAACGGTGGCACTTTATCTAGGGACGTCACTGGGGATGTCAACAAATAACCTATTTATTATAGAACGATTGGCATGATAGAAAATATCAATGGTACGTCTAGTTTACATTTCGACCCCTCAGAATAACAAGGTTCCATCTGACACTGACACTGTTTTGAGATAATGAGCTCAAAAGTATTGATTGAATTTTAATGAATATTTTATTTAGAGTATGCAAATATGATCCGTTTTAAGGTCTTAACTTATTTTCAGTATTATTAATGCCCACTGTGAGGGAAATAAAAAAAAACATTAATTAAATTAACAATAATGAAATAAATAACTGATGCAGTTGAAACTTTCAGCAGTTGTTATTTCTTTTGATATTCGTTAAACCGAGTTGGTGTGTATGGAAGAAATATAGAATCATGTATTTGGAACCGTTTTCAAGCAATAACATGAGTTTGTATATTTGGGAAGTATGTTTGATAGAAACGGAAAGGCTGAGAATGATATCGAAAGGAGGGTGACGGCAGGGAATAAAGTAAACGGCGCTTTGAGTGGAATTATATCTAACAGGAATATGCCAACCAAGGCAAGACTAGCGGTGCACAATGGAATCCTGGTACCGACACTCATGTATGGAAGTGAGGCCTGGAGCTGGCAGAAAAGGAACGAAAGTAGACTGAATGCAGTGAAAATGAGATCACTTAGACGTATTTGTGGCAAATCTATTTATGGCAGAGTAAAGAATGAAGAAACAAGAAAAGAATGTAAAGCTGATGTTAGTATAGTGAGTAAGATTAAGAAAGGATCACTTAGGTGGTTTAGTCATGTGGAAAGGATGAATGAGGAGAGAATGGTAAGAAAGATATATGACGCAAGTGTTGATGGAACCAGAAATAGAGGACGTCCGCGGAAGACTTGGCATGACCAGGTAAACCAGATAATGGAGGATGGTTCTGTTAGAAGCCTCAACAATCGGCGAGCTTGTATGACAAGATGTATGAATGTGGATGAGGCGAGAATTGTACGTCAGGACAGAAGAGTGTGGCGCTCTATCCTCTCTGCCTACCCCCGCGGGGAAACGTCGTGATGGTAAGTAAGTAAGTATTTTCAAAAATAAATGAACACATATCTTGCTACGAAAGTATGTGAAAGAACCAAAGTAATTTAACTCTTAGATTTAATTTACATTATTTATAATTGTTCGTATTTTTCAGATTTATGTTAAGAAAAAACTACGAGTCACTTTTATCTAAAATTTGTGATGATTCTGTATTTTATCTGTATTTATCTATTGTATTTGACAAATTAACAATTATTCACCTGAGTCCCATTACAAAACGCACCCCCTCGCTACCCGTGATGAAAAAACCGCTTAAAAAAAATATCACTTGTTCATAAAGATACAATATTTTTTTCAAAGTTATAATAATATTATGTTTTTTACTTACTATATTTAAACAAAATAATGAATAAGAAAAAACACAAAAAAAATATTTAGAGATATTTGTGAATACACTTACTGTTGTACGGTGAGATATTAGTGAGTATATTTACTGCCGTGCAGTGAGAAATTAATGAGTAATCTGCTGTTTTACAGTAAGATATTAGAGAGTACAGTGAGATATCGTAGCGTGAATTGTCATTTAGTGAGATAATACACTCACTGACGTACGGTGAAATATTAGTTAGTACACTTACTGTCGTAAGGTGAGATAATACACTCACTATTATGAGATATTAGTAAAAACACTTATGTTCGTATGGTGAGATATTATTGTGTACACTTACTATAGTGCAGTGATAAATTAATAAATATTTCTACTGTATTTCAGTGAGATATTAGTGATACTATCGTACGGTGAGATATTAACGAGCATACTTACTATCGTGCAGTAATAAATTAATGAATACTTCTACTATAATTCAGTGAGTTATTAGTGATACTATCGTACAGTGAGATATTAGCGAGTACACTTACTGTCGGGTAATGAGAAATTAATCAGTACTTCTACTATCGTAGAGTGAGATATTTGTAAATGCATTTATTTATAATTTATAAAATAAAATTGGACTTGCATTCAAGATAAGTAGGATGTATAGTACATTTTTTAGCACGTAATAATTTCTAAGGACAATTAAATAATTAATTGCGGAAATAAAATGGACATAAACTCATAGCGCTATCTAGGTTCTAGGTTCTGCTCAAAGGTTTTTCAGAAAATATTGGTTTAGTACAATTTTTTTGCCTATGTATTGCGAAAGAAGATGATAATAGTAATTGACCCGTTATTACACAACTAAAGAAATATTTTAACATTAAAAAATGTTTCTTTAAGTCAATTAATTTTATTATTTAATAATTTAATTTAATGTTTAAACGAATACCCTTTTTAAAAGCTTGCTTAGTTACATTTTTTGAAATCAGTTTAATTGTTATTGGCCATATATTTGGCGACGATCTCGCGCGCGGTAGACTTGATATGAGGGCGGAGGGCTGCACGGAATATGACGCTTATCCTAAGTATATGCTTGAGAATGTATGTAAAAGGTTTTAGAAAAAGGGTAATAATAAAAGGTGAACAAGAAAATAGTAAATAGATGAATTTTAAAACCCCATATAGTAGGTAGTCAAAATGATCGCCGAAGCTGTGAAGAAAATATGGCACTTTGAAACGTTCCGAGTCACCACCGTGGAAGAAAAACGGTAAAAAACGGTACTTGAAATACTTTCTTTTCAGTCATAAAATATGATAAACAATCCATCAAAATGATAAATATTTAATACCAAATTATAAAACGAAGCTAACCACCTATCAAGGCTGTCGGATAATAATATGTATTTGACAGTATTTTGAAGTCGTTCACTTTGATTGCTTTAATTTGACATTTTTAAACAATATTTATGAGAATTAATGTGATAGTGATAAATTACAATGTCAATGTCCAATTTTGACATGTTTAATTATTTTATCGAAAATTGAAAAAAATACCTGTATTGGTGTACATATTTATATTTACTAATTTATCACCATGTAGTAAATTTTCCTCCGGGTAGGAAGAGAGGATAGGGTGCCATATTAAACAATTCTTACTTCATTCACACTCATGCAGGTTTGCATGATTGTCGATTATTGAAGCTTCTTCCGTGATCATCTTCATATATTTAGTGTAAAATTAGTAAATAAGGAAGTAAATGCTTCAATCAGCTCTAAGCCATGTTCATTCTGTTAGGAAACAGAATAAATAAGGATTTCGCACAATATGAATCATCCGATCCATTTCTGACTCTGCCTAGGGGGAATTTTTAACTTAGTAGGTAGAAATTGTATGGCTTGAATAGAACGATAGATTAAAACGGTGGCTAGCAATTGTAGTAGTTATAAATGAAAAATAACCCAGTAGAGGATTACAGCTCTTCGGTGACGTCGCGCGGTAGCATCCAGAATAACGCAACTATTGATTATATGGATACACGGTGGGCGCTAGCGTAATCATAACATATTATGGACTATTTAATTTATATTTGATTCCCAGAATTTTTAGTAATGCACGGTTGGTTACACTGAAGAGTTGCAAATTCACGGGCGTGTTCAAATAATGCAATCAAAAGTCACTTATTTAATTACCATCATGCTGTTTCATCGCAGGGGTAGGTAGAGATGAGAATGTCACATTCTTCTGTCCTGGCGAACTAGTTCTGCCTCGTCCACTTTCATACATCTTCTCATGCATGCTTTTCTGTTGTTGAATATTTTGACAAGGCTGTCCTTTACTACTTAGTTTATCTGATCATGCTAATATCTTCTGCGTACGCCCTCTGTTCCGGTTGCCTTCAACCTTGTATATTATGTTCTTTACCATTCTTTCCTTGCTCGTTCGATTCAAAATGTTCAAACAATCCCAGCGACCTTATCTTTATTCTATCGGCTCCTAATTTGTTAATTCTTCACTTTATCGTACATAAATATAATATTACATACATGCACCTAAGCTAGAGCTTATTTTTATATTTAAATGTTTTTTATTTGGTCTCGACCGTTTCCCAATTACCGCGGATAATCGGCGTTCTAATGTATTATCTTCTAGAATCATCTAATAATCCTCCGTCACACATTATTATTGTAGATTATAATTCACTAAATCTAGAACCAACGTACTTGATAAACGACGAGTCTAAATAAAATAAAAAATATTTCTGAATCTTATCTGTCATTTTTATCACTGTGATTAAAAAACAGTGATATTAAGTATTAAAACGGGTGTGAACCAGATTTTATTAAAATTCTTTGTAATAATTAGAGAGATGTGGAAAGTTATCGTATTCATTCTCAATAGCCATGCTTAGAAGCTAAACGCGACCGACAACGCAGCTAGCTACTACCAGTCATAAAGCCTCAAGGCACTGACTGTAACAGCGACACGCGTCAGACGGCGCCCTGGGCGGGCCGAGCCACTCGCCACACTTCACTTCACGTACCGATGTCGTCACAACGGCAGCTTCTGAGTCGCATCAAAAGTTTGTTTCAATAAATTTACTGTCAACAGTAATTAGTTTCGATTCACACAACATCTATCCAAATACTCCATGCGGTTTGCTAAGTTTCAGAGATCACAAAATCTTCAAACAGACCAAAATACTGTCAGTTATGAGATTGAGAAGATTTATGGTTAGGTAGGTTACATTGTGATAAGTGAGAACTCTAGGACTATTCGAAATGTCTTTGAGGAAACCCTGGCCGGAACTAGGCTGCCCGTGGAGGAGGGCGGATACCAGGTGCAGATTAAAATAAGGGTGCCCTGAACCTGGAAGACTGGATACCAAATGATAATAATGATCATATATTATCTAATAATTAAAGACATGTCTTTAAATCAAACTTATTTATGAGTAAGCTAAGTTATTAATGAGAACACATTCTTATTGTAAAGTTGTAATTATTCAGAATAGACGGTCTGTGATATTTTTAAAATACAAGTTAAATGTATTAATTAGAAAGATGTACATATAAAATCAAAAAATATTGTTGTTGCTACCGGGATTCGAACCTGGGTCTCTTCCTATCCGGGGGACGCGCATTAACCGATTGTGCTATACCAACACAGTGCATTGACGACACATTTTCGAACTTATATGTTAGACATTTTTCAAATTGATACATCTATCGTTCCATTATTTGAAAGCCATCTTCTTTATTTTTACGGAATCTCAAATAACTTTGAGTAATTCGATTTGTATTCAGTAAGCTAAGTCATTCAATTATGAATTAAATTGAATTCACAATTTTTCATGTACAGGAATTGAAATAAAAATATTTACTTTTCTGTGTTCGTCTACTTATTATTATTGCGTCGTTCACATTAAATGCAATAAAATGTATATTTTATATGTCGCGTTACAACACGTGGTTGTGCATAATATAAAAAAATGTATTATACGACTGAAAACTTTTTCAGTCGCTGAATTCACTGGTTTAATATTTGTCAGTGTTGAGCACGAACTATACTCGCGTTAATTAGATTTGTCGTGAAATGTCATTTCAGTGATTAATTCAGAATAGCTTGTAGGTGCATCGTAATACTATTGTACACGTGTATAATGTTTTATTAATGTATAGTTTATTTATTTAAATATACAATGTATTTTATAAACGTCGGTATATACACATGTGTTGTGATGTATTGACGCAGGTATGCGAGACATATTTAGGCTAATAATATAGTACACATGCACTCGAAGTACTGATAGTGAGTCCTTCATGTTAATGAAGATAATAAATTAAACTAATATTGATTTTGAGATATTGATGGATGTACAGATGTACGTTTGAGGTGTTACCTATCATGTTATGTAATAGTGTATTATATTATACGGTAGGTATGTAATTAAGATCAATTTACGTTTAAATTTAATATTGGATTCGTATAAATTACGTATGAATCCATTGTTCAAATTACGTATGACTCCATTGTTCAAATTACGTATGAATCCATTGTTCAAATTACGTATGACTCCATTGTTCAAATTACGCATGAATCCATTGTTCAAATTACGTATGACTCCATTGTTCAAATTACTTATGAATCCATTGTTCAAATTACGCATGAATCCATTGTTTCAATACTAACAGCTATTCATGTCGGGCCTGTGTTCATATTTTTTCCTGTTAACTAAATTAAATTTCATCTTCATTATCGTCATCATCAGCACACCTGTAATAAATAACCTAAAACAAATGACATCTGACTGAAAAATGATCCGAAAAGTCAGGTAGAATGCAGAATAGCAATGCAGGATAGCACTCATCACTACATTTTTACGGTGGATACGCCTACCGGAACAAAATATCGCGCTGCTTTGAAGAGAGAAAAAGGTTTGTTAATTTTTATAATAAGTGTAATATAATGTTTAAATTGTATGTAATTATAATAATAATAAATAAGTCTGTCATGTTGCGCTGTATACCTGGGCACAATCTTTCCAATATATGACAATTTAACGGCTTTCAAAAAATTGAATAAAAATAATTTTTGAAAAAGGAATTCATTTTATACACACTAAAATTCTCTTCTTTTTCTGTCATACACAGCGCTTTTTGCGTTTTAAAAAAATATATAAGATATTAAGTCCAATTTATTTTCAGAAACATTATAATGGCCTTACATTTTATTATTAATAAGCATAATTTAATCCCCATCCCATTTTGCTTCCTCTTCTTTCTTATGTTCTCTCTACAAAAAAATTGTTTTTTTCTTTTCCTTCTATTAATTTTCTCATTTTTTTACTCCTTCAATCGAAAATACAGCTGTCACACTTTTCATTGCTGTGAGTAAGGGAGAGTGTAAGTAAGACGCGAGGCCGGCTCTCACACTCGTGTCAGGTGCGTGTGTGGCGCCACGAGCGGCATCGAGAATTAGGAAGAACGAACTAGATACAGCGTCCGATATAATATAATTAAGGCTAAATCAATGGGGTGGTCGATAAATATATAAAAATTGAAAAACAAAATTCCAAATTGCAAGACGATAATAGTATGTAATAAAAATTATCTAGGCATAGAGTAAATCCAATAAATAACATCATATTTATTTCCCTAAAGCAGTAATTTGTAGTCAACACTAGTGTTCAGAACGTCTTATGATAAAAAGCCGCCCTTGGGCAAGTTCCAAAATACCGGCCTAACAAAATACCGCCCCTAATGTGTATGACACGCGGGCGGCAGATTTTGGGGGTGACTATTTTATGGGGATGGTTTTTCAGAATTTAAAAACATCACGATCACTTAAATTAACATGGTGGAAAAAAACAATCTTATTTGTGGCAGAAAAAATCTAGCATCGGTGCTAAATCACATACTGTAACGTGTTATTGTATTTAATAATTCAGAGAAACATGTAATTGGTTGAATTTATTATTATTTTTGTTACTATCTTAACCATTGTTCATTAACTGTATGTTTACCTAATAAATAAATTTAATAAAATTAATCTCACAACTTATCTGACCATCACACTTTAGAATGACCCATCGAGTCTTAAAATCATCTTCTACATTAATATGTAGAAGATGATTTTAAGACGCGATACAACACGAAATATAGCTTACGACTTTAAAATTTAATAATTTAAAGTCGTAAGCTATATTTCGTGTTGTATATAAGTCACGTTGTAACAATATCAGTCACACGTGTGTGACGGATATTGTTACCGTGGAAAGCGCTGTATCTCACGAGCCTGCAAGCCATTTGGATATTTTTAAATTTTGCCAGATAGCTGAAGAATGACATAAACTTTTGTCCCTTCACACTTTTTTCTTTCTCTTCTCCTCTATTTGTTACGACCGTTTAAGTTTAGTGAATTTCTTGCTATTTTTTTTTAAATTTAGCTTAACTTTAACATTTTCGCTCACAACTCTGCGAGTTTAAAAGCGATAATTATTTTTAAATATTTCCGCGACGGCCAACGATAGACGGTATCGTTGCGTGTATTTTAAAAAGTTTTTCTTCTTATAATTTCTTCGCAAACCCTGATTAACCGTTTTAGTGCTAAGCAATTTTCGATACAAACGATCGCAGCGCTTTTGCGACGCGTAGCATTCAAACGGTTAAGTGAATTTCGTGTTTTTGAGTTTTCCTCTGTGACACATTCACATTACGACCAATTTTTATTTTTTATTATTCAAGTTATAACTTTGTTTACAAAGCGATAGCGCAGAACTTATTCTGGAGGTAATAAACTCCCATCATTTCAATTTCTTCTTTAAATTGTAAAAAACGCGTATTTTTTTTTGAAAAACGTACGGACCTACCTAGATGCGCCGAAAATGCGAATAAACTGAAACAACCCACCCCGATAAGTGTAAATCTCACGACCGCGCGAGGAAACAAATGCATTCGTTTTTATGTCTTTTGACATACGGAGCGATGACAAACTTTGCGATTTATGAAAAATATCGATTTTCACATGAGAAATCAAACATTTTTAGATTTGAAAACAATCTCTATACACTATGCGGTATGAATCGGACTTTTAAAAAGAGCGTAATAATGGAGGTATCTACACGTTAATGCACCCTGAAGAATAATATTAACCCAATATGAATTAAAAATAGTATTTTTATTAAATTATGTTTTAATATTATTTCATTTTAATCAAAAATGTCGAATTTCACATGAAAAATTAAACGTTTTTAGATTTAAAATCAATCTCTCCAGACTGTGCGGAATAAACCGATGTTTTAAAAATCGTCAAAGAATATAGATATCGGTTTATTTGACCACCATGAAGCGAAATGTATGCCAAATCCGAATTAAAAAGAGTATTTTTATTTAAATATGTATATTGTTTCACCTTTCACAAAGGTGAAAGGTGAAAGCACTTTTCACCTTTCTCCTCTTCAAGGGTGTGGTTCTCCGGCACTGGATCACTAACGAGATGCATTTAATTAGTAAATTCTTCGGCCTAAGTCGTCAGTGAACCGTGATGTGTTTGCGCTCAGGTGAGGCAGATGCCGGAGCACATCTTCTGGGACTGCGTGAATAATCACGCATTCATAAGAATGTTGCACGTGAGATCATGATTGCGGGATTAGAAGGAATAGGTCATCGGATCCACCGGAACGATGACTAATTAAGAAATGAAACGAATCTCGGACATTTCTGGGAGTAAGTTTCTCACTGGGGATTGCTGGGATGGGCGATGCCGAGAAGAGCAGTGGCTAAAGAGTCCTAACGGGGCATGTGATGATTCACATATAACCAACTGATAAAAAAATATGAATTCCGAGAAATTTCTAGAGCAGATGCGACAGGGTAGGGGGGGTGTAGCGGGGCGGGGGATGAGACGCCAGGAGCGGGTCGGGGGTGGTAAACGCTTTTCTAGACGTCAGTCAGTTTCGGGATCCGCTCGCGAAAAGACTTTTGAACCGGGAAGAGAGACGGATACGTATACGTTTGTTCGGGGAACGAAATTAGATTTTCTTTTCGAGATTTACGCCCAAGTGTTTTAGGGGTGATCGTGTTGGTTTTCGGGTTCGCGAAGGTCGTGTCGAAATTCCGAAATCGCGAGTGTGGTGACTGAAGGCAGACCGGGGTTGGCGCAGACGCTGAGGACCATAGCAGAGGACTCAAAATACTAAGTTTACCTTTTAGCATGCTTGTATACATAATTAAAACCGCTAACAAATACTGTAGTGTGATTCGGATCATCATGTAATTCATAGAAAGGGACTGGCGTAACCGCTAGGCTACTTGATATTTCACTTTATTTAATTACTGTCCGTTTTATAAATTGGGAACACCCACCTACAAGTTTCAGTTACATGTATCTCATCATTTAGGACCAATTATATACTACTATTGGCCGTGTAAATAATCATGTAACTATGTACGTAATTATTTGTGTATTTACTTATCCGCGGAAATCTAAATCTAAAAATCTCATAAATCCTGTCGTGGCTCACGCTCCTGCGGCGGGACGCATTTTAAAGATTACATTTTCGATCCGAAGTAATGGCAAGTAGGTAGAAATGATGAATTTATCCGAGAACCTTGTGTGTTTATTTACTTTGGGGACGCACAATTTCATGCGTATGTAAATCGTACTGACCTTTATTATTGACATTGTGCTAACAACTCACTGAACATTTTACTTTACGACACATCTCACAAGTAAGACTCCGCTCTGATTCCTACATTATGTTAACATTTACCCTTTCGGTTATCAAGCTGAAACCAGGTGTTTCATTCTACCGACTTTCAACACCTATGCGAATTGTAGTTTCCTAAGATGATTTGATTGGGAGGAAAGGGTGCTTTTGGAGGCTGAACAGAGTCATTCGGTGGCATGAAGCGTGGACGGGCTAGCTATGGTTATATTGGTTTGGTAGTGACAGCCAGAATGAAAGAGTTATTGAACATCATCGGTCTGCGTAGGGTGCACAAGGCTACAGGCTAACTCTACGTATGTTTACCGTTCATGATCTGTTAACCGATATATAATCTGGCGTAAATAGTTTAGTCCGCACTGGGTTGCATCGAGGTGATTTCTGTGTGGTCGCCGTGGTACCCGTACTTCAGCTGTATGAGGAGGATGATAGTAGTGTCTCTAGAGGTTAATACCCCGAGACAGTGTTCCTGAAATGTTCTACAATTAAGCCGCCACGTCGGCAATCCACACACATACACACGCACCAGCATGCAGTAATAATAATCCTAACTATTTGTTCCTGGCTTTATTCGAGAAACATTGTTCGAGACACCGAGGATCATCCTGCAGATAAATCAAACTATACATCGGACACCACATGACGTGTGTTTTCAGACGCACCCAAAGGAATCAAGGGAATTTCCTGAGAGTCGTACTGTCATGTCACAACCTCAGCACAATTAATTACCTTCAGTGGTGGACGCGGCCCCGGATTGGCCACTTTCCTACCGATACTGAATAGCAACATATTGGAGATACAAAGACCTCGGCCATGCATCTTGAATGAGTCATAACAAATGATATTGTTCTCTAAGATATTGGCCGAATCAAAACTTTGAATCATCATCATCATCATTAAACCTTTGAACGCGTGGGTGACACAGGGTTCGGGGTTAAGAACCCGTCGTCTACCGCGAATAGGCACCAGGCGTACGGGTTTCTTAATCTGGGGTTTTGATCAGGGGAGCCGAACGATCGCCACAGACTGGTGTCTGGAGAACTTATCCTATAATCACGGAACATATCTGCCAAGCGAGGCAGGCACTTAGCATGTCGCATGTTGTTCCACATGTCCATATAATTTATGAACAGTTAGGCGAAGCCACGAAGCGGCCACAGTCACGAGTACGAGTCTACGACAAGGTTGGTGTCCTATGTATAATTTCTTTCTCACTCTTACATTCTAGCTCTGAATAATACTTACATACATATAATTTCTCCCTCACTCTTACATTTTAGCTCTGAATAATACGTACATACGTATAATTTCTCCCTCATTCTTACATTTTAGCTCTGAATAATGCGTACATATGTATAATTTCTTCCACACTCTTACATTCTAGCTCTGAATGACACGTACATAATTAATGCTATAACGGGCGCGCTCGAATATTATACCGCTTGACGGGAAGTTTTCTGTTATTTAGTCGTGTACTATAAGATAATCGGTATATTTATTTTAATAATTGCTCTATAGGTATTTGATCGGCTATAATATTTGGATATTTGTAAACTTTAGATATTTGATAATTGAAAACGCGGGTTAAAAGAATTAGGATTATTACGGACATAACATGGGGAATATTCTTAACCACTAGAACGATCACGTTGGCCAAATTTAGATATTAAGCGAACAAACTAGCATTAAGAGTAAAAATTAGTATTAATTAAGGTAGAAAGCTAGATCTCCACACTGGCGACGGAGGCCAGGAGGATATAAATTAACACGAAATATTATTTAAGTGAGTAGGAGAATGTACGGGACCCTCACACTGGGCCTTGCGACCAGGAGATCAGGAGCGCGATCAGGAGATCAGGAGTTTATTATTTATTATAAATTAATAAATTTGGAACTTTGGAGAATGGGGTAGGGGTTAGGGATTTACGGATTTGTTACAGGCATTTTACTTGGTCTCCGGAGTTCTTCCGTCTTTTCTCTACTCATTGGTGGCACATTTACCACCCTTCCTACAGATTGCACGTTGCTGTCGTCTACAATCATGGCAAACAGTAAGATTATTCCTACTGCCTACAGTAAGATTATTCCTTCACGGTTTTGGGTCATAATGATAATAATGAAATCCAATCCATGATCAGTGCTTTCTCCAATCTCTTGGATTGAAATTCCATTCTAAAAAAGTTTCAAGAAGAACCGTGGAATTTCTTAATCTATCCAAGAAAGGAAATATCCCATTTCCTTTAATTACAACGAGAATTGATAGCGATTAATCGAAGCGTCGACAAATACTTAAAATTGTTTAAGTATTCGTCGAATTTGTTATTGAACAATAATCATTCACCATTCACCATTCACCATTTCACCATTTTACCATTTCACCATTTCACCTTTCACCATTTCACTATTTCATCATTTTACCATTTCACCATTTCACCTTTCACCTTTCACCTTTCACCATTCACCTTTCACCAGTCACATTTCACAATGCATCTTTCACCTTTCACCGTTTCGTCTTCACCTTTCACCATTTCACCATTTCACCTTTCACCTTTCACCATTTCACCATTTCACCTTTCACCTTTCACCATTTCACTATTTCACCATTTCACTATTTCAACATTTCACCATTTCACCATTTCACCGTTTCACTGTTTCACCATTTCACCTTTCACCATTTCACCATTCACCATTCACCTTTCACCATTCACCTTTCACCATTTCACCTTTCACCTTTCACCATTTCAAGATTTCATCTTTCACCTTTCACCTTTCACCTTTCACCGTTTCACCATATCACCGTTTCACTGTTTCACCATTTCACCTTTCACCTTTCACCATTTCACCATTCACCATTCACCATTCACCTTTCACCATTTCACCTTTCACTTTTCACCTTTCACCATTTCACCATTTCACCTTTCACCTTTCACCTTTCACCTTTCACCTTTCACCATTTCACCATTATATACTACGCCTGTGTGTTCGCAATAGGTTTACACTTGTGTTTTTAAATTGTTTGTTCACAGGGGCACAGTTTGCTTTTAGACGTTTAATACTTAATTTTCTTAGTAAATCAGTTTAAACTGCTTACATAACATCACGTCGTTTTCCCGCGGGGGTAGGCAGAGAGGATAGAGCGCCATACTCTTCTGTTGTTCTGTTGCCACCACACTGGGTTTTTTGATTAGTTTAAGTGCGATTTTCATTTTGAAAAATTCTAGCAATTGGTGAATATGTTATGTATTTAAAAACATGAAACATTTCTTCTTCTTCTTCTTATTTTCCTATCAAAACGCTTCTTATAATTTTATTAAGTGTATTGATGATTTTTTAAATTTTTTTTTTATTCTGCAAATTGACAACAGAGTACTGCGTCTCTGCAGGATACGTCTGCTACCGGGCGGTAGCTGTGCGGGCAGTCTAGTTATAGTATAAATATAATTGGGATGTTTGAGAATATTCACAACTTAATGAATTAAAAAAAAAAGAAAAACAGAAGACCATTTTCTCAATTCTAATTTTATTTTAATGCTAATCAGATAACAACAATGTATTTTTTTAATCTTTTATGCCTTGTTTCGAGAGATTAAATTCAGTCTAAGATATGATAAGCTACAAATTAACTTTATAATGATGTCTGCAATTAAAAATATGTAGGAACTTAAAATTATTTAGGTAAGCAGATATAAATATTTTTCTTGTATCCAGAACGTTTGAATCATACGGAGTCGTAACATGGACCCTGAGAAGGAAAAAAAGTAACATGGTTGACGCCTTCAAGATGTGGGGTGTTGGTGTTGCATGAAAATATTTTTTTCTTACTTTTAGAAATTGGTAACTAGAGGTCGATCTCCAATAAAATGAATACGAAACGTAATCGGAGCCTCGCTACACGTCGCACTAAACAATGTCCAAGATCGCTAATGTACTGCTGTACAAATTTATATTTTCTCTATAGGATTATTATACATTATTTATTACAGTAGTTTACTGGCAAAATATTATACAGATAGCAGGCGCGGTCGCTTCATCCATACTTTAGATGCTCCGCATCCCTTGTGTTCTGCAACTGCACTGCTACAAATAAATTCGTCCTATCTAAAGAGACCCGTCTCTAAAGAGACCAGTCATAACACGCACTACGACACAGCGCGCACACGGAGCGAGTCGAAATACACATACATTCTCAACAGCATACATATATATACCAGCAACAGTGGATTCTACTATTCGTCGCGTATCCACAAAGTTAGAAAGAATTTCGATAGTTAGAAAGATTTTCGCGCATGCGCATTCAGTTCAGCCTGTCAACGTCTTCGAACACTGTATACGTATTTGTTAACAGCATCCAACGTACAACAAACGACTTTAATGCATATGGGTATAATGCACAAAATAGCGTACATATTACGAAGTGAGCGGATTGTTTTGAGAAATTTGTTTGTGTGACGCATTTTTGACAGTTTGGTTTTGAATACTTGAAGCCGAATAATTTAAATATTGAATATCTTTCGATTGTGTTATATTTAATAGTAGGTTTCCAGTATCCCTTCTACAAAAAGTCACCAACCGCCACTGATAGATATACAGTCAATTTCTAAATGATTTATTAATCTGCTTCTTATAAGTATTTTTGAAGCTAAAAAAAAACCACGTTAAAGTACTGTATACCCATTTTCTATTCTGGTAAATAAGCACCGTGTACATACATACATAATATATTGCTTTAAAAACATTTCGATAAGACTCCGTGTATGTTTATATGCCCGCGATTGAAATTTAGGCAATTGATTTCCCGTAAGCCATAAGCCTGTAATGGAAATTGTAGATAAAAGCAAAAAAAAATAATCGTGGAATTCTTTACGCGTGTTCCCAACAGTAACACAAATAAATACAATTTTAGAAGTTTGTTTGGTTCTATATTCTGTCTATTTATATTATAAAGAGGATATTATCGTCTGCTAACTGCTTACATTAATATTTATGGGTCCCTCGTGTAATACCGTGTTGATAAACGTTTTCTATCCATATCATCTTGCTGCAACAGAGATTGATAACATTTTTTTAAAAACGTAAATATTTTACTCTAAAACTCCAAAAAAGCGCGTCCCCGGCTGAGAGTTTAAAATTATTTAAATTATTCCTAAATTTTCTCGTCCGATCTTTGAGATCTCCATCTCTATATATATATAAGATTTATAATATCAATCTCGGTCATTTTTCTTTTCTGCCTTGTATGTATAATTAGTACAATGAGATTAATGCTAACATTATTATTCATATTCTTCATGACAGGTATTTGGTTGATATCGGTTCGAACGTATAATATGTGTTTGTCGTGCAGCTATGTCAAGCACGTATTGTATAAGTCACGTGTTTCGGTATTGTTAACCTTGGAAGCCATGCGCTTTACACTGTACGAATTACATGTTTTATTATTTATTTCTTTATATATATATAAACGAGAATAAGAAATATGAAAAATCGCCTAATTTATTGTAGTTCAGAACACAAAGTCAAAATTTGTGATTGTATCAGAACATTGTTATTATAAATATATTTTAATTATAAATTAAGTGATTTTAACAAACATTCCACAGAAAAGTTTCAGTAGCACATAATAATTGTGTCGACTTAAAATTTACTTGTATTATGTATAAAACAAGTAAGTCGGTCTTCAAGGCTATCATCACATGGAATTTGAAACGAAAATATACTGGTATCAAAAGAAAATATAATTTAAACGTAATTTTTAACGTTTAAATGCTTCCTTGGGTGATTTAAAACCCCACCGAAAAAAATACGTACATAAAAAAATAAAACACCTTTATTTAATTTTTTAATAGTATCAATATACAGCAGCTTTCAGAAAATTTTGTTATTTTATAAATTAAATATTTAATAAATATGAACCTAAATAAGATAAAACATATTTTTTGAAATTTTTATTTTTTTAATAATACTTATATTTATAATTATGTAGCATACACGAAAAATAATAATAAATAATAAAAGAAATACCCACGAACACGACTAAAACATGAATATAACTATTGCTTATAAATGATTTCAAAAATGTACATTCCTACCATAATTGTTTTTGGAATTTTGTAGAACTTCGCGAGATTTTGGTGTAACAAAAACATATTTTACAAGCTTAATTCACTAAAAACATGTGCACACACCATAGCACTACAAGGAATAGCGAATTTAGGAACTCTCACCAATACCCGGAGAATAACCTAACATATAAAAATTAGTGGGGTTCTGCATTACCCCAGGGAGCTATCTGGAATTATTTTAGATTGCACAATATATTGTAATGTAATGAATAATGAAAAACATTGATTTGACTTTGAATTTAATCGATAAAGGCTCATTGTTAAATCTCACATAGAGAAATTGATAACAGGTTAATAGTAATACATACTTAGCTGGCAATCTTCGTCAAGTGTGGCTATTCATCAGTTTAATCAGCAAATAAAAATACAAATGTAATCACAATAAGTTAATAAACCTTTTACGTAGACATATCTCTCAAAGCGATTAATTTAATCAATAAGATTATCGATGTATTTCAATTAATTAATCAAAATATCAATATCTTTTATGCCACTATATCCACGAGTCGAATTTGGCCTCCTTCAAAACTGTTTCGGTTCAGTCTCCAACGATTCCTATCCCTGATTATTTTTCTTCAGTTTCTGGACCTTCCCATCCTTCTTCAGTCTTCTTCAGCCCACCTCTTTCTTTCTCTGCCACTATATCGCTTCAGTTAGGGTATCTATTTGGTCATAATCTTTGGTGTCCCGTCATCTGGTATTCGCTCAACACGGCCATCCCATCGAACCCTCTGGGACAATTTATGAAACAGCGGTTATATTCTCTTGAGGTATCTCGGAGAAAACTCTCGGTTTTCGTAGACCACCGTGTCAAAGATTCACCATCTCTCGCTTCATTTCATGGTTATTGTACGTCAAATGTTATTCAACTAACCATTGATATTCCGTCCGTTAGTTGGATTGTTTGTAATTAAATAACTTTTATTTGTTTAATTTTTCAAAGTAACGTTAGTGCGCACGAGTCGCTATCAAATTAAACATCATGTGACTACATGGGCTTGCAAAACGATCTCGAGAGTTTATTTCTAGACCAAAAACTCAATACATGTACATGGTACCGAGATTTATATTAACTAAATGTCTGAAATATATCTCATCGTGTCTCGTTCCGCGGACGCGGGACACGCAAACAATTTTTTTTGTTTATTCGATAATTATAATGTCGCTATTATCTCAACCTCACTTTTTGAGGGATTCCACGTACTCACAGCCAGCCCCTGAGTTTATCTCTCGGTTCGCAGGCCTCTGGTTTAGAACCTCACGTACGGAACATGACAAGTGAAATTATGGGGTTTTCAGATAAGCGTCGTATAAAATAGGCACCTTGGGTATGATGCCCGCCAGTCAGTTAATTTTGGCTACCGGCGAGAAAATTTTGCACTGTGTCGTAAACAAATTTAATTCTGGAATTACGATTATAGAACTTAAATAATTGAAAATAAATTAATATTTAAAGTGTATTAATACAGAATCAATGAAAACACAGTGAAGTTTGTTACAATAGTGGCTAATTAAAAAATTAAAAATGTTAACTGGGTGGAGATTAAGACTTTCGAAATGTATGTTATCATATTTTACATTATTTCACATTTAATTTATTTGATTAATTATTATGGCATGAACAACCTAATAATTATTAAAATGAACACATTCTTATTGTGAAGTTGTAATTATTCAAAACATAGATCTGTGATGTTTTAAATACTAATTAAATGTATTAATCATAAGGATATACATATAAAATATACATGTAAAAACAATGTAGATAGCTTTCAAATAATAGAACGATTATAAAAAGTGTAAAATACAGGTTCGAAATCATTGTCGCTGTAGCATAGTTGGTAATGTACCTTCCCCTGATTGGAAAATAGATCCAGATTCGAATTTCGGTAGCGCATTAATAATATTCGATAAAATTGATTTTATATGTATATCATTACAATCAATAAATTTAATTAGTATTTAAAACTAATAATTATATCAAATGCGTTTAGTTTTATTTCACGTAACTTCTACATAAAACTGAACATTTCTCTGATACCTTTAAATTGATCTAAGTCTAATTTTGCACAGTTACACTTTAGGATCCAGTGCAAAATAAAAGTTTTATTTTCCCCTTCTCCATAACCCCTATTTTAAATTATAATTAAATCCATATCCCGGGGAACGCCGTGTATGGATCGCTAATAAGTTCTAATACAAGATTTAATGCAATATGCAATAATATAGTAATAGAATTGATATTCATTATTTAAATACTACATAAGTAGAAAAGAATCATAAAAAAACAATTAATTTTGTTTATTGTGAACTGTTTATGATCTGAAGATGAGGAGTTAATTAAATTATGCAAGGTTTTTCTACGCACTCATCTCCTATTTCGGACTAATCTCGTGCACGAGAGAACTTTAAATTCGAGAAAAGGTATTAAAGAACGTTAAATATTTCCTGAGAATTTATACTGTTTTTCTTGAGTCAGAGATAACTAGATTTTTTTTTGTTTTATTAATTTTGTTAATATACTCGTACAGAGTGAATATTATGTTCCAGGTCAATGAAGTTTTTAAATAATTACGAAATGAATCACAATTTTTTAATTTGATTTTTATTAATCAATTGTATGATTTATTTATATGTATTTATTTATAACATTCTCGCACACTTCGCGTATATTTTCAGAAATTTCATTTCGAACATTGTCCTGTAGCATCGGAATTGTTGTTGACTTATTGGCGTAGATCTTTCCTTCCATATACTCCCACAGAAAATAGTCGATGTGACTATATTTTGACATTATGCGGCCGGGAAAGATTTATCGCAAAATTTCAAGCGCAGCTCAGGTTGTGTATGATGTGTCACCGTCCTGTTATAAGTACATGTGTTGCAAGCCCGATCGACTCAATTCGTCTATCAAGAGGTTTTACAATATGTGACGATAGCGATCACCATTAATGGTTACACCATTGTCATAATTATTTAGATAAAATGTTTTCATGACTTCAACACGTTTTCGAAAGATTTAATGCTTTGTAATAAATTGTATTTAAATGTTTTTTATGATTACTAAATCCAAACTAATATATATTTGCTAAACCAAAATGGCGGTCAAACATAATCGGCCTGGAACATAATATTCACTTTGTATTGGAAGCGTGTTGGAATTTAGATATATACTATTTGGTGAACATTTCGGAATCAATGGAGTTCAACATACGAATTAATGTCATTGTTGATGATGCAGGTGTTCTTATCAGCTCTTATCTACTAATAATAAAAAAAGTACATCTGAAACACGGTCCGTTGCTCATTTTGGCAATGAGTGCTAATATAATATTTATAATATAAACTAAATGTATTGATGTATTAAATTTGTATTAAAATATCAAAAAAAATATTTTTTAAAAATACTGCAAATTCGCAATAATAATGTATTCTCCTTAATAATATATAAGTTGTATGAATGTTTCCAAAATTTAATAAAAAAATAATTAATTCATTTAATTCTAACGTCTCCTATCGGATTTTATTCAAAGGTGTTTGAGATTTTCCATAAATATATAGTTGATTACTTTCAAATAATGGAATAACAGATGTATCAATTTGAAAGTGAAACATATAAATTCGAAAATTTGTCATTAACTTAGTGTTGACGTGGTGTACAGGTTAGCGCACTTCCGCGGGTGGGAAGAGTTCCTGGTTCGAGTGTGGGTGGAAACAAAAATATTTTTATGATAAATTGATTATATCTATCTTTCTTATGGATACTTAATTTGTATTAAAATATCGCAGAACTATGTTCTGAAAAAACTGCAACTTTACAATAATAATGTGTTCTTTTTAATAATATTTATGTCCTCTAAGTGAATTAAAATCGTGTAATTATTATGTACATGAAACTGGTATGATTTTTGAGTTAGATCTGTAGGCTGGCTAAGCCGACGTTTTTGCACAGTTACACGTGCGATTTTCATGGTTTCCAAGGCTTTTTAAGGTTAAACAAATGTTTAACTATATATATAAGGTTTTTTTTTTTTTTATTTTAGTTGCTTTTATTTTTGTTCCTTGCTTTTTGTTTACGAGGATTTTTTAACAAATGTAAATACAAAATTTTAGCTTAAAGGTATATCATAGACATAGTAATAAAGAATGTAAAATAATGAATAAATTATCATAAACATAAAAGATATCGCAAACATTAAAGATAATAACAATTTTAAAAATACAGTAAAATAAAATATTTATAAGGGTAATAAGAAACAATAATAATTAATGAATAACAAAATATTATATAAATATATAAGGTTAAAAACATAGCCTTACATATATTTATATATCACTGATATTTGGAATTAAAACCTGGAGCTGGCAGAAGAGGAACAAAGTAGACTAACTAAATTCAGTGAAAACGAGATCACTCAGGCCTACAACTTGGAAATTCGTTTATGATAAGAGTACATAATTAACAAATTAGGAGAGAACGTATACCCGATCTTGTTGTTTGTACACTTGATCTGGTTGTGTGATCAGTAGTAACTTTTAACTTTAGTAAAAAATGTTACTGAAGTAAAAAGTTATGCGAAAACGAGTTGTTTGATTGTTGGTAAAAAATATTTACTGTTACTATTTACTATTTATTTAAATATTAATCTTTTAACTGCTAACTCTATTTAAAATGAAAGACACCATATAGAGTAAGACTAGGATTTAAGGGTCTTGACTTATCTATCAAAAGGTGAGATCTGTCGTCCACAGAACTCAAAATGATTTAAAAATTTGACTTTAATCCCAGCAAATTTTAAAGGTACAAAAGTGCATGTTAACAGCTTTGCGCGATTTACAAATTTTGGCGTGTTAACGCGTTTGTGGCATTGGAAAGGTTACTTTTTCCCTATCTTGCACCGCTTTAGTACTTCCTGACATATCAAGTTTCAATCTGTCTTTATTCAGTATTTATCCCAGCTTAGTACGGGTCAACCCTAAAGTTCCCTCTAAAGTTGCCAAAAATATACATCTTGGTAGTTGTTCCTCTGGCATTCCATCTCAACTAGAAAAAACACATATTAAACCTAGCTAAACGCATAAGAAAACTTATTTACCTTTTTTAAGGAATACGATTGGAAAGTTGACTAGACTCTTAAGATCGGTGTTAATTAATTATGCGATTTTTGTTTGGGGAGGAGCAGCAAAAACATTATTAGAGCCAACTAAAAGAGCACAGAAGACAATTAAAGATATTTTTAGATATCCATCAGATCTTATATTTAAGGAGTACAATATTCTAGACATTAGATAATTCTATTTGTTGGGACTCATACAATATTTCCGTGCTAACAACAACTCACAATAAATCATGGTAACAAAACAAGGCAACGAACACCAGTTCCGAGAGCAACGACATTTTATTGACGTTTCTAGATGTTCTTAGCTCTGAAACTGTACAACATACTCAACACTAACTGCAAATCGTCCACTTCTAATAAGATTACACAAATATGGACCCAATATATGATTTAATTGGATAGAGATCAATCAGAAGCATCGCTGTCTAACGTGTAAATATGTCAAAATATGTCAAATCTTTATCTTTCTAATTTGAATTAAATAAAAGCACGATAGAAACTGGCTACTTTAACACGGACGGCAGTCTAGAAAAGTAGCCAGAACAATAGTGTATATATCAGAGGTGGAGTCTACTCCGTCCCACACGACAAACTACTTAATAGCAATATAATTGTATCTTATGTTTGTCATGTTATTTTATAATATTTTATATTGAACTCTGTTACAACAAAAACATGCGTGACAATAAAGACTAATAAATAAATTCCGGAATCTTATTAAATTCGATTGATTATAATAGATATCACGTATTTGATTTGATATGTCAGAAATATATGAGTACAAATGACTAAGATCTTATTATATATTTTTATTGCCAATCAACATTAACGAATAAGTCATCACACAATATAATTTACAACATACGTGTCGTATAAATGGAAGAATTTTAATTGATCCATAAATATGTGTATTTAAAATATCGGAATGTAATAATTTTTATAAATTGTTCTCATTGTACTATTTATAAACTATCGTCTGACGTCATACTGTCGTAGAAAAAGATCATTTTTTAAATATCTTCATTGTTAGTAAAATTTAGACTACATTTAATAAAATAAGTAATCAGTCTATAATTTAATTTTAATCCTAAATTATTGCGGTAAGTATTTGATCAAATATACGAATCGCGTATTGACAAGTCTCCCGTAGAGAATTGTATTATACACTTTTTAAAAATTTAATGCGTTGTTATTTTAATTGCGTAATACAGTAGTGATAAAATATTAAAAAGTCGATAAAACAGGATTTTAAGTCATGCTAGTGAAATTTGGAAATGAAAGTCGACTGAACGCACTAGAAGTTTGAGAAAAATATCAGAAAATTAGTTGAGATAATCTCAGTACCATACGCATGTGTTGAGATTTTGATTAATAGATAGATGCAAAAGCTTAAACCTGATTTGAAAGTGAGATCAATACGTGCGCACAAACGCTATATACAATTATTTATTATGAAAAGTTGGACCAGGCCCATTTATTCCATTTTAACTACTGCTGGGGATATTACAATGCACCCAACTGATGAACGGAACATCAACGTTTGATGTATAACAAGCGCAAAGTGAGGCGCAAGACGGTGAATCTCTGAGATACGTGTGTACACAGTGAACTTCGAAAGCCGAGAGTTGTCTCCAAAGAATTTCATGGCAGCATAATCTATGTCTCAATGATTGTCTCGTCTCATTCACTGATACAGGATATTAAAGTGAATATAAATAAATAGTAAATTATGGAATAAGAAACTAAGGTGAGCTAAATATTTAAATTAGTTAGATATATAAGGTGAGTGTGAGAGATGATTTGTACACGTGTTCCATAGGATTGATAGTCAGACTGATATGTAAAGCGAGTGTGAGAAATGATTTGTACACATGTTGCATAGGATTGATAGTCAGACTGATATGTAAAGCGATTGTGAGAGACGATTTGTATACGTGTTGCATAGGATTGATAGTCAGACTGATATGTAAAGCGATTGTGAGAGACGATTTGTACACGTGTTGCATAGGATTGATAGTCAGACTGATATGTAAAGCGATTGTGAGAGATGATTTGTACACGTGTTGCATAGGATTGATAGTCAGACTGATATGTAAAGCGAGTGTGAGAAATGATTTGTACACGTGTTGCATAGGATTGATAGTCAGACTGATATGTAAAGCGATTGTGAGAGACGATTTGTATACGTGTTGCATAGGATTGATAGTCAGACAGATATGTAAAGCGATTGTGAGAGACGATTTGTACACGTGTTGCATAGGATTGATAGTCAGACTGATATGTAAAGCGATTGTGAGAGATGATTTGTACACGTGTTGCATAGGATTGATAGTCAGACTGATATGTAAAGCGAGTGTGAGAAATGATTTGTACACGTGTTGCATAGGATTGATAGTCAGACTGATATGTAAAGCGAGTGTGAGAAATGATTTGTACACGTGTTGCATAGGATTGATAGTCAGACTGATATGTAAAGCGATTGTGAGAGATGATTTGTACACGTGTTGCATAGGATTGATAGTCAGACTGATATGTAAAGCGAGTGTGAGAAATGATTTGTACACGTGTTGCATAGGATTGATAGTCAGACTGATATGTAAAGCGATTGTGAGAGATGATTTGTACACGTGTTGCATAGGATTGATAGTCAGACTGATATGTAAAGCGAGTGTGAGAAATGATTTGTACACGTGTTGCATAGGATTGATAGTCAGACTGATATGTAAAACGAGCTTGAGAGATCATTTGTACACATGTAACATAGGATTGATAGTGAAGCGGATAATTCGGATACATATTGCATATGATTGATACTCAGATTGATATGAAAAGCGAGTCTTAGAGATGATTAGGATGTACGTTGCATAGGATTAATAGTCGGACTGATATGTAAAACGAGCGTGAGAGATGATTTGTACACATGTTGCATAGGATTGATAGTTAGAGTGATATGTGAAGCGGATGATTCGGATACATCTTGCATAGGATTGATACTCAGATTGATACGGAACTGGCGTGATCAAATATAATAAACTTTGATACTGCAAGCCTTGAAGAACTGACATGCTACTGACTCCTGTATACGACAGGTACATTGAAAGATAAAAAAAAAAATTAATAACCAGGTGTTCATTCTTGCTTTTAAAATCTACATAAAAATGCACAACCTTCATATAAATTATAAAAAAAAGATGTTATGTTTTGATTTGACTTTAAAATATAATTAACATAAATGCAATTAAACATAAAGCTACAGATTGAGAGATATTATTATTGACATTAATTAGCTTATCATATAAGAGAATATTTTTTTATAATATAGTTAAATTTCAATTATTAAACAAAAACTCGATTAATAAAATCCTTAGTCACTGACCCTAAATTTAATCATAGTAAAACGCAAAAGATATTATTATGCTGCGAAAATATTGTGTACTTGACCTAATTGTATTTAGTATTGAAATCAAATATTTTTCCCCATATATTAATGTGAGTCGAAGAATATTTAGAAAAAATATAAAATACTATGCGATTTGAAGATCCATTATCCAAATGCCAGATGGTTTGAGTCTGAGATAATTAATCTAATTTATTATTTGTTGGTAATTTTGTTAGAAATTGGCTAGCCTGACTGAAGTGTCATATTTGTTGGTGACATTATTAGAAATAGGCTAGCCATTAAATTGAGTTGGTCCTCAATGTCATATATTTTTATTTCCTTCGATAATTTCTAACGACTGAAAGTTAACTTATTTAAGACCTCCTTGTAAAATATCATACAAATCAAACCCCGATAACCTGTTCATGACAAAGGAAAATTTAATGGGAACGTTATATGTTTCATTGAAAATATACATCGAATCCTTTTGTATATGTAACATTTTGGTACTGAAGGTACATTTATATCAAAAGAGTAGAAAATAAACTTACTGTCAGATTTTTGAATATGTTGGAACATTGCAATGATTCAAATTATTAAGGGTTTAAAATAATAATGTGATTGTAATTTTATATAAGTACCTACATTAGTAATAAATATATTTCATTTTCTTTGACGTTGGACACATTATAACATTGAATATTTGTATTTGTGGTATTTCATTAATATGAAAGATAATTCAGTTAAGAAAAAACCACAAGGGATTTTTTGGTTTGATAAGTAAAAAAAATAATCAATCATCAAGATATTACTTCTAATTATCAGCATATTTATTAAACAGCAAAGATAAAAGTATATAATTAGTTAAAAATATATTCGATTACATAATGCGCAAACACGTGAATGCATCTTAATCTGCAAATACGTGACGCGCGCATGTTGGCAAAATTGGCAGAGTGGAAGGGATAAAAAATCGCCGGGCTCTTGTACGCGCTCTCTCGCATCTGAGTCGTGGTTCCAATCGCATATTCTACTTTGTGCTTAACTGTAAGCTTGTATAATGTATGTATTGTTACCACATTGGGTTATGTTGTGAAACCTCCATCCCGCACATAACAAGACTGAAATCAAATATATACATATAATTATATATCTATTCGACACAGCCGGTATAGTACAAATCGGAATAGTTGGGATATTACATATAATATAAAGTATTCGAAAATAGTGGATGGATATAAATGAAACAATGTTATTACTCTACTTGAGCTTATTAGCACTGCTCGAGTTTCGAGAGAAACGGTAACTGTCATCGACACAGCGGAGAGGTGGTTGTAATCGCATGTAGTCAATTTAATACTTCACCTGTCGATGAGAGTCACTGTTCTCTCGAAACTCGAGTAGTGCTAATAAACTCAAGTAGAGTTATAACATTGTTTCATTTATATCCATCCATTATGATGAAACTCTACAAAGTTAACGCCGACTCTATTAAAAATCTTTAACATGAAAAATGAACACTATAATATTTGAATTGCATTTATTATTTTCAGTATTCTTGATCCCGCAAAGATGGGTGATAGGTATCATGGGCTTCACTTGCATCATGGTGGCCTATACCCTGAGGGTCTGCTTGAACATTGCCATCACGCAGATGGTAGTCAGCAGGCCGGGGGCTGGAGTCATCCACGATCCGGACGCCTGTCCTGATTTGGATGTTTCATCAGGAAACTCTACCAGCGTAAGTCATATGTGTATTAGTCCAATTAAAAATGACGTGTTTTGTTGATTTATATATCGTATATAATAGAAATAACAATTACGAAAAACATGAAAATTCACGAGAAAATACAGAGTTTAACACGGGTAATAGTTTATCTATATATCGTATATAATAGAATATTGACATTACATTTTAACGTTTTTTGGGAAGCTCCTCAGGTGAAATGTGTCGCAAAATTGCGTTAAAAAATGTGCGAAGCATTTAAAAGGATAAAGTGCAATAGTATACATGTATATTTTTAAGGAGAACACATTATTATTGTGCAGTTGTAGTTTTTCAGAAAATTGTGCGATCTTATTTATCTTTCTAATTGATACATTTAATTTGTATTAAAAATATATTTAAGTTTAATTTAAGATTTCTGCGACCACTAATGTATGGAACTGGAACAGTCAGTCTAGGCTTCCTCAAGGAAACCATCTACAAAAAATGCCACTTAACCTGGAAGAGACGCCAGTTCTATACAATAATGGTCGCGGAAACCTTAAATCAAATTTTATATACATTGTAATCTACACAAAAAAAGAACCCAATTATGATATTTAATTCTTAATAGGACTAAGGCCGAAATTGGTTAATATATTAACCAGTCGCGTTAAGGCCTTAATTTCTGATACCACCAATAGTAAAGTTAACTGAAGTATCTCGATACCTTATCGAAAGCGTTCTTTCGTTAATAAATTGATCAAACGGCGTGAAGTTTGCCATTTAACCTGGAAGAGACGCCAGTTCTATACAATAGTGGTCGCGGAAACCTTAAATCAAATTTTATATACATTGTAATCTACACAAAAAAAGAACCCAATTATGATATTTAATTCTTAATAGGACTAAGGCCGAAATTGGTTAATATATTAACCAGTCGCGTTAAGGCCTTAATTTCTGATACCACCAATAGTAAAGTTAACTGAAGTATCTCGATACCTTATCGAAAGCGTTCTTTCGTTAATAAATTGATCAAACGGCTTGAAGTTTGGGTTATTCACCGAAAAACAACGTGTTTTTTAAAATACGATAGTACAAATTCAAATAAATTAATTTAACCCATACAATATAATGATCGTGGGGCAAACTAGAAAAATATATTCTATGCAGGGTCCTATGTGCACATGTATCTGAGTTTTTTTAAAATACAAGTTTAAACCTTAAATATAATTTATACGGTTTAGAAACACATTTTTCAACAAAATTGTTAAGTAAAGTAAATAAGAAAACAGCACGAGCGCACTGCACTGGCTTAGATCAAAAATATTTATATTTCTGTATTGTACACCTTGAAAAAAAAAGGTTAATGAAATTAATACATTTTTAGAATTAGCATGATTTTAAGTTTTAAATTATTTATGATATTCAATTCACTTTTAATTGGGAAATATTGCGAATATATTGTTCCTTGAAGACCAATCAATACATTGGAAATACGTAAAACAATCCTGGATTTAACCTTCCAGCGGGCGCGCTGAGTAATTTCCCTTAAGCCTGTCGTAAATTTTACGTCATCAAGTTTTCTCCATGCAAATGGTGTTTTTTTTTAAGTATAAATGTTAAGGAATCGCTGTAAAATTATGAAAAATGATAAATGACAGTACTTTAAAAAATAACACTAATTATTTCAAAACAAAACATTTTATCGACCTATTAGTCAGAATCAATATTCTCATCATTACAATTGTTGCAAACCACCGTAACTGCCGAATGGTTCTTGCATGTAAAGGACTGGCAACGGCAACACTTCATTGATGCTGAAGATCTTTTCTTCTCCAGTGCACATGACCGACAAATCGGCTCAACTTCTTATATCTTGCTTAAAAGCGCTTATATCTAGCGGTAATTGTTTGACATTTGATCTGAAGATAAGATGCTCTTTTATCATGGTCATTGCCTAATTTTTTAAGAAAATATTTCGATGCTTTGGAGCCTTTCCTGGACAGGCAAATTTGTGTAAAATTTGAGTATTCATGCCGCCAATATTCATTAGAGTCCAAATATCAATGAATAACAAAAACTTGTACGTCTGTAGTTCAGAGAGACACTGACCCTCGAATAGCTCGGAGCTCGATGCTTGCGACTAAGTGGTGAAAGTGGGGGAGGCGTAAGGCGCATTTGTCGTAAATTTTGTGACAGCGCGCCCGCTGGAAGGTTAAGTTCTGATGGATGCTTAATTTATTCCAAATATTGTTCTTTCTTTACGAAAGAATTGCATGGTTTCGAAAAATATAAATATTTCTTCAATATTAGCAAAATTACTTTTTAACCTCATTTTATATAAATAATTAGATAAAATATTTTGTTTAAACCACTATTTATTGATTATTCAACATGTTTCGATACCTATGGTATCTTCTTCAGAAAACAATTCTTTTGATATTAACAAGAATTTAGAAATTATTCATAAAAATACTAGAAATTAGAAATTTTAGAAATAAGAAAAAGTATTAATATCTTCTTTGCAAATAATCACATTTTAATTTTTTTTTCATACTAGTTCTTACTTATTCACCATTTTATAGTTTTCTTTTTATTAATGCTTGTATTTTTAATTTCCGCATACATTGTTTCATGAAAAATATACTATAGATATCTAAACATGTAGAATAACCAATAAACAGTGATTTAAACAAAGTATTTTGTCTAATAATTTATATATAAATATATTTATAACTTATATGTAAGTGTTTTTTCTACTGCATTTAAAAATAATCAATGAAAAATAAAACTACCCCATTAAAGTTTCATTAATGACGTTGATATTTCCAGATACACGGACAGTACAACTGGGATGAAGTGACTCAGGGGGTGATACTCAGCTCATTCTATTACGGGTACGTGGTCACGCACGTTCCTGCGGGGATGATCGCCGAGCGGTACGGCGCCAAGCACACCCTCGGTATAGGGGTGTTCATCACGGCCATACTCACCCTGGCCACGCCGGCCATCGTCAAGGCTGGGGGCGACAACCCCGCCGGTTTGATCGCTGTGCGAATCATTGAAGGTCTCGCAGAGGTGACCGATTCATTACATTGTGTTAAATATTTTATACATAATGTGTTTATAATGAGTTTTGGTGCCAATGTCTGAATGCAAAGAAATCATATATATACGAGTATGCACGAAGTAAGTGAAGTGTTTAGGGTATGATCGATGGAGGAAAATGTTGCTGAGATGGTTTAGTCATGTGGAACGCATGATCAAAGACAGAATGGCAAAAAAATCTTGTTAAAAGTTTTGACAACCGAAAAGCGTGCAAAAGAAGATGTATAAAAGTGGACGAGACTAGAGTGGTGTGCTAGGACAGAAGAGTGGCGTTATATCCTCTCTACCTACACTTGCGAAGAAACGGCACGATGGTTAGCTAGTTGTTAGAAATGTAATTAAAAATGTAACTGACGTACAGAAAGATTTTTTTTAGTTTTGATGATTACTAATAAGTAAATATGAGAATTTTTTTAGTTTTGATGTTTAAATGATAAGTAAACAAGTAAACATAAAAACTAAAAAAAATTTCACTGTTTGTACGTCGGCCACGTTTTTAATTACATTTCTAAAAACTAGCTAATCATCGTGCCGTTTCTTCGCAGGGGTAGGCAGAGAGGATATAACACCAAAAGTAAACCTCATCATGGTCTTTTGTGACAATGTTTTAATATATGAATTGTCTGAATCTTTAAAATACATCAGTAAGACAAATAATACAATGATCGTTGTCTCAGAGATTCTCTCGAGATAAAAAAATATCTCGTGGACACGCATATTTAGATGAATTTGACATATGATTTTATCTACTCAGGGTCCAACATCTCCGGCCCTAGCGGCTCTCATGTCGCGCTGGGTCCCCAAGACGGAGCGGGGTCGCCTGGGCTCCCTGATATTCGGGGGCGCCCAGATCGGCAACATCCTCGGCACCGTGGTGTCGGGTTTCGTCATGTCGCAGGACGGCAACTGGCCGAACGTCTTCTACATCTTCGGAGGCCTGGGGGTGTTGTGGTTCATTTTGTGGGTAAGTTATGTTGTAATAACTTAATATCTATAATTTACAACGTATCTAAATATCTTGTGTATACACCAACGTATTATTTTCAACAAATCATTACATAAATTATTGTGCTGGAGACGTATAAAAATAGCAAGATAATGATCAATTATGTTGTAAAAAATAAAGAATCTATATCTAAGAAATAATATTTAGGAAGATGAAGATAGATTGAGATAGAAGTCTATCGACTAAATAGTAACCTTTTATTTGGATCTTTCAACTGCAATGAAGAACATGTGTGTTAATTAGATAATAAGGGGAAAAACCAAGATACACATATAAAATACATATTTTATTAACTGTTCAAAGGTTTTTAGTGAAACTTTGCGGAATTTAAGATTATTTTGTAAATTGAGTTGAAACACTTTATTTTATTCCACTATATTTTATTATATTAAAAGTTAAAAGCGCCAAAGGACAAAAGTAAAACATTTTAGAGAATTTAAAAAAATAACAATAAGAAAATAATAAACATACAAATACCGCCCATTACATCCTTTTATTATCCATTTTAACTCCACTCCCCACCCCCACATCCCTTAATCACAGACACACCCTTAACTGCTTTCTGAAAATGTTTTAATTTTAGTTGAATTGTATTGTTTGTAATTGAAATATGTTCCCGAAAACGTTCTAAAGTTCAGTATAATAAAATATAGTGGAATAAAACAAAGTGTTTCAACTCAATTTACAAAATATTTTATTAGTTTATCTAATATATAACAATATTTAATAATACAAACTTCGCCTTATTTACTTGCCTAATTTTGCATCAATTTTAAGGGCGAATGCTATTTATTTGTGCACTGAGGGGAGAAAATAGGAAAAAACATTATCTAACGTGTATCAAGCGACTAGTAGGGCCTAGGTTGACCGTATTACTAATGAAAATGTAGGTATTATGACGCATAAATAAGTCAAGAAAACAAATTACAACTATCAAGGGAAGCTGCATACTTCAGACACATTCAACGCAATGATGTACATAATTTTTTACAACTCAATGTGTACGGGAAGATTGAAGGCAGCAGAGGCGTAGGTAGAAAAAGATTATCTTGGCTGCGTAACCTCAGAAAGTGGATTAACATGCAAAATGTTGGTGATTTTATACATAATAAATCAACATACGGCAGCATGGTCACCAACCTTCTCTAGAAGGCTGCACATGAAGAAAAAATCTTGTAAAAAAATTTTGTGTGCGCGCGCATGATCTTAAAGAGAATATTGTTCACTTGTTACATAGGTCAAATTATATTTATAGAAATTATAATTATAGTATTTTTGATAATTATTAGTATTAACTTTTGATTCGATAAAATTAGTATTTAAAAAAAAAGTTTAATTTGTCGCCGGCCAGTTTCGATAACACCGTATCTTCGTCAGGTAGAACGTATAATAATTAAACTAATTGTAACTAACCGCAGTTGACGTCGAATTAATCAATGTAGTGTATACAAATTTTGTTTTATTTTTTAAATTAATACAAGTTAAGTCTTTGCACTGCGTTATATTATATCTTTATCTTAAGTCTTTTGAATTTTTCATATCAAATTAATGAAATCAGGAACGCTATTTTTTGCATCCATCAAAAGCCATATAATTGAACAATGTTTGACGAAAGCGCGCGTGAATTAATTGAATATTTATTTTATTACTAACAGAGCCTCCTGGTGTACAGTGAACCCAGAACTCACCCTTTCATATCCGACGAGGAACTGGAATTCCTGAAGGAAAACATCCCTCAGAAGTCTGAGAAGTCTGTTCCATGGCGAGCGCTCCTGTCATCCTTTGCCCTGTGGGCAATTGTCATCGCTGCGGTAATAATATAACGAGGGTATTTTATTATTTTAAGTGAAACAAAAAATTCTCTTCTGTGCTCTGCTACGACATCGTATGTACTAGTTTCAGATGCCTGTCTTATGCATATATGTGCGAATTTTGTATTCTCAATAGATTACAACTGACTACTAAATAAACATAGACAAATTAAAATATTGATGTAGGTAACAACAACCCGCAAAGGATTTTTACAACAGGCTTTAGTAAAATGTTACTACTGATCACATAACCGGTCCATAATCTATCGTATTCCTAATAAAATTAACGGATTCGGTGTTGTTAGCGAAGACATAAACCGCATTATTTAAAAATAGGGTTTTAAATAGCAGCTGCTAGGCGGCGCGTCTGTTTCCGGAACAACAACGTACAATAATAATACGGTGACATATCTAGATTATTTTCAACACTGAAACATAAGTTTTACGGAAAAAGTTTTCGTGGCCGCGTAGCGGTCACCATTGGCCGCTAAGCGACCACAACCCAGCTGTGTTTTCTGCTAGAAAGATTTAATACAATATTTTATGGTTGCTATTGATTTTAAAATAAATGAATTTATAAACTGTTTTTTCCAGTATTATTTAAAAAAGATGGGAAAATAATATTTTGATCAAATTACGTAACTCGCTTTTAGAATCGTGATTGAAATCGATTATTGATTAAGAATTTTAAATGCCTTAGAAAATACAAAATTAATTATCGTTGAAAACAGTGCTCCGACACCAGAAATAATTAAAATTGGGGAAAAATATTTTATCTCGATACAGGATAACAATATATTGAACAATAAATTGTACTTTTTCATGTAAAGAAAAATTATCACATTTTAACCTCCCCTAGGAGTTTTAAATGTATTTTTGTGTCGATTTAAATATTCTGAGCTTTAAACTATTAATAATTATAGATTGGCCACGATTGGGGTTACTTCACGATGGTGACCGACCTGCCCAAGTACATGAACGACGTCTTGAAGTTCAGCATTGCCAAGACCGGAATGCTGTCAGCTCTGCCGTATTTCATAATGTGGATCAGCTCGTTTTGTTTCGGCGCCTTCTGTGATCTCTCCATCAGGAAAAACTGGTTGTCTATCAAAAATGCTAGGAAAATATTCACAACTATTGGTAAATGGATTGATTTCTCTGATAATTTAATGAATTTTTGATAAGTGAAACCTCTATTTTATCTATTGATATTATTATTAAAATATAGTTCATTACAGCAAGAAAAAATAAATGTTTCGGAATCTGTGACTTCTGTATAATTAAGTAGTTCTCTCGAAGTTAGTAGTGACATTAACCCAATGTGCGTATAATACAAAGTTTAGTTTTGAAAATTTTAATAATGTATTTGTAACTTGATAAACTTTTTGATAAATATTTTATTACAAGATGGTTGCTTCCAACAAAAAAAAAGCCTCATTTAGTAAATGTATGCAGATGAAATTTGGTGACTCCTATTTAAAGCATTATAGTTTAATCGGTTAATGCTCTCTATCTGTAATATAATTTAATTGTAACATAACAAATTTTATAAAGAACATTTTTATTATAAAAAGGTCACTTCCAATAAGAAAACTAAATGTCTCACTTAGCAAACGTACGTAGATGAAATTTGGCAACTTCTGTATAGGGCATCACAGCTTAATTGATTAATTCTCTCTACCGGTAATATTGTATCGAATATCAGTGATTTTTTATGTAATTTATATAAATTACTTTTAAAATTTAAACTATTTTTGCCTAAATATAAGTCAAATATTTAAATAATATTTTTTTTTATATCTTTTCAAAATTTCTTTTGAAATTTTCTGTTGAAATGTAATATAGCTATTTTTATCCTAAAACAAATGTTATCCACCACAGTGAGCTGTGGTGTAATCTGTACCTTCCTTGTGATATTATCTTCAGAACTGAAATTTACCAAGCGTATAATATACACGAATTATAATATTACACCGAGGATCCTCGCAGATAATAGACTAAGTAGATTTTGAATTTTGCGAAAATTTAGCGCAGATATTTGATTGAAATTATCTGTAGATGTGAATAATGCCTACATCACGCTTAACAACACAATACAAGTAAGTAAATTTGGGTATTATAATATTCTGATATTTAATATTTATTTTTTACAAATATTTATATAAGGCACACAATGATTTAATTAATTATATTATAATAAATGCGCGTATTTTTTTATTATTCATAATATGTTGTAAGTACATTCGGTATTTTAATATCTGCTTCACTGCGCTTCGCCCGTACTGAGATCAATCATAGTTACATACATAATTAGTTTATCAACTACACATTTAGAATAAGTAAGATTAAAACAAGGAGGTAAAAATAAAAAAAAGTAGGTAACAAAATGTGATGCAATATTTGATCTTGAGAAATGTATAACCTGCTCGAAATATTTAACAAGTTTAAATAATACGGTGCAATTTAATTTAATACACACACACGCGCATGCGCGGGCTGCTCACTAATTAGTGTTGGGTCTGAAGTCTTGACTCTGTATGTGTTCATATTGAAGTGGTGACCATGCTACGAACATACGTTCGGTTTTTCGCCAGAATTTTATTGCGCCTTTGCTCAATGTTTTTTATGTATTTAGGGAGAGAATTATAAATATATAAAAAAAAACATTGAGCCTATATGTATGAGTTTAGGTACAGCCTGAAATTTATGTTAAAAATTAAGTTCTTTAATAATGATACATGAATATTATGATGATTTGAATATTCGTTTATGTATGTGACTTTATAATTACAATTTTATAATTTTAAAGTTCAACAGTAGCTCATTTTAGCAGAGTGATTAATTATAACATGGATTAAAAAGGATCGCTTGAATGAGAAGATGTATAAATGTGGATGAGGTGAAAATTATGTGTCAGGACAGAATAGTGGAACGTTATCCCTTCTACCTATCCCCGCGAGAAATGGCGCTAATGGATGCTAAGTTAGTTAGAAGCAGAGCTACTTACTACGATAAGTGTATACTTAGAAAGGTATATTTGATTTTTTATAGTATTGAGTATGAGTGAAAAGGTCAATAATTAAAAATGTATTATTTAAATGATATATTCATCAGATTAAATCTATTTATACTAAAATATAGTAATCCATACATTGCATCTTAAATATAACAGAATTTCATGTAAATTCACCCTGAATTCTGTTACGGTACGTAAATAATAATCTAATTGCAGGAATAAAGACCACTACAAAAAATGGTTTCAATCTACAATAATGTACTTCACTGATAACTCACTCCCCTTTCGCAGCATCAATGGGTCCAGGGATCTTCATCCTGTTCGCCAGCTACGCGGGTTGCAACACCACCGCGGCCGTCGCTCTGTTCTGCGTGGCCATGGGACTGATGGGCTCCTACTACTGCGGCATGAAGGTCAACGCCCTGGACATAACCCCCAACTACGCGGGCACGGCCACCGCCCTCATCAACGGGATCGGCGCCGTGTCAGGGATAGTCACCCCCTACCTGGTCGGATACCTTACACCAGACGTGAGTGTCTCTATATTATATACGTATGATTTTTTCTGTACCACATTATCATTGACAAGGTAAGTGACATTTAAGTATAATGCTTTCGAAACCGCCCACTATTCTGACATTCAAAATTAAACATTTACACGATTTTGTTTCGGAGCGTTCTCAGATTGTTAATAAACCTTTGCTGATCGGTTCGACACCTATAAATCAATCGTCTTTCACGTTTCTATAGAAAATACATATACATATACAATAATCAATTTAATATCCATCAACATTGTATTTTACCCTCCCTTAATGTTTCGTCAATCTGTATATGTATTCTGTCTCTCTCTTTCGCATATAATTTTATATTCTGTCTCCATTGATGTTGTATTAAACATACGAGTATATGTGTTCTATCTCTGGTGTGTTCGTGAATAAAGGTTTGCTCTTGCGTATCGGAGATTTTGCGGTAAAGGTCGGTATACATCGTTTGAAGATGAAAAAATCATCAAGCCATGAGCAGCGTTGTTACTAAAGGAGGTTCCTCGTTGTTACAAATGAAGATTATTGTATTAAAAACAGAAAATACGAAAATATAATGGAGCAAGATCAGGAGAAAAGTGCGGATGTGGAATAATCTTCCAACTGATCACTTGAATAGTATTTGCAAACGGGAATTACTATAGTGTGAAATCAAAAATTCAAAACACATTCAATATAATACAACTGAATATCATATCGACCCTTTAGAATAATAAGGTTCCAACTAACATTCTGGACTAATTTGAGATATTGCATGAAAAGAGTTCCAAATTCATTATTCTTCATTTCTTCCGAACACACCAACTCTATTCATCGAATATTAAAAGAAATAGCTAGAGTTGAAAATTCCAACTGCATCAGTCATTTATTTAAATTTATAGATCATTATTGTTAATTAATTTTTTTTTTTAATATTTTTAATTTCCCTCATCTCACAGTGGTCATTGATAATACTGAAAATAATTTAGGATCTTGAAACTGATCGTATTTGCATACTCAAAACAAAATATACATAAATGTATATTGAAATTCAATCAACCTTTTTAAGTTTATTATCTCAAAATAGTGTCGGTGTCGGATGAAACCTTATTATTCTGAGGAGTTGACTTATCAAAAAAATATATTTTACGACGCTACGAACTTATGCATGAATATGAAACATGTATTTATTGAATATTTCTGTAAATTTTAGAAAAGGTAATATGATATAACTGTGTAATCTAATGGAAAAAGAGGCAATGATATTGTCGATGTATTTAGACTGTTTATTATGTTTGAAGTGCGCAATGTGTGCGTAACCTTGGACCCACAGAGTGGTTTATCCTAAAAATATAGAGTTATCTTAATGAACAGCGCTGCTGAATGACATCGCGTGGGTTTATAGATAACTGGCCCATGAAAGTGGGAAAAAATAACGAAATAATAACAATCTATCATTTAATTTTTCAGCAAACCCAAATACAATGGCGGTTGGCTTTCTGGATCGTTCTGGCTGTACTCTTCGTCACAAACGTGGTGTACGTCATATTTGCTCAGGGCGATGAACAGTGGTGGAACGACCCCCAGAAAAACGGATACCCCGAAGGGTGGAAGAGGAAAAACCACGTTGATGTTACTGAAGACGGCGTCCAGCATAGAAAGTCTAGCATATCGAAGCGGTGAAGATACTAGTTTTAGATTGGAATGGAACATTTGAATCGTGGAGACCTCTTATCAAAACAATGATTTCACAAGTGAATTCAGTTCTTTGAAATTACTCTGTTCATTGAAGATTAGTGAAAATGATCATTGTTTATATAACTTATATAAAATGTATTTCCTTAGTAAAAATAATATATACGACTAAGTATATATAAAGCTTAGTTTGTGCCTAACGCTTTATTTTTTAAGAAAATTTAAAAGAAAACTGGTGCATTTATGTTCCGAACGTACATTTTTCAAGTAGATTTTTTTCAAATGTCTGTATTATTGTGGATGAATATAAATGAAACGATGTTGAAATTCTACTTAAGTTTATTAGCACTATTCGAGTATTAAATACTTTAATACTTCATCTGTCGAAACTCGAGTAGTGCTAATAAACTCAAGTAGAGTAACAACATTGTTTCATTTATATCCATCCATTATGATGAAACTCTACAAAGATAAATTTATTATGATTTTTGTAGGTAAATATAGTGAACTAAAATATGTGCATGTTTTTTTTAAAGTACATTGTACCGAATATTTTAATAATGTAAACGTCACAACTCATCGTATTTAGTATAATATATCTGACAATGTATCTATAACTTGAAAAGTTCTTAATAGTAATATAATATTTTTATGGTAATAACTTTAGTGGAAACTGAAACTGTAATCTATTATTACCAGTCGTTAAGAGATTGGGCTGCGTTAATTTTATTTTTTTTTAAATATGTATTTATCTTTGAAGAGTTAAAATACAGTATTATGATTTTGAAATATTTTTTTAAAACGGAAAGTAATAAAAAATATGTTAATTCTCTGAAAAGCATATTCCTCACATTTAGTGTATGAATAATTCTAATTCCTTACACGTCGTGATACACGAACGTATTATGTTAAAGCCTTTTAATAATCAATAATGTAATTAATGCCGTAAAACTATTTTGTAGTTTGGCAAATATTTAAAATTATAATATAATGTAATATGTGTGTTATTTACGCGCCTTGTTCATTCGATCGGCACTACTGAGATTCCTGGTTTATAATAATTTACATGTATGCGTATGAGTATTGCCGCCCCTTTTTCGGAAGGCTAAGAAGACGGTAACCGAGAGGCGTCATTCTTATTACATCCTGCGCTTCGAGCAGTCCTGCTGTTCAAATAAACCGCTAGTGCGCGCTTCGGTCGGTCGAAATCTAAAGAAGACAACCCAGCTAAAAGTACAACAACATCGAACCAGAAAGACGGCAAAAATAAAAAGATTAGTTCATATATCATATGCGTGCTTATTGTTAATACCTGGGAACCAACTATCGAAGGCATTTACATAAACATATGTAATAAAGTTGAAATAAAAAAAAAAACTTTTTTAGAAGCCTTAACAGATGTATGAAAGAGAACAAGAGTGGGGTGTCAGAATCGAAGAGTGTGTTACAATGTATAGAAGTGTTATTTTTGTGGCAGTGATGTTTCTTATTGGCTACAACGGTTTAAAAATACTCTAACTAAAATAATAACATTTTTTTTCTGTTTTATATCCACTGCAGTATCAAAATACATTTCTAGTATATTTCATACTTTAGATATTTTAAAAATAATTCATTATTAATATATAATATAATTATATAGTTGTAATATGTACGAACATATAAATAAAATGACGTCTTCTGAAAATTACTTTTTTTTTTTGTATCTAGTCACACTTTAAAATAAGAATATAGTAAAGTTCTAAAATTTTGACCTGAAAAAATACACAATTTGAAAAATAAATACTTAATTTTTTAAAACGTTTTAGAGACTACATAGTTTAATTCATGAACCAGAAATGAAGGGGCTTTTCTATGACTGAGTGAATATTATGTTCCAGGTCGATTTTATTTAGCCGCCATTTTGGTTTGATAGACACGTATCAGTTTGGATTTATATTTATTTATTTAAAGTTTGGATTATAATTTATTATGGAGCATTTAACACCTCAACGTGTTGAAGTCATTAAAACATTTTATCTAAATAATAATCTCAATGGTGTAACCATTAATGGCGATCGCTATCGTCACATATTGAAAAACCTTTTGGTAGACGAATTGAGTCAATTGGGCTTGCAAAATATGTGGTTTAAATATGACAGAGTCACCTCACACGCAGACTGAGCTACGCTTAAAGTTTTGCGAGAATTTTTTCCCGGTCGCTTAATGTCAAAAAGTGGTGATATCGATTGGTCTCCTCGATCACCTGATTTGACGGCTCCTGAGTATTTTTTGTTGGGTTACTTGAAAGGAAAAGTCTACGCCAGTAAGCCAATAACAATTCCGATGCTACAAGATAATATGAAATGAAATTGCTGAAATAACACGCGTAGTGTGCGAGAATGTTATGTAAAATATGATTAAAATAGCACACATTTGTGCCGCTTCCAGAGGCAGCTCTTGGCCGATGTCATATTCAATTTATTATGTATGAAACTAGACAATTTTCTCTAAAAGAACAATATCAAATATCTCTAGAATGAGAACTGGGCATTGCCAGGTAGCCTCGCATTTATTCAGATTGAACATAATATACTCCCCAATGTGTGAGTGTGGTGCCAAGGAGGAAACCCTTAACCATGTCTTTTTTGCCTGTTCATTGCGGATCACAGATTTTTTTTACAATAATCTTGTCAATGATAATTTTCAACTACCGGTTAACTTGTGTCATCTTCTTTCCCTTAACTCGCCACATTTAAGCTATATAATAGCAAATTTCTTGAACGGCAATGGTATTAACTTGTAGCGTAATATTCCCTATTCTATAATATTGTTGTACTGCTTTATATGAAATAATGTTTTAACTTGATTAATAGCACAAATCACTCTTGAAGGGTGGATTGCCTGTTTAAAAGAATAAGAAGAAGAACTACATAATTGATAAATAAAAAACAAATTTAAAAGTGCTGTCTTATTTCTAAGTTTTAAATAAAACCTCGGCCTGGAACATAATACTCACCCTGTGCCTACCATACTTATGAAGCCGATCTAAGATAGTCCGTACGACATTTTATATTTATGAATCAGTGGTAGTGTGAAAATATTCTAGGATTCTGATACATTAGTGTTTAACAATGGTTGACCGTACACGTGACCGATCAAATATAATAAATCGAAACAGCGAAATATATCTGTGGCAAAATTTTTTTTTCTGTCTAAAAATAGATACTTTTTCTTTACTAAAGTATTGAAATTGTGCAATCATAAGTTCTCCATTTATTATCAATTACGCGGTCTCCATGATTGACGATTATTTTTAAGATGTGAGAGTACTATAATATCTCCTGTATGGAGTGCTCTCTGGTTGACGTTTTTATTCTCCTTGTACCGGGATCTATCCACAGTTGTGGCACTCTTCCAGGTCGTCTTCGGCCCAAAGTTATGTCCAGTTATTGTCCAGTGGTTGGATTTGCTGCAGGATTGAGGTACTTGTGAGTTGTGCTGTACACGGGATACTTGATACCTTTCATCAGCAGTACATTTTGAAGGTGTTCTAATATATGAAAATTGAAAAGATGAGAGTGAACCACCATAATTTTGTCACTGTCTTTCCATATTCTTGTTACTTAACCTTTCCACCCCTTTGATGTAAACTGAGTTGACATTGCCTCTAATAATGTGAATAACTCTGTAAATTTATTATATACAGAGTTCACATTTTAGGTATTCCTCCGAAATATATTTATGTATTGGATAAAATAATTACAGCATGTAAGTATTTACTATACGCAGAAATAAAAAATGTTTTCTCAATGAACCTGACGAGAATTTGTCATTACGTGTGTTTGTACATGCAGAGTGGTGTAGAAGGCGCGGTGCGCGGGGCGCTAGATGCCGGATGCTGATCGTCACTTTAATTGCGGAGCGTGCGTCGGCCGAGTCAGACTTGTCTTATGCGTCTTTGATGATTGTTTTCTCTCACTTTTACGTAATAATTAATTGATATAAATATTTTCTTGTGCATACAATTATTTGAATGATTAATATAAGTAATAAATGTGAAATATTCATATTTATCTGACTTAAAAATCGCAAAAGCCTACATGTATAAATGCACGTTTCTATTTTAGCACCGTAATGGAAAGGTTAATAGCCAAACTTCCCACTGTGCCAGGTTCATGATCTGCGTACCCAAAAAATTAACATACTGCCATTTGGTAAGTTTATTGTGATGCATTAGCACGATGATTACGATACATAATACAAAAATACAAACACATTTGATGAAAAAATTAAAAATAATAAAGCGTGAGAACGTGAAACGTTTATTTAATGAACATTAATAGCATTTTTATCTAATACTTATCAAAACAGAAAACCATTATCAAAAATAAAAATCATCTACAAAATAACCTTCTCCATAAATAAACAGAGACACAAAAACAGTATTACCTTATATAAACTGATCGCGTAGGCCAGCTTAGCAACGACAACACGAAGTTCCAAGATTCACGGAACGATGTAATCTTGGCTTAGTTCTCAGCTTATGTTCCACGTGCTCAGTAGCATTATTCACTTGTGATTTTTTCCGAACCATTTCCTTGTGGATTTTAAGTGCTTCTTGTAATTCCCTCTGTTTCTCTTTCAATTTTGTAATCTAAAAAAAAATGTAAAGATGTATTTTTATTTTTGTTAGAAGCATACATTATTCGTGAACGTACTGTGAATAGATTTCAGAACGGTGTACTACAAAAAAATGTTGATGGATTGACGTACTACTAGATGAGGAAGAATCTGGTATGTGAAAGTTGACTGATTCTGACCCAGACTATTTTTGGTTTGGATGTATATTTTAGTTGTAAAAATTATACAATAATATTAATTATAATTGTAATACGCAACACACAAACATATAAAAGAATTATAAAATTATAACAAACATCAATTAGCAAATTTAAAGTTAGGTAGAGAGATTATAAATATAAAATAAAATAAACACATGAAAAATGATAAGTTATTAAAGGTAGGTACTATTCCGCACTTAACCTACGAAAAGTAGCAAGATTAGTTATTTCCTTCGCAATTGCTGTCTGTTCATTGAACAATTTGAAACCTTTATAAAGGGTGTTTTTTTTTAGAGGTATAGTACTTTAAAATGAAATAAAACACACACAAATTATGGTAGTGGCCATGGTATTGACTTTATTGGAAAGATAATTTTATGCCCTTAGTGTTTAAGGACGTTCCCAAAAAAATCACTTTTCTTACAATCCTTTTGAAACTTTGAATACACACACTTATGAGTGTCTTTAATACGTAGAAATTTTTTTCAATAGTTCTTGCTGTAGTAAATTTGTAAATATTGATTATTAAAATGAGCATATTTAACATACGAACCATACCCCGATCGATGTTGTAGCGCACGTTTAATTGAATAGCAATTGTCATTTTCTTACGATTGTTTTGGAAAACTGAGATCAATAATTGAATATTGAACAAATATCTTTCTGTAAAAATAACTAAAACAAGCGGTATTCGTTTTGTTATAAAAAATGTTAAAAGTGAGCTACTTTTGAATGGTTTGGACGTTACCTTTTATAATTTGAATAGTGAGAGATTTTTGAACAACTGCGCATGTGAGCGGAAGCGAAAAAGTACACTGTACCTCAGCTATTTTTTATTCTATTTATAGTAGTTTACATACGGGGGAATCTTCTTGAAGATTGAGTACGACTGCTCTTTGGGAACGTCCTTAAATATGATTTCGCGCATATGGGTGCCGCGGTTGGCTCTATCGCAATTTGGAAGTATAACTTTTTGGAGCAGCTGGGGACGTATATCAGCAATAATGCGACGAATTGTTGGCTTCCAAGTCATCTATCATCTCTGGTTTTCAGCATAGACTATCAACTTCACATATTATCACAGAAAAAAATCAAAAGAGTTAAATTACACGATCTTGGAGGCCAATTCACAGGTCCACTACGCGAAATTATGCTCTTGAATGTTTCCTTCAATAAATTGATTGTGACGTGCGCTGTGTAGCATGTTACGGTTAAATTACACTCTTCTATATTAATGCCATTTAATTAAAGAATGAAAAAATCTGTAATCATGGCCCGTCTCGACATAGATTTCTCTAGTAAGACGGGCACAGTCCAAACAGATTTTTACATTGTATTATATAGTTACTAATAAAATAAAATAAATCTATTGCTGTGCATGATGGCGAATCGACTCATTTGGGTCTTTCTCAATACTATGCTCCACTATAGCAACAGCTTCTTCGGTGCGCACTGTACGGCATCTCTGCAGATGCGTATTATCAATTAGAGTATGCGTAGTGCGAAAACGATCCATGGTTATTCGAATTACTTGCTCGGATGGACGATTACGTCGGCCGTGAAATGGACGTAGCGCACGGTAAGTTTCGCGAACTGATTGTTAAGTTGGTAAGTTTGCCTTCCGGCTATTACAATGTAAACGTGTTCACTCCGCTAGCAGTTTGTACTGACGAGAAACAACGAGCAGTGATCCGATTTCTCTAGTCGGACGGTGTGAAAGAGGCTGAAATTCATCACAATGCGGGGTAGGTGTTTTATTGTGTATCGGGAAGTTTAAAAGTGGCCGGACTAGTGTGATGCACAAAGAGGGAGGAGGACGCCCGTCAACCTCCACCACGGACGACAAGATTCAGCAAGCTCGAGAGATGGTACTAGCGAATAGGCGAGTTACCATCGCTGAGGTAGCGTTTTCTTTGAACATCAGTCATGGTTCTGCCCATAAAATCATACATAACAAACTTGGATACTACTAATGTTAATTTAAATTTGCCTACGAAGTTTATCAAGATAAGTAGATTTGAAAGAAATACAAAAGTTTGCGCATTGAAAATATATTGAAAGTAGTTATTACATTTTTCGTGGTCTTCTTATAATCCTGGTGGAGTTTGGGATACGCCAAGAGCCCTGAAGCGGTACGTTCATTAGCCAATTTCTCATTAATTTTCTTCAGTTTGTTCTTTGCTCTGCCAAAATTTTCTCTAGTCTGTAATAGTTAATTTTTTAAAATAAATTAAATACACATATTAAAAATATTAGGTACATCTAATATTTGCAAGATATATAATCAAATAGCTTATACATAATATGCTATTTGATTGTATAACTTATAGTTAGCTTATAGTTAAACAATCAAATAGCATATTATGTATAAGCTATTTGATTATATAACTTGCAAATAACTTATAGTTATACAATCAAATAGCATATTATGTATAAGCTATTTGATTATGTAACTTCCAAATAACTTATAGTTATACAATCAAATAGCATATTATTTAGCGTAGACCGGAATATGTAAGGGATACGACAAATATATTTTGCTGTAAATAACCTATCATTATTAAGGAGAAGACATTTTTCTGCGAAGTTTTCAGAACATAGTTTTGTGGTATTGTAATACAAATTAAATTAATCAATTAGAAATATATACAGAAAAAATGTATCTATCCAAAAAATATTTAGTTGCTATCGGAATCTTTTTGCGGTATATTTTACTAATTGATTAATTTAATTTATATTCAATAATTTTTCATTATCTTTTTTAAAAAAATACTCTTGATTTTTAGTAACAGTTTTATAAGACAGTTAATTTATTTATTTGACCTACTGAAGCATCGTACAAAACAGAACGAGTACTGCATGGCAGTGTACATTTATTGGTCTCAGCGATCGCATATTTGATCGTTGGAGCGATTGCTGCTAGGACCTGCGGGCGGCTATTTTGGCCGCTGCGCGGTTAGGGTCTCAGTAGAATCTATTTTTCAATGATATAACATTCCCCAAAATAAACCACACATAAATAATATCTCGATGTAATTAAAATTATTCCACCTTTGTAAGTAAGCTGTCAAAACGAACAAAAATGACATCTAGATAATGATATAAAATTTGCGGATAGACAATAATAAACAAAAAAATGCTATTTTATCAGTATAATGTACATTTATGTAAATACGGAATCGGATGAATTGTTTTCTAAGGAGATTTTGACAAATGTTAGTTCGCAAACATAACCAAAAATGACATTGCGACTAACAAGGTGCTTCATTCTATGGTAAGTAATAGATCTTCTTACCATAGACAGCATAGATAAGAAAATATGACAGATGTCATTATGATTCAAAAAGAATATGTCTACTGACAATGCGATCTTTATCGTAAAGGAAATTGTGGACTATTTTAAAAGTCGAAAAACCACGATGTACGCGTGCTTTCTAGATTTGAGCAAAGCCTTTGACTGTGTCAGATATGACAAATTATGGATGAAAATGCGCGTGCGAAACGTTTCCAAACCAGTTGTAGCTTATGGCACAGGCAGCAAGAGAACTCAGTGCGGTGGGAAGGCGCCGACTCCGAGCCATTTTACCTGCGCACTGGGGTGAGGCAGGGCAGGTGCATATGGCTAATCCTCTTCAATATGTACATGGACGAATTGAGCGAACGACTATCTGATGCAAAAATTGGCTGCCACATAGGCGAGACAAACGTGAACCACATTAGTTATATCGATGATATGGTTATACTAGCGCCATCTATAAAAGAGAATATAACGTTTCTCAGATATAATTTTAAACCAGATCTTCTTGGTGATGTCAGAACTTCTAGTTCATTTAAATAAAAAATACACAATTATTTTTAAAATTTATGATACGTACTGATGACTAAAGTATATAACTGTAGAACTGATAAGTATCAGTTCTTAAAACAGTTTTCGGGAATAACATAAAATTATTTCATAATTAATATATAAATGAAAACATGTCAAGAATAAATACAAATTAAATATTAGGAGAACACATTCTTATTGTGAAGTTGTAATTCAGAACATAGCTCTGTGATATTTTAAATATGAATTAAATATATGAATCAGAAATATATACATATAAAATAATTTTATAGAAAAATATTGTTGTGGCGCCACCTGGATTTGAACCTGGATCTATTTACAAACCGGGGAAGGTGCATTACCCAACTATGCTACAGCGACAATATTTTTAGCGACAAATTTTCGAACCTATATATTACCTTTTTGATATTAATACATTTAATCGTTCCATTATTTGAAAGAGCCATCTAACTTATTTTTACAGAATCTCAAATACCTTTGAGTGATCTGATAGCAGACGCCAGAATTATCAATTCATTTTTATTAAATTTTTGACACATTGATACAGCTTTATTATTAGGAGAACACATTCTTATTGTGAAGTTGTAATTATTCAGCACATAGGTCAACAATATTTTACGATAAAATTGATTTTTTATGTATATCTTTCTAATTAATATATTTAATTCGTATTTACAAAATTAAATAAATCAACTAGAAATATACATTATACAGAAAAAAATCTATTTATCGAATACATATTTGGTAGCTACCGGGGTTTCGATCCTAGACCTATTCCTATCCGTGGAAACGCTTTAACTAATTTCACTGTATCAAGCAATTACGTTTTGAACAAATTTTGAACTTATCGTGATGTGACTAATCACATCCCTGTGGACGCCGCATTAGTAGATTAAAATGCACACGGTGGCCATGTGGATGTAGCATTGCAAAATCTCGGCGTTAATTGAAAGCAGTGAGCAATACTCTGGCGGCAAATGCGAGAAGCTGGTGGCGGACACATTTCCGAGACGGGACACATTTTTACATGGTGAATCAGGAGATTTATAAGGACCTTGATTGGAATCGTCGCCCGGCAGTGATTGGGTACAGTAAATTTCCGGCGGACTGCAATGTGAATCAGTTTTGATCCCATAATTTTGGGATTCATTCCGGCGTGCCCGCCCTCGCCCGCACTTTGAGACTTAGAAATTTCTGCTTCTATGTAAGCGTCTGTGAGAACAGTCTTCTCTACTATATCCAACGAAGAAAATCTGAAAGTGTAATTGTGAAATGCGATCATATATAGTGATTTTAAATCGTGAATATCGTGAAAATTTTAATATATAATGACAATTTTACTGTTGAGAAATTTTAGTTGACAATATGTCGATCATTACTACTCTCACCTGAGAGTTATTCTAGACATTTTTTATATTTGCTCTATTTAATGTATTATTGCAGTGAAAAAGCATCTCAGTTTCTTTAAATATAATTTGTATGTAAAATTTGTCGTGTTTGAATTATACTGGCCCGACAAAATATCCGGCACCGCACCGAGACTAAGCTGGTCGGTGGCAATATTTTCTGATGTTCGATCCGCCAGAGCACTGTAACATTGTATTTTGTAGTTTTTTTATAATGAACTTATCTGTTATTCCATTAAAAATTACTATTAAATATTTTTCTGTAAATTTATAAACGCTTTTAATTGCATTGCCACCGGTTTTAGACATATATATATGACATACTTTGAACGAATTAAAATTCAGTGCCTCCCACCTTTTCTTTCCTCCTCTGCCGCTAGCAAGCGATCAGTGTGATTGGCGACCTTGAATTGAAACGGTTAAATGCTGTTTTCAAGATCGAATATAATTCCATATAGTACACTGCATCCGGAGGTGATTAAGAGACCCAGGGGAAGCAGAATTCGGTGAGTCCATTTTTCCTATTCCAGTGTTTTTGGCACCTAAGATGTGATTAACATTTCGGGGTTTTACGGTAAAGTTGACAACCTCAGGAAAAATCCTTAAAACTCACCCTGTCATATCTTAATTCTACTTCAACGAGCTCTTTCTCCGCCTCGGTGCATTTCTCACTCTCGCAGTCGATCTCTTCCTTCATGTGAGCTATCATCTCATGGTAATGTGAACAGATTTTTCTTTGTTTCTTTAATTCCGCATCTCGATCTAAAATAAAATCGAAAAGTCATTGGTTTATGTATTGAAAAGTATTAATTATTTTGGCCGGTCGAAATAATTCGCAGAGATCGGATCACAAAAGAAGAACAATATAACCCACGACAAGCAGTGAAACAGAATCTTAATTTCAGGTTAGTGGTGATTTTTCTACCCGCATTAACTTTCATATTATCAATAGGAAACCCGGAAATAACATGCTATCGAAGGAATTCACTAGAACAAAATGAATATTTTAGGCAGTCGGTCTCTGGGCGCGAAACGTAGCATACCTGTGTCATGTAACGGTCAATTATTTGAATAATTTTAAGAATATGTCTCATTGGATATTTATTTGTATTATTTTTTTATCTTTGGCTATACTGTAGTAGACCACTTTCTTATTTTTAATAAAAAAATATGTTTTCAATTTTTTAAATACGTTAACACTGCTTACACTTAATTTAAAATATAGAATTTCAAGTTCTTCCATCATATCGATGTACAATACCCCAGACATCCTGAGTAAGGTGAAAGCATGGAGGTTGCAGTGGGCGGAATACGTAGCGAAAGTAGATGAGTGCCGTAACACGCATAATTGGTCACGTATATCATACACAAGCCGATAAAGTCAAGAATAAGACGTAGTTAGCCGAAAAATATTGAATGAGATCTGCAAGAGCTGGCTGAGTGCCTAGCGGCGATGTCAATTGATAGACAGCCCTCTGTAGTGCCTGCGGTCATGGACTCCCGATTCCCATAAGGTCGCTAAAGAAGAAGAGTGTGGTATCTTTGAAAGCACCACTAGATTTCCCTTGGGGTTCCCATCCTCTCTTTGTACTGCCGAGTTGCTTTGGAGTGAAACTCAGTAGATTCGTGTAACAATATTTATTTATTACAACAACGTATTTACAGTAATGAACATTTATGTAATTCAGATGTAGACTAATAACTATTGCGAAGTGGTGATAGAAGAGAGACCCGTTCCCCTAGAGACAGCCTCTTATAAGCCTTGGTCCCCCACCACTCATCTACATACTCTCCTGCCATAAACATATACACACAAATTCAAAGTGACAGTTCTCACAAAGAAGTAGACAAACAAGGCTGTGGAGGGATAGGGACTCCACTCTCGTCATTTAGAGACTGTGCAGAGAAGCCGAACAAACTCAGCAAAGTGGTACTTATAACGTGACTCACATCACTTAAGGAAAAGAACTTGTTTATTTGATATTAGGTTATGATAAAATCTCAAATAGGGTAATATTGGACATTTCGAAAGTCACCGGAAAACTTAAAACTTATAAGTTTTTGGTTATTTCGTACACTTGAATTGTCGTAATTCTTACCTTTTAGATTAAGATGTCTCACAGAGACGAAACTATTATTTTTATATGAGAAGTATGGAAGTCTTGGGGATTACAGGGCTCACGACCTATCATCGGCTGGCTTAAATGATCACTTTACACAATGTAACGTTCACCTACTTACCCACGCTACCACATCTATCAAATTTTTGAAAGTTGTATATATTAAATCAAGATGGAACATTTCACTTATTTATTACCATTTATGCTGTCGCCATCTATTGGCATTTTTTGAAAATTTAATATTCTTTTTCATGAAGCTGAGAAGTCTCAGTATTATTATTATTATTAGTATTAGTAGAATTAAGTAATTTACCTTCTAATTTTTTCATGTATGCTTCATTGTCATCCTGAAGTTTTTCAAAGTCCTTGACTTGCAACCCCTCATCGAGCTTTTCAATTTCCTCCAGCTTGCTTTCAGCCTTGCTCAAAATATTTTTACACTTTATATATTTGTACCTTATGGCTGAAGTTTCGTTCGTCTTTCTCAATTGACGAGAGATGGCTCTGTCAACCACCTGAAAAAAAATTTTTTTTGAGTTTTTAACTTTTTTTTTTAAACTAAATTTTAAACTCATTTTTACATAATCTAGTATTTTTTTATTCTAAAAATGAAAAAAAAGCTGAAATGTAAATTTTATGAATAAAATAAAAAAAACAATAAATTAAAGGAATGCAAGAATTACACTTATTTATACAATTTTAATTGTTAGAATACAATAGTACAGCACTGTACTTTGTGTAGGTAGTTATAGATATGTATTATATTTTAAGTATTATTTTTAAGTAGAAAAACATTTAAATTCGTAATATTATATATGAGGGTTTGCGGTTTTTCGAACACATGAATTTCTTAAATGCGTGGTCGCCATGGTAACGAGAACAATATATCTCAAAAAATATAAACACCTACTTCAGTCGAAAGGCGAGTTCCATTAGAAGAATATTTTAGTCCAATAGATGTAGCTTTCTCTAATTCTTGGAATACCATAAATTCATCTTTGAAAGCTTTCTCTTTAGCTTTTCGAATATTTGTCAATTTTTCCACATCTTCATTTAACTGAAAGGATGGGAAGGTATTTAAAATAAGTGATAACATTATACCTTTTATTTTGGATCTTTCTCAAAATAATATTTAGCTATTTAAAAAATTGTCCTCCCACTCACCACATTTTCTTGGAGTTCATTTTCGATTCTTTCTTTTTCATATAAAAGAAGCAAGTCGTGATATCTTTTTTCTATCTCTTGAGGATCTAATCCAATATCCAAATCGACTGCCTGTACGATCTAAAAATATTAACAAAAATAAAATCACCACGATTAAAACAAAATTACGTACACGGATGATGCAACTTTGGTCTCTCAATAAGTGACAGCTCACCCACACTATCCGAGTTTCGAGACCAAAGTTTCATTCGTGTACATGCATACAAAATGTCGCTAAAACTCCTGATGTAAATTATTATTATCCACGTAGAGTTAATTATCAAAAACTGACGAATGAAACAAAATCTTGTTACGTAGGTGAAATAACGGTTATCGCCAATCGCGCTATCTGCTGCATACATATAAATAGTTACCCAGCTGAATAAATTTGATGATCTGATAAAATTTAATAAGTCATCTAAAAAATGAAAAAATTTTTTTTATCAAAAGGTATAAAAGATGCTGTCTTAATTTTTCAGTATCATGCAAAGCTTCTAGTGATGGTTATATCGTTATTTAATCCGTTATTGTGACTGTGATTGTGTTCGATCGTAACTGATTAATTGTGATTCTTCGAGCATCATTTCGACAATAGAAAGTAATCCACCAACAGTTCAATATTTTTTTTCTTTCAAGGAGAACATTTTGTATATATTGTGAAGTTGCAGTTTTTCAGATCATAATAGTTCGGTGATATTTTTAATACAAATTAGGCGTATCAATATTATATTCTTCTGTAAATGTTCTTCTTGTTACTTTTAATAATACTTTATACGAAAAAAATACTGGAGGTGTAGCTAATTTGAATTTAACAATTCCCAAAATCACCATAAGTATGGATCTAGTACATCAGAATTTGTTGTTTCTACACTAAAAAATAAACTACCCGGGTCTTTAAAAAACAGTACTTCTTCTCCCAATTTGAAAGAAATGACAAAAAAGTGGCTTATCGAAAATAGTAATAATATGAAATGAATTGTTTAAACTATCATACTGATTATTTGTTATAGTTTTGATTATATTAAATGTAATAAAATTGATTTAAATATACCTGCAGACGAACGTCCAGCGAGATGTTTTGTGGGTCTACTTTTAATAACAAAAAAAAATATATAAAAATTATAAAGATAAACAGATAAATTCAATTTATAGAAAAAATATTGTTGCCACTGGGATTCGAACCAGGAACCCTTCCTATCCGGGGAAGTGCGCAGACCATTACACCATGTCAACATAATAAATATATATTGAATTTATCTGTATATTTTTTAATTACATTTGATACATTTAATTTGTATTATATAAATCTTGGTTACCAATTATCGGTAAATCTCAGTAACCAATCATCGTCGGTTTACCATCACTAACATCTTCTCAAAGAAAATCATTCCCAACAACACCAAGTTCGTATCGCAGACAACATTGTCCTATATGCTTCCCATGCCGCATATCTATCAGCAGGATATTTCAAAACTATCTATAATCCTTAAAATACAAACAAAATATTAATCCTTGTATAATACCTTTTTTTTCTTAAAGTATTCACCCAATTTCCGCTGCAGAATGCTGTTCTTGGAAGTAAGTAAAGATTTTTCTGCGGTTAGTTCTTTGTACCTTTCAATATATGTATCTCGATGAAATGGAACAGATTCCTTTGAGATAACTGATTCTGGAAAATAAACTCTGAATGAGATATTTTGTAAATCTAAAATTGATGTAGTTTAGTAATCCCCGAAAAGAAAAGATTATCTAAAGTCTGGTTAATTTGTTTGTGATCAGTTATATTATATTGTTACCTTTGTCACCTTCTTCGCTTTCTAATTTGCTTTCGTCGCTCTCTTTTGCGGCATACTCTTCTAAGATCCACTTCTGAATTGCCTTTTGTTTATCTTCGGAATATATGCTCTCTTTGGACCCAGACTTCTCTGCCTAAATTAAATATTGTTTAAATATAAATATAATTAATTAATTATGTGACATTCCTTTGTGATAAATCAACATGTTTCGATATCCATGGTATCTTCATTAGGAAACAATGTATTTTAAAATTAAAAATGCAAGCACAGATAAAAACAAAACTATATAAGTATAAGTGGTGGGTAACTACTTAGGAACTACTGGGAAAAAAAAATTAAAATGTGACTATTTGAAAAAAAGGTTTTGGTTATTTGTAGCGCCTAATTACAAAACCCCCAAAAATTACTTTATGTGTTGATTGATTGATTGAAAACATATATTTTGAAGGCAAATGTACAAAATGTTTGTTTTGTTGTTGAGACCATTCTTTTCTGTATATATAATTCTGGCATCCATGCGTGATCATTAACGAGCATTGTGATTGGTTGATTTAATTTTTGGGGGAATACCAACTTATGCAATGTCTGCTTTGAGGTATTTTGGAACAAATCCTGATTTTGAACATGAAATATCAATGGATTTAGGTGACTTTTGCGAGAAACAATGTGTTCTGCATATAGCTGACAACGAGTCTACAAAACTGCACAATTAACTCAAATTATTCGAAATCCGTTTTAGAGAGTTTTGAAATTAGGCTCCACAATTGTATAATTTAATTTGCTATTAATACTTTTCATATTGGTAAAAGTTCTAATTTATCAAGTATTTATATGCATAATTTCTAAACCCTTGTTAACGCCAAAATAATGTTTTGTTTCCAAAAGACGATTGGCGAATTCAGAATAGTTATTACTATTTAGACATGTCAAGTGCTCTTTAATTCTAATATAAACTTTTATGAAAGTTTTACTTATATAAAAATTATTGCAATCATTGCAAATTAATTTGTAATGATTTATAACAAAGTTATTACTTCAAATATATACAATATTGCAAACATACGAATAATTGTATGACATTAGCTATATTGAACTATTAGTTAGTACCCACATAACACCAAATAGGTTAAATAACTAGACTCGAAGTCTGAGCGGTGTTTTAACTAGTGATGGCCTTAGCCGTCATTTAATTTAACTGTGATAAAAAGATTTGTATTCTATTGTAACGAAAATTGATAACTGGTTATTCGTTATTTGGTGAGCAATAACTGGTGTATTGGAAACTAAATATCCAACAGTAAAATTTCAGATCAAATCATTGTTACAATCGAACACTGACCATACAGTCACTATAATAGTTTAACTCAGAAATAGATTTAACGCTTTAGCAGCGTCAAATGCATATCGGATTAACGTACGTTCTTTAGTTAATAGTGATTATCCATTAGTGACACTTAGCGTGCTGTTATTCGCTGAAAGTAGGCATTTTAATTAATGGATCAATTTAAAAATGATGATGTGTGCTGTTAAACTTTGTGTAACCAACTAACACGATTTTCTTTCCCGTCTACCTCTAAAGCCGGTTTTAATATTTTTTAGAGCCGACTTCACCCCTAGCTTATTTGCACATTTTTGCATAAAACGCTGATAAACTAGGGTGTAAATATTATTACATTATATTACATGAACTGACGCCGTTAATCTTTACCATACCGTGAAATAAAATTCCCGAACGCAGCCATGCTGTAAACTTGTGTTACCGTAAATAACAGTTAGAAAAACGTTTTATTAGCTTAAATGGCACGAATTTACTCTAAATTTTGAAAAAATTAGTAAAATCATAATTAAGAGAATTCATTAAGTCGTATTCAATGTGTCCTTCTTCTCTCTCTTCATTTAATTAGAGAGAAAGAGACAATTATATTTTTAAGTTTCTTGTTCTTTTCGCTATGAAAATAGTGTGTGATCTCTTTCTTTCATATCACAAATTGTATATTTACCAATGTATTAATTTTACAATCGATTGATTGGAAAAAATAATTGTTTTGTACGATTTCCTTTTCGTAATTGGTTTTTAACTAGTCATTCCAGAGCACTAATATTTTCTTTAAGATTATCTAAAATATGAATTTTATGTTGCATGTATTTACTGAAATATTACAGATTTAATTATTATGGTAGACCTGTGTTACTGCATGGTTTGGGAAGGGTTAATATGAAGTACAAAAGATTTTTAAGGCGACCTTTTGACGAGATGAAGATTTTTTCTGCAGGAATAGATATGATGAAGATTCTAATAAGATTTATACACAGGGTAGCGTTATGGCATGCGTGTACTTGGGGTAATTCTGTTTAATACACTAAGGCGGTTTTACTTCTGAGATCTAATCTGAGATCTGCTGTGGCTGTCTCTATTATATCTATGCTTAATTGATTAAAAAATATTTAACTTTACCTCTTCCTCACTTTCAACGGCCTCTTCTTCGACAGGAATCTCTTCCAAAACTGAGAAAATAATGTTTTATATAAATATTTTCAACTATAAGTTGAAATGAAGGGTCCAATCGAGTAGGGTTGAAAATTATTGCTCCAAAAATGCAAGTAATAATGTTGGTGGAAAGATACCAGAATAAAACGACAAATTCAAGTACATCGGAGTGAAATTCTTTAGCAATGGGAGACAGGAAGATGAGATGCAAAGAAGAATCGGTGTTGCTAGTGGAGTTTAAAGTTTTCTTTATAATGCAGTGTTAAAGAAATCCGAGTTAAGTATCAAGACGAAACTGACAAATATTTATATATGGTCACTTTATATGGATCCTTACGGAAAGAGTAAGATTAAGAATCCAGTATGCTGAAATGAGTCATCTTAGAAGAGTAGAATAAGTTTTTTCATTGTTTCTGAGGAAAGTTTATAGAACTTCATAATCACATATAATCATGTTTCATCTTTAGATGAAACATGATTATATGTGATTATGATATGATATGTGATTATGATATGAATTCATGTTAGATCAGATTTATAATACCCTTGCAAAGCGTAACGAATAAAAAAATAAGTGTTTTGTTTTTACATATGGGAAGTAGTAGGAGAATTATTATTGAACCGAGTGAGAAGTACCGATATAAGGGAGACTGTCGGCACGAAGCCTCAACTTGTAAATAAATACAAATCTTAATTAAGGTGAGTTGGACACATCTCGAGAATGCTGAAGAACGACTACCAAAGTGTTACTTAATGGCAACTTTAATAGGAAGAGAGTTATGTCGTTGGTTGTAATGCCAGATGGATCAATGTCGACGGAGCTTTAGTCGGCCAGATCTTTTGTTGCGGACGTATAGCGTGTCGTGACACGTATTCTTACACAATAAACAATACGTAAACAAATTTTAACCTTCTTCCGGAATTTCCTCTTCTTCCACTTCCTTCGTTTCTATGACTTCTGGCTGAGTAATATCTTCTTTTTTTTCTAAGAGTAATTAAATATTTGTTAATAATAAATATATTGTATAAAGTATATGATTTAACGATAATTATTTCGTTACATTGTTAATATTATATAATGACAATAAATCTCTGCAAAAGATGCAACGTTTTAAATGAAAAAAAAAAGTATACTATCAACCTTCTTTTTCTTCTGTAGCTTTTTCTTGTTCTTCACCAACAATCTGTTTTTCTTCTATAGCTTTTTCATCTGACGTAGCTTCTTCTTCTTGCGCCACCTCGTCAATTTTTTCCTCCTCACTCATTTTTCACTTTCAAGTTTTATTTACACAACTTAAAACTATTTTAATTTCTCATTTTTTAAATATTTTCAAAGAATTTAGTCTGTTTTAAATTTTACATTACTTTGACGTATTAAAATCGATCCAAATAGTTATGGTTTCTATGGTTACAATATTAGGGTTGTGAATTCTTGAAAAACTACTTGGTTAAAATCAAAATATCATATTATTTAGGAGCTTATGTGTGATATGTTTATACATACATGTATATATCATCATACCTCGTTGCAGACTAATGACACATGTCTACGAATGAGATTTTTGACTCGTGACAATCTCAGAGATATGGATTTTGCTCCTAGATAATAATTGGATGGTATGGCTCTTGTGCGATGATATCGGAGCCAACTTATGATGGTATTATGATGATAATGTTAATAATGACTGAATGTGATAAAATAAAAAAAATATGTAAGTAAGACGAATCGAAGCGAGAGTAAACAACTCTCAAAACGATTTGGAATAAGGTGTAAATAAAAAATAATATATATGTAAATTGGATGGATCTATGGAGGTTTCCGTGCGCTTGCCAAATTTCGCAGTCAGACCAGTGTACACTAGTCTCTTTCTACCGATCTTAAGAGGCTGCAAGACACGATCGTGAATCGTGAAGATAAGATATGGGGATGATATATGGAAATTAGGTGTACGATTCTCCTTTCAAAGGTTCGAATTTTTAAATGTACCTACGCCTCTCATGTCATAATGATCTTTTAATAATGTACATTGGAAGCATCCATTTAGATTCGGAAGGTCTAGTCTTGATTGTTAACATCTTGGATGAGAAGTGAGTGTTTAGAAACTAATATTCGATGAAGATGTTACAATCTTATTGTTAATTGAGTCTACCGACTAGTTTGATCCTATGTAACTATAAATTTACCTTGCAAGCATTTGAAGAAAATACATTGTGGTTCATTTTAAATAATCATAGTTGTTTGTTACTTGTTTATTTTAGTTTGTTTTTTCATCCTAACGAAGGAAAATGTAATGTGGTTTATAAAATAAAACAAAGTTAATAAACTATTCATTACCATAAGTATATATATATATATATATATTTTTTTTTTTGATACAGTGATGTGTACATATTGTAAGAGATGCTTACTCCTTAACTAGACGAAAATCTGCAGGTTCATCGATTATGTCTAACAAAACAAATATGAAACAATATATATTTTTATTTATTTATGTCATATCAATATTCTTACTATAAAACTAAGTTAGACACTTGGGCCATGAAAATTGAATTAACTTGATGGACTTTTGGGACGAGGTTTGAACCCTCGACCATTTAGATCACTAGACGAGCATCGTAACCACTAAAAACCAATAAAACTCTATATTATTGAATATGAAATGGAAGAGAATAGAGTGAAAATTGGACAAGGAAAGAGAATTAAGTAGAATTATGTATTTAGATAAAATAAAATAGTATGACATAGTAGTAGAGATGATTTTTTTTTCAATATCTTGTGAGAAGAAGAGATAGCTTGAGAAGAGATGAGGAAAAGGAAGATTCCCCATCCGTTGGACCGACCAAGTGGAAAAGTTAACATGCATTTCTGTGTTGACAGCTCTAAGATCTGATGGATGTCGAGAAAAGAAGAGCAGCATTGTCAAGAGGGCGGAAGAGTTCACAGAGATCACAATTCTGTCATGAGAGACCGACGAGAATGATGAAAATAGTATGGTGCTGACGCAAGTCGAGTACCTACTCCCTGTGCATTTGTCCTTCCAATATAATAAACCTTAATATACCTGTTCCGCTCTGGCCAACTTGCCTTCTGACACCGAACTGTCAAGATCTGTGTTCTTTTTCTACCGTCCGAAAGCAGCGCCGTGCGTAACGCTAGGACCGCAAAAAAGCGGTATTCTCAACAACTCCGGAAGTGAGATATCTCGGATTTTCACAAAAAACGTGCTAATGAACTAGAGGTGAAAACGACGTCCAACGCAGGACTTTAAAGCAAGGTAGGCCAGATCCATCTGCCATTATTTTCATTCTTGAATCCACTTCGGGTTGCGACGACTAATTGATACAGTCCACGTGATCTTATCCCATCTTAGGTCATGATCAGAATGATACACATCTATGATGATTCGTGTTCAGATATTTCAATATTCACCGTGTGTACATTGAGCATTGGAAAGAATTCAGAGAGTGACGTAAAAAAAAGTGTAGTACCTACTTAGAAAATGATGCTAGTTGGAAAATGATCTGACAGGTGTCACATTGCGTCCAGCTCACCATAACAACTATTGTGACAGTCGAAAAATACACTTTTTCTTTAAATTTAATTTTGCTTGGTGATTGATAGATGTGGATTTGCATTTTTAAATATTATAAATTAGGCGTACTATTTTATAGTAGAGAATAAAACAAGAGAAATAACGTAACATTGTATATCACATTTATTAAAATTTATTTAAAATACCTAGGTTATAACACCAAAGGAAATATTATTAACAATTTTTGAACAATAACGAGAATAAATTGTGTTGGAAGGAGTGGGATTTCCAGGTAATAACTTAATGTTATATCATTTTATTTATTTATCACAAAATATTACATAATTATTAATAAAAACTATCTACAGCTACTAATAACATTTACGGCACAGGCGTCATGTTCCTACTTCACTTCTTCGTTTTTTTTTTGTTTTTTAAATCCAATAAATATTTTTTATATCCTGATCCTAGAAGCTATAAATGACAATGCAGAATTTAGCTGTTGTTGATGCAACTTAAGTCCAGAGAACTTATTATCTAATGTATGTGTAATGTTGGTAATAATGCCGAAATAAAGCTGACAATAATTTGATACAGTTGGTGACTTTTGATTAGTGTTCCCGACAATTAATATAGTAAAAATACAGTTGTTTTGTATTTTCTCTTTATACCTGAAGTGGTGATAGTGATTTGCGTGCGGTGACAGTGATTTGCGTTTGGTGACAGTGATCTTCAAAGAAACTCGTATTGAATTAAAATGCTTGCTGAAGTATTGCTTGTCACTACTTACAAATTCTCTACAAAATGTCAAGCGATAAAGCCGCCACCTAAACTAGAAGCAATGGTCCACCTATGGATGAGCCTGATAGAAAATTTTTAATAAATTATATTGATACAATGGAAATAATGAACGGATCTACTGCGCAGGTATTCTAATTTCGAAATACATTATGCTGTCAGAATAAAGGCTTTGTACGATGCTTCCTACACTAGCTAACGTGCTCGTTAGCTACTGGTATTGTTGTAATAGTTTTTTTCTTTTCTTAAACAGATGTACAAAAAATAAAATAAAATAGATTTGATGTCTTTCACATTTAAAGTATCTGCATACATGCAGTGAAATATGAATTAAACAAATATTTAGGTATTAGCAATATTGTAAGCCCTGTAATTACCTATACTTTCATATTTTTCTATTAATAAAAAAAAAGCTTTGTCTCTATGAGGTATCTATTATTTGTTTATTTAGTTATTGTTTGCACGCTAAACCATCAACGTTCATGTGTATAATAGATGAAGGGAAACTATAAGACATTAAAAATAGTATGAAAATTGGATGGGAGCCAATTAACGGTCCCCAATAAAATTTAATTTTTTTTTTTAAATGTACAAAGCTATAGGAAGCGGAATACAGCCCCCTGAGATAAAAAGAAGAAACAGAAGTAGTAGTCTCAATACCAGTGCAGGCTCTATGGCTAAGCGTCACCTGATTATATTGTCTAATACAGGTGTATCGAGGGACGTCAGGGTTGCTCTTGTTTCATATTATAAAATGAAGGATGGAGATGTATAAACATCTCTAAACGACCCTATAAAGGGTCGATACGAACTCTAACCTAGTGAGGTTGGCAGGGTTTGGATGAAATGCATACATACTAATGAATAAAAGCAAATAAATAAATAAAATCCAGAAAAGGTGCCACTGATAAAGCCTATGAAGTATGATTCTGATGGTTCGGGCTTATACCGAATGATGAAGGATGAAAGAGAGAAAATTCGACGCGGAAGAAGGCTACAAGCTGATAGCTACCAAACAGATGCCCAGAAGTCAAAATAAGATCTTGAAGTATAGACTCGGCCTCACTGACGCCGATTGCCGATATCAAGTAAAGTAAAATTACAGAAATCTATTGTTTGAGATCAAAATCAGTAGCGTGGCTGCTCGGAACCTCGAGTTGTACTAATTGGAAATTCCGCGGACGCCCAAATGGTAACTGCGCATCGAGCCCTGCCCCTTACGTACTGCGCATAAGCGGTGATAACTCGAAGTTTTGGGGGAACCGAGCTATATGCCGGTTAGACTGATATAAAAATCATTCCAGTCCGACTTGTAGTTTCGAAGTTATTCATCGTTTTGTGCCGTCGTGTATCAAGATTTCTGAAATGTCACCCTGTACTGAAATGAATTTGTACACGTATTTATGTCAAAATTAGTGTCTTAAGTACTTGATCATAAAAGTATTGCGATAAAGCAAAGAAAATTATTATTATTGTACACCAACATATTATTTTCTCTCAACAATGATTTATTTATCTAAGAAAAATACCATTGCGATACATTCATTATTATACTTGTCATACAATTACACAGCAATATAGAAAAAACGGGATTATAATAATACAATTTGATTTCAATTCTGTCCATGGTTTTCCGAAACAGTTTTCGATGTAGAGAGCAAAGAGTATTTCACGAAAAAGAGGTTTTGAACAATTACAACAGATGGCATTATTGTATACATTTTATAAAAAAAATCAGTAGGGGGAAACACATATCGGTGACATAGACATTGTTTTACTACTAAATATATTAAGCTGTAAGAAAAGTATACTTATTTTACAATGATTTATTTAAATATTTATTCTTCGATAACAGCAGTATAATAATAATATACAAAGACAATAATATATTTTGCTTAATAATAAATATAAATGAACTTTAAGCCTAGTTGGACAGGAACGTAATAAAATGATTAATATTATAGCTAATATAATATAATAGATTTAAAGTAAAACATAATCTCAATAAAGTAACTGTTTTTTAAAGTTTTTTTTTTGCGAAAGGAAAAAATCTCGATTTAAAACATTATTTTTTGCCAGAGAGAATTTATAAAAATAATAATTATTGTTTATTATAATTTAATTTGGATACACAGTTTGATTTTGTGGTAGACATTTGATTCATCGCTCATTGAATTAATTAAATTGTATCACTTAATCAACATAATGAATGTGTATTAATTAAGCCATTCTTAAGTCACTCCAAAACAAATATTATTTACTTTCATATTTTGATTATATTTCCTCACTTCTACGTACAGGTCAAACTCCACTATAACTAAATAATAGGGAAAAAATTATACAACGTCACTGTTTACGCGCTTTTATACTTCGATAGGTAGGCCTGATATAAAATTTTTAATATTTGTGTTCTTTTTGTGTGGATTTAAAAACAGAAAACAAAAGCGAAGCTGCTTCTGGGAAGCGAGTTATTGTGATTCGGACGGACTTTTTACGGCGGCGATAATAAAAACATTTAGTATATATAATTTCGGATTATCGGTTGTGTGAAGGTTTTCGGTGGCTGACCAGCATATTTGAGGACCATCAGACTATAAGGATAGCGACGTCGGCCTCAACCAGCACAGGTTCACAAAGGTTTGTGTAATTTGAATTTACATAGATTGAATTACTGTATTCATCATTACCAATAGAAAACCCAGAACTAGCTATCGAAGTATTTACAGCAACAGTCACACTATTTTACCTTGATACACCACTATCGCATTGTCTTCTTTAATATGTCTTAACTATGCACGACCCTCGTATATAAAGAAAACGAAATATCAATAAAATACGGAAATAACCAGAGAGAGAGAGATAGTTGAAAGAATTCGATATGTGGTGCTGAAGATGGATGGAACGACAGATAAATCCAGGACAGACGAATATGAAATAACTTTTTTATAATGAGATTTGACCTGTATACCTATCCATCTATATTTCTAGTCGAATTATTGAGTTAATTACATGATTAATTAAATATAGACCATACAATTACATCGCATCTCGGTGAGAACACATTTCATCGATTCTTGGTCAACCTGTTTCATCGAAATATGATCGACCCATTTCATCGAATTGTGGTCGACTCGTTCCACCGGTTCGTGGTCAAACCGTCCCGTCGAATTACGGTCAACCAATGTTATCGAGGTGTTGTCAACCCGGTCAGTCGATTGACTTCATCGGCCGATGATGGTGGGCTCGTCCGCCATGCCCATCTCTTCAGTCAGGGCTTTGTTTCCTTTCCTCTTTCTGGAGTACAGCATGAAGCAGAAGCCGGCGAATCCGTTCATCGCCAGCACGACCCACGCCAGATAAAGGCTGAAACCATATCTGTAAATGGAAAAAATCATAATATTATCATATTTAAATGGTCGTCAAGCAAAGCGCGCCCTTACCGATGCACGTACTCGCTGTACGTATCCAGCGGTCACTGGCGTCGCCACGCGGCGCCGAAAGCGGCCCATCCTTTAACCTTCAAGCGGGTGCGGTCTTTTGAAATGACAATGGTCGGGCGTAGTCGTTTCGACCTTTTTCATTTTTAAGTATTATAAAACACAAATTAATATCAAAATCATTTTTTCAATAATTACCAATCGAAAAATGTAAATTATAACATTTTGGTGAATTCAAATAATAGATTACATAATAGTTTTTATCTTCTTCAGAGTCCCTAAATTTCACAGAACCTAGAAGTATTCGCATTATTTAATTGTCCCTAATATATCTGTGAGTCGTTGTTTATAATAAAAATATGCACAACAATGCGAACTTTTTTGACGCAACCAGCGAAAAACTTTAGCGAGGAAAGTCACGTGCAATTTTTTTGACTCCTCGAACGCTAGGTGCACGTAACCGATTTGATGCCTGGGCACAACTGAAACAATAGCTAACTGTATGGCACAAGATATGCGGGAAAGGGATGGAAATGATTAATTTATGTGCGTAATGAACCTATCACAACCTACTAGAGATGGGAAGTATTATTGTGGTCGATTCGACGCCGCGCGACCGTTTGAGGGTTAAAGACCACCGGCCGGCCGCAGACTGTTGACAGCTCATTCAGTTTTTGACATATCGACCCCTTAGAATAACAAGGTTCTAACTAATATTTTGGGCTAATTTGAGTTATGAATGCGATATTATTTATTTCCTCTATACACGGATTTATTTAACGGATATTAAAGGAAATAGAAAGAGCTGAAAGTTCCAACTGCATCAGTTATTTATTTCAATTTATGGAGCATTATTTTTAATTTACAATGTTTTTTTTTTAAATTTCTCTCATCTCACAGCGGTCATTGATAATACTGAAAATAAATTAAGACCTTAAAACTGATCATATTTGCACACTCAAAACAAAATATACATGAATATACGTTGAAACAACATTTTTGAACTCATTATCTAAAAACCTGATAGAACCTTGTTATTCTGAGGTGTCGATATTAATTTTACAAATGAAATAGACTGACAGAAATACGCAATAAAGAGAGCGTAAAATACTAGGCTTATATAGTCGCAACAATTTTTCCCAGCAGCGATGATTATTATAATTGGAATTTTATGTGAGTTAGGATGTTCACATGTCAGTCTATATATAATGTATAACAAGTACAGTTTATACGCGTGAAGAGATGCAAGATTCTAAGGATACAGTAAATTAGCAACTAAAGGTATCTTTTCACAGCGGATAACATAGGTGGGTTGGGGTGGGTCGGAGGGTTACTCCCCGCGCAACGTCGCACGTATCAGCTAGTATTAAATATATGATAATTATGTTTACACTTTACGGAGGTTCATATTTCAGTGACAACGCAGTTAATCAAAAACGTCATTTTAGACTCGGTATTTTATCTAAATAAATTATCTAAATTTAATACGTGTAAAATGGAAGATTGTACATTCATTTTTTGAAGTATAATATATACCAGTGCTATTGAAATATTGTTGGGTAGTAAGTACCGTCGTATTTTATCATAGGCAATATATTTTTTTCTAAACTAACTCTGTAAACGTCTGTGTTCATTTTTTTTTTTTTTTTGTATTATATAAATAATGATTTCTTCTGACAAATTATTCAGTTGATAGCCAGTGGTTGGACTAAACGGAGACCTTGTGAATTTTTTAAATGTCGGAAAAAAGTGTGCATATTCGGAACTGCTTACTTTTTGAATTGAATAAAGGCCATAATGCAACAGTAGTAACCAAGAACATTTGTGATGTAACCAGTTTGTTAAGTTTAGATATGGTAATTTATCAGTAGCTGGTGAAGAACTTTAACCCTTAAACCCTTAAATCCTTTAACTATTGACGATGATATGCTAACCGCTATAATAAAAGCTGATTAAGATACCAGGGACATCGCATTGAAGGTGGGTATCAGTCAAATGAATGTGGTGAGACATCTGCGTCGCATTGGTCTGGTTTCCAAGTACGACGTGTGCCGCACGGGTGTCGTTTATCATCACGACAATGCACGGCCTTATTGTGCAATGATGACGTAGCACAAATTGAAGAAGGTCAACTGGGATGTTTTAAAATATTCACCATATTCTCCTGACCTTGCTATATCAGATTTTCAACTTTTTTTATCTCTACAAAATTATTTGGATGGAAAAACTTTAAAGAAATTAATCGACAGATGGGAAATAATGTAAATTACGTAATATAATTATTTATTTATTTATCTTTGGTTTCCATTAAAAAATACGACGGTACTAATGACTCAACCTAAATATAATAATTATACAATTTCTTTTTAACATCTAAATCTATTAGAATGAATCGTGAATGTTCTACTATGAAAGATGTCTAAATGTGTACCAGCGATATTTGAGTTTTAATGCTTATAGATTTAATTACTAGTGACGTGCTTCTTACTTTCCTTGACAGTGAACAATATATTCCCAAAATATAATATAAACAAACCAGCAACCAATCCTATTGTAAACTATTTCCGCCCGAACTTCTTCAAAGATCAGACCGCAGAAGATCAAAACAACTTCTAATGTATTTTACACTGAATATTTTCAACATACTGTACGCTGATACGTATCACATGTATTTACGTCATAGGTTCTGTGCTTTCAACAGCAATAATAATATTTAAGGTATTTAATGGTTTTTCACCTCAAATGCTCGTTTTGTTAACTTTTTTAAATATAAATTATCTAAGCTTAACAATGCTATTTCTATAAGCTTGATTTTTATTATTCTATCTTTAAATCATACTCATGTCATGATAACTGAAAATAATACTAAAGAATCCTATCAACTTTTCCGTGATTTTACTATACTGAAGGTTGAATCAAATTTTATTCTAGATTAATAAATATGGTTATACAATTAGTTATCGTGCGAGAACCTATGTGTCATTAAAAGTAATTAAGGTAAGAATTACCCATATGAAATATTTTAACAAATTTTCCACTTTCAAAAGGAATGAAGTTTAACTATATGAAATACAAAGAAAAAAATCTTTCATACATTGTTAAATAAAGTTACACTATCTCTTGCACATCATGAAGGTTATCTCCGTTTTTTCCTATTTACTTTTAGAATTTTTTATATACACCTATTGGCATACTAAGGCTATCGGTCTCTGTTAATTCTTCTTATATGTGTTCTTTAACATAATGACTGAGGAACAATATTCTATTCCATAATTTAAATGATACTTATTTATTTCTTACTTCTACTTATTTCTCGGCTATTATTTGGTGATTTTAGTTTGGGGAAGAGCAGCAGAAACAATATTAGAGTCAGCTAAAAGAGCACAAAAGACAATAAGACAAATGTATATATTGAAACTCGTCCAATATTTCCATGCTAACAACAACTCACCCTAAGCAATAAATCATGGTCACAATACAAGACAAATAACGAACATACACACCAGTTCCGAGAGCAACAATGACATTTTATCAATGATTCTACATGTTCTTAGCTTCCGAGAGCAACAATGACATTTTATCAATGATTCTACATGTTCTTAGCTTCCGAGAGGAACAATGACATTTTATCAATGATTCTACATGTTCTTAGCTTTCGAGAGCAACAATGACATTTTATCAATGATTCTACATGTTCTTAGCTTCCGAGAGGAACAATGACATTTTATCAATGATTCTACATGTTCTTAGCTTTCGAGAGCAACAATGACATTTTATCAATGATTCTACATGTTCTTAGCTTCCGAGAGGAACAATGACATTTTATCAATGATTCTACATGTTCTTAGCTTTCGAGAGCAACAATGACATTTTATCAATGATTCTACATGTTCTTAGCTTCCGAGAGGAACAATGACATTTTATTAATGATTCTACATGTTCTTAGCTTCGAAACTATACAGCACACTCAACACCAACTGGAAATGTTTCAATTCCAATAAGATTACACTAATATGGACCCAATATATGATCCAATTGGGTAGAGATCAATCAGAAGCATCTCTGTCCAACATTCCAACGTAATTATTATACAGTGTCTACACTAATAATTCACTAGTTTTACAACGACCTCACTGCATTTTTTTTTCTCTATTTTTATTTTTATTCCTGTCGAATCTTTTTCTTTCTTGAATTATATTACACCACAATAGCACGAAATAAACTGACTACTTTAACACATACGGCAGTCTAGCAAAGTAGCCAGGACAATGCTGTATATATAGAGGTGGAGTCTACTTCATCCCACACAATACACTACGAGTATTATACTTAATTGCAATATAATGGTATAATATGTTTATTATGTTATATTGTAATATATTCACCTCTGTTATAATAATGACATGAATGTCAATAAAGTCTAATAAATAAATAAAAATTATAGTTTGGACTATAATTTTATATTGGTAATTTCATAATGCATGTAACTACGAGATTTTTCTACTATAGAGAGGTGGCACTTCACTATAAAATAAAGTATAAATGTTGTTATTTGAACCAGAATATTATCGTAAAAATTATCATTCAAACAAATAAATGATTTTTTAAAAGTGAGAACATTTCAGAAACTAGTTTTATACGTAAACTACGTCTACTTTGCATCTTACAAATAATATAATGTTGATCAGACTTACGAGTGGGTAGCTCCTTTAGGATGCGTGTAGGAAAGGTTTTGCTTCTCATATTCAACTGAAGATATTAAAACTTGTATCACGACCAAAACCGTTGCAGCTGTAAAGAAAAATAGTGTCATTTTAATATTCACGATCAATTTAAAAAAAAAAATAGAGATACATACACGGAATACATGTCACATCAATATTTTTACTATTTTCTAACTAAGCTTGTACTATGAAAAACGAGGCGCGAACCGCCGACCACTAGATCACTAGACCAATTATAGGTTACTTTATACTACACAAACATTGGATTATTTTCACTACTAGTTTCAAGAGGTGCAGTCTCTCTCTTCATCAGAATTAATAATTAACAATTTGGAAACCACTGAAATATAAAAGAATTTAAATTCGGAGAAAACACTAATTAACAGCTTAACATTCCCTAACACTTCGCCTTTATTTTCCATATTTCTATTAACGACCGAAATCTCCCCCTCTTCTCAAGGGACTGCACCTCTCGAAACTAGTAGTGAAAATAACTCAATGTGTGTGTTGTACAAAGTTTTATTGTGAATATTAAAATCATCATGTAACACTACAAAGTAACTGCCATGTCAACTAATGCTATTAAAACTAGGGTTATTAATTTTTTTTTTAAATGAATACATATTCTATATTTCAATCAACACATTGATTCTGAATTGTTTATTATGAAATATCATTAATATGAAGTCTATAATTTATATTAATAATTACAAAGGTATATTTAACGCTTGTGGATAGTTCAAGAAGCCAGACGTCATTTAGCAGTTAAAGTAATGTTTCTTAAATAAAATTTATAATAAATTTGATTCGTTAAAATGATCTCTAACCTTTCAAACTATTACAACTGTTTTTAAAAATATATAGTACGAGTATAAAAAAAATACATATTTAATAATATCTATTTCTAGTATTATTATATTATGTATTATAATAGCAAAAAGTTTATATTTGATCACTAGCAAGCTAAAAATGAGTATACACATTTCGTTTATATATCTATTTTAAGTTAAAATGAATAAATGTTGTATAATGAAAAACATTTTGTGTGTGAGCAAATACATATGTAGGTATTAATACAAATACATTGTTAACTTTGGATAAACAGTTATAAAATATAATATATTATTGTGAAGAGTTAAAAACGTAATTTAGTCATTAAGACTGGAAAAATAAGAATATTTTTTAAATGTGCTAATTTAGGCATTTAGTATGTACAAGTAGAGCACATTCCTAATTCACGATATTTGGTTCGTTAGTCATTATTCATCATGCAAGTCCCCCATAGCAAGTATCAGTTTTAAAACGACAGCAAATGTAATTTGATGAAAAGCAGGCAAAATAATTCCGACACACTTTTTTTCCTCATATTTTCAATGATGTAATGAACGATGGTTGTTACCTGTTATGAAGTGGATTCCACCGGCCAGCCTCTTAAACATGTACCTTGGATTCAGGAAGGTGTAGATGGAGAAGCCAAAACCCATGCACATCACAAATAGGCTGATGATGGCGAACGACACTTCTGTTCGACTGTAATCTATAAAATAAAATAAAAAAATACATAATTATACGTGATTTCATGATTTATTAGCGGCAAAGACGATAAACGATCCGATAAAATAATACCATATTATTATATTTTTATTGTGTTATAAAATACATTTAAGTCCGTTTCATTTCTATTCGTTTAATTTGTTTAGAGATTTTCTATTTATATTATTCCAAATGTATTTTTTTATTAAATTAAAAGATATATTAAAAAGATATTAAAAATTTCAAAGATAACCAAGATATAAAAATTTCTGTTATGTTTAAATTGTCAAATGTTGTATCTTTTATGTTAAAGTTTTCAAATCTAAAGATCTTTAATGTCTAAATTATGAGATTTACTATAATGACATTTTAAATATGTTAGCAATATTTGAATATGTCCAAAAACACACAATTACTGGATTTTTACCTGCAAAGGCAATGTTATTAAATAAATATCAGATATCTCAAAGAGACAAAGTAATTTTTTTTTAAATTTAATGGAAAATGTATAGAAGTTGTGCATTGCTAATATTAGGGGTTCCCAAAAAAATAACGTTTTTGTGAATAAAAAGTTTTTTTAATTTAATAGATATAACCTTATTCCATCGTTTAGGCAAGTTTTTAATCCCTCATTTGTAAAAACTGAGATGCTTTGATTTAAAATATTGAGGGAGGCCTGCTTTCACTTCACTGACACTATCTAATTTTTTCACATATAAATTATATTGTAAAGACCTAAACAAATGGTACTTAAACTATGGCACTAAATCAGAAAAATACGGAGGGTAATCAATAGTTTTCCATCCGAGAACATTAATTTTTTCTCGCGTTATTCTCGCAGTTTGAGGCAGCACATTGTCGAAGCTTTTTGCATGCGATACTCACACCCCTTGTTCCCAAACCTCACTGATTTTTTCAAAATTTTTTGATTGCTGGGCGATGAAAATCCTGGTTTTCTTTGTTAATTCTTTAATTGACAACTCTGAATTGGCCTCAATTTCTGCAGGTAATGGATGATTCTTGATGTTCTACTTCTAGGCTTGTCATCGAAACAAAAATTTTGATTTAATTCTTTTGAACCATTTTTAGCATTGACGAACTAGTAAAGCTTCACCATAGATGGATCAATTGTTTTTTGGTTCATTACAAATTCATACATCACACAAGAGCGTATAAACGTATAAATAGGGTTTATTTTTTAATTGTCATGCTCGCGACGTACTCTCCACTGCTGAAAAAAGCTGTGCGATCCAAACGACAAATCAAGACAAAAAAAGTCACAACTGACCGTCAAAGTTATTCACGTAAAATGAGGCTTTTTTTTGGGGTAACACCTATTATAATAAACTGGTCAAAATAAGAAAATATAAAAAAAAAAAATTTTTGATTTTTTAGGCGTATTCTAGTATAATAAGTTAAAAAATATTTTAAAGATAAAGAATATTGCTTTAAAACAATTTTTAATAAATCATATTCCCATACTGATGATATATATGCTGTTTAAAAAAAAGGGAAAAATTAATTATCAAATTTGGTGTAGTGGTACTCGAAGTGAGTCCACATACTAACATATATATAACTTTCAAAAATTTGATAAATGTAGAGATGGAGAAGTGAGAATTGGTGAACGTTATATTTATATAAAGTGATCACTTAAGCCAGCCGAAGGCAGATCGTAAGCTCTGTAATTATACTTCCATATATTTTCCATTAAATATAATAAAAAATATCTTTGTCTCTATGAGATATCTGATATTTGTTTTTTAAATATATTTTTTAACATTTTTCGATAACGAGTGTTTAAATGTAGGGAAGGGATTCAAATAATTTAAAGATAAAGACAAAATATATAAATCTTAAATTAAAAGTGAAAAAAAAAAAAAATTTAATGAACATATTGCATGCAATATAAGAATGGTGGTGATTGAAGAAGCATTGATCTTAATGAATACAAATACTTTTATAATTTAACTTTAAAATGGAATCAGATAAATAATTAAAGACGTTATTTGGTACGTAAATCGTGAAAGAGTTGAAGTGTTGAATATAAAGGGATGGATGACAATTCAATTGTTGATTTCCTCGCATTCGATATAAGTATCAAAAATAACTCGTGTCTAGAGCGTTATCCAAGTTTTTCATATTAATATTACGGAATGAGTGTTGTCATTTGAATTAATCCACCGAAAATTAAATAATTTATTGGAGTATCTAATTGACATATGAATATATTTTGAAATTTTAATTATTATGACAGCTTCAATTTATTATATTGTTTAATATTATCGATTTAAAACGCCACGTTGTTGTTTTGGTGATATGTCTGTTTTATAATTACATACTATTTATAAAAGAGATAGATAGTGTTAAAAATACAAGTGTTATATATAATATAAACGAAATATTTGATTACATAAAAATAACGCACATAAATGTTTACTTTGATCGAGAAAACGTTTTAAACATCTAATTTACGAAAGTTGCTACTAATGTTATAAATAAGGTCAATATTAATTAATATTGTGGATAAAACATATATTTTCGGCATTTTTCAAAAAAATTACGACCACGTCATGGCCGGATAGACCAGCGAAATGATATGAAAATATGCAATTCATAGGATCGATTTTAATATTATTTAGTAAGAAATAATTTCGTTTTTGATATCAAATTTGATTTAAAACAGTAGCTGAAGCTTCAAAACATGAGAGTAAATACAATATATTATTTAAAAACGTATGTTTTTCACTAAACCAAATTTTTTTAAAAACCTCGAAAATTGGTAATATGTCATGCAAATTATATGGTAAGATAATAAGAAAAAATATTTTATTTATGCAAGCATTTTCGATATTAAGATAATATTGTGGCACGCTGAAAATGCATCTAATGGTCGCGGTCTTTCTTATAATGCTTGTATTGTCTTAATTATAACAAATAACATTCAGTTTATTAGTTATAAAAGGTCTTATCTAAGTAATAGTTTTAAAAAAGTCGTTTTGTTCGTTGTTTTTTAATTGTTAAATTATTGTTGTATTATCAGTAATTTTACATATCCTCACTTAAAAAAGTCTTAGAGATATCACATGTTCTTGGAGGCAAATTGACAGATAGACCATAAAATTTATGAAATGCATGATGAGTTTGCCGAATTGGAGACTAATTTTGATTACAAGTTTTAATAATTTGTTAACGTTGTTTCTACGTAAAACGCTCCATAATAAAATGGCAGACTAAACTGAATAAAAATAACGATGACAGCTGACAAAATATTAATAAACACGGCTACTATTCTTAAATTCTATCTCATTTATTGGATTGTGACTTATTTTATTAAATCAATTAAATGAATTCCGAATTCCGCTGCAAAAAAAAAAAATTAATCAATTTATTTTTCTTGTAAAAACCTGAGAGGAATTCAGCACCGGATATTATTTCCGATGGAACATCAAACGGATTGGGAAATTTGAATTCTTTTTTGAAAATGTTACTCCTGTTTTTTTTTTTTTCAATTCGTATTTATTTTTCAACGCCAATCCAAAAGTATGACAATACGATGTAAACAGAATTTGGTTCTTGAATAACTTACTTAGAATAGCTGTGTCCAAAGACGGATCACTTCTCATCCGTTGGTCCGTGGGAAACATCTCGTGATACTTGCATCTACCTGAAAAATAAAATATAATAAAAATGTGTAGAAAAATAAAATGAGTAAATTATTAATGTTTTTTTTATTTTTATTTTTTTTATTTTTATTTTTTTTTTTTTTTTTTTTTTTTTTTTTTATTTTTTTTTTTTTTTTATATATTTTTTTTTTTTTTTAGATATTTTAGATTTTTTAGATTTTTTTTCTGGTAGATGTTTTTTAAACTCAATTGTGGTTATTAAACTAAGATAATAAATAAAAAAAATATGAATGTTAACCACCAAGTTAATATTGCTAATTTTAAAAGTAAAATTATTAATGACATAATTAGTATATAGATGGATGCCAATGTGTAATACAATAGTAAAATTCAAATATATCTTGAATTTGTTGACTGTTTGTTGCAGATTGTGTTGAAATGTGTAGAATTTTTCATTGTTGAAAAATGAAAAAAAAAAAAATCTTGAGTTCTTATGTAATTTTAGTTCATTAGAATACGAGAAAAAACGAGATACTCTATTTTGAAAGATGGACAACGATTTATGCTAATGTATCATATTTTAAAATGTTATTTAGTTAATAAAATTATATCTTAATAATATAAAAAGGAGTTTTAAAATGATTTTATACCTTTAACCAACATTAGTTTTATTTGTTATTTCATTTAAAAATACAGTATTAACATTATGTATATATAGATAGTTTACAATTTTGAAGTATATATTGTAAGAGTACAGTTAATAATCTTACATTTTTTTTTTAATGGAGAAACAATAGAGCATTTTATAAAAATAAAACACAAAAAAAAATTATAACTAACTCGAGAAAAAAGTAAAGTAATAAATTAACCACATTACCTTCAAAATATGTTTTGATTGCCATCATGCTACAAATTATGTGATTATTGATAAGATCCAATTAGCAACGTTAATTTTTGATATATTTTTTTTGTTAAATTGCTTAATTTTTAAAATTGTTTTAGAATATTAATTTGCACGTAGAAAAAAAGCCTTTTTAGGTCAAGTCATGATTTATGCAGGAAAAGGTTAGGGAGATGCAAGCAAATGACTTTAATGCGTCTATTTAAATCTGGTAGCCATTATATATAAAGATAAGGGTTTATCAAATATAGAGTACTTTTTGATGTGAATACATTAAAGCTTGCTACAAGTAATACACCCGAAATCATACTAGTAACACGGTGAATATTGTGACGTTATAAATTAGGGTCACGTTCGAAATTGCTCCGTCACTTATTTTATTGTCAAGTACCTCGAAATTCACAAATAATTACCTTTAGGTTGGTATCGCAATTGTTTCGTAAGATATAAAAACGGTGGCCGTCTATGGTTTTTTTTCAAATCATCGAGAAAGCTGTCGGATTTGGCAGGTCAATAGCCGCGACCAGCGTTACTAAGATGTAACCGTGTGTGATCCATTATAACCGGAGGGAAACAAGATGTTTTCCTTTGGATTTGACTTTTGGTTTCTTCGACTTTGATTTGGTCGCCTCAATGTGGGCAACATTTTTCTGACATGAAGTGATCTTCAACAAATTCCGCTTACGAATCCGATGGCGTCGGCCTGTATACTGAGGGTCAATCACGATGAAGAGCCAAGGAGATGAGATTCATCTATTTTAACATCTGGGTGTCACCTGCATGAAGGACGTCGTACTCGCGCCCATCCCGACGAGACGAGGATTAGTTAAGTGGATTGTATTTAGATTTTATTTATTTTGTTCACGTTGTTTTCCTGATTAGAAGCCAATTTTATAAAGAATATCATATTTTTATTTATCACCTCCAGCTGTTACTTATAAATTTTTCCCAGTTTAGGATGATGGTAGAATGTGACAAAATAAGGGAGGTATGAGTTACTGAGGTGAAGAACCCGCGAATCTTGTGCTCGTCATTGACTAGCCGGTGTATGGGAAAAATGCAGGTCTTTACCCCCGCAACACATAATTTATTCAGTATCCATAAACGTCAAATTAACAATGTGACACTTTTTAGAAATACGTAATACATTCGAAAAGACACTCGCATTCGCATTCGCATCTTTGATTATTAAATTACGTCTCTTTGACGTTGTGGTATGTAAGAAAAGAACTTATTAGTAAATTCAGTACCTGCATGGAAGCTTCATAAAATTTTGAAGTAAAATAAAAAATACATATCTACTTTACAATACAATAGTACAATACTAACCAGTAATTTAAAGCGAAAAGCACACGTTTTCTAACAAATTTAATTTTAAAATGTTAAAAAAATTAATTCCTTCCTTCTTTTAAATTAATTAAATTAAATTAAAATTAATTAAACTGTACACATAACACACATGAGCGATATTTACACATATCCATTAAAGTACTAAATATTCAACTCAATTAAAAAATTATAATTATTTTTCCTGTTATAACAAAATATTTGGTTAAGGGAACACATTTTATGTTGTGAAGTTGTGTTTGCAGAACATAATTCTGTGCACGGATTACCAAATATATAGATATGAATTGATGGAAATTCTTTGTTTTAATATTTTAATTTTGGTGTCAATCACGTGATCATTTTAATACCACTTACGCAATCAAAAAGCTCCGTGACTTTTTTTAAATATATGACTCGAATGAAATGAAAATTTTATCGTTGACAATACATTATGCATTAGTGTAAAAAATACGTCTTGTTTACACAAAGATTAAATTTTCGAAGAGTAAATAGTTTTACTCTTGCATAAATGTGTGGCATAAACTATTGGATTTATGTTTCCATAAATAATATGTGTAGAATTCCCGTCGTCCCGCAACTAATGTTCCGATCTCCTCTCTCACATGTACATTTTATTTCATGTCTATTCATTTACTGGTGTGTGGCTCTGTGGTATTTTAATACAAAATAAATTGATCAACTAGAAAGATATACAGATAAAATCTATCTAATCGAAAAAATATTTAGTTGTTACCGGGATTAACAAAATAGATTTTTCTGTATATTATTCTAGTTGATTAATTTAATTTATATTGAGATAATTGGCTTAGTTTTACGATATTAATACAATTTGGCGCCGTTATAGGTCGGTACCACAACTTGCAACGATAACGACCTCACCGTTAATTATTCCGTCGCTAGTCACGCCCGCTACGTCGATACAGCTTAACGCGCCGTTACCTGATCTTGGTAATAATCGGCTGGGTCAATGGCTTCAGCGCCGGTGGCTTTTAATACTACCCTTATAAATTATATACAATATAGTCTAGATATAATGGGTGTTCCAATAAGAAGTAGCTAATTTGAAATAGCCGCCGATTCCCTAGCGGTGGTTTTTGAAAGTTGATACTTGACAGCTGACAGAATTAAAAGAAGAAACGCTTTGACACGTAATAGTCTGCTATGGATAATCTCAAAAATATATTACAAGACAGAACCGAGCCCTCATCTTCCCGATTTTTCTTTATGGTGACGAAGAATAGAAAGGATTGATTCTATTGAAATGTGATGCTGGTGACGAATGCTTTGCAAATTATATTTCTTACGCCAAAGTAGTGTCGAAACTAGAGGTTAGACTTTATTTATCACTTTGCAAGATAATAAATAAATATATTTAATCATCTACATCACCTACCGCTGTTTCAGGCTTTTTATACCCTTATGGAGGCCCTGCTTGCGCCTCTCAGAATCATATAAATAAATACTTAACGTGACAAATGTAGACAACAATACACCACACGACGAGTCTGAGAAACTAGCAGAACCGCTCTCTTTTTTCCTGCCCATCTCCTCTGACACATCTTTTCGCATACTTCTCGACACCGCCTTCGGTGAACGTTGTTTATCTTAAACTTTGTGTAATGTAACAAATAGTTTAAATTCAATTGTAATTCCTGTGTAAATAAACGTAAGTATTGTGAGTACTGTTTCATTCATAATACGCCCACTCTAGCCACAAATACCGGCCTCTATATTGGTATCATTTCATATATGTACGTCCATCTGATACATCATACATACAATCCTTATACTGGTGACCCTTTCGAGTCTACAATAACTAAAAAACACGAGCCCCTGTATCCTAAATCTTTTGTCTAGGTTAACGTTAACACTATTTGTTTTAAAGGAAGATTTCATTTTGGGCTAACCTAAATAATTTTAATGCGTTTGTTGACCTTACTTGTTATAGTAAATATTCATATCTTTATCCTGGGACGTTTTTATCTCAAGTAGGACTAAATGTAAACAATACGTTCCTTGACCTGAGTGGTCAGTCTAAACAAACGAACATAATTAGAATTTGTATCGAATCAATCCAATTTTATAAGCTAAATATCAAGAAAGTATCTGGCGTATAACGCGCATGCCGTGGACTGTCTGCAAAATGGTTCCTTGACGTTTGATCCCTCGACTGAAATGTTAACAATGAATTAGAAATGGTTTATTTTATCACAATTCTTAAAAGTAAATAATATTTAACATAATAACGATTTATTGTAAATATGAAAACATTCTTAATTATCTGGAATTGTATGTAATTTCTTACGAAAGCAATATTTGTATAAATTTGCTCCCACTATATTTATAATATTCAAGGATACTGGTATTTAGGTATATAGGTACTTGGAGAAGCTTTGGGTGATCAATCGTCCAGGAGATCAATTGGCAGAGTCAACTGTCAATTGATCAACTGTCGGGGGAATTAACTGTCCGAGGGATCAACTGTCGGGGGATCAACTGTCCGAGAGATCAACTGTCGGGGGATCAAATGTCGGTACACCCGTAAAATGAGTGCCTCCACCATAGAACAATTAAACACCGAGCAGCATCTACCCTCATTCAATGTTCCATCTAATTTTGGATCACGGTGTGAACTTAAATACCTTGTGGCATTTTAAACACCAATTATTATTTGTGTACTGGGGGACATTAAGAAAAACATTGCAATACTAATATTCGACTATTGATAGGGCGTGAGTTGAACACATTAGCCACTATTGTATCAAAACGCATAAATAAGTAAAGAGTAATAATAAATGTTAACTGTTAAGAAATGCTGAATACTTCTGTCATGTACTCCACAATGAAAAACATGATCTTTATGCAGGAGAAGATATAAGGCAGCAGAGGTGTGGATAGAAAAATATTATCTTGGCTGTGTAACCTCAAGAAGTGGATTAATATTCAAAATATTGGTGATATTATACAGGATGAATTGACATACTACAACATCGTCACTAACCGTCGACAAGAGGTGAAACGTAAAGAAGAAATCTTGTTAAAAATTTTGTACGCTATGATGCCAAATCATGTGCGTGCGCACACCTTTGAAGAAACATTGGTCTTTTTTATTACTTTATTTTTGTAATTAAAACTAGACCCATAAAACATCTTTCTAGATGTTTTTGCAGGTACATTTTTATAAATTTTATTACATTTAATATAATCAAAAACAATCAATCAAAACTAATCAGTGTTGCTGTTTAAACAATTCATTACAAGCTACAAGTAAGGCACGTTATTTTCGATGAGCTACTTTTTTATCATTTCTTTCAAATTAGGAGAAAGCATACTATTTTGTAAGGACCTGGGTAGTTTATTTTTTAGTGTAGAAACAACAAATTCTAATGTCCTATTTAAATTAGCTACACCTCTTGTATTTTTTCCATGTGAAGCCACCAGATTTAGTTATAATTTTCTTTTATTAAAAGGAATAGTAACAGCCCGTGTACAGGAAGATTTAAAATCCTTAGATATTTTGACTATGTTACCAGACATGAAGACACAATTGAAAAGTTTACGGTCTTCCACCAATAAATCGCAGATCCATGACTGCTGTCATTGAGAGTAAAACGGAGATGATAATAATGATTTGACAACTATCATGTAGACAGGATCCTTTACAAAATAGAGTGATGCACGGTTAGGCGACGATTAATTATTGTGTAAGGATATTATAGAAGTAACCTGTAAAGAGGACAATACGAGGTTTAGTGGCAAATTTGGAAGAAACAGGCTCTCTGTGTTGTAAGCGAACACGCAGTGCGTGAAAGCGTGCCTGCAGACAATACTATCTCATTCCGATGCCGTGCGCAACTACTGAACCTCTCAAACACCACATTACATCGAATTTTGTTGAAAGATCATATGCAATCTAATTGATTCAATAAATGTTAGAAGCGGAAATTATAAAAACAAATCGGCAAACTATTGTCGGAACATCCTGTGAAACCCGGTATAATTGGAAAATAATGAATATCAGATTTGAAACTTTGATCAATGTTAACTGTTGAGAAGAATTCCAAGAATAGCAAACGCTGTAAATAAATATATTCTAAACAATGAATGTTTATATATTCAATGTTTGTATTATTTAGAACTTGTTTATCACAAGAAGTACCGACTCTACTCTATAAACTGAGTGAATTTTGAATATTCTTTAATATACTGTAAGTAATATAATTATCTAATTTTAATTTAAAATTGGCTAAAAAAAATGGTAATAGACTGCTGTTTATTTATTTTCATAAAAAAGTTTCAAAATTTGTAGTCGTAAACTATATATATATATATATATATATATATATATATATATATATATATAGTTTCTTTCCAAATAATTAGACTCGCTGTAAAAAAATCGTATATTTCAAATATTTGGTTTATTTATAAATTTTTCACATGTCAATTTCAAAATTTTATTAGAAGTTTGAAATTGTAAGTAAATATATTGTATTACAAAATTATTTTTTTACTTTGCGATATATATTTGGCCAAAATTATATATTAATTATGATTTAAATTTATGTAAATATTTTTATCAGTTCGGGTTATGGGGAAGACTGCTAATATTACACTAAATAAATTATTGAAAATACGTGCTGTGTCAAAGAATTAAATCCATTGACATAATAATATTGAAAGTTTCGGAAAATAAATAGAAAATAGGATTTTCTTGAACCTCTTGGATCTGATCGAGAAGAATCTAGTGGCAGGAAACATAAAACAACTCCTAGAACAGACCGGAAAATTAGAAAAACATGTCTTCATAATAGAAGAAAAACAGTTCACCTTATATTTACTGTTTCCGAGGTAAGTTTGTAGAACTCCATAATCGCACATGTGAAAATAAATGTTTCTCTTTCCGTTTATTTATTATTATTTTTTATGTTGTAAAATTACGTAGCTATTCTTTTCTACGCATTACCTATGACATTAAAATATCATTAGTTTTGAAACATAATGGTTACATAGAATAATTAGAAGTATTTAAAAACGTATGGAAAAACTCAGAATTCCAATGAATAATGTTGTCCCCTTTCTCCAGCTGTCTTCCATTATAGATATAAATACAAGTTGTGTAGTTAAATTATTACATTAATAATGCCCTTACAAGGCGAAGCGCGTCTCAAGTAAATTAAACGAGTAGAATAAAAAAAACAGGTGTTTTATTTTCACATATATGAGTTCACTTTATATAGCTCAACAAGTAAATGGAGAGGGTATTAAAATTTAACAGACAATTGTGCAGTGACGCCTGAATTAATTTGCGCTAGAATCACAAAGGTGCGGTCAAAAACCAAAATTAACACAAAACAATTAAAAAATGTTTGGAATGGGCAAAAAATACAATATTTTGAGTATGTCCAAATCTTGCAGGAACTAATTACTGAAATATTATCCCCTAGGAGATTGTCATCAAAATATAGATGTCTCACAGAGACGAAGCTATTATTTTTACATGGGAAGTATGGCAGTATTGGGCATTACAGGGCTTACGACCTGTCATCGGCTGGCTTAAGTAATCGCTTAACACAATATAACATTTACTTATTTACCCATGCTACTACATGTATCAAATCTTTGGAAGTTATATATGTGTTATCATGTTGGAATATTTCAATTATTTATTACCAACTATGCTGTCGCCATTTATGGATTTTTTTTGAAAATTTGGTATTCATTCTCATGTAATAATATAGATGTCACTGAGACCATGTTTTTTAAAGTATGGGGCCTTTATGTAATAATTTACTAATATCCTTAATGCGTATATATGAAATTCATTCGAATTATTAATATATACTAGGATACGTCTGAAAGGGCAGTATTTTAAAAATTTTCACTTCATATTTAGACCAATGTACTTTACAATATTTTGAGTATGTCCAAATCTTTGCAGCAACCAATTACTAGAATTTTATCCCCTGAGGAAATGTCATCATGTATAAAAAATAGCTTCGACTATGTGAGACATCTATATTTTGAAGTAAAATACAAATTAGCTACGAAAAATATTTTATTTCAGTCTTTAAAAATTGACATTACGATAGTTTAACGTGCTAGTTTACATTTGTTTCGTTATTAGTGATATTGAATGACTGAAATTCGACGCCTTATGTGTTACATATGTGAATATATTTGTTAATTATTTTTGAAATAATCAAAATTAACTTTGCGGTTAAAATTAATTATTTTTATTTGATAAAACTTTGATAAAAAATGGTCATGGTTTTGATAAAAAAATTGGGATTGTCAATTTTGGATGTAAACGGTGTTGGTCACAATTTAAATGATTTGAAATCATTGGAGATAATACATAAAGCGTGTTAAACTAACCAAAAAATTATAAACAACCAACTAAATTTAACTACGAGTCCCATTCTAAAATTTTTTCCAAATAATTATTCGAGTAAATTTGTATTAAGTAACAATTCGAGTTAGGTACTAAATTTATTTTTAAAAATAATTGTTGTTTTTTTAAAAATAGATTCTGATAAAGAAACAATAACATATGTTTTTATTTAGTATTGACATCTTGAAGAAGAAAATTGTATTTTTCTAAACCGGTAGATGTATTTAAACTCAATAAGTGGTTAATAAAACAAAGTTAAGTAATAAAAAAATAATAGTTAATTAATTGAATTAAAATTGTATCTAACAATTTAGATTTTCAGCGCAACTCCCGTTGTATACTATAGTATTGTTATTCGTAGATGACGTATCATAATCGGCCAGTTTTCTATCCATTGCTGGACGGTGACCGTTATTTTTTATTAGTAAATTAGCAACATCAAATCAAACAATTATATATTCTCTATTTGAATCGCGGTATTTCCAAAACAACGAAGGTCAGGTTTGTACAATCTGTTGGATTCTATATTTTTATATGATGTAGAATAATGAACCCTGAAGCCAAGTGAGAGAACACGGATTGATGTCTTTGATATGTCGTACTGGAGACGCATGTTGCGTATAAGAATTAATGTCTCCACGAATGAAGAGGACGATTCCTCATCCATCGGACCGACCAAGTGGAAAAGGCAACTAGCACTTCTCTGGTGACAGCTCTAAAGGTTTGCGAAATGTAGAGAAAAGTGGAGGAGCGTAGTCAAGAGGGTGAGAGTTCACGAAGACCGCGATCTTCGGTCATGAGGGACGATGATCGACGATATTCACAACTTGCCTCCTTGTTAGTAATATTTAAATTCTATTATTATAGAATAATTAAAAAACGAAGAATATTAACTTCAATAAATTAACTGTATTTAACCACGTGATTTTTATATATTATTAAAAACCAACCAATTTCAGAAAACTTTCAATGCTTTTCGAAAACTAACAACACTGTTTTTGCAGTAAATATTAAAAATAATAAGAATGTCTTCTATTGGTAAATTTTCTTTGTGGGTTAATATATTTTTTCGGAAAATAACATTCGCTCAGTACGCCGTTAAAGCTGAAACCGACTATATTATATTGAAAGCTTTCTAAAAAGATCAAGTATGTAATCTTTGGAAGGGATTAAAGGCCAAGGAGGCTACATTTTCGTTAATAAAACGGTTTTTTGAAGCTGAACCTTTTGGAAAAGGCTAGTGTGCAATTTACGTCGTAAATTTAAAAAAATATATTACACCCTCGGTATATTATAAATAAGGGATATATCGTATTATATTGTATCATAATGAGCATTAGAATAAAGCCTACAACTGGTGCGCACGCACACAATTCGGTATCATAGCGCACACGAAAAATATAGCGCGCACACAATTTTTAACAAGACTTCTTCTTTATGTGTCATCTTCCATAGAAGGTTGGCGAACATATTGATTTATCCTGTACAGAATCACCAAAATTTTAGTATTAAACCACTTCCAGAGGTTATTCAGCCAATATCATCTATTTCTACCTACACTACTAAGCTCTATCTTCTTATGCAAAAGGTCATATTTTTCAATGTGAATAATGAAAATACGATCTTATTTCATTACACATCAATTAATTCTAAAGTGGTTCATAAAATGAACTAACAGAAACAATGTGTGCCACCTTTATAATTTTTATCAATTCTGATTAGATTTTTTTTGTCTGATTCATTCTTTTAATTCTCATTCTTTCTACTTGATTTAATTAATTTATATTAAAAATATTACCTTATCGGGCATTGAAATGATATAATTTATTTTGTTTAATTTTATTGGTTAATTAACCAGAATGAGAAATAGGTTAAAAGCATTCGGAATGTGATGCTGGAAAAGGATAGAAATGAAGAATGACTGAAATAATTACTAATGAATGTTCCGAGCGCGAGAAAAAAGGTTTACAATAAGTACCATAGAAAATCAAAGTGATCGATGGTTATGTGAATACATACATAATTTATTTGCAAATCGTCCAATTTTTTCATGCTAATAACGACTTAATCCTAGCAATAAATCATGGACACAACACAAGACAAATAACGAACATTTACACGTCAGTTTCGAGAGCAACAACGATATTTTATCAAAGATTCTACATGTTCTTAGCTCCGAAACTGTACAACACAGTACCAACTGGAAATCATCCTACTCCAATAAGATTACACAAATATGAACCCAATGTATGATCCAATCGGTTAGAGAACAATCAGAAGCATCTTTATCCAACTTTCTTACTTAATCATTATACAGTGCCTACACTAATAATTCATTAGTTCTACAACATTCGCACTACATTTTTATTATGTTTGTTATGTCTATTTTTATTTCTGTCGAATCTTAAATAACACCACAACAGCACGAAAAAAACTGGCTATTTCAATACAGACTTCAGTCCAGCAAAGCAGCCAGGACAACGCTGTATATATCAGAGGTGGAGTCTACTCCATCCCACACAATAAACTACTTATTTAATTGCAATTGTATCTTATGTTTATCATGTTTTATTATAATATATTCACCTCTGTTACAACAAAAATATATATGTCAATAAAGTCTAAATAAATACCTTAGAAATGTAATTGAGATAAAATTGAAAGAAGAAGACAAAGAAGAAGGCAAAGACAAACATACATTCACCAAATACTTAGCAAAGTGAATGCAAACAACTTCTGGGTAGAGCAGAAACGCAAAACCAGCATTGCACCAACAAAAACTAAAAAATCTTGCTAAGTTTAGTATTTACAGTGTACATGTTAAACGTAATTGTGTAAAAATATTTATTTATTTATGAGATATTTATTGTGCGTAGTGGGAAATTGATTACATTTTTTTTTCGCTTAATATAATACGAGACCGCCCCTGCAATAACACTATATATATAGTTTTTTGTCAAGTCAAGACCCTCCCAGTAGCCTTATACTGGTAAGGTTATGCTTTTCTTATTTTCTCCCCCCGCGCACAAATGATAACACGGGTTTTTAAAATTGCGCAAATTATTTTATATGTGCGCACCGTGATCCAAAATTAGAGGGAAAATTGATGGCGCGTGCTTCTAGAACTTACACATGGAGACGAGACGTGAACTCTGATCATCAATACCATGCATTAATTAAAACCGACTCCTTAAAAATATTTCTGGCAGATATTCATTATTATTTTTAATGAAAACATATTTTTCTTGCAATATTATTGAACTTCAGAATTTCATAATATAGTTCTGTTGTATTTTTAATACAAATTAAATTATTAAATTGAAAGATATACCGAAAAAATCTATTTATCGTAAATATAATTGGTTGCTACCGGGATTCGAACCTGAACTTTTTCTTAAACATTTATTATCATTCCAGTACATCAATTGATTACGTTTTATTTGAAATGATACCACGTTTTCCCGGATCAGAAAAGATCTTGGTTCGAATCCTGGTATCAGCAAAATATTTTTTCGATAAATAGTTATTTTATGTATATTTTTCTAGTCGATTAATATTTTGTTTAAACCACTATTTATTGATTATTCAACATGTGTTTCGATCTTTTTCAGGAAAAAATATGTACCGACATTAAAAATACAAGTATAGATAAAAACAAAACTATAAAGTGGTGGGTAACTAAGCAAGAATCTAATATGAAAACAAATTTATAAGGTGAATATTTATTTATATGTGGCCACAAAATAATTTTGCTAATATTGTAAAAGTGATTATTATTTTGTTAGATAATAAAAATATACCAAAATTATACATAAATATGTAACTGAAATATACATCTGCAGGATCTAACAATTCTCTGAATAATCTACTATAACTAAGATAGATAATTGTTAACAAAAGCTTTTGTATTTGGACAATTATTTTAACAAGCTTGTATTGAAAGTACATTAACAACACAATTGATACTAACTTTTTCTGCAATGAATAATATTTTTGATAACTTAAATAAATTAAATATTTTGAATTTACATGGATAACTGAGGAATATTAAGTGTTTATATTGAAAATAATAATCATTCTTGCAATAATGTATCATACCATATGTACATTACTATATTTATAAAAATAATAGGACTAATTAAAATAAAAAATAAAATAAAGGTTTATCATTCATTGGCATGGTGGTCTACTACTATCTAATATGCGGTGAACACTTTTTTGGATTAGGAACTTAGAGAATTTTCATTAATGTTAAAATGGAGACAAAAGGCACGCTGTACTTAATTGCTTACTCAGTTTTACGGAACTCACGAATACAGAAAGTCTCGTGCTGCATAATAGCCATTTTTTCAGAACTGACGCAAAATGATTGTTTGACGGTGCGAGCACTCTGGCGTTCGTTTGCACAAATATGAGAAAACTAGCGGCGGGTTTCAAAACTTTCGGACCTCCTCTATCAATTGCCATGTAGATCATTCACATGCAACGTATAATTCAGTGTAGTATAGCAGTGTATAATTGAGTCCATCATTTTTAATATCTCCGTATTACCTTTGTTCCTTTGAGCATGTCCATTTTTGTAATAAATTAATTTAATAATTTGACTATAATTTTAACAATTAAATGCTCTTCTTCAAAAGTGGCGACCCTTCAGTGGACAAGATGCAGACTTCCCATATTAGGAGTTCTATGTGATATACTCAAGCTGAGTCTTCTTGTGGTCTGATGTAGTTTGTAGTATAAGAAAAGAAAAAAAGTGTAGTTAAAAATAATAATTTTATGCTAGTACACTAGTTTCTGGATTGCGGCATCAATTTCAGATACCTAAAATTATCACAGATAATGTAGTAATTATATTTGATCATTTTTATATTTATAACTTTCTATAATATCGTAGTGTGGGTGTATGTTTTGCGATATTTATTATCACAAAGGTTCAGATAAAATATAACATGTAGTGAATTAAAATAATAAGAAAAAGATGTCAGTCACAACATGTAAAGCGTATAGCGATAAAAATATTCTTGAACCAAAAATATCTGTAGAATGCTGATCTGAATGTTTATTGTGAACGTTGAAGACATGAAGATTAAAAATAAGCTATAGTGTAACACAAACAGCTTCGGTGAACAAGCCAGTTCCAATTTCAAGGGAACTCTCCCAGGACATTATTTAAATCGAAATAAATATATCCTTTGAACGCATAGAATTAAAAATAATAAAAAAAATACAACGTAACATTTTCAAATAAAATTTTAACAGTGTAATTTAGTATTTATTTATGTGAATATGTGAAATTAATCTAATATTCTAAATTTATTTATTTATGGATAACGAGATTTTTTTTTCGTATAATGTTTGCAATAAACCTTAGAGTTAAATAAATATAAGAAATATAAATATTATATTCATTTTATCAACTCCTTTCTTAAAAAGACATTAAAATATGATTTTTTAATAATTAAAATACTCTTCATTACATCTTTTTAGAAAACTGTTTTTATTTAGATGTAAATTAAAATTTAAAAAAGCTTAAACATAACAATATGAAAATATAATATACCTATAATAAAAAATAAAAAAATATAATAAAAATGCAATTCTGCTAGGATATAATTGGTTCATCTTCACGAATTATCGTTGCAACATTTAACATAAATTAGAGTATACAAATTTTGGAAGCTGTGGTGGACCATTCTCCTTACCGTTGTCAGCTGCGCTGGCCAGCACGGATATGCAGCAGGACTCTGCAAGTACAACACTGTTATCTTCGAATAATTTGGAAACATAATTAATAAGTTTTTTGTTACGCACGCCGCACAATAGGCCAAAAAATAAAACGCGGTAAAAAGTACGCAGTTTAGAGACATGCGAAGAGATGCCTCACTCAGTTGAAGAGTATCGCACGAGAAAGCAAAAAATAATAACCGAAAAGAAGGTGTTTACTAGAATACTTACGGACGTACGATTAAAAAATAATGATCATGTTTCGACTATTTAGTTTATAGCAATAATTCACGACCATGTTTATACGATATCAATAATTCACCATTTTATTTGTAATGTAGCAATAATTCACAATTTTCATTGTCCGATAAGAATGATTTTCAAAACTTTCAGGCAAATTGTAATGATCTCCAAATGCCTGATAGTTATTACTCACAACTCTCTTTGACACATATAAATAATTCACTCTCATCCATTCACCTGAGACGAATCATACAATTTTTTGGGCATCTTGAGTGAATAGGCGATAGCTTGGAGAAGCTTGCTGTGGTGAGCCACGTCTAGACCGACCTGGTGGAAAAGGCAACATACATTTCTTTGGTGACAGATCCCAAGATCTGTAGGTGCCGAGAAAAGTAGAAGAGTATATTCGGACCTCCTCTATCAATTGCCATGTAGATCATTCACATGCATCGTATAATTCAGTGTAGTATAGCAGAGTATAATTGAGTCCATCATTTTTAATATCCCCGTATTACCTTTGTTCGATTGAACATGTTCATTTTTGTAATAAATTAATTTAATAATTTGACTATAATTTTCACAATTAAATGCTCTTCTTCAAAAGTGGCGACCCATCAGTGGACAAGATGCAGACTTCCCATATTAGGAGGAGTATGCCGAGAAAAATAGAAGAGTATATTCGGAAGTTCATGGAGATTATGATCCTCAGTCATGAAGGATCGACGTGAATGATGAAATAATCCACGAATTTTTCATCCGATAGTAATAATTCACAACTCTCTTTGTCACATAACAAAGTTTACAACTCTCTTTGTCTGATAACAAAGTTCACAAATATCTTTGTCCCATTCCATTAATTATGATAGTCTTTGACCAAAATGGTGAATAATAAGCACGTTATGTTAGCTTTAAATAAAAGTATACATAAGTATATGTTTTTTTGCATTTATGTAGAAATCAAAATAACATTGATGTCGTAAATTGGACTTGTGAGGTGTAGTCAATTTTTTTTTAAAATGCATTTGTTTCATATCCGTGAAACATACTTTTAGCCCAGGTGAATATCGGCTGTGAAAAATTTTATTGACACATATTCCACGTTCAAATTACCATTTTTAGAATGAATTGTGACTTTATGCCGACAAACGTCAACCTGATCTATATTGTGGTTGATCTCCACACCGTGAATCATTCGAAGTATGGACCCTTTCAACTACTGTGCAGCAGCACTGCGTTTTATGTGATCACAGTGTCTATTATTTATGTGTGCCGTGGTTGCACATTAACATCGCCTTCTTCAGTCGGGAGCGCAGATCGTTACCATCCTCGTGCAAACATTGTGTGATTTCGCAGTGAATACGGGAATTTGCGGAGGCGTCATACTCAATCATTCAATCAAGGTAAGCAATACTTTCTAAATCACTGGTCCTTCGACTAGATTCCCTCTCCCTCTGACCTCTCCCTATACTACATTTCCCTATTCCACCTACGTTGCGATGATTCCGATTTACGACCGAAATCCTTTCCGCGGGACGTGCGACCCGGAGATCGCGCATTGAACATCATTATTTTATCATATAATGATTTCATTCAAAGTCAAAATACAGTCGTGCGACTAGTTTGACTAGAAATTAAATAATATTATGCATGCTTATTTTCACGTACGTAATAAAATTAAAAAAACAAATTCCTGGCCTGTGAAAAAATATCTTCGTAGTTATGTATTTAATTTCACAGATCGACGACTTGCCAGATTCAATTTGAATATTCTTCTCGAACCGCGAATGAATATTTATAAAAAAAAAACAATTATGGCACCATTCTCGGCGAATGTAGGCAGATTTTGCTGTGAATAAAAGATAACATTTACTGTAATGTTTTATCTTCTTTAATTGAGGTAATATTAAGACTAGATACATCTTTTTCCATACCTTGATTACAATAAAACTAAACATTATTAATTATATTATTATCTTTCGCCTTTCTAGATCAAAATGATGCTGTGAAGCTTGGAGAAGAGAACCCTTAATATTGTCAGATATGGAATAGAACAAGGACAAAATCAGTATGCGCTTGTATGAAGAATGGAGGACTCCAGGTTACTCAACATGGCGTTGAAAGGACCATTTACGATTGGTAGGCAAGTCGGAGCTAAGTTCTAAGATCGAAGTGAGCCCGAAAAAGGAACAGACTGACCTCTATAAAAAGAGAAAAAAATAAGAAAATTCACTTTTAGATTAATAGTTGAATTTTAAACTATATTAATAATTGCGCAACGTTGCATCCAACAACGCATCCATTATCATAGCTGGTAAGAAAAAATATAAGTATAGAGTAGGTGGGAAGGTTTTTAATATCTCTAGGTTAAGATTACTTATTTTTTAAATATTTTAATATCATTTTTACATACAGAAAAAAAAAGGTTGAATTGAAATGTTTCCATCAATGAAGCGAAAATCTATTTTTTACTACTGGAAAGTATATTGACTATTGTCCATTTCTTATTGAATAAGCATATCAAACATGTTTTTAATATGTCTAGATTTCAAATGACTTATTCATTGTGTATTACGTTAGTTAAAAACCGTCGTGAATAAATTTTGGTTAGTTATTGTATAATATCCACGATCCTTATCATTATTTAGACATATTTTTTTATTCTATGATTTATATGTCTTTTTTGTTCATTTTGACCATAGAAAAATTGTTTTGACAGCTATTATTTCTATGTCAATACCATAGATAAGAGATGGATAATATAGTTGCCAGTAGATTTTAAAAATGAGACGTTTCTATGGTGTATTTGCGAATTGTGCATAATGCATAATATGTGTTATGTAATTTCTTCTTATTTCTTATATATATATATATTTTTTAAATTTAATTTAGCGAAAAAAATACATGGGCAAAATAAATTCAATTTTTAAAATACATGGTTACAAACATACATAAGGTTATACATATACATGGTGTTTCTTTCGCTTACCTCTCCAAAAAAGAGACCAGCTCTTGTGCTTGGAGAGGGAGTTACTCTACAATAATTTTATATAATACCTTACATATTTTCTTCATTGTCCATTTGTGTGCTTTTGAAGAATTCTGTAATATTGTTTATGTGTTTTTGAAGTATTCATTTAGCTTCTTTTTAAACTCTTTTATATCTTTTATTTCTTTGATTTGTGTAGGGAGGCTATTGAAATTTTTTATCCCTAAATATATAGAATCTTGCTGATAGTGTTTGGTGTTACATTTAGGGATTTTAAAGTTATTTTTAAACCTTAATGATGTGCTTGTTTCAAGTTTTCTAGTGTTATTTTCTTTGATTAATTGATTGATTGAGGTTTTTTTGTAAATGTTTTCAATTTTGGGGACTGGGAATTTTGCAAAAAGTGTTTGTGTTGAAAAAGTTGATCTTTTTTTAATATCACTTTAATAATTGTTCTCTGTATTATTTTTACTGAGTTAAATTACGTTAGTTATCATATGACATTCAATTGAAAATTTTCATCGCGCTATACTTCACTGATTTCTGATATTTAGCCATCTTCTTCTAAATTCAATGTTCAATCTAAATTGCGTAAATATTTTTTTAATGAGGATTTTAAAAATAAATACCATAGCATTGAAATATAGTTTATATAGTTTCTATTTAATTTATACCTTACTTATTCCGTAACAGAAATAGTATTTCTATTAAAAATATCACAGACTTATGTTATAAAAAATTGATATTTCAGAATAAGAATGCGTTCGTCTTAAAAAATATATAAGTTGTATTAATGTTTCCAAAAATTTTATAAAAATGAATTATCGGATTAACTATAGGATTTTACTTAAAGGTATTTAAGATTCTTGGTAGCAACCAAAATATTTTTTCTATTAATTGATTTTATATGTATATCACAGACCTATGTTCTGAAAAATTACAACTTTATAGTAAAAATGTGTTCTCTTTAAAAATAATCCTATTTTGTTTGAAAATTTATGGTCGATTTTATTATTCCAGAGTGCTGAAAGAGCGGGGTATATTTTCTCATTCCCACCCCATCTCACCCCACCTCCGCAACGCCGTAAAATAATAACGCGTCGTGAAAATTTGACGGCTTTGTCTGTTCTACGATAGGCTGATTAATGATAAAAGTTAGCCGCTGCATTTTCCATTGAAACCTAGGCATGATAATAAATAAACGTTCCGATGTTCGCAGTTTGTTCGGTAAATAATATATACCATGTTGCGGCCAAACACCGTAGCCGTGCCGTACCGTACCGTAACCGTATAGCCAAAATTAACCACCCAAATAAGCGTCTAGCCACCGAGACTTGACCACGACGACGGTAAACAGCCGCTGTCATTATAGACAGCCGACCCGATGAGCTACTGAGGGTGCAAGTACCGGCGACTTTGAACGATTAAATGTTTTAATGCAATATTAAATGACAATCTCGACATCCTTGATTTGACTGATTTCATTTTGTACCGTGTTCTTAACCGAAGAACTAGGTCGTTGTATTAATAGTTAATGTGCAAGAATATTTTGTAAATACGTTAATATTTTTCAATACGGTAAACTAGTGGCGTTGTGATATTTACTTTTTTACATTCTTTACATATATGACGACATTGACCGATTAATCTGTTTTGAGATAGATGCTTGCCGACTTTACCGACAATGTTGTAATGAGATTTTGGTATTTGTAACTAAGCAACTTATCATCACGCCGTTTGGCTGCGGGGGTAGGCAGAGAGAATAGAGCGCCACACTCTTCTGTCCTGATTCATAATTCACGCTTCATCCACATTCATATATCTCCTCATACAAGGTTGTCTGTTATTGAGGCTTTTAACAGGACCATCCTCCAATATCTGGTTTATCTGGTGGTGCTAAGTCTTCCGCGGACGTTCTTTATTTCCGGTGCCATCAACAAAATTGCAATTCCGGGATTTGGTTTTGATAATTCTGGCTCATTAATTTTAAATTTATAAAGGAATATGAGAATGAATAAATACAATTTGTGTAATATTTAAGTTAGTAAGGAATCTTTGTATAAAAAATGCGCAAGATCGACAAAAAAGAATTTGAATACTAAATAATTGTATTATTAAGAAAAATAAGCCTGAAGCAATAGCAAAGCACTGAATTATCATCGTTAAGTCTTAACCTAACTCGGGTACCCTGAAATTAATCCAAAAATTAATCCCGAAAAATAATAACAAAATGAATTACTTCATCGTTCATCGATTCGAATCTCTACAAGGAACAATTCTTTAAAGGACTAATGAGAGGTTGACTAGTTCATATACCTGGGTGGAGGATTTGAAGCAAAAATTTGAAAACGAAATGGAATGCCAAAATCTGCGAGCAATCAGACGAAGACATGGAGAAATTGGTCCATCTATCTAGATGTAATACAATAATAAGTAAACCAAAAATTTGAAAAATAAATTAAACAGGGTTATACAATAATTCTAATAACATAAATAAAATATTCTCGCATGGTCACGATTGAAACACAATACAAAACAGAAAGTTAATATAAAGAAATGATGTTCTGTTTATGTGATCATTTTCATAAGTCTTTACTCAGATTGCTTTCTGTCAACACCCAATAACCAGCTCCTGAGATGGTATTTGAGTTTGTCCATCGATTATTGTTTCAATGCTATTCGGCAAAATGTTGTAGGCTTTGGATTGATGGATAGACCAAATAAAGGAGTTAACAGGGTTCTTTTTAAACGCTGCGATTAACATGGATCAAGGTCAAGGTCAAATGAAGGTATTAAGAGTTACGTAATGCATTTATGGAACGATTATATTATTACGCATTATGATTGTGGATAAGAAGAATCTGTTATTGAGTGAGAGATGGGTGCCCCACATATAGGGTGAATATTTTGTTACAGGGCGATGTTGTTTTAGAATAACTAGAAAATAAAATACATTTTTTAATATAATTTTTTATTTATCAATTAACTAAATTATTACAATTGTGAATAAAATAAAATATTGGCCTAATAGTCACCTCTGGCAGCGGTAAAAATACGTACCATATTTTTCTTAACATTCTCGCACACTTCACGTGTTATTTCAGAAATTTCATTTTAAATATTATCCGGCAGTGTCAAAATTGTTATTGACTTATTGCGTAGACATTTTATTTCAAGTACTTTTACCAAAAATAGTTGAAAACCGTCAAATCAGGTGATCCGGAGATCAATTGATATTACCACTTTTTGACATTATGCAGCTGGGAAAAAATTGTCTCTAAATTTTAAGCCTAACTCGGGTTGTGTACGAAATGGCTTCGTTCTGTTGAAACTACATGTTTTGTAGGTCTAATCGATCCATTTTTGTCACCAAGAAGTTATCTAACATGTGATAATACCGATCACCATTAATGGTTGTAGCATTACTATTTTCATGACTTTGTTGAGACGTTAGATACTCCATAGTAAATTGTAATCAACTATTATCCACTATTATTTAATTTTAATTGACAAATATTTGCAAAACTGAAATAGCGATCAAACAAAATCGGCCTGGAACATAATATTCACTCTGTAAATCACGCATCGCTCACGTGTTAGATGTGTGAATAATCGCGAAGATGTATATAAAGGTGAGGTATGTATTCAGGGGTCATCGTTGTTATGTAATGATAGCTGCAGAGGCGAGAGATTTTCACAAATACATATTTTGCACTTAGTTCCAGATACTTCAGGGGACCACGAAGCTTAGCATTGAGCACACGATGAAGAAGTAACCTGAAAATTTTAGAATTATTCCAGATTAAATTCCTTAAATACTGCAGACAATGCGTGACTCTGATTGAATATCCTGCCCGTGAGTTATATCCGCGCACACATCCTAACAGTATACTGTAAACACATTTATGCAGTACAACAAAAAAGTTTCCGACCGGAATGTTCCAACATTGAAACAAACATGTTTCGAATAACAAAGCGTCCCTTCTCAGCTGGTAATATCTTTATTCACCATAATGTCTCTTTCGCTCGCGTTCGCACAGTAATTACCGAGTCATTATTTTGGAAATGTTTACACGGCTCGCCGAAGTACGGATACGTGTTCGAGTTAGACATAAAGCCAAATTTAATATCAAGAAAACAATATTGTCTGGGTACTATGTATTGTGTACCCACTGTGTACAGTGGGATGCGGGTTTCATGTGGGAGAAAGTGAAACAAGCACATCAAGTGAGTCGTGAGATTATTGTATTTATTTAGGGAGAACTAAAGCTGTGCTCGAAATTACGAACTATAAATAAATCTCTCATATACGGAGGACTTAGGAGGATTAAGTTCGTAGAAAAATAATAATGATAATTACAATTGTTGTATTTTTATCTCTTGATCAAACCCTATACCGCTTGCGTCAATTTATTATGACTTGTCGGGTCTGATGGTAATCTACCAGATGCGTCCTTTGTTTTATTTACAGTATTTTATCCTGATTGATAATATTAAAAAATATCTTAGATATTTGGAGAGTGACGCGGAGCGAAAGGAGGCCAAGCTCGGTTGCCGGTCTTTCTTTACATGCTCCACTGACAGGCGTCCTCATACTCACTACAAATACACACACACGTACAGTCATTTGACACAAACGTGCATGAGCCTGTCACTCGATTATCAATCCACAGGCATTACGACAATTATTCGTTATCTGATGCAGGGTCCCCTTCAAAATCTCTCATGTGCTCACGAATGAGTGTCACAGTTCTTCTGCACTCTTCGTAATCCTGGACCTTATTTAGAGCGAGGTGTAGCGAGGCTTTGATCATGTCTCGGATTCTTTCTACACTGTCTGGAATTTACTGTATTATGTGAATAATAAAGAAGTTTCTAACTGGGGGACCATCAGGTGTGTATTTTATCTGGTAACCGTGCATAACCGACCAGTTACCTATGTAGTATGCTAGTAGCGCACGATTGTCATATAGCATTTAAAGAATGCTAACCAGGCGGCGAAAGAGAAGGACAGATATGAGAGCATTCGCTCATAGAACGATCCTGGATAAATGGTTTGTTACCTCTCAAAGTGCTAGTAGTCATGCCGTATTACATTACTGCATGACTGCAGCATGATATGTGGAGTTAAAAATACCAACAAGGCGGCGAATGAGTAGAACTTATGTGGGAGCTTTTGCTCATAAAACGGTTCTGGATAAGTGGAGGGTTGCCATTCATTGTTTATCTTATTAGAGATCGATTTCTAGTCCTAAATCCTAATACATTCCCCAGGATTATCAATTTCTCATTACCAAATTCACGCTAAAAAATTTGATTTGACTATATAATGTTATTTTTTTAACATATATGGCGCTCTAATTATTTTTTCGTTTATGTCCATGATGAATATTAATTATTATTAAAACTAACTGTTGTAATCCTGCGCCGATAGAATCCAATGAACGAATTGTGCGATCTCCGGGTCGCGCGTTCCGCAGATTGGATTACGACGATTCCGGTTGTAAATCAGAATGGCTGCGGGGGGTGGGGTAAAGGAAGGAAACAAGGGATAAGGGTCGATGATGAGATAGGAATTCCAGCCGAAACCGGGATTCTGAAGGACTGCTCTCCTTATTGTGTATATGACGCCTCTCACCCCTGCAGTCGCCGCCGAGATGCACACAAAAGGCACGCGAATGGGCAGATTTCCGATTCCAATTGAAGACACGAATTATTAAATTTTTTGGGCAGTTTGCGAGAAGGAAAGAGAGCTTGGAGAAGCTTGTTGTAGTGGGCCACGTCGAAGAACGAAGAGGAAGAGAACGAATTCCCATCGGTTGGACCGAGCAAGTGGTGACAGCCTTACTGCAGGATACCGAGAAAAGTGGAAAAGTATAGTCAAGAGGGCGGGAGTTTATGGTGATTACGAGACCAACGTAGATGATGAAAGAAAATGTATTTGATTAAATAAAATACAATCACTTTGTATGAAACCACGAATTTTATTACATGCCAATCGATTTTGCTTAGCTCAAGCTAAACGTATTTAAAACTAACAATAAATACGAAAGTAGTCCACTTATATATATACATTCAGAAGGATATACAATTACATATGAAAGAATAAACATAAAAATAAAGAAAAAAATGGAATAACTATATTATTGAAAAATATCATTCTTTTGATAATAGCACAGGGGTCAATATCCTCCGTAAAAGCTGCTTTGGCCTCCAGTTGGAGAATTTAGAAACCCTTGAAATAAAAAAGGCAGTAAATAATGGGACGCCAATTTTTAATAATCAAATTCATTTATCTATTAGCCCCATATTAAAATCAATTAAATTTTCATTAACACTGTATTATTTCCTCCCTTAATGTTCATCTAACTATGTATGTATTCTCTCTCTTTTTCGCATATAATTCTATATTCTGTTTCTCTTGATTCTCTATCTGACTATACATGTCTTTATGTATATATGAGTGCACTCCTTTTGTATTTATTGTTAGTTTTAAATATGTCGTGACGAAGCTTGAGCTAAGCGAAACTAATTGGCGTGTAATAAAATTCGTGGTTTCATACAAAGCGATTGTGTTTTATTTAATGTAATACGTCAAACTACAAAGTGATTGCTTTTTACGAAAAAGAAAATGTATTTTTCGAAAGCGGGTGGTGGTTAAAACAAAATTAATAAATCATTTATTAGTTTTTTATTTCGTAGTAACGGGGACATAATTGATTTTCTGTCATTGTTGACGTTAAACTAATGATGAACGTTATAGTAAAAAAAAAAAAACAAAAGAGAAATAAGAACAATAAAGTCTCTGAATAGGTACTCCTTATATTGTGTGTTTATATTTTAGTATTTTTTCTTCTCCATTATATTCGTTGGATATAATACGCCAGATGTTGCGACTTTACTACACTCGAACAATCAACCCGCGATGAAGATCACAAAAATTATTTTCGCCGAAAAAGTGATACAGTTCTTCAACGGATGGATGACCAGTAACCACGTGAACACAACTCTTAGGCTCTCATGAACCCGAGATCACAATAATATTATCATTCCGATATTAACTAATATTTCAGGAAGAAAAAGTACAATTCGAATATTTTTATAGTCACTTGGGTATAACTAATTAAATGAGTCGTCGATAAAGAAATATGTAATTTATTTTCAGGATAACACATTCTTATTGTGAAGTTGTTATTATTCTGTGATATTTTAAATATGAATTAAATATAATATATTCCCCGGTTAGGAAAGAGATCCAGGTTCGAATCCCGGTGGTGCAACAGCAATATTTTTCGATAAAATTGATTTTATATGTACATCTTTCTAATTAATGTATTTAATCTATTTTCACCCGTTATTTAATATTAATCTTATTTCGTATGGGAAATATTTTTCTTTTTAACTTTTGACTCATTTTCATTTTGAAAACTTGAGGTTCGAGGCGCGCTTTTTAAATAAGTAGCAATTTTTTTTTTTAAAGATACATATCATTTTTACAACAGTTTACATTCTTCGAACGCTGCACACCTTAAAATACTTCTCAACACAGTCGTCACCATTATTAAAGCATTTGTTATAATGGGGCACTAATTTTTGTATACCTTCATCATAGAACGCCGCCGCCTGGGATGGAAACCATGTTTGTACTCCATCTTTTAGTTTATCATCGTCATCACAAAGCTTGCCACCAGGGAATCGCTTCAGATGAAAGAAAGTATGGAAATCTCTTGGCGCCATAACAATACACACTTGGCGATGAATGTCGGCTGGTTTCATGTTTCGTGCATTCAAGAAACGAATCACGGACAGTATCAGTATAGTCAGCTGGCTGATCTATTGTATTGGACATTTAAACCACTCACTGCAAGATGATCACACTACGTTCCCGGTATCGGTAAAAGTGAAAATTAAATACAAGGCAAAAGTGAGAAAATATAAAAAAGTTATTAATGCGCAGTCAGAGTCTCAATATAATCTATATTCAATGTTAGAGCTTTTCTCAAAATAAACCACACGAAAACAAAATCTCGATGTAATTAAAATTATTCCATCTTTGTAAGTTAACTATCAAAATGAACAAAAATGACATATAAGAATCGTGGATAGACAATTTATATGGTAAGATTTCTCCCTTACCATAGACAGAGAAAATATGACAGATGTCAATATGCGATTTTGCTAAAATATGTCTTAATTTCGAATAGAATATATATTTACGTACTGTTATTGAATATATAAAAGAGGATGTATTTGAGTAATGTTAACCGAGAGATATTAAAAACACGTTCGTTTTTACAGACCTGGCCATTTAATCAAGCACTGTACAGCCGTAACGTCACTACCGAAGCCGGCATCCAGAAAGACACAGATTTAGATGAGGAAGCGTAATATTATTATGGATTACGAAATTTTTTAAAGCAGTTTGTTGCATTTTATTGAAATAACTAAATAAACGTATTCTATGTTAAAAGCTGTGTCCGTATTGACCAACTCTAGACAGCTTATGACGCGATAATATGTCCAAATAATTAGTGAAAAATCAGAAGTTTGCTTGCAGAAGTAGCCGGCCCGCACAATGTACACGATTATCTCAGACAAGAATTGTACTACCGTGGAAAACATTAAAACAAATGAGTACCGAAGGGCACGGGAATGAACAGTGCCGCGCTCTATGCGGAGCAGACGTTCGGTGTATTCTTGGAGAGTATCCACGGCAAACCTTTTAGTTTAGTTTACAATATTTCGAAGGACACATTATTATTGTGTAGTTTGTCGGAACATAGTTGGCGTCTCCTAATGTATACTAGTCAAAAGAATTTGAGATTCGTCGCAATATAAATCTAATTATTTTTAATAATGAAATAGCAGAAGTATCAATTTTAAAATGGCATATAATATTAGTTAAAAAATTTGTCGTAAACCTAGTTAGTTGATGTGGCGAAATTGGATAACGCATTTCCTCGGATAGGAAAAGGTGCAAGTAATTTTTTTTTCAATAAATACATTTCGTCTGTTCTAATTCATTTATTTAATTTGTATTAATAAAACATATATTTTCTTGTTCTTCATTTGAGATTTGGCCTTATTCACAAGTACTCTCCACTGACTTCTATCCCAAGCTTTACCGCCCTGCTTCAGTCTTCTTCCAAATTCTACCTTTAAGTCAATTCCAGTGTAGTACAAACTTGGTTATGATCTTTGGTGTCCTGTCATACGACATTCTTTCAACATGGCCAGCTGATCGCAGTTTTTGGGACTTACAGAAACTTACTATTGCTCAATTCAATATTCAAGCTCATAATTCATTTTTATTCTTTAAGTTTCATTTTGTAGTTCAGGTTCATAAACTTCTCTTAATATTTTGCGCTCAATAACGGATTAATAATTATTTTCTTCGATTTTATTATCTTCCTCAACCATACATTTAGTTTAATCAATTACATTGTTAATCATAATCCAATAATAATAATTATGTCCAGATCTATGCTTAAAACATTATTAACTACATATTTATCAATAAGAACATCTAGGGTTTCCATCGAAATGCCAAAAATACCTGAATCTCAGAGGAGAACAATTTAGCAATTCCTAAGGTGTGCACCACATACGGGCAAAAAAGCTATGTTTTTGTAGCACCCAAATTATATAATTCTCTCTATAAATACATAAAAATTATTGAGCAACATAGACAGTTCAAAGGCGCAATAAAATTTTGGTTAAAAAACTCAAACCGAGTGTATGTTCATAGCATGGTGACAGAGTCAAGACTTCAGACCCAACACCAATGAGTGAGCAGCCTGTGCATGTGTGTGTGTGTGTGTGTGTTAAATTAAATTGTACTGTATTATTTAAACTTGTGTTTATAAATTTCAAGTAGGTTATAAATTTCTCAAGATTAAATATTGCATCTTATTTTGTTACTTACACCTTTTTTTTTCATCTTACATATTCTAAATTTATAGTTGATAAATCAATTATGTACATTAAACAAATATAGATATCTCATAGAGACGAAGGTATTTTTAAAATTATATTAAGGGAAAAATATATGGAAGTATGGGTACAATGTTAAAAACATTTTACAGATAATGAATATTGTTTTAAATAATTTCAATAAAGTTAGATTCTCATTATGTCATATGTTACTTATCAATTACAGGGAAATTACTTATCAAATTTAGTGTAGTGGTACTCGAAGTGAGTCCACATATTAACATATATACAACATTAAAAAAATTGATAGACGTGGAGATTGATTAGAGGATGAGAATGGTGAAAATTATATTTATATAAAGTTTTCTTTTCATGTTAAACGGGTTCTTCTTTACCGTATTATTGTAAAAAATGTTCGTATTAAACGCGTTCTTCTTAATGGTTTTCACGTAAATCGTATTCTTGTTAAACATGTTTTAACTAACCCTATTCTCGCTAAAAATTTTCACGTTAACCGTTTTTAAGAAAATTATTTTATGTTGCAGTAATGTTTCCTTGGAATTAATTTAGTAGTGATTTTATTTAATACCAGTTATCACAGTAACGAGATGCTATTATCAAATACAATTTATTTATTATTGTGCCATCACTTTTAAAAATGTTGGCGCCCGCTGGCGCGGCCATCGGTGAGGAAGATGTATATTTTTATTTCTGAAAACAAACGAAGTCGGTTCTCGCTTAATTAGATCTGGAAACTGTAAGCAGACCCTCCTTCCCGCCAAATTATCCCGGCTGCGATGTTTATCCCGGGCGCCATTGTGTACCCGGGAATAATGAGCAGATGAAATAATGGAGGTCAGACCGGACGAGATTTAGGCAAATGTTATGAATACCACGAAAAAACCGAAGAGTTGTAGCCTTTTGTAAAGGTACCTGGAATAAACCATTTTCAAGGAGTATTTTAGGCTGGGGAAAATCTTGAACCACAATGGTTTTTTGAGAAACCATAACAATGCGATGGCAAAACCAAAGGGTATTTGTATTTTTTTCTCCTCAAATTACAATTTATTTCAATATTTGTTCACGTTATTTAACATTTTAAAAAAATAAACAGAGAAACGTATACGTAACGTTAATATAATATTAATTAGGAGAACACGTTCTTATTGTGTAGTTGTAATTATTCAGAACATAACGCTGTGGTATTTTGAATACAAATTAAAATATTAATTAGAAAAATATACATATAAAATCAATTTTATCGAAAAATATTGTTGTTGCTATCGAGATTCAAACCTGGATCTCTTCCAAGTCAGAGAACGTGCATTAACCGATTGTGCTATAGCAAGACAGTGCATTGACGACAAATTTTCGAACCAATATGTTAAAATTTTTAAATTAATACATCTATCGTTTCATTTTTTAAAAGCCATCTTCCTTATTTTTACGGAATCTTCCGTTCAAATATCTATGTTCTGAATAATTAAGCCTTCACAATACGAATGTGTTCTCCTTAATAATATATAAGTTGTGTCCAAAACTTAATAAAAATGAATTGTTAATTCTGGGTTACTTAAAGGTATTTGAGATTCCGTAAAAATAAAGAATTAGTAGATGTATTAGTTTGAAAAGTTTAATACATTTAATTTGTATTATTAATATAATACTTTTCTTCTTCATCTTCTTTATTCTAATCGGGTCGGGGGCAATGTTCCCTCTAAGGTGTGCGGGTTTACGCGGATTACGATTTGGCATCATACAGCACATAAAAAAATATAGCGCGCATACAATTTTTAACATGACTTCTTCTTAATGTGCCGTTTTCTATCGAAGGTTGGTTATCATGTTATTTTACCAACTCACTCACACTCCTCTGTCCTGACTCACAATTCTCGCCTCATCTACGTTCGTACATCATCTTGTACAAGCTCGACGATTGTTGAGGCTTCTAACAGAACCGTCATCCATTATTTGGTTTATTTGGTAGTGCCAAGTTTTCCGCAGACGTCCTCTATTTCTGGTACCATCAACACTTGCGTCATATGTCTTTCATACCATTCTCTCCTCATTCATTCGTTCCATATGACCAAACAACCTAAATGATTATTTCTTAATCTTACTCACTATATTAACATCAGCTTTATATTCTTTCCTTATTTCTTCATTTTTTACTATGTCATAAGTGGATTTGCAACATATACGCTTATGTGATCTCATTTCCACTGCATTCGGTCTACTTTCGTTCCTCTTCTGCCAGCTTCAGGCCTCACTTCTATACATTAGTGTCGGTACCAGGTACTCTGCTATCTTCCTCTGCATAATGAGTTGTATATTTTTCATTGCGGAGAATGTGTCCGAAGTATGCGTATTTCTTGATAGTTTTTAGTAGACTTATGTATGCGTCATAATACATCTTTATTAGTGATGTGATCAACTCTGTTCTTATTTAATAACCTAATTTTTCCGCCGCACTGTGTCCTGCGCTGTCGGATTACTTAGAGCTACTGGTAGTTCCATCTTTCTTCGCAGAGTCTCTCAATTTGCCTTTTCTGTATTTTCCTGGCTCGTCCAATAAGTTTTTCTTCCTTTGACACTGATGAGAAAATATGTTTAGGTAGTCTTTCATTTCCTACGCGGGGGTTATATCCAAGCAATCTATTGTGAGATTTTTCTATTTGGAGCAGCAGCGGGTTCATACCAAGATCCTCTCAGATGATATAGATGATATCGTTCCTGATTTGATCTCTTAACCCTTCCCAAGCCATGATACACATGTCTACCGTGCCAATTGAACCTATAATATTTCGGTAATTACGCGCTACAAAAAATTCATATTTTATTTAACCCTAAGGAAATCATTTGCGCTTAATGCATAGTAAAAAACCAATTTTGAAAAGAGAATCCTACAAAAATAAGTAAATAAATTTAATCCGTTATAAAATGAATACTTTGGCAAAAATACCATTTGAGGTATGATAAAAAGCAATCATATTTTAATTTCACAGTGAAAAGAATAACAAATATACTATTCGATTATAATTATATCTCTTTCTTACTATTTGAATGAAGAGAGAAAAAAAGAAAGGTCGCATTGTATAGAACTTGACGAATGACTCAAATTACATATATTAATATCCTTTTTTTACATTTAATGGTTAATATTTAGATAATAATTATATAAGCTAATAAAAACATTTTTATTCGTCCAGAATGATAAAAAGCTAAATTTTCTTGCGAGTAATACGAGTTAACAGCATGGCTGCGCATGGGTATTTTTTATCACGGTATGGTAAAGGTTAACGTCACTCCTGCTACTTCTCTTAGGTGTCTCATTTCTGTACCTTAGATTTTCGATTGATTTCTCTTGGTCAGTATCCAAAGTTGATGGCCATACGTCAGGCCGCAAACTGACTTAAAAATCGCCAGTTTTGTCATATTGTTTAACTCCGCTTTAAATGAATTATTATAATTCTATACAAAGATATATAGTAACCGTAGAATGCTGCTAGCCAAGATACTGTGTAGGTGTCAGTCAACTTAATCGTAAAATATAACTAACTTGATGGTCTCCGGGTTGAGTCTTGAACCCCTGACCACTTGATCATAATGGCCCAAATCCACGAATTGAGATCTCAGTACCATGTATACGTGTTGAGATTTTGATCTGAGTATAATCTCAGATGAGCTTGGTAGATTTGATAGCGAGCTTGAACGTGCGCATAAACGTTTCCCAGAACCATAGATATCTACAAATATTTATTTTGAAAAGTTAGATAGATCGAGTTGTAAGTGATAACCCGATTTGCCATAAAAATAATATATATAATACAATAATATTCAAGTAATATAATAATATAATATTGGAAATTTTTCCGTTTGTTTCACAGATCTACAATTAATGAAAACTATTTTAATTGTTCCCGCCATTGTGATCCTTAAAGTTTCTCGATTCAAAGAATTTCTGGAAAACTATTCTAATTGCCATAAGTGTCTTTATCTTATAAACATTTTCTTGCACTTTGAAGGTTACGAATGGGGTGGGTTTAATTTGGTCGAGTACTTCTACTTTGACCGCGTTATGTCCAATACGTTCACTTCAAGATCTTGTATAAATGTCTCCCTGCCAAAGCAGGATAAATAAACCGACGATTGTATTTCAACTATTCTCAATTTAGTTGATTGAGCTGAACCTTTTTGATTTTTGTGAGTGTGGCGAGATTTTTTCAATATTTTGAGTATGTCCAATTATTTGTAGGAACCAATTACTGGGATTTATCCCCTGAGATAAAGATATAGATGTCTCACAGAGATGAAGATATTAATTGTTTTTACATGGGAAGTATGGAAGTTTTGGGGTTTTCAGGGTTTACGACCTGTCATCGGCTGGCTTAAGTTAAGTTTGAAACGTTCACCGATTTACCCATGCCACCACATGTATACAATTTTTGGATGTTGTATATATGTTATCATGTTGGAACAATTCAATTATTTATTACCAACTATGTTGTCGCCATCTATGATTTTTTGAAAATTTGATATTCATTCTCCTTTAACAGTATAGATGTCGCTGAATCTGAAACTCTTTTTGACTGAAGTATGGAGCTATATCCTTAATGTGTATATATGAAATTCATTCGAATTATTAACATATATACTAGAATACGTCTGAAAAGGCAGTATTTTTCAATTTTTAAACATTATATTTAGACTACCGTGTTTCACAATATTTAGATTTTTTGATAGATATGATAGCATGGGTAAATAGGTGAACGTTACATTGTGTAAAGTGATCATTTAAGTCAGCCGATGACAGGTCGTAAGCCCTGTAATGCTCAAGACTTCCATACTCACCTCCCCATATAATAGATTCGTCTCTGTGAGACATCTATAGGTTTTTTTTCAATTTTACCACATGAAACTCGCTTTCAGGAATTACAACATTCGAAGGTCCTCGAGTTGGTGGTCCCTGGATACTAACAGAAGGCATTAAATTATAAACATTAATCTGTTTTAATTGCACCTGAGGAGATTCATATTCATTCAACGGGACATCAATTGCCAATGGACTGACATTTGACGTGTGAAGTGAGGCATGTGCCAACGATTTTCTGAGATTTGATGTATACACGATATACTGCGAAAGTCAAGATTTGTGTTCATAGAATATTTTGATAGCATAATTCCCTCTGATTCAAATTCAAACTGAAAATTTCATTAATGAATACGTGCCATTAGACAATTGTCTTATTCTTGCGGTACTTTTATTACCTCGCGCGCTCTATTTGTAAAATCTATATTTGTTATACTCACACTCTCGATTGTGTATAATATGCACAATTTAATTCTGCGAAGGCCTTGCTCGCGCCTCACAGACCTGGCTGTGTAAACAAATATTTTACAGCCAACTATCAACAGCAATTAAAAAAAAAAAAAAATTATAATATTTAAGTTTTTATTAACACTTTTCCTAATATATAATTTGTTTATTTATTTATTAATCTGATATAAGTGCAATGATATAATACTTTTTTTTTTTCATGCTACACTTTTCTTTGAAGCATATGCTTGTGCAGAGAAGTGGACTGTATATTCATAAAATTTATTGTTTACAATAACTAGCATATAATAAAATAATAGAATTAGCGGTGTTTAACTATTATATGTTTAGGGGTTTATCTTTAAAGTGTTTTTGAATAGCATTTATTAGTTCTTTATTATTATTAATCTTCCTGGTGTTTTCAGGTAAGCTGCTAAATATATTTTTTCCTATGTGCATAAAGTAGTGTTGTGAAAATAATGTGTTGATTTTTGAGCATGAAAATACAAATTTAATTAAACCTAGTGCGAGCATTGAAACGATAATACATCGCGACGCAACCAGTCCGAGAACCCAACTGAAGCGATCACTTTCTCCCTAGTCATCTTCTTGGACGAATCTATCGGCACCGCCTTCAGTGAGCTTCGCTAGTCACGAACTTTAACTCAAAATTTAACATTAAAACAGTGTAGATTTATTTGTGCATCATTTGACAATAAACGCAATCGATTTAAGTCCTGTTTCATTTTATCAACCTGCTCTAACCGCAACACCAACATCTGTACTCACACGCACGTTCCGTGATATTACATACGTGCGTGAGAATTTGAGGAAGATTAAGGCCCTTGGTCCTCACCTTAAACAATCCTTCTGGAATAAATTTTGTCTATATCTTTAAAACATGTAATATACTATATATTATGTCTTTCACTGTCTTTAACATAAACTAAACTTTAGTTGTTTGTTACTATAAAGATAAAAACAGCTGATTCGAATAAATTAGCAGGTCTGTACATTTACCGCTAATTTTATGGTTACTAAAAATTTTATAAAATATTTTCGGTTTTAATAAACTACTCCGTTTAATCAAAGCATTTAAAAAAAATTAAAATGATTACCAGTAAAAAAATTATCTGATTATCAATGCTAAGATAGATAGTTATTCAAAGAGTTATATTTGTCTACAATTTCCAGAATCTGGTGTTGGTGGTAGTGTGGCAAGCGGTAGTACGCTACACATGCGACAAGTGTATACGATAAGAAAATTAACAGATTTATTCCACGACTTTGCTGAACTGTACTTACAAAGGTATTATTTTTATAAAAACAATTTGTGCTATGTTTTTTTACTTGTATTTGTACATAGAATGTCTATTTGCACAATTATACACAATCAATACAATCCCTAAAGTTCTTTATGTCGTTTCGTTCGCAAGTAAAGTCAGTATTCAAAAAATAATGTTACATAAGTTTACTTTATATTTGTATGCTATTTACTTATTTACTCTAACTTTACTTAGTTTTTTAATTTTTTATAATAGAACATTGCCTTTACTTTAAATTTTACATTATATTTATACGCTATTAATTGCATCCTGTTTTACTCCTTATATAATATTATTTTACTTTTTATATACATTGTATTAATATGCTATCTATAAATATTTATATATTTTTCTACATTGAACAAAGAATTTACTTACTTTAAGTTTACTTTAAGTATCACAATGTATTTATATGCTATCTAATCGCATCTTGATTTACCCTTTATATATAATTATTTGTACATTGAACACTACACTTTATTTATTACTATACCGGTAAGATACTGTCTGCAATAATACAGTAAAATACTAGTGTAGCAGACAGGGTAAAGAAATATATGTTTTACTTCGCTGCAATGTTGTCTGATTATAACAATATAATAACACACTACACTGTACTATGAATAAAAAAATATATATTATTCATATTTAACTTAAAACATATTTCTATCTAAAAATCAAAAACGAAAATGAAAATGAACAATTTGCAACAAAACTGAGAGATTATGACAAAAGCATTAATTTCCGATTCCATTTGGCTGTGCATTTCAAACAACGCTAGATCCGTCCCTCGTGCATGCATCATTTAAGCGATTATTTGTTGCAGGCAATTTGATAGCCATTGCAATTGCAAAAGTGTGAATTCACGTAAAACGTGGAATGTATACAATGTTCACAGCGTCACGCATCAATTTATCAAATCTATAATGAAATACAGGGTGTGGAAAATTTTGATTCTTTTAAATATTTTTTTGAATTAAACTATATTTTTAATTTGAATTTAACTATGATAAATATAAAAACAATTACCCGTAGCCGTACAGTTCACCATTCGTGACTAGATGTTTTGCGAAATTAACACAAACTAGTAGATAAGCCAATAATGGCCGTTAAACAACATTATTGGCTTATACGACCACGAAATGATTTCGATTAAACAACCAAAATCGCCAACTTCTCTTTATATAGATTAAAAAATTTATACTAGTGTTAATATTTATTTCAACCGGTTTAAAATGCATCTACGTAAATAAGCCTAGTATTTTTTTTTTTGTTGGAACAAAAACAGCCAAAGACATGGTCATTTTTGCGTCATAATAATTTCAATTATGACTTTTCAAATTAACAGTACTAGATGTAATAGATACTTTTAAAAATGACAAACGCGGCTTCATATAAAACACATCAAATCAAGATTTTTTTAAATATAGTCAAATTTTTGAGATACTGTAATTAATATTATTTATGGATTTATTACCAACTGCCTGGTGTCCCGAGACAAGGTTCGAACCTTCGACCAACTAGCACCTCATCATTGTAATACCCTAAGCATATAATTAAACTTAATTTTTTTCATTTTATTATTTCTAATAATAAATAATTATAATAAATCTTGTTTTCACAAGAAATTGATTCTCTGATCACGTGACCTCGAGAGCCGAGCCAGGTCAAATGGATACTTTTATAATATATAATAAATAAGTACCAAAATGAATAAGTAAATACAAGATTTAATCAACCAAAGTTGTTATTGGCGATTTAGTCACATAATTAAAGTAAGATCTGAAAGCTGCTCAAAACGATACCAAAACTATTTGTTTATGTATTGTCAATTAACTAAGAAAGATTTATTATTTACTGCGTGGTCACGGTCTCAATGGAATCAATATTTCAAGGATAGAGCTTTCTCCAAAACGAACCACATGAAAATAAAGTCTCGATGTATTTAAAATTATTCTATATTTTTAAGTTAACTGATTGATACGCCAGTTAACTATATGTATAGCTGTATTAGCAAGTTATGAAAATTATTTTTCAAAGTTTCGTAGTTTTTTGTAGAAACTGGAATAGTGACGGAACACTAGTTTGGTCACTATATGAGTGTTGCATTCAAGACTATTTTATAGTGACACGAGTTTTTATTCCGTAGTATTTTGCGTATATAACGTATTGAGAGACTTAACTGTTATACGAATATGTCATCATGGAAATGATAATGCGGATAATAATTGGTTTTTAAAATATCTTTTATTTTTCGATAAAATAATCGCGCGTTTTCTTAAAAGTAGCTTCACTAAAAAAATAGTAATTCAAACATCGAACGAAACAATAAGTAATCGAAAATATTTTTTTTCATAATAAGAACTACAAGATGTACAGAATACAAGACGCAGAAGAAGAAAGACTCAGTAAGTATTTTGTATTAAACTTGCCTTTATGAATGACCGAAATTATTTCAGTTTTTTGTAAATATTATGATGAATGATTACAGTTGTTTGATCTTTATGACAGATTCGTGGGTTGCCAGGCACTGCTCGTGTATAGAAGCTTTATTATGTAGACATCATAGTTCCTGTCTTATTACGTACCTGTTTCCCTTCCCCCCCATTTTTATTCTTTAGAACACGATATTTTTCTATTTGTGTTGTCTGTGACTTTATGAAGTAAATTACGCAATAGCGTACAATAGTCAACGAAGACCTGTTGCCATAGCAAAATAGAAATTAACAATGGAACACCACTGCAGGTCGTGCTCTTCCTGGTGTCTGGTGGGTTCTTGAGCCCTTATTGTCTTATCTTGAACCAAATTCCTTCTTTGTCAAACAAAAGTAATATTCATTAGAAAGCTAGAACATATTTTCAAAGCTTAAACACTACAATTTTGAAAGGTTGAAGTCTACAATCAGTGCGTGCTTCCAGTACTTTAATACGTAGCCCAGACGTGGACCTTAACGTCAAGGTCATATACAAATTAATATTTATTTTTTAATTTTTTTTATTTAAAATCTTTGTTTTATTAACCACTTAATTGAGTTTAAATACATCTACCGGTTTCGAAAAATACCATTTTCTTCTTCAGAATGTCATAACTAACTAAAAACATATATTATTGTTTCTTTACCAGAATCTATTTAAAAATAATAATAATAATATTTAAAAAAAAAACAAAAATAATATTTTTTAAAAATAGATTCTGGTAAAGAAACAATAATATATATTTTTAGTTAATTATGACATCCTGAAGAAGAAAATGGTATTTTTCGAAACCGGTAGATGTATTTAAACTCAATTAAGTGGTTAATAAAACAAAGATAATAAATAAAAAAATATGAATTTTAACTACAAAGTTTAAATTGCTAATTTTAAAAGTAAATTAATAGTTACCCAAAGATCAATGGAATATCTCTGAGAGATCGAGTACATAGAGCATAAATTCGAAGAGAACCAAGGTAACAGATTATTGACCAAAAAAATTGCAAGCAATGAATATATTTGTCGAAGAGATGATGAAGGAAGATTCTGGAATGGAGGTCTTGCATTTGTAGAAGTGTTGGCCGTCCTTAAGCTCGATGGAGTGATGAGATCGGAAGAGTGGCGGACAACAGATGGATGAGAGAGACTGAAGACAGAGATAATAGGCGATCCTTGGGAGGGTTCATATCTAGCAGTATACGAAGGCGTGTCAAAATTACATACACCTTTAACATCGTAACACACTTTTAAGGATGTCATACTATCTTCTTTACATGCGTGCTTAGAGTTGATACGACTGCGGTTACGTGTGCAAAATTTGATCCCAATCGCATCATTTGCCTTCCGGCTATTACAGTGTGAACACGTCTGCTCGGCTAGCAGTTTGTACTAAGGAGCATTGATCCGATTTCTCTGGTCGGAGGATGCGAAAGAGGCTGAAATTCATTGTAGACTTGTATCACAATACGGGAACAGTGCTTTATCACGTGAAAATATTTTTTTGCGGATCGAGAAGTTCAATATTGGCCGGACGAGTGTGATGAACGAAGAGGGAGTAGAACGCCCGTCAACCTCCACCACGGGCGACAAGATTCAGCAAGTTCGAGAGATGGTTCTAGCGAATAAGCGATTTGCCATCGGTGAGGTAGCGTCTTCTTTGAACATCAGTCATGGTTTTGCCCATCAAATCATCCACGATGAACTTGCCTTCCCTTCCATACAGTATGTATAAATAAATTGTAGAACAAAAAATGTAGATAATTTTTGACTTGTTTTCGTACAATATAACGTTGGTTTTAAAATGAAAAATATAATATAAATTATAAACCACAAAAGGAATAAGTATTCTTGTGATACTCTAGCTTGAGTATTTTGTCTATACGGTTCACTGGGAAATAAATTTTATTACACTTTTTTTGACATTTTACAATTTCATTTATCAGAAAACGGTTGCTTAGACTTGACTTTATGAAAGCAGGTACTAGGTACGTATTATTTTTTGATTAAAATTTTTTACTGAATTCACAAACAACTTCTGTACTATCTACCAGGATTCATTTACCATTTAATATTCGACCATGTGAGTGTTGTGCTTTATCGAATATGCTATGTGATTGCGCAATCTCCGGGTCGCGCGTCCCGCGGAATGGATTACGACAATTCCGCGGGACGAGAGGTTAGTGAGGGGAAGGGAATCTAGTCAAAGGACCAGTGATCTTGAAGAACCGGAATTTAGAACGGACTGCTCGCCTTACCTTGTGTATGACGCTTCCGCAAATCTCTGTGATCGCATCGAAATCACACAATATTTACACGAGGATGGCGATAATCTCCGCTCCCGACTGAAGACGACGACATCAATGCGCATTCATGGTACACAAAAACAATAAACACTTTGATCACATGCAAAGATCACGGGAATTGAAAGGGTCCGCGCCGCAAATGGTATCGCGATGTCGAGATCGAATACAATATCGCTCAAGTTGACGTCCGCTGGCATCAAGGTCACATTTCAAACTGATGGACAAGCATTAGGATAGATCATGGGCAAGAAATTTTGATGTGGGCATGTGACAACAATAATTTTCGCGCCCGATATTACAAACGCGCCATGTGTGTTTTTCAAATACGGAACACTATGACTTTGATACGTATTGGATATTGAATAAAATATATAGTTACCATGGTAATGAGAATGATGCATTTGTTTGGTCACTTTTCTGAAATGACTCTAACCCAACTAAAAATATTTTATTTTAATTGTTACGTAATAATAACGCGTGATTAATTGATGTCTAATAATATTTTGATATTATTTTAAAACGTTGGCAATCCTGGTTGGTGGAACGCGCAATTGAATCGAATGGTAAAAATAGTAAAATACGAGCAATCGTTTTGCAATCACATCACGCAGAGATTAGTGACGTCATCTGCTCCGTGTGAAATATGGAACGATTATTTATTTGGAATTTACAATATACGGAAATATTTTGATATTTCGTTGTAAATCCATTTTTTACCGGTGTATTTTTGTAATATAGATAACGAAATTAGCTAGCTGCCTTACAAAATATTTAATAAAAACAAATATATCGAAGTTTTTAATATGAGAAACTGTAATTAAGATGGTAGTAAACTGATAAAATATTGTGTAGAATTTATAAAAAAACAACTTCATCTTCCTCTGTTACTCAATGCTTGTTGGTATATTTGGCGCTTCCTTGGATAGGAAGAGGTTCCAGTTCAAATACCGGTAGCAACTAAATATTTTTCTAGTTGATTAATTTAATTTGTATTAAAATACCACATGATCTGAAATTGTAACTTCACAACAAAATTGTGTTCTATTTATAAATTAATTCTGTTCCTTAGTGTTTTTTTCTACATGTGTTATTTCATTACATCTATAGTCATATATAGATCTAGTGGTTTCACTTAAAGGTCACATGGTTAGGGATTTCAGGAGCCTCGACCAGTAAGTTAGTCTTATTTTTAATATTACAAGCGTTTAGCTTACTTCGAAAATAATAAGAGTATTTATGTGACACGAATTAATTTTTTTTAAATGAGAGCCGTTGTGATCATAGAACTGTGGCTATTGGCGGATGATGGCTTGGATGACGCCACCTATTTTGATCGATGTCAAATTTGTGCATTCTTGGAGTGGCTCCTGTATCGAAGTTTTAACCAGGTCTGTCTATTGTGTTAGTGACTTTCTATCTGGATAACCAATTTTTCTCCTATCCATCGCCAGCATCACATATTCAGAGCGTCAATACTACCGTACCAATAATACCGTCAATGCCTTGTCGATAAACCCGTGCCGACAACGCAGCGCGGAACAAAACTAAAAAATTAAACGAAATTAATAAAAATAAGTTATTTTTGTTAGGTTAATCGTAGTGAAATTTAAACTGTCTATTGAGTATAATCTTTTAAAATAAATTTTTAATTACTGATTAAATATTAGAAAGATATACATATAAAATCAATTTTATCGAAAAATATTGTTGTTGTGGGACCGGGATTCGAATTTGGATTTCTTTCCAAACCGGAGAAGATGAATTATCCAACTGTGCTACAGCAACATTATTTTTGATGACACACTTTCGAACCTATATGTTACACTTTTTCTAATTAATATTTTGTTTTTACAGAATCTCAAATTCAGATTTTTTTAGGCTAGAAACTTAGTTCACGATGAGTTCAAACGTTACTGAATATTGTGTAACAATCTTTCCTAAACGTCGTCTATTCATTTCGTTCTTTTCTATTTTTTATCATAATATATTAATTTTGTGAAACTAAATTTCTTTCAATTTTCAGTATATGTTACTTACTTGCATATTTAATTTTTTTTTCCATAAGTGAAAGAGAGCAATGTTGTTGCGTAAAGGTGAGTAAGTAATCCGACGTTGGGAACCCATTTAGTATCATCGAAGCGGTCGGTGAAGGTTTAAGACTCATGTCTTACCCCTTACAATATATGTAGAATATATATATGTATGATCTGACATCAAAACTGAAATTTAAAAAATAGTATTTAATATGTATTCACCGTTAATGTTGAATTAAGAAAATTATTTTACACAGAAAAAAAATTTACGCGATTCTTGCTACCAGTGCCGGAAGGGATTTTCTGAGACGCGACGAATTACTTTTGTACGCATTTAATTTAATTTAATTTTCTTTTGTATTTTTCAGATGAATTTAATTCGAGAAGTGTGAAGTAAACTCTCTAGCAACGTTTTTATTTTGTCTTCACAGATTAATCCAAATTGCCTTCTCTACGTCTCAAAATATTATTTTCATCGACCACTCTGGCTAGTGTCATCGCTGGCTAGCACCTAGCGGAGTAAATAAATAACGTAAATATATCGTGGAAATTGTTACGCGAGATTTATTAGTAAACAGGTGCGAAATCGGTTCGCGTTCTGACAGTCCAAGTGTGGATTATGAGCGATCTTTTAACGTAAAAAATAGCAATCTGTGATTTCGATTTCTAATATTTTAAGACTTCAGTGCCGTTCGCAATTAATACCATCGTTATCGAAATAAAACATAATAAATATAATAGTTCCTTATGTATGCTGTGATTTATATAATATATAGTAAACGTGCATAATAATGAATACAGGTACAGATAATGTTTTTGATAAATATCTTAGAAAGATACATACTAATACTGATGTATGGAAGTGAGGCCTTGAACTGACTGCAGTGGAAATGAGATAACTTAGGCATGTATGTGGTAGATCCATTTATGTAACATAGTAAAGAAAGAAGAAATAAGGATAGAATGTAAAGCTGATCTTAGCATAGCGAGTATTCCGTACAAGCATAGATGCTGGAAAAATCTCAGGACAGGAAGGAATAGGCACTCACCACCAATCCGCATTCTGCTGGCATCTCCAAAGTGTGGACTGTATATTTTTCACTCACTATTTTGTTAAGGTTCTGACACAAAGTGTAGACGTATAAGTCTCGAGATAGTATAACAGTATTAACTTAAACTTATTAAGGAGAACACATTCTTATTGTGAAGTTGTAATTATTCAGAACATAAGTCTGTGATATTTTAAATACTAATTAATTGTATTAATTAGAAAGATATACATATAAAATGCATATCTATAATATATATAATATAATAATAATATTTTTTAATAAAATTGAGTTTATATGTATATTTTTCTAATTAATACATTTAATCAGTATTAATTGTTCCATACACGTTTGTAACTAATGATGAGAAATGATGGTATTCTTTATTCACTGTTGTGATTGTGATTGATATTCGATAATATCAGTGATTGAAAACTGTGACTGTGATCACAGTTTCATTACTAATACGCATGCGCCGAACGATATTACAATACACGAAATAAATAAAATATTATTTAGTATTTAATTATATTATTCAAACTTCATTTGCGTAAAAAATATGTTCCAGCACATATAATTAATACACATCTAATTAAAATCATCACAGAACGAATGAAAACCCTGTAAAAAGGTGAGTTTATTTTAAGGGTCAAATGCTCAGTATTTCGGGTTAAATACATAAAACGTTTTGGCAGAATCTACTACATGGCGCTTGTCACGAATTATAACGTCTTTTCTTTATGCATATTTTCATAATTCATGAATCACAACAAAAAAAAAAGAAGTTATTAATCATGATATTCCCAGATATTCAATCACTGATAGTGAGTGTGAATTAGAGATATCAGTGATTGACTCACGGTTCGTCGTGGTTTTGAGCACATCACTAGTTATAACCGTACTGGTTCAAGGTCGCCGATCGACCGACTCAGTGGCGCCTTCGGGCTGGGAAGGGAAGGGGGGGGGGAAGGTACAGTGCATTATATTAATATATTTATACACGAATAAATATATGTCCCAACAGCGAGTAAGAATAAAACGGAATCAATTATATGATTTGATCATATGAAATTGATGAATAAGGATAGAATGGTAAAAATTATATATGACCCAAGTGTGACACCAGAAATAAAAGACTTGGTACGACCAGTTAAACCAGATATTGGAAGATGGTCCTGTTAAGAAGACTCAATAATCGACAAACTTGTTGGTATAATGGTCAAGAAGAAGATGTACGAATGTGGATGAGGCGAGAATTGTGCTAGGATAGAAGAGTGTAGCGCTCTATCCTCTATGCCTATTCGTCGGGGAAGCGACATGATGGTAAGTTAGTTAATTGCGATACTGAAAACAAAATATATCAAATATTGAATCCAGAACTTACTATTGCCAATAGATAGCGTTATTAATTAAGCAACAATGGCCTTATAAAAAATTGTCAAATTTCATCATTTTAAATGCTTCTTTACTGAGATATTTAACATCAAGTTAGATCGGATGCGCAGGACCGATTTACTGAAGTAAAGAAAACAATTTTGATGTATATGGTCATTTCAGTTAATCATTTGTAGATGTATATGATCATTTCAGTTAATCATTTGTAGATGTATATGATCATTTCAGTTAATCATTTGTAGATGTATATGATCATTTCAGTTAATCATTTGTAGATGTATATGATCATTTCAGTTAATCATTTGTAGATGTATATGATCATTTCAGTTAATCATTTGTAGATGTATATGATCATTTCAGTTAATCATTTGTAGATGTATATGATCATTTCAGTTAATCATTTGTAGATGTATATGATCATTTCAGTTAATCATTTGTAGATGTATATGATCATTTCAGTTAAAAATAATACCCTTGTAAGAATAGTCAAACTGTGTACACTTGGAATAATAAAGTACCATTAATATCAAACTGAGATACCGAGCTTCAAAGTATTGAATATTTAGAATCTTATAAATAAAAATAATTCATATTTTCTCGTTTTTTTACGAAAATGTGGGTTTTTATTATTCTTTTATATTAGAAGTTATACACTAGATTTAACTTTTTTTAAAACTATTACTTACATAAAATCTTTATATTAATGTTAAACTAATATACTGAATGTCATTTGTCATAATTAAGAGAATATTAGCATTATAAGGAAGAGCGCGACCATTATTTGCATTGCACAAAATTGCATTAATATAGAAAATTCTTGCGTATACGAAATATATTTTCTTATAATCATGAAGCTAAGATTACGGAGACAAATCTGCATTAAACCAAATTATTAAAATGTTAAAAATTAATCGAGTTATAAACCATTCAATTTGCAGTACATATGATTAATTTTCAACATTTTTAAAACAAATTATTTTAATTGATATATTATATTTACTTAAGCTCTTAAGAACTTTTATGTCTACCACATCAATTAGAAAATTAATACGTTTAATTATTAAAAAGAAGTGTAAAATTCTTTCGAAAGTGTGCCTTATACCTTTGTATTCTAAAGATTTATTTTCTTCAAAAGAGTAAAATAAAGAAATCTACTATCAACAATTTGAAAAAAAAGATAACAATGCAAAACTGCTGTAAGGTGATTATCATTAATATAGATTTTAAATAAAAAGGTGATTAAACTTTTTTGTAATTATCTAGGTATAACTGTAATTATCTTGTACCAAGGTCACGATGTAAAAATTTAAGAATTCTTCGTAAGTTTTATTTAGTGTGCTGCAAAAATTTATAATTTGAATGGTTGAATGAAAAAGGTTGGGAATTACCGGATTAAGACGTCTTACGCAAGGGTTCTTATGTAAGGGTGGATGGAACCCGTAGAATATGAGGGGGAGGAGAGGGGCGACGACAGGAGTCTTAAAAACTATCAAGTTCGTGAAAAAAAAACGAAAATTGTTCAAAACAAAAATCAAACTGCTTTCCCAGCAGAGCAAGGAATCGTTCAATGAATCTCCAGCTAGAAGGAAGAAACATCGAAGTTGGCGGTAATCAAATGAAAACTTCCCCTTCCTCCCCCCCAACCGTAAACTTGTTATATTGAATTTCACCCCCTTTGTCCATTGTTTTTCCACTAAAAGCTGGCGTAAAAGAAAGTTTAGAATGTAAACTTGACGAAGACTTATGAGCAAGAGACTGTAAAGATTCCATTTTGTAGAGCACAGCCAAGCTGCGTCATAGAAATTGTAAATTTAACCGAAAAATTTCAACCCCATATTTCACAAAAATCCATATCACAAGAGTTTTAAACAGTCTATTTTTATATATAAAAAGTTTTAATATTGACATATTTAATTGACAGAAAAAACAACATATTCTGTGCAAGCGATTTTTTTTTGTTAAATCATCTTCATTACATATTTTCGCAATCTCCTCAAATTTGGTAATATGAAAGTAGAATTAAACGACGAAATAACATAAAAATAATAAAATTGTATTAATGTGTCCAAAATGTAATAAAAATTAATTAATAATTCTGGCGTCTGCTGTTGGAATACTCGAAGGTATTTGAGATTCCGAAAAAATAAGGCAGATGGCTCTTTCAAATAATGGAACGATTAAATGTATTAATATCAAAAGGTAACATATAGGTTCGAAAATTTGTCGTTAAAAATATTGTTGCTGTAGCATAGTTGGATGCGTAACAACAATATTTTTCGATAAAATTGATTTTATATGTATATTTTTCTAATTAACACATTTAATTCATATTTGACATTAAAATTGTTAAAGTTTTCAAATCATTTAAAACAGCTAGTCTATGAGCGAATATTTTAAGCTAATACTCTCTGCTTACTCTACCAAAGATGTTAGTGATTGAAGTAGAAGAGAAAGCAGGTGAACTTGAACAAAGTTTGAGATTAGTTTCGAGTGATCTAAACGTTTCCATATCGCATTTTCGTTAACAATAAATTTTACATTAGTCTAAAGAATTAGGTATAGCCAAAGATAATTAAATAAGTAAACGTGACGAAAAAATAGAGTAAGCTTTATTTTATAACACTGACTTATACACTGTGTCTACGGAAATAGACATAATGAGATCATTAAGGAAAACACATTCTTATTGTGAAGTTGTAATTATTCAGAACATAGGTCTGTGATATTTTTAAATACTAAATTAATGTATTAATTATAAATATATACATATAAAATCAATTTTGTCGAAAAATATTGTTTTAGCGTCACCGGGATTCGAATCTGGATCTTCAATTCCAATCCGGGGAAGTGCACCCCGGATTGGAAATGAAGATCCAGGTTCGAATCCCGGTGACGCTAAAACAATATTTTTCGACAAAATTGATTTTATATGTATATATTTATAATGAATACATTAATTTAGTATTTAATAATGAGATCAATTTAAATAATTAAGTTGCGATAAATCTCAATATCATATACACGTGTTGAGAATTTGATTGATGGATAAAGACAAACGAAAACCCACGTATACGACTTTCGATTTGACAGAAAATCAAAACGTGCGCACAGAACGTTACAAAGAACCATAAATCCAATGATTTATTCTGGAAAATTAGACAATCATAAGACATTAAATTAAAAATATTTATCCCGTTTTACCTTCTGCTGGAGAGATTCAAATTCACCCTACTGACGATCGAAACATCAATGATTAATGCACTATCATTTGATGTTTGACGTACAAGCGTTAAGTGGGGCTCAAGACGGTAAATCTCGTTTGTTTAAGATTTATTGTTATTCAATATGTTTTAAGAAAGAAAATTAATATTTCCGAAATCCACAAGTTAACACAAAATATTTATTTTAATTGTTAACTTGTGAAGTTAAAACGAACACGTAAGTATATTGTAAATGTCAAAAAATGTTGGATGTTTGAATGAACGCGTAAATAATAACATTACACAGACGCGATGGTCAACGTATTCTGTCTATTTTTGAGTGTTTGGATAATAATCACATCTTTAGCTATATGGCTAATGTTATTTTGAGAATACGCCAGCTTTATTGTTTACTCGTTATCTAGTAGTTTAACGTTTATATCTATCAATCAATAATGTTACTACGATATTTTCAAATTTACTAAGATTTTACATTGTTTAATAAAACCGAATGTAAATTTGCCATTAGGCTTATAAAATTTTTGAAATAAATTTAAATAACATTTTTCACAATTGAAAATACCAGATTTATCCTTATGATTTTTTACGTTGATATTATAGAATATTTTTATTGTGCGATGTAGACAGTGTAGCGTTTTTTTAAATCATGACCAAGTACAAGATCAAAATATATATACGATCCCATCAAGCTGTTTCCCGAAAGAATGTCGGAGATGACAGAACGCCACACTTTTCTGTACTTTTGCCCTTTTATCTTATACTACTATTATATCTTAGCTACTTATCGTGCATGCTGATCAATTTTTTAAGCTTCTATCTTTTTAAATATCTGGTTTATTTAGTATTTCCATAGAACTCAATAATCACATATATAAAAATAAAATACATGGTTTTTAGATTTAAATTACTTGGGACGCGTTTCACCTTGTGAGGGCATTATCAATTTATCAATTCAACTCAATAATTTGCATTTACATTATTGTTCATCTATAGTGAAGGACAACAACATATAAATAGACAATATTATTCATTGGAAATTTGTGGGTTTATACAATTTTTTTTTTCATTTTTAATTTTATTTTTTCTAGTTCACTTGACAGTATTGATAAAAGTACTACTCTTGACTCACTGGTGTGAATGTGATTGATATTCGATAATATCAGTGATTGAGAACAGTGACTGTGATTACAGTTTCATTACTAATGCGCACGCGCCATACGATATCATAATACACGAAATTAATCGAAAACATAATTTTATGCATATTTATTTCTATAATTAAAACTTCATTTACGTAAAAAAACATATTCTAGTTTAAATAATTAATATATATCTAATTTAATATCATCACAAAAAGTATGAAAACGCTTAAAAAAGATGAGTTTATTATTCGGGTCAAATTCTTTCGCGTTTCGGATTGAATGCCTAAAACGTTTTGGCAGAATCTACTGTATGGCGCTGAGCACGAATTATAACATCATTCCTCCATTAATATTTTTTTAGTTTCAAATGCACAGGCGCTGAATCACGGTTCACAACAAAATATAAATAAAATAAAAAAATAATCACGAATCAGATATTCAATCAGTGATAGTGAGTGTGACTCAAAGATATCAGTGATTGACTCACGGTTCGTGATTTTGGGCTCATTAGAACTCGAGAGTGCCAGATCTTTCGCGCATATCCATCGTTCCTGTTGGCTCGCTGCTGATTACTTATATACTGAATCTATCATAATTTTTTAATTAACTGTGCTCATTTAGTGTTTTATTTGTTTTTTAATCGTTAATTTTAGAAGATTAAGAGTTTTATTTTATTCAGATGTTTATCGTAACATATATTATGTTATGTTCTTGTATATTGATACACTTGATATATGTATGTAAATAAGTGAAGTAATGACTGTACACTTATATTAAAAATTAATAATTAATTAATCAAAAAAGTTAGATTTTTTAGAAAATTTAGAAATAATTAATAATAAAAATAACAATAAAAACATAAAAAATATTCAAATACGGCCCATTACATCTTCTCTCTTATCCATTTTAACTCCACCCCCATCGCCAACTCCGTTAACTCCTAACACCCCATATATTACTGTCTGAAAGCGTTTTTAATTTTAGTTGAATTATATTATTGATAATGGAAAGATGTTTCTGAAAACGTTCTAACGTTTAATATAATAAAATATACTGAAATAAAACAGTGTTTTAACTCAATTTACAAAATAATCAAAAAAAGTATTCTTGTGTCAGTATGTAAACTATTATCAAACTGATTAATAAATTATAAAAGTAAAAATGCTGCAGTTGGGACATATTATGAAAAATTATCAACACATCATAAAAAAAAACAAACTCAATGGATATTAAACAAATTTATTAAAATGTTCGTGAGAGTGTCAAATAAAAGATTAAACTTACGAAATGGTATCATCTTGGCTGCCATTGATGCATTCAGTACTGGAATTGGCGTTGTACTCAATACAGAAGAATTGGAGGAAGAATTTGAAGAACCGCCTATATTATCGAGGAGTGTTGCATTGAGAGGTATGGAAGAAGCAGACATGGGAAGAGAAGTTGTGCTTAAAGGGGAATTGCTACTCATAGAACTCGTGATATTAGAAGAGGAATTATTAATAAGCGAAGGAATGGTTCTAGTGTTTGGCAGTGTCGTATTGAGGTCTGGAGGTGGTGGAATCATGGTGGTGGTGGTTGGTTTTGTCGTGATGAAGGGTTTTCCGGCTAGGCTGTCTCTCAGCTGTTCAGGAGTGGACACGAGCACTGATCTGCACACTTTCCAAAGACCCGAGTGGCTGCTGACGAAATATCTTCTTGTTTGTGGTACAAACAAACCTAAAAAGAAAATTATCTCACATTGGATGCGTGTACACATTACAAAAGCGATGTTCACTTGCATTTTGTTTATTTGCGACGTGTTCACGTACATTTTGTTTATTTGAACAACTTTCACAATATCATGCCATTAAAGTATTAAATATATTTTAGAAGAAAATAATAAATGTAATTTATGTTGTATGTAGAGGATTAGTGATGGTAAACCGTTGTTGTGACAGTGATTATGTCCCATTGTAACGATGATTGGTAACTGATTATTATTCGTACAATAAAAACTAAGCCTCCAACAGTTAAATCTCAGTTACCAATCATAGTTACAATCAAACACAGTCATAATAATCGTTTACCATTTAGCAGTTTATCATCACAATAAAATGATGTCTAGTAATGATGATTAAAATTGTGATTGTGTGATTGGTGTTTGAAAATTGATAACTGATTATAACGATTAACTAAGGTCTGTGATATTTTAAATACTAAATTAATGTATTAATTATAAATATATACATATAAAATCAATTTTGTCGAAAAATATTGTTTTTGCGTCACCGGGATTCGAACCTGGATATGTTCTGAATAATTAAAACTTCATAATAAGAATGTGTTTTCCTTAATAATATATGTTGTATCAATGTGTCCAAAATTTAATAAAAATGAATTGATAATTCTGGCGTCTGCAGTCGGTTTACTCAGAGGTATTTAAGATTCTGTAAAAATAATGTAGATGGCTTTCAAATAATGGAACGACAGGTGTATTAATTTGAAAAATGTAACATATAGGTTAGAAAATTTGTCAAGAAAAATACTGGCGTTATAGCACAACGGTAGTGCACTTCCCCGGATTGGAAATAGAGATCCCGGTGACGCAAAAACAATATTTTTCGACAAAATTGATTTTATATGTATATATTTATAATTATACATTAATTTAGTATTTATTTTTAATGATTGATTTTGGTGTACCAAATACATATTTAGTTTCTAAAATCTTCCAGCATATATAAATTATTTAAGAAACCGGTTGTTTTGGAAATAAATTATGATTTTCAGCAATAATGTATTTTTCAAAATAGTTTTTTTTATTATTATTTCTGCGTGATGATTCCGATTTATTATTAATATCGATTTTATGTCGATTGCAATTTACTTAAATTTTTTTAATAGTCTCTAATTAACGTTATTTAAATTATAAATGAATAAATATAATCATTCGATATCGCCTACGCGCTTGGTGCGCTCACGTTAGACAATTGAAGTGTCAACTGAAATACAGAAATCTGTTCTCACCATGACCGCCCTGTATCACGAACCAGTGGTCGGTGGAAATGGCAGTTATCCATACGATGATTCCGAGTCCAATAAGGGCTGTACAACTGAACAGCATCCTCCTCTCAAACATCAGCTGGTCCATGAGAGGCTTCCGCTCCGCCATGTTTATTGTGGACGTAGACATGATTGTTGGACCGGTTCGATCTGTAACAAATTGTGTTTTTAATCTTTATTTATTCGAGAGATTCTTCGATAACTGACCAGAACTTAGTGATTCTCGCTTAATGATCTAGTGGCCAGGGATTCGAGTCATATTCCAGGAGACCAACAAGTTAGTCATATTTTCATAACGATTAGCACAGTTTAAAAATAGTAAAAATATTGATGTGATATATATTTCGTCTACGTATTTCTATATAAAAAAACACGATAACTCTCGTAGTTCTAATCTGATTTCAATTTATTTATTTATTTATGAGACTTTATTGACATACATGTTTTTTTTGTAACAGAGGTGGATATATTATAATATAACATAATAAACATAAAATACAATTATTTTCCAATTAAATACTCGTAGTTTATTGTGTGGGATGGAGTAGACTCCACCTCTGATATATACAGCGTTTGCGAGACTGCAGTCTGTGTTAAAGTAGACAGCTTTTTTCGTGCTATTGTGGTGTTATTTAATTCAAGAAAGATCATTCGAAAAGATATATTCGACAAGAATAAAAATAAAAATAGAGATAATTTTTTTTTGTGGGAGTGTTGTAGAACTAGTGAATTATTAGTGTAGGCACTGTATAATGATTATGTTAGAATATTGGATATCCATGCTTCTGATTGCTCTCTATCCAATTGGATCATATATTGGGTCTATATTTGTGTAATATTATTGAAGTTGAACGATTTACAATTGGTACTGAGTGTGTTGTACAGCTTCAAGGTATCTGATAGCAGACACCACAATTATCAATTCATTTTTATTAAATTTTGGACACATTAATACGACTTTATTATTAGAAGAACACATTCTTATTGTTCTTATTGTATCTCAACAGGAATATTTTTCGATAAAATTGATTTATATGTATATATTTCTAATTAATATATTTGATTCATATTTAACATAGATTTGTCTTATGTCTAGGGAATTGTACTCTTTAAATATAAGATATATTGGATATCTAAAAGGACGACCATTTTTTACCTTAAGAATGGTCTTTTGTGTTCTTTTAGCCGAATGACCTGGTTAATATCTGGGCTAACTTCGTTAACTAGCCCGTCCACCATCTTGTTTCAAAATGACGGCTGTTCAAAAAATTAGTATTCAGTTAGTATTGGTCCAAGAAAAAAAAAAATTAAAAACCAAAATGTTCGTTACACTATTTCTTGCACTTTGTCCAGTACAAAAATTTTTTTTTTTTTAGTTTTCACGTGTCTGAGATTCGCTCACTTCACGTTTGTTGTCAATGAAATGTCAAATGTTAGTCCATTGATCAAATGGTGTTCAGTTCACTTTTCATTATAAACAGCCGTAGGTGTATATGGTTCTAGGTGACGTTTGTGCGTAAGGATTAAGATCGCTGTCAAATTTAACATCGCGTAAACGAGTTTTTATCTCTTTCTACCGATCTCAAGCCGATCAAAATTTCAACACAAATAGATTATGCTGAAATTTATCTCAACTAAATATCTGATATTTATCTCATCGCGTCGTGGGCGCGGGCCGGAAAGATCTTTCCAGACGCACAGAGTGATGCCTGAAGTGATTATGGCGGACCAACAATAAGTTTTTTTCGCAATTAAAAGAAATACAGTTATAGCGAGACTCTTTGCCAAGAAGATGTCGTTATGATTTGAATTTCAAATGATATAATCTTTCAACGCCGTCATTAGTCACCGCACTAAATGACAGGACATAACTTTGTCCATTTGTATTTTCGGAATGGTGATAGCGTCCCGCTTAATACAAGTCATTATTTAATCGACCTTCCGAGGAAAACAGCATTAACTCTGAAAAAATATTTTTTGTGAAGAGAACGTAAGACGTTTAATTATACGCCTGCTTTTAATATTAATCATCTTTTCGTGTTTTTTTAACGATAATGTGAGTTTTTATTATTCATTTCTATCAGAAGTTAAATTTTTTTTAAAATAATACAATATTTTAGTTGATTTTACTTATAAATACATTATAATATACAGTTGTATTCATAACGCCAGCCTCACTGGGTAGCGCCCGTGCTGTAGCTAATATTTTACACTTTTTATACATAGATGCTGCTTTATAAATTAATAATTGCATAACTATTCTAAGAATTGCAAAATTTAAATCATTTTACAAATTAATAAACAAAAAAAATATTAATTAAGGAAGTGAAAAGTATTACATTATGTATACTTTGAAGAAAAATTTATATAATTGGTTTAAAAATAAAGATAAATTGAAAAGATGTTAAGAATCTACAATAATCCACACATTCACGCAGGTATTCTGCTTTCATCTGACGGCTGGATTGTGGACATGTATAATGGAGGGGTGACTATTTTTTAGATGCACGCTCGATCAGAGTTTTTATATACAATTATTAATTGTTTCCTTGAAATAATTCCGAAACACCGTAACAAATTCAGTTTTTAGAGAGCCAGATATTTCGAAAAATTTATATACGAAAAACAGTTTTTATGAGTCTAAATAAATAAATAAATAATAATGTCTATACTAAGTAAATTAACAAAATTAGGAATATTTTAATTTATCATATGGCATTTTTAAAATGCTTCGTATTCATATAAATAGCCGGTTTACTCCGTAAATACAAGATGGCCCAAAAAAGTGAGAATATCTCGTAACACATGAGTTATTTCAAAACATAGTATAATTAATTATAATTCTTAATGTAATTTTTTTTGCACAATATATAGCTAATCAGAAATCATTAAAACACCTTACATTGCATAATCTACTGGGTTTAAATCTGGCCTGTTTGTTTGGTGGTCACATGCCTGGCTCGATGAAATTAACATTCTCACGACGAAGAAAGTTTATTGTATTTCTGGCTGTGTGAGATTGAGCTCCGTCCTGCTGTAATGTCCAGCTACACTCCAGGCGTTGTTTTGAAACTCTTTAATCATTTTCTTAGCACTCCAACGTTTTTAAATTCGCAAATTTTTGATCAGAATACGATCTTCTGCAGTGATTTTTGTCATTCTGGACAACAATTTAAAAAATCAAATATAAACAATGGGAAAATTAATAATCAAAGACGGTCACCGAAAATTCTTGAAATAAAACGTTATATAAGTAAATAGGTAAGTAAATTATTTAAGCTATTATTGATATAGTTAAACTAATTTAGATGTAATTATATCACATTTTAAGAAATGTTCTTACTTCTTTTGGGCCACTCTGTATATTGTATTTACTCACACGATTACACAATTTACAGCTTCAAATACTATTTCAAATTAATTTTTAATATTCAAAAACATCATATATTTTTATCGGTCATATGAATGCTTATTTTATTACATTAAACAAAATAAAAATATCTTTGTATGAAACCATGAAACTTATTATACGTCAACCGGTTTCGATTATCTCAAGCTTCATCGGGACTTATTTAAAACCGATCAGTCCACTTGAGATAAGCGAAACCGGTTGACGTATAATAAATTTCGTGGTTTCATAAAAAGTGATTGTTATTTTACTTAATATAATATGTCAAAAAGTGAATGCTTTCTACGAAAGAAATTGGTTATTTTATTGTTTCTAAGATAATAAAAAGCCTCTAAAGGCCATGATCTCGAAGAAAAATGCCCATACAATATATTTTCACGCATACTTTATTATTATATTATACTTATTCTCAAAATAAATGACAGATTTTGGAAATTTAATGATTTTACACTAAAATTATTGGAGAACAACAAGTTTTACAATTTCCAGAAAAAAATTAAATGCACATATTTTTATTACGTTGTCTTAATTTAACATCTTGTATATAATTTACCATCGTTGTTTTTTAGGTAGAGCAAAATACTATGTAATAATGACACAAAAGAATAAGATGTGGCATTATAGTATGTTTTGATTAATTTATTATTTTAAACGAAAACAAAAACAAACCTCGAGAAGTTAATATTTTCTGACAATTTTATCTTATTCTCTTTCTTTTGTAACTTTTTTCTTTATTGATTTACATATTGGGTAGATGGTTTTAAAATAACTACCCACATCTGAAGTTTTTAATATTTTCAAGTAATATTATTGCACACGGCACTATGAGAGTCTTATTTTAAAGAAGGAATTAGGACAAAGCATTTTTATTCTTTCTATTAAGAATAATGTTATTAATTTTTTATTACATAAAATAATAGATTTTAAATCACCTGTATAGTTTTTATAAGTTGTATTTTGTTAAGGTACAGTCAAAAGTTATAAAAAAGATCTTTGGCTATAATATAGTTGGAAACAAAATGTGTAGGTAGTTAGGTTAGCACAATTGACAAAGTAGTTTCATTTTGTATTCTACCTACTACCTACCTAAAATCGTTAATCACTTTAGACCCTTTAAGATCTAGTGGCAATTTTTTAAATATACGTGGTGCACAAAATAAAAAAGATCGTTGAGCAAATTTGGTATCCATATTTGGCACTAAAAAGTATTTTAAGTTTTGCTCCTAGTTTTTTTTTATTTAAATCATGGATAGGAAGTAAAGTTTTTTTTAAAGAATAGTTTTAGGGTTGATCTGCTAAAAAGTTGTCTTATATGCAATACTTGAAAGGATTTAAAGGCCTCTTGTCTATCACTCTGAAGACCAATTTCTGAGCCTTAATCAGAGAATCCATTAAAGTGAGAGCTGTACCACCCCATGCACATATTGCGTAACTGATGAGAATGATAAAGTAAATAGTATAATATTTTTAATAAATAATAATATTCGTGAAGCTGCGTAAAATTTTGAAAATATAAAATAATGTTCTCACTTTGGAGCTTACTCGATGATATGAGGAGCCTATCGTAAACATACGAAACATAAGAGTTAAACTACTAAATACTAGGGAATAAATATTCAAAGATAATCCAGAAAGACGCTGTTATAGGCGTCACTGTCAGTCTGTCACATTTAAAAGCAAGACTTTAAAGTTCGTGAATATATGTATATATATATATATATATATATATATATATACCTAAATATGGCAAGTGATTATCAGATAAAATAGATTAAGGTAGGTATTTAATTCCTTAATTTTTTAAATTATCTTATTTTAACTTAAATTTGGTATGAAATACTTAAAGCGTATTAGTAAATATTAATAACAATAGTACTTGACTAATAATGTCATTTATATTTAAGTAAAACTTTTAACAAATATCAAAAAATGTGCACATCGGAAATCTATCCTAATTGAACATGAAGTTCTTCAAAGTTTCCAAGCAGCTCTCAAAGAAGGCAATAACTTTTGTTAGCACTCCCGTCACGAACTTTCACTGTTAATCATATTTTATTAATATTAAATAAAAACACAAATCATTTACTCGGAATAAAACAGGTGCAAGCGATGTCGATTGATATCAAAAGAACGTGAAATTTGGAACACAAAATTGTTAGTAATGATACCAAGTAATTGTGTACAGCCTATGCATAGTTATTGCGGGACGACCGGGATACTCTGATGAGTATGAGAGTCACGTTCGGTTTAGTTATGGGACTGCGATTGTGACGATGATTAGTAACTAAGATTTAACTGTTATAGTTTTACTTTCTAGTGTACCTATCATTGCTCATAACCAGTAACCAATCATCGTTCAATCGATGGTGAAAACAACAGTTTGACTTTTAAATTTTAAGAATACGTCTTTAAAAAAAACAGAGCGTCTGTATATTATTTTCTTTGATCAATTTTTGTATATGTGATTATTATTTTATACTGCAAATAACTTGACTAGAGAGTTTTTACTGATTATCTCAGAAGTAAGTTTTGTTATTTTTCAAATACGAGGGGCAAGTAAAAAATAAGGTTCCTACATTTTTTTCAGGTATAAGATATTTTTTATTGCAATAAATAAGTAAACCATCTGAAAGCTTGTACTTTATTCTATTTTTCTACATAGTCTCCTGATTTTTCTATGCATTTTTCCTGACGAGTTATCCACTTCTGAAAACCCGCTTCGAAGAATTCCGCCGCTAGGCCGCCGATGAACTTGGTGACCGCTTCTTTCACCTCTTCATCTGTATTGAAGCGTTGTCCACCCAAGTGTTGCTTCAATTTTGGAAACAAGTAAAAGTCGCTGGGAGCAAGATCAGGGCTGTAGGGGGCATGGTCAAGCAATTTCCAGCCGAATTTGTCCAGTAGGGCGGTGGTCTGTCGAGAGACATGCGGGCGAGCGTTGTCGTGGTGCAGCCTAACGCCCTTGGTCAGCCTTCCTCTCCGGCGATTTTGGATGGCTCTTTTGAGTTTTGTCAATGTCTCGCAGTACCTGTCCGAATTGATGGTGGTCCCTTTAGGCATAAACTCGGTCAGCAAGACGCCTTTTCGGTCCCAAAACACCGTAGCCATCATTTTCCCTGCGGAAAGCGTCTGCTTAAACTTTTTCGGCCTAGGCGATTCAGGATGGCGCCATTGTTTGGACTGTTTTTTTGTTTCTGGAGTGACGTAGTGACACCACGTTTCATCTCCCGTAATAATGGAGTCCAAGAATTCTTCGGTATTCTCGGCGCATTCTCGAAGAAACCCCTCGGCACACTTGACACGATTGTCTTTGTGGGTTTCTGAAAGCATGTGTGGGACCCACCGCGCGCACACCTTATGATAACCAAGTTTATCGATCAAAATGTTGTCGATGGTTTTTTCACAAACCTCAGGAATCTGGACAGCAAGCTCCCGAAGCGTTACTCTCCGATCTTCGAGAAGAATGCGCTCAATCTTCGCCACGACTTCCCACTCCTTTGCTCGTCGTGGACGTCTGTGCGTCCTTCGGAGAACTCCCTGCACCATTTGCGGACGTGTTGGACGCTGATGCAAGCTGTGCCATAAACTTCTTCCAACTGTCGATGAATTTCAACAGGTTTAAGCTTCTTCGCGTTAAAAATCGAATCACCGAACGGATTTCACACCTGGCGGTAACGGCGATGGCGGGTTCCATAGCGGATGGCTGTCAGGCCTTTACTGAGCGTCGCAGCGTTTGCTCCCGGTAGTGGGGATGTAGTTAAGGGACCAACAATCAAGGCAGTGTTGCCGGATTTCGCCTAGCATCTCGCGTGGCGAGTGTACATCGTAGGTAACCTTATTTTTTACTTGGCCCTCGTATTATTTAAATATCGATTTACCACTATTCGGCATCACCAATTTTTAATTTTTTTAAATTGGATTAATTCATTTTTTACTTTTTTCATAGGTGGTACGATATGTAACAGTTTAATTACTGGAGTATATATAAATACTGATTAAGCCGTGATTATTTATTTATTATTGTTTTACACGCCCTGTTAAGGCATTGACATATATATTTTAAAAATAATAGAAAATCTCATCAGAAGTGCAATGTTCGATTGAAACAATGATCGGTCACTGATCATTCGTAATTTTTCACAGAAATCACTGGTACATAAGAAAATAAACCTAACAAACAAACCAACTTACCATCACGCTGTTTCTCCGCGGGGGTAAGCAGAGACGATAGAGCGCCACACTCTTCCGTCCTAACACACAATTATCGCCTCATCCACATTCAGAAACTAAACGGTTAAATATCAATTACCTATCATCATCACAATCGAACACAATCACACTCGTAATAACGGTTTAATTAACGTTTTACTATCACTAGAATAAATATAGTACTATTTTATTTTTATAAATTAAAGAAAAATTGAGTATATATGCGTACACGCAACGTACGTCGCAACAATGTTCTTCCTATTAAGAAGAACACATTCTTATTGTGAAGTAGTAATTATTCAGAACATTGGTGTGTGATATTTTAAATACTAATTAAATATATTAATTAGAAAAAGATATACGTATTAAATCATTTTTATCGAAAAATATTGTTGAAAACCGGGTAAAAATAATATAGATGGCTTTCAAATAATGGAACGATATATGTATCAATTTGAAATATTAATATATAAACATATAGATTCGAAAATTTGTCGTCAATGTACTGTGTTCTGTAGCATAATCGGTTAATGCACATTTAGCAACAACAATATTTTTCGATAAAATTTATTTTATATGTATATCTTTCTAATTAATACATTTAATTTGTTTTAAACTACTACTATTTTAAATTAAAGCTAAACGTCTTTACTATGAAAATATAATTAACTTGCGTTAGTGATGCGTCTGTTGGAGATTTTTTTTAATTTTAATTTTTAACATTACCATATTACGAGTTTGAGCCGTCCAATGTTCGTTTACGCTTCACTGCTCAAGGTCCCCTGCTGAGGGTTGTATTTATACAGCCTTGATACCAGCATCATAAATATTAACAAATCACGAACTCGGGTGGATGTCGCCGCGAAGGTTCGATAACAGAGAGCTTCGCGGTGTTGGTAAGGCTTCCCATTTTCCAACAAGTACGCAGGTACTCAGAATAATACTTTGGAATGTTTTGAAAGGTATTCCCGAGGAAACATTTATGTTAAATCGTCAATATTATGTAAGCTTAACATATTTAACCCGGAAAGGGGTAACGGAATGAAAAATGGGGTTCATTTGATAAATTGGATTAAATACATTTCCAACATATAATTTATTCCAATTAAATTTACATTACGTGGTGTGTTATAAATTTTTTTAATAATTTAAAAATATACAAAATACATGTACCAAGACTGTTAGGTACATTTTAATAGTGGTTTCCAGGAGCCCATCAAGTAAGCCTTATTTTCATAGCGCAGACGTATATACACATTGTGACATTACAAAACCAATCACTTTAGTAATCACGAATAACGCCCATGTTGGTTATACGAGTGGGCTTCAAGGTTATAAAAACGGTTGGAGTCTATGGTTGAGAATTTAATTTTTCGCTCGGAGATGTCAGATACGCGGCTCGCTTACTGCAGTAAATAATTTGATCTTATAATTTAATCACCAATGCACAATTTATTGTTATTTATTTTAACCTAACCGCATGGTGAATGGTCTTTTCAGGGAACGAGATTGTTTCCCTTCGGTCTATATTCACTTTCATTACATTATTGTTCTACAATTCCTTCTATCAATCCTATTGCATCAGCTTGGGATGCCGAGATAACTAGCTACGATGTTGCGTCACAGAGATACTTTACTACAATGGAATGTACATGAAAGAGCATGAATTTGGAGGTTATGCCATGTTTTATAACATTTTAAATCCTATCGTCACCAGCCTGCCGACATACTGCCGACGAAATTAGGATTATAAATTTGCGTTGTAATTTGTTCTAATTTAATCAGTGTTTTTTTGATTAGATTTCATTAGTCAACGTAAAACATCTTTTCATTTATCTCTCCCAGGTATTATTAATAATTTTTCCCAGTTTAGGATGAAGGCAGAATGTGACAAACCAAGGTGGGTATGCGTTACTGACGTGAAGAATCTGCCGTTCTTGTGTTCTCCACTAACTAGCTAGTGAAGAGGATAGAACGAGGTTTTTTACCCTCTTATTGAGTAAGAAGTACCGATATAAAGCAGATCCTAGGGATAGAGACCCTACACTACACGTCATGCGAATACCAAAGAAACTGTTACTGAGGTGTATTTTGTTGACAACTTCGGAGGGAAGGCGGCCTAGAAGGGTAGATCGCCTTATATTATGCCAAAAGACAACAACAAATATTGTATGAAGACAGATTGGGTCATATTTTTTGTCTACAAAATAAATGAAAATGGGAATGTTTTATTAAGAAGGGCATGATAATAATGATGACAAGTTAAAAAAAAGTTTTTTTAAGTATGCAGATTATAAATGCAACAATACTAATATACTTTAAATAACTCTTCAATTCCTAGGAACATATTGAAAGATCCAGGATTCATCGCTTGTTATCACTGTTTCAAGAAATATTTTTTTTGGAAGAGTTAACTAATTTTTCTTTATTTGCTTTGCAAACCTCCATATGTTTTAAATTTTAAATCTGAAGGTTTACAACGTTGATTTTCTTCAAGAGAGGCACAGTTTCGTATAAGTTATTTGACAGTATTAAAATAAACGCAGATAGGTGTACCATAAAACATGTTATTTGCCCCACTCCAAGACGTACATAGATCATTATGTTTTGTTTTAGTCTCTTCAATAATCGCCTGAATGTAAGTTCAAGTTTATACGTTACGTACTTTATTTAAGTTTTTTTATAGAGAAATTTAAACCAGTTAAATTTATTATGTAACCAGTATAAAATATGATTACTGATTTATTACTTAATAATTTAAAATATATATATAATAAAACGATTCTACATTTAATTATTAGTACTTACTTATTTCATACTTCATAAGGTTCATTTAATTATTTATATATAATACTAACAAAAGCATGAATCTATTTATGACAGAGTAAAGAATGAAGAAATAAGAAAAGAATGTAAAGCTGATGTTAGTATAGTGAGTAAGATTAAGAAAGTAAGGTTTGGTCATATGGAAAGGATGAATGAGGGAAGAATGGTAAGAAAGATATATGACGCAAGTGTTGGTGGAACCAGAAATAGAGGACGTCCGCGGAAGACTTGGCACGACCAGATAAACCAGATAATGGAGGATGGTTCTGTTAGAAGCCTCAACAATCGGCGAGCTTGTATGACAAGATGTATGAATGTGGATGAGGCGAGAATTGTGTGTCAGGACAGAAGTGTGTGGCGCTCTATCCTCTCTGTCTACTCCCACGGGGAAACGGCGTGATGGTAAGTAAGTAAGTAAGTAAGTAACAAAAGCACTTATTCGTAAAATAAATTCATGGGATCAAATGTAAAAACAAATTTAACGGCACAACGTAACGTGAGCGCGTAACAGACTTCCACAAGATGCAGATCCTATAAACATATTCTATGTTAAAGCTAATCTGTACAAAAATAAACCCTGTAGCACGATATTAATAATTTTGCTATTCGTAATGGTATTCGTAAGTACCAATTTATATCTACTACTAACTATGTTACTTTACATCGATCGAGAGAGATCGATATATCAATTGATTGGTAACATTTTAGATTTATTTTATCTAGTGTGGTAGGTATTTATCTATAAGCAACTTTTATTGAATTTAAATTATTTATGTATTTATAAAAATATACATCCATACTATCGAAAGATACAATGAATTGAATAACATAAAGGATAACTCATTAAACTGAATATTAGAATAATGAAATAATTCCTTTATTTATTAGAAAAATCTAAAATTTGCAATGTCTTCCCTTAATCAATTTTACGTATTTAGTTAAAGAATAACAAATGTTAAAAATTACGTTAAAAAATCAATACTTAATTTGTTATGTGTTGTTTCTGTTGCTTGCTTATTAAAGTGTCCCAAAATTAAAGCAAGATTTGAATTTACCGCCATTTCTGCAGTAAATTGTTGGCAACCCTGAAAAAAAAAATTCGACAGCTGAGAGTTTAGGGTTAATAAAAATGGAGCGTTACACGATACAATAACGTGTTTTCATCATTGAACAATATCTAAAAAATAATGAAAGCTTGGCGGCCGCAATTTAAAAATTTAATACAAAATATAGTCGGAATAGCGTTTTAAGTTCATCAACTGCGAAGAGATTAATTGAAAAATTTAGAGAGACTGGATCAGTCGGAGACGCTAAACATACTGGTCGTCCAAAAATAAGCCGTTCAAATGTCAATATCAAAGCAGTGCGTGAGAGTGTTGGTGAAAATCCCGGAACATCAATTCGGCATCGTGGACAAGAATTGCAAATTTCAAGAAGCTCTCTACAGCGTATACTCACAAAAGACCTGTGCCTCCATGCTTAACATTCAATTAACACAACAACTGAAGCCTTATGACCATGCACAGTGAAGAGAGTTTGTTCAATGGATTATTGAACATCAACAAAATCATCCTAAGCGATAAAGCACATTTTCACCTTGAAGGCTTTGTTAATCGCCAAAATTGCCATGTTGGGGTTCGGAGAACCAACATTTGTTTGTTGAAAAAGTAATGCATCCACAACGTGTCACTGTTTGGTGCGGATTTTAGACTGGAGGCATCATTGGACCATACTTTTTTGAAAATGAGGCTGGTCAAGCAGTGACTGTGAAAATTTTGACAAAAGAGTGCGTATGTGCCAGAAAAGTCATGGAGGCCATTTCCCCGGTGTGCTATTCTATAAATGACTCTATCTCATGTACTTTATGATTCAATAAAAAAATAAAAATCTAAAGATTAAAAACTTGTGTTTTCTATTTAATTAAAATCTTGCGTTAATTTTGGGATACCTTTATAATTATGTCATTAAAATTACATTTTAACGGTTCAATAATTTATATTAGCCTGAATAAATGTTGCATTCGAGAAACCAAAATAATCAATATAATGAAATTCTTCACTTTACTGTTCTGATAAAAATTTAACAATTCATGGATAATACAATATGATTATATTTTTCAAAATATATATTGGGCAGAGGAAGTATAATAAATATCAAAATTCTTTTAAAATCTCCTTGATGAAATACAGCCATTCACTAGTACATATATTATTTAAATTATGTACCTCAATGGTTGCTTAAATACCTGGAATAATTTGATTATAATTAAATAAGTAAAACAATTTTATGAATAGATCTTCTCCCATTTTTTGTTATTACAGCATTCGTTTATAATATAAACATAATAATGATGACATTATATTGTATAAAAATGTACTTACTAATGTTTAAACTATAGAAAAAGGTCGACAAACTGTTACATCACCACTATTTGTCTCTCATTCGAATTGTTTTCCTTTCAATTTCCATAAATCTTAGATTTCTCACAAGCAAAACACTGAATATTTAGGCATTGAATATCTCCTGGTAAATAAATATGTTTTTTGACACTCAACACAGAGAATAATGGCTCACTTTAATGTTTCTTGAGTAAATAGATTGCTGTGAGTAATCGCCACATGAACAAGGAATAAAACAAATGACGGAAATAAAGCCTCCAAGGCTGTATGACACAGCCGAGAAATAAGATAAAAATTTGAATAACTAAAAATACGAAAAACACGTTTGCAATAATAATTCATTTTGATTTTCGTATTTTTATGACCCGCTATCAAATAAAATACTTTTTTATGCAGTCCGCATTATCTTCTGGGACAAATGTGTTGTTCCGAAAGACAGCTAATGTAATCCTGAAAAGTCAGTAATTCCTATTAGTAGGTTTCAATGGGCAGAGTTGTGTTGTGATAAGGTCAGATCAGAACTAAGATATAAAGGTAACCTTTCAATATATAATATATTGAAATATTTTTTAAATGTTTTTCTTTATGACAAATTAGATTACTTAGATTTTTTCTATTTTATTAATTCGTAAACCTGTAATTTTTTCTCATATATATAAATATATATATATAAAATCCCAATATATTTCTGTGATTCACAAGTAAGTAATTTGATAAATTTCATTGAAGTGGAGTGACAATTTCTTTTATAATGTGGATAAATGACCTACTTGTTTTGACTACATCAAGTCCATGTCAAAAATAGGAAATAGAACAGAAATATTTCTGATACGGATATTGTGTAGAGAAGTAATTATTGTTTTATATCTGTATGATTTTAAGCTACTTTTTTAGAAAAAATTCTGTTTAAAACGATATTTTTTCCAAGGTACAATATCTAACTATTTTTCTCAATATTTATTGATAGGTTTAATTTATCGTGCTTAATTAATATAGTAAAAAACTAGTTCACAAAAAGTTATAAAAGACGACATACGATAGGTTTAAAATATTTGTATATTATAAGAGCATCTTGTCCGTTGATTTGAAAAATATTTTTCTTTTTAAATGGCATAAAATTTATAAGTATTTAAATTATATATATGTATATTGAAATATTATATTAAATACGATGACATAAAGACAAAATCACGATACTAAGGATAATAGTTGACGATACTAAATAGTGTTTGGGACATATATTTATATGTGTAAATAAATATTTATTTTGAACGAAAATAATACACTGTGCCTTCCCCCCATTCCCTTCTCCTCCTGGCATGCTGCAGATCAGTCGATTGGCGACCTTGAACCAGTGCGGTTATACGTTTACCTAAATGATTACAATGTTATTCTAATTTGAGACTTCGCGTCTATACAGTGTCGGAGCTCGTCCTCGTCTAAAGGAACCTAAGACGAAATAGTGATTAAAACATACAGTCCACATTTTGGAGGTACCAGCAAAATCTGGATTGTGGTGAGTGCCAAACTCCCTCTGTATCCCGAATTCTTCCGGCATCTATGCTTATACATGATAAACACTATGTCCTCAAAATAATATAGAGTTAATATTAGACATCTAAACTAATCCACCAAAAATAATCCTGTGGAAAATATTTATTTTTTTAGATTGAGAATTGATTTTCAGCTAACTAAAAGTAATAAGTAAGCTACATTTACTGGTCTGTAAATAAATAGACATGAAATCAAGTGTACATACAGGTGAGGGATTTGGAACATTAGTTGCGGGACGAGGGACATTCTACACACATTGTTGGTGGAAACATAAATACATAAATAGTTTATGACACATTTATGCAACAGTTAAAGTATTCACTCTTCGAAAATTAAATTTTTGTGTAAACACAAGTTTTTTTTACATTAATGCATATTATATTGTCACCGTTAAAATTTTCAATCTAATAGAGTAATATTTAAAAAAAATCGCGGAGCTATTTGATTGCTTAAGTGGTACCAAAGTGATCACATGAAAATTTATTTTAACAGATATATAAACGGCATATTCTCGTTTAACTAAACTGAACAGATAAACACATCGATGCGTCGTTTTGTTAATTTTTTAACATCGAACTGGTGAAATACGTTTAAGATTATTTCAATTCTCATAATTCTCGGAAAAATATTTTTATGCGCTACGGATAGAACCATTTATATCGAATAAATCAACATATTTAATTCAATAACGCATTTTTCGTAGATAGGATTTTGTTATCAAGCCATCGAAATATAGCGAAAAAATCCTACGATTGAGGGGGAAATGAACATATTTTCTTGTCAATAACTAAATAAATAATATTATTATTAATACAACATTTCATGAGACATGTACCAGAGACATAAATCACTGAAGATTAATGATTTATGGTTGAAATTGTTGTTGATTTTTCTCTGAGCAGAATATCTTTGCTCCGATCATTTTAATGATAATTTTTGTGGAAATGCCTTCAGTAAACATAATAAATGTCAATGAGTACATATATTTATTTGTCTTTTCATAATAAAATATGCACGTTATGAATCTTTTGATACATAAAAATGATTATATTAAAATACGGTTCGTCTTAAATGATTTATTTTATGGGTCGCAAGGATGACGTTTTATCAATTATGGCGTACTCGGATTGAATAGTGTTGGAATACATTTTGTCGCCGTAATGAACAAAATTTTGATATTTGACACATCGACTACTCAGAATAACAAGGTTCCATCTGACAATGACACTGTTTTGAGATAATGAGCCCAAATGTATTGATTGAATTTCAACATATATTCACGTACATTTTGTTTTGAGTATTTATATATAATCAGTTTTAAGGTCTTATTAAATTAAAAATTTTAAAAAAAAATGTAAATTAACAATAATGAAAGTGATCCGTAATCTTGGCTTCAAGATTAAAATAAAATATGTTTCGTATATGCAAAAATTTTCTATATTATATAGGCAATTTAGTCAGACGCAGAAAATAAATTTAATGTTCGCGATCTTTCTTATAATGCAAGTATTTTCTTAATTTTAACAAATAACATTCAGTTTATATATTTTACATCAGTATGAAGGGTTTATTTAAGTAATAGTTTAAAAAAAAACTTTAATCTATCTAATCTATAACTTGTGATATAAATGAATGATAAAAACTCATATTTTCTTAAAAAAAACGCAGAAATATGAATTATTTTTGAAGGGTAAGCCTTAAACATTTAGAAAATTTTAATTTTGACATATACCCTTGAGATCAAGTTACTTTCGTTTAAATATTTAAGATTTAAAAGATTGTTTGTTAATAATTGTACTAGTTCTTACCACACTATTGTAAACACAACTGCACATATTATTGATAATCAAATATTCATGCATAGATGTTAGTTTTAATCTAGTAGAATTGTTTAATTATCTTAATGTTAGCCGATGTGCGTGTCAATGTTGGTTTATACTCAACGGCAGAATAGCAAACTTAACAGACGAAGTTCGCCTTCGCGGACGACAGCCGGACACAGGACAGATTAGCCCGGCTGATCTAATTGGATTACTATGTCAACAAAGATAATGGCTACTCTGCAGGGAATCGTATATGAAAACAAAATATGGTGCCGGGTCAACATATTTCTTCACGCAAATGAATGTCGGTCGCTGATGCATCTGAATAGATTGAAAAAATGTAACAGTTTAAATATGAATTAAATATATTAATTAGAAAGATATACATATGAAATCAATTTTATCAAAAAATATTGTTGTTGCGCCACCGGGATTCGAACCTCGATCTCTTTCCTAACCGGGGAAGGCGCATTATCCAACTATGCTATAGCGACAATATTTTTAGCGACAAACTTTCGAAACTATATGTTACCTTTTTGATATTATTACATATAATTGTCCAATTATTTTGTAATAGTTTGATCGATTATATTTTAAATATTAGTTGTAGCTTGTTAAAAATTTTTTTTCGCCGCTTCCTTTCTACGTTTTTGAAGTCGGCTCTCCATGTATGATATCCCTTGCAAGAACACTATATATTGGTTTTTTAAAAATGTTGATTGATAGATAGTTGGCAATCGTGAATGATATACGACATTGTTATAGGAAAAATCACTTAGAAATTGTAATGTATTTACTTTATAAGGCTGAGGTCCGTCAGTTGAAACCTGTAACTATGTATGTATGTATCCGCGAGAGCGCGGTGCGACAGTTGACAGATGTGTGTGTGTATGTGCGTGCAGCGGAGGCTTTATAAAGTGTCGCGTCATTGCGAGAGTTCTCTTTTTGTTCTGCCGCGAATTAAGACAATCATCCATATCTATTGAAATTATTACACAGTACAGTTATCAGAATAAATGTTGTAATTGACACCTATAAGAAGTTTTAATATACGATCTATCGAGTTGATTGCTGTTCAATAGCTCACATTTAATGTATTACATATATAAGACAAATTATAGATAACTCATAGAGACGAAGCTATTTATATAAAATTATATGAGAAGTATGGGTATTACAGGGCTTACGAACTGTATTTAATATATAAAATTGAAAATAGACTTTTCAAGCGTATTCTAGTATAATATGTTAATTATTCGTCATATATACAAACAAAAAATATAGCTTTCATATTTCTAAAAAATAAGATTCTCATTAGTGACATCTATGCCGCTTCAGGGGAATGAATATCAAATTTCTAACCATAGATGGCGACAGCGAAGTTGTAATTGAAATGTTTCTACATAGTAACATATATACATAACTTTAAAAAATTAGATAGATATGGAGGTTGATTGTGGGTAGAATTGGTGAACGTTACTTTGTGTAAAATGATCACTCAAGCCAGCCAAAGATAGGTCATAAGCCATGTAATACCCATACTTTTCTTATAATAAAATATAAATAGCTTCGTCTCTATGATATATCTATAATTTGTCTTAATAACAATACTTTTGGAGTTAAAAATCCAGTAATTGTGTATTCTAGGACATACTAAAATATTTTTAATATTTAATATATGGTTGTTTAATATCAGTCGACTAATATGGTAAAAAAAACGTATGAATTCTAACTAGACTGCATAATGGATGGATCCAAATAATCATAAGGGTAATCGACTTAAAACAATACAAAGATCTATTCCCCGCACACCTTGGTTCTCCAACAGGAAAGTCTCCAAAATAACAATATCTCTAGAATGAGAATTGGGCATTGCTAGGTAGCCTCGCATTTATTCAGATTAAACTTAATAGATTCCCCAATGTGTGAGTGTGGTGCCGAGGAGGAAACCCTTGACCACATCTTTTTTGTACAGTAATCTTGTCAATGGTAATTTTCAACTCCCGGTTAACTTGTGTCATCTTCTTTCCCTTAACTTGCCACATTTAATCTATATAATAGCAAATTTCTTGAAAGACAATGGTATTACTTTGTATTATTTCCTATTCTATAATATTGTTGTACTTTTTTCTATGAAATAATATTTTAACTTGATTAATGGCACAAATCACTCTTGAAGGTGGATTGCCTGTTTAAAAGAAGAAGAATACCGGTCGACGCCCAAGATGTCTTAAACGTTGTGACAAAAACGATATACAGTGTTGTTGCAGGGATGATCTCATATGTTTAAATAGGTTGTGTAGTGAATGAAAATAATGCCTTTTTTGAAAGTATTATCTTAAGAGCCATTATTATAGGTTTGTGTTTTTTTATGGAGCCTTCTTTTCTATGTATAGCTCTTTAGAACACACGTAAATATCTTACACATTTTAGAATATCTGTACATCTATGGGCGCGTGATTTCTTGCGAGATAAAAGGTTCTAAGAGCGCAGTAAAGGTACTAACTACTAAGGGTATCATCATTTTGGAAAACATTAGCCTGTCGGGGTAAGTTGATGGGGTAGGAGGTAATGAGGGAAGGAGGTTAGCTTTTATATGATTCTTAAAAGCTAAAATGTTTTACTGTCCTCAATTGACTATCTTATAAGATTATAAGTTTATTATTTTCACATCTAGGTACACATTTTTGTATGAAGTTTAAACCATAAAATTTTTATTAAGGAGAAATATATTATCTTTATATTTAAATTTCAATATAAATAATAGCCAAATAATATTTATTCAAGAGTAATTCATCAATGGTCACTTATTAAACTGCAATATGTGAAATAATTCATAAAATAATTGATTTTAATTTAATTTTCATCCATCGTAACTGATAGACAATACACATTGTATTCAATCATCAATAGATTATGTTTTATATATGTGAATTTATTGGTAGAATAAGAGATAATAATAATAATAATCAATAATTTATATTTTAATAGAAATGAAATACAGCCATGTTCCTACTGTTACAGATTTTTTAAATATAACGGTATATTTACATATTTTTTTCCATTAACCATAAAAATAAAAATACTAGTAATCTACGATAAAGAGAGATATGATAACACATAAGAAACGATAGGAAAACAAAATATAATAAAAATATTTCCACATAATCACATCGTTTTGAAATGTTTCAAAGATGTATTAACAGAAAAAAAAGCATTATTTTGATTGGGTTCCATTATGTAATATTTTGAAAACCTGAAGAGTTACATTTTCTTGCGGAAAATTCTTAACGGCGGTGGTTTGACTTCATGAAGAAAAATTTAATGAGGAAACGCGACAGAATTTTACCTTCGTCGTAAGCTTGAAGAGAAGGTAGATGCTTTTGAGAAATCTAAACTGAGTGTGTTTATCATATAGATTAATTAGATCCTGCGATCTGGATGCCCTGCAACGGCTTGTCTTCGGTGTGACTTTTGAATATGCCTTTGAGAAGCATAGACCGAGCGAGCTTCTCATAAATATAAGAAGGAATCCGGTGCCCTGGACGTATTACGACGACTGTACACTGGTTGTACTCAGTCGAATTTCGAACCGCAGTCAATGGTGGAATATTATGGTCGCCATGTGCTCCAGCTAGAGAGCGAAAATAGCAGATTATTTTTAGAGATGCAACCACATAATATGCACAATTAAATATTTATTATATTTAAATGAAACTAATTTCAGTGAATTCTAAACTATAATAAACCGCAACACAACTAAAACATTTTACGATACTGACTACCGAAGGTAAAGGAAAAAATTTAATTATATGGTTTTCAATAATCTATATGTATTAATCTGAATATCAGTTTATCTGTCTGTTTATTTGTCTGATATCTATACAATCCTATATTATTTTTTAAAGTCATATTATTATTGTGAAGTTGCAATTAGAATTTATTTCATAAAATAAAGTACATAACTATTTAAAAATGGAATAATAGATATTTCATTTATAAATAATTACTTATACATACAAATTAAATGTATCAATTACAAAAATATAAAGATAATATCAATTTATCGAAAAAATATTTTTTTGCTGCCGGAATGTTCTAGAAAAAATACAACTTCACAATAGGAATATGTTCACCACCATCTTAAAAAAAAACTTATATAGGTATACGTCTCAAATATTTTGAAATATTAAATGGTTAAGTAACGTAACGAAATTGGTATCCTTAATTGTAAATCCTCGGCAAGAAATGTTCCAGTTTGTTATCCTGGTAGTTATCGAATATCTTTTTGGTAAATAGTTATTTTCTGTATGTCTTTTTAATTTATTTATCTAAATTGGTTTATAATTATATACGTATTTTATTTAGTTACATAAAATAAAGGAACGATTTTATATGGCTTTAGATTCCAAATATTTTTTTTTCAAAATCACTGTCTAACAATGAACGTTTTCAAATTTGACAAAAAATTACTTAAATCAACACTTAAAAAAATTGTTGAAAAAGCAGAACAGTATTATACACTATTGTAGTGAGTCATTTTTTACACGTAAAAATCTTATTAATACTTTAATGTATACTTAATGTAACCGTTACTTATAGATCAGCAATGATTAATCTAAATTTATTAAACATTTTTTTGTAAAAATAAAATACACCATTTTCAAACAATGAAAATTTCTGTATTCGAAAATTACAAAAAAAAATTAACCTAATTTAACTTCACTTTATGGAGGGACCAATGGTGCTCTAGCCCACGAGGAATCGTCGCGTCACGTGAACGCAGACCAATGAGCGCACGGCAATCGAATTAAACGTTTTAATACGGATATTTACTATAAATAGTGTAGAAACAACGGAATTTTATTAAAAGTTATAGTTAATAGCCGAATTTTCATTCGGCGTTTTATTAATTTTAAGTTATTTATAGACCGTACTAGAAATAAACCGAAGATACTGATGCTCGTAGTACACATGGAAAATTTATCATTGTAGCATAGTTGGATAATGCATCTTCCCCGGTATGGAAAGAGATCCAGGTTCAAATCCCGATGGCGCAACAACAATATATTTTAAATACTAAATTAATGTATTAATTATATGTATATATTTATAATTAATACATTAATTTAGTAGTTAGTTTTGCGCAAAAACAATATTTTTCAAAAAAATTGATTTTATATGTATATATTTATAATTAATACATTAATTTAGTATTTAAAATATCACAGACCTATGTTCTGAATAATTACAACTTCACAATAAGAATGTGTTTTCCTTAATAACAATATATTTGGATAAAATTGATTTTATATGTATATCTTTCTAATTAATATATTTAATTCATATTTAAATATCACAAACCTATGTTCTGAATAATTACAACTTCACAATAAGAAGGTGTTCTTCTAATAATAAAGTTGTATCGATGTGTCCAAAAATTTAATAAAAATAAATTGATAATTCTGGCGTCTGCTATCAGATTACTCAAAGGTAATTGAGATTCTGTAAAAATAACGTAGATGGCTCTTTCAAATAAAGGAACGATTAAATGTATTAATGTCAAAAATGTAACATATAGATTCGAAAATTTGTCGCTAAAAATATTGTCGCTGTAGCATAGTTGGGGATAATGTACCTTCCACGGTATGGAAAGAGATCCAGATTCGAATCCCGCAATGGCGCAACAACAATATTTTTCGATAAAATTGATTTTATATGTATATCTTTCTAATTAATATATTTAATTCATTTTCTTTTGTTTTATATTCACTATGCGCAGTAAGTACCCAATGGATTCTTTTTCAGTCAAATCGGAGGAAGTGAACCATTTTTACGTATAAATAGATTACTTCGCGGGAGCTTGTGTTGATATTTTTTGTTTGTATTTTTGAATTTATACAAATTTTATTTCCAAATATTAAAAATATAATGACAGATTGATTGATTGATTGATTGATGAGATCAGTCAGGAATATTACGCTATCTAAACTGAATATTAGAATAGACCATCATCATTTGTTTTACCGTGGAGTTAAACAATTTAATGCCCTCCCTACTGACTTATAAATGGACCTGAATTATATAAATTTCAAATCAAAAGCAATTATTTTAGTAGGCAATTAGGATATTGATTGATGTATATATGTCTAACATGTTTAGATTATTGTACTAATTAAACATTTATTTCTTAACACCAACTCTTCTTTTTTTAAATAGATAATCCACCCTTCAGGAGTGATTTATGTCATTAATCAAGTTAAACTTTCATTTTATACAGAAAATGTGCAAAAATACTATAGAATAGGATATATTATATTACAAATTAATTCCATTGTCGTTCAAAAAATTTGCTATTATATAGATTAAATGTGGCGAGTTAAGAGAAAAAAAATGACACAAGTTAACCGGGAGTCGAAAATTATCATTGACGAGATTACTGTAAAATAAACCTGTGAACCCGCAATGGACAGGCAAAAAAGATATGGTTAAGGGCTTCCTCCTCGGCACCATAGTCACACATTAGGGAATCTATTAAGTTCATTCCGAATAAATGTGAGGCTACCTGACAATGTCCAATTCTCGTTCTAGAGATATTTGATATTATTCTTTTAACATCAACTCTCTTCTGACGCGTAAAAAATTAACTTGCACCCCCCTTTCCCGACGCCCCGCTAAAAATTCATACTCTAAAAATATATGAAGTAAAAGTAACTAAACAAATACGTCATACTAGTCACCATGGTGATTACATTTTTTTTCTTAAAATGTAATCACTTTGTGGTTTGACATGATATATTAAATAAAACAACAAACACTTTGTATGAAACCACGAAATTTATTATACGTCAACCGTTTTCGCTTTTCTCTACGTATTTGAAACTGGTCTGTTTCAAATACGTATTGATGAAGCTTGAGATGAGCGAAACCGGTTTACGTTTAATAAATTTAGTGGTTTCATATAAAGTGATTGTTATTTTATTTAATATTACATTTTTTGTTCAGTATCCATAAACGTCAAACTTACGTTTAGTCACTTTATAGAAACAGTAAATTAATTATATTAGAAAACAGACTACACAAATTTGAATTAAAAAAGTATTCTAGTACAATGCTAAAGAGCCGTTTTCTAACAAATTACATTACTGAATAAATGTAATAAAATTTAATTCCTTTCCAGTGAACTGTACACATAATACGCACACACGCGCGATGTTTACTCAAGATCACGAGTAAATAGTATTTTTTTATAGGACACACAGAACGGTGCATTTTGACATTGAACCTAATTACAATGTCACCTTTTTATAAATATGACAATTGATACCACGCCTGCAATAACACTGTACATCGATTTTACCCAGATTTCAGTTATGAATGTCATAGCGTTGTATATTTTATTGGGCGTCAAATAGTTTACTAAACAATCATATAAAATAAATAAAAATGCTACTATACACAATTTCTAAGTGATATCAGCTGCTACAACACTGTACGTCATCCAAGATGACCGTCATTTCATCTACCTATTAGAAATTTGTAAAATCCGATATACATTGTTACTACAGGGAGGGGGTCTCAATTATTTTCTCTGGGATCAATACGCCATTTAAAATATTTTATATTATTATTTATTAAGAATAAATAAGTCATATTAAAGCAATCGTCTGTGAATTATTATAATGAATTCATGTGATATAAAAAAAAAAATATTCTGTCAATTTGAAAATTGTGTTATGCATTCATATGTGTAATTTTTTTGGTGTGAGGGGTGGTTTTACACAATACCAAATACTTAATTAAATTTTAAAGAAACAACCCACCAAGAACCTAACGAAAATCAAATCCGAAAGAACAAAGAAAAAGAATCGTAGCATTTCCCCGGAGATCAGTATTCGACCTATTCACAAAAGTTATTCGGAAGTTTGTGAGGCGTGACGTTTCCTTCCGGTGACCACCCGGGGCGGAGATCTGTTTCCGGTCCGCGCAAGGATGGAATTCTAGATCGTCCCGTCGCTTCTGCTTACTCTTTCGTGAAATAATTTAAAGTCGTGCACTTATTTAGAACATTCAAAACGTTTAACGTATTTTCAATACATTTTTAGAAACGCAACAAATGCGGATATTATGAATATCTCTGTAAATATACTAAATACAGAGTTCGTATTTTAGATATTTCTCCGGAATATATTTATGTATTGGATAGCATAATTACAATATATAAGTATTTACCATACGTAACAATAAAAAAATATTTTCTCAAAAAACCTGACGTGAATTTGTCAATACGTGTACGCGCGTAAGACTTGTGCGCTGGGCGTGGGGGTGCCTGATGCCGATCGTCACTTTAGAGGCAGAACGTCCGCTGGCCGAGTTAGACGTGTCTTAGCGTCTTTATGCTGTGGTTCATGACGATCAATGTTTTTCTCAATTAAAATTTTTTTTACACAATAGTTGATATGTATTCATTAACATAAGTAATAAATGTAAATAATTCATATTTTTCCGACTTAAAATTGCAAAAATCTACATGTTCACTGAGTTTACAGTACCGGAATGCGCGTTTTTATTTTTGCTCCGTAAGGGAAAGGAATATATTTTATACAATGCCAGAAAATCCCAATTTATACAATATCTCTCCTGTGTGGTTGGACGGGACGAAACTGATCGTTCAAAAAAAGGTAAAATACCTTAGCTATATAATTAATGAAGATGGATATGATAATGATGACATAGAACAACAGAGGAGACAGTTGAGTGTTCGTGCGAATATGCTGTCACGGCGTTTTTACCGATGCAGTAAGGAGGTGAAGAGGATCCTCTTCAAATCATTCTTCACCAGTATGTATAGCTGCGAGCTTTGGTTAAAATACAAGCAAGTGATCGTCTCCAAATTCAGTACAACAATTCATAAAGAATACTGTTCGGGTTGGCGCATTATTGTAGCGCATCTACAATGTTTGCCGAAGGCCGTGGGCATGGCTTCGTTCCGCTTCCGATACATTGAGTTGGTGGCGTAAAGCTGCAGCTAGAGCTCAGCATCAACTCTTTTGTGCAAGCAGCGCTCTCAAAGAAAGCTGTCTCCCTAAACAAAGAATGGCAACGGCTACAGAATACCTACATATACATGTACAAGTACAAACAGTTTTATCTGCTGCTGGGGGATTCGAAATCACCCAATTGGCGAATGATATTTCACATTTTAAGTACGTGATGCGCAAGACGGCTAATTTCTGAGAGATGTTGAATACACGGGGACTAAGAATGCTGAAAGTTGTCTACAAATAATCTCATGAGAAAAATCCATATCTTAGAGATTGTCTAGATACGAATATATTTTCATAATATTATTCTTACTAAAAAATCAATACCTAAAAAATTTTTAAGTCTTATATGGATCATATCACTACAAAAATTGTACAAGCTAAAAGGTAATGAAAAAATAAATAAAGAGAAATCAGAAGCTTTCGAAATATAGTGCTGCTCAGAAACATAATGAAAATTAGTTGATTGTAATGGTAATTAGAAGTAATAGAGGAAAATAGTTTTATCCTGAGAACGAAGAGATGCAAAATATATTTGTGATCTCTTCCGATATACCATATTCATAACCACAGGTGACTGAGGAAAACAAACATTATATAAATGAAATTAAAAAAAATTACATTGTTTAAAACCACTTTATTTTTGGTATCACCAACCGGTTTCGGAACCATTTTATAAAATTTTTTAATTTTAGCTAAACATTACAAAATATGGGCAATCAAACATTATTCATAAATATTTATGGATTTCTTGATTTCTAGGACATCTAAGTTATCTAAGCGTTACCTTTATTAAACTATTGTTATTTTCAATAATATCATTGAAAAATTCAGAAAAACTATTATTATTTAAACATCTCATACATTCCTTAATTCTATTATCAAAATTACGACTCCTATTCCTATATAAAATGAGAGGCAGTTCTTACATTTCAATTTACAAATACCGTTAGTTAGTTAGTTTATGTTCCTTATCTTTAAGAAAATCTCCAATATTATTTTTTGTATAATAGACTGGTTGGTTATAGAGTGGTTTTAGAGTATTAGATTAAAGAGAAATTATGAACAAAATAGCCATAAATTAATAATTATTCAATAGTTGTGAAAATAATAACGAAATTAAAAAATGGCGTAAAATTTAATTAGTAATATCGTGTTAATATTATAAATATAGTTTTAATTGGACTAATGGACACAACACAAGACAAACAACGAACATCTACACGCCAGTTCCGAGAGTAACAACAAAATGTTATCAAAGATTCTACATGTTCTTAGCTCCGAAACTGTACAACGCATTCAGCACCAACTGGAAATCGTTCACATCTAATAAAATTACACAAATATGGATGTAATATATGATGCAATTGAGTAGAGATCAATCAGAAGCATGGCTATCCGACATTCTAACTTAATCATTATACAGTGCCTACACTAATAATTCACTAGTTGTACAAAACTTCCACTACATATATATATTCTCTATCTTTATTTTTATTCATGTCAAATATTTATCTTTCTTGAATTAAATAACACCACAACAGCACGAAACAAACTGTCTACTTTAACACAGACGGCAGTCTAGCAAAGTAGCCAAGACAATGCTGGAGTCTACTCCATCCCACACAATAAACAACGAATATATACTTAATTGCAATAAATATATCTTATGTTTATCGCGTTATATTATAATATATTCACCCCTGTTATAAAAATAACATGTATGTCAATAAAGTCTAATAAATAAATAAATAACTTAATATTTGATACTTTGAAAATAATTTATCGATGCGATAACGTTCTGCTTTATGTATTATCCCCAACCCCCTCAGAAGCATCGTTTGGTTGTTGTCCACTAGAATTTCTACGTAAAAGATTTCAGTATTCACAGTGACAATATAACAATAATTATTTTGATTTTACTTTATTTATCTGTAATATAATTCACACGCTTCAAAGATGACATTTTTTAACTGTTTTCATACTCGTCTATCTAGAAATGTTCAGTGTCAAGACAAACGATGCTGCGAATTCAACATGTTTTATTTAGTGATTGAAATATTGAACATAAAATTGTCTACAGCAACATTAAATTTCTCTAGTGAGACGGGCACAGTCCAAACATATTTTTATATTAATATTATATAGTTTCTAATAAATAAATTTAATAAATATACTCTCTTATTCGCTATGACAATTTTTATTAAGAGTGAGGTTTCGTTTATCGGACCTGTCAGCAGCTTTCGGTATTCACACCATCCCATCGCGCGTAATTAATATTAAATTTCTAATTATTAAGGAGTATGAAATCAGTTTTATCCAAAAATATTGTTGTTGCTACCGGAATTCGAACCTGGATCTCTTCCAATACGGAAAATGTATATTAACTGATTATGCTATACCAACACAGTGGTTTGATGACAAATTTTCGAACCTATATGTTACACTTTTCAAATGAATACATCTATCGTGACATTATTTAAAAGCCATCTTCTTTATTTTTACGGAATCTCAAATACCTTTGAGAAATCCGATAATAATCTTTCAAATAATCGATATTGGTTGATAACATCTATAGACAAATTTTCGAACCTATGTTCGAAAATTTGTCTTCAAAGCACTATGTTGGTATAGCATAATCGGTTAATGCACATTTCCTAGATTGGAAGAGATCCAGGTTCGAATCTCGGTAGCAACAATAATATTTTTTGATAAAATTGATTATATATATATATATCTTTCTAATTAATAGATTTAATTTGTATTAAAAAATGTAATCTTCGCAATTTGATTTTGAATATATTCAGTGAGTATTTCGTTTCAATTTTTCTGCCTTTACAGTCTTTAATCATTTAGCATAATAACTTACATGAATACAGAATGGGTACATGGCATTGGAGGCAGGTTACACTTTTCATTTCAATCCTTCTGATCCAGAATCCTTACATCACAGATCACACACTTACCCTTACAGTATTACCACACATCACATCTTGAACTTCATTTTTATCTACAGATTGATGATATATCTACTACCCCTATAAATGGTGAGACATCTCATCTCAACTACATAGCATACATATATATACATTTTCAAAGGGTTGTTTCTGAAAGACAAAGGAAATTCATTCACAAAAGTTGATTAGCACAGAATAGTGAATTTAAGGTCGTATGTGGATTCGGATGAAGGGTGGATATAATAACTGTTTAGATTTGAAGATGCAATAGGAATTTATTTTGGAAAATCAATTGGTAAATACCAAAACATTTACATATGAAAATAAAAATCATTTAGGTTTGGGATCTTGACATAAAAAAAATATTTATGTTTATAACTGTAATCAGCGGATATTAAATGGTTCACAATAATTATAAGCAATACGTAATGTGTTTCTGTTAAAAGTTGTCTCTATTTAAAAATAATAATAATTTTCTAATAGTTCTATTAAAGATTGGTTTATTTCTAGATAATATAACAACGAAATATTTTAATTAATATAAGTAATGTTATTAAGAATAACATATTCTTATTGTGAAGTTGTAATTATTCAGAACATAGATCTGTGATACTTAAAATATTAATTAAATGTATTAATTATAAAGATATACATATAAAATAAATTTTATCGAAAAATATTATTGTTGCGCTACCGGGATTCGAACCTGGTTCTCTTTCTAATACGAAGAAGGTGATTTATTTTAGTAAAAATGAATTGTTAATTCTGGCGTCTGGTATCGGTTTACTCAAAAGTATTTGAGATTCCGTAAAAACAAAGTAGACGGGTTTCAAATAATGGAACGATAGATGTATTAATATGAAATGTATAACGAATGAGTTTGAAAATTGGTCGTCAAAGGCACTGTCTGTTGTAGCATAGTTGGTTAATGCATCGGAAAGAGATCCAGGTTCGAATCCTGGTAGCAACAACGATATTTTTCGATAAAATTGTTTTTGTATGTATATTTATCTAATTAATACATTTAATTACTTTGTTATGTGGCAATATGCATATTTCATTTTTGTGATTTAATCTCATACATGAACATTCTGACCGTACATTTAAAAGACTAAGATAAACAGGCAAATAATGAAGTTGAAAATACTTCGAAAGTTTCCTAAACTATTTCGGAGGCAGAGGCTCGTTAAGAATGCCTAAAGTTAATACTGCTACGGCCCTATGGCTGTTACAATTATGCTGGTATTAAATACTTTAAAGATCTTCACACTTCCTTAAGTAATGAAGAAAATTGTAAAAAATATTAATATATTTTGAAATATCGTACATTAATCAACTATATCATTACAATTCTCTTGAAAATACACGAAGGTAATTCAGAATGAAACCTTTCAATTTTAGATAATTAAGAAAATATTTTATTATACTATTTTGTATGTTTTTAAACACACAGTACTTTAACATATTTCTTCACATAATCACTTCCTGCATTTAAATCACTTATTTTATCTGTTCAGGAGCTTTAGAGCACCGCTGGTTCATTTGAAAAGTTGTGCCCAAAACTGTCCAGCAAAACCTTTGACAAATTTGAGCGGGAGGCTTTCGGTTATCCACCGTATAGTCCGGACTTTACTGCGAGATATATTTTAGAGATAATGAATGATGAACTGTGTTTATATATAAATATATAAAATTTTATAATAAAAATAAATATCTTATAAAAAAACCTTTAAGTGTAATAATATAAATTGTTGTACGGTTTTACTTTCCACTTTATTACATTTCATAATACTTTTATTTTAATATCTCTCTTCGTATATGCATTTATGTGAAAAAATATATGAATATTAGCGATTAAGTCATAATAATACAATAGTTACAAACAATCGTTGATTGGACAATTTAACCAGTTCATGTTCATAATGTCTGAGATTTGAAAGTTTAAAAACTTCAGTATCACCTACCAAACACATTATAATAATGTGATGATAATTTAAATCTGACCACCTTTTAACGACACTATAATGAAATGATTCGCAGTGAATGGTTAAAAATTATAAACTACACTATTTATTAAATCACTATTAAAACTTACAATAATTTAATCCAACGTTGTTACGATTTTTGAAGATTTTAAGCTTGATTTACCTATCGCTGCATTGTTTCAATGATTTGATTATCACTAATGCATTTTCCTTTTTTTTTTCAACACCATTATATAAACGAGCTATCAGCGTACTGCTACTGACACAATCACTAATCACCGATCGCATGCACAAACACTAGTACACCCGTTTAATGTGACTGATAAATTCAAACACCGGCCAATAAACGAGCAACGCGATTCTGACAAAGAGTTCCGCGCGGGCCGCGGATGCACGCTATTGTGCTGCGCGTTGTCCGGGCGAGCTTTTAAGGCAGTGTAAACAGGTGCCAATCGCCGTAGTACAACTTGTTCCATTCCACAAGTGTTCGGCACCGGGACGCTACTAGCGACGCCCGAGAGTAGACGATGCCAAAAAATGTCCCATCCCAGTGGACTTCTATTATTACACGGATGCGCGGCGAACTATAGGCCCGATTCTTTATTTCACCGCCGAGCTGCGCCAACGGCGGCCGAGCGAGTTTGTTCTTTATTATATTTTGTTTTATAATTTACATAGCGTTGAACGAGACACTTTTTTAGAAATTTCAGGTTTTGGATGTAATACAATTGTATGTGCTGAATATACTAATTAATAAGCGCTTCGTATGTGAGGACTGAAAGATATTATTCCACGAGATCAAATAATCTTAAAATCGTTTCAAGAATGAAAACAACTTTTGATCAAAGTTTATTAAATTTTCAAGCTTCCAGAATATATAATCAAATTGGAAATAATATTGAAAATTTAGGTGACATTAAAGATTTTAGAAATAATGTTTTAAATTCATTGTTAAAATAAGATAGAGCAGATATTGAGAGTCTAATCTAATAACTGCATTATAAATTTAAATCTTTATTTTATATATTTTCAGTTAGTGTTACCTTGTATGTGCTTTCATTTTATTTATATGTATTGTATTGCACATTAGTATTTTATCTCTGATTTTATATATTTTTACTTTTACTTTGTCTTGTATGTAATTTCATTTTGTATCTTATTGTATTTTACCTCGTATTATGGTTACATTGCTTTATTTGGTTTGTGATATATGATTTGTTTGCCAATTTGCCCTGAAACAGGCTTGCTTAGTTGAGTAATGAATTTTAAAAATCTTTTTAAAAAAATCTACATATAACAAACACTATTTTTAGATGAACAATATATATATTATATGTGTCTAAGAAATAAATAAATAAATAATGACACAAAACATACAAAATACGGTTTATATCAGGTTGTCAAATAAGTCTGCGATTTTTTTAATGCTATTTTGTTTTTTGTGACAATAATGACAAACTATTTTGTTTGTGCTTTACACTTTTTCTTATTTTCAGGTTTAAATATTGGAGTGTCAAGTTGAGAAAAACGAACATTTCCGACACATATTTCCTTTCGCTTTTAATCACGGTTCCAATGCTTCCAAAAGAAAATTCTACCGCATCTACCTCAGGGGCTCAAGCCACATTCCAGAAGACCAACAAGTCATTTCTATTTTCAACAGTACCAGTAATTATAACGTGCAAACTATATTTACTGCGTATTATTTAAATACACGCAAACATTTGCAGAATCATAATATATATACACTAAAGAACTCTACAATAATGTTTGTACGAGTTTTTGTTTTTTTAACACTCTTGTATTATGAATAGAATGACGAGCCGCCATTGTGTCGTGCGCTCGTGTCGCCGGGAACACAACGCCATTTTAATGTCAGTGCGGTCTTTAAAAGTGGATTCTGCCACGGCAGACCGGACCGCTTATATCTTTACCAGAGATAGGGAGTCGCTGCTAGAGAGCGACAGATGATCTTGGCTGATCTACCGAGAAAGTTATTGTTCCATTGTGTTGTGTATGTAAATTAGAACAACATAATATAAAATAATATATTTAACATAAAATATTCAGCTAGTATCGCAGTAAAAATTATTATGAAAACTGCTTTAGAAAGCTTTTTAATAGTTTTACACAGTCGCTTTTACTTTGTGCTTTATTTTCGCCTTTATCGGTACTGGAATCGCTATCAGGCGCCTCCCAAAATCTTTTTGTTTTTAATGTATCGATTTCGTGGCTTCTGACATACTAAATGCGCGCTCTGTCATCTTGCTATTGCTCTAATAGACCATAGTGTACACGGTGATTAGCACAAATTTTTAATTATTAAATAATAATTACCTACCCCTAATGTATTTCGTAGTATTAATGAAGAGCTTAAGAAATTTTAATTTTGATTTTATTTATAAGGGTGTCCAGCGGAAAATTTTCAAGTTTAATATTAAATAAAAAAAAAACTACAATGTTATTCTCATATTTTATTTATACAGAATGGAGTTTAACGATGCGGATTTTACGTTTTATAAACAATATTGTCTAAATGCTGTCCATTTATTTCAAGACACTTACTCGTTGAATATTAAAGTGAGTACAAAAAGCGCAACTCGCACGAATCAATGAATCACCGCACTTTAAATATTGCTCAACCGCGAATGCGCGATGCCCTCCCGACCAGTGACTCATTGCAACTGGTAAATCGGCAAATCACGCGCGTCAAATAATACCCCTCCCACTTACCTCACTCTGATGATTTACGAGCAATTACAATTTAATTTTTATTTTTTTCCGCTGGACATCCTATATTACAAAATTTGTGAATATTAAATAATTTATTTTTACGAACCAGAAAACATATTCAATGCAGGGGTGGTATGATACAAGTAACTGAAACATTTTTTTTTATGTATGTTCAATTAATTTACAGGACAGGTGGAAGTAAATATTTTTCATTTTTTCTGGCAACGAGCTTGATTTTATTCCACATAAATAACAATGATATATTTCTACGGGAAAAATGTTTTTTATTTTCATTGCATGTCACTTAAAATATTACCGATGTTTCATTGTATTTGCTCACTTATTTATATATTTTATAACCTACCCATACAAGAGACCCATCCACATCAGCCTTTAAATAAAACAATCTTTGGATTGTAAGAATAAGATTTGAGTTATATAATAACCCTGTTTTAATTTATTGCTTTTGTTGATTTTACAGTCGTTTTAACTATTGTGCATGACATCTAGGGTTATAATATTAACAGTAAATACTATGTGTTTTCTTTAAGAATATTTGTCTTCGCTTTAAAATTACAAAGTTTTAATAGAAGATTTAGTAAAGCACGTGATGTATTTGTGGAGATCTATCACCTCTACAACCTGAACGTACCTTGCAAATACCTAAGTGAAAAATGTAGCTCTCATCAGTCATAAAATCACGCCGATACCGATCGAAAAACAGATAATATAACGCGCCCACAACTACCCTGAGAGTCGGCTTATTTCACTCGCGACAGCCTTCCAGACGAGTTCGTTAACGAAAGCCTCATGTTTTAGAACATTTACTTCTTATATTTGCATCCGTAGCTGTGTTTCAAATATCAATAAACATAAATCTATTGTAAGTAGTCTTTCATTTTCCATTCTGCTCTGGCCATACACTCACACACCCACACACTCGTGTTATAATTTTTTATTTATTTATTTGACATTTGTTTGATATAATTTATTTATACATCAGAAGTGAACGTACAATGATATAATACACTTATTGATTGACTGTGTGGGATGCAGTAGGTATCCACCTCTGATATATAAAGCATTGTCCTAGATACTTTTCTAGACTACCGTCTGTGTTAAAGTAGACAGTTTTTTCCGTGTTGTTGCGGTGTTATTTAATTAAAATTGAAAAATTCGACAGAGATATATAAAAATAATAAAAAAAGTGTAGTGAATGTTTTGTAGATGTAATGTGAATTATTAGTGTATTGTGATTAAGTTGGAATGTTGCGATGCTTCTGACTGACCAATTGAATAGTGTATTGAGTCCATACTTGCATATTTTTTTTGCATGTGAACGATTTCTAGTCAGTGTTAAGTGTGTTGTACAGTTTAGGAGCAAAAAACATATAGAAACGTTGAAAGAATGTCGTTATTGCTCTAGGAACAGGTGTGTAGATGTTTATTAGTTGTCTTGTGTTGTAACCATGATTTATTGCTAAGGATGAGTTATTGTATGAATGGAAATATTGTACAAAAAACACTGTACTCCTTAAATAGAAGATCTGATGGATATCTAAAAGGACGGCTATTTATTACCCTTGTCTAATTGTCATTTGTTCTCTTTTAACCGACTTTAATATTGTTTTTGCTGCTCCTCCCCAAACTAAAATTTCATAGTTAATTAAATGGTAGCAGAATGCATAGTACACCGATCTCAAGAGTCTATTCTACATTCTATTTCTTTAAAAAAGTAAGTTAATTAATTTTCTTAAGCGTTTAGCTAGGTTTAATATATGTTATTTCCGGTTAAGATGATCATCGATCAGTATTCCTAGTACGAATAGTTAAGCACTGGGTGTAAATTTATTTTGGGCGTTTGGACGATTACATATAATATTCTGATATCTCATAACTTATCTTATTAATACATTAAACACGACATCATTTCATTCTCAAAATATCATACTAATATCAAAATGAACTATTTATATCTCTCTCTCTCTCATCTTCGGTTAAATTATTATTATTTATTTATTATATTTAAATTGCCTTACATAGCCTCATTGGACTGTACCCGTAATAAGGCAGACATTTTACAAATTTTTATTCAGTAATTACACATAATCTTAAAAATGAACAATTTAAAAAGTCAATACCAAATAAGTTCGCTATTAAAATACAAATATATAAATAAGTTAGGATGCATTAAAATATTAAGTAGTGGAAAGTATTACATTATATTACACTTTAAAATTGAAGACGAGTTTATTAGATTGGCACAAAAGTACAAATAAATTAATACGATGTTCAGAATTCACATCAGCCCACATATACTCACTTTTGACACCTGGTGGGAAGAACTGAATCAAACTCGGGCAATGATATTTAAGATAAGGCAGATTGCATTGATATTTATATTAAAAAGAAAATAATTGGCTGAAGGCGTGCATGGATATAATTATGTGATTGATGACAAACTACTAATTAGGGATTTCGGCCGACGTGGAACAGATTGCATTTCGACGTGGAACAAGAGGTTTATTTTGTGAATCGAAATTGTCGCCGTGTGTAAAAATTCAGAGCACAAATAAGCAGTGTTCTACACACTCCGGAAGTGCAGTGATACGCCCGTTCTTCACTACAAAAGTGCGAGTCAAGTGGAGGTAAAAATTGTTGTCCAACCCAAGACTTACGAGTACATCAAAGTAGACCAGATCCATCTGCAATTATTCCATTCTGAATCCAATTTGGGTTGTGTCAACTAAAACATAATTTTAATCTGTACAGCCCACGAGATCTTATCTCACACGGTTACTTTGTTTATTTAATAACATTAATATTTTAATATTCCACAATAAAACTAAAAAGAAGAAAACTAATAAGAAGATAGACTAAAATCTTTTCACTCGGTACCTTATAAATGATTAATAATGAAAAATTTGGAAACAGTTGAAATACAAAACTATTTTTAATTCATAGAAAATACTAATTAACAACATGACATTCTCTAACACTTCGCCTTAATTGTCCATATTCCCGTTAACGACCAAAACCTCCCCCCTCTTCTCAAGCCCCGCCCTATTGCTCGAATATGAGAGGGACTGCACTTCTCAAAACTAGTAGTGAAAATAACGCAACGTGTGTGTGTAAGTTTTATTGTGAATATTAAAATTAACATTCGATACAAAATAAAACTTTCGATCCTAATCGAAGATTTTCTTAACAAAATACATCAGATTTAAATCGAATTCGAACTGTAATTATAATAATGATAAAACAAAGTTAAAAGAGAAATTAATTCAAATTTTTTCTTCATCATCATATGATAAATACTGAACTTCATGAACACGCGAGAGCACAGCGTTGGTTCAATGGCAGCAACTTCACGGCAGATATTTTCTTGTAGGGCTTGAATTGTTCGAGGATTGTTGCTGTAAACTCTCGACTTATAAGGTATCCCCACAAAAAAAGTCGCACGGCGTAAGGTCCGGTGACTGAGGTGCCCTCTAGTTGCGGTACCAAAACTCGTCGATCATTTGGCAATACACGACAGCAGTAACTGTCTCTCGCTGGTTAAATAAATAAGGGCCAATTATCCCTCGAGCAGAAATTACACAACACACTGTCATTTTTGGACCATGTAAACGTTTTTGATTGCATTACCTTGGGTTGTCGGAGCACCAGTATCTCATGTTCTGTTTATTAACATAGCCATCGATATGAAAATGTGCTTCGTTAGTAAACAATACGTTTTTAAGCGTTCGTGCTATTCCAAAACTTTCCAACATCGTTCTCGCTAAGGTTTCACGTAAATAATACTCATATTCGTTGAAAAACTGCACGATTTGCAGTATGTATGAGTGAAACTATAGTTTTTTTTTTAAATAACGTACACTGTTGATTTTTTTATTCCAGTACAGGCTGCAAACTTCCTTACCGATTTACGTGGATTGCGCATAATTTCACATTGAAATTGATCCACATGTTCTGGCGTTGATAGTTCAGGAGGAGTTTTCTGAACTTTGAACCCAGCCCATCACTTACTCGTCTAATATTATAATGAGTACAAAAAGCGCAACGCGCATGGATCAATGAATCACCACATTTTAAATATTGCTCAACCGCGAACGCGCGGTGCGCTCCCGACCAGTGACTCATTGCGATTGGCAATCCCGAAAATCACGCGCGTCGAACAATACCCTTCCCACTTACCTCACCCTGATGGTTTACGAGCAATTACAATTTAATCTTGAAATTTTTCCGCTAAACACCCTATATTTTACTGCAACTTTTCGCATCACGTTAGAAAAAGATTTTCTATAGAATTACAAAATATTTATTTTTATTCTTCCTATAATCTAATTTTGTGTAACGAAATGTATTATATTTTCAGGAATATTGTGCTGAGAATATTTTTAGGTAAGGCTGTTGTAAGAAGTGCCTCCAATCCAAAAATATTAAAAAAATATATGATCATATTGTATTTACGTATGTATTGTAGCTCTCACAATCAACATTATGTACTATATTTGTATTTAAAATGGACTATTTTTCGACACGATTTGCGGATGCTTTTTACATATCTCTTGATAAGAATCAGAGGTTCCAGACATCCTCGCAGCGACTATACACAGGTTGTACCTACTCGAACTCATAACAAAATAATTTATTTAAACAATCACAAAATGAAGGAATTCGCAAGAAAACGTGTACATTTAACAAATATCTATTAAAATGAACAAATAATCAAATAGTTTGATGATATAAAGCGCTGCGACAATAAAAATTACATACAAATTAAATAAATAAACTAGAAAGATATAGGTACAGAAAAAAATCTATTTATCGTAAAAATATTTTATTGGAACCTGGACGTTACCAATTCTGTATATGTTTCTAGTTGATTAATTTAATTTGTATTAAAAATACTACAATAACTGCAAACTTTACATTAAAAATGTATTCTACATTAATTAAAACGAAAATTACATATACATCAATTCATTCGAAACGGAACATATCGAATGTATTCATTCGAAACGTAACGATATACAGCCGTATGTATGCACGAGACGGAACTGTATATTAATACAAACAAATATAGTCTGATCTAGCTTAAAAATAATTCGCGTACTTATTTCAATTATTAGATCATTTTGATAAAATTGCCGAAAGCTGATATTCTTTAACGACTACGAAGAGATCAATGGTTTTATCTATGATGTCTATGATTGACGTATGTCAGAGCTCACGCGAACGATTGGTACGATTGTGGGCGACCGAAAAAGATATTCTGAGCTATGCTGCTGTCGCGGGCTCTCTGCTCCAATGCTAGATCTGAATATTACATTGTAAATATATTATTTGTAGAGTGTCGTGAATAAAACTGTATTGTGTTCTAGGTGCACCTCTTGTTATTCCGACGACTCTCATCCTGAGAAACCTCTTCTAAGAGTAGCGGTATAAAGCTGGTCACAAAAAGATACAATACTGTTGTAGTAATATATCATATTATCTACCGTTTCATGAAATAGAGTGCGTGAAGCAGAGATCTAAAATAGAGGAAAGTTATGGCCAAGTCCGCTTTGTGCATTTGAATTTAGAAAAACAGCTCCATTTCAATGAACATAAAAAGCTGAATGGTTAAGCCTGTGATATTCTCCATAGCATTGTATAAAGCTGAAACATGGAGATTGAAAAGGAAATTAAGAAATATGCTCTACGTCTTCGAGACCTGATGTTGTATAGGGTCTTTCAACGAGGACGCTCGATTTTAAAATGTAAGTTAAACAGGTTGTATGTGAGATATTTACTTAATTTTTCTTTCATTTGAAAGTATATTTTATGGCATTAAGTGTGGAATATAACGTTGTTCGAATATCCGCTGCGGCTTTGCTCGGTGGCATATTTGGGAGGTCCAATTTTCTATGACTTTATCGCATAAATCTGGCTAAATTTGCTGGATGGCGTTTGTTATGTTAACTTTGAGGGGGTCAATTGTTTGCGGCTTATTCGTAAAGACTATTCGTTAAATCGCACGATCTCTGTGGCCAGTTCACGTCACCGTCGCGCCAGATAACTGTGCCCTCAAATCGATTGTCAAATTGCCCTCAAAATTTGATGATTTGCACACGTTGTTCAACCTTCCGTGGTGATTTGCCGTATACTACTTAACAATTGACAATAAATTTGACAGATGTCACTTTAATAACATGGCTGCTATAACCTAACAAATTTTGAGCGTCCCTATTAAAAGACCCTATATATTGTATATACCATGGACTGCGAGATAAACAAATACCTGTTATATAGCCTGGTAAAATTGTTTATTGAGAATGTACATGGAAGAACAGCAAGATATCAGTTACCAACAAGATGGAAAGACTAAGTCTGAGACATGAGCGGAATTTCGATACATGTCGTTTTAAACAATGCCTAGTATCGCACGAAGAGATGAGGCAAGCAGTTCTTGCTAAACAAGCAGTCTAATAAAATACCATTATGTTTAGTCACGAACACATCGAGTGAGAGATATATTTATACATACATAATTAGGTTTAATAACTGATGAACATTTTTGCTGAAAACCGCATATATTATTGATAATATTTGTAATAAACTAAGATCCATGTTAAGTGCGTTTTATATATTAATGTTATGCTCCTCTCGGGCCACACTATACTCACTGTACTTTTCGATAGTCGACTAGGTTGTCAGTTATGGAGTGAGTAGCCATGGACTAACTATAAATCTGATAAAATTAAAGAGTTATAATAAAGATTTTTAAAACTTATAGTAGATAATAGAACAAAGCGTTTATGTAAAGATGACTATAATACATTATGTAAAATCTTACCAGTTGACAAAAAAGTATTATCATAAGTAGGATAATTTTATCGAAAAAATATTCTTGTTGCTACCAGGATTCTAGCCTGAATCCTTTTCTATCCGGAGAAATACATTAATCGATTATAGCTATTCTAGCAGCCCTTCGGGTTGAACCATCAGAGTACCGACAGCAAAAAATGTGTTGTGAGAATGAGAAAATGTATTGTGCCAAGAATATTTAATAAGCTAAATAAAGTGATATTAAATATCATACTAAATATAGAGACCCCAGTGACCACACTAAAATGTAAAGTGACAGAACACCTTATCACGTAATTATTTATTCCGTTTATAAAGGATGTTTTTTTAGAGATTTTTTCTTTGAATTGGCAACACTTTTTCCAGCGGTAGCCAATATGACAGCTGATAGCTGATTTGCGCTCAGTTTTGTTTGTTATTTCACAATGAATAGACTTACGCCAGAACAACGCTTGTAAATTTATTTCTAAAATCGTGCTTCAGTTCGCGAAACTTACCGTGCGCTACGTCCATTTTATACGAGCAAGTAATTCGAATAACCTCGGATCGTTTTCGCATCATGCATACTCTAATTGATAATACATACGCGCAGAAGCATCGTAAAGGTACGCAAAAAAGAAGCCATTGTTACTTCAAAAATAATGCCGGACAGAACGTAACAGTCAATGGAGAGTGCTATAGATCCATGATTACTAACTTTTTCGTTCCCCAATTGAATGGCATTATTGTGAAAGAACGTAAGATGGCGCAAATGCTACATAGCGCGTGCCACAATCAATTTATTGAAGGAAGCATTATCTACGCGTATAATTTCGCGTAATGGATCTGTGAATTGGCCTACAAGATCGTGTGATTTAACACCTTTGAATTATTTTCTATGGGAATATGTGAAATCGTTAGTAATAAGCCAGAGACGATACATGACTTGGAAGCTAATATTTGTTGCGTTATGGTCAATATACGGCCCCAGCTGCCCCAAAAAAGTCAAAAATTTGACTTTTAGGCGCGGCTCACCTACGCAAGATGTCATATTTAAACATTCTTTATATGTAGCATAAAATTATCTTTCTAACAAAGCTAATACAATGGCCATTACCACGATTTTTATGTGTTTTATTTTATTTTAAAGTTGTATACCTCTAAAAAAACACACCATTTATGTGAGGTATTTGATTTTCTTTTCTTTTGTTGTTGATTACTATATGAAGGGCATTCCTAAATCGTAAAACTGTTCTGAAGTTCGGAAAATGTTGAAAATTATAATGTAAGATATGTATGTAATAAAGTTGGAATAAAAAAAATACACGTACTCATGTATTATATAATGCGTTCACAGTTTGAAGAGACTGGACGGACTACAAGCGTTCCAGTTCTTTCCGGTCCATTTCCAACACTGGCTCTGGCACTATTAAATATCTCATAAATATTCCTAGTTGACAGCGATTCGCACTTGTTATTTTTCTGGTGAGAATATTATTACATGATAATACTTTGTGTGCATAATTTACGGCGTGATGGGACGTCTCTGAATACAAAATATGTAGAAATGTTTAAAGTAAATATACATTATATTTGAAAGAAAAGTAAACAAAACTCAGGAATATTTAAATTTATTGCCACAATACAATTATTTTATTATATTATATTTGTCTCCGTATTATAGATGTTCCAGCTATTAAATATTTCAATGTACTATCATAAATATTATACGAGGCCATTGTACATTTAAAAATATAAATTGAGAAAAATTAATCAACCTCTTTTCAACATGGACACAAACTAAATACAACGCCATCTACCGTAGACACATTATATGGTATTGATTATTGGTCTTAAAATCGTACAACCATAATCAGTATATTATTATGTATTGTTACGTCGCGTTCTGGCTCCGGCGGATCGAACGCCAGGTAACGCCACCGGCTAGACAGTGGTTGACATGACTTCGTGGATCTTCAACAGCTGGACCGGAACTGGTTTAGAAGCTAGGGCTTCCTTATCTGTCCGACTCGTCAAAGTTATAAAAATATGAGATTTTAATTCAATAACATATTTAAGTAAATGCAAATCGAAAAAATAGAAGAAATTCAATGTGGTTTTTAGCAAACATTTAATTATTATTTAAAATATCACAGATCTATGTTCTGAATAATTACAACTTCACAATACGAATGTGTTCTCCTTAATAATATATACGTTGTATCAATGTGTCCAATATTTAATAAAAATGAATTGTTAATTCTGGCGTCTCCTATCGCATCACTCAAATATATTTGAGATTTTGTAAAAATAATAATAGACTGATTGATGTATTAATTTGAAAAGTGTAAGATATGGGTTTGAAAATTTGTCGTCAAAAGTACTGTCTGCTGTAGCACAGTTGGTTAATGCGCCTTCCACGGATTGGAAAGAGATCCAGGTTCGAATTCCAATAGCGACAATAATATTTTTCGATATAATTGGTTTTGTATGTATATCATTCTAATTAATACATTTAATTAGTATTTAAAATAAGTCAATAAAACTGTACAAAGTTACTTTGCGATGTTCGTGATGCATTCCTGCGAAACTCTGATGATGCCGGTCTAGAATTCTATGTGAGCATGGTTCTCTCACCTTAATCTAGTCAAGATCCTTTACTGCTGATCTGATGGTTAGCCCCAGCCGTCTGATCGTGTAGAAAACGTGTCCGGCATCCTTTCCTCAGACCTGCAGTCGCCACGAAGGAAGTCTGCTGCCGCAACATATGCCGAGGGCGTTACACAATCACGCTGTCAATATGGGACTGCGTTTGTAGGAGTTGAGGTTGTGTTGAAGTTATTCAAATATACGTGGTTAACTCGAGATTGTGTCAAAAGGATAGGATTCTATGAGACAGAAGCTCCTAACTTATTCTTGTCTCAAGCGTGTCGGTTGCGTGTCATCTACAAAAACTATATATGTTTCTCTCTGACTCACTGTTTGAGAAACGTCAGCTTCTTCATATTCGACAACTCTATGTAAAAAGGCTGATACTTTATTTTCATTGCAATAAAAAACTTCATCAATACACATCTCATAGTTATGTTACGAGAGCAAAAAAGAATAGGATCACGGTGAAGCCTTAAATAAAAACAAGCTTTGGTCAATCCTTCCATATGTTTCTGGCCACCAAAGCTTATAACATTTTGCCAAACAGTATGAAACAATTCTTGATGACAATCTTAAACACCATCTCAGGAGCTGGTTATTGGGTGTTGGCAGAAAGGAAACTGAGCAAAAATTCATGGAAATGGTCACATGAACGGAACGTCATTTCTTTATATTCATTTTTCCTTTTGCATAGTATTTTTGATTTAGATACAAATAAAATAAAAATAATTTCATATTTGTATGACAGACAACGTATGAACCTGTTTCCTTTAGTACAGACTTCGGTCTAGTTAAGGAGACAGTGAACATCTCTTACATTATGAAGCTTGTTTACCATTTTTATATACTCTAAGAATTTTTTACAATGTATAAAATATGTAAGAATGCAAGAAAAAAATAAAATAAAATAAAAATGTAAGGTTTCCATTGTAACTAAAGTAGGGTATGTAAATGAAAGAGCACTTAAAAAGTTTCGTTTATTGAAGAGACGAATTGATATAATTTACGTACGCGGTTTGAACTCGGGAGTGGCCCGCTGGAGATGCGTTTGAATGGCGATGCTGTTAATTAGATGTCCTGCGAAGAAGTGGTCGGTAGATGCTTGGCAGTATCCGTCTCTGGTGCTTAATAATAAATTGCGTGTGCTGATTGGCTGTTCTGGTTCGAGTCCTATGCCAGCGAAGGAAATATCAATTTCTGTAAGGATATCATGCGAATTAATTTCGATGATATCCTTACAACTAACGGCGCACTAGTGATAGCAAAGCTTAATCAAATTTACCCTTAATAATGAATGATTCAGCAATTCCGAAGTGGTGTCTTTTACACGATATGAACGCCAATCTCACTGCGTAACATCTGGCCATGGCAGCTTCTGTGACATGAGTGGTCAGCTCTCTCCTCCGGACCCCATTCGCCCTTACCGACGTGAAGCCGTCGCGAACTAAGGATTGCCTTGACTCGAATTGTGCGCTAATTTCAAATACCACCCCGGGCGTTTATTTCCAACATGACAATATGTATTGCGTAAAAAAAATTCAGAAAAATTATATTTTCTATAAGGGTGAGAAATACTGTCAGATATTCGATAACATGGTAAAAAAATTTAGAAAAAATACTACTGAAAAATATTTATTATGATGTTTTCTTGTAAATTATATTTAATTAACTGTCAAACTCGTTCAGCCCAAACCGTTGAAAAACACCCTTAATAATGTGGATTTTTTAATACAGGGAGGGTTTCTACGACGGTAATGATTTTAATTAAGGAGTTTTGAAAGTATTATTTGAATAATGTATAAGGTAATCTGCAGCGCTCGGGGGTGAGGAAGAAGATTATTATTCTTGCTGCTGATTTATAAAACTATAACAAGACCGGTGGTCACTTATGGTTGTGAAACGTGGTGCCTAACCCGAATCCAAGAAAACAAATTAGCAGTTTTTGAGCGTAAACTATAAAGAAAAATTGAACTTACAGAATAAAAATGAATCATGAGCTTGAATATTTAATTGAGCAAGAAATAGTTGTTAGATTCTGTAGGTCCCAAAGACTCACACACTTCGCGTGTTATTTCAGCAATTTCATTTCGAACGTTGTCCTGTAGAACCGGAATTGTTATTGGCTTATTGGCGTAGACCTTTTATTTCAATTCTTTCACAGAAAATATTCGAGAGCCGTAAAATAAGGTAATCGAGGAGGCCAATCGATATCACCGCTTTTTGACATTTCGCGGCTGGGAAAAATTACTCGCGAAATTTCAAGCTTAACTCGGGCTGTGTATGAGGTGGCGCCGTGCTGTTAAAACCACACGTGTTGAAGACTCAATCGATCCAATTTGGCCAACAAGAAAATTTTCAAAATGTGGCAATCACCATTGATGGTTACAGCTTTGTAATTATTATTTAGATAGAATATTTTAATGACTTTAAGACGCTGTTTAGGCAATAGATGCTCTATAATAAATTGTAATTAACTATTCTTTACGATTACCAAATTACAATTGACAAATATTTGATAAACTAAAATGGCGTCTAAATAAAATCGGCCTGGAACATAATATTCACTCCATTTATAGTTTATTATTTATATTTTGTGACAACAATTTTGACAACAGCAATTTCTGTAAAGCAAAGTAACAATTGTTTCCAAATAATATCGTGCTATTTATTAAACACATTTATCCTTAGATATTTCAACTATTCAATCGACTCAAAAGCTTGGTCTTTTACAATGAATGGCTTTAATATGATGGCATATGTTCTGTATTCATTTTCAGGTAATCTATATGGGCAGTGCTTTTGTCAGTATTATTATTCCTAGTTAAATATCAAACCGGTTTTTTTTTTTTAAATATATCTTAAACTTTTTTTTAAATATGATTAATGTAACATGATGTATATACGTATTGTAATGGTTTTATTTAAGAAAAACTTAAAGTTTCATTATTTTTCAGTAAAATAATCTAATGTTTTGTTAAATAGATAAAAACGAAATTTTATGAACATGACGAACTCAGTATATTATATTTATAATAAATTATCAATGAAATAGGATATTATTAGTTTTAGAAATATGTTTATATAAGAACATAAAAGTACATGCACGATTTTTGAGATGCATCTTGGTTAATTAGACTGAAATTCTATTTGATGTAATGAAACTGTTAACTTCGATTGGCATTGGATGTGTGTGTGAGTATTGCCGCCCTTTTTCGGAAAGCTGAGAAGACGGTAACCGACAGGCGTTATTCAATTAAATTCCGTGCTTCGACCAGTCCAGCGGTCCAAATAAACCACCAGTGCGCGCTTCGGTCGGTCAAAATCTAAAGACGACAATCCAGCTAAAAGAACAGCAACATCGGACCAGAAAGATAACAAAACTAAAAAAAAGTTAGTGGAGTTCATATATCATATGTGTGGTTATTGTTAGTCAGAAACCTGGGAACCAGCTATCGAAGGCATTTGCATAAACAGAAACAAAAATATTTCCCGAAATATTGAACATTTTTGGTAGGCTGATAACAAGATTAAGATGAAAATAAGTACACTATAGTACATAATAAATTAGATAAATAGAATTTGTAATTTTAAATCTTTGTTGAATAATTCCTCGCAAGCATCTGTTTAATGCAGATATTTGTTTGTTTAGTTTGTACAATTATGAATTTCATCATCTTCTTTGGATAAGCGGAATTACATTTTCTACACTATGAAGAGTAATGTTGCTTATGCAGTTATGTATCGTTTAATGAATGTGTATGAGTTGACGGATTAATATGTGTCGATGTATATATGTTGACTTGAATCAGAATGATTTTGTAAGTTATGTTGTAAATTATGTAAACTAGTGGATGCCCCAATATTTCATCCACTTCTCTCGTATCCGCTTGCTGTCGCGGAGTGATTTGTGTATATGCGAGTGTGGCAGGCTGCATGTTATGAGAAAGAAAACATTTACTGTTGGCACTGAGTTTATTGTAGTCAAACTTTACAAGTTAAGATGTTAACCCGTACGAGGCAATTCCTGAAGCTGTTGTCTAGAAAGTGGCGTGTGTCTTTAAGGCTGATATGATTTTTTAAAATTTTATTTATTTTTTAGCATAAAAGAATACATTTGAAATAATGGTAATTAATGGTAATTACCTATATAGTTTTATATTGTTAAAGTACAATCAAAAGTTATAAAATAGTTTTTTATATATAATATAGTTGGAGACAACAATGTGAAGGTAGTTAGGTAAGCACAATGGCATTTTACGCACCGGTACTTGCTGGAAACATTCAGCACCGCCGGGCGGTTCCGACTTGTGTGGTACGTAGCCTCATCCTACTGAAAATAGACATCGTACAAAAGCACTTCGAACTTTTCGAACTGTTTACGAAAAATTTTTAGCATTTTCGTAGTGAATTTTTACAAATACATGCGCTGTACAATCGTGTATCGAATCATTTTCGTTAATGAATAACATTAAGTTTTTAACCCTTAAAGATAAATAAATAAATCGATATTTAAAATAATGATAGTTTGGTACACCCTTTTAATGAGGCATTTACCAGTATCGGTATCACCTCTCTTAGCTGACCGACAACCCACTCGGGGACCGGGGTCCTGCCGAGAGAAGCCGTGCTCAGTATCGCTCTATCGCTCGTCCCAACGAGTCTCATAAATACTTCATACTCCGCTACCTTCAGACAACGATTACACAAAAACCGATGTTTTATTAACACTTACTGCCCGGTGGGTCAGAACAAAACACGTCCGGCGTTGGTGGGTCATTTTAGACCCACCTCAAGTTTTCGGTTTTTCAACCGTTTTGTGGGAGATTTTTTATAGATATTTCATTTTAAATGTAATTTAATGAAGTGGCATGATGTGCCGTAAAATTTCTACTAAAAAATTAAATTTATAAATTAAAAAATATTACAAATAACGCTCGTATTCTCACGCATCAATAGATGCCCTACACAGCCAAAATATAAACATTTACTGAGCATGTGATCTTCTCGTCGGTTGGCGATTGTTTCTACCTGCTGGTATGTAACAGTGGTTATAAAGAATTAAAATGTATTAATTATTTTTTATATATTAGTTTTTTTTACACTTAAACAGGATGAAAATTATTTAAACAAAATATTTATAGAAGTGAGATAAGTATATTATAAATAAAATATTTAAAAAATTACATCCTTTTATACGAAACGCAATCAACAATATTATATGCAAAAGTAAATATAATTGACATAATTTAAAACAATGAGTATAACAGTAGACAACTAATACTCAAAATAGATATTATATTGATTGTGGTCTATGAATTCCGTTCAGAAAATTGTTTGTTATTGTCAGAATATAATTGTCAAAAATATAAATAATAATTGCCCCATGGCCGACCCGCTTCTAAACTGTGACGGAACTGCCTTTTATCATTTATAATTAGCAACAAAAATATTGAAAACCTGATCAGGTAGAGTCATAAAACTTACAGGTAGGCGCAACGTCCCTTAAATAGTTATATTACTGGCATTGTCTAGGGGCCGCCCGATGAAAATAAGTCAAATAAAAATATAAATTTGTACAATAATTACTTGGTATCCTTTGTCTACCCGCCGTAAAAAATATGCTCAAAATGTTGACAATATATGTTTCGACGTAAGCGCTGAGATTAAATCCCGTAAGTTTAATCTTGTCCGATAACATTTATTTGTATCTAAAAATATTTGGAAATATTTAATAAAATATTAACTAGAAGGAAAACAGCATTAAACGAATATTTGTAGCGTAATTCATATTTTTCAAACATCCGGGTCAGATCTGACCCACTATCGCAGAAGATATGTTAATCCATCAGCTTCCACACGCAACATATCTTTCTGATATATACACATAGCACTAACACTGGCACAAAAGTGATTTAAACGAACTCTTAATATGTTAACTTAAAAAATTCTTCATCTTTATTACGGGGCTATCAAAAGGCTATACAAACTGAACGACACTTAAAAAGTACTCGTTTCCCTCTGAAGAGAAGAGAAATAGATTTTTTAAAAATGAAGGCCGTTAAAAGCTGTAATAAAAAGGTAAAAGGTATTAAAGAAAGACTGTCAAAATTGCCTGTCTCACCTTTCTTGAATTAACAACACTGAAGGTAGGTACGCAGAAATTTTAAAGATGTATTTAAAAAATTTAGACAGGTATGGGTGAATTTTTCGTTAAGATGACTGTTCCGCACAGGAAACAAGAATGTAGACAAGGGTGATTAGCTGATCTCGGCTTCTCTCAACCGGCGATGATGATGATAATGATTATAAGGTCGAAAGAAATGAAACACAAAAGATGTTCAATATCGGTACACTACGGCGACACGACACAATCGAGAATGGCTTCCCGCCTGCAGAATACTCTGTTATTATTCAATTCATAAAAATATGTAGTCATATTACGGCGACAGACCGCCGCTGTACGTTTTACTAAGAAGTTTTTATTTTCCTGATATCTATCCCACGGATTTTTTGGCACCATGCCGATGATTACACATTTAAATTATTAACACGTGTCTTATCGTATCAATTAATTGGTGCCTCCTCGGCGAGTAATTTTGTGCGATACAGTGACTGTTTTAAAAGTAAAAATAAAAAAAAAACTAATTTAGTTAGCATCCACGTTGGTCAGTCATGACTGAGGATTGCGATCTCCATGAATTCTCGTCCTATCCTTCTACACTTTTCTCGGCATTTTACAGACCTTTGCCTTTTCTAATTGGTCAGTCCAACGGGTGGGGGATCTTCCTTTTCTTATTTGTTCTTCGACGCGACTCACCACAACAAGCTTCTCCAAGCTATCTTCCCTTCTTGCAAGATGCCCACCATATAAATTTAATTAGCATTTGAGTATAAAGTAATAGTAATATACTAAATATTTAAAAATAATACATGAGCACCACAGACCAGTAAATGAATTGACACGAAATAATGTATATATAGGAAAGAAGTTTGGAACATAAGTAAACATGACGTATTTTTTACATTAGTGCATATTACATTGTCAGGGTTTAAATTTACGTTCCAACAGAGTCATATTTAAAAAAAAAAGTCCCGGAGCTATTTGATTGCGTAAGTAGTACCAAACAGAAGGGGTAACGCAGTTCGGAATCTTTTAGGAACTCGGTAAGAACTACGCAGGCTACAGATCGTACTCATATTATTTTACACAAATCGACTTAATATAAAAATCCTACGACAGTGCACAAGAAGTTTCGGCATGGTAACACGTGCCGTTTTCAAGGCTTTCTCAAGAAAGCCACCTGCAAACGCGATAAAACCCAGAAAAGATAACGATTATATATATTACATTGGGTTAATGCAAAAGTTTATTGCATTTTGGTCGTAAGTCATTTTAATGCATTTTTTTGTATCATTTTATTAAATACAACTAGAATTTTTCAATCTGTAGAAAGATTGTGTTAATTGTCAGGTAAATAAAAATGGGTGTCAAGTACAAAAAACTAACATTTTCGATGTATCCTTTTAGTTAAGACATAACTTAAATACTATTGTGAATTGCTTCCGAGGAATGTAACCATCACTTATCAGGTTTAGTGTCAACAACTCGCCTGAGAAATACGGCAACAAGTGATTTTTCAGCATACTAATGACCGTCTGCATATTTATAACATTAGAAAAATGGCTAGGCTGGAAGGTTTTTCCACATATTGCTCCATCACATTTTCATCTTTTCCGCTCTTTATTCAACAATCTCTGAAAAATCTCTTTTAGTAACGATGCTGATCTTCAAAATTGGCTAGAGGATTTCTTCACTTCCGAATTAGGGCATGCAAGTTTACCGGTAAATCGGTAAAGTTCTGAATTTACCGGTATTCATAAAGGTGTCAAAAAGTGAATATTATGATGGTAACAAACTGAATTTTTTTTTTTTTAATAAAAGCAAATTGTTACATATTGCCATTTTTTTTACACAAAAATTTAACGTATATGTATTAACAATGTATTAAATTGCAGTGCAAAAATGTGGAAAGAGACAATGTATAGTGCGATTGAACTTTACGTAACTTCACAGGACATTAAAGAGTAACTGTCGGAAAATAGCCGCCGAGGGATAAATAATATTCAATAAAATACCGTTAGCTTGACTAGAGTGATTTTTTGGTTAGTGTCGGATCTTCAATGTACGAGTGCGCATTGTATTACATTGAAATTCCGTATAAACGAGCCATATAACAAAACGATCTTGCTTTCTGCTAAATATCGTCACATGATATCTTCGTTTAAAAAGTGAAAAATAATTTTATTAAGGAGAACCTATTCTTATTGTGAAGTTGTAATTATTCAGAACATAGATCTGAGATGTTTTAAATACTAATTTAATGTATTAATTATAAATATGTACATATAAAATCAATTTTGTCGAAAAATATTGTTTTTGCGCTACCGGGATTCGAACCTGGATCTCTATTTCTAATCCGGGGAAGTACACTACTAATTGTGTTATAGCGCCAGTATTTTTCATGACAAATTTTTGAACCTATATGTTACATTTTTTTAAATTAATACATCTGTCGTTCCATTATTTGAAAGGAATCTACATTGTTTTTACGGAATCTCAAATACCTTTAAGTAAATGTAGATGGCTTTCAAATAATAGAACGACAGATGTATTAATTTGAAAAAGTGTAACATATAGATTCAAAAATTTGTCATGAAAAATACTGGCGCTATAACACAATTGGTAGAGTACTTCCCCGGATTAGAAATAGAGATCCAGGTTCGAATCCCGGTAGCGCGAAAAACAATATTTTTCGACAAAATTGATTTTATATGTATATATTTATAATTAATACATTTAATTAGTATTTAAAAATAATTTTACCAAAATTATCGGTTCTTAGAAATTTATTTACAGATAATTCGGTAAAGGAATTTAGCCATATTTACCGGTAAATCGATGTACCGAAAACCGGAATGCATGCCCTACGACTGGATTTTTTTAATCGTAAACAATGCAGAAGGAAATATTACTTTTTTTATTTAATTCTTAACATAGTGCAAATATAAGCACTCCAATATACGCTCTAATATAAACAAAATTAAAGTCTTTTATTTTACTAAAACTTATCTTTTAGATATCTGGTCAGTTTTACTTTAAATCTATTCAGTTTCTCCTCCTTTCTTATTTTTTCTGACATTTCATTTAAAATTATCATCGCATTATGTATCGTCGATTTCTGAAATTTGGCCTTCTTCCTGAATGTAAATCTCAGTCTATCCCTTCCTCTTATACGATGCTCGTGCTCATGTTGATTTGCATCAATTTTTCGTATACATTCCGCCGAAATTCTCTTATTGAGGATTTTATAAATAAATACCATTATATTAAAATATATTTTCTGCTTAAAGGTCATCGTATTCAGATATTTCAGCGTTGCACTGATCCGAGTAATATTTATTAGGTTTTATATTTTTTTAAATACACTCATAAATTTTACACCGTAAGAAATGGAAATTTTTCTCACATTATTATTTTTATAGCAGATAATGTAATTTATTTTATAACACTGTTGAAATTATAAGTCTGATTCATTCACATTTTTTTACCGGCGATATGTCAATACGCAATTAAAGATTGTCGCGAAGATTCCGCGGTGATGACGAGAGCGGAACTCGGCAAGATTTTGTGTCCGTTACGTCCGATCTGACATCGGGCCGAGACTGCAAAGCTTTCCTGCAAACTAGACGATGGAGTGTGGAGGTGATGACGCAAGTCACGGAGCGGCGGACTTAATTCTTCGGCGATTAAGGACACGGCACTCGCTAATTGATTACACCCCCGCCCCCCGAAACAGCGCGTTGAATAATGGACGCAACACGATACACTGGATGCCGATACGTTTTTGAAATTATTGTGTAATATGTTCTTTGATGAAATGTAAATTTCTCACGACGTGAAATACCAAACACCGACGGCCGACATGTTTATTTGAATCTTCAAACGTGTTTATTAGAATGTTTTTTTTTTGATGTGTTAACATCTTACCCCGCGAAAAAAATAATCGTTCTAGGGTAATCGAAAAAGTGATCAAGTACTGGTTACCATGGTGACGGCATATTTTATTCGGTAGCATCACTGCAAAGTTTGGTATGGGTTTGAAAATACACATTTTCGTAATTTTTTGTCGAAAATGTTTTAATTGACCATTCACGTCCTGGTAGTAATAATAATAATAATAATATTGGATAATTTGTATAGCGTTATTTTTGTAAAATTTTTCACCTCAAGGGCACTTAAAAGGCGGCAGATAGGTAAAATTAAGTATCTACACGGTACCTACCTAAAATTTACAAAAAAATACATACTTACTACCCACGCACATAAAGTCTAATACTAAACAACTGTGTATGGAGAAGGGATTGGGGAAATGGAATATAAGAAGAATGAAAGGAATTTGAGGGAGGGACAAGAATAGGGAACAGTGAGGCTGAAGGACCAACCAGAACCAAGAAAAATTACGACTCACCTGAGAAATGCTCTTTTAAGTATCTGGATTTTTCTTCACTGGAGCCACAAGTTTTCTGGCTTCCGAACAATTACTACGTTGTTCCGCATGAAGTACTCATGTTCATACACTTTGGCGACGGTGCGAGGTTTGACACAACAAGCACAAGACGAATGCAATAATCGGTAAGTACACACGGTAGCGAGAAACTAATTACATACAAACAGTACACTATCAGCCCCACACAGCGGGACGATCTTTCGCAAGCCAACAATTCGATCCCACATGGCAGGAAGATCTTGGCGGTTGTCAACGCACCCAATGGTAAACGATTACTGTCAAACTTCAACTGATCCGAAACCATAGACAACAAAAAGTATAGAAAACGTCATGTTCTAGGTATAGGTGGGAAAAACAGGTAGGTAAAAGAAAGGAACCATTATATCTACGTATGTTATGTTCACATGACCTGCGATCCATGAATAAGTTATAAAGATCGAACAAAATTAAATTTGAAAATGTCAAAAATGCTAAAAAATAATCATTCCTTCCTTCCTAGTGAACTGTACATACAACATTCACATATATATACAACTATGACAGTACTAATTGTACTCACTCGATTTATTTGATTATTTCATTTCTAAAATAAACAAACTACTCAATATCTTTTAAACTATAAGTTAGGCTGTATTTAAACCTCTGGGATGAAATATTTTATTGCCGACCAATTTCGGAGCAACAGTATAAAATACTTTAATAATACATATTCTGGAGCTTCAATTCAAGCACTTTTTACACCATCAGATGTCGTTTCTTCGGTTAAGATGCCCAACATATCGTGATTTCAGCTTTGTTATTTAATAGCATATATATTCCACTTTAGTCCCATGACGAAATTCTTCCATTCTTATTTCAGACCATAAAAGTATTTCATATATTTCATTTAATATGCCACACACACACACAATTCTTTTTACAACTTGCGTATCATACATTTTTACTGCCCAACCTCCTAATTTTGTTCAATTATAATATAAATCTCAAAACGTCCAATACTTTAGAGAAAACTGCATTACTTAAGCCGTTCTCCAGTTATAAGATTACACATATAACACAAGTAATACATATATAACGCAAGTAAATCATTCGCACATAATTAAAGTTCTGTTGTCACTGTTCAACTCGTCTTACGCAATCTTGTGACTATTTCAAATTACTCTCTTTTATTTTATTATTTTTATTATTATTTTAATTTGTGACTATTTCAAATTCTCATTATTTCCAACAGCATGATAACTTGTATTATATTTAAAATGTAGTTTTGAATTTATACCCATAACTGGGCAATTTGCTTCATACTCAGCCACGAAGCGAGCTGATATTTAATGATACATGGTGAATATTATGTTCCAGACCGATGTTGCTTTTAAATAACTATAAAATAAAACATTATGTTTTAATTTTATTTTTATTTATCGGTTACTTGAGTTATTACAATTATGTATAGAATACGAAATCATGGTACAAATGTGTTCTATTTTAACCATATTTTTCGTAATATTCTCGCACGTTTCGCGTGTTATTTCAGCAATTTCATTTCGAATATTGTCGCGTAGCATCGGAATTGTTATTGGTTTATTGGCGTAGACCCTTTCTTTCAAGTATCTACACAAAAAATAGTCGAAGGCCAATCGATATCACCACTTTTTGACGTTATATTGAAACTGCATGTGTTGCAGACTCAGTCTACCCAATTTGGCCACCAATAAGTTTTTACAATATGTGACGATAGCGATTACCATTAATGGTTATAGCATTCCCATTAGACATAAAACAAATCTTTATGTTGAGACTCGTCCAATTTTTCTATGCTGACAACAACTCACCCCAAGCAATAAATCATGGACACAACACAAGACAAACAACGGACGTCTACACACCAGTTCTGAGAGCAACAACGACATTTTATCAAAGATTCTACATGTTCTTTGCTCCGATCCTGTACAACATACTCAGTACCAACTGGAAATCGTTTAACTCCAATAAAGTTACACACATATAGACCCAATATATGATCCAATCGGAAGCATCGTTATCCAACATTCTAACATAATCATTATACAGTGCCTACACTAATAATGCACTAGTTCTACAACACTCCCACTACATTTTTATTAATTTTTTATTTTTGTTTTTGTCGAATCTTTATCATATAACAGCACGAAAAAAACTGGCTTCTTTAACACAGATTTCAGTCTATCAAAGTAGTGTATATATCAAATGTGGAGTCTACTCCATTCCGTACAATAAACTACGAGTATTTAATTGCAATATAATTGTATCTTATGTTTATCATGTTATATTATAATATGTTACAACAAAAATATATATGTCAATAAAGTCTAAATAAATAATTATTTAGATAAAATGTTTTAATGACCTCAACACGTTATTGAGACGTTAGTGACAATAAATTGTAATTGATTACTTTCTACGAATACTAAATACGATTTAAAAAATATTTGCCAAACCAAAATGGCGGCCAAACGAAATCGGCATGGAACATAATATTCACCCTGTAGTATTCATACGACGTAATATGGTATCCAAAATTTCAGAACTTTTGTTATTTACCACTCACATTTATCCATATTAACTGTTAAGAGTTCGAGAGATTATAAAGTTCAACCGCCGCAACAATGGTCCATGGTTACGATCTTGTCAGCATCTTTGCAAGTTATTCGTACATTAGTACCGCAAGCTTTTAAGTTTAACCGCGTTTATAAGATTAATTGGAAATACTTATAAAACTGGATTTATACAAAATAATCAACAGAAGCGAATGACGTAAAATATTGATGCGGTATCTATGAAAAATGTTATTTGTATAACCGAAAGTGAAATAAATACGTCTAGATTGCGGCGTTTAGACTACGATAACATTAATGTTGACATGTTGCATATGGGGAGCGTATTTAGTTAAGTGTTCTGTCCAGATATAACTCATGAGAGTTCTATGACAAGACGGATATTGAAACCTGATGGTCGCGACTTGTTTTGACTCCTAATTATTAACCCTCTCCCGGTAGATTCGATTTTTGGGACAATTATCTGGCTGCAAAACTCAAAAATTAGTCTAATATCGAATCTCAACATTGATCTCTAAAGTAAGGCTTCACGCAAGTACCAGATCATTAAGGAAGCTTGAAACATTCATACTAGATGTCTACCATAGCGATATTGGGTTTTGTATTCCACTTTCACGCATGTGTGGAATGTATAATGACATTAGTCCAGTTAATGATTTGATGTTTCAAGTATGACAGGATGACAATCAAAGCATGATTAATGAAAAATATAATATATTGGGTTTGTAGTTGCTTTAATCGTGCGGTACAGTAACACTATATTAAATTTGAGGTAGGTATGCAATATTTAAGTACACGGTAATTTATATTTAATGAGACTTGTGGAAGACGTTAGCCACAATAACAGAATGGATCTCTCGTTCCCCACGCTCGGCAGCCTAGCGGGATATTCCCCTAGTGGGCGTCTGACACAACGCGTCGGTACTCGGTCGGCTTGGTGGTAGGATCGATCGCCAGATGGCCTCTGGTGCCATATTTTTCAATTCATTACAAAGCTATAAAACACTTTTAAATGACACTTTTTCTAGAACCCATGCTTATATTTGAGATCCCTTCTGTAACAACACTGTATATATGTAAAAATAAAAATATTTTATTTTATTCTACTCGTTTAATTCACCTTGTAAGCGCATTATCAATCTAATAATTTAACTCAGCAACTTGTATTTATATTTATAGTGGGGGATTGCTGTACAATTTTATTTGCATGTGATAAAGAGGGATAACATTATCCATTAGAATTCTGAGGATTTCCACACATTTCTTAATGTTTCTAATTATTCTAAGTAACCATTATGTATTTCAAAATAATAAAAAATATTTGAGTGTAATTGTAATTTGTTTTAGTTGGCTTTAAATATAATAATGGAATAAGTCAGCACTGAATATAAAGTGTTCGCTCCTAGTTAATTTCACCTTTATAAAGTTCTGTAAATTGTATTATAATGTATTAATATATAACACTTACGACGTTTATTACAATAAGGTAGTTAGTAAAAGTGTCAAAACAATTGGCACTGATGGACTTGTAGTAGAATAGGGGTCTTGCCGCATTTAGAGTACTAAGAGTCTGTAAGGAATTAGGAAAAAAAAAACAAAAATATATTACAATTTTAAACAGTAATGCTACTTTTGGCCCATCATGTATAAAATGCCCAGGCAGTTTGTGAAAGAATGACTTTTTCACACATTGCCAAAAATTGTGATTCGCATTTTATAGAATTCCTAGGAATTTCACACATTCTTAGTGTTCCACGCTTTGTTGTTAAATATAAGCAGTGGTTGGCCCGGGCAACCTGGCCAGTTGTCGGGAGTTATATCTGTATATTATTCGGACATTATACGTATTTCAAAATCAATTTACTTCTCTAATGCTTTTCAGAAATGTTTCAGTTAAACTTCAGAGCTGTGGATTTTAAATTATTACTAACTATAATAAGTATCATATTTTTACAGATAAATATAATATTAAAAAGCACTGAAGTTTTTCTCTCAAATTTTATAATTTTAAATTTTAAGATATGTTCAGAAATTTTCATACATCCTACAGAATCTACAGTTATGAATATAAATTATACACTAACTAATACAGCAACCTAGTTAGCGAAGATTCAGATCAATTAAAAACTGTCAATTTCATCACCTAGCTCACATCACCCACGTACTCACTAAAATTCCTTAAAATCTTATACGGTTTTAGTTTATATCAATTGTATTATTAGTGTATTAAATATAACTCATAAAGTAGTTAAAAACAAAGCTTTAAATAATCAAATTTTATCGATAGATACCTGACTAAATTACAAGTCGAAACGGTTTAAGGAACATGTGCAAATTCTGCAACGTTATGTCAAATATTATTTAAAATACTAAATTAATGTATTAAATATAAATATGTACATATAAAATCAATTTTGTCAAAAAATATTGTTTTTTCGTCACCAGGAAAATTTGTCAAGAAAAATACTGGCGTTATAACACAATTGGTAGTGTATTTCTCCGGATTGGAAATAGAGATCCAGGTTCGTATCCCGGTGACGCAAAAACAATATTTTTCGACAAAATTGATTTTATATGTATATATTTATAATTAATACGTTAATTTAGTATTTAAAATATCACAGACCTATGTTCTGAATAATTACAACTTCACAATGAGAATGTTTTTCTTAATAAGAAAATATTATTTTTTGAAATTTTTACAAAATCATGTCTACTACGTACTTCGAAATAAATATTTGTGAAATGTATCCATAATTAATTTATATTTTCGCTTTATCCCCTAAATCTTATAAAAAAAAAACTAGCTGCGCGAAATTCGAAAACCTTTAATTTTTTTAATTCAATATATAATTTGGAATCTCTACATAATCGCTTAATTATGTTTTATTTTAAATGCTCATATCTCTGATATGTTTGAGTTTAAGCATATATTTCTTAAACATTTTCGACTTGTAATTTAGTCAGGTATCCATCCACTCATAACATATTGTGGACTATTACAGTCTGTACATGTTTTATAGCTTGCTTTTCCCTCGTCATAATTTTATTACGGATAGCAAATTTCTATCTGCGCTCTTTGAGATAAATGACGGTGATTAGTCGGCTAAGACCCGAAATCTGCCCATGTCTCTAGGGATTAAAGTTTGGTATGTGCGCTCCGAATAAATTGTTTTAAGCCACCGAAACTGACGTCGTTCTATTTTCCATTCTGACTACAACTCAAATGACAGATGATTATGGCGTGCGGTCATAACAAACTTGACGCACAATTGTCGCTAGACGCCAATCTGCGTTCGTACATTCATATTTATATTCAGTCATAAAATACAACATGGATTATTAATAATTAAAGTAATACTGAGGCTATATAAATACCGACGCATCTTCAAAGGGATGCCAGAGAGGATAGAGTCGTAAACTTCAGTCATGGTGCGAATTTTCGTTTTCGTATTCTCTAGTGCTCGGATGTCATTAAGTTTATAAGTGTTATTGTATACTACGACTTGTCACTATTAACCGGGTTCTGATTGATATATAAAATGATCGTTTAAATAGCGTACAATTTAATATTCCATTTTGAAACTGTTTAAGAAGTACACGATAACGAGTGCATAAACAATAAATAATCCGTATAAAAACGGTAATAAAAGATAACAGTGCAAAAAATAAACTAACCAAGACAGATAGACTACTAGATAGACTAGCAGTTGGATACTCGTAAATAATTAACTGTTTAAGAAGTATATTAATTTATTTCATAGTACCTAATCCAACCTAGGTACTCAAATGAGTGCATAAGAAATTAGACATCCGTATTAGAACGAGAACAAAAGATAACAGTGTAAAAAATAAATTAATTTAACCTAACCCAACACAACCAAGCACGAGTGCGTGTATAAGGAAAGAATCATCTTAAATCTGTTTAAGAACACAACATTTTAAAACTGTTTAAAAAACAAATTATTATTTTTTATACTTTCCTAATTCAAACTAGACACTCAAACGAGTCTAAAATAATGAGTATTAGAACGAGAACATAAGATAACAGTGTAAAAGATAAGCTGTTCTAACTTATCCTAACCCAATCAAGCTAGATAGAGTTATTAAATTATTTTTTTATATTGACAGCTGGAGGGGGAAGGGGCACCCACCCTTTACCACAGAACAAAAATTAGCTATTTGAAAGGGCGGTCAATAGACATACAATATAGAAATGATTTTATATCAGTTTTTTTTTATAACATCTCATAGTTTATAGATTTATCTACATGTAAATCATAAATAATGATATATAATTATTTCATACATTATAGATAAAAACAATAGTAAGCGCGTAATAGAATTAAATCAATAACCGAAGTTTGAAACAAAATAACGTTTATATATATTTAAAAAAATTTTATTATCTTTGTTTTATTAACCACTTAATTGAGTTTAAATACTTCTACTGGTTTCGAAAAATACCATTTTCTTCTTCAGGATGTTATAACAAATTAAAAACATATATTATTGTTTCTTTACCAGAATCTATTTTAAAAAAAAAACAATTATTTAAAAAATAAATTTAGTACCTAACTCAAATTGTTACTCAATACAAATTTAGTCGAATAATTTTTAGGAAAATTTTTTAGAATGGGACTCGTAGTTAAATTTAGTTGGTTGTTTATAATTTTTTGGTTTGTTTCACACGCTTTATTTATCTCCAACGATTCCAAATTATTTAATTTGTGACCAACATCGTTTATATGCAAAATTGACAATCCCAAATTTTTATCAAAACCATGACCATTTTCTATCAAATGATTAGAAAATTCTGAAAACCTATTATTGTTCAAACATCTCAAATGCTTCCTTATTCTTATATTAAAATTTCTACCCGTTTTATCAATATAAAATGCAGCACAATCCTTGCAACTAAGTTTATAGACACGGGAATTGTTAAATTTATCATCTTTGTCTTTAGAATTTATGAGTAAATTTCCTATACTATTATTTTTATAAAATGCCGATCTAATGTTTCGTGGTAGGTGTTTAGATATTTGTTTCGAAAAGCCAATTATCATTATTATCATTATGTTTTATCTGTGATTTATGTAAAAATTGATTATTATATTCTTTTAATTTATTTTTTAAAATAGTGTCTACCAAACCTGTATTATAACGTTTCTTTATCTGACACAATGATACTTATGAAATGAAAAAAATACAACGTAATCTGTTAAAAAAAAACAAAATCAAAATACATTAAGTAGTTACTAAGAAAATAATTTTTAAAGTTCACCAAATGGACGTTAGATGAGAAAGGGTTGAAGAAAATTAACGACTGCATTATTTGAAGACTTCTTAGAAAGTAATGTATCTCTTTGTAATCATTTGTTTTGTAGTTAAAGCAAAATGTTATTTCCCGTTCGATAAACAATTTTATGGAGAGACTAGGTTAAATTTAACGTTAACAAATGCTGTGTTTAGTGGGAAATGGTTAATCATTCGGAAATCTGTTTCGAGAAAATAAATTCTTCGGAAATCGATAAGCTAGAAACAATTCTTAGAAAATCAAGAAGTAATCAGCTAAATAGAAAGCTCTAATTAATAATTAAAATACCTTCGTTCCAATTTCTTAAAAGAAAATTACTGGATTTTACTAAATAATTGTAATTCATTTTTATTAACGGCCTTATCCGAGCTAAAATAACATTTAGCTCGGATCAGTAGGTAAGTAAGTACCTATAAAATATCTTCATTTGACAAGGTTAAACACGTTGAATTTATTTTATTACTAGTGTTTAAAACACGCCCTGGAACGGACGCGAAAGACGTACTGGACATAATTTAAATATTTAATTACCTAGCTGCTGTCAGCTTCACAAGTTTCATCAATATCATCAATAGGGATGGACTAGTTTGTTTTGAAAGTGTGCCTTTAGAATAAGGCACATCTTTGTGTTTTTGTATGCTTAGCCTAGAAGTTGTATCTGATCTTGTATCTTTTCTTCCGTAATCATGGACAGCTTCGATAGTTTGTATGTATCTAGGTTAAGTTATTAGTTAGATCTAAGTCGGCATTTCCCGTGGAAATACAGTAGTATACGTTATATCATATTTTATTTGGTTATTTTTCGTTTTCTTCAGTTACATCAGTTAGAGGTATGTTGCCATGCTTACATCTTACGATTTTTCGGTTTATATCGATAACAATACGAATTTGTTTAGAACTGACTTTTAGGTAAGTTAATCCTCGGGGGGCGGGATGTTTGAGACATATATTTATTTGTTAATTACTTATTTATTCTTGAACGAAAATAATATACCGTGCCTTTTCTCCCCGCCCCCTCCTCTCCCAGCACGCCGACCTCACCCGCCTTATACCCATACATAGCCCCTTCTGATTACTACTTGTTCAGATCAATGCAGAATGCCCTCACCGGAATACGCTTCACTTCAGAACAGGGTATCAAAAATTGGCTTGATTCGTTCTTCACCACCAAGCCGGAGAAGTTCTTTTGGGATGGAATCCACAAACTGCCAGAAAGATGGGCAAATGTTGTAGCTTCCGATGGACAATACTTTAATCATTGAGTGTATAACGATTTTTTCACAATAAAGCCTTAATTTTCGAAAAAAAAACCGCATGAATTAATGCATACTCCTATTATAATTTAAAAAGTACCCACGAATCAATAACTCAGTATAATTTTGATCATTTTCATCTGTTAAAAAAAATATATTTTCTCAATTACTCCGTTATTGAGCTAGTTCATTATGGCAGCGTTCTTTCATTTGATGTATTTTCGGAGTCGCAGACTACTTTAATCCCAAACTGCTGGCCTCCTACTGTACTGGATCAACTTCAAGGGATTAGAGGTAAGACGAGAGACAGCACGGAGACTAATAAACAGCCACGACATATATCATAATCTCCTAATCTAATTTCATACGTTGGTCAAAATCTATAGACAAATAATTAAATTATTAAGGAAAACACATTCTTATTGTGAAGTTGTAATTATTCAGAACATAGGTCTGTGATATTTTAAATACTAAATTAATGTATTAATTATAAATATATACATATAAAATCAATTTAAAACAATGAAACGACAGGTGTATTAATTTGAAAAATGTAACATATAGGTTCGAAAATTTGTCAAGAAAAATACTGGCGTTATAGCACAATGGTAGTGCACTTCCCCGGATTGGAAATAGAGATCCAGGTTCGAATCCCGGTGACGCAAAAACAATATTTTTCGACAAAATTGATTTTATATGTATATATTTATAATTAATACATTAATTTAGTATTTAAAATAATTAAATGTTTTCTTACAATACAAACATTCTGAAAATTTATTTAACTCTCAAAAAAAAAATCTAAAAGATGGGAAAAGAATCGCGTGGATAAAAGATTAGACTAGAGAAGTTGACACAATTGACAACGGCAAAAAAATTTAATGGTAGGTCATATCACTCGGAAGACAGACAATCGTTGGACGATGGAGTGATCACTGAAGCCGGCCGAAGACAGGTCGTAACCCATACGTCCATATAAAAAAATCCATTAATAAAAAATAGCTTCATCTCTATGAGATATCTATTATTTGAGTAATAACAGTGCCTTTGTAGGTGTAAAAACAGTAATTGCGTGTTCTTCGACATAGTAAAATATTGCTAATTGGTGGCATATTTCTTGCAGTGGAAGCCATGCTGATGAGAACGTTACTCTGTCATCAACCCTGCAGCCCGGTAGACACGACGGCAGCTCGTCACCGAGCTCGCCCACACGCCAATGAAAATACTCGATCCGACCGATTAGAATACGTACCATTAGCTATCCCGGGCGTCCGTTCCGCGATGCATTCTATAGTAATAATACCGGTGTTTAAACTTACCAGTAAATATTGTCGAAATTTTAACATAAGAGTAAAAAAGCATTTAAGATTTTTATTTCAGAATTCAGAATTATTAGAAAATGATCATACTTTTCTTAATTATTTGGAGTTGTCTGTTTTACATATATACAATGTTGGTCTTAAATTGAAAAATTTAGAATCGTTAAAAGTATGTAATATAAAACTAGTCAAAATATTATAAATAACCAATTAACTTTAAACACTAGTTCTATCCTAAAAAAAACTCCAACAATTTTGAATCATTAAATAAATTTTCACATCTTTCCTCATCGTAATAATATGTTAGATAGGTACTAGATTTAATTTAAAAAAAAGATAATTCGAAAACAGAACATTTTGATACATTATTTTGGTTAGTTATTTCATCTTGATGAATAATAGTGGTTTATAAAACAAAGTCAATACATATTATGTTAATACATGAAGCGTTTATACAAAGTAACGTATATACAACTTTCAAAAAATTTGATGTTGATGAATTTTGATTTGCTGGAATGGTGAACATTACATTATATAAAGTGATCACTTAAGCCAGCTGAAGTAAGTTCGTAAGCCGTGTAACAGCCATACTTCCATACTTCCCATAAAATATAATAAATTCGTCTCTATGAGATATCTATAATTTGTTTTTAATAATAATGAATTTGGAGATAAAATCCAGTAATTGTGTGTTCTTGGACACATTCAAATATTGTTAATATAATATACTAGTCTAAGATAGATATATTTATATAAGAAATATATAAAATTGTAAATTTAATTTTCAGGCATATTCTAGTATAATGTGTTAATCAGCTTAATAGCTTCTATGTATGTATTCTTCTAAAAAAAATAAGGTTCTCATTAATAACATCTATGTTGTTTCAGAGAAATGAATATCAAATATTCATACCATAGATGGGGACAGCGGAGTTGTAGTTAATACATAAAGTATTTCTGCATAGTAACATATATACAACTTCCAAAAATTTAATAGATATGTAGGTTAATTGTAAGGTAAGCCCCGTAATTTCCGTACTTTCCATATAATGCAATGTAGATAGCTTTGTCTCTATGAGATATCTTGAATTTTTTTAATAAAAATGCCTTTGGAGGTAAAAATTCAGTAATTGTGTGTTATTAGACATATTCAAATATTATTAACTATGTATTAGGTTACTAACTATTATTATATTATACAGTTAATAACTTATTAAAAATGAACCACAATGATACGTAAGTTAGATTAAAACAGATTCATTAAAAATATGACCGAAAAACCTCTTAAAAATGCTCCATATCCTTTGTCCCAAATAAGAGTGCCAGATTTAAATTTCCCCCATATTTTTTATAGAATCTAAAAATTTCTTATGTCAATCTTGCAACTGGTAAATGTGAAACGCTACTCGAAAAAACAACGCGAGCTCATTATAAAAATGGGGAACTTTTTTCTGAAACAGTTCGTAAAACTTCGTTGAATTTTCGGTCGAAATAATAGTCCAGATTATTATTAGAACAAAGGATCTAGAAAAGTTAAGACAAATATTGTAAGCAGTAATGATTAGACAACCACTCTGCTTGGAAATAAATTGGGAAAAGATATATACAATGCTGTTGTAGTAAACTTCACAGAGGATACACATTAAAGCACTCTTTGTGTGATATCGTGTACCTACCTTATATTTACACTCATATTAATAATGTATATATTAAAAACCCTTTGGAATATTATTCCCGTATTTTACTTTACCGTACCGTGGATTAGAAAAGGGAAAATGAAATGAAATTAAAATGAAGTATAAAAGATTAGAAGCATTTTAATTTTTGGCTGATGGTAGAGTATTTTGATTTAACCAGAGGATATACGCTATTTCTGCGACTATAGCAGTATACTGTGTATACCCTCGTATACTCTCGACTACAGCCCTGGATACAGTGATATAACTATGCCAATGCAGTGTATTGGGGCCCATGTTATGATTGGTGGTTTGACTGGATTTAGATACCGCCCGCCCAGGAATACAGACGCAATTAGTAATGGGAAGAAGCTTGTTTTATAAGGAATTTATTCGGGTATGGGTGACTCGTCCGTACCTCGTGTTTTGCAACTCCGTTAGTCTATCCGTGTAAGTGTGACTCGATTCATTTTGTGTCTTGTTCACTGTACTTTTTTTGGGATGTGTCTGCCTTGAACTACTGCACTTTAATTTTCCATCTGTATGTAAAACTATGTTCTATGGAATTATGTTATATGATTTTTATGAATAAAGACAGAACTTAAGGGACGCTAGAGGGTCTAAATTTTAAAATCTTTGCGATAATTAACCACATTAAATTTCTTCTATTTTTTCGTTTTGCATAAACATATGTAATTGAATTACAGTCGCGTATTTTTATTAGCTTTGATGAGTGGGACCGACAAGGAAGCTCTAGCTTCTAAACCGGTCCCGGAAAAGGATGGGTCCCCTTCCTCCAGCTGTCCTTTTTTAAGAGGTCTAAAAAGTTCGCGTCTTACAATACATTTGTCAGTATCGACACCTTTCCCAGATTCAATAGTAATTCATAGCAAGAAATGGTATTTAAAAATCGTTTCTCACGTGTATTACGTAAATATTATCGAAAATTACAGAGTATCGGCACTCTGCTAATATATCTGGTAAGGGACCAGACCGTTACCGTAAAATATATCAAGTATTTTTTAAATTCCTAGTTCACACAAATGCCTAAGAATATATGTTTTTTTTTAATGAAAGTTTGAATATTATTCGAGACAAAATACTATTTTTGTTCTTACCATTTAATACGCAGTATTATATTCATATATTTAATATACAATACTTATTTAGGGGTCCTTTTTTCAATATATATATATATATATATATATATATATATATATATATTGTGACGTTTGAATCTGCGCGTCGACGCCTGGGCAGCCTGTTTTATCGATCTATGACACGAGTAGTGATTGCCTGTCTAAAATATTGAATCAAGACGAGAATCCAACTCTGGCGGGCAGCTGAGAAAGATGACTTTGAAGAGGATGCTCGGAAAGAGAGTAGCGGAGACGGAAGCTGGAGTTGCCGCGGTGGATTCAGAAATTAAAAATGGGACTAATCCATCGACGGGATTGATGATCCATCGGTCGCACGCGAGCGATGGCAGACGAATGGGCTCGGCGGACTATACGATGACGAGATGGCGTCAAGGTTGCGACTTCACCCCATGGTAAGCTGGGTATAAACCGATGTGTCCTAATCGGTAACATTGTGTATTCTTACTAAGAGGAAAGTTTTATAAGAAGTAAGAAGAACGAAGCTTTCGAAGACTGTTATCGTACTTATATTCTCGGGATTTGTTATGTTTCATGTAATGAATAGTGTAATGTGTCACGTTAGTGTCACATCCATACATTTACAGAATCCATACTGAGCCAGATTGGTGGCGGCGCCTCTGGCATCCAATTTTCTAGGCCTCCTATCTTCTGGCCAATAACAATATATATATATCTATGTCTTGCTCACATCCACCGGCTAGTCAGTGGTGACGCATGAGCATGCTGTGATTACTAATAATTAATAATATCTCACAAGACTAACTTGGTAACAATCATACGTCCAAGTATCGGACACCTTTACAGATTATTTACAGGTAGGCATAAATACCACCACTGTGCTAGGCCACCAGTTGTCTCCCCCACTGAGAATAACCGCATTATACGTCCTGTACTATAACCAAAAATAAATTCAATGATACCATGATTATGAATAACAATTCCAATTGTAAAATTAGCATGATGTATTTTGTTCGTCATAAAATATATATATATATATGAAAGAGAAAGAGAGAGAGAGAGAGAGAGAGAGAGAGAGAGAGAGAGAAAGAGCGTTGAGTTTCAGTTTATTTTGGAAAAAAAAAAAAACTTTGCACAAAAATTGACGTTTACAAAATGAACAAAAGTTCATCCAGATAGCTGAATAATAAAGACTAAGTTCTGTAACTATCTCGAGCATTCACTAGGTGGTTCAGAAATACTTTCAGCTAATTTGAATGAATTATAAAGTAGGCGAGGAGTCAGGTCGGAGCCAGCGCGGAGACGGGCGGTGCTGACTGATGGGAGCCACGGCATCTGGTCCGGGCAACCGAAATAACGCTAGAGCAGGTCAGATGATACGAGCCGAAAAAAAGATCACCCGATTGTCCGCATCATCGGCTAGCGACAATTTACCGACGGTCTCGTCGATCTTTTAGTATTTGTATAAATTTTTACACCTAATACAGATATTAAATATATATTTTTGTTTTATGTGAAAATGACAGTGGTTATCTCACTTTCATAATAAATATATAAACTAGGTGAATAATGACAAAAAATATATTTTAAAATTATTATTAAACACATGAAAAGATTCATTTATTTAATATGGAACGTCTATAGTATTTTTAAAAGTATCTGGGATACTGATCTCGCACAACTAATATTCAATATTAAACAAATAATAAATATCTCATATAGACTAAGCTATTTTTTATATTAATGGAAAATATGAAAGTACTGGTAATTACAGGGCTTACGATCTGTCTTCGGCTGGCTTAAGTGATCACTATACACAATGTAACGTTCACCGTTCCACCCAATCAACCTTTATACCTATCAAATTTTTGAAAGTTGTATATATGTTAGTATGTGGAATTACTTCAAATACTGCTATACTATCACTCATACTTCCATATTTTTCCTTTAATCTCTATATCTATTATTTGTTTAATAAGATTGGTTTTGTAGGTCCAGTAATTGTGTTTTCTTGGATATATTAAAATATTGCTAATATTCAATATTGTCGAAGTTAATTTTTCACAAAAAGTTGTGTTTCAGATATATACATATATACCACTTCTTCTTGTGCGCTATCCGTTCAACGAAAGTCCCGTAAGGTAGTGTTTTGTGTACGCCCCTAGTTGCCCCTTAATCCCCTGGCTTTTGTATATTATTACTGTATCTTTGTTGTATTATTAGCTTCGGTCGAAATAAAAGCAAGTGACCGACAACCGTCCCCGGATTCGGTACAACAATTCATACAGAATACTGTTTGGATTGGCGCGTTATTGCAGCGCATCTACAATGTTTGCCGAAGGCCGTATACATGGATTCGTTCCGTTTCTGAGACATCGAGTTGCTGGCGTAAAGTTGCGGCTGGGCTCAGCACCAACTCTCTAGTGCAAGCGGCGCTCTCATGGAAACCTCTCATGGTTCCCTGACCAGAGAATGGCAACGACTACAAAATACCTACATATACATTAATGGCCGTGATTTATTTTATTTATCGTATGTATATGAGTGAACTTTTTTATTATTTATATTATTTATGCTTTTTTTTTCATAACATAAATAATATTTCATAATTTAAATGTATTATATAGAGTGTATTATCTTTATGGTGAATTGGGTATTCAAAAAAAACCCAGTCTTATTATATTTCCGAGATATTGATATTTTCGGATTTTTGTTGTTTTAAATAGTTATTTTTCTTTATACATCTGAACCATGACATTTTCATTTATCTTATATACTACCTTTGGATAAAATATATTTCTTCCTATATACTTTCCTCTTGTTTTGGTATCTTCAAAAATATTAAATACCCTTAACAATGTTCTTATGTATCACAATACTATTTTAATCGTACTATTTTTTTTCGTTCTATTTTTAATGTTTTGGGGAAGTCTCCGGTGAAAATATTTTATATAAAAAGTGACGAAACGAAATATGTATCACGGTCGTGTGATCGCGTTTTTACAGTTTATATTTTCACATTGTTATGAAAAATGTTTGTTATTAATAAAATATCAATAAATAATGAAGTAAATAATTTAAAATAAATGTGAAAGTTATGTGATGTTAAGAATTTATAAATAACAAAGCGCATTAAAATTTAAATCAATTTATTAAATTCTGACACAAAAAAATCAACGAATATACTTGTACGACAATTTGATTTTATATTATATTAGGTGAATAGAAAGATAACAGCAGAACAACAATAAATTTTTTAATACCTATATTATTTTTGGGTTCATTTTAAACCACCCATTAATTTATTTTATATGAAACAACAAAGATTCTTAAACTGTGTATACAAATGTTAATACTTGATTAAGTTGTGCCAATGATGTACACATATTCCAAGAAATATACTGCGAGCCGTATTTGTTTATGTTTTAAAAATTTTTGCACATGAATTACGGCGGTGGTCTGTTGTTGTTAAAAATACGAATCGACCTTTAAGCAAAATATAATGTTTATTAGTCAAAAATAAATTGAGTGCCTCGCTATTTGTTTTCACAAGTTTTGAACAAAAAAAAAAATGTTCAAGAAAGTTTTACCGCTGATGAAATTCTGTAGACCCATGACTGAGCGCGGTATTTATAGTCCAGCCAGCGACAGCTTTAGTTTTAAATATTAAAAAAAAAAAAAAAACCAAATATCCATACAAAATGAGTAAACGTTGTATTAGACATAGACGTAATCCGCAATAACAAACGATGACTACATATAAATCACTATCGAAATAAGTGTGAATATTAATAGAAGAAAAATAAAGCTGGGATTATAACAATAATTGAATAAACAAAAAAAATGAAATGACAACGGGCAGGCCAATCCATAAAAAATATTACGTTTCATATTCTACATCTGTAACTTTTGGATGCCGGCTTCAGTAGTGTCATCATGGCTGTTTAGTGTTTGCTTAAACGGTCAGGTCTGTGAGACGCGATCGTGTCACTAAATAACATATTTTTAATATCTCTAGGTTAAGATTTTAGGTTAAGAATGTAAAGCTGATGTTAGTATAGTGAGTAAGATTAAGAAAGGATCACTTAGGTGGTTTGGTCATATGGAAAGGATGAATGAGGAGAGAATGGTAAGAAAGATATATGACGCAAGTGTTGATGGAATCAGAAATAGAGGACGTCCGCGAAAGACTTGGCACGACCAGATAAACCAGATAATGGAGGATGGTTCTGTTAGAAGCCTCAACAATCGGTGAACTTGTATGACAAGATGTATGAATGTGGATGAGGCAAGAATTGTGTGTCAGGACAGAAGAGTGTGGCGCTCTATCCTCTCTGCCTACCCCCACGGGGAAACGGCGTGATGGCAAGTATGTAAGTAAGATTACTTAAATGTTTTCATACGTAAATCGTAATACGGCTGACAAACATATCGAACATCTGTCATCGTGTCATCTCATCTATGTCTGATGGTCATATTGCATCGCATTCTATGATCATAGTTTCTTATTTATGGTAGAACTGTCAAATTATGATATAATGTTAAAGTTTAGTTCGTATTTTTCAAGAATTTTTTAAAGTGGATTTATGTATTACAAAGTAAATATGTAAGAACACCGTTTGTACAATTCTAGAGACAGCAGTACACTACTATATGATACCGACTATCGGTGATCGCTTTTCTGTTTGTGCAAAAAGCAGAAAGCAGTCGACGATAGCCGATGAGACCCTGACCGCGCAGTGGCCGCAATAGCCGCCCGCATGGCCTAGCAGTAAGCAATCGGTGGAGCTGATTGCTTACCTGCTAGTCATTGAATTAATGCAGTTATTTAGTGGTAATCCAGGGGAATTAAGGGACCAACATACCGCCATGAAACCCGCTGGATTGACGAACTCATGAAATTCTATAGAAATACGTGGCAGTATATAACGTTGGACAAAGAAAAGTCGGAGACACTTGGGGAGGTCTTCATCCAGCAGTGGGTATAAAACGACTGATAATGAGGATGAATGATAATAATGGTATGGAATGTAACAGATTGTATGGACACCAACTATATATAACTCTTGTAGTTCTTAACAGATTTCAAAATTTTCTAAAAAGTTGACCTATTGGTAAATAGCTCGGATAAGATCGTTAGCTAATATGTTTTACAAGACAAAAAACAACCTAAAAAACCTTAAAGAGTTTTAGGCAGACGATGTTGTCGGATCTGTGAGAGTGATATGGCTAAAAGTGGTGTACAATCAAAGAACTTAGCAGTTATGGATTAACCATAATCATTATATTTTTTCGCAAATCTGATATCCTGAAGTACTATTTACAACAATGAAAAAGTGTACAAATCTCTTTTGCATTTACATATATCACATAAAAAAATCATTTGATAAAAATATATTTATTTCAGGGTAAAATTAGGTATATCGATGAAAATAATTGAGAATGGGGTTCTTAATTTGGGTGGTGCAGTATAATCCAACATTAAACGAATCATGGACTTTGGATGATCAAAACTGAATTGTCAGAGAGCTGGGACTACTTCAAAGAAATCAAATAATGTAGAATAGAAAAAGCTGAGAGTGCCTAACTACACAATTAAAACAAACCATTTTTTTCGAAAGTCACAAACTAAAACTTCTCCACTCGGTACCTTATAAAGAATTGATAATTAACAGTTTAGAAACCGTAGAAATACAAAAGAATTTAAATTTGGAGAAAACACTAATTAACAACATAAAATTCCCTAATACTTCACCTTTACTGTCCATTTTCGCGTTAACGACCAAATTCTCTCTCACCTTCCCAAGCCCCGGCTCTCTACACCCTCACACTGTATTTAGTTTAGTTACCACATGATGATGAGAGGGCCTGCACCTCTCGAAACTAACTATGTATAACTCAAACGTTAGTAAAATTAAAATAATTTTGTTACACTACATAGTAACCGCCATATTATTTAATGATATGATCCCAAACATTCGTTAACAGAATCGTAATATCGTTTTTTATAATTTTATGAATACTTTGAGTTCATCTGTATATATATTTTAAATATCACTAAATAATGTAAAATTAAATGTCGCTTTCTATGTGTTAATTGAATTCAAAGAGAATATATTTTCACGCTTGGCATTGTCCCGTTTTAATTTTATTTAAAGCGAATTCTTCCCCTGTTTTGTGGGAACACAGTATCCCGTTTACGGTGACTTAACGGCAGTTCTCCCTGTAAACATAAATTTCCAATACGCGGCCATAAAGTGGATGTAGACGTAGGATGCAACCGAGAACCTTCGAAAATTGGAAATGTTTAGCGACTTAGCAATATTTTAATTACTGGCAATTTCATCTCATTATACATGTACTTAAAATCTGCTTCACGGCTATTACGCTCGTGTTTAAACACTATCCAGGAATTCACTTATTATCTGCACCTACTTACAACGGATGACCCATGTTAAAATTATGTCTCGTGTTTACCGCGCCAACTGTCAAAGTGGAAACACGTGTTCACGAGCAAGAACAAATTCACACGTTAAAAAAAACACTTGGACTTTAGTATTCACATGCACATATAACGTCCACGTTGAAGTCACGTCCGCCATATGAGATGTACCACGTAGACCGTAAATCTACCAACATAAAACAAATTGAATTTTTTTTAAGCCAGTTCTTTGGAAAAAATCAACAATCTGAGTTGTCATTCATTGCCTGGATACATTCTTAATCTTTTGATGTATAACCTACAAATATCGCTCTACTGCGTTTATTATCAGTAAAGTCTACAAAATTATATGAAGATTGAGAAAACCAGGACCTGAAAAACATTATGCAAATACAGTCTTTGTTGTGTATGTAACAACAGCTTTAGTTCGTAGCAACTTACAATATATTTAAACAATTTGGTCCTCATTTTCAAAATTCTTCAATTTAAAATGGAAATAGTTCAACATTAATTTGTAAGGTTTATTAATATCAAACTATCTATGTATACCTGTTGAACAAATGAGTTTCATTGGAAAATGTTAAAAAAAAGGTGATTTCGAGGAGCGATCTTATCGAAACATGTGAAAGTGGGTGGCGTTCGGAACGCGTTATGGGTCCGTGCGGTCAGCTGTCGCCGATTGCTCATTGGTTGGTCCTGCTAGCGGCGTGGCCACATCCAATAATATATATTTTTCAATATTAAAAATATAAATGATTTCATAAAACGCAAGCAAATACCCAATCATACATTGATGATTTTTAAATACATAGCCATTCTGGTGATGTATGTCATGTTTCACGCGATTTACGCAACTGATGTTTTGCTATTCTGGTATGCAACGCAGCTTGGTAATGCGATGTGTACACTACCGATGCTGGCGTTTCTAGAATAATATATAATTAATATTCCTTAACTACATAATATGTTTTTCTATATCGGATCTCTCAAAATTATTTAAAATGAAAAATAAAAAAACAGAAGTAAAGCATTAAAATACAATGAAATAACACAAATCAATAACAGATTTTAAACAAATTATAAATATCCCGTTGAGACGAAGCTATTTACATTATATTGTATGAAAAAATATGGATTGCGGGTAGAATAGTAAACGTTAGATTGTGTAAAATGATCACTTAAGCCAGCATAAGATAGGTCATAGGCCCTGTAATTACCCATACTTCCACATTTTCCCATGTAATATAATATAAATAGTCTCAATGAGATATCTCTAATTTGTTTAATAACAATGTTCTTGGAGGCAAAAATCCAGTAATTGTGTATTCTTACAAAAATTTGAACACACTCAAATATTGTTAATTGCTATACAAGGTTACATTTTCGATTCTTCAATATATTATGAATCGATTCTATTTTATTTCATAATTAAAATAAATAAAAAAATTCATTTATTATATTAATGCATATATCAGTTGGTGAGTTCTGGAAGTGATTCTCGTAAAGCTGGAACATCCGTAAAATGCGAAGCGCTTGAGATAAAAACAACAATCGTAAATGATACGTTTATTCCTTAAAATTATATAACAAAGTCCGTCGCGCAGAGCATTTAAATGGTTTAATGTCTTGTTTACAGCCCCTAATTAATGAATATCTGTGGTCACCAGAGGGGAACGGTTGTCTGGAAAAACGTTGTACTTGTATTCCACAAAACATTGAGAAATATTAATGTTTGTGTATATTAATCTACCCCGCAAAAATAATCTGTCAGGTCAGTGGCGTATTCGCAACAATTCTTAATTAAAAGATCTTTATCAAAATCCTGATTAAGTTGGTGTAGTAAAATAGTAAAAGATAAGATGGGCAAGGCGCATAGAGAGTATGAATATGGAACGTGCTTTGAGGTGTATTCATCGAGGGATCCCAAATGGACGGCGACCATATTAATATGGAGCGACAACGTGAGAAAATATCAGGAAGCACTCCATGTTCCTGTATCCAAATGGTGTGGGGAGGTCCAGGACAGTGGAAAGGCTTTCAATAGGCCGTGGAACCGTGCAGCAGCAATATTAAATTGATTTGCATACGTAAGACTAATGGCATATAATTGAATTTCAGTATTAACTGTCTCCAAGGTAGAACTCCATAATCATATACACGAAAATAAAATAATCATTTTTTTATTTTACTCGTTTAATTTACTTGAAACGAGTTCCACCTTGAAAAGGCATTATCAATCTAATAAGATAACAAGACAACTTATATTTATTTGAATGTTAATCTACAGTAAAGGATAGCTGTATAATTTTATTTACATGAGATGAAAAGCGACAATATTATTTCTTTTAAAATTAGCAATATTAACTTTGTGGTTAAAATTCATATTTTTTATTTATTAACCACTGAATTGTGTTTAAATACATCTACCGGTTTCGAAAAATACCATTTCCTTCTTCAGGACGTTAATACTAACTAAAAACATATATTATTGTTTCTTCACCAGAATTATTTAAAAAATTAATTTAGTACCTAACTCAAATTGTTACTTAATACAAATTTACTCGAATAATTATTAGAAAAAAATTTTAGAATGGGACTCATAGTTAAATTTAGTTGGTTGTTTATAATTATTTGATTAGTTTTACATGCTTTATTTATCTCCAACGATTCGAAATTATTTAATTTGTGACCACTACCGTTTATATGCAAAATTGACAATCCTAAATTTTTATCAAAACCGTGACCATTTTCTATCAAATGATTAGTAAATTCTGAAAACCCACTATTGTTCAAACATCTCAAATGCTCCCTTACTCGTATAATAAAATTTATATCCGTTTTACCAATATAAAATGCAGCACATTCCTTGCAACTAAGTTTATAGACGCCAGAATTGTTAAATTTATCATCTTTGTCTTTAGAATTTATGAGTAAATTTCCTATACTATTATTTGTATAAAATGCCGGTCTAATGTTTCGTGGTAGATGTTTAGATATTTGTTTCTAAAAGTTATATATGTATAAAATCCTACGCCAATTATCATTATGTTTTATCTATGATTTATAAAGTTGATTATTATATTCTTTTAATTTATTTTTTAAAATAGTGTCTATCAAACCTGTATTAAACCCGTTATTAACTGCTAATTTTTTAATTGTATTCAATTCAATATTGAAATTGGATGTTGACATAGGAATATTGACTAAACGATGTATCATGGAGTGGAACCCTGAATGTTTGTGTGATAATGGATGATTAGATTCATTGTGTATGATAGTATCTGTAAAAGTTGGTTTTCTAAAAATGTTGAATTCAATTTTATTATTATTTTTAATCGATGTTAGATCCAAAAAATTTATGGTCGAATTATTTTCCATTTCTAATGTGAATTATATTTTATTATTAAATGAATTAATGAAATTTAAAAATGTAGTTAGTTGACGTTGTGAACGTCAACTAATAAAGGTTTTGTCCTGAGACAATCTGGTAAATTTATATTTAGTGCAATACGCAATAGTAAGTACAGTAGGCGGAGGATGGTGTGGAGCCGTCGCGAAGTGAAAAATGTCTAATTAGAGATTGTTTCTGTACTACGAAGAATAAATTGTTTAATTTCGTTCTGCGCTAGCCGCTAGTCTGATTCATCTCCCTCGCTTTAGAGAGAATTTAGCCAAAATGAAAGAAAATTCAGTGAACCCCTACAATACAACAAATGCACAAAGGATGGCCAAAATGCCATCCCCTTTCGCATAAAGGCTTAACACGCCCTAATAAGATCAGGGTCCCAATAACGAAGTGAATGAGTTTTTCAAATTTAGAAGATTCAGATTCCCACCATAGAAAAGATGGTAAAAAGCCAGATGAAATATTTGGAGAAAGCGTCTCAAAGAATCGTGATATTGGAAATTGATCAAAGGGCAAATAATCAGAAATCAATAAATTACTTATTATCTAGCAATATTTTAATATGTCCCAGAATACACAATTACTGGATTTTCAACTACAAAGACACTGTTATTTAACAAATAATATATATCATAGAAACTAAACTAGTTTTTATTATAGTTCATGGAAATATATGGAAGTACGGGTATTAAGATTAATAATTAGATTCTCATGGTGACATATATGCTGTTTCAGGGAAATGAATGATCAAATTTAGTCCATAGATGGCGATAGTGTAGTGGTACCACATATTAACATATTTACAACTTTCAAAAAATTAATAGATATGGAGATTGATTAATGGGTGAGAATGGTGAACGTTATATTAAGCCAGCCGAAGACAGGTTGTAAGCCCTATAATTACTCATACTTCCCTATATTTCCATTAAATACAATCAAAAATACTTTATCTCTATGAGATATCTATTATTTGTTTATTTATTATCGATTCGTTTATTTCTTGTTTCATGAAAACATGTTATATTATAATTAATTGCTGTTTAAAACACGTGACGTAATAAGGTTTTTGTGTAACAGCGTAATAATTTAAATTAATACTTAACTACATTCCATCGGCACTACAGTGTTTAAATTTTTTATTCTAACAACAGAAATGGACTGTTTTTTTATTTAAGAAATAAACTCCAAAACAAATAAGTCTCATCTACATAATTCATTTATTAAAAAGGAAATTGACTCTTTACTTCAATGAAATGTGTCAGTTTCCTTTCAAATTTGTCCATGTGTGTCACACAGTAAGACTTTGAGAAATTATTTAATATATGTTTATACATATAATACAATAAAATTTGTATTTAACCACGTTATTTTTACATGAAAAACCAACCGGTTTTGAAAAAATCATTTTTCTTATCAGGTAAAAATTAACTAAACCTGAACTAAATCTTTTGTATCAAATTAACTAAATCTTTTGTATCAAATGTTTACTTATAAGAAAAATAATTTAAGAAATAATTCTAGCATAAGACTGCACAAAATATAAAATGAGTGTAATATTTTTTTCATTATCATACTAATATCATAATTTATGTAGTCAGGTACAAAATAATACAATTTTTGTTAAAATTCGTTATTATTTAAGATTTTTTTTCATGTTTTTTATTTGAGCACAGAATTTGAACATATCGCACACTTAGATCAAAACTAAGACAACTCAAAAAAACAAAAATGTTGAGCTGATTTTGTATTCGGATACTCTGTCATATACGCAACTAACTTAGCCCCAATTCTCAAATAGTGTCATTTTAGGATACAAAGATCTAAAATGTTATTTAGTTTCATAACTTTACTAAAACAAAATGTATAAAATAGTTTTTATTTTTTTGTCTACTGAAAAATGACTTTTTGAGTTGTTTTAATTTTGATCTAGGTGTGCGAGACATTTTTCGCCATATATTATATATTTTATCAAATTAATCAATTGGAATTGGGGCGAATTATCAAAGTAAGCTATAAGTGAAATCATTCATTGGTAAATTTCAGCGGCATTCTCTTGACTTTTAATGAATTTATCTTTCCGCACTCTTTATCAGATTTTTTATCAAATTTAATTTAAATATTTAAAAAATTAGGTCTGTTTTCATATTCTCTCATAGTAATAGAGGTGTTTTATTATAAGAATGAATGAAAGGTTATGCAATGACGATTTGACTCCATGATTCGAACCATCATGAATTTCGGAAACACTTTTTCAATAACAGATTGTCGTAACTGTCTCAACGGTGTCCGGTAGAGAAGTAACGCGTGTAGCGGGGCGCCCGGCGACACTTCCGGCCAGCAGCTACACGACGTCCGTAGGTGTATCACGCTCTAGCGGCGCACAGCGGACGCGCTATTGGTAGATTGCTTTACAATCCACAGATGCCATTGTGTGACCAGTTCACTATATTTCTGACGTTTTTTCAAATGTTGTAAAAGTGTTTTTACTATTTAAAACTAGGGTGTAGTGTGGTTTAGAAATGAGTTACGTATCAGTAATAACGAAAAATGAAAATATTGAGAATTACTGATATAATAAGATAAATCTTTGAAGAAAGTTCTATTATAAGCATATATTGTATAATTTAACTGAAGAAAGTTTTCAAAGATAATACAGTAAAAATAGAATAGCTAAAATAAACAAGTATTCTGTTGGATGGATATAAATGAAACAATGTTATAACTCTACTTGAGTTTATTAGCACTACTCGAGTTTTGAGAGAAACAGTAATTCTCATCGACGTGTGAAGTATTAAACTAACTACGCATAAAGAAAGGAGACAAGGCTTAGGCGGTAGACATATAAGTAATTAGGTGCTGACAGATGGTGGGGGAGGGGGTGGAGTTACTGGTGAACAGTGGAGAGGTGGTTGTAATGGGACTATTGAGATGAGTAAGAAAATGTAATATTGTTTAACAAGTTAATACCCGAGTTCAAATTCCTTTTTATTTCTAAACATTCAAAATTATTCATTTTATTACCTTTACGTGTGACGGAATGGAGAAGTTTAAGAAGGAAGAAGAAGTAAGTTCAAGTAGAGTAATACCATTGTTTCATTATTATTATTATTATTGTTTCATTATTATTATTATTATTGTTTCATTATCATTAAGAACACATATCGAACCTAGCTAAACGCATAAGAAAACTAATTTACTTTTTTAAAGGAATACGATGTGTAATTGACTATAAACTCTTAAGATCGGTGTACTTTGCACTCTGCTACTTCTTAATTAATTATGCTATTTTAGTTTGGGGAGGAGTAGCAAAAATAATATTAAAGTCGGTTAAAAGAGCTCAAAAGACAATTCTTAGGCAAATAAATATCCATCTGATCTTATATTTAAAGAGTACAAGTACAGTACAGAGTACAGTATTAGACAAATTTATATGTTGAGACTCGTCCAATATTTATATGTTAATAACAACTCACCCTAAGCAATAAATCATGGACACAGTACAAGACAAACAACAAATATCCACACGCCTGTTCCGAGAGCAACAACGAAATTTTATCAAAGATTCTACATGTTCTTAGCTCCGATACTGTACAACACACTCAGTACTAACTGGAAATCGTTCACTTCCAATAAATAAGATTACACAAATATGGACCCAATATATGATCCAATTGGGTAGAGAGCAATCAGAAACATAGCAATCCAGCATTCTAATATAATTATTACACAGTGCCTACACTAATAATTCTACTACTACATTTTTATTAATTTTTTTCTCCATTTTTATTTTTGTCGAATCTTTATTAAATAACAGCACAAAAAACTGCCTACTTTAACACAGATTTTAATCTAGCAAAGTACCCAGGACAACGCTGTATATATCAGAGGTGGAGTCTACTCCATCGCATACAATAAACTACGAGTATTTAATTGCAATATAATTGTGTCTTATGTTTATCATGTTATATTATAATATATTCACCTCTGTTATAATAAAAACATGTATGTCAATAAAGTCTAATAAATATATTTATATCCATCCAATATGATGAAACTCTACAAAGTTAACGCCGATTCTACCAATAATTTAAGTATTATTGCTATTTGTTAACTTATTGTCATACAACATTATATATCATATTTTTCGAAACCGGTAGATGTATTTAAAATCAATAAGTGGTTAATAAAACAAAGTTAACAATAATGAATTTTAACCACAAAGTTAATTTTGACAATTTTAAAAGTATAATAATTTATGTATCCTGTTATTTATAACGTAGGTTTTCAATTCATATAAATTGATATTATTAACGCACCAGAAATAATCTGCCAATAATAACGATAACTGGTATATTTTTAGAAGACCGACACCAGGCTCTACATTTCGTAATTTATCGCATCCAATAGTTGCAATGTTTCTTTTCTTTATTTCAAAATAGATTTAATGCATTGAATGACCAGATTTTATGAGTATCAATCAACCGTTTACTTCTTATTTTAAAAATTTATTTTATTTATTTTTGTAGCACAAAAATTACATAGGTTAGTCGGTAGAATGTACGATGTATGCAAGGAAAGCGACTTTATTATGAATGTCAACAGGTCGAAAGTGATGCTATTTGAGAAGGAGGAAAGGAAGACACCGTGCTAAATACTTCTAGATGATGAATATTTGGAACATGTAGATGAGTTTGTGTATTTGGGAAGCATGTTCGATAGAAACGGAAAGACAGAGAAAGATATCGAAAGGAGAAAGGGAATAAAGTGAACGGCGCTTTGATTGGAATTATAGCTAATAAAAACTTGTCAACTGAGGCAAGACTAGCTATTGACAATGGAGTCCTGGTACCAAAACTGTTATATGGAAGTGAGGCTTGGAGCTGGCAGAAGAGGAACGAAAGTAGACTGAATGCAGTGAAAATGAGAAATGTGGCAGATCCATTTATGACAGATTAAAGAATTAAGAAATAATAAAATAATGTAAAGCTGATGTTAGCATAGTGAGTAAGATTAAGAAAGGATCATTTAGGTGGTTTGGTCATATGGAACGAATGAGTGAAGAGAGAATGGTATATGACGCAAGTGTTGATGGCAGCAGAAGTAAGGGATGCCCGCGGAAAACTTGGCATGACCAGGTATACCAGATACTGGAGGATGACCCTGTTAGAAGCTTCAATAATCGTCGAGCTTGTATGAGAAGATGTATGAATGTGGATGATGTCAAGACAGAAGAGTGTGGTGCTCTATCCTATCTGCCTACTCCCGAGTGGAAACGGCGTGATGGTAAGTAAGTAAGTAAGTACTTCACTAGACGTGGTCTGTTTTAAAGAAATTATCTGTACAGTTTTTAAAAGTTGTAATCGTTATAAAGTAAGGTAAGTAAGTATAATATAAAGTAAAATATAAAAAAGTTATGTAAAAAATGTACAATCAGAAGTTATAAAATGTTATTGTAAAAAAAAAGTTATGAAAATATATTTGTCTATAATACAGTTGGAGACAAAAATGTGTGTGACAAATTAGTTAAATTTTGTTTTCTATCCGCATCACGCAACCACTTTTATATTTTTCGTTTAAAATCATTAACTTGTTAAATATACGCGGTGCACAAAACAAGAAAGTTTGTTAACCGAATTCGGTATTCATTTTTGGCACTGAAAAGTATACTAAGATTTTGCCCCTAGTTTCCTTTCGATCGGATCGTGGAAGTAAAGTTAATTTAAAAAAAAAATAGTTTTAAGATTGATCTGGTAAACAGTTGTCTTATGTCCAAAACTCGAAAGGATTTAAAGTGTTATTTTATTTGACCCCTTCACTATACCCGAGTAGTTGTGATTTTAGACTTGAGTTTTTGATACAAAGTTTCGGGGTTATACAAAATTTATAATTGATTAATTCATTTTACTAATCTATTTTTCTATGATTAAATTAATTATAATTTCAATGTGCTTCATTAAAGAGTTAGTGACTTTATAGATACCATGTTAAAATAATCATAGTCGAAATAACAATACACGAACAATTTAACAAAATTATAGAATCGAAAGGGTCCTCATTCAAAAGAAAACCAAAACATACCTTGCGAAATCACGTCCGGACGTTCAAAAGCTTCCAGCGTTAAAAATGGCCGTGAGCAAGTTGCCACCCCTCGCTATAGCGTAAAGCCTCTCGTTCCCGGTTACAAAAAGAATGCCAGAGGGTGGCCACCCCGCCGATCCCCGAAGCAGTGGTGTGAACCCCGTATGTCTCCGCTCACTGTCACCGGACTTTAGGCTAACACTTATATGCGAGTCAAAGTGGGGATTATAATTTCACCATTAGGGGTCGTTTAAGTGCTATTTTAATATTAACAAAAGCGGAATGCGGTATTTTGTCTCTTCAAACGAATGTTACAACACGGTACTTATAATAATAGATCGTAATATGTTGAATAATCTGATTCTCCATATTATAATGGTACTGATGTTTATCTATTTTTGTGTGTTTATAGCCCGGGTAAATTACTATTAATATACATAATAAGATCCCACCGGAACAACATTCAAAAAGTCAATCATCGCAAAATTCCAAGAGCTTTTTATGATACATTATCAGCACTAAAATCAAATGTGGTGAATGAAGAGAATACTGGATATTTGTAAGTGGGTAGCATTCTGCATATTAGCCAATTGGCCTAATGCTAATTGCTGCAATTACTCCAATGAGATTGTTAATAAATGTCCATACATATCTAGGATTTCTATTATTGGACAAAAACAAAACTGACAAGGACAAAAATCCGTGGTAAGTTGTCCACAAAAATAAAGATAACACTACATAAAACTGTATTTTAATGAGACCAGAGACCAACAAAAGAACATGAAGCAACACTGGATATATTTGAAAAGTGGACCCCTACGAAAATTTTCCAAGCTATTAAAGAAAATGGGTGTGGCAAAGCTGAAACAACCAGAAATTTTACGATCTGAATATTGAGCTGATTCTTAATATTAGTAAGGCTTTGATGGCTAGGCTATCTAAATGCTAAATGATGCGCAATGCCCGAAATGTCTCCTTAATAATAAACATGACAGAAGTCATGACCAAAATGAGGTATTAAAAAAAATCTTGGCGTTAGAAATTTTTGGGAAACAGCCCAGTTGAGACTTATGGAGATGTATTCTTGAAGAAGTCAGAACCAGAGCCAGGTATGATAATGATATATAAGAATACTAAAATTAATGGTGATAATAAGCGATGCAGAATGCTATACGTTCATGTTATGCAAATTTGTTTTTGTACCTATTAGACTGTTAAATTACACAAAATAGGTATTAAGTCTAAACAGATAAAATCTACAAAATAATGTGAGAATTACCCGTTTTATTTTAAATGTATGTATTAAGGCACACAGGTTGACAATACAAATTTTTTGTTTCGCTAATAATCCTACTACTTAAACCGTATCTATTGAAAGGTTGAACTAAATGTAACAAAATCGCCCATTGTGTCCCTAATTTGCGAGTACAATAATAGTTTCTAGTGCATTTGTGGACCCCATTCTCCGGGACACGAGCAATTGTGTTCAGGAATAAAGATAAAAAAAAACGAAACAGCCTACAATAACGCCGGGTAATTGCCGCGGCGATCGCCATCTTTGGGCGGGAACTGGGCCGTTAATCCGAAGGAACAAACGCCGAACGCCCGCGTTCTGTTTTTAAAATTTCAAACGTTGTTATCGCTTTGCGGGCGAGGGCGTAACGGCGGAGGGGGATTATAAAACATGCTAAACTGCTGTTAATTCTTTATGTTTTTTAAGTGTTTCATATTAAATCTTCGCAGCGAAGATAATGTTGTTTAATGTCGAAAAATCATGAATATTAAAATCGCTTCCCTGTAAAGTCAGTCAGTAATTTCATACTGCGTGGTAGTGGATTCGATATCACCGTCATCATACTTTAGACACATTCTTCATTTAAGATCTCCTGGATTGGCCAATTGGTAATTTGTTGTATGGTGTAATGGTGGCCAATCTAGGAGATCTTAAATGGAGAATGTGTCTAAAGTATGATGACGATGATATCAAATTCACTACCACGCAGTATCAAATTACCATTAATATAATCCATGACACGAACAAATAAAATTAGATAAACTAAAGAATGTAGAGAAAAGAAAAGACTAATTATCTATAAACGACATTTCTAAAGCATTTGAAAGCCACATATTCCTATTCTAACTATTTAATTCTCATAACCATTTATATTCTTAAATAATAATTAAGCGTATTAATTAGAAGAATATACATATAAAATCAATGCTATGCTACAGCGACATTATTTTTGAAAAACACGACAAATTTTCGTACCTATATGTTATACTTTTTCAAATGAATACATCTTCTTTGAAAGCCATTTAATTTGCTTTTACGGAATCTAAAATACCTTGGAGTTAACCGATAGCAGACGCCAGAATTAACAATTCATTTTTATTAAATTTTGGACACACTGATACAACTTATATTATTAAGGAGAACACATTCTTATTGTGAAGTCGTAATTATTCAGAACATAGATCTGTGATATTTTAAATACTAATTAAATGTATTAATTCCGGTGGAGCAAAACAATATTTTTCGATAGAATTGATTTTATATGTATATCTTTATAATTAATATATTTAATTAGTATTTAAAATATCACAGACCTACGTTCTGAATAATTATAACTTCACAATAAAAACGTGTTCTCCTAATAATATATTTTCTTGGCCTATCCTCATATTTTTAATTACAATTCTAACTATAGATAATTATAAATTATAACTTATCCGTTGCGCGAACTTTTTGATCTTGGTCTTATTCCGATATAAAAATAATTTTTCAATTCGTTATTTAGACACTGGAATCTTGTTTTTTTACTTATCTTTTCATAACATAAATATTATTTTGTTACTTAAATGTATTCTTTTTTTCCATTTTTTTATTTTAATATTGGAAAATATAATACATTTTAGATATATATATATATATATATATATATATATTTCTTTTAACATTTATTTCTTCTTTATGAGAGTAGGACTCGTGTGTAAAGGAGTATATACGAGATAATTTATGTTTCAGTTAGTCTGTGCATATATATATATATATATGTATTATCTTTATGGAAAAAAAAGTTCGATTACGCTGGAATAAACATATTAATATTATTAATATTATATATAAATAAACAAAACATATTTGGACACAACATTTTGAAGGTCTATCACATCCACTAACATTATCATAGCCGACGACCTTGAATACACCTTAAATAAAATAAAACTCCTGATAGCCATAAACACTTCCGGTACCGACATCAGGCAACAATAACATGGAATCAGCAGCCATCTGGAAGACCGTATCGCGAGTCTCACTCTTCTAGCCGCCGCCTTCTATACATCATCTCTAAAAACCGCCTTTGTAACTCTTCGTTTATAGGCATATAATTGTGCAGCTTAACATTTTTTCTAAATCAGTAATCTGTGCTCAAGAATAAACTAAAAATCAAACGTAACTAATTTTTTTCCTGTTGTTTTACGCACCGGTATATGCAAGGTGTGTTCAAGGTCGTCGAGGGTGATGATGATAGTGGAAGCGATAGAAGTCCACAGCATGTATATCCATAAACATTACCTACTGATTTACGAGAAATGGCATTAAACGAATTTCAAAAAAATATTTAAAAAATCTCATCAGTAACAAGAATCCGATTCGTGACGTAAGATGCTGCAACGTCCGAATGGACCTTGAGAATCTACGACGGCTATTGAGACCATGCTTTATATTACGTGTAAATTTTACAAATGCGATAAAATTTTCCCTTGAAAATATATACACACTTCCCATTTCGCTCGGGCCGTACCTAGCGCCATGCTGACTGCGTTTTCAATTTTTATATAGGTACATCATTCCTTTGGAACAATAAGGTATCACCTGACATTTACATTAAAGTGAGATATTTAGTATTACTGTTAATAATAATTATAATAATAATTGTTAGGAGTAATAATAATAATAATAATAATTTATTTTTGAGTTTCTAAAATTGTTAGAGAGTGTAACATTACATTAAACATACTGAAATTCAGGAGGTTTGGTCATATGGAAAGGATGAATGAGGAGGGAATGGTAAGAAATATATATGACGCAAGTGTTGATGGAACCAGAAATAGAGGACGTCCACGGAAGACTTAGCACGACCAGATAAACCAGATAATGGAGGATGGTTCTGTTAGAAGCCTCAACAATCGGCGAACTTGTATGACATGTATGTATGAATGTGGATGAGGCGAGAATTGTGTGTCAGGAGAAGAGCGTGGTGCTCTATCCTCTCTGCCTACCCCCTCGGGGAAACGGCGTGATGGTAAGTAAGTAAGTAAGTAAGTAAATTCAGGAGCATTGTTGAAAGTTTTAGGAGCAAAGTTGAACACTTTATTTGATGCTCTGCCTGCAGCACTAGTATTAGACAGTGCTCTTCGGTACAGTAGCTAATACAAATATTTGGTGAAAGTAAGCGTAAGTTAATGTAAAATATCAGTACAAAAATAATATAGTAATAAAAGTAAACTGATTCCTGATTTGATACTTTACGAGTCAAAAATGTTTAAGGAATATGTGAAATTTTCACAATCGTTTTTAGCTGCAAGTCTACATACTTAGAAATAAATATTTTCGAAATCGTACATTTTTAATCTATATCATTGCTTTAAGGCCTAAATTATCTAATATAAAATAGTCTGTCCGCTCCAAATTCGATAAACTTTAAATTCGTGTATTCAATATATAATTTAGAATCAATAAAACATTTAAATTAAAAGAAATAATCGCATAATTACGATTTTTTTTTGACATGGTTGAGATTAGGCACATATTTCTTGAACATTTTTGAATTGTAATTTAGTCAGGTATTCACCCATATAATATTATGTAGTACTATTGTCTGTAACACCCTGTATGATAATATTATTCATGATATACCGTAATGTGACTGCGATTGTGACGATGATTGCTAACTAAGATTTCACTGTTGTTATTTTTTTTTCTAATGTACCAGTCATTGCTTGAAGAGTTATGAATAATCAGTTACCAATCGTCTTTACAATCGAAATAACGATAATAATAAATACATACATACATAATTTTAGCAATATTTGAGTATGTCCAAGAATACAAAATTACTGGATTTTTACCTACAAAAGCCCTGATATTAAACAAATATCAGATATCTCATAGAGAAAAAGCTATTTTTTATTTATTATTTGGCTGTAGGACGAGTTAATTTAAATTCGTTTAAATTAATAAATTCGCAATGGGATACTAGGTAAGAGAACTAGTCACAATTACAAGTGCACCAACTTTCCACTAATCTTGTGATAAATCCTAATTTGCATCGTATTCATATCATCTGCAGAAATATTTTATTTCCCTCTTGAGTGCGGGATGAAAAACTCCGGAACTAATGATGGACGATGTCGCAAACGGGTGTGGATGGGTGTCCGGTTTGGACCCACCCGGACCAGACCCGGGCCTATAAGCCAATTAATTCCAAATCAGTACTTGGCGACAAGATATTATAAGAAACGAGTTCGAAACATGGAGGAAGCGCGCTCCAAACCCAAGGTCGTGTATTATTATTGTTCAATTTTTTTATGTCTGCGCTGGATTGTGAACTTACCGTGATGGCGGTTCTACATCTTTAACTTTGAACATTCTTCGCAGGCTATATTTGTTTAGGATTATAATGATCGTTATGTTCTTTGTAATAAACCACTGTGATTAAAAGTAACTTCTTTGAATAATGTGGAGTAGATTCCTACCCATCCGAATTACATAAGTTGTTATAAATTTATCATAAGTGAAGAGAAAAGTCGTTGGCAAGGTGAGTTCCAAGTTTTCTCCGCTGATCTGGCCGGTGGAGGATAGACCGCCAGGTTACATCTCAACAATATATACTAGTAGATGAATCGATAAGTGTATGTTACGTTTGTAAAAATACGTTATATTTATACATTATTGTTCCCTCAAACAAAATTATTTATAATAATTTATGGAACATTAAAATTTTTTTTTTTTGTTTGAATAGTTAATTCGTGTACATTATTTGTTACTTATTTTGTATCAAATACTCTACCGGTTTCGACACGTCCGTGTCATTTCCAAGCTTTGTTAAAACTATCTTAAAATATACAAGTGGAGTAATTAGGTGTTGTTAATCTTGATGATGGGGGGGCGAGGTAGGGTGAATTTGGGGGAAGTGATAAAAATAAGAGAACATCGTTAGTAAAGGTGATTTACAGGGTGTTATTATTTTATACAAATTAAGTGCGTCAATTAAAAATTAGAAAGATATTCATACAGATAGCTGCCACCATTGTTAATATTTTGTTCATAATATTAATTTTTTGATAATTTCTAAAGAGGACAATTTGAAAAATTTGTTGCATATTTAATACAATATAAGTTACAAATATACAATGAATAAACTCTTAAATACTTAATGCCCAAAATATACAAAAAATTTAAAATTAGTATTCAAAAAATCGCTCGTAAGAATTTTTCCTTTGCTCAAATCACTTAGCGCGCACTAATACTACTGTCCTGTTTGTAGGTTATTTTATTCTTAAATAAAAAAGTTAGATGCCTAAAAAGGAGACATTTCTAAAGCAGACAATGTCATAGCTGTCAAGAATACTTATACGAAAATATAAATAAGGCCACCATTCCACAAAAATTACAAACATGTCGATGAGACTGCGAGATTTTTCCACGTGCAAAAAAGAAAAATAAACAATCACGCGAAAGAGGCTGACGAGCCAGCCATAAAAATACTCCTTACCCTCCGATTGGCCCTCGAGGAAGATGAGAGTCTGGAATAGGTTGGATCTGTCACAATTTTTACGTCACCATTTTCCTGGCACGTGATCCGAATGCAGTGCCCAGACAGACGGGGATATCTGGAGGGCCGCCGCACGGGGTGGACCGCGAGTACACCCCATCCACGGGAAGAATTAGATACGTGAATAATGAAAGGTACGGCGATTGCTCTGAGGGGGGTGGGATCAGCGGGAGTTCCTGGGATATTTTGAATTTCAAATTATATTTTAAATACTTACGTAATAGCATCGTTTTCTTAATTATTTCTGGGGTCGGATTTATACTTAATATTTTTGGGGTGTACACTAAGTAATATAAGACTTAAATGATATTTTGAGCTGAATGTAAGATATTTTTATTATGACTGCGGGAAGATATATGGGGATTTTGAATTGATGTATTATGAGTTGTTTAGGGAGCCCTAAAACTCAAGGTCTATCATTTTAGCTACTAAGGTCTTGTAAAAAATAATTAAAACATCACGGAATAAAAGTGATATTTACATAATCTGGTCATTTATTGCACTGGATCTACTTTGAAGTACTGATAAGTTACTGTGATGTCCTTAGGATTGCATAGTTGTATGTGTGAGTGTGTGTGTGAATGCCGCACCGCCGGGGCATGCGTGCGGGGTCATAAAGTTAAAAAAACATCTAATTTATGAAATTTTCTACTAATGTTGTGAATAAGTTTAATATTAAGTCATAACGTGAGTAAAATTTGTATGAAAACATATATTTTCGGTATTTTTAAACGAAAATAATTACAGCACAGATTCCACGACCGCCATGGTCGGATAGAGCGGCGTATTGACGTTCGTTGGACAATTAGCATATTTTATAAGACTGAAAATATATTACATAAAAACTGATTATTATGTTTTTGATATGCAACTTACTTTAAATAGTAGCTGTAGTTTCGAAGCAAGTGAGTAAATATAATATATTATTTAAAAACGTTTGTTTTCGATAATTGATAATATGTCCTGCAAATTGAATGGTTTATAACACTATTATTTTTTTATATTTTGTTAATTTGTTTAAATTGAAATTTATTTCCATAATCTTGGCTTCAAGATTATAAAAAATATATATTTCGTTTACGTAATAATTTACCAAAATTTAGATAATTTTGTAGCACGCAGAAAATGCATCTGATGGTCGCGGTCTTTCTTATAATGCTTGTATTGTCTTAATTATGATAAATAACATTCAGTTTATGAGTATTAAATAAGTATACAGGTTTTATCTAAGTAATAATTTAGAAAAATCTCAAATCTAGGTCTACTTCTGATATAAATGAATAATAAGAACCCACATTTTCGAAAAAAAACGCAATAATTTAAATTATCATTTAAAGTAGTACCTTAATACGACGATAACTACTTAGATCTCGTTTATTTATTATAAATATACTTAAACAGTGTTTATTTATATAATATTATTCATTGATGTTGCTTCATTAAACGGTTAACATTAACAAATAAAATGGTTAATTTCTTTGTAATTGTCTAAGTATCCGATAAAGAATACGTATTTTTTACCAGCCAAAGTATTATTTTGTAAAATCACTACCTATTTGGAAAAAAAATATTTCTGAGCGTTAAAAGGAAATCGCGATAAGAAAAACAGATCTTCTGAAAAAGAATGCCTGTCGATAAACATTTCCGCGGAGATTTAAAAAAAAATGTTTTTTCTTATAAAAATACTTTTTTAGAAAAACAAAAAACACATTTTAATGTAGAATTCAGCAAGAAGTGATGTTCTTCATATTTGTGTTTTTATATCCCTGTCAAAGTGGATGAAAGCGATATTTAAGGGTTGAACTGAGGAAGCGCTGTGGATCTTAAAGACCGACAGGTGTGCTGGATGGGTGTGGAGTAGGCAGTAGCGTATTATGTGTATAGCCTTTCAAGATATTTAGTGTCACGACGACAGGAGTTACGAAGATTTTATTTATTGCATTATAAAATAAAGTATGTTTAATGATATCGATTGTGTCAATACCTATAGTGGTAATGGCCCGTGTTCACGTTTGAGATTATTTTTCATTTATTTAAACATATATAACATCTGTTCAGCTGCAAAAAAGTTTATTACATATATTTTACACATATTTTAAAGTGCATTGCCCAACGAGGCAAGCCTGTTTTAGGCCAAATTGGTAAACAAATACATTTTACAAAACCAAAACTCATTGAAGGCAAAATACAATAAAATCGAATATATAACATTCAAAGTAAGTAAACGTTAAAATATTTAAAAAAAAATGCATATATATATATAAAATAGAGAGAGAAAAAAAATATACCAATGCGCACTACAATATATAATGTAAGCACATGTAAGGTAAAAGAAAATATGCAAGATCAAAACACACATCTTCTCTTCTTAATTTAAACAACCTATTTAAAACATCCCTTTAAAAGCCTTAATATCACTTAAACTTTTAATATTATTTCCAATTTGATTGCATATTCTGGGAGCTTGAAAGGTGAATAATCTTTGACCAAAACTAGTTTTCATTCTTGGAACTACTTTAAGCTAATTTGCTCTTGTAGGATAATATCTTTCAGTCCTCACAGATGGAGCGCTTATTTTCCTATAAAAGCTAGATAGTATATTTAACATATTCCAAAACCTGAAATTACCTAAAAAGTGGCTGTGAAGGATACAAAAAGTCACGACGGTGTATTACTCTGAGTATAGCCTTCTAAGCAATGCTTACTTGATATATATGTACACCTGATGCACTCCCCTAACTATTAATACCATAGCTTAAGATGGATTGGCACAAAGCATTTTAATGAGATATTTTAATCTAGACAATTTCTAAGATGTTCCGTTCCTCAAATAATACTATGGTATTAAAATAACATTAACTTGTCTATTCTCAACAAACTTCCGCTTTGGAGAATAAAAATAATATGAACTTATGCACCAACCCAAAAAAATAATATAAATTATTTATAACTTTTTTCTTAATCCTTTATGAGTTAAATTTTACACGACAACCGGTTTCGGAAAATACCCTTTACTTCAACAGAATGTCAAATAAACTAACTAAAATCACATTCCAAATTGCTCTAATGCATTTAAATTAATTATTAAGGAGAACACATTCTCATTGTGAAGTTGTAATAATTCAGAACACATTAGAAAGATATTTATGTAAAAACAATTTTATCGAAAAATATCGTTGTTGTTACCGGGATTCGAACCTGGACCTTTTCCAATCCGATGAAAAGCCAGATGATGTAAGAATGGATGAAAAACTGCATAGATTCAAAATGAAACTAAGCAAATGTGTGCAAGAGAAATTGTAGCAAAAAGGAACAATACACAGTGAAATCTCGATCGATCGTTCCTCGAATAATCTATTTCTAGTCGCGAATTAATTTGATACAAAACACTCAAAAATAGATAGCATGGATTGTTCCTCATGCATAATTTTATCGCATTAATCGTTTAAATTACGCAGCATACTTCGCAGCTAAATGCTTGGTTTCGATTAACGACACTCGTAAAAAATGTGTAGAACCTTCGAGAGAGAGGGAGAGAGAAAGCTGCGACTGACTGCCGCTTGACATACGATACAAAGTTTAATTAATTTAATTTTTGTTTCTGTGCAGCTTTCTAATTTTATTTACTTGTGAAATATGTATCGTTTTAGAATATGTATTCAAAATTTAATTACGAAAAATGTAACTTTTTTCTATATTCCCGCATTCATAGTTTATTTCAATATCGAGATACCCTCGAAAACGATGAATAGAGGTTTAATTGTACGTAACGGATTTTTTTTTTGAAAACTCGTATCAAATAGTCCTGAGAAGGACTTTTATACCTACATAATTTTATATAGCGACGTCAACTAATAATATCAATAATAATTCACTAAGATTTTGAATCACTTTCATTTTGGCTTTTGCTTTGAACAGTTGTGTAAGGCAGAATTCACGATAAAAGGCCTTTGAGAATGAGTAATGCTACTTACTAGAAACGTCGAGAGTCTAAAAGTCCTTCTTAGGAGTATTTGATGCAGGTTACCCCAAAAAATAATTCGTTGTATTTTATCGGTGAAAACCTTAAGTATAACATATATATATATATATATATATATATATATATATATATATATATATATATATATATTTATGTATGCATTATATTAGTGATAAATAAATAAATATATTTATATTTATAGATTTATTCCTCGATGGTATAAGTACGTATTCTATTTCTACTTCTAGTATTTATTCGGCTATCGAACGATAGCGATAATGTTGGTGATTATTACTTTATTTGTTTTTTAGTATATCCGTCTCTTCTGTTCCCAATTTTGCCTTAAATTATGAGATGCAGAATCTGGATGTCTCTTGATATGCCCAAAATATTGCGATTTTCAGAATTTTATTATTTTAAGAATTTATTTTCCATTTGTATCCGGGTCATCACATTATCATTTGTAACCCAGCTTAAGTACGCAAAATATATAAAACATTTGCACTCCCTACATCGAACCGAACGCGACTTTCACCCATCGCGTCACGCTCATAAATCGGTTTGACAAACACGAGGAAAGGACACAAATGAAACATCGTCTTTGGAATAGATCTCTTCAGATTTTTATCTTTATTTTAGATTTGGTGTTTCATTGTAAAATCGACAAATCACATGTTAAAATGTCGCCACCCTCGCGAGAGTAATATTTGTATTATGGCGCGCGCCGAGCGGCTGTATTTCACGTCTTCGAATGGGGGATGTCGCAGAAATTTGGCTTTGCCATTTGCTGAAATACGGCAAAAGTAAAAAACTGTCATTGTTAACTCTGCCTTAAGTATGTCGTTTGAATGCAAAATAGCTTCCATCCCGACCCAACCTCTCGGAATATTATTGAATTGAATATTCAACTCCTTCCATCTGAAAGTTATGTTATGAATATGGGTTAATGATATTCGGAGCACGTAATGTTAACCAACTCTGTACTTTTATAACGATTGCCATTCCAATGTTAAAATGTAACTTTATCGTAAAAGTATGTTGAACTGACTGCTTAATATACACACGTTCGTTATGGACCAAGTGAATCACATGGCATTATGCAAAGTGGCGAGAATTCTTCATAATGCCTAGAAGAAGAGTCGGGCAATATGATAAATATGTGTAAATTTAAAACTCTAACTAGCCATTATGTATGTGGGAGTTGGTGAAAATGAAATCGGTAAGAGGATAAAACAAAAAAATTACAGGAGATGTGATGCGAAGTGTGCGAAGAGCAGAGGAACGAGTCGGTGGTGTTTGATCTTAGTCCCACTTGGTGCTCTGTGTCATCGGCGAGTGATCGGGCCAGATTGAGATTGTTGCTCTTTGCTGCATCCTCAATTCAGATGTCGCTCGCGTCGTTCATCGGCAGTGGATTTAAATCGCCGTCTTTAGATACATAACGCTCCACACTTTACGAGTAATGTTACATTTCAATTTAAAAAATATGGTATTTTCACAAAGTTTATCGTAATCTAATTTAGAAATAAATAAAAAATGTGTTCAACTGACTGCTTAATATACTCTTATGTGTTATGAACCAAGTTAATCATATGACATTATGCAAATTGCGCGAAAATTTTTCATACTTCTCAGAGAAGCTAGGCAATGTGATGAATATGTAAAAAATAAGATAAAACACTTTATTTTAACAGTTATTTAATGATAAATCAACATGTTTCGTATAGTATCTTCTTCAGGAAACAATGTATAATTTAATTAAAAATGCAAGCATAGATAAAAACAAAACTATAAAAGTTTAAGTGGTAGTTAACTAATTAAGAACTACTGTGAAAAACAAACTGTTTTATCTTATTATTCATATAATTAATGACTGGCTATTATAAAATACACAATGCTACATATTGTTTGGGTAATGTAACTTTTGAATTAAAACATTTATAAACCTAACCTGACCTAACCTGACCTGACCTAGCCTCCAGAAAACGTCCATATTCTTGCATATTATTTTAGCGACATTTGTATACCCGGTACACTTTCAGCAGCAATAACATTTTCTTTATTATTAGTAAATTAGTTTCTGCTTTCATCTGTCATTATCAGATTGAGTTAGGGGCTGCTTTCAATGAAAATTCAATTTTTCGCGTTTTCTACGAAAATGTGGGTTTTTAATATTAATTTATATCAGAAGTTTTTTTTTAAGTATTATTCAGATTGGACCTTTAAACTAATATAAAACTAATAAACTGAATCTTACTTACCATAATTAAGACGATAAGACTATAAGAAAGACGGTAACCAAAATTATTTTAATATGGTATATTATTGTGTAAACGACATATATTTTCTTATAATCTTGAAGCCAAGATTACGGAAACAAATTGAAATTGAGACAAATAAACAAAATGTTAAAAATGAATAGAGACCATTCAATTTGAGCGACGTATTATCAATTTTCGATGTTTTTAAAATACTTTGTTTAAATAACATATTATATTTTCTCACATGCTTTGAGGGTTCAGTTAATATTTAAAACTAAGTTTTATATAAAAAACATAATAACCAATTTGTAAATAATGTATGTTCAGTCTTAAAAAGACGATAATTTTAATTGTCCAACGAACTTTAATACGCCGCTCAATCCGGCAGCGACGGTCGTCAAATCTGCGCTCTTTTTTCTTAAAAAATGCCGAAAATATATGTTTTCACGCATATTTTATCCAAAATATGAATTAATATTGAACTTATTCATACATAACAGATGTTTTTTTACTGATTTTAAGAGAAAACAACGTTTTCTTGAACAATGTAAACATTTTATGTATGTCGCAATTAAATATTACACCGTTGCAATTTAAACCCAAGCTGTCTGTTTCATACATAATACGCAATTATCAAACAGACATTTCACCAAAACGGCAACGGGGCGTTTTAAATCGATAATATTAAAGAAAATAATAAAAGCTGTAATCAAATTTTTAAATTAGAACATTGATTTAAGCGACCATCTAAATATATGTAGATACTTTGTCAGATTTCAAAACATATTCAAATATATAAAATAGGTACTTCAATGAATGATTTTATTTTCGATTGATTAATTCTAACGACAACACACATTTTTATACGATTCCATATTTCAATATAAATAAAGGTGGAAAATAATGCCACAACGTAGTAATATTTAACACTTGTATCGAATGCGAGAAAATCAATAATTTAATTGTCGTCTCTTTCTATTCAAACCTTCTTCTCTCGCATGATTTACGTAACAAATAATGTTATTTAATTATGTCTCTGGAATTTACAAGAGTTTAACTGTTAACCTCGTCTTGAAATCATATCTAATTCGTGGAGAATTTCTCGGATTTCAAACTGGAAAAATGAAAGCTCACCTTAAGTCCGATAAATCAATTCAAATTATGAATACAGGGTGTCAACTTGTCAATCTATTTATATTACGAATGAAATGTAAATATTCTGCAAGAGATCGTGAATTAAATAAATGAAAAAGATATTGAAATAAATTTTAAAAGAAATACTCAAGGACACCGTATACTTTTATCCTTCAGATTATTTTTCTATTATTTGTATTCTAACATTCGATCTTTCTCTTAATCTTGGTACATTATAAGACACAATCATCACATTTAATTTCTGGGAAAAATATTTTTAAATACAAATTAAATGTATTAATTAGAAAGACATATGTAAAAAATCAATTTTATTGAAAAATATTGTTGTTGCTACCGGGATTCGAACCTGGATCTCTTTCAATCTGGGGAACGTGCATTATCCGATTACGTTATACCAACACAGTAGATTAACAACAAATTTATGTACCTATATGTTATATTTTTCAAATTAATACATCTATCGTTTTAATAATTGGAAGCCATCTACTTTGTTTTTACGGAATCTCAAATACCTTTGAATAAACCGATAGCTGACGCCAGAATTAACAATTCATTTTTTTAAATTTTTGACACATTGATACAATTTATAAATTATTAAGTAGAATATATTCATAACATAAGATAAATTTGTCGTTACATTATTTGAAATCCATCTAGCTAGGTTCGAAAAATTGTCATTAATCCACTGTATTGGTATAGCATAATTGGATAAACCATTATCCCTGGATTGACAGAGATCCAGGTTCGAATCTAAATTGATTTTAAATGTATATTTTTCTAATTTAATAAGTTTTTAATTAGTATTTAAAATATCACAGACCTATGTTCTGAATAATTACAACTTCACAATAATAATGTGTTCTCCTTAATAAAATATTATATTACACATTCATCTCGTTTGCTGAAGCTGGGTCTGTACTACAGCCTACACAATGTTAAAAACGAAAGCACTGCCTTGTACAAACTGCCTTACAATTCAGTAAAATAAATATTCGAGAATGTTCTCAAAAATATTTTTATATTAAATACCATCCCCCAGTTAGAGTATCAGAATGTAATCCTTGTGGAATGGAACGCGACACGATTATGGATATTAAAATTAAATAATATACTCGCAGCCTATCTGAATATTTACATAATATATCCATTAGGATTAAAGGCAGCCACCTCCGGGTAAAGATCTTGAAGATGACAGTGTTGTGGTGGAGATGAACCGATAGTGACGTAACGCACATTCAGAAAGGGTAACATTTACCCCTTGGGACTTCATTTGATTTCGATCCACGAGATGTAAAAAAATTGTTTATGTATTTGACATAAAACCACTGAAATCTTTATATATATATCATATATATATGAATGTAAATTTATATTGAAGTTATATTTATTCTGGTGTTTTAGTGAAGTCATGTCTAAATACATTTTAACTAGAACATATATATTTAAACACAAATTAAATTAATCAATTAGAAAGAAGTACAGACAAAATCTATCAAACGAAAAATAGCAATATTTGAATATGTCCAAAAACACACAATTATTGGATTTTTATTTAAAAAGGCACTATTATTAAACAAATATCAGATACATCAAAGCTATCTATTTAATATATTTAATAGAAAATATATGGAAGTATATAAAAATAACATTCTCATAATGATGCTCTTATAAGAAATAAGAAAAAATGAATGATCAAATTTGGTCCATAGAGGGCGATGGTATAGCGGTATAGGTCATAAGGCCTGTAATTACCCCATACTTTCATATATTTTCCATTAATTATAACAAAAAAATAGCTTTGTCTTTATGAGACATCTGATATTTGTTTGAAAAATATTTAGTTGCTATCAGGATTCGAATATGGACTTCTTCCAATCCGGAGAAGATCCAACCGAATACATTAACGACAATTTTGAACTTATATTCTGCAATATTTCAAATTGACACATCTATTATTCCCTTTTTAAAAGCAATCTACTTTATATTACGGAGAATTTCAAATACCGTTGAGCAAAATTAAATTGAATTATTTGCATATAGACAAATAGTTACTAATATTGAATGTCCAGTTTAATTCCATTAAACACCTTTATTTACATGTCATTACTTTATGGTAGCCTAACGATAGTATTCTTTCCTATTATGTAGAAGATTGGCGTTTAGTTCTTCGCAGATTCTGGCAGAACTTAATTTAAATTTTATTCTTTCTCTCTCAATCGATATGATCATCACTGCATAGCGATCATCAATTCTGCTTCCGTAGCGCGAACTGCTTGACTCCACTTTTCGCGATCTTGGGCCTTGTTTAGTGGAACGTGTAGCGTGGCTCCTGTCGTGTCTCGGGCTCGGTTTGTCTATTTTATTGGAGATTGACCCTTCGCCCGCTCCGACTTTGTACGTTTCCCGTGATCACCAATTTATCCTGGCTATCTGCATCTCTTCTGGGAATATGCCCATAGTATTTTTTAGTGCAGAACTCCTGAAGAATGGAGACATTCGTTCGTTTTGCAGTCCAATTATTTAACACAATTTATAATTGCAATAATAATAATAATAATAATGGATAATTTGTATAGCGCCATTTTCGTAAAATATTTCACCTCAAGGGCGCTTTAAACATCAACTGTTTATAGTTCTACAATTACTTTTAAATTGAAAATTGTTTTTTCGCTTACGGAAATGACTTTTTGAAAACCTGCGTTTTTAGTTTCTTCTTAAATAAAGTCTCTGATGCACTGTTTCTTATGACGGAGGGCAAAGAGTTCCACGCTTTTGGACCTACCACCGCAAATACCCGTTCATTAAATTTAGACTTCTGGCAACAGTTGGTCGGTTCCACAACTGATGCTGACCTGAGAGTTTGACGTCTACCATTCAAATTGTCTGGGATACAAAGTTCTTGAAGATACAGGGACGCCATGTTGTGTGTCGCCTTGTACATCGACCAGAACAATTTAAATTCAACCCTTTCAGGAAATCGGAGCCAATGTAGCTGATGTAAAGGTATGTTTATGAGAGAACTTGGAAACTCCATGTAATATCCGTGCAGCCACATTAAGATTGGCAGGCATAGATGCTGTTACAATAGTCCACGTGTAACACCACAAATGCATTTATAAGTAGACGGGCTATCTCAAGAGGAAGATGTCTAATCTACATTGGTAAAACAGGTACACATTTTAATACGAGAGATTTAAGATGTTTAAATAGTAATAGTTTATTTGAAATCAATCATACTTTTGATAAAAAATTGGGATTGTCTGTTCTTCATATAAACAAAGTTGATCATAAATTGAATAATTTAGAGTCATTAGAAATAAACAAAGCATTTAAAATTCACCAATATATTACAAATAACCAACAAAATTTAACCAGACATTCTTTTTTAAAAAAATAATATTTTAAATTTAATTTCCACATCTTTCATAATTTTATTAATTTAAGTTAGGTATATATTAGATTTATTTTTTAATAATTGCTATTTTAATAAAATAAAAATTTAAGTGATTTTTTTAAAAACATTAGAATATCGTGATATATATGATTTTGGGTAGTTAATTTGATACCCTGACGAAGAAAATTGTATTTTTCGAAACCGATTAGTATTATATATTAATTAATTGAATGGTCAAAGTTAAATAATCTAATTAACATTTACCTCAAAGATGATTTTGCAAATATTACAAATATTTAATTACTTAGTTTGTCGAACCAGAAAAATACATTTTATTTAGGAGTGGTATAGTACATGTAACTGTGACATATTTTTGCGTTTAAACATGTTATTACTTTTTCAAATAAAATTCAACAATGAAAATAAAAATGTATTTTAAAACTGTTCTCCGTTGATTTCGCAGCAAACCGAGTGACACATTTTAATCAAGACGGGTAGAGAACTTCGGAACAACGGTAACTTTTAGCCGTCAACTTTATTAAGTAAGAGAATAGATTGGTCGGGAGGACAATCTCAGTTCCACCCTCAACCCCTCGCAGTATGCAAATTTTGTTTAGGCCCGCCTTCTCGACTTTATTTTTCCCTTCGCAGCCTCCGATGAGAAAAGTTTCGGTAAACGAGTGCCGCGAAAGCGAGGCGCATTCGTTTCACAGCCGATGTACGACAATCGAATAAAAAGTTTACAAGAATATCATTTTTCTAATTTCGCGTAACGTTGCATTATGGCTACCGACACAAATCTTTTTTTAAGTTTACACAAAACGAAAAAACTCCCATTGGTATTTACAGCGGGTTGTAAAAATATATTTTATTTAATGAATATCGCTTCAAAATAATTTAAAAAAAAATCTGATTATCATGCTGTTTAAAAAAAGGGAAAAATGAATTATCAAATTTGGTCCATAAATGGCGATGGTGTAGTGGTACCCGAAGCGAGTCCACATATTAACATATATACGAAATGTGTCAATAACATGGGACGCGGCCGATTCGAAAGATGCGCTAAAAGCGTGTTTTACGAATTCGGAACACTACTTCATGTCATTATTGACATATAGTGAACTCAGTTAGATCATATTCGGCTCCTAATGCACCTCTACAAGTCTCGGTTCTGAGTCGCCGTCACAGCTGACTGTCAGATGCTATATATTATCATATTGTTGTGCTCTCTTCCAGGTCTTCTTCGATCCAGGACAATCTCCTTTTCTAGGCTGTGACTGACGCATAATGTGACGCATAAATTGGAAGTATCTTTTATTTACTTTTGTAGATAAAGTTTGCTGTAGTTAGATTAATTGCAGGATTGAGGAATTTGTGCGTCGTTCTGTCCACGAGATGCGTAATATCCTTTTTAAGCAAATATACTTCGAAGGCATCTATTTTATGTTTGTCGCTATTGCAAACTGTCCAGATCTCCGTTGTACATATTGAGATGGAAATAAATATAATAATATAACTTATTATTAGTTATTTGCTTTATGTCACTCTCTTTCTATATTCTCGTAAGTCGGTACATAATATTTTTAACTAGTTGTATACGTCTTCGAATGCCTGCCAACTATCGTCAGTGTTCGTGATCAGTACATACTGTTACTTGGAAAATTTATTGTGATGCGTTAGCACGATTCACAATCAGCAATCTATTTGACTATCATTGTTTTATTTGATATATTACGTCTTATCTGTTTCAATTGACTGATTTTGATTGAGTGAAATATTTGTTCAAGAATAATTTGGTTTATCCAGGATTTTAATTGTTTTGATTTAATAATGTTTATTTCGATAGGCTTTAAATAAATAATGGAAGACATAGTGTCACGGTACTACGGTTGAAAGCACCTGGGCATAGATAATACGGAATTGCAAAACAGATCCAGTGATAATAACTTAACTTCGTGAAATAAGTTTGTGTTCATTTCAATGTAAGTGTTAGTGAAAGAAAATAGAGTGTTAAGTACAAAAATATGAACGGCATATCTTGTTGTTTGACTTTAACCGAGGAGTTAAGGCATGAATTGAATTTTACTCTTAATAATACTTCCGAGGAATAGAGCCATCACTTCTGAGATTTATTGCCAACAACTGAATGTATTTCTAGCTGTACAATTTTTGCCCGACCGCGTGACAATGGTGCTATTATTGAATCACCACGATCAAATAGTACACTTTTTTTATATATATAGAAAATGTAACTGGGCAAATATGCTTTGTTCTGTGATAAAAAATATTTTTTTAAACAAAAGCAAATTGGCTGAATTATTTACTACTCCTCATCATCGACGTCAATATCATGGATTATATTTTGGGTCATCCACTTGTTTTATGTAATGATAAATTAGTTACCAATATAAAGCAAATTTTTATTTTTCCTTACCCTGCCCCAAAAAAATAGCACACTTTTTTATTTTTTACAAAAGAACTGGATTGTTGTATTGCTCTGGAAAAAATAAATATAATTCTGAAAATATACGTTCTCTTGTGGCGAAGATTTTGTTATTCTATTCCTCTGTCCCGTCAGTCAGCACCAATATCGTGCATCCTGGATTATATTTGGGTGTGATGAAGAGTTGGTTCTAAAAATAAAGTAAACCCTCAATTTTTCTTATTCTGCCCCAAACAATAAATACACTATTTTTTTCAATATTCCCCATGTACCTATGTATAGCACAGCCACTGATTATTAAATGAATAGATATGAAATAAAGTATACATATCGGAGAGGGGTCTGGAACGGTCAGTTGCGGGACGAGGGGCATTCTACACACATTCTTGGTAGAAACTTAAATTCGATAGTTTATGGTACATTTATGCGACAGTAACAGATGAATTATTAACAAGACGTATTTTTTACATTAATATATTATATTGTCAACGTTTAAATTTTCGTTCCAATCGAGTCATATTTTAAAAAAAATTTGCGGAACTATTTGATTGAATAAGTGGTACTAAAGTGATCACGTGTGTGACACCAATATTAAAATATTGGGACAAGAAGTTTTCGTTAGTACTTATCTATATATTTGGTGTTCACAGCAGATTTTTTAATTTTATGTAAGAAATTTATCAAATTTATCATTTAAGTATATAATAGGCAGTTGCAGCAGTTTTGTCCCAAGGATCCATGCACTATGTACAAGTTGTATATTTAAAAATATTGCAATAAATCGTAACGAAACCTTTATTTCGACCATATTTCACGTGTCACCGTAATACGGTATTATTGTCCGGTTGAGAATTCCGTGCGCGTCCAGCCCGCGTCTAATCCCGTCGTCCGTCATAATTTACCGAATCCCAAAATATTTCAGACGAAATAAAAAAAATGAGAAGAAAACTAAAAACGCGCAACACGTCTCAGTTACATGTATCATACCACCCCTGCATATAATGTGTTTTTTATGGTTCGAAAAAAATATTCATAAATTTAATTATATACTTAAATAAATTTTAAATTTAAACCTCTCTGGCAGGGAATTGAACACTGGTCTACTGCGTGACAGGTGCCACTACACTGTCGAGAAAGCAAGCAAGAAAATATCTGTTTATAAATATCTTAAGTTCTTAATTAGTTCTGGTTTGTTACAATGTTCGAAAGGGGTAATTATGAATTATTTAAAAATAAATCAATTATAAGTACTACAATTTGATGTTAAATAATAAAATACATTAAACATATAAATTAATGTGTTCAATTCTAACATTAAGAAATGTGTTTAGTTAATTTTTTTGATTTCAATAATTTTTCGGAGATATCGTATATGGAACCCGGTACCGGTAATTATAAAAATCAAATACAACGTCGAAAAAAATAGAAATATGTACACGGAATACGTACCACATTAGGTTGTTGGTGTAGTGGTCAAGACGCTGGTCTGGTGATCGAGTGATCGGGGGTTCGCGCCTCGTTCCAGGACACCAGCAAGTTAGTCCTATTTTCATAGTACAAGCGTTTAGCTTAGTTTGAGAATAGTAAGAATATTGATGTGACATGTATTCCATGTATGCATCTCTATTTAAAAAAAAATCTTACTATTTTCAAACTAAGTTAAACGCTTGTGCTATGGAAATAGGACTAACTTGCTGGTCTCCCGGAATGAGACCAGGCCAGCATCTTGACCACTACACCAACAACCTAATGTGACACGTATTCCATGTACGTATTTCTATTTTTTTTAACCTTGTATTTGATTTTTATAATTACCAGTACCGGGTTCCATATACGATACCCCCAAAAAATTATTGAATAAAAATTAACTTGCTATTGATTTCTAGGTAGATCCCTGGTCACTGAATTAAAGCAAGTATCTTAATCACTAGATCAAGAAGCACGTTAGCCACACATTAAATATTAGTAAATAATATTTTTTTTTCTTCTTATAAATCTGTGACCATGAAATAACAATGTATTATCTGAATTTTAAGCTGCAAAATTCTTTGAAAATATTTTATTTTAAATTTCTGTAATTCTTATACGTACCTAAATAAAATAAAAATCATGGAATTATGCAGTAAAGTAACCAAAAAACGACTGAATGCAGTGAAATGGAGACGTAAATGAATGTGTAGTTTATCGATATTTATTTTATGGGATTATTTGTCGACTCGTTGAGATTTGTTGAGATTGCAAGAAATGAAATTCTCCTGATATATTGAGGTAGTGGAGCTTGTCAGAAATAAGCTTTTGTAGTATGTTAAAAAAAATAAGAAAAACTTCCAGATTACCATGCTTTTTGAATATTTTCGTTCATTGGCGTTCAACGTAGGGCTTGTCGAAAAACGCTTGGATTACCGTGTGACGTTACATCTCGCGTAAGCACGAGAGATGTGACGTCACTACGTCAATACTCGTCCTCTAGAGTGTCGATTATCGACTTATCAACTCGGATAATGTGACGTCACACGATAAAACGGTAAAAATCGATCGGTTTTAAACCACGCAACTTTGAACATCTGTAACTCTGCTGTATTTCAAAATATCGAAAAAAAAAGTTTTGTAAATGAGATTTGAAAGTTTTCGAAACCGTCGTTATTCAAAAGAATTTAAATTCAAATAAAACATTAATTAACAACGTAACATTACCTAACACTTCACCTTTACTGTCCATATTACTGTTAACGACCAAAACCTCCCTCACTGTTCCCCATGCCCCGACACTATACTTTCACACTGTATTTAGTTTAGTTATTACCTGATGATGAGAGGGACCGGACCTCTCGAATCCATATGTAATAACTATGTATAACTCAACGTGTGTGTAGTGCAAAGTTTGATTAGTAAAAGTAAAATAATTATGTTACACCACAAAGTAACCGCCACATTATTTAGTGATATGAACTCAAAGATTCGTTAAAAGAATCATAATATCGTTTTTTATAATTTTGGGAATATGTTGAGTTCATCCGTAGGCATATTTTAAATGTCACTAAATAATGCATAATTAAATGTTTATTTTTATGTGTTAATTGAATTCAACGAGAATATATTTTATTGTCCCGTTTTAATTTTATTTAAAGCGAATTCTTACCTGTTTTGTGGAAACATAGTCTCCCATTTATGGTGACTTAACGGAAGTTCTGCCTGTTATCGTAAATATCCAATACGCGGCCATAAAGTGAATGTACACGTGGAATGTAACCGAAAACCTTCGAGAATTGGAAATGTTTACTCAACAGTTATTCAGCGGCTTAGTTAGCGATGATTTGATCATTTCAAAACTGGCAATTTCATCACCATATTTACCTTACTATCCATATTCGTGTTAACGACCGAAACCTCTTCCCGCGCCCCGCCCCATTACCAGAATAGACTTCTATACTGTATTTATGTAGTTTAGTTATCACCTGGTGATGACAGTTGTGACAATAACTCAACGTGTGTGTAGTTCAAAGTGTATTTTTGAAAACTAAAATAATTATTTGAAAACTAAAATAATATAAACTACAAAGTATCCGCCATGTCAATTGAATTCGAACTGTAAATCCGGATCGATAGGATCTAAATGAACACATTGCGCAAACGCCGGGTCGAGCGTTCCGCGAAATGGAATACAACAATTCCGGTCGTAAATCGGAATCACTGCAGGGTAGTGGAGGGAAATAAGGAACCGTGGTACAGCATAAGGTCGGTGAGGGGATAGAGGTTCTAGTCAAAAGATCAGTAATCTCGAGAACCGAGATTCAAAAGGACTGCTTGCCTTACCTTGTACATGAGGTCTCTGTAATTCTCGCAGTCACCGCCGAGATCACACAAATGGATCTCCGATACAAATTGATACGGCGATGTCACAAGTTCACCCACGGCACTCAAACAACAAACAATACGTGATCAAAACACAATATCACAAAATACAGTGCTGGCGAGCTGAGAAGTCCACACCGCGAGTAGTATCGCGATGTTGAGATCGAACAAATATCGGTCAAGTTGACGTCTGCTGACGTCAAGGTTACAATTCACAATGATAAGATGAGCATGAGAAAAATTATGGATGGGAATTTGGATGCGGAATTGTATCAATAACAACGGTTGCGGCTGAATCGAAATACCGCTCCAAAAGTGTGTTTTACGAATTCGGAACAACAATTAATGATATTACTGTTATGTTTAAGTCTAGAAATTCAATTTTCATCTACGCTTCTTTCTGAATAGCTGTGGAGCTTTATATGAAAGTGGAACGGACTAGAATTAGATCGCAATCAGTGTAGTGATGTGTTATGGTGAATGAACCAACCTATACGTGTGTGTGTGTGTGTAATACTATGTATGTCTACTCCCTCGATTGTTTGAATATTGCCTGGAAAACATACTATGTAACCTGCAGGCAGACGAGGGTGAAAATATCATCCACCCTTTCAATATATTTCAAATGTACCTATAGCCTTACCTTTGTCACTTTCTCTCTCTATATACAAATGTTTATTTTAAGATTTCTGCAGGCGCCAGTTTATGAAACTGGTATCTTTTATTGGTTAGGTTAGGTAATGGTTTCCGTGAGGAACCCATAGCAGACATTTCGGTTTGGTAAACAATGCCATTGTCAAGGTTTTGTTTTAAAAAATTACACTACGACCGCACTTATTCGCGAGAGATATAAATCGACTCAACTGTGGCAGATTCCCATTTCTTCAGGTGGCTTCCAACATCTATCTACATACCAAAAGTACCTCATAATTCTTTTCTTCACATTAGGAAGAGCCTTATTTGTTATAGCAAGATCTTATTCTTATATCTTACACAATCCAATCAATTCCAATAAGATTACATAAGTATGGACCCAATATATGATTCAATTGGGTAGAGAACAATCAGAAGCATCCCTGTCCAACATTTCAACATAATCATTATTCCTGTTGAATCTTTATCTTTCTTGAATTAAACAACATCACGAAAAAAACTGGCTACTTTAACACAGACGGCAGTCTAGCAAAGTATTCAGGACAATGCTGTATATATCAGAGGTGGAGTCTACTCCATCCCACACAATAAACTATGAGTATTTTACTTAATTGTAATATAATTGTATCTTATGTTTATCATGTTATAGTATAATATATTCACCTCTGTTACAACAAAAACATGCATGTCACTAAAGTCTTATAAACAAATCAATAGATATTAAATAAAATAACAATTACTTTGTATGAAACCACGAAGTTTATTATATGTCAACCGGTTTCGATTATCTCAATCTTCATCAGGACGTATTTAAAACTGATCATAAATACAAAAAGAGTGCACTTATATATATACATAAGAAGGGAGATAGAATATGAAATTACATGTGAAAGAGAGAGACAGAATACATATACACATAGACGGAACATTAAGGAAGGGGAAAATACAGTGTTGCAAGAATATCGTTATGCTTGAAGAAATTGGTGATCACGGGGAATATACAAAAATGGAAGATGAGTGGTTGACAGTCCAATAAGATCAACATACCAAGTCTGAAAAATGACCGATGCTTCGCCACATGTCGCACTATGTAAGGCTCAAAATCGTGAAGAGTAGAGGTAATCAGTTAGCGCTGTTGAAGCAGAATAAAGGAATGTGAAGACCCCGCTCGCGTCTCACAGATTTATATAAATAAACACTTAACAGCAATATAGTCTACCTGAAATGCAGACAGCAAAACACTGCGATGCGCCCAGTCTGAGAAACCACCAGAACCACTCACGCTTCTTCTGCCCATCTCCTCGGATACATCTTCTTGCACGAATCTCAGCACCGCTTTCAATGAATGTCTTTTATCTTGAACTTTGTATAATGTAACAAACAGTTTCATTTTAACTGCGCTTCTTCTGTAAATAAACACAACTATCGTAAGTACTCTTTCATTCATAATACGCTCGCTCTAGCCACAAACACTCACACTAATATCAGGCTCTATATGAGTAACATTTCATATACATCCATCTGATACATTATAAATGCAATACCCATACTGGTGACCCTTTCTAGTCCATAATAACTAATAAACACCGAGCCACCAAAAGACCATAATGGTTAGAGAGAAAGAGCTATGAGATCAAAATAATATTCAATTTTGAAGAGAACCACTCCACACTGCGTGGACTATTTACGATTCCACCGAAGCGGTGACAGTTTGGCGCTTGGACTGTGACAGTTCGAGATAAAAGTGGAAAAGTCAGTTGCCTATTACAATCGACTGTGAATGACCATTCCCTAGGCTTTGTGTTTTATCTACAAGAGAGTTTTGTTGTCGACTTGATTGGAAATAAATTAAATTGAAAATTGTAAAATTGGTCAACCTGATTCGTAATGAATTCAATTAAAAATTGGATTGGCTAGACTTTTTTTAGTTTATTTATTTGAGTCTATGTTAAAACAAAAACTCGGGCTCCTGCTACATGCTATAACATGAAAGTTACTTTAAATAAAACCTTATAATTAAGGGTGTTTTTTTAGAGGTTTTTTTTTCGATTCGGCAATACTTTTTCCAGCGACAGCCAATTTATAGCTGATAGATCATTTGTGCTCAGTTTAGTTTGCCATTTCACCAGAACAACGTTTACACATTTATTTCAAAATTCGTGTCTCAGTTCGCGAAACTTACATTTTACGGTCGATATAATTGTTCATCCGAGCAAGTAATTCGAATAACTATGGATTGTTTTTATACCACGCATACTCTAATTGATAATACGCATTCGCAGAGACGTTGTACAATGCTCACCGAAGAAGCTGTTGCTACACTGGAGCGTAGTATTGAGGAGGACCTAAATGAGTCGATTCACCATCGTGCACAACATTTTTTCATTCCCCAATTGGATGGCATTGATGTGGAAGAGCTGTGGTTTCAACAAAACGACGTAACATGCCACTCAGTGTGCACCACAATAAATTTATTGAAGGAAACATTCGATGAGGGCATAATATCGCATAATGGACCTGTGAATTGGCCTCCTACATCGTGTGATTGAACAACTTAGAATTATTTTCTGTGAAGATATGCGAAGTCGCTAGTCTATACCGATAAACCAGAGACGATAGACTACTTGGAAGCTGCTTCAAAAAGGTCGAAAATCGGACTTCCAGATCGCTCTTTATTCGAGCCAGCCACGGCGCCCACACGCGCGAAATTATATTTAAACACTAATAGTATAAAATTATCTAACAGCGGAGCAACAGCGGGTACAGTCACATAAATAAACAACTAAAATAAAACATTAAAATAAAATAAAAGTGGTTCAGTACTTCATGTAAAATTTCCAAGTCAAAAAGAGAATTGCATCGCATTAACCCTTTCTCATCCATTTCATTTGAATGGATATGAACTTTGAAATATATTTTTTATATGCAAGAACCCACGTATTTTGATTATTCTGTTTTTTAATGGAATATATACCAAACTACGCCTGACGACACTATATTTTTTTGTTCCGTTGACATCATCGTATCAGACAAATAAAAGTAATTTTGTTTTTTGTTTTATTTATTTATACAAAATTGAGTTTAACTATGCTAATTTAACGTTTTATAAACAATATCGTCTAAATGCCGTCCATTTCTCTCAAGACGCTCTTGCAATCGGACCCTTAAATTTACGAAAAGCGTCGGTTTAATGTAGCAACTTCACGGTGGATATTTCCTTGTAGGGCCTGAATTGTTCGAGGATTGTTACTGTAAACTCTTGACTTACGGTATCCCCATAAAAAAATGTCGCACGGTGTAAGGTCTGGTGACCGAGGTGCCCAGAGTATGTCTCCGTACTTGCTGATTAACTTGTTGGGAAAAATTCTCCTCAGCTTCTCCATTGAAACTCTAGCTGTATGCGGAGTGGCCTCGTCTTGCTGAAATTGTGTTTTGTCATTGAACCCGGGAAACAGCTGCAGTTGTGGTAACAACATTTTTTCGATCATTTAGCAATCGAGTTGAAAATGTGCTTTGTCAGTAAACAATATGTTTCTAAGCGTTCGTGCTGTTCCAAAACGTTCCAGTGTCGTTCTCGCTAAGATTTCAAGTAAAGAATAGTCATTTTCGTTGAGAAACTGCACGATTTGCAGTTTGTATGAATGAAACTGTTGTTTCTTTTTCAAAATAACGTGCACTGTTGATTTTTTTATTCCAGTATAGGCTGCAATCTTTCTTATCGATTTACGCCGCATATTGCGCATAATTTTATGTAGAACTTGAGCCACATGTTCTGGCGTCGCTGCTGACGTTGATGGTCCCGGAGGAGTTTGGTTAACCATTGTCCCATCTTGTCTGAACTTTTTAACCCAACACCGAAAAAGTTGCGTGCTTGGCCCAATACGAATATTAAAGTGAGTACAAAAAGCGCGACGCGCACGAACCAATGAATCGCCGCACTTTAAATATTGCTCAACCGCGAACGCGCGGTGCGCTCCCGACCAGTGACTTATTGCGACTGGCAAATCGGCACATCACACGTGTCGAACAATACCCCTCCCACTTACCTCACCCTGATGGTTTACGAGCAATTTTTCCGCCGGACACACTATATTTAGTTATAATTAAAGATAAGTTATTTTTAATACAGAAAATTTAAAAAAATATATCAGAATACACGATCAAGAAGGAAATTTTATTTATACCCAAGGGAATTAATTTGGATGTGAAAGGGTCAAAAGTGTGTTGAAATTTTCTTTTAGAAAACAATGTTACAAACCCAATACATCTTTATTACAAAGAAAGCCATTATTCACCAGATGAATTAATAGTCTGCGTGACGTTTGGAAACCAAATCTAACTTGCCAACTTAAGTTGTTGCCAAGTGAAAAAATTACATTGTACATTTTCAAATGAATTATTTAAATGTACGAATTCACGTAAAATTCATAGACAATATGTTTTTAGTGGGGAGGGAAGGGGAAGGGGGAGATGTCTTATTAAGAGCAGTTGCAACAAATTACTACATGAAAAATTTTATAATTTTTAAAAAGAATAATAAAATATTTTAAGTGCACGCATTAATTAGAAAGATGAACATGTAAAATCAATTTTACCGCATTTGCTACACCGAAAATGCATTTACCGATTATGCTACACCAACACGATATGCCGAATATATGAGGTAGCGCACGTATCATGACACTTATGGAATAGTATAATACGTTTTTTATATGTCTGATTGGTTATCTGTTTGCGCGAATTAATTAAGCTAAGTTTTAATGTGGTAGAATACTTTTAACATTGAAAAATAGGTTTTACTGAAACAGTGACCATGGTCGTGTATTAACCAAACTTTATATTACATATCCATGGTGATTATTTTGATGTCAAACGGATTTGACACCTTGGAACTGCACGGTATCATCTGACATCTCGGTCAAAATTATTATTTTTTATTAAGGAAAACACATTCTTATTGTGAAGTTGTAATTATTCAGAACATAGGTCTGTGATATTTTAAATACTAAATTAATGTATTAATTAGAAAGATATACATATAAAATCAATTTTATCGAAAAATATAGTTGTTGCGCCACCGGGATTCGAACCTGAATCTCTTTCCTAACCGGGGAAGGTGCATTATCCAAATATGCTACAGCGACAATATTTTAGCGACAAATTTTCGAACCTGTTACCTTTTGATATTAATTTACATTTAATCGTTTCATTATATTGAAAGAGCCATCTAACATTTATTTAAAATATCACAGACCTGTGTTCTGAATAATTACAACTTCACAATAAGAATGTGTTCTCCTTGTGATAAATTAACATTCAAACCTTTGTTGTTAAATATTTCAATTTGATGTAAATAGATTGTTACCTTGTTACTCCGAAGTCACGAATTACGAAATAGTTTAAGAAATGAGTTTGTACGCGTGGGACTGACTATTCATCAAAATACACGTTCACTGTCGTATTTTGATGTTTGATTAAATGTTCATCACAGACGACAATAATAATTTTCAAAACTAAAATAATGATAAAATATTGACAACGGCTCGGATACTTTTTTGCGTAGAGGAAAGATCGTCGGCCCGAGATCCGGCACATTTGAAGATGAAAATAAGCGAGATTACAAAGCAATGTCTTCATGAGATAAAATGTCACCGAGACACGTGCACGGACGGCGTCGTCCACAATGGCCAAGAAAAAAAATAACGGAACAGTACAATGAATGTAAATAATGTATTATATTTGGAGCATGAACAAGAAGTTGTTGGCAATCTTGCACTGAAGCAAAGCCAAGTTCTAATACTTCTTCATTTAAAATTGTTTTGTTACACGAAATCGTGGATTTGGATTTTAGATGACACTTGTTGATCTCGTTATTATTTCAGTTTGGTTTTAACGTAGCGTATGTTGATGTACCCATAGTAGAGATATTTCGGTCTCTGTTAAATTGCATAACTATTTTTAATATTTAACGCAAACACGTTGTGATTATTCATTTTAATAATACGTAATACGTGACTTTATTAAATTCACAAACATTTTATTCATCGAGATGAAATGTAAATCTATAACCATATACCAATTTTTATTTTTTAAACATTAAACATATTTTTTATAAATAAATCTAGGGCTTGACTAAAATCGTAACGATGATAAAAAATGTGGAAATTGATCTGAGGAAACGAAATTATTGGATTTTTTAAAGAATATTATTTATTTATGGTGGATGGTGAATATATTATAATAAGGTTTATGTGATTAGAAACAAATATAATGAATAATTTATTTTTAAGGAAAACACATTTTTATTGTGATGTTGCAATTTCAGAACATATTTTTGTGGTGTGTTTAATACAAATTAAAATAATCAATACAGAAGAAATCTATTTATAAAAAAAATATTTACCTAGCAGCTACTGGAATTCGAAACCGGATAAGTTGTATCAAAGTTTAGCCAAATTTAAATGAATGGATTTATTTGATTCTGGCATTCCTAGCGTGTATTTGGGATTCACAGCAAAATAAGATTGATTGCTTTTAAAAATGGAATAATAAATATATCATTTATAAAGCACTATACAATATAAGTTCAAAATTGATCGAAAACCTAATTTACTGATATAATAAAAATAGCAACGCGTTTCTTTGATTAGGAAGAGATTCAGATTCAAATTCCGATAGCAAAGGTATTTTTTTGATAAATTGATTTTTTCTGTATATTTTTCCAGTTAATATATAATTAAATTGAGACTGCAAATCTTCAACATTCAAAAGCTAATAGTTTCAAGTAACAAAGCTTTTATGTATTATTGATACTATAAAAAAGCATTTGACTGTGTCAAATGGGAATGTATAATATTTGGCAAGTCTTAGAAAATGGGAATTCCTTCATAACTGATAGCCCTAAAAGTCCCAGTCGTAAGGATGTATGCTGTCTCCGGATCTGTACAAAATCTATGAGAAATATATAATGAATAGAACACTGAATAAAGGAGGTATTTCAATAGATGGCAAAAAGCTTTGTTACGTTGCGGTCTGGCTTCTGCGGATAGGACGCTAGGGTTCCGCCACCGGCTAGACAGTGGTTGCATAAGACACGTGGGTTCGGCTGGAAATAGAATCCTAGGCACTTACTTTCAACGGACGACCTTTATTTCGCTTGTGGTAAATGTGTATTGTTGTGTAGTTCAGACTAGAAATTAATGCTAATTAATAAAATAGTTTATTTTACAACAGGTTTGTTTAATTTAACATAAAATGATCTTATAGAATAATTTCTCTGACCAGACATAATGTGCCCCAAAGACATGCATCGCAAACAAGAAGTACAGTACAATTATGAAAGCAAGCCCCTCGGATTCGAAGTTAACTGCATGAGGCTAATTCCGGCGATGCTCTGAAGTACAAATTGGCTAGGCAGTTAAACTCTGTATAAAAAGTGAGACCCTCCTCCATCGATCGTTCCATTTGACCCTGATCAAATAATATTAATGTCACATAACCTCCGATTTCAGTGCGCACTAATTAACGCGTCCTTTCGATCCGCTTCGACGCAGGTTCTTGGCCGTCAGGCTGGATGTACCCGGTATTCGATAACTCGTCGTTTCATCTCGAATGTAGCCTATCATTCATCGCATATCTCAGCTCTTCGTGACGCCAATCTCCATACTAGCTGATGCTTCTACCCCGAGCCAGGAAAGGAAATTGTATTTCTGCATAGGAAGAGGTAATGCAATACGTTACAATATTATACAGACGTGCACTAGCATCCCGAAGATATTAGTCTCACCCTTCCATTGATCGTGTACGATTTAACTGCGGCCAGCGGACGCGCAACGCGCACCGCACCTCTGCAGTGTCGCTATGAGCCGCGTCGCCGCGCACGGCAGCACCGACCGACCTACATATCTCTCTTCCTATTTAAATGTGGGCAGTTGTCAAAATTGCAACATGAGGGATCAAATACTAATGTACTTTCGTCTTAGCATACTTTCGTTTAGACGAAATAGCAGAACTCATCCATAAGATTAAGAAAGAGAGCTAGGTTCCGAGTCATGAAATAAACAAATAAACAGAAACAACACAAAAATACTCGCTAGATCGATTTGATTTGTTTGATTCTGAGGCCTGATGTTCTTCACAATATTAATTGACGAATAATTTATGGTGTAACATGATTATTTTAATTTTCACAATAAAATTTCTAAACTAGTTTCGGGAGGTGCAGTCCCTCTCTGAAAATAATCCAACGTGCGTGTAGTACAAAGTTTTATGAAAATTAAAAAAACTGCTGTTATACTCTTACATAACAATTTTATACAACTATCTACTTTCACTTTTACCTTGTGTTTTATTTTCATCTTCACCGGTACTAGGATAGATACCAGTTACCCACTAAATTTAAGCCAATTTAAAATTAAGGTAATTTTGGAATCGCTAAGGTTAATCCAACGCTCTCCTTAATCTAATCTTAATCTTAACTAAATCTTAATCTTAACTTAATCCCCAATATATATAAGTATATACGCTGATTTTTTGTTTGGATATTTAATTTCGATCTTCACATCTATAGAGAAAAATATTTTTTTATTATTAAGGAAAACACATTCTTATTGTGAAGTTGTAATTATTCAGAACATAGGTCTGTGATATTTCGACAAAATTGATTTTATATGTATATATTTATAATTAATACATTAATTTAGTATTTAAAAAATCATTTTTTTGTTATCTTTTTATTGATCCTATTATCCACCGATATGTATGCACAGGAATATCTTACTAAATGTGAAAAATTAAAAAAATATCTTTGATAAAATTTATAATAAGCTTTGCTGTAACATCTAATATTTGTAAATATCTATTTTTACCGTTCATATCCGATAGTGCCTAGTGAAATCGTTAGCCTTCCCGCCGGTCATATGGGAGACCTTGGTCTCCCTAGGGAGCTCCGCTAGGGAGATTTTAAATTCATTTAACTAACAAAATATTTTTTCAAACACGTGTGATCGACGTGCCAGAAACGTTTAATTGTTTTTATAGCAGTTATTACCTTCTATGATAAAAATATGTGACCGATTCATTGTGTGAACCATTTACACCAAATGTACGAGAGTTTAAAATATTAATAATAATATTAATAATAATATTAATAAATATTATTATTAATATTTTAAAAATGTTGTGAGTTATTTTGAAAATGTTAAACAAAAGATTCATTTAGATTAAATAAAATACAATCACTTTGTTTGAAACCACGAAATTTGTTATACGTTAACCGGTTCCGATTATCTCAAGCATCATCAGGACGTTAAAATATAATATTTAAAACTAATCTTAAATACGAAGTGTGCACTTATATATACATAAAGAGATAGATATTATATAAAATTACACATGAAAGAGAGAGACAGAATACGTATACAGATAGACGGAACATTAAGGGAGGGAAAAATACAGTGTTGATGGATGTTTAATTGATTTTAAAGGAAACATACGTAATATAGGGCTAATTAATCAATTAGTTGATAAATGATTATTAAGAATTGGCATACCACTATTTACTACCTTTTTTATTTAGAGGGTTTCTTAATTGTCCAACCGGAGGACAAACCCGTTTTTATGGCTATTATTAAAAAAGTGGTATTTTTCAATAATATGTTGGCTAATTATGAGAAAACATTACTGTTTGAACATTCAAGATGTTGTTTGATACGAATATTGACATTACGAGGAGTTTTGCCTATATAGAATGAGGCACAGTTTTAAATACGTTCTGATGAAACTTTATATAAGTGAAACCGGTTGACGTATAATAAATTTCGCGGTTTCATATGAAGTGATTGTATTTAATTTAATCTAATATGTCAAACTACAAAGTGATTACTTTCTGCGTAAATATTATTGTTTTAATTTAATTTAATAAACAACTTAAAATGAAATACAATTAATTAAAATAAAATTTATTTGAAATATTTAAATTAAATATAAAACACTTGTTTTCATAGCAATATAAAATGTGAACCGTGTTCTTTATTTTACAAGGCATTCGCAATTTGGAATATCTGTCAAAACGTCAGAATTCGTTTAGAAAAATACTTGCATTTTATTGGCGTACAGAAGTTCGCCATAATAAATATTGAATGTATTTCGATTGGCGATATAAACTGAAAGGGTTATAAATAAGTACCACCAAGGAAAGTATATTCTTATTGTGAAGTTATAATTATTGAGATGTTTTAAACACAAAATAAATGTATTAATTAGAAAGATATACATGTAAAATCAATAATATCGAAAAATATTGTTGTCGTTACCGGAATTCGAACCTGGATCTCTTCCAATCCTGGGAACGCGCATTATCCGATTACGCTATACAAACGCAGTGGATTGACGATAAATTTTCGAACCTGTGTGTTACACTTTTCAAATTAATACATCTATTGTTCCATTATTTGAAAGCCATCTACTTTACAATATTTTTCGATAAAATTGTTTTTTTTTATGTATGTCTTTTTAATTAATACATTTAATTTGTAATTAAAAATAAGTACTTTTGTAGAATAACGTAACATTTGAAAAAAGAATACCGGTTTTTAATTTACTTGAGTCGGAATCAGAATTCAAAAAACTAATGTTGTCTAGAATCAAAAGCAGACATATCCGCTTTACCTGTTTTCGAATGCAAAAACCATTTTACTTAACCACAGGTTACAAGTACTTAACCACAGGTCACAAGACCGAATACTGTCATCTTATCGGTTGAGAACATATTTGTCTGGGTTATAATTATTAACCTGTCTGCGATTAGAAGTAACAAAAAAAAATTATTACGTTTTAATACGAAATTCGGAAATATTTGAAAGAAGATTTATTAAAACACCCTTTTCCACTATTTATTATTTAATGACCATCACAGGTTTCAGCCTGTCATGGCCATCTTCAGACTGGTATATTTTTTTTTAAGCTAGGGTATTTATACAATTCAATACAGGGGTGTTTTTCAGTGAGTCTATATAATTTGATAGTTGGTGATAATTTGACTCTAGTGTTATATGTCTTAACATAATTATACTATTACAGAATTTTTCACAGGCTTGGTATTTACTGAGCTATTATAGTAAATTTATATTTATTGTTTGAGTGCTTCTATTAATTTTAGGATTATACTTCTGAGAGTAATATGTGTATTGTACAGGTTTAATTATTTTCACAAGATGGCCGTGACAGGCTGAAACCGGTGATAGTAATTAAATAATAAATAGTGGAAAAAAGTTAAAAAGAGTTTTAATAAGTCTTCAAAATGGAATTCCACCATGAATTTACAGTATAAAAAACATAAATAATATTTTAATGATTTCTATATGTTAGACTTGTAAACATTAATTTACTTTATATTTACTTTTAAATTATTGTTTTTTTTTTTAAATAGATTCTGGTAAAGAAATAACATGAAGAAGATAATGTTATTTTTCGAAACCTGTAAATATATTTAAACTCATAAGTGGTTAATGAAACGAAGTTAATAAATAAAAATAATACTATATATTAAATACTAAATTAATGTATTAATTATAAATATATACATATAAAATCAATTTTGTCGAAAAATATTGTTTTAGCGTCACCGGGATATCACAGACCTATGTTCTGAATAATTACAACTTCACAATAAGAATGTGTTTTCCTTAATACTATATGTGTTTGTATATATCTAACTCAAAAACCGTAAAAATGGGATATGGCTCATTTTGAATCTATACATGAACATTCATATAAATACAAGTTATTCTTCTTAAATACTTCTTAAATATTTGCAAAATTACTTTGTGGCCTAATTTTATATTAATAATATACAAAATCTTCATTAAAGTCACCTTTTAAATTTGTTTTCATTATAGTTCTTACTTATTTACCATTTTATAATTTTGTTTTTATCTATGATTGTATTTTTAATTTCAGTATACATTGTTTCCTGAAGAAGATATCATGGGTATCGGAATATGTAGAATAATTAATAAATAGTGGTTTAAACAAAGTATTTTGTGTTATTATTAATTCAGGTTATTGAGTTTATATTGTAGAATTGATAATGCTCTCGTAAGGCGAAACGCATCAATTAAATTAAACGAGTATTTTATTTTATATACATATGTAATGAGTTATATACATATGCAATTCCTAATGTAGTGCAATTGAAATTTTTTCCAAAATAAAGGATAAACCGAGATAATTAACGCACGAGTGGAGTATCATTGGATTGATATGGTAATATATTACACCTACATGTTTTTATATACTTAACTGTAAATAAGCTGAACATAATTCAAGCGGTTCCGAATTGCATCCAGGCCTCACAGGACAATAGCCGTGTCGATGCGTGATGCATCATGATGGCCACCTGCTTAACCTTTAAGCCGTAGGGGAATACGGGGAAATTGTATTTGACTTCTTGTGTTAATCATTGCAAGTCACTGGATTTTTCAATCCATCTAAATGTTTAATTTTATGTGTCTAGAAAAATTGTTCGCAGCATATTTTGAAAAATATATTTATTTTTAAGACACCACATTCTTATTATGGAGTTGTAGTTATTCAGAACATAGGTTTGTGATATTTGAAATACTAATTAAGTATATTAATTAGAAAGATATACATATAAAATCAACTTCAATCATTGTCCAACTATGCTACAGTAATATATAAGGTAGGTGGCTCTTACGATTAACTGTATTAATACCAAAAAGTAACATATAGGTTCGAAAAGTTGTCGCTAAAAATATTGTTGCTATAGCATAGTTGGATAATTCACTTTCCCCTGTTTGGAAAGATATTCAGGTTCGAATCCCGGTGGCACAACGACAATATTTTTCGATAAAATTGATTTAATATGTATATCTTTCTAATTAATATATTTAATTCATATTTAAAATATTTATTCTTGATTATTATGTACTTTAAAAGGTATACAGGTAATTGTTATTTATTAAGGAGAAAACATTCTTATTATGAAGTTGTAATTATTCGGAACATAGGTCTGTGATGTTTTAAATAATAATTCAATGTATTAATTATAAAGACACACAGACCAATATTCTAAATAATTACAACTTTACAATGAGAATGTGTTCTCCTTAATAATATATAAGTTGTATCAATGTGTTTAAAATATAATAAAAATGAATTGTTTATTCTGGCGTCTGTTATCGATTTACTCAAAGGTATTTGAGATTCCGTAAAAGCAATTTAGATGGCTTTCAGATAATGGAACGATAGATGTATTAATTTGAAAAAATGTAACATACAGGTTCGAAAATTGTCGTCAAAAATACTGTTATTGTAGCATAGTTGGTTATGCACCTTCTTCGGATTGGAAAAAAGATCGCGGTAGCGCAACGATAATATATTTCTATAAAATTGATTTTATATGTATATTTTTATAATTTATACATTTACAATCTCATATTAAATTTATTTACTGGGACTACCCCTGCCATCGTCGACAGCTGATCAGCCAACGGTCCATCCGACAAAAATTTAATAATATTGCCAATTGCTACTGGATTTCGTTTTTAATTTATCAATTAGCTTTTCCGACATTTGTTGGCAAATCCAGAATATTTTCTCAAGTACTTGCATTAATACAGATAAAAAAATACAGTTTTATATTTCTTACTTATTAGGGCCGAACCTATTTACTATAGTAATTTTTTACTAACGCCCGTAGTAAAAATCCTTTGCGGGTTGTTTATATATCAAATTTACTACTGTCAAAGTACAGATGGAGATGTTTATAGGCGCGATAGATAATTATGAAATATGCTTTATTTTATGCATTATCTATGGATTTTTTCACCTAAGCGTACGATATCTGTCACTTTGGTGGTGAAATTTGTTCGTATTATGTGTAATAATGTATGTTAAACAACGAGATCATCATCGGACTAACTCTCATCACTAAAATAGCGGGATACTGAATGATTAATTGTCGTAAACTGCAACTTTCAAAGTATCAATGTGTCAGATGACTTTTGGAGCAGTAGTGAAAAGTCCGACATATTTAACTATCGATTGTCATTTTTACAATTGAATATTGCAGAGTATAATGAGTTTACTACGGGATGTACTTTCAAGAAGTTAATATTTTTTTACTAACGATCAAACAATCCGTTTTCGCAAACTTTTTTTACTATAATAAAAAGACAAAACTCCAAAGATATCTCTTTAACCCAGCAGCGGAAGGATGAATGGCATAAGCTAAACAATATGAAACATATACTCTAGTAGAATAAAGTCATCACACCCTTGTAGTCCACCGTGTCCGTGTTCCCCGAAATATATTATATTAGGACGATTCCGCCTGCTGCGGTCTTGCCAAGTCGAGTTCATTCTCCCAAATGCCGAACGGCTAGCTATCTTGAAGTCTGCCAAATGGCAAAGATTTAACGCTACGATTAAAACAATACTCTGTCATATATTAAAAAAATATTTTCATTGCGTTTTAGTCACACTAAAAGTTTTGCTTTCACTAAAAGATTCCTTAGAACAGAGTTCTATTACTTTTAAAATTAGCAATATTAACTTGGTGGTTAAGATTCATATTTTTTATTTATTATTTTAGTTTTATTAACCACAATTGAGTTTAAAAAACATCTACCGGTTTCGGAAAACACTTTTCCTTCTTCAGGATGTCATAACTAACTAAAAATATAGTATTGTTTCTTCACCAGAATCTATTTTTAAATTTTTTAAAAAACAACAATTATTTAAAAATTATTTGAGTTAGGTACTAAATTTATTTTTTTAAATAATTGTTGTTTTTAAAAACTTTAAAAATAGATTCTGGTGAAGAAACAATACCATATTTTTAGTTAGTTATGACATCCTGAAGAAGGAAAAGTGTTTTCCGAAACCGGTAGATGTTTTTTAAACTCAATTGTGGTTAATAAAACTAAGATAATAAATAAAAAATAGAGTTCTATTTGAATAAATACTATCTCTGTATGTCACCAGGTCGTATAACCAATCTCATCTCATAACTGGAAGGAACATCGGTTTGGTCCTCGACCATCGTCCATTATTCAGACATGTTTACGCGCCTCGTTACTTCGATTGGCACCACTGAGTTTTCTGCTTTATAATAATATATTTATGTGTGTGTTAGTATTGCAGCCTTTTTTCGGAAGCTAAGAAGACGGTAACAGAGAGGCGTTATTCTTATTACGTCCCGCGGCTTCGTTCAGTCCAGCGGTCCAAATAAACTACCAGCGCGCGCTTCGCTCGGTCAACATGTAAAGAAGACAACCCAGCTAAAAGAATAACAACATCGGACTAGAAAGAGAGCAAAATTAAAAAAAACTTGGTGCAGTTCATATATCACATGTGTGCTTATTGTTAATCGGAAACCTGGAAACCAGCTATCGAAGGCGTTTACATAAACAAGGCATCTTATTGTTTTATGGTATTGAAAAATTCAGTCAGTATCTATCTGGACTGTTCGTATAAACTACACATTATTTCGCACAACTTGACAATTTATTGCTTCTGATGACGTAAATAGCATTTTATTTTATGCAGATCCACAGTAGCACATACCTGATACACACAACAAATCTTCTAGAGGTCGATATCGTGGATCTGCATGAAAGAAAAAACGCGAACTGTCAAGAGTCGAGATCCAACTGGCAGTTTTTAAAACTGTGTATAGACCTACATTAATATATGGCCACCAGTTGCGGATAGTATAATGTTAAGAATCTAGACTGATAAAGGCAAGAATCCGAAATGAGTCATCTTAGTGAAGCAGCAGGAGTATCATTATTTGATCTAATGATAAGTAGCGATATACACATGAAAAAATATCAAATAAGGCGGCTGACTAAGCTGAGATTATTCTGTTTTCATACTCAAAAAATTGAGGGTGAAGACAGATTGGATCCTGATTGATCTTGGATGCGCCTTGTTGACTTCCCAGGATAAGGGGATGAAAATTGTAAAGATGATGGTGATTATGATGCAGTTAAAATAACAGCTTATTATCATTTAAAATAACTGGTAATGAGAAGAACTGTATAGAACATTAATGTTTATAAAATTAAACTCAACTATGTGTCAAGTAAAAAGTACAGTTTATTTAAAGAATTTATTCCCGTTGTATAGCAACACAACTATTATGTACAGAATAAAGATTATTTTTCCTTGTTTTCGTATACTTTCTCTGGTGTTATTTTTTTCAATCTTCTGGACATTTAACTAACTGATGATGATTTGTAGAGACATGCGTGAAGATTATGTTTAACGATTTAAGGATTGCACTTGGATGTGACATAAGGCCTTATATTACATATAAGAACACGTGTTTTTAAAATGTGGGAATTAGTCACATGTATGGCATGCAGGTGTTCTTTTTTTACCGTTAAATGGGGCACACAGGAAATGTTGTACATTGGGAATTATGTATTCGTTTGTAGGTAGATGGACGTACATGGATTCTCTCGGTAATATTGTTATGCACGTTCGTAACACAACAGCTTTATGACTCTTTATGCAGTTGTCAATAAACAGTCAAGTAGAAGGGTTATGTATTTTATTTTAATTTATTTGTTTATTTATTAGATGACATACTTTTATTTATAATTTTTGTTCTAACAGAGGTGAATATATTATAATATAAGACACAATTAATACTCGAAGTTCATTGTGTGGGACGGAGTAGACTTCACCTCTGATATATACAGCGTTGTCTTGGCTACTTTGCTAGACTGAAGTCTGTTAAAGTAGCCAGTATTTTTTTTTCACGCTGTTGTGGTGTTATTTAAATTACCGACAGGAATAAAAAGAGAAATATATATATTCAAAAATAAAAAATGTGTAGTGAGAGTATTGTAGGACTAGTGAATTATTTGTGTAGGTATTGTATAAATTATCTTAGAATGTTGGATAGCCATGCTTCTGATTCATCTCTACCTGATTGGATCATATATTGAGTCCATATTTGCGTATTCTTATTGGAATTAAACGATTTCCAGTTGGTACTGGTATTATTTATAATTAAACATATTTTCATTATTTAAAAATATTTTTAGTGTAAAGAGAAATGAAAATTTATGTTGAATGGAAAAGTTTATTATTTCATTTAAAAAAAAAACTTGGTGATAATTGTTATACGTTCTTCATATTAAACGTATTCAAAATAATTATCTTGATCGATGACGTTTCCCATGGTTTCTAGGATCCAGTCATGGTAGAGCTGAGGTTTGGCGAACACCGAAGAAACAGTAACAGAACAGTTCTCCGAACCAAAGCTGGTTATCCCGATGACAATTGGTGTATTATTATTCGGATCTGTCACCACTAAAGGGCTACCGCTGTCACCCTGAAAACAGCAGAAACAAAGTTTATTTTTAGTGCACACAGGAGTTTTTTTTTCCACAATAATTACATTTTTTTCACATTATTACAAAAAAACAATGAAGTTTTCGTGAAAATCTTTTAGATTTATTTTATTTACTTATTTATCATCATATTATACGGGTATTACGTGCTGCGTACAATAATTTATACTAATAAATACAAATTGAATGAATCTACTAGAAAGGTATACAGAAAAATCTATTTATCTAAAAAATATTATTAGGAGAACGCATGGATAGGCGAATAATGTGTTCTCCTAATAATAAAGTTGTATCAATGTGTCCAAAATTGAATAAAAATGAATTGATCATTTTGGCGTCTGCTGTCAGATTACTCAAAGGTAGATGGCTCTTTCAAATAATGGAACAATTAAATGTCAAAAAAAAGGTAGCATATAGGTTCGAAAATTTGTCGTTAAAAATATCGTCGCTTTAGCATAGTTGGATAATGCACCTTCTCCGCTTTGGAAAGAGACTAGAATCGCGGTGGCGTAACAACAATATTTTTCGATAAAATTTATTTTATATGTATATCTTTCTAATTAATATATTTAATTAATATTTTTTAAATATTAGTCACTACCGGGATAACATTATTATGAACATTGAAAAAAATTACAAAAATATTTACTGAAAGTAAACTAATTTTACTTTCAAATATCGAACGCTCAAACGATCAATCGTCAGTTAAAAATGACGGACCCTTTACAATTTGTTTCAAAAATAATCTGTCACATTGTTTTTCTATAAGTTGCAGTGTACCGCAAATGAATAATTCAATATTCCCCTATTTTAGTAATGACAGTTTGTCCAATGATGGTTCGTTGTAAAATTTACATTATTACTAGTGTAGTTATATTATTAATCATAAAATTGTATTTACGTATTGCCAATGGTGAATATTTAAAATAAATACAATTTTCAGATATTTGATTATTATTCGTCTTGCCACACAATTAGGTGAGATTATCTTTGACTGTATAAACATATAACAATTCGAAAACATTTTTTACCAAGGGCGATGTTAAAAAGTTACTATAGTAAATGTTCGGTATGGATACTCGAAGCGTGAGGTGAGATGCGAAGTGAGGCGCTAAATAACGAAGTAACGGGACTTGTTCACATAGTGAACTCAGTGCAGATATTTATTATTATTTATTTTATTAGTAACTATATAATACTATGTAAAAATCTGTTTGGACTGTGCCCGTCTCACTAGAGAAATTCTGTGTCGAGACGGGCATAGTTTACAAGAAATTGTTCAATTAATTAGAATTACAAGTAGATAGAATTACATTTATTACTATATAAAAGGTGTATATGAAGACAATTTTAAAATTGACTTAATTTTTGGATCACTTTGTAGCAATAATTAATATAGGTATGAGTCAATATCTTTGTGTGAGTGCACCGATACTGGCTCTACCCATATTGTGCATTTAGTGGTTATAACGAGTAACTCAATTAAAATTTGCCAGTTTTTAATTGTCATTCGACAAATACTAAGTAAATAGACAGCCAAATAAATATGTCACACGAAACATGAGTGATGTTGGCGAATTCTACAGACAATTGGAGACAATTGGAGAGAAGTAGAAATCTTCGCTTCAACTAATTAAGACCCCCAATAGTGGTGTCACAACCGTGTTTTATTCAACCGATTACCTAAATACAGAAATCGACAAATTTATGTGACAAGTGTGACAAGTGTTAGGTGTCAGGTGACAAGTGTCAGGTTTCAGGTTTTAGGTTTCAGGTTTCAGGTGTCAGGTGTCAGGTGTCAGGTGTCAGGTGTCAGAACACAAGTGATCGAATTACTAATTCACGAATGAAATATAACGATTAAATGTATTAATTAGAAAGTCATACATATAAAATAAATTTTATGGAAAAATATTGTTGTTGCGCCACCGGAATTCGAACCTGGATTTTTTTTCAAACCGAGGAAGGTGCATTATCCAACTACGCTACAGCGATATTATTTTTGACGACAAATTTTCGAACTTATATGTTACACTTTTTCAAATATCCTATCGTTCCATTATTTGAAAGCCATCTTATATACTACTCGATTTTTTTTCAAAATAAAATTAAACATAATATCAAGCTATTGTTAACATTTTTTTGTTCTGTTTAAGTAACGATGAGCTAAACAGTTATTTAAACTGATTGTGTTCAATTTGTGACTATTTTAAAGAGGATTTGTAACTAATTATTCATAATTCGGTTTGAAATCATTGTTACGCTAAAAACTAAACCGTACTAAGTTACCAATCATTGTTACATTCGAATACCAATCATACAATAATGGACGAGCACATGAGATTTGATATTTGACGTGCAATGAACGTTAAATGAGGCGAAAGATGGATCTTATTGGAGTAAAATCCGTATCTCAGAGATTATGACACATGTACATAATACATCTATCGTTCCATTATTTGAAAACCATCTACTTTATGTGAATTAATTTGAAAAAGTACAGGTTCGAAAATTTGTCGTCAAAAATAATGTCTTTGTAGCATAGTTGGATAACGCAAGTTCAGCGGTTTGGAAAGAGATCCAGGTTCGAATCCCGGTGGCGCAATAACAATATTTTTCGGTAAAATTGATTTTATATGTATGTCATTTTAATTAATATATTTAATTAGTATTTGAAATATCACAGACCTATGTTCTGAATAATTACAATTTCACAATAAGAATGTGTTCTCCTAATAATGAAATATAATGTGCAATTAGCTTCATTAGATTATGACCTCGCGTATACTATCGGCGCCGGTGCTGGGCTGTGGTCGCATCTCGGACCCTACCATACTGTAGTCTGTACGAAGCCCTGTGCACAGACGGATAGGTTCCAAAATAACGGAGAGCTCCAATCGTCTCGGACCACCCTTGCCATTAGACCAAGCTCTTCATTATTTCAAGAGTGCGTGTGGGTGCAATAACACCTACATCTTAAACAACCCCACGCACGGGCCTCTGACGTGGCCAACTCAAGAAACCATGGCAGACATTATTCTTGTAACGAGGGGCCACCGAAAAACTTAAATTTGACTATGGTCAAAATATTTTACTGATCTCACAACCGGGTCTAAAGATCAGTCTTGATTTGATTGCACATTAGTTTTTTCTTAAACCGAAGTTAAAATTAAGTTAATTTAAGTTAAGTTAAGTTAAAGTTAAGTGCTTTATAAAGTTTTGTTTAATTATAAAGATATCAATCTTGATTAAAAGATTTAAGTGAGAAAAGATATCAAGTGAAATATTACATTAAATTAAATAGTATATTTAAATTAAATTAAGTAAAATTTAAAAAAAAAAGGTAAATACATAGCACGTTCCTCCATCACCGAGTGTACAAATTGATTTGTCTACTGAAGAGCCATGGTGATCTTTTTTGCATTCAGCGTTTGCGATTATCCTTACTTGAACAAATTTCAAAATATCAGACGTTTTTCCAACTGAAAAAAAAGTACAACATACGATATTAATAAATGACAGCTCTATGTTAAAAAAAATTACCCCGTTTTAAGACAAAACCTTCTTTTATTTTCCTCTTACATATCAAAATACGCCTTTTGTATAAAAATAGTTAAATTAACAAATTTAAAAAAAAATTACTCCCAGTACATTATTTTCATATTACCTGTGTCAATATCTCTCGATTTTTTTTAATGTACTGTTATATTTAAATTAAATAAATTGTTGTTCTTATGTAAAAGCCCACAAGCGCGTTGATGGAAATAAATAAATGTGAGAACTGTCACTTTGTAAATGTATGTGTATGTGTGTGTGTGTTATGAAAGTGAGTAGATGAGTGGTGAGGGACGAGCTTTACAAGAGGCCGTCTCTGAGGCAACAGGTCTCTTCCATCACAGCTTCTCCAGAATAACTAGTCTATCTATTATTCTTGACTGTAAATACGTTGTTTTAATAATCTTAATATTTAGTTTTACTTACAAAAAATCGGGACCCAAGAAATTAGTCATTACTCAGAGGATAGAACACCAAGGGAATCTGGTGATACGTCGAAATTCATCACAATAAATAAATATATATTTTGGTGTAACGTTTAGTATGAAGGCCCACGGTGCTAGGATTCAGACGTAAGTCTATTTAAATTATCCCAACGAGGCACGGAAAAGATTGTAATTGTATTGGATAATTAATATTATTTTTAGAAAATATATATGTTTTCTTACATCTCGTTTCCTGTCCCCAACCGCAAGTGACGGCCACTTCTCCAACTGGGTCCGGAAAATTTTTCGGAGCAATCCGAATAATTTGAATATTTTCTGAAATTTTTTTATAATATTTTTGAGATCAAGAAGGCCACTTTTGACAATAAAGCCGTGGATGATAATGCCACAGCTTAACTGATGTTATGTTTTATTTTTTTAACAATAATTATTTAAAAATAAATTTAGTACCTAACATAAATTGTTACTTGATGATACATAATTATTAAAAAATGGGACTAAAAGTTAAATTTAGTTGGTTGTTTATAATATTTTGGTAAGTTTTAAATAGTTTCAATAGCCTCCCCACACAAATTAAAGAAATAAAAGATATAAAAGTGTTTAGAAAAAAATTAAATTAATATTTCAGAAATACATAATTAGAAAATAGACAATATTATAAAACAATTCAGAAGCACACAAATAGACAATAAATAAAATATATAAAATTATTATAGTATAACTCCCTCTCTAAGAACAAGAGCTAGTCTCTTTTTTAGAGAAGTAAGTAAAAAAAAGCCATTCAATTTTAATATTGTAAAATACTTAATTCACGTTATAAAAAAAATTGTAAAAATTGTAAAAATGTCAAATAAATAAAAAAAATATTTAAAAAGATTTATTTATTTCTAATGATTCTAAAGTATTCAATTTAAGAACTTTTTTTTGTATTGTCCTTTTCCGTTTTTCAGGGGCGTGTTCTTTTCTTACCTCGTCTCCCCGACTAAAGCTAAATTTTAATTTATTTGTTTTTCCATCCACTACGTCTGTTCGTTAAAATGTTTGTAAACTATCAATAGATAAAGGATCGGGGCCAATGAGGGTTTTTTGTGATGACAGCTGTGCGGGTCCGTCTTGTCATTATGTGCTAGAAGAAATCGTACAGCAGCCTATTAGTATTAAAAAAAAATGCCAGCATAGATGCGAATGAGTAGGACCATAGCTTTTGCTTATAAACGGTCCTGGGTAAAGGGCGGATTCACTCACCCTCATTGGTTCAAAAAAAATAGGCTGATTGTTTCGAAGCATCAGTATAACGTTTTAAAAACTCTAGTCATAGGTTACGCTAATCCGTGATTATTTATATAATATTTATTTCCCGTAATCTTTAGTAATGCGCCAACATTTTTATTTGTATGCAGTGCACGCTCCTAGTACGTACACGCATACATGATGTCCCCGGTATCCCGACAACTGCGCGCCGACAATAGCGCACAATACAAAGGTAAATTATGACATTTATTCGCATGTATTTCATTTCACTAAAGTATTTAAATGCAAAATGTATTAATTTCACGAAGAAAGACAGTTCTTATTAATTAAACTAAAAATTTTAATTAAATGATGGAAAAAAAAAGTTTTTTGTCAAGTCACGTTAGTGAAATTTAAACTAATGTTTTAATTTTTTCCTATAAATTTTTGGTTTATATAATTATAGGGTTCAAAACTCGCTTACCAAATTTAAAAACCCGTTTTCATATTTTGTAAAATTAGCGGAAAACCAAAACCGACAGCTCTAGTAAATTTATGTCGATGAGCAGTTCTGCGAAATCAAATAAAACAAAAAGAGTCTCATTTTTTTTCCATCAGTTTTAAATTTATAGTTATTTTATTATTATTTATAGTTATTTTAAATTATTATTATATTAAATTTATATTTATTTATAGTTATAGCCTTGCGCGCGATTGTCGGGGTGCCGATGTCCCCAGTAAAATCTAAGTTTTTTATATTACCACCCGTGATATTTAATACAAATATTAATTTATCTTCACCTGATAAACCGACTTCTTCTCGGAAATAGATCAGTCCAATATCATTTTCTGCATTACTACACTCGAACAAGGGATGCATGAAGAAAATCTCAGAATTTCGAATTTCTTCCGGATTATATACATTGTTACTGCCAAGACGTACTTGTACTGACAACGCACTGATAAAATTGAAAATAGATTAATCTTTAATTAATAATTAGACAAAATAATTTGTTTAAACGACTATTTATTGATTATTCTATGGTATCTTCTTCAGGAAACAATGTATACTGAAATTAAATGAAATAAAATTAGAATTTTCCAGTCACCTTTTGGAAAAAAGCCATTTTTTTTGATATAAACAAGGGTTACATACAAATACTAAGAGTCTTCCAGTTAGATACATTTGAAAATTTAGAAATAAGAAAAAGTATTAATAGCAAGCTAAATATTATAAATAACTAAATTCTCTTTGCAGTCTTCTTTTAAATTTATTTTATTTTAAAAAAGACTATTTGCCGGTCACGGTAAAGGATAGGTTCTCCCTTTCTCTAGCTATCCATTTAAAAAATAATGAATAAAAGCCCAATAGAAAAAAGTCAATTGGCGTCAAGTCGGGTCTACGTGGAGAGTCGAGGTATCAATTTTCCAGGGAAAATTTCACGAATTGATAAGGACACGCTCCTTAGCGATTGAATTACCTACGACGCGGTTAGCGACCGGCATATCCCCTGCTCCTTTCCTGCTCGTTACATTGGTGCAGCGAATGAACCAAAATGAAAAAGACTTTTGGGGCACCCTGTACATGAAATAATCATGATCAGAATCCTCTCAAACCACTCTTATCAAAATTGACATTATTCTTAATCATACATACTCCGAAAGACAGTGAGCAGCTGTCAGCACCCACTGGTGGTGTATCAACGATCCTCCGCAGACAAAATTATATACTTTTTTCTTAATATCCAAGTAAACCGCGAAAGGAAATTGTTTATCCACAGCCGGCCAACCTCCGACGATACGACCTGGATATAGAAAAACTCTATTTAGTTACATAACATGTACTTAGGCTGATTAATAAATAAATAAATGACAAATTTAAAACGTTTATTTTCACTTTGGCTTTATCAAATCAAATGCCAAGTCAATCAATGATTTAAAATTTAAAACGTATTTATATAAAAATAAATTGAAATTGTCACTTGTTATCTTTCATTAGACTACATGCGAAATAAGTTGACATTGTCACCTGTTATCTTTCGTTAGACTACATGCGAAATAAGTTGACATTGTCACCTGTTATCTTTCATTAGACTACATGCGAAATAAGTTGACATTGTCACCTGTTATCTTTCGTTAGACTACATGCGAAATAAGTTGACATTGTCACCTGTTATCTTTCATTAGACTACATGCGAAATAAGTTGACATTGTCACCTGTTATCTTTCATTAGACTACATGCGAAATAAGTTGACATTGTCACCTGTTAACTTTCATTAGACTACATGCGAAATATCAGCTCATTTCAATTATTACTTTTTACGTGAGAGGTTTCAGAAGTGAAACATTTTTGTGAAAATATAGAAAACGATCCGTTCCATTATAAAGTTCTAAATTTTGAAAGGAAAGATCAGGAAAGATAAAGAAAAAGCTGTGCTGGATACTATTTTTAGATTTTTTATGACTGTTACGGGTAACCGATTTTAAACGGGAACGTCAGAGCTTCGAAGACGCCCACTACAGTGACGGCCAAAAGACGTGACGACTCCGAAAATGATTATGAAAATCCATATACAGTGGAACCTCTATATTCGTCAGCCCCTATATTCGTCTAGTTCGATATTCGTCACAGTTTGATATTTCATATTTTCTATATTTGTCACTTCCACCGCCCGACAATACTGTCAAACTGGGCTAAAAACCTGAGTATGGTCGAAAAATGGCACCCAAATGTTGCCACAGTCAACAAAAACATAAATGGATTCAATGATAATGTGATCGATTACTTCGAGAAGGTTTTAAAAAACAGATAGAAACAGGCAACATTGGGCCAGTTCTTTGTTAAATCTAGTGCTACTGAATTATCGGCAAATGAAAACCACCACCAGGATTTGAGTTACCTGAAGTTTAAATTGTCTCTTTCTAAATATTAGTAATTTTCCTTCTTTTTCGCTTTTACTATCATATCTTCTCAGTACAATAAAGGTAAAGGTAAAGTTTTGATATAAAATTTATTCATTTGTGTACTATTTTGAGTGCTGGGAACGAATAAATTGAATTTCAGTCATTTGTAATGGGAGAAACTGTTTCTATATTCGTCAAGTCCTCAGGAACGGATTAATGACGAATGTAGAGGTTCCACTGTAGTTGTATTATGCGATCGTCGTTTCAAATAACGGAAGATAGCAGAGATGACAAGTATTGCTTCTGAATGTGTTTATTAAATTTTGAATGAGCATTTGGGTATGAAGAAGCATTGAGCGCGTTTGCGAGTCGATCAAAAACATCGCCAAGTGGATGTTTCAGAGGAGTGTTTGAAGGTCTGCAGGCAAAGTTTCAGCAAGTTTTTGTGAATTATATTACGGTTGATGAGACACGGTTCCGCCATTATACACCAGAGACAAAAGAGTAATCTAAAAAGTGGTCAGAAAGTCAAGAAAGCGAAAGTAAAATTGTCGGTTGGCAGCTGTTTTCTGGGACGCTCGAGGAATAATTTTTATGGATTACCTTAAAAAGGGAATAATGATAAAACGGTGAAGGCTATGCGGGTTTGTTACAAAATTTGAGCTATGGAATCAAGGTGAAATGAATGCTTGGATTGAAAATAAAATTTTGTTTTATCAAGACAATGCTCCAGGTCATACTGCGTTGGTTGCAGCGATTAAAATTCATGAATTGCGCTTATAAATGAACCTAATTCGCCAGACTTGGCCTTCTTGACTTCTTATTTGTTTCCAAATCTCAAAAGGTGGTTGGGTGGAGAGAAATTTTTTACCGATAGTAATGTCGTACACGCCATAAATGGCTATTTTGAAGGCAAAATTGTATAACGACCCAGTAGAAACACTAAGTGTGTTGAGGCAGAAGGAAACTAACATAACATATTGATCTTTTGATTTTTCTAACCCGTTTCGAAAATTTATCAATCAGCCTTCATACAAGTTTAAAAGTCAGCAATGTTTTTTTTTTTTTCTCTAACTCTTAATACAGTTATTTTCTCATATGGTTTTGATGCATCGTGTTAGTATATTAATGACAAGTAATAAAATAATGCCAAATAACAGGACATCAAAGCTCATGACCACGAGGATATCTCAGTTAACGCGATTTGGAGGCAGATCAAGGAAAAGGTCTACTGACTGCGTGTGTAAGATGAGATAGAACTAGATAAAAATGGCTAGAAATAGGAAAGCGTGGAGAGCACTTGTGAAAGGGGCTAAATCACACCCTAGGATGTAAATAATTAAAATTAACTCCCTTTGATATACATTAATCATTCATGTTTAGCAATATTTGAATATGTCCAAGACATACAATTACTGGAATTATACCTACAAAGATACTTTTATTAAACAAATATCGTATACCTAATAGATAAGCTATTTTTTAAATATTATATTTAATGGAAAATATGGGGTAATTACAGGGTTTACGACATGTCCTCGGTTGGCTTAAGCGATCACTTTACATATACTTACTTACTTACTTACGTAATTACCCCATACTTCCATATATTTTCCATTAAATATAATAAAAAAGATTTGTCTCTACGAGATATTTGATATTTATTTGATAACAGTGCATTCATTTTGAGTTGCTTTTATTAATACAAAATTTTAAAAATAATGCAACTTACAAATTTAAAAAATTAGTATGTTAAAGTCATAAAAATTTCAATATTCGTATAGAAAAGCCATGTCACTTACTACTTGCATTTCTTGGGTAAGAGTTTTGATCGGAAGTACTCTAAAAAGAATATCATAAACATATGTACTTATTAAATAAAATAATAATACTTATTCATTATATATATAATATAAGTGTTTATAAATTAATGTTAAAACGTTAACCAAAAATATAAATCATAATTTTTTAATAGTTAAATTTATCAAATATTATATTATGCATAATTTTTTAAAATAAAAAGAACCATAGTATAATGTTACTAAAGGAATGTAAACAAACAAACAAAGATGATTATAATTTAAATAAAAAAAATCTTTAAAATTATATACGCTAATAAAAAAAAATATATATATATATATATTGAGAACTTATGGACATAATATGATGTCGCATAACAATTTATTAAGGTCACCCACTTCTAACATTGTAGATTTTCACTATATATTTACTGTTTTTACTAAATCAATTTGTTTTTTTTATGACTGAATATAATGTGGTCCGGATCCCTTACTTAAGTAGTTTTACTGTACTTCTTGTACTCAGCAATGTTTATTTTAAATTAGTGCCTATTTATTAATCGTCGAATGCTTGAAATTTAGTATCATTATAATTTAGTTTGCTCTTTACCGTATTTATCAATAGTTTTAGTTTATTTTTATGATAAATACTTAACATTATAATATTTCACCAAAAATATTTTATGTTTTAAACATGGTTCAGATTAATGATTTAACCTCTATATATATAAGTGTAAATATAATAGATTGTAAAATAAATATTTTATTTAAAAAGAGCAAAAGTAAAAAATACAAAATTTTACATTTTTCTGTTGAAAATATTCAGGAATAATAAAACAACTTTGAACCTTAACACCTTATCAAAGGAAAAATATGACAGAGAAAATAGCCCCAAACAACCCATCTCTTCTTTCAGATATAATTGTGTAGTATTTTGAATACCATTCGTTCCATATTTTTCTCAGTTGTTCTCTAGAACCCTTAGAAAAATATAACCTTCCATTTTCCCGGATATCTCACTCTCACGAGTTAACCTTGATTGTTGATGAATGATTATTTTCGTTAGAAAATTTACAGTCGATGAAAAGAGTGCAAATTTTCTCTAGAAATATTTCAAAAATTAAATACTTTATCATATTAAAATACCTGACTCAGGGCGACTGCGATACTCAAGACGGTCAATATCTTCATATGCATCATATTGACTGCGTTCTTTAGTATATTTCACTTTTATCTACCCGCTATAGTTTACTAGTATTTATATTTTAAAAACAGCTGTTTTTTATCACTTACATAAAAGAGTTGACCAAAAGTTCGGCCTAAGCTAAAATAAATAATTTGGAAGAAATTGGTTGAAATATTTTTATTAGATGTGTAAAATTAATACATGATTATTAAAACTGTTCAAGGTCATTTTGGTTAAATGAAACACTGTTCATCAAAGTAAAATTAAATATTTAAATGTTAAATTAATTATAATATTATGATATTTTTTTTTATATTGTTAAATAAAAACAAAGAAAGCACACCGCTTTCACCAATCACAATTGTTAGGCACAGCTCAAGTGTCTTTAGAATTGATAAAACGGTAAAGACAGCCATACACATGTATTTCTTATGTCTAGTAAATTTTTTGTGACACCAATTATTTTAGATTTATTCAATTTCAAATCTATCGAGAACTATGCTACATAACGAGTCACATTATTGACATATGCTTACATATATATCAGTTGTTATCAAATATTTGTATTAATTTCAATTCGTTTTATCACTGTCTGAACATTCAATCTGATTTCTAAACAAGTTATCGATTGGCTGAGTGACAATGAAGGCTGTCATTGTCAAATGTCCGCGAGTATGCGAGTGGCACGCCTTTGTCTAAAATATAAATCAGTATCGAACCTTTTTATTTGTATATATATCATAAATTTCCGATCAAAATAATAATTTAATAGCATTATCTATACAAACGAACCACTATATTACAAGTTGCTTTAATAAGCAACTAATAATATAAATAATAATATTATAATTATGTAATATTATTATTAGTTACAGTTGTGGGGGTGTGGAGGTGAGAATTAAATGGAAACGTGCGGCTGTTGTAGAGACGTTTATTGTGACAGAGGATAGAACAGAAAGTACATAAGGTATGCGTGTATATTAAAATATAGAGAAGCGAAAAATGCGAAGAGTAGATGAGCCAGTTGGCGGTGTTCGGTGTCGGCCCCGCCGGCCTCAAACGACGTGGCGAAGCAGCGGAACGGAAGATGTGTCGTCGGTGAGCGATCGGGCCAGGCTGTAGAGACAGCACTATGCCGCCGACTAGGTATTGAATGCAAATGTTGCTGGTGTCGAAGCCGGCTGGGTATCGAATTTATTAAAATTAATATAAAATTTGAATTAGAATTTTTTTTTATTCTTTGAATTTATCAAAAAAATATTCTATACTTAATGTTTTATGTACAGCTTTTTAAATAAATAAAATCTTTTAGTAATAAACATGAGAATTCTTCCCATTAAAAACTTTAATGTTATTTCACAAAAGATATATTCCTTCAATACAATTCTTTTTAAAATTACATAACTTTCGTGTAGTGTTGTTTTTAATAGTGCCTTGTTTAAGCGTCTTTCATTTGATTTACGATTTCTGCATGAAATTAAGCAATTTTTAGGAATAGTTTTATCGGTAATCATTACCTTGCAAAAATGGGTCATTGATAGCTTCAATATTTTTATGACTGAAATGAATTATCACTATTAAGTAATAAATTAGTTTATTTACTGGCCAATAGGTAAAAAAATTGTTTATGTGATAAATTATAAGAATTTATTTAATGTACCTACTTGATCACTGTTTCCGAGGTAAATTTGTAGAACTCCATTATCATATAAATAAAACTCCTGAAAAGGGATAACATTGTTCATTGGAATTCTCATAATTTCCATATATTTTGAATATTTTGTATGTTTCTAAGTAATCATTCAGTTTCAACACTAATGATATTTTATCAATTAATTAACAATTAACATCATAATATAATAATATCATATAAAATTATAATGCCATGGAATGTATGAATGTAGGAGCAAAAATGGGCGATTTGAATTTATGCTGTTTATTGTACACCGATGATGCAGTACGAATGGCAAATAATGAACAAGAACTACAGAATCTAGTGAGTACAATGTATGATGTATACAAGGAAAGCAACCTCATGATGAATGCTACCAAGTCGAAAGTGGTGGTATTCGAGAAGAAGTAAAGCAAGACACCGTGATAAATACTTGTAGGTAATGAATATTTGGAACAAGTAGATGAGTTTGTGTATTTGGGAAGTATGTTTAATAGAAACGGTAAGGCTGAAATGATATTGAAAGGAGGGTGGCTGCAAGGAATAAAGTGAACGGCGCTTTGAATGGTATTATATCTGTCGGGAATTTGTCAACCGAGGCAAGACTAGCGGTGCACAATGGAGTCCTGGTACCGACACTGATGTATGGAAGTGGGACCTAGACCTGCCAGAAGAGGAACGACAGTAGACTGAACGCAGTGGAAATGAGATCACTATTTTTGACTAAATCTATTTGTTATTAATTTTTTTCTCCTTCATATTAGTATTGATACATTATGGCCTCAATCAGATGAGTTTCGGTTCGCAGTGCACCTGTAGAATCCTTTGTCGTGAATCGCCCTCATTTATCAACTATATTTATCAACCGTCGTGGAACTTTTCCAGGTCTTTTTCGCCCAAAGTTGTGCCCATAATAATCGCCTTCCCTGGGCTGTCACATTGATGTATATTATTGCTGAAGAATTATAATTAAAAGACTAAAGAATTCGTATTTCGTGCTATCCATGGAATACGCAACATCCTTCTCCAGCACTACATTTCTAAGGTGTCTTTTTTGCGATTATCTTGCACACCCACACTCATGTAGCTTGTAACAGCACAACATCAGCTGATGCTTGCAACTGGTATAAAATGATGTTAAAAAATAAGTCAAATTAACACATAAAATAGAAATTATTTTTGTGATAATGGAAATAGCATTTGAAAAGAGTTTTTTATGGAACCATATTTTTTTAAAAATAAAATATTTTCATGAAACTCATTATAATGTTGATCCTTTCCTCTCTATATTTATGTCTACCATTGGGGGGGTGCCTGCTCTGCCGTTAGCCTCCCGCAGGGCATAACTGAATGCCCGGAGATTGCGAGACGGGAACAGCTCGTTATCATATATTCTATTACATAAATTCTGATCAAAACAAAAACATTATTTATCTTTCCTAAGTAATTTTGAATCCAATGTGTACCCGTAATACAATGAGATTACGATTGGTATTCAAAACATACAGAGTTAGAAGAAAAACAATAAGGCTGAATGAACGTTGTAATGTTAGAATTTAACGCCTCTAAGTTGTAAATTTTTACAACTCGCCACGTTTATATGAGGTATACACTCAATCGCAGGTAAGTAGTTTAATCTCCAATAGATGAATTTGTCATAATAAAAGTAATATTTGAAGTGTAGTCGTAATTTATTTTAGCTAACTTATAATAATTATGCTCCAATAAGGCGGTACTGTACATAAAGTGTTGGGTCTAATTAATTTGAAGCATTTAATTTCCAATAAATTGTTTAGAGGGTTTTGTATCAGAATTTTTTACCCTTCCAATTCAAGTATTAATGTAAAACACATATGATGTTTATTACAATAATGTAGTTAGTAAAAGTGTTAAAGCGACCAGCGTTGATGCACTTGTAGTGGTAGATTAGGTGGTCTAGACGAATGAAGAGTTCTCGAAGTATCGTAGACTCTAAGGAATTGAAAAAAAAAATTCTCTCTACGGAATCGTAGATCAGAACACATTTCTTTTATTGTATTAATATCTGTGAGATCTGTAATAAACTGTGTTTTTGTACATCGAGTTCTTGCCTACCTGAATTCCTGCACACAGGAAGACACCATTGTTAATCGGGTTAAGGATATAATATATATTATATTAAATACCATTCTCCTACTAGCAAGCCCACACTATCACCTTCCCTTTGATATAAATGTGCATTATATTGAACCCCATCCATATTTTGTTCAGTTGCATTCTAGGGTCTTGAGAAAGATATAGTTATTCCACCCATTTTCCAGATATCTCGTTTTCCAGGACAAAATTTTTCATATATTTTAATTAGATGTTGAGAACCTAACAAGACAATTGACATTAATTATTGGCGTTGTTGTGTCAGAGTCTCCTGGTCAAGAACGAATAAAGTTCATTGAAATTTTCAGGAAGTTGCATCATATAACTTTCAACAATAGGTAGAAATTCTTTTGAAACTTACCTAATATTGTGAAGTGAGACTGAATCGAATGTTATTACTCGCCAACCGGTTTCACTTAGCTCAAGCTTCGTCAGGGCCTATTTAAAACTAACAATAAATACAAAAAGATACTTGTATATACATAAAAAAGGGAGATAGAATATAAGTTTACATGTGAAAGAGAGAGACAGAATACATTTACAGTAAAACTGCTCGTAATGTCAATATTTGTGTCAAAGAACATCTTAAATATTTACACATAACCTTCTGATATCTCAAACATCGCTCGGAAGTCAAATCACCGCTCATATTTTCAGTCAGTTAACTTTTTTGTAAGAAACATAACAAAATTATTGAAAATGAACAAAATATAAGAGTTTTTTGGAAGATATCGTTCATTGTATTAGTTTTTAATATATATACTATAATAGCTTGTATCTACAGATGAGATTTCTCTCTGAGATTTGACTCAAGTATTGCGTAAGGAACGCGGTATAAAATTCAAAGTGAAGCGACCTATTGATTATTATCGCATACGTTTAGTTTGTGGATTAGAATAACGGATCTAATACCATTATTGATTCCCAGAGATTGATCTCTTTGAGATTGAGATTTTGAAGTCTCATTGAAAGAACATGTGGATATGGACCTTAATACTTCCGATAGATTAGATGGAGAATTTTTATGTTATATTATATTTTTAAAAACCAATTTTAAGGCCATTATAAATCAGACTTTTTAAAATTATCACAAATTATTAAGACTTAGATTATTATTTAAAACACAGTTAAAATAAATTTTTATAAATATTCTACATAACGATTACATTTTTCTGTATACAGAATGCTGATGTTGATACGGCCGAATATGTTAATAACAAGAATATGTGAAAATTGTAAACTAAACGAATTTGTATGCACAGTTGATATCAACGTTAATTAATGTATTGCTTGTTCTCAAAATTATTTTCGATACAGATGGTTGTATGCTGATCGATATTTGATTTTGTTATATCATAACAACATTTGAGGCGCGATATTATTATTTTATTACATCGTTACTTAATGATCCCGACAAATTCTGATGGACTTTTTTGGACTTTGGTTGCATGGCTAACAGGGTACCGGGTCCGCTAAATTCTGATGGATACTTAATTAATGATTAATGATGAACAAAAAATATTACAAATCGGCAATCAGGATATTTGAATGAACTACATAATCTACAACAAAATAATGGAATAAAAAAATATTTATATAATTGTCCTCACAACGTCATTAAACTTATTTTATTTTTGAGATCCTAACCATTAATATTTTCATTATAATCATTAAAATCGCACCTGGCTCTACAATTCGGTATTGGTTCTGGCCATGAGAAACTTAAATAAAAGTGACAGATAATATATTTTTATTTATTTGTTTATTTGGAGAACAAACAAATGTAAAACAATTTCGTGTTTTTTTCAAATTAACAATAGACTAGTAATAAAATGAAAGATTGTATTTTGTTTAAGACTAATAAGTATAATAATTTATTTAAGACCTTATTAATAAAGATTACATTTTACGGTGCGTAGAAGACAATAAAAAACAGTGAAAACGTATAGGCGTACGTAAAATCAATTAAATTAAGAAGCGAAAAATTAATAAAAAGAGCACAGATAACGAAAAAAATCCAGAGGGAACAGGAGGAAGAAGAAATGAAATAGGATTGGCTCTAAAATCTGTGTAATGAAAAACAAAACTAAAGCCATTAAGATAACTGTAATATTAAAAAAAATTAATTCTATGAAATGTGAAAATACGGAGGTACAATAGGTTCAGTAGAAATAAGTTATTTGTAAGTTGTCCAGCACTCTGACTGTTCACAGACTCTTCTCTCATATAAGTGAAAAAATACAGTGCTTTTAAGTTTTTAACATAAACGAGATGTAAAAACAATGCAATTCTGATAAGTAAAAATATTTTACAGTTCAGTTAACCAATTAATTATTATATTATATATAATAGTAATAATTTATTGCAGCAATAAAAATATATGATGTGCTTCTATTTTGTAACCCATTTCTAGAAAATGAATCAAAATAAAGAAGGTCTGAGAAAACGAGGATCTTACCAAACATTATGTCCAATGATGAGTCTAATAAAAATAAGTATAAAATAAAACGTATTTTATATCTCAAATATATGCATACTACCACCCACATTTTATAGGTTCTAAATGCATTTATTTTTAACAATTAATGTTAGTATATAAACTTTTATGACAATTTGACACCAGTATTTTAAGAGAGTATATAAGGTGGCATAGCACTCATTTAGCACGTGAGAGATATCAAAGTTTGCGTTTCCATATCTTTTTAATTTCAAAATTTTTTGATTGCATCTGGTATCAATTCGAACGTGCTATTTCTAATACAGTTTTCACGATAAATTTTACTGGGGGACCTCCTTAAAAAACATACAGAAAATACAATGGAATACGCATATGCAATACCTTACGGTTTCGAGAATTAATCAAAAAATATGTATATTTTTAAATTACGTACAGAATTTTTTTATTATTAGCAATTTCTGTGAGAATATGTATTTTCAGTTCATCCTGTCCTTAAAATATATTATTTAGTTTTGACAAAAGTTTAAGTAAACCATTTTATATAAGTTATCGAAAACGTCATTTTTTTATAACATAAAGTCCTGAAATTTTTGCAAACAGACAGTAGAATTGTAACAGAATTCAGAACGTCGACAATATGACACTCATGAAGACATGCGGTCTTGAGTAACGCAGTCACCTAAAAGACTAAAATATTTTATTTTTAAGAAGCAAAATTTTAGAGATGTTTGAGGGATATTTATTTCTAGAGGGACTTTAGGTTGCGGTTGTAGAATACCAATAATATGCATACATTAATTATTATATAGTAATAGCACTGATTTTGTCTAGAAAATAATATGTGCATTTATATCTGTGACCTATTTGTGCGAGAAAATGATTAACTACTGAAAAAAAATAATTCTGAACAATTATTACGAGTAATTATAAATCAAACTAAAATAACATGGGTAAGGTGTAATAGAAAATATAGTAACGAATGACTAAGCCAAAAGTTATGTTCACTATTTGGTATAATCAAAATAAGTAAAGAAAAATTGGAAAAAAAGGAATATTGCTGTTAAAATAAAGTCTATATGTTTTTTTGAAAAACGGTATTTTCTACATCACACTTACATTAAGAATATGTATTGCCATCTTTTCTTCATATTATTGAATTCAGAAAACACTTTTGGTTAACCAGTATTTCAAAAAAAATTGATCTTCACAAAAAATCATCAGTATATACTTATATGATAATTTGACATGCAGTATAAGGAGAATAGCTAAGATGGCAGGGTACTAATTTAACGTGCTTTTCGTTGCTTTTCGGACGTTAAAAAAAGAACACAGATCTTCACAGTTCGGTGTCGGAATACACTTTCCCCCCGTCGGCGAAATCCTAAAGTCATTTGTTGGCCATAGCGGAACAGGTATATTCATGTATATATTAAGGTTAATATTAGAAGGACAAATGCACACGGAGTAGAACTCGACTTGCGTCGATAGTTACATTTTTTATCTTATATTTTAGTGATAAATGTTATTGGGCGAACTTCCGAATAAAAATTGTAAACAATATATTGAATACCGAAGTTGAAATAAGGGATGTTTTAGAAAAAATAATATTTTCTTCGCGCCCTTATATTATATTTTTGACAATACTTTTGGTCAACTGTTTATGAATGTTATGAAACACGACTAATTTTTGTAATATAAGTACCAGTAATTATTGCAGGCAGACAGCAGAATTGCAGATCGCTGATACCATGACGTCCTTGAAGATATTGGTAGTTTTAAGTTTCGCAATAAATCAGGTAAGAATGGTTTTGTAAATTAAATAGTTTTTCTTTAACGAAACAGTATTCATGAATAATAAAAAAAACTATTTTTAAATTGAATTATTTTCAAGTTTTTAATTATTTAATGGTCAGTTAGTGCAGGGTTTAGATTTACCTGAATGATATTAAGGTATTTTACTGGTGTTAGATAGATTTTAGATCACCTACTGTAAAGGGTCTCTTGACGCAACTTCCATAATATTAAATGCACTTTTTTTGATTAAGACCAGGGGAACTTCAATGAACCCTCCGTTAAAAAGTATGTATATATATATTAAAAACGCTGGATAACGCATTTCTGCGGACAGGAAAAGGTCTAGGTTACAATCCTGGTAGCAACTAAAATATTATAAATATTTTAAATAGAAAAAATACACTTTCACACACAGAAGAAATCTCCTTATTCTTACTGCTAGTACAGAAAATGACTATTGTATTATTTGGAATCAGCCTAAGCAAAAAAAAAGTTAATATTTAAATACATATATTTGTCTTAATACAATTATTTATTTACTAATTATATTTTCAGGTTTCGTCCAACCAACTATTTCTTTCAAAATATGTCCAAGGTATATTGTACTTTATTTTCCCTTTATTATTTTCCTTAGCTCAAATCATAGTCAAAGATTTAAAAAAAAAATTCTACAATGATTGAATATACACATTATTTTTTAAAATACGAAAAAAGAATTTAAGAGTGCTTAGTGGCAAAGACAAAGACCACAACTAGGATATATTGCAATTAATAAAGTTACAGATTATTTTTTTTATATAATTTAAAAATAATAATCAAAATTTTTAGTAATATGATCGCTGTACATATGAGCCAAAGTTTACGAAAGTAACCTAGGTTAATCACTTTTGTTTTTAGATATTTTGACATTTGGGATTGTTTGAAAAAATATTTATTCAATAGACAGGGATCAAAATGATTACAAAATATTTTGCCAAAATAAATCATTTCTATGACATAAAAAAATTGTAGAAGCGTTTATTAAATACATGTTTTACGATATGTCAAATGAATTAGATCATTCTAAAAATTAACGACAAATCTTAAAAATGACTCACAAAAAATTTAATGTTACAATCAAACATAAGATTCCGTTACATTTGAAGTCTAATTCAATTTATTTACAATTTCTGGTCTTTGGGAGTTTTACCGTAACAAATTCATCATATATATATATATATATATATTTTTTTTTTTTACTTTTCGTACAGGCTCGTATTTCTTGGGACCCCCTTGAAGTCCATTCTTTTCATATATTTTAACATTATCATCATGACAATTGTGGAGACCAAATCTAAGAAAAATGTGTTATTCACGGATATTTTAATGTATTCAACCCTTTGTTTCAATTCAATTTCTAGTTCTTCTTTATACTATTACTAGTTTATTATGTATACTATTACTTGTTTATTGTATTACATTATGTATAGTACAACTATGAAAATATTTTTTAAACGTTTCTAATTTCCAAAAGATTTCAAAATGAATTTTTAGATTTTTATATATCATAATGTATTAGAGAATTTTAATTTTTAATTTTCAAATATAATACTTGATCATTTTATTTTAGTTTTAAGAAACGTATTCTTTGCACTTCTTTCTTTTTCCTATTCTTGATTATTTAAATATTTTTTACTACTATTCAATCATTTCATTAACTTATTTTTTTTTTAACTAACTAAAAATAAATAAACACTGCTTTAATTTTCGACTAACAGCGGCCTCTGATAATGTCTGTAAAATATTTTATTTATTTTTATTTGATAGTTAAACATTCATATATGAATTTTGTAAAATAAAAATAATAATTTATATATATCAAATGATACTTTCAAGGTCGTCAACTATCACTGTACTCCCTAGTTTTGAAACATAACAATTAATTATTTATGTTTTTAAAAATATATTGTAAATTACCCTTTTGTGTGATGGTAGAGTACGCCAATGTATGTTTGCGCATGATATTTCGGCCGCGTGGATCTACACGAAGACATTTGTAAAACTTCGGAAAAAGGGCACACATGCCGAATGCTTACAGTAGGCAAACCAAAAAGCGATCTTCTGAATTTAATTGACTTCTGAATTTGGACATTATTGAAAGATAGACAAAATAAAAAGTTAGTTTCATATATATATATATATATATATTTCATAAATATTTTTAACTCTTTATTAATACTGGCTTTTTACAAAATTTAAGATGTCACAATTTAAAAAAAATATTATTAAGAATTTATTAGTAATGAAAATTAAATATGTTACATTAAACACAATAAAAGATTAATTAAAATTAAGTCATTTACAATTAACCCCAAAAATATTTAAAAAATAACATTAGAAATTAAGATATTAACATTTTAACATAATGGCACGATAAATAAAATATAGTCTTTTACATTTGACTGTGAAAATATTACTTGTTTTTGAACTTTTTTCCTTACATTAACCTCATTGGCAGCTTCATTAGACATAAACTTGTAAACGTTGAATAATATTAATAATATTTTAATTATATTACGTAAATATTAAAAATATTTCTAAAACCTGCACCTGTTAAGTACCTGCACTAAAAAGTAATCGGAAATGTCTAGAGCACATAAACTTCTTGAAGGACAAGCGGTGACTAATTAATTAAATGAGAGCTGATTGGTGACACACTGGATTAGGTCACTCCCCTTCTCCAAATGCGCTCCTGCGCAGATTTTTTAAAGCGCAAACTTAGACTGATCGTACTCTACCATTCATTGTTTTAAGAAAGGCATCCGACAGTATCTTAATCAACATCAATTGAAAAACTCTACAAGATTGTATTTGATGGTGAAATCACGGTACTATTTTCTACGGCTTAGTATTTCTTGATGTTTGTGTAGATAATTCTTCAGAATTAGTGTTTGTGTCAGGAAGTAACTGAAAAATATATTTTCCAGGTCGCATCATCAACGGCTGGCCCGCTAAGGAGAACCAATTTAATTACGAAGCGGTGGTGTTCATAAGGCAACCAACGGGAGATTTTATCTGCGCGGGTTCTCTGATACATCCTCAGTGGGTGCTGACGGCTGCTCATTGCCTTACAAAGTAAGTGTTTAAACAATGTCGCTTTCGGTAAAGATCAGGGAAGTTATTGTCTCAACCCTAAATTGAGACACGCCAATTTGAATTGGCACGTCGCCGTTATTATTACGTAATCAATGGGTGCTGAATTCTTAGTTAGCTTCGTATGATATAAGTTACGCTAGTAACTAGAGACTTCAATTAACTCGATATAACCAACTATTCGAGTATCGAGTAGTAAAATGCACCAAAATAGTTATTAATAATTCAAATTCGAGCACATATAATAAATTGTCTCACCTAAAATTAATTGTCTAATCCTCTACACTACAATACGCAACACATTTTCACACGCCTCTTTTACTCTCAATGATTCATACGGATCTGATTTTACTTTGAATGCGTAAATAAAAAGATGTTTTGGTTACAAATATAAACATATAATATAATTCCCTGGTAATACAACGGTTTTTTCGACATTTTATATTGTTCGTTGCTGTTGATAAGACAAGTCAGGAGGACACGAAGACACAAAAAAAATATTTCATCGTATCCCATTAACATAGCAGACGACTGAAAATATGCAAAAATCATACCTGACAGTAACCGGCCTAGCTCGGCCTTTTAAAAATATTTTATCGTTTATAATTTATGAGTATTACTCGAGTATTTTGAAAAATAGTTGATTATTGAGTACTTAAAAAATAGACGAGAATTGGAGACTCACTAGTAACTCTCCCAATGGTTCAACAGTCCGAGCAAGTTTCGCCAACCCCGTCTGTCCTTCGCTGTCCTTTTTCAGTTCGCGATACCGATTACAGGAGCATCCTGGGTAAGCAATCATCATCTAACCATTGCTGCTTAGGTCTTCTAACACTCCTTTGGCCTTTGGGTTTTGCTTAATACACTTTTATTGAGGTCCATCGCCTCGGATGACCCCTGAATATACCTTGCATTTACCGGTGCGTTACATCAGAACTCCTAACAGTCTCAGAAACACGACCAGTACCGACACCACGATAACCATACAATTAGCAGCCGTCCGGAAGACCGGCTTCCTAACGCCACTCTTCTAGCTGCCGCCTCCCAGATACCGTCTCCAGTAAACGTCCAAGCGTATAGTCATTTCCTCGTATGGCTAATGTATATCTTTAATCTGTAACCGATTTATTTATTTTCATACTTTGTGGTAATTCATTATAAATATAATTATAAACAATTCACTTTTGCATATGATAAAACCAACCTGTTTCGGAAATACCGTTCTTTTTTTAGGGTGAAAATGATTTGAAAACTTCAATAAGTTAATTTTTTTTAAATAGCGATATTCTTTTATTAGCGAAAAGTACCGTTGAATAAAATAACTATTCTCATTTTAACTAACTTGTCCTGTAGATAAACATTCAATGGTTTTATTTAAAATAGTAAATGGCATAGTAGACGTCCTTCATCTGTTCTCTGATTTTGTACTATGTTCTTTTACTAGTAAATGCTTAAAATACAAACTATTAAAATGACACAAATTAAGTATTTCAATTTGAAAGATAAACAGATAAAATCAATTAATCGAAAAAATATTTTAGTTGCTACCGGGATTCGAACTAGAAACATTTCCTACGTAACGACAAATTTTCGAACCTTTATGTTGTAGCTCTTTCAAATTGATCCATCTATTATTCCATTTATAAGCAATCCACTTTATACTAAGTTACCAGGTTGAAAAGTTCCAGGTTCGAACCCCGGTGGTAACAAAAATATTTTTTGAATAAACTGTCTTTTACGTCTTTAAAATGTATACATTAAATTTGTAATAAAACAGCACAGAAATATGTTCTGAAAACTGCAACTTTACAATAATAATGTATCCTATAAAAAATAATAATCCTATAAAAAAAAATATGTATGCCCACGGTGCGCCGTTAGAATCCTGACAAATAAACGTTATTGCAGATTTTTTTTATTTAAAACAATGTACAAAGATACCAAAAAATGCTGTTATATCTCATTTAAAGAATCCTTGCTGGGAACCTTCATTCTATATATCCATCCTGCGCCTCTATCACCTCCTCGGTCCTCGCTCTAAAGCGTGAGTACGCTATTTTCAACTGATTCACGGCCGTAAACTCTGCCCCGATAGCGGCCCGGAGTGAGTTGACATTAGGGTGCGTAGACTTGTTGGTCTGTCTCTCGACTGCGCCCCACACTTGTAGTCCAGAGGGTTTAGGTCGGGTCTGTTAGGAGGTCAAAAGTCCTTCGACCAAAACATGTCAACGTAGTCAGAGAGCCAATTTTAGTCAGGTTTTCTATAATCGCCGCTCTGCTATCGTACTTCATACTTGGGTTGACAGGCTCGGTCATTTTGAGGTTATGAAAGTCTCACTGACATATTAAGTTAACTTTAGCGCCAACTAACGTTTAACCCTGAATTCAAATATAGCGGAAACTTCAAATACAATTTTGTCTGGATTCTAACGGCACACCCTGTAGTAAAGCACCTAAAGTCCTAGTTCAGTCGATGTAATCCAATAGTCAATGCTTATATGTAAGTGTGATATTTTTCTATGTCTTTTTTCTTTTTTAATTATTTATAATGACCAATTAAAATTTTTATTAGTGGATTATCGGTGAAAGTTCGCCTTGGCTCACTTGATAGGGATAAGTCGAAAGAATCCCGTGTCTCTAAGACTTTCTTCATACATCCCGAGTACAACGAAAAGACCAACCACGGCGATATAGGTTTGATTTACCTCGGAAAGGATGTCGAGATATCAGGTGAATATGAATAGTTATTTTTAACCCTTCCTAAACCATACATTTTTTCGGTAAGTACTTGCAACATATATTTCATATTTTAGTTAATTCTAAGGAAAACATTTACGCTTAGAAATGATTAGTGAAAAACCAATTATGTATGGCGAATCTTACAAAAATAAATATTTTTTAATTAAATCTGTTGTCAAATTTATAAGTTGTCAAAAATACAATTTGTGGTAAGATAGGAAAAAATCACCCATTAATTACAGTGAAAAGAATGAAGGGAGATAAGAAGGTAGATCGTGAACTTGATAAATATTTCGAATTATAATCTTTTTTTCATATATTATTTCTAAATAATCAAAATAAATTGATATGGTTAAGCTAATAAATGCATTATTTCACATTTATTACATTATAACTCAAATTCCTTACGGTAACAAAAGTTGACAGCACTGTGCGTGTATTTTATATCACGGTATGGTAAAGGTTAACATGTAACCCCCGATAAAGTTTCGCTTTCCAACTTGATCATATTGACTACGCAATTGAAGACTTCGCTTAACTGTATTATTATTTTATTACATTATTAATATCGCTAACAGAAAGAAAAGGAAATAAATCAAAATAAAATTAAATTCTCACATCAATTGTGATAACTGAAGTATAATATTTGTTGTAATTATTTATTACATATTGTAAAAACTATCATATATATAGAAAAAGAAAAGAATTATGGATTCAATTAAGTACTGTATAATTACTTAAGTACTGAAAAAGTATGTGGACAATATTTTTAATACATGTTTTTAATTGTATATTTTTAATGCAATTTTCAAAAAAGAATTATGGTCATCTTAAAATACTTAATTGATATTATTTAAATAGGTGGACTCTATTTTTTATTTTACTACTGAAAAATTATCTGTTTGGGTGTTGTTAACTGGCTGATCGATTAATAGTTATTGAGATTATCTCTATCTCATTTTTTATGAAAGATAATACAATTTCGATTCCTCTATTCCTCCAAGATATAAAGGACCGTGTTAATAATCTATAGTCTCCAGTACATCATAAACCAGTCAAATAAAAATTAATAAACATTGTGACATTACGAATTTGAATGTCATGTTCAAAATCACCCCGTCATATATATGTATATTATTTTTATAGAGAAAATTCGTCCCATTCGGATTGCTCCAAGAAATTACCGGTACATGACTGGCGAAATAGCTTCTGTCAGTGGATGGGGTCTTATGGAAAGTAAGAAAACAAAAAAAAAAAGTATTTTCTAATTAAAATTAAAATAACCCTGTATAAAAAAAAATAAACATAATAATATTTGAATTCATCAAATCTATTATTTATTTAAATTGGTTATGTATGATATATAATATTATTTGTTTTATATGTTTACTTCATTTTTTTCCTAGAACTCAAAAACTAGGACACACATTTTTTTTCATTTTTGATAAAAATTTCATGTTGTATCACCTCTTGCGGAAATAATAGTATTTATGTGACACCATTAATATTTTTTCAGATGGAAAATTATCGAAATATTTAAAATTTGCTCTACAAAACATCGTCGAACACTCGAAGTGTGCAAACGCATTTAGACCTGGTAAAATATCTGAAGATAACTTCTGTACTGCTGAAATTGGAAATCAAGAAGGACGGCCATGCCCGGTAACTTTTGATTTATTAAAAAAATTATATTTTTTATTTATTATCTTAGTTTTATTAACCACAATTGAGTTTAATAAACATCTACCGGTTTCGGAAAACACCTTTTCCTTCTTCAGGATGTCATAACTAACTAAAAATATAGCATTGTTTCTTCACCAGAATCTATTTTAATTTTTTTTAAAAAAACAACAATCATTTAAAAAAATAAATTTATCACCTAACTCAAATTGCTGCTCAATACAAATTTAGTCGAATAATTTTTAGGAAATAATTTTAGAATAGGACTCGTAGTTAATTAAATTTAGTTGGCTGTTTAGAATTTCCTGATTACTTTTACATGCTTTATTTATCTCCAACGATTCCAAATTATTTCATTTGTGACCTACACCGTTTATGTGCAAAATTGACAATCCCAATTTTTTATCAAAACCATGACTATTTTCTATCAAATGATTAGAAAATTCTGAAAACCCACTATTGTTCAAACATCTCAAATGCTCCTTTACTCTTATATTAAAATTTCTACCCGTTTTACCAATATAAAATGCAGCACAATCCTTGCAATTAAGTTTATAGACCCCAGAATTGTTAAATTTATCATCTTTGTCTTTATAATTTATTAGAATAGTGTTTTCCGAAACCGGTAGATGTTTTTTAAAATCAATTTTGGTTAATAAAACTTAGATAATAAATAAAAAATATGAATCTTAACCACCAAGTTAATATTGCTAATTTTAAAAGTATAATTATTTATTACCATAATAATTTGGGCTAATGCTGACAGTGCTCACAATTATTTGTGGATTTTGCGAAGAATCATCAGTAAAGTTCAAGACGGAGATGTCCAATCAGGATTATTTTTAGATATTGCTAATAATAGTAAATATGAATTGAAAGCACGTGTTTTATATTATATATACATTAATTTTCAGGGTGACAGCGGTGGTCCTGTGGTGGTGATTGATGCAATCGATGGTAAACCAACCTTAATAGGGGTGCACATCGCTGACACCGTAGGTTGTCTACGTGGAGCGTTGACTATTCATGTCAAACCACAGTTTCATCTCGACTGGATTGAAGAGATTATGAAAAACAACTTCGAATCTTAATATATACCTAATCAGCAATATTTAAGATATGTAATGATTTTAATTTAAGTTTCTTATTACTGTCAAGGTATGTAAATATGAAACCGGAATTTTCCCATAGATGGCCCTAGCTATCAATATAGTTACCGTCAAATCGCATCATTGGCGCCATTTTATTGTTTTGACATCTGACAAAGGTTTTAAACTCATAACAATACAAGTTTCATTCAACAGCATAGTTTTTAACAGCGTTGAACATGTCGAATTTTGTGCCTGGAAACTACGAAGAAAACTGCTGCAAAATCGCATCAAATGGTTGTAGAAACTTACGGTGAGTATGCTCTTGGTAAATCATAATGCTTTGACTGGTTTAAAAAATTTTAGTTTGCCTCAAAAGAGCAACAGTTTTTTTTGCGTGGCATCTACAAATTGTCAGAGAGATGGGAAAATTGTATAGCTAGCGATGGTCATTAATTACTTTGTATAAAATATTTTGTTTCATTTTCATACAATAAACTTGTATTTTCTATACAAAAATTCCGGTTTCATATTTACATACCCAATAACACACTTTGGTTTTTTACATACTGGTCCAATTAACAGTAAAATTCCGATACTTGTTTTCATAAAACCTGTGTTTCATACAAATAATAAAATCTGCAAAATTATTCTAAAATATGAAAAACGTGTGATCTACAAAACAATACGTAGAAATAGTAAAAAATATCTGGTTCAAAATAAAGGTACAACTTCGTGAAATTTTCTAATCATTGAAATGAAACCATGAACTCTTTTGATACACATACGTTTAAACTTCTCCACCCTGTACCATATAGAGGATTAACTTAGAGATCGTTGAGATACAAAAAATCTATAAATGAAAAAAAACTTTCCAATAACATCCCTAATGCTTTCATATTTAATGAGAAAAGTTCCCATCGTTCCGCCTAAATAGGTCGTTACCCAATCGTATTTAATTATGACGAATCGCTTCCATGTGTCAGCGCATCATTTGTGTTCCAGACACGTTAATAATCACATTGGTTTTACAGTTAGCGATATGAATTTGGACAGTGATGAGGCTTAAATAGAGAAAAAATTGAGGTTTGAAGGTTTATAATAGATTACGTGGGATTGAATAATAAGTATCGACATTCCTGGATTCGTTTAAGAAGTGATCCTTTGGCGCAGTGCTCAGCATTACGACTCGCTGATAGCGCTAGTTGTGTCTGATGTATCTTCATATTATATAGTATTGCCGTGGTGACATCATGGTGCTATAGTTATCGCTAGTTGGTATCCAGTGTCCGTTCCACTATAGGATTATTTAATTTGATTAATATAATATCGTATAATCTCTAAATAGATACTATTTTTTCTGAAAAACTATTGTTCCCTAGTGTATTTAAAAATAGTATGAAAAACTGAAAACCAATATTCGGTGAAAGGACAATTAAAATTTGTACACGAAAAGGTGAAACCGCAGATTCGGTTCAGTACCCCTAACCGTATTTGAAGTCAATTGGGGTGATGTGTTGAGGGTGCAATATTTATTTCCTGTGGGTGGGAAACAGAACCGGATTCGGTATTTTGTCAGGGCAGATATATTTTGCAAAAGTATCGAAAAGTGTCGTGTAATAAATATGGTTTATCATATTCCTTCAGAACTAGAATTTAAAACATGTCGTATTTTTGCATTATGCATTGGTGGAATAAGATCCATTACAATAATAAATTAGTTGACGCAACTCGAATTGAATTCAGGAAGGAAAATAATGGTAAATGGATCTGGCCTATCTTGCTCTAAAGTCCTGTGTTGGAAGTCATTTGACTTGCACCTTTTTAGTGAAGAACTGAGATATCACTGCATTTTCGGAGCTGTTTAGAATACTGTATCTTCGTGGTTCTAGCGTTACGCACGGCGCTGCTTTTCGAACGGTAAAAAAGAACACAGATATTGACAGTTCGGTGTCGGAAGGTAATCTGTCCCCGCGTCGGCGAAATCCCTAAGCAATTAGGTGTCAGAGCGAGACAGCTATATAGTAAGGTTTATATTGGAAGGACAAAATGCATAAAGAAAAGGTACTCGATTTTCTGCAACATGCATTTTACATAGCATGCAATGTTAACCAAGTTAGAAGTGAAGGAACCACTTCTGAACAATGCAGCATTGGTTCGAAAAGATTGGAAATGATAATCATTCTTGTCGTCCTTCATGACTGAGGATCGTGATCTCGGTCCAACGGGTGGGGAATCATCCTCTTCCTCTTCCTTCCTCGACGTGGCCCACCACAACAAGCTTCTCGAAGCTATCTTCCCTTTTCGCAAGATGCTCAAAAAGTGAAGAATTCGTCTCGGGCGAATGGTTGAGAGTCTGTCCTCGATGTTCAGTTCCTGTAGAATGCAGACATTCGTGCGTCTTGCCATCCATGGTATGCGCAGCTTAAGTCTTCAATATCACGTTTACTCTCCCATGCCTTCAGGGTCCACGATTCCACACCGTATAATATACCAGAGATGGAAGAAGTCTGACCTTCGTTGTCTTAGAAACACCGTGATCTTTCCATATTATGACTATAATCTAGAGATATAACTTTTCGCCATTCCTACGATTATTTAATTTCAGGTTCACAGCTACCATTGTCAGTAATTATGGACCCGAGATAATTAATAAAGTTTTTGACAATTTCAAAAGTCCAAAGGGTGTATGTTTGTGAATTCTACGTGAACAATTTAATACTTTTTTTCTTAAATTTTGGGCAAAGCAGCTTCCTCAGTCGGCTCTGGTCGGTTCTATTAATACGTGATCAAATTTAAATTGGAAATAATTAAAATGACGTCACCAAATTGCCATTCAACCGGCGGAAAGTGCAAACGGCGAGCGGTGAGAGTTTGATATTTGAAAAGTACATGCTTCCAGCCTTTGGAGTAATTTATTCGCGTTTTCGAGTACCTACGCCACGCTAAATGAGGAAATTCATATTTGGAAATTAATGTTCACGGATACGAAAATATTTGGAGGTAGCAAAACTTGATTGGTTATTTCGATTTAAGTACCTACATTTTTATATCATCTCCCATTACATTATTGTGAACATTTCTGGATTGTAAGATTTTGGATTTATGTAATTTTTTTTATGTAACTACGTAAAAGATTTGGATTACCGTTGAACAATTTTGGAGCGGTCAAGTGGTTGGAATTACTTTGCAAATAACGCTAATAAAAGATTTTGAATTTTGGAATAATATCATTTTTTTATTTCCCGAACCATAATAGATATAATTTAAATTAAAAGGGGCCAATGGATACGGTACATTCTTAGATTCAATAAACATCTCAGAAATCCAACAAAGAGGAAGGTAGAGAGAAGTTTCAGACCAAAATACATTTATCAAAAATTAGATAAAATAAGTGCGAATTTGGTTGGGAGACGCAAAAACCCAGTTAATGAAAGAAAAGTATTTATTTTGACCAGGTAATTAAGACACAAGAATGTGACAAATTAAAAAATAAAATTTCTGTGCGTAAAGTTGGTCGAAAAAACGATACACTACAGTTCAGACAAAACGGGACGAATATACCGCTCCGTTGATAGAGAATTAAAATGAAAAATACAGAGGTGAATTAATTGTGAAGAACATCTCAAAACAATAAAAAAAAAAATATTTAAAAATTATTCCTAGAGTAACATTAAAGTCGTTATTTTTTATCTTTATTAATATTTTTATTTTTATTGATAAGTATTGTAGTTCAAATTGCAGCGTTGTTTCACAATTTGAAGTGATTATTTTATAAATGAATCGATGATTTTCAATACTCGCTGTATCAAATTGTCATAATTTAGAGAAAATCAAGCAAAACCGCTACACTTTAACGACAGGCATTATTACTTATAAAGATTTTTATATGATATATGATAAAAAAAATATGGCAGTTTTTTAGTCATTTCGCGTTATAGCGAGTTTTGCTCACCCTAACATTATATTTAATACTATACTTAATAATATACTAACAAAGTGTATTTTTAAAATGATATACACATGTTTTAATTAATTAGTTATTTATTCATAATCCAATGATATATGTAACTCAAATTTGTTAAATAAGTGTTATAGCGGATTTTGAAATTCAGTGACACAGATGTGTTATTTTGAATGCTGTGTTGAGTTTGATAACATTTCCATAATGACATTTAAAAAAAACTTATTTTCTGTCTGTAAGTCTGCAATATTTAATTATTATTCACCACCTTTGTCATGAACTAATTTAATTCAAATAGAAAAGTGTCAACTTGGAAAGTTTCTACATTTTATGATTTTTTGTGCAACTTGTTAATTATGAACAAAATTAATGTACACACAAGAATACTTATTAAATTAGTTAAAACCATAAACATATAAGACTCTTGTATATTTTAAATTATGTCACTTTTTATTAACGAAGTCATAAAGTACATAGTTAAGGTTTGTGCGAATATACTGTCACGGCGTTTCTACGGATGCAGTAATGAGGTGAAGAGGATCCTCTTTAAATCGTTCTTCACCAGTATGTATACCTGCGAGCTCTGGTCAAAATACAATGAATTTAGTAGAACAACTTATTCATAATATTGTTCGGGTTAGGGCTTTATTGTAGCGCATCTAAAATGTTTGCTGAAGGCTGTGTGCATGGATTTGTTTCGCTTCTGACACATCGAGTTGCTGCGGCTGGATTTCAGCACTAACACTCTGGTGCTAATGGAAGGTCGCTTCCCTGACCAGAGAACAGCATAGACTGCAGATGTGAGAAATGTAGTATTTATATATTGTGATGTTTGAATATGCGCGCTGAGGTCTGGGTAGCCTACTTTACCGACTTATGATGATTGGCCGTTTCAATAGACGAATCAGGGACGAGAATCCGACTCTGGCGGGCAGCTGAGCAAACGTCACTTTTGGTGGGAAGGCTTGGAAATAGGCGCGTCGGTGGAGTCGTGCTCCGGAGAAATATGGCTGTGGGAGGTGACAGAGATTAAGAGGAAGATTACCGTGGTGGATCCAAAAATGGATGGAGGAAGGAAGCAGCATGCGAGTGATGGCCGATGGAATAGCATTATGGACAAGGCTGAGACGAGGTGGTGTCCGGTCTATCCCCTGAAGTAAAAAATGAATCCTGACGCGGGCGTGTGACGATCCGGGTTCTCAGCAGCATCGGCACTCCACGGCCTCCTTGGCTGATGTAAGCAATAGATAAACTCCGTAAATAGAAGAAATAAATAAAAGTGACCTCCCTCAGAGGGAAGTTAACCTTAAGTAGGAAGGTCGTGCATCCAATGTCGAGGTTAATTGTGTTTTGTGAATAAATGTGTAAAATGAAAATAAGAATGCCTTTGAATCATTGATCATCCCATCCGAGGTAGCGGGCGATTCTAAAGAACACACACACACACATTTGAGGACCCAGACTGAGCTAGATCGGTGGCAGCCCATATTGCTTACTATCCTCTAGGGCTCAAAGGCACCGTAACAATACATGAACTTATTAATTAATTTTGGTTTTCTTTTCACTAAATTTATTTATATCTTTTCATAATTATTTTTTTACTTAAATGTATTATTTATGTGGTGAATCGGGTTTTGCATAAATAATCCGATTACGCTGGAATAAAAACATTATTATTAATAATATTGTAAATATATTACCTAGCTTTGCGTTACTCAGAGTTGACGGAATTTCTCTTGCTAATATTGTAAATACATATTATTGTAAATAAGTACTACTGGTGCGTACAAAGTATTGGTGCTGAAAGAATTTAAGACAGAAAAGAATAGGCACTCATCAATCAGGATTCTGCTGGCATCTCCAAAAATGTGGACTGTGTATTTTACTCACTATTTCGTCAAAGATTCCGACACAGTATAGATGCGAAGTCTCGAGAATGGTATAGAATTGTAAACTGTGCCATATACGTATAACCGCACTGGTTCAAGGTCACCAATTGACTAGTCGGCGGCGAGGCCTCGAAAGGATGGAAAGGGGAGGGGGGGGGGGGAGGCGTAATGCATTATATATTTAAACACCAAATAATATTTATTCACCAAGTAAATATATGTCTTTAACAACTACCTTGGATGGAAATATTTTTATACCATAAATTCCACAAGTTTTTCTCATTCCACCTGTCATCATCACTGGCTCGCATACCACTGGTTGAGAACCGATGACATATAGAATTTTCACTGACTAATTAGCGCCTGAAAGCGACAAATTATTGTCACGACGTAAAGTAGCAAGACTAACTGATTACCTGCAGCCTCGCCACATTACTCATCTCAACTCATGCCTGGGAAGAGCTGGGTCCATAGGAATAAAATGTTACTATCCAAAATATACATATTAACTATTAAATCCACATTAATACTTCTGGATATAAATTATTTCTTCTTAAATATTTGGTATTTATAGAAATTTTTTTAAGTAAAAAAAAATGAGACATATCTATAATTATAACTAAATCTAAATTCCGGGTAAATACATAAAGATATTTAGTAATAATGAATTTGATGGCTATTTGAAATGACATTTGATCGATATTAAAAAAATGCGATATAGAAATGATTTTATCCGTTTTTTTTAATATCATCAGACAGTTTATATATTTCTCTAGTTATTAATTATAAGTGATAATAATAAATTGTGAGAGCTATCACTTTGTGTATGAATGTGTGGGTGTGTATTAACCAAGGGAGTGTGAGGATGTAATCGCATCAGTTGGGAGCCCTCTCTCATCACCGCTACTTTGCATTATTAAGACTATCTCTGAAGTGTATATATTATATTACCTGTACTAAATAAACTTATAATTGTTACTTGAAAATACTGAGTTTCTCTTACAAGGTATCCGTACCCGAGATAACAAGACAATAATCAGAGAATAGAATTGGTAGTAAGCGATAGTTATTACTGAAATGAACACATATCACGAAGACAAACATTAAATATTCTGTATACAGTTTTCTGAGCGTGTACGTCTGACCTTTCTGGCTGACATTTCGGATCCCATCGCAGGTTTTATTATACAGAGCAGATTAGTCCAGAAAATTGTATACATAAGAATCTGAAAGTTCGTGAAAATCTAAGATCATTTTTAAAAACAAAATTGTAAACGCGTAGTAGAGAAAAATCAATTGCGGCCGCGAAATAAAACAAGTTTTAGTCTGTTATGATTATGTCAACGGTCGAAAAAATACAGCATTTTTACACGTGATTCAGTACTCGGTTAAAATAATTAAATCAACTTGAATTTTGAAGTTCATGTCCATTTCAATGGACAATAGTTGAGAAAGGGTTTTAATAATTATTCACAGAAATAAAATATATTTTCTCAAATAATTGCGAAGTTACTTTGTGGCAAGATATATTAATATAAAGAGAATACTTTGATTATATACCTTTTTTAAATAAATAACATATTTAAAGACCAATAGTCCCTTCTTCAGGATACAATGTATACAACAATTAAAAGTGCGATAAAATAGTGTTAATGTACGCCTGTCCTTGGGAAAATTTTAAGCATTAGTATTAAGATGAAAATAACAACAACCATTCTGAATTATCTCATCAAATTTTGGAAACAAACCATTTATTTGACATAAATAAAGATTTAGAAATTTTACGTACAAATCATAGGAGTTTACAGTTAGTTATATTAGAAATTTCAGAAATTAGAATAAGTGTTAAAAGAAAACTAAACATTATACATAACCGAATCCTTTTTGCAAATAGTCATCTTTTAAATTTGTTTTCACAGTAGTTCCTGATTAATCACCCACCATTTATATTTTTTATTTAATTTTAGTATATGAACATTGTATCCTGACCATCGGTCTTGAAATATGATGATTTATTAATGAACAGTGATATAGACAAAGCGTTTTCATATTATTAAATAAAATATGGACGAATTATTATTCAAATAATATAATTTGACGTCAAATATTTTCATGTTCACATTTTGGAGATGGAACGTATTTGTCGGCACCCATATGAAATTATTTCATGAGTAAAACTGAAAATATCAATTACAATTACAGTTAAATGATTTTTTTTTAACCACATATTCGCTTTACTAGGTGAATACCTATCTCAGGAGAGACTTTGAACGAATAATAAACCAGATCTTACTTACTTACTTACCACCACGCCGTTTCCCCACGGGGGTAGGCAGATAGGACAGAGCGTCACACTCTTCTGTCCTGACACACAATTCTCACCTAATCTACATTCATACATCTTCTTATACAAGCTCGATGATTATTGAGGCTTCTAACAGGACCATCCTCTACTATCTGGTTTACCTGGTCGTGCCAAGTCTTCCACGGATGTCGTCTACACTTGCGTCATATATCTTCGTCGGTGCCATCAACACTTGCGCCATATATCTTTCTTACCATTCTCTCCTAATTCATCCGTTCCATATGACCAAACTACTTATGTCAGTATACTAATATCAACTATACATTCTTTTCTTATTTCTTCACTCTTTACTCAGTCATAAATGGATGTGCCACACATACGCCCGGCGATCTCATTTCCACTGCATTCAGTCTATTTTCATTCTTCTTTTGCCAGCTACAGGTCTCATTTCCATACATCAGCGTCGGTACCAGCACTCCATTGTGAACCGCTAGTCTTGCCTCAGTTGACAAGTTTCCATTAGCTATAATTTCATTCAAAGTGCCGTTCACTTTACTCCCTGCAGTCACCCTCCTTTCAATATCTTTCTCAGTCTTTCCGATTCTATCAAACATACACAAACACATCTACTTGTTTCAAGCATTCATTACCTACAAGTATTTAGCACAGTGTCTTGTTTTCTTCTTTCTCGAATTCCATCATTTTCTACTGGTTGACATTCATAATAAGGCCGCTTTCCTTGCATACCAGATCAGTATTATTTAATAGTGATTATAAGATTATTTCTAGCATGGCTGAGAAAGGGGATCGTAAAAATCGCCTTATTTAATATTTTTTATAAAATGTCCAAATTTGTACTTTGTACTCGAGTATTGTACCCACTAGACGACAAGCACGTCAAGTAATATTAAATTCTAAATTAAGATTTTTTAGTGTCATGAATCTCTCGTTCTAGTAAACCAAATTTGAATAACAAACTGAGCAAGAATAACTAAAAAAAACCCCTTTCGGCATTGGCAAAAATCAGGTAGATTTTGTTCGTGTATTTTTTTTAGGTCCAAAAAAAGTAAAAGTTGAATATTATGTTCCAGGTCGATTTTGTTTGGCTACTATTTAAATTTAATAAATATTTGTCAGTTCGTATTTTGTAATCGTAAATAATAATTAATTACAATTTATAATAAAGCTATTAATGCTTCAAAAACGTGTTAAGGTTTTTAAAATAATCACAAACCCAACATTTGGAAAAAATCATCAAAGCGACGATACTCGGACTTGGCGGATTTTGTTAATAAAAAAAACAGCCGTTATTGGGGCACTGAAAATTCTCAATTGATACACTAACACCCATTATACCTACGCAGAGTTTCTGTATGGTGCACCATGTGGGCTAGCGGAATCATCGGGCCCTATTTCTTTCAGGATTCAAGAGGCAATGCTGTAAAAATTTCTTGATGGCCGAATTCAAAATTGAAATTAAGAAAAAACGCTTACTTTTTTAAAAAGTTTACGGTTTTTTTATGAAAGTTGTCTAATAATTAACAACCTTAAATGTTGTTCAATAACGCGCTAATATTAATAAAAATCCTTTTTGGCACCGACCGTATGAATCAGTATTTATATTTAGACCGCATAAAGCACGAAGAAAAAATGTGAAAAGTTACAATTTTATTCTCTGAGACCAACATTAACCGAGTTATGACGGATCAGGGTAGTTAATGAACTAATATACATTTTCTATTAAGGAAAACACATTCTTATTGTGATGTTGTAATTATTCGGAACATAGGTCTGTGATTTTTTAAATACAAATTAAATATATTAATCAATTTTATCGAAAAATATTGTAGATGACTTTCAAATAATAGAACTATAGATGTAGTAGTTTGAAAAGTGTAACATATGAGTTCGAAAATTTGTCGTCAATCCGCGGTGTTGGTATAGCATAAACGGATAATGCACGTTTCTCGGATTGGATGAAATCCCGGCAGCAACAAGACAATTTTTCGATAAAATTGATTTTATATGTACACATTTAATTTGTATTTAATATACATTTATATAAATATTTGAATACATTTGCGTTCATTTTAAAAATCGCAAAGAAAACTGAATGTAATACATATTTAACATCACTACACGTCTCGGATGAAGTCCAGAACGAACACATCTGTGAAGGAATCGACGAGTGTGTTTACTTGCAAAATTGTTGATTGTCTGCCAGGTCATCAGTGAAGCTCATTGTCTCACGGTGATGAAGCCCCGGGAAGCGAGAAAAATATTTTTTTAATTTTAAAAATATTTTGAGATATTGATATTGTGATATTATACAATAGACACTTTACAGTGAGATTACAGTGAGAATCGATGGTCCTATATCTCCTCACTTCTCCCGTTTGTATATGAAATGTTAGGAATTAATAGCGATTTGGTGTTCGCGTGTACAGCTAGAGCGGGTAGATTATTTCATAGTTGGCGTTTATTTACATATTGAATTTTACACTTGTTTGATATATTATAAAAAGTATAAGATAACCGTAGTATTCTGGAGGTAGTGCCGAGGTGCGAGTGGATGTATCCGAGGAGCTGGCCAGGAGAAGAGTGATCGACTCGTAATTTAGTCAGGTAATTCACCCATAAAATATTGTGGACTAGGTCTGTTACACTCTGTGTATATAAAATCGGAGATATGCAAAGGACGAACGTCGAGCTTTGATGAAATATTGACAAAGTTCGAAAATAATGTGTTTCTTTTTAAATTAAAATAATCAGTTTAAAAGGAAAATTAATCTGTTTTCTTGTAACGTTTTATATAAAAATCGTGTAAAAAAAAACGTAAAAACAGAATTAGGCTGTCATGATAACTTGCAAAGTGCTTCACTAATATTTTCCACACAATCTTCTTGCTGACCAGCTGCCAAGTATGCTACCTGAGCACGCATTCCTCTATCGTAAGTTATATGGAAACATTTGCCAATTTTTTTAAATAGATATAATACACAAGACAATATAACCAAACGCCCGATCGTCATAGTTATTAAGGGGCTACTTTCAATACTAAATCATATTTTAGCATTGTATATAGGAATTTGATATTTATCGGAAGATTTAAACTCTTAATATACAACCATTATACTGCTATAATATTAATAAACTCAACAATATTTGCATTAGTTAAAATAATTTATTGATTTTAAAAAAAAATCGTAATCATTTAATTATTTTTCGGTTTATATACAAGAAAAGTCTCTAGCGATCCAAAATTTGAGAAAATTCATATATTTTTAAATTTCAACCAAACTAAAAATATTCAAAACTAAGACACTATTTCATTTCACGATTTTCACCAATTTTGTATAATATATTGTATAGACGAGTTATACGTCATAGAGGGCTTACCGCGAGGATGGTTGAAGGGATGATTGTAGAAGATGGAGAACACGAACAGTACAGTAAATTGCTTCGGAGTTGAATTCTCTAACGTCTCAATGTTTATTAAAATAAGGAGACTTTGGTAGTTGGGCAATATAGAAAGAATGATCGAATAGTCACCGAAGTCATTGCTGAATACATAACCAATAGAGCGCAGGAGCTTAGAAAGATCAAAGCTAATATGAAGCAACACTGTTTTTAAAGATATATCTGTCTTAGATATTTAGGTCTAGAGAAAAATAGATCGTAACATGTATTTTTATAACATATTCATGGATCGTCGGTCGCCATGTGCGCTCTTGTGAACGTTGTGATGTGATATTTCAAATGGGAGACATAGAGGGCGCTGCTTTACCGACCGGAGAAAACGCGGTCGAGAACTTCCGAACAGGCCGAGGTGACGGAAGTGAGACCGAGCGGCTCTCGCCGTAATGGCGAAGGGTAAAGATGGGAAACAAAAGATAGACGCGGTGGATTGGGAGATCTTGGCCCCCGATTTTCCCGCTTGATCGTCTGTCTGGACCTGTGGGGAGAGATGATACATTTGGATTGTGAATTAACGTCCGATGTGTGGAGCTAATAGCGTGATTGCTTGCTTGCTATTGTGCAAGTGTCATAATTCGCGCCATCAACAAAGGGTGAGTTCAAGAGTACTTCATGTGGAATAGCGGAGTACGTGTTCTGAAGCTAGAAGATCTGTGACTCCAGTGGAAGAAGAAATCCAGATACCTAGAGAAGCATTTCAGGTGGGTCGTGTATCTTTCTGGTATCAAGTTGATCTTTGAGCTTCCATGTTCCCTATTTCTTTTCACGTCGGCTGGAGATTCGCGCACAGCGGTCAATGGAGGAAAATTGTAGGGTTGCAAGGTTGACAGTGACGATGGAGATGTTAATTAATGTATTATATACAGAATGAAAATTAAAATAACATGCACTAAATGTACAAAAGTATCAAATAGATTATTAAATATTTAATATATTAAATCAAATGGCAACCCACACATTTTTATTACGTCCCTAATATTATTATTATATGAGCTCGAGAAACAAAATATTTCTAATAGCTTGTCTTAAATGTGACCAAACATTTTATTTTTGTCTCCTCTATATTAAAATCTTTCTTTACAGCAAAATTTAATATTTAGTTATTGCTAATAAATGTATTAATGTCGTCTTAGAATGCTTTGAAATATACATAAAATTCCTCAAATTACAAACTAAAAAAGTGACGGAACACCCTTAAGTTTCCTGGAACATAAACACATCATTAATTTAGTTTAATTACTGGTGTAAAAGATTAACAATAATTTTCAGTGACAAGGACATTTTAAATAATAAATAAACTACTAAAATAAACGTTATCTGGGAAATGAATGAGTTTCGTTAGTAAGGAAATAATAAATAACTGATAATTTTTTACTCACAGCACGGAAGTAACTGCGAAAAATATTAGATTTATAAACAATTAAAACAATTACAGGTATTTTGAAGAATAAATTAAATAGAAGAATATTAAATTATATTTATCAACATGTTTGAACAAGTGAAATATAAAAAATATACAGTGTGTATTAATTTATTATTTATTTCCTCCCAAATTAATCTATAATCAATTTAAAATAGAAAAAGACTGCAAAATCTATAAAATATCGATACAAGAGGCCCAAAAGTATAAGCAAATAATGTATCTAATTCGAATACTATAGATTTTTTTGTCTATTATATTCGACATCCGACAATACAATACTTAGTTACTTAGAATATTTGTTTAAAAAAATATTTTAATAATAAAATATTTGAAATTAACAATTCGGTATATTTCAAATTTACGTACCAAAACAAAAGCGTTAGAAGATATTCTTTAGATAATAATATTATTTAAAATACAAATGAAATGTATTAATTATAAAGATAAATATATATATAAAATCAATTTTATTGAAATATATTGTTTTTGCGCCACCAGGATTCGAACGTGGATCTCTTTTTCCAATCCGAGGAAGGTGCATGCTACAGCGCGAGTATCTTTGACGACAAATTTTCGAACCTACATGTTACACTTTTTTCACATGTTACATTATTTGAAAGCCATCTACATTGTTTGTTCGAATCCCGGTAGCGCAAAACAATATTTTTCTATAAAATTGATTTTATATGTACATTTTTTATAATTAATATATTTAATTAGTATTTAACATCATAGACCGTCTGTTCTGAATAATTATAACTTCACAATAAGAATATTTTGTCCTTAATAGTAATATTATTAATAAAATGTTGCAAATTTTCTATTTTTCCATATTATATTATTGTTCAAAGATTCTTAAATATGGTAACATCTGATATAAAATATACTGTATTTGTTTTTTCTGTCATTTTTATAAATGTAATATTGATGAGAAAATTAGCATTTTCTAATCACGTGACTGATCGAAAATCGATTTTCAAAATCCCGGGATTTCAATGTTGGCTCGGGATTAGATTGACTGGTCAATTGAAATCTTTGCCAAAAAACCTGAAGGTTCTAAATCGATTAACCAAGTAGCTAATCTATAAATATAAAAATGACAAATAGAGAGGGGCACATCAATACTTGTAAAAATGATTTTTTTATAAATATCTACTTATGTACATTTAAAAAAAAAATTGTTTCATAGTAAGACCGGACCTCTAACCTCATTCATGGTTATTTGGTGAGCGTTATATGGCTAGTCACCAATTCAACTCGAAACATAGTATTATGTTAGAATTTAATCCCTCAAGTTCTAATTTTTACAATTCGTCAAGTTCATAGATAAACACTGAATCGCAGGTATGTAGTTCGTTCGCTCGACTCACAGCGCCACTCGAGATCGGGGAGACGTGCGAGGCGGCGCGTTGCGCGGCCGCAGTCGCAAATCCATTCGAACACCATCGAAGGAAATCATGGTAAGATTTAGATCTTGTTGATACTAGTGCATCATTTGTTGAATATTGTACTCTCTTTCTATGCAGATATAACAAGGCACCCGGTTCTAATCTTAAGTTGGTGTCACGGATAGCTGCGATAGGGATGTGCGATGGAAGACAGTCTCCATTTGAGATGGTTTGATCCATTGAGTTTGGTTTGATCCACGATTCAATACGATGCAAGATCAGCTGTGTGCAGTAGTGACGGCGCACGGATTTCGAGTTTACGTGACCATCATTTTAACCCGGTTGTATTATCAAGAGAGAACGACAGTTAATCACCGTGAAGATGGGATCAATCAAGTAAACAATGCTTCAGGATGAATATTGTTACACTTCCTTCTCAAGTTGTATCTGTGAACAGATGCCGGAATGGAGAGATCGATTATTTGATATTTATTTTGTATTAAAAAAATTTGTAGTAAATAACCGCTTTCATTAATTAGCTTTGATTCCTAGTCAGAATTATACAACGCTGAAATAAATTTACCACAGATGAAAGAAAGATCGTCAGCTGAAGGTATATTTCATGTCATCCACTGTCTAGCCGGTAACGTTGCCCTGGCGTTCTATTCGCAGGAGCCAGAAAGCAACGTAACAGATGAGTAAGTAATTTATAATACGAAAAAGTAAATGTAATTAAGATAACTGCACATTTTGTTTCACAACGACATGACTGAAAAAATTGCAAAAATATATAAAACGAGAGAGAGAAGTAAGATGGACGTATTCGAGAGCTGCAGAAGGATGGAAAGAATAAATTTGATATTACAAATAACTTTGTTACGAAGAAAGTGTTAGAAAAGAGTTCCATAATAGACACCTTAGATGGAAGCAATGGGTCGATCACATTCTAACATTACTTATTTTTAAATATGACAGAAATATAATTAAGGGAATTAGTCAAAAAAAATATTTTTTTAATAAAGATGCGTACACACGGAATACTAAGCTAAACGCTTGTGTTATGAAAATAGAACTAATTTGATGACTTCCTGGAACGAGGTTCGAACTCCCGACTACTAGATCACTGAGCGAGTATCGTAACCACTAGACTATATTCATGTAATAATGAGCTTGACAAATTCAGATACCTACAATAAACTTGTGTACGGTGTTCAGGGTGGATATATACAAATGACGAACATTGCACCAACGAGAGTATAGTTCTTAAATATGAAAAAATAAAAATGAAGATATTGCCATTGTCAACAGAATAAATGTTAGTGTCGACTTAAAATAGTATGAAATATGTATTTTATTTTAACAGGGTATCCTAAATTTTTTTAGAATTATGAATACCTACAGTTTTTTTAACCCTTCCGTTGCCGTACTAGTAACACAGGTCTATCACTTAATACAGAGGGATCATCTGCGTCGTTAGATTAGATGTAATGAATGCTCCGTTATTTGTTCATATTTATTTATATTTATTTGTTTAAATATAAATTTCTTCGGTTAGGAAGAGATCTAGTTTCAAATCCCGGTAGCAATAATAATATTTTTTGATAAAATAGATTTTATATGTATATGTTTCTAATTAATACTATAGGAAGGTTGGTCAGTGTTCGAGTAAAAACCATTCTTATATACATTTATTAGGAGAACATTTTCTTAATGTGAAGTTGTAATTATTCAGAACATAGGTCTGTGATATTTAAAATATGAATTAAATATATTAATTAGAAATATATACATATAAAATCAATTTTAAAAATAAGGTACATGGCTTTTTCAAATAATGAAAGGATTAAATGTATTAATATCAAAAAGGTAACATGTGGGTTCGAAAATTAGATAAAATAAATAGAAAAGAGATCCAAGTTCGAATTCCGGTGCGCAACAACAATATTTTTCGATAAAATTTATTTTATATGTATATCTTTCTAAGTAATATATTTAAATCATATTATTATATACATTTGTTTATTCTCATCGGGGAGAAGCCACCAAGAGCAAGAAACGATGTAAAATACATAAATGACAGAATGAAAAATGATGGAAGATTAATTGAAGGACAGAGCCGAGAAGAGCGGGATAAGCGTCCGCGTGTTATATTCCAGCTACCTACCTTCTTATACTGCTTACTTCATACTATTACTTACATTACCATTTCTACTAACTTTACGACTTTTCAGAGCAGATGTAATTTATACAAGTTAAATTCATACCTACATATAATACGAGTAATTGAATTCGTTTCTGTTTTTACTTTGAGTGACATGTCAGGCCAACGAACTTTGTTACTTGGAAGCCTACTTGAGATTCCAAGGGTTGGTGTTTAAGATCAGCAGGTTTATGAACCCATAAAAACTATTGAGACTAAAATCTTCCCTTAAAACAAAAAAAATGTTTATATTAATCAAGAACAAAGGATTATAGATAATAAAAGCTCTGAAGCCGTAGCTAGCAGTTCACTGTGTTTTGGGTATCGGTCATGGGAGGTCTTCTTAAATAAATTCATTATTTTCTCTTGCATAGTGTACAAAGGATGCACTTTTCCTTTAAAATCGGTGCGAGAAATATAACTCGCGGTCCGGTAGACTTGAGTACTGGGTGCAGACTGCCTCCTCCGGTGTACGTGTGCAGTGCACATGTGTCGTGCACGCGTGTCATGCCCGTCGAGTTTGGCCTCTCTCGAACGTTCTCGCTTTGTTCGCGCAGGATGGTGTAATACTGGGAAATAAAGGAGCGAGGAATATACATCCACCACAATACATTTAATTTGAATTTATTCATATTTTAACAAAATGCTTAAAATTTAGAGTTAAATATAAAAACAACTATTTTATAGCCATTAAAACTAGTAAAAGCATTTATTCTTCTCACGGTAACACAAGTTGACATGGCTGTGTACGGGTATCCTGAGGGTTAACTCCTGTCTTTCCTTTACATGTTGTTTTGTCCATCGATATGGATCCAAGAATAACTTACTATACGATCCACCTTCGAATCTGGATCAAAAAGTTAATAATTTAATAGTCATATTTTAAAGTGAATAATTTTAGATTTTCTGAAAATAAAATTGAACATTTTAAAAATTGATCAGTCTTTAGATCACCCTGTTTTGGATGATGAAAACGCGGAAATAAAATATTTTTTATATAAATATTGCAGCAAATACACAATTAAGTAGTTAACGAGTTCTCTGTGGTTGGCTATAGAAGAATTTCGAACCAACATGTGGTTAACTAAGATTTTGGTAGTCTTGAGTGTAGCAGCATTAAGTTATGTACGTACGCTTTTATTCTATTATACTTTCTTGTAATATTATTTTTTTACTCATAATATTCGTAATTTTATGAGACATTAAATAAATGATTTCAATTAAAAAAATATATTTAAACATTATATTTATTTATACAAAAAAAGACTCACATAAATTGTAGAGAAAAATAAAGAGATATTTAATTTAAAAGTAGATCAATAATTAGACAAAATACTTTTTTTAAACCACTATTTATTAATTATTCTACATGTTTCGATACATATGGTATCCTATTCAGAAAACAATGTATTTTGAAATTAAAAAATATAAGTAGAGATAAAAACAAAACTAAAATGGTGAATAAGTAAGAACTAATAGGAAAACAAATTTAAATGGTGACTATTTGCAAAGAGGATTTAGTTATTTATAATATTAAGCTTGCTATTAACACTTTTTCTTTTTTCTAAAATTTCAAATGTATTATTATTGTTAATATAAAAATAATGGTTTGATTCTAAAAGATGATTGGCAGATTCTAAATAATTATTGTTATTTAGGCATCTCAAATGCTCCTTAATTCTAATATCAAAATTTCTGCAAGTTTTAGTTATATAAAAATAATTGCAATCATTCCAAATTAATTTGAAGACCACTTTTATAAATATCGTCCTTATCCTTGTTACTTAATATATAATTCATAAACTTGTTATTAGTGTAAATAGCTGGTTGTATTGGGATATTTTTTATAATAGAATATGACGTAAGATTATTTAAAAACAAAATTTTTCTCCACTGCTTCTCATTATCAATAATAGGTGGGTAAACATGATCTGACAAACTTTTTCTTGTAATTTTTGTTTAAAAAATTAACATTATCAAAGTATTTTGTCTAATTATTAATATAAAATTAGGCCACAAAGTAATTTTGCAAATATTGAAGAAATAAATTAGATCATTTGAATATAAAATAAATGCAACAAGTATTATATTTATTGAATACCTTTCAGCTATTAAAGCATCTATTTTTTATAAATTTTTAATAGTTCCATAGTTTATTTTTTATTAGTTGGTAGTGCAGTTAAGGTAGGAGCTTTAAATGATGCGTGTCTATGTTATATTTCTATCTAGATCCTTTTAGTTTGTAATTGTAGCCACGGTGTAAGTAGAACTAGATACTCCTCAACCTATTATTCCGTATTGTAATATTGATTCTAAAAGTGGACGGTATATCATTTTAAGAAATGTCATAATTTAGTATTGTCTAAGAACACAGAAGTAGATTACAAAATTGAGTAATTTATTATACAGGGTGTCTAAGAGACAGTAGTTTAAACTGGGTCTGTGGTTTGATGACATTACTAGTAACCCATTGAGCAAAGTTATTCAAACATTGAAGATTTTTAACATAAATACTCAACCTGGATTTGCTAGTGATGTCCACTAACCGTAGGCTTGTATAATCAGTCATCTAGAACTAATCCTTAGTATTTATACGAATGTGTTCGTTCTGTATAGGTTTTACAGTTACAATGAAAGTAGTGTTACAGAATTGTATTACTTTTCCACAATTTATCAACATTAATAAATATATTTGTGTGTCAGTATCTACCGTCATATAAAAAAATAAAGGTCTCGAAAGATTTTTGCGATCATGCCTAGGTTCAATTTCCGGCGCGCAATTAATCCTTTCGTCCAAGAGCTTTTCAACTTTTGCTTAGTTCCAATTCAAATAAAAAAAACGATAAAAAGATATTTTTTTTGTATACCTTTCCAGTTGATTAATTTAATTTGTGTTAAAAATATCAGAGCACTATGTTCTAAAAATTGAAAATTCACAATAATAATGTTTTCTCCTTAAAAATGTGTAAGTGGTATTATCAACACAAACACATTTGAAATATTTTTTATTTATTATCTTAGTTTTTTTATTAACTACAATTGAGTTTAAAAAACATCTACCGGTTTCGGAAAACACCTTTTCCTTCTTCAGGATGTCATAACTAACTAAAAATATAGCATTGTTGTAAGTCACAAATTAAATAATTTGGAATCGTTGGAGATAAATAAAGCATGTAAAAAAAAGTAATCAGGAAATTCTAAACAGCCAACTAAATTTAACTACGAGTCCTATTCTAAAATTTTTTCCTAAAAATTATTCGACTAAATTTGTATTGAGCAGCAATTTGAGTTAGGTACTAAATTTACTTTTTAAATAATTGTTGTTTTTTTAAAAAATTTAAAAATAGATTCTGGATAAATAGAAAAACAATGCTATATTTTTAGTTAGTTATGACATCCTGAAGAAGGAAAAGGTGTTTTCCGAAACCGGTAGATGTTTTTTAACCTCAATTGTGGTTAATAAAACTAAGATAATAAATAAAAAAATATGAATTTTAACCACCAAGTTAATATTGCTAATTTTAAAAGTACATTTGAAATATTTACAATATTTTTATGACATGAGTTATTATTAAGTATTGTACATTATTAACATAAAATATTTATTTATTTGCATTACTTCTCCAAAAAGGAGACTAGCTCTTGTGCTTGGAGAAAGAGTTACACTGTAATAATTTTATAAAGAGAGTTATACATTTGTAGTCCATAATTATTTATTGTCTATTTGTGTGCTTCTGAAGTGTTGTATAATATTATTTATTTTATAATTGTGTGCTTCTGAAGTGTTCATTTAACTTCTTTATAACCTCTTTCATATCTTTTATTTCTTTAATTTGTGTAGGAAAGCTAAGTTTTTTATTCCTAAATATATAAAAATTTTCTGATAGTGTTTGGTGTATTTAGGAATTTTAAAATTATTTTTAAATGCTTGTTTCAATTTTTAGTGTTATATTCTTTAAGTAATTGATTAATTGAGATTTGTTTGTAAATATTTTCTATTTTGGGAACTGGGAATTTTGCAAAAAGTGTTTGTATTGAAAAAGTAGATAATTTTTTAAAATAAAATCAATACAGTTAATTAATATTTAAAATATCACTGACATATACAACTTCACATGTTCTCTTGTGTTCTCCTAATACAGAATATTTGTTTAAAAATTTGTCGTAAATCTACTTATTTGATGTGGTGAAATTTTAAAACACTTTTCTCTGGATTGGAAATGGTTCAGGTTCGAATCTCGGTAGCAACTAAAATAATTTTTTTCTGCATATATTTCTAGTTGATTAATTTAATTTGTATAAATTTAATTTTTTAAATAATAAGAAAAAATACTTTGTTTAAACCACTGTTTATTGATTATTTAACATTTTTCGATAACTATGGTATCTTTTTAAGGAAACAATGTATACTGAAATTAAAAATACAAGCATACAAAAAAACAAAAACATTAAAGTAGTGGGTAAATATGTTGGATCTAATATGAAAACAAATTTAAAATGTGACTATTTGCAAAGAGGATTTGGTTATTTATAATATTTATCTTACTATTGACACATTTTCTTATATCTAAAATTTCGAATGTATCAACTGTAAACGCCTGGTATTTGTATATATAATTTCTAAACCCTTGTTAATGTCAAAAGAATGGTTTATTTCCAAAAACTGATTGGAAAATTCAGAATAGTTGTTACTATTTAGATATCTCAAATGCACATAAATTCTAATATCAAAATATATACCTGTATACAAATTATTGCAATCATTGCATAATAATAATAAATAATTGCAATCATAGCATAATAATGATAATTTATTGCAATCATTGCATAATAATAATAAGTCATTGCAATCATTGCAAAATTATAATAAATCATTGCAATCATTGCAAAACGATAATAAATTATTGCAATCATTAATAATGATCTTCACCAACATGAAAATAAAATAAAATGTATTTTTAAACTAATGTTTTATTATTTCAGGGCTCGACCAACCAACTCTTTACCGAATTTAGCAACAGTAATGACAGCAGTAAGTTGACTTTGCGAGATAATCAAACATCATCATCATCATCTGCCATTTTCAATCCACTACTGGATAAAGTTCTCCCACTTTTCTCTATCCATTTTTATTCACTGCCACGGATTTCCGCAGAATTTGATAATTTCATCAGTTCGGCTGTCTCGAGGGCTTGATTCCCTTCGGATGCAATTGGATGACTACATTTGTCAAATGATTGTCCGACCTCCAAGCGATGTGATCTGCCCATTCACGTAGTATATTTTGTCGACTATTCTTGTCCGTAGCCAAAAATAACAAATTGTATGGGAAAATGTATTTGAAACTCATTGAAATGTGGAGTTTATAGCTTTTAATAAATGGATTTATAGATGCACCGATTATAAAAAAAGACTACGGAATAGTTTTTTCCTTCTTTTATTTTTATTTTTGTAATTAAAGCTAGACCCAAAAAACATCTCGCTAGACGTTTATCTGGAGGTACATTTATATCAATTATATTACATTTAATATAATCAAAACATAACAACAAATCAGTGTCACAGTTTAAACAATTCATGTCATGCTTACAAGTAAGTCAAGTTATTTTCGATAAGCCAAGTTTTTATCATTTATTTCAAATTGGGAGAAAGCGTACTATTTTGTAAAGACCCAGGTAGTTTATTATTTGGCCTAGGAACAACAAATTCTAATATCCTAGATCTATACTATGTGAATTGTTAAATTCAAATTAGTTACATTTCTTGTATTTTTTCCGTGTGAAGCCACCCCATTTAGTTATAGTTTTATTTTATTAAAAGGAACAGTAACAGCCCGTATACAGGAAAAACGTTTACGGAAGAATATAGTAATTATAGATTATGCCTCAATTTAAATGCTTCCTGTCTTAACATTTTTTCACAATGCCTGTTCGAAAATTTTGTAATTGTTTTATATTATTATTTTACAGCTGTGACCCTTTGATCGGATCCCATATCTTAATAATGACTCGACCAAAGAAAAAAATATGTTTATTATATGTTCAAAACTTATTGTAAATGTAATCGGATGGTATGGCGAAATATTAACGTGTTTCCCTTGATAGGAAATGTTCCGGGTTCGTACTCCGGTAGCAACCAAAATATTATAAAATATTCATAATCTTTTTCATTTTATAATCTTTAAGCCAGACCTAAGATTAATAATTTTTTATATGATAATAAATTAATGAATAAGAAATTCTAACAACACAATCTAGACAATGTCAACTGTCAATCAAAATTCAAATACTACAAAATAGCAAATTAAGACAAAAATTTGTACCTCGCTTAAATAAGAACTATTCCATTTCTCTATATGCGTTTGAATGATATACTACTCACTCATTTTTCTCTTTTGTATATAAAAAAAATAATCCTTTAAAAAGGATAGCGGACCGTCCAATACATTATTATTACAATTAATGTCAAGGCTGTTTAAAGTTTCCTATGCGACAGTAGTGATTGTCAAGCAATTTGATTGTATAAATTATACATCGACGCAGATTGTACGAAATCTATGCGTGGTCATAATTTTTTATTTAAGTAGTTTTTTTAATTATTATTTTTGTTATTGTCACCTTTTTCACCGTTAACAAATACCTTTTTTCACACAACGTCAACACTCCTTCGCGCGCGCTTTTTCACTGATTGTTGCCGCGTTATCCATGGATGATGTCGCACCATCGACAATCCTTTGCCATAGATCATCACAAACCACACGCCCTCCTGATGTTCTCATCACCAATCAACACTCATAATCATTGAGCCACTGCGGGGGCCGCCGAACCCTGGTTCCCCGTCTTTGTCCTTCGGATTTGTTTGGCACATCATCTTCTGCTGCTATACCTTCATCCAGCTCCACAGCCTCACTGAGCTCCTCATCGTCTGCATCTTCTGATTCGCTTTCTCCACTGTCGTCAAACAGTCGTCTAATGTCCAGCACATGCCTCGGCACACCGTCTATCTCTACGTTGTTGTCACTCACAACCCGAGTGACAATACCAGGCTGCCACCTTGTGGTACACCTTGCATTGGGCGGCTTCAAAACTACAACATCGCCTGGGCGGTACGAGGATTCCTTAGTTTCTTCTAGTTCAGCAGGTGGTACGAGTGGGTGCCGCCACATGTAAGCATGCACAATGTTGGCAGGCGACGTCTCTTCTTGACCCGGGTGGGCAGATGCTAAGTTGTACCAGAATACAGCTTGCAGGGGATCGATCTTGCTCCGTGCCGCAGTCCTCTTTATCGTGCGGTGATGCCTTTCGACTATTCCATTCCCTGACGGACGATAAGCGGCTCTGAACCTCTGGCGAACACCCCACTCCCTACACAATTCTCGTAGCGCCAGAGAACGGAATGCTCTACTATTATCGAGTAGAATTTCGTCCGGGGGACCTCTTTCTCTAAAGACTTCCTTTAAATTACGGACCACATCATCACTGCTCTCGGCTCTAATTTCTTTCCACAAGGCAAACCTACTCGGCCCACAATCGATGACAGTGAGGTAGCACTTACTCCCAAAGTGCGTCGCGTCAACTGCGATCCTACTCCAATTGCGCTCCACGTTCAACACTCCAGAGTTGTGCCTATCAGGCGCTGGATCTATGGTCCGGCACTGTATGCAGTTTCTTACGCATTCCACCACTTCCTCTCTCCGAACGTCCGGGTTCACCAGTCGGTTTAGATGAAGAGTCCTGTCTACACCAAAATGATGTTGCTCATGCAAGCGTTTCACATCAGAGTTTTCAACCACTCCCACAGCCGCCACATCACTTCTGTGCCATCTGCGATCAACTCTTGTCAAAGGATCTGCCTTGTTTTCGATTGACTTAACAAGAGTGATGGTCAACTCGAGACCATATTCGTCCACCAGCTCTTTTATCAGTCCAAGCCTCCTTTTGACTAACATTTCAGACATACCAGAAACTCTGATCCGGTGATCCTTCGTCAAAACAGACGTGACCCATCCCACCACTGTTGCGGAATCTGACATCAACTCCATAGCTCTTAGTCCCCATTTCAATGCCAACGTTATTCCCTTAACAACAGAGTCAAGTTCTGCCACATTGATATGACCAACGTCCGTGGTCTTTCTTAACCATGACATATCTTCTACAACTTTCCCATCAATTTCCACCATAGCTCCGAACGCTAATGAACTTGCGTCGCACCACACTCTTCCCGTCGTAAGATCTGCAGGAACATTCCAAAAACCCTCTACGGGATCATCGCATTTTACTTTTTGGATCACCTCACTGAGAATTCTCTGGGCATTTTCTCCTACATGTGAGTCCCATGTATCCCCAGAACATGCTCTTTTCACAAAACTACAAGCAACCCGAAGCCACCCACACACCGGGTAATGGCCAACCAACTGCCCACAGACAGAAAACAATTGCCTCTTCGTGAGCTTTGTAGCTGATTCCAGTTCAGGAATAGTATTCCCACGCCTGAACACCAGAACTCCATTTTCTCGCTCAATTCGAAGCCCGAGAACGCGTCCGCCCTCCAGATCTAATGGTGGCTTTGCTTCCAATCCATACCTCCTTAGGTGAGCCGCTACCTCCTCAGCTGAAACCACTGTCTCGTCCACTATGATGTCGTCAATGTAGCTGTCAGTGCCTCGCTTAACTCTCTCGTTTCTTGACAAGACCTCTCTAACTATTCTTGTCATGATTTTGGGAGCGCTGTTTAACCCGAAACCCAATCTCGTCAAGCAATACACTCTGTCTTCAAATCTCACAAGTTGATATTTCCACAGATCTTCGTCAACGCGGATTTGAAGGTACGCCGACCTTAAATCCAGGAGTTTAAGTAGCTCACCAAGTCTTCTCCATCTCCTGAGAGTTTCATGACATACTGCAACCTCTTCCCCCGTGTGACTTTGCACATGGTTGTTTAGCTCTCTATAATCTAGCACTGGCCTGACCTTTCCCTTGTTCTTCTGAATGACTCCCAGTAGTGGTACAACACCCGTGCACTCCCCGGTCCACGGCTTTAACCAGCCTTCCTTCATCCACCTCTCCAGTTCGTCCTTGATCGCATCCTTCACATCGTGCTTGTGAAGACTGGAATATGATGCAATGTCATTCATTAAAGCTACCGGTCCTTCTTTCCACGCCCATCTAACCCACCACTTCTGACCATCAAACCGTGCTTGAAAGTCCTGATCTTCGATACAGATAGTTTCAGGTTCAGCTGCCGCATTTATAACATGGCAATCAAGATTTGTTTGTACACTCGAAAAAATCACTTGGTCATCATTCACCGTTACTCCTCCACACATTTTTATGAAATCCATCCCAATAATCGCATCCACGCCATCAAACAACTTGTTCACCACCACACAACTAACCCACACTCCACTGAATTGGGCCCTTCGCTCACCATTTTTCACCCCACACATCACGTCAATGCTGACTACAGCTTCGCCCACACACGGCACTTGACTCTCATCAACACTAATCAACCTGCATCGGTTCCCACCACTGCGAACGTCACACCTAATGGAACTAGACAGCACTGTTCTCGAACACCCCGTATCCACCAATGCTCGCACCAACTTTCCTCCCACACAAATCTTCACAATCGGTAGCGCCGTTAATGTTGACGAGGAAGAACTACCGGCGCACCAGCTCTTCCTTTCCCGTTTCCCTCCTTCGTGGGGCATTCACGTGACACGTGTCCTGTTTCACCACATGTCCAACACGACAGAGCTTTTTGAGTACAATATCTCATAAGGTGTGGCCCACCACACTTGAAACATTGCCTCGGTGTCCCACTCGATTGTCTAACGACCGCAGCCGCGACGCCCGGATCGTGCAGTTCAGCCATCAACGCCCGCGCTCGTTCGAGCAGGGATGACAGCGCAATCGTCTCTACGCCTGGCAACGCCCTGAGCTCACGTGATATCGTGGCCGGCAATCCCACAACAAATGCTCGTCTGAGCAACTGGTCCGTCACCACACCCGCCAATTTGGCCAACTTTCTCAGCTCAGTGAGATACACGTCGACAGGCTCATCTTTCCACCTTCGCTGGGCCAACTGCTCGTACGCCTGAAACGGGTTCATTGCGAATGAATCGCGCAGGGCTTTTTTGATGCACTCAGCATCTTTCTTGTCCTCGTCTCTCAATTCGCTGTAGACGGCAAACGCGGACCCTTCCAAGAATAGCGGTATGACGGTTGCGAGATCTCCGATATCCTTCAATCTCGCCACCAATTCCAATTTCTCCAACCACTGAATGACGTCTCCTTCACCGTCAAAACATCTCACCAAATCACCAATTTTTACTGTCGCCATCGTTAACAGGCCGAAATAGCTTGTTATTGTCACCTTTTTCACCGTTAACAAATACCTTTTTTCACACAACGTCAACACTCCTTCGCGCGCGCTTTTTCACTGATTGTTGCCGCGTTATCCATGGATGATGTCGCACCATCGACAATCCTTTGCCATAGATCATCACAAACCACAATTTTTATTTATTTATTTGTAAAATCAATTAGATTTAAATCAGGATCCGTATCGAGGTTGGCAGAGTTTTTCTCTTATATAATTTAATAGAATAACAAAATACATGTAAAAAAAATTAATCCCCCTCCCCCTCTTCGTAAATACCTTCTACTGACGAAAACACCTGCATCATATCTTCACAATTTTTGTCATGAGCAGCTCCGATTTCCCTTGACACACTTCAACTAGTCGATACATGTGATATATTCCACCGATACGTATGGTGTATTCCAACGATATATATGATATTTTTACCGGTATATATGATATATTATATACCCAATAGGTCGCATAATTGGGGGATGGAGGGCCAAGGTAGGACAATTCCCCCACCAAGTGTACCTGAGAATGCTAAATCACAACGGAAATATATTATTAACATGCGGTGGTTCGCTGATTCACACGAAGTGGGTGCTATCGGCTGCTCACTGCATCGTAAGGTTAGTTTCTGAAATTATATACTTATGAGGTGATTCAAATTCATCGCTATCAATGCCGCTCCTAACTGACCGACGACACAGGCGACCTCTGCACCCAGAGGTCATAATGTACAATCAAACGAAACCCTCGTTTTATTTCACCACCAATCTCTGAAAATATTTTTATATAGTTATAAATTATCATTTTTAGAATCAATTTTAATTGCATAATTATTTAGGTCAGTATAAAATATTGATAATTTATTGTGTTTGAATTAGGGATACAAAAGCTGTTCACGTACTTCTTGGCGAAATAAATATAAACGCACAGGGCACTCAACGGACTTCACAATCCTTCTTCATATATCCTGACTACAATTCTGTAAACTACAATCACGATCTGGTGATGATAAATCTTGGAGAAAGCGTGAAATTATCAGGTAAGTAAATTTATTTTTTAAATGACTGGAACAACTCGTTAAGTATTGACACTTTGGTAAGATTTAAGTATCTACTGTAGTTTCACAGTATTTTAGCAAAGATTCACAGTTTCAAAATAGTAACTTTAATTATGTAATGTAATAATTATTTTCTCTATATATTGATTAGACCTTAGTAATGTCTGTGGATTGATGATCGAGTGACAGGCGCATGCGCGTTCGGGTCAAACTTGTGTGTTTGTTTGTAGTAAGCATAAACACGCCGGTTAGGGGAACATGTATAAAGAAGGACCGGCGACCGAGCTTGACCTCTTTCGCTCCGCGTCACTCTCCGAATATATCAGAGATTTGTTTGAATGCGATTTCAACTGAACTCAATGACTATAGATGTAGATAGTTTAAAATAAATTTAGTATACCTATATGGGTATATTTTAATAGGGAATACCTATTAATTGTCGACTTTAAAACAAGCAATGTTAAAATAAATACTTATGTTATGTTTTTATCTATAAAACAATACCAAATACGGTCACCTCATATCACTATTTTAAAAGAAAACGTACAAATTTATTTGAACTTTTAGATAGAATTCGCCCTATTCAACTACCCAGAGCAGGTATCCCGGATTTTGTTGGCCGAGAAGCTACTGTCAGCGGATTTGGACATACAGAGCCCTGTAAGTAAAACATTAAAACACAGTGAAATATTATACAAACAGAATATTGTACAATAAAATTAAAATTGGATATACAATAAGCTACACAAGAGACGGCAACGGTATTATTTCCTCAATTCTATGTGCGTATGAAGGAATGGCTTTTCAAAATTGAAAGAGGTCAGCTGGAAGAGTTCCTTAAATGATAAAAGCCACTCATTTTATTACTTTTAAAATTACCAATATTAACTTTGTGATTAAAATTCATATTTTTTATTTATTATCTTTGTTTTATTAACCACTGAATTGAATTTAAATATATCTACCGGTTTAGTTAGTTATGACATCCCGAAGAAGAAAATTGTATTTTTCGAAACCGGTAGATGTATTTAAATTCAATTCAGTGGTTAATAAAACAAAGATAATAAATAAAAAATACTAATTTTATTTAATTATTTTTGTCATTACATTCTACCTCGTACTTACCATATCTTATTTGCTCCCTGCTTAATTTTTTTCTTCTTTTACTTCTTACATATCTTTAGTGTGTATCAAAAATTTACTTTGATAAATTTATTTATTATATCTACTTGTCTCCTTTTGATTTTTCTGTTTTTTACCATCTAACTTAATTTGTTATCGTCCTTCCAACTTATATTCTAGATTATGGAATCTTATGGCTACCTACCTCAGAACAGGTGCCATATGTATCTAGCGAGGTAGGAAGCGGCCAACAGGCTTGCATGTAAATGAAATGAATTATAATATTTGTACTAAGGATTTTATATTGATGCAAGCTACAAAAATATGAACGATTCTAAGGGCACAGTTAATGGGTTTTTATAGTGGATATATGGTACGAGATATACGGAATTTATTCATGGCGCGTTTTTAAAGTACGGAATTTATTTTTAAACAAACACCACGTTTCGGACACTACACACCTTTAACTACTTCTCAACATAGTTGCCACTATTACTAAGGCACTTGTCATAACGGGGCACCAACTTTTGTATACCTTCATCATAGAACGACGCCACCTGGGATGGTGACCATGTCTGTACTCCATCTTTGAGTTCATCATTGTTATCAAAACGCTTGCCACCAAGGAATTGCTTCAGATGAAGGAAAATATGGAAACCACTTGGTGCCAAACCAGGACAAAACAGGACACACTTGGTAATGAATGTCAGTTGGTTTCACGTTTCGTGCATTCAATAAATGAATCACGGACCATATCTCACAGTCGGCGGGCTGGTCTATTGTCTTGAACATTTCAATCACTCACTATAAGATGGCTACACTATGTGAGTGTCTCTAACGTTACATGCGGTGAGTCAACATATGAAGGTAACATTGCAACCGCATCGCTACACCGGGAATATTCTGCAACAGTACTTACTTAAAAACGCGCCTCGTATATTTAAAATACTTTTTATTCAGTGATGTAGAGTGGCGAGGAGTACAAGGGGAAGGGAGAGTTATTAAAAATAGAATGTTCTAAAATGAATTTTTAGAAGTTTCGTGAAAATTTTAATTTCTGGTTTTTGATTGAAAATAATTGTAAAATTACTATATTTGTATAGGTGGTCTGTGAAAATTATCAACCGTTCCGATTTGTTAATCTTTTTATTTCGAGCCTTATTGTCAGTTGCTATTCCAAATAATAATAGGGGATTAGATGGATGATACTTTAAACATATTTTTCTCCCTTTGCAAAAGTTGTGAATATGATAAATGTTTATGGGTGATTGCGTCGTTATAAAAGAAAGACGGGAAATATGGTGTTGAAGAGTATACAATTATGGAAATTATTATTATAAGATTATGTTGTGATTATAGCACTTTATTGTGACTACGATACCGAGCGTATTATTACGACTGTTAAGAGTGCTGGTTTTACGCACCAGTTCAGAGGTCGTCGCAGTAAAAATGACTATGGAAGCGATAGATTTAGTTGAAATTAAATCTATATTCTTACTTTCAGCTGGTCCCACTTCGCAGTATCTGAACTATGTTCACGTGAAAGTCGTCCACAACTCTAATTGCAAAGACATATTTAACCCGGGGTGGGTTATTAAATCTACGCTGTGTGCTACGGGCAGAGATCATCCCGGGCAAACTGCTTGCCAGGTAATTACACAAAAAGATTAAAATACTATTTTAGAAGTAGTAGTAATGGCCGCTAAAAACATATTTAATATATATATGATGGTTGGCAATGCAAAGAATACCAGCTACACATCTATGAGTAGTTTGTGAGACGATTCGCATTAACCTTGCACCTTCGTAGTCCAGTGAGAATGATACTGGCCTCTCATACCGGGGGTTTCGAGTTCAATTCCCGGAAAGGATTAAATATATATTCCTCAAGCCTGGGTATTTTTTTTCTGTGTTTTACAACTGTAATTGGGTGATGATTGATGAAAGGTAGGGGTGGTCCTCCGGCGCTGGACCTCTACGAGATGCAGATGATCTCGGTTCATGGGCATTTCATGAGTAAACTCTTCGACTCGGGACTAGTCCGTGAACCGTGGTATGTTTGCGCTCAGGTGAGGCAGATGCCGGAGTATATAAAATTTAAAAAATATGTAATTATGACAAATCGAAACGACAGTAAACAACTCTTACAATGATTCGGGGTAGGGTGTAAATAAATAAATACATAAATAAAAAAATAAATAAATAAAATAAAAAATACCGTAATTGGGTCTCGCAGCCCGTAAAAAAAAACATTTTTCCTCCGCCGTTTACGTCGCTGCTAATGTCATATGAAACAATATAATACAAATTAAATGTATTTGTGATAAATCTTGATTTACCACAGAATCCTTTAGGGTTCTAACCTCTATTTACTGTCTAGTGTCTTGGGTTCCGTTTTCTTGTAAGTGAAACTCAGTCTTTTTTAGATAACAATATTAAGTTTATTGCATGTTACAGTCAATATCAATTTTACACTTAGGCATGATAGGCATGTTATTCAGAAGAGGCTGCGATAGAAGAGATCTCTTCCCACAGAGGCGGCCCCTTATAAGGCTCGCCTCCCACCACTCATCTTCTACACCAATATAAAGTAAATTTATTTCAAATAATGGAATGAAAGATCTATCAATTTGAGAGTGCAACCTCTAAGTTCGAAAATTTGTCGTTGACTTACAATGTTGACGTGGTGAAATAAGTCAGCGCACTTCTCCGGATAGGAAAGGCTCCTGGTTCGAGTCTGGGTGGCAACAAAAATATTTTTTCGTTAAATGTATTTTATCTATATATTTATTATTGATATATTTAATTTTTATTAAAATATCATGGAACTATGTTCTGAAAAACTGCCAATTCACAATAATAATGTGTTCTCCTTAATAAATAATGTAAACCAAACATAACGGACATTTTTTAATATCGTCGGAGAAACGTTAATAAATTAAAATATTACCTAGATACCTATATAAATTATTAATCACCTTATTATTTTAAAGACGTGTAAATTTAAATGATCTTATTACATTAGCGATGTTACAATTTTTAAAAATACAGATATTTGAAAAAATTAAGTTAACAATGAACTCTACAGTTAGAATAGTAGATTTAATTATGAACTATTTTGAATAAATTCGTACCATCTGAACTAAAAAGTTATTTAAACACTTTCAGAGGGATTTGATACTTTTCTTTGACGAAATGTATGAATTTCTCACATTTATTTTCTAGTTCGATTCTATATAAACACTAAAATGTTGATACACTTTTATCTAACTTAATATGAATATTTTGATCAGAATATACAGCTTAACAATACAACTTTTAAAAATTTGATAGTTAAATTAATAAATTGATTAATAAATATAATAAAAAATAGTCTCATCTCTACGAGATATTTATTATTTGTACATTAATCATTTGAATTTTTTTTTATCTGTCGTAGACGTGGGTTTAATTTACATTCCGTTTGCAAATATCTGAATACATTGTATTAATATTTTTTGTATATCTTTAGTTAATAAATTATAAATATTCAAAGTGATTTATCCAAATAAAAATAAGCTAATACGTATCGTACTTTTCTTCATAAAAATATTCAAAAACTTATCAACACATATTACATTTTTTCGATAAGTTGGTTCGTCGGTCTTTTGGGAACTTGACTTTCGAAAAGTTGACTTGTCGTGGAATTGGTCTATCGGGAAATTGGACGTCGTGATAATGTCTCAGACCTCAAAAGATCAGTCTTGATTATTTTCAGATTTTTTTTTTTAAAAAATATTAGCCGAAAGAGAAAATGATTTTATTCTGGAAATAGTAGGTTAGTGGATAAATACGGACAATATATAAAACTATTTAATTAACTAATTAATTTAAACATATTTTCAGGGTGACAGCGGAGGTCCTTTGATCCTAGAAGAAACAAGTGGCGGTCCAACTCTCATAGGGGTAGTAAGTTATGGAAAAATGGATTGTGGACCAACGCCCTCAGGTTATGTGCAACCTCAGTACTACCTAAAATGGATCAATTCAATCATTCAAAGCCAGAAAGATTGAATGGTCAATTTTTCGGCGTGTCAACCAGGACTAAAATATGCTAAATTATCAATATTGGAATATTTTTATTAGATTTAAATAAGTAAATTAAAAATCCACTTTGGTCATACATTTAAAATGTATTTTCTTTTTTGACCCCGAGAATATGTCTCAAAAAAAGTGTACTCCAGAAACTACAGGCAGACTGTAACTTTTGAATGATTGGAATAATTTCAGTCAGGAATAAAAAACTACTGCTTTAAAGTAAATTCGTTTTTTTTTTAAATGAAACATATTTATTCCGTATTTGTAAATAATTAAATTAATTATATTTTTTTATATAGGCAAACACACATACTTTCATATTTGATCCTAGATAATTATTGTTAAATGTAGTATATTGTCACCAGTTTTTAGTTTATTCCTACCCCTTAGCCTATTCCTAAACCAGTACATATTGTTCCTTTGGCTCGCCTGGTTATTGAATTCGAGAAGATGAAGTGTTTTCATGTTCATTCGTATTGGATCACTACTTCATACACTGCTGTGGTTTTGTTGTTTGTGAACGTGGAACTTATCAGAGTTTTGTGTTGTGGCAGTTGAGAACATTGGGTGAACTTCCGGAAGAGTATGATGCTAGTGTAGTAGACAGAACAACGAATGAAGTTTTATTTTGCTGCCAAGATACTCAGCAACAATATTTACTATATTTTTCATTTATTATCTTTGTTTTATTAACCACTGAATTGAGTTTAAATACGTCTACTGATTTCGAAAAATACCATTTTCTTTTTCAGGATTTAGCTCTAAATTTATTTTTTAATAATAATTGTTTTTTTAAAAATAGATTCTGGTAAAGAAATAATAATATACTAGCCTGCCCGCACAGCTACCGCACGGTAGCAGACGTATCCTGCAGAGACGCAGTACTCTGTTTTCAATCTCACCCAACAAAAAAAAAACACTTTTCTCGGTATCCCAGAATTGGAAGAAACAACCTAAGGGGTGGTGGAGAAATTGTGCAGGAGCTACACAGACTCTCCCTGTGCACCTAAAAAAAATAACACTTTTCTCGGTGTCCCAGAATTTTAAAAAATAGACCCGACGTACACAACTAACAACCCAAAAGGGTCAAAGGCCTGTTGATCTTTGAGAAGCGTTAGGTTAGATTACTAACCACGTATAAAAAAACACCACTATTCTCGGCAACCTAAAATTGTATAAAATAGAGTTGACATACACAACCTGTAAGGTCTGTAGTAAGACAGGCGTATTTAAGTCACGTGTACAACTGCGAAATAATAATTAATTCAATTACGCTTTTAAAAAATCATCATATGATTTCACCATAATTAACCAAATTCCGGAGTGAAATCATCAATTTTATCTTGTGCGGAAAAATATCTATGACTATTGTAAGCTGTGAAATCTGGATGTCGATACCTGACATAAAAAAACGCGCGAAAAACAATAGCTATTTATTACAATGCCATTTGAAACGTCAAGAAAAAATTGCGCGAAAATTACGCACTGCAATAACACTGCGATAATTTCATGGCCTTTCGACATCATACTGCCATCTATGGTTTTTGTCTTGTTCTTCAGAAATAATCAACAAAAATGGCCGATCTAGAGGTGACCATTTTTGTTTTAAATCGATGTCTCTAATCTACCATGTAAGCGGCCATTAAATAATGTATTAACATAGATATGGATTTCTTCATCTTACTGCCATCTTTTGTTGTAATTTAAAAATAAACAACAATGGCTGCCTGGTATGTTTGTTGATTCCGCCATTTTCTGATCATGTGAACAAAATGCACCCGAATAAAATGTAACATTTTTCAATAGTAATGTCCCTGTTCATTGATAAATATAACCACGAATACCCTTAGCTTCGTGTCTACGGGCTTGTAAATGATCAATTCATATTATTTACTAAAAAAACTTTATTACAAAGTTGAGAAACATAGTGTCATTTTTTTTTCAAATCCGCCATGTTTATGATCATGTGGATATATTTTTTGTTGGCCATTTTACTTTGTAGACCATTTAAAGCGAAAGGAAGATTAAAAGAATAACAGGGCTAAGTTCACTTCCGAAATATATACTATATGTAAACTTAAATACATCGCAAATGAAAACTCATATTGAAAATAAGCTTTGTTATTCATTCAGTTTTTCAATATGTATAAACGCTATTCTGTTCTATATATAGTAAAAAAGATATTTCAGAAGTAAAATCATCTCAAACATTTTATTTTTTACCACATTATCGAAATAATAATACCACATTTAAAAATAAATATATTGTGTCATTCTGGACACATTTGTAAATCCCGTGAATACTATTTAAACAAATTCACAGCATGAATCTATCTATATGTATAAAATGTCTGTGTTTACATTATTTCTAATTTTGCGCGAAAAACTTGTGTTTTGGAAATATACCGCGAAATAATGACAGTTAAAAAGCTTGAAACATACACATGTAAACACTTACCACATATCTCAATGTGGAAGATGGCTGTTCTTTGTAAACATTGATTCGAAAATAAAATGGTGTCCATAACACTTCTGTGGGATCACCATAAAAAAAATGTCTAGACCATCTGTAAGAATATTAACATCACGAGTTTTTATTTTGGTGGAAACTCCGATTATACAGCATAGTGGTTATACACACTCATCAGTTCAATTTCACACTGTAAATGAGATGTACGTTCATACTATAATCTAAAAATATTTGGTTACATCCCAAAAGATTCGCTTGACATTTTCTAAACAATATAAAACGTCAAAAATTGCTGATAAAATAGCTACCTTTTTTAACTCTATAAAAATGGTTGCGTTGGGTTAATATATTCTTCAAGAAATCAAGTTTTTTCTACATTTAATTTGTATGGAGGTAGATCGATTTTTCAATTATTTTTTTCGCGTTTTTAACATTTGATTGATGCAATTGAATTCACAAAAATTTTAACATTAAAAAATATTCTCCACCTTTTTGAGGAAACTAAATTATATTTATTAAGAAATATAAACGTTAGAAAATCTGAAAATACTATTTTGTTCAGTATATTGTAAAAACATGTTTGCCTTACTAAATTTTTTTAATATGAATCGATTATTGACTCAAACGGCATGTATAGTGACATCTATGTAAAAAAGTTGTAAAGAAAAAACCTAATACTTCGCGCCAAATTAAATTTTTCAATATCGATTTTTATTTATAACATTTATGTATATTCTGAAAAGGCTATAAGACGCCACAAATTAAAAAAAGTAGTTTCCGTAAATAAAATAAATTAATTTCTACAAAAATTACTCGGCGGTAAATGATTGCGAATAAAATGCCTAGAGAAAAATGTACATGTCGAAAAATGTCAATGTACATATTTAAATAAAAATACTCTTTTTAATTCGGATTTGTCACATATTTCGCTTCACGGTGGTCGAATGAGCGGTTACCTATATTATTACAATTTTTTTTAATCCGCTTATATTATATTAATATTGCATGGAGTATAGAGATAATTTATAAATGTAAAATTGTTTCATTTTTCATGTGAAAATGGACATTTTTGATTAAAATGAAATAATATAAAAACATAATTTAATAAAAATACTATTTTTAATTCGTATCGGGTATATATTATCCTTCAGGGTGCATGGACGCGAAGATATCTCCATGTTTACGATCTTTTTAACAGACCGCTTCATACCGAATAGTGTACAGAGATCGTTTTCAAATCAAAAAATGTACAATTTCCCATGTGAAAATCGACATTTTTCATAAATCGCAAAGTTTGTCATCGTTTCGTCTGTCAAATGTGGAAAAAACCGCATTCATTTGTTTCCTCCGGCGGTCGTGAGATTTCACTTTTCGGGGTAAATTGTGGCAGTTTTTTCGCATTTTCAGCGCATCTAGGTAGGTCCGTTGCTAATTTTAAAAGTAATATTTACTATGCATAAAAATGTATTATATATATATAAATTATTATAATGATTTAATTGTATGTAATAATTACATTTATATTCTAATAAAAATAGAATAGATTATAATTTTGTTATAAAATTTAATGACATTTTTGCAAATATAGATAAAACTTTGTTTTTAAATATCTGTTAATTTCCTCATTTACTTTATATTATATGATATTCCAAAATGTTATTAATCGATTAACAAAGATGTATCCAAAATTATGCGTGTTTTGTCAAGAACATCTTGCAGGTATATATTATTACATTTAATTTTGCGCACAAGCGGTGATTGGTTGTCGAGAAGAACAGCGCAATGTAAGGTTTAAATTTCCTTGTACATTTTCAAATATTTATTAATCACAATATGTTGGATGCCTTAGAGATGTGGTGTTGGAGGTGAATGCTTATCACGTGAACCGCGAGGCGCACAAATATCTCTGTTCTGAAAGAATTCCTACATACTTTAGAGATACTTCCAGAAGAAATGATGAGAGTTTCGAGAAGCTTGTGATCATAGACACAGTTGGGGAATAGCAATTAAAAGGATGGTCTCCTACAGATTTAGGGATTCTGTGTTATTGATTTTTTTCAATTTCCAGGACTAGAGAGTTATGAGTTGAATTTTAATTAATTGTAAACAAAATATATTTAAATAAATATTCAAAATATGAATGATGTACATATGTACAGTAGCTATTAAGAATATTATATGTTTTACAAAAAATACGTTAATGTGAATTAGTTTATTAAAACAAATAAAATTATTGAAATATTTATTGGTTTATAAGGTGGTATTTTTTAAAAATGAAATTAAGCTTAAATAATTAAATACAAAAACACGTACGTCTTTCAAATTTACAAAATACAAATAATTTAAAATATCCAAAAATTTAAATAAAAAACATTAAAAAAATAACAATTAATAAAGAAACATCGGAAGACAATAACGTGTGTGGACAATATCAACTGAAATAGTATACTAAAGTTTTTCAAATAATTTCATCGGATACAAGTTTTGTTTTAAAAGATGACATGAGTTTACCTTAAAGATAAAACATAATATTTTACAAAAAAACATAATCCCCTATATAAATACACCGACAAAACGATTTACTTCAGATTTTTTTGTTTAGTAATTATGATACTTCTTTGCTCTACGTGTAAATTCTATAATGCTCCTGATTGTATTTTATTACTCGGTTGGGTTGCATGGAAATTAAAGTTGGTCTTCTTGTAATAATTATCGGGGTTTATTACAATGAGACATGTACCCAGTCTAATACAATAAATAACACTTAAAGCGAATATCATACACCCCGCACACTGCGCCGTCGTCACCTCTCGTACGTACACGTATTGACAAATTCACGTCAGGTTCTTAGAGAAAACATTTTTTATTGTTGCGTATGGTAAATACTTATAATTATTTTATCTAATACATACATATATTACGGAGGAATACCTAAAATATGAACTCTGTATTTAGTATATTTACAGAGATATTCACATAATTAGAGGCAATGTCAACTCAGTTTACATCATCGGAGAGGAATGGTTAATAATCTATAATTTCAAAACATAAAAAGGGTTTTAAAAAATATATTTCCCAACATCGATAACAAGACATTTTTCTTTAAAAAAATATTAATTGTAGCTATTAAATGTTATTTTATTATTATATTTATGGGACCATTAATGTAGGAAAAGATTGATAAACGAATCTTTTCCTGATAATAAAGAAATAATATTTTAAAAATGAATATTAGTTATATTATTATATTATTATTAGTTATATTATTAGTTATACAGCAAGGTACATAAAAAATATATCAAACAGTTAATGAACTATTGCACGTTATTTGAACAAAATCAGAGGTGGTCCAAAATAAATAAATCTTCTTAATCTTCAACAGCATCTATTTTGGCCAGTGTCCACAAACGATGAGATAAATCTGAGTACCATGTGCACATGTTGAGATGTTGATTTGGAGATGAACTCGGAAATCAGATTGACATCGACAAAGAGATAATAACTCAAAGCCGTGTATATTCGTTCAATTTTAAAGTGAGATTAAAATATACGCTCAAACTTGAATCATATAAAACCTATCACCACGAGAAAAATATAAATATCGTGCCGTGTCTTGCTACACATGATATATTCCAGACACTTGATATCAAATTTGGCTTATCTAATTAGATACAATTGACACAAATTTAATTTGATTTGTGTTCATTTGGTATTCGATCAACCAATCAGGTCAACGAACGCATTGTTTACAGTTGGTTCTTTTTGAAATAAAAGATCTCAGGATAAAGAAATAGATGTATATGTTAACCAGCTAGTTCAATGAACGCATAAAAATTGTTTAGATTAGCCCAAAAATCTTCCCTTTGTTGTGAACCGTGATTCGGCGCCTGCACATTTGAAACGAAAATATTCATGGAGGAATGATGTTATAATTCGTGATCAGCGTCATCTAGTAGAAACTTCCAAAATGTTTTACGCACTTAATCCGAAATGCTGAGAATTTGACCCGAAAAATAAACTTACATTTTTTTAAGCATTTTCATTTTCTTTGAGATGAGATTAAACTAGATAAATATTAATTATTTATGCTAGAATGTATTTTTTTACGCAAATGAAGTTTTAATATTAAAAATAAATATGCATAAAATTATGCTTTTTATTTATTTCGTGTAAATCATACGACGCGTGCGCATTAGTAATGAAACTGTAATCACAGTCACATTTGTCAATCACTGATATTATCGAATACCAATCACATTCACACTGGTGAGTCAAGAGTAGCATTTTTTCTCATCACTATTATATATGCTTCGGTTGGCAATCCTGGGTTTTTGAAAATACGAAGTATGTACCTTCTAATATTGTGTGGATACATCACTAAAAAATTTGCAATGGCTGAAATAATCGGGCTACCACCGGTGTTAGAACTAATAAATGTGGAGTGGACGCAGCACCTGCCTAGATATAAATATATTCTCGCAACGATGCCTGCATTTTTCGTTTCCACTTGTTTTATGATAATAGGTAATTTTTAAGGCATTAATATCATTAACCTTACCGCGAATATTAGGCGTAATCATTATTAAAAATATAATATTTATAGTATTAAAAATTAGATCTTGTACTTTCGTTCCACCTTTATAAAAATTATACAACGGTAAAATGGTTTTAATATAAATAATGGACAGCAGAGTCAGTAAAGTAACAAACTAGTTCCAGTTGTTGTACTAGACATTAATTGGAATCATGGGGCTCGCTACTATTTTGATAGTCTTCGTTGTTGTTGCTCTTATTCAGGTACTGACGTCTCAGTGTTGTTAAAAATAAGTTTTTTTTTAAATACATAATAATTGTCAGCTGCTTATCTAGATTTTTTTTTAAATTATTTAACTGTTAATACAATCAATCAATTTTCATTTATGTAGATAATATATATATCCTTGACTTGAAGGAACATTTGAGATGTTTGAATAAAAAAGGTTTTTCAGAATTTTCCAATCATCTGTTAGAAAATTACTTTTGATAAACATTTAGGATTGTCTGTTTTACATATAAACAATATTGATATTAAATTGAATAATTTGGAATTATTGGAAGTAAATAAAGCGTGTTACCCAATAAGTCCCATTCTAAAATTTTTTCATAAAAATTATTCTAATAATTTTGTATCATCAAGTAACAATTTAAGTAAGGTATTAAATTAATTTTTTAAATAATTATGATTTTATAAAAATAGATTTCGTCAAAAAAATAATAAAACATATGTTTTTGATTAGTTAATGACATCTTTAGGAATAAAATGATATTTTTCGAAACCGGTAGGCGTATTTAATTCATTAAGTGGTTAATAAAACAAAGTTAACAATCTAAAGTAATGGATTTAACCGCAATGTTGATTTTGCTAATCTTCTAAATATAGAATTATAATTTCAATCAAATGTGCATCACGACTACGTTTAACACAATGCATTCTTTGAATCTGATTTTCAGCCACCTTTCACGTAAATCTGGTGCAATTTCACCGATGACACGAGTTATATTATTTTTTAATTGATCAATTGTTGAGGGTCTTGCATTAGCTGGATCTTATAGGGGTGTAGGCTCTGATGCTTACGAAAAATACGTCATATTATAATGCCAAAATGATGTGAACATCGAGTAATCAATAGTTTTGGATCATCCCTTACACATTAATTTACAGTGGCAATATTAGCTTCACTCCGGGAATCACACACTCAGGGTGTCCTCACACCATGTAAGGAATAATTGTATTAAACCTTTTCACAATTCAACGAATAGCTTGCTCAGATCGACGATTATGTCGACCATAATGAATGTAAAGCTGATGTTAGTATAGTGAGTAAGATTAAGAAAGGATCACTTAGGTGGTTTGGTCATATGGAAAGGATGAATGAGGAGAGAATGGTAAGAAAGATATATGACGCAAGTGTTGATGGAACCAGAAATAGAGGACGTCCGCGGAAGACTTGGCACGACCAGGTAAACCAGATAATGGAGGATGGTTCTGTTAGAAGCCTCAACAATCGGCGAGCTTGTATGACAAGATGTATGAATGTGGATGAGGCGAGAATTGTATGTCAGGACAGAAGAGTGTGGCACTCTATCCTCTCTGCCTACCCCCACGGGGAAACGGCTTGATGGTAAGTAAGTAAGTAAGTAACATTCACAAAGTTCAGGTTAGATTTGTCGAGTCGACTGAATAGATTGATTTTGATAATAAGTTTTAATAACTTGTAAATTTTGTTCCGATGTGAAACGATCCATGGTAAAATGGCAGACTATACTGAATAAAAGTAACAACGACAATTATCAAAAATTTAATAAACATGGATACTATTTGTATATGAAATTCTATCACATTCTAATTTATTTTATTTTATTTATTTTTTTATTTATTTTATTTATTATCTTTATTTCATTAACCACTTAATTGAGTTTAAATACATCTACTGGTTTCGAAAAATACTATTTTCTTCTTCAGGATGTCATAACTAACTAAAAACATATATTATTGTATATTTACCAGAATCTATTTAAAAAAATCAATTATTTAAAAATAAATTTAGTACCTAACACAAATTGTTACTTAATACAAATCTAGTCGAATAATTTTTATTATTTATTTTATTTAATTTATTTATTTTTTAGAAAATGGTATTTTTCGAAACCGGTAGACTTATACCGGTATACGGTACTTACTCAATTAAGTGGTTAATAAAACAATGATAATAAATAAAAAATATGAATTTTAACCACAAAGTTAATATTGCTTATTTTAAATGAATCTATCACATTTATTGGATAACTCTATATATAGCTCATTTTTGTTGGCCTACGCCAAAATTTATTTTTAAAAGCCGGCCCAAAGATACGCCTCAAAATTTTCCTTTCAAAAACATCGATAGATAAGCATTTTGTATACATATATTTCTATTTATTATCCCAGTAAAGAAACAAAGATTTGAAGATGGTTGCCATCACACCGTTGCTCTATTTCCGGTACGCGGGTAAACCTTTCAAAAACCACCTTAATTTTGTGTTGCCATCTATTCATATATATATCTTTTTTTATTATTTTGAAATGTTTTACAATTGTTATAATACATGAGTAAATTGAGTATTTTACATAACTAAAATTACATATTTTTATCGCTAACCTCTCCAAAAAAGTACTTTGCGAGGGAGTTACACTGTAATAATTTTATATAGAGTTAGAAGTTATACATTTGTAATCTATGATATTATTTATTATCTAATTGTGTGCTTCTAAGTGTTCATTTAATTTATTTTTTAGTTCTTTTATATTCTTTATCTCTTTAATTTGTGTAGGGAGGCTATTGAAGTTTTTTTTATCTCTAAGTATATAAAATTTTGCTAATAGTGTTTGGTGTTACATTTTGGGATTTTAAAATTATTTTTAAATGCTTGTTTCAATTTTTAGTGTTATTTTCTTTTAGTAATTGATTAATTGAGATTTTATTGTAAATGTTTTTTATTTTGGGAACTGGGAATTTCGCAAAAAGTATTTGTGTTGAAAAAGTTGATATATTTTTTATATTACTTGAATGATTGTTCTCTGTATTATTTTTACCGATTTCATTATGTTATTATAAGCTTCTCCCCACCCAATTATTTCATACTGAAGTAGTAAGTGAACAATATCAAAATATACCTTTTTAAAGTTATTTATACATAAAATATTTCTTAATCTTATAAATGTATTATGTAACTGTGCCATTTTAGATGTTGGTCAATAATTACAACGAGATATTTGATTTCTTTTTTAGGGTTTAATATTGTACATGAGTCGTTACTGGTAATTCTGCTGCAACTGTCGTGATGGTTAATAATTTTTGTATTGGGCGGTGTTTTAAAACTTTTGATTGAAAAGGGAATGTAATAGGTTTTTTCGTAGTTTAAATAAAGTATATTACTACCGAACCAGGATTTGAGTGTGTTCATGATGTTGTTTGTATGTTTGCATGCATTTTAAATAGGTACTTAAAAATGTTGATACATATATATTCACAGTAAACTGTAAGTTCATGTCGATTTATAGAGAACCGTAGAAGGAATCTCTTGTACCATGGTGAACATTTCCATGGCTGCCATACAACACTGTGGTTGGAACAAGTGCACTGTGATTACGAAAAACTAAGATCAGAATTTTCATTGTCAACGATAAACTGACTGAGCTTTTTAATAACAGTATTTATTTAACGTTTATAAAAAAATTTACAATTTTTAGCTAAATAAAATTAATTTAAATACATAAAATAAAATCTAAACATAATAGTTTTATAATGGAAACGTATATACGGTATTATAACATTTAGAACCGGTTGGGAGATCGGTAGTAAATTTTTACCATGGTAACTTTTTACTAACGTCCGTAGTAATAATCCTTTGCGGGTTGTTGGTATATCAAACTGACCACTGTCAAAGATGGTCAAAGCCACAATTATCAGTGTGGCAATGCGAATAATCATGAAATGTGCTCTATTTTTTGTCTATTTTCTTTCACATCGGTGGTGAAATATTTCGGATTATATTCCAATGTATATTAAATAATCAGATCTTCATCGGAGGAACTCTCATCACTAAAATAGCGGGATATTTAATGATTAATTGTCGAATATTGCAACTTTAAAAGTGTCAATGTGACAGATGACTTTTGAAACAGCTGTGGAGAGTCCGCCATACTTAACTATCGCATCTAATTTTTACTATCGGATATCAGAGAGTAAAATCAGTTTACTACAGGATGTACTTTCAGGAAGTAAATACTTCAACCAACGCATTTTCACAAATAAATTTACTTTAATATCTTTTTTACTACAGTAAAAAGTTACTACTGATCACACAACCTACAGTGGTTTTTGAGACATACATAAAAATGTCGACGATATTTGAATTATCGCTACGTATAGAAAAGATGTGTATTAGCAGACATTACACTTGAGCTCAAATTCAATTAGAAAAATGCAATGGATAATTGATTTTCAGGGCTCGGTTACCGATCAACTTTCCCGCTTTTCTGCAAAAGAAAACAATAGTCAAAGTGAGTGTAAAAATAAATTATATTTAACCCAGTTTTAAAAATAGGATCTAAAATTTAATAAATATATTTATAAATTGGTGAATAACATTTATGAAGATAATTAATTTTTACTCTTATTGATAATTCTGGAGAAGAATCTGACATTTGCTGTTGATTTGTTTAGTTCATGAACTACTTAGAAGTTTAAAAAATATATCATTATTATGGTTCTCGTTTATTAATAAATTATTAAATGATTTCTATCTACATATGGAAATATTGTATCGAGCAGCTTCTTAATATTTTATCTAAAGAGAGTCCAGCGGAAAATTTTCAAGTTTGATATTGAATAATAATAAAAAAAACTACAATGTTATTTTCATATTTTATTTATCTTGTAGGGCCTGAATTGTTTAAGGATTGTTGCTGTAAGCTCTCGACTTAAGGTATCCCCACAAAAAAAAGTCGCAGGGTGTAAGGTCCGATGACCAAGGTGTCCTATATTTGCGGTATCAAAAATTCGTCGATCATTCGGCAATACACGTCAGAAGTGACTGTCTCTCGCTGGTTAAAAAAATAAGGGCCAATTATCCCTCGGGTAGAAATTACACACCACACTATCATTTTTGAATAATGCAAACGTTTTTAATGGCGTTCTCTTGGATTGTCGGAGCACCAGTATCTCATGTTCTGTTTATTAACATAGCCACCGATATGAAAATGTGCTTCGTCAGTAAAAAATATCTTTCCAAGCGTTCGTGCTGTTCTAAAAAGTTTCAGCATTATTTTCGCTAAGGTTTCATGTAAAGAATAGTCATTTTCGTTGAGAAACTGCACGATTTGCAGTTTGTATGGGTGAAACTGTAGTTTCTTTGTCAAAATAACGTGGACTGTTGATTTTTTATTCCAGTACAGGCTTCAATCTTCCTTATCGATTTACGCGGATTGCGCATAATTTCACGACGAACTTGAACTACATGTTCTGTTTTTGCTGCTGACGTGGATGGTCTCTGAGGAGTTTGATTAACCATTATCCCTTCTGGTCTAAACTTGTGAACCCAACATCAGATAGTTGCGTGGTCGACCCATCACTTACTCGTTGAATATTAAAGTGACTACAAAAGCACGACGACAATGAATCACCGCACTTTAAATATTGCTCAACCTCGAACCCGCGGTACGCTCCCGACCAGTGACTCATTGCGACTGGCAAATCAGCAAATCACACGCGTTTTACAATACCCCTCCCACTTATCTCACTCTGATGATTTACGAGCAATTACAATTTAATCTTGAAATTTTTCCGCTAGACACCCTTCACTATCATCAGTCACAACTCATCAAACAACGCCTTCCAACTTCCCTACATATCAAGTTCAAGTATTTATTGTCTTTAAAAAGATAATTAATGCCTTAATCAAGGTAAGAAAGTAAACAATGAGAAACTAGTAACTGATCTAACTACGCTATTATACTTTAATCCCCGACGAGTGAAAGAACAACGGTGAAAGAATTATAAAGAAATTTAACTTTTAATTTCTTCTGAAAATAATTACTATGGTGGATGAATTTCTTCGTTGCATTTGTGTATGCGGCACAAATTTTTCTAACTAGTTGTTTTTGTATCATGATGTACTCGGATATAATACGAGATGAAAGAAAATGGGGATAATTTCGATGCCTATTTACTGTTTCCGAGGAAAGATTGTAGAACTCTAATCAGATATGCGATAGTAAAACACTTGTTTTTTTATTCTACTCGTTTAATTTACTTTAGACGCATTTCACCTTGTAAGGGCATTATCAATCTAACAATTTAACTCAACAACTCGTATTTATATCTATAGTGGGGGATAGCTATACAATTGTATTTGCATAAGACGAAAAGTGAGAATAGAATTTCAATAAATAATGTTTCATCTTATACAAATAAAATTGTATAGATGTCCCCCACAATAGATATAAATACAAATCGTTCAGTTAAATACTTAGATTGATAATGCTATTATAAGTCGAAACGCGTCTCAAGTTAATTAAAAGAGTAGAATTAATACAGTAATTTCTGTCTTCAAATACCATATTTCAAATATAAAATCAAGTGAATATTTATTAATTTCGTCAATAACGAGAGCTTACATATGTGATTAAGTATAATAATTAATAATTTCTCTCTAAAAATAATATTTGTACAAAAATATTTCAGCTTTTTGGAATCGAGACTAAGCAATCAACTTGGGTACCTCAAAATATTAGAACAATCACAAATACAATTTTTTTTTCCGAGAAGAGCCTTAAGTGATTATTAAAAAGTATGTTACTTCTCAAAAGTGGCTTACATTTATAACATCTATGTATTCATATTCCATTATTATTAGATAAATCAAAATTTTCTATAATTTTAAAGCCATTTCGATCTTAAAGCATATAAATTAAATTTTATAACTACAATTATATGTACACATGTCATGTCCCTAGAAAATGTGAATTGTCTAATGAATTAACTAACAAACTTACAGATAGGTAGGCAGAGAGAATAGAGCGCCACACTCCTCTCCTCCCACACAATTCTCGCCATATTTATACATCTTCTCATACAGGCTCGCCGATTGTTGAGGCTTCTAATAGAATCGTCCTCCATTATCTGGTTTATCTAGTCGTATCAAGTCTTCCACGGAAGTCCTCTATTTCGGGTGCCATCAACACTTGCGTCGTATATCTTTCTTACTATTCTCTCCTTATTCACCCGTTCCTTATGACCAAATCATCTAAGTGATCATTTCTTAATCTTACACACTATATTAACATCAGTTTTACATTCTTCCTTTTTTTCATTCTATACTATACATTAAATAGATTTTCCACATATACGCCTAAGTGACCTCATTTCCTCTTGTTCATGACCATGTTCCTCTTCTGCCAGCTCCAGGCCTCACTTGCATACATCAGTGTCGGACAAGGACTTAAATGTGCATCGCTAGTCTTGCCTCGATTAACAAACTCCCGATAGATTTAGTTCCATTTAAAGCGCCGTTCACTTTATTCTCTGCAGTCACCATCCTTTCTATATCATTCTCGGCCTTTTCGTTTCTATCAAACATATTTCCCAAATACACAAACTCATCTACTTGTTGCGAACATTCATTACCTACAAGTATTTAGCACGTCTTGCTTTCCTTCTTCTCGAATACCATCACTTTTGGCTTGTTAACATTTATCATATTTTCTTACACACATCGTACAGTCTAATAAAACCCACCATAATTAAAAAATATATATTTATATCCAATATTCGTACTTACATAAATACCGACCAATGTGGCATACGTACTTTAAAAATATATAGTAATGTCAAAGTTTTATACAAAAACATATGCTTTTTGTGGCACACTATCGTTTTGACACACAGCAGGGCGTATCACCGGGGGTCAGCAAGCCGAGAAAGGACAGTTCCCTCACCAAGTGTGCCTGAAACTGGTGGAAACCAATTTAACTGGGTTGTGTGGAGGATCTCTGATACACCCGCAGTGGGTACTGTCCGCTGCTCACTGCATGGAAGGGTAAGTATTTAAATATTGATATTTTCGAAAAAGAATTATTACATATGTTTCAAAACTGAATATCAATGTGATTATACTTCTACAAATTTCAATGCGCTGCTACTAGCACCGCAAGATCTGGCAAGTTAAATGAGAATATGTTTTATAAGACATACATACACTAGTGATGGTAAGCTGTTGCGTGACTGTGATTTTACCACTGATTGGTATCTGATATTTAACGATGATTGGTGACTGAGATTTAACTGTTGGAGGTTTACTTTTTAATGTACCAGTCATTGTTTGAAGAATTAGGTTAATAAATTATCAATCATCGTTATAATCGAATACAATCATAGATCACCGTCACAATCTCGGTTTAAATAATGATTTTACTATCACCAAGATATACTCAAACTGTAGCTATTGAGATGATTATTTTAAAAATCATTGAAACCTATCTTTCAACAACTGTTCAAAGATTGTTTGTGACCTTTGGGGAATTCCATGATTATTTTGTAAATTAAGTTGAAACACTTTGTTTTATTGCACTAAACAGGGTGTGACCCCTTGCGTGGAGGTCCATTGTCAGGGAGGGATTTACATCCTACAAGAAATAAACAAAATAATATACACACTTATACAACACGAATGCCTAACATTAGATATAATTATCCTTAATATTCGTTTTAAATATGAAATTACACGTTTATAATGATATATTACACGAGACGCAGACCAGGCTTCTCTTCTCCGTCAGCAAAAATGTTAGAGAAAAATTGTTTCGAGCGGCAGTGTTGCCATTGCTGTGACATATTAAGCATAAAGGTCACTATAGGCGGGTAGGTACTATAACGTAATGTTATAATATCAATCATAATAATTAAAGTAATCACCCTGGCAGCACTAAGTCAAACGAAGCTGTAATGGCGGCCGCTCTATGAAGCGTCCTATCAAATGGAAACATTGGTAATTTATTGGGTTTGTAAAACTTCAATAACTCATTTGCAACTGTTCTAATCTCATCACGTACTATTTTAAATATTTTCAATGTGATTCTTCTCTAAATTTTCGTTATTCAAATATTAAAACTCACAATGTTTCACCGCGAATAACAACCGACAACTGAATCTAAAGGTGAGGGGAACAGCCGCGCGCGGGCGGAGGAAATGTTAGTTCTAAAAGTCGCCGCTCGCCAATTCACGTTGGTCGGACGGACTAAATTGACTAAACAGACTAAATTGACTAAACAGTATAGTAAGCAATGTAGAAGAATATATTATTGATTAGTTCATATATTTTGTGGCTTAAGAAACATACTGTGGATTGATGTCTTTCTTGGAGAATTAAATAGGACGAAACCAGGCGTGAGCCGAAATACGAGTACATTTTACGTACATCCAAATTACGACCCCGTGGTCTACAACAATGACCTTGTGATGATCGACCTTTTACAACCTGTGGAATTATCAGGTAAATAAATATTTGTGATTTTTTTAAACATGAAATCAAACATCACTTATAAATATCCCAATAGTGGTTATTATATAAAAAACAAAACGTTTTTACGTTTGATAATTATCTTTAATTGATACCTCGTTTGGAATTTGAATCAACTTATCTTGTTATAATGATATCGTCACCAAATCTCATTTTATTTGTCAAATTAATTTATTTTTCAAGAAAAGTGCAGTTCTGGGTCCACGAAATGGGGAGAAATTACGCCGAAGAACTTTTAAAAGTCCAAACTTGAGATTAAAAGATATGAATATTGCATTTTCTACTTTTCTCTGTAGTTGTGTTAGTATATTATTTAATTGAACTTTTTTCTATCTTTTTATATTGAGCATTACAATTTTACGTAAGTTATCTTGATATTTGTATGTTACTTACTTAATTTTCTTATTTTACACACTCTTATTTCAACAACAAAATAAATAATAAGTAAGAAAATATGATGAAGTATTTGATCTTAAGTTGATTTATAATAACCTACCTGAAATTTGTAAGGATAATACACATTTTAACAAGTGACACACACACGCGTGAGCGGACTGCTCACTCATTGGTGTTAGGTCTGAAGTCTTGACTCTGCGTGTGTTCATATTGAACGAGCGACCATGCTATGAGCATACGTTCGATCTGAGTTTTTTAGACAGAATTTTATTACGCCTTTGAACTATTTGTATATATATTCTAGTGTAGGCAATTTCTTCACAGACATTTATTTTTTTATATTGCAGATACGATTCACCCAATACGACTTCCTAAAGCAGACTCTTCTGACTATGTTGGTGAAAAGTGTATTATGAGCGGTTGGGGAAAAACAACACCCAGTAAGAGTTTTATTATATTTTGATAATAATAATAATAATAATAATAATAATAATAGACGAATACAAATGAAATGTGTCAATTAGAAAGACATACACTAGAAATAAAATTCAATATATCGAAAAAATATTTTTGTTCTACCGGGATTCGAACCTGGATCCTATCCTTATCGGGGAAATGCATTTACCGATGATATTACACCAACATAATAAGTTGACGACAAATTTTCTAACTTATTCTGTAGTTCTTTCTAACTTATATATATAATTTAAAATCTATCACTTTTTATTGTGAAAATCTTTAGTACCCTTGATTTTTGGCGTCTCCTAGCAAGTACAAATAGATGTATCGATTTGAAAGACTACAACAAAAAAAATAGATGTATCAATTTGAAAGACTATAGCATACAAGTTCGAAAATGTCTCGTCAACTTACAATGTTGGTGTAGTGTAGTCTTTTAACGAATTCCCTGGATAGAAAAGGATCCAGGTAGCAATAAAAATATTTTTTTAGATAAATTGAATTTTCCCGTATATATATTTCTAATTTATAGATTTAATTTGTATTAAAATACCACAGAACTATGTTTTGAAAAACTGAAACAACACAGTAATAATGTGTTTACTTTAATAATTAATAATAGATAACGTAAATAAATCATAAAAACCAGAACACATTTCGACCCATTCAATACTGTTGCAATATTCATTCACTCGTTTAAGGCAGTAAATGGCATGCAGGACGCCCTTAATTTAACTAAACTGATTGTGTACCACGTTCCCGCGTGGAGTACCAGATTGTCGGTGTTATTCTATGTAAATGCATCATTGGTCTTGTAGATATATTCAGATATTCAGTGTTAAAATAGAGGAGTGATGTTTTTGATGCTGTTCTGAGTCAAACATAGAATTCACTCAGCCATTCTGTGCTTGATTGTTATTTTGTTTGTTTTGCTTGTTTTTCAATTTTTTAAGGCTATATACATGTATATTCTATCAATTTTTATATTTATATGTATATTCCATGCTACTTGTGTAGCTGCTCATGTTTTTTATGATCAATTTTGTAAAAGCCCATTACGACGTAAATAAATAAATAAAATCTCTTTCACCTTCTTCGAACACCATCGATTTACTAACATTCACATCAGAAATTCACTCTTCATGCACATCATTATGGAGATCCTAGTCAGCAGATACTGCCGATCAACTTCACTATTAGCCTAATTACACTGCATCATCTGCATATATAATATTATAGACAAGATGTAATAAAACACCCATTCTCGCTCTAACTTTTAATATCTTAAGGTCTTTCATACAATTATTCACGAACGTGTTGAAAAGCCATAGTTAAATATCAAACCGCAACGTGAATGATACATTATTCCTTACACAAGCAATACTTCTCTAATACAGGGATGCAATTGCCTGTATAAATTTACCTGTCATTTGCAGATCATAATAGGCACGGATAAGTATTTAATTATTTGCCAAAAACTTTACTGTCTTCTGGCACAGTGAAAAGTTCTCGCGCGCGCACCTTCTTATACTTATAAACGCTCCTCGTACGATCGATTCTATTTTTTATCGTCATCCTCAATCTATATATTAGATTTCTATCACACACTTTGCTTTCAGGTCTCAACAGACCACAGCTTCCGCACTCCATACAAGACCATTTTCCTTTGTACAAAAGCATAATTATAGTCCTTCTTTAATCCTTCCTAATCGGAGTGTGGCTCTTCTCACCAAAATTGTTTGAAAAATATTGCCATATCCCACAGTGTTGCCATTCTTCATTGTTGTGTTTCAATATAATTTTAATTTCTTTTAGATTATTCTAGTATTGTCATCATCGATATATTATCCAGTCAATACCACAGAAAGATTGTTATAAATGTTATCACTTTCAGATGGTACCGAAGCTATTTTATTGAGGTACGTTCATATGAAAATCATTTCAAACTCTGAATGCGCTGACTACTGGCCATTAGGCAATCATTAGATTGGATTATAAACTCTACAATATGTGCTCGTGGGTTCGAGAATGATGATCAAAATGCATGCCATGTGAGTAGTACGATTTATTACTCTTCACAATAAGATGAGTAGTCTTTTATTTATTACCCTTCACAATAAGATAAGTAGTATTTTATTTATTACACTTCACAATAATAATGTGTTCTCCTAATAATAAAGTTGTATCAATGTGTCCAAAATTTAATTAAAATAAATTGATAATTCTGGCGTCTGCTATAAAATTACTTAAAGGTATTTGAGATTCTGTAAAAATAAGGTAGATGGCTCTTTTAAAAATAACGGAACGATTAAATGTATTAATATCAAAAAGGTAATATATAGGTTCAAAAATTTGTCACTAAAAATATTGTCGCTGTAGCATAGTTGGATAATGCACCTTTTCCGATTAGGAAAGATATCCAGATTCAAATCTCGGTGGTGCAACAATATTTTTCGATAAAATTGATTTTATATGTATATTTTTCTAATTAGTATATTTAAATCTTATTTTTAAAATATTTAACAATTATAATTCATACATGGTGGACAGTTATTTATTTGAGATATAAGTCTTCATGGTTGGAAAAATTATAAGGATTTATAATTACATGTTATTAATTAGAACTTTTTTTTTCTATACTACACAAATTATAAAACAATTATTTTTTTGAAATATCGATATATTTTTAAACTAATTTAATATTAATTTGTACACATGTCTATGTCCACACTGTTTTAAAATATTTATAAAACTAATAGATCTAAATATGCGGGCTCCCATCCAAATAGTGAACATTGTCTTTACTGCCACTGATAAAAAAACACAAAAGTAGCGTTTCTTTCTGTAGTAACTCTTGAATTTTTATACTCTGGTTTGTGTCTTGTGTATCTTGGTAGATGCATTAAAACTATGCCCTCGTTACAATAACTCTAGGCATATTACAACAATTAAAGGTACATGAATTTATACAAGATTTACACACAGAGTAAGTATTTACAAGTGGAAGTCGCGTAAATAATAGAGCGTTTCCCAAGGGCTCGGCGACTTATAATGGCTCTCTCTCACATACACACACTCACACAACCATCCGTCCGATATTACGATTACGACGCTTTCTTTGAGGACACACACACATACATGATCTCACACTTTCTATCAAATCAGTATAGGTAGGTTCTTGCTGCTTAATTAATTATTACTAGGTTAATTTGTACCTATGATTTTGCGCAACATTTTTAAATATCAATCAATATATTGTTTTTATTAAGTGGTCTTCTATTCAAGAGAACATTGTGTTATTGTCGCTAATAAAAAATATAAAAGTAGCATTTCTTTCTATCAAATCAGAACGTAGTTTATTGCTGTCGTGTATTTAGGTAGGTTAATTTGTACCTACTTTATTGTACAATGTTTATAAATTGAATATTAATAGTTTTTGCATCTGTTTTCAGGGTGACAGCGGTGGTCCTTTAGCCTATTATGAAGAAAATGTTCCAACCCTCGTGGGTGTGTTTAGCTTTGTCAAGTATTTCTGTCTACGTGGTAAACCCACTGGTTACATCAGACCGCAATACTACCTCGAGTGGATCAACTCATACATTGAAGCCTAGAATGCCTCATTGTCATTCTTTGCGTTTGTGTATCACACCGGTATTAAAATCCAAAACTTTAATCTCCCAACTACTAGGCGCGCAGAATGCACATATGGACCAAAACAAATTTATAGGCAAAAAGGTTTAGGTATGCACACCTAAATAATAAAAATACTTTTAATAGAAAAAAAGGTTGAACTAATATGACCCAAAAGATTGAATAAAATTTACCTACGCAAAGTACTCATCTCCTTTAAATTGAATGTAAAATATTAGAGTGAAGTGAGTCAATTTTCGTGCTGAAGGTACATTTTTCAAATGGAAAATGAACGAGTTCATTTCTGTTGTCAGAAATTTCAAGATAAAATTTTGATCATAAGAAGTTGATACTATATATTTTTCAACATTGTATACTATAAACTAGTTTGTATTTTTTGCAAGTATTATAACAACTATTTTAATAAATTAATTATTATAAACAACCTTATTATTCATCTAATTATTTAATAATATTATTTAATATTATTAAATATTATTCATTTTAAGGTTGGCTATTCTGACTTTATTTACAACTGCCTGCGAGAGAGATTCGGGCGAACCCATTCTCTAAAGTATTTTCAGAGAGTGGATTCGAAAATGAAAAATGAGTTGTCTTTCTACCAGAACCTCTCATCCTTCGTTGATTATTTTTAGTATGACAAGATGAAGTGTCTCATAAAGCTCAATATCAATATGGCCAGTGTCTGTGGATGAGATTTCTCTCAGAGATTAAGGTTTTTTTTATTATTATTTATTAAGAAATCATACAGTTAATCAACAATAACATATTTTTGATTTCAGTGCCGATAAATCGGCTTATATTAGCAAAATAACTTTATTTTGAAACTTACATCAATATAAATATTTTTTATATAATTAATACATCAGCAAATACAGTAAGTATTAAATATTATATATTATCAGCCGCTTTCTACCTCGCTAGGTGCATATAAAGTATTTGTTCTGAGATAGATAGCCATAAGGTTCCATTAGTTATTTATTATTGTTTTTAATATTCCCGAAGACTTAGTATATGTACATAAGTAAGACGTACGGTAGGACTAATTTAAGCGAAGTAAATAGTAAAAAACAGAAAAATCTAAAAGGATGTAAGCAGAGAATAAGTAATAGCAAGAAAGTACAAATTTTGATACAGATTATAAGAAGTAAGTAAAAGAGTAAATAAGTTAAAGAAACGGAGTAAAAAGTAATAACATGGTAAAACCAGATTAAAATAAGTCGACATGAGATACAAGTAAAAAAAGTATAGTAAAGATATGGTAAAAAGATCGGAGTAGAGTAAAACAAAGTAAAAATAGGATCAGGAGGCAAACTAAACATGATAAGTACGAAGTAGAATATAAGGTCAGAAAAGAATTACGTAGAACGAGTAGCTTTGATCTTCTAAATTCACCGCGGAAAGTTTAACACATACAATAGACAAAAGAAAATGCCTGAATAGTGTTAAAATAAATATTTAATCATTAAAAATTGTAAATAAATAACTTAAACAATATTGCACCTTTTCGCATATGTATTCACTGTTGTGTGTTTTTTTCTAAATGAATTACTGCCTTTCGTTTTCTATTTCGTACAAATTACTAATGATATTTACTCATAAGAGCATTTGAAATATAAATGAGACCATTAGGGGCAAATTGGTGTATTAATTAGAAAGATATACATATAAACTCACCGGGATTCGTATATTTATTTATTTATTTATATATATTTTGACATCCATATTTTTGTAGTTACAGAGGTGGATACATAACATACATAATACATAGTTTAATGTGTGGGATGGAGTAGACTTCACCTCTGATATATACAGCGTTGTCCTGGCTACTTTGCTAGACTAAAGTCTGTGTTAAAGTAGCCAGTTTTTTTTTTTTTTTTTTCGTGCTGTTATGGTGTTATTTGGAATAAAAAAATAAATCAAATATGAATAAAAAAGTAAGAATAAAATAAAAAAAATAAAAATATAATAAAAATATGTGGGGTGGGAGTGTTGTAGGACTAGTGAGTTATTAGTAAAAGAATTGTATACATTATAGTAAATTGTTGGATATCCATGCTTCTGATTCATCTCTACCTGATTGAATCATATATTGGGTCCATATTTGTGTAATCTTATAGTAATTGTACGATTTCCAGTTGGTACTGAGTGTATTGTATAGTTTCGGAGCTAGGAACATGTAGAATCTTTGATAAAATGTCGTTGTTGCTCTCGGAACTGGTGTGTAGATGTTTGTTGTTTGTCTAGTGTTGTGTCCATGATTTATTGCTTGGGGAGAGTTATTATTAGTATGGAAGTATTGAACGAGTCTCAACATAATGATTTGTCTTATATCAAGGACATTGTACTCTTTAAATATAAGGTCTGATGGATATCTAAAGGGACGACCAATTATTACCTTGAGAATTATTTTTTGTGCTTTTTTAGCCGACTCCAATATTGTTTTTGCTGCTCCTCCCCAAACTAAAATAGCATAATTAATTAAAGAGTAGCACAGTGCAAAGTACACCGATCTCAAGAGTTTGCAATCAACTATACATCGAATTCCTTTAAAAAAGTAAATTAGTTTTCTTATGCGTTTTGCTAGATTCGATATGTGTTCTTTGCAGTTAAGATGATCATCGATCAGTACTCCCAGATGTCGAATAATTTTGACTCTTGTCAGTTTTTCACATTGGCATGCGGATATATATATATATATATATATATATATATATATGAATCCCGGTGGCGCTAAAATAATATTTTTCGATAAAATTGAGTTTATATGTATATCTTTCTAATTAATACATCAATTTGCCCCTAATGGTCTCATTTCTATTTCAAATGTATATCATATATATATATATATATATATATATATATATATATATATATATATATATATATATATATGATTTGTATATCTTTCTAATTAATATATTTAATTCATATTTAAAATATCTCAGATCTATGTACTGAACAACTTCACAATAATAATGTGTTCTCCTAACAAATTGATGTGTTTACAATTTATTATAAATTAACCTAACTTAGCGTAAGCTTTATGTAATAATTACAATTTTTAACATTTATAAAGTTCTGTTATAAATATAATTATTTGAGGGGCGTTGCGCCTACCTGCAAGTTTTATGACACTACCTGCTCAGGTTCCGACGAGAAGATCACATGCTCACTGGATGTTTGTATTTTGGCTGTGTAGGGCATCTGTTGATGCGTGAGAATATGTACATTATTCGTAATATTTCTTAATTTTTTAGCATAAACATTACGGCACGTTGTGTCATTTCATTAAACCATATTTAAAATTTAATGTGTATAAAAAATTTCCTACAAAACAGTTGAAAAACCGAAAACTTGACGTTGATCTAAAATGACCCACTACCGCCGGACGTGTTTTGTTTTGACCCACCGGGCTGTAAGTGTTAACATGGCAGGAGGCGCCTCAAGCGTCTCATGTCGGCAAATACTGCACTCTCTCTCTTTTCGTATAATTTTCCGGTACAATTGCGGATGATTAAATTATATCGCTGGAATTTTATTGTTTTGTTTGTTGGGAACGCTTCCTTGCTTTACTTTAAACAACAAAGACATGTTATAATTTGTATTAATACGAATGTAAATGAAGCGAGAATTATGTGTAAGGGCAAAAGAGTGTGGCGTTCTATCCTCTCTCTCTACTCCCGCGGAGAAACGATATGATGGTAAGTTAGTTAGTTGGCTCAACGTTGAATATTATTTGAAGTACTTACTTACCGCTATGATTTCACTGATATATGAGAAGACTCCATCAAACTATTATCGTGGATGAAATGGAGGCTTCGTAGCACACCTTGAAGCTTTTGAAGTGACTCATCTTCAGAACAAAATATCTGAAACCTATGTTGTACAACCTCACAATATGTTCGGTTTATGCTGTGGATTAAGGCCGCCTCGTTACTTCCAAATTTAAATTAATATTTGATCACAATACTTGCGATATTAACAAAAGTAACGACCGGAAAATAATAAAAAACTTCATATAATTATTTTAATATTTTTATTATCTACTTTTACAGCCAAAAATGTGATTAAAAAATATATTTTTTAAAATCAATGATAAGATAAATCTAAAGATAGTCTTAATAAAATATTTATTGTTTCAACTTAATTTATGGGACTAATTAATACAAGACAACAATGATAAACTAATCATTTCCTGATAATAAAGAAGTCATAATAAAATCCATAAATTATACAGCGATATACTTTAAAAAAATGAAACAAAGTGAAATCATAATTTAAAACAGTTAAATAAATTCTATATTTGAATACGATTAAATAATCAGATAAAAATTTAATAACGATAACAAATGATCCCAAGTAAAGTTTGGAGGTTTTCTGATGCACTTGAAATGGACATCGGTATAAGTATTCATCACACCTAACCACCGTGTTAACGATTTTTCAAAAGTTTATTAACACCTTGTGATACGACCAAAGTATTGAAATAATTCAACATTCTAGCGTAATCATTATACAGAACCTACATTAATAATTCACTAGTTCTACAACACTCTCACAACATATATATATATATATTTTATTCCTGTCGAATATGACGTAACAATATATATATATATATATATTTGCTTTTTGGAGATTGAAGGATCGCGGTTAAACGATCAGCGGAGCGCAATTGCGGTTAGTACATCGTCCGGTAAAGAGCTCTCAGTAATAGAGCGCATTTAGGTTGGCCGGAAATGTACCCAGAGATTAGAAGAATAATAACATTTGACCAGTCGCGACACCAAAAAAAGAGCACTGTTAATCAAATGTTAGTGATAATGATCATTATGTAATTATCAATAAGAAACTAGGGGACAACAGGCGTCCAAGGCATTCACAGGTACACACGGTATTGTGAAATTCATATAATTTAAGTGCACCCTTGGTGAGAGGACTGACACATGAGCGCATTTTTCGCATCATGGAAAAATTAGGATGTATACAGTGGTAGTTTCAGGTATGAGTATACTATAATATTTAAGGCTTTCATATTGAATAGAGGAGGTTTTACATAATATTTATAATATATCAAATTTCATTGAACTGAACTTTTGTTCAAGCTGTGTAAAAATGATATTAAGATAAAAGAGTGTTAATATAAATAATGGACAGCAGACAGACGGTAAAGTAACAAACTAGTTACTGTACTAGACGTTTATCACGATCATGAAGCTTACTACTATTTTGATATTCTTCGTTGCAGTTTCTCTTATTCAGGTACGATCCACTGATGACATATTTATTTTTTTTTAATACAAAAATATTATCAGCTACTTATTCAGTAATTTCAAAATTGAATTTAAAAACTATTTTCCGATTGTTATCGAAGTACAATCAATTTTCATTTCTGTATACATATAAATGAATACAGGCTTAAATTGATTTAAAGAGACTTTAATCATCACATAATCGTTCAATTTCCTGTATGCAGGCAAACGTTTTAAAAACTGTTACATTTTGTATTAACATCTTGTTCATATATTAAATATTTAAAATTGTAGATACAAGATTATTTCAATATATGAGTCACATATTGTCAATAATTTTTTTTCTTATCTTATCGTAGTAATGGTCATAGTAACTGATGGTTCGTGATGATGTATAGAAAATAAAAGTATTAATTTAATGTAGCGTTGAACATTTTTCAACTAAATATAATAAAATACTAAATTAATGTATTAATTATAAATATATACATATAAAATCAATTTTGTCGAAAAATATTGTTTTAGCGTCACCGGGATTCGAACCTGGATCTTCATTTCCAATCCGGGGAAGTGCACTACCTTTGTGCTATAACGCCAGTATTTTTCTTGACAAATTTTCGAAACTATATGTTACATTTTTCAAATTAATACACCTGTCGTTCCATTATTTGAAAGCCATCTACATTATTTTTACAGAATCTCAAATACCTTTGAGTAAACCGATTTGCAGACGCCAGAATTATCAATTTATTTTTATTAAATTTTGGACACGTTGATACAACATATATTATTAAGGAAAACACATTCTTATTGTGAAGTTGTAATTATACAGAACATAGGTCTGTGATATTTTAAATACTAAATTAATGTATTAATTATAAATATATACATATAAAATCAATTTTGTCGAAAAATATTGTTTTAGCGTCACCGGTGTCCAAAATTTAATAAAAATGAATTTATAATTCTGGCGTCTGCAAATCGGTTTACTCAAAGGTATTTGAGATTCTGTAAAAATAATGTAGATGGCTTTCAAATAATGGAACGACAGGTGTATTAATTTGAAAAATGTATCTAAACCTAAATTTGAAAATTTGTCAAGAAAAATACTGGCGTTATAGCACAAAGGTAGTGCACTTCCCCGGATTGGAAATGAAGATCCAGGTTCGAATCCCGGTGACGATAAAACAATATTTTTCGACAAAATTGATTTTATATGTATATATTTATAATTAATACATTAATTTAGTATTTAAAATATCACAGACCTATATTCTGAATAATTACAACTTCACAATAAGAATGTGTTTTCCTTAATAAAAATATAATAATATCTTCAATATTAGCAAAATTACTTTGTGGCCACATATTATATAAATAATAAGACAAAACACTTTGTTTAAACTACAGTTTATTTTTATCTATGCTTGTATTTTTAATTTTAGTAAACATTGTTTGCTGAAGAAGGTATCATAAGTATCGAGACATGTTAACTTATTAATAAATAGTGACTTCTTAAATTACTTTGTGGCCTCATTTTATATAAATAATTAGACACAGTACTTAGTTTAAACCACTATTTATTGATAATTCAACATGTTTCGATACCTACGGTATCTTCTTAAGGAAACAATGTATACTGAAATTAAAAATACAAGCATAGATAAAAATAAAACTATAAAGTGGTGAATAAGTAAGAAGTAATATGGAAACAAATTTAAAAAGTTACTATTTGCAAAGAGGATTTGGTTACTTCTTTGCAAATAGTCACCTTTTAAATTTGTTTTCATATTAGTTGTTCTTACTTATTTGCCACTTTAAAGTTTTATTGAATTATCAATAAATAGTGGTTTAAACTAAATATTTTGTCGAATTATTTATAATAAATAGTGGTTTAAATAAAGCGTTTTGTCTTATTATTTAAATATAATAATATTTACAAACCATAAATTAAATTTATATTTTCGATAAGTATCTATTTAGGTTTAGATACAAGCGAGAAAAGATATATATATATATATATATATATCTTTCCTCGCTTGTTGGCAGGATCAAGCACTTTGAACTCAAAGTTCAATTAGAGAATTGCAATTTAGTTTAAGTGTTTTATTTTCAGGGTTCCGTTACCGTTCGGTTTTCTGCACAAGAAAATAGTATTCAAGGTACGTAGACTTTTATATAGACAAATTACTTTAAAAATGTGATATATGTGAACGTTAGGTTCTTTTAAATGGTAAATTTTACGTATTTACTTGATGTTGTTTGTCTGTTCGCCACATACAATAAATAAATTAAAGGAAAATAAACAATCTATTGGAAAATACTTTCTGTCTATTTAATGAATTGCGTCAAACCAATCTTGTGTATAATTTTATTCTGCAAATGATACATATTTATCATAAATTTATAAATTTATTGAATCATCCTTAACCCTTCCCTAGCCATGCCGTAACACAGGTCTACCGCCCCAATTAAACATATATACGTAAATACACTCAGCACAAAATTAATATTTTAACTACATTAAAAAAAATCATTCACGCTTAGAAATGACTAATAATTTGTAGAATTCACTTTATAACAAATTATGTAAAAGTATTGTTTTTCAATTCAATTCCTTGCAAATATGCTACGTTTGAAAAAATAGTATTTGTAGTAAGACAAAAAAATATCAAACATTAGTTTCACCGTGAAAAGAATAACAAACATAGGAATATGATTATTTATCTTTCTCACTAATTAAATGAAGAATAATTAGAAGGAATTTCATTTTGTAGGAAACATGAATTAATGAATATTAAGAATAATATATTTACATATATTTTATTGCTCGATATTTAGAGTAAATATATGTCATCAACTATTTTATTTAATTTAAGCTCGTAAAAGCATTTTTTCATTAAAAATTTTAAAAACCCCTCTAAATACTTAACGGTAACACGAGTTGACAGCATGGTTGCTTAGGGATATTTTCTATCGCTGTATGGTAAAGGTTAATGGTTATTCGGGGTTGAAGAGTTTGAAATTCGTAGTGAACTTATTTGGTTTATTAACTAGCAATTTTTCAGATTGATGAATCAATTGATTGTTTTAGTTTATTAATAAATTATTAAATAATCTCATACATTATGTAAATATTGTTTAGGACAGTTTATTAACAAGTTTTCTACTACCATTAGTGACAGTTCAAAACACATTAATAATGTGCCTATTATAGGCATCCTTCAGATCTGATCTTTAAACAACTTTATGTCTTTGATGGATAACAACTATACATAGTGTCCATTTTCAAATACATATACTCGTACCTACTTGTAATACACCTAACACTAAAATTATATATAAATTCTCTCCAAAAACTACATTTAAATAAAGACTTACAAAAACAATCTTCTAAATTCCCCATGTTACCGTAATTAACACATACTCTGCGGTGATGGGTCAGATTTGACCCGGGTATTTGTAAAAATATGAATTACGCTACAAATATTCGTTTAATGCTGTTTTCATTCTAGCTAATTTTTGATTAAATATTTTCAAATAATTTGAGATACAAATAAATGTTATCGGACAAGATTCAAATGAGTTATTGATAAAAATGTGAAAAAACACTCAAAACTGAACTAAGATAGTCTGATTGAATCTCAGCGCTTACGCCGAAACATATATTGTCAACATTTTGAGCGGGTAGACAAAGGATACCAGGTATGCGTCCGTGTATTTGTTTTAACTTATTTTCGTCTGACGGTCCCTATACAATGCCAGTAATATAATTAATTGAGAGGCGTTGAGTCTACCTGTAAGTTTTATGACATTACCTGCTCGGGTTTCGAAGAGAAGATCATATGCTCAGTGGATGTTTGTATTTTGGTAGTGTAGGGCGTCTGTTGATGCGTGATGCGATGTACATTAATCGTAATATTTTTTAATTTTTAACATTAATTTTTTAGCAGAAACATTACGGCACATCATGCTTGTTAGTAAGTGTTAACTTCTAACTTTGATAGCTAGTCCTGGATTTTCTAATTGGTTTGTTGAATATATTCGTTCAGCTTATGTAAATGAAAAGACACCAACTTTTGTGAAACTGGGCTGTTACTCGCCGATTCTTCTACCGATGATCGCTCTCCTTGCAGTCTGTAATCTTCTGAAACTCGGCTTTCAAGCCTACGAAAACTCTAGCACAACTGAAAACCAAAAAAATACAATACACAAAATGTTTTTATATCATCGACGTAAAATATATGATTGATTCAGAAACCGTCTCTGAACAGAAGCAATTTCGCTTTTGTTTCCTGTTTTTAAATCCACATAAATATAATGCACATATTTAAACTATAATACAACGCCTGCCCAGACTTGAGATCAAAAACCCCATCAAACCTCCAACAGTCAGTAGCCAATCGCTGGAATCGAATACCAATCACATAATTTCAATACCTAATGGTCACTATTTCAACAAAAAATTAAATGTTGTATGTCATCTACCTTAATTTTGAGAACCATCGGAGTACCGTAGTTTTAAGAAAAAATATATATTGCTAATTTTAAAAGTAAAAATAGAAAAAAATGTTAGCTATGAATTTTTTAGTCTACAATAAAATACAAATATGAAAATGCGAGTATTACTTGTAAAAAGGCTAAAACAGTAATTTAAAATAAAACGACTTTAAATACCTTTTATATAGTAGATCAAATTACTTGTATTTTTGTTATTTTGAAGATTGCGTAGTGTAAGTCACAGAGTCCTAGAGAGAGGAGTTAACCTTCTAGTAGAGAACGATACAATTGTGATATACATGTGGGTTTTACAGCAATTTTTGCTTTATTTGTTAGATGATTTAATTATTTTTTATGTAATAGTACAAATATTAGATTGTACATGATATTTGATTTAATTCGTATTTGTGTGTAAAAAAATACAAAATTGAATTTCGATTATCTCTGAAATGGTTGAGAATAGGACATGGTTGCACCTCACCTCCTAAAGTATTGTGGACTAGGTCTGTTAAACTTGTATATTCTTATGTATATCATAAAAATATATGTCCTGAAAAAGTTATAAAAAACATATGCTTTTTGCGATATATGATCATTTCAGTTAATTGTTGTTTTTCTACATAACAGATCGCATCATGAATGGCCAACCAGCAAAGAAAGGACAGTTCCCTCATCAGGTGTACCTGCGAACCGAGCATGCCAGTGGTCATGGTTGGTGTGGAGGTAGCCTGATCCACCCGCAGTGGGTTCTTTCGGCTGCACACTGTGCCATAAAGTAAGTGTTTCAATATTTAAACTTTCGAGGAAATACAAAAACCCCCTTTTTATTCATGAGCATTTTGGTCCAATCGTTCCAAAACCCTTAACAACTAGTCAGTGCGCATCTTGGATTAGCGATTGATACTTCCTGTATTGAAAATTGATATCTTTGTATGCTCAAACTATAGCTTTGATATGTTTTATTATTTCATTATATGTGCAAAATGAATTAAATCCATATTCCCTTAATTTTTCATTTCTTGATACAATAGCTATACAATTTTTTTAAATTTAATTGATAATTATTAAGGAAAATGCATTGTTATTGTGAAGTTGTAATTATTTAGAACATAGGCGTGTAATATTTTAAATGTGTTAATTAGAAAGATATATATAATCAATTTTATCGTAAATATTGTTGTTGCTACCGGAATTTGAACCTGGATCTCTTCCGGTCCGGGGAAATGTGTATTAAGCGATTATGCTATACCAACACAGTACATTGACGACAAATTTTCAAACTTATATGTTACACTTTTCGAATTTCGGAACGTGCATTAACCGATTATGTTACAGCACACAGTACATTGACGACACATTTTTGAACCTATATGTCACACTTTTCAAATTGATACATCTTACATTTTAATGTACGTTCCCTAGATTGGAAGAGATCCAAGTTCGAATCCTGGTAGTGATAACAATATTTTACGATAGTTTTTTTTTTTCATATGTATATCTTTCTTATTAATACATTTAATTTGCTATTAAGGAAAACACATTCTTATTGTGAAGTTGTAATTATTCAGAACATAGGTTTGTGATATTTTAAATACTAAATTAATGTATTAATTATAAATATATATATATATATATAAAATCAATTTTGTCGAAAAATATTGTTTTTGAAAAAATATAATTAATACATTAATTTAGTATTTAAAATATCACAGACCTATGTTCTGAATAATTACAACTTCACAATAAGAATGTGTTTTCCTTAATAATATATGCTGTATCAATGTATCTAAAATTTAATAAAAATGAATTGATAATTCTGGCGTCTGCAGTCGGTTTATTCAAAGGTTTAATCAAAAGAATTTGAGATTCTGTAAAAATAATGTAAATGGCTTTCAAATAATGGAACGACAGGTGTATCAATTTGAAAAAAAAAATGTAACATATAGGTTCGAAAATTTGTCATGAAAAATACTGGCGTTATAATACAATTGGTAGTGTACTTCCCCGGATTGGAAATAGAGATCCAGGTTCGTATCCCGGTGACGCAAAAACAATATTTTTCGACAAAATTGATTTTATATGTATATATTTATAATTAATACATTAATTTAGTATTTGAAATATTACAGACCTATGTTCTAAATAATTACAGTTTGGTTATAAGAATGTTTTTCTTAATGATACGTAATATTATAGTTACTATCTAATAAATTATAATATTTGTTACAAATTTTATATTGTGGTTTTTATTCATTTTATTATCGATTATTAAAAACTTTGTTTATAACCGCATCGTTATTCACCAATAATTGACTTAATCTCCACATCTTTTATCATCGTAAAAATGTATGTTAAATATGTACTAGTTTTATTTTTTAATTAATAATACTCTTTTAAATTATTTTATTTAAATAGAATTTTTAAAACATTAGAAGAATTATATATATGGTTTTATTTGGTTTATTTGACATCCTGATGAAGGAAATATTTCGAAACTGGTTGGTGTATTTAATTAAACAGTGGTTAAAAACCTAGTTTTAAGTAATCTATATCAAAAAATTTATTTTTAAAGCGCAAATTACATTTTCGTGCTTCTTGGAGAAATAGACAATACGGTACAGGGGGTGAGTCGAAATACGAGTACATTCTATATACATGAGGATTTCGAAAACGTCACCCTCCACAATGATCTTGTGATGATCGACCTCGAACAACCTGTGGAATTATCAGGTAAATATATGCCTATTAGTAGATATATTATTTAAATTCTTACAAGCCAGTTTATTATCAGTGTATGATGTAAATATCGATTTCTAAAATTCTGTAGGTGAGGACTCGATGAAATCCAAAAATGAGAAAATCTACATACGTACCTTGTAGTATATAGTTTATTCCGTTCTTCGAACCGGAACTGAACCGAAAACCGGAAATCGGAAAAAATGTAGTTATTTTTGTCGGAACGAAAACCGGAACTGAACCGAAAAAAAATCGTTTCATTTAGGTTCGGTACATGTTTAAACACACGGGTTAACACAGTCTTACACTTTTAGTTACACAATACACAATTTAGTTAAAAAATTATTCTAGTTATTTCACGAGATAATAGAAATTGTACAAATTCAAATACAAATATTTTAGTTATTAACTTTCATATTTTTAAATTATAAATAAATATACCCAAGAATCCTGTATTCTACAATCGTGAATATACGAATTTGTTTTATTTATATATGTTTCGTTTAACACATTATATTATTATGATATATTATGTACTTCTAGTAGTAGTATAGTGGAAATTTTAATTATTAATAATTCCTTAAGGAAAACACATTCTTATTGTGAAGTTGTAATTATTCAGAACAGACGATCTGTGATATTTTAAATACTGAATTAACGTATTAATTATAAATATATCTGTAAAAATAATGTAGACGGCTTTCAAATAATGGACGACAGGTGTATTAATTAGAAAAATGTAACATATAGGTTCGAAAATTTGTCAAAAAAAATACTGGCGTTATAGCACAATGGTAGTGCACTTCACCGGATTGGAAATAAAGATCCAGGTTCAAATCCCGGTGACCCAAAAAAAATATTTTTCGTCAAAATGATTTTATATGTATATATAATTAATACGATTTTATATGTATATATAATTAATATAATTAATACATTAATTTAGTATTTGAAATGTTAATTATTATTACTTGTATTATATTATTGTATCAGTTCATGTAGTACGCTTATTACAAAATAAGGAATAAAATGTTCTGAATTATGGTAGAAAATACATTTTTAAAACAAATAAAAACATATTTTTTATTTATTATCTTTGTTTTATTAACCACTGAATTGAGTTTAAATACATCTACCGGTTTCGAAAAATACTATTTTCTTCTTCAGGATGTCATAACTAACTAAAAGTATATATCATTGTTTGTTCACCAGAATCTATTATAAAAAAAAACAACAACAATTATTTAAAAAATAAATTTAGTACCTAACTCAAATTGTTGCTTAATACAAATTTATTCGAATAATTTTTAGGAATTTTTTTTAGTTAGTTATGACATCCTGAAGAAGAAAATAGTATTTTTCGAAACCGGTAGATGTATTTAAACTCAATTCAGTAGTTAATAAAACAAAGATAATACATAAAAAATATGAATTTTAACCACAAAGTTAATATTGCTAATTTTAAAAGAACAAATAAAAACATTTAAAAATTAATCACTCGGAACTGAACCGAAAATCGAATACCGCAAAGACTGTTATTTTTTCCGGAATGAAAACCGGAACCTAATTGATATATTTTTTAATAATTGAAATGAAAAAAATAACGGTTCGATTTCTTTTTTGAAACCCTGGTTTCATTCACTAAAATATTTATTTTACATTGTCAAGTATTAAACGAGTTTAATCGCGTCAGTTCAAAACTACAAATATTAGCTGTTTCGCTGTTGAAACTCAAAGTGTGCTCAAAGATAGGCGGCTGTGGCTGCGGCCCAGACGAGATCTCGGAAGAAAGTGGAGATTCCTCGAGTAATGGTGCAGACCTCATCACCTCGGCCGCAGGCCTCTAATAGCGCATCTTAGATAAACGTCTCCGCGTTGTTCTGTCAACAGGCGGTACCAGTAATTCGATAAAAACTCGAAACCACTTATTGTCTTGTTAAATAGCCAATAGCGGTTATCATATTCGTACTTTAATTGGGACTTTGTTTTGAAATATTGGTATTTGGCATTTATTTTGCGAGTTAAATACGTTTATTATATTTTGCAAATTTTGCATAGTTGCTCTTTAGGATCCTGCGCAAAATATATACACCATCCCCACTCCCACTGGCCACCCTACTCTATCTCGTGTCATCGTCGGTTAAGTGGATTGGCGGTGGAACTACAACAACGGGACCTTAAAGCTATGATAAATGCTTAAATGTAGGAAGAGATTATGTCAAGAAATAGATCAAGATCAATGTATTAAAAATAAATTGTATAATAAAATACTTTCTTAATTTTTTAAGCAAATAAAGTATATAAAGTAAATTATCCTCGATCGTACATAGATTACTCCCCCGTAGACAAAGGATTTTGTTAATTTTTCAGATACGATCCACCCAATTCGACTTCCTGAAGCCGATGCTCCGGACTATGCCTATGAAGCGTGTACTATGAGTGGCTGGGGAAGAACGGAAAGTAAGAAAAAGCTTTTATTATATTTTATGAAATAAATGTAATATTTTTTCGTTCATTTAATACTGACACGCAATATGTTCGAAATATTTCTGTGCGGTAAGATTTAAACTGTTTTTCTTAATGTTTTTATTGGAACATTATTTCCAGTTTCAGATGAATATCGGATCATTTAATGGGTTACTTTTGAAACCGGCTCCAACATTTAAAATGCACGATCAAATTTGATCAATTTGGTAAAGTTTATGCTTCTTTATGTTGATAATAATTCTGTACGATGGGAGCGGGGTGCAGAGAGATTCTAAAAATACTCCAGATGGGGCGGAGTCCTACCGAAAAGTAACACTACTAATGCATAAACTGTTCTGGTTTTGTTTTAAATACTTTTATTTTGAATATTGTTTTTGCTTTCAGATGAAAAGGAACCAAAATTATTGTCCTCTGTTCGAATGAAAGTCATTACTAACTCCGAATGCTTTGTAGATTGGGGAGCATGGGTTCTCAAATCTACGGTATGTGCTCGCGGGCTCGAGTTAGATTCACAAACTCCTTGTCATGTGAGTAGTCAGATTTTGATCATAACAGATATTGACATCAAAAATCAGAGTCATCTGTAGTCCGACCAACGTAAATAGGAAAACGGCAAAGGGCACCACTGTAGACACTCGTACTGAACCTTATGAAGAAAGGAACAGCCGCGCGTGTACGGAGGGAATGTTAGCTCAAAAAGTAACCGATTTAAGTTGGTCGGGCTATATGCATACGGCACATTAGCAGCTGCGATAGAGACATATGACTAGAAATCAGTAAAGCGTAGGTTCGAGCCCTACCGGCTGAGAGTTGTATTTTATAAACCTCGAATTATATCTTATACATTCGCGAAATCATTTTTAGTATTATATCAAGATCAAAATCTCAACACGGTACTAAAATAACACATTAATTAATTAAAAAAATATAATACAAGGTGTTTCCAATGTTTTATTCATTAAAAAAAAATCTGTAATAAAATAATGGATGGATTAAATAAAAAATAAATAAATTGCATCAGTACAGTCCCTAGGTATTTACTGAAAACAAGTTTTCTAAATGTTATCCGTTATTTCGCTGGCACTCTTCTAAACGGGAGGGAAACTTTTTGAAAACTGCTCGGTACGTATTCTCCGTAATTGCTGCCTTTTCTTCTCGGATATTTTCTTTGTATTGGTTCAGAGAGAGAGGATTGTTACTGTATACCTTTTATTTAAGGTAGCGCCATAGGAAAAAGTTAGTTGATGTCAAGTCAGGGTTACAAGGATGCCAGTTTATGTCACTTCGTCGGTATATCAATTTTCCAGGGAAAATTTCACGAACAACCGGTAAGGACACTTCGCTCGTTGCGTTGGTGCAGGGAATGAATCAAAATGAAAAAGACTTTTGGGACATACTGTACAACAAAGGAAACACATAATTAGATGAGAATGTGTTTTTTTACTTTTTATTTTAGGGAGGTTACTGGGGTCGCTTTATTTCTCATGATGTTTACTATGCACAATTTATTATCTCTTACTCTCACTAAACACATTGTTCGCGATCGGAACTCTCATGGGTCGACCCGATGATCTGGTAGAATAGCTTTGGTGAGGGTCAACATTTATATTTACATTGTAAAAGAAATGTAAATCCTGATCTAAAGGATCTAATGAACGAATTGACCGACAAATCCACACCGCGAATGCTATCGCGATGTCGCAATCGAACAAATATCGGTCACGTTGACGTCTGCTGACGTCAAGGTCACGTTTCACACTAATAAGACGAGCATTAAGGAAAGGTCATGGGTGTGAATTTGAACGTGAAAAGATCGCGGCCGATTCGTAAGACGCGTCAAAAGTGTTTTACGAATTCAGAACATACATCATTTATCACATCGTCTATAATTATACTATATGTTACTTTTTTGTCAACTTGTAAGATTTTGCATATTGTTAGTAATTTATAATAACCATATTTACACAAACACCTCGTTATGTTATCTATTATAAGTATTAAAAGTCTTAATTGTAACTGTTTAATTTTATCAGTATATGTTTTATAAGTTACTCCATAGCTACTCACTCCATAACTGACAACCGAGCTTACCATCGAAAAGTACAGTGGGTACAGTATGGTCCGAGAGGTGCATAACCTTAACATATAAATCGCATTTAACATGGATCTGATTTTCTTACATAATATATCTACATGCGGTTTACAGCAAAATTATTTATCAATTATTAAACCTAAATAATTATAATGCTGCTTATTTTTTTCAATTTTCGGTATGTAATATGTATGTATGTACTGTGGAACCTCTTATAATGAGACTAATTCGTTCTAGAATCTTACTCGTTATGTGAAACATTCGTTAAGCGAAATAATTATTCCCATATAAAACAACGTATGACAATAATGCGTTTCCTGACAAAAAATCCGTTTTTATGTTTTTAACGTTTATTCTAATTAAATTACATACTTATAAATTGCTAAGGAGCGTAACAACCTGGAATGTTCGAATGTTTTCGTTAAAAGTGTCGCCTTGGAATTGCTTTTTGTTTATCCATATGAGAAGCAACAATGTTTGGGGCCAGTAGATGAGTTTGTATATTTGGGAAGTATGTTTGATAGAAACGGAAAGGCTGAGAATGATATCGAAAGGAGGGTGACTGCAGGAAATAAAGTGAACAGCGCTTTGAATGGAATTATATTTAACGGGAATTTATCAACCGAGGCAAGACTAGCGGTGCACAATGGAGTCCTAATACCGATAGAAGTGAGGCCTGGAGTTGGCAGAAAAAGCACAAAAGTAGACTGAATGCAGTGGAAATGAGATTAGTCAGGATTAATGGATGATGGTTCTGTTAGAAGCCTCAACAATCGGCGAGCTTGTGTGAGAGGATGTATGAATGTGGATGAGGCGAGAATTGTGTATCAGGACAGAAAAGTGTGGCGCTCTATCTTCTCTGCCTACCGCTGCGGAGAAACGGCGTGATGGTAAGTAAGTAAGTAAGAAGCAACCGTTCAACATCATCAAGAATAGGTAACCGTTTCGTGGACATTCTTGACATTCCCTTTGAAGCATCTATCTTCTTAATTTTGTCCTTGTTCTTGAGGATAATGCAAATCGTTGATGTAGACCGATTGTATGTGCGCGCTAGATCAGCTACGCTCACAACTCATTTTCTCTTTTCAATGATTTTACGTTTCATTTATACAGTTATTATTATTCTCTTATGGCTGTCTTCTTGTGCTTTTTTCTTTAGGGACATTTTTGCAAGGGTTATTAAACTTTGCACAAAAAAAATTGCAAATAATGTCTGAACACAAATTTTGAAAAATGTGCGATCACATGCGACACTAACGTGGTAGCGGAACGAGTGCTAACCAGAGACTGACGCACTGGCGCGGAAGTCTCGGCTCACAAGTGAGTGATGTGAAGATGGGACTTCTCCACTCGTTATGCGAAATGAGCGTTTTTTTCACAATCTGTTTTGCTCGTTATGCGAATTACTTGTTATGGGAGGGGCTTCAATTCAATTCAATTGTCTCTCCCTCGCACTCTTGCGAGGGACAGGGTGAATTTCTGCCGGACTGTGACCGAGTTTTGCGACTGAAACACATAAATGTGACGTCTACCCTCCATTTTTAGGGGTGTGTGATTTCTATAGCTTCTTTCTGGCTGCCTTTTGAAATTAATATGATAACAAATCTCTCATATTGTACAGGTATGGTTCTGGTATGACGATATCGGAGCCAACTTATGATAGTGTTACGGTGATATGACTGAATGAAATAAAAAAATAAAAAATTATGATTATGACGAATCGAAATGAGGGTAAATTACTCTCAAAACGATTCGGGATGGGAGGAGCTCGTTATGAGAGATTCCACTGTATATCGTACCATAGGTACTGGCGATAATATTTTAAAACATATACTAATAGTGTTATTGTAATGGTTTTCAGGGTGACAGCGGTGGTCCTCTTGCGTATTATGAAGCAGGCGTTCCAACTCTTGTGGGAGTTTTCAGTTTTGTCAATAATTTTTGTTATACTGACGTTGCCACTGGTTATGTCAGACCACAATACTACCTCAAATGGATCAACTCATTAATTGAAGGCTAAGATGCCTAATTTTTATTTTGTGCGTTTTTATATCACATGGGAATTAAAATGGAAAAGTTAAAACTCCCAAAACTACCAGGCGCGCAGCATATACGTGTGGACCACAACTCGCCATTTTTTTTAAAATTCTGTTATTTTTAAGTGTTGCTTTTTGATAAAATGAGTAAGTAAGATAGTTAGGTAAATAAGTAAGCTAATAAAAATAGTTTTAATAAAAAACATGTCTTTTTTCCAACTAATGTGACCCAACGCATTTTAATGAAATTTACCCATGTGACATGACTAGTGTGGTTTCTAATAATATTATATATATTTATATCTAAAAATCTAAATTATGCAGAAATATGTCATTTTTTTGAAAAACCAATTAATAATTGAAAAATAAATAATTTTATTTATCTTGTCAAAAATTTTTAAATAACTACATATTTGATGATTTTATGACATAATATTATTCTATCTTTGTGCGTGCACTGTAAATTGTATATGTATACTGTTCAGATTATTTTAATAAAATAAAAATTATTAACTATTTTCTTCTTCTTCTCCGAGTGCCATCTTATCATTTTCAAAAGCTGTTAAGACATAGGTCTCCTGTCAAGACTTCATCGTCCATTGGGTTTTGCTCTGACAATATGACATGGTGCAATATGTCGTAAATCGTACTACTGAACCTTAAACCTTGCTTCCAATATTGATCCCGATGTTATCTGACCATCGCGTGTTAAGACGGTTAACCTTTCTCTTACGGTGTTAAAATAAAAAATATTAAAATTTTACATTTATTACTTATATTAATAATTAAAATAATAGTTGATGTATATATATATATATTCATATATATCAATTATTGTGTAAACGTGCTAAAAAAATTAAAAAACATTGATCATCACGAACGACAGCATAAGGACCCATAAGACACATCTAACTCGGCCAGCGCACGCTCTGCCACTAAAGTGACGATCGGCGTATGGCACCTCTCGCCTGCGTACTGCGCCATCCGCACCTCTCCGTACGCACACATACACGTAATTCACGTCAGGTTCATCGAAAAAATATTTTTTATAGTTGCGTATGGTAAATACTTATATATTTTAATTATTCTATCCAATACATAAATATAGTATGGAAGAATGTATAAAATATGAACTCTGTATTCAGTATATTTACGTAGATATTCACATAATTAGAGGCAATGTCAACTCGGTTTATATAACCGAAGAGGTCATTATTTTATTTAAATATCGTTTAATACTCCTACATACCGAGTAACACCTCGAACGGGTCAAACTTTAGACAGGGGCCATGTAAACCAGACAATCAACATGAAAAAATTAAGAAGTCGAAATTTTGGTTCGAAATCACATAAAATCTAACAATATTAATATTAGGCAAGAAAAATATAATATCGATAAGGAACAGGTGATAAACTACATCACAAGTTTTGAATCTTTATGTTTAAACATATAATAATAAATTATTGCGTGATTCTATTATACTATACTATTTTATGCACAGGATGCATACCTGACTAAATTACGAGTCGAAAATATTCAAGGGATATGTGTCTAATCTCAACCATGTCAGAGAAAAATCGTAATATGCGATTATTTTGAATAATTGAAATATTTTAATATTGTATACAAAAAATTAATGGTCGGCTAGACTATTTTTTGTTAGATGATTTAGGGCCTGAAGCAAAGATATAAATTAATAATGAAACAATTTTGCAAATATTTATTATATTATAAGTACGTAGACTTCAAGCTTAACATGATTTTGTAAAAATTTTAAACAACAATATTTTCCGTAACAGTGCAGAATTTTCACATACTTCTTAAACATTTTCGACTCGTAATATTACCAGGTATCCACCCATAAAATATTGTGGACTTGGTCTGTTTCACCCTGTATAATATAATTTTTATTTTTAATAAAGTTTATAATTTTTTAACTTAAAAAAATAATTTTATTTACTTAATTTATTATTAATATTTAACCCAAACACGTTGTGATAATTTAAAAAATAAATAATTCATTAACTTTGTTTTTAACCACTGTGAGTTTATTATATTCTCCAAAAAAAAGTGACAAAAAACTAAGTAAAACCATATGTCAAATTGTTCTCTGTTTTTAAATATAATTTTTTTAATTAATTATAAAAATAAATCTAGTACCTGAAATTGACTTAATGAACCGAAATTATTGCTGTTTTTTAAAGAATAGATTTGTTAAATTTAGTTCGTTATTTATGATATATATCATTCAAATTAAACACAAATTAACTCACGGTGGTAATTAAGAAATTTTTTGAATTATTATTTACTTAAAAAAATTATATTCTGTAACGTGTTAACGATCTGTTGATAATCGGTATAATAAAAAATAAATTAAAGAAATACGATTAGTTATGGTAAACCGTTACGTGACTGTGATTGTGTCGATGATTGGTAATTAAGAATTAACTGTCGGAGGCTTACTTTCGAATGTATCGTTAATTGTTCGAGGAATTACGTTAATCAGTTATCAATCATCGTTACAATCAAATAAAATACCAGTTAATATAACTGTTTAAATAACGATTTCATCATCATTAATTACGATGTACTGAACAATTAATGTGAAAGTATGAATGCAACTGAAAACTCTGTTAATTGTTTACAATAGGGTAAAACATTTTTCAAACAATGTTACATAGCTTACAAAATGGTTACATACATTTAAAAAAATTACTGAATTACTAAAAAAAAATTCTTAGATGAAAGGTAACAAGTAAAGAGTCAAAAATAACATGTGTATATTGTTTAAAATGTTACATTTTTACTCGGAGCTCCCAATTAACATTCCACCAGACCAAATTACTTTCTTCGTGACATCGCGGACTTAATGGCCCGTGATGTGCGATGACATTTTCAAGTGCCAGATGCATAAGGGCGCACCTGCCAGGATTTTGATATAAAAATATCGGCTCTATGGACCAAAGTTATAGGGGTTGTTTCGGCGTAACGGTGCAGTGTGGTCATACGTATAGAAGCGTAACACCGAAGCTACGATTTAAATAGCGCCAGATTGTTCTACCGCAAGCGAACCAGAAATGGCAGCGACTTAAGTATGGTGGTAAGAAAATAATTAATACTTTAAAATATTGGAATTAAATGATTAAATATTACAACAAAAAACAAGGTACTCGAAAATCTAAACCATTTATTTTATTATATTTAACAAAATATGTTATAGTAAAATAATTTTAAAAATGTTTCTAATTTTTTTTTTATTGTTCTGATCATCTTATATAAAAAAATCTGTTCAGATTCAGAAAATCACTTAGCACGCAATATGAAATAACCAGTTTAACTTCAACCATATACAAAGGGAAAAAATTTGCGCGTATATTCATTGACCTCGAGAAGGCGTTCGACAGTGCTTCAGAAACAATTGAAAAAAAAAATGATTTAAGCGATAACGTTACATTGTGGATTATAAACTATCTGAAAAATCACCCCCAACTCATAAAATTAATAATAACTACGGTGATCAAGAAATGTCAGATTTCGGCATCCCCCAAGGTATATTTGGTATATTGGACTAATGCTGTTTATTACACATGTAAACAATATACGGTCAAATTACATCACATGCTGACACAGTCCTAATAATAAGTGAAACTAATTGGAAAAATGTATAATAAAAGGCCATCGAATATATAAACACGATTAAGAACTTTTTTGATATTAATTTACCGTCATTAAATAGTGAAAAAATCTTCGCTATCCATTTGCAATAAAATCAGATGATTTTTCAAAAAAAAACCAACATCATAATTCTTGAACACCCTGCTCAAAATACAACCCACACTCAAAATTATTGTCTCTCTAACTGCTCAATTAAATAAACAACAAATAAAATCAAATATCTTGAAGTGATCATCGAAAAAAATTTTATATAGAAAAATCAAATATGTCAACTTGGTAAAAAGATTAGAAAATTTATATACATATTTATAGAATCAGAACATTTTCATCGATAAAAATTTATACATATTATGAAATGCATTTATTAAATCCATATTACAATATGCCATCATTAGTTGGAGATCAGCTTATATTAATACCCTGATTCCAGTAAAAAATGTACACAACATTTTGTGATATATTTAAAAGAAATTCTATTCCTCAAATATTAAAAGAAAAAGAAAAATATTATTTTATTACTGAAAATCGAACGAGGCTTAAATTTGTATATTCATGCTCAAAAGTTAACACATCGTTTGCACATCACTATACACACATAGGAAAAAAAAATTTAACAGCTTACCCGAAAATATCACGAAAATTATAGTATTTTTATGTCGTTATTGCTATTAATTTATTATGTTTTATTTTATAATATTTTAAGCTAGTTATAGTAAACAATAAATATGTAATCCTCTTCTCTGCACAAGTATATGCTTTTTAGAGAAGCGTAGAATAAAAAAAATTTCGAGATATTTAAATGTTTGCGTTTGAATTAATTAAAAAATATTTTTTTATATTACACAACACAATGTTTAAAAATTTATTTAGTCTACCAGATTTATAAAAAAATTATTTCTATATATAAATGTTGCATTTGGCTTATAAGGAAATAAACCATTTATGGTTGAAATTACTTACTGTATTATTAAAATAAACACTTGCGGAATACCGCTGAACGTCGTAACAATGAATAAAACGCTTCAAATTATTCGCAATTGTTATAATTTGCTTTTTATTATATTAGTTTAAAATAATGTGACGCGAAATAATTGATAAAATCATTTTATTTTTATTTCTCGACTTAGACTACTTTCATAATAAGGTAATAATTAGTCGTCCCTTTAGATATCCATCAGATCTTATATTTAAAGAGTACAGTGTCTTAAATATAAGACAAATCTTTATGTTGAGAGTCGTTCAATATTTCCATGCTAAGAACAACTCACTCCAAACAATAAATCATGGACACAACACAAGACAAACAAACAACAAACGTCTACACACCAGTTCCGAAGCAACAACGACATTTTATCAAAAATTCCATACGTCCTTAGCTCCGAAACTATACAATACACTCAGTACCAACTGGAAATAGTTTAATTCCAATAAGATTACACAAATATGGACCCAATATATAATCCAATCAGGCAGAGATAAATCAGAAGCATGGCTATACAACAGTCTGATATGATTTATACAATACCTACACTAATAATTCACTAATCCTACAACACACCCACTACATATATTTTTTATTTTTTTATACATATTTTTTATTTCTCTTTTTATTCCTGTCGATGATTTAAATAACACCACAACAGCACGAAAAAAAAGCTAGCTACTTTAACACAGACTTCAGTCTAGCAAGGTAGCCAGGACAACGCTGTATATATCAGAGGTGGAGTCTACTCCATCCCACATAATAAACTATGAGTATTAATTATGTCTTATGTTTATTATGTATAATATATTCACCTCTGTCAGAAAAAAAATATGTATGTCATCTAATAAATAAAGAAATAAATAATAATGGGCACATATGTAAAATAGTGTTTGATCCCCGTCGTAATATAGGCGCCAAAAGTGTACAGGGTGATTGACGTGGTAGAGAACATCTGATACACATCTGAGAACATCTTGTTCACATTTATTCCTATCTTTCTTGGGCATAACTATTTATCATTATATATTTTTTTTCCTACTTTACTTTATCGAGGTCATAATTTTTGCTATATTTTTACATCTCAGCGTCTCATTTTCTGATTTAGATCGTTTCCGTATTAATGAAACATAACAAATTAAGTGCACAACAAATACTTTTTAATATCCAACGTGATATCCATCGTCCAATGAAATGTGGAAATTTTTATTTATTCTCAAAACATAATGAAATCAATTTTATAATATTACCTAGGTAACCTACATAAAATTTAAATCATCTTATCATTTTAAATCCACTTAAACTTAAATCACCTGTAGCAGCATAATAAATGTTACTTTTTTTTTAAATATCTGACAGTACATTTCAATATTTCTTGATTTAAAAAAAATGTACCTTCAAAAATGTCTTATATTTTAATAAAGGAGAACACATTCTTATAAACAATATTGCAGGTAGCAACAACAATATTTTTCGATAAATTGATTATACATGTGTCTTTCTAATTAATACATTTAATTTGTCTTATATTCGCTTTCAAAGGATTTTGATACTTCTTTCCAATGAAATGTATCAATTTTCTATTCAATTTGTACATTAAAGTATTTTAGGATTTATTTTATAAGATATTGCGGAGATCTATCATCTCCACTCTCATCATCATTGTCCGGCGAAGCTGAACACATCCAGCAGGTACCGGCGCACAAAACAAAATTCCCATCAGCCTCAATGCTGACGTCATGGAACAATACCATTGCGGCCAGCGGCGGTCAAGTTAAGACGTCACTCATCCTATCGCAACAGTTTCAGGAATCGCCTCCGATAACAATTTTCATAATGACTACATTGTTCGGATTAACTTCTACTTGTATATACTACAATAAACTCAGTGGTAACAATGAGTAGTTTCTGTCTTATAACTTGCAGCCTGCCACACACACCTATACACAATACATTTCGCGACTTTCAAACGAACACGATAGTGGTGGATGGAATATTGGGGTATTCCCTACTCTCACATTAATTATACCACATCATTTTAAACATAACCGTAAAAATACTTCTGATACGACTTCAACATTCATCTGCACAAACAGTCTTTCATAACCTCTAATTCCAAAATTTCTTTACCTATGTAGATATATACACGCGGTGCTTGACGAAATGAAAGGTAAGCTTGGAATTAAGTAATGTGATTATTAAGGGTATCTTTTAGGTGGATAACACAGGCCTACCAGGGTGGGGCAAAGGTATAGGAAATGCAGGTATACAAAAAGTTAATAATGTACATCCTTGACGAGTAAAGCGAGTTGATATTGTCTTTAATTATATAAATATCTCTGTAAATATACTAAATATAGAGTTCATATTTTAGGTATTTTTCCGCAATATGTTTATGTATTGGATAAAATAATTACAATACATAAGTGTTCACCATACCCAACAATAAAAAATGTTTTCTCGAAAAATCTAACGTGAATTTGTCAGTACGTTTGCAGAGTGCCGGATGCCAATCGTCACTTTAGTGGCAGAGCGTGCTCTGGCTGAGTTAGACGTGTATTTTGGGTCTTCATCTTGTCGTTCATAATGATCAATAGTTTTTTTGTAATTTTTAGCATGTTTACATAATAATTGATATATACTTATATATCAACAATTATTTTAATGATAAATATAAGTAATAAATTTAAAACATTAATACTTATCCGATGTAAAAATCGATTGGGGGCGAGTAAAAATCTGATCAGTCTTTTGATCAAGTTATCCCCTCCACGCGACTGGCAATGACACCTCATTTCATGTCCTTATAGAGGCGTCAACTGATACATTTTACTACAACGCTCCCCGCTGTAGGCAGTTTACATTAATTGTACCTTAAACAATTAAATTTATTAAGTCATTATATGGATTGCCAGGTATAAAATATGTGAACATTGTTTGTAAAAAGTTTTTATATTGAAATTCTTAATCGTCCAAAAAGATGTAGAATCGTACAAAAATAATTTTTGATAACGAAAACTAACGCGTTAAACTTGTATTTATATTTGTTAAGTGTAGTAATGGTTGAAATTTCATATCTTGGATTATCAAATAATTTTAATTTTTAAAATTATAAGCGATAACATATGCATTACAACTTTTTTACTGTGGTATAAAAAAATCAGCATAATTACGTTTATATAATGCATCAATTATCTACATATGAAATCCATCGTTCGTGCCACTATCATAATAATTTTCATTTCTCACATAAATAAATATCTCAGGACACAAAATGTAAAATAATTATATTAGACATATTTGAACCAACCTGTACAACAGATGAAAATCCTCTTTCAGTGGCGTAACTTAACTACAGGTGTCTCTAAGTGCATTGGTCGATCCTGGCGACGGGAGGGAGGAGGGAGTCGGATTTACTGTAACTGTAGCTAGCCAAATATCTAAAGGACATTCCATTTCCTTCAACCCCTAGAGATTAAGTTAATTACTCGTCGTCTGTGTAACGTCACTGGCTTAAGTGAGGATGATAGCTACCTGGTCCAGGTTGCACTGTCGACCTGGCTTTCAACCAATGGACCTACACAGCTTAATCCGCATTTGTTTGACGACACTCTTGAACTTTATATTTTTCGTATATCGATTTCCTTTATACGCGATGTCAAAATATTAATTTATTTATTAATTTTATTAATCGATGGTGAGCTGACCCACCACTTATTCAGGACCGTTTTATAAGCTCCCATATCAGTCCTACTCATTCGCCTCAGGTTGAAATTTTTTAGTTAGGCGACCGTGCAGCATCGCTCATTTATTTGACCCGCGGTGTGCTTGCAATCATGTGAGGCAAATTCCGGAGCATATCGTCTAATGATGAAAACTATTGAATGATGCGAGAGGAATTGAAGAGGTGGGTCGTGGTTTAGTTAGGAACTCCGACCTACTTAGGAATTGTAGAATTGTTAAGGGTCTTTGTGAGAGTATAGGTTACTAGGTGGGATATCCTGCTGCGGTGAGCTGGACAGAGTATGGCATTCGGCGGAGCGGCATCAAACTGGCACTATTTGATATACGCCGCATGTAACTCTTCTGGAAATCCATAATTATAGCTTTATTATTTGCTTTTAATAATTATTGTAAATAGTTGTGCAATAAATTCAGTACATACGTCTCAAATACTTTTTTCACATCTGTTCAATTTCTTAAAAAAAAAATTGAACGCGAATATCAAGCCTACTAAATAGAAGTGGAAGCTTGGCGACCGTCGTATGTATTTTAATACAAATTAAATGTGTCAATTAGAAATATATATTTAACTTGTATTAAAATACCATAGAACTATATTCTGAGAAACTGCAACTTCACACTAATAATGTGTTCTTAATAATATATATAATGTATTATATTTTAGTATATAAATTAAAATATCTAACTCAAAGAAAAGTTATATAAAATAACTCACGTATATACATATCACATTCATCTTTAAATGAGAAACGACTGACCAAGATTTACGAATGTTTTGAAGGGGAGATTTAAAATAAATAAATTACATAACTTATAAACATGTAAGAGTATAAAGCATACAATATATTACATAACATATGAACATGTAAGAGTGTAAAGCATACAATATATTACATAACATATAAACATGTAAGAGTGTAAAGCATACAATAAATTACATAACATAAACATGTAAGAGTGTAAAGCATACAATATATTACATAACATATAAACATGTAAGAGTGTAAAGCATACAATGTATTACAAATGAAATAATAATTTGTGTCTAATTAAATCACTGTGTTTGAGTGATATAAATTGTTTGTTAAGATGAAAAATTTAAGTGGAGATTTTATATTTTATAAATAATCAGTTTCCTTTTTGACATGTTTTTATAAAGACATATTCTCATTTTCAATAAACAAAATATTAAAATACATTTGGTAATAATAGCTGACCACCTCCACTTGATTTAGTTCCTAAAATAACCATGACCATGCTTTTTTTCGTTTTTCAAGCCATTAATTAATAAAAAAAACTTTTTAACTATTTCAGTATACCATACATTGTTTCTCTTGTCTATGATTCAAACAGAGATTTTTAAATAAATATTGGATCAACATATTCCATTTAAAAATACGATTAATTATTATTACAAGCAGTACTAAAAATAATATTTTGTTAAAAATTCGAAAATTGGTAAACTCAAATGCTGCTGTAGGAAAGTAATTATTTATTAAGGAAAGCACATTCAGGTCTGTGATGTTTTAAATACTAATTAATATATTTAATTTGTATTTAAAATATCACAGACCCATGTTTTGAATAATTACAACTTCACAATAGAATATGTGCTTCTTAATAATATATAAGTTGTATCAATGTGTCTAAAATTTAATAAGAATGAATTGTTAATTCTGACGTATCCAATGTTTGAGATTCTGAAAAAATAAAAAAATAAAGTATGGCTTTCAAATAATGAAACGATAGATGTATTAATTTGAAAAATGTAACACATAGGTTCGAGTATTTGTCGTCAATCTACTGTGTTGGTATAGCATAATCGGATAATGCACGTTCCCCGGAATGTAAGAGATCCAGGTTCGAATCCCGATGGTAACAATAATTTTTTTCGATAAAATTGATTTTATATGTACATCTTTCTAATTCATACATTTAATTTGTATTTAGGTAATTATTTATTATTAATTATTATGCCCGTCTCGACTCAGAATTTCTCTAGTGAGACGGGCACAGTCCAAACAGATTTTTACATTGTATTAAATAATTACTATGTATTGTAATTGTATTAAATAGTTATTAATAAAATAAAATAAATAAATAAATTATCAAACTTACGAAACCATCCTGTCTTCACTTTTTTCGCGCTCATCTTAGGATGAATTTTAAACACTAGCAATGAAAGAGCATTTATAAATTTCTTATTGAATGATCAGCATCCGAGGCAAAAAAATCTCGACAGGTGGAAATTAGATTATCTGAAGGCGTGGACGCCAAAGCAAAAGGTTGAGTGGCAAGTCGGGCTGGAAACAAATTCAATTCACCCCGCCAGTCAATTAACGGGACTCGCTTCCCCAAAGCGGCCCGGTAATAAGGTTGACACTCCTGCTTAGCCTTTTGTACAGATGTTTTTTTTTTGCTTCGTGAAAATAGGCCGAGATCCGATAAAATAATTATGTTTTAGGGGTAATTTTTGTATCAACCACGTCGAGGGTTAAGCAGGTTAGGGGAACGTTTCCTTTGAGACTCGCTATTATTTAGTTATACAGATCAGAAGGCTTTCGGGGCCAAATGAGAATAATATTGTTAGCGGATTATTCGCTGTCACGTGGGTTATATGGATCACACCAAAAGAATTCGGAATTTTACTTTAATAAATTATTTATAATATGCTAGTATTTTACTCGTCCAAAGATGCCGTATTCAGGCTAGTTAACGTCTTATCTATAACTAGAATTTAAAAAAAATATTAATAGCTCCTTATATCACAAAAAAAGTATAAAAAAAGGTGTTACTGGAATATATGGAAATGGTATACATATATCGCAAAGTACCACGTGTTATGTACATAACAAATACCTTTGTTTTTTGGGTGCTGGTTTCGTCAATCGTTAAATTTATGTTTGTAGTAGAGAAAAGCATGTAGGTTGGTATATATCTAGAAGATTCAGAATGTACATAGTTAATGAATTAAATACAAATTCACGTTGCTCTTATAACATGCACTGCCGATTAATTGAAGAGAACTAGCGTTTAAATACAATTTAAAAAAAATATTAAAGTAGTCCACGTTGTATGCGCAAAAACGTGCGCAACAAAGTTTCGGCATAGCAGATAGTTCAGGTGTTCTTTTACCAAAACCATGTGAATACCGCGTACGTTTATACATACCTAGTAATATAATATTTACCTCGTTCGTGTGTTCCTCGTTTGGTCGATGGCGCGGAACACATATAACATTTATACACAGGTATATATTTTTGTGAATTCTCGGAATATTTCATATTATCATTAATTTTTTAACACGATCATTTTTCTTCAAAATGGGGCTATTTTAGCTAGTTCGAGTTGAGTCGGCGAAATGATGCAAAAAAAAAAACAAAAAAATACACATTAATAGAATTGATAAAAATAATATTTGGTTTAAGTAATTGTATTTAAGATACAATAGTTATAGTAATTGAAGGCCAGAAGTATGTGAATAATTAAATATATTTAATATAATCCCTTTTTGTATAAATACAAAGCAGTTAAAAAACACCAAAAAATTTAATATTGTCATGGGTGTGAATTTTTTATAACTAAATTAATTAAAATATTTCATAAATTTTATAAATACAAATTAATCTTCAGAACTTTGCCTTTGGACCCATCAGAAAGCATTATTTGTATGTGTATGCATTCTCTAACTAGAAATTTTTCTTGCACTGAAAACGGTTAATCTTTGCAGTATTTCAATTAATTCTTACATTATCTTATCTAACTTATCATCACTACGCTTCTTCGAGGGTGTAGGGAGAGAGAATAAAGCGCCACACTCTTCATTCACTCCTCATTCATACATTTTCTCATATAAGATCGTCAATTATTCTTACTGGACCATTTTCCATTATCTGATTTACCTGGTCGTGACAATATATTATCTTAATTATTATTCAGTTCATTAGTTTTATTTTAGTACAGAATTTATTAGTTATATCTAAAATAAAATCTAATTATAATCGAACATATAGGTGGAAAAATAGCGTATAGATTTATACACTATTTTAGAGTAAATATTCTAAATATTTTACAGTTTTTTCTTTATTATAGAAATTAAAAAATATTCAAAATGATAATATATGGCGACATACTAAGTAATTTCATGCGTAGTACACATACCAGTAAATGAATAGACATGAAATAAAGCGTTCATATAGGTGAGCGGTTCGAAACATTAATTGCGGGATGAGGGGCATTCTACAGACATTTTTTATGGAAACATAAATCCGATAGATTATGACACATTTATGCAACAGTATTAGTATTAACTCTTCGAAAATTAAATATTTGTATAAAAATTTTTTTTTACATTAATACGTATTTTATTGTCAGCGTTTAAAGTTTCGTTCCAATCGAGTCATATATTTAAAAAAAATCGGGGAGCTATTTGATTGCGTATGTGATACCAAAGTGATCACGAGAGTGACACCAACATGAAAATATTGAAACAAGGAAATTTCGTTAGTTCTTGTCTTTATATTAGATAGTCTGTGGCATAGAACTTTAAATGCGGTTCAAAACGATTTAATTTATCAATAAATATCGAGATACATATATAGTTTGGGAGTGAAACAAATATTTTGATTTTTAACCATTTTACAGTATCTGGTTTACCTGATCCTGAAAACATATTATCTTAATTATTATAATTATTTTGTCTATATTTGCAAAATTACTTTGTGGCCTCATTTTATATTAATAATTAGACAAAATACTTTGTTTAAACCACTATTTAATGATTATACTATGTGTTTCGATACGTATGGTGTCTTTTTCAGGAAAAAATGTATTCTGAAATTAAAAATACAAACATAGATAAATGCAATATTATAAATAACCATATCCTCTTTGCAAATAATCATCTTTTAAATTTGTTTTCATATTAGTTCTTACTTATTCACCACTTTTTAGTTTTGTTTTATCTATGCTTGTATTTTTTAATTTCAGTATGCGTTGTTTTCTGAAGAAGATACCATAGGTATCGACACATGTAGTATAATCAATAAATAGTGGTTTAAACAAAGTATTTTCTATAATTATTATTCAGTTTATTAGTATTATTTTAGTATAGGATTTATTAGTACAAAATCTAAATATAGGTTCTTTTAATAAGGACGCTCAAAATTTGTTAGGTTATAGCAGCCATGTTGTTAAAGTGACATCTGTCAAATTTATTGTCAATTGTTAAGTAGTATACGGCAAATCACCACGGAAGGTTGAACAACGTGTGAAAATCATTAAATTCTGGACATTCTGCACGAGCGATTTGAGGGCACGGTTATCTCGCGCGGCGGTGACGTGAACTGGCCACAGAGATCGTGCGATTTAACGCCTTTAGACTTCTTTCTTTGAAGCTATCTTAAATCACAAATCTTTAAAAATAAGCCGCAAACAATTGACCTCCTCAAAGTCAACATAACAAACGCCATCCAGCAAATTTAGCCAGATTTATGCGATAAAGTCATTAAAAATTGGACCTCCCAAACGTGCCACTGAGCAAAGCCGCAGCGGATATTCGAACAACGTTATATTCCACACTTATTGCCATAAAATATACTTTCAAATGAAAGAAAAATTGAATGAATATCTCACACACAACCTGTTTAACTTACATTTTAAAATTGAGCGTCCTTGTTGAAAGACCCTATACATAAAAATATAAATGAATAGTTAAATCCCTCACATTCGTACAAAAACGCGAAAAGATGAATTCGTATTGAAAAGCCCCGCTTGTAATTTTTCCAAGATACACTGTTACACGATAGACATACTTTTATGAGATTTTATTATATTATATTAGGGACGTAACAAATAATATACACTTAGTGGTAAATCTATTGCTCAATTGTGGAAGTCTGTAGGTTACCAATAATAATTAAGATAAGGGATGAGAAGATAAGATGTATAGTGAACATTTAAGCCCTTGGACCATAATCTGCACGCCTATACTAGAACAATTAATTATTATAATCTCAAATTTCAAGTTAACTGTACTAAAATTAACTATTCTGATCACGAGTCGAGCGATCCGGCCCCGGATAACTCCCCAGATAAACCGTTATCTATTAACATGTTAGTGTGTAAATATTGTGTTTATTAGATCGTGTAACGCTTTACTCAAACCGCTAGTTTGTGCGGGGCGCGTTTTTTAAATTATTTCTAAATTAATATCTGTTTTTTTTTTATAACACATTAGATCACGAGTGGCATCAATATTATTACTATTATCAAACTGACCTAAACTAAAGTAGGATTAACTCGGTAGTTTCTTGGAACGAGACTTGAATCCTCGACCACTAGATCTGTGATAGATAGGTAAGTGTCTTAACTTACTTAGTTGCAATCAGAGTTACAATCACTAATATAATTTAGAAATGCAACAATTGTCAGTGTTGCAAAATAAAGCTATGAGAATAATATTCATAAAAAATAGATACAGTCGGATCAGTGCAATGCTGAAAGATCTGAATATGATGACTTTTAAGCAGAAAATATATTTTATTACAATGGTATTTATTTACAAAATCATCAGTAAGAAAATATCAGCGGAATTCACACGAACAATTGATGCAAATCAAAATGAGCACGAGCATCGTACAAAAGGAAGGGATAGACTGAGACTGCCATACAGGAAGAAGGCCAAATCTCAGAAATCTATGATGTATAGTGCGATGAAATTTTTTAATGAAATGCCAGAAAACATAAGAAAATAAGAGAAATTGAATAGATTTAAAATGAAACTGACTAAATATATAAAAGTTAAGTTTTAGTAAAAGAAAATATTTTAATTTTGTATATATTAGAGCATATATAAGGAGTGCTTATGTATGCACTATATTAAGAATTAAATAAATAAAGATCTACCATACATACGTTCGTGTGCAATCATTTATAATGGGAACTTCAAATTCAAAGCAAAAGCAGTACACAATAGAGTCCTGGTACCGACAATGATGTATGTAAGTGAAGCCTGAAGAAACTGGCAAAAGAGGAAGGAATGTAGACTAAATACGGTGGAAACGAAATCACTTAGGCGTACAAATACGATAAATAATCAACAGTATACAATAAATTAGTTATAAAACTGATATTAATGCAGTGGATATGATTAAAAAGGGTTTCTTAGATCGTTTGGTGACATCGAATGAATTAATGAATAAGACTGCATGACCAGATAAACCAGATAGTTCTTTTCAAAGCCTCAAAAATCGACTGAGAAGATGTACGAAAGCGAATAAGGTGAGAGTTATTCATCAGAATAGAAAAGTGTGGCGCTTCATCCCCTCTGTTTCCTCACGTGGTGAAAAAATAGTAATTTAGTTACATATATACACATTTTTTTGATTCATTCATGTACGGGATCGCTCAGATATTGAAAAATTCGATAACTTCCGTGTTCCCTTTCTCTTACAAGTCGTGTATTTTCATGATTACGCTTCCGCTTATAAATCACGTGACATTCACTTCGGAGGTGATGTGGACCTCATCCTAACGAGGGTCAAAAAATCTTGTTTAAGAAAGTTAATAAAAAATGTTTCAATGTAAGTACATTGAAACATTTTTTGAATTGAAGCTTGGGTTTCACCTTCATTATGTTAATAAAAATTCAACCTGAATAATATATATTTTTGAATTCTGGTAATACCACTCATCCTCGTATGGTCAACACTAAAAAATCTAGTCACAATTGAACACATAAATGTAAAAAGAGCGTATTTTTGTACACTATTTTTGAGAAAAAAGTTCTAAATATTTTTCAGTTTCTTCTTTATTATAGAAATTTAAAAAAAAAAACAAATTGATAATATATGGCGACATACTGAGTAACTTTTTGCATAGAACACAGATCTGAAACATGAAATAAAGTGTGTGTATAGGAAGGGGTTCGGAACATTATTTGCGGGACAAGGGGTATTCTACAAACATTATTTGTGGAAACATAAATCCGACAGATTATGCAACAGTATTCACTCTTCGAAAATTAAATATTTGTATAAACAAGACGTATTTTTTACTTAATTTTATTCTTATTATCTTACTTTTTTTCGTTCCAATCGAGTCATTTTAAAAAAAAGTCGCGGAGATATTTGATAGCGTGAGCGACACCAAAATGAAAATATTGAAACAAGGAATTTCCATTAGTTCATGTCTATATATTAGGTAATCTGTGCCATAGAACTTTAAATGCAGTTCAAAGCGGTTTAATTTATCAGTAAATATCGAGTGCCATATAATTTGGAAGTAAAAAAAATATTTTGATTTTCTTAATCAAACGTTGAATTGACAATATTTTTTCAAACGTTGAATTGACAATAATTTTTTGTTAATCAAACGTTGAATTGTATTTTATACTTACTGTATTCATTTAATAATTGTTTCCAAACGATACCTATATATTATTCGAATTCCTTCTTATTATGCAAAAACAGCGTATAACCTTTATACCGTTTAAGTTTTATTAGAACTTTTACAGGTTAGATATATAAATGATTTAAAATAAAAAAATCACATTGAAGTACTACTCAATTATTAATTAATGCAAATTTTACGTTGTGGTTATAAATTATTTGTAATTTTGTTTTCTTTTTTATTGGTATAAAACAATAATTTATAATTAATTAATTGATTTGTAAAACCTTTGAAGGGTGTTATCTCAGAATTGATTTTTTTCAATGTCTTCAATTATAACTACCCTGTGTATTTAATCGTAAGTAAATATTATAGATATATTCTTTGGACACAGGTACCGTTTGATAATGCAAAAGATAATTATAAAGGTAAATCATTCGTCTACCTGATGATGGTCTATAAAAAGATGTACCCACCCTTTACCAAACATTAACGGCATTCCCCAGGGATAGCACGTGTGCCCTTTACCATTCATCTCAATTACCGATGACACAGGGAGTGGATGGGTCCCGTGAATATATCGAGGTCTCCTTATTTGCAGTTGACCTTCGATTATTTAGACGTATCAGATCTATGAATGATAGTTTTGTCTCTTGAAGAACATCCATTCAGCCGCAACCGCCACAAACCGAGTCCAGATATTGAAACAAAACTTAGTAAAAAAGATACTAAGATATGGGTGTCTAGCGAAAAATTTTCAAGTTTAATATTAAATTAAAAAAAAAACCATAATGTTATTCTCACATTTTAATTATACAAAATGGAGTTTAACGATGCTTATTTTACGTTTTATACATAATATCGTCTAAATGTCATCCATTTCTCTGAAGACACTCTTGCAATCGGACTCTTAAATTTGCGAACACGCGAGAGCAAAGCGTTGGTTCAATGGTAGCAACTTTACAGCAGATATTTTCTTGTAGGGCCTGAATTGTTCGAATATTTTAAACTCTCGACTTAAGGTATCCCCACAAAAAAAAGTCACACGGTGTAAGGTCCGGTGACCGAGGTGCCCGAGGTATGACTCCGTACTTGCTGATTAATTTATTGGGAAAAATTCCCCTCAGCAATTCCTATTCCTAAAATATCCAATGAACATATTTAAATGTCGGACCAGAGTATTCTGCTTAAATATTATCTGTTATGTAATATTCCAATGTCTTTTGGTCTTTTTCTCACACTTGGAACTAAAACATTACATGGAGTGACTTGAAAACCAAAAAGTCAATTTCTATTGTCAGAAATTTTAAAATAGAAAATTGGGGGTCATGAATACTTTTTTGGTTAATTACATAATTGAATTTATAATTTTTTTGGATAGCTTAATCCAGCAACTCGGCTCAGTTTTACTTTTATTATTTTTCCACAACCTTCATCGACATTGTTAGCTTTGTGAATATAGTGTTATTAAAATTAATAGGAAAAACTGATTAAATAAGGTGACAAACAAAATAAAGTTTTTTTAATTAACTATCAGATTACCATTAGAAACAGGTTAATTAATCTAGGGCTTATACTACATTTTTATTTTGTCGGTAAAGCTTTATGTTTTGTGAAATTTTGTCTCTCATTACGTTGTCGTTTTATCGATTCTGGAATATTTTTTCCATCTCCAAAAGTGGTCAACTATTCAGACTGTGTTCATATCCTATATCCCTGCGTATATTGATACTGGATATAAAATCTATTGGTGCAAAAGCCCATGAGGACGTTGATAAATAAAATAAAAAAATAACTGTTTCTAGGTAATTTTGGGGTGCAGAATCCAAAATAGCCATCAGATTTGGTCTATCAGATCTAGTAATTGAGATATCTTTTTTAGAATAAAATTATCCTATTTTTAACTTATGTACATTTAACTTTATTACTATTTGTTCCGTATTCATGAAACACATTTTTGGCGCGCTTTGCGAATCGGTTGCAACCTATATTATTGACACATTTCCGCGTTCAAATTCTTACCTATCCTTTTTTCCCTACTGCTTGACCAGTATGAATAGTGACCTTGACGCAGACGTTAACGCGACGAGATACTTGTTCGGTTGCGCATTCCAATAACGGTGTGGATTTTGTTTATCTCCGGTGCATCAGCACTGTTCTATTGTGATGCTGTGATTTATGTGCAGTGATGTTGTGAAAGCCGCAGATGAAGTGATTTGATATCCCGTCTTCATTTGGAAGCGGAGATCTACCCGCCCGCGTGCTGTTTGTGTGATCTCGGCTGCGACTGCGAGAGTAACGGAGGCGTCATACGCGAAGTTAGGCGAGTAGTCTTTCAGATTCCAGATTCCCCGAGATCCACTGGTCCTTCGACTGGATTCCCTATCCCATTATCGATCCGTTTCCCCGTTAATCCTAGTCCCTTCCCTTCCTTCCATCCTTCCTTTACCGTCGCCCCCTTCTGCGATTCCGTTTTACGACCGGAATCGTCGTATTTTCAATCCGCGGGACGCGCGCAATTTTTTGTTACGGTAGATCGTTTTTGCTTCAACTGCTTGCTAAAAAAACAAAAAAATACAAAATAAGGTATTTATTTCACACAGTACATATATATACTTTCGTCACTTTTCACACTTCAAATTTATTTTTTATACGACTTTCTAACTTAGAGTTTACCGGGACAGTCTCGCTGAAGACTCCAACAATAGTCAGCCATTATGTGGCTATCCCATCTTCTTTGATATCGATCTTCCATAGTTTTAATATCCTGAAGGAATCTTTCCCTCTATTCTTCACTAAAATCACCCAGGTTCTTTGCAAACCGATCTAAGTGGTTGTGGAGGTAGTGAACTTTTATATTCATATTATAACTGAAAATATTAAAGTTGTAATTTTCCATTAATTCTACGTAATTTTCTGTCTTATAATACTTTAAAAAATTAATACCAAGCGTTAAATTCAATATCAAAATGGTAAATTACGGATCTTTAATAAGCTATCATATCTGAGGACCATCAAATATTTCGGCTTTCAGTTTTTCTGTGCTAATCCCAGAAAATTTTTGTGTCAAGTAGCCAAAACAATGTCCATCACGATTCAAAGCCTTCATAAATTGCTTCATACACCCAACTTGATATACAAAGGTGGAAATATGATTTTCTTTCTTGCAACCAACGGATTGTTGATTAAGTTTTGTTTTACTTGAATTATGAGATTTTTTAAAGGCCAATTTCTGTTAATCCAGTATTGATCCTTAACTCTGCTGTTCCAAAGATATAAAAATCAAGGATTTTTTGTATATCCTCTGCTGTCTAAGAAGGAAGTTTACTATTTTTAGATCGACACAAATCACACATTGATATTCTCCTTATTTAGTTTCTTGGTTCCCTCCAAACCATTGGTACTCCAAAATTAGGCACTTCCGCTTTTCAATTGATCACTAATTTAATTAATGTTTTACATATGATTTACAGCCCAAGATTTATCCTAGTTTCCCAAGTGGACGCCAAATTATGCCAGATAAGCCCTTTTCACAAAGTCAGAAATAGGTTTTCAATTTTCTGTCAAAGTGTATTTGCCACATACGTAACAAAAAACGTCTGAATGATTCACACAAATCTGCTTGTGGATGTCGCGGTATTAATTCAATGTGTCATTACTAAATAACGCTGAAACTCTACGCAAAATGACAGATAAAGCGAATTATTTGTTAGTTCGTGGTGGTGGTTTCCCAGATATAGGAATGCCGGATTTTACGGTCATGAGTAATACAAAGTAAATGAAACTGACTAGATTTTAATTTTAGGTACGAAATTCAATTTTGGCCTCTAAAGATATCAATATTTTTGCCTTCTCTCAGAACTAAAATCAATTAACCTGTATCTCAAAAATTAAAGCTGATACGAAAATAATCCAGGTATTTTTGGAATTATTACATCAAAAAAAAAAAATATATATATATATATCTAAAATCAGTTCTTACTATTCTGGTACCAAAAAAAAATTTCAATTTGTTGTTCAGTCATTATTAGAGATTGTATTCATCTGAAAGAAACACACTTTTTCAGAACCATGTTATTATAAAAGTATTCCTGTATATTTCCGTTCTTAAAAAATACTAATATTATTACTGGTATTCTAAAGAAGAAAAAAAAAACAATTTAATAACGCATTGAAACATGAATATTCGAAACCATTTTAAATACAAACTTGCGGCGTTTTGCAACACGTCTCTTCAAGCGAAGACGTGTATTCAAAAAAGCTGCGCGGTGCGAGCGACTTAAGTATTTATTACATTTAGTTCGTGTACGTTTGAATCAGTTTTGCAAAAAAAATATGCGAAGCGTAGGCCCAGCTTTTTTATTCACATATTCTTCTGTCAGATGATTTTAGTTAATGTACTAAAATGAGAACTTTGAATTATTTGCACGTGGACCTACATATTAAATACTTAATTTAAATTAATATTCAATACAGATTTATTTCTCAATAGTTATGCACAGCTTTTTTGATTGTGTAATTACCAATTACACAATCAAAAATTAATCAATTACATCTGTTCAACGCCTTAAGGATTCACAGTTTAAATAAATCTTAAAAAAATAATACATTATCACAAATTCACAAAAAACCATTTCAATTTCACAATTTACACTAAAATAAGTAACCGACCAAGATTGCGTGGCAACTTAGAAATCCAAAAATCTATAACTAACACAAGAATATTATACTTATCGAGGTATAACATTTTTTAATGCCCTCCTACATAAAATCAAAATACAAAAAAAATGTAAAGCCATCAAACCACAAATCAAACAATTACTAGAAATTAAATAAATATGAGATATCTCATAGAGACGAAGCTATTTTTATTATATTTAATGGAAGATATATAGAAATATGGGGTAATTACAGGGCTTACGAAATGTTTTTATATATTTTCCATTAAATATAATAAAAATAGCTTCGTCTCTATGAGATTTCTGATATTTATATAATAACAGTGCCTTTGTAGGTAAAAATCAAGTAATTGTGTGTTTTTGGAGATATTCGAATATTGCTAAAATAATATACTGGTCAAAATAATAAAAATATATAAAAATTGAAAAATATTGATTTTTAAGGCGTATTCTAGTACGGTGTATTAAAAATATTTTATAGATAAAGAATATTGCTTTAAACAATTTTCGAAAAAATTAAAACGAAAAATGAATGATCAAATTTGGTCCATAGATGGCGATAGTGTAGCGGTACTCGAAGCGAGTTCATATATTAATATAAAATCCAGTAATTACATGTTCTTGGATATATTCAATTATTGCTAAAATTACTAGAAAACTCCGACAGCAATTACAAGTTCAAATTTCTTTTGGTTACAACTATTGATTATATTCATGTATACAGCTGGTCTCTTTTTCGGAGAAGTACAGCAATGTTAAAAAGAATATAACTTTAGTTTGTATAGAATCAAGTAATATTATAAAATTGCAATAATTTTAATTTATATATATATATATATATATATATATATATATATATATATAAATAAAAATTATAACCTGTGTACGTTTTCGATCTTCGTGTCCATCCTTGGATGGGTTTTAAACACAGCTAATATCTTGTACACATTATAGAAAAAAAAATTACATTTTAAATGAAGATTTATTTCATCCTAACTAGAGTACTTTGCGGCGGGCCACCTTGTAAGGGAAAATATATAATAATATCTGCGGGAGAGTTCCTTGAACCGTAGAAAGGCTGCGGCGGCAAGGGTTGCAGCCGAGATAAGGAAGCGAGGCTATGACAGAGGAGATTTATATTTATTAGACCTAAGGGATATTGTATGTACGCTCTACACCCCTGGAAGCAGCGAGGGGGAAGGGATGAATAAAAATGTAAGGCGAAAAGTATTAAAAGAGATATTTTAATAAGTACAACGGCTCTCCAACGCAATGTGGCACAGTCTGGATTTAGAAAAAGATCGTTGAATTCTTTTACTTTTAAAATGCATGCTAATAATAAAGACCGGCAAAAAGCAACTGAAAAATACTCAAGTATTTTTAAATTAAAACTAATTGTCTGTAAATAACAGAAAATTCTTAAATAAGGGTAAGAAAAATTTCAAAACGTCGCTTCGAAGTAACGGAATATGAAAATAAAGAAAAAATATATAAAACAATTACAATATTCATAAAACTATCCCTAATATGGGACTAATGAATATATTTATTTGATTATTAAGAATTGGCTTATTACTATTTATTCCTTTTTAATTTTATGTTATATAATAGGTATGTTTCCTTTAAAATCAATTTTATATCCATCAACACTGTATTTCCCCTCCCTTAATATTTCGTCTATTTGTATATGTATTCTGACTCTCTCTTTCCCATATAATTTTATATTCTGCCTCTCTGGATATTCTATTTAACTATACTGGGTGGCCCAAAAAAATATCACATTTTACGAAATGTTCTCACTTTTTTTGGGCCACCCTTTATATATATTCTCTCTCTCTTTATGTGTATATATAAGTTCACTTTTTTGTATTTACGATCGGTTTTAAATATGTCCTGATGAAGCTTGAAACCGGTTGACGTATAATAAATTTCGTAGTTTCATACAAAGTGATTGTTATTTTATTTTAATATTAAATGTTTAAATGCTGTGTAAAAAAAATATCGCAATAATAAAAAAAATATTTATTTATTTATTACCAGAATGTTAGTAAAATGTTGATAATATATTATTTTCAACAATCAATAATACATTCCACACCATAATATCAGAATAGGGTTGTCTAGCAACCTTACAGAAGTAGGTACGTAATCAATTAAAAAATAAATTAACGGATTAGTGTACGGTTATAATTAAATAAGCAAATAAAATTTTAATTCGTTTACGACACAGGTTTGCGGTTTAATAATCCAATTTAATCTCGATTTAATAAAGTCTAGATTGTTCTCCCAAGAAGAAAATATTTCACAATTGGTTTTGAAGCTTTTTATTAATTTGTCCCACTCCACATTGTAGGGCGGCAATTATTATATACTTGAGTATGTTACAAGTGCGTGTATATTGTTAACACATTACTCATGCGTATCGGAAATTTGGCAAAAAAAGTCGGTAAACGAAGCGCGTTTTTTAAGTAAGTACCGGAATTTTTTTTTAACAAAACACATTATTTTTACAATACTTGACTTTCTTCGGACGTTACATATCTTAAACTACTTTTCAACATAGTCACCAGCATTATTAAGGAAATTGTCATAACGTGGCACCAATTTTAGTATATCTTCGTCATAGAACTACGCCACCTGGGATGAAAACCATGTCTGTACTCCGTCTTTGAGTTCATCATTGTCATCAAAACGCTTGGCACCAAGGAATTGCTTCAGATGAAATAAAATATGGAAACAAATTGGTGCCAAACCAGAACAAAACAGGACACACTTGGCAATGAATGTCAGTTGGTTTCACGTTTCGTGCATTCAATAAATGGATCACGGACCATATCTCACAGTCGGCGGGCTGATATATTGTCTTGAACATTTCAACCACTCACTGCAAGATGGCTACACTATGTGAGTGTCTCTAACGTTGCTTGCGTTGAGTCAACAAATGAAGGAAACATAACATCGCAACCGCATCGCTACACAGGGAATATCCGGCAACGGTACTTACTTAAAAAACGCGCCTCGTATATTTCATATATAAATCACTTGGCGCCAAATCAGCATACACTTGGCGATGAACGTCAGCTGGTTTCATGTTTCGTGCATTTAAGAAACGAATCACAGACCGTATCTCACAGACGGCTAGCTGATCTAGTGTCTTGAACATTTCAACCACTCAATATAAGATGGCCACACTGTGTGAATGTCTCTAACGTTACACGTGGTGAATCAACAGATTAAAAAAACCATCGCAACCGTTGCGCTACACCGGGAATATCTGGAAACCGTACTTACTTAAAGAACGTGCCTCGTTAGACGTTTTGCTCTCTTTGTGTGCGGGATGGTGTCGTCAGAATAATACCCGTTCGTGATAACAAAAGTATTTATTCTGAATGCTTCGATACAGTGTAGTATAGATTAATATAAGATGGTTACAGTTCAACGGTTTGGTAGCAAGAGGCGCGATATATTTATCTCTTTCACACATACAGCACCAACCGTAACAACCTTCACGCGCTCACGCACCATAGATACATCACGCCAAATGAAAACCTGATAATATTTTTATTACATTTATTTTGGGGTTGGGCAATGTTGGGCTTAATAACACAAAAAAATTATCTACAAATTTTCAAGATTACAGAAGAGAAGAATAACTTTTTTTTTTGGTTGGGTATTTTTTTATTCTATATAAGATTAAAAATTTAAACACTACGACGTATTAGATGACGCGCTGTTGTGTTAATTTTTAACATGAAACTCTTGTCGTATGTATCTACGTTTCAGATTATTTCACTTCCTATAGTTCTTGGAAATATTTCTTCGTATTACGGGATAGAATAGTTTATCCCGAATAAATCTGCACATTTAAATCAAAAACGAATTTTTATATACAGCTCATGTGTGAAAGTAAAACACGTAATTTTATTCTACTCGTTTAATAATTAATAATAATAATAATAAATTAATTAGTTACCTTAATTTCAATCCACAACTTGTCCTCCACTATTGATAATAAAATGCCCTCACAGGCGAAACGCATTTCAAGTAAATCAAACTTTATACATGTGATTATGGATTCTACAAACTTACCCCGGAAACAGTAAAAAAATTGTACGTATATTTTTGTTTTATAAAACTATAGATGTTGGAGAGGAAAAGGTGCCTGTATTTTGGGCTAGGTCCAAAAGAGTATCTACGCAAAATTTGATTCAGAGCAGTCAAAAGGTGTAAATAGACATTCAATTATATATTATATGTACACAGTTTACTAGATGAATATGCATAAATTATGTAATTGCTTGATTTTTAAATCCGACATAAATATAAGGGGTTTAGAAACAAAACTACCATTATTTTTTTTTTTTTTTCGTAAAATGCAATGTGGTTTGACATATTATATTATATTGCCTATATAGATGCTATTCCGTATGGGAATAACTGCTCATAATGTCAATATTCGTATCATAAAGCATCTTAAATGCTTAAACAGTAATGGTTTCTCAGAATTTTCCAAAAAATCCGCTTCTTTTAATAATACCACATCGGTCAATATCCTCCATAAAAACGGATTGACAATTTAGAAGCCCTTGAAATAAAAAAGGCAGTACATAGTGATACGCCAATTCTTAATAATCAAATTAATTTATCCATTAGCCCCATATTAGGTATCCTTTAAAATCAATTTAATATTCATTAACACTGTATTTTCCACATTTATGCAAAAGTAAAAGTATTTAATAAGTATTGTCAACGTTTATATTTTCGTTTCAATCTAGTCATATTTTTAAAAAAAGTCGGGGAGCTCTTTGATTGCGTGAGTGGCACCAGAGTGATCACGTGGGTGCCACCAAAATGAAAATTTTGAGACAAGAAATTTGTGTGAGTTCATGTGTACCTATTTATTTGGTGGTCTATGAGATAATGTATTTGTTAATAGCCAGAAGGGAGATTTTAAAATACTTTTGATGCACTGATTCTCGTCTATTCAATCGTGATGGTTTTGTTTTTGAGTCCTTCGTACGATATTTTTAGGCTAGTGTAGATGTGTGTCCAATGCATGAGGGGCAAGCCGATTCGCCTCCGTAAAATACCCACAGCGAGTATAAAAATGGTGTCTAATTAATAATTATTTTTGCGGAATTAGGTCACCCGTATTTAATTTCACCCTCGCTATTAATTAAAACACCACATGACATACTTAATATCTAATATTCATTAGGCAGAAGTTGGTCGCTAATAAATCATTAAAATGTGAGCGGAGAAATATTCTTGTATTTTTTCCTCAGCAATAATATTATCACAGTAATGTCGGCAAGATAAATCACGTTGATTTGCAAAGGGATGATGTAATTTGAAATTTACTCATTTTAGGGCCAAACATAAAATTGTGTAAGCAATATTCAAAAGCATAAATGTAATTTTTCATAAAGTTTTAAAATCAAGAATGTTGCCAGGCAGAAAAAATGGGTGATGTGGAGGTTGGTGGTGGATTTAAATGCGAATAAAACTATGAAGAGTTAGCGGAGCGAGTCGGCACGAGGGATGGAGCGGAACTGCCGTCGGAGTGAATGATTCGACGAGACTGAGTGCGGCTTCTCTCAGTAGAAGCATGGTCTCCGGATGTAGATGTAACCGGTATAGTCGGTCAGTTGGGGATGACAATGATGGCTGTGAAATCGAATTGCCTTCCCTGCAGGTAAATATAGACTAAACTTAATGTTTGAACCGACAAGTTTCTGTTCAGATATACCCATAGTTTCTCGTGTAGGGAAGTATGTTTGATAGAAACGAAAAATCTTGGAAAGATATTGAAAGGAGTATGAGAATGAGAACTTGTTAACCGAGGCAAAACTAGCGGTGCGCAGTGCTCGACACCGCCTTTAGTGAGCTTCACTAGTCGTAGACTTTTATTTAGAATTTAAGATTCAAACACAGTATAATTATTTGTGTATCATACATAATTTTATTAACCTGCTTTAACCGCAACACCAACACCTATACTTACACGCATGCTCCGTAACATTAATGTACACTGCGATATTCATGAGAATTTGAGGAGGGTTAGGGCTCTCAGTTTCACATATAAATACATAACCTTAAATATCAGTCGCTCCATCCGGTGACTCTTTCAATATTGTAAATACCCTACTGAATTTAATCACACCTATCTAAGAATGTTTCCAATAAATATGACACATTGGTTCGGACCATTGCAGCACGCTTCTCACAACCTTCAGGACATTTAAAATAATTTTTTTTTCGACTAGTACCAGAAACTCGTAAGTTGTAAGTATTTCATATTTAACCTCTTGATAATCAACGATATTATAGACAAAATTAAATGTTTGAATTTATTTTTAGTGCCCTGATGAAGAAAAAACCTCGCACCGAAACTAGTTGGCGTTATTCAATAGGTTGTTAATTTATCGTATATTAATTATTAAACGGTCTAACTGGAAAGTTATAGATAAAAATATTAGAAAGATACATATATAAAATCAATTTATCGAAAAAAAAAAATGGTTGCTATCAGGATACATTTAATTTGTATTAAAAATATTACAGACCTATGTTCTGAAAAATTGCAACTTCACAATAAGAATATATTTTCCTTAAAAAAAGACATATTAAACATAAAACATCCTGTGGTGACCCTGGACGCGCCTATAACTCACCCATCAACCATATAGGACCCAAACCAAAGCGACCAATCAGCAGACGCAATAAAACAATATGCACCAGAAACGGATACTATAACGTATAATTTATCACATCAATAAGCGAAATTTTGTAAGTCCTCTTTCATTTCTATGCTCTGCTCTAGTTACAACAACAGATAACCAACATTGCAATATTCAAACAACACTTGTGAAACTAGAATATATTAAGAGTTTCTGTCAACGAGTCAATCATATTTTATCAATCTCAACATCCGCACAGTCCAACGGCTATATCGTATATGCAATTTAAATATTTTTCTTTCCGATGAAATAAAAAATCTTTTACTAACCAAATAAAAATCAAAAGTATAAATGTGTTTCATTAAATTTCAAAATTATTTTAGGCTTTATAAAATCACTTACATTAGAAAATGTAGAAAATTAGAAAGAAAAAAAAAAAAAATAGTGTGGAAAAAGCTCTACAAGTACAGTAATTAGATCTTGTAACGATGTAACGATGTAACGATGTGAAATTAATTTTATCAATGTTTCTAATTAATTAGTATTTTTTTTTAATATCACAGACCTGTGTTCTGAACAATTACAACTTCATAATAAGAATGTTTTCTCCTTATAGTGTATATTTTATGTTAGTTTTAAAAAACGCTTGTAAATGACACGAACGTGTCGAAACCAGTTGCGTATTTGATACAAACTATGTAACAAATATACATTAAATAAGCTCGTCAATACAAAATGTCTAAAAATTATTACATAATGTCCAAGAAATATAAAAAATATTGCCTGGTCCACTTTCTCACATATCCTTACAAATACTTCGAACAGGGCGATCCTCCAATATCTGATATAACATGTCAGATCTTTTGCGGACGTCGTGTGTTTCTGTCACTTTCGACACTCTACTAGCATATTTTCTTTTCATCACCAAACCACCTGGGATCCCTTCCTTAATTTCTTAATGCAACAAATATATCTACATTTTTTTCTAAAATGTTTATTCTTCAGTCTACTGCAAATATTTAAAAAAAATATTTAAACATTATTACATATATATTATAATTTTTATTATAGTTTTACTGCAATGGTTGCCCTTCACACGGTAATTTTATCAACGCTTTGTAAAAAAAGTATACATTAAGGGAAACAAAAAATCAGATGAGAATATGTTATTTTACTTTATATTTTAAGGTGGTCACTGGGGTCACATTATTTTTCATAATGTTTAATAAGTTTTTATTGATTTTATTAAATATTCTTGAGACAACACATTCTCTCGTTCTCTCACTGTACACATTGTTCGCGATCGATACTCCCATGGTTTGCCCTGATGATCCGGTAGAATAGTTATTTATATTTACATTATTTATTAACTCTTCGAATATTATACTATATACGTTACTTTTTCATCAACCGGTAAGATTTTGCATATTGTAAATTTACGATAATAGTAATTATACAGACACTTCTTTCTGTTATGTACTATAAATTTAAAAAACCTTAATTGAAACTGTATAATTTTATGAGTATATGTTTTATGAGTTAGTCCATAATTACTCACTCACACACCTTCGACAGCAATGAATCTTGGTGCTGGGTTTACTATTGATAATAAGACCGTGTCACTCTAGTAAGACATATCACCACTAACTTGGACCGTCGGCTACTTTTATGATTCCTGAAATTGTATATTCTTGATCGGTCTCCACAAGTTTTAATAGCGGACCGATTCCGATGGCAGTTGGATACCATCTGCTGTGTTAAATGGCACTCTGCAGAGCAAAAATAGGCATACCACCGACATAAAGACCCGAGGCTACCAATCGAAGGATATCAAATACGCGCAAACATTTTTCAGACAAATTTTCCAGACTTTATATTATCGTTGGTGCCATGTACCTACGTACCAATATAAAAGTTTAAAAACAGTAGAAAAATAAAATAAGATAATTTATTAACAAAACGGCGAGAATATGAAAAATCTTTAAACAATTAAAAATATATTTTCACGTCTTTTTTACTTTCGGTCACATTTATAAAAGTTGAAAAAATTTTCCGCTCAAAAAAATTTAAATTTGGAAAACTTTGGACAATCTTTCAAGTTTAAGATTCTGAATTCAAAAGCTTTATCTGTAAGCTCTTGAGTTGTGGTTTTTTTTTTTGAGAATCTTTTAGCCTTTAATGAATTAAATTAGCTATTCAAAAATCACGCCCCATTGGAAATGGTGTATTGTTTCAAAAAACCAATTATATTATTATCTCGTTCAACCAAAGAACACAGCCTCCATGAATTTTATTAAATTGTTTATTTTTTAGTGGTTAAGAGCCGTAAATTGGTTTATATTAAAAATACTCCAACTGAAGTTTAATACGTTTTCCAGCGAATTGACTCATAAATCTCGATATCAATAATTACAAGTACAGGATGAGCCGTATGTTTTGGCTACAATTAAAAAATTAAATACATTTTTGTACATTTTTATATCTTTCGTATGATATTTTAAAAAGCATCGCTTGTTTATGTATATACACATGAAAAATAATATCTCTAAATTGATCTACGTGGTATATTCAAAATAACCAAGGCTTGCGCAGTCTATGGTACATTCTATATTTCTATATGGTGTGAAATGATGAACTCTGTAGGAAAGGGGGAGAAGACAGATTGATGCCTTTGAAATGGGGTACTGGAGAAATATAATGCGTATAAATGTATATATTCTGTAGGAACTCAACATCAAGGACAAACTACAATTTATATAAGATGAATCTTTAAATTTTTATAGTATTTTTCGAGAAGAAAAGATAGCTCGTAGTACCTTTCTGTGGTAAACCACGTTGAAGGACGGAGAGAAATAGGAAGATTCCCCACTCGTTATATCCACAGGCACTTCTCCAGTGAGAGACCTCAGATCTGCAAGATATCGAGCAAAGTCAAAGTCAAGATGGCGAGAGTTTATGGAGATCACTGTCTTCAGTCATAAAGAATTGGCATAAATTAAATAACTTCCATTTTTATCTTCAAAAATGCGGACTTCATATGTAAGTAAAAAAGTTATGTAAAAAAAAAAAATACAAACATTTATTTAATTTTTAAATTGTGTGTGACTTTTGGACCAGTCCGTATATTAATACTCTTATATTAACCTTAATCACCAATCTCAACATCTTTGTTAATGAAATGTAGAGTAAAATTTTATTGTAGTGTTCTAATAAAATATAAATAAGTAGGTTTGTTAGTTACAAAAACTGAAAATCAAAGACGAACAACTAATCGACAACATGCAACATGAGTTGCATGTATTCGACAACATACAACGTGCATGGACTCTAAATAAAGGTCAATCAGGTTTCAATTCAGGTTCAACTATATCTCCATACAAATGCAAAGATTAAATACCGTGATAATAATACTATAGTGTGAAGGGGTGAGAATGGATCAATCAAAAATTTGAAAGGGTCGAGAATCGATCAAGTAATCTATCTTAAGACGTGCCGAGTACGCGGTACTTGAGTTGTGTATTGAACTGATATCAAGAGGATCCGAAAAGACAAAGAAAATTGTGAAATTTGATCATCTCCGATAATATCGCGTGACTCTTACACATTTTCTTAGATAATTTAATCAAGCGCAAACTCAAATTTATATTACAAGATTTTCGCAGGAATCATTTTAATAACCCACACATGGAATACAACCATCAGAGCGATGTACGTGATAGAGCTTCATTAAGCGCCTAACTCGATTAACCGGTTTTCGGTTATTTGTATATCAAACGACGAATGGCAGAAAAAGTAAATAGAATTGAAACGGGTACACTGAATTTATTTAAGTTAAATTACAACGGTTGATTGGATTCTACTGTTAGAATTTCTGCGGTGGACACAGAGTTCGTATCAAATGCTAGAAATCGAGGCTGGAAGTGAAGAGTAAAGTTGGCGACCACAAAGTTGGATGGCGACGGCCCATGAAGCCAGTGCATTGTGTAGCTATGGCGAGGTTTATTTGCCGGTACGCATCGTTGAAAGGTTTTCTTTTTAGGGCTGGTTGTGTGACTTAAATAGTAACTTATTAAATTAGTAAAAAAAGGTACCAAAAATAAGAATCGATAGTTAATATGACGGACTCTTTACAATTGTTCCAAAAGTCATCTGACACATTGATACTTTGAATAAGTACTAAAGTAGTATATGACAATTTATCATTCCACAATACAATTAATCATTTGACAATAATCCAACTATTTTAGTGATGAAAGTTCGACCTATGATGATCTCGTTATTTAATATACATTAGCACATAATCTAAAAAAAAAATTCATTACCAAAGTGACAGATTTCGAACGCAGAGGTGAAAAAATTCATAGATAAAGCGTGAAATAACGCATGTTTGATGATTATTTGTCGCGCCTATAGACATCTCATCAATGCATTGACAATAGTAAATTTGACGTTCAAACAACCCGCAAACGAATTCAACCACGGACGTTAGTAAGAAGTTACTAAAGTAGAAAGTTAACATAGTAAAAATTTACTACAGATCACACAAGCGGCGCTTAAAGTATCATAATATACGAAGTGCTTGACATGAGGATTCTGAAACTTGCCAGTCTGAAACTTTCGTTATTTTACTATGTATCTTTGTTGAATGTTGAACGAAAATGTTTTCAGTTTGCCTTTTCGGTAAAATATATAATTTTATGAAATATATTTTTTAGACTGATAATTTATTAAAAATTGAAAATGTGAAATGGTTCATTTATGTTGAGGGGAAAAATTACAGTTTTACATTTTTAAACAAATTTTATCCATCTTGTTTACCGGTTGCAAATTTTTTTTAAAATGATCTATAATGATGTGTATTATTTTTTAATGTATTCAAAATCGGCGGCCATATATTCAATTATATTATTTTAATTATAATTTTGAAAAATGTTGCAGTGTATAATATAGGTGTATTAATAATGTTTTAAGTACAAATGTCTTCATTTTATAAAAAATGGATTTGTATAGATGTTTGAAAAATAACAGAAAAATACAGAAATTATGCGAATTAAGATTGCATGATGTAATATCAAAATTTTAAAGAGCACATTCTTATTGTGAAGTTGCAATTTTACAGAACATAGATCTGTGATATTTGTAATACAAATTAAATGTATTAATAAGAAATATATATATATATATTAATTTATCGAAATATAATAATGGAACAATGGAACGACAGATGAATCAATTTGAAAGTTCAAAAATTTGTCGTCAACTTACTTTGTTGGTGTAGCATAATCAGTTTATGTATTTCCTCTGTTAGGAAGAGATCCAGGTTTAAATCCCGGTAGCAACAACAATATTTTTTCGATATATTGATTTTTTTATTTTTTATTTTTTATTTTATCAGTAAATAGGAAAATCATAATAAAAGCTAAACAATAATTGAACCAGTTACGTGTTTTCTCAGAAGATATAAAATACTTTATACAGTGAATACAGTTTAAAATTTAAAAAAGGACTATAATGCAGAAAAATGTGAGAGAAAAAGTTGAGAATAAAAATATAAACGGAGAGAAAAAAGTTATAAAAAATGAAATAAGAAAATATTCGAAGGGAACTGGAGGGTGAGGAGAAAGAAAAAGTAAAATGGGATAGAGAATAAAATCTGTGTGATAAAAATAAAATTAGGATGAAAAATAAAGACCATTTAAGTTTATGTATTAAATTAAGATTTAATTGAGGTAACTGGAACTGAAAATGTCTAGTTCGTTTAGATGTGTTGAAATATAAGGATGCTCGGTAGAAAAATGAGTTTTTATTGGCATTGGTGTTGTAATGTGGAAGATTAAATGTAAGACTAGTTCTGGTTAACCTGGCTGGCACTCGAATAGATATGTGTCTGAGTAAATCAGGACAGTCTACTTTAGAGTTGGCTATTTTGTGTAGGAAAATGACATCGGCCATGTCTCTTCGAGTTTGTAGTGATGGAACTTTGAAAATGATACATGACTCATCAGTGCTGCTTAAGGTTCGATAATTACGAATGTTAAGATATTTCAGGAAGCTGTTTATTTGTATTTTTTTGATTCTATTGATGTATGTGGTATTTCTTGGATTTAAGACTTGGGAGGCATATTCGATGATGCTTCAGACATATGTGAAGTAGAGTTTTCATGGTGTTTATATTATTGAATTGTTTATTTGCCCGAAGGATGAAACCTAACATTTTAGCTGTTCTGGATGTAATATGGTTAATGTGCAAGATCTTTAGTTTCAGATTTCTTGGTCAAGAGTTGATTATTAAGAGAGTAAGGGAAGTTAAATGGTTTATTGTTCCTGGCAAACTGTATCATGCGACACTTGCTGGTGTTGATTTGAAGCTCAATATCTTAGTTTGATATAAATGTCTGATGAAATTTTATGATGTATATTTCAAAGTTATGTACGTTTCTTTTAGAACACTCTATAGATACGTTTCATCTTTGGCGCTGATATTTAGAATCTTCACCCTGAACTGGACCTACATATGTAGTAAAGAGCATTAAACTGCAGGACGACCAAGTAAAGTGCGCATTAAATTGAAAATTAATAACTCGACAAATTGCTACCGTTTCGTAGAAGATTGGCGCATTTTTATAGACGGTTAAATTTTACAGGCAGTTTCTGTAAACTGCCTACCAGTGGCGGCTGGTACCTGACATATACGGCAATGCACCGACGGCTGGGCGGCTAGGCATGGATATTAAAAATTATTAATACAAACATAATATATCTATATACTAATTGTCGATTCACTTTTTTCTTAACAATATATTGATTGTACATTGATATTGATTGCTCTGATTATATTCTTGGTCGCCAAATTAGGCACAGCGTATTTTGTTCGCCATTTGAGGCACAACATTTCTTCATGTTTTTGTTCGCCATTTGAGGTATGTAGAGCATAATTTCTTACAATTTTATATTTTATTCACTATTTAACCCTTTTGTAGGGCAAATTATTTTTTTCTTAAATTCAAATATTTAACCATTTTTATTAAATTTGTATATTATTTGAATAAATAATTACTCGGTTATCTGTAAAAACATGATTTTCAGGTGGGTGATTTGTCGATCACTGACCATTTAGGACAATTATTTCTAATAAATACATAAATTGCTTCTAAATCGTTTCCAAACTTCTAAAATCAATTTTAAAAATGTGATGACACTTACAAAAGCGGCAAGTTGCGGTCGTAAACGCTCAGTGGTTCATATATCGACCAGTGACATAAATATTTTTTTACTCGCGATTGAGAGCCAACTTCAGGTCGGCGGCTTATTTAGAAGCCAAATAATACCATCAAAAACAACTAGAGCTAAAAAAGATGATAACAATATGCACAGAATATGAATTATCGACCTTAATGCAGATGGTCGATACATCTACCGTTTTCAGCTTATGCCCTATAAAAGGTTAAGTGAAGCATATTTTCGTACATTTCAAAAAAAAAATTATATATGATTTATTGCCTGATTCTATTATAAACTATAGTTACATATTTTTTATATATCACTATACATATCCAAAAAAAGAGACTAGTTTCTGTGCTTGGAGAGAAACTTGCACTGTGGTAATATTTAAAAGAGTCAGAAGTATATATTGAAATATTTGGTGTTACATTTTGGGATTTTAAAGTTAATTTGAAATATTAAGAATGTTCTTATTTCAGATTTCACAATGTTATTGTTCTATTTTCTTCGGTTTTTTAAATAATTGAAATTTTTTTTTTAATATTTTCTATTTTAGGAACTGCGAATTTTGTTTGTCGTTTAAGGGCGCGCTTCCAAAAATAGTTAATATTTTCGTGTTTTTTTTTACGAAAATATGGGTTTTTATTAATTATTTATATCTGAAGTTATACACTAGATTTGACTTATTTTAAAACTATTACATAGATAAAACCTTAAAATTTATTTTCCGTGTGCCGCAAAATTGCCTTAATATAAAAAAAATCTTGCATACATGGAATATATTTTATTATTATCGTGAAGCCAAGATTACGGAGACAAATTTGTATTGAAAAAAGTTAGCAAAATATTAAAAATTAATAGAGTTATAAACCAATCAATTTGCAGTACATGTAATCAATTTTTGACGTTTTTAAAATGTGTTAGTAAAAAAAAAATATTTAAAATAATTTATTATATTTACTTAGATGCTTTGAGGCTTCATCTACTATTTAAATTCAAGTTTTAAATCTTTAACATAATAATTTCTTACTAAATAATATTTACATCGATCATATTAATGTTTTGTAATCAGCAACTTGAAATAAAAAAACGCAAATCAAATAAGTCAAATCTATTCTTTAAATTTTGATGTAAATTAATAATATAAACCCATATTTTTGTTAAAAATGCGAAAATATAATCTTTTCATGAGGTAAGCCTTAAGGGACGTTTTTTGACAAATTTTTATTTGCCGTTTGAAGTTCTACATTTTTTCATATATTTTTGTTCATTTTTTGTTGTTTGTGGTACGGCATATTTAGCTAGACTATTATACTCATGTTTGTAATATTTCACAATACTCCTATAGTACTATCCATTTTGTTACTTTTAATAATTTAATTCTGGCTACCGACGTTTTTAATATTTTGATCAAAACTGTTGGGGACATTTTTCAAACAAAAGCTGCTGAGCGTTTTGTTACGTCACGTGCGCTATTAAGTTCACCGCCTTTGTCTGGTATTAACTCCCTTATGTTGTATAACTTTCGTGTAGCATCTTTCACAGAGTATAATTTCAAGTGAATTTCAGTCTCTATATTACATGTTTTAATAATAAATAAAAAAAAGTGTTTTTCTATTATATTAAAATAAGGGACACGATAATAATATAAAAATTCCACAAACCTAGACAGCCGTCTATAAAAATCCATCATTAATAATAAACCAATAAAAGCTCCCTATAATAATCAAAGAATCACTTAGCAAGGTAAATAACGCATGCACAAAGCCGAATATCAAACAAAGAACTATGTTATACATATGTCAACTTTAAGTCACTAATAATATTAAGTACCTACTAACATTTAACTCACTTTTATTTTAGCTTTTGCTTCGAACGGTCAAGTTTACTCATCAGTTTAGGGTAGAATTCAAGATAAAAGGCTCTTGAGAATGAGTACTGATATTTACTCGAAACGTTGGGAGTGTAAAAGTCTATTTCAGGACTATTTGATACGGGTTTTTCCTGAAAAAAAAATAGGTGAAATAAACTTGTTTTATATCAAATGTTACTTCATTGTATAAATAAAAATATCAAAATTGATTATAGAGTACTATATCATATAAACGAAAAACAAAATGGCGAGCTACCTGAAAAGAGATTAAAGGCAATTATTTTCGAAAAAGAAAACCTCGCTGCGATAGTAAATCAAACAACCCTCCACTCTCCTCCCTAAAGTCAAGAGGCTATGAGGCAGTTAATATTATGATTGAATGTATCAATAGAACTTTCAAGATGTTTTATATGCCCTACAAATTGAATAAAATAATGACATTGTAAAACATTTCTAAAAATTATTTATTTAACAAATATAACACAATAAATTGATTTCAAACAAAACATAATAACAAATAAGATATAAATGTTAATTGAAAATATAAAATTAAAATATTACATTGAGTGATCTAAGCATTCACGCTACAACTAACTTACTATATGCTATAATAATTTGTTAATAAACATAATATTAATTTATAGCACAGCTATTTTTATTTATTTTTCTTTTTTTATTAATATCAAAAATATAATACAATTTCAATAATCAATGGATATACATATATATATTCAAACATTTGTTTCTTCTCTATGAGAGTAAGACTCCTGTATAGAGAAGGAGTATATTTGAGTTAATTTATGTTTCAGTTAGTCTGTGTACATATTTTTTTTACTTCAGTTACAAATTTATGATAGTCCGTAATTTTTCTAATTGTGATTGGGAGATGGTTAAAAAATTTGATACCTTGATAAATATATTGATTTTGAGTTGCGGTGTATTTTAGTTTTGGGATAACAATTTGATCTCTATATCTTGTAGATCGGAGTTCGCTTCTAAAATTTAATTGATTTTTAGTTTTGAAAATTTCAATTATTGAATTTTTATTGTGTATGTCTACTATTTTTGGTACTTTAATATACTTGTAATCTGTTTTTTTTTAGAATAATTTTTATTATCATTTTTTGAGTGATTTCTAATTGTGATTTTGAAGTTTTATATGCACCTCCCCATTCAATAATACCGTATTGCAAATGTGACTGTACAAACGCGTAATATATTATTTTCAGGTATGTAAGCGATAAAATGTTTCTGAGTCTAAAAAATATGTAAGCAGTTTTCCTTATTTTAATAGTTAATATAATATATTATATAAATCGTTGTTTTTCGCTAAAACGAAGTGAACCAATACCTTATTAAACAGCCTAGATACCGGGAAAGTTAGCCGTAAAATGAAATGTCGTATAACGAATAATTTATTTTCATACAAACGTAAAAAAATTAATATATCTCGGGTAGCTGCTAGTCAGAAATTAAACGACGCATAGGTATGGCGAAAATTCTATCTCCAGACTTGACAATGAAAAGGCCGATATGGAAAGACCGCGGTATTTTCAGAACACGAAGGTCAGGTTTGTCATAGCTTTTGGTGCATTCTACATTTTTGTGTGCTGTGGAATCATGTACTCTGAAAGCAAGAGACAACTGAATATTATCTTACGAGAAGGGAAGATGGTTTGGAGAAGCCTGTTGTGATAGATCATGTTGAGGAACGAGGAGGAAGATAAAGAGAAAGATCCCACACCCATAGAACCAACCAAGTAGAAGAGGCAACAGGCACTCCTCTGGTGACAGCCCTAAGATCTCCACCCGTTGCTGTGGAAGACCCTGGTTAAAAAAATTGGGGCATTTAATAAAAAAAAATGCAATTCTTTACTGCAGTTAATGACTGGCAATAAACTTCAATTCTGTAATCTTGGTCGGGAATAGTTTGAATTGAAATGTTTATTTATGGTTCTCTGGAAAAAAATATATAAAAATTACTAAGAGTACTTTTCTATTCTTCTTGTATTGCGGTATGTTTTACGTCTGTCGTCTGAACACCGATAGACGGATTATCCGCTCCGGTTAGTTGAATAAACCGCACTGGATCTATTAGCAATGAGCTAACTCGTTTTACTCTCGGGAACAAACATGACACACCAATAGACTATTCCCTTTCGTATCGCCTGACTCAAAGCATTTCTAGTTAAACAATGTTTCTTTGACGGCTTGAAATTCGATCTGACAACCAAAGAGTTATATGGTCGACCGAATGGAGACAATTTCATTTAACTAAAAAGTTTTAGACGGATTTGTCATGTCTCGTTGTCGCTTTGATCGCGTTGATCGTAAGCCGTTATACTGGATTTAAAAATATATATATTTTATTTACACCCTATCCCGAATTGTTTTGAGAGTTATTTACTTTCGTTTAGATTCGTCAATATTACATTTTTAATTTTTTTTATACCATCATAGGTATCATTGTACCAGAGCCATACCTATACAATTTGACGTGACTCGTGACTCGTTATCACATTAAATTCAGAAGGTAGCCAGAGAGAAACTATAGAAATCATACATCCCCAAAAAGGTGGAGTGTTACAGTCTCAGAACTCGGTCACAGTCTGGCAGAAATTCACCTTGTCCAGGTCGCAAGAGATGCGAGGGAGAGCCAGTGAGTCAGAATGCTCCGTTAAGTCTCTTTAGCCACTGCTCTCCCCAGCATCGTCCATCCCAGCAATCCCCAGCGGGAGACTCACATCCTAATAAATTCCGGAAATGTCCGATATTCCTTTCAAGTCTTAATAAGAAAATAACCTTATAATTCCGCAATCACGATCATCTCACGTGCATCATTCATAATCACTGTCCCAGAAGACGTGCTTCGGCGCAAATACACCATGGTTCACGGAGAAGTCCTAAATCGAAGAGTTTACTCATGAAATGCCCATGCCCCGAGATCTTCTGCATCTCGTAGTGGTCCAGCGCCGGAGGACCACCTTCACCTTTCATTTTCACTGCCACAAAGGGAAGAAAGGTGTAAATTCATCTGGCCAGCGTAGCATTGTTATAGTGGATATATTTTTTAGAATATTACTGAACTCAGGCCTCTTTTTTTTCTTTACACGACTCTCACTTCTGGGCAGGTATCTTCCAGGACAAGCCACTGCATGACTTCATCATTCCATCGTTGTTTAATCAGTTCGCGTGTCCGATATAAACCCAGGCTTCTTTGGATTTTCTTCTCACTTAATCGTTGTTTTTTCTTTCCCGCGTCAACAACTTTTTACGTTTTAATACAGATTGTTTATGTTCCATATGTCAATATGGGTACAATATATTAGTAGATCAGAAATTTTCAAGACATAATGAATAACCAGGTATAAATAGCATTTTTATTTGATTCATCTGATATCTCATTTTTAGGAGAACACATTCTTATTGTGAAGTTGTAATTATTCATAACAGACGGTCTGTGATATTTTAAATATGAATTAAATATATTGATTGGAAAGATATACATATGAAATCAATTTTATCGAAAAATATTGTTGTTGCGCCACCGAGATTCGAACTTGGATCTCTTTCTTAACCGGGGAAGGTGCATTATCCAACTATGCTACAGCGAGAATATATTTAGCGACAAATTTTCGAACCTATATATTACCTTTTTGATATTAATAATTAATAATATTAATGAATCTCAAAGACCTTTGAAGAGATCTAGGTTCGAATCCCGGTGGCGCAACAACAATATTTTTCGATAAAATTGATTTTATATATATATATATATATATATATATATATATATCTTTCTAATTAATATATTTAATTCATATTTAAGATTAATTAAGATTATTTAAGATTAACATTCATTAATTCATACCTTTAGGACGTGGTGCTGTAGACACATAGTGCGCATACTAAGACGCACAAACGCTCCCGTTCTACAGGAGTTCAACATCAACGACAGACTCTTAACTGTATTAAAGATGAATCTATCAACTTTTTAGGCATCTTGCGAAAAAAAAAGATGCATGTTGCGGTGGACCACGTCGAAGGACGAAGAGGAAGTGCACTATACACAGTCGAAAAAGCAATAAGTGTTTCTTTGGTGACAGTCCTAAGATCTGCAGAATACTGAGAAAAGTGGAGGAGCACAGGATCACGATCCTCAGTCGTGAGGAACCGACATGCATGATAATTTATCACAACGTCCAAGAACAGGCTTAACGCTGTATATATATAATAATTATAACAAAATTAATATTTATAATAAAATATATATATATACAGGTAACCCCCGTTGATCGCAGGGGATACGTTCTGGACATGGTTGCGATACAAGAAATTTTGCAGTCAAATGGAATTTAAAACACTTTATTAATAAAATAAATATTATTAAGAACAAAAAAAATTAACCTTGTTTGGCCTCTACGTTTACCCCACAACTACGCACTTTACAGCACTCACTTGCTCGTAATCTTCGTTGTTTTCTTTTCACAACTCCATGTATTGATTGTGAAGAAGAAGTACCTTTTCCATTATTTGACACATTAATTGACATTATTTTCTTGGGACATAGCGTGGCAGTCCATTTCCTGCAACTGACCATTTAAAAAATTACAAATGGATAAAAAAGATGTAGTCAATTTAATTAGCGTACGTTTGACACTGCAGCTAAGATTACAATAAAGGAAAGACCCAAATGACGCACTGAATCAACTGTAGCAGGCACCGGCGTACCGGCGTTCTTTTGTCTCACTCACGCTCTTGCCTTTATGTATATTGTGACATTACAAACTGATGTCACGTTCAAAATTACCCCGTCTTGTGAATTAACATGAACCGCATTGCTGTTAGTGACGTTTTCGATCCGCGAATACTTCACTTTGGTAAATAAATGTATGGAACAAGCGGGGACCGTTTGCTTAAGAAAGGTTTCTCGGCCTTTTCATATTGAGCTCTGAACGCAATTATAGCAGGTACGGTAATTGAATTGTGGCCTTTTTCATCCAGATAAACGATGGGTAAGTAAAACTAATATTTCAATCATTAATGTACTGCTTGTCTAATTGCCCACTGTTAATTTGCGTGATGAACTATCATTACAGAAAATAATTTTCTTCGTTCATTATGAGGAGTATCGGTGATAGTGTGACGCTCAGTGGCGTGCAGTAGGCATAGATTTAGGTCATGCTGTTACCAATGATATTGTACAATCATTTATAATATATGTACTTTCGTTTAACCAAAGTCTTTAGACAAAATAAATTCGTCGTTTATACGACTCCACTTGACGTGCTTGTGGTTTAGTGGTTACGATACTCGTCTAGTCATAGAGTGGTCGGAGGTTCGAACCTCGTTCCAGGAAGCTAATAAGTAAGAATATTAACGATTCAAATATTTTAACGAACTTCCGTAAGAAATTAAGTTAATTACTTAAAATAAGAAGAAAAAATTAAATTAAAATAGTTTTTGTAGTCAAATAAAGCTACTCTATAGGGTGGCCCAAAAAAGTGAAAACATTTCGTAGAATGTGATATAATTACGTCAAAATTAATTTAACTATATCAACAATAGGTTTAACGATTTACTAATTTACTTACTTACCTATTTACCTACATTACGTTTTATTTCGACAATTTCCGGTCGCCATCTTTGATTATTAATTTTCCCATTTTTTGCCCAGAATGACAAAAATCACTACAGAAGACTGTATTCTGATCAAAAATTTGCGAATTGAAAAACGTTGGGGGGCTATAAACATGATCAAATAGTTTCAAAACAATGCCTGTAGTATAGCTAAACATTACAGCAGGACGGAGCTCCATCTCACACAACCAGAAATACAATCAACTTTCTTCGTTGTGAGAATGTTAATTTCATCGAGCCAGGCATGTGGCCAGAATATTATGTAATATGGGGTGTTTTGAAGAATTCTTATTAGCTAAATATTGTGCAAAAAAATTTAATTATATTATGTTTTGAAATAACTCCTGTGTCTTACGAGATGTTCTCATTTTTTATGGACCACCCTGTTTTATATTCAATTGCATTTCATAAATCCATTCGTATCTTACTCACTTTTAGAATTTTTGATTTAGTTACATAATACCGTTTATACCCTACATCCTTGTTTTTTACTTATTCGCCTGACTCGTATACATTAACTATTACACGTATAACGTTCACAAAGTTAATTTTGTTATATAATATTAGCCTCCCCCTGTACCTGGTCGAATCCTTCAACCCGTTTGCACTGCTATGTGTGCACTCGTACATTAAACACTTCAATTTCTAGTGTAATTTGATTACCATTGGTGGTAGCGTTGAAAAAATGAGCGAGCGTATTTATTTCGAGAGAAATTCAGGTTTTATTCAAAAAGATTTAATTCTAATGATTATTTTACGAAGGAATTATTTTATTTTTCTTTGTTATGAAAAATAAATAAAAACATTCAGAGTAAATTATTTGCACAATATACAGGATTCCATCAAGTTTTTGATGAATAACAAAACAGTCTACAGAAACATTTTGTCTTTGAATATTAAAAGAAAATATTTTGAGACTATATGGGTATTCCACGTTCTTTTTTTTTTTAATTTTGAATTCGCCTGGATGATATGGAAACGCAGTCTATTTTGTGTTGCAGAACATTTTCAGGTTTAAACTGCTATTCGACCGTGACCGTGAAGTCGATAGTGTTATATGAATGCGAAGCGGCATTACGAATAAGAAAAGAAAAGGTAACCAAGTTTTTGTAGAATACTCGAAGCAGATATGAAGAAGATTCATAGGAACACTCTTGAAGATTGACTAAAGAGTCTTCCATGGCAATAAAAACAATCTGCATATTGGTGTTTGATTAGAGAAAATCAGAGAAATCATAAAAATTTGTGGAGAGCTCTTAATTCTGTTTGCTGTGACTGTAGAGCGGAAATTTCAATAATTGCCAGTGCTTACTTCCAACCTTGATGACAGTTTCACAAATAAAGTAACTGCTATTCGTATCTCAACGAGGCCATCTTCGAAATTTGTGATTGAGGAATAAACTACATCGCGATTGCACAATTGATACGCTTATGTCGATCGCCGAAATAAAGCAAAAAATCAAAGGATTATCTAATAAGCAATATGCATTAGATCCAATACCAATATGGTTACTTGAGAAGGGTCATTTAGAAATTGTTCCATTTTTGGATTTGGACAGATTTACTGAATAAATTTTTAGAAACTTGATGCGGTTCAGACTTTATGAAAATTGTCCACGTGACTCCACTACTGAAAAATGCTACATTAGACCCTGAAGACCACATGAATTATCACCCGGTCTCCAATCTGCCGCGCCTCTCAAAATTAATGGAATAGATTGTATCATGTCATATTAATATGGATTTAACAGAAATTGACTGATTTCCCAAAATGAAATCTGCATCATTCTATAGAAACAGGGGTGGTTCGAGTCCTGGCTGACATAATAACACTGACTCGGGGGTGCATTCGATATAGTCGATCATCAAAACTTGCAAAAAATCTATGGGGTAGACGAAAATGCACACGGTTGGTTTAAATCATGTCGCAATCGTTGCGATTTCAAAATTCAACCTCTCCTACATCTACTTCTAATATTGGGGTACCCTAGGGATCAGTTCTCGGACCACTATTTTATATTTTATATACGAAAGATGTAGAATACATAATAATATCGTCAGGATTGTGGATCCACTGTTATACAGACGATAACCAAATTTATTTTTTCTGTAAACCGGATGAGACAGAGGAAAATTTCAAGATGCGTAGAGGAAATAGGCGAGTGGATGGCACAAAAGAGACATTGAATTCATCTAAAATAGAACTACTATGGATAGCAACACCTAGAAGGCAAAACTTAATACAGGAATATTTAGTGTGTTTATGGACCTATAGACAAGCATCGAAAAATAAGTGTCTAGCTAATATTATGTAAAAAAATAATATTTAATGCAAAAACATTGTGATTAGTCATTTTAATAGAAATTATATAATAATCATTATATTTAACTACGTGAGTTTTTTTACGAAAACAAACTGGTTATTGTAATATTTTTTTCATCAGGATGATAAAAAATAAAACGTAAATATAAAATTACTGTATTTTATTTAAAAAAATTTAAAAAAATATATTAATAAGTAAAATCTTATTCTGGTAATCGACTGCATTAAATTTAAAAGTATGATGAAAAAAAAAGATCCTTATTATCTGAAATTATTGAAAACATTTTATGGGCTGGAGTGATCGTGGAATTTAGTTGGTAATTTATTTATTATTATTATTCATTTATTTTTAACCTACTGATTTTTCATATAAAATTCACGTGGTTAAATATAAATTCATTAAATTTTTATTTTAAGTATTGATAATTTATTTAAACTTTATTGACATATATATTTTTGTTGTAACGGAGGTGAATATATTATAATATAACATGATAAACATAAGATACAATTATATTGCAATTATATACTCGTAATTTATTGTGTGGGATGGAGTAGACTCCAACTCTAATATATACAACGTTGTCCTGGCTACTTTGCTAGACTGAAGTCTGTGTTAAAGTAGTCAGTTTTTTCGTGCTGTTGTGGTGTTATTTAATAGAGATTCGACAGAAATAAAAATAGAGGTAAAAAAAGGAATGTTGGATAGCCATGATTCTGATTGTTATAAGAAATATATTTATAATTTTGAACTGCAATAATACCCTATATTCAGTAGTTTTTTACTACTGGGAATGCAACGGAAACAAATTATAAAACACGATAAATGCAGAGAAAATTTTCCCTTTACAAACACTATTTAATTAAAACGATAATATTTTGCAGTAAGTAACTCAGTTATCCGCACCGGAAGAAGCGAAGGTTTTTTTTGCAACATAAATAAAATTAACTAACACAATATACCCTTGCTGTGCCGTTTTTACATAATCTATTTCTATAATAAAATTAATTATCAAAGCCTAATATTAGTCCATGTTTTGTAAATGATAATTAATAAAGATCTAGTTGAAGTACGTAATATTATATTACGGTAAAATTGAGTTTATGATCCAATATTATTAACCATGTTTATGTCAACCCCTCCCCTCCCGCCACCGTAAATCACGATCCTGCCCACTTAGGGGTGTACAAAATATTACAATAATGATATTAAATTTCTGGAAACAAATATTGTTATTTTGAAAAGTAACAATAATATTTTTTTTACGTACAAGAATATTGATTTTATTCAACACAATAAACCGCACAAAATGCGAAAGGTCAAGTGGGTATTTCGCTACTCCGAACAATGAGCACGTGGAAAGATCTTGAAACCCCGAACAAATACAAACCCCCGGCAGTGACGTCATGAAGCTTGTAACAATAGGACAACAGGACAACAGGTCAACATCATCACCCTTGGCGAGATCGGAAACACGGTCCGTTGGTTTGGTTCCGAGCTGACAAAGATTTTTATAACACAGGGTGAATATTATGTTCCAGGTCGACGTTATTTTTAAATAATTGAGAAATTAAAAATAATTTTGTAATTTAATTTTTATTTATATATTACATAATTTATTACAATTATGTACAAAATATCAAATTGGCCAAGTAGCGACCTCTATCAATGCCACAAATGCGTGCTATTTTAACTACACTTTTCATAACATTTTCGGACACTTTGCGTCATACTTGAGCAATTTCATTTCGAATATTGTCTTGTCCTATTTATTGCCGTAGATCCTTTCTTTCAAGTACTTAGCCCCACATAAATATTTTGGAGCCGTCAAATCTGGTGATCGCGGAGGCCAGTCGTATCACCACTTTTTGTCAATATGCGACCGGGAAAAGATTCTCGCAAAATTTCAAGCATAGCTAGAGTTGTGTATGAGGTAGCACCGTCGCCCAATTGACCCAATTCGGTTACCAATAAGTTTTATAACATTTGAGAATAGCGATCGCCAATAATGATTACAGCGTTGTCATTATTATTTATATTGTTGTTAAGGCGTTAGATAATTCATAATAAACTGTATTTAACTCCTCTCTATGACTACCAAATGCAAACTAACAAATGTCTGTCAAATTAAAATGGCAGTCAAATAAAATCGGCATGGAATATATTATCCATCTCTATAAAATGTGTTTGTTACACTTGATTGTGAAAAAATGGGAATTTAGTACCAGTTAGTATGTTACTATGTTAATAGGAATTTTAAAAACTTGAATAAAAAATTTAAATGCAACTGAACGCAAAAATCCTGAGAACCTTACTATTTATGTTTTTGTAGAAAAACAGATCTAATAGTGGCACACAAAGTAAACATAGATATAATAAAAATGTTCGTTTGTATATCTGTAACACCGATAATGCACTCATCCCCCCCCCCTTCCCCCAGGCGAGTCTTCTTTTGCGCTTATATATATATTGTTTCTATAAATGTTTTATTTGACATTGCGATACTTGTATATAGGGGAGAACCGCTATGAAATGAATGTAATATAAAATGGACATATTTTATATTATTGGCACCAATCTCTTTTAAAATAAAATATTTTGTCTAATAGAAATCCGGTTACCATATAACTTTATATCTCTGTTGATAGATGTCCTTGTCAAGGTATAATTACATGACGTTAATGAGGTATATTAAAACATGTTTTGGAGTATATTTCGTTATAATTATGTGAATTTAAATACTTATAAAAATGTACATAAGTTTATATGCAATATTTCAAGTCGTTTTTATTTTGTTTGCCAATGCATAGTCATGAACCGGACACCCGTGGGGGGTATTCAATATTTTTTTGGTATGCATATGGCACGCAGTACCATTAATAATTAATGAAAAAAAATACAATAGTAAGATTACATACGAGTATAAACTATTTTCTGCAACAGTACAATTGCAGACGTAATTCACTTTATTTTCATAAATTAAATAATATTTCATAACTGATTCCTTTGTAAACAATGTTCACCCTGGCACCCCTTAAAACGTAGTAAGTTTATATTGAATATGTCTTATTAAGGAAAACAAATTCTTATTGTAAAGTTGTAATTATTCAGAACATAGGTCTAATAATAATAATTTAAATCTAAAAATAATCAATTACGCCAAAGATTAAATGATATTTTTAAATACTAATTAAATGTATTAATTATAAAGATATACATATAAAATCAATTTCATCGAAAAATATTGTTGTTGCACTACCGGGATTCGAACCTGGATCTATTTTCCAATCCGGGAAAGATACATTACTAACTATGCTACAGCGACAGTATTTTTGACGACAAATTTTCGAACCTATTGTTACACTTTTTAAAATAAATACATCTATCGTTCCATTATTTGAAAGCCATCTACACTGTTTTTACGGAATCTCAAATACTTTTGAGATTCCGTAAAATATATAATTATTACATTTAATTAGTATTTGAATTTGTCTATTATGTAAATGAAATCATTTGCTAATCGATGGACCGAGGGACAGTGCAATGTTTATGATAGTTTGTCTAAGGGAAATAAAACAGTAAATGATGTTCGAATAGTAAACAGTACTAGGTGCTTGGAAATTAATTAAATACAGGAGTATAGAACTGTTGAATGTAGAATATAATATATTAAACAAAAATATACAATCATTTATTATTCGTCTCTCCGACAGTGTATGAAATTTTAACCCATTATGAAGATACAAGGTGGATGAACTCATAGATGCATTTTATATTATGATTATTATTTATTTATTTATTTAAATTTATTTTATTATACATACCTTAGTTAATTATAACAAAATTTTTTTACACAAAATTATATAACTCAATAAAGAAATCGATCCTCGTGTTTTAATCTGGGAGTATTTAGTTTTTAAAATAATGTAAAGGTAGGTATAAAAGTAAAATATAAATATAGAATTAAATTAGTAAAAGCATGTACGTAAAGATAATCAATTAGAACTTGTGATTGCTGTCGGAGTTTTCTAATATTTGTTTGATTTGCAAGCTTTATAATTTTTTTCTGTTTTGATTTTATATGGGAGGGCCTTAAAATTTTTTATACCTTGATACTCGTAGGTGTAATGATGTCGAAAAGCACTAGTTTTAAATTTAGGAATTTCTAAAATGCCACGCAATCTTGGTCGATTGCTTAATTTTGTGAAAATTGTTGAATTAAAATGGTCTTTGTGAATTTATTTAAACTAAAAACTGCTGTGAAGTTGGACAAATTAATGTCTTTTGAAGGATGACTTTTAAAACCAGTCTCTGAACCTTTTCTATAAGTAAGAGGTTAATCTTAAAAGTCTCGCCCCAATCGATTATACCGTATTGTAAAATAGATTAGGCAAAATAGTAATAAATTGTAAAATAGATTGGGCAAAATAGTAATAAATTGTAAAATAGATTGGGCAAAAGAGTAATAAATTGTTTTATATGTTGTATAACGTCTGCCTCGTCACCATCTATGATGATTCAAAACTTCAACTTATTTTGAATGTAACTGGCTATTATTTGAGATAAACTTTGGAATTTTAAAGTGTGTGCTTCCAAAAAATGAACTAGAAATTAATGAGAAAAAATGTTTAATAAAGCGTTCAATATTTCTTTCAGTAGACTAATTTAACCTCTTTATGTGCATTTTCTATCTATATCATAAACAGTTTCAATAAAATGAATAATTATTTTCTTAATTGTAAATATTATAGTAGAATAAAGAGATATTCTAATTTTTTTTATAGCAGCTGTCATAAGTTGGTGGGATTCTCGCCTTACAAAAAATTGTACCCCAATGATCGTAAAAATACCAGATTCTTTATCAGGATAGACGCTCTAATTATTAAAAGATGAACTAATTTTGAAAGGGTCACCTTAATGTAATATGACAATCAACCTTTTGATTTCAAATACACAATGTAATGCTATTAGCTTATTCTTGTCCGGTTTAGAAATCCTCGAGTTCATTTCATAACGACGGTGTCATATAATGGACAAAATTGACACATACAAATAAAATGTATTAATTAGAAAGATATACATATGAAATCAATTTTCATCATCTCAATTTTTATGGAATCTCAAATACCTTTCAGTAATCCGATAGTAGAGTCCATTCCATTGTAAAATAAAGAAGATGAAACGATAGACGTGTCAATTAGAAAAGTGTAACATATTGGTTCGAAAATTTGTCGTTAATGCATGCTGTGTTAGTGAAGCATAATCGGTTAATGCAATTCCTCGGATAGGAAGAGATACAGGTTCTAATCCCGGTAGCAACGACAATATTTTTCAATAAAATTGATTTTATATGTTATATGTATTAATTTGTATTTAAAAAAATATCACAGATCTATGTTCTGAATAATTACAACTTCACAATAAGAATGTGTTCTCCTTAATAAAATTAACCAACTTAAAAATAATCATTTTATTGTAAAAGTTAGCCATTAAAATATTGTTAATAAGAATTATATAATTTTATGATTCTCTAAGTTAAGATTCCCCCTACTCAAATACAAAATTATCAATATTTATTATAGATATGAGTATATATCTAAAATGCGTACGAATTCTGTCTGGTCTGCACAGTGGATGAATCCAAACAATCACAAGTGTAATCGGCTTAAAATAATCCAAGGATCTATTCCCCGCACCCCTTGGTTCTCCAACAGGAAAGTCTCCAAAAGAACAATATCAAATATCTCTAGAATGAGAACTGGACATTGCCAGGTAGCCTCACATTTATTCAGATTGAACATAATAAACTCCCCAATGTGTGAGTGTGGTGCCGAAGAGGAGACCTTGACCATGTCTTTTTTGTCTGTCCATTGCGGATCACAGGTTTTTTTTACAGTAATTTTGTCAATGGTAATTTTCAACTCCCGTTTAACTTGTGTCATCTTATTTCCCTTATCTCGCCACATTTAATCTATATAATAGCAAATTTCTTGAACGACAATGGTATTAATTTGTAATGTAATATTTCTTATTCTATGATATTGTTGTAAGTTGTAAGTTGATTAATGGCACAAATCACTCTTGAAGGGTGGATTGCCTGTTTAAAAGAAGAAGAAGAGTTTATATCTGTTTGCACAGTCTTGTTACAGTCTTGTTACTTTGACAATCATCAAAGTAATATCAACTTTTTCAACACAAACACTTTTTGCAAAATTCCCAGTTCCCAAAATGGAAAACATTTACAAACAAATCTCAATCAATCAATTAATTAAATAGAATGACACTGTAAAATTTGAAATAAGCACATCATTAAGGTTTAAAAATAACTTTATATATAAATGAATAGCCTCCCTATATATAAATAGCCCCCCTACACAAATTAAAGAAATAACGGATATAAAATTTTTTTAATAGAAACAAAATGTACACTTCAAAAACACATAATTGGAAAATAAACAATATTACAGAACACTTCAGAAGCACACAAATAGACAATGAATAAAATATGTAAGGTATTATATAAAATTATTGTAGTGTAACTCCCTCTTCAAGCACAAGAGCTGGTACCTTTTTTGGAGAGGTAAGCGAAAGAAAATCCATGTAATTTTAAAAATGTAAAATACTTTATTCATGCTAAAAAAAGTTGTAAAAATGTCAAAAAATAAAAACATTAAAATAATAAAAATCTACCAATAAAATGCAATAGGTTGACACATGTCACTGTGTCGTATCTTTTTCACGCACATTTCACAGGACCGCACAGTTTATTGAGCTCGCGGAGAGCGAGATTGCATTTGCGGTCACAATCGTGACTTGTTGTTTAATGGGTACATTTTTCATATTTCGATTACATGTCAATATCAAATGAAGAGAGACTAATGTCACAACATACATATTTTTTTACTTATCATGTTAACGTATGCTCAATTGAAGTAATAATAACCTTTAATAGTGAAACAGTGTATAAATACTATGACTACCAATATATAAAAACTCAGTACTAAAAAGTAGTATGCGTTGCGTAGTTTGTTTTGGCTGTGAATTCATTTCAACACTGAATTTAACACATCCTCTGCGGTGGTGGGTCAGATTTGACCCGGGTGTTTGTAAACATATAAATTACGCTAAAAATACTCGTTTAATGCTGTTTTACTTCTAACTAATCTTTTATTAAATATTCACAAATAATTTGAGATACAAATAAATATTATCGGACGAGATTCAAATGAGTTATTGATAAAAATGTGAAAAAATGCTCAAAAACTAACCTAATATAGTCTGATTGAATCTCACCGCTTACGCCGAAACATACATTGTCAACAAAGAATACCAGGTATGCATCCATGTATTTGTTTTAACTTATTTTCGTCTGGCGGCCTCTAGACATTACCAGTAATATAACTATTTGAGTACCCTAAGTTTTATGATACTTCCTGTTCGGGTTCCAACGAAAAGATTACAAGCTCAGTGGATGTTTGTATTTTGACTGTGCAGAGCGTCTGTTGATGCGTGAGAATATGTATTCGTAATATTTTTTAATTTTAAACTTTAATTTTTTAGCAGAAACATTACGGCACATCAAGCCATTTCATTAAATCATATTTAAAATAAAATATCTATAAAAAATCTCCCACAAAACGGTTGATAAACTGAAAATACTTGAAGTGGGTCTAAAATGACCCACCACCGCCGACGTGTTTTGTTTTGACCCACCGCGCAGTAAGTGTTAAAGCAAAAAAATCGCAACGTCTTAGACTAAGCGAAATAAGAATTTAAAGAACTGTAATCTACGAAGTTACATAATATACATACATATATTTGCGTTTTATTATATTTGATATTTTATGCAGTTTCCATTTCATAATTAATCGTAGCAATTATCTTTTCCTGAAATGGATTTCCAACTAATGAAATATCAAGAAAGCTTAATACTATCGAATCCACCGTGAATATTTCAACACGCCGAAATCACTTCGTTTCGGGAATTTGTGTCCGGCTATGGTTTAGATTTCAATCACCCACAAAACAAACTTGTCGTACCCTTATAAAAATATTTTATGCTTTAAACACGCCCTTATGGGATAGCGAAGGTTCCCGTGCAGAAATTTTAATTGAAATTTTTCCGTAATGTGATCGCGTGACATAAAAGTCAGTTTGTTGACAAATGGTGCACGTTCCCGGGGTCACGTGGCACACTGCATACTTCATTTGTTACAATGGTAAGCATTAGATTTAGCTCAGCTGTTGTTTAATTAATTAATGTTACTAATACTTTTAAATTTTAATTGCCCTGTTACCGATGAAACTAAAGTCAAGAGGTCACCCAGACATGTCGTTTTACACATTGTTTTGTCTATATATAATATATTTTATATAGAACAATTCTTATGTAACCAGTGGTGTAGTACTAAAAAAGATGTACCTTTTAGTATTAAATGAAAATAACGTTTGTTTTCATTTTTCGGACATGGTTAGGTATTTTTCGCGTATTAATTAAAACACTAGTGTCTCGTAAATATCAGCCCACAAAAAATAACGAAAAAGTCCTTACAAAATGATTTAATAACAATAAATAGTATAGGGTGTACAGTGGAAAATTTTTAAGTTTAATATTGAATAATAAAAAAACTTCAATGTTATTCTCATATTTTATTTAAAAAATAATTGAATTTAACGATGCTTATTTTACGTTTTATAAACAATATCTTATAAATGCCATCCATTTCTTTTAAGACACTCTTGCAATCGGACTCTTAAATTTGCGAACACGCGAGAGCAAAGCGTTGGTTCAATGGCAGCAACTTCATGGTGTAAGGTCCGGTGACCGAGATGGCCAGGGTATGTCTCCGTAATTGCTGATTAATTTATTGGGAAAAATTATCCTCAGCTTCTTCATTGAAACTCTAGCTGTGTGGAGTGGGCCCGTCTTGCTGAAATTGTGTTATGTTGTTGAAACAGCTGCGGTTGCGGTACCAAAAACTCGTCGATCATTTCGCAATACACGTCAGCAGTGACTATCTCTCGCTGGTTAAAAAAATAAGGGCCAAATATCCCTCGGGCAGAAATTACACATCACACTGTCATTTTTGAATAATGCAAACGTTTTTGATGGCGTTTTAATAAATAACTTGAAATTTTTCAACGTATTAATTAAAAGAGCTAAAATATGTCATAATATAAAATAATACTACGATTAAGGTGTATTGCAATGCATACAGTCAAGTTTGCTTCAAAGACATACTTGCGGCGTTTTGCAACACGTCTGTTAAAGCGGAGACGTGTATTCAGAACACCGCTCGATGCGAGAAATGCGTTTAGTTCGTACACTTCAGGGACAGATTTTGCGAAAAAATAAATGCACAGTTTATTTTTCAATTCTAAATTCTTTCTATAGTTATACATACGGTTTTAGTTAATACGTTAGCATGAGAACTGAATTATTTTTGTATAAATCTACATACTGAATAGATACTGTTTATGTAAATGCCTTCGATAGCTGGTACCCAGGTTTCCAATTAACAATAAGCACACATATGATATATGAACTGCACTAACCTTTTTAATTTCGCTCTCTTTCTGGTCCGATCTTGTTGTTCTTTTAGCTGGGTTGTCTTCTTTAGATTCGATCGACCGAAGCGCGTTTGGCTTGTTGGTTTATTTGGATCGCTGAACTGGTCGAAGCACGGGATGTAATAAGAATGACGCCTGTCGATTACCGTATTCTTAGTTTTACGAAAAAAGGGCGGTAACACTCACACACACATATGTTCATTATTATAAACTAAGAAACCCAGTGGCGCCAATCGAAGTAACAAGGCATGTAAACAGATACAATATCAAATAAATATTTAATTCACATTTATTTCGCAAATATAGTTACGCACAGCTTTTTTGATTGTACATAGTGCACGCCCCTGGTAATAATGACTTATCAACTCCCAAACTCAAATAAATATTAAAGTTTTCAATTTTGGCTTATTCAGATTCGATATGTGATAATGTGAAAGTATATTTTGAATGAAATTATCTGCTGTTATTTATTGTCATATAAAATTTAGTGTATTCAGGTTCAGCTAAGAATTAAAGCTTTTTTAGAAAAATGTCGTAAGAAGAACCGGCACGGCAGCACCACTATTCCTGCAATATTCCTGTTTTGTTTCTAATATCTATTTTGTTTTAACAATTCATACCAGAACGCGTTCCGGTCGTGGAAAAAAGTACTGGAATGACATAAATGTCTCACAGAGACGAAGCTATTATTTTTGTGTACATAGAAAGATAAATATGGAAGTCTTAGGTATTACAGGGCTTACGATATGTCTTCGATTGGCTTAAGTGATCACTTTACATAATGATCGTTCACCTATTTACCCGTGCTACCACATCTATCAAATTTTTGAAAGTTGTATGTATGTTATCATGTTGAAACCTTTCAATTATTTATTACCAACTACGCTGTCGTCATCTATGGTTGTAAGCCCTGTAATGCCCAAGAGTTCCATATTTCCCATGTAAATAAAAATAATAGATTCGTTTTTGTGAGACATCTATAATATATATGATCTTAATCAACTTTTTCAACACTTTTTGCTTTTTGCAAAATTCTCAGTCCCCAAAATATAAAACATTTACTAAAAAATCTCAATTATTCAATTACTTAAAGAAAATAGCACTGTAAAATTTGAAACAAGCACATCATTAAGGTTTAAAAAAAATCTCAAAATCTAATACCAAACACCATCAGCAAAATTTTATATACTTGGGGATAAAAAATTTCGATAGCCTCCCTACACAAATTAAAGAAATAAAAAATATAAAAGAGCTTAGAAAGAAATTAAATAAACACTTCAGAAGCACATAATTAGAAAATAAATAATATTATAGAACACTTCAAAAGCACACAAATAGACAATAAATAATTATTGACTACAAATGTATAACTCTTTATATAAAATTATTACAGTGTAACTCCCTATCCAAATACAAGAGCTACTCTTTTTTGGAAAGGTAAGCAAAAAAAAACCATGTAATTTTAATAATGTAAAATACTTAATTTAAATTATTTAAAAAATGTAAAATAAATAAACAAAATATCTTGATGACAATCCTTCGGGAGATAAATCCCAGTAATTGGTTACTAAAAAATTTGGACATACTCAAAATACTGGAACGACGTTCCGACCCCGATACACCACTGTGTATAACCGTTATTAGATTAAATTAACTAGTATGATTAAGTAATATATACTTTGTGAGACTACCTAATAAATAAATTAATACTTATTATTTATTTTACTTTGCATATTATTCTTTGTGTTTAGTAATTCATTGAATTTATTAGCACAAATTATTAAAAAAAAAAAAAAAATTGTTACCTTGATTTGAGAAAAATGTGAGAGAATAAAAGTTCTTCTAATCTTATTGCAACATTCAATTGCACACCTATCCTAGTTTTAATATAACACATATATAACCAACCGTTCGGTTTAGAGTAGATATTTAAAGAAAATGTTTGAATTGCATAAATAAATAAAATAAGACTACCCCTGCAACAACACTGTATATCGTTTTTCGGCAGATCTGAGTTATTAATACCACAACATTGTATATATTTTTGAGTAATCAATGGTATAAAATAACCATACAAAATAAATAAAAAAATGATGTGATCTTCTCTGCAACAACATTGTATAACATCCAAGATGACCGATGCTTCGTCTATTTATCGACATTTGTAAACACCGATATACAGTGTTGTTGCAGGGGGTTTCTCAAATATTTACTTGCAGTGATGGATGTGTAAAAGTTTAGTTCCAGATCACATTTTTCACGAAGGTACATGATCAAAAGGTATTTTAAGTATTTACTAACGCTTCAACATACACTCCAGATCCCCTGAAATGCCGAAAGCTCTCAAATTCTTACGAAAATATTAAAACCCCTAATGAATAACATAATCAATATATAACGAATAACCAATGAAATTTTCAATAATTAATAGCATATATTTAACGTATTAAGTTTTATATCAGCTTCTAAAACACACAATTCAGTAAATTAATTAATTTAAAATTAAAATAGGCACAAAATGAAGAAAACAGTTTAGAATTGATCCCGCATTATTTTTACCGAGTTAAAATAACATTAGGCAGAAGAAAATATGTTATAATCGTAAGCTTGGTGCGATACAAACATGTTCTAACATGTCTCGTAACTTTCGCACATCACTGTAGTCACGCGTCGATATAACATTTACGACTCGATATAATTGTGTGACCAACACGATATAACCGTCTATCACATAACAATCGGCAAACGACATAAATGATATTTTCCAATTAGTCGCATTCGTTATTACGATACATAGTTACATGAACGATTCACAAAAGACACCAATATTGCACCCCCCTAATAACATTATTTTGGGAGTATTCATCCCCTTTAGTATTCAACCACCTCGACCCGGCGGGGAGGTATGAGGGTGTATCGAGAACTAAAATGTAGATGGCATTTCGTCTGGGTTTGAAAATGACAAGGCGTTGACCTGAAGTTGACACGTTGCACCTACGCATGTTTGTGAATATTAATATTAAATAAAAATAAAACCGTAGGTGTATGATCGAATTAACAAACCGCAAACGTATTAACTAATAATTGATTAATAATGGTTTAGACAACTCATCGAAATCTTTAAAACTATTTTTATTAACATTACGTTCCTCATTTTTAATAAGAATTTAATAAATCATCAAATCGTACCTTCAGTTAAATAATATTGTTTTTATATAATTAAGATTGATATATATTCTATTGATAATTAAATATGAAGTAATTTTTTTATTGATTTTTATTATTGAGATCAGATTGTGATTGTTAATTATATGTATTAATTTCACATCTATTTATTTTGTCAGTATTTTCAGTTATATATTGTAAATATTTTATTAGATGAATGATCAGAATACATTTTTTTTTAAAATTAAATTTAAAGGATAAACCACATACTATCGACTTATTAAACTGATTTTAGTTGCCCCTTCCTCTAACCACGGGTAATTAGGTAGTTTCGGTGGAACAGAGGCACTTACAGAATATTTCCATACATTTTATTGGTTAGGTTAATTAATTAGTTGTTATTACGTAGGAACTAATATTTTATTATTTATTTAGACTATCTATTACAGACTTTTTTAATATATACACTCAACGAATACAAGCCTATTAAATTTAAAACGAAAGAAAAAGCTTATTTTAAAAAAGTTCAGCCTCGGTTAATTAATTTAATCAATTTCAAGATTATATTTTTGTTTCTTAAAACTGGCAAAGTTAATTTTTACTTATGCCAACCGAAGATGAGTTTAAAAAAATATATATATTATCATAGCATTTTGTCTCTTGGGGTAGAATGCAGAAGAAGGTAAAATATGTCATCGTTACTACTAAAAATCATAAATGGGGATAGATGGGCCATATTTAATGACACAATCAATAACAGTAATATACGCAGAGATAATCAATGAACAGATAATATTCTAGAATGGCTTCCACGACATAAAATTTGATCTAGAGGACGCGCAGTCTCGATGGATACACAAAATTAACATCAGAAAGTGAAAGAGTCCTAGAGAATTCTTGATCCAGGAGTACATCGACAAAGCCTGACGATGATATAACTTAAAACTGATTTGTTTTGGGCTAATTAAACTAACGCCACATTATTATGTCCTGACACACAAGTCTCGTCTATCTATCTATAATCATACATCTTCTCATACAAGCTCGATAAAGTACAATATATATAGGTTTTTTTTATTCACTCTATCACACGGTTCATTCATCTTTCTGTCCATTCCTTCCCTAATATTCCACACACCCACTCTGCACTCCATCCTTCTCTTCGCGCCACCACGGGGACCGTGACGTAGTGGGGGGCGAACCTCATCGACGCCTATCCCCCCGCAACCTTATACTAAATTGTTTTAAGCTAGGATTGCGAAATGTTAATTCCCTACGATGAGTTGGATGAATATTAATAAATGATCACACTATGTGTAACTTGGTTCTTTAACTTCAAATAGTGAAAGATATGATGCCGAAATTAAAAGGAGGAACACCATGACCCGATCAGCGATAAAGAAAATTTGATTAGACAGATACGTTACCAGGTCCACCAAGATTAAGATTGTCAGTCAGAACACTTTTTGTATTGGTCAGAGACACGGACACTGAGACAACAAGAGCGCAGGAAGATAGACGCATTCGTGTAAGGCCTGAATGCAGAGCGAGACGTGCAGCGTGCATAGTAATCTCATGTTTATGAATGCGAGTATCCTGAGTGGCAGCTAATCAGTGCCTGTTTGCGTTTAGCGTCGCGTGCGTGTGTAAGTTCAAACCAGTTTATGTTTGAACAGCGTTTTGTGTTAACGTACAAGATGCCCTTCGAACAAATAATACGTGTAATTCACTTAAAGCCTAAAATATGGATATTTCTTTTAATATACAGTCAAAGATGGACACTAACATTCTTGTATATTCATTTTTTTAACCTTAAACTATTATATAATGTTGAAAATTCACCAAACTCTTTTTTTTTTGTTTAACAATGACACTTGAACCATTATAATTACACAAATCAAATTTTCTTCCAAATACATTTCGATAATATCGTTAGCTGTGATCACACTTCAAATATGACCGTCTCTCCTGAACGCTATCTGTTAACTGACGACAGGTAATGAACGCTCTAATGTCACACGCTCCGAACGCTGCACGTCCCGCTGAACGCTATTTTACTTACATTTAGAGATGTGATGCTGGCAGTATATGTTGCGAATCCCGTGAACACCTCACAGAATAAACAGCTCCACTATGTAAGAAATAAATGTTGAGCAAGATGTGTGGATACAATAAATACATCGGTGGTACAAAGCAGAGGGAACCCAGAAAGTCCCGACTGGATAATGGATTTGCCATTAGCCATCAGGAATGCTGCTGATCGGAGAAGATGGTGCCGAATAGTTTTGGCTATAGTATCATCAGTTCCATAGCGACAGTGAATAAACAGATGGTCACGAGCAGTTAATTGCATGCATTATTAATTATTCCAGTATTCAGAGAATTTCACGAGCCATTGACGATATAACACACTGACCAAATTAGGGTCATTATGTAAACTACATCCAATAACTTCGACATACACTGCTATCAACTGAATGTATCGAGTGTGATATATATTTATTTTATTATTAAATTTAAAATCTTTGAGATCAACTAATGTTGTTTTAAAATAATAATCATTGTATTACAGATAAAAACATAACATGTTATATTTTTTTATAGAGTCCGTTATATTGGGTACCATGCAAAATAATAATTATGATATTCAAATTTTGTTATTATGTTAAAACAGAAAACGGTTGGTTATTTATTTTATTACGATTGTTTACTTAACCTGCTATTGTTGTATTTGTATAATTAATTATGACAATTTTTAAAACTCAATAATGAACAAATTATGAGCTTTTCTGTTATTTCAAGAATGATAATATTTTAGTGGCGCTCGCATTATAAATAAGTATCAAAATCAATAAATTGAATACAATATCGACTTACCACAGTATTAATTTATTGAATACAGTGGTAATTCAACATGATTACTCGTTATATATCATATAATATGTATTATTTAAAGACTGATATGGTTTGATTACGTCGAATAGTAAATTGAAGATTTTTTTCCACATTTACAACGAATCTAGTGGAAGAATTTGACAGATTGGAATGGAAGAAAAAGCAACGTTTTCTTGAATAAAATAAACATTTTATGTACGTTACTTTGTATGTAACACTGTTGTTTTTTAAACTAGGCAAAATTCTATGTAAATATGAAACAAACAGATCACAAAATGGCAATGTGGTATATTTAAATTGATCTCTATAAACAGAATAATAAATTGAAACTGTCACATTAATTTTGAATTCAGAACATCAAGATAATATATAACATATTTACTGATATAAATTAGGCACTTTAATAAATTATATATAAATTTCTATCGAGTGATTCAAGTGAAAACACACATTTTATTTCATTCCGTAATATAAATATGAAAAAAACGTGATTATTTAAGAAGACTCTACAGTTATTCTAGACACTTGTACAAATGCGAGAAAATCGAAAATTTTATCGTCATCACTTTCTATTGTAACTTTCCTCTCTAGCAAGATGTACCAAATAACAAATAACGTCCTTTAGTATTTAATTTTAATCTAGATAAATGAAAAAACACCCTTATTAAGACAGTAAGTATAATCCCGGTAATAGAAAACTTATAATATTTCATATGTATGATATTAATGTTTATTTCATAATTTAAGTATATTACACTAAAAATGCAAATATTGTATTAATTTATGGACCACCAAATGAGAGAGATCTTGAATCACGAGAATATAAATATGTATAAATTACGTAGAATACTTTTAAATACGATTTGATCAAATACGAGGCAAATATTAGATTAGCAGTAGTACTTACTTATAATACATATATACAGAAATAAAAAAATAAAGATATATATAATAACTTCTTCATATACTTTAAAACTATATAAGAACTACTATATAAATACTATATAAGAAGAAGACAAAGAATTTCGTTGACAAGTGAAATAAAAAAAAAACTGTTATACAAACAATGAAAATTTTATCCTTTTTTCCCCATATTCTTATGCATCAATATTTATCACTCACTTACTTACTTACCATCACGCCGTTCCTCGAGAGGGTAGGCAGATAGGATAGAGCGCCACACAATTCTAGCCTTATCCACATTCATACGTCTTCTCATACAAGCTCGTCAATTATTGAGGCTTGTAACAGGACCAACTTTAAGTATCTGGCTTACCTGGTCGTGCCAAGTCTTTCGCGGACGTCCTCTACTTCTGGTGCCGTCAACACTTGCGTCATATATCTTTCTTATCATTCTTTCCTCATTCATCTGTTCAATATGACCAAACCACCTAAATGATCATTTCTTAATCTTACTCATTATACTAAGATCAGCTTTACATTATTTACTTATTTCTTCATTCGTCATAAATAGATTTGCCACATATATGCCTGAGTGATCTCATTTCCACTGCATTCAGTCTACTTTTGTTCCTCTTCTGCCAGCTCCAAACTTCACTTCCACACATCAGTGTCGGTACCAGGACTCCATTGTAAACCACAATTAAATGCATTTATTAGAAAGATATACACATGAAATCAATTTTATCGATAAATATTGTATTAATTTGAAAAGTGTAATGTATAGGTTCGAAAATTTGTCGTCAAAAATAATATCGCTGTAGCATAGTTGGTTAATGCATCTTCTCCGGATTGGAAAGAGATCCAGGTTCGAATCCCGGTAGCAACAACACATCTTTCTAATTAATACATTTAATAAGTATTTAAAATATCACAGAGCTATGTTCTGAATTTTGACAACTTCACAATAAGAATGTGTTCTCCTCAATAACCACAATTAACTTTATTAAATTTGAGAAGCGAAACAACCATGTTATAAGATTCGTGCGTACCGGAACAAGAAAAATTGTAAACCTGACAATTTTTTAATTTTATTTTATAAAAAAAAAAAAAAACTTAAAATAAATAGATTTATTTTATTTTATTATCGAAACTTTTATTAATTATAATATTTTATTTTGACATTTTACCATGCGAGGATTGTATGGTTTTAATTGTATAAATTTAATACATAATTGAATGAGTATATGCCGCGCGGCACTTAGAAACTAGCTTTTAAGATTTTTGATCATGTGTTCTTAAATGGTTTACTCCTTATTAGGGTTCTAGGCGCTTTGTATGAATCGTGTCTAAGCCCTATTTCTATTCTACACTGTTAAGTTTCGAGCTTATTAATTTTGCTACTAGTCTCGTACCAGTATATATTTATGCATAATAATAAGTCCCACACCTTGAATTTGAAATCAAACTAGAAATAATAAATTAGACCACCATTGTGAAAGGAATACAAATTTTTAAATTTATTTTTTGTATTGTTTTAACAATTAAAAAAATATTATAAGCCTTGTATTTAATTGTTCTGCTATAACCGACCGCAATTTCGAGAAATACTATTAAAGCTTATTTGTATTATAAACCTGACAACAATAAACGAGTTCCCACGCTAATATTAAATTGACACAAGAAAGCAAACTTACCAAACTCGGTATACCATTAATCACGCGATATCCAACATATTTGGTCACATCATTTTACACTTTAAACTATCAAAACTTTATTTCACCGCAAACAAAAGTAATTTATTAGTTAATAAACACTTCAAACTTCATTTCTGTGCAAAGCTATTATGGCAAAACATTGTTTAAATGTAGTTTTAGACGAAATAAAAGCACTTTTCATCTGACATTTTGCGCAACGCGTCCAGTTTTCACAAACAATTCCCGCCACACTGGAACGTCTATTTCGTTCGAAAAAGGAACGCCACGTTATCACCCGTATTCACCATTCAATAATAGAATCGAGCTTTTAGACACTTGGTAAAAAATACTTCACCTTTAACGTTATCTTTCAAATAACCCTGAAGGGTGGTGCAGCTTTTAACAAGTTGTGTCGATTTTAACAAGCGTAACTTGTTTCGCGCGGTTCGCCCATTGTGCTAGGGTGTTCGCTTGAGAAACAAAGCGGTACCCGCCCGAACATGCAACAGGGCCTAAATGCCATGTAAATGCCGTCACGTTTTTACATAAAATATTATTACATATTTAGATGGTGAATGAAATGCGATATTCCCATTTTTTTGCTAAATCGCCTTGGGGAAGATTTACGCGAAATATTTCAAATTGTGTTAGAGATAATTGAACGATCTTTGGATTATTTATAGGAAAGATTGACATCATTCAGAATAAAATATTATTATGGTGTCGTTTGAAATGTAATTAAATATAGGGTTGATGCGAAAATAATTGCCTTTTTTTTGTAAATAAACTATTTAAAATAGAACAATATATATTTATTTATAATTTTTTAAATTAACAAAATTAACTTTGTGGTTAAAATTCATATTTTTATTTTTTCAAATTTTCTCGAAAAATTTTTTCCTGAAAATTTGTATTAAGTAACAATTTGAGTTAAGTACTAAATTTATTTTTTAAATAATTGTTGTTTTATTTTTTAAATAGATTCTGCTAAAGAAACAATAATATATGTTTTTAGTTAGTTTTAACATCCTGAAGAAGAAAATGGTATTTTTCGAAACCGGTAGATGTATTTAAACTCAATAAGTGGTTAATAAAACAAAGTTAACGAATAAAAAAATATATTTATTTAATTACATATTTTCCATTATAAGTTATAACTGCAAGTTCTATTGACGTCACTCAAGGGTCTGCATCCATTGTGGTCTGGAGTTGCTCGTCATCAACTTCAAGCAGGGGGCTCGTATTCCAATGATAAATTCCTAGAAGAAAACCAGACTTTCGACGTTTTTAAAACACTTCGTGATAGTGAATACGATTTTTTTAAATAATATTTTATATTTACGAAAATGCTTTGTGGCTTCATCTATTTAAAATCAAGTTTGATATCAAAAACGCAATAATTTATAACTGAATAATATTTAATAATTAATGGGTGTTTTTTTATTGTTTTTTGATCAGCGATTTGAAATAAAAAATATTTACAAAAGTATAAATCATTTCATTTCTGGTTTGTTTTCTGATGCAATCCTTAATATGTTGAGAATTATAAACCAGACTGAGGTAGGTAAATTTAAATGATGGCCTTGTAGGTGCGCCTGAATGTACAGGGTAATAAATCATCATTCGCTACCGCACACTACATACATATAAACATTTTATTACAGAAAAGGTACTTTTTTATCATGCCTCAACATAGCCCACGGAAGCCTACGGACGCTTCTCGAAACAAATTTAAAACTTTGATAATGTTAAAGAAACATGTTTGCTTCGTAAGCAAAACGAGAAAAAAGTGAGGCTTGTGCTTCGAAGTTTTCCCCTTATAAAATGTAAGCAAAAATGTACAGCTCTTGGCGCTAACGAGTGACGTCAGACGCTATGGAGTCTTTATTTTTAATCGTGGCGTACTGTGAGCATTTTGAGGACGAACTTTTATCGCTCTACTTCATTTCTGAAAAATAAGTATTTGAATACTCGTGGGCACTTGATGCATGCCATTCTGTAAATTCACAGTTCAAAACGTCATAATTAATTTTAACTTAAGAAACCCTCATAAAGTTCCCTGAGATTGTTACGATTTTGTCTGCCCTTTCTTGGGTATAAATTTGACACTAATTACGGGTCTCACTTCTATTTATTTATTCATAATCTAATTCGTAGACACACGTATATATATATATATATATATATTTATAATGTTAGTAAGAAAGTTTATGGGCTTTGCGGCGCCTGTTGGTCCTGAGAAGGACCATTATTGTCCCAATGTTACGGGTAAATCTCATTACCTATCTTCAAGGGATGGCTTATCGGTGAAGTGTCACTTTAAAATTATCATAAAACATATATATTCAGGCCGGCAGTTCAGCGCTAAGAGAAATCACTAATCTTTGCTTTGTACTTACGACCTAATGTTTGGCCTTTTTTATTTTCAATGGGTTTTCAATATTATTGTCAGTGGGTCACGTAATTTCTCTGTCTTAATATATATTAAGCCAGGTATTTAGATGGCTATATTTATAAATAGTAATAATATATAAAAGTAGCAGTTCAAATTCACCTCCGTTCTCAGCTGGCATCGATACCGGCGACATCTGCATTCAATACCTAGCCGGCGGAAAAGTGCTGCCACCACAGTCTGGCTCGATCGCTCACCGACAACGTATGTTCCCGAAACTCGCTCATCTACTCTACGCATTTTTCGCTTCTTTACCTTTCATTTTTACACGTATACTTTCTGTACTCTCTGTTCTATCAACTGTCACAATACACGATCTACACCAACAGCGTGTTTCCAATTCATTCTAACGACCTACTCCCACATATATATATGCTTATATACACATGCTTTAATATAAACATAATATCAATACCTATTTCACTTTTTAAATTTATCTATAACTTATCCTGCATTAGTTAAATTTTGAATATATCATTTCTCCTCCTTTTGTCATCTGGTATTGAAAGTCTTCATCGCACTTTACTTCATCGATTTCTGAGATTTGGCCTTCTTCCTGAATGACAGCCTGTTTCGATTTCTTAATCCCGAATGATATTTGATTTGTCTCAATTTTTTTTATAAATTCTATAGATGTTTGTTTTGTAAGGTTTTAATAATTAAATAGCGTGATATTGAAATATATTTTCTGTTTGACGGTCATTATATTAATGGTCTATCATATTATATATAGTTATATATCGTGCATTTTACATGATTATTAAAATACTTATTAGAAACGTCATTACTTCTAGAGAATATTAAAAATGTTGTCTCTAGGTCCAATATAAACGGAGTTATGAATTTGTCATTTAAAAATAATGTACAAATATTTTGCATTTAATTTAGTTGTGCCTTGGATTGTGGAATGTAGCATCGATCTTATATAATTTTTTATTCAAATTTTCTATGCAAATATGTCGACACATTTGGATTAATGGTCATGATAACATAGATGTAGGAGAGTGCCCGTGAGAACTTATGGTGGAAATATGAGGAAGAAAGGAAGCCACTTATTTTTAATTTGTTGATTCCTCTCCACCACAAATACAAGCGTCGCGGGGTGTATACTAACATTGGCGAAAATGATTATTATGTAAGAGCGGGATTAAAGTAATATTAATTAATAAGTGTTAGTGAAGAGATGGTAGTTATCCGCACAAAAGTTCCAAGCCCACTCTTGCGACCAGTTTTCATTTTTAATTACATATTAATATGCTAAAGATTATTTTTATCTATTTTACTGCAATAAAAAATTCGTAGAATGCTTGTATATGAATGAGACTCAAAATTCGCCTAACGAACCGTATTGAGCTGAGAGCGGAGTCGTTTGTGGTATATTGTATTTTTTTTACGAAAAGTAGAATAACCAACCGTGCTTACTGATCTTTATCGCATAATCACATCTGTGTACACTCACCCTTAAAAAAATATTTACTTAAATGTAACTTTAAAAAAAATAAATGTCGTTTAGGTTTTTAAATATTCTTTATATAATTTAATTTAAAAAAAATTAAAAATAAGAGTTACATTTTATGTACAGATAAGATGGTACACGAGAATATTTTTACGAATAAAGAAGTATAAGTTCGTTGCCTAAAGATAGTGTAGTTTAGGAATTTTTTGTTTCGGTTTTTTTCAAGTTCCTTTTTTGTATGTTAAGAGTTAGATTTATCTTTGAAGGGCGCCCCAAAAGGACATGTTACGTGAACGTTATATTAAAAGTAATTTATGATTTACAACAGTTCTATTGTAACAGAATCTATGCTAGCCTGCCAATATTTCAGCTGGATAGATTACAATCTATTCTAAATGCTGCTGCACTGATATTATATGGAGTTTCCAAATTCTCTCATATAACGTCCCTTTTACATCAGTTACATTGGCTCCGATTCCCTGGAAGAGATGAATTTAAATTATACTAGTTGATGTACAAGGCCACACTTAACGTAACACATGTTCAATCTTTGTATCCCAGATAATTTGAATGGTAGACGTCAGCCTCTACTAAAGCAGCAGGAAGAGTCGTAGAACCGACCAACCGTTCCCAGAAGTCTAGATATAGTGAACGGGCTTTTGCGGTGGCAGGCCCAAAAGCGTGGAACTCTTTACCCTCCGTCGTAAGAAACAGTGCATCAGAGACTTTATTTAAGAAGAAACTAAAAACGCACTTTTTCAAAAAATCTTTTCCATAAGTGAAAATAACAATTTTTAATTTTAAAAACAAAAAAAACTGAAAACAGTTTACATGTAAAGTTTTTACGAAAATGGCGCTATACAAATTATCCAATATTATTATTATTAGAACTTTCTTTTAGAACAGTACATAACACTGATACAACTGATCGCTCTGTACTGGAATGAAGTTTGGTCTGGCTTTAGTGCAAGAAAGTAGATTGCGGGTCCTCAAATATAAAGCCCTGGGCAAGATATACAGCCTAGTACATGATAACCTAACCGAAAAATTTTAATCTATAAACATTAATGTAAATATAAATTATTGAAGTGTATATAAAAGTATCAAAATTCGTACAAATTTCAGTACATACCTATATAAATTAATTCATTATTCTGATTAGTAATATTTTTTTTTTATTAAAATAAATTTTTATCAGAAATGATCTTCTCAGAATCTTCATTCATTCAATTGAATTTCAAAAACATATTTGTTATTGAGTTTTTATGTTAAAACATATTTATTTAATAATAATAATAAAATAACTTTTATTATATATAATCACTTCATATTTATTCTGTGGAGGACCTGAACGCGCCTCGCAGATGTATTTTGAAAATTTGTCGTCAAAAATAATGTCGCTGTAGCATAGTTAGATAATGTAGCTTCCCCGGTTTGGAAAGAGATCCAGGTTCGAATCCCGGTGGCGCAACAACAATATTTTTCGATAAAATTGATTTTACATGTATATCTTTCTAATAAATAGTATTTAAAAATATCACTTAATCTTTGGCGTAATTGATTATTTTTAGATTTAAATTTTAAAATGTTCAATACAATTTTTATGTCCGTGTTTCGAAAGAAGATACGATAATAATCTCACTGATTTACAAGACAATTGATGAATATTAAAAATATTAATGTTAACATATGATATATACTCGTACGTGTAAATAGATTTAATGTATACTCGGTAAAGATAAAATAATGAAATGATTTAAATTCTTAATAAATGAATTTAATTCTAGTCAATAAATGAATTCAATTCAATTCTACTGCCAGAATATTACGATCATTATTCCACGCTATCACTACTGCAGTATTTAAAACGAACTCCATAGAAAATTTTAATAACACAATACTACGCAGTGGAGCATCCAAATTCCACTGTAAACCATTGTTACTGCCTTATGAAAACAAATAATAGCGTATCTATGTATAGGCACTTGTAATATTATTTGTATTGTATGAACTTCCGAAAGCATTTCCGTATTCTTGCACAAATATGCATTTCTTAGAAGCAGGGCTGTCAATATTAATTTACCCTATATTAATTTTTCATCATAAATAACGGAGGGGATGCAATTATGTTAGGTTGGAGCTCTTATCATAAAATTGCGATTGTTTTACCTATAAATTAAAAAAGAGAGATATACGGAATCTATATATTAATTAGTTAAAAAATGAATTTTTATTTGTGATGTCTCTGGGATTACGGTTATGTGTATATATAATCGCGTGAGAACCGCCTATAAGGGATGTATAGGTGTGTGTAAAGAAAGGGGTTACAATATGACGCGCGCGCGAGCGCGGTCTCTTTCTCTGCCGCTCGCATTTCCGTAAATCGTGTATATTATTGTATCATAAGAGTATTCTTGTAATAAAGATTGTAATTAACACCTAAAGTTATTTTGAGTATGTCCAAATCATTGTAGTAGCCAATTACTTGGATTTTATCCCTGAGGTCTAAACTATGAAGTTAAAAATTAAAAAATACTACCTTTTCAGACGTATTCTAGTATATATGTTAATAATTAGAATGAATTTCAAATATATATATATATACTTCGCGAAAAATTTTTTTTTAGCTTGAGCGACATCTATACTGTTACATGAGAATGCATATCAAATTTTTTAAAAAATCCATAGATAGCGACAGCATAGTTGATAATAAATAATTGAAATTTTCCAACATGACAACATATGTACAACTTAAATATATTTCATAGATATAGTAGCATGGGTAAATAAGTGAATGTTACTTTGTGCAAAGTGACCAGCCGATGACAGGCGTCTTATATATATAGCTTCGTCTCTGTGAGACATGTATATCTTGAACACCTGACGTGTTTCATTATTGAACTACCGAGAATCGTATGTCGGGTAGCTGACATTGAGCTTTCGCAGATAACTCATGTATTTAACATTATTATTGATAATCAATATCGTATTTTATGTAACACCAAGAATAATGTAGTGAAAAAAAAACGCCATTACCAAGCATCAAACTTTTAGAAAGACAATCGGACCGATTGAAGACTGAAGTGATTTTAATGTAGTAGCTTGTCAGTCTAGTTGTTGAGACTCTAACCTAGTAATCTAGTGGTGGGGGGTTCGAACCTCGTTCAAGGAGACCAGCAAGTTAGTCCTGTTTTTATAATACAAGCGTTTATTAGCTTATTTTGAAAATATGACGTATATTACGTGTTCGCGAATAATTTTTTTAATTAATAATAATAAAACAAAATAATTGTGGTTCCAAGCAGTTTTTGGTAGAGACTAGCTAAGTATGAATAAAATTTAATATGATGAAGAATTATTGTACGCCTAGTATTTAGCGTTTAAGGTAAATCTGAGTAAAAGAGTTACAACACATTAATTACCTACTTATTTTACTGGAAAGCGTCTTGAAATTTCTAAAGGTGAAAAATTTTGGAAAAACTTTTTAAGTAACAGTTTCATTAAAAATGTTTGTTAGTGGAATAACAAAAGTTCCTTAATTATATACGCTGTTAAAACAAACTACCCCATCGTCACGGGGTAAGTATATTGGGGTAGATGTAGGGTTGATTAATATCACTTGAACTTTATTTATTAGAATATCTTTACAGTAATGTCCAACATGAAAATAAACTGTTAAGAGTTGGTTATATGAAAAAGAAATGTAACAGACATTTTTGCTAAAATAAAATGATCTTTTACGTATATTTGTCTTTACAACGCAGTTCTTATTGATAATAATGTATGTATTTAAGTTTAGCTTATTTTCAATATAGGTACGTTAAATACATACAAAATGTAACGTAATATGTAGACATTTCAATAGTCCTAATAATTATTGTAATATTGTAAATGAATTTGATTATTTTCAATGTTTTATCATGTGAAACTTACGAGAAAGAAAAGGTTGGTGAATGAAATATACGAGAGAGTGTTTAAGACAATAGAAGTAGATGAGACAAGAGTGGTGTTGCAGGGTAGAAAGTGTGGCATTTTATCTAAGCTGTCCGTGATGATAAGTTAGATTTTAAACCATGCAACTTCTATGAAATCGAAAAAGGATCGGGTGTCTGTCTACCTTTATGAGAAAACGCCGTGATGGTAAGTGTGATATCTATGGAATGAGGACAGATGACAGGCGCACGCGCGTACGGGACTACGAGTCTATGTGTGTGTGTACATATGGACACAGGTATGACGGATCGCAGGATCCGCTCTTGTTGACGCAAGTAGAATGTAATTCGTGATATCCTTCATTTCAATACTTCCGTCACGATGTATACCGGTACTTGTCTGGCTGGGCGCATTGGGCGGATGGTGAAAAAAGCAAATTCGAGTGTCAAACGGTCAACACGCGTGATTCCACTGAGATAGATTATCGCCGTGTTTTAACCTTATTCGGAACGGGAAATCGAATTCGAAAGCATCTAATCCCCTCAAAGTGCAAAGAAACCTTATGTTTTTAGTACGAGTCAAAGGAAGTGAAAAGTAACATCCGGTTCATGAGATTGAGAAGGTAAGACCAGATTCTTTCCGTTATTATATCTTTCTTGATATAAATCGGGTCGCGTCAAACAATCAATAACTAGAAGATATACTGTCCAATACGGGATCTATTTCATAGCAGCTCTCTTTTCCTACATGTCTTCTAAGACAGACAGATCTAAACACATATATTAATCTCTACTAAAACTCTAATAAATTGTTACTAGCTCTACCCCATATTATTCACCTCAGCACTTCAACATACATTCTTCAAGGGGAAGAGATACAACAACTGGCGCAGCGGAATTCAGCTAACGCCACAGGATACAACAATAAGTTAGATCATTCTCTGGTTGTTTCGGATTCGTAAAACACCTTTTTGGCGCATTTTGCGAATCGGCCGCGATCCATGTTATTGACACCTTTCCACGTCCAAATTCACACCCATAACTTTCCTTAATGCTCGTCTTGTTAGTATGAAATGTGACCTTGACGTCAGCAGGCGTCAATGTGGCCAATACTTGTTCGATCGCGACATCGCGATAGCATTCGCGGTGTGGACTTGTTCAGCTCCAGTGCACCAGCACTCTAAATGTGATCATATGTTTGTGATCAAGTAGTGCTTGTTTGTTTTGTGTGCCACGGGTCAAGTTGTGATATCGCCGTCTTCAATTGGTAGCGGAGATCTGCCTATCCGCGTGCCGTTTGTGATTTCGGCGACGATTGCAGGGCTGATGGAGGCGTAACATACAAGGTAAGGCGAGCTGTTCTTCAGAATCCCGGTTCTCAGAGATCATTGGTCCTTCGACTGAAACCCCTGTCCCATCATCGATCCTTATCCCTTATATACAGGTTTCCTTATTTGCTTCCTTTCCCTCCCTACGGCGATTCCGATTTACAACTGGAGATCGCGCAATTCGTTCATTAGATCCTATCGGCGCAAGATTTATGTCTTCTTTTCACTGGCTATTTTAATACAAACTGTTAGTGTTGATACCTACTGCATCCCATATATAAAACATTGTAAAAAAATTGTTAATACATTTTTGTTTAACATTAGAAAATAAAGTTTACGAAAATGACATTAAAATCATCGTCAACGTATCTAGAGTAGAATAAATGACTGAATAAATTTCTGTTGCGAATGTTCTTGGGGTGCTGGAACAACTGAAGAGGCACAAAACAGCTGGGATAGATGGAATACCGGCTGATCTTCACAGCAAGCACAACAGCTTCATTCGAACGAAATCTGGAAAACGAACATATCCCAGGGGAACATAAATGATGAGGATAAGATTTACAGAGAGTGACAGTCGCTAACAAAATGTCAGAACCCTTCCAACTTAGTAATGGTTCTAGGCGGGAAGATCTACATTCACCACTGGTCTTTAATCTAATTCTAATGGCCCGTGTCCATGAAATACGACACGATGAGATAAATCACAGTATCATGTACCTACCAGGCGCGGTCGCTTCATACATTCATTGGATGCTCCGCATCCCTTGTATTCTAGAATTAAAAAGCTTTGGACTTTTTGTTTCTAGTGGAAAAATCGTAACAGAAAATAAAATCGTATTTAAGACCAGTCATAACCAAAAGGAGCGAATCAAAATACATATATATTCTCAATTTTTGAACGTCTTAAACTTAAACACACAGATACCAGCAACAGTGGATTCTATCATTTGTTCCGTATTCACAAAGTTTGAAAGTATTCTACTTTCGCGCATGCGCATTCAGTTTCGCCTGTCAAGGTCTTCAAATACTATATACGTGTTCGTTAACGCCATCCAACGTACAAAAGACGACTTTAATGTTTATGATTATAAAGCACAGAATAGCATTACATATTACGAAGCGAGCGGATTGTTTTGAGAAATTTGTTTGTGTGACGCATTTTTAACAGTTTGGCTCGAATACTTGAAGCCGAACTATTGAAACATTGAATATCCTTCGATCATATGTTATATTTGTATATTGGATAGTAGCTATAAACTTATTATCTGTGTTTTCTCTTTTATTTATTCAATAATAGTGCCTAAATTATATATTCAATTTGAAATGAAGTTTAGGTATATTGTATTTATTACGAGAAAAACACACATTAGTGAAATAGTATGAGACGACTGGCAAGTATATCGACTATCTGTCATCTTTTCTTATCTATGCTGTCTATGGCTTACCATATAATAAAGCACTTTCTTAGTCGCAATGTCAAAGCGATGCTAGATGTTATGTTATTGTTGGTCACGATATTGTCAAAATCTGCTAAAAAACCATTCATCCGATTCCGTTTTTACTTAAATGCACATTATTAGCATTTTTGTGTTTATTATTGTCTCTTCGCGATTCTTGTATCATCATTTAGATGTCATTTTTGTTCGTTTTGACAGCTAATAGTGCTACTAACAAAGGTGGAATATTTTTAATTACATCGAGATTTTTGAGACAGCTGATTGCTTATCTGCTAGTAAATATGTTGAATGCTTTCGGGACATAAATGTCTATGTTTTTCAAGAATTGAGGATTACAGGATTTTTTAGGATTTTTACATTTTTTGGATGTATTGCTAGAAGAAACGATGAGACTCTCAAGAAGCTCGTGATCACAGGGACAGTTGAACAAGAGCGAGCAAGAGAGATAGAATAGATAAGCAGCAGTTGAAAAGATTATCTTTAAATTATGAAGTTAATTACATTTAAAAATACACACAATAATGTTTGTAAATGTTCAATGTGACTTATTTTGGCCGCACGGCAAAAATCTAATCAGTAGCTGAACTCGTTTCACACCCGATGTCGCATGTTTTGTGATACTGAGTTCACCGCAATTGTGATACGGTTCAGCAGGTCGGCCAAAATGGTCGGTAGAGGTTGTACTGCTTAACTGCTTCTTTTACAAACTCCTACAAGAAAGTCACAAGGTGTGAGATCAGGAGATCTCGGGGGCCAGAACTGAATTTCGCAATATGACCTATCCATGTCATCTGAATCTTCATTTAATTTTGGAAGAATACAGTTATCTAGCATGCCGAGATACGTTACTTCAGTAACCGTGAAAGGAATGGTTCATAAAGTTTTAAATTGAGTCCATCATCGTTTTAAATAACTCAGTATATCAAACGCGTTTATTACGACAAAGTGGACTAAAACACAAAATTTTTTTACGACAATAATGACACATAAAAAATATGTTTTGTAGTAATAATCTCAGCCACAGATTACGAATTCGAATAAAAAGATGCTCTGTGTTCTCGATATTATTATTCGGTGACTCTCTCTCACGTTGCACGCGAAATGACTGCATGGCGGCGAAACATTCGGACCTCCTCTATCAATTGCTATGTAGAACATTCACATGCAACGTATAATTCAAGAAATATAGCAGTATGAAATTGAGTTCCACATTTTGAATAACTCTGTATTTTAGAGAACCACGATTTTTTATCAATTAGAGTTTTATCTGATTTTTACCGTAAGCCCTTCAATAATTCGTCATTGCGCTGACCAAACATTAATAAGAACAGTGGGTAGTGAATATTTTTACTTTTTTCCAATGTTTACCAACATCCTGAGTTTCCTCATGACTGATTTAAACATTATGTCGCTCGACAACCCTCTACGGGCAGAGCGCCGTCTTGGCAACAGTGGGAAAGGGTTGCATACTAAGCGGGGTGTAAAATAGTTGGAAAAGCAATAAAGGGCACTGGGGAGCATCTAATAAGTTCGCTGAATAACGAGAAGAAAGGTTGTAAATTATTTTTCTTTTCGTAACTATTCATTTTATCAGGTTTACTAAAAAGATGTTAATTTAAGTTTTTTTTTAAAAAAACCGGCATATAGTTGATATTGGCGCTTCGATGTTTGTCTCATTGTCAAATATCGAAGTAGTCTTAAAATAATCCACTAGTACGATTGACTGTATAAAAGCATCGAAATACAGGACTATAAGAGCAAAAACGAGTAATTTGATTTATTATATATAGATAATGCAGTATTAATAGCGAATAATGGTCAAATGCCACGTATTCTCGGTATTATTTTAAGAAATGGAAACATTAACACTATCCGAAGAAATGATAAGGCGACTTGAAGCGTTTGACATGTGGATCTATAGAAGAATGCACAAAATAAGCCGGATGGACAGAGTTACAAATGAAGATATTATTAATACAACTTATAGATGTTTCATAGAGACGAAGTTATCTACGGGAGTATGCGTATTACAGGGCTTACGATCTGTATTCGGCTGGCTTAAGTGATCACTTTACACAATGTAACGTTCACCAATTCTATTCACAATCAACCTCGTATTATTGTAATATGCTGTCACGGCGTTTCTACCGATGCAGTAAGTATGTGAAGAAGATCATATTTAAATCGTTCTTCACTAACATGTATGCCTGCGAGCTCTAGTCGAAATACAACCAAGTGACGTATTCAATACAACAAATCATACAGAATACTGTTCGGATTGGCGCGTTATTGCAGCGCATCTACAATGATTACAGAAGGCTGTATACATTCATTCCGCTTCTGAGACATTGAGTTGCAGCTCAGCACCAACTCTGGTGCAAGCGGCGTTCTCATGGAAGCCTGGTTCCCTGATCAGAGAATGGCAAGCCTACAGAATAAGTACAGATACAATAATGACCATCACTTAAGTATTTATATTTTGTTTATATTTACATATTTATTTATGTATATTTTTCTTGATTTTCTTTTCATAACATAAATAATATTTCGTAACTTTGCTGTATTATATAATATGTATTATCTTTATGGCGAATCGGGTCTTAAAAAAAATATTAAACGTATTATTATTATTATTTTATTATTGTTCGAATGAATAAAAAAATGTATTTAAAACAACAAAACTCTGTCAACTTCAATATCTCGGACATGACATGAAATATCTAAAAAAGTATCAAATTCAGAGAAATATTATTAGAAACAAGATAACATCATAGCTGAAGAACCAAAAGAAATAGTTTGGCCAGTCTATTTTAGAGTTTTTCCGAACAGCAGTAAACAAAGTGATGATAGTTGAACGAATAAGGCAAGAGAAGAACAAGAATTACAGTCTAGTGAGTAGGATGTACGATGTATGCAAAGAATGTGCCCTTATTATGAATGTTAACAAGTCAAAAGTGTTGGAGGAAGAAAGTAAGTTAACGTGCAGAATACTAGTTGGAAATGAATGGTTAAAACAAATAGGTGAGTTTGTATATTTGTAAACTATGTTTGATAAAGACGTGAAGGCCGAGAAATATATCGAAACGAGACTAATTACAGGCATTTAACATTTTACCTATCGTGAGATAAGTTTTTGGATACGACACTAGAAAAAATACTATTTGTATGATTGTTACTCTCTCAACATTTGTGACCTAGTTTCATTATAATTGTGATTGAGCACATATCCATATAACTTAATTTGTCAGGTAATAAACCAAAATAATACATTTTTTAATGAAAAAACATTGTGAAGTTGCAAGAAGCAAAAAGTAATAGGCTCTCACCGATTGCTTGCTGCTGTTTTATTAGCAGAAAAGTAATAGGCCATCTCACCGATTGTTTGTTGTTGCTTTTTTTAGCAGAAAAGTAATAGGCCATCTCACCGAATGCTTGCTGCTGCTTTTTTAGCAGAAAAGTAATAAGCTATCACCGATTGCTTGTTGCTCCTTTTTTAGCAAAAAATTAATAGGCTGTCACCGATTGCTTGCTGCTGCTTTTTTAGCAGAAAATTAATATGCTATCAACGATTGCTTGCTAGAGCTATCTTAAAATGATAAATTAAAGCTATAATATGAAGTACACAGCATACTTAAAAAAAATATATATGCATATGTTTAAAAAAACATCTCAAATAAAGATGATAGTTTGTGGAAAACAGTTTTGAATTACAATGCTAAAATAATCGAGTGATTATATCCAAAAATAATTTATTTAAAAAACTTTCTACCGCGGGAAGCGACATATTAATCCATCGCGACCTAATTTATTTATCTGCTTTTAACAGCGACACCTATGAAAGATTGTAAATGACTATTATTATCCATTATTATTTTTTGATAATCTGTACTGCCATCTAGTGGATTTATAAGGATAGTGGATTACTGGCAACGACAATAATAATGGATATAAAGCGCAATTATAATATAGATAATATTTAGAACAGAAAAATGAAATATTTCGTTGTTATCAGGATACGAACTCGGAACGTCTCGGAAACGCGTTACTATTTCGCCATTCCAACATCTGCAGTTTTTTTATAAATGATTTTCATTACCAATAACATCCAAATATGTTTTGATAGTTCCATGGATTTGTCTATATATTTTTCTAATTGATTAATTTAATTTGTTTTTAAAAATTCTTTTTTTAATAGTTTGAATAAATGTGCGATTTTCTGTAACAAAACAAAACCGATAGTCGAACAGCCATTAAAGCGAAGTAAAATAAAAAAAAAATGTCAGTTCCAATTTTAAAAGCTAACAGAAATAAAATAATAAATTTATGTCAGAGATTAGATTTACACGTTTTTAAATTAAATTTGTTAAAATGCATTTAAAATGGTAACAGCTCAATAATATTCTATAAAAAATTTTAAAATACTAAAAAAAAATGGATAACAATTCTCAAAACAGTTCGAGTACAAGCAGCAATAAGCCTATAAAGACCTTGAGTCACTATGTGAGCAAATTCTTCAGGCACGCGAGAAAATCTGGCAATTCTTCCACCAGCGTGCTTATTGGATCTTCCGATCTTCTTTTGCAATCTACGCGAAGTGGGATATCGGCAGAAGAGAACGGGTAATGCAATTTATTTCAATTTTATTATACAGTATTGTGATCCGATAAATGCCGCGTACTATCGCGTTTACAATTAAAATAATGCTTTAGTAATAATAGATATAGCTAACAAGTAACATTTTCAAATGTGATAACTTTAAAATGAAAGTGACGATAACCCGACGCATGTAGTTTCTTATTGTGGAGTTGTAATTATTCAGAACATAGGTCTGTGATATTCATTTAAATACTAATTAAAATGTATTAACATTAAAGTAGATGGCTTTCAATTAATGGAATGGTAGATGTATTAATTTGAAAAATGTAACATGTGGGTTCAAAAATTTGTCGACAAAGGTACTGTCTGTTGTAGCATAGTTGAATAATACACCTTCTTCGGATTGGAAAGAGATCCAGTATATTTTTTGATCAAATTGATTATATATGTATATCTTTCTAATTAATACATCTAATCAATACATGAGTAGCTTGTTGGTGTAGTGGTCAAGACGCTGGCCTAGTGATCCAGTGGTCGGTGGTTCGCGCCTCGTTCCAGGACTCCAGCAAGCTAGTCCTATTTTCATAGCACAAGCGTTTAGCTTAGTTTGAAAATAGTAAGAATATTGATGTGACATATATTCCGTGTACGCATCTCTATTTTTTATAAAAAAAAAATAGTAATTAAAAAAATATAATCATGTTACATCACAAAGTAACATTTTCAAAATTTTGAAGTCTAAAGCTAAACGTGTTTTAATACATCACGTGAACCTACATTTTTTTAAATTATATTATTTATGTTATGAGAGAAATGTATAAAATTTAATTTCCTTACACAGAATGTTATTAAAATAAAAATTATATCGAGCACAGTCCATTGTGCTCAATTAAAAAAAAAATGAGAGATTTTTTATTTATTTATTTCAATGCTGTAAGGTTTTATTAAAAACATAGTCTTATTGTGAATTTTTAATTATTCATAACATAGATCTGTGATATTTTAAACACTAATTAAACGTATTAATCAAATATATGTATATATATTTATAAAATCAATTTTACAGAAAAATATTGTTGTTACGCTACCGGGTTTCGAACCTGGATTTCTATCTAAACCGGAGAAGGCACATTATTAAACTATGCTACAGCGACTGTATTTTTGACGATAAATTTTCGAACATATATGCTACACTTTTCAAATAAATACATATATCGTTCCATTAGCGCATCAACAATATTATTCGATAAAATTGAGTTTATATGTATATCTTTTTAATTAATACATTTAATTAGTATTAAAATATCACAGTACTATGTTTTAAATAATTACAACTTTACAATAAGAATATGTTCTCCTTAATAATATGTCTTTGTGTCCAAAAATTTAATAAAAAATAATTGTTAATTCTGACGTCTGCTATCAGTTTACTCAAAGGTATTTGAGATTCAATCCAAACAAAGTAGATGGCTTTAAAATAATGGAACGATTGATGTATTCATATGAAAAGTGTTTCATATAGGTTCTAAAATTTGTCGTAGCATAGTTGGATAATGCACCTTCTCCGGTTTGGAAAGAGATCCAGGTTCGAATTCCAGTAGCGCAACAACAATATTTTTCGATAAAATTGATTTTATTTGTCTATCTTTTTTAATAATGTCCTTTTGATTCATCTACCTTAAGCCATTTCATAGCAGCATGACTTTTCCTCATAGAATGATCCATTTTGCAGGATTCCAAAATATTATTTAAATTACAACTACATTTATAGCAAATATATTTTGTATCTTTACAGAAAATTTCCAGCAGATATTTCTCGACCACGAATACTATGCAACGTGAACGATGCAATAAACGACAGTAGTGCACTTGCCACATCAGCTTTAAACGAGTCAAAATCAGTTAACTATACAGTAGATGATGAGAATGAAGAAAATTATGAACAAATTGTAATCGAGGACGATTCACTACTTCAATCCTTTTCAACGGAAAACAGGTATTTAAAAGATATCTTGTTTTAAGAGTGTGATGCTTTTATTAAGTTTTATAGACTATCTCCATAAATCTTTTCAATGAGACTTTAATCATCATGTACCAAATGCGTTACTCTAATCAGACAGCGATGCATATACGTTGATGATTAATATAATGTGAATTCGATCTGTAAATCCGGATCGATAGGATCTAAATGAACAAATTGCGTAAACTCCGGGTCGCGCGTCTCACGGAATGGAATAAGACAATTCCGGTCGTAAATCGGAATCACCGCAGGGTATGGAAGGGAAGTAGAAAACCTTGGTACAGGATGAGGGCGATGAGGGGATAGGGGTTCTAGTCAAAGGACCAGCGATTTTCGGCGAACCAGTCGGAAAAAATGCTTGCCTTTCCTTGTATATGATGTCTCCGTTATTCCTGTAGTCGTCGCTGAGATCACATAAATGGCACGCGGAAGAGCCGATTTACGATCTTAATTGAATAAGACAATGTAACATGTTCACCTACAGCACTCAAACCACAAATAATATGTGATCAAAACACAATATCATATAATACAGTGATGATGAGCTGAAAAGTCCACACCGCGGTCAAGTTGATGTTTGCTGACGTCAAAGTTTCACACTGACATTTCACTGAGGAAATACATGGATGAGAATTTGGATGCGGAATTGTGTCAATAACAACGATTGCGGCTGATTCGAAAAGACGCGCCGAAAATGTGTTTTACGAACTCGGAACACAACGTTTTGTGTTGAATTCTATTTTGTTCTTTCGAAACGAATCTCTGAGATAAATCTCTTCCGAAGATTTAATCTTTGCTATAGTTTGTAGAGTACAAATAGAAGAATAAACAGTAGAAAGATTCGTGTACGCCAATAGGTTAAATGACGGGCCAGGTCAATGGTTGAATATAAAACTCATGTTCTCAAAAGTTGTGAAATTTATATATACATTCAAATCCTTTAATTGAGTATAAGAATATTTCTAAAACCAGAATAACATATTCTATGCAGATGTGGTGTGATACATGTCTGAGACATGTAACGCTACTGGTATTTCTTCTCATAGATCAACTTTAATTTTTGGCATTTAAATGTTATTATTTATGATATTTTCGGATGAACACTATTAAAAACCAAATAAAGTAAAACACCAATAATATTATACAATAAATTATACATATCTGATGAGAAATGTAAACAAATCCAAAGGAATTGTAAACAAATTATTATCTCACGGGCATCGTATGACTTTACATTTTGTTTGTACAGACGTATTTGAAATCATATTTTTAAATAATATTGTTAATACTGTGTTGTCTCGCCGCCAGGCTTACATCGGCTAGACATGACAGATATTTAGAAGAATAAATTTAGCATTGTTTCTAGATTAAATATATAGAATGTACACCACTAGTACTGGCATAGCATAATACAATATTCTATCAAAAAGCTATGTGCTAAAATAAAGTTTTTGCTGGCTTTAAAAGCTATTTTTTTAATAATGGCTAATAATACTGCATCATCTGCAGAAAAATGTCAGGATATAATCAATAATTTTCGCCGTACTAAAATTATTACCATCACACATTGAACAATATTTATTTATTTATTTGTAGCATAAAGTACGTATGAAAAAATAAATGTAATTACTAACGTAACTGTAATTAATACGTGATCTGTTCAAAAGCAATTAACTTTACGGCTATAAAAAGTAATGTGAAAAAAGTACAATCTGATGATATTAAATATTATTGAAAAAAAGTTATAAAAATATTATTGTCTGTAATATACAATAGTTGGATCTAAAAATGTGTAGGTAGCACAGATGACAAATTAGTTTAATTTTAATTTCTACCCACATCAAGTAACCACTTTGTTATTTTTGGTTTGAAGTCGTTAATCACTTTAGACCCTTTAAGGTTTAGTAGCAATTTGTTAAATATTCGCGGGGAGCACAAAATAAAAAAGTTCGTTGAGCGAATTCAATTTTGGCACTGAAAAGTATCCTAAGACCTTGCTCCTAGTTTAATTTGGATCGGATCGATTTAAGTATGTATGTAATCAATAGTTTGTAATTTTTTTTTCAGATACGGTGGACAACAATTTGCTGTAGAACATTTACCAAAATTTTGTGAAAAATTACATAATCTAGTGGAAATTGTTCGGAACATTTTGGCTGATTCTAACTCATTAACTGATTATCCAAGGTATCTTTTATATAATAAAATTACTATTTTCAGTTCACTTCTTTACTTTTTTTCATAATTATCAACGTTAACACAGCACATTATTTAATTTTTCCATGTATAAAACCAACTCGCCCATGGTTATGTCTAGTGTACGAACAATTATTTTATTATTTTAAAAAGAACACATTGTTAATTGTGAAGTTGTAATTTCTTCAGAAAATAGTTCTATGATATATAATACAAATTGAAAGCACCAAAGCAAGAAAATAGTTCTATGATATATAATACAAATTGAAAGCAATAGAAAGATATACAAACAGATAAACTCAATTTATCGAAACAATTTGTCAAATGATAAATGTGACTGGTTTATCGCACTTTCTCGGATAGGAACAGATCACAATGAACAATATTTTTTTCGGACGGATGCGTCATTATGGCTGTATAGTGCTTGATTAAACGGCCATGTCTGTGAGACGCGAGGAGGGCAAAAACGAACGAGTTAGAAAAAACATACATGATACATGTCATATTTTCGTACCCATGCTGTCTATCTATACAATTAACCATTCATATTGAAGTTTGACATTTCATCCGATTCCGTCTTTACTTAAATGCATATTATACTGAAAAAATAGCATTTTGTGTTTATTATTGTCTATCTGCGATTCTTGTAAATCATCTAAATGCTATTTTTGTACGTTTTAACTTACAAAGGTGGAATAATTTTAATCAAATCGAGATTTTGATTACGTGTAGTCTATTTTGGGGTATACTTATAACATTGAAATATAGTCTATTGAAACCCTGACCGCGCAGCAGTCACCGATGTCGGCGTATCGGCCAAAATAGACGCCCGCAGGGCCTAGCAGTAAGCAATCGGTGACGACCGATTGCTTATCTTCCAGTGCCTATGATTGCGTTTGGGATTTAAAGATAGGTAATGTCATTTAACAATTAGAGGTGCAAGTTTCGCTAAATTTTAAATAATTACAGTTATCATTACAATCAAACACCAATCACACAATCACAATTCACTTCAATACTAATATGCATGTAATATTATAATATACATATTTATTTCTTAATATGTAAAAAAATAAATAGATGAAAAATTAATTGTAATTAAATATTTAATTATATATTTCTTGTAAGTAAGGAATTTGAAGCAGTTTTGTTTACGTGTTACAGACAACTTCAAACAGATTTGGTAAATGAAGCGAAAGAGCTGGATGTTCTTTATGCTGAAATCAGGTGCATCCAGACTACTATTGACAGAGTGAAGCGTCAGAGGGATATTATTAGGAACGGAAAGGCCGCAGCGTTAGAGCAGGAAGCTAAATTGGAAGAAGAAGGTTTGATTTATTTTTTTTGTCCCACAGTAATATAAAATAAATATACATTGACAGCTGTTCAGGTCGCATGACAAAAAAAAAACATAAAAGATATTTTGTTAATTATATCTGACGACGATATGTGTATAGAATTAAAAAATGTAAATTACTAATTAACACAATAATTTAAACACGTTTTTTTTTATTCTATATTTAATTGGACGATCGTTTCGGCTGTATATATACGCTTAAGTAATCTTATTACCACTGCATTCAGTCAACTTTTGTTCCTCTTCAAACACGTTTTTTTAATTCTATATTTAATTGGACGATCGTTTTGGCTGTCTATATACGCTTAAGTAATCTTATTACCACTGCATTCAGTCAACTTTTGTTCCTCTTCAAACACGTTTTTTTAATTCTATATTTAATTGGACGATCGTTTTGGCTGTCTATATACGCTTAAGTAATCTTATTACCACTGCATTCAGTCAACTTTTGTTCCTCTTCTGTCAGCTCCGGGCCAGGACTCCATTATGCATCGATAGTCTTGCCTCCCGTTTAAAATTTCCGTTAAATATAATTCCATTCAAAGCGCCGATCACTTTATTCCCTGCAGTCAACCTCCTTTCGATATCATTCTCAGCCTTTCAGTTTCTATCAAACATACCCATCTACTTGTTCCAAACATTCATTACTTACAAGTATTTAGCTTGGTGTCTTGCTTTCCTCCTTCTCGAATACCATCACTTCTGACTTGTTGACATTCATAATAAGACCGCTTTTCTTGTATACTCTGTAGTTCTTGTTCATTATTCGCCATTAGTACTGCATCATTGGCGTTCACCCATTTTTGCTCCTATATTTATACATTCCAGTTCTTTCATACAATTATCCATATACAAGTTAAACAGCCATGGAGACATTACACAACCCTGCTTGACACCCTTTGTAATGTTAAACTATGGTGTGAATGTGACATTGATTCTTACACACGCAGAATGTATGCTTCATATAGGGATGCGATTGCTTATATAAGTTTATTATTTACCCCATAATCAGAGAGTGCATTCCATAAACTTTATCTTATAACTCTATCATATGCCTTTTGTAGATCTACGAAGGCCTAAAAAATATTTTGATTTTTCGCCAAAAACTTTTTTCGTCATCACTCGTAGAGAAAAGATCTGATCCATGGATTCCTTTTCACCCACAAAGGACTCTTGCACGTCCCATAATTTTTCTTTCATCACCGTTCATGCTTCAAAAATACTTCAATAGGAATAAATAGATCATAGATAGAATAAATAGGAATAAATAGTCACTAGCGTAAGAGACATATAACAAATCTGAGTTAAAATCCCAATGGTAACTTATTATTATTATTTTTTTGTAAACATTTCATTTCAGAACATAATTTCTTTGGTTTATTATGTATAATGGTTTCAGAAATAAAAGAGATAGAGAAATCAATTGCCATCACTGAAAAACCATTGGTTAAATCGTGGGAAAGAATAAAACGCTGCAGGACACCAGAATCATTTGAGAAACTCTTGAGCGAAGTGCATGTAAGAATACTTATGAATAAAGCTATATAAAAGAGTTTTGGACGATGAAAGTTTCACGGTCTTTAATAGTTTATAACGCTTATTTTTTGCCTTCAGCGTAACCTGGAAGTGCTGAAAAATCTCGAAGTACTGATACAAAACAGAAAGAATAAAGCAAACAATTTCGACAAGACGCCAACAAATGATTCGACACTGGTCAATTCTATTTTGACTGGTAATGTATTTGAAATGCTGAATTTATGAAATCCCAAATTGATTAATCAAAATTGTATAAAAAATATGTAAATATTTGTGCATAATAATATCGTTAAAATATATTAAGAATAATTCTAGCTTCGCCCAAAAGAAGGATTCTAAAACAATCGTCTATCTGTGTAAAAGCAGATCAATAATTAAAATAACGCGGAGATAGATGAATCATAAAATAACATAATTCAATATTTGTTGAAAGTTATTAACCTATTTGAAAAATTTTGGTACACTAAGTCCTCTACATACTTTTGAAAGTCCAACAAAGTTAGCCTACACATTCAGAATTTATTGTAATGAAGTTGATAGGACAGGAATATCAAAAAAATGTAGCTGCACTAAAGATTTCACGCACATGACTACTGTAAATATTACTGAAAGCGTTAGTGCTGCACACCGCAAGTGGCAGAGATATGAATTAACCTTACACGCTGGCGAAAAATTGAATTAATTTAATTTGAAATACCAATTAAATATAGATATAAAAAGGACAAGAAACATAAAAATTATATAATTGACTGAATTCCAATAATAAGAAAATTAACCAATTTCAGTTTATTAGATTTCAATATTGCAATATAATTGTAGATCTGGCGAGACCTTTTAGGTATTCAATGAAAATTAAACGTTCACAATTCATATCCCGTACAATTCCCCACAATTGACAAATGACCCACAATTCAAGGACTGTAAAATTAATTACCCGAATACAAATATCATTTGAAAGGAAGATATATCGACAACAGCCGCGAAAGCTAACGAGTGTGTGATTTAGGCTAACCAAACTTTGTTGTATCAATAATTAATTATTTTAAATATAACTAATTATATAATCACTGTACATACATATTCATCATTTATATAAAAAAATAATTGAATCTAAAAACGTGTATTTTTTTTTTTTTTAAATATAATGTTATTAATCTGATTTTGATTTTCGGATTATTAGATTTTCATACAGAAATGTATTATATAATAGAGAAAATATCTAGGTATTTATAACAGAGCTTCTGCTTGTTCGAAATAACTTGCTTGCTTTGTATGCAAATTTGAAAGGAAACTGATATGTAATGAGATGGAAACACATTGGAGTGAAGTGTCAATTTCCTTAGAAATATTGAGTAAATGAGTGTAGCTCAGATGGAGTGAGTGGATTACCAATTATTGGTGATGTGTGATGTGTAGGTCACCCGTCATGGGGCGTCTTGTGTATGATGCTTCTTGTTATTAATAAATAACAAATAACATCATTTACATAAATCGTACCTTCTGAATTCTGAATTCAATACTGTGGCAACAGCGCCTCTAGCGGCAATAAAATGTATACTTCAGTCAACCATATCGTTTCACGTTGTGAGCGTCTGTTTACAATAGACTGTACCCCATTTTAAACTCCTATAGTTCTCTATCCCTACAAAACAAATTACTCTTATACAAAGCAATCATCCGACCTATATTCACATACGTGAGCCCCATCCGGGGTTCAAGTAACACAAAAATTTTAGAATCCAAATAAAACTACATCTTTGGAGAATCACAAACTCACCCTGGTTTGTCAGAAATACAATCATTCACAGAGACTCAAAGATAACCTCACTCAAACGATACACACAATTTATTGTTTAAATTTTATTCTAAATTAATTTCCATCCCTCATCTGATCCCCATCATCTTCGTCCCATTTCATGTCTTTATCCTGTTCTTGATATCGAACAAAATTTATAAAAAGATTCTATAAAAATTTTCACTAAAAATATAACAATTTGTAAGAAATTCAGCAAAATCTAATAAAAAAAGAGTTAACATAAAAAAGTATTATATAAAAGACTTTACCCATTTTCGCTTACTTACTTCATACAATTATAAACAATGTTAAAATTATCTGACATTAAAAAAATAATAATTTCACAATGTTCCCAACGCTGTATGTTTCCCTTCCTTAATGTTCCATCTATCTGTATATGTATTATGTCTCTCTCTTTCACATGTAATTTTATATTCTATCACCGTCTTTATGTATATATAAGTGCACTCTTTTTCTACTTATGATTAGTTTCAAATACGTCCTGATGAACTTCAACACAAAAGATGTACAATATAGGTACATTATGGCGACAAAATCGAGAATGGCTTCTGCCACCAGAATAATTTGTTTTTATTCAAATTTATAACAATACGTATTGTCATATTTGCAAGTACTTGTACGGCGACAGGCCGCCACTTGTGACGTCTTTGTTTTCCTAAAATCTATCTCACAGGTTTTTTGGTGCCACGCCAATGATTACACTTTTAAATTATTAACATATCAATTATATGGCGCCTCCTTGGCGAGAAATTCTGTGCAATACAGTACCTACTTTGCTGAATTTTTTAATACATATTAAAAACGACCAAGTTTAACACATGCTTGCCCGGTGGGTCAAAATAAAACACGTCCGACGGTGGTAGGTCATTTTAAATCCACCTCAAGTTTTCAGTTTTTCAACCGTTTTGTGGGAGATTTTTTAAATATATTTTATTTTAAATATGATTTAATGAAATCGCATGATGTGCCGTAATGTTTCTGCTAAAAAATTAAAAAGATAAAAATTAAAAAATATTACGAATAAGGTACATATTCTCATGCATCAACAGATGCCCTACACAGCTGAAATACAAACATCACTGAGCATGTAATCTTCTCGTCGGAACCCGAGCAGGTAGTGTCATAAAACTTACAGGTAGACGCAACGCTCCTCAAATAGTTATATTACTAGTATTGTCCAGAGGCCGCCAGACGAAAATAAGTCATAATAAATACACGGACGCATACCTGGTATCCTTTGTCTACCCGCTCAAAATGTTGACAATATATATTTCGGTGTAAGCATTGAGTTTCAATCCCGTTAAAGCGACTGATTTTTGGGCGTTTCTTACATTTTATTAATAACTCATGAATCTCGTCCGATAACATTTATTTGTATCTTAAATTATTTGTAAATATTTAATTAAAGATTAGCTAGAAGAAAAACAACATTAAACGAATATTTGTAGCGTAATTCATATTTTTTACAAGCACCCGGGTCAAATCTGACCCACCACCGCAGAGGACGTATTAATATATCTCAATATGTATGTACATTTAAGATGGGCGTACTACGTTAATCCTGATTTATAGGCCACCAAAGATTTGATATTGTGTATTTAAAATCATTCAATATAACATTTTCACTTTATAAGCTTCTTTTTTCGACCGTCGAACCGTGAACGATGAACTGTGTAGCATATTATAAATTATCTGAATGCCGGTATGAATATAATTCTGAGTAAATGCGTGTAGTAAATAAAATATATTTATTAAAATCACTATTTCACACGAATACGAAGGATTTTAAACCATTAAAAAATGAAATAATATCATACAAATTTAACGGATTAAAATTTTTAACATTTTGTTAATTTAAAAAATATAATCTTTGGAACAGTATGAAAATGTATTCTCTATTTATCGTAACTATACAAAAATTTATCGTAACTAGAAATTTTTCTGACACTCAAATAGTTGTGGTCTTTCAATTAATGCACATGTTATCTTAATTCAGTTAATTAGTATTATATTAGTATAGCAGTTTAATTAAAGTTGTTTAAAACTAACATTTTCATACAGATTGAATGCATCAATTAGAAAGATATCCATAGTTAACCTCAATTTGTCAAAAAAATATTTTAATGTATTTAATTTGTATTAAAATATCATAAATATGTTTACATTAAATACAACTTCACAAATAATAATGTGTTCTCTTAAAATATACTAATATTTTCATCCCCCTTTAAGTATGCAGATTTATTCAGAATCAACGTTTCTACCCATAACAATAAATATAGGGGGTGAAATAATCTAAAACATATTATTATTAAGGAAAACACATTCTTATTGTGTAGTTGTAATTATTTAGAACATAGGTCTGTGATGTTGTAAATACTAATTAAATATATTAATCTTATGTATTAATGTAGTATATTTATAAAAAAATACATTTAATTAGTATTTAAAACATATCACATGAGTTTAAAGTTAAAAAAATAATACAACCACGAAAAATCATTGTATTTTACTTGTTAGAATATTTTAAAAGAGAATATTCTATTTATATATACGTTAAAATATATTTTTTAAATTATTCATTTACACCCCATCCCGGAATCGTTTTGAGAGTTGTTAATTCTCGTTTCGATTGGTCAATATTACTTTTTTATTATTATTACATTCAGTTATTAACATCTTAATACCATCATTGGTTGGCTCCGATATCATCGTATCAGAGCCATACCTGTACAATTCAGCCAGGTATGACAGCCAGAGAGAAACTATAGAAATCATGCACCTCCAAAAAGGGAGGATAGATGTCACATTTACGTATTGCAGTCACTGAACTCGGTCACAGTCCGGCAGAAATTCCCCCTGTTCAGGTCGCTAGAGGTGCGAGGGAGAGCTAGTAGAATGCTTCGTTAGGTCTCTCTAGCCACTGCTCTTCCCGCCATCGTCCATCCTAGCAACTCCCAGTGGAAGATCCACACCCTAATAGATTTCCGAAAATGTTTGAGATTACTTTAATTTCTTAATAGATCATCGTTCAGGGTGATCCAATGACCCTCGCTTATTACTTTCAGTTAGCTAAAACTTGAAAAGAACTTGTTTTCCTCTCTTCTGAAAACTTGATAAGTTATTATAGCCATGGATTTACTTTAGAGTACTCAACACAACATTTACAAAACACTATTATTTTTATTTACGATTCGGTTGGTTCATTTGTGCTATTCACTAAGTTAAGTTGAAATGCAAACAAGCAACTTTTAAAACTTTAAGTGCGGCTTTATGCTTTCGCTCAAGACATTAGCGTTGACAAATATAATAAAATGTAAAATTCATTTTTTTGATTCTTATCGGGATTACTGTAATATTCTTATACTTCCAAGTAGCTATTGAATCTTTTTCTGCAAGTAAGAAAGTTTGGCTCGTTAAGTTATAATAATTAGTATTTTACGAAAATGTGGGTTTTTATTATTCATTTATATCTGAAGTTTTACACTAGATTGAACTTTTTTTAAAACTATTATTTAGATAGGACCTGTATACTTATATTAAACTATTAAACTGAATGTTATTTGCCATAATTAAGACAACACAAGCATTATAAGCAAGACCACGACCATTAAATGTATTTTCCGTGTGCAACAAAATTACCTCTATAAAGAAAGTTCTTGTATATATTGTCTTAAGATCATGGAGACAAATTTGCATTGAACCAAATAAGAAAATAGTTAAAACTTAATAGAGTTATAAACCATTCAATTTGCAGTAGATATGATCAATTTTCGACGTTTTTAAAACACTTTGTGTTAGTGAAAACAAATTATTTTAAATAATATATTACATTTAATTGCATGTTTTAAGGTTTCAAATACTATTTAAAATCACGTTTTATATCAAAAACATAATTATTTCTTACTAAATAATATTTATATAGATCCTATTAATGTGTGTTTTTTAATCGGCGATTTGAAATAAATAAATTATTTTTGAAAGGAAAGCCTTAATGAGTTCTATCATGTGCCACTTTTTCAATTTTTACAACAACAATAGACAAGTGTGTTGTAAGATATGTGCTGTTTCAGGATCTCTTCAATATCTATGGGAAATGTATAAAAATAAGATCATTAAGTGGATGCGAAGGTGGTGTTTTAATATGGGAGGCAAAAATCTTTCTAACTCTCGATTTGTAGATTATACCACTATGACTGCACAGCGATCAGTAAATATGAAATTGCAGACTTCATCCATAAGATTTAGAAAGATTTTCAACCAAGGTGCAACATTTGAAAATGAAAAGTGTGATACAATGACGGCAGTCATCATTACACTCACATATTTGAGTATAACAATATTTGAAATATGTATAACAATATTTGAAATGTGTATAACAATATTTGAAATATGTATAACAATATTTGAAAATGTCCAAGAACACACAATTACTGGATTTTAACCTACTGTATTAACACTGTTATTAAACAAATAATAGACATGCCATAGAGACGAAGCTATTTTTCATTAATGGAAAAATATCGAAGTATGGGTAATTACAGAACTTACGACCTGTCTTCGGCTGGAATAAGTGATCGCTTTACACAATGTATCGTTCACCATAGATGACGATAGTATAGTGGTATTCGAAGTGATTCCATATATTAACATATATACAACTTTAAAAAATTGATAGATACGGAGGTTGATTGGGTGGAACGGTGAATGTTACATTTGTATATATAAATTTCACTAGTGATATCTATGCTATTTTAGGGAAATTAATAACAAACCGAAATTAATATAGTGTAGTTGTACCGATTACTTTAAATGTTTCCACATAGTAACACATATACAACTTTCAAAAATTGTATATATATATATATATACGGAGATTGATTAATGGGTGTGAAATGGTGAACGTTACATTTGTATAAAGTGATCACTTAAGGGGGTCACTACCGAGGACCATTTACGTTGGAAAGTAAGACCCATTTTCTCAGCAACCGATAATCCGATTTCAATGAAATTTTGCACACATCTGATTTAGTATTCAATAAGTTAATGTAAGGGTTTTAACAAATATATTAAAATAAAAGCTCTGGCAGCTTTCAAATTTTGATATTTTTTTCCTCTGTAAAAAGGCGGAAACAGCTGATTCGTTTGACATTTCTTTAGTCAGAAATGCAGTCAGTGATGCCATGGACATTTAAAAAAAATATCTCAAAATTTTATTTTTTATGAGAGCCGAAAAACTTTAAAGTTCCACTTTGAACACATTAGAACTGTTCACTGCATAATAAATAATACCCGTTTATTTTATTTACTTATGTAAATGTATTTTTATAAATAAAATTATTTTTAATGTATATGGTAAAAAACCAGTTTCATTTATAAAAAGCTGGATATGGGTGAGATGCAGCGCGCGGCGGGGGCCGTGCCTCAACGTACTGTCTCACCGCTAGGATGATGGCCACTTTGTACTAAAATTTTAAGCAATTTCTTGTACAAAAAAAGCCTAGAATAATAAAATGAAAAAAATTTTTTTTTTCATTTTTCTCGGCAGTTACCTCCTTAAGGTAGCCGAAGACAGGTCGTAAGACCATATTCCATATTTTTACATTGATAAAAAATAACTTCGTCTCTATGAGATATCTATTATTTGTTTGATCGATTTTTTTGCTTACAATATACAAGTATTTAAAACTTTTCCCACTTTTTAAAATAACTTCCTTTGGCGATGAGACGACCAGATTATTTGAGTCGATTTAACTAAAAATAGTATTATTAAAATAAATTGTTTTGTGACCAAATAGTGGCCTTAGGCCGCGGGTACAACACAGCTGCCCTCAGGGTCATGCAACATCAATCGCCAAATGGTGATTGTTTTCTGCTGAATATATACAATACATATATATACACTATTGCAGAAACCTTAAATCAAATATGATTTTTTTTATTCAACATTTCCGCGAGCACTAGTGTATAAAACTAGCGCCTCTTCTAGGATAAATCACATTTTTTGTAGGTGGTTTCGTTAAGGAAATGGCACAGTAACATGTACCATTGTTGAGGCGTTGCATCAAAAAGTTACGACATGACTTTAATTTTCGCAGGAGATATGAAACTCTCACAGTCGAGTTAATTTTAAAACAAATAAAATGCAACAATTAGAAAGGTACCCATGTAGATAAAATCAATTATCGAAAAAATATGACATTGTGTAATTGGTCAGCGCGCTTCCCACGATAGGAAGAGCTGTTGATTCAAATCCCGGTGGCAGCTAAAATATTTTATCGACCAATTGATTTTAACTGAATGTACGCATATCTTTCTAATTGATGCATTTAATTTTGTATCCAAATTAAAAACTATGTTCTGTAAAAAAATGTATTCAAAAATTTAATAAAAATGAAAGTCTCAAGTACTCAAAGGTATTCACAATAAAATATCATAGCTTTTTAAAAGGAATGAATAATAGATGTATCCGTTTGAAAGAGCTGCAACATATAGGTTTGAAAATTTGTCGTTAACTTACTAGGTTGACATGTTATAATGGTTAGTGCGTTTCTCTGGATACGTAAAGTTTCTGGTTCGAATTTCGGTGGCATCCAAAATATTTTTTCAATAAATTTATTTTATCTGAATATCTTTCAAATTGATACATTTAATTTGTATTGAATCAATTTTATTTCGAATTCAACCTGTTACTAACCTACCCTGTATTTTCCTTCAAATATTAGATGCTAGTTGGCATTATTATTTTTGCAACTACACTGTTACTGGCGCTATTTATAGTACAATCTTTTTAATAGTTTAACGGTTCAAAATATCAATTATATCAAGTCAATTGTCCATGCTGCACAAAAAAATCTACTATACATTAAAATGTACAAAATACCATATATATTATCTTACTTATTCACCACGTTAATAGTTTTATTTTTATCTGTGCTTGCATTTTTAATTTCAGTATACTTTGTTTCCTGAAGAAGATACCATATGTATCGAGAAACATGTAGAATAATCAATAAGTAGTGGTTTAAATAAATTATTTTGTTTATCTAATTACTTAAAATAATCGCCAGTTCCATATATATATATATATATCAAAATAGAACAGAATATTTGTGTGAATTGTTTTGATAAATATACAGCCTAGAATTTTAAATACTTGTAAGTACATAGATACCTGAAGTATTGCATTTGTTTGTTTTTGTGATTATTACGTAGATAGGCTTAAGACAGCAGAAGGGCTCACCATTGCAGTGAAGGTGGTGATTCTGTTATTCTTGGACGTCAACCGGAACCTCCGTGTATCAGAAAAGTCACAAATCCGAAGATCTGTATGCGTCATTATATTAGACAGGGGAACGGCTTTTTGACAGACCTGAATTTATGATACAAATACGCCGAGGGAGATAGAATGTAAAATTACATGTGAAAAAAAAAGACAGAATACGTATATAGTCAAATAAAACATCAAGGGAGACAGAATATAAATTATATGCGAAAGAGTAAGACAGAATACATATACGGATAAATGGGACGTTAAGGGATGGGAAAATACAGTGTTGATGTTTATTAAGTTGATTTTAAAGGAAAAATACCTAATATGGGGCTAATGGATAAATTGATTTGATTATTAAAAATTGGCGTACCAATATTTATTTCCTTTTTTATTTCGAGGGTTTCTAAATTTTTCAACCGGAGGCTAAACCCATTTTCATGGAGGATATTGACCTCTGTGGTATTATCAAAATAATTGTCTTTTTTAATAATATTGTTGGCAAATTTTGAGAAACCATTACTGTTTAAATAGTTAAGATGTCATTTGACACGAATATTGACATTGAATGAGGGACAATTATTGCAAGTTAATTTATATATATATATATGTATAAATATATATCCGGGTGGCTTAATTTGTTATCTTGTGAGTTTATTAAAAATTATCCTAAATTGTCATTTGCGTAAAACGCTCGTCTGACTTTAGGCCTGGTCTTGCCGTGGTTTCATACAAAGTTATTGTTATTTTATTTAATATAATATGTCAAATCACAAAGTGATGTGTACGAAAAAATAATTCAAATTGAAAAAATTAAAAATCAATTAAATGTTAGAAGCGAATTCCAATCTACAAGATTTAGAGACCAAATTGATATTCCAAAACTTAAAATATACAGCAATCCAAAATCACTTTATTTATCAAGGAATCAATTTTTTTAACAATCGGGCTATCACAATTAAAAAAATTACAGACTACTATAAATTTGTGTCTGAAGTAAAAGAATATACACAGACTAACTGTTTATATACTCCTTCTCTATACACAAGTCTTACTCTGATAGAGAAGAAATTAATCTTAAAAGAAAAAAAACATATATATATATATATATTTCTGCAGATTATTTAAAAAATGCGTCATATCTTCTAATATTAATATAAAAAGAACACATGATATACATACTCGTATATACATTTCATCCTAGATCTTTTTTCTGTAATGCCACCGATATATTTTTGATGGTTTAGTTAGCGGTGGAAAATTTTAATTGTGTGATGTGAAGCTTTGATAAGACTTAATTTCAATTTCACTGACTGGTGCTTGCACTTCTCATTTTATTTCCTTTAGTTTTATCGTTTCACAGACCAAAAAGAAGAATAAAATGAAAGAACGAAGGGAGAGTTAAGATTCCTCTTGAGAGTTTATCTTCCTCTTGTTCACCCGGTACCCCCAGTTGAGAGCATTTTACAGTCCAGAACTGTCGGAAATCGTGTGAAGCACGTCGATAATATTTAAAAAAGGGTTATTTCAAAGCTTTATTTATTCATTTGCACGCGGTTCTTTGCCACTTTTTATAACAAATCAAACATTGCAATCTTTTTTGCCTACAAGTTTGCATAGAAGAATGCATCGCTTTGTATCTTGCGAGGTTTCTCAACAGATCTCCGAAATATTTTGTTTCTTTTCTTAAAAAACACTTCATTCTTTGTCTTGGGACTATAAATTGCGTCTCTTTATACGAGAGGTCATCAAAGTGACGTTCATTAATGAGGGTTGGATCGCAGGTGATATTTAATAATACATTTAATGCACTGATGGTTGCTGTGGCTTTCTCGCGATCGTGCACATATATGTAAACATTAAAAATATATATATTCTGTATGCATTTAATACACGTACTGCATAATATTTAATATTTAACTCACATTAAACATGTTCAGTCAGCCTGTCCCTAATCTCAATCGTGTCAAAAATATGAGCATTTTAATAAAGTCTTTATTATGCTCTTGCTTCAGATGATAATTAATTAAATTTAAATATTATACATAAAACTCACTGAACTTCAAGCAACTATTTTTTGGTATATGGTTTAAGGCATAAAGCAAAGATGTAAAATAATAACGGGTTTATTTCGTTAATATTTATTCAGAAGTCCACATACTCAATATGCAGAAGTCCATATATTCAAGCTTATTAAGTCTCAATACAACCCTTTGACCAATTTAAAATATATTTTTGCATAATTATTATTAAATAGTAAAACATATCCACCCTCTTTATTTGCAATAGCTACCCTACTCCCTTCTTGCAATATTATAAAGTTCTATGTATATTTAAAAAATTTGCACAGTTGCACTCTAGGGCTCCGAGAAAAAATTAAGTCATCTTATCCCCATACCTCCGACATTTCATTATCCCCATGCCTGGACCAAATTTGGACCGGGCGACGTCGAGCATGGGTACTTCAAAATATTCGATTTAAGAATCGAAAAAAATAGATTATGTACATCTATGAACGCGCTCGTTCGCGAACTACCCTCGTATCGCGTTCAGTATCTTTTCTGAAAACATATAAGGTGTAACATTACGAGAGCAAGTCAAAAATCTACTTTTACAAATCTAAAAATATACGTTTATCGTTCTTCAATTTATTTACACAGGCTTTACGAAAGTTAAGCCCGTCGTGGATGATTTGATGAGCATAACCATGATTGGTGCTCAAAGAAGACGATATTTGTTAAAACAATCTCTCGACCTTGTCGAATCTTGTCCGTGGTGGTTGACGGGCGCCTTGCTCCTACTTCGTGTATCACACTCGTCCAGCCATTTATACACTTCTTGTTCCAAAAAGAAGAAAAACCTTTACGTGATAAAGCACTGCCCCCGTATTGTGATTAAAGTCTACGATGAAGTTTAGCCCTTTTCACTCCTTCCGACCAAAGAAATCGGATCACTGCTCGTTGTCCTCTTTGATGCAAACTGCTAGCGGAGCGGACATGTTTACACTGTAATAGCTGGAAGGCAAAGAATGTGATGGGAATCAAATTTAGCACACGTGACGGGAGTTATACCAACTCTTAGCACGCATGGGCAGAAGGCAGTATGACAAACTTGAAGGTGTATTAAGGCGAAAGGATAAATAATTTTTGACTCGCCTTCGAACAAACATTCATTCCATTTTGATTGCTGCTATGCCGATTGATTGCGTTTAATTTTTGACGAGAACGTCTCCATTTTGCAGGAGCTGAACATCAAGGACAGACTCTCAACTATTTACCTGAGATGAATCCTTCAATTTTTTGGCCATCTCGCGAGTAGGGAAGATAGTTTGGATAAGCTGTTGTGGTGGCCAAGTTGAAAGACGAAGAGGAAGATCCCTCACGTATTGTACCGACCAAGTAGAAAAAGCAACAGGCATTTCTCTAAGATCTGCAAGATGCCAAAATCGCGATCTTCAGTCATGAAGACCCGACGTGGATGATAATGAAGTACGGTACGTAAGGGCGAATCTCTGAGATAAGTTGTGCATGCGAGATTTACGAAAGCTGAGAGTTGGCTCCAAACAATGAAAAGTGAGTAAAATTCATATCTCGGCGATTGTTTCGAGTCTAAAATCACATTCGTGAATATGAGTCATTAGTTCTTCGAGTCGTCTGAACTAGGAGCGAGAAAAATATTATATTTCGAACGCAAGATGGCAGGCTAGTTTTCCCTCCGAAACGTGGCGGATAGTTTGACACTCGGGCAGTAATGGCGTCCGGCGGTCCGCCTAAATTGCGAAATAGGAAAATTTCGACCAGGAAATGGGAATATAGGTATTTCGCGGTGCGTGCATATTTGTGTATTATATTTGCTGTTGGCAGGGGCGCACAATACGATTATAAATGTTTCAGTGTGTTTTCTCGCCGAGGAATGTGCGGTTTAATGAAAACGAAACTTTTGGTGGGCCGCGGCCATGAAGCGGGCGCGTACCTGCCGCAGCACGTGACGAATAAATAAAGGAAAATTCTGGTTAAATGTTAGGAACAATGGTGGAGCGGGTTATGTACAATGTACATATTTTACAAACTATGTTATGTACACCTATATATTAAAAGTACTTGCGGAAGATTAATTAAGCATGTCATGGAAATATTTTTGGTTTCCGTTCTGAAATTTTTTATTTATTTACACTCTATCCCGAATCGTTTAGAGAGTTGTTTACTCTCTTTTCGATTCGTCATAATTAGATTTTTTTTTATTACATTCAGTCATTATTAACATTATCATCATAATACCATCATAGGTTGGCTCCGATACCATCGTACCAGAGCCATACCAGTACAATTTGACGTGAGACTCGTTATCACATTAAATTCAGAAGGCAGTAAGAAAGAAGCAATAGAAATCACACATCTTCAAAAGGAGAGGGTAGACGTCACATTTTGTGTTTCTTTCACAGAACTCGGTCACCCTGTCCAGGTCGCAAAGAGGTGCGAGTGGGAGCTAGTAGAATGCTCTGTAAGGTTTCTCTAGCCACTACTCTTCCCGTCATCGTTCATCCCAGCAACCCCCAGCGAGAGACCCACACCCTTATATACCCTGGGAATGTTCGTTCCGTTTTGAATTAATATACTGTTCCATCAGAAATAAAAAGTGTTCAATGGCATAATATTTTAGCAGGCACTAGCCGATATGCCTAGTGTTCAGTGGCGTAGCAACAAATCGCCGAGACATTGGAAAAGCATGCATGTCACCCCCAATAACACGATATCACAATGGTTTCCATTAAACATTTTATCAACCTAGCTTTATTGACTTATTTACTATTCTTGCTTATTATTATGATTTTATTACATTCGTGCTATTATCTAGTAAGTCTGTAAATTTGTGCCATATTTTATTTCATAGTCATTCTGTACCTGTGTTAGAATTTGCAATTTTACGTTTTTAGATTATACGGTTAATTAAATAATATACGATGATTTCTCTTACAAATATTATTAGTTTGCGTGTTGTCGACATTTGTGAACACTATCAGAATTTAACTACATCATTGTAAATAGCTTAAAGAAGAAGAGAAAAAGCTTTAATATTTTTTGGTTATCTTGTTCAAAGATTCCGTGCTCTTCTGGTGGCCCAGGCAGTAGATAACGTAGCTTTTAGAAAGTTCTAGATCCATGTATTTTCAAAACTCCACACCCTAATTGGCAGTGGCGTACAGTAGGTATAGATTTAGGTTATGCTATTACCAATGACATTATACAATCATATATAATATATTTAATACAATACTCGTATATGTACTTTCGTTTGATCAACGTCTTTAGACAAAATAGCGCAACAACAATATTTTTTGATTAAATTGATTTTATATGCATATCTTTCTAATTAATGCATTTAATTAGTATTTAAAACATCACAGACCTATGTTCTGAATAATTACAACTTCACAATAAAAATTTGTTCTTCTAATAAAATAAATCCGTTATTTATACGACTCTGCCATGAATTTATTTGTAATTTTAGAGTACTAAAAATAGTGTTTTTAAAGTTAAAGTTTTAACGTAAAATAATTCTTACCCACATAAAAAATTAATTCTTACTCATATAAAAAATGTATGGACTTTTTTAAGAACACTTTTAATAACTAAAGGAAATAATTATTTCCATTAAAGGTTAACGTAGGAGATAGCTCTGCCAATTGCTTTTTGTTTTTCTCGAATCAAAAACCAATCCATGCACCAAATTTAAAGAACAATAATATAATCAATACGTTAAAAACAGTAAGATAGTAAAATTCGCGAATTAGTAAAAGAGGAAGTAGACACTTCAATAATTTGCACGCAATTGTAACTCTTTCTAAAATTAATCTGTTAAAAAACAGCATAGGTAACGACTCCATACAAAACGGATCGACCGAAAGAAATTTTCAATTCAGTATATAACCAATTATAAGACTCAAGTAATTCACTAGCTTAAAAACAGAACAGAACATGTAAATAGCTCGATGCGACGAATGCACGAGAGCGCCATTGGTACAGCGGTGAGTTGTGATAGTTTTTAGAACTAAGCAATGAAAGTCTCAACTGATACACAAATGGTGTTAACTGTAAAATAATGTTTTCGTTTATGTTAATCCAATTATTTAATTTATATTTGTTTCCCAGAGTTTTTAGTAATGCACAGCTTTTTTACTTGTATGCACTGTACGCCCCTGCTACTTGGCTTATGTTATCAGGCGTGAAAAAATACTCTTAGTAAACCATCTACTGAATCTTTCATGTCGTTTATCTATAATTGAGTTTTATATTCTGAAATAGAAGTTTTCTTCTGAACTCATTTTTAGAAGATGATACTTCGTGTAAAATCACGATTCGATAACGAAATATTATATTATTACAGTGATCTGAATAGCTAGGATTTCCACCTTTAGTATTGTAAATAGTTCAAAATCTACGATTGATGTATAGTTTTGCAGACTAAAGACATTTGTGCGTCTTGCAGCCCGCGGTGTGCGCAGCATGTGCCTCCAACACCACATCCTAAAGGCGTCAATCCGTCTTCTTCTCAGATACAACTTAAAATAAAATAGCATAAATACTAATTAACTGTATTAATTATAAATATATACATACAAAATCAATTTAATTAAAAAATATTGTTGTTGCGCTATCGGGATTCGAACCTGGCTCTCTTTTTCCAATCCGGGGAAGGTATTACCATCTATGTTATAAGCGCCAGTATTTTTAACGACAAATTTTCGAACCTATATGTTACATTTTTTTTAATTAATTCACTTTTTTTCGATAAAAATGATTTTATATGTGTATCTTTATAATTAATACATTTAATTAGTATTTAAAACATCACAGATCTATCAATCTACGTCAATTACTTTGTAGATTGACATATAAGATTAAATAAAAGACAATCCCTTTGTATAAAACCACAACATTTATTAAATACAACGCCAACCGGTTTCGCTTAGTGTAAGCCTCGACAGGGCGTTGTATTCAATAAAATTCGTGGTTTTATATAAGCGTTTGTGTTTTATTTAGTTTTATAAATTAAAAATTGTAGATCCGAGATGTGATCCTAAAGAAGGATTGAAAGATAAAGTTGAACTGACGATGTACAAACGAGGATGTTGAAGATAGTACAAGAAAAAAGGACCATAATAATAAATAAACACCTCAAAAATCGAAAGGATTAATTGATAGGATATATTCTTAGACACAACGCATACCTCAAAAATGTAATAAGGGATGAAGATATAGAAGAAATTTTAGATAAAAATACAAAATACCACAAATATCTTCTGGATGGTTTCCAGGATAGAGACAAATGGCGAGATAAGAAAACAGTTTTTAAATACGAATGAACGAAGAATTTATGGATGGGGTCCAAGACATTTGGCTATTATTCGTATTATCAAATAATTGTATTCACAAATATACAAATATTTGATAATATAATAGAATATGACGTATTTGAACATTTAATTACTAGATTATTTCAAGATTTTTTTTTCTTTTTTTTACTCTATATAATACAATTTCAATAATCAGTGGATATATATATATATGAACATTTGTTTCTTCTCTATGAGAGTAAGACTCGTGTATAGAGAAGAAGTATATTCGAGTTAATTTATATTTCAGTTAGTCTGTGTACATATTTTCTTACTTCAGTTACAAATTTATGATAGTCGTAAGTTTTCTAATTGTGTTGAGAAGACTGTTAAAAAATTTGATACCTTGATAAATATATTGATGTCTCAATAAAGTCCACGAAATGGTAAATCAATTTTGATCTTAACCTAAATGTGGGTAAAGTCATCGTACTTGACTTTTTAAACAACCTGAATACATTGTTTAAAAAAAACACAAATTATTTAATAAACTTAGTTTATTCCAGCAAAATCAATACATGTAACATCATTCAAAATAAATTTTCGAAAATCAACCATTATAACACTTTAATTCAATATTTTAAAAAAGGGTCACCAAATTTATTCTTACCATCTATGGAATATTATTTTTTTACTAGGTAAAAAACATCCTTATAGAATTATAGATATCGAGTGCTTAGGAACCTACCTACATTATTTTTTTATTATATAAAACGTACATTATAATATTGACATCAATAAATGAAAGCAAAATAATTGATAATTCTGTCTTTTTTGTTTGGTGGGATTTGAATAATTATAATACAAAGTTTGCCCTATGAATATTTTTTTTCTTTCATTATGAATATCCTAGAAAATGTTTCCTTATAACTAATGTGATATGTAAAAAAACTATGTTCAATTTTAATTCAATCAAAAGAATATTATTTTTTTTTACTTACGAGATCTCAAACAAAAATGTTAAATTTTTTTTTTTATGTATTAGTGTAAATTTGTTTAATTGTACATTTTTATCCTATAAAATTAGCACTGCAGAAGTGAATAATGATTTGGCTACGTAAGCAATCTGTGAAAAAAGTAATTTAGAATTATGGTCTGGAGTTTTCGAAAGAACGACCATTGAATAGGTAAAACTTGGTTTTATCTACTAATATGCGTCAATATGTTCAATGGAGTTTAATAATGAGATTAAGAGTTGTCAGTGATTTTTCTCCTGGGAACGTAAAATATAGAAATTGTAATAAATGAAAAAAATAATAATTAAAAAGTAAAGCATTTTTCAACAATAATGTTAAAACAAATTTAATAAACTTACTAATTGTATATTACAATATATTTAAAATAGATGATGAAGACCAACTTTTCAATACGACCAACGTATTTTTTTTATACACACTTGAACAATTCTTGCATTACGTAACCAAAAAATTAACTTCTAAACTTTCCTGACGTTGTCATGTCAAGTCATGGCTTTTTTCAGATTCATATAAAAAAACATTTTTTATCAAATAATTTATTTATATACTATAAATGGTATCAATAATAATAAAATTTCAACACAAACATGATAAATAAAAATAATTTTAATTAAACAAAAATAAATAATTCAATTAATTTTAATTACTACATTTTTAACCGTCGTAAGACGTGATGATTATTGTTATTAGAGATTTTCGTATTTACCAAAAATAATTGAAAAAATTCACTAACTTATTTGGCACATTATATAATACATTATAAGAATATGTAGAAATATTATTCACTGTAACAAAAATGTATTCATTATAAATAAATTGAGTAAATATATGTATGCATTATATAATAATTGACACATAATTTGTTGATGAATAATTATTTTGAGATCAAATCAGTGTGTTTATTGAATAATATCTTTATAATACATGTTGAATACTTTTTTGGTTAATTAATTAATTACATTCAGATTTAATATTTAAAAATTAAAATATATCATTTCAGGAATGAAGAAATAGACACAGAGATGGAATTCCCTTTTTAGTGTAATTAGCATGTGCGTTGTGCACAATAAATGATCATCTCCCAGTGATTAAGGAAAGATGATTGAACACAGGGCTCGCCATACATAAATCACGATCAAGATGATTCACAATATTTTATATAAACGTGTTATCAACCAAATTCAATATAAATAAATAAATGAAGCCTACGGTTAGGGGACTAACTAGGGTTAAACTATTATCCAAAATTCAACGGTTAGAAATGATTTAAATCAAAAAAATTTTTTAAATAACATTTTTTAATTATCCCTAACAAAAATCTAAAATTTTCTGAGGTATTTACCATCATAGCATACATGTACTAAATTTCATCACAATAGGTTGTGTATTTATGGCACAGTGCTCATTTTTGTAAAAACAGGTAGAAAATTTCATGAAAATCACAGAATTTCGGATAACCACATTTGATGTTCTACTATGTCGGTTACTAATGAGGTTACCCCTAACCGTAGACTATTTATCCTCTGTGTGTTGAACATCCTGAATAATGTGTGTTATAAATTATTTATCAATTTAACGAATAAATATTTCTGTTGCTATCGGAATTTGAACCTTACTATCTGGGGAAATGCATTAATCGATTACACATAGTAAGTTGACGATAAGTTTTCTAACTTGTATGTTACACTTTAAAATTGATAAATACATCTGTCGTTCCATTAAATTAAATCTGAAAAATTATAACTTCACAATAAAAATGTGTTCTCCTCAAAAATTATTTATTATGTAGTCGCGTGCAGTTCATATCAACGTAAAGAAATGATTTTTATTTTCTGCAGTCACTGGTGGATATAGACATAATTTTTAGTGCACCAGTTCTCATTGTCCATTATAAGAATCCAACATTTTGACGAATTTTTTATAATATTTTATCAAAGTACAAAATTTTTCAAATGTAACAAAAAATACAAAACGTACCTTGATTATTATACTAATTATTAAAACCGTCGCTATTTAAGATTATTACACTGAGAAAATATTTTTATTTAATATTATAACGTTATGTATTTATACAGCACACCACTTTTGGACGACGTCATAGTATTTGTATACAAACATACCTGTACACCGTTCGCTAAAAAAATAATAAACTAAGTCAAATTCACAAACATTTATGTTTTCAAATGGGGTATGTTACAATTCTAACATTGATAAATATTCAAATATAAAAAAATTATAAATTTATGTAGTATCTAAGCAACCCCCTCCCCTCTCTCCCTTTTAGAATCCAGGCGTTATTAATTGTAGCTTTTTAAAAATAAAATTCAATATTAGTATTAAAATTTGATGTTAGGAGTTCACAAATAATAAAATATTTTAAACATATATTATATTATAAATCATAACATAAATCAATGCATTCATTTTTAACACAAAAATCAACAGTGTATACATATATACTTATATGAGAGTTTTATAACACAGTATATTAGGGGAGTAACTAATATGGGAGATGGTTAATTGATAGTCGGCTAGTCCAAAAACATTTTTTATTTCAAAAAGATTTCGTAGACGCCTGGCATCGGTATAGGTACGGGTAATGGTGAAAATAGAACACAAAATAAAAGTGATAATACCTATATACAAATGTGATAATATTTTCTAAAGCAGGTTTCGTAACCAATTTTTCTTGAAGACCCGCTAAATAAACATATCTTATGTTAGAGCCGATGTCCGCAAATTATATTTTTAGGAGATATTCAATTCGATACAATCTCTTAAACTGAGATTATATTCTTCTCAAGAGTTCCTTGGAAACACTTCTCAACTTTCGTAATCTATCAAATCTCAGATATTAGCCATCTTGCGCCTCATTTCGCATATTTGTGATACATCAAATATCAAATGTCTGTCCATAGATTACTGACGTTCCATTCGGCAGTTGGGTGAATTTAAATCTCAGTTAAAACGTAATAAATATTTGTAATATAATAACTTCTGTTTATCTAATTTTCAGAATAAATAGTTGCACCTGTCCATCGATACAGATGACGTTGGTGCGCACGTATAAAGACTGATTGCCAAATTGAACGTCGGGTTAAAAACCGTTAAGATTATTAGAAAGAGACAAACACTTTAATATCTCAACATCTCTGAGTTTATCTCAACACGTGTACATAGCATTGAGATTGATCTCATCGTGTCCCATTACGTGGACACGAGCCATTAAAAATCATATTTTTTTGAAATTTTGAAAACTGATAGCAATCATAGATAGGTTAGCAATATAGTTTGTACTATATCGTATATATTAGAATGAAATAAACTATATTACATAAAAAATCAAATTTTAATATAATTTCAGTGATAAATAAATAATATAATAAGCTATCGTAATGGAGTGAACTATAACAACCGTTTTGTGCGCTTCTGTGAGTAATGCCATACATTAAGTTTATAATTTTAGTAGAATATTTGACATTTATTGTTTGTCGATCAACATCGAATGCCAATGCTAATGGCATGTCTCATACAAAAATTGTTTTCGCTTTTATAATAAAACCGTAAATAATTTTTATTAGTACAAAATCATTACATGAATCGATGTTGTGCGACTGACATATTATTTTAACCAGCTTTGCAGAGCCATCGATGAAATTAAATCCAGCCAAATATGTATTAAGTTTTGCATGTTCTCGACAGTGTCAAAAATATTTATCAATTTGGATGTTTGGGACATATATTTACTTGTGTAAATATATATTTATTCTTGAACGAAAATAATGTACAGTATCTTCCCCCTACCCCATTCCTTTACCCCGCCAGTACACCGCCGATCAGTCGATTGGCGGCCTTGAGCGAGTGCGGTATACGTGAATCGAAAGAATTACATTATTATACATTTTGAGTGTCTATAGAGTATCGGAACTCGTCATCGTCTAAAGGAACCTAAGACGAAATAGTGATTTAAACATACAGTCCACATTTTGGAGGTGCCAGTAGAATCTGGATTGTGGTGAGTGCCAAACTCCTTCCATATCTTGACTTTTTCCGGCATCTATGCTTACACGCAACATTGGTATTTCCGTCTATTTTGCATTGAGAAATCAAATTCTGATCGAGAATTTTTATCTTAGGAGGCGCTTTCCGAACTTCGTCAACCGAACTAACAATAATAATAATAGTAAATTCTAGACGTTTTTGTAAAATAACTTTTTTTTTTAAATCGCTTTAAATATACGTAGAAGATATCTTATTCTTCTTCTCATGCCGTTCAACAGACGTTGGCCATCATCACTTTATTTATTTATTTACCCGGAAAGGCTCTACAGTACACTAGGCAAACCATTGCCTTGGTTCTTCAGCCACGATGGTCTTCTTCTTCCAAGGCCCCGACTTCTAAAAATTTTCCTCTGCATTATGAGGTGCAAGATCTCGTTTTTCTCCGGATATCTCATAACATGTCCGAGGTATTGAGGTTTTAGGATTTTAATATTTTTAATTACTTATGTTTCTTTATTGATCCGAACCGTAACATATTCATTCGTAATTTTATCCATCCAGCTTATTTGAAGGATTCTTCTGTAGATCCAAGATTCAAGTCGTCTTAGCATTTCTTCGGTAAATATAAATACTCCCATTCCATAAAATAGTACCACATAGCACCTGACCTTTCTTATTCGTAATCTAAGGTTGAGATCATGATAACAGAACATCTTTTTCATACTGATAAAGGTTACATAAGCTTGATCAATGTTCTAAAATATTCTAACACAAAATATTGTATTACATATTTAATAAGAATTTGACACCAGTCTACTAGATGAATAGCTAAGATAGTAGAGTACTGGATTAGCGTGTGATAGATAACGAGATTGTCACTAATAATTTGTTTGATTTCAAGTAAGTTGAACTTATGTAAAGGATGTTCACTGTCTCCATAACCAAACCAAAGTCGGCGGGAGACGAAAGAAGACGGATAATTAAATCAGTAATATACTGATTCGATGTTTTAACTCTTAATAGTTTTGACATCAAAGTATATTTAAAGCGATTTATCAAAAAAATAAATTATTAGTATTCTTAGGGTAATGTGTAAAAATCGTGTGTGTATGTGTGTGTATTATATATACAGTTCTCTGGAAAGGAAGGAAAGAATAAAAATTCATTACATTTTTCGCATTTTCAAATTTCATTTGTTTGAAAATGGTGACTTTGCATTGTTCTTAGTGTAGGTAGGTATTACACTGTTTTATTTTTTTAATTATATTTTTTTAGTACCGTGCAGTAAATTCATAAATATTTTTTTTTTACCAACATTCCAGATGTAAATGTTAGATATTTAAATTTTTGAACGTATGAGTGCTGTTGTTTTCACGAACATGCGGACTTTTAAAGTGTCAAAACGTAAGTTTGGCTACTGAATAAAATGGCTGCGAGTATAAAGTATCTTTTGATCACTTATTTATTCAGAAACCATATATTCTTAAAAGCGGTGAATTTTTTTTTTAACGAACCTGCACAATTAATTTTACCATGTAACATTTTTTATCATTTATTATTTAGACAGGTGTTGTTCTTCTCAGAGTGTCTGCGCCACTGCTGAAGTCTTTCCTAACAGTCTGAAGTCCTATCCCCACTGACGATGCAGGTCTCAGCTCCATCGGTCGATCCAGGTCAAACGTCACAAAGTCTCTTTCGTGCTGAACACTCGGGGAGAAGTCGTCAAACACCGGTCCCATAGTACCATCATTGTACCCAAAATCGTCGCTCGGGTTCACTATGTCGGCAGTGGTCGATACTGTATTGGTTGTGGCATCTCTGGGCATCGTGTTAGCTCCTACCAAATGCAATGATTTGGTACTTCCTACATTCACTAAGAAACTGGACTCATTTCTGTACGGAACAGTATTGGCACTTCTAGGTACTTCGGGATAGTCAATACTATACGGTTCTCCAAATAAACTGTCGTTAATCGGAGGTGGTGGCTGAAATTCGTATCTATTTGAAGAGACGTCTCTTAACGACGACGAGACGTAAACATTTTTATTTCGATGAAGACTGCAGGAAGGTGAAATTGGAGAAAGAGAATCTTTATCGAAGAAGAATCGTCTTTGTTTCGAGGGACTTATATAAGAGCCTGAAGTAGATGGTTCACAAGCACCTATAGGTTGTGTCCTCTGAACGGCGAAGGCCTGCGGATGTCTCTTGCATGGGTATACGGAACTCTGCTCCAAATTTGTGTAGCTTATATTGGATTCACTCCCTGGTGAATACTTGTCGAAAGCCCTTTCGGTGAGTTTGACCAGCCAGTCTTTTTGATACCAGTTGATGAAAAGGAATATAGCTGACGTGCCGGCCAGCTCGATAGTCATGAAACCGCTGACGTAAAGGATGAAGGAGTAGCCGTAGCGGTATGTGAAGACGGGGGGCTGCATGAAGGGTGGCTGGCGGAGCTTGGAGCCCACCTCGGCTTTGAACACGGAGATGTACATCACCAGGCCGATCAGCATCAGCAGGCCTGCAATAAAAGAAATATATTATTATTTGATGAAATTAATTATTTTTTATTTCTTACGAAAAATCTCTCGGTAATTTTATAAATTTCTAAGAAAAGGATTTTAACTGAATTTTTTTTTTTTTATAATTTTACTTAGCATAATACAATACAGTTTAATTATAATATAAAAATATAGTAGATGTATTTAAAAGTATACCAAAAAGCAGTAGATGAAAAAATAAGTTGGCGATAATTAGTAAATTATTCAATAATGGCAGTTATATACGAACGTGTGTAAGTAAAATGTCAAATTAAATATATATTTAGAAATGAAAAAATTAGAAAACAACTGGGATGTAATTATTTAACTAAGTTTTTTTTTACAAATCATCCTGTATATGGATTTTAAAGACTAGTTTTTAAATAGTGTCCCCAAATACATTAAATTTCACTTCGCTTTATTTTTATTTTAAATACTGAATAAATAAATCTTCACACTTTATAATATTTTCACAAATCTACTGATAAAACTATCACGAAAGTTAGATCTGGCACTCTCTTTCAATGGCCTACTCGATTTCAGTATATTATTTTTAAAAATACAAAGAAAATAGAAAATAAGCAATACTTGGAAATTTATAAATGGTTAAAAAATATAATTGATTTTTGACAAAATATTTAAATATCTTTTTTTTGTTATTTCATAATATTGAGATTCTTGAAATAAATACCAAGTACGAGTACATCCTACCAATGAAAATATTTTTAATTTTGTAAAATTAATTTCGAAAATTAAAAAAAAAATTTTTTTTATTAAAAATGACACAATCAGCTTTAAATCGGCTCCAAAATGAACTTCTATACACTCATCAATTTTTAGCACGTAGTTCTGTGCGACTACATTTCCAATGCATCAAATTAAATTGTTTATTTTTATTAATCGTACAGTAACACAGATCTACCGCCCTAATTAAACCTGTAATATTTCAGTAAATACACGCAACATGCAATTCATATTTTAGTTAACTATAATTAAAATATTTACGCTTAGAAATGACTAGTGAAAAATCAATTATGTAAGCGAATCCTACAAAAATAATTATTTTTCAATTTAATCCGTTGTAAAATTAATACTTTGACCAAAATACAATTTGTGGCAAGACAGAAAGAAATCACACATCAATTTCACAGTGAAGAGAATATAACAAACATACAAATATAATTGTATAACTTTCTCACTAAGTAAAGACGGTAGATAAAATGGAAGGTTGTATAATATTAAACAATGCAACCTTTTGTACAGAACTTAATAAATGTTCCAAGTTATACTTTTATTTAATATTTAATGCTAATTAAACTTAATGTTATGTGTATATATTTCTAATTAATACATTTAATTTGTATTTAAAGACGTTCCCAAATAGCAGTCGTTCTCAATCTTCAAGAAGATTCCCCCGTATGTAAACTACTATGAACTACTATGAATAGAATAAAAAACAGTTGAGGTACAGTGTACTTTTTCGCTTCTTCTCAAATGCGCAGAAGTTCAAAAATCTCTCACTATTCAAATTATAAAAGGAAACGTCACAACCATTCAAAAATAGCTCACTTTTAATATTTTTTATAAGAAAACGAATACCACTTGTGATAGTTATTTTTACAGAAAAATATTTGTTAAATTTTCAATGAATGATTCTCTAGTTTTCCAAAATAATGATAAGAAAATGACTATTGCTATTCAATTAAACGTGCGCTACAATATCGATCGGGGTATGGTTCGTATGTTAAATATGCTCATTTTAATAGTTAATATTTACAAATTTACTATCGCAAGGACTATTGAAAAAAAATTCTACGTATAAAAGAATATCATAAGTATGTGTATACCAAGTTTCAAAAGGATTTTATGAAGATGATTTTTTTGGGAACGTTCTTAATAAATGTATCATCTATAAAAACTACAAAATGTATGTTCCAAATTTATCAAAATCTTAATTGTTTATTCTGATAATAATGATAGTTCCAGTAGCAATCAAATATTTATTCGATAGATAGATTTTTTGTGTATATCTTTCTAATTGATTTATTTAATGTATGTATTTATTTAATGTAATTTAATGTGTTTTCATTAAAAATCAAGTTTTTTGTGCACAGTGGCCAGTCAAAATGTTAAATGAACATGTACATGTTTATGACTTTGATCTACGGCTTTAGACATTATTCTTTCATTATTCGTTTTGTTCATATTATACAATATGTAATATCCATTGTGGACTGCACAGTACTGGCGGTAATAATGATACTAGAATCGAAAATCTCGACATCCATATTATACTGAACCAAAGAAAAATAATTATATGATTTTTTAAATATTAGATTTAGAGTATTGCATTACATTACATTACATTATAGACCATAGACCAGTAAATGAATAGGCACGAAAGTGTACATATAGGAGAGGGGTTTGGAACATTAGTTGCAAGGACAAGGGGCATTCGACACACATTCTTTGTGAAAACATAAATTCGATTTACACATATTTACGGAACAGTAAAAGTATTTACTTTTAGAAAATTAAATCTTTGTGTAAATAAGACGTATTTTTAAAATTAACGCATATTACGTTGTCAGCGTTTAAATTTTAGTAATAATTTGATTGCGTAGTGGTACCAAAGTGATCACGCGAGTGACACCAAAATGAAAATATTGGGACAAGAAATTTGCCATAGTTCATGTTCATGGATCGTAAATTTTTTTTTTAAAGTAAAAAAAATTAATAATATATTCTCCCGCGTTCTTTACTCAAAGTTGACTCTCAACATTCTTGTAGTTTTTCGTTTATAGAAATCCAATTCTTTGTAGATGAAAAAATCATCAAGCCAATTTTGTGGAGTAGCGTTGTTTTTAAAGATTCATTGTGTGTGTGATCAAAGAGTGATTGTTACAAAGTTACAAAGCAAGATCGGGAGAATAAGTGGAATAACCTTTTGCAAGTCTGTAATGCGCACGGGCATTAGCATGTTGAAAAATCACTTGATGCCGTCTGCATTTCATTACATTAGTTATTTTTTATTAAAAGTTGTAGCAATACGATAGTTTGACACATTTATAAAACAATAAAAGTATTTACTCTTCGAGAATTAAATATTTGTGTAAAAAATACGTATTTCTTACATCAATGCATATTATAATGTGATCGTTTAAATTTTCGTTTCAATCGAATCATATATTTAAAAAAATTGCGGAGCTATTTGATTGCGTAAGTGGGTGACAACAAATTCAAAATATTGAAACAAGGAAATTGCGTCTATACATTTGATAGTCTGTGTTGGGTCTACTGACATAACTGAAAAGAATCAAAGATCGCGGAGCACTTCACAAGTTGCGGAATGTTTAAAATTAAAACTAGAACACCTTTATACTCGTACATAAATTCACTATCACGCTCATACTGCGTGTGCTTCTCTTTCAAAACTTCATAACTAATCAAGTTATGTCTAGACTTAGTTTATGACCCGCAGACGCGCTTTGCTCAAACAAGTCAGCGGCGTCATTAAGAAGGGCCTCTCCACAAAACATGTTTTAAGACAACCACACTAGACTCGTAATTTAATTTAACGACATTCATAGACCACTTTTGTTCACATTATGTTCCACAAACTCGATTCAAAATGCGGAATATTATTTGTATATTATTCTACACTGGCATAAAGCGATCGGCTTTCACCATTATGTAAAGTTATTTCAGACAATATTTCAGCGGCGTGTAGTGTTAGCGTTATACGTTGCGTATTGCGAGACGAATAAATGTCTCCAATCTTCAAAATCTTCGCACTAAATAAGATCCTCTCTACAACGTGCAGAAAATGATTTCTTTTGGCGGAGAGAACAAAATGGATAGAGCAAGTTCCAGACATGACTGAAACCTTGCTACGCATCGCACTTAGTAAGGTCAAGAGTAGAAACAAGTAATTAAGCTGCAAAAGCAGACTGCAGGGACACGAATCGTGTTCAGAGCCTCCAATCCGAATTTGAACCTCGAATATATTCGCCTGTTTTTAAGTATTCGTTATTTGAATACTTTAAAAAGTATTCGTAAAGTATTCGCTCATATTTATATTATAAGATTTCTAATATTTTTTCTAAACGAAACAAAGGTTTACGAACCCTGGAAGTCATATGCAAGCATTTATTCATCCATCAAATTTTTAATTCATTCATTTTAAAGTATTCGTAAAGTATTCGCTCATATTTGTAATATAAGATTTTTTATATTTTTCTAAACGAAACAAAGGTTTACGAACCCTGAAAGTCATATGCAAGCATTCATTCATTAATTCATTCAGGTATACGATTTTTTTCTCCACAAGTACCGCTATCGGCCATATGGAAGTCGGACAATAAAGATGTAAACACCTTTGTCGGACATTTTTTTTAAGTCTTAGTGCCTTTTATTTATGGTTTTATGACAACAAGCACTTATAATACATTGTTTTCTCAACGATGGAGTCGGCTTTCTTTCATTCTTTAGTATTTAGCTTTCATAAATACTTGAGTTAACAAACAAGAAGTTATATACAAAATAATGAAAAAAAACTTACACGTATCTAATATATCTAAAATTTTGTCAGTCATCGAGAGAATACTGACTCCTCTTTGTCTTCACGAAGAGTTCGAGTTCTGCAAGTTATTAGTCACGAATCTTACATTTTTGGAGAAACATTTGAAACATTTCTGAATTTATCATCAGAAGTAAATTATCCTTTTTTACAAATTTTACGAATATATTCGAATATTCGAGATTCGATTAAACATTCGATATTCGAATAGTTGGAATCACGAATATTTGGAGGCTTTACACGATGCTCAGTTATGAACACTACCATAGCTGATAGAACGTGAGATTACAGACAAGACTAGATTTATCATATTAGCAGCATTGTGTAACATTCAACGAATCACATTGTTGACGTATTCTCTCACGTAATTCATTTCTTTGAATCCATAATAGATTCGAAAAATTGAGCGGGATATTCCTTAAATATTTGTATTCACCTTACTTTCAACTCCTTATCTTATCTTAAATTATCTTACCTCACACTGGTGTATCCTATATAATTATAAAGTAACGATAATACTATGTTTTTCTTAATACAAATAATGATGAAAGGAAATGGACGCAATGTCATATCTTAAAACTTGTTAGTTATTGGCTGAATAATGACGAGAGCGTTCGTTGCCACGGTTTGTATGTGACATCATATTATTATAATTTTTTGATAAAAATAAAAATTTGTAAAAATATTTTATTACTGATAAGATGAAACTAAAATCAAATATTTTTAAAATACCCATAATTCTAAAAATCAAAAATAAATAATGGGATAGATTAAAAAAATATTCTGATAGTTTTTCAATAAGATTGTGTTTAAGTATTTGATATTTTTTTAGGTTGAAAGGGTGATATGTATGGAAATACAATTCTTGAAATACTGTCTGGTTTCTCTTATTCAATTCTAACATTTCGTAATATAATTAATATAAATCTTAGTTAATATCTCCATTTCAATTAGATAACAATTTATTTTCATTACGAATTCCTCTCATATGTCTCAAATCAACCCAAAACATCAGATTGCTCGAGGTTCTGTAATGAAAATACGATTTATATGAACAATTATATTTTTGTTATAACATTTTTTCTTCTCAACATAAACATTACGCCTCAATAAATAAATGTTAGGTAAAAATAAATTGGTAAAATATATTGTAATGAAATTTTAGTATTTTCAATTTGATTTTTTAGGGTTTTCGGTTTTCATGAATGACTTGATTAATTGCTCGTCTAGTGATCAAGTGTTCAGGAGTTTGACTCTTTATCAACCTCAAAGTTACTCATATATTTTGCAACGTAAACGCCCAGCTTAGTTTTGAAAATTATAAAAGATGTTGATGTATAGAATAATGGCATTAGCTACACTAACAATAGAGATATACAATATATATCGAACTAGATACAATTCAGATTATCATAAACAGTATAAAATAAAAAATTATAGATTTTTTTCCCGAGTTACATAATTATATTATACGCTCTTCAATAAATATTTTGAAGAGATCCACACCTCGTTAGATTGGAGGAGGACTGTCATTATGCCTCTTTACAAAGACAGAGGGTCGAAAATGGAATGTGGTAATTATAGGACAATTAGTCCACTGACCTCGGTTGGTAAACTACATGAAAGAATTTTAATAGAAAGAGCAAAAACGATGATGAAAGAAAAAGTATGGAACCTGCAAGGGGTCTTTGTGGGTGGAAGAGGATGCATGGATAAGATCTTTTCTCTACGAGTGATGAAACGAGCGATGGGAAAATTTTTGGCGAAAAACCAAAAACTATTTGGGCCTTCGTAGATCTACAGAAGGCATATGATAGAGTTATAAGAGAAAGGTTATGGAATGTACTCTCTGATTACGGGGTGAATAATAAACTTATACAAATAATCACATCCCTATATGAAAGAAGTTCTGCGTGTGTAAGAACCAATGGAACATTCACACTATGGTTTGACATTACTAAGGGTGTCATGCAGAGTTGTGTAATGTCTCTATGACTGTTCAATTTGTATATGGATAAATGTGTGAAAGAACTGGAATGTGTGAATGTAGGAGCAAAAATGGGTGATTTGATTATTGTACGCCGATGATGCAGTACTAATGGCGAATAATGAACAAGAACTAAAGAGTTTAGTGAGTAGAATGTACTATGTATGCAAGAAAAGCGACCTTATTATGAATATTAAGAAGTCGAAAGTGATGTTATTCAAGAAGGAGGAAACCATGACACCGTGCAAAATACTTGTAGGTAATGAATGTTTGGAACAAGCAGATAAGTTTTTGTATTTGGGAAGTATACTTGATAGAAACGGAAAGGCTGAGAATGAGAAAGGAAGGTGACTGCAGGGAATAAAGTGAACGGTGCTTTGAATGGAATTATATTTAACGGGAATTTGTCAACCGAGGCAAGGCTAGCGGTGTACAATGGAGTTCTGATACTGACACTGATGTATGGAAGTGAGGCCTGGAGCTGGCAGAAAAGGAACGAAAATAGACTGAATGCAGTGGAAATGTGATCACCTAGGCGTATATGTGGCAAATATATTTATGGCAGAGTAAGGAATATAAAGCTGATGTTAGCATAATGAGTAAGATAAAGAAAGGCTCACTCAGGTGGTTTGGTCATATGGAACAGATGAATGAGGAGAGAATGGTAAGAAAGACATATGGCGCAAGTGTTAATGGCACCAGAAGTAGAGGACGTCCACGGAAGACTTGGCACAACCAGATAAAATAGATAATGGAGGATTGTTTTGTTAGAAGTCTCAACAATCGGCGAGCATGTATGAGAATACGTATGAATTCGAATGAGGCGAGAATTGTCTGCCAATATAGAGGAACGTGGGGCTCTATCCTCTCTGCCTACCCCAGCGTAGAAACAGCGTGATGGTAAGTATGTAAGTAAGTAAGGAAAGCAATCCACTATCGCTAATTTCTTGCTGCTAGTGCATTCTGTATTGCTCTCCCTATACAAACGGTATTCTTGCGTACTTTGAACTTTGAAATATAATATATCCACTTAAAGAAATTCTTGAAAAAACTGAGATCACGTTTACATAAATGATTATTGAACAAACGTAAACACTCATCTATCATGTATGGTCGCACTATCAAGTAAGAAAAAAAAGTGCGACGCGAGATGACACAGATGCTTAATATACTTGCCAGTCATAAAAATTTGTACGTTTTCACTAATGCATATTTTTTTTTACTCATAATAAAGACAATGTATATTTCATTTCAAATTGAATACATATTTATGTAGTTTAAGAAAATATTTAGGTTATCTTAATCCAGAGATATTAAAAACACAAGTAATTTTTTTTTTTACTGGCAATGACACTTGTATAAATTCAAATCCAATAACATATTCAGATAAAAGTTCTAGATAAAAGATGTGGAAGCGCAAAATTATTAAGTATGTAATATATGTATCTCTTGCAGTATTTAGTAATGATGAAATATGTCATTTGTATAACATTTACAGTATTCAATGAAGTATAAAAAAATTAATTAATTAGTTATTCAAACAATTAACCTTTTAACTGCCAACCGCATTTGAAATGGAATATAACACATAGGGTAAATGTAGGTTTTAAGGGTCTTAACTATCAAAAGCTGAGAACTGTTGTACACAGATGGCAAAATTATTTTTAAAAGATGACTTTAATCTCTGCAAGGTCAAAAAGTGCGTGTTATCGTAACGTATTAACGCACTCATGGTATTCAAAAGGTTAATTAACTAATACTAGAAAATCCAGATTTAATATAATGTTTAATAGGTGCACCGACGTTTGATCCTCCAAAGCTTCTTTAATTTATATTCATAAATACCAGCATGTATGAATGTTATAAATAGAGTGAAAGCAAATTTATAGAATTATTCTCGTACGAAATTAAAAATAATTTCAGATAATTAACCCTCGGATACTATGATGGGGTCTGTTGGACCCCAGGCAAGATAAAAACTAGTGCGTATGCGCTAATCCGTGGCCTTGCCAATCGGAACGTTGTGTAGTTATTCAGTCAGTGTTCATCCAGCTATTGAAAAGATTACATGGCCGATCAAGGTGAGTAAGTCTGTTTTTGTTTACGAAACTAGAAAATAGCCCCGTTCTAGGATCTACCAGATCCCTCTGTAGTATATGTGTAACATAAGAATTTAGAGTTTTTCGCTAAATCGACGAGTAGAATTTATATTATTTTCAACTTTATTTTGTTTGTATATAATAAATTATTATAATAATTATTATATACCAATTTTTTTATAATATATTTTCAGAATATCGTGCTTCTTTACCGACGATGACATCGTAAGGGAGCTGGAAAGGCAGGCAAATGAATTATTGGATAATGAAGATATGGATGACAGTGAACAGGAAGACGGTTTGTTAGCAAATGATGATCAGCAGGACGAGTTTGATGTTGATCCCATCGATGAAGTCCCTTAACCTTGTCTTGTTGATGATGAAAAAAAGATAATGTAATATAAGATTGCCAAAACAACTTCGCGAGAACGTAAGAAGTGTGTTGGACCATGAAGAAGGTCCAGACATGATATCTGCACCGCTTTCAAAAAATAATTAAGGTGCAATTTTTGCCCACGTAATAAAGACAGAAAAACAAATAGTTTCTACGATGTATGCAAAAAGAAAAACTTGTGGTTATCACGAAAAACGTCTGTGTTTTCTATTATAATATAAGATATCCTGAAGATGAAACTGAATGACTTTTATTTTACATTTATTATTCACTTGATTTTTTAATGTTTCGATTATGTTAACGTTTAGCAAGTTTATTATGTAATTTTTTTTTTTGCCCCTTTTAACGTTCCAAGTTATTTTATAAAGAGAGAGAGGATATTTACATGTGTCTATTGTGCTTTATCGTGCCAATCGTTTTAAGAGTTTTCCTATCTAAATTACTAATTTAATCGTGTGAAGACTAAATTAAAAAGATTTTAAGTATTTTTAATCATTTGTACAATAGTATTCTTAAGTAAAACAAATGTTTTTTATTGATTTTTTGTTTAAAAGCGATCCTTGCACAGTTAAAATTAAGGAAAACAACATGGGGTCTCCGGTACCCCACTGTAGTACTTGTGTTCTGTCTGCCTAGCGTAGTATCCGAGGGTTAATAATGTTTTCATATTTATAATAAATCGTTATAATGTAAAATATTATTACTTTTACGAATTATGATAAACCATTTTTTATTTATTGTTTTAACATTTTAGTCGGAGGATGAAACGTCGGGAAACCTGTTTAATAATTTGTTCTTCTAATAATGTTAATCATACCGACCAAAACATATTTACGAGATATCATATAGTTTGTTATAAATTATAGTTTTTAAAAATAAAAGTATAATATAAAGAAACTCGGATAGACATATTCTATGAGATTCCAGCCTTTATTTCATCATATAGCCAGATTTATGAGACTATCAGTTTGGAAGAAATGTCTTGCCAAAATTCAAGCTTTCTACCATTAGCTCTATTTAACTGAAGAAATAGGCCCACAAAGATTATGTTTGAGCCTTTAATATGATTCAGGATTAAAGTTATTATAATTTTACATCCAGAATTTCGATATAGAACCTTATTTTTGCACAATCTTATTTTAAATAAAACTCTGATTTTTAAATTCAACACATAATTTTAAAACAGAAAGACAATGAAGATCCAATAAATTAGAAACGATGTCTTACTAACGGAGCCACGAAGCCTCCGCATCTCTCTCCCTCCCCCCCCCCCCCCCCCCCGGCACACAACAGCTTCCATAATTCACCGGAAGTGTTCCGATTTGCGCAGGATTTCTCGCGAATTATCAAGCCTACTAAATCCAGTGGATTCATATGACTTTAGCTTAAAGGGCTTAAATGATTATTTTGTATGAAATATGACTCATATAATCCAAACAATGCAAGAGGGAGGTGAAATAATATGTTGACATGTGATTATTAAATCTGAACCATTTATATTAATTGAGAAAATCATGTTGACAAAATTTGTAATTGAGATCGCTTTATATAAAACATTTAAAAATATAATTTTATGATATTGATAAACGAAAAATAGAAACACGAATATGTGATATTGCTTTTTGTGTAGAGTTTTAGAGGTGACCCGTGTGTCTCTAACCTCCCTGACTGATGTTTCGGATTCTATTGCAGGATATCGCTGATGTTTTTGTGAGATGCTGGAGCTTCTCACTAGACATTTTTCTGAGACAAGAGGGCACCCTAAAATATTAATATCACAACACAACATATCACGGCAACATATATGTAGTTTAAGTTAAACTATTAATAATAACAGAGCTAAAGTAAAGTTAAAACGAAGTCATAAATACACGACGGCAGCCGAACACAATCGATATGCGATTATTTTTTGGGATAGAGATTATACAATATTTCGAGGTCTTATTTTTTAAATTCTCCAAGACTCGGAAAAATATCAACAGCCTTAGTTGGGAAATTTTATTACACCCTTCTTATTCTATTTTAGATCTGCCCCCCTGGGAAACCAATTTTGGTACCACTTACGTAATCAAATAGCTCCGAAACTTTTTTTAAATATATGACTCGATTGATACGAAAATTTAAACGCTTATAATATAATATGCATTCATGTAAAAAATAATAATGTAATAAATAATTTTACTGTTGCTTAAACGTGTCATAAACTATCGGATTTATGTTTCTACAAATAATGTGTGTAGAATGCCCCTCGTACCGCAATTAATATTGCAAACCTGCCTTCTATATATACACATCATTTCACGTTAATTAATTTACTAGTCTGTGGGTCGATAGAACATTTTTAAAGGATAAAAAATGTAATTCAATAGTTGTAGTAAGATTGAAATTAATGAACATTGTAACTCCACACTTGAGAAATTTTACTAAAAAAGAATTTATGTACTCGCCACCGAATTCTTACATTGTATCGTACCAAATAATACCTGTTTTACGTAAGGTATAATGCCCTATTTACATAAGCCGTTGATCTGCCTATATAAGGACATGGTGAATAATTCAGGACTAAAACTCAGGAATAAATCTAACGAGTAACAGCTTGAGTTTTTATTGACAGAGTACATATTTAATCTTTCAATACATAACCTTCACGCATCTCTCTATAATCATTACACTGTAGTTAAAATTATATGAATATTGAAAAAACCAATACTTAAAAAATATTACGACAGCACGGGAACACAGTCTTTGTTTTGTACGTAACAAGCATTGATAAAAAAATATTTCAATAAATAGATTATAACGCTAATTTATAAAAGCAATAAACTAATATTGTATCATTAATTTAAGAAACATAATTAATTAAATAATTAATGAGGCGTGATTCATAATCAATTCAAAATAACGATTTTTAATTTTACGCGTTCAATGAAATAATTATGACTTTTTTCAATAGTAATGCACAATATTAGAAACAACTAAAAACACATCTTATGAAACTTACTAAATCTTAGTTCTGAATCGGAAAGCATCATTTTTGTGATCTCATATCTGGACCGTATTACTTATTAGTTTGAAGGATAAATCTCGTGTTTCTTAGATACAATTGTATGACGTAGAAGAGTTTAGAAAAAATAAAAATACTATTATTAACTTAACAAGTAAAGACAATGCACATTAAAAAACAACCCACCAACTGGAGTACGTACTTCAAACTTTACTCAGCCGAAAAGGTTTTGTTTATTTTTTAAACAATTTTTTTTTTAATTAAGTAAACTAATGAAGTCAACGTGGATCCGAATTATAGATTTTGTAAATTATTTATTATATTTATATGGTACGGTGTAGGTAACATTCACAAAAATGTATAAGAACAATAATATCTTAATTCTAATTTATTAAAATATTACTTTTGAAATTAGAAAAATTAACTTTTTGGTTAAAATTCATTATTTTTAATTGTTAACTTTGTTTTATTAACCACTTAGTAAGTTTAAATACATCTACCGGTTTCAATAAATACCATTTTCTTCTTCAGGATGTCAATACTAATCAAAATATATTGTTTTTTTACCAGAACTATTTTTATAAAACAATAACTATTTAAAAAATTAATTTAGTACCTAACTCAAATTGTTACTTAATATAAATTTACTCGAATAAATTGGGATTGTTAATTTTGCATGTAAACGGTGTTGGTCATAAATTAAATAATTGGAATCTTTAAACTAATCAAAAAATTATAAACAAACAATTAAATTTAACTACGAGTCCCATTTTAAATTTTTTTCCTAAAAATTATTCGACTAAATTTGTATTAAGTAAAAATTTGAGTTAGGTACTAAATTTATTTTTAAAATAATAATTATTTTTAAAAAATAGTTTTTGGTAAAGAAACAACATGTATTGACATCCTGAAGAAGAAAATGGTATTTTTCGAAACCGGTAGATGTATTTAAACTCAATAAGTGGTTAATAAAACAAAGTTAACAAAAAAAAATAATGTTAAAATATTTATGAATAAATGGCGGTGCATGACAGTGTAACTTGTAAATGTAGAGTAGTTCTTCTGATCTGCCAGTTGTAAACAAATATGTTAGAATTTCGGTACTTAATGTACTTACATCAGCGACGTCTGGTTACTCTTTACCCAAGTTTTGAATTCTTTGTAATTGGGAATTAAACTGGTATATGAAATGTTGCAAAATTTTATATAGACGTCTTAGATCAAAAATAATTATTTCCTCACTTAGCTTTAATAATTTCATTAAATAAAAGAGAATACCATAAAATGATTGCTTTTAGTTTATAATTGACAAATCTGAGAGATTTATTTAGTACTCTTTCAGTTATGTTGGAATGCGCATTGTAAAAAGGTTACTGCTGAGTTAAAATCCAACTTCTCACTGATGACGTATATAGAAGATTTAAAAAATATTTTTTCATACTCAATACATATCCTAATATATTTAAAGCCTTGTAAAATAGTTTTCTTTTTTTTCCTTCCTTTTTGTCCAATATAAGATGATTGACAGTTCTTAAAATTAATCTTGGATACTCCACTTTTATCCAGCGGATATATTTTAATTTTATTATTAAAATTATATTTTCTAATGCTATTTTTACTATAAAAGACTGGTTTGAACTTTTTTAAATTTAAGCTGGTCTATGGTTTAATAAAATATTCAAGTGCACTATTTACATCGTTCTATTTTCAACGTTCTGGGAGAGTATTAAACATATTAATAATAATGGTAATCTCATTAATTATGTATTTGTGAGATCTCGAAGTATTTTTAGTTAATTAACTAAATTTTACCCAACTCACTTCATTTTTTTTGTAGTGTGTGTGTAATGATGATATTTTTATTTTTGAACGTAATAATTTTTTATTAATTATTAGGCATTAAAGTGTAGTTTACAATTAACTTCTTTCGTTACATTTTAGTTAAATTTGTTATGTATTTTAGATTTTGTTTGTATAAAATAAAAATAATAAAGTTCTATTTAACATATTTAATTTTAATACAGAAACATATTTTTGTGTTTTCGTATTGTTTTATCACTAATTAATTCATTTCCGTGTAAAAATCAACATTACATTATTATACGACAATTAGTTACGGCAGCCGAATGAGGGCGTAGTTTCGAAGCGTGTATATTGCTCGCTTAGCATACAAGAAGTACTGAAATGGTACAAAAAAAATGGTATAAGGGTGAAAATAAAACAACAGAAATATAAATCTTTATTAAAATACGAAGAAGACTCAGTGATTTATGTGAGCTATTTCTATGTAAGGATTCAGACTATTCTCTCTTGGGTGCATCCAAGCGGATGCTCTTAAACTAAATGCAAATAAAACGAAATTAATGATGGCACGCTAAGTATACGGAACTAGACCCGAAAGAAGAAAGAGAATAGTCTACCTAGAATGCTGATTATTTGAAATCTGGAATTCTTATATTAAAAGTAGTGTTCCAGAACACCATTCTAGAACAGACACCAAAGTCGTATTCAAAACGGATTCGTAATTTTTAAAAACGTTACAAAATTGTTTTGTATGTGTATGTAATGTAATATGTATGTATTGGTGAAAAGAATACCTTATCTGAACCTTATCTGCAACAAATCCAACCACAACAAGCCCTATCTATGGCAACGATCCAAGTGACAATCTAGAAAAGCAGATAATCCTGGGTACAATTATGGGCCTGGATGAGTGCCACAACAGTGGATAGGTTGCTTCTGGCGTCAGCTGTGAGGGCAGCTCAGCACCGAGACTCGTGGAGATGCATTTCGAGCCGTGTTTCATCTGATGTATGTTAATATAAATCAATACTGATAATACTGGATGAGTTCCGTCAGGAACTCCGATCTGCTCAAGCGTGGCTGGAATCTGGAGTTGTTTAGGGCCTTTGTTCGAGTGTGGATCTCCAGATGAGAGATCATTATCTCTTCTTCATTTTGCCCAAATATGATCTGCGATGTACTGTTCTTGTGGGTTAAATCTGCCGACAGTGGTGCGTGGAGGGTGAGTCTCTTATACGTTTTTCTTTTGTGCCGTCTCGTTTCCTGGAAGGAAGTGCCTCTTCACTTTTTATCTATTATATATTATTGTCTTTATGTTATGTATTGTAAATATTATTTGATTATTTACTTATAAAGTGAGTCAACCGGGAACAATAAGGGCAAATTTTGTTTTGATAGCTGGCTGTGCGGTATTCCCCTTTCAATATGCTGCGATATGCCAACCAGGCGGCGAATGAGTAAGATCGAGATAGGAGCCTTGAGCGTATTGCATTGGTCCTGGATAAGCGCCTGGGTCCGCCCTCATACTGACATGAAAAGGGAAAGAGGACGAATATAAACCGTTGCGTTGAAATGAATACCATATTTGAGCAGAATTTTTTTTTAATTGTTTGGTAAAGGCGCTTTGATTGGGTCACTTAACTTGGTTATAGTGTTATCTATCACCCGTAATTGATAAAATAAAATCAATAGTTATCTTTAATATATTTTTAACTTTATTAATTAAAGCCTTAGTAACAGTTCAATAAAATTAACCATCTTAGAAAATTAATTATAGAACACATATTTATTGTGAAGTTGTAATTATTCAGAACAGACGGTCTGTGATATTTAAAAAAAAAATACTAATTTAAAAAAAGTAAATTTTTAGTCGTTACCTTCATTGGACCACTAGGTGTCCATTTGTCACATTTTGCACACATGGTCCAACCAAGTCGCTTTAAAATAATCATATTTAAATACTAAATTAATGTATTAATTATAAATATATACATATAAAATCAATTTTGTCGAAAAATATTGTTCTTGCGTCACCGGGATTCGAAACTTCCCCGGATTGGAAATAGAGATCCAGGTTCGAATCCCGGTGACGCAAAAACAATATTTTTCGACAAAATTGATTTTATATGTATATATTTCTAATTAATGCATTAATTTAGTATTTAAAATATCACAGACCTATGTTCTGAATAATTACATCTTCACTGTGTAAATGTGTTTTCATTAATAATCATATTTATATTGAGGTAGAAAACCACAATACATGTAAATATTTTTGTGTTATATGTTATAAGACATTTATATTTTTTTTAACATTTACAAAGGCAATCGCAATCCCAGTGGCACCAAACAAACAACTTTTCATGGCAAGAATGTGTTCAAAAAGTTCTGTCTCTAATTCTTTAGGGACATCACTTTCGGATCAAAGTATCTGAATTTTTGATTGATTCCATCGAGCCTTCGTTGCTAACTCCAAATATTGGACATGTCTCATTTTTCTTAAGGCTTGTAATACCAATGACATGATGGTCTCATTTTATTTTCTGCCTTTTGGGATTTTTTGGAATAAAAACAAATAAAGTTAAGAAATCGTTGCCATGCAAATTGGACAGATCCAATGATAAGGCTACATGGTGATCTGTTGATGGCAGCTACGAACTCTGTTACGAAAAAATGTTTGAAAAAAAAAAAAAAACTAAATTATTCGCTTAAGAACTATTATCACAGATGCAAACAATTATATATTTAACAATATTTGAATATGTCCAAGAACACACAATTACTGTATTTTACCTACAAAGGCACTGTTATTAAACATAGATATCTCGTAGAGACGAAACTATTTTTTATCAATGAAAATATATGGAAGTATGGGTAATCATATAACTTATGTCTTTGGCTGGCTTAGATGATCACTTTACACAATTTAATGTTCACCATTCCACCCAATCAATCTCTATATCTATAAAAATTTTCAAAGTTATATAAATATTAATATGTGGAATCACTTTGAATACCACTACACTATCACCATCTATGGACTAAAGTTGATTTTTATTTTCTCTGAAACAGCATTTATGTCACAATGAGAAACATTTTTTTTTAAATTAATTAAGTAATCACCCATTCTTCTATATTTTTTCATTAATGAATAATACAATCATAGTTACATTCGGTTTAGTTTGATATACAGTGAGTAAAATCAACACATCGATGCATGTCTGTCGTTCGTCGTGGATATGGTAAGACTGGGATAAAAAGGGGTCGCTTAGAGATTGCAATGCCTGCTTCCTATCGTCACTGATGGTTGCTAACGTCTATTGTTTCTGATATATTTCTACCCTATTTGTACATAACTTTATTTAAACCATCGTGTTATTTTTACTTCAACCGGTTTCAATACAAACGTATCTTCGTCAGGACTAGCATACAACTGAACTATTTCATAATTTTTTTAAACGACATCAATTACGAGGTGTAGGCGGAGTCTTGGTAAGAGTGGTGTGGTGTTTGACAGGGGGGAATTGAAATAGGGAATTTAAATAGCGATTTTTTTGTAAAGTTTAATAGGTATGGTTTAAATATATTGGATTTGGTGCGATTTGTTGATTTCTTTACCTTCAAAATGATCCAATCTAAGGTCTTTATTATTGTATTAATTAGAAAGATATACATATAAAATCATTTTTATCGAAAAATATTGTTGTTGCTACTCGAATTCCAATCAGGATCTCTTCCAATCTGGGTTCAATTTGGAAAGTGAAACATGTAGGTTCGAAAATTTGTCGTCAATGTACTGTAATCGGTTAATACACGTCCCCCGGATTGGAAGAGATCCAGGTTCGAATCCCGGTAGCAACAACAATATTTTTCGATAAAATAGATTTTATATGTATATTTTTCTAAAGAACTACAGTCTAGTGAGTAGAATGTACGAAGTATGCAAGGAAAGCGACCTCATGATGAATGTTAACAAGTCGAAAGTGATGGTATTCGAGAAGAAAGAAAGCAAGACACCGTGCTAAATACTTGTAGGCAATGAATGTTTGGAACAAGTAGATGAGTTTGTGTATCTGGGAAGTATGTTTGATAGAAACGGAAAGGCTGAGAATGATATTGAAAGGAGTGTGAGGAGGATGGTTCTGTTAGAAGCTTTAACAATCAGCGAGCTTGTATGAATGTGGATGAGGCGAGAATTGTGTGTCAGGACAGAGGAGTGTGGCGCTCTATCCTCTCTACCTACCGCCGCGGGGAAACGTCGTGATGGTAAGTAAGTAATTAAGTAAGTTATACATTTAATTATTATTTAAAATATCACAGCCCTATTTTCTGAATAATTACAACTTCACCATAATAATGTGTTCTCCTTAATTATAATTTTTTTGCTTATTTGAAAAATTTTGCCACGAATTTGAATAATACTGAATAAAGTTTACTTTTTATAAGAATTATTAGGTGATTTGGACATGCTGCCAGAAGAGACGTCGAGAATGGTGATCACAGAGATAGTTAAGGGAAAGTGAGAGAAATGACGGTCTCCTGCAAGATGGATAGACCAAATAAAAAAAGTTTACAGGGTCCTCTTTGAAGGCTGCGATTAACCTGTCTCTGGTCCGCGAAGAATAGAAACGCACTATGCCATGTCCTTCTACTAGAGTAAAACATTGCTACCATCTGGCGACGGTGAATGGTATCATAAAACTGAAGGTAGTAACAGTTGTTTTGCTTCCGGATTTTTATAGCGGTTTTGCATGTTTAGAGTCGACCGCGAAACGTTAAAATTTTGCACGTATCGCGGTGGGTTTTAACATCAATGAAATACACGCGTTACTCTTGCAGCGTTCACCTAGGCCAAAACTATATAAGAAATAAAAATATCTATGCAAAATAAAGTACTGAGTTGATGGCTTTCTGACAATCATTACAATAGTTATATGTAATATCAAAAAGATATGATTACCTACCCATGAATGTAAGTAGCCTATGACGACGCTCAAACAAAATAATGTAAGTAGATACTTTACCTAAAAATAATACAAATTAAATTAATCACTAGAAAGCTATACATAAAGAAATCTACGTATCGAAAATATATTTTATTCGATCGATAGATTTTTTTTCTATGTATCTTTCTAGTTGATTCTTTTAATTTTTATTAAAATACCATAGAACTATGCTATAAAAATGCTAATTCATAACAAAAATGTGTTTTTTATTATATTTAAAAATATATATATATATATATAATGGGTTTGGGTTGAGGTTATTTTAGAAAAAAAATACATTACGTGTATCTATTTGATGCATATTGTGCACATACCATACATACCTTGAATACCCGTAACAACGTTCTTATATATTAAAACCCCTACCGTGGACCAACTATAAAATAAATTGACTAGAAGTTTTCTATCGCACTATTTTCAACGCAGCTTTTAAGTAGAATACAATAAAATAATGAAAATTTAAAATAAATATAATAATAAAAATTATATTTGAATTATTTTGTTTGTGAGTCGTCGTATTATAGATATTATTTAAAATAAACACACAAAGTGTATTTTATACATGTATGAAAAAATAAATGAACAATTCTTTATTTTTAATACTTTTTTCTAGGGTTTTATTTTTAACGTCCTATAAAATATATTCTAAGTTTAATTTTTTAAATCCCCTATACCGTCTACTTGGCGACTATCGCACATCGCAAGACAGACATGAACATGAAAATTGTATTAAACTAACGTACAGAATATGCTAAATTTTTATTAAATAAATGGCGATAAAAAGATAACCATGGAATTTAATCATAAACGCGAAAGAGTACATAGTCTTTTCATTTATTCAGTAGGCAACTATAAAAACTTATAGTTTATATATTTATAGTACAAGGTGAATATTATGTTCGTCATTTTGGTTTGGCACGTTTGCCAGTTAGCATTTGGTAATCGTAAATAGCAGTTGATTACAATTTATTATAGAGTATATAACGCCTCAACATCATGTTGATGTCATTAAAACATTTTATCTAAATAATAATGACAATACTGTAACCATTAATGGTGACCGGTATCATCGCATGTTGGAAAATTTCTTAGTGGCCGAATCGGATCGATTGAGCCTGCAACATATGTCGTTTTAACAGGAGTGTGCCACCTCATACATTGCCCGAAGTACGCTTGAAATTTTAGAATAAATTTTTCCCGGCCACATAATGTAAGAAGTGGTGATATCGACTGACCTCTTAGATCACCTGATGTTATAGTCGTATAGACACATGAAAGGAAAAGTTAACGCCAATAAGTTAACAACAATTCCGATGCTACAAGACAATATTCGAAATGAAATTGCTGAAAAAACACGCAAAGTGTGCGAGAATGTTAAGAAATATATGATTTAAAGATCACGTATTTGTGCCGCTGCCAGAGGTGGTTACTTGGTCAATGTCATATATTATATATAATTGTAATAAATTAAGTAATTGATAAGTAAAAACCAAATTAAAAACGTATTATTAACTTTCTAGTCATTTAAAAATAACATCAGCTTGGAACATAATATTCACACTGTAATAATGAACGTTAACTAGTTACAACTGAGCTACTGATCCCAAACAATGTGTACCGTGAGAGAACGAAAGAATGTGTTATGCCAAGAATGATTAACAAAATTATTATAGACCTGTTAAACATTTTAAAAAAGCTACTAGCTTAAAATACGAAGTAAAATAACATATTCTTATCTAATTTTTTATTTCCTTCTTTTATTATTATATTCAGGTATCCACCCATAAAATACTGTGGACTAGGTCGGTTACATACTGTAAAAATTGTATATCTTTTCGAAAGATTGATTTTTTTCTTTACATCATATATTTATTATCCTTATATGTATTTTATATATATTTATATATACTTTATTCTTTATATCTTTCTAAGTAATTCAACTAAATTAATTATAAAATTTTTTTCATCTTGTTTTTCATTTATAAAAAAAATAAAAATGTTTAACTATGTAAAAGCAATCCTTGCCGTAAAGCTGCCATGCAATTTAACAAAAGAAAACTAAAATGAATATATATGTAATAAAGAAAAAATAAAAAAAGCCCACAAGAGCGTTGGTGGAAATAAATACACAAAATTCATTTGTTTGAAATAAATAGCTGACATTGATTGACATAGAATTATTCAAATTTTTTTAATGAATAGTTTTGTGGAATATCGTCGGGCTGGTTTTAAAAAATAGATTTTCGAGTAGAAGCTGGACTAATAATGAATTTAATAATATGTGTGTTGACTTAAGCTCCTCAAAGTTACTAAAAATAGGAAGACTTCGGTGATCGGTTCATGTGGAGAAGGTGACGAGAGGTGCGATAGCCTAAGCTATGATGGAGCGACAATGTCCTCAAAGATATATCTGCCTCAGAAGAAAAACTTTTTAGGACATCAGGACCCATGAGGTACAATACATGGTTCAGCCAATATAGTTTCATATACATCTGGGAGTATTGATTGATGATCATCTCAATTGGAAAAAACATATATCGAACCTAGCTACACGCATAATAAAACTAATTTACTTTTTGAAAGGTACCCGACTTATAATTAACTCTAGGCTCTTAAGATCTATGTGCTTTGCATTCTGAAACTCTTTAATTTACTATGCTATTTTAGTATGGGGAGGAGTAACGAAAACAATATTAGAGTTGGTTAAAATTCTTATGGCAATAAATGGTCAATCTTTTAGGTATCCATCAGATCTTCTATTTAAAGAGCATAATGTTCTGAGCGTAATAAAAATTTATATGTTGAGACTACAATATTTCCATTCAAATAATAATTCATACATATCTGAAAATGATGACTTTAGAACAGAAAATATATTTTAATATAATGGTATTTATTTACAAAATCCTCAATAAGAAAATATCAGCGGAATTTATACGAAAAATTGATCCAAATCAACATGAGCACGAGCATCGTATAAGAGGAACGGATAGACTGAGACTGCCATTCAAAAAGAAGGCGAAATTTCAGAAATTGATGATGTGTAGTACGATGAAGATTTTTAATGAAATGCCTAAAAACCTAAGAGAGGAAGAGAAATTGAATAGACCAAATATGTAAAAGATGAGTTTTAGTAAAAGAAAATACTTTATTCTTGTTTATATTAGAGCACACATAGGAGTGCTTATGTAAAAATTAACTATATAAATCATGGTCACAATACAAGACAACGAATAAACACCTTCACACCAGTTCCGGGAGCAACAACGGTATTATTTCAACTTTTATACATGTTTATACGAAACTGTACAACACTCTTAACACTAACTGAAAACCTTTCACTTATAAAAAAATTACGCAAATATGGACTCAATGTATGATTCAATTGGATAGAGATCAGTCCAAAGCATCGCTGTTCAATATTTCAACGTAATCACAATACGGTACACTAATAATTCACTTTATAACACATTATTTTATTGTCTCTATTTTTTTACACGTCTGTCGAATATTACTCTTCTTTTAAATTTGAATTAAATAACACCACAATAGTACGACAAAAACTGCTATTCATTCTATGGAACTAATTTACGAGTACACTTACCTTACATTATGGAAAACAGCTAAAAACACATAAGTTTTACCGATATATCACTTTTCACAACATTATCAAATATTTTATTACAATTTGTGATTGTTACTATGGGATATCTTTAATTTTTTATTTATTTACACCCTATACCGAATCGTTTTAAGAGTTATTTACCCTCGTTTCGATTCGTCATTATTGAATATTTTTTTTTTTACATTCAGTCATTATTAATACTATCATCATAGATTGGCAGCGGTATTATTGTACCTGTACAATTTGATGTGAGACTCGTTATCACATTAAATTCAGAAGGCAGCCAGAAAGAAGCTATAGAAATCATGCACCCAAAGGTGAGCTATAGAAGCTATAGAAATCATACCAAAAGGGAAGGAAGACGTCTCATTTATGTGTTGCTGTTGCAGAACGTGATCACAGACCAGCAGAAAATCATCATGTCCAGGTCGCAAGAAGTGCGAGAGAGAGCCAGTAGAATGCTCCATTAGGTCTCTCTAGCCACTTCTCTTCCCGGCATCGTCCATTCCAGCAACCCCCAGTGAGAGATCCACATCCTAAAAAATCCCCGGAAATGTCCGAGACTGGGATATTTACGATTGACTCTCAAATCTTTGATTTTTTAATCCTCGCCAACTACTAACCGTGCCGCTACATCACGAAGAAGAGATTAACCTCCCCATTCGTTTACGATTTACGACTGCCAGCTTTCTCACCCCGGCCGCAAATCATATAAACAGGCTATTAAATTATACGGGTAAATACGACTTTATGCAAGCTACAGCTTTCAATGCTATTTCACCCGATTCAGTTACTTAAAACTTGAGACCATAACTTGAACATGTTCAAAATAATAATAATTTATTTATTTTTATTTTATTTACTTATTCACAAATTAGTATTTTAAACGTGCCTTAGGACCGTTCCAATTTTCAAATTACTGATAATAGAAAAAGGTTTATTTGGTGTACCAATTTTTGTAAAATGTACCATCAGAATAAAAAGATCATATATCCACAACTCATACATTTTAAAAGAATTTATTTTTAATCTTGACACTTCGTTCCAATGTTATGTATCAGAAATTGATGCGATTAAATAAAACATGCAGTTTTACTTATCAAAATTAAGTTTAATTTAAAAACTAACGACTAACACACGTGTGAGTTTATTCGATTTGATTTTTCGCGTGACATCTATTGTAGAGTATATTAAACAATATTTAATATATTTTATTAAAGTAATATTCTACAATTTATGTTATTTTTGATTACACTAGCAGCCGCATTTCTTGGACAATGTTAATATAAGAATTTTATAATTTATCGAAGCTGCCGCTCGGGACGCCAACCTCATTTTCTTCTAACTTTACCTTTTTAAAATTTTTTAGGTATTATCTTAAATAAAAGTTTACGAATCCCTCCAGAGGCTCATTATGTGAAAAATAATACATGTGTTTAAAAAAATACATAAATAATTCATATCTTCCTTAGACATTTAAATATATGTAAGCGAGAAAATGTGATATTGAACGTGCAAGATTTTTTATGTTAATTTGCAAAGCAGTTATCTTATTAAATTTCCTTAATATTATGTTATTACTATAAATAACACATCAATAATGATAGGAAATTATTTAATGGCTTACTTTAATTTTTCTAGTTTAATATTTGAGAAATTCTATGCGAATTACATACTCTTTTAAAATGAGGTTAATAGTAATCTTACCAGGGAGGAAAGTTTTGATAGAAAAAAATGACAGTAAAATGGTTGGTATTTTCGTATTGTTTATTTGTTTATTAATAACTATATAATACATATAAAAATTTATTTGGACTGTGCCCGTCTCACTAGAGAAATTCTGTGTCGAGACGGGCATAGTTTACAAGCAATCGTTCAATTGGTTAAAATTACAAGTAGAAAGATTTATTAACATATAAAAGGTGTATATGAAGAACAATTTTAAGGTGGACTTAATTTTTGGATCACTTTGTAGCAATAATTAATATAGGTATGAGTCAATATGTTTGGGTGAGTGCACCAATACTGGCTCTACCCATATTACGAATCCAATTTTTAATATAAAGTTTCATGTTCTTGTGACAATTCAATTGATTTAAGTCTTTTAGCATTCTATTATGCAGTTTAGGTCCAAAATATTTGTAGTTCCTTTGACCAAATGTAGTATGTGCTCTTTGGGTTTTAAGGTTATTTGTATTTGACCGTGTGGAAATTATGTTTTGTGTTGTTTTAAAATGTGTCTGTTTGTATTTATATATGTATTTGAGAGTAGTATTAGCGTATATTTGTCTGATATCAAAGACATTGAATTTATCAAAAATTTCGTCAGTGCTCGTTGTGATTGGGGATTTGAGGATAACTTTGAAAATAATTTTTTGAGCTGCTATTATTGGATTAATTTCAGACATAGTCGCTCCACCCCAAGCATTGAGACAAGTGTAAAAAAAAACTCATTTCTAGAGTTTAATCAACGTTTTTTCATATTAATTTTAGGTTTTTTTTTTTTTTGACCGTTTCGAACATATATTTTACACAGATTTTAAAATACATTACCCAACTAGGCAAACCTATTTTAGGGTAAATTGGCATACAAATTATATTTCAGAAAACCAAATAACTAATTGAATACGAGGCAAAATACAATTAAATAGAAAATGAAACATATGAGGCAAGTAAACGTGAAAATATATAAAATGAGAGAATAAAAATATAAATGCGCAATACAATATGTATAAATAGAATGTAAGCACATACAAGATAAAGGAAAATATTTAAGTTTAGAGTTATAATGCAGTCAGTATCAGTCACTCACAAAATGCAGTTATGAGAATTATTTCATAATATAAAACAGTTTACTCTCAATATCTGCTCTACCTAATTTTGACAACCAATTTGAATCATTATTTTTAAAAGCTTTCATGTCATCTAAATTTTTTAAATTATTTCCAATACGATTATATATTCTTGAAAAGTTAATAATATTTGATCAAAAGTAGTTTTCTTTCTTGGAACGATTTTAAGATTATTAACCCTCATGGGATAATATCTTTCAGCCCTCACAAATGGAGCGCTTATTTTCCTATAAAAGCTAGTTAGTATATTCAGCATATATAATTCCATAAAAAGTGGCTCTGAAGAATACAAAAAGTTACTTTGAGTACAGCCTTCTGAGCAATACTTACTTGATATATATATATATATATATATATATATATATATATGTATACCTGATGCACTCCCCCAAATATCAATACCATAGCTCAACATGGATTGGCACAAGCATAGTACAGTTTTCATATTATTTTTATTGAGAATATTTCTAAGTATTCTAAATATATAAATTAATTTTCGCAAACTTTTAACTAATTCATCTAAATTAACATCCCATCCCAATAATTATTACCTATCAATGACTATTCCCAAATACTTGACTAATTTACAACATGTTATACTAGGACAGTATGAAAGGATTCATTTTCTGAATGTGGTAAAGAGCCTTTCTTTATTGCGAAGTATTATTTTATAATTATTGAAACACACACGTACACATTTTTAAGTAAACGATTTTGTTATGAAATTGCTATTTCAGAACATAATTGTGTAATATTTTTTAATACAAATTATATAAATAAATTAGATAGATATATTTATTAAAAAAATACTTCGGTACCTATTAGAATACGAACCCGGAACTTTTCGTATCCGGGGAAACGCGTTATCATTTCGCCATATCAACCAATTACATTTTCAATAAATTTAGAATTTTAGATGCCTTCAAAAAGGATGTTACGTACCCCATGATTTACAATACATGCGACCACGGCAATCTCTATCTACAGTAGTGAATTAAAAAATCTTCCCGTTCTTTGGTCACATTTTGCGTTTAAGTGACAAACTAAAAATGAGATTACCTGAAGAATACCTGAAAGAGTACCACATGGGTGACCCTGGAGTTAGCTAGTTAGCAGGACTTATGTAGTTTTTTTTTGATTGAGGCGACTATATGTTTACGTAAGTTGGTGATGGAATAGTGTAATCGTATATTAAGTCAGGTATTAGAAAGAAGAGTACTGTGGTGGGTAGACAGCGATACCTGTAGCCCGTGCGGCGAATCTGGTTTAACCGCGACACCAGAGCCGTACGTGACGAACAGTCTACAAAGATCACCCACTCAGGGTGGACTGGACAGGTCCAATAATGAGGAAAGTTCACAGAGTGCCTAGAAGAAGGAAATTGAGGCACTCTCTCTCATACTCCTGTCCAGTGCAGTTGTTTATCATGTGAAATCGCTAATTCAACTTTTTGCAGTAACGTCGAGGAAAGATTTTCAATTCGTTTGACACCTCAGATGCATGTATTTCTTCCCTTAAATAAACTGGGGTTATTTTTGTTAAACCTAAATGGCAACTTTGCTCGAGTCAGAGCCGATCACCGAGCGGACCGAGTGTAGATGTTACCCGCGTTGTCGGTTAGCTGGAAGCGGCAATGACGGCGGTGGATTTGATTCGCCGCCCCAACATGTCAATACTTACATAAAACAGGATAAAAGAATTATTCATCAATCTTATATTAACTATCCTCTATCAAAGTAATTGTAACCTTTTTAAATATGTGTCCATTATTATGAATGTGGTCTAAGTCATATTCCTTTCGTTTCGAGGTATTCAAAGGTTTACGTTTGAATTGATTAAAAATTATAAAACTATTTTTATATTACACAACACAATGTTTTAAAATTTATTTAGTCTAACAAATTTATAATAAATTTTGCGTGGGCCTTACAAATAAATAAACAAAAAATTAAGGATGAAATGATTTATATATACTCTATTATTAAAATAAACTCTAGCAGAATAACAATACACTAAATATAATGCTTATTTTTTTTCACAATTGTTACAATTTGCATTATTTTATGTTAATTTAAAGCAATGTGATACGAAATAATTGATAAACTATTGCACATATTGTGTCTAAAAATTTTCTCTTTAATACTCCTAATAATTTTATTCGATACGAGAAGGTAGGAACCAAACTACTACCTTCATTGACGGGCTTCCACGTTATAATCACGTAGATACAGTTCACTAAAATACTTTTATTGTAAGGCTTTTAATTAAAATGCTTCGTGACCAAGTGTGAGGGATATAATAAAGTACAAAAAGCAAATTGCATTTATTTCCTTGTGTAATGACGTCACATAAACAGGGAATTTACGAACTCGAGTTGTGCGGATTACATTCGTTTGTTCGCATGCTTGCTTGTTTGTTTGTTTGTTTGTTTGTTTGTTTGTTTGTCTGTTTGCAAACTTTTCACGTTGATATGGAGATCCGTGTGGTTATTATTACGACCACGGGGTAAAACTCGAAAATGAAATGTTAGGCAGGAATTAATACAGAATGATACTGGATTAAATTTGAATGAGTGTATTTTTAAATTGTGATGTTAAATTGTTTATCTACTTTCTTACAATTGAATTTTTAAAGTTAACCCTTTCTCTATCCATGCAGTAACATAGATCAACTGAGGCAATTACATCGTATTTCTATAAATATATATATTGTAAAACTTACATTTTACCTAGTCCTAAAAAAATCATTTGCACTTAGAAATGACTAGCGGAAAACCAATTATGTAAAGGGAATCATAATGAAAATAATCATTTTTAATTTAATGCTATGTAAAATTGATGCGTTGCATGCCATCTGCGTTAGAATACCACAATTTAAATGTTGATAGACAAAGATGAGGATCATGTTAGATGGGTCTTTTGACGAATGACGAATAACGTTTGAAAATAAAATTAACGTATTCAATTATTATATTAATCATTTCTAGTGACATTTATTATTATAAAGTCATTTAAGCTTGTAAAAGCATTTTATTCCCATTTAAAGTGTTACAAAAATTCTTTTTTTTTTTCTATAAAATGATTTTATATGTATATCGTTCTAATTGATACATTTAATATGTATTAACACATTTTAAAATTTTATTATGTAAATATATGCCTTTCATTTGTTAAAAACGATATCATTGATAATGCCTTTAGTTGACGAAGAATCCAATATAAACACATTAGTTTGTAGATTATTAGATTAAATTAGATCGCATATCAAAATATTATGGTCACTCGAGGGTTTTGATTAATTGAACATAGGTATTTATTTAACCTTTTGGAAGGTTGTGGGAGAATACTTACCACATAGAAAGTAGAAATTCACAGACAAGCAACAGAAGTATATTAACCATAAAATGTAAATATCGTTTGTCTGTGAACGTGTCTACCATAGAACATGTGTAAAATTGTCGATTAATTTTAAACAGCATCTAACAAACAAACCACGCAAGTCACTGTACCGATATTGTATGTGTGTGTGTGTGTGTGTCATGAAAGTGAGTATATGAGTGGTGGGGGGCGAACCTTATAAGAGGCCGTCTCTGGGGGAAAAGCTCTCTTTTATCACAGCTTCTTCTGAATAACTAGTCTATCACTGAATGTATAATTTATATTATGCTGTTGTAATAAACGTATAATATTATTACCTGGAAAGACTGATTTTCATTTACATAGAATTGGGACCCAAGTAATTTGACAATAGGATAGAACCCACAGAATTATCAAGAAAAATTATCATAGTTATTAATTGTGTGTATTGTTGTAAAAAATGAGCTAGGAATAATTTAGAAAGAAGCCTCTTAGATAATGTTTCTTCTAAATCTAAAAAAGCATCTGAATACAAAAACAAAAGAAGGAATTTTTTGTGTATTTTTCGTATCCCGCGTTGATGTTCATGGCATCTGCATACAGGACATGGACAGAAGGTCTAAAATTCCCGAATTTAAAAAAAAATCATCTTTAAAATAAACTATTGCCGGTTGGTAGTTGCGTATCGCTTTACACTTATTGCACACGTGTTGCTTATCACCAGTTGTTATTTTATTTCGTGGAAAATAAAACTGATACAAATTTTAAACATTTATTTAACTTTATTCATTACATATTATTATTTACAATGGTTCTGTGTTTAATTTGTATTAGCATATTATTTTATAAAATATTATACATTTTATTATTAATTTTTTTTTTCTATTAAAAAAGTCTATAAGACAGAAAAGAGACACATCTTTATATTTTCGCGAAAACATATGTGAAATAATTTTTGCGACACCGTATCGGAAGTATTTGAGGAAGGTTGTGACCGGAAAACTTGTATACTTTAACTTTCACTTGCATTCAGATTTGTACGATTATGAACTAACGACACGTTCATGAATTTGATTTTAGAAATGTTTTATGATTTAAAAAATCAAAAAGTAATAATTTAATCAAATATCGTATGTACGTGATTAAAGAACTTTTGCGATTCTCTTACAGAATATTCATTGAGTATTATTGGTCTCAAAATAATAGAATGTTAGATTACAGTTAATTAGTTAAACTAATAAAATTACACGCTTGCGAAAATGTTTCTGCAACTCGACTCAAGAAAGCAAGTGTTGCACGACAAATGTGTATACAATTGAAACATTTTGACTTTAAAAACAGAGGTGGTAAATTATGGAGGAATGATAAAATACTAATTAAATCTATTAATTAGAAAGATACATATATAAAATCTACAAAAAAAAATTAACAACATTCATTTTACTTACACAAAAGACAGTACTAAGCTAGAAAATTAAAGCGATGTTAAAGACCTAGGAATAATCCTCGATAGCAAACTTCTTTTAAAAATCACATTTATCGAAGTATGAATCATACAATGCTATGATTCATACTTCGAACCTGTAAACAATTCCAAAATCCATATTGCATTAAATACTGTATTACGCATTTCTTCGTAGTCACTTAGAGTACGCATCTCAAATCTGGAATATAGTAAAATTTGCAAATTAGTAAAAGAAGAAGTAGACACTTCAATGATTTGCACGCAGTTATAACCCTTTTAAATGTTATTCAGTTAATAAACAGTATAGGTAACGATTCTATACAAAACAGATCAACCGAAAGGAAATTTCAATTCAGTAAATAGCCATTTATATGACTTGAGTAATTCACTAGATTAAAGACGGAACTAAATAATGTAAATAGCACGATGCGGCGAATAAAAAAAGAGCGCCATGATTACAGCGGTGATTTGCAGTTGAATGTGGCGGTGACGTCACCATTTATGGACACCATCATTATCAATGTTTTGGTTATATTATTTAACGAAAAAATCACAAATTTTTAGTAATATTTAAATAACTTCCTGAATATTGTTTTGGATCTTGTTTCAATTGTATCGCGATTCGCGTGATAGAAATTTCAGTATGATGGAAACCTCAAAGGGTTCCACCGTATCCCGCAATTGTTTTGAGAGTTGTTTACTCTAACTGTGTTATTAAATCTTCAAACCTTTTTTGGAATATATTTTAAAGTTAGAATTGTTAGTTTCTAAAACCGTGGCTTTCCTTCATAGCTAACATTTTTCTTTTCCTTTATTGTATGGCACAATTATTACATTTGGTCATTATTACATTTTTTATTATATTCAGTCATTAACTGGCTCCGATATCATCGTACCAGAGCCATACCTGAACAATATGTAGCAATTTGATGTGAGACTCGTTATCATATGAAATTCAGAAGGCAGCCAGAGAGAAGCTGTAGAAGTCATGCACCCCCAAGAGGGGAGGATAAACGTCACATTTATGAAGTCGCAAAACTCGGTCAAACTCCGGCAGAAATACGTATCCAGGTCGTAAGAGATATCAGTAGATGATCTTGATTGCTTTAAATGTTCATGTATTTTATTTCATTTATCACAAGCTGGTGACCTCTACCATCGAGATCCAGGTTTAAATCCCGGTGACGCAACAAAAATATTTTTAGATAAAATTGATTTTAAATATATATCTTTCTAGTTTATATATTTAATTCATATTTAAAATATTTTTTTTCATACACTATGTCATTTAGTTGAAAAATAAATGTCGGTTTAAAGGCACCGAAAAGAAAAATAAAATATTGAATCTCTGTCCATTTTATGAAAAACATTATTTTGGTTGTAGTAAATTGTGTTTCCGGTTGAATAAAAATCTTTGCAAGATGAAGCAGGTCGCCACTTCAAACGAAATTTAGTGGAAGCTACATAAAAACAATGTTCTCGGTCAGTGAAAAGCCGAAAGCTACTGGCTATTATTCAACGGTATTATATACGGTCTAGATTCCATAGTCTGAAAGGTTCATGCGGGTATGGAGAATGAACAACTGGACTATGACGGTAAGCAAATTTCAGTGTTTCAATTTTCTTCGAAATACGAATTTAATAATTGGTTTGATGCAAAAGTTCGTAAACACAGACCAGTAAATTAATACACATGAAATAAAGTAAACATATAAAAGAAAATTTTACACACATTCTTGCTGGAAACATAAATCCGATTTACGTAACAGTAAAAATATTTGCCTTTTGATAATTAAATCTTTGTGTAAACAAGATGTGTATTTTTTAAATTAATGCATATTATATTATCAGCGTTTAAATTTTTTTTCTAATAGAGTCATTTTTAAAAAAAAGTTGCGGAGGTATTTGATTGTATGGTACTAAAGTGATCATGGGGGTGATACCAAAATGAAAATAGTGAAACAAAAAATTTGCGTTAGTTCATGTCTATATAAACAAATTAATAATATATTCTCCCGCATTCTTTACTTTCAATTGAAACAAAATTCTTGTAGTTTTTCGTTTATAGAACTTCGATGATTTGTAAATGAAAAAATCGTCAAACTAGTTTTGTGGAGTAGCGTTGTTTGTAAGAGATTGTTAGACAGACGCCGAAAAATATGAAAATCGGGAGAATAGGAAGGAAGTGGAATATCCTTTTGCGAGTCTGTTTGTAATGAGCAGCATGCAAACGGGCATTAGCATGTTGAAAAATCACTTGGGCCGTCTTCGTACATTTATTTTCTTAATTACAGCGAATAACATTTAGTTTATTAGTTTTATACTAGTGTATAGGTTCTATCTAAGTAATAATTTAAAAAAAGTCAAATCTAGTTTATAACTTCTGATATAAATGAATAATAAAATCCCACATTTTCGTAAAAAAACATGAATTGTTTTTGAAAGCGCGCCCTTAATGTCACTGTCTTTCCATATTTTCTACAATTGGTTCATAGTATGCAGTTTCATGCGTTTCAACCTTTCTGTCCACTGTTTTTTGTGATGCATTAGCACTCATAATATTTAAAGGTTCTATTTTACAATGAATAATAATGATTATTAGTTAAGTTTGCAATGATATCTGCAACGGTACATGGTCGAGCGAGTCGAGTCGAGATTGCCAGCGGTGGGCAATGAATGGAGAATAATTATTGTGGGTGCGGAGAATTCCAGTTACTCGAACATTGGTCCCCGGTGTGAAGGCTCCCACGGTAAGTAAATGAAGGGATAATCAAACGTCGGTAAGAGAAATGCATGTCCTCAAATGAAGAAAATTTTCATTATATAAATCTCTGCTCTTAATATCGAGTCGAGAATCATCTCTGTAGCGTAATAAGTACCTAGACAATTTAACCGAAGCCTTAATTTTTAACTTGATGATTCAAAAATAAAAATTAGGATAACATTTATTTTTAAGGAGAGCACATTTTTATTCTGTAGTTGCAGTTTTTTTCAGAACAATGTTCTATTGTATTTTAATACAAATTAAATGCAGCAACTAGAAAGTTTATTTCATTATTTTTTGTTTATTTAAATTAATCAGTCAAGTCAACTAACGTATTATTTACACATACTCCTTCTTGAGATAAAAAGGTCACAAGACAAAGGGATAAATGTTTATATTAAACAGCTAGTTAAAAGAATGCATATATTTTTTTTACGTTAACCTAGACAAAGGTTTTAGGGTACAAAAGATCACTGAATTTTGGATATCGGTTGTAAGAAGTTCATCTTAACTTCTCAGTGTTTAAATAAAGTTGAACCTTTAAATTCGAGACTACGCTAGCGTGAGAAATATGATTCACGCTGTGCCCACGGTAGAATGCTGAATTACAGTACCACAACGATGGATAGATACGTAGGCTACAGCGGTTCAAATTCACCGCCGTTACTAGCCGGCACCGACACCAGCGACATCTCCATTCAATACCTAGCCTGCGGCAAAGTGCTGCCATCACAGTCTGGCCTGATCGCTCACCGATGACGCATTTTACGTTCCGCTGCCCCGCCACACCGAACACTGCCGACTCGCTCCACTATTCTTCAACCTCTATGTTTCTAGTAGTTCTCACTTCTCTACATTTCATTACACGCATACCTTCTATACTCTGTCACAATAAACTACTTTACACCAACCGCGCGTGTTCCTTCATTCTGACCACCTACTGCCACATATACGTTGCATTTGACTTGAGAAATCTTGGAGTCAGCTGTTTGAACGATCTAGGACCGAGACTTATAGAGTTGGATTACGAGCCAAGTCTCGTCCGATTGGGACCATTATATTATCTCAATACTAACATAAAGGAGGAAATAAGAAAATATCGAAGTATTATTTCATCAGTCATATGTTCAAACAATATCCCACATATGAACCTTTCGTTTTGTTATTAACTTCCACACTCACGTCAGCTTTATCAATTGTTCAGACTTGTGAAAAATTCAATTTGAAGATTTTCTATTGGTCACGGCTGCCACATGCAGACAATCTATCCCTATATACCCTATCTTTTATTATTATAAATTGAACATATCCTTTAATGGACACCGCAAATTTCCGATTGAACATTGGAAATATCGGAAAAATACTTTGTCCAAAGTTATAAAGATAATAAGGGGCGAATGAAATAGGAAAACCTGACACTAATGGTACCTTTGGAATGCCAACTTTTTGGAAAGGCCAATGAAATCAGGGTTTCCGCCCTAAATTTCATAAAAACCTTCCCTTTGAAACGGGACCCTGCCAATTAAAATCAGATTCTTTATTACTAGCAAATTATTATCGTTAGAAATTTAATTAAATGCTTTTTGATTGGATTAACAATGTTTATCAACGGAAGTTTTGCCCATTTCCCTAAATTCATATCCGGAACGAATTTTCAGCAGGACCGGCATATGATAAGGTTTAATTTAACGTATCTAATTTCCTTCATGTAATAATAAGTATTATATTTATCTTGGAGAAAAATTATAACTTCAGAAACGCATAACACGTTACACATACATATACCATGCTATCACTGCGTAAAACACGTTCTCTTTGGTACAATAAATTATTTTTTTTCAATTATATATAAATTATATTTTTAAGAATATTTTGAAGACTAAATTGAGCGGTTTGTATCTTTGCTAAATGTACATAGTGTACAACAGCATCGTGATTAGCGTGTATCGTAATATTAAAATAGATAATGTAAATTAGTTATATATAAGTTTCAGAGATTTACAAAATTGTGTTTTTTCATGACAGTGTATAAACAACAGCGAACCATGTTGCAAGAAATATTATTAGAATTTTAAAAATATGTAATAAGAGTCTGCATAATTAATGAACAATTTAATTTGTTGATTTAAGAAGTATATAGTTTTTATTTTGACTTGACACACACACACAAACAATTTTTTAAGTTTACATCACTACTGGTTTCGGGACAAGCAGTCCTTTATGTAAATTGAAATTAAAAAATATTTTATAATTAAGAACTAAATACAAATTAAAAATAAAAGTCGTATATTCAATTTATATCTGTGGATGGAAAAAACTGCTGTTCCCGTAACTAATAGTGAGGTTAACTCAAAAAATTGTGTAAGTATTACAAAGTTAAAATAAAAATTATATATATTTCAAAATTAAAATGTTACAAAACAATCAATGAAATTAATTTTTTGATATATTTACAGCGACTTAAACATTTTGTTAAAATAATACGTGAACATTAAACAATTACCATAAATTATAAAGATAAAAAAAATAATGATTGCAATTTGTTATTTGTAAACCCGCAATGTGTGAGAAAATATACTTACCGATTAGAGGTAAAGCTGGTTAGTAGAAGGGTGGGGGTGTGATTTAGGAATAGGTATTATAGTAATATAAGGGTGGAAAGGTATTAATATTAAGTATCATGACAAGATAACATATTCTCTTCACGGTTACCCTTGAACACCCCATATTTTCTACTTTATTCGGATCTAAGTTTACCTACCTTCAGGTAGTACTTCCTTTTTTAAGAATTTAAGGGTTTACCTACAGGATGAAACTTTTGGTTTACTTTATATGAAAAAATGAGCATTTAAGTACATTTTGCTGTTTTTTTTCCCCAAATAACACGTACTACAGATACAGATTTCATGTACAGTGCAAAATTATCGTCATATTCAGTCTTCTACTGGTGGCTTCTCTATGGAACTGAACATTTTTTCCATATCGCTGTCACTGTTCCGATCGCTTCGTCTAATCAATGAGATTTTGAGCTTTCAAGGTCGTTTTTTGTCCAATAGATAAATGAAAAAGTGTATAAATATATGAATTATTAAAGATGATACGCCGATGATGCAGTACTAATGGCGAATAATGAACAAGAACTACAGAGTTTCGCGAGTACAATGTACGATGTATGCAAGGAAAGCGACCTGATGAAGTTAACAAGTCGAAAGTGGTGGTATTCGAGAAGAAGGAAGGCGAGACACCGTGCTAAATACTTGTAGGCAATGAATGTTTGGAACAAGTAGATGAGTTTATATATTTGGGAAATATGTTTGATAGAACAATGAAATGACAATGATATCGAAAGGAGGGTGACTGCAGGAAATAAAGTGAACGGCGCTTTGAATGGAATTATATCTAACGGAAATTCGACAACCAAGGCAAGACTTACGGTGCACAATGGTGTCCTGGTATCGACACTGATGTATGGAAGTGAGACCTGGAGCTGGCAGAAGAAGAACGAAAGTAGTCTGAGTACTGTGGAAGTGAGATCACTTAGGTGTATATGTGGCAAATCTACTTATGACAGAGTAAAGAATGAAGAAATAAAAAAGAATGTAAAGCTGATGTTAGTATAGTGAGTAAGATTAAGAAAGGATCACTTAGGTGGTTTGGTTATATGGAACGTATGAATGAGGAGAGAATGGTAAGAAAGATATATTAAGCATATATATATTAAGTATTGATGGCACCAGAAATAGAGGACGTCCGGGGAAGACTTGGCATGACCAGGTAAACCAGATAATTGAGGATGGTTCTCTAAGGATAAGCCTCAACAATCGGCAAGCTTGTATGAGAAGATGTATGAATGAGGCGAGAATTGTGTCAGGACAGAGGAGTGTGGCACTCTATCCTTTCTGCCTACCCCCGTGGGGAAACGGCGTGATGGTAAGTAAATAATTATTAAGGAGAACAGATTCTTATTGTGAAGTTGTAATTATTCAGAACATAGTTCTGTGATATTTTAAATACTTATTAAATGTATTAATTAGAAAGATATACATATAAAATCAATTTTATCGAAAAATATTGTTGCGTTACCGGGATTCGAACCTGGATCTCTTTCCAAACCGGGGAAGGTGAATTATCCAACTATCTACTTTGACGACAAATTTTCGAACCTATATGTTACACTTTATCAAATTAATACATCTATCGTTCCATTATTTGATAGCCATGTACTTTGTTTTTACGGAATCTTAAATAGATGTATTTATTTGAAAAAGTGTAACATATGGGATATGGAATATTTATTACATCGATTGTTCATGTCTGTTTCCTTAACCTCACATTTTATCATGTCTCTTCGTGTGTTACCTAACGTACACCTTTCCATGCTCCATTAATAACTAATGAATATAAAGATATTTTTTTTAATTTTTAAAATTTTACATAATATATAAGTTTCATGAATTTGTTATAATTGATATAGAGTTAGACGTTATATATTTCTAATCTATAATATTATTAATGATCTAGTTGTGTGCTTCTGTAGTATTCATTTAATTTACTTTTTAGTTATTTTATATTCTTTATCTACGTAATTTGTATAGGAAGGCTATTGAAATTTTTTATCTCTAAGTATATGAAACTTTACTGATAGTATTTGGTGTTACATTTAAGAATTTTAAAATTATTTTTTAATCTTATTGATGTATATGTTTTACAATATTATTATCTTTGAATAATTGATTAATTGAGATTTTTTTGTAAATATTTTCTATTTTAGGGACTAGGAACTTTGCAAAAAATGTTTGTGTAAATGTTTTCTTAACACCGGAACATTTATTGTCAACCATTTAATTAAAAGACTTTATATGTAAGATATTTATTATATATTATACAATAGAACTACATTCAAAATTTGCAACATAACAGTAAAAACGCAATTTCATTTAAAAATTTAAAAATATATATTTTAATCTTTTGATTTAGTTCGTCGGTTTAACAGACCTGACAACACAAAGAGCCCCAGGGAGCATGCATTGCACTATTGAAGAATCCCCCATCCGTACGTGATCTCAAAATATAATGCAACCGCGCTCAATATCACGAATAGCGTGTACCCTATTGCGACGCTCAATGAGCGATATTGTCATGCGGGTGCAGCCAAACTATCGCAATTAATGGAATTTCTGCAGGGTGGTCAAAACATGTCTAAATATTTATTTTAATTTAATTCTTTCAGATAATATATTCGTTTTTTTAATACTCATTCAATTTTCATTTGAATGGAGAAGAACTTTTAAAATTATTTTCTAAGCAAGTGTTTAAAGTATTTCGATTCTAATTTTTTACGTTGTCTTGAAAATACAATATTCTTTTCTATTAGGATCATGATTTTTCTCTATTTCGCGATTACTATTGTGTGTCTGTCTAAAATGCATGTATTTTTTTTTATTATTACTTATGATTTATACAAAAAAAATTATATATATACAAGTTTTTATAGGAATGCACCCATACAAAGAAGACTTCACAGATTTAGGAAAGATTTTTGTCTTGTAGATTTATTTACGATGATCATTGTTTAAATACAAGAGTGATTTTTTGATGCTGTTCTGTGTCAAAAGTGTAATTGATTTTATAAGTCATTTTGTGTTAAACCTGAATTTTAATTGTTTTTTTTTTTGCTTAACTTTACATTTTTTTTAAATCAATTACATCAATTTCTGTTTTGTATATATTCCACGCTATTTGTGTAGCTGCACATCTTTTTTTAATTATTAATGTTGTAAAGGTGTGAATACAATATAAATAAATATATATGATAAACTATCAAATGATACCAAAAACTGTTATAAAATCATTTCTATATTGTTTTTTTAATGTCAATCGAACGTCTTTTCAGATGCCAATTGGAATTCATTATAACTAAGGGTTGCTTTGATAGTCGTGTATTGTGCAAACAAGTTGGTAAATATGAACAATTCCTCTCGTCGGAAGCCCGGCCCTCGGGTCCAGATGTCGCTTGTGTCGTCGGAGTGCTGGTAGCGGCATTAATGGCGGTAGATTTAAATCGCCGCTCACACAATGTTATATTATAATAAAATTCAAGTTCTAATTTATTTATTTTTGTTCCAAAAACACCATGACACGTAGTTAAAAAGAAATATTTTTTATTAAATATGGATTTTAAAGGGTTAAAGTAAACTTTTATTTTTTTTTTGCGTATTTTATATACGAGTATATTAGGTACGCAGAAAGACTTTCAAATAAATATAAGATATTTGACTAAACTCTCAGATGAACCAAACCTACTTGTGTGTATTCAAAATAATTTATATTTAAAGTTTTTTTTTCCTTTCTACATTATTTATTCACAAGTAAATGCCGAAACTTTTGATCCTTATGTATGCATATCCGTAAGTAAAATGTTACATCGTATATTTAAAGTTTTCAGCTTCTTCGAAAAGCCTCTGGGTTAAGGTATGCGATTTATTTATATAGTTTCGCACCCATTTCTTGATTGAAACTACAAGTAAGTTTGTAGAAATGAAAATACTATATATCTGTATTACGCGTGTTATATATTATTTATTCGGAGAACACAATTTTTATTGTGAACTTGTAATTATTCAGAATATTTGTCTTGTTATATTATAAATACTAATTAAATGTATTAATTTCAAAGATATATATTGTTACGTTGTGCGCTAGCACCGGTGGATAGAATGCCAGCGCATCACGCCACCGGGTAGTCCCAGTCTGTGTGTAAGGTAATGTGTGGTGTCGGTATGCCTGTCTCGGAAGGATGGGAATGGTCTCAGACAATAACAACAATTGATTTCAACACATTAATCACATAAAAGATAACAACCCGACATTGTTAGCACGATAACTGTCTTTGATACCTTCTTTCTTCATGTTAAACTCTCCTCTTAGTGAGAATACATAATGTTATCGTTTTAGCACGCCTCGATTTCTACCCAGTTTGCCACGGCGTCCAGCGCCACGCACCGTACCAGAAGTGATCTCTTCCTCCAGAAGGCTACCCCGATGCCATCTTATCACTGTAGAATCTGTCGAGCCCAAGCGTCTGCCATCGCTTACAGGCAGTCTCGCAGCCAGTCCCAGTGAAGAGATTGTTCTCACGCGCGGGTAGATCATGGTTTTGACTCGCTTGGATCTACCACGCCTCATTCAATCTTCTGTCCGGCACTCCACCTCCGCCGCGCGCTCACACCGAAGTCCCCCCCTTTTCTTCGAGCCTTCTCCTCCACCGGCCGCGTTTACCCGGATCAGTAGATGGCGATCCGTGTCCTCGCGCATTTTTTGAAATGTCACAACACATAAAATCAATTTTATGAAAAATATTAATAATATATGGCTTTCAGATAATGGAACGATAGATGAATTCATTTGAAAAAGTGTAACATATAGGTTCAAAAATTTGTCGTCAAAAATAATGTCGCTGTAGCATAGTTAGATAATGTACCTTCCCCGGTTTAGAAAGATATCCAGGTTTGAATCCCGGTGGCGCAAAAACTATATTTTTCGATACAATTGATTTTATATGTATATCTTTCTAATTAATACATTTAGTTAGTATTTATTAAATTATCTAGTCAGGATTATCGCAACAATGTTGAGTTTGTGTAAAAAGTGGGTGTTTGTGTAATAAAGTAAGGAATGAAATTTTATTACATTAATTTTTGCCATTATAAAATTTCATTTGTTAGAAAACGGTCGCTTAGCATTTTAGGTAGGTACTAGATACGTATAATTTTTTAAAATTTAAATTTTTAGACAGATACGATGTAGGTGTTGAATTAATAAATAAATTATTTACCTACCTGCCAGAAGGTTAAAAGACATTTTAATTTTTGAATTTCTAAAAAAAATATCTAAACATAAGTTTGACGTTTATAGGCAAATAAAGTATGACGTGACTGAATACAATTTGTAGTCACCATGATAACGAGTGTGACGTGTTTATTTCGTAAAGTGTTAATCCGAGATTACTTAATTTAGAATTTTTTTTTAGTTTTTGACATAAGTATCTAAAAGTATTTTAAATGTTTCTGAATTAAATATTTTGATGTAATCATTTTCAGGATAAAATCTGACCTTAATTTATTAGATAAATCAATGAAACAAAGTACATCAATCACTTTTGAAAAATGTGTATATGGAATTCACTTTTATAAATCATTTTCATTTGTTGAGGAGAACACATTCTTGTTGTGAAGTTGTAATTATTCAGAACGTAGGTCTGTGATGTCCCGGTAGCAACAACAATAATTTTCGATAAAATTGATTTTATATGTATGTTACAGTGGATGTGTATTACCAGTGAGAATATATTTTCACTGACGTTTCAGTAAATCATATCCGAATACGTTTCCACCAGTGGAAATATATTTCTACTGGTGGAAATATAACTTCACTAGTAGGTTTTAGCAAATGTATATTCTACCCTAACCTATAATTGAACCTAACCTAACCTAACCTAACCTATGTGTTGAAAAGGAAATAAAAATGGCTAAGATTATAAACACGGTAGTTTATGCAGTAAATAATTTTATTTAATATAAATGAAAATACTATAAGCGAATAAAAGTGACATTTGTAAACGCCACCCACGCCAACAAACTATTTGTTGCCATGCTGTAGGGCGACACATCGACACTTGAAGCCAAGTATTCTCGCTTGTCAACGAATACAAACTCACTAAATGTAACCAGTGAATTTGTATCTTCATTGTTAGATATACATCCACTGACCGGATTAGCGAATATATACTTTCACCAGTGAAAATATATTCTCACAGGTTCACTGTAACACGTATATGTATTAATACATTTAGTTTTTATTTTTATTTAGTTCACTACTTTGCTACAAAGTAGCGTTCATTTTTTCAATATGTTGGGTCAGATCTGACCCGGGTGTTTGTAAAAATATGAATAACGCTACAAATATTAGTTGAATACTGTTCCTTCTAGCTAATCTTTTATTAAATATTTAATAAATATTTAACAAATAATTTAAGATACAAATAAATGTTAACCGACGAGATTCAAATGAGTTTTTTCATGTTTCCACGTGTTTTTAGAGATATTCAAATATTACTAGTTAATACTTTTACTGTTGCTTAAATGTGTCAGAAACCATCGGATTTATGTTTCCACAATGAATATTTGTAGAATGCCCCTCGTCCCGTAACTAATGTTCCAAACTCCTCTCCTATATGTACACTTTATTTCATGTCTATTAATTTACCGGTCTGTGTTGCTGCCTTATTTTTTAATTTTAAAAATAATATTTTACTTGAAATTCTATGTCTTCATTTTATGTTTTTGTATCGAAAAATGTATCGTATCTCCAAGGCTTGCTTGCCGAGGATGCATTTTAAATCACTTTGAACTATGCTGCAGCTATTCTCTTGTTTCTCCCCCATCCTTTATTGCCAATTCAAGTTAAAAATAATAGTTTCCGATATAAAATAGCATAGTTTAATAATACTGTATAATTGAAGCTTTAATTTATAAAGGGATCGATGATTATTAATGAATTAAAATGTACATAATAAATTGAAATGTAAACAATCCCGGCAGGCTAAATTCGGATAGACCAACAGCCCAACAACTATCAATATAAAATGCTAATTTATAAAGTTACACGTTAATTGACTTTGTGTTGATTGTAAACAACTCCTTTATTTACAATATTCTATAGAGATTGTATGGACGCTTTGCTTAATCTAATTTAATATTTGATTGTGTTGAAAAATATTACGACAGTGATATTACACTGATACGAGGGTATCAAAAGGGCTCAGTGAAAGATAGTAGAAAAAGGCAGAAAAATTATTCAGGAACAATAATTCAATATACAGCGGGGTAGAGCAATATAGAACGAAGCGGTGATGGTGGAGGCTTGAAGACTGAAAAGATTAACAGGAGCGATGAAGGCAGCGGCTAACATAGCGGCTGGGTGGCCCTGAAAATGATATCTTCAGTGGCGCAGTGCGTCCAGCGGGAAAGGTAGCCTAGGTGGGCCGAGGCGGTCAAACTCCTCGATGGGTGACGGCAGCAATGGGGCAGCGGTTTGGCTGAATAAGACCAAATGGTCCGGCGTGGGCAGTTATCCTTGTAATGGCGACAGCAGTCATGTCTATTCAGACAACGAATCAACGTACGAACGGTACGAAGCTCCTGGAGTGGCGGCGGTGGCAGCTAGCGGCACACTCGAGCAGAGTCACTGGATTCACTGTCCAGAACCGACTCGTGCCATCCTCGTTGCCAGCAAAACTGTAAGATTCTTGTGAACTTATTTATATGTGCCGCGCGCGGTTCATTATCCCGTCTTGTGGCGGTGTAGTGGGGGAAGGCGCGCACCCCTCCGCTTATAAGTCGCCCCCTTGAAGCGGTCATTGCTACGCAGAGTAATGGCCGGCGGAATTTACCACAGCGGGTTCAGGGCAGTTGCATAGAATTGTGTCGTCTGTGCCTGATCCCTGTAACTCCAATCCCTGGGTCATTTTCTAGAATTCAGGGAGCAGTCATTTCTAAAACAAACTTAAAGCAGGCAATATTTCTTCATGCTGATGTTCCACACCTATCAACACCACAACCTGTCAATATTTTATTCTGTTGTTGGCACTCTAAAGAAAAAACCGACACAACTATTTTTGAATTGTTAATACTATCAAATGACAATAAAAACTATCATTTTGATTGATAGCGATAAGACCACGTAAAAGACAGCTAGTAATATTATCATCATCATCATCATCATGGGTCCTGGCCTTCTCAAAAACACAACCACACCGATTTCTGCACAGATCTTCTTTCTGTCAATTGCTAACATCAAGAATTCAGATTTATATTCATACTGTATTGTCACTTCATTTTGGATCTATTTATTCTATATCTTCCTTGAGTTTTTTATTTTTATATTGAGTAGATATTTAGCGGGTTGCTCATCATTAATACTTTATGCTACAGCATAACCATTAAAGCCTCCCTAATTTTATGACTTTAGGCTCATCGTACAGGCAGTTCGTGATTATGACCCCTAAGCCACGCTCCATTTTCTTTAACATTTTACTGAAAATCTTTCTTTTAAATACGTCTTCTGTTACTTCATCTTTACAAATTATTGACGCATAGGCAAGCTTACTTACTTACTTACCATCGCATTATTTCAGAGAGGATAGAGCGCCATACTATGTCCTGACACACAATTCTCGCCTAATTCATATTCATACATCTCATACAAGCTCGTCGATTATTGAGGCTTCTAAGAGCACCATTCCTTTATTTCTGGTGCCATCAACAAACGTGTCATATATCTTTCTTACCATTCTCTCTTTATTCATCATTTTTGTATGACCAAACCAAACCAAACTAGTGATCCCTTTTTATCCTTAATCATTAGATAAGTACTGGTCTTAAATATATATTTACTACGTGACTTTATAATTAGGCAGAATATTTTTAAAGATTCGGGATAGTTGCAATTGAACAATATAAACAATGATAAAAATAAATTGCCCCAGTCCTGAAGAAGATACGTTAGGATCGAAACCGGTTGGCGAAAAATCTACACAGCGGCTTAATATAATTTTAAATTATGTATAACCAAACATCAACAATTAATAAATCAATCAAAATATAATGACATATCCGTTCGTATTTTGAGTACATTGAATCATGATACTGCCGCAGTAAACTATCCCTGCAGCATCAATACTCTCGGGAACTATGGACCTGATATATCTGTGACCAGCGCTGGTCGGCATTTCATCCCCGGACTCGTCGAGTTTATAGCCTCCAGCGTAGCGGTGTTCTGTATCAGATAAACCAGTTAAACTTGTGCCAGAACTGAATAATTGAGGAATTATTTTTCACTTTATTTTACTTCGAAGCACGTAATAAAATTAAATATATCTTTTGTGTACATATAAAATAATAAATGTTTACCTAATATAATTATTAAGCTACATTTATTTTACTTTTAATTTAACTAATGGTATTATGTAAAGAATAAATTTCTCGTTTTCGTGTTTTTTCTAAGGTACAGGTTTTTCAATCTTTATAATATTTTAACTAACTAACTTTGATTATAAAAATGCGGAAGGTTATATATTATATGAAGATTTCAAAATATACTCCGAAAATAAATATTCGTTAACATCATGTTAGATAAGGCATAATTCTATTGCTATTTACTTGAGTATGGTAAACGTAACATACTTATATGAGGACATGTTTTACAAACGAAATAACTTAGAAATTAGTCACAGGCATGGTTTGCAAGTATCCTTTTTTTCTGTTAAATTTTGAGTTTTATGTATTTATTAGTTTTTATATGTTTATCCACGTTTGTAACAAATAGTGTACAATATTACCTTTCTATTGTTTCAAAATTCCAACGGCTTTTATGAAGTTAGATAAACATAATAAAAAAATGATCTATAAAGACATATATTTAAATAAAAAATTTAATGTATTCATTATAAAGATATCCCGGTAGCAACGACAATATTTTTCGATAAAATTGATTTTCTATGTATATTTTTCTAACTAATACATTTAATTAGTATTTAAAATATCACAGACTTATGTTCTGAATAATTACATCTTCACAATAATAATGTGTTCTCCGTAATAATTATATATAGATATAATTTATTAGATTGCAATTTGTAATAGGTATGTTAGAAATAAAAATATAATGGTAAATACATTTTTGATGGGTACGAAACGTGATGCCTAACCCAAATCGAATAAAATAAATATGCAGTTTTTAGCGTAAAATACGAAATTGAATTTGTTTTAATCGGTTACTTATTTTTAGTAATCTGCGAAAGGTTATATGCATATTCCATTCACCCCTCGATTCTTCGATTTATTGAAAGCTCTTTTTATTTTAAAATTTTTTTTGTGGTCGTTATGTTGTTGAATCTAATACCGCGTGGATTAATGGTCAGCTAAAGCTTTAGTCGGCCGGATCTTTTGTCGATTGGATCTTTTGTTGTGGACGTAAAGTCGATGGGCCAAAAGTCCGCGTGACATGCCCTGGGTTGAAGTGCCGTGGAAGAATACTTACATTTTTGAAATGTACAAATCTTGGATGTAAAAATAACAACTTGTGTTTTGTTGTAGAAATTTTTTACAGCATACATACGCGTTTATGACTTGGCTAAAGCATTAGAGAAATAAAGAACCTAATCTTGGATGTAAAAAAATTTATGACAAGTTATTTAAATATATTAGGGACCCCCAAGAGACCGTATTAGAACCAGTGCTGTTTATTATATACGTAAACGACATTTTTTTTAAAATTAATACACAGTTAAATTACATCACATGCTGACACGGTCCTAATAATAAGTAAAATTAATTGGGGAAGTATAAAATTAAAGGCCACAAAAGATATATACACAATTAACAACGTTTAAATATTATTTTACTATCATCAAAGAGTAAAAAAATCTTCGCTATTCCGTTTGCAATAAAATCACATGATTTTCCGAATAAAATCGACATCATATATTAATTCATGAACACTCTTCCACACATAATACAACTCACAATCATAATTATTGTCTCTCTAACTGCTCAATTATAAAAACAATAAATAAAATCAAATATCTTTATGGAATCATCGATAAAAAATCGAAAATGGAAAAATAAAATTTGTCAAGTTGTTAAAAAGATAAGTAAATAAATATACATATTTTTAAGAATCAGAACATTTTTATCTATAATACATTAGTATTTAGTATATTACGTTTGTATTCAATCCATATTACAATATGCTATCGTTAGTTGGGGATCGGCTTATAATACTAGTCTAATTCCAGTAAAAAATGCACCAAAACTTATCATAAAATTAATAATAAAAAAATCAAAAGCTTATTCGACAAAATTACTTTTTGACGAATTCAAAGTACGAACCAAGTACTAGATTATAAATTAGCTTAACAGTATCAAAAGATTTTTTGACGAAATTATTATAATTAGTTATAAAATTTAACAAAACATTATAAATGGTGTGAAATTAAGAAAATAGTATTGGAAGCAAATGAAAAAAACTTAATCTTAACAGAATTGGCTAGTAGTATTTTATATCCATAATATAACACAAAAAAAAGTTATTTACGAAATTTATGTGAAAGATTAAGATTACCTTTTACATCTTAGGAATTTTATTTATTAAATTAATTTAATAACTAATTAAATTAATTTAAGAAATAAGTCATATTTAGATAAGGAAACCCTGTTTTATTGTATTATTTAATAAAATGGATTTTAATCATACAAAAAACCTTCAAAAATATTTTTTTAAATAAAATAAATATAAGAATTGCTATCTATATTAGAAAATACTTCAGAATTACCAATTTTGAGAATGAAAATGATTCTTCATTTTCTTTTTAGAATCACAACAAATTAAAATAGATACAATATTACTGTCGTATTTATAGATTTAATCTTAAAAAATACATTAAAATAAACTTAATAATGAAGACATCAATAACGTTTCAATATTTATTTGCTTATTTCAGGAATTAATAGTAACATACGTAGATATATCAATATAAATAAAAAATAAAATTAAACATTTTTGAAAGTTCACGTATGCATCTGCTGGGAATGTACTATATGTCTATGTAAGAAAACTGATGTTTGTTTATATACAAACTATTATTTACTACAATCAAAGAAATGAAATGCATTATCCTTCGGATAGGATATGCACTTAAAGTGAATTCGATTTCTGGTTGGTATACGTGGAAAATGCTGACAGTACGTCAGTCCCGTAAATCAATCAGTTGTATCTCAAGCTGAAACAATCTCATTTTAAAATCCTACATTCTTGATACATTTATATTGAGAATTCATTTAACGTTTAAAAAATAGATGTACCAAATTTTGTTATTAAATCCTAATTTAATCTATGACGTATGTAAACATTAAAATAATCCATTGTGTTTACGGTATATTTTAAAAAAATCATTTACTTTCACACATATGTACGCAAAATAAACTAGATGATATAATTGTATTGATACATTTAATGTGTTGATTAACAATGAAGTTCTATAAAATGAATACGGTCTGGATATATAAACAAATTTAAAAAAAAAAATAAAAACAAAATAAAAATAAAAACAAAGAAGTAAGTAAAATAAAAATATTATAAATGAAATATAAAAAAATTACACCCTTTTCATACGAAATGCATTCAACAATATTATAAGAAAAGCGAAAATGTACTTAAATATTCTTTTTAATAAGTTAAACAATAGGCAACTTATATTCAAGATAGATATAATATTTATTATCTTTTGTGAGGAAGGACAATCCGGGCAGTAAATTGTTTGTTATTGTCATAATTAAAATATTTTTTTATGTAAAACTAAAAAAATATATATACATCATTTTTAATACGAAATTCAATCAAATTATAAAAGAATTGGAACTGCTATAATTTCAAAAATAAATAAACAAACATAACTATGTGATACTTTATTAATTCGGCAGTCCGTATAAATTATTGAGAAAGAAAGATAAAATAACAAATATATCATTCGAAAAAGTGTAATTGCCGACGGAATAAAATCGTTACTTGTGTCTTTCTAAGTGATGTACTTATCTAATTTGTTTTAATTATCAAGGAACTGTATTATGAATAACCGTAAAATCATAAAATAACATGTGATTACATTTAAATACGAATTATATTAAAAAATATTTCAACCGGATTTTCTTTGCTGCAAAAAAAACCAACCGATTTTTTAAATGAAATTAGTTTTGAAGTAATTGAAAGTATTTCTTATTACAAAGATATACATTTCAATAACCATTTTTATTCTGATAAAAATGTATGAATTTAATGCATTTTGACCATGGTCTAAACTTTGAATATATAATTAATAGCCATATTAAATATAAATGATGATTATTTTAGTGAGAGATAGATGCATATAGTTAAATGTCATCTATCTCGATACAGGTACGTCGGTCTCGGCTGCACATACTCAGGTATTGAGTCATTACAAAAGCTAGCCAGCTGAATCCACTTAACAGAGCAGTATCTATTATCGAACATGACAGTCGATTATTGGAAGGTACGCATGTACACAATAAACCTATTACAGAAGGACATTTTTTCAGTAATATTATTTTTACAATCTTAGTAAGTATACCTGGGTTTTGAAGAAAAGTACTGGGGGAAATTTGCATCACGGATTATTTTTGCTTCGGATACTTGAGTGTCATCACTCTTCATGAAAATGGATGAAATCTTATTCCATAATAACTATTGTAGACTAAAATAAGTTTAAACATTTTAACATACAAAATTTCATGGGATAAAATATCTGGTTATGGGAGAAACATAACTTTTTATTAGGGTTCCTTAGGTTTGGGTGCGCCAGTAAAAAGATGTCAAGATAAATAGCAATAAAACATGTGTAATATAACTTAACTGGATTACTAGCACGCATGATTGTTGGAGTGGAGCTGCATTCTTTGTATCCCCTGTCCAAAAGGTTAACAATATACGATTTGTCGCAAGCGGTGAGTGGTTATCCTATAAAAATGACTGTCATAGGTGACTTTTTGGGCGTTTTTTCACATTTTTCTCAATAACTCATATAAATCTCGTCATATAATATTAATTTATATCTCAAATTATTTAAAAAAAAATAATAAAAGATTAGCTAGAAGAATAATGGCATTAAACAAATATTTATCGCGTAATTTATATTTTTACATTTTTACCCGGGTCAGATCTGACCCACCACCGCAGAGAATGTGTTAATATGTATTTTGTGGTAAGTACGACTTTTTTTAACCAATTTGATATACACAATTGTAATTAGGTAAATTTAACTAGATAAGTTATCCTAGTGGAGTTTATTTATTATACTTAATTTTAATATATTTTCAAAAAAACATTTGACACATTTGAAAGAAAAGTGTATTTTTGCCAAAATGTTGTAAATCTGAGAAAATATTTTGTCTTTATTATAAAATATATTATATCCAGTATTTATTTACTCTTTTATTTTTACGCGTTCAATAATATTTTTAAAATTTTGGCTTCCTTCGGGGAGAACCATCCCGGCTCAAGCCTCGAGGATTTGTAGCTGAAGTATAAGTGTTCAGAATGTAGCAAATCCAGTGCTGGCTTCGAGCCAGACTTGCTCGGTCACGATCTCGGCCATTTCTTCTGCAAATGGACCCGCATCGTTAGTATTAACCCGAGATATTGCAACGGAAAATCTTTAGAAATATATAAGTTCCACGAACTGCAATTTTAAAATGTTGTTTTAAGTTTACCAATTGGTTGATTTCTATATACGAGGCACGTTTTTTAGGTACGTACTGTAATTTTTTTTACACATCATTTTTACAATACTTGACCTTCTTCGGACGCTACACATCTTAAACTACTTCTCAACATAGTCGCCACCATTATTCCGCATCAATTTTTGTACACCTTCGTCATAGATCGACGCCACCTAGGATGAAATTCATGTCAGTAATCCGTCTTTGTATCTCACAGTCGGCGGGCTGAACATTTCAACCACTCACTACAAGATGGCATCTGGTGAGTCAACAGATGAAGTAAACTATTGCGCATACGCAACATTGCAACCGCAGCGCTACACCGTGAATATTCAGCAACGGTACTTACTTTGGTATGTGCATCTATGTGTTTAAATAATAATTATTTTAAACTTCTTAGACAAAAAATTATACTTAGGTTTTATTGATAGAATCGACGTTAAATTTATAGAGTTTCGTCATAATGGATGGACATAAATGAAACAATGTTATTACTCTACTTGACTTTATTAGCACTACTCGAGTTTTAAGAGAATCAGTAACTCTCATCGACAGGTGAAGTATCGACATACCTATAAATGTTGTTTCTTTCCAAATCCACAAAACCACTTCTAATTTACATTTTCGCCATGAATTATTTCAATGAAAAATAATGAATGGATATTAATAAAACAGTGTTATAACTCTATTTGACATTATTAGCACTACTCGAGTTTTGAGAGAAACAGTAATTCTCATCGACGGTGAAGTAACGACATACCTATAAATTTCGTTTTTTTTCCAAATCCACAATACCACTTCTAACGTACATAAAAAACGATATTTATAGGTATGTTGTAACTTCACCTATAACTATAACTTTTGTAATTTTAATATTTATTATTAAAAATATATATTATTACATGAAAGTGTACTTTGTTAACTTTTTTAAATCATACCATTTAAATGAGCTTCATTTTCTTGTTGACAAATAATTGCTCTTTATAAATTATTTTGCATTATTTTATTAATTAATTAATTTATTTATTTATTATTTCTGCATATATCTGCGAATATTTTGTTTAAGCTCCTGAATTTTTGCTAGTCTATTCCTTGGCCTTATTGGCCTTTTAAGTAGCTTTACAAAAAAAAATCAGGCGCCGTCAAATCTGGGGAACGGGGAGGCCAAGCAAATTCTGCATTTTTTGAAATTAGCCGGTCACTGAAAATAGATCGTCGCGAAACATAATAAAATTCTATAATTTTAACGCGCTCTTGTACTGGATATGTAGTCATTATAAACTTTCATGTTTGAAAAAAAAATTAATTAAAAATAAACCCCGTCAAAGTTATAATTTTTAGTCAGTTCAAGTTGGCCCACCCTTTACTACACACATATTTTTTTAGTTAATATCACTACTAGTTTTTGAGAAGAGCAGTCTCTCCCATCTAAAGGTGTAAATTAAATGTAAAAACGTGTAAAAACTAAATGTATAAATATTTATTATTTAAAAATCTAAATGAGATAACGATTGATTTTAAGTAGTATTATTTTTATTGTGTAATTTGATTTTTTATAACAGCAGTACCATCAATCAACATTTAATATCATAATATCGCATTATAAAAATAATCAAAATTTATAGAAGTAAATAGAATTTATAAAATATATATTATTTGTGAAAAGCTGTATTGGTTTAACTAGGCTGACACCGACAGTGGGAATAAATATAGTTATACGAATAAATTCACAATTTCAAACAATTTAATTCTTATATAATATAATCATAATTGATAGTATCGCAAAATCCAAAAAGCTCTTCGTGATGCTTTCTCAGTACTAGAAATAACAGAAAAAAGTTTGGGTTTTGCAGTTTTGGTGTTTTAAGTATGGTAGAATGACAGTCAAAGCATGATAAAAAAAAATACGATACCTTGGGTATGTTGGCAATTTACTCATCCGGTACAGTAATACGATATTTCATTGAAGTAGGTATGAAGTATTTAAGTACACGGTCATTTACGCTTGATCAGACATGTAGAAGACACCAGCCGCGAGGACAGAATGAATCTCTCGTTCTCAGATCCCGGCAGTCTAGCGGGATGTTTCCCTAGCGGGTGTTCGACACATCACGTGTTGGTATGATCGCTAGATGGTATATAATGCCTTTCGCCACACAGTCAAGAGAAGACTAAGAACATGCCAAAGGATTGCACCCTGAATATTAAATAAATAGCCTTCTTTACTATCGGAAATTACCCTTTTGAGACAGTTAAATAAAATTGACCAAGAGACAAAAATTTGACAATATACAGGGTGTAACAGACTTAGTGCACAATATTTTATAGAAGTATAACTGACTAAATTATGATTTAAAAATGTTAAAGAAACTATTTTAAGGTCGCAGGGTCATTTTCATTATCAGGTATAATGCTTTCAAATTTTATATTACAAATATTGTGAGAATAAATCGTCGGACGTTATACAATACATAGTTTTTCATTCATTATTTTTTTAAGATTTGGAATAAGAACATGCTGAGGTAAGTCAATATTGCTGCGCCAAATCAACAAATGTTTGCAATCAAACTTGAATCAACACAAAACATCGAGTCCTGCAATCAAAAGCACGTGAAACGAACACAATCAGTGGTGTAACTACTAAAATTGAGCCTCAATGCAGAACGGAAAAAAAGGCCCTCTAAATAAGTATTGTATATCTATAAGAAAAAAATTAGTCTCTTATCTCATATAATTTTCCCTTTTTATGAAAAAAATATATGTAATATATATCGCACTTGCAATTTAAAAAATACTTTCCTTAACCCCACATATTATCGACATGCTTCTACTGAATACAACGACAATTTTTTACATATATTCGTAATAGGAGTGAAGACATTTTTTAAAAATTTTGTTATTCCATTTCTCGCTATAGATTAATATTAACGCTGGTAAAAGTATGGACGCCGCCAAAAATATCAACCATAAATTGATTGTATGGCGCGAAATTTCTATCTAACGTAGGCCCCAATGAACTGCAATGGTATAGTTACGCCGCTGAACACTACCCAACAAGGTGTTCGATGAAGTTGCTAAAAGAGCGCGATTGAAAACTGATCGAAGACAAAACAACGAGACTGCTGAAGAGATGAACGAGAGCCAAACGTCACATTGTCTACTAGCTTAAATAGTTTAAATACTAAATTAATGTATTAATTATAAATATATACATATAAAATCAATTTTGTCGAAAAATATTGTTTTTGCGTCACCGGGATACGAAGCTGGATCTCTATTTCCAATCCGGGGAAGTACACTACCGATTGTGCTATAATGCCAGTATTTTTCTTAACAAATTTTTGAACCTATATTTTACATTTTTCAAATTAATACACCTGTCGTTCCTTTATTTGAAAGCCATCTACATTATTTTTACAGAATCTCAAATGCCTTTGAGTAAACCGACTGCGGACGCCAGAATTATCAATTCATTTTTATTAAATTTTGAACACATTGATACAACATATATTATTAAGGAAAACACATTCTTATTGTGGAGTTGTAATTATTCAGAACATAGGTTATATAGGATATATAAACAATATTTTTCGACAAATTTGATTTTATATGTATATATTTATAATTAATACATTAATTTAGTATTTAAAATATCACAGACCTATGTTCTGAATAATTACAACTTCACAATAAGAATGTGTTTTCCTTAATAAATAGTTTAAACCGCTTTAAACCCGAATTAATTTTCCTTAGATAAAAAAAAAATTTTTTAATCAAGTTTGAGTTAAATAGCATTATTTTTTTTTAAAATATGTATGTACTATGTACTTTGAGATGTACAAAACTTCTTAGGACATTAATATTTTGATTATCGAGGTATCTTTATATATTATTATTGGAATTTAAAGAAACCATAAAAATTATTTGCAAATACGTGCTTATAAATTAAAGAAGAGTTAGTTACATAACGAATTTAGAAAAAACACAAACTATAATATTTATAAGTATAATAATTTTAATTTTGAAAAAAAAAGCGTATTTATATTATAAAACGTTTTACAAGTTCATAGAAACATAGATGCACATTACATTTATAACAATAAATGGTAAGAAAAAACAATCACATTACTAATTATTTTTAATTATATTAGCATTATTTATCATTCTGTTATGTGAACAAAAAATTTAATACATAAAATCCAAGTATTAAATGTTATAAAACTAGAATGTAATCGAAACGGAATGCACATGATAGGGTACTTACATTAATGTTCATTATTGAATATTTCGTTGAATACATACCAGAATTATGCTATTCTGTTGGGAAGATTTAATTGCTAGAACTTCCAGAAGCAGAAACCAAAAGTAATCGCAATTATATGAATTAATTATTTCTCAAGACTATTTTAGTCTACTTTTGCAAGTGACAATTTTTGTCAGCATTTTTCAGTGAAGTGATAAAATATTAAATCAATATGTACAACACTCGGAATTTCGGGTAAAGCCGGGTAGCAAATTCAGTATTAAATAAATTGTAAAATTTTTATTTGAAATGTTCCATTTATCAAATAAACTCGGGTTATTGTGGACCGAATCCAATGATAAATAATAATAATAGAAAGCCAGGAACAGAGCGCCGACATTATTGGAAACCTGAGAGGAAGTGAAGATCTTCGACAATTCTGCCAGTTGACTTCTCACATTGTGCGCCATACTACAATATTATATATACTAGACGTACTAGAAAAATGAATGATTCCTCGATTCGTGACAGAAAATATATTGAAAACTATAGAGAAATTGAGATTCATTGTTATTGACAAACTGTCTTTATATTTTTTACAAATATCAAATTAATTTTAATTTATTCCCAATAAATTATACATTAACTATGTATATTTACTGTTTTCGAGGTAAGTTTGTAGAACTCCATAATCACGTGTGTGAAAATACAACACTTGTTTTTTTATTTTACTCGTTTAATTTACTTGAGATGCGTGTCGCCTTGTAAGGGAATTATCAATCTAACAATTTAACTCAACAATTTGTATTTATATATAGTGGAGGAGAGCTATATAATTTTATTTGGATGACATGAAAAGGGACAACATTCTTCATTGGAATTCTGAAGAATTACATAACTTTTTGAATGGTTCTAATTATTAAAGTAACCGTTCTGTCTTTTATTTTCACATATGTGATTAACTATGTATTTAATCACCGTGAATATAATATGGTAGTATATATGTATAAACTGGTTTCAAAAAATCATATTTCTTCATCGGGGTGATAAAAAAGTTTGATAAATAAATTGACAATAAATGTAATAATTCAGAATCGTTAGAAATAAGGAATTATGTACTTTAAATTAACCAAATTAATTTAACCAAAAGTTCTACCACACAAGTTATTTATTTACCAAATCATCATAACAATTTTAATAAGGTACTAGATTTATTAAATTAATAATATCTTTTTTAAATTGAATTTTCAAAATATTGGAATAATTTGACATATGATTTTAGTTTTATCGGTTGGTGTATGTACTGAGGTGGTTAATGGATAGTTTAATATTATTTTAAATTATCCATTAAATATTATATTATTTACGAGTAAATATCCTACTCCAAGAAAAAAATAATAAAATCTGTCTATTGATGCCTTGTAATTCAGAGTAAAGTTCGTTTTTTTGTAACTGCAAACACATGCTAAGAGCAAGTTTTCTATGTTAATTCGCTTTATACGGAGGCAGAAGAAACTATTTCAAAGCATTTTAGCAAAAGCAAATACAGAAGGACCTTCCATTAATTACATTTTCTTGGTTCTTTTCCTTCCACGTTGGCGTCGAAGCTTTGTCGACTTCCATGAAAGCAGTGTCAACAACGTTTTAACCGTTAAGCTCCCAACTGCAAGTTTGTGCAATCTGACTATTTTATTTTTTATTTGAACGTCCAGCAGGTCTCTAGTATTCTAGTTTCCAAACTTTTTTTATGGATTATCTGTTAAGAAAGATGATGCAGTTAGATGATATTTGTAATGTGTTTTTAGTTGGACTGAAATCTTAAGCAACATTCACATAATATATAAGATTTCTTATTTGATTTAATTTCACTTATGGAGGTTGAGGGTATATCATCACTTTAAAGTTGAAAGAGAGATTAAATGACATGTATGATGTACGCTAGTAGAAAACTGAGGTCCTGTAGGTGTTGCTGATTATGTACTGGTTATTGTGTAAATATAAATGTGAAAAGAATATTCAAAATTACTCTGTACTTATTTTTGTGAAACTATAATGGTTGGTTGGTAGCTAATTTAATAACTACCACGGTGGAAACGGAGCTCGTACCAAATCGAGCGACCGTAACGGGAACTGGTGAAGAAGTGGTTTGCCGCTCGGTCTATACTGATCGCGGAGCCGCAGGCCATGCTCAAGTTGTACTTATGTCTCCTAGTGATACTTGATACATTAATTTGCAATAATAGTTACTTGAAACGACTTCCCACATACTTTTCAGCGACGGTATGTGCTTGGGACATATATTTATTTGATGTATAAATATTAATTATTGAACTAAAATAATGCACTGTGCCTTCCCCCCTCTCTTCCACTCCCTTCACGGTTTCAACACCGACCGAGTCGATTGGATATACTTATTTGAGACTTCGCGTTTATACTGTGTCGGAACCTTTGACGAAAAAGTGATTAAAATATACAGCCCACATTTTGGAGATGTCTGCAGAATCTGGATTATGGTGAGTGCCTATTCCTTCCGTATCTTGAATTCTTTTGGCATCTATGCTTGTATGCAACATTATGATTTTAAAGTAATATTTATGCTATTATTAGGAGAATACATTCTTATCGTGAAGTTGTAATTATTCAGAACACAGGTCTGAGATATTTTAAATATTAATTAAATGTATTAATTAGAAAGATATACATATAAAATCAATTTTATCAAAAAATACTGTTGTTGCGCGACCAGAATTTGAACCTGGATCTCTTTCCAAACCGAGAAAGGTGCATTATCCAACTATGCTAAAGCGACATTTTTTTGACGATAAATTTTCGAACCTATATGTTACTTTTTTCAAATTTATACATTTTTATCATTCCATTATTTGAAAGAGCCATCTACATATAGGTTCAAAAATTTGTCCTAAAAAATAATGTCGCTGTTGCATATTTGGATATTGCACCTTCCCCGGTTTGGAAAGAGATCCAGGTTCTAATCTCAATGCCGCAACAACAATATGTTTCGATAAAATTGATTTTTTACGTATGTCTTTCTAATTAATATATTTAATTAATATTTATTCATTTACTTTCATCCGTGACTGCAACAACTATTGTCAATCTATTCTCTATATACCACCGTGTATAGTCAACGTTATTGTCAGCATCCCTTCAAATACTCTATCATGTTAGTACAGCCCGGAACATTGTACTTGATAAATCTCTCCATTCCTCTCAGCTCTAGACTTCTCGCCAATTGTCAACAACAAATGAGATTCTTTCAAGTCATCATTCCTTGCATTATATTCTCTCTGGTGTACAAAATATCAGGTGCCTACATGATGAAGACCTCTTTTCAAATATTAATGGTTGAATGTAAAATATGTTTGGAATTCCACAATATTTTTAAAACAATTAAATATTCAGAAATACACACGGTCCTTAAGAATGCCTGTACCTATAAAAGATAATATTTACCCATGGTGATATCCGTTTATAATGAGGGTAAATGACAAACACTCGTATTATATATTATCACTCTTATATAAATATATTTATAGCTGTAAAAAAGAAAAACCCTTATCCGTAACTGAACACTTCGCTAATAAATCTCAAAAATGCCGATCTGATAGCTGCTACGAAGACTCTCTTTTTATGGGCTACGTTCTAGAAAACGGCTATCTACGCTTATATGTGCGTACATAGTGTATGAGTCTACGACGGGCCAGTATGGAGCGCGTAGTAAGTGAATTCCGTGCATAGCTGGTGCGGAACTTGGCTGTAAGTAATGATTTCCGGCACAAAAATGCTCGGAAGTCGACTGTAAACTTCGCGAAATTGTCGATAGGGTAAAGTTTCTCTTGAAAGGTTTCCCATTAAGCTTCGTGGCGATATAAAATGAAAATCCTTAAGTAAATATCTCACACGAGTGAATCGTTTTATTTCTTTCTTGTATAACGCTGCCCCTCACTACATCGCTTTTGTCATATTTTTTAATCACATAAGTAAAAATAAAACACTGGTTTTTTTATTCAACTCGTTTTATTGTATAACATTATCAATCCCTTAATGACAATGCCCTTACAAGGCGAAATGCATCTCAAGTAAACTAAACGATTAGAATAAAAAAATAAGTTCTTTATTTTCACACATGTGATTATGGAGTTCTATAAACTTACCTCGGAAACAATAAACATGTTTTTTAATATTTTAACATGACGATAAAGGTTTTTTTTTCTAATATTTAAATATCTAAAATACGTGAAATGTTTCAGAATATATTTTTGTGATTCGAAATTAATACTGATGTATTTATTTAAATTATTCTAAATAAAAATAAAATTAATAAAACGGCTAGAAATTGAACGCCAATGTTGGTCTAGTGGTTAAGAAACGTCATGAGTTCACGCCTCGTTCCAGCAAGTTAATCCAATTTTCATAGCACAAGCGTTTAGCTTAGTTTAAAAATAGTAAGAATATTGGTATGTCATGTATTCCGTGTACGCGTCTATTTTTAAAAAAGCTCCCACGAAATAAGCGAAACATACACAATATATAAAAAATTTAATTTACAGACAGGTATAATTAGTTATTTATTAATATGGGTTTATTACAAATGTCACCAGTTACCAATTTTTTTTTAAGTCAAGTTGACGTCTGCTAGGATCAAGGTCACAATCTACACTGACAAGACGAGCATGAGGAAACGTGTAGATAGGAATTTGGATGCGGAATTGTGTCAATAACAACGGTTGCGGTTGAATCGAAAAACGCGCGAAAAGTGTGTATTATAAATTCGGCGTCCCTCAAAATCATACATAATTTTAAATATATTTAAAAATTCAAAAGTGGTAAAGAAATTATATGAGGAAAGTGTTAAAGGCAACAGGAATAGAAGGCATACGAAAAAGACCTCGTATGACCAGCAGTACGCCAGGATACAAGAGAAGAGTATATATCTTGTCTGTCTTTCATTACAGAGAAACGGCATAAGTAAGTTTGCATGTTTTTATTTAAAGCCATTTTATTAAAGTTTTCGTACGAGCGTCATACTTTATGTCTCGAAGTTCGCTACTATAATATAAGTATTCAAAATGTAATGCCCTCTCAGGCAGACGAAGCTTAATATTTCGTAAATGGAACTCATTTTGAATAATGTGCTTTTCGCATGTCCTTAACAACGTTGTACCTCTTCTTCGTCTCTGAAAAGGCTGCACATACCATCACAAGCATCTGACGAGATGCCATAAGTATCATAAGGTAAAAAAATCATGGACTGTGTTTGAAAATATGATGACCAAAAATGATATACCTTGTAATCAGTGGCGTGCAGTAGGTATGTACTTAAGTTATGCTGTTACCATGATATTATATAATACTATGTAATATACTATGTGCTAAATTGTGCATAGGTTTATGAACTTTCGTTGAACGGACGTCTTTAAGCAAAATGAATTAATCGTAATAAAAATGCGTTATCCTCGAACGCAAAGAACAGTCATGGAAACAACACGTTTACTATGGTACTAAAATTTGCGATATATTAAATGAGGAATTAGATGTTTCGATCAGCTCTAAACCATGTTCAAAACCTTTCAAATGCCATTCTGTTAGGAAACAGCGTAAGTACAACATGGATCACATGATCCATTTCTGACTCTGCCGAGTGGAATTTTCAATTCAGTAGGTGGCAATTGCATAGCTTGAATAGAACGACAGATTAAAACAATGGCTAGCAATTGTAGTAGCTATAAATGAATAATAATCAAGTAGAGGACCACAGCGCTCCGGTGGAGTCACGGGGTAGCATCCAGAACTACGCAATTAATGATTCTACATGGTGGGAGCTAGCGTAAATAAAACATAAGGATTATTTCATTTGTATTTGTTTCCAAAATGTTTAGTAATGCACAGCTATTTTGCCTGTATGCAGAGCACGCCCCTGCTCACAATCGAAGATTCCAGGATTGATATTTATAAGCAGTGACGTCTCTAGGTAAAGTGCCTTCCTTGGGCAAATTTTAATATACCGTTCCTACTATTGTTAAAAATTTGATCTATATTTTTTTATGATAAAATCTTAATACAAAATATATGTAATAATAAAAAAGAATAAACTCACCCAAAATCATCTGGTTTTGATTATCACCGTTAGTTTTTAAATGTTGCATATCATACTTTTATTAAAATATTCCAAGATTTTTTTACACCACTGAAACATCACTGTATAAAATTGAATACTATTTATTGCCCTTTTGCCGCAAAACTATAAAAAAAAATTTTCACTATTTCCGAGGTAATATAATACGATTTTAATATTAATAATTGATCGAATATTTATATTCCGCCGCCAAATTGCCGTCCCTTAAATTTGCTGCCCTTCGATACCGTCTCAACTGCCTACGCCCACGGGATGCCCCTGTTTATAAAGCTAGCATTTTACAAGCAAAGCGTTATTGGACCTGACAGGGTGTAATTTATATAATAGCACATTGTGTGTATTATAATGGCCCGTGTCCACGGATGAGATTTTTAAGAGATTTTTGACTGTAGACAATCTCGCTCTTACAAGATTCTTTGGATACGACGCTCAACGCTTGTTGTATGTATAGCAAACGTCAAATGTCAGTTCATTGACCATCAGTTGGGAGATTTTGAACCGTTTCGTGAATACGGACCATTAAACACCCTAATGAGATGCCAGTGTCACCACAAATATGATAACTTTCTTCAATAGCGGTTTTTGTTTATTCTTAAACACATATTTATTATCATTATACAGCATTTAATATTCCATATAGCTATCATAAACAGTATTTAATATACTTATATTTTATTCATTTGACATTTTTACAATTTTTTTATAACATGAATTAAGTATTTTACATTATTAAAATTACATGTTTTTTTCACTTACCTCTCTGAAAAAGAGAATAGCTCTTGTGCTTGAAAGGAAGTTACACTATAATAATTGTATATAGACAGTTATAGATTTATAGTCTATAATTATTTAGTGTCTATTTGTGTGCTTCCGAAGTGTTTATTTAATTTATTTGTATTCTTGTTGATCTAATGGGTAAAACACTCGCCTAGGATCCAGTATTCTAGGATTTGAGCCTTATTCCAGAAAACCAACGAGTTAGTCCTATTTAATTTAGCTATGCTCGGAAAAGTAGGAATATTGATTTGACACGTATTACGTTTACGCGTCTGTATATATATTTTTTTAAATTGTACATTACTATGTTTAATATTTAATGTAGTGCTGCAATATATTTTATTTTGTACATTGACTCAAAACTAAATTATCAACCCTACGTTCAACACACTAGAACTATAATATTGATAATAATGGGACGATCCTTCCGAAGAGTTTAAATTATTTAACACAATGAAAAGTGTCGTGTAATAAAATAGAGTTTTGACTCAACTTACAAAATAATCATGGAATTCTACAAAGTTTCACCAAAAACCTTTGAAAAGTTATATATTTTAAAAATTGCATCTTCCTTTCCGAAATTAAAATAAAAAGACAATTTATTTAAATAAATCGCTGTTTAAATGGAAGGCTTGAAACAATATGTACATAAACAAATATTGTGCATTCATAACAAAAATTATTTACGATACATATTTCTTAAAACACAGTGGAAATATTGAATGTTTGATCAAAGTTTCATGCCAAAATATTCCCTGGAGAAATAAAAAAGTAATAAAAACCCTTCAAATTGTTTCGGATACTCTCCGAAATTGGGGGTGATTTTCCCATCAAAGTCTCGGTTAACCGGGGGTTAAAGGAAAAATAAAACATTGAGCACTACCCCTCCATAACCCGAGGTATTCTGTTATTAGAAATTTAATAAAATTTTCAAACGCACCCGGAGGCAACTCATAAACCCTTGTTTACTTTTCCATTTACGGAAGATCGCTATATATATATATATATATATATATTATCTCATTGAACATGTGAATTTGACTTCACCTATTGGGAAGCTTTTAAGAATCGCAATATTTTATCATTAAACACAGATATAGCTTTTCATAATATAACTAAATTATATAAAACTTCGATGGCTTAATAATACAAAACTTTGAGAGGTTATTTTTTTATGAAAATAGATTTTAAATGCGGAGTTACAATTCAGAACATATTTTTTTAATATTTAAAACAAATTGATGCGTACTAAATCGGCAGAAATATTTTCCAAAACCCGCCCCAACAATAGAAAGACGCTTCTGGATACAAACATAAATTAATACATAAAATTTAACACTGTGTTTATAGACGAATAATCAATTTAAAAGATATACAAGAAAAATTCTATCTATCGAAAAAACATTTGTTTGCCACTGGGATATGAACCCGGAACTTTTCTCATCCGTGAAAACACTATACCATTTCGCCACAGCAACTGAACAGCAACATAATTAAATAAATCCATTTCATTAAATTTGGATAAACTAAGATCCAAATTAGTTTCAAACCAATTTGATTTTTAGGTTTTTTAAAGATTATTTTTAATTAGTTATTTATGTATTTGAATAAAAAGTTGGTAAACTTATTAACACATTATTAAATTTTATTTTCTCTTTTAAATATACTGACAATGTCTTTTCAGGTAATGAATCGTTGAAACGAGGGTGACCGCAGAGAACAAAGTAAACAGTGCTTTGAACAAAATTATAGCTAATGGGAACTTGTTAACAACGGGACATAATGGAGTCTTGGTACCTACACTGTATGGTGTATGGAAGTGAGACGTGGAGGTGGCAGAAGAGGAAAGAAAGTAGACTGAATGCAGTGGAAATGAGATCGCTTAGGCGTATGTGTGGCAGATCCATTTATTACCGAGTAAATAATGAAGAAATTAGGAAAGAATGTAAAGCTGATTTTATTATAGTGAATAAGATTAAGAAAAACATCACTTAGGTAGTCTGATTATATGGAACGGATAAATGAGGAGAGAATGGTATGAAAGATATATGACGCAAGTGTTGATGTCACCAGAAAACGACGACGCGCGCGGAAGACTTGGTATGACCAGTCGCACCAGATACTAGAAGATGGTCTTGTTAGAACCCACAATAATCGGCAAGCTTGTATGAGATGATGTATAAACGTGGATGAGACGAGAATTGTGTGCCAGGACAGAAGATCGTGACGCTCTATCCGCTCAACCCCCGCGGGGAAACGGCGTGATGATAAATAAGTAAGTATGAAGCACATTTTAGATCATTATACTTTCTAAACTTCTTAGTTTTCTTTAATATTTAAGATTTTTACAATTTTTTTTATAATATGGATTATTAATTATGTATTGTAGATTATTAAAATTACATGTTTTTTATTCGCTTACCTCTCCAAAAAACACTATCATAATTTTATATACATTTGTAGTCTATAATTATTTATTGTCTATTTGTGTGCTTCTGAAGTGTTCAATAATATTATTCATTTTCTAATCATGTGCTTCTGAAGTGTTAATTTAATTTCTTTCTAAGCTCTTTTATATCTTTAATTTGTGTAGGGATTTTGGATTATCATAGATATAATTGTTAATTCTGAATAAATCTCCATTCTTACTAAAAAACACATTTTTTGTAGATAGGTTTTCATGTCTTAACCACAATTTTAATTCTAAATTCAATAATGTCAGCTTTAACGTTTCAATAAAATGTAAAATGAATGAGATTGCTCAGCCAGACACAAATGTATCAAATCCATCATGAAACAAAAAATATATCAAATCTATTAGAAAACATGGAAAAACCCTGGTGAACTACGCATAACGCAATATCATCTTTAAATCTACTTCGTTTTCAATCATTTTACCTTTATACACATCTTATTCCTTCCCTTTGCCTCAATTCTAATTCCAATCTCCTCACTCTTTCACACATTCTCCAATACTACCAGATGTTATATTATCAGATGTGAATTTTGCATACATACATAATATTCTTGCATTTATTTGTTAATACCTAATGTTACTTCGTAGTCGAAACTGGGACACTACTTTAATACTAATGTATTTAATTGGTTGTATTTTATGATGTCCTTGGGATTATTTAGTTGTGTGTGTGAGTGTGTGTGTGAATGCCGCACCGTCGGGGCGCGTGTGCGTGGTGTGACCTTATCGTTTGACTTGTACTTGTGATATATCTTGTAACTAAATTGTATCTTACTGTAATAAACGTGTAATTATTACGAAGGACTCGAAAATGTTATTTTAATAATTGCTTAGGGTGGAGCGACTATGTCTGCAATTAATCCAATAATAGCAGCTCAGAAAATTATTTTAAAAGTTTACCTCAAAACCCCAATCACAACGAGCACTGACGAAATTTTCAATAAATTTGATGTTTTTTATATAAGACAAATATATGCTAATACTACTCTTAACTACATATATAAACACAAACAGACACATTTTAAAACAACTCAAAATATGATTACCACACGGACAAATACACATAACTTACAAGCCCCAAGAGCACATACAACATATGGCCAAAGGTACTACAAATATTTTGGGCCTAAACTTATTTAATAGAATGCTGAAAGATTTAACTCAATTGAATTGTTCCAATAACATAAAACTGAAAATAAAAACTTGAATTCGTAATATGGGTCGAGCTAGTATTGCTGCACTCACCCAAATATATTAATTCAAAACTTTTAATAATTTTTGTCACAAATTTATTCAAAATAATTTATTTGAAAGTCCACTTTGTAATTGTTTTTTATACATGTAATATTAATTTATTAGTACAATTTCTTATAAACTACACATAATTTTTCTAGTAGTCTTACTGCCCGTCTGGGCACAGTTCAACCATATTTTTACATATGCATTATATAGTTACCAATAAATAAATATCAGACTAGGAAAAAAAAGATTTTATTTATTTATTTATATTTATTTTATTTATATATATTTTGACATCCATATTTTTGTACTAACAGAGGTGGATACATAATAAACATACATAATACATAGTTTATTGTGTGGGATGGAGTAGACTTCACCTCTGATATAAACAGCGTTGTTCTGGCTACTTTGCTAGACTAAAGTCTGTGTTGAAGTAGCCAGTTTTTTTTTCGTGCTGTTGTGGTGTTATTTGGAACAAAAAGAGAATTCAAATATGAATAAAAAATAAAAAATAAAATAAATATATATGGAGTGGGAGTGTTGTAGGACTAGTGAATTATTAGTAAAATAATTGAATAAATTATATTAAATTGTTGGATATCCATGCTTCTGATTCATCTCTACCTGATTGAATCATATATTGCATTGTTTACATCTGAGCCATCCATTCTTAAATAATTACAGTAATCTTGAGGCTTTACATTTAATTCCTATTTCTAATTGACGCGATTTTATTGGTTTATTTTTAACAATCATTCTTTATAAAGGTTGTGGCGGTTTTCTTTCTTTTGTAGGATGACGAGAAGAGCTACTAGCGCTACCTCAACGTCGTAATTGCGCTGTACGCGCAATTGCGCTGTTGTTGACTGAGAGATTGTCACAGGATGGCCGCTACGTGTATAATCGAAATTGACCTTTGGTTAACTTGTCATGTATACCTGCCAGGTCAATGATAGTACAATATGTTTATCTAGCGGTAAGATACTCGCCTAATTACCGAGTGGTAAAGGGTTCGGTCCTTGTCCTGGTAGATCACTAAATCAGTCCTACTTTTATAGTTCAAGCACTGTATAAGTATAGTTTGGAAATGGTAAAAGTATAACATATCTTGTTACAAGATAATAAAATTTGTGTTCTTTTCATATTATATTTTTTATGTTTCCAGTTCGTTTATTCCGAAGACGTGATGTATAGGGATGCAGCATACAGAAATAAACAAAATAAATTAATAGGTATGCAGTTAAAAATCATGGTAAAGTATTTTAGAAGCCATATCACGTTTCCCTTCTTGTCCGATCATTTTATAAATTGCCGTACATGTTTCATATTTCATGGAACCGTCTGGAACGTAGGTTAGATTTGGATTGGTATTTGTGTTATATTTTGCATCAAATATATGTAATATCTGAGTTTTACCACATAGATGACCAAAAATACATAAGTATGGCACGTCCACATTATATATCCACATATATTATATGAAAAGATATGCAGATAGGCTATATGTTTTTATACGTTTTAAATCGCGAAATTTAGTTGCAATGGATTTTTTTTTCTTTTTATTGTGTAATTAATTGGAAATAATGAGTGGACTAAGATTAACTATTGGAAAAAAGAAAAATTATTTTAAAATGCTATTGGAAGTTTGAAAATAAATACATACAAAGACAATGTCACAGGGAGTTTCAGGCAGATCCATTCACCTACGCGACTTACAATTAATCGGATAAAAGATAAGTTTGAAATTAATGTAACTATTCAGAATGTTTATAGACGACATTTTAGAAGACCAAGAACATCAATGAGCTCACCAGCCAAGAAAGTGTACTAGAAAGTTATTACGAAACTTCCAAAAAATCTGTAAGACAAACAAGTCGTGAGATTAGAATCAGCAAATCATGTTTCCATCGCATTTTAAGACGTTGTAAATAGAAAAGCTACATTCCAACAATGGTACATACTATCAATGAAGATGATCCGGATAGGATGGAGCACTTCCACACTGTCATCGCGATGTAGGAGCGTGTCTTGATGAGAATCTTCCAAACATGTAGCTTGGACTAAGAAGTCTCATAGAATACCCTGCCCGTTCCCCAGACCTGAAGCCACTCGACTTTTTATTGTGGGGATATCTTAAAAATTAAGTGTATGCCAGAAAACTGATGATACTGGAAGAATAATACGCCATAACACCTAATAAAATGTTTGTTGAAGTGTGTGAACCAATAAACCACCATTATCAGCAGCGTATTGACCAGAACGGTAATAATTTTGAATATAAGAGAAAAAGTTTTATATTTTATGTAGACTCTTTTGCAATTTAAATATTAATTATATGCGTATATTCAAAGTATGTATATATTTTTTGGGACACTCTGTATATAAATAAAGCGAACATTCAAATATAGCCGTTCACTGTCTCCTTAACTAGACCGACAGAGGAGACAGGTTCATTCGTTATATCTGTGTCGGACTCGTAGTTCCACCTAGCGGTAGTTCGCGGAAGCAAGATGACGCCGCATACCAGAAGCATAGCTTGCGGTAGACACCGATAGTGGGATGTGTCCGGCAGATCTTGGTCTCTAGACGAGATTCCAAACACTGAATTCCATTCTGCAACGAGTTCTCTCTTAAAGTGTAAATTATTGTGTAACTTACAAATCATACATCTACTTGAAATATACAGCGTGTTCTGATTGCGGATCGCAACCAGACAACAAAATCCAAGGTATGATTATTTTTATTTAGCATGCCCTAGATGTTATTCTTTCTTACACATTCATTGATTGGCTTATACAACCTGAATCGGCCAAGTACCATCACTGTTCTTTTTAACTAATATCAGTACAAGTTAAATATCTATCTATCAATTTAAATACGAAATAATTAATCTTAATCAAAAGTAAAAATATTAAAAATAACACGTATTCTACAGTTTTACATATACAACAAACTTCCACGACGATCTCTTAATGAAAATTTTAACCTCTGAGAGTCTATAAAGGTACGTCACGTTAATTCGCGAGCAAAACAACGATATGTTCAAAAATATGTTTTGTAATATTTGAATACATATGTCTAAGAACACGTTACTGGATTTAATTCCTGGATTTTTATTTATAAAGTCACTGTTGTTAAACAAATATCAGATGTCTCCTAGACAAGGCAATTTTTTATTATATTTAATGGAAAATAACGTGGAGAACACATTCTTATTGTGTAGTTCCTCATCTCAAATATCTTTGAGTAATCTGATAGCAGACGCCAGAATTATCAATTCATTTTAATTAAATTTTGGACACATTGATTTTTTGAGATTATTTATTGAGAGTATTTGAGATTCTGTAAAAATAATGCTCTTTCAAATAATGGAACGATTAAAAATGTATTAATATCAAAACATATAGGTTCAAAAATTTGTCGCTAAAAATATTGTCGCTGTAGCATAGTTGTATAATGCATCTTCTCCGGTTAGGAAAGAGATCCAGGTTCGAATCCCGGTGGCATAACAACAATATTTTTCTAAAAAATTGGTTTTATATGTAAATTTTTCTAATTAATATATTTAATTCATATTTGAAAATATATGTAATTAATATGTTTTGCCCCCGGATTAGAATTATGTATTTAGTACACCGTACCAATGAGAGTTTTACAAAGGTCAAAGTCTTATTGATAAATTCTCGTGAACACCTAATATTACCTTATTAAATATTCAATATGATTTTCAACACAGGTCCTGTATATTAAAAAAAATATATATTGTTAATATAATTTCACGCAAAATTAGTGCATTTCCCAGATCATTTTTGCGTTTAAAGAAATATTATACCTATATGTTGAGATAGGCGGTAAAATAAAACAAGGCTTTTATATGATCGTATACTATACAAACCAGTGTAAATAAAGGTTAGCAAGTTATATAAATGGTTGCGAATGGTGCCGGGGTGAGCGATTACTTTCGGCAGGAGTCTAGCCCTAGGGTCTATATGTCGCACGTGTCGTCGATCAGCTGTGAGCAGCGATGACGGCGGTAGATTTGAATCACTGCATCCACATATACATGTCGAAAAATAAATTCTCGAGCAAAAAGCGTCGCGCAAAATATATGGGAATACAAGGTGATAATTGGCGCATAATATACAGCCTGTAGCTCTACTTGATTGCAGATTTTTCGAAGTTGAAAGACTTCGATGTTTAGGCCATATGACAAAAATAGGCAGTAATCAACCACCGAGGCATACATATATTGGATTACAGACAGTCGTAAATTATTAGATAGCCCAATTCTTCGATGGTTGGACTTTGTCATCTGCCACTGTCACGTGTCACTGAGAATGCTGGCGCAGACAGCTGGAGGGAGAGTTGATGACGATAACAACCATAAAATATCTTAAATTAAGCTTCTGGAAGCTTAAGTTTATTAAGGCGAAAATATGATAGGTAGGTATATAATGCATATTTTTTTCTTAACTCTGTAAAAATTCACTTTGTATATCTACTGACGAGTAAGTATACAATGAGTGATCTTACATATTATATTAGTAAAACATTTTTGTATAATTATTTTTATTTCAATTAAAAGATTATCAACAGGATTTTTATAAACTATATATAATTAAGATATGCAACTATATATTATTAAGAAAAACACATTATTATTAAAGTTGAAATTATTCGGAACATAAGTCTGTGATATTTTAAATACTAATTATATGTATTCATTAGAATGATATAAATATAAAATCAATTTTATCGAAAAATATTGTTGTTGCTACCGGGATACGAATCTGGATCTCTTCTTATCTGGAGAAAATGCATTAACCAATTATGCTATACCAACACAGTGCATTGACAACAAATTTTCGAACCTATATATTACATTTTTCAAATTGATATGAATATGAAATCAATTTTATCGAAAAATATTGTTGTTGCTACCGGGATGATCCCGGTAGCAATTAGGTGCAACATAAATAGGTTCGAAAATTTATCGTCAATCCATTGTGTTGGTGTAGCATAATCGGTTAATCCATTTTCACCGGATAACATCACGGTACCAACAACAATATTTTTCAATAAAATTGTTTTCATATGTATATCTTTCTCTTTAATACATTTAATTTTTATTTAGAACAACTATATATATTAGATTAAATGTGTATCAGTTCTTTATATAGTTCTTCACCCTATCACACAATCTAAGCCAAATTTTGGGTACTAATTCTTTAAGACTGTGTAAAACATAGGCGCTATCCTTCCTACCCTTGGCCGCTCCTTCCTCTCCTTCGTTAAAAAGGTCGTCAATGGATGATGAATGGAACACCAAATTAAATTAAATCCATTCTTAATTTTGCATAATTACTTTTTAAGATTCATGTAAAACATTAATATTCTCTCTCCTCCAATCCTCCCTCTGCCACTATTATAAATATTATAAACATTGATACAAATATTACAAGTCCAGTTAAAACTTTTATTATTATCTACTAAACAATTAAGAAATATTAAATGTTTTTAACACAGTTTTAAAGATAGAATTATTATCAGAATTTGTATCCAAAATCGTCTAATGAAAAAAAGATCACTAATAAAACTTTAATCCAATTTTTAGATTGTTTATTTGGTAAATTTCTGTCCTAAGTTGTACAGAAAAAAGATCACCTTATTTTGCATTTGTATAGCGCCATTTTTGTAAATACTTTCACCTCAAGGGTGCTTTACACTTCAACTGTTTATAGTCTTATAATTATTTTTGTATTTAAAATTAAGAATTGTTTTTTTCACTTATGGAAATGACTTTTTGAAAAAGTGCGATTTTAGTTTCTTCTTAAATAAAGTCTCTGATGCACTGATACATAGAGTTCCACGCTTTTGGGCCTACCACCGCAAATGCCCGTTCACTAAATTTAGACTTCTAGCAACGGTTGGTCGGTCCTACAACTCTTCCTGCTGCTTAAGTAGAGGCTGACCTGAAGGTTTGACGTCTACAAATCAAATTGTATGGAACACAAAGCTCTTGAAGATACAAAGGCGCCATGTTGCGTGTCGCCTTGTACATCAACCAGCACAATTTAAATTCAACTCCTTTAAGGAATCGGAGCTAATGTAGCTGATGTGAAAGGGATGTTATATGTGAGAATTAATTTTTAAATATGTTGATATATTTCTTCACAACAAACTTGTATAGCATTACAAAAATATACCACGCCATATAAGTATATTGTGTCCGGTGTCTAACTCCGGAGACGAGCCCGGAGGTACGTTCACAGGTGCATCCTACCGCACTGCAAATGGCAACGTAATGTTCCAGACGGAATGTCATATTCCCGTTGGCTTTTGTTTACTCCTGTTTGCTTAAATTCTTCCATTTACATGGAGCTTGTGGCTAGGTTAGTTGCAGACCATTGCCTTCTGTCAGTCTGGTGCACACGAGCAAAAAAGCCGTGTATAGCGAGAAATTCTAGGAAACAAATATTTTTTCTTTCATGTCTTTCATTCAACATATGTAGCGCATATTAATAAATCCCTCTAAAAACGAATTTTGAATAATTTGAGTTAAATATGCAGTTTTATAGATTTTTTCGTCACATTATTTCTCGCAAAAGCCTTTTAAATCCATTGATGTTACGGGTTCAAAATCAGGGATAGTGCCAAAATACCTCAAAGCAGACAGCATATATGTTGATATTCCCCATAAAATGAAATCGGCCAATCACAATAATTGTTGATAATTACGTGATCTAAAATCCATAGTCGTTTTACATGGGTTTGGAATTAGGCGCTATATACAGTGGCCTCAATCACATAAGACTGCATGTAATGCAGCTCCACAAGTCCTGGCCATGGGTCGCCCTCTCAGCTGACCTCAATCACTGCGATAACTTTAAACTCGTATAACTACCCCTCATTCTTAGGAGCGGATTTAGATGTCTGTCTCATTAGACTTTTTGAGGTAAAATGAGTCGGGGTGAGTGCGTCGAAGTCTCCTTATCACGTTTGAAATTTTAGTGCTACAATCTATTAAGAAATATTATAAATTAATATTTTAAGGGACAGTTCAGAGATGGTACAAATCTAAACATGTGTTTGATTGTAATATAATTTCAAATTATGACAGTTATGCCTTTTCAATCTTTCGTATATCTCGATATTCTTTTGTAGCGGGACGTAAGTATATTTATTTTGAGTTGAAGATTGTGATGTATATATTAGTTTTGTGACCGGATACACTTATCCCATAAAGAAGTGCATCAATTTGGTATCGTACCACACAGCGCCAGAGCTGTAGTACTCTTCCAGGTCTTCATCGGCCAAAGTTGTAACCAGAATAATCTCCTTTTCTAAGACAATCACTTTAACTAATACATTAACTAAGAATTGAATTCGCTGGAAGATTGTGGCATTCGTGTGTCGTGCTATGCACGGGATATGTAACATTATTTTCCAGCGATATATTTCAAATCTATTTCTATTTTACGTTTGTCGCTATTGCGAACAGTTCAAGTCTCCGCTGTATTCATGAAGATTGGGTAGACAAGAATGTGAGCCGACAAAATGTTAATTGCTCGCTTGATATCACTGCCTTTTCATATTCTCAAAAGTTGGTTCATAGCAATATTAGATAGTTGTATGCATCTTCGAATTTCCTGCCAGCTGTCGTGGATGTTCGCGCACTCAAATTCAACGCCGCTGATCATTTATTACGTTTCTTAACAGAGTAACATTTAAAGGGTATTCAACTTGGCTTAGAGCTGCATATAAAAAAATATTATAGAATATTTTATAAATGTATATAAACATTTTTTTTAAATAAAATAAATAAATCTAATTTTGTACTGTACACAAATGAGTTTTATTTTTCGCACGACTATTTATAGAGGTCCAACTAATCTTACCAATGGATGTAAATAGTAACTTAATTAAATACATACATACATTACTATTGGGACTCGAATTTGTATCATTTCCTATCTGGGATAATGCGTTACCATTTCGCCACATTAAACTATTAATTTGCAACTTACAATCAGTAGACTTTTATAATTAATACATGTATTATTATTCCATTTTTAAAAGCAATCAACTTTATATTGCGATGAATAACAAATACTTTTGAATAATGCACGCTACGGGAAGTCATGTATTTGGATAAATATTGAAACAAATTATATTTTTAATGAAAATACTTTTTGTATGAAGTTATCAAGATATAGGTACATAAAGTATCTATTTATTGAAAAAATATTCGAATCCCGGTAGCAACCAAATATTGTTTCGTTAAATTGTTTTTTTTTGTATATTTTTCTATTTAAATAATTTAATTTGTTAAGAGAACACATTCTTATTGTGAAATTGTATTGGAAGTAACACAGGGCTGTGATATTTTAAATATATTAATTAGAAAGATATACAAATAAAATCAATTTTATCGAAAAATATTGTTGTTGCGCCACTGGGATTCGAACCTGGATCTCTTTCCAAAACGGGGAAGGTTCATTATCCAACTACGCTACAGCGACAATATTTTTAGCGACAAATTTTCGAACCTATATGTTACCATTTTGATATTAAATCATTTAATCATTCCATTATTTGAAAGAGCCATCTACCTTATTTTTACAGAATCTCAAACACTTTTATATGTATATCTTTCTAATTCATTTTGTTTACGCGCTTTATACTTCGATAGGTAGGCCTGATATAAAATTTTGAATATGTGTGTTCTATTTGTGTAGATTTGAATTTACAGAAAACAAAAGCGATGCTGCTTCTGGGAAAAGAGTCATTGTGATTCGGACGGACTTTTTACGGCGGCAATAATAAAACTTTTAGTGTATATAATTTCGGATTAGCGGTTGTGTGAAGGTGTGAACGTGGCTGACCAGCATATTTGCGGACCATCAAGCTACAAGGATAGCGACGTCGGCCTCAACCAGCACAGGTTCGCAAAGGTTTGTGTAATTTGAATTTACATAGATTGAATAACTGTATTCATCATTACCAATAGAAAACCCAGAACTAGCTATCGAAGTATTTACGGAAACATAACTTGGTCCTCCGGGCGGATTGGGTTTTCGATAAAAGAAATTGGTAATTGTAAATTTAATTTTCGGTAAAATTTTTCCATAGCAACACGTTTTTTGTTTGGTGAAAATTTTCCATAGCAACACGTTGTTAATATAAATTTTGTTCGGTTTTCCATAGCAACACATTGTTTATATAGATTTCGTTTAAAAATGGCATTGACGGTATTACGGAATAAATTTAAAATTTTATATCAGGCCTACCTATCGAAGTATAAAGCGCGTAAACATCCCGCCCCCTAACCATGCCTGCCTTGGTTACTAATTATCCAAAGGTAACTTGCAAAATTTTATATCAGGCCTACCTATCGAAGTATAATGCGCGTAAACACATTTATTTAATTCATTTTTAATATTTAATTTGTATTAATAATATTATTATAATCTTTCGTTTTGTTAATTTCTTAAACATTTTTTACAATTATCCAAGTAACCCTTTGTGCCTTTCTTTGAAGAATAAAGAATGATGGACAAAAACACAACATTATGATTTAAGATGAATTTATTATTAAAAGTAAATAAATAAAACTAGGGTTAATTAAAAAATTGAAACAACCTCAATCTGCAGGAATAAAGAAAGTGTCACTCAGTGTCCGGTGTCAAATATTCAACAGTGGCTCGACACTTAATAAAATGAGCATTTGCCATTGTTTTGGGAAGAAATTTAATTTCTTCACTGTCCCTTATTTTCTCCGCCTTTTCCCCCACTTATCGCCCTGTTGTCTGGAGGGGGTTGCCGTAAGATTGGATTCTATTGTCACGTTTGTCAACCGCTGTTAGACAGTATTTAATTTAACAACAGAAATTCTCGTGGACTGCATTGTAAAAGCATACAATTTTCAGCGAACTAAAACAGTTACAAATAAAAACCCTACTAAAAGTGCACCCATTAACTATCGTGAATCAAAGTGAGCTTATTTATTTCCATAGTTAAAAAATTCAATTTATAACAGTACAAAACTCTTCATGCTTTCATGTTTTGAACACCATCCAGAAGTTGTATGAAGGTGTCTTTTAGAATATTGGATTTAATTAATATTATAATCATATTTTTGAACTGAAAACAAAACTCAATTTATAACAGTACAAAACTCTTCATGCTTTCATGTTTTGAACACCATCCAGAAGTTGTATGAAGGTGTCTTTTAGAATATTGGATTTAATTAATATTATAATCATATTTTTGAACTGAAAACAAAACTCAATTTATAACAGTACAAAACTCTTCATGCTTTCATGTTTTGAACACCATCCAGAAGTTGTATGAAGGTGTCTTTTAGAATATTGGATTTAATTAATATTATAATCATATTTTTGAACTGAAAACAAAACTCGTGTTATTAACTTTTGTCAATTATATTATTGATAGAATCGGCGTAAACTTTGTAGAGTTTCATTATAATTGACGGATATAAATGAAACAATGTTATTACTCTACTTCAGTTTATTAGCACTACTCGAGTTTCGAGAGAAACGGTAACTCTCATCGACAGGTGAAGTATTAAACTAACTACACATAAATATAGAAGACAAGGCGTAGGTAGTAGACATACAAGTAATAACACGAGTTATTACTTGTATGAACTCAAGTAGTGCTAATAAACTCAAGTAGAGTAATAACGTTGTTTCATTTATATTTATCCATAAAGTGAAAATATTGTTTTCACTGCAGCAATGCTCGCTATGAATCTTTGTCCTAGATACCGCCCAGAAGACATCTGCAAATGTATGCATTCTCTTTGTTAATTTATAAGTGAACTTTCAAAAAAGCCAGAGAGCCGATTGCTTGCTGCTAGATCTTGCGGGTGGCTATTGTGGCCTTCCAAACTTCCGTAGAAACTATATTTCAATGTGGAAATCCATTATCATATTACTTAAATAATGAACCAAGTAGTGTACTTTGTCTTTTCCATTAAAAAAAAAACAAATTATTAGTAATATGTACACTCTATCTTAAATTATTATAGTTATCTTCAGAATGGTATTAAAAGCATAAACACGAAAGATATAGTGAAGTAAAAAGAAATGAAACAATATGAACAGTTATATTTTGTGTAAAACTATTTTAAACTGCAATCCAAAAATTATCGAATAATTATATTTATGAATTATTCACAGCAGTTTTAACAAATATTAGACATGGGTGACATCTATTGCATAATGCGGAAAGATTGTAAATGAATATTAATATTCATTACTTGATAAACTGTACTGCAATCTAGTAGTTATTTTAAGACTACTTTGGTATTTTTAAAGACTACTTTAAGGGACACTTACAGTAGCGACAGCGACAAAGTGCAATCATATTGGCAGATGTATTTTTGTCTGGGCCTTCTTACCTTAGTTTTTTTCTTCAAATAACAGCTGTCTTGATCGTTCAATTATATTTCTGAGGTAGAAATAGCAAGCTAGTCACCGATAGTAAGCCTTTACTATACAAGGCTCACCTATGGAGCGCCCAGATGGGGTCACGCGACTGAATCGAACATGAGCAGACTTTAGAATCTTTCCTGAGGACAGGCTAGCCCTAGGGGCCCCGCGATGGATACTGATCGAAAGAAATTCATGAAACAACTCGCCAAATATTTTTATGCTGGGGTTCCTCAGTACCAAAATCCATCCTCCACGTACGACGTAAATATCCCCGTACGTTTCATGTGACCAAAAGATATCCCAATAAGCGGCAGCACCTGCACCATTTATCGCACAGCAAATAAAAATAAAACACCTCCATTCTTAAATAGCCTATAAGGCACATATGAGATGATAGAGCAATGACCCAGTACTCTGTAGACAGTAGATAAAAATTCCAAGATATTTCTGAGGCATGTATTATAATTAAAAATACACCCTATCTATAGAACTCTTCGATTTTCAATGGTGTCTATTGTGAATATTTCGTCTAATACTCTGCTCAAAATCTCATTGTAATTTTCAGTCTAGCTTATTCATTCCATTCTCTTCCTGCACCACATCTTTCTAGTTTTCTACCTATTTTTTACTTTTTAATGGTATTATTTTTTTGTCTTTCTGCTTTACTTTTTATGTGATCAGACTCATTTTTTAAACGAATATAAAAGTAATAGTGACAAGTGAAAAAAATGTTCCTGCATGTTTTAATCTATATTAAATAAAAAAAAACAATAGCTATCCAGTCAATAATGCTAATAAATTTAAGTTTTAAGAGCAACTCAAAAATAATGTATACCCGATTACAACATTTTGTGTAAGATTCATAAATATTTTAGAGTTAAATGTAATAAAAAATTTATAATGCGCCTAACATATTGTCACAATAATGTGACTACAATCTACAAGGTCCCGTTTCGCACTTAATCTAATTTATTTAAATTGTATTAACCCACATATAACATTCGCCTATATGTTTTACATGTAAAATTATATTTTTAGTCATATTTTATAATAATATTATATATTTATTATACATTTACAAATATGATACGGCAATAGTCTATGTAACAAATGCAATTTAAAAAATAAGGGATGTGCGTTATGATTCACAGATGTCTCTAGTATTTCATTCTGAATTTATTAATAAAACAATTATTTTAGCGTTTTATAAAGTAGATGTAAATAATTAATCTTTTAAAAAGCGTCATAATTTAAAAAATAAACTCGCAAACGAAAAGATTCGAATTTATAAATAAACCTACATATATAAATAAATTTTAGCGATTTATAAAATAAAGAATTTTTTAAAAATTTAAAAAAATAACTTCATATTTTTCTTCTTCCTGTATACTTCTTACCTAGGTTGGCAATCTTTAACTTATACCGCTCAATAGAATTGAACACAAACCAATCTCTTAAGTTTATCGTCCAGGTGTTATACTGTCTCCACTTATTATTAGCTAAACGTTTCTCTTTGTATTATTAGTTTTACTTTGGAATACTTATTGACTTATTCAAGGAGTCTACTTCAAATTCATTCGTATTGTTTTAAAGATTTTTTAATGAGATATTTATTTATGTAAAATAGTCATAAAATTAAAAATTTAGGTATCTGAGGACGGACTATTTTACATATGATAAGTGTTTTATTTAATTTGTTACAAAAATAGTATGCAGTATCTATTGGAATTAGTGATGTTTATGTAAATGAACCACAGACAATAATAATATAAATTAATTAGCTATGCCATTTAACCATTTGGTTAGATATCAATCAAAGAAATTGACAGATTTTATTATTGTTTATGAAGTTCAATTTGTATTAAGGGATTAAAAAACTTTATTTTAACAGCGTCAATTGCTTTGACTTTGAGCAGTTTCGAAACCACTGTATCTAATAACAAATACCAAATGAAGGAAAGCTGCATACTTCGAATACATTCTCCGTATTGGGAAGAAAATATAAATTATGTTGGCTGCATAACATTAGAAAGTGGTTCAATATCCAAAATGCCTGTAATCTTGCACATGATAAATCAGCCTACTGCAACTTGGTCGCCAAACGTAGGTAAATATATTTGTTTATAAAAGTTTGTGCATGTCCGTCCTAATTAACGTCCAGTGGAATCGATACAGGTCGACATTAAAATAATAAATTTACTTAATTACTTGACATGCTTGTTGGCCTAGACATTAAGATACTTGCGTAGTGATCTAGTGGTCGGGGGCTCGAGTCTCATTACAGGAGAACAGCAAAATAGATTTCATATCACAGGCGTTTAACTTAGTTTGATAATAGTAATAATATTGATGTGACATGTACTTCGTGTGTGCAACGCTATTTTAAAATATGAATAAGCCGTTCCAGTTCTTCCGTAGTGAGTTCTGAGACTGCCTGCCTGTTCGTAAACCGAAATTCTGTTCACAAACAGAGTCATTAGTAAACCGAGGTTTCACTCTATAAGTTTTAAAGATTAAATTCATTTTGTTACATAAAAGTCAATTTTGGCCGAAATGTCATTTGATACTTTGTTGTTCTAAAGTCACGATATATTAAACATGTATATTTGTAATTATGTGTTCTGTATTCCTTCACAGATAAACCATATATTTCTATTCGTTTGAGATTGCCTTCGTTACAAGTACTCCCTACCCTTGTATTCCCGTTTAAAGATATAAAACGAAACCAGATCCCTTGCTGAGACCCGGCGTAAGGTTCTGGTAACAGAGGAGCACTAAAAAGGGCTGGTGAGAATGTGCGGGAATCATTAAGATAAGTGAGACGACGAGGGAGGTTGTAGTGGTAGGGTCCTCCCGCCCGGGGATGATGTGAGAGGAGAAAGGGTGGCGCGGGGTGGAAAGAGACCCAAATTATTGCACCCCCCAGGCAGGTTAATGGTTATCAAAAGCCCGGGACCTAAATTTTGACTTTTAATTTTGTTAAATTTCAAATACGGAGGGGGGTAGGTACTCCAATAAATAATTGTTACCACTCGAGCTGAAGAGGCTTTTTAAATTTTACTACCTTCTACCGTGGTAAAATTTCATTCTCATTCAGCTATAGAACTTGTACTTTTATAGTGTTTTATAAGTACATACAATAATTATTTATAAAAAAGTCATTTAAATTTATAAAGTATTACGAATTTTGATTTCTAGAAAAATTAACTTTTAAAAATACAATATTGCTTACATTATTTTAAATTTTTAATATTTATCCACAAGTCCTATTCTAAAATTTTCTAAAAAAATTGTTTTAATAACTTTTATCAAGTCAATTTCCACATCTTTCATCATCGTAACAATTTAAGTTAAGTTCTAGATTTATTTAAAAAATAATCATTTTTAAAACATTAGAATTACGTGACATATATATTTTTAGTTAATCCATTTAACATTTTGAAGAAAGAAATTGTATTTTTCGAAATCGTTTGATGTTTTAAAATAACTCATTGAAGGGTTATTATAAACAAAGATATGTAATCTATAAACAAATTACATTATTAAAACATTTAGAATACTAAAAGAAGAAGAAACAGTCTTTGAATAAATTTGTAAATCAAGCTTGACTATGATTTTGGATCGGATTGGACCCTGCGCAATGCTGCACAGACATGTCAGCCCGAGCCACAAAAGTGAACCGACGAACCAACCCCTACATAAAGTTATTGTTTCCTGTATGGAACAAAAATATTCGAAATGATATTGTTGAAATAAGTGTGAGAGTGTTACGAAAAATATGGTAATAAAAGCACGCATTTGTGTCGCTGCCAGAGGCGGCCACTTGGCCAATATCATATTCCAGATACAATTGTTATAAATCAAATAATCGATAAATAAAAATCAAATTAAAAGTCTGCGTTATTTAATAACAACATCGGCTGTGAGCATAATATTCACCCTGTATCAGGGGCAAATTATACCTCAATTATACAATGGAATTGGTCGAGAATTGATACCTCGTGCGTCGCCCCTAAAACCCAATTCGAGTGTATTAGGGCTAGTAGAACGCACGCGTCCAGCAAATTTAATTAATACTCAGAGACTGTCGTATCTGATGACACTGAAATTTACTCCACTAACATGTCATAGAAAAGGCCTGTCTATACGTTCTGCGCTCTGCGATTTACCTCTGCAGATTTTCGAGCAAAGCGGGAAGGGGGCGAGAAGAGAAAAATACATATAATGGTTACTTTTCACTTAACAACTATTTCGTTTAACGACCCCTCAATCTTACGACCATTATCGAACGCCTACTGGCACTACGTCCTCTCAGGGTCCACTCTAGAGACAACATACCACTACTCCACTATTCGAACATTTGTCCGGGGCGGCATTTTGGCTGTGAATATGACAAAATATTGATAAGTGTGGTATACGGTCGCTAAGGCGCGCGGCATCCTCGGGAACCGCGTGCGCTGTGCCCATATACTACACTCTCCCTCGCCTATGCCTGTCGAAGATCAGCCTTACTGAAGACCGCTGTCCCTGCTTGCTCCCTGGCCATCCTTCGACGCTCCTAGGTGCAGTCTATGAAGCTGACCCTCCGTGACTTCGCGGTTCCCGAGGCCGCGCGGCATCCTATGCCCGTCTCGACACAGAATTCTCTATTGAGACGGGCACAGTCTAAATAAATTTTTATGTAGTATTATATAGTTACTAATAAATAAATAAATAAAAATCCTCGGGATCCACGGGCGCTTGCACCCGTGTACCACATTAAGTTAAATACCCAACTAATCGAAATGTATACTTGTTGATTTTTTCTTTGACTAAAATCACCATGCAATTTACATTTCATGTTTACTTTTTTTGCCTAAAAGCTCAAAAAATATGAGTAATCCTTAATTGTGAAGAAAGTAACCATAAAAGAGCAGCATATTTAATTAAATTACAAGGAAGGCTAGGTATCTATGTCGCGCATCGCATAGTATAGCATGCAGGGCGCTGCGTGTACTTGTTTAAACATGAATACGAAGGAACATTTTGCACTGATTTGCTTGCTCACTTAGTAAATAACTTTTTTTTCTTAAATGTCAACTAAAATTAACGTCTGCTGTTTGTTAATTAAGGGGTGGTTCAAAAACAATGTACTTAAATTAATAACAATATTAAATTTTACCCTAAGCCTCTGGAGAAAAATTAGCTTTAAGAATTTGTAACTAAGTTTAGTTACTCTTTAATTTTTACTGTTTTGTAGTACTTGACTGGTAATTTTATCTTTCTAAATAAACATTTTTATTATAAGTTTAAACCATTTAATTTTTATGTAATATAAAAGATATTTGTCCATTTGTCCGGTGTGATGTCAAAGCTAGAGCGGGCCCTGGTTCTCTGTACGAGAACCAGTAAGTGATTACTTGAAACTCTTGTGTTCTCCATGCGAAGAAAATAAATTAACATGCATTAAATGCTCGACGCCTTTGAGATGTGGTGTTGGTATCGCACGCTGTATTTGCTATGGACTTCAAATTGAACTAACGTCCACATTCTTCAGGGTTAAAGAAAGGCTCTCTACAATATGCAAGAAAATAATTCTTCTATATTTTTGGCGTTTTGATTGAAGAGATTGAGGTAACCTAGAAAAAATGGTGATCACAGGGAATATACAAGGAGAGAGGGTGAGAAATTAATCTCCAATAAGTTAGATAGACCTAACTAGGCCTAAGATCGCAAAGAGTGGCAAGCAGTTGTTTTTGTAGAAGTAGAATAGATTACCACGAAGGTTTGTCATGAGCACATCGACCGAGAGAAAGAGAGAGATATCAACATTATGCCAAACTATAAATGAAAATCACCAAATTTTTCCCATCATTGGAAAAGACCAGCAGGGAAAAGACGCTTAATAATATAATATGTATCGCGTCGGCTACCTCTAGTGTCAAGTGATCAATATTAATGTTTGGGTGCTTTTAGATGACACATCAAACTTTGTTGATGTGTCATCTGAAATGTTGTTATAAGGGAGCTGAGATGTGTTGTTATAAGGGAGCACCTCACCTCTTCCTTATTTTTTTTTATTCAAACTTTATTTCATACATATTACATAACAATATTTATTTTTTGCCAAACTAGCAGTTTTACGGCAAGGATTTTCCATCAATTAAAGGAATTAACATAGTATAATAAAATAAAGTTAAATTACGTACAAAAAAAAATACGTACCATAGTAAAAGTAAACTAAAAGTATATCAGTGACAATTCATTTTAAATGTTAAATACAATAATTAGATAAGAATATATTTGACTTTATATTTGAGTGTTCACAGATGTCTCTTTATTTTCCATAATGTTTAATAATTATCTACGGATTTTATGAAAATTCTTGGCAAAACACGTTCTCTCATTTCTCTCCGTACACATTGTTCGAGATCAGTACTCTCATGGTTCGTCCCGAGGATCTGCTAGAATAGCTATGGTGAGGATCAGTATTCATGTTTACGTTGTTTATTATTCTAAAATTTTATTATATGTTTTTTTTTTATCAACTGGTAAGATCGTACATATTGTAAATAAATAATTTATAATAATCGTCTTTATACAAACACTTTAATTTGTTATTTCCTATATGTTTTAAAATTTTTAATTGTAACCATTCCATTTTATCAGTATATATTGTATAAGTTAGTCCATAGCCACTCACTCAATATAATTTATAACGCGCGTTGCCTATATTCAGTCAGTAAGTCAATGTTAACTGTGTCCATCGATCGCAAACCGTGCACATATTATAAAATATTACATTTTTGTATTAAAATAATATAGATCTGTGAAATATAACCTTAGTTAAGTACGAACTAACTAAATATGAGCTTAAGACATAACTGTTCGATGGTTCATAGACTTGTGTCAACTCCGATAATAGTAGAAAATTAAAAATATGAATTAGAAAGATATACATATAAAATCAATTTTATAGAAAAATATTGTTGTTGCGCCACCGGGATTCGAACTTGAATCTCTTTCCAAAACGATAAAGGTGCATTATCCAACTATGCTACAGTGACGATATTTTTAGCGATAAATTTTCTTACCTATATGTTATCTTTTTGATATTAATACATTTAATCGTTCCATTATTTAAAAGAGCCATCTACTTTATTTTTACGGAATCTCAAATACCTTTGAGTAATTTGATAGTAGACGCCAGAATTATCAATATAAACAATTTTAAACATAGCAAAAACCAACGGATACCAAGAGAAAACCACCAAAATTATTATTAACAAAGATAAAATACAAACATCAATATATATAAAGTACCAAAAGACAACGACGAAAGAAAGCCATGGAGAAGAATATCATACGTAGAAAAACTTACAATAGATTTACTACATTCCTGTAAAGTTAAAAAATTTAACCCTCCCTTCTATACAAAAAGCTATATTAAAAAATATATCCTCAATAATAAATCCAAAATACCCCAAGAAGAAAAAAGCGGAGTCTACAAGTTGAGTTGCAAGGATTGTCACGCATTTTACATTCGACAGAGCGGAATAAGAATAAGAAAAACATTGGAAGAACACAAGAAAGCCATAAAAAACTTCATTCTAAGTTCCGAAATGACTGGCACGCAAGAATGGAGGGCCATTGTTTGTGTGAGTAGTTATGCTGTGTCTAGAGCAGGGTATTTAAATAAAACAGAACTTACAAAAGTTGGCCTTTATTCCTGGAGGATTTACAATTGCACGTACTACGAGTATAAAGTTAATTACGTGAATAAAGTTGAAGACTGAAGTGGCTCGCCTGAGGTATTGGCCTTCGCTAACCTTTAGAACTCCGTCCGTCACGATATATTGACATCTGCTATTGGTCGGTGCATTTCGGCACTAGAATATATGACGAGCAAATGACGATAGTATCAATTTATTTACTGACCTGAAACTATAAACAGGACACCGGATGTGAAAGTGTATATCCGCCGGTGCCGTGCGCAGTGTCCTATTGCGCAGCACACGTAACCAGCGAATAAGACAGCAGTCGCGAGGAGCAAAAAAACCGATGATTTAGTAACTGCATCTGAAAATAAAAATGGTAACTAATGAAGTTTATTTCTCATCTCGTTAATGAGAGTCTTTTTACAGCACGCCCGGCAGGGATGAAAATTAAAAATGAAATGCACATTCTTTATGGAAAAGATAATGAGTTGGGATGATACAAGAGTGTAAAAAGAGGTATAAACTGTCGGTCGACACCGTGTGTATTCTTCCACCTAACTGGTAGTGTATTTTATATAGAAATATGTGTTTGTTTACATTTAGTTATCGGCAATACAATATTTTAGTCAAATGTTATTTTTCATTTATTGAAAACATATTTTTGTTGTGAAATTGCAACTGCGAAACACAGTTCTGTGATATTTATAATATAAACATAATTAATCTATTAGAAATATGTTTTCTTAGAAACTAATCACTGCGTAGTTTGACATATTAGATTAAATAAAATTCAATAACTTTGTATGAAACCATGAATTTTATTAATTTAAAATCAATTTAATATTCGTCAACACTGTATTTTTCCCTGCCTTAATGTTCTGCCTAACTGTATATGTATTCGGTCTCTCTGTTTTAAATGTAATTTTATATTTTATCTCCTTCTTCATGTATATATAGATATAAGTATTTTTTTGTATTTATTGTTAGTTTTAAATACATCCTGATAAAGCTTGTGCTGAGCGAAACCAGTTGGCGTGCAATAAAATTCGCGGTTTCATAGAAAGTGTTTTTTATTTAATATAATTAGAAATATTACAGAGTCTAGTGAGTAGAACATAAAATGTATGCAAGGAAAGTTAACAAGTGGAAAGTGACGGTATTCGAAAAGGAGGAAAGCAAGACACCGTGCTAAATATTTGCAGGTAATTAATGTTTGGAACAAGTAGATGAGTTTGTGTGTTTGGGAAGTATGTTCGAGAAAAACGGAAAGGCTGAGAATGATATCGAAAGGAGGGTGACTGCAGGGAATAAAAGGAATTGAATTATACCTAATGGAAAATAGTAAACTAATGCAAGACTAGCGGTGCAAAATTGAGTTCTGGTGTGTACACTGATATATGGAAGTGAGGCCTTGAGCTGTCAGAAAAGGAACGAAAGTAGACTGAATCCAGTGGAAATGAGATCACTTAGGCGTATTTGTGGAAAATCTATTAATGACAGAGTAAAGAATGAAGAAATAAGGAAAACATGTAAAGCTGATGTTAGTATAGTGAGTAAGATTAAGAAAGGATACTTTGTTGGTTTGTTCATATGGAACGGATGAATGAGGAGAGAATGGTAAGAAAGATATATGACGCAAGCGTTGATGGCATCAGAAGTAGAGGACATTAGCGGAAGATCCAAATCTTCCAGGTAAACCAGATAATGTAGGATAGTTCTGTTAGGAGCCTCAATAATATATGAATGTGGATGAGGCGAGAATTGTGTATCAGGATAGAGGAGTGTGGGGCTCTATTCTCTCTGCCTACCCATGCGGAGAAACGGCGTGATGGTAAGTAAGTAAGAAATATATTCTGATATCAAATATTTTTTCGATAAATTGATTCTTTCTATATATCTTTAATTAATTTAATTTATATTATACGTTATTTGTACGTAATAATATTCCAACGGCAATAGATAGTTTTAGAAATTAATTTTAGGAGTTATTCTAAGAAAGATCCCTTCCGAAATTGGTCATAAGAGTCAGGTAGATTACAGCTGTGTGTGAATTTATGTTTTTTAAATTTTCTCTGTAAGACAATTTAAAAAAAAATTCAAATAGCCGTCATTATGAAATGTGGTCGCAGATCAAACTGACTAATAAACTTTACCGAAAAGTTTAAAATGTCGATTTTTTAGAAAAGTTTAATCGAAAGCTGATGAGAATCATCCGAAGTTACCGTGTCAACAAAATCTACTATACACATCCTGTATCGGTACTTAGGCTTAAAATAATTTATATCATATATGTCAACAACACATTTATAGAAGAGCATAAACAATGCTTTGAAATCGGTTGGGTTACCCATTATTAAAGACGACTCCAAGTATTGTATAATATATCTAAATAACTTGGTAAATGCAACAGATCAGGCTGTATCCTTTTCATATACGGAATATATTTATATCAACCATTTTGAATATTTCTCGGAAGAAACTTAAAAAATAACAAACTGCATTTATACCTTTTTACCAACACACTAATATACATTAATATACGATACGTCCATGGATGATAACCTTTTTAACGAAGAGTTGTTTGGGGGCCTCCGGATCACGTACGAATAAAGTTGCGCATTTGCATTAAAATTGCTTTATGAGGCAAGTCGAATACTCCCCGCGCATTCCGTCAATATAATAAACTTTTTTATACCTGTCCTTTTCTGGCCCACTACTATCTAGGCATTTTGCCAACGTGGGACCAGATTGCATTTCGATACCGAGCTGTCAACAGGCTTTTTTTGTGGAATGAAAGTGTCACCGTGCGTAACAATCCAGACCACAAAAAAAGCGGTTTTCTACACTATCCGGAAGTGCAGTGAGATCTCCGTCCTTCACTACAAAAATGCGAGTCAAGTGGAGGTGAAAATTGTCGTCCAACCCAGGATTTAGATCAAAGTAGGACAGATTCATCTGTCATTATTTCCTTTCTGAATCCAATTCAGGTTGGGTCAACTAAACCATAATGTTAATCGATAAAGTCCACGGGATCCCATTCCACAATTTTATAATTTGTAGTATTTACTATAATAACCTACAGGAAGCATATAAGCACGTATTTGTAGTTTTTGAGACACGAGTAATATTTTTGAAGGTTTGGATTGATGCTTACTATTGAACTGTAGTGGTCTATTGCTTTCACTATTGTCTTCAGTGATCGGCGTTACTGAACACACCCTGCTGATACCGGTGCGTGAAATCAAACACCTAGTAACTAAACTAAATAAACTTTGTAATTTCTCTGTTTATAATTTGTGCTTAATAATAAATCAAGCAAGTTTTTCAGAATTTTCCAATCATATTATTGAAAAAATCATGCTTTTAATAATACCACACGGATCAATATCCTCCATAAAAACGGGTTTGGTCTCCGGTTGAACAATTTAGAAACCCTCGAAATAAAAAATGTAATAAATAGTCGTACGCCAGTTCTTAATAATCAAATTAATTTATCCATTAGCTCCATATTAGGTATGTTTCCTTTAAAATCAATTTAATATCCATCAACACTATATTTTCTCCTCCCTTAATATTCCGTCAATCTGTATATGTATTCTGTCTCTCTCTTTCGCATGTAATTTTATATTCTGTCTCCCTCTTTATTTACCTATATATATATATATATATATATATATATATAAGTGCACTCTTTTTGTATTTTTGATCAGTTTTAAATTCGTCCTAATGAAGCTTGATATATAATAACTTTCGTGGTTTCATACAAAGTGATTACGAAAATATGATAAATCAAGTATTAATAATAAATAGTTTTCCATTATTACAGTCTGGTCCATACTTATAACGATACACAAATTAATAGATACATATATGATAATTCAGATTCATTCAGTTCGCATTATCAGTGTCCTTCTCTAGATCTGTCTCACTGGACATTTTGAGAGCCCATTGTTTTGAGACAAGAAGCTTTCAAAATATTAACATCAGAACTATGAACAGCAACATAGATGTAAAGACGTTGTTTTATGTTAAACTATCAATAACAGACCTGGGGCCTAGAGCTTCTGAATCAACCCAACAAAGACTGAGCATAGATGAAGTCATGAATATCCGATAGCAACTGTTAACAATTGTGTCTGCCAGTATTTTTGGAGTTTACTCCAAATAGTATTGTTAAGCCTTTTTTTCTGTTTTTCTTTTTTCGTATTCCCCTTTCTATCACTTTTCTCAGAAATTCGCAGACCCTTTAGAAAGGGAATTTAATTTAAAGTTTTTGAGAGCACTAGTGTCTTTTTTGTAAATGGTTTCCTCGAGGAAATCTAGATCTACAAAAATGCGTATTAACCTAAAAGAGACGACAGTTCCACATATATGTAGAATCTTTTGGTGATGATGGAAAGAAATGCGCCGTCAGTGGTATTTAGAAAGGATATTGCAGAGCGTAAAATATGAAGAGTGAGAGGGGCGATTCGGCGGCGCATGGTCTTGATCCTGTGGCAGAGCGGAAGAAGTGTCGTTGGTGAGCGATCGGGCCAGACTAAAGACTCCACTAAAGTCTGGAACCTGAATATATATGTCGTTTGCGTTGTTGTTCATCTAGGGACGGCGATGGTGGTGGTGAATTTGAATATATATACATATATATACCTTTCTTTCCATACTTAAACAATTGACTAAACAATCTAAGCAACTCTTTTTTAACTCTATTCACTTTTAATTAGTGCATTATTCTTTATTGTACTTTTATAGATTTACACATCTTAGTGACCAAATTTTCTCTAGCGTTCAGTCTACCTTCATTCTCTTTTTACCACCTTCATACTTTTTTTTCACAAATCATGTCGGTACCAGAATCTTACCTTTGGTGAACTCTTAATCTAACCTCTAAATTACACATTTTCATTAGCAATTACTACTTTCAACGCACTGTTCATTTTATTTAATATCTTTTTCAACCTTTTCAGTATTTTCAAGTACAATAAATTCTTCCACTTGTTTCTTACAATCATTGTCTTTTTAAATCACTCTTAATTTTTCTATTCTATCTCCTCCTCTTCTACAACATGATGTGTATACCGCTTGTTATTCAAGTAAACCATTTTATTTCCAACTAATCAATAAATAAAGAAAATCAAGTTATCTCCTGATGAAAGAAGTATTATTTAATAATCTCTCTTTGAAGTCCATCGGTCATTGCTAAATGAAGTGATTCTGGATGCCATCCCAATCCCGTGGCTTCCTAGATAATAATTCTCCATTATTTCTGGTTTTGCTGCCTGCGAGGCTGCGAAGAGTGATGATCCTATCATTCATTTATCTGACCTGTCCATCTAGTAGAGCAGTGATTTTCAAACTTTTTACAAAGCGGCACACTTGGCCATCTACCTAACTTCCGTGGCACACCGAGCATCGACATAATAATACTTAGACATGACGCTCCCCATAAATAAAGTGCGATAACTCGCAAACTTTATCAATCCTGCGCGAGAAAGTTTTTACTCCATTCAGTGACGTGCACAGTTTCAGCTAACAACGCAGTTTACGGCAATTTAGAGATAGAGTGATAAAGAAAATATATATAAACATCCTTTATAATATATAGCATGTGTCATTTTAATAATATTTTGTTTTTAGGTACTGGAAATAAATACAAAGTAAACAATATGGTACACTGTTAAATCAATTTAATAAGGGATTTTCGCATTCAAATACAGATTCTACCGAAGCTGTCCTGGCCGAGCGGCGGCCACAATAGCCCACCACAGGGCTTAGCAGCAAGCAATCGGTTATAGCCGATTTCTTTTCTGCTAGTCATTACTTAATTGCGCCTAGCTAGTAGCATCGTTATCATGGATGTGGGCTGCTGAAAGATTTGATGCTATGTTATAATGATCATTATAGGTTAAACCTTATAACGCCCAGTAGCTAAGTGAGACTAAAGATCAGCACTGCATTTCAAGATACGAGCAAATTTTTATTTTGACTCGACATACAAGCAATGTCTCGATATACGAGAAAAAAAACTATTGTGTAACTTAAAACATTATCATTAATTAATGTAGCAATGGCGGAAATCTTTCACTTCAAATAGGATTAAGTATATGTGTAAAATGTAAACAGTTCAACATTTCGTATATAAGAACCATCCGAGTAAGGCTGTAACAGTGTGAGCGATTAATCTTTTTGACGACCGTGCGATGTCACATTTTCATCAAATCCTCAAAAATAAGAAAAAACAAATGTCAACCTTGCTAAAGTTCCACGAAAAGAAAAATATTTAATTAAGCTATTAGTTATTAAGAAGAACACATCTTTATTGTGAAGTTGTAACTATTCAGAACGTAGGTCTGTGATATTTTAAATATGAATTATTTATTTATTATTAGTAACTATATAATACTATGTAAAAATCTGTTTGGACTGTGCCCGTCTCACTAGAGAAATTCTGTGTCGAGACGAGCATAGTTTACAAGTAATTGTTCAATTAATTAGAATTACAAAAAGACAGAAATGCATTTATTACTATATAAAAGGTGTATACGAAGAACAATTTTAAAATGGACTTAATTTTTGGATCACTTTGTAGCAATGAATAATATGTTTGGGTGAGTGCACCAATACTGGCTCTACCCATATTACGAATCCAAGTTTTCATATATAGTTTCTTGTTCTTGGGACAATTCAATTGATTTAAGTCTTTTAGCATTCTATTAAATAGTTTAGGTTCAAAATATTTGTAGTTCCTTTGACCAAACGTAGTATGTGCTCTTGGGTTTTGTAGGTTATTTGTATTTGTCCGTGTGGAAATTATGTTTTGAGTTGTTTTAAAATGTATCTGTTTGTGTTTATATATATAGTTAAGAATAGTATTATGTAGTATATATGTATTTGAAAGTAGTAATAGCGTATATTTGCCTAATATCAAAGACATCGAATTTATTAAAAATTTCATGAGTGCTCGTTGTGATTGAGGATTTGAGGATAACTTTTTAATATAGTTTTTTGAGCTGCTATTATTGGATTAATTGCAAACATAGTCGCTCTACCCCAAGCAATTACACCATGCCCTATGATTGATTGACAGATAGCGTAGTACGCCATTTTAAGAAGTTGTATATTAAGGAAATTTCTAAAATATATAGTGCTTTTTTAATTTTATTTGTAATGAGTTGTGTATGATGATTATAATTATAATTATATCTATTAATTAGAAATATATACATATAAAATCAATTTTATCGAAAAACATTCTTAACGTCTACCGGGATTCGAACCTGGGGATCTTTTCCAGTCCGGGGAAGGTGCATGATCAACTATGCTACAGCGACAGTACTTTTGACGACAAATTTTCGAACCTATATGTTACACTGAACCTGGTAACGGTATACCGTCCCAGATATAATGACAAAGACAATAACGACACATGAATATCTCTGAAATAGTTGAGATTTTGTGTTTTTCAGCTCTAATATTATAATAAAAAGGTTTATCACAAATCCATTACACCCGGTAGCAGCTTAAATAAACCATATTATTTGATTAATGTTTCCATTAAATTTAAAAACGCAACATAAACTATATTTTTTGTCTCTTGCCGGACTCTAATGGTCTGGTTCCGGAATGGTCCGACTCCTGTCGTAAGTCGTTCATTTTTTCCAGCAATTCTCAGTCGGGGAATCTTTTTGTCCGCCCGAGGCCGCTACAGTAGTTAGTCCTCCCCACTCACAAAGGATTTTATTTTTTTATTTCCCGAGAAAAAATGGACCGTGACCCAAGAAGAACGACTTAGGCACGTTTATCAATAATAGTTTCATTTAATTTTAAAAAAAATGTTATATATAAATGTGATAAGCAGATTTAAAAATTCCGTTTTCACTATCTAGTTCTGAATCGTACACATTTCTTCCAATTTTTATAAACATGGAATACTCGAAAAGCAACTCATCTTATCTAACCCAGTATCAAAAATACCACTTTTTCGTTATGTATACACATAACTACTCTTAACTATAAATATTTTTACTGTTTTTTGTAAAAATTGAGTTGTCTAAACACGTGATCATAATCCATTCCAATAAGCATATCCTAATTTTATTCGAATGAAGTAATATTAAATAAAAACCTTTTTAAGTAATCGCTCTTATTTGCAGTGGCGTGCAGTAGGTATAGATTTAGGTTATGCTGTTTTCGATGAAATTATACAATTATATGTAATACAATATGTGTACTTTCGTTTAACCAACATTTTCAGACAAAATAAATCCGTCGTTTATACGACCGTACCACGTATTTATCTATAAGTTTAGAGTACTATTAATAGTGTTTTTTTAGTTAAAGCTTTAACGTATAATAATACCTTCTTACTCATATAAAAATGTATGGACGTTTTAAAGAACACTTTCTATTACTGAACATGATAAATTTATTGTTTGAAAATCCTTCACATAATAACTGAAGGAAATAATTATTTTTATTAAAGGTTAACGTAGGAAATAGTTCTGCCAATTGCTTTTTGTTTTTTTTTAAATCAAAAACCAATCCATGCATCAAATTTAAACAACAATCATGAAATAAACAGTAAATAGCCCAATTATATGACTTGAGTAATTTACTAACTTAAAGACAGAACAGAATAATGTGAATAGTTTGATGCGGCTAATACAAAAGAGAGCCATGGACACAGCGGATAATTGTCGTGCTAGTTTTAAGAACTAAGCAATTAAAATCTACTGGTACGTAAATGGCGCTAATTGTAAAATAATGTTTCGTCTATGTTAATCCAATTATTTAATTTATATTTGTTTCCCAGAAATTTTAGGAATACACAGCTTTTTGCTTGTATGCACTGCACGCCCCTGCTCACGCTGTATTTTAAACAAAAAGTATCTGTAGAAATCCGTAAGATTTTTTTTATCATTTGTCATTCCACATAATTTGTTAATATATCTCTCTTTGAAAGATGGACGACGATATCTGGAGCAAAAATAAATCAATATTCATAATTTCTATGGATAAGTAGAAGATAAGCATGTCGTCGTTTGACATGCAACACCGCGTATGTGACAGTTTTTTCAAACGTCATCTGTCATTCAATTCGTATGGTCATACATAGAATGACGAATATTTGTAAGGGCAAAATGTACGATATTTAAAAACGCCGATATTTAAATACCCTTGTTCATTTTTTATACAAAAATTGATTGATTTTGATATAAATGTAATCAACAAAAATTTGAACATAACACAACAATGATTATTAAATGATTCTCAATGAAAAAATATTGGTTATTACATAATTAGCTGAAATATGATTATTTTGGTTATTGTATAGTTTTTATTTATTTTAACATTCGAAAATATAATACAATTTTGAATAATCAGTGGATATATATATATATATATATATATATATATATATATATATATATATATATATATATATATTAGCATTTGTTTCTTCGCTAAGAGAGTAAGACTTGTGTATAGAGAAGGAGTATATACGAGTCTGTATTACATGTTACGAGTACATATTTTTTTACGTCAGATACAAATTTATGATAGTCCGTAATTTTTCTAATTGTGATGGGGAGATTGTTAAAAAATTTGATGCTTTGATAAATAAAGTGATTTTGAGTTGCGGTATCTTTTAGTTTTGGGATATCAATTTGATCTCTATATCTTGTAGATCGGAATTCGCTTCTTAAACTTAATTGATTTTTAATTTTGAAAATTTGAATTATTGAATTAATTGAAATATGATTAGTTAAAACATAAATGTATGTAATTGAAATAAAATTGTTGCACACACGTCAGATTTTGAAGGAAACGCCATATTTTATAAATATTTTGGACATTTTTGATAAAAGACAGCCTAATTATCATATTTCTCTTCTTGTACCATCTTCCACCAAAAGTCGGAAATCATTCTGGTTATAGAAAATTTATCGACAGTAGCTTTGATGAGCGTCGTTGTACTCTTTTTAAACAATATCAAAGGTTTTTCAATCGGGATAATATTATTTTACCAACGTTCTAATTATTTTCATTTTCGCTTTGTATTTTGAGCTGATCAGTTTTCTAGTTTTCATTTTTTAATGCAATTGACAAATGCAATGTATTTATTAAGTCATTTCAGCATTTTGTTGATATTATTGAGGGAAACCCCAAAGGGTCCCACTCTATCCCGTAATCATTTTGAGAGTTGTTTATTCTGCTTCGATTCCATTTAATAAAATACTATTCCGGTAGTTGGTTACTAAAACCTTGTGGTGCCCTTTCATAGTAAAATTTAAAAAAATAATGGTATAATTATTACATTTGGCTATTATTAAATTCAGTCATTAACTGTTATAGGTTAGCTCCGGTATCATTGCACCTGTACAATATGTAGCTATTTGATGTGAAACTCGTTATCATATTAATAATAAATTCAGAAGACAGCCAGAGAGAAGCTGTAGCAATGGCTAGAAGCAAAAGAGGAGGATAAACGTCACATTTATGTGTTGAAGTCGCAAAACTCAGTCACAGTCCGGCAGAAATATAACATGTCCAGGTCGGAAGAGGGTACGAGGAAGAGCCAGTGGAATGCTCTGTTAGGTCTCCCTAGCTATCGCTCTTCCCAACCTTCCTTCTAATCCCACAATCATAATCTCACGTGCATCATTAATAATCACACAGTCCCAGAAAATACGCTCCGGTACATTTTTTGTGTCGGGCCCTGTGAATTATTAAAAAACACCGCACCATATTACAAATGTTTCCAGGAGGAAATTAACAATCTTCTTCTTATGCAACATTTTCTATTGAAGATTAGCGACCACTTTCTGAGGTTACTCAGTCGATATAATATAACCAATATCATATTCCTACTATACTGTCCTGTATAATGCAATATAAGAGATTTTATTTCGTGTTGCGGAATATGTGTCCGAAGTATATTATGTAAATATCTCAGTAAATATACAAAATACAGAGTTCACATTTTGGGTATTCCTCCGTAATATATTTATATATTGGATAAACTAATTAAAATATGTAAATATTTACCATTCGCAACAATAAAAAACGCTTTATAGAAGAAACTGACGCAAATTTGTCAATACGTGTATGTATATGTGCGAAAAGTGCTGTGCGCGGGGCGCGGGGTGCCGGATACCGATCGTCACTTTAGTGGCAGAGCGTGAACTGGACGAGTTAGACATGTTTTATGCGTCTTTATACTGTTGTTCATGATGATCAATATTATTTATTATTTTTAGCACTTTCACACAATAATATATATATATACATATATAAACTACTAATATATTTAAACTACTATAAACTAAATAAATGTAAAATATTCATATTTATCTAACTTAAAAATGGCAATAGTCTCCATATATACTAAGTTTACAGCACCGGAACGCGCGTTTTTATTTGAGAACCATAAGGAAAGGGTTAGGTATCTTGACTTATTAATGACTCTTAGCTGGTCGTAAATCGGAATCATCGCAAGGTATAGAAAGGAAGTAGGGAAACATTGGTACAGGATGAGGTCGATGAAGGGATGAAGGTTCTAGTCGAAGGACTAGTGATCTCGGGAACCGGGATTCGGAAAAACTGAGATCACACAAATGGCACGCGGATGAGCCGATCTCCGATTCCAATTGAATACGGCGGTGTCACAAGTCCACCCACGGTACACAAACAACAAACAATACGTGATCAAAACATATCACAAAATACAGTGCTGTTGCACTGGAGCTAAAAGTCCACACTGTGAATGCTATCGCGATGCCGAGATTGAACAAATATCGATCAAGTTGACGTCTGCTGACGTCGAGGTTACAATTCACACTGACAAGCATTAGGCAATATATGGATGGGAATTTGGATACGGAATTGTGTCAATAACAGCGGTCGCGGCTAAATCTAAAGACGCGCCAAAAAAGTAATTTTACGAATTCGAAACACCTAATAATTTTCTGACAAATGCTTCCAAGTTTTAATTATAATAAAGGGCCAAGTGAAACATAAACATGAGTTTGGAATTGAATAGGATTTGGAAAGAAGTCGGTATCTTTGGAACTTGGTAAAACAAAGAGAACTATCACTCTGACGTTTATCATGACACATGTCATCTTCGGAAACTATCTGGAACGCCGCTGGAACGGCTCCTTTGGGGAATCATAAGAATCTTCAATTTAACGTCGGTGCGCACACGTAAAACATACATGTTATTGGTTCACATTTATACCAACACTAATACGATGACAATCTTTGATTGAAACAATTATTTATCGGCTTCATTGAGATAATACAAGAGGATAAAATTTTGTACAATGAATAATATTAATAATGGATAATTTGTATAGCGCCATTTTCGTAAAACTTCACTTCAAGGGCGTTTTACACATAAACTATTTATAGTTCTACAATTATCTTTTATTGTTAAATTAAAAAATGTTTGTTTCACTTATGAATATAACTTTTTGAAAAGGTGCGTTATTAGTTTCTTTTTAAATAAAGTCTCTGATGCACTGTATCTTGTGACGGAGGGCAAAGACTTCCACGTTTTTGGGCTTGCCAAAGCAAATGCACGTTCACTAGATTTAGACTTCTGGCAACGGTAGGTCGGTTCTACAATCCTTTCTGCAGCTGACGTAGAGGCTGACCTGAGAGTTTGACGTCTACCATTCAAATTGTCTGGGATACAAAGTTCTTGAAGATACAGAGGCGCCATGTTGTGTGTCGTCTTGTACATCAACTAGCCCAATTTAAATCCAACTCTTTCAAGGAATCGGAGCCAATGTAGCTGACTTAAAAGGGATGATATATGAGAGAATTTGGGAACTCCATATATTATCCGTGCAGCCGCATTTAGAATAGACTGTAATCTATCGAGTTGAAATATTGGCAGACCAGCATAGATGCTGTTATAATAGTCCACACGTGACACCAAAAATGCATTTATAAGTAGACGGGCTGCCTCAAGACGAAAATGTTGATGGTAATATTTGAATGAATTAATTAATTGATATCGAGGGGTCCACCTTATCAAATTACAGGCCATCATTCATCATCGTTATCTATTCACTGTTAGATGAAAACTTCCCCAAGGATCTTTCGCTTTTTTTATTCATTCTTAATGGTTCCCACGTACTTTCGTAGAATTTGATGATATCTTCAGAACAACGAGATTCGAGGCAACCTCTTGATTCTTGGAGTACTACTAGATGATTGCGTACTTTTGTAGTGATCCTGTACAGACGTAGTCATGTAGGGACTCACTTAACAACCATATAAGGTCGAAACCAAATCAACCAATTTGACACTGTCCTAGAATCTAGCGACCACTTCTCCGCAGGCCTTCCTTTATCGGCATTTCAAGCGAGCCACTCCAGCGTTCTACCAAATACGCGCATACCAATATCACAAATGATGACATATAAACATCAGACAATACGTAATCAAAACACAACATCACAAAATAAAGTGCTGGTGCACTGGAGCTGAAAGTCCACACCGCAAATGCTATCGCGATGTTGAAATCGAAAAAATATCGGTCTGCTGACGTCAAATGTACGGATGGGAATTTGGATGCGGAATTGTGGCAATAACAACGTTTGCAGCTGATTCGAAAAGACGCGCCAAAAGTTACGAATTTGAAACACAAATATTTATGGAAATACTCAGAATTCCAATGAATAATGTTGTTTCTTTTCATCTCATGTAAATGGAACTCTTAGATTAATAATGCTCTTACAAAACGAAACGCGTCTCAACTAAAATAAACGTGTAAAACGGTAAAACTAGTATTTTATGCAAAACATATCCAAAAAAAAAAAAAAATTTCTGCGACTAAAATAATTTATTTTGTTCAAAAAATATTTTTGGAATGTTGTTTAAACTATGACTGAAAATCAAGGAAACGAGTGTCCTCTGGTAACACGTGACCGGTCATTATTTACCGTCCCGACTTTATTTATGACGAGGCGTAGGGGGAGAGGGAAACTAGCCCATATTTCATAAGAAGAAAGCAGTCATGCACAGGATTTGTCAAAAGTCCTTTTGTTTATTATTATTACGTTAAATCTTTCGGCTCCGGGGAAGAAAACAATCCCCCACTACACACACACATACACGCACACACACAAAGTGTTTCGGGGAATTCCCTGGTATTTATGTCCTTAGAGAAATAAATTGACTGACCCATTAAACATACAGCTCAGTGGCACATGACGTCTTAATAATACATGAGTATTAAGATTTCAAAATTTCTGAGCTTATTTAAAAATATATAAATGTTAAAATTATCTTGTATATTAAGTAGAATTTGTAACACGTTAATTTCAGAAGGCTTCAAGATCCAACAAAATTTTCATCTATTTTATAGTATATTTTCCATTGTGTGTTTTTAATAAAAACATATTTTTTAAATGCTTTCGCGGCAGTTCAGAATCTTCTGTGTATAGTTTTTTGGGCTAATCTGCCGTGTGTGTTTGACCTCTCTGGCCGAATACAATCACAAGATCCATCATTATCCTGAAAGCCATCGCATGGGTCGGCAGAGAGGATAGAACACTCTTCCATGCTCACTTGCCACACATTTTTGATTCTTGCCTCGTTCACTTTCATACATCTTCTCGTGGGCGCTCGACAATTGTTGAAGCTTCTAATCATCCTCTAATTCGTTCTATACGATTCAGTTGTTCAGGTCTTTCATGGACGTCTCCGAAATGCAAATCCAGTCGGCAATCAAACGACTGATGCGTTTTTGGCACTTGGCACATTAAACACCGCATTCCATATAAATTAATGTACATCTTCCAAAAGCTGCCTTTTCTGTGGGTTCCCTCAATAATGATGGTGTTTACTCACTTTATTATTCCTTCGACTAAGACCCCTGATTTTTCTTGTTGTTGGTATGATTAATTTATGTAGTGTGAATGTTGCCGCTTTCGACGACCGAAAGATCACTGTCAAACTAGGTTCACTAGGACAAAAGTTAGTTAAGTTAGTTATTTACTGAACTAGTGGCCTAAATCTCTTTGCTTATCGCCTGGAATCCTGTTCTGGGACATTTCTAGTCAACGTCCAACATATAGCACAGTTTTACCGACTCTGATATCATCGTTCCATTGTTAAAATGTCTTGGTGGAACCGTTCACTATGCTCATTACTCTCTGCACCGCACTTTACTGGGAAGAAATCTAGATGAGAGTAGAGACAGTGAATTTTGATACATTTTGGGGCCTAGTCGTTGATACTTATCTAGAAGGTTGTTTACAAACTAAACCATACCTTTCAGCTCTTTGGTTACCCAATAAGTCAGGTACAACATTTTAAAAGGCTCGACATTTTTAAGGTCTTGAATTAAATCACTTAGTTCACTTTGGGTAAATCTGTGTGACTCACCTCGTGACTTAGTGATATCGAAGCATCATGGTATGGGTCTAATGTCTACTTCGTACTGTTTTCATCTTCATTTGAGTGCAGGCTGTACTTTTCTGGAGAGTTAGGTACAGGCAGATCGTCCCCACGTGGCACTGATCAGATAGCTGACGGGATGTTAGAGTATTTTATGCTCAACTCCTTATTTCTTGATATACCTTAGGTGGGATACTATGTAAAAATGTCAGTTATCTACGTGATTTGTCAGATTTCTTCAAATCATAAGAATGCCAAAAAGCATTGAATGTCCGTTTTTATGGATCCATCCACGTAGATTCACAAAATATGTATTGCAGCAGATATGATGTGCCTGCGTTTTGTCCCCTAAACTCATACCAAAATAGTGGTGGTAAGCTATATTCATGAGTGGAGTAATTGGATGTTTCTGGGGGGCGAATATCACATACACAACAAAAATTATCTGATTTGTTATACAATACATTTACGTGGCTTCCTGGCTTTTCAAATGATGACAATAAAACTATACTCCGAATAATGAAAGGAACGACATTTTAACCTTCACTACAAGTAAGCTGAAAACATACAATGAATAAAATAAGATCTATAGTGACTCCACATTCCCGCTGTCAGGTTTGCCAACCCTTAAATTTCTTTTACGTATCTATCTTACTTCGCCGCTCGGAATGCCACACGCTTCATTTTATATACATGATAAATCTCGGAAATAAGATCTAACTAAGCATTTTTAATGTCATATTTGATTTTAACATAATGAAATCAATATATAATATACGCATTTTCATGTCAGAAACATTTTCATTGTTGACAAGTGTTATCAATAGGAAAGGAATAGTAAATTGTCGAAGGAATTCACGGGAACATATGGTAAACCGTTGTGTAAGTGTAATTGATTTAACTATCGAAGTCTTATTTTCTAGTGAATCGGAACCGTTATAAGAGTAGTTAGTGCCAGTTTCTCTCGACAAAGTAAATAACCCGGGTCTAATGTAACCGTAATTTGAATGTGGTATAGATTTATTACTTATCTCAAAGTTAAATGTTTATTATTTCTCTATACTATTTATTAAGAAAAAAAGAGTATAGCATAGTTAAAGTTCAAAACAGAACATTAGGTTAAAGTTGAAAGAATATTGATACATTAATTAGTAACATATTAGGTACCTATATTGAAACATTAATCAGTAACATATTAAATGTATTAGTTAGAAAGATATACATATAAAATCAATTTTATCGAAAAATATTGTTGTTGCTACCGGGATTCGAACCTGATCTCTTCCAATCCGGGGAACGTACATTAACCGATAATGCTACAGCATACAGTACTTTGACGACAAAATATTATTATTTAAAACATTATAAAATATTATTTAAAATATCTTATAAAAATATTTATTTATTAGACTTTATTGACATACATGTTTTTGTTGTATATACAGCATCGTCCTGGCTATTTTGCTAGACTGCCGTCTGTGTTAAAGTAGTCAGTTTTTTCGTGCTGTTGTGGTGTTATTTAATTCAAAAAGATAAAGATTCGATAGGAATAAAAAAAAAGAAGATATTTAGTGAGAGTGTTGTAGAACTAGTGAACTATTAGTGTAGGCACTGTATAATGATTATGTTATAATGTTGGATAACGATGCATCCGATTGATCTCTACCCAATTGGATCATATATTGGGTCCATATTTGTGTAATCTTATTGGAAGTGAACGATTTCCGGTTGGTGCTGAGTGTTTTGTACAATTTTGGAACTAATAGAATCTTTGATAAAATGTCGTTGTTGTTCTCGGAACTGGCGTGTAGATGTTCGTTGTTTGTTTTGTGTTGTGTCCATGATTTATTGCTTGGGGTAAGTTGTTGTTAGCATGGAAATATTGGACGAGTCTCAACATGTAGATTAGTATGTTCTCAATGATTACATCTTCACATTAAGAATGTGTTCTCCTTAACAGTAGCATATTAGGTATTAAGAAAAAAAATTATGAATCTTGGGCCCACAGAACTGTATACAGGAAAAAACTCATTTTATTTTTAAAAAAAGGTTAAATGTAAATGACTGGACTTAATAGCTATTGATTATGTATATATAATAAATGCTTATAATATATTATATACTCGTATGTGAAGAAATAGATTTAAGGTATTTTATATTTTAAATCATATTAAATCATAAATGAGTAGCTTGTTGGTGTAGTGGTCAAGACGTTGGCCTAGTGATCTAGTGGTCGGGGGTTCGCGCCTCGTTCCAGGACACCAGCAAGTTAGTCCTATTTTCATAGCACAAGCATTTAGCTTAGTTTGTAAATAGTAAGAATATTGATGTGACATGTATTCCGTGTACGCATCTCTATTTTTTTTTAAAACAATAAAATAAAAAATTCAACAAAATACCATACTAATTTTTTGAAGATAAAGGGTCATGGACTTTTTTAGAACACTCTTGTACAAAAGTTATGATTTTGAGCATATTTTATTTAAGACATTTTTTTTAAAATTTTTTTTTTATTTACTGCTGCGTATGATTTTATTAAATTCATGATTGCATTAAAAGATAAAATAATTTTTTTTCTTACATGGGATGGCCATAGTCGAATCGTTGGGATCAGGGGCGTACTCTTCCTTTGGGAAGTAGTCGATCTTGCTGCACTCGAAATATTGCTCACCAGCTGGAAATATAAAAATTTAATTTTTAAGATTTTCAAAATCAACTTTGTGATTCAAATCCATTTTTTAGATTGTTCACTGTGTTTTATTAACCAGCTAATGAATTAAACAAATAATTGATGTCTCATAGAGACGAAGCTATTTTTTATTATACTTAATGGTAAATATAGGGAAGTATGGGTAATTGCAGGGATTACGACCTGTCTTCGGCTGGCTTATGTGATCAATTTATAAAAATATAAGGCACTAAAATTGATAACTCATTTTCCTGAAACATCGTATATGTTACAATGAGAATCTAATTACATTTTTTTTTTAAATATTTAAAGCAATATTATTTATCTGTAAAATGTTTGTAACAAACAATAAAATATTAGAATACGCTTGAAAAATCAATAGTTTTAAATTTGATGTATTTTATTATTTTGACTAGTGTATTATTAATAATATGGGTTAGAATGGTGAAAGTTATATTTTTATAAAGTCATAACTAAAGCCAACCGAAGACAGGTCGTAAACCCCATAATTACCCATACTTCCATATATTTTCCCTTAAATATAATAAAAAATAAGTTTCATCTCTATGAGAAATCTAATATTTGTTGAATAAGAGTGGATTTGTAGATGAAAATCCAGTAATTGTGGGTTCTTGGACATATTCAAATATTGTTAGTTAATGAATTAATTAATAATTTAATAATAACAGTTTTTCAGAATTTTCCAATTATTTGTTAGAAAATTATCATACTTACGATCAAAATTTTGGATTGTCTATTTTAAATATAAATAATGTTGGTCTTAAATTGAATAATTTAGAATCGTTAGAAATAAGTAAATATACCAAAATATTATAAACAATCAACTAAATTTAACCACTAGTCTTATACAATATTATTCTTATACAAAATAATTCTTATAATTTTGTATAATCAAGTAACAATTTAAGTTAAGTACTAAATTTATTTTTAAATAATTATTGTTTTTAAAAAAATAGATTCTGTTAAATAACAATATAACATATGACCATGTCTCGGACTTGGTCTTTTATAATATTAGAGAATGACCTCTCGCCCTCCGATTTCTCCAACTTATCTCTCTATCTCTTCTAGCGACACGTCCGAAGTATTAAATAATATTTTTTTTGCATGTTATGAATAGGTTTTCTTCAGTGCGGAATTCCTTAAGAATGAAGACATTTATTATTAATATATATATATTGTGAGGGGTGAGATAAGAGTCTTAGTCCTCTACCGGGAGCTTCAGCCAAAAAACATGAGATAGTGTATCTTCTTTTTCAGAATCACTTACTTACCTTTTGTCAAAAGAAAAATTACCTTCATAACTTGTGAATTTTTTTATAGTTTCATTACCAACATTGAAAGAAACTTAGATTCAACAAAAATAATATATTATAAAATAAATTAAATTATGTACGACCTGGATGCACAATATTTTACAAATTTTTCTCAAATCACAAACAACATTTTTATCTAAAATTAACCATCCTTCTTTTTTTTTCCGACAAAACGTAATTTCAGGTCCATTGTCATGACACATGCTATCTTGCAAGGAAAAAAAGTTTAAATAATAGAGACGACAGTGTTAGTGACTCAATATATTAGAAAACAAACAAACTACCCCATTCGCTGATAATAATATTAAAAACCTATTAATATTAATAGCTCTGAACCCGAAAAATATTGCACAAATGAATAACAACAATAATATTAATTTAAATCACAAAATTACCGAAAAACTAAATGTAATGTCGTAAACACCCTAATTATATAAAGTTAAAAAAAGTTGAACTCTTAATTAAATAGCGCTGAACTGTCTGCCTAAACGAACGCTTTAAACTTCTGATCATTTTAGAGCGACACTTCACCGATAAGGCACCCCCTGAAGATAGGTAATAAGATTTATCCGAAACGTTAGGACAACAAAAACGCAAATAAACAATACCGATTGGCCATACCAAGTCTCCTTCGGATCTCGGTCATGCATCCTGTATTTCACCCATATATATCGGTATTAATAAAGGGTGTTTTATTTAGAGGTTTGTTTTTCGAATGGGCAATACTTTTTCCCAGCAACGGACCAAATTGACAGCTGAATTGTAATCAGTTTGGTTTACCATTTTACCATGAATTGACTTACGCCAGAAGAACGCTAGCAAATTGCCCAAATTTATTTCGAAAATCGTGGTCCAGTTCACGAATTTATTTTGCGTTCGACATAATCGTCCATCCGAGCAAATAATTCGAATAATCATGGATCATTTTCGCACCATGCATATTTTAATTAATAATACGCATTTGCAGAGACGTCGTACAGTGAACAAAGAAGAAACTGTTACTGCAATGGAACTTAGTATTGAGAAGGACATGAGTGAGTCGATTCGTCTTCGTGCACAGCAATTGGAGCTGTCTATCCACTTTCTGGAAGATTTTGTGAAAAGATCTTTGTTTGCAAGCTGACAAGATCCAGCTCATGTAAGAATTGAAGCCGCATTACCATTATAGAAGAAAAAAATCGATGAGCGCATAATTTCGCGTAATTGACGTTGTGATTGGCCTCCAAGGTCACGTGATTTAACACCTTTGGATTATTTTCTGTGGGGATATGTAAAGTCGCTAGCTTATATCGATAAACCAGAGATAAAAGACGACTTGGAAGCCAACATTCATCGCGTTATAGCCGATATACGCCCCCAGCTGCTCCAAAAAGTGGTCAAAAATTGGACTTCCAGATTGTGCTTCTTTGGAGTCAAGCCCAGCGCTCGTATGCGCGAAATCATATTTAAACGGTAATAGCATAAAATTATCTCTACAATAAAGCCAAAACCATGGATATTACCACGATTTTTATGTTTTATTTCATTTTAAAATTCTATACTTATAAAATAAAATATCATATATATTTGTGATTAATTTAAAATATAATATTTTAGATATAGTTCATAAATAGTATAATATTGAATACAAAGTAATACAAATATTATTTAAAGCAAAATTAATTATATTCCAGCATATTCAGCAAACTTTGAAAAATCACAAATTTATTCGGGAACCATATTGTTTACATTTTGTTTATTAAGGTACACAGCCAACATTTTAAGAGAAAATTATTGTAAAAATATTTTTAATATAGAATAAATATTTTTAATATTGAATAAATATTTTTTATTTCTCATACATGTTATTGAAATAAAATTAAAGAAAAATTTGTTTTCTATCGATTTTATACATTGCTGTGTGCTATATTTTAAATTAAATAATAATATATCTTGGAGTGATTCTATTTATTTATTTTATTGATACTATTTATTCATTTTAAGGTAACGATAAACACGTTTAATTAAATCAATAAAAACATTCAGTGATTTTATTAAATTAGGTTGATAAAATGTATCTATTTTCTTATTATAATTATCATTACATTATATTGAATATTTATTATCGAACATTTGTTAGAATTTAACCAATTATGTCTAAAACTGTCTAGCAAAGCCTTGGGTAGATAGATTTAGGTGGTAGGTTTTTGATCGTCCACAGTATAGTCCGGACCATGCTCTATGTGATTTTTACCTCTTTCCAAAGCTTAAAGAGTTCTTGGATGAAAAAGGTTTTACAGGTGATGATGAATTATAGCTGAAATGGCGGTGGACGATTACAACAGCAGGACTTTCAACCTCGAGAACAGATATGATAAATGCTTAAACGTAGGAGACAACTATATGGAGAAATGAATTTAAGTATTGGATGAGTTGAACAAATATAAAATTGTAACTAACTCTCTTACCATCACGCCGTTTCACCACGTGGGTAGGCAGAGAGGATAGATTTCTTGTCCTGATACAGATTTCTCGCCTTATCCGCATTCATATATCTTCTCAAACAAGGTCGTCGATTATTGAGGCATCCTGATTTAACTGTATACGGTATCTGGTTTACCCGGTCGTGCCAAGTCTTCCGCGGACGTCTTCTATTTCTGGTGCCATCAACACTTGCGTCATATATCTTTCTTACCATTCTCTCCTCATTCGACCGTTGCATATGACCAAACCATCTGAGTAATAATTTCTCAATCTTACTCACTATAGTAATAACATTTTTTCATTATTTCCTTATTTCATAAATGGATCTGCTACATATACGTCTAAGCTATCTCATTTCCACTACATTCAGTCTACTTTCGTTCCTCTTCTGCCAGCTCCGAGTCTCATTTTTATACGACAGTGTCGGTACCAGAACTTTGTTGTATGCCGCTAGTCTTGACTCGGTTGATAAGTTTAGATATAATTCCATTCAAATCGTCGTTCACTTCATTCCCTGCAGTCACCCTCTTTTCGATAACTTTATTTCTCAGCCTTTTCGTTTCTATCAAACATTCTTCCCAAATGCACAAACTCATCTACTTGTTTCAAACATCAACAACCTACTACCTACCTAAGTATTTTGCACAGTATCTTGCTTTCCTCATTTTCAAATTCCATCACTTTCGAATTGTTGAAATTCATAATTAGGTCGTACATCGTACATTCTACTCACCAGACAATTTTGTAATACGGCAATACTTTCGAGCAAGGTTTCGATTTTAGTTTCAGAAGAAATTAATACACTTTATTCAGTTCGGTTTTCGTCGGTCGCTATTTGATTCGAATAAATGAATTAGTATGTGTTTAACATTAAACGATAACCATTTTCCACCAGTTTTATTTTGTAGCCAACAAATATATTTATTTAGTTCATCAGGCCTGCCAATGTTCCAGCTGGATAGATTGCAATCTATTCTAAATGCGGCTGCATGGATAATATATGGAGTTTCCAAATTCTCTCATATAACATCCCTTTTACATCAGCTACATTGGCTCCGATTCCCTGAAAGAGTTGAATTCAAATTGTTCTGGTTGATGTACAAGGCAACACACAATATGCCGCCTCTGTATCTTCAAGAACTTTGTATCCCAGAAAATTTGAATGGTAGACGTCAAACTCTCAGGTCAGCCTCTACGTCAGCTACAGGAAGGGTTGTAGAACCGACCTACCGTTGCCAGAAGTCTAAATTTAATGAACGTGCATTTGCTTTGGCAGTTCATCAGAGATTTTATTTAAGAAGAAACTAATAACGCATCTTTTCAAAAAGTCATGTTCATAAGTGAAAATAACATTTTTTAATTTTACAACTAAAGATAATAGTAGAACTATAAATAGTTTATGTGTAAAGCGCCCTTTAAGTGAAAGTTTTTACGAAAATGGCGCTACACAAATTATCCATTATTATTATTTATCAATTGAAGAAATATACTGTACCAAGTACCTAGGAATAATAGTAGATAACAAACTCAAATAAGAAAAATATATTACTAATCTTACAAATATATTTTTAAGACTCAGAAACATCTTATCACTTATAAATCTCAAAATAATATATTACGCGTTTGTACAGTCACATTTGTAATACGGTATTATTGGATGGGGAGGAGCATATAAAACTTCAATATCACAATTAGAAATCACTAAAAAAATTATGATAAAAATAATTCTAATGAAAAATAACTCTTCACAGATTTCAAAATATCAAAAATAATAGATATGTAAAAAAAAATTCAATAATTTAAATTTAAAAAATTTAATATTAGAAGCGAAGTCCGATCGATAAGACCAAATTGATAATCCGAAACTAAAATATACCGCAACCCAAAATCACCATATTTATTGAGGCATCATATTTTTAAGCAATCTCCCCATCACAATTAGAAAAATTACAGACTACTATAAATTTGTATCTAAAGTTAAAAAATATGTACTAACTAACACATAAACTATACACTCTCGTATATACTCCTTGTGTATACACGAGTCTTATTCTCATAGAGAAGAAATAATTGTTAAAAGAAATATATATATCCTACTGATTATTTTAAAAATGTATTGTATCTTCTCATATTAAAATAAAAATAATTTCGTCCTTAAAAACAATTTTCAGAACATAGGTCTATAATATTTAAAATACTAATTAAATGTATTAATTAGAAAGATACACATATAAAATCAATTTTATCGAAAAATATTGTTGTTGCAACCGGAATTTGAACTTGGATCTCTTTCCAATCCGGGGAAGATGCGTTAACCCCGGTAGCAACAACAATATTTTTTGATAAAATTGATTTTATATGTATATATTTCTAATTAATACATTTAATTAGTATTTAGACTCTAAATACGATAAATTCATGGTTAGAAAATAATTATTAAAAGGTTATGTTATGATACATACATACAGGGGGTATTGGCACAGTGGCCGTAGCATGATTACTTAAAGTATGTGTTATAAAAAATATATTTTGCTCTGGTTTCAAGAATCAGGTAGATATAGATTTATAAAGAAATAAATATTTATCGAATTATGACACTCTGTAGGTACTCGAACTTTTTTTTTTTCTCTAGGTCTATTATTAACAGAGTTATGAGTTTTCAAATATAAATGAAAGATGTGATGTGAAAAATGAGCAAGCTCCTGCAATCTTTATCCGCATGAAAAATATATTCTGCAATTGTGATTTCAACCTTAGGTTACGAATGCGAATGGTCAAATTTTGTACGCTCTCAGTATTATTTTATAGAATAGAAGCAAGGATACTTACCAAAGAAGTGACAAGGCGAGTTGAAGCATTTGAGATGTGGATCTATAGAAGCGAAAATGTTATAAGCATTTAACCCATTCATAAATATGCATAACATTTTTCATACGCAGCACTCTTTGGTGGCATTATAATTTACGACTTTACACTACGATAGTTTAACAAATTTGTGATTTATTTCAAAAAATCGATAGAAAAGGTTCTTAAATATCCCCACAAACATAAACAAATACGTAAATTAGAACCATAATTACAAAATAACGTAAACAAAATTATTCATGTGAGAATACAACAATGCCCTACTTATTGCTATTTATGGTTATGCATACTAGAGTGAAGTAGTGATCTGCGCAGGCGCTGATTACTGAGACTAATGCACACTGTTTTCAAGTTTTTAAATACAGTCATCAAATTCAACTCTATAGTTTGAAACGCATTACATTCTACTCGCATAAACTGAGTGAGATAATTTGAATAACTGAGCAATTCTGGATGATACGAGGACTTTTATTATTTCGTGTTTGTTTGTAAGATGGCTAATAATTCTAACAGACGTCAGTAGGATAAAGATTCCAAATAATATTGGTATTATTTTCACCGCTCCTCAGCGCGTATGTGCGCACTAGCGGCGGGCGTAACACGGCATATAAGGCGCGACTCATATATGAGTCACCCGCGGGGAGTGGGTTAAAACAATTATAATATAAAAACCTCAATATCTCTAACATGTGATGAGACAATCAAGAGAATTATCATATCTTGTTTTTCAAAATGCAGGGAGATATTCCTGGAAATCGGAGCCCCGGTAAAAGGAAAACAGCATTGCTAAGGTTTGGCCAGTCTACTGTAGAACTTTTCCGGGTTACAGTACAGTAAACAAATGATTAAGGCAGAAGAAGAAGAAAGTACATGTTTTGAATATACACAATTTTAAGCAACAGTTAATTAAAGTTAAGATTTTCATAAGGTAAACATTTAAATAAAACCTTTAAATTAAGGTGCCTACTTAAGCTACTGTGTTTGACGAAAATAAACATGAGATCTGTTTCTATACGATTATCATTTGGGTGTCTTCACAATTACGAACTGGGTATAAACAATTTCAACAATATGCGCTAGAAAAGAATATTATTATATTACAAATGAAATTAAACCAATGTCAGATATCTCATAGACAATGCTATTTTTTTTATTATATTTAATGGAAAATATATGAAAGTATAGGGTAATTACAAGGCTTACGATCTGTCTTCGGCTGGCTTAAGTGATCACTTCATATATATATATTTTTTTTTTTTTTTTTCAAAGATTTGATAAATTGTATATATTTTACATGTGCTATTTAAAAAATGTGAAAATTGAATTATCAAATTTGATACATAGACGGCGATGGTGTAGGGGTACTCGAAGCGAGTCCACATACATAAATTAGATAAATATGGAGATTGAGAGGTGAGAATTGGTGAATGTATATATATATATGTATATATACATTCACCAATATATATATATATATATATATATATATATATATATATATATATATATATATATATGAAGTGATCACTTAAGCCAGCCGATGACAAATCGTAAGCCTTGTAATTACCCCATATTACCATATATTTTTCATTAAATATAATAAAAAAATACCTTTGTCTCTATGAGATATCTGATATTTATTAAATAACAGTGTCTTTGTAGGTAAAAATCTAGTAATATTGTGTTCTTGGACATATTCAAATATTGCTGACAAACGAAATTATTCACCATGACACGGCACTATTAAAGATGAATTCAAAATTAATTGCTGACGTATTTAAAGTTGTTAAATACAGATCAAAAATTCTCACACTTAATTACACCCAATAAAGCTATAATAAAGCCGAAAGCAAATTATTAATTCACGGCAAAATCTCGAATGTTACTTCAATTTGGCCAATCTTCCTTTTGGCTCTCTTCGGAACAATTAAAATTTTACGATGAAAACAATTAAATTTCAGAATTTCACTAGAAAAGTGAAAAACTTTATTATTATTTGTTCCAACAGCAAGAGAATCCCGTTCCAACATTCGTTTTAGTTGGTTTATTTATTTTTTAATTTATCAATCTCTTCTGTTAATTAAAGTGCAGAATGACAAAGTGCAGATTTGAACGAATCAATTAAACTGGCTGCATCAGAGAAATAAATTATTTAATATAAAATGCCTCTCACTGTGAGAGCACTGCGGGGCTGCAGGTAGTACCAGCTCGCTAAATGTAATTGAAATAATTCAATTATTATTAGGAGAACACATTTTTATTGTGAAGTTGTAATTATTCAGAACATAGCGATGTGATATTTTAAATATGAATTAAATATATTAATTAGAAAGGTATACATATAAAATCAACTTTATCGAAAAATATTGTTGTTGCGCCACCGGGATCTCTTTCCAAACCGGGGGAGGTGCATTATTAAGGTGTATTTGAGATTTATTAAAAATAGGGTAGATGGTTCTTTCAAATAATGGAATGATTAAATGTATTAATGTTAAAAGGTAACATTTAGTTTCAAATTAAAATTATCATCGCTGTAGCATAGTTAAATAATGCACCTTCTCCTGTCAAAGTCCAAAACTTTTTAACTCTAGAACACAAAGAGTACGGAGCATCCAAAGCATGTATGAAGCGACCGTGCCTGATACAGATATAGAGTTATTTGTAGTATGTACTATAATTAAATGAGTGATATTATTACATACAACATACATACAATACATATATGTTTGAGTCATGCTGTCCTTTATCTTATTTCAGTCTGCTGGTTTTCCCAGAATTTCCCATTATGATATCCACACCCTAATGAAACTGTGGATAATTCCGAAGTTCCGTTCATTCCGTAGCAAGATCGTCGTTTCGAGCAAGCGCCGATTTATCCCAATCAGTGTTTTAATCACGGTCTCTCGCGCATCAGGCTGTGAGTCTACTTCCCCAGCGCCCACCTTTCTTGTCATCTTTCGGCCTTCTGAAGGTCTGAAGGTCACACTCCTTGCATCATCATCCATTCATTAAATATCGCTAATATTTCTCCCTATAATGGCGATACAGCATAACTTCATAGTAAGTATAGTACCCAAGATCCAGCCAGTTCACCTTAGAGAGGTTCAAGTAATTCAGCTACACGGTGTTATCACGTGTGCAGCCCAAGTTATGCACGAAATTGACACAAAACTCGGAATACCCTATATCCCCAATTTATTATCGTTAAGCTTTTGGGTTGTCCTTAGCGAGAAATTTCCAAGAGTCCAACTGACCGAATCCTCGGCAGTTATCTATTGTTCTCCGCTTTCCTTACTAAACTTACATCATTTCGCCCTTTAAATTTTAACCATGTCTAAAACCCATTCGTCTAGCCACTGTAGTGATTTATTACCATCGCGGCCTCCGCATAAAGCCATTTCAAAAGATGCTGCAACCTTGAAAATATAATAGAATGTACCTAGCTATCCGATATTTACGTTATAATAGATTTACAAGCACGCTCGACTACAAATTGCTCTCGAATCCCCGTGCGCTTTCAAAAGCGATCCGCTATTTATATGAGATCATATGGAAAAGTAAACGAGTACATCAACACTTGCGACAGACATGGTTGTACATTTATGTAGGAAAACATGGGCAAAATCAGATTTCACTTCGTGTGAATTTATACAGTCCATCACAGAATATTGTGATAGACTGTATAAATTAAAACCTCTAAATTAATGTTTTAATCGTATTAAATCGTTTAAAAAATGCACAATGCGTAACGTAAAAAATATCTTAACAAATATATTTTTGGGTAGGTATCTTGGAAGATTAACTATTTTTGTAATTACTGTTTTAGATTATAGGAGACGCGAAGTAAGTACCTACCAGTAAGGGATAAGGCAGTATCAATTTTCTGAAAAGTAAGTTGATATAATTCTAGTCAAGCATTATTTTGAGCGAAAAATAACGAATTCAGTTAAATAAATAAAGAAAATAAGAAAAACTCCCCAATGGAGAAACGAACCCCGTTCACTCGCATGATAGGCGAGTATACTAACCACTGCACTACTGATGGATATAAGTGAAACAAGAATAATAATAATAATTATGGATAATTTATATAGCGCCATTTTCATAAAAACTTTCACTTCAAGGGCACTTTACATATAAACTGTTTATTATCTTTGTTTTCAAAATTAAAAATTGTTAGTTTCACTTATGGAAAATTAATATGGAGGATTAGTTCTGAAAAGGTGCGTTTTTATTTTCTTCTTAAATAAAGTATCTGATGCACTGTTTCTTATGACGAAGGGCAAAGAGTTCCACGCTCTTGGGCCTGCTACCGCAAATGCCCGTTCACTAAATTTAGACTTCTGGCAACGGTTGGTCGGTTCTACAACCCTTCCTGCGGCTGAAGTAGAGACTGACCTGAGTGTTTGACGTCTACCATTCAAAGCTCTTGAAGATACAGAGGCGCCATGTTATGTGTCGCCTTGTACATCAAGCGGAACAATTTAAATTCAACTCTTTCAGGGAATCGGAGCCAATGTAGTTGATGTAAAAGGGATGTTATATGAGAGAATTTGGAAATATTATCCGCGCAGCCGCATTTAGAATGGATTGTAATCTATCCAGCTGAAACATTAGCAGGCCACTATAGATGCTGTTACAATAGTCCACACGTGATACCACAATGAGTAGACGGGCTGCCTCAAGAGGAAGATGTCTCCGAATACTTTTAATTTGTCACAGTTGATGTCAACATGTACTGAGAGTTTAGCTGATTTGTATATTCATCGAAAGATCTGAATCAATGTGCACGCCCAACAACTTAACTTATTTAGCATTCGCAGATATTAATTCCTGTATTACGTTTTGTCTTCTAGGTGTTGCTGTCCACGTTTACGCTTATGCTATTTAATAATTAAGCTTGTTGCATAGTTTAGCGGGTGTAAGAATTTTTCGAATGTAAGTTAATATTAATATAATAATTTAACGTCAAGAATATATAAATAAAAGCCAAACCACCACTAAATGGTCGGTGATGTATTTGAAAATGATTATCTGTCAAGCTAGCTGCTAGTTTCATAATTGATAACTGCTCTTAAAATCATATCTGTACGTTTTAAAAGCATTTTATTAAAAGCACATTGTTAGATCTTCATGAAATTTGTATGGATCGCTGATCGCCATACACATGTCTAGATGAACCACTATAAAAACACGATGTTCCCTATCCAAGTACCTAACGGTCCACCCTACTACATCTCAGAGCACGACTTTTTGTGTGTTTTCTATGGCTTTACTCTATTGCGCGTATTGGTATTCCGCTATTGTGCGTACCGAAATAATTTTCATCTTGCTGTCGGTGTGGTGCAGGTAGTGCTTCGTGCGCATCAACGAAGTGTGTTACCTTTGGCCACAGCAAAAGAGAAATCCTGACAAAGATGCACTACTGCATGTAGGTGGTATTTTTCCTGATGTCTGATTAGTCTTTGAGTTCTTCTTGTTCTGTTATTGTACCAAATTTTTTCCATCTGTCGTACACCCCAATTTCGAGCACTTTGTGCAAACACGTTAGTTTAAGAATCGCCGCTCTGGCTATAAAATCAGTTATAAATATTGTTATCTCAATTTCATCAACTACTTAGATAGTGGCGGTTTTATATTTGAACATGTACACGTATACTAAAAGCATAAATCAATATATTAAGATGAACGCAAAATGACAACTACGCATATAACAGGTACCGGAATCGATAATGGACAAAAAAATATCAATATATTTTTCGCTAGTATTTGCCATATTTTCCCAGCGCTGGACACCTTCCGTCGCGGGGCATATAGTAAAAGTAAAATTAATTAAGGATTTTTCTTTATTTTCTTTCATACCTCAGTGCAAAGAAAAGCAACAGACCATTCCAATTACGATTCAGTGCAAATACAAATTAATTAAGAAAAATTCTGAATATTAAAGACGCTGGATAAATTTCTAATTAAAATATATTCCTCCTAAATGTCTTTACCGATTGGACTGCTTGCGCTTTTCGTGGGCTTATAATTGTAAAAATATATAACGCTTAACTGTTCGAAATATTTCTTATTAGTAAAGATGTTGTTCTCTGATAATTAAACCTTAGTAAAAATATTCTACAATAAAATACTCTTGTTGTAAAAAATGAACTGAAAGTCCTGGAGCCATAAGAGATAAGAGAAATAATATAGAAATTGATAAGAAACTTAAAACATTTTATATGTGGATTGAAAAACGAAAAACAGCGCAGTCGTATTTTTTTATTGAGAACTAAGCAAGGTGGAGAGAGTTAGGAGCCATTTTCACATTTTATTAAAATATTATGTACGGTGAAAATGAGAATTTGGTTTTACAATAAAAAAATGGTAAGCGTATTAAAATATGTTTTTTTTTATGGAGCTCGCAAGTTATGGGAATCACTAAAAAGTTGAAATTTAAATCTAAAAAATATTATATTTTAATTAGTTGGTCGTTTTATATATAAAACAATAGACATTTCACCACAATATCATAAAAAAAACAAAAATAAAAATATTAGGGTTGTTACCAACCCCAACGTAGCTCAGGTAGACAAAACAACATTCACTCATGACTGAGGGTTGAGCTGTGGCATCAAAATATAAAATATCAATAGGTGAATATTTATAGGAATCGTAAAAGTTAACTTTGACATTCGATTTTAAATAACAAGTCACATAAAAAAACAATTCTCTAAAATCTGTAAAGATCATGATAGATTCTAGGTAAGCAAACTGATTGTGTAATTTATCCCAAAACAACAAAATTTTGTGTTTTTGCTTTGATAATAAATAATATTATTCACTTCTTAGAAATACGATCCAAGGAGTATTTAAAGTACAGGGTCATAAGAAAGATTGCTAAGTGTTTCTTCATTTTGTTTGATAAGGATTCATTTGACATTTTAGTGAATGTTATTTGTCTTTAAATTATGGCAATAATTTTTTATTTAAAACTATGCTAAAAAAAATATTTTTTTTTTAGTAGTTCGAGAGATAACAAGAAAATAAAGTTATTTTTAGAGGCATTCATAATTTTTCGTTTAATATATCATCAAGAAAATTACATAATTATAATTATTACCTAGGTAGGTACCCACATAAGAATTAAATCACCCTATTATTTTTAATTCGCATTTATTTAAGTCACTTTATATAAAAATTTGCAAATATCTTAAAGGGGTGCTTTCATTTTTCCAGTTTGAGTAATTCTACCCAAATTACATATTCTTTCAAGATGAGGCTAATAGTTAAATTCTTATAAGTATCATATAATTAATTAATGACGTTATTAGTTACCTAAATTATGCGAGAATGGAATATTTGAATAGAAATAGATAACAATAGAATTGTTGATTTTCTTTCCTACCGTATTTCATATTAATATATGAAATTAAATTAAAATGTGTGTTGTTATTTAAATTAATCCAGCAAAAATTAGATCATTTCTTGGAGTATCTAATTTATATATATGCATATGTTTTGAAGTCAGACAAAGTACCAACATATATTTATTTGATCGCTTAAATCAATGTTCTATATTTAAAATATTTATGAAAGTTTCAATTTATTATTTTCGATTTTAAATGCCATGTTGCCGTTTTGGTGACATGTCTGTTTCATAATTATATACTATTTATGAAACAGACAGCTAGTGTTTAAAAAACAACAGTGTTATGTATAAACGAAATGTTTAATTGCAAATTACATAAAAATAACTTACATAAAGTGTTTTCTTTGTTCAATAAAACGTTTTCCCTTAAAATCAGTAAAAAACATATAATTTATGAAATTTTGTACTAATGTTGTGAATAAATTTAATATTAATTCATATTGTTGATAAAATATGCATGAAAACACATATTTTAAGAATTTTAAAAGAAAATAATGACATGGCTGGATAGACCGCCGTATTGAGGTTCGATGGACAATTAAAATTTCGTATTTTATAAGACTGAAAATATATTATTTAAAATTTAATTATCGTAATTGTTATAAAGCTTGTTTTTAAATAGTAGCTGATATAAATGTAAGTAAATATAATATATTATTTAAAAACGTATATATATTCATAGGGTTTAAGACATGCCAGAAATTAGTTTAACTAAGTTTTAACTAGTTTAAGAACTTGATTAGTCTAAATTGTTTGTCTAAGTGACATTTCGTAAAAAATCACCTCATGGGTGATAAACCAAACACCGCTGATGAAATCGAAAAATTAATATTTGTACCGCAATATCTCTAATGTAAATGTCTGGTAAAATTGTTTTTTCGAGGGCATGATTTGTATTGTTTTATTTATTATATTTAACCGAGACTGTATCGATTACAATATATAGTTGACGCAATCTGAATTGGATTCAAGAGAGGATATTGACAAATGGATCTGGCCTACCTTGATCTCGATCCTGGATTGGATGACAAGATTTCACCTCCAGTTGACTCGCACCTTTTTGGTGAAGAACCGAGATATCAGTGCACTTTCGGAGCTGTTTAGAACACCGATTCTTCGTGGTCCTAGCATTATGCACGGCGCTACTTTCGGACTTCACTTTGTAAAACACAGATCTTGACATTTCGGTGCCAGAAGGCAATCTGTTCCCAAGTCGGCAAAATCTCTAAGTCATTAGTTGGCCAAAACGGGACAGGTATGTATTGTAAGCAGTGGCGTGCAGTACGTATAGATTTAGGTTATGTTGTTACCAATAACATTACACAATCATATATTACATATGTAATACAATATATGTACGTTTGTTTAACCAACGTCTTTAGACAAAATAAATCCGTCATTTATACGACACTATCATGTATTTATTTTTAATTTTAGAGTACTATTAATAGTGTTTTTAATGTTTAAGTTTTAACGTAAAATATTACCTTCTTACTCATGTAAAAGATGTATGTAGGTTTTTAAGAACACTTTCTATAATTGATCATGATTCATTTGTTGTTTAAAAATCCTTCACGTAATTACTAAAGGAAATAGTTATTAATTCACAAGCTTAAAGACAGAACTGACTAGTGTAAATAGCACGATGCGGCGAATAAAAATAGAGCGCCATGAGTACAGCAGTGAGTTTTTAGAACTAAGCAATTAAAGTCTATTAGTACACAGATGGCACCAATTGCAAAATAATGTTTTCATTTATGTTTATCAAATTTTTAAACTTATATTTGTTTCCCAAAATTTTTGTTATGCACTGCTTTTTTGCTCGTATGCACTGCACGCCCCTGATTGGAAAGACAGAATAAAGGGAGTAGGTACTCGACTTGCGTCAACGCACATTTTGTATGAAAAATCTCTTGTCTCAATTTCAATTAAACCAGGAGCGTTTAATTTTGTTAATCCTGTATGCATAGGCAGACTAAATGATTATTATTTTAATGAAATTAGGTAAATGGTACAGTAACGCAAGACACGTGAAACTTTAATCCATTTTAATTAATATTTTGACTAGAGGACTCAATTCATAGTCCTGGTAATTAACATTTCATGTTGTGGAGAATTATGGAACTTTATTAGACAGAACATGAATTTTTAATTGCACCAAACTGTTCTAATAAATCTAAAACCAGAACCCATTTTTCTTACTCCCTTGAATAAAATGTAATTGGTTATGTTTATTATTATATATATATATATATATATATATATATATATATATAATATTTTCCTAATTTTATAATAATAGCATATAAAGCAAATTTTGAATTTTATATTTTTCTAATGGCGTAAAAAAAATCTTTTTTATATTAATAACTACAATTCACGACTTTAAGTCAACGTGAAAAAATTGGATATTTAATGATTTTAAGATAAATTCACTATTTTTAAGTAGCTAAAAATGAACGATTCAGCAAGATGGCATCTGCCATTACGATGGCGTGGTTGGTTGAAATGGACTTGGCGCTGTCTAGATTTACATTTGTTTTATAAACTAGTTGACGTAAAATTTGATAATTAAATAATGTCAAACACTTTCATCTAGTATTGCCAGTAAAAATAATAATTTGAAATTTATCACTTTACCATCAGTTAATAATTAGGAAAACAAACAACTGTGGACTTAAAAATAAATATATAAAAAAACACTGCAATCGTAATTTAAAAAAATATACTAAAATGATGTAAATATAAAAAATTAAATGTAAAAATTTGGAAAAAGTTAATGTAAGTAAAAAGAAAAATGGAATTACAAGCGTGCATGAGAAGATATATGCTAGTGGATGAGGTAAAAATGGTGTATCAGGACGGAGGAGCGTGGCATTTTTTCGTATCTGCCAACCCTTCAAGCAGAAAAAAATATTTGGAGTAAGTAGATTCTCTTGTTTAATCTGCTCTAGACACACACCCCTCACACATACACACATGCACACAAAAATTCCATAATCATATTCAAAAGAACACGTGAGCGATGGGTGAAATATACGGGAGTATCAAGTGCTCACACACATAACCTTCTGAGTATTACAGCGTCATCACATAAACGAAAAGTGACCCCCAAAAAGGTAACCTTTTTTAAAATATTGGGAAAATTATTAAAGTAATAAAAAAATTAACATATTTCTTCGTAAGAAAATGAAGAGCAATACTACGAAAACAAAACATAATTAGCTGTTGAAAATTACTTTGAAAATTGTTTCCACATAATAATTAACATCCCAAAAGTGACTTGTTTGTGAACGAAGTTCACCCAAGCATCCCTTGAAACCTAGTAAATTCGTATTAAATATGTGTATTATGATACCTAATGAAATCATTTGCCAATCGATGTACCTGAAGAAAATATAATATGTGCGATAGTTTGTAGCCGAATTGAAATAATTAAATAAAGATTGTTTCACTGAGGTGTAATTACATAATAATAATAATTATATTGAACTATGCTTGACTCACTAGTAAAATCCGTATCGAAACAGGCACCAGGGAGGCAGATGCCATCAGCGACAACGGCCGTGACGATGGCCTCTCGAGGTCGGATACACACGCCAGAATAGTCCAAAAATTCTAATCGGCTGTGAATTATTTATATTAATAAAAAAAATTCCTCCACAACGTTCCTGTGGAGTTTTATTGCCTCCACTGTTGTCATTACCGACGACGATCGTGAATGTACCTTGCATATAACGGTGCGTAAAACATAGCTCCTAATAGTCATAAACACATCCGCTACCGACGACAGACAATAATAACGTGCGACCAGTAAACATCCGGAAGACCGAATCGCGAGCGTCACTCTTCTCTCGTCACCGCCTTTCAGAAACTTCAGGTAAAGTCTCTGTAATTTCATTGTACGGCTTCTTTGTTTCTAATCTGCAATATGTTCTCAGCAATAAACAAAGTGTCAAATGTAAGTAGTTTTCATCTGATATGCATACATACCCAAAAAAAACATCAAACATTAATCCACATAATACTATATCATAACCGTATCCCTTTTCTTTAAGCTATATTTGATAATTATTCGAAATCCGTTTAATTGTTATGTTGTTTGCGAAGATTACGCTGCATATAGTGTAACATGGCATAGTTGATATTTTATTATAGTTATTATGTTGCGTACAAGCATAGATGACGGAAGAATTCAGGATACGGAAGGAGTTTGGCATTCACCATAATCCATACTCTGCAACCAATTGTGGACTGTATGTTTAGATCACTAATTTCGTCTAGGTATAATATTGTAATCTTTCGGTTCGACGGCGTGCCGGAAGAGTGCATTGTTTGCGTTCAAGAAAAAATATGTATGCAAATAAATAATGTCCCAGACTCATATATTTTAAAATATGTTAACACTAAGCTAATACAGTTAAATCTCATGTTTTCCCAGGGTGCAAGTAAGAAAAATTGCGCGACCTTATTTTAATCTGATATCGAAAAGCATCGAGCATTTTCGCATTCAATACACTTCTTCCCCTTCTCGGGTGTTACACGATCTTGATATTTTTCATTTTCAAAACAAACTAGACGCGTGACAAGGGGAGCGGGGTTTACCCTCCTCTCCCGCCCCAACCCCCTCCGCGCGCGAGAGCGGAAGAAGTTATTGACACGTCTGTCGGCTTGAATAACAAATTATCGCCATGTACAGAAGCATTGTTGTGAATTTACCTACCTAGCGAGATGCGGAGGTAGTTTATCTTGATAAGCTCTCAGGAAACACCTTCAGTAGCATATAAAATAACACTTGTGAGTTTCCTTACGACAACCTTATTCATCATATTGACGCCAGATCCTGTCGAAGAATTGCAGTAATCGCGGTGAAGAATATGTTCAATACTAATTTAATGTATTAATTATAAAAATATATATATAACAACAATTTTATCGAAAAATATTGTTGTTAATATTGGCTTTCAGAGCAAAATTGTAACTTAATTTTTGGTGTTTTTACTTTATACTATTTTTCACATATTAAATAGTTTTAAAATATAATAAATAGGTTGTGACATTACAAAAGTAATGTTCTTCATGTTCTTCACCCTCATAAGATATTTTCTATTTCAGTGTCATAATATCAATCAGAATACAGAAGATTTTTTATTTTTAAATAGAAATGCTTACATGAAATACATGTTGCATCAAATATTCTTTCTATTTTAAAACTAAGCTAAGTGCTTGTGTTCTAAAAATTGAACTAATTTGATGGCTTCCTGGAACGAGGCTCGAACCCTTGACCACTAGATCACTAGGCGATTATCGCAACTACTAAACCACAAGCACATGAAAGGTTAAGTTAAAAAAGTTAAAAAATTTCCCGAGAAAATATTCACAAATTATTGTCGAATAAAATGCATTAAAAAGAAACAGTGAAAATGGAATACGAATTTTCATTCGATGAACCTCTTTCAGTGGATACAGTGTGTATCGAAACTGCTTCTCCCAGTGGATCCATTTCCTATGACAGATCAAAGGCGGACGTGTTTTAATTAAATGCATTCACCGACGGGGCGCCACAGTCGCATTTCCTGCGGGAAATATCCGTTGCAAAGCTTTGCGTGGGAAAAACTAATGATAGCTTCAGCGGTGTCAAAGGAAAGTTTGCTGCCCGTTTCGGTGCATGCAGGGACTGTATGGTTACATGATCGGGATCGTCTATCAGATACAGCCTGATTGGGTGCGCTTTGACTTCTTGTGACGTAGTCCCGCGGGATGAAGCTTTTACCACCATACTGTTTTTACAATCATCTAGCAAAAAACTGCTATCGTGCGTTACTGGCTGCTTCGCGGTCAGTATTTCTGAAATATATAAAACTGTTAAATAACATTATTAGGGAGAACACATACTTATTGTGAAGATGTAATTATTCAGAATATAAGTCTGTAATATTTTAAATGTATTAATTAGAAATATATACAAATAAAATCAATTTTATCAAAAAATATTATTAAGAAGAACATATTCTTATTGTGAAGTTATAATTATGTATTCTCCTTAGTAATATAAGTTGTATCAATGTGTCTAAAATGCAACAAAAATGAATCGATAATTCTGGCGTCTGCAGTCGGTTTATTCAAAGGTATTCGAGATTCCGTAAAAACAATGTAAATGGCTTTCAAATAATGGAACGACAGATGTATTAATTTGAAAAAGTGTAACATATAGATTCGAAAATTTGTCATGAAAAATAGTGGCGCTATAACACAATTGGTAGTGCACTTCCCTGGATTGGAAATAGAGATCCAGGTTCGAATCCCGTTAGCGTAAAAACAATATTTTTGAACAAAATTGATTTTATATGTATTTATTTATAATTAATACATTAAATTACTATTTGCAAAATATTATTGTTGCGCTACCGGGATTCGAACCTGAATCTCTTTCCAAACCGAGGAAGGTGCATTATCCAACTTTACTACAGCGACAGTACTTTTGACGACAAATTTTCTAACCTACATGTTATACTTTTCAAATGAATACATCTATCATTCTATTATTTTAAATTTGTATTAATTTGAAAAATGTAACATAGAGGTTCAAAAATACTGTCAATATAGCATAGTTGAATAATGCACCTTCTCCGGTTTGGAAAGAGATTCAAGTTCGAATCCCGGTAGCCCAATAACAATATTTTTCGATAAAACTTATTTCATATTAATATATTTAATTAGTATACATAAATATTTCCATTGTCATAATGTCATAAGTATCATAATAAACCTTAATTTAATAGCGTTTTGAATATGTCACAATTCAGGGATACCGTCGTTATCATCGTGGTGTTTATACAATTTAACGAATAAATCCCACTTTTTGGTGATGTTTATACAATTTAACGTATAAATCTCACTTTTTGGTGATGTTTATACAATTTAACGAATAAATCCCACTTTTTGGTGATGTTTATACAATTTAACGAATAAATCCCACTTTTTGGTGATGTTTATACAATTTAACGTATAAATCCCACTTTTTGGTGATGTTTATACAATTTAACGAATAAATCCCACTTTTTGGTGATGTTTATACAATTTAACGACTAAATCCCACTCTTTTAAATCACTTGCTAAATATTTTTTTGGGTCTGGTTTCGATTTTAATGCGATTCGCACGTTATATATTTCAGTATATGATCTCAAATTCATTTAATTCTTCTAGTCTTTTGTTTTATTTACCGCGAGCGGATATCCTCTACGATCAGCTTTTATTAATCTCGCAGTATTTAGCACCTCCTTTATTAAAGCCAAAGATTCTTTAAATGCCAAAATATTCAAGAAGAATGTCTTATAAATTATAAAAAATTTTCTATTTCTTTCAATAGTATTTACATATTTGTCGTGCAACGCCTGAGTTTTTGAGGATATTTGCGGGGATATTTTTCATCCATCTAGTATCCCATTATTTTAGTGATCACAAATTTGCACAAACAGTATTTCTTATTTCCTCAGAAACTTTTTAACTACAATTGAAACCCTTCCTCATCTCTGTAACAACACTGTATATCGTTTTTATAAATGTTGATTTTTTTATTTTTTTTATTTGCATTAAAACAAAGTGTAACAATAATAACTGATAATAATATAATATATAAAAATAACACCAGTGAAGTTTCTTCAGAATTAAATAACTTATATACATAATAAACTAAAATATAGTATACTCAAACAAACTGATAAACAAAAATACTTTTACATTAAAATAAACATACACATAATAAACTAAAAATAGTACATATTAAAAAATTGAGTCTAATTATTCTGTATTAAATAAATAATCTAGAAAAATAAAATCTCCCCCATTATTATATTTTTCTATTAACTTTTTTATACAATTTGAATATAAATCAGACGATTCGATTTCAAAGTACTCTTCAAGGCCAAATTTTAGTTGTTCAATATTTTAAAATAATAATTTCAATTTCAATTTCGAGACAATGCGCGAAAGATTGGTGTCGTGCATTTTGCTTGTGTGTTATTTATGATATTTGTGAACTGCTAAAGCGTTTATTTCATTGATATTTTTATTTTATTTCTTCTTTATTACATATATATTTACTTTCATTTTATTGTTTGCTAAACTGCGTGGCTAAACAATTATCTTTTTAAATTAAAATATAACAAGTGGAAAGAAATTAGATAAGATGTTAAATGAATTACTTAGAAAAATATAAAGAATTAAATACATATAAAGAAGAAAAAAAAAAATTTTTCGAAAAGATTTACAATTTTTACAGGGTGTAACTGACCTAGTGCACTGTATTTTATGGGTGAATTCTCGAATATAATATAATATAACAAAGAAATAAAAAATTAGATAAGAATATGTTATTTTAAGGTGGTCACTGGGGTCTCATAATTTTTTTTTAATGTTTAATAGGTCTTCATTTATTGTCACAATACATTCTCTCGTTCTCTCACCGTCCGCTTTGTCCGCGATCGGTACTCTCATGGTTCGACCCGACGATCTAGTTGAATATCTATGGTGAGAATCAGTATTTATATTTACATTATTTATCAACTCTTTGAATATTACAGCATATCGTACACCTAGATCAAAACTAAGACAACTCAAAAAGTCATTTTTCAGTAGACAAAAAAATAAAAACATTTTTCTCCATTTTTTGTAACTAAAATTATGAAACTAAATAACATTTTAGGTCATAGATGTATCCTAAAATGATATAATTCGAGAATTGGGGCTAAGTTAGTTGCGTATATGACAGAGTATCTGAATACAATAATAACTCAAAATTTTTGTTTTTTTTGAGTTGTCGTAGTTTTGATCTTGGTGTGCGATATGTTAATTTTTTGTCAACTGGTAAGATTTTGCATACTGTAAATAATTTACTATAATCATCGTTATACAAACACTTCTTTCTGTCATCTACTGTGAGTTTAAAAAATCTTAATTGTAACCGTTTAATTTTATAAAAATATGTTTTATAAAATATATTAATTAGAAAGATGTACATATAAAATCAATTCTATCGAAAAATATTGTTGTTGCGCCACCGGGATTCGAATCTGGATCTCTTTTCAAACCGGGGAACGTGCATTATCCAACTATGCTACGCGACAATATTTTTAGTGACAAATTTTCGAATCTGTACGTTACCTTTTTAATATTAATACATTTAATCGTTCCATTATTAATTTTTCCACTATTTATATTTATTTTTTTCAAATTGTTGCCCAGAATGACAAAAATCACTGCAGAAGACAGTATTCTGATTAAAATTTTGCGAATTGATAAACGTTGGGGGTGTTAGTAAAATGATCAAAGTGTTTCAAAACAGAAGCCTGGAGTATATCTAGACATTACAACATAACTGGACATTACAGCAGAACGGAGCTCCATCTCACACAAGCCATCCACAGCCAGAAATACAATCAACTTTCTTCGTCGTGAGAATGTTAATTTCATCGAACCAGGCATGTGGCCATCGAACAACCCAGTAGATTAATATAAGGTATTTTGGTGATTTCTGATTAGCTAAATGGTGACATTATAATTAGTAATAATAAATATAGATGGCGACAGCACAATTGGTATTAAATAAGTGAAATGTTCCATCTTGATTTAATATATATAACTTCCAAAAATTTGATAGATGTGGTAGTGTGGGTAAATAGGTGAACGTTACATTGTGTAAAGTGATCACTTAAGCCAGCCGATGACAGGTCGTAAGCCCTGTAATGTCCAAGAATTTCATACTTCTCATATAAAAATAATTGCTTCGACGACGTCTTAATTATAAAAATATTCAAATACTAATTAATTGTATTAATTAGAAAGATAAACATATAAAATTAATTTCATCAAAAAATATTGTAGTTGCTTCCGGGATATGAACCTGGATCTCTTCCAATCTGGAGAACGTTCATTAACCGATTATGCTACAGCACACAGTGAATTAACGACTTATTTTCGAATCTATACATTAAACTTTTCAAATTAATACATCTATCGCTCCATTATTTGAAAGCCATCTGCTTTATTTTTACGGAATCTCAAATATCTTTGAGTAATCCGATAGGAGATACCAGAATTAACTATTCATATTTATAAAATTTTGGACACATTAATACAGCTTATGTATTATTATTAAGGAGAACACATTCTTATTGTGAAGTTGTAATTATTTAGAATATAGGTCTTTGATGTTTTGTATTACAAATATAAATATTTTTCGATAAAATTGATTTTATATGTATAACTTTCTAATTAATACATTTAATTTGTATTTAAAATATCATAGACCTATGTTCTGAATAATTATAACTTCACAATAAGAATGTGTTCTACTGAATAAAAAATATTCAGCCTCAAACTGTTCAACCGGTTTTAAATATTAACAACCGGTTTGCGCAAATTGGTACGAACCCAAAAAGAGACGTTACTGTGTCGAATTATAATTAAAAATCAACAACGTTAGATATGTATTCATAATTCAAAATTTAAATATGGTGACATTTTAAAAGCCAGGATTCAGTTTAACGCTGAGCGAGGCATGGCGTGTTCGGATGTCGGAGAAATTAATTTGATATTATGTTTGCTCGATGAGTCTGGCATACAACGTCACAACATGGAGCGTGTATACATATACGCTGTTGATTGACAAAGTTATGCAGGGGCGATGCTCTACAGGGGAGCAGTCCTACTAGTTCTGTAGCATTTATATCTACCTGAATAGTAATTAAATATCAGAAATTAGGCTGTCCGACAGCCGGTAAGGGGATGATTTGAAAGGGTCCACTGCTGTGTTAGTTGGCTACATCATCACACGAGTTAAACCAGTACAACTTAACCCTCTCAGATTCAAATTATATCTCCTGGATTTAAGTTTTTTTTTAAATTATGTATTCTGCGATACTGTAAACAATGTCAAGGGATGTATGACATTGCAGTAATGGACATGCGAGTATTCTGGTATATTTAGAAAATTAAGACTCATTTATCGCCTCCACAATCTGAACGCACCTTGCAAATACTTAGATGCAAAATGAGGATCTCATCAATCTTAAAATCACGTAAGTACCGACCAAAAAAACAGAATACAATAAAACGCGCCCACTTTTAGATACAGGATGAATAAGATTTTAAATTTTGAATTATTAAGATGATGCAGTAAGAGTCAAAAACATTTTAATTTTAATTAATCTTTAAAATGCCACGAGCGCGTTAACACGCCAAACTGTATATGTTATTCCAAGCTATAAGTGTGTTGACACCTACGTTTGGACCTTGCAAATTTGCAGGGATTAAAGTCATTTTTTAAATCATTTTGCTATCTGTGGAAGACAGATCCCAGCTTTTGATAGATAAGTCAAGAGCCTAGTCTTACCCCATGTGGCGTCTTCCATTACAAATAGAGTTGGCAGTTAAAAGCTTAAAGTATAGTGTGAAGTAAACAACGTAGTATTTTATTTTATAAATTAATTAAGTTAAACACAAAATAGTAAGCGCATAATAAAAAAAAATTAATGGCGGCCGCGGATCTAAATAAAGTCACTGATGACTGGTGTGATAACGCCAATGGAATAAAAAACTGTAGTGCTATCAGGCATAGTTTAGCTTTCAGTTAAAAAAAAATATAATTAATATACGTTAAGTACTTACTTAGAAAATATTGTATATAGTTGGCAACCATTCGAATGGCGTTGGATGAAAAAGGGTTAACCGACGGCCTACAATAATTTGTATGGCCTCCTAACATAATCCGATTATGAAGTGTCAACACCGAAACAAATTTGATAATGGCCTTAATTTGATTTAATCATACAAACGAGTAGTAGTTATTGCATCAATACTAGTATTATCCAAAAATTTATTAATTGTATTCAACATAATTTTGAACATTATATTTCAAATAATAACTCTGTTTACTTTCACTAATTCGTTATTTATTATAACGTTTTCAATGCTGACGCATCATATCCAGTTGTGTTACTAGAACTAAACTTGGAAATTCAATTCGCCAATGGCGGACCACGCGAGAACCGAGGGTCATCACTTCGACAGTGATAGCATAGAATTAGTACATATTTGTAAAAAAGGAAATTAACTAATTACTTTAGAAAACTTAGCAATTAATTGTAACAAAAATGTCATTAATATTCAAACACCTTGTATTACGTCCCCTCTCCTGCGTTTGTTGACCATGCCCCTACATCCATCTACCTCCCCTCCTCTCCACTCCTCAACCTTAAGTAGTTCTTAGTCCTTTAGTCTTAAGTTTAGTATTAGTTAGATTACTGAAGATGATGCGTTAATATTGAAAATTAGTGAAAGTAAACAGTTTTTTTATTTTAAATATAATTTAAAATGGGCTTTCAGAAACGAGAAAATTTCAGAAAATTATTATTTATTTATTGCATTCACGTATCGTGACCTTGGAAAATCAAAGTATCATCTGACATTTTTGTAAATTGACTTCTTGATATCAAAATTCTAACAACAAGTTTCTCTTTAAACTATGTAATAAACATGTTGAATTCCTTAATAGCTTAGAAAATAACAAGAAAATAAATGTTAATATTCATAAACCAACTCCACCGAAGAAATCGAATAATTAGTTTCAAAACTTAGAAAGTTCTTTGTTGTTCCAAGAGCAAAATATTACATATATTTAATAAAATTAAATAAATGTTTTGTTTTATAAAATCTAAAACATAAATACAATACATAAATCAATTTATCAAATAAATCCCGGTAGCAACCAAAATATTTAATTTCTATTAAAATACCACAGAACTATGTTCTGAAAACATTGCAACTTCACAATAATAACGTATTTTCTATAAAATATACATAGATAATATAAATTTGTAGAATAATGATTTTTTTATTTATCAACCTTGTTACTCCATATAACATATTTATAACACTTGTTGATATACAATGTTAATAATATATGCAACCAAATACCTAAATAAGGTCTACTTTCGCCTTACTACGTGTACACTCGTCTAAAGCAGCTTTTGTTAACTTTAATTTTTACAAGCCATTATATATTATTTACAAGCGTACATATGTTTGTGTAATTACTATAATGCCGTATCCCACGGAGACAGGCAGAGAAGATAGAACGCCACACTCTTCTGTTCTGACGTTTCACTATTGTCTCAATCAGTCACTATTGTAGCTATATGATATTTCTCATGGTCTGTGGTTCTCGCCAAATCTTTCGCGAACATTCTTTGTGTTGCTTTCAATATGTATGTATAAATAATATATAACATAGTTAGTGAATATTATGTTCCAGGCCGTTTTTGTTTAGACGCCATTTTAGTTTGGCAAATATTTGTCAGTTTATATTTGTAAGTCGTAAAAAAAAGTAGATTACAATTTTTAATGGAGCATCTATCGTCTTAACAACGTGTTGAAGTTATTAAAACATTATATCTAAATAATAATGACAACGCTATTGTCATATGTTGTAAAACTTCTTAGCGGACGAATTAGAATAATTTGGCCTTCAATACTTTGTAGTTTCAATAGGACTGTGCAACTTCATACATAGCCCGAGCTATACTTGAAATTTTGCGAAAAAATTTTCCCGGCTGCATAATCTCAAAAAGTGATAATATCGACTGGACTATTTTATATGGGAGTACTTAAAACAAAATATCAACACCAATAAGCCAACAATAATTCCGATGCTACAGGAAGTGTGCGAGAATGTTATGAAAAATATGGTTAAAGGAGCATGCATTTGTGCCACTGCTAAGGGCGGCCACTTGGTCAATGTTATATTTCATAAAAAAATGTAATAATTCAAGTAAACAATAAATAAAAATTAAAATATATATTCAAAAACAACATCGGCCTGCAACATAATATTCACCCTATACATACCTCATATATTTTTTTAATGTAAAGTAAATATTGGCCTTTTTTTAAATACTCAAGATAAAAAATATTAGTATTCTGTATGAAGGCAGAACTGAAAAATTAAGAATTTGGAAAATGACCTGTGAAAGAACTAAACAAGTATCACGCCTTATTGAATAGAAAAAAGGTGTAAAAAAGACGCCAGTGACCGAATTTAGTTTTCATTTTATTAATTTATTATTCACGTTGTTTCTAGTACCGTGACAACGATTAATAACATTAATATTAGAGTGCCGGGTAGGAAATATTGTCTATTAGCTAGTTGTCTGACATCGAGCATAGAGCACTCTCGAAAAGGACGTCATACGTGTAGGGTATTTTAATGTAAATTTATATGCATTTGTGAGTCTGTATAATATAGCAAAACATGATTTAATACGTTAACTATTTTGTCAAATTGACAAATTGAGTATTCGATACTTTCAGACTCTTCTATGTGAGATCTACAATACGACATAACATAAGGCAGGACTAGTTCTTATTATTTGACAGAAATAAGGTGTGTATATACTATAGTATAGTAGTAGTCAATTGTTTGAATTACTTATGATGGTAAATTATGATGTCACACGACTTATATTGAGAAAAATTATTGTTATACGACTACATGTATGTCTAAAATTTGCTGAAAATTTTAATTTTTTAAGAATAGTACATTACTATTGTAAAGTTGCAGTTTTTAAGAACATGCTGTGATATTTTTAATACAAAATAAATGCACCAATTAGAAAAATATACAAATAAAATCAAATTAACGAAAAAATATTTTGGTTGCCACCTGGATTCGAACTTGACACTTTTCCTCACGGGCTTAAATGCGCTATGAAGTGGATTGCTTTTAAAAATGGAATAACAGATGTATTTTTTATTAACTTACTAGGTTGACATGGTGTAATGGTCAGCGTATTTTCCCAGATAGGAAAAAGCTCCTGGTTCGAATGTATATCTTTCTAATTGATACATTTAATTTGTATTTAACATTTTAATGATTAATGTCGTGTAATGATAATCTTGATTTGAATCCTCGTGGTAACTACATATTTTTTCGATATTTAGATTTTTTCTGTATATCTTTCTAATTGACTATCTATTTCTTTTATATTTGTATTTCATTTCTATCTATAAAGCCTATATACAGAGACACTGGTAATTCGATACTTCCCTTTAAAGACGCAATAGTAGAGGTCGTAAGAAATCTATTTAGCTCCATATTGCCAAATCCAATTTTTTTTTGAGAAATTTGATTATTTCCGGAAAAGAAAATTAATTTTTACTATGATGTTGTAGAGTTTTAATGTGCTGCTCGAAAGTATTAGCAAATTGAACTGTTTTTATGGTTCATAATAACGCGTAAGCATTTTGTCTAAGCATAAGAAAAAAAATATATATCCTACAGGATATAGTTTATAGTTAATACAAGGTATAGTTTTTTTATTTATTTAACTTTGAAGTTAAAATTATCTAAGAAACACTATAGAGCTAAATCGATTACTTACAACCCCTACTATTGCGTCTTTAAAGGATTGTATCGAATTACTAGTAACCCTGAATAAACTTAAGTAGTCCACATACAGTATTGAATTTTATTCATTAATTTATTCTTCAACCCTCGAGCGGATATCCTTTTGGCGAGGTTTTTGGCGAACATTTCTGGCGATTTAGTACACAACAGTAGCTCATTGTCTAGTCTCTTCGGTTGAGTGCTCGGGTGCCCGCATGTGGCAACACAGGTCAGGAGTTTGCTCTCGCTAGACCCACTCGTGTAAGTTTTATTTACATTGCACACTAGCTAACAGTTAGTTTGAAAGAGGAAAAATATAAATGTGTCAGTGGCGTAGCAAAAAAATTACGCCCCAATGTAAAATGTAAAAAAATATATTAAGCCTCAATGCAATATGGAATTATATTATGCATCGTTTTAATCTGCGCGCAAAACATGTGGGGTCTTAAAAATTGATTTTATTGGGTTCATTATTCAATTGTGGTATATTAAAAATTATCACAGTGAACTATGTGAAAGAAAATATGGAGGAAAAATCAGGATAACACAATACTTGAAAACTACCACTGATCTTTTGTGTTCTCACCTCTCTCTCCACGCTCAGCAATTGAAGAATCCCTCGACGAATGCTGGGAGTCACTTTTAAGATGCTTGAAAGTTATTGTAGAATGTACCGTCAACCACTTTGAAAAGTATCTCGCGATTTAAGTAGATGATTGGCGCGTATTCGAAGAAGGGTACACGGTTTATAATGTTTATAGTACGGCGACCGAATTAATACTGATTTCCGCATTGATGGACAAGTAGGTAGAATAACTATATATCAGAAGGTTGGAAGGGATCTATATCGGTATTAGGAATATAATTTCTCTAACATGGGAGATGATTATTTATATATCAGATGGATTTTTTAAGAGGAGAACTTCTCTAGACTGATAAAATATATTGTTATTTCAGAGAAAACATATAATTGATTAAATTATTGTTACACTTTTAATTTTAATAACATAAAGAATATTTTGTCATATTATTAACACATACTCTGCGGTGGTGGATCAGATTTGACCCGGGTGTTTGTAAAAATATGAATTACGCTACAAATATTGATTTAATGCTGTTCCGTCTAGCTAGCTCTTTTATTAAATATTTTCAAATAATTTGAGATACAAATAAATTTTATCGGATGAGATTCAAATGAGTTATTGATAAAAATGTGAAAAAACGCTCAAAAATTGACCTAGACAGTATCTCAGCGCTTACGCCGAGGTATGCGTCCATATATTTGTTTTGACATATTTTTGTCAGGCGGCCCCTAGACAATGCCAGTAATATAATTATTTGAGAGACGTTGCGCCTACCTGTAAGTTTTATGACACTACCTGCTCTGGTTCCGATGAGAAGATCACATGCTCAGTGGATTATTGTATTTTGGTTGTGTAGTGCGTCTTTTGATGCGTGAGAATATGTACATTATTCGAAATATTTTTTAATTTTTAACTTTAATTTTTTAGCAGAAATATTACGGCACGTCATGCCATTTCATTTAATCATATTTAAAATAAAATATCTATAAAAAAATCTCTCACAAAACTGTTGAAAAATCGAAAACTTGAGGTGGGTCTAAAATGACCCACCACCGCCGGACATGTTTTGTTTTTACCCACCGGGCTGTAAGTGTTAAGGAGAACACGTTCTTATTGTGAAGTTGTAATTATACAGAATATAGTTGTATCAATGTGTCCAAAATTTAATAAAAATTAATTGTTAATTCTGGCGTCTCTTTGAGAAATCAAAGGTATTTGAGATTCCGTAAATATAAAGTAGATGGCTTTCAAATAATGGAACGATAGATATATCAATTTGAAAAGTGTAACATATTGGTTCAAAAATTTGTCGTCAATGTGCTGTGTGTTGTAACATAATCGGTCCAGCGGTCAAAGTAAACCACCAGTATTTGTTACACAGGGAAGCATATGTTTGATAGAAATGGAATGGCTGAGAAAGTTATCGAAAGAAGGGTGACTACTGGGAATAAAGTGAAGGACGCTTTGAATGGAATTATATCTAACGGGAACTTATCAACCGAGCCAAGACTAGCCACATACAACAACGTATGGTACCGACAATAACGTATGGAAGTGAGGCTTGGAGCTGGCAGAAGAGGAACGAAAGTAGACTGAATGTAGTGCAAATGAGTTCTCTTAGGTCTATATGTAATAACGTAAATATGATATTAGTACAGTGAATAAGATTAATGAGTACTAAGATAATTTGGTCAGAATGGTAAGAAACATATATGATGCAAGCGTTGATGGCACCAGAAATAGAGGACGTCCGCGGATGACTTAGCGCGACCAGGTTAATCAGATGGTTGTGAAGTTGGTCCTGTTTGAAGCCTTAATAGTCTACGAGCTTGTATGAGAAGATGTATGACTGTGAATGAGGCGAGAATTGTGTGTCAGCCCCTCCCCTCCCAGGAAACGGCATGATGGTAAGTAAGTGATCCAAACTTAGAAGGGACATTGCTCTTCAAACGTTTTCGGTTTCTTATTATTTTAAATACTTATTTTTCTTTGTTCATCTGTACCATAACATCGTCCATCGAAATGTATGTCTGTACAGTTTCCGAGGTAAATTTATAGAACTCCATAATCGCATCTCATGTAAATGAAACGAGAAGAATAAAAAAACAAGTTTTTATTTTCTCGTATGTGATTATGGTTATCTTATTTGAGTTATTGAGTATATCGAAGTTAAATGTTTTTTTTTAATATAAATAAACATAATATAGCATTCATCGATCTGAGTATAATATCGATATAAATAAACATAATATAGCATTCATCGATCTGAGTATAATATCGATCTGATAAAATCAACATAAAAATTCAAACCTTCAAGTCTTCTCACAACCCACACCCTATTCTGCGCCCACATCTGAAGTTTGTTTACGTGACAGTCTGTTGATACTCGCCGAAAGTTTGGCGGGTCTTCCCGAGCACATCCTGTCACGGTGTTTGCAGATGTCAACGAAAGTTCCTTTTATTCTAAGCCTTTCCTGCATCATCTGTCATTCCTGTCACATGCAAGCGACTTCAGGGAAGTGGAGTCGATCCATCAAACGTAACCTCTGTCTCGCGAAGAATTGAGCCTCGGAGAGCTTTCTGTGGACAGCCGCTTGGAACTGGGCAGTGGCGGATCTACATTGTCGGGGCCCTTAAACTTTAACTGCTACGAGGGCCCCCCTCTAGTGCTAGTCACCAGTGTGAATAAAAATATATTATTAAGGAGAACACATTCTTATTGTGAAGATGTAATTATTCACAAAATAGGTCTGTGATATTTGAAATACTAATTAAATGTATTAATTAGAAAGATATACATATAAAATGTATTTTATCGAAAGATATTGTTGTTGCTACCGGGAATCGAATCTGGATCTCTTCCAACCCGAATAACGTGCATTAACCGTTTATGCTATAGCACATAGTACACAAATATGTTACACTTGTCAAATTGTCAAATCTATTGTTCCATTATTTGAAAGTCATCTGCTTTATTTTTACAGAATCTCAAATACCTTTGAGTAGTCCGATAAAAGACGCCAGAATTAACAATTCATTTTTATTAAATTTTAATTTCGGATTGTAAGAATTCCAGATTCAAATCCCGGTAGCAACATCAATATTTTTCGATAAAATTGACTTTATATGTATATCTTTCTTATTAATACATTTAATTTGTGTTTAAACAATTATTATTATAAAAAATTTAAAAATGCTAATCACCACCGTCTTTTATTTTAGCAAATAGGGTGTAATTTGAGTGATAAAATAATTTTTTTTTTATTTTAAAGAGAACACATTATTATTTGTGAAGTTGATATTTAATACAAATGTAATGCATCAATTAGAAAAATATACAAACAGATAAACTCAATTTACCGAAAAAATATTTTAGCTGTCATCGGTATTTGAACCAAGATCTTTTCCTAGCCGGGGGAAGTGCATTATTATTATTATTATTTTTTCAGTATATTAAGTTCATCTCTGTGTATATTTTTCTTATTGGTGCATTTAATTTATATTAAATATTTTTTTGTTTGAGTTTAACCAAAGAGTTAAGGCATTAATCGAACGCTACTGTACTTGCTTTAGAGGAATGTATGTTAGAGGAATATGAGGTTTTTTATGTGATTCTTATGAAAAGAATTTATTAAATTATTTAGTATTTTTCATATTGTATATTTATTGGGATTATTAATGATATATGTATGAATATGATGACCTTTAAGCAGAAGATATAAAAGGTGAGCCAACTTGGGATGACTGTTTTTAAGAATTTATAATTTTGGTAGAGTTTATTTTTAATTATATATTTTTTGCAGATAATAAAGAATTTATGAATGTTTATAATAGCTAATACCCAGTGCAAGAGCGCATTAAGGTGATTAAATTTTTTTATGTTTTGCGATGATCTTTTTTCGGTGACCGGCTAATTTAAAATATGCAGAGTTTGCTTGGCCTCCCCGTTCCCCAAATTTGACGGCGCCTGATTTATTTTGGGGCTACTTAAAAGACCGAGTTTACACGAACAAACCAACAATAATTCAGGAGCTTAAACAAAATATTCGTGCAGAAATAACAAATTTGAAGACAGAAACGTTGCGTAATGTAATGCAAAATACTTTAGAAAGAGCAATTATGTCAACAAGAAAATGAAGGTCATATAAATTGTGTTATTTTCCACATATAAATTTTTTTAAAGTTATCAAAGTACACTTACATGTAATAATATATATTTTTTGAATAAATATTAAAATTACAAAAGTTATATGCGTTTTACATCAGTCAGTCCAAGTTGGCCCACTCTGTATTTCAATGTTATGGTATTTATTTTTAAAATCCTCACTAAGAAAATATCGGCAGAATTCATAAGAAAAAATCTATGCAGATCAATATGAGCACGAATATTATACAAGAGGAAACGATAGAATAAGACTGCCATTCAGGAGAAGGCTAAATCTCAAAAATCGGTGATGTACAGTACTATGAAGATATTTAATGAAATGCCATAAGATATAAGAAAGAAGGGGAAACCACATACATCCAAAATAAAACTATGCAAATATCTGCAAGGTAAGTTGTAGTAAAAATGAAGATTTTGATCTTGTTTATATTAGAACATATATAAATATACTTCTTCTTTTAAATAGGCATCAAGTTAAAATTTTATTTTATAGAAAAAAATACAATAATATTATAAATTAGGAAATATTATATTACAAGTCAATAATATTGTCATTCAAAACATTTGCTATTATATAGATTAAATGTGGCGAGTTAAGTGAAGATGACACAAGTTAACCGGGAGTTGAAAATTACCATTGACGAGATTACTGTAAAAAAACCTGTGATCCGCAATGAACAGGCAAAAAAGATATGGCCAATGATTTCCTCCTTGGATAAATATACTTATGTATGCACTATATTAAGAATAAATAAATAAATAATGACCCCGATAGATAGTCCTAATATGACGTTAAGTTACTATACAACATATAGATAAACACCCCAGTCAACATCTTTTATTTTCTATCAATGGGTCATTAAAAACCCTGATGGGTAATCCTACGTATGACATTAAGATATGATATGCAAGCATTTAAGATAATTAGTAATATAACATGTTATGAATTTGTTTTTATGGCAAAGAAATTAAAAACGTTGTAAAAAATGAAAATAAGTAATATATAGCAAACCAATGTTTGAGAAAAATGAACAATATATATTTAAAACTACTTCACAGAAATGCATGAATTACATGGTTAACGAAATCTTCATATATATATATATATATATATATCAGTGGCGTGCAGTAGGTATAAACTTAAGTTATGTTGTTACTAACGATGTTAACTAAGTATACAATAGGTATAAGTACAAGATATCAAAAAAATAAAGTTTTTTTTTTCTAATTTTGAGAACAATCTATCAATTTCAATTTAGAATATAATTGTGAATTTTATTAAAGTCAATTGGGGATACAACATCTCACAGAATACACCTTTTTACAATTAAAAAAATTAAAATACTGAAAAAAATAAGTATGTAAGTAATGCAACATTTTAATACACTGGTTCTGGTGCCAACACTGATGTATGATAGTGAAGCCTTATTTGGAAAAAAAATGAACGAAAGAACGGACGGAACGAAGAAGATTTTTTTGAACCTCTTCTCATATAGCAGACTAAATTTTTTAAAGCAATGTGGCCATAAATCATTTTTGGGGTCCCAAAGGATTAGGTGCCCTGAAGCTTAAGCTTTATTAGTTACATAATAGATCCGCCCCTGGAAGTAGGTTGTATCTCTTGATTTATAATAACATCTTCACCCTTTTAATATTACGAGAACCTTCTGTATATTTCAAAAGACAGCGAGATTTGTATTCATGTCATTCCTTTTCAGAATATTTTCGATAATATTATCTTAAAATGATGAGATATATTTTTGGTTCCATTTCTGTTCATTGATCATACATTGTATTATATAATACATTCGTAAGGATAAATGGATGTTACATGATATTAAAATAAAAATTTATTTTTTTTATACCTATATATATGTATGTAAATCAATCTACGGTATTTAAATTCTAAAATAAGAATCAAATAAAAATATATGTGAACGACACCCACAAAGTAAGGCAAAAATATATTAAACCGATTTTTTATTGTGCTATTGGATATAATCCATATACATTTTTTACTCACCAATCATTAATCATGTAAAAATAAAAATGCCTTGTATTTATGCAAACATTAAATAATGGAACGATCAAATGTACTAATATCAAAAAATAACATATAGATTCGAAAATTTGACGCTAAAAATATTGTCGCTGTAGCATAGTTAGATAATGCACCTTCCCCGGTTTGGAAAGAGATCCAGGTTCGAATCCCGGTGGCAAAACAACCATTTTTTTCGATAAAATTGATTTCATATGTATATCTTTCTAATTAATTGATTTAATTCATATTAAAAATATTTTTTTTATTTATTTTATTAGTAACTATATAATACTATGTAAAAATCTGTTTGGAATGTGACTAAATCTTGTGCTCAGGCATATATACATGTGGATGGTCTAAGTCAACGAAATTAGATACAATGTGATAAATCTAAAAGCTATTTAAGATAAATCTCAGTACAGGTGTTAAAATTTTGATCTAGAGATAAACCTTGAGATCAACTTGAGATTATTAGAAAGATACAAAAGCGATATGGACTCAAACTTATGATATATATTCTGAATAATTACAACTTCATGATAAGAATGTGTTCTCCTTAATAATTAATAAGTTGTATCAATGTGTCTTAAATTTAATCAAAAATATTCATTCCTTCTGGCGTCTCGATATTCGTATTCGAGATTCCTAAAAAATAAATATGATGGTTTTCAAATAATGGAACGATAGATGTATTAATTTGAAAAGTGTAACATTTAAGTTCAAAAATGTGTCATCAATGCACTGTATTTATATAGCATAATCGGTTATTGCATGTTCACTGGACAGAAATAGATCCAGGTTCGAATATTAGTTGAAACACTAATATTTTTCGATAAAATTGATTTTATATGCTTAGTACGTCAATATATATTCAATTTGAAATGAAGTGTACATTGTAAATCAAAACGTTGCTAAATCGTACGAATTTTGAGCTGTCATCTCTCTTATCTATGATTTTCTCACGTCGTATCGTAGAAGCCGTACATGAAATCGTACGAATTTCTTCTATGGTCGCACTTTCAAATAATGATGCGACGCTGACATATTTAATATTTACGTGCATTTAATAATCATTTATGTAAACATGATTTCAGTTTTTGCAAGAATATGGTCGCGCCGTCAAAAGTGGCGCAATGTTAAATATTTTTTCATTGATTATGCATTACATTACAGTACAAAATTAAAACTGTCGTAAATAAGCCCGCGAAGCCTAGCAGTAAGTAATCAGCGGAGTCAATTGCTTGCTACTAGTAATTATATATTTTTGTATATTTAATTAAAAGCGAATTATATAATCCGAAGGCTTAAAAACTGCTGAAAAGTTACAGATGTATCAATTTTTTTTTTCAAAGATTGAATTTGTGTCGCTATCGATCGAATGAAAATAGCTAAGCCTAAAGTAACTATTATCAACAATATTTATGTAGTACTTTGTTGAATCAGAACACATTTATATATCTTACAAAAGTGTCCGGCAATAAGAAAAGACATTTATTTTTTTGTTTGAGAAAAAAAGTCAAACTCGGTAGATAAACTTTCCCAAAGAATGAAGTTGCTAGTCCGTAGATAAAACAAAAAAACCACAGACAACGAGCAAAAGTAGATTTGCAGACAGTCTTGTAGCAAAATTCATTTGGTGCTTGGAACTGAAAACTTACGGAAAACTGATGTTCGTGTATTGCTTACTTAGCTTTCTTGATAAAGTTGTCGATTTTTTTTTTTATTGTGTCGAAGTATTTGCACGAAATATAACTCAATATCATTTGTTATGTTGTTTAAGTGAAAAAAAAAATCAAGATGGGTACACAAAATCGTATTGAATTGAAGAATATTTATTAAGGAGAACACATTCTTATTGTGAAGTTGTAATTATTCAGAACAGACGGTCTGTGATGTTTTAAATACTAATTTAATGTATTTGCGCCACCGGGAATATTTTTAAAAAACAATATTTTTCGACAAAATTGATTTTATATGTTATTCATAAATATTACAATAAATTAGTATTTAAAACATCACAGACCTATGTTCTGAATAATTACAACTTCACAATACGAATGTGTTCTCCATAATAATCTTAATAATATAAGTTGTACCAATGTGTTCAAAATTTAATAAAAATGAATTGATAATTCTGGCGTCTATAGTCGGTTTACTCAAAGATATTTGAAATTCCGTAAAAAACAATGTAGATGACTTTCAAATAATGGAACGACAGATGTATTAATTTGAAAAAGTGTAAGTGTAGTGGGTTCGAAAATTTGTCATGAAAAATACTGACGCTATGACGCAATTGGTAGTGTACTTCCCCGGATTGGAAATAGAGATACAGGTTCGTACCTCGGTAGCGCAATAACAATATTTTTCGACAAAATTGATTTTATATGTATACATTTATAATTAATACATTAAATTAGTATTTTGAAGCATATTTACTTAAAATTTGCTCGCTAGATCTAATGCACATGAATAAAGACGAAAACTTGTAACTTATTACATAACAAACATAACGTAACTTAACATATATCGTAATGCTGCTATATTATTGTATAATAAGTGTTTATTTCAATTATCGTAATTTTCAATTGTTAAATCTTAATTACAAATCACAAAATCACAGTCACAATAACGGTTTAGTTTATCTTTCGGTTAGTATAAAAATGGAGCAATCGCGATACATTTACCGCTACAGACAAAATCAAACATTTGCCCGATTTAAAAAATTAAGTTCGAAATATATGGATAAGCGAGTAATCTTTAAAGCTTTTTTTTTCTTCTAAACTCCCGTTATGTTATCTGAATGTTATTTTTTACAGCTCTCCCGAGACTCGTATATTTGAAATATTTATATTTATTTTTTTATAATTTTAATAAATGAAAAAATGATTGTCTACATAATTAAATTTCTCGCTATCTTTTACCAGTGAGTACTTAGCTACCTACCTATCCCAGGCGTAAGCGATTGGAGCGCTTGAAGTAGTAAAACGCATTATTAACAAAAACAAACATTAAACAAAAATTACCATTACCAATGCTGGACTACTTGGTTACTAAACACGTGACGTACCAGTAGATGAGACAAGCGTAGTAAATCAATTTAAACACAACTATTTATGTGTAAAAATATTCAATGCCTCAAAATCATGTATCATACCACCCCTGCATTAAATATATTTTTCTGGTATGCCCCATTTCACATTGTGTACAGAACATCGTATATTATTTTGTTATTATCAAAAATTGACAGAATTTAATTTCAGGTTCGGACGTTGTTCATTTATATCGTTCACTTCATATATTTCAGTCTCCTAGGTTCTACAATCAACCAATAATGAGTGGGAAAAAGCATCTCCAAATGCTTGGAAGAAATAGCAACTCTCTCGTCTCACCTCTATCAGGTGGCTAATAGAGGTAGGTTGAGAGAGGTCGGAGCTGCTCTTGACCCGTATTATGAGGTGAGTTGTGAAGATTTTTTTAAAAAAGTGATTAGAATTACATAACATGTGACTTAGAATAATATGTATTGTGTCCACTTATTTTTTCTTTTTCATTAGGTATAAAAAGAATTCACAATCATGTATTCGTTTGATAATGTTTTATATCAATCTTATTAATTTAATTTTTTTTTTTAAAAGTAATTTTGTAACTACACAATAATTACAGGCTGACATAGTCAAAATGTACCAAAGTATATTTTGAGTATGTCGACCTGTAATGGTCGTAAGACCTGTAATGCCCAAGACTTCCGTACTTCCCATGTAAAAATAATAGTCTTGGCTCTGTGAGACATTTACATCTTAATGATAATTCCCACAAAGGATAAATCCCAGAAATTGATTTCTACAATGATTTGGACATACTTAAAATATTGTGAAATATTCTGGTCTAAATATGAAGTCTGAAAAATTGAAAAATACTGCCTTTTTAGACGTATTCTAGTATTTATGTTAAAAATTCGAATGAATTTCATATATACACATAAAGGATATAGTCCCACACTTCAGACAAAAGAGTCTCAGCTTCAGTGATATCTATACAAAAAAATCCATTGATGGCGACAGCATTGTTGGTAATAAATAATTGAAATGAACATGATAACATATGTACAACTTTCAAAAAGTTTATATATGTATTACATTGTGTAAAGTGATCACTTAAGCCAGCCGATGACAGGTTGTAAGCTATGTAATGCCCAAGACTTCCATACTTCCCATGTAAAAAATATCTTCGTCTCTGTGAGACATCTATATCTTGATACCAACGTATTTTTTGGCATTTGTAACAGTGTTAACATTTAAATAAACGTTGATAACATCACGAGTACATTTACATTATTTATAAGGTAGTCTTTCGGGGGATTATCGGCGTTTCTAGGTCCTCCCATATCCTTTATTTGTTACATATTATCGGAAACTCCCCAAATATTAATGAGCGAAACTTTCTACACGCCTTAAAACTTACCCACCCAAGTTGATAATGTGAAACGGGCTTTAGATGTAAGCTGGGTTAATCCTCACGGGCTTCAAGCACATTTACTTGACAAATCGTAATATACCCACACGAAACTGTCAGTGCATACATTTATCAACTGAGACAGATTAAAAGTATTCGAAGACATCTTCTTGAAGCAGCCCGTCTACTTATAAATGCATTTCTGGTGTCACGTGTGGACTATTGTAACAGCATCTATGCTGGCCTGCTAATGCTTCAGCTGGATAGATTATAATATATAATAAAAATATATGGAATTTCCAAATTCTCTCATTTAACATTCCCTTTTATATCAGCTACATTGGCTCTGATTCCTTGAAAGACTTAAATTTAAATTGTGCCGGTTGATGTACAAGGCGACACACGACATGGCTTTCTGTATCGTCAAGAAATTTGTATCCCAGATGATTTGAATGGTAGTCCTCATACTCTCAGGTCAGCCTCTACTTCAGCAGCAGGAAGGGTTGTAGAACGGACCAACCATTGTCAGAAGTCTAAATTTAGTGAGCGGGCATTTGCAGTGGCAGACCAAAAGCTTGGAATTCTTTGCCTTCCTTCGCGGTGCATCAGAGACTTTATTTAAGAAGAAAATAAAAACGCACGTTTTCAAAAAATTATTTCCATAAGTGAAAATAACAATTTTTAATTTTAAAAACAAACATAATTGTAGATCTATAAATAGTTTGTGTATAAAGCATACTTGAGGTCAAAGTTTTTACAAAAATGGCACTATATAAATTATCCATTATTATTATTATATATTTTCCGTCGTACGCTCAGTGCCAAGCGTCGTGGTCCCCTGAAATATCTGGAACTTGGTGCACAATAGTGATGGTTAAATCGGTATTTAAGCCATTATTGTGACTATAATTGTATTCGATTGTAATGATAATTGGTAACTGATTATTGGTATTATGTGAAAACTCGTTAAACATGTTAAATAGACACGTTTCAATCTAACTAATTTAACTCTAAAACATGTTATCAAGGAGAACACATTCTAATTGTGAAGTTGTAATTATTCAGAACGTAGGTCTGTGATATTTTAAATACTAATTAAATTTATTAATTAGAAAGATTTACATATAAAATCAATTTTATCGAATAAAATTGTAAAAAAAGAACAGAATTCAAGATCCAGGTTCGAATCGCGGTAGCGCAACAACAATATTTTTCGATAAAATTGATTTTATATATATATATATTTCTAATTAATATATTTAATTAGTATTTAAAATATCACAGACCTATGTTCAGAATAATTACAACTTCACAATAATAATGTGTTCTCCCAATAACCTAATAAAAAAATATTTACACATTTATGAAAGATACCTGTTTTTGCAGCCAGGACCGGAAGGGATTTTTTTTCAATCTGACTGTTTTGGAAAATAGTTTTTTTATTATTTGATCTCATCTAAATATCACAAATCAAACCTCAACCACTGAAAATCGTATTTTATGTATATGTATTTGGAAAATTTAATTTATCTACCACTGATTACGTTTTAATAAATCCTGAATAGGCCAATTGTAACCCCCAAACGCGCCGACCAATCAAACGATGTTCACACCAATTGACCTGTTTGCCTATCGACCGAAATGCGGTAGCCAATTGCAGTGTGTCATATTTCACAATTGGTAATTTTAAATAAGAGTTCTGATCATTTACGAAACTGAATGTTACTAATTTTAGTATGTCCAAATATCGGACTAAATTACAATCCCAGGATTTCGGAGTATAATAAGGATGAATTCAGGATTTCATAGTGGATGATTTCAGGATCTGAGGTAATTTGGTTATAACTTGCAACCTACTAGTATGTGCTTTGTCTTCTTTTAAAGTAGTAGAATATCAATATATTTTACTGCTGTTTGTTAAAAATATATTGACATTAAAATAAAAATGACGTAAAACAAACAACCTTAGATTACGAATGCGAATATGTATTGTCTATATTTTGATTATTATATAATTATTATTTTAATAAACTGGATGAATAGAGTTACAAATTAATATTTGAATGAATACGGAAAAATAATAGTAAATTATTAAGACAAATTATTGATATCTCATAGAGACGATGTTATTTATATTATATTATATGGGAAGTATGGAAGTATTACAGGCCTTACGACCTGTCTTCGATTGACTTAAGTGATTACTTTACATACTTTTGTACTTCCCATATAATATAATACCTTTGCTTACGCGCCTTGTTACTTCGATTGACACCACTGGATTTATAATAATGTACATGTGTGCATGTGTGAGTATTGCCGCACTTTTTTTGGATAGCTAAGAATACGGTAACCGATAGGCGTTATTAAATTTCATCCCGAGCTTCGACCAGTCTAGCGGTCCAAATAAACCTTCAGTGCGCGCTTCGGTCAGCCGATATCTAAAGAAGACAACTCGGCTAAAATAACAACATCGGACCAGAAAGATAGTAAAATTAAAGAAGTTAGTGCAGTTCGTACATCATATGTGTGCTACATTCGTCTCTATGAGATATCTATAATTTGTCTCAATAACAATTCCTTTGGAGGTAAGAATCCAGTAATTGTGTGTTCTTGGACTTACTCAAATATTGTTAATGTAATATACAGGTCTAAATAAGAAATATATAAAATTGAAAATTGACTTTTCATCCATATTCTAGTATAATATATTAATCATTCGTCATATATACATATAAAAAATATACGATAGATTTCATATTTCTAAAAAATATGATTCTCATTAGTGACATCTATGTTTTTTCAGAGGAATGAATATCAAATTTCAAACCATAAATGATGACAGTGAAGTTTTAGTAAAATACTTGAATAGTTTCTACATGGTAACATGTATATAACTTTCAAAAAATTGATAGATATGGAGGTTTATTGTGGGTAGAATTGGTGAACATTACGTTGTGTAAAGTGATCACGTAAGCCCTGTATAATACCCATACTTCTATTATCTATTTAAAGGTTGATTAAATTCTCGGATATGCGATGAAACATCCAGAAAGATATGAGATCTTGCACCTCATAATGCAAGAAAAGATTAATGGAAGTTGGAGCCCTGGAAAAAGGAGAACGCAATGGCTGATGAACCTAAGGCAATGGTTTGAACAGTCAATTGTATAGCCGGGCCCCATGGAATAAAGTAATGGTACCCAACGTGACAGTCAATATCTGTTGAACGGATAAAGCACGAATAGAAAAATAAAACAACAGTGATGTGATTGACACAATAAACCCTGCAATGGGGTCCAAAATATCTCGTATTATTACTATTATACACACATTAATCAAAGTATTACACAATTGTACCCTTTGGTCAATATCTGATTAGAAACAAATGGATATAAGTATAATAAACAAGTTAATTACATATAATGTGTTAAGGCTTTTATCATTTAATAGTGTACTCGTTTAACGTGTATACTAATTTATAGTTGTATGAGATTTCATGTACCCGTGTAGTCGAATAAGCGGCAGCCTTCCGCGGCGTACCCTTGTTCACAAGTGACGTCACTTCCTACTTTACAGATAGGGGTGTGGCGGCTGTTGACAATATTAATTAATAAGCAACCCTTTGAGGGTTTGCTTTTAATTAACATTTTTTTCCTTCATTACGACTTTACAAACGATACGGTTACGGAAGTTCAGCCGAGTTTCGGAACAATTAACACGGTGAATGATTGCACTATTTCAGATTTTGGGGGATTTTATTTCCGCCTAATAAAAAGTATTAAGGCGTTTTAACAAGAGCGATTTCAGAAAAATAAATCACGAAAGAGTGGCCAAATAAATACGTCAAACAAAATGACTACATATTTTATTCAGTTTTGTTTGAAAATTAAAATATGTTATTTAACGTACCTAACTATCTGCGTTTTGGCGTTTTATAACGAATTAAATTATACAATTTTAGAAATAAAAAGTAATAACATTACATTTCATCCTTCCTTCTTTTGCACAAAGATTCCATTTGCTTCTAGCACCAAAAACATACAACGATCTAAATGCAAAAATGAAAGATTGCAACCATAGTCTTGTATATTTTTCGCGAAAAGTACAGTTCTGGCTCCACGAAATGGGGAGAAATTACGCCCAAGAACTTTGAAAGGTCTAAACCTGAAAATAAAACTGCTACAACAGTATATTGAAATTCCTATTTGCATCTCTTGATTAACTGTTTATATATTTTTTTTTTGTACATTGATTTGCTGACTGTTATTATTTTTATATTTAACTTTGAACGAATTCCGCTAGACAGCGCCAGGACACTCACTTTTTAAACCAGAAAGTTTTAACACAACTAAACTTAAACAATTTTTAATTCGTGCTTTACATTTTTCCAGTGGAATATTTAGTTTACTTAATTATTTAGGGGTTATGTGTTATAAAATATGTAGTTGGGCTAGTATGCCATTTAACTGAACTTTTTTCAACCGTTTTATATTGAGCATTACAATTTTACATAAGTTTGTATGTTATTTACTTATTTACTCTTACTTTACTTAGTTTTTAAATTTTTTACAAATGGAACATAACATTTATTTTAAGTTTTACATTATATTTATATTCTATTAATTTCATCCTATTTGACTCTTTATATCATGTTTTTTTACTTTTTTTATACATTGAATATTGTATTTACATGCTATCTAATCGCATCTTGATTTACTCTTTATATATATTTATTAGTATATTGAACACTACACTTTGTTTATTACTATACCGGAAAGGCACTGTCTGCTATAATACAGTAAAATACTAGTGTACCGGCAGGGTACCGAAATACATGTTTCACTTTACTGCAATGTTATCTGATTATAACAATATAATAACACACTGTACTGTACTATGAATCAAAAAAATAAATTATTATTATTTCTTTCCCACTGAGAACACACATAACATAAATACAGAATTTTTCCTCGCATATTCTAGTTATTCTCTCGATCGTTGTACTTTCAGATCAACCAAATAAATTGGCTTATATTTTGGTTAAATATAAATTAAATTAAAATAAAATGCACAGACCATAAGATCTGAACCCGCTGTCCCAGAATTAGAGTTTATGGCCTTCACGCTCTTCCAGAATGTAGGAATGTAGCCACGACCAGCTCTCGGAGTTGAATCGATAATACCGTAATATAAATATATAATTCTACACCAGCGTACGATAGCAGTGATGGTTACTTGTGTTTTTAGCTCAATATAGTATATATAGATATTCCTGAGACGTGATACGTGTACGTATTAAATTTGTAAATTATTTTTCTTAAGGAGAACACTTTATTATTATAAAGTTGCAATTGTTTCAGAACATAGTTCTGTGATATTTTAATACAAATTAAAAGTATCAACTAGAAAAGTATACAGAGAAAATCAATTTATCGAAAAAATATTTTATTTGCTACCGGGATTCGAATCTGGATCTTTTCCTATTCGTAGAAATGCGTTACCGTTACGACACATCAACCTTGTAAGTTGACAATAAATTTTCGAACTTATTCAAATTAAAACATGGTTGGCGTGGTGTAACTGGTAACGCATTTCCCCGGATAGGAAAAGATCCAGGTTCGAATCCCGATATCGATCAAAATATTTTTTTCAATATACTGATTTTTATGTATATTTTTCTAGTTTATACATTTAATTTCTATTAGATATTTATCATTTAACTTCAACCATTGATCAATTTATTAAAAATAAATTAATGCCAGGATTATTTTTAGTTTTCTAGTATTGGAAATGTTGTGATCTTATTATGGCAACATTTTATAATTTAACAGCGGCAACGCGCTTACGCACATTTACAGAACCTTATTCGTATATTTGAAGAATCGAACTTCGATAACGAAAAATCTCAAGAACGAACCTACAATTGAATACATAGGATGTTCTGAAATTACTCCGGAGTGAAATATTTTTAGTATTTGATACGGCAGATGTCTAAAGTGTATCGAGACATGCCTAAAAAAATTGAAAAAATTGGAAAAACCTCTTCTCAGTCAAAAAATTAAGATATGACATGCCTAGAAATTCTGTGTCGAAAAAACCCGAAAATTCCATGTTTTTCATCACACGGACTTTTTGAAAAAAAAAACTAGAGAATCTGATTTTTCTTGATATTATTACAAATTAAATTAATCAACTTGAAAGATATATTGAAAAAAAATTATTTTTCGAAAAATATTCGAGTTTCTGACCGTCGCTGTACTAGTGGCGAGCGGTAGACTGATGATGATAGATGCTTTAAACTAATAATTTTTTTTTTCTACAACGTTTCTTCTTTGTGACTAATCTAACCTTATTCTATTTACTTATATAGTCTAACCAATCTATGATATACGGTATACTGCTTCCGATGTTTAAGTCTGCCGGCAGTGGTGCATGGGGTGAGTTCCATTTCCTTACTTGCATTTCTTTTTGTGGCATATTTTTCGCCAGAAGGGAGTGTTTTTTAACGTCTTTCCTTCGCCCCGGACTTATGGTTTGTGGATTTCTATAATTGTGTGAACTTATTTGTATAATATTACTCAATTTTTTTTATATATTATTATAATTAAAATAAAAAAAAGGTCGTATACAATGAAAGAAAATTTGGTGTAGGAGGCTGATAGAGCGATACCGAAAAAGGAGTCTTGAGCTTATTAAATCGGTCCTGGGAATGTGGTGAGTCCACTCTCTCGCACACTTACTTTTGGAATACACTGTATAAAAATAACATTAAATAAATGCATGTTAATAAGTATTAAAACATTCTCTGAGGTGATGGGTCAGATCTGACCCGAATGTTTGTAAAAATATTCGTTTAATACTATTTTCCTTCAAATTAACTTACTTACTTATTTACTTTATTAAATATTTCCAAATAATTTGAGACACAAATGTTATCGAACGAGATTTAAATGAGTTATTGATAAAAATGTAAAAAAATGTTCAAAATTTTACTTAATATAGTTGCTTTTATAGGATTGAATCTAACATATACTGTCAACATTTTTAGCATATTTTTACGGCGGGTAGACGAAGAATACCGCCGATTAGATATACGCCCATGTATTTGTTTTGATTTATTTTCATTTGGCGACCCCTAGACAATGCTAGTAAAATAACTATTTGAGAGGCGTTGCGCCTACCTGTAAGTTTTATGACACTACCTTGTCGGGTTTTAAATATTGTTGTTGCTAATTATAAATGACAAAAAGCAGTTCCGACCCAGTCTAGAAGCGGATCGGCCATGGGGCAATTGTTATTTATTTTTTGACAGTTATATTTTGATAATAACAAATAATTTACTGACCGGAATTCACAGAAAACAATTAATATTATATATATAATATATTTTGAGTATAAGTTGTCAATTGTCATACTTTTTTATTTTATTACATTAGCATCTGCCTATACTACTGTTGATTGTGTTTCGTATAAAAAGGATGTAATTTTTGTAATATATTATTTCAGAGAAGATCACACGCTCAGTGCATGTTTGTATTTTAACTTTGAAGGGGGTCTGTTGACGCGTGAGAATACGCACATTTATTAGTAATATTTTTAAATTTTTAAACAGAAACATTACGTCACATCATGCCATTTCATTAAATCATATTTAAAATGTAATATCAATAAAAATCTCCCACAAAATGGTTGAAAAACCGAAAACTTGAGGTGATTCTAAAATGACCCACCACCGCCGGACGTATTTTGTTTTGACCCACCGGACAGTAAGTGTTAAATAAACTATCAAAAAATTTCCACGAAGCAGTTCAAAAAGTCTTTGACAATATGAAGCCTGTTTTAATGCACTTTCAACATCTGCTGTAGGAAATAATAAAAAATATTTTAAAAAAACACTAAAAGATATTTCACTACACAGTGACTTTTGGGACACGTTGTATAAGTACACATAAATAAATATACGCTACATAAGTGTTAAATAAACGGTCAGAAAATTTCCATGAAGCGTTAGAAAGGTTTTTCTATTATTCAAAAATCAACAAGTATCCAACATGGTACTACCTTTCAAGTTCCTTTTCCCAACTGCCTTTTGCAAACCTTTTAAAATATAATAACTCAAGTACGGTAGCGCTCCCTGGCTGCATCCGCGGCGGAGGCAAACAGGAAGCACTTTAAATAGAACCTTCACACAGAGAAGGATGTAGCTGGCTGACTAACGGACACTATCGCGGCAAGGCTGCGCAGCTAATATCATCCAATTGTCTGGGCGCTTTGCGATGCCCGATGAAGGGTGGGAAAGCATTTCAACTCTCCACATATTTTTTTTATCAGTTTACAATCTTTAATTTCCAAAAAATTAGGAATACAATATTATTCAAATACTTCTCATTTGGCAAATATGGACTCTATATATGATTCAATTGGGTAGACATCGGTCAGAATCATTGCTGTCCAACATTACAATTTAATTAGTTTTACAATACATTCACTACATTTTTTTAAATCTCTGTCGAATCTTTTCTTTCTAATTTTATTTAAATAACACCACAATAGCACGAAAAAAAAACTGGCTACTTTAACACAGACGGTAGTCAAGTAATATAGCTAGGACAATAAAAATACATCAGAGGTGGATACCTACTGCATCCCACACAGCAAACCAATAAGTGTATAATAATATAATTTTAAATACCAATTAAATGTATCAATTAGAAAGAAATGCATATGAAATCAATTCTATCGAAAAATATTATTATTGCTACCAGAATTCGAACCTGGATCTCTTTCCGATTCGGGGAAGGTGCATTAACCAACTATTCTACAGCAAACAGTACTTTTTAATGGATAATGGAACGATAAATGTATTAATTTGTCGTCAAAAAGTACTGTCTGCTTTAGCATAGTTGGTTAATGCACCTTCCCCGAATTGGAAAGAGATCCAGGTTCGAATAGCGGTATTAACATTTAATAAATGTGAAAAAAGTACAATCTGAAGTTATAAAATATTATTGAAAAAAAGTTATAAAAATATTATTGCCTGTAATATACAATGGTTGGAGACAAAAATGTGTAGGTAGTTAGGTTATCGCAAATGACAAATTAGATTCATTTTGCTTTCTACCCACACCAAACAACCACTTTGTTATTTTTGGTTTGAAGTCGTTAATCACTATAGACCCTTTAAGGTCTAGTGCCAATTTGTTAAATATTCTCGGAGCACAAAATAAGAAAGTACTTTCTATCCACATCAAGCAACCACTTTTTTATTTTTGATTTAAAGTTAATTAATCACTTTGGACCCTTTAAGGTCTAGAAAAATTTATGTGAAAAAAGTATAACCAAAAGTTATAAAAAAATATTGAAAAAAGTAATAAAAATATTATTGTCAGTAATATACAATAGTCGGTAACAAGAATGTGTGGGTTAGCACAAATGACAACATATGACTTTCTACCTACATCAACCAACAACTTTTGTTATTTTTGGTTTGAAGTCATTAATTACTTTAGACCTTTTAAGGTCTAGTGGCAATTTATTAAATATTCTCGGAGCACAAAATAAGAAAGTACTTTGAGCGAATTTGGTGTTAACTAGATATTATTATATTATTTGCTACTAATAAAGTTTGTGTTTTAACCTAACCTAACCTAATCAAACTAAATGTTTACAAAGGTAATCTCTAAGATACTTTGGGCAATTGCATATATCATTGTCTGTCTGTCTCGTCATGTTGTGATTCTACTTCCCACTCGCTAAAATGTTGTTCCTTGTACTCATAGAATGTTTTACAGGAATTGTCTTAAGATTCACATTGTCATGCGTCACCACTTTGAATTCTATAACACCGCTTCAGTTCAATACTGTTTTTAGTGATTATTAACTTATTTTGGTATTTCACAAGTATTATTGATATTAATTATTTATAACGCTAGGGGTTCAGGGTATAATTTGATCTCTTTTATTAACTACATACGTAAGTAAGCGCTTTGGATTGGAATGTTGGTATTAGGAGCATATTATAACTTGTCTATAATCCTGCCTGCAAGTTCCGAGCTTTTAGTGCGATAGACGTAATTTCTCAATGATATTTTATTAACCACGGCTCTCATTAATTCCTTTCAGCAGTTATTTTATAACAGGTGATTTGATCGTGATATTTCATTGACAGGAAATAATTAAACAGTGAACTAATATTGTATCGATATATTTTGCAATCCTTGAATTTCATTAAAAATGTTTATTAATCGATTTAAAAATTAAAATAAGACAATAAAGTGTTTCTCGTGTAAAATCGTAAATTATGAATATCTCTATAGCTGTACGAATTCTACAGGTTTTTAAAAACTAATTACTAATTACACCCACGACATCTGGCGATAATTCAATGAAACTTTTTCCAAGTCTAGATAGTTAAAATATAATGTAGATTTTTTAGGTTTTTATAATAATATAATAAAGATAGAGGCATTCATTACGTATCGAAAGGTAACGTTAAACGTCGTATATTTATTATATACATATATATATATATATTTAAATAATTAATATAAATAAACTTTTATTTTACTTGAGTTTTTTAATATCATCATTCATGTTGATTCTTCATGACTGAGGATTACGATCTCCATGAACTGCTGCCCATTTGACTTTTCTCGGTATCCACGACTGTCACCAGAGAAGTGCTAGTTGTCTTTTCCAATTGGTCAGTCCTGTGGATGGGAGATCTTTCTCTTCCTCTTCATCTTTAAATATGGCCCACTACAACAACTTCTCCAAGCTATCTCCCCTTCTCGCAAGATGGCCAAAAATTTAATGATTCATCATCAGAATGCACCTCGCCGTCCATGGTATGCGCAACACGTGTCTCCAGCACCACATCTCAAAGGCATCAATCCGTCTTATCTCTCTCGCTTCCAGGGTCCATGATTATATAAAAACATCACTATATAAAAAAATATAACGCCAATCAGTATCGCAGGGGGAGCTGTTCATCGGGAGAGGGTTGGTTGGTTTATATATTTAAACAATTATGCTGTCACCAAAAACCTATTCAAATACGAGTAAATATTTGGGGGTTAGGACGGTGGTTGAATGAAATATAAATGTGATTGGCGAGTTGACGTTTATTACGACAGTATGATAAAAACAAGAAAGACATATAATGAAATGAATGATGTAGAAGGTGGGTGTGTATTACGAAATGAAATGATGTGAAGCGGGTTGGCGGTCTCGCTCGGCTCTCGCGAGCCGGCAATATCGCCGTCGTGAAACGCTGAAACTGAAGAGACCGCTTAGCGGTGAATTTCGAGCCAGGCTTGTAGCAGCAGCCGGCAGCGCTGTCGCTAGCGTCGATGCCGACTGAGATGGCGGTGGATTTGAATTCCGGTCGCTACAAATATAATACTTAATTCTCCCCCTTGTGTCTACATCATAAGTTTAATAATATCGTGCTCTTGGAATAGCGAGGGCACTACAATTGACATTTACATATCAACTCAATTTCTTCCGCAGAGTTTGGTTATTGTTCGATTTTTATGATTTATGGATGTATCGTTGATTTCGTTGCGCGCGTATGTATATGTTCCTAAACCATTACCTACCCCCAACCACCTGAAGCTAAAAGACCTGTGGCCACAGTGAAGTACAATCAAAACAAAGGAGCACTTCAGGTAGGTCGTGTTCTTCCCGGTGAATGGTTGGTCCTTCAGCCCTCCGTGTATCCTCCCTGTTTCAAATTCCTTCCATTCGTCTTTCCACCAATTTTTCTATTCTCGCGCACGATCACCTATATAATTTGATGTGATAAAGTTATTTGATTCCCGATTTCAAGTACGTTACATATATTGAACACATGTCACTGATTTACATTCCTGCCCAGGGATAAGCGAAATATTAGTGAGATTTGACGTGTGTATTTAATCACTCATTAGTGAAACTACGGCGTGTCTTTGAACATGAAATGAGATCGTTCAGGCATATTTAAGGGGAGGTTAATTTATTTGATATAAATTTGGATCTCATGAATGATAAATACTTCGCGTAGTGGTTTTCGCGTTTATATTAGAACGTATAAGTGAGAAGGGATCGGTAATGAAGACATTCACGAACGTTTACCACATCGGTGAATAATATTTGTAAAAATATCGTCATTACTAGTGAATTTCGTAAATAGGTTTTAATTTTAACACACATTCGGAGGCTTGAAGTCCCATGCTGGTAAAAGTCCCTTCAGTCCGCGACGTCAACTCGCGTCGATACTAACGATAAGCCTTATTGAAGCCAATCGCCTTCACTCTCATCATCACCACCCAGCGTTGCTGAACGTACCCAGCAGTTATCAGTACGTAAAACTCAACGTCTTAAAGATACTGAGTACCGACGGCATGTAACAATAACGACGGCTAGCAGCGCATCGGAAAGACCGATTCACTATTTCGATCGACGTCTTACAAACAACAGCTTCAGATATCGCCTTCGATAACAATTCACGCAATAACTTTTGTTAATTAAATTTATACTTCTGCATTTGTTATTTATGTGTCACTCACACATACATAATACAGTCTTCAATATCAAACGAACACGAGAGTATGTGAGAGTATGTGGATGATTTTTGGGGTGTCCACTACTTTCTCACAACTACAATATGTCATCCATCAAACCCTTCTGATTTGAGTCAACATTAGACACTCCAATTACTCTACATCATTAAGTACTCGATTATCAAGTAGTAAAATCTGAAAATACTTAAGTATTCCAATGTACTCGATTAGTTTCTAATAGCTATTAATAATTAAAATTCATGCACATACTAGTAGTATAAATAAATATAAAACAAATGAGAGAGTAAACTTAAATTATCACATTTATTTTTATTTTAAAAAACAATAAATAATTAAAAGTCTCATATTTCATATTTTTGCGTAGTTTTGTTTTAATAAATATTTACAATAGATTACGCCGCAGATCTATTAGTCGGTTTTTTTTTTTCGATATTTTATATTGTTTGTTATCATCGATAAAACACGTCAGGAGGACACGAAGACACAAAATAAATTCTTTCGTCGTATCCATTATAATAGACGACTGAAACTATGCAAAAAATCATACCTGACAGTAACCGCTCTAACTTGGCCATTTATTTTTTATTTCATCATGAATAATTTACAAGTATTTTTCAATATACATAAATATCATATATTCATTCTTATTTTCAAACCTAATAATTACATAACCAACATTTTTCTCACATAGCAGGTAAGCACATTTCTCTAAAAGCTGAACTGTGAAGTGAATTACAGCCGAAACCTTCATTTAACGAATACACAGATTAAAGGTCCTAGGTCCTGGGACCTTTGGAACAACAAAAAATAAGTTCCATAACAGAGACGCCAGAAATGTCCCCTTATAAAACAAAGGCACTTCTGTCTAAAATAAAATAATAAGGTACAGTGATGTTTACGCGCCTTGTTACTTCAATTGGCACCACTGGGTTCCTGGTTTATTATAATGTACATGTGTGTGTGTGTGAGTATTGCCGCCCTTTTTTAAGAAAGTTAAGAATACGGTAACCGACAGGCGTCATGCAATTGCATCCCAAGCTTCGACCAGCCTAGCGGTCCAAATAAACTACTTCGGTCGGTCGAAATGTAAAGAAGACAACCCAGCTAAAAGAACAACAATATCGGACCAGAAGATAGCAAAAACAAGAGGTTAGTGCAGTTCATGTATCATATGTGTGCTTATTGTTAATCGAAAACCTAGGAACCAGCTATCAAAGGCATTTACATGCGCAAGTGACATCGTGATTATACGTGGTTGAAATTAAATTAATAGAAAAATGTAGTATTGTTGAAACATCGCTTAACCAAGAACAAACTGCATACGTCCGGACTCATTTTATCCCATTCCCTTATGCAGTTCTGTTACAGATACCACCCCTAACGGGGGGTGGGTTGTTTGTTCTTCCTAAATGCATGCACGTTTAATGCCTAGAATAACAAGTTGCACAGCGGACGTGTAGTGCGATGTTTCATTTCTAATTCCAAGCAAATACTAATTCCTGAATAGAATTTCAGTCCAGCTATGCAAATATTCAAACGTTAGTCGCACAACTTGTCTATCTAATAGCGTAAACGTTTTGGCCTGGAAAACTGGCACTGAAAATCAACGCAAATTTATGTTTAATTGTAAAATATTAACTGCATATTGCTTACGTACGAATTCGCCATTTCCCCGGAATATGCAGGATTACCCCCAGCCCTACATTTTAACATTTTTTTTTAATATTTCTTATTGATCATCTTTCCATTCCGTATTGTGCTATGAAGATTGCTATCATCAGACTGGTCATCGCTGATATTGCCATTTCAATTCGCCAACGAGTTTCTGTTTCACATACACCATGTTTTGAAATAAGAAGTACAAAAACTCGTCAACCTTTTCAAGAGCTTCGAATCGATCAACGACGAAGACTTTAATTTTGTTTATGTTTATTTATAGTTCTAGTTTATTTCTCTCGGCTTCTACTCTGCAAAATACTCGTAGTCGTTTTATACTATTATCCAAGCGTAGTATCATATGTGGTGCAATCGCACCTTGGGTGCCAGAAACACAGGAATTAGAAAAAGGGACTCACCAAATTCCGCTTCTAATGGGTCTCTCAATGGACTGTATATATAATTACCACTATTTCGCCACTGGTCGACACATTGACTTCGAGGTTGATAACGGCATGTACCGTTCTGATTCAATATCGCCGACCCACTGACCGCTAGCTAGCGGCAGGGAAAAGAGGGGAAGGTGGGGACACTGAGCATTGGTTCGTTTAAGGTATGTGTGAAACTTATACTGTTTATGTCATTTAAATTATATTTTTATTCCTCTTTATGGTATCATATCTCACAGATATTAATTGTTCTCACAATAATTTACTACTACAGTCAAATATTGCATTAAAAATGTTGATCCATATAGAGAATTGAGTCTTATATAACCAGCAAGATAAGTATGATCCAATTAAATAAAAACTTATATTAAGTACATACATTTTGCACTCGGATCGCATAGCATTTCTACCCTTAAATAACTGATCACACAGAAATACCAACATACGAAATCATTGAACTGGTCTAATTTAAAAATTAATTAGCTAAATGTTTATTTATCGAATTCAATACAAATTCGCCGATTAAATTAAGGAAACACAAATGGAAAAACAATAAGCCCAAAAGAGACCACGTAGTTGGAAGGGGTGAATCTACTCGTACCCAATAAACTTTATGTAAATATTGGAATATCTTTAAAAAAGGAAAATTTCCCCACAGTGTTTTTTTAGGACAGTACACTATTTCTACGGTTTAGCCCTGCGATTTCACCTATATTTTTTCTAAACCCAATGTTCACATCCAAAGGGAAATAAAACAAAATATTTGTGTTGGAAGATTGAAAATAAAAATAACAAATAAATGACCAAATAATAAATGTAATGATTTTCAACAATAAAATATCTCGTATGATATAATTTGTGGAAAAAAGTGTCCGTATGTATAATATATTAAATATGCGGAATAATATTGTATAATATTTTTAGTAGATGCTTTGTTCTGCAATTAATGACAGTTTGTGGTATCAATAATATCAAATAATCTGAATCAAAAACAATAAACAATAGAGTTGCGTACACGATTCACGTTCGATCATTATTATAGATATATGAATCGCCGATCGCAGCGCCCATGTGTGATATAATGGTTACTAACCCATTGCCTACCTATTTGTATGTATTTGCTATTGAAGTTCATTAGACTGTTAAGTTGACAAATTATCTTCCTGCCATGTGGGAATGATTAGTTGAACTGTAATGTTGACGTACTGCTATCGAGCTCGTCAGGATTTTGCGAATTATCGTCCTGCTGTGTGAGATTATGTTCATCTTACTCTTGTGTGGTATGGGTAGTGTTTACTTTGCGCTATCAGCAAAATATTCTAGTTCGCGATTTTGTGCAGATCAACGAAGTATGTAGTGAGTGTATCTGAAGCCAGAAGATCTTTGGCCACAATGAAGTAATTATTAAGGAAAACACATTCTTATTGTGAAGTTGTAATTATTCAGAACATAGGTCTGTGATATTTTAAATACTAAATTAATGTATTAATTATAAATATATACATATAAAATCAATTTTGTCGAAAAATATTGTTTTTGCGTCACCGGTATTCGAACCTGGATCTCTATTTCCAATTCGGGGAAGTGCACTACCTTTATGCTATAACGCCAGTATTTTTCTTGACAAATTTTCGAACCTATATGTTACATTTTTCAAATTAATACACCTGTCGTTCCATTATTTGAAAGCCATCTACATTATTTTTACAGAATCTCAAATACCTTTGAGTAAACCGACTGCAGACGCCAGAATTATCAATTCATTCAATTCAATTTAATTCATTCAATATTCAATTCACGATAGGTGTATTAATTTGAAAAATGTAACATATAGGTTCGAAAATTTGTCAAGAAAAATACTGACGTTATAGCACAAAGGTAGTGCACTTCCCCGGATTGGAAATAGAGATCCAGGTTCGAATACCGGCGACGCAAAAACAATATTTTTCGACAAAATTGATTTTATATGTATATATTTATAATTAATACATTAATTTAGTATTTACAATGAAGTAAATCCAGGTAAAGGAGCACCTCAGGTAGGTCGTTTTCTTCGTAGTATTTGGTTGGTTCTTGAGCCTCTCATACCCTTTTTCTGTTCCTATCCCTAATTCTTTCCATCCGTCCTAAAAAACACATCGCTATCCCACGCGCAATCATCTGAGGTCGGCCGGAAATATATATTTGAATACTAATATATGAACTTGTGCTATGAAAAACTTGCTCCGCTATCTTCTACGTTATTTCTTTCCTATGCTTTACTCAATAAACAACAATACACAAACCCGTGTTTAATTCCATCACCAAACCTTCTAAGCTAAAAATGTTTTATAATTTTAGCATACACAAATATATCAAGCGTTGAATGATGCAGGCTAACAATATATTAGAATCGTCTCTTGCGGTCCACTAATGTTTACGCGCTTTGTTACTTCGATTAGCACCACTGGGTTTCTTAGCTTATAATAATGTACATGTGTGTGTGTGAGTATTGCCGCCCTTTTTTCGGAAAGCTAAGAAGACAGTAACCGACAGGCGTCATTCAACTACATCTCGCGATTCGACCTGTCCAGCGGTCCGAATAAACCACCATTGAGCGCTTCGGTCAATCGAAATCTAAAGAAGACATCTCAGCTAAAAGAACAACAATATCGGACCAGAATTTCAGCAAAATTAAAAAGGTTAGTGCAGTTCATATATCATACGTGCGCTTATTGTTAATCGGAAACCTGGGAACCAGCTATCGAAGGCATTTACATAAACAGGTATTATATATATGAGAAACCTCGAAAGCATCTTTATAAAGTCTACAATCAGTTGTCTGTTTTTCTAGTTTTTCCGGTTTCAAGGTTCTTGTAGTCATTTGTCATTTCTTATAGATTTGCTAGACTGTACATATTTATTCTTTTAATTAATTTGTTGAATTATTTAAATTGCAAAGTCAGAACCCTCCATTATTCTTTTTTTCTAACTTTAATGCAATTGTCTTTTAATATAGTTTTTACACACTGTCTAAAACTTAGCTCTTTTTGATGTAAATTAGTACTTAAAAGTGGTGCGAAATTAGTCGAGTTTACCCGTTGCCATTTATATTACAATTCAAACAATGGCAGTCTTCGCTTCTCTGAAAATTAAATGGCCACTAGTTAGAAAACTAGATTGTTTTTTTTAAAGAATTTGTTGTATTTATTTTGTATTTTAAACCATATAATAGAAATTATCATTTATATGTTCATAAATAAACATTACCAGGCGAATATAACTTATTACGTTAAATTTGTACAAAATCTGTTTAATTTTCCGTCTCTTTAATCATTAATACATTTTCATATCCCATCGCGAGCATCACGATCGCAACTTTTCTTCAGTATTCCTACAAGTTACACCAATTCTGGATTACGCTCTCTTACAGTGAGAATGCGCTGAACTTACAATAGTTTGTTCACCGTAATTGATACATTTTATGTTTCGTTACCAATATTTAAAAACCTAATTAACAACATTCTTTGATGCAATACGTTAATAATTTTTTCTTGTTTTTGTTTATAACTTCTTTACATAGTATTTTGTTTTTTACATGTCGTTGTCTTGTCCATGTGAAATATGTTATTTCCAATAAATAAATAAATATTATTTATCAAGTTTCTATCAGTTTTTCACGTTCCTCTTCAAAAATTAAAATATTTTAGTTATTAAGATTGCAACTAGCATCCTCAATTGTACATTTTTAAGATTATATATAATTATTATTTTATAGACTAACATCTACTGCGTGAATATTATGTTGCAGGCCGATTTTGTTTAGAAGCCATATTAGTTTGGCAAATATTTACTAGTTCAAATTTGCTAGTTATTAAGCGTAGTTAATTACAATTTATTATGGAGTATTTAATTCCTCAATAACGTGTTAAAGTTATTAAAATATTTTATCTAAATACTATATCTATTAATGGTAATCGCTATCGTCACGTCTTGGAAAACTTATTAGTAACCGAATTAAGCCAATTTGACCTGCAATACATGTAGTTTCAACAGGACGGTGCCTCCTCACACACTCACACACAATTCAAGCTACGCTTGAAATTTTGCGAGAATTTTTCCCGGCCGTATTATGTATAAAAATGGTGATATCGTTTGACGTCCTCGATCACCTGATTTGACAGCTCCCAACTATTTTCTGCGGGAATACTTGAAAGAAAAGATCTACACCAATAATCCGACAACAATTCCGATGCCACAGGATTATATTCGAAATGAAATTTCTGAAATAACACGCGAAGTATACGTGAATGTTATGAAATATATGGTTAACAGAGCACGCAACTAAACTAAATATCCGATAAATAAAAACCAAATTAAAAAAATTTGTTTCATTTCCTAGCTATTCAAAATGAACATTGGCCTGGATAATATTCACCCTGTACATATAAAAATATGTACATTTTTTTCTTCAGCACTGGCATGGCCTAGTGAGTCTGAAATTATGAATATAATATAAGTATATATAAATATTAAAAAAATAACATCGATCAATTATTGAATTTAAAAAAGTAGTGACAGGCAATTATTTAAATGAACAAAAAATATTTAAATACCTTACTTATAATACAAAGAACTACTTGTAACGAAGATCGAGAAGAACGTTACCTATTTCCTTTATAGCACACAACATTTCACCGTCATCCATTCAAAAAGTCGCTGACGACGCTTCCAGAGAAGGATAAGCACAGACGATGGGGTAAAGATTGCCCAATACATTTTATGGCTCCGCATAAAAAGTGGAGGCGGTATTAAGTGAAATCGTAAAGCAGACGTTTAAGCACATTGGCTGTAAAAACTTTGTGTATTTTTACTCGGCGTTTAATACGGAAGAATAAATTCCGAGTGCTCTTAGCGAAGCCAGACTGTTTTGGAATTGTAGGGTGGTCGGAAAGTATGGAACACTCCAGAGAGAGCTGTCTGCCGCGTTATTCCGCGTCTCTGGCTTTTGTTAGCTCAATTCTACGCTAGGCAGTAGATTAATATTATAATTAACTATAACGATGTAGTCATTTTAAATAGTTAATTTTAAACTGTTTGATTTATAAATTAACCTGTCTAAAATGAAAATCCTGGTTGTGGATTATGCTAGTGCATCACGGCAAACTTTCCAAATAACTGGATGTAAAGTAGTTTTTTTATTATTATTTAAAAATACAGATACGTTCACAGAATTCATGTCACATCAATATTCTTACTTTTTTCAAACTAAGCTAAACGCGTATACTATGAAAATATAACTAACTGACGAGGCTCGAACCCCTGACTACTAAATCACTAGACCATCAAGCTATTCGAAGTATAAAAAGCATCTTATCACGAACACTGGTGACACTGAGCAAGAAATTCTAATACGTATACAACTAGCTAAAAATACTATGAACCAACCAGTGATGAGAAAAAATGCCACTCTCGACTCACTGTTGTGATTTTGATTGGTATTCGATAATATCAGTGATTGCAAACTGTGACTGTGATCACAGTTTCATTACTAATATGCATGCGCCGCACGATATCACAATACACGAAAACGTAATTTTGAGTATATTTATTTATATTATTAAAACATCATTTGCCTAAAATACATATTGTAGCATAAATAATGAATATAAATCTAATTAAATATAATTACTAGGAGAAAAAAAATGCTCAAAAAAATGTAAATTTATTATTCGGGTAAAATTCTCAGCAAATATGCGTAAAACGTTTTGCAGAATCTATAAGATGGCGCTTATCCAATGACGAAAAATCCAGTAGATGACGCTAATTCAAGTGATAACTGATTTAAACGATGGCGTTAGAAAATCAACAGAACTTTTAACAAAACGAAAATTGAATCACAATCACAATATTCCCAGATATTCAATCATCGATAGTGAGTGTGATTGAAAGATATCAGTGATTAACTCACGGTTTGTGATTTTGAGATCATCACTAGAACCAACTAATGATAATATGGAAATAAAGCAATTAAAATCATCAAGATATAGATGTCTCACAGAGACGAAGCTATATTTTTACATGGGAAGTACAGAAGTCTTGGGCATTACAGGGTTTACGACCTGTCATCGGCTGGCTTAAGCGGTCACTTTACATAACGTTCACCTATTTACACGTGTTACCATATCTATCAAATTTTTGGAAGTTGTATATATGTTATCGTGTTGGAACATGTAAAAAATGGTGGCAATCCCTCAGGGGATAAAATCCCCTACAAAGATTTCAAAATAATGTAAAAAAATAACTTAAATTATGTCGGTTCACACCCTTGTCTTTTCAGCTCTGTATTTGCAGCAGAAATACAAAAGCGTCAAGCATAAATATAATAACAAAATATAATACTGGAGAGAGATGTTACGCATCCCGTGGACAGAACGAATGTTTCATCCTACAACTAATTCGGCCACAGCAAGACGTCTCTGCTGCGTCTAAGTGACAGTCTAGAAATTGAGATTATCCCGGGAATAACTTTGGACGCAAAAAGACGCAAGAGAATTGATACGTTGCATTTAGCTGGAGAGACAGACTCTAGAGTCTTGGAGATCGAAACTTCTGGAGGTGTATTTCGAGCCGAGTCTCGTCTGATTGAGGTTACTACATATATGCCAATGCTGAAAATGAAGAAGAAAAGTACAATAAATATGCGGTTAGAAGCAAGCCATAAATATGTATTTTTGAATATTGTTAGTAAATTGACAGACTTGAATAAACGTCTTTGAAATGATCGAAATCGATAATCGAATAAATCCAGTCACAATTTTTAGGTCAAAAAAAAAGATTATCCTTAGTCCAACTTTGGGCCAAATTGGATCCTTGGATAAATGGGTTACATCTATCGGGTGATCCAGTACTGGTACTTGTATAAATCAATGCATTATGAGCCGAGTCTCATCTGATTGAAGATATGTCGATACTGACATAAGGATGAAAAAATAAGAATTTTAAATATATGTCGATACTGACTAAGGATGAAAAAATAAGAATTTTAAATATGCGGTTGAAAATTGTGAAATCAGTAGTTTTGAATATTTTTAGTACATCTACAGACTTGAATAAACGCCTGAACACAACGCACGAATTCCTCAATTCTACAACAAATTCAATCACAATTTTTCCAATTTTTAAGTCAAATTATACGTCAAAGTGACGGCCAAGAAAAATAGACTATCCTAGCCACAACATTGGGCTAAATTGGATCATCGTGTCATCCAATATTGGTAATTGGTAATATTGGTAATATTGGTAATATTGGCAATATTGGTATTAAAACCTTACACTCATAATAAGCATGATAAACCACGCATTATATATATTATATATATATATATATATATATATATATATATATAACATGTAGCTATTCATTTAACTTTTTATTTCGAGAGTGCACATTGTTTGATGTCAAATAACTAACCTTAAGGCTACATTGAGGTGATTTCGACTTTCTACGTCTAGTTATATATAATTTTATAATAAATAATAATTCTCCTGGTCGCCGGCACCACCTGTGGCAGTTCCGTATTTCCCTATGTCTAACTTAATATAATTTTAATATTACTATTTCTAAATTTAATGCGGAATCTTCAATTTCCCTGTGCGGGCGTCCTGCTCGTAAGACACGCCTCTGTTATGGATTCGGTATTCTCCTACGTGCGAGCTCTCCCGGTCGCCAGTGTGGAGATCTATCTTTCTACCTTACTTAATACTAATTTTTACGCTTAATGCTAGTCTATTCGCTTAATATCTAAATTTGGCCAACGTAATCGTTCTAGTGGTTAAGAATATTCCCCAATATAATTATATATATCAGAATATTCAGATCAGCTCGCTGGCCGAAGGAAGTAAATAGATAAATAAATAAATGCAGTTCCTCATTTTGTTGTGTAATATCGCCGAAGTCATTCGACAATGGTAGTAGCTCGTTAATTCCTTTTGAGGATTAATCGTGCAATATACAATAAATCAAATGGTTAAAATACACATTGATACTTTGTTTCTCCATGATTACACCAATTTATATTATTCAAGACCGAGCTCTGCAGCAACCAAAGTGGTTATCGTTCAATTATAATTTTGAGTAATCATAAAGAATCAAAACATATATCAAAAATGCGGTAAAGTAGAATGGTAGTCAACAAAGGCATGCAAAAGAAACTCATCAAGATTCGATCAGGTCCTCGCTGCCGACGTCCTTCTGGGCACTAACACACGTCTTCCGCGATAATATCCGGATCGAATAAATTGTCCGCCAACACTTTCGCGACCGTCGTAAGTTAATCGATTATCACTTTCACATTAGATAAACTCTAACAACTCTCGCGGCCGCGTAAACTCATCTCCGAATCCGCTCTAGGTTACCCCTTTCCCCCCCGCTCCCCGCGCAAAGCCGACCGACACCCATCTGACGATTCCGAAAGCTCGAACCCCACCTCTTCGCCCGCCCGGACCCGACTGTCGTGAAGCTTTCGTTTTTCAACCCTCGACCGTCTTCTCCCCTCCCCCGCCCTGCTCTAGAAGTTTCTCGGAATTCATATTTTCATCAGTTGGTTACATGTGGATCATCACAACATTTTCTACGAAACTTGACAAATTTCACTATCTTAAATCATTGTTACACTGTATTTCATGTAAACTGATGTACGTATCCAAGAAGTTGTCGTTTTGGGGGTTACCAGTTGTCTGGAATATACTTTGGTCCGATATTTTTGATCAGATGCCTCTTCAATGAAAATTGTATTATATCAATGATAAAACGTAATCTTTCAGAAGAATTCAGAGTTAAAAATCAAAAGGTTACATATTTAAAAAGTAAATTGAAATGTTTCAATGTTTAATACATAACTAATTTAATGTATTAATTATAAATATATACATATGAAATCAATTTTGTCGAAAAACATTATTTTTGTGCTACCGGGATATATTTTTCGACAAAGCTGATTTTGTATGTATATATTTATAATTAATACATTAAATTAGTATTTAAAACGGCAGAGACCGTTTGTTGGCTAAAAATAAAGGTTTATACTTAATGCTGCATCCTAATTATATTTCTAGCGATTGATTTATAAAAATATTTCATATATTGGATCGTCTGATATGTTTTTGCGGTTTTAATATCATTAACTGATTCGGCGGATATTTTGTGATAATTTTAATTTTCAGTTTATCATCTGATAAACTGAAACCCCCACCTCTCAATACTATAGTAGTGGCATTAGTTTAGTTGTGAAAATTAAAATACTTTGCAGTTTATTTTAAATGATATTTTCTCGCAATTTTGTATAATATATATTAATTGTATAATAGATAGACAAACGAACATTTTAAAGATATACTTATTTTCGTCTTTAGTTAAGGTTAAAAATAAGTTAAAATGGCTAACCATTTTCTTCTTCTAAAAGCTCAACTAGGAAATTCTGCCACATCCACCATACAGTTCCTTGCTCTTGCACCACGCTCCGTTGCTTTTTCGGTCGCTCTCCAGTCAAATGGGTGGGCTTACGTTCAACAATGACAAACACCTCAGAAATTGGGTCGATAACTATATCAATACCAGACCATTTTTTATTAAAAAAACATATAAAATTTGATTATTATATGGGATGAACATTGATAGACACTATTTTAAAAATAAATTAAAAGAATATAATAATCAATTTTTATATAAAACACAGATAAAACCTAATGATAATAATGATAATTGGCGTACGATTTATACATAAATAACTTTTCGAAACAAATATATAAACACCTACCACGAAACATTAGATCGGGATTTTATTCAAATAATAGGAAATTTACTCATAAATTCTAAAGACAAAAATGATAAATGTAACAATTCTGGTGTCTATAAACTTAGTTGCAAGGATTGTGCTGCATTTTATATTGGTAAAACGGGTAGAAATTGTAATGTAAGCGTAAGGGAGTATTTTAAATGTTTGAACAATAGTGGTTTTTCAGAATTTTAATAAAAAATTGGGATTTTTTTTGATTGGATTCAATTTTGCATATAAACGGTGTTGGTCACAAATTAAATAATTTCGAATCGTTGGAGATGAATAAAGCGTGTAAAACTAATCAAAAAATTATAAACAACCAACTTAATTTAACTACGAGTCCCATCCTAAATTTTTTTCCTAAAAATTAATCAAATAAGTATTAATTATATAATATAAGTATTAAGTAACAATTTGAGTTAGGTACTAAATTTATTTTTTAAATATATATGTATATTTAAAAAAAAAATAGATCCTGGTAAAGAAACAATAATATGTGTTTTCAGTTGGTTATGACATCCTGAAGAAGAAAATGGCACTTTTCGAAACCGGTAGATGTATTTAAACTCAATTAAGTGGTTAATAAAACAAATATAATAAATAAAAATAAATATTTGAACACAAACGCAAAAACTTAAATTAAAAAAAAAAGACATTTTATAACTATCGCATTACAAAAACTCCAATACCGAAGACTTTAATGAACCTTATTTAACGATAAAGGGGTTTAGGCAGCAGTCATTATGAAAATATATATAAATAATAAATTTTCTCCCTCCGAAAAACATTTATTTTGCACTGCGTACAAATCGTATTAGGGTCTTGGATCGGGACTCGGAACGAATATTTTATAGGCTAGCATTAGGATTGTTTTACCTATGGGGTTTTTTGACTTTTCTTTATTATATGAAGAGATTTCAGTAATCTCGTTGTTGGGTTATCCTGAAGGCGTGCGGGGTTTTTTTTTTTTTTAAATATAAATAATCACGAGTAACTTTTTTATGTACACGGGCATAGGAAATACGAAATGTGATCGTTTATGTTTGATATTCTGGTTAGAATTTTTTTAAATTGATTTAAAAAATATCTGCAGCAACATCGATATATAATTGAAATAAACGAAATGTGGACGGTGATTTTTATTAATCGGATTATTTTAATATGAATGGTCTGAACTATATATATTTATTTACACAGTATTAACAATATTAATTAAAAAGTAAACGCAAACTTTACTGAATTTTTTAAATCGTTTGAAAATGTTTAACGTAAAAAATGGACACATTTGTGTAGATTTCAAATATACAAAACACTAGTGAGTAGAATTGGTTTCTCTTCTATATCATGTTTTATGTAAATAGTTTTTTTGGGGAAACTTAGGCCGATGTTTTGGCACGGTAACACGTGCCATGGTCAAGGCGTTGCCTAAAAAATATGGTAAAACCGTACTTTTTTGCAGGAGATGTAAAACTCCCTATCTGGTGTTTGTCCCTTAGCGTAGGATATGTAGGCATGTATCATCGCCAGTTAATTAAATAATAAATAATAATATCATTATTAACACGGCGGTTACTTTGTGGAGTAATATTTAATTTTCACTACAAAACTTTGTATTACACACACGATGGGTTCACACATATTCTCCGTGATCGCTACTACCACTTCTCGGATATATTCTTTTAATTTATCCAGAGATGGAGGATTATTACTGTACATTTTTGATTTAAATATGAAAAATACTATTGGTGTTAAGTCGGGGCTACGTAGAGGACAGTTTATGTTACTTCGTCGGGATATCAATTTTCCAGGGAAAATTTCACGAACAAGTAAGGAAGGACACGCTCCATAGCGACTCAATTCCCAAGGACGCGGCTAGTGATCGGCATACCCCCCGCCCCTCACTGCTCGTTGCGTTGGTGCAGCGAATGAACCAAAATAAAAAAAAACTTTTGGGACACTTGCGAGTGGATTTTTTTTATATATTTGAAAACACCACGTTTTCAACATTAGCCCAAAATGTCTACATTTTATATTGGTCATATATAGAGGTATTATTTTACTATGGTATAATTTCACTCACATACACCCTATTGGGCATGAACAGGAACATAGTCCGTATTATCGTCATTTTGAAAAGCCGTTAGGTAAGTTAATTAAAAAAATATCTCTCGGTTGATAGAAAAATGATACAATTAAAAAATATATTTTACTATTTTTTTTAATCGAGTGTCATAATTCAAACGATGGCATTGTTTTATATCAAATGAATATAATAATATAATTTATTTTATTTCTGTAGGGTCATTGTTCGATATTTTTGTTTATATTTTGAATGCTTATTGAATTTGAATTCAATTTCATAATAACAGATTAAGAAATAAATCACTCTCTACAACTACGAGTATTTAAACCAGTCTGTAATATTTTATTATTGTTCACCATTTTTGTTATGAATGTAGTCTACAATATAGTCCAACTTAAAAAGAAAAGTGTTAGAACATAATATGCTTAGTATTTTATAATTTTTTGAAAATTCTGTTAATTATGGGCAAAAATAAGGAACACACATGAATAGATAATATAGTTATACTAGAAATTAAACATATCTGGCCGATTTTATGTCCATTGAAATTGTTTTATTTTATTATTTTAAAAGTTGAATATTTTGAATTGCCCCTTTTCAATTAACTGATCTAATATGTCATGTTTTAGATAATCATACTTTAAATTCAATTATAAAAAATATACCAAATTTTATAGAACCAGCTTTTTATACTAATAACAAATTAAAGAATTATATATTAAGTAACAAGGAAAAGGACTGTTGACGCAAGTCGAGTACCTACTCCCTGTACATTTTGTCCTTCCAATATAAACCTTAATATTAGGTGTACCCATAAGTAATCAATTATTTTTAGTGTGGAATGTTTGCTTCAGTCTAGCTCAAAGCGTGAACGTGTAAAGACGTGTTTTATACGCAATATTACAATCCATAATCTTACAACTTGTGATAAGTTAATTTAAATTTTTTTATTACTCTGTTGTAAAATGGCGGACAATCAACTAACTGAAGAACATTTACGTCAATGCATGCAGTTTCATTTTCGATCGGGTGTTAATGCAACGGTTGCAACAAAGAAAATTTGTGATGTGTATGGAGACGTATTGAAAGTAAATAAGTGCCAACATTGGTTTAGAAAATTTTCTGATGGTGATTTTGACTTGTCTGATAGCGAGCGAAGTGGGCACCCGGTAGGGTTTGATGATGACGCTTTAAAAACACTGGTGGAAATGAATCCTAAACTGAGTATCCAGGAAATAGCAAACACTCTTCAGGCTACTTGGTCAACAATTCAAAGACATCTTCACGAAATCGAGAAGGTTTGCAGATAGGATATATGGGTCCCACATCTATTGTCGGAGATGAATAAAGATCAACGGCGTACAATTTGCACATCTCTTTTGTGCAGAGAAAGAAGTGATCCATTTTTACGAAGGATTGTTACTAGTGACGAGAAATGGGTCTTGTACAGCAACAAGCGCACTAAACAATGGCTTTCTCCAAATCAACTAGCCGTACAGCATGCAATGACGTAAATGTTCTTCAGTTAGTTGATTGTCCGCCATTTTACAACACAGTAATAAAAAAAAATTAAATTTACTTGTCATAAGTCACAAGACCACGGATTGTAATATTGCGTATAAAAAACGTCTTTACACGTTCACGCTCTGAGCTAGACTGAACCAAACATTCCACACTAAAAATAATTGATTACTTATGGGTACATGTAATATATACCTGACCCGCTCTGACCAACTAAGTACTTAGGGATTTCGCTGACGGGGGGACAGATTGCCTTCCGTCACCGAACTGTCAAGATTTGTGTTCTTTTTTTACCGTCCGAAAGCGGCGCCATACATAACGCTAGGACCACGAACCACGAAGAGGCGATGTTCTATGTTCTAAACAGCTCCAGAAGTGCAGTGATATCTTGGTTCTTCACGAAAAAGGTGCGAGTCAACTGGAGGTGAAAACGACGTCCAATCCAGGACTTTAGAGCAAGATAGACCAGATACATCTGTCATTATTTTCCTTCCTGAATCCATATCGGGTTGCGTCAACTAATTATTGAAATCAATACAGTCCACGGGATCTTATCCCATCAAGGACGATATTTAAAAAAAATTTAAGGTCTACAAATTAATTTGCAATGATTGCAATTATTTTTATATAGGTAAAACTTGCAGAAATGTTAACATTAGAATTAAGGAGCATTTGAGATGCCTGAATAACAATAACTATTCAGAATTTTTCCAATCACTTTTTGGAAACAAACCATTCCTTTGATATTAATAAGAGTCGAGAAATTATATATACAAGTACTAGGGGTTTACAGTTAGATAAATTAAAAATTTTAGAAATTAAAAAGAGTGTTAATAGCCATCTTAATATTATAAATAACCAAATCCTTTTTGCAAATAGTCACCTTTTAAATTAGTTTGCATATTAGTTCCTATATATTTATAGTTTTATTTTTTAATTTCAGTATACATTGTTTTCTGAAGAAGATACCACAGGTATCGAAACATGTTGAATAATCAATAAATAGTGGTTTTAACAAAGTATTTTGTTTTTTTGTTTATTATTAAGAGCTAATATATGCCTAAAGATAATTAAAATTACTTTTGAAATTAGCAAAATTAACTTTTAACTACGAGTCCCATTCTAAAATTTTTTCCTAAAAATTATTTGAGTAAATTTGTATTTAATAACAATTTGAGTTAGGTACTAAATTTATTTTTTAAATAATTTTTGTTTTTTAAAAATAGATTCTGATAAAGAAATAACATATTTTGATTAGTATTGACATCTTAAAGAAGAAAATTGTAATTTTCGAAACCGGTAGATGTATTTAAACTCAATAAGTGGATAATAAAACAAAGTTAAAAAATAAAAATAACAATTGAAATTACTTACGATTTGTGAAGCAAAGCTTCCAGAGTCCTGACACAGTCAGCTTCGACAAATAATCTTTGTCTCCGGTTCCATTATAGGAAGGGTTGCTCATCTTCTCTTCTGTGTGCAGCCACTGGTTGGTAGTGATTGCCACTAAGACGATAACAACACTGACAGTAGCCGTCAGGGGTGTCAAAATCCAAAGGCAGGTCACCGTTGCATCCAGCTCAGCACTTGACGGAAGTGTAGCTAAAGCCGGATTAGAATCCACCGGCAAAACAGTACTAGAAGTAGCAGAAGCTCCAAAAGAAGAAGTATTGAGATTTGAAGCTCTACAGATGCTCTGCGATCTTGGTGATAGTGTGTTTCTTCTATTTGGATAGACTTCAATTGTATCCGATGTGTCCAAGTGTCTTCTATTGTTGTAGTGGGTAGAACTTTCAAGGCTCTTCTGCCTGTAAAACGTTGGGGGACTAATTGTTGAGTTTCCAATAGTTCTTCTGTCCACCGTCGCGCTCAGGGTCTGAGGAGAGTTGTTGTGCGCGTGGTTGCTCTGCTGGTGCGGCGAGGTTGCGGCGTGGTTCAGCTGGCGGTATGGTGTTTGGACTTGGGTCTGCTGAAAGTAGAGATCTCGTTGGTCCAATTGGTGGCCTTGTATCGGCAGCCGGTGCATAGTTTCAGAGCTTCGCGGCAGCTCTGTGCAAAGCCTACATTTAATACCATTCACTGTGTTTCAGCCCTTGATCGTGTCCATGCACCAACCCTTCTACAAAAATTTAACATTATTTCACACATTTTATTATTAATTATTACAACAAAACTGACTTACATCCGAGTAAGCATTACAATTGTCTAAAAATACACTTGTGATGAAATACTCATCATATTTTTTTACATCGTAGATATCACACATTTTAACACATATACGAGTATATACATTTAAGACTATATATACGAATTGAATTGTGATTTTCATTCACACTTTCACTTTTCTTCTCCACTCATCGAAGTCTTATTAGAGTCAGGATCTGAAAGAAAAAATGAATTTATTTTTTGAAAAATCATTATTCGGTAGAGAAACGGGGGAAATGCGAAAACAGACAAAGGAAACAAAGACATCACATTCCTATCGACAAAAATCCAAATTACACCCACGCAAAAAAAAAATACTTTCCGGTCGATTGGAGTGGAAGTCAAAAGGAATTAACCCATCAACAGCCGATGTTATTTGACTTTCAAAAATATCTTGAGAAAATAGAATATTCTCTGAAAAAATAAAATCGGTCTAATAGGTACCCATATAAGATATGATTTATATTAACTACCTACTCATTGAAATATAATATATAATTTGATAAATATTTTTAAAATCATCTTCCCAAAATATTATATGATATATAAAATAATCTATATATATATATATATACATGAATGTTTCTTTGTTTGTCACTAATGCGTTCCTATACCATTCATCCGATTGCGATGAAACTTTGGTGAGTTTCTGAATTAGTACAATCATTTTACAATAGGTGGCGCGCGAGTCGTTTCAACAATTGTGTGTATTTCATATAGTTTAGCTGCAGTTCATGTATTTTCGGTGTAGAGTGCGCGCGCACGCATGACAGAATTGAATTGAATCGAATACAAACAGCGACATTTCAGTTCGTGTGTGACATGATAAATGGTGTTAATTGTGAAATTTCAATTGCCGGTCGACATTAGATAATAGTTATCACACGCATTTTCTTTTCTTTTTCCGAGTGAATTTGTAATAGTCGTCATGAAGCATTACTTTCGCTGTCAAATTAAGTATGCCACCCTGAGAATGAGCGATTGGTCGATCTACACTTCAAGCACGAAAAAAAAGGCATCACAAGCTTCAGAAACAGGTGAGCAATGGGAAGCAAGACTGGATACCGTTCGAGTACGCACTGCTCGATCCAGACGAACACTGCACACCGATTTAAATCTTGGTGCGTTCCATTACGTCTTCATCAAAATGTGGTTTAAATTGATAAATTATACGTGTATCGCAGTGCCCTCAAATTTAAGATTGAAACACTGGGAATGTGCTGCGTGGGTGGAAAAGTGAAATTGCCAGAATTACATTCACCACCCGAATCATTATCAACGTCGGTACCGGGTGACACAAGCCAATCGAAACATTTCTTGGCAAATGTATTTATTTATTTATTTTATTTATTAGTAACTATATAATATATATAAAAAATTTGTTTGAAATGTGCCCGTCTCACTAGAGAAATTCTGTGTCGAGACGGGCATAGTTTACAAGCAATTGTTCAATTAATTAAAATTAAAAGTAGATAGAATTACATTTATTACCATATATAAGGTGTATATGAAGAACAATTTTAAAATGGAATTAATTTTTGGATCACTTTGTAGCAATAATAAATTTAGGTATGAATCAATATGTTTGGGTGAGTGCACCAATACTGGCTCTACCCATATTACGAATCCAAGTTTTAATATATAGTTTCATGTTCTTGTGACAATTCAATTGATTTAAGTCTTTTAGCATTCTATTAAACAGTTTAAGTCCAAAATATTTGTAGTAATATTTGTAGTGTGCAAGCACAATTCATGTTTCCAAATGACATCGTTCGGTGCAATAAATATTACATGCCAACATTTAAAGTGCACGGGCAAATATATCATCGTGCAGGTTCACTACTACCACTGCTGAACACTTCCTTTCTTTGAGTGGCATTGCAACGCAGTTCGGGTACTCGCTGTTGTATTTATAATATTGTCTTTGTTTTGATCAAATCATATTATTATTTAATTTAAAAAATAAATGTTTGGAATGGTAAATTCATTCGGAAATGATTATTATATTTCAAAATAATAATTTTAATAACGTTAACACTGATTGCCTGCTGCCTGATGTGTTGTATTGAATTTTTTACCCCACAGCATACCGTGATAGTAAACACCTACACGCAGCCATGATGTCAATTCGTGTTGCCGCGAGGAATGTGTAATTTTAAAGTATTTTAAATAAAAATGTATTTACTAGTTTTTAATGGCTGTAAAATAGTTGTTACCTTATTTGTACTTTAAATATATTAATATGGTTATTCGAGTGAAACTATATATATATATATATATATATATAGTAAGAAAAGTGTCAGTTTGTTTTTATACAAATCTACAGTTTTATTCTGGGCTTGTTGAAATTTTGCCCACTTGACTTTCAAAACAAGAGGAAGGTCACTGTCTACATGAGATTTTTAAAAACTATTCCATCTCCATTTTCCACCCCTTAAGACAGACTTTTGGTACTTCTTGATGAAATTATACATACTTGACGATTAAAATAAGAGGAAAATTATTTTTTAGGTAAGATTTCTAAAAACCACTCCCATCCTCCTTTTCCACTTCTTAAAGCAGAATTTTGGTAGTTGATTAAATTTTTCTTACTTGGATAATAAAATATAAGAAAAATTAATGTCCATATCTGATTTCGTAAAAAGTAAATTTAGTACCTAACTCAAATTGCTGTTCAATACAAATTTAGTCGAATAATTTTTAGGAAAAAAATTTTTTCCTAAAAATTATTCGACTAAATTTGTATTGAACAGCAATTTGAGTTAGGTACTAAATTAACTTTTTAAATAATTGTTGTTTTTAAAAATTTAAAAATAGATTCTGAATAAATAGAAAAACAATGCTATATTTTTAGTTAGTTTTGACATATCCTGAAGAAGGAAAAGGTGTTTTCCGAAACCGGTAGATGTTTTTTAAACTCAATTGTGGTTATTAAACTAAGATAATAAATAAAAAATATGAATCTTAACCACCAAGTTAATATTGCTAATTTTTAATTGAAAATGTTATAGTTTTGAAATTCCGCTGTTGTACTTATTTATCGCGGTTTTTTTATTAGGAAAATATGTCTAGACCCCGAAACCTTTAGTAAAATTATAAATTCTTGACCCTAATCAATGACTGAATAAAACCGATGTCAGGGATCTCCAGTTCCAAAGGGGTCGAGCCTAATAAAAATAAAATAAATAGGACACTCAAAACAAAACGATACACCGGGTACCTCTTCTCCCTTAGGAAAGATATTTACGTGGATGTCTGTATACCCACCGGGTCAATACTCAAAATAAGGAAGGTCTCTGTATCCTAAAATTTTCCAGCAAATTAATTTCAACAAAATAAATCGATCTGATACGAGAGAAATCAAAATAACATTGCAGAATGTGATTTAAAAATACTATAATTTAGATTTAAAACCATTTTAAATTAAATAAACTTCATTACGCAGCTATCTCGAAAGGCGAGTGACTGCAGGGAATAAAGTGAATGACGCTTTGACTGAAATAATATTTAATTTGAACTTTTAAACCCAGGCACCACTAGTGGTACACAATGAAGTTCTGGAACTGGTATATGGAAGTGAGGCCTAAAACTAGCAGAAGAGGAACAAAAGTAGATTAAAAGCAGTTGAAGTGAGATCGTTTAGGTGTATATGATGCAAATCCATTTATGAAAGAATAAAGAATGAAGAAATTAAATAATAATTCAAAGCTAAACGTAGATTAGTGAATAGGTTAAAAATAACTTAGGTGGTTTGGACATATTTATTTATTTGTAGCATTGTCCTGGCTACTTTGCTATATTACCGTTAGTGTCATTTTTTTGTCGGGCTGTTGTGGTGTTAAAAGATAGAGTAAATAAAAAAATGTAGTAAAACTAAAGTGAATCATCAGTGTATTGTATTGTATTGTGATTAAGTTGGAGTGTTGAACAGCGATGCTTCTTACTAATCTCTACCAAATTTAATAATATATTTAGTCTGTAATCTTATTGGAAGTGAACAATTTCCAGTTAGTGTTAGGTGTGTTGTACAGTTTCGGAGCAAAAAAAATGTAGAAACATTGATAGAATGTCGTTGTTGCTCTCAGAACTGGTGTGTAGATGTTAATTTGTCGTCTTATGTTGTGACCATGATTTATTGCTATGGGTGAGTTATTCTCAGAATGGAAATATGGAACTAATAAATGAGGAGAGAATAGTAAAATATATATATGACGCAAGTGTTGTTGGTAGCAGAAATAGAGAACGTTTGCGAAAGACTTGGTGCGACCAGGTAAACCAGATACTGGAAGATGGTCTCGTTAGAAGCCGCAATAATCGATATACGAATATGGATAAGGCAAGAATTGTGTAACAGGACAGAAGAGTATGATGCTCTATCCTTATCTGCTTACCCTCACGAGGAAACGGCGTGATGGTAAATTAGTTAGTTCAACTGCTCAGTGCTAATTTGGTATGTATTATTTCAGTCAAAATATTTATGCTAGATGTATAAATTTGTAGACTTTCTATATCTACCTATATTTCTTGATATTTATTTATTAAAATAAAAATATCTCTTTTGATTGTATATGTTTCTTCAATTTACAAAAAGGTGTTTTTTTAGAGGTTTGTTTTTCGAATTGACAACACTGCTATTTCATCATGAATAGACTTATGCCAGAACAACAGTTCTCGTACCTTACTGTGCGTTACGTCCAATTTACGGTCGATATAATCGTCCATCCGAGTAAGTAATTCGAATAATCATCGAATCATACCACGTATACTCTAATTGATAATACACATTCGCAGAGAAGTCGTACGGTGCGCACCGAAGAAGCTGTTGTTTCTTCAAAAATGATGCCGTCCAGAACGTTACAGTCAATGGATAATGCTATAGATCCATGATTACTGACTTTTTCGTTCCTCAATTGAATAGCAATAATTTAGAAGAGTTGTGGTTTCAACAAGATGGCGCAACATGCCACACAACCGCGCCACAAATAATTTATTGAAGGAAACATTCGATGAGCGAATGGACCTGTGAATTGGCCTCCAAGATCGTGTAATTTAACAACTTTGGATTATTTTCTGTGGGGATTTGTAAAGTCGCTAGTCTACGTCAATAAATGACTTGAAAGCTAACAATAGTCTCGTTATTATCGATATACGACTCCAGCTGCTCCAAAAAGTGGTCGAAAATTGGATTTCCAGATTACGCTTTATTTGGCATAAAATGATGTTTCCAATAAAGCCAATATTGTGGACATTACCGTGGTTTTAATATGTTTATTTTATTTTAAAGTTCTATACCTCTAAGAGAAACATTCTTAATGTTTTTTGGTAAATATCTGGATATATTTGATATGTGGTTGTATCGACGTACTCTAAAGATCTCCCGGGTAGAGGTTATTGAGGGTTTGCTAAATTTTTGGTTTACCTAATCACGCCGGGTGTTTCGCAGGGGTCCAAAATTAATATTGCCTCCAACACTCGCGTCGTTTATTTTTTGTGTACCAAAATACTTTAGCGAACCTTTATTAATCCTGCTCACAATTAGGAAATCAGGTTGAGTCTTAATTTTTAATATCTTCACTCTATCGTACGCAACTAACTATATATATACCCTTTTAAAATATCAAAGTAGTCTTTAAAAGATCAGCTAGATGCCAATACAGATTATCAAAAAATAATTAAGAATATTAATATTTATTTACAATCTTTCCAAATTGTGCAATTGATGTCACTGATTAAGATATCATATTTACTTAAGATTTCAGGTTATTTTTTTTTTCCTTTTTTTATTATTTAATTTCCATAAGTTAACCATACCCTTCATGTTTATGCTTTTAATAATACTCTGAAGATAATAATATCAAATTAAGATTACTTTAGATGTATCATTTTACTCATATTTTGTTTACACTAAATGGTGCTTTGTTAAATATAATAAGGGATTTTCACATTAAAATATAGATTCTACGGAAACTCTGGCCAATCATACGATTGCTTTTATGCTAGTAAATGTATATTGAGCGACTTACCAAGTTGCTGAATATTACTGCTTACAACTTACTTTTATAATTCTTTTGCCAGCTTCAGGCCTCACTTTAATTAGTACACTATTATTGCTTTCAAAGCACCGTCACTTTAATCTCTATGATTATCCTACTTATAATTATTACCATCATCTATGTCAGTACTTCATGACTGAGGATCGAGATTTTTATGAACTCCCGCCTTCTTGACACTTTTCTCGGTATCCTGCATATCTAAAGGTGGATACTAGAGATGCGGCAGTTGATCTTTACATTTGGTCTGTTCAAATGGCAGGCCCACTACAACAAGTTTCTATAAGCTATTTTCCCTTCTCGTAAGGTGCCCAAAAAATTGAACATACTTATGGAGGGTTTTTGTCTCCATTTTCATAATCATCGCCCAGGGATTACCGGTGCGTAAAATGCAACTCCCATTAGTCTTAAAGGCGCTCAGTACCGATGGCATGCAGCAATGCGAACGCGATCATCAGCACTCGAGAAGGCCGACTCCGATAAGCATTCAAAAAATAATTTATTTATACGGTTAAACTTCTACATTTATAATCTTTGACTTCAATAAATAAACAGTGAGAAGTTTATGTTTCTGTTCTCCCTATCTGCCACTCACTCACATATACACTCACTGATCACTTACATATACAAAATATATTCCGCGACATCAAACGAACATGAGAGTATAAGGGTGATATTTGGAGCATCCACCACTCTCATATCACCTTATTTACAACATAGCCTTCAAATCCGTATGATTCGACTCAACATACATTTAAAACGATATCAGATAACTCACTCATTCATAATCTATCAACCTAATAATTGCATAATACTCCACAGAGGCTAATTCCACACTTTCAAAAATTTATATTTTTTCTACTTAATTTAAACATCTATAATTTTATTTTATTGTATCTCATCCCACTCGATACTACTTATTAATAATCACAATAAAACATCAACTAATAAATTATTCAAAAGATTTTTACGTCACTTTAAATAAGGTTGTTCGTTACTATTTGTTAATCAAAAGTACAAAAATAAATCTTATTTACGTCGTAAAAGCTTCAAAATGTATATCTGTAGAAAATTCTTTTTTTTTCAATTTAATTTAGCCTTCGCGCCGAAACAAACTTAATTCGGCCGGAAATACGAACATGGAAGATCTCGCGGTGACAAATTATGTTTAAGGAAAAAGGCAGAATTTTTATACAGAGACATAAATTTAAATTAAGAAAAAGAAGGGTTGGAGGGAGCCGGCGAAGTCGCTACACGACAACTGTATTTTTATAATTAATTTCTTGCACGTTTTCCCGACAGAAAGAAATTATCTCAAACGCGTTTGCTTTCAGGAATATATTACGGTGAAAGATGTTTACAGTTAAATAAACATTTTTTCTTCGTTCGTTTTTAATAATATTACACAATACTAGAAACGGACTTGCGTTAAATTACAAATATTGAGGTGATTGGTTTTACGCGTTTATTTTAAGTATTTGAATTCATGATTTCTACCTAAAAAGTTATTTAAAAAATCCAATATAATTAGTAATCTCGTGGTTTTGTGAATATGTTACAGTGGATGTGTGTTACCAGTGAGAATATATTTTCACTGACGTTTCAGTGAAGTCATATCCGTATAAGTTTCCACCAGTGGAAATATATTTCTACTGGTGAAAATATAACAAAATTCACTAGCAGGTTTTAGCAAATGTATATTCTACCCTAACCTATGATTGAACCTAACCTAACCTAACCTAAACTATGTGTTGAAAAGGAAATTTAAATGTCTGAGATTATAAACACGGTAGTTTATGCAGTAAATAATTTTATTTAATATAAATGAAAATACTATAAGCGAATAAAAGTGACAGTTGTAAACGCCACCCACGCCACCAAGCTATTTTTTGCCATGCTGTAGTGCGACACATCGATACTTAAGGTCAAATATTACCGCGCGGCGAATTCTCACTTGTCAACGAATACAAATTCACTAAATGTAACCAGTGAATTTGTATCTTTGTTAGATATACATCCGCTGACCGGCTTAGCGAAAATATACTTTCACCAGTGAAAATATATTCTCACTGGTAATACAGATTCACTGTAACATGTACATGGTATGTTTTTTATTTCTTCTTAATTACATATATATTATTAATTTTAATTCTACGGCAAGGTTTGCCTTTTACATAGTTAAACTTTTTTTTTAAACAAAATATAACGAGGGGAAAAAAATTCGATGAAGTAGAATGTAGATGAATTATTTACAAAGATATAAAGAAAAAAATTAATCTTTTAAAAAATTTGACGGGGTGTAACAGACCTAGTCCACAGTATTTTATAGGTGGATACCTGAATATAATATAATATAACATGGAAATAAAAAAATTGATAATAATATGTTTTTTTACTTTGTATTTTAAACAGGTCACTGGCGTAGTATCATTGTTTTAAATGTTTAATAGGTTCTTCAATATTTGCAAAATTACTTTGTGGCCTCATTTAATATTAATAACTATACAAAATACTTTATTTAAACCACTATTTATTAAGTATTCTACGTTTTAAATAATTATATATTAAACAACAAGGATATGGACGATATTTAAAAAATCGGAGGTCTACAAATTAATTTGCAATTATCAATTTGAGATGCCTAAATAACAATAACTATTCAGAATTTTCCAATCAGCTTTTTGGAAACAAACCATTCCTTTGATGTTAATAAGGGTTTAGAAAATGTACATACAAATATCAGGGGTTTACAGTTACATAAATTAGAAATTTTAGAAAGAAGAAAAAGCATTAATAGCAAGCTTAATATTATAAATAACTAAATCTTCTTTGTAAATAGTCACCTTTTAAATTCCTAGATATTTATGTTTTCATTTTTATCTATGCTTGTATTTTTATTTTCAGTGTACATTGTTTCCTGAAAAAGATACCATATCCAAATATGTTGAATAATCAATAAATAGTGATTTAAATAAAGCATTTTATATAATTATTAATGTTTAATAGGTCTTTATAGATTTTGTTAATTATTCTTGGCACAACACATTCTCTCGTCCTCTCACAGTGCACATTGTTCGCGATCGGTACTCGCACGGTTCGACCCGACGATCTGGTTGAATAGCTATGGTGAGGATCAGTATTTATATTTACATTATTTATCAACTCTTTGAATATGTTATACGTACAGTTTATTTATTATTCATTTAGGTATCAGAAAACAGTTACACAGCGTTGTGCTTTGTATAGGTTGGTAGTAGGCATGTATAATTTATTTAATTCAAGTTAAGTAGGTGGGTATGGAATTAGGGATGCGATATTACATATTTATTAATTTTAGTTTTAATTTTTTAAATCATAACTCAAACATAACATTTTTAAATACTGCATGGTAAATAAAATATTGATCATCATCAAGCATCATTTTGATAAATACGAATACGTCATCTAAACGTGCTTTAAATCGATCGATTGTTTTTACGCTGGAGAAAAAATTATCATCATAGATTTATCAATCTAGACATATCTCTATCTCATAGTTGATGTGTTTATGACTGAGAATTATGATCATTTAGTTTGCTTTAACATCGCGAACTACTTGCCTTTATTTTTCGCGATTACGGGTCTAGTTTAGTGTGACGTGCAGCGAGGCTCCATGTTTTTTAGCTATATACTCAAAATAAAATAAAAAAGTATTATTTTTCTGCAACTTTTTTTAAAGATCCTTGGTCCTTTAAGATCCTTTAAAGATATTGAATATATATGCCCTATTTAAAAAAATATAAAATACCATAGTTAATATAGTGCTGTACATACAATCTTTGTTGTACTATATAAATTCATATAAGTTTTGTCCTTTAAGTTCTAGCGTACATGTTTCCGTCATACTAATCGTGAGCATCCAACATATAACTGAAGGGTTAATATTTTTATATTATTCAATCACTAGTGTATACTTTACTATGATTTGTTAATCTAATTCATGGTGAATAATCTTTACAGGAAAGGAGACGTTTCCCTTTGGTTTACATTACTTCGGGCTGTATTACACCTTATTTTCTACAATTCTGTGCACAAATCCTATTGCGTCAGTCTGGATGCTGAGAACTAACTACGATGATGGGTCATGGAGATGAGATGCTACGATGGAAGGTGTATGGACGAGCATGGATTGGAGGTTATCCCATCTATGTTAACATTTTGATCTTGTTGCTACCAGCCTGCATCGCAGAACGTCGAACTCGCGCCCAACTAGACAAAATTAGGATTAGTTAATGTGAATTGTATTTTGATTTATTCTAATTTAATTTGTGTTATTTTTTTATGATTAGATTCCATTATATAACGAATAACATCTTTTCATTTATCTCTCCCAAATATTATTAATAAATTTTCCCAGTTCAGGATGAAGGCAGAATTTGACAAACCAAGGTGAGTATGGGTTTCTGAGGTGAGGTGCGGTTTTTGTGTTCTCCGCTGACTAGCCGGTGAGAGGGAAGAACGCTGTCCTTCACCCTCATAATAAATATATTTATACATTTTTATACTGAACCACGTATAATGGGGATAAATTAAGAAACATGCAGCCCAAAGAGCATCCTCGCTATTATACGCACAAAAACCAGTGACAGTTTAATACGTTTTCACGATATTCTTGAGATTAAATCAAGCGTAAGCGCTTATATTATTAAAATATCCCTCTCGGCACTAATCTTAAGTATAAGGTCGGATTCGTTTTTTTTTTTACTGTTTCTGAGGTATGTTTGTAGAACTCCTGGTACCAAAAGTGTCTCTCTTGGCGTAGTGTCTTCTTAGATTGTAAAATTATATAGCTATCCTTTTTTATAAATTATTCATGACATTAACACATCCTCTGCGGTGGTGAGTCAGATTTGACCAGGTGTTTATAAATTATAAATTACGCCATAAATTTCGTTATTTGCCATTTTTATTCTATCTAGTCTTTAATGAATTATTTTCAAATAATTTTAAATATAAATTAATATTATAGAACGAAATTTAAATGAGTTATTGACAAAAATGTGAAAAAACGCCCAAAAACTGATCTGGGGCAGTTATTTTCATGAGATAGCCTCTCACCGCTTACGTCAAATCGTATATTATCAACCTTTTGAATAGGGGATACAAAGGATGCAGCTCCACTCCAATTATTTGAAAATATTTAATAAAAGATTAGTTAGAAGGAAAACAGCATTTAACGAATATCTGTTACGTTATTCATGTTTTTACAAACACCTGTGTCATATTTGACCCACCACCGCAGAGGATGTGTTAAATGGAACGTCGTAAACACGGCATTGTATGTTGTCTCTTTTTACCACTCTCAAACTGGTCTCCGAGTTTATCTCTAGATCAAAATATCAACACGTATTATGGTATTGATATTAATCTCATCGCGTCTCATTCACGGGCCATAAAAAAGAATTAACGATCAATTTTAAAATTAAATATTCATAACATATTTTGACGTTTAACTCGGGATTGCACATTCTATCGTAGATTTTGTATCTGTATTTACATCGTTTTAAAATAAATAATTTATCTGATATTACAGTTATCTGTGATTATATAGTGTTATTTGATGAATATTCTTGCAGTCAGCAGTCTCTCTGCAAGCTATTTTTAAAAGATTTTCTAGCCAGCTGAGCTGAAACCTTTCGATGAACATTAGCAGAAGGTCTTCTCGGATGGCTTGTCTAAAGACAATCTAATTTCGTCTCTCAGCATCATCCCTTCCAGTCTTTGAATAAATCTTATCTCACCGCCCGATTCTTGATCTCGCCCTTCTCATTATAATCCAGCTTCCGTGACCCTACAGTAGGGTCTGACGATTAACTGACTCGAAAACCGACATCTTTGTTGCTTGATTCTGTATATCTTATTAATAAGGAACATCTTTGTAATGAAGCATTATACATCAAAGGATGTCGTTGAATATTTTCTGAAATACATCTATATTTTTTTCTGGTTTAATTAAAAAAAAAAACCTGAAATATTATTAAACGCTTCAAAATTTTTATAAACAAGTAAAATACTAATTTTAGTGTATTAATTATAAATATAAAATTATGTTATAGCCTCAGTATTTTTCATGACAAATTTACGAACATATATGTTACACTTTTTCAAATTAATAGTGTACCTCCCTGATTGGAAATAGAGATACAGCTTCGAATCCCGGTAGTGCAAAAACAATATTTTTCGACAAAATTGATTTTGTATGTATATATTTATAATTAATACATTAAAATTAGTATTTAAAATATCACAAACCTATGTTCTGAATAATTACAACTTCATAATAAGAATGTGTTCTCCTTAATAAGTAAAACTAAACTATGTAATGCAAGCAAAAAATCCATCTAACGTGTTTTATATAAAAGACTCTACACTCGTACATGTTATAATGTAACAATTTAATAATCACGAGGAATTTTTTTTTTATTATGGCCACATTTGACATATGCTCATATATTCAACGATATTAGCACATTTTTTTACATCATTATTGATAAACAATAATTAAAAAATGAGCACTATTGTTTTAGAACTAATTTATAGTACCACAAAAAAAAGCTAAAAAGTTTAGTTCTTTTAAATCTGATATTCGTTTGAAGTCTAAATTTTCCACGCCGACCCCTTCATCCCTAGACTCTTTACTTCGGCCGTCATCAAGAAATCACCCCCGAATTTTTTTCATCCCCCGCGGCCATTAAATCATTCCGGGGCTGCAAACACAGGACGAACATTCTCCTGACATTGCCAAGTATAAACTTTCGGGCTGAGATTACACTGAAAGAAGATTTTCAGTTCTAGTGAATTATTTGACAAGTCTGTAAAACAAATTCGCTACAAATGATGTTCAAAATATTATGGTCCCTTTAAAATTACTATCTTCTTCCCATTTACCTTATCCATTGGCTCATCATTTTGTTTAATGCGGCCTGAAAATACTTTTCAGCAGACTGACCGAACTGTTTGTTTCAGGTTCTTCAGCTATAATATACCCTATCATTATTTTTAATGTCAACTACCTCTGTAATCACGAATAACGACCTCATGTTTGTAATACGAGCGGTATTCAAAGTAATAAAAACTGTCGGAGTCTATGGTTGAGATTAATTTAATTTTTCACTCCGATCTGTCAGATACGCGGCTTGTTTACTCCAGCAGCGAAGCTATTTATCATGAATCCAACATGTAACTGAAGGATAAATACTTTTATTATAATTTAATCACTAGTGCACAATTTACTGTAATTTGTTTTAACTTAATCGTTTGGTGATATAGAATAGTAATTCATTAAATTACTATTCTACAATTCTTTCTACCAATCCTATTGCGTCGGTTTGGGATGCTGGGAAAACTTAGCACGACGATAGGTCGTGGAGAAGCTCCACTCACAATGGAATGTGCTTGAATGAGCATGAATTAGGAGGTTATACCATATTTTCCAACATTATGAATCTTGTTGTCACCAGCTTGCTCTGAAGAACGACGAACTCACGCTCAACCCGACAAAATTAGGATTATAAATTTGTATTGTGATGTGTTTTAATTTAACCTGTGTTTTTTTGATTAGATTTCATTTGTTAATGTAAAACATCTTTTCATTTATCTCTCCCAGGTATGATTAATACATTTTCCCAGATTCCCAGACGTATGCGTTTCTGAGGTGAGGAACCCGCCATTCTTGTGTTCTCCACTGACTAGCCGGTGAAGAGGATAGAACGCCGTTCATTAACCTCACAAATGTTCTCCCCCTTCCAAGGTTCCCGAATTCTAGCAATCTTTCAATGTATTATGAGATGCAAATCCAAAAACTTATCTGGGTGCCTCATTACATTTTCTTCATTAATCCGTACATAAGGATAACATAATGATTTGATGATTTTAATACTCACAATGACAAAGCATTATCAATTAACATGGTAATAAGAACGTTTGACGCATCTCTCAAGTAACCTTTTTCAAGCATCCCTATTGGCTACTATAATTTGGATAATATTAATGTTCGCTTAATGCGAATTTGACTATTTCACTTTCACGCGTTTTTTTACCGTATTTGAAAGTAGCATATTGATGACATTTCAATAAAGAATAAGTTGCCAACGCTAACTAAAAACCAGATATTTTTTTATTTGCCAATTTTGATCCCAATCGCCTCAAGTTTAATGTTACTTTACTGGTGCGTAAGGTTATCGGTAACTCATAATTTTCAAGGTAAATAATTCTCAAAATATGATTAGCCTTTAAATTGTATTTCACTTGTATATTACCCGACGTATTTTATTTTACCCGACGCTATCAATAGGTTAGGTAATATCAAATATAGAATAAAGGAAAAATCGTGGTTTATAAATATGCCTAAAATATACGGTTACATTCCAAACAATTGATTCCACAATTACATATTAAACGTACACCGTATATCCATTTCAAATCCTCGGAAGGTTGAACACACTTCATATATCTACCAACGTTCATAAAATATATATTGAATTGTTGAAATTTTATATAATTATTAAACACGCCCGCAAAAATATAAGTCATTAATAACGGATCTAGGATTAGAGTCGGCGTAGATTTACATGGTAAATATATTTTTAAATATGAATTAAATATATTAATTAGAAAGATATACATATGAAATAAAATTTTATCGAAAAATATTGTTGTTGCGCCACCGGGATTCCACATTTTAATAATTACAACTTCACACTAAGAATGTGTTCTCCTAATAATAAAGTTGTATCAGTATGTCCAAAACTTAATAATAAGTCCGCTATCAGATTACTCAAAGGTATTTGAGATTCTGTAAAAATAAGGTAGATGGTTCTTTCAAATAATGGAACGATTAAATGTATTAATATCAAAAAAAGGCAACATATAGGTTCGAAAATTTGTCGTTAAAAATATTGTCGCAGTAGCATAGTTGGATAATGCACCTTCCCTGGTTAGGAAAGAAATTCAGGTTCAAATTCCGGTGGCGCAACAATGGTGTTTTTCAATAAAATTGATTTTATATGTATATCTTTCTAAATGATATATTTAATTAGTATTTAAAATATCACAGAGCTATGTTCTGAATAATTACAACTTCACAATAATAATGTGTTCTCCTAATATATTTTTAAATTGTAGTTTATACTACTTGAGGTATAACTTTTTAGTTGGGTTTTCTTTTACACATTAAAATTGAGCAATCTATTTTGAAATATAATAGATTTAAAAATCTATTCTATGTCTATGTTCTATTACAACTTTTAACCTTCTTATATGTATATGTAGCGCCTAATTCTAAATCTCTCTAAATCAGATTTCGAATAATTTGAGTTAAATATGCAGTTTTGTAGGTTTTTTTGTCAGCTACATGCATAACATATTGTTTCTTAAAAAAGCAACTTAAATCTATTGATATTGCATTTTCAAAATCAAAATTAGTTTCACAATACCTCAAAGAAGACAAAGTATGTATAAGTTATAGTTCCCAGTAAACTGAAATGAAAAAAAAATTAAATTACAGAATTGTCTTTTTAAAAAATACTGAAAAAAAAACTAACATTTTGTACATTTGGTTGGTTTCAAAATATACTAGTGATGGGCTAAACCATTATTTTAACCGTGATTGTGACTATGATTCTGAGATTTATGTTCAATTGTATTGGTAACTGATTATTAATAATTTGGCAAGCAATCACCGGTACACCATAAACTAAATATCTAACATTTAAATCTCAGTTACCAATTATCATTACAATACCGGTTTAGTTCATCACTAAATATATATATTTATATACATAACTGAAAAAAACATAAAGTCGTTTTAGGGGGTTTCGGAATCAGGCGCTACATATACAGGATGTAACAGACCTAGTCCATAATATTTTATGGGTGGATACCATACTAAATTATGAGTCGAAAATGTTCAAGGGATATGTGGCTAATCCCAACAACGTCAGAAATATAAGAATTTTTTTGAAAAGTGTGCCATTATTTCGCTTAATTTAAATATTTTATTGATTCCAAATGATATATTGAATACAAAAAAAAAATCATATTTAAAATTTTTAGCGACTAGACTATTTTTTGTTAGATGATTTTGGGCTTGAAGTAAATATATCGAACGAGACTTCAAGCTTAACGTTTCAAACAATAATATTTTATTTTAAATTTAACGTAATTTGCACATATTCCTTGAACATTTTTGACCCATAATTTTACGGAAGTTTCATAATGAGACTTTTTGGAATGTGGTCTATCTAAAAAATTCCAACTATTCTAATTTTCACATTGTAAAAGAAATCTTGTTATACTCTGTTTTATATATAATAAATTAATTGTGATAACTTTTCTTGGATCGTTCGAGCGATATATATAGATATAAAATAAATACTTGTTTGCAATTTTTTACAAATATTTTTTTGTTTATTAACCTTTTAAATGCCATGCGCGTGTTAACACGCCAAACTTTGTATGTCGCGGTAAGCCATAAGCATGTTAGCACGCACTTTTGGATCTTGCAAACTTGCAGGGATTAAAGTCATATGTTTAAATCATTTTGCAACCTGTGGACGACAAGTCCCAACTTTTGATAGATAAGTCTAGACCCTCAAAGTCTACTCTTACCCTACGTAGTATTTTCCATTTCAAAAGGTTAAATAATTTTTAGATTAATTATCAATTTTCTCGATCGGTTCATAAATAACTTGGATACCATAGCTCATACGGGTGTTCATAAATAAGTATTAAAAAGTTGTATTTCTCACGGCACAACGTATTTTTAATTAATGACGAATGTGGCTGATCTATAAATGAGTCTTATAAACTAAAAAAAACATTAATATAATATTTATTAACACTTAATACTTTAATGGCCCATGTCCGCGGCCGAGATTTCTCTCGGAGATTCGACTCGAGTGCGCATAACGACATCCAATACCTTTAGTGACTCTAAGAGATCAATGTCTCATTGAGAGATAATCGTGATCACAAGTCATTATAGATCCGAATCATTTTTAGTTTTTATAATATTTCGCATGCATTTGAGACGTATTTCAAATATCAATAAAAAATCTTATTTGAAACTATATGCAATAGTTAAGCCAAACCCTAAATTAAATAAATATTAATAAATAGATACCATATCGTTAATGAAATATTATATAATAAATCTGATATATTTTAAATAAAATGATATATTAGCAATATTTAAATAATATTGAATCCAAGAACACATAAAATAATTTCAAAAAAATTAGATTCTAATAGTGATGAAATATATGTTGTTTAAAAAAAAAAAGGAAATTTGAATGATTAAATTTGGTCCATAGATGACGATGATATAATGGTACTCGAAGCGAGTTCACATACTAACATGTATACAACTTTCAAAAAAAATTATAAAATGTGTAGATTAAGGGATGAGAACTGGTAAATGTTATATAAATATAAAGTAATCACTTAAGACAGCCGAAGGCAGGTCGTAATTACCCTTGTAATTACCCCATACTTTCATTAAATATAATAAAAAATAGCTTTGTCTCTATGAGATATGTGATGTTTGTTTAAAATTATATATAATAACTGCAAATCTCAAACAAAACTTTATACAATAAATGCCAAATCTTACACACAATAAATTCAAAATATTAAATGAAACATTACACAATAATATCACATTTTAACTAAATCAGTTTTAATTTGAATTCACATAAGCTTTTATGGAATACTTTATAAAGATGGTTTCTACGAGTATTTGTCTACATTTTATATTATATTAGTATTTTTTATCAAAAATATGGACTTCTAATTATTCTGGATGATAGGGAATATTTAATTCCGTTTAAAAAACATGAGAAACTATAAATATACTTTTATAATTATTTATTCAAAATGCGACAGCGAAGAAGCTTAAATTATTATTTTATTAAGCACGCACCTGCTACGTGACGTGAAAACACAACCTTGCTAAAGGCGATTAATATTTTTTTAAAAAAGTCAAGAACGAAGCTACAAAAACACTAATCTACAAAAGGTTTTTAAAACTCAAATTTCACGAAAGCGCCGTGACGTATACGCAATTTCTACGTTACGAGAAGACATACTGAAGATAATTTACGTGATATGTTTTGCAATGAACACATCTTCATATATAAAACTGAATGACTGTGTTGCAAGTTAAATACTCTATGTGCATACCGTCTAGCCAATAAACTGTAATACGCCTTTCTCGCTATGGCTAGGGATTTCGCCGAGGTGGGAACAGATTGTATTTCGACGCCGAGCTGTCAACAGGTTTTTTACGTGGATAATAATTGTTGCCTTGTGTACAAATCTGGAACACAAAAAAGCGGTGTTCTACACGACCCGGAAGTACAGTAATATCTCCGTTCTTCACTACAAAAGTACGAGTAAAAATTGATAAAAAAACGAGGAAGTAAAAATTGCCGTCCAACCTAGGACTATACATCGATCTATCTGCTAGACTCAGGTAGACCAGATCTATCTGCCATTATTTATTTTTGGATCCTTTTCGGGTTACGTCAACTAAAACATAATTTTAATCGAAAAAGCCTACGGGATCTAATCCCACCAGACCGATCTAAACTAAATTTTTAATTGTTACTAAAGAGTATCCAAAGTGGTATCTGTGCAAAGCACACGAATTATATTTCTCGCACTAGCGTAGTGCCGAATTTAAAGGAGAAGTGCATCCTTTGTACACTGTACAAGAGAAATTAATGAATTTATTTAAGAAGAACTTCCCATAACCGATACCCAAAACACAGTAATCAGCTAGCTATGGCTTGGGGCCTTTTATTATCTATAACCCTTTGTTCTTGGTTAATATAAATATTTTTTATTTTAAGGGAAGATTTTACTCCCAATAGTTTTTATCGGTTCATTGAACTCGCTGGTTAACCTAACACCGACCCTTAATATCTCAAGTGGGGTTCCAAGTAACTGAGCCCATTGGCTTGATAGGTTACTCAAAGTAAAAACAAAAACAAATTGAATTATAATATTTAGATATGAATTTAGCTTGTATAATTTGCATCTACTTTGATAAACCGTTAAGTTAGTAAGTAGTAATAGTAATATAAGTAATAGTATGAAGTAAGAAGTATAAGAAGGTAGGTAGCCGGACTATAACACACGTACCCTATCCCACACTCATGGCTACCCCACCTCCCGATATAAACAAATGCTGGCCCAAATTTAACGCAGGATTTAAATTTCGCTCTTTCTTTTGTTTTGTGGTTGCTAACTCTAATCCTCGAACAGTTATAATTTATGATTCACCCGATTAGAAAATACAATTAACCTACTGACCATTTCCACCACCGACAGTTCGCCGGTTGGTTTGTAGAGCGTCATGAAGTGGACTCTCAATTTGGTCGAAAAATCATCGGTTTCGTAAACAAACAAAATTGTCCGCATAAGGGGCTGGTAAATTCCTTGCGTGATTTATAAAAAGCAAATGCACCCATTACGAGTCACTGAATGGTGTGGTTTTAGGGCAGGCGGCGTAATGTGCCCACTTCTTTGAAAGTGAGGCTGAAAATGCGGTAACTGTGAATGGTCATCGTTACCGTAACACGATAATGGAGTTTTTTTGGCACCAACTGGACGATATGGACCTTGAACAAATGTGGTTCTAGCAGGATATTCAACTCGAGCAACAGTTGTTTTACTGCACCAACAATTTCCGGAATTTCATGTAATACTGACTTCAATTGGCCAGCAAGATCTTGTGATTTAACACCGTGCAACTTATTTTTGTGGGGTTATCTGAAATTCATGGTTTATACTAGTGCGATGACCCTGCATGCACTGCACTGACATGGCCTTATTGGGACGGACACATCAACCATATAGGGCCCAAACCAAAACAACCAATGAGCAGACGCCATTTAAGATTATGAATCTGAGACGGTTGCTGCTCAAGCAACGAACTTCCCCTTTTTTGCAGGCCTTTCCAACACCAGCATTGCTACTCGACACCATTTCCAGCGAGCCACTCCAGAGTTCAAATCGCGTATTTAAATTGTATTAATTCATCACCACAATAAACGAAACCTTGTAAGTGGTCTTTCATTTATATACTCTGCTCTAATTACGACAAACATCCGACACGCGTAAGACAAGAAGAAGTTAAGAGCTTCTATCTTACAGCATCTTAACCTTCTGACATAATCTCAAGTCAATCTTCAACTGTCAGACACACCTCAACTCTTACATTAGCAATCCACAAACAGTTGAAACTTCATTGTATTTTCAGTTTAAATTTGGCGATCAATTTGAGTCATCCTATATTATTTTTAAAACTGAAAAAAAAATATTCTAAAAAGAAGAAGAAACTAATGTGTATCATATCTATTTATTATATTAATACGGTACTCCGTACCGTATTAATATAATAAATAGATATGATGGAGTACAATTTATCATATAAAAACAATCATAATCTTATCCTAAAAATAATAATAAAAGAGACTGAAGAAACATAAAAAGATTGTAAATGTCTTACACTATTTTAAAATAATTATGAAAAAATATGTGTACAATCATACAACTTGTGATAGTCTCAAATTAGTTCTTCTGATCTAAACAGCCTCTCATAAACAAATATGTTATATTCCATACGTCAGCGACATCTGCTTACTTGTTACCCAAGTTTCAAATTCTGCGTAATGGAGAATTAAACTGAGCAACCGTCTTAGTATTGTTACAGTAATGTGGTAAAATAATTCTCGTATTTCTGGCAATTATATGAATGTGGATTAACCCAAATAAATCAGGCCTACCAATCATTTATTTTTCAAAACATAGGCATGTTAATTCAATAAGACAATGGTAAAGCGACAGAGCATTTGAGATGTGGATCTACGGATGACTTCAAAAGTAAACTGAATCGATAGGGTCACTATTTAATGTCATGATTCTTAAAACAAGATATCATAAGACATCTAGGAAAATATCTGATCCTGCATATCATTCTTCATCATTCAAGGAAAAAATTACTAGCAGAAAAGACCCTAAGGTTACATATTTGCTCTACTTCGAAAGTAATAATCTTTCTTATACAGTGTAACAATCTTGAAGTTAGAAATTATACATAAATTATAAATACTAGAGGTTTACAGATAGATAAATTTGAAATTTTAGAAATAAGAAAAAGTGTTAATAGCAAGCTAAATATTATAAATAACCAAATCCTCTTTGCAAATAGTCATCTTTTAAATTTGTTTTTATATTAGTTCCGACTTACTTACCCATATAGTTTTGTTTTCATCTATGCTTGTATTTTTAATTTCACTATACATTGTATCTTGAAGAAGATACTATAGGTATTGTGAGAACTGTCACTTTGAACATGTGTGTGTGTAAGAGAGTGGGTAGATGAGTGGTGGGGGACAAAGCTTATAAGAGACCGTCTCTGGGGGAACGGGTCTCTTACCATTGCCACTTCTCAATAATTACTAATCTATCTCTAAGTTATATAATTGTTAAATACTGTAAATACTTATTATAAATAAAGTATAATTGCTACAATTGAAACACTGAGTTATTACAAGGACTCAACCCAAGTAATTCAAAAGTAAGAAGAGAAGATAGAACCCCGAGGGAATCTGGTGGTATTTGTATAGTCAACACAGTGGCGCAAATAATTTGGAATAATTATTTTTAGCTTATTGGTATATACATTGAGAAGCAAGGAAAAAAATAATTAGGAAAAAATAAACTAGGGAGAAAGCGGTGGAATACATCGATGCTGATCGTCAGGAAAAGACCAGAGCTGGACAGTCGGACTCTGGAAGGTAGTGGACTTCGGGGGCAGAGACAACCAACAGAACCAGGGCGGCAGCTCAAGTTCGAGGAGCAAGGCAGTCATAGGACGAGGGCATCGACTCAAAAAAGGCATAGGACTTCAAGGAGCAGGACAGCCACAGGACGAAGACATAGGACCAAGGAAGGTGCAGGATTTCAGGGGCCGAGATCGGGAGCGCAGGACGAGAAGATCATGACATCAGGGACAGAGCTAAGTACCTTGTTCCTCTAGTATTGTTGTTGCCGAAATCAATATAGGTGAAAAGGCACTTTCGTTTTGCCACTTAAGTGACATTTGGCCATGTTTCCGTATCGGATTCGAGTTATTCTTGTAAATCAAGGATAATACGATAAAATAATCCAAAAAATTGCATTAATTTTGACTGCTTTATCTTTATCTACGTTATTTGAATTGCTTTAAATAACTTTATTTTTATCTACGTTATTTGAATTGCTTTAGCTTTGTCTACGTTATTTGAATTATTAGATCAGTATTGCATGGAAACCATTTCAATTTATCATGAACGCGAGAAATTTTTTCAGTTAAAGCAGGGCGAGCATGAATTGATTAGAGATTATTTAATTAGATTGAAAAAAGATAGTGTTTTTTCGGTAAACGATTAGAAGATAATTTAAAAGATATTTTTGTTTCCGGTATGTATAATAGTAATTAAAAATAAAAGTTATATTCAGAGTCAGTAGAAAATACTTTAGAGCACAGAAAAAATATAGCAGTAAATTTTGAGGCAATTTCGGCACTTGGGAAAAATTTACAGAGTGAATGTTGCTATATTAATAAAAATACTCCGAAAGTATCCAGCGGCATAAAGGTAGATCGAGATTAAATTTTGCTTCTTCATCAGGAAGTTCGGATAATTCAGTTGGTATACAAGGTTCACCGGGTAATGGGAACAAATTTTTATAAGTGTTTTGCATACGAGAATTTCAGACATTTCAAAAAGAATTGTAAATATTTAAATTCTAATTTAAAAAGAGAAAAAATTTATGAGAATAGATCGCGGGCCAGGCAGAGAGGGTAGGTCAGGAGCGAAGTCTGCGATTTTATCGGAAGCTGCATGTAATGTTACATGTTGCACACAGATGTCGCCGATGAAGAATAACAACAAAGTGTGTTGTTTTTCGTGAAACGAGATAGGCCATTTTAAAAATCAGTGTAGGTTTTAAATTCCGGTTGTAAAAATTGTCACATAGTGAAATTGTGCAGTAATGAGTCAATTGATGACGGTAGGGAACCGTTTTTAATTAAAGTTCTGATTGTGAATATTACAATGAATTGCATATTGGATTCGGGATTAATGTGTAATATGCTACCAAAAAGGGTTTAATAAATTAAGGGTAAATTTCGTCATGTCAAGCTAAATAGATCGAATTTAGTGTTGAGGAGATATGACAATAATATTTTTAAAGTATGTGGGTCGATCGATGTGATTGTTAAATATGACGGAAAAGAAGTGAATACGAGGTTTGTGATCATTCAGGACGGAACGTCGTCAATTGTGGGAAGACAATTTATGAAATTGTTTGATTTAGGATTCTCCAGGTTAAATTTTATTGGTGTCAGTAATGATGACAACAATATATCACTTGCTGTCAAAAGTATCAAAAGTGTCAAAAGTGTCAAAAGTGTCAAAAATGTCAAAAATGTCAACAAACATTCATGCGGTTTTTCGGGTATAAATAAATCAGTGAATCACAATAGTAAAATAATGGATAATTATTGTAAAATTTTAAATAAAAATTGCAATTTTGTTCAGTTTTGTTATAGGTGGGGGGGGGAGATGTGTGTTTAAAGTGAAACAAAAATGTTTATTGAAAGACTACTTTTCCGACTCTATAGACAGTTTTTTGGGTAGCAGGGTAGATTTACAAAATCTGTGTTGCTGACGTGTATTTAGACAAGGTCCAGCATACACACCGACTTTGGGAAAGATACATAAATCAGATCAATAAAAAATTGGGGTCTTGGTCCAACGATGAAGTGGTTGATGGTTTGGTACTAAGTTGAGGTGCTAGGTTGGACCTGTAGCGGTTGCTGTAGCTAACGGAGTGTTTTTTCTGTTACAGCTGCAGCCCTGGTGCAACCTTGGGATGAGGAAGGACTCCTGCCCAGGATGTCACCATCGTCGCAGCTACCAGCGTCAGAGCGACTTTGGGGTGTAATGTATAAGAGGGTGATTGTGTTAAGTGATGAGGAGGGATGTGAGAACTGTTACTTTGAACATTTGTGTATGTATATGTGGCGGGAGAGTAAGTAGATGAGTGGTGGGGGACAAGGCTTATAAGAAGCCATCACGGGTCTCTTTCCATCGCCACTTCTCCACAATTACTAGTCTATCTCTGAGTTATATAATTGTTATATACTATAAATACTTATTATAAATAAAGTGTAATTGTTACAATTGGACACTGAGTTATTATTACAAAGACTCAACCCAAGTAACTCGAAATTAAGAAGAGAGGATAGAACCCCGAGGGAATCTGGTGGTACTTGAAAAGTTACCACAGGTATCGAAACATGTTGAATAATCAATAAATAGTGGTTTAAATAAAGTATTTAGTCTTATTATTTATAATCTTGTAACAGTCTGCTGTTACACCGAGTGATTAATGCGCATGAAGAACGTTCCCAAGTCGTCCAGACGGTACCTTGATTGACAACGTGAATGGTGTCGATTCCAGTAACGCCATCCAAAGGATGCGGAATGATTGACACGACGTCTATAAAAGAATATATAAGGCTACCTGAAAAACTATGACTCTCAAACAATGCGAAACTGCCCAACGGGACATTGAATTGATGACAATTCAGCAGAATTGAAAGAGATGGCAACACTCGATGCGCCACAAATATACAAATTTTACCTTGATAACAAACAGAAAACATAGCATAAAAGTGAGTACAATTAGTAGTCTAGACAATCACTAGAAGATCAACCAATGCTCATTAGAACAATTATTCTAGATTGAATAAGATTAAAATTCACTTCATTAATTATAATGGCTCTTAACGCAACTATAAAATTCGATTTGAAACACCCATAAACGTACGTATTGTTTACGGTCGCTAGGGCGCGCGGCATCTTGGGGAACTGCGCGCGCTTGCGTCACTCTTACACTCGTCCCTGGCGCGAACGGTCGCGTTCTGTAATAAATCATCTATGTCTAGATCCGCGATTACATTATAATATTTCTACCTAATCCTGAATACTACACTTGGCGCAGCCGGTAGTATCCGAATCTTCCGAATAATAACGATCCGAGTAAATCATTTATATCTACAACTACGATTACATTATAATATTCCTACCTAATCCTGAATACTACACTTATCACATTTGGTAAGATCCGAATCTTCCTAATAATCCGAATTATAACTATCCAAATAAATCATCTGTCTACATCTGCGATTACATTATAATATTTCTACCTAATCCTGAATACTACACTTGGCCGTACTACTATAATATTTCTACCTAATCCTGAATACTACACAGCCGATAGTATCCGAATCTTCCGAATAATCCGAATAATAACGATCCGAGTAAATCATTTATATCTACATCTGCGATTACATTATAATATTTCTACCTAATCCTGAATACTACACTTGGCGCAGCCGGTAGTATCCGAATCTTCCGAATAATAAGGATCCGAGTAAATCATTTATATCTACATCTACGATTACATTATAATATTCCTACCTAATCCTGAATACTACACTTGGCGCAGCCGATAGTATCCGAATCTTCCGAATAATCCGAATAATAACGATCCGAGTAAATCATTTATATCTACATCTGCGATTACATTATAATATTTCTACCTAATCCTGAATACTACACTTGGCGCAGCCGGTAGTATCCGAATCTTCCGAATAATAAGGATCCGAGTAAATCATTTATATCTACATCTACGATTACATTATAATATTCCTACCTAATCCTAAATACTACACTTATCACAGCCGGTAAGATCCAAATCTTTCGAATAATTCGAATTATAACGATCCTAATAAATTATATGTCTATATCCGCGATTACATTATAATATTTCTACCCGATCCTGAATACTACACTTAATTCGGATCCTACCGACTGCGCCAAGTGTAGTATTCAGGATTAGGTAAGAATATTACAATGTAATCGCGGATCTAGACATAGATGATTTATTACAGAATGCGACTGTTCGCGCCAGGGACGAGTGTAAGAGTGACGCAAGCGCGCCCGGTTCCCCAGGATGCTGCGCGCCCTGGCGACCGTATACCATTGTATGTATTACTATGTGCAATCCTCCGGTGGAGATGTTACATCTTTATGTTATTGAAAAAATACAAATAATCGATATACTACTTTTTTCAATTTTCATTTATTAGGATGTGAAGTTGTAATTATTCAGAATATATGTCTGTGATATTTTAAACACCAATTAAATGTATTTTTTTGCAAGATATACATATAAAATCAATTTTATCGAAAAAAAATATTTTTATTGCGCCACCGGAATTCGAACCTGAATCTCTTACCAAACCGGGGAAGGCGCATTATCCAAATTAATACATCCATCGTTCCATTATTTGAAAGCCATCTACTTTGTTTTTACGGAATCTCAAATACCTTTGAGTAAACCGTTAGCAAACACCAGAAATAACAATTAATTTTTATTACATTTTTGGACACATTGATACAACTTATATATTATTAGGAGAACACATTCAAATAATGGAACGATAGATGTATTCATTTGAAAAAGTGTAACATAAGGTTCGAAAATTTATCGTTAAAAATAATCTCGCTTTAGCGTAGTTGGATAATGCACCTTCGCCGGTTTGGAAAGAGATCCAGATTTGAATCCCAGTGGCGCTACAATATTTAAAATTTTCATTTACTTCAAAAATATTTGCATTTGAGGCACTGGTGTTTTCGCAGATGGTAGAGAATTATAATTTTAACCCAAAAATGGAAGAAACTAAAATATTGAGTTACTGTCGTCAATACCGATATTAGTGTCGATATAATTACCTCTTATATTTTAAAATACTGTAAAATTTATCAATTAAATTGTTTTTTTTACGGATAAATATAAAATCTGGTGTATAATATGAGAGCTACAGCACAAGATAATATATTTTTAGAAATAGAAGATGATCTCTCTAACATTTAATAAGATCCAACTGGTTTTTTTATTGTAATATATCATGCCTTCAGAGGTTACGATTAGACGGCAGCTTAAACAAACATTCAAACATACACAACACATGAAATTATTCAATTCCAAAGACACACGGTTCGGCCCTATGTCAACCAACCAGTGGCGGCGTTGAATAATTATTTGCTTATACACCCACTTCGTATCGGCCCGTATTGCGCAGCCTTCTCTTGTCCGGAGGCGTAAATCATAAAGTCGGGCCATATATTATATCACGGACACGCGGCCGGGGGAGGAGTATGGTGGAATAGGCGCGGTGGGGAGAAGCCCTCACCATATTTCCAAAAAGAAAAACCCGAGAACATTTCTTTAACAGTTGCGTTAAATATGACATCATAAATTTTAACTGCCTATCGCATGGTCTAGCGATTACGCAACTTACCAGTTGACCCACGATATTATTTCTGAAAATACTTATTTTTACACATATACACACATACACGGACAATGTTAGAAATATGGAAACAACTCAAAAAATATTATATTTTAAAGAGAACACATTATTATTTGTGAAGTTGTAATATTTTCAGAACATATTAATTAGAAAGATATGCATATGAAAACAATTTTATAGAAAAATATTGTTATTGCGCTACCGGGATACGAATATGTTCTCTTTAATAATATATAAGTTGTATCAATGAGTCCAAAATTTAAGAAAAATGAATTTTTGATTGGCGTCTGCTATCGGTTTACTCAAAGGTAAACAATGTAGATGGCTTTCAGATAATGGAAAGATAAATGTATTTATTTGAAAAGTGTAAAAGGTTCGAAAATTTGCCGTCAAAAATACTGTCGCTGTAGCGTAGTTGGATAATGCACCTTTCTCGGTTTGGAAAGAGATTCAGATTCGAATCTCGGAAGCGCAATAACAATTTTATATGTATATCATTTTTTATATGAAAAAGATCAGGAGCAAATCTAACGAACATGTTATTTTTAAAATGTCCAAATTAGAAATAGGATAAGACATGCATCATACATTGCTCCTAGACTGTATAACCAACTACCAATATCAATTAAATTAGCAGTAAATATAAATATTTACAAAAAACAAGTTATAAAATGAATTAAAGGTCTTTAAAATTATTAAAATATATATTTGACATCATTCCCTATTTATGATCTAATCAATTTCCCAACATTTTTATATATCTTTAATTTTTATATTTATTGTATTATTTTATGTATGTAATATTTTTTTTCATTTGTTGTAAACAAATTCTTATATCTAGTTTATATTGATCTTGTATTATATAAATGTTGAAAGCCACCCCCATAATTCAAGATGTTTCTTATTTGGGGGTGCATAACTCTTCTATTGTTTTTTTTTTATTGTCGAATATGTGAATGAATTATAGAAAATAAGGATGTTAAATACTTTTAATATTTTCGACTCTAAATCCACAAAACACGAATCCATCTTCCGAGTGATTGTCATACATACTGTGATGATCCACATACAACCAATTGATAAAAAAATATGAATTCCGAGAAATTTCTAGAGTTGATGCGGCAGGGTAGGGGTGTAGCGGGTTGGGAGTTGTGAACGCTTCTCTAGACAGTCAGTTTCGGGAGGGTGAGGGGGTCGCATGTGTGCGGGTCGCTTTTGAACCGGGAAAAGAGACGGATACGTAAACGATTGTTCGGGGAACGAAATTTGATTTTATTTTCGAGATTTACGCCGCAAGTGTTTTAGGGGTGATCGTGTGGGTTTCCGGGTCCGCGAAAGTCTTGTTAAAATTCAAGTTCCAGATGTGATTTCGTGGTGATTTCAAGTTCCAGAAGGCAGACCAGGATTGGCGCAGATGCTGAGGACCATAGCCGCTCCGAAATACTATGTTTATCTTTTGCATGCTTGTATACATAATTAAAACCGCTAATAAATCCTGTAGTATGATTCGGATCATCATGTAATTACTCATTCATAAAAAGAGGCTGGCGTAACCGCTAGACTACTTAATATTTCACTTTATTTAATTACTGTCCGTTTTATAAATTTGGAACACCTACCTACAAGTTTTAGTTACATGTGTCTCATCGTTTAGGACTAATTATATACTACTATTGGCCATGTAAATAATCATGTAACCATGTACGTAATTATTTGTGTATTTACTTATCCGCGGAAATCTAAATCTAAAAATCTCATATATCCTGTCGTGGCTCACGCTGCTGGCACCGTGGTGAGAGATGGGACGCATTTTATAGATTACATTTTCAACCCGAAGTAATGGCTTGCAGGTCGAAATGATAGAATTTATCAGAGAGCCTTTGTGTGTTTATTTTACTTTGAAATCGCACGATTGCATGTGTATGGAAATCACACTGCTTTTATTATTGATATGGTACTAACATCCACCCCAAACTGAAATTATTCGAGGGCCTTGCTCCCCTGTGATCAAAGTAACAATAGTGTCGCGAGTGACAGATAATGATGCAGAGGAATTGATTGTCGAGATAGTCTTTCGTCGAGTTTGGAGTGGTCTACAATTGCTGAGGAGGGTCTCCGTTCTGGGCGATATAATACTTGCGGGAATTATGGTAAACATAATCGTACACTTTGGCTGCAAGGACTCAAATGCATACTTAAGCTAGCCATCTAAGAGGCGTTATCGGCACAAAATACGAAAGAGTCTGCCGATTGAATGCTGTTGCTTCACGCCTTGCCCAAGACATGAGTGGACGGAACGGATCCCAGAGGAAGGACGCCTCAGCGTACCGTAAGTACCTTTTCGGACTTCTCGAGAGATGAGTCTCTAAACATGAATGCCGGGAGATAGTCATTTCATACCACATAGGGTGGGTATCTTATCGAAAGGACGAGAGAGAGACTTATATCAAAAGGCGTCATTTTGCACGGACTGACGTATTATTAACACATCTAACTGATTTGTTCCTGGCTCTATTCGAGATGCATTGTTTGAGACACCGAGAATCACACTGCAGATAAACTAAAACTATCCTCACCGTTGACACCGTTGGCACATGACGTACGTGTTCAGACGCACCCAAAGAATTAAGGGAATTTCCTGAGAATCGTACTGTCATGTCACAATCATCACAATTAATTACCTTCAGTGGTGGAAGCGGCCCCGGATTGGCCACTTTCCTACCGATACTGAACAGCAGCATATGAAGATACAAGGATCTCGGCCATGCATCTTGAATGAGTCATAACAAATGATATTGTTCACTAAGACATTGGCCGAATCAAAACTTTGGATCATCATCATCATCATTAATTTTAGAACGCGTGGGTGAGAGGGCTCGGGATTAAGCACCCATCGTCTACCGCAAATAGGCACCAGGCGTACGGGTTTCTTAATCTGGGGTTTAGGGGAGCCAAGCGAGCGCCACAGACTGGTGTCCAGAGAACTTATCATAATCACAGAACATATTTACCAAGCGAGGCAGGCACTTGGCATGTCGCATGTTGTTTCACATGTCCACATAATTTATGAACAGCTAGTCAACGCCACGAGGCGGCCACAGCCATGAGAACAAGTCTACGACAAGGTTGGTGTTCTATGTATAATTTCTTCCACACTCTTACATTCTAGTTCTGAATAATACGTACATAATTAGTGTTATAACGAGTGCGCTCGAATATCATACCGCTTAACCGGAGGTTTTTCTGTTACTTAGTCGTGTATTATAAGATAATCGGTATATTTATTTTAACAATTGGTCTATAGGTATTTGAACGGTTATAATATTTGGTTATTTGGAAACTTTAGATATTTGATAATTGAAAACGCGAGTTAAAAGAACTAGGATTATTGCGGACATAACATGGGGAATATTCGTAACCACTAGAATGATCACGTTGGCCAAATTTAGATATTAATCGTAAAAACTAGTATTAAGCAGGGCAAAAGGTGAGATCTTCACACAGACTATGGATTAACTAATAAATAAATGAAATTGGAAATATAAGACAGAGTTACTCTGGATTCATCAGAGTGGTGCCTTGCGACCAGGAGCGTTCGCAGTGGGAAGACAAAGATTCCGCGTTACAAACGCGAGGCCACAAAACAAAAATATTAAAGATATATTTCAGCGAACTTAGGAATTATCGAAAATATTACAGTGGTGCCGAAGACCAGGAGTTTTGTTATTTATTATAAATTAATATTTAAAGTAATATAATTATTCAAATTAACTATATATAAATAGACTAGAGAATTAGCGAAAATATTACAGTGGTTCTGGAGACCAGAAGAATTATTATTTATTATAAATTAATATTTAGAACTTAGGAGAATGGGGTAGAGAGGGATTTATAGAAAACGTTACAATACCACCATCATCATTTATATCAGTTTATTCCTATCTGTTCTGTTTGTATTGTACAGGTAATATAAAGTATGTTGATATATTTTAATTAAATCAAAACAATACACATGGAGACCTTAATTGGATACTATGTCAACAAAAGATATCTCGCCGATCGGTAACGAATAGCGGTAGGCTACTGAAAAACAAAACGCTGATACATATTTTAAAATTTTAATTTTAATAAATGAAAATTAATTTTATCGTAATGTAATACATTGTAAAACCATACTCTCAGCGTTATCCTGTACCGAAAAATAGCTCGATACAGCACAATTTTCTTCCTTATTTTAGTTTAAACAATGCATCCTACCAAATTTATAATAAATAAATAGTAAATAATAATACGTCACGGGAGATATGACGTCATCCAAACCTGTCGCTAGTTTGTACCAACCGATGTCAGGCGCATGTCTTGAGGGAATACAAAACAAAGAAAATTCTAAGTAATATCACATAGAATACGTGCTGAGCGCAGATCACGTTTTTGTTTCTTACAAGGAACAACTCCTTAAGGAATTACAAAGAGGTTGACTGGTTCATATACATTTTGTTGATAGATCAGTGAGTTGGCATTAGTAAAACAGATCTACAGAGTAAAGATTCTTGTTAAAATATCCAGGAGTTTTATTAAAAAACTAACAAACAATTAATATGTTTCATTTCAAAATATGGATTATGTAAATCAGAAATCCGAAGACAAATTTGAATAACAAAATCAAAGATAGCCAGTTTCACGAAGATTATGGAAATATCGGTCTGTCTTAAATATAAACCAATGAAAAACACTAAGAAAGAAGCAAATTAATATGTTGAATGCCTTCTTGCTGGAACTAGATGACGCGTATCCCGTGATCTCCTGCAAGATAGATTAACCAAATAATGGAGTAAACAGGCTTCTTTTAAAACATGGCACCATGTTCCATTGAGCATTCGATGAAAAAGAAGAAGTGTCGGCTACATTATGGGGCTAAATCAGAAGCTTAACAATGAGACACAACCTCAATTTAGAACCCCTACTTCTTTCCATGGAGATATCGCAGATATACTCGGATGTGAAATCATTATGCCAGCGGTAATCGCAAAAGCATCGAGACAACTTGTGAGAAGAGAATCTTGGCCTACAATAGAGCGCAGTCACCGAAACGGTGGTAGGGATGCCTATATGAGCTTAGGTCCTTGCCGTGTTGTCGAGGCGATGATCACAGAATAATAATGTGCAAAAAAATTATCGCATGCTCCATTATGTTTACTTCATCTATTTATTTCCTCCCCCGCTATTCCCTATACTACAGAGCTGCTCGTTACACTATTCCATTCTGATACTGTGCATATACTGTTACTAGAGTGTGTTTTCGGTTTTTCGCAGTGCTTGTCGAAACTATTATTGTATTTCCAGTGCTTCTTGCGAATAATTCAAGAAAAAATACAGGTAAGTCGTGTTCTTCCTGTTTGGTCATTGAGCCTTACTGTCCTTTTCTTATACCAAATTTCTTCCACCCTTCCTATATCACGTTTCACCACAATTTTTCAAACAATTATTCATTAAAAAAACACAATGTTTTAAAGCAATATAAAATATTTACGTTTAAAATAACTATCTATGTGCCGCACAGTATCTCCCTCGCGGGAGTTATGCCGATATGCGGTCCTGAAAATGGCCTTTTTTGGGAGCACCCAAACGATAATGAATCCCGAGGTTCCCACGAACCCGGAAATCTAGTGATTAGGGAAATAATGTGAAGTGATCTCCCGTAGATGGACGCTATGTTTATTGAACAATGCTATTTAAACAGATTGTATTTCATGTAATGTTTATACTTTTAATATTAAAATTCATAAATCATGGTAGATCGCCCCACTCTGTAATATATGGGATATCACGGGCAATAATGACAATAAAAGAATATAAAACCTGCAATATCCCTACATGTAAGATTTTATTCGAAATTAAATTAAATATAAGAGCTAATAGAATCTGCCGACCCGAGCACAACGACGCTCGATTGGGCAGCAGTTTCTCCCTTTCACCACCAGGTAGCCGACGAGCCGGATTGCATGGGGGCGAGGGGCCTATCTCACTGGTAATAAATAGTGCGTTGACGGCCGAGAGAGCTCATTCTCGTTGCCGCGCTCTCTGACTACACACGATTAAGTTTCATTTTCCTCTACCCTGCTTTTACTCTTGACTTTTGGAAACGGATTTGACTCTTGGTTACTACACTGGACTATGATTTGGACCATGTACATTGCTGCACAGACTTCTCCAGCCCGAGTGAATTGGCAAACTACCCTAAAAAACAGGTCTTGATTCCTGTACGGAACAATCAATTTCTATCGACACACTTGTAATACATCTCCACACGTATTGGTCCTGGGTCGCCATCATAGCAGACTTCAGGGTCCTTCCAGCCAGATTCGATACATCCATCCACCGTCAGCGTTCTTCCAGGCGAATTTAGTTTTAAATTTTTATCGAGAATAATTTCATTTTCTATGGTGTCGTATTGACATATGTATAATATGACTGAAAAATTGAAAAAATCTTTTTTTTACTTCATCGCATGTTTGATGTGGGTGAATTTATTGCGTCGTGCTGTTCACGGAATACGTAACAACCTTCTTCAACAGCACATTTCAAAGTCACCCACTTGTCGCTATTGACTGTCCAAATTAACTACTTTATACTTATAAGAAACAAATTTAATTGTAAAAATAGAAAGACAAGAGTGTATTCCAATATAATTTTGGTTTTTTGTTTGATATCTTTATCTGTCCGCGTTTACTTATAACAATTTATAAATATATAAAATCAATAAATCATTGTCATTATTATTACCCGTTTTTTATTCATTTTTGGATGAAGGTAAACCTAAGTGTCTCCCACTCTTCTATGTCCATTGTTTTTTCTGCCACGTACTTCCGCAGAATTTTACGATTTCGTCAAGTCGGTTTTTTTTTCTTGGGTATCTAAATTCACGTCCAACGATTGTCCGTTCTCCGAGCGATGTGGCCTACTCATTTCCATGTTATTTTCTTGGCGTACTTGGTTTTATCGACTACTCTATAAAAAAACTATAAATAAACTTTAAAATTTTCGTAAATCCCTAGATGAATGTATTACCTACATAAAACATTATTTTTTGTACACTGAAATCGAATTTATTTTTGGCTGTAACATTTCAAACATAATAGATACATGGTTTGGAAATATAGAAATGTCTTAACAAATTGAGTGAATGACTTCTATTCAGATGGCATTTTATAAAGCCAATGTTTACCACAAGCTTCGGGCATGTCTGTAGATTCGGCCAATCGTATCTAAATATGAAAAAGATTTCGGTAGATATGTACATAGCGAGGCTTTCGTAGCCAATATTGATCCGAATCTAAAAAAATATTATCTTTCAGCTTTATATCTCGGTTTGGTTATACAAAGTAGGATTAACTATTCACGACTGTAGTCTTTGCATAAAAAAATAGTTTTCAGAAATGTCTACATACGTGATCCATAAAAATGTTACATTCTAAGGGAGGAGAGGTTGTAAATCACGTAGAAGTCGGTGTTCTAAACAAAAAAATATATATAACTACTTAAAAATTGAAATTACAATTTTTTGTGATCAAGTCATTTTTACTTTACAAATTACGCACTATTTAACATTCGTATCTAAGATACAGGGTGAATATTATGTTCCAGGTCGATTTAGTTTAGGCGCCATTATGATTTAGCAAACATTTGTTAGTTTAAATTTAATTGTTATCGGAGAGTAGCTAACTACAATTTATTTTTAAGTATCTAACGTCTCAACAATGCGTTGAAGTTATTAAAACATAATAACAAACACTAACTCGACTTTTAAAAAAATGTTGTCAGCGACGAAGCTCGTTTCGACTTGGCGGGTTTTGTTAATAAACAAAACAGCCATTATTGGGGCACTCAAAATCCTCTATTGATATAATAATAATAATAATAATAATATATTTATTAGATTCATTTTTAGATGCATTATGTACTTACATTGATAAATAATGTCTAACGGTCCGACGTATTGCTCTTGCAAATTAATATTCATCAAGTATACATTTTCACCTAGTTAATTACTATGAGTGTTGCGTAATATTTCAAATATCAGACAAATGTACCGAGGGTATGCATATAAAATTTGGCAAAGTAAATACAACATATTCATGCCGTATTTGTATTAAATCGGAATACATTTGGATATACAATAAACAATCAGTCACTGAATCATAATTTTGAATTCGCTCTTCTTGACAATTAACATGTTCACGATGCCTTTACGTAGGAGGTGTCGATGTAATCATTTTAATGTTTAAATTGCTAGATTCGTTTACCTTAAATAAAATCATAAAACTACCACACACCCGCTGATTCTATATTTTTATAATATATAGAAATAGCAAACATATCTTGTATTGAAGAGTTTGAGGTTTTTTGTCTTCCTCAAATTCGGATTATGCCCGTTAATTTGTATTGGATTTTTAATACATTTAATTACACATTCCTTTGAAACGGTTTAACCTCTCTTATAATGTCAGTAAAAACAAGTACATGGTTTTACAAATTACCATGTAACGATATTAAATCCCTTAGCATCAAAATATAACGTAATATGGAACGCGAACTTATTTATATATCGTACAAATTTCGTAGAATAGTTTTACCGAAAATTAATTAAAATATTTTTTCACATTGTTCGATATCTTTTTACCTTCTAACAGAATATACTGACTTGATTTAAATAATTCTGGAAACATTTACCTATACTGAGAAGGAAGGAAAGGCTTATGATGGATTCTTTTGAGATATGGTATTGGAGGCGGATGAGGCGTATCTCGTTAAAGAAAAATAATATATAATCTTTAACTAAATTACTTTATTTATTTCAATTAAGCGATTATAATTATGATAAGAAAATAAAGTATTTTAATACACTTTCAATTTTAAATTCCCTCGTGAAAGATACACTCGTATCATACGAGCAGGGATACGCAGTGCATACAAGCAAAAATGCTGTACATTACTATAGCGCTATATGTGTGCCAGTAAAGACTTTAATTTCAGTTCTAAAAACTACCACGACAACTCATCGCTGTACCCATGGCGCTCTTTTGTATTCGCCGCATCGAGCAATTCACATTACTCTCTTCTGTCTTTAAGCTAGTGAATTACTCGAGTCATATAATTGGTTATTTACTGAACTGAAAATTTCTTTCGGTTGATCTGTTTTGAATGGAGTCGTTACCTATGCTATTTTTAATCAGAATAACATTACAAAGGCTAACAACTGCGTGAAAATCATTGAAGTGTCTACTTCCTCTTTTACTAATTCGCGAATTTTACTATCTTACTATTTTTAACGCGTTGATTTCATGATTGTTCTTCAAATGTGGTGCGTGGATTAATTTTTGATTTGTCAAAATCAAAATGCAATTGACAGAACTATTTTCTACGTTAATCTTTAATAGAAATGATTATTTACTTTAATTATTACGTGAAAGATTTTCAGAAAATGAATTAAACATGTTCAGTCATAGAAAGTGTTCTTAAAAATGTTCATACATTTTTTATATGAGTAAGAAGGTATTATTTTACTTTAAAACTTAACAACACTATTAATAGTGCTATAAAATTACAAATAAATGCATGGTAGGGTCACAGCATTACCCAAATCTATACCTACTGCACGCCACTGGATACAAGTCACATTCTTAAATCTCGTATTGAGAATTGGGGAATATAAATAGTTTTAAAAAATAGCCGTTGCTCAGATGTAGAAAAATAAATTGACAAGTCGTGCCCTTGAAACAACAATGCACTATCTGACATTTACTTCAAACTGAGTTATTGAACGTCCACGATTTGAATATTAATTTTTCGATTTCTTCGGTGGTGTTTGATCTTTGGTACCAATGAGGTAAAATCAAAAAAATATCGCTGTATAATTTAAAATAAATAAAAATTGATTTCTGATTTCAGGCACGTTGAATAATACAACTCTTACATTTTATTTATATTAAAAACAATTTTCTAAAAAGTAAATAAAAAGATTATTTTATTTTATCCCAATTTTCTAAAAAAATTAACGTATTTATAAAACACAGTTTTAAAAAGATATATAGTCAGAAGTTTAACCAAAAAGATAGACCTGAACATTTTTGTTCTAAGGTCTCGAAATATTTATACTTACGTAACTTTAACCCTCAGAACTGGTTTACTAGTATTAAAAGAATCTTTTAAATAAATATAATCTATATTACAGAGATGTTACTTTTAAATAATGGACATAACATTGCACTAAAGGTCAAAAAATATTTATTGTCCATATACATCAGTTAACAATATTTCAAATTTTTTAATTAACTTCTAATTTTAACAAATAAAAATGTACTTAACATATAAACACCCCCTATTTCATCTCCTCTCCTATCTATCTTAGCCCCCCTCTCCACTCCACTCATAGTCGATAGTCTATCTTCTAATTTAAGATTTAGTTTATTACTGACGATGACGCGGTAATCGTCGAAAACGTTTTAATTTTAGTAGTGTGAAATAAACAACGTTGTGTTTTATTTTAAAAATTAATTAATTTTTTCAAAAGTGAAGAATTTTGTTAAAAGTTAACCTGTACCGAAAATATCTAAAAAGTTATATATTATGTTTAAAATTATTCGATTAATGTTTGGCCATCCCTAGAATAGATGCTTTACAAAGGTATTCGGTGATGTGATGATAATAATTTATTATTGTATTTGCAACCCTTTCAGCAAAAACGTTTACTACACGCTGCACCCCCATATTTTAACATAAATATTTAGATGAACGGATGAGTTAAAATCATATTTGTATGCGCAACGGGCATGGCAATATTTGAATTTATCGGAAATCACTTAACATCATAATAAATAAAACTATTTATAAATCCGTTAATCAAAATATTTTTTTACACGATTAATATGTATTAAATGTATTCACCTGCTTTGTTTATGAAAGACATCAAACATTCTGCCGATTCTTCGATTCCAAACTAGAAGAGATTCAATGGTTTGGAGGTAAAGACATTGTCAAACCAATTTTGAATATTGTCGTGGTTATTAAATGAGATTTCTCGAAGATTTTTGTTTGATAGAAATCTAAAAAGATGAGAATGATGGATGTGTAATAACCTCCAAACAGAACTCTTCAATAGCTGTATTTTTTATTGTTACCAGCACGCGGACGGGCATTGTGGTGCTGAAAAATCATTGAAGCCGTGTTCCGGTCGTTATTTTCCGGCGGATTTTTTGGAAATAAACCTTCAAAAGTGATGGTTATATTCTTCGGAAGCAATTCATAGTAATATTCAATTTATTCCTTAACTCCTGGATTAAACAAAAAAAAAAGTTTATTTTTTGTACCTGAAAATTCATTTTTACAATAATTAACTTAAACTTTCTAGTAAATTAATTCAGACATTGACTATATTAAAATAATATCTAAAGATTAGTCGATAGTTGCAACGAATATACGTTTCATAATTTCAGTATACATTAATCAATTTTTTAGGCTACCTTTCTTTCTCTTGTGTTTATTTAAATATATATTTTTCAAATAGGAAGACAATTAACTTCCTTTCAACTTTCATAAATTTTAAAATCGAAAAATTGTTTTCGATTTGATTATAATTTTTGTTCGTTACTGTGAACTGAAATTTGTATATTTTAGGTAGGCACTGTACTGAATATTTTGATATACCATTATAAATGATCAAGTTTTGTATATGTTACGCTGAAAGTTATTAAAAGTTAAAAGTAACAAGAAATTTTTGTAATAACCTTTGGGCAACTTTTGTGAATTTATTTAACTTTTCTAAAACCATTTCATCATTTAAAGTGGTAGCTCAAGCCTTTTTTCCATCCTTAGATGGGTGAACTGCATTAATTTTTATTTACAAGCTTCAAAACTTTATTGTCCAAATTATTTTAAAATTATTCCAAGTACCTTTTCAATTTTTAATCTTCTTCTTCCGTCGATTTGCGTCCAGTGTTGAATATATATCTCTCATTTTTAGTGTGCTTCTATTAATTGTATGACGAAGATGCATCGCGAAGTACTGAGTATTTTCATAATGTGGTTTTTATTTTAGTTGATCAGTTTTAATGTAACATATTATAATTTGATTATGTCTAGCAGGATTAATCAGAATTTAATAACCCCTTTATCTATCAGCCATTATCTACTATCTATTAACGTCAAACAGCATAATAAATCTATCAAACATTTGACACACAGATACCAGTAACTGAATAGACACGAAATGAAGTGTACGTATAGGAGGGGGGTTTGGAACACTAAAAGTATTTACCCTTTGAAAATTAAATCATATTTTTTTACATTAATGCGTATTATATTGTCAGCGTTTAAATTTTCGTTCCGATCGAGTTATATTTTTAAATAAATCGCCGAGCTATTTGATTGCATAAGTGGTACCAATGTGACACCAAAATGAAAATATTGAGACAAGAAATTTGCGTTAGTTCATTTCATACGATTTCTTATTCGGACAACAGATATTTAAAATGATTTATCTTTTTTTTTTAATAACTAGCTTTTCAAACTACCATAAAAAAAATATATGTATATATATATTTCAAAATTTTATAATTCTATATTATTGGTATCGACCCAAAAAATTCAAACTCATTCACTTGACAGATAATTGACAAATGCCATACAAACTACTAATTGATATTGGAATACTGATATGGGACGAATTATATAGAGTACAGTAAGACAAAAATGCTTGAAAACTGCAGCAGGCAAACGAAAAAATGCCCCTAACGAAATTTTTTTATTTAATCGATTTAGTTACATGAAAATTAATAGTTTTTTTTTGTGAAACGACAGTAAAGCATGGAGTGTTTCATCTTTTAGTCTTGGTCTAATTTTGATTCCCCAAAATCAACTCAAAATTTTAATTCGGGATTCAGAATAGTGTAAACTGGAATTGAATTCCCTAATCTTAAACACTAAATCAGTATTGATTAAAAAGTATTGAATTATATAGAACGCAATAACATACAATTTATAAAAGTACTATGGACGAAGATGAATATATCAAAGAGTTTTATTTATTTAGAGATTATTTTTTATACAAATGTAGATTGATTAATTAATATTCTTGAAAAAACGTGCAACACAAATACAGATTCGGCCAGTCGTCACAGCTGTCAATTCCATTATTAAGACATATTCAAATATTGATAATTATTTTCAATTTGAGTTCTAAATGGGGTAAATTTTAATGTAGACAGATGACAGATATCTAGTTTAAATGATTGAAAACGTGAAAACAGATTGTAAACCTGGATAATCCGTACCTTCGTACCTAGTAAGGGAGGAATCTAATGTATAAATACAGCAGGCTTATCGGAGGCCTAACCGCCAACACGAGTCTTGTTTTATTGGTTCCCAGGAGAACGCAGTTTCTGGGTAGTTTTCTGCAGAATAGAAGAAGTAAACACTGAAATATGGGAGGGTTATTTGTACTCGTATCTACCTTGCAGGTAAACATAAATAAAATATATCACTCCGCTGTAAAATTGTACTAATGCCTCATTTTCTTTCATGTAGAAATAGCGAACAGGGAATGTAGAAAAAAGTTAATTTAGAACATTTAAATATATTTTACTTTTACGTTTCTGTGCTCTTACTTGAACGCGGTACATAAGACAACTGATACTTTTATGCCTGTAAGCAACTGCTGGGGTCAAAAATACCGAGTCAAAGAAGCAAGCTGCTAATATAAAACTCATCATGACATTAGAAAACCAATGTCACCTTCAACATCGCCCCAATATTATTTTTAATATCAACTTACTTTAGTAATCACTAACAACGCTCTCATGTTGGTAATGCGAGCGGGCTTCAAGGTTATAAAAACGGTCGGAGTCTATGGTTTAGATTAATTTAATTTTTTCGCTCGGAGCTGTCAGATGCGTAGCTTGCTGCTGCGGACAGCAAAGCTATTTATCAAGAATCCAATATGTAATCGTAAGGATCCAACATATAACCGAAGGGTAAATACTTTGATTATAATTCAATCACCAGTGCACAATTTACTGTAATTTTTGACCTAATCGCATAGTGAACGATCTTTTCAGGAAACGAGATAGTTTTCCTTTGGTCTACATTAATTTTCATTTCATTATTATTCTTCAATTATTTTTACCAATCCTATTGCGTCGGCTTGGAATGCTGAGAAAACTAACTACGACAATGGGTGACGAAGATGCTCTACTAGGATGGAAGGTGCACAGATGACCATGAATTTGGAGGTTATGCCATATTTTATAACGTTTTGTATCTTATTGTCACCAGCTTGCCCTAAAGAACGTCGAACATGTTCAACCCGACGAAATTAGGATTATTCCATTTTGATTGTGATTTGTTCTAATTTAACCTATGTTATTTGGTTAGATTCCATTAGATAACGTAAAACATATTTACATTTATCTCTACTTAATTAACCTACTCAATGTTTAGGGCAAAGGCAGAATGTGGCAAATCAAGGTTAGTATTAATTTCTGAGGTGAAGCACCCGTCGTTCTTGTGTGAAGAGAATAGAACGTCGTTCTTTACCCTCACAGCATATGGTTGCGAAATGTGATGCCTAATCCAAATAGATGAAAATCAGTTAGCAGTTTTGAACGTAAAATACTAAGAAAAATATATGGATCTTAATTTTACTCATAAGTTATATTATATAAAATAAATAAAGTAAAATAAATAATAAATATATTTATTAAATATGTAATAAAATAATAAAAATTCAAGTACTTCAATATTCACGTATAATGAGACATCCAGAGAAGTATTGTATATAGTATCTCGTAATGCGGGAAAAGATTTATTGAAATCGGAGCTCTGGAAGGAATAAAATATCATGGCTGAAGAATCCGAGGTAATGCATTGTTTAGTCTGCTGTCGAGCTTTTCCGGGCTGCAGAAAAATAATGTGATAATATTTTTAATGAAAATACACGTTTGTTGTAAAGTTGCAATTTCATAACATAACATTTTAGATCTGTTGTATTTTTAAGACAAATTAATTGGTTCCAATAACATGAAATAATTGTTATTCTATATTAACATAAAAAACAAAATAACATTTAATTGTGTTAAAGATGAACCGTCCGTTGAACCGTCCGCCAACGTCCGTTGAACTGATAAGATACGAGAAAAAGAATAAGACTTCCACGTCTGGACAAAAGAAGTAAACATACAGAACCAACGATTGTGGTAAGGGAACCTTTGGTCCAGCAATGGGTATATAATACAAATAGCACACAACAAATATTGGATAACCTATTTTGGTATTTCGAGTGTGGGAGGTTGACAGTCAAAGCGTAATAAGTAAAAAATACAATACCTTGGGTTTGTTGGTGATTTATTTGTCTGGTACAGTAACACGATATTACATTTAGGTAGGTATGAAGTATTTAACTACATGATAATTTACACTTGAACAGACATGTAGAAGATTCCAGCCGCGAGGACAGAATAAATCTGTCGTTCTCCGCGCCCGGCAGTCTAGCGGGAGGTTCCCCTAGCGGGCGTCCAACACATCGCATCGGTTCTCGGCCGGATTGGTGGTAGAATCGCCAGATGGCCTATGGTGGCTTTCGCCCTCCATAAATAATGTGATTTTTTATCATACTTTTTTTATTTTTCAAAATAAAGATAAACAAAGTTATTTTTTAATCTAAAATATATTCTCCTTTATTTTTTACAATAATCTTACAACTTAATAGTAGACTTTCAAGGCAGCTCTTTCAAAATTCAGTTGTGCGTGACGAAAAACACTCTTCCAGTACTGTTCTGATCTCGTCTATAGAATTTGAAAACTGCGGAATAAATAATAATCAGGTAGGGTGAATCTGACGAATGTGGTAGGTGAGGTATCGTTTCTAAAAAAGGTTAATTCCTGAGACGTGACAGCAAATAAGAGTACACATTCACTTTGCACGCGATTAGACTCTTGGTACGTGAGGAACCCTGTAACATTTAAATTTGAGCGGCGGCACCGACAGCGATCTACTATACCGACCCCGAGTGGACGGGGTATCTAATTGGCGAGAAGGCTGGACGAAGGGGACGAGGTGTGGGTTTGTGGGGAAGGGTGGACTTCCGCGCGGGCTGGCGGCGTGTGTGGAGCGAGCGCCGGACGAAGATTATCGCAACAAGGCATGTTTAGTCGCGGTGAACTCGTGAGGTATCTGGACCACGATTCACCCGCGTCAAGGAAGGATCACTTGCTAGGACTCGTGTGAAAATTGCCGGTGGGCAGCCGTGTTAACTAGTCGAGGCCTTCCAACTTGACCTCATATAAGATGGCATACGTTTAATGTCAATCATAGGCGAGATGAAGTTTTGGCCGGCTCGAGAACAGCCGCTACCACAAATCTTCGGATGAGTAACGTATCAGTGAAATCGCAAGCCCCGTAAAATGTCTCCCTGTCACTCAAAAGTGACGAACTTTGTTTATAAGACCTATTAGTTATAGAAAATCTAGAACTCTACGTACTCACAATGTCAGATTTCTCATGTTTAATGTGATTAATGTGTAAATCGAGTGTTGTTATTGTTTGAGACCATTCCCATCTATCCGAGTCAACCATACCGACACCACACACACATACACCCACAGACTGAGCCTAGCCAGTGACGTAACAACCCATTGACCCAATTTGCTGACTTTTTCGATGGCACGCTGGTATTTATAAATAATTGAAAGACCAAATCCAAGCTTCTTTGCTAGTTAAATGAGATTTTGTTCGGCCAGGGTTTGAAAGACATTCTCTTCGAGCTTTACAGATTTTCCAGGACGAGGCTCGTCATCTCTAGGCTGCAGTTTTCGACTCGGATTTCTGGAATCACCGTTGACACTGGCTTACGCTTATTGTCCGATCCTCACATACTGTGTTAATATTCGTTGCATTTTCCGTTGCGTTGTTGCCTTATTGAACTCATAAAGCAAAATTTGCCGAATATGCTTCTTTGTCACTTTCATTATGGCTTTGAAAAAATAACTTAAAATTGAATAGCACTCCTCAAAACTTGTATTAAGTCATTTCACTTGATGCAGGTAGTTTATCTCACCCTCTTCCGACTTTTGATTCATGTTATTTTAAAAAAAGCGCAGTATTTATGGAATGACGCCAATAAATTGTACTTTTCTTTAACTATAGCGTTGTCTGTTTCATCCTAATAATATGTAACATCATCTTCATATAGTTTTTTTACATTTTACAAAGAAACCATTCTTCAAAATATTATATTCGATATACGTTGCGCCAAATTTGATATTGTATGTGTCAAATTCACTGTGCAAACGCAAATACTTTTTTCTAATACATCATATAAAGGGAAGGTAGAAAAGACCTGACAATCACCTATAAATTTTAATATCAGCATCTCGGCGCAGTAAACATTTATATTTTTCTCCCTCCGTTCCGCGTCGCTCCATCCCTCGCTGCTTGCTAACCCCTAATATCATCCCACCCCCATCCGCTAATATTTCAGCGCCTCAAATTTTCCGTATTTTTATTTCATAAACGTTTTATGATTGATCTAGATACAGAATGTGTCGGGGGCGAGAGAAACGAGGAATATTAGAAAGGATGGAAAAACACAGACTTTCAATCAAGACCACTTAAATTATATTTCATCTTTTTTCACTTAAGGTTGTTTTTGATGAGGTTAAGCTTACCCTACGAGTAAAAGAAAATATTTTTGTAATACCTTGTTATCCGGGTTCGCTAAATCTGATTGAATACACTACTTAATGTGTGTTGGCTTTTCTAAGAAACGATACTTTTAAAGATTCAAAAAAAATATTTACAAACCTTATTTTTTACATAAAATAAAATATGATATCTTTAAATAATCTGATAAAATATAATATGAACCACGATTTTTGAAATAAATTTGCACAATTTGTAAGATTTGTTCTGGGGTAAGTTTATTCATGGTGAAATGGCAAACCAAACTGAGCACAAATCAGCTGTCAGCTGTCAAATTGGCTAAAAAAATACCTTTTACGTGCTATGGTTTTTGTTATAAATATAATAAATAAATTGTACTTATTTAATGTTCTCCGGATCCAGGAGCTCAATTAAACAATGATCATTACGATACGATGGCTTCATTGGTTTGGGACAATCCGGTTTACCGTCTTTATCCGGCTAATCATTCCGTTTGTTCCGAGCATATTTGCGCTCGGACGATATCCCAATATATTCATGGTCAAACTAAATCAGTCACGTAATCGAAACCCACCCAGGTATAATTCCCAGTAGCGCACCTTTCTGGAAGGTCTCGTCGACCTTCGTGTTATATTACGTTTCACCGTAAACGGTGCCATTTTTCAACCAAATCTGCTACACGACAGGTATTTAGATGCTATATTAAAACTTCACTATATACTTAATTATAACAAATGTGAATGTTTGTGAAGTTTAAATGTAAAATTATTTCAACGTGACGACCAAAGTCCAACCCTATCCCGGAGTCGTTTGAGAGTTGTTTACTCTCGTTTCGATACCATTCAACAAAGCAACGCATGCAATATATTAAAAGATTTTTTTTGGACTATATTTTAAAGTTAGAGCAGTTCGTTAACCTTACAAAAACCTAATGGCTTTCCTTCATTTTAATTTTTTGTCTTTTTCATTATTATTACAATTGGTCAATATTACTTTGTTTACTACATTCAGTTATTAACCTCTTAATACCACCATAAGCTGGTTCCGGTATCATCGTACCAGAGCCATCCCTGTACAATTTAACGTGCGACAGCCAGAGAGACGCCATATAAGTCATGCACCCCAAAAGGACACATTTTTATGTTGCAGTCGTAGAACTCAGTTACAGTCCGGCAGAAAATCACCCTGTCCAAGTCGCAAGAGATGCGATAAAGAGTCATTAGAATGCTCTGTTAGGTCTCTCTAGCTACAGCTCTTCCCGGCATCGTCCATCCCAGCAATCCCCAGCGAGAGACCCACACCCTAATAAATCCCGGAAAAGACAGAAATTCATATAATTTCTTAATAGGTTATCTTTCCGGAGGATCCGATGACTTATTCCTTCTAATTCCGCAATCATGATTTCACGTGCATCATTCATAATCCCACAGTCCCAGAGGATATGCTCCATGAGGATGTCTGCCTCTCTTAAGCACAAACACACCACGGTTCACGGACAGGTCCTAAGTCGAAGAGTTTACTCATGAAATGCCCATACCCCGAGATCATCTGTATCTCGTAGTGGTCCAGTGCCCGAGGACACCCCCACCAATCATTTTCACCGCCACAACGGGATGAAAGGTGTAAGTCCATTTGCCCTACGTGACAGCATCCCACCTTTTTTGTTAATTTCTCAATGTCACTATTTGTATTCGATTACTCGAATACCCAGAGCCTGGAATCGATCATCTGAGGCCCTGAGAATCGTTTCAAAATGATCGAGCTCCAGACCCTTCCTCAGGGAGTAGCAGGCCAGAAATTAAAAAAAATATATATAATTAATTGTAATGTTGAAAATATTATTTAAAAAATATATCTACTTTATTCTCCAAAAAATCGCGAGTAGACCAATGCTGTACAGTCTCTATCGCGTGCAAGAAAAAACGCAATCTTATAGAATTAAAAAATCTTATACAAAACGCAATCTAATAAAATGTAATAGAATCGTTTGTTTTAAATGTAATCATAGATATTTAATATTAGTTGATATAACGAAACTGGTCAACGCATTTCCCCAGATAGGAAAAGTAGTTTAGTAGCAACTAAAATATTTTTTTGATAAATAGATTCTTTTGTATTTTTCAAGTTAATTAATTTTATTTGTATCAAAATACCATAGAACTATATCCTGAAAAACTGCAACACAACAATAATATGACTTCCATAAAAAAAATCATTGATTATCTACCAAATGTTGCAAGTATGTTGAACACATAAGACACGAGAAGAAAAATAGTGAATTAATTTTTACAATTTTTTTTCTGATTTTGCAACTTATTTCCCAACTGTTTATCCTCGTCCTCCTCCTCGTCCTCCTCCTCATCCTCCTCCTCGTCCTCCTCGTGATATATTTTCAAATCCACCAGTTTTTATTTCCGATTATTTCTTCGTTTTATGCTACTACAATACTTTAGAATATATACCAGAATAAACTGGAATAAAATAACACTTAACAATAATAACTTCTCAGAATTTTCCAACCATCTTTTTGATACAGGCCACAATTGCATAAAGATCACGACATTAAAATTTTACAAATTTGTAATAAAGGCCTTTGATTCGATAATTTAGAAAATTTAGAATTCAACAAATCACTCAACACTGAGTCCAATGTAATTAACAACAACCTTTCAAACAACCCTCTATTCAATATATTACCTATTTCCATGCCCTCCTGTTAATCACCTTCCTACTATTATCAAAACTCTGCATACACCCCGTAATGGATGTCGTTTAAATTGTATGGATTAGTTCAGTTGTACGCCAGTCCTGACGAAGATACGTCAGTATCGAAATCGGTTAACGTAAAAACAACACAGAGGTATAAAAGTTTAATATAAATACAATGATGCGATTATTTCACCTGGACACTTTAATTAACGGTACATATCCCAGTATATCAGTCAAGGAGACGGCGAGTAAATACCTGGCTCATTTTACTTAGTGGCGTTGAATACTTGAGAAAACCAAGATTGATTCCTTGATGTGGCTTTCGACCCTTCTGACCACACACTACACATCATGTAGATTCCAGCCCTAATGAAATGTTACGGGGGTAGTTACAACCATTGCAAGCAGTACCGGTACATAAATATCGATGGCTTAGTATCAATGCGGTGTATCTAAAAAACGATCGTTTTGGGAATTTAGATAAATAAAACAAAAAAAATAATTGAATAGATTAAGTACTTATAACGATATGAATTTATGTAATACTTTCAGAATATTCCAAAAACCGTGGTTAATAAACTTCAAATTCAATTGAAATTTATTTAGTTTAGTGGTTAAGACGCTGGCCTAGTGATCTAGTGATCGGGGGTTCGAGCCAACAAGTTTGTCTATTTTCATAGTAGAAGCGTTTAGCTTAGTTAGAAAATAGTAAGAATGTGTGTGACACGTATTCCGTGTACGCATCTCAATTTTATTAAATTACATAATAAATAAAAATTAAAAATCATAGTAAAAGTTATTTTATTATCTATATTCATTTTACTAACAAATCATGAGTTTACTTATAAAGTAAAAAGAATCAGAATCCCATAATTCTTTAAAGGCGTTTTCTACAGATTTTTTTATACCAAAATTTTACAGTAAATAGTTATCGAATAACTTGAAAATTATCGTGTAACAATACAAGTCGTGGGTCCTCTTTTAGTGTATTTTCTTCCACTAAAATCTTTGCTTCATCATCGAGGCATGACGTCCTTGGCTATCTTCATGTTTGAGTGTTATGTCTACTAACTGTTCAGAAGTGGTATCTTCACTATAGTTAACAATGCGTGCTCTTTAAATTGTACATTTCCTATTTTTTTAATTTGAATGATAGAAGTAATTCAAATTACTCAAATGATTCAACAAACAAATATCAGATTTATATCTATCAAACAATACCAATAATAAATATTTCCTAGCGAAGAATGTTCAAAATAATTTAATATTAAAATTTGTCAGTATTTTCGTAACAACTTTGTATATAAAAAAGGCGTGAATATTAAAATGAAAAAATCTTTCGGTAAAAGCAGCATTATTTTTTTTTACAAATAAGGCTATATTGAATATTATAACCAAAAAACTTTATCGCAAATTTGTATATTTGACAGTTTAGCAATACTCAAAGATTTGCCGCAAGATGGTGCAGAATTTTGTGTTAGCAGGCGAAAACTGGCAACATTAATATTATTGAACCAATCAGCCACTTGTGACTTTTTTTAAAACAATATGTCAAACATATAAAATTAACATTAAAAAAATTAACTTTAAAATATGATGCAATATCAAAAGTAATATTAAATGTGTTTCGTAGTTACAAATGATTTTACACCAAGGGCCGATTGTGTGATTAGTAGTAACTTTTAAACATTTTTTAGCAAAAACGGGTTGTTCGATCATTGGTAAAAATATATTTACTTCTCAAAAGAACATCTCGTAGTAAACTCATTTTACTCTCCGATATATGATAGTAAAAACAAAAATCGATAGTTAAATATGGCGGACTTTTCACAGCTGTTCCAAAAGTCATCCGATATATTGATACTTTGAAAGTTGTAGTATATGACAATTAAATAGCAATAATTGAATATGTCCAAGAACACAAATTAATGAATTTTTACCTACAAAGGCATTGTTTTTAAACAAATATCAGATATCTCATAGAGATAAAGCTATTTTTTTATTATATTTAATGGCATATATATGTATATATATGGAAATATGGCGATAGTGTATTGGTACTCGAAGCTATTCCACATACTAACATATATACAACTTTCAAAAATTTGATAAATGTGAAGATTGGGGGGTGAGAATTGGTGATCGTGTGCCCTGTGATTACCCCATATTTTCACACATTTTCCATTAAATACAATAAAAAAATAGCTTTGTCTATATATTTTTCGTAACGGTATTAAATTTGAACACAGTGCTTGAACATTTTCGTCTTGTAATTTAGTCAGGTATTGTGGACTACATCTGATACGCTCTATGTAATATTTCGATAGCAAAATATAATATAAGTATTGAAATAAATGTAAGTTAATATTTATCGATTATGTTAACGTCATTTTGCATTGCAATACGTACCTACCAACTAATTAATCTTACTCTATTAGTCGACGTGAACTATTGGTTCGCATTGTGCAGTGCATCTGTTCCAGCCAATAACACCGTCTACTTTATCAATTAACCAATCACCCTTAAGAGGGTCTATTCCCGAATGAAAACTCACGTTGACAGCTGATTGACTTTAAGCAAACGAATCAAACTTGTTTGTATATGATTTTTTTTTCATTTGAATAAACTAGCAATTAATATTATGTCAAAAGGATAGTCACTAGAGTATTGAAAGAGTGGGAGAGAGGTTTCATAATCGGTTTCATAATAGGTATGCGGACGGGTATTATCATACTGTAAAATTAATTGATACTGTCTTACAGGTCATTTACGTTGAAGCGACGGTTACATTCTTCGAAACGAATTCTTTGTGCCACCATTTGTTGGTCAAATTCAAAGAATGCATGTTATTTAAACTGTAGTTTAAACTGTTGCATAAACTGTCGTTTAAACTGTTATTTCAATTGTTATTTATTTTGTTATTTAAACTGTTTTTAAAACTTGTATTTATATTTATCTTTGTTTAAACAACTGTGTTATTTTTACGTCAACCGGTTTCAATACTAACTTATCTTCGTCAGGACTGGTGTATAACTGAACTTCTCTATACAAATTTTAAACAACATCCATACCGGAATGTAGGCGTTGTCTTGGTAAGAGCGGGAAGGTGATTGACATGGAGACTTTGAAATAGGGTGTATATCAAATAGCGGGTTGTATATTTTCTATTTCAATGTCTCCCTGTCACTTATCATCATTTAAATTTGTATGGAATAGTTCGATAGTAGTACGCCAGTCCTGACAAAGATACGTTAGTATCAAAATCGGTTGACGTAAAAATAACATAGTAGTTTAAACAAAGTTAAATATAAATATAATGTAAAATTATGTCTAACCACAAAATTAACGCTACAAACATCGACAATATGTATTTTTTAATCAGTTATACAAACTGTTATTTAAGCTGATATTTAAACCGTCATTTAAAACGTTATTTACCCACTATTTGAACCGTTTTTGTGACTGTGATTGTGTTTGATTATAACGATTATTGGTAACTAATTATTCGTAATTCGTAATCACTGGTACACTAGAAACTATGCCTCCAACAGTTATATCTAAGTTACCAATCATCGCCACAATAAGTCATATAAGGCTTTAACATCACTATAAAAGGTTATATAGAAAATGTTTTTTTATTTTGCACTAGACGTTCAATTTTCTTAGGCAAAAGTTTTAAAAAAAATTTACATATTCCAAAATTCAAGACATATTTTATAAAATGATATGAAATGACATCAATTTAAAAATACTCTAATATTGAAAAATAAAAATGCTTCCAACCTTTGCATCTCCCCAATATAATGCTTAATTGGTTGCACCGTCTGTCTGATCAATATTCTTCTGCAAAACCAACGACGCATATTCTTCACGTTGCGCATCTTATTACAGACAAAAAAGGTGCTTTTTTATTTTTGATAAGCTTTGAAATTTTCCATTAAAATTATTTCGCAGACGATGGGAAGTCCCCGTTTTCGCCTCATTGTTTAGAGGAAATGTTGCGCGTAAAAAAAATTAAGCGCCAGTCCCAGTGAGCTTTTCCTGTCATTTGTATAGTCTGTTCAGAAAATTGTTGAAACACTTTCATAAAGGACGGTGACAAAGCAACTCATTAGCAAAAACGGTTTACTTTTTTAAGACATTTAAGCAGAGACGAACAATCCTTTACTAAATATTACTCGCAGCGGGATCTCACTATGACTGTGTAATAATAATTTTTCAATGTAATTTTTATTTTGAATTTTCTTTTTATTTTTTTCATCATGTCAGTCATCCACGTCGGGCCTTCACCTTCATGACTGAGGATCATAATCTCTATGAACTCCCACCCTCTTGACAATGCTCCTTTTATGATCTTAGAGCTGTCGCCAGAGAAGGAATTACATATTGTATTTTTGGTTTCCTGACGTTTGATCCCCCGACAGTTGATCCCCCAATAGTTGATCCCTCGGACAGTTGATCCCTCGGACAGTTGATCCCTCGGACAGTTGATCCCTCGGACAGTTGATCCCTCGGACAGTTGATCCCTCGGACAGTTGATCCCTCGGACAGTTGATCCCTCGGACAGTTGATCCCTCGGACAGTTGATCCCTCGGACAGTTGATCCCTCGGGCAATTAATCCCCCGGACGATAGATCCCCCAAAGTTTCTTCAAATACCTATTTATATTCGTAAAAACTAGCATCCGTGAATGTTATAGCAAATTTACACAAATATTGCTCTCATACGAAATTACACAAATATAATTCCAGATAATTAAGAATGTTTTCAAATTTTCAATAAATCTTTATTACAGTAAATATTATTACTTTTACGAATTATCATTATAATAGTTTTCAATATTAATATAATTAAAATAATAATGTGTAAATACATATAAAACCACAATTTATTTAAATTATACGATTTAAAATTTATTTTATGTTATGTTCCAATCCATCAATATATCTTATCTGCATCATTTTAGAAAAAATACGACTTTCTAGTAAATACAACAAGTGAATGAAGAATGTCAACACTCCCTATATATATAATATTTTAATATAAACGTAACTTAAAATTCAAGTTGCTGACACCATTCTGCTCTATCCTTTACAGTCTTCGACAGTTCTGCAAAATGTTTCTCTAGTTCTTGATATCGACTGCATGCCCATTTTATATTCCATCTTGAGTATTCGTAACGAATAGGTTTTACTACAAGTACTTTTTTTGCTATAATTAAATGTTTTTCGCTATAATTAAACTCGTCTAAATCTATATGTTTATAGTGATCTGGATACAGAAAGGTATCTAACGGATCAACTATAAAATCCATCAAAACAGTAGCTTTTATTCCAACTTTCTATCGTATTTCCATTACTATATTGTAACGCCTTTTGATGCGTCTCTGAGAAACCAAGTAGCTAACATACTAATTCGCCAGAAGTCCCAAAAAATTTACTTACTCAAGTATCAATGTGCTGGACGCATTTGTCAGAGAGATGATGAATGGTGGGAAAGACAGGTCCTTAAATTGAGACCTTGCACTCATAAAATAAGTTATTATTTTTATTTGTTAACTTTACTTTATTAACCACTTATTGAATATAAATATAGAGTCGAAATACCATCATCATTGCATATACTTCTCATGACAATCAACCTTCGTAATTTAAACATGACCACCCTATCTTAGCCGTGCTAACATAATAACTTGACGCGCTTGTGGTCTAGTAGTTAAGACACTCGACTAGTAATTTATTGTTCGGGGGTTCGACCCTCGTCTTAGGAGGCTATGAAGTTAGTTATATTTACTAGTGATGAGAAAAAATGCTACTCTTGACTCACTGGTGTGATTGTGATTGATATTTGATAATATCAGTGATTGAAAACTGTGACTGCGATCACAGTTTCATTACTAACACGTGTGCGCAGCATGACATCACAATACACGAAATAAATAAATGAAACATAATTTTGAGCGTATTTATATATATATATATATATATATATATATATATATATATATATATATATATATATATATATATATATATCTTATTTAATATCGTCACAAAGAGAATGAAAACCCTTAAAAATGTGAATTTATTTTTCGGGTCAAATTCTCAGCATTTCGGGTCAAATGCGTAAAACATTTTAGCAGAATCTACTTGATAACGCTTATCACGAATTATAACGTCATTCCTTCATGAATATTTTCATTTTATTTGTACATGCACCAAATCATAAACAAATTAATAAAATAAAAAAATGAATCACAAATCACGGTATTCCCAGATATTCAATTGACTCACGGTTCGTGATTTTGAGCTCATCACTAATATTTACACAGTACGAGCGTTTAGCTTAGTTTAAAAAGTAATAAGAATATTTATGTAATGTCTATTTAAGAAAAAAAAAAGTTGGGTACACCAAATTAGTTCGTGATCGCCGCCATGCCTATCCGGATTTCATTCATCATTTCAAATATATTATTCTTAGAATCTTGCGTTCGAAGACCAGTATTGAATTTACATTTTCCTGAGTTCTCTAGATTTAGATCTATGTGTATTCGAATGTAAATATTCCAAAAATGGTATGTAAATACGAAATGTTCGAATGCAAATATACCAAGCGATTTAGGGTGACGAATTTTTTTTTTCAAATTTACGTTTTACAAAAAAATGTATGTTTTTTAGGCAATTCGATAATTTGCAATAAAATTTCTGATGTTTATGATGAAATAACGGTATAAGTATTAATACAACAATTAAAATTTAAAAGTAATTAAATAAATGAAAATTAAACAATCGAACAGAGAAAATTGATTAAAACAATTTGAGGCACTAATTAATAACCTCCCCCTCTGATGACGTCGTGAAACAATGATGCTCCTTTGTTTTTAACCATCCCCTTAATGAAATAATTCAAATTTCTGATTCAGAGCACGTCACAGAAAGCCCTTCAAACTTGGCGAATTGAAATATCTCAACGTTTCAGCAACTTTACAATGGAGTGTTGGAATTTGATACTGAAATTACTTTTCGAATTTATTGTGCAGCATGCAAAACGTATAATATTGTATATTCAACAATAATATTAAAGGTATTGTATAAATCAAATAAAAAAAAACAGCAATACGAATATTTGACGAAACTTTATAATTGGTAAATATTATGGGGCGAAATTTTACAATATTATTTAATTTAGTCGCGTTGTATACAGTAATAAGGTGGTTTAAGTTTTTGACTCCACCGTGATATAATTTTAACTTTAACTTTTAAATGAACTTATGAAGGTATTTAATGTGCGCGTAAATATTTTATAAGGTTATTTAGAGTAAAGATGCCTAGATGGTAAAAATAGTATCATATAATGGACAGTGTTCACGGAAAGGACACGATGAGATAAATCTCTGAGATTTAATTAAGATTATCTCAGTACACGCGTTGAGATTTTGATTTGGAGATAAACTCGAAGAAATCAGCTTGAGAAATTCAAAAATTTAAATGACTTTTGATTTGACACGGGCACGCCGTAGGTGTGCCATATAATTACGTGATATGAATGAATGTTATATTAGAAAAATATTCAACTTAAAATACATATCATTTATAACAAATTACTATACTTTTAATTTGTTTAGTGATGTAGCTATACTCATGTTCAACTTTTTTTATTGTATGTATATATATATATATATATATGTATAATAAAAAAAGTTGACTATGAGATTGAATTTCGAATCCATACCTTTCTGAAAGAGTCCTAAAAATGTTTCGGTCTAACTGTAATATATGTAGATCCAAATATTGAATACCATTACTGAGTTATTTTTTATAAAGTACTCGACGAGCTTCGCAATTCTTCCCAAGGACTTTTCAAACAACTCAAAAAGGTTTCCATTTTTAGATTTATTACTCCCGAGACAACCGAGTGGAAAAAAAATTCCCCGAAAAAGAAATAACTCAGTTTTCATTACGATTAAGTGAAAGTAATGGTAAATTTGTTGGGGATAAAATTTGGGGTGGAAACTGAATATGTATCTCTGTTGACCATTCTTATAAAGAATTTCGCAACGAACTGTAATAATTATTTTCAGAATAAAATATTTTCAGATACAGGATGCGGTGCGTGTCACGCTACACCACTTTGTTTTGACGTCATTTTGATTTAGAGCGTTGTGTAAATTAATTAAAATTTATAACTTGACAATTTGAAAGGCATTTTAACGTGTAATTAAATAAAAACTGATAATGAGCGATGAACTCTATTTTTACATTAGTTAACAGGCAAAATAGCCATTTCTGGGTAAGTTCTACACGCAGACTTTCAAGATAACAAACTTCAGGATTGTATAGTCTTGTGTATTCTATATTTTTATATGGTGTGAAATCATGGACCCCAAAGGTAAGGGAGAGAAAACAGATGGATGCATTTAAACCAAATATTTGAGACAAATCCTTCAATATTTTGAGTATCTTGCGAGAAGGGAAGATAGCTTGTTGCGGTAGGCCACATGGAAGGACGAAGAGGAAGATTCCCTACTCGCTGGACCAAACAGTGGAAAATTTCGTGTCATTTATTATACGAACTTCACATAGTATTTTTTCTTTCTATATTTATTATCCACTGAACTAACTAAAAATAAAATATTTTGAATTTATACACCATTGGATGGGTCTCATTTACCTTACTTCTTCAATACTTGCAAAATTACTTTGTGGCCTCTTTTTATATACAAAATAGTTTATTTAAACCATTAATTTATTATTAAGGAAAACACATTCTTATTGTGAAGTTGTAATTATTCAGAACAGACGGTCTGTGATATTTTAAATACTAAATTAATGTATTAATTATAAATATATATATATAAAATCAATTTTGTCGAAAAATATTGTTTTTGCGTCACCGGGATCGAAATATATTGTTTTATCCCGGTGACGCAAAAACAATATTTTTCGACAAAATTGATTTTATATGTGTATATTAATACATTAATTTAGTATTTAAAATATCACAGACCGTCTGTTCTGAATAATTACAACTTCACAATAAGAATGTGTTTTCCTTAATAATATATGTTGTATCAATGTGTCCAAAATTTAATAAAAATGAATTGATAATTCTGGCGTCTGCAGTCGGTTTACTCAAAGGTATTTGAGATTCTGTAAAAATAATGTAGATGGCTTTCAAATAATGGAACGACAGGTGTATTAATTTGAAAAATGTAACATATAGGTTCGAAAATTTGTCAAGAAAAATACTGGCGTTATAGCACAATGGTAGTGCACTTCCCCGGATTGGAAATAGAGATCCAGGTTCGTATCCTGGTGACGCAAAAACAATATTTTTCGATAAAATTGATTTTATATGTATATATTTATAATTAATACATTAATTTAGTATTAATTTATTTATTACATGTATCGATACCTATGGTAGCTTCTTCAGGAAACAATATATACTGAAATTATAAATACAAGCATAGATAAAAACAAAACTGTAAAATGGTGAATAAGTAAGAACTAATATAAAAACAAATTTAAAAGGTGACTATTTACAAAGAGGATTTAGTTATTTGTAATATTAAGCTTGTTATTAACACTTTTTCTTTTTTCTAAAATTCCATATTTATCTAACTATAAACTGTTTGTATATATAATTTCTGAACCCTTATTAATATCAAAGGAATGGTTTGTTTCCAAAAGGCGATTGGAAAATTCTGAATAGTTATTATTATTTAGTCATTAATTCTAATATCAAAATTTCTGCTAGTTTTACCTATATAAAAATAATTGCAATCATTTCAAATTAATTTGTAGACCCTCGATTTTTTTTAAATATTGTCTTTATCCATGTTATTTAATATATAATTATATAATTTGTTATTAGTGTAAAAAGCTGGTTGTATAGAATTTGGGATATTTTTTGTAATTGAATTTGATGTAAGATTATTTAAAAATACAATTAACACCCTTTAAATTTGTTTTCATATTAGTTATTACTTAATCACCATTTTACAGTTTTGTTTTTATCTATGCTTGTATTTTTAATTTCAGTATACATTATTTGAAGAAATAGGTAGAATAATTAATAAATAGCGGTTTAAACAAAGTATTTTGTATTTATAATTATGAATTTACCTTAATTTATTTATTAATGTTTCATTAATCAAAAAGAGAGTAGACTAATCGTAGGGTTTCTATCTCTGGTAACTTATTAATGGCTGATGAAATAAGGTTCTAAGGGATTCACGGATTAACCCTTGACTATGAGTACATACTAACACAGAATAGAGCTCACATTTGATATGTTTTTTTATTCAAAGAATATAAAGGTGACGGAAGGTACACAGTAGTCAACGTTAATAGGAATAAAATTACTTTTTGTGTTGGTAATTATTTCGACATATTTCATGTATAGCGGAATGAAGGACACGTACTCGGTCATATGATAAAATTACCTATACGAAAAAATTCGAAAAAAAAAATTAATTTACCGTAAAAATGGATAACTCTGAATTTGTAAAAAAAGTGACATTTAGAATATGTGTAATTTTTTATAATTTCTTGTGTAGTTTAATCATTTGTAATTTATTTCTGCGTTTCTTCGTCTTGGCACCCATGCACTCACATTTTGTTAAATCATTCGCTTTTTAAGACGCGTCTTCTCTCCGTATAAAATAGAATAAAAAAACATTTTAATAAATGACTCAGCGGTGACTATATACCGACTCATAGATGTACTCTCTGGTTTTATTCATTGATAAATATTTCAAAAAAATTAGTTTCTCTACTTATTATCTTAATTCGTATGTAAGTAGGTACTATAAGTCAAAATATTATTCGTTCATATAACAGTAAATAATGAATGAATTTAAATCCTTTGTGTAGATAGATATTTAGAAAAACGATTCGTTTTCTAGGGAATTTTCCAGTTCTTTTTAAGCTTCCATTGCTTATCACAAATTGCACATAATGTACATAAAAAATAAATTTTAAATAATATACATACAGTTAATTAATCTTTATTTTAATGCATTTTTTTAAAAATATTTTTAGTAATTTTTATTATAACATTTACCAAATTTAACATCTACCAAAAAAATTTTACCTCATTTGAATGACATATATTTTATGTAAATATTTATACGGCATGCAAGTAACTCAAATATAACTACTTATGGACGAAGCGAGAGTAAAGTGCCGGGATAAAAAAGTGTGGCGTTCTATCCTCTCTGTCTATTCCTGTAGAAACGGCGTTATGATAAGTTTATTAGGACGATTTTCTCGTTGTATACGTGTCATTTATTTTTCGTAACTAAATATAAGTATTCAAAATAAATTATTTTAAAATATTGTCTTCAAATACTTAAAATAATTTAATAATTAATACAAATTAAATGTATTAATTATAAAAATATGCATTTAAAATCATTTTATCGAAAAAACGTAATTGTTGCTACCGGGATTTAAATCTGGATCTCTTCCTTTCCGAGGAAATGCATTAAACGATTATGCTACACCAACACAGTAAGTTGAGGACGAATTTTCAAATTTATATGTTTCGCATTCAAATTGATATATATAATTAATATAAATTAATCGGTTAATGAATTTCCCCGAATAGGAAGAGATCCAGGTTCGAATCTCGATAATAACAACAATATTTTTTCGTTAAATTGATTTTATTTGTATATCTTTCTAATTAATAGATTTAATTTATATTTAAAATATTAATGGCTATGTTCTAAAAAAAGGTAACTTCACAATAAGAATGTGTTCTTAAAAATTGTATTTTAATTACAGCAATACATAATCAGCTTAAATGTTTACACAATTTGGAGGCTCTACGTTTGGCCCAAGGCTCCGGCCATAATTAACGTTTAATGGATTATGTTTGAGTCCTCGCCTAGCCTGTCACACGCACTAGATGTACATAACACGTCGTTATGTATCTACCTACCATCCTATACACATCATAATCAAAGCCTTCTGGATTTCTGCCACTGGTACAACTCATATTTGCCGGAGTTAATTGGATATTTCCAACGAACATCAGCAGATGCCACACCCTCCAGACTACCAAGACATTAGCATTTTCAAATATTAATTCTAAAAATAAACACGTCACTCGCTCAACGTTTCCATTATTGGTACTTAAACTGCTATTAAATGATTTACAGCCCAAAAGCTATCAGTAGTTCATAAATAATAGTGTATTTTTTTAAATACAAATTCACGATTTTGTGGCGAAGTTGCAATTATTTAGAACATACCATCTCATCGAAGGTTGACAACCAATTGCATGGGGAGGAGCGACTATAACTGCAATTCTTGTTAAATAATACTTTCTTTGGAATATAGGAGCAAATAAAGGAAAAATATAAGAAGTATTGGGAAAATAATGAAAAAATATTGATGAAATAATTATGAAATATCATGGAAAAAGCAGTGATCAAAAAATTATTGCTGACAAATTTGTTAATTTATTCAATGACTCAATAGGAAGCATTAAAATATCCTGTAACCAAAAATTATCAAATTCAAACGATTACTACAGTGATGAACCCCAAACAACGTATATGTACTTGCCATGACCAACGATAAAAATGACTGGAATACTGTTATGGTGTACTAATATGCAGGGGCGTGCAGTACATTCAAGTAAAAAAGCTGTGCTTTCTAAAAATTCTGGGAAAAAACAAAAACATTATTTTACAATTAGCGCCATCTGCGTACCAGTAAAGACTTTAATAGCTTACTTTTAAAAACTACCACGACAACTCATCGCTGTACCCATAGAGCTCTTTGGTATTTGTTGCATCGAGCTATTAATATTACTCTGTTCTGTCTTTAAGGTAGTGAATTACTCAAGTCATATAAATGGCTATTTACTGAATTGAAAATTTCTTTCAGTTGATCCGTTTTGTATGGAGTCGTTACCTATGCTGCTTTTTATAGAATAACATTAGAAACGCTTACAACTGCGTGCAAATCATTGAAGTGTCTACTTCTTCTTTTACTAATTCGCGAATTTTGCTATCTTACTATTTTAAACGTGTTGATTTTATGATTGTTCTTTAAATTTGGATTTTGATTTGGAAAAAATAAAAAGTAATTGGCAGTACTAACTTCTACGTTATACTTTAATATAAATAATTATTTCCTTTAGTTATTACGTGAAATATTTTCAAACAATAAATTAATCATATTCAGTCATAGAAATCAGGTATTATTTTACGTTAAAACTTAAACTTTAAAATACTATTAATAGTACTCTAAAATTATAAATAAATACATGGTCTAAATACGTCGATTAAACGAAAGTACATATATTATATTATATCATTGGTAAAAGCATAACCTAAATCTATACCTACTGCACACCACTGCTAACAGATCATAATACCACTGCTAAAAAGTAGGATAAAATTTGGATTAGAGAGACGGATCGACCTGTTATTGGGACACTCATCCAAAAATAGTGTCAACTCGAATTCCCTTTGCCAGGTAATATATTATATTAAGGTATTCAATGATTCCATGATATGTGTATTTGTGTTAGAATATAATCGACAAATCATCAGTTTTTATTTAATATATTTATATTTTATGTACTTTCATCATCTTAATTGTAAACTTTTCTATCTCAACACAAGAGTGTTCTAGCGAGACAGGTATTGTAAAACTAAAACCTAATTGAATGTAAAAAATGTACAGCAATAAAATAAATTAATTCAGATGAAAGATTAGTAATTTTTCTTAATTCTACTGGCTGCACCAACTCTACCATCTCCATCTCGGTTATATTAGCCATTCTGTATCATAACTTATTCTCATACTTGGGTATCTAAAGGGACGCGTTGTCACATGATTTCCTTCAAAGGTTTCAGAAATTCTAAAGTCTTTACATCTAGCAATATGTACTAGCCATTTTGATCGTCTTAACTTCAGAGTGGCTTTAATTTTCGGCTACTTGAAGATTGTAAAATGCTCAAAGCCTTCTTACACAACTCAACAGGATTAAGACCCAGGAATAGATAATGGCAGAGGATCCGCAAGGGTAGACGATAATCATCTCTTACGATAAAGTGATGTCAAGGGATGATTGGCGCTTTGTAGCGGTTATGAATATACGAGGCCCGAAAAAAAAAAGATTTTATTTGTTTCTCTGTCGAACTATAGGTTTCGTATCCGTACCATTGCAGAGAATGATAATTTATCATAAATTAACGGTTACTAATAATTGTATGTTTAATTTTACACTCTTTAACTGATATAATCCTAATATTACGAGTTCAAAACATACCCCTGGTCAACCTACCCTCTCACCATGACGTGTATTGTATTAAATCCCTATTTTTTCGTTGTTTCAATTTAATACCCCGATGAAAATGAATTCTTTTCTCCCCATATTATATCGAATGCCTGCAAAATGTTGTTTTGTTGCACCCTAGGACCCAGATGAAAATTTAATTCATTGCCCTCAACCCTGCGACATCTCTTCCCCTGCCTGGACCAATTTGTATTCGATAGTAATAACAGTGGCATTGGTAAATATTACATAGATTTAAATCATATTTCTGAAAATTTGTATTTTATTAAACAGGAAAATGATGAATATTAAAAATGCGAATGAGTAGATTATTAAATAAGTAACCATATGGGATCATTTACATCATGGTTTGACATTACAAAGGGTCTTAATGGCTGTTCAACTTGTATATGGATAACTGTATGAAAGAACTGGAATATATAAATGTAGGAGCGAAAATGGGCGATTTGATTGTATGCTATTTTTTGTACGCCGATGATACAGTTTTAATGGCGAATTATGAACAAGAATTACAGGGGCTAATGAGTATAATGTACGATCTATGCATGGAAAGCGACCTTATTATGAATGTCAACAAGTCGAAAGTGATGGTATTCGAGAAGGAGAAAAACATGACATCGTGCTAAATACTTGAAGGTAATTAATGTTTGGAACTGGAACGTGCTAAATACTTGGAGGTAATGTTTGGAACAAGTAGATGAATTTATGTATTTGGGTAGTATGGTCGATAAAAACGGAAAGGCAGAGAAAGATATGGAAAGGAGGGTGACTGCAGGGAATAAAGTGAACGGCGTTTTATAGCTAATAGGAACTTGTCAACTGAGGCATGACTAGCGGTTCACAATGGAGTCCTGGTACCAAAACTGATGTATGGATGTGAGACCTGGAGCTGGCAGAAGAGGAACGAAAGTCAATTGAGTTGAAATGAATGAACTGCAGTTGAAATGAAATCACTTAGGTGTATATATGGCAGATCCATTTATGACACAGAGTAAAGAATGAATAAATAAAGAAAGAATGTAAAGCTGATCTTAGTATAGTGAGTAAGATTAAAAAAGGATTACTTAGGTGGTTTGGTCATATGGAACGGATGAATGAGGAGAAAATGGTAAGAAAGATATATGTCTTAAGGGTTGATGGTAGCAGAAGTAGAGAATATCCGCGGAAGACTTGGCACGACCAAGTAAACCAGATACTGAAGGATGATCTTGTCAAAAGCCTCAATAATCATCGAGCTTGTATGAGAAGATATATGAATGTGGAGGAGGCGAGAATGTGGAGGAGGTGGAAAGAGTGTGGCGCTCTATCCTCTCTACCTACCCCCGCGGGGAAACAGCTTGATGATAAGTAAGTAATTTTACTCTATATTCTGCCTAAAATGCTCATCCCTAATGTAAAATAATAACTAACAAAATTTCGTTTTAGCACATTTTTTCATCCACCCATTATTGCAGGGAGGTGAGGCAAATTTAGCGCCGAAATTCAGAAGGCTCTGTAAACACGCGCCTACAAATTTATTCCATGCCTTGATTCTGTTGAAGAAGATTGATGTGAGAGAGAAATTAGCCGCTAGCCAAACAACAGACATCACACCTCACGGACAAAGGGGGAACTTTGTCTCTTTAAGCCATCTTCCCTCTGTAGCCATTACGCAGATTGTTCAATCTTCACGCCTTTTCTCCGCGTTTACTTAATATTCAACCCATTGGCGACCAGTCCATACTAGATAATTCGCACTTTTATAATATTGGGTAGTCTAGTAAGTCTTTGTGGTTTTGTTCAAATCTTCATTATAAAATCAAATTTTTAAACAAAAATTACAATTTTATATTTTGTATTAGGTTAAATAAATAAAATACAATCACTTACTTTGTACGAAACCACGAAATTTATTATACGTCAACCGGTTTCGCTTATCTCATTCATCAGGGCGTATTTAAAATTAATCATAAATACCTAACCTAACCAAACGAATAATAGTAATAGCAAAGAGGTAGAGGAACATGTCAGAAATTAGCATTTGTAGTATGTTAAAAAAAATAAGAAAGTATCCATATTACCGTGCTTTTTCCCAAAATGTGCAATACTTTCGTGTCGAGTACCGACTTGTCGACTCGGAAGATGTGACATCGCACGATAAAACTGTGTAAACCTATCGTTTTTAAAACACGCAACTTTGAACATCTGTAACTCTGCTATATTTTAAGATAACGAAAAAATTATTTCAGTTTTGTAAATGAGATTTTTCGAAGAATTATTTTTAATAAATGACTCCTCTACCTCATTTCAATAAAAATATGATTTTTTTGATAGATTTTTTCGCCGTGCGACTACCGATATATCACTGAAATGTGATATTTTTAAGGTGAATGTCTCCTATGTGATGTAGAATGACTGAAGATGAATTTGTTTTTTAAACAATAAAAAAAAAACAATTTAATACAATTAATTCTCTTATCAGTACAATACTGGAAGATCTGAATATGATGAACCTTAAGCAGAAGATGTACTTTAATATAATGGTATTTATTTATAAAATCCTCAATAAGAAAATATCAGCGAAATTTACATGAAAAATTGATGCAAATCAACATGAGCACGAGCATCGTATAAGAGGGGGGAAAAGACTGAGACTGCCATTCAGGGAGAAGGCTAAATCTCAGAAATCGATGTTGTATAGTGCGATTTTTAATGAAATGACAGAAAACATAAGAAAGGAGGAGAAATTAAATATATTCAAAATGAAACTGACTAAATATGTAAAAGATAAATTTGAGTAAAAGAAAATACTTTAATCTTGTTTATATTAGAACATATGTAGGAGTTCTTATGTATGAACTATGTTAAGAATTAAATAAATAAATAAACATAGCCCGTTTGTGTGAGCGTGTTTTTTGAATAGTTATCTGGGAAGGAAGGAATAAAATGTCATTACACTTTTTAGATTAATTGCTTAGCATTGTATATTGAGAAGATATGTAGGTACTAGGTATACATTATTATTGTAATTCAAATTTGTATGTAGGTACCATGTAGGTATTGAATACACAAATAAACTTTATATATAACTACCTACTGGGACGTGAAAAGACGTAATTAATTTTTAAGTCGTGACTTTTGGGCTATAAGGTGTAGCTATAAGGTGCTGTTAAGTCGTGATTTTGGACTATATATGTAAAATACTAAAGATGTCCCAGGCTAGTGATGTCAAACCTTTTGGGCTCAGCGTGTCAAAAATTTAGAAAATCTAACTTAACTTTGCTGGCGTGTCACCCCCTCCCTCACAAAAAACCCTTTTTGACATATTTAATTATATTTAAAAAACAATTAAAATACTCTTTTACATATTTTTATTTTAAATTGAATTGGAAAAAATATGGAACTCATAGTATTTTATTTAATGTCAATTAAATCAAATAATTGTTTTTTTTTTTTCATAATTGAGACGTTATTGTCGGGTAGACGTCTGATGGCAGGACATGTGCTCTTTGATAACTCTGATATTAATGAACGCTGGCGTGTCGCCCAAAACGCTGTGGCGTGTCATAGGTTCGCCATTACTGTCCTAGGCCAATTAGAGCTGACCTAACTTAACCCAACTGAATGCGTTTCTATATTTCGTTCTCTTGAAGAAGGATAACATCATGGCAATGGTTGGGCCAGTCTACTGTAGAGCTTTTAAGTGACGATAGCCAACATCTGTTGAACTAGAATAAGAAGAATACCATTCAGTTCAAATTCTAGAATATAATATCTTCTAAAGCATATGTGAACAATTTCGTTGATATTACTAGATCTTCTTGACCTTTTGTAGCTGGAATAAAATTTCTTCATTCCTGTGGGCGTAATATCACAGTCGTTAATATTAATTATTATTATTATGCGAGCCCTATTCAGACATTATCATAATTTGTAAAATAACAGAAAATTTCATCAGAAGTCGGCATGTTTTTTATAATCTAAATTAAAAATAAATATAAAATGTGAAATAAAGCAATTTATCCGTCACCATTGAGTTGAGATACAAAAAATTGTAATAATTTAGTCATATAAAGAGTTAAATTTACAGCAAAAGTGTCGACAACCTCCGCATACTCTACTTCAGCTGCAGGAAGGGTTGTAGAACCGACCACCCGTTGCCAGAAGTTTAAATTTAGTGAACGTGCATTTGCGGTGGCAGACTTAAAAGCGTGAAACTCTTTACCCCGTCATAAGAAACAGTGCATCAAAGACTTTATTTAAGAAGAAACTAAAAACGCACCTTTTCAAAAAATCATTTGCGTAAGTGAAAATAACGATTTTAAATTTAAAAAAACAAAGATAATTGTAGAACTAGAAACAGTTTATGTGTAAAGCGCCCTTGAAGTGAAAGTTTTTATGAAAATAGCGCTATATAAACTATCTATTATTGTTATTATTATTATATTCATTCCCAAAAGAATGCATTCTAGGGACTGCGGAGTTAGCTAATTCATGAGTTCTGATATTACCACTGTAATAGAACAATGAATTGTGCCTCAATGACCTCAATGATGCGTGAAAGTCAAGCAAACCAACAATCTCGGTACAGTCTATCTTACCGGTACGTTTCACTGATAATTTTAACAATTTCAGACGGTTAAGGAGATAATCATAATTGATATCTTCAGAGGGTACATTTAATTTAAAATTAATGAATCTTAGAAACTTTCTCTGGATTGTTTTAACGATAGTCAAGTGGACAATGAAGTATGGCGACCATATGACTGAATTATATTCTACCTGAGGTCTGGCCAGAGAAGTGTAGAGGACTTTATAAGTGTTATATAATATATGTATCCTTACCTCATATAACAATATAAAAAATTTATAATAATATAAATCATAGACTACACTAGGTTTATTATACAAATACAGGGATATTCAAAATGATGGACTCAATATTTTGTAACTCTATATTTCAAACTGTGAAGGAATGACAAATATGAATTTAATTACATTTAAAAATACACATAATAAAGTTTACAAATACATTTTATAAATGTTCAATGTAACCCTCTTTGCAGCTGAGCTCATTCCACACTCTATGAAGCAGTTACTGAGTTCACCGCAGCTGTGCACCGGTTCCGCAGGTCGGCCAGAGTAGTTGGTTGAGATGGTATGTAAACTGCTTATATTACGAACCCCCACAAGTTAAAATCACAGGGCGTGAGATCAGGAGACCGCGGGGGTCAGAACTGAAGAACCAGGTCTTCATTCTCAATGCGACCTAGCCATCGTTGAGGTAGAGATTCATTCAGAAAACCTCTAACATTCAATGAGGTTGAGCTCCGACCTGTCGAAAGGTGAAGTCTTCTAAATCTTAATTTAATCAGAGAAGAAGCCCGTTTTCCAGCATGCCGAGATACGTTACCCTAGTAACCGTGCACTCTAGCGGTCGTTTGCGCAACTATGAGTGATCTAGCGATGGGATTCAAAACTTTCGAACCTTCTCTATCAATTGCTATGAGTATCATTCACATGCAACGTATAATTCAGAAAATTTAGCAGTATAAAATTGAATTTTGAATAACCCTGTATAATATATGTACATAATGTACGTACTGCCTGTAAAAAAATATTATATTCAATGGGTAGCTAGTCTCAGCCACAATATAAAATATGAGGTGGGCGGACCACCGCGATGTGTATTCTCTCGAGAGTTGATCCTACGCAGAAAATCTCAAATAAATATTTGTCGGTGGCCACTAACACACTTTTCGATTTTCTGTTAGATTTGTCTTGGAAAACATTTTCAAAATTGTTTTGAGTACACAACAAAACAAATCACATTATGTATTGTATATTTTATGTATGTAAACATCAGCGGATGTACCATGTACGAAACATTTTCAAAGTAGTTTCTACTTAGTTACCCACCACTTATACATTATATATTTTTTTTTTATGTACGCTTGTATCTATACATTGTTTCCTGAAGAATAAACCATAAGTATCGAAATATGTTGACTTATTAATAAATAGTAATTTAAACGAAGTGTTTTGTCTTATTATTTATATAATATGTGGCCACAAAGTAATTTCGCTAATATTGTAGAATTGTTTCATTCCTATATTTGATTATCTTAAATGTTAGAACGTTTTTCAGAACATCTTTCCACTATCAATAATATTATTCTATTCATGTCAATAATATTTTTCTATAATATAACGTTTTAAACTTTAGTTGAATTATATTATTGATAATGGGAAGATGCTCCCGAAAACGTTCTAATATTTAAGATAATCAAATATAGTGGAATGAAACAGTGTTTCAACTCAATTTACAAAGTAATAATAAAACATAGTTTTAAATAATTTTAATTTAATTCAAAACAACGAGCAAGATCATTTATTAAAAATCAGGAGTACGGATAGAAGCGGCGTTCCGATTTATTTCGGTCTATTACGAGCTATATAACAGACTAGTCCAACTCAGTACCAAGGCCTATTTCACAGAAGTTCTCCGCGTATTTCTCATTCGAAAACTATACTCTAACTCCATCTTTCTTTACAATATCCATACCATGTAGTCCTGGTACCGACACTTATATATGGAAGTGAGGCTTTGAGCTAGCAGAGAAGGAACAAAAGTAGACTCAATGCAGTGGAAATGAGATAGCTTAGGCGTATTTGTGAAGATCCATTTATGACATAGTAAATAATGAAGAAATAAGAATAGAATGTAAAGTTGATCTTAGTATAGTGAGTAAGATGTTTGATCATATGGAACGGATGAATGAGGAGAGAATGGTAAGGAAGATATATGACGCAAGTGTTGATGGAACCAGAAGTAGAGGAAGCCCGCGGAAGACTTGGCGTGACCAAGTAAACCGGATACTGGAGGATGGTCCTGTTAGAAGCTTCAATAATCGCCGTACTTGTATGAAAAGATGTATAAATGTGGATGAGGCGAGAACTGTGTGTCGGGACAGAAGAGCGTAGCGCTCTATCGTCTCTGCTTACCCACGCGGAAAAAGGGCATGATGGTAAGTTAGTTAGTTAGTTTGGTCGAGTTTCAGTTGGGGTTTCCTAAAGAGCCTTTCAGAAATGTAGACACTTTTCACTAAGTGGCAAGCCCATCGCAATCACCTCGATCTCATAATTATTTATGAATAATAAATTGAAATGTATTCTACCGTAATAAATTAACCCTTGTTAATAAGGTTCCACATTCTACCCTATGTTTTGTGAATATTTTAACAACGTCTTAATTTAATCACCGTCAGGTTAAACAACTTTAGTTGCGAAAATAGATCTTATGTGATCCCTCAAATGGTTTCGTGCTTAAAGCCCAGAATTTATAAAATAGCTCATATATAAAACAAATAACCTCGTTTAATTTATTAATCTTAACTGTGGAATTCATTTTTTTAATAGTGTGTAAATTATCGTACCGCTAATTAAAAATAATAACATCTAGAATAAACTCTCATTTTAGCGCAACAAAATAGTTTGCAGGTCTTCGAATATAAAGTCTTGCGCAAGATTTATGGCACAACACGTAATAACCCAACTGAAAATTTTTTAGAGATTGAATAATATGGAATTTTGGATCGATATACCGCCTCAGATATCCAAGCAAGGAAGCTGCAGTGGGCGGAGCACGTAAAGGCAGGAGATGTGTCTTGTAACTTGCCGCCACAAATAAGATTGTTTTTTTTTCTCCCTAATAACTTAAGTGAAGATGATATTTTCAATTTTTGTAAAATGATCCCAATAAATTGGCCGCCCTTAAATCGGGCGCCCGCGTGCCACACACGTTAAGGACTCTATTTTTAAAGGCCAGGATTTTGAAACTTACCCAAGGACGACTTTTTACCAAAATACATTTTTGACACTAGTGTTGACTACAAATTATAATGTTATTTATTGAGTTTGCTTTCTTGGACTGTTTATATCTGGATTATTTTTATTACACACATTTGGCCCCCTTGATTCAGCCGCCACAGGCGGGCGTTCGCTCCGCCTGTGCGTAACGCCGGTGCTGGCCCTATGTGTATGCACAAGCCAACAAAATCGAGACCGAGAAGAAGAGCAAGACATAGAAGGGCGAATAACGCCAATACAGAGTTGTGATAGGATGACGGGTGCCCAGTGCACTGAATCACGGAGGGATGTACGACGCTTTGTTGTTTGCGGTCAAGAACTTTTGCGTCTCAAGAGACGATTAAAAAAGAAGAAGTCATACAGAATTGTTATTCTACCTCCCGTCTTTGCATGCTCAATTTATGCTAGTTGCTATTTTGTAAGTCCGTTGACTGCTTACTTTCGTTTAAGTATGCATAATGAGGTAGTGGAGCATGCCAGAAATGAGCTTTGGTAAAATGTTAAAAAAAAAACCTGATTACTTTGCTTTTTAAATTTTTTAAATGTATTAACGTTTAAAGTTGAAAAACGCTCGGGTTATCATATCCACCAGGTGACGTCACATCTCTTGAACGTGCCGGCCAGTACTAACAATATTAATATGAAGTGTCGCGTACCGACTTGTCGACACGGAAGATGTGACGTCACACGATAAAACGCTATAAACCGATCGTTTTTAAAACGCGCAATTTTGAACATCTGTAACTCTGTCATATTTCAAGATATCGAAAAAATTCTGTAAATGTAAATGAGATTTAACGAAGAATAAAAAAAAAATGACTCCATTACTTCATTCATAAAACTGGACATATTTCGTGGTTGATCTATTTTAACCTGATTCGTATATATTGTGTAGTGTTGAGCTTGTGAAGAATATGTAGACCAGCCTAAGACCAAGCTGAAACCATTTATCAAAATTCTTCATAGTGAGTCCGCGGCAAGTCTAGCGGTACACAATGGAGTCCTGGTACCGACACTGTTATATGAAAATGAGGCTTAGACCTGGCAGAAGAGGAAGGAAGTAGACTGAATGCAGTAGAAATGAGATCACTTAGGCGTATATGTATTAAATCTATTTATCACCGAGTAAAGAATGAAGAATAAGGAAAGAATATAAAGCTGATATTAGAATAGTGAGTAAGATTAAGAAAGGATCCCTTAGGTGGTTTGGTCATATAGAATGAATGAATGAGGATAGAATGGTCAGAAAGTGTTCATGGCACCAGAAATAGAGGACGTCCACAAAATACTTGGCACGACCAGGTAAACCAGATAATGGAGGATGGTTCTGTTAGAAGCCTCTACAATCGGCGAGCTTGTATGAGAAGATGTATAAATGTGGATGAGGCGAGGTAACTGATAAATTGAAAGATACATCCAATTTCCTTTTATCTATCTAATTAATTATTTTTTCAATTAATAGTTTATTATTTTATTTTATAAACCACTGTGGGTGATTTATATTCAACCGGTTTTTTCATCCTAATGAAGGAAAGGGTATTTTTCAAAACAGCAATATGTTTGATTTAAATGTTAAAAATATAATTAATTTTTAATTTATTAAAAATATATAGCGTTAAAATATTGAGTGCTTAATTTGATAAGAACAATAGAATTGATACAATTTATTTAGATACATCACATATAACACCATTAGTATATTTAACTGCAGTGAAGTGAAAGAAGCTTTGAATACTGTTATTTCCAATGGAACTTGTCATCTGAAATAAGATTAACGATGCACTGCAGTATTCCGAAACCATTATAGTGCATAAAAGTAAAGAATGATGAAAGCAGATTGAATGAGGTAGCTTAAATGTGTATTTGGTAAATCTATTTATAACAGAGTGAAGAACGAACACATTTAAAACGAATGTCAACCAAAATGTGAAAAAGTGTACGGAAATAAGGAAGATTCAATTATAAGATTTGGTCATGCCTGACGAATGAGTGAGAAGTGGGTGGTAAGAAATATGAAAAGCATCCAATTTTTAAGTTAGATAAGTATAGCAATTGGAGTAAATCAATTGGTTAGTCAATGTAGGTATTAAATTGTGAAGTGGGTCATCAAGACTGTATAGCGTTTAGAAACTTAATTGTTAACATAACTTATGAGACAGAGTGACCCAAAAAACTTAATTTTTAACTTAGCTTATAAGGCAGAATGACACGAGAAACTTAATTATTAAATAAGCTTATAAGACAGAATGACACGATGTACACGAAAGAGACATAGACGTGTCTCGGAGATTTAATGATAAAGGTTGGTATATACAGTTGTTTATTCTACTATACAATGGACAGTGGGTGACTGATCTCTCCACGCTCAATTCTGACCTATCCTTTATACGACATTCAAAACGAGACAAGTCACACCAATAAATTAATATGACAGTTATTTCAAAACATTCAATAGAGAAATAATGAAATACTTAAGAAGGAAAAAATATCAGTATGTATAAATCATATCTCACATCGCGCTCAATGATACTATCCTTTAAGTGCTTTCGAGACGAATCTCCGAGAGATATCTCGTCAGTGTATATCCACCGTAAATATCTAACAATCCGAAAGCAGCAAATACATTCGGTAATTATTCATACGTCACATCGCGCTCAACGGTGCACTGTCCTTTAAGTGCTTACGAGATGAATCTCCGAGAGATATCTCATCCGTGTATATATACTGTAAAAATCTTACAATCAAAAACATTACAAATTGACTATGATATTAAAAATATATTTTAGATTAATAGTAAATAAATTGATATTAAAAATATATTTTAGTATTCGACTAAATTTGTATTGAGCAGCAATTTGAGTTAGGTACTAAATTTATTTTTTAAATAATTGTTGTTTTTTTAAAAAATGTTAAAATAGATTCTGGTGAAGAAACAATGCTATATTTTTAGTTAGTTGTGACATCCTGAAGAAGGAAAAGGTATTTTCCGAAACCAGTAGATGTTTTTTAAACTCAATTGTGGTTAATAAAACTAAAATAATAAATAAAAAATATAAAAAAATAAAAATAGAATAACATGAGAATATGAAGAACTACGAAGAACAAAAAAACTACTACGAACTAGAGAAGAACAAAAAAAACGATATATTTCAGAATACAAATCTGTGGCATTACATTCTCTCTATACATCGAGAAATTGTATTATGTGAGTGAGTTTTGCGAATTATTATCTCTTATTTATCGTTAATTAACGAGAGGTCTAAAAATTCAAAAAACATGAATTCACATTTCTATGGTAGGTTTCTAATTGTGTGAATTAAATAAGTGCTAACTTGAAGATGACAGAAAGGGTGTAACATAAACAGATATAAAATAAATAATCTTAATAGTCCAATTACAATTACAAACAAAATTAAAACAACAAATTTACAATATTGTGTATCTGCACATTATTTTTGTCGTACCATTTTCGTTAATAATGTAAAAAATATTTTTTAGTTTTTTCACAGAAATTGTGTTTTCATTAAATTGTAAATGCTGCATAAAATAAGTCAATCACAATTATTTTAAATACAAAAAAATCAGCTCTTAAATATAATTTTTTTAAATAAATTAAAACTAAATGAAAATATTTTAAAAAATATATATAATACCTTTGAAATTTTCCTTTGAATTTTGGCACAACTTTTATAAACTATGTTTATAAATAGAAAAAAGTTTTTTTTTTTTTATACTTCACTCGTTATTAGTACGTTTGCAATACATCGAATAGTCACAAATATGAAATATACAAAATAACACAAAATTCTTTCAAACTTCTGTTAAAACATTCATAAACACGTGTAGAATAACAAATACTTAAACTCGTCAAATAGTTACACATTCATTAAAAAACTACAATAAATAGTTTTTTTTTTTTCAATTTCCGTTTCCGATAACATCGCGACGAAGTTCCGCTCCAAATTCGAAAAGCAGCGTCGACGCCAGCGCCGCTGAGCCGGACGACACCCGTCTGAACCGAGGCGCTGCACCTCGAGGCCGGCTCGAGCCTTCGGCGGAGAGCGCCGAGCGGAACCGAAGACAGCCGAGGGGCGCATTTTAAAATCATATCTCGTACGCAGTGTTCCGAAGTTGTAAAGTGCGAAAAGTTACCCTCGTGTTAGGCGCCTCCCCTATCTCGGGGCGCAGTGACGAAAGTTCGCCGATAACGGGGGATGACTTAGATCGCCTGGAGGGTGGATTAAGAAGAAGGAGGTTAATTGTTTTGACTTTGTAATTCCGAATTAAGACGGTAGTACTTGATTTAATTTGTAATTATTTAGCATCCAACAGCAGTTTGACGAACGCCGAGATTGATGGACTGAATTTGAATTACCCAATTATAATTATGATTAATAACGTACCAAATAATTAACCGTTTATGTACGTATTTAATCCACTGTGCAGTCATCTATTTATTTAAAACAAATTAGATAATTCAATTAAAAAGATTTTAGAAATCTATCGTAAAAATATTTGATTACCACCGGATTACATTCTACGAACACATTCTTATTGTGAAGTTGTAATTATTCAGAACACAGGTCTGTGATATGTTAAATATGAATTAAATATATTAATTAGAAATATATACATATAAAATCAATTTTATCGAAAAATATTTTTGTTGCACCACCGGGATTCGAACCTAGATCTCTTTCTTAACCTTAAAGTGCATTATCCAACTATGCTACAGCGACAAAATATTTAGTGACAAATTTTCGAACCTATATGTTATCATTTTGCAAGAGCCATCTACCTTATTTTTACAGAAATTACCTTTGAGTAATCTGATAGCAGACACCACATTTATCAATTCATTTTTATTAAATTTTGGACACATTGATACAACTTTATTATTAGGAGAACACATTTATTTTGAAGTTGTATTTATTCCCCGGATAGGAAAGAGATCCAGGTTTGAATCTCGGTGGCGCAACAACAATATTTTTTGATAAAATTGATTTTATATGTATATTTTTCTAATTAATATATTTAATTCTTATTTTATTTGATATATGTGTATTAAGATTAAACACGTGGATTAACCCTAATACCACCTACTCAAAGGTTTTTGGAATTTATTTATTTAGACTTTATTGACATACAAATTTTTGGTGTGACAGAGGTGAATATATTATAATATAACATGATAAACATAAGATACAATTATATTGCTATTAAATACTCGTAGTTTATTGTGTAGGATGGAGTAGACTCCACCTCTGATGTATACAGCGTTGTCCTGACTACTTTGCTAGACTGAGGTCTGTGTTAAAGTAGCCAGTTTTTTTTGGTGCTATTTTGGTGTTATTTAAGAAAAAGGTTCGACAGAAATAAAAATAAAGTTAAAAAATTAATAAAAATGTAGTTGGAGTGTTGTAGAAGTATTGAATTATTAGTGTAAGCACTTTTAATGATTATCTTAGAATGTTGGATAGCGATGCTTCCGATTGCTCTCTGTCCAATTGAATCATACATTGGTTCCATATTTATGTAATCTTACTAGAGTTGAACGATTTCCAGTTGGTACTGAGTGTGTTGTACAGTTTCAGAGTTAAGAACATGTAGAGCTAGGAATGGCGAATATAAAATTGATTGATCTAAACATGGAATAATAGATTTTTCGTTTATAAAAGCAACATAATGTAAGTCTTAAATATAGTTAAATAGACGCTTTTTTGTATATCTTTCTAGCTGATTAATTTAGTTCATTTTTATATTACTGTGTTTTAAAAAAGAAACGTTACTAAAAAATATGTTTTGTCTATAATTATTTATTGCTTTACGTGCTTATTTGATCTAACGATAAGATAGTCTGCTGGTGATCAAGCGCTCGAGGTTTTAGCCCTTTCCCGGAAGTCCACTAAAGTAGGTCATAAAATAATCACTTTTCAATTAATTTTAGGAATGTTTATGTACTTAGTGGACGTGAGTATCTAAATATAAAATAATTACACAGTTTGAGTTTGACGCTTAAGTTAAAACATTATTTCTTAAAATAAATATAATACTTTCTCAATTACATAATACATTATTTATTTCAAAAACTTTGCTTGCAGGTACACGACATTCACATTTTTGATTACTAATTAATGTAGTATGGTTTAAATATTTTAATAATAGTTTTTAATGATATTAATTATGAATAAATATTTTTTCTTTTTCTAAATTTGGAGTTGGATCAATGTGGAAACGATAAATTATAGTATCATAACCCCGTAGTTAGAATTTTAATTTAAGCTATACTTGATAATAATTTTTGCTTAATAAATTGTAAGAAAATATATACCTCGTTATATATTTATGCCACATTATTCATATTTTAACATATCATTAATCTCACTTTATTTCTCAAAATATACAGTTACGTACACTTATTTATTACGCGCTTAGAAATTTTAGAAATTGAATCTTCTAAATAGTCAGTTAACGCCATCCACCCTTACCTGTGGCCATCAACTTTGGAAGCTGACGGAGAGGAATCAGTAGATAATTCAGAGTACAGAGATGAGATATCCAAGAATAGGAGCGGGAATGACGTTAAGAGATTAAATCAGGAATGATATCATCTTAGAAGATCTTGGGATGAACCCGTTGCTGCTTCAAATAGAAAAACATTAGCCATGTTAGCTTGGACATAGCATCCGTATATTCAAGCATTAGGACCCACCATTAAGATAAAGGAGATTAAGAAGAAGAAGAAGGAACTCCTAAATTTCATGAGGTATGTATTATATCTATTGTATTACACATGCAATTACTACAATAATTAGAGAATTATTATCATTAATTATTTTTTTTAAATAGTATCAACTTCTGTAAAATTTCAATGCACTTTCTTCGACCATAACTAGTAGACCCCAAAACCACCCTTCATAAAAAAGTTTTTTGAAATATTATATTATATCTTATACGGGGTATTGTAGATACGGTAACTCCCGCAGTTTTGATCAGATTTTAATCAAACTTATCTAAAAATAAACCCCCGATGAGTACCTACTCTCTGTGCATTTTGTCTTTCCAATATAAACCTGAATATATACCTGCCCCGCTCTGGCCAACTAATTACTTAGGGATTTCCTTCTGACACCGAACTTTCAAAGAACTGTATCCACAAGTAGCGCCGTGCGTAATGCTAGGACCACGAAGAGGCGGCGTTCTAAACAGCTCCGGAAGTGCAGTGATATCTCTGTTCTTCATTAAAAAGTTGCGAGTTAACCGGGGGTGAAAACTTGACGTAGGCCAGATCTATTTGCCAATATTCCTCTCTTGAATCCGATTCAGATTACGTCAACTAATCATTATTGCAATCGATACAGTCAACGGAATCTTATCCCACCAACCCCTTAAGTGGCAAATATGTATATTAGCCCTGTATATGGCAAAAAAGTAAAATGCCATGCACAGGGTACTATAAAACGATAAATATAATTTTCTTTCGCATACATACAAAATCTACCTGATTATTGTAACCAGCGCAGAAACATTTGTTTCTGTATTTTAATGACTTTATCTATGGATCAAGCTGGTAAAATTCATTCTAAACGTATTCTAAATAAACGTTTGACAATGTCACCTAAATAAATTTTTATACTGTGATATCGCCTCTAATTACTATCGATATTTAGAGACCGCACAGCAAAGCTGAACATACCCAGCATGAAGGTACTTTCAACGCTACTCCCACCAGTCATAAAGACGTGGGATATATAAAATAAATATCAAATAAATGTAATTTCATTAAAATAAAACTAATTTTTAAATTATTTTTCTCAAATTGATCAATTATTTGATTTTAATTTTTATATTTATTTTGAATATAATAAAACGTGCTGTAATTTCCCTGGCGCAAGATCACCATCCGGTATATAAATACGTTACTTGCTATTTCCCAAGATTCCTGCATCCATCCATCTGCTTTTCTTACATACGGCATCTTTGATAGATGATCGCTGTCTGCAAGATGTCTCGACATAAAATAGCATCTCTTATATGGATTAACGTTTAACGGATACCAACTGCTCGAAAGCAATTTAATCAAAAATCGGCAAGTGGAACCAAAATATAATACGCACTTTATCAAGAAATTTTAGACAAAATAATTTTTTTATAGTTATTTGGTAAATTGAGTCAAAACTCTATTTTATTCCACTACATTTTTCATTGTGTTAAATGATATAAAATTTTCGGGAACATCTTCCCATTATCAATATTATGGTTCAACTAAAATTAAAACCACTTTTAGACAGTAAAATATACTGTGTTTGGAGTTAACGGTGGTGGGGTGGGGTGTTGGTGGGTATGGAGGTGGAGGTGGGGATGAGGGATTTTTTTTTCATCTTTTTTCACTTTTTTGTTCTTACTCTTCACAGTATTTTAATGTATTTTCTCCGCAGGGGAGCGGCGGGCGGGTTAGTCCATTCTAAAAAAGGAAAGGTTTTTAATTAATTTATAACTTGTTTAAATCTATTTAATCGTTCCAAAAGCGCAGTTCGAATTTAGGAAATCAAACAATTGTGCCATTAGTGCATTTAATTTAAGCCTATCAGCGACGTATAGAATTTTGAAAATTAAATATCATATACAAATGTATTGCGGAATTCTATCCTTGAAATTATTGAACTCTCTCTACTTCGTGGCTTAAATATCAAACAAGCTCGGAAATAATTGGCATTAGATCATTATAAGCCTTTCGATCAAACAAAAACTGTAACCAGAATATGTTGCGTATTACAATAATATCATTCTGTATCCGTATATACCGAGAGCTATATTTTCTAATAATTATTATGTACTCGTATTTAATATGTAATTCACGCTTCTCCTAGTATTTTTGTTCTCAGTTTACGAATGCGAATGGTCAGATGCTATGTGCTTTCGATATTATTTAATGGAATAGAAATACTCACTGAAGAAATGATAAAGCGACTCTAAGCATTAGATAAGTCGATGAATCTAAGTAATATACATTATGATATTTGAATTTGCGCGCCGAGATCTGAGTAGCCTACTTTGCCAACTTATAATGATTGGCTGTCTAAATGGACAAATCAGAGACGAAAATCTGACTCTAGTGGGCAGCAGAGCAAAACGTGACTTTTGTTGGGAAAGCTTTGAAAATTGGCACGTCGGTGGAGCACAGCGGTGCGACGGCGGGAGATGGCGGAGATTAAGAGTAAGATCACCGCGGTGAACCCAGAGATGCATGGTCCTGGTCCACCCACGGGTTGAGGAGAGACCCTGCTGCAACGAGCAATAGGTCACACACGGTACAAACCAACAGGTCAAATGGAATGACTGTAAATTTCTCAGTATCCTAGAGTGCAACTGAACAAAATTTGAAGAGCGTCCAATATAATAAAAGTTTTTTTTTAGAGGTATGTTTTTCGAATTGACAACACTTTTTCCAGTGACAGTGGTTTGCCATTTCACCATGGATAGACCTACGCCCGCACATATGCATCCCGCCCTAGCGGAGTGGGGCTCACACACACACACACACATTTATACAATTCCAAAAACATCACATTAGATATATTCATCACCACAGATATTTAACATTTACAAAACTATTTTATAATAACGTGGGAGTATTATTTATAAAGTGGCTCCTGTCACACTAGTATACTATTTCCAAGAAAGTAATATTACTGATAACGTAGAATAATTTAAGTGCAGAATTATTACGATAATTAATTACAAATGTAACGTGCGTGTGGTGTATTAAATATCAACTGGGTTTAGATTAACACCATTATATGGGAAAATACATTCACATTGTAGCCGTATCGTATAGACAAACGCAACTACATGTGCACGAACAATACATCATTTAAATACTAAATTAATGTATTAATTATAAATATAAACATATAAAATCAATTTTGTCGAAAAATATTGTTTTTGCGTCACCGGGATTCGAACCTGGATCTCTATTTCCAATCCGGGGAAGTACACTACCAACTGTGTTATAATGCCAGTATTTTTCATGACACATTTTCGAATCTATATGTTACACTTTTTCAAATTAATATATCTGTCGTTCTATTATTTGAAAGCCATCTACAATATTTTCACAGAATTTCATACACCTTTGAGTAAACTGACTGCAGACGCCAGAATTATCAATTCATTATTATTAAATTTTGGATACATTGATACAACTTATATTATTATAACACAATTGGTAGTGTACTTCCCCGGATTAGAAATAGAGATCCAGGTTTGAATCCCAGTGACGCAAAAACAATATTTTTTGACAAAATTGATTTTATATGTATATATTTATAATTAATACATTAATTTAGTATTTAAAATATTACAGACCGTCTGTTCTGAATAATTACAACTTCACAATAAGAATGTGTTCTCTTTAATAATACATCATTTATTAAAACTTGATATTCTAAACTATAGATAAGAGAAATAACATATGTAGAATAGATGAGAAGCTTGAAATATTCCATCTGTGAATTGAACAGCGGAAGACAGCACAGTCGTGGTCTCTTTGTGAATCAAGTCAAATGGAAAAGGGGTTAGGCGCAATAAAGTAGAATTTAGTTTAAAAATAAATTAAAATTAACATATTAAAAAGAGAATTTATGTTTGAACAAAACACGTAAAACACAGAAAAAAAAAACTGAAAACAAAAATCCGCACTAAAAAGTGTCATCTTAACAATCAATTTAAATCTGTCGATAAAAATAATCTTCTTAGGAACACTCATGTCATTTGGGTTAACTAAAATATTACACGTCAAGGAATTTTTTTTTGCTACTGCAGCAGTATCCCAGTCTGTTTTATTTCTTTAAATGTATGTATGGACGCAGATTATGTACAAAAATAGTTGCCTGTACCTACCTAATTAAATATCAAGTACCGCTAAACTAGTGGTTAATGGACACAAAGCATATGGTCTTTAACTAAATACAACAATATAAAATACATGATCATTGGTGTTCGGGACATTTATTTATTTGTGTATAAATAAATGTGCCTTCCCCCCACCTTCCCGTCCCCACACAATCACGCCGCCGACCAGTCGATCGGCGACCTTGAACCAGTGCGGTTACAACGTGTACATAGTATAGTAATAGTTAACAATTTTATATGAATCTCGAGACTTCGCGTCAATACCTTGTAAATATACAGTCCACATCTTTGGAGGTGCCGGAATCCGGATTGTGGTGAGTGCCAAATTCCTTGCGTATCCTGAATTCTTCCGGCATCTATAATTGTACGCAACAATTACGACAAACGAAAACGAAATGAATGGTGGCGGAATGTACATAGACGGAATAAGATTGGAAAGAGGAGATCAAATAGTATTCCTGGGATGCAGATTAAATTAAAACGAAGGGACCCCAACCCATCTACGGAAAATAAATGTTACATAACAGTCCAAGCTGCATTATTCTGCATGAAAAAACTGTGTGGAGTATCATATTGAATGAACACATACATTCTCACTAAAACAATGTTTAAGATGATTTGAAGCATTTGAGATGTAGATCTCCAGACGCTTCTAAAAAGAAGCTATCTAAATAGGATTACAAACGATAATGTGGAATACGAAAAGAAAAATAAATTCTTGAAACAATACAAACAAGGAAATTGCAATAGTTCGGCTATTCTATGAGATATCTCGAAAAATACTAGAACGTGCATCTCATAATTCATGGCAAAATTGGCTAAAAAATTTTCAACTATTTCGAAGTGCCGCAAACAAAATAATGATCGCAAACGTTCAATAACTCGAACATTCTATAAAAGTAATTTGTATAAGCTTTAGAAAATAAAAAATACCTTCCGGCAAAAAATTAGGAAAATTTCAAGTGTGTTTTTATACTTTTTTATGCGGACCAAATTAGAAGTTACGAATTATAAAGACTATTGAATAGAAGCCTTTTTGAAATAAGATAAAAAATATTATCACGATCAATCTGTCATGGCTTATTCATGGCATGTAGCTGGAGGTGTGCCATAGCTGCTTCAACATGATTCCTCTGCTCCTATATTATTTAAGCCACGCTTCGCCAATCATTCCCTTAGAGAACATTCAGCTAATGGAGTCACGGTCTCCCAATGCTCCGTTTCCCTTTGGCTTATGAAAGTCAGGTACGTATATGTCAAGAACTCTTCTTTCTGAACCAGATGTCTAGCTCATCAAAGTTTTTAGATCTTGATTGTGAGATATGTGATATCTGTCAGAGTCATGTGTATGTATGTGTAGCCACTTGGTGACAGATGGGAGTGCATATAAGATGCCAAACCGGTGTAAAATGAACATGCGGAGTGGGAATCCGGGAGGCGTTAAAATACGCTAGAAGCGCAGTCGCACTCTCTTTTAATACTCTTTGGTTCTGTAAATAACATATATTATTGTGTATATATTCTATTGTTGTACTATTTACAGTAGTAATAAATTGTTAACTTTCTCGACGTTGGATTCTTATTTCTACTACCGACATCTCACCGAACTTTTAGGGAATTCGTAAGATTATTGCCCTGGCACAGACGGTATAAAGAACAATACAGTGTCACGGTTAAATACGTTACGTTGATAGACTTGAGAAACGTTAGGATTATGTATATAGGCAAAATTTTTAACGAAACATTCTACGGATCTCGGTTACCTGGTGGACTGATAAATTTTTAAATACGTTTTATTTTCTATAAATTCTTGTTACATACAGCTATTTAAAAATGTAATAGTGCAAAGCTCAGCCGTTGAGTTCAAACCAAAAAAAATTCCCACAAAAAGAAGTGCAAATGCGGCACCCCTTACGAATGTCCCACGCCACAGTTATAGAGGGGCTGGATTATGCAAACACGTGTGCGCCGGTTACCTGTGGAGCTGTGAGGAAAACCTTCCATTCCTGGCATACGGAATACGGGATTCCCGCTTGGAGGAAGTGATTTCCCGAGGATTTACACGGGAAACGCCCGGGATATATTCGCATCGGGGAGTGTATATAAAATTTAAATCATTTTGATGGAGATATGGTCTTTTCAAGAAGATGCGAAAATGACGTCAAAGGATGTGTGAAAATATGCTAGAGGTAAATTCAATAGATAAGAATACATAAAACTTGCATTATCTGGAACGTTTAAATTCCAGAAATAGAGAGGATAAAATGTCACATTATTCTTTCCTATATATTATAAAGGACTAACGTATCTAATCTCATCACCGAGGCCGCTCAGCGAAGCTGAATGCACTCCCATCAATCGTAAAGATGCAGGGTACACAAGGCGTGCAATAATAATACAGACGCGACCAGCTGCACTCGATTGGGCTGAATCACGATCACTTTTCTCATCGACGTCTTCCTGTCTCATACAGCTCCAGAACCACCCCCAATATTTTTACCCCAATTTGCGCATCTAACAATAACTTTTTCAAGCAATTTATTCTCACCGTGTATCGCGAAGTGAGCCCACGATAAAAGCACATCACAATTAAATGTCGAAAATATAAATGTAAAATGAATAAAATAGTTATCTATGTTCTCAATCTAATAAATAAATATAATAACTAAAGAGATTAAAATTCACAAATATATCTAACCTAAAATAAAAGTATCTATAGTGAAAACTAATTATTAACAATATCAATTTTGACAACTTGAAATACAATGGTGCGTGCGAGGGCTACTATCATTATAACTGTACCTGCCGTGAAGCAAAACTACGCAGAAATATTAGTAAGAGTAATAAATAAAATCGGACTGATATATTAAACTATATAAATAAATACTTCTCCTCAATAGATCAAAAAATCTCCGATATAGATCCGTTCCAACCTTCCGATATATAGTTGGTTCTACTTACTTGTCCATCAATGTTAATTTGGTCGCCGTCTTGTAAGCATTACAACCTGTACCCTTTTCGAATACGCGCCGTTCATCTACTTGCATCGCGAGATTCTACGACTAGTGATGAGAAGAAATGCTAATCTCAACTCACTGATGTGATTGTGATTGATATTCGATAATATCAGTGATTGGAAACTGTGACTGTCACAGTTTCAATACGAATACGGGTACGCCGCACGATATCACAATACACGAAATAAATAAAATAACATCGTTTTGAGCTCATTTACTTATATTATTGGGTACTTCATTTGCGTAAAAAAATATTCTAACGTATATAATAATTAATATCATAAGAAGAGTAAAAACCCTTTAAAAAGTGAGTTTATTTTTCGAGTCGAATTCTCAGCATTTTGGGTCAAATGCGTAAAACGTTTCGGCAGAATCTAATAGATGGTGCTTATCACGAATTACAACGTTATTTCTCTATTAACATTGTCGTTACATATGCACATACGCCAAATCACGGTTCACAACCAAATATAAATAAAATAATCAATCACGATTCATGATATTCTCAGATATTTAATCACCGATAGTGAGTGTGACTCAAATATATCAGTGATTGACTCACAGTTCATGATTTTAAGTTCATCATTATCTACAACTACTTTGAGAATCTTTAAAGTGATTCCCAGTATCCGTCGAGGAATCCTTCAATTGGTGAGCATGGAGAGGGAGGCATGACTACAAAAGGTCAGTGATAGTTTTCAAAGTACTGTGTCATCCTGTGTCTGCTTCCTTATTTTCTTTCATATAGTCAACGAAATAATCCCTAACGTTCAGAATGAACATAAGCGAATTACAATTATGTAATAATGTTCGCTCAAATACACAAACATCAATCTCATTATTTTTAAGCCCGACTACACCACACGAAATCAGTACAATTATATAAGAGCTAAAAAGTAATAGCGCTTCAAGGTAAATATGGTATTACAACCAAGCTTGTAAAAGAAATCAAGGAGTTATGCCCAATTTATATTTATAATTTAGATTTATCTAACTATAGACGGATCTCTCTTTTAAGTATTTTTTTCAAACATTGTTAGACGGAGGTTTCTCAAATTTCTACATGTAAATAATATTGTCTCCCTTCAACAATTTGATTTCTGATCAAAACGCAGTTCAAATGATGCTCTCATGTCAATGACAGAATAGAGAAGTATAAATACTGAAACAGAGTCATTTGCATATATGCATTCATATTATGAATTGATTTTACAAAAGGTGTCAAACAGCTTACATGGTTATATAGGTAAAACTTGCAGAAATTTTAATATTAGAATTAAGGAGCAAATAGCAATAGCTATTCTAAATTCGCCAACCATCTTTTGGATACAAACCATTCTTTTGATATCAACAAGGGTTTAGAAATTTTACATACAATTACTAGGGGTTTTCAGTTAGATAAATTTGAATTTTCGGAAATAGAAAAAACGTTAATATCAAATTAAATAATATAAATAACCAAATCCTTTTTGCAAATAGTCACATTTTAAATTTGTTTTCACAGTAGTTCGTAGTTAGTTACCCATCACTTATACTTTATAGTTTTGTTTTTATGTAGTTATATTTTTAATTTTAGTACACATTGTTTCCAGAAAAATATATCATAAAGTATTTTTCTTATTATTTATATAATATGTTGTCACAAGTAATGTTGCAAATATTGATGAACCATATATTTTTTTGATGTTCTTGTGTAACTTTAAGATGATGTCTCTTGTATGGGTTAATACAAATTTTGATATCTTCCTTATGGATTAAAAAAATATGGTATGTTAATTGACTTAATTTTTAGAATAACATAAAAATGATGTCTTCGGTGTGGATCAACGTGTAAATTAATACAAATTTGATGTATTTCGTGTGAACTTACCTAAATATTATTTTTTCTTAACATATTTTTTTTATTTTTTTTTTTTTTTATTTATTTTTTTTTTTTTAAAATAGAGATGCGTACACGGAATACATGTCACATCAATATTCTTACTATTTTCAAACTAAGCTAAATGCTTGTGCTATGAAAATAGGACTAACTTGCTGATATCCTGGAACGAGGCGCGAACCCCTGACCACTAGATCACTAGGCCAACGTCTTGACCACTACACCAACAAGCTACTCAGAGGCTACATAAGGATGATATGATTCGTATAGATGATGTTTTCTATGTGAATTAATATACGTTTAATATATGTATATTTCGTGTGAATTTATTTCTTATGGATTAACACAAAAATGGAATCTCCTCATTGAATAACATAATTGTGATGTATTTTGAGTGAATTTTGTATAGGTAAACATAGATGATATGTATTTTGTGAATTGACGTAAGTGATATAATATTTTCTGTAAGAATTAAAAAAAATCGTGTTTTTTGTATGTAGATTATCAGCAAGGATTAACAAAAATATGCTTTTCATGTACATGGATGTAAATTCACGTAACCGTGACACGTCACCTGGATGGATTAACAATTTTAAAATATCTACCCTTCACCCTTTGTTGGACAGTAAACTAATATCTGTTTGTATGTTTTGTTATAATGATAAAATTTAATTAATTATAATACTCATCCCTTGAGCTGATAATCTGAAAAGGGGTAACTTACTTAAATAAAATTCGCCAACTCCTATTCTACTTACACAACTCGGCCGTTTAAAAAAAATGGATTAAGTGCTCTAGCGCGTGAAAAGTTTCAGAAATAAAAGTAATAATTTCAGGTTCCGAGTGTCAAACGCAACCTGCTAACGGTAAGGGATGTCTATTTCACGAGTAAAATTGTACACCTGCACCCGAAATATTTTTAATCAGATGTTTTACTACGAAGTAGGTACGTTAATAAATAGGAAGAGCAACAAAATCTAATATATTATATTTATATTTTTTTATGCATTGTATATTTTTTTAATGAAAATACATTTTTGTTGTGAAATTGCAATTTTAAAACATAGTTCTGTGATATTTTTAATAAAATGTTCAAAGTTTATTCAAATTTAATGGAATAGATTGATTTTTTTCGTGCATCTCCTAGTGCATATTACTCAAAGATATTTGAGATTCATCGGAGTATAATGCTGATTGCTTTTAAAAATGGAATAATAGATGTATCAATTACAAAAATATTCAGAATATATGTTCCAAATTTAACGAAAACATAATCGCTTGATATAGTGGAATTATAACACGTTTCTCCGGATAGGAAATGATCCAGGATCAAATCACGGTAGTAACCAATTTTTTTTCGTTAAAAAGATGATTAATTTATTTTATATTAAGTACACATTTGTTGTATATAAAAAAATAACATTGTTTTCGATATAATTAAAATATTTTTAAATATTAATGAGAAATAAATTTGTAGGGAAATACATTTTCCATGCAGGAGTGATATATTACATATCAGTACATTTTCAGAATCTCAATAAAAAGATCTTTTTAAACAGAGACACGATTGCAAAACTCAAAAGTAGATCTTCATCGCCTAAGTTTACATCTCTCGGGAGATTTACAAACTGTTAAGAGTTCCGAACATGGGAGTTCATTCATTCGACATAAGTCTGCAATTTCTTGGCGAGGTAATCTGGCAACCCTCTACATTGGGAAGATGATAGAGCTGGACCGATGCAGAAAATAATTAAGCATCGAATATCTAAAACAAACGCAAAACCGCGTTAATAAGATTACATATTTGGAATATTGATATCTTGCATTGTATCAAAAAATTGGTAATTATTAGGTTATACAATAAATTGCCAGCAAATATGAAGGAAATAAATAGTCTTTTTCTATTTTAAGTGTAGAATGTGTAGTATCTAAGTTTAATAACTATTCATTTTTCATCTGTTAATTTTATTTTGTATGTATATCCTCTTTACCTGATGCTAATTAATATACGATATAATTTATTTATTTTTTATGTTAGTGTTGCATACCAGATGTATGAATATTATAAATTAAATTATTTTTAAAATTACATATTATATTATTCGTTCAGCGATGGCGCTAATATCACTTTAAATTATCAAACGAATGATGATACTTCTTATGAGTACAGATGTAAATACAGTATGGGGGTAGCAATTCAAATTCACCGCAAACGTCCCCAGCTGACCGACAACGCGAGCGACATCTACATCCAGGGTCCAGCCTTCCGCTGTCGCCCCGACGGCAGTATAGATTACGCCTGAAAATACTGAGTCAACGAAGTAAACTGCTAATATATAAAACAATATTTAGACCAGTGGTCATTTGTGGCCGCAAAATATACGCCTTACCCAAATCGAAGAAAATAATTTAGCAGTGTATCCAAAATACTGAGGTATATTTACGAACCTTTAAGTGAATAAGTAATAATCTGTAGGTCCCAAGGCTGCGATGGGCTGGCCATATTAAATAATGCCAGGACACCTAAGACCATGTAGATACTCTATCGGAAGCGACCTAGAGGCACATCAAGGGAGAGGTGGACAGACTGCTGGAAAGAGGACTGGAGAAGAATAAAAGAGATAGAAGTTATATAATAGCTCCACTCTGTGCTGTGGGAGAAAATAAAAAACAAAAGATTTCGTGGAGCAGGACAACCTTAAACCTACATTATTGATATGATTTTAAATAAACGGTGTAAAAAAAATTTACTTAGATGTGTCGACTAGTAAATGATTTCACTTCTGTGATATTCTTAGACATATTCAATACGAATTTACCAGGTTTCAAGAGGCGCTTAGGTGAAGTTTGTTCACAAAAAATTCAGTTTTGAGATGTCTATTATTTTGAAAACTATACTCAAAGTAAACTTTTTCTGCTAACTATGTTTTATATTTATATATGACTAGCTAAAGTACCCGACGTTGCCTGGACTTTACGCAAGAGTTATTTAGAGAGATGGGGGAAGTTTTTTTCTAAATCAAATGTAGACAGTAATTTTCCTCTTATTTTGAACAACAAGTGTGCAAAATTTCACCAAAAAGTACTAAAATTCTACTTAAAGGGATGGGAAAGGAAGATGGGGGTGGTTTTTTGAAATCATATAGACGGTGAACCTTTCTCTTGTTTTTAAGGTCAAGTGTGCAAAATTTCATCAAGCTCAGGATAAAACTGTAGATTCATATAAAGAAACAAACACACCCACCCACACATAGACATTTTTCTTTATGTACTCATATTTTCCCTGTTACCAAAAATGTGTTTATTTTAACAAGAATATTTTTATTTTTTTACATTGCATATTTTATTATTATACACTTATTACATAATTTTAATTTTAATAGAAATTTCTTTTCCCTTTAAAAGTGGCAGAAAAATTTTTGGAGACTTTATTATCACCAGATCGTAACAGATCGTTAATAATACTGATATTCCTAGACTAACTAACATTAAGGTACATATATTGTAAAAACATTTTAAGACTATTAGGGGAGTAATATGTTGTAGTGTACACATTTTAAGGTTAATAAATTAAAAACATTGTAAAAATTAAATTAAAAATTATGATGCAAGTTAACAGTTAAAGAGAATGAATAGTAATGTTTAACCATTACTATAACTGAGAATGCATACATTTACCATGGTGCATTTACCTAGCATTTTTTCAACCATTTGCAAGCTAAATATGTTGCTATATACTCGCGACCGAATTCCCACGTTATACCGTACTTAACCTTTACCATACCGTGATATAAAATACTCGTACGCAGCCGTGCTGTCAACTCATGTTACCGTAAGAAATTAGAGTTATTGAAATAGTTTTGAAAATGTGAAAACATGGTTTTGAAAAAATGGTTAATGCCATACATTTACTTTAAGTATTGAGCACTAAATATTTTTTTTTAAAAAGTAATATTATATAATTCGGAGTATTCATCAAGTTCTGTATAGGAAACTATATTGTATAATACAACCTTCCTTTTTATCTATCTTCATTTAATTAGTGAGAAAGAGACACTATTATATTTGTATGTTTGTTGTGTGATTTCTTTCTGCCTTGCCACAAATTTCATTTATGTCAACGTATTAATTTTACAACGTAATGAATTAAAAATAATTATTTTTGTAGGATTCGCCTTACATAATTAATTTTTCACTATTCATTTCTAAGCGTAAATATATTCCTTCAAACTAAATAAAATATGAAGTGTATGTTGCTTATATTTACCGAAATATTACAGATTTAATTATAGCGGTAGAACTATGTTACTGCATGGTTTGGGAAGGGTTAAGAATGCCAGTTCTAAGGTATGGTGTATAAATATCATTAATTGGTATTGTTATGAAGAAAATTATATAAAGGCGAAGAAATTAATTTGGAGATATGTATGCTTTGTGTAAGATGGGATCATATGAATCAGATGTGAGTGATGAGCTGCCTCTATTCTTATTATTCGTGTTCATTTATATCGCGGTGTACTGTGAGCATGAGGTAGATATTTTTGACTGGTGCATAAATAAATTTATTATATTATAATGTTCAATCAATACTATACGTATAGAAATTTTGTGGTGTCCTAGTGGCTAAACATTTTTTTTCATTATAATTTTTTGGTCAGAAAACAATTATTTTACTTCATGCTACCAGTTTAATCAAAGATTTGGGGTTTCCTCTATGATTTATATCGTGAGAGTTTCGGAAAAACTAATAAATTAGGCATTTTCTGTCAGTTTGTTTGCTCTCCGAGTATCGGGCCAATCTGATTGGAATGTTTTTTCACCTGATACGTTTTACGAACGCTCCGCCGGCAACATATCTAATGGTATTACTATATATGTATTTTTCCTCATAATAGAAAGCCTCCTCGGAGCCGCGAATAACTTTCTCCGCCGCAAAACCGCTGTAACTCACTGAAAAAGACTTTGCATTCATTTGTTTACTTTGGCGGCGTATTGAATGGTGAAAAAAATGGCGCTGAAGCCGCTTTCGAAAAATTTCACGCGGGAAACTTTCTCGCGTTTCTTTTTACGGCTGTAAAGTGTTTTTCCTTGCACGAGTGGCGAGAATTGGAGTTTTCGGCGTACCGACGGCAAGCGAAGAAAATATACTGATAGATTGAAAATGGAACACATCTGAACTTCTTTTGTTTGGATAAGTGAAACGCGGTTTTGTCTCTCGTTCCGCGGGTGAAAAATGAAAAAGTGTATATTTTTTTGCACTCTTCGAGAATGTTCGAGAACTTTCGACAACTTTTCTCCGCGTTGGTGAGTTTCTCAATTGATTTCGTGTCGTGTAGCTGCACCGCGGTGTACGAGTGTGCGATTTAAATGTTTCAGGGTTGATATCGCTTTATGAAATTTTACGTGTGGAATATTACAGTTTATCGTGGAATATATTTTTTTCAAAGAGTAAAATTTATGCCAAAAGTTTTGTGTTTTAATTTCAAATCTATATATGTTGTCACATTAAAATTTAATCTCTTTTACAATTCGCCACATTTACACATGATTTAAACACTTTTTATAAGGACAGCTGAAAGGCTCGGGGGGGGGGGGAATCCACCATTTCCCGGGACCGGTTTAGAGGTTAGGGCTTCCTTGACATCAATGCTAATAATAATACGCGACTTTAATTCAATTACGTATTTAAGTATAAAAGCAAAACGAAAAATGTGAAGAAATTCATTGTGGTTATTGGCAATTAAGATTTAAAATTTAGACCCTCCAGCGTCCCTTAAGTGCTATCTTTATACATAGTTTTACATACAGATAGAACATTAGATAGATCCATTCATCAAAAAGACTCCCAAAAGAGGGACAGTGGATGAGACACAACATGGATCGGATCATACTTACATAGACAGACAAAACATTTTACATATAAAGAATATATGCTGTTTAAAAATAAGGAAAAAATGAACTATCAAATTTGGTATTCGAAGCGAGTCCACATACTAATATGTGTACAACTTTCAAAAATTTGATAAATGTGGAGATTGAGGGGTGAGAATTGATGAACGTTTCATATAAATATATATATGTGAAGTGATCACTTAAGCCAGCCGAAAACAGGTCGTAAGCCCCGTAATTACCCCATACTTCCATATATTTTTCATTAAGTATAATAAAAATATATCTTTATCTCTATGAGATATTTGCTTTATCTGATATTTGTTTATTATTAATCTGTATCTTTGCTTCAGGCCCTAAATCATCTAACAAAAAGTAGTCTGACCATTCAAAATTTGGTAAACTTGGATTTTTTTGTATTCAATGCGTAATTTAAAATCTATAAAATATTTCGATTAATCGAAATAATCGCATAATTAGGTTTTTTTCTTTTAAACACTTATATCTCTGACAAGCTTGAGATTAGTCACATAATCCTTGAACATTTTATACGCTGAACTTTAGACAATGTGGACTAGATCTGTTACACTCTATATATGTGAACGCGCTTCATAACCAAGCAGTCGTTATATCATCTGGTAACCAATTGGCACGGCTTACGAGCGTCACTCGACTACCTGCCGTCTTCAGACAACAAGCTCTAGACCAGCCTTCAGTTGCTACTTACGCGTAACTTTCTACAACAATTTTAATAGAATCATCTCATAAATCTCGTATCAACCATTAGCAGTTTCTCTTCTCAAAACCACCTCTAGTCTGCCATCACACATATTCCTGTCCACGATCATCCTCATACGAACACGTGAAGTGCTGGAAGAAATGTGGCTCCAGTCTCCACACATACAATACTCTCTCATAAATATCACAAATAAACGTGCTAATTTTTTGAGGCTTCATTGACTAACTAACTAACTTACCATCACGCTGTTTCACCGCGGGGCTCGCCAGAGACGATAGAGCGCCACACTCTTCTGTCGTGACAAGCAATTCTTGCATCATCTTCATTCGTACATCTTCTCATACAAGCTCGCTGATCTTCCATTATCTGGTATACTTGGTCGTGTCAAGTCTTCCGCGGACGTCGTCTATTTCTGGTCCCACGACACTTGCGTCATATATCTTTCTTACCATTCTCTTCTCATTTATTCGTTCCATATGACCAAACTACATAAGTTATCGTTTCTTAATCTTTCTCATTGTACTTACATCAGCTTTACATTCTCTCCTTATTTCTCTGTCATAAATAGATTTTCCACATATACGCCTTAGTGATCTCATTTTCACTGCATTCAGTCTACTTTCGTTCCTCTTTTGCTAGCTTCAGGCCTCACTTCCATAACCATAACTCTATGTCTTGCCTCGGTTGACAAATTCCCGTTAGATATAATTCCATTCTAAACATCGTTCACTTTATTCCCTGCAGTCACCCTCCGTTCGATATCGTTCTCAGCCTTTCCGTTTCTATCAAACATACTTCCCAAATACACAAACTCATCTATTTGTTCTGAACATTTATTATCTACAAGTATTTTTTTGACCTTTAAATAAATACTTTTAATAATATGGTACCAACTAACGGCACCTGGATGTCATTCTTATGCTATTGAAACTAATGTTTTTTTTTAAAACGTCTTGATTTTTCTAATTTTTTAGGTAGTTTACATTATTGTCAAACAGACAAAGAAGGTATCATCTACAATAAGTGGCTTCCAAAGAAAAAAACATAATTCCCAAGGTTTATTGCCAAAAGTCCTAAAAGCGACAATTCAAGAAAAATGACTGAGAAGACGGCATCAAGTGATTCTAAGCATGATAATACTCGTCCGCGTACTTCTAATATTACAAAACTGCTATTTAATAGCTCAATTGGGAGGATATTCCAAATCTAGCTCCATTACATTTTCATAATATCTTTTTAATAACGACGCTTCTCATCAAATCGAGAAATTGCCAGAACGTTACAATGCAGGAAAATATAATTTTATTTTATTTAAAAATAAAAACGCTACGAACATATGCATAAACCCAATACCTATTTGTGTTTTGGTCGTTATTCCCATAAATATTTTTTCAGGCAAATAAATGTTACATATATCTCTCTTTAAATTCAAATTAGCTTAGGAATGATTTTGTTTCAAAACAAAAGTTATTCGAGCTAACACATAAACGTGCGTAAATTCAGGATAATAAAAAATAAATTTCAAATATCGCTGACAAATTCCTGAAACAAAAGAGCATATATCTTGAAAAGGCGGACTTCCAGGCCGACGCCCACACCAGCGACCATAAATAGGCGCCACTGCTAAAAGGTTAAACAATTCAAAACTAGCCTTCCGCGCGCACATCACACATATATCTTTTAGCCTTTGAATTCTTCATTTTATTATATAATTTTATTTGCACAAAGACATACGAGTTTCAATGGTGTAATCTCCAGGGAAATATTGTTTTTGGTAAATTATATAAAACATTTTTTAGACATAATTTACTCGTTATCAGTGCGATTTCGACCTCTTAGAATAACAAGGTTCCAACTAACATTTTGGGCTAATTTGAGTTATTGCGTGAAAAGGGTTATAAATGCATCATTTTTTTATTTCTTCCATACACTCCAACTGTATTTAATGTATATTAAAAGAAATAGTAAGAGCTACAGTTCCAACTGCATCAGATACTTATTTCAATTTATGGATCATTATTGTTAATTCACAATGATTTTTTTTTTTAATTTTTATTTCCTTCATCTGAAAATAAGTAAAGATATTAAAACTTATCATATTTGCATACTCAAAACAAAACATACATGAATATATGTTGAAATTCAATCAACACTTTTGAGCTCATTATTTCAAAACAGTGTCCATGTCAGATGGAACCTTGTTATTCTGACGAATTTCTCCAGTCTTCATTGGTTGATGTCGAATCAAAATACAAAACCACGATGCTCAGTAATAAGCACATTGACCGAGAGAGAGAGAGAGAGAGACTTAAGACACTTTTTGCCTTGTATTTCCCTTACTTTACATTTCCCGTATTGCTACTATGTTATTATATTCTGGCCTACCTTGCTACCCCCAGTTAACTTGCTCCTTTTTAGTGAAGAACCAAGATATCACTGCAATTCCGAAGCTGTTGAGAATACTGTCTCTTCGTGGTTCTAGCGCTGTTTTTCGGATGATAAAAAAGGAACACAGATATTGACAATTCAGTGTCAGAAGGTAATTTGTCCCCCCGTCGGCGAAATCCCTAAGTATGTAGTTGGCCAAAGCTGGACAGGTATATATTAAGATTTATATTGGAAGGAAAAAATGCACAGGGAGTAAGTACTCGACTTGTGTCAACAGTAATATTCTTTCGGTAGTGTTCAGTATTTATGACAGGACCAGATTGCCGATTGCAGTACGCGTGTGCATGCTCCATTAGGCTTACTATACCTACCTGTAACCCCCTCTCCTTTCTCCGTTACCACTGAGCATGGCTTTTTCTGTGTGTGGTCTATGACTTGTGAACTGTCAAGAAGTGTGAACGTTCTGCTCATGCTCGTCACTGACTTGAAGTTATTGTAAAGGTACTGCTGTCATTGAGTTTTGGTTTTCTCGTAGTGCGTGCCGAAACTGCTATTGTGTATCAGAGTGCTAATCATCGAAGAAGTATTCTGAAGTTCAGGAGAGTTGTGAATACAACAATAAAATCCGGGTAAGTCGTGTTCTTCCTGGTCGGTCCTTGCGCCGTTATTATTCTGTCCCTATACCAAATTCCTACCACCCTCCCTACATCCTGTTTCCTCATTCTATCACGCAGATAATATTAGATAATACTAATTTTCTAAGCGCGAAAAACATGTCTCATCTCATTAAAGAAATATATTTTTTTTTTATATTTAACGTGAACACATTGTGGTTCATTTTAATAATTATAAGTTTATTTTTAAAACAACTGTGAGTCATTAAAATTCACCAATCTGTACCGAAAATTCCTTTTCCTTCTCACACTTTTCACAAAAATTTGTAATTGTCAGTTTTACAAATAAACAACGTTGGTCATAAATGTAATAATTTAGTATAGTTAAAAATACATAAAGCGCCTAAAACCAAACAACATATTATAAATAACCAACTAAATTTAACAATTAGTTCTATCTCAAAAACAAATGCAGTAACTTTGGATCATTACATCAATTTCCACATCGTAATAATTTATGTTTGGTAAGTATTAGATTTATTATTTTAAAATTAAATTTGAAAAACTAAAAACACCTTAACACATGATTTAAATTGTTTTTTTTATTATCTCGATAAAGGATAAGATATTTTCCAAAATTTAAATAACTCACAGTAGTAGCAAACTATAAACAAAGTTTACAAACTATTAAATATGAAAGAAAATAATTATTTAAATAATAAGACAAAACACTTTGTCTATACCACTATTTATTGATATATCAACATGGTTCGATACTTACAGTATCTATACTAAAATTAAAAATACAATATAAATAAATATTCAAATCAAAAATATACAAATAGTCACCATTTAAATTTGTTTTCATAGTAGTTCCTACTTAGTTACCCACCACTTGTACTTTTATAGTTTTTTTTCATCAACACTTATATTTTTAATTAAAGTATACATTGTTTCCTGAAGAAAATACCATAGGTATCGAAACATATTAATGTATCAATGAAAGGTGATTTAAATAAACTATTTTGTATAATTATTTATATAATATGTGGCCACAAAGTAATTTTGCTAATATTGAAGAAGAAATAATTTTTTTTTTTTTTTCAATATCAATATTCTACATACAAACGGGTTTGGCCTCCGGTTGGATAATTTAGAAGCCCTCGAAATAAAAAAAAGCAGTAAATAGCGGTACGCCAATTCTTAATAATCAAATAAATTTATCCATTAGCCCCATACTAGGTATGTTTCCTTTAAAATCAATTAAATATCCATCAACACTGTATTTTCCTATCCCTTAATCTTCCACCTAACTGTATATGTATTCTGTCTCTCTCTTTCTCATATAATTTTATATTCTGTCTTCTTTGATATTCTGTCTAACTATGTATGTATTCCGTCTTTTTCTTTCATATGTAATTTTATATTCTATCTCACTGTTTATGTACATATAACTGTACCCTTTTTGTATTTATTGTTAGTCTTAAATACGTCCTGACGAAGCTTGAGCTTGGCAAAACTGGTTGGCGTGTAATAAAACTCGTGGTTTCATACAAAGTGATTATATTTTATTTAATAAAATAAAAATTATTGTTAATTAATATTATAAACATATAAGTATTACTACAAAGAACTATATACTAGTCGCTACGGTCTCCTTTAAAGCACTTTAGATGGCGCTCCCATTTCAGGAAGCAGGTCTAGAACTCATTTACTAATAAAGTGAGTCAACCGGGGACAATGAGGGCAAATCTTGTTTCGGCAACTGTGCGGTATCGCCCTGTCAATATGCGGGGCGCTATCGAATAACTCCCTAGTAGCATTAAAAAATGCCTACTCCAGGAGGTGAATGAGCAGGACCGAGATAGGAACCTTGAGCTTATTGCATCGGTCCTCATAGTAAGTCAAGGTCTTTCTCATTCATCGCCAGATTGGCTAATGCTGCATGGTGACGGTGCCTCGCTACCATGCTACATATGCTGTCTCTATTATTTAATATATTATTACTATATAACACACATAAATAAATTGAGAAATAAATAAAAAATTAAATTAATCATCAATTGATGAGTACACATATATCATACGCAAATATGAATGGTTTTGCAAGTCTCGTGCGATGACAACGCGTCGAGCACAATCTAGGATCACCGGGGAGCAGAGGGACGGACTAACAAGACTAAAAAGACAAAACAAAACAAAAAACAAAGTGGTCAACTCGCAGCTCGAATATCGCCCAGGTAATGATTTGAGTAACTAAAAAAAATAAAACCTATAACAAATCTGGATATATATTTATACGGGATATTAAACCTGATATTTTTATAAACACGCCATTTATATTTCGAATATTTTCTTCGAGACGGTGAGAAATACTATTTGTTTTTTTTTTCTCCCTTTGCGAACATCCAATTTCAACCGGAGACTAGGAAACAATACCCCGATAAAGAGCGCCTTCCATAAAATTCATGCATTTTCTAAGTTAACACCTCCAGACCCGCCCTGCCTTTGGTGGAACTTTGTTCCGACCCTTGGCCTCCGAACCGGATATTGTAGCGGCGCGCGGACGGAGGAGATTCCGGAAGAGGTTACATCAAAAGAATACAATCGAGGTCTAAACTACGTAAGGGTGGTAAATATAAAATGACCGCTGATTGGCGGAAACCATCCCCGTGATGTGAATTCTATTATTGGTTCGGTGGCGAAAAATTTATATTAGCGCCGAGATGGTATCTTAATAAGAAGACTCGTATACTATGTTAACGTGTAGTTGGCTGCCATACAAATTAATCCAGCACTGACAGAATTACTTAGATTTTGTCTGTATGTAAAAGTTTTTCCTCATTTTCCAGGACTAATATTAACGAGGCTGTATCGCACTAAATTACTCGCCGAGGAGGCGCCATATAATTGGTACACCCTTATCATCAGCGTGGCGCCAAAAAACTCGTGGGATAAAACGTCACATGCGGCGGCCTGTCACCGTGTAGGTACTTGCAAATATGACTATATGTATTGTTATGAATTTTAATAAAAACAGAGTATTCTGCTGACGGCAGCCATTCACGATTTGGCCGCCGTAGTGCGCCTATATTGAATATCTTTTGTGTTACATTTCTTTTGACCTCATAATTACTTCCAACTTATATTCTAGCTTATGGAACCTTTGGCTACCTACTTAAAAACCGGTACTTTATACGAACCTAGCGACGTAGGAAGCGGTCTATAGGCTAGCATGTAATATAATATTTATACTAAGGTTTTTTTATGTTAATGCAAGCTATAAAAGAATGTTGTTATAAAAAATAAACGTTGATTTATCGGCACTGAAATAAAAAATCCTTGTCTACATTCTGGTTTCAGAACAGAAGCTATGAATTTTTTAATTAATAACTTAGCCAAGATGTTTCAGAAAAAAAAAAGATTATAAGTATATCGTGTCCTTCAACACGTGTATCCCATAAACAGGTTTAAATAATTTAAAGCGAGAGTAATTTCAGAGTATCCTTGTCATAATCAAAAATATGCATTGAAATATTCCGGAAGTTGCGTCATAGTTTTTTTTTTTAATTTACGCCATTTCTTCTTGTATGAAATATATCAATATTATACACATATAAATATTTTGTAAGAATATTTTTAAGCACTTTTATATCTGGCAGTTATGTTTTTCATATGTTTTGAAAATTAATCCATGTTAAAATATTATCTAATATGTCTTTGGTGGTATAGAGAAATTAATACATTTCATTGGAGTGAAGTGTCAATTTCCTTTGAAATGTGGATTTTGTACTGACTTTTTTTTTACTAAGGGTCACAGACTAGTAAATGAATAGATATGATATGAAATGTATACATAGGAGAGGGATTTGGAACATTATTTGCGGGACGAGAGGCATCTACAAACATTTATTCAACGAAATATAAATCCGATAGCTTATGACACATTTATACAACATTAAATGTATTTACTCTTCGAAAATTAAATCTTTGTGTAAACTAGACGTATTTTTTACAATAATTCATATTTTATTATTAGTGTTTAAATTTTTGTTCCAATCGAGTCATATTTTTAAAAAAATTCGCGAAACTTTTTGATTGTGTAAGTGGCACCAAAGTGATCACATGGGTGCCACCGAAATAAAAATTTTGTGACAAAGTTTGCGTTAGTTCATGTTTATTTATTTGGCGGTCTATGCTAAGGGTTTAGATGGAACAGGACGTAACCAAAATAATGTTTTATTTTTATTGGTACAGTCAGTATATACTATGTAAATAAAACGTAAAATTATTATTAAAATGAATTTTTAGAAATATTATTAAATACTTTAATAACCTTTAAAGAATAGCCTACCTCGACACATGATAATCCTAGTGAGGGGGTATTATTATTAATAACTACAAAAATATATATAAAAAGAGGTGTTTTAAAAAAAAATGTAACTTTTCGATCGCGCCTTAAAAGATTCACATAAAGTACACTCGACACAGTAATTTATTCTTGTATTTTTCGTACATTTCGCACTTTTGCACTATGCAAAGGAGTATAAAATTGCGGTAGGAGGTGAAAAGTTATTTATTGTGGTTTAAAATGAGTTGTGCATTGTAATATCTTAGACCCGAACCGGCAAAGGGTGTATCGAAGTTTCAACCCCTATAACTTGTGTTATTTAAATTTGTTAATGCGAGTTTAACTCATGTATTTATGTGTTTTTGGAAACAAACCGTGTTAATATTGTAGCATACGAAACGGTACTTAACTAATTCTAATTATCTTAATTAATTTGATTTTTTAACCTTATTTTTTGATGTGAATCAGAATAAACCTAGTTTAAATTCTGCACAAGAGATATATTTTGGATAAGGGCGAAAACCATACGCAATACATACAAAAAAAATTATGATATCAAGTGCATCTAGATGCAACACTGGAGATAAAAAAGCATTACGTACTTAACTAAGGTAAACGCCCAGTGCCATAATATTCACTTGACTGGAAAATAATAATTTTCTAAGGTACGAATTAAATTTAAGGTTGTGACCTATATTGCATTTTAGCAACCTCAACAGCTTTGCTATTAATTAATATACAAGGCTATTAATATACAAGGCGACATGCATTGCGCAAATAAAGTATGTGTAAGTTTGGGCCTACAAAATGACATTTGGTTTTGACCGCAGCCAACAACAAAGGCCAGCGGATTCCTCTGATAGCCTTAACGGGAGCGTATAGAACCGCATCCACGGTATCTCTGCCCGTTATAGTAGACGTCCTCCCGGTTGACCTGGAAATCCTGGAGACCTGGGCCCATAGGAACCTAAAAATGGGTCAGGAAGTGACTTATATAGGCGTCATTTTTAACCAACGGACGGGTTCTTGAAAGATCTGGTTCTAAGAATGAGTGCAGTTGACGCTTGGAAAGTGGCAAGAGAGGTGAAATACGGCAACGTGGGGAAGATGGATATAATCCTAATAAGTTGAAAGGCAATCAAGTTGAAACCTCCAGACCTAAATCATTTTGAATAGCATATGATTACGGGGCATGGACAATTCCGAAGTAAAACTGTTTGAGTTTAGACTTGTGGATGCCCCGTGGTATACATGTGGAAGAGGTAAATAGACGCTTGAGAATATTTTGTGGAATTTTGAGATACTTGGAGATGCACGTGAACGTATGATTGGTGGTTTGACTGAACTTAGACATCGCCCGCCCAGGAATGCAAACCTAATCACTAATGTAACGAATCTTGTTTTATATAAGGAATTTATTCGGGTATAAGTGACACGTTGGAACTCCTTAGGTAAGTTGTTAAACTTTCCTGCGTGAGTGGATATCTCCACCTATGCGCCTACCTCTCACTCTTCATACCTCGTGTTTTGCAACTCCGTTTGACTGCCCTTGTCATTCCATTTTGTGTTTCATCCACTGTCTTTTGGGAGTGATGAATGAATCTCTGAGTCTGTCTTGATTTACTACACATTAATTTTCTATCTATATGTAAAACTATATATTTTATGGATTTATATTATATTTTGAATAAAGACAGTATTTAAGGGACCCTGGAGGGTCTAAATTTTTTAAATTTTACAAAAATTGCTAACAACTACATTGAAATTCTTCTCTTTTTTTCGTTTTATATACTGCATTGAATTCGTTATCGAATTACAGTCGCGTATTTTTATTAGCAAGAAAGGGTGACCCCCCCCCCTCCACCTGTCCTTTATCAAAGCTATGGTTACTAAAACACAATACAGGAAATCGTTCAATTTAGACTGATGTATCAGCTGTGTCTCGTGTGTCGGATTTGATCTTGAGCGAGAACGCGCCAGGCGTATAAACGACACCGGACTAATTATATTAGTAAGGCTTCAATATTTTATCATGTATTAGTTACTGTATATATTAATTAAGAAGTTTAAGAATATTATCACGATATTGAAATAAATATTTCTAAATAATAACAAAAATGAATTACTTATTTTAAAAATAATTCAAATCTTTCTAAAATGTATTCTCAAAACCTATGTGCGCTAGAAGATTTTGAACCCTATTCAGCATCCCAAACTACATAAAGAAATTACATTATTTTCAACAGGAAGAGTTTGATGCTGACCAGAATCACAAAATACGACTTATGTCGCACAGCTGCAAAGTGATTAAATGGAAATACAAGGAATTGAAAAGACGACGTACACCAATTCAAAACAATTTATTTTAAGCGTATTTGTGTATGTAACTTAAAATATGAAATTTTTCACTTAAATTATTTGTCCGAGATAAGTAAAAAATATAAAATCAAAATATAGTAAATTATACAAAAATAAAGCCTCCAATAAAATAAATATGTATATCGAATTACTTATGAGATATCAGTGATCGAATTATCTATAAAAACTACTTTCGGTCGGTTCAGAATTTATTGAAGTTAAATACAATGGTCTTAATAATAAATATACGTTAACTATACGGTAGAGATCAGAGGTGACATCGGAAGCTGCCGCTGCGTTGGATGTCGGTAGGTAAAGTGAGCAAGGTCGCCTGCGTTCACGTATATTTCTATTTCTCTAAACTTGAGATGTTCAGTGCATGAAGGCGATTTATTTTTACCATATTATTTCAGATAACTCCAAAATTTATTTAATAATACTACTGTCAAAATTGTCCTTTTTGTTATTGTTCCTAATATTACAAGTTCCAAATTTTTTTGCTCGGTTGATTTATTTAATGTTTTTTTCCATATTTTCTAAATTGTGTTTTATGGTAAAAGGCTCTTTTCATTACATATGAAAAAATGGAAGAAAAATTGATTTCGCTAAATAATTTCAGATGATGGTGTTAAAAAATTATTTGACTACCTTACGTAAGAGTTAAAAAAAAAAATCATCCTAGTGGATCATATTTTATACATCCCTGGTTACCTTAGAATTGTCGGTTCGTTACAAACTTCAAGGAAGTTGTGGTACGTTGGTTCTGAGACACAATTTATACAAATTGTATAATATTCTCCCGAGAAACTTGTAAATTCTAGAACGTTCCAAGTTTGTAGAAAATTTCAGCAAGGGACCGACATATTTAAATAAATTAATCATAGAAAATTAACTAACAAATGGTAGCCCAGTACTATATTCATGTATACATATATATATACAATCAGCACTTTCCCATCCAGCATGAATGAAATGGCCTGTGCAATACCATTTTATTTTCTTGATGCATTTAATTATATTATTTATCTTATCCACCGACTGCGTATGACCCCCAGAACGTCGCTCTTATCCTACACAATACAACAGTCTACACTCCGAATTCTGTATTATTTACGTTGTTCATTGTTAACTGTATATTGTATAATAAATTCAGTGTCATTACGTGAGTACCAATCGCTTAATTTCGCTCATGTCCCTTTTATCAATACTTACCGTATCTTCAAAGTAAACCAAGATACATACCGCGACATATACAAATACGAATGATAAGCCTTTGCTGAAGCTTGAACCTGCAGTTAGAAAAGTCCTGAGAATACCTCATGGAAAGATTCTGGTGAGGGCTTTCAGAAGTCATATTTATGTAAACTTAATACGACTTTCTGAACATACACGGAAAACTGGAAAAAACTTTCAGAGGGTTAATAAAGATAGAAATAAAGTTAGGGTTAGGTTTGCCTCAAAGATCAATAATAACGGTGTTTCTACCCTTATCCAAAAGGCAGAGGTGTTGCGAAAATGTAGATTTTTAATCTAGAAGTTATATATGATTCAAAATTTTTGATTACAGTGAATTAACACGTTACGTTTTGTAAATCGTTACAAAAAATTGAAAACGAATATTTTATTACTTTTAAAATTAGCAATATTAACATTGTGGTTAAAATTCATATTTTTTATTTATTATCTTTGTTTTATTAACCACTTGAATTGAGTTTAAATACATTTACCGGTTTCGAAAAATACCATTTTCTTCTTCAGGATACATAACTAACCAAAAATATATAGCATTGTTTCTTCATCAGAATCTATGTATAAAAAATTTTAATGCTATATATTTTTGGTTAGTTATGACATCCTGAAGAAGAAAATGGTATTTTTCGAAACCGGTAGATGTATTTAAACTCAATTCAAGTGGTTAATAAAACAAAGTTAATAAATAAAAAATATGAATATTTTGATATATGAAAAAGCTGCCAAAAATGATACAAAATAGTAATATTTTCAAATTTACACAGGATAGTTGGTACAAAGGTTGGCTAGGCAAAAATCAGTTAATTTATTTATAATTCCAGTCAAGTGACAAGGTATCAGTTATTCAAAATATGTGTGTATTTTATGTAAAATATGACTCACTTCATGACATGTGTATCTGGCAAACAAACAGGGAAATAAATATTATATTTTATGCGTTTATCGAATATTTTGGTTAAAATATGTAGACTCATTAGTTTAAAGTATCTACGTGTATGTAAAATTGAATTTATATATGTCTGTCTGTTTTTTACATAATATAAATAAAATTTTGCGCGGTTACTCTTTAGGATTCCTTACAAAACATAAGCACCCACCCCACACCCCCTGATCAACTCACCTTCTTCCCCCAATATAAATGTGTATTATATTGAATACCATCCTACGATCCACATTTTTCTCAGTTGCACTAACTTTAATAAATTAACTTTATCCCCCCCAGACACCTAACCATCCCTAATTCCTAACTCTCCCTTAGGGCCTGCGCAAAACAATGGCACCCCAATTCCCCCCCAGCTACTAACCATACATTTTAAATTAAATTAAATAAAAATTATTATGAGGTGAGTCGAGGTAAATGAATCTACAGAGGAAGTGCATCTATATCTCCTAATTACGTTTGAAATTGGATTCTAGGGACGCAATCTATTAAAAAATAATCTAAATCAATTTTAAAGGGACAGTCCAGAGATGGTGCAAATCCAAACATAAGTGTGTTTGTAATACCATTTCAAATTATCATGATTGTTTAATGTCAACTTGCGAGTTGTGTATGGCTTTTCTATCTTTCGTATATCTCGATATTACTAATATTTTTAGTTTGAGTTGTAATTTGTGATGTACATATTAGTTTAGTGATTATTTCAGCGGATTACGATTTATAAGACCAGATACACTTACCCTATAAATATTACACCGTGAGGGAAGTGGGAAGTGTAAGTGCATTAACGAAGTGGTTGATATGGTACCCCATACATTTTTGTATGAAAACTTTGTCAATTAATGATGTGTAGACCGTCTCATTATGTTTTTTAAATAATCAACCAGTTTCAATAACAATCACTATGACATGTCGCACTTTCCCCGTCTAAGCAATTTTATTAGACATTTTGGAACTTAACACGTTTTACCCGTCATTAAGGACCAAAATAACTCATTTATATTGTCATTAAACAGATCAGTAAAGACATTTTCATTACTTGAACAATTTTTCAGAAATGATACAAATAGATGCTCTTACCCCAAATTTGGGGTAAGTGCATCTACTCGTCCAATTTTCACAAAATGCTTTCAATATCAACTACCCTAAAAGGTTGTATTCCGATTTTTAAAAAACTTCAATAAGGAAACGGTTAATGATCCTTCTATCAATATTTCAAAGTCAAAAGTTGGATAATGCACCTTCCCCGGTTTGAAAAGCGATCCAGGTTCGAATCCCGGTAGCGCAACAACAATGTTTTTCGATAAAATTGATTTTATACGTAGGCATATATTTATAATTAATACATTTAATTCGTGTTTTTTTCATTTATTTTAGTAACACGGTAGATATTTAATGACGTGAATTGAGATTTCACTAACCGAACTCCGATTTAGTATTGATTCTATACAAGATAATGGTTCGACTTATGACGAGCATGTTAAGGCAGTTAGTCGTTCAGGAACCAATTAAAATGTAAAATTGTCAATTTTTCTATGTATCGACTATTTTCACGTAACCGTGTGTACGAACGAGACTGTATTTTTCCGATTTTTTTCAAGCAAAATACGGTAAAAAATAATACTTACTCCAATATCTCTTTTCGTAATACTTTTTTGAGAAAGATAATAATATTTGTATTTAATATAAAAACACACGAGTGAGATTTGTGACTTTGAAAAAGTTAGCAGTTCCTAAAAATTAAGCAATTTACCAACTCATTGTACATTTTTGCGCTGACCGAACTTTTTGTTTGGGCGTTATTATTTTCCCTAGAATAACAGAGGGCGATATATTATTACCCCGCGCCGAAAACAAATACGTCCTTAAGGTCTGAGGCCGAGCCTTCAAAAGTTAGCCCTTGTCTAACAGGTGTTACCTCGCAAGGGAGAATGCCAAATCAGGGTAGTTGCCCAAGTTTTTCAACCTTTTGTTTCATAAAATATCCACCCTGTATTGTGTGATAGTGAGGGGGTTAAATAACTGAAGCATAATAATAAAGAATTAAGAAGAAGTCATCGAGAGTAAGGCTTAGAAAGAGAGAAAATAAACTGAAGAGTCAGAAAAAATATTAGAATTCCTGTTAATTAATTCATTTCACTATCATCATTTTCATGCCTTTACCCTTTTTTATAAAGGACAGCTAGAAGAGGGGGGGGGGGGGGGGGCAACCTTTCCCGGTACCGGTTTAGAAGTTAAAGCCTCCTTGTCGGTCCCACTCATCAAAGCTAATAAAAATACGCGACTTTAATTCAATTACATATTTAAGTATAAACAAAACGAAAAAGGAGAAGAAATTCAATATTGCTATTAGCAATTAAGATCCCCTTACCCTAGGATAGACGGGGACAGTGGCGTAATCAGGCCAACACAGCCAATGCTATTAGGGCTCGCTTTAGACGAGGCTCAAAAGGTCAGTTTTATAGTATGGATATCTTGGTAATAATTTTTTAAATACACCACAATAAGAAGTAATATAAAATATGTAATAATCATCTCGAGTGTGAACATAAAAACGTGAAAGAATTATCAATGTAAACAATAGTATCCCGCTAATATATTGTGTTAGAGACCAGACTCGTAAAACTAAACAAAAAAATCTGTTGCTTGTAAACACATTTTTTTTGTTTTTTTCATGAAAGTTTGAATATCATAGGAGACAACAAACCTATTATGTTCTTACTATTTAATGGATGTAACTGCTTACAATTTTATTTATTTATTTATTTAGACATACGTATTTTTGTTGTAACAGAGGTGAATATGTGATAATATAACATGATAAACAAAAGATACAATTATATTGCAATTAAATACTCGTAGTTTACTGTATGGGATAGAGTAGACTCCACCTCTGATGTATACAGCGTGGTCCTGGCTACTTTGCTAGACTGAAGTCTGTGTTAAAGTAGCCAGTTTTTTTCGTGAACTAAATTTTTAAATAAAAATGTAGCAGGAGTGTTGTAAAACTAGTGTTAGCGTAGTCATACTGTATGGGATAGAGTAGACTCCACCTCTGATATATACAGCGTTGTCCTGGCTATTTTGCTAGACTGAAGTCTGTGTTAAAGTAGCCAGTTTTTTTCGTGAACTAAATTTTTAAATAAAAATGTAGTGGGAGTGTTGTAGAACTAGTGAATTATTAGTGTAGGCACTGTATAATGATTATGGTAGAATGTTGGATAGTCATTCTTCTGATTGCTCTCTACCCGATTGGATCATATATTGGGTCCATATTTGTTTAATATTATTGAAGTTGAACGATTTCCAGTTGGTACTGAGTGTGTTGTACAGTTTCGGAGCTAAGAACATGTAGAATCTTTGATAAAATGTCGTTGTTGCTCTCGGAACTGGAGTGTAGTATACTAATATTCTTATATCTTTTATGCAATGTGCATATTAGGAGGTCCTTTTTTTCATTTGTTTTGGGGTACAATTATTATAATTACGCTATTGGTTGGCGGCTCAAATTCTATACTTTATCTTTGTCTTGCGCAATTTCAGTACTTGATAGCCAAGACCCTATCAGTCATTAATTTATAGCTGTTCTTCCTCAGTCTAGATCGACTTAAAGGCTTTAGAATGCCTCTGGCATTCCCAAAAATCGATCAGCTGGCATTGTCCAAGCCATCTAAACTGTTGGTACTTCTCATTCATTCTAATAACGATACTCCTATTACTCCCCTAAGGTTACTCATTTCAGCAGCCTTGTTTCTTGATCTCACTCTTTTCAATACGGTCCGTATTTGGTGACCATATATTAACCCTTCCCAAACCATGCAGAGTAATACAGGTCTACCGCTCTAATTAAACCTGTAATATTTTGGTAAATAGACGCAACACGCAATTCATATTTTAGTTCAATTGAAGGAAAATATTTACACTTAGAAAAGACTAGTTAAAAATAAAGTATGTAAGAAAAATACTGCAAAAATAATTCTTTCAATTGAATATGTTATAAAATGAATACGTTGACAAAAATACCATTTGTATCAATACAGAAAGAAATCACATATTAGTTTCGCAGTGAAAAGAATGACAAACATTCGAATATAATGGTGTCTCTTTCTCACTAATTAAATAAAAAGGAAGGTTGTATTATATAATACAACCTTCTATACAAGACTTGATGAATGCTCTGAATTATAATATTATACATATTTTTGTAATATTTAATGCTTAATATTTATAGTAAATTTATGGTATTAACAATTTTTTCACATTTCAAAGGCTAATAGAACTCTAATTTCTTACGGTAATTCGAGTTTTTTATATCACGGTATTAAAGGTTAAAGTGGGCCTATACGTGGCTTGGTTTTGACACTTGAACATAACGTCACTAACAGCCTCGATTCTTTATGTTTCCCGTTGCTAGAAAAAACCAATTAAGATATTTCATTTGTCGACTTGCTTTAGTTGCGCCCCTTGGATTCTGATCGTGAACCGCTCTTAGTCTCTGAAGAATCTCCAGATGTGAAGAGGATATGATAATTTCGATTGTAAGTAAGAATTTTGGGTAGGGGACCTGGGAGATGGGTTTAGGAAGGTTATTGGGAGAATGGTACCGTAGAATCAGTGTAACTGATTTTGATTAATTGAGATTTGAAAAGATACTCACCTGATCTCAAGTGTCTACGACGTCTCCAATCTTCATATAGTCACCACCAAGACTACAATATGCAGTATGCGAGGATGTCCAATTACCAAACTGATAACGCCAATCTTTTCAGTCTGACTAAGAGTAACTTCACAGTTTTGATGTTTTCACCGTGGCGACGACACTCGTCCGAACAGAAAGTCCAGCATTCCTTCCAACCAGCAGCACGCTAATCTTCTCACAGATCCTACTAGGGGGCCAGAATTCACCGCGTCTAATAATCCTTAATGCAATTATCTTCTTCTTCATTGGCCCCGCGAAATACTGTCCAGCGCTCAATACATTTACCCTGCCAGCTCTCGCGGAAATGTTTCACTATACCGCTAGGAGGCCAGTCCTCGCGTCATGATTGATCCAACAGATCGTGCGCGCAACAAATGCAAATTCTAGGCACATTACAATAAGTTTATGCAAAAACGAAACATTGTCTTCTTACCACCATTTTCTATATGTTTGCATTATTGATCTTCATGCGTCCTTGAGTAGGCTTTTCCTTGAGGTTGTGCATTCTCTATTATGGGTACCAGCCTTGCTAGGTCATCCGCAAAGAGTTAGAAATGAATTTCAGTCTCCCACTATAACTTATAACTTATAAGACTCTCTGTATAACTTCTCCAGCTTAAACAGAACTTATTCTCTCTGTTCATAAACAGAGCAAATGGGGTTGTTTTTTTTAATAAATATGTTTTTAAACAATGCACAACCGCCAATGGGTTATTGTAAATAAACTAAAACAATTATTAATTCAAATTGACGGACCATTTTACTTTATCGTGGCTTATTTCTCTACGCTCGAGAGATGGAACCTTCACAGCCATACTGCCTTCTTCAATTAAAAGTTTGTTGGAAAACCCTTTACTTGGAGTTTCTTAAAGAGGCCATAGTAACGTTTGTACTGTAATTATTAAAACAGGTATTCGAAACAGGTTTCTTATATTAAATAAAGTCCGTAGCTAAGTAAGAAGAAAGTATTACTGAAAATAAATGTGTAAAATTTTATTTTTAATTCCTATTTTAGTTCAAGTTTAGTTTCAAAGCGTTTTCTTCGATTACGACCACGAGACCTCAAAAAACCTTATTTTAAAAATATAAAAAATATATATATATATTGCTATCTGCCAATTCCGTCTCAGCTACGCAATCTTAGGTTGGGATGGAGTTAGGAAAACTGTCCTAAATTTATTAGTAATCTTATTAAATTCCATTTTTAGGTAGGTAGATCATAGGTTTCCCTTTGACTCACTATTTGAGGAATGTCAGTTTTTTTGATATTCGACGATTCTTTGTAAAAATCCTTTGTTTTCATTTGAACAAAGACCTATATCAGATAATTAAGCTACGAGAGTAAAAGAGAATAGGTTTACCATGAAGCCTAAAATGAGAACGAGCTTTGGTCAATCCTTCCATATGTTTCTGGCCCTCAAAGCCTACAACATTTTGCCGATTAGTATGAAAAAATTGTCGATGGGCAAACTCAAATACTATCTTAGAAGCTAGTTATCGTATGTTGGGGTATTAGCAGAAGGAAAACTGGGCAAGATTCATGAAAATGATCACATGAACAGAACTTCACTTTACATTAATTTTCTTTTTGTATCATGGAAAAGCAAAAATATTTTAGTTACGTTATTAGAATAATTTTATAATCCTATTTACTTCATTTTTTAATATTTTTGGTTTAGATTGGGAATTTAGTTTTTGAATTTGGTTCATATCTGAATGTTAAAAAAAGCATTATTGACATATTTATACATTTTTTTACACCAAAAAAAATGTACAATAATAAAATAGAATTATGAATTACAAATAAATTGCTATTAATTTTGAAAAATTATTATTTTTGAGTGGTATGCATATAATTATCATCTCTGATAGATTGAACCTTTTCCTGCTAGATTTAATCTAAATCTATGCTTGCTGAACGCCACTGGAAATTCGAGTGCTTTGAAGAGTTACTCCATTATGTGTAATCGTTTTTCTTGATATCAGTAATGTAATCTAACTTATTTTTTAAAGTTAAATTCTACGCTACTGCGTGTACGATTAACGTGCTCAGTAAAATATAAATTTTATCCATTTAAAAATCTAATTTAATACAATTTTAAAAACAACTTATTTCACGTTTCATCACAACACTCAAATTAACGACTATATTCAACATAAAAATGCAAATATTGAATGTCAGCAAAAAAAAAAGCTGAAACAAACTTTGAGTTTCTAGGCGATTATAGGCTAAAGGGGCTCCATGTTTCCAGGAGTGCTTTCTGCCTAACCGGGTATATTGAATAGGGCTTAAAAACATTTACATATAAAAAAGCTGCTTTACCGAGCTGCATTTTTTCCGATACGGGGGATACCATTATGCATTTATCTAAGCAGTGCAACGATGCCATTTTTAGCTTTTATGGGAAATCCCATATTATGTGAAAATAAATCACTTGTTTTTTTAAATTTACTTGAGATTTCTGTTATAGATCTACCAAAAATGTGAAATATTATTATTGATTCTAAACTGCTGCGTTCATTTAAAAATATCATTTTTGTTGAACATAATTATGGCCTAGCAATAGAATCATGCCAACATTAATATAATCAAATTAAATTTATTAATTAAAAATATATTTATATTTTTTATTTATTATCTTTGTTTATTAACCACTGAATTGAGTTTAAATACATCTACCGATTTCAAAAAATACCATTTTCTTCTTCAGGATGTCATAACTAACTAAAAACATATATTATTGTTTCTTCACCAGAATCTATTTAAAAAAACAACAAATATTTAAAAAATAAATTTAGTATCTAACTCAAATTGTTACTTAATAATTATTTTTAAATAATTATTGTTTTTTTTTAAATAGATTCTGGTGAAGAAACAATAATATATATTTTTAGTTAGTCATGACGTCCTGAAGAAGAAAATGGTATTTTTCGATACCGGTAGATGCATTTAAACTCAATTCAGTGGTTAATAAATAAAAATCATGAATTTTAACCACAAAGTTGATATTGCTAATTTCAAAAGTATAAAAGTATATTGTTGTTGTTAAGGGGATTCAAACCTGGATCTCTTCCAATCCGGGGAAAGTGTATTTTTCTATACAATTTATTTTATATGCAAATCTTTCTTATTATAAGATCACAATCTTATTGGGAAGTTGTAATTATTCAGAATATAGGTCTGTGATATTTTAAATACTGACTAAATGTATTAATTAGAAAAATATAATTAAAGATATATTAAAAAATGTAACATATAGGTTCGAAAATTTGTCGTCAAAAATAAATTCGCTTTAGCATCGTTGGATAATGGACCTTCCTTGGTTTGGAAAAAGATTCAGGTTTGAATCCCGGTGGCAACAACAATATTTTTCGATAAAATTGATTTTTTAAGTATATATTTCTAATTAATCATTTAATTTGTATTTAAAAATATCACAGACCTACGTTTTTGATAATTACAACTTCATAATAAGAATGTGTTCTCCTTAATAATATTTATATAATCTCCGGAATTCCAAAAATCTTTCCCTTGTTTTCTTATCTTATAAAATTATATAGCTGTCCTTTTCTATATATTCCATTAATATGACATTAAAATATTATCAGTGTTGAAACTATTATTGTCTCTTTTCATCTCATATAAATAAAATTATATAGCTATTCATTATAGATTAATGAAGTACATGTACATTATATTCTACTCCATGCATTCTAGTCTTGAAGTTATTTTTTCCAAGTACTCTTTCCAAAACCAACGATCCAGATTTAAGAATCTAATCGAGAGGAATATAGCCAAGGGTGATCGTTCTAACAGCGATGCAAATAAGTACTATACATATTAAACCGTGTAAGAAATTTTCTACACCAACATTTGCAAGGAAAATTTTGTGCGTCTTCACGATTAAGATTTTTATGAAATTATCGAGTCGAGATAATTTCTAAGACATGGATTTTCCTCCCGCGAGACTCTTCTTCAACATCTTAAAGATTCGTCGTCTCATTTTACTTTTCTTGTAAGTCAAACGTCAAATGACATATTGAACGGAATATTTTTTTGTTATTTGTAATTTCCTTCTGTTTGTGTTCCTAGGTTCTAGGTGACTAGTTTGGGCGCTGTTAAATAGGACATATACTCGGGTTTCTCTAATATACTGTTCCTACCCGCATCAATTTAAATCTCTGATTTTATCTCCAGATTGAAATCTCAACACATTTTAATAGTACTGATATATATCTCATTGTGTCTCATTACGTAGACACTGGCCAGTTTTTGCACAAACCCTAATAATGATTCTTAAAAATAAAACTGTTGTTAATTAATTTGTATAAAATTTAAACTATTTCTCATCTCTGTGACTGAAATAACAATTCTTTAAAAATATGTGAATATGGTGTAGTTAAAATAATTTAATAAGTCGAAAAAATGAAATGGTAATGGGCAGGAGGAGAATCAAGAAATCAAATGTATCTAAAACACGCTGGACTGACTCTGTGCAAGTACGCAGCAGAGATAAACAGAGGTCAGAGAAAAGTGGGAGACACTATCTAACAGTTGACAAAAATACGATGTGATGAAATACAATATAATGAAAACGTTCAATTACGATTTTTTATTATTATTTAAAAGATTCTTCGTCATTAATCTTTAGAACACCTATGTATGTCCATATGTTATATTTATTTATCTTAGAATGTGTAAATATTTTCTTTCAAGACATGTGTATTTCTTTTATAACAGAAAATTTTTCGTTAAAATTTAAAAATATATACGTTGGCTCAATCCCCATGGCCTTGTAGTTCATATTTTCTTGTGTTTTTTCAGTATACACATGCGAACAAAAATAATAAAAATCAAGTCCTCGCATAGTCCAGGCCAGACAAATAGCGTTTGTTTACAATCAGAGCGCATATTTGCAGAGCGGCGTCGTTCGCTAATTGGAAATTATTTTTCCCTAGGAGATTATTTTCAAAACCGAACGAACGTACGTAACCAACACCGCGCGTCCGCGACCCCTCGCCGTCGGGGGGATGAACTTTGCGGGAGCAGCCTGAAAATAATACACAGGAAGGAATATGAAAAAGTGCAGTAAATTATTAAAAAAAAAAAAAAACAAAATGATTCAACTAATTACGGATGTGTTGTTCATGTCATGGAGTATTATGCTATTTGTTAAGTGTTGGGTACCAAATTTGGAATTACAGTGAAACCTCTATCTGTCGTTTTTGAAGGGACCTATTGAAATAAACTATGAATGCAGGAATATAGAAAAAAGTAACATTTTTCATACTTAAATGTATAACACATATTGTAAAAATGATACATGTTTCACATGTACATGAATGTGTTTAAATAAAAATAAAATTAACTAAACTTTGTATTTTATAATGTTAACTGGCAGTCAGTAGCAGCATTCTCTCTCTCTCTCGAATGTTCCATTCATTGTTTAAGAGCGCCGTTAATCGAAACGAAGCATTTAGATACGAAGTATGCTACGTAATTTAAACGATTAATGCGGTAAAATTATGCATAGAGGAACAATCCGTGCGATCTATTTTTGGAGGTTTTGTATGAAATCAATTCGGGAATGGAAGAAATAAACGATACATGCGGGAAAACAATGCAATTCGAGGAACGATCGATCGTAATTTCACTATATATAGTATACAAGTTCATTTGAGTCCCGATATAATCTATATTTCAATGATAGAACTTTCCCTAAAACAAACCACACATGTAAATGAAGATGTTAATACCATAAAAAAGTGGACGGATGATAACTTACTATCAATTAACACTGATAAAATATACTTTCTACGATTTGCTATTCAACAGACTATTATAACACTGAAATTAATATTAAAATTCACACCAAAGCCTGTACTCAAGAAAACTTTTGTGACCAATGTTCATCAATTGAAGAGAAAGACTGTATCAAATACCTAGGAATAGTATTAGATAACGAACTAAAATGGAAAGAACATATCTTACAAACAAAATAAGGAAAATTGCCCACATATTTTTAAGACTCAGAAACATCTTATAGCTTACAAATCTGAAAATTATATATTACACGTTTGTACAGTCATATTTGCAATACGGATGGGGAGGACCATATAAAACTTATATGTCACAATTATAAATCACTCAAAAAAAGATAATAAAAATTATTCTAAAAAAAAAAAGACTATCCAAGTATACAACTTTTCACAGATTTCAAAGTACCAAAAATATTAGACATATACCAAAAAAATAAGTAATCCAAATTTTCTAAATTAAAAATCAAATAAACTTTAGAAGCGAATTCCGATCTACAAGATTTAGAGTAAAGCGTAAAGAAGACGTAATCATGCGCCGATTGGATGTAATGAACGAATTGCGCGATCTCCGGGTCACGCGTCCCGCGTTGGGGGCGGGGAAAAAGAAAGAAATAAGGGAACCTGGATATAAGGGATAAAGATCGATGATGGGATAGGGGTTCCAGTCGAAGGACCAGTGATCTCGGGGTACCAGGTTTCTGAAGGGCTACTCGCCTTACCTTGTGTATGACGCCTCCGTTACCCACGCAATCGCCGTGGAGAATCATACAAACGGCAAATCTCCGCTTCCAATTGAAGACGGCGATATCATAACTTCACCCGCGGTACACACAAAACAAACAAATACTCCCGTGATCAAACACAATATCACAAATTACAGTGCTAGTGCACTGAAGCTGAACAAATCCACACCGCCAATGCTATCGCGAAATCTATCTTGCCATAGACCGCATGGATAAGAAAAGATGACAGATATCGAAATACTTTCCTATCGTTTCGTAAGATAAAAACAATCTACATTTCATTTAAAATTGAATATATATTTACGTACTGTTATTGAATATATAGAAGAGAAAACATTTAAGTAATCTTAACCTAGAGATATTAAAAACACGTTAGACATTTTTTTACTTATAATTTTCTACTTTTTTTTACTGGCAAATGCCATCCGATCCATAAATAATATATAGATGTGGAAGCGCAATATATAATAAAGATGAGGAAGGCTTGTACCAAGTGCAAAGGATGCTAGCTAAAGGCTGCATATCAGGAAGGTTAAGGAGTAAGAGAAAATTTGCCTCAAGGCCAATGTTATCCTTGTCCTCTGTGTATTGAAGATTTGAAATAAAATATCAACAAAAAGTATTTATATCTCGCCACTGAATTTATTGCAATAGGTTACAATGGTTGAAACTTAATTATAAATGCTCGATAAAAATTATAGATTGAAGATTAAACTGCTGATCAGAGATTCATCGGTATTTATTGTATGACTTAATAATAAGAGTCTTACATTATTTTATTTATATGATAATAACTGTTCATGTTTAATTATAAAAAATATTTATAACATCTATATGGATACTAATATTTTTTATGGCACAGGCTCAGTTCAAAAATGCAACAAATGAATGTAGTGTGTCGCGTGATTAGACCATTTTGACATCTAAACCAAATTTCTGTGCGGTAGTTTTAAATATATTATCAATTCTTCTCAATTTTCAATTTTCCACATATATATATTTTTTTAATTTCTTAACCGTTTAAAAGTGTACTCCGTAAATTCATCACAACTATCAGACTCGGGACAAAACTAATGAATATGTTATTTTAAAATTGTTCAAATTAGAAATAGGACAGAGACATGCATAATACATTGCTCCTAGACTGTATAACCAACTGCCAAAATCAACTAAATTAGCAGCAAATATAAATGTGTACAAAAAAGAGGTTCTAAAATGGCTTAAAGGTCTTCAAAATTATCTTTCTGATTCCCAATTTCCAATCAAAACATTTTTTATATTTTGTTATTAATTTTCACATTGTATTATTATAGACTTTGATCTTGTTTTATATAAATATAGATAGCCACCCCCATAATTCAAGATTTTTTTTTCTCAAGATATTGCTGGCGAAATACGAATTTAGTGGTTTAATTACAATAATTCACCGTTGAAAACATATATACTTGAATTATCTCTCAGAAGTTAAATTTAAACTGACTGACTGACTGACCTATATAGTTTAATAAATATATTTTAAATATTCTACAATTAGTAACCAATACAATAATAATTATTAACAACAAGCACTCACACCATGGTTTGACATTACAAAGGGTGTCAAGCAGGGTTGTGTAATGTCTCCATGGCTGTTCAACTTGTATATGGATAAATGTGTGAAAGAACTAAAATGTATGAATGTAGGAGCAAAAATGGGCGATTTGATTGTATGCTGTTTATTGTACGCCGATGATGCAGTACTAATGGCGAATAATGAACAAGAACTACAGAATCTGGTGAGTAGAATGTTTGATGTATGCAAGGAAAGCGACCTCATGATGAATGTTAACAAGTCGAAAGTTATGGTATTCGAGAAGGAGGAAAGCAAACATCATGCAAAATATTTGTAGGTAATGAATGTTTGGAACAAGTAGATGAGTTTGTATATTTGGGAAGTATGTTTGATAGAAACGGAAAGGCTGAGAATGATATCGAAAGGAGGGTGACTGCAGGAAATAAAGTAAACGGTGCTTTGAATGGAATTATATCTAACGGGAATTTGTCAACCGAGGCAAGACTAGCGGTGTACAATGGAATCCTGGTACCGACACTGATGTATGGAAGTGAGGCCTGGAGCTGGCAGAAAAGGAACGAAAGTAGACTGAATGCAGTGGAAATGAGATCACTTAGACGTATTTGTGGCAAATCTATTTATAACAGAGTAAAGAATGAAGAAATAAGGAACGAATGTAAAGCTGATGTTAGTATAGTGAGTAAGATTAAGAAAGGATCACTTAGGTGGTTTGGTCATATAGAAAGGATGAATGAGGAGAGAATGGTAAGAAAGATATATGACGCAAGTGTTGATGGAACCAGAAATAGAGGACGTCCGCGGAAGACTTAGCACGATCGGGTAAACCAGATAATGGAGGATGGTTCTGTTAGAAGCCTCAACAATCGGCGAGCTTGTATGACAAGATGTATGAATTTGGATGAAGCGTGAATTGTGTGTCAGGACAGAAGAGTGTGGCGCTCTATCCTCTCTGCCTACCCCCACTAGGAAACGGCATGATGGTAAGTAAGTAAGTAACAACAAATGTAATTACTGTACTTATAAATATATATATACTTATAAATATATATATATATATATATATATATATATATATATATATATATATATGTATATAAATAAATACATTTTGATATTAATTAGATTATAAATATTATAAAGATTATAAATATAATCTAATTAATATCAAAATCAATCACGTTGTATTTTGATAAAATATTCAATAGGTGAAAGATGTTTCAACATCCCCCCTAAAATTTCAGCGATTTAACGTTCGATCACCCTGTCCGTATGTCTGTGAAAACTCTACAAAGAAACCCCTTTACAAATTATCGTCCGCTGGTAATTATGTGTGATAGGGATGACCGAGGGAGGGTGTTACATGTACGTGCATATGTATTATTATTGCAGGGCTATGCAAAATATAATTTTTTAAGTATTTTTTTTACCATGGCTGTAATATGATGTATAATAAATGTAAACCACATATTCTTCTTTTCATGCCTTATATGTTCAACAGACGTTTTTTATCATCACTTTGATCATTGCGGCACGGAGGAGCTATATAATAGTAAACTGACCAAACCAGTGCAATGGATACTTCAACCATGATCTTATCTTTCTTCAAGGGCTCCGATTCCAGCAATCTTTCCCTGCGATAGAAGATCTCATACTTCTTCGGATGTCTAATCACATAATTTAAATACTTTTTTTTCAATTTATCCAAACCATAACAGCATCATATCGATATCTTAATCTGCAAAGCAGCTAACTCAATGTTTCTAAAATGTTCAGGAGCAACAAAAAACTGTTCAATTATGTAATTAAACGAATTACGAAAATTTCAAAACATACTTTGGTAGATTGTTTGTGCAGAAATAGGGTGGCTGAGAAATTGTATTAATATTATGAATATTTGGAGTTAGCTGAATTTTTAACCAAAATTGTAAAATATTATTTGGAGTCAGCTGATTTTTCATGATAATGTAGCGCAATGATTTCCGATGGCGTCCTGGTAGTTCTCGTGCCATCAACACTTGTATCAGGAAAACATTTAATGTTTTGGTATGAATCAATCTAAGGTATTACAGTGATTTCAAGTCTTTTAAAATTGATGGGAATTTTTGGTTTTTAGTGTAGCATAGAACAATTAAAGAGGGAAATAATAATATCTAAAAAAATGTTTTTTTGACCGGGGGTGGAGTTAGCTGCTTTGCAGATTAAGGTATCAACGTGTAACTCTATCATCAAACTTATTTTGAGCATTATTTTGTAAATCCACATTTCAAATGCTTTAAATCGCCTTATTACTTCTTCGGTAAGTATTCGTGCTTCCATTCCTTAAAATAATATCGAGAACACATAGCATCTGACCGTTTGGATTCGTAATTTAAGGTTGAGATCATGACTGTGGAACATGCGGATAAAGGTTGCACTAGCTTGATCAGTGCGGCATTTGATTTCAACAGAAGGATAATACTCTGTATATTCTCCAATTTTGCTTCAGCTATTTAAAGAGTTTAATTGTTAGGTGTGTTCTGTTCACTGATATAATGAAAATATATATATTTTTTAGTTTTAATAAGTTCTAACTCAAAAGTATACCATGTCGTTACTACTTAGTTATTGTTTCTAACTATGGGACTTACGATAAAATTATTTGTTTTCAATTTACCGTTCTACATTCAAATAAATTCTTATGAATTACTAAAAAAAATACACCTGCGTGTTTAATATCACCTGTTAATTCGATTTTAGCCAATTATCACACTTTTTGCTTTTCCTTCGCTCTTTATCCTTTCTTGAAGTTCCTTAGTTTTTTCCCTACCCAGTCCCACTTCCCTAACCTTCATTACCACTTCTTCTTCTTATTTAGCGGACTCATGAGATTCGGATGTTAGACTAGAGATGCAATCCCTTGACTTCGCCATTATAGTCTACCGTCTACTAAATACTCGCCTTTTACAGGTCTGTCTCCATATTATCCATCTACCTTCATTTACCACCAAGTTTGTTATATTTTCATAGCACATGCGTTTATATTAATTTGAAAATAATAATAATATTGTACTCTTACGTATCTCTATTTTTTTTAATTGAAAAATATATTTGAAATACAGTATAATGAAAGCAGATAAATAATATTCATTAAAATCGTTCTGACAAGACACGAGCCCCAAGGCGATATTGATCACATTATAGTGAAGAGATTAACTCATAATAATAATTATTTCCGTAATTCGACAGCCCCGTAATGGAGTTAGAAATCTAGCGGTTGGTCGTTGACTACCCCTTGTGAAAAGTTTCCGCCGGAGAGGAGGCGTTGACGGGGAAGTGGGGGCGCGGGCGGTGAGGGTAATGAAGCGGCAATACTGTGATAAGCAATATTTCACGGGGTCGTATTTTAACCCGCAGCGGACCTTAAAGGGTTAATAGTTGAGCATGAAAGGGAACCGAACCAGCATTCTGCTTTGGAGCTTTTAATGTGAAAATTATTCGAAACTTTTTACAAATTGAGCAAATCTTTCCTAAGGGATGAAAAGTCTTTTTATCCGCAAATCGACTATTTTATGTTTGTGACGACCTACGACTGTGTGAAAAAATAGTAGCTTGTGGCAGGCGCTACTTACTGTCCATGCAATTACAAATGCTGTCGATGTTAAATATTGATGTGCCATGACCACCCTCGTGGAGAGGGGAATATGGATTGAATCACGGCCACAATGTTTCGATACGAGACCTTTGCTTGCATCTGAACCAGCTATTTATCAGCAGCTACGGTAAGTCATCTATATCGCAGATGAGGCGTTACAGAACTACACCCTCATTTTTCCAGTTCCGTTTATCAAAAACCTCGTACTAAAGAAATACTCTTAATAATATGGAAGAAAATATTTTTTCCAAACCTTGGAGCATGTTGCTAGAAAAGATGGAGTCAGTCTGGAGAAATTTATGATCACAGAGCGACAGGCGATCTCCAATAAGATGAACCGATTAAATTCAAGACATGACCGGAGTCTGATGAAAAAGACCTCGGATCGTAAAGAACCGAGAAAAGCATTTCACGCTATAAAAGCAGATTAGATGAACACGTTGCTCAGTCATGAGCACATCTACCAAAAGAAAAAGAATCACAATTTCAATTCAGTAATTTTATGCAATGCATGTTTTTAAATTAACACCTGAAGAAAGAAAGAACACTTTATTTTCTTACCAGCCTGTTGATCTGTAGATGTAAGTTTTATTATCGTTATATTATAGAATTAAAGTGAAATTTAATAGAAAGGATGGCTCTGTAGACGATATCAAAATATTTAATTGATTTATTTCTAAACTCACAAGCACATTACGAGACATTTACATAGATTTAACTTTTAATTAAAATTACCTTGATCTATCCTTTGCTTACTGACTAATTACTGTGGGTCCCATTTTTTTAAAATTTAAACTCAGTATGTTCTTGTAACAATATTAAGTTTATTACAGCAACTAGCAAAGTCAAAAATTGTAATAGTTATTCTGGAGAAGCTGAAATAGACGAGAGCCGTTCCCCCAACACTTATTTACTCACTCTCCTGACACACACACACGCATGTACAAAGTGGCAGTTTTCCCAATAAATATTCAGAGATAAAAAGATAAGGGTTATAAAGTATGAGTATATCACCTTTGAGTATGGAGATTATTTTATATCTAGTATTTTCATATTTTTAGAATAATAAATGAGCGCTATACCTAACAATAAAGAATTAACAATATTAAAATAAAATACTTATTTGATACCGCAAATATATTGTAACTATCTATCTAAAACTAGTGTGTAAATAAACAAAAATTGATTCCGATCTCTCTTCTCGCGATCTTGTATCATGTTATACTTTGTACTTCCCGAGGGTAAACCATCCATAATTTTAGTTTAAAATCTCTCATTGTATGACTTTTAATTGTTAACGCAGAGATTTTAAGCTTTATTAATGAATTGTATTTTCTGCATCTGTCTATTTTGATTTGAAAAAATCAGTTTGTTTTTATCACAATTTAAATTTACCTACTTTCAACAAGAAATATAAATATACCTAATTTTTACAACTACATAAATAAATTCTAATTCTATTTGTGTGGACCATTAATGTGCTGTCTTATCTGAGGACCATCAAATATTCCAGCTTTCAGTTTTTTTGTGCTAATCCCTGGAAGTTTTTGTGTGAAGTAGCCAAAATAAAGTCCATCTCGATTTAAAGCCTTCACATATTGCTTCATAAGCCCCAACTTGATATGTAAGGCTGAAAACATAATTTTCTGTCTCGCAACTTTTCGTCGATTAAGTTTTGTTTTCTTTGAATTTCAAATTTCTTAAAGGTCAATTTCTGTTAACTTAGTCTGCTGTCCCAAAGACATAAAAAACAAGGATATTTTGTATATCCGCTTTGCTGTCCAAGGAGGAAATGTACCATTTTTAGATCGACACAAATCACTCACTGATGTTCTTCATACTTAGTTTCTTGGTTCCAAACTTTAGGCACTTCCACTGTTCAATTATCCACTGTCATAAATTTTTAATTCATGTTTTACATACGAAATATGGAGCCAAAAATTTATCCTGGTCTCCCAAGTGAACGCCAAACTAAACCATATAAACTTTTTCCATAAAGTCAGAAATAGATTTTCTACTTTCTGTTAAAGTGTATTTGCCACATACATAATAAAAAACATCTGGATGATTCACACAGCTACGTCTGTTTGTAGATGCTATGGTTTTAATTCAATGTTTTATTACTGAAAAACGGCGAAACTTTACACAAAATGATAGTAAACTGCACCGGGTTAAGTAGAGGTAATATGAGCGAGTTATTAATTAGTTCGTAGTGAGGGTTACCCAGGTATCGAAATGTCGGTACAACCAAGTAATTGAAACTGGCTAATTATATTTTAATTTTAGGTACGAAATTTCAATTTTGGCCTATAAAGATTTCATTATTTTCACCTTTTATCAGAACTAAAATCAATTAACCCGTATCCCGAAAACTAGAGCTGTTACGAAAAAATGCCAAATATTTTTTGGAATCAGCAGATCAAAAATATCCAAAATCGGCACCAAAAAAATTAAATCATTTTGTTCCATACAATAAGCGGCAGCAGAGTGAAGTGACGGTGGAAAGTTCGAAGCGCGCTGAACTTGCTGCAGTTGATAGATTTTTAATCACTGCGACATCTTCTTTCTTCCTTGTGCTTAGGGATAGGGATAGATAAGAAAATAAAGGATATATGCAGATTAAAGATTAGGTAAATAGAGAATTGAATGTATGCATGAGGTAACAGGTCGAACACCAAAAACTGAATAGAATTAAATTAATTTTAAACGGCACTAACTGTGTGACATTAAAATCTGACCATTTTTGCCTTGAAATAAAATGTGCTTTTTTGCGTTAAATTTACATTTTTGCTTTATTAAATTAAAATTAGTCAAGTAAAATTTTGACAATTCTTATCGCCAAATTACAATTTTTCCACTTCTAATACGAGTACAAGTATATTTATTTTCATCGTGACATAAAAATTTGAACATTTTCATCATCAAATACAATTCTGTCCATTTTTATGGATTATTTTTATTTACAACTCTTCCGAGTTAACGAAATAAAAATCTACCCCGACGCTATTATTAAACACGTAATAGATATCCCATAGATACGAAGTTATTTTTTACAGGTAAATACAGGACTTACGATCTGTTTTTGGCTGGCTTAAGTGATCACTTTATACAGATGTAACGTTCACCATTCTCTCCTTTCAATCAATCTCCATATCTATAAAAAAAATTAAGTTGTATACATGTTAATATATAGAAACACTGTCGCCATCTATGGACTAAATCTGATATTCATTTCCCTGAAACAACATATATGTCACAAAAAGAATCAATTTTTTTTTAAATTTTCTATTCGATATCTATTATTTATTTAATAACAGTGCCTTTGTAGGTGAAAATCCAGTAATTGCGTATTTTTGGACATATTCAAATATTGCTAAAATCTACCTATTTTCATTACGACAATAAAATCTGCCCATTTATATCACCAAGTAATTAAGCTTACTTTTTATCATGAAATACAAATTTGACTAATTTTATAGCATAAAAAAAATTGCCCGTTTCATTGTGAACTAAGACCTGCATATTAATAACCACCTTCCGCACAACGAAACGATTGAATGTCTCCAGGTTAATCGATAGCATCACCTCTGAACTTATATTAATGTTCGCTGACTCGGTTTCCCCAAGAATTAAAAAGAGCAATAAATAACACCGTAGGTATACAAACCAGAAAACTTAACTTCATTGATTAAACTTCCTATCGCCCAAAGCGATCGAATTTATTTGCAAATACTTATCTGTAAAGTTTTAAACAAACTTTAAAATACATAAATAAAAATAATTCACGGTAGAAATTACATTATTTCGTTTGTAAGTTTTGCAAAATACAAATTAATTTGGTTCCGATAAAAGACTACGACAAATCATATATTTTTATCATCACTGTTAATCGTTTTCTATCCGTTGTTAGATGAAGGTCTCCCCGAATGATAGATTACGTCAAATATACATACGGCGTATTACATCAAAAATATATTTAACAATATTTATTCAGCGAGTATCCCAAAAAAAATTTTCCATTAAAAATAGCGCGTGAGAAATTTTTTTATATATTACTTTTACCTTGAGTTTTATTTTTACCTTTACCGGCACCGAGATAGATATCGAACGCCTGTAGAGCCGTTTTTAAATTAAAAATATATTGGAAGCTGTGAAAACCGTCACTTTGTAAATGTATATGTGTATGTGTGTGTGTGTGTGTGTCATGAAAATGAGTAGATGAGTGGTGGGGGACGAACCTTATAAGCGGCCGTCACTGGAGGAAGAGCTCTCTTCCATCACAGCTTCTTCTGAATAACCAGTCTATCCCTGAATGTATAATTTATAAATACTTCTTTTTTTTTTTAAAGACAGCTGGAGGGAGGGGAACCCACCGATTTAGAAGCTAGGGCTTCCTTGTCGGTCACACTCATCAAAGCTAATAAAAATACGCGACTTTAATTCAATTACATTTTTAATATGAGCAAAACGAAAAAGGAGAAGAAATTCAATGTGGTTATTATCAATTAAGGTTTAAAATTTAGACCCTCCAGCGTCCCTTAAGCGCTGTCTTTAATTATATTATTATATTTATAATTACTGTATAACATGTTGTAATAAATGTATAAAATTGTTACCTAGAAATATTGTGTTTCTAAGTAATTAGACAGTAATCAGAGGCTAGAACCCCAGAGGAATCTAGTGGTCACAGAAGCGACGAGTATTGATCCCGGTACCACTTGCCTGCAAAGCCAGCGTACCTAATGCTGATTTTTTTGTTTTAAAATTTACTCCAATGATTATTATTTTGATATTATATTATTAGTACAACTTATAAATTTTTAATATGAAATTTTAATTCTCATATTTAATATTTCTTAAATCTGAAAGTTAGTTACCCCCAGTAAACTTTAAAACAAGTTTGTATTAATAAAGATATTTGTTAATGTCTATTTTTACATCTCATTCGTAACGTCGTAAGAATAATAGTGTCATAAGTGATTATAAATAAAACGAATGTCACACGTGATTAAAATCAATTGAGTGTCACGCGCAATGAAGAAGACATATCCTTATAATATCGCTTAGAAATTAAACGATATTATAAGGATAAGTATAGTTCATTTAATATTCAATTTCAATTCTGAAATTTAATTTCTCGTAAGGGTTTTTTTTTAATATTAAATTAATAAACAATAAAAAACACATTAATAAGATCGATGTAAATATTATTTCGTAAGTAATTTTTGAATTTTTGATATAAACCTTGATTTTAAATATAATAGTAGCTAAAGCCTCAAAGCATGTAAGTAAATAATTTTTTGGAGAGGTAAGCGGAAGAAACACTATGTATGTAAATAACCATATGTATGTGTTTGTAACCATCTATTTTAAAAATTAAATTTATTTTGCAGTGTATTTTTCGCTAAATTAAATAAATAAATAAATATTATTTTTTTAAAAAAATCATAAAATGTATTAAAAACGTCGAAAATTGATCACGTGTACTGCAAATTGAATGATCTAAAATTATTAATTTTTAACATTTTGCTTCAATGCAGATTTGTCTCTGTAATCTTAACTTCAAGTAAATAAGAAAATATATTTCGCGTATGCAAGAATTTTCTATACTAAGGCAATTTTGTGGCACGCGGAAAATAAATTTAATGGTCGCGGTATTTCTTATAATGCATGTGTTTTCATAATTATGGCAAATAATATTCAGTTTATTAGTTTTACGTTAGTGTTAAGGTCATATCTATATATAAGTTTTTAAAAAAGTCAAATCTAGTGTATAACTTATAATATAAATGAATAATAAAAATTCATATTTTCATATATATGAATTATGTATGTATTTGAATCCTTAAAACTGAAAATTAGTTACCCCTGGAGAATTTTATAACAACATACATAATATAAAGAAAAAGTATGTTATAAACGAGTGTCGTGAGCAAGAATAATAGTATCACAGATAATTAGAAATTGAATTGTGTCGTACGTGATTAAGCTCAAACGTATCACGCGTAATTAGGAAAAATACTAGTATCATACACAATTTTAAATAATACTTATGTCATATTACATGATTAAGTACTAACAAATGTCACACGAGATTGGAAAAAATGAAAATCAACAAATCGCTCCTTTTTGTTGATTTTGAATATTCTTGCAGATGAGCCTTTTCGCAATAAATATATTCCTTTGATATATTATCTTTTTGACGTCGAACACCAGACAATCATTGAGCATGCTAAGGGTGTCGGGGTTCTCCCGCCCCTACGGCGTAATCGAGAATCATAAAGCCTACTTATACCATTCCTCCCACAAAGCGCGTGAGCCAATAGTCTGACATCGTTTTATTAACCGGAACATTGGTGGATTCATAATCATAAATTATAGCTCCTTTTTCTAGATTTTTATGATTTTTATATGACAGACAATGCTTCAATGTAAAAGACTTCATCTGAAACATTTTTATTTATATGTGATATTTACTACATTAAATGCTCCAGATACAAAATAATATGTTTTAAGTTTATTACCGAATCTTAAATAATAATAAATACCTTCAATTTTTAACATTTAAAATTTATTCAATATACACGTTATCTCATAGCGTAATTTTTATTATTTTTTAGTTCAACTTTATTACATACGTACATATAATAATTACTCAGTTTTTATCGACATTTGTTTTCTCCAAATAAAACACAACAAAGGCAACAAATAATTAGATGATAATGTGTCCTTTCACTTTATATTTTAGGGTGGTCCCTGGGGTCTTTTTATTTTTCATAAAGTTTAAAAGTTTTTATTTTAAATACTAATTAAATGTATTAATTAGAAAGATATACAAATAAAATCAATTTTATCGAAAAATATAGTTGTTGCTACCGGGATTCGAACCTGGATCTCTTTCCAAACCGGAAAAGGTGCTTTATCCAACAATACTACAGCGACAGTACTTTTGACGATAAATTTATGAACACATTTGTTACACTTTTTCAAATGAACACATCTATCGTTCCATTATTTGAAAGGCATCTACTTTGTTTTTACGGAATCTCAATTAATACATTTAATTAGTATTTTAAATATCATATTTTAGATTTGATAGGGTCAGTATTCATAATTACGTTATTTATCATCTCTTCTAAAATTATATTATTTCTTTACTTTTTTGTCAACCGGTAAGTTTTTGTATTTTGTAAATAATTAATATTTATCAGTTTTCAAAAACCTAATTGTTACTGCTTAATTTAATTAATATGTATTTTATAAGTTAGTCCATAGCTACTCACTACATAACTGATAACCGAGTCAACCGTCGCAAAGTACAGTGAGTATATTGTGGTCCGAGAGGTGCTTAACATAATGCACTTAACATGGATATCAATTTCTAACATATATTATTCTTATTAAGGAAAACACATTCTTATTGTGAAGTTGTAATTATTCAGAACATAGGTCTGTGATATTTTAAATACTAAATTAATGTATTAATTATAAATATATACATATAAAAGCAATTTTGTCGAAAAATATTGTTTTAGCGTCACCGGGATTCGAACCTGGATCTTCATTTCCAATCCGGGGAAGTGCACTACCTTTGTGCTATAACGCCAGTATTTTTCTTGACAAATTTTCGAAACTATATGTTACATTTTTTCAAATAATAATAATAATAATAATGGAACGATAGGTGTATTAATTTGAAAAAATGTAACATATAGTTTCGAAAATTTGTCAAGAAAAATACTGGCGTTATAGCACAAAGGTAGTGCACTTCCCCGGATTGGAAATAAAGATCCAGGTTCGAATCCCGGTGACGCAAAAACAATATTTTTCGACAAAATTGATTTTATATGTATATATTTATAATTAATACGTTAATTTAGTATTTTAACCGTTTAAGTGCTAAGCAATTTCCGATACAAACGATCGCAGCGCTTTTGCGACGCGTAGCATTCAAACGGTTAATATATTATTCTTTTAGTGCTATCCATTAATATATGTTAGAGATGATGTTGGCTATTCAGACTGTTGGATCACCCCGAAAGTGCCTGTGCCTTTATCTAAAACCATCCTTCAACCAGAACCTTGTCATTCATTAATTTCTCATGATGCAGTGTCTCGTAAGTCTCAGAGTGTTTTATGACTTGTCTAAAGAATGTCAGTTTTGTTATCATTTGATGGCTGGCAGGAGTGCATTCGGAAAATGTTCAATCAATGCAGACTTATAAAGCTCACGTATGGCTGCTAATCATTGACTCTCAGCAAAAAATATGTCTTAAAAAACATAAAGTAAAATAGAGAAGAAAAACATATCGTGTTGATAAGAAAACACAAACGACTAATTGATATAACAAAATGAATTTGTATTGAGCAGGCCATATAGTTGCGTACGTGCAGTCATTCAGTGGTACCAAGGGGGAATCAAGATGCCAACAGGCCTCCCCAAAACCCACTGAACTGAAGAATCTGATGGAGTGCGGAGAGTGGGAGACAGTTGGTGAGGCCTTCATCAAATGGCTAGTAATTATTTCTAACTCTATCAGCTCATTTTAACAAGCGCCTTTATCATAGATCTATATTTCAAATTGCTTCTGTGAAGGTCCAACTTATAACGGGATAATTTTAGCGGGACTGAGAAGTATATATTAGGTTGATACAAAATTATATGCCGTTTTTTAACCGGTTTAGAAGCTAGGGCTTCCTTTTGGGTCCCACTCATCAAAGCTAATAAAAATACGCGGCTTTAATTCAATTACATATTTAAGTACGAGCAAAACGAAAAAGGAGAATAAATTCAATGTGGCTATTAGCAATTAAGATTTAAAATTTATACCTCCCAGCGTCCTTTAAGCGCTGTATTTATTCGTAAAATATTATATAACATAAATCCATAGAACATAGTTTTACACACAGATGGAAAATTAATGAAAAATTAAGATGCAGTAGTTTAAGGCAGATACTCAGGGATCCATTCATCAAAAATACTCCCAAAAGAGCGACAGTAGACGAGACACAAAATGGATTGAGTCACACTTACACAGGTAGAATAACGGAGTTGTAAAATACGAGGTAGGCGCGTAGGTTGAGTTCCATTGGCCTAACTACCCACCTAAGGAGCTCCAACGAGTCACCCGTACCCGAAAAAATTCAATATAAAACAATATTCGTCACTTAAAACATATTATGAACAATTATTATTCGGGAGGCGTAGTCACTATAATCGTGAACTGATCGATGTTGAAGCCACCACAGCCGCCAAAAGGGCCTGGTCATCAAAATCTGAAATTCGATTCATTTCTGACTTGTCGTGTAAGCTGGTGGTATCACCAGCCTTGAAACAAACAAAGCACTCTCGGCGTGTCCTTTCGCTAATCGTTCGTTCATTGACTTAAATGACTCAGCAACTTTCCATCCTTTCTCTAAGTGGTACAGCATAATATAGCGCGTTTGTGTATGGGTTTTGGATGCATATTTTAATTTCCTAAATCTCGTAATGAATTATATTGTGACAAATTTCAATTAAACTAATACAGGGTGGCGCATAATTCGCTTTACCATTTTAAAATAAAATATCTTTTTTGTAAACTAATGTACTTTATTAACTATTTTTTGTTTACAAAGCTTAAAAATTTAAATTTTATTTTGATTATGTATGAAAAATGATGTCACGTAAATGGCCTCCATTTTCAGCTTCGCAAACTCGAGCTCATGACATTTCTTAGCATCTAAGGCTGTATGGAACTAATTTCCTCCTGTATGTTTGCTTTAAGTTGTTGGATAGTTTGAAGCTTATTTATGTACACCTTTTCTTTAAGATATCCCCAAAGGAAAAAGTCTGGTGCTGTTAAATCAGGTGATCGTGGAAGCCATAAAAAAATCGGAATTTTGAGAAAATATTCGATCTTGAAACATCGCAGTTAAAATTTGCATAGTGGCTCTAGCCGTATGTGCAGTTGCACTATCTTGCTGCCACCAATATCCTGCCATATTTGCAATCTCAGGCTGAACAAAATGTGCCAGCATTTATCTATATCGCTCACCAGTTACAGTAACTGCATTTTCATCAGAATCCTCAAAGAAGTGAGGCCCAATAATCCTTTCAGAGGTTACTCCACACCATACTGTAACCTTACGTGGGTGCAATTGGCTTGCATGAACGTTACGCTGTTCTTGAAAATGCTTCACCAAGTTAATTATTGTAGGCTTAGTAAGAGAATGCCTAACATTGAAATGGCGCATAAAGGATCTCTATGTTAAAATAATTGAATGTTAATTTTCAAAATAAATTTCAATTATCTTCACTCTTTCTTCGGTTGTAAATTTATTCATGGTTAAATTTCCAAAGATTTTACTTTATGATCCTGGAAAGAAAATAAAAAATTAATACTTTTAAAAATAAAAAGAAAGATAATTAATAAAAAATATTAATTAAAAAAAAAAATTAAAAAAAGATATTTTATTTTAAAATGGTAAAGCGACTTTTGCGCCACTGTATAACATCGTATCAATCTCACTCGAAGTACAGGCCTTACTGTTTCTATTCTACATTAAATTTAATCTTCTTTTCACCAAGTAAACACAAATAATTTATGTTTATTTATTTTCTTTTTATTACACATTCTCCAAATGAAGTAGTTTCATCTAATGTAAAAATAAGGAATTTCAATTACATACAAAAATATATATAATAAGTGTCTGATCTTATTGCTTCGTACTCTATGATTAAGATTCGCCAAGGTGTCTGATGACTTAGAATTTAATAAAGACGCACCAATGACGGCAGTGGTGGTTGGCGGCTCTGACGTCATTAGGAACTAGACGTCGAGACGAGCATTTTGGCGCCGCTGCTTTGAAACATTTAAAATTGAGTGACTCAATTATATTAATTATTTCTGATTTTTACGTTCTTCTAATTACCTACGTGTCTGCAGTTACGTTTGATGATAACATCACGAAGCGTGATATCACCAGTAAAACGTAGATTAATTATATTTACACTGATTGTGAAATTTCCCTACCATTCTTCCAATATTCTGAGAAAATATTTAATAGCAATAGCGAGAGCACGCCCTTGTCTTACTCCTTTCTTTATTTAGTTTGAAGTAATATAAGTATTATTCATAAAATTTCGCTCACACTTCACGCAACATTCACACGGTATTAATTTGATGTTATTTTATTTTAAAAGCCAACACCCCGCGCCAATGGCTCGTCTGAATCAAGATTCAAAGTTACCCTTACAGCGCGCGATCATAAAAGCGCCGAGACGTCTGTATACGTCGAAATACCACCCTTGTGGTCGCTCCCGATTTACCTTTCGTGAGAACATTGCAAAAAATAAAAAAATGCTCCGAACTTGCAAGGGAAGAAATATTTATAACAACAACACAATTAAATATTGACAAGGCTGTAAAATATAGCATGCCTACACACCATCACGTCCTACTCCCTAAGCTAACATAGAAATGATAAAATTACACATATTTCAATCCAGCAAAAAATACTAATAAACGTAAATTAAATGTATGAATTAGAAAGATATACATATAAAATCAATTATATCGAAAAATATTATTATACTTTTAAAATTAGCAATATTAACTTTTGGTTAAAATTCATATTTTTTATTTATTATCTTTGTTTTATTAACCGCTTGAATTGAGTTTAAATACATCTACCGGTTTTGAAAAATACAATTTTCTTCTTCAGGATGTCGTAACTAACCAAAAATATTTAGCATTGTTTTTAAATTTTTTTTAAATTTAAAAAAAAGATTCTGATGAAGAAACAATGCTGTATGTTTTTAGTTAGTTACGACATCCTGAAGAAGAAAATGGTATTTTTCGAAACCGGTAGATGTATTTAAACTCAATTCAAGTGGTTAATAAAACAAAGATAATAAATAAATAAAATAAAAAATAAAAAATATTATTGTTGCTACCGGGATTCGAACCTGGATATTTACCAAACCGATAATACTATGCCAACATGTGGACTGACAAAAAATTTTCAAACCTATATGTTACACTTTTCAAATTAATACATCTATCATTCCATTATTTGAAAGCCATCTTCTCTGTTTTCTTCTCATCTTTTAAATAACTAACACGTGTCTTATTATGTTAATTTATTTGTTTATGACTCGATTGGAATGAAAATTTTAACGTTGACAATATAATATGCATCAATATAAAAAATACGTCTTGTTTACACAAAGATTTAATTTTCGAAGAATAAATACTTTAATGGTATGATAGACTGCCCCCAGATTGTTGGTCTGCTTGACGTTCACGCACCATTGAGGTCATCGAGACGCAATTAATTGTTTTATTACAGTGGTAATGTCAGAACTCATGCACTAACTAACTCCGCAGTCCTCAGAATGCATTCTTTGAGAAATAAATATGCTGAGGTAGTGGACATTTTTGCTGTTAATTTAATTATTTGTAGGACTTCACTATTACAACTTTTCGGTCTCAACTTAATGATGACGGATAAATTGTTAGTTCAAATTTTATATTTATTATTTATTTTTAATTTTGTAATAACATGATGGCACTGTAATTTTTTCTTTGTGTATTGCACTTCTGTTATAATTTTCTCTTATTTTACAAATTATGTTAATGCCTAAATAGGGCGTGTATAAGAATAAATAAATATAAATGTATTACAGACTATCGGATTTATATATCCACAAATAATGTGTATAGAATGCCCCTCGTCGCGCAACTAACGTTCCAAACCCCTCTCCAATATGTACACTTTAGTTCATGTCTATTCATTTACTAGTCTGTGATTAATACAATATTAATGATGTATTGAACGGTATAACATAAGTAAGTATGTGCAAATATAATAAAGGGTGTCCAGCGGAAAATTTTTAAGTTTAATATTAAACAAATAAAAAAACTACAATGTTATTTTCATATTTTATTCATACAAAATGGAGTTTAACGATGCGGATTTTACGTTTTATAAACAATATCGTCTAAATGCCGTCCATTTCTCTCAAGACACTCTGCAATCGGACTCTTAAATTAGCGAACACGCGAGAGCAAAGCGTTGGTGCAATGGCAGCAACTGAATTCTTGCTGTAAACTCACACAAAAAAAGTCGCACGGTATAAGATCCGGAGACCGAGGTATCCAGGGTATGTCTCCGTACTTGCTGATTATTCCCCTCAGCTTCTCCATTGAAACTCTAGCTATATGTGGAATGGCCCTATCTTGCTGAAATTGTGTTATGTTATTGAACCCGGAAAACAGCTGCAGTTATGGTACCAAAAACTTGATCATTCGGCAATACACGTCAGCAGTGACTGTCTCTTGCTGGTTAAAAAAATAAGAGACAATTATCCCTCGGGCAGAAATTGCACACCACACTCTCGTTTTTGGACAATGCAAACGTTTTTGATGGAATTCCCTCGGGTCGTCGGGGCACCAGTATCTAATGTTCTGTTTATTAACATAGCCTCGATATGTATTTTTAAAAAATAGTATAAATGTTATCACAATGAGAATCTGATTTATTTAAAATTATTTTGAAGCAATATTCTTTATCAGTAAAATGTTTTTTTAACATATACTAGAATTCTCCTGAAAAATCATTTTTTTTATATATTTTCTTATTTTAACCAGTATATTATATTACACTTATATTTTTCATTAGAATAATAAAATACTTTAAATAGCTTTGTCTCTATGAGACATCTGATATTTGTTTAATAACAGTGCCTTTGTAGGTAAAAGTCCAGTAATTTAAGTTCTTGGACATATTCAAATATTGTCAATGTTAGCAGTTCATAAAAAGTGACGCACAAACAACGTCCTAGGACGTGTTTTAAATATTAGGTACTAATTTAAAAAATAAAATATTATTTTGATCTACTTACACGAAGAAATGTTAGTCTTTTACGCTCTAAATTTTGCAGTCTTTTCTTGATAGTCTTTATTAAAACAGAACGAGACACAGCGTCTTATAATCTAAGACTCTCTTCAACGTTTACAGAGATGAACTCGACAACTAGTGCAGGCAGTCACGTTGCCGGCATCCCCGTTATACACATTTGCAATGCTGATGGGACTGTTATACTCACTTCCTCCGTAAAATCCCTCTGAAAGCTTCCGTAAATGTGTGAAACTACGTGGCCAGACGCAACCTTCTCTATAATGCGAGAAAGTTCATTTTATTTTTTCATTGTGCTAAACTTTTTTATGTCACTACTGTAGTTTCGAGAGGTGCAGTCAGTTTCGTGATCAGGTGATAATTTATCCAAATACAGTTCGGGTGATTCGTGAACGTGAGTAATTCCCATCCTTCCCCTCCCCACCGCCCTTTCAAACCGCTCGCCCACGAATTCAGACCTAATTAGTAATGGGATGAATCTTATTTTATATAAGGGAATTATTCGGGTATGGGTGACTCGTTGGAGCTCCTTAGATGGGTAGTTAGGCCGGCCTGCGTGGGTGGAACTCCACCTACGCGCTTACCTCTCACTCTCCATACCACTTGTTTTGCAACTCCGTTAGTCTGTTCGTGTAAGTGTGACTCAATCCATTTTGTGTCTTGTTTACTGTCCCTCTTTTGGGAGTATTTTTAATGAATTGAGACCTGGGTGAACTACTGCACCTTAAATTTCCATTAATTTTCCATCTGTATGTAAAATTTTGTTCTATGGATTTATGTTATATGATTTTTTATTAATAAAAACAGCACTTAAGGGACGCTGGAGGGTCTAAATTTTAAATCTTAATTGCTAATAACCACATTGAATTTTTTCTCTTTTTTCGTTATGCTTATGGTTAAATATGTAGTTGAATTAAAGACACGTATTTTTATCCTCCAGCTTTCATTTATTCACCCCCTCGAACTTGCACGCCATGCAAGTTATCAATTTTTTTACGTTAATGTTCGATCTGTCTTTCGAATTCTCTACCCTGTATAAGACTGCCAGAATAAAAGACTGGCTACTGGGATCAAGTAATCTTATTTTCCTGACCGCTGAGTAATACTTGAGTTAGCTCCATGAAATCTGAATTAATTAATTCGACACCTCCTACGTAAAGTATCGTAAGTAAAAAATGACAGTTTTATCCATTCTATTATTTTGCACGTATTTGATACATCTTTATATGGCTGTAATTTTTTTAATATTATGTTTATTAGTACCTACATCATAAAATACATTTTTTTTCGCGTAATTAAGAATCATTTATATTATATTTCATATTTTCTTTGATTAATTATTATGTATTTTAAAAATCGTAATACAGTACATATTCTCATAAAATATTATATGTGACAAAAAAGAGACTAAACAATAACGTCCTACTCGTTGCCATGGTGACTGCACATTTTATTCAGTGCCCATAAACGTCAAACTTACGTTTTGACATATTTTAGATATTTACACTTTCAAAAATTTGAATTGGTCCCATCGACGTTCACATCCCGCTAGATACAAAGTTAAAGAACAACACCTACCTCAAATTTATAATTTAAAAAAATTTCAAAAAAACGTGTTATAAAATAAAACAGATAATAAAATAAAAAACGTTTAAAATTTTTTTAAATTTTATTACCTGTTTTCTCTATTTATTATTTTTCAAGACAAAATATGTACTTTTGTGGCCATCTTTCTCAATTCTACTCCAATAAAATCAATTCAACATTCAATTGGGCAGATTCGCTTTGTGTTATCTTTGAGAGTTATAATTTTTCAGATAGCCTTTTATGCCCTTTTATAGCCGTCATCTCAATCATTCCACATCCTCTGGATGGCGTCACCAGGATCCACGGCATTCAAGCCGTCAATCAAGGTAATGACGACGTCTCGGGAATATTCTTTATACGCATTAATCACTTGCTGAAACATAGCACAGTATCGCAACATTGCCAAGATATTTATATATTTTACTGTACAAAAGAGACACTTTGTTTTTTTAAATTATCTATTATATTTGTTAAGGTTATTTATATTCTAAGTAGTGTATGTATTACGTACAAAACTGTGATGTTTTCGAGATCGAATAAATGTAAGTGTGTCAGAGCGCTCGCATTTCCGGGTCGAGATGTATGTGTGTGTGTGTGTGTGAGCAGGGATAAAAGATTGGTACGCGCGAGGCGCGGTCTTTTTCACGTTATCGTTTGGTTCCGAGACTAGTTATGTACCTTGTACTTTAACTATATTATTCGTGTAATAAAGATTTTAATTGTCATATAAGAGTTTTTTGTCTTCTTGGACCACCAATAATTTACTCACGATATTAATGAACGAATTGCGCAAACTCCGGGTCGCGCATCCCGCGGAATAGAATACGACAGTTCCGGTCGTAAATCGAATCACCGCAAGGTATGGGAGGGAAGTAGAGAAACCTTGGTACGGGATGAGGTCGGTGAGTAGATAGGGGTTCTAGTCGAAGGACCAGAACTGGGATTCGGAAGGACTGCTCGCTTTACCTTGTGCATGACGTCTCTCTAATCCCCGCATGAAGTCGATCTCTGATCTCAATTGAATACAACGATGTCACAAGTTCACCTACGGCACACAAACAATACGTAATCAAATCACAATATCACAAAATACAGTGCTGGTGCACTGAAGCTGAAAGTCCACACCGCGAATGCTATCGCGATGTCGAGATCGAACAAATATCGATCAAGTTGACGTCAAAGTCTCAATTTACCTTGAAAAGATGAGCATTAGGAAATATATAGCCAAAGGAAGCCATACTGAGATCAATAAGTTCCCTTAAAGCCTGCTCAAATTTTGTGAAATATGTGACAGCGAAAAGCAATGAAGTACTCGAAGGATAGGCGATCGTTGAACAAACACAGTTATCCAAGATACTCTAAAGTTCACTCAAAGTATGTGTAAAATGTGACAATGAAAAACAATAAACCTATCACATCGCTCGGAGAACAAAAAATCGTTGGACAAAGAAAAATAGGCGACTCAGGGGGATATATCCAACAGAGAAGAGACTTCGGCTGTAATGATGATTATTAGCTACATGGTCACTGTGTAGAATCTATATTCGTTGAATATTCGATACTGAATGTTCAACTAAACCCTGTAATAGATCGTTGATATTTATATTTGAAGTCAGGCTACGATAATAATTACATCCTTGGACAAAAAATGTGGAGGGTTTGGTCTTGCTCGGCTGAATATAATGTCTCCCGGGCCTTTAAGGGGAAAAATAAGTATTTTTTATCGTCACCGCCTCATTAACTACAAACCCACTCATAACATCTAAGGGCTTTGCAGTAGCTTTCATTCTTACTTGAAATAAAAATATATTCACCCTAATTTCATCCGTAGGTACAGCTTTATTATACAGCCTTAATATTTAACGACCGTTAATCGAAGACGTAAAATGATTCATAAAATACGAATATTAACTTTTTCATTAGGAATCTGTTAATATTATTTTTATATCTTTCTTTAGGAAACCTTTAATAACGATAGGCTTTATTCTGTTGCCAGACGAGAGTTTGAAATAATATTAGTCCTCGTCTTGAGGAATAATGGGTATTTATAATATTTATTTTCTAAGACAAGTGTGATATTGATTTATATGTTTAGATGTTATATCTATTTTATTTTTTACGGTAGGCTATTCATGTTCATGACAACTATTCTCCAGACCTTCTGTTTTTAGTCATATTTCATAAATTCACTCATATAGGGAATTTGTAACGTTGCTGCATTCTTTATGTTTATGTAAATGCCTTCGATAGCTGGTTCACCGATTTTCGATTAACAATAAGCACACATATGATATATGAACTGCACTAATCTTTTATTTTTGCTGCTTTTCTGGTTCGATGTTGTTGTTCTTTTGGCTGGGTTGTCTTTTTTAGATTTCGACCGACCGAAACGCGCACCGGTGGTTTATTTGGACCGCTGGACTGGTAGAAGCACGGGATGTAATAAGAATAACGCCTGTCGGTTACTGTATTCTTAGCTTTCCGAAAAAAGGGCGGCAATACTCACACACACATATGAACATTATTATAAACCAGGAAACCCAGTGGTGCTAATTAAAGTAACAAGGCGCGTAAACACTTTAAAACATTGTCGACTCATCTTATTCTTGGATGACTCACGAGCCGAGTTCCCGTTTCTTCATAGATCTTGCCTTAGAGTGCTTTAGAGTCACCACATCTAACACGTCCTGTCCATCTTAGTCTGCTCTACTCTTTAAAATTATTTAGATATAGTTGTTGGCGATAATATTTATCTGGTCTTTGGAAATGTAGATTTATTTCGGATATTGACTCAACGTATGAAGATTTTGAAGATTATGATGTGAATATCATGTGATTTAAGTGAGAGTATTGATGCCCCAATATTCATCCAAATACCCTCGTTTTTTTAATCATGGAGTTTGTTGCGGATCGTATTTATATCGAAATGTGAGTATGTATATAGAAATGAATGTGAATGAACAAGGGGCAGGTTGCAAGACCAGTAACTACTTGCGGATACATTGAATTTTTTGAAGTCAAAATGTACAAAGATGGATTAAATGGACTGAGATTGAAGGCTATTTTGGAGCTGTATTTTGGCGACGTCGATAGGTAAAATGCATTTAGTTCCGTTTATAGTGTTGTTGCATGCCGTGGGTACCTAACTACTTTATGGCTGATGGGAGTTGCGACATAAGTACCGCTTTAGACGTAAGTAAGACGAGTGGTCTAAGTATTCTACGACTTATTTTGTTTTCGAATACACGGGTGACCTCGAATTGCGTCTGACTGACCATTGGGTGACTAACTTAATTAATTTTTCGTACGAACACTACTTTCTTTTAATGAAAAAAATAGAGATGCTTACCCAAAATATATGTCATATCAATATACGTTATATTTAAAATTAAGCTAAAGGCTTGCGTTATCAAAATAAGACTAACTGGACTGGAAAGAGGCTCGAACCTCCGACTGCAAAATCACTACGCAAGTTTCTTAACCATTAGCCCAGGTCGTACATATATAGGGTGTTTTTTTAGAGGTATACATAACTTTAAAATTAAATAAAACTAATACAAATCTTGGTAATGACCAAGGTATTGACTTTATTGGCAAGATATTTTTAAGCCATTAGTGTTTAAATATGATTTTGCGCATATGGGCGCCGCGGCTGGTACGAATAAAGCGCAATCTGAACGTCCAATTTTCGACCATCTTTTGGAGCAGCTGGTGCCGTATATTGGCGATAACGTGATAAATGTTGGCTTCCAAATCGTCTATCGTTTTTGGCTTATCGGCGTATACTAGCGACTTTATATATCCTCACAGAAAATAATCCAAATATGTTAAATCACACGATCTTGGAGGTCAATTCCACAGGTCCATTACGCGAAATTATGCGCTCATCAAATATTTCCTTCAATGATGGCAACGCGGCTTCAATTCTTGCACAAGCTGGATCTTACAAGCTCATAAACCATGATCTTTCTGCAAAATCTTTCATAAAGTGATTAGACACAGCTCCAATTATTGTGCACGATGGCGAATCGACTCATTCGTGTCTTCCTCAATACAACGCTCCACTGCTGCAGTAGCTTCTTCAGTGCGTACTGTACGACGTCTCGGCGGATGCGTGTTATCAATTAGAGGATGTGTGATGTGAAAACATTCCATGGATATTCGAATTACTTGCTCAGATGAATGTAAGTTTCATGAACTGAACCACGATTTTCGAAATAAATTTGCTCAATTTACAAGCGTTATTCTGGCGCAAGTCTATAAATGACAAACCAAACTGAGCACAAATCAGCTGTCACCTGTCAAATTGGCTGTCGCTGGAAAGTGTTGTCAATTCGATAAACAAACCTCTTAATAATACACCCTTCATATTTTGTTTCTTAATTTTTAAAGATTAAATATTTCGATACAATCTTCCTCCAAAACGGTAAATTCCGGAAGTACCGATTAGGGTACTGCTCTCTACCGAAATACCGGTATATTGAAAGCTCCAGCAAGCACTCGGGAATTCATCAATTAATCCACTTGATATCAAATGTTTCCTATGGGTTCGAGTTAAGTGCCGACTGAATTCCATACACTAGACTTTGAAGCAGAAATATCTCGTAAAGTTATATCAAATCTTCACCCAACAAGATATATATATTACATATATTTCAAACTAAATAATAACAAAATTTTTATATTTTTATTTATGAGGAATCAGAAGACTTGAGGTACGAGAGTACGGCCGCCCCATAGATCAACCACTACCCTTGTGCTCATATTGTAAAAGATATTAAATATTTGATTATACAGAGTGATTATAATTTCAATAATAATTAAAAATTTTGCATTCTTTACGAAAATGTGGGTTTTTATTATTTATTTATATCAGAAGTTACACACTAGATTTGACTTTTATTAAATTATTATTTAAATAGAACCTTAACACTCACTTAAAAAGTACAAAATGAATGTTATTTGCCATAATTAAGACAATACAAGCATGAAGCAATATATGGTCGTGATAAGAAAGATCACGACCAATAAATACATTTTAAGAGCGTCATTTTTATGTAATTTATAATTAAGTATTTCGTTTGTGTCGCTGACTAGCTGTTTGTTTCATAAATACTATACATGTATGAAACAAACAAATTACCAAACGGCAACGTCGCATTAAACAAAATAATTAATTGAAGCTGTCATAAAATTTTTAAATTTAGAACATTGATATATAGGTAATTAGTCTGATTTCAAGACATATTCATATATATGAATTAGGTACTCTAATAAATTATTTAATTTTTGATAGATTAACTCAAATAACAACATCTATTTTAATTTCATTCCATAAATCAATATGAAAAACCGTAGAAAGGACCCAGACACAAGTTATTTTTGACGCTTGTATCGAATGAGAGAAAAACAACAATTCTATTGTCGTCTCTTTTCATTCAAACCTTCCGTTGTCGCATGATTTATTATACATAACATATAACGTCATTAATTATTTCTGCCTATTTATAGCTTCATCTTGAAAGCGTATGTAATGTAATTTAAACTGGAAAAATGAAAGCGCTGCCTTAAGAAGTCACAAAAGTTCGAAAAACTTCTAAACCGTTGAATTTCGGATAACCCTAGTTAACGCTCGAGGGGTTGCTAGTGATATCACTTAACTATAAATGTAAATTTTATTCTACTTTCTCTGCGACACCCTGTATAGTAATACTTTCTGCGAGTTGTATGGAAACACCTTATAATATACTATTATAATCGGTCTGAGTGTGTAATAAGATTTCTGTAACATTCTGTATTAAGAAGAGCTCAAACATTATAACCTCTTGACTCGGACGGTGAGCTTGGGGAGCAATACATTATTTCAGAGCACATAGGAGTGAAACGATATTACAATTTTTATGTGTTTTTCTCTTTCGATACGGGTCTGGCCTGAAAGGTTAAAGCAACAATAACCTTACATTAATGATCCGACCCAGATGTGTACTTAGCCTTATTTCTTGTTTATATAAGATGTGGAACCTTAAAAACATTCTCGTGAAAATAAGGCTGTATTCATTTTATCGGTATTAACAGCACGTTTACTGTACACCGGAAGTACGTGTGAAGATATCGCCAGGAGAATAAGTGATAGAAACTAAATATAAACTATGTTTTGTTTCCTATAATTTTCAAATAACATATAAAGTATGAAATTAGCGATTGATTTAATATAAAAATAATGTTATTAAAGAAATAATAGATATTTCATAGAGACGAAGCTATTTTTTATTAATGGAAAAATATAGAAGTACGACCTGTCATTGGCTGGCTTAAGTAATCACTTTACACAATGTAACGTTCACCATTCCACCCAATCAACCTCGATATCTATCAAATTTTTGAAAGGTGTATATATGTTAATATGTGAAATTACTTCGATCACCACTACATTATCGCAATCTATGGACTAAATTCGATATTAATATTATTTAATGTAATATTCTTTATCAGTGAAATATTTTTAACACTAGAATATACGCCTGAAAAATCAATATTTTATAATTTTTATATACTTTCTCATTTTGACCAGTATATTATTAACAATATTTGAATATTTGTAAGCTCTGTAATTACCCATACGTCCATATTTTTCCATTGATAAAAAAATGAGATATTTAATATTTTGTTTAATAACCTTTGTAGGTGAAACTTCATTAATTGTGTCTTCTTGCACATATTCATATATTACTAAATATAAAGAGATTTATATGAATGAAATAATGCAAATCAGAGGTGAATGTAACAGAAAGAAAAATGTCCTATATTCTTGAATCAACATTATACATACATCTTCGCATTTTTTCCTATTTGTTCATTATTTACTCTATCATAAATATGTTTGCCACATGTGTGCCTACGGGATCTAATTTCCTCTGCCTTAAATCTACTTTCGTTCCTCTTCTGCCAGCGTTAGTACCAAAACTCCATTGTTTTTGACTACGCTAGTATAACTTAGGTTGGCCAATTTATATTAGAAATTACTACATTCAAAGCATCATTCACTTTAATTCCTGCAGTCATTCTCAATCAGATGATTCGCTGATGCATGTATGATAATCTACCCTTCAATAGAATCTGAAATTTTGTCAAGAGAGTTGGGATATACACAGTTGGGGTAGAATAGCCTCCCTAGGCCTAGTTATAGTTCAGATGCGTGCACGGAATACGTATTACATCAATATTTTTACTATTTTCAAACGCTTGTGCTATGAAAATAGGACTAACTCGATGGTCTCCTGGAACGAGGCTCGAACCCTCAAGGTATCATAACCACTAGACCACAAACACGTCTCTGTACTCTTGAAGAGACGATGAATGAAGGCCTCGTAAAAAGAGTGTTGATGATAATCAAACCCAATTGATGACGACGACAAGAACGGTTATGATGATAACTCTTATCTACGATAAACGTTTAGTATTGTGATCGTCTATCGCCTCCACAGTCATCATCGCTGCCGACAACCTCTGAACGCACTTCACATTTACCGGTGCGTAAAACCAAAGCTCCTAGCAGCCGAAAAAATACGCCCAGTACTGATGGCACATAATCCAACATGCAACAATAACCAATGCGATCAGATACCATATCCAGGAATCACTCCTTCGTGTAGTCATTTCATTGTACGAATATTGTATACCTCTATTCTGTAACTGTGCTTAACTTGTATCAAGCGTGAGTAATAGTAGTCCAACCTGCTCTGGCCGCAGTTATTCAATACTATGTGTTCTAATATAACGTGTTCAACACATTTTACAGATAAAAAATAGAGCTTTAAATAATTTTAAAAAACAATTAGATTCTCATTATATAAAGGGGCGCTAGAAGGGGGAGAGACACACCACCCACTCTTTCCCGGAACCGTTGTAGAAGTTTCAACTGCTTTATTGGCTTCATATGCTACAGAAACGTGAAATCTACAATTAATAAACAAAAGAAAGAAGAAAAACAAAAGCTAATATAAGAAATTACAAAATAAATCGAAATTTTAATTTAAACCTTCCTGCGGCCTTTTAAGTGCTATCTTTATTTATTTTTTAGATACAGGTACATAACAACATTACAAACAAACAGATGATCAAGTGTTATGTATGGAAGTAAATACTCTTAATGTGACTTACTCTTAAATGAATATCAAATTTAGTCCATATATGGCGATAGTGTAGTGGTATTCGAAGTGTTTCCACATATTAACATACATACAATTTTCAAAAAATATATTGGAATATCCGCGATTTTCAAACGAACATGTGAGTGATTGAGTGATTATTGGGAGCACAGATCACTCACACTACAACATATTATTTTGATTCATCTTCCATACGCCCGTACATCAAGTATAGATACTGTTCCGTATTCATAATTATTTTTTTTATATAGGTGAACACATATACTTCCATACCAAAATGATTATTGTTAAATGTACTATGCTATATTGTCATCGGTTTTTAATTTGCTTCTACCCCTTAGCTTATTCGCTATCAGTACACATTGTTCCTTTGGCTCGACTGGTTGTTTTTGAAATTGTAATTCGTCCAGATTTGGAGAGGAAGTGTCATCCTCGGTGTGATCAGTTGTGTGGATCACTTCTAAAGTACATGTTTGTTCTCAACTCAGTTTGGTGTTTGGTTGTATGGAGCAGGGTGAAATTTTCTTCACTGTGATGAGTGCTATTGGCGTTCATTTTGGACGTGCGCAACAGCGTATTTGTGCATGCAGTTATTGAACATTGGACGGTGGGTTCACCAGAAAAGCCAAGAAGCGTCATCATCAGACGAGTCGAGGTGTCCTCCTTATCCCGGAAGCCATCCTGGTCCGCTATCGAAGGATTCCTTTACCCCTCATCATTCCCTCATTCAGATTCCTTATTTCATATATTTTTATTTATTTATTGTTATCATCAAATAGTCAAATTACAATAAATATTATTACTTTTAAAATTAACAATATTAACTTTTCGGTTAAAATTCATATTTTTTATTTATTATCTTTGTTTTATTAACCACTTAATTGAGTTTAAATACATCTATCGGTTTTGAAAAATACCATTTTCTTTTTCAGGATGTCATAACTAACTATTATTGTTTTATATAAAATGGGTAGAAATTTTAATATAAGAGTTAGGGAGCAATTGAGATGTTTGAACAATAGTGGGTTTTCAGATTTTTCTAATCATCTGATAAAAAATGGTCATGGTTGTGATAAAAAACTAGGATTGCCAATTTTGCATATAAACGGTGTTGGTCACAAATTAAATAATTTGGAATCGTTGGAGATAAATAATGTACGTAAAACTAATCAAAAAATTATAAACAACCAACTAAATTTAACTACGAGTCCCAATCTAAATTTTTTCCTAAAAATTATTCGACTAAATTTGTATTAAGTAACAATTTGAGTTAGGTACTGAATTTATTTTTTAAATAATTTTTTTTTTTTAAGTAGATTCTGGTAAAGAAACAATAATATATGTTTTTAGTTACAGTTATGACATCCTGAAGAAGAAAATGGTATTTTTCGAAACCGGTAGATATATTTAAACTCAATTAAGTGGTTGATAAAACAAAGATAATAAATAAAAAATATAAATATTGTTATTGAGTTCTGCAAGTTCATTTATATGTAACAGCTGTTTCGGCGGTTAAGGTTAAGGTACAGTGGATAAACCACGTACAATCGACTTATTTAAATGATTTCAGTTACCCTTTGCTCTATCGATGGGTAATTAGGTCGTTTCGGTAGAACCGATGTATATTAATATTTCTTATAGGTATATAATATTTCAATATCATTAAAAATTTCCCGTTAAAATGTATAATATGTTTGCTAATGGTTTTATTGTTGTAAAATTATTATGCTAAGCTTATGTCAATTAGTGTAAATATTTTGTAAGTGCCTCTATTTATTTAAACTACCTAGATTACCCCATTATGATTGGTTATTTTGTCTTGATTTTAGATTTTTTGATCTCATATTTACAGGATGGCTCAAAAAAGTTAAACATGTCGTAACACATGAGTTATTTCAAAACATAATATAATTAATTATAATTCATAATGTAATTTTTTTTGCACAATATTTAGCAAATCAGAAATCATCGATACACCCCATATTGCACAATTTACATGCCTGGCTCGATGGAATTAACATTCTCACGATGAAGAAAGTTGATTGTATTTCTCTGTGTGTGAAATGGAACTCCGTCCTGCTGTAATGTCTAGCTCAATCATTTTTCTAGCACCGCAACGTTTTTCAATTCGAAAATTCTTGATCAGAATACGGCCTTCTGCGGTGATTTTTGTAATTCCGCGCGGAAATTTGAAAAAACTAAATATAAACAAGGGGAAAATTAATAATCAAAGATGGCGACCGGAAATTGTCTAATAGCTAAATAGGTAAATAAGTAAATTAGTAAACTATTTAAGATATTGTAGATAAAGTTATTATATAACTAGTTTTGATGTAATTATATCACATTTTACGAAATGTTTTCACTTTTTTTGAGCCGTCCTGTACTTCGTATCTACCCATTCTTTCCGATTTCATCACCCCTTGTGATCGGTGACTTGGTTTCAGGTACCGACGTCAACCCACGAAACTGTATCCTCTGTACTCTATAGTATTATTTGTTTTTCTTTATCACACTTTTACGGGATCTTGTACAAGAGACAGACACACGACACAACGTAGATTAGATAATTTACGCTTCTAGTAAAATTGTAATTTATTGTCTCGTAGGTAAGTTTGTAGAACTCCATAATTACACGTATAAAAAAAAAACATTGTTTTTAGTTCTACTCGTTTAATATCCATGAGACGCGTTTCGCCTCGTGAGGGTATTATCAATTTAACCATTGTAAATTCAACAGCTTGTATTTAACTCCGAAAATTCCCATTATTACCTTAAATATTTAAAAATTATAATAGATTTCATGTCATATAAATAAATACAAGTTGTTGATTTTAATATGGTTAGATTCATAACTCCCTCATAGGGCGAAACGCGTCTCACGGAATTTAAACTAGTAGAACTTAAAAGCGCGTGTTTTTATTTTCATATGTGTGAAAATTGTAATTTATTCTTATCTACACAATTTTATACAAATACACTGACCTAACAACTAGTATCAGAAATGATTTATTTTCAATATTAATTATATGTATTAATTAGAAAGATTTATATATAAAATCAATTTTATTGGAAAATATTCTTGTAACTACCGGGATTCGAAACTGGATCTCTTTTCGATCAATTAAATTTGTCGTCAAAAGTTCTATCGCTGTAGCATAGTTCGATAATGCACCTTCCCCGGATTGGAAAGAGATCCAGGTTAGCATCCCGGTAGCGCAATAACAATATGTATCGATAAAATTGATTTTATATGTGTATCATTCTAATTAGTACATTTAATTAGTATATTAGTATAGTAGAATCAACTTCACAAATACAACTTCACAATAAGAATGTGCTCTCTTTAGTGATTTATTTTCAGTTAAAAACTTTTTGAAAACTTCTTTAAAAAAAATTCACTCACAATCAATTTCAGCCTACCTTCCCTATTAAAGTACTCTTTGATTTATGGCTTGAAGAACTCTAAAACCATTACCTCGATAAAAGGCCATTATTCACAATTAAAAAGTTTTTGTAGTCATTGCTGGACAATGTAAAATGAGGATATAATGAATATAAATATTGCATAATTAATCAGCTTTAGGAGTAATATACAACACCACGATTGTAAAAAATAATCCTGATTTTGTATTAGTGTATAATATATCTTATTTCCAGAAATGTGGTTTGATCAAATTCCTTAAATGTTATCCAATTCACAAAACCAAAATGTCAATTCTATATTACTTCTCAAATACGCTCGGCGCTCATTTTTTGTAATCAAAACTTAGCCAAGTTCATCACCAACTTTTCCATAGTATTACTTCCCTTTAGCACAACCTACGCACAATATTCTCCATTCAGCAAATACTCAATTGGATTTTCATTAATGGACGTACATTTTGATGCGAAAATATCGTAGGTGGCGTTTATACATTTTTTTGATTTGATAAAAAACTGATTATTTATTTATATCTAGGCGCTTACGGGTAATTTATTACAAATAAGTGATATCGATATACGCAGCATGTACAACATATAATAGATTTTAAATACGACAGTAAAAATAAAGGTAAGAATAACAACTGAACATTACATTTATTACATTACAAATTTGTATGTCACGTTCAAAATCACCCCGTCTCGTACATTCGCATGAGCTACATTTTTGTTAACGATGTTTTGGATCCGCGGATAATTCACTTGGGTACATCTATGGCACAGGAGAGAACCGTTCACTTGTGACGGGTTTCTAGGCCATTTTAGATTGAAGATTGATTGATTTAAAGAGGCTGGTGCGTCAAATTTTGAATTTTGCTGTCACATTGTCAAAGCGATAACATGTTGTAACTGTAATCAAGATGAACGTATCGTTTTAAATCATTAGTGCACTGCTTGTCGTATTGTTTTTGTTTATTTTGCATGATTAACTGTCTTTGCAGAAATCAAGATTTCCTTCGTTTATTATGAGGAAGATTTGTGATGGTGTGATGCTCCCGTAGTAAATTTCTCATGATGCTGGAGACCTGAAGGGAGGATACTGAGCGAGTCTCTTACGTTGGTCAAATATTAGAGATGATATTCTGAACGATGGTTGAGAGAGCGACGGATGCACCAGGCGAGAAGACTATGCCACTTGAAGACCTGAATTTATCGCAGGAGCATATCTCCACCATCGCAGTGTAACTGATTATTATTGTTATTTTCTGATATTATCTGCATTTCTTTATTATTTCCAAAGAACTGTGGGTCCGATTTTAAAACTTAAATTTCATTTAATATCCGTTTTGATATCCAGATATCGTACTATGCCAAGTATTGTATTTCATTTTAATTATAAATTAGATTCCATTTTATAACAGAAAACGTCTTTTCATTTATCTCTCCCAGGTATCAATTAATAAATTTTCCCAGTTCAGGACGAAGGCAGAATGTGACAGATTAATGTTTGTATGCGTTTTTGAGGTGAATAACCTGGCATTCTTGTGTTCTTCGATGACTAGCCGGTGATGAGGATAGAACGTCGTTCTTTACCCTCACCATATATAAATATATATATATATATATATATATATATATATATATGTCAGAGAGAAAGCTTCTTGATTATCAGCGCTCGTAGTTCTGGGGATACCTTATCGGTGAAAAGTTGCAACGAAATAATCATGAAACACGTATTTTCAGGCCGGCAGTTTAGCGCTAGGTGAAATCATTAATCTTTACTTTATATAATTAGGGTGTTTACGATTTAATGTTAAACTTATGTTAATTCTGTGAGGTAAATTATTATTACTGTTGTTATTTGTTTGAGCAATAAGTGTCGAGTTCTGAAAAATTAATGTTAATGTGTTTTTAATATTGTTAGTCAGTGGATGGCGTAATTTGGCGTAATATTCTAAATATATATGTATATAAAGTTCAATACAGTAAAATTCCATAATATACATATGTAGAAAAAAAATTGTAAAAAAAATATCAGGAAAGAAACTGTCAGAATAATCAGTAACTAGTCTAGAGTGTTTTTCTACATTATAATACTAACTAGAATATACTATTTATTTCTCAATTTAAAAGATACATTTTATTAATCGTGGTTAATATTTATTTGAACATGTAATAATATATGTCGATGAACGCCGAGGACTGTCGCATCGCACATGAATATATTTCGTTTATCTTGGAATCCAAGTACTTCTAAACTTATGCGGTAGTTTTTAGTATAATGTTTTCTGTCCTTAATTGTGTATTTTTAAATTTCTCAACTATAAAAAAGTATATTTTGTAACATATTATATTTATAATTGTCTTGAAATGTTTTTACATTGTACCTTTGTATCATACTAGGACTATCTATCAAGTTCATTAACGACCTGTTTATAATTGATATATTTTTAAATAAAATAACTCGTTAATGACCTTCATGTACAGGGTGAATATTAGGTTCCAAGACCGTTGTTGTTTTTGAATAATTAGAAAATGAAATACAATTTTATTTATCGATTATTTGATTTATTAAAATTATGTATGATATGCGTGCTCTTTTAACCATATTTTTTATAACATTCTTGTATACTTCGTGTCGTTTCAGTAATTTAATTTCGATTCCTTCATTTCTGTATCATCACTATTATTTTTGGCTTATTGGCGTCGACCTATTCTTTCAAGGACCCCTTCAAAAAAAAGTTGGAAGCAGTCAGATCAGCTGATCGAGGAGGCCAGTCAATATTATCACTTTAAGACATTATGCATTATCGTAAAATTTCAAGAGTTGCTGGTTCAAATCCCGATGGCAACAAAGTATTTTTTCGATAAATTGATTTTATCTGTGTATATTTCTAATTGATACATTTAATTTGAATTGTATATAATCTTCTTCTTCTTCCACTACACTACATTCTAAAGAAGTATTTACCCTTTTCCACAACTTCTTCCAACCACCTCCTATCCCTGACCATTTTCTCCGGTTCTCGGACCATCTTATCCTACTCCAGCCTTTTTCCACAGAGTTAGCTCACGTCTTCCTTGGTCTACATCCACTGCTTCCACTGCGGTATCCAATTGGTTTTTTTTTTGGCACCTTTGGCATTCTTTCAACATGGCTAACCTATCACAGCCTTTGTTCACGATTCATTTTTATTCCGTTAAATTTTCTCGTGTGGGTCTATATACTTTTCTTAGTATGTTGTGTTCAAAAACTGCACATAAGTACTCACTAGTTTTATTATTTTCTATATATAGCTTTCAGGGCTAATCTGCCGTGTATATCTGATCTTTCTGGCTAATGTTTCCATCATTGGGGCTGATGTCTTAAATCTGGCGCCCTAAATCACAACGTCGGACAGAAAGATCAGATATACACGGCAGATTAGCCCAGAAAACTATACATAGAAGATTCTGAACGGCCGTAAAAACCTAAGAATGGTATTATTATTGTTTTATATATTTGCAGTCTGCTTCGTTGACTCGGTATTTTTGACCCCAACAGTAGTTTACAATAAAATTTTGTGCTGTTTAAGGTGTTCAAGTTAGAGTTAAATTAAAAATCCCTTCGTATATATAAGAATACAGGTTTTAAAATTGTAAGTGTTCAGAATTCGTAAAACACACACAATTGACATATTTCCGCGTCCAAATTTCCATCCATATATTTCCTAATGCTCGTCTTTTCAGTGTGAAATGTGACCTTGACGCCAGCAGACGTCAACTGATCGATATTTATTCGATCTCGACATTACGATAGCATTCGTGATGTAGACCATTCAGCTCCAGTGCACCAGAACTGTATTTTGTGATATTGTGTTTTGATTACGTATTGTTTGTTGTGTGTGTGCCGTGAATGAACTTGTGACATCAGTGTGTTCAATTGGGATCGAAGATCAGCTCATCCGCGTGCCATTTGTAAGATCTCAGCGGCGACTGCAGGGATAACGGAGGCATCATATACGAGGTAAGGTAAATAGTCCTTCCAAATCCCGGTTCCTGAGATCACTAATCCTTCGACTAGAACCCTTATCCCCTCATCGACCTCATCCTGTACCACGGTTCCTTATTTCCCTGCACTACCCTGTGGTGATTCCGATTTACGACCAGAATTATAGTGTTCCGTTCCGCGGAACTAAGATTTAACAATGATTGGTAACTGAGATTTAACTGTTGAAGATTTACTTTCTAGTCATTGCTCGAAAAATTACGTTAATCAGTTATCAATCATTGTTAAAATCAAATATAATCCCAGTTAAAATAACGGTTTAAATAACGATTTTTACCATCACCAGGTTAGAATACAAACTCATTGAACTCTTCATTTTCATAGAATACATTTTTACATTTGCTTGTAAATGGCTGCTGAGATCAAAAATACTGAGTCAACGAAGCAAACTGTATGTGTATATATATATAAAGTGACGATTGAAAGGAGTTAGTCAACAATGAAGAAGAAAATGAAGTGTTTAATATATAGGCAATCCAAGTACAGATAAAATTAATTTCATGATTAAAGTCAGAAGCCAGTATCTGTAGCTGCGTATTTCTACGTCACACGAGAAAGAAGAATAATTGCGCGCATAAATCAGGCAATATATTATTATTTCAGCCGAGTTCGGTCCTGGCGCCATAAATCACAGGGCCGGGGGAGGAAATATTGTAAAATTTAATTACGTGACTGTCCGGAGCGCTTGGACGTAGTTAATGGATATGAACCAGCCATCACAAAATGAATGATTTTTACACTTTGTTACCCGAACCCACCTCCTCTTTGTTTATATTATTCCAGACTTCATCACCCTTAATTAAATATCAAGTGTTCTATTTTTCAGAGTGAGCAAAACGTCAGTAGGTACCCACCAAAAAAAAACATTTTCAAAGCAGGTAACAGTTTATTTTTAGAGAAATGCAAAAAATGCAGAAAATTAATTTTCAATTTTTTGACTGTCAGGCAATTATCACCCAATATTTGATAATTATAATTATAATATTAATTAAATTTCATAGATCTATTTCTATTTATAACAGAGTCTTGTGACGCAACTTTTGTAAAATTTCAGTGAAGTTTTTTCGATCACGACCAGGAGACCTCGAAATCTTCTTATTTCAAAATAGCAGCTGTTCAAAAACTTTAATTCAGGCATAGTGAAAATATTAAAGAACACACTTTCACACAAAGACTAAATCTACCTAATTCTTGCGACCAGTTCCGAAAGGGAGAAATAATTACTCTCTTAGTATTTTTGTGGGTTCTTTGAAAATCTTACAGTTATCTATATACCTTTGTAGTCGATAACAATTAGTAAATCAGCTCTGGCCAACTAATGTGTGAACGATGTGTGAACAGATTGCCTTCCGACACCGAACCGTCAAGATCTGTGTTATTTTTTTTTATCATCCGATAGTAGCGCCGTGCATAACGCTAGGATCATGAAAAGACTGTGTTCTAAATAGCTCCGGAAGTGCAGTGATACCTCGGTTCTTCATTAAAAAGGTGCGAGTCAACTGGAGGTGAAAACTTGACATCTAATCCAGGATCGTGATCAAGGTAGGCCAGATCCATTTGCTAACATTCCTTTCTTGAATCCAATTTGGATTGCGTCAACTAATCATTAGTGTAATTTAAATAGTCTACGGGATCTTATCTCACCAGTAGTGTATATTGAATTTATTGCCAGTAAGAAAAATACACCAAAGTAGAGTTTTTTTCTATCAAATCAAATGGAAAATGTTCTACATATATGTCTAATATGTAGATCATTTTCATACTGGCAAGTCTTGACCCATCATATAATATACAAGGTGTACCAAAAGTCTTTTTCATAATAAAAAATCTGTAATAAAATAATAGATGGGTTTATTTTAAAAAAAAAATATTTTGCATTTAAGTACAGTCGCTAAGAATTTATTTCTTAAAAATTATATTTTCTATTTGTGATCCATTACTTCATTGGCACGCTTTTAAATGGGAGGCAAAATTTCTCCGTGATCGCTGCCATTTCTTCACGGATATTTTCTTTTAATTGGTCCAGAGAGGGAGTATTTATACTGTTTACCTTTGATTTAAGGTAGTCCCATAGGTAAAAGGCCAACGTCAGGGCTACATGGAGGTCAGTTTATGTCGCCTCGTCGGGATATCAATTTTCTAGGTCAAATTTCATGAACAACTAGTAAGGACACGCTCCATAGCGACTGAATTCCTAAAGACGCGACTGGTGATCGGCATACCTCCCGCTCGTTGTATTGGTGCAGCGAATGAACCAACATGAAAAAGACTTTTGGGACACACTGTGTATACCAGGTGTATAACACATTTAACTATTGTATACTATGTATACCAGGTGTATAACACATTTAACTATATAGGAGATGGTTAATTTTGAATATATAGATATTCAAAATTTTTTTTCGTATGGCACATCTACACATTAATCAGATTTTTTGGCTTTGTAAAATTGTTATCTTATCCATTCCAAACGATTTTTTAATGTGTAATTTTCAATATTCTTTAATAGTTATTTAAAATAATTTATTATTAATACAAATTAAATTAATCAACTAAATAGACATTTCTAGTTGATAAATTTAATTAATATTAATAATACCACACAACCACGTTCTGAAATTGCAACTACATAATAAAAATGTGTTTTAATTATAAATCATTTATTATTAATAATTTTTATTAAATAAGACACCTAGATCAAAACTAAAACAACTCTTCTTATTCTTCTTCTTTTAAACAGGCAATCCACCCTTCAAGAGCTATTTGTGCCATTAATCAAGTTAAAACATTATTTCATAGAAAAAAGCACAACAATATTATAGAATAGGGAATATTATATTACAAGTTATCTGCATCCATCCATTATGCATCCATTATGCAGTCCAGATAAAATTCGTACATTTTTTTACCATATTAAGTCTGTCATACATCGGGTTATGGAATTGATGGGGGAAAACTCGGGAAAGAGTAGCTTTCTTGGCCAGTTTATCAGCACATTCATTTCCATGAAATCTCTTATGAGAAACTAAGACAACTCAAAAAAACAAGAATTTTGATTTATTATTGTATTAGGATACTCTGTACTCTTTCATATATGTAACTAACTTAGCCCCAGTTCTCGAATTGTGTCATTTTAGGATACATTTATAACCTAAAATGTTACTTAGTTTCATAACTTAGTAACAAAAAATGTTTTTATTTTTTTGTCTACCGAAAAATGTTTTTTTGACTTGTCTTAGTTTTGATCTAGATGTGCGATATGCGTACTTATTTTTTCTAATAATAAGATACTCTTTTACTGAGCGCGAGATTATACAATTAGTAAAGGTTCTCGTTTATTTTGCTAAGAATTATCAAAGAAACATATCAATGTCCAGTGTGGGCGTCATTAAATATTGTTAATAATTATGATTAGAGAAATTGTTTAATAATGTTATTCGGATTAATATTAGAACAAAATTATTTTTATTATATTTAATGGAAATATATGAAGTGTGGATAATTACAGGGCTTACGACCTGTCTTCAGCTGATTTAAGTGATCACTTTATACAAATGTAACGTTCACCATTTTTCACCCATTAATCAATTTCCATATTTATTAAATTTTTGGATGTTTTATGTTATTTTATGGAAACACTTCTAGTAATCGGTACAACTACGCTATTGACATCTATGGACTATATTTGATATGATTGAAAAATAATAAATGAACCAGATTTGGCGGAATAACAGTTTTATTTAAATAATAAAAATATTTTTAAAACTGACTTGTTCTATTCTGTCCCCGAACATTCTGATTTTCCACGCTCCCGCCCATTGTTTTGGCAAATCGCGTCCGACCCGCGGCCCTAGATCGGGGACACTTCGGCCGCTCTCGGAGACATTTCGGCTGACAAATTTGTCACTCTCGCCGGAAAAGTCACCCCATTGTATCGACAGAATAAAGGATTAATCGCTTTCAATATGGACCAGGTTAAAAATAAAGGTGCGGAGGGTCGACGTGGTCGGGGTCGTTTGACGTTTATTAATACTTTTTATTTTAAATATTCCGCTTTGTTGTGAAACTTTGTTAACCTGACGTTACGTGACACACAAAAAACGTATTTTTAACAATATAAAATATTTTATACAAGTCGATTATTATAATAATAATAATGTGTTTATTCCAGCGTGATCAGGTTTTCTTTTTAACCCGATTCGCCATAGATATAATACATATTATGTTGTACATTAAAGTTATGAAATAAATATAATGCTATGAAAAATAAAACCAAGGAAAATATTAATAAATAAAAAATAAAAAAAAGTTAATAAAAAGTCAAAATTTCACACAAAATAATAATTTTTTTTTTTTTTTAAATAGAGATGCGTACACAGGATACATGTCACATCAATATTCTTACTATTTTCAAACTAAGCTAAATGCTTGTGCTATGAAAATAGGACTAACTTGCTGGTGTTCTGGAACGAGGCGCGAATCCCCGACCACTAGATCACTAGGCCAACGTCTTGACCACTACACCAACAAGCTACTCAAATTACATATATAACTACTTCAGTCACGGCCATTGTATATGTAGCTTTTCATTCTCTGGTCAGGGAACCAGCTTTCCATGAGAGATCTGCTTGCACCAGAGAGTTGGTGCGGAGCTCCAGCCGCAGCTTTACGCCAGCATCTCGATGTCTCAGAAGCGAAACGAATCCATGCATACGGCCTTCGGTAAACATTTTAGATGCGCTGCAATAACGCGCCAATCCGAAAAGTATTCTGTATGAGTTGTTGCAATGAATTCGGAGAAGGTTATACGTCACTTGCTTGTATTTCGACCAGAGCTCGCAGGTATACACGCTAGTGAAGAACGATTTAAACATTTATAGTAACGTTAAATATATTTTAACATATTGTGATCATATAGATTTTATACTGCATAGAAGATCATAAAACCTCTTAAAACATATTAAAATAGTAAAAAATGTGTTACAATTTACCTGAAAAACATAAAAATGTATTTACTATCTCCGATATAAGTTTGTAGAACTCCATAATCACGCATCGACCCCTCAGAGAATAAGAAGGTTCCATCTGACACTAACACTGATTTGAAATAATAAACTCCAAGGTGTTGATTGAATTTCAACATATATTAATGTATATTTTGTTTTGAGTATACAAATATTATCAGTTTTGAGGTCTTAACTTATTTTCAGTATTATCTATGACCGACCACTGTGAGATGAGGGAAATTAAAAATTAAATAAAACATATTGTAATTAACAATAATGATTCATAAATTGTGTTTGGGACATATATTTATTCATGAACGAAAATAGTGTACTGTGCCTTCCACCTCCCCTCGCTTTCCTCACCCGGCACGCCGCCGCATCAGTCAAACAGCGACCTTGAACTGGTACGGTAATTAAGGAAGTATTTAATTGAGACGTCGCGTCTATAAAGTGCATTCTAAAAGGATCCCGGAATGAAGATAGTGATAAATATAAATTTACGGTCCACCTTGGAGGTGTCTAAAGAACTGGATTGTGGTAAGTGCAAACCTCCTTCCGAATATCCTGTTTCTTCCGGCATCTATGTTTTTACGCAACAAATTGTAATAAATAACTGATGCAGTTGAAACTTTCAGCTCTTTCTATTTCATTTAATATCCGTTAAATGGAGTTGGTGTATATGGAAGAAATAACCCATTTCACACAATAATTCAAAAGCCCAAAACGTCAGTTTGTACCTTGTATTCAAAGAGTCGATATGTAAAAATAAAAAATTTTATGTTCAACACAAATGATATTATGATATTTAATATTATATTTTTATGGTGATTTTAATATTTTATATGATATAATATTTTTACAATCACCAATTCGAAATTGCCGCATTAATTAAAAAAATATTCATTTCATAATATATCAATTCCAGAATATCAAAAATATCTCTATATTGAAATATCATTATACTGAATTGGTTATATAGAATAATTAGAAGCATTCAAAGTGTAAGGAAATCCTCAGAATTCCAATGAATAATGCTGTCCCTTTTCTTCTCATGCAAATAAAATTGTATAGCTGTCTCCCATTATATTTAGTTATATATACAAGTTGTTGAGTTAAATTGTTAATTGATATTGCACTTACACGGCGAAACGCATCTCAAGTAATTGAGTAGAATAAAAAAACAAGTGTTTTATTTTCACATATGGTAACATAAAAAATCTTTAATGTAAATATTTATATACAAGGTTCGTGGTTTTACGACCCATAGCCACCGCTACAGAAGTTACCCAATCACGCCATTTCTCTACGAGGGTGGGCAGAGAGGATAGAGCGCAATGCATAACTCTCACCTCATTAATTAATTTATTTTTTTTTAATTTAAAAAACTTACATGTTGCACTTTTAAATTGATACATCTGACGTTCCATTATTTGAAGGCCATCTTCTTCACATCTACAGAATCTCAAACCTTTTCTTTGAGCAATCCGATATGAGACGCCAAAATTAATTGATAATTCGTTTTTATTAAATTTTGGAAACATTAAGATAACTTATATATTTTGAAGAAATAAAATAAAACCTGTAGGTTCGAAAATTTTTGGTCAACTCAGTGTGTTGGTGTAGCATAATCGGATAATGGATTTCCATTTATTTTTACGGAATCTCATATATCTTCGAGTAATCCAATGGCTTTCAAATAATGTTTTGTAATAAGTTTAACGTATAGATTTGAAAATTTGTCGTACACGCTCCTCGGATTGGAAGAGATCCAGGTTCGAATTCCGGTAGCAATATTTTTGGAAATAATTGATTTTATACGTACATCTTTCTAATTAATTCGTTCAATTTGTATTAAAAATATCACAGATCTATGTACCGTAAAATTGCAAATTCATAAGATTACTTTAATCAAATTTTTATACTATTTATTTTTAAATAGCTACCCCCATTAAAATTTGTAACAAGCCATTATTAATAATTTATTTATTTGTAAACTGCCATTTTTATGTCTCGCTTAGCAGTCTAGTTGTTGTCACATGGAAGATTGAGGCTTCCCTGCCAGGGAGATTTTTATTTGTATTTGACTTATTTAACCCTTTCTACCTTGACAGTACTTTAAAGTACCATAAATTCTTTGACGATACTACGTAAATAATTGTCTATATAATAGATTTATTTATACTACTAACGTTAGTTTTTTTTGTTATATCAACACTGCTGCAGGTGAAATGTCAGTTGCGCATTTTTGCAAGGTTAGGTTTGATTACTAATAGTTTATATGTTTTGTACTATGCTATATTTTTTGTGTATGCCATGTAAGGTCTGACTATACTAAGAAGTACTATCAATTATAATTAATGAGATTTTTTTAATTTCCCACTTATTTTATGTTTGATGAATACTACAAAAGATTTACTAGGAAAATAAATATAATTGTTTACGTAAATACCTTCGATAGCTGGTCCCCAGGTTTTCGATTAATAATAAGGGCACACATGATATATGAACACTGTACTAACATTTTAATTCTACTTGCTGTCTTTCTTGTTCGATGTTGTTCTTTTGGCTGGGTAGATTTCGGTAAACGATCAGTAGACTGATGTAATTGATCCGCATGTCGTTTACCGTCTTCTTCACACTCCGAAAAAAAGACGGCAATTCTCACACACACACACATATATCATAAACCAAAAAAACCTAGTGGTGCCAATCAAAGTAACAAGACGCGTAAACAATAATAATTCTGGGTAGAAAGGGTTAACAGATTTTTTTACCAACCAGAAGAATATATTCTATGCAGGGGTGTCATGTTATGTATGTATCTTAGATATGTGGTGAAGTTTTTTTATTATAATGATGTCATATTTAGGCAATCATCACCGCGAAATGATGTACACTAAATTAGCGATGATTCTTCTCATTAAGTAAATTTATCGCATCACGTCTCGGAAGTCCCTTTTAGAATTTATCCTGGGCCATTATACGCAGTGGGTACATTCATTTATAAAAGGACATCTCACGAAATGTAATAAAAATTTGGCAAAAAGTCCTCGAAAATCGGTATATCAAGCCCTCGACATCTAAGTGCTACAAAGTAAATCAGCGGTACAATAAAACGGATTAAGTGTGTTTCCACGTCCTAGGATTTCCTCGCTTTCGCTAGCAATAATACAAAAGGATATTCTTTCTAAAAAAATGTTCGGGGTCTTCATAACCGCACTTTTGCACAAATATATTTAAAAATTATTTCAATTACTTTATATTATACTGTCACTATTGTACTTTTTTGGGTAAAAGGTCAGAATGTGGATCAGAATGTTAAGTATATGTGTGAACGCCTAGTGTCCCCAAATTACACCACCACTCACCTGTTCTTTTGACTAATGATGAATGTGTGTGTGTGTGAATGTATGCGTGAATCTGGCTGGAGCAGGTTGGATAATAAGGGCTACTTACAGTTGATAGATTACGCACAATTAGAGATTAATTAATTAAATAATAGGTGTACCGGAAAAAAATGTCGTTTTTTTTGTTATCGCTCTTAAATGGTCAGTTGTGCTTTATCAGCCAATCTTTAACAACGTGTTTTAGGTCGTTTCGTTGACTACACATACCTAATATGTATTGAGATTTTCAAATATAAAATAAGCATATTTACAATAGATAACTTTTTTCCGAATGAGTAATTTATTCGAAATATTATAATTTACCATTTCTTGAAAAAAGAGACCGCAACAGGTGTCACAAAAAATATTTGTGATATACTGGGGGATATTTTGGATATTGGCAAATGTCAGCGGTGGTTTAAACAGTTTAGATCCGGAAATTTTAGTTTAAAAAATAATCCTGAAAGTGGTAGAGCAGTTAAAGTGGATGACGACATTTTTATAAAATCCAAAAACGCGGACAAACTCGGATGTTCATGGCCAAGTATACGGGAGCACATTAAAAAAATTGGCAAGATGTGAAAACAAGGAAAATGGATACCGCACGAGTTAAGTGAAGAGAATCTAGGTGACCGAATAAACGCATGCATAGAGCTATTGGAATTAAGTTCAAAAACTCAATTTCTGCAACACCTTCATATTCACCGGACATTGCTTCATCCGATTATCATTTATTCCGGTCAATATAACACTTTTTGTATGGCAAAGAATATAGAAGTTACAAGGACGTCACGGTGAGCATATCTCAATATGTTGCCTCAAAACCAGCTGAATTTTACGAAAGAGGGATTAAAAAATTAACAGATAAGTGGAAACAGGTCATATCAAATGGTGGAAATTATATTTTGAACTAAGTTTTGATAAATAAATATTTTAATCATATCAAATTGTTTTATTTTAAAAACGACATTTTTTCCGGTCCACCTTATTGTCTGTCGGCTTGGTGAGAAGTGAATTGAAAATTCTGGCTTACTGAGCAGCTAACCGCGCACATTATTGTTGTTAATGTCTAGTCGGTACCGGCGAAATCACGTGACTGATGTAATCATCACGATGTAATAATTTAGAGAAAGTTCTTAATTTCTATATAGATTCCTATTTATACATATTTGGTTTCCTACTTGCTCGCCAACTCGCGCGGCGCATTTCAGTGTTAATTTGATCGCCTTACTGAAAAGAACTAAAACGGTTCTCTTTTCAATTACCTCAAGAAATCTATGCAGAGTGGTCGACGGTACCTTTCTTCAGTTCGAGTGTACTAAAAATGATCATCTTCCAGCATCATCTAGAAATTACACAGCTGATTGTGGAGAGAGAAGCGGGGCTTCAAACAGTGAGTGGTTTCTTAGTACTGTATCATTTTACCTCTTCCCCCGACATTCTTTCATACAGTTTACTATGATTATCCCTAACAGATGGTTCGCATTCAAGTATTTGCCGGGTGCGTTCAGGAACTGTTGACGGTGTATTTAGTTGTAGAGATGATAGACCTTCATAGTTTTAATTACTTTATTCACAAGAAAATAATGTACCTTTTAAAACTTAAATTAATTAGAGATAATAAATGAATTCGTAGTTCTGTATGGAGTCAAAACGTGAACCATGAAACGGAAAAAAGTAACAAGTTTGACACTTTTGAGATGTGGTGTTTATTTCCATGCTACGTTTACCAAATAATATCACCATCAAATACCATACTAAAGAAAGGCTCTCAATAACATGCAGGAAAATAATTTTTTTAATAATTTGAAGAGATATTGCGAAGAGTGGAGATAAGCAGTTCTCACTGTAGAAGAAGAATAGAAGACTATAATGCTGTTGTTGACGCAAATCGAGTACCTACTCCCTATGCATTTTGTCATTCCAATATAAACTTTAATATATACGTGTTCCGTTCTGGTCAACTAATTACTTAAGGATTTCGCCGATAGGAGGACAAATTGCCTTCTAACACCGAACTGCAAAGATATGTGTTCTTTTTCTACCGTCCGAATGCAGCACCGTGCGTGACACTAGGACCAAGAAGAAGCGATGTTCTCAACAACTCCGAAATTGCAGTGATATCTTAGTTCTTCACAAAAAATGTGCTAGTCAAATGGAGGTGAAAACGATGTCCAACCCAGGACTTAAAAGCAAGGTAGGCCAGATCCATCTGCCATTATTTTCCTTCCTGAATCCACTTCGGGTTGCGTTAACTAATCGTTATTATAATCAATATAGTCTATGGGATCTTATCCCACCAGATGATGACAGCTGCTCATGAGAGTACATGTTGGATATAGAGAATATATATACTAAGGGAGAAATAATTGAAAGCTAACCAATAAAATTTTTCATTCCATGACAAAATGTGTTTTAATGTATCATAAATTTTCATAATTTAACTGTTATATCCTCTATGTGGGATATTTGCTAACTGCTTGTTGCTATTCTTAGTGTATGCAAAATTTAGTAACACAAAAATAACCCAACGTGGTAACAATAGTCTTTATTATACAAAACTATACAGTTATAAGACATTTAGAAGAGATGCATTTAGAACAACGGCTCTGATGCGAGAGAGCACATCCAACTGCCAGGCGATCTAATCGAAGGTTTTTTTTAGTTTTTTGGATATCTGAAGTGATATACCGTTTCCAAAAGTTTAGGTTCCTTAATCTTCTATGTGCTCTCAGTAGACTATCAAAAAATGTGGAAAGGCATTATTTTTAAAGTCCTTCAACCTATTTTCATGCATTTAATGTGAGAGACCAAACCTCACACCCGTAAAAATGACCTGTTATATCAGTGTTGTATACAGTTTCATCTTTAAATTTTGCAACAACCTCGATATTTTAGCTAATTTTTTAAAGTGTACGATTTAACAGTGTGTTAAAATGTACACTTTGTTCCATAAAATGAATTATTTAACCATTACAATAGTAAAAAATAAATCTAACCTAACCTAACCTAACTTAATGTAACCTTACATAACCTAACTTAACTTTTCTAAAATTTTATTATTTTATTGAAAAAATAATTCGTTCTTAGGATCAAACTATTTGTTTTAATGTACATATTGATAATTCCTTTTTTGAAATTAATTGAATTTATAAAAAATATTTACTCTTTCTTATTACTAGTTTATAAATTACTGAATAAATTTCCCATACTCTCTCTTATTACTGTTTATAAATTATTGAATAAATTTCCCATACTTTCTCACTCCCCCTGCACTGAGACAGTACATAATTCTCAATAGACTTGAGCCAGAATCAGAGCTTAAACCATTTGAACAATGGAACCTTTCAAAGTTCAATCTACGGTTCAATCCTATAGGTTTAATGTCGGAATTGATATTACGAATGACTTAGTCTAATCTAAATTTATATTTATTTTTAATACATGAGTTTTTTTATCACTGTGAGAAATTTCAATTGCGAATTATTATTCATTTCATTTTATTTCATACTTGAAAAACATATATTTTTCTTTTAACTATATTTACAAATTTCAGCAACATTAGGCTTTCAACGTGAGTTAAAGCAAATTAAGGCCTTCAGGTGAAAGTTTTTACGAAAATGGCGCTATACAAATTATTCAATACGAGTATTAATACAATTTAGCGCGTTGCGCTCGTTCAAAATAAAACACTTAACAAGTTCGATCAACATCTCCCCGGCCACCAAATAACAACGAGTCCATTTTTATAAGAGCAATTGCCGATTTTGTTTGCTAGGCCCCCATGCGACTTTGCTGCAGTCGCTGGCCACGATTGTTGTTTTTAATATTGGTGAATATATTTGTAGATATTTTATTTTCACAATGTATATTTCTAACTTGTTAATGATTGTTTGTGCGTCGTACATACACGATTTTGTGAATAAATTTGTATTTATATACAAAAAAAATCATTTCGTAAGTATCGAACGTCTTAGTCCCCAAACACGTTTTTAGATAATTATAAAGTTTTTTGTACAGATATTAATTTACATTATTTTATATTATGAATAGTTTGGAAGAAAACTGGAGTAGTATAGGAGAGTTCAGGAACTGGATAATAATTGCCAGAGGTAGGAGTTAATAGAGAACATTTACGGAGAAAGACAAATCCCACTGTGGAATGTAGTTCCGTGGAAGAAAAAGAATATTGTACAGAGTATTAACAGTTTAATGACAAAATGTCAACGAGATTTTGGGATAATACAAGATGTAGGAAGAGTGGTAGGAATTTGGGAGAGGAACAGGAATAGAGAATAAGGTGCTCTAGAGAACCACCCAGAACCATACAACACGACCCACCTGTGAAATGCTCCTTTAGGTATATGGATTCTCCACTGGATCCACAGATCTTCTGGCTCCAGGACACATTCTCCGTTGTTCCGCATGAAGTACTCTTATTGCATACACTTCGTTGATGGCGCGAAGTGTACGCAACGAGCATCATGCACAATAGCAAAATGTACAAGATTCTGCCCGCCCGGTAGTGAGAAAGCCGAAACACTCCGTCAAGTGCCATTCCCACACGACAGAACGATAATTTACAATTTCACAGCCTATCGTAGGTATCACAGGTAAACTATAAAAAACCACAGAGATAAAACGTGTTCTGGTATAGGTAATAGGTAGGTAATGTACAGGAACTATTCTATATCTCGCGTTCATATTTTTGCAAGACGACGATCTCCGTAGGTACAGAATAAATTAGTTAAAATAAAAATATAGTCATCAAACCTCTTACATGAAAGAAAGGCTCTCTACACTTTGCAGGAAAAGGATCCTTTCATATTTTGAGCGTTGCTGGAACAGTTGGAAATAACCTGGAGAAATCGGTGATTACAGATAACGTACAATAACGGACAGTGAAAAATCGATCACCGATAAGATCATGACCGAGAAATGATAGGAGTGTCGCTATAAGATCATGCTCGGCATGACCTACAAGATGGCTAATAGTTCACCATACTCAGTTATGAACACATTGACAGAGAGAGAATTTTTATAAATTCTTATAAATATACAGAAAAGGCGAACAAGCTTCATAATGAAAGAGATGTTCATTGTCTCCTTAACTAGACCGAAGTCTGTTAAGGAGATAGGTAATAATAATACCTAATAGGAGAACAATGTACTACTGTATACATTTTTCTATAGTGAAAATTTAATTTGAGTCCATATTTTCAATTTGTCTTCAATCTTTAAATATCCACGTTGACATAAACTTGCTGTAAATTATTAAATAAATAATTTTCATAGCTGACTATTTATCGGCCCGACAAACTTCGCCATTCAGCTGATGGGAAGACATTAGGGTCGTTGGTACGGAGAAGTGGAACACAGCAAAAAGGCGTTGTCATTTTCCCTCCATAAATCACACACCCGCCCATTTCGCAATGCCCGAATCTGACGTCGGAGGCGCTAGTGTAGGGTCAGCGTTTGGAATTTGTACAGTTTAAGTTTGATCGCTATACGAGCTTTCACGTACGCGGCGACGCCGACGCCGAATAATATATCGGGTGCAAAAGCACTTCGGATGTATCGACCCGTGGACAAATCTGAATCGCATAGAGTACGGCAGTGCTCCGCAACCAGTGTACCGTGGCGCACTGGTGTGCCGTGAGCCGGATACAGGTGTGCCGCGGTCATATTCAATGTATTTGACATTTTATAATTTTTCATTATGTATTCTGTTTTCTGGCTACTTTAACACAGACTTCGGTCTAGCAAAGTAGCCAGGACAACGCTGTATATACCAGAGGTGAAGTCTACTCCATCCCACACAATATACTATGAGTATTGATTATGTCTTATGTTTATTGTGTATTCACCTGTATTAGAACAAAAATATGTATGTCAATATATATATATAAATAAATAAATTTAATACACAATGACAAATTATTCTACATAGTATTGTCTATTTTTCAAAATGTAATACAGAATAATTATTATAACTAAATAATATTATAGTTTTATGTATGTATACTTTTCAAATAAAAAACAAAAATTTATTTTAAAATTTGTGTATCAATTTAATACCTATATACTGTAGCTTTTGGTGTGCCGCGGAATTCTAGGAAGAATTTTGGTGTGTCGTAGGTGAGAAAAGGTTGCGGAGCACTGGACTACGGTACAATGTCAGTAGTGATAAATTGCGAATTTGTCAGAGAGGCTGTTAAAGATTTGATTTGAAGTAACTTATAATGTTTTAACTAGAGGTGACCATGATGGATATATTATAGAGATAACCATGATAGATTTAGTCACTGATAATTCTTTGTCTATAGATAATCATGGTGGATTTAGTCACTGATAATACTTTGTCTATAGATGACCATGATGGATTTAGTCAATGAAAATGCTTTTATCTATAGATGACCATGATGGATTTAATCACTGAAAATGCTTTATCTATAGATAACCATGATGGATTTAGTCACTGATAATGTTTTGTCTATAGATGATCATGTTGGATTTAGTCACTGATAATACTTTGTCTATAGATGACCATGATGGATTTAGTCAATGAAAATGCTTTTATCTATAGATGACCATGATGGATTTAATCACTGAAAATGCTTTATCTATAGATAACCATGATGGATTTAGTCACTGATAATGTTTTGTCTATAGATGATCATGTTGGATTTAGTCACTGATAATACTTTGTCTATAGATGACCATGATGGATTTAGTTACTGAAAATGCTTTAACTAGTGATGACCATGATGGATTTCGTTACTGAAAATGCTTTAACTAGTGATGACCATGATGGATCTTGATCTTGATAATTATAGTCATTGATAATGCTCTAACTAGGAATGACCATGATGCATTTAGTCACTGATAATACTTTAACTAGATATGAACATGGTGGATTTAGTCAGATAATATTTTATTAAGGAGAACAAATTCTTATTGTGAAGTTGTAATTATACAGAACATAGGTCTGTGATGTTTTAAATACTAACTAAATGTATTAATTATAAATATATACATATAAAACCAATTTTATCAAAAAATATTGTTTTTGCACTACCGGGATTCAAACGTGGATCTCTTTCCAAACCGGAGAAGGTGCATTATCCAACTATGCTACAGCGATAGTACTTTTGACGATAAATTTTCTAAACCATACGTAACACTTTTTCAAATTAATATGTCTATCGTTTTATTAGTTGAAAGCCATCTATTTTCTTTTTACGGAATCTCAAATACCTTTGAGTACATCCCGAAAACGCAACAACAATATTTTTTGATAAAATTGATTTTATATATTTATCTTTCTAATTAATACATTTAATTAGTATTTAAGATAATACTTTAACTAGAGATAGCTGTGACGAGTTTAGTCCCTGATAAAACTTTAACTAGAGGTCGCCATGATGGATCTTATATAGATATGACCATTATGATCAATAATAATGCTTTAACTAAAGATGATCATAACCGATTTAGTCACCGATAATGCTATAACTTGAAATAATCTAATTAAGGCTCAGAAATGGGTCGTTAGAGTAATAAACAAAAGACTATTTAGACATCACATTCCAGTATTCCAGTACATGTTAATAATTCGAATGAATTTCCTGTACACATAAAGGATTTTGCCTCCACTTCAGCTCAGTCTCAGCTTCAGCGACATCTATACTATTACATGAGAAAGAATATCAAATTTCAAAAAAAAAAATGTTAATAGATGGCGACAGCATAATTGGTAATAAATAAGTGAAATGTTTTATCTTGATTTAATATATACTACTTCCAAAAATTTGATAGATGTGGTAGCGTGGGTAAATAGGTGAACGTTACATTGTGCAAAGTGATCACTTAAGCCAGCCGATGACAGGTCGTAAGCACTGTTATGTCCAAGACTTCCATACTTCTCATATCAAAATAATAGCTTCGTCTCTGTGAGACATCTTGATCTTAAAATTTTTCATTATTTTAAAAGAAACAGAGTCAATTACATAATTTTCATTATTAGCAGCTACAACTGTAAGTTCTCTTGAAATCAGTCGAAGGTCTGCATCCACCCTGGCCCGAAGTTGCTCGTCATCAACTTCGATGGGACGTACAGCGCGGAGGCCATCTTCCAGTGATAAATCCCTCAAATGAAACATGCTAAAATAAATACGATTCGTTCGAGCTTACCATACATTCACAATTCATTGAACATATATTGTTTGTCGCGTTGTTTTCTTTTTAAAATGTATAGAACATACAACGTTGTAAATGAATTTACTTCTCGGCCATTGGTATATTTTTTTGGGGTTGTTACATGATTGAAGTTGAAAGAAAACTAGCTTAATCAGATGGAATATGCCCTTTTTAAAAGCAATAATAAAATAAATAAAACCATTAAACTGTAAAAATGAATACATAAACCGTTGAAATGTGAAGAAATAAAATAGGAACACATCAAGTTTATTTATTCCATTCCATAAATCACGTGACTGGCAGCCAATCAGTAGAAAGTGTGTATGTAAATCAGGAAATAAAACGGTAGCCTGGTGACCCCGGTATTTTGATGAAAAGCCCCCTAGGTCACACCTGCTAAAAGGTCATAAAAGTTTGTGAAATATTCGGGTTAGGGTGAGATTTATACAGCGAGAGAGTTTCGGGACACATTTGTATACGTTCAACCATATGATTGAAGCATTCAAAGTTTAGTTTTCGAAGAGCTGTCTGTCTGGACACGCACCAACTTTAATGGGTAGAAGTTGTGGGTCTGGGTGAATAAGGGTTTTAAAAGAGGGAGGTTTATAAGCTTAAAGTAAAATGTCAGTTCAGAGTGAGCCGCTCTGTTGCATATAGTCAACAAGAACTCGATATATATATATATTTTTTATATAAAGTTTCATTATTCTAGATCGTTTTAAGCCGTTATGGCTTGTCGGCAAGTTTTTTAATCAATTCTTACATTGGTACACCATACAGTAATAACGGCTAATGAAAGAAGTGATAATTATAACAGGTAATCATTATAAAAGATAATTTATTCATAGATATAAATAACAAAGTTATATTTTCATTATATCTAATGGAAAATATACAGAAGTATGAAGTAATTAAAGGGCTTACGACCTGTCTTCGGCTGGCTTAAGTGATGTTTGAAAATAGTAAGAATATTGATGTGATTCCGTGTATGCATTTATTTCCCACTTTCATCTGTCAATTGTTATTCTCTGGACCATCATTATACCATCATCATCAGATGAACCGCCCGTGAAAATAGATAAGGTGCACTGAAGAAGAAATAATGAGAGAAATAGTATCAAAATCATGTATTAATCATATATGTATTAGATTTCAAAAAAAAAGAAATCTCAGACCACTATATAACAGTGGCATCAGCCTTTATAATAAGGAAAAGAGAAAAGTTCGTAAAGGAGAAAAAACTAATTAACAATTAATAGGTTATTGAAAAACTAAAGAACGTTGACGGGGAAGTATTCATACAAAAACACTCCAATCTTAATGAATTGATGGATGAACTTATTAGTATATTTAACAACGTATAAAAATAATCTAGATGTCTAGTTAAAATACGGAAAAGAAAAAAAGTTAAATGAATGAACAAATAAATTATAAAACTCATGGAAAAGAGAAATAAACAATTCACAAAATGAAAAATCTGGCCAAGTAACGCCTGTTACAAAAAACAATATTGTGTCGAAATCAAGTAAATAAACAAGTATTTTTTAACATAATGTACTAGAATATATTTATAAATATATTCTAGTACAATATGTTAAAAATACTTTACAGATAAAGAATATTGCTTTAAAATAATTTCAAAAAATCATACTCTTATGGTGATGACATACAATGCTGTCATAACTTTCAAAAATTAGATAAATGTGGAGATTGATGATCACTTTATATATATATATATATATATACAATCTCCACATTTCTCTAATTATTATATATATATATATATTGTGACATTCGAAAATACGCGCGAAGACCGAAGGCGCCATCTTCCGACGCGAGCAGGCGCGGCCGGTAGAGAGGGGTCAGGGGAAGGTAAGGGGGGGACTTCGTAGTGAGCGCCCGAGTTGTGCGGTGCGTGTGGGCGGACGCCAAGCGGCGCTCCGCCGAGATTAGAGTATTGGTGTAAGAAATCGAGAAATGGCAACGAATAAGACATAGTATTATTTTCCCGGCAGAACAAGAGATATTTGGGCCTTGTTCTGCCCGTGAATGTCAAGGAATGAAGGACTCTCTGCGGAAACGAGCAGGAGGCTGCGAGCGTGAATGGAAGCGAGGCGAGCACGGTCCACGCCTTGACGTCAAGATAGGTCCACTTGGAAGCCTCCAGAAGACGAGAGATGCTTGGTCCGGCCTCGGAAAGATCTGGAACCCTCTACGTGTTACAATGACGAATTTCTCCTGTTTAGTGAATAAAGTGTGAATTATGTGACTAAAGTGTTATTATTGTCTGAGACCTCCCCCACACATCTGAGATAGGCATTCCGACACCAACCCTTATGGACCTACAGACTGAGTCTAGCTGGTGGCGTTGTGCGCTGGATTCCATCCTCTGATGACAGCGCACGACGTAACAATATATATATATATATATATATATATATAAATGCATACATGGAATCACATCAATATTCTTACTATTTTCAAACATAGCTGACCGCTTGTATTACGAAATTATTATTCGAAATTATACGAAATTAATTATTCAGATGCAATGTATTTATTATATTACAAATTTGCCTATTATCTAGTATTTTATTTACATACATGTATGTACATAAATAAAAGCTTTCTAGCTACTATTTAAATCATTAAATATAACAATTATTTATATAATGTACTATAATAATAATATAATGTATTATAAAAAAAATTAAATTGTAAGTGACGTACAACTGTCTCCAAATCCAGTACAACAACTCATACAGAATACTGTTCGGGTTGGCGCGTTATTGTAGCGCTTCTACAATGTTTGCCGAAGGCCATGTACATTGATTCGTTCCATTTTTGGGACATCGAGTTGCTAGCATAAAGCTACGGCTGGAGTTCAGCACCAACTCTCTAGTGCAAGCAGCGCTCTTATGGAAAGCTGGCTCCCTGATCAGAGAATGATAACAATAATAGCCGTGACTAATATGCGGTATTTATATTTTGTTTATATTACTTGTGTATACATAACTTTTTTACCTTTTTTTGGCATTTCTTTTCGTAAAATAAATATTATTTTGTAACTTAAATGTACTATATTATATGTTCTATCTTTATGATGAATGGGATCTTCATAAAAAAAACTTGATAAATTATTATTATATTTGGGTTTTGTCAAATTTCTTTTTTTTTTCAGAATAATTTCGAATAAATAGTACAAAAATAAAAGTTTCATTTCCAAGCAGAGGTAATCCCGCAATCAGTGACGGAGCCGGGACCGGGCGGGGCTCTCGCAAGATTCCATTTTTGAATCAACGCCGTGGAACCTTTTCGTATGAAAGCCACCCGGCTTACCGCACACTCAATTATATCTCCGCCAGTGCGAGTGCGGAAGGCTCAGGGATGAACTAGAAATGGGAAAATAGAAACCCGCCGACTGTTAATATGAAGGGATCCTCCCTTCAACAGCAATTTTTCCCTAAGAGATAAAAATTTGTTCATACATAACACGCAAGAGAAAATATACCTTCTCAAAACATTTCTCATAACAACATTATATTAGTCAGCCAGTCTTTTTTTCGCTACGGGATCTTGGGTTGGGGTGAAGCTAGATAAACTGCCTGTAAACAATTATGAATTACTCATACACATAGTTTTTTTTTAACTCACTGTTTGAGGAATGTCAGCTTCTTGACGTACAACAGCTCCATGCTTAAAGACTAATTCTTTATTGTCACGGTAAAATAGAGCTTCACCCAATACCCATAGCATACGTATCCTATGAAAGCAAAAGGAAATAGGCTCACCCTGAAGCCCAAATTGAGAACGAGGTCAATCAGTTTCTGGCACCTGGTCTACAACATTTTGCCGATCAATGTGAAACATTTGTCAATCGATATACTTAAATTCATATCAAAATTTGGCTGAAAAGAAACTGATCAAAGGTTTATGGAAATTCTTTTATTTTCTATTATATTTTCTTTATTGTGTTTTAAACATAAGGAAACGAGAATATTTGTATTATTGAAATTATTTTTGATTATTCAACTTTGTTATTTAAATCAATTTATATTTCTGTTTAGTAGATTTTTTAATATCAGATAAGTTGTTTAGATTTCGCTGTTATATAAATATAACGGATGAATCCATCTCCTTTGGCGTAGATTTTGGTCTAGTTAGGGAGACAATGAACATTTATTACATTGTTATATTTTTTTAAATTCACCAAACACCCAAATCACAATCAGTACTTGAGATCTAATAACTTTAAAATGTTATCACGCTATAAATAACGTACCGTGTTGTGCTTTGATGTGCATAATGTTTGGTCTAGTGCAAGATTCAGCAAATCGCAATTCCCGAGCAGCACGCGGCTATTCGATGTACATGCATGGGCCTGATAATAAACGTTAGTATATAGATGCCTAAGGGTTTACGTATGTGTATGTGTTTGTCGATCTGCGAACCGCGGGCGAAGTAGGAGGTATGTGTGTGTGTGTTGTGGGTGAGGCATTATAAGTGAACGCGCCGGAGTGCGAGCTCTCTTCTCTTTCTACTCTGTCGCGATTTAGTTACCATCTTACCTTGTATTATACTATTGTAAACAATATTGTATTCTTGTCGGAATGTGTAAATCAAAGGAGTTTTGAATTATCACCGCACACACGTAATACAAGAGGATTTGTTATGAGACACATCTCTAGCGGTACTGACAACCGCCGCCAGAAGAACATTATATTTAATATACCCATTTACCCGTTTTATTTTTTATTACTTGGAATTGCCTTCCAAACTTATAAGATCAGTTGTCAAAATTCATTTGATGTTTATACTATTATTGACTCAAAATATTAAAGGCACAGAGAGAAAATCTCCGTGAGTGGTGTAACATTTTAAGCTAATGCCTGCTACAGATTTTACCTAATCTTGGTGACTGAGTATAAAAAGTGAGATGGAATGCTAGCAGATAAATCAGCTCAAAAAGCAGATGAAAGGGTCACTAATCGTTTCTACTTCATTTAGCATTAGAATTAAAAAATTAATTGAACAGAGTTGTTTATTCAAAAGTATTGTATGGTTATATAGACATAGACATGAGGCGACATCTTTGAGAATACTATCTAAACTTTCACTAACATCAAAAGTGGCACACCCGTCTTCTTCTGACGGTCGCGTGCTTACTTCCGCCAGATCTCGACCACCCAGCATCTCCGTAATACGGTCGTATTTCATAATTGTAATTTTGCTGAATAATTTGTGTGATTCAACTGTAAGTACATTTTACTCGTGATTTACCGTGTCCGATTATCTAAATTCGTCCATTCCTGAATCAATGCTGATCATTTAAACGCTCGGAGACAATGATGGATTGAGATTGGAGACAATCCATTATTACACCACCTCACAGTGGCATTCTTCTAACACTTACTTCGTCATCCCATCCTCCGTACATTCAATGAATCAAAAATTCAAATAGAAAAAACGCCAAAATATTTTACTTTTCTCTACTTCTTACTACTTTTCATAATCTGCCACATTCTTATCAAATAATGTTGGGTTATTTACCTCCAAAGCTAATACTTCTGATGCATTTGCATTTACAAAGATCCTAGACGTCACTCAATTATAAAAGCATCATGAGACATCCTTGAAGAAAATTTTCAAATAAATTAACTGATCTTTGCTTATTCAACATCATGATCATCATCCTAGGTTCAACTAGGTATGGGTTTTCAAGATTGAGTAGTCATTTTGAAGGCCTAATAGCTTAGCCGTCGAATACTCACTAATTTTATGAATTTTGTAACTTTCAAGTCATCGTACTGGTCGTAAAGTTCCTGGTTATATCGCCTAAACTTCATTTTCTTAAACAGCTTCGATTCTTCTTCCAAAAATATCTAGCGTTGTTTAGAGGTTGTGTATGAAGGTGCACGGTTTGGATGGAACTCTTTGAATGTTGTCTGACTCCAGATCAATTTGAATTAGAATATGTTTTATGTCCTGTGATGTTGAGGATACGTTTCAGAAGATATAAGAGTTAAAAAGTACCCACCTCTATTCTCGGTGTTTCATATTTAGATGTGTCGCGTGTATGTAGCTAGAAGTTCGTGTGGAGTATGATAGGTAGTATGAAATGATAATACCCACGATTTAAATACACTGATTAACATGATAAGATTACAAAGATTATTTTCTCTAACTCGATGATGCAGAATGCGGCGCAGTAGCTGTTGGTGAAGCTGGGCCCGAGGAGATAACGAATTAAGCGCCCCGCATCAACACGCACGCGGGCATGCGCTGATGGGTGCGTTCAGTGAGCAACTGAAAATATCACCATAGTTGCTTCATCTTTCATTGCTGAATAATAATTTTATTCGAAACCATAAGATAACCTACCTACCAACTATTCAGTTTATATTTGAAAATATATATTTTTTTAATCATTATTGACGTGTGTATCTATAATGATTTCTTAGTACACAATTAATCAATGTACATATACATATACAATGTGACATACGTGACATATGTCAAAACACTAGATTCACTCAGTGTAGAACGTGAGTGCTATGCACAGAATTGACTATTGAATTTCCCACCTGCCTTCAACAGTCATTCTTAAGGGAAAATAAATAAAAATAAGAAATAAATTTACAACAAAGCGAGAAAAAATAATACGTAATAAAAATAAGTGAGAAAATATTTATAAGGAATCGCTTCATTAAAAGTACAAATTAGCTCCATACTGAACCATACATGGAATCATTCATCAACTTCGACCTCAGCGAAATTAATCAACTTTAACTCATATTTAACAATACCACCGGTAGGTGTAAAAATGTCTAGCACTCGAGGAGCAAACATAATTTAATAAAAGTTCATTTTTTTAGTAGGTCAAGTTTTCAACACGGCGAATATAAAATTTGGGTTACTTGTGTCAATTGATGTTGTCTACAGTAAAATATTGAAGTAATGTTTTTCCTTCCATATGGAGACAATATCGAGCGGATGGGATCCAAATCGTGATCTTCCATCCTACCCCAGTACACGGGCAATGGTCCAGGACTTTCTTACTACCCATCACATAACTAGATTAAATGATGACACTCGTACAGAATAGCGCCTCCCCTTGCGTAGAGGTCCATTGTAAAGAAGGGACTTACATCCTATAAGAACAATGAAAATAACGTACATACTTCACATAACACTGACACAAAGTAACACGGGTGCCTATTATTAGATATAATTATCCTTACCCTTCCTTTTAAATATGGAATCACATATTTATAATGAATACATTTACAGGAGATGCAGATCACGCTTCTCCTGTTCATTAACAGAAATGCTTAGAGAAAAATCCTTTCATTCAGCAGTGTTGCCATTGCTGTGATATGTTAAGCATAGAGGTCACTATCGACGGGTAGGTACTATAACGTAATGTTATAACATATATCTTAAATATATTTAAGATATTTCTGACCTATCATATGGTTCGCACGGCTTCCAAAGGCCATCGCAGGTAACTTTGTGATATATCATCGAAATAAGAAAAATCTATTGTTTTTGTTTTTTCTGAAATTCAGAACCCAGCTTGCTTGACTTTGACTCGAAAGGGAATAATAATAATACGAAAGTGTAAAGGTTGAACCGACCCGTTCTTTTGAAGGGTGGCAGGTAGTAAGGAGGTGGTGAATCGCCCTTCAGGGAAGCCTCTCACGTTACCAATATAGAGAAGGTACTAAAGCCTTCACGGGGCTGTCTTGCAAACCATTTGAACGAAAAAAGTTTTTATATTGTATTTCAATACGTTTTGGAAACAAGATATCACTTGAGTAGTGAATTAATTAAATATATATAAACAGTCAGATATAAAAAATTCAATCATATTGTACTACAAAGTGAAAGCCGTCAATTATTATTGCTATCATCAAGACTATGCATGCTTGAAACACAAAAATACGTGAATCAGTATATTTTTTGTTTTATATTAATATTACATACACGTACGTAATATTAAATAGGTAAAAATAATGTTTTTTTTTTGCTTTATCGCTTTTTTATACAAATAATAAAAAAATAAAAAAAAAGTTTAACGATTTATAGCTTTATTAATTTTTAACATTTTAGTAATTTCATAAATATATATTTAACTTTGTAGCTTGACTAAAAAAATATTCTAGATGTATGAATTGTTCGTAACTAGAAATTTGTCTGGCAAACACTGTAAAACAATTTAATAGTCGCGTACAATTAATGCCTATATATTCTATTAATAATTTTAAATAATATTCCGTTTATATTAAAAGATTTTATCTAAGTTATATTTTTAAAAAAATCTAATCTAGTGCATAACATAAAGGTCATCCTTAATGTATAAAAACATTTATTCAGGTCTTAATTTAATTACCATATTATTTAAAATAACTTTTTTTAAATATCCATTCTGATACTTGTTACAAAAATTAAGTAGATTTTGTCTGTGTGTGAAAGCGTACTAATTACTTTTTTTTTTTATCTAGATTCAATATTGGGAGTTTTTTAACAGTCGTCATTTTAAAACAATATGACTAACGAATCAAGCCTAAATATTTACTATATCAATTTTTTAGATAACTTTGATCAAAAATTGATAAAAATGTCAGTATAAGTATATATAAAAATATCATTTAAATTTTTTTGGAAGTTGCGACATGAAACTCTCTGCAGTATGTAGTATTTTTATCAACTTCTATCTAAAACGAACGGTGTTCGGTATGTCTGATTCAAATGGATTTTCGCCCGCCAATGAAATATACGTGAATTAGATTTAACCATAACCAATCAGATAATGCGTTCCTTGGCAACGATGGTCGTCGCGGTAAGAATGTTTTAATCAAATGAAATTTAATAAATACATGAGGGAAGAATTCTAATAAAATACTGTGTAAGCTTTTACTAGAATAATAATATTTATTATTTAAGTATTAAAAAAGAAATTAAAATTAAAATAGAGAATGATACTTACTTACTTACTTATCATCACGCCGTTTCCCCGTGGGGGTAGGCAGAGAGGATAGAGCGCCACACTCTTCTGTCGCGACACACAATTCTCACCTCATCCACATTCATACATCTTGTCATACAAGCTCGCCGATTGTTGAGGCTTCTAACAGAACCATCCGACCATCCAGAATGATACGACGCTGCGTATTCGTTGAATGTTAAATGGAAGGGAATTATGGACAATAAAACATGAAATTATGATTGTGTATTATAGTATCTATATATTCATTGTGTATGATAGTATCTATAAAAGTTGGTTTTCTAAAAATTTTTAATTCAATTTTATTATTATTTTTAATCGATGTTAGATTCAAAAAATTTAGGGTCGAATTATTTTCCATTTCCGATGTAAATTGTATTTTACTATTAAATGAATTAATGAAATTTAAAAATGTTGTTAAATGACGTTAACAATAATATATGTTTTTAGTTAGTTATGACATCCTGAAGAAGAAAATGGTATTTTTCGAAACCTGTAGATGTATTTAAACTTAATTCAGTGGTTAATAAAACAAAGATAATAAATAAAAAATAATAAATTTATATAAGAAGAACTCATGACCAATACCCAAAACACAGTTATTCGCTAGCTATGGCTTTGGGTCTTTTATTATCTATAATCCTTTGTTTTTGGTTAATATAAATATTTTTTTATTTTATGGGAAGGTTTCAGTCCCAATAGTTTTGATGGGTTCATTGAACCCGCTGGTTAACCTAAACACCGACCCTTGGTATCTCAAGTGGGCATCCAAGTAAACGAGTTTGTTGGCCCGACATGTTACTCAAGGTGAAAACAGAAATGAATTCAATTATAGTATGTAGATATGAATTTGACATGTATAAATTGCATCTACTTTGATAAACCGTAAAACTTGTAGGTAGTAATGGTAATATAAGTAATAGTGTGAAGTGAGAAGTATAAGAAGGTTGGTAGCCGGAATATAACATACAGACTTCTTCTAAAAATAAGCTAGACTGTATCATGATGTAGCCAGAAAAATATCAGATCCGGTATCTCGTCATTCAAGACAAAACTGATGACTGAGAAGTCTTCGAAAATGGAGGATATCCTGGCTAAAGAATCTAAGGCGATGTTTCAGAAAGTCAACAATCCAACCAGTGGTGTAACTACAATAATTGGGCTCCAATGCAGAATAGAAAAAAAAGGACCCCCTAAATAAGTATTGTATGTAAGATACACAAATATTAGTACTGCGTGGTTTATTCTTTTAACAAGATAAAAATTTGCCTCTTTTCTCATAGTATTTACATTTTCATAACAAAAACAAAGTATTATTAAGTAGAACACATTCTTATTGTGAAGTTGTAATTATTCAGAACAGACGGTCTGTGATATTTTTAATACTAATTAAATGTATTAATTAGAAAGATGTACATAGATATATAGATATACTTCACAATAAGAATGTGTTCTTCTTAATAATATATAAGTTGTATTAATGTGTTCAAAAATTAATAAAAATAAATTGATAATTCTGGCGACTGCTATCGGTTTACTCAAAGGTATTTGAGGTTTCATAAAAACGAAGTAGATGGCTTTCAAATAATGGAACGATAGATGTATTAATTTGAAAAAAAGTGTAACATATGGGTTCGAAAATTTGTCGTCAAAAGTACGGTCGCTGTAGCATTGTTGGGTAATGCACCTTTTCCGGTTTGGAAAAATATTCAGGTTCGAATCCCGATAGCGTAACAGTAATTTTTTTCGATAAAATTGATTTTATATGTATATCTTTCTAATTATTACATTTAATTAGTATTTAAAAACATCAGAGTTTTTAGACATTTATAAGTATTATCTTTATGACATATTATTATTAATACTATTATTATTATTATTATTATTATTATATGCACAATTAAAAAAATAATTGCATCGCTTTAACACAATTTTCACTTTATGGTGATGTTCTGGCCCCTAACCCGACATATTATCGAGGCACTGTTATATATATTTACACGAGAAGTGGGGAAACATGATGTAGGAAGGGTGATAGAAACTTGTTATAGGGACAGAACAATAAGGGAACAAGGACCAACCAGGAAGCACGACTTACCTGGATTTTCTCTGCTGTAATCACTGCTCCCCTGAACTTCAGGAACAACTTCACACGTAGCACTCTGTACGTAAGAGTAGTATCGAAAACACAATAGCAACAGTAACTGTACAATTAGATCAGTGAAACGAGCACACATCAGGACGTTGACACTTCTTGATAGTTCAAGAGCCATGTACCACACGCAGAAAAGTCGTGCACTGAGGTATATAGTATAGGAGGGGGGGAAACAGATGCGTCAATACTAAATGAATTGAAAGGTGCGAACTGTATAGAACTCCAATGAACTGTTACGTCCTACTCCTTTGGCATAGTTACGTCACGTGGAGTCCAACTATATCAAGCAGTGGCATGCAGTAGGTATATATTTAGGTAGTGCTGTTATCAATGATATTATACAATCATATATAATATATGTACTGTAATACATGATGTATATAGGATTATGAACTTTCGTTTACCCAACGCGTTTAGACAAAATAAATCCGTCGTTTATACGACTCTACCGTGGATATATTTGTAATTTTAGAGTACTATTAATGGTGTTTTTAAAGTTTAAGTTTTATCGTAAAATACACGCAGATTTTTTTGCTTGTATGCACTGCACGCCCCTGATATCAAGCTAACGTTCGCTAACGTTTGATAATCGAACAATCAATAAAATAAATATATGAAACTCTATGGAAAAAATATCTTATAGTATATTTACGTAATAACAAACACAATAGGATATAGCTGTGCCTAATTTAATAAAGAAATTATCTTCAAACAAAATGGCATTGAACTGAACAAAAGAGCAAAGCAGTTAACAGAAAAAAGCAGAATGGTTATATAAATTAAATAGAGGAAAAAAAACATTCCGATGGAATATCATGTTCCAGAAGTATACGTGACGCGCCCTTTTGTCGCCATGGCAACATCCCAACTCGGCTACTGGTCCAGGACCTTGCAGCGGTCGTTTCTCTGGAAATATTCACGTTAAAAAGATCATTTGTTTTATCAAACCGGACGGAGAAGGGAACCTTAAATTAAAATTAAAAGGCTACCATTTAAAAAACGTTTTTTTAAAACTCAAATGTGAAGGTAATTAAAATCGCTTTATTTTAATATTGTACAACCCTCAACGTTTTAGGAGAGCTTTTACAAATTTTAATTGTTTTTTAACTTTTGTACAATTAAAAAAAAAATGTTTTGGATCTTTTTTATGGATACAAAGGTACAAATTTATGCTACGTGTTTTTTTTTTTTATATCTGTAAATCGTTTAATATATCATGCCTGTAGGGCGGTTATTCAAATTGAGCCGACTCTCATCTGATTGAGGTCAATATATGTCAATATCGATATGAAAGAGGAAAACTATAGTGTTGGTAAAATTCTTTTACTTTTGATATATCATTGAGATCTTGAAGTATTTTTTTGTAGTTCTTCCCTAGTGCTTGCAATTATCATAATATAATCAAACTAATTGTTTACCGGAATGCCTTCGATAGCTGGTACCCAGGTTTCCGATCGACAATAAGGACACATGGTACATGAACACTGCACTAACATTTTTATTGCAGTTGTATTGTTGTATTGTTGTTGTTGATTGCTTATTGCTGGTTGCTGGTTGCTGATTGCTGGTTTCTGGTTGCTGGTTTCTGGTTGCTGGTTGCTGCTTTCTAGTTGCTGGTTGCTGGTTGCTGGTTGCTGGTTGCTGGTTGCTGGTTTCTGGTTGCTGGTTTCTGGTTGCTGGTTGCTGGTTGCTGGTTGCTGGTTGCTGGTTGCTGGTTGCTGGTTGCTGGTTGCTGGTTGCTGGTTGCTGGTTGCTGGTTGCTGGTTGCTGGTTGCTGGTTGCTGGTTGCTGGTTGCTGGTTGCTGGTTGCTGGTTGCTGGTTGCTGGTTGCTGGTTGCTGGTTGCTGGTTGCTGGTTGCTGGTTGCTGGTTGCTGGTTGCTGGTTGCTGGTTGCTGGTTGCTGGTTGCTGGTTGCTGGTTGCTTATTGCTAGTTGCAGATTGCTGGTTGCTGATTGCTGATATATTTAAAACACTGTGTTGTTTTTTACATCAACCGATTTTAATACTAACGTATCTTTATCAGAACTGGCGTGTAACTGAACTATTTCATAAAATTTAAACGACATCCATTACGGGGTCTAGATGGAGTCTTGGTAAGAGTGGGTAGGTAATTGACGTAAAAACACAGCGGTATAAACAAAGTTAAATATAAATACAATTTAAATAATGTCCGACTACAAAGTTAACGCTACAAACATTAACAATATACTAGAAAAATTGTAATTTTATTAAATAATAAAATACGTTTATGATAAATAAAAAAATTTAACTAAGTCTTCATTTTACTTCCATTCAACGAGCCTGCTGTGAATTCAAGATCTCTATTTAAGATGACCACATAAAAGTCACAGGCCGACAATAAAACCCAAAGGCCAGCGACCTGCGTGTTTTACGGTTGATCCCAAATAGGCCCTTAAACTATGTGCTTCCAAATGGGAAAATGTAAGTAATATATTGGTGTTCTTAAAAAGGACCTTGATAGTATCGATGTCGTAAAAATATAAATATATTATATCACTTTCATAATAGCAAAATGAGGCCCAATATCCTAAACACTAAAGAACGCGATAAAACGGCAGTCAAAATTGTAATCCATAATATTTTCTTGTAACGGTTCCTACCTTTCGTTAAAATAAACGTATAAAAAAAAATTTGTTCTTATTGTGATAACTTTCCAAGTATCACCAGATTCCTTAGGGGTTCTATCCTCTGCTAACTGACTGATTGCTTTGGTCCAATTCTTTGTAATATAAAATTCAGTATGTCCGGGTAAAAATATTACGTTTATTACAACAAACATTACAGTGATTATAAATTATACACTTCAGAGATAGACTAGTTATTCAGGTGGAGCTGTGATGGAAGAGACCCGTTTGTCCCCCACCACTCTTAAACTCACTCTCGTGACATACATACATATACATACGTGTACAAAGTGACAGTTCTCACAATTAGAAATACAACACTAGTTCACACACAACTCTCAAAATCAGGTACATAAACTATGCATATAGGTAGTACATCAATGTGGGAGCGAAAATGGACGATTTGATTGTATGCTGTTTATTGCACACCAACGATCCAATATTTATCTCTCAACCCTTACCCAACTTCTTGAATCCCGGACATAGTTTTAAAATATAAATAAAAATAACAGATTTTATATTACAGTAGCTATTTTACAGTCAGGGCAATTCTTTAAGAATCTGACTCTGAGAGTAGATAACCTGAATGTTCGACATTTTTTGTACCGTAAATAGTACATATGAAAAAAATAAAGGTAATAGCTTTACTAGACGTGGTTTGTACTAAACCTGTACAGTTTTTAAAAGTTATAATTGTTCAGAGGTAAGTAAGAATAATGTTAATTAAGTTATAAAAATATTTGAAAAAAGTACAATCTGAAGTTATAAAATATTATTGAAAAAAGTTATAAAAATATTATTGTCTGTAATATACAATAGTTGGAGACAAAAATGGTAGGTAGTTAGGTTAGCACAAATGAAAAATTAGATTCATTTTGCTTTCTACCCACATCAAGCAACCAGTTTGTTATTTTTTTGATTTGAAGTCGTTAATCATTTTAAACCTTTTAAGGTCTATTGGCAATTTGTTTAATATTCGCAAGGCACAAAATAAAAAAGTTCGTTGGGCGAATTTTGTATTAAATTTTGGCACTGAAAAGTATCCTAAGGCTAGATGCTGTAATATTCCAGTTGTAATTTAATACCAACAAGTATCTCGAGAGAAAATGAATCGATGAATACAGCCTTCGGCTAATTTTGTGGAAACATTGCGATACCGCCCCAATCTGTAAAGCATCCCGCTTGCATTTGTTTATTGTACCATGCTCGCGTGTTCTTCGACCAAAGCGCGCAAGGGGAAAAACCGATTTAAATTTCATTCTTTATTCTCTAACTGCATCAGCATGATGCTGTAGAAGGTATTACTGTTAAATACAAATTAAATATAAACATATAAAATCAATTTTATCGAAAAATATAACAACAAAGTAGATGACTTTCAAAATAATGAAACGATAGATGTATTAATTTGAATAAATGTAACATATAGATTCAAAAATTTGTTATCAACAGTACTGTCTCTGTAGCATAGTTGGATAATGCACCTTCTTCGGATTGGTAAGAGATCAAGGTTCGATAAATACAATATTTTTCGATAAAATTGAAATACTAAATTAATGTATTAATTATAAATATATACATATAAAATCAATTTTGTCGAAAAATATGCTTTTTGCGTCACGGGGATTTGAACCTAGATCTCTATTTCCAATCCTATTATTAATCAACTAGCAATTATCTAGAGATCCAGGTTCAAATCCCGGTGACGCAAAAACAATATTTTTCGACAAAATTGATTTTATATGTATACATTTATAATTAATACATTAACTTAGTATTTAAAAATATCACAGACCTATGTTCTAAATAATTACAATTTCACAATAAGAATGTGTTCTCCTTAATACGATAAAATTGAGTTTATAAGTATATCTCTCTAATTAATATATTTACTTAGTATTTTAAATATGACAGACCCATGTTCTGAATAATTACAACTTCACAATAAGAATATCTTCTTCTTAATGATATATGTTTCGTTCGTGAATTTGAAAATCCCCAGCAGCACCAAACGGAATAAATATATGTTGTTTAATGAATTTTAGTTATTTAACGTTGCAGAATAAATGGTTCTAGGTATTCATAGTTTTAGATTTTAGACCAACATGTGTAGCTGTCAAATAAAATATCGTGTACTCGGGTTAGACGTTTTGTCTCTTTCTATAGTTTATCTCCAGATCAAAATCTTAATACGGGTCCAGACTGAGATTTAATACTAAATCACCGTTATTTTATTCCGTGGATTCTGATCATGGGGTGTATACATCTGAAGTTTATTAGGGATATTAATTACTATATTAAAATCACTAAAATTCATATTAAGTTTAAAAGAATCAGAGATGAGAATCCGACACTTTTGGTAGAAATGCTCGAAAAGAGAACAACGTGTTAGTGGAGACGCGCACCAAAGGAATATGGTAGCGAAAAATTAAGTAAATTAAGAGTGGAATCACCACGGAGATGTATGGGCCTGGTCACCCGCGGGTTGAGGAGTGACGCCGCTGCCGATAGATGTGCGCTATGGACAAGACTGAGACGGGATGGTGTCCGGTCTATCTCCTAGAGCAAGAGATGAATACTGGCGCGGGTGAAAAGCTGTGCAATGTGAAAAGCAGAAGCTGCCTTTGAATCAATTATCATCCCATCCGAGGTAACAAGTGATTCCAGATCACACACACACTCATACTTGAGGACCCAGACTGAGTTAGATCTGTGGCGGCCTCTATGGCTTCCTATCCTCCAAGGCTCAAAGGCACTGTAACGCTATATAATATTTTTATTAAATCAATAAAATTTGAATTAATTAATATAAAAACCCTTATGGGTACTGATTATTGAATAAATACATAAATATTGCTAAAAAAAATTTCTATCATGAATGATGAATATGATTTGATATATAGTAATTAACAATATTGATTCAGGTTGAAGTTTATGAAATAAAAATATTTAAAAATGTTACATGCTTAAGTGATCGAATAGAATGCAAGGAAAACTACTACCTTAAGGTAACAATAAACTGGATTTCCCATCTTATACTATCACAAATAGACCCACCCCTGTCCAATCTCTAGATCCCCAACCCTATTCACCCCAAGATTTACAATACCAATTTCTCTCCCCTACCTAGGACACTTAAGCACTAAAACAAGATCTCATCCATTAGCGCTAACATGGATGTATTCTTCACGACACAGGCTCATCTTAAAATCGAAATTGTACTATACGAAGTTGACATTCATTCAACTGTGTAATAATACGTGTAGCCAAGTTCGCACTATTCCACTATTCCGCCTGCAATCCTGGAACCTTGGAAACCATGCACTCTCTAACTGCGCAAATTATCTTGTTCAATTTTGCCAATTGTCAATTATAACAATGTATTTTCATTTCAACTATTCAATCAGAAAAATGAGTAAATATAACATTTCAATTTTTTAACCGTATTAATATATTTTAATTTCTCAATCGGAATAATTGACCAATGTAATATTTAAAATATGATTATGAACGAAATAGAATACATTTTATATTGTTATATATATATTTTTTAAATTATTCACTTTATAATTTCAAATATAGGATTAAATTACCTATGCAGAGATAACTGATTATTATGTAATGTCTATTTTATAATATCAATTATTATCTATTTTGTCTATCTAAATACTATTATCATATTTTGATTTGTATTATATTACACTATACTGCACTGCGCTGCAATGCACTACACTGCACTACACTACACTACATTATATTATATTATAAAATATTTGCAAATTCCTGGTCCAACAGCTACCTAACTCTTCACGTAGGTACCGTTAAAAATAAATATATACGTAATTTATAAATGAATAAAGAAATATATTGGAACTACGTATATATGTATAATACACACAGTCACACATTTTAATATATATTTCTTTATAATCTCAACCTATATTGTTACCCCAAAATGTCATTGGATAATTTGTTAAGAGATAAAATTTTTTTAATTGAGTACATTTAAAAATTATTTGTGGATAGTGAAAAAATCCATAGTTATATTACCCTATGAATATTAATAATATACTTCTGACGAACATGCTACCGTCTCGTTCGGCACCTCGTCATACTCGGCATTACTCATTGGTATGGAAGGTATGTACGTGAGACGCATCATCGCCGAAACGGTACATTACGTATTTAAATCAGCTTTATAATGTGTCTGTTTGACTATTTGTTCGCGTTAATTAATTATGTTAAGATACTCTAACAGACCACTTCTCTTTATTATCATTAAAAAAAAGTTTTAGTAATATTTTAATAATAATAATAATGTGTTTGTTCCAGAGTGATCTGTTTTTTTTTTTTAACCAGATTCGCTGTAGAGATAATACATATTATGTTATACATTAAAGTTATGAAATAAATATAATGCTATGAAAAAGAAAAACAAAAAGAAAACCAAAGAAAATATTTAAAAATAAAAAAATGTTTATAAAAAATAAAAAGTTCACACATATATATATACACACAAAATATAAATATTAAATATATAACAATGTATTAATATTCAAAGGAACAACATGGGAACATGTTTACCATATTGCTGAAAAAAACCTACATATTATCAATAGTTGGTTGGATAAAAATCTATTAACGCTTAATGCAGCAAAAACAAAATTTATATCGTTCTCCATTACAGGGGTAGGACAACCCTAACATAGAAATTATATTAAATTACACGTAAGTGCTTGTAAATATATAAATGTCTGTAATTGTCCTAGTATAGTAAGTTGTAAATCAATAACGTATTTGGGAATAGCTATTGATAGGCACATGAGATGGGATGTTCATTTAGATGGATTAGCTAAAAGATTGCGAAAATTAATCTATATATTTAGTAGAACACTTAGAAATATTCTGAATAAAAAGAAGATAAAAACTGTGTACTATGCTTTGTGCCAATCCATCTTGAGCTATGGTATTAATAGTTGGGGGAGTGCATCTGGTGTACATATATATTAAGTAAGCATTGCTCAGAAGGCTATACTCAGAGTAATACACCGCCGTGACTTTTCCTATCCTTCAGAACCACTTTTTAAGGAATTTCAGGTTTTGGATATAAGACAATTATATGTGCAGAATATATTAACTAGCTTTCATAGGAAAATAAGGGCTCCATCTGTGAGGACTGAAAGATATTATCCCACAATAGCAAATTAGCTTAAAATAGTTCCAAGAATGAAAACTAGTTTTGCACAAAGATTATTTACCTTTCAGGCTTCCAGAATATATAATCAAATTGAAAAAAAAATTAGGACTTTTAAAAAGGATATTTCAAATTGGTTGTTGCAATTAGGAAGAGCAGGTACAGAGAGTAAACTCTTTTATATAATGAAATAATTTGTATAACTACTTTTGTGCGTTTTGGTCTTGTATATTTACATCTACCTTATATATGCTTACATTATTGGTATTATTTTTATTATTTATTTATTTTCTCTTCTCTCTTTTTTATTTACTTTTTTATATTTTATATATATACATTTATTATTATTTTTATTTTTTTTCTCTCTCCTTAAATATTTTCACATTATATGCTATGTATGTATTCGACCTTACTGTGTTTTGCCTTCGATGAGTTTTGATTTTGAAAAATATTATATATATAATTTGCCCAAAAACAGGCTAGCCTAGTTAGGCAATGTATTTAAATGTGTGTAAAGATGGAAACATGATATGTAAATATGATATATATCTGTTAAAATCAAAATAAAGTTCAAATAAATAAAATAAAATAAATAACAACTTCAGTCAGAGCCATTGTTGTATATGTAGCTATTCTGTAGGCGTTGCCATTCTCTGGTCAGGGAACCAGCTTTCTATGAGAGTGCCACTTGCACCAGAGAGTTGGTGCTGAGCTCCAGCCGCATCTTTACGCCCGCAACTCGATGTCTCAGAAGCGGAACGAATCCATGTATACGACCTTCGGTAAACATTGTAGATGCGCTGCAATAACGCGCCAATCCAAAAATCGAAAAAAATATTGTTGTTGCTACCGGGACTCAAACCTGGATCTCCTCCAATCTAGGTAACGTGCATTAATCGATTATGCTATACCAACACAGTGCATTGACGACAAATTTACAAATTTATATATTACACTGTTTTAAATTGATACATCTGTCGTTCCATTATTTGAAAGCCAACTTCTTTATTTTTATGTATTTTGATATAGCATAATCAGTTAATGCACGTTCTCCGAATTAGAAGAGTTTGAATTCCGGTAGCAACAACAATGTTTTTCGAAAAAATTGATTTTATATGTATATTTTTCTAATTAATACATTTAATTAGTATTTAAAATATCACAGACGTATATTCTGAATAATTATAACTTTACAATAAGAATGTGTTCTTCATAATGATATTTTTTTTAAATAAATCTAGTATTATCTATATTATAATATTGGTTAACTCCATTATACCACACCGTAACGTACAGGGATTTGTGTACTCGAAATAAGACTTAATTTATCTAATGGCCAGTAGTCCTCTGGATGCCTTCATGGTTGAGGTCTAGGATGCCATGTAGCCTTTACGTTTGCCACATTAATCTCCGAAAAATGCTTTCACCCTGAGACACTCCTTAATAAATAAAAAATATAAAAATATAAATATGAACACCCCAGCAACCCGAGAAATGAAGACAAATAAAACAAGCGTATCCTGTGAATACTAAGAGTGTTTAAAAAATATAGATTAGAAAAATACGGCATCAAAATGTGTCGGAGATGACGAAGACTCTTAAAAATCTAAATTAAGGAAAGATGCCGATAGAAATTCTATTCACGATTAAGAAAAATACCCAAACGTCTGGTGGCGGATTGCGAGCGTCCCGCGGACCGCGAGGTTGCGAGGGGTGGGTCCGTGTCGACTCCCATCCTCGAAACCAGCCGTCCGCCTGCCGGCTCCCTCGACGGTCTACGTGACGAATTAAGACGAGGAATAAGACATGACGAGGATGTAAATAGATCATTTTTTATGTTAAAATCCACCGACCGTAACAAATGTTGAAAAAAAATTATGACTAGAACTTTAAATTGACAAACGAATTTTAGATTTAAATACTGTCGTGGTAACACCTCAATCAACTCTGAAGTTTACTTAGGGCAGGTTGTGTGATCAGTTGTAACTTTTTACTATGGTAACTTTTAACTAACGCCTGTAGTAAAAATCTTTTTCGGACTGCAAATTTACTATAGTCAAAGTATAGATGGAGATATCTATAGGTGTGACAAAAAAATCATGAAACGTGCTTTATTGTATGCGTTATCTATGGATTTTTTCGCCTTGGCGTTCAATGTCACTTTGGTGGTGAAATTTTTTCGTATTATGTATAATAATGTATATTAAACAACGAGATTATCATCGGATGAACTCCCATCACAAAAATAGAGGGATATTAAACGATTGATTGTCGTATACTGCAACTTTTCAAGTATTAATGTGTAGAGTGACTTTTAAAACAGCTGTCAAAAGTGCGCCATATTTAACTATCGATTCTCGTTTTTACTATCAGATATCGGAGAGTAAAATGAGTTTACCGCGGGATGTACTTTCGAGAAGTAAATATTTTTTTACTAACGTTCAATCAACCCGTATTCGCATTTTTTTTAAATTTAGTAACTTTTTTTTCTATAGTAAAAAGTTACTACCGATCACACAACTGGCCCTTAGTGCTTTAATAATGGTATATCATCATATACAAAATTCATTACGTAATCCCTAAGCCTGTTTTATGAATATTTTTTTTTCTTTAGTTCAGTCATTATTAAGATATGGTATCCGATCGTGGGGTCACGCTGGTAACTCAAATATAAAACATAAATGCGAATGAAAAAAATTGTAAGCCAGAAAGCATTTAAATTGAGGCATAATCTATAATTGTTATATTCTTCGGTAAACGCTTCCTGTACACAGGCTGTTACTGTTATTTTTAATAAAATAAGATTATTACAAAAAAGCTCTAAATAGGGTGACTTCACACGGAAAAAATACAAAAGGTGTAGCTAATTTTAATTAAACGTTATCACTTGGAGAAGCACACGATACTTGCTCCCAAAGTAACTCACCATTTCACAGCATTCTTTATATAAATTTAACTCCACTTTTATCACCATTCCACAATATTCTTCACACGAATTTAACGAAACTTTTATCACTATTCCACGATATTCTTCACACGAATTTAACGAAACTTTTATCACCATTCCACAATATTCTTCACACTAATTTAACAACACTTTTATCACCAATCCACGATATTCTTCACACGAATTTAACGAAACTTTTATCACCATTCCACAATATTCTTCACACTAATTTAACGAAACTTTTATCACTATTCCACGATATTCTTCACACAAATTTAACGACACTTTTATCACCATTCCACAATATTCTTCACACTAATTTAATGAAACTTTTATCACTATTCCACGATATTCTTCACACGAATTTAACGACACTTTTATAACCATTCCACAATATTCTTCACACGAATTTAACGACACATTGTCACCATTCAGCGACATTCGTCACTACTCAGACAAAAATAATTGATTATTAAATATTGAAAATATCAATACAGTATCTCAATTCAGAAGTCCTTTCATTATCATAGATATGTGTGTGATTCGTTACTTTTCTTTGTGTACTTCGAGTGAAAACAAATCTAAAAAATAACTTGGTTATTTGAACTCACTCACATAGTAACCAAGTGGTCGAGTTTCGACCCTCACCCCTGGCATCCACAAAGTTAGTCTTACTTTTCACATCACAGAAGCTTAGAATATTATAATATTAATTTGTGTAGACCTAGCAACAGAAATATTTTGGATTCCCCCTAGATATGCTTAAAGTGGAATTTTATATACAGGTGATTGATAAAGGGTATCTATGTGAACTAGGAATTCTGTTTCGAGATAAAATATCGTCGATATAAAATGTGTCGAAATTCCATGTTTTTTTGCTGTCTCAAGTCCCGAGACTAGACTTTTAATTTGATTTGATTTTATTAATTTTAAACAAGTTGAGATAATCCTACTATCCATTATCAACAGATTGTAATCATAAATGTGAAGTAACTGGTTTTGTAGATTTGTTCAAATAGGAGTTATGTTTATTGTAAAATGTGATATTTTAACTTTAAAATAAATTTGTCATTTTTTGAAACAAAATTTGAATGGGATGAAATTCTTCGAAAAATTTTATTACGGTACTTTATTTTTTAATATGTTTTTTAATTTTATAGATGAATGTGTTTTCGTATGTAATATATACGTAAGCCTAATTTTATTTTATAAAATTACTTCCATATTATGAAATAATAAAAACTTCCGTTTTTATTTATTTACTTACTTATTTATATGGGAAGTATGGAAGTATGAATATTACAGGCCTTACGACCTGTCTTTGGCTGGCTTAAGTGATCACTTTATACAATGTAACATTCACCATTCCACCCAATTAACCTCCATATCTATCAAATTTTCGCAAGTTGTATACATGCTACCATGTACAAAAACTTCAAGTAATAATTACAACTTCACTGTTACCATCTGACTGACTGACTTCAACACCATCTGACTGACTGACTTCAACACCATCTGACTGACTGACTGAAACACTTCAAGTAATAATTACAACTTCACTGTTACCATCTGACTGACTGAAATTTGATATTCATTTTCCTGAAACAGCATGGATGTCACTATTGAGAATTTTATTTTTATTAGAAATATTGAAAGCTATATTATTAACTGTATATATAACGAATAATTAACACTACTACTAGAATACGCCTGTGAAGTCAATTTTATATATTTCTTATTTAGACCAGTATATTATATTAACAATATTTGGGTAAGTCCAATAACATATAATTACTGGATTTTTGTGCTATCGAATAAAATAAGAAAAACATTACCTTTCCAGTATATAACTACAGGTAGGGTAATGTTAACGTCTTACATATGAAGATATATTAAGAAGACGCATAAATATGTTAAGATAACTAATAATATCTATTAAGAAATCAATTTCAATATTTTTCAATTCTTTACGCAGGGGTAGATAGATGGCAACAGAGGCAAATGTATGGGATACTTTTTTTAGAAATATAGAACTTTAAAATGAAATAGAACACATGAAAATTATGGTAATGGCCATGGTATTGGCTTCATTGGAAAAATTATTTTATACCATTAGTGTTTAAATATGATTTCGCGCATATGGACGCCAAAACTGGCTCAATAAAGCGCAATCCATTTTTCGACCACTTTTTGGAGCAGCTGGCTCTGTATATCGGCAAAACGCGACAAATGTTGGCTTTTAAGCCATCTATTGTCTCTGGTTTAACGTCGTAGACTAACGATTTCACATATCCCCGCAGAAAATAATCCAAATAAATTATTTAAATCACACGATCTTGGAGACCAACTTACAGGTCCATTACGCGAAATTTTGCGTTCATCGAATGTTTTGATTTGACTTGATTTTGGTAAGCCTTGTGTGGTATATTGTGCCGTCTTGTTGAAACCACAACTCTTCCATATTAATGCCATTCAATTAGGAAACGGAAGAATCAATAATCATGGATCTATAGCGCTCTCGATGGCGAAGCGACTCATTCGGGTCATCCTCAATACTACGCTCCACTGCAGCAACTGCTTCTTCGGTGTGCACTGTACGACATCTCTGCAGATGCGTATTATCAATTAAAGTATACATGGTGCGAAAACGATCAATGGTTATTCGAATTACTTGCTCTAATGGACAATTATGTCTACTGTAAAATGGACGTAGCGCACGGTAAGTTTCGCGAACCGAACCGCGATTATCGAAATAAATTTGTACAATTTGAAAGCGTTGCTCTGACGTAAGTCTATAAATGGCAAACCAAACTGAGCACAAATTGGCTGTCAGTTGTCAAATTGGCTGTCGCTGAAAAAAATTTTACCAATTCGAAAAACAAACCCTCTAAAAAAAACACCTTTAGAAAATGACTATCTTAACTTGATTTATTATGTTACCTCGGAAATCGGTTCAGCATCGTACTGCTGGTGATCTTATACTGAATACATCGGTATACCTCAACATGGTCACCAACTTTCGATAGAAGATGGCACAAGAAATATAAATGTTGTTAAAAATTGTGTGCGCGCTATATTTTTTTGAGTGCACTTTGATACCAAATCGTGTGCGCATGCTCTCACATCTTAAAGGGAATATTAGTTTCATGGAGATACGGGACCTGCTAGTATAAACGGAAAAGCGAAAAATCAAACCAGATAAATAATATTAATAAGCTGATCTACACATGTCATTGATTATCAAAAATTACTTATTTAAAAGACATTTACATGTTATTAATCTAGTTAACGTATTCTGTGACCTCAGTCACAAGTACTGTCCACCCCTCGCCATCGTTATTGTAGCCTAGTCTAGTCTGGATACTCATCAATCTCTCTGCCTACCTTTTAAACTCTTTGTTTAATAAAAAAAGGGCATTTGCAGATTTGCTGTAAGCGAGAAAAGGGCCGAAAGGAGATGAAATGGAGTGAACAAGACACCTGCACTTTCTTTACTTACAAACATATTTTTATTACATTATATGAAAGAGCTAAATATCAAACTATTGTTTTATATGGTACGGCGTGTGACCCCCTCGAGGTTTCGAAGCCTCGTACAATTGCCCCCCTAGTCTTCCCCTGTCGCCTAGCCTGCTTTTGAATATTGTCCGCCCATCTCATTCTTAGGCGTCCCAGGGGTCGAGATCCCGTTGGCGTAAACACACAAACCTAACTAGAGAGTCCAATTCGAATATTCGAATACCGAATTATTCACACATTTTAAATAATTCATAACTAGAAAATTTATCTAACTATTCGTTCATTTTAAAGAAAGAAAGTAAAGACGCAAAGAAAGATCAATAATCCAGGCTGCCGAAATGAGTTATGTTGTGTCGAGTAAGAAGTACCGATATAAGAGAGATTCGCGATATGGACCCCATGAATCATTTCATTTGAAATTCCGAGCATCGTTGTTCTCTATTTTGCTTCTACAGCGCGTAACTTGCTTGCCTTCACTCTTATTTATTGGTAACTATATAATACAATAAAGGATTTATTTATTGGTAACTATATAATACATAAGTAAAAACTTGGTTAAACTGTGCCTGTCGCCCTAGAGAAATTTTGTATTGAGACGGACATAGTTTACAAGCAATACAAATAAATTAGTATTACTTGTATAAAAAAAACAATTACAAAGTGGACTTGCAAATAAATTATTTTGAAAAAACTTCTGACACCAATTGTTAAAGGTTTGAGTCAATATGTTTGGGTGAGTGCATCAGTACTAGTTCTACTCATATTACGAATCCAAGTTTTTATTTTCAGTTTCATGTTTTTGGTACAATTCAATTGGGTTAAATCTTTCAGCGTCCTATTAAATAGTTTAGGCCTAAAATATTTGTATTTCCTTTGGCCATGTGTTGTATGTGCTTTTGGTGCTTCTAAGTTATGTGTATTTGTCCGTGTGGTAATTATATTTTGAGTTGTTTTAAAATGTATCTATTTGTGTTTACATATATATATACATATAGTTAAGAATAATATTAGCATATATTTGTCTTATATCAAAAATATCGAATTTATAAAAAATTTCGTCGGCTCGTTGTGATTGGGGTTTTGAAGATTACTTTTAAAATAACTTTCTGAGCTGCTATTATTGTACTAATTGCAGAAATAGTCGCTCCACCCCAAGCAATTATACCATGCTCTATGATTGATTGACAGATTGCGTAGATATTAAGGAAATTCCGAATATTTCTAAAAAAGTATATGCTTTTTTTTAAATTTTATTTGTAATGAGTTATGTGTGATGACTCCATTTGAGGTAAGTATCAAATATAATTACTAAGTATTTGATTTTTTTAGTACTTTCTATATTGACATGTATCATCATATGAGTTGAAACAACTGTGAATTTTTATTTTGTAAACATACGAGGGTTGCCCATTTTCTTTTATGCTCTAAGTTAGCCATTTAGTTTTATTGGTATTAAATGTTAAGGTGTACAGGATTAAAAGGCTCGAGCAAAATTCTCTGCCACAGCGCCCAGCATCGCCACAGATATGTCGTCCACGAGTGGTTTGCAGTTAAATGCGGGCACGGCGAGTATTGTAATCGATCGTACGATGCTATCTGAGATGTTTGGCGATAGTAACATCACATAGTTAGAACGCGACGATCAAAGGAGCGAGGACACGTATATCTGATACGTATTCACGTTAAGCCTACGGTCATGTCCCCGAATACAATTCTCAAGCATATTTGATATCAAATTCTCAGAACATAAAACTTATTCTTATTTTTTTTCTTCTTCATCTTCATCATAATTTTGTCGGGGGCCTTATCCTTGAATAGCACTATTTTACCGCTTTTTATCCTGCGCTGTGTCTATTACTTGGGGCCACTAACATTTCCATATTTCTTCGCAGTCTTTTCATTTGCCTTTTCAATGTTCTTCCGGGTTCTATAAGTCTGATTCCCGCTGGCGCTGATGAGAAAATCTGTTTAAGCAGTCTTCAGTTTCCCATGCGAGTATATATCGAAGCTAACACAGCTGAGATTATTTTATTTGGAGCAGCAGCTAGTTCTTCCCAAGACCCTCTCGGATCATATCGTTCCTAATTTAGTCTCTTAACGACACTTCCGCTACTCTTTTAAGGTACCTTATCTATGCAGCCTGGATTCTCAAAAAAATGTGTCTGCGTCAGTATAGTCTTGAGCCAGATATAGTGACCGTAGAACGCTTACTAGCCGAGCCTGTCCTTTTATCTATTTTCTTGTTATGTCACGGGTCATTTGAAAACAATTCCCATAGATACTTGAAGGTGTCAACTTGATTCAATCTAGCACCGCAAGTCTGGATGCTGTTCTTTTGTCCTTCGTTTCTGTAGATTGCCATAATTTCGGTTTTAGCTGTGCTAATCCTCAACCCTACCTGTGTGGCCTTTTCATTTAAGCGATTTAGCTATTGAATTCGCAGCATAAATTCTGCACCAATAGAATCCAAATTAACGAATTCAGCGATCTCCGGGTCGCGTCTTGCGGAATGAAAATACCATAATTCCGGTCATAAATCAGAATCACCGCAGGGTAGGGAAGGAAAGAGGAAAACCTTGGTACAGGATGAGGTCGGTGAGGAGATAGGGATTCTAGTCGAAAGACCAGTGATCTCGCCTTACTTTATATATATATATATACGCTCCGTCGCCCCTGCAGTTACCGCTGAGATCACATGGCACACGGATGAGCAAATCTCCGTTTCCAATTGAAGACCCAAGATTTCACCCACGGCACAAACAATCAACAAACAATACGTAATCAAAACACAAAATCACAAAATACAATGCTTGTGCACTGGAGCTGACAAGCCTACACCGCGAATGCTACGCAATGTCGAGATCGAACAAATATCGGTCAAGTTGACGTCTGCAGCCGTCAAGGTCACAATTCACACTGACAAGACAAGCATGAAAAAATCTATGGATGGAAATTTGTACGGGAAAATGTTTCAATATCATGGGGATTCGAAAAAACGTCCCAAAAAGGTGTTGATGAATACGGAATAGTTACTGTAGATGCCTTTTTCATTTGGTTATGACACGGTTATGCCATTTACAGCGGTAACAAAATACACAAATCTACCTCGGTCTCGTTTATTTTGCGTTAGTGCAGGTCTAGAAACTACAAATTAGGTTGGTACGTCTAAAAGCGCAATGGATTCGAATACCGCAATCCAGAATGACTCAGTGATAAGTTAAAAGAATGTACTTTGTTCCAATTATTTCGTAAGAGAGAGAAAGGGTGGGCAGTATGTCATTATAGACCATCAGTTTAGTTTGTTTCCTGTGAGTTCTTGTTCATCAATTAGTTGATTGTTTCCTGTGCGTCCTTGTTCATCAATTAGTTTGCTTCCTGTGACACATTTCGAAGAGCACACTTGAAGGTTTATTATCGAATATTATCGGCCATCGAATAGATATTTTGTAGCAATCAGGATTCTTTAATAAATATCTCACAACACCACACCTGCAGACCCTATTGCGTAGTTGATAGTTTAGTTTTTTTTTATTATTGTTGTCCAATCGGCTATTGGCAATGGCAGGGTTTGTTCCACTAAATTTACTTAGATTTAAAGATGTAAAGGTGAATAAATAAATAAATAAATACGTACATGTTCTGTTTTCGCTCGTACACCATCGACTTCGGGCTCTAGATGTCGCTCTATGTCCGCCTCAATAGTTTAAAAACGTCATCTGCAAATAGGACATTATCAATTTCGATATTGCCTTTTAAAACTTTTTCACTAGTTTGTTTCCGCCTGTTTATTCCATGTCCATGAAAATGGTGAACAAAATTGCGAATCGTAGACTCCCTTGCCTTAGTCCAACATAATCAAAACTGATTTCAAGTCAGTCAGATGTATTGGTGTATTATATAAATGAAATAGACACAATACTCATATCTCTCAATCCAGAATCCGCGGCATGTTTCCTTCGAGCACAATATTATTGAATTGTTCCGAAACAAACGTCATTAATCAGCATTTATTTAGCGATGTTAGCTTCGCTAAGTTAAGCGGCTAAATAAATGTTCCGCTTCGAGTTATCTTTAATTACAGATATGGCCCACACGCTCCGGGACGCCCCAGATCGCTGAAACAACAGACAAGTACTACGTTAGGCGGTCCGCGTCAAGTAAACTGTATCGGCGTTTTTTCCCTCGAGCTTTCAGGAAAAATAAATTATGTTTTCTCAAAGAAACTACTGTTCATTATTATAGAAATTATATCAGATAAAATGTTTAACCCTTTATAGAGCTACTAGATAAAAGTTAAGTAATATTATCTATTTATAAAAATGAATATCCGCTGTTCTCCATAGAATCATGTGCAATTATTTTTTTATTTTTTATTGTTAGTCTTTAGGATCCGTTATCTAAACATGACACCGTCCTTCCTTATTCCCCCGACCACTTCAACCCTTCCCATAGATATAAATGTATTTTATATTTAATTTTTACCGCAGGGTAGGGAAGGAATATCGGAAGATGGGAGGTTAACGGCGATGCAGTAAGGAGGTGAAGAGGATTCTGTTTAAATTGTTCTTCACCAGCATGTATACCTGCGAGCTCTGGTCAAAATACAAACGAGTGACGTACAACCGTCTCCGAATTCAGTACAACTCATTCAGAAAACTGTTCAGAATGGCGCGTTATTGTAGCGCATCTACAATGTTTGCCAAAGGCCGTATATATGGATTCGTTCCGCTTCTGAGGCATCGAGTTGCTGGCATAATTCTGCTGCTAGAGCTCAGCACCAACTCTCCACTGAAAGCGGCGCTATCATGGAAAGCTGGTTCCCTGACCAAAGAATGATAACGACTACAGAATGGCTACAGATACAATAATGGCCGTGAATGAAATATAGTATTTATATTTTGTTTATATTTATATATATGTGTGAATTTTTTTTTTATGCTTTTCTTTATGGCTTATATATCTTTATGGCAAATTGTATCTTCATAAAATAAAACTCGATCACGCAGCAAAAAACGCATTATTATTATTATTATTATTATTATTATTATTATATAGGAAGAGCTTGATGAAGAAAAAGGGATTTTTATCGAAGGACCAACAAATTATTTGGTATTTAGAAGGAATGCTCGCCTTACCTCAAGTATGCTACCACCGAAGTCCCTTCAGTCGCTGCCCAAATCACACACGAGGATGGTCAACCATCTCCGCTTCCAAATGGAGACGGTGATTTCACAATTCACCCACGGCACACACAAAAAATATGATCACAAATCACAAAATCGCAAAAAACAGTACTCCACCGCACTGGAGACGATTGGTCCACAACTCGAATGGTATCGCGTTGTAGAGATCAAACAATAATCCAATATTGATCCAGTGGCGCTTCAACAGCGCCGATACTCTTAGACCAATCTTAATCAAATTTTTAGAACCCTGTATTAAACATATACATCATCACCCCACCCCTGGCTTCACCACTTCCACCTCTTCATATAAATGTGTATTGAATGCCATCCGTTCCAAATTTGCATACTTTATTTTTATGAACTAAGCGAAAATATATTAACAGCACCCTTCCCCTTCCAACCCCCAGACATCACAGCCACCCTCTGCTAGCCCCAAATGTTTCACACATCGTTATTATTTATGTTATGCGCTAAGTAAATATACTACCTCCCCCTAAACCTCCTATCTCAAATTAAAACTAAATAAATCTTAGTCGACAGCTAATGATATATAAAACTGAAAGTCTGTCTGTCTACTCTGTATACAATCATAGACCCTACTTTATAGAACCTCACTCAAAACATAGACTGTTTAAAATAGAATTGAAGTAAAACTGTCTAAAGTATTTGGGAAATAAATATTCTAGATAATAAAATTCATCTCTATTTTTTTTACTTTTCCTTTTACTTATTTATTTTTCAGATACGTGTATTATAACACCCTTGCATATTTTTTTTCCTACACATTTATTCCTAATTAGTGTCGGCAAACATCTGAACATAAAATGTTTTTTTTAATTATTTATTATTCTATTCTTAACGGTTCCGACTAAATATATTGTATGTCAAAATAAATAATTAATCAAATAATTAAAAAATAGTGTTAAATAAAGATATACATATAAAATCAATTTTATCAAAAAGTGGCTTTTAAATAATGGAACGACAGGTGTATTAATCTGAAAAAGTGTAACATATAGGTTCGAAAATTTGTCACGAAAGATACTGGCACTGTAACACATTTGGTAGTGCTTCTTCCCCGGATTGTAGATTCAGGTTCGAATCCCGGTAGCGCAAAAACAATATTTTTCGAAAAAAAAGATTTTATATGTTAATAATAATATGATTTTATATATTCATAATTAATACATTAAATTAGTATTTAAAACATCACAAACTTATGTTCTGAATAATTACAACGTCACAATAAGAATGTGTTCTCTAATAAAAAATAGTGTATTTTGGAAAAAAATTACAACAGATTCAGACATTAACAAAATTATATTATTAGCGATTTTCTGTCTGCTCGGGGCGTCTATGCGCCAGCAATAAAATTTTCAATACAAAATAGTTAGATATTCTTTTTTGTCATATACTCGATACTGAGTATCTTGGTTCCTTGAAATATCTGAAGTATGATGGACATTACGTCGCAATTCCTCCGCATGTTGATCTCAGCATTGAAAAATAACATATTAATTATTTTATTTCAATGGTCAGATAATCAAATATATTTCTCGTAACTTTCCAAGTAAACTTGTCTAAGCAAAAACTGGTTATTATTTTCCGCATAAAATTCAACCACCCTATTGTATATTCAACGCTCACTGGGTAAAGGTGAAGTAGGAGATAGGAAAAAGCAAATGTAAATTTGTAAAATAATAAAAGATTTGGTGGTGAAATCTACCAACATTAAATTTATAAACATAGGAAATAAAAAAATACCAATCACACCGGCAATTATCATAAATGGTCAAATTCTGTAATAAATGATTTAAATAAAAATTTTACAAGTCATAATAAATTCTAAATTGAATCTATCGCAAAATACAGAAAGGATCAAAACAGTATCGAGTTTTGTAAAATAGCATACAACTCTGTTATTATTCCTCGCATCAACTACTGCAGCAGCATTGTATTTTTGGTTAGTTATTAAGAAGAAATGCAACAATTTTCACTGTTTAAAATGCAAAATTAAACTTTGAAAAAGCTCAGACAAAAGTTGTTGCGCCACCGAGATTCGAACCTGGATCTATTTCCAAACCGGGGAAGGTGCATTATCCAACTAAGCTACAGAGACAATATTTTTAGCGACAAATTTTCGAACCTTAACCTTACCTTTTTAATATTAATATATCTAATCGTTAATAGCTGGTTATATATATACATGTATATCTTTTTAATTAATATATTTAATTCATATTTAAAATATCACAGACCATTTCTGAACCAGTTCTTCAGACCAGTTCTGAATAATTACAAATTCACAATAGGAATGTGTTCTCCTAATAAAAAATTGTCCTTAAAAGAAGATTATTAAAAAATTATTTAATTTTTATTTATCAATTATTTGGTTTATAACAATTTTGTATGAAATATAACATTGGCCAAGTAGCCGCCTCTGGCAGCGGCACAAATTCGTGCTCTTTTAACCATATTTTTCATAACATTCTCGCGCACTTCTCATTATACAGTAAGAATATTGTATAATTGTTGTTGATTTATTAGCGTAGACCTTTTCTTTTAAGTAATATCTCTACAGAAAACAGTTGGGAGCCGTCAAATCAGGTGATCGAGGAGGCCAGTCGGCATCTCCACTTTGCGGCCGGGAAAAAATTCTCGCAAAATTTCAAGCGCAGCTCGGGCTGTGTGAGATGGCACCATCATGTTGAACCACACGTGTTGCAAGCTAAATCTATCCGATTCGGCCACCAAGAAGTTTTCCAACATGTGACGATAGCGATCACGATTAATGGTTCAGCAATGCCATTATTATTTTGATAAAATATTTTAACAACTCAAATACGTTTTTGAGACGTTAAATGCTTCATAATAAATTGTCATTAAGTACTTTTTATAACTATTAAATACAAATTAACAAATATTTACCAAACTTAAATAGCGGTCAAATAATATCGGCCTGTAACATAATATTCACTCTGTATAAAATTCAAGAAATAAGCTGGTTCCAGTCGGGCAGCTCTCTTGGTTAACTATATTTAGGAGACTTGTTTCTAGTAATTAATTCCCCGCTGAAGCACTCCACAAGGATCCAGGTAAAATGGAATCTTTTTTGGTGGTACTTTGTTTTTAAGGTTTCTGCGTTTGATAATTGTGCAAATTAAATCTCAAATAGAATATTCTCGAGTAATTGAATAATTTCAATAGAACCTTATCCAAGAGTTGAGGTTCGGAGCCGTGGTAATCTACGAACCATACACCATAAATCCGATCATTTTTTACTCGACTTACTTGTAATGCCACATGATACTTGGTAGTGGTTTTCAAAGTGTTTTGTATTGTAATTCAACAGAAATTGAACAGGTTTTGGATGTTGTATTGATAATTATTATTAATTCTATTATTGTTTTTAGCTCTAATGCCTGTAAAGGTATATGGAGAAGTATGTTTATAAGTTATGCATGTCACCCGTTTGGAAGTTAATTTTTATAGGTTAATGCTATATATAAAAGTGAGACTGGGGGCCCCGATTCTCTCCAGAACTTACTGCGTATATATATATTGTGGGAGTAAAGACCGGCATTCTACCAGTGGTGAACACAAGATCTGCGGGATTTGAAAAAGCAAATGAATCTATTATTTTACACGATACAATATGGACCCTCTATCGTCTTAAGGGCCCAGTACAATTATTCCCAAAGTCACATTTTATCGCCGGGCTTAGTTTTGAACATTTTCCGCTATTGGGTGTCTCAGGGGTCAAGTTCCCGTTGGCCTTCATTGTCCCTTCATAGACCCTATTGAGTGGTCCAGTAGTCGTCGCATATGGCAACATATCCTGATCATTTAAGCCTTCTTGACTTTAATATTGCTGAGATATTTGTTTGTTGGATGATCTCAACAAGCTCGGCATTTGTGCGGGTGGGCCATCGGCGATTATCTTTAACTAGTTCAAGTATTCTCCCGAGTATTTTGTATCGAAATACTTGGATAGCCTTAACTAATGTATGTATGGTGTTCAGTTATGTTATAAATTTCATATTCATATATTCAATGAAGATGGACAAGACGATGATGATGATATATATATATATTCATATATTCAATGAAGATGGACAAGACGATGATGATATATATTATATATATTCATATATTCAATAAAGATGGACAAGACGATGATGATATAGAACGGCAGAAGAGACAGTTAAGCGTTCATGCAAATATGCTGTCACGGCATTTCTATCGATGTAGTAAGGAAGTGAAGAGCATCCTGTTTAAATCGTTCTTCACCAGCATGTATACCTGCGAGCTCTGGTCGAAATACAAACAAGTGACATATAACCGTCTCCAAATTCAGTACAAAAACTCTGTTCGGATTGTCGTTATTGCATTGATTCGCGTTATTGCAGCGCATCTACAATGGTTACCGAAGACCGTATACGTGGATTCGTTCCGCTTCTGAGACATTAAGCTGCTGGCGCAAAGCTGCGGCTGGAGCTCAGAAACAAATCTCAGGTGCAAGCGGCGCTCTCATGGAAAGCTTGTTCCCTGACCAGAGAATGGCAACGCCTACAGAATAGCTACATATACAATAACCGTGACTAAACTAGTTATATATGTAATATTTATATTTGTGAACTTGTGAAAATGTGTGAACTTTTTACTTTTTATTAACATTATATTATTTTTTACTTTATTTATTAATATTTTCCTTGGGTTTCTTTTTCATAGCATTATATTTCTTTCTTAACCTTAATGTATAACATAATATGAATTATCTCTATAGCAAATCGGGTTATAAAAAAAACCTGATCACGCTGGAATAAACACATTATTATTATTAACCTAACTTAACCATATTTGACGCGGGGTGTACCACAAAGGGATAGATTTAAGAGTGTTGACTTAAGATGTATTTAAGGAGTTGAAAACTATTCAACACAGATGACAGAATGATTTTAAATAAATGATATTGAAAATCGGTGTCTACTAGATCTAAAAACGCGTGTAATTACGCTCATGAGTCTACGTGACATGCAAACTCGCTCATGGCATTTTTCAAAGGTTGAGTGTACACGATGTGATGGCTTTTGCGAGGACATTTGAAATGATTATCAATTCTGTTAATTTATCGGTAAAATAACATCTTTATGCGCATTTTTATAAATACTAATTAAATGTATTAGTCAAAAAAATGTACATATAAAATTAATTTTATCGAAAAATATATTGTTGTTGCTATCAGGATTCAAACCTGGATCTCTTTCCAATCCGAGGAAGGTACATTATCCAACTATTCTACAGCAGACAGTACCTTCTTCAACAAATTTTCGAACCCATATGTCACATTTTCAAATTAATACATCTAAATTTGTCGACAAAGGTACTGTCTGCTGTAGCATAGTTGGATAATGCACCTTCCTCGGATTGGAAAGAGATCCAGGTTTGAATCCCGGTAGCAACAGCAATATATTTTTCGATAAAATTGATTATGTATGTATATCTTTCTAATTAATGCATTTAATTAGTATTTTTTTAAATATCACAGACCTTTCTTCTGAATAATTACAACTTCACAATAATAATGTATTTTTCTTAATAATCTTAATACACCGCTTCCAACAACATATTTTTACATAACAAAACGTATGTAGCCAATTTATTAATATTCGCAAGCCTATCAGCCACTACCTGTCTTACTACGTACATATAAAAACCAGATTATGTATCTAGAGAATAAGTTTAATATTATGGACCAACTTTATCAGACGTTTTGGAAACAAAGTAGACTTGGAATGTTAAAAAATATAGTTTGACGTTTAAACTTTGAAAACCGATAGTTAAGAACAATGTATATCTAAGAAAATAATCTTGAAATTCTGTAGGTTATAGGATCAATTTATCTTATTTTAAATTTACGATAAATTATCTTATGGTCTCTAGCCGCTCGTATTAGCTGCGTTTATGAAAATCTAATTGTATCATTCAAAATGCTTTTTTTCGATAGATAAATTTTTTCCCTATATTTTTCTAATTGATTAGTTTAATTGGTATTAAAATAAAATAAAAGAATAATAAAAATTGAGAAACGCTGCCATTTTTCACGTACGTTTTCCGTTTTCCACAGCTCAATAAATTTGTTTACCTGGGTTTAATTGCTCATGAAATGACGTAAGGCGTGCAGAGCCGGGGCAGGGAAGATTACCGGACGGCCGGCCCACCCGCCCCTGGGAAATAAATGCAGGACGGTATTTCGATTTAAGAATTGGAACGTGATTCAAATGCTTATGTCGCGCCGGAAATATTTGAATTTCGTGGCTCGGCCCGGAGATATTCCTTTCGTGATCAATCCTCTATACAGGGTGAGTCAAGACATTTTTTGGCTTTTGATTAAAAAAATCACACTACGTTACTTTCAGAAAAATATGTGACAAAACATTTAATACGTTATCATGGTGACCACATATTTAAATCAGTACCTATAAACGTTGACGTTTGAATTTATTTTACAGCCACAACAATCCCACGTCCGAAAATGTAAATACCTTTTCTTGTTCTTTTACATATCAGTACTTTGTGAATCAGTAGAATGGAGTAATTTATTGATCTAGTGGTTAAAACGGTCGCCTAGTAATCTAATAGTCGGGGATTCGAGCCACATTATATATTTTTATAGCACGAGCGTTAAGCTTAGTTTGAAAATAGTAAAAATGTTGATGTGACATGTATTCCGTGTAAGCACCTATATTTAAAATAAAAAGTACCTACCCGGTGCATATATAAAAAAAATTATTTAAAAAATATATATACCTACCACACTTAACATTCGTTTTCTAACATTAAATTTTAAAATTTCAAAAATAAATGCAATAGTAATGATTTTCGATTGTTAACTTTGTTTTATTAACCGCTTAATGAACTAAATACATCTACCGGTTTCGAAAAATATCACTTTTTTATTATTAATTTTAATGACATCCTGAAGAGGTAAATTATATTTTTTGAAATCGGCACATGTATTTAATTCAATAAGTGGTTAATAAAACAAAGTTAAGTAATCTAAAATAATGTATTTTAACCGCAAAATTGATTTTTCTAATCTTTAAAATACTAATAATAATGTAATAAAATGTAATTCCTTTCAACCAAACTCGCATACCACATTTTAATAGCATGTCCGACGAAACTCTGCAGCAACTATGTATGTTGACGTCCACACTTACAAAGTTCATTGTTTGACTAAATTCCACCTGATTAATAATTTCTGAGCTGTGAAGGAGGCGCGAGAGTACGTCGTCCAAAATTTCTCATCTTGTTAGGCGTCTCATCAAAACTTCAAGTCCTTAAATGTCACAACTCGCTCGAGGCGTCTCCCTTGGATAGAAGCCAATCAATCCAATTCCCAACTCCATCACTTCAATTCTAGCAGTGATTATTTTCCAACCCTTATAATATCTTCACTAATACAATCAATCGTGTCTTTTTTCACTATTTTTTTGCCATTACCGGTTTCAGTCTGTCACGGCCAAATTTTTCTCTTGGGTTAAGGTATTTATACAATTTCAATACAGGGGTTGTTTACGCGCCTTGTTACCTCGATTGGCACCACTGGCTTTCCTGGTTTATAATAATGTACATGTGTGTGTGAGTATTTCCGCCCTTTTTTTAGAGAGCCAAGAATACGGTATCGGACAGGCGTTCTTCTTATTGCATCCCGTACTTCGACCAGTCCAGCGGTCCAAATAAACCACCAGTGCGCGCTTCGGTCGGTCGAAATCTAAAGAAGACAGCCCAGCTAAAAAAAACAACAAAATCGAATCAGAGAGACAGTAACTTGGGAACCAGCTATCGAAGGCATTTACATAAATTTTAACAGTGAGCCTGTCTATGTAATGTTTATTTAGTAGTGAGTATTTAATGATTCTATTTGATTTCAAAAGGTTGATGATAATTTTTAAAAAAATGTTGGGATTTTTCCTTTAAATGTTGTTATTTTTACAATTTTGGTAGTTACTGAACTATTAAGTTATTTTTTTATTTACCGGTTAAGTCTTATTAATTTAATCACTATACTTCTGGGAATGTATTGTATTGTATATCCAGATTTTATTATTTTCATGGAAAATTTAAAATGTACATATGTAAGAATTTAGGTATTTTTACTAACTATCTGCCTTCTATACACAACATGACTGTTATTATTACATTATAATAGATATATTAACAGAGACTGGGCACTTGATTTCATTTATTTATTTATATCGAATTTAGGGTGAATTTTATTATTAATATAAATTAAATTACAAATATCACAGACCTATGTTCTGAAAAATTACAACTTCACAATAATAATGTATTCTCCTTAAAAATTAATTAAAAATCAATCGTTCCATATCAACAACAAATCAATTTGAATATTAATAAGAACACATTCTTATTGTAAAGTTGTAATTATTCAGAACATAGATGTGTGATATTTTAAATACTAATTAAATGTATTAATTGGAAAGATATGCATATAAAATTAAATATTAAAGGTATATGAGATTCAGTAAAAATAAAGTAAATGGCTTTCAAATAATAGAACGACAGATGTATTCATTTGAAAAGTGTAACATATAGGTTCGAAAATTTATCGATAAAGGTACTGTCTGCTGTAGAATAATTGGATAATGCACCTTCCTCGGATTGGAAAGAGATCCAGATTTGAATCCTGGTAGAAACAATACAGTTTTCGAAAAAAATGATTTTATATGCATATATTTCTAATTAATACATTTAATTAGTATTTAAAATATCACAGATTTATGTTCTGAAAAATTGTAACTTCACAATAAGAATGTGTTCTCCTTAAAAATTTATTTTATTAGTTAGGCGGTTAATTTCTAATGACTAGCCTATTTTTTTTTTTCTTTAATGCAAACGTGGAGAATTATAATATTATTTATTGATTATTTAGTAAGTCGTCGGATTGGGCGCGATTTCGACATCCTTCTTGCATGTGATAACCAGATGTTTTGGACCCACGTCACGTTTGACACGCAGCAATACAACATCTTGTTTTCTGTAAAGATTATTTGCCATGCGATTAGCTTAACAAGTTAATAGTAAATAATGCACTAGTGATTGAATAATATAAAATATTTACCCTTCGGTTATAGTGAATCGCACACAGCTACATTTTAGTAACTCTGTCGCGGTTTGTTCAACCGCCCAAATCTGACAGCTTCTTCGATGGTTTTGAAAACGAACCATAGATCCAACCGTTTTTATAACCTCAGAAACCGAATGTGATACCGACCTAAAGGTAACTATTTATGAATGTCAAGGCGTTTGACAAAAAATAAGTGACGGGGTAATTTCGCACGTGACCTCAATTTGTGACGTCACAAGGTGAATTCTCCGTTGTCATTAAACCAGTTGATGAAGTGTTCTTTTATTTAACTTTTCCTTAAAAAGTGTTTTAATTAAATCACTGAAATGGAATTGCACAAAGAATTAACAGTTTAAAAATTAGAAATGATAATGAATTAAATGACAAATAATATAATTATATTTATCATTAATAGTAAGCTAAATATTATGAATAACCAATTTTTTTTTGCAAATAGTCATCTTTTAAATTTGTTTTCATAGTAGTTCCTACTTAGTTACTCACCAATTATACTTTATAGTTTTGTTTTTATCTATGCTTGTATTTTTAATTTTAGTATACACTGTTTCGTGAAAAAGATACAATAGATATCGAAACATGTTGATTTATCAATAAATAGTGGTTTAAACAAGGTGCTTTTTTTTATTATTTAAGATGCGGTAAGGCAAAGTATGCGATGCAATATTATCGCAAAATTTTACGACTTTATTACACGACTTCCGAAAGATTGTAAAATTTATCTTTAGCGTTTTCATTCCCGTGGGGATGTTTCTGGCATCTTTTTCTGGCTGGTGGGAGTACATCCAGAATGCATAAATATTAGATGGTCTGAACTGCATCTGAACCAACTCAACAGAGCGATAAAATGCAGAATCAAAGATGCCAAGGTCTTTCAGAGCCACATTGCAAAACAGTGAATATTCTGGTTGGTCTTCAGTAGAGACCGGTCGGTAGAACATTTATTTTGTACAGAATAAAGACTGTATTTTCTCCTCTTTTTTTTCTGTGCTGGTTTTTTCAATCTTATGGATATTTTAACTGACTAAAAATGATTTTATTGAGATTTCAAGATATACTCTATCAGTAAAAATTCAAGTTATTTCGCGTTGGATTTATTCAAGAGAACTGGTTATAAAATATTAAATGTAGGTTTACTGCCTACGTGCTATTTACTCGTGTTTTTATATAGTGAACGAAATATAAATATGCTGTTATATTATACATAAAAACTCGTGTATTTACATATTAATAAGGTGAGAACTATTCGCTTGTCGGTCTTTTTAGCCATTACATTGGTTGTACATGGAGCATCGTATATTCGCTTGTTTGTAGGTAGATGAATCTTATATATTCTTAAATAATACGTTAAAAAACAACATTCAAAATATTTAAGAGTTAGCGGTGTAACAATATTCAGACGAAACTTTTTATTGATATATTTTTTTCTTTTATGGACAGATGTCCTTCAAGGCCTTTAAATTATCAAGGAGTTTAATTATTTTAAATTTATAAATACCTACTAATGACGATAGGTGCAAACTGGAAATCGTATTCGAAGATCCCCTCGCCATTTCCACTTGGTTGCGTTTTTGTGTTTCAGTTTCTCCGCCTATCATGCGCTTTTTGGTGGGAGAATAGTCAAATTTAAGAGACACTGACGTCACAGCGGGCCTATTGCACTGACCGGTTACCTTGTCGCATGACCGCGCCTCGTTGCTTATATATATATGGTACGAGTATATCCTAAACAACCAAGATCAGGGATGTATATTCTGGCAATGCAGTCTACTGGTAATAGTCCCGGCATATGTTGTATTTTTTTAAAAGATAAATTTGTATATTTTAGCGACTTTTTACTTTCATTTTAACAAACACATGGGTACGAAGAGTATCGAAATATCTACAAAATCTCGACAGAATGTATGCAACATTAAACAAGGACACGTTTTTCTGTTTTTCTAATCTCTCCCTTTAATGCAATAAAGTATGTATATTATTAAGGAGAACACATTCTTATTGTGAAGTTGTAATTATTCAGAACATAGGTTTGTGATATTTTAAATACAAATTAAAAGTATTAATAGGAAAGATGTACACATAAAATCAATTTTATCGAAAAATATTGTCGTTGCTACCGGGATTCGAACCTGGATCTCATCCAATCCGGAGAACGTGCATTATTTGATTACGCTATACCAACACAGTAGATTGACGACAAATTTTCAAGCCTATATGTTACACTTTTCAAATGAATACGTCAATCGTTCCATTATTTGAAAGCCATCTACTTTGTTATTACGGAATCTCTAACATCTTTGAGTAATTCATTTTTATTAAATTTTGGACACATTGATACAACTTATATATTATTAAGAAGAACACATTCTTATTGTAAAGTAGTAATTATTCAGAACATTGGTCTGGGTCGCCGATCGGCGGGGGGAAGGAAAAATTGGAAGCACAGGATATTAGTTCGTTCAAAGTATTATAATAATAAGTATTTTACATCAGTCCCAAACAGCGTTGATTATCAATTAAGGCATTGACAGTAACTCAAAATCATAGATTACCATTCCCCCATCCCTTGCTCTCATCCGCAGTAAATTGTCGTTCCTGATTTTATAGTTGATGTAATGGAATCATTATTTATTGTTGAGTTAAATTTATATAAACTAATACACGGCAAATATTACACTACGTCAAACGAAAAAAACTAAAAAAAAAAAACCCCAATAAAAGATTATGAATTGTATGATGTTTGAAGACAAAATGTAACAAGCACCTTCGGATACTCAAGTGAAAAAATTTATTTTAGGATTAATAAGTTTAAATGACAAAATATTCAATGAATCTTGGTTTAAATATTCAGTTTATTTCCTGCAGGTGCTTTAAAGTTTCTCTCGCATTAACCAAAGCGCAGAGTAGTATTATAATCGCTGCATCTTTCGACTGCAAATGAATACCATTTTCCCAACTTCTAGTGTTTTTCGCTCTCTGAATATCTTAGCGAGGCGCAGAATCCAGCCGCGGATTAAGCGGTCCAGGGCGCCCCAGTATTCACTTGGCCGCGAAATGAAATTGCTTTTCAGAATTCCCGACACGATTCCATATTTTATTAATCGAAACAATCTGGAAAGAACACAATTTAAGTCATTCTTTAAATAAGTATATTTTAAAATTATTTTACTGTTGTATTTTTGGGGGTTAGGACGGTGGTTAAATGAAAGAAATGTTGTAGATTTGCGTGTTGAGGTGTTTATTGTGATGGATAGAACTATGAATATAGATGAGAATGAATATAATGAATTCCGAAGTGAAGCGAGTCGGCGGTCTCGCTCGACGCGCGTGGCCGTTGTGAAACAATGAAACTGGGGAGACTGCTTGGCGGTGAATGCTCGAGCCAGACTTGTAACAGCAGCTGGCCGCGCTGTCGCTAGCGTCAATGCCGGCTGAGATGGCGGTGGATATGAATTCTGATCCCTACATTTTAATATCTAACTTTTTACCCCTTTTTAGATAGAATCATGCTTGGATAAAATTATAAGGAAAGCGCAAGAGCTATAAAGTTTTAAAAAATAAAAGCTAAGCTATGAAAAAGATAGGTAAATCAACACTGGAAACAGATCGGCAGAAATAGAAGATTAAAAAGTAAAAAAGTATACTTTAGTGTGATAAAACTATTTTTTAATGAGAACACGTTATTATTGTGAAATTAAAGTTTTTTTGAAATAATCCAAATCAACTTATCGAAAAAATATTTTAGTTGCTATCAGAATTCAAACCTGGACCTTTTCACACCAACTGAGTAGGTTGACGGCAAATTTTTTAACTTATCTGTTATTTTATTAATTTTTAAAAAGCAATCGTCTTTATATTGCGACAAATCTCAAATACCTTCGAGTAATACACAAAATAAATGGATACGGATTAATATGATATATACCAACCAAATTTCTTCGTTATAACCGTTACTCACTATATCCGTGTTTCCATTACCGTTATGAAAATATATTTATTCTTCTTCCATAATGTCGACACTGTTGAAGAGGTCAAAGGAAACTTTTTACAAGTTTCAACATTTTTTGCGCCACGTTCTAACACGAATAATTTAGACTTTCGCGATTTAAAGCACCTTTTTATTAACAAGTTGGCAGATATAATGAGTAAAATTATGAGTAAAAGTTCAAGAATGCCGGGAAATCTCAAAATAAAAAAAGACGTTTAAAAAGGAACGTGCGCTATCTAAAAAACAATATACGAATAAAGCCTATTTTTTTAACAATCACAAATAAACACTCAATTATAAACAATTATAGGCATTATCAATATCACTATAAAATATACTGTCATGTATGTACTCGTATATGTGTATAGTGAAATGGTTAAATCTCTTTCTTCTTGTGTGCTCATAGCATAGAGCTTCTATTCTGCTTCCACAGCACGAACTGCTATTCATGAGCATAGAGGTCTTCTATTCTACTTCCACAGCACGAACTGCTTTTCAACACTCTTCGCGATCCTAAACCTTGTTTAATGCGACGTGTAGCGAAGCTTCGGACATTTCTCAGACTTGATCAGTTCATCTTATTCGATATCAACCTCAAAATCTTCGTTCTTGTACGTTGCCCTTGATAACCAATTTTTGTGACTTTCTTTCCTTTGCAAGGTTCGTGTTTAACTATACAACATTAAATTTTTAAATAGTTTAATACTTTTAAAAACAAATTAATGTTTAGCAAATATAAGGCAATCAATTAACTTCGATGAAGTCACCAATTGGGCCGTAATCCTATGTAATCTGTCAATCAATCATAGGTTATGGTATAATTGCTTGGGTTGGAGTGACTATGTCTGCAATTAATTCAATAATAGCAGAATTATTTTAAAAATTATCATCACTACTAGCACTGACGAAATTTTTAATAAATTCGATATTTTTGATATAAGACAAATATATGCGAATACTACTCTTAACCACATATATAAACACAAACATATTTTAAAACAGCTCAAAATATTATTACTACACGGACAAATACATATAACTTACAAGCCTCAAGATCACATAGCACATAGCACATTTAATAGGATGCTGAAAGATTTAACGAAAATGAATTGTCCCAATAACATGAAACTGAAAAAACTACTGGGGCACTCACCCAAATATATCGATTCAAACCTTTAATAATTTTTGTCATAAATTTCTTCAAAACAATTTATTTGAAAGTCCATTTTTTAATTGCTCTTTATACTTGGAATACTAATTTATTTATAAAATTGCTTGTAAACTATGCCCGTCTCAACACAAAATTTCTCTAGTGAGACGGGCACAGTTCAACTATATTTTTACATATGAATTATATATTTCCTAATATATAAATCACAATAACATATCATTACATCATATAACTATACACCATTACACGACTAGAACAACAACACAAAACGTACAACTATCACAAATAAAGATTAAATTTGGACAAAGACATTTTCTATACTTGGTACCCAAAATTTGTAACATATTAGACTCCAGCGCAAAGGAAATTCACCTGCAATTTTCAAAAAGAAATTTGTTGAATGGCTGAGAAACTACGAGGAAGAGTTGTAAACCAGGGAGGTTTGAAAGGAAATGGTACATTAGTTTATTTTTTATTTTTTTTATTTGAAAAACATACAGTTTATCAGTAAATACGAGAATCATAATAAGAGCTAAACAAAAATTAAACTAGTTATTTTCTTAAAAGATACAAAATACTTTATGCAGTGAGTACAATTTAATATGCTGCATTTGGTAGTATTGTTATTTTTTGCTGTCAATCAATTTTACCATTCCAATTGTTTTAAATTTTCTATTTTAAATTTATATTACGTATTTTTTTATACACACCGTTAATATTTACTTACTATGTTTTTTTCAAAATAACATAAATTATTTTTCAATGTGAGGTAGCGTAAGTGAAATATTACCATAATGTTATTATTATTGTGAAAAAATTATGTGGTAACTATAGGACTATTAGTCTACTGAGCTCTGTAGGTAAACTGTATGGATGAATTTTAATAGTAAGAGCAAGAATGATGACGAAAGAAAAAGTATGGGACGTGCAAGGGGCATTTGTGGGTGGAAGAAGATGCATGGATCAGATCTTTTCTCTACGAGTGATGACGGAAAAGTTTTTGGCGAAAAACCTAAAACTGTTTTGTGCCTTCGTAGATCTACAGAAAGCATATGATAGAGTTATAAGAGAAAAGTTATGGAAAGTACTCTCTGATTACGGGGTGAATAGTAAACTTATACGCGCAATCGCATCCCTATACGAAGGAAGTTCTGCGTGTGTAAGAATCAATGGAGCACTCACACCGTGGTTTGACATTACAAAGAGTGTCAAGCAGGGTTGTGTAATGTCTCCATGGCTGTTCAACTTGTATATGGATAAATGTGTGAAAGAACTAGAATGTATGAATGTAGGAGCAAAAATAGGCGATTCGATTGTATGCTGTTTATTGTACGCCGATGATGCAGTACTAATGGCGAATAATGAACAAAAACTACAGAATCTGGTGAGTAGAATGTACGATGTATGCAAGGAAAGCGACCTCATGATGAATGTTAACAAGTCGAAAGTGATGGTATTCGAGAAGGAGGAAAGCAAGACACCATGCAAAATACTTGTAGGTAATGAATGTTTGGAACAAGTAGATGAAGATATTTGTATTGAAGATTGAAGTATGTTTGATAGAAACGGAAAGGCTGAGAATGTTATCGAAAGGAGGGTGATTGCAGGAAATAAAGTGAACGGCGCTTTGAATGGAATTATATTTAACGGGAGTTTGTCAACTGAGGCAAGACTAGCGGTGCACAATGTAATCCTGGTACCGACACTGATGTATGGAAGTGAAGCCTGGAGGTGGCAGAAAAGGAACGAAAGTAGACTTGGATTCAGTCAATCAGTGGATAAGGCGAGAATTGTGTGTCAGGACAGAAGAGTGTGGCGCTACTACCCCTACTGGGAAACGGCGTGATAGTAAGTAAGTAAAAAATTATGAGAACGTACTAAAAAAATTTAATAATAAAATCATAAATATCAAGTTGTCTTCTTTTATTTTTTTAATACAGTCAGTATTCATTTTATAAAACTCAATTGTTAATCAACACAATAAATCAAACACGATTTTTTACGAAAAATCGTGTTTGATTAATTGTGTTGATCATCAAGTCGCCTTTTCATCCACGAACTACTCCAAGAATTGTATACTACCTTAACAATTACGAATGTTTTACCGAATATTTTTCGGTATATTAGTGAAGCACACTCGTTATAACCGTGAACGATTAAATTAAATCATTGAGTATTTTACCTCGTTACAACGTGAAACGAATAAACCTGCTCGTTATAATGACAAAAGTTCTACTGTATTAAAAACAACATTGCGCCACACCTATGAGTTGATGGCACTAAGTATATGTTTATAATTTATGTGTTACAAGAGATTCAAGGAATAGATTTGTGAAAACCGTAATTTGTTTCTAGTTACTAGCTAGTTGAACAGTATAATTATTTCTTTGACGATCTCTCTAAATATCTTTGGCTTAATTAGAATAGAAGTTAAGCAAAAAATATATAGTTGATAGAGTCGTAATTTTCATGTATTTCTACATTTATCTATTTTTGATTTTATCTGTTGATGTGTACTTATATATTTATTTTAATACATAAAAAAATACATGTAATTTAAATAAAAAAATAGATGCTTCAAGACCAATGGTCCCTACTTGATGATAAAATATATACTAAAATTTAAAATGCAAGCACTGATAAAAACATAACTATAAAAATATTAGTGGTGGTTCACTAATTAAGAACTACTGTGAAATCAAATTTTAAACGTGATTATTTGCAAAAAAAGGTTAGGTTAGTAATAATATTTAATTTGCTATGACACTTTTTCTTATTTATAAATATTCAAATTTATGTGATAATTGTTAAGATGATGAAAGATATGGAAATTTACTTAATGATGCAAAACAAATTTGCAACAAATATTTAAAAAAAAATTATGTTGTTATTGTGGCGTGATCGGTAACGCATTCTACCGATAATGAATAGTTCCTGGTTCGAATTCTGTTGGCAGATAGATAGATTTTTCTATTTACCGTTCTAAGCGATTCATTTAATTTGTTTAAATAAGTTATTCGCTGATTTTATATATTTTCGTATTTGCTCTCAAAGTTCTCGGTACGAAGCTGTGATTGAATATTGCATTCACGGAAATAGCAAATGTTTGAGTAAGAGATGGAATTTGAATATGTAGGAAGCAATTTTACTCAATATTGAAGTCGAATATGAACATGTAGCGTGGAGAATTATCACCGAAAAAAGGGACAACCGAGCATTGAATCCGCTGTAGAAATGTAAACCCTTCAATACAATTACGTCGAGCAATTCATAATGGAGTATTAGTGCTGATTCTTGTGTATACTCACAAAATAAATGTATATATATATATATATATATATATATATATATATATAGCTTAATATAGGAATAATCCTGTTAAAAACAAGGAATAAATTATATTTCAAATCAAAACACTAATTTGTTATTTATTATTTCAATGTTAATGTTTTCAAACCTGACGCATAATCTACATTAATACTACTAGTGCTAAACTTAAGACTATAGGACTAAGTCCTAGATAAAAAAAAAAAGAGAATGGCAGATGACACGATATGATAATCTCATATATTAAATTAAGATAGATCTCAATTAGATGAGATTTTGATCTGGAGATCATAGAGCAGTTTGAGATTAAAAATTAGATGAAACCTAAGGACGAATTTAATCTGCACAATGTCAACAATAATGGTTTAGCTCGTCACTACAACATACTGCAATCTTTGGTAGAAGGCGACACATGAACAAGACATCATGATAAAAATTGGGTACGGGCTATATTTTTTGTGTGCGTTGCACACACTTTAGAGGGAGCATGAATTAATTTGAATCAGTGATGGTAAACCGTTACGTGACTGTGATTGTGTTGATGATTAGTGACTGATATTTAACGATGATTGGTAACTAGGATTTAACTATTGGAGACTTACTTTCTAGTGCACCAGTCATTGCTCGAAGAATTACGTTAAATACTTATCAATCATCGTTACAATCGAACAAAATCACAGCCACAATAACAACCAAAATAATGATTTCACCATCACTATTTTGAATTAAACAAATCTTTAATAAATTTAAATTTTTTTTTCGTTTATTTTTTAATTCAAATTTTTCTTTAATTCGAATTGAATTATTTACTCTGTGTCAGCTTCTCTCTTACTTAATTTCCTTTGACTGCACTAAGACACAGTCAACGTATTCTTTTTACAATTTTATTTTACTTTGCCTTAAAGTTGAAGCTACGCCCGGACTCTTAATTAAGTTGCAGCACGAATATATTTTTTTTTACTGCTGAATATCATTAACCTCTCAAAGAACTATTTAATATAACTTGATTAATGTTTCAACAGTATTAAAATGCCACTTTCATGTCATGATGCAGTACAGCGGTAGCTTTCCCTATCAGAAGATTTGCCTTCTGAGGTGCTTATAACATTTAAATGCGAACCAATAATAATTATAATATTACTCTTAATCGAAAAATGTTCAAAAATTCATAACAATTTAAAAATTTGCAATCATCGTTTAACTTTAACTCGTTTACCAACGAAAAATAGTAAAATGTGAATTTGTATTCATATCTCGGAAACTGGCATTGTGACGGACCCAAGTCGCCGATCACAATGGTGGGTGGTGTAATCGGAAGGGATGGGTGGTACCGTGAATCGGGAATCGGAAATGAGGAAATGATGAGGGTGACGGAATTCCTTCGATAGCGGACCAGGATGGACTCATAGAACCGAAGGACAGCTCGATTCGCCTGGTTGATGACACCGTCACATTAGACTTCCGGAAGTTCACCGAATGTATGAAACTGTCGGGGCACAACAACAGGCCAAAATCACAGCAGTATATGAACTAGTGATCCAACACAAATAATCTCATGAAAACACTAAACTAAAACTAGTGACGATAACAACTACATTTTACAATAACATTTATTTCCAGTCATGGAAGTATTCATGTTCACCTATTAAAAATATATAAATCACGAATTAGGTATTATAGGATTATATCTAGGATTCATATATTAGATTGTCTGATAAATCTTTGCGGTTTTGTTGAATTATTTCTTATAAAATCAAAAAAACTACAACATTTCAATCATTGAAGTATTTTTCATTATTGTTCAGGACTTCGTCTCATCTTTCAATCAATTTGTCGACATCAAAATAGTTATCTAGCCAATTTCTGGGGTCATCGTTGTTGCTGAACATAACGCCACGCATTTTATTGGAGAGGGACGGAAAAGGTGATAATCTGACGGAGTGAGGTTGAGACTGCAAGGTGGATGCGGCAAAATTAATGTGTCATAATGTTCAGTTTTCTCTACTTGACACTCCATTATTAAAGCCCGATAATTATGAAAACTATAAGACACAGAAAAACAGTGAAACTCACGTTTTAGGGTAGATAAAGAATTATTGAATCTGTTTCAAAAAAACTAAATAGCAGGAAAATAGCATTCCGGTATCATCGTACCAGAGCCATACCTGAACAATTTAACTTGAGACTCGTTATCACATTCAATTCAAAGGGCAGCCAGAAAGATCCTATAGAAATCATACACCCTCAAAAGGGGAGGGTACACGTCACATTTATGTGTCGCTGTCGCAGAGCCGACAGAAATTCACCCAATCCAGGTCGCAAGAGGTGCGAGGGAGAGCCAGCAGAACTCCATTAGGTTTTTCTTGCCACTGCTCTTTCCGGCACCTTCCATCCCAGCAACCCCCAGCGAGAGACCCACACCCTAATAAATTTACAGAAATATCCGAGATTCCTTTCATTTCTTAATAAGTCATCATCCTGGGGGATCCAATGACATATTCCTTCTAATCCCGCAATCATGATCATCTCACGTGCATCATTCATAATCCCACAGTCCCAGAGGATGTGCTCCATGAGGATGCCTGCCTCACCTGAGCTCAGGCACACCACAGTTCACGGACAAGTCCTAAGTCGAAGAGTTTACTCATGAAATGCTTATGCCCCAAGATCATCTGTATCTCGTAGTGGTCCAACGCCGGTCTTATATTAATAGTACATCTTACAATAATAAGTACATCTTACAATATATTAATAGTACATCTAATATAATAGTACATAATAGTATATAATAGTACATCTTACAATATATTAATAGTACATATAATATAATAGTACATAATAGTATATAATAGTACATATAATATAATAGTACATAATAGTATATAATAGTACATATAATATAATAGTACATAATAGTATATAATGGTACATATAATATAATAGTACATAATAGTATATGATAGTATATCTAACAATATATTAATAGTACATCTTACAATAAAATATATCTTACAATAAAGAACATTTTACATACAAAATTCATTCATTCACCGGTCATGCAAATACCATAATGAGAAATTTACAGAAATTGACTTTTTTAACATTAGCCTTACTACGCTCAAAGGGTTCTTCTTATGAACCGCCACAATCTCAATTTTGACTAATCATTCTACCTACAAACAAGACTTTTTCTCCCTTTACCGCAACAATAGTTGCAACCTCAACACCCTTTCTCCCTCTTTATTATCTTTTCATTTATCTTCTGCACCTAAACATACTTATGTACATAAACATTTCTGTGGATTTTCATAAATAGTATCACATGTTAAATATTTATTATGTTAATTATAATAAGTTTATACCCTGTCGAAATCCCTCAATACAATAAACTAAATAAAATACCAAAATGTTCCAAGACCCTGCCGCCATATGAACTCTTCAAGATGGCCGGTTGCTTCCTTATATGACACACAAAGTTAAATCTAAGGAACACATGGTAAAATAATGAATAATCTATATTAGTACGCAGATAGACAATCACAGAAACACACCTGCGTAAGTCAGTAAAGATTGATTACTAAACACAAAGTATCGGACTACATACTTGAGTACACTATGATACTATAATAGTACCATATTTTATAAGTGGTAGATATTGGAATCATCGAAGGACCAAAATGAACGGAGAGAAACGTTAGAACGCTCTACTTTACTCGATAGACCCTACTCTTGAAAACTTATGGTGATAATGGTTAAATATATTATGGATGCGTGTACCAGCGTACAGCCAGGCAGCGGTCCTCATCGAACGACGGCGTCGTCGCTTCAAGTACTAACGTCGTCCACAGCAACAGCTTCCGAGTCTCTGATTTGCTATACATGTAACGTATCGCGCGCTTAGATGTAAACCTCAAACTTTGTAATAAGTTTATTTATTTATATATATATTGACTTACATATTTTTGTTTTAATATAGGTGAATACATAATAAACATACATAAAACATAGCTTCATCTTAACATAATAAATACATCCATTCTTATCATAACATGTTTGTGTATTTTAAAAGCACTTTACCGACGATATAAAAAATTTCCGCTCTTGATATAAAATCAGTTACAATTACATTTATTAATTTGGTTAATTGGATAGTGGTGGTTTTGTTTTTGAACCCTTTATATAGTGTTTATATCGCGTAGTGATAAAAATAAGTAAAATTTTAGTACCAATCATTCCTTCTTCAGAGTCTTTGAAAAGGAATTCCGGGAAGAAAAATACCTTTTTATACTTGTGATTTAATCCCCGCCTCAGAAACAAAAGGGAACCCGGGAATAAAATAAGGAATGAGACCTTTGGGAACGGGAGGGCGAATAGAAAATTAACTCCTTGATGGCGATATTAAGAATTCTGATTAATTAAAGAAAGAATGGTTAATATTTCTCAAAGTACTACCTGATTAAGATTCTGAGAGCTAGGGCAATAAATTAATGTTTTTATTCTCTGTCCCACTCTTTTTATTACCTTTCATATTCCCCGTGAAAACGCCAGACGATATGATTTCTGCAATCAATACCTGCCCAAAACACAATATTAAATTTATTTACATAATTAATTACTTAGCTATTAAGAGTATGGTCTGCACTAGTTGAACCTTTGTAACCTTAACTTGAATTATTTCAGTATACCTAAATCGTGAGAAGTATTATTTGATTCTAAATTTCTGTCTACCATACTCCACACGAACACCTAAGCGCATACACACGACATACCTACATAACGAACACCGTATACAAACCCGAGATTAGAGTCCGATACTTTTCGCACCTTATACCTTGTGAGCTGCGGAGCCGGGAGGTCCACACCTCCACCGGTTAGTTCAGTGGCAAGTATTAGATTTGGATCCCACCAAGTCAAACCTTTTAGAACTCTTTACCTTGCCAACGATTCCCCAAATCTGCATTTGTCATTATATTTACGATAGCTTGAACAAATAAAACGTGGACAGCAATATTTACTGGCGACATACTCTTCCGTTCCATCTTACAAGATTGTATCGTCATCCTCCACGGCCGCACCGAGATACAGAACTCGGTGCGCCAGACTCCGATCGCAGCAGTGACATAAGGGTACAGCATTTATAATTTTAACAGGGCAACATCATCTTCTATCCAGCTGCACCAGGGTTTTGCCGAGCAGGACCAAAACACTTTGCAGAGTCAGATAATAGTCTAAGTTTGAGTCACGTAGCCATCCCAAGGTGAAGAAGACCCTGGCAGGAATTATTCTTCCACCAGGATCGATGGTAGACAACCCATCGTGTCACCGTACAGCTTGGAAACAATTCAATTTCCGTGTACTTACTTACCATCACGCCGTTTCCCAGCGGGAGAAAGTAGAGAGGATAGAGCGTCACACTCCTCTGTCCTGACACACAATTCCGCCTCATCCACATTCATACATCTCCTCATACAAGCTCGCCGATTGTTGAGACTTCTAACAGAACCATCCTCCAGTATCTGATTTACCTGGTTATGCCAAGTCTTCCGTGGACATCCTCTATTACTGGTGCCATCAACACTTGCGTCATATATTTTTCTTACCATTCTCTCCTCATTCATCCGTTTCATATGACCACACCACCTAAGTGATCCTTTCTTAATCTTACTTACCATACTAACATCAGCTTTATATTCTTTCCTTATTTCTTCATTCTTTACTCTGTCATAAATGGATATACGCCTAAGTGATTTTATTTCCACTGTATTCAGCCTACCTTTGTTCCTCTTCTGCCAGTTTCATTGTGCGCCGCTCGTTTTGCCTCGGTTGACAAATTCCCATTAGATATAATACCATTCTAGCGCCGTTCACTTTATTCCCTACAGACACCCTCTTTTCGATATCATTCTCAGCCTTTCCGTTTCTATCAAACATACATCTCAAATTCATAAACTCATCTACTTGTTCCAAACATTCATTACCTACAAGTATTTTGTACGGTGTCTCTTCGGTGACACCTTCTCGAATTCTTCATTTTTGACTTTTTAACATTCATAATAAAGTCGCTTTCCTTGCATACATCGTACATTCTACTCACTAGACTCTGCAGTTCTTGTTCATGTTGCATTAGTACTGCATCATCGTCGTACAATAAACAGCATACAATCAAATCGCCCATTTTTGCTCCTACATTCATACATTCCACAGATTGACAGATAGACTCTTTCTTCAGATTTAGAATATTCACGCCCCGACCGAATACAGTCATATCTGCTGCTTACTCGGTAGGGACCCGATCGGCATCTACTCGCAGAGCTGATAGGCAGGCAGAGATCTTTAATTTTATAGACTGGTATTCGCTTTTTTAGAATAACCTTTATGAATTCAGCTACCGGCGCGAGTTACTACTCGCATACATAGTTATAGTTAATGCAACGTCACAACCTTCTGTACGCGTCATCCCTATCACAAGGCATAATTTATTTCATGACCTTCAAACAGATTTTGGCTAGCTCTCACTTTTTTCTAATATATCTACATTTTTTTGTTTTAGAGTTGATAAGGACAGTATCTAGTAGTAGTGAAAAGTTTAGTTAATTTTTTAAAAAAGGGATTTTTTTAGTTATACAACCCCTCAGAGAATAACAAGATTCCATCTGACACTGACACTGTTTTGAGATTGAATTTCAACACATATTTATGTATATTTTGTTTTGAGTATGCAAATATGATGAGTTTTAAGGTCTTAACATATTTTCAGTATTATCGATGAATACTGAGATGAGGGAAATTAAAAATAAAATAAATCATTGTAAATTAACAATAATGATCCATAAATTGTAATAAATAACTGATTCAGTTGGAACATTCAGCTCTTACTATTTCATTTAATATCCATTAAATAGAGTCGATGTGCAAAGAAGAATGCATTCGGAACCCATTTCACGCAATAACTCAAACTAGCCCAAAATGTTAGTTGGAACCTTGTTATTCTAAGGGGTCGCAAAGCTAAATTACCTTCATTCACTGTCCGAAGATAGACAGTTAAAATTCACGTCTCTTCTGATATCAAAATAGCACCAGTTATATGTTAAAGCAATGTATTTAAATGTGTGTAAATATGTAAATATAATACATTTTGAAATAAAAATTCAGCTACAATACTGTTATATTATGTTAATGATAACAAATAAATAATCAATGCTATCAAAAGATACTTTAAAAATTAACATGTATCCCGAAATTCATAATATTTTTATAGCGTTGTCATAAATATATTACATTTTATTTTATTATAAGCTAGTTATTGTTAACAATAATTATTAATATGTAATTCTCTTCTCTGCATTGTATTGTATCATTGTAATTATAACAGATTAATAAATAAATAAAAAATATGTCAACATTTTTGAATTTATAGCATCAAGAACATTGTATTTCTGTACTCTGTGCTGACTTTTACACATTATTTGGTACACGAATTGTTTGATTGTTTAAAAATCGTGTAGACGTCGAAGCAATTATTTCATTTTAGATAATGTTCCGACCGCAAACTTTTTCTCAACACCTCCCCTCCTCCCGGAACATTTCTTAAATTCTTCCTTAGTACTTGTTATTAATTAACTACGTGACGCGAGCAATAATCGGTACATTCTAGAAATGTCTTGTATTTTGTATAAAGGTGTTTCTCAAATTGTTTGTTTATCTTTTAAAATGAAAAATACTACTTTATTTTGTAATACAATATGTAGTATGTGTTTTATGTACTTAATACCTTAAATACCTTTGACTAAACCGATATTTGAGTAAACCAGAATTAACAATTCATTTTTATTAAATTTTGGACACATTAATACAACTCGTATATTATTAAGGAGAACACAATCTTATTGTGAAGTTGTAATTATTTAGAACAGACGGTCTGTGATATGTGGCTTTCAAATAATGTATTCATTTGAAAAGTGTAACATATAGGTTCGAAAATTTGTCGTCAAGCCACTGTGTTGGTATAGCATAATCGGATAATGCACGTTCCCCAGATTGGAAGAGATCTGGGTAGCAACAATAATATTTTTCGATACAATTGATTGTATATGTATATCTTTATAATTAATATTTAAATTTAATTATAAAGATATACATTTAATTTAATTAGTATTTAAAATATCACAGATCTATGTTCTGAATAATTATGACTCCACAATAAGAATGTGTTCTCCTTAATAATGAAATTGATTGAATCCTTATGAATGAAATTGAAATATTGATAATATGTATTTTACTTAACTTGACACTCCATTATTTAAGCCCAAAAGTTAATAAAAACTAAAAGATACAAGAAAACGACGACACTGGTGATTTAGAACAGAAAAACGCTGTCAAATAGTTTTGTCACAAAAATAGTCTAGATAGATAGCGGTAAAATAGCAAATAGACGATAATGTTTGCATGATATATCCGGTAACCCGTTCTGCTCTCCTACATCCCATTATCTCAAGACGTCTTCAGCAACGGTCTCTGGAACAATGGTGGAACAAACAAGCCATGAAGGACCTCTAAGCCTAATAAGGCTGCGCGAAACATCCAGCGAGGGAGGGGGCTCTTAGTAGAAGGCTCCGACAAGAAGCGAACGAGAAACCTTTTGTTCCTAACGTCGAGGGCGAGTAGCACGGCCCATTGTGCACGCGACTAATAAACTGATCTCCCGATTGTGAGAGGGGCGTGATGCTGGAGAGATCATCAATCTGCTGTACTGAGGACCATTCGAGTAGCGTGACAACATTTAATATTATCAAGTCTAAAAATGTTGCTCTTTTTAATAAAGTAACGTGTTTATACGCAATATTTTATATCTACTGCTTAATGTCAATTCGGTGTAAGTATGTACAATGAAACAATCATTTGTTCGGTATTAAAATAATTTTTTGTTGCATTGGCAGCAATCGAGAGTTCTAGACTCGTTCCAGGAAACCCCCAAGTTAGACTTATTTATATAATATTTATTTATATAGCACAAGCATTCATCTTAACACAAAGTAATAGGACGTGACATTACAAAGTAATAGGACGTTACATTACAAAGTAATAGGACGTGACATTACAAAGTAATGTATTTTTTTGTAATGTATTTTTGTAGTTGGCATAATTATTGTGCAATTTGAATCTATGCTTTTATGGTGGCATGCGGCCGCAGGGAACGCTCGCTCTGAGAGAACAGACGTCAACTGGTGGCCCAGTGCAGTGGTTGGCCATTATTGGATGTGTGATTGTCACCACGAGTGAAATAATTTGTTTGACACATTGGATCTAAGAAGCACCGAATCCCGGCAGATGAATTGCCTGCGGGAACTTTGCTATATTTAGTCCGCTATATTTGAATACCTTCTGGCTGGTATTCGGATTTAATATTCCAGGACGATGTTTTGAGGAAACGTACTGGATTTAAATGCCGCAATGAAATTGATGATGACTAATGACGGCTGAAGTGGACGCTGACCTGAGAGTTTGACGCCTACCATTCAAATTGTCTGGGACTCAAAGTTCTTGAAGATACAGAGGCGCCATGTTTTGTATCGCTTTGTACATCAACTAGCATAATTAAAATTCACTTCTTTCAGGGAATTGCAGCAAATTTAGCTGATGTAAAAGGGATGTTATATGAGAGAATTTGGAAACTCCATATATAATATAATTTTATATTTTAAAAAAAAATGAGAAAAAGTGCAAATTATACTGGTAAATATACGGTAATGTGTTGCATATTCTTTGTATCGTATATGTATTAACAAGTCGTACAGAAACAATAATCGATGATACCCTTAATATCTGGTCCACTGCCTCCATATGGAGTGTTGAAGCAGTGGAGACTTGTTTCTAGGATACGTGCCTGGATGTAATATCTGCTGTAAAATATTGGCTGCATTCCAAAAAGGTTTCCAATAATGTGAAAGAATGTACCGGGAAGGTTCATGTCCAAATAAATATCCAATTCGAGCGCGTTATCGGGGGAGGGTTGTGAAATTCGGGGTGGAAATGTAACAAGGGGAATGAACAGTATTAATACAGTACCAGAAAAAACATGAAGCATTATATTCTTGCAGATATTCACTATTATTGTCTGTCATAACCTTGGATCAATACGACATCATCTGTCATTGTCGTTTTTGTATCAAAATTCTGACAATATTTTTTTTTAGAAAGTAAACACGTTATGGCTTGACATTATAATTAAGTAATAAAATGTTTAGTTTTAAACCACTTTATTATGTCCATACATTAAAGTCAACCAGTTTCAGCAATATTTGAATATGTCCAAGAACACACAATTACTGGATTTTTACCTGCAAAGGCAAAGTTATTAAATAAATATCAGATATCTCATAAAGACGAAGCTATTTTTATTATATTTAATGGAAGATATATATAAATATGGGGTAACTATATGGCTTACGACCTGTCTTCGGCTGGCTTATTCTCATCTCTCAATCTCCAGATTTATCAAATTTTTAATGTTGTATATATGTTAGTACGTGCACATACTCAAATATCGCTTAAATAATATACTGGTCAAAATAAGAATAATATATAAAAATTGAAAAATATTAATTTTTCAGTCGTGTTCTAGTATAATGTGTTAAAAACATTTTATAGATAAAGAATATTGCTTTAAATAATTTAAAAAAAAATCAGATTCTCATTGAGTTGACATATATGCTGTTTCAAAAGAAATATGAATTATCAAATTTGGTCCATAGATGGCGATGGTGTAGTGGTACTCGAAGCGAGTCCACTTACTAACAGATACACAACTTTCAAACATTTGATAAATATGGAGATCGAGGGGTAAGAATTGGTGAACGTTATTTATATATAAAGTGATCACTTAAACCAGCCGAATACATTTTTCTATATATCTTCCATTAAATATAATAAAAATAGCTTCATCTCTACGAGATATCTGATATTTATTCAATTAGTTTCAGTAGGATTCTGTCCTAAATAAGGTTGGGTCTAACTGAATTCAGTTGTGTATATATATGCGTATGTGTATTTATATTGTGTCTGTGTCTACTCTGTGTATTTAAAAAAAACAGAACTTACAATAATTGTCGTCTATTATGGGATGATTTAAAATAGCAGGTACGCCGAGTATACTCGCGCTTATGAAGTTGAACACTGGAGTGACTCGCTTGAGATGTTGACGAAAAAACGATCTGCGGAGACGTGGTCGGCTAACTCCTAGGGCTCGTCCGTCTCGATTTATTGCCATCTAATTATTGGTAGTTTATTTCAGCTCTATGTGGCTCTCAGATGATTCCTTACACGGCCACGTCTGTGGGGCGCGTGCTGCAGGATCACCACAATGTCAAATTTTTTAATAGTTTAGGAAAAAGAACAAAAAAATCAGGTAGCACTTAATAAAATATATGGTTAAGATTAACGTGCGCAAAATCAAGAATCAGTTTTATATAATTCTAAAATATATAGCGATACTTTAGTAAAAATTTCACTACTTGAGCGATAAATGAAACTCCACGATGAAATAGAAAAATTTATTTTAAAAATTTTGAAACTCAATATTTCTGTTTGATATACATGTCACATGATATCTTGTTTCAAGCAAGTTGGCAATTTTAAAAACCCACTAAAAAAGAGTCAATCCGTGAGTGTATCAAGTACATATCCACACGACAAAACTGACTAAGTCAATTTTTGTGACTCATAATATTTCAAGACGGATCCAATGTTGTCAATAATATAAAATTCACTATATTTTTTATTAGTATAAAGTACGTTTTTCTTTGCTTCAAGAGTTCTATCCCAACATACATTTAAGGGTTAATAATAAATAGTCGTATTTGATAGTGGGAGTTGATAATAAAGTAAATGGTTTTTCATAATTGAAACACATTAACGTATCGTGCATTAAGGTATCATATAACCTGAGTCCCTATCTGGCTGACCTTTGAACTGGTCGCATACGGCGGACGGCATGAGTGCAGTTTTGAGTGTCACGACATCAACAGTGGTTCACCCTCATTGATTTCTTAAAAAATAATAACTAACTAAAATTGATACAGTCCACCGTGAGATCTATTTCTCACCATCTGACATTTACATCAAACTGAATATAAATATTGAGCTTCAAAGTTTTTAATTTTAATTTTTCTAATTTTTAATTTAATTTAATTTTTATATTTTCCGATCCTTTTTACAAAAATTATAATTTATAGTAATAAATTATACTGATTTCTGATTTTGGGCACGTTATATTATGTAACTCGTATAATTTATTTGTACTCAAATCAACAGTTTTTGTTCTTTTAAAGTCTTCTTTCGTTAGTCCGTGGTCCGCTAGTCATTCTCATCATACGCATAAACCTTACCATTTACCACGCATATTTCTTTACTTATATACCCTTTCTGCTTTACTAAAGGCATATTGAATCAATGCAAATTGTGTTGGTATGCTGTGAATGTTATAAAGGTTGTTTTTTTTTAGAGATTTGTTTTTCGAATTAACAACACTTTTTCCAGCAACAGCCAATTTGACAGCTGACAACTGATTTGTGCTCAGTTTGGTTAGCTATTTCACTATGAATAGACTTACACCAGAAAAACGCTTACGAATTGTGCAAATTTATTTCGAAAATCGTGGTTCGATTTGCAGAACTTACCATACACTCCATCCATTTTACGATCGATATAATCGTCCATCCGACCAAGTAATTCGAATAACCATGGATCGTTTTTGCACCACGTATACTCTAATTGATCAAACACATCCTCAAATATGTCGTAGAGTGCGCACTGAAGAAGCTGTTGCTGCAGTGGAGATCCATGATTACTGACTGTTTCGTTCCCCAATTGTAATTATCTTTCCAATAAAGTCAGAACCATGGCCATTACCACGATTTTTAAGTGTTTTAATAAAACATCCTTTCAAATAATGGAATGATAGATGTATTCATTTGAAAAGTTAAACAAACAGGTTCGAAAATTTGTCGTCAAAAGTATCGTGTGCACCTTTCCCGAATTAGAAGAGATCCAGGTTCAAATTCCGGTAACAACAACAATATTTTTCGATAAAATTGATTTTATATGTATATCTTTTTAATCAATACATTTTATTAGTATTTTAGTATATCTTTCTAATTAATACATTTAATTTGTGTGAAAAAATTATTATTATTTGTTTCCACCTTTAGCACTGGAAGTCAAAAACCTAGTCCACGGGTCAGTTATTCTCTCGGCATCCTTGTGCATTTGCTGAAGCAGCATCCTCTGTACTGAGAAGCTATATGTGCCAAGTGAGCCGGAATACTTAACTAATCGCCGGCTACGTGACCAGTGGTGACATTTTACTGGTAAAAAAGTTAAGTAACATTTTTTTGCGAAAACAGATTATTTGAGCGTTGATAAAATATGCAACGAGTAACTAATTTTACTTCTGATGGTAAAAACCGAAAATCGTTGTTTAAATATGGCGGACTCTTCACAGCCGTTTCAAAAGTCATCTGTCATATTAATACTTTGAATGCTACAGGATACAATAATTAAACATTCAATATCCGGCTCTTTTAGTGACAAGAGCTAGTCCGATGTAGATCTTGTTGTATAGTTTATATTAGCGTATAATTCATACAGATATAGCATAAAATAAAGTATATTTTATAATTATTTGTCTCTTCACACCGTCAGGCTACATTTTGTATCTATGTTTTGACAGTAGTAAATTTGATGCACCGACAACCCGAAAACGTTTTTTATCACAGGCAATGGTAAAAAGTTACTATAGTAAAATCTAACCAAACAATAATGCTTACTTTTTTAAAAATCAATCATCAATTATGTTATCATAATCATGGCGAATACTTTTTGTCCAGACTTGACAAAATATGTAAAAACCACGGTATTTCTAAATTTTGATGTGTCATTTATCATGATGTAATGATTGTGTGACGCGCATATGTTGGCAAGAATGGTAGCGTGGAAGGGATAAAAGAGCGTCGCACTTGGGCGCGCGCTCTCTCGCACCGGAGTGATCGCGCATGAATATGTTTTTAATTGATTCCTATGGAGAAACGTACGCAATTAATATATTTTCACAATATTCAAGCTAGCGGGTGACTTTACAAATTATGACCGTGATGCCATTGCCAGTATCCACACTCGGCAGACTGCATTGTGCGATCCGAGGATATTTTTAAGACACACCCGTGAGGTTTAAGGTTGTTGACGAATTTTATAGGAAATGGAATAATCCACGGTGACCACCTCGGAAAAAAAATCTGTGGAGAATATAGTGATTTCGAAGAAGCTAAATGACTGTCTGTAAATTTTACTTCGTGTGACGATATTCGTCATTGTTGACTCAATATGATTGTGGCCAATATTACTTAAGATCACTACTGTAGCATTACATAACAAGCGGTTACAATTTTTTTTGATCTTATCCAATAACACGATCTGTTAATTTAATATTTTTTTTACAAGATTTTGAAATTGTGTTTTCGTTGTTTATTTATAACACTATTTATATTTTGTCCTTAATAGTATTTTTTAGACATGTATTCAAGTAAACGTAAGAAAATAAATGCGATTGAGTGATAGTAAGTACCTATAATAAATGATTAATTAAATAAATGCAAATTTATAAATCTTTATTATACAGGGTTACCCAAAAAAAGTGAGAACATCTCGTAACATACGAGTTATTTCAAAATATAATATAATTAATTATAATTCTTAATGTAATTTTTTTGCACAATATTTATCTAATCAGAAATCATCAAAACACCTCATATTCCATAATCTACTAGGTTTAATTCTGGACTATTCGGTGGCCTGACACATGCCTGGCTCGATGAAATTAACATTCTCATGAAGAAGAAAGTTGATTGTATTTCTGACTGTGTGAGATGAAGCTCCGTCTAGCTATACTTCAGGCTTTGTTTTGAAACTCTTTGATCATTTTCCTAGCACCCCAACGTTTTTCAATTTGCAAATTGTTAATCAGAATATGGTCTTCTGCAGTGATTTTTGCCATTCCGGGTAAAAATTTGAAAAAACCAAATATAATATAAGCAATGGTAAAATTAATTATCAAAGATAGCGACTGGAAATTGTCGAAATAAAACGTAATATAGGTAAATAAGTAAGTAAGTAAATGAGTAAACTATTTAAGCTATTGTTGCTATAGTTAAACTAATTTTGATGTAATTATATCACATTTTACGAAATATTCTCACTTTTTTTGAGGCACCTGTATATTGCGCTTCCCTATCTATTATCTATGACTTATTGAATTTAGTGTCATTTGCAGTGACGTGCAGTAAGTAGTAGTAGGTAGTCCGCGGAGATCGTAACATATCTAATATATTTGTATTTATACTTATAAGCTCCTTAATAAACTGTATTGTTGTTACATCGAGTAATTTTGGCTACCGAATTCCCGCACACAATAAGAAACAGTTCAAGAAGACATAATCCTATTGCAGCCGATACAACCTGGTGCAAGGACATTACTTATATCTTGGAGTAGGACAAAGAGGAAGAAGAAGATATCCCATCTGTTAGACCGACCAGGTGAAAAATGCAACAGGGATTTTTCTGCTGATAGCCCTAAGATCTGTAGGATGCCAATAAAAGTAGTGGGGCATAGTCGGGGATCCATGGAGGTCACGATAATTAATAGATGATTATTATGTTAAAAAATAGCTTGGTGACCAATTGATCATATCATATCATATCATACTCATTTCCATGGTGATTACACATTTCATTAAACACCACAAACTTTAAACTTACGTCTTCAATAATTGCAAAGTTACTTTGTGGTGCCTTCTTCGGGATACAATGTATACTAAAATTAATCAATTTAGAAATAAAAAAAGTATTAATAGCAAATTAAACGTTATAAATATGTAACCAAATACGATTAGTTACCTTATAAATTTGTTTTCACATTAGTTCCTAATTAATTACCCACCACTTATATTTATAGTTTTGTTTTTTCTATGCTTGTATTTTTAATTTTAGTATACATTGTATCCTGAAGAAGGGACCATTGGTCTTGAAACATATTGATTCATCAAATAGCTGTGGTATAAAATATTATTAAGGAAAACACATTCTTATTGTGAAGTTATAATTATTCAGAACATAGTTCTGTGATATTTTAAATACTAAATTAATGTATTAATTATAAAGTCACAGGTTCGAATCCCGGTGACGCAAAAAGAATATTTTTCGACAAAATTGATTTTATATGTATATATTTATAATTAATACATTTATTTAGTATTTATGTATAAAATATTGTTACGTAATGCGCTGGCCCCGGTGGATCGAACTCCAGCACATCGCGCTACTGGCTAGGCTCAGTCTGTGGGTGTAATGTGTCAGTGTGGCTATCTCATATGGATGGGAATGGTCTTAAACAAATGAAATACATAATACAATTTATTTACGATCACAACAAATACTTAATAACATATTAGCACGATTTGAGTCTTTCTATCTTCTTCACTTGTCTTCGTTATTTTTGTTTGTTATGAATTTAGTATTAATATTATGGTTATTACAAGGTTAAGAGATTGCTTGAATGATGAGGTAGCCGTGCCAAAATTATCTCTTACCATCGAGAGACTTCTAGATTGTTACATGATCTATTTCTCCAGTGACTATCTGCACAGCTACCACCCAAGATTCTCCTGCTGCTTCCAACTAGGGGATGGGTCAATGATGAGAATAGAACGGGGACCTCAAACCTCCCATATCCACCGCATCTCAGAAATCCTTTTTTATATTGTTATCGGAATATAATACCGTTCGACGCACTTCACCCACCTCACCGACTAGAGTCCAAGTCCCTCTTTCTCTTTCCGCCCGCCGCCACTCGGATCGGTAATGTAGCGCTCGGTCTGCCACGCAACTTTTAAATGTCATAACATATAGAAAGTGTTTTCGTATTATAAATTTAATCTTACATTTTGAAAATGTTTAAAACTTATTTGTGAATTCAGTAACAATACAGAAAAAAAAAGAATTCTTAATTAAAACAAGATATATCTATCTACCTATACAAAATATAATGCTAAGCAACTGTATTCTAATAAACAAAATTTTAAAATATCAAAAATAAATGTAATTAAATTCATTATTTCCTACATTCTTTCCCAGTGTGCTGTACACATAACACATACAAATACACACACAAATATAATAGTATTAGATAACCAGCTACTTGAAGGAATAGTGTATAAAAATATTTTATTTAATAACATTGGATAATTATTATATTATTCAATATTGAGTTAATTTTTATTTACTAGTATAGTTTCAAGGTGTGATGTGCCGATGTCAAGGTGTTATGTGCTGGTGTCAAGGCGGTTTCAAGGTGTGTCAAATGAACTAAATATTAAATGTAAATCTAGTATTAAATACGTTTATCAAAATTAAACAACATACCTCCCTCATTGTTCTTTCTAGCATCAGCTCGAGCATCAGGGTGGATCCTTCGGGTGGATTCATCACCCTACGGATTCGCCGATTTCTCTCGTGTTATATTAAAGTTTCTCCTTTATTTCCATCGCGTTGGAAGGACGCGTTAAAAAAAAAACCCTTTTAAAATATGTCGGAGCGAATGAATACTTTTTCGATTTTCAGAAAAGTTTGCTTATTTAAATTTATGCAAAACCGGAAGCGGAAACCACACGAAAGGAAGTCAAAGGTACCGAATAAAATGAACAATTTGATCGTTAGCGACATCTGTGAGCGAAATGAAATATTTATGATATGATATTTTCTGAAACTGTCTTTACATTAAATTTGGCAATTGGTTTATCGTAGAACAATAATTCCAAAAAATGCATTATATTGTAACTGGTAATACGGCATGATACTGAAATTTACAATAACACGGTATGGTGCTGAAAAAATCAGACCTTTTAGTGTGTGAGTACATTCTTATTCTATCCGTAATATAGGATATTTGGGTCGTGCTTCAGCTTGATAAAAATGTAATTCTGAAATAGATGTGAATAAGTAAATCATAATTTTGTAGGCAACGCAGTATTATTTTATTCTCAAATTTAGAATTTTAAAAAATAATAACTTCTCGGAATTTTTCAATCACAAAACGGAAACTTTCTTTGGGTAACCATAAACTAAAACTTCTCCACTTTTATCTTATAAAGGTTTAATAATAAAGATCTCAGATATCGTTAAAATATTTTTTTAAATACACTAATACACAAAGATTTCAACTGAGATTCATTTCTGACCCTGTCTTTCAAAAGATGTGTCATCTTTCAACTGATTACCGAGATATATCTTGGCAACTTTAGAAAAGACAGCCGATGTGTCGCCCCAGACGAAGCTGTAATAAACAGCGACAATGACTGCACGAAAGCAAATTGGTTGTTGGTCAGCAAGTTTGTGGAAGATTGAAGGGAAAATAGAAATTAATGAATATTTTATTAAAAATACGAATTAAATGTATTAATTGGAAAGATATACATAGAAAATCAATTTTATCGAAAAATATCGTTGTTGCGCCACCGGATTCAACCTGGATCTCTTTCCAAAACGGGTAAGATGCATATCCAACTATGCTACAGCGACATTATTTTTGACGACAAATTTTCGAACCTACATGTTACACTTTTTCGCTTAAACTTCACAATAAAAATGTGTTCTCCTAATAATTTATATTTTATTAATTTACTCTCATATAATGTGTATTATTTTGTGATAAGTACAATGTTATGTTATGTTATACGTTATATTATGTTATATCATAAAAAGGTATTATTCTCTCATTCTTTGTTATCTAATTTTTCTTATACATATTGTGTATAATTTATATGACTATTCCGATATTTCATCCACAACCTGACGGCGCGTATCGTCGTGGCGGTAGAATGAACAATTATTGTCTTTAATACAAATTGAATGTATCAACTATGTTCTGAAAAAACTACAACATCACAATAATAATTCTTGTTACAATTGCCAGATAATGTCAAACCTACGATAATAATTTATTTTCGAAAACGGTTCTGATAAATGAAATGTAAGCCAAATCTCGTAACTATGCCATATTATGAATACGAATTAAGAATTAAGACATCCCGCACAACAATATTGTATATCCGTTTTCACAAATGTTGATAGGTAGACGGAGTATCTTATTAATGTTTATTTAGGTGAACCAAGAGAATATTAACAGCAATAATAACAATATTGATAAATGTTACTATCTCGCCATTTTATCGTTGATAAATTTAAAACCTATAGTACATAGTCTTTATATTCCATTTTTTAATTCCCAATAGTAATCAAATTTTTTGAAATATCTTCCAACTGATAAAATAATTCAGACACCAATTTTCATCAAGAACAATTTTCTGAAGTATCTATGGTGATCGATCACGCGCTGAATGCGCCCATCGCCACCTTCCTCATTCTGTCCCTGCTCTTGCCTATTCATCAGCTCGCACGATGCAGTCCGCGTAATTCGCGTATCTGTATACTAAAATTCTAACATATTGTAACATGACTAATAAATTCTGTGTACCTACCTAAACCGTGAGTACTTATTTATTTTATAGTTATTCAAAAACAACATCGGTCTGGAATATAATATTCACCCTGTATCCATCTCCAGCAATGTATATCGAAGGCATCTGTTTTACGCTATTTCTACTATCGCTACTGAGGACTGTTTAGGTATCTGCTGCATACAACGGAAAGACTGATTAAAAATAATTTTAATACAAATTAAATATATCAACTAGAAAGATAAACAGAAAAAATCAAGATATACATGTCTCACAGAGACGAAGCTATTATTTTTAAATGGGAAGTATAGAAGTCTTGGGCATTACAGGGCTCACTTCCTGTCATCGGCTGGCTTAAGTGATCACTTTACATAATGTAACGTTCACCTATTTACCCATACTACCACATAGATGTCGTTAAAGCTGAGACTATTTTTTTCTGAAGTTTTAGAGGTTATATCTTTTATGTATACATATATAATTCATTCGAATTATTAACATATATACTAGAATACGTCTGAAAAGGCACTATTTTTCAATTTTTAACTTCATACTTAGAACAGTAAATTTTAGCAATATTTTTGAGTATGTCCAAATCTTTGTAGGAACCAATTACTGGGATTTATCTTCTGAGGGATTGTCATCAAGATATAGATGTCTCACTTTACACAATGTATCGTTCACCTATTTGCCCACGCTACTACATCTGTAAAGTGATCATTTAAGCCAGCGGATGACCAGTCATAAGCTCTGTAATGCCCAAAACTTCCATACTTCTCATATAAAAATAATAGCTTCGTCTATGTGAGACATCTTAATCTTGATGACAATCTCCCGGGGGATAAAACCCAGTAATTAGTTCCTACAAAGATTAGGACATACTCAAAATATTGTAATATAAATAACATTTTTAGTTCAAATCCTTAAACATAAACTATGTGCCCTATGGAGTAGCAGCAAAGCACAGATCCAGTAAATACTCGAAGTTATTACTGAACTTCAGAAGGCGAATTTTAGGTTCCTAAGCACACTGGCTCCTCTTAGATCGTCCAATATGAGTCAACTTTTTCAATTAAACTCCTTGCTGGCCGGCGTCACCCACCACTACAGGGTGCCTCATGCGAAAATCTTCAACTGTGACTTCTGTCGAATATATATTTTTCAATTTTTCAATAAGTTACAAATGACAAGATATACAGGAGTCCGATTTAAAGAATTTTCTGTTCATTAAATATCCAAAGTCTCGACAAGTTACTTAAATGTCTCCTTGTTATGCTTTATTTTAATAAATATCACCTTTAAATTATTTTATCAACAATAAAATAATTTAAAGTAAATACTAATTAAATGTATTAGTTATAAATATATACATATAAAATCAATTTTATCGAAAAATATTGTTGTTACGCTACCGGGATTCGAACCTGGATCTCTTATTCTTAAAAATGAGATTGTTGTAGAACTAGCGAATTATTAATATAGACACTTTATAATGATTGTATTAAAATATTGGATAGCGATGCTTCCCATTGATCTCCAGCCAATTGGATCACATATTGGGTCCATATTTGTATAATCTTATTGAAAGTGAACGATTTTCAGTTGATGCCAAGTGTGTTGTATAGTTTCAGAGCTCAAAACATGTAGAATCTTTAATAAAATGTCGTTGTTGCTCTCGGAACTGGCGTGTACATATTCGTTGTTTGTCTTGTGTTGTCTCCATGATTTATTGCTTGAGGTGAGTTGTTAGCATGGAAATATTGGACGAGTCTCAACATATAGATTTGTCTTATGTCTAGGGCACTGTACTCATTAAATATAAGATCTGATGAATATTTAAAGTGACAACCATTTATTACCCTAAGAATATTCCTTGATAAAATTAATTATATTATATTATATGAAATTCGATCGCTTAATAAAATAAATGGAATTGTGTCTAAAACTTGATGTGATCCGGCAATGGAAACTACGCTGTCAAACCAGGTTGTTAACAAGACGAATGGTTCTGTTGTACACCCTGTCCAGGGGGTTCATCTCGATGAGCTTGTACTGCGGCCACAGATGGCCACCAAGATCGATAGCTGGTGAACCAGTGATTTCTTGGAGCTTTGCTACGTTAACCTTCCTCAATTTGAAATGACAAAACTAACGTGTAATTATTTCCGCTTGAATAATTTACGGCTTTCGTACAATCTGAAAGACTGTACATCTCATCGGAACACAATTTAATAAATACAGATATTTATTTTAAATACGTCATTTTTAAGTCGTGATATATTTTGAATTATGACGATGTCCATGCTATTAAATGTACCTTCATATTTGTAGAGGTACCAATATATATTTTTTTATTTTTTTATTCGACCGGATAAAGCACAAGTCAAATGATAAGGAAACATTTTTTTCATTTCGAATATTTTTTTAAATAGCCGCCATTTTGAAACAAAATCAGGCTAACAGAGTAATATGTCATATATTTTTGTATTTATTTCACGTAGTTCTTGTTGTATTCTCTATGCCTATCCCGCTAGAAGAAAATCTATGTTGCGCCAAGCAAAGTTTACAAAACCTAATCTACAATGTTTTTTGGATAGATAGATACCTAACTAAATTATTTGCAACCTTTTCAAGAAGTACCTACGTACGAATTATTGTATTATACAAGATTGTGCAAGGTTATCGCCTCCACTCTCATCATCGCCTCCCAGCGTAAAAATACTCAGTACCAATAGCATGCAACAGTACCAACGCGACCAGCAGAGATATGGTATCACAGTAACTTCAGTAACCGCCTCCGATAACATACATTGTACGGGTAAACGTTTGCTTTTGTAAAGTTTGACTACAATAAACTCATTGAAAACATCAAACGGCGTATTTCTCATAATCTACAGCCTGTCACACTCAGATACACACGATACATTCTTAAACTTTTTAACAATTGGAGCATCTTACATTAATCACATCACATAATTTAAAACATGTCCTCACAGATCTCCAAATATATAGACATGAACTAACGCAAATTTCCAGTTCCAATATTTCCATTTTGGTGTCACCTACGTGATCATTTTAGTACCAATTGCGCAATGAAACAGCTCCGCGACTTTTTTTTTAAATATGACTCGATTGCAACGTAAATTTAAACGCTGGCAACATAATACATATTAATGTAAAAATATGTCTTGTTTACACAAATATTTAATTTTCGAAGAGTAAATACGTTTACTATTGCATATAACTATTCGATTTATGATTCCGTCAAAAATGTTTGTAATATGACCCTCGTCCGGCAACTAATGTTCCAAGCCCCTCTCCTATATGTACACTTTGTTTCATGTCTATTCATTTACTGGTCTGCGCATATTTTTCAAAATTCTTGTGTTTCGTATCTACATACACATTCATCCATTAACCCACACATATTCACTCCACAACTGCACAACCACATCCACAACTGCATAACCAACACGCTTCTCTACAATGTCTCCAAAATATGTTTACACAATCATCTTAAGCTATAAATCTATGTACTTCGAAATATATATTTTTGAAATTGATACATTATTATTTTTTATCTTTGCTTCAGGCCCTAAATTATTTATAAAAAAAAATATTCTGGCAGATCAAAATTCGATGAATCTCTATTTCTTTGTATTCAATATACATATAAATCAGAATCAGTAAATTATTTCAATTAATCGAAATAATCGCACATCTACGACTTGTTTAAATACTAATATCTGACATGGTTGATATTCGGCACATGCAGCTTGAACATTTTCGATTCATATTTTTATATGTATATACCACTAAAATTTTGTCCGCTAGATGTTTTATACCTAGTATATATTGTATTATACATATTGGCATGTATAAGTTAGTAATCTATGATTATAATGCATCTGTGTTGTGTAAGAATTTTTATTACTTGTAACATATTTTAATACAGATTATTTAATTTTATTTTGAGTAACATTTAATATAAATGGTTTCGGAAAAAAACATTTCCTTCATTAGGATACCAAATTAACTAACTAAAACTATTTATGTCAAGTTGTTCTAATGTTAATTGTAATTATTTAGAATATAGGTCTATGCTATTTTAAATATAAATTAAACGTATTAATTAGAATTATATACATGTAAAATCAATTTTATCGAAAAATATTTTTGTTGTATCGGGATTCAAACCTGGATCTCTTGCGATCCGGGGAACGTGCATATCCGATTATGCTATACCAACACAGTGGATTGACGACAAATTTTCGTACCCATGTGTTAAACTTTTCAAATTATCGTTCCATTATTTGAAAGCCACATATCACGGACCTATGTTCTGAATAATTACATCTTCACAATAAGAATACGTTCTTCTTAATAATATATAAGTTGTATTAATGTGTCCAAAATTTAATAAAAATGAATTGTTATTTCTGGCGTCTCTTATCGGTTAACTCAAAGGTATTTTAGATTCCGTAATAACAAAGTAGATGGCTTTCTAATAATGGAACCATAGATGTATTCATTTGAAAAGTGTAACATATAGGTTCGAAAATTTGTAGTCAATCCACTATGTTAGTATAGCATAATCGGATAATCCACGTTCCCCGGATTAGAAGAAATCCAGGTTCGAATCCCGGTAGCAACAACAATATTTTCGATTAAATTGATTTTATTTGTATATCTTTTTAATTAATACAATTAATTTGTGTTTAATAAGAAAATATTTTACATTTCTTGTGTTAATTTTAGAATTGAAGGCAGATTTTGGTCATCGGGTAGAAGTCTTTCAGCAAGAGTACTAAATTAGAGATTTATTTATTTCAGCGATAAATCTCCATAACTTATGCCGTCGTAGAAGCTGGGCGGGCGGCAATTCAGATTTTAAGAGAAATAATATTTGTAGCCTTTCAGTCACGACCGGGAGTTAAGAGCTAGATCGAATAAGGCTTCTCGGGCGTGGATGCTGTGTAAATAGGTCCCTAAAACAGGGCGCAGTCTCGACTTCGGCTTCCGGCCCCCTCCCCTCCCGCCCCATCCACGTCCGGAGACTAATAGTTCATTTCCGCCGAGGCTGAAGGCTCCGAAGGATAAGACGTACAGATTGGGTGAGCTCATTCAAGGTGATTCATGACTTTGGACCACGAACGTAAGGAACTGCCATGTCATGTCTTCATATTCATTTCTGAGTTCTACAAAAGTGTTCACTTCTGTAGAAATCAGAAATGTTCTGAGTTCTACAAAAGTGGTTCTCAATACTTACTTTATGCAGTCAAAATTCTACACATAAAATGAAATAGAATCAAAAATTTTGATTTTGATTATTATGAGTAGTACGATTTTAAAGCTGTATAAATTTAATGATTTGGTTCAAAAATGCATATGTTTAGTGAGGTCAGTAATTAAAACAAATTAGATGAATTACCACGACTTCTATATAGACGAAACTCTACAATTAATGTGAAATTGAATTTTAATACTACACAAATTTGATAATTCGCCACGAAAACACAGTTTTTTTGTTAGATTGGTAATTAAAATAAATTTGATGAATTACCACGACTTTTATACAGTCGAAACTCTACGATTAATGTGAAATTGAATTTTAATATTACATGAATTTGATAATTCAGCACAAAAACGCTATTTTTTTGTTAGATTGGTAATTAAAATAAATTAGATGAATTACCACGATTTTTATACATTCGAAACTCTACATAAATAAAATAGAACTTATAGAAAATATGGTTTTCGGTTTTAATATTACATACGTACACTTACGTAGAGATTGGTAATTAAAATAAATTAGATCAAACACTTCGACTCCATAGCTTTGTATGTTTGATAAAAAAAATTAACGGCTTAGTGAGTGAGAGACGTCTTTACCAATCAAATTCGGATTCTTAATAATGTTTTATAAATCCGATGGATTGGAGTTTCCCAGAAATTATCATTATTTTTGGTAAAAAAATTAATTATAATTCGGTGAAATTTTATCACTGAGAGATATTTAATATGATAATCACATTATTCGAAAAATGCGATAAATAATCAAGAAAAATATTTTTTAAATCTCCACAGTGGTACGGAATTTACCGCGAAAATTGTCTATTTAAAATTTCATCAGATTTCCTCCCACAAAATATTGTTGGCTATTGTATCATTTAAAGAAAAAAAAAATATATGTGATTGTGTTTATGTATAATATTATACTACATGTTATTTTGTATTTGTAATGTCTGTGGATGGATGATCAAGTGACAGGTGCATGCGCGTTCGTATCAAACATGTATGTATATGAAGACGCCAGTCAGGTTAGCATGTAAATATAAAAAGGACCGGCAACCGAGCTCGGTCTCCTTTCGCTCCGCGTCACTCTCCGAATATTTATGTAAGATAATTTGTAATATTCTCAGTCGAGAATAAGTAGTTTAAATTGCCTCATTGCACAATATGCGTATGATTCTCGTCAACACATCCAACCCCAATAAAGGACGCATCTGGTAAATTATCATCAGAGTCGACAAGCGATAAGATATTTGCACAGACAGATAATACAACAATATTACAAATTACTCATTCGTGTATTTATTTAGTGTTTTTACAAAGTATTTTTAAGAAATTATTTAGAACCGGATTAATAAATTATTACTATCTAAATATTAAGAAAATTAATATTTAGAACCGGAGTGGTTATATAAATATTAATTTCATAATAAATGTTTGAGACAAAGGTTGGCTTATTCTATTATTGGTAGGTTCCATACCTGAAATGTTTTTATATCTTCAAAACATAATCACACCACAAATATAAAGTACAAAGTAATATTTATGTTTATGCTAGGTACAATAGTCATAATAATACTGGTATAAAATTGTAAAACTCTAAAATCGATATAACTATTAAATTTTTTGAATAAGTTGTTTACTTTGTATTTAAAACATGAACCTTTAAATCCAAAACTTCACATATCTATACAAATCCTTTTAAATTTACCGACGAAAAGAAATCTTTAGCTATAAAACTTTTATTTACGAGTTTACATGATAATTGAATTTGAAAATTATCTCTTAAATTATCTTAGATAATGCAAGAACTACCATGAATTTTATTATATTGAATGTTATTAATAAATATTAATTAAGGTGTGTGTTCATGGAATGAAACATTATGAGATAATCTCAGAAATTTAATTGAGATGCATCTCAATATCATATACACATGTTGAGATTTTGATCTGGTGATAAACTCAGAGGTCAGTTAGAGATTGATAGAAAGAGACAATAACTCCAACCAGTATTCAAGATGTTCGATCTGACACGTGTTCACAAAGGTCCTTAAACCGCCAGATATCCCTACAACTATATTCTGAAAAGTTAACATACTCGTAAGTCATTAAATATTAACATGAATATAATGCGTTTATTTAGTTTTGACTGCTGATGGGAAGATACAAAATTGCTCAACTGAAGAACTACAATGCGGATAATGACACTTGGCGAAAGACGTAAGGCGACAAATCTCTGAGACATAGTGTGTATACGGAGACTACGAAAGCTCCGAAGAATTAGCTCTCATGAAAACATCTCCTTATTCGTGGACACGAGCAATCAGAATATTTAACTATATTCCTACTATTTAGTAATGATTAACTTAATAATTTGTGTTCTCGTATTCCTTTTGTTTTGATCTGGAATGAAGATATATTATTTTTTTACTTAATTTTGGATTACTAGGTATTAGGTAAGTTTTACGCACCTACCTCAAATTTAACAAAAAGTTATTACTCTTTAGAGTATTTATCCCATAAAACTACACCATGGAATATCATCAGCAAAAGTAATTTAGACGCGTTGAAAAGATGGTGCGATCAGATGTGAAAGCGAATTAGCCCTCGCCCCAGATCGCTGAAGCTGTGACGGTGGTACCCAGTCCTGACATCAAACAGGGTGGCGAGCAGGGGGATGTAAGCCTCATGGCTTCGAAGTGTTTATGTGTCCTTGGGGGGGTTAAATTAAAAACAAGGGATGGTAGAAGAGAATAAATTCATTGGACCCCGCTAACTGCATGTTTGCGTTTAAATCTTATTTTAAAGTCTCTTTAAATAGAAGTTATGTTATTTTGTTGAAGATTTTCATTTTGCCGTTTAAATAGCAATTTTATTCGGCTTTGTTTAGAGACATTTTATATAAATTAAGATTACTCTTTGGAAAAAGAAAGTCTTAATATTCAATATAAATACATTTTGTTGTAATCACCGTAATGCTGCTGTACTGTAGATAGGTAATTATTTAAATTACATTTTTTCCAGCATTAATATTAAACAAATTATAGATATCTCATAGAGACGAATTTATTATATTATATGGGAAGTATGGGTATTACAGGACTTATGACCTGTCTTCGGCTTACTTAAGTGATCACTTTATACCCATACTTTCCATATAATATAATATAAATAACTTCATCTCTATGAGGTATCTTTATATTATTTAATAACAATGCCTTTGGAGGTACAAATCCAGTAATTGTGTGTTGTTGGATATGTTTAAATATTTTAAATATAATATTATTAAGGTTTTTTTTAAGGACAAATCATTATTATTGTAAAGTTTAAAATTTAATTTGTATTTTTGATTATTTTTATCATTGCTTTCGATTTTTGCAAAAATTTTATTACGTAGATAACTTCATAATAACTTTTCATTGTATATATGTTTATATCTTATCGTAAATATGTATATAAAAATTTGTTTTTGTGCTTTATTTCATTCACTAATTTCTTTATTTTATTCACATAAAAAATAATATTTTTGTCACTAAAATGACTGCCAAAATTCACAATTGACATCAAAACTCACTTTCAATGTCAAAAGTTAATTAATTTCAAGAGTTATTTTTTTATATTGTATTTTTTGTATAAAATAGTTATAAAACATTATTATATATCAGTTTCAATTATAATACGTTTATATTAAAATTTATTATATTTATAAAAATATACGTGCTATAATTATTTTTGTTAACATTAAAATGTGCGGCATTATATAGAGGGAAAATATTAAAACAAAAATTGATTGACTTTATTTTTCAACGTGATTTGTCTAGTTTTTTTAAATTATTTATCAAAAAACTGAATATTCTTAAATTGCAATAAAAATGTGATATCGATTATACATATAATTTTTTTATCTCGATAAGTTTTCGCATTAGACAATCCATTGTGTAAACTACGTCATTTATTAATAATTTTATAAGAGTTTTCGTGTGTTGTTCCGCCATTTCACAAAATTGGATACAGTTCCTCCAGTGATTTCTGTGTAAGATAGTACTTTCGATTAATCTTGAGGTTTATCCGACGCTTTCTTTGCACATTCACGCATTAGCCCGGCGATAAGCCACCCCACTAAACCTGGGAGGCTTTACGAACTACAGCCTGCGACGGAAGGTTATTTGTTCGTGCCTTGTCCCTAGCTCCAGAACTAAGAAACTACACATGATATTAGTTAAAGCAAAGTCATAATATGACTTTGCTTTAACTACTATTATCGATATTATCGGTTTTTCATCCAATATAATATCTTTTGGATTCTCGAAATGAGAAAAAAAAACTTTTTCAAATAATTCAACTATTTAAAATACCCTTAAAAGGGGTAGTTTATATTTTTTAATTAATTTTTATTATATTTTCTAGGCCTATTTAATTAATAAATTCAAGATTGCTGTTATATAGGTCTGGGAATATTTTAACGAATTATGCAACATTAATTACAGAAATGTTTAAATTTAAAAAAATTATAGATAATTTGTTGAACAAAAAGTACAAAAAAAATTATATCAAATCATGTTTACCTATTGTTGATAGTGAGAAGCAGTGGAGAAAATTTGTTTCTTAATAATTTTACTACAAATTCAATTACAAAAAATATCCCAAATTCTACACAACCAGCTTTTTACATTAATACAGTATAACAATATCACAATAACAAAAGAATTATATATATAACAAGAATTTTTAAAAAATCGGGGGTCAACAAATTAATTTGCAATGATTGCAATTATTTTTATTTGCATTGATAATGCATTGTTTTCCGGGTTCAACAACAGAACACAATTTCAGCAAAACGGGGCACTTCACATACAGCTAGAGTTTCAATGGAAAAGCTAAAGGTAATTTTTCCCAATAAATTAATCAGCATGTACAGAGACAAAACCTGGGCACCTCGATTACCGGGCCTTATAAGTCCTACAAGAAAATATCTGCAGTGATGTTGCTGCCATTGAACCAAGGCTTTTCTCTCGCGTGTTTGCAAATTTAAGAGTCCGATTGCGAGAGTGTCTTGAGAGAAATGGACGGCATTTAGACGATATTGTTTATAAAACATAAAATCCGCATCGTTAAACTCCATTTTGTATAAATAAAATATGAGAATAACATTGTATTTTTTTTTATTTTATTTAATGTTATAATTTTCTTTTTTGCTGGACACCCCTTTATAAAATGAGGCCACATAGTAATTTTGCAAATATTGAAGTAAAGAGGAATATGATATTTTTTGAAAAAATACAAAGAATACGAAGAAACGAACAATCAATTAAATATTTTAATATATTCTCCATAATAATGAGATATCCTAGACACGCTCCCAAGTACATAGCAAACAAGCTCAAAACTGCCAAATACGAACTTAGCCGGGAACGAGCTATTTTAGAAAATTTCTTCAGAAGTCATTAATATCGGGCGGCACTCGGTTCACGAGTGGGGGCTCGTGTTTATGAAAACATTCTTGAAATTCAAACCGTTTTAAGAAATGTTTTGCAAAATTGTCTTACAGAATCTTCAGATTGTTTGAATATTTTTAATGAATATTCTGTAGTTATTTGCTATTGAGTATTTACTCTTTGAAAATTAAATATTTCTGAAAATAAGACGTATTTTTTACGTGAAAGCATATTATATTGTCAGCGTTTAAATTTTCCTTTCAATCGAGTCATATATTTAAAAAAAGTCGCAGAACTATTTGATGATAATGTTCCTAGTATCACGTGGTACCACATACGTGGTACCACGTGATACTAGGAACATTATATTGCCTGTATAACGCATTACTGATTACGTATTTTTTACTCAATTACGTCAAATTTGAACCAAATCTCTCATAAGAATCTTTATAGACAAATGGAGTTCCCGTGTACACACTGTTTCAGAGATTCGCCGTCTCGCGCATCACTTGATGATTCTAAGACATTAAACCGCAACAAAATATCAATCCTTTAACCATTGATGTTCCGTCGGTAGTTGAATGAATTTTAATCTGCCCATCAACAAAATAAATATTTTTAAAGTGAACACATTATGAGTGTGAAGTTGCAGCTCTTTCAGAACATAAGTTTAATACAAATTAAATGTATCAATTAATAATAATAATCTGTTCGTCTTAAAAATATATAAGTTGTATTAAAATTTATCAAAATTTAAAAAAAAAATGATTTAATCTCTGGCGTCTCCTAGCATATATTACTCAAAGGTATTTGAGATGTTTCGCAATGAAAAGTGAGACAAGAAAAGAAAATAACAGATGTATCAATTTGAAGGAGCTGCGGCATATAGGATCGAAAATTTATGGTTAACTTACTAGATTGGTGTGGTGTAATGGTTAGCGCATTTTACGGATAGGAAAAGTTTTAAACACTTTTAACTTCCCATGAAAATAATAAAATTTGTATTACTGTAGAACTTGATACCCCCAAAATTATAATCATTAATTTAATAGAAGCACTCAACAAATAAATGTAAATTCACTCTAATAGCTCAGTAAATACCGAATCTGTAAAAATTCCTGTAATAGTATCACAAGCACAAGCTTTAAAATTAAATAGACTCACTGAAAAACACCCCTATATTGTATTGTATTGTATAAATATCCTAGCTTAAGACAAAAATGTACCAATCTGAAGATGATCGTGACAGGCTGAAACCGGTAATGGTTATTAAATAATAAATAGTGGAAAAAAGTTAAAAAGTGTTTTAATAAATTACTTTAATATATGTTTAATTTCACAATATATTTAAGTCGGCGACAATGTATCCGCTCGTTAGCGAAATGATATAATTATCATCGTCAGCAGGTGAGTGAGTGAGTGACTGTCTCCAAGATTCGTTGCCACTCCTTTCTATCTGTGGCATCTCTCTTCCAGCTCATCGTTCTCAACAGTTCACTACTACACCGACCAGTCATCTCCGCTTCAGTATACCCTCTACTCTCATCACTGAATGCAACTGTATTTCTTCAGAGATACTCCAGCCAGCATAACGTCACAATGTTAATTGACTTGACCACACTGGAATCTCTGACCGTGCATGTCAGAGTCTGCATTACATCTGTGTCTCCAGAAACCACCGTCATGGTTAGGGCCGTGAATTTTACTTAGAATTTTCATTTCAATTCTTTTATACGCTTGTTTTATGTAGGTTTAATTTTATTTTTTGAGTATTTAGTTCTTAACTTGATTTTGCATCTGTTTGCTAATGGTATCCTTTTGGGCAAAACATAATTACACGATATATATGGAACTGTTCGACATACTACCATATTCCAGTAAATTAACTTCAATACAAATTAAATGTATTAATTAGAAATATGTACATGTAAAATTAATTTTATCGAAAAATATTGTTGTTGCTACCTGGATTCGAACCTGGATCTCTTCCAAGCCGGGGAAGGTGCATTTATCCAACTATGCTTCAGCAACATACTGTATGACGACAAATTTTTGAACCTATATGTTAGTTACCTTTTGAACCTATCGTTCCATTTTCTGCTATCGGATTATTCAAAAATATTTGAGATTACGTAAAAACAAAGTAGATGGCTTTTTCAAATAATGGAACGGTAGAAATATATTAATTTGAAAAAAGGTATCATATAGGTTCGAAAATGTGTCGTCATAAAATATGTTGCTGTAGCACAGTTGGAATAATGCACCTTCCCCGGTTTGGAAAGAGATCCAGGTTCGAATCCCGGTGACGCAACAACAATTTTTTCGATAAAATTGATTTTATATGTATGTCTTTCTAATTAATACATTTAATTAATATTTAAAATATCACCAACTTATATTTTGAATAATTACAACTTCACAATAAGAATGTGTTCTAATAAATAATTTTCTCTTTATAACTGTGTCACAAACATATAAAATTTCTTAATTGTTTAAAAGATAACAAAAAAAAAAGTTTAATTTTAGTAACAATTATAATTTATTATCGATTATATTATTTATAATGTGCCCGAATATATATTAAATGGATGATATTTTGAGGAATTGTATGATTTAGTGATGTATGTGATTTAGTGATGGAAAATAAGATACCCTAGTCCTAGTACCCCAAATAGATTACACCGGGCGCTTACCTGTTCGTTTGAATTATAATACGAAGTGTGCATGCGTATGTGCGAGTGTTTGGCGAGAGCAAGATGAACAAGGAAAGACTGCTTTCAATAGATCGATGTTTATTGATGCTTGAAACACAGTTACGAATACAAATATACGCAGTAAAAGTTCTGCAATGTGAAGCGTCGGATAATGAACTCGTCTGTAAGGTTGTAAGTGGCGTGCCCGGACCGATCTCCAGACGGCTGTGGTCGCATTATATTATTGATTAGAGCCCCGTTTTGCAGCCAAATATATGCAGAGTGATCGACAAATATATAATATCTGTCTGTCTGTTATCTATACAATCCTACACCATTTGACCAATCGAAACCAAATTTTGCATAGCTATTCTTTAGAATCCTGCGCAAAATATAGGCATCATCCCCCATTCCCTTGGTCACCCCATTTCGAGCCATACACATAAAAGAATCAGTCTGAATCAAAACCTATTTCACGTAGCGTTATTGAGTTTCTTCACAAGACTAATTTAATTTAGTTTGTTGTAACTTAAAAGAACCAGATATTTTTTGTTCAAAATCAGAACTTTTACTATTATAGACCCTCTTGTCAGGCTGGGTCGTAACATTTAAAATGAAGAGACAAAGGTTGCGAGTTGAACAAAGGGGCAGTAGGTAATATTATGCAGACGGGCTATCGTCATCAGATACGAGGCGACGCGACGGTCCTCAGCCGTCCAGAAGGGTTGCGGCCGTCGAATTTCCCAGCGGTGACGTTGTCGGGCGAATCAAATCAACTCTTGGGAATCTCCAGACGGTTCGTACAATTGGCTCCAGCAAGGGCGAGGAGTTTATATAAATAATGTTTTATTTTTCAACTCGGTGACGTACTCGGCTGACCCAATTTTAATGTGTTTTTATAAATCATTTCAACTTACATTTGTATACGGTATTAAAAAATTAGTAGAAACACAGATAAAATCTAAACATATTTAAAATATAAGAGAAATTTTTAACCTTTTCTATCCTGACTGTACTACAAAGTAACATCAACTTTATCTAGTCATATATCTTACAGCGTGTCAACTCTCTGACGATACTACTAAGTCTACATAAATAAAAACTCACCTGATTTATTTGGACTATTATACAACGTACAAAATTCTTGTAGGTAATGAATGTTTGGAACAAGTAGATGAGTTTGTGTATTTGGGAAGTATGTTTGATAGAAACAAAAAGACAGAGAAATATATTGAAAGGAGTGTGACTGCAGAAAATATAGTGAATTACGCATTGAATGGAATTATAGCTAATCGGAACTTGTTAACTGAGACAAGACTGGCGGTTCACAATGGAGTCCTAGTACTGACAGTGATGTATGGATGTGAGACCTGGAACTGGCAGAAGAGAAACGAAAGTAGACTGAATGCAATGGAAATGAGATCACTTAGGCGTGTATGTGGCAGATCCATTTGACACAATAAAAAATGAAGAAGTAAGAAAAGAATGTAAAACTGATCTAAGTTTATTGATTAAGATTAAGAAAGGTTCACTTTGGTGGTTTGGTCATATTTATTTATTTATTTATTAGTAACTATATAATATATATGAAAATTTTGTTTGGACTGTGCCCGTCTCGCTAGAGAAATTCTGTGTCGAGACGGGCATAGTTTACAAGCAATTGTTCAATTAATTAAAATTACAAGTAGATAGAATTACATTTATTACCATATAAAAGGTGTATATGAAGAACAATTTTAAAATGGATTTAATTTTTGGATCACTTTGTAGCAATAATTAATATAAATATGAATCAATATGTTTGGGTGATGCACCAATACTGGCTCTACCCATATTACGAATCCAAGTTTTAATATATAGTTTCATGTTCTTGTGATAATTCAATTGATTTAAGTCTTTTAACATTCTATTAAACAGTTTAGGTCCAAAATATTTGTAGTTCTTTTGACCAAATGTAGTATATGCTCTTTGGGTTTGTAGGTTATATGTATTTGTATTATATGGAACAAATGAATGAGGAGAGAATGGCTAGGAAGATATATGACGCAAGTCTTGATGGCACCAGAAGTAGAGGACGTCCGCGGAAGACTTGGTCACTTGACTAAACCAGATACTGGAGGATGGTCCTGTTAGAAGCCTTAATAATCGTCGAGCTTGTATGGATGTGGATTAGGCGAGAATTATGTTTCAGAACAGAAGAGTGTGGCGCTCTATCCTCTCTGCCTACCCCCGTGGGGAAACGGCGTGATGGTAAGTAAGTAACATTAGTTTTTTTTTTGTGTCAACACTGCGGTGGGTGATATGTCAATTGCTACCATTTTAGGTTTGACGCGCTTGTATTCCTTGTCACACAATCACAAGGAATACAAGCGTATTAACTGTGTAACTAATTTTTAAAATAATTTTTTCATACTTATTTTACTGTGCTATATTTTTTTTATTTTTTGTGTATATCATCTAAGATCTGACTGTACTTAAAAATACCACAAATTATTATTAATAACATACATAGATAATACATGGATCTTTGTTTTATTTTTCAATCTCGATTTGCTTATTTTATATTTGAAGAATATTACAAAAAATATGCAGTTGCTAGGCATTTAAATTTAATTATTAGGGATAGAAAGGGTTAAAGTGCATTTACTTGTCTGTAATCTTCGTGATAACATTTAACGACTTTCTGATACATTTTTTTCGAATGATAAATTAAATAAATTACTGCATTATCGAAACTAAATATGATATTAAATTTTTTTGTGTATCTTTTAATTTGGACATAATTGTAGCAGTACATATTATATACGAGCTCTGTGTGTTAAGTACTGATATATGAAAAATCAGTATACCATTATTTAACATCTTTCGAAAGATGCCTGTCAAAATTTTAGACAGATTTAAGGAGTAGTTCGGTTTTGATGGCTGTTGAAAGTGGGCAAGTTTGTGTTTGTATACAAACATGGAAAAAGAGCAATATTAGTCAGTGATTCGATTCCTTTTTTTGGATGGGAAGATGTGAGGAAATCATTGCACGCCGTTTATAAGAACTGTGCACCTTCGATAATTATCATCAAATACTGGTTTAATCAAGCGTGACCGAACATTCATTTTTGATGAAGCGTCCAGGTCGTCAGATTGAGGTGACTACGGAATATATGATCAACAAAATTCATGATATCGTATTAGCAGACCGCCTGGTGAAAATCAGAGAGATTTCTATTGAATGCGTAAACATCTCAATTGAATGCGTACAAAATAAAAAGCTATCGGCGAGATGGGTGCCGCGTTTGCGGAACAAAAACGGAATCGCTTGTGTTCCCGTGAATACCTTCAACAGCTGTGGTTCCCGAGTTTCTTATTGATAATATGGTCACTTATGCATATGACCACTAACCTTTTGATTGAGCGCGCTGATTCACTTACGTCGTGCTGGTCCGATGTTGTTGTTCTTCTTTCCGGGTAGGCTTTCGACCGACCGAAATGCGTACTCCCGTCGCTCGAATTATTAAGACCTCCTTACTGGACGAAGTACTGAATTGCGGCGCGATACTTGTTTGCCCGTGCTCCATTTTCTCCGAAAGCGTAAACATTCGCATACATAAAATGACCAATAGTAATCCCAGCACTGCACTGTTTGGACATGTTTAAACCTCAATCCGAAAGAGTTTCTCGTGTGTTTACAATTTACTGTACTCAATGTTCTATGATTTTTTACTCTGTTTACTGTGTCGGTAAAAATAATTATTTGCACCAGCTGTACTCAAATTACTATGACTTTTTACACCAGCTATACTCAATTTACTGACTCTTTGAACCAGTCAATTTGAACTATCACAAATGATTCTAAAATAGAGTGAAAATGAAACCAATTCCCTTTATTGAAACAAACGGTTTGGGAAAAGAATAGCCCTTCTCGGGAAAGATGTACGGGTCTACGGTGAATACATTAAGCCGGGATTTTAATATATATGTATGTGGCACGACATCTGAAGTATGTTGGACCTCTCTGATAGGGTTCAACATTGAGTAATACATTTATTTCTTCGCACTTCACGTAGGTGTTTTAATAAAACCAGGTAGTCCATTTACCAGTAGTAAAACTTCGTAAGTATTTTAACCTTTCCCAAACCATGCAGTAACACAGGTTTAGCATCATAATTAAATTAATATTTCAGTAAATGCATGCACACATAAAATTCATGTTTTAGTTAATCCTGAAGAAAGCATTAGCGCTTAGGAATGACTAGTGAAAAACCAATTATGGAAAGGGAATCGTACAAAAACAATTATTTTTCCATTCAATCCGTTGTAAAAACAATACGTTGATAAAAATATAATTTGTAAGACAGAGATCACAAACTATTTTCACATTGAAAAGAACGACAAACATACAAATATAATTGTCTCTTTCTCACTATTTAAATGAAGAGAGATAAGAAGGAAGGACAAAAATTACGTTTTTTTTTTTCAAAATTGAATGCTCAAGATTTAGAATAAATTCGTGCCATTAAAACCATAAATAATAAAAAGATTTATTCTAACTGTTATTTACGGTAACACGAGTTGACAACATGGCTGCGTTTGGGTATTTTATATCATGGTATGGTAAAGGTTAATATAACCAGTGTTTAAATCGATCACTTATTTGAAGGGCATACAATCTATACAAATTAATACAAAAAGATTTTGATAATTTTTAGTATTTGGATAGAGTATTAAAAATATTTTTGTCATTTTAAATTACAAATTAGATAACTTTCTTTTTGTACGGGCTGTATTTAAAGAATATTATTTTATGTCGCGTATAACAACTTTTTATGTTTATCTTTCTAGATGTTTTATTTAATTTGTTTTAATTATTATTGATTATTAATTATTAAGACTTCACAGAAAACGATTTTGGTCTTGTATATATATTCCGATATTCTATGTTTAAATATAAGAGGGATGTTTTTGATGCTATTCTGAGTCAAAGATACAACTGATTTTGATACTCGGCCATTCTGTGTCAAACCTAAATTTTTATTATTTTTTCTGTCTTGAAACTTTATTATTTATAGTTTGTTTTGCTATGTTTTGCTTATTTATTAATTTCAATTTTTTCTATTCTATTTTTCTATATATATTTCACGCTACTTGTGTAGTTGCTCATGTGTTTTTTATTATGTTTTATACCAAACCTATTTTGTAAAAGCCCATAAGGGCGTTAATAAATTAATAAACAAATAAATAAATTATATAACTATGTTCTAAAATCACTAGTTCACAATAAAAATATGTTTTCATTAACATACAAGTATATAATTTAGCATTTATTAAAGTTTTTGAGTTTCATTGCAATCAAAATGTTGATACATTTATTTGAAAGTAATAGACATATACGTGACAACTAGGTAGGTAATTAAATGGATTGTGTTTAAATACATTATTTTCAAATATACTAATATATTTAAAAACTACTACGCGAACAATAATTTAATAAGTAACTTAATTAAGTAATAATTTATTAATTATTACTTAATAAAGTATTATTAAGTATTAAATTTATTTTTTAAACAATTGTTTTTTTAAAAATAGATTCTGGTAAAGAAACAATAATATATTTTTTTAGTTAGTTATGACATCCTGAAGAGAAAATGGTATTTTTCGAAACCGATAGATGTATTTAAACTTAATTAAGTAGTTAAAAAAAAAAGTAAATAAATAAAAATATAAAAAACTTCAATAGCCTCCCTACACAGATTAAAGAAATCAAATGAACATTTCAGAACCACATAATAAGAAAATAAATAATATTATAGAATACTTCAGAAGCACATAAATAAGACAATAAATAATTATAGACTACAAATGTATAACTCTCTATATAAAATTATTACGGTTAACTCCCTCTCCAAGCACAAGAGGTAAGTGAATAAAAAAGATGTAATTTTAATAATGTACAATACATATTACCAAATAAATAAAAATAAAAAATTAAAAAGATTTTGATCTTGTTTATATTAGAGCATATATAAAAATACTTATGTATTCACTATATTAAGAATAAATAAATGTAGTTCTATAAAATGAATACTCTGTATTCAAACAAAAAAAAAGATTTTATCTTTGTATTCGACGATTGTTTTAGATCGTGTTGTGTAGATAATTATGAACTAATATATATTACACGTTCTTTTCATCTCGTTCTCATAGTTGAGAATCGTACCCGCATGAGATATCCTCTCTCATCTTACTCGCATTCTGCAGGGCGAACCTTCGAAGATCTATCAGATGCTGGAACGTAACACTCTTCACACGGTCCATCTATCTGTTTAGCGGTTGCCATTACCTCTCCGACCCTACCAGTTTGTACATCCAGCTGTCTATGATATCTTCAACATCCTTCTTCAACTCTTCTACTTTATCTTGTAGTACTTGTCCGGAATCAAACGTTAGCGATCACGTTGGCAATCATTATTTTGTAGGTTTTCTGAATTTTCTAAACACTTGATAAAATTAATTTTAAAAAATTTATTTAAAAAAATGAGAAATTACAAGGGCGGTATCGTATTTACGAAATCATTATTGCGAAGATTCTCCCATTAAGTTTTTAAAATGTTGGCAATACCTTATCACGGCATTGGACCCCTTTGGAAAGCATAATTCTGTAGCGCGGTATACCTTCAACCCCTTCCTATAAATCATCCCCTGTTCCAGACACCCTCGAACTGTGGCCCGAATCCGAAGTAATAAAACATTGGAATACTTTTAAAATTATCAAAATTAACTTTGTGGTTAAAATTTATTATTTTTATTTGTTAACTTTGTTTTATTAACCGCTTATTGAGTTTAAATACATCTACCAGTTTCGAAAAATACAATTTTCTTCTTCAGGATGTCAATACTATGTAAACTCAATAAGTGGTTAATAAAAAAAATTTAACAAATAACAATAATAAAACATTAGTAATTAAGAAAAGCAATAATTAAATAGCTCATATCGTGGATTACAAAAATGATATCAAAAATTAATTTTTTTTTCTATATGCATTATATCTTAATATTGCACATAAAAATATTTTTAAATGTTTTCGGTTGATTGACCAATTAGGAGGTTTGGAAGGCTATCACTATATACAACAAAACGCAGCTGAACGCGGACATGGAGTACCCTACTGTCATCCAAAAATGCAGGTATATAGGTACTGGCTATATACACTGGCAAGCTCCCCATACAACCCAAGCTTCACTTCACTTACCGACGTCTTCCACAGCAGCAGCATGCGATGTCGTCTCCCATCTTGCTTATCTTAGTGTATGCGCTTATGTTTAAGCCTTAACCATTGTAATTGATTTCATGTTTCAAAAAATTCAGTGTCAACAAGTAAATAGTTTTTACATATTTAATACAGTCGATTTCATTTAATTGGACCACTGGTTTATCGGGACAACCGGTTATTTGGGCCAAATTCCAAAGAACAGAAACCAAATAAAGTAACGAATAGTAATTTACTTCTTTTGAAATTAGCAAAATTAACTTTGTGGTTAAAATTCACATTTTTATTTGTTAACTTTGTTTTATTAACCACTTAATTGGGTTTAAAGAATTGTGCTGCATTTTATATTGGTAAAACGGGTAGAAATTTTATATATAGTGGGTTTTCAGATAATAAAAATATGTAATTCACTTCGGTTATCTGGGACACTATTCCGTTTAATTGGGACAGTAAATTAAAGATTACAATAAATATGTTAATAAATGCCACACTGAACTAATTGCGAATTGCATTTCTACAAGAACACAGGACAGGCTGCAATTGATGAATTCCTGCAGAAATATTTTTTGTATTGTTATAAATGTATTGTGTACATTATTTTCATGGCTATTTTTTTAAAGTTACTGTTATTGTGATTGTTTGTGAAATTTTTTTTTAGCATTATGGATTATTTTATTCTTTCATATTATTTTTCTGTAATTCATTATTTTCTACAATAATTTAATAAAGTTCAAAAATATGTAGATATCGCACGTACTATATTTTAATTTTACCTTAAACTTCGCTTATTAGAGTCAGCCGCTTGTCCAAACAAGCGGCTGACCTTCCGCTTAATTGTTAAATTCCGCTTAATTGGGACACATTGGCCCCAAGGCCAATGTGTCCCAATTAAGCGGAATCGACTGTATATGTAATACTCGTGATATATTGAATTCGAGGGCAGCGGTTGATCTTGGAGCAACCGTGCCGTTACACTTCAACCTTACCGATATACATCCCTTAGCTAACATTCATCATATTTGCACCTTTCGAGCAAACACGACATACCCCTAAGATGGTAAAAATGTATCCAGTTATCAAGTTTAGTGTTAACCCTCGATTCGGGAGACTGCTAAAATAGTCTTATTTTTCATAGCATAATGCCAAACATGATTTGAAAAATAGTTTGAATACTAACTTAGTAATATGAAATATATAAATAAGTTATCTACAAAACACTTAGTAAGATCTTTAATTGCGTCACAAGATCTAGAACTATTCCAAAATAATATATACAAATATACCATATTATAGGAATACCCAGGAGACACTGATTTAAGAAGACTAATTTACCTTTAGAACAGGTACTGGGCTGGAATCGAAGAGGATTGATTAACCCTCGTCTCTGACAGAAGAACGAATAATATTGACACAAAGATCTATTACCACCTCGACCCCCTTTCTCCCTCATTCACGCAGCATCTTAATATATATGAATGAGATGTATATTATTATTCATTTCGGTGCAGTTCAATTACAACATCATGCTTGTCATTTTCCGTGCGATAATAATGTCTACAAGTATTTTAAAATTCAATAACATCGATTACTAATTTGAATTCAAGTATTTTATATATTAAAATTATATAGATTCAAAATTATTTAGTATTTGCATTAATTATTATAACATTTAGGATTAATGACTTTTTTCCAATAGTAGTTAAAAAAAAATCGTTTTTACAAAGAAATAGTTGATGTTACGAGTATTAAGGACAACACATTCTTATTGTGAAGTTGTAATTATTCAAAACCTTAGTCTGTGATATATTTTTTAATACAGATTAAATGTATTAATTAGAAAGATATACATATAAAATCAATTTCATCAAAAAATATTGTTGTTCCTACCGGGATTTGAACCTGGATCTTTGCTATCCGGGAAACATGCATTGACCGATTATTTTTATTATTATTATTATTATTATTATTATTTATAAAAATAAAGAAGATGGCTTTCAAATAATGGAACGATAGATGTATTATATCAATTTGAAAAATGTAACATATAAATTCAAAAATTTCTCAATAGAAAGAGATCCAGGTTCGAATCCCGGTAGCAACAATAATATTTTACGATAAAATTTATTTTATATGTATATCTTTCTAATTAATACATTTAATTTGTATTTTAATAAATATGTTGATGTATTTATTATTGTTTCAGTTCATGTATTTTACACTAATTTTTTTCCCCTTTTCATCGATATATTTGTTTATTATTATTTTTTTCTATTGTTATTTTTTATTCATTAACTATAATTATTTTTTAATTTTAAAAATGGTTATTTACATATTCTATCATATTATCTATAATAAATATACGTATTTTTTAAATATAATAAAACTACATACATAATATGCGTTAAAAATTGTAAATAGTAATAACCTTTTTTTCGTACTACTTATTATAATTTCAATTAGTTTTTGATACAATTGTAATTTTTTTTTTTTGAAAGTGAAAAGAACAATTTTTATATGAATACGTAAGACTTATTATAGTGCGTAACAGTACACATAAATCGTTAATATACATATAGGTATAAAGATAATTTATGTGTACTTCGTGCATCTTTAAGATGGATGGTATATATTGTATACTACAATACAATATTAATTAATGGGTTGAATTTCTAATCCAAGTCTTGTTTTAGAATTTAATGGCCCATGTCTACTGATGAAATTTGTCTCGGAGATTCGACTCGAGTACGCGTAAAGAACAGTACAAAGTTTAGTGCAAAGTAATCTATGACTTACGTTCGTTGAGATCAAATTGAGAGATTATCGTGTTTGGTTTGGAAAAACGTATTTATTGTGAATTCTCGACTTTTTTAGATTCTCGAGATTGAGAAATTTCAAGAATTAGATTTATTTAATATTCTCGAGAAATCTTGAGAATTTTCAAATTTGATCGTACATAAATTTTTTGGAATATTTGAAACTAATTACTGAAATTGACTATACTTTATTTTTTTTTTAAATGTTTGATAAAAATTATATTATACAATAAAACATAATATTTACAAAAATATATCACATATCACGATTTATAACAAGAAAAAATAATGTATAAAACTTGGGGCTTTGAAATTCTGTGATTTTAATAATTTTGTCAGATTTTACCTAGCAATAATGGCTGCACTGTATACTAAACTATGGCCGGTGTGTGTATGTGTGTGTGTGTGTGTGTGTGTCCAGACGTATCATACCAGATGCTTGTATCTAAATATCCAGACTACATATTAACGACATATCTTAAATATACCATATACCAATCAATAAAATTGTATTTATTTATATCAACTAATGCTTTAAATTGTACCATACCTTCAGTCTCCGAATATTTTTCTGTTGCCATCTGAAGTACATGGAAAATTCTCGAGATTCTCATAAACAATTTCTTGTGAAACAAGATTCTCGAATAATCAAAATAAAAAATTCTCGAGTGAAAAGAATTAAAATTATTTAGAATTTCTCGAGAATTCTCGTCCTGAGAATTTTAATAATCTCTAGACACACATAAATAAATTTTAAATTTATTAAATGTATTATTTGGAGTTTAGCGAGTAAAGTTTGAGGTATTGCGCCAGGCGGGCTGCGACCTTCCCAAGTCCCCGCTATATTTTCATTACTCCGCCAGACTCCTGGAACTGTGAACACCGCAATTTGAGCTTCTCGGCTCTACTGCAAATATACTAGCTGGAATACGCTTAATAATTTTAAACTACTGCTGAAAATTCGGGAAAAATTTCATGTGCTTTGTTAACGTCTAATTTTTAAATATATAATATACAATTTGAATAGTGCACTGCGCTTAAGGTGTGCTTTCATTTTTCCAGTTAGAAATTTGAAAAATCCTAGACGAATTACATAATCTTTCAAGATGAGACTAATAGTTAAACTGTTTATATTATAAGTACTAAAGAACGTCATTTGTTACGTAAATCTTGCCAAATATCTGTCAGAATATAACACCATGGTAATTATGTTATCAGTAGGTAAAAAAAAAATTTTTTTAAACATAAAATATAGTAACGTAACAAGACTTTTTTAACTTTTTTCTGACAATTGTCTCTATTCTCCCAAAAGTTCTTATTTACCCCAGTTTGCTGTACTTAAAAACTGTTCAAACGAAAATGAAACTAAAATCTAATGCTGAATATTACAAATAATTAGAATTAACTTTGTATCTGCTTTTATTATTTGCGGCAATTTGGATTCGTTTTATATTCATGAAATTTAATTTAATTTAAATAAATCAATAAACAAAATTATTTCAAAAATGAAAAATGTATTTCGGCTTTAGCCTGGCCTGTGACATAATTACAAGAATAACGAATGCCGAGATATAAAAAATATTGTAAATTTGAGATATGCGTAATAGATACGATATTGGATGTGGAGAGTGACAAACATACCGACGATTTAGACAGTCCTAATTTACCTGTCAAGCGCATGTTTTTTCAAATGTCTTACTGAAATTCATTCCGGTTCGTTTATTTTACAAAAATACGAAACAATCCGTTTCTCTTCAAAACACACATTCAAAAATATATTCCGAGTATCAAGTTTCAACTTATCCAAGTTTTATACCCTTTTTTAAATTCCTACGTAACACAGGAGTCCCATCTCAAGGGTCCTGTCAATGTTTTATTACTTTTTTTGTAGGAAAAAACAGGCTTTAAATTCCACGATCCCTTTGTCGACAGGGAGAATTTTATTTGAGTGTCAAAAACCCTTAAACAAGTGAAAGGTTGTCTTTGAATGTGTGAAATTTGATTTCTAGATTAATAAAAGAGACCACAATTAATTCAAAAACGTTTTATTTTTTTATTTATTTGTTAATTTAAACATTTAACTGATTTACATATTGCACACCAAGATCAAAACTAAGATAACTCAAAAAAATATGAATTTTGAGTTATTATTGTATTCGGATACTCTGTCATAAACGCAACTGACTTAGCCCCAGTTCTTAAATAGTGTCATTTTAGGGTACATTTATAACCTAAAATGTTATTTAATTTCATAACAATTTCATAATTTCATTTAGTAACAAAAAATGGAGAAAAATGTTTTATTTTTTTGTCTACTGAAAAATGACTTTTTGAGTTGTATTAGTTTTAATCTAGGTGTGCGATATACAGAATATAATAGACCTAGTCCATAATATTTTATGGGTTAATGAATATGTGCCCCATCTCAACCACGTCAGAGTACAAAAAAATTGTAATTTTGTGATTGTTTCGATTCAGTGAAATATTTAATTGATTCCAAATTACGTATTGAATAAAAAAAATTAATGGTCATCGAATTTTGAATATTTTTTATTACGTGATATAGAGCCTGAAGCAAAAAAAAAAATTAATTGTTATGTTCTAAGTACATCTTCAGTGTACACCTCGTAATGTAAAGGTCCAAGAAATAAACTTTGTAACAATTATACATTTATTACAATACGATACAATTTAGTACAAGATATATCACAAGTATAGATCAAACCATTAAGCTGATAAACACGCAGAGAAAGAGGCCGCGCCCTGCCGCGCGCCGCCCATTATAGCCTCGCACGCACACATGCCGGCAGTGTGGTACACACACACACACAACCACGCAATCCCATGGATATCACACCAATATTATTATTATAGTATTTATTTAAAAACTACCCTACCACCTGGTTACATCTCGTGCTTTATTAGCATTGTAAATACAAAAAGAAAATCATTTGCAAATATTAAATTTATTTTTTGTTACTTGGTATTTAAAACAATGGCTGTTAAATGTGTTAGGGAGCTTCAAAACAAAATACACAAAAAAACTTAAGTCATAACTGAATGTTCACTGCCGTTAACCCTTACAAACCTCATTTCAGGAACATGTTTGCTTATAAATAAATTATTAAAATATATTAAATTCTTTCACGTGTGTTAGAAAACAATCATTTTTCAATTTTCACGTATGAAAAGATTTGAAGAATTTGATATGTGGATCTCATATGTTTCGAGCTTTTATTTTCATCGTTTCAAATATTTATTTTTCCTTCTTCATCTTCATTATTGTTCGCTAACAATTTTTAAATCTACAATTTTTCGCCTAGAAATTTGGTTGTCGCCTATATTGAAAACACATATTTAAGATAAACGTATACTTTTTTAAATATATAACTATTAAATAATAAAAAAAACACTTTGATAAAACCACTATTTATTGATAAATAAAAATGTTTCATGACTAATGGTCCCTTCTTCAGGATACAATGTATACTTAAATTAAAAATACAACCATAAACAAAAGACAAAATATAAATACAAGTGATAGGTAACTAATTAGAAACTGTGAAACCAAATTTAAATGTTATTATGTTAACTTATCAATAATTTATTTTACTGTAAAATTTTTAAATTTTAACAGAAACATGTTGATTTATCAATAAGTTGTGGTTTTAATAAAGTTTTTTTCTTATTATTTATATAATATGCTACCACAAAGTAATTTGTCAAATATTGAAGACTAATTAAATGTAGTAATTCGAAAGATATACATATAAAATCAATTCAATGGAAAAATATTGTTGTTGAGCTACCGGAATTCGAACCTGAATCTCTTTCCAAATCAGGGAAGGTGCATTATTCAACTATGATACAGCGACAGTGCTTTTGACGACAATTTTTTGAACCTACATGTCACACTTTTTCAAATTAATACATCTATCGTTCCATTATTTGAAAGCCATCTACTTCGTTTTGAATTACAACTTCACAATAAGAATGTGGTCTCCTTAATAAGTATTGAAGGAGTAAAAATAATATTTTTAATGGTATAACAGTATGGTATATTAAATAAGACACCTGTGAATAAAATAAAGTTCAAATGTTCAAACCTAACCTAACAAAACCGTTATAAAAATAAGTAAAAATGCACACGAAGTGGCTTTGAACAAGCATAAAACAGTACATTCTAATAGTAAAAAAAAGCCCTTTAAAATAGTTACATTTATAATTTTCTAGGTGAAGAATTATATGATTACAATTATTATTTCAATTCGTCATCCATCGAAATTTATTAACAAATTGTGTGAAATTTTTCACTGTTGAAAAGTGATAAAAAAATAATAATCTTAACGATTTTTACGGATATTTTTTGATTTAAAGACAGTGAGAGATGTATTTATTCCATAAATATAATATTACATATTACTGTAATTTGTAAGAATAATATGTCGAAATTAAGAGTGGTCATGTCAAAATATTTTTTACGTAATATTACTTCATTGGAATAAAATTCAGATTTACCTGTTTTAATTTATTGTGGCCATGTGTTGACAAACTTCATCCAACCAGCCGATTTTAGATAAAGAAATGGAAGCATGGATACTTACCGATGAAATGATAAGGAGACTAAAAACATTTAAGTGTGAATCTATACAATATCTTCTTTTTCACTACTGTTCACTCAATGCTGAACATCATGGTTAGGGTTTCTGACCCGGGTCGACCCAGGAATGGATTATCTGGAATACATGGGGTTTTCGATACATTTCATTGAAAAAAATTGTTTTACGAACTCAGTTAAAAAGAAATGTTCGGATTAAAACAAATATTTGAGATCAAGAAAATCAAAACAATAAAAGCATACTTTTTGAATGGGTTCCAGAAAACAATAACAATGGGTTCAGGAAACAATACAGAGTTACAAATTCATAGAAATTTCGTAGTCAATACGACTGTCGGTGATGTGCAATAAAAATACGATTTCATACATAAGTGCTTTCGCTAAAACAAAATTTTATGTTTTTACCGAATTATGTCCTAGCTTGTAACAGTTTCAAAGTCCTTCGGTAATAGAAATTCTTAACCGTCGTACTGTAGTAGCACAAATTTGAGAGTTTTTATGTACAAAATCGCGAAGCAGGCTATCAGATGTCAATTTTATCATTTTAGTATTTTTAAAATGCTATTTTAAATAAAATTGTTTTAAAGTGTGTATTTAATTTAAATGTTTTATTTTTGTTAATATAATGTATAATAGATTGATTGTAAATATTTACATACAATATATTTCATTCAAAGTATACTTTTTAAATGTTTTTTTTTTTTTAATATTAAGAGATTATTATATCTGTATTTTTATTTAGAAATAATATTTTTTTGACAATACATGTTTGATCTATAATAACAATTTAATTGAAATAAAAATAACAATATTTATAAAAAACAACCATAAAATCTTTTATAAAAAATTATCATATCACGAGACCCGGGATCCCGGGAATGATCCAGGGCTGCGAATCGAGTCCCGGGAATGAAAAAAATTCCGGGAGTAGAGAAACCTAATCGTGGACTTCTGGAATATGTGGAAATTGATAGACAATATGTATCCAGTTCTACTGATCTTGGACCATGTTGATCGCAGAATTTAAAGAGAATACTGTTAACCGCGCCTCAGTCGTACAAAGTATTTGCGTATAAATAATTGTTATAAATTTCATTATTAAGGAAAACACATTTTATTGTGAAAATATAATTATTCAAAACATAGATCTGTGATATTTTAAATACTAATTAAATGTATTAATTAGAAATATATACACACACAATCAATTTTATCAACAAAAATATATTTATTAATATATTTAATCAGTATTTAAAAAAATATCACAGACCTATGTTCTGAATAATTACAACTTCACAGTAAGAATGTGTTCTCCTTAATAATATATAAGTTGTATCAATGTGTCCAAATTGTATCTGCTATTATTATTATTGTTTATTAAAAGGTATTTGAGATTCCGTAAAAACAAAGTAGATGGCTTTCGGAAAATGGAACGGTAAATGTATTAATTTGAAAAATCTAGTATAGAGTTCGAAAAGCTGTCGACAAATGTACTGTCTGCTGTAGCATAGTTGGATAGTGCACCTATCCCGGATTGGAAACAGATCTAGATTCGAATCCCGGCAGCAACAACAATATACTCTTAGATAAAATTGATTATATATGTATATCTTTCTAATTAATACATTTAAATAGTATTTTTAAACATTGATATAAATTTCCACTCGTATAAATGTTCTGTCGTTCAAATACAAGCGTAGAAAATTTCTCCACACGAATTATACTACCGGGGTGCGGGGAGTTAGAGGGTACGAAATTAAATTTGATACCAAACCGCCTGCGCCCGCGACCGGACAGGGTAAGGTCTATAACTCCCGAGCAATGGGGGATTGTCAGCCATTAGAACCGCAATAACTTGGCGCCTGATGACGGTCAGCGGCAGCGCCGAGCGTCATCTATGGACGGAGTAAATTAGTTGTGATAAAGTCGGTCGGAAGTAAAAAGTTGACGTCTCGTAAACCGGAATTATTGAGGCTCGGTGGAACTTCAATGGAACCGCGTGAATTATACCCAGCCTGGTTCTATGGAATCTAGTTCGAGAATTCTACAAATTTATGGCATTTAAATTACACCCCTAATTTACTACCTGTTTGTATACTCTCAAACAGTGACGCGTTCGCAAAGTGTTATTTGGACGCGCTTATTTGTTTTGATGCAAACTGGCAGGCGCGTCAATTGTTTTCATACAATTTATCCCTAACACCTCAGATATTTGATTATGGTATATGACGTATGATAATTGGAAAGTAGACAAAATACAGTGTGTAAGATATATATATTTTTTTGTATTTTTCTTCACATGATATTTGAGTCGCACAGGCAGAGTTACCTATTTACAAAGTAATCAACAAGTGGCTAAAAAGACGACAAAACTAGATATTTTTATTTATTTAAAAATATATATTAACATCGTTATAATTATATACTGCTTCTGAATATCCCTGCACATTAAATTATTCCAATACAAAACAATTAATTAATGACTGAAAAAAATATTTTTCTTTATTTTATATAGCAAAGGGATTTGTTTTACTTGCATACAAAAAATACCTTGTGATTGATTTTTATTTTCATTTTCAAATCTTCTCAAAGTATAGATAAAAAAATCTTCAAGTTATGTGGAATATCATGTAAAAGATATTTTAAAAAATAACAAATACACTAAAAGTTATATAATTTTAAAAATAGCTAAGTTGGTTTTGACTCAAAAGATATAAAAATAGAATGTAGGTACAGAAACCCAAGATATTTCAAGTAAAACATCATCAGATCTCTCCAGCGTACATATTTAAAATATAAATAAACAATAAAGAGAAAAGTTAACAAATTAAAATCGATGTGATATAACTTGGGAATATGGAACGACTAAGTAAATAGACGTTGATAAAAAGGAAAAGAAAAAATTACTCTGTTATCATTATCAACTAAAAAATATTGTGTTTAAACCACTATTTATAAATAAATCAACATGTTTCTATACCTGTGGTATCTTCTTCAGGAAACAATGTGTACTGAAATTAAAAATACAAGGATGGATAGATAAAAACAAAAGTATAAGTGGTGGGTAGTTTTGTTTTCATCTATGCTTGTATTTTCCTGAAGAAGATAGCATAGGTATCGAAACCACAGGTTTTTTTTACAGTGGTCTCATCAATGGTAATTTTTGGCATCCGGTTAACTTGTGTCATCTTCTTTCCCTTAACTCGCCACGTTTAATTTATATAATAGCAAGTTTTTTGAACGACAATGGCATTGACTTATAATACAGTATTTTCTATTCGATAATATTATTGTATTTTTTTCTATAAAATAAAGTTTTTAACTTGATTAATGGCACAAGTCACTCTTGAAGGACGGATTGCCTATTTAAAAGAAGAAGAAGGTATCGAAATATTTGTCGATTTATCAATAAATAGTGGTTTATACAAAGTGTGTTGTCTTAAGTTTAGGAAGTTTAAAATATTGTTTTCGCAATCTGTAATTAAAAATAATTAGTGTAATATTATATGTAATCTACTTATAATATTAGATTAATGTATTTTTATAAATATTTAAATTCCGTTTGTATTTTGAAAAATTGCAATTTTATTTCATTTGTATAATTCACATAGAAATAGAAACATTTGAACCTAAAGTTACGAATACTAGCATATTCTGGTTAAATAAGCCGCAGGAAGAAATAAGTTAAGCCATGTGGAAGTGAACACAAGATACTCGGTTAGACAAGATCAACCCCATCCCTTAACAGCTTCTCGTAATCTTCTTAGTTTATCTGACAGAATTCTTCGTTTTGATGCGATAACTCTTTAATAATTATAGTAAATCGCCTTTAACTTTAAAGAGGTTTAAATTTCCTTGAAATATAGCATTTTAGAAATTGAATCGGTTGGACCATGTCCTGTTTATTTCAGTATTATAAACTTTTTGGATTCATTTTAAAATGTTGTTAATAATATTACTTTAATTATAATTGAGACTACTCCTATAACAACACCGTATATCTTTTTTGAGCAGATCTGCGTTATAATTCGTTGTATATCATCTTGGGCACACCACATAACGTCCAATATGATCTATGCTCCGTCTATCTTAATATTTGAAAAAACGATATACACCGTATTTTCAAGATCTCAATTATATATGTTTACTTTGTATTCTATTTAATATTAATTATCCTTTTACACGTATATTTCATGCATTTAATTTTTTCTCGGTATTTTATAACTTTTTCATTTCGTTTTATATATTTTTAATTTTTACTTAAATAATAAAATGTTTAATTTTAAACCACTTTATTATGTACATACACCAAAGTCGACTAGTTTCAGTTTGACCCAAACTTGTTCAGAATAATATAGTATACACTGACCTAAGTAAAGGGTGTCTAGCAGAAAAATTTCAAGTGTGATACTAAATAATGAAAAAAAACCACAATGTTACTATCATATTTTATTTATACAAAATGGAGTTTAAGGATGGGGATTTTACATTTTATAAATAATATCATCTAAATGCTGACCATTTTTCTCAAGACACTCTTGCAATCGGACTCTTAAATTTGCGAACAAGCGAGAGCAAAGCGTTGATTCAATGGCAGCAACTTTACTGCGGATATTTTCTTGTAGGGCCTGAATTGTTCAAAGATTGTTGCTGTTAAATCTCGACTTAAGTTATCCCCACAAAAAAAGTCACATGGTGTAAGGTCTGGTGACCGACGTGCCCAGGGTGTGTCTCCATACTCGCTGATTAATTTATTGGGAAAAATTCCCCTCAGCTTCTCCATTGAAACTTTAGCTGTGTATGGAGTCTTGCTGAAATTGTGTTCTGTTGTTGAACTCGTCGATCATTCGGCAATACACGTCAGCAGTGACTGTCTCGCTGGTTTAACCATTAGAATGCTACGCGGCGCAAAAGCGCTGCGATTGTTTGTATCGAAAATTGCGGCGCAGCGCAAAAGCGCTGCGAGTTTCAGTGTGTTTTCGGTGCTCCGCGGGAGTGCACGTACGCTAACCTCGTGCGTAATTTGTAATGAGGGTGCATTCTTATACATTTAAAAATAACTTTTATCGTTTTTTTTATATATTTTTAAAAAAATAACCATGTCACGTGCTATTATTTCGAACGTTGATTCGATTCCTAGTGATTCTACGGGGAGTGAAACGACAGATACAAATAGTGATGATAGCAGTATTATAACGCATCGAAGAAAAAGATTGAGGATTGAAAGTGAGTCTTCTACCTCCTCTTCATCTACAGAAACAGAAGAAACACAATGTTGTACGTGTATTTGGCAAAACATAATTGTTGAGCTATTTTTTTTTGATTTTTTATTTTCTAAAAGAAATAAAATACAATAATATTGATATCACTTTATGTTTAATAAACATTAATAAACAATAAACATTTTATCTTTATAATGCAAAAATAATTAATAAAATTGATTGATATTTGTCTAAGTTAGAGTGTTTTATTTGACACCATTATTTTTTCCTCTAAATTAATCAATATGTGTATAGCAATTTTCACTTATTTTTGCCAAAATTGCTTAGCACTAAAACGGTTAAAGAATAAGGGCCAATTATCCCTCGGGCAGAAATTGCACACCACAATATCGTTTTTAGACAATGCAATTGTTTTTGATAGCGATCCCTTGGCTTATGGGGCACCAGTATCTCATGTTATGTTTATTAACATAGCCATCGATATGAAAACGTGCTTCGTCAAAAAACAATATGTTTCAAAGCGTTGGTACTGTTCCAAAAGGTATCGTTCTCGCTAAGATTTCACGTAATGAATAGTAATTTTCGTTGATAAACTACACGATTTGCAGTTTGTATGGTTGTAACTGTCATCATGTTTATGATTGCTCATAATTTCACGTCAAAATTGAGCCACACATTCTGGCGTCGCTGCTGACGTTGATGATCCTGGAGGAATTTGGTTTACCATTGTCCCTCCTTGTCTGAACTTTTGAACCCAACACCAGATAAGTTGCGTGCTCGGCCTGTCGAATATTAAACTAAGTACAAAAATCGCGAAATACACGAATCAATGAATCAACGCACTTTAAATATTGCTCGACCGCGAACGCGCAGTGCACTTCCGACCAGTGACTCATTGCGAATGGCAAATCCGCAAATCACGCGTGACGAAAAATACTCCTCCCACTTACCTCACCCTAATGGTTTACGAGCAATTACAATTTAATCTTGAAATTTTTCCGCTGGACACTTTTACCTACAGATATTTTAATAGAATGTTAATAAGACAGAGCAACAGCATATCAGAGTGGGACAGTGTATCAGGTAGAGGGTGGGAGAGAAGGGTAGGGAACAACTTTAAAATCGGACTATTGGATAAATTTATTTGATTATTTAGTATCTGATTATTATTATTGATTGATTTATTCCTCTCTAATGCCTCTAAATTTTTAAGGCTTATCGCATTTTTATGTAACACTTTTGCCCCTGTATTCACATTAAAAGTACGGTTAGAATTAATTAGGTGTTCGGCAAATTTTGAAAATCTATACTACTCTACTTGTTAACCAACTAATGTGTTATTTTATTCTAATATTTACTCTCCTTGATGTTTCGCCTGTATAAAATGTTGAACAATAGTTGCACTTAAGTTTATAGGCAAGAGCGGCTTAGTATGTCTTCACAATTAGTTAAAAGTTTAGTAATATTTGAATATGTCCAAGAATGTACAATTACAAGATTTTCACCTACAAAGGATACAATAGATAGCGATAGTGCAGTTATACTCGAAGTGTTTCTACATGGTAACATATATACAACTTCCAATAATTTGATAGATATGGAGATTTATTAATGGGTGAGAATGGTGAACGTTATATTTGTATAAAGTGATCACTTAAGCTACCCGAAGACTGGTTGTAAACCCTATAATTACTCCAATAATTCTATATATTTTTCATTAAATAGATGTAATAAAAAATAGCTTTGCCCCTACGAGATATCTGATATTTGTTTTAAGTATTTACTCTTCGAAAATTAAATCATTGTGTAAACAAGACGCATTTTTTACATTAATGCATATTATATTGACAACATTTAAATTTTCATTCCAATCCAGTCATAAATAAATAAATTAATATGATAAGACAAGTGTCAGTAATTTAAAAGGTATAATAAAATGTAGGTAGATGTCGCCGAAGAACCTGTGTAATAGATTTCGGGAAACAAGGACTATCATTCTTGATAAAAAAAACGGACTGTCGCTATGTAGATACTCGCAAATACATCTAATACTCATACTTCCATATCTTTCCATTAAATATAATTTTAAAAAATACCTTCATCTCTATGAGATATCTATTATTTGTTTAGTTAAGTTTGCCTACGTTATTATTAGTATAGAAAGCTGGCATTATCTCTTTCGAGAGTTTTTATGTACTTAATATAGAAAAAATATGTTTGTACAAAATTCTGCACCGTATAGTCCAACTGAAACTAGTTGACTTTAGTGTAAGAACTTAATTAAGTGGTTTACAATCAAACATTATATTATTTAATTATAATTTCAAATCACAACGTGTTTGCTGTTTTTGAAAATTTTATTTTTACAACACGCTTTATTGTTCCATTGTTTTAAATAATTATTAATAATTCAACAATATTTTTACCTTTATTACATTCACAGAGCCAATGATCTCCCTCTCTACATGCGAGATTCATCTCGTAAAAAGTTATATGCAGAATTCACTTCTTTAAAATACAAGATATGCTATGCACCAGAAAGGTGGTGAGAAATCATTCATGCCATCATTTGCAATTAGCTGCACTTCCACAATCATGACTGCTCTCATCGAGAGCAAGAGAGAGACGAATCTATGGTTATGTGTGATGTTTGTGCGCACGTTGAGTCTCTATGCTTACCTAATAGTCATATACAATAAACAATTCAATTATCCAATTTTTTTAATTAAAAATAAATTAAATATTTAAATATATAAATTAAAACTAAAATATACCGCATTCCCCAAAATCACTATATTTATCACGGCATCAATTTTTTTAACAATCTCCCCATCACAATCAGAAAAATTATAGACTACTATAAATTTGTTTTTGAAGTCAAAAAATATGTACACAGACTAACTGAAACATAAATTATCTTATATATACTACTTCTCTATACACGAGTCTTTTATCAACTGATTATTTTATAAATTTATTATATCTTCTTATATTAAAATAAATAATTAAATAATAATAATAATATTGGAAAATTTATATAGCGCCATTTTCGTAAAACCTTTTATACTCTTACTAATATGCAAAGAAGTAAAACAATAGATTTTGAAGGGCTGTGGCATCCTCTTATAATATAGAAACGACACAAAAGAGCTGAATATACTCATCAAAGTAATATTTACAACGTAACTCTTACCAGCCATAAAAACGTAGGGTACCGACTGCGTGCAACAACGCAACCGTGGCCCCCTACACTCGGACTGGCCGAGTCGCGACCATTCTACCTATCGACGCCTCCCAAGCCGCAACTCTGAAAGTCACCTCCCATTTTAGTTTGCTTACCCAATACTAACATCTAGTGTGTACAATTTAATTTTTATAAATTCAGTATATCCGTAAATAGGTTACGTTCTAGTGACCTGCATCTGTCACACATTCATATTCATATATTTCAACACTTAATATAAACAACCTACAACACTCCGCGATGCAAAAGAACACGAGGGTATTTGAGTGAATATTGTGGCATCCATGACCGCACATCTTCAAACCTTTCTGATCAACAGTCAGCATACATGCGTAAACTCGCACACACCTACAATTCCCATAAGATGTTTTTATTTTAAACAAAGAAAAGTGAAATGTAATATGTGATAGCCTATTATCTAAATTCTAAGATCCTACAAAGTCCATTAGTTTTACTGCTAAATACCTGCTTAACCTTTTGTTTGATCGCCTTTAGGTACTTACACCCTATCCTTTTCTGAGCTCCGTGCGATCTAAACTGTTCACCGGACGAAAGGTTTTTTCGGAGATAATATCTTGTTTAAGCCTTCCGATCTGGCGTCGTCCGCATTATTTATGACCTGGTCTCACTGCAGCCTGCGAGGAGGCTTTATCAGTTGAAAAGCCATTTTACAAGTACCTCCCTTCGTAAATAATATAAGTGTTTATATTATAATGTATGTCTACTGTGCGAATAATTTAAAAACCTTTTACACGGACCGTGGTGCGTAAATAAGGGATGGTTTATTACACCACCCGTTTATAAATATAAAAGAATACCGTATTTAGTTACACTGTTCAGCAAAAATAATATATAAATACAAATTAAATCTATTAATTAGAAAGATATAAATATAAAATCATTTTTATCGAAAAATATTGTTGTTGCTACCGGGATTTGAACCTGGATCACTTCCAATCTGGGGAAAGTGCATTATCCGATTATGTTATACCAGCACAGTGAATTGACAACAAATTTTCGAACCTATATGTTACACTTTTTAAATATATATATCTATCGTTCCATTATTTGAAAGCCATCTACTTTGTTTTTTACGGAATATCAAATACCTTTGAGTAAACCAATGGAAGACGTCAATAATATATAAATTGTATCAACTTAAAACGTCGAATTGTTTTCAAAGTATGCATAACAATTTAAGTGACGTCAAGGTGAGAACTTGCAAAGGATTGGTGCATCAAATTGTAGACAGCTGTAATCCAGCGTAGCTCTGGAGAAACCCCATCTTTTCTAAAGGACATTGACGCAGCAGCTCTCCGCTCTGAACTTTCAGAAACAAGTCATCAAATACAACAAAATGCGAAACCCAGATATGTATCGAACTATCTGTGCCAAAATAAGCTAGAAAATGATTTTCCTAATTTGTTCATAGCTCTTCATATTCCAAGACTTTGTTAAAATAATGGCAAAGAAGGTACTATTGGATTTAGTTGAAGAAATCAAAACACCATCGAAGTTAGAAGAGAGAAATTTATAAACTAAAAATATCATAAACAGTGCTTAAATGTGTGTTATCGATTAATTTTGAATACAAGTTCTTTTGTATCTAATGCATGAATTCTTCTAGCCTAGATGGTAAGAGCAGAGAGTGATGGTAATAAAAGGGAAAGGGCGGCTAAATACCTAGACACGGCCTTGCCTATTGTAGAGACCACATTAGGTAAATATTAAACTATTTAACTGCACGTCGCCAAAATTACAGTTAATTAAAATAGAATTTATTGATTGACCAAAACTGATTTTATAAAACGTACTGTTTACATTCACCAATCAGCAGTCGAACGTTTGTCCGTTCTGTAAACAATCCTACATTATTTGACAGATCTAAACAAAATTTTGCATTGATATTTTTGATTCAATTTTTTTTGTTATAAATTCTATTAATTTTCTGACGCCACTGTTTAGATCGATTACTATCTACCGTATCTTCCGTAATTTGATCAACGCCACCTAGGAGATTCTACCAAAACATTTTAAGCATATTTGCTGAGAAATTGACCCGAAAAATAAATGATCATTTTTTTAAGCATTTTCATTATCTTTGTGATAATATTCTTTTAGATTTATATTAATTATTTATGTAAGTATACGTTTTTTATGCAAATGAAATTTTAATAATATATACGCTAAAAATGACGTTTTTTTGTTATTTTTTATTTCATGTATTGTGATATCGTGCGGCGTATTAATCACATCAACTTTTAATCACTCATTTTATCGAATACCAATCACAATCACACCAGTGATTCAAGAGTAACATTTTTTCGCATCACTAGTTAGAATCCTGAACGATATACAGGCCTATATATATTATTTGCTTACGTCCGTCCGTATTTTCATAGAAATATAAAAAAAAAATTAGCTTTACGCGTTGCATGTTAACAAACTTTATAAACTGTCAAAGTATGCGGTAAACTAAATAATATATCCTGCGGCGCCCGCCACAATTCGGCTGCGCCAGTTGTTATGTCCTTCGTTGAAGAATATACTCGTAGATTGAGTAGTGACGTCAATAATACTCGGTAGAAGCTTATAATAATTAAGTATTTATTCCCGTAACACAAGTACAGATTACAGTTGATATTATATCTGTCTGCGTAGGGAGATATGGAGCGAAGAGCTCACCCACTAACTGTCAGCCATACTTAAGCATTCTCACCTGACTTACCTCTCCATACGTACACATACACACAGATCCTATTGCCCCAAACGCGCGTGCGCCTATCATTCCGTTAAAATTCTATAAACATCACACTAAATTATTTTGCTTCGGTATTTCCTTGTTTTTTTATGAAATAAAGACTAATAATCTAACGTCATTATTGACATCATTGGTTTCTTTCTATTGTAAAGTGGTATGTATATTTCATAAAATATGCATATCCTAATTTTACAACTTGAGGAAAAGATTAAAATAAGGCTTTTGTGTTATCATGACGTCATCGAAGTAGCAAGAAAAAAATGGTTCACTTTAACACAGACTAAGTCTAGGAAAGTCGCCAGCACAAGGTAAAATAATTATCAGAGCTGATATCTTATATAAACTTAAATCTTATTGGATTATATTGTTCACATTATCTTCTCCACAATCGAGTATTTTCATATTTAATTCATTTCAATCCCAGGCACTGTAGTCCCGGAGTTTCGGGATTCAATCTTAATAATCCCCGGAATTAGGAAACGCTAATTTACAAGAAATACTAAACACTAATTAAATGTATTAATTAGAATGATATAATAATATTATTGTTGCGCTACCGGGATTCGATCCTGGATCTCTTTCCAATCCGGGGAAGGTGTATTATCCAACTATGCTACAGCGATAGTACTCAAATTTTATTTGTCGTGAGAATGTTAATTTCATCGAGCCAGGCATGTGGCCACCGAACAGCCCAGATTTAAACCCAATAAATTACGCAATATGGAGTGTTTTGATGATTTCTGATTAGCTAAATATTGTGAAAAAAAAATTACATTAAGAATCATAATTAATTGTATTATGTTTTGAAATAACTCGTGTGTTAAGAGATGTACTCTTTTTTTTCGGGCCACCCTGTATATCCTACTGGTTATTTTAAAAATGTATTATAAGGTGGTCCAAAAGTCACAACACCATTTTAAAATGGAATAACTTTTTCATTTCCTTAGAATTCACTTTTATTCTTTCATAAACAGAAAACACACTTCTTGTAAATAAATTTTATTTAGTTTTAAAAATTACATCCTAGTAGACTTTTAAACTCAATATCTCGGTTTGATATAAATGTCAGATGACACGTTTGCGGGAGCGGCGATTCAAATGCACCGTCATCATAACCACTACCAGCTGACCGACAATACGGGTGACAGCTTAACCCGAGAGCCATGATGCCGCAGACAGGAGTCGCGACCAGTCTCGCTTAGTCGCTCGATCCGACACCAGCCTCGGGTTCAGACTCGATCGTTCCGCTATCTTTTATACTCATCTTCTTGTTCCCCATCAATCACAATCCAAATATTTCATCCACCTATCACCACAATTTGTTGTTTCATAGGCACGATTTGTTGACATCGTTTTTGGTACACTCACAATAGAACGGGGATTCCCGGTGTATTCAGGCCGACATCAAACCCTGACACGAGACAGCGGTGTTTCGGCTATTCATCACTCCCTTGATTTACGTTACAGCCCCTACATTAATATTAATATGAGAGATTTAGCCGATTAGCCGGGCGAACATCACCGTGGATATATATATGATGGCTCACTTTAGTCATAAATCTCGGATTCCAAACCTTCTCACAATAGGTTCGTCGAGTAGTTTCTGTAACAGTCACCAAAATTCACAAAACTAAGGCCCGGATGTTTCAGAAGTAATTTTTTATTACAGTAACATTTTACCATCGTTCATGGTAAAATCATTTTCGGATTGTTCAAATGTCAAATTATGCTTTATCTGTAGATTTATTCACACCTGCGTTCGAAATCTGTCACTCTACTGGTGAAAAATCTTCGTTTTATGTGCTAGTATAAATATACAACAGCGAGATCTTCATCGAACGATCTCTCATCACTAAAATAATGGGATATTGAATGATTAATTGTCGTATACTGCAACTTTCAAAGTACCAATGTAACCCAAGATGACTTTTGAAACAGCTGTGAAAAGTCCGTCATTTTTAACTATCGATATTGGTGAATGAAAATTAGTTTACCATTAAATGTTTTTTCGATGAGTAAATATTTTTTTTACCACTGATCAAATAACCGTATTAAACCCCCTGCAACAACACTATACATATTGACGGATCGGTCGGCCTACTTGGATGATGTACAGTGTTGTTGCAGGTAAAATCACCTAGATAGTGTGATGTATATATGGACGAGTGCACAGATGCAAGAGGACCTGAATGACATGCGTGTGAAGGGAATAAAAGATTGGCCGGCTGTTGATAGATGTCCTAGAGCGACGATGCCAGAAGAGTAGCTGCCAATACTAGAACGAGAAACGCTGAAGACACAAATTAATCCTTACCAATAGGTTTTCCTTCAGATCTAATATTTTAGTAATTTTTCTCACGGATGTTTAATTTATTTATATGTATAAACGATATGCAGTACCATTGAGAAAAAAAACAACAAATATTCTTCAATATATACAACAAAAAACGAATTATTTAAAAGGAAACATAGTGAGAAATAAAAAAAAGATTGTATTAAAATATGTATTATTAACCTTTACCATGCAAGGTTCATTTTAAGTGATAAAATAAATACTCAATCGTGGTCATGCAGTGAACTTGTGTTGCCGTAAGAAATTAGAGTTTTTTTAAATGAGAAAAAAAGATTTTACCAGCCTAAATTGTTTTTTGGTTAATGTATATTTACTATTGAACGTGAAAAGAGAAAAAAATATTAGTAAATATATATCTATATATACGAGAGCTATCTGAAAAATTTTTGATCTAAACAAGACATTTTTTCTTTAAATTTATTTTTATTTTTCTACATAGTTTCCTCGTAAGGCTATACACTTCTTCCAGCGATGCTCTCATCCCTTTGGAGTCTTTCTCTACAAGATAGTTATTTACGAAGGTGATGACCTCCTCATTTGATGAAAATCTCTGTCCTCCGAACGCAACTTTTAGCGAAGGGAACAAAAAAAGTCTCTTGGGGCTAGATCTGATGAGTAAGGAGGATGGTCAAGCAGTTTAAACCGTAATTAGTAAATTTTCTCCTGTGCAATCCCTGAGGTGTGAGACGGAGAAGTGTATTGGTGAAACTTTTTTTCTTTATGTAAATGTAGCCGTTTTTCCGCAATTTCTGACTTTGCATCTGAGCCGTTGCTCGAAACGCACCTCTTGTATTTGACTTATAACTATATAACTTTGTGTAATAAAGACTGCTGTTACCACGTCGGATTATTCTTGTGCTAGCCAATCCTGCATATAATAAGGACAGGATCAAGCAGTTAACCGAATATATCACACATTGGTGCAGCCGACGTAGAAGATATCACACATTGGCGCAGCCGACGTAGAAGATATCACACATTGGCGAAACCGACATAGAAGATATCACAGATAGAAATGTGTGTAATAATATTTTTATTAATTTTGTATGGTTATTAATATACCATTAGACGCCCATGTGGATATACAACGTTGTGGCATTCATAACTCAAATCTGTCCAAAAACGATATACAGTATTGTTACAGGGGTGGTTTCAAGGCTGGGGGAGACAAATCAGAAAAACAGTTTCAATACAGGGATGATATAATTCACATGTCTCAGACACATAAGAAAAAAATTCTGAGTCAACTTTTATAAGAAGTACGTTAGAAAATTACTTAACATTTTTACCTTGTGTTTTATTTTCATCATATCGTTATCGATCCCGTTGTCTTCAAGTAGCTAAGCGAGCGTTTTGCGATCTAAGCTACGACCCAGGCGGCTGCCGTGTCAAATGATCGTATCAGAATATAATGCCGATTATTAATGATGCATTAGTTATAAATTTAAAAGCAAGATAATACCGTGTTTTTTTTTTAAGGTAGAATGTTTTTCGGAGACTCCCACCAGAACGTTAATAGTAGAACCATAGAAATACAGCCAGAAAAAATTATAGGAGAATGGACTTTAATACATTAGAACAGTGTTATTTACCTACGGGTATTATTGAAGATACCTATGAGGAAGAAATGTGGATGAAAAACACGCCTTGTATCTGAGACATTTATATAATCAATAATGGGTAAATTTATCATATTAAGTATTGATTTTAAGGTACATTATACGTTTTCAACACCAACAATGATGACTTTATTTCAAGATATTAAAATTCAACTAGCACTTGTAAATATTACTTAGTTTAAGTGAATTGTTGTTTTGGATAATATTTATATTACTATTAATAAATGTGTTGACTAGATTCACCCCAGGGCCAAAAAAAACTACACCAAAAAATAAAACGTAAATACACAGGAGGCTCGGAAATTTTTTATGGACATTTACATATTTTGGCGTTTAATGCGGGAGGTAAAATATTAATTTAATATTAGGTATAAAAATATCCGGTCAATAATGAAGAGAAATTAATATTTTTATAACCTTAATTTATTTAAATATTAACCACAATTCAATATTTTGACAGTAATTCGTATGTTTTTATGTTGTGAAGCGATTCTTAATAATCCAAGACATGATATATGGTCGAATTAAGCAATAAAAGACATTTAAATGGAAATTCTCTCATATTATTTAACAACATGCTAAATAAATCGAGTATGTACGTCGATGAATAACTTTTGAACTTCTTTAAATATACTTGATCGCAAATGAGATAGTTTTTTTAACACACTGCATAATGAGTTACAGGCATGCACGCACAAAGAATTATCAGATTATTAAGTAGAATTTTCATCAGGAAATATTCGTATTTATACGCCAAAATATAATACAGAATTTTTTTTGTGTAATATATTTTCTATAAATATTAATAATATTAAAATTAAGAAGCACTTGAGATGCCTAAATAGCAACAACTATTCAGAATTTTTCAACCACCTTTTGGAAACAAACCATTCTTTTTATATTAACAAAGGTTTATAAATTATACGTAGAAATACTAGGGGTTTACAGTTAGATAAATTTTAAATTTTAGAAATAAGAAAAAGTCTTAATAGTAAGCTAAATATTATAAATAACTAAATCCTTTTACATGTTTTCGATAGTGGAAAGCAGTGGAGAAAAAATGTGTTTTTAAATAATCTTTCTTCAAATTCAGTTATGAAAAATATCCCAAATTCTATACAACTAGCTTTTTATACTGATAACAAATTAAAGAATTATATATTAAGTAACAAGCATAAGGGCGATATTTAACAAATTAATTTGCAATGATTGCAAATATTTTTATGTAGATAAAACTTGGATAAATTTTGATATTATAATTAAGGAGCGCCTGAGATTCCTATATAACAACAACTATTCAGAATTTTCTAACCACTTTTTTGGAAAAAAAACATTATTATTATTTTGATATTATCAAGAATTTATAAATTATAATACAAACACTAGGGGTTTACAGTTTGATAAATTCTAAATATTAGAATAAGAAAAAGTATTAATAGTAAGCTAAATATTATAAATAACCAAATCCTCTTTGCAAATAGTCACCTTTTAAATTTGTTTTCATATTAGTTCTTACATATTCACCATTTTATAGTTTTGTTTTTATCTATGCTTATATTTTTAATTTCAGTATACATTGTTTCCTGAAGATGATACCATAGGTATCAAAACATGTTGAATAATCAATAAGTAGTAGTTTAAACAAAGTATTTTGTCTAATTGTTTATATAAAATTTTCCTAATATAGAAGAAGTAATATGTTTTTCGCTGAACGTTAAAAATTGTATTGTCTTTCGTAACGATTTTTATTAGGCTATCTGCTATATGCATAATAGCCACCATGTACCAGTTTAAAGATGTCGACACTTTATATTGATCAAGACAAATAAATAACTAATCGTTTATTTCCCCGTTCGTTAAATATCCCGTAACCAATATAATTTTAATGGCGGCGTCTTAAAAAATAATTCAAATTTTCGCATTTTTTTAACAAAAATGTGAGTTTTTATCAGAAGTTATACACCATCTTTAACTTTTTTTAAAACTCTTACTCAAATAGGACCTTTATACTCATTTTAAATTAATAAACTGAAAGTAATTTGGCATAATTAATATAATACAAGCATTATAGGAAAGACCGCGACCCAAAAATGCATTTTCTGTATGCTACAAATTATTACATAAACGAAATGTATTTTCTTTTGAATTTGAAGCCAAGATTAGGGAGACTAATTTGCATTGAATCAAATAAGCAAAATGTTAAAAATTAATAGTGTTATAAACCACTCAATTTGCAGTACATAATATGTCATAATAATATTATTATTATTATTATGTACTTTAAAATAAAAATACGTTGATTTAGTTACAACATACGTTTTTAAATAATATATTCTATTTACTCACACGCTTTGGGCTTTAGCCACTATTTAAAATCAAGTTTGATATCAAAAACGAAATAATTTCTTACTAAATAATGTTTATATCGATCCTAATAATGTGTATTTTTTATTTTTTTTATTAGCTTCAGATCGCCGATCGATCGTTTTCACGCATATTTTACCCACGATATGAATTAATATTGAACTTTTTCACAAAATTAGTAGCAAATTACATAATTTAAATATTTTTTTACTGATTTTAAGTGAAAACAACGTTTTTTTTTGTTTTTTGTACGTTATTTTTATGTATGTCGCAATTAAATATTTCCTTTATGTATAACACTGTTGCCTTTTAAACACAGACTGTCTGTTTCATAAATAATGATATTTAATTATGAAACAGACATATCACCAAAACGCCAACGTGGCGTTTTAAACCTATAATATTAAACAAAATAATAAATTGGAGCTGTCATAGTAATTTTATGATTTGAAGATTGATTTAAACGATAATCTAAAATATGTAGGTACTTTGTCTGATTTTAAAACATATTCATAAATGAATTAGATACTTCGGAAAAATGTTTGATTATCAATATATTAATTCAAATGGCAACACTTATTCCATAATGTTAATATTAAAATCTTTGATCTCTAGACACGAGTTATGTTTGACACTTGTATCGAATGCGAGAAAATCAACAATTTTATTGTCGTCTCTTTCTATTTAAACCTTACTTTCTAACACGATCAACAAATAAAGTCATTAATTATTTTTTTGGAACTTCAGAATTTAACTATTAATCACGTTTTGAAAGCATATCTAATTCGTGTATAATTTGTCGAATTTCAAACTGAAAAAATGGAAGCTCGCCCTTATCAGGCTTAGAGAAGATATTAGAAATACAATTTAACTGCGTATCTTAGTATTTAAGTTTCATAAAGACACTGGCGATCTACTTAAGTCTCCACTACTTTTTTAACAAGTGTTAAGGACAGCCATTATATACTGAGTAATATCATTTTTTAAGGCACAAATTTGCTTTTACATTCACTTCGTAAAAGAATCAAAGGAAAATGTCAACCTAAAAAAAAAAAAATTTAGACAATGAACAGCTATAGGAAAATTTTAATGAAGTTAATAAAAAATTAAACAATCTAGAGCAGATGAATCGCAGCTGTAATGTAAAGATCCAGATGATACCAGAGAATCGCAGCGGCAACTGTACATCGATTTTCCAAAAACTCTGCCCTTTGGTGCAATATCCGGTTACGTAAGTTCAAATCATGGCATGCCACCGTTCCCCGCGGTGTCCTGAAAACTCCTCGAACAGACCACGAAATACTGTAGTATCTTTATCCAACTACTATCAGCTGTAAAGAATTGCAACAAGAGATATCCAATCAACAAGCAGAATACGGCATAACTAGGAATCGTAGATGCTCCTCACCCATATATGTTTGCAAGCATCTGTCACCCACCAACAAGGACCTCCACGCTGCCGTCAGATATTTTGCAAAGGAGCAGAAGTACCGCAACGTATGGGACAAGAATGGACTAATATTTCCTCACTAATTAAGACCAAAGATAGACTAAGAAAGGTGACTGTTGACGCCTCATTGTCTTCTTCTAACGAAGCCTGTCGATTTCTAGAGTTTGCGAGGTCCACTACTATTTTTAATCTACATTAACGATATTCACATATGCTTTCAATTTGATAACTTTCTTCTTTACGCGGTAATAAGATCTTTGCCAAAGTGAGATCCTTAAATGACTGCCATAAAATCCAAGATGGTATCACCCGCGTTGCAGACTACTGCAAGGTGAACAAACTTCTCCTAAATGCTAAAAAACATTCTCAAGAAAATTTAATACCATTAATTTTACTTATACAATAGACAACTCTCGGCTAAAAATTAAAAGCGATATAAAAAATCAAAAATAAAACTTATTTTCAAGAATCAAATTGACCAAATTACCTCCAAGGCCTATAGAATGATGGAATTCATACTTCGAACCATCAAACACTTCAAAAATCCAAATTTAAATACCAATTAAATGTATTCATTAAAAATATATACATGTAAAATCAATTTTATCGAAAAATATTGTTGCTACCGTGATAATGTAACGATAGATGTATTAATTTGAAAAGTATAACATGCAGGTTCAAAAATTTGTCATCTTGTACTGTCTGCTGTAGCATAGTCGGACGACGCACCTTCTTTGGATTGGAAAGAGATCCAGGTTCAAATCCAGATAGTAACAACAATATTTTTGGATTAAATTGTATATGTGTAATTTAATATGTATATCTTTCCAATTAATACATTTAATTAGTATTTACTTCTAATATGTTAACACTGTCAAAATCTCTTAATAAAAAATAAATAAATAAACAATAATAATAATAAATGAGGGAACCTAGACCAAAGTTTCGAAAAGGTAGCACGTGCCATTGTTGAGGCTTTGCCTCAAAAGTTAAGGTAAAATCATCATCAAATCAAATAAACTCAACGATGAGTATTTATATCTCTCAAGCACTAGCTGTTTTAAAAATTAGAGAACCACCTCTCGTCGTTCGTTTTTGTATATTGCCCGTGATAACAAATTTCTTCAAGCTATCCTCATCTCTTCTGGCAACAAATCCAAAATACGGAAAAACAAATTATGCATATTGTGGAGAATCTTCTTGAAAGCTTCTCAAGAATATATGGTCGTCAGTATTACTGTCGCATCATTAACTATCGTATTTCTATTAAATAAATTCAGCGTGACTTCATCCATCTTATTCCCAGTGCATAAAACCTTAGCCCAAAAGAGCCACTTTTCAGGATTTAAAGATTTAAAGTATTAAGATTCTGAAAGCTAACGTTAATTAAATTTAAAATCACATAAATTTAAGACCCGTGTTCACAGAAGAAGACACGATGAGATAATCTCAATACCGCGTACAGATGGTGAGATTTTGATTTAGAGGTTAAACATCTTGAGATTGGTAGAAGGAGACAAAATCTAAAATCAGTGAACACCACGTTCGATTTGACAGCAACATTTAAAACGTGCAAACAAATGTTACTTATATCCCCCATAGATCTGGATTACTATCAATTCTGAAAAGTTATAATAAAACATTAAACGCAAGGCGTTAAATTATAAACATAAATTCAATTTAAACTACCGGTAAAGAGATTCAAAATCACTCAATTGACGACTTATAATAGCATTTAACATTTGACGTACGTAAAGAGCATGAAGTAAGACACGAGATAGAACATCTTTAAAACATGATGTACGCACGGGCATTCTATCTCGAGTCAAAAATATTTTAATAATCTAGGCACCTCTTCCTGAATAAAAATTCCCTAGCCGGCGGAAACTCGCGAGATGAAGGCGTTAACCCTCTTACGTTAAACATCTCTCACGGCCCGGGTAGATTCATTAGTGTAATTATTTCAGTGACAGGTATTACTACAAATTAATAATCCAATCGCTATGAGCGTGCCCTTGTTAACATTGCACGTAGTCTGTCCTCACTCTGTCTGGTTTTCTCCGCCCCTAATTGTATTGTCTAATAGTTTAGTTGTGTTACAACATTAATGGAACCATGAAAAGGCGACCAAGACATGCGTTAATGATGTTAATTATCTGAGTAGGATTGGTTTTTCTTAAAAAAGGGTACGACTATTATTTGCACAAAAACAAAACTATAGACAAAACTTTCTTCTTCTTTTTCTAGCGCTTTATCCATTCAACAGTAGTTGGTTATCATTACTTTTTTTACTGTGATCCGGAAAAGCTCTACAGTAGACTTAGGTTCTTCAGCCATGATGTTCTCCTTCACCCAAGGCCCTGACTTCCAGCAATCTTACCCTGCTTTATGAGGTGTAAGATTTCATACTACTACATATAGATTATTTTAAACAGATTTTTAAAATGCATATCCCAACCAGGCAAGCCGGTTTTATTTGCTAACGTCGGTTTGTCGGTCAGTTCCGATTTAGAAGCTGTTTTGATATAAATTATTATTACGCGTTGGACATCTAGCTAGTAGAAACGACAATGGTGGCTTGCGTTGTCGGCAAAATGGAAAGATACACGGGGAGAGGAAAATTTTCTCCCCGCTGGACTGAATACACGAAAACTGCTCCAACTAGGGTTTACAAATATTAACGAATTAAAAAATTCGGAATTCGAAATTTTCATTATTTTTTGGTCAATACTAATAATAAAAAACAGCTCATTTGAGATAATGAATCTATTATTTACATAAATATAATATTATCAAATTAAATTTGTTGTTTTTTTGCCAAAAATATGTTTTGAGGATCCAAAGATCGCTTATTCAAGCTTCGTAATTGTAATTCTACTATAGCGAGATATCATCACATCCCTAATTCTCACGTATAAAAGACAATGCCACACCAGCTGAAAGAAGATTTGCATTCTCTCGACAAAGGGCGTCAAGAGTAAGTTTCACTGGGAGATGTGCAGAAAAAATGTCGTTAATAAATATGATATAATAATGAATATCAATATCAGACGCGATGTCAATCAATGACTTTCTAACACAGTTTTTTAGCTGACTTACTTTTCGGAATTCTGAATTATAAATATCGGAATCATCAAAATTTAAAAATTTTGTATGCAATCCCTAGTTCGCAAAAAATTAGTAAAAGATATTACAACTTACGCCAAAGCATATGTCCGCAAACAAACTTGATATGGGATAGATAGTCGTCATATTTTTTTAAAATTAATTAATTTTGTTCATCAAATTAACACCCAAACTCCTCGGTACGAAGGCTTGCTGGGCCAATAAGGTAGCCTTGCTCTGCGCGGTCTGATTCTGAGTAGAGTTGTTGGCAGCATTGGTCCAATTGACGTGTAAACCTCCGATGATGTCACGGATTTCACCTTTTTTTGGCTGAAATTATTGGAAAAAGTTATAACACATATAAATAATTGTTGCAATATTATTTAATTTTTTTAAAAAAGGTTGGGTATATGTCATAATTTTAGTGATTTTTTTAAAAGCGAATGCAGTTCTTAATAATATAAGTTACTTCTTTGGAAACATGATTTGATTTTTTATGCGTTTATAATTATAATTCTTGTCTTTTTTATTGGCAGAGATTTTAATATATTTTCAATTACTGTTTATAAATACAGCCTAAAAACTGTACCACAATAATTCACATTCAGATATAATAATATAATATTTTAATTGAGTAATTTTACGTTTCTGAGAATAAATTGTTTTAAATTAATAATGAGAAAACACTTTAAATATATTTTTTACCGCTGCTATTTAATAAATCAAGACTAGTGGTTTCTTCGTCAGGAGAAATGTATTCTAAAATAAAAAAATACAAGCATAGACAAAAACAAAACTGTAAATATGAGTGGTGGGGAACTAATTAGGAACTTCTGTGAAAACTTCTTTAAAAACTGACTATTTGCAAAAAAGAATTGGTTATGTATAATGTGTACTTTGTAATTAACACTTTTTCTTATTTCTATAATTTGTAATTCGTCTAACTGTAAACCCCTGGTATTTGTATGTAAAATTTCAAAAACCTTGTTAATGTCAAAAGAATGGTTTGTTCTAAATTTTTAATTATTTTTACTCACCTGAACCAAACAAAAAGCGAAGAGGAGAACGGAAACTGACTTAAAGAACATCTTCTAATCTTTACGGACTCGAATCGTGCTGGCAAATTTAATATTTTAAATAATAAACAAGGTATTATTATAATACGTAATACTTTATTTTTTTAATTCAGCATAGGTAATTAAATCAAATTATACTAATATAGTGACACCCGAAAACGAGATATATCTAGACTTTAGACCAAAAAAGTATCATCTGATATTAACATCAAACTGAGATATCGTGCTTCAAAGTTTTGAGGTTTGGTTCATCATGTAACCCTTTTCGTCGCTCTTGGAAAAACATTTATTTTTGTCACAAATTGAACTGTTTATTTTGAATAAATTTTCATTTTATCTCAAAAACATTTTTGTAGATAGTTTATGTGCTATTAAGCCATCGATATATTGATACCTTAATTTGCATAGCAACTAGCTCCACTCATGGACTAAAAACCGTTTTTGATACCATTATTTTCCTCTTTTATTTATTGTTCAATGGTACACTAAAATAATAAAAAGGTATATAATAGGTATTCTTTAACTAATTAGTTTCCTATATTTCAAAAGTAGTATTATTTAGTAAGAAATTCCGTAATTTTTTCGATCTTTGCCGGTTGAGTAATGGTCTTGATATAATCCGACAGTTTGTTGAAGAGTCGTGGAATGGTATTTTCTGTCTCCGTAGAAATTATTGACTATTGGCATTTTGAGTTGCCTATTTTTGATCTGACGAGTTCTGTTTCTGTGTTTTATAATTATCTTTTCATCTTCATAATGCTTCATGATTTTTTTATATTAATATAATTGTTTGACAGGAAGAACTTCGCAGTATTTAAATTAGATATAGTAATCGTTCCTACTTTGGGATTATTTCATTCAAATATTTTTAAGAGTCTCTTTTGCTTGTTCAATATTTTTTCAACGTATGTTTTGTGTGTTTCTCTCCATGATAGTATTTCATATGATATAATTGCTTCAGCTAAGGTTATAGAGATTATCTTAAAGAGATTGAACGTTAATATGTTTTGAGTTGTAATTTAACCGTACAAACTCTAGTTTAGCACATATATTGTGTATATATGTTTCAAAATTTAATTTTTTCTCCAGCGTTGCTCCAAGGTATTTGTATTGTGCTTTTATGTTATTCGTGTTCCCTCTATTTGCGGAGAAATAAATTATCTTGTTTTTTCTCAGTTAATAATCAAATTATTATGTGGCCAGGGTATTTAACCTTTGAACGCTCAATGTCGTCCCGTCCAGCCACACAGGAAGGATATTGCCTGACCCTGTTCCATATTTAAAAGCCGATTATCTGGCATTGCATAAAATATGATATTATGTTCACTGGCATAATTTTCGCAATTCTGTATCATCACATCGTTTACTTGAATTTACGTTTAACAGTTATAAGTAACAAATCAAATATAATAGTGGTTGATTTAAATATAAACATTGCTTCGACCCATATTGGAATAGATAAAGACGAATATATGAACCTAATAAGTGAACATAATAATAAAGCATAAATATATATACTCGACGCATGGAAGGTCAACGTCCATCTTGCCTTAACCATATGCGGACAAACATAAACAAAACAAAAAAACCTACAGCAATAATTTAGAAAACAAATATAACTAATCACTACATATGTATACTAATGTATAACATCACTCCAAATAAAGTCACAGAAAAAATAAATATTAAAACGACATATAACATTATTAACACAGAAAAATGTTAAGAAATTATACATATATCTTACTGATTATTTTTGAAATGTGTTATATTTTCTAATATTAAAATAAAAAAAATTACAATTTATTGATTATAATAGAAATATAATTTTGAAGAAAAACACATTTATTCTGTGAAGCTGTAATTCAGAAAATAGTTCTGTGGTATTTTTAATAAATATTAAACTCATCAACTAGAAAGACATACAGAAAAAATATATTTATCGAAAAAATATTTTATTAAGGAGAACACATTCTTATTGTGATTTTGTAATTATTCAGAACATGTCTTTAAATACTAATTAAATGTATTAATTAGAAAGATATACATTGTAATCAATTTTATCGAAAAATATATTATTGTTGCCATCTGGATTCGAATCTGGATCTTTTTCCAATCCGGGGAATGTGCATTATCCAACTATGCTACAGCAGACAGATATCCAGGTTCGAATCCCGTTGGCAATAAGAATGCATTTTTCGAAAAAATATGTCTTTCTACTTAATCAATATTCGAAAAAATATTTGGTCGTAACGCTATGTATTAAAAATATATCAATTTTATGAAAGTTTATTAAAATGGATTTATTCAATTATGTCGTCTCCTCGCATGTATTTCTCTAAAGTATTTGGGATTCTTTGCAATATAAAGTTGATTGCTTTTAAAAACAAATTAATAGATATATTGGGCTGATATACTATTAGGCGTCTTTAAGGCTGCTAAAATTGCCCTTTTATTCAAACAATTAATTAGTGTATAATTCGAATACAGAAAACTCCGTGTGAAAACACTTATTTTCGGAGAACACATTTTTATTGTAAAGTTGCAATTATAATGTGTTCTCCTAATAATAAAGTTGTATCGATGTGTCCAAAATTTAATAAAAATTAATTGATAATTCTGGCGTTACTCAAAGGTATTTGAGATTCTGTAAAAATAAGGTAGATGACAATTCCAAGTAATGGAACGATTAAATGTATTAATATCAAAAATATATAACATACAGCTTCGAAAATTTGTCGCTAAAAATATCGTCGCTGTAGCATAGTTGGATAATGCACCTTCCCCGGTTTGGAAAGAGATCCAGGTTCGAATTCCGGTGGCGCAACAGCAATATTTTTCGACAAAATTGATTTTATATGTGTATCTTTATAATTAATATATTTAATTCATATTTAATATATTTTCGTATTTAACATATTTTAACATATTTTTTTCGCTGACAAAACTCTTTTCCACAGCGTATTTCAACGGACATTATCATTTTCTATCATCTGTGGAGTGTGAGATAGTGTAATACATATTAAAGTTGATATTTTGATAATTTGATTTAATACATCAGTACGTACAGACATATATTTTAATTAATAGTATAAATTCAATCTTTTTCTGTTTTTATGAATTAGTTAAATGTAAGCTTTAGTGAAAGTAGAAATATAATTATTCGTCATAATGAAAAAGTAGAGAGAAACCGTAGTATTTTATTATCTACTTATATTATCTATTAATTTTATTATCTAATGCGTGTATTTATTAGCTAATATGACGGGGTGTTAGAAAATCATTTGCAGTGACACTAAATCATTATCAATATTTAGTGGATTTTCTAATAGGATTCAAAATGATCTTATTCTAACATTAGTTAATTGATTTTGAGAAAAATTAGATTAGTAATAGATAAAGCCGATTTTGCACTGTAATAATACACAAAACGCTAGATGTGAGTGGCTCGGAGCAATTGTGTTTCATTTAAATCGTTATAAATAAATTAAAAGATTTTAATTGTACTAGGAAATTGATATCATAAATTTACCATGGTGCCGCTTCCGGTTTCCGTATAGTTATGTGAACGTCGTCAGTAACAGCATAACCTAAGTAAAACCCTACTGCACGCCACTGTATATAGATTAGGTACCGTAAATTGGGGTGAATAGGACTTTGGGGGAAATGGTACAATCGTCAGAAAAAAGTTAAAAGTCTTACTACGTCACTTTGACTTTATTTTTTGACTTCAAATATTTTGTATTAAAAATATTAGATATTTTTTTTTTACCTACTGGTAACACTATTGTCATGGTGTCACATAATAATATTTTGAATTATTCAATTTCAAAGATTTTGCAAGTTACTGGATAAAATTTTACCCCACTAAACTTTGCTTGTAAAGCTACTAAACAATTAGATTTTACGGTTAAGCTTTATATGTTGAAAGTTTGTGTTTTTTTCAAGTAATTATTAATATTTTATTCCGGTTTTACTGTCAAGTGTCGCTTGTAATAAAGTTTCGGAGTAAATAGCGATAAATAAAACAAAAAATAACAATTATTTAAAAATAAATTTACTACCTAATTTAAATTGTTACGGTGATAAAAGATGTAAAAATTGACAAAAGTAAATTGATAAAACATGTGGAATTGTACATCATTAAGTCGATTTCTACATATTTCATTACTATTACAATTTAAGTTACATTCTAGATTTACTTTTATTATTTTTTTACTTTAGATAGTAGTTATTTTTGACAGTTGTCTCGAATGCGAGAAAATCAATAACCTTATCGTCACCTCTTTCGATTCAAACCTTCCTCTCTCTCATGATATACGTAACAAATAACTTTAGCAAGAACGCGAGAAACTTAACTATCTTTAAAGAGTATTTACACGTTTTATACTTCGATGGGTAGGCCTGGTAATATAGTTTGAAAATGTGCATTCCATTTATGTAAATTTAAAACAGAAACAAAAGCGAAACTGTTTCTGTTCAGAGACGGTTTTCGGAGTCGGTGATGTATTTTACGGCGGTGATATAGAAACATTTTGTGTTATATTTCTCGGTTATCAGTTATGTAACCGATATTAAGAAGATTCAAGACTGCAAGGAGAGCAACCATCGGTAGAAGAATCGGCGAGTAACAGTACAGTTTCGCAAAGGTTGGTGTCTTTTCATTTACATAGGTTGAATGAATATTATTAAGGAGAACACATTATTATTGTAAAGTTGTAATAATTCAGAACATAGGTCTGTGATATTTTAAATACAAATTAAATCTAGTGTTTTTTTATGTTATGAAGACTAATAATTTAACGTCATTATTGACGTCATTGGTTTCTTTCTATTCTAAAATAGAATGCGTAATTCATAAAATATACATATCATAATTTTTACGACCTTATGACTTCAGGAAAAGATAAAAATAATGCTTTTTCGTTATCATGACATCATCTAAGTAAAAAAAAATTGTTTACTTTAACACATACGTAAATCTAGAAAAGTCCCTAGCACAAGATAAAATATTTATCAGAGCCGATATCTTATATCTATAAAATTATCAACGAACTTGTATCTTATCGGGTTATATTGTTCATACTATCGTCTCCCCAATCGAGTATTTTTCTATTCGATTCAGTTCAATCCCAGGCACTGCAATACCGGAATTTCGTGATTTGATTTTAATAATCTCCGGAACTAGGAAATGATAATTTACAAGAAATAGTAAATACAATTTATGTGAGACATTTATAATAATTTATAAGTAAGTAAAACAACGTATATAATAATGTTAGATTAACAATTTTAAAGTGAAACAATTTTATTATCATCGTGTATCAGTCTTGATATAATTTTGGTACCCCGAAATTAATCCCGATTGTTTCGGGGTCGGATTGCTTTCTTCGGGCTTAAACATGAGACGCATTCATTATTATTCATCATTGAGGTGGAGTTGATATTACCATGGTGGAGCAGTGTTAAGGAGTCCTATGGAAACTTCTCGAACACTCTGCCTAATGTGGGGCGGTTCAGTGCTGGGAGTAGCGCCACGAGAGCTGGGTAGGCTCGAGTATCCCGCTGATTGAGCTCATCGCTCCAATCAACCGGTTGGATACAGCTGTCCCAGTGTGAGAGCTGTAACCCAAAACGAAAGCACTGTATTCTGATGTGGAGATCACCGGGGGCGGCTACCCTAACTCGCGCTCAAGCGGTGAGCCGTCAATATTTATTTATCGATATTCTAATTCGTGTGTATTATTATATCGATCGAAAATTAATATGAATTTGTGGCCATGGAGGTAGGTAATAATGTGAAGGAATATATCAAAATATTACGCAATGATGATTTGCCTACATAATTCTGAACATTTGTGTTCAGATTTTTCAGTATTCAACTTGGCTTGCAGTGCGGTATTAAGACACTGGCGTGGCGTGAAAAAAAGAAACTGTATTACAAACATATAAATTTTTTAGTAATATAGAAGATAAAAAGAAAATAACGCTCTATTTTAGTAGCTGTTGTCAAAAAATCGTAATAAAACCTGTTGAACCAATTAAAGAATTTCACTTCATGGGCGAAGATCCAAACTCTGCCGAAGAAATCGAAAAACTTTGAAGCTCAATATCTCAGTTTGATGTAAATGTTAGATGATATCATTTTATTCCAAGAGCACGAAATCAGTAAATTTTTGTATTTTCATTTATCCATAAACGCTTAAGTATATTCATGACGTATGCTCAGTTTAAAAGCGAAATTGTGTTTTACTTAATTAATATTCATTCGTAATGCATGCTTACCATTCATTCGGTTTCATGCAAATACCGTGCACTATCATGTTTCGATATATTTAACCTTGAAAGCCATGCGCCTTATATTGCAATAATTATATTTAAGACATTTTACATAGATTTTTTTATTATCATAGTTATTTTTATTTATTTTTGTATGTAAATTTTATATTTATAACTCATCAAAAATCATCATAGTATTTGATTTAGTTTATACATAAAAAAGTAGTTATGTAATGAATTATTTATGCTACATATTTTACTTGTTTATGATTTCAGCGTAACATTTTTTTAAATAAAAAATATCTGTAATATATTCATAAGATGTTTGAAAAGATCAAAACAAAATACAATGATCTGAGACTCCACCTGCAACAACACTGTTGGATACCCAAGCTTGGATGCTAGAAAAGCCAGGACACGAAAGGATAAAAGGAACTTACCACCAGTTCCGGTTGGACGTTGATGGACGAATCGTCTGCTTTCTTGGATGATATACAGTGTTGTTGCAGTTAAAATCATTTAGTGATACGTGTAATAGTATTTTTATTTTATTTACATGGTTATTAATAAACTATTGGACGCACAAGAAGATATACAACATTGTTACATTTAGAACTCATTTAGATCTTCCCAAAAACGATATACAGTGTTGTTGCAGGGATTGTCTCATCAGTGTACAAGGCTAAGCGAGACGAACCAAAAAAACAATTTCAATGCAGGGATCGTATAATACATATGTCTGAGACATATAATTTTTTTATGAGGCTCCCAAGTAATATTTCATAAAGAAGTGAGTTAGAAAATTACGTAACATTTTTACATTGTGTTTTATTTTCATCATATCGTTATCGATCCCGATGTCTCTCAGTTGCTAAGCGAACGCTCTACGATCTAAGCTATGACCCAGGCGGCTGCCGTGCTAAATTATCGTATGAGAATGTAATGCCTATTTTGAATGATGAATTAGTTATAAGTTTATATTTAAATACGTACAAGAACACACAATTACTGTATTTTCACCTACAAAGGCACTGTTATTAAGCAAATGATAGATATCTCATAGAAACTAAACTATTTTTATTATTGATTTTATTAATTTAATGGAAAGATATGGAAGTATGGGTAATTATGGTACAGAGTTTACGACATGTCTTCGGATGACTTAAGTTATCACTTTATACAGATATAACGTTCACCATTCTCACCCATTACTCAATCTTCATATCCATCAAATAATTGTAAGTTGTATATATGTTACTATGTGGAAACACTTTGAGTACAACTGCACTATCGCCATCTATGGACTAAATTTGATATTCATTTCCTTAAAATAGCATACATGTCACAATGAAAGAAGTATATACAAATTTTGTTCCAATCATTTGGAAAAAATAAATATAGATCCAAAAAAATCGTGTTTGATTTATTGTGTTGATTAACATTGAAGTTCTGTAAAATTAATACCGTCTGTATTAAAAAAATAACTTAATTTATTTAAAAATATAATGACACGATTTTGACTCGTATTTTTATGGTGCTACGCGATTCTTAATAATCAATATGCTTGAAATAAGAAACCAAGGAGATTTAAATAAAAATACTCTCATAGCATTTATGGTCAGTTATTGTATAACTTTTTAACTTCTTTGAATATCTTTGACCGCAACGGAGACACTTTTTCTATTAAGTAAAACTATCTTCGGACTATTAATTGAAACTTCCATCTAGAAGTATTATAATAGATTTTTTAAATATTATATAGTTTTCGCTTAACGTTATAAAATATATTGTCTTTCTTAAATATTCTTAAATTAAATATTAAAGTCACCTCGGTACCAGTTTAAAGATGTCGACACTTTGTGGTCACTGTCAATATTAGTCAAGATATATAAATAACTAATCGTTTATTTTTCCATTTGTGAAATATCCTAATAACATATATATTTGATAACATATTTTTAATATTAATTGCAAATTTTATATTGTTGTTTTTATTTATTTAAATATAAATTATTTATAACGTTATTCTTAAATAATTATATATATTTTTAAATATGAATTAAATATCGCAGACCTATGTTCTGAATAATTATAACTTCACAATAAGAATGTGTTATCCTAATATATTTTTTTTAATTATTATTTTTTTAAATAGGGTTTAAAATAATTATAACAATTCAATATGTGATTTTAGTTAGTTTATTTGACATCTTGTTGAAGTAAATTGTATTTTCCGAAACTGGTTGGTGTATTAAATTCAACTCTTAAAAGTGGTTAAAAACAACGTCATAAAAATTAAATTAAATTAAAAAGATAACTGTTAACAGGTTTAGGAGGATATTATAAGTGACTCTGGCGATCTATTTTAAATATCTACAACATTTTAAATAAATGTTAAGGACAGCAATTATGTATTGACCAATATATTTATTTGAGACACGAAGTAGCTTTATAATAAATGAGGAAACCTAGACCGGAGTTTCGGTAAGGTAACATGTGGCATTATTGAGGCTTTTCTTTCAAAAATTACGGTACATCAAACAAACTCATCGATGGGATATTTATATCTCTCAGGCACTAGCTTTTTGAGGCAAAGTTTTGATAATGAAGCTCTATCACGGTCAGACTATCTTATTGGAGATCGACCTCTCGCCCTTCATCCTTGTACATTCCTAGTGATGACCAACTTCTCCAGGGTTCTCTTATTTTCACATCTTCTGGCTATAAGCCCAAAGTGCAAACTTTTTTTTTTTGCATGTTGTGGAGAGTTTTTCTTTAGTTTAGAGATCCTTAAGAATGTAGATAGAATGTACATTTGCCACGCAGTCCGTGGTAGACGTCAGCATTACTATCACATCATTAATCATCATATTTCTGCTAAATAAATTCAATTTCATTTTATCCATCTTATTTCCAGTACTCTTTTTTCAGGACAAAAGCCTTAAGATTCTGAAAGCTTATGTAAATTGAATAAAAAATCACATGAATAAAGTCAATCTTAAGACCCGTGTCGACGGAAGGAGAGGATTTAATTGAGATACATCTCAATACCGTATACACGTATTGAGATTTTGATCTGGAGATAAACTCAGAGGTTAAGTTGAGATTGGTAGAAAGAAAACTCAACCCAGTGAACACGACGTTCGATCTGACAGCGATATTTGACTCGTGCACATAACACCATGAATCCGAATCTATTCTGAAAAGTTTAAAAAAATTCAGTCATTTATGTAAGTTATTTATTAAATTTTAACTGCTGCTGGAGTGATTCAAAATCAGTCAACTGACGATCGACAACGACATTAGATGTTTGACGTGAAGTAAGGTGCAAGATGGCGAATCTCTGTGTCATAATCATAATGAGATCAAAATCTGTATCTCAAAGAACGAAAATCTCTTAAAAATCTCATTTTTAGACACAAGCCATAAAAGACTATCCAACTGACCGCCCGTCGGCACCCCTTCCTGAATAAAGATTCCCTAGCTGGCGAAACCTCACGAGATGAAGACGTTATCCCGGCATCCCCCACTCCCCGGGTAGATTTATTAGTGTAATTATTTCAGTGACAGGTATACTACAAATTAATAATCCAATTACTATGAGCGTGCCCTTGTTAGCTTAACACGGAGCCTGTCCTCACTTTATCCGGTTTTCTCCGCCGCTAATTGTATTGTCTAATAGTTTAGTTGTGTTACAACATTAAATGGAACCATGAAAAGGCGGCCAAGACATGCGTTAAGGAAGTTATTTATTTGAGTAGAATTTTTTTTCTTAAAATGGGGTGCGACTATTATTTGTACAAAAACAAAACATAAAAAAAAATGAGATACATAGATAACACCTTATTTTTATTTTTCTTCTAGTGCCTTATCCATTCAACAGTAGTCGGCTATCATCACTTTTTTTACTCCTCTCCGCAAAGCTGTACAGCCGCCTGGTCAAACCCTCACCTTAGGTTCTTCAGCCATGATGTTGTCCAGCAATCTCTTCTTCCAGCAATCTTTCGCTACTTTGTGAGGTGCAAGATTTCATACTATTACATATAGATTATTTAAAACAGATTTTTAAAATGAATTGCCCAACTAGCCAAGCTTATTTTAAAACATATTTAATTTTAAAACGTGAAGTTAGCTCTAAGATGTGGTATCTATCTTTTAGTATCTAATTGATTTGTAACTAATTAGAGCTGTTTCCTCGCGGTGGTAGGCAGAGAGGACGGAGTGCTACACAACTCTCGCCTCATTCACATTTAATAGAACAATTTTCCAGTAGGTATCTGGTTTACTTAATCGTACCAACCCTTTCACGGATGTCCTCTATTTCTGGTGCCGTCATTACTCGTGTTAAACATTAATTTTATAATATGTAGGGGTTAACTATTGATTAATAAAATATTTTAAATACTAATTAAATGTATTAATTAGAAATATATACACATAAAATCAATTTTATCGAGAAATATTGTTGTTGCACTACCGGAATTCGAACCTGGATCTCTTTCCAAACCGGGGAAGGTGCATTATCCAAATATGCTACAACGAACCGAATCCATATGTTACACTTTTCAAATTAATACATCTCTCGTTCCATTATTTGAATGCCATCTACTTTATTTTCACGGAATCTCAAATATCATTGAGTAAACAAATGTTAATTGTTAAAACATGTGTTATTGTTTCTATTTTTAAAAAACAACAAAAATTTAAAAATAAACAGTACCTAACACAAATGGTTACTTGATACAAAATTACTAGAAAAAATTTTAGGAGAAAATTTTGGAATGGTTAAATATATATTATGTTGAATGAAAATTAACAAATAACAATAATGAATTTTAACCACAAAGTTAATAATGCCAATTTTGAAAGTATCAAATCATATTTCACAAAACAAATTAACCCAATGAATACAAGACGAAACACAATTTAATACAAAATAAAAGTTAATAATAATAAAATTTAATACAAGGCAAAATGATAGTAAAAATGTGTAAATTACAATATTTAGTAAAGCTTCTCTGGATGTTTAATCGCAATTCGTATAATGTGGAAGTTTTCGAATTTTTATTGTTTTAAATGCTTATTTTTCTTTATTAATCGAAAAAAATATAAATAGTCTTCGCCGTGACTCGAACCCAAGATGCTTCCGGTATATTCTCAAATATTGTAACGTAAAAAAATTTAATATTATACACCTATTTATTGATGTATAAAAAAATGACATACGATATATTTTTCCAAATTCTTAAAGAACGTAAACACTCGATTTTCAAAAAAATCCCCTCGGACACTCGTCGCAATCATCTGGTAGATTATATCAGTAGAGATTCAGCTGACCAAAGATGCGAGTGACATCTGCATCCAGGTTCCTGGCTGATCGCTCGCCGACGACATTTCTTCCGCTCCGCCATGACGAATCTCGCCCAGCGCTAGGGCTAAACCAAGACCGAGCGCCACCGACTCTCTCCTCTCACTACATATTTCACGCTCATCCTCTATACTATTTATGTCCCATTCCTGACCAAATAAACGACTCTACACAAACCGCTCATTTTTCCATAGCTCACTAAGAAAACCCAGACGACTCTGTGTGAAAATATCTTATTCAGTTATTTCTCTTGGACTAACAAGTCAATATATATAAAAAAATTACCATCTTAAATAATATACATTATAATAGTTCCGTTGTTTATTCATTAAACATATTGAACTTCAAAAATTTTTTAACCAGTTAAATAGTTTAATTTATTATTTATGGCCCTTGGTGTTTCATTCATTGATGTAATAAAATAAATAGTTCTGCATTTTTAGCACAGAAACGGTTAAAAATAAACTGTTGTGGTTCATCTTCTAAAGTACAGAAATACATAGAAAAAGAGTACAATTTTAAACATAAATTACAGATGACATTCACTTTTAGAATTAAAAGAAAGAAGACTTATTTATTATTGTTTTAAGCTAAATAAATAATTTTTTATTCGTCTATCCAGCGGTGTTTAAACTCGTTAAGAAGGCAGATATAATTAACATTTTTAATTGAAAGGATTTCTATAGATGTTTGTAGTAATATGCAACACCTTGTTATAAATATGAAGATTTAGAATGACCTGCATTATGCTGATGATACGGTACTTCTAACAAGTAATTTAGTAAAGTTTTTAATATTGAGGACCTATGACTTCCGCTGTACCAAATAATGAGGGCCTACGAAACTTTCGGGTTGGAACTTAACACAACTAAAATTAAATATACATGTTCATTAGTTAACAGAACACAGCTGACAAAGAAAGTCTTCATATTGCTGGAACAAAATGGACTCGGCTCACAATGCAACTCCACAAGTCCCGGTCCTGGTCCTGGGTCGCCCTCACGGCTGACTCCAGTCCAGGGTCTCTCCAGCCAGATGCAGTGTGTCCATCCATTGTTGTAGCACTCTTCCAAGTCTTCGTCCCAAAGTTATGCCCAGAATAATCTCATTTTATAGGCCGTCACTTTAACTCATAACTTAGCCAAATATTAAGAATAATCTTTCATTGTATATATTATTTTTAGGGCTTGCTGCAGTTTAAGAGTAGCCCAAGTTAGTTGAATTTACTTTTACCTCCTAGAACATTAATACGTGAAATACATCAAATATTATTAGAAGGTGGCATCTTCTTTGTGAGTGAAGAAGTAAGAACGATTGACGCTGACCCAGCCAGTAGAGTATGACCAGTGTAATACTGCGTTAGCAACCCATCAGAAGAAGGGGTATCGCCTAGTCCAATATGACGGTAATCAGCATTCATTTAAAGTTCAGATCGCTTTGTAATATATTCAACATAATCAGCTGGATGAATCCCAGCCGCATTCTTACAGTGCCCGTACTCTACATCGCCTCTGCCGATAAGTGCTAGCTCTGACAGGGAGCTGCGGTACTAATATATTTGGTATAACCTTATTAATCAATTTAAGCCACACAGTGTACATGTCAGTAAGTTTCAAATGTTCGGAGCGCCTGTTTTAAATATTTAATCATTTAGTTATCTGATTCAGCTGATTTTTTATACAACTCCTCTTATACTAATTTTATATATATTTTTTTTTAATAAAGTAAAATTTTAATATAAGAAATACTCTGATGAGAATTTCATTAAAAAACTATATGTGCATGATCATTTGAGTAATATATTTATTCCAACGATACGAACATCATAAAAAAAAAATATTATTTATAAATAAAATTACTTCAAACCCTTAAAAATCTATTAAGAAATGTAAATAAAAATATAAGAACACAATTCATCAAACCACTGAAGGGATAGTTATAATAATATATTGTACATAACTCTATCACCGTGAGTTTAATATACAGAATCGGTTAATATAGTTTAATGTATATTTTTTGCAATAAATATCAAAATACATGTTTATATAATTAAGAAAAATAATTTATTTTGACTTAATTCAAACGTAAAAATAGAATTTCATACAAAGATACAAATTCATGGCTTAAAAATATAGTACTACCTTTACCTACCCAAAATGTACTGGTTTATTTTTGTAATTTATTGATTCAAATTACTAGTACTAGTTTCCGAGGACCCAATCAAATTATAAGGGTTATTTATCCAGCTAAAGTCGCGAAGCATTGTTGGAGTGGTGTCAGAAGCGGCGCCAACACTTGCGTTTGGTATGTTTTAAAAAAGTTAGCTTGACATGCAGCATAGTCGAACGATGTTACATTTTGTACCATGGTGTTTAATATTCTTTGCTGAAAAAAATATTAATTCATTAGATACCATAGACAGAGAGGAGAGAGGGTCACAATCTTCTGTTCAACCACATAACTCTCACCTATTCCATATCCATACACCTTCCCATTCACGATTGATTCTATCATTAGGATATGTGGCCACAACAGTCCGTTTGTAAACAATCTCTACTTTTGTCGTATATCTCCGTCGAATACATTTTTACCATATTCTCATTTAATCGTGTATACTATTCTTAAGTCAACTTTTTAATGCCTTTTTATGTTAATTGAATATGCCACACACCCCTGTCATACAATTAATAGAACATAGAAGACAAATTATTTCTGGTAGAAGAAAACTGCTCAGTAGGTGGATCCGTTTCTAGTTACAGTAATCTAAAAATATTTTTTTTAAATGGCAATACGTTGGCTGTTAACGGAAATATATAGACAAGAGTTGGAAGAACTCACGAATGTATATGTTAAGGTATATTAATTAAGTTTTATTAAATCTTTTAAACAAATATGTATAACTTTTAGTACAGAATGTTGTTCGTTATGCAGAAGTTCGTTATGCAGTTCGTTATACAAATATGTATAACCTACACAGCTATTATTAGAATCTTTAATACAGTGAATAATAATTATAAAATATTATTATTTGAAAAAAATATTAAAAATGTATATTTTTCATAGGTTTTTACAGAATAAGTTATATTTTCTCGAAATAAATCTGCTTCCACTACTTGCAGGGCTTACATAATCTATATTAGAGCACAAACCTGTCCATCAATATTGTAATATCTTTGATTTCACTCACATTGTCTGCGATTCCAAGGCCCGAGCTGATCACATTTGAGACAATCCCACCAGCGACATTCATGAAGCAGAAACGTTTAGAAAGTACCCACAATATGCCTCCAAAAAAGTCTCCCGCTGCTGGTGGTGGACAGGCAGCTATATAACTGCTATTGTAGTTCGCGACCCTGGCAGTAATGTTCTGAGACGCTAGCGATATATTTCCGGCGATTAGCAAGGCATCCGCTATATTGGGCTTGCACACATTCGTGAAGTTAGTTATGGCAGGGCCCGACAAAGTGTTTACGTTTGGTTGATACATCTGAAAAAATATTTAGAAAATATTACAAATATTATGATTGCATTGTAAAATTTGATATATCGTCTGTCAAAAATAAGCCAAAATAGAATATGATCACTCTGTTCGACGTTGCGAAGGTCATGATGGCCGGGTCCACGGATGAGATTTCTCTCGGAGATTCTACTCTAGAAGAGATAAAGAACGGGAGTTCTAACTTTCAGTGAGAAATAATTTATGAAATACTAAATTAATGTATTAATTATAAATATATACATATAAAATCAATTTTTCGACAAAATATGTATATATTTATAATTAATACATTAATTTAGTATTTAAAATATCACAGACCTATTTTCTGAATAATTACAACTTCACAATAAGAATGTGTTTTCCTTAATAAAATAATTTATGAACCATCCGTCCATATGTTTTGCGTGCGGATTAGAACGATGCATCCAGTATACACATCTCAGTGATCAAAGTCTCATTGAAAGATCGCTTTGGATAAGGGTCTTAATTATAAAGAAAAAACATGTATCAATGTCTAGGTTTTCTTTACCATTAAAAGTTGTTAAAGATAATCTTTTCCCCTGTCTATGAATTATATAAGTAAAGATGTTCGTAAATTATTAGTATAAATTTATTTAAATATTGTAATATCTCAAAATCTGACTCATTCTTTAGAATTTCAATATTTTGATTTTCTACTTTCTAAATCGTCGATGAAATACTGAATCATAATTAATGATATCTTTATCATTAATGATATATACTTTTGAAATGGCGAAATCGACAATCGAAAACAGAATTATTGTTGAATAATGTGATATTTAAGTACAATTAAGTACCAAGAAATGATGAAGAAAATTAGCAAATATCTTTCATGCTTGGGGGGGGGGGGTTCAGAAATACACGTCCAATTATTTATTCTTTCGACTATTAAAGTATCCTAAATGAAACTATTGCACAAATTGTTAAATACTATCCGCAGCACAGAATAAGATCTAGTGAGAATATTTGCATTATATTATAATAACAGATGGTTGACGTAAAGCCTCGCTACAATTATGGTGACGTGCAAGGGGTATGTTTGCTGCGTCATCACTTCGAGATACCAAATTGCGGAAGAGAAATGAACTATTGCGCACCCTATTTAGTTGAGTTAAATACATTACAGACCGGTTAGTAGCGGTCACAGTGCCATTTTAAATGTGTAAATATTTTTATGTACCGGATATTCTTTTTCTATGTAGTGAGCTAACGTCCGTTTGTCGGTCAATTTGATTTCTAAGCTGTTTTATGTAAATGATTATTTTTGATTATTAATTAAAGGTATATATTGTTAAAATATATTATACGCGTTGGACAATATTTCGGACATCTTGCCAGTAGAAACGACAATGGTGGCTTGCATTGTCGGTAAAATGGAGGGATACACAGGGAGAGGAAAATCATCTCCCCGCTACAAGTGTTTACAAATTTTAACGAAATTAAAATATTTGAAATTCGAAATTTTTATATTATTTTTTGGTCAATACTAATAATAATAAACAGCATATTGGAGATAATAAATCTATTATTTACATAAATATAATATTATCAAATTAAATTGTTGTTCTGTTGCCTATAATATGTTTTGAAGATGCAAAGATCACTTATATCCACGCCCCCTAGTCTCGATCGAACTTTTGTACAAAAGTTGCCTGCAATTGAGAAGCTCCCTCGGACTACACGCTCGATGGTGGAATACGTATAATGATGAGTATACGTATTCTAAAATTTTTCCTCGAACGCCATTCTCTCCGAAAAGTTAATTTAATTTCGGATTTAATTTTTGAAATTGAGTCGTGATTTGGTGCTTGTTGAGTTGAGCTACACGGTATGTTGGACGTCAAATTCGACTGAATTCTGTTCTCCAACTTTTGCATTAATGACTGAGACTGCGCATAGCGGTGAGTTTGTTCTTCCAAAATCACTTATCCTATATGGTCAGATTTCGACTGGTTGGCTACGGAAGCTTCCATATTTCTGTTTAATAACTTTAAAAAGCTTTCAATAACTTTAACTATTGCATTTTTCGTTGGTCTTGTGAAACATTTCTGCATCTCCTTTTTCCACCGTTTTGAAGAGTACTAGATACATTTGTTCGTCTTTGGCTTATTCAAGCTTCGTAATTGTACTTTAACTATAGTGAGATATCATCAAATCACAAATTCTCAAGCACAAAAGACAATGCCGCATCAGCTGAAAGAAGATTTGCATTCTCTCGACAAAGGGCGTCAATAGTAAGTTTCACTGGGAGATGTGCAGAAATAATGTCGTTAATAAATATGATATAATAATGAATATTAATTTTTCATCAAAAGATTTTACTTCGGTTTCCATATTCCATTTATGACACTTCATTGATTTCCTTTGACTTATAGACATAAATACATATGGGTATTGATAACAGCATGATTGCTTCACATGCCGTATAGTCAGATATCATCATTGAAATATTTGAAATCATTGTATTTAATTACACCTAAAAAATAATTAAATTTTTTGTTAAACATGTATTAAATTGACTTCATTTAATTGGTTTAGAAATCTCGAAAAATAACGTGACTAAGACGAACACGAATTATTGAAGAAAAATTTATTTGTTAAATATAATTCGGGTTTTTGGGTGGTGTATGGGTATGTGCGTGTTTTGCTTTTGGCGAGTGACATCCATGATAGTCATTTAACATTTAAAAAACGTGACATAATCTCTGTTAATACTTACGTTTGTTGTGTTAACGTTGTTTTTTATATATTTATCATATTTCCGCTTATAAGCTCCTACTTTACTACAATTTTTGAGAATCAATTCTGAATAACATATGTATCTCATTATATTCTTAACTAAATTATTATTCAGTCAAATTCATTTTATGCAGGTATTAATATATCATAATACGTGACCATCCAAGTATCCAGTGCCGTCTAGTGGACCGTGCTCCAGGGGAACTAAACTATGCGGCCTGCATCATTCAAATCACATATTCGGCACATTTGTTCATTTACTTTACCTTCATCAATATCGCTATCCATTTTGATACCGTGGTTAAGGATACAGTAAACATTATAACTAGTTTAGTCATGAATTCAACTAATATATTCAACAAGGAGCAAATTGTAAAAATAATACCTTAAACTAATGACATAATGGGAACAATTGATATGCAAGATACAGAACCAAACTGCGATTAATTCAAATATGTCATTAGCGACTAGTCTCCCTGATACTTGTGAAACTATCACAGAGATTAATGAAAGATCCCACAGAGAAAAAAAAAACATAATTATTGACAATTATTTTTTCCGGGAGTAATTCTTTTACACAATTCGAAAAATCTAAAATGATCTTCCAAGTGTTAGGAATATACTCTCTCACATAGAAGTACTATTCAGAACCAGGAGATAAAAATTAATAGACTTGGCCAAGTAAGAAACATACCTAGACCAATTAAAATTGAATTTAATGAACACAAATAGCCAAAAATTAACCTTAGTAGAAAACACATTCTTAAGTTTAACTCGAGAATGTACACGTATGAATCAAGCAAAAAAAATTTTTGAATATTAGTTTTATTTTAAATAAATTAGAATCTTAAAATATGAAATTTTCACGAAATTCATAAAAGTGTCAATATCTCGAAAACTAACGATTTCTTACTAAACTCATATTTTGATATTCTGGCCAGTTATGAGTTGGTCTATCAGCCTTCCAAGGTTTAACGTTGACTTTTGGAACATTCTGTATTAAATTAAATTAAAATATACATATGTAAATACAAACAGACACATTTTAAAACATAATTTCCACACGGACAAATACAAATAATGTACAAACCCAAAGAGCACATACTACATTTGGTCAAAGGAACTACAAATATTTTGGACATAAACTGTTTAATAGAATGCTAAAAGACTTAAATCAATTGAATTGTCCCATGAACATGAAACTATATATTAAAACTTGGATTCGTAATATGGGTAGAGCCAGTATTGGTGAACTCACCCAAACATATTGACTCATACCTATATTAATTATTGCTACAAAGTGATCCAAAAATTAAGTCCATTTTAAAATTGTTCTTCATATACACCTTTTATATGGTAATAAATGTAATTCTATCTACTTGTAATTTTAATTAATTGAACAATTGCTTGTAAACTATGCCCGTCTTGACACAGAATTTCTCTAGTGAGACGGGCACAGTCCAAACAAATTTTTATATGGTATTATGTAGTTACTAATAAATAAATAAATATATACAATTATTTTAGTGCTTCCAAACAAATTACGTTCGCTAGACAATAGTTACACAATTGTTACCTTTTTTTACCTAAACATTATCAATAATGACAAAATCAATTACATTTTAACCCCGGAACACATTTTAAGTTCATAAATTAAAAATTTTGAAAAATAAAATTATGTCTATTAGAAACTTGTTATTTATTTACAGTTTAGAAATTATTCTGAACAAATCAGAATGTGTGAACGATAATTACAAATCCCAAATAAGTTATTTTACTCCAGCATCAAATCTGTATAAAAATTATTTTTAATAAAATGCGAGCTATACATAATTGAACACGTGTAGTACTCGGTGATGGGGAATGTTATCAGGAATCTCGTGATAATTCAGGATACTTTGATTTAGATAGGGGCGACTGAATTTAATGATTAAAATCGTGATATTCTTCATTGTTCGACACTACGACATTATCTTTACAGACATAAAAATCTCCCTGTTCGCTGAGTAAATTTACCTTATCCTCAGAATCAAAGTTCTGCTCCTAAGCAGTTGTAATCTGGTCAAAGTTTATCTAAGACCGGAAAAATAAAATAATAACAAGATAGCACTTGTAAATACTAATAACGCTAATATTATTCTTCGTCTTAGTGCACGAGTTTTAAATACAAAAAATCGTTAAGTCTTACCTTTCAATAATAATTCATATGTGTGTGTTTTTTATGAAAGCATGTTTTTTTTTATACATTTATATCAGAAGTTGTACATCATTTTTTACTTTTATTTTAAACTATTACTTAAATAGTACCTGTGATAAATCTTAGATTACCATCAGATTCCCTTGGGGTTCTATCCTCCGATTACTGTCTAATTACTTGAGTTCCAATTTCTTGTAAGCGAAACTCAGTCTTTCCGAGTGACAATATTATACGTTTATTATAACACGTTATACAGTAATATAAATTATAGATTCAGAGATAAATTAGTTATTCAGAAGAAGCTGTGATTGAAGAGAGCTGTTCCCCCATCATAAGGTTCGTCCCCCACCACGCATCCACTCACTTTCATGACACACATACATATACATTTAAAGTGACAGTTCTCACATCCCTCCCCACTTAACTCAATCACGCTCTCATATGTCACACCCCAAAGTCCCTCTGACGCTGGTGGCTGCAACGGTAGTGACACCCGGGGCAGGAGTCCTTCCTCATCTCTAGATTGCACCACAGCAGCTACAGTTGGAGCTGAAACAGTAGAGCACACCGTTAGCCGCCAGCAACCGCTATCGGTCCAACCCGACTGAGGTTCATTGACTTCACCCTGGTACCGAACCTTCATTATCGGACCCAGACATCCTTTTATTCTTGATCTGATTTATGTCTTTTCCAAAGTTGGTGAGTATTCTTGACTCTGATTAAATACACGGCAGTACCTATCCTTTTCCAAATCTCTCCCTTAACCCAGGAAATTCTGTTAGCTGCCCTTGCGGCGTGCACATTGATTCAAATCTTTCAATGAATACACCAGTCAGTAAAACTGTCAGTACATGCTGAAATCAACTGAGACAGATTAAAAGTATTCGGAGACATCTTCCTGTTAAGGCAAACCGCCTACTTATAAATACATTTGTGGTGTCACGTGTGGACTATTGTAACAGCATCTATGCTGACCTGTCAATGTTTCAGCTGAATAGATTACAATCAATTCTAAATGCGGCTGCACGGATAATATATGGAGTTTCCGAATTCTCTCATATAATATTCCATTTACATCAGCTACATTGGCTCCGATTCCCTGAAAGAGTTGAATTTAAATTGTGCTGATTGATGTGCAAGGCGACACACAACATGGCGCCGTGTACCTTCAATAATCTTGTAACCCAGACAAATTAAACGGTAGACGTCAAACTCTCAGATCCGCCTCTATTTTAGCTGCAGGAAGGGTTGTAGAACCGACTAACCGTTGCCAGAAGTTAAGTTACTATGTTTAGTACATTAGCAGAGTAAATAAGAGCACTTAGCGACAAAACTTTTTTTTAAATTGGCCACCTTAATATCTCTACCATGTTTATTAATTAACTAAATAACATATTTTCACACAGAGTCGTGTGGGTATTTTAGTGCGCTATGAAATGAAACGCGCGATTTATATAAAGTTGTTTATTTGGTCTGGAATGGGACAGAAACAGTATAAAGGATGAGCGTGAAATATGAAGTGAGAGGAGGATTTACTCTGCTAGTGTACTATGTTTAGTACATTAGCAGAGTAAATAAGAGCACTTAGCGACATTGTATTAATTTTTTGCATTTATTTTTGGCATTTTTAAGTATCATACAGAATGAATATTTTGTTCCAGGCTAATGTTGTTTTTGAATAACTAATAAATGAAAGACAATTTTATTTAAAATACTAAATTAATGTATTAATTATAAAAATATACATATAAAATCAATTTTGTCGAAAAATATTGTTTTAGCGTCACCGGAATTCGAACCTGGATCTTCATTTCCAATCCGGGGAAGTGCACTACCTTTGTGCTATAACGCCAGTATTTTCCTTGATAAATTTTCGAACCTATATGTTACATTTTTTTCAAATTAATACACCTGTCGCTCCATTAGTAGTATTTTAGTATTTAAAATATCACACACCAATGTTCTGAATAATTACAACTTCACAATAAGAATGTGTTTTCCTTAATACAATTTTATTTATTTTGTGTATTATATTGTTTATTAAAATTATGTATAAAATATGACATCGGCCATGTGGCCGCCTCTGACCGCAACACAAATATGCTCTGTTAAGCATATTTTTAATTTATTCAACATTCTCGCACACTTCGCGTGTTATTTTAACTATTTTATTTCAAATGTTATCCAGCAGCATAGGAATTATTGTTAGCTTATTGGTGTAAACCTTTCTTTTTGAATGTGAGGTGGCACCGTCCTGTCAAAATCACGTGTGTCGTATACCCCATCTCCCCAATTCGGCTACCAAAAAGTTTTCCAGTTTTTAATAACTTCAACAAGTTGTTGAGATGTAAAATTCTATAAAATTAGTTGTAATCAACTACTCTCTGTGACTACAAATTGCAAACTGACAAATTCAACAACATAACATAATAATCACCCTGTATGTATGTATTTGGTACGTTTAAAAAGTGTGAATAATAAATAAAAAATGGGAGTCATTTTGTTCTTTCTGTTTAATGTATAAAAAATCAGTACTCATTTTCGTACATCTTATACAATTATAATGTGACCTCTGTTTCTATTCTGCATTAGGGTTCAATTTTTTTAATTACGCCACTGGCATTAATGATTTCTGAATTCACAATAGGACAAATAATACTGTCTCTAGATTTACGATTTCAGCTGTTGGACTTCCGTATTTATGGCAAATAGGAAGATCTTGAATAACCTGCATTATACTGATGATACGGTACTTCTAACAAGTAATACAGTAAAGTTTTCAATATTGAGAACCTACTACTTCCGCTGGACCAAATAATGAAGGCCTGTGAATATATATTCGGGTTCGAACCCAACACAACTAAAATTAAATATATATGTTCAATAGTTACACAGCTGACAATGAAACTTTTCATATTACTGGAACGAAATGGACTCTGCTCGTAATGCATCTCCACAAGTCCCGGTCCTGGTCCTGGGTCCTCAGCTGACTTTAATCTCTTTAGCCAGTTGCAGTGCGTCCATCCACCATTATGGCTTCCTTCACATCTTCGTCCCAAATTTGTGCCCAGAATAATTTAATTTTATAGACTGTCACTTTAACGCACAATTTAGCCAAATAATAAGAATAATCTTTAATTGTATATATTATTTTTAGGGCTTGCTGCAGTTCAAGAGTAGCCCAAGTTAGTTGAATTTACTTTTACCTCCTAGAACCTTAATACGTGAAATACATCAAATATTGTTAGAAGGTGGCATCTTCTTTATGAGTAAAGAAGTAAGAACGATTGACGCTGACCCAGCCAGTAGAGTATGACCAGTGTAATAGTGCGTTAGCAACCTATCAGAAGAAGGGGTATCGCCTAGTCCAATATGACGGTAATTAGCATTCATTTAAAGTTCAGACCGCTTTGTAAAATATTCAACCTAATCAGCTGGATGCGCGTGGCATGAATTCTAGCCGCATTCTTACAGTGCCCGTACTCTACATCGCCTCTGCCGATAAACGCTTGCTTTGACAGAAACCTGCGGTACTAATATATTTAGTAACCTTATTACCTACAGTAAATTATTATATGTTACACTCGAAACTATGTTACCAATTTAATACACAAAGGGTACATGTAAATATGTTTCAAGTGTTCGGGGCGCCTGTTTTAATTACTTAATCATTTAATTATCTAATTCAGCAGAATTTTAATACAATTCTTCTTAAACTATTGTATAATTTATTTTTTAAATAATGCTAAAAATTTTAAAATAAGGTTACGAACCAAATTACAGGTCCAACGTTACGAACATCGGAATAAAAAAAATATTATTAATAATTAAAACTATAACAAACTTTAAAAATCTGTCAAGCAAAGTATTAAAAAAATATGAACATTGTCATGGGTTATCTTTAACGTCCAGTACCTAAGGAATAAAAATATTAAACAGACCAATCACGTATCTAGCCCCTTAGATCCCACGCGGACAAAACGCATGTCCGTTTCCACCATCGGCTCCCTTCTCTCAGCAGATTCGCTCCGGGTTCCCTATAGCTAGCGACAAACTCCGCCCGCTCAAGATGTAATATTTCCAATCTCGAATTTCAAGAGGTTTGTGATCATTATTCGGACGTAAAAGCTTTATTACTGACATTTGTGATAACATCTGTGTACCGTTGTTCCCGGATTACATTCATTTCCATTCTGCCGTGTGTGAACTAATTCAACGGTTCAAGTGTACACTATCTTATACATTATCGCGCGAGATTTCATCACGCCCTGGCAATCATGTTACTCTCATGTTAATCTCCGCTACAGATCAGCATCGGATTATCTGTATTCTCTCATTCTTCGGACATCTTTACACACAATATTCCAACAGCCGCTCGAGATGAAAACCACGTGTACTTCAACCACCACGTGCCCGACGGTAATCATCTTGATAATCGCCATTGTCTTTTGCATCGTCTCATCGTCTGCACTTTTGCTGGGAAGGACTCCTCCATCCGTCCAGGGTCCGCGACCGGTCCCTTCCGGCTCGCTATTCTAACATCATCTCTGACTTGCCTGATATGTGCAGGTCTACATCTAAATGCAACTAAATTGTGATTACTATTGTACACTATGAGATATTTATTATTTGTTCACATTCATATTTGTGAAAGGTAAGGTTTCATTTGATCGAATAAAAAGCAACATTTGAAATGTAAGGTAAACATAAATATAAATAAAACAACTTTAAAACTAATGAGAATCAGTATCGCTATTATGTACCTCACAATCAAAACATTTTTGACAGATCACTCGTTTGTGCTGTCCACAAACAGATCGACTACATTTTATACACGTCTCGTTGCTCTTTCTGTCCTTTCCAACACAACTACCAATATTGCATATTTTTCTATCATTTTGATGAGAAGTTAAGGAGATAAGTTTCAATGAAGTAAGAATTGTCTGAAAACACAAGGTACCTATGTGAAACCGTACTCGTCCACGCCTGTTGGAAGACTGACTCGAAAGATAGCTGAGACCGCTCAACAACCGCTAAACGCTTGCTTGGGTCGGATCCGACCCGCACCATGGTACCGGAGGGTTAATATATACATTGCAGTTTGACCTGCGCATGTGTGTATTCTTACTTGCATTATCTGTTTTATCTTGTATTTCATGTCATACATGCTTGTCAACAGACACATTGATTTTAGTAATTCTGTTCTACCTTTAAATTCTGCATTATTGAATAAATGATTAGTCATAAAATAACCTAAAATATCTCTCATTGAAGTGTTTTCCTTGAATTTGTCCCTGGTTCCCACTGCACCCACATTTAGAAGGACAATCAATGCACTGTTTGAGCTACCTTAGCAACGGATCAAAGATAATATTTGACATCTTATCACATATTCAAATTTAACAACAGCGAGCAGCCCGCCACAACATATGTAATATATATATAATTGTATTATCACTTATATATAATAAAATGAAAATTAAACCAAGTGTTTCATATTTATATTGTATTCATTTATTATAATAATTTTAATTCATCAGACCAACGAAGAAATAATTGCAATAATGTATTAGACATTAACTTTATATATAACTATCCTGAGTTTAATATATACAATCAGTTAACATAGTTAAATGAGTATTTTTTTCACAATAAATATCAAAATACATGTTTATATAATTGAAAAAAATAGATACATTTGACTATTAATTCATACACAGATACAAATTCATGAATTAAAAATTGATAAAAAATAAAGTGCTACCTTCAGCCCAAAATGTACTGGTTTATTTTTGTAATTTATTGATTCAAATTACTAGTACTAGTTTCCAAGGACGCAATCAAATTATAAGGGGTATTTATCCAGCGAAAGTCGCGAAGCATTGTTGGAGTGGTGTCAGAAGTGGCGCCAACACTTGCGTTTGGTATGTTTTAAAAAAGTTTGCTTGACATGCAGCATAGTCGAACGACGTTACATTTTTTACCATGGCGTTTAATATTCTTTGCTGAAAAAAAATATTAATTCAAATTATTCTTAAAAACATTTTTCATTTATTACCTTAAATGCCATAGGCAGAGAGGAGCGAGGGCCATAATCTTCTGTCCGACTATATAACTCTCGCCTCTTCCACATCCATACACCTTCCCATTCATGCTTGTTTCTATTGTTAGGATATGTGGCCGCAACAGACCGTTTGTAGACAATCTCTTCTTTTGTCGCATATCTCCGTCGAATACTTTTTTACCATATTCTCATTTAATCGTGTATACTACTATTTGGTCAACTTTCCAATTGCTCTTTATGTTATTGAATACGCCACACACCCCTGTCATATAATTAATAGAATACAGAAGACTAACGATGTCTAGGGAGAAGAAAATTTTTCAGGAGGTGGATCCGTGGAGTACAGAATATTATCCGTTATGCAGTAGGTGACCTACTGCATCTGATATTAGAATCGGTAACAGTTTTAACAGTGACAAATAATCATTAATTATTATTTTAGAAAAATATTAAAAATGTATATTTTTCATACGCCTGTAAATAATATTTCGATAAATGCTATCAAAATAAATTATGCAGTTACGTATATTTGCTCGATATGTATCTGCTTCTACTACTTGCAGGGCATACATAATCTGTATTGTCACAATCCTGTACATCAGTGTTGTAATATCTTTGATTTCACTCACATTGTCTGCCATTCCAAAGCCAGTGCTGATCACATTTGAGGCAATCCCAGCAGCAAAATTCATGAAGCAGATACGACTAGAAATTATCCACAATATGCCTCCAAAAAAGTCTCCCGCGGCCGGTGGTGGACAGGCAGCTATATAATTGCTACTGAAGTTCACGACCCTGGCAGTAATGTTCTGAGACGCCAGCGAGACATTTCCGGCGATTAGCAAGGCATCCGCTATATTGGGCTTGCACACATTCGTGAAGTTAGTTATGGCAGGGCCCGACAAAGTGTTTACGTTTGGTTGATACAGCTGAAAAAATATTTACAAAATATTACAAATATTATGATTGCATTGTAAAATTTGGTATATCGTCTGGCAAAAATAAACCAAAATAGAATATGATCACTTTGTCCGACGTTGCAAAGGTCATAATGGCCGGGTCTACGGATGAGATTTCTCTCGGAGATTCTACTCGAGACCAGATAAAGAACGGGACAGAGTTCAATAAGAAATGATTTATGAATCATCTGTCCATATGTTTTGCGTGCGGATTAGAACGATGCATCCAGTATACACATCTCAGTGATCAAAGTCTTATTGAAAGATCGTTGTGAACATGGGCCTTAATTATAAATAAAAAAACATGTATCAATGTCTAGGTTTTCTTTCATTCTTTAGATATAGGATTTCAATATTTTGTTTTTCTGCTTGCGAAATGCCAAATTTATTATTAAAGTACATTTATAATCTTATTGCACCCATTCTTACCGTAATATTCAAATACAGTGAGATCGTCCAATTATTTGTTCCTACGAGTATAAAAGAATCCTAAATGAAAATATTACATGAATTGTTAAATATTATCCGCAGAACACTTGCATTATATTTTAATAACAAATGGTTGAACATGAAGTCTCGCTACAATGATGGAGAAGTGCAAGTTTGCTGCGTCATCACTTAGAGGTACCAAATTGTGAAAGAGAAATGAATTATTGCGCACCCTATTTAGTTGAGTTAAATACATTACAGCCGGGTTAGTAGCGGTCACAGTGCCATTTTAAAAGTACTGAACACATGTAAATGTTTTTTTGTACCAGATATTATTTTTCTATGAAGTGAGCTAACGTCGGTTTGTCGGTCAGTTCTGATTTCAAAGCTGTTTTATTTAAATGATTATTTTATATTATTGATTAAAGATTTATATTGTTAAAATATATTATACGCGTTGGACAATATTTCGGACATCTTGCCAGTAGAAACGACAATGGTTGCTTGCATTGTCGGCAAAATGGAGGGATACACAGGGAGAGGAAAATCATCTCCCCGCTGGATTGAATACAGCTCCAACTAGAATTTATAAATTTTAATGAAATTAAAACATTCGGAATTTAAATTTTTTTATATAATTTTTTGGTAAATATTAATAATAAAAAACAGCATATTTGAAACAATGAATCTAATATTTACATAAATATAATATTATTAAAATATGTTTTGAGGATGCAAAGATAACTTACAGCCACGCCCCCTAGTCTCGATTTGAACTTTAGTACAAAAGTTTCCTGCGATTAAGAAAGCTCGCTCGGACTATACGCTCGTTGGTGGGGTCAATATCAACAATTAGTATATGTATTCTAAAATTTATCTTCGAACGCCATTCTTTTCAAAGAATTACATTTTTGAAATTGAGCCGTGATTTTGTGCTTGTTGAGTTAAGATAAAGGGTATGTTGGACGTCAAATTCGACTGAATTTTGTTCTCCAACTATTATATTAATGACTGGGACTGCGCATAGTGATGAGTTTTTTCTTCCAAAATCACTTCTTCTGTATCATCAGATTTTGACTGAGTGGCTACGGAAGCTTCCAAACATATGTTGAATAACTTTCAATAAATTAGACTATTGAATTTTTCGTGGTTCTTGGGAAATATTTTTTAATTTTCCTTTTTCCGCCGTCAACGCGATGTCAATCAATGACTTTCTAACATAGTTTTTTGCTCATTTAATTTTAGGAATTCTAAATTATATTTATGAGAACGAATTCGGAATTATCAAAATTTGCAATCCCTAGTTCACAAAGAATTAGTAAAAGGTATTACAACTTACGCCAACGCATGCGTCCGCAAGCATACTTGCAATGGGATAGGTAGTCGTCAAATTGTTTTTGTAATTAATTATTGTTGAATTAATTTTGTTGGTCAAATCAGCATTCAAACTCGTCGGTACGAAGGCTTGCTGGGCCAATAAGGTAGCCATGCTCTGCGCGGTCTGATTCAGGGTAGCGTTGTTAGCACCTTTGGCCCAATTGACGGATAAATGTCCCCAGATGATGTCAGTAATTTCACCATTATTTGGCTGAAATTATTGGAAAATGTTAGAGCTCATATAAATAATTGTTACAATATTATTTCAATTCTTTTAAAAGGGTTGTTTAAATATCATAATTGTAGTGATTTTTTAAAAAGCGAGTGCAGTTCTTAATAATATAGGTTACTGCTTTAGAAACATGTAAAGATGTTTTTATGTGCTTACAATTTAAACTATTGTCTTTTTCGTTGGCAGAGATTTCAACACATTTCAATTATTGTTTGTAAATAGAGCCAAAAAACCGTACCGGAATAATTCACAGTCACATTTAATAATATATTATTTTAATTGACAGATTTTACGTTTCGGAAAATAAATTATTTTAAATTAATAATAAGAATACATTTTATGTAAATTTTATACCACTGCTATTTAATAAATCAACACAAATGGTTTCTTCTTCAGGATAAATGTAAAAAAGAATTGGTTATGTATAATGTTTACTTTGCAATTAAGATTTCTTTCTATAATTTCAAATTTATCTTACTGTAAACACCTGGTATTTGTATGCAAAATTTCAAAACCTTCGTTAATGTCAAAAGAATGGGTAGGTTGTTTCTGAAAATCGTTTTTAGTTATATTTTTTTTATTTCATAATTATCTTTACTCACCTGAACCAAATAAAAGATGAATAAGAGAACTGAAACTGACTTGAAGAACATCTTGTAATCTCTACGGACTCCAATTGTGTTGGCGTTTCTGTGAATTCATGCTGTATTTATACGAATAGTTTGTGCATTATTTATGCAAATCCAATACAAATTAATATTTTAAATAATGAACAAGGTATTATTATAATTCGTAGAGGTAAATAATTCAAATTATACTAATATTGTGACACTCGCAAACGAGATATGTGGAAACTTTGGACCAAAAAAGTATCATCTGATATTTACATCCAACTAAGATATTGTGATTTAAAGTTTGGAGATTTGGTTTATCATGTGATTTTTTCATCGCTCTTAGGAATAAATTTGTGGTTTACCTCAAAAACACATTTTTGTAGATAGGTTATGTGCTATTAAGCCATCGATATATCGATACCTTAATTTGTATAGCAGCTAACTCCACCCATTATCAAAAAACCGTTTTTGATTCCATTATTTCCCTATTTTATTTTATTGTTCTATGGTATACTAAATGCCAAAAATTCCCATCAATTTTCTTATTTCTAAAGCTTAACTGTCTCATCTGTCGTTCGATGTCATCATCGTCTTGTCCATTTTCATTGAAGATATATTTTTTTTCCACCTTTCATTATTCTAGATCATGCCAAGCCGTTATGGCTCGTCAGCATGTTTCTTAATCTATTTTTACATGATGAGTACATCATAACAGGTAATAATAAAAGTTATAATTATAACAGGTAATCATTATATAAAGTAATAATAAATGTATATAATAGGTATTTTTTAACTGATTATTCCTATACTCCAAAGGTAGTATTATTTAGTAAAAAATTCCGTAATTCTTTTGATATCTTTGCCGATTGGGTAATGGAGGATTCGTGATTCCAATTATTTGAATATCGAATAATTAATTATAATATATTCGAATATTTTCCTAAAAAATTTAACATAGGAATAATTTACTTCGGATGATAAGTACAGAAATGTTTCAAATGTTTTTCCAAAAATGTAAGATTCGTGATTAATAACTTGCAGAACTCAAACTCTTCGTGGAGATAAAGAGGAGTCAGTATTTTCTCGATAACTGACAAAATTTTAGTTTATATTTAGATTACTTCATATCTCACACCCCACGTGCAAGTTTTTTTTTCACTATTTTATATATAACTTCTTGTTTGTCGACTCAAGTATTTATGAAAGCTAAATACTAATGAATAATAGAAAGCCGACTCCATCGTTGACAAAACAATGTATTGTATTATAAGTGCTTGTTGTCATAAAACCATAAAGATAAGCAGAAGACGTAAAAAAAAGGCAAATGCAAAAGATGTCCGACAAAGGCGTTTACATCTTTATTGTCCGACTTCCATATAGCCGATAGCGATACTTCTGGAAAAAAAAATCGTATACCTGAATGAATGAATGTATGCTTGCATATGACTTCCAGGGTTCGTAAACCTTTGTTTCGTTAAGAAAAATATTAAAAATCTTATGATTTAAATATGAGCGAATACTTTTTAAAGTATTCGAATAACGAATACTTAAAAACAGGCGAATATATTCTCCTATGAATATTTCGCAGAAGAGTCGTGGAGTGGTAAATTCTGTTATTCTGTTTCCGTAGAAATTGTTAGCTATTGGCATTTTGAGTGGCCTATTTTTGATCTGACGAGTTCTGTGGCTGTGTTTTACAGTTATCTTTTCATCTTCATAATGCTTCATTTTTTTTTATAGTAATATAATTATTTGACAGGAAGAACTTTTCAGTATTTAAATTAGATATAGGCAACGTTTCTACTTTGGGATCTTATTTCATCAGGAACAATTATTTTCAGGAGCCTCATTTGCTTGTTCAATATTTTTTCAACGTATGTTTTGTGTTTCTCTCCAAGATAATATTCCATATGATATAATTACTTTGGCTAAGCTTATATAGGTTGATATGGCGACGGGCTTTCCTCCCTGCCCAATCACCATATCGTCAAAGCATCGTTGGTCACTGAGAAGGAGGCGGGGATGGAAATCAATAAGCAATGGTTAAGTACATATTTACAATTTTATTAATTTGATTAGGCGAGAAGAAAAAAAAACCTTAGGCCAAATTCTTAATCTATCTTATGGTCTACTTAATTCTAATCTTAAATTAATCTTAAATCTACCTTAATTAAGTTGGTGATGATTCGGTCCGGGCTTCAGTAATCGATGTCTGCCGCGCGCAAGGCGACCGACGACGCGATGTGGGCGGGACCGTGACTTCAAGTCCGCTCTGCAACTCAATCCTTCTGGTGGGTGGCCTCGTTCACCAGCTCCTCTGAGCTGCTTCCTTCCACCTCCGCTCGAGTTACGCTACCGCTCTGGTCAGATTCCTCCGATTCCGCGCTGTCCTCCATTTCCGCATGATACTTCAGGTTCAATTGTGAGAACTCATCTCCGTTGTTATTTGTTGCGCGAATGGAACTCTCCCTTAACTATCTTGATTAAAGCTGTTTCCACTGTCGTTTCTGAGTGTTGTTGTTTCTAAGCCTTTCCAAGTGTTGTTTCCAAGTGTTTTTTCCAAGTGTTCCTTCCTTATCTCAGATCTTGTTTTTATGCTGGCCGATCTCGAGCGCTGGTCGCCAGCCGTCCGATAGCTGACGGTGGAGTAGGATATTTAACTAGAGAGTTTTAAACTTTTTCTAAATCCAACTTATTTAAGTCCCGTCTGATCCGGGGTAAAAATTCCCTTTAACTCTTCTCAACTGTGTCTCAAGGTGTCTAAGTGACTAAGTGTCTAAGTGTCTCTGTCTAAGTGTCTCTGTCTAAGTGTCTGAGTGACAAAGTGTTTTTTTCACCGCCGCGTCCGGCTTTTTTAAGGACCTCAGGGCGTGTCCTTAACACGTCCCCTTAGACGGTGATTGGTGCTCTCCTTTAGCATTTTACGGCTTAGATCTCCCGTACGAGATCCTAAACCCTTTATTCAGCCGTAAATACGTACTTTCCCAGCCATTTATTATTATTGAAAAGGTACGTCGCCGACAGTATACAATTAGGATTAGAGGCATTTCTCGGAGTTGGACCGTCATAAAATGTCCCTTAGATCCCCCAAAAAAGCAAACACGTTCACTGAGTCTTAATTGGTTACACGGCCCTGTTACCCATGCAAATTCCTTAAGGAATGCGCCGCGTTCGGATTAGCCGATAAGTGCTCTTTTCTTTGTTAATAATATGGGGAAATTCGCGTCACTTCAATCGCCGGCCACATCAAGGTTATCTTAAGGAGATTGTACGTTAATATGTTTTGGGTTGTAATTTAACCGTACAAACTCGGAGTTTAGCACATATATTTTGTATGTGTGTTTCAAAATTGAAATTTTTGTCCAGCGTTACAACGTATTTGTACATATATTGTGTATGTCCAGCGTTACAAGGTACAAGTAAATATATTGTGTATGTGTGTTTCAAAATTGAAATTTTTGTCCAGCGTTACAACGTATTTGTACATATATTGTGTATGTCCAGCGTTACAAGGTACAAGTACATATATTGTGTATGTGTGTTTCAAAATTGAAATTTTTGTTCAGCGATACTCCAAGGTATTTGTATGTATTCACTACTTCCAACTCTTTGCAAAAACCGTATATATAATTGTTATGCATGCATTATTAAGAATGTGCATTTATGTTATTCGTGTTTCCTCTATTATTTTCCGGAGAAATAATATAAATTATCTTGGTTTTAATCTGTTAATAATCAAATTATTGTATGGCCAGGGTATTTAACCTTTGAACGCTCAATGTCGTCCCATCCACCCACACAGGAAGGATATTGCCTGACCCTGTTCCATATTTAAAAGCCGATTATCTGGCATTGCATAAAATATTATGTTCACAAAATGTTGCATGTTGTGCAAACTGTAAGTATAACCATATCATCTGCATTTTCTTCTCTATACACGAGTCTTACTCTCACAGAGAAGAAACAAATGTTAATATATATATATATATATATCCACTTATAGAGAATTGGCGATATGCACCCGCCCTCACCACAATGCGCAGCTAAAATGGCTCAGAGTCAGCGCCTTCCCACCGCACTAAGTTTTCTTGCTGCCTATGCCACCTGTCAACTTTGTCTATAACGGTTGGTTTCGCTTGCGCTATTTCATCCATAATTTTTCGTATCTAACACGGTCAAAGGCTCAAATCTCAAAACTTAAACTCAAAGAAAACTCAAAGATGAACCCGAAGATAGCTGTCACGTTAATTAAAACCTCATTTTCTCAATCACATGCATGTTTTATAGGACTGTGAATACTCAACATGCTACTACAAGGGGTGACAGCTGGATCGCATCTCAAATTCCAGCCAATTCCAAGAAGCCAGCTGTAAGACGTCCTTTGTTGAACAAAGTTACTTTTCTAACTAAATATTTATATTCTGTTTTTATATTCTATGTCATCCTTATAATGTTTTGTTTAATTTCTGCTTGTTTTTATTATAATTCTACTTTCTTACCTTGTTTATACTCTTTTCTGTTATTTTCACCATATTTTTTAATAACTTTTATTAAACTTGTCTTCTTTGGATATCCACTTATTATAACCTTCTTTCGTCCTTTTATTTCTTACTCCTTTTCTTTTACATGCCCTTGCTCAACTATTCTTTACTCTGTTCCTCGCATATTACATGTCTTTAGTCTGTACATCATTTTTCACTTCGTTACATTTACTTATTCTATACTTGCCTCTATTTCATTCTTACTGTTTTTACTATTTATCATATTTTAATTCTTCTTAATTATGCATATATCAGTACATATAAGTGAAAAAATAATAAATTTCTAATGAAAGCCATTAATGATTTCAGAACGGGTACTTCATATGCACCTAGCGAGGCAGGCTGTGGCTAGTAATCTCATGCAAATAATATTTTCACTTATTGTATTAATTATTTAAAAAAGCGTTAATATTAATGCAAACTGGAAAATAAATAATTCTTTAATTAACGCCGATTTATCGGCAAATACTAAATCCTGTATTAAATTTTATTTTAAAAAAAAAATATATGAATATTTGGATTTGCACCCGTCTCTAAGATACATATTTTTTATTCGGTGGTCAACAGAAATATTTTGATAACTAAATTACTATATTGAATCATTCTATTTGCACACAATATCAGAATTTTGAAAAGTGCTAGTTAAATGCAATTAAAGTAATATTAAAAGTTTAGTGAAAATAGACTATATATTAATTGAACCGAATAAAATTCGAAGATAAAATAATTTAAATGGACTATAATATAACATCCATACGGTACTAATAAATATTTGAGCTGGTTTCGAATCAAGACTGTTGATAAGAAACGATGCTTTTAACATCATAAAATTGTAATATTCATAATTATTTTAAATTGTTAACTTTGTTTAACCACTTAATGAATTAAAATACATCTACTAGTTTCGAAAAATATCATTTTCTTTATTTCAAAAACATATGTTATTGTTTCTTTAACATAATCTATTTAAAAAATTATTTTTATTTTTTTTTAGTACGTAACTTAAATTGTTACTTTATGATGCAAAATTACTAGAATAACTTTTATCTCAAATCCTCATTAACTTTTATACTAAATTTTCAACCTGTTTTACCAATATAAAATGCAGCACAATCCTTACAACTGAGTTTATGGACACCAGAATTGTTAATTTTGCTAAGCTTTAAAATATTAAGTATTCGTACATTTAATGCAATAATATATTATGTATAACTAATTCTTGATTTTTGCCAAAATTAAAAAATTTAATTGAGATTTTATTACTTGTTAGCGGATCTCCCTACAGATAACAAACATCGTTTGCTTGAATTAACGTTTAATGAATATAAGTAACAGATCAAATACAATAGTGGGTGATTTAAATATAAACATTGCAAAGACGAATAAATGAACATAATTATAAAGCATAAATAACTATACTCGATGCATGGAAGGTCAATATCCATCTTGCCTTGACCATATGTGGACAAACATAAACAACCCAAAAAAACTGACAGCAACAATTTGTAAAACAAATATAACTGACCACTACATGTGTACACAAATGTATAACATCACCCCAAATAAAGTCTAAAATTTATTATCTGAATATTTTTGAAATGTATTATATTTTCTGATATTAAAATAAAAATATTATTAAATTACGATTCATTGATTAAAATAGAAATATAGTTTTTAAGAAAAACACTTTTATTCTGTGAAGTTGCAATTCAGAACATTGTTTTGTGGTATTTGTAATAAAAATTAAACTCATCAACTAGAAAGATACACAGAAAACATATATTCAACGAAAAAATATTTTATTAAGAACACATTCTCATGAAGTTGTAATTATTCAGAACATATGTTTCGAGTTTCAAAGGTTTTTGAGGTGGATCTCTTTCCAATTCCGTTGGCAATAGAATGTATTTTTATGAAGAATGTATGTATACGCAGATCCACTGACTTGCTCAGGACATGAAGTGCGTGGGTCTGGTTCACAGAATTCACCATTTCGCCTGCCACTCACCTTGCCAGCATTCTCAGGGAAAATAATAAGATTAGTTCAAATTTTTATAAACACAACGTTTAATATCAGATTGACAATTTTGCTTCAATAAAAATAATAAAATTTACTACTATTTCAATATCAAAATCAACATAATTTTGTACAAGTAATAATGTGCTAAAACATTTTGACTCTCAGTAACGTGAAAATCTTCACCTAAGAAATAGCACACACAAATTTGACTAATTTGTCAAGTGACAAGTTTTGGCATCTGCTATCAGATTACTCAAAGGTATTTGAGATTCTATAAAAACAAGGTAGATGGCTCTTTCAAATAATTGAAAGATTAAATGTATTAATACCGAAAAGGTTAGATATGGGTTCGAAAATTTGTCGCTAAAAATATTATAGAGTTGGACCATGCACCTTCTCCAGTTTGGAATGAGATCCAGGTTCGAATCCCGGTGACGCAACAACATTATTTTTTAATAAAATTGATTGTATCTGTATATCTTTCTAATTAATATACTTAATTCATATTTAATAATTCGTACTATTACAAACTCTTAAAAATCTGTCAAGCAAAGTAATTAAAAAAATAAAAACATAGTCGTGGGTTATAATTAATATCCAGTGCCTAAGTAACAAAAATATTTAACAGACCGATCTCGTATCTAGCCCCTTAGATCCCACGCGCACAAAAACGCATGTCCGTTTCCACCATCGGCTCCCTTTTCTCAGCAGATTCACCCCGGGTTCCCAACAGCTAGCGACAAACTCCGTCCGCTCAGGATGTAATATTTCCAATCTCGAATTTCAAGAGGTTCGTGATCATTATTCGGACGTAAAAGCTTTATTACTGACATTTGTGATAACATCTGCGTACCGTTGTTCCCAGATTACATTCATTTCCGTGCTGCGCGTGTGTGAACTTATTCAACGGTCCAAGCGTACACCATCTTATACATTATCGCGCGAGATTTCATCACGCCCTGGCAATCATGTTACTTAATCTCCGCTACAGATCATCATCGGATTGTACGCGCCGCTTTATCTGTATTCTCCCATCCTTCGGAGACCTTTATACACAATATTCCAACTGCCGCTCGAGATGAAAACCACGTGTACTTCAACCACCACGCGCCCGACGGCAATCGTCTTGATAATTGCCATTGTCTACTGCATCGTCTCATAGACTGAACTTTTGCTGGAAAGGACTCCTCCATCCGTCGAGGGTCCGCGACCGATCCCTTCCTGCTCGCCATACTGACATTATCTCCGGCTCGCCCGACATATGTGGAGGTCCACATCTAGATGCAACTAAATTGTGCTCACTATTGTACGCTACGTGATTTTTATTATTGTTCACATTCATTTTTGTGTCCTCACATTATAAGATTAAAAAGTGAGATGCTCTCAGAGAAACATGCCAGTGTTAACATAGTCGATTGAATATAGACATGGAAATATAATCTTACTAGAATTAACCCTCCGGTACTATGGTGAGGTCGCAGGCATCATGACTATGGTTGGGTCGGGTCCGACCCACCCCAAACATGGTTGCTCTCTCATTTGATCGAATAAAAAGCAACATTTGAAATGTAAGGTAAACATTTGGAGTAACTGTAAGTTTCATATAAATAAAACAACTATAAAACTAATGAGAATCTGTATCATTATTATGTACCTCACAATCAAAACATTTTTACAGATCACTCGCTTGTGCTGTCCACAAATAGATCGACTATATTTTACACAATTCTCGTTGTCTTTTCTGGCCTTTCCAACACAACTACCAATATTGCATATTTTTCTTTACTTTTAAAGAGGAGTCAAGGAGATAAGTTTCAATGAAGTAAGAATTCCCTAAAAATATATCGTACCCTTATGAGACACCATACTTGTCCACACATGTTGGAAGACTGACTAGAAAGATAAATGAGACCGCTCTGGTCTGTCATTGTGGTGGGAGTAGCATAGAAAAGTATTTGGCTTGGGTCAGAGCCAACCCGCACCATGGTACCGGAGGGTTAATATATACATTACAGTTTGACCAGCGCATTCGTGTATTCTTACTTGCATTATCTGTTTTATCTTGTATTTAATGTCATGCATCCTTGTCAACAGACACATTGATTTTAGTAATTCAGTTCTACCTTTAAATTCTGCATTATTGAATAAATGTTTAGTCATACAATAACCTAAAATATATTTCATCGGAGCGTTTTCCTTGAATTTGTCTCTGGTTTCCGCTGCCCACATTGAGAAGGACAATCGGTGCTCTGTTTGAGCTACCTTAGCAACAGATTAAAGATAATATTTGACATCTTATCACATAACCTTCAAATGTAGCAACAGCGAGCAGTTCGCTACAACATATGCAATATATATATAATTGTATGGTCACTTATATATAATTAAATGAAAAATAAATCAAGTGTTTCATATTTATATTGTATTCATTTATTAGAAAAAATTTAATTCACCAAACCACCAAAGAAATAATTGCAATAATGTATTATACATTAACTTTATATGTAACCACTGTGAGTTTAATATACACAATTAGTTAATATAGTTTATAATACATTTTTTTGCAATAAATATCAAAATACATGTTTATATAATTGAGTAAAATAATTACATTTGACTTTTAATTCAAACGTAAAATTAGAATTTCATACAAAGATACAAATTCGTAGATTAAAAATTGATAAATAATATAGTGCTACCTATAGCCCAAAATGTACTAGTTTATTTTTGTAATTTATTGATTCAAATTACTAGTACTAGTTTCCGAGGACGCAATCAAATTATAAGGGGTATTTATCCAGCGAAAGTCGCGAAGCATTGTTGGAGTGGTGTCAGAAGTGGCGTCAACACTTGCGTTTGGTATGTTTTAAAAAAGTTAGCTTGACATGCAGCATAGTCGAAAGATGTAACATTCTGTACCATGGCGTTTAATATTCTTTGCTGAAAAAAAATATAAATTCAAATTATTCTTAAAAATATTTAGATGCCATAGACAGAGAGGAGCGAAGGTTACAATCTTCTGTCCGACCATATTACTCTCGCCTCTTCCACATCCATACACCTTCCCATTCATGCTTGTTTCTATTGGTAGGATATGTGGCCACAACAGACCGTTTGTAAACAATTCCTACTTATGTCGTATATCTCCGTCGAATACTTTTTTACCATATTCTCATTTAATCGTGTATACTACTATTTGGTCAACTTTCCAATTACTCTTTGTGTTATTGAATACGCCACACACCCCTGTCATATAATTAATAGAACACAGAAGACAAATGATGTCAAGGTAGAAGAAAATTATTCAGGAGGTGGATCCGTTTCTAGTTACAGTAGACTAAAAATATTTTTTTAAATGATAAAACGTTGGCTGTTAACGTAAATATATAGACAAGAGTTGGAAGAACTCTTTTAATAAGAATGTGTATGTTAAGGTAGTAATTAAGTATTATTAAATCTTTTAGACAAATATGAGTTTTAACAGTGAATAATAATAACAAATTATTTTATTATATTAGAAAAATATTTAAAATATATATTTTTTATACGTCTTCAAATATTATTTCGATAAATGCTATCAAAATAAATTATGCAGCTAGATATAAATCTGCTTCCACTACTTGGAGGGCATACATAATTTATATTAGAGCACAATCCTGTCCATAAATATTGTAATATCTTTGATTTCACTCACATTGTCTGCCATTCCAAGGCCCGAGCTGATCACATTTGAGACAATCCCACCAGCGACATTCATGAAGCAGAAACGTCTAGAAAGTACCCATAATAAATTTCCAAAAAAGTCTCCCGCGGCCGGTGGTGGACAGGCAGCTATATAACTGCTATTGTAGTTCGCGACCCTGGCAGTAATGTTCTGAGACACCAACGACACATTTCCGGCGATTAGCATGGCATCCGCTATATTGGGCTTGCACACATTCGTGAAGTTAGTTATGGCAGGGCCCGACAAAGTGTTTACGTTCGGTTGATACAGCTGAAAAAATATTTACAAAATATTATGATTGCATTATAAAATTTGATTTATCGTCTGGCAAAAATAAGCCAAAATAGAATATGATCACTCTGTCCGATGTTGCAAAGGTCATAATGGCCGGGTCGTATAATCGGGTGTTTCATAATCAGTTAATGTATTTTTCCGGATAGGAAGATATCCAGGTTCGAATCCCGGCAGCAACAACAATGTTATTTCGATAAATTTATTTTATATGTGTATCTTCCTAATTAATACATATAGTTTGTATTACATTATATATAATGTTTACATTATATTACATTAATATAATTATAATATATTACATTATATATAAAGTATATGTTAAGTAAGGACTTAATGCGTTCAATTGAGAAGAATATTCTAAAGTTTTTCTTCGAAAGCCATTTTCGTCACAGAATTTGAGCCGTCATTTGGTGCTTGTTGAGTTGAACTAGACGGTATGTACTAGACGGTATTTTGTTCTACAACTTTTGCATTAATTACTGGAATAGCGCGTAGCGATGAGTTTGTTCTTCCAAAATCACTTATTATATATGGTCAGAATTCATTTGGTTGGCTGCGGAAGCTTTCATATTTCTATTGAATGACTTGAAAAAGCTTTCGATAACTTTGACTATTGCATTTTTCGTTGGTCTTGTGAAATATTTTTGAATCTCCCTTTTTCCACCGTTGTCAAGAGTACTAGATACATTTGTTCGTCTTTGGCTTATTCAAGCTTCGTAATTGTACTTTAACTATAGTGAGATATCAAGTATTTATATCCCAAATTCTCAAGTATTAATAAAAGAGCATGCCGCACCAGCTGAAAGAAGATTTGCATTCTCTCTACGAAGGGCGTCAAGAGTAAGTTTCACCGGGAGAAGTGCAGAAATAATGTCGTTAATAAATATGATATAATAATGAATATCAATATCAGACGCGATGTCAATCAATGACTTTCTAACACAGATTTTTCGCTCATTTAATTTTCTTAATTATATTTATGAGAACGAATATCGGAATTATCAAAGTTTCGAAATTTTGTTTGCAATTCCTGGTTCACAAAGAATTAGTAAAATGTATTACAACTTACGCCAGCGCATGTGTCTGCAAACACACTTGAAATGGAATAGGTAGTCGTCAAATTGTTTTTGTAATTAATTATTGTTGAATTAATTTTGTTGATCAAATCAGCATTCAAACTCGTCGGTACGAAGGCTTGCTGGGCCAATAAGGTAGCCTTGCTCTGCGCGGTCTGATTCAGAGTAGAGTTGTTAGCACTGTTGACCCAATTGACGTAATAACCCCAGATGATGTCACGGATTTCACCATTATTTGGCTGAAATTGGAAAATTTTAGAACTCACATAAATAATTGTTGCAATATTATTTAATTTGTAATTTAAGTGTAAATATCATAATTGTAGTGATTTTTTTAAAAGCGAATACAGTTCTTAATAATATAAGTTACTTCTTTAAAAATATGAACTGATATTTTCATGCCCTTATAATTTTAAATACTAATTTAACATATATATTTATAATTAATACATTAAATTAGTATTTATTTACTTATGTTCTGAATAATTACAACTTCACAATAAGAATGTGTTCTCCTTAATAAGCTTATAATTCTAACTATTCTATTTTTCATGAGCAGAGATTTTAACAGATTTTCAATTACTATTTGTAAATACAGCCTTAAAAGCGTACCACAATAATTCACATTCACATATAATAATATATTATTTTAATTGGGTAACTTTACATGTCTGCAAATAAATTGTTTTAAAATAATTTAAGAAAACACTTTATATATATTTTTTACCACTACTATTTAATAAATCAAGACTAATGGTTTCTTCTTCAAGATACATGTATTAAAAATTAAAAAATACAACCATAGACAAAAACAAAACTGTAAATATAAGTGGTGGGGAATTAGTGTGAAAACTAATTTAAAAGCTGACTATTTGCAATGTTATTTTAATTTTTAAGAAAGGTTGCGTACATATTATAAATTTAACCTTTTTCTAACGCAAATATAATTCTTAATAATTAAAATTACTTCTTTAAAAACATGATCTAATTTTTTTATGTACTTATTACTCAAACTCTTGTCTTTTTCATTGGCAGAGATTTTAAAACATTTTCTATTTACTGTTTATGGATACAGCAAGAAAACCATACAACAATAATTAACTTCCACATATTAAAACATGTTGATTTAATTTAGTGATTTTACGATAGATAAAATAAATAGTTTTTAATTAATAATAAGAAAACAATAAATATATATCTAATATCACTGTCATTTATAAATCAAGGCCAATGGTTCCTTCTTCAGGATACAATGTATTCTTAAATAAAAATTCAAGTCTAGAAAAAAAAAAGTGGGGAACTGATTAGGAACTACTGTAAAAATTAATTTAAAAGCTGACTATTTGCAAAAAAGAATTAGTTATGTATAATGTTTACTTTGCAATTAACACTTTTTCTTATTTCTATAATTTCTAATTTGTCTAACTGTAAACCCCTAGCATTTGTGCGTAAAATTTCAAAACCCTCATTAATGTCAAAATAATGGTTTGTTTCCGAAAATCATTTTTAGTTGTTTTTTTTTAAATTTCTAATTATCTTTACTTACCTGAACCAAACAAAAAGTGATGAGGAGAACGGAAACTGACTTGAAGAACATCTTGTAATCTTTACGGACTCGAATCGTGTTGGCGTTCCTATGAATTCAGGCTGTATTTATACGAATAGTTTGTGCATTATTTATGCAAATGCAATGCAAATTTAATATTTTAAGTAATAAAGAAGGTATTATTATAATTCGTAATACTTTATTTTTTTTAATCCAGGAGAGGTAAATAATTCAAATTATACTAATATAATGACGCCCGCAAACGAGATATATGTAAACTTTGAAACAAAAAAGTGTCATCTGATAATTAAATCAAACTGAGATATTTGTTCTTCAATGTTTCGAGACGTGATTCATTAAGTAATCATGTTCGTCACTCTTGGGAAAATATTTACTTTTGTCACGAATTCAACCGTATATTTTGAATAAATTTTCAGTTTACCTCAAAAACACATTTATGTAAGAAAGGTTATGTGTTATTATGCCATCAATATTAATTTGCATAGCAGCTAACTCCACCTATTGTCAAAAAACCGTTTTTAATGCCATTATTTTCCTCTTTTATTTTATTGTTCTATGATACACTAAAAGCCAAAATTTCCCATCAATTTTAAAATACGTGAAATCACGTGTATAAAAATAATAAATAAGTACTAGGTGCTGAAATACTTGAAAAAACCTTCAATACCTTCTCCTGATACAAGGGTTGATGGCACCAGAAATAGAGAACGTCCGCGGAAATCATAATCACTATATTATCATAGAGAATCAGCTAACTCCCAATAATATTTTACAATTTTCGTAAAGAAATCCAGCTAACTCCAAATATTACCTCTTAGTACGAGATAAATCAAAATGTCAATATAATTTCTCAGCCACCCTTTTCTTATTTCTAAAGCTTAACTGTCGTTCGATGTCATCATCGTCTTGTCCATTTTCATTGAAGATATTTTTTTTACAAATTTTCTATTCTAGATCATGCCAAGCCGTTATGGCTTGTCAGCATGTTTCTTAATCTATTTTTCCATGAATAGTACATCATAACAGGTAATAATAAAAGTTTTAATTATAACAGGTAATCATTATAAAAAGTAATAGTAAAATGTATATAGCAAGTATTTTTTAACTAATTGTTCCTATATTCCAAAGGTTGTATTATTTAGTAAGAAATTCTGTAATTCTTTTGATCTCTTTGCCGGTTGGGTAATGTTCTTGATATAATCGGGCAGTTTGTTGAAGAGTCGTGGAAAGGTAATTTCTGTTATTCTGTCTCCGTAGAAATTGTTGGCTATTGTTACTTTGAGTTGCTTATTTTTGATCTGACGAGTTCTGTGGCTATGGCTTTTACAATTATCTTTTCATCTTAATAATGCTTTGTAATTTTTTTATATTAATATAAAGGTTTGACAGAAAGAACTTCGCAGTATTTAAATAAGATATAGTAATCGTTTCTGCATTGGGGTCTTATTTCATTCCATGTGATATTACTGCTTCTGTTAAGTTTATATAACTTATCTTAGGGAGATTGAATGTTAATATGTAATTTAACCATACAAACTCTGAGTTTAGCACATATATTGTGTATGTGTGTTTCAAATTGAAATTTGTATCCAGTGTTACTCCAAGGTATTTGTATTTTGCTTTTATGTAATTCGTCTTCCCTCTATTATTTTGCGGAGAAACAATATAAATTATCTTGATTTTGCTCTGTTAATAATCAAATTATTATGTGGCCAAGGTATTTAACCTTTGAACGCTCAATGTCGTCCCATCCAGTCACACAGGAAGGATATTGCCTGACCCTGTTCCATATTTAAAAGCCGATTATCTGGTATTGCATAAAATATTATATTCACTGGCGTATGTTTCGCAAATCTGTAATTCTAACCATGTCATCTGCATAACTAATATGGTTCACATTGGTTCCGGGTGCGTGACAGTCAATTTTTGTATCAGATAGTCGCTCGCTCAATTCGTCCGTGTGTATACTAAAGCGAATTGGCGATATGGACCCGCCCTCACCACAATGCGCATGTAAAATGGCTCGAAGTCAGCGCTTTCCCACCGCACTAATTTTTCTTGCTGCCTATGCCACCTGTCAACTGTGGCTATAACGGTTGAGAAACGTTTCGCTTGCGCAGATTCATCCATAATTTTTCATATCTAACTGCGTCAAAGGCTTAGCTCAAATCAAGAAAGCACGCGTATATCGTGATTTTTCGACTTTTGAAATTGCTCACAATTTGTTTATCGACAAATATCACATTCTCATTTGACAGAATCTTTTTAATTCCATTTGATTTTCTTTAGTATTCATATAGTATATCTGTGGACGTCTGGTTCATATTTAAGAAACGTGCTGAACCTGAAACAAGTACATAATGTGTATTTCGAACTCTCTCAGAGCATCATAATATATGACGTTATATGCCATATACTATGATGCATGGTATAGCGGGTTAGGATGGACCCGCTATCACCATACTCAACCCACTGATTTAAATGCAAAAAGTCATCAAATCAAAGCCTCAATAAATCCTTTCATTACGAATCAGAGCCATTATTACAAACGCTGAAAATGCTAAATAAAAGGCAACCATTTATAAAAATGCTGCTGAAAGACTTGTATGAAAACAGAACCCTGCGCTTAATCACACATTCTAAGTGTACTCCAGAGAAAACTCAAAGAAGAACCTGAAGATACCTTTCCTGTCAATTAAAACCTCATTTTCTCAAACACGTGCATGTTTTATAGGACCGCGAATACTCCACATGCTACTACAAGAGATGACAGCTGGATCGCATCCCAAATTCTACGTGTTTATAAAGGTTTGGCTTTTCAAAATAAGAGGTCCTTTGTTGATCAGAGTTACTTTTCTAACTATTTATTTTCTGTTCTTATATTCTATCTCATCTGCTTGTTTTTATTATAATTCTACTTTCTTACCTTGTTTATACTCTTTTCTGTTATTTTCACCATATTTTTTAATAACTTTTATTAAACTTGTCTTCTTTGGATATCCACTTATTATAACCTTCTTTCGTCCTTTTATTTCTTACTCCGTTTCTTTTACATGCCCTTGCTTAACTATTCTTTACTCTGTTCCACGCATATTACATGTCATTAGTCTGTACATCATTTTTCACTTCGTTACTTTAACTTATTCTATACTTGTCTCTATTTTGTTCTTACTGTTTTTACTATTTACCATATTTTAATTTCTTCATACTCATACAAATATAAGTACATACAAATATTAAAACACATAATAAATTGCGAATGAAAGCCATTAATGATTTCAGAACGGGTACTTCATATGCACCTAGCGAGGCAGGCAGTGGCTAATAATCTAGCATGCAAATAATATTTTCACTTATTGTATTTAAAAAGGCTTTAATATTAATGCAAACTGTAAAAAAAATATTTTTTTAATTAACGCCGATTTATCGGCAAATACTAAATCCTGTATTCAATTTTATTTAAAAAAAAAAGAAATTATGATTATTTGGATTTGCACCCGTCTCTAAGATACTTATTTTTTATTCGGTGGTCAACAGAAATATTTGGTTAACTAAATTACTATATTGAATCATTCTATTTGCACTTAATATCAGAATATTTAAAAGTGCTAATAAAATGCAATTAAAGTAATATTAAAAATTTTGTGAAAATAGACTATATATTAATTGTACCGAATAAAATTCGAATATAAATTCATTTAAAAGGGGTATAATATAATATTTGTGGCAAATCTATTCACGACAGAGTAAAGAATGAAGAAATAAGGAAAAAATGTAAAGCTGATGTTAGTATAGTGAGTAACATTAAGAAAAGATTACTTAGGTGGTTTGGTCATATGGAACGGATGAATGAGGAGAGAAAGTTAAGAAAGATATACGACGCAAGTGTTGATAAAACCAGAAATAGAGGACGTCCGCGGAAGACTTGGCATGACCAGGTAAACTAGATAATGGAGGATGGTTCTGTTAGAAACTTCAACAATCGGCGAGCTTGTATGAGAAGATGTATGAATGTGGATGAGGCGAGAATTGTGTGTCAGGACAGAAGAGTGTGGCGCCCTATCCGCTCTGCCTACCCCCGCAGAGAAACGGCGTGATGGTAAGCATACGGCACTAATAATATTTGAGCAGTAATTAATATTTGGTCTCGAATCAAGACTTGATAAGAAACGATGCTTTTAACATAATAAAATTGTAATATTCATAATTATTTCAAATTGTTAACTTTGTTTAACCACTTAATTAATCAAAATACATCTACTAGTTTCGAAGAATATCATTTTCTTTATTTCAAAAACATATGTTATTGTTTCTTATAGAATCTATTTAAAAAAAAAACAATAATTATTTTTAGTACGTAACTAAAATTGTTATTTAATGATACAAAATTACTAGAATAATTTTTATCTCAAATCCTCATTTACCAATATAAAATGCAGCACAATCCTTACAACTAAGTTTATAGACATCAGAATTGTTAATTTTGCTAACAATTCACAGAATTCACCATATCGCCTGCCACTCACCTTAGCCAGCATTCTCAGGGAAAATATTAAGATTAGTTAAAATTTTTACAGTTTGACCTGCGCATGTGTGAATTCTTACTTGCATTATCTGTTTTATCTTGTATTTCATGTCATGCATCCTTGTCAACAGATACATTGATTTTAGTAATTCTGTTCTACCTTTAAATTCTGCATTATTGAATAAATGTTTAGTCATACAATAACCTAAAATATATTTCATCGGAGTGTTTTCCTTGAATTTGTCTCTGGTTTCCGCTGCCCACATTGAGAAGGACAATCGGTGCTCTGTTTGAGCTACCTTAGCAACAGATTAAAGATAATATTTGACATCTTATCACATAACCTTCAAATGTAGCAACAGCGAGCAGTTCGCTACAACATATGCAATATAAACATATATATATGATTGTATTGTCACTTATATATAATTAAATGAAAAATAAAGCAAGTGTTTCATATTTATATTGTATTCATTTATTAGAAAAAATTTAATTCACCAAACCACCAAAGAAATAATTGCAATAATGTATTAAGCATTAACTTTATATTTAACCACTGTGAGTTTAATATACACAATTAGTTAATACAGTTTATAATACATTTTTTTGCAATAAATATCAAAATACATGTTTACATAATTGAGTAAAATAATTACATTTGACTTTTAATTCATACGTAAAAATAGAATTTCATACAAAGATACAAATTCATGGATTAAGAATTGATAAAAAATATAGTGCTACCTATAGCCCATAATGTACTAGTTTATTTTTGTAATTTATTGATTCAAATTACTAGTACTAGTTTCCAAGGACGCAATCAAATTTTAAGGGTTATTTATCCAGCCACCATCGCGAAGCATTGTTGGAGTGGTGTCAGAAGTGGCGTCAACACTTGCGTTTGGTATGTTTTAAAAAAGTTAGCTTGACATGCAGCATAGTCGAACGATGTTACATTTTGTACCATGGCGTTTAATATTCTTTGCTGAAAAAATATATAAATTCAAATTATTGTTAAAAACATTTTTCATTTACTAACTTAGATGCCATAGACAGAGAGGAGTGAGGGCCATAATCTTCTGTCCGACCATATAACTCTCGCCTCTTCCACATCCATACACCTTCCCATTCGTGCTTGTTTCTATTGTTAGGATATGTGGCCACAGCATACCGTTTGTAGACAATCTCTACTTTTGTCGTATATCTCCATCGAATACTTTTTTACCATATTCTCATTTAACCGTGTATACTATTCTTTGGTCAACTTTGCAATCACTCTTTATGTTAATTGAATATGTCACACACCCTTGTCATATAATTAATAGAACATAGAAGACAAATGGTGTCTGGATAGAAGACAACTGTTCAGGAGGTGGATCCGTTTCTAATTACAGTAGTCTGAAAATATATTTTTAAATGGTAATACGTTGGCTGTTGACGGAACGATATAGACAGGAATTGGATGAACTCTTTTAATACAAATGTGTAGGTTAAGGTAGTAATTAAGTATTATTAAAACTTTTAGACAAGTATGAGTACAGAATATTGTCCGTTATGCAGAAGGTGATCTACTGCATCTGATATTAGAATCAGTAACAGTTTTAACAGTGAATAATAATAATAAATTATTATATTAGAAAAATATTTAAAATATATATTTTTTATACGTCTTCAAATATTATTTCGATAAATGCTATCAAAATAAATTATGCAGCTAGATATAAATCTACTTCCACTACTTGCAGGGCATACAATATTTATATTAGACCACAATCCTGTCCATGAATATTGTAATATCTTTGATTTCACTCACATTGTCTGCCATCCCAAGGCCCGAGCTGATCACATTTGAGACAATCCCACCAGCGACATTCATGAAGCAGAAACGACTAGAAAGTGCCCATAATAAATTTCCAAAAAAGTCTCCCGCGGCCGGTGGTGGACAGGCAGCTATATAACTGCTATTGTAGTTCACGACCCTGGTAGTAATGTTCTGAGACGCCAGCGAGACATTTCCGGCGATTAGCAAGGCATCCGCTATATTGGGCTTGCACACATTCGTGAAGTTAGTTATGGCAGGGCCCGACAAAGTGTTTACGTTCGGTTGATACAGCTGAAAAAATATTTACAAAATATTACAAATATTATGATTGCATTGTAAAATTTGATATATCGTCTGGCAAAAATAAGCCAAAATAGAATATGATCACTCTGTCCGACGTTGCAAAGGTCATAATAGCCGGGTCCACGGATGAGATTTCTCTCGGAGATTCTACTCGAGACCAGATAAAGAACGGGACAGAGTTCAATAAGAAATGATTTATGAATCATCTGTCCATATGTTTTGCGTGCGGATTAGAACGATGCATCCAGTATACACATCTCAGTGATCAAAGTCTTATTGAAAGATCGTTGTGGACATGGGCCTTAACTATAAAGAAAAAAACATGTATCAATATCTAGATTTTCTTTCATTCTTTAGATATAGGATTTCAATATTTTGTTTTTCTGCTTGCGAAATGCCAAATTTATTATTAAAGTACATTTATAATCTTATTGCACCCACCCCTACCGTAATATTCAAATACAGTGAGATCGTCCAATTATTTGTTCCTACGAGTATAAAAGAATCCTAAATGAAAATATTGCATGAATTGTTAAATATTATCCGCAGAACACTTGCATTATATTTTAATAACATATGGTTGAACGTGAAGTCTCGCTACAATGATGGAGAAGTGCAAGGGGTATGTTTGCTGCGTCATCACTTAGAGATACCAAATTGTGAAAGAGAAATGAATTATTGCGCACCCTATTTAGTTGAGTTAAATATATTATAGCCCGGTTAGTAGCGATTACAGTGCCATTTTATATGTACTGAACAAATGTAAATATTTCTTTGTACTAGATATTATTTTTCTACGTCGGTATGTCGGTCAGTTCTGATTTCGAAGCTGTTTTATGAAAATGATTATTTTATATTATTGATTAAAGATATATATTGTTAAAATATATTATACGCGTTGGACAATATTTCGGACATCTTGCCAGTAGAAACGACAATTTTTTGGTAAATATTAATAATTAAAACAGCATACTTGAGATAATGAATCTGACATTTACATAAATATAATATTATTAAAATATGTTTTGAGGATGCAAAGATGACTTACAACCACGCCCCCTAGTCTCAATTTGAACTTTAGTACAAAAGTTTCCTGCGATTAAGAAAGCTCGCTCGGACTATACGCTCGTTGGTGGGGTCAATATCAACAATTAGCATATGTATTCTAAAATTTTTCTTCAAAAGCCATTCTTTTCAAAGAATTAAATTTTTGAAATTGAGTCGTGACTTGGCGCTTGTTGAGTTAAGCTAGACGATATGTTGGACGTCAAATTCGACTGAATTTTGTTCTCCAACTTTTGCATTAATGACTGGGACTGCGCATAGTGATGATTTGTTCTTCCAAAATCACTTCTGTATCATCAGATTCCGACTGGGCGGCTACGGAAGCTTCCATATATATGCTGAATAACTTTAAAATGCTTTCAATAACTTAGACTAGAAATTTACGTGGGACATGGGAAATATTTTGTTGATCTCCCTTTGTCTGCCGTCGTGTAAATACTAAAGAGTTCCAGATACATTTGTTCATCTTTGGCTTATTCAAGCTTCGTTATTGTACTGCAACTATAGTGTGATATCATCAAATCCCAAATTCTTAAGTATAAAAGACAATGCCGCATCAGCTGAAGGAAGATTTGCATTCTCTCGACAAAGGGCGTCAACAGTAAGTTTCACTGGGAGAAGTGCAGAAATAATGTCGTTAATAAATATGATATAATAATGAATATCAATATCAGACGCGATGTCAATCAATGACTTTCTAACACAGATTTTTCGCTCATTTAATTTTCTTAATTATATTTATGAGAACGAATATCGGAATTATCAAAGTTTCGAAATTTTGTTTGCAATTCCTGGTTCACAAAGAATTAGTAAAAGGTATTACAACTTACGCCAGCGCATGTGTCTGCAAACACACTTGAAATGGAATAGGTAGTCGTCAAATTGTTTTTGTAATTAATTATTGTTGAATTAATTTTGTTGATCAAATCAGCATTCAAACTCATCGGTACGAAGGCTTGCTGGGCCAATAAGGTAGCTATGCTCTGCGCGGTCTGATTCAGAGTAGCGTTGTTAGCAGAATTGGCCCAATTGCCGTATAAACGCCAGATGATGTCACGGATTTCACCATTATTTGGCTGAAATTATTGGAAAATATTAGAGCTCATATAAATAATTGTTACAATATTATTTCAATTTTTTTAAAAAGGTTGTTTAAGTATCATAATTGTAGTGATTCTTTAAAAAGCGAGTGCAGTTCTTAATAATATAGGTTACTGCTTTAGAAACATGTAAAGATGTTTTTATGTGCTTACAATTTAAACTATTGTCTTTTTCGTTGGCAGAGATTTCAACACATTTCAATTATTGTTTGTAAATAGAGCCAAAAAACTGTACCGGATGAATTCACAGTCACATATAATTATATATTATTTAATTTGAGTGATTTTACGTTTCTGAAAATAAATTGTCTTAAATTAATAATAAGAAAACCTTTTTTTGTATACTTTATACCACTGGTATTTAACAAATCAAGGCCAATGGTTCCTTCTTCAGGATACAATGTATTCTTAAATAAAAATTGCAAGTCTAGAAAAAAAAAAGTGGGGAACTGATTAGGAACTACTGTAAAAACTAATTTAAAAACTGAATTTTGCAAAAAAGAATTGGTTATGTATAATGTTTTCTTTGTAATTTACACTTTTTCTTAATTCTATAATTTCTAATTTATTTAACTGTCAACCCCTGGTATTCGTATGTAATATTTCAAAACCCTCGTTAATGTCAAAAGAATGGTTTGTTTTAATTTCTAATTATCTTTACTCACCTGAACCAAACAAAAAGCGAAGAGGAGAACTGAAACTGACTTGAAGAACATCTTGTAATCTTTACGGACTCGAATCGTGTTGGCGTTCCTATGAATTCAGGCTGTATTTATACGAATAGTTTGTGCATTATTTATGCAAATGCAATGCAAATTTAATATTTTAAGTAATAAAGAAGGTATTATTATAATTCGTAATACTTTATTTTTTTTAATCCAGGAGAGGTAAATAATTCAAATTATGCTAATATAGTGACGCCCGCAAACGAGATATATGTAAACTTTGAAACAAAAAAGTGTCATCTGATAATTATGTTCGTCACTCTTGGGAAAATATTTACTATTGTCACGAATTCAACCGTATATTTTGAATAAATTTTCAGTTTACCTCAAAAACACATTTATGTAGAAAGGTTATGTGTTATTATGACATCGATATTAATTTGCATAGCAGCTAACTCCACTTATTGTCAAAAAACCGTTTTTTATGCCATTATTTTCCTCTTTTATTTTATTGTTCTATGATACACTAAAAGCCAAAATTTCCCATCAATTTTAAAATACGTGAAATCACGTGTATAAAAATAATAAATAAGTACTAGGTGCTGAAATACTTGAAAAAACCTTCAATACCTTCTCCTGATACAAGGGTTGATGGCACCAGAAATAGAGAACGTCCGCGGAAATCATAATCACTATATTATCATAGAGAATCAGCTAACTCCCAATAATATTTTACAATTTTCGTAAAGAAATCCAGCTAACTCCAAATATTACCTCTTAGTACGAGATAAATCAAAATGTCAATATAATTTCTCAGCCACCCTTTTCTTATTTCTAAAGCTTAACTGTCGTTCGATGTCATCATCGTCTTGTCCATTTTCATTGAAGATATTTTTTTTACAAATTTTCTATTCTAGATCATGCCAAGCCGTTATGGCTTGTCAGCATGTTTCTTAATCTATTTTTCCATGAATAGTACATCATAACAGGTAATAATAAAAGTTTTAATTATAACAGGTAATCATTATAAAAAGTAATAGTAAAATGTATATAGCAAGTATTTTTTAACTAATTGTTCCTATATTCCAAAGGTTGTATTATTTAGTAAGAAATTCTGTAATTCTTTTGATCTCTTTGCCGGTTGGGTAATGTTCTTGATATAATCGGGCAGTTTGTTGAAGAGTCGTGGAAAGGTAATTTCTGTTATTCTGTCTCCGTAGAAATTGTTGGCTATTGTTACTTTGAGTTGCTTATTTTTGATCTGACGAGTTCTGTGGCTATGGCTTTTACAATTATCTTTTCATCTTAATAATGCTTTGTAATTTTTTTATATTAATATAAAGGTTTGACAGAAAGAACTTCGCAGTATTTAAATAAGATATAGTAATCGTTTCTGCATTGGGGTCTTATTTCATTCCATGTGATATTACTGCTTCTGTTAAGTTTATATAACTTATCTTAGGGAGATTGAATGTTAATATGTAATTTAACCATACAAACTCTGAGTTTAGCACATATATTGTGTATGTGTGTTTCAAATTGAAATTTGTATCCAGTGTTACTCCAAGGTATTTGTATTTTGCTTTTATGTAATTCGTCTTCCCTCTATTATTTTGCGGAGAAACAATATAAATTATCTTGGTTTTGCTCTGTTAATAATCAAATTATTATGTGGCCAAGGTATTTAACCTTTGAACGCTCAATGTCGTCCCATCCAGTCACACAGGAAGGATATTGCCTGACCCTGTTCCATATTTAAAAGCCGATTATCTGGCATTGCATAAAATATTATATTCACTGGCGTATGTTTCGCAAATCTGTAAGTCTAACCATGTCATCTGCATAACTAATATGGTTCACATTGGTTCCGGGTGCGTGACAGTCAATTTTTGTATCAGATAGTCGCTCGCTCAATTCGTCTGTGTATACTAAAGAGAATTGGCGATATGCACCCGCCCTCACCACAATGCGCATGTAAAATGGCTCGAAGTCAGCGCTTTCCCACCGCACTAATTTTTCTTGCTGCCTATGCCACCTGTCAACTGTGGCTATAACGGTTGAGAAACGTTTCGCTTGCGCAGATTCATCCATAATTTTTCATATCTAACTGCGTCAAAGGCTTAGCTCAAATCAAGAGAGCACGCGTATATCGTGATTTTTCGACTTTTGAAATTGCTCACAATTTGTTTATCGACAAATATCACATTCTCATTTGACAGAATCTTTTTAAATTCCATTTGATTTTCTTTAGTATTCATATAGTATATCTGTGGACGTCTGGTCCATATTTAAGAAGCGTGCTGAACCTGAAACAAGTACATAATGTGTATTTCGAACTCTCTCAGAGCATCATAATATATGACGTTATATGCCATATACTATGATGCATGGTATAGCGGGTTAGGATGGACCCGCTATCACCATACTCAACCCACTGATTCAAATGCAAAAAGTCATCAAATCAAAGCCTCAATAAATCCTTTCAATACGAATCAGAGCCATTATTACAAACGCTGAAAATGCTAAATAAAAGGCAACCATTTATAAAAATGCTGCTGAAAGACTTGTATGAAAACAGAACCCTGCGCTTAATCACACATTCTAAGTGTACTCCAGAGAAAACTCAAAGAAGAACCTGAAGATACCTTTCCTGTCAATTAAAACCTCATTTTCTCAAACACGTGCATGTTTTATAGGACCGCGAATACTCCACATGCTACTACAAGAGATGACAGCTGGATCGCATCCCAAATTCTACGTGTTTATAAAGGTTTGGCTTTTCAAAATAAGAGGTCCTTTGTTGATCAGAGTTACTTTTCTAACTATTTATTTTCTGTTCTTATATTCTATCTCATCTGCTTGTTTTTATTATAATTCTACTTTCTTACCTTGTTTATACTCTTTTCTGTTATTTTCACCATATTTTTTAATAACTTTTATTAAACTTGTCTTCTTTGGATATCCACTTATTATAACCTTCTTTCGTCCTTTTATTTCTTACTCCGTTTCTTTTACATGCCCTTGCTTAACTATTCTTTACTCTGTTCCACGCATATTACATGTCATTAGTCTGTACATCATTTTTCACTTCGTTACTTTAACTTATTCTATACTTGTCTCTATTTTGTTCTTACTGTTTTTACTATTTACCATATTTTAATTTCTTCATACTCATACAAATATAAGTACATACAAATATTAAAACACATAATAAATTGCGAATGAAAGCCATTAATGATTTCAGAACGGGTACTTCATATGCACCTAGCGAGGCAGGCAGTGGCTAATAATCTAGCATGCAAATAATATTTTCACTTATTGTATTTAAAGAGACTTTAATATTAATGCAAACTGTAAAAAAAATATTTTTTTAATTAACGCCGATTTATCGGCAAATACTAAATCCTGTATTCAATTTTATTTTAAAAAAAAAGAAATTATGATTATTTGGATTTGCACCCGTCTCTAAGATACTTATTTTTTATTCGGTGGTCAACAGAAATATTTGGTTAACTAAATTACTATATTGAATCATTCTATTTGCACTTAATATCAGAATATTTAAAAGTGCTAATAAAATGCAATTAAAGTAATATTAAAAATTTTGTGAAAATAGACTATATATTAATTGTACCGAATAAAATTCGAATATAAATTCATTTAAAAGGGGTATAATATAATATTTGTGGCAAATCTATTCACGACAGAGTAAAGAATGAAGAAATAAGGAAAAAATGTAAAGCTGATGTTAGTATAGTGAGTAACATTAAGAAAAGATTACTTAGGTGGTTTGGTCATATGGAACGGATGAATGAGGAGAGAAAGTTAAGAAAGATATACGACGCAAGTGTTGATAAAACCAGAAATAGAGGACGTCCGCGGAAGACTTGGCATGACCAGGTAAACTAGATAATGGAGGATGGTTCTGTTAGAAACTTCAACAATCGGCGAGCTTGTATGAGAAGATGTATGAATATGGATGAGGCGAGAATTGTGTGTCAGGACAGAAGAGTGTGGCGCTCTATCCGCTCTGCCTACCCCCGCAGAGAAACGGCGTGATGGTAAGCCTACGGCACTAATAATATTTGAGCAGTAATTAATATTTGGTCTCGAATCAAGACTTGATAAGAAACGATGCTTTTAACATAATAAAATTGTAATATTCATAATTATTTCAAATTGTTAACTTTGTTTAACCACTTAATGAATTAAAATACATCTACTAGTTTCGAAAAATATCATTTTCTTTATTTCAAAAACATATGTTATTGTTTCTTATAGAATCTATTTAAAAAAAAAACAATAATTATTTTTAGTACGTAACTAAAATTGTTATTTAATGATACAAAATTACTAGAATAATTTTTATCTCAAATCCTCATTTACCAATATAAAATGCAGCACAATCCTTACAACTAAGTTTATGGACACCAGAATTGTTAATTTTGCTAAGCTTTAAAATATTAAGTATTCGTACATTTAATGCAATAATATATTATGTATAACTAATTCTTGATTCTTGCCAAAATTAAAAAATTAAATAGAGATTTTATTACTTGCTAACGGATCTCCCTACAGATAACAAACATCGTTTGCTTGAATTTACGTTAACTGAATATAAGTAACAGATCAAATATAATAGTGGGTGATTTAAATATAAACATTGCAAAGACGAATAAATGAACATAATTATAAAGCATAAATAACTATACTCGATGCATGGAAGGTCAATATCCATCTTGCCTTGACCATATGTGGACAAACATAAACAACACAAAAAAACTGACAGCAATAATTTGTAAAACAAATATAACCGACCACTACTTATGTATAACATCACCCCAAATAAAGTCACAGAAAAAATAAATATTAAAACGACATATAACATTATTAACACAGAAAAATTATATGTTAAGAAATTTATTATCTAATTATTTTTTAAATGTATTATATTTTCTAATATTAAATTAAAAATATTAATAAATTACAATTTTTTGATTAAAATAGAAATATTATTTTTAATAAAAACACATTAACTCTGTGAAGTTGCAATTCAGAACATTTTTCTGTGGTATTTGTAATAAAAATTAAACTCGTCAAACTAGAAATGTATACAGAAAAAATATATTTAACGAAAAATATTTTATTAAGAAGAACACATTCTTATTGTGAAGTTGTAATTATTCGGAACATATGTTTCGGGATTCGAAGGTTTCGAGGTCGAATCTTTTCAATTCCGTTGGCTATAAGAATGTATTTTTTTGAAGAATGTATGTTTATGCAGATCCACCGACTTGTCAGGACATGAAGTGCGTGGGTCTGGTTCACAGAATTCACCATATCGCCTGCCACTCACCTTAGCCAGCATTCTCAGGGAAAATATTAAGATTTGTTCAAATTTTTACAGTTTGACCTGCGCATGTGTGTATTCTTACTTGCATTATCTGTTTTATCTTGTATTTCATGTCATGCATCCTTGTCAACAGACACATTGATTTTAGTAATTCTGTTCTACCTTTAAATTCTGCATTATTGAATAAATGTTTACTGTCATAGAATAACCTAAAATATCTTTCATCGGAGTGTTTTCCTTGAATTTGTCTCTGGTTTCCGCTGCCCACATTGAGAAGGACAATCGGTGCTATGTTTGAGCTACCTTAGCAACGGATTAAAGATAATATTTGACATCTAATCACATAACCTTCAAATGTAACAACAGCGAGCAGTTCGCTACAACATATTGTTAAAATGCAAAATCACCCAAAACAATATTTTGGTGTTCAAGGTTGTAAAAGCACTTAGCCAAAGTAAGGGACGAGCGAGCTTTAAAACTTCACTATTGTTGGACTCCCAAGGCGGCGTGGGAACGCCAATAAAATCCGGCTTACACGATTTTTGTCACGTAGTCAAATGCACCATAAGGGATGCATCACCCTCATACATCAGTCTTTCCACCAAGCTCAACCGGGAGAGATCGCTCCGTAAATGCGATCTAATTTTCAGTTAGAAAACGAAATTAGGATCGTCTCTGTAATTTGTAATTACGGGGTAAATTTAAACTGTGCGCCTCGAGTTTAAACTTAGACTATGATGTTCTCTGCGTTTAATCGTTTGTGTGAAAGCACTCAAGTTTCATGATCCGATCAAGTCAAGGTCCCGTAAAAAGCCAAGACAAATCATATACGGTACGCGCAAATTGTGATTGAGAAAATCGCGTCCAGAGTCCCGGTTTGCCTGGTTAATTGGACATCGTCTGGTGGTCAATCCCGAACTTCGTCACTCTACCCTGGCATCACATCTATTGGCGACAAATTACTTCAAGGACCATCATCAGCACGTGGAAGACATCACCGGAAAGGTAATCCCTTACGTGAGGGATCTGCAGTAAATATTAAACAAGAGTCACACACAAAATTTGGCAATTAACTTCATGTTGGCATGATGGGCTCGCAAATAGTGTTGAATTAATAGTTATCATTTTTTTAAATTTGTATTATTAATAATAAGTAGGTAAAATGTGTTTAATTGTTTTAATTAATACATGCAAGTCACAAATACAATAAACTTTATTATAAATATATTTTTTTTGTGATTTCTTTTCATAACCAATTGACTTGAAAAAAATTTTTTAAAAAAAGAACCATTTAGGCTATATGCCTCCCCCCTGACCATGAAGCAAAGGCGAAGGAAGAAATTACGTAACAATATGCAATATAAACATATATATATATATATATATATATATATATATATATATATAATTGTATGGTCACTTATATATAATTAAATGAAAAATAAACCAAGCGTTTCATATTTATATTGTATTCATTTATTAGAAAAAATTTAATTCACCAAACCACCGAAGAAATAATTGCAATAATGTATTAAACATTAACTTTATATTTAACCACTGTGAGTTTAATATACACAATTAGTTAATATACTTTATAATACATTTTTTTGCAATAAATATCAAAATACATGTTTACATAATTGAGTAAAATAATTACATTTGACTTTTAATTCAAACGTAAAAATAGAATTTCATACAAAGATACAAATTCATGGATTAAGAATTGATAAAAAATATAGTGCTACCTATAGCCCATAATGTACTAGTTTATTTTTGTAATTTATTGATTCAAATTACTAGTACTAGTTTCCAAGGACGCAATCAAATTTTAAGGGTTATTTATCCACCGAAAGTCGCGAAGCATTGTTGGAGTGGTGTCAGAAGTGGCGCCAACACTTGCGTTTGGTATGTTTTAAAAAAGTTAGCTTGACATGCAGCATAGTCGAAAGATGTAACATTCTGTACCATGGTGTTTAATATTCTTTGCTGAAAAAAAAAAAAAATTCAAATTATTGTTAAAAACATTTTTCATTTACTAACTTAGATGCCATAGGCAGAGAGGAGTGAGGGCCATAATCTTCTGTCCGACCATATAACTCTCGCCTCTTCCACATCCATACACCTTCCCATTCATGCTTGTTTCTATTGTTAGGATATGTGGCCACAGCAGACCGTTTGTAGACAATCTCTACTTTTGTCGTATATCTCAATCGAATACTTTTTTACCATATTCTCATTTAACCGTGTATACTATTCTTTGGTCAACTTTGCAATCACTCTTTATGTTAATTGAATATGTCACACACCCTTGTCATATAATTAATAGAACATAGAAGACAAATGGTGTCTGGATAGAAGACAACTGTTCAGGAGGTGGATCCGTTTCTAATTACAGTAGTCTGAAAATATATTTTTAAATGGTAATACGTTGGCTGTTGACGGAACGATATAGACAGGAATTGGATGAACTCTTTTAATACAAATGTGTAGGTTAAGGTAGTAATTAAGTATTATTAAAACTTTTAGACAAGTATGAGTACAGAATATTGTCCGTTATGCAGAAGGTGATCTACTGCATCTGATATTAGAATCAGTAACAGTTTTAACAGTGAATAATAATAATAAATTATTATATTAGAAAAATATTTAAAATATATATTTTTTATACGTCTTCAAATATTATTTCGATAAATGCTATCAAAATAAATTATGCAGCTAGATATAAATCTACTTCCACTACTTGCAGGGCATACAATATTTATATTAGACCACAATCCTGTCCATGAATATTGTAATATCTTTGATTTCACTCACATTGTCTGCCATTCCAAGGCCCGAGCTAATCACATTTGAGACAATCCCACCAGCGACATTCATGAAGCAGAAACGACTAGAAAGTGCCCATAATAAATTTCCAAAAAAGTCTCCCGCGGCCGGTGGTGGACAGGCAGCTATATAACTGCTATTGTAGTTCACGACCCTGGTAGTAATGTTCTGAGACGCCAGCGAGACATTTCCGGCGATTAGCAAGGCATCCGCTATATTGGGCTTGCACACATTCGTGAAGTTAGTTATGGCAGGGCCCGACAAAGTGATTACGTTCGGTTGATACAGCTGAAAAAATATTTACAAAATATTACAAATATTATGATTGCATTGTAAAATTTGATATATCGTCTGGCAAAAATAAGCCAAAATAGAATATGATCACTCTGTCCGACGTTGTAAAGGTCATAATAGCCGGGTCCACGGATGAGATTTCTCTCGGAGATTCTACTCGAGACGAGATAAAGAACGGGACAGAGTTCAATAAGAAATGATTTATGAATCATCCGTCCATATGTTTTGCATGCAGATTAGAATGATGCATCCAGTATACACATCTCAGTGATCAAAGTCTTATTGAAAGATCGTTGTGAACATGGGCCTTAACTATAAAGAAAAAAACATGTATCAATGTCTAGATTTTCTTTCCTTCTTTAGATATAGGATTTCAATATTTTGTTTTTCTGCTTGCGAATTGCCAAATTTATTATTAAAGTACATTTATAATCTTATTGCACCCACCCTTACCGTAATATTCAAATACAGTGAGATCGTCCAATTATTTGTTCCTACGAGTATAAAAGAATCCTAAATGAAAATATTGCATGAATTGTTAAATATTATCCGCAGAACACTTGCATTATATTTTAATAACATATGGTTGAACGTGAAGTCTCGCTACAATGATGGAGAAGTGCAAGGGGTATGTTTGCTGCGTCATCACTTAGAGATACCAAATTGTGAAAGAGAAATGAATTATTGCGCACCCTATTTAGTTGAGTTAAATATATTATAGCCCGGTTAGTAGCGATTACAGTGCCATTTTATATGTACTGAACAAATGTAAATATTTCTTTGTACTAGATATTATTTTTCTACGTCGGTATGTCGGTCAGTTCTGATTTCGAAGCTGTTTTATGTAAATGATTATTTTATATTCTTGATTAAAGATATATATTGTTAAAATATATTATACGCGTTGGACAATATTTCGGACATCTTGCCAGTAGAAACGACAATTTTTTGGTAAATATTAATAATTAAAACAGCATACTTGAGATAATGAATCTGACATTTACATAAATATAATATTATTAAAATATGTTTTGAGGATGCAAAGATGACTTACAGCCACGCCCCCTAGTCTCAATTTGAACTTTAGTACAAAAGTTTCCTGCGATTAAGAAAGCTCGCTCGGACTATACGCTCGTTGGTGGGGTCAATATCAACAATTAGCATATGTATTCTAAAATTTTTCTTCAAAAGCCATTCTTTTCAAAGAATTAAATTTTTGAAATTGAGTCGTGACTTGGCGCTTGTTGAGTTAAGCTAGACAGTATGTTGGACGTCATATTCGACTGAATTTTGTTCTCCAACTTTTGCATTAATGACTGGGACTGCGCATAGTGATGATTTGTTCTTCCAAAATCACTTCTGTATCATCAGATTCCGACTGGGCGGCTACGGAAGCTTCCATATATATGCTGAATAACTTTAAAATGCTTTCAATAACTTAGACTAGAAATTTACGTGGGACATGGGAAATATTTTGTTGATCTCCCTTTGTCTGCCGTCGTGTAAATACTAAAGAGTTCCAGATACATTTGTTCATCTTTGGCTTATTCAAGCTTCGTTATTGTACTGCAACTATAGTGTGATATCATCAAATCCCAAATTCTTAAGTATAAAAGACAATGCCGCATCAGCTGAAGGAAGATTTGCATTCTCTCGACAAAGGGCGTCAACAGTAAGTTTCACTGGGAGAAGTGCAGAAATAATGTCGTTAATAAATATGATATAATAATGAATATCAATATCAGACGCGATGTCAATTCTAACACTTTCTAACACAGATTTTTCGCTCATTTAATTTTCTTAATTATATTTATGAGAACGAATATCGGAATTATCAAAGTTTCGAAATTTTGTTTGCAATTCCTGGTTCACAAAGAATTAGTAAAAGGTATTACAACTTACGCCAGCGCATGTGTCTGCAAACATACTTGCAATGGAATAGGTAGTCGTCAAATTGTTTTTGTAATTAATTATTGTTGAATTAATTTTGTTGATCAAATCAGCATTCAAACTCGTCGGTACGAAGGCTTGCTGGGCCAATAAGGTAGCTATGCTCTGCGCGGTCTGATTCAGAGTAGCGTTGTTAGCAGAATTGGCCCAATTGCCGTATAAACGCCAGATGATGTCACGGATTTCACCATTATTTGGCTGAAATTATTGGAAAATATTAGAGCTCATATAAATAATTGTTACAATATTATTTAAATTTTTTTAAAAAGGTTGTTTAAGTATCATAATTGTAGTGATTCTTTAAAAAGCCAGTGCAGTTCTTAATAATATAGGTTACTGCTTTAGAAACATGTAAAGATGTTTTTATGTGCTTACAATTTAAACTATTGTCTTTTTCGTTGGCAGAGATTTCAACACATTTCAATTATTGTTTGTAAATAGAGCCAAAAAACTGTACCGGATGAATTCACAGTCACATATAATTATACATTATTTAATTTGAGTGATTTTACGTTTCTGAAAATAAATTGTCTTAAATTAATAATAAGAAAACCTTTTTTTGTATACTTTATACCACTGGTATTTAACAAATCAAGGTCAATGGTTCCTTCTTCAGGATACAATGTATTCTTAAATAAAAATTGCAAGTCTAGAAAAAAAAAAGTGGGGAACTGATTAGGAACTACTGTAAAAACTAATTTAAAAACTGAATTTTGCAAAAAAGAATTGGTTATGTATAATGTTTTCTTTGTAATTTACACTTTTTCTTAATTCTATAATTTCTAATTTATTTAACTGTCAACCCCTGGTATTCGTATGTAATATTTCAAAACCCTCGTTAATGTCAAAAGAATGGTTTGTTTTAATTTCTAATTATCTTTACTCACCTGAACCAAACAAAAAGCGAAGAGGAGAACTGAAACTGACTTGAAGAACATCTTGTAATCTTTACGGACTCCAATTGTGTTGTCGTTTCTGTGAATTCATGCTGTATTTATAACAATAGTTTGTGCATTATTTATGCTAATCCAATAATATTTAGACAAGGTATTATTATAATTCGTAATACTTTAATGCAGCAGAGGTAAATAATTCAAATTATACTAATATTGTGACACTCGCAAACGAGATATATCGAAACTTTGGACCAAAAAAGTGTCATCCGATATTTACATCCAACTGAGATGTTATCCTTCAAAATTTCGAGATTTGGTTTATCATATAATTTTTTTCGTCGCTCTTGGGAATAAATTTGCAGTTCACCTCAAAAACACATTTTTGTAGACAAGTTGTGTGCTATTGAGCCATCGATATATCGATACCTTAATTTGTATAGCAGCTAACTTCACCCATTATCAAAAAACCGTTTTCGATGCAATTATTTTCCCATTTTATTTTATTGTCCTGTGGTATACTAAAAGCCAAAAATTCCCATTAATTTTAGAACATGTAAAATCATGCGTTTTAAAATAATAAATAAGTACTAGGTACTGAAAAACCTTTCATTAATTCTTACAAAAACCTTCAATTCCTTCCTCTGACACAAGGGTTGATGGCACCAGAAATAGAGAACGTCCGCGGCAATTTTAATCACTACATTATCATGGAAAATCAGCTAACTCCCAATAATATTTTACAATTTTCGTAAAGAAATCCAGCTAACTATCTATTAGTACGAGATAATTCAAAATAATAACATAATTTCTCAGCCACCCTTTTCTTATTTCTAAAGCTCGATCTGTCGTTCGATGTCATCATCGCTTTGTCCATTTTCATTGAAAATATTCTTTTTACAAAGTTTCATTATTCTATATCGTGCCAAGCCGTTTGCCGTTGCCAAGCTTGTAAGCATGTTTCTTAATCTATTTTTAAATTATTAGTATATCATAACAGGTAATCATTAATAAATAATAATAATAAAAGGTATATAACAGATATTTTTCAACTAATTGTTCCTATATTCTAAAGGTAGTATTATTTAGTAAGAAATTCCATAATTCTTTCGATCCCTTTGCCGGTTGGGTAATGGTCTTAATATAATCCGGCAGTTTGTTGAAGAGTCGTGGAAAGGTAATTTCTGTTATTCTGTCTCCGTAGAAATTGTTGGCTATTGATACTTTGAGTTGCTTATTTTTGATCTGACGAGTTCTGTGGCTATGGCTTTTACAATTATCTTTTCATCTTAATAATGCTTTGTAATTTTTTTATATTAATATAAAGGTTTGACAGAAAGAACTTCGCAGTATTTAAATTAGATATAGTAATCGTTTCTGCATTGGGGTCTTATTTCATTCCATATGATATAACTGCTTCTGTTAAGTTTATATAACTTATCTTAGGGAGATTGAATGTTAACCGTTAGAATGCTACGCGGCGCAAAAGCGCTGCGATCGTTTGTATCGAAAATTGCGGCGCAGCGCAAAAGCGGGAGTGCACGTACGCTAACCTCGCGCGTAATTTGTAATGAGAGTGCATTCTTATACATTTAAAAATAACTTTTATCGTTTTTTTATATATTTTTAAAAAAATAACCATGTCACGTGCTATTATTTCGAACGTTGATTCGATTCCTAGTGATTCTACGGGGAGTGAAACGACAGATACAAATAGTGATGATAGCAGTATTATAACGCATCGAAGAAAAAGATTGAGGATTAAAAGTGAGTCTTCTACCTCCTCTTCATCTACAGAAACAGAAGAAACACAATGTTGTACGTGTATTTGCAAAACATAATTGTTGAGCTATTTTTTTTTTGATTTTTTATTTTCTAAAAGAAATAAAATACAATAATATTGATATCACTTTATGTTTAATAAACATTAATAAACAATAAACATTTTATCTTTATAATGCAAAAATAATTAATAAAATTGATTGATATTTGTCTAAGTTAGAGTGTTTTATTTGACACCATTATTTTTTCCTCTAAATTAATCAATATGTGTATAGCAATTTTCATTTATTTTTGCCAAAATTGCTTAGCACTAAAACGGTTAATATATAATTTAACCATACAAACTCGGAGTTTAGCACATATATTGTGTATGTGTGTTTCAAAATTGAAATTTTTATCCAATGTTACTCCAAGGTATTTTGTATTGTGTTTTTATGTTATTCGTTTTCCCTTTATTATTTTGCTGCGAAATAATATAAATAATCTTAGTTTTTCTAAATTAATAAGCAAATTATTAAATGGCCAAGGTATTTAACCTTTGAACGCTCAATATCGTCCCGTCCAGCCACACAAGAAGGATATTGCCTGACCCTGCTCCATATTTAAAAGCCGATTATCTGACATTGCATAAAATATGATATTATGTTCATTGGCATATGTTTCGCAAATCTGTAAGTATAACCATATCATCTGCATAACTAATATGGTTCATATTTGTTTCTCCTACGTAACAGTCAATTTTTGTATCAGATAGTCGCTCGCTCAATTCGCCCGTGTATATACTAAAGATAATTGGCGATATGCACCCGTCTTCACCATATTGCGCAGGTAAAATGGCTCGGAGTCAACGCCTTCCCACCGGACTAAATTTTCTTGCTGCCTATGCCAACTTTGTCTATAACGGTTGAGAAACGTTTCGCTTGCGCAGTTTCATCCATATTTTTTTATTTCTAACACAGTCAAAGGCTTAGCTCAAATCAAGAAATTCAATTCTCAGTTGACAGAATCTTTTTGTATCCCACTTGGTTGTCTCTAGTATTCATGTAGTATATAGATATATTTGTAGACGTCTGGTCCATATTTAAGAAACTTGCTGAACCTGAAACAAGTACATAATGTGTATTTCGCACTCTCTTAAAGCATCATAGTATATGGTATAGCGGATTAGGGTGGACCCACAGATTTAAATGCAAAAATCCCTCAAATAAATCCTTTCAGTATAAATCAGAGCCGTTATTCCTAACGCTGAAGACGATAATTAGAGGCAACCATTTATAATGACGCTACTGAAAGACTTGTATGAAAATAGAACTCTGCTCTTAATCACATATTCTAAGTGTACTAGAGAGAAAACTCAAAGAAGAACCCGAAGATAGATGTCCCGTTAATTAAAACCTCATTTTCTCAAATACACGCATGTTAAATAGGACCGCAAATACTCGACATGCTACTTCAAGAGATGACAGCTGGATCGCATCCCAAATTCTACGTGTTTATAAAGGAATGGCTTTTCAAAATTGGAAGAAGTCAACTGTAAGACTTTCTTTGTTGATCAAAGTTACTTTTCTAACTAATTATTTTCTGTTCTTATATTCTTCGTCATCCTTACAATGGTTTGTTTGATTTCTGCTTGTTTTTATTATAATTCAACTTTCTTACCTCGTTTTTACTCTATTCTGTTCTTTTAACCATATTTTTTTATATTTTTTATTTTGCTTGATTTCTTTGGATATCCACTCATTTCAACCTGCTTTGCTATGATATCTTTTTAAATACTAATTAAATCTATTCATTAGAAAGATAAACATTGTAATCAATTTTATCTAAAAACATTTTGTTTTTGCCACCGGGATTCGAACCTGGATCTTTTTCCAATCCGGGGAATGTGCATTATCCAACTATGCTACAAAATACAGAGATCCAGTTTATTTTTCGAAAAAAAAAATTATATATGTTTATCTTTCTAATTAATTAGTATTCGAAAAAATATTTGGTTGTAACGCTATATATTAAAAATATATAAGTTTTATGAAAGTTTATCAAAATGGATTTATTCAATTATGTCGTCTCCTCGCGTGTATTTGGGATAGAATTCGAAGTATTTGGTATTCATCGTATTACAAAGTTGATTTGTTTTTAAAAACAGAATAATAGATATATTTATTATAAAAATGTACAAAATATAAGTTCCAAATTTGTTTCATCGATCGTAATCGATTGATATAGTAGAGGTTACACGTTTTTTGTATCTGAAAATTTTTGTATAGTATATCCAGTTATACACAAACAAAAATACAACACCCTTGTTGTAGTCGCATTACCATTCGTCTGCGTGAGACGATTAAGGTGCACCACCCACGACTTGGCCGGCATCAGAGCCATTTCCTCCACTCGCCTCAGATGTTTGCTGGATCAGCTGGCGGCTGTTTAGAATGAGGTTGCCTGTAGACGCTGCCAGGAAAAGAGTATGGTATGTTATCCGGGGGTGCGTGTCAGAGTCAACTCTCCTAGCCTTTCGCTCTGCCATGTGTAATGGCAAGGCTGCAGTTGTCGGCCTTTTATATGATATGCATAGCATAGTACGTAACAAGTTTGACTTTTGAGCGTATTATGGTTTCGTTAAATACAATTTTACTATGGATAAAAAATACATTGGAATCGCAGTCCTGGGAATTGATTGCAGAATGCCGGATAGGCAAATATCATCGTTGAAATCATTGAATTTAGTTGTATTACCTAAAAAAATATTTTTATTTTACTATTACTAAAAATATTTAATTTTCTGTTAAGTGTGTATTAAATTGCTTTCAATTAAATTGTTTAGAAATCTCGAAAAATAACGTGATTACGATAAATACGAATTATTGTGTAAAATTTTATTAATCAAATATGAGTTGAATTTTTTTTTGGTTGGTGCATAGTATGTGCGTGTTTTGCATTTGACGAGTGACAGTAATTTAAAATTTAAAAAACGTCATAGAATTTTAATATTTTTTATATGATATTTATCATATTTACGTCTATAAGAATAAGTGTAAGTACTTGATTACAATTTTTGAGAATTAATTCTGAAAAAATATGTATCTCATTATATTCTTATCTAAATTATTATTCAGTAAAAATTCATTTTATTCAAGTATTAATACATCATAACACGTGACCATCCAAGTATTCGGCGCCATCTAGTGGACCGTGCTCCAGGGGAATTAAACTAAGCGGCCTGCATCTTTCAATTTACATATTCGGAACATTTATTTATTTACTTTACGTTCATCAATATGGATGATATCCATTTTGATACTATGGTTAAGGATATAGTAAACATTATAACTAGTTTAGTCATGAATCTTACTAATATATTTAACAAGAAACAAATTGCAAAAATAATACCTTAAACAAATGACATAATGGGGACAATTGATATGCAAGACACAGAATCAAACTGAGATTAATTCAAATATGTCATTAGCGACTTATCTCTCTGATGCTTGTGAAACTATCACAGAGATTAATGAAAGATCCTACGGAGGAAAAAAACATAATTATTGACAATGCGCTATAAGTAATATTTTGGGCTGCGATCAGTAGTAGAGCTTATTCAGGATTACGTAAGAAAAATTAATTAAATGAATTCTGTACCTGTGGCACTCGTAAACTGGATCTAAGGTGTCAAATTTTAAGAAGTTTAGTTTCAGTACAGGATGTCCTAAAAGTCAAAGTTATCTCTTGGAGAGTTGATAGACCAACTCATAACTGGCGTTAGTTTTTTGAGAGTATATCTACATTAAAAAATATATATATTTTATGTAAAAGCCCACAAGGGTAGCGTTGATGGTAATAAAATAAAATAAATATTATAGTATTCTATCAAAAAATATTTAATTTGGCTTTACTTTTAAAAATTTATATTTCCATTCAGCTTATTTCATTATACTGATGCATGCGCTTTATAAGCACGTTTGTTTATTGTTTATACATTTATTTTAATGCTTCTAGACAAATTACGTTCACTTGATAATAGTTTCAAAATTATTAACTACTTCAGGGTACCGACACATTATCAATAACGACATAATGAATTTAATTTTAACCCCGGAACACATTTTAAGTTTATAAACTAATTTAATATTAAAATAGAAAATGTAAAAAATAAACCATAAATCAATTAAAAACTTGTTATTTATTTACAGTTTAGAAATTATTCTGAACAGATAAGTTATGCGAAAACGATAATTACAAATCATATTTTAATAAAATATGAGGTATAAATAATTGAGCACGTATATTAGTGAGTAATGTGTCAACGGGGGATGTTGTCAGGGATTGCGTGATAATTTTCGGCTGAATTTTAAGATTAACATCGTGATCTTGTTCTCTGTTCGACACTACGGCATGATCTACAGATATAAAAAAATCTCCTTGTTCACTGAGCAAATTTACCACATCCTCAGAATCAAAGTTCTGCTCCAAAGCTGTAATAATCTGGTCAACGTTCATCTAGAACCGGAAAAATAAGGAAAAATAAAATAAAAACAAGATGACACTCGTTAAAATAAATACAAATATAAAAAGTCACGCTAATACGAGGTTGGTCTTTTATGTAAGTACCGGAATTTTTTTTTTAAAGTAACAACGTAATTTTTAAAACATTTCAATTTCTTCGGACGCTGCACACCTTAAACTACTTCTCAACGTAGTCGTACCATAGTCGTACCGTCAAACCGTAGGGGGCACCTATTTTTGTATACTTTCGTCATAGAAAGATGCCGCCTGGAATGAAAACCATGTCTGGGCTCCGTCTTTGAGTTCATCCTCGTTATCAAAACACTTGCCACCGAGAAACCGCTACAGACAAAGAAAAATATGAAAATCACTTGGCGATGAATGTCAGCTGGTTTCATGTTTTGTGCATTCAAGAAACGAATCACGGACCGTATCTCACAGTCGGCGGGCTGATCAATTGACTCGAACATTTCAACCACTCACTACAAGATGTCCACACTATGTAAATGTCTCTAACGTTGCATGCGGGGAGTCAACAGATGAAGGAAACGATTGCGTATCCGGCAATGGTACTTATTTTTCATCTTAATGCACAAATTTTAAATACGAAAAATCGTTAACACGATACAGAAAACAAGAACAGTACTTCTTAGAACTGGGTATCGTAATATAATCATTAAAAAAATGCGGAAATAATTGTCTTTTGATATTGTCGATTTGATTAAGGTTAGTATTCCAGAGTTAATTTGTTAGACGCCCGTGAATAATACTAGTTACCTAGTAATGAAATCGACGAGGGCTCGTCCTTCGTCTGGGAAGATCATCAAATTAGTCTTATTTACATAGAACTTGACTCACTTTGAAAATAGTAGGAATATAGATGCGACATATAAGTATTCTGTGTAATCATCTCTATTAAAAAAAAAAACTATAATAAAAGATTGCTTATGATATAAATTCTAAAAATATCAAAAAATTGAATAGGCGGTCGGAAATCCAGTATCCAAGTGGGAGCAGAGGCTTCTACTATGTATAAAAATGCACATTGTAAAAATAAAAATTTGATCTTTGACATATTTAAAAAAAACCATCACGTAATGTTTAAGAGCAGTGAACGCAGATTGGTGTAATTAAATCGTGCTGGTAAAAAATGAAAATAATTTTCTTTTAAGATTATAATTATTTCATTTAAGTGTTTTGCACTATGGAGCGTTGAAGTAAACACACTGGCATTGCCGCTAGCCAATGTTCAAATCACTTAGAAAGATGAACAGAAAAAATTAGATATAGAAAAAAATAATACCAGAGTTAGTATAGTACGTCAATCTCAGAACGAGTAGGAAACCTAAAAAAATTGGGAAGTTAAATGCGAAATATTGTTACCGAAAATAATATTTTTTGTATATATTCAACGTCATATTATCAGACATAATAAATATAATCTGTTATAGTTAAAATCATAAACTAATTTAAATACACGGTATGTACAAAGATCATAATAATATTAAGTTTAAAAAAAATAATAATTGAAGTAGTGAAATTGATAGATACAATAAGAATGTGTTCTTCTTAATAATGAAGAAACTTATCGCTTGTAGTTCTATTTTTTTTAACTATTATTAAAATAGAATCTTTACACTAATTTAAAATTATTAAACTTAATGTTATTTGCCATAATTAAGACAATACGAGCATTATAAGAAAGACTGCGATGACTAAATTCATTTTCTACGTGCCACTAAATCGTTGAAATATGAAAAATTCTTGCATACACGAAATATATTTTCTTATAATTTTGAAACAAAGATTACAAAAATAATCTTGCATTAAATCAAATAAACAAAATGTTAAAAATTAATAGTGTCATAAACCATTTAATTTGCAGGACATATTATCAATTTTCGACTTTTTTTAAATACTTTGTTTTAGTAAAAACCTACGTTTTTAAATAATATATTATTGTTTGGGACATATATTTATTCTTGAACGAAGGTAGTACACTGTGCCCTCCACCTCAACCCCCTTTCCTCACCCGGCACGCAATCGCGTCAGTCGAACGGCGACCCTGAACCAGTGCGGTAATTAATGAATCGGAGTGTAATATTAAATTGAGACGTCGCGCCTAATCCAGTGCAATCTGAAGGACATAAGACCCCTGAACGAAGATTGTGATAAAATCTAAATTTACAGTCCACCTTGGAGGTGCCAGAAGATCGGGATTGTGGTGAGTGTAAACCTCCTTATGAATACCCTGATTCTTCCGGCGTCTATGCTTTTACGCAACAATTGTATTTACTTACATGCATACATGTTTTGAGGCTTCAGCCATTATTTAAAATCATGTAATGTATCAAAAACATAATAATTTCTTACTATAAAAACATAATAATATTTAAATCGATCGATGTGTTTTTTCACGTCACATCGCCGGTTTGTGCAGCCAAGATGGACGTTAAAATTACGCTGTCGTAATTTTCGTTAAAAATGCCGAAAATATATCTTTTCACGCATATTTTTGCTATAATATGAAGTAACATTGTATTTATTCACAAAATAAATTGCTAATTCTGTAAATTAGATGGTTCACACTGATTTTAAGAAAAAATAACGTTTTCATGATCAAAGTAAACATTTCGTGTAAGTTATTTTGTACGTAGATACAATTGTTTATTTCGTTTATATTTTAACCTCTTTCAAACACTAGCTACTTGTTTCATAAATACTATGTAATTATGAAAAGCTAACAAAATGGCAAAGTGGTGTTTTAAATTGATAAGATTAAACAAAACCACAAAACGCATTTGACATAATATTTTTAAATTTAGAACATTGATGTATGCATCAGTAAATTTACATGGATACTTTTGACTAATTTCATTTAAATCAATTAGGGACTTTAATAAATTATTTAATTTTAGATTAATTAATTCAATTGACAATACGTATTTTAATAAACTTGAAAAAGACTTTATACACGAATTACTTTTGACACTAGTCTCTAATGCAAGAAAATCAACAATTTTATTGGCATCTCTTTCTATTATAGCTTTCCTCTCTAGCAACAAAAAATACGTAAAAAATAACGTCCTTAAGTATTTATGTAATACTTTAAAGAATTTAACTATTAGCCTCATCTTGAATGAGTACCCTTAAAATTCTAAGTGCATATAAGACTCCCTTTAAACACGTGCAACAATATGCCAATAGTTAAGTTTAACATGACAAATACTTGTATATTATTATCATTTAAAAGTTAACATCAACACGAAACTACATTACGTTTTTGAATGCATTGAATATTTATTTTAAATCGAATTTTAATTTACGAATTATGTAGGTACATGTAAATCACAATAACGGTTTACGTCCTCACTTTATAAACAAAAAATTTAATATCGTCATCTTAGTTTTGAGAACCATCACATAATCAATTTTCAAGTCAAGTACAACATTTATTTTGTATGTAAGTACTCAGCTTAAAAAGGGCTAAAGCCAAACTTTAAAATAAAAACTTTAAATGCATTTCAAGGGATACTTTTTTAATCATGGATCAAATTACTTAAATTAAATTAAATTGTGTTTTATTTTGTTATTTTGCAGTTTGCGGAAAGGGAAGTGACTAAGACCTGAGGGAGAAATGTAACCTTTGAGTGGAGAACAATAAATTCATTTGCGATATTTGACAATTTTCGCTTTATCTGTTAGACGATAGATACGCGATAGTAAAAATTTTTCAAATACATCTTAAACATATTCATCTCATAATTTAGACAGCTATTCACCTGTAAAATATTGTGGACTAGGTATGTTACACCTGTATTTTTTAAAGTTTTTTTATAATACTCCTGTAAAATTATTAAAGTGTATTAATTTAGAAACAATAATATAATGTGGTTTATTTTAAATTAAAGTCAAACATATCTATTTGTAGATAGCGAATTTGTATATAAGTTCTTGACCTCTGTACTCTACATTATTCTAGTATATTTTTTGGGGGGTGGGAGATATATATCGTATCAATATACAAGTTAACTACAGTATGATGTTTTAGGAGAGAAATTAAGATTTTTTAATAAATCAAAGAAAATTAAAAAAAGAAGCGTATTTATGAAAATATCTCACTCAAGAATAAATCGATTGTCTAGTAAAATATTTTATTATAATTAAAAATAAATTGTAACCGATTTATTTCCAGCGAAATCATATTACATTTGTAACGACAGATTTTTATACATAGTTAATGTAAAAAAAAAAATCTGTCATTTGTCTTAATATCTTACTCTGTCTTTCAAAAAATACACCGAGGACTTTTCAATAACTACCCTAATCAGGTTAATTAGATTTTGCATTAATTTACTTTAGCGTCGGTCCCATTTTAAGTAATTAGATTCTTGGCGGTGATTTGTTCTGTGCCTGGAATTTTTTTCCACTTTTTGTTCCCTTTGTTCCTTTGAAACTCTTTTACGTATATTTTTTCTTGTCCACTTTGTTATTTAATGACACCACGATATTTGACAGTATTGATAGTTTATTGAGTGCTTCATTTTAATACATGTTTACTTATTATTTTTTCTATTATGTAAAACATAATAATTAATAAATAATTACACTCATTAGCGTACAAACGTGCGATACACCATCCATATAAATTAAATGATAGATAATAAATTATGTCTAACTATAACGAGAGGTTCTAAGGTCGAAAATTCTACATCAAGACTTTTTCTTATAAACACTTGAGTGCTATAATTAAAAATAAATACCCGGTCGTAAATATTTAAAAATATATTATACCTTAAAGTTTTTAAATTTCACCGTAATAGTTTATGACATTTGAAACACTTTATTTATGACTAACATTTAAGATTTCTGAAAAAGGCGTGGTTTCACTTAAATAATAAGCAAAAATGACCCTTAAATCGAATATAATACTTGCGTTAGTTTAAAAAATATCACTCAACTATACAAGAAATTATATTTTTCACAAAAATCTGAGAAAGGCCAGAATTCTCGATATTAGCCCTTGGTAATAGAGTAATTGATAACACATTCTTCAAGCAATAGAATGTTCCGAGCTTGAGTCTCGATGACAACTATATATTTTTTCTATAGATATATATGTTTGTGGATCGTGCTAGTGCTTCACAATACATAAAAAGCGAAAAATCGTAAAAAATATATTGCTGGTGAAGGATGTAACGAATCCCATGAACGGAACGTTGCACGAATGACTCATTATATGCAGGGTTGGTTTAATATTCGTGACTAAACAATTAATGAATTTTTTTTATTATTACAAAGTCGTTGTACTTTTTCATAATTCGTAATTCGTAACCAGCATAAGATCATAACATGATAATAATAAAATGATACACTATTTAAGATCTCTGTATTCCATCTCGAGACTATTTGGGTTAGAGATTAATGTCGTATATTTTGGAAAACACGACCCCTCTCTCTTCCACCCCCGGTGTGATGATCCCCCGCCCCGGGGGTATTCGGTTGCCTTCAAGAAGGTTCGATAGTCAGGAAGAAAGCCTTTTCATGTTCACAAAATAAGCAACGTTTACCGAAAAGTAAAATGAGTTGTTCCACGTTAAGGGCCACGACGTGTACAGCCCGTATCTACTATAAGATAATGTGATACTTGTACTATTTGCAAGGTAGCCTCCATTTTGTTCAACTATTCGGAGCAGGTATTAATAATTTTTAATTTAGTTTTTATTTAAAAATATCTTCTAGAATCCTTGAGAACCGTCTTAATATCAACTCCCACCCGAACTACTACGTTAAATACGTACTACTACTACTTACTACGTTAAATAAAGCCTTTTTCTGTACTCTTATGTGTCATATGTATATACTCCGCCCTAGGACAGGTGCCTAAAATATACCTAGAATGATTGGCGTGGTAGAGAACAATTTTTCGTTTGTGCTTGACATTCTTGATCAATCTATGTAATGCCGTTACTTTATAGAGCTTGCCATTTTTACTGCCTTTCTCTGTCTAAACGTTGCTTTTTCTGAACTGGATAGTCTTTCATATTAATGAAACATCACAAACTAAACACCATAAGCACTTTTTTAATATTCAACTTCACATTAAACAGAAAGTATACTTCAATGTTATGGTGTATTTTTTTTTAAATCCTCACTAAAAGAATATCAACAGAATTTATAAAGAAAATTGAGGCAAATTAACATGGGCATTAACACCAAATAGGAGGGAAAGAGAGACTTGAGACTGCCATTCAGGAAGGAGGCTAAACCTCAGAAATCGGTGATGTACAGCGTGATGAAGATTTTCAATGAAATACTAGATGATATTTATAAGCAAGAAGGAGAAACTATATAGTAGATTCCATATTCCAATATAAAACATATTCCAGCATAAATAATTAATATAAATCTGAAATAATATAAGAATGAAAATGTTTAAAACAATTTAAAACAAATTCTCACCAAATATGCTTAAAACGTTTTGGTAGGTGGCACTGATCAAATTATGGAAAATCCGGTAGATGGCACTAGTAATAATCGATTTAAAGAGCGACGTCAGAAAATCAATATAATTATTAACAAAAAAACATTTTAATCACGATATTCTCAGAAACATTGTAGATACGCTACAATAACGCGCCAATCCGAACAGTATTCTGTATGAGTTGTTGTACTGATTTCGGAGACGGTTATACGTCACTTGCTTGTATGTCGACCAGAGCTCGCAGGTATACATGCTGGTGAAGAACGATTTAAGCAGGATGCTCTTCACCTCCTTACTGCATCGTTATGAACACTAAATTTATTTCATAAATAATTATTGTTTTTTTAAGAAAAATTATATTAAAGAAACAATAAAACATTTATTTTTGATTAGTTATTAATATTCTGAATTAGAAAATGATATATTTCGGAACCGGTAGATGTATTTTTAATTCATTAAGTGGTTAACAAAACAAAGTTAACAATTTAAAATAAAAATTTAACAATTAAAAAACAAAGATATTGTAAATTATATGTTTTATTGTATATTATTGGTAAAATAGCACCAAATTTATATAAAATAGTGGCTGAAAATTTGATCTGAAGAATGCATTGTATCAAACGTAGTCATGGTGCACATTTGAGAGAAATTATATTCAGCAATATTTGAATACATCCAAGAACACACAACTACTAGATTTTCAGATACAAAGGCACTGTTAGTAAACAAATCATAGATATCTCATAGAGACGAAGCTATTTTTATTATATTTATTTGAAATATATGGATGTATGAACCGAAGACAGGTCGTAAGCCCTGTAATTACCCATACTTCCATATCTTTCCATTAAATATAATAAAAATAGCTTCGTCTCTATGAGGTATCTATAATTTGTTTGTTTGAAATTATATTCTATAGCAACTTGCATCGAATAATCTTTCAAATAAATAAAAAATAATTTATATCATCTTGGTTTTCTGTGTTGAATTACATTTTAAAGTTCCATCACGCATGCACCCTGTACATAATATACAGTAAAATTAATCATATGATAATTATGTGTCCTTATATATGACTAGCCTTTTTCTTGTGCTAAGGCGAATTGGTCTAATATCGTCAGACAAGTTGTGGTGACATATTTAGAAGCAAAGCGCAAGGAATAAAGATCTGTAGAAGGGAAAAATTTTAAGAAAAAGAGTGACTTGCACAGTAACAAAACGTAAAAAAATCAGGTTAACGCAAAATTTTTATCATTGTACGGGTAAACGGCTATACCTCGAACTTCCACTTTAAGTGATGATATGATTTTCATCAATCTAAATTATTAGTTATTACCAAAAAAATGTTTTTTTTTAATTAACGATTTTTTTGTCAAACACACTAAACGTGATAATTTATAATGTTTATCTTATTAAAATAGTTTATACAGATTTGTAAAAAATATATACAAAATTTTTGTTCACTGTACGCTTTATATAAGGATAATAATAATATGAAGATGTGAAATCTATAATTTAATTCTAATTCGCGGTTTCGCAGCGACCCCGCTCCGGGCAAATCTTCACTTCTCTACCGAGTTTCAGATTCTAACCCGCGTTATATTTTAATCTCGTATTGAATAAGTTTTGTGTAATCGTGAAAGTACTTTTTTTGTATGTACGTCCTAATCCTTTTATTCCTCACTTTAATCCAAGATGAATACTGAGATATGTGAACACAATGATGGTCAGAATTATGATTGCAGTCACAATTTTCTATTTTTTTATTCATTAGGATTCGACCAATACCAGTTTTAGCTACTCTGAAATTGAAAAAACCACTAGTTTGGAAACTGTTTTTAGAAAAAGGTTATGTTTTTTTTTTGTATTTTATTAAAGTATTAATTATTATATTATTTTCAAGCTCCTCTGAGTTTATCTCTTAAAAAATATCAAGGTTGCTGAGTATAAAATACTGAACAAATAACATATTTTTTACATAATATGACGTCTAAGTTTAGCTTATTATTGGTTTTATATTAGTGTATTATAATAAAACTTTTTTATCAGTTGATATTTTTTAGTTTGCATAACACTCTTCTTCTTCTTAGAAGAAACTTCACTGGTCATATTTTTATATATGATATGTTATGTCAGTCACGTTATGTGTGTAATATAATGTAGTGTATTAATTAGTGATGAGAAAATATGCTACTCTTGACTCACTGGTGTGATTGTGATTGATATTCGATAATATCAGTGATTGGAAACTGTGACTGTGATCGCAGTTTCATAACAGTATTTGCTTATATTATTCAATCTTCATTTACGTAAAAAAACATATTCTAGTATATATAATTAATATATATCTTTAATATCGTCGCAAAGAGAATGAAAACCCTTAAAAAATGTGAGTTGATTTTTCGGGTCAAATGCATAAAGCATTAGATGGCGCTTATCACGAATTATAACGCCATTCCTTCATGAATATTTTTATTTCACGTGTACATGCGCCGAATCATAAATAAATAAATTAAATTAAATAATGAATCACAAAACACGGTATTACCAGATATTCAATCACTGATAGTGAGTATGACTCAAAGATATCAGTGAATGACTTACGGTTCGTGATTTTGAACTCGTTACTAGTATTAATGGCGAATAATGAACATGAATTACAGAGTCTATTGAGTAGGATGTACGAAGTACGCAAGGAAAGCGACCTCATGATGAATGTTAACAAGTCGAAAGTGATGGTATTCGAGAAGAAGAAAGGCAAGACGAGGTGCAAAATACTTGTAGGCAATGAATGTTTAGAACAAGGAGATGAGTTTGTGTATTTGGAAAATATATTTGATAGAAATAGTGACTGCTGGAAACAAAATGAACGGCGATTTAAATGGAATTATAGCTATTGAAAACATGTCAACCGAGGCAAAGCTAGCAATACACAATGGATTTCTGGAACCGACACTGATGTACGGAACCTAGGCCTGGAGCTGACAGAAGAGGAACGAAAGTTAACTGAATGTAGTGGAGAACGCTTAAGCGTATGTATGACAGATTCATTTATTTCAAAGTAAAGAATGAGGAAGTAATGTAAAGCTGATCTCAGTATAGTGAGTAAGATTAAAAAGGATCACTAAAGTGATTTGGTCAAATGGAACGGATGAATGAAGAGTTAATGGTAAGGTTGATGGCACCAGAAATGGACCAGGTAAATCAGATACTGGAGGATGGTCCTGTTAAAAGCCTCAATAATCATTGAACTTGTATAAGATGTATGAATGTGAATGTGGCGAGAACTGTGTGTTGGAGCAGAAGAGTGTGGCGCTCTATCCTTTTTGCCTACCCCGCGAAGAAATAGCGTCATGGCAAGTTCTCAAAAATAAACATCATTTATTTATTTTATTTTATTGAAGGATTTTGACAGTGTAAACATATTATAACAAACATAATAACTGTTTGACATGTGAAACTAATAACGAAAATCCGCAAAAGTATTTAGATACACAAGTATGTTTAGATGCGGAAAATTAGTGAAAAGAAAAAAAAGAGGAAGAAAGGTGGGGAGGTTGCAACTATTGTTATTATTAATTATTATTATTGTTGTATTACCGCAGTAAAAGGAGAGCAACATGTGTTCTTATAGGTAGAATGAATGGCCAAAGTTTAGATTGTGGTGGTTCATAAGAAGAACCCTTTGAACGTAGTAAGGCTAATGTTAAAAAAGTCAATTTCTGTAAATTTCTCATTATGGTATTTGCATGACCAGTGGATGATAATTAAAATGTATATTTTTTATATTTAAGAGCTGCCATTTATTTTTCTACGCTCTCAATATTTACTCAATTAACAGTTCTGACAAAAATAAATCATCCCTTGCAATTTGAATTAGAAAGGAAATATTAAATTTGGAAACAACCCTCGCTACGTTTGAAAGTTTCAACCGCAACTCGGTACAAGTAGCTGGTGCTACGCTCTCCGCCTCTCTTGAATATGCATGACCAGGACACACTTATCTTCCACGACTATGCAAATACCGTCTCCTTAGTTAACAGATAATTTTCATTGCCAAAACTTTGATACTGATAAGCCAAGCAAGGCTTACCCAGCATCTAAAGATTATCACATGTTCTGCATAAATACGTCACGTATCAATTTCAATTGTTCAATTCCGATGCCACAATTCGGTTTTTATTATTTCACAGAATATGATATTCATTAAAAGACTTTCGACAACGTGCAGGAAAACAATTATTACAAACATTAGACATATAGCCAGAAAATACGTTGAGTGGTGCGTGAAGCCACAAGAAAACGAGGGTGGTTCGCCGATCTCCGCTTCTCTCAACTGACGATTATGATGATGATGAGGTCAAAAGAAATGACACACAAAAGATATTAAATCTAGAGACACTGCGGCGATAGAATCGAGAATACGTTCCCACTCGCAGTGTACTTCATTTTAAAAATATATGTTCAATTCATTTATATTTTTTAATATAATGCCTTATTAAAAAAAAATTTTCCACTATTTCGACTCCAGTAAAACGTATTTTATAACAATATGACAATCTTTGTTTATATCTCACGTTTTGATGGTTATATTTACTAGCACATCAATTAATTATCGTCACTACGGCGACCTCTCAATCCAGTGCGATATAATTAGAGTCTCGAGATGCAGAAAGATAGTTGGGAGGAATTGAAAAAGAAAACGGTCCCCTGCAAGATAGACTGTAGAGCCCTGTCACCTGCACAATCTGCAAGCACCTAGCATATACCTGGGTGCAAAACTGGGCTCTCATTAACTACAAAAACCTGGTACTGATCCCAATATGTGGCAATATAACGCGCACGCAGGCGGCTGTCTTCCTGACAAGTTCACCACATCAAACACTCCTTGTTGTAGGCTTCTTCCTGCTCATACTTGTCATCTACCTGTTAATGTACTCAAACATTAATAAACTCGTAACATAAAAATAGTTGTTTTTATAAAACTATTGTACGCAGAACACGCATTGTTCTCCCGTGAAGCGATCTATTGCGACTAAATTTCCAAATACCAAGATCCTGCGCGCTGTTTCGTTCTTTCGCGCGGTTCTCACGCAACAGCGATTTAAAAAGTGCAAAACTTATTGCACAACCTGTATCTTGGTATACCTACATTATTATTTATATATTCTATAAATATTGAATTATTAACCTTTACCATACCGTGATATAAAACACTCTTACGCAGCCATGCTGCCAACTCGTGTTACCCTAAGAAATTAGAGTTTTATTAATCTTTAAAATATGAAAAAATGGTTAATGCCATAAATTTACTTTAAGCATTAAAAAATTTTAAAAAAAGGTTTATTATAATTCGAAGCATTCATCAAGTCTTGTATAAAAGGTTGCATTATATAATACAACCTTCCTTTTTATCTATCTTCATTTAATTAGTGAGAAATAAACACCATTATATTCGTATGTTTGTTATTGTTTTCACTGTGAAATTAATGTGTGATTTCTTTGCGTCTTGCCACAAATGATATTTTTGTCAACGTATTAATTTTACAAAGGAATTCTGGAATACAATGAAGTTCTAGCGAAAGTCTATTCATGGTAAAATGGCATACCAAATTGAACACAAATCAGCTTTCATCTGTCGTTGGAAGATGAACTGTCAAATTTTCTGTCGTTGGAAAAAGTGTCGCCAATTCGAAAAACAAACTTTTAAAAATAACATCCTTTATTTGTATTTCTTTATAAATTTTTTTTTAAGGAGAACACATTTTAATTGATTCGTTTAATTTGTATTAAAAATATTACAAAACTATGTTCTGAAAACCTGCAACTTTAGAATAATAATGCATTTTCCTCTTAATAATATATTATAATTTTAAATACTGGATTAAATAATTAAAAAGCAATATAGAATTTGCTAGAATCAATTCCAATATTTTGGTGTGCGTATATTTGGTCAAGAGCTCCGTATTGAGAATCGTTGCTGGCGTTATAAGATTTCGAATTTGATTGACTGTTAGTTTTTGGTTCTTCAACATCTGTACTGATAGATCTACTGAATTTCAATATGTTCGCGTCGAAAATGGAAGCTTTACTGTTGCTCTGATCTACTACATTTACTCCCACGTTTCTTTGCCCGTAGACGTGCTGAAGACCATTATTGCCAATATTTCCACCGAAGTGAAATCCTGAGCTGTCGTAAACCAATTCTGAAAGAAAAAGAAGATTTTATTAATATATGCTTTTAACAAGGAAAATATTTTTACTGCGTCTTACCAGATAAAAATTGTCACAAATCAACGTTAAAAACGTGTAGCATTTTATAGGAAATTTGCGAGTCAGAGTGTAATTTATAATAACGTTGTATTAAATATTATTTCAGATACTAATAAGAAAGAAATATTTACATGAAAAACAAGAACACGATGTTTGAAGAGATCATTGTAAAATACAATAATGGTCTGTTACAAGATGGGGCGGGGCAAATAAGAAAATCTTATGCCAAAGTGCATACGTAGATATCTGTTACCTCCCCATTAAAAAACTAAAAACTGGCTCTATCAACTTGAATTTTACGCTCGTATTAGTTCAAACATGTTTAAACACAAATACGTCACGAGCGACTACGCGACAATTTCGGCCACCAAGTTTAGATAAGTCTACAGACTAACTCTTAATATTATTTTATTTTAAATCTTACCTATTTAATAAAACATGAATATCTAATTAATATTAATTTTTAAAAGTTACTTAATTTGTGTAAAATACTTTAATTTAAATAAAAGTGAATTCAAATACATAGTACTTACTTGTATCACTATTTAAAAGGGTGCACGTTGATATATCTATAATTAATATTATCAAATAATTGAAATTATTTATTATAGGAATTATTTATTATAAACGAAATAAATCATATTAAAAAACAATTAATTTCATAAAATTATTCAATTATTTTATTCACAGAAAAATATGAGTCCTTTTTTGTGCATGATGTCGATATACAGAGATAAAGAGTGTTCTAACAAGAGGTAGCCGATTTGTCTATTGGCATCAATTATTGAGTCAATTAAATTTTATACGCATTATAATGAAGACTTTTCGACAAACTTCTATACAATTTGATGTTCGAGAATTTCAGTTGCATCTGATAGAGATAGTGTTGTCTGCAGCCAGGCTTTCACACACAGCTTCAATGTTTTCATCTAAGCGTCGTTCACAGTGACATGTTGGTATTTATATATTACACACAGAATCACATTAAGCGTTCAATACAATTTTGAGATCAATTGTAATTATGTAAGTGTAATAGCTGGAGTATTCACTCAGTAGGTGCCAAATGGCTACCGAAAATTGCACATAATTTGCTTTCAGTGCCAATAATCAATCTGTTACTTTCCCAATATACTTTAACAATAAATAATCGTTGCTGAACCCTATAAGGCTCTATATTTTATAATTTCATACAGACTTCGTGATAACTGTCAAGTGTCAAACAAAAGATGGCAATTTAAATCAACTACCTCTTGTCGGAACACCCTATATATAAATTGTACGCCAGTCCTGATGAGACACGTTAGTATAGAAATCGGTTGACGTAAAAACAACCCAGTGGTTTAAACGTTAAAATATGAATAATATTTATTATTATCTATAGTTGCTCATTTATCATTTATTTACTTCTTTAAACAAAATTTCAGTGAATATTTGACAATTAAGAAAATTAATACCCATTAATTTTTCTAGTACTCTTAATTATTAAGCAAAAACTATAAATAATTTTATAACTACTATCTTACTCAACATTCAATAAATAATAAACTTACTATTTAATTGACTAGTTCCAAATTCATTTAGGCTTAAGTTGGATGAAGATCCTCCAAAACTGCTACTGGACTTTATTTTTGAACTCTTGTTAGAGCTGGAGGTAGTATTTTTAGATGTTAAAACCTTTAATGCTTGTCCAGCATCAATTTTGCTGTTACCGCCTGCAACTGAATATAACCCATGTTCTGAACCTGCAGATAAATTATTGGAGGTTTTTCCAGCAATAAAGCCACCTTCTGTCTCAACCATATGACCACTACTAGAAACCTGCCCGTCTCCAGCAACCACTTCATATCCCTCCAAAGCGGAAGACAAAACTCCATCGTCAACGATATTTTTCTTAGGTAATCCAACAACTTGCTGATTTTGTCCAAATAGGTGCCCTCTATCAACCAAGGAGCTTCCTGAACTGATAAAATTTGGTCCAGCCTGACCAACTGCATTATCGTCGGCAACTATATTTTCTGGACTCACCATATTTCCTGATGTAGACGCTACTCCACCGGTTTTGCCAAATAATTCATCTCCATTAAAAATTAATTTTTCAGAATCAACCGCCTGTCCAGTCTGCGCTACTACGTTTTCTGGCGCACTAACTTCTTGACCACCATCGACTATTTCAATAGCCGATGCTGTAGCACCATCTGCTTCATGCTCTAATCCAGATTCAATAACTTGTTGGTCAGTAATGCGTTTGTCTGGTATTTTTAAACTTTCACTATTTAGATGTTTTTCGTCGGACAAGTTATCGGAACCATCCGTTTGAGCAACTCCTTTTTCTGGCGCATTGACTCCATAACCACCATCGGCTATTTCAAAAACCGATGCTGTAGGACCATCTGCTTCATGCTCTAATCCAGATTCAATAACTTGTTCGTCAGTAATGCGTTTGTCCGGTATTTTTAAACTTTCACTATTTAGACGTTTTCCGTCAGACAAGTTGTCGGAACCATCTATCTGAGCAACTACTTTTTCTGGCGCACTGACTCCATAACCACCATCGGCTATTTCAAAAGCCAGTGCTGTGGCATCATCTGCTGCATGCTCTAATCCAGATTCAATTACGTGTTCGTCAGTAATGTGTTTGTCTGGTAATTTTAATTTTTCACTATCTATATGTTTTCCCTTGGACAAATTTTTGGAACCAGCCGTCTGACCGGTTTGAGCAACTATTTTTTCCGGCGTACTGACTCCATGACCACCTTCGACAATCGGAGTGCTTGCATCGTCTACAACATGGTCTGAACCAAACTCAAAAATCTGATCGTCAGTGTTGTGTTTATCTGATAATTTGACACGTTCACCAAATAGATGTTTACCATCAAATTTGTTTTCAAAACCATCCACCTGTCCAGCTTGAACAACTACAATTCCTGGCGCAAGAACTTCATGATCACCTCCGGTAATCAAGGTACTCGCATCGACCGCTGTATGTTCTAATGCGGTTCCAAAAATTACTTCTTTAGTATTTAGCTTGTCTGGTAGTATTGGTTTACCGAATAAGTCTACAACCCTACTAAGAACATTGTTGGGATCTCCATTTCCTGCTACATTAAAGAGATGTTCACCACTGAAAATAACATTACTCGTAGTATCCACATGTTCTAATGGAGATATTACGTTTCTCGATCCTACATCTAGCAGAGCACCGATAGCAGAATCTCTAAATCCAAATTTTTCTGCAAATTTAAAAAAATCAATAATTATTAATAATACATTATTTTTGAGACACAGTAAGTTTTAAAACTGCATGAAAATAAAACAGTTGTCTCCAAAACATTTAAGAAATCAAATAAATTTTGGTGACGTATCCCTAAACGAGCACTCTGAATTTTGTTATTTCCCTAGTAGACTGTAGTGATAAATTATCCGGTAAGTATATGTGCAGGTTTTATATGTTAGAATTTAAAAATTTGTAATATATATAACAGGAAAAATATAAGATACAATTATATTGCAATTAAATACTCGTAATTTCTTGTGTAGGATGGAGTAGACTCCACCTCTGATATATATAGCATTGTCCTGGCTACTTTACTAGACTGCAGTCTGTGTTAAAGTAGCAAGTTTTTTTCGTGCTGTTGTGGTGTTATTTAATTCAAGAAAGAAAATATTCGGCTGGAATAAAAATAAAGATAAGGATATAGAAAATAAAAACTTATTTCTACATTATAAACATCAAATTTTAATGTTTAATTTCATTTAAAAAATAGTTACCCCTAGGGAAACTTGTTAGAAGTTAGTATTAATAAATATCTTAAGATATTTTTATGACATTATTTGTGTTTCTCGGTAGTTTGAGCCAGTCATGCATGAAACCGAGTTCGGTTCCCCGCCAGGAAGATTTCAATTTTACTTATTTGATTAATATTTTTTTGGTACTTTAAAAACACGTAATAGACAGTGGTAGTATGACACATGTATCTGAAACATACAACACGTTTTTTTTAATGAAGTCAAAATATTCTTACATTGTTACTTACTAGCTCCAAATCCTTCCTGGTTCAAGTTAAATAATCTTGTTGGATAATTACTGTTGGACTGTATTTTCGAATTTTCGTTAGAGTTGGAGGAAGCGCTCATTGACGACAAGAACTGAGATGACAGTCCTGAAAAAATATTGCTGCTATCGCCCGCAGCCCATGATGATCCGTATTTGAAATCTGCAGTCTGATGATCAGATATTTGTCCAGCAAGAAGTCCACCTGTCGCTCCGACCGCACGATCTCCCCAGGACCCAAAGCTTCCTAAATGCAAAAATCAAATACATAAAGCACTACAGTATGAGGGTGAGTTCTTCAGGCGAATAGAAATCGACTACAAAAGTAAATAATCGACCCTAAAAAATCTCAAAGAAGCATAATCCCTTTCTTATTAGATTGTCTCGATTCAAAAATTTCATAAAAACTCCAGAATAAACCTCAAAACACGCACCTTTAGTGATAGTTCAAACAAAAATATTTAATCACAGGCGCTCAAATTTTGTACGCGTGTGATCTACATGCGTACAAAATTTTTTTTTTTTTTAAATTAAAACACATTTTTGTTGCGATGTTATAAAAACACAGTTTTGTGATATTTTTATGCAAACTATCTATTTATCAAAAATTGTTTCGTTGCTACCAGGATTCCAACATGAATATTTTCTTGGGAAATGCGTTAACCAATTTCGCTGTATCAACAAGTTATCAACAATTTTTTGTTATTCTTTACAATTGATATATTTATTATTGATTTCTCCTAAACGATAAATTACATACCCATGATTGCTTTTCGCCTATAAAAATAGACACCGTCAAAAATTTGATTTTGATTCCATGTTTCCTGTCTCGACACAGAATTTCTTTAGTGAGACGGGCACAGTCCAAAGAAATTTTTACATTGTATTATATAGTTACAAATTAAATAAATAAATAAATGAAATTTTCACAACTTTAGTGCGCAGCTCAATCGTATATCGTTAATGGTTTAGTTTTTATTTAACACATGTCACATTTGACACTTCTAATCCTGTGATATTAAAAAAATAGACGGCTATTTAAAATAGTTTGAACCACCCAACAAATAGTAAAGGTTGTCCAGCGGAAAATTTTAAAGTTTAATATTAAATAGTAAAAAAAAATTACAATGTTATTCTCATATTTTGTTTATACAAAATGGAGTTTAACGATGCGGATTTTACGTTTTATAAATAATATCATCTAAATGCCGTCCATTTCTCTCAAGACACTTGCAATCGGACTCTTAAATCTGCGAACACCCGAGAGCAAAGCGTTGGTTCAATGGCAGCAACTTCACGACGGATATTTTCTTGTAGGCCTTGAATTGTTCAAGGATTTTTGCTGTAAACTCTCCCCACAAAAAAAGTCACACGATGTAAGGTCCATTGATCGAGGTGCCCAGGGTATGTCTCCGTACTTGCTGATTAATTTATTGGGAAAAATTCCTCTCAGCTTCTCCACTGAAACTCTAGCTGTGTGTGGAGTATCCCCGTCTTCCTGAAATTGTGTTTTTTTGTTGAACCCAAAAAACAGCTGCAGTTCCGGTATCAAAAACTCGTCGATCATTCCGTAATACACGTCAACAGTGACTGTCTCTCGCTGGTTAAAAAAATAAGGGCCAATTATCCCTCGGGCAGAAATTGCACACCACTGTCATTTTTGGACAATTCTAACGTTTTTGATGGCGTTACCTTAGGTTGTCGGGACACCTGTATCTCATGTTCTCTATATTAACATAGCCATCTATATGAAAATGTGCTTCGTCAGTAAACAAAGCGTTCATTCTGTTTCAAAACGTTCCAGCATCTTCTCGCTAACGTTTCACGTAAATAATAGTCATTTTCATTGAGAAACTGCACGATTTGCAGTTTGTATGGGTTTTATTTTTCAAAATAACATGCACCGTTTATTTTTTTATTGCAGTACAGACCGCAATCTTCCTTATCGATTTACACGGATTGCGCATAATTTCACGTCGAACTTGAGCCACATGTTCTGGCATCGCTGCTGACGTTGACGGTCCAGGAGAAGTTTGGTTAACCATTGTCCCTTATTGTCTGAACTTTTGAAACCAACACCGAATAAGTTGCGTTTTCGGCCCATCACTTACTGGTCGAATAATAAAGTGAGTACAAAAAGCGCGACGCGCACGAACGAATGAATCACCGTACCTTAAATATTGCTCAACCGCGAACGCACTGTACGCCCCCGATCAGTGACTCATTACAACTGGCAAATCCGCAAATCACGTGTGTCGAACGACATCCCTTCCACTTACCCCACCCTGATGGTTTACGAGCAATTACAATTTAATCTTGAAATTTTTCATCTGGACACCCAATATTTCTTAAGTTAAGACTTTAACCTTATTGTATTTATGATGATAGCTAATTAGATATATTATTTACCAAACCTGACGTCATCGACGTTGCCCGTAAAAGTGTCAGACAAACCTCCCCCCACTCCTCCAGCTACACCTCTTAGCACTCTCCACTCAGTGGTGCTAACGGCATCTCTTCCCAAGTCTAAAAACATGTCGCGCTTTTCTCGACTCGAAACTGCAAAAAATAAAATAAATTAAGATCTGTAAGGTCTCATGAATAATAATTCAAACTCTGACATCGTAGCTGGGGAACATATAGAGCAATAGTTCCGTCTAGCAGCTAGGGTATCGTGGTGACCTGATCTGATATAACACACTAAAAAGAAGAAGAAGTAAGATGAATAACATTTCAAATATTTACTTTATGAGACCCGATAAGTATCGACACTTAGTTAAAAAAGCAATGGAAACATTTCCCCGGCTAGAAAAAGCGCAAGGTTCGTATCCTGGTGATAACCGAATATTTTTTCGATAGATACATCATACATTTATAAATAACATCTCACTATCTGATAAATTATTTATTGTATTAAATATTCACTATGTCTGCCTTGAGACAAAGTATTAAGGCCAAGGGGCATTTCTAACTATTATATTTTAGATTGCATAAATAATATATTATATAGTGATGGTAAATCGCAAAATCTGACTGCAATTGTGATTGTGACGATCATTGATAACTGAGATTTAACATTTATTGGTACTTAAAATTGAACTATTGGAGCTATATATATTCTGATGTTTGCATGATCTGGGGTTCTGGAAACCTCAAATACCTTAACTCCCTTGAAAATAAAATCCTCCGCCAAATCACAAAATCCCCTTGGTTCGTTAGCAACACCGTTATCCATTCCGATACCAACATCCCCACCCTCATCGACTACTTCACCGACCTAGCCCGCAAAATTTTACCTAAACCTCCCAAACATACCAAACCCTACCATCAATTCCCTAGGTTTTTACGACCCTCCTTTCGATCCCTCCCGTCTCCGCCCTATTGCAATCCTGTACCCTAACCCGTTGAGCGGAGGAAAAAAAAAAAAAATATATATATATATATATATACATATACACCAAACCACCCCCATATACCCGCTCACGGGATCCCAAAACTTCACCACAGATTATGGCACTCGAGATATCGGAGACAAGAGGTGAAACACCTTATCACTCCATTCATCATCATTCCCTGGTAGCCTACTTTGCCGACTTATGATGATTGGCTATCTAAATGGACGAATCAGAGACGAGAATCCGACAGACATTACTTTTGAGTGGGAACGCTTGAAAAGAGGGAGCCGCGCTCCGGAGGAATATGGCGGCGAGAGATGACGTGGACTAAGAGTGGGATCACCGCGGCGGACCCACGATGTATGGTCCTGTGGATGGACGGCTGAGACGGGATGTTGTCCGGTCTATCTCTTGGAGCAAGAGATGAATCCTGGTGCGGGAATGCGGCGGCCAGGGACCTCAGCTGCATCAGCATCCCTCGGCAATTGGACATTCATTCAGTGAGCCAATCACTGTACGAATTAATCTCAGAATTTTAATTTTATGTACATATTTAAATACAGTTTTTTTAAATTACACATTCCATATATTTTTATTCGCCAGTTGTACCACTTAGAAGGAAAATAATTAAATTATTATTCGAATATAACATGTGAAATATTATTTAAAATCTTATTAACAACCTCAAGGATTATTTAGTAGTAGACTGTCATGCTCTGGGGTTAATTAACTGGATGACGCCATAGTTAGAAAAAAGCAATTGGATTGGAGCCATGGTAACATATAGGTTCGAAAATTTGTCGTCATAAAATATATCGCTGTAGCATAGTTGGATAAATGCACCTTCCCCGGTTTGAAAAGAGATCCAGGTTCGAATCCCGGTGGCGCAACAACATTTTATTCGGTAAAATTGATTTTATATGTATATCTTTCTAATTAATACGTTTAATTAATATTTGAAAAATATGTAACACATGTAACCAGTTCACTCACCCTCTTCGGGATCCAGTCTCGCGATGGTGCCTCCTTCCACCATCAGAACCGTAAAGAAGATAAATGAAGAAGTTTTGAAGAGATGCATCTTCAAATTGTACTGTAGATACTGTTGGAGCAATATCCAACCGAGAAGTGAGAAAAAAAAAAATTTATCCCTAATATATGCTGTTATCAAGTGTGTACATATTGTTGGGAAATGTTGCCATTCAAAACTCATTATTCTGTACCATTAGCCGAAATACGGAGAATCAATAATACAATTCGTTGAAAAGAATGAGTGTAATATAACAGGTCTAGATAAACCTTACGTTACGGCTTCACATGCACAATTTTAAAAAAATCCTATTAATTTTTGAAATTAGCAAAATTAACTTTGTGGTTAAAATACATATTTTTATTTGTTAACTTTGTATTGACATCTTGAAGAAGAAAATGGTATTTTTCGAAACCGGTAGATTTTTTTTTTTAAACTCAATTTTTTTTTTTATTAATATTAAAAATATAATACAATTTCATATATATTTTAACATTTGTTTCTTCTCTATGAGAGTAAGACTCGTGTATAGAGAAGGAGTATATTCGAGTTAATTTACGTTTCAGTTGGTCTGTGTACATATTTTTTTTTACTTCAGTTACAAATTTATGATAGTCCGTAATTTTTCTAATTGTGTTGGGGAGACTGTTAAAAAATTTGATACCTTGATAAATATATTGATTTTAAGTTGCGGTATATTTTAGTTTTGGGATATCAATTTGATCTCTATATCTTGTAGATCGGAATTCGCTTCTAAAATTTAATTGATTTTTAATTTTTTTAAATTTGAATTATTGAATTTTTTTTCTATATGTCTACTATTTTTGGTACTTTAAAATCTGTTGTATACTTGGATAGTCTTTTTTTTTAGAATAATTTTTATTGACATTTTTTGAGTGATTTCTAATTGTGACATTGAAATTTTATATGCACCTCCCCATCCAATTATACCGTATTGCAAATGTGACTGTACAAACGCGTAATATATTATTTTCAGATATGTAAGTGATAAGATGTTTCCGAGTCTAATAAATATGTAGGCAGTTTTCCTTATTTTGTTTGTGAGATTAGTAATATGTTCTTTCCATTTGAGATTGTCATCTATTATGATTCCAAGGTACTTGATACAGCCTTTTTCTTCAATCGATGAACATTGGTCACAAGTGTTTTCTCGAGTACAGGCCTTGGTGTGAATTTTAATTATTATTTTAATTAAGTGGTTAATAAAACAAAGTTAACAAATAAAAATGCAAACCTATTTAGTTTATCGTTGTGAGAAGTGAAAAGACTAAATACATTAAGTAATACTTTCCTTCTTCTTCGGCGGTCCCTCGTTACGAGGATGACGTCTGCGAATAACGATTGTGATTCCGAGTGTGGCTGAAGAGTCCAATTCTCGAAACGCACACCCCTCCACATAACACTTTCCACTATTTCAATGAATATGCGAAAATGATTAAACAAGAAAGGCATCTTTGTTCAATCCATGTAATAAATAATTATTTATTTATGTATTTATATGGTACAATTAACAAAAATGTTATAAAAATAATAATATCCTTACAAACAATTTATAGATCAAACATGGCAAAAATTGTTTACAAAGAATTACTTAAAGATATTTTAAAGTATAAACAAATACAAAACATTATATAACTGTTATTTTTACATATTAATCAAAAATTAATATTGATAAGTTGTAAATAAAAAATACACGTCCAAAAATAGAAACCAACAGTTAAGGTATAAAAAAATATATAAATAAAAATAAATGTGTATATGGTATATAGCTAAAATAAAACGTTATATATAACTCATATTTAACGTAGAAACTTATTACACAATCTGTCTATTCTTTAAGCGCTTTATGATACGTGTAAACGATGATCTCTGAGAGTCAGTAAAGGAACGCGTGTACTGATGTGTAATTCTAAACCACGCGCAAAATATACGAGACGGGATTCATAAATCGCTATTATCATATTAAATAAAAAAAGACATGCGATCTCGCTACTTGGGTGTTTTTTTTTCAGGTAATAAAGACAATGTACATAGACTACTGGATGCTTTTCTAAAGCAATATATAATAGTATATATGATTGATTTTCAGAGTAAGCTAGATCAACTGCATGACGTGGGAAATTATAGTGCACCAGTGATAAAACTTCCGCTTTCCGCACTGAATACCATTCGCTGTTTTGGTGTCACACACGTAATCATTTCGGTACCATTTACGCAATCAAATAGCTCCGCGACTTTTTTTAAAAATATGACTCGATTGGAACGAAAATTTAAACGCTGACAATGTTAATGTGAAAAATACGACTTAAGAATAAATATTTTTACTCTCGTATAAATATGTGTAGAATGCCCCTCATCCCGCAAACAATGTTCCTAACCCCTCTCCTATATTGACACTTTATTTCATGTCTATGTTGCAAGTCAGTTTTGTTTGGCCGCCATTTTGGTTTGGCAGAAATTTTTCAGTTCGCATTTGGTAGTCGTAGAGAGTAGTTGATCATAATTTAATATGGAGAATCTATCGCCTCAACAGCGTGTTAAAGTCATAAAAACATTTTATCAACAACTTTTAGGAAAAAATCATCAGTGTCGGTACCAGGACTCCATTGTGTACCACTAGTCTTGCCTCGGTTGATAAATTCCCGTTAGATATAATTACACTTAAAGCGTTGTTCACTTTATTTCCTACAGTCATCCTCATTTCGATCTCATTCTTAGCCTTTGCGTTTCTATCAAACATACTTCCCAAATACGGCAACTCATCTACTTGTTCCAAACATTCATTACCTACAAATATTTAGCACTGTGTCTTGCTTTCCTTTTTCTCGAATACCATCACTTTCCACTTGTTAACATTCATCATGAGGTCGCTTTCCTTGCATACATCGTACATTCTACTCACTAGACTTTGTAGTTCTTGTTCATTATTCACCAATTAACAGCATACAATCAAATCGCCCATTTTTGCTCCTACATTTATGCATTCCAGTTCTTTCACACATTTATCCATATAAAAGTTGAACAGCCATGGAGACATTACACAACCCTGGTTGACCCCCTTTGTAATGTCAAACCATGGTGTGAAGGTTTCATACAGAGATGTGTTTGCGAGTATAAGTTTACTATTCACCCCGTAATCGGATAGTACATTCCATAACCTTTAGCTTATAACTCTATCATACGCCTTCTGTCGATCTACGAAGGTACAAAAAATTTTTTCACCAAAAACTTTTCCGTCATCACTCGTAAAGAAAAGATCTGATCCATGCATCCTCTTCCATCCACAAAGGTCACTTGCGCGTCCTATACTTTTTCTTTCATCACCGTTCTTGCTCTTTCTATTAACATTCTACCATACAGTTTATCAACCGAGCTCAGTAGACTAATAGCCCTATAGTTACCACATTCCTTTGCCTTTGTAGAGAGGCATAATGACAGCCTTCTTCCAATCTAACGGGGTGTGGCTCTTCTCCAAACATTTATTGAAGAGCGTATGAAGCTACAAGACAACTAATGGGCCACTATGAGTGTATATATATACTCAGCAGTAACGTTATCATACCCCACAGACTTACCATTCTTCATATGTTTTATTGCACATTTTATTTCTTTCATACTTATTGCATTCATATCGTTTTCCTCATTCATATTTACCCCAGAGATCCTCTCAGGTGATTCCTCATTTACATTCTCTACACTCTTATACGTTTTCTGGAAATATTTTATTTATCTATGTTTTATTTCATCCTCATTCATTAATATCTCTCCATTTACTGACTTAATAGCTTTCATACTACTGCTTTCAGCACCACATTAGGATTTTTTGACCGCTTTCCAGAATAATTATATATTATCCTGAAAATTCTGTCATTTTCATCCCTTTCTGTCTTTTTAACAACTCTTTAATTTCTTTCACACCAGATTTAACTTTTTTCTTAAAGGCATTGTATAAGCTTTTCTCTTTTTCTCTCGCGTGTTCATCCCCATTTACTGTCAAAAGATAGAGCCACACATTCTTATTTTGTTTCACAAATTCCTTTATGCCATTGTCGCACCATGCATCACCTTTCTTCCTTCCTCGGAAAGCTACGCCACAGGTTTCTTTCGCTGATTCGCATAAAATAACCTTAATATGTTCCCATTCACTGTGTATATTCAGATCACTCGCTCTTTTCTCACTCAGTTTTTCACACCCTTTCCTTTCAAAATTTTTTTTGACATCATCCCTTTACAGATTCTTAATTTTGACTCTAGATGACGCCAATACTGTTTTTCCATGGACAGCCATTCTTGGAATAAAAGTATTCTTGATATTCTAGTTATTATTATTAATTATAACTAATAATAGTTATAAATATTCTTATAGATATTCACATATATTAAAGTTGTAAGGCGTATTTTGACAAATTTATATGTATATAAGTATATATGACGCGATGTAATCAGTTCAGTCACACACAAGAATCTGAAGGTTTATTGTGTCTTTATAAGCTTTTCTTTTAATTCTTCTTCTTCTCTATTTGTTACAATTGATTTAGTTTGCGATTTTTTGAAATATTACACTTTTTAATTAGTTTAATTTTTTTATTTTTTTTGCTTATAATTCTGCGAGTTTAAAAGTAAAAGTACTTTTTTAATATTTTGGCGATTGCCAATATCAGACAATATCGTTAGATTTTTTTTTTGATTCTTCTTTTCCTAATTTTTTTGTGAACCTTGATTTAGTGAAATGTTATGTTTTTGAAATTTTCTCTGCGAGTTTACTACCAAATTCTAATTTTGTTGCATTTATACATACACCATAATAGACAATAACTTATTTTCATGTTTTTAAACTCCCATAATTTATATTTCATCTTTAAAATGTAATAAATGCGTATATAAAATTGTTCCTACCAAAGTTCGTATAATATGTCCAAAAACTAAAACAACACACCCCGTTTTACACATTTCTCGCCATACTACAGTTGAAAGCAAAAGAGTTCAAATTTAGTGCTGTTTTAACAAACGACAGATAAAAATGTCGTTTTTCGACACTAAAATATATGTTTTTGAGGTTCATAACAAGAAATTTTACTATTCAGTATGGACAGCCGATGCATAAATATAATAAAAATGAAGTGACCAGCATGTGACCATGCAATATAATTAGACCTTCCATCGAAATAAATTTAAGTGGATTTTATTTTTTTAGTTCTCTCGATCTACGACAAAAGAATTAGTAAACTGGACGTTTGACACTGACATATTTACGTTTTTTCATGCATTTATCAATCTTATCAGAACTTTTCATGCCAGACATAGGTTTTTTTACTCTAGAATTTCGAAATCAAAAAAACAGATGGCAAAAATAAGACGAACGTCGTATAGATCCAGAAGACCCATCTGCTTCTTCAAATATCATCACAAACGTCTCCGCTGTAGTGTTGCCTTGGATAATGACAGCTAATTCTTCAGTATAACAATATTTACAGCTTATGGGGTGTCGTAAAGAAAGGCTTCACCCAAAAACTCACCTCACCTCAGCTCACCTTAACAATAACTGAGAAATGAGCTAAGAAATCAATGAAGATTCGGAAACTGGAATATCTCGCCCATGTGAAGCGAAACTGGAGAGATGTATGTAATACAACACTCTTCATCTTATCATCAGCGCAAGATTGAATCACGAAAAAGAGGGTCTGGTCACAAGAGGACGTTGTAGCTGCGATTTGATTGCGATTGAGAGAACGATTTAACAGATCTACTGTTTTTTTTAAATCAAAGATGGGGGCGCCCAGAAAAATTTTGGTCGAGGGCGCCACAGAGGCTAGTGCCGGCACTGGCGGCTGCTATAACGAGACTACTGTCATATATTAACTCCACGATAATTTCTCAATGAGACTTTGATCTCAGAGATTCAATAAAAGTACGTATAATCCGCAAGTGAAACGCATGCGATGATCATTCATGGGATGGTTGAATGTTATGCTGAATTCTGTTTCGTTCTTTACGCTACATCGAGCTGAATCTTCGAAAAAAATCTCATCCATAGGCAAAGGCCATTAAGAAAGTTCTCAGAACGTTTGCCTAAGCATTTATTCTTAGAGTGACCATCATGAATAAGACCAGTTGAAGGCCCACGCCATACTTGGCAAATGAAAAGGCTTTGCAAAGACAGGTAGAATCTTTAATGGAACCTCGTACCGATAACAATGAAATTCCTAGATTAATCTGGAAGTCTCTTGTCAGCGTTAATACCCAGAATTATTCAGGAATAATATGAAGAGATGTATGAATATTAAATGTGTTAAGTCACAAAATTATTATATCAAAAATAAAGTAAGTTATGTCTAATTGATTTGCGGTAGCTCCATCATAAATATCTGACAGATTCGAGGAAAATCATCTCTTTATTACCTACATACACGTATTCTTGTTTTCATTATTATTGACTAAATATTAAGTAGTGATGGCAAATCGTATGTGTAAATATGTGACTGTGATTGTAACGATGATTGGTAACCGAGTTTCAACTTTCTAGTATATTATTCAGTGCTGGAATAATTACAAATAATCAGTTATAATATCACTAGTTTTAAATAAACTAATTGAACTAACTCAGTTATAATTAATATTGTACATGGTTTTGTGTTATTTTTTTACGAATATTTTCTATGATTCGAATTGCACAGAATATAATCATGTTAAATACAAAAAATAACATTATTAAAATAATTCTCTTCAAAAGACACGTTGTATAAAAAATCTTAATATCTTTTTGTATATCACGTGCGGGGAAATTGATTATTTACGTTTTAGTGAAGTTAACATGAAAATATGACAATTTTGTTTTGAAGACACATTTTTTAAATAGTAGATAAACAAGTGTAGACAATATCGTTAGAAGTACCCCCGTCTTAAGACGGGTTTTAAACACTGACTAATACCGCCTACGTTTTGGTAAATTTCACTAATTTGTGAAGTGCGGAAGGAGTGGGTGGTGGTGGGTTTGATGGGATTGATGGGGTTGGGAAGGAAGCTGGTTGGAGGGGTATTAAGGAAAGGGGAGGCTTTTTGGAGACGGTTTGGGGGAGGGAAGGTATAAAATAATATTTTTATTATATTTTATGCCTTTAATAAAAAGAAAAGTTACCACAATTCAAAAATAAGATTTGACATTGACATTGCTACAATCAATTCCAACGTATTGACGTTCATGTTTTAATTACATTTAAAAAGCATCTCTAATGAAAATAAATTTGACTGCAATTTAATAATAAGACTTGGCAATGACATCGCTAGAATCAATTCCAACGTTTCGACGCCCATAATTTTGGTCAACAGCTCCATACTGAGAACCAGCATTGACGTGTGACCCCTTTCTGACTTCCTGGGACTCGGAATTTGATTGACTGTTGGATTCCGACTCTTCGACTTCGGTGTTGCTGGATCCGCTGAACTGAGATTGGTTCGCATTCAACTTGGAAGCTTCGATATTTTTCTGGCCTGCCGCATTTACTGCAATATTTCTCTGTCCGTACGCGTTAATTCCATTGTGACCGTATATGCCAGAGTTTTCTTGCACATTCAAACCATCGTTCTCTCCGTAAATCAATTCTGAAAAAATAATGTACACTTCATTAACATGAGCAAAAATATATATAATTAAAATTAATTTATTATTATTATTAGGATTAATTTTAATTAAATTATTCTAATATAATTCTTAAATTAGTTCATAGATAGTTATAGTGTCGTAGTACTCGTAGCGATTCCACATATTAACATGCGTACAACTTTTTTTTAAATTTGATAGATATGGAGATTGATGGGTGGGAATGGCGAACGTTATATTTATGTAAAAAATATAATTTTTAAAAAATAGCTTTGTCTCTATTAGATATCTATTATTTGTTTAATTCTTATATGTTTTTAATAATGTCACATTTGTTGAAATATTTCGGAACATAGTTTTATGATAATTAAAATACATGGAAAAACTTATCTATGGATAAAATGTAGTTATAATTTTTGATCTGCTTTCAACGGAAATGAAGAAATGGCTCACCAAAAAGTAATGTCAATTGACTAAATTTAGTATATATTATTATGAAATTGAAAAAAAAGAGTTTATCTATTATTTCGTGTCACACTGTTTAAAATTAATATAATATGATGCAAATTGTAACAATTGCGTTAAATTTGAAGCGTTATATGCAATGTATTGTAACAACGTTCACCAGTATTCCGCTAGAGTCTATTTTAATAATAGAATCTGTCATTTCAACCTGAATTTTTTTATTTTCTTATAAACTACATGCAATATTTATATGTCGCAATAAATAATAAATCTAATACACAAAATATGTTTTGAAATTGAATAAAATAGTTTTTTTTTAATTAATTCAAACGCAAACTTTTAAATATCTCGAAATGAAAGAAACATGACTTAGACGACGTTCGTAATAATGGACACGTATATGTGAGTCAGACAGTAGTACATCCAATTATAATTTGTCTTTTTTGGATAATACCAAGTCGAACAATTATACCAATCCGATGCCTGGAAGAGCAGTGGCTAGAGAGACCTAACGGAGCATTCTACCAGCTCTCCCTCGCACTCTTGCGACCTGTACAGGGTGAATTTCTACCGGACTGTGGCCGAGTTTTGCGACTCAAACACATAAATGTGACGTCTACCCTCTCCTTTTGAGGGTGTGTAATTTCTATAGCTTCTTTCTGGCTGCCTTTTGAAATTAATGTGACAACAAGTCTTTCATATTTTACAGGTATGGTTCTGGTACGACGATACCGGAGCCAACCTATGATGGTATTATGATGATATGACTGAATGTAATAAAATAAATAAAAATATATGTAATTATGACGAATCAAAACGAGGGTAAACAACTCTAAAAACGATTCGGGATTGGGTGTAAATAAATAAATAAAATTATTGTTCTAAACATGAAATATATTAATTAGAATTTTATCGAAAAATATTGTTGTTGCGCCACCGGGAGTCGAACCTGGATCTCTTTCCAAAAAGGGAAAGATGAATTATACAACTATGCTACAGCGACAATATTTTTCGATAAAATTGATTTTATGTGTATCCTATATATTTAAATAATTTATTATATTTTGTTATAAACTCATTTTAATTTATTAAATTAGTTAATTCTGTAAATTTCATATGTTAAAGGGATGGCATCAAGTATACCTATACATGATCAAACATGGATAATCCTAATTTATCTTTAACATGGATGCTAATTCTAGTTCCATCGTCATCAATACCAATGAGAAACGTAAATTTTGGGTCTACTTTTCATAATAATATTAACCAAATTTATGAAAATTTGGTTTCAATAACATTAAGTATTATATACAGGTGCTCTGTAATAATTCTTCTCTTCTTCAATAATAATTCTTTTTCTTTTAGCTTATTATACAAAAAAAATGTTATTCTTTATTTGTTAAAACAGTTTAAGTAGCTTAGATATTTGTAATGTAACGTAAGGTAACCAACAACTGTTCAAAGGAACGTAAAATGATGTAATATTAGTTTTAAGAAGCTTAAGGTGTTATTGTAAATTAAGATAAATGTGTTCTCCCATATATTCCCTTGTTTCATTAATTAAACAATTCTCTCAGTAAATTGGCAACACTATTTGTAATAAAGGTAATCTAATCATTATCGTCAAATATCTCATTTTTAGTATGGCTTGGCATATTTATTCAATTTGTAATCAGATTACCAATTGGTCATTAATGACATTAAAATAGAATGTAAAAACATTTAATGATGATTATGGAAATAACATGTTACAAAGAGAACATTTATTGTAATTCAGAAACTAGAAACACTGAATAAATAATAAATAAAAGCTGTATTACAAATTGATAATTGAGAGGAGAATCAAGATATTGAAAACTACCGCGTTAGTACAGAACTGCGTGGGTTTCATAGTCAACGAAGTCTGAACACGTTCATCGGCAAGTATTACACGTTTGAAAAATTATTAACCATGTATAATATGATCGCACTTTTAAACTGAGCCTGCATCTTGAAGAGTGTATCTAGGTTAGCTTTAATGGATGAGATTTAGTAGTTAAGTAAAACTTGGTGTGAAATGTATACATTATTGCGGGACACCATCCAACTGAAGTATATTATTCAAATTTATAAATAAATTAAATATATTAATAAGAAAAATATACATTTAAAATCAACTTTATCGAAAAATATTGTTGTTGCGCCACCGGGATTCGAAACTGGATCTCTTTCCTAACCGGGGAAGGTGCATTATCCAACTGTGCTACAGCGACAATATTTTTAGCGACAAATTTTCGAACATTAATACATTTAATCGTTCCATTATTTGAGCCATCTACCTTATTTTACAGATAAGACAACAAATATTAATGTATTAATATCAGAAAGGTAACATACAGGTTCGAAAATTTGTCACTATAAATATTGTCGCTGTAGCATAGTTGGATAATTCACCTTCTCCGGTTAGGAAAGAGATCCAAATTCGAATCCCAATGGCGCAACAACAATATTTTTCGATAAAATTGATTATATATGTATATCTTTATAATTAATATATTTAATTAACATTTAAAATATCACAGAGCGTCTGTTCTGAATAATTACAACTTCACAATAAGAATGCGTTCTCCTAATATAAATAAATTGTTTTAAACTAATATTTTCTCTCTATATTATATAAGTTATAATTATTCTGCAAGCCAATATGTATGATTTTAAAAAGACTTACTATTTGATTGACTGGCTCCAAATCCTTCCTGATTTAAATTGGACGAAGATCCTTCAAAATTGCTGCTGGACTTTCGTTTAGAACTCTTGTTAGAGCTGGAAGCAGAGTTCTTGGAGGACGAAACTACTGATGACTGCTCGGCATCGAGATGACTGCTGCCGCCCGCGGCCGACAGTGATCCCTCCTCCGAAGCTGCGGATAGATGGCTAGAGCTTTGCCCGGCGACCAAGCCGCCTGGCGCTCCGATTACGCGACCGCTTCCTGAGTACGAGTTTCCAGAATATCCTGTAATATTATATAATCGTCAATGAACCGAAGCATTCACTTTTGATAAAATAAGCAATATCTCAATATACACATATATATTCATATTAAACAAATTATAGATATCTCATAGAGACGAATATATTTATATATATATTATATGGGAAGTATGGGTATTATACGGGGCTTACGACCTATCTTCAACTGACTTCAGTGATCACTTTACACAATGTAACGTTCACCAATTCTACCCACAATACATCTCCACATATATAAAATCTTATATATGTACCTTCTAAAAATTTGGCAACTAGATTTGTAAGTTAATCCTATTTTCATAGTACAAGCTTTTAGCTTAGTTTGAAAATAGTAAGAATATTTATTGACTATATGTCATGTATTCCGTGTACGCATCTCTATTTAAAAAAAAAGAAGAAATCGTTCGCATTGTTACATTGAAGAGTATTGTTAAATAAGATTTTAAATATTGAGAATGAAATAGACTCGGTGAACAAATTATTGCAAACTCGACACATTCTCACTATAACAGAGCGTAATCCATATTCCCTACTAGTAATAGACACTGCACTGCGTTTACTTTTTAGAATACAAGTTATAATGAAATACAACAAAAATAATTTTAAATATTTTAACTTACACGATAACAATCTTTACCGAAATCCTGATTAAGTCGGTGTGATAAAATAACTGCAGAGGATTAGATGGGCAATACAAGATTTAGAGAAGAAGATGAATATACATGATGGAGGAACAACGTTAGGAGAGATCTGGAGACACTCCATGTTCCTGTCTCCGAATGAAATGGGATGGCTCAAGACAGACACGTCTGGCGATAAGTCGTACATCAGGCGAAGGCTCTATCGAGAATTGAGCGCCCCGTCGCAAGTGTTTAAAAAGTTAGACTTTAAAGTTTCGAAATATCACTAAAATAATTTATGAAATTTGAAACACTTTATCGATAGTTAACTTTTAAGATTTCTAAAAAAGGCGAGGTTTCCAATATACTACGGTATCGTACTTCAAAATAATAAAAAATGCCACTTAAGTTGAAAACATTATATTAAAATTAATTTATAATGTCACTAGCTGACCCGGGTTGCATAGTTGGTTAATCCACCTTCCCGGGATTGGAAATAGATCCAAGTTCGTATCCCGATAGCAACAACAATATTTTTCGATAAGATTGATTTTATATATGTATTTTTCGAATTAATACATTTAATTAGTATTTAAAATATCACAGACTTATATTCTGGATAATTGCAACTCCACAACAAGAATGTGTTCTGCTTAATAAATAATACTTATTTGAATGTGTCCATTTCACAAGGCGAGTATCATTTGATTTAAAAAAAAAAAGTATATTGACGAAGAAGAAGAAAGGAAAATATTAATATTATGATTTATCAGTACATAATTCAGAACTGAAAATTCTCGATTGCCGGATTACCATTTAGATGAGACAGCAAATAAATAATTGAATTATCGCATTTAATGGAGAATGCATTGTTAAACCTCCGTCCACACCACTGCATTTATGTTACATGTTACATAAATTTATCGTACAGGTGCATAGAGTTGGTAAGGCTACCCTGCACCAGTGCAGTTGGCATATTCGTTGCGGTGCTTCTTCTGGAACAGACTCCTGTGATGTCTATTGCGGGAGAATCTAGCTGTATGCAAAATGTTTTATGTATAATCTTTCAAGTTGAACGAGGGTAGAAATTTGGGCTATAATTGTTTTTATTTTTTATTCTATATAACTTGTACTATGGACATTATTTTCTTGCACCATCATCATTGATGATCATTCTACGCTACTTATTATGAGTACGCTTAAAGGCTCATGTCCACTGAAAGATTTAGTTGAGATACTTCTGAATACCACGTACACGATTAGATCTGAAGATAAACTCACAAATCGGTTTGAGATTGGTAGAAAGAGATAAAAACTCAAACGAGTACACAGAACGTTCCTAAAACTTAATCTTTAACTGCAATAAATTTCTTAAACTGTCCATTCTGAAAAGTTAGTAAAAGTTATTAAACATTGACATTAACGTAAGATGTCAAATTATAAATATTTATTCCGTTCCAACTGCTGCTGGGGAGATTCAAGATCACCCAACTGATGAACGTCAATGACATTTTGACGTGATATAATGCTGATGATATGGTTATACCAGCGCCATCTATAAAAGGGATAACAAGCTTTTACAGATATGTGAAATATATACCTGTGATCACAATATTTCATACAATCCCAGCATATCACTCATAGTAGATTTCAAATATGGAAAAGGGCAAGATAATATACCTCCAGTGTGGCTGGACGGAACGAAATTGAGAGTTCAAAATAAGGTCAAATACCTTCGCCATATATTCAACGAAGATGGACAAGACTATGATAATATAGAACGGCAGAGGAGACAGTTGAGCGTTAGTGCAAATATGCTGTCACGGCGTTTCTACCAATGCAGTAAGGAAGTGAAGAGCATCCTATTTAAATCGTTCTTCACCGGCGAGCTCTGGTCGAAATACAACCAAGTGACGTATAACCGTCTTCAAATTTAGTACAACAACTCATACAGAATACTGTTTGGATTGGCGCTTTATTGCAGCGCATCTACAATGTTTACCGAAGGCGGTTTACATGGATTCGTTCCGCTTCTGAGACATCGAGTTGCGGGCATAAAGATGCGGCTGGAGCTCAGCACCAACTCTCTGGTGCAAGCGACGCTCTCATGGAAAGCTGGTTCCCTGACCAGAGAATGGCAGCGCCTACAGAATAGCTACATATACAACAATGGCCGTGACTGAAGTAGTTATATGTGTAATATTTACTTTTTCTTTTTCAGAGCATTATATTTATTTCATAACTTTAATGTAATGGCGGATCGGATTTATAATTTTAGAGTACTGTTAATAGTGTTTTTAAAGTTTAAGTTTTAATGGAAAATAATACTGTTTTTACCCGTATAAAAATGTGTGGACGTTTTTAAGAACACTTTCTATGATTAATGATTAATTTATTGTTTTAAAATACTTCACGTAATGACTAAAGGAAATAATTATTTTCATTAAAGGTTAACGTAGAAAATAGTTATACTAATTGTTTTTTGTTTTTCTCAAATCAAAAAAAAGTTTAAAGAACAATCATGAAATCAACAGGTTAAAAACAGTAAGATAGTAATTTCGCGAATTAGTAAAAGAGGAAGTAGACACTTCAATGATTTGCACGCAGTTGTAACCCTTTCTAATGATATTCTATTAGTAAACAGCATATGTAACGACTCCATACAAAACGGATCAACTGAAAGGTATTTTCAATTCGGTAAATAACCATTTGTATGACTTGAGTAATTCACTATCTTAAAGACAGAACTGAGTAATGTAAATAGCACGATGCAGCGATTAAAAAAAGAGCGCCATGAGTACAGCGGTGAGTTGTGGTGAGATTTGTGGTATACAGAAGGCACTAATTGCAAAATAATGTATTCCTTAATGTTAATCCAATTTTTTAATTTATATTTGTTTCCCAGATTTTTTAGTTATGCACAGATTTTTTGCTTGTATGCACTGCTTGTATGCCTGGTTGTTAACTCCATGCTCAATCTTCTTCTTTTATTTTGGCTTAAGATTGGGATCAGTGTCGAAAGGTACATTTTCTACGAAGAGTTCTTGTACCATACACAATATTTTCGTATGTCCTTAATCTTTCTCTTGATTATTGTATCATTATCTTAAATCGTCGTTTTTAGGTTACGTATATTCTCATCATTAAGTGGACAATATATTCAATAAAATCCAATTGCTCATGCCCATTACATTTTTGTGCATTATTAATGTACAAGTAGAAAATTTTCTTACCATATTCGGCACCATTGGCGACGCCCCTTAAAGATCCAGATGCACCTCCTAAGACCCCTCCGACAACTCCTCCGAGTACCCCTCTTCCAACTCCAACCACCTCCCTTCCAAGACTCAACAATCCGCCACGTCTGTCCTCATTCAGAACTACAAGAAAACACAAATAATGAATAAGTAATAATCTTATCTGAATGAAATCTTTATTCGATCAAAACCTATATTGAGAAAATTAATAAGTAGTAAGACATTCGAGACATAAAATTTTACAACTAATAGTTAAGATTCTTAATTGTATTGGCCCGTGATCACGATGAACTTCAATGAAAATTTGATCTCTGAGAGTGGCTAAAGATTCATGTGTACTGGATGCATTAATCTAATCGGCACACAAAATATATTAGGTTAGACTGATCCAGTACACATGTACCTTTATAGATTCTCATCGTAGACAATGGCGTGAGAAGAATACCAGACGCAGATGTGGTCTGATTGTGTGGAACAGGACTGGCACAGTATGAAGAAGTCGGGCAATTGGAGAAAAATGGGCATATGAGACAAATGTGGGGAATATTTATGGAGGAGACATTGTATTGACAAGGAACTCGAAGAATTTAAAAAAAAAATGACTGATATAAAAATTGCGCCAAATAATAAATAAAATAATGTATTCAGTTTACTCACCCCCTCCACCATCCAGTCTGAGGATGGTGCCCCCTTCCACAACCAAAAACATAAAGAAAAATAATGGAGAGATTCTGAGAAGATACATTTTCCGAATTATAATAAAGACACTGTCGGACTGATTTCAATTAAGAAGTGTACTAGAAAAATGCTATACAATGTGTGTATATTTATACTAGGTATTATCAAATAATATGTGATAACAGATAACGTTGTAATAATATACTCAATAACTAATAGCTTGAGGCTATTCACTTCAATTAACAAATTGCAGAACTAATTAGGTACGTAGAAATTTATTGGACACCTACTTAAGCCAAAAGATAAATTAAAAGATTTCTTTATTTTTCTTTTGTTTATAACGTTTTTTCTTTATTTATTTACTGTACACGCTCTATTCAGGCGTTAACTTAATTTTTATTTACACATCGGAAGCGCAATACAAAGATATAAATTATATTATATTTGCGTATTTTTCATAATCAAAATTTTAAAAAAAGTTATGTAAAACAATTTTAAAATTATAGAAAATGAATAGAACAAAACAAAAATTATACATACATACAAACGTAGTTGGAAGAAGTGTCATAGTTTGCAAATTACACACAACTAGTCGACAAGTATAACATATCAAACGTCAGTTGCCAGCATATTAAACTTGAGCTTAAATAATCAGTAAAGCAAATTATTCGTCATCATTGAGTTGAGACACAAAAAATTGTAACAATTTAGTCTTATAATAATTAAATGTTTAAATAGTATTCAGCTCAACACGGAAATTACAAACGTGTCAAAAATGACACAATATATTTATTTTAAAATGCGTCTTCGAATTTACAAATAACTTCAATATTTACAGGAAAATGGTTTGTCTCCCATTATATTAGTTTTTTAAGAATTTCTCAGTCAATTTGTGTTCAATATTTAAATTTAAAAGTTTTGGTGATAGATAAACGTGTAATGCATAGAGATTTTTATCTTTCACTATTCTCTCTCTACTTAATTTCTGAAGTGTATTAGCGAATTTTTTTTTTTTAATCTGGATATTGTCAACAGAGTATTGCGTCTCTGCAGGGTACATTTGGTACTGTGCGGTAGCTGCTGAGAGCAAGCTAGTAAATAATTAAACTAACAGTAAATATGCCAACTACCTTCGCATATTCATTCCTCAAAGAATGCAATCTGGGGACTGCGGAGTTAGCCAATGCATTTGTTCTAACATTTCCTCTGTAATAGAACAATTAATTGTATCTCGATGACCTCAATGGTGCATTAAAGTCCAACATTCTGAGGGCAGTCTATCATACCATTGATGATTCTAACTAGAAATATAAGGTCGGTCACCATACTGACACTGATCCTGACTAATACTGACACTGACACCATACTGATACTGACACTGACAAATATAACATTTTCAGACGACTGAGGAGATATTCATATATGACAGAGTAAAGAATGAAGAAAATAATGTATAGCTGATCTTAGTATAGTGAATAAGATTAAAAAAGAATTACTAAGGTGGTTTGGTCATATGGAACGGGTGAATAAGGAGAGAATAGTAAGGAAGATATTGACGCAAGTGTTCATGGTACCAGAAATAAAGAACGTCCGCGGAAGACTTGACACGAACAGGTAAACCAAATATTGAAGAATGGTCCTGTTAGAAGCCTCAATAATCGACGAGCTTGTATGAGAAGATGTATGAATGTGGATAAGGCGAGAACTGTGTGTCGGGACAGAAGAGTGTGACGCTCTATCCTCTCTGTCTACCCCCGCGAGAAAACGGCATGTTGGTAAGTTAGTTAGTTAGATAATCATATTTAATTTATTAATATTTGATTTTATTCCTTTCTCGTCGACACTTTGTTGCCAGTAAAATGTAGTTACATATGACATCCACGGTTTATACATGAACACATAGGTGTGGAAGAAAAAAAAATTCCCCCATAGATAAAACACAAGTCCTTATTTCTTCACGAGTCTTATTTCCTAATCTTTCATAAAATATCATATTATCATTAAGACACACAAAATATAAAATTGAAAATGAAGTACAATAACAATATTATCTATTTTTGACATCAGCATTACAAATTATTGCTTTTTTATTGATATATTTTATTCGCACTCATTAATTCAAATATGTTTATTACTTTGATGAACAGTTTATTTACAAGTAACAATGTGCATGGGTACATTACTCCTTGACGATAGTGGCATATCCGTGAGATTCACAGATTCGTCAGGTTGGTCTGCCATGGTGTGACTTTAGGCGGTTCTGCGAAAGAAATCGTTGATAATTTATTGTTAAAAGTATATTTGTTATACGTTAATCAGATTTTTAATATGCAAGAATTAATTACCTTTATTGCCGCAATTGTTGTTGTAATATAAACAATGAAAACCACATTAACATTTCACTTCACTTTATAAACAGTTGTAAACAGATCACGTGTAGGTACTGTAGGTGTATAAGTTGTGTGCTGCCGCTGTCTCTTTTCTACTCAGACGCATCGACCAATCGAGTGGAAGAGAGATAGATGCGGCACAATCCGAACGGTAGGCCGATCGTGCTTCTCTATCGCTTATCCGCGCTCTTGCTCGCACGCTTGCCTTCGGCGTAACGCGACAAACGGGACAATAACGCGACAAACGGGACAATAACGCGACAAACGGGACAATAACGCGACAAACGGGACAATGAGTCATGTTTTTTCGTGCGTGCAGCGGGCGTTCATCGATTTATAAGACGTTGTCACGTCAAAAACAATAACATATGTTTTTGATTAGTTAATAATTATTAAAGAAGAAAATGATATTTTTCAAAATCGGTAGATGTATTATTAACTCATTAAGTGGTTAATAAAACAAAGTTAACAATTGAAAATAACAAAATTTATTAATTATTATTGATGAATCTGGGACATCAACTGATGAGGAATGATATAGAATTCTGTCATAAAATTAATATCATCATAAGTATTCACAGTTTCAAAGTTTACAGATCTTTTTATCTGGCAGTACTGATTGGATATAAGGAATTTTGAACTAGTGGAAGAAGAAAAAAAAATAAAGGTAACAAAATTATATTTAGCGAATTCATTTTTCTACTCAGGTTCACAGTTTTGAAACAATCATCGTTCATCACATAATGAAGATAGTCCATTTTATCTGCTCGAAGTTGCAGCCAAACAACATCAGATATGAGAAGAGGTAACCACTAATATTTCTTTCTTTGACCCAAGAAAAGAACTGCAGATGACTACTGCATCCAACCCAATGGGATTACGATACTATATCAGTTTTGACATCTATGTGTGTATGTATCGTAAAAATAATTAATGATTTTGAGTTAATATATATAAACAATTATACTTTTAAAATTAGCAATATTAACTTTGTGGTTAAAATTCATATTTTTTATTTATTATCTTAGTTTTATTAACCACTGAATTGAGTTTAAATACATCGCAATTGTCAATTTTGCATATAAACGGTGTAGGTCACAAATTAAATAATTTGGAGTCGTTGGAGATAAATAAAGCATGTAAAAGTAATCAGGAAATTCTAAACAGCCAACTAAATTTAACTACAAGTCCTATTCTAAAATTTTTTCCTAAAAATTATTCGACTAAATTTGTATTGAGCAGCAATTTGAGTTAGGTGCTAAATTTATTTTTTTAAATGATTGTTGTTTTTTTAAAAAAAATTAAAATAGATTCTGGTGAAGAAACAATGCTATATTTTTAGTTAGTTATGACATCCTGAAGAAGGAAAAGGTATTTTTCGAAACCGGTAGATGTATTTAAACTCAATTCAGTGGTTAATAAAACTAAGATAATAAATAAAAAATATAAACAATTATATTTTTAAATTCTATATATATATATACCTATTTAATCAAGAAATGGCCGATCTCATTGCCACCGTCCTGTTTTAGTTTCATTCCAGACCAAAACTACGGTCTACCACTCGTTCCATCGCGCAGAGAGATCTTCGCGACATACTCGTTGGCGCGAAGACTTGTCCTCGCTCTGGTATCTAGACAAGAAGTCTCCGGCGCGCGAGATCGCCGCCAAATATATAGCCCTCCAACATTCCCCTCTTTGGCGGACACCCGGCTGGCCAATACACCATCTTACCTCCGATTCTTCAGCCAATCCAGCATACTTTCAGATATTTCAGATTTAACATAGAACCTTAACTAAAATTTGATTATATTTCGGTGTCACCATTTGCTCACAAATCGAATATAATACTATAACTGTTCTAATTATCTACAAAATACTACATCTATCGCAGTACTCTGTTTTAATATTAACAATTTGATGACAAATCATAAAGTGTTTGTACAATGTAACAATACTAATTAAATCTCTTATAAATGTTTACCACGTCCGTAAATTATTGCAGTTCTACAAATAATCTCTCCTGTAAACTTTACATTGATGTCATTTATTATATTCTACATATAAAAATAATAAATGTAATATTCCAAATGTCTTTTTTTATTTAAAATTAATATATTCATCTTTGAGACTCTTATTAACGCAGTCACAGGTGTCAGTATCATTGTTAAATATACTAAAACCTAAATTATTTTGCGTTTTAAATGGGCACTAATACCACAATTTAGAGATGTCATCATTATCAAAGTGTCGGTTGTATTCCTTAACGAATTAATTGCACATTTTAGTAATATTTAAATAACTTCCTTGATATTTTTTGGGTTCGGTTTTGATTGTAATGCCGTGCGTACGATAGAAATTTCAACACATGACTTCAAATCGCTTTAATTGTATTCCTTTGTTGTTTTGCCGCAGGCTGGCGACTTTTACGATCAGCTTCTATCAATTCTCAGAATAGGCAATTTTTTGACATACGAATTGAATATGTAAATATTATATTTGATGACATCTCCAACAGTTTCCGTAGTGTAGCGGTTATCACGTGTGCTTCACACGCACAAGGTCCCCGGTTCGATCCCGGGCGGAAACATAAAATTTTTCAATTTTTAATTAATTGTTTTTAAATATATTTTATATTTTTATGTATCTAAATTTAGTCTGTCTTTATAATCTGCCTGCTTAGCTATTTAACTCGATTATATTATCTCGCTAATGAATAGTTTGATAATAAACCTAGTAGTCCAAAACAACATGATTTTTCTATGATTTTTTTTAGCGAAAAATAAAATTTAATATAATATTCATGTGATTTATTTTTTTAAATTCGGCCATTTTGTTAATCTTACATACCTTTACAGTTCATCCAATATCCTATATCCAAAATGTTACAATTACGATTTAATTACTTACAAATAACTTTAAATTCAGATAACATGTTTTTAATTACATACAGATTAATTAATAATTTCATTCTGAGACCACAAAAGTTTGATCGTAATTGGCTGCTTGAGTCTCTTTTCCATAACCCTGGTTCAAAGCTCCGTACTGAGATCCAGCATTGAGGCTGGACCCCTGGCTGGCCACGTAGGACTCGGATTGACTATTTTGGTTGGACTCTGACTGTTCCACTTCAGTGTTCGTAGTACCGCCGAAGTACCCAGACTGAGCATTCTGCCTGGACCCCTGAAGGCTGCTGGCTTGACCGATGCCGAGGTTTTCGCGTCTTCCACCGGCGAAATCTACTCCACCGTAGATACCTGTAAATGATGTAAAGAAATTGAAGCTAACAGTGTGCAAATTAATTTTGTTTTTTCATGAAAACGTGGTTTTATATTATGTTAATAACAAATATATTATGTTTTTAACTATTTTTCATTGTAACTTGTGGGGTTTGAGACAATATTTAAAAATTAACATAACTCAGCTATAAAAGGTCCAGGAATACATTTGGTATTTATTTGAAAGATCACAATTGTTCATTTCCGAATATACAGAATTAGTCTCTGCTACGTTACGATAGAGCGCCACACTATTCTGACCTGACACACAACCATACTCATACATCTTCTCATACAAGCTTGAGCTGTTGATTGAGGCTTCTAACAGGACCATCCTCCAGTATCTGATTTACCTGGTCGCGCCAAGCCTTCCGCGGACGTCCTCTACTTCTGATACCATCAACACTTGCGTCGTATATCTTTCTAACCATTATTATTAAACCACCTAAGTGATTGTTTCTTAATCTTTCTCACTATACTAAAATCAGCTTTATATTATTTCCTTATTTTTCATCATTACTTAAAAACATTTAATAATAATAATCACCTTTATTCCCATTGTAGCCTTCGCTCGCTCCATAGTTCAATTCTGCAACACAAAATGTACGTATTAAAATTCACGGCATCTAGCTGAAATTCGTCAAGGCAGAAAAAAAGTTTTGTTTTTAATTATTGAACATTCTAGATATTAAAAGAAATGAGAGGCATATTAATTAACTAACAAGCATGATATGACACACTTAACATACTAACAGGCATGTTAATGAGACTCTAAAAGACACTAAAGGAGAAAAAAATAACCAATCCACGAAGTCATTGACGTCAACAAGTATTTATTAAATATTCCTGGTGGCATCAACCCACAGTTAACAAAAATAAATAACGAATACTTTCAATTCTACCAATGACTACATTGGCTGGGTCATTTAATGAAGATAATCTAATAGCAACACAGAAATCACTGCTGAACTTTCAGAGATTAGAACCAATAGTGATCATGATGTCGTTTTATAAAATAACCTTAATACTCACGTCCTAACTGACTGGATCCAAACTGATCGTAATTGAGACTTGAAACGCCACCGCCAAACGAGCTGCTATTCTTAATCTTGGAGGTTTTCGATGAGCTGGAGGAAGAAGATTTGGAAGCGGCGACGTTGGTGAAATCTCCAGCATCAATGTGCTGATTGCCACCCGCTGCAGAGAGATACCCCTTCTCAGAAGCAGCATGAACGCTGCCGGAACTCGTCCCAGCTGCAAATAGTCCGCCTATGAAAGGATTTCCACCTGCGGGATAAATAAAAAATTAAACATACGTCATCAGTGACCTTGATGTATAGTCTTAGTATGACATTTATTTTATACATTTTAAGATAGTTGTAAGAAAAATATCTTACAGAATACACTTTTTGATGGTTAAGAAATTTATAATATTTAGATAGATAGTTTGTTTCGGATTTAAAAAAAATAAATAATCTTACTGAATCTGTTATCGACATCCCTTCTTTCTCGACTTGGATCTAAAAAATATTATACATAATATTAATATTGATTATGATATCACTTGGTCTAGATTATAAGTATTATATAAAAATTTCAATGGTTTATGAAGTAATTTAAATAATTAAATAGAAAATGTATTGATATTTTATCAGTTTCAGTTATAATTTATATTTCACTGTACATGTTATTACGAAATACGATCCAAGTATCCACTTACTACTGTTTATTTTTCCTATAAACCGACCATCTACGAAAAACACAAAAAAAAATAACAAAATAATTTTTAATAAATACATTCTCAAAGAAGGCTTCTCCGTTTACCCCGAGAGGCTTTACGCAACTGATCTCCATTGGCTCTTTGTCATTAATATATGTTATTATTTATACACAATGAACTCATTAAGTTTATCTTACGCCTTTCAAACACGGGTATTTAATTACATCTATTAAATTTCGTGCCTACGCCTCGTTCTGGTATCTTGTCAAAAATTCATTAGAAGACTTCAATAATAAATAATAAGACAGTTTTTAAAATTACGCAGGTGTGGATTAGAATTACTTACAGTGACTAATGTTATTTTCTTTTATGTATTTTGTATCAATATCAAATAGAAGAAAAAAAATGAAGAATGTCGTTCATTAAAATTTAACACGCTGTTATGTAACAAATTCAGTCACACATTCAGTAAATTTTAATTAACAAAAAAAAATTAAAGTTATCATCACCGACTCTGATTTAGTCTATGCACAATACGGCGACCGGTTCGTTGAAACGGGAATGGAACTCGCTAGAGAGATGCCCCCCGGCCGCCGAAGAGAGCTTGTTGGCCGTCGAGCCGACCACTCACCAGAGCGGTCGGAGTCACGCACTTGTACGAGATAGCAATGTAATTTACCGCAGAGTACTATTTTATTAGGATGGTGCCATCCATATTGGATGTGTGGCAGAGTTTTTGGGTCCTCCTAGACCCAGATTATCGCTTGATGGTGGAAGATTGGAACTGGATTGGGATTCCTACCCTCAATATGGGCAGTCAGTCGAGATATTGGACGTCTTGGCTAACTATGGATGGGAATAACATGGACAAGTCTCATCTCGGATTCTGCACATGTTTATGGACTCGGATGGAATAAGATGATCTGCAAAAGGCGAGCTAAGAGTGATTGATATCGATGATTTTTCAACGATCTATGATGACTTGACATTTGAAATATGTATAAAATAAATAATTATTAACTGTTCAAAGGTTTTTGGTGAAACTTAGTGAAATTTCACAATTATTTTGTAAATTGAGTTAAAATATTGTTTTATTCCACTATATTTATATCATAAAACACTATTTTATTCCACTATGTATAAATGAAGGGCCATTCATTTGATAATAGTAATTTACAACTTATACATAGTTGCGCCAATGGACGGAAGTTAGACATTCTAGAAAAATTAGAAATATTTAATAATAAAAATATAATAAATATTCAAATATCGCCCATTACATCCCCTCTTTTATATATTTTAACTCCACCTCCACCTCCGTATCAAGTGTTTTTAATTTTAGTTGAATTATAATATTGATGATGGGAAGACGTTCCCGAAAACGTTATATCGTTTATCACAATAAAAAATATAATGGAATAAAACGGTGTTTTAACTCAATTTACAAAATAATTATTGTTATTAATTTAAAGTCCGCTTTCATTCTGAAAATCTTACTTCTTACCGCCTACACACCACACACCATATTTCAGAGAACAAAAATACACATTCTTCCGATGATGACCAGCAGATGAAGCAAGAGGTGAGTAGGTGATCAGAATCTCGTATCAAACTCATGTTAAATTTCATGCTCTACTCTGTCTAGCCGGAGATGAACGTCCAGCCTCACTTGGAGCCAAGATCAAATCCTACAACGTGAATAAAAAATTTACTAAAAATGAAGTACACATCGGTTAACGTGAAACAATAGACTTCAAGGGTTATTAAATAACACGTAAAAATAAATTTTAAAAACCCACCGATATACATTTAATTTATTTTAAACCCATATGGTGTATAGATTGATTATAATTGATGTTTATATGGATGAGTGTATGCCAGGCAAAAAATGAAAAAACTGCTTACGGCTGTGACTTTATTGTTAAGCACAGTTTACAAATATGAAAATTTACAATAATAGTTTACGGAGGCGTTTATTATTATATATTTTAGACGGTTGCTGGCCGCATCAATATTGCTACCTAACGTCGATACTGGGAGACTTTTCGGCTGATGGAAGTTTGGTTTCATGAACCAATGTCTGCAGGGTGCATTCAGTATCGCCGGACGGTGATGAGAAGAATGAAGGTGATAGACCTCCATACTTTTAATATGCACATTTACTAGAACACATATGTAAAACGTAAAATTCCAAATGAAATAAAAAAAATTATATATTTTTTTTTTTGATACGTGTTATTTATTTATCTTTGAAACTTATTTTTAAAATTAATTTTATATGTACATAAAATCAATTTTATCGAAAAATATTATTCTTGCTATCAGGATTCGAATCTGGATCTCTTCCAATCCGGGGAACGTGCCTTATCCGATTATGCTACACCGACACAGTAAGTCGCCGACAAATTTTCGAAATAATATGTTGCACTTTCAAATTGATACATCTATCGTTAGTGCAGAATTTAATAAAAATGAATTATCAATTAATTTCCTCGGATAAGAAGTAATTCAGCTTCGAATCCCGGTAGCAACAATAATATTTTTTTGAAAAATTGATTTTATATGTATATCTTTCTAATTAACATCTACATTTAATTTGTATTAAAAATATCACAGACGTATGTTATGAAAAATTGCAACTTCAACTTTACATAATTGTTTTTAATATTCCCGAAAACTGATATGTATACGAGTATTTATATAATATTTTTTGATGATAGTTTTATATTCATTATCATCACTATATACTATAACATCTTGTGGACTTAGAATCAAGAATTAGTCTCTATAGTCTTTATTACCATTTCTTTCTAGTATTAGATATCCGTCAGACCTTATATTTAAAGAGTACAATGTCCTTGATATAAGACAAATCTTTATGTTGAGACTCGTTCAATATTTCCATACGAACAACAACTCTCCCCAAGCAATAAATCATGGACACAACACAAGACAAACAACAAACATCTACACACCAGTTCCAAGAGCAATAACAACATTTTATCAAAGATTCTACATGTTTCTAGCTCCGAAACTATACAATACACTCAGTACCAACTGGAAATCGTACAATTCCTATAAGATTACACAAATATGGACTCAATATATGATTCAATCAGGTAGAGATGAATCAGAAGCATGGATATCCAACAATTTAATATAATGTCTACAATTCTTTTACTAATAACTCACTAGTCCTACAACACTCCCACTACATATATTTTTATTTTATTTTTACTTTTTTATTCATATTTGATTTCTCTTTTTATTCCAAATAACACCACAACAGCACAAACAAAAAAACTGGCTACTTTAACACAAACTTTAGTCTAGCAAAGTAGCCAGGATAACGCTGTATATATCAGAGGTGAAGTCTACTCCATCCCACACAATAAACTATGTATTATGTAAGTTTATTATGTATCCACCTCTGTTAGTACAAAAATATGGATGTCAAAATATATATAAATAAATAAATAAATTGAATTTCTAAGATAGTCTTTGAAGATATTGTCACTCCCTCTTAGCTTTAATTTACCCAAGCTCCGGCACCCTGTTGATCTTCTGATTAGCAATGACTTCTGTGATGCTGTTCAGTCATCTATTCCACGCGAACCGACCAACCTAATTTTATAAACCCTTTTAGATGCTTATCTCATTATACAAAGTACAGGGCTCACTGTTTTAGTATCTACTCCGAAATTAATTTTCCAAAACCGGCCTAAAGATACGCCTCAAAAATTATCCTTTCAAAAATATCGCATGCACATTTATTCTTCATGGTGGTACCCATGACTCAAATTTGTTTTGTACACTAAAATTTTGGTCAAACAGTACATAATATTCAAAATTTGAAATATATACATATAAAATCAATTTATCGAAAAAATATTATGTTGCCGCCGGGATTCAAATCAGGAATCTTTCATATCTAGGGAAGTGCGCTGACCATTAGACAATGTCAACAATAAATAAACGACAAAAAATTTTCGAAACTATGTTTCACTTTCAAATTGAAACATCTGTTATTCCATTTTTGAAAGCAATCTACTTCATATATATATATGAAGTAGATTTATATATATATATATACATATATACGGAGAATCTCAAATATCTTTGAGTAAAATTCACATCTCAAAAACATTCAGAAAATTTATTAATTTTCTTCGAAATCTAGATTTCAACTCCGCATGGGGAGTATTTCGTAATATAAATAATAAATACGTTCCAAAGAAATATTTCATCCGACCATTGTTGTAAATAAATCAATGGTGTAGTTTAAATGTCAAATAACAATTATTATTAATGTAGATATTTGTTATAATTATTATATTTTTATAATATTGAATTATTATACAAACAGAATTATTGCTACATTTTAAGATAAAATGTGAAAAAAAAAAAACAATTAAATTAAATTTTCAAATTTTTATTATTAAAAACATGTCACCATTTTACAGGGACTTAAGTATATGTCAAAAAATTATATATTAGTGTCTCACATGGGAAGTTTGGAAGTCTTGGGTATTATACGGGGCTTACGACCTTTCATCGGCTGGCTTAAGTGATCACTTTACACAATGTAACGTTCACCTATTTACCCGTGCTACCGAGTCTATCAAATTTTGGAAGTTGCATATATGTTATCATGATAGAACATTTCAAGACTTCAATACAACCTATGTAAAAATAATAGCTTCGTCTATGCGAGATGACATAACAATCCCCGGGGAATAAAATCACAGTAATTAGTTCCTACAAAGATTTGGACATACTTAAAATATTGTATATATTAGTATTTTAGGATGCATGCATGCGATACCTGGCAAGAGGACAGGTTTTAAGAGTACAGTTAAGTACTTATATCACGGCAGTGAGGGGAGTGGTAGGATGGTGGTATCAGGGAGGTGCGAAGGTTTACTACATATATACATACATATACATTAACCATTGTCAAATACGCTGCAAGAAGATTTTTTTTTAAATTCTTTCTTGTCCAATAAAAATGCTAATAATCATGTTTAATAATAGTAATCGTAGAATTTTGGAATTTTCAGAGGCGGGGTTATCGGAGGAAGAGGAGGAGGTGGAAAAGGGGGCACGTTGTTTTTCTTAATTGCTTGATCCACAACAGCCACATTTATATTTATGTTTGGATTAATTTTCTTGGGCGGGAAGCCGTATTGTCTTCCAGAACGTTCACCATCTTGTGAATTGATCGCTGCAGGTCGATCTGCGTCTCTAAAAGTGACGGGTTCAAACTTCGGTGGAAGCAGTTCACTTTGATCCAAATGTTCGCCTGGAGGGGAAGCCAATAACTTATTTCCATCTGTAACATCGGAAATTATGGAATTTGATTTAATATAAAGATGGCTGCATAAAACAGTGCGATGCATACAAAAAAAAAACTTTTAACACTTAAATAAAAATATATGCTGGTCTTTACAAAATGCTATGTGATATCATACATTTATTTTCATTAAACATGAAACAAAATACGTTTCACATGAAAGATCTTAGAAAACCAAAATAATACGACACCAAATTGTGTACTGTTAATGTATTTTTGACTCATCTATCTGACTAGGCCGACGTTTGATAATAAACAAGATCTGAATTCCTCTCTAATGATTAGGTCGGCAACTGTTATTTTTTAACATGAAATTCGTATAACATGAACAAATATTTCAGTCAGATAAACGATTTCCACTGTGTTTAGTTTTAATTTTGAATCATATATACTAATTATGAGCTCAAAATCACGAATTGTGAGTCAATCGCTGATATCTTTGAGTCACACTCACTATCAGTGACTTAGTATCTGGAAATATCGTAATTCGTGATTCATTTTTTTATTTTATTTATATTTGGGTGTGAACCGTGATTCGACCCATGTGCACATGAAACGAAAAGATTCATGAAGGAATGACATTATAATTCGTGATTCTGCCAAAACATTTTACCTATTTGATCTGAAATGCCGAGAATTTGACCCGAAAAATAAACTCACATATTTTAGGGGTTTTTATTCGCTGATTTGATGATATTAAATGTATTAATTATATATGCTAAAATATGTTCTTTACGCAAATAAAGTCTGAATAATGTAAGTAAATACGCTCAAAATTATGTTTTTTTATTTATTTTGTGTATTATGATATCGTGCGGCGCACACGTATTAGTAATGAAACTGTGATCACAGTCACAGTTCTCAATCACTGATATTATTGAATATCAATCACAATCACACTAGTGAGTCAAGAATAGCATTTTTTCTCATCACTAATATATACATTCGATTGAAATCACAGCTGGTATATATATAAAGCTTTGTTAGCAATATTCAATGAGCGCAGAACAAACTGAAGTAACAAATACAAAGGGCAGGACATTGTGTGCGTATGTTTGACACACTTTTTCCCAAACAAGTTTCGTTTGCACAACTATCTTACAGCAAAACAAGACAGGGCGGATCGACGAAAAGATTCAAAGAGCAGATGTGGCATGGACCCTGAATCCTGCGAAACCACAGCCCATTATCGAGGACTATGACATCACAAAGTACTTTGCGACAGGAAAGCATACGAACAGAAGAGGACTGACACAATAACCGAGAAAATGAGAAGAAGGAAATAAAAGGTAGAAGGTGACTCCCACAAAACGTGCACAACAGGTGGAAGGATGTATGGCTTGAAGATAAGACGCCTCTGCCACACTCGGACTTACAATTGATAAACCATAGCAGACGTCATCCTAATAACGATGGACCGTCGAAGAAGAAGATGTATTCAATAAATGTAATTTTCTGTCCATTTGACTATTCGTGTCTCGTAGCAACATGCAACATAAAACAAACGTACTCGTATCATTCCAATATAAAAGAAACAAGATTTTCTGCGTACCTTATCATGTCAAAAAAAAAAATTTTGATATATATATATTTTTTTTTAATTGTGACGTATCAGCTAGTAATACAACATATAAAATCAAAAGTCGTACGTAGTCGCTTTTGAAATATCAAAAAATGTATGAATGAGTGTAAACTATATAATATTGCATTCCTTACCCCGATCCTCGTCAGGTTTCAATGGAAGACAGAGAGATATATGAACAAGAAGACACATCGCCAGTAAAACACCAATAATTGTTGCTGCCATCGTGATGCCGTTAAATGTAACATAATATAATATGTACACCCATTTTATACTAAAATTTTCTGGGAACATTGTAATTACTGGAAAGTACTCATTTAAAATAGTCAAGATATTGTCATTATCGGGCAACTGCTATCAAGAAAACGACACAGAAAACTCAAATTAAATCATATTACTAAAACGTGATATCGTGGTAGATAAATGCATACTAAATAATATTCGTGCATGACTCATTAATTCATTATTAATTTTGTTAATATATAAACATCTTGATAGTGCGTTTTCGTAATAAAATAATTCATAAAAATACGTCATATAATTTTTCGCGTAGCTTTTCGTTACCATGCTGAAAACGTATTTAATTCAGCATCTATAATTGTCCCTATTGACACGTTTTCGAAAATCAAATCGGTACAAAAATCAAAATATATACTTTCGCGTTGCGAAAGGTATGTGAATATATTATTTGTAAATTCGGTAACCACACGAAACCCACATAAAATTTAGAATGCAGAGTACAAAATTTCAAAATAAATATTACCGAAATTCTTCTTTCGTCCTTCATGTCAGTATTGATGTAAAATAGAAGCCAGATGAGACTCGGCTCGTAATGCATATATCCCGGTCCTGCAGCACCTCAGATCTGACTCTATAGTCTCTCTAGCCAGGTGCAACGCATGTATCCATCATTGTGGTACTCTTTCAGGTCTTCATCAGTCCAGGATAATCTCATTTGGCTAAAGAATTGGAAAAATCTTTTGTTTACTGCCGTTAGGGATTCCGTGTCGAGACAACCTGAGAATAAATTCCCGGGAATCCCATGACCCGAGACTCGAGAGTCTGATTTTTTTTTTGACATTATCCATTTCGAGGAAGTTAAGTTATGTATTAAATTATAATTATAATTAAAAGAATCAACTAGAAATATATATATATTAGATTATTAGGAGAACACATTCTTATTGTGAAGTTGTAATTATTCAGAACATAGCCCTGTGATATTTTAAATATTAATTAAATATTTTAATTAGAAATATACACATATAAAATCTAAATTAATGTATTAATTATAAATATATACATATAAAATCAATTTTGTCGAAAAATATTTTGCGTCACCGGGATTCGAACCTGGATCTCTATTTCCAATCCGGGGAAGTGCAATACCATTGTGTTATAACGCCAGTATTTTTCTTGACAAATTTTCGAACCTATATGTTACATTTTTCAAATTAATACACCTGTCGTTCCATTATTTGAAAGCCATTATTTTTACAGAATCTCAAATACCTTTGAGTAAACCGACTGCAGACGCCAGAATTATCAATTCATTTTATTAAATTTTAGACACATTGATACAACATGTATTATTAAGGAGAACACATTCTTACTGTGAAGTTGTAATTATTCAGAACATAGGTCTGTGATATTTTAAATACTAAATTAATACATTAACAATAACATATAAAATCAATTTCATCGAAAAATATTGTTGTTGCGCCACCGGGATTCGAACCTGTATCTCTTTCCAAACCGGAGAGGGTCCATTATCCAACTATGCTATAACGACGATATTTTTAGGGCCAAATTTTCGAACCTATATGTTACCTTTTTCATAATAATACATTTAATCGTTCCATTATTTGAAAGAGCCATCTACCTTCACAATAAGAATGTGTTCTCCTGATAATACAGTTGTATCAATGTGTCCAATATTTAATAAAAATTAATCGATAATTCTGGCGTCTGCTATCAGATTACTCAAAGGTATTTGAGATTCCGTAATAATAAGGTAGATGGCTCTTTAAATTGAAAATTAGTCGTTAAAAATGTCGTCGCTGTAGCATGGTTGGATAATGCACCTTCCCCGGTTTGGAAAGAGATCCAGGTTCGAATCCCGGTGACGCAACAACAATATTTTTCGATAAAATTTATTTTATTATATATGTTTTTTTCTTTCTTTCTAATATATTTAATTCATATTTAATATATTAGATTGATGATTAATTATACGCCATTTTTTTCAAAATCATATTCTATTATTATATTGTAAATTATATTATAATATAACCAAAAACGAAAACAAACTCAAAACATATTAAATACAATTATCATTCGAGGACGCAGTCATTGTAATCGCGAACTGATCGATCAGAAGGGCCTGGTCATCAAAATCCGAAGATCGACTCTTTCCTGTCTTATTGCCTAAGCCGGTATCACCAGCTTTGAAATGAACAAACTTCTCTCGTCATGCCATTTTGATAATCATTATTATCAAAAAATTATTAACCCTTGTCCACCAAACATACGAATAAATAATATAATCAAAATAAAATAATAACTATGTATATTCTAAATTTGAAACAAGCACATCATTAAGGTTTAAAAATAACACTATCAGCAAAAATTTATATACTTAGGGATAAAAAATTTCAATAGCCTCCTTACAAAAATTAAAGAAATAAAGGATATAAAAGAGTTTAAAAAGAAACTAAATGAACACTTCAAAAACACATAATTGGACAATAAACAATATTACAGAACACTTCAGAAGCACGCAAATGGACAATGAATAGAATATGTAAGGTATTATATAAAATTATTGTAGTGTAACTCCCTCTCCAAGCACAAGAGCTGATTTCTTTTTTGGAGAGGTAAGCGAAAGAAAAACCATGTAATTTTAAAAATGTTAAATACTTAATTCAAGTTATAAAAAATTGTAAAAATGACAAATAAAACAATAGAATTGTATATACAAAATTGATCTGAGAAAATAATATACAGACACTATTTGTTTTAAAGACATGTTCTTAATATTTGTAATTTAAATATCTGGACAAGTATTGTTTTTCAAATAAATTTAAACAAATGTTGTGTCTCAAATATACGTAAACAAAGTGAACAAATTTTATGATGAAAATATTAACATTATACTTTGATAAAATATCAAACACTCGTGTTTATAGAGCATGAAGATTTATTTGTCAATATATTTTACAAATAAAGAAAGAAATACGACCAAATAAAGTATTAAAAAAATATTATTTACAACAATTACTCGTTAATATGTTCAGATGTTGGCCACTAAAACAGTTATATAACAATCATAAAAATTATTATATTCATCGGGGATATGGGGATTTTTATTTCAGTTATAGAAACATAACAATAATTTTCATACGTCTATTCACTAGGTAGTGAAATGTCGTTATTTATGGCCATCTTAAAGGTAGTTGATACCAGTCCATCCTTAAATAAATATACGTGCTGTTAAATATTCTGGAGACTAGCTATTATACTAAAAAAGGATAAACACTGCCACTCCAAACGACCGCTTCATATTTCTAGGTACTTTTTTCAACTGTCAACTTTTTTCGAATACTGAACCTCACAATCATGTCTATATATTCATCAACCGTGTGTTGGTTTTTCAGAATTTTCGAATCATTTATTAGAAAGTAATGACACTTTTGATTAAAATTTAAGATTATCTGTTTTACATATAAAGAATATTGGTTTTCAATTAAATAATTTGGAGTCATCAGAAATAATTGAAGCGTATAAAATTAACCATAATAAAATAAAAAATAAATTTTAAAACTTTAGAATAATGTGACATATGGTTTTAGTTAGTTTATTTGACATCCTGATGAAAGAAAAGATATTTTCCGTAAATAGTGGTTAAAAATAAAGTTATATACAATTTGTTTTAGAATAATTGTTATAAGATAATATGCGAAAAAAACAATACAATTTAATTTTAAAGTTTTTATTATTAAAAATATGTCATCATTTTACAGTGACTCAAAATATGTCAAAATATTGTATATTTATATTTTTGGATGCATGCATGCGATACCTGGCAAGAGGAAAGGTTCTAAGGGCACAGTTATGGACATATATCATGGTGGTGCGAGGAGTGGTAGGATGGCTACTACATATACATCAGACAGTCAAATTTTATTTGAGGCACCATTGTGAAATACGGTGCAAGAAAATTTTTTTTTAATTCTTTCTCGTGCAAAAAAAACTATTTATATTTTAATCAGTGATAAAAGTGGCAATGATTATGGTAATAATCATATTTAATAATAATAATCGTAGTATTTTGGAATTTCCAGAGGCGGAGGAGGGGGTACGTTGTTTTTCTTAATTGCTTGATCCACAACAGCCACATTTATATTTATGTTTGGATTAATTTTCTTGGGCGGGAAGCCGTATTGTCTTCCAGAACGTCCACCATCTTGTGAATTAAGCGCTGCAGATAGATCGGCGCCTTTTAAAATGACGGCTTCACCCTTCGGTGGAAATAGTTCATGGTGCTCCAAATATTCGCCTGGAGCCGAAGCCAATAATTTATTTTCATCTGTAACATCAGAAATTATGGTATTTGATTAAATATTAAGATGGCTACATGAAACAGTGCGATGTATACAGCAACAGTATGTATTTAAAATAAGTTAAAATGAAAAAATATGCTGGCTTTACTAAAGGTTGTGTGATTTCATACGTTTATTTTCATTATACATGAAATAAAATACGCTTAACATGAAAACGTTTCGCATCTTAGAAGATCAAAATAATACATCGGCCACAATATCGTCACCAAATTTCTGACTAGGCGGACATCTGATAATAAACAAGTATGCCGCTGCCGCACACTACTCTTAAATCTGTCAGAATTGCTTATTGTTTATGGCTAAATTTTCTATTCACTGGGCCGGCCATTGTTATTTTTTTGACATAAATTCGCTTAACACGAACAAATATTTCGGTTTTCCAATGTGTTCTTTATATATTATATATTCTTTCGATTGGAATCATAGTTGGTAGTATATTAGATATAAATCTTTATTAATAATAAGCGGAAAACAAACTTAAGAATCCTGGAAGATGCACACATTCCCAGTGTCGAAACTACGTTCCTGAAGCACCAACTACAATGGGCAGGATATTGTGTGTGTATAGATGATACACGGTTTTCCAAACTAGTTATGTTTGCGCAGCTATCTCACGGCAAAAGAAGACAGAGTGGACCGAGAAAAAGATTCAAAGACACCCTTAACGTAGTCCCTGAATTCTGGGAAACCACAGCTCATGATCGAGGAAAATAACGTCACAAAGTACTTTGCAACGGGGAAGCATGCGAATGGAAGAGGACTGACGCAATAACTGAGAAAAGGGAAAGAAGATGAAAAATATCAGTCCCTCAGGACGTGCATAACGAGGCTTGTGGCTCCTCTGCCAATTACAATCTTGACAGATTTTATGCTAATAACGAGGGACCACCGAAGAAGAATATATAATCAAATATGAATTAAATATATTAATTAGAAAGATATACATATAAAATCAATTTTATTGAAAAATATTTTTGTTGCGCCACCGGGATTCGAACCTGGATCTCTTTACAAACCGGGGAAGGTGCATTATCCAACTGTGCTACAGCGACGATATTTTCATTATTACAACTTTACAATTAGAATGTGTTCTCCTAAAAATATACTCAATAAATTTAATTTGCTGTCCGTTCAACCAACCGTGTCGTGTCATTACAATATAAAAGAAACAAGATTTTGTGTCTACCTTATAACGTCAAAAAAAAAACATTCATTTATACAGATATTTTTAAAAATTGTGATGCCTCACTAGTAATATTATATATAAAATCAAAAATCAAATATCAAAATCAAATATCAAAAAATATATTTAAAATTTACGAATGAATGTAAACTGTACAATATTGTATTCCTTACCCAGATCCTCGTCAGGTTTCAATGGAAGACACAGAGATATATGAACTAGAAGACACATCGCCAGTAAAACACCTGTAATTGTTGCTGCCATCGTGGTGCTATTAAATATAACATAAAATAAATTGTATACTCATTTTATACTAATATTTCTGGGAACATTATAACGACCGGTAAACCCTCATTTAAAGTAGACAAGATATAATAATTATCGGGAAAATTTTATCAAGAAAACGATAAAATGACACAGAAAATCACATCAAATTAAACCATATTAATAAAATTAATTGTGTTATTAGGTCGTAGCCGATAAATTCATTCAGAATAATATTCTTTCATGATTGATTAATACATTATTAATTATGTTGATATATCAACATATTGCTAGTACGTCTTCGTACTAAAATTATTTGATGGTAAACACGTCATAATATATTTTGTTTTTACATACTCGTTACCATGGTGACTATATATTTTATTTAATACTCATGAGGGTCAAACTTAATAATCACATACCTATTCGAAAACCCACAACACTCGCATGTTTGATAATCATATTTAGTGCCTATTTACTTTAATAAAATAACACATCTAGTACATAAAATTCAGTGCTTAATAACGTTTTCTAACAAATGAAATCATAAAATTGTATTATTTTCTTCCCTGTGAACTATGTACGTAATACATACACAGACATCCAACCCAATTTTCAATGAATATGTGCTAATTCTGCACCGTTACGGATAACATTATTATTAACTTTGTTTTATTAACCTCTTAATGAATTAAATGCATCTACCGGTTTTGAAAAATTTAATTTTCTTATTCAGAATGTCTATATCTAATCTATCTATAATAATATCTAATCTTAAACATGTTATATTGTTTATTTAACAGAATCTATTTTTCAAAAACAATAATTATTTAAAAAATAAATTTAGTACCTAACTTAAATAGTTACTTGATACAAAATTATTAGAATAATTTTTAAGAAAAAGTTTTAGAATGGTTAAATTTCGTTGGCTGTTTATAATATTTTGGCTTGCTTTATTTATTTCCAATGATTCCTAATTATTCAATTTAAAACCAACATTGTTCATATGTAAAATAGCAAGATCAAAATATTCATTTTTATTACAACTTGTCTTGCATATATTTACTTAGTTTCATTTGAATCTATGTGGTTTCACCTTCTTTCTTATATGTTCTGGCATTTCATTAAAGATCTTCATTGCACTGTACATCATGGATTTCTGATATTTAGCCTTTTTTCTGTCAATAGCAGTCTCAGTCTATCTTTTCCTTTTATATTATAATCGTGTGTATGTTGATTTGCATCAATTCACAGCTATGCAGAATAACGGCCGGCGGAATTTACCAGAGCGGGGTCGGGGCAATTTCATGGAATTGTTTCGCCTGTGCATGGTTTCGGTAACTCCAATCGCTGGGTCATTTTTTGAAATTCGGGCAGCGGTCGTTTCTGAAATGAACTTAAAACACCTGCGAAGGTGGTGTTTCTTTATCATTATGTTCCACGCGTATCAATAATATTAATATTTATGAATGATTTATTAATCTATAACTTTGCTACAGGCCCTAAACTTACAAAAAATATTAAGTTTGATAACCTTATATTTTTTGTATTCAATATATATTATTATATGCAATTAACAAATTAATTGAATAATTGTCAATCTACGACGTTTATAAAATGTTTATTTATATCTCTAACACGGTTGAGATTAAGTACATTTAGCATGAACATTTTCGATTCATATTTTTAATCTGTTTATACGCCTAAAATATACTGCACTAGTAAATATACCTAATTATTTATACATATTGTGCTTTTATGGTATTTAAAACGTAAAATGGCGTTTGTGTAAAATGTGCTGTTCATATTTCCTCTCGAATATGGGGGAATTCTAGGCTTCATAATTGACTTGATGTTTGATGACTGTGTCACCGTTTCTCCTGCTCTATAAATAGTCATTAATTATGAAACTTGATAAAGAGACCGGAATATTAATACCAACTTGAGAAAATTAATAGAATCTTGAATTGGTCCCACCATACCTCTTATACATTTGTATAAAAAGATTTTAATTAATGAAAAATGACTTTTTGAGTTGTCTTAGTTTTGATCGAGGTGTGCGATATATGGAAGAGAAATGTTAATATTACCATTTTTAGTTTTGTAAACAGCTAAAGATTTCTGGAATGGTGTTCCAAGTTCTTACTATTTCTTCTTCTGCATTCTTTAAATTAAATTCGATAATCGATCATTTTCAAATATTTCCAATTCATTTCTCAAATCGACAAATTTTTGTTTCCAAATCGAACTTGATTGGAGTTCAATTAATTGCATTTCTATATCTGTTAATTGTCACGTGCCAGCTAAATTGATGAACGTGCCATCTCTGACACGCGTGCCCTAGGTTCGCCACCCCTGTCCTAGCCCTTCAAAATCCATTGGGAATGATATATGTTTCATTTATAATGACTAAAGAATATAAGTTCAAAAATTTCTAAAATATAAATGGTTACTTACTTACCATAACCCCGTTTCGCAGCAGGGGTAGGCAGAGAGGATATACCACTACACTCCTCTGTCCTGACACACAATTCTCGCCTCATCTACATTCATACATCTTCTCATACAAACTCGCCGATTGTTGAGGCTTCTAACAGAACCATCCCCATTATCTGGTTTACCTGGTCATGTCAAGTCTTCCACGGACACTTGCGTCATATATCTTTCTTACCATTTTCTATTTATTCATCTATTCCATATAACCATCCACCTAAGTGATCCTTTCTTAATCTTACTCACTATACTAAGATTAATTTTATATTCTTTCCTCATTTCTTCATTCTTTACTCTATCATAAATGGATCTGCCATATATACACCTAACTGATCTCATTTTTACTGCATTCAGACTACTTTCGTACCTCTTCTGCCAGCTCCAGGCCTCACTTCTATACATCAGTATCAGTACCAGAACTCCATTGTGAACCGCTAGTCTTGCCTCAGTTGATAAGTTCTCATTAGCTATAATTGCATTCAAAGCGCCGTTCACTTTATTCCCTGCAGTCACCTTCCTTTCGGTATCTTTCTCTGTCTTTCCGTTTCTATCGAACATGTTTCCCAAATACACAAACTCATCTACCTGTTCCTAATATTCATCATCTAGAAGTATTTAGCATGTTGTCTTGCTTTCCTCCTTCTCGAATACTATCACTTTTGACTTGTTGATATTCATAATAAGGTCGCTCTCCTTGCATAGATAGTACATTCTACTCACCAGCCTCTGTAATTCATGTTCATTATTCGCCATTAGTACTGCATCATCGACATTAAACACATTAATTTTAAATATATTATAGTTAACTGTATAAAAAGGTTACCATATTATAAAACGTCTGTTGACACCTAAATTCAAGAGAGAATATACTAAACAAAAAATATATTAGTCTTTTGAAGTTTCTAGTTTTGACGCACGAACGCGCAACCTCCAATCTCGCAGCCAGTTCGATGAGAGATGCAGATATATGTTGCTCTTTGAACAAGCCACTTGCAAAGCCGATAATTAACGGGCTAAAGCTAAATGACCGTTTACCAACTTTCCCTTGGTCTACCTGCCCTTCCGCAACCTCTCTAAGTTAAGTCAGTATCAATTAAAACACATGTACAAGTATATAAGTGAAATAGTGTACATTTCAGCTCTATGAAGTGGCATCATGGCCATATTCATATTCAATTAAGGACCGATTGTGTGATCAGTAGTAACTTTTTACTAAAGTAAAAAAAAATACTTTTTTTTTAGCGAAATCGGGTTGTTTGATTGTTAGTAAAATAATATTTACTATTCGAAAATACATTCTGTAGTAAACTCATTTTACTCTGTTATATCCGATAGTAAAAACGAGAATCGATAATTAAAAATGGCTGACTTTTCACAGCTGTTCCAAAAGTCATCTGACACATTGGTACTTTGAAAGTTGGAATATATGACATTTAATCATTCAATATACTGCCTTTTTAGCGATGAGAGTTCGTCCGATGAATATCTCGTTGTTTATACATAATACGAAAACATTTCACCATCAAAGTAACAGATTTCGAATGCCCAGGCGAAAAAATCAATACATAATGCTGTTTACGTACCTTGTTACCTCGATTGGCACCACTGGGTTTCCTGGTTTATAATAATGTACACGTGTGTGTGTGAGTATTGCCGCCTTTTTCGGAAGCTAAAATGACGGTAACCGACAGGCGTCATTCTTATTACGACCCGTGTTTCGACCAGTCCAGCGTTCCAAATAAACCACCAGTGCGCGCATCGGTTGATCGAAATCTAAAGAAGACAACCCAGCTAAAAAGAACAACAACATCGGACCAGAAAGAAAGTAAAATTAAAAGGTTAGTGCGGTTCATATATCACATGTGTGCTTATTGTTAATCATAAACCTGGGAACTAGCTATCGAAAGCATTTACATAAACAAATGCATAGAATAAATCATATTTCATGATTAATTATCACGTTTTGACAAATGTAAAATTATTAACAACCCGCAATAGATTTTTACTACGGACGTTAGTAAAAAGTTACTACTGATCACACAACCGGTCTTAAAAGTTGAACCTCAACGATATCAATGATAGATTACTTTAATTCTTGCACCAATTAAACTTTATTTGCCTTCAAGCCGAGATCTTTATGCAGTGAAGAATCTAATTATTGTTCACGTCTTCAGCTACAGCAGGCACGTTTTTAGTTGATCTGGTTGGCGAGCAACGTTTCCTCTTTTCACTTTGCACTGTAGATTTTTTATTCCAGTACAGACCGCGATCTTCCTCATCGATTTACGAGGATTGCTCATAATTTCACATCGAATTTGACCCACGTGTTCTGGCGTCGCTGCTGACGTTGATGGTCCCGGATGAGTTTGGTTAACTATTGTCCCTTCTTGTCTGAACTTTTGAACCTAACGCCAGATAAGTTGCGCGCTCGACCCATCACTTACTCGTCGAATATTAAAGTGAGTACAAAAAGTGCGACAATGAATCACCGCACTTTAAATATTACTCAACAGCGAACGCGCGGTGCGCTCCCGACCAGTGACTCATTGCGACTGGCAAATCAGCAAATCACGCGCGTCTTATAATACCCCTCCCACTTACCTCACCTTGATGGCTTACAAGCAATTACAATTGAATTTTTTCCGCTGGACACCCTACATTAACAACAGCTGGTATGATTGAGCTGGGCAATTAAATTTTGACAATTTCATTGCCCAGCTCAATCACACATCGACTCATTTAAGTTAATTGTATAGTTTTTACTTGAGAAATGACGATAAATTTAGTACTTAACTTAAATTATTACTTGATGTTACAAAATTACTAGAATATTTTTTATAATTTGGCTTATGATTAAATTAAGTTGGTTGATTATAATTTTAAATTATTATTATTAGGAGAACCCACACCCATTGTGAAGTTGTAATTATTCAGAACATAGGTCTGTAATGTTTTAATTATGAATTAAATGTATTAATTAGAAATATATACATATAAAATCAATTTTATCGAAAAATATTGTTGTTACGCCACCGAGATTCGAACCTGGATCTCTTTCCAATCCGGAGATCCACCACAGACCACTAATCAAAGAGCTCCGCGGCTTTTATTTTAAATATGACTCAATTGGAACGACAATTTTAACAATAATAATATAAATACTAATTAAATGTTTTCTTTCCAATCCGAGGAAGGTGCATTAACCAACTATGCTACAGTAGATAGTACTTTTGACGACAAATTTTTGACCCTATATGTTACACTTTTCAAATTAATACTTCTATCATTCCATAGTTGGTTAATGAACCTCTCCGGATTGGAAAGAGATCCAGTTCGAATCCCGGTAGCAACAACGATATTTTTTGATAAAATTGATTTTATATGTATATCTTTCTAATTAATACATTTAATTAGTATTTAAAATATCACAGAGCTATGTTCTGAATAATTACAACTTCACAATAAGAATGTGTTCTCCTTAATGATAATAATATAATACTTTAAAAATTAACAATATTAACTTTGTGGTTAAAATTCATATTTTTTTATTTATTATCTTTGTTTTATTAACCACTGAATTGAGTTTAAAGACATCTACCGGTTTCTAAAAATACCATTTTCTTCTTCAGGATGTTATAACTAACTAAAAACATATATTATTGTTTCTTTACCAGAATATATTTTTATAAAAACAACAATTATTTTTAAAAAAAATTATTTAAAAAATAAATTTAGTACCTAACTCAAATTGTTGCCTAATACAAATTTAGTCGAACAATTTTTAGAATTATTCGACTAAATTTGTATTAAGTAACAATTTGAGTTAGGTACTAAATTTATTTTTTAAATAATTGTTTTTTTAAAAATAGATTCTGGTGAAGAAACAATAATATATGTTTTTAGTTAGTTATGACATCCTGAAGAAGAAAATGGCATTTTTCGAAACCGGTAGATGTATTTAAACTCAATTCAGTGGTTAATAAAACAAAGATAATAAATAAAAAATATAATAATATAATATCACACATACACAATAATATATAAAAATCATTTTTGAAGAGTAAATAATTTTACTGTTGTATAAATGTGTCATATTTATCAGATTTATGTTTCGTTGGATATACGTGTGTAGAATGCCTCTCGCCTCGTAAATAATGTTCCAAATCTCTCTCCTACGTATATATATGTTACAGTGAATTTGTATTACCAGTGAGAATATATTTTCACTGGTGAAAATATATTTTCGCTAAGCGGTCAGTGTATGTATATCTAACAATGAAGATACAAATTCACTGGTTACATTTAGTGAGTTTGTATTCGTTGACAAACGAGAATACGCCGCGCAGTAATATTTGGCCCTACAACATGGCAACAAATAGTTTGGTGGCGCGGCATGGCAACTGTCACTTTTATTCGCTTATAGTATTTTCATTTATATTAAATAAAATTGTTTACTGCATAAACTACCGTGTTTATAATCTCGCACATTTTTATTTATTTTTCAACATATAGGTTAGGTTAGGTTAGGTTAGATTCAATTATAGGTTAGGGTAGAAATATATTTCCACTGGTGGAAACGTATTCGGATATGATTTCACTGAAACGTCAGTGAAAATATATTCTCACTGGTAATTCACATCCACTGTAACATATACACTTCATATCATACAAATCTGCGGTATACACAATTTTCATATCCACAAACCCGTACTCTTTCAATGATGTTCTCCATAACTGCATGCAAAATGCTTGATTCTATCGTTCGAATTTATTCCCAAATATTGTTCTTTAGATCATGAAGAGATCTAGGCCAATTGATAAACACGCTCTTTTAAATGTCCCCACAAGTATAATGAAAATAAATATATCTGGAATAATAATGATTCTGATATTCATTGCACTGCACCTTAAACATAATGTATTGTGAGTTAAAACTAAATACTGAATACTGATGACAATTTGCTATAACACTTTTATCTAAGCAGAAATATTCCTTTTTTTTTCCCTTTTCCTAAATTGGCGTTAAACGTGGAAGTTTTCAAGTTAATGGGCACTTAGAACATGATACTTTTTTTTACATAACAGTACTTTAAACTTTGTTGAATAATGTTAAATGGTTTGAATCCACATTTTTAAACATTTTTCCTGGCAAAATTGTTTCTGTTTTTAAAAACAGTAACACACGATAACTTATCAGAAATAATAATCAACAAACAGAAAGCGATATTTTCTTAATTTTTGTAAAAGACATTAAAAAAAGTAACAAAGGGTACCAATTATTCAAAAATTCATAAGGGTTCAAATATCTCAAAAACCGTATGACATTCATTAGGCCTATGATGGGTTATTCTGATAGGGCAAAGACAGAGATCACACACTATTTTTACAATGAAAAGAACAACAAACATACAATACAATATAATATAATAGCCTCTTTTTCACTAATTAAATGACGAGACATAAGAAGGAAGAATACATTGTATAGGACTTAATGAGTGGTCTAAATTATGTTATTAATCATTTTTTCAAAATTGTATGCTCAATATTTACAGTAAATTCGTGTCATTAAAGCCATTTAAGCTAATAAAAACATTTTTTATAACTGTTATTTGCGGTAACACGAGTTGACAGCATGGCTGCGTTCGGGTATTTTATATCATGGTATAGTAAAGGTTAAGCCATTTTAGGACCTCGTTTTTGAACACATATATTGAACAAATATGCTGCTAATTTAATTAATTGTTTGAGTTGGTTCTTTCTAATTAAATATATTAATTAGAAAGAAATACATATAAAATAAATTTTATCAAACAATATTGTTGTTGTACCACCGGGATTGGAATCTGGATCTCTTTCCAAACCGCGAAAGGTGAATTATCCAACTATGCTACAGCGACGATATTTTTAGCGACAAATTTTCGAACCTATATGTTACCTTTTTGATATAAATACATTTAAACGTTCCATTATTTGAAAGAGCCATCTACCTTATTTTTACGGAATCTCAAATACCTTTGTGTAATCTGATAGCAGACGCCAGAACTATCAATTCATTTTTATTAAATTTTTGACACATTGATACAACCTTATTATTAGGGGAACACATTCTTATTGTCAAGTTGTAATTATTCAGGTTCGAATCCCAATAGTGCAACAACAATATAATTTCGATAAAATTGATTTTATATGTATATCTTTCTAATTTATATATTTAAAATATCACAGACTTATGCTCTGAATAATTACGACTTCATAATAAGAATGTGTTCTCCTAATAATTAACTTATCCTACAAAATGTGTAGTAAAGTGTTATTGTTTGGAAGGGGAAGATAAATCTATCCAACTATATTTGTTTCTTCGTGCTTTTGATATTGTTCCAGAAATGAGACATGATTATCATTAAACAGATTTATAAGACGATTTGATGAAGTTTTATCAGGGTGATATTTTTCCACAAAACATTTCATTTCACTCCACTTCGCGGTGGAGTGAGATGAAATGTTTTGTGGAAATGTTTGCTTCTAAGTCTGTTTGCCTGTTCATAAATAGAGTTGTTCTTAAACCGAGAGTCCACTGTACATATGTAAGTTATGTTATAATAATAAAAAAACCACTTAACTATTAAAGATAGCAACAAGGTGTAATTTAACTAACTGACGGAATAGAACTAATCGAGAACTCAGTAATTGTAGAATTTACTAACTGTAATCGAAACGGAAGTACTCAACTCCCATAACGATTCTGGGATAGATTGGGGTTTCATTCATTGATGTATAAAATATATATTTTTTTAATTCTATTTTATTTAATATGAAGGTAAACATTTTTTTTTAAATATGATTTATTCAATCAATAATCAAAAATTGTTTAATCCGAAAATCGGTAGTAATCATGATGAGGGTCGTGATGATAATCGTAATGAGGGTCATGATGGAAGTCGTCATGGTGGTCATGATGCGGATTATGTTTATAATAATCATCATAGTATTTTTTCCAATCATCTTCGATATAATGCTTATCGCAATATTCTTTCCATTGTTCAAAGTTTTCAAATGACTCAAACAACTTTTTCTTATCTTCACCTTTATAGGCGTCTACAGCTTCTTTAAGTTTCCCTTTGGAGACTGGACCGCCAGGCGGAAGTGGCGGCGAGGGTAGCGGTGATGACGGCGGAGGAAGTGCGTTAGCTTTTTGAACGTTTTGATTTACAACAGCCACATCTACATTAATAGTTGGATTTTTATTTCCATTCAAGTTAGAATTTTGTCCCCCTAATTGATCATTTATTTGAGAACCTAAGCCAACCTGCCCTCCAGGAGGTGGCACTTGAGCTGCTCCACCATCTAGACCTCCGATGTTAGAATCTTGACCTCCTAATTGACCATCAATTTGAGAACCGAAACCAATCTGACCTCCGGGAGGTGGCACTTCAGCTGCTCCACCATCTAGACCAATGTTAGAATTTGGATCTCCTAATTGACCACCAACTTGAGAACCGACGTCAATCTGTCCTCCAGGAGGTGGCACTTGATCTGCTCCACCATCTAAACCACCAATTCCTCCGACATTCGAATTTAGACCTCCTAGTTGACCATTAATTTGTGAACCGAGGCCAATCTGTCCTCCGGGAGGTAGCACTTGAGCCTCTCCACCATTTAGACCACCAAATCCTCCGATATTAGAATTTGGACCTCCCAATTGACCATTTATTTGAGGATCGAAACCGACCTGTCCCCCAGGAGCTCCATTATCTGTTCCTTGTGAATACAAACCGTCAGAATCGTCTAAATTGATTGGATTTCCATTTAATACTTGTCTTTTAACAATCAGCCTTACGTCTTTTAAGGAAACGCCACGGTCTACCTTTGTGTTCTCATCTGGACCATCTGAAAGTTAAAAATATGTAAACTCAAAAAAAATATTATCTGTGAATATCTACAAATTGATTAAAATAATAATATATGGTTATAATCCGACACTTAATATTTTACGGATGATGATAAATGTTTAAATATACTTTAAAAAAAAAAACGCGATTTACTCTGCATAAATTGTTTTTCTATTTCGAAAAAATATTCATCAATTCAATTAAATGAATCTATATAAAATCTCCCCGGCATAAAACTAACCACTGCACTGCCGAAATGAAATTAAGCTTTTTAATAATTAGGTTTGGCATAAAGTTAACCAGGTGTGACTATAGTATTTTTTTGAAAAAATTCTGTATTATAATATATATAGAACATCGACGAACACGTGCTGACCAAATACTTATCTTCAAACTACTGCAAGGCCATATTGATTGTTCCAGCCAATTAGAATTAATATCTCTCCATATACCATCTAGATTAACCCGGCAATCCGTACTCTTCCACATTCCTAGAAGTAGAACATCTTACATACAAAATTCATTCATTCACCGGTCATGCAAATACCATAATGAGAAATTTACAGAAATTGACTTGTTCGACAATAGCCTTACTACGCTCAAAGGGTTCTTCTTATGAACCATCACAATCTCAATTTTGGCCATTCACTCTACCTATAAAAACACATGTTGCTCTCTCTTTACCGCAACAATAGTTGCAACCCCCCACCCTTTTCCTTTTTTTTTATTATTTTCATTAATTTTCTGCTTCTAAACAAATGTATCCAAATATTTTTGTGGATTTTCATTATTAGTATCACATGTCAAATAGTTATTATGTTTATTATAATATGTTTCCACTATCAAAATCCCTCAATAAAAAAAAAAAATATAATACATAAATTAATAATTAATTTCTATAATTCAAACAAACATAATTTAACACCATAGTCTAAAGAGGAATAGAATTTCAAAATAGTTTAGGAAGCGCCTGGTATCAATCCTGGTACTTGTAAAGGTAAAAAAACAAAATAAAAGTGAGAGAAAATTATTTTTTTACATAATTTTCGAATGCGCTAATTCTACACGCAGTGTACGTGAATTATTACTATTATTTACTTAATATTCATATTTTATTTTTATTTTTTCATTAAAATTAAACTTGTCCTACATATAAGTCGAGTTAAATTTTTGTCACTATTATAGTTTCGAGAGATGTAAATCCATTAAAAAACAATTATTAGGGTAATAAATGGTCGTCTCTTTAGATATCCATCAGATCTTATATTTAACGAGTACATTGCCCTAAAAATGAGACAAATCTTTATGTTGAGACTCGTCCAATTTTTCCATGCTAACGACAACTCACCCCAAGCAATAAATCATGGACACAACACAAGACACACAACAAACATCTACACGCCAGTTCCGAGAGCAACAACGACATTTTATCAAAGATTCTACATGTTCTTAGCTCCGAAACACACTCAATACCAACTGGAAATCGTTTAACTCCAATAAGATTACACAAATATGGACCCAATATATGATTCAATTGGGTAGAGATCAATCAGAAGTATCGCTATCCAATATTCTAACAAAATCATTATACAGTGTCTACACTAATAATTCACTAATTCCACAACACTCTCACTATATTTTTTTTTTCTCTATTTTTATTTTTATTCTAGTCGAATCTTTATTTTTCTTCGTTTAAATAATAGCACGATAAAACTAGCTACTTTAACACAGACATCAGTCAAGCAAAGTGGCCAGGGCAATGCTGTATATATCAGAGGCGGAGTCTACTCCATCCCACACACTAAACTACGAGTATATACTTAATTGCAACGTAATTGTATCTTATGTTTATCATGTTATATTATAACAACCTCTGTTACAACAAAAACATATATGTCAATTAAAGTCTAAATAAATAAATCAAGTATGAAAATTATGACTGTTAGGTTACGTGTAAATTTTTGGTCAATAATGTCAAAAATATAACTTAACGTGTGTGCAGTGAAACGTTATTTTATCGAAAAATTTTAACATCAAGTATAAAAATTATGACTGTTAGATTACGTGCAAATTTTTTGTTAATAATGTCAAAAATATAACTTAACGTGTGTGCAGTGACACGTTATTTTATTGAAAAATTTTAACAATTATGTTACACCACAAAGTGACACGGTATAAAAATGTTCAAAATTAAAATGTATTCATTTTTAAATGTTGAATTCCTTACCTAAATATTCATCTGCCGTCAATGGAAGACATAGAGAAGAATGAACGAGACAACAAATCAACACCAGAACACCAAGATACGTTTCTGTCATCGTGATGCAGGTACAGTGTATTACTAAATCATTTATCAAGTCATTTTATACTAATATTTCTCGGTCCATTGTAATGACTGGAAAATACGTTAATTTAATTAGTATCAACAAAATAGCGTCACGTTAATTTACAAATCAACAAGTATTTGAGGGATTTCTGGGCCGTATAACGAGTTTAGTCAATGACCTTACTCCATGGTGACTCGTCAACCCGGTGAATCAATTTTAATTAATTATCCATTGGTGTGATTGATCGGTTTTCCTACCAATTTAGTCAATAATCTACAAAAAAAACTATTTGTCACCCCGTCAATTGGATTCGGGAGTGTTTAATTAACGTTTGTGTCATGACTATGCATAACTGAAATGATTATTAGTAATTACGTATTCATGGTCTTAGTGGATTTAAATCAAATTATGTTATAATTGTATCATTTATCATAGTTTAGTATCTCATAAGCCATTCACCTTATGTATGATGGAATAAATAATGTGACACTACAACATCAGCATTTTATTCTTTATCATACATTTAAAAAATAACATTCTGTTCAATACATATAATAGATGTCTCATAGAGACGAAGCTATTGTTTTTATATGTGAAATATGGAAGTCATGGGTATTACAGGTCTTAAGACCTGTCCTCGGGTGCCTCGAGTGATCACTTTACACAATGTAACGTTGACCAATTCTACCCATGGGCGACTGACTGCTACACCTATCAACATTTTGTTAATAAGAAAAAAGATTACAATCAAACTAATCAAAAAATAAATATTTTAATATCTTAATTAATAAAATTCTGAAAGTCTATAGATTTCGTAAAAATAAAGTAGATGGCTTTCAAATAATGAAACGATAGATATATTTATTTGAAAAGTGTAACATATGGATTCTAAAATTTGTCGTCAAAGTACTGTATGCTATAGCATAATCGGATAATGCACGTTCCCCGGATTGGAAGAGATAAAGGTAGGTATCCTGGTAGCAACAAAAATATTTTTCGATAAAATTTATTTTATATATACATTTTTCTAATTAATACATTTAATTAGTACTTAAAATATCACATACCTATGTTCTGAATAATTACAACCTCACAAAAAAAATGTGTTCTCCTCAATAATAATAAAAATATGCCACTAAAAATGTACCGGTTAAAAAATTCGCTAATACGATATGTAAGAATGTTGTCGATTTTTGAAGGCCAAGATTAGGTTAGGTTATTTTATTAAAATCCAATTTTTAAATCGAAAAACTAACTGGAAAATATAAATATATTGTATAATGGCAGGTCAGAGTTATAAATTATCAGATAATTATCACATTGACTGAATCCTTTGGGCATTGTGAATAATGCTCGAGCACTAATGCCCCATTATTCACACGGTCCATAACATAATATTTATTATACATATATCGCAAAGAGTCACTGGTCGGGACCGCACCGCGCGTTCGCGGTTGAGCAATATTTAAAGTGCGGTGACTCATTGGTTCATGCACGTCGTGCTTTTTGTACTCACTTTAATATTCGTCGAGTAAGTGATAGGTCGAGCACGCAACTTATCTGGTGTTGTGTTCAAAAGTTCAGACAAGAAGGTACAATGGTTAACCAAACTCCTCCGGGACCATCAACGTCAGCAGCGACACCAGAATATGCGGCTCATGTTCGACGTGAAATTATGCGCAATCCGCGTAAATCGATAAGAAAGATTGCAGTCTTTACTGGATTAAAAAAATCAACAGTGGTCGTTATTTTGAAAAAGAAACTACAGTTTCACCCATACAAACTGTAAATCGTGCACGTTCTCAACGAAAATTACTATTACTTTTAAAATTAGCAATATTAACTTGGTGGTTAAGATTCATATTTTTTATTTATTATCTTAGTTTTATTAACCACAATTGAGTTTAAAAAACATCATCCTGAAGAAGGAAAAGTGTTTTCCGAAACCGGTAGATGTTTTTTAAACTCAATTGTGGTTAATAAAACTAAGATAATAAATAAAAAATATAAAATTACTATTCTTTATGCGAAACCTTAACGAGAACGACGCTGGAACGTTTTGGAACAGCACGAAAGCTTGGAAACATACTGTTTACTGACGAAGCACTTTTCATATCGATGGCTATGTTAATAAATAGAAAATGAGATACTGGTACTCTGACAATCCAGGGGAACGCCATTAAAAATGTTTGCATTATCCAAAAACGATAGTGTAGTGTACAATTTCTGCCCGAGGGATAATTGGTCCTTATTTTTTAACTATCGAGAGACAGTCACTGCTGACGAATGAGCGACGAGTTTTTGATACCGCAACTACAGACGTTTTTTTTTAATTTTTCCCAATAAATAAATCAGCAAGTACGGAGACATACCCTGGGCACCTCGGTCACCGCACCTAACACCGTGCGTATTTTTTTAAAGTCGAGAGTTTACAGCAATAATCCTCGAACAATTCAGGCCCTACAAGAAAATATCCGCCGTGAAGTTGCTGCCATTGAAACAACGCTTTGCTCTTGCGTGTTCGCAAATTTAAGAGTCCTTACAAGAGTGTTTATACGATATTGTTTGTAAAGCGTTAAATTAGCATCGTTAAACTTAGTTTTGTATCAATAAAATATGAGAATATCATTGTTTTTTTTTTAAATTTAATATTAAACTTGAAAATTTTCCGCTGGACACCTTTATTACATATGCATAATTTTCTTGATAATAATGAATCTTTTTAATATAATTTAGAGATACAAATAAATAATAGGCGCACACTTTTTTTTGACCAACATTTTTGAAAATAACAATTTTACACTGCTTAGATACCTGCTCGGAATACACCCGAAACTTTGTCTAGTTTATATAGGAAAAGGTTTACATTGTTCAGAAGTTCTTACAACAAACACATTGATATTCCCTACTGAAACCGTTTGAACATCTAACATCTGCTTTTGTTTTCAAGTTAGGTTTTGAATTACTTGAGTAACTTCACGCTTCTACATATATACCCATGGCGTTCATAGACATTGAAAAAGCCTTCGACATAGTAGAGACTTGGGTTATGATAAATGGGCTCCAACTATGCCAGGTGGACTAGAAATACCTACTCCGAAATCATAAAAAGCATATATAGTTGCTTTCAAACCAAAATTGTAATAATTTATTGAGTTTATCTAAATGCCTTCGATAGCTGGTTCCCGATTAACAATAAGCAAACATATGATTTTTATTTTTGCTATCTTTCTGGTCCGATGTTGCTCTTTTATCTGGGTTGTCTTCTTTAGATTTCGACCGAACGATGCGCGCATTGGTAGTTTATTTGGACATCTGGACTGGTCGAAGCACGCAATGCATTGAAACCGCCTGTCACATGTACATTATTATAAACCAGGAAACCCAGTGGTGCCAATCGAAGTAACAAGGCGAGTAAACAAATTGTTTAAATAATAAGACAAAACACTTTGTTTACACCAATTTATTGATAAATTAACATGTTTCAATACCTATGGTATCTTCAGGAAATAATGTAAAATATACTAAAATTCAAAATACAAGCATAGATAATAACACAATTATAGTGGATAACTATGTAGGAACTACTATGAAAACTAGTCTTTTTTTTATATAGGTAAAACATAGAATTAAGGGCACTTGAGATGCTTAAATAGTAACAGTACTTTTGGCGACAAATTTTCGAACCTATATGTTAATAATGGAACGACAGATGTATTAATTTTAAAAGTGTAACATATAGGTTCAAAAATTTGTCGTCAAAGTACTGTCGCTGTAGCACAGTTAGATAATGCACCTTCCCCGGTTTGGAAAGAGATCCAGGTTCGAATCCCGGTAGCGCAACAACAATATTTTTCAATAAAATTAATTTTATATGTATATTTTTCTTAATATTATTAAGGAAAACACATTCTTATTGTGAAGTTGTAATTATTCAGAACATAGGTTTGTGATATTTTAAATACTAAATTAATGTACTAATTATAAATATATACATATAAAATCAATTTTGTCGAAAAATATTGTTTTTGCGTCACCGGAATTCGAACCTGGATCTCTATTTCCAATCCGCGGAAGTGCACTACCATTGTGCTATAACGCCAGTATTTTTTTTGACAAATTTTCGAACCTATATGTTACATTTTTCAAATTAATACACCAGTCGTTCCATTATTTGAAAGCCATCTACATTATTTTACAGAATATCAAATACCTCTGAGTAAACCGACTGCAGACGCCAGAATTATCAATTCATTTTTATTAAATTTTGGACACATTGATACAACATATACTATTAAGGAAAACACATTCTTATTGTGAAGTTTTAAGTCGAAAAATCTATCTTGGCCGATTTACGGAAATATTTCGCCCGGCACACCGCGCCGCAGGAACCCCGGTACCCCTGCACGCAGCCACCGGCTGAGTGGAGGGGGGATAGTGGGCCGAGGCTGGCCCCGCCCCCAGCGCCAGCGAAACTTACGAACCATATTTTGCATTATTACTTGTGTTAGAAAATTATTCTGTATTATGTGATTTATTTAATAAAGAGATTTTATGGAGGGCGATCGCTCGAAGATAATATTGTGTACCTTAAAAATCGTTTAGATTGTTAAAATGGATTTTTAAAGTTTAAGGTGCATTAATAAATTCCCCGGGCCATCGCCCGCAGTAAAAACTACCAGGCATCGCGAGGCAGGTCAAACTTTGTAATAAAAAATACTCGCGATGTCTGAGAAATGTCTGTCCGCATTTTGATAAGCAAAATTGCTGACAAAATTGAGTTCTGCCGCCCCGTACGGGACGGCGGAAAAAATGATGATAACTTTGGAGTTTGGCCGCCAGGTGGTGGCGGCGCTGGATTGAATCGGAGTGGCGCGGGGGATGTCTGTGCCTCCTGATTGGTTCACAGCTTCCTGATGGATCCATATACTCCCAGAGATGAATCTTGAGAATAAATAAACGGTCCAGCGGTTGCAAAAGCACTTACCTCGTTTTCGCCTGCACCGCTGGACTTTTCAAGAAAAAATGTTTTTTATTCATCTCTCGACCCTGCTATCACCTGGACTTTCTTCCCCCTGGATTCGACCTTTGGCTATTACATTTGGACTGATCCTGGAAGATCTTTTATGACTCTGCGACTATACTGGACAAGATTTTGGACCCCCTGGACCACTGCACACAGCTGCAGAATATCGACGTTCGAGAGACAGAGCGGACCGACCGAACCACCCCCTACGTGATTGTTACAGTCTTGTTCCTGTACTGAACAATATAGTTAAACTGATTTTGATGTAATTATATCACATTTTACGAAATATTGTCACTTTTTTTGGGCCATCATGTATATGTAAAAAAAATAATTAAAAATGAATCAATTGAAACAAGTTATTTATATGTTTATCGCATTTTTATACAAAATATTAATTATAAGTATTTTCTATATCATGGATAATTTACATTTCTTCATAAAATTACATGGACTATAATGGCTTTAACACAAACATTTTTTTTTAAATAATTATAATAGGTTTGAGTGTCAATAGAATTTTTAAATAAATATTATAAACAATTGTAACCATAGTTGATTTTATTCGACGATTTGATATTCAAAGTGGAAATTTTAGATGTCAATTGTACTTTGTTATATAACTTTTGTATCTGTATTGAGTTTTTTTGTAAATACTTCAGTTGGTGTTTAGCATTTCTTGTTCTTATCATTGACCTAATCAGTTAATCTAATTCAAGTTATAAATGCTTTAATATCTACTTGTAATTATTATTTGTTGATGTCGATATCAAGTAATAGATGGCGCTCTGTTGTGACTATAGTCATAGACTTCCGAGTTAAAGAAGAATAATATAATTTTTCAACGATACCACATCGTACCTGGTCTAGAATTCAAACGGTTCGGTGACGCTTGACCAACAAAACCTTGAGTTAACCCTGCAATGTTGTAAGTATCCCTTCCGAAACTAGGTTGCTCGTCGGGTCTTCCTTGGACGTTTCCTAATCCAATATTTGGGTTGGTTTGAATACCTCCTGGATTTCTTCCATTGTACGGGTTGACCTGAGAAACTCCAGGATTTCTTCCGACAGGGTTTCTAGCAGCCGGGTTGGTCAGAGGACCTACTGGATTTCTTCCGACAGGATTTCTAGCAATCGGGTTGGTCAATGAACCTACTGGATTTCTTCCAATTATTTGGTTACCAGCAGACGGGTTGGGTGCTTGTGCTTGTCCTGGATTAATTCGAGTTCCACCGTTATTTGTTAAAATTATTGGACTCGGGATACCTCGGGATGCTGCATCTGCACCGAGGCCATAATTATTAGCAGCGCTGAGAACCATCACATCAGGTTGTTGAACTTGGCGAACTTTTCTGGTCTTCGTCAGTCCCTGATATGGGTAAAGTGGTTCCACTTTAACATCATCTGAAAAATAAAATATATTATTATATTTTATACAAGCATATTAATGACCTTATCTTATAACAATGTGACCTGTCTATTATTCTGATAGTGGGTATACACGAGTTAGTTATATAAAAGGTAGAGTTGAGCCCGGAGCGAGTTACGATTCATTTCTATTGAATTTTATATGCAAAGTATAATACCGATCTTTACAGACAATTCTCTGAGACCATAGATATGTCTCATTAATATACATGCGTAGTAACAACGTGGTACGCGGTACATTAAGTATTAATAAATTTGAGAACTAACCATAAACTATAATTTCTTTATTTTTTGTCGTTCTTAATATATTACAATTTATCAGTTGGATTGATACCAATACAATAAATAACTTCGATATCCCGGAACACATTTCTAGTTCTACCGCACAGCGCACAAAGAAACGAAATGAATTATTTTAATGGTATTTAATTTTTCCGATCATTAGTGACACAAGATGGCTTGAATTTAATACGTGGTCCGTATTAAATTACGAGACATTAAATAATTTTAGAAATATACTATTAATTTTAATTATTTGTGGAGTTAGAATTTTGCATCACATATTTTGGAGATATATCGAAAAAATATAGTCATCACAGGATCTCGAATATATTGAATTATTTATATTGAATTTAAAAAAATATTACAATCAGCATTCTCATGGTTATTCAAAAACATCGCAGCTGATTGATATATGTACAGTTATGTGTATGTGTTATGTGTACTGTTCACAGGAAAGGAATGAAATTTTATAACATTTATTTTTGACATTCTATAATTTATTTTGTTTTAAAATGTTCGTTTAGTTTTGTCCCTGGTGTGGGTAGGTAACAGGTATATATGTATTATTTTACAATTTATTTCTTTTAACTAATTACGTTTAGTAATTTTAATTACCGAATTCAAATAAAGAGTTTTTTTACCTATTGTGGTGACCCCACAAACGCCCGTAGACATGGCCGTGTACGAACTCACTTATCAACCATTAGGGCCCGAACCAATAAGCAGGCACAAATAAACCATAAGCACCAGAAACGGAGTATACAGTAAAGGGAGCAGTAGCTTAAGCAACTAACATCAACCGCAATCGTATTTAATTGTATTAATTCATCATCTCAAACAACGAAATCTTGAAAGTGCTGTCTTATTTATACACCCCGCTCTAGTTACAACAGACACCCTACACTGCGACGTTCAGCCAACGCTCGTGAACGTATAACGAGAAGAGGTTAGGAGCTTCTGTCTCACAGCATCTTAACCTTCTGATACAATCTCTAGTCAATCATAATTTGAATGACTTCAACACACACACGTTAACTCCTACACTAAGTTAAATTTTAATCATGTGACTGTTGAGGTTTTCCGATCACATAAATTACTTAAATGTATCCAGTAGTATATTTGACGTTCAAGAGTACAAGTATATTCGTTTAGTCTCTTGAAATCATTTGGGGGAGGCGGGCAAAAATGATTTACACATCAAAAAAAAAAAACAGCGATGGTCACAATTTCATTTTAAGGGCGATTGATATTTTTCGAGTTCGACCCTGTGACCATTTCGTGATTTTAAAAACGATTTAAATATAATTATCCTAACGATGAAATTATCAATATTACATCGCTATTGGCGTGTTTGAACATAAAACGAAAATAATACTCAGATAAACATAATATTATTTTTATTTTATTTTTAATATTCAGATTATTAACAGGTCGCTAATGACTATGATAGTCTATGACATTAAGGTACGATGATGTAACAACATGTTGAGACAATTAGTACCGTGTGACGTCGCCGACTTCAAAGCCAGTATTACAGACCATTCCACCAAGAATCTGTTCTCGTATTTGATTTAAATATCCTGTTCATTCTAGTGTGCTCCATATCGCATAATCCGCCTTCCCGTCCTCCCGTTCATTTCTCTCTTACAAGCCGGAATACCAATTATTATTTTCCCCTTATAGCCGAAGATGGTACATTTTGGTATTAAACCCCGATTTTTATAGTCAACATTTTTGATTAATAATTATAAGAAAGATAAAGATATAAAATCAATTTATCGAAAAATTTTGTTATTGTTACCGGGATTCGAACCTGGATCTCTTCCTATCTGGAAAAATGCATAAACCAATTATGATACATTAACACAATGAGTTGACGACAAATTTTCAACTTCATATTTTCCACTTACAAATTGACATATCTGTCGTTCCATTATTTGAAAGCCATCTTCTATATATTTTCGGAATCTCAAACACCTTTGAGTAATCCGATAGGAGATGCCAGAATTAATTGATGACTCATTTTTATTAAAGTTTAGATACATTAATACAACTTATATATTTTAATGAGAACGCATTCTTATTGTGAAGTTGTTATTTTTACACAATGTAGGTCTGTGATATTTTTAAAACAAATTAAATGCATTCGTTAAAAAGATATACATATAAATCAATTTATATGCATTTACCGATTATGCTACACCAACACAGTGAGTTGACAACAAATTTTCGAACTTATATGTTACACTTTCAAATTGATAAATTTGTCGTTCCATTATTTGAAAGCCATCTTTTTCATATTTATGGAATCTTAAAAAAATATATAGTAAATACTAATTTAATGCATTAATTAAAAATATATACATATAAAGTATGGTTTTTGCGCAAAAACAATATTTTATATGTATATATTTATAATTAATACATTAAATTAGTATTTAAAACATCACATACCTATGTTCTGAATAATTACAACTTCACAATAAAAATATGTTCTCCTTAATAAAATACATATATTATTACTACTACATTTTAATATCTATCTACAACTCAAAATGTGAGAAAAATACACTTACTAATTTATTTTATTTCATTTAGTAGCCCTGTCTTATGACTAGTTCTCTAATTCTTTGAAGACAAGTCTCAGAGATTCCCCATCTTGCACTTCATTTCACTCTTGTTGTACATCAAAAGTCTGTCCATGATGTTCGAATCGTCAGTAGGGTGAATTTAAACGTGAACGTATAAAATATTATTTTAATTTTCACAATAAAACTTTTGTTCTAGGTGACGTTACGATTCTCGTTTTCAAATCAAACGGTACACAGGTTTGAATTCTTGTCACTTTCTATCTTTCTATCTCCAGATCAAAATCTCAAGAAGTGAACACGGTACTGAGATTTATCTCGTCGTGTCTCATTCCGTGGCACGGGCCATTATACGTAAATTTAAATGCTGCCCGCCAGTCAAAGAGCTGCCCAGGGATAGTCTAAAATACTCTTCGGCTAAAATCAACTTCAGGCTTCGCGAGGAAGGATTGAAGGATGCACAAAATCTGTTTTAAAATCTACCATCTACGTCAAAAACAATTGCTTGTTTAAAATGTGAAATTAACCAATTAAAATATATTCTCACTCAGTGAAAATTAATTCTCTTGAAAGGCGAAACTCAATTAACTTAACTTGACGTCCTTCAAACTATGAATCTAAACTTTTCAGTAAAAATTTAAAGTTATAAAAACAGAAACCATATCAACTGTTATATTCGCGCACTTGAATGCACACTACGCAATTACTTACACAATTTCTTCTAACAGCTCCTCATTTATTAATAATTAGTTTAAAATAATTAACCTGTATATAATTTACTCATTCTCATAGTATTTATGTAATGTTTTATTTACACCGTTAATTTTCTTACTAAAAAAAATTATTTTTTTACTGTTATATATCGTCAACTAAGCAGCATCACAGCACATCTGATGTATTAAGATATTTATATCATTGGATTTAAATTTTCGTGCCGAATCGTTCTATATCACTAGTTTCACTAGTGCGGGGGGCGTGCAAATCAAAGAAATACAATCGCACATCTGTAACCTCCCTGTCAATTGCGCACAAGTCAAGGTAATCGTACCTAAGTTTAGTTTAGTTTTAGTTTAGAAAGAATCTGCCCCTCTTTTCAACTCTAGAAAGGTAAGTAATGTTTGAGTAATTCTACAAAACTCATTTAAAACTAGATATGTTGTGTTGCTGCTGACGTTCTATATTTATTTGTAACTTTTACAATTTTTAAGTTTTATAAATATTGTATAACGTTTTTCCATAAAAATAAGCTTATGTTTCATTAACAATATTTGAGTATGTCGAAAAACACACAATTATTGGATTTTTACCTTTAAGGCATTGTAATTAAGACAAATTATAGATATCTCATAGAGACGAAGCTATTTATATTTAATGAAATGCCAGAAAACATAAGAAAGGAGGAGAAATAGAATAGATTTAAAATGAAACTGACCAAATATGTAAAAGGTAAGTTTAATAAAAGAAAATACACATAAATAGATATCTACAATTTGTCTTATGTTTTATTTTCACCAATTACATTTAATTACTTTTACAATTTTTACTTTATTTTTTTAATATATTCTAATTCTTAAAAATTTCATTTCACTTTCTTCGATCATAACGAGTAGACTTCGAGATCCCCATCTGTTTAAATATTTGCGTGTACATTACATGTTAACTACATATTTCACTAAACATTTTAGTATTTTTTTTATTAACCCATCATCTTCTGATACAGCAATACAATCCAAACATCTAAATATTTAACCACCAAGTTGTTATTTCGAATTTAAAAAATATTATTATGACAAGGAAAAATAACAAGATGCGTAGAAAAAATAAACAAGTGGATGACACGAGATAGACTACCATTGAGTCCATCCAAAACAACTATATAGACAGCAACGCCTAGAAGGCAAAACTAAATACAGGAATCAATGACTGCGAATGCTAAATCTGCAGTTAAGTTGTTGGGCGTGCACATTGATTGAGATCTTTCAATGAATACACTAATCGCCAAAATTGTATCAACTGAGACAGATTAAAAGTATTCGGAGATATCTTCCTCTTGAGGCAGCTCGTCTACTTATAAATGCATTTGTGGTGTCACGTGTGGACTATTGTAACAGAATCTATGCTGGCTTGCCAATGTTTCAGCTGGATAGATTACAGTCCATTCTAAATGCGGCAGCACAGATAATATATGGAGTTTCCAAATTCTCTTATATACGTTCCCTTTTACATCAGCTACATTGACTCCGATTCCCTAAAAGAGTTGAATTTAAATTGTGCTGGTTGATTTACAAGACGACACATAACATGGCGCATCTATATCTTTAAAAGCTTTGTATCCCAGACAATTTGAATGGTAGATGTCAGCCTCTACTATAGCCGTAGGAAGAGTTATAAAACCTACCAACCATTCCCAAAAGTCAAAATTTACTGAACGGGCATTTGCTGTGGCAGGCCCAAAAGCGTGGAACTCTTTACCCTCCGTCATAAGAAACAGGGCATCAGAGACTTTATTTAAGAAACTAAAAAAGCACCTTTTCAAAAAATCATTGATAACTATAAACAGGAATATTCCCAAGAGTATTTGCTCATCTACAGCTGTACAAGTACTTTATAACGGTCAAGTACAACGAAATTGAGTTGATACGCTAAATTAATGAATAAACGAAATATATTTTCTTATAATCTTGAAGCCAAGACGGAGACAAATCTGTAAGAAACCAAATTGGCAAATGTTAAAAATGAAAAGAGTTATAAACTATTTAATCAATTTTTGACGTTTTTAAAATATTTACTTTATTTTAGTAAAAACATGCTTTTTTCAATAATATATTATATTTACTCATATGCTTTGAGGCTTCAACTACTATTTAAAACTAAGTTTAATATCAGAAACACAATAATCATTTTTTAAATAATATATTTCCAATCTTATGAAATACGATATTATTAATTACCTCTTACAGTGTTAGTGTGCCGTTCGACACGGCCACGGTGGTCGTGAAATTTGCGCTTAGATAGATTTTAATTAAATTTACCTATAAAACACATTTTATTACAAATTTTTACTTCAATATGAATGAATATTATATTTATTCTCGCTACCAATTGCTTATTTTTGTAAATTGTATGGTTTTGAGCTGTTTTTATACAAAACAGATTATAATTTTGACATTTAAATATTAAACATACGTCAAACTTCATGTCACCATTCGAAACGTTTTAGATTTTCTAATTTTAGAATATTAAATAATTTACTAAGCTTTCGGACCAAATAAAGTATGAAAAGAACAATGGATAATGTTTTCAATTTTTTTAGGGCTAATATTAACGGAGTTACGAATTTTTAACAGGCGCTATTTTGAAACAAGATAGTGGATCAGGCTAGTTAACGAACTTAGCAAAGATCAATTCATATTTTTTTATTATTGAAATCTGATAAGATTTTAGGTAACACGTGCCATTGTCAAGTCGTTATATAGGTATATAATGCCTTGACATATGTAGGAGATTTAAATCCCCCGCAAACAATTACGGTTATATCGTAACTTTTGATGCAAAGCCTACCAGAAGCAAAGCGTTGCCAAAATATCGACCTAGGTATCCTCAAGGATCTAACCTAGAAGAGACCCCAGTTCCATGTATATACATATGTACACATATTTTTTTCGAGGATGGTTTTGAGCTCTCTTTGTCAAAATCAAAAAAAGTAAGTTGCATCATGTGATCCTCTGAAATAAAGAATATTTCTATTGCAGTCTACCTAAAATAGACTTTTATTATAGATCGCTGTAATTACAAGCTTCAAAGGGTCATATAGCACCTTCAAAAATATTTTTTTTATGCTAACAACTTAATTCAATATTTATATAAAAATCTCTTGTAATATTAGTTATATTCCCAATATAATATAATGATACAATTTACTTGAAATCTTTATGGCGTTCATTTACTTGCATACAATATTTAAAGCGCCCATGAGATGAAAGTTTTTACGAAAATGGCACCATACAAATTATCGAATATTATTATTATTAATAATAATAATTATTCACTAACGACCGTATTTCCACTGCATTCTGTATACTTTAAATTTTCATTTATCACTTCCATACTAACCAGTGAGAGAACTTTTATTTTTTAGCCAATTTTCATTTGTCACCCGATTCAATCAGAAATGAATAGTCCAATAAAATAGAACGAGGGATACTATGGCAATCGTGTTAGATTTTAAAACCAGGTTAAAAACATTATTATTTTTAATAATATCTGCTTTATGTATTACGATGGAATCGTTATTTGATAGACAAAAATATAACCATTTTAACGGTGTCCAGTGGAAAATTTTCAAGTTTAACTTTAAATAAAAAAAAACTACAATGTTATTCTCACATTATATTTATGAAAAATGGAGTTAAACGTTTTATAAACAATATTGTCTAAATGCCGTCCATTTCTCTCAAGACACTCTCGCAATCGGACTCTTAAATTTGCGAACACGCGAGAGCAAAGCGTTAGCGTGTAGGGTATCTGTTGTAACTAGAACAAGGTATATAAATGAAATAGCAGAGTTGATGAATTAATACAATTTAAATGCGCGGTTGAACTCTGGAGTGGCTCGCTGTAGATGCTGTTAAGTAGCGATGCTAGTGTTAGGACGGCCTGCGAAGAAGTTATCGCTAGTTGCTTGACAGAAACCATCTCTAGTGCATAATGCCTATTTTCTGGTGCTCATTGGTTGCTCTAGTTTGGACCCTAATGGTTGATAGGTGAGCATTTACCCGGCCATGTCTACGGGCGTGAATAGGGTCACCACAGTTTTTAATTGTAAATAATAGACGTCTCACTTAAGGATCAAGGATAAATTGCAATCCTCTATTCGTTTCCCTAATTAATAATCAAAACCGAAATCGAAAATTACAGACATATCTTCAAACTTTGTATATTCAGCAAAATTCTTGAAAAAATTATTTACATTCAGGAAATACCAGTCGGTCGGCCAGTACTAAATGCGAATTAACATGAATTTATTTCAAATCGATCTACAACTTCCAATCTTGCATCCTTTATAGAGTTTCTGCAAGATCGCATGGACAAATGAACTCAGGTCGATGCTATTTACATGTACTACAGCAAAGCCATTTGGAAAGTTGGCGGGTTATCGGGAGATAAAAGATAGGATGGCACTTACTTGTGGGTCTCCGATCTCTGGAAGCTGGTTCGTTTCTCCCTGGTCCACCAATTCACAAGCGACGCAGAATTGTCTCGTAATTGATGACACTCGCGTTAAAAAAGTAATTGATTTAAAAGTATTAGCGGTAGTAAAAAATTATAAATTAGCGGTAATTAAGGTTAGCGGTTGTAAGCGTATTTACAGCGACGGCAACGTACCGTGTTAGGTTTCAAAAGCGGAGTGGCTCGTTCAGGCGTATCAGCAGATTGCAGAAATCTTCTTTCTCCTTCGTGCTTAGGGACTAGGATAGGACCAGAGTAAAAGAGAAAAGATATATTTCTGTAATCCAATGAGATACGCGCGCGTAGTACATTTTATGGCGCTAACACCATTCATAAAGTTGTGCATTCTAAACTCCTTAACAAACTCCACCTTATCGGTATTCACGGAATAACCCGTTTAACTTCCCTTACTCTCTTAATAATCAACTCTTGATCAAGAAATCTAAAACTAAAGACATGAGATTATATTAGATTCTAAATTACTCATCGACTTGCACATTAACCATATTACATCCAGAATAACGAAAATGTTAGGTTTTATCCTTCGGGTATGTAAACAATTCAATGACATAAACCTATTTAACCGGAGACCGGAGACCTATTTAAATGGTTTTTCTCCTACTTATCCAATAGGAGCCAAGCAGTAGTAGTTAGCGGCTATAAATCTGACTAGGTACGCGTCATATCAGGCGTTCCTCAGAGGTCACTTCTAGGACCACTCCTCTTTAATATTTATATCAATGACATCTTTAAGTGTTTCTTATGTACCACACTTTTACTCGCGGACGGTATGAACATTTTTATTCCAATTCATAATATCGACGATTGCCATAAACTTCAAAGCGACTTAAACCGCCTCGATGTGTATTGCAATCAACGTACCTCCAGAGTAACCAAAATGTTGAATTTCATCCTTCGAATATGTAAACAATTCGACAACATAAACACCATTAAAACTCTGTACTTCTCACATGTCCGAAGTATCATCGAATATGCCTCCAAGTCTGGAATCCAAGATATACCACATACATCAATAGAATCGAAAATATACAGAACAGCTTCCTGAAATATCTTAACTTTCGTAGTTATCGAACCTTAACCAGCACTGCTGAGTCATCTATCATTTTCAAAGTTCTCTTATTACAAACTCGATGAGACATGGCCGATGTCATTTTTCTGCACAAAAAAAGCCAACTCTGAAGTAGGCTGTCCTAATTTTCTCAGACGCATATCCATTTGAGTGCCAGCCAGGTCAATCAGAACTAATCTTACGTTTGATCTTTCACATTGCAACACCAATGCCAAAAAAAACTCATTTTTCTACTGAGCACTTCTTTATTTCAATTCACACCTAAACGAACTAGACATTTTCAATACTCTAATTATCTCAATTAAATTTAATACATAAACTTTAATGACCTTTATTTTTATCACACAGATTTTATTCCCTATCCCATTTTCCTTTTCTTTTCTCCTTACCCTCACGTTCCCCTCGAATATTTTCTTTTTTATAACTTTTTTCTCTATGTTTATGTTTTTATTCTCAATATTTTCTGCATTATAGTCTTTTTTAAATTTTAAATTGATTTTAAAATTTAAATTTTAAAATTTAAATTTTAAAATTTAAATTTTAAATTTTATAAAGTATTTTGTATCTTCCGAGAAAACGTGTAACTGCTTTTATATACTGATAAACTGTATGTAATAATTTAACATGGTATTGTGGTAACGACATGAGAACATTTCTGGTTCGAGTTCCGGTGGTAACTAAATATTTTTTATAGGTAGAAGTTTTTCTAAATATCTTCTTTTGTCTAAGCGAATCATCGTATATGTTTTAAATATCAAAAAACAATATTTTAAAATTAAAACACTGAAAAATGAAGTTGCCTTCACAATAAATTTGTGATTTAAAAAAATTTTAATTATAAATGTAAATTTTAAAGTTAAACTAATTGATTCAAACACATTTTTTTCTGTATTTTTTATATTTTTATCTTCTTCAACATTGATTTGAACAACGTGTAACTAAAATGAATTAACAACGACCTGAAGGGGTACATTTTATTATTTTTAATGGAATGTGCTTTATAATTATTTTTATAAATTTACCTAATAGATTTTAAATACGTAGGAGTTGAAAAGATGTAATTAATTAATCTCCTCCAGAATCGAGAAGGTCACACGGCATACCTGATGTTTAAAATAATTGAATTAGAAAATTTTCCAGTTTTCTCTTGGATCACGTTGTAATAAGTAATAACGATGATTTCTGTAAGATGAACGACTGATTGGATTAACCCTGACGTCGTCTACCCGGGGGGATGCTTCGGATTGGAAAGGGTGGTCTCTGTAGGCTTAACCCCACAACGACTACATTTTTAAAAAATCAAAACATACCCTTTAATTAAGTCATCTTTATATGCTTGAAATAAACTTGTGAGGAATACTTATATTATTTATATATATATATATATATATAAATAAACAGAGTAAACGCTTTTATATACCATAGTTCTGACTTATTATTCCTACAATTAAAGGTATACAAAGCCTGTCCTGAGACAGGTGTTCATCTAGTAAGGCGAACATGGGATTTAAAAATATATGTATTTAAATACAATATAAATTAATCAAATCGAAATATACATAGAAAAAAAAAAAATTTATCGAAAAAATATTTATTTGATCCCGGAAGCAACTAAATATTTTTTGAAATAGTATTTAAATGTATTAAATATAAATATATACATATAAAATCAACTGTATCGAAAAATATTGTTGTTGAGCTACTGGGATTCGAACCTGAATCTCTTTCCAAACCGGAGAAGGAGGATCCAACTATACTACAGCGACATTATTTTTATAATATATTTTTCGATAAAGTTGATTTTATATGTATATCTTTAATTAGTATTTAAAATATCACAGACCTGTGTTCTGAATAATTATAACTTCACATTAAGAATGTGTTCTCCTAATAAAATATTCTTTCAATAAAAATTGTAGTTAATTTCTGTATATCTTTCTAGTTGATTTATTTCATTTATATTAAATAATCACAGAATTATCTTCTGAAAGGGCAATTTCACAACAAATATTCCTTGAAAAATGTGTTGTATTTGTAAGTAACAGTTATTGTTAAATAATTATATGTATTGAAATAAATATAAATAAATTCAGTACTATTATAAAAGTTCAATCCAAATAAGTATTATTAGATATTATTAGTGTGAATTGTTGAAGTATCAATCTTCAGCCATATAAATAAAAATCTTTATTGAAATCTTAATCACAAATATCTTGTGAAAAGGACAAATGTAAAAATGATACTTACAGAGACTGGTCGTTTATTCACACTGAATTTTGTGTAAATTTAAGTGTTACAAAATTTTATTATGGAGATAAGTTCAGAGTTTACCGCTTCACCGTTCAGAGTTTACCGCTGGACATCTGCACAAAAAAAAAAGTCATGATCTCAATATTAGATTGCGAATACGAATGGTTTGATGCAAAGTATTCTCGATATTATATTATGGAATGGAAACATAGATACTTACCAAAGAAAGGATAAGGCGACTTGAAGCATTTGAGATCTACTGTAAATGCTCAAAAGTAAGCTCGATGGATAGAGATACAAATAAAGTATTCAGTTATGTTAGCAATATTTGAATATTGAATATCCAGTGATTGGACATATGTCCAATCACTGGATTTTTACCTACAAAGGTACTGTTATTAAACAAATATCAGGTATCTCACAGAGACAAAGCTATGTTTTTTATTATATTTAATGGAAGTATGGGGTAATTACAGGGCTTACGACCTGTCATTGACTGGCTTAAGTGATATAATTTATAATTTGGTCCATAGGTGTAGTCCATGTTGTAGTGGTACTCGAAGCGAGTCCACGTACTAACATATATATATAACTTTCAAAAATGTAATAAATGTGGAGATTGAGGGGTTAGAATTGGGGTTAGAATAGAATAGAAATATTATATATATATATATATATATATATATATATATATATATTATATATAATAACAGTGCCTCTGTAGGTAAAAATCCAGTAATTGTGTGTTCTTGGACACATTCAAATATTGCTAACTAATAATTTTGTGTGTATATTTTTGTATATTTTTACAAATAACCACCGCTTACTCAGGACCGTTTATAAGAAAAAGCTCCTATATGGTAATACTCATTCACCGCCAGGTTGGCATTTATTTAATGCTACTATGACAACTGTGCAATAACGTCCCGTACATAGCGAGGGGGCGGTGCCGCACAGCTGTTAACACAAAAATTGCTCTCATAGACCCCGATAACTTCCACATTATTGAGATAAATCATGGGTGAAGATCCTAAGCCAATGGTTTGGCCAGTCTACCGTAGAGTTTATTCGGGCTGCTGCGGACAAAATAATGATAGCCAACGTCCGTTGAATGGATAGGGCACTAAAATAAAACGAAAAGACCCATGCACACGATTTGACAGCGAAACTCGACACAAGTGTATAAACGACACCCAGAGCCATAGATATTAAAAGTATTTAACAAAAAGCTAAACAATAGGAAGTATTAAACTAGAAATATTTATTCTATTTTACATGGTGGACTATTTTTTATTTTTTTTATATTAATTTAATATTAGAAGATATAATACATTTTTATAATAATCATTAGGATATATTTATATATTTCTTTTAACATTTATTTCTTCTCTCTGAGAGTAAGACTCGTGTTTAGAGAAGGTGTATATACGAGGGTGTATAGTTTATGTTTTAGTAAGTCTGAGTACATATTTTTTGACTTCAGATACAAATTTATAGTAGTCTCTAATTTTTCTAATCGTGATGGGAAGATTGTTAAAAAATTTGATACCTTGATAAATAAAGTGATTTTGGGTTGTGGTATACTTTCGTTTTGGAATATCAATTTGGTCTCTAAATCTTGTTGATCGTAATTCACTTCTAATATTTAATTTATTTTTAATTTTAAAAATTTGGATAATTGATTTTTTTTGTATGTCTATTATTTTAGGTACTTTAATATCTGTGAAGGGTTAGATACTTGGATAGTCATTTTGATTTGAGTGATTTCTAATTGTGATATTGAAGTTTTATATGCTCCTCCTCATCCAATAATACCGTATTGTAAATATTTACGTGCCTTGTTACTTCGATTGGCACCACAGGGTTTCCTGGTTTATAATAATGTACATATGTGTGTGTGTGTGTGTGAGTATTGCCGCCCTTTTTTCAACAAGCTAAGACGGTAATCGATAGCAGTTTTTAATTACATCACATGCTTCGACCAGTTCAGCGTTCCAAATAAACCACCCGAGCGCGCTTCGGTCGGTCGAAATCTAAATAAGACAACTCAGCTAAAAGAACAACATCTGACCTGAAAGACAGCAAAATTAGTGCAGTTCATATGTCATCTGTGTCTTTATTGTTAATCGAAAACCTGAAAACCAGCTATCGAAGGCATTTACATAAACATTAAATGTGACTACAAACTTGAAATATATTATTTTCAGATTTGTAAGTGTTAAGAAATTATCGTTTTATTAGAACACTATGGAAATTAAAGCCGACAGTTGTCTCTAAAGAGCGCGAGAGCGAAATCCTTGTGTCTTGAAGAAATCTCATACATGGGTACTTTCTATCACGTAAACTGTCAGGTGAATACATGAACTGACTGCGATATAAAGGTACGTAAGTATTAAATTTTTTAATGGTTTATTACACCCCACGGACAGATTCCTATTGAAGTGATATCAGAGAGAGGCCGCTGAGGGCGGAGCGAGATGGAACGAGACACGGGTTTTCAAAAACACCCGTAAAAAAGTTAGGTAAAAATATCAGGCCCAAAGAAAAGTCATTTTAAAGTATGATTGAAATCTGTATTGGTGGGGTGGACCGACCCTGGCGGAGCGGGGGGCGGTAATCAAGGCTCGCGGGGGGTGACGGCCAGGCTTTATTACGGCGTTTGTGGCGGAGTAATCCTACTCCCTTAAGACAACTTTCAAAGTGATAAAATAAAAGTTAATAATATACCAAGATGTACAAAATAAAACTTAAATGTATTAATTAGAAAGATGTGCGTTTAAAACTAATTTTATCGAAAAATATTCTTGTTGCTACCGGGATTCGATCCTGAATCTCTTCCAATCCGGGGAACGTGCATTATTCGATTATGCAACACCAACGACAAATTTCCTAACTTATATGTAGCACTTTCAAATTGATACATCTGTTGTTCCATTATTTGAAAGCCATCTTCATTATGTTTACGAAATCTCAAACACTTTTGAATAATCCGATAGGAGACGCCAGAATTAATTGATAATTAATTTTTATTAAATTTTGGAATGAGTAATACAACTTATATATTTTTAAGGAGAACACTCTCATTGTGAAGTTGCAATTTTTACAGCACATAGGTCTGTGATTTGTATAAAAATTGATTATTATTTTATTTTTATTTATTTTTTTAAATAGAGTCTATTAAACCTGTATTATACCCATTATTAACTGCTAATTTTTTTTATTGTATTCAATTCAATATTGAAATTGAATGTTGACATAGGAATATTGACGAAATGATGTATCATGGAGTGGAACCCCGAATACTCGTGTGATAATAGATGATTAGATTCACTGTGTATAATAGTATATGCAAAAGTTGTTTTTTTCAAAAAATTTGAATTAAATCTTATTATTATTTTTAATCAATGTTAGATCCAAAAAATTTAGGATCGAATTATCTGTTAAGTGTGTGAGCTTATATACAAATTTTGTTACAAATTTTGGTATTAGATATTAACAATACAACATTTACTCAGTGCTAAATTAACAATGTTAGAAGTACCAAGGGTAATTAATATCTTCAGTTACATGTCATTATTAGCTTACATTAATGTTGGGAAAAAACATAATTTTATATGTTTAACTATCTTTTTATTTTCTTTCTTTTAACTATCATTAGCACAAAATATCTAAATATTATATAAAATACCTACATCTAATATAAATTCAAGTAAAGATGATCGTCCAATTATTTGTAAAAAAATAAATATATAATCAAAAAAATCGTGTTTGATTTATTGTGTTGATTAACAATAGAGTTCTATAAAATGAATACCGTCTACGACAAAAAAATATAATAAACTCTTTAATTACTATGTGAATGGCAATCCTTGCCGTAAACCTTTTATGCAGTTTGTCAAATATTGAAAATTATAATGTTTATGTATGTAATAAAGATATTTATTAATTGCCCTAATTTCACGCAAATATCTTCCTGTTCTTTTGACTCGCGGTGTGTATTGCGGCTCGCATTTGTGTTGAAAAATAATAATGTATAGTGGATATAAATATGTAACAGGTGCCATGATTAACTGTACATACATAAAAGTTACTGCTAGATGCGCGAAATGAGATTGAAGGCGGCTTCTGGAGCTGCTGCTTGGGAGACGTGGAAGAGTGATTTTGTTTTGAATCATTGACCCCGAGTGCTGCCAGCCGCTAGTGGGAGTTGAGCTGCAAATATTTCTTAACAAAATAATACTAAGCCATTGAGACCCCACCTGCGGCAGGTAAGATCACTTAGAAATTGTATGTAATATTATTTTTATTTATTTTATATGATTGATTAATATATCATTCGATGCCCTAGAAGATATACAACACGTACGCATTCATAACTTAGATCTGCTCACAAACGATATATAGTGTTGTTGCAGGGGAGGTTTCAATTACCTAAAACAAATGAAAAATTTCTCAAACATTTAAAATGATTAATAAAATCTCACATTTTACTTACACAATCTTCGTAAGCATGTAGAACGACGGTGGTGTCCTGGCGACAGTAGCGGCAGTGCGGCGCGCCCCGTATATCAGGGGATGCAATCTTTATTTGATAATACAACCCCCGCAATGCAATTAAACGGACACCCCTATCATATTTCACGAAATTAATATTCACGTCCCGCAGCGCTCTGGCACGGTTCTAGCTGTTTCGCCCGGCAGGCCCGACTGCAGGGCCGGATTTCGGGGTCTGACTTCGGCGCCGAACCGCTGCCAGGATAGCAGTACGCCTGAATTAGTTTGCAACTGGCTTCCAATGAAAATTCTCACTACAGACCAAAATACGATATCTTTATTTTATTTAGAGTATTTAAGATAATATTGATAAATGCTCTCAGTATTTAGTTATCTTCGTAATTTAATTTAAGAATTACAAGTATTGCGATCAAAGTACGTTTATGAAAAAATCGTGCATTTGTATTTATAAAAAAATATATATTTTACATCTAAAATCCTCAACTGAAACATCTATTATTTATTAGGAGAACAAATTCTTATTGTGAAGTTGTAATTATTCAGAACGTAGGTCTGTGATATTTTTGTATTAAATATATTAATTAGAAAGAAATACATATAAAAAGAATTTTATCGAAAAATATTGTTGTTGCGCCACCGAGATTCGAACCTGGATCTCTTTTCTAACCGGGGATGGTGCATTATCCAACTATGCTACAGCGAAAATATTTTTAGCGACAAATTTTCGAACCTATATGTTACCTATTTGATATTAATACATTTAATCCTTCCATTATTTGAAAGAGCCATCTACCTTATTTTTACAGAATTTCGCGTCTGCCATCAGATTACTCAAAGGTACTTAAGATTCGAGCTATCATGCATTATCTTTTATAATCTTTACGCAAAGCAGAATGACAAATTGATACCACCTTTAGCACCAAGTTTTCAAGATGCGAAAATAATGGCCACCGTACACAAAAACAAGAATATTACTCCGATTGGCACCACTGGGTTTCCTGATTGATAACATTGTGCATGTGTGTATATAGGTATTGCCGCCTTTTTTTGAATGCAAGAAAACGGTAAACGACAGGCGGATCAATTACATCCCGTGCTTTGACCAGTGCAGAGGTCCAAATAAACCGATCGTCAGAAGTGCGCACTTCGGTCGGTCAAAATCTACCCAATCAAAAGAACAATAACATCAAACCAGAAAATCAGCACGGAGGGTAAAAATGTTAGTATTGTGTTCATGTATTATATTTGGCCTTATTGTCAGTTGGAAACCTGGGAACCAGCTGCCGAAGGAAAACTTAACTGCTCAGCCTTCTAACGTCGCACCATCATTAAAACTAACCATTGTAGTGTTTTTAGGTTAGAATGAGACAGATGTTACCGTTTATATATGTAAAGATTGTTGTGCCGTTTACATATGAAAGAATTACAGAAGCTAGTGAGTAGAATGTACGATGGATGCAAGGAACGTAACTTTATTATAAATGTCAACAAGTCGAAAGTGATAGAATTCGAGAAAGAGGAAAGCAAAACACCGCGCTAAATACTTGTAGGTGATGAATATTTGGAACAATTAGATGAGTTTGTGTATTTGGGAAGTATGTTCGATAGAAACGGAAAGACAGAGAAAAATATCGTAAGGCGGGTGACTGCAGGGAATAAAGTGAACGGCGCTTTGAAGGGAATTATAACTAATGAGAACTTGTCAACTGAGGCAAGACTAGCGGTTCACAATGAAGTCCTGGTACCGACACTGATGTATAGAAGTGAGGCCTAGAGCTGGCAGAAAAGTAACGAAAGTAGACTGAATGCAGTGGAAATGAGATTAGTCAGGCGTATATGTGGCAGATCCATTTATGACAGAGTAAAGAATGAAGAAATAAGGAAAGAATGTAAACCTAATCTTAGTATAGTGAGTAAGATTAAGAAAGAATCAGTTAGGTGGTTTGGTATATAACCGCGGAAGACCAGGTAAACCAGATACTGGAGGATGACCCTGTTAGAAGTCTCAATAATCGTCGAGCTTGTATGAGAAGATGTATGAATGTGGATGAGGCGAGAATTGTGTGTAAGGACAAAAGAGTGTAGCGCTCTATCTTATCTGCCTACCCCCGCGGAGAAATGGCATAATGGTTAGTAAGTAAAATTGTTCGGCCCTGCGTCGGGACCAACTGCGACCGGTCCGATTGCCGTTAGATTGCAAGCAGATAGTGTTGTTAGATAATATATAAATCTTGAATTATTGTATAGAGCCCCTGCCGATGTGCATCTTGTACGACTGCTTCCGCCGCAAATGTTCTATGAGCTAACATGAATATTACGAAACAATGAATATCTGAATATCGTTGTATGTGATCCTCTTCGTATGGTGCAAGCTTCTATTTATTTAGTTGCAGGAGTACAGACTGTATCTGCCACTTGTTCAAACTGACGTATATCCTCGGCAATAATTATAATAGCTCTTCAACAGTGATGCTAGTTCACTTCCGGATGATTTGCAAACAGGACAGGTTCTATCCTTCCTCTGTTTGTCGTTTATTTCCCCTTGAATATTTGTTTGTATGATGTGATATTTGACTCATTGTATATTTGATTTGTGAATCGACGTTTCCGTCCGTACAATAAACGATATACAATCAGTACAAATTTTTAAATTATATATTTTTTAACAATCATATCATATCAGTATCACATGATATGTGATATACATAAAATTGAAAGTATGTCTGTGAGTACTTTACACAATTCTACTCCCTTTAACTGATAAGTTACTCTTTAGAATCCTGTTCAATACGTACCTCCTGGCTGTAGCCTGACCTTCCATATACCGATATATATATATATCGGTATATGGAAGGTCATACCATATATATATATATGGTAGTTTTTTATTTGGTATTATTTATTTGGTATTATGGTAGTCGCTGTATTTAAAGTATTTAAAATGTGGAGAGATGTTCAACGTTATATGAACTAAAGATGGTGATTCTTGTATAATTCTTTCTGCTAATTCCGAATCTGCTTTCCAATATTTCCCAGCACTTAAGTATAACGAGTAAAACGCGTTCAAAATTATATTTTTTTAAGGAATTATGTAGATACATAATATAACGTAATTTATCTCCTATTTTACACCCGAAGTACATACAGTTCATAACTTTTTTATGAGTAGGGTTACATTTATTTTTTGTAACTCGAAAGTCACTTCACCACGTGTTGTCGGGACTTGTCTCCTTCGCTGTTCAACTTGTATATGGAGAATTGTGTGAAAGAACTGAAATGTATGAATGTAGAAGCAAAAATGAGCGATTTTATTGTGTGCTGTTTATTGTACGCCGATGATGCAGTACTAATGGCGAATAATGAACAAGAACTACAGAGTGTGGTGAGAAGAATGTACGATGTATGTAAGAAATGCGACCTTATGATGAATGTTAACAAGTCGAATGTGATGGTATTCGAGAAGAAAGAAGGCAAGATATCGTCCAAAATACACGTAGGTAATAAATGTTTGTAACTATATATATGTATATATAATATAATAATATATATGTATATGTATATATTATATTTAATCCAGAAAACATAGTTTGGGCATTTCTAGTTCAATAACATTTTATATTTTTGAGTTAAATGTATTATTTGAAATCAATTGAATATGTTCAATTAATCAAAACCCTATTAAAATGCTTGTCTCTGAAATGGCTGAGAATAGGACATGGTAGCTTGGACATTATCGACTCATATTTTTATAAGTTAATAACTTCCTAAAGTATTGTGGATTAGGTCTGTTACACCCTGTATATAACAACATAATGAAATCATTTCTAAAATAAATGCAAAATTTTATCCGTATATTGTATATCTGAATTCCGAGCAACGCCGGACACGTATCGCTAATAAAATAATAATTTGGTTAAATAAAACAGGACCGCTTTGTATAAAACCACGAATATTATTAAACGCCAACCGGTATTTAAAACTAACAATTAATATAAAAAGAGTGCATTTATATATACATAAAGAAAGAAATAGAATACATATATATTTAGACAGAACATCAAGGGAGGGGAAAGTACAATGTTGATAGATATTAAATTGATTTAAAAGGAAACACCTGATATGGGGCTGACAGATAAATTCATTTTGCTATTAAGAATTGCACTACTACTATTCACAACCTTTTTTTATCTAAAGAGCCTCTGAATTATCGTTTTTAGGGAGAACAGAAAAAAAATCTTAATAATTTCACTTAAAAAGTAAAAAAGAGCAAAAATTTTTATTCTCACATTTTAGAAGCTATAAATAAATTTACAATTTTTGTTTCAACATTTTATTTCAGAAATAATTCAATGATCATTGTGTGGACATTATCCGGTGCCATTGCGAAGACTGTTCACAACAAGACGCATTCCAACTCCACGTGGCTCTCCGGCCGGCTCGTAAATCCAATTATCTGCCGCCCATTAGCGGAGGTGGGTGTGCAGCCGCACCCTCTTCAGCAGCGCGAGTGGCAATGGTTCTAATGCGACTATGATATTGCGCCCTTTCTTCAGGTTAATTAAATACATAAATAATCCCCACAGCAGCCTGCACGAATGAACCCGTCAGATATGTTCTCACTCGCAGGCACCTGGTGTTGTGAATACTCGCAATGCTCCGCCATAGAGACGATTGATCAAAAGTAGTTGGAGGCAAAAAAATATTTCCAAAAAAATGTTACTACAGTGGAACCTCTTACAATGAGACTAATTCGTTCTAGAATCTTACTCGTTACGCGAAACACTCGAAACACTATTATTCCCATACAAAACAACGTAAATGACAATAACGCGTTTCTTGCCAAAAAAAATCATTTTTTATGTTTTTAACGTTTATTCTAATTAATTTTTTTTTCTTTAATAGCGAAAATACAATTACAAAAATAAATTCAATTTTTAAAATAGAAGTTTACAAACATACATATGGTTATAACATACATGGTGTTTCTTTCGCTTACCTCTCCAAAAAAGAAATCAGCTCTTGTGCTTGGAGAGGGAGTTACACTACAATAATTTTATATAATACCTTACATGTTTTATTAATTGTCCATTTTTATTGTCCAATTATGTGTTTTTGAAGTGTTCATTTAGTTTCTTTTTAAACTCTTTTATATTCTTTATTTCTTTGATTTGTGTAGGGAGGCCATTGAAATTTTTTATCCCTGACTAATTACATACTTATAAATTGCTAAGGAGCGTAACAACCTGGAATGTTCGTTATGTTCGAATGTTTTCGTTAAAAGTGTCGCCATGGAATTGCTTTTCGTTTATCCATATGAGAAGCAACAATGTTTGGAACAAGTAGATGAGTTTATATATTTGGGAAGTATGTTTGATAGAAACGGAAAGGCTGAGAATGATATCGAAAGGAGGGTGACTGCAGGAAATAAAGTGAACGGCGCTTTGAATGGAAATATATCTAACGGGAATTTGTCAACCGAGGCAAGACTAGCGGTGCATAATGGAATCCTGGTACTGACACTGATGTACGGAAGTGAGGCCTGGAGCTGGCAGAAAAGGAACAAAAGTAGACTGAATGCAGTGGAAATGAGATCACTTAGGCGTATTTGTGACATATTCATTTATGACAGAGTAAAGAATGAAGAAATAAGGAAATAACGTAAAGTTGATGTTAGAATAGTGAGTAAGATAAAGAAAGATAGATTAGGTGGTTTGGTCATATGGAACTGATGAATGAGGAGAGAATGGTAAGAAAGATATATGACGCAAGTGTTGATAGAACCAGAAATAGAGGACGTCCGCGGAAGATTTGGCACGACCAGGTAAACTAGATAATGGAGGATGGTTCTGTTAGAAGCCTCAACAATCGGCGAGCTTGTATGAGAGGATGTATGAATGTGGATGAGGCGAGAATTGTGTGTCAGGACAGAAGAGTGTGGCGCTCTATCCTCTCTGCCTACCCCTGCGGAGAAACGGCGTGATGGTAAGTAAGTACGAATCAATCTTTCAACATCATCAAGAGTAGTTCTTAGCTCTTAGTTACAAGTTCTTAGTTTTGTCCTTGTTCTTGAGGATAATGCAAATCGTTGATGTAGACCGATTGTATGTGCGCGCTAGATCAGCTACGCTCACAACTCGTTCTCGCTATTCAATGATTTTACGTTTAATTTTTACAGTTATTTTTATTCTCTTATGGCTATCTTCTAGTGATTTTTCTTTAGGGACATTTTTGCAAAGGTTATTAAACTTTGCATAAAAAAAAATTGCAAATAATGTCTGAACACAAGTTTGAAAAAATGTGCGATCACATGCGACACTAACGCGCTAGCGGAACGAGTGCTAACCAGAGACTGACGCACTGGCGCGAAAGTCTCGGCTCACAAGTGAGTGATGTGAAGATGAGACTTCCCACTCGTTATGCGAAATTACGCTTGTTAAGGGAGCGTTTTTTCCACAATCTGTTTTGCTCGTTATGCGAATTACTCGTTATGAGAGGTTCCACTGTACTTTACTACTTTTACTTTTTTCTAGATCTAGTCAATTAATAAGTTAAATTAAAAAATTTATAATAGCAAACATTTTTAAACAAGTTTGCGGATCAGGCTTACTAACGAATGTTAAAAAAAAAAGTTTTATCGCTCTCTGATAATAACTAAGGGAGTCGTCAAATTTACAAAATTCGTCAAATCCCATATACAGAATGTAACAGACCTATTCTACAATATAATGTTTTAAGACTAAATTGCGAGTGTTAATTGTTCATGGAGTGTGTTAAAATTCTATACGGTTACGGAAAATAGAAGATTTTTCATAAAATAAAGTTAATAAATAAAAATTATTATTATTTTTTGCGTATTGTAATCTACCGTGTAAATTTGACCGTTTTGGAAACCGTTGCAGGGTTCATCATCCGGGCCGATGTGATGTGCGACTGTTGGTGTAGTGGTCTTTTATATCCTGACACACAATTCTCGTCTCATCCACATTCGTACATCTTCACATACAAGCTCGTCGGTCATTGTGGCTTTCGACAGGACCATCTTCCAGTACTTAATTACGATAGTATATTTAAAGTATTGACGTGCTTTTTGGTCCAGTCATTAAGACACTTGCCTTGTGAATTAGTAATTAGGAGTTCGAGCCTCATTTCGGGAGACCAGTTAGTCTTATTTTTATAAATGAAAAAAATGCATTCAAATTTTCCGGAATTTTCCGGTCGTTGAGTTTATTAATGAACCTGATATTCGAATACTCACGAATGCATTCAAAAAACTTAAACCACAGCCCCATTCCACCTCTACGGATATTTTTATATTCAAATCTGACTTTCTCATGAAGTACTTAATTTACTGTTTGTAATCTACTTGAGGTAGAGTTCCGGCGTGCTACTCCGCGCTACTCCGCGCTACTCCGGGCTACTCCGCGCTACTCCGTGCTACTCCGTGCTACTCCGTGCTACTCCACGGGATCCAATCTTCGATTCTCCACCGTTCGCAAATGACACCAGAGTTAATGAAAATTTCACATGCCATATTATTTTCATCACAGGAAGATTCGCTGTGCAGTTCACGCTGGAGCAAATATGTTTACAAGTTACATCTTACGAATGTATAGAGAATTTCAATTAAGTATATTTAACAGCGATCAAATAATTATTATTGTTTACGCGTTTTTACTTCGATGGGTAGGCCTCGTATTACAGTTTTAATACATGTATTCCATTTATATACGTTTAAAAACAGTCAACAAAAGCGAAACTGCTTCTGTTCAGAGACGGTTTCAGAGTCGGTCATATATTTTACGGCGGTGATATAAAAACATTTTGTGTATTATTTTTGGGTTATCGGTTATATAAAGATCAGTCGAGTTTTAAGAAGTCTCTAGACTGCAAGAAGAACAACCATCGGTAGAAGAATTGGCGACTAACAGCCCAGTTTCGCAAAGGGTGGTGTTTTTTTATTTAAACCCAGGACTAATTATCGAAGGTAATTACGGCAACAATTATATAATAATGAGTATTATTCAATAAAGACGGAGTTAACACTACAGAGTATTAAGGCATGTATCGCCAGTTATAAGTAAAGAGTATGGGACGATTTATGTTGTCATGTGTGTCGATCAGAAAGTTCGATGAATGAATGCTGGAGCCCTATATCTCCCTGCTCTCCACTATGTTCGGATGAGGAAGATATCATAGAATGTGCGTATGTAGATATGTGCGTGTATGTGACTGGAACAGGTTGAACAAATAAGATATAATAAGATACAATTAACGCCTATAACTTACAGTTTTTGGTTGTACACAGGTAAGACATGATTTGTCTGCCGATGGACTATTCGGGAAGCCGACCGGGAGAGAAATTAATGGCTTTGGTCATCATTTGTGGATCGGTACACCTAGGTACTTCTCGTTTGCACTCAGAAATATTCAGGGTCCGTGCAGATTGTGTAATGCTAGTCATCCACAAAGTCTTCAAAGGCAGTTGTGTTCACTTGAAGACACGAGTATCAAGGCGATTGCCTGAGAAACCTTTCGGGTTTTATGACCCAAAAGGACAGTACATCAGATTTATGTTCTTTATCAAGAAACAAAGCTTACACGGCCATCACAGCCTAGAATTTTTACGCATCCATAAAACAGTATTTAAAAAAAAAAATCTATTCATCATTCTTAACTTTCTTTACAGCGTTGGTTAGTAAAATCATTATCTTATGTATCAAAAATTAACTATTTTTAATTTATGTCTTCCGCAAACGATTATACCGTAATTTTTTTTAAATAAAGCCTTGACAATGGCACGTGCTGCTACGACGAAACGTCGGCTTAGGTTTCTTAAAGGAAACCATCTACAAAAAACTTCTGAACGCCGTATGAATGCGGTAAACTTTGCGAGCGGCTCGAGATTGCGATGGACCGAGTTATCGGTAAATGACGAGCCCACAGAGCAACTCATCGCTTATGGTAACTTAGAACCTTTGTACCGATGAAACCAGAGGGCGACCATTAACTAATATAATCAAAAGTTAAACGATGGGACAGGCGCCCGAATGCGAGATAGTAAAAGCCGGCGATTACTCGAACAAAGATTAACATTGTCCACGAGGGACGCCTTCTTGGCGTCTGTTTAAGCACCTCATCAGACCATAATATGATATCGTTGTGAATAACACCAACAATAAAATGAGTGATATAACTACATGTAATCATTAATAATAGTATTGTCTGTAACTAAATAAAAGAAGGTGCTCTGTGACCGGAAACTCATTCTCTCACCGCAGTGTCCCAACAGTGAACATTTTTCTGCATTTCTTTTTTTCTGACGTCATCATCATCGTCATCATTGAGAGAAGCGGAGATCGACGAACCACCCCTGTTTCTTGCAATAAGTCGTAAGATTATACGCTTCACTTTAATTAAACATTTATTATATATATATATATATATATATATTTATATATGAAACTAATCACTCAGTCAGTATTCAATAAAAAAATGAAGCAATTAGCATAAAATAAAAAAACTGAAGTGGTTATATTGAGATACGACCTATTTTACATTCATATTCAAAGCTGTTAATGTACTAGTTTATCCACGGGGTGTGTATTCTCATCCCAATTTCCATGCATTCATTCCTTAACAAGTTCCCTTCGTGTAGCAACTTCTCCGTAACGAGCCAACTTCCCCCGCGTGCCGTCTTGTAGGGAGTATCAACCCCCGATACGGGAGTACAATACACTCTAGGCAGCAGCCGACATATCGGCGGTGTGCGGTAATGCAGTTAGCCGTGCTTCAAGCCTGCTTACTGTGTCACAGTTTTGCGGTCACGTTCGTGCATATAATACATACAGAGATAACGTCTTACGTCAAACTGTCGGAAGATATAAACGGAAGAATGGAACGGTTTACAAACCAAATTATTAATTCTGAAAATACATTTTTATTGTAATGTTGCAATTTTATTATAATCATCCTCTTCGATCCCTTTTGACTGAGAATCGCGATCTCTGATGAACTCCCAGTCTCTCGACTGTGTTCCTACACTTATCTCAAGTTATTAAGAGTTTATTTCTTTATTCATTGGTAAATATATAATGCATAATGTATAAAAATGTGGTTGGACTGTGCCCGTCTCACTAGAGTATGTAATGCGACGGGCATAGTTTACAAGCATTTGTACTACAAAATTAGTATTACAAGTATAAAAAACAATTACAAAGTGGACTTTCCAATAAATTATTTTGAAGAAATTTGCGACAAAAATTATTAAAAGTTTGAATCAATATATTTGGGTGAGTGCACCAATACTAGCTCTATCCGTATTATGAATCCGAGTTTTTATTTTCAGTTTCATGTTATTGGGACAATTCAATTGGGTTAAATCTTTCAGCATCCTATTAAATAGTTTAGACCCAAAATACTTGTAGTTGCTTTGGCCATATGTTGTATGTGCTCTTAAGGCTTATAGGTTATGTGAACTTGTCCGTGTGATAATTATATTTTGGGTTGTTTTAAAATGTGTCTGTGTTTATATATGTATTTAAGAGAAGTGTTACATCTATTTGTTGTTAACGCCATTGTAACATTCGAAAATACGCGCGAAGACCGAAGGCGACATCTTCCGACGCGAGCAGGCGCGGCCGGTAGAGCGAGGTCGGAGGAAGGAGGGGGACTTGGTAGCCAGCGCCCGTTCTGTGCGGTGCGGTGCGTGCGGCGCTCCGCCAAGATCTGAGTATTGGTGTAAAAGATCGAGAACTGGCGACGAATAAGACTGAGTATTATAATCACGGCAGGACAAGAGATATTTGGGCCTTGTTCTGTCCATGTGTATCAAGGAAGGAAGGACTCTTCGCGTAGTATTACATTCACGGCAAGAACAAGAGATATTTGAGCCTTGTTCTACCCGTGAATGTCAATGAAGAAAGAACTCTCCGCGAGTACGAGCGGGAGGCTGCGAGCGAGAATGGAAGCGAGGCGAGTACGGTCCACGCTTTGACGTCAAGATTGGTCCACTGGAAACCTCCAGAAGACGAGACGATGCTTTGGTCCGGCCACGGAAAGATCTGGAACCCTCTACGTGTTACATTGACGATTTTCTCCTGTTTAGTAAATTATGTGATTAAAGTGTTATTATTGTCTGAGACCTCCCCCACACATCTGAGATAGACATTCCGACACCAACCCTAATGTATCCACAGACTGAGTCTAGCTGGTGGCGTTGTGCGCTAGATTCCATCCTCGGATGACGGCCCAGGACGTAACACCATCTATTCGCGATTATCAAAATTTAACCTGTGTATCCCCTTCCCTTTCTTTCCTAACCTGTCCTTAAGCTCAAAGAAGAAAGAAGAGGTCGCTATAATTAACACTCTATCGAACTGCAACAAGTTTAGTGTGCGCCAGAAACTGTATTCGGACTAATCTACCGTCGCTTTAATCCGGCTTACTCCGCTAATGCTAATTAATCTATCTTTAATTTAATCCTGCTATTACATAAAAAACAATCCTTATTACGCGAGTGTTAACAGTGTTAGTTTACACATCCCGCTTAAACGCTTGTTTTTGTGGTGGGAAATGAGAAAAAAACTGAACCAGCATTCAGACAGGCAGATGAAAAAATAAGTGCCATCCTGTCTTTCCTAATATTTCCTCCATATGTCTTATATCAAAAACATCGAATTTATTAAAAACTTCGTCAGTTCTCGTTGTGATTGGGGTTTTGAGGATAACTTTATATTATTTTTTTGAGCTGCTATTATTGGATTAATTGCAAACATTGTCGCTCCACCCCAAATAATTATACCATGCTCTATATTGCTTGACAGATTACATAGTACGCCATTTTGAGAAGTTTTATATTAAGTAATATTCCTAATATTTCTAAAATAGTATATGTTTTATTTTATTTGTAATGAGTTGTGTATGATGACTCTATTTGAGGTAAGGATCAAATATAATTCCTTTACCTTTTCCACTTGATCGTTTCAACGGTTGCTGGATCTACTCTTCCTCTTCGTCTTGCTTTATGGTCCACCACAACAAACTTCACCAAGCTATCTTCTCTTTTTGCAAAAATTGAAAGATGAAGGAAGATTTAGGCGAGGTTGGGAGTCTGTATCTAATGTTCAACTCCTACAGAAAGGAAACATTTGTGAGTCTCGCCATCCACGAAATACACTCCATGTTTCTTCAGCACCATATTTCAAAAGCATCGATCTCTCATCATTCTTTGCCTTGCCTTCAGGATCCATGATTCCTCACCATTTAGAATGCGCGGGAGACTACAAGTCTGACCTTGTTTTGGATATACCATATGTATTTGAACAAGGGGTTATGGAAATACGGAATGTATGAAAAGTCAAAGGTTAGCTGAACCAGAACTGGGAAGAAACACGACCCACCTGAGAGTTGCTCCTTTCAGTGTCTAGATTTTCTTCTTCCACTGGATCCACAGGTCTTCTGTCTCCAAAAAACCACCCATCGTTGATAGCACAAAGTGGGTTAACAAGCACTATACACAATAATGGATGAAAGCACTAATCGGTACGCATGGTAGGGAGAAACCGATTACACACAAACAGTACAGTATTAGCCCCACAACATGATACTTCACAAGACAACAATTCATTCCCACACGGCAGGAATAATTTGGCGGCAGCCATTGTGCCCAATGGTAAACGATTACTGTCAAACTTCAACTTCAACTTGTCCAAAACCATAGATAACAAAATCATAAAAAAGGATCGTGTTCTAGGTATAGTGAGGGGGGTAATAGGTAGGCAATGGAGAGGAACCCTTCTATATGTCACGTTCATATGCGTGCTTAAAAACGATCGGCGATCCATACATCAAACACCGCATATTTTGTCAAGTCTGGACAAAGAACTTTTCACCATACCTATATTACAGTCGTCAGTAATTATCGATTCGAGATAACTGAAGTCTTCGATAATCCGGCAATCCGCACTCTTCCACATTCCCAGAAGTAGAACATCTTACATACAAAATTCATTCATTCACCGGTCATGCAAATACCGTAATGAGAAATTTACAGAAATTGACTTATTCAACATTAGCCTTACTACGCTCAAAGGATTCTTCTTATGAACCACCACAATCTCAAGTTGGGCCATTCGCTCTACCTATAAAAACACATGTTGCTCTCCCTTTACCGCAACAATAGTTGAAACCTTCCCACCCTTCTCCCTCTTTTTTCTTTTCATTAATTTTCTGCATCGAAACATACTTTTGTATCTAAATATTTTTGTGGATTTTCATTATTAGTATCACATGTTAAATAGTTATCCTCAATAAAATTAAAATAATTTCAAGAACTTCCAGGGAAGGGCATCTATTTGTGAAAGCTACTTATATTGATCAATAACCATTAGCTTTGTGTAGTAGCTTTCGTAGTGCCACCAGATTCCCTAGGTGTTCTATCCTCTCTTTACTGTTGAGTTATTTGAGTTCAGTTCCTTTTAATAATAACTCCGTGTCCAGGTAACAATTACACGTTTTTTATAAGAAGTCATTTATAATTATACAATTCAGAGGTAGATTAGTAATTATTGAGAAGTTGAAAGATACCCGTTCCCCCAGAGACGACCTCTTTTATAATCCTTGCCCCCACCACTCATCTACTCACTCTCCTGACGCACACCCACACACACACAGGGTAGCCCAAAAAAAATGAGAACATTTTGTAAAATGTGATATAATTACATGAAAATTAGTTTATTTATATCAACAATACCTTAAATAGTTTACTAATTTACTTACATCACGTTTTATTTCGACAATTTCCGGTCGCCATCTTTCATTATTAATTTTTCCATTGCTTATATTAAATTTTTTCAAATTGTTGCCAAGATGAACAAAAAGCACTGCAAAAGACCGTGTTCTGATCAAAAACGTTGGTTATATCAACAGCCCAGATTTAAGCCCAGTAGATGATGCAATATGGGGTGTTCTGATGATTTCTAATTAGCTAAATATTGTGCAAAAAAAATTACATTAAGAATTATAATTAATTATATTGTGTTTGAAATAACTCGTGTGTTGCGAGATGTTTTCACTTTTTTTGGCCCACCCTGTACATGTCCAAAGTGACAGTTCTCACACTTTGTTATTTCAAACAAATCAAATATTTAAGACTGAATTCATAAATTACAAATTTTCCGGAATACTGTATTGTTAACATGTCGAAATAAAAATCTCCGGGTTTGTATAAATGCCGGTGGTAAGCAAATATTTTTTTCGATAGTTAGATTTTTTGTGTACATTTTTTTTTAATTGATTCATGTATTTTTCTTTAAAAGTATGTTGAATACATTATAAACAATATTTTACGCGATATGTTATTTTCAGCATTATTTATGTTCGATATACTGGAATACACCCGATGAAAATTTAAAAAAATTGTGGATCACGCTCGTTCTCATTTTATATATTTTTGTTATGATTTTCTTCTCAAATTATACATTGGTTTTTATATTTTTTTACTGTGCGAAAAATTTCCAACTATCAATTTTGAACTATACTTTAAATCATCACTTTCTTTAACTCATGGGACTCAAAAATCCATGACTACAGTCACTTCCAAATGCCATACATCTATTGACATCACCACATTATTTTTATTTGTTAACGTTGTTTTATTAACGACTTATTGAGATTAAATACATCTACCGATTTTGAAAAATACCATTTTCTTCTTCAGGATGTCGTAACTAATCAAAATATGTTGTTTCTGTACCAGAATCTATTTTTAAAAAACAATAATAATTTAAAAAATAAATTTACTACCTAACTCAAATTGTTACTTAATACAAATTTACTCGAATAATTTTTAGGTAAAAATTTTAGAATTGGACTTGTAGTTAAATTTAATTGGTTGTTTGTCATTTTTTGATTAGTTTTAAATGCCTTATTTATCTCAAATTATTCAATTTATGACCAACACCGTTTTCATGCAAAATTGACAATCCCAATTTTTTATCAAAACCGTGAACATTTTCTATCAAATGAAATCAAAATTTGCTAATCAGTATTGACATCCTGAAGAAGAAAATGGTATTTTTCGAAACTGGTAGATGTATTTAAACTCAATAAGCGGTTAATAAAACAAAGTTAACAAATAAAAATAATATATTTTAATCACAAAGTTAATATTGCTAATTTCAACAGTATAATAAAACATTAAAAAATAAGTAATAGATTAATTATACGGCATAAACAAATCTTGATTATATTGCGTGATAAACGCAAGTAACCACCACCATACAAAAGTGTAAATTTTCACTACGTAACCAAAATACAAACCATTTTGCTTGGTCAAAATATTCGCACTACTCGCGTAGTCAATCTCTCGGCGGTCACGGCGGAGCGTGTGTCATGTGACATATTTTCAATATTGAAAAATAGGTTTTACAGAAACACTAGACATACTCTGGTTTCCCTTCAATACATATAAATTTTTCATCTTTTATTAAAGATTTCTGTGGAGGGGAACACTCAAATGAGTACATAAAACATTTTTTTGTCCTCCTCTTCATCATAGGTAGAAATCTAATCATTTAAAAAAAATCTTTTCACAGTAGCGTCACATTTATTGATTTTCAACATAGATTTATATGCCGGTATTACGTTGCAAACATTTTCATACCACGTGCTAGTATCATACTCTGAGCATTCTAGAACCACGCGCAGATATCATGCTCCGAGCATTCTGCATCATGACGATAACATACTCAGAGAATTTTGATAACACGCGTCGGAAACATACTCCGAGCATTCCTATCCCACGTGCCGATAGCATCATTCGAGCATTCTTGTATCATGTACTCAGGAATCACTGGTTACTCATCAATAAACTCGAGTCCTTTCACTTCCAAAATACCAGCATAAAATTCAATAATGTGAATAACAATTAAACGCGATTCTGTATTAGCGCCAACAATCAACCCGCATTCAACACGACGAAGGATTTCCACGGATTAATCTGAACCAATTTATCTCACGACCAGAATCCAGAGCAGATAAGGTTGTTCAACATTGTGCGAGGGAGGATTATCTTTACAGGATAAGCAGCGCTCTTTGAAGTTTTTTAGGGCACATAATTCAAATAGATTGGAATATGTTGGGTATAATGAAAATTTCAATAAAACTAGAGTATCTATTTATTCTTAACCTTTACCATACCATGATATAAAATACCCGAACGCAGCCATGCTGTCAACTCGTGTTACCATAAATAACAGTTAGAAAAAATGTTTTTATGGCTTTAATGGCTCGAATTTACTCTAAATATTGACCATTCACTTTTTTAAAAAATGATTAATTATATAATTTAGAGCATTCATTAAGTCCTATACAATGTGTCCTTCCTTCTTATCTCTCTTCATTTAATTAGTGAGAAAGACACATTTATATTTGTATGCGTGTTGTTCTTTTCACTGTGAAAATAGTGTGTGATCTCTGTATTTCATATCACAAATTATATTTTTACCAATGTGTTAACTTTACAATAGATTGAATAGAAAAATTAATTGTTTTTATACAATTCCCTTTTCACAATTGGTTTTTCACTAGTCATTCTTAAGCGCTAATATTTTCTTTAGGATTATCTAAAATATGAATTTTATGTTGCATGTATTTACCGAAATATTACAGGTTTAATTATGATGGTAGGCCTGTGTTACTGCATGGTTTGGGAAGGGTTAAAGACAGATAGAACGAACGTTCTATTTATATTCTACCGCATTCTATGGTTATTGATTTATAAATAACTCTGATATATTCATAATTCTAATACACCAGGGTAGATTCAATAGTTTCCAGTATCGCCGCTAGGAGGTTTCTTTTTTCCAAATATTGTTATGTCACTGTGTTAGCGGCAACTCTACACATGAATTGAATGCAAATGTGCAAATCGATCTGTCAAGTAGTCTGATTTTGACAAGCATTCAAATCAAACAGCTTTGTGTGTTTTCGACTTGATTAAAACGAAATTTGAGCGTGAGCAATTTTTCATTAGAGTGGTAAAAAATTTCACATACAATTTTCAATTTAGGAATTCAAGCGTGATCGCACACGCGTTTGTATTTTAGATGATGAATGGGTGTAAAAAAACGTTCTGCAAGAAGAGTGCCGCATTTTCTCAATCGAGAGCAAAAATACATTCGAGCCTTTGGGCTCTCGAGGTTTGCCTCAGCCGATTGTTTGGAGGAGTTTAAGAGGAATCTGAGGAATTTCAAGACACATTTCGGGACGATGGATGAAATCTGAATCCACCACTGTACACCAGAATCAAAACATTGGATCGGTCACGGTGAATCAGTTCCGAATAAAGTAAAGATCGAAAGGTAATGACATCAGTTTTTTGAGATGCCAAATAAATTTTGAAATTTATTCTAAAAATGAATAAATTTTTACTAGTCAATAAATACCAGACAACAATTTTACGTACTGTACTTTGATATACTAATGCTTGGGAACAATATATTTCAGTGTCCGTGATCCAAACATGTTTAGTGATTTTATGAATTGTTAATAATATTATATATGTTTATATATTAAACGGATATAAAATAACTGTTCACCAGATCAATACTGAAACAATTTTTTTCAAAACGTAAATTTACACCCACGATTTGAATCAAACGAAACTAGGAGCAAAACCTTAGGATACGTTTTAATGCCAAAAATGAATACCGAATTCGGTTAACGATCTTTCTTATTTTGTGCACTACGTATATTTAATAAATCGCCACTAGATCTTAATGGATCTAAAGTGATTAACGATTTTAAACCAAAAATAACAAAGTGGTTACTTGATGTAGGTATAATACAAAATGAAACTAATTTGTCATTTTTGCTATCTACACATTTTGTCTCCAACTATATTATAGACAAAAATCTTTTTATAACTTTTGATTGTACATTAGAAATACATAACTTATAAAAACTGTACAAGTAATAGCTTTAGAATAAAATAATACATTTGAAATAAAGGTAATTACTTTACTAGACGTAATCTGTTCTAAATCTATTACTTGTACAAAATAGTTTGACGTCATCTCTATTATATAGATATCAAAAACAGAAATAATAGAGATGACGTCAAACTATTTTAACAAAATGCGAAGTCAACTATCTAATATACACTTTAATTTAGATCTACCAATACGCATTTCCGATTATATTGACAGTACTTCTTTACAAGTTCAAAAATAGACATTAACCCAAGACAGCATTAAATAGACAGGCTTTCGGAACGCAGCGCAGTAGAAGTATTTAAAAAATCTCCTAGATGTACAAAGAATGAAACGAAGGCGTTTTGAAACATGTAAAAAAAGATAAAGAAGTGTCGATTTGTATCAAGAAAAGAAAACATGAGAACTTAAACATGTTAAAGAGGTAAGAAATATGACGTTATAGTAGACACTCCTCCCCCTCTTACGATGCGCTGCGGAAGCTGAGTGCTTTTAGCCAAGATGTACACCGAAATCCTAGCAGAGATAGGCACAGAGATGATGCACTTCTGACTATACTATTAAAGATTGGACGCTCTAGCCGCAGATCACAATCTCCTTTATTTCAGAATTATCTAACCCCGCGTTATACTTTGTGAATTGTCCGTTATGCATTTATCTTATGGAAACAGGAATTTGCCCATAGATGGCCCTAGCTGACAATGTAGTTATTGTCAAACCACGTCATTAGCACCATTTTCTTGTTTTGACATCTGATAAAGATTTTCAACTCATAACAATACAAGTTTCGTACAACAGCATAGTTTTTAATAACGTTGAACATGTCGAATTTTGTGCCTGGAAACTACGATTTGCGGACAGCATTGATTTTCTGTTACCATTTGAAGAAAACTGCTGCAAAATCATATCGAATGCTGGTAGAAGCTTACAGTAAGTATGTTCTTGGTAAATAACAGTGCTTTGAGTGGCTTAAAAATCGCTAAACAAACGGAAGACAATGCTCTGTGTTTGGTGGGATCAGAAGAGTGTGATCTATTATGAACTGCTAAAACCTGGCGAAACCGTTAATACTGAACGCTACCGACAACAAATGATCGATTTATATCAAGTTTGTCGTGAAAAACAATCAAAATATCAAAAAAGGCAACACAAAGTGATTTTGCTTCATGATAATGCATCATCATACACAGAAAAACCGGTCAAGGAAATGATTGAGGCGTTCAGTTGAGAAATACTTTCACATGCGACTTACTCACCGAACTTGGCTCCGTCCGATTACTACTTATTTGCATCGATGGTACACGCACTTGCTGAGCAGCGCTTCACTTCCTACGAAAATGGCTCGATGATTGGTTTGCCTCAAAAGAGCAACAGTTTTTTGGCGTGGCATCCACAAATTGTCAGAGAGATGGGAAAATGTATAGTTAGCGATGGGCAATACTTCTAATAAAATATTTTGTTTCATTTTCATACAATAGACGTATATTTTTTATACAAAAATTCCGGTTTCATATTTACATACCCAGTAATTAATCACAATACTGCAGCCACTATAATGTAGAGTAAGTTATTCAGGGGAGTATTTAAGGGAGACAGGGTGTAGGAAAAAAACGCATCTTCTTGTGAATAATTTGCATAGAGAACTTATTATTCAAAGCAGCTGCCTTTAAAGTCCAAATAGCGGTGACTTTTTCTAACCTTTTGAAATGTAAATTTGAAAAAGACAAAGATTTTTTTCTTTTTATCAGTTTTGGAATACTTGAACCATAAAATCAATGGCTACTTTTAACACCATGTAAATTTGCTGCATGTTAAACATACTGCATTGTTAGATGGATGGAAGCAATAAGTGCCAAGTCGTCGCAAGTAATAGTTAACTTTTATTTAAACTGTTATTGTAAGCGTGATTGTAAAGATGATTGGCAACTGAGCTTTAACTCTTGGATGTTTAGTTTCAAATAGAGTAGTGATTGCTCAAATAATTATTCACCAATCATCGTTACAACCACAGTCACAATAATGGTTTAACAATCACTACACTGCCGTCACAGTTCTGGCCACAATTTTTAATTACTATTGATTAATTTGTTTAAAAACATCAGTTTATTTTTTATTTATTAAACAAAAACTGTTAGACTATAAGCTATAAATACAATTACTAAGAAACAAATTGAGTTGATCTATGGTTCCTAGAATGTAAAACTAATAAAAACAAAATAACATTATAATAAACATCAAAGAAATACAAAATTAAAGAGACGAAAAAAAGAGAGGTATTAGGATAAAAATAAATCAGAACAAACTAATGAATAAATATATAGTATTGTGATATATTATATTTTACTTATTTTTTGCAATTGCTCTAGTATCGTGTTTAATTTCTGAACTAGAGATTTTCTAGATTCTAGGAATTTTTCATCTGAAATTTCGGGTCTAGTTCCGTGTGAGCTTTTGACCAAATTTCTTGAATTTCATTACGAAATCAGCAGGGCTGTGTAAACACGAGTAATTAAAAATATATACTTTTTTTTCTAAATATATAAAATTTTTATTAAAATTTTTCCCATTCCCCATTACCCTATCCTCCCTTTTCACTTTTTGAGATATTATTAAAAAATATATATTATTTTATAGTTCATTAGTTAGTATTTTAATTTATGTGTAGGTACATATACGAAGTATTTTCAGTAATTTTTTCCAGTACCGAGGAAACTTTACTGGTGTATTTTTTTTAATTTATTAGGACAAAAAATTTACCATACTAATTTAAACTACGCCTTAAATAATAATAATTAAATTTTGTTTATTTAATATAGAGTTCTTTGTAATATTGTTATAAAAAATATTGGTAAGCTATTTTTTCTTAAACTTGCGGATAAATACCTGGAAAAGATTCTGTAAGCATCACTTCATATTAAAAGAGGGGAACACAGTTCATGTGCACATTGCAGCTATTATACCTGGAACCCTAGTTCAACACAGACTATCGCCTAGTTAATTGGGTCCAAAACAGTATTAATTAATGAGTCAATATAATAATGTCTTTCTATGCATCACGCGAAGGAAAATTTGAAAGAGTATATTAAATTAAAATGTCAATTTTCTTTAAAATATTCTAATTAGTTGGATATGTGACCTTTTTGTTCTCAAAATACATTTTTCAAACAGAAAACAAATAATTCCATTTTTAATGTTAACAATTAGTAAATTAGAAAATTGTAAAAATTGAAAATTGCTGTACTGTTGGTAAGTAATACATGGTAAAGTGATGTATGATTTTAAAAACTAACAAGAACACATTCTTATTGTGAAGTTGTAACTATTCAGAACATAGCTCTGTGATATTTTAAATACTAATTAAATGTATTAATCAGAAATATACACATATAAAATCAATTTTATCGGAAAATATTGTTGTCGCACTACCGGTATTCGAACCTGGATCTCTTTTTCAATCCGGAGAAGGTGTATTACCAACTATGCTACAGCGACAGTATTTTTGACGACAAATTTCTGATGTAGATGGATTTCAAATAATGAAACGATAGATGTATGTATTTGAAAATATATCCAAGTTTGAATTCCGGTAGCGTAAAAACAATATTTTTCGATAAAATTGATTTCATGTGTATATCTTTATAATTAGTAAATTTTATTATTATTTAAAATTAATTTTCAAACTATTTATTGAGGCGTTCTTCTTGAATTTTTCACCAAGACAACGTTCGGCCTAAGACGAAAAATTAAAATCCCGCCTAAGGTCGGGCTCGCACCAGCCCTGGCCCTTGCCGCCTCAGGTCCGACAGTTGACTGATGGGCGGCTAATTGGCTCGGGCGGCGGTCCGAGAGTTAACCGGAGCAGGGTGCGGCTAGGATTTGTTAACGCTGAAGTTAAGACTTCTGTCAATCTTAAAACTTAGGAAGATCAAGAAAGCAGAAAAATCTTTAAATAAAATAACTTTCTAGCATTTTCGTGGAATACCTCGTCGCTCTGGATAATTTGTCCACGTTAAGAGTACACAAATCGTGTTCAAATCATTTTAACTAAGCATCTTAATTATCTGAATTTATTGCTTTGCAAAAAATTTTGGTCTGAAAAATCAACCCTAATTTTTACAACAAAGTGGACACACGATCTTGTCATCATCTATCTAATATACCCTAATATAACTTATACTATTTTTAAAATTAGCAATATTAACTTTGTGGTTAAAATTCATATTTTTATTTGTTAACTTTGTTTTATTAACCATTTAATTGAGTTTAAACACATCTACCGTTTTCGAAAAATACAATTTTCTTCTTCAGGGTGTCATAACTAACTAAAAACATACATTATTATTTCTTTACCAGAATCTATTTTTAAAAAAATCACAATTATTTAAAAAATAAATTTAGTACCTAACGAATCATTTGATAGAAAATGGTTATGATTTTGATAAAAAATCGAGATTGTCAATTTTGCATGTAAACGGTGTTGGTCACAAATTAAATAATTTGGAATTGTTGCAGATAAATAAAGCGTGTAAACCAACTAAATTTAACTATGAGTCCCATTCTAAATTTTTTTCCTAAAAACTATTCCACTAAATTTGTATTAAGTAACAATTTAGTTAGGTACTAAATTTATTTTTTAAACAATTGTTGTTTTTTTAAAAATAGATTCTGGTAAAGAAACAATAATATATGTTTTTAGTTAGTTATGACATTCTGAAGAAGAAAATGGTATTTTTCGAAACCGGTTGATGTGTTTAAACTCAATTAAGTGGTTAATAAAACAAAGATATTAAATAAAAGTATACCTTATACTGCCTAATAGATTGTGTCAGAACGCGGACCCTTCAATTTTTTAAAACAAACATAATCGTACATAACTCCGTTGGCCTGTACCGTGTATGACGTGATTCATACATCATTGTGTTTCATCCAAGTCCCTTCATAGGAGAGAGTACTTGATAGTTAGCCCTTTGATGGCTGTCTTGTACCCACTAGTTTCTTTCCTTCCGTACATAACACTTGATTATCTGTTTGTTTGTAATGTTGTTAAATACATGTTTCTAAGAATAAATAAAGATAGCACTTAAAAGGTCTAAATTAAAATCTTTGTTCGTTATGCTTATCAAACTAAAATATAAATTTGTTATAATTAGCTTTTGTTTTTCTTTTTTCATTCTTTTGGGTTTATTAATTGTAGATTTCGCGTTTCTGTAGCTTTGTGTGTGGAACCGATAAAAGAAGTTGAAACTTCTACAACGATTCCGGGAACTGCTGGCTTTAATATCGGCTACCTCTCGTTGGAACATCCATTTTTATGTCCACCAGATGTGAAAAAGTCCGGTCCAGAATCTGAGATCTCTGAGCGCAATATCTGGGTTTGATTAAGTGGGATGGACCTCATAAGAAACATTTATATTACCGAGAGGCTCACGAAGTTTTATCTGAAGATCAGCTGTCTGGAACACGTGGTACAGATACCGGAAGAAAGATCGCTAAATCGGATTTTCACTTGAGAGGAAGACGAGATGTTACCTGATCCCGGAAGTGACTTATGGAGGCATTGGAGAAATTCTGATAGGGAAATATGAAGTAAAACAAGAATACTCTAAATCTTCGATTTAACACACTTCAATATATAAAGCACTAAAATTTATTGATAATATATATAATTTCATTCTTAATTATCAAATAGGAAAGTATTTGATAATTAAGAATGAATCTCAATATAATTAACATAATATATTGCTAATACTTTTATACGGTTAACGATGAAACAATTGTACGTCTAATTATTTATTTATTTTATTAAATGCATATACAACAATGCAATTAAATATTAAATTCAATTAATTACTATTTACAAAAAAAAAAAAATACTTCTGAAAAACATGCCAAAAAGAAAATTGATGCAAATTTTTAAAATGCATTGCCCAACAAGGCAAGCCTGTTTTAAGGCGAGTTGGCAAATAAATAATTTTTCATAAACTAATATAACTCGTTGACTACGAGTTAAAATACAATTTAATACAAAATTAAACAGTTCAGCAACAAATATTATAGGTAACGATACTATTTGAAAATATTAATAATATTAAAATTAATCTAAATATAATTCGTACCTACCAAATATGAAGACAAAGGTTATTAGATATTTATTAAAAATAATCTCATGTACATCGCCATTACTAAATAGGGCTTAAAAAATTCTAGATTTATAATCTAATTAACAATACAACGAGATCATAATTAAGAAGCAACACGAACTCACAAATAATAACATTAACATTTCCCTTTCGGTGCTAAAATAAAAACGCGAGTTCCGGTGCTGTAAACTCGGTGTACATGTAGACTTTTGCGATTTTTAAGTCAGATCAATATTCATATTTTACATTTATTACTTATATTTATCATTAAAATAATAGTTGACGTATGTATAAGTGAACATATATATCAATTATAGTATAGAAGTGCTAAAAATGAGAAAAAATATTAATCATCACGAACGACAGCACAAAGACGCATAAGACACGTCTAACTCGGTCAGCGCACGCTCTGCCACTAGAGTGTCGATCGGCATCCGGCACCCCGCACCCCGCGCACTGTGCCGTCCACACCACTCCGCACGTGCACATATACATATTAACAAATTCACATCAAGTTCTTCGAAAAAATATTTTGTATTGTTGCGTATGGTAAATACTTATATATTGTTATTGTTTTACCCAATAAATTTATTTATATATATTGTGACGTTGCCGTGCGTTGGGAGCTAAAATGTGACGTGTAACAATGTGACGTCCACCACTTCGCTCAAGATAAAGCATGAGTTACATGGATCCGATTCACTGAATTCGCCATACGGTCTCCCATCCACTTCAGTAATCATTCTCAAGGAAAAATAATAAAATAAGTCTGAGATTTACAACATTATAATTAATCTTTATCATATAAAGATTGATCATAAATAGAAGAAAAAAAATGTTAATATCGACAAAGTATTATGACATAAAATAATATTACAACAGCACTACTTAAACAAGAGATTTAAATAAATTATCTTCATCAAAATAGCAACAAGGCATAAAAATTAGGTCCGAGATGTGTGTTTGAAATTAAAATTATACCACTGAAAATTAACTTCACAACAGTAAAACACAAAGAACCTTTGCTCTACAGGAGCAATCCACAATTTAAATTCAGTTTTTAATGGTTTGAGTCACCCTATCGTATTCACTTGATGAAACCTTCCATCGCTAACGTTACAAAAGTTTGGATATTGCATATTAACGTAGTTCTTGATGAAGCGTAGAAATTATTATGTCCTCATGTTGTGAAAATCAGATTGAGCAAATTGGAACCTAATCGTACTCTCATCGTGCTCTGGCTCATGAGTAATCCTTCACGAAATTTTTTATTGTCGTCACATTCCCATGTCTGTTGATTACCGTTAATCCAAAATATACACCTCCGTATCACGGAGGTCGGAGTAGAAAGGGATTTTTACATCCTGTAAACACACAAATACAATAACATAAACTCTTATAAAATATGGTACAGCGTAACACAGATGCCTAATATATCAAATTATTCTCACCTTTCCTTTTTAAATTTGAAGTCACATTTTGTGTTATTTAATTACACGAGTTGTTTACTGCACTCTCGTCCGTTACTTGAAAGTGCCATAGATACAATTACTTTGAGCGTCAGGTGGTACAGTGCTACCATTGTTCGAAAAGTCAACATAAACCAATCTAATCGCGGATAGGTACTATAACATATAATATAAAACAAGAATAGACGTATGCATCCCTAAATAAGAAACATCTTGAATTATGGGGGTGGCATCGACATTTATATAAAACAAGATTAAGACCTACTAGATATCTATTACGGAGGAATACTTAAAATATGAACTCTGTGTTTAGTATATTTACAGGGATATTCACATAATTAGAGGCAATGTCAACTCAGTTTACATCATCGGAGAGGAAAGGTTAAGCGAACACCACCAACTTATTTTATTACTTCCTCTTCAACTGCAACATCACAAATACTGTTACTGGTCGATTTTTTGGTCACGGCACTTTAAAAACGTATTATGTACAATAATTGTATTCCTTATTCATAAAATAATTAAATATTAAAACAAATCTATGTGTTATATTTTTGAACGCATCTATCTATATATACTAGCAACAGATTCGTCAGTGGCACACTGTACAGTGCCATGAGTAAAAAATCGAGCTGTAGTATTCAAAATAGTCGAGATGGGCCACCTAAATGCGTCTTATCGAAATGTTGAAGAAACCCCAATTTTACTAATACCTAAAAGAGCTTTATAGTAGGTTTTTAAAGTTAAATTAAACTTCAATAACAATTTACTATCATCTTTGCATTATAAAATTATTACCTATTGACATTATTTCAAACCACGTAATAACTTACATGTATATATTTATATACCTAGATCGCTTTATTATTTTTAATTTATTTTCCCAATAAATTATTATTATTTTTAACACCTATTTATATATAAATTATCGAAAATAATTTCACAGTAAATCAAAAAAATTACAATAATGTGTACTTAAATTTCTTACTAATTCCTCGCAGGGGTAGGCAGATATGATAGAGCGCCACACTCTTCTGTCCTGACATCGCCTCATCCTCATTTATTTTAAAATAATCCTCTAACTCAGCAAATAAAATAACTAATCAGTATTATTAAGGAAAACACATTCTTATTGTGAAGTTGTAATTATTCAGAACATAGGTCTGTGATATTTTAAATACTAAATTAATGTATTAATTATAAATATATACATATAAAATCAATTTTGTCGAAAAATATTGTTTTAGCGTCACCGGGATTCTGATTGAGATTCTGTAAAAATAATGTAGATGGCTTTCAAATAATGGAACGACAGGTGTATTAATTTGAAAAAATGTAACATATAGGTTCGAAAATTTGTCAAGAAAAATACTGGCGTTATAGCACAAAGGTAGTGCACTTCCCCGGATTGGAAATGAAGATCCAGGTTCGTATCCCGGTGACGCTAAAACAATATTTTTCGACAAAATTGATTTTATATGTATATATTTATAATTAATACATTAATTTAGTATTTAACTAATCAGTGCTTTTTTATCGTACTCACCAAGCCAAGAACATATTTTTTCAATCACTGCTGATTTGTTCATTATTTAGTCTATTTTTAATGGATTTGCCACCATTTGCAACTATCATTGAGAGATCACTGTAGACATAGGCCATAATAAGCTACTCAATTGTCCATTAAAGTGCGTAATAAAGGCTTTAAAATACTAGTGTGGAATTACAAAAACATCAAATAAATAATTATGATTAATGTTTTCATTGGCGTCCTTTAATCAATGCAGCCAGTTCCCGCCACGCCACTGCCGATGACGTGCACGGTCAACACGAGCTGTAATTGAATATGGAAATTGAAATAATCCACTGTTGAAAGAGATTAATTAATTTTACCAACTATCACTATCGAATTAATATTCCTCACCGGTAATGTTAACACATTCGTGGCCGATAAAGGTGCGGTAAATTTCCGAACATTTATTGTAATAACGTTGCGTTAATGAACACACGTGGCGACACGTGTCGACTTAGTGAGAGCTAATGCCAAAGTTAAATATAACCAGGAAGGTTTAAAAATAAAAAAACGAGTTGAATAATTAACGTGTATGTTATGTGTACAGTTCACTGAAAATGAAGAAAGTTTAATTAAATTTATTTTTAACATTTTAAATTTTATTTAATTAAAAAAAGGTTAAATATATTAATTAGAAAGATATATATATAAAATCAACTTAATCGAAAAATATTGTTGTTACACCATTGCGGGATTTGAACCTGGATCTCTTTCCATGCCGGGGAAGGTGCATTATCCAACTATGCTACAGCGACGATATTTTTGGCGACAAATTTTCGAACCCAAATGTTACCTTTTTTTTAAATTAATACATTTAATCGTTCCATTATTTGAAAGAGCCATCTACCTTATTTTTACGGAATCTCAAATACCTTTGAGTAATCTGATAGCAGACTCCAGAATTATCAATTCATTTTTAATAATTTTTGGACACATTGATACATATTCATATTGTGAAATTGTAATAATTCAGAACATATTTTAAATATGAATTAAATATATAATTTAGAAAGATATACATGTAAAATAAATTGTATTGAAAAATATTATGGTGCAACAGCGTGTGTAGTGGTATTTCGAACATGAGATTTTCTAAAAATTGTCAAAACGTATGTTCGACGTTTATCGGTACTAAAAAAATACGTATTTGTTTTGTGACGTTGATAATAATAATATTTCATAATTTGTATAGCGCCATTTTCATAAAAATTTTCACCTCGAGCCCATAAACTGTTTATAGTCCTACCGCTATCTTTTTTTTTTTTAAATTAAAAATTGCTATTTTTACTTATGAAAATGACTTTTTGAAAAGGTGCGTTTTCAGTTTCTTCTTAAATAAAGTCTCTGATGCACTGCTTCTTATGACGGAGGGTATAGAGTTCAGACTTTTGGGCCTACCACCCCAAATGCCCGTTCACTAAATTTAGACTTCTAGCAACAGTTGGTCGGTTCTACAACCCTTCGTGCAGCTGAAGTAGAGGCAGACCTGACGTCTACCATTTAAATTGTCTGGGATACGAAGTTCTCGAAGATACAGAGGCGTCATGTTGTGTGTCGCCTTGTACATTAACCATTGCAATTTAAATACAACTCTTTCAGGGAATCGGAGCCAATGTGATGTGACGAATTTAATATTCACGTAAATTGTGAATATATACTTTTTTTTCATTTTTCACAATTCATTTTATTGCCCTATATAGACGATAAATGGTATTAGAAAGAATATTATGTGATTTTTTTTTATTTAAAAGTATTGTATGAAATGGTTTTATGTAGATATTTTTCTAATTTATACATTTTATTTGTATTAATAATATCACAGAACTAGGTTCTGAAAAACTGAAACTTTGTAATAATGTACCGAATTGTACCGAACATAAATATTTCGATAACAGAGCATACATAATTTAATGTTACAATAAAACCGAGTACAAATGCTCACCACTGGCATGGATCATAATTTGATATGCCCGCCAACACTTTTTTGCAGTGCAAATTGCACATTGATGTTAATTGCATATAAAAATAAATTGTATGTGATGCGATAAAAGTTCATGAAAATTTTAATCTCTCAATCAATCAATCCAAATCATAGTTCTGCGATATTATTTAATACAAATTAAATTATTCAATTAGGGCCGGTTGTGTGATCAATAGTAACTTTTTACTAACGCCCGTAGTAAAAATACTTTTCAGGTTGTTGATACATCAAATTTACTACCGTCAAAGTATAAGTATAGATGTCTACAGACGCGATTAATAATCATGAAATATGCTTTATTTTATGCACTTTTTCACCTAAACGTTCGAAATCTGTCACTTTGGTGTGTGAATTTTTTAGTATCATGTGCTAATATACATTAAACAACGAGATCATCGTCGGACAAACTCTCATCACTAAAATAGTGAGGTATTGAATGATTACTTTTGGAACAGTCGTAAAAAGTCCGCCATATTTAACTATCGACTCTCGTTTTTACTATCGGATATCGGAGAGTAAAATGAGTTTACTGCGGTTGTAGGTACTTTCGAGAAGTAAATATTTTTTTTACTAACGATCAAACAACCCGTTTTCGCAAAAAAATATATTTAGTAACTTTTTTACTATAGTAAATACATTTTTACTATTTACTATAGTACTATACATTTTTTTTTGTGTAATTTAGTTTACCCCTGTTGAACTTTGTAACAAGCTTATTTATTAAAGAGTTTCTTAATAAAGTGCTTAAGATATTTGTAAACATCAATTTTCACAATGTGGCTCATTCGCATCCGTCGGCAATGCAACTGTTAGTATAAGTTCCCGTCACGCGTGAGACTGGTGTTCGATTCGCCGGAAATTTTTATTTTTGTTTTACTTGTATATCCGATTTTTTTTTTTAAATTTACAAACCATAGAAATATATTATATGCAGGGAAGGGGTGATACATATGTATGTACAAATTATTGTACATATAGAATACATTTTACGTACATTTATATGTAATATATATTCTTTGACACCATTAAATTTATTTATTATAATTAGTATTATCTAAGTAGATTTTTTTGTTACTCTGATTGGTTGCTTAAAAACAACTCACGTAAATTGTAGGTATTTTATACGAATTTGTAAAATATTGCGTTTACCATTTTTCTGAATTAAATATTATTTTTTTGATTTTTTATTAAAATCATTTAACGTTCTGTGCCAAATAACATACAAATTAAAAACAGATATAATTTCTGAACTGATCGTTATTTGTGTGAACTTGGGAAATGGCAGTGCAAGTTTAAACTAGTCAAGTTTTGAATCAAAATATTCGGTAACATAACTACCATACTAAACTAAACAACTCACAGCGCATACAGTATTTAAAATGTTTGTATATATTAAATTCATCTCTCGAGAAAGCTTCCAAATAATTAGGTGCTAAAATCAACACCGAGTATTATCTGTGATACGGAAGATGAACATCTATAGCTCTTCCGATAGCCATAATAATCACCCGTTGGTTCTGCACATCAGAGAGTGAGACGATAGACGGTAGATAGTTAGGAACATGAAGACTCGTGTTTCTCATCATAGCGGAATTAACGACCGTTCCTTGCATCAATCAAAAGAGATAAGGAGCAAGGAGTACGAGAATTCTCAGTGTCTAAACTGTTAACAATTCGTAATTTACCCAAGAAGGTTAGCAAAGGTGCGTCCAAATATGAAGCCCTTAAGGTAAAAGTTTTCACGAAAATGGCGCTATACAAATTATCCAACATTATTATAATATTGAAAAATATATATATACTCGGATAAATACAATACTGCAAGACCTGAACATGGTGACCTGTAAACACAAAATATATTTTAAATACTAATTAAATGTATTAATTGGAAAGATATACATATAAAATCAATTTTATCGAAAAATATTGTTGTTGTGCCACCGGGATTCAATCCTGGATATCTTTCCAAACCGGGGAAGGTGCATTATCCAACTAGTTATTTTCAAACCTATATGGTACACCTTTTTCAAATTAATACATTTATCGTACCATTTTATTATTATTACATTTCATGTGTGTATTTTTCTAATTAATACACTTAATTAGTAATTAAAATATCACAGACCTATGTTCTGAATAATTACAACTTCACAATAAGAATGTGTTCTCCTAATAATAAAAATATATTTCATTAATACTTTTAAAATTAGCAATATTAACATTGTGGTTAAAATTCATATTTTTTATTTATTATCTTTGTTTTATTAACTACTGGATTGAGTTTAAATACATCTACCGGTTTCGAAAAATACCATTTTCTTCTTCAGGATGTCATAACTAACTAAAAACATATATCATTGTTTCTTCACCAGAATCTATTTTTAAAAAAACAACAATTATTTAAAAAATAAATTTAGTACCTAACTCAAAATGGTTGCTTAATACAAATTTAGTCGAATAATTTTTAGGAAAAAAATTTAGAATGGGACTCGTAGTTAAATTTAGTTGGTTGTTTATAATTTAAAATTTATAACAAAAAATTATAAACCACCAACTAAATTTAACTACGAGTCCCATTCTAAATTTTTTTCCTAAAAATTATTCGACTAAATTTGTATTAAGCAACCACTTTGAGTTAGGTACTAAATTTATTTTTTAAATAATTGTTGTTTTTTTAAAAATAGATTCTGGTGAAGAAACAATGATATTTGTTTTTAGTTAGTTATGACATCCTGAAGAAGAAAATGGTATTTTTCGAAACCGGTAGATGTATTTGATTCAATTCAGTGGTTAATAAAACAGAGATAATAAATAAAAAATATATATTTCATTACAGGTAAATTTTTTTTTTTTAAATTAAGACAAATCAACATGAGCACGAACATCATAAAAGAGGAAGAGGTTGAATCATTAATGATTTTATGTTCTAAAAACGCAACTACATAAAAAAATGTGTTCTTCATAAAAATAAAAAAAAAAGATAGCATGAGGCTACCATTCAGTAAGAAGGCTGAATCTCATAAATCAATGTGTTCATATTCATTGATATATATACCTGAATAAAATATAATATCAAATATATATACAGTGTAATATAATGTAATATAATATAAATATAAAAAGCATCATGTATAAATAAGAACTAAAAATAATTATAAACAAATATTTAGCGCCAACATAAACAAACATTTTTTATTTTATTTCCATCAACGCCCTAGTGAGCTTTTACGTAATAATAATAATTTATTTAATTTAAATATAACAGTACATTTTTAATAAAACAGTTTAAACATAAACTAAATATAATTTACGTACAAATTTTTATTCAGTTCAGGTATGCTCCTGCAACGAAAAATGTCAACGAAATTCAACTTGTTCCCGATACGATGCATCCGCGATATTGGCGAGTTAACAGCATAATTATTTATATGTATACCTACAGAGAACACTTCATGTTGTCTTCTTTGAGTTGGTACTTTATACGAACAACTCAGGACAGTCCAATATATAGAAATACTATATCACTTACGTCCCTTCTCCAGGCTATTTTTTTGAAATAAAGTAGACTCATTAAATAATCGTAATTTATATTTTCTGTCGGAATATACAATTTAAAATTAATAAATCTTAGAAATTTGTTTTGCACTCTTTCGATTTTTATAATATGTGAGCCATAGTAGGGAGACCACAGGGTTGAGTGAAATTCCAGTGTACTTCTTACATTAGATGTACATATATAAAGTTATTAGGTGGCTCTCCTTAACACAAATCCTAAGTATTTCATCACCTTGTTACATATTTTGTTGTGATGTTGAATAAACGACAATTTTTCGTCAAAGAACACATCCAAATCCCGCATAACCGCGACTCTACTTACATCAATATTGTTCATACTGTATTATTATGTAAGGCATTTGAGATGCCGTAAAAATAAGGCAGATAGCTCTTTCAAATAATGGAACGATTAAATGCATTAATATCAAAAAGGTAACATATAGATTCGAAAATTAGTCGCTAAAAATATCGTCGCTGTAGCACACCTTTCCTGGTTTGAAAAAAGATCCATGTTCGAATCCCGGTGGCGCAACTACAATATTTTTCGATAAAATTGATTTTACATGTATATCTTTCTAATCGATATATTTAATTCATATTGAAAATATCACAGAGCTATGTTCTGAATATAAGAAAGTTCTGAACAATAAGAATGTATTCTCTTAATAATGCAACTTATTTGTTTACATTTTTCTACATTAAGATATAGTTCGTTAGCACAGCACCACATATAAAGTAAATTTAGGTTATTTTGCAAAGTAATAGAGTAATTTATGCTAGAAATTGCTTTATATATTTTAAGATCATCTGTAAACAACAGAACATGAACCCCATCAAAAACAAAGTTTCAAATTGTCGTGTTTTTTTCAAAAGATTTTTGTACGTTTGTAAGGAATTAGAGAATATGTCTAACTCGTTCACATAATCTACACATTTCTGAAATCAGATTAAAAAACGCAGTATTGCTGCGGTAGGCATCTAGTCCGAATGTTTCACGCTTCCTTAATGATCTGGTACTTTGTGAAGCCTTACTTTAGATATCAGTATGCTGTCGACCAGATTATTAACAACCTTGCATATGTAGAGACAAAAGATTAACAATATTGCGCCTCGTATTGAGATTTTTTAATCTTTTGTTTATCAACGATTCATACGTACGTTTTTTTACATGCCTGCTCTGAATGATAATATTTATATGAAACTTTTTAGAACAGATTCCATAAGATTTTTTGTAATAAAGGTGTTTTTAGAGGTTTTTTTTTTCAATTTGGTAACATGTTCCGCGACAGCCAATTTATCAGCTGAAAATCGCAGTTCAGTTTGGGAAACTTACGTCGTCATAATCGTTCATCCGAGAAAGTAATTCGAATAACCATGGATCTTTTTTGCACCAAGTATACTCTAATTAACAATACACATCTGCAGAAACGTCGTACAGTGCGAACCGTAAAAATTGTTATTTCTGCAAAACTAATACCGGCCAGAACGTTAAAGTCAATGGAGAACGCTATAGATCCATTATTAAGAACTTTTTCGTTCGAATTGAATGTCATTAATGTAGAAGAGTTATGGTTTCAACAAGCCGGTACAAGATGCCACACAGCGCGCGCCACAATCAATTTATTGAAGGAAACATTCGATGAGCGCATAATGGACCTGTGAATCGGCCTCCAAGATCACGAGATTATACAGCTTTGGATTATTTTCTGTAGGGATATGTAAAGTTTTTAGTTTATTCCGATAAACCAGAAACGATCGACGACTTGAAAGCCAACATTCGTCGCGCTATTGCCGATATACGACTCCAGTTGCTCCAAAAAGTGATCGAAAATTGGGCTACCAGATTGCGCTTTATCCTAGCTAACCCGGTGCCTATATGCGTGAAATCATATTTAAACACTAATGGCATAAAATTATTTTTTTAATAAAATCAATAACACGGCCATTACCACGATTTGTATGTGTTTTATTTCATTTTAAAGATCTATACCTTTTAAAAAAACACCCTTTATTTATAATATAAATAATACACATATTATTTAGAATTTATTGATATATTAAGATAAAAGATTATTTATGAAACTATTTTCGAGCACTGCCATGATCCTTGACCCGTATGACAAATTGCTCTCGATTTCAACATCAAGGATACAAATGGTCCATCCTACAGATGACCGGGGGATGTAAGTGATGTCGAGACATCTTCACCTTCATCTTCGTAAGGTTGTTGTTTGGGCATCATTCATCAGAAAAGGGATGAAATTATACGTGATGTACTTTCGATCCCAAACTGTGCCGGATATTAAACGGAAAGTGGATTTTTTTTTATGAGTTAGTTTTATTAAGCCAAGAAATCCATTGATATTTATATTCTTTTACGTTATGCATGAGAATAATTATTTATACTGTTTTCAAAGATTTTACCTGTATTGTATTATTGTATTGATATACTTACTTACTTACTCACCATCACGCCGTTTCCCCGTGGGGGTAAGCAGAGAGGGTAGAGCGCCACACTCTTCTGTCCTGACACACAATTCTCGCCTCATCCACATTCATACATCTTGTCATACAAGCTCGCCGATTGTTGAGGTTTCTAACAGAACCATCCTCCATTATCTGGTTTACCTGGTCGTGCCAAGTCTTCCGCGGACGTCCTCTATTTCTGGTTCCATCAACACTTGCGTCATATATCTTTCTTACCATACTTATATATATATATATATATTGTTATATCTATGTCCGAGAAAAAAATTCAATACAAATAACTTATTCGTTATATTTATAAAACACATTTAATATAATAATACAGATAACAGTAATGTTAGATAGATTTTGATAGTATTTAGGTACACAGGATGGATCATCGACTATGGATCCCCCGACAGTTGATCCCCCGACAATTGATCCCCGACAGTTGTTCCCTCCGACAGTTAATCCCTCGAACAGTTGTTCCCTCGGACAGTTGATCTTAAATTATATTTTAAATGATCTTTAATTAAATTAACGTATTATAATTATTTACACTATTATTAAGGAGATCACATTCTTATTGTGAAGTTGTAATTATTCAGAACATTGGTCTGTGATATTTTAAATACTAATTAAATGTATTAATTAGAAAGATATACACATAAAATCAATTTTATCAAAAAAATATTGTTGTTGCGCTACCGGGATTCGAACCTGGATCTCTTTCCTAACCGGGGAAGGTGCATTATCTAACTATGCTAAAGGTACAGTATTTATGACGACAAATTTTCGAACTCATGTTATACTTTTTCAAATTAATACATATATCATTCCAACATTATCCAACTCCATTAATATGACACCCAGAGAAAAAGTTAAAAACACACTTTCACACAAAGGCAAATTTTACCTAACTCCTGTGCCGGAAGTGATTTTTTAGATGTATTATATTATATAGAATTATTATATTTAAATTAAGACACACTGAACAAAATATAATATATTAAAATAAATTTAGACAAATCGTTTATGACTAGATTTATATTTAAATTGCGACTGAAAATAGCGTCTTATCGCGCTAGTGGTTTGACACGAAATGCAAAGTTTGGCGTGGTGACGCGCTCGTGGCATTTAAAAGGTTAAAAAAACCGCAAATACATGTTAGACGACCCAATATATTTGCACGATGTGTCTGCCATACTCAACTCAGGTACAGGGTGCAGCCGTTTGTGTTACAAATCTGTGTTTTACCTAACATACTGCGCTGAATGTTTAACTAAGTAAATAAAATTACGTACGTCAAAGAAGAATTGTATTTGCACAAGCTTGTTTCATTTACTTTCCATTGTTACTGGAATATTTCATTTGTATGCTTACAGCCAGAGGGACTCAAGTATAATTTTTTATAATAAATAAAAAATTGTATTACAACCAAACGTGCTTAAGTTTTATCGGTTGTTTGCAGTCGTCACAATTATCAATATTTATCCAAATTTTATAAAAATTAATTTCAATATATCCAAGATCACACATTTACTGAATTTTCACCCACAAAAGCACTGTTTTTTTATTGTATTTAATGGAAAGATATGGAAGTATGGGTAATTACAGGGCTTACGATCTGTCTTCGGCTGGCTTAAGTGAATGTTATGCCGTGAAACTGTTCTGCAGTAAATATTAAAAATTGTATTATTATAATAAAATTGAATAATTTTTATAGCGCCATTCGCGAAAAAAACTTTCACTTCAAGGGTGCTTTTATTTAATATGTATGTAATAAAGTTGAAATAAAAAAATCTCTGGCAATGCCTGCATCTTGGTAAACGGCGCGAGGCCTACCCTTGGAGAAATGGCGTGACGCCCTCCCCTATGGGGAACAGTGTAAAGCCTATCACTGGAATAGGGGATACAATCCTTACCTCCGAGTAAACTGCGTATCAACCCCTGGAAGACAGCATAATACTTTGGGGATGATATGTGTTAAAAAAGATTAAATATGAGATGAAAAATAGCAGCCCCCTTCAAATTATGTTCGTTTAAGAATTTCAGAGTCTGTACTAGCTATTATATTAGAGAATGACAGACAGTAATGGCAGAAATGGTATTTATAATAAAAACAAATACTTACAATTTAAACAAATAATACTTATCTCATGCAGACGAAGCTATTTTTTATTAATGGATCTTCAGCTGGCTTAAGGGATCACATTACACAATGTAACGTTCACCATTCCACCCTACCAACCTCCATACCTAAAAATTTTTTGAAAATTGTATGTATGTTAATATGTGGAAACACTTCGAATAACACTACACTATCGCCATCTATGGACTAAATTGATATTCATTTCTCTGAAACAGGATACATGTCACATTAAGAGTATTTACTTTCATACATAACACTTGATTATCTATTCGTTTGTAATGTTGTTATATACCTGTATCTAAAAAATAAATAAAGATAGCACTTAAAAGAGCGCAGGAAGGTTTAAATTAAAATCTCGATTTATTTTGCAATTTCTTATATTAGCTTTTGTTTTTCTTCTTTCTTTTGTGTTTATTAATTGTAGATTTCACGTTTCCAATAAACCAATAAAAGCAGTTGAAACTTCTACAAAGGGTGGGTGGGGTGGTTCCCCCCCCCCCTTTCTAGCACCCCTTTATTTAATGAGAATCTAATTATTTTTTTAAATTATTTAAAGCGATATTCTTTATCTGTAAAATGTGTTTAACACGTTATATTAGAATACGCCTGAAAAATCAATTTTTAGATATTTTTCCATTAATAAAAATAACTTCGTCTCTATATCTATTATTTATTTAATAACAGTGCCTTTGTAGGTAAAAATTCAGTAATTGTGTTGTTCTTGGATATATTCAAATATTGCTTACAATTTACTCTGATATTTCATTAAATCTATCACAATGGTTAGTGGGTATCCACTGTCATATTTTACACAGTGGAAACGGAACTCGTATCAAATGATGCTGCATTTGATACGAGTTCAAACAGGAAACAGTGAGGAAGATCACTTCGGTCCATTTCCATTCAGTCGCTTGGTGCGTTCACTACACTGATTGTTCCTCAGGACGACTCACTGTAACGCGAAATGTCTATTCCTGGGAAAAAAAACACTATAATAAATCAGTCAATTATACATTGTATGGTATAACTACCCTATCTGATGAATAATCTATAACCGCGATAATATTAATATACATTTTGGAATAAAATACAATCTTATCAGAGACATTAACCATTTTGAAAGCTTTATATTTATGCAGCAGGGTGCCGCAAATATCTCTTTTGCAATATCTGGCTCCAGATAGCGGTGACAGGGTGGTTAAAATACAACTTCCCCGTTCCGCCTGTAAATAAAAATATCATGTAAGGATGTTGTATATTTCGTATGAAAGGGTAGTATTTTATTGCCTGGGGGGACCGAGTGTAGAGTGGTTGTCTATTTAACAGGGAAGGGTAGGTTCTGGCTTGCAACGTCATGCTGTCTGTGACGTCATTCACGCTATTGTTATAATTTTTTAATAATCTGCAAACCTAACAGCAACTGTAGAAAAAAAAACTATAAAATGGATAGATTTTTTTATTCATTTATTTTAGTACTTAAAAACATCAAATATTATGTCCAGCGGAAATTTTTTTTACTTTAAAATTGAAATAAAATAAATTTATAAAATATTTTTTAGTTTTAACAGGTAATAAAAATCTGCAGAATTCACATTTTAAAGATTATGTCAATTAAGTGACGTCCACTTCTTGCAAATACAGTCTTATAACCGAACCTAGGTCCAGTGTCACATGACAGACATACCAATTCCTTGGTTTTATTATATTATTATTAATTACTGCTGATAATAGTTAATTACCCGTTACTATGTAATTAAGAAAACTTACAAAAAATACATTTTTCATATCTCAATTATTGTATTTTGGAAATTCAGTTAACAGTGATAGCTCGCTGAATTGCAAATGATCAGCTACTGATTGATGTTACAATTGAACACAATCACATTCAGTCTCAATCATGGTTAAAATAACGTGATCGTATTAGAATATTTTATGCATGGTGAGACTGAAGTCCTTAACTCTCTTTTAGTCTCACGCGTGTTGCTGCATAAGTGCGCAGTGCATAAGAATGTGCATGTGAGTATTTATGTTGTATTTAAATAAAGAAGCAAGGTATTTAAATAAAAGAACACATACAAACGTTATCGTTTATTGCGGGATAATTTTCTTAAATAAAATTGCTCATATAAAGTTGATAACTGAAGTGGCTCGCTTGAGATGTCGACGAAAGAACGGTCGGATAACTCTTAGAAGTCGTCCGTCACGATGTATTAGCATCTGATTATTGGTCAGTTGGTTTCGACCCTATGTGGCTGTCAGGTACCCTACACGGCCATGTCTGTGGGGCGCGTGCATGATCATCACTAGTACCAGGTACGCCTTAGGACGAAGTACATTAAATAAAAATATTTTTTTTGCGAACATACAGCGCTTCTTTTTCTTTTCTTTTTCTTCATTGATTGATGCTTAGCTTCGTGGTTCTCCGATATATATAAATATATTCATTTCACCAGGATTGAGCTATTTTGAGTGGATGCAGCGTTAAAGGAGGACCCTTTATTTGGTCTATTCATCTTGCAGGATACCGTCATCTCGTTCACTTTCCCTCAACTGTTCCCGGGATCGCGAACTTCTCGAGACTCATAATTTCTTCTGACAGCACACTTCAAACAATACAGTAAAAATCTTTTTCACACATGTTGTCTAAAGTCTTTTGGCAATACTTAACTTCTGGAAGATAGCGACTTTTTCAGGTACGCCTCTAATAATAAAAATATTTTTTTAAAAGGTTAGAAATTACCCAACCAAGTAAGTTTTTAAAGACTTAAAAAAAAAACTTTTTTATTTTATTTTTTTAAGGACGATAACGTAAAAATATATCACAACTATCAGACTCTGAGTAAAACAGATTATTATGTAATAAATGTTAAAATTAGGAATAGAACAGAGACATGTATCGTACATTGCTCCTAGACTGCTCAGTTAAATTAGCAGCAATATAAATGTGTACAAAAAAGTGGTTCTAAAACACCTTAAAGGTCTTCAAAATAATTTAAAAATTATATATTCGACATTTATCTTATCCCCAAGTTCTAATCTGATCAATTTCTTAAAATTAAAAAAAAATATTATTTAGTAGTTGTTTGGGACGTATATATATTTGGTGTATTAATAAATATTAATTATTGAACGAAAATCGCCGCCGACCAGTCGATTGGTGACCTTCAGCCAGTACGGTTATACGTGTATGGTACTGTTTAAAATAACACATACATTCTCGAGACTTCACGTATATGTTGTGCTGGAACATTGACGTAATAGTGAGTAAAATATACAGTCCACATCTTTGGAGATGTCAGCAAATTCCGGATTGTGGTGAGTGCCAATTTCCTTTCTGTCCTGAGATTCTTCCGGCATCTATGCTTTGTACGCAACACTTATTTTTTCATTTTGTATTATAGATTTTGATCTGATAAATAAATAAATTATACGGAGAACACAAGCATTTGGTTATTTTTAGAATTGATCAATAACTCCATATCTTTGTCAGACTGGTCATCATTGATTTTACCTTTACAATTCCGCATTGGCACAGCGCAAACATCATTTTTTCTCTGACAGTATTAAATTTACATTTAGAATTGTAAACTGGGGGAGTTTATCAAAGCCGCAAAGTGGTCAGCGGGGCCCGACCCCCGGCATAAAATGTAATGTTTATCTAGAACATTATTTTCTGTAGCGTTTTCACCGCAGAAATCTTTTTCCCTCGTGAAGAAATAACATTTTTTATTGTCACATGTGGCGCGACGCCGGGAAAAATTATTCTATGAATACGTAAGCAAAGCATTCCGTTATTTTGGGATTCACAATATCAAAACATCAATATGCAAATCATACAAAAATTTTGCAATTTTTCTCTCAAAAACCGAGCGCTGCCTTTTGTTAAAAAGCCCTTTCATGTTTTTGAAAACAAAACCAGGGAGTTTTTCCCAAAATTCCAATGACAACAATATGTAAACTATCGTATTCTATTTAAAATGTAACATTCTAGAACAATGCTTCCCAAACTTTTTAACACAATCCATTGTGACTCACCTAGCTGTATCAAACAAAAATTTGTGTATTAATGAGAACACATCTTCATTGTGAAGTTGTAATTATTCAGAACATAGGTCTGAGATGGTTTAAATACCAATTAAATGTATTAATTATAAAGATATACATGTATAATCAATTTTATCGAAAAATATTGTTTTTGCGCTATCGGGATAATTTATAATTATTATTTATTATTAATTTGAAAAAGCGTAACATATGGGTTTGAAAATTTGTCACAAAAGATACCGGGGCTGTAGTATTTTTTTTTTTTTTTTCATAGAGATGCGTACACGGAATACATGTCACATCAATATTCTTACTATTTTCAAACTAAACTAAACGCTTGTGCTATGAAAATAGGACTAACTTGCTGGTGTTCTGGAACTAGATCACTAGGCCAACTTCTTGACCACTACACCAACAAGCTACTCAAATTCTGGTAATGCACCTTCCCCGGATTGGAAATAGAGATCCAGGTTGGAAACCTGTTAGCGCAAAAACAATATTTTTAAAATATTTTATATGTATATCTTTACAATGAATACATTAAATTAATATTCAAAAATACATGTGTACATTTGAATAAAAATCATGGTATCTAGTAGCCATGATATAAATTTATATATACGAATGAGAATGATATAATGCTGTGTTATACAACATATTGTCTGTACTCTTATATAAAATAGAATCGTAGTCACTCACAAGATAACAAAAAAAGGACTTTTATCGATATTTATAGGTGAAACGATGTTTTTTGACAATTTTTTTTTTGTATGTCTTTCTAATTGATTCAATTTAATTATTCTAGAAGTATGTATGTTCTAAAATTGCAACATGAACAAAAAAATATTATTTCTAGTCACCTAGCGTGCATAATTCAAAGATTTCTAGGATTAAACAAATAATACTATTTTTTCTTTGATAGATAATATTTTTCTAATTGTTTCTTGTAATTTGTTTTAAATTGAAATTTGTTTTAACAATGAGCGTGCGTTCGAGCACGTTTCACAGCTTCGTCCCCATAAATTTCCAAGAATGTCAGACATGTGCTGAACAACCCTCGCGGACTCACCCCCGCGACGCACTCAGCACAAAATATGAATCAACCAGCGGGGGCGGGGGCTGGCGGGGGCATATCAGCAGAGTGCCTAATTATGATGCCGCCTTTCTCTGCGGAACTTGTTCAGGAGTTCACACCGTCTTTGTCATTAAGGCTGAATTGAATTTTACTTCAATTAACGTTTCAGAAGTTTGCGGAAGTTGCCGCCAGACCGGGTCGCAGGCCGGGAGCGTCTAACACTATCGGAGGCGAACAGTGTTTTAGTATGAATCTATATCTAGATAGATATTTTATAGACTATCTGGAATAGAAATACTTTTCGCCGAGCTTACATATGAAGAATTTATTTTATTTTAATTAGAAAAAATCATATTTTTTACCTAGATAAACATAATGAAGACATAAGGAAACTAAACCATAATTAGCATCTACTTATGTGTTTCCACAATACATAATACGAAAAGTTGTTCGTTAAACTATTCTCTGTGGCGTAATTGATAACGCAGTCAACCGGCATGTAGAACATTCCATATTGAGTACTGGTGATAATGTGGCGGATGCCTGCCACCATTTTCAAACACACCTAGCAAATCAGAAAGTAACTATCACTAGAATACAGAACCACTCTTGTTCCAGTTCCATTTTTGCACTCTGAATTTCAAACAGTATATTTTAACCAAACTTTTGTTATTTAATTTCAATAAATTCAGTATGTTGCGAATAAGCATATATGTTGGAAGAATTCAAGACAAGAAAGTCTTTAGTACTCACCATACTCCGGTTCCTGTAGGCATCTCCAAAATATGGACTGTATATTTTAATCACTATTTCGTCAAAGGTTCCGACACAGTATAGACGCGAAGTCTCAAATTAGTATAATATTGTAATCCTTTTCGTACACGTATAACCGCCAAGGCAGGGAAAGGGAAAGAAGGGGTAAGGCATAGCGCATTATTTTCGTTCAATAATAAATATCTATTTACTCAAATAAATATATGTCGCAAACACAGTGTAAACTTTATTGTTTGACGCTTAACTAAGTGATCTACCTTCCACTGAAATACTATAAATCACCAACAATGTGAATAGATCTAGTAGTGTCATCATTATCAGAGCTGCTCGACCAAGAACAGAATGTGCCAGACCACGACACCAAAAAGTTACTCAATGGGATGATTCTGAATAACCTGCGTTATGCAGATGACACAGTATTTTTAGCAAGTAACATTAAGGATTTACAACTTCTGGTCAACATGTGAGACTTTTGGATTAGAAGTTAATATGTACAATCGAAACAAACTATATATCCATTAGCAAATAGATTCACAGCTGAAACTCTTCGTCTTGCTGAAATGAAATTGGATAAGATACGAAGTATAGTATACCTAAGAGTTGCAATATAAATGAGACATGGGATCCTTCTTTCAAATCAATTTCCACATCGAGCTAGTTCATACCACCTTATTCGCATGAAAAAGATGTTGTGCAGTCATTCTTCAATGCCAGATTACTAATAACTTAGGCATGAACACTTACCGAAGAAATGGTAGGGCAAAATGAAATGATAGATAGAATAAAGAAAAATAAGTATTTAAGACAATAAAAATTCGAAAACATCAATATCTCAGACATGTGATGAAACATTCAGAGAAGTATGAGATCTTGCACCTCATAATGCATGTAAATGGAAAAATATGGCAGTGCGGGTAATTACAGAGCTTACGATCTGTCTTCGGCTGGCTTGAGTGATCACTTTACACAATGTAACGTTCACCATTCAACCCAATTTATATCTATCAAATTTTTTAAAGTTATATAAATGTTAATGTGTGGAAACACTTCGAATACCGCTACACAATCGCCATCTATGGACTAAATTTGACATTCTTTTCCTGAAACAGCATATATGTCACAATGAGAATCTAATTATAATAGCTTCGTCTCTGTGAGATATCTATTATTTGTTTAATAACAACGCCTTTGTAGATGAAAATCCAGTAATTGTGTGTTCTTGGACATATTCAAATATTGTTAAAGATGTATAGTTCAAGTGAATACAGAAAAAAAAGCATTTAAAATGATAAGAATCACACGTGATGAGATCTTATATACATCATAATGCAGAGAAAAATTGCTGGAAGTTGAGGTTCTGGAAGAAGGAGAACATCATAGCTGAAGAACCTAAGACAATGGTTTGGTCAGTCTATTGTAGAGCTTTTCCGGGCCGCATGAAACACAGTGATGGCAACCAACGTTCATTGAACATACAAGACACGAGAAATAAAAGTAGAAGATAATTAGAATTTTTAAAAAATGAAAAGAATTCAACTTTTGTAATACGGCCTAGAAGATGCCAGAATAAAATTAATTCATTTTTAAACAAATAATATATATCTAATAGAGACAAAACTGTTTTTTTATTTATGGAAAAATATGGCAGTATGTGTAATTACAGGGCTTACGACCTGTCTTCGGCTGGCTTAAGTGATCACTTTACCATTTACACCATTCCACCCAATCAACCTCCATATCTATCAAATTTTCGAAAGTTGTATATATGTTAATATGTGGATATACATCGAATACCACTACAATATTGGCATCTATAGAGTATATTTGATATTAAGTTCTCTGAAACCAATTTATTTTTTAAAATTTTTTTAAAGCAATATTCTTTACTTGTAAAATATTTTTAACACATGTCGTAAGCCCTGTAATTATCCATACTTCCATATTTTTCCATTAATCAAAAATGGCTTTGTCTCTATGAGATATCTATTATTTGTATAATAACAGTGCCTCTCTAGTTGAAAATCCAGTAATTGTGTGTTCTTGAACATATTTAAATATTGCTACAATATTTTTGTTTATGTTTATTTAACTGTTGAATTTCAGACAAACTTATTTAAACCTTATTTATTCATTTGGTTTCTAGTTAGGTCCTTAACCGTAGGTTATATTTGAACTACTATCTATATAATATTATTTCATTATTAAATTGTCAAGATTCTATGTTAAAATTGATTTGATGTCTTGTGTATGCACCAAGCGATCTCGTCACTTTCCATTTACCAGTCTACAACATAAATTTAATACTTTATAAGACTATGTCTAGACTGTGTTATACATGTAATAAAATTTGCCATAAAGACATTGACACTTTCTCACCGAGTGCCATCCTTTAAAAAGGCTGTTATTTCACTTATATAACCGAACTACGTATGATTTATAATTTATTTTTACTATGTACCTACAAGTCAACTTCTTCTTTTTCTTCGTAATGGTCTGTATTCAAGAACGAAATTCTTTAAAAACAACCCTCAATTTCGTAATTCCCATATGTCCACCATGTTTCAGAGTACGAGAGAGTGAGTCCATCCTTGTCCGCTATCGAAGGTCCCCTTTCATCCCCCTATTCCCTCATCTCTCCACAATTCTCTATTTCCTATCTAACCCATTTCCGGCGACTTGCGTCGGTCACCAAAATTTTTTTTCGATAAATTGATTTTATCTGTATATCTTTATAATTCATAGATTTAATTTGTATTAAAAATATTACAGAACTATGTTCTAAAAAATTACAACTTCACAATAATAATGTGTTCTGTTTGCCCCGAATTCGTAAACACACTTTCGGTGCGTCTTTTCGAATCATTGTTATTGACACATTTCCGCGTCCAAATTCCCATCCATACGTTTCCTCCTCCTCATCTTTTCAGTGTGAAATGTCACTTTGACGCCAGGAGACATCAACTTGACCGATATTTGTTCGATCTTGGCATCGCGATAGCATTCGCGGTGTAGACTTTTCGACACCACTGCACCAGCACTGTATTTTGTGATATTGTGTTTTGATTACGTATTGTTAGTTGTTTGTGTACCATGGATGAACTTGTGACATCGGCGTATTAAATTGGAAGCAGAAATCGGATCATCTGCGTGATATTTTGTGTGATCTCGGCGGCGACTGCAGGGATTACGAAGGCGTCATATACAACGTAAGGTGAGCAATCCTTCCAAATCTCAGTTCCCGAGATCTCTGATGCTTCAACTTGAACCCTTATCCCCCCTCACCGACCTCATCCTGTTCAACATTTCCCTACTTCCCTTCCCTACCTTGCGGTGACTACACAAAGACATACTTAGAAGTCAAGTACGTAACATATATATAAAGTGATCACTTAAGCTAGCCGAAGACAGGTCGTAAGCCCTGTTATTGCCCCATCACTTCCACATATTTTCCATTGAATATAATCAAAAATAGTTTTGTCTCTATGAGATATCTGATATTTGTTGAATATTTTAAATTTCTTTTTTCTTCGTCAGTTGAGTGTTAAGTAAATAGGCAATTAAGAGAGATGAAGCGATAGTGATACTCGACGTACACACCCACGCGCGTATACACACTGAACACATATGCATGCTCGCCCACATGTGCACACACACTAATCTTCAAAATGTCACCTTTTCATGTACGTAGTTTGCGGCGGAAGCAGTTACTAAGTCGCCCCTACCCCCAGGGGATGGGGAGAATGCGGCTAATGTTGGTGCAAAAAGCCTGCAAAAACTCTAATAGACGCCGTAATTTGCGAACGGGCGAAATCTTTCAAGGGTTGGATTATCTTGAGCGGATTTTGAAACGAAGATGGTTTTAAAACGAGATAAATTAGCTGAAAAGTGGCATGTTTCAGCGTGCACCCTTGGACGGGGCTGTCTTTTTTATGAAGAAAATTTAAAAAAAATTATTACGTGAAAATTTTCGTGGCTTTGGATTGGATTGTACATTTGATTTCATGGACTATTTATGAAAACTAAATAACTGCGTACAATATAAGACAGATTGATATAAATTATCTCACGATAACTCACATTCCTTTAAGGTGAGTTACATTAAGTAAGGTTAGGTCACGGCAATAGAGTAATAAATAACCTGATTGTGTGCAGTTGTCATTATTTAATATTAATACCCCAAACTTTATTTTTACAATATTCCGTTCCCATTTCTCTCTTATATTTCCTGTGTTGTCGGGAGAGAGATCCAGAGTTATCTCAGCTATTATGAAGTGTAGGTATATTTACATGTATATTACACAAGAAAAAATTTAAACAATAAATACAAAAAAGCAATACAGGTACTCAAAAAAGTTAAAACAGGCAAACTAAATATGCGAAACTCATATTGCATAATAAATATTACAAAATTTTGAAAACTTAAAAATGGGATATCAGCTGCATACACATAGGATAATCAGCGGAAAAATTTCAAGATTAAATTGTAATTGCTCGTAAACCATCGTGGTGAAATAAGTGGGAGGGGTATTGTTCGACGATTTACGGATTTGCCAGTCACAATGAGACACTGGTCGGGAGCGTACCGCGCCTTCGCGGTTGAGCAATATTGAAAGTGCGGTGATTCATTGGATCATGCGCGTCACGCTTTTTGTACTCACTTTAATATTCGACGAGTAAGTGATGGGCCGAGAACACACCTTATCTGATGTTAGGTTCAAAAGTTCAGACAAGAAGGGACAATAGTTAACCAAACTCCTCCAGGACCATCAACGTCAGCAGCGACGCCGGAACATGTGACTCAAATTCGACGTGAAATTATAGGTAATCCGCGTAAATAGATAAGGAAGATTGCAGCCTGTACTGGAATAAAAAAATAAACAGTGCATGTTATTTTGAAAAAAAAACTACTGTTTCACCCATACAAACCGCAAATCATGCAGTTTCTCAACTAAAATGACTATTCTTTATGTGAAACCTTAGAGAGAACGATGCTGGAACGTTTTGGAACAGCACAAACGCTTGGAAACATATTGTTTACTGACGAAGCACATTTTCATATCGATGGCTATGTTAATAAATGGAACATGATATACTGGTGCCCCGACAATCCAAGGAAACGCCACTTAAAATGTTTGCATTGTCCAAAAACGATAGTGTGGTGTGCCCGAGGAATAATTGACCCTTATTTTTTTAATCAGCGAGAGACAGTCACTGCTGACGTATATTCCCAAATGATCGGCGAGTTTTTGGTACCACAACTGCAGCTGTTTTCTAGTTTCAATAACAGAACACAATTTCAGTAAGACGGGGGCATTCCACACACAGCTAGAGTTTTAATGGAGAAGCTGAAGTAAATTTTTCCCAATAAATTAATCAGCAAGTACAGAGACATATCCTGGGCACTTCGGTGTGTGACTTTTTTTTGAAGGGATACCTCAGGTCGAGAGTTGACAGTAACAGTCCTTGAACAATTCAGGCCCTACAAGAAAAATTCGCCATGAAGTTGCTGCCATTGAACCAACGCTTTGCTCTCGCGTGTTCGCAAATTTAAGAGTCCGATTGCAAGAGTGTCATGAGAGAGTTGGACGGTATTTAGACTTAGATATCGTTTATGAAACATTAAACTAGCATTGTTAAACTCCATTTTTTATAAATAAAATATCAGAATAACATTATAGTTTTTTTTTTATTTATTATTAAACTTGAAAATTTTCCGCTGGATACCTTTACAATATTTTTGAGCTAGTTTAAAAATATATAAACTTATGTAAGGTTAATCTGAGTAAGTGCTACATATAAATCATCGACATAAACTTTGAACTGTTTTCAAACTTCATAAAATTGTGCTATGACTTAGAAACTTTGATAATATTAAAAATTTCCCAATTTAAGTCTTTAAAAATCAGAATGTAACCTTTTAGGATAGACTGATATTGAAAACATTTTATGATAATTGGAAGAGTGGATGCACTTACCCTAAATTTGGCTCTGATTCGATTGTTAAAGAAGGGAGGTACAAGGTCTGAGCCCTCTCGCTTCCGACATACGAGGTAACAACAATGGCGTAACATTTTTTTGAGGATCCTACTCGGAGAACATGGTGAAATTTTTTTTTTTAACATCAGACAATTTTAATTTTGTATATAATTGTACATAGTAGTAGCAAAAATGAGTAAAGTTTTATTATATAATACTTTTGTAAATTTTTAATATTTTTAGTGAAAGTTTTCATAGAATATTTTTATAAATTTTGTTCAATAGGTTAAAGAAGTCAAATAGAACGAAGATGATGGGGATCGGATGAGGGATCGTATAGGCCGAGGGAGTTTATGGAAGGGTTTGGGATGGAAATTAATTTAGAATAAAATTTAGACGATAAATCGTGTATGTGTCGTTTGACTGAGGTATGTTTGAGTCTCTGTGAATGATTGTATTTCTGACAAACCAGGGCGAGTTCGTGATTCTTCTAAGGATGTGATTTTGTATGGATTTTTTTTACTTGAATTTTTGTGTTACTTGAACCCCAGATGGGGCTCGCGCATGTGAGAATATGACGGATGATTGCTTTGTACAAGAGTAATTTGTTTTGTAGGGATAGTGAACTGTAGAAATTTAGAAAGGGGTGTAGTCGGTGTTACAAAAAAAATTGGCGTAATTTAGCGTTTAGTTGTAAATTGTTAAAATAATGAAAATATCTTTATTTATCTGCTTAATGACAATATGAATTAGTTATTTTGATCCTTAATGACGGGTAAAAAGTTCCAAAAAAATTTAGTTAATTGCTTATATGGAGGAAGTGCGACATATCATAGTGAATGTTTTTGAAATTGGTTAATTATTTTTAAAAAATAGTGGAACCATCTACACATCACTAATTAGAAAGTTTATATTTAAAAATATATGGGGTACCAAAACAACCACTGAGTTAAGGCAACAATTTGTAGGGTAAGTGTATCTAGTGTGTACATCCCTACAACTATACATCATGGTACTTACTTAATATCAACATCCTGGCACAAAAGATTATCAAGATATAGGAAAAATTGAAAAAGCATACATAACTCGAAAATTGACATCAAACAACTGTCATAATTCTAAATGGTATTACAATCAAACTGTTGTTTGGATTTGCTCCATCTTTGTACTGTCTTCAAATATTGATTTATAACATTTTTGAATAGATTGCGGTACTGTAATACAATTTCAAAGGTAATTTAGGAGACGTAGTTGCTCTTCTCCTATAGTGCATTGCTGCAATAATTTATAATAATACTGTATAATGTATACAGTTCAAAATTCTGATAATAATAGATTCGTATCATGTTCACTTTGTATCGTTGTAATAATTTTAACTATTTATTTTTATCTTACGTCCTGATTTAGTGACGTTCGGAAGATTATACTGGTAATGTTCTTGTAATCAAGTTATCGGAAAATTAATGTAGTTTAAATCTATAGGTTTTCATTATTCTTCTTTTTCTTCCACTTAACTTCTTCCCAGGATGTTATTTAGCCTCCTCTATAACCACTCTGTACCGACTTATATTCTTGGCCATCCATTCTTCTCCTCAATTATTCCCATCTTGCTCCAGTAAGCCTATTTCTTCATTAGTCTAGGCCGCTTTCGCTGGGGTATTCACTTGGTCAAGATCTTCGTTATTCTGTCATCTGACATTCTTTCAACATGGATGACCTATCGCAGCCTTTGGAATCCACAAAATCTTGTGAATGCTTCTTGCTTAATTAAATTATCAATCTCTTGGTTAATATTTATCCTGCAAGTTCTATTTTCTTCGATTTCGATACTAATTAAAGGTATTAATTAGAAAGATATACATATATAATCAATTTTGTTGTTACTACCGGGATTCGAACCTGGATCTCTTTCCAATCCGGGGTAGGTGCATTATCCAACTATGCTACAGCAGGTAGTACCTTTGTCGACAAATTTTCGAATCTATATGTTATATTTTTCAAATTAATACATATACAGTTCCGTTATTTGAAAGCCATCTATATTATTTTTACGGAATCTCAAATACCTTTGAGTAAACCGATAGCAGACGCCTGAATTAACAATTCAATTTTATACAATTTTGGACACATCGATACAACGTATATATTATTAAGAAGAACACATTCTTATTGTGAAGTTGTAATTATTTAGAATATAAGTCGGTCATATATTTTTAAATACTAATTAAATGTATTAATTAGAAAGATATACAATAATATGTATAATACATTTATATGTATTTTTTTAAATATCACTAACCTATGTTCTGAATAATTACAACTTCATAATAAGAATGTGTTCTCTTTATAATGTTATTATTATTATTTTTACATTTTATTAGTATTATTAATTATGTTTAACCAATCTCTAAACACACAGATCGCATCTCATCGAGGATTATTTTTCTTTAGTAATAATAATTAATAATTTAAACTTTTTTCAAATGTTGCTAGATAGATATGATATCGTGAAATATTCATTTTACGAAAAAATAATAATTGCAAAAATATAATTCTAAAGAATCTCATTTATATTTTTCACGAATTTATAGAAATGGATTTCTAAGAGAAGTGTAATATCAGATTGTTAGAATTTTTATAAATTAAATTTCTTTTTTTCTTCATTTTTGTAATAATCTATATGAGATTTTTTGAGGGCTCGTTCCAGGAATTTATTTCGTTTCAAACATGTTCTAATTACTTGCAAATCCAGCATTGTGGATAATATTTATTTTTATACAGAATATTTAACATTATTTTTAACCACTCAATTAGTTGTTTTAATACACCAACCGGTTTCGGAAAATACCATTTCCTTCGTCAGGGTGTCAAATTAACTAACCCAAAACACACCTTATATTTTATAGATATGTGTGAGAGCATGTGAATCCTTTGTCCAAAAGTTTGGTAATTTTTATAAGTTCTGTTTTGTGTATTACATACCTTTATGGTCTGTTAAGTTTCTTTTAAGATTATGGTTTTGTAGGTGTGTAAGAACTACATAATAATATACACGTTTTATGTAAAGTACGAAAGTAATGTATTTATCTTAATACAATTTTTATTATTTTAGATAGTTTACTTTGTTTCATTAACCACTTAATGAATTAAATACATCTACTGGTTTCGAAAAATATAATTTTCTTCTTCAGGATTTATTTATTAATTTAGACTTTATTGACATACATATTTTTGTTGTGACAGAGGTGAATATATTATAATATAACATGATAAACATAAGATACAATTATATTGCTATTAAATACTCGTAGTTTATTGTGTGGGATGGAGTAGACTCCACCTTTGATGTATACAGCTTGTGTTGGCTACTTTGCTAGACTGAGGTCTGTGTTAAAGTAGCCAGTTTTGTTTTGTACTGTTTTGGTGTTATTTAAGATAAAATTTTGACAGAAATAAAAATAGAAATACAAAAAAAAGAATTTTTTTTAAATATAAATATAGTGGAAGTGTTGTAGAACTAGTGAATTATTAGTGTAGGCGCTGTATAATGATTATGTTAGAATGTTGGGTAGCGATACTTCTGATTGCTCTCTATTCGATTGGATCATATATTAGGTCTATATTTGTGTAATCTTATTGGAGTTGAACGATTTCCAGTTGGTACTGAGTGTGTTGTATAGTTTCGGAGCTAAAAGCATGTAGAATCTTTTATAAAATGTCGTTGCTCTCGGAACTGGCGTGTAGATGTTCGTTGTTCATCTTGTGTTGTGTTCATGATTTATTACTTGGGGTAAGTAGTTGTTAGCATGGTAAAATTAGACGAGTCTCAACATAAATATTTGTCTTGTGTCTGTCTAGGGGATGTCAACAAATCAAAAATATATGTTATATCGTCGCTTTAATAAAATCTGTTTTTAAAAAAACAATAATTATTTAAAAAATAAATTAGGTACGAAACTTAAATTGGTACTTGATGATACAAAATTATTAGAATAATTTTTTGTAAAAAATTTTAGAATGGGACTTGTGGTTACATTTGGTTGGTTATTCATAATATTTAGTTTTACATGCTTTATTTATTTCCAGTGATTCTAAATTATTTAATTTAAGACCAACACTCTTTACATGTAAAATAGACAATACAAAATTTTTATCAAAACTATGATCATTTTCTAACAAATGGTTAGAAAATTCTGAAAACCCACTATTATTGAAACATCTCAATTGCTCATATATTAAAATTTCGACATGTTTTAAAATTTTGTAACAATTTAAGTTAAATACTAATTAAATATATTAATTAGAAAGATATACATATAAAATCAATTTTATCTAAAAATTTGTTGTTGCTACCGAGATTCGAACCTGGATCTCTATCGAATCTGAGGAAGGTACATTAACCAACTATGCTACAGCACACAGTATTTTTGACGACATTATATATTCTATCTCCCTCTTTATGTATATATATATATATATACGTGCACTCTTTTTGTATTTATGATTAGTTTTAAATAAGTCCTAACGAAGCTAATTTCGTAGTTTCATACAAAGTATTGTATTTTATTTAATGAAAATGATTTGATTTTACTATCACAAAGTGTTTTAAAAAAGTCCTACAAATTGAACGGTCTGTAACTATTAATTTTTAACATTTTGTAATTTTGCCTCAATTCAGATTTGTCTCCGTAATCTTGGCTTCAAGATTTAAAAAAAAATATATTTCGTATATACAATAATTTTCCATATTAAGACAATTTTATGGCACACGGAAAATGTATTTAATGGTCGCGGTCTTTCTTATAATGCTTGTATTGTCTTAATTATGGCATTTAAATAAAATTTCAATTGACATTTCTAAATAAATGGATTTTAACCACAAAGTTGATTTTGATAATTTTAAAAATACCAATATTTTTCAATGTTTAAATGTAAGTTTTATATTTTTAATGTTACTCTGAGATATTAGTGTAATTAATTGAGCTATTGAAAGCATTCTGTGTTTAACTTAAATTTTTTGATTCAATTTCATTTTCTTATCAACTTATTATGTATTTGTCATTCATTGTGTTCATTATGTATGATAGTATCTGTAAAAGTTGGTTTTCTATTAAAATATCTAAAATAAATGTTTTTTTTTTAAATAGATTCTGGTGAAGAAACAATAATATGTTTTTTGTTAGTTATGACATACTGAAGAAGAAAATGGTATTTTTTGAAACCGGTAGATGTATTTAAACTCAATTCAGTGGTTAATAAAACAAAGATAGTAAATAAAAAATATGAATTTTAACCACAAAGTTAATATTGCTAATTTTAAAAGTATTATTATATATTTACATGTGTACGCTTATGTAAGTAGATATTTAAGGACACCGTGTCCCATCTCTTGTTAGTTACTTTCTGAGTGATGATGGTGGCTGTTGATGGTGCTAATGCATCACAACAATCTTCCATATAGCAGGATGGGAGGTAGTTCAAAATGTAATTTATTCGGACACGCTTATTATGAACACGTAACAGTGGGCAGGAAACGGATACAACTTGCTAAACTTGCTATTAACGAGAATGTGCCAAAGGCAGTGACATCAAGCAAACAATTAAAATTACACAAATTAGATGTATCAATTAGAAAGATATGTACAGTGGGCGACTCAGGATCATAACTTGTGGAGCTGCATTACAAGCTGAGTCTCATCTGAAGCCATGCCAATACTGATATAAATGGTTTCATATAAATTACCAACTCAAACGTGACAGCATGAAGTGTTCTTTTTAGGTACACATATAAATATTTATGCTGTTAACTCGCCAATATCGCGGATGCATCGGCTTGGTAACAAATTGAATTTCGTTGACGTTTTTTGTTACAGCAACATGCTTGCTGAAGAAATATTTGAATAGGGTGTCCAGCGGAAAATTTTCAAGATTCAATTGTAGTTGCTCGTAAACCATCACGGTGAAGTAAGCGGCAGGAGTATTGTTCAAGGAGCGTGATTTGCCTATTTGTCAATCGCAATGAGTCACTGGTCGGAAGCGCACCGTGCGTTCGCGGTTGAGCAATATTTAAAGTGCGGTGATTCATTGGATCCTGCGCTTTTTGTACTCATTTTAATATTCGACGAGTAAGCGATGGGCCGAGCACGCAACTTATCTGTAATTGTGTTTAAAAGTTCAGACAAAAAGGAACAATGGTTAACCAAACTTCTCCGAGACCATCAACAGCGACGCCAGAACATATGGCTCAAGTTCGACGTAAAATTATGGCCAAGCCGCATAAATAGATAAAGAAGATTGCAGCCCTTACTGGAATAAAAAAATCAACAGTGCACGTTATTTTTTAAAAAAAACTACAGTTTCACCTATACAAACTGCAAATCGTGCAGTTTCTCAACGAAAATTACTATTCTTTACGTGAAACCTTAACGAGAACGATTCTGGAACGTTCTGGAACAGCACGAACGCTTGGAAACATATTGTTTGCTAACAAAGCACTTTTCATATCGATGGCTACATTAACAAACAGTACATGAGATACTGGTCCCCCGACAACCCAAGGGAACGCCATTAAAAACGTTTGCATTGTCCAAAAACGATAGTGTGGTGTGCAATTTCTGCCCCAGGAATAATTGACCGTTATTTTTTCTACCAGCGAGAGACAGCCACTGCTGACGTTTATTGCCGAATGGTCGACGAGTTTTTGGTATCGCAACTGCAGCTGTTTCCCGGGTTCAACAACAGAACAATTTTAGCAAGACGAGGCCACTCCACACACAGCTAGAGTTTTAATGGAGAAGCTGATGGGAATTTTTGCCAATAAATTAATCAGCAAATACGGAGACATACCCTGGGCACCTCGGTCACCGGACCTTACATCGTATAACTTTTTTTGTGGGGATTACGTCATGAAAATATAGTCGAGAGTTTACAGCAACAATCCTTGAACAATTCAGACCCTACAAGAAAATATCCACCGTGAAGTTGCTGCCATTGAACCAACACTTTGCTCTCGCGTGTTTGCAAATTTAAGAGTTCGATTGCAAGAGTGTCTTGAGAAAAATGGACGACGTTTAGACAATATTGTTTATAAAACGTAAAATCCGCATCGTTAAACTCAATTTTGTATAAATAAAATATGAGAATAACATTTTAATTTTTGTTTTTATTTAATATTAAATTTGAAAATTTTCCACTGGACACCCTTTTACCTGGTCAGTTTCACTTTAAATCTATTCAGTTTTTCCTCCTTTTTTAATGTTTTCTGGCATTTAATTAAAAATCTTCATCGCACAACACACCATCGATTTCTGAGATTTGGTCTGTCCATGGCTGTCATTACCGTTGTTCACATTTGTGTGAATGGCGCACCCCGGTTCTTTTTCGATCAACAATAATCATCCACTTTGTCCCTTGTGAGAATCGTGATCAACACGAACTTCCACTCTCTTGACTGTGAGATCTTAGACCTGTCACCAGAGAAGTGGCTGTTGCCATTACTACTTGGTCGGTCCAACGGATAGGGAATCATTTTCTTTTTCTTCCACTTCGTCCTTCGACGTGGCCCATCCCAACAAGCTTCTCCAACCTATCTTCTCTTTTCCGCGAGATACCCAAAAAAATTGAATATTTCGTCTCAGGCTGACTTGAAAGTCCATCATTGATGTTCAATTCCTGCAGAATAGAAACATTAGTTTAAATAGTAACATGTGTCTCCAGCATCACATCTCAAAGGCATCAATCCGTCTTCTCTCCTTCGCTTCTCGAGTCCATGATTCAACGCCGTATAAAATACACCCAAGACGATACAAGTCTCACCTTTGTTGTCTTGGACATTTCGCCATACTTATTTTATTTAATACTTTACGTATAATGAAACAGAATTTGCGTAAATTTTAATAGCGTGAGTTTTAATTCCACTTTACTTTTTTACTTTCCGATAATCCACGGAATAACTAAAGTTTATTTGAAACATACATATAACATTATTAATCCATTATAGTATAATTATTATTATTCTGCAATTCTACGGTAACTAACAAACTAACTACGACACCCTCTCTCTAACCAGAACATTAATTTGGCGGATATTAAGGCTGTCTTCGGGTAGTATAATGCATCCCTTAATTGCAGTCCGCGGTGCGCCGCTGCAGTGTATAATGGATACCGTCTTGGATTTCAACAACCTTAATTCTTTGAAATATACTCCTGTATTTCTATAAAGTGAATGTGTACTTCGAGTTTTAAAATGCGTAACAGTTTTACTGAACAATTTTTAATATACTTGTGTAAATATATTTATTAATCTATTCATTCATTCTATAATATTATTGCTTTAGATGAAATATAGATTCTACGGAAGCTCTGGCCGCGCAGTCGTCACCATCAACCGCTTACTTTATGGTGTTTTCGCCGATTGGTTTTTTGTTAATGCATTTTGTATTGCTCTCCCTGGAATTGTACAAACTGTCACATTTGACGACTACATTGATAAAATAAAAATAAATAATTGAGCACGACGCGATAAGATCATGAGACATAGATGAGACAACAGAAATCTCACAGACCTGGCCGATTAAGTAAGATCTTTAAAGCCTACCGAAATAAATGACACTATGTAGATGGAGAATTATATTATTATTTTTAATATCCTCTTAATTTTCTTATTTTTAATTTGAAATGTTTGCAATATTTATCCGCTTTCATTTTTTTTTGTTTATTTTATCTTATTATAGTATGCACTATAAAGTTATATGTAAAATGTTTTTATACTGTAAATAAATACATTATATGCAACTTGACACTGACACGTTACTCAGATTCATTCATCAACTTCAATCTTAAATAATGAATAAATCATAATTCCGTGCAACGCCGGGTGCAGACCGCTAGTCATGTATAAAAATACCACCACAAACAACAAGATATTTTACTACAAAATTTACATAATATAAAACGGCATTCCAATTCTTCGGAATGACTCCAGCCACCCTTAACAAGCTGGCAACTACCCTTGTGCACTTTATTAGTCCCCGCAGCGCCGGAAAACGGGTGCGACCCTTTCATATAAGAAAATGTGACTCTATTAAAAAAGCTTTTAGTGCCGCGCGCGAGGGCTGCGGGTCGTCGTCAACATTTATTATCCGAAATATATAACGTAAACCGGGGAAATGTACACCGCGAACACAACCTCTTTAAGGCTTCACGGGGAAAGTATGTTAGGTACTTTTGCACGTCTTATGTGCACACACATATGTACGTGAATGATGAACACTTTTAAAAAGAGCGCAGAACTGGATAATGTATCCGACATTTGTTGCCCATAACAGTACTCGTAGAATTGATAGTTTCACTTGAAAACGTAACCGTTTGTATTCTCATCTCGACGATATTGGTCAGTTTCAACATATTATACAATATATTAAAACAAATTAATGAAAGATAAACAGAAAAAATCTATCTAACCAAAATATATGTGTAAACCATTTAACCTTTACCATACCGTGATAGGAAATATTCGTATGCAACCACGCTGTCAACTTGCGTTACTATTAAGTATTTAGATTTTTTTTAGCATTATTAATGAGAAAAAAAACTTTTACGAGCTTAAAATAGTTAATGCCGTCTAAATATCGAGCAATTAATGTAAAAATATATATATTATTCGTAGCATTTATTCACACAAGTTCCATACAATACGACATTCCTTCATATTATTCTTCATTTAATTAGTGAGAAAGATAGAAAATTATATTCGTATTAAATAAATATTAGATATTATATGGATACAAACCTATTTTATTATATTTTTTAAAGGAATGATATATAGGATAAAGGAATGATATTTATGGGGGGTGATTACAGGGTTTACAACCTGTCTTCGGCTAGCTTAAGTGATCACTTTATATATTATATATATAACGTTCACCAATTCTCACACTTCAATCTTCATATTTTATTCGAAACGAGTCTAAGTAATAACATATATAGAATTTTCAAAAATTTTATGAAATATGGAGTGTGAGGGGTAAGAATTAGTGAACGTTATATATATATAAAGTGACCACTTAAGCCAGCTTAAGACAGGTCGTAAGCCTTATAATTACCCATACTTCCATATATTTTCCATTAAATATAATAAAGTAGCTTCGTCTTTATGAGATCTTCATTCGCAACTATCCATCCAGTTTATTTTGAACATTCTTCTGTAGATCCACATTTCAAATACTTCAAGGGGCCTCATCATTTATCGGTGAGTTTCGATGCACATATTTTATTAACCCATTCTCCGCGGGTGATTCATATATGAGTCGCGACTTATATATGGGCGGATGACTCAAATATGAGTCGCCGTGTTTCCGCCACCGCTAGTACATACGCGCTCAGGAGTAGTGAAAATTGTACCAATATTATTTTTAATCCTCATCCTACCAACATCTGTCGATATTTGTTGAGGATTATTAGCCATCTTATAAACAATCACGAAATAATAAACGTCCTCGTATCATCCAGTATTGCTCAGTTATTCAAATTCTCAAACTCAGTTTATGCGTATAGAATGTACTGCGTTTTAAACTATAGAGATAAATTTAATGTATGTATTTAAAAGCTTGTAAATAGTGTGCATTGATCTTAGAAATCAGCGCCGGCACTGATCACTACTTCACTCTAGTACATATGAATATCTCTACAAATGGCGCTAGTGTAGGGGACTAGTTTGTGTATAATTTTGTTTAAGTTATTTTGTAATTATCGTTTTCATTTCTGCATTTGTTTATGTTCGTGAAGACATTTGAGAACCTTCGCTATCGATTTATTAAAAACAAATCATAAATTTGTTGCATTATCGTAGTGTAAAGTCATAAATTATAATACCGCCGAAGAGTGGCGCGTATGAAAGATGTCATGCGTATTTATGAACGCGATCAATGGGTTAATATATATTACGCACACCCCTGTCTTTATATTTATGAGCATTATCATCCCACTTCTTACTTTTTTAATTTATTATACAATTAAAATTCCACCATTTTACATTTTAAATTCAAATAATGTATTTAATACATGTCACTTCTACGTTGAGCAGAGTTTATAAATGATTACGTGTTGAATTATATTAAAGTTTCACTTGTAGATTGTGACGTCGCCGCAAACCGAGAGTCGGATATATCATAAGATGTATTTACCTTCGCGTGCCTTTGACGCGACGCTTGTCACAACCACCGCAAGGTGCTCGAATAACTAACAAAGGGAGATTTAAACAGGCCTGTTTACATCACGTATTCCTTCAAAACAAAATAACATTTTCAAATTTAAATAAATAATAATGGTTGATTTATTGAATGCCAAAAGTGCTGTCTGAGGTGGAAATACGTTTAAATCAAATGCAGATTTTTGTTAATTTATTTGTATAAAATATTTATAATTAAAACGCTTGGGTTAGTACAGACCATGGTGAAGAGTATTATTATCACTATTAAAAAGCGTAAGTTGCAATGGGCGGGCCGTATTTCAAGACACGGACATAACCGATGGATAAAGAATATTCTTGAGGATATCCACGAGAGAGAAAATGATGCAGAGGACGTCCAAAGTTGCGATGTATGTACCAAGTTATCAAATCAGTGGAAGCGACAAAGCAGGGTTGATGAGTATGACAATATGTAATATACATGTAATGAATAGATTTATAACAAAAAAACAGTATTTTTTTTGAATAACAGTATAATATATTAAATAAAATAACAATAACTTTATGAAACCACGAAATTTATTACGTCAACTGGTTTTGCTTATCTCAAGCTTCATCAGGGCATATTTAAAACTGATTATAAATACACAAATGGTGCACTTATATATACGTAAAAAAGAAGATAGAATATAAAATTACATGTGAAAGAGAGACAGAAGACATATATAGTTTAATAGAACAACAAGGGAGACACAATATAAAATTTTATGCGAAAGAGAAAGATTATAATAATACATATACAGATAAACGGAATATTAAGGGATGGAAAAATGCAGTGTTGGTGGATATTAAATTGATTTTAAAGAAAACATACCTAATATGGGGATAATTTTTTATTAAGAATTGGCGTACCACTATTTATTGCTTTTTTTTTATTTCAAGGGCTTCTAAATTGTCCAATCGGAGGCCAAATCAGATTTTATGGAGGATATTGATCCATATGTTATTATTAAAAGAATGGTCTTTTTCAATAATATGGTTGGAAAATTCTGAGAAACCATTACTGTTTAAACATTTAAGATGTTATTTGACACGAATATTGACATTACGAGCCATTACATAAAAACATTACTCGTATATTTGAAAATATTATATAACCTTAGAACACAAATTACGAAATAAGTTTGATTATGTATTTTCGTAGAAGTTGAAATGACAACTCTGTTTGGTGAGGGTCCACGTCTCAGATCTGTACTGGGACCACACACTGATTGTAGGTTTTTTTAGTCTTTAAGTTTAATATACTGGTAAAAATAAGAAAATATTAAAAATTGAAAAAAATAATAATTGTATAATGCTGTTTCAGGGAAAATATTAATATCAAATTCAGTCCATAGTTAGCGATAGTGTAGTGGTACTCGAAGTGTTTCCACATATTAACATATATACAACTTACAAAAATTTTATAGATATTGAGATTGATTAATGGGTGAGAATGGTGAACGTTATATCTATATAAAGTTATCACTTAAACAAGCCGAAGAGAGGTCGTAAGCTCTGTAATTGCCCATACTTTTCTATTAAATATAATTTTTAATAGCTTCGTCTCTATGAGATATTTATTATTTGTTTAAGGTTTGTTTTTATTTTGGTTTTAATGATTTGTTTTAGTTTATTTCGAAATAGAAAAGTCTATGCTTTAAATATGTCTGAAACATCGAGTACCTAACATATAAATTCGCCAGAGAACAAAGGTAGCAGATATTGACCAAAAAATGCAAGATGGGATGATAGTACGGAGAGAAAGAAAGGATCTTGGAGTGGATGCCTCGAACGGGTAGAAGAATTATTGGCCATTACCAACCATGATGGAGCGACGACATCAGAAGAATGGCTTGCAACAGAAGGATGAATAGTTCTGAAAACAAAGAGAATCAAAGGTGACGCAGAACGAAAGAGGCTCAGCTCGGTTTCCAGTTCTCCTTATACATAAATGATCCCCTGACAGGCGTCTTCACGCTGACCGGAATGCGCCTGCGACTGTCACTCAATCATTCATCCACAGACATTACATTTATTTATTTATTTAGAACAACAACTGAGTTGAATAAAAATATAATGTATGAGTTATATACATATGTACATTTAACAACAGTATACAACAATAGAGACATGCATCTCCAAATAAAAAAGATCTTAAATTATGGGAGTTGCCATCGACATTTATATAAAAACAAAATCAAGATCTATAATAATACAATGTGAAAATTAATAACAAAATGATATTTTATATAATAACGTTGAGATATTGATTAGATTAAAACTTAGAAATAAGAAAGATGTTATTTTGAAAATTTTTAAGCATTTTAGAACCTCTATTTTGTAGACGTTTATAATTGCTGCTAAGTTATTGGTATATATATGCAGTCTACGGGCAATGTACGATGCGTTCCAAATTATGACATTTTTAAAATACCATGCTCATTAGGTTTGCTCGTCGTTTTATTTTCATTAAAATAAACTTTGTACTACACACACGTTGGGTTATACTGTCACTACTATAGTTTTGAAAAGGTGCATTTCCTCTCATCATCAAGTGATAACTAAACTAATTACAGTAGTGGGGCGGTGCTTGGAATGAGGAAGTTTCGGTCTTTAATTGGACAGTAAAGGTAAAGTGTTAGGGAATGTGATGTTATAGTATAAACAATAGCATGCAGTAGGTATTGATTTAGATTATGCTGTTACCAATGATATTATATAATCATATGTAATACAATATATGTACTTTAGTTTAACCAACGTCTTTGGACAAAGTAAATCCATCGTTTATACGACCCTATCATGTATTTATTTATAATTTTAGAGTTTTACTAATAGTGTTTTCAAAGTTTATGTTTTAACGTAAAATAATACTTTCTTATATACCCATATAATAAATGTATTAACGTTTTCAAGAACACTTTTTATGACTGAACATGATTCTTTTATTGTTTGAAAATCCTTCACGGTTCAAGGTTAACGTAGGAAATAGTTCTGCCAATTGTTTTTTTGTTTTTCTAAAATCAAAAACTAATCCATTCACCAAATTTAAAGAAAAATTATAAAATCAACACGTTGAAAACAGTAAAATAGTAAAATTCGCGAATTAGTAAAAGAGGAAGTAGACACTTCAATGATTTTCACGCAGTTGTAACCTTCTCTAATGTTATTCTATTAATAAACAGCATAGGTAACGACTCCATACAAAACGGATCAACCGAAAAGAATTTTCAATTAAGTAAATAGCCATTTATATGACTTGAGCAATTCACTAGTTTAAAGACAGGACTGAGTGATGTAAATAGCACGATGCGGCGAATAAAAAAAGAGCGCCATGAGTACAGCGGTGAGTTTTTAGAACTAAGCTATTAAAATCTCCACTGGTATACAGATGGCACTAATTGCAAAATAATGTTTTAATTTATATTTGTTTCCCAGAAAACCAACGTGCGTGTAGTACAAGTTTAGTTTAATAAACATTAAAATCATCGTGTTGCACCACAATTTATATTTATATTTTGAAATAATTTTAAAACTCTACAAGACCTGATGGAGACGGCCCCATAAAAAGTCGTGTGTGTAAACGCGCGACGAACACAATTGCATTAGAAACTTCGCCAACGGCAATGTGATGAGAATTGTCTTTCCCGATGGGAACTACTAGGTGTGCAGGAAAGTTCTCGAAACTTTTTCGTTTAGCAGTCGTCCGGAGCGGTGTTGGCAATCGTTTTAAAAGAAATAATATTTCCTGCAAGGGGGTCGTAAATATGGGAGAATGATTCAAGTTTTCAAATTTATCGAAGTTATCGGCTCTTTAGCTGTCGGCGGGAGATTTACTTTTGATGCATCGCAGCACGATGTGCACCGTAGCGAGGTTTGCGTACTTCAGGTAGACGCTTTGTGTAAGACCAGTGTTTTTACGATAAATCCACGGATCGCCTGTCGCGCCTGTCCTAACGCCTATACCTCAAAGCACGACTTTCTGTCTGCGTGTTTGTCTATGACTGTATGAATGAAGTATATAATTCATGTTGTCATGTGATCAGTGAGCGTACTGCTCTAAGTGCATATCAATTTTTACGTACAGGATGGCCCATAAAAAGTGAGAATATTTCGTAAAATGTGATATAATTACATCAAAATTAGTTTAACTATATCAACAATAGTTTAAATAGTTTACTAATTTACTTACTAACTTACCTATATTACGTTTTATTTCGACAATTTCCGGTCGCCATCTTTGATTATTAATTTTCCCATTGTTTATATTTGTTTTTTTTTTTATTGTTGCCCAGAATGACAAAAATCACTGCAGAAGACCGTATTCTGATCAAAAATTTGCGAATTGAAAAACGTTGGGATGCTGGGAAAATGATCAAAGAGTTTCAAAACAAAGCCCGGAGTATAGCTGAACATTACAGCGTAACTGGACATTACAACAGGACGGAGCTCCATCTCACACAGCCAGAAATACAATCAACTTTCTTCGTCGTGAGAATGTTAATTTGATCGAGCCAGGCATGTGGCCACCGAACAGCCCAGATTTAAACCCACTAGATTATGCAATATGGAGTATTTTGATGATTTCTGATTAACCAAATATTGTGCAAAAAAAATTACATTAAGAATTATAATTAATTATATTATGTTTTGAAATAACTCGTGTGTTACGAGATGTTCTCATTTTTTTGGGCCACCCTGTAGTGCAGATAAGATTGCTGCAGTGAAAAGAAAAAATCTAGATAAAGGAGTCCCACTGGTAGCACCTCAGGTAGGTCATGTTCTTTCTGGTATCTGGTTCGTTCCTTGAGCCCCTACCTGTCTTGTTCTTGTACCAAATTCCCGCCACCTAACCTACGTCGCAATCAGTGGCCTGCAGTGGGTATAGATTTAGGTTGTGCTGTTACCAATGATATTATACAATCATATATAATATATGTACTATATATGTTGTATGTAAGATTATGAACTTTCGTTTAACCAACGTCTTTAGACAAAATGAATCCGTCGTTTATACGACCCTACCATGTATTTATTTGTAATTTTTGAATACTCTTAATAGTGTTTCTATAGTTTAAGTTTTAACGAAAAATAATACCTTATTACCCATATAAAATCAATATAAAAAATGTATGGACGTATTTAAGAACACTTTTTATGACTGAACATGATTCTTTTAGTGTTTAAAAATACTTCACATAATTACTAAACGAAATGATTATTTTTATTAAAGGTAAACGTAGGAAATAGTTTTTCCCAAATCAAAAACAAATTCATGCACCAAATGCACCTCGAATGCAAAGAACGGCCACACGTTAAGATAGTAAAATTCGCGAATTAGTAAAAGACGAAGTAGACAATTCAATGATTAGCACGCATTTGTAAGCATTTCTAATGTTACTCTGTTAAAAAATAACGTAGGTAACGACTCCATACAAAACGAATCAACCGAAAGGAATTTTCAATTTCTTAAATACTTGACTTGAGTAATTCACTAGCTTCAAGATAGAACAGAGTAATGGGAATAGCTCAATGCGGCGAACGCACAAGAGCGCCATACCTACAGCGGTGAGTTGTCGTGGTAGTTTTTAGAACTAAGCAATTAAAGTCTCTATTGGTACACAGATGGCACTAATTGTAAAAAATGTTTCCGTTTATGTTAATCCAATTATTTAATTTATATTTGTTTCCCAGATTTTTTAGTAATGCACACCTTTTGTACTTGTGTGCACTGCATGCTCCTGGTCCCAATTTCCAACCCTCTTGTACAAACACTTATTATTATGCCAAACTCTCACACCTGACAGGCCAAGAATTGAAGTAATAATAAATAAATAAAAAGTTTCCTATTAAAAAGTGCAACTCACAAACTTTGTCTGTCCTGTGAGGTTGACAACGTTTTCACCTCAATCAATAATGCGATCAGCTACGGCTGGCGAGACAGTTCGCGGCGATTCTGCGACAGACGGACGGGCATAGAAAATAATAAAAAAATGTCTAGTTGCATATCTGATGAGCGCTGTTATGAATGTGATCAAGGATTGATGTTATGTTGTTGCTATTATTGTATATTAAAACGCGTAAAAAAATGTCGGGTGCCACTGAAATACCCCACGAACGTATTGTCTTCATTTTACTTGATTCGTATAATTTTATCAATTTGTTTGAGTGTACTATTTTTTAATTTATTATGTACTATTTATTTAATTCCGTAGAAACTTATTATCAGTTATTATTGATACACTGTTTGTTTCTTTAAAAATAGAAAAAAAAAAGAAAAAAAAACAAATTAGGACACGCTGTATGACAGGATAATTGACTGACGACAAAAATTTTCAAATTCTACATTAAATAATGAAATATGTAAATAGAATTTAATGTATCATACTGTAGTCAAGAATTTTTAAAATGTATATTTTTTTGGAATTGTATAGAGAAAATTAAAATTAAAATTTTAATTATATTTTCCCCCTTAGTGGAGTATTGAGTTATTATATCTTAGATGAATATAAATACCTAATAACAACAGATCTTAGATTACTGATAAATTTATTATGTATTGTTATTTTGCTTAAAATCATTGTTAAATCTGTTATGTCATACTCTGCATAAATATAAATAAAGTAATAACGATAACTGCTTTTAAACTTTGAGTAATAGTATTACATCAAGCTGGACGTAGAGTAATATCGTTGTAATACAAACAAGCACCGTAACATTTGTCGCAGTCATCAGAGCGCGGCACAATAGCCCGTTCCGTCCGGCGTCTTTCAAAGAATTCCAATAGATAACTTAGTTTGTATTTACCATCGCGTTTTACATTATTAGCCTGTTTTTTCCCACTACTGGATATTGGTCTCACCCAATGATATACATGAATAAAACCCGAAGGAATCCCACCCTATCCCGGAACCGTTCTGAGAGTTGTTTACTCTCGCTTCGATTCCACTCAACAAAGCAACGCGTGCAATATTTTACAATATATTTTTAAGTTATAGCAGTTACTTACGTTCCAGCAGTTAGGTACCTCGTGGCGCCCCTTGATAGTTAACTTTTTCTTTTCCCATATTATATGGCATAATTATTGTCATTAACTGATATAGGTTGGCTCCGATATCATCGTACCAGAGCCATACCTGTACAATATATAGCAATTTGACTTGAAATTCACCCAAGGATAATGAGAGCAGATCCACGACATCCCCAGGAGGCTGTTCGATATCTCCCCCCACACAATAATAGGGTGATACCGCGCAGCCTCCTATACCAAATTTGCTCTCATTATACCCGACCTTTATTTTACTTGTATTATTTGTTTTACTTCCCTGGAAGGGAAAAAGACGGCACAAAAATAAATACAAGTTAGAAAAGGGTACTCACCTCACGCATCACTGCCGGCAGATTTAACCCTCATCGTGTATCATAATATAGATTAGTTAAACTATATAAGTTAATGTAATAGGGTTAGATAGGTTTGACAAAGAAAAAAATTATAGCAAAAACAATTTACATTATCTTATTATTAATCTCACCCAGTCATCTCTGTCTTCAGCTTCCTGTTCATTTTTCGCACTCCTCTCTTCTGGTGTCATCGGTCCATTTAGTTTGAGGACGGTCAATACTGCGTCTTCTCGACAAATATGTCCAGCTCTTTGCTACTTGAGTATCCAAATTTTGTGAATTTGTTCATTGGGTAACTTTTTAATTGTGATTGACCAATAGGTAAACGTCCACGTCTCTACTGAGTGTATATATATATATATAAGTACTGAAAGCACGTACTAGTTGTGGTCATTAGTTACGTATTTATTTATTAAACTTTATTGACATGCATGTTTTTGTTGTAACAGAGGTTATAATATAACATGATAAACATAAGATATAATTATATTGCAATTAAGTTTATACTCGTAGTTTATTGTGTGGGATGGAGTAGACTCCAGCATTGTCCTGGCTGTTTTGCTAGGCAACCGCCTGTGTTAAAGTAGCCAGTTTTTTTTTTGTGCTGTTGTGGTGTTACTTAATTCAAGAAAGATAAAGATTCGACAAGAATAAAAATAAAAATAGAAAAATATATATATGTAGTGATTCTATTGTAGAACTAGTGAATTATTAGTGCAGACACTGTATAATGATTATGTTTAAATATTGGATAATTTATCGTTGTTTAATATTGAATTACTAAATACTAATTTTACTCTTGCAACACCTTCCTCACCATAAGCCATGCTAAAACTTAATCATCTGAACACAATTAAGAGCAGATCACAATTACTTTAGCTACCATTCTGATTTACATATAATCTTAAATAACCATCCTCTATAATATAATGCTAATTACATGCAAAAACTGTACAGATATAAAATAAATAAATGGATGATTTTAAGAGAATTATAATTACAATAATTTCTTGGAGTTTTAACGTTTTTCGTGTTCAGTCCGACGAAAGAAAAATAAAAGATTGTTTATTTTTCAGAATCCATTCGCCAGAATTCAAGATCTTAAAAATATACGAAAGCTTTTATATTTTTATCTACATCACATTATTTCGTTATTCATATAAGATAAGAAATGTATTGATTATATTATATTTCATATGCGACCAAAACGAAAAGAATTACATTTAAAAAAATAAAATAAATTATACCTACGTAACGTATACAACGTGTACCTAAAAGACAATCATTTATTTTTCTTTTGCTTAGCATTGTATATAATATAATATATTACAACAAGTGTTTAAAACTCGTCCCAGGACGTCGTTTAAGCGTTGCTTTTTCTAACCTATATCTTCTTTCACATTAATTAACACAACAGATGCTTTTTAATAACCATTCTCAAGAAACTACAAAGTAAAGTAGAAGTTAAATAAAAACGATTTTGATGAATGAAGCTTAAATAATGTAGGCATTAAATTATTATTATTTTTAAGAGAACACTTTTTGTTATGAAGTTACATTTTAATTAATTATCATAATTAATTCTAGATTTCAACATTTCCTAGTGTGGTTTACTCAAATTTATTCGAGAGATTCACCGCAATATAAAGTTGATTTGCTTTCAAAAATGGAATAATAGATGTATCAATTCGAAAGATTACAGATTATAAATTAAAAATTTGTCGAAAATTTAGTGAAATTGTGAACGCGCTTCCCCGGATAGGAAGAGGTCCAAGTTTGAGTATGTATGCTTGTATTTTTAATTTCAGTATACATTGTTTCATGAAGATGATACCATAGGCATCGAAACATATAGAATAATTAATAAATAGTGGTTTAAATAAAGTATTTTGTATAATTATTAATATAAAATGATATTTTTTATTTATTATCTTTGTTTTATAAACCGCTGAATTGAGTTTAAATACGTCTACCGGTTTCGAAAAATACCATTTTCTTCTTCAGGATGTGATAACTAACTAAAAACATACATCATTGTTTCTTCACCAAAATCTATTTTTAAAAAAACAACAATTATTTAAAAAATAAATTTAGTACCTAACTCAAATTGTTGCTTAATACAAATTTAGTCGAATAATTTTTAGGAAAAAAAAAATTAAAACAAAGATAATAAATAAAAAATATGAATTTCAACCACAAAATTAATATTGCTAATTTTAAAAGTAATACAAAATAAGGCTATAAAGTAATTTTGCAAATATTGAAGAAGCAAATATTTAATTTTCGAGGAGTAAATAATTTAACTGTTGCATAAATGTGTCGTAAACTATCGGATTTATGTTTCCACAAATAATATCTGTAAAATGCCCCTCGTCCCGCAAATAATATTCCAAATCCCTCTCGTATATAATTAATTTTTTCTCTATTTTTATTAGCTTTTTTTTTATTCCTGTCGAATCTTTGAATTAAATAACACCACAACAGCACGAAAAAAAATGACTACTTTAATTCAGACGTCAGTCTAGCAAAGTAGCCAGTACAATATATTAAAGGTGGAGTCTACTCCATTGCATACAATAAACTACGAGTATTATACTCAATAGCAATATAATTGTATTTTATGTTTATCACATATTATTATAATATTTTATATTCACCTCTGTTACAACAAAATCGTATCTATTCATTTATCGTCGCGTAAGTTGTTCCAATTTTAAATATTTAAATAAATGTATCTTTGGTGACTCGTGTTTCGTGACTCGTGACTCGAAAGGGTCACCAGTATGCGGATTACATTTATGATGTATCAGATAGATGTATATGAAATGTCACCAATATAGAACCTGGTATTTGTGTGAGTGTTTGTGGCTAGAGCGGGCGTGTTATAAATGAAAGAGTACTTAAGATAGTTGAGTTTATTTACAGAAAAAGCACAGTTGAAATTAAACTGTTTGTTACATTACACAAAGTTCAAGTTAAACATAGTTCGCTAAAGGCGGAGCCGATGTGTGTGCGACAAGATGTGTCCGAGGAGCTGACCAAGAGAAAAGTGATCGGTTTTTACTAACTTCTAGGACTTGTCCGTCGCGATGTATTGTTATCAGGTGTGGGCGTGAGCAGGGCTCCACAGATTTTTATGTTACGGTACTAGCTCTAGGTGGCAGATCAACAGTGTTATACAGGAGAACAAAGCGTAACAAACAGAACACAGAAGGCAGCCACTATTCCCATGATCAAGATGCCCCAGATTTTATGGATCCAAAATCTTTAAGCCACCCGAGAACCCACAACCGTGAGGAATAATTTTCCTCGGACATGAAAGACGACCGATAATGATGATGACCATAGCATAATTGGTAAAACAATTTGCCGGCAATATAAAGTTTCGAATTCAAGTCCCGGCGGTAAATACAGAGTAAAGAATGAAAAAATAAGGAAATAATGTAAAGCTGATATTAGTATAGTAAGTAAAATTAAAAAAGGATCACTTACATAGTTTAGTCGTATGGAACGGATGAATGAGAAGAGAATGGTAAGAAAGATATACGTCACCAGAAGTAGAAGACGTTCGCGGAAGACTTGGCACGACCAAGTAAACCAGATACTTGATGATGGTCCTGTTAGAAGTCTCAATAATCGGCGAGCTTGTATGAAAAGATGTATGAATGTGGATGAGGCGAGAATTGTGTATCCTCTCTAATCTACCCCCAAGGAAAAACGGCGTGATGGTACAAAAATTTCAATATTGTATCATACATAAAAACAAATTAAATGGTCAATTATTTAAAGAAATATTTTCCTCGATAGGAAAAATTTCAGGTTCGTATCCCGGTGGTAGATAATCAAATATTTTTTTGGTAAGATGAAAAATAAATCAATTTAATTCGTGTTTCGTTTTTAATATCACAGAACTGTGATCCAAAATTGCAACTTCACTACAAAAAAATAATTCATTTTGTTGCCATCGGGATAAAAATATAATTATTAATATTTTTTATCAGATTTGTCACGGTGTTATTGTTATTTTAAGCCATTCTTAAAAGAATAGAAGAATAAACAGACCAACGATGTAAAGGAAATAAGATGTAAGTTCCTACGTATACATTTTTTAAATTCCGCTTATCTAACCTTTTTTTGTTGCGAGAACCTTAGGGAAAAATTAAAACAATTCTGTCCGAAAATTGTGAGCACTCTGTTACAACAATGGGCAGTATTTTTCGCCATATTTCTTATCGCCGGAGCTTATTACAGTTTTTTACCCCCGGCGTCTCGGCGTCACGGGGAGCTTGCTCCAGGGTGGACCCGATTTCATTACGTTGTAAAGTATGAACATTTCACCATTGACATCCACGAAGTATAAAAATGATACCGTCCTTCATTAACTCGTTCCGTGAAATTTCGCAGCACGTCTTGGTGTCATTATTTTCATACACAGACTATCGACAGATCGTTGAAAACCTCAATAGATAATCCTTAGTATATATAAAATTAAAGTAGCATTTAGGAGTGTGGGGGTGGTCCTCCGGCGCTGGCTCGGAGCATGGGCATTTCATGAGTAAACTCTTCAACTTGGACTTGTCCGTGCGATAATCGTGATTGCAGGATTAGAAAGAATAGCTCATCGGATCCCCCGGAACTATGATCTATTAAGAAATGAAAGGAATCTCGGACACGTCATCGGTATTGGTCTCTCACTGGGGGTTGCTGGGATGGACGATGCCGGGAATAGCACTGGCTAGAGAGACCTAACGAAGCATTCTGCGACCTGGACAGGGTGAATTTCGGCCGGACTGTGACCGAGTTATGCCACCGCAACACATAAATGTGACGTCCACCCTCCCCTTTTGGGGGTGTATGATTTCTATAGCTTCTCTCTGGCTGCCTTGTGAATTTAATGTGATAACGAGTCTCGCGTCAAATTGTACAGGTATGGCTCTGGTACGTTATACCGGAGTCAAGCTAAAATGGTATTATCTTATGAATCTAAACGAGAGTAAGCAACTCTCAAAATGTTAAACGATTCGGGTTAGGGTGTTAATAAATATAACATCTAGAAGTATTGAAGTTACACGTTACAAAATACACCATTTCAATTATTTATCTTTTACGGTAATCCGTATCGATTATGTGTATCGACATGCTGCATGAACACGTGTCATATATCGTGTGTGTGTATGTGTGTGTTGTATATGCAAATTAGAAGGGTTTTACATGTTATGTTTGAAATGATGAGATGTAATTAATGTGAGAGTTGTGATGCCTCAATTTTTATCCACCATTCTCGTGTCCGTTAAGATAGTCGCGAGATAAATTGTGTATGTGTTGTTTATATCGCCAGGTTAGATATCGAAAACGATAAACGTTGACACTTGATTTATTGTTAGGCATAATTTATATGGAGAAGCTAAGCTATAGAAAGAAGTTACAACGCGAATAGTTTAGAAATCGAATGACGGCTTTCCAGACGGTGGTTGCATGCAATATTCGGCAACCTAATATTTTAATATTTGTACTTAGGTTAGTCTATATGTTACAGTGGATGTTTATTACCAGTGAGAATATATTTTCACTGACGTTTCAGTGAAATCATATCCGAATGCGTTTCCACCAGTGGAAATATATTTCTACTGATGGAAATATAACTTCACATGCAGGTTTTAGCAAATGTATATTCTACCCTAACCTATAACTGAACCTAATTTAACTAACCTATGTGTTGAAAGGGAAATAAAAATGGCTGAGATTACAAACACGGTAGTTTATGCAGAAAATAATTTTATTTAATATAAATGAAAATACTATAAGCGAATAAAAGTGACAGTTGTAAACGCCACCCACGCTACCAAACTGTTTGTTGCCATGCTGTAGGGCGACATATCGATACTTAAGGCCAAATATTCCCGCGCGGCGTATTCTCGCTTGTCAACGAATACAAACTCACTAAATATAACCAGTGAATTTGTATCTTCATTGTTAGATATACATCCACTGATCGGCTTAACGAAAATATACTTTCACCAGTGAAAATATATTCTTACTGGTAATACAGATTCACTGTAACATATGCATTATATTGTCCCCCAAAGATCATTCTAGATTATTTTAATATTTACTACTAAACGTTGAGTTATTGTCACCACTATAGTTTTGAGAGATGCAGTCGCTTTCATTATTAGATGATAACTAAACTAAATAAAGTCCATTCGGATAATGGGGCGGGACTTAGGAAGAGGGTGGAAATTTTGGTCGTTAACGGTAATGTGGACAGTAAAGGTGAAGTGTTAGGGAATATTATGTTGTTAATTACATTATTGTTGCTAACTACAATACTGTATATAGTTTAGTTACGACCGCAAAGGAACTGCCATGTCAATTGATAATAGTATTCTAGATGTTCTGTGTCAGAACTTTAACAAACTTGTTGATTCAATTTCACTTCTCAAGAATGATACAGCGATACTTCGTGCAGCTTACAACAACCGAAATGTATAAATCTCGCGTAAGAAAGATTCGCGTATATTAGGATTGATTTATTCACCGCAGAGCCGTGAAACTGTATGAAAGTTGAGACAGCAGATGAAATGTGAAAACCGCACAAACTGGAAATTCGCAAATGTCGCCAAGTTTCGACTCCAGTGCAGAAAATGTACGAACACCATCATGAATGTATTGTAATGTGTTATTAACACTTGCGTTCGTAAGCGGGGTGCGAGGCTACCCCAGATTTATTGTCTTTCTGACGAATCTAAAAAATAAAATGATTTAAATACCATCAATATCATTAATATATGTCACGATATGTCAATATTGTCTATTATCGTCTGACATTTACATCAACCTGAGGTATTGAGCAACAAAGTTTTGAAAATTAATTTTCCGATATCTTCGGTTCATCATTGTAAATATTACAAAAAAGTCACAATACATTATAAATAATAAAAATGTTTGCTGTTGGGCCCTGCGGGCGGATACTGTGGCCGCTGCGCAGCCAGTACTTTCGTAGAATAAATATTTCAATGCGGAAATTCCATATTATATTGGTTTAACAATGCACCACGTAGTATACTTTGTCTTCGCAATATATTAATATGTTCAAGAACACACAATTACTGTATTTTTACTTACAAAGACTCTGTTATTAAATAAATATCAGATATCTCATAGAGACGAGGCTATTTTTATTATATTTAATGGGAAATATATAGAAAAATATGGATTACAGGGCTTACGACCTGTTTTTGGCTTGTTTACGTGATGGTGTAGTAGTACTCGAATCTAGTCCACATACTAACATATATACAACCTTCAAAAATTTGATAAATGTGGAGATTGAGGGGTGAGAATTGGTGAACGTTTTGTATATATATATATATTTATAAAGTGATCACTTAAGCCAGCCAAAGACGGGTCATAAGCCCTGTTAACCCCATATATCTTTATATTTTCCATCAAATATAATAAAAATAGCTTCATCTCTACGAGATATCTGATATTTGTTAACTTTTTCTTCATTTCCAAAAAGAAAAAAACTAAATAGCTATCTTAAATTGATATAATTATCATCAGAATATTATTAAAGTATAAACGCGAAGGACATAGTAAACTTAAAGGAATTGAATAATTTGAATAGGTTAAAAAATTAACTTGATATCTCAAATGAAGACGATTTTTTGTGTAAAATCATTTTGAACTGCAGTTATCAAGTGATTATATCTAATAATTATTCACAGCAATTTTAACAAATATTAAATATGGGTGACAACTATTGCATAATACAAAAATATTGTAAAAATAATAAAAATAATAGATAATTTTATAGATAGCGCCATTTTCGTAAAAACTTTCACCTCAATTGTTTATAGTTCTACAATTATCTTTCTTTTTAAAAATGAAAAATTGTTATTTTCACTTATAGAAATGACTCTTTGAAAGGGTACATTTTTAGTTCCTTCTTAAATAATGTCTCTGATGCACTGTTTCTTATGACGGAGGGCGGAGAGTTCCACGTTTTTGGGCCTGCCACCGCAAAGGTCCGTTCACTAAAATCGCAAATGATACCTTGCTGTTCCAAGGTCACTAAATACCATCGTATAAAACAAATCTTTCGCATATATTTATCTCCTATAGTAGTTGACATGTCTGTAACATTGTTTTAATGAAAAAATTATTGTCGGCATTTCGACACAGAAAAGTCAATTTTGACCAAAACGCCAGATTATACTGTAGGCGACCTGCACGCGCCATACAGTACCTAACTGTCTATTCAGACACTTGAGAGGAACATCAGTACGCACGGTACCCAGAGAGATGCAGTTAACAATACATCGCGACGGACGAATCCTAGGAGCTAGCTAAGGCCAGCCACTTCTCCGCAGCCCGACCTTTCGGAAATACTTTGAGCGAGCATCTCCAGTTACGAACTTTATTTGTGCAAATTAACTTTTCTAATTATTGTACTTTCAAATGCCATCTTTTGTAAATTCTGTTTTAATTAAATACCTTGCTTTAGTCACAGAGTATATACTCACTCGCATATTCCACGTTCATATATACTTAACTTTTTCATTATCTATATAAACAACATCGTAAAAATGCTAAAACAATGCAAAATAAGATTATTTGCAGACTGCAGACATTCATACATATCGCGGGAAACAATTAAGCAACTATACAGAAGGAATTCAACTATGACTTAAATATAATAATATAGCAATATGGCTTAAGAAAAATAAACTAAAGCTAAATTCATGAACACTGGAAATAAAAGAATACCAATCACACCAGCAATTATCGTAGATGGTGAAAGTCTGAAGGAAGTGACTGAAATTAAATATTTGGGAGTCATAATAGATTGTAAATTAAATTTATCGCGAAATACAAAACACGTGACTAAAAGGATTGCTAAGAAAATCTCACTTCTGGGAAGGATCAGAAGATTTATTGGTACTGAACCTTGTAAAATAGTATACAACTCTGTTATTATTCCTCACATTAACTCCTGCAGCAGCACTTTGTTTTTGGCTAACGAAGAAGAAATTCAACAATTGTCAGTATTGCAAAATAAAGCTTTGAGAATAATATTCAGAAAAAATCGATATATTCGGATCAGTGCAATGCTGAAATATCTGAATATGATAACCTTTAAGCAGAAAATATATTTTAATATAATGATATTTATTTACAAAATCCTCGATAAGTAAATATCAGCGGAATTTACACAAAAAATTGATGCAAATCTACATGAGCACGAGCATCGTACAACAGGAAGGGATAAACCGAGACTACCATTCGATGATGCATATTGCGATGGAGTTTTTTAATGAAATGCCAGAAAACATAAGAAAGGAGGAGAAATAGAATAGATTTAAAATGAAACTGACCAAATATGTAAAAGGTAAGTTTAATAATAGAAAATACTTTAATCTTGTTTATATTAGAGCATATATAGAAGTGCTTATGTATGCACTATGTTAAGAATTAAATAAATAAATACATACACTGCGACATACATCCACATGCGTGAGAACTGAAGAAAACCCTCCTGATCCGAATTACATAACCCTCAAACGTCAGTTACTCCATCCGAGTGACTTAACTTAATACATCATCCCTACAGTACTTAGTTGTTTTCAGCCACGACATATCTTCAGGAGCATAAATTCATCACATCTTTAAAGTACCAAGTTAATACTACAAATTTCAAGTCCCGGATTAGGGTAGTTACATGTCAAGATTTCAAGTCATTAAAAATGTGACCAATGAGAACCTAGCTTTGCCCGGTGCCGTTTGCGACAATGTCTTACACAACAGCGAAACAAAAACTCAACGGCGTCGAAACGGGCAGTAGGGGTGAAAATGTTCCCCACAGCTGTTTCTGTTTACGACCCCCGTAAACTGTAACGGGTACTCGGGGAGGAAAGAAAGCAAGAAAAGGGACGTCCGCGCTCTGAGGTGATGAAAGCAGATCATGGTTGTGAAAAAAAGTGAAAGAATTTTCTCGGGAATGAAAAATTCTTGTATTTTAAACGTCCCACGCGGAATAAACACATTTGATGATTTACCATTGCTTTACTGTGCCGCACTTGGCACACGCGCGCTGGAAAAGAACAATAAATTGTAAACGTTAAGCAGATGACAGCAAAACTCGTGGGGGACTTTTCGCTAGATGCTGATACAAGGGTGTCTAGCAGAAATTTTTCGATTTTCAAATTAAAATAAAGACAAAGAAATAACTTCTTCAATATTAGCAAAATTACTTTGTAGCCATATATTATATAAATATAAATTGAATATGTTAATTAGAAAGATATACATATGAAATCAATCTATCGAAAAATATTGTTGTTGCTCCATCGGGATTCGAACCTGGAGCTCTTTCCAAACCAGGGAAGGTGCATTATCCAACTATGCTACAGCGACGATATTTTTAGCGACAAATTTTCGAACCTATATGTTACCTTTTTGATATTAATACATTTAATCAGATCACTCAAAGGTATTTGAGATTCCGTAAAAATAAGGTAACTCTTTCAAATGATGGAACGATTAAATGTATTAATATCAAAAAAGTAACATCTAGGTTCGAAGATGAGAGGTAAAATTGATTTTATACGTATATCTTTCTAATTAATATATTTAATTCATATTTAAAATATCACAGACCTATGTTCTGAATAATTATAATTATAATTAATTAATTATGTTTTGAAATAACTCATGTGTTACGAGATGTTTTCACTTTTTTTTGGGTAAGATTGACACATTGAAAAGAAGAAATCTAGATAAAGGAGCCCTACTGGTAGCACCTCAGGTAGGTCGTGTTCTTCCTGGTATCTGGTTCGTTCCTTGAGCCCCTTCCTGTCGTGTCCTTGTACCAAATTCCCTTAATCTAACCTACGTCCCAATCAATATCGTGCAGTAGGTATAGTTTTAGGTTATAGACCTTAATTAGATCTACAATCTGAATAATTACAACTTCACAATAAGAATGTGTTCTCCTAATATATTATATAAATAATAAGACAAAATACTTTGTTTAAACTGCTATTTATTGATTATTCAACGTGCTTCGACACCTATGGTAACTTCTTTAGGAAACAATGTATACTAAAATTAAAAATACAATCGTAGATAAAAACAAAACTATAAAGTATAGTATTTAAAAGGTAACAATTTGAAAATTATAGGTGATTATTTTATCTATGCTTGTATATATTTGTATTGTATGTAATAAAAAAAGAACACATTCTTATGGTGAAGTTGTAATTATTCAGAACATAGGCCTGTGATATTTTAAATACTAATTAAATGTATTAATTAGAAAGACATACATATAAAATATATTTATAAAAAAAATATTCTTGTTTGCTACCGGGATTCGAACCTGAATGTCTTCTTAACATGTAATATGTTTCAAACTTTTCAAACTGATACATCTATCGTTCCATTATTTGAAAGCCATCTATTTTATTTTTACGGAATCTCAATAGCTTTGAGTAATCCGATAAGAGACGCCAGAATTAACAATTCATTTTTATTAAATTACAAATACATTCTTATTGTGAAGTTGTAATTATTCAGTACGGAAGAGATCCAGGCAGACGGTGCAACAACGTGATTATATATGTATATCTTTTTAACTGATACATTTAATTTGTATTTACAAAGAAATTATTTAACGTCCACTTCTTGCAATTAACTATACTAAAAGCGAGAAAAAAATGCTGGGTTGATGGTGGCGACTTCACGCCAGATGTTTTCTAATAGGGACTGTATTGTTCAAGTTCGGTATGAATGGTGAGACGCGAAATAATGAAGTTCTGAGACTTGTTTACATGATGAACTCAGTGCAGATATTGTACATTTAGTATTTATCAAGATTGCATTTAAACCAATTAAATATGTCAGACAAATGCAAAGACAATTGATAGCCGAATTAATATATCACATCGAGTACGAGTGAGGTTGGCGAATTCTACAGTCAATGGAAATCAAAGAGAAATCTTCGATGCAGCAATAGTTATTTTTAGTGATGAGAAAAAATGCTACTCTTGATTAACTGGTGTGATTGCGATCGGTGTTCGATAATATCAGTGATTTAAAACTGTGACTGTGATCACAATACATGAAATAAACAAATAAATTAAAAAAACATATTATTAAGGAAAACACATTCTTATTGTGAAGTTGTAATTATTCAGAACATAGGTCTGTGATATTTTAAATACTAAATTAATGTATTGATTATAAATATATACATATAAAATCAATTTTGTCGAAAAATATTGTTTTAGCGTCACCGGGATTCGAACCTGGATCTTCATTTCCAATCCGGGGAAGTTGATTTTATATGTATATATTTATAATCAATACATTAATTTAGTATTTAAAATATCACAGACCTATGTTCTGAATAATTACAACTTCGCAATAAGAATGTGTTTTCCTTAATAATATATGTTGTATCAACGTGTCCAAAATTTAATAAAAAATGAATTGATAATTCTGGCGTCTGCAAATCGGTTTACTCAAAGGTATTTGAGATTCTGTAAAAATAATGTAGATGACTTTCAAATAATGGAACGACAGGTGTATTAATTTGAAAAATGTAACATATAGTTTCGAAAATTTGTCAAGAAAAATACTGGCGTTATAGCACAAAGGTAGTGCACTTCCCCGGATTGGAAATGAAGATCCAGGTTCGAATCCCGGTGACGCTAAAACAATATTTTTCGACAAAATTGATTTTATATGTATATATTTATAATCAATACATTTATTTAGTATTTAAAAAAAACATAATTTTGAGCGTATTTACTTATATTATTCAAATTTTATTTGAGTAAAAATAACATATTTTACCATATGTATAGTTTATTATCACAAAGAGAATGAAAACCCTTAGAAAAATTAGAGTTTATTTTTCGGATTAAGTGCGTAAAGCATTTTGGCAGAATCTACTAGATAATATAACGTCATCCCTTCATGAATATTTTCGTTTCATACGCACATGCACCGAATCATGGTTCACAAATCAATCACAATATTCCCAGATATCCAATCACTGACAGTGAGTGTGACTCAAAGATATCAGTGATTGACTCACGGTTCGTGATTTTGTGCTTACTAGTTATTTTGTACAACCCAACCGTATTTTGTTCAATGGATTACCTACGTACAGAAATTTATAAGTTTATGTGACAAGTGCAACAAGTAACGGGTAATAAAGCACAATAGACTAAATGATTAATTTATTAATGAAATACAATTAGTAATTAGTTTATTATTGAACGAAAATAATGCCTTTTCCCTCTTCCCTTCATAATCTCGAGACTTCTGAGCCTTGGCGAAATAGTGAGTTAAAATATACAGTCCACATCTTTGGAGATATCAGTAGAATCCGGATTGTGATGAGTGCTAACTTCTTCCTGTCCTGAAATGCTTCCGACATCTATGCTTAAACACAACAGATGCATTATCTCGCGCCAGTGCTTTCCTGGGGTCGCATCTGGAATCCTACTGTACTGTAGTCTGTGTACAAAGCTCTGTGCATAGACGTAAATAGCTGCAAATCGTCTCGGACACCATTTTATTTATTTATTTGTAGCATAAATAGTACATATGAAAAATAAAGATAATTACTTTACTAGACGTGGTCTGTTCTAAAGCTATTACCTGGACAGTTTTTAAAAGTCGTAGTTGTTTAGAGGTAAGTAAGTATAATGTTAAGTAAGTTATAAAAAGTTATGTGAAAAAAGTACAATCTGAAGTTATAAAATATTATTGAAAAAAGTTTTAAAAATATTATTGTCTGTAATATACAATAGTTAGAAACAAAAATATGCAGGTATTTAAGTTAACACAAATGACAAATTAGATTCATTTTGTTTTTTACCCACATCAAGCAACCACTTCATTACTTTTGGTTTGAAGTCATTAATCAGTTTAGACCCTTTAAGATCTAGTGGCAACTTGTTAAATATTCGCGGAGCACAAAATAAGAAAGTTCGTTGAGTGAATTTTGTATTCAATTTTGGCACTGAAAAGTATCTTAAGGCAGATCGTGGAAGTAAAGTTATTTTTTAATTTAAATAAAATTAGACGAAGCTTTCCATCATTCCAAGAGTGCGTCTGGGTGGTACTGTACAATACCACCTTCACCTTAAACAATCCTACATACAGGTCTCTGCCGTGACCAACCCAAGAAACCATGGCATACGTCATCCGCATTACAAGGTACCTCCGAAAAAGAAGAAGATTATTCGAGAATTATTACTGTACACTTTATATTTTAGGTATTCTCACAAGAAAAAATCACAAGGCGCTAAATCTGGCTACCGAGGTGGCCAGGGTACGTCTCCGTACTAGCTGATTAATTTTCTTGGGAAAATTGCCCTCAGCTTTTCTGTCGAGACCCTAGCAGTATGTGGAGTTGCCCCGTCTTGTTGAAAATGCGTTGCGTTATTGTATTTAGAAAACATTTTCAATTGCGGCACCAAAAACTCATCAATCATACGGCAATACACCTCAGAAGTGACGCATTATATAAATAGAAAAATTCCCACTGGACACCCTATACAATATTTTCCCAGCACTAGAGTACGTTCAGCTCGTAGGATGTTGAAACAAGAAATGGACATATCTCAAGGGAAGATACGCGCGAGCTAAGTGTGATCTTGTCGACGTTCCTATTCTTTATTGTTTACACGAGGGGATGGGGAAAATAAGGCATGCAGGAAGGGTGGAAAGAATTCGAGAAAAGACAAAACTAGGGACAAGGGGTGGCTGAAGGACCACCGAGAACCAAAAAACAAGACCCACCTGTAAAACGCTTCTTCTAGTATTATTTTACTTAAATATTAGGTAACGTCGGGATTAATCATTTTATTATATCTGAAAAATCGTTGATACATTTTTAATGAAAACATTGGTATATTGCAGTATTAGAACATAGCTCTTTCATATTTAAAACAAGTTAGATGAATCAACTAGCAAGATATACAGAAAAAATCTAAATCTACCACCGAGATATGAACCCGTAACTATGTTCTAGCCAGTTCAATGGTCACAATGCGATGCTGGATCCCATCCAGAAGTTTACTTTCATCTAGCACATCTTTGATAAAATCTTCTCCCTTCAATCCTTTTCTAATCTTCATCCTCGTCTTACCTTCAATAAGAGCAGTCGTGATCGCTTAACCGCGGCAATTTGCAAATGATAGCGTAGATGATTTATCGAAACCAGTTCATGACATTTCTTTTGCATTCCAGAAGCGGGCTCTGCATCGAAGTTTTAACCAGATCGGTGACCTTCGTGCCAAAATATTTGTGCATTCTGAACCATACATTTTATTTTTTTACGCTGATCGATGTTTAATCCCTCCATGATCGAAGCATTCATTGCGGGCTGTCCACGGTGCGTCGCCAACACCACGTTTCCAGAATGTCTATGTGATCAATGTCTGTACGATTAAATAATAATTAAATATTATTAGGAATTATGATTCTGTGTGTGAGCATGTTGATGATTGTGTATCAGACGAATCTACTGTTGTGCGAAAGATGGGTGCCCCGTGTAAATCACCGATGTTAAAATTGACACATGTTTATTTAAGCAGTTTATTTAACAGTTACAGTTTAGAAATATGCGATATCCGTATAATGAAAAGTTTACATCGAGGACCATTCCCTGGAGATCTTGCTTAAAAGACGACAGCGAGAAGAGTAAAGCTCACGAGTGGATCTTCCAATTAGTTGCGGGCGCATATTATTATCACATGGTAGCATCGGTACCGGATGTATTTTTGTGGCTGTCAGGAGCTCTGGCTCAGGGGTCGCGAGCAGTAATGATGGTTATGGAAGCAATAGACATCCACATGCCTATCTTTTTTCAATCTCATCCTCTCCATGTTTCATTACCATTGAAAATGATCAGGAAGATAAAGGATTCATTTTTTCCTGTATATAAGGTCCAGAATCAAAAGCAGATATATCCACTTTACTTGTTTTTGGGTAAAATGCAAAACGCATTGTACCACAACTGTTACATTTGCGATCACATTAAACATGACCAGTAACCACAGGTCACACGACCAAATACTGTCGTCTTGTTGAGTAAAAACATATTTTTCTGGGTTTAAATTAATTTTCTATTGGACATATCTAAGACTGAAGGAACGAGCAAATTTTAAATACATTTTTCAACATTTGTCTAATTTTGATAGGCTTGTCTTATAGACATTAATTTTCTTAATATTTTGTACATCCTTAACTCAAAAACATAAAAACTGGACATGTTTAATTTTGATTCTATACGTCACATATATGATTCAGTCTTGCTAGAGGTTTTTGAAATTGTCCATAGTAGAACATGTCAAATATATGTACAGTTATAATTTTTAACGGGAGGCAGTTTTGAGGTCTCCTGATCAATATAGAAGGAACTTTCCAATATGTAGTATTTTAATCGAAAGTATTTTAAGTACAGTCTAAATATCTTAGTTATATTCCAAATAATATCGAACCACATTCGCGTTTTTTTTGTTCATAGACAAGTAAAATAACAATTATTAGGAGAACACGTTATTATTGTGAAGTTGTAATTATTCAGAACAGACGGTCTGTGATATTTTAAATATGAATTAAATATATTAATTAGAAAGATATATATATAACATCAATTTTATCGAAAAATATTGTTGTTGCGCCACCGGGATTCGAACCTGAATATCTTTCCAAATCGGGCAAGCGACGATATTTTTGGCGACAAATTTTCGAACCTATATGTTATCTTTTTGATATTAATACAATTAATCGTTCCATTATCCAAAATTTAATAAAAACGAATTGATAATTCTGGCGTCTGCTATCAGATCACTCAAAGGTATTTGAAACTCCGTAAAAATAAGGTAGATGGCTTTTTCAAATAATGAAACGATTAAATATATTAATATCAAAAAGGTAACATATAGCTTCGAAAATTTGTCGCTAAAAATATTGTCGCTGTAGCATAGTTGAATAATGCGCCTTCTCCGATTAAGAAAGTGATACAACAATATTTTTCGATAAAATTTATTTTATATGTATATCTATCTAATTAATATATTTAAAATAACATTTCATCATTAACATTTTGTCACTTTTTGACAAGCAAAATATTAAAATTAATCAAAAAGTACATGTAGGTTTCTTTTTTTTGTGTCAGGTCTTCCATTGGAGGTTGGCAATCATCGCGGCGATCTTCGCTGTAGATTCTGTGGCGCGGAATAGGTCGAGGGAATTGAATCATAGTAGGTGTTGGTTTGACAAATGTAATACCAGATTTTCAGATTGCCACAATGTATACAGTTTATTTAAAAAATATATTATTTAACAAAATCACTGCAAACTTATACATCGACCCAATATATATATAAATAAATCGCTTCATTAATAGTAGTCAAAATAATTATTAGGAGAACACATTCTGATTGTGAAGTTGTAATTATTCAGAACATGGGTCTGTGAAATTTTAAATATGAATTAAATTTATTAATTAGAAAGGTATACATATAAAATCAATAATTACAACTTCACTATAAGAATGTGTTCTTCTAATAATAAAGTTGTATCAATGTGTCCAAAATTTAATAAATTCTGGCGTCTGCTATCAGATCACTCAAAGATATTTGAGATTCCGTAAAAGTAAGGTAGATGGCTCTTTCAAATAATGGAACGATTAAATGTATTAATATCAAAAAGGTAAAATATAGGTTCGAAAATGTGTCGCTAAAAATATTGTCGCTGTAGCATAGTTGGATAATGCACCTTTCCCGGTTAGTAAAGAGACACAACAATATTTTTCGATAAAATTGATTTTATAAGTATATCTTTCTAATTAATATATTCAATTCCTAGTCAAAATAATAGACTATAAAAGGACTTATGAATTGTTATTAATTTATTGAATATAATAAATTGATAAGACGCTTTCAGGAATAGTCAGCCAACTTTCCCAGAATTATTTCCTTACAAAATAGGGCATTACTCTAATGTTTCACCACTTCCGAGAAGTTTACTTTGCAACACAAAATAATACATTTCCGATTGAATCCTCAGACAAAAGAAAATATTTGAATTCCCAACTCAGATGTTTCATTAAAGCTTCAATTCTGTCATCAATTACAATCCGAAATACTGTGTATTTCAAAATGTCAACACAAACTCTCAACTCTTCGTACAAAATAATAAAACTTCCAGAATACGACGAAAGTTTATTGAATTTTGCTTACCGCTCATCTTACATGAAACCTTTCGAACGGTGATCTCTTGCATCGTTAAATATGCACAGCATATTATGTCCGGAATTTATAGATCAACGCAACTATTTTCAGCACGCAAAGTCGTATTCATAATGCTACATCATATTAAATTAACTGTCAAAAATTAAGACTAGCTGCCATATTGTTTGCACCATATTTTTCAATAATAAAAAAAAATACAAATAATTGTTAGGAGAACGCATTCTTATTGTGAAGTTGTAATTAACACATACACAACGCAATTATAATACAAGCACTAATGGAAGACATCGTGATTGTGTTTTTCCGCTGGAAAGATTTTCAAAATTACGTTTGTTAAAAAACTGTCACCTAGCATTATACTATGTACCTATAGGTTGGTAAGTATTAGGTAGTACAATTATATTTTTATTAAGGAAAACACACTCTTATTGTGAAGTTGTAATTATTCAGAACAGACGGTCTGTGATATTTTAAATACTAAATTAATGTATTAATTATAAATATATACATATAAAATCAATTTTGTCGAAAAATATTGTTTTCCTTAATAATATATGTTGTATCAATGTGTCCAAAATTTAATAAAAATGAATTGATAATTCTGGCGTCTACAGTCGGTTTACTCAAAGGTATTTGAGATTCTGTAAAAATAATGTAGATGGCTTTCAAATAATGGAACGACAGGTGTATTAATTTGAAAAATGTAACATATAGGTTCGAAAATTTGTCAAGAAAAATACTGGCGTTATAGCACAAAGGTAGTGCACTTCCCCGGATTGTAAATAGAGATCCAGGTTCGTATCCCGGTGACGCAAAAACAATATTTTTCGACAAAATTGATTTTATATGTATATATTTATAATTAATACATTAATTTAGTATTTAAAATTATATTTTTGTTGAATCTTTTAAGCCGGTCAAAACATAAGGATTATGAAGTAACGAATTTACGAATTTGAATTAGTAAGAAATGTAATATTATCATTTATTTCCATAGCATCGCCAAGTCTAAACGATTTAGTTTATACCCAATATAGCGACGGGATTGAGAGAGCAACTCATTCGAACTGCAGCAGACACCCTCAGCGACAGAGACACGCTCTGGCCGCCCTCAAGTGTGCTGAATAAAATATGCAGTCACCGTGGTAGCGAGTATGGCGTATTTTTTCACAGCCATATATGTCCATCAAAAGGGAGAATGGGAATGAGGGTGTTGCGGGGTGGTTCGGTAAGATAATGTAGAGATACCGATACTTCTAAAATACTAGCATATTCCGGTGTATCATAATACCACTAGAGACTACTCATTTTCTATTCTATTATATTGTTCCGAATTTGTAAAACATACTTTTCGCGGGTCTTTCGAATCAGCCCTAACCGTTGTTATTGACACAATTCCGCATCCAAATTCCCATCCATATATCTCCTCATGCTCATCTTGTTGGTGTAAATTGTGACCTTGACATCACCAAATGTCAACTTGACCGATATTTGTTCAATATCGACATCGCGATAGCATACGCAGTGTGGACTTTCTGCTCCAGTACACCAGCATTGTATTTTGTGATATTGTGTTTTGATCACGTATCGTTTGTTGTTTGTGTATGGGTGAACTTTTAACATCGCCGAATTCAATTGGGATCGGAGATCGGCTCACCCGCGTGCCATTGTGTGATCTCAGCGGCGACTGCGAAGATTACGGAGACGTCATATACAAGGTACGATGAGCAGTCCTTCCGAATCCCGGTTCTCAAGATCACTGGTGCTTCGACCATACCTTGCGGTGATTCCGATTTACGTCCGGAATTACTTATATTAATTAATTATAAATATATACATATAAAATCAATTTTGTCGAAAAATATTGTTTTAGCGTCACCGGGATTCGAACCTGGATCTTCATTTCCAATCCGGGGAAGTTGATTTTATATGTATATATTTATAATCAATACATTAATTTAGTATTTAAAATATCACAGACCTATGTTCTGAATAATTACAACTTCACAATAAGAATGTGTTTTCCTTAATAATATATGTTGTATCAACGTGTCCAAAATTTAATAAAAAATGAATTGATAATTCTGGCGTCTGCAAATCGGTTTACTCAAAGGTATTTGAGATTCTGTAAAAATAATGTAGATGACTTTCAAATAATGGAACGACAGGTGTATTAATTTGAAAAATGTAACATATAGTTTCGAAAATTTGTCAAGAAAAATACTGGCGTTATAGCACAAAGGTAGTGCACTTCCCCGGATTGGAAATGAAGATCCAGGTTCGAATCCCGGTGACGCTAAAACAATATTTTTCGACAAAATTGATTTTATATGTATATATTTATAATCAATACATTTATTTAGTATTTAAAAAAAAACATAATTTTGAGCGTATTTACTTATATTATTCAAATTTTATTTGTGTAAAAAAAACATATTTTACCATATGTATAGTTTATTATCACAAAGAGAATGAAAACTGTTAAAATGCAAAATCACCCAAAACAATATTTTGGTGTTCAAGGTTGTAAAAGCACTTAGTTAAAGTAAGGGACGAACCAGCCATAAAAGTCGGTATTTTTAGACCCCTAAGGCGGCGTGGGAACGCCAATAAAATCCGGCGTACACGATTTTCGGCACGTAGTGAAATGCACCATAAGGAATGCATCACCTTCATGTGGCAGTCTTTCCACCAATCTCAACCAGGAGAGATCGCTCCGTAAATGCGATCTAATTTTCAGTTAGAAAACGAAATTAGGATCGTCTCTGTAATTTGTAATTACGGGGTAAATGTAAACTGTGCGCCTCGAGTTTAAGCTTAGACTATGATGTTCTCTGCGTTTAATCGTTTGTGTGAAAGCACTCAAGTTTCATGATCCGATCAAGTCAAGGTCCCGTAAAAAGCCAAGACAAATCATATACGGTACGCGCAAATTGTGATTGAGAAAATCGCGTCCAGAGTCCCGGTTTGCCTAGTTAATTGGACATCGTCTGGTGGTCAATCCCGAACTTCGTCACTCTACCCTGGCATCACATCTATTGGCGACAAATTACTTCAAGGATCATCATCAGCACGTGGAAGACATCACCGGAAAGGTAATCCCTTACGTGAGGGACCTGCAGTAAATATTAAACAAGAGTCACACACAAAATTTGGCAATTAACTTCATGTTGGCATGATGGGCTCGCAAATAGTGTTGAATTAATAGTTATCATTTTTTTAAATTTGTATTATTAATAATAAGTAGGTAAAATGTGTTTTATTGTTGTAATTAATACATGCAAGTCACAAATACAATAAACTTTATTATAAATATAATTTTTTTGTGATTTCTTTTCATAACCAATTGACTTGATAATCTTTTTTTAAAAAAGAACCATTTAGGCTATATGCCTCCCCCCTGACCATGAAGCCGAGGCGAAGGAAGAAATTTCGTAACAAAAATGTCGCCCAACGTTCAGGCAATTATTAAAAAAAAAAATTTAATAATATCGTGTTTTTCAACCTATAGGTATCAAGTCAAACGGTTATAATTTGAAAATAATATCTTATAGATATGTAGTATATTTATTTTGAATAGTTTAAAATTGTGTTTCTTTAGTGCTAGTTGTTAATGTAACCTGTAAAACCACATGAGAGGTGTCCATAGGCGTAAATCACGGTGGTTGCCATGTATCGGTGGCACTAACATATTATAGAGGTTAGATGAGTTTCATCTTGGCCCGGATCTGGACAAGAGGAATCATTCAAAATGGGATATGGACATGTGGAATACATAGTCTGATATGAACGCGGCCATGGGCTTCGTTAGAAACTTGGAATATGGACATGTGGAATACATAGTCTGATATGAACGCGGCCATGGGCTTCGTTAGAAACTTGGAATATGGACATGTGGAATACATAGTCTGATATGAAACGCGGCCATGAGCTTCGTTAGAAACTTGGAATATGGACATGTGGAATACATAGTCTGATATGAAGCGCGGCCATGAGCTTCGTTAGAAATGTGGAATATGGACATGTGGGACACATGGTCTGTTTGGCCACGCGGTATGGAACTCAGACCTGAGATTCATTTTGTGCACTCTCGCCCAATCTTTCTCGCGAGTTGCGACTGTATTAAGTCACCATGAGGACAGGCGGGTGAATAATTTGTTATTAGCTGTGTTGGAACGGCTTTAGAATATTTCAACCGGAGTAGTATTCACTTTCATTCCATTTTTTTTCTCTCCGAGCAGTAAAAATCTGCGAATCAAAGGAAAGGAATTAGGCAAGCGCTTTAACATCTCAACCGCTAATATTTTGTATATGTATAATTTATATGGGGCAATTCACTTTAGGAATGCACGCCGACAGTGAGGTGCCCTAATTGTTTAATTTTCGTAATTCATTCATGTGTGATGGTTTCTGTCCAAAGCTTCTCTGTATGACAGCGTAAGCAGGCAAAGAAAGAGCCAACAGACGCCGTCGATCATGAGTAATTTAATTATTAGTTAAAACTTCAGCCTTAGGTTTCGTTTTTAAAAGTCCCAAACAAAGGATGTAGATTATCAAAGACCTATTTACATAACGTGTATATATATCATGTGTAGGATAATGTTAGTTTTTGTAATATATTATATATAGATATGTCTCTTGCTATATATTACTCGTCGTAGTTCAGATTAAGTTTATTTAAGTTTAACACCTAGATAGAATTTTATGTCTTGTTTAGTTAGTTTTTATTGTTATTGTTAAGCTGCAATTCTATTATGTCAGTCGAATGATTTTGATCGAATAAAACTGTGTCATTTATTAAGTTCAAGCTAGTTTCCTGCTCTGTGCGAGTATGGACCGATCAACATAGAGATCACTTGAAGACTTAATGATACGCATTCAGTTGCTCGCTTCTAGTTTAGTTAGTTTTTATTGTTATTGTTAAGCTGCGATTCCATTATATCAGTCGAATGATTTTGATCGACTAAAACTGTATCATTCATTAAATTCAAGCTAGTTTCCTGCTCTGTGCGAGTATGGACCGATCAACATAGAGATCACTTGAAGACTTAATGAATATTCATCGGTAATGTTGTATGTATATATATAGGTAATAAATGATAAAGTTATGGTGAAATTGTGTAACCATGTAATGAATGGTTAGTTAACTATAAGGCAGTTTCCCGCTCTGCGACGAGTGTGGACCAACCAATAGAGTGGTTACTTGTAGTAAAACTAATAGGCACAAAAATTATGGTATAAACCAAAACATTTCTAGTATGTAAACAAATGTTATGTAATGTAGATAGATTCGTGCTGGAATATCTCGACTAGTTACTTCACTGCGCAAACCAGTGATTGTAGGTCAATTCAGGACCATCGGATTATTTTCATGTGCGAATTTGGTTTATTTGATAACATAATAAAGTAGTTATAAGGTAAATCTGTTATACGGTGACTTGCATGATGTCCAAATATGTATGTATAAAAAATAAAAAAAATAATAATAAGAATCAGATGTTAAAATTTAATCTGTGTATTTATGTTAAAATTTATGTATATTCGATAAGATAATTAAGCCCGTCCATCATGCCAGATATTCTAAACCATTATTGCCAAATGTGTATTGACAGTTTCTTGAATTTGCTTGAATCCATGGAGCTTCGACAAGAATATCATATCCACCCAACGATCGCCTTGCCCTCGTGCAGGCCAACCATCACCATCGAGACATCAATAATATTTACAAAAGTGCAGTGAATGGGCATTCTTGCAAGGTCAGTGCCAATAGACCAACATATGTAGAGTCAGTGATGGTGAAACTTCATATCAGCTTAATGTTATAGAAGAAGCTCTATTGTAAACGGTTCACATTGTATGCTTTGTTTATGTATTTATTTCACATGTACTATGTATTTTTTATGATGTGTAAATTGCCATTCTGTTCAGCCATGCCAGCATAATTGCCTACTCCGAGCTTCAGTCATAAGGGTCAAATCTTTTGTTAAATTTGTTCATAAAAAAAAAAAAAAATTAAGTTTACTACTAGGAAGATTAAATTTTTTTTTCGTGGTTTTGGGGATGATGTTAAAATGCAAAATCACCCAAAACAATATTTTGGTGTTCAAGGTTGTAAAAGCACTTAGTTAAAGTAAGGGACGAACCAGCCATAAAAGTCGGTATTTTTAGACCCCTAAGGCGGCGTGGGAACGCCAATAAAATCCGGCGTACACGATTTTCGGCACGTAGTGAAATGCACCATAAGGGATGCATCACCTTCATGTGGCAGTCTTTCCACCAATCTCAACCAGGAGAGATCGCTCCGTAAATGCGATCTAATTTTCAGTTAGAAAACGAAATTAGGATCGTCTCTGTAATTTGTAATTACGGGGTAAATGTAAACTGTGCGCCTCGAGTTTAAGCTTAGACTATGATGTTCTCTGCGTTTAATCGTTTGTGTGAAAGCACTCAAGTTTCATGATCCGATCAAGTCAAGGTCCCGTAAAAAGCCAAGACAAATCATATACGGTACGCGCAAATTGTGATTGAGAAAATCGCGTCCAGAGTCCCGGTTTGCCTAGTTAATTGGACATCGTCTGGTGGTCAATCCCGAACTTCGTCACTCTACCCTGGCATCACATCTATTGGCGACAAATTACTTCAAGGATCATCATCAGCACGTGGAAGACATCACCGGAAAGGTAATCCCTTACGTGAGGGACCTGCAGTAAATATTAAACAAGAGTCACACACAAAATTTGGCAATTAACTTCATGTTGGCATGATGGGCTCGGAAATAGTGTTGAATTAATAGTTATCATTTTTTTAAATTTGTATTATTAATAATAAGTAGGTAAAATGTGTTTTATTGTTGTAATTAATACATGCAAGTCACAAATACAATAAACTTTATTATAAATATAATTTTTTTGTGATTTCTTTTCATAACCAATTGACTTGATAATCTTTTTTTAAAAAAGAACCATTTAGGCTATATGCCTCCCCCCTGACCATGAAGCCGAGGCGAAGGAAGAAATTTCGTAACAAAACCCTTAGAAAAATTAGAGTTTATTTTTCGGATTAAGTGCGTAAAGCATTTTGGCAGAATCTACTAGATAATATAACGTCATCCCTTCATGAATATTTTCGTTTCATACGCACATGCACCGAATCATGGTTCACAAATCAATCACAATATTCCCAGATATCCAATCACTGACAGTGAGTGTGACTCAAAGATATCAGTGATTGACTCACGGTTCGTGATTTTGAGCTTACTAGTTATTTTGTACAACCCAACCGTATTTTGTTCAATGGATTACCTACGTACAGAAATTTTTAAGTTTATGTGACAAGTGCAACAAGTAACGGGTAATAAAGCACAATAGACTAAATGATTAATTTATTAATGAAATACAATTAGTAATTAGTTTATTATTGAACGAAAATAATGCCTTTTCCCTCTTCCCTTCACAATCTCGAGACTTCTGAGCCTTGGCGAAATAGTGAGTTAAAATATACAGTCCACATCTTTGGAGATATCAGTAGAATCCGGATTGTGATGAGTGCTAACTTCTTCCTGTCCTGAAATGCTTCCGACATCTATGCTTAAACACAACAGATGCATTATCTCGCGCCAGTGCTTTCCTGGGGTCGCATCTGGAATCCTACTGTACTGTAGTCTGTGTACAAAGCTCTGTGCATAGACGAAAATAGCTGCAAATCGTCTCGGACACCATTTTATTTATTAATTTGTAGCATAAATAGTACATATGAAAAATAAAGATAATTACTTTACTAGACGTGGTCTGTTCTAAAGCTATTACCTGGACAGTTTTTAAAAGTCGTAGTTGTTTAGAGGTAAGTAAGTATAATGTTAAGTAAGTTATAAAAAGTTATGTGAAAAAAGTACAATCTGAAGTTATAAAATATTATTGAAAAAAGTTGTAAAAATATTATTGTCTGTAATATACAATAGTTGGAAACAAAAATATGCAGGTATTTAAGTTAACACAAATGACAAATTAGATTCATTTTGTTTTTTACCCACATCAAGCAACCACTTCATTACTTTTGGTTTGAAGTCATTAATCAGTTTAGACCCTTTAAGATCTAGTGGCAACTTGTTAAATATTCGCGGAGCACAAAATAAGAAAGTTCGTTGAGTGAATTTTGTATTCAATTTTGGCACTGAAAAGTATCTTAAGGCAGATCGTGGAAGTAAAGTTATTTTTTAATTTAAATAAAATTAGACGAAGCTTTCCATCATTCCAAGAGTGCGTCTGGGTGGTACTGTACAATACCACCTTCACCTTAAACAATCCTACATACAGGTCTCTGCCGTGACCAACCCAAGAAACCATGGCATACGTCATCCGCATTACAAGGTACCTCCGAAAAAGAAGAAGATTATTCGAGAATTATTACTGTACACTTTATATTTTAGGTATTCTCACAAGAAAAAATCACAAGGCGCTAAATCTGGCTACCGAGGTGGCCAGGGTACGTCTCCGTACTAGCTGATTAATTTTCTTGGGAAAATTGCCCTCAGCTTTTCTGTCGAGACCCTAGCAGTATGTGGAGTTGCCCCGTCTTGTTGAAAATGCGTTGCGTTATTGTATTTAGAAAACATTTTCAATTGCGGCACCAAAAACTCATCAATCATACGGCAATACACCTCAGAAGTGACGCATTATATAAATAGAAAAATTCCCACTGGACACCCTATACAATATTTTCCCAGCACTAGAGTACGTTCAGCTCGTAGGATGTTGAAACAAGAAATGGACATATCTCAAGGGAAGATACGCGCGAGCTAAGTGTGATCTTGTCGACGTTCCTATTCTTTATTGTTTACACGAGGGGATGGGGAAAATAAGGCATGCAGGAAGGGTGGAAAGAATTCGAGAAAAGACAAAACTAGGGACAAGGGGTGGCTGAAGGACCACCGAGAACCAAAAAACAAGACCCACCTGTAAAACGCTTCTTCTAGTATTATTTTACTTAAATATTAGGTAACGTCGGGATTAATCATTTTATTATATCTGAAAAATCGTTGATACATTTTTAATGAAAACATTGGTATATTGCAGTATTAGAACATAGCTCTTTCATATTTAAAACAAGTTAGATGAATCAACTAGCAAGATATACAGAAAAAATCTAAATCTACCACCGAGATATGAACCCGTAACTATGTTCTAGCCAGTTCAATGGTCACAATGCGATGCTGGATCCCATCCAGAAGTTTACTTTCATCTAGCACATCTTTGATAAAATCTTCTCCCTTCAATCCTTTTCTAATCTTCATCCTCGTCTTACCTTCAATAAGAGCAGTCGTGATCGCTTAACCGCGGCAATTTGCAAATGATAGCGTAGATGATTTATCGAAACCAGTTCATGACATTTCTTTTGCATTCCAGAAGCGGGCTCTGCATCGAAGTTTTAACCAGATCGGTGACCTTCGTGCCAAAATATTTGTGCATTCTGAACCATACATTTTATTTTTTTACGCTGATCGATGTTTAATCCCTCCATGATCGAAGCATTCATTGCGGGCTGTCCACGGTGCGTCGCCAACACCACGTTTCCAGAATGTCTATGTGATCAATGTCTGTACGATTAAATAATAATTAAATATTATTAGGAATTATGATTCTGTGTGTGAGCATGTTGATGATTGTGTATCAGACGAATCTACTGTTGTGCGAAAGATGGGTGCCCCGTGTAAATCACCGATGTTAAAATTGACACATGTTTATTTAAGCAGTTTATTTAACAGTTACAGTTTAGAAATATGCGATATCCGTATAATGAAAAGTTTACATCGAGGACCATTCCCTGGAGATCTTGCTTAAAAGACGACAGCGAGAAGAGTAAAGCTCACGAGTGGATCTTCCAATTAGTTGCGGGCGCATATTATTATCACATGGTAGCATCGGTACCGGATGTATTTTTGTGGCTGTCAGGAGCTCTGGCTCAGGGGTCGCGAGCAGTAATGATGGTTATGGAAGCAATAGACATCCACATGCCTATCTTTTTTCAATCTCATCCTCTCCATGTTTCATTACCATTGAAAATGATCAGGAAGATAAAGGATTCATTTTTTCCTGTATATAAGGTCCAGAATCAAAAGCAGATATATCCACTTTACTTGTTTTTGGGTAAAATGCAAAACGCATTGTACCACAACTGTTACATTTGCGATCACATTAAACATGACCAGTAACCACAGGTCACACGACCAAATACTGTCGTCTTGTTGAGTAAAAACATATTTTTCTGGGTTTAAATTAATTTTCTATTGGACATATCTAAGACTGAAGGAACGAGCAAATTTTAAATACATTTTTCAACATTTGTCTAATTTTGATAGGCTTGTCTTATAGACATTAATTTTCTTAATATTTTGTACATCCTTAACTCAAAAACATAAAAACTGGACATGTTTAATTTTGATTCTATACGTCACATATATGATTCAGTCTTGCTAGAGGTTTTTGAAATTGTCCATAGTAGAACATGTCAAATATATGTACAGTTATAATTTTTAACGGGAGGCAGTTTTGAGGTCTCCTGATCAATATAGAAGGAACTTTCCAATATGTAGTATTTTAATCGAAAGTATTTTAAGTACAGTCTAAATATCTTAGTTATATTCCAAATAATATCGAACCACATTCGCGTTTTTTTTGTTCATAGACAAGTAAAATAACAATTATTAGGAGAACACGTTATTATTGTGAAGTTGTAATTATTCAGAACAGACGGTCTGTGATATTTTAAATATGAATTAAATATATTAATTAGAAAGATATATATATAACATCAATTTTATCGAAAAATATTGTTGTTGCGCCACCGGGATTCGAACCTGAATATCTTTCCAAATCGGGCAAGCGACGATATTTTTGGCGACAAATTTTCGAACCTATATGTTATCTTTTTGATATTAATACAATTAATCGTTCCATTATCCAAAATTTAATAAAAACGAATTGATAATTCTGGCGTCTGCTATCAGATCACTCAAAGGTATTTGAAACTCCGTAAAAATAAGGTAGATGGCTTTTTCAAATAATGAAACGATTAAATATATTAATATCAAAAAGGTAACATATAGCTTCGAAAATTTGTCGCTAAAAATATTGTCGCTGTAGCATAGTTGAATAATGCGCCTTCTCCGATTAAGAAAGTGATACAACAATATTTTTCGATAAAATTTATTTTATATGTATATCTATCTAATTAATATATTTAAAATAACATTTCATCATTAACATTTTGTCACTTTTTGACAAGCAAAATATTAAAATTAATCAAAAAGTACATGTAGGTTTCTTTTTTTTGTGTCAGGTCTTCCATTGGAGGTTGGCAATCATCGCGGCGATCTTCGCTGTAGATTCTGTGGCGCGGAATAGGTCGAGGGAATTGAATCATAGTAGGTGTTGGTTTGACAAATGTAATACCAGATTTTCAGATTGCCACAATGTATACAGTTTATTTAAAAAATATATTATTTAACAAAATCACTGCAAACTTATACATCGACCCAATATATATATAAATAAATCGCTTCATTAATAGTAGTCAAAATAATTATTAGGAGAACACATTCTGATTGTGAAGTTGTAATTATTCAGAACATGGGTCTGTGAAATTTTAAATATGAATTAAATTTATTAATTAGAAAGGTATACATATAAAATCAATAATTACAACTTCACTATAAGAATGTGTTCTTCTAATAATAAAGTTGTATCAATGTGTCCAAAATTTAATAAATTCTGGCGTCTGCTATCAGATCACTCAAAGATATTTGAGATTCCGTAAAAGTAAGGTAGATGGCTCTTTCAAATAATGGAACGATTAAATGTATTAATATCAAAAAGGTAAAATATAGGTTCGAAAATGTGTCGCTAAAAATATTGTCGCTGTAGCATAGTTGGATAATGCACCTTTCCCGGTTAGTAAAGAGACACAACAATATTTTTCGATAAAATTGATTTTATAAGTATATCTTTCTAATTAATATATTCAATTCCTAGTCAAAATAATTGACTATAAAAGGACTTATGAATTGTTATTAATTTATTGAATATAATAAATTGATAAGACGCTTTCAGGAATAGTCAGCCAACTTTCCCAGAATTATTTCCTTACATAATAGGGCATTACTCTAATGTTTCACCACTTCCGAGAAGTTTGCTTTGCAACACAAAATAATACATTTCCGATTGAATCCTCAGACAAAAGAAAATATTTGAATTCCCAACTCAGATGTTTCATTAAAGCTTCAATTCTGTCATCAATTACAATCCGAAATACTGTGTATTTCAAAATGTCAACACAAACTCTCAACTCTTCGTACAAAATAATAAAACTTCCAGAATACGACGAAAGTTTATTGAATTTTACTTACCGCTCATCTTACATGAAACCTTTCGAACGGTGATCTCTTGCATCGTTAAATATGCACAGCATATTATGTCCGGAATTTATAGATCAACGCAACTATTTTCAGCACGCAAAGTCGTATTCATAGTGCTACATCATATTAAATTAACTGTCAAAAATTAAGACTAGCTGCCATATTGTTTGCACCATATTTTTCAATAATAAAAAAAAATACAAATAATTGTTAGGAGAACGCATTCTTATTGTGAAGTTGTAATTAACACATACACAACGCAATTATAATACAAGCACTAATGGAAGACATCGTGATTGTGTTTTTCCGCTGGAAAGATTTTCAAAATTACGTTTGTTAAAAAACTGTCACCTAGCATTATACTATGTACCTATAGGTTGGTAAGTATTAGGTAGTACAATTATATTTTTATTAAGGAAAACACACTCTTATTGTGAAGTTGTAATTATTCAGAACAGACGGTCTGTGATATTTTAAATACTAAATTAATGTATTAATTATAAACATATACATATAAAATCAATTTTGTCGAAAAATATTGTTTTCCTTAATAATATATGTTGTATCAATGTGTCCAAAATTTAATAAAAATGAATTGATAATTCTGGCGTCTGCAGTCGGTTTACTCAAAGGTATTTGAGATTCTGTAAAAATAATGTAGATGGCTTTCAAATAATGGAACGACAGGTGTATTAATTTGAAAAATGTAACATATAGGTTCGAAAATTTGTCAAGAAAAATACTGGCGTTATAGCACAAAGGTAGTGCACTTACCCGGATTGTAAATAGAGATCCAGGTTCGTATCCCGGTGACGCAAAAACAATATTTTTCGACAAAATTGATTTTATATGTATATATTTATAATTAATACATTAATTTAGTATTTAAAATTATATTTTTGTTGAATCTTTTAAGCCGGTCAAAACATAAGGATTATGAAGTAACGAATTTACGAATTTGAATTAGTAAGAAATGTAATATTATCATTTATTTCCATAGCATCGCCAAGTCTAAACGATTTAGTTTATACCCAATATAGCGACGGGATTGAGAGAGCAGTTCATTCGAACGGCAGCGGACACCCTCAGCGACAGAGACGCGCTCTGGCCGCCCTCGAGTGTGCTGAATAAAATATGCAGTCACCGTGGTAGCGAGTATGGCGTATTTTTTCACAGCCATATATGCCCATCAAAAGGTAGAATGGGAATGAGGGTGTTGCGGGGTGGTTCGATAAGATAATGTAGAGATACCGATACTTCTAAAATACTAGCATATTCCGGTGTATTATAATACCACTAGAGACTACTCATTTTCTATTCTATTATATCGTTCCGAATTTGTAAAACATACTTTTCGCGGGTCTTTCGAATCAACCCTAACCATTGTTATTGACACAATTCCGCATCCAAATTCCCATCCATATATCTCCTCATGCTCATCTTGTTGGTGTAAATTGTGACCTTGAGGTCACCAGATGTCAACTTGACCGATATTTGTTCAATATCGACACCGCGATAGCATACGCAGTGTGGACTTTCTGCTCCAGTACACCAGCACTGTATTTTGTGATATTGTGTTTTGATCACGTATCGTTTGTTGTTTGTGTATGGGTGAACTTGTAACATCGCCGAATTCAATTGGAATCGGAGATCGGCTCATCCGCGTGCCATTGTGTGATCTCAGCGGCGACTGCGAAGATTACGGAGACGTATACAAGGTACGATGAGCAGTCCTTCCGAATCCCGGTTCTCAAGATCACTGGTCCTTCGACCATACCTTGCGGTGATTCCGATTTACGTCCGGAATTATCGTATTCCATTCCGCTGGACGTGCGACCCGGAGATTTGCTCAATTCGTTCATTTTGATCCTATCAATCTGGATTTACAGTTCAAATTCACATATATAATATACTGCATAATAATATTGTTTATTCTGAATAATTTTCGTATGTACGGTATTGATTAAAATACTCATTAAAAACCAAACAATTCATTTGTACTTACAGAAAACAATTTTTACCCCAAGCAGTATATAATTTTCGAACACTGCGCGGGCAAATTTTTTGTACCATTTTCAAATATGGTCTTACCATCGTGCGCCATGAAATTTACGTCGACTAGTGGCGAGGGTCGAGCTTTAAGTCAGCGGGTTGTATGTTTTCAAGTACCAGCGTTGACCTGATCGCCTGTAAACGTGCTATTTGAAGTTATGTTAATCATCCAATCAAAACATGTTGTTTATAGGATGCACAATTTTCCGGACCCCCGAGCAAGCACCTCCACCGTCTCCCTGCCAAAAACACATATTTTCATTTTATTTATTAAGGATGAAAATAGTTTTTTGCCCATTTGTGTATACATTTAAAATATTTTATGTAAGGTACAAATAGTTCTAGCTATGTTTAACCGCTTACCAAATTTAATGAACAAAAAATTACATTCGTTTTCCAAAAATCATAAATGTTCACCAAATTTTAGATAATATTTAATAATAAAGTGTTAACTAGATATTTATATCTTATTACTCTGTTATTTTATTTGCAACTAAATAAACTCTTTGTCTTTATGTTCTAACCTAGCCTAACACCTTACCTAATGCTTACAAACGTAATCTCTAAGATAATTTGAACAAATGCATGTACCATTAAGCCAATCAGTCTTGTTCTATGATAATTCTACTTCCCACTCGCTAAAATGTTGTTCCTTGTACTCATTAAACATTTTCCAGAGAATACGTTAGTTTTACATTCTAATGCGTCACCACCTGGAATTCTATAACACTGCTTCAATTCAATGCTATTTTTGCTGAGAATTTACTAAATTTGGTATCTCAAAAGTATTTTTGAGATTCATTATTTTTCGAAGTACAGTACTAGGGATTCAGAGTGTAATTTGGTAAACATTTAATTTGATCACAATAGTTATTACTACTAAAACAGGTATATCTGGTTGAATGTTCAAAGGTAATTTAATAATACTTTGTTAACCTTTACCATACCATGTGCAACCACGATGTCAACTCGTGTTACCATTAAGCATATAGAATATTATTATTTTTTATTGAGAAAAAATGCTTTTACGAGCTTAAAATGTCGTACATTTACTCCAAATAACAAGCATTAAAAGTGAAAAAATATATATAAATATTTTTCACACAAGCTATATACAATACCATATTCCATTATTTTCGTTGTGAAACTAATGTTTGATATTTTCCTGTCTTACTGCTAATACTACTTTTTCGAACGTAGCAATTTTACACAGGATCGAGTTAAAAAAGAATTACTTTTATACAATTGATTATAAAGTGAATCCCACAAATCACTAGTCATTTCTAAACGTAAATGTTTTTTTAAGGTAGGATATAATATAAATTTTGTGTTACGTGTATTTACGGAAATATACAGGTATAATTGGGGCGGTAATCCTGTGTTACGGCATGGCTAGGGAAGGGTTAATACTACTACATATTATTTTTTCTACCCCTTTGAATAATATTTTAATAATTATTAGTAATTCTATCTAACTAGAATAAACGTGTGTCAAAGTGGGCTATTGATTCATTTATATAATAACGAATATATTTATAACGATCTTCGAATATACCGGACACAATTATCACACCCATTTTCGTAATTTTAAAGATTTAATTATAGAATAACAGCAGACTTTAAAAGTTCAAACGAAACTTTATGATAAATATGAATTAAATATATTAATTAGAAAAATATTCATATAAAATCAATTTTATCGAAAAATATTGTTGTTGTGCCACAGGGATTCGAACCTGGATCTCTTTCCAAATCGGAAAGGTGCATTATCCAACTATGCTACTGCGACGATATTTTAGCGATAAATTTTCGAACCTATATGTTACCTTTTTGATATTAATACATTTAATCGTTCCATTATTTTGCCATCTACCTTCATCTCAAATACCTTTGAGTAGTCTAATAGTAAACGCCAGAATTATCAATTATTAAATTTTGGACACATTGATACAACTTTATTATCAGAACACATTCTTATTGTGAAGTTGTAATTATTCAGAACATAGATAGGTCTGTGATATTTTAATCTATTAATTATAAAGATATACATATAAAATCAAATTTATCGAAAAATATTGTTCGAAAATTTGTCGCTAAAAATATCGTCGCTGTAGCATAGTTAGATAATGCACCTTCCCCGGTTTGGAAAGAGATCCAGGTTCGAATCCTGGTAGCGCAATAACAATATCTTTCGATAAAATTGTTTATAAATATATATATCTAATTAATATATTTAATTAGTATTTAAAATACATCACAGATCTTCTATATTCTGAAAATAATTACAAGTTCACATTAAGAACATGTTCTGCTAAATAATATTTTTAATCAATATATAGAACATCACTGATCTTGTATAAACATGTATTGTGCGTTTATTTTCTCAGTAAAAAAACGCATTCGGAAAATCGTAAAACCACCTCATTGTACACAACTCAATACAAATAAAATAAAAAAAACAATATATTTTTTTAGAAATATTAGAATTTTCCTTAAATATAAAATTTCTTAAAATGGCATACTACGCTATCTGTCAATCAATCATAGAGCATGGTATAATTGCTTGGGGTGGAGCGACTATGTCTGCAATTAATCCAATAATAGCAGCTCAAAAAATTATATTAAAAGTTATCCTCAAATCCCCAATCACAACGAACACTGACGAAATTTTTGATAAATTCAATGTTTTTTATATTAGACAAATATACGCTAATACTACTCTCAAATACATATATAAATACAAATAGACACATTTTAAAACAACCCAAAACATAATTTCCACACGGACAAATACAAATAACCTACAAACCCAAAGAGCACATACTACATTTGGTCAAAGGAACTACAAATATTTTGGACCTAAACTGTTTAATAGAATGCTAAAAGACGAAAATCAATTGAATTGTCACAAGAACATGAAACTATATATTAAAACTTGGATTCGTAATATGGGTAGAGCCAGTATTGGTGCACTCACCCAAACATATTGATTCATACCTATATTAATTATTGCTACAAAGTGATCCAAAAATTAAGTCCATTTTAAAATTGTTCTTCATATACACCTTTTATATGTTAATAAATGTAATTCTATCTACTTGTAATTTTAATTAATTGAACAATTGCTTGTAAACTATGCCCGTCTCGACACAGAATTTCTTTAGTGAGACGGGCACAGTCCAAACAAATTTTTATATATATTATATAGTTACTAATAAATAAATTGTATAACGGACTTACGACTTTACCTCGCCCGCATCTGTCCGTTATATCGAGGTTCTACTGTACACGTAAAACATGACAAATCAATATTCTTATTATTTTCATAGACGCTTGTACTATGAAAATAGGACTAACTTGCCGGTCTTCTGGAACGAAAAGCGAACCCCCGACCATTAGATCATTAAGACAGCGTCTTAACCGCTAGACCAACAAGCGACTCAAAATCTTTAATAGCTACCCGAGTGTTTATTTATATATGTAATAAAATTAGAAGACTTCATTAATTTTCTGTGTTTTTTTTTCTTAGTTCTCCTTTGTCTGATTTTTCAATCTATTGTATAATTATTTTTTTTATATTGTTCCTTCTTTTATATCCACTGGCAATTTACTGTGATACTTATGATTTTCTGCCCAAATTTACATAGAATAAATTTAAATAGTGTTATTTGTACGCATTCGTTCGTCCCTAAAATTCTTAAATAGTTCTGAGATACTCGTAATGAACCGACGGCGATATAATGACTAATCTACGTTGGTTCACCCACAATTACACTTATAGATAAAATGCAACATCCACGTCTACACTATCATACATGCGTGCACTTAGGGATCACACAATCATATTATATGGCGATAATGACGACAAATGTACGTTCTTATGCCCACAACTATAGTGATAGATAACATACACAGTTAGTAATACTTGATGATATAATTCAACGTAATTTATCGTGCAATTCACAATTCACACGGGCTAACGCGTGCTCTTTGGAACCACGCTTATCACACTAGTGTCTCGCCGACTTCTCTTGAAATCATCTAGTCGATTATTTACATCTTAACTACACCATAACTGTTCTGAAACCCCTGCATTTATTTCCAGCGTTCGTGCGTTGGAGACCTGCAAACGATTTATACATCGTATCTTTATTTCCATTAAAGTAAATTATCTGACTTAAATGCTTATCGATAAACACATAAAAAAAGTATAATCAAAATAAAATTGCGAACTCGGTAACAATCCAAGGGCCGGTTGTTCGATCAGAATTAAATGTTTATAGTAAAAAAATTACTAAAGTAAAAAAAAATTGCGATCGTTGGTAAAACATATTCACTATTCGAAAATACATGCAATGGTAAATTCATCTTGTCCTCCAATATCGTATGGTAAAATCGTAAATTGTATCTTAAAAATGGCGGACTCTTCATGAACGTTGCAGTACTTACTTACTTACCATCACGCCGTTTCCCCGTGGGGGTAGGCAGAGAGGATAGAGCGCCACACTCTTCTGTCCTGACATATAATTCTCGCCTCATCCACATTCATACATCTTGTCATACAAGCTCGCCGATTGTTGAGGCTTCTAACAGAACCATCCTCCATTATCTGGATTACCTGGTCGTGCCAAGTCTTCCGCGGACGTCCTCTATTTCTGGTTCCATCAACACTTGCGTCATATATCTTTCTTACCATTCTCTCCTCATTCATCCTTTCCATATGACCAAACCACCTAAGTGATCCTTTCTTAATCTTACTCACTATACTAAGATCAGCTTTACATTATTTTCTTATTTCTTCATTCTTTACTCTGTCATAAATAGATTTGCCACAAATACGTCTAAGTGATCTCATTTCCACTGCATTCAGTCTACTTTCGTTCCTTTTCTGCCAGCTCCAGGCCTCACTTCCATACATCAGTGTCGGTACCAGGATTCCATTGTGCACCGCTAGTCTTGCCTCGGTTGACATATTCCTGTTAGATATAATTGTACACGACAATAAATCATTCAATATCCCGCTATTGCTGTTGAGAGATGTTGCAACAAACCTGGCTACCTAAAATTAACACTCTAAGCCATATAGTGGCGAAACGCACCGACCAATAGCAGATGTGAATACATCGTGAGGGATGAGTCCTAGAAGTTAACGAAGGTCAGCCACTTCTCCGTAGACCGTTCATTCGACAATACCTCGAGCGAGCTACTCCAGTCTTCAACTGTATACCCGTAATATGTGCAATCGTAAATCGTCTCGCAACAGACGTCAACTTTTGTAAGTTTTGTTGTATTTAAATGCCTTGCTCTAGACACACCATAAATACTTACACGCACATACATGTACGAAGCGCGTTTTTTAAGTAAGTACCATTGCCGGATATTCCCGATATAGGGCAACAGTTGCGATGTTACGCGTGCGCAATGGTTTCCTTAATCACTGATATTTTGAGTCACACTCACTATCAGTGATTGAATATCTGGGAATTATGTCAAAAATTATATTAATTTTCTGACGCCGCCGTTTAAATCAGCGCCATCTACCAAATTCTTTATAATTTGATTGGTGCCATCTATTTGATCTGTTTTTATTAGTAATGTTTATGCAAGCTAATTTTCTACTAATTATGTTCTAAAATATGTTTTTTACGCAAATTAATTTGTAATATTATAAATAAATACGCTCAAACATGTTATATTTATTAATTTCGTGTATTGTGATATCAGAAACTACAATCACAGTCACAGTTTTCAATCACTGATATTATAGAATACCAATCACAATCACACCAGTGAGTCAAGAATACAATTTGTTCTCATCACTAGTCATAAAACATAAAATTGTATGTAGTACCAATGATGATTATTTAAAACAAATCAAATTTGACGATATTCTTAGATATTTGATGATACATTGCCACACTACAAGGCGGGAATTAATTTTGACAGTAGTAAACTAGACGTTCTGACGACAATCTGCAAACCACTGGCGATGGTAAAAAGTTACTACAGTAAAAACTTACTACGGTAAAATGTTACTACTGATCAAACAACCAGCCCTAAGTAGGCACCGGGGCGAGCTAGCAGAAGATTGAAAGGACGCGGACCAAGAAAGTTTACTTCGTATTTTGTTGCATGAGAGGATAATGGAATTTTTGTAAGCTATCAAACGGCAATCGTTCAACTGCAAACTACGAGGTTTTTTACTTCACTTTATACGTAACAGTCACAATAGCTTGTACTTCGAAATACAGCGGTAAGTATTTTTTTTTAGGTAAAATTTTAAACAACAAAATTATTTATTACAAGTTAAATTAATGGTATTTTTGGAACGACAAAGAAACAACGCATTTACATTAAATATTCGAACCTGGATCTCTTTTCTAACGACAAATTTTCGAACCTATATGTTACACTTTTTCAAATTAATACATCTATCGTTCCATTATTTGAAAGCCATCTATCTATCTACCTTGTGTTTACGAAATCATAAATACCTTTGAGTAATCAATTTGAATTAATAATTCATTTTTTGGATATATTAATACAACTTATATATTATTAGGAGAACACATTCTCATTGTGAAGTTGTAATTATTCGGAAGATAGGACTGTGATATTTTAAATACGAATTCAATGTATTAATTAGAAATATATACATGTATCGGTTTACTCAAAGATATTTGAGATTCCGTGAAAACAAAGTAGACGGCTTTCAAATAACGGAACGATAGATGAATTAATTAAAGTGGAACATATAGGTTCGAAAATTTGTCGTAGAAAGTACTGTCGCTGTAGCACAGTTTGATAATGCACCTTGACGGATTTGGAAAGGTTCGAATCCCGGTAGCGCAACAACAATATTTTTCGATAAAATTGATTTTATATGTATATCTTTCTAATTAATACATTTAATTAGTATTTAAAATATCACAGACCTATATTCTGAATAATTACAACTTCAAAATAAGAATGTGTTCTCCTAATAATTTACATTGAACTGAGATTTGGTTCATCGCCCATGAATTTACATTTTTAAAAATATAGTAAAAAAACTAAACTGATTCCTGATTTCGGGTACATTATGCATTCTCAAAAATTTTTCCGTATTTAAAATGTAAATATTTTTTTTTTTAACTCGTCTATTGAAATAGATAACAAATGAGAAAATTATTTCATAAGCAAGTATATAACCTATTTTGATTGTTTTTTTTTAACGGCGTACTGAACTTCACTGCATTTTTTCATTCTATTTACTTCGTGGCATCAGATAAAGAAACGTCACTTTGTTTGCTAAGTAACATTTTCACATCTTTAATATTTTAAATTTAATATTTAAAACCCATCATCATTAAAAATTTCTCCGAATCCGATACTTACCGCAAAAACAAATAATAACAATAATATTTAACATCACCGAATTACCAGAAGCGAAATATTAGGTCGTAAACAAACTAATTACTAAAGTAAAGATAAGGAATATTTTAATATCATTACACATACCTATTGTGAAGTTGTAATTATTCATAACATAGGCTTGTGATATTTTAAATACTAATTAAATGTATTAATTAGAATTCTCGGTAGCAACAACAATTTTTTTCGATAAATTGTTTTTATATGTATATATATCATTCTAATTAATACATTTAATTTGTAACCAAGAACACACAATTACTAGATTTTCACCTAAAAAGGCACTAATTATTTTAATTATAGATGTCTCATAGAAACGAAACTGATTTTATTACATTTAATAGTGACAATGTATAGAAGTATTAATAGATGAGAATGATGAACGTTATATTTGTATAAAGTGATCACTTAAGGCAGCCGAAGACATATCGTAAGACCTGTAATTACCCATATTTTCTATTTTTTCATATTTTCTATTTTTTCATATTTTCTATTAAATATAATAAAAATAAGTTCGTCTCTATGCGATATCTATAATAGTTTTATTAGTGATTTTACTTACCACTGAACTGCCGGCGTGAAAAGACATGTTCTACGATCATTTCTGAACGACACTTCACCGACAAGGTATCCCCTGAAAAAGGGTAATGGGAGTGAGTACATAGAGTACAGAGAACACTAATGCACTAGATTCAGAATAAATAAACAAACATTCTCTCTTTCTTCACTTTATTTTCTGTTTCTGCATAATTGCCTTTTTGCCAATGTCATTTTTCACCGGTGGGTCCTGACCGCACGGCCATAAATTGTTGGGCGCGACCGGCCCGGGGGTGCTCCAGAAGGTCGGAGGGTCGTCCCCGAGGGCTGGTGACGCGACCAATAAGAGAACTGGATAAGATTCCACAGACAATATCATTTTGACCATAGAGATAATCTATCAAAATGTGTATCGAAATACATTCTTGAAAGAGCAAAACCTCGTTTTATGTATACTATATATTTTTGCAGAGAACATATTATCCATTTATATTAATCAACTTTAAAGATATACAGAAAAAATTATCTCGGTGGCAAAAAATTTTTTTTCAAGTTGATTCATTTAATTTGTACGCGTACTGTCATATACTCGTATTCGTAATAATTAATTAATTAACACTCTCGTGGTAAACGTCGCATATGTTTGCGTTATGTGTATAGTTTACTGGGAAGGAAGGAATGAATTTTTATTATATTTATTTTTCAGAAAACCGTTGTTTTGTACATACAGAGAAATGTTTTATTTCTTTAATTCAAATTTTTAAATCGTATACCGTACCGAGGTAGTCGACACCAATTCGCATTTTATTTATAAACAATTTTTAATGTTAACATTAAACTTATTCATTGAAATTAATTTTTTATCTCTTAAACAATTTTTTTTTTGTTTTTAATATTAATGAATAATTGATATTGTTGTAATACTACGAGCACATAATCAGAGTGTGAGTGCAATAATCAGTACTTTCAAGATTATGTGTAAACGCCGCATTTGTGCACAATTCACCGGGAAAGAAGGTAGGAATTAATTTTTATTACATTTATTTTTAACATATTAAAATATAATTTGTTAGAAAACGGCTAGTTGGCATTGTACTTTATGTTCATTTATTTTATAAAAGTTAAAAGTTTTATGTGTATGAATAAGTACTGAATAAAATATGTAATCACCGTGGTAACGAGTATGACGTATTTGTTTGGTCACTTTTTCGTCATGTATTTTTCTGAGATTTGGACAAACAGCGTGCAATGTAAGCGAGCTCGGGGTGAAGGAACCACTCCTGAACTAACAGTGCGTCATCGGTTCGAAAAGTTTATATTAAAGATCTACGGATATCCTATTGTTGAATGTTAAGCTTCAGTGACAATCAACCAGTAATGATTAACCAAAGTGTACATCTTGCTTTAGGATAAATTTTCAAGCAACTTTATAACTATTTACGGTAAAAATTCTCAAGTATGGATTAATTTCTAATCCGTTTTTAATTTTATTATTCTTCCGTACGTAAGCTTGTAATTTGTTGGTGTGACTGTGGCTAATATACTCTAATGTTATATATAACTGAATCTTCATTTAAGATATAAAAACGTTGTAATTTTCGTAACAATCTAATAATGTTTAACTATTGAATAAAAATAATAATTCAAGTTGAACATTAAACTTTAATATTTTTTTCAAAATCAGTAAAATGTAGTATCTAGTTAGCGCTTTTTTGATTTGATTTTACGACAATGACCATAAAGTCCATAAACTCCATAAAGTCCTCTAAGTATCACAATCATTGTACACACCAACGATTTAGGCGTTTTAAGATTTCAGGACGATGTGGATGTTCCTCTGTGTTACCATGGTTACTACACCTCATCCCAGACTCCTCATCCCAGAGAGCTTTTAAATGTCAATGCCGTGACGACATTACGTATTGCCAGATGAAATCTTTTCAAAGGTTAATTTTAGATGTAAATGTACAAAGCACTGTTGCCCGGCAACCGCTCTCTTCTCGACGCCAAATATTTTATTTTTTTATTAAATACGAATATTGCAACTAAGACTGTAATATGTACTCAATAACTAACAATTTAGTGTACGTTCGTTTCGAGGAAGATACAGTGGCATCGAAGCCGGTCGATGTTAAGTTAATCAAAGCGATTAGTAAAAAAAATCTTATTTTTAAAATAAATAATATTACTCTCGTTGTTATGTAAACATCACGTGTGTATATATTAAAAAATACAATTTTATAACATTTATTTATGAAATATTAATTAAATGTATTAATTAATCAGAAGGATATACATGTAAAATAAATTTTATCGAAAAATATTGTTGTTGCGCCACCGGCATTCGAACCTGGATCTCTTTCCAAACAGCGACATTTATGACGACAAACGGCGACGTTTAAATTAATTAAATTATATTAAGTTTTTTGGCGTTTGACTTATTGCCTCACTCATACATACAGTACATTCGCGATTTATCAAAATTTAACCTGTGTATCTCCGTCCCTTTCTTTCCTAACCTATTCTTAAGCACAAGGAAGAAAGAAGATGTCGCAGTGATTATAAGTGTTCCAACTGCAGCAAGAACTTTTGTACGGATAACTACCGTCGCTTCACTCCGCTTTACTCTTATAATTAATGTTACTTTAATCCCTCTTATACATCATAATCCTTTTCGCGAGTGTTGAAGATACCCCGCGACGCTTGTACTAGTGGTGGAGAGGAAGCTCATTCAGTAATCAATGAACCAGCATCCGACAAATGAAAAGTAAGTGCCTTCCTATCTTCCTCGAATTTCCACCACTATATCTACTTCTTGTTAATAAAAAAATTTAATTAATAATTTAATTAACTAGAACACATTTTTGTCGTTCATTTTCAGAATATAACATTGTGGTATTTTAATTTAAATTAAATTAATCAATCAGAAATATATATAGAAAAAAATATATCTATAAAAAAGATTTTTTTTATATTTTTCTAGTTGATTCATACAATTTTTATTAAAAAAAAAAAAAAAAAGATTTTTTTCTGTACATCTTTCTAGTTGATTAATTGAATTTGTATTTTACAAAATAGATAGCTAAATTAAGACGAAAATCTAGCGAATATTTTTCGTGTATTAAGTAGTATTTTAAGAATTTTATTCTGATAATACTTTAAGGATTCTATTTATTATATCCGCTTGAACCTTGAATGTTTATTCCTCAAGAAATAACATTCATCCTTGCTCAGCGAACTCAATAAGAATTTATTTCAGCGAACTCAATAAGAACTCAATTGTAAAAATATCTCTTATTTCCTGACAATTGTGATTTTCATATCGTTATATTTTTATGAATAATCATTTAATGATTGATTGATGGATCAAAAATCTTGATACAAAAATACGTCACGTCATCCCTTAATTATGTCTCGAACAGACTCAATTTGACATTAATTTTACACGTAATTGGGCAAGCTCTTCGCGTACAATACTTACGTGTTCTCCATTCTCAGTATAGTCAAATATTACTTTGATCTTCACCTATTAAATTCCCCGTATTTAATTGCTCCACCTGGAATCTTTTTCACGTGCCAAAGGGTTGACTAAATCAATTGGGTCGCTTATAGTTACTTTAGATATAGAAGAGATTAAATTACCCGATTAAATATTCGAGCACAGCATGAATAGTACCCCAATATCTCACTCAGGAAAGTAAAACCATACAAGTCTGTGAATAAATACTAAATAAATGTGAATTACCCTATCCCCTCATCGACCTCATCCTGTACCACGTTTCTCTACTTTCCTCCCCTATCTCGCATTCCCTTGCGCGGGACGCGCGACTCGGAGATAGCGCAATTCATTTGGATCCTATCAATCCGGATTTACAGTTGGAATTCAGTGTATAAATCAATATTAATCAACGCATTAAATGAAATATCAGAATTTTATATGATACTTTTAACACCACGGTCCATTAGGGGATTAGCTAAGATGACGCCATACTTTTCTGACCTAACATACATTTCTCGCTCGTCCACTTTCACACAACTAATACATGCTCTTCTAAGCTAATCTGATCGAAAGATATCGAAAAAAAATTTATTAAATTACATGCGATATTTTTTTTTGTTATTTATTTAAATTTTAATAATTACCTGCCTTTTAAATTAATTTGATTCTCATCTACTCGGTTGTCCATCAATAATGTAAAATTTTCAAGAGCGAGATTCTGCTACATTTCTCAAGAGTGGACTGTGTAATTAATGACCGGTTCACAAGAGCGAGCCAAGTTATCGACGTGAACAGTTGCAGGCTAGCCGTGGCCCCTGAGCACCTGGCACACCCGGTTCACCCTGTGTAAAAGAGGGCGATCCATCTTCTGAACTAGCCACTGTTCAGCTACCGATGGATAGTCTTCAATCTCCGGAACGCAGACGAGAGTAAGTGTCTTTTCTACAGGTTTGCCAATAGGAAAAGTGCTCTTAAAATTATCATTGTAAAAACTAAAAAAATTATTCATTTAATAATTTGATCCCAATATTTGTGAGATCTACATGTAAGATGGTCTAACAAGTCTAAGGGCCGGTTTTATGATCTGTAGTAACTTTTTACTATTGTAAAAATTTAACTAAAGTAAATTTTTTTGCGAAAACGGGTTGTTTGATCGTTGGTAAAACAATATTTTATTAAAGAGAAAACATTCTTATTATGAAATTGTAATTATTCAGAACAGACGGTCTGTGATATTTTAAATACTAATTAAATGTATTAATTAGAATGATATACACATATAAAATCAATTTTATCGAAAAATATTATTGTTACGCTACCGGGATTAGAACCTGAAAAAATAATAATGAATTATTAATTCTGGCGTCTGCTACCGGTTTACTCAAAGGTATTTAGATTTCGTAAAAAACAAAGTAGATGGCTTTCAAATAATGAAACGATAGATGTATTCATTTGAAAAAGTGTAACATATGGGTTCTAAAATGTATCGTCAAAAGTACTGTCACTGTAGCATAGTTGGATAATGCACCATCTCTGGATTGGAAAGAGATCCAGGTTCGAATCCCGGTAGCGTAACAATAATATTTTTCGATAAAATTGATTTTATATGTGTATATCTTTCTAATTAATATATTTAATTTGTATTTAAAACAATATTTGCTTCTCGAAAGTACATCCTATAGTAAATTCATTTTGCTCTCCGATGTCCGATAGTAAAAATGAGAATCGATAGTTAAATATGGCTGACTTTTCACATAGGAGATGCCGGAATCAATAATTCATTTTTATTAAATTTTGGATACATTGATACATATTCATATTGTGAAGTTGTAATAATTCAGAACATAGGTCTGTGATATTTCAAATATGAATTAAATGTATTAATTAGAAAGATATGCGTACTACTCATCGTACAACGTTTTTTTTTAAACGTGTTTTAATATATTTATATTTTCTTGTGACAAAAAATGACACACTGTTTGATAGCATATTTTAGAACTTTTTCTGTCTGTATTGGATTACCAACCCCGACGCCCACAACCCCCAAGACCAAATTTCCGGCCAATATTCACTTCCTGAGCGTCGTCTTGAGTGAGGGTCATGTCACGCCTGGGACTGTCGCCTCTGGGAGATCGTATATCTATTAACAAGTTGGAGTACCCGCTCACACGAGCCATTTGGTGCAAAATTCGCTCTGACAACGTTGACATGTTTTGGTCGAAGGACTTTTGGCCTCCTAACAGTCCCGACCTAAACCCTCTGGACTACAAGTGTGCGGCGTAGTCGAGAGACAGACCAACAGGCAGGCCATGAACCGCGATCAGTTGAAAATAGCGTGCCCGCCCTTTAGGGCGAGGATCGAGGAGGTGATAGAGGTGCAGGGTGGCTATATAGAATGAAAGTTCCCAGCAAACGTTAATAGCAAGCTGAATATTATAAATAACCAAATCCTCTTTGCGAATAGTCACCTTTTAAATTTGTTTTCATATTAGTTCTTACTTATTCACCATTTTGTAGTTTTATTTTTATTTATGCTTGTATTTTTTATTTCAGTACACATTGTTTCCTGAAGATGATATCATAGGTATCGAAACGTGTAGAATAATTAATAAAATATTTTGTATAATTATTAATTTATCGTTATATTATAATCATACTGTTAGAACGTTAAAATTATAATATAATGAAAATGTTTCATAAACATTTTTTTAATATAATCCCCGTTTAATATAATCCAAGCATTTCTGAGACCAGGAAACGAGCTTAACTATTCTCTCGTTGAGGAAGTCTCCCAAGGTTTACAGTTTCTTCCTTATTTATAACTGTACATGACTGACACCAGATCCGGGCTGTATCTAGAGTAGTACAGTAACTCCCACACAGATTTCTGCAGTGTTTAGAGTTTAAAACAGAATCACCGATGGCACCTCGCAATCGGCGGTATTAATAATAGACATGGTTAATACAATATCACTGAGAAATGACATTTGACCCGTTGAAAATCTCGGAACTGATAGGCAAAGGTACAGATAAGTTCCTGACTATGTTTTATTCCAAAGTCCATATTTACGTTGTTAATATACACAAATGGTTATTATTTTAATAACGGCCTACGTACTGTGATTGCATTAAAGACATCATTTTCATTTACAGCGTTCCTGCCTGTATTTATATGAAATGAAACCCATTTATTTTCTTTGCAATTCACAATTTCGCGTCTTTAAAGGCTTTGAATGGGTATCTGACGAACCTTGACTCTTTCATTTCGTCTAATCCGAATAAACTAGACATCTCAACTGGCGCCGAGCTCGATGCCCCGGCCGCGAAATTTCGTACTAAAATTCAAAACGAAGCTGCAATTCGGTCGTGAAACGGTTTTGTGATTTGACATTTATTGTAGCGAAGAGAAATTATATTAAGTGTTCCATCGTGATATTCCCGCCCTTTATAGCCGACGGTTTCCCGCCAAAAATAAAGGGAGCTTTTCAATAGTGAGCCAACTCTCCTCGTGAAACAAGAACGCATTCGGAAGATGAGCTTAAAATAAAATGATTATTCATTTTAATAAATGTTAATACAACGAATGATCGAGTGAAATAAAGACTTGATGAAAGAATATGAAGCTGATATGTAAAATTGGTTTTAAAGCGAACAATAATGTAAACGTGAACATTGAATTTTAGTGTGAACATTTTGGTCAAACCAGAGGTAATAATTTAGTGAAGCCAGAAGATCTGTGGCTACAGTGAGGTAATATTCGAACAATGGAGCACCTCAGATGGGTTGCATTCTTTTTGGTGTCTGGTTGGTTCTTGAGCCTTTTTGTTCCCTTTTCCTGTCGTGTCCTATACCAAATTCCTTCCATCTATGCGACATCACAATTCCTAATCCCCTCATGCAAATAGTCCAGGACTTGAAGATTACAAAAGTACTTTCGACAACATGCAAGAGAACAGCTCTTACATATGTTAGACACGTTGCCAGAATAAATAATCAGAGTCACAGAGAGACAGTTGAGGGAAAGCGAGCAAGGGGACAGTCTCTTACATGATGGATAGACTAAATAATGGATTTAATCAATACGGTTCAAGAATAGGAAGAGTGGAGACGTATTTCGCACGGAGTTACATATATTTCAAGGGAGCATTCCATAAAGAAGAAGAATTTAATATGAGCAATATTGTATAATTATTCTGAAAAAAATGTACATAACAATATTGTGTTTTGATGAGAACAATAAGGTGTAATAAATGTTGAGAGTAAAGAATTTAATGTGAATATAGAGTTTTAATTTGAATATAAGGTGTAATAAATGTTGAGTGAAGAATTTAATGTGAATATAGAGTTTTAATCTGAACGTAAGGTGTAATAAATGTTGAGTGAAGAATTTAATGTGAATATAGAGTTTTAATCTGAATATAAGGTGTAATAAATGTTGAGTGAAGAATTTAATGTGAATATAGAGTTTTAATTTGAACATAAGGTGTAATAAATGTTGAGAGGGAAGAATTTAATGTAAATATAGAGTTTTAATTTGAACAATATAGTATAAATACTCTGAAGTGAGAGTTGAATTTGAACAATGAATGTGTAAATAATATAAAATTGTTTAATTGAAAACTTTTTAGAACAACAATTCTTGCAACATATAATTTCACACAAATTGATTTAGTATGAACAAAACTTTTAATTTCTATCAAGTTTATAAATTTATATCAAATACCAAAAATTACGTGTAATGTCAAAAAAATACGAGCATTTAATTTATTATACTATGTAAAATAATTACATTCAGTACTCAAACATTGAATAAATTCGGCAAGAAAATATACATATAATTTTTTTTTTAAATTTAAAAATAATAAATCAAATAGTTGATGTGGTTCATTTTAACCGATCGGCGTTCAAATGTTTCAACCTGAGAAAATTTACTGGCAATTTCCGCAGTCTGGGGGCCGAGGCTGTGTTCAGACGAATCAAGAAGCCTTCGCTTCTGTAGCTACCTGCGCTTTATATACCAATTCTTCATCACCATCGATCAGCCCTATATTGTACTTTCATCATTTATTAAATTTCTCATGAAAATCTGATAAGAAATTCATTAGAAATATACAATTCTCTTTAATATTGGACTTTTCATCTCATAAATATGTAATTAACTGTGGAAAATAATCATATCATAAATGTATTCGAAAATTCTACCACATTCATTCGGAATTATGGAGAGATCTTTTTTTGGGATTTCACTACTCAAACGGAAGACAAAAGAGTGGACACGTACTCAAACCGAATATGAAGATGTAGAACACCAGGTGGCAAAACTGAAACATCTGATGAAACGAGAGGACAACGAATGGGCTGAAAAAGTAGCTAAGTGGAAAGTGAAAACCTCGCACTGAAAGGGGATTATCGTAGGTATTCCCGTAATTTCCTTAGATAGCTGGTTCCCAGATTTCCGATTGACAATAAGGATACATATGATACATAAACACTGCACTAACTTTTTTATTGAACGTGCTGATTTTCTGGTCTGATGTTGTCGTTCTTTTGGCTGGGTAGATTATGACCGAGCGAAGTGCACACTCCTGACGATCGTCTTATTTGAACCTCTGTACTGATCGAAACACTGGTTGTAATTGATCCGCCTGTCGTTTACCGTTTTCTTGCATTCTCCAAAAAAAGGCGGCAATACTCTCACATACACATGCACAATATTATCAACCGACAAACCCAGTGGTGCCAATCGGAGTAACAAATTTCGGAGTAGGTTTCACATTTCAATACATCGCCACCTGTACCGAAATTCTGTAACACCGTTTCAATTCTATGCTGTTTTTGGTGAACATTTACTAAATTTGGTGTCTCACAAGTATTTTTGATATTCATTATTTTTTTGAAGTTCTGTGCTTAACATGTTTCATTCGGTAAACATTTAAATTGACAAGTCTAAATAACAACAACTATTCATAATTTTCCAATCCTCTTTTGGAAACAAACAATTATTTTTGATATTAACAAGGGTTTCAAAATTATATATACTAGGGGTTTATGGTTAGATAAATTGGAAATGTTAGAAATAAGAAAAAGTATTAATAGCAAGGTAAATATTATAAATAACCAAATCCTCTTTGAAAATAGTCACCTTTAAAATTTGTTTTCATATTAGTTTTTACTATTTATTAATATTATTTATCGTGTCGAAACATGTCAAATAATCAATAAATAATAAATTAAACAAAGTATTTTGTGTAATTATTTATTAAAATAGACCCCAAAAAAAAAATTCGAAAGATATCTCATTATCAAGGAGAACACATTCTTGTTATGAAATTATAATTAATCAGAACATAGGGCTGGGTTATTTTTAAAATACAAAGATAGATGTGTTAATTTTAAAGGTGTAACATACAGGTTCGAAAATTTGTCGTCAATCCACTGTGTTAGTATATAGCATAATCGGTTAATGCACATTCCCCGGATCGGAGGAGGTCTAGGTGCGAATCTCGATAGCAACAATAATATTTTTCAAATACTAAATTAATGTATTAATTATAAATGTATACATATGAAATCAATTTTGTCGAAAAATATTGTTTTTGCGTCACCGGGATTCGAACCTGGATCTCTATTTCCAATCCGGGGAAGTGCACTACCTTTGTGCTATAACGCCAGTATTTTTCTTGACAAATTTTCGAACCTATATGTTACATTTTTCAAATTAATACACCTGTCGTTCCATTATTTGAAAGCCGTCTACATTATTTTTACAGAATCTCAAATACCTCTGAGTAAACCGACTGCAGACGCCAGAATTATCAATTCATTTTTATTAAATTTTGGACACATTGATACAACATATATTATTAAGGAAAATTTTCCTTAATAATATAATATTTTTCGATAAAATTGATTCCATATGTATATCTTTCTAAATAATACATTTAATTTGTACTTGAAAGATATCTCAGTCTCTCCATTTCAGTCACAAATGTTACAGAACTAATTTAATGGAAACTATTTATGTATTTAACCACTTGACATGTACGGGAGAATGTTTATTTATTTTTTAATACATGGATAATAAAATGGGAATAAAGTATGGTATCCGAATATGGCACAATGCGATAATATTCACAAGCTGTGATTAATATCATTTGTCGGTCATGTATAACTCTCATAAATCTACCAAACGGACGAAATACGCTGAGAAGTTTCACCATTAATAATAAATATATTTTGGCTCGTAAATAAACTAGCTGAAAAAAATGTATATCGCTAATACTTCTCATAATATTTACGAAATATGTATAATATATTACGGGCAATGCATGTAATGAAAGTATTGTGTAAAACATATACGATTATTATTATAAATACTAAATTAATGTATTAATTATAAATATATACATATAAAATCAATTTTGTCGAAAAATATTGTTTTAGCGTCACCGGGATTCGAACCTGGATCTCTATTTCCAATCCGGGGAAGTGCACTACCTTTGTGCTATAACGCCAGTATTTTTCTAACTTTTTTTTATAATGGAACGACAGGTGTATTAATTTGAAAAATGTAACATATAGGTTCGAAAATTTGTCAAGAAAAATACTGGCGTTATAGCACAAAGGTAATGCACTTCCCCGGATTGGAAATAGAGATCCAGGTTCGAATCCCGGTGACGCAAAAACAATATTTTTCTACAAAATTGATTTTATATGTATATATTTATAATTAATACATTAATTTAGTATTTAAAATATCACAGAGCTATGTTCTGAATAATTACAACTTCACAATAAGAATGTGTTTTCCTTAATAATGATTATTATTATTATTATTGGATTATCAATAATTCGCGTCATCTTTTAAACCCTCTCTTCACACACATATATCCCCTACAGGCGGTTCTTGCGCGATAACATACACACATCATCGTAATATCAAAGACATTACGATATATAATTTGAAACTTATATTACACGTTTTAATAGAGGGTTGTTTCAAGTTTCGAGGTCTCATGAATATGATTGAATAATGTAAATTTTAATTTTTCGGAAGTTACGTCATAAGACCTTCAATTTTCTAAATAAGTAGCGCGATCGTGTAAACAACAGTTAACATTTCCCCAGCAGACATTAAATGAAAGAAGTTCTGAATAATGTCACGCTGTGCATAAAGATAAAGCACACAGATAATAAAATAGCATTTAAAGCGACCGACTGCCCGACATCTTGAATTCCCACCCATTTGGACAGTAATGCCGCCGACAATGACGCCATTTTTTAAACAAGCGAACCTTCTGACGATCGTTATTTGTTTCGTTCTTCCACGGCGCGCTTTGTTTATGGCTTATCACGCAGATAATTTCACAAGTTTATCATTCACCCCCCGCGGCCGTCATCCCCCGCCCCGTCGGCGCGACCGCGCCACGTGACGGCGAGGGGCGGCCAGAGGGGCATTCCGCAATTTATTACTTTGCTATGAATGGATTGTCAGACGGGTGTATTTTATAGATGCGAGGTGAGCTTGGAGTTGACCCGGTCAGATCGAACTCGACCGAATGGAACAATCTGGAATGGAAAAATCTCTGGCCGAGGATACAATTTAAGTGTGCGAAGCTTGCACACTATTGAAATTTCATTGCTTTAGAATATGAAATATTTTTATTGTTGTGCCTGATTGAGAAGTTGATACGGTCGAAATGGTTCAGAAACTAAATAAATTCAATAGTTCCTTGACTATTTTAAAATATTCTCATATTTTTGTGCAATCTTGATTGGTAGTTCAAAAAGAGCATTATTTTTATTTTATTGTTTTTGGTTTTTGCGTGGAGGCCATATCTATTTTACGGGGCGTGGCATATTTTGCAGTGCAAAGTCCTATCAACGATTTGTAGTGTTTCGGTTTCTCGCTGTGCGTGCCGAAACCTGTACATGGTGCTTATTGAATAACACTTCGCGCTGTCATCGAAGTGTATGTTCAAGAGTACTTCGTGCAAAATAATGGAGTACCTGTTCTGGAACCAGAATATCTGTGTATCCAGATACCTAAAAGAGCATTTCACAAGTGGGTCGTGTTTTCTTGTTCTGGGTGGTCCTTCTGCCCACTTTGTTCCCTAATCATATCCCTCTCTTAAATTCCTTCCACCCTTTCTACATTCTATATTTCCATAATCCTTGGTTCAGACAAATGTCATTAAATACATTGTTTAATGTGTACTAGCTAACATCTTATATACTAGTATATCTATAAAATACCCATTCTTCTGTACATGTATAAAATATTCATTAGTTTATTACGAATATAACATATATACGCTCACTGACGTGTGAAGTTTTTTTGACATTTTGTGGTCGCAATATCTGTGCTTGCAATCAAATCTCAAACTTCAAACCGTTTTGGGCTAAAATTTCCGATTTGTATTTGGTCCCCCCATCAGAGATATTTTGCAGTTTTTGTAAATTTTTATTGTCATGCAAGAAGCGCTATGTACAATAGCAAGATGTACAGATTTCGGCACGCACAGCAAGAAACCGAAACACAACGAACCGAGATGAGCTGAGATATTTCAGTTTCTGCAATATTCTTCGCCCCGTAAAACAAATATGGTCGCCACGCAAAAATCAAAAACAATATAATTTAAAATACTGGTCATTTTGAACTATCAACAAGTAGGGTGGTTGCACAAAAAATATGGGAATATTTAAAAATTGCCAAGCAACTATTTATTTAATTTCTGGACTCTTAAAGAATGGCCCTTAAGTTATATTTTTAATTTTATTAAATTTAATAAAGATGCAAACGAACACAGTGGTAAAAGTCAAATAAAAAAACGACCTCTTTAGAAAGCATTAAAAGAGACGAAATCCTAAAGAAACTAACAATATCGTATTAAACGAGAGGCTTTTAAGATTTCAATATGTTGTGATGAAACAGAAATACTCTCAACACACTGAGACCTCCCACATGTTCGTCCTCTAATTTACCTTCAAACAAAAGATTCTTTGAATTGATTTGAGAAGTTTGAAAACAAAAAGTTCGCTATTCCTGTGGAAATTACAGTTCATTATTATCACGATTTAAGGAATAGAGAAATAGATTTGAAATATTTCACAACGTTACAATGGCGTAAGTGACGTGAATTATTTAAACAAAACCAAATTATTTGTGATACATTATAAGATGTATTTTCGATTCTTGAAAACTGGTTAAAATTATTACTAGAAAAGTTAGCTAGGCTAAAAAAGCTAGGCTAGAAAAGTTACACATCAAAGATATAAAAATTAAAAAAAACAAATGACTCACCCTCTATTTTTATATTATAAACCAGAATCTCGTTTATACTAAACATGCAATAATTCTTAGGAGAACACATTCTTATTGTGAAGTTGTAATTATTCAGAACAGACGGTCTGTGATATTTTAAATATGAATTAAATATATTAATTAGAAAGATATACATATAAAATCAAAATATCACAGACCAATGTAATTCTGAATAATTACAATTTCACAATAACAATGTGTTCTTCTAATAATAAAGTTGCATCAATGTGTCCAAAATTTAATAAAAATGAATTGATAATTCTGGCGTCTGCTATCAGATTACTCAAAGGTATTTGAGATTCCGTAAAAATAAGGTAGATGGCTCTTTCAAATAATGGAACGATTAAATGTATTAATATCAAAAAGGTAACATATAGCTTCGAAAATTTGTCGCTAAATATCGTCGCTGTAGCATAGTTGGATAATGCACCTTCCCCGGTATGGAAAGAGATCCAGGTTCGAATCCCGGTGGCGCAACAACAATATTTTTCGATAAAATTGATTTTATATGTATAGCTTTCTAATTAATATATTTAATTAATATTTTGTATTAATTCTGCTTCGGCACGGACACAATCTAGCGAAACTTTACTATACCTATAAAAACTCATGTTGCTCTCCCTTTACCGCAACGTTAGTTGCAACCGCCCCCACCCTTCTCCTTCTTTTATCTAAACATACTTTTTATCCAAATATTTTTTTGTGGATTTTCTTTATTAGTATCGCATGTTAAATAATTATTATATTTATTAATAATAAATTCATTTCATCATCAAAAATTCCTGCATATAATATATTTTTTTATAATGGTAAGATACTAAACACCCTTTACAATATTTACACGTAATAATACTCTTATATATCACAGTCCACTATAAAATATTTCAAATCATATTTATCGCACTACTTACAAGCATTCAATTTTAACTGGTTACCAACAGTAATATCATCACATAATACAGTATATAATATATAAAATACTTAACATTACAGTTATAAACGTGTATATACAAATAAACTACTACATAGTGCACCATGTATATGTGTTTTTTTTAAGAGGTGTAGAACTTTAAAATGAAATAAATCACATAAAAATTATTGTAATAGCCATGGTACTGGCTTTATTGGAAAATTAATTTTATACCATTAGTGTTTAAATATGATTTCCCACATACGGGCACCGCGGCTGACTCGAATAAAGCGCAATCTGGAAGTACAATAATGTTTTCAGCTGGGGGGACATATATCGGCAATAACGCGACGAATGTTGGCTTTCATTTCACCACTTTTTGGAGCAGCTAGGGCTTCCAAGTCTCTGGTTTGTCGGCGATGACCAGGGACTTCACATATCCTCACAAAATGTAATCCAAAGGTATTAAATCATACGATCTTCGAGTCCATTACTAACATGTTTCCTTCAATAAATTGATTGTGGCGCGAGCTGTGTGACATGTTGCGCCGTCTTGTTGAAACCACAGCTCTTCCATATTAATACCATCAATTGGGGAACGAAAAGTCAGTAATCTTTGGTCTATAGCGATCTCCATTGACTGTAACGTTCTGGCCGGCATCATTTTTGAAGAAACAACAGCTTCTTCGGTGCACACTGTACGAGGTCTCTGCGGATGCGTATTATCAATCATAGTATGCGTGGTGCGAAAACAATCCATGGTTATTCGACTTACTTGATTGGATGAACGATTATGTCAACCGTAAAATGGAACATAGCGCACGGTAAGTTTTGCGAACTGAACCATGATTTTCGAAATAAATTTGGACAATTTGCAAGTGTTTTTCTGACGTAAGTCTATTCATGGTGAAATGGCAAACCAAACTGAGCACAAATTAGCTATCAGCTATCAAAATTGGTTGTCGTTGGAAAAAGTGTTGTCAATTCAAATACAAACCTCTAAATAAAACACTTTTACAATCTATATATTATATAACGCACTTAAACAGTTAAAAGATCTCACGTTATACCGTACCTAAGAATACCTCTTCTTAGGTACAGTATAACGTCCTATTTATGACACATCCACCACAAGAGTAAATAAGACGTAGGTCATGGATCCGCATGTATAAGGACACGGTGAATATTGTGGCACCAGTTTTCTGGAATAAATCCAACATGTAACAACCTGAGGTTTTATTGACCGAGGACATTCTGATTCTTCTAGTACATAACCTTAATACATCTGTCCACAATCAATATCAGTCATTTAAAATCATATAAAGATTGAAAAAAATAGCACCTGAAAAAGATTACTACAATATTTATTCTGTACGTGACTACATTATACAGATGCACACATATAACATCACATTTAATTTTATTTGACCACCAACAATAATAATAATAATAATAATAATAATAATAATAATAATAAGGTGAAAACAAAAAATGCAATAGTTTTCACATTTTTCGTTATAATTTTCAATCGGCGCCGTAATACTTCAGCTGTCAACTGAGACTTCTTCCAGAAAGTTTCTGACAATTACTTTTACGGATTAAGAACCTTTTCTGGAACATTTTGACAATTTAACGCGTGACAATTTATGACAGTTAACTTTTATCTACGATCTATGGCCGCGACCGGCCTCGCTACACCATTACGAAAATTTACTAAATCGAAGAATGTAAGGCGGAAGAAATAAATGTATATATTTGAAAATTTTTGACGTCCTAAATAATAATCGGGAAACCCGAAAGTCGGTATCCCGTTTAACAAAAAACATACAATTCATATTTTTAAAAAAACATGTGACGAAAAAGTAATCAAACAAATACGTCACACCTGTTACCATAGTGAATACATATTTTATGCAGTAACTCTATAGTTAACTCTTTGTCCCTCTTTGTCTTTGTTTTTTGAGAGAATTCCGACAGGAACTCGACCACTAGTCCGCATTTGAATAAGATGAACGAATATTACGAAGATGCAGATGTCGAATTGAAAAATTTATTAGTGCAGTCGACCTTGGGCCTGAACGGTCAAATAATGATAATGATATAAGACACATTTTATGTTAGCCAAAAATGTGTCTTATTCGCGATATCGATACTACTGAAGCACAATAGCAACTTCATGATTTGAGCTATTAATGGCACCGATTGCGGATAGTGTAGGCTAGTTATATTGTTCCGCACAGCTACGCGGCCGCGGAGCGCGCTAATCGCGGCTCAAGAAAAGCGCCGGGCGGAAAACCTATCTTGGCCGATTCACGGCAAGGTTTCGCCCGGCACTCCGCGCCGCTGAAATCCCAACGCCTCTGCGCGCAGCGACCGGCCGAGTGGAGGGGAGATAGCGAGCCGAGGCTGTCCCCGCCCCCGGCGCCAGTGAAACTTACGAACTATTTGTGTATTATATCTTTCTGTAAAAAAATATTTTGAACACATGAGATATGTAAATAAAGAGAGTTTTTGGAGGGCGATCGTCCAGAGATAATATTATGCACCTTAAAAATCATTTGGATAGTTAAAACGGATTTTTTAGGTTTAAGGTGCATTAATTAATTCCCCGGGCCATCGCCCAAGGTAAAATGTATCAGGCATCGCGAGGAGGGCTAAACTCTATGTAAAAAAGTACTCGCGATGCCTGAGAGATTCGAAACAAAAATGTAAGAGGCTTTATTGAAGCGAGAATCGAAATCTGCCGTCCCGTACAGGACGACCGAAAAAATGGCACAAGTTGCGGAGTCTGGCCTCCAGGTGGTGTCGGCGCTGGACCGAATCGGGGTAGCGCGGGGAGTGTCTTCGCCCCCTGATTGGTCCCAGCATCCGGCTGGAGTCTTATGCTCCCAGGAGATGAATCTTCAAGATAAATAAACGGTCCAGCGGTTGCAAAAATCACTTGCCTAGCTTTCGCCTGCACCGCTGGACTTCTCTGAAGAAAAGTGTTTAATTCATCTCTCGACCTTGCTTTCACCTGGACTTTCTTCCCCTTGGATTCGACCTTTGGCTTTCTCACTTGGACTGATCCTGGAAGATTTTTACGACTCGGCTGCTACACTGGACGAAGACTTGGACCCCCCTGGACCACTGCACACTGCTGCAGACGTCGACGTTCGAGAGCCCAGAGTGAACCGGCGAGCCACCTCTACGCGATTGCTACAGTTCTTGTTCCTGTGCTGAACATATATACTTACGTATAGTTATCGATGTGCTTGTTGATCCAGTGGTTAATACACTCCCCTAGAGACCATTAAATTAAGGGATATAAATATTAAAATTACTGTTTCGTACAAAAAAAGAGCACTTTTTTAAAGTCCATTTCTCAGAATTGTGCCAAAAAATCCGATACGTACATCCAACATAAGTTACGTATGTTGTAATGTTAGAATTTAATCCCTCAAGTTGTAATTTTTTACAACTTACCTCGTATACAAGAGGTAAACACTGAATCGCAGATAGGTAGTTCGATCGGTGCGACGCGCGGGACCGCTCGGCACACGACATCGCTCGGGCCACTGTTTCTCGGAGAGGCGAGCCCAGTGGGCGTTCTGCCAACCGCGACAAAATCTATTACGTACTTGATTGAAAGTTCAGGATAAGATTTAGATTTTGTTGACACTAGTAAATCATCTGTAGAATATTGTAGTATTTAATTTGCATTGTACTCTCTTTCTATGACAATTTTCAAGGGCATCCGGTTCTAATCTGGAGGTGGCGTTACGGGTCGCTGGCGGCTCCATTTGGAATGGAGGAATCTTTCCACACCCAGCGTGACGGCCTTGATCCCATGCGATGGAGGATCAAGTGTGTGTGGTAGTTACCGTGCACGGATTTCGAGGTTACGTGACCATCATTTTAACATAGTTTTAATATCAAGAGAGTTCACCACCGTGGAGGTGAGATCAATCTTACGCTAGTGATTTGCCTTGCGTCCTATCCGAGAGGCTTGCCACAAGAATCGCGCTAACAATCCATATCATGATTTATGTACAGATGCCAGAATGGAGAGATTACTTACTTAGTTGATATTAATTTTGTATTAAACAATCTTGTTGTAAATTAACCTCTTTCATTAATTATCTCTGATTCTAAGTCCGAATTAAACAACACTGAAATAAATTTACGTCAGCTGAAGGTAAGTGCGCAGGACTAAATACGTAGGATCACCACAATTCCTTTCATTTATATTAAAAATACCACAAAAGTATATATTGAAAACTATAACATCACAATAATAATGTGCTCTCCTTTAAAATATATATTTTTTATTATTTATTATTTGCCGACAAAATGGATAGGAATTTTTGGGACAACCTATACTTTCCGCCCCCACTGCTGAGAAATATGACGACTTACTTTCACGGCAATCCATCATTTCTGGGTCAGAGCGTGAAAAGACCGGCGAGAGGGGGACGGCGCTATCTAATCAAGAGATGAAAGCAAAGGACGGCCGTACGTCTGTGTCAGAAGGCGGGCATTATCTGAAACATTGGGTTATGACGTCAGATAAACGGTTCATTTTTATGATGTTGTAAAGAAAATGACTCGCTGCATTTTTTATGGGGCGCTCTAAAACATTTATGTCTTCAATTATGTTGCGGCCCTTTCAAATAAACACTACAGCATCTGGGTACATTCATCTCCGAGGTCCGCGGACAAAAAACAAGTCAGGAAACCATCACCGAGATATTCTGTCATTAATTTAACTTACCCTTGTGACGAGACACAAAATCATACGCTACTAATAACTGTCCTGGAATAAGGTCATCATTGCGTTGTGTAATGATGTGCCGTTGACCAGCCGCGTGGAGGGGAAAATTTCACCCAAGACAAGATGATTTTCGAGACTACCTTCGCTCGTACCCGATCCGGCTAGACGCAACCTTCAACAGTAGCGATAACTGAGGATCGTGATCTCTTCCATTTGGTCGATTCAATGTGTGGCGAACTTCTTTTTCCGCTCTGTACTTCGACGTGGTTTGCCATAACAAACTGTCTTCATGTCGTGTGAGAGCCTGTCCTTGATGTTCAGCTCCTGCAGAACAGAGACATTCGATCATTTCCAATATACGTCTCCAGCATCAATTCGTCTTCTCTCTTTTAGGTTCAGAGTCCATTTTAATTTTATAGATTTATAATAAATAAATAACTATTATATATTGAATAAAGACATTCGTGAAGGTTATGTATTACGATTTTAGGGTATACTCCGTCAATCAAAAATTAATTTCATGTTGGATTTGTTCACGAGAACTGATTACAAAATATTTACTTGTATCTTATAAATTGGTCGAATGTATGGTTTGCAGGTATCCTTTTTTGCAGTTAAACGCACCACATAGATAATGTTGTTCATAGGGCAACATCTATTCGATTGTTTGTAGGTAGATGCGCGTACATAAATTCTCGGATAATATTATTATCCACTTTCGTAAGAAATGACTTAAGGTTGATAATAATTTTTAATTTAATTTAGGTACCTATCTGCATTCCCATAATAATAATAATAGTAATAATAATGTGTTTATTCCAGCATAAAATAATAAATCACTCAAATTTCTTCTACACAACAAGAAAGCTCATTAGAAAATCGTAATTTTTTGAACAAATGAATTACGATTTTCTAATGACGTTAATAAACCTGTACCTTGTATTGTTGAAGTATATCCGTAAAAAAAAATTTGTGTGCGAATTATTATCGGAGACGGAATCCGGCTGGCCACGTTAGTGTTGTTACATGCCATCGAGTGATAGGAGTTGCGTTTCATGTACCGATACTTGACAGGTACGTTCAACCTCGAAGGGCGGTGTATGCAATAACACTCCACAAACATTTATGTTAAACCCTTGCTAGTTTTAACTGATGAACGTTATAATACAGGGACTAAATTGTCGAGTTATATTCTATGTTACTACGAGCTACAAGATTTTAAGCGATTTATGTGACATGAATTCTTTCACCGTTCTTAATACTTTAGTGACTTATAAAATTGTCTCATATTGAAATTGTCTTAAAAATAAATCTCTATAAAACTTTTAATCACTTAGTTGACTCGCCCTATTTATTAGAACAATTAACTTCAAACTATTCCACACACCCAACACTATCAAATAATCTATTTTATCCAAACTTTGGCAGAACTAATTAAATAAAGAAATGTTTTGTGACCCGCCCTACGTTAAAATGTAATACCGTAAATTCTTCTAATAACTTGGACATTTTCAACGATAAATTGCTTTTCTTTAAAATTGAACTACGCCAACTTTTTAATAACTATTAACATAAATTTTCCCTCCATTATGTTCAAAATAAAAACACTCTTTTATTAATCAGTTTTTTAACTACTATTTTTTAGTTTATTATGTTTATTTTAGTGTAAAAATCATTTTGTTTATCAGTTTATTTAAATGTACTAGTCTTTAGTTTATTATGCACTAAACTTCATTGGTATTAATTTTATACGTCATGTTATTATTGTATTATTTTGTACTGTTTGTTCCTCTCAAAAATAAAAATAATTATTTGTCAAAATAATGTTAACGTTATTTTTTGTTCTGACCTTTCTTACTTACTTATATCTAATTGTGTTTATTCATTCTGTCATTTCTGAATGGACATTTTCTAATCCCGGGATTGCAGTTTTGGCTCGGAATTGGATTCGGTAGTTGCGTATAAAGCCACCGAATTATATGAAGAATATCCTAGGATAGCTGGAATTTTTTTTGCAACAATACCAAATGCCCGACGTAAGTTCCCGCTCCACAAGCTCTGCCAACAATGAAGGAATAGAATGGATGCCAAAATTGTGAGCGATCAAATAACTGAGACGAATAAAAATTAGGTAAATCAGTTTCCAGAATCGTTTTGTATATTATTTCTTTAGAAATTTTCCATTTTAGTGGATTAATACTGTTATTATTTTTTGTAAATTACATCGTGGGCTTTTAAAGGAGTTCTTCATCCTTTGTCCGCTCCATAGGCATTAAGCTTATTCATGAAATATGGTAATATAATAGGATGTTGTTTAGTAACGTTCATACTTTATCATGTATTGGGCTCTGCTTAAGGCTATGAATGTTTAAAGGGCAATTTGTGTTTTAAAAATGATTAAAAACACGTAAAAAATTAAAGTAAACTCCCGGAAGATATATTTTTCTACCTATTCAACATTTTATACAGAAAATAATATTATAAATTTTCTAAAAAATGTTAAAGATAAGAATCATAAACTGATTTACTCTGGTATTGAAAAAAAGAGTCCTAATTTTTAAATAATAATATTTTTTCAGAATTTTTGCATCACACAGAACCCATTAGGGCCCAAACCAGAGTAATCAACGAGCATCAGTAAATAACCATTAGCACCAGAGACGGCTACTGCCAAGCAACTAGCGAGCACTTCTTCGCAGTCCGTCCTAACACCAGCATCGCTACTGAACCATGCTCTAGTTACAACAGACACCCCACACTTCGACACACAACCGACACGCGTGAGACAAGAAGAAGTAGGCACAGCATCTTAACCTTCTGACACAATATTAGATAATAAATGTAAATGTTTAGATAACTTAGAGGGCATAGAAATCAAGTAGATTAATAATAATGAATGTATAATTATTAAGGGGAACACATTATTATTGTGAAGTTGTAATTATTCAAAACATAGGTCTGTGATATTTTAAATTCTAATTAAATGTATTAATTACAAAAATATACATATAAAATCTATTTTATCGAAAAGTACTGATTATGAAGTGATTGTACTTGATTGGCCAGAAGAAGAGTGATCAATTATATGGCTTCTTGGACTGGTTCAACCGCAGAGTATTGTTGTCTACAATTTGGCGAGTACTAGCCAAACTATATCACTGTTAAATGATTTTTTTATGCAGATCTGTAAGGCGCGAGTAGGTCCACCACAGAATTTTTTTAATCTATCTGTCTATATATATATATATATATATATATATATATATATATAATTAATGTTTGTCCCGTATGCGTTCCTATACCGTTCATCTGATTGCGATGAAACTTTGGTAAGTTGTTGTGCACATGCCCGCAAAGGTTTCTGAATTAGTTTAACTATTTTGCAATAGGTGTCGCGCGATTTGTTTCAACAAATGTGTGTATTTCATATAGTTTATTGCCATGAAACTTTGGTGAGTTGCTGTGCGCACGTGCGAAGGTTACTGAATTATTACAACCATTTTACAAAGAAAACACACGCCGCAGCTATCATATGTCGTGAAATGTGAAATTCGGACACGTTGATTGGTTATTTTTAGGATTCTCTGCGGCGAATTTTCCAAGAATTATAGCTTTTTCTGGCGACTTCTTCGTATATGCACCTGACGAAAATACAAAAAATATTGTGTTTCCAAAAGCACTTCAATAATTAGAATTAAAATACAAACATTTTCTTTCTTTGAGTGGCATTGCAACGCATGCCGGGTACTCGCTAGTTTAATATGTTTTTCTGTCCACTTAATATGAACGAAGAGTTTTGTTTAATTATACTTATCCACATTTTAAAGATGTTTTATTACCCTTACTAACATTAATATATTGTTTAATTACCGTTATCCATAAGTAATTAGATTATCTGTATCCACTTTCATATACGCATTCGTAAGTAGTTTAATTGTCATTATCCGCATACATATGTTATTTAATTATAATTAAATTATAGAATATTTCGTTTCAAACCACTTTATAATGTCAGGTCACAACGTGTTTGCTTTCTTTGTAAAAAAAAAAATAATTTTTGTTATCCATTTTTAAAAATTGTTTACATAAATATCATTATACGCATCCATAAGTTGTTTGATTATAATTGTCCGCGTACATAAGTTGTTTAGTTATAGTTATCCGCATATATAAGTTATTAGATTATCCGCACACAGAATGAGGAGAGAATGGTAAGAAAGATATATGACGCAAGTGATGATGTCGTCAGAAATGGAGGACGTCCGCGGAAGACTTGGCGCGACCTAGTAAACCAGATACTGGAATATGGTCCTGTTAGAAGCCAAAATAATCGGCGAGCTTGTATGAGAAGATGTGTGAACGTGGATGAGGTGAGAATTGTGCCAGGACAGAAGAGTGTGTCGCTATATCCTCTCTGCCTACCCCCGCGGCGAAGCGGCGTGATGGTAATTAAGTAGATTTATCTTTAGATACTTTCGTTAACCACATTCTGAACCAACATATTACATGTCAATAAAATTCAATAACAACATAGTCTGACACATCACTCTGATACAAAACATCTGTCAATTTATATTTTCTAGGTTTGACACATCACTCTGATACAAAACATCTGTCAATCTATATTAAATTAAATAAAATACAATCACTTTGTACGAAACCACGAAATTTTAGATACGTCAACCGGTTTCGCTTAGATATAGAATATAAAATTACATGTGAAAGAGACAGAATACATATACAGTTAGATAGAACATCAAGGTAGATAGAATATACAATTATATGCGAAAGAGACAAAATACATATACAGTTAGACGGAACATTAAGGAAGTAACATCAGTTTATTTTTCAAATTTGACGTCATAAACGTGCCAACTGAACATCTGTTCATTTTTATACAATGTCTTCACAATATATTTTTTTAATTTTTGTTTCAAAATGAGTTGATTAAAACGGGCAAACAAAAACGAATGTTAATGACCCAATATTCTGGCACGACACGGGCTCTAGGCACGTTTAAAATTATAATTTCTAATTTAATTACAGGTTGATCATTTATGTAAAGTTATTCCCCCTCCTCCGCGAATTTTTCATGAGTCAACCAATAACAGTGCGGCTCCGGCTCTGAGAGCTCCTGGGAGAGCAGGTTCTGGTCCAGGACATAAATCAGGACTTCCCCTTTCTTTGGAGGAGAAATAAAAATTCAAAATCCTCAAAAGGATGTGTCATTCATCTTTATAAGGTAATCCGGAGGCTCGAGCGTAATGGCTCTTGCATTTATATTTATGTTCTATTTTTAAAAAGGAATATTTTTTATTATTAGCGGCAGTAGCGTAACTAAAAAAATTGTATTTTTTTCCTGTACATAATGAATAAGTATAAGATGTAAGAACGAAATGATCAAATTATCACGATGACCGACCTTATATTTCTATACAGGATCATCAGTGGTATGATAGAGTACCACCAGATTATTGGTCTGCTTGACTTTTACGCGCCATTGAGGTCATCGAGACACAATTCATTGTTCTATTACAGTGGTAATGTCAGAACTCATGCATTAGCTGACTCCGCAACCTCCAGAATGCAGTCTTTAGGGAATGAATATGCAGAGGTAGTCAATATTTTTGCTGCAAATTTAACTCTTTATAAAACTGCATTATTACAATTTTTTGTGTCTCAACTCAATGGTGACGGATAAATTGCTTTAGTTCACATTTTTACTTATTTTTAATTTAGATTGAAAAAGACACGTTGATATTATGTAATTTTTTACTTTGTGTATTGCACTTGTGATAAAAATTTTCTATTATTTTATAATAATACCTTAATAGGGAGTGTATAGTAATAATAAATAAATAAATTATTTTTCATTATAAAATATCTACATATATTAGTTAATATCTTGAAGAATTTCCCAAAAATAATATTAATATTTTTCAATAAGAAGAACAGCACCGATATTAGCAGCAATCCTAAATCCATGCCTGATGTACGCCACTGTTAAAAGGTTAGTAATGAATTCTGTTTCGTTGTATGGGTCGTATCCACGGAAGAGATTTCTAGGAGATTTTTGACTCCAGACAATCTCTAAGATACGGATTTTGCTCTCCGGCAGCGATTAAAACGAAATAAATGTTTGTATTATTTAATTAATTTGAAATTATCGCCTTCCGTGGACACGGTCTTTTAAACGCCATTCATCCTTTGAAATCAAATATTCATTTAAATATTGTTTAACGACATTTCATTTATCGAATCTGCTGCATCAGATATTCTCGGGAAGGTAAAAATAAGAAGGCTCCAATGTAGAGACTTGTTGCAAGAATAAATAACTCCTATAATATGCACAAAGCCATCATACACAAGACAATATGTTCAAGACCGAGGGAAATACCAATATGTAGATGTGCCAATAATGTCAAAACAGCCCTGTAAGAGGTAGAGGAGTCCATTCTGGTTGAACAATGGACCAGACTTTAAGCCAGGACACCAAAAGATTATAAGATTCATTAGGAGAACACATTCTGAGAACATAGGTCTGTAATATTTTAAATATGAATTAAATATGTGTTCTCCTAATAATAAAGTTGTATCAATGTGTCCAAAATTTAATAAAAATGAATTGATAATTCTGGCGTCTGCTATCAGATCACTCAAAGGTATTTGAGATTCCGTAAAAATAAAGTAGATGGCTCTTTCAAATAATGGAACGATCAAATGTATTAATATCAAAAAGGTAACATATAGGTACGAAAATTTTTCGTTAAAATATCGTCGCTGTAGCATAATTGGATAATGTACCTTCCCCGGTTTGGAAAGAGATCGAGGTTCGAATCCCGGTGGCGCAACAACAATATTTTTCGATAAAATTGATTTTATACATATATATCTTTCTAATTAATATATTTCATTCATATTTGGAAGATTCATATTTTCACAAAATCTTACGTTATTTTACAGAGAGTAAGCACCGATTATGCTAACGTGCCTACCCTCAATCGTCGAGTTATTTCGCCACCCCCAAGTGACACATTTGGGTTGCGTCCCCAGATCGACGATTTATTACAAATAACAACCCTAATGCTATCAGGACGGCGTTTGGTTCCTGAAAAAGCAGTCTCGTAAAAGGGCAGACATGCCTAAGATGTTTGGAATATATACGTTGTAATGTATATGTATGTGTGTTATGTGTAGTAGTCGAGTACATAGATGAGCCAGGGAAGAAGGATGTGTGGATGTGACCATTCCGCTTATCCTCGACAGATCACATCAGAGTTGTAATTTTCGCGAGCAGTGGCGTCTGGTGCATTAAAAATACACCAGTGCATTACGTTGTCTTCGCGCAGTCAGAAACAGAATAGATATAATATCACACTTTTCTGTCCTGGTATTATACTCAGGGGCGCGCAGTGCATACAAGAAAAAAAGCGGTGCATTGCTTTCTAAAAATTCTGGGAAACAAATATAAATTAAATAATTGGATTAACATAAACGAAAACATTATTTTACAACTAGCGCCATCTCTATATCAGTAGAGACTTTAATTTCTTTATTCTAAAAACTCATGACAACTCACCGCTGTATCCATGGCGTTTTTTTGTATTCACCGCATCGAGTTATTCACATTACTCTCTTCTATATTTAAGCTAGTGAATTACTCATGTCATATAAATGGTTATTAACTGAATTGAAAATTTCTTTCAGTTTAACCGTTTTGTATGGAGTCGTTACCTATGCTGTTTTTTAACAGAATTACATTAGAAAGGCTTACAACTGTGTGAAAATCATTGAAGCGTCTACTTTCTCTTTTACCAATTCGCGAATTTTACTATCTTACTGTTTTTAACGTGTTGATTTCATGATTGTTCTTTAAATTTGGTGCGTAGATTGGTTAACCTTTAATAAAAATAATTATTTCCTTCAGTTATTTTCAAACAACAAGTGAGTCATGTTCAGTCATAGAAAATATTTTTAAAAACGTCCATACATTTTTTATACGGATAAGAATGTATTATTTTACGTTAAAACTTAAACTTCAAAAACACTATTAATAGTACTCTAAAATTATGAATATATGTTGTAGGGTCGTATAATCGATAGATTTACTTTGTCTAAAGACAATAATTAAACGAAAGTGCATATATTATACATGACTGTATAATATTATTGGTAACAGCATAACCTAAATCAATACCTTGTGCACGCCACTGGGTACACTATAATTGCCTCGTTCACTTGCATGCATCTTGAATTATTAAAGGTGGTCATTAAAGCATAGTATTTGTAACTTTATAAATCAAAAATCATTACAATTACAAAATATTTATTCTTCCTGCGGAACAGCATAATTTCGGTATATTAACTTCAAACATCAGCAGCTCAGTACTTCATCAATATGCATACTACCAATAAGAATCGGAGGAAAGTTTAAAGGACTTTTTTTATTCTAATAATACTTTTTATATCCTTAGACAATATTTTAATTTGCAAACTCTTAAGATAACACGCCATGCATTGGTTGAATAAATATTACAATACGGAATACTACGTTGGGGCGGAACTTGTCCCGTAGATATCGAATCAATAATTACAATACAAAAGATAAAAATTACCCAACCGAACAAGTTTCTAAAGATTTTCCTGTATTGGATTTATCTTCTTTATATAAATAAACTATCTTATTTCATTTTTATAAAGAGAATAAAATAAAATTCACCATTACTATCAGACTAGGAGCGAAACTAATGATTAACATGTTATTTTTTAAATGTCCAAATTAGGAATAGGACAGAGACATGCATCATACATTGCTCCTAGACTAACCAACTACCAATATTAATTAAATTAGCAGCAAATATAAATGTTTACTTTTAAAATTAGCAATATTAACTTTGTGGTTAAAATTCATATTTTTTATTTATCGAAAGACAAAGATGATAAATTTAACAATTCTGGTGTCTATAAACGTAGTTGCAAGGATTGTGCTGCATTTTATATTGGTAAAACGGGTAGAAATTTTAATATAAGAGTAAGGAAGCATTTAAGATGTTTGAACAATAGTGGGTTTTCAGAATTTTCTAATCATTTGATAGAAAATGGTCACGGTTTTGATAAAAAATTGGGATTGTCAATTTTGCATATAAACGGTGTCGGTCACAAATTAAATAATTTGGAATTGTTGGAGATAAATAAACCATGTAAAACTAATGAAAAAATTATAAACAACCAACTAAATTTAATTACGAGTCCCATTCTAAATTTTTTTCCTAAAAATTATTCAACCAAATTTGTATTGAGTAACAATTTGAGTTAGGTACTAAATTGATTTTTTTAAATAATTATTTTTTTAAAAAAATAGATTCTGGTGAAGAAAAAATAATATATGTTTTTTATTTAGATATGACATCCTGAAGAAGAAAATGGTATTTTTCGAAAACAGTAGATGTATTTAAACTCATTTCAGCGGTTAATAAAACAAAGATAATAAATAAAAAATATTAATGTTTACAAAAAATATGTTATAAAATGGATTAAAGGTCTTCAAAATTATTAAACTATGTATTTGACATCTGATCTTTGATCCAAGTTCTAATCTGATCAATTTCCCAACATTTTTACATATATTGTTAATTTTTGTATTGTATTATTATAGATGTATGTATGTAAACAGTTACTCTAGTAAAAATTTATAATGGTCAAAATTGACTACTGATCACACAACCGTGTACGCTTGTAGGCAATCTGACCTTCGGTGCTCGTTTGTGTCTTTGGTAATCCTCATTGTTTTTTTCTTTCAACGGTTCCCAATCTGACCAGAAGCCAGACCTAGGTTTTCTTTCATTGATCTGTGATGTACAGTTCTTGTGAGTTAAATCTACCGGTAGTGTTGCATGGAGGGGGTGTCTCCGATTCGTTTTTCTTTTGTACTGTCTTTTTTCCAGAAAAGAGTATCACTTTACTTCCCCTCTACTCCCAGGCGTTGTTATATTTTAATTGTATTCATTTATACTATCACTTTTATACATATACACTCGGGTCTCTTTTTATGCGGTTTTGAAGTTCTACAGTTTATATTTCAAGAACCTTTTTTTTTTTTAAATAACTATTTTAGATCAATTTGACGTGTTGAAAGGGTCAAAAAATTTGAGAATTTTATCTGTATGTGCAAACACGTCTGCGCCAGTGCAATTCATCCGAAACCAAGTAAAATTGGGCGTGTCTGGACGCGTTCCTCCCCTTCATTATTTTCAGAAATTATCAGTGAGCATAATGCAGAGGATAATGCCACGAATGACAATGATATCGTTGATGTAACTCTCGACACCGTTGAAGAAAAAGAAAATGGAGAAAAATTAAACTCCAGCCATTCTCACTGCAACTGTAATTCGAGATGGTCCTCAACTTTGCAGTAAATTGGCAAATCGTTTCGTTGAAAAATATGATAATTCTGAACGAGCATTCAAGTATCGACGCGAGCTTCAGAATTGCATTTCTGAACATCAGGGATTGTACAAAAAATTAGGAAAGTCATCGCAAAGTTTAATCACTGATTATATTGTTAAAAGGGAAAAATCAACATGCGAAGATGAGGCTAGCTTTACTTGTGAAGAATCAATCTCTTGTCATATAGCGATGGCAATTCTTAAGAAAAAAATATGCAAAAAAGATCAACTTTTTTTTATCAAAATTTTATACAAAAATTTGTAAGGAATAAGTTAAAATTATATTTTTATGATATTTAATAAACTTTTTTTATGCGTTTTTCGGTATATTTTAACAAATTGAATTAGTTATATGCGATTTTAGAAAATTATGGAACGTATCCTTAATTTTTATACGTGTGTCTAGTCTTTTTTTATGCGTTTTCCTGTGAAACGTGTCAACCGCATAAAAAGAGACCTGAGTGTATATTTATTTATTTATTTGTAGCTATATAACACAATGTAAAATATATGTTTGGACTGTGCTTCCGTCTCACTAGAGAAATTCTGTGTCCAGACGAGCTTAGTTTACAAGCAATTGTACAATGAATTAGTATTACAAGTAATAGATAAAATTAACATTTATTACTTTATATATAGGTGTATATAAAAAACAATTTTAAAGTGGACTTACATGTAAATTATTTTGGATAAATTTGTAGCAATAATTAATAAAGGTATGAATCAATATGTTTGGGTGAGTGCACCAATAATGACTCTACCCATATTACGAATCCAAGTTTTAATATTTAGTTTCACGTTCTTGGGATAATTTAATTGGTGTTATAAATATATCGTATATAAACATATTTTATTATTTATGTAATATATTATATATATTCTTATTTACTAATAATGTGAGTCAGCCGGGGACAATAAGGGCAAATTTTGTTCTGGCAGCTGTGCGGTATCACCCGGTCTATACGGGACGCTACCGAACAGCTGCCTAGTAGCATAAAAAATTGCCAATCATGTGTCAAATGAGCAGGACCGAGATAGGAGCCTTGATCCTATTGCATCGGTCCCGGGTAAGCGGTAGCCCTCATTGTCATTGTTTCCTTTATTATAGACGTCTTTTGTATATACATTGCATTGATTATTTTTTTAATATTTTTAATTATTAAAAATATTATTGTGTTTTGAAATAGTGTTACTGGTTCAGCCCACGACAGCACTGTGAAAAGCCCCGCCACTGTCCACAAGTGAACACACTTTGTACTTTTATTTGACTCCTTGTTTAGAACATACTTTGCTCTTTATACGGCAATGTGTTTAGGACACGTCCTTATTGTGCCTCCAGCTGTCTGGAGTAATCTGTGATCTCCCGCTCCTTAATAAGGGTAGCTCAGCGCTCGAGGGTGGGCGGGACGTAATGAAATTACCACCCCGTGTAAAATTCCAAATGTCGTGACGGGCGACACGCGTGGAGAGCCCTGAAATGTAACGAGAACTCAATGAATTATTTATTAGAAAATCATAGGAAATACAGATTTGATCTGCAAGTTTTTTTTTGACTTCCTATAAAAAACTATTTAGATATATTTTAATGTAAACACGTTTTATTTGGAAGTTGCAATATCAATTTCACAATAAAATGTGTTTTTATTTAAATATATGTGTATCCATTATTATGAAAAAAATTAGTTTATCAATTATTTCGCATCATATTTTTTTAATAAAATTTTTTTTTATTAATTATTTACATCCTATCCCGAGTCGTTTTGAGAATTATTTACTCTCATTTCGATTCGTCAATATTATATTTTTATTTTATTACATTCAGTTATTAACATCTTAATACCATCACACAGGTACAGGTATGACTCCGGCATCACCGTATCGAAGCCATACCTGTACAATTTGACGTGAGACTCGTTATCACATTAAATTCAGAAGGCAGCCAGAAAGAAGCTATAGAAATCATGCACCCCCAAAAGAGGAGGGTAGACGTCACATTTATGTGTTGCAGTCGCAAATTCACACTATCCAGGGAGAGCCAGTAGAATGCTCCGTTAGGTCTCTCTAGCCACTGCTCTTCCCGGCATCGCCCTTCCCAGCAACCCCCAGCGGGAGACCCACACCCTAATAAATCCCAAAAATGTCTGAGATTCCTTCCATTTCTTAATAGATCATCGTTCCGGGGAATCCGAAGATCTATTCCTTCTAATCCCGCAATCATGATCACATCACGCGCATCATTCATAATCCTGCAGTCCTAGAGGATGCACTCCATGAGGATGCCTGGCTCACCTGAGCGCAAGCACACCACAATTCACGGATAAGTCCCAAGTCGAAAATGTTGCTCATTTACTGTCACTACTAAATTTAGTTACTGTTTTAAATTAATATTCAGTATATTGTTACGAAGTTCAACAGTATTCTGCTAGTGTTTATTTTGATAATAGAGAAAGTAATTTCAACCATAATTTTTTTTTTCCTTATAAGCTATGTATAAAATTTATATGTCAAAATAAATTATAAATCCAGTAGACTAAAATTTTCAAATATTGTGTAAATATAAAAATATTTTTGACTCAATTCAAACGCAAAAGATGTCTCAAACTGAATAGAATTAATTGATTCAAGCCTAGCGTGTATTACTCAAAGGTTTTTGGGATTCATTGCAAAATAATGTAGGGGATTACTTTTAAAAATGGAATAATAGATGTATCATTTATAAAGATTACATAATATAAGTCTCAAAGTAGAATGGATGGAAGTGGTGAAATGGTAACGCATTTTGCCGGATAGGTATAAAGTTCCGGGTTTAGATAGATTCTTTCTGTATTCCTTTCTAATTGATTCGTTTTGAAATATTTATAAAGAGAGAGATAAAATTTATAAAGAAGAATATTTACCAGGGGAACGGGAGGGTGAGGGAAAAAAAAGAGATTGAGAATAAAATCTGTGTGATAAAAATGATAAGGTTTATATATTGAACTTAGATTTAATTAAGGTGTTGCAAATGTCTAGTTCATTTAAGTGTGAGTTGCAATAAAGGGGGGCTCGGTAGAAAAATGAGTTATGTTTGGCATTGGTGTTGCAACGTGGAAGGTTAAATGTGAAATTAGTTCTGGTTGATCCAGATGGCACTCGAATGGATATTCTTCGGAGTAAATCAGTAGTCTACTTTGTTTAGGAACATATTAAGAATTGTATCCTCTATGTTTACTCCCGCGAAAAATAGTGATGGTGATGATGGTGTGTACGAATATAATATCAATAAATAAGTACCCATAGTTTTAAAGAAATATTTCTAAAGTATACATCTAATAGATAGCTACCGATTCAAATATCTGTGGAATTTTATCTATGTAAGCGTGTATAAATCAGCAGGTGCTGGGCGTTGGCGCTGGAGTGTGCTGGAAGCTGGATGCTGGAAGCTGCGATTCCGCCATTATATTGGAGCAACCGCGGAAATGACGCCAGAAATTTATCCTCCCCCAGAGAAGAGATAAATCAGGGGTAGCGAACAGGGAGGCTGTAGATAAAGCCTGGAGGTACGCCCGAAGACGTGCATTGTGTACATATACCATATATACGCCACCAATTGGTGGCGACGATTGTAAAACACAGAGAATAAAATTAAAAGATTTATTTCGTACATACATACTTTTACAAAAAAATAAAGATTTACCTAATATATTTTATAGATAACATATATATATATATATATATATTAAACAAATAATAGATATATCATAGAGACGAAGCTATTTTTTAGTATATTTAATGGAAGAATGGCTAATTACATCTTACGATCTGTCTTCGGCTGGTTTATGTGATCACTTTATTTGTACTTGTATTTCAACCAGAGATCGCTTTCGAGGTGTACATGCTGGTGAAAAATATTCGTACGAACGCTTACTCTATCTCCTCTATCATCATCGTCTTGTCCATCTTCATTGAATATATGACCACTGTATTTGACCTTATTCTGAACGCTCAGTTTCATCCCGTCCAACCGCATGAGAGGGATATTTGAACGCCATATTTCCATATTTGAACGGCATTATAACCGATTTGCTGGTTATGAGTTAAAAGAATAAAGTATAAAAAGTATTTAAACCAATAAAAATTGGAATTGACACATCCAGAGAAGTATGTGATCTTGCACCTCATAATGCAGGAAACGATTGATGGAAATCAAGGCCCTGGAAGAAGGAGAACATCATGACTCAAGAATCTAAGGCAATGGTTTGGCCAGTCCACTGTAGAACTTTTCCGGGCCACAGTGAACAGAGTGATGAACCGTCCGTCCGTCCGTCCGTCGGTCCGTTGAACGGATAAAGCACGAAAAATAAAAGAAAATATTTTTAAATACTAATTAAATGTATTAATTAGATAGATATACATATAAAATCAATTTTATCGAAAAATATTCCTGTGCGCTATCGGGATTTGAACCATTCAACTATGCTACAACGACAGTATTTTGACAAAAAAAAAGAAAGAGATTAATTTCTAATCAATATATTTAATTAGTATTTAAAATATCACAGACCGTCTGTTCTGAATAAAATTACAACTTCACAATAAGAATGTGTTCTCCTTGATAATAAAATATTTTTACATTCTAAATGATATTTTAACTTTGACATTTTAATCATTACATTAGAAGAATCATTTCATCATTCATCCTCATTATCGGCCCGTTTCCGTCCATTGCTGGACGAAAGCCTCCCCAAGTCTCCCACTTTTCTCTGTGCACTATTATTTTGCGCGTTTTTTTAATGAATTATTTTTAACATCACTTATTTAAGTATCATTAATTTAACTCGTAAACCTGTAACCTACATTTTTTTTTCACTGTGTACGATAGTTTGAATTGTAACTGAAAATATATCTTATTAATTACTATGTAGATTACATTATAATAAGTATAATGACAGGCCCGATTCTAGTGAGGTGTGCAGGGTTGTGCAATTCACGTATAACAATTAATAATAATAAATTAATTAATAATTTACTGTTATTATTATAACCAGATCATGATTAAGACCTCGACTGCACAAGAAATGCTACTAGATGAAACATTTGGCGATAGATCATTCATACCGTCATCCACAGGACCATGATCACGACTACCCTCAATAATAACAAAACTAAGAAATATAATAATATTTATTATATTGTCTGTGGATTGATGATCGAGTGACAGGCGTAAGCGCTTTCGGATTAAACTTATGTGTACATGTGTGTGTTTGTATGTAGTGAGTATAAGAAGAAACGGCAACCGAGCTCGGCTTTTTTTCGCTCCGCGTCACTCTCCGATAATAAATCTAAGATAATACGTAATATTGTCAGTCGGAAATAAATACTTTAAATTGTCACATTGTACAAACAGCGTATTATTCTCATCACCACACTCAACCCCAACAGAGGACGCATCCGGTAGATCATCATCACACCCGACAACCCATAACAAATTGGCACAACGATACAGGGTGTTATTTAACTTTGAATCGTGACATTAACTAACGTAAAATGTCGCTGATTACATCAGCACCACCCGCATTATCGCGAAGGCAATCAGAAAAGACCGGCACTGCTTCTTTAAATACTAAAGTCACAGCGAAACAAATTGTTTCCGAGTACAAAGTCTCGGTGAAACTTTCACTACACTCATTTGCTCTTGTAATTCAAATAAAGAACAGCCGTATTAATCCGACGTAGGGACGTTTCCGGCGGAAATGAACCCAACGTGTTTACGGACATCCCGGAAGTGACGCGTGTTTTGGCGGAAAAAGACTACCTCTTCTTTCCGAAGGTTCCTTTGTACGCGGAAAGATTTCTCCGGTTTGTCTACATGGCCGAGATAACCGTTACAAAAAGGGTTAACATCATTTCGGACATCAAAAGTAGTCACTTACATCTTTGTAATTAAATGAATTATTGTCTTATTATTAACATAGTACCTTCATCTTTCATATGTGTGCGTTATTTTCATAAAATAGATTGCCATAAAGTAATAAAAAATATGGACTTCATATAAACGTCTCATAAACGACATACGAATACATGGTCAGTAAATGTGAACAATAGGCACCCCGAGATGTGTGTATAGATCAACACGTAATATAAAGAATGTTTTTTTAGAGGTTTATTTTTTGAATTGGCAGCACTTTTTCCAGCGACAACCAATTTGACAGCTGTCAACTGATTTGTGCTCAGTTTGGTTTGTCAGCTTGCAAATTTATTTCGAAAATCGTGGTTCAGTTCGCGAAACTTACCATGCGCTACGTTCATTTTACGGTCGACGTAATCGTCCATCTGACCAAGTAATTCTAATAACCATAGATCGTTTTTACACTGCGCATATTCTAATTGATAATACACTTCCGCAAAGATGTCGTATAGTGCGCACTGAAGAAACTGTTGTTCCTTCAAAAATGATGTCGGCCAGAATGTTACAGTCAATGAAGAGCACCATAGATCCATGATTAGTGACTTTTTTGTTCTCCAATTGAATGGCATTAATGTGGAAGAGCTGTGGTTATAACAAGACGCCGTGACATGACACACAACGCACGCCACAATCTATTTATTGAAGAAGACATTCGATGAGCGCATAATTTCGCATAATGGACCTGTGAATTGGCCTTCAATATCGTGTGATTTAACACATTTGAATTATTTTCTGAAGGAACGTGTAAAGTGGCTAGTCTACGCCGATAAATCAAAGACGATAGATGACTTGGAAGCCAACATTTGTCGCGTTATTGTCGATATACGGTCCCAGCTGCTCCAAAAAGTGGTCGAAAATTTGACTTTATGCGCGAAATCATATTTAAACACTGATGGCATACAATTATCTTTCCAATAAAACTAATATCGTGGCCATTACTGTTAGAGAACTTGTGTTCCTAATACCGATATGGATCCCTTCCAACCTTCCGACACATACTTGGTTCTTCCTATTTATCCATCAATGTGGGAATCAGTCAATTTAGTCGCCGTCCTGTAAGCATTACAACCTGTACCTTTTTCGAATACGCGCCGGTCATCTGCCTACATCGCGAGATACTTTGCGAAGTGGCCGACGAGACCTTCTACAACTACTTCGAGCGTCTTAAAAGTGACTCCCAGCATCCGTCAAGGGATCCTTCGTGAGAGGCGGGACTTCAAAAAGTCAGTGGTAGTTTTCAAAGTACTGTGTCAACCTGTTTCTCCCTCCATATTTTCTTTTATACAGTCCACTGTGATAATCCCTAACAATTACGACGATCTGTATGTGTTTTATTTCATTTTAAAGTACTACACCTCTAAAAAAACAACCTTTATATGAAGGGGTTGATAATTTTACATATCTGGGCTCTAACATGAACACGTTATATAGAACAACAGGTGAACTAAATATTCGACTTCTAGCTAGAAATAGAAGCTTCTATGGGTGCAAAAAACTGCTGGGGTCGAAAATATTGAGTCAACGAAGCAAACTGCTAATGTATAAAATTATAATGAGACCAGTGATCACTTATAGTTATGAAATATGATACTTAACCCAAGTCGAAGAAAATAAATCAGCAATTTTTGAGCACAAAATATTTTTTAAGAAATTATAGACCTACACTAGAAAATGGGACTGAAAGGAAGAAAAGGACTGGAGCAGGATGAAAGGATCTGGGAACTAGACAAAAATGGTGGGGAGCACTTATAGAGGAGGCCAAATTCAACCGTGGGATGTAGTGCCGTGGAAGAAGAAGATATCGATAAGCATATTTTCCTTGCGCTCTATTCGTCATCAATAAGCACCTTTTTCCTTGCGCTCTATTCGTTTATCATATTTTTTATATACGCAAAAGAAACGAAACGTATAGACAAGAGCAGTCGATATTCTACGATACGCAAAAATAAAAATATTCGTAGGGTATATTCGTAGGGTATACATCGTTCGTAGGGTGAACATTCGTTGGACGAACGCAATCACCCAGTGGTACTCGACTCTATTTGTACTAATGAAATCAAGTCGTTTTAAAATCCGTTCGACTGATAAAATCATTAAACTATGCGGAAATAGCGAGTTTCAATAAACAGAGAAAGAGGAAGATACTTGGGAAGACACTTCATCCAATAATGGATGAATGATAATAATAATCGAACTAATAATAATATAACTTTTGATCAAACTTTTCGTAAATGTATATGTACATCAAACACAATTTTAGACGAGCACAATTGGGGATAATATATTCGCAGCTATTTTCAATTTCCGGGTCTCGAGACTCAAAAAATCATGGAATTTGTCTCGACACAGAATCCCAAAACACAATACTAGAACATTGAAAAAGTATAGTATTAATATAATACTAGCATTTTACCCGACCTTTTCATGCAATGGTTAGGCAGGTAAATGGATACAGCAGTAGAAGTAGAATATAAATGTGAATAATTGTATCTATATTATATATTACATTATGTACTAACTAGTTTCCATAGAAAAATAAGAGCTCCATCGTCGAGGACTGAATGATCCCAAATAATCTTAAAATCGTTGCAAGAATGAAATTTACTTTTGTCCAAAGATTATTCACCTTTCAACCTCCAATTATATGCAATCAAATTAGAAATAATATTAAAACATTAAGGCTTTTAAAAGGGATGATTGAAATTAAAGTAGAGCATATACTGAGAGTAAACTGTTATAAAATAATTCTTATAACAGTATATCTTGCACATTTTCATTTACCTTATATGTACTAACATTATTTGACATGTTGTGTTGCGCATTGATATTTTTTTGTCTCATTTTAAATATTTTTACGATTACTTACCTTATATGTTTCTTATTCTATTTAATTGTGTTTTGCCGTCAATGAGTTATTTGATTTTGTGAAATGTAATTTGTTTGCCCATTTGCCCTAAAACAGGCTTGCCTAGTTGGGCAATGCATTTTGAAATCTGTGTAAAATATATGTAACAAACTGTATTTTTTATAGCTGTACAATACTTATATATTATACGTGTGTAAATAAATAAATATTAACGTGATTATCTACAGAATGGCCCAAAAAAAGTGATATACTACAACAGCATAAATAGTTTACTATTTTACTTACTTACCTATTTACCTATATTACGTTTTATTTCGACAATTTTCGGTCGCCACCTTTGATTATTAATTTTACCATTGTTTTTTTTCAAATTATTTCCCATAATGACAAAAATCACTGCAGAAGACCGTATTCTGATCAAAAATTTGCGAATTGAAAAACATCGGGGTGCTGGGAAAATGATCAAAGAGTTTCAAAACAAAGCCTGGAGTATAGCTAGACATTACAGCACGACGGAGCTCCATCTCACACAGCCAACTCGTACAATCAACTTTCTTTGTCGTGAGAATGTTAATTTCATCGAGCCAGCTCGAGACACTCCATCTATCTATTATCATTTGTAAAGACCGATATACAGTGTTGTTGCAGAGGGTTACAATTTTAATAAATAAACTTGTCTGTGACATAAAAAAATTATAATTAATTATATTATGTTATGAAATAACTCGTGTATTACGAGATGTTTTCTCTTTTTTTGGGCCACCCTGTATATATGAATCCTGTATATTATATATTAACGTGATTTAACGTGGCAATAGCTCATCCAACGAGCATAACGGGTTGCGATTTTTTTTTTTTGAAATTTTCAAAAAGCAGTTGCCACATTTGACTATTTATCCGGCCGTCCGTTTCGCGGGAATCGCTTTAAAGTTTAGAAGAATTTTATTGGAGCCGAATGCGACTTAATGGAAAAATTCGATAAAATAATAGAAAAAGCGAAAGTTGGACCTGACTAAAAGCTTTTGCGGATAATCTCATCACGCGGTGCTGAGTAAAGGACAGACTATTGTATTAGCTGCGCGAGAGTAAGGGACAAACGCGACTATTAGATTTGGCCGCGTACTTTTAATATTTTTCAATCCGATTCATTTTTTTCAATTCAGATAAATGTATTGTGTATATTATTTATTTTATTTTTTAGGCTAAAATCTCAGATATCGGTGACGTACCTGCCAGTGGCGGTCGGTGACTTTTTGTAGAAGAGATGCTGTCGGTTTTCCAGTATCCAGAATGTATTTTTTTCCCGTAAACGGTTGAAACAAAACTTTTATTCATTAATTATTCAATCATACACTCACGCAATTCACTGTTTTCGTTTATAGCGTTACAGTGAAGAATCATTTTTTATTTAAACTATAACTCAAATTTAACATAAAACGAGTTACGCCATTTTGAAAGATGAATGACGATTTACAACTAAACACTATATTAAGAATAAATAAATAAATAATACTGCTGACGTTTACAGATGAATATGTATATAATATTATGTAAGAATCCACTCAGTTTTGCATATTATCCAACCATTTCCCATGTGTTCAATAGTTTTTTTGTTCGACACCAGTAAGTAGGTATTTACCGTATTAATTCACTTTGATTAATTTAACGTCAGAACGGACGCGCACTAACTAATCCATAAAATAAAATATGTAAAGAAATCAATTGTCACTATCAATCAAAATCAATTGCAGTCGTGATTTGGGTGTTGTTATATTCAAAATTTCAATGCAGTTTTCTTTTTTAAAAGTGTACTTAAGATATGATTAAAAAATTCTGTAAAATTATTGTAGCTGCGGTACCTTAAATGTTATTTTATTATTGAAACTTTGTGGCGTTTTATGATTCAATACTTTAGGACTTATAGTATTACGAATTTACTGATGGAGACTTACTTTCTAGTGTACCAGTGATTACATTAATCAGTTATCAATCATCGTTACAAACGGGCACAATCACAATAACAGTTAAAATAACGGTTTAAATAACGATTTTACCATCACTAGCGTTGGTATTTTTTTGTTCATTACTGTAATCCGTTGAAGGGAGATAATATATTTATAGCGAGTTATAATAAAAGTATGATGAAGTATTAAATGAAATAATTAACAGTAATAATATATTTTTTATTTATTATCTATGTTTTATTAACCACTGAATTGAGTTTAAATACATCTACCGGTTACGAAAAATACTATCTTCTTCTTCAGGATATCATAACTAACTAAAAATATATAGCATTGTTTCTTCACCAGAATCTATTTTTAAAATTTTTAAAAAAACAACAATTATTTAAAAAATAAATTTAGTACCTAACTCAAATTACTGCTCAATACAAATTTAGTCGAATAATTTTTGGGAAAAAATTTTAGAATAGGACTCGTAGTTAAATTTAGTTGGCTGTTTACAATTTCCTGATTAGTTTTACATGCTTTATTTATCTCCAATGATTCCAAAAAAATAATAAATAATTTTAAATCGTTGAGCAGCAATTTGAGTTAGGTACTAAATTTATTTTTTAAATAATTGTTGTTTTTTTTTTAAATTTTAAAAATAGATTCTGATGAAGAAGCAATGCTATATATTTTTAGTTAGTTACGACATCCTGAAGAAGAAAATAGTATTTTTCGAAATCGGTAGATGTATTTAAACTCAATTCAATGGTTAATAAAACAAAGATAATAAATAAAAAATATGAATTTTAACCTCAAAGTTAATATTGCTAATTTTAAAAGTAGTAATAATATAATTCTAAAAAAATTAAGCCGGACCTACAATCATTCTGATATATTAAATTTTTTCTAGCATAACTAATTGAAACGTGACGCGATTGTAACTTAGTATAAATTGTATTCAGGATTTAGCCGAAGCAAGCGGACAGCCTAATACGACGGATTAGGGGGTGAAATGGAGTCGAAAAATCCCATCAACTTACTGTCAAAGCAGCTTAGTTGATGAGATAAATTCAAAATAAAATTTTCGTAGAATAATACCAATACGGACGTGATTTAATGTTGGAAACAATGCTGAACAATTGATTTAATACAATTTTTGGAATACATTTGCATACAATCGCTGTTGATAGATGTAATTCTAAATTAAGAGAGACTTACTCTATACAAAGACTGAAATCACAAAAATTTTCCCATTAAATTTGAATCGCGGTGTTTGAATAAAAAATATTTTATATAATTTTAAAGACGCATGAATGAGTCAAGAAAACAAGGAAAGCTGCATACTTAGGAAACATTATCCGCAATAAAAAAATTTTTTTTTTCAACTCATTATGTTGGGTAAGATAGAAGGCAGCAGGCGTTATATTTTTCATACTTAAATGTTTATTAAATATTCTAAAAATTTATATACATATTTCACATTTTAATGAATATGTTTAAATAAATTAAATTAGAAAAATGCACAGAAGTCAAGTTTAATATTTTTTTTTTTTTAAAACTGCAATGTTATTCTCATATTTTGTTTATACAAAATGGAGTTTAACGATGCGGATTTTACGTTTTATGAACAATATTGTCTAAATGCCGCCCATTTCTCTCAAGACACTCTTGCAATCGGACTCTTGAATTCGGAGAGCAAAGCGAGCAGACTCGGAGAGCAAAGCGTTGGTTCAATGGCAGCAACTTCACGGCGGATATATTATGGTTCGAAGATTGTTGCTGTAAACTCTCGACATAAGGTATCCCCACAAAAAAAAGTCGCACAGTGTAAGGTCCGTTGACCGAGGTGCCCAAGGTATATCTCCGTACTTGCTGATTAATTTATTGGGGAAAATTCCCCACACCTTCTCCATTAAAACTCTAGCTGTGTGTGGAGTGGCCCCGTCTTGTTATTGAACCTGGGAAACAGCTGCAGTTGCGGTACCAAAAAATCATTCGGCAATACACGACAGCAGTGACTGTCTCTGGCTGGTTAAAAAAATAAGTGCCAATTATCCCACGGGCAGTAATTGCACACCACACTGTCGTTTTTGGACAATGCAAACGTTTTTGATGGTGTTCCCTTAGACTCTCGGGGCACCAGTATCTCATGTTCTGTTTATTAACATAGCCATCGATATGAAAATGTTCTTCGATGAGCACGATTTACAGTTTGTATAGGTTATATTGTAGTTTATTTTTCAAAATAACGTGCACTGTTGATTTTTTAATTCCAGTACAGACTGCAATCTTTCTTATCAATTTACGCGGATTGCGCATAATTTCACGTCCAACTTGAGCCACATATTCTGGCGTCGCTGCTGACGTTGATGGTCCCGGAGGAGTTTGGTTAACCATTGTCCCTTCTCGTCTGAACTTTTGAACCCAACACCAGATAAATTGCGTGCTCGGCCCATCAGTTACTTGTCGAATATTAAAGTGAGTACAAAAAGCGCAACACCTACGAACCAATGAATTACCGCACTTTAAATATTGCTCAACCGCGAACCCGACCAGTGACTCATTGCGACTGGCGAATCCGCAAATCACGCGCGTCGAACAATATCCCTTCCAATTACCTCACCCTAATGGTTTACGAACAATTACAATTTAATCCTGAATTTTTTCGCATCAAGCGGCAGTCGGCGTTCTCTCTCTCTCGAATGTTCCGCTTGTTGTTTACGAGTGCCGTTAATCGAAACCAAGCATGTATCTACAAAGTATTCTGCGTAATTTAAACGATGAATGCCGTAAAATGATACATAGAGGAACAATCTATTTTTAGGCGTTTTGTATGAAATTGATTCGGGACTGGAACGAACGATTATTCGAGGAACAATAGATCGAGATTTCACTGTATATGAAAAGACAGTTATATATGGCAAACAACCATTCTTTGGAAATGTTCGTATCCTATGCTATCCTCTTACCTTAATTCGACAGTTGTTGATCGCATCGACTCACTCAAACAACTACGCGTCCAAAATGGCTGAAATTTTGCTGAGTACTTATGTAGCAGTGCATGTTCACGAAAGCATGTGCAAACATGTTCTCCAACTTTTGTTGACGAGTGTTGCGATCTTCATGTTTTCAGACAGCCCTCATATTCCCGCTTATTGTAAGTACCACGAAGAGATAAATCGTAGTGTTAATGATCGCCGACCTTTGTAGGAACCGGAAGTAGGCTCCTTTATTTTTCATTTTAATACGAGCTTACTTATCTACTCGTTAGGTTTTGTACGTGTTTCCTCTGGTTCAGGATGTCGTCTAAGCCTCGTAATAGTGTGAGAGTATACATTAATTAGTAAATAAAATGTAATGGACGGTAAAAGGTAAGGCAATAATTTTTAATGAGGCGACTGAACGGGGAATTTGCCGGGCAATTAGCAGTGCTGTTGAACATAAATTAGGTGTACCCATAAGTAATCAATTATTTTTAGTGTGGAATGTTTGCTTCAGTCTAGCTCAAAGCGTGAAGACGTGTTTTATACGCAATATTACAATCCGTGGTCTTGTGACTTGTGACAAGTAAATTTATTACTCTGTTGTAAAATGGCGGACAATCAACTAACTGAAGAACATTTCCATCATTGCATGCTGTACGACTAGTTGATTTGGAGAAAGCCATTGTTTAGTGCGCTTGTTGTACAAGACCCATTTCTCGTCACTAGTAACAATCCTTCGTAAAAGTGGATCACTTCTTTCTCTGCACAAAAGAGATGTGCAAATTGTACGCCGTTGATCTTTATTCATCTCCGACAATAGATGTGGAACGCGTATACCCTGTCTGCAAACCTTCCCGATTTCGTGAAGATGTCTTTGAACTGTTGACCAAGTAGCCTGAAGAGTGTTTGCTATTTTCTGGATACTCAGTTTAGGATTCGTTTCCACCAGTGTTTTTAAAGCGTCATTATCAAACCTTACCGGGCGCCCACTTCGATCGCTATCAGACAAGTCAAAATCACCATCGGAAAATTTTCTAAACCAAATACATATCACAAATTTTCTTTGTTGCAACCGTTGCATTAACACCCGATCGAAAATGAAACAGCATGCATTGACGTAAATGTTTTTCAGTTAGTTGATTGTCCGCCATTTTTCAACAGAGTAATAAAAAATTTTAAATTTACTTGTCACAATTGTCACAAATCACAAGACCACGGATTGTAATATTGCGTATAAAACACGTATTTACAAGTTCACGCTCTGAGCTAGACTGAAGCAAACATTCCACACTAAAAATAATTGATTACTTATGGGTATATCTAAAATTATCATTGATTTTTTTCAATTCCTTCGAGTTTATGATACTAATAGCGTAACTACGTCAATGAAGCCAATTCTATGCCTTGGGGCCCACGTTAGATACGGGTCCGAAAGGTTCACGCACTACGATACATATGATATTGATACTTTTGCGAGCAGTAACATACAGGGTGGACCAAAAAAAAGTGATAATATCTCGTAACACACGAGTTATTTCAAAACATAATATATTTAATTATAATTCTTCATGTTATTTTTTTTGCACAATATTTAGCTAATCAGAAATCATCAAGATACCCCATATTGCATAATCCGCTGGGCTGTTCGGTGGCCACACGACTGGCTCGACGAAATTGATATTCTCACGACGAAGAAAGTCGATTTTATTTCTGGCTGTGTGAGATGGAGCTCCGTCCTGCTGTAATGTCTAGCTATACTCCAGGCTTTGTTTTGAAACTCTTTGATCATTTTCCTAGCATCCCAACGTTTTTCAAGTCGCAAATTATCGATCAGAATACGGTTGTCTGTAGTGATTTTTGTCATTCTGGGCAACAATTTGAAAAAACCAAATATAAACAATGGGAAAATTAATAATCAAAGATGGCGACAAGAAATTGTCGAAATAAAACGTAATATAGGTAAATAGGTTAGTAAATTGGTAAACTATTTAAGCTATTGTTGATATAGTTTAACTAATTTTGATGTAATTAAAATACATTTTACGAAATGTATTTTATACTTCGATGGGTAGAGGTCTAGTATTATAGTTTGAATATGTGCGTCCATTTATGTAATTTTAAAACAGGAAACAAAAGACTGCTTCTGGTCTGAGACGTTATCGGAGTCGGTCTGATATATTTTACTGCGGTGATATAAAAACATTTTGGGTATTGTTTTTCGGTTATCGATTGTGTAAAGTTTCGGAGACTGGCCAGCCGAGTTTTAAGAAGATTCAAGACTGCAGGGAGAGCGACCATCAGTGGAAGTATCGGCGAGTGGCAGCACAGTTTCACAAAGGTTGGTGATAAATATTAGATTATACATAGATTAAATTAATATATTCAACAATATCAATAGAAAACCCAAGACTATCTATCGAAAGAACCCTCCCCTGTTGGGGGGGTATGATTTCTACAGCTTCTTTCTGGCTGCCTTCCGAATTGAATGTAATAACGAGTCTCACGTCAAATTGTACAGGTATGATGGTATTATGACTGAATGTAATAAAATAAAAATATATGTAATTATGACGAATCGAAACGAGAGTAAACAACTCTTAAAACTTTCGGGATAGGATTTAAATAAATGAAAAATATGTATATATCAAAAATATATACGGCGACAATAATTTGTAAATCCACCACAGCGAGAAATAGATATGTATTTAAAATTACCCGTAAAAACATAATTAAGGTTACCTAATTAAAGATCTGACTTCTAACTGTAAATAGGAGCTTCTATGTTTGCAATTAACTGCTGGGGTCGAAAATATTGAGTCAACAAAGTAAACTACCAATATATAAAACTATAATAAGATCAGTGGTCATTTATGGTTGTGAAATGTGGTGCCTCGCTCTCTGATTCGATTGTTAAAGAGGGGGGGGGGGATAAGGGCTGAGCCCTCTTGTCTCCGACATATGAGGTAACACCAATGGCGTAAGATTTTTTTTGGGGGACCCTATTGCGAGGAAAATGGAGAAATTGTTTTTTTTTTTAATATTTGGTAATTATAACTTTGTGTATATTCGTATAATCGTAAATACTTTTTTTTTTATTTTATTTGTTAATTCTTATTTTGTTAATTCTTTTTTTGTTTGATTTTTTACAAATTGTTATATTTTTAGTGAAAGTTTTTATAGAACCTTTTTATAAATTTTGTTCAATAAGGTCAAGAAAAAGATGATGGGGATCGGATGAAGGATCATATAGGCCGAGGAAGTTTATGAGAGGTTTTGGGATGGAAATAAATATAGAATAAAATTTAATACACTTTTAAGAACTGGTCTATACGAATGAACATTTTAAGTATTTAATATAAATACGTAAGTATAATACGTGAATTAGAAGAAGAATAAAGTATAACAAAAACCCTGTATACATTTTAATGTTACTGTAAAAAAATAAAGTAATATTAGGGGCGGACACTTTATCAACCGCCTGCCTTATTCTAGTCCGCACTTACAAGTGACTAAAATAAATTAACTTTGAAGATGTGCACCTACTTATGATCATTTATTTATTTACAATTAAGTATATAAAATGAAGATCAGACGCTGTCCGTTGGTGGCCATCTCAATCCGGAGGATTGAGTACTTTGTTGTGCTTCTAATTAGTGATGAGCTCAAAATCACGAACTGTGAGTCAATTACTGATATCTTGAGTCGCACTCACTGTCGGTGATTGAATATCTGGGAATATCGTGATTCGTGATTCAAATTTTTTTTTGTTTAAAAATTCTATTAATTTTCTGACGCCGCTGTTTAAATCGATTATCACTAACAGATTTTTCATAATTTGATCAGCGCGTTCTAGTAGATTCTGCCAAAACGTTTTACGCATATTTGCTGAGAATTTAATTTTTCAAATGATGTTTTAATAATAATAAAAAAATACGTTAAAAATCACGTTTTTAAAATATTTTTTTAATGTGTATTGTGATATCGTGCGGCGCATGCGCATTAGTAATGAATCTGTGATCACAGTCACAGTTTTCAATCACTGATATTATCGAATACCAATCACAATCACATCAGTGAGTCGAGAGTAGCATTTTTCTCACTACTTCCTGCCTGGGCTGTGTTAATTATTATATTATATCGAGTCATCTTTTGTTGAATTACAACACTACTACGAAGTACTGGATGGTTTACATGCACTGCCATCTTTGAATGATAATATTAACTAGACTGATCATTTTCAAACATTCAACGTTGTTTACTACGCGTAATGGCGATCATTCTGGATGTCAAAACTGACACCCTCCTTCCCACTACTACTAGGTTCTTTTTCATGGGTGCTATTAAGATTACTAATTTGTCATTCAAAACCTCTGATTTTTTGGGGCAATGCCACATAGAACTACCAACCATTGAAATAAATAACACAATAAAGGTAATAACAATTTAGAAATATTACAATAATTAAAATGTATAATTTAATAATATTTTATTTACATAACTCCAAAATAAGAAGAAACAACATCTATTTTTTAGCTCTATTGAATTTTATCAGAACTAAAACAACTCCTTACTGAATTGAATATTGCTGAGCAATAGTTATAAATATTCTTATCTAGATGGCAGTAATGCATTATTTCTACTTCTAAGATTACGTCCCACTAATTAATATCAATTATCTATTTTTCTTAACATCTAATTACAAATATTCCAACATGTTTTAAATTACTGTTTAGATTATGAATACTGCATTTATTGAATAATATATATGTAAATTCGTGCGCAAGACATTATGTTATGTCCTGATATGAAATAACGTCACTAAATAAAGGTACAATATTTTTAATTTCGACTTCACTATGGCTTGACCATTTTATCTTGACAAGTTATATTCATTTTTAATGAAATACGATCGCCCAAATATGTACTCTGAATGATATTGTTATACCTACCCGGGCTGATTATCTAGTTTGTATTAAACATCTATGTACTGCATTGTGTTAAAATAAAGTACCTATTTAACACTGTGTTGTTAGTCAAGATACAAACCGCATTATTTAAAAGCAGACTTATACATAATCACCGTCATAGAGTGACTATGACGGTGATTACGTATAAGCCTGCTTTACTTACTAAATAAAGAATACTTTGAACGAGTGAATAAGTTTGTGTACTTGAAACAAAGTAAATGGTGCACTGAATTCAATAACACTATAAGTGAAGCTTGGAATTGGCAAAAGAAGAACCACAGTAGACTGAATGCAATGGAAATGCGGTCGCTTGGGAAAATCTATGCACGATACATCAGTGTGCCAGGACAGAAGAGAGTGGCGTTCTATTCTCTGTGGAAAAATGGCATGATGGTATGTAAGTAACAGTGGCGTGCAGTAGGTATAGATACAATCATATATAATATATGTAATACCATATATGTTGTATATAGGATTAAGAACTTTTTTTTAACTATGTATTTATTTGTAATTTTCGAATACTACTAATTGTGTTTTTAAAATCTCACCCATATAAAAATCAATATAAAAATGTATGGAAGTTTTTAAGAACACTTTCTATGACCGAACATAATTCTTTTATTGTGAAAATCCTTCACTTAATAACTAAATAATTATTTTTATTAAAGGTTATCGTAGGAAATAGTTCTGCCAATTGCCTTTCATTATTCCCAAATCAAAATCAGATATCCTTGCACCTACACGTTAAAAACAGTAAGATAGTAAAATTCGCGAATTAGTAAAAGAGGAAGTAGACACTCCAATAAGCATAAGTAATGACTCTATACAAAACGGATCAACCGAAAGGAATTTAAGGAAAAAATAGAACATAGTAATATGAATAGCTACAATGCGTCGATTGTAGCTACTAGCGTTGCTGCAGCAGTGGGTTGTCGTGGTAGTTTTTAGAACTAAGCAATTAAAGTTTATACTAGCATATAGATGACGCTAATTGAAATAAATCCGTAAATATACGATAACAATCCATATTATTGATTATTTCATTTATATTTGTTTCCCAGAATTTTTAGTAATGTTCAGCTTTTTTGCTTGCATGCACTGCACTCCCCTGGTAAGTAAGTGTGTTTGCGTTAATTAACTTAGGTTTGTGCTGCGGTAGATCAATTCCGTTGTTCATGTTGTGACCAATATTGGCCCTCCCTAAGATGATGGAGAGATGATCGCTACGCCTACGTCGTGTTTTCGCAAGGTCTCGGTCAGAGCGTGAAGAATGAAGCTGATTTGTATATTGAATGAGAACTTAATCACCACTTCCTGCAGCCGAGCTCATAAATGCAATATATTCATCTCGGATCTTGGAGGTGGACACGCGGCAGTTGATAGCCAATACGAAGTCACACGACGAAGGAACTGGCACAAAAGCGTATTCGTAAGAAATCTTAAGCTGCTCAAAAAAAAATAATGTAACATTGCGAATGAATTTAAATAAGTACCTATTGACACCAAGAAATATAAATATTTCAATATAAAGATTACGAGAGACTTACAAGATCCATCTCGTGCAAGAATTGAAGCCGCTTGGCCATCGTGTGGGTCGTACGTTCCGCGAATGGGTCTAAAACAAGATTGGTCTTTATAATTTCGCGAAATGGATCTGTGAATCGGCCTCACCTTTAGTTTATTTTCTGTGAGGATATGTGAAGTCGCTAGTCTACGCCGATAAACGACTTGGAAGCCAACACTCCGTTATTGCCGATATACATCCTCAGCTGCTCCAAAAAGTGGTCGAAAATTGGACTTCCAGATTGCGCTTTATTCGAGCCGACCATATGCGCGAAATCATATTTAAACACTAATGGTATAAAATTATCTTTCTAATACAGCCAATAAATACCGTGGCCATTATCACGACCACCCTAAATTTATGGACAATTTTTTTTTAAAAAGTATTTATTACTGAACATATAGCCTTATTACTAAACATCGTCAATGTATGAATCGGCACTTTGCATCATCTTCAGTCCCATCCAGCACGTTTGAAATTCCTGTCGTCTTGAACGTCACAATGGCTTATATTTTGATGCTCTCCCAAGCATGCAAATTTGTAATATGAATAAAACAAATTTGAAGTAATTAATAAGTCCCGACGGCTGACGTGTTTAATTTTTAAAAAAAGATTTGTCCTTTTTAGTAACATATTTACTTTACTTTTAAAATTGTCAATATTAACTTTGTGGTTAAAAAATTAACAATTTGAGTTAGGAACTAAATTTATTTTTTAAATAATTGTTGTTTTTTTTAAAAAAATAGATTCTGGTAAAGAAACAATAATATACGTTTTTAATTTGTTATGAGATCCTGAAGAAGAAAATGGTATTTTTCGATACCGGTAGATGTATTTAAACTCAATTCAATGGTTAATAAAACAAAGAATTATCTTTATTAAAATAAAAAATATATTTACTTTATTTACTTATTGTAATATCCCGACTTGCGATTTGCGTCGGATTGATATATCAATATCTCATTTCGGTCCTTACCGTGTGCATGTTGAATGTTTCACAATATAACCCGATGCGGTAAAAATATATTTATTATACAAAGCTTACGGTTAAATACATGAAAGGGATAAGATCCCGTAGACTGCATCGATTAAAATTAATGGTTAGCTGACGCAATCCGAATTGAAATAATGGCAGATGGATCTGGCCTACCTCGATCTAAAGTCCTGTATTGAATGTCAAGTTTCACCTCAATTTGACTCACACTTTTGTAGTGAAAAACGGAGATATCACTGCACTTCCGGAGATGTGTGGAACACCGCTTCTTCGCAGTCCGTAATTATACGCACGGCGACAATTTTAATCCACAAAAAAAAGCGTGTTGATAGGTCAGCGTCGAAATGCTAGTGGAAGTGGGCCAGAGCGGGAAACATATCACTTCCACCCTATCAGTCATGCCAACATGCGCGCATCACGCAGTTATCAAACAATCGATATGTTCTAAAGCATCACAATTTGTCCGATAATATATAAACTACTCATAAACGTTTTGTGTCTTGTCACTGTCAGCGAAATTTCTCCGCAAATCAGTAAAAGGATAATTAATTACCCTGACTACATTCAGTGTAATTTCCAGAAATTTTATCTGTTTTCAAAGCAACTGATGAACTCAGAAATTGCTTTTATAAAGACTTCAACGGAACATAATTAATTCACACAATTTGCTAATTACGCATTTCAAAATGCCGGGAAAATTCTCAGAATTTGTGTGATCGCGCGTAAAGATTCTCAACTGAATATTTATGATAAGTAATTAAATATAACTGTGTTATTATTGATAAATATCCAGTTGTTGATAATAATATTTATGCACAAAAGTATTTTTTACGTTGTTAGTAATGTATTCTATTTTAGATATTCATCAGATCTAATATTTTTCACAAATATTCACATTTTATAATAAATTTTTATGTTGAGACTCGTCCAATTTTTCCATGCTAACAACAACTCACCCCAAGCAATAAATCGTGGACACAACACAAGACACACAACAAACATCTACACGCCAGTTCCGAGAGCAACAACGACATTTTATCAAAGATTCTACATGTTCTTAGCTCCGAAACTGTACAACACACTCAGTACCAACTGGAAATCGTTCAACTCCAATAAGATTACACAAATATGGACCCAATATATGATCTAATCGGGTAGAGATAAATCAGAAGCATGGCTATCCAACATTCTAACAATCATTATCAGTGCCTACACTAATTATACAACACTCTCACTTCATTTCCTTTTATTCTAAATATATATATTTATTTTTTATCTCTATTTTTATTCCTGTCGAATCTTAAATAAAGCACGAAAAAAACTGGCTACTTTAACATAGACTTCAGTCTAGCAAAGTAGCCAGGACAACGCTGTATACATCAGAGGTGAAGTCTATTCCATCCCACACAATGAACATATTACCATGTTATATTATAATATATTCACCGCTGACAAATGATGTATGTCAATAAATAAATAAAACAAAACACATATTCACCCTTGCTGTCTACTGGGTGTAATGCAACTAATGCACAATACCTTAGGGGTAGTTACATGTAGTGCAAATATGAGTTCAAGCCACAAGTGCCTAATCTCAATCATGTCAGAGACACAAACATTTAAAAAAATATCTTAACTATGCGATTATTTCGATAAATTGAAATATTCTATTGATTTCATGTTACGGGGGCAAGTAAAAAATTATTCTTCTGTAATTTATTTACACAAAGGTAGGGGTTCAACACGTGCATAGTGGATGATTTCACTGGCAGAACTATGACTGGCGTTCAAATAAGATGATACCGCGTTTACAAATAATTTCAAACGTCAACCCCGTCCACTGACCAATTAAAAAGCTACACTGTATCAATACACAGTTAAAATGTGCATATTACGTATGGTATTACTCACACTAATACAATTTTTCTTACTAGATCGCACAAACGGAAAGCATCGCAGAACATCGCTGCAAAGCGAAAATCGCTTTGTGTGTGTGTGTGTGAGTATTGCCGCCCTTTATTCGGAAAGCTAAGAAAACGGTAACCGACATTATTTTTACATCCCGTGCTTCGACCAGTCCAGCGGTCCAAATAAACCACCAGCGCGCACTTCGGTCGATCGAAATCTAACGAAGACAGCCCAGCTAAAAGAACAACAACATCGGACCAGAAAGGCAGCAAAATTAAAAGGTTAGCGCAGTTCATATATCACACGTGTGCTTATTATTAATCGGAAACCTGGGAACCAGCTATCGAAGGCATTTACGTATATTATATTTTGAAAAAACTCATGTGTTACGAGACGTTCGCACTTTTTTAGGGCCACCCTGTTTATATTATAAGTGCCTAAAACACACTTTTTTTTTTCTCACAAAGTATTAGTATCATAGGGTGATAAGAGATCAATTTTGTAACTACTATTTAATAAATAAAACCGCGTAGGACTTAAAATAATTATTCTTACATAGAATACAAATAGATGGGGTCCGTTCATCATGCATTGGGGGCCAAGTTTTGTAGTTACTTACCCCGTTACATTTAGTTCAGGTGGCTTTTACCCTTCTAGATGGACGCTCCCTCTGACACTTAAATTATCGGGAACAAAGTGCTCCATTAAATAATAGGGCGACCACCCATGCTGATAACACTGGGCAACACACATGTTGGTGCCGGCGATGTAACTGTTTCTAAATAATTTTGGGGTGCAGAATTCAAAATAGCCATCAAATTTGGTCTTTGAGATACGCTATATTGGCCTCATTTGTAATAAAATCATCTTATTTTTAACTTTTGTACATTTCACTTTGTTACTTATACCATTTGTTCCAACTATTTGCTAGTTAAAAAAAGAAAAGAAACAAAGTAAGATTTATTTCATTATTTAATATATTTTCATCACTTTTTACTTAAACATTTTATTTTATACGATTTTCTAACATGGAGTTTGCCGGGACAGTCTCGCTGAAGACTTCAAAAGTAGTCGGCCATCGTGTGGCTATCCCATCTTAATTGATATCGATCTACCATAGTTTTAATGTCCTGATGAAATCTTTCGCCTTGTTTTTCCCTAAAATCACCCAGGTTTTCTGGAAACCGATCTAAGTGGTTGTAGAGGTAGTGAACTTTTATGGTTATGTTAGAACTGAGAATATTAAAGTTGGAAAGCATATTTTCAATAAATTCAATGTAATTTTCTGCCTTATAATTTCCAAGGAAATTTTTGACTACTCAAGCAAATAAACGTAGAGATTCAATCTCGTTCAATGATGCTGTAGATTGTGCATCATTAATAAGCTGCCTCATCTGAGGACTAGCAAATATTCCGGCCTTCAGTTCTTCGGTGCTAATCCCGAGAAGTCCGGTAACCAAAAACAGAGTTCATCTCGATTTAAAACCTTCACAAATTGCTTCATAAGTCCCAACTTGATATGCAAGGGTGGAAATATTATTTTCTATCTCGCAACGTTGCGAGATAGAAAATCATATATCCGAAAGACTTGGCACGACCAGGCAAACCAAATAATGGAGGATGGTTGTGTTAGAAGCCTCGACAATCGGTAAGCTTATATGAGAAGATGTATGAATTGTGTGTCAGGACAGAAGAGTGTGGCGCTCTATCCTCCTCTGCCTACTCCCGCGAGGAAACGGCATGATGGTAAGTAAGTAAGTGAGTATCGTCTTGAAAGGTTACATCATAGGCTACCTCAAATTTTAAATTAGTAATCTAAAAGAATGAATGCCCTTAAAGTAAATTTAAAGTCAGCAAGAAAATTGAGTCACAGGTATTGCAAAATCTGTGCTTTCTCTAAATATATGATACAACTAATCCAGTGATGAAATACAAGTTTTTAAAGTTATTTACGAGTAATGATTTAACTTTCTAATATTTTCGATCTCCCACAAAGACTAAACATGTATTGATTTTGTAAATAAATACTAGAGAAAGTCAGCATTTGGCACTTCTATATATCTACTACATACATACATGTACGAAATAGTTATATATTTGTATACGTAGGTATGTACAGGATGGCCCAAAAAAAATGCGAACATTTCGTAAAATGTGATATAATTACATCAAAATTAGTTTAACTATATCATCAATAGCTTAAATAGTGGGGTGCTAGGAAAATGATCAAAGAGTTTCAAAACAGAGCCTGGAGTATAGCTAGACATTACAGCAGGACGGAGCTCCATCTCACACAGCCAGAAATACAATCGACTTTCTTCATCGAGAGAATGTTAATTTCATCGAGCCTGTCATGCGGCCACCGAACAGTTCAGATTTAAACCCAGTATATTATACAATACGGGGTGTTTTGATGATTTCTGATTAATTAATTCTGAATTATAATTAATCATATTATGTTTTGAAATAACTCATATGTTACGAGATGTTCTCACTTTTTTGGAATCACCCTGTATACGTAGAGTTATCGCAGGACTACTTTTGCTATAACTGGTTTTGCCGGCGGTGACATTGGCAATATAATTATTATTTCCGTGTTGTGTGTTGTGTCAATGGTTTATACACGATTTTGTAATTATTTAATGACTATATATATAATTGTATCCTTTGGGAAGGACGAATACGCTACTTACTCCACCCACTTACATCATAAGTACATAAGTTGTGACAAGTGGTAAGTCAGGACGTAAGAGTTTGACATTCTATCTATCTGAGAAACAATATGAGAATTAGCTAGCGATCTAGTTGGTCGGGGGTACGCGCCTCGTTCCATGAGTCCATCAGGGTAATCGCATTTTCATTTCACAAGCTTTTAGCTTAATTTGAAATAGTAATAATGTTGATGTAACATGTAGTGATGATAAAAAATGCTACTCTTGACTCATTGGTGTGATTGTGATTTGATATTCAATAATATCAGTGATTGAAAACTGCGACTGTGATCACAGTTTCATTACTAATACGCGTGCGCCGCACGATACCACAATACACGAAATAAATAAGTAAAACATAATTTTGAACGTATTTACTTATACTTTTCAAACTTCTTTTGGGTAAAAAACATTCTAGCGTATATAATTAATATATATCTAATTTAATATAATCACAAAGAGAATGAAAACCCTTTAAAAAAATGTGAGTTTATTTTTCGGGTCAAATGCGTAAAATGTTTTGGCAGAATCTACTAGATGGCGCTTATCACGAATCATAACGTCATTCCTTCATGAATATTTTCGTTTCATATGCGCATGCTCCAAATCGCGAATCACGATATTCCCAGATATTCAATCACTGATAGTGAGTGTGACTCAAAGATATCAGTGATTGACTCACGTTTAGTGATTTGGAGCTCATCACTAGTGACATGTATTTCGTGTACGTATCTCAATTTTTCTTTTAAATAAAGAAATATCTTTAAATGTTAGATTTCTCATCTTTATTTTGGTTATATTACAGACGTAGTTTATGTCAACTATATTTTTTAAATCCAAATTTATGAATACAAATTACGTCACTTTACGTAAGTTTATTAGTTTGTATCTCTGAAGCGTACCCAATTATAAATAAATATTTAAATAAACATTTTTTTTATTACAACGCAATCAATGTTATTAAATTCCCTATTTAATTAAACGGCATGATGACGCGTTATATTTGTGACTATTATTCTCATTATTTTTAATCATACATGTCCAAAAAAATAATTAACCGCATAATTATGAAATTAACGGGAAGTAATGATACTCCACAAAACGGTGATATGTAATATCGAATGCGGAATTTTTTACGATTTGAAATGTTTGTTGGAACCACGGTAGGTACCCTCTGTAAAGTAAATTATTGAACATGGCCGATTAATAAAAGCGTGATTTCGCGGTCATTACAATCATCTGACATTACAACTGAACAGACCGGTGCCCAGACGACAGGAAACCAATTAAGGCGGTGGTGGAAGATTGCAGAGAAACCTAATATGAGCATCTAATTGAAAACAGCCCCTTTGTCTTCGAATGAAACAGTATATTATATTTATTCAGTTGGCTGTTTAATTAAGAAGCGCTGCAATACTGATTATTTTTATTGGGTACGTTCGTACGGCACAAAAAGGGAAGCATCCGACATTGTATTAAAGGGTGTTTTTTTAGAGGTATAAAACTATAAAATGTTATAAAACACATAAAAATCGTGGTAATGACCATGGTGTATTGACTTTATTGGAAGGATAATTATATGCTATTAGCGTTTACATATGATTTCGCGCGTATGGGCGCCGCGACTGACTCGATTATCGACCAATTTTTAGGGCAACTGGAGACGTATATCGATTTTAGGGCAACTGGAAAGTTCAATTATCGACCAATTTTTAGGGCAACTGGAGACGTATATCGGCAATAACGCGACGAATGTTGGCTTCCAAGTCGTTTAGTTCTCTGGTTTATCGGTTTATACTAGCGACTTCACATATACGTACAGAAAATAATTCAAAGGTGTCAAATCATACGATATTGGTGGCTAATTCACAGGTCCATTACGTGAAATTATCAAGAATAATCTCGTTTTCGACCCATTCACCGAACGTACGACTCACACGATGGTCTAGCGGCTTCAATTCTTGCACGAGCACTTCTAAGCTCGGAAACCAAGATATTTCTCCAAAATCTTTCATAAAATGGATGGACACAGCTCCAATTGCTGTGCACGATGGCGAATAGACTCATTCGGGGTCTCCTCAGTACTATGCTTCACTGCAGCGATAGCTTCATCGGTATGCACTGTACAACGTCTCTGCGGATGCGTATTATCAATTATAGTATGCATGGTGGACGGTAAGTTTCGCGAACTGAACCACGATTTTCAAAATAAATTTACACAATTTGCAAACGTTGTTCTGACGTAAGTCTATCCATAGTAAAATGGCAAACCAAACTGAGCACAAATCAGCTGTCAAATTGGCTGTTGCTGGAAAAAGTTTTGCCAATTCGGACGGATCTGCTGTATGTATCTGTGTGGACGGCGATATGCTGGAAAAAACCTTTTTGGTGTAATGGCGGTTTAGCAATTTTTCATGAAGACTGCTTAAAGACATACATGAAAACAGAACCCTGTGCATTCTAAGTGTACTCGGCCAAAAACTCAAAGAAAACTAGCTGTCCCGTTAATGAAAACCTCATTTGCTCAAAGGCATGCATGTTTTATAGGACAGCGGATATACAGTAAGCTACCACAAGAGATGGCAACGGTATCGTATCCTCAATTCTGCGTGCTTATAAAGGAATAGCTTTTCAAAATTGGAAGAAGTCAGCTGGAAGAGTTCCTTAAATGATCAAAGCTACTCATTTTATATAATGCTTTTTTGTCCTTACATCCCTGCTTATTTCTTTTCTTTTACTTCTTTCATGTCTTTAGTCTCTATCAACAATTTTACTTTGTTAATATCACTTATTCTCTACTTGTCTCCTTTTTGATTTTTATCTTTTCTGTTTTTTACAATTTAATTTGTAACCTTTCTTCCGACTTATAATCTAGCTTGTGGAACCTAATAGCTACCTAGCTCAGAACATATACTTTATATGTACCTAGCGAGGTAGGTAGCGGCCAACAGACTTGCATGTAAATGGAATGTAGTATTAATACTTGTACTTTCTGTTGTATTGGTCACTTTAAGGATTTTTATATTGATGCAAGCTTTAAAGGAATGTTGTTTTAAAAATAAGCGCTGTCAAATTATAAACATTATATTAGATCTTGTGCAAGTTAGTGTGAATGTTAATAGAAATAAACCGATTTAGGGGTTTTGCATTGCATCGTTAGTATACGTGAACTAGCATAAAAGGTTAATGTGACATATGCCATTTTTGACATCAGCTACCCATGTACAGTGGCGTAATTAAAATAATCGGACCTCAATGCAAAATGGTAGGGGCATTAGGTTCCAATGCAAATTGGGTAGGCCCCTCGAAAACATATTGTACGTAAGATATATAAGAAACAGTTTATCCATTAAATAGTAATAATTAATAAAATTTGTATTAACGCATTGCATATCTTCCTAATATATATTATATTTCCATTATGCAGAAGGAGTGTGGGTACGGTTGTACCATATGTTAACCGCTACTCTTTTATTCATATCGCGAAGCTTATGGAATATTTGATCTGTGTATAGATATGTAACAGGCGGGCAGATATTATGGATTAAAACTATTTACTATTGCCATTGAATGTATTAAAGAAAACTTATTAAAAAGGTTGAGGTTTAAATCTAAGCGCGTGAAATATGTATAAAAGATCGGAGGCGTCTCAGAAGTTGCTGCTGCGGCGGACGTCAGTATGTGAAGTGAAGATAGTGATAGTGTTCAGCTTCGTTTTTCTGTGTATGGCTGACGAGATTGGAGACGACAGTCCTCCACAACCCCAACTAACATGGACCCCAATGTGCCGCATTGGCTGATACAGTGGAACCACTCATAACGAGCAATTTGCATAACGAGCAAAACAAATTTAAGAAAAACGCCTCCCTTAACGAGCGACATTTCGTATAACGAGTGACGAGCGTGTTTACCATTAAGAAACTCCACGAGCCTTCAAGAAGTGTAATGTCCAAAAGAGCAGGCTAAATGTGATGCGGAGATACAACAAGAAGGCTCGGGTGACACGTGACGTTTTGAGGTGACTGAAGGGACCGATCTCACCCTCAGAGAGTTTTGGAAAGATCACTTCCACATCGTTGCTTGCCTCAGAATGGTTGATAAGGCGTCGGAAGGGATTACCGAGAGGATCCTCATTTCTGCTTGGAAGAAGCTTTGGCCAGAGAGCGTTGTCGAATGTAACTTTGAGCGGTTTGTACCTGTGGAGTCTGTAGACTGTATCTTTAGCCAAGCGACTAGAAGTGGATAATAATGACATCGATGAGCTCGTGGAAGAACACAGCCAAGATCTGACCACCGAACAGCTTATGAAGTTGAATCGTGTTTCACTGCAAGAAGTTGTGAAGAAAAGTTTGTCAGTGGAAGAGGAGGAGGTAGCAAAGCAACAATCTTCTGGCGCAATAAGAGAAATGGGAAACTGTTGCGTCGTATATTGAGAAGCTTCACCCTAATATTAATAATTTATTCAATGACAATAAGTTATTTTCTTTGAATAAACGTTACAAATTAAAAAATTGAGTATTTTTTTCGGCACGGAACGCATTATCGTATTTTACTTTAATTTATATGGGAAAGATTGTTTCGCATAACGAGTGTTTCATATTACGAGTTCTGGAACTAATTATGCTCGTTACGAGAGGTTCCACTGTAGTTACGCTGATTATACCAGTTTGGGCACCAAAATGTACGTCGGCCTGTTGACCAATGTAATTAATTAGGTACTTAGATTCCACATTTAATAATCTATCATTTGCGTGTGAAAAAAACTTGATCCTGTATTTTTATCAAAAGAAAGGTCAAACCGACCGCACAGTTACTGTTTAGAATATTTTTAATTGGTTATTGATAAACAATATCTGCGCCACACTATTCGCACGTCGACATGACCACACCATCCGCCACGACCGCCATCCGCGAGCTATCTGCTATCCGGTATGACGTAGTCAATAAGAATCGAGCAAGTTCTGCTGTTTCTCAGATGTTCTCAAACTGTAATAGAAAAAATGTCAAGACGTTGATTATGTTTAATAAATTTCGATTTTCTCTTAATATCTATCCATTTTTTAACTCTCCAATTTTCCAGTACTGGTCTAAAGTAGACTATTTTTAAAGTGAATTAATTACGCGCCCTTGTAGTGATATTTTTACGAAAATGGCAACATCTTGAGCAAATTTCCGAAGTGTTCAAAAATATAATACATATAATATAAAAAAATACGTATTTTTAATGAAAAATGTATTTTACATAGTTTGATATAATATCTAGCGCATCACTTCTACAATAATATTTTACTATACATAATACAATAAGTGTATATTCAATTACTGCTAAATCAAGTTGTGAAGGAATATGAATCTCAACGCAAACAAAACAAATCAAAAAAAATCGAGTACTTCTTCTTCTTCTTCTTCTTTTAAACAGACAATCCACCCTTCAAGAGTGATTTGTGCCATTAAAAAAGTTAAAACATTATTTTATAGAAAGCAGTACAACAATATTATAGAATAAGGATTATTACGCTACAAGTTAATATCATTGTCGTTCAAGAAATTTGCTATCATATAGCTCAAATGTGGCGAGTTAAGGGAGAGAAGATGACACAAGTTAACCGGGAAAGTTGAAAATTACCATTGACAAGATTATTGTAAAAAAAACCTGTGATCCGCAATGGACAGGTAAAAAAGACATGGTCAAGGGTCTCCTCCTCATCCCAAGTACTCAATTAGAGTACTTGGTATGTAGTATAAATAACAGATGTGAAATGCCGTATTAAGTTAAAATGAAGTATTAAGCGAGCCTGTGCAATGTTTCTGATCATGAAAAAAATACCGTACAGTCGTATGATTATCCTAAGCGCCTCTATTATATTCGTGTTGGGTATATCTGCTTCGGAAGTGAAATCATTTTCCAATCGATGCACTCAAACAGTGGAATCTGTATAGTAGTTAGTAGCTGACTACAACAATGAAATGATATACTTTTGTAGTGAGTATAGAACGATTTAATTGGATTACATTTCACCTTAAAAAATGAATATTTTATAAATTTAATTCTATCTGTGATTCCTGCCATCTGCTCTATTCGTTGTTTTTGTAAATCTGAATATGGAGTAGAAATGGTTTACATGATAATAACCTAAAGTCCTTAAAAACTAACAATAAATCGATTGCAGTTTTATTTTTCTTCGTAAAAACTCACTAGTCAAAAGCTTAACAATAGAAAAAATGCATAGATGTATTTAAGCAATAATTATAATATTTTTAATGTGTTAAATACTTCATTTACTTTACCAGGTTAATGTAGTGTATTAGTTATATTTAAGAAGAAACATGACGTACATATATATATGAACTACAATAATATACGTGAACTACAATAATATGCATATATATGATGCATATTATTGTAGTTCACATCTTATAATTTCATCATCTGACTACAGCTGACATAGCGAATCGATTCTTTTCCGCAGTGAATAGCCTGACCCAGATTTAAAGTTCGAACACAGTTCGAGATTCGCCGTCCGCTGGCGACCGCAGCGCTCTCGACTCCGTACCACGCCGCCTTCTTCTGTTTTTACATGTCAGATTTGCCGCCAGCCACCAGTTCCAGTCCGTCAGTCGTTTTTGTGTTGTCGATAAAATGGCGACGTAATTTTATTCGTGCTATTATTGATATTTCAATCACCCGCGCGCGCGGATAACTGTGATTTGTGCATCCCATTGTGTTATTAGAAAGTTTAAGTTTTCCAGTGCACTTGTTATATGGATTCAGTGTGAATAAAGTGAGTTTTTCTGTTTATTTTTAGTTCGCAGATTGGTTGGTTGATGTTACGTTCCATGTTGTTTATTTCACCTTCAAACAAGTTCACAATATATAGTAATTAAGTATCTGAGTTTATTCTAAGGTGTTTCAAACATTTTTCAATGCAACAAACGTGCTGACATTATAACTACGTATTTGTTTATCTGTATGCCCGTTTAGCGCTCGTTTGTTGCTTTGTATGGCGAAAAAAGTTTGGCAATACCTAAAATCTATTTGAATAATTAACGATTTCATTTTACTATAGAGATGCAATATAAATGCCGTTTGTTTACGTAATAGAGCGGTCGTTTTTATGATCTAGGGGTAAGATATTATACATGCGTATATATTTATAAGCTTATTAAATGGAAAAATCACGTATGTTCGCGTAAGAATAATAATGGTTTTTATTATTTTTTGTTTTATAATATTATTTGTTTTTTTTTAGTACCCTTATTTAAATATAAAGTAATTGATCGTTTATTGAATTAAGTTCGCCGATCTATGAATCTTTTACTTGAGTCAACAGATTAGGTGGATAATGTTTACATACTTGGAAATCATTGATGACGGCATACCATACGGATGTAATCGCGTTTTTATCCTGCATTGCATTAAACAGCGTGAATATAATGAGTAAAATATTATTGACCATAGATGTAAACCCGTCAGTAATGACGGGAAATTAATAGTCATTATAACCTTAATTTATTTAAAAAAAAACAAGGGAAAAACGAAAGCAAAATTATTTATATATCTAAATTGATACACTATGGATGTTTATTGTTTATATAATGTTCCTATCAATTTCACATTTTTGAGAATTGTTAAAAACACCTATCTACTTATTTAGAATGATGTCGATCAACGATATTCCGCATTTAAAATTATTACGAGTAGTTTCGAAGTCTGCTTTTTTTTATACAGACGACACAAACATAGAGGCGGGCGGACTGTCGATGTTCCACATTCAAAATTATCGCGACAAATTCGTAGTAATTTGTTTAGAATTGTTTACTGAAATTTTGTTGTGTATAATTTCGTTACCACGCGACACGCGCATCCGCGGAGAGGGACGTAAGACTATTATTGTGTTGGAAATATCTTAAGCTAGATTATAGGCTTGTTCAAGGAGAGGGGGGATTGCACATCGAACGATCATTGGAGACATCCGACGTTTTTAATTAATAAAAATATCTTTTGCAAGAGGTGGCTACTTTTGAAATATCCTGTTCCGGTGAGGACCAATTCCGTTGAACCAGCCCACATCAAAACATGAGCCGACATATCGCACACCTAGATCAAAACTAAAACAACTAAAAAAAAAAAACAAGGATTTTGAGTTATTATTGTATTCGGATACTCTTGTCATATACGCGACTAACTTAGCCCCAGTTCTCAAACAGTGTCATTTTGAAATGTTATTTAGTTTCCGTAACTTTAATAGCATAAAATTGATAAAATAGTTATTATTTTTTTGTCTACTAAAAATGACTTTTTGTGATGTCTTAGTTTAAATCTAGGTGTGCGATATCCAACCCGATAGGTTATATTTTTATTACGCTTTAGGTAAATGATTTTATTTTGCATATATCATTAAAAAAGACAAATCTTTTTTCCAAAAAAAAAAACTGCCACCCATTGCTTATTATGTAACCCGGCACATTTTTTAAATTCAGTAAATATTCAAGGCCATAGTTACATGGATTTGAAACGAAAATTAATAAATTTGGACTTTTTACAAAAAGACGGCTTTCGTTTAAATTATTCAATTGTGTGAAAGAGATGGCTACACTTTCGTGATTTCTCTCATATCTATTTTAACATTATTTTATTTGTTAACTTTGTCTTATTAACCACTTATTGAGTTAAAATACATCTACCGGTTTCTAAAAATATCATTTTCTTCTTCAGGATGTCAATGACTAATCACAGACATATGTTATTGTTTCTTTAACAGAATCTGTTTAAAATAATAATTTGTTAAAGAATAATTTAATATTTTAGAAAATGATATTTTTTCAAAACCGGTACATATTCACATATTAAAATTATTATTAACCTTCAATAATCGCGTAAAATCAATTATGCCTTACATAATAAATACAATAAAATATTTCAAAACGCCATTTTCAATATATACTTACAAATTTAAAATTCTCTATCGCATTAAATAAATATAAACCAACCCTTTTTACCATGGACACTTACCAAAAATAAATAAAACTCCATCTAGTAAGTTTGTAATATTGTTTACATATATTATTGAATGAATAAATTTGGACGTTTACATTAAAAAATAATCCAATAAATGTTGTAATCTATGTATGTACATTTATGTTAAGCACGCGGTATCGAATCTGGCCGCGCGGAACGAATCCGTCGGTTCGGACAACTGTGTATGACTAACTATTACATAGAAAGTAGCAAAGTTCGTATGATAGGGCAAAATCCCCAAAGCCCGCAATGCTGGATCCGCATAGTCGCAAGATCCAATAATCCAGTGAACTGGCAAGTCAGTACAGATTATTAGGAGAACATATTTTTATTGTTGTAATTATTCAGAACATAAGTCTGTGATATTTTAAATACTAATTAAATGTATTAATTACAAAGATATACATATAAAATCAATTATCGAGAAATATTCGAACCTGGATCCCTTTCCAAACCATATTTTTCAATAAAATTGATGTATCTAATTAATATGTTTAATTTGTATTTAAAATATCACAAACCTATATTCTGAATAATTACAACTTCCACAATAAGAATGTGTTCTCTTAATAATATACAAGTTGTATCAATGTGTCCAAAAATTTTATAAAAATTAATTGTTAATTCTGGAGTCTGGTATCAGTTTACTCAAAGATATTTGAAATTCCGCAAAAACAAAGTAAGATAATGGAACGATAGATGTATTAATTTGAAGAAGTGTATAACATATGGGTTCGAAAATTTGTCGTCAAAAATAATGTCGCTGTAGCATAGTCAGATAATGCACCTTCCCCGATTTGGAAAGAGATCCAGGTTCGAATCCTGGTGGTGCAACAACAATATTGTTTATAAAATTGATTTTATATGTATATCTTTCTAATTAATACATTTAATTAGTATTTCAACACAGATTGTTACATCTTTTGTGTTGCAGTTTTTTTTTATTGATTGATATAATTTTTATTGCGGCTCTAAATTATAATTATATTAGCGTTCACCATTTCTGAATGGAAAATATATTAGTACACATCTTAAACTACGTAAATGATCGTCTCTATTGGTCCCTGACTAATTTTAGGCAATTATTGTCTCTACGTGACATCGCATTATTCAATTAAACTTTTAAATGCACTTATTTAAGATATTGTCAATGTATACGAGTATAAGGAACTTACGACAAAGGCGTTATCTGAACTTTTTATATAAATATGTTACCATTAATAAATAATTCTATGCGCTTATATTGAGAAATAATTGCTTTTAACGTTTAACTCTTCATACATGATTCATTTTACATAATTGTACACAGACATAAATATACATTTTTCCTCGCTAAATTTACGTCTCTTATGTCCACGGCATGAGACACGGTGAGATAGGTCTCAGAGATTTAGCTGATATAAATCTCAGTACCGCGAACGCGTGTTGAGACTGATCTGGAAATAAATTCAGAAATCACTGCTCGAGACTGGTAGGACTGACCTGTGTATACGGCGTACGCTCTTTTCTACTGTTTATTTTAAAAGTTAGACAAACATGAGGCATTAAATTACATATATTACGTTTGAACAACTTAAACTGTCTGATGGTCTGACATTTGACGTTTGATGTACAATAAGTGTGAAGCTAGGCGCGAGGCAATGCTCGATTCTCTTAGACTTAGTTATTTTTTATAAACAAATTATCAACCTTGACCCTGACAGATGATCTTAATTACGATTAAGGTACAATGTAGAAACTTTTAAGTATGAACGGGTATGTAAATATGAAACCGGAAATTTTGTATAGAAAATACACGTTTATTGTATGAAAATGAAACAAAATATTTTGTTCGAAGTATTGCCCGTCGCTAGCTATACATTTTTCCCATCTCCGACAATTTGTGGATGCCGCACCAAAAAAACTGTTGCCCTTTGAGGCAAACCAATCATCGAGCCATTTTCGTAAGAAGTTAAGCGCTGCTCAGCAAGTGCGTGTCCCATCGATGCAAATAAGTAAATTAGACGGAGCCAAGCCGTATGCAAAAATATTTCCCAACTAAACGCCTCAACCGTTTCCTTGACCGGTGAGTGATGGTGCATTATCATGAAGCAAAATCACTTTGTATTACCTTTCTTAATATTCTGGTCGTTTGTCATGCAAAGCTTGATTTAAATCGATCATTTGTTGTCGGTAGCGTTCAGTATTAACGATTTCGACACGTTTTAGCAGCTCATGATAGATCACACCCTTCTGATCCCACCAAACACAGAACGTTGTCTTCCGTCCATAACGATTTTTTAAATCCCTCAAAGCACTATGATTTACCAAGAGCATACTCACCGTAAGCTTCTACAAGCATACGATGCGATTCTGCAGCAGTTTTCTTTAAATGGTAGCAGAAAATCAATGCTGTCCGCGAATCGTAGTTTCCAGGCAAAAAATTCGACATATTCAACGCTATTAAAAACTACGCTGTTGTATGAAACTTATATTGTTATGAATTGAAAATCTTTGTCAGATGTCAAAACGAGAAAATGGCGTTAATACTGACAGCTAGGGCCACCTATGGGCAAATTCCGGTTTCATATTATATACCTGGTATGTGCCAAAATATACTTTTATGGTTAAGAAATTACAAACACTAAAAAATATTTTTTTAAAATTGTATAAAAGTGAACTGATAGTTAATAGGAATAAACAATATATTTACAGACTTAGTATGTACACTGTGAAAACCGGGAATTGTTTCAAGAGAATCTCATGAGAGAATAATACCCATTTCAGCGATTGTCTCGAGATGAAAATCTCGTCCATGAACGTCCTAGGTTCCAGGGTACAATAATTTTTTTATAAATTTACTTATTTTATTTATGTGATTGTGAAAGAATGTTCTAGATTATACATACTAATGTATTATCACATGACGTCTGACCCCGCGAAGAGGGACATTCCCACACTACGTTGCTTCATCGATTCCTACACAGAAGTCACGCGATGCTGATATTTGGGTGTAATTACGAAATGTATTCCACACCCATAAGTCGCTGTTCGCGCCATCGCACCTTTAAAACTGTTTGAATAATAAATTAACACAATTTTTATTTTCTATAAGTGATCTAATACAAACATCATATGTCTATCTTCATCTCTAGGCCTGGTGTCCCGGCAGTGTGATGTTATAATGACCGATTGTTAATATTATTAAGACCTCAATACTTTTGAGTTTGTCCAAATCTTTGTAGAAATCGATTGCTGGGATTTACCCCCTGAGGGATTGTCACCAAGATATAGATGTCTCACAGAGACCAAGCTATTATTTTTACATGAGAAGTATAGAAGTCTTGGGCTTCCTTAAACTTCCAAAAATTTGATAGATGTGGTAATATGGATAAATAGGTGAACGTTATATTGTGTAAACTGATCACTTAAACCAGCCGATGACAGGTCGTAAGCCCTGTAATGCCTAAGACTTCCATACTTCTCATGTAAAAATAATAGCTTCGTCTCTGTGAAACATCTATATCTATTAAAATCTGTTGATGGTTCTCTTTGCTGCGTTGTGCATTTGACCCAGCATTAATAGTGACCTAGAATTAATAATGACCTAGCATTAATATTGACCTAGAATTAATAATGACCTAGCATTAATATTGACCTAATACTAATGTTGACCTAGCACTAATATTGACCTAGAATTAATAATGACCTAGTAGTAATATTGACCTAGTACTAATGCTAACCTAGCACTAATATTGATCTAACACTAATAGTGAGCCAGCAATAATAGAGACAATATTTCAGAAGAAGACCACCGACGAATTAGTAAAGCTTCGTATTCCCTTTCAAAAGATGTTCATCGACTAACATTCCGCTGTAATCTTCGGAGATATTTGTTTTTGAAATTTAGAAGACAAGACACTGATGTATTTATCATGGGGCGATCCCTCTGTCCTTATATTATATGTATATATATATATATATATATATATATATATATATATATATATAATATTCTTAAGAATCTTATTATTGCATGACTTAAGGTATAAATTTAACATAAATTAAAGTTCAACTTCGTGTCTAACGCGTTCTAATCTTAATCAAAAGATGAAAGGAAACTGATATATCGGAGTGAAATTTCAATGTCCTTTGAAGTGTGAATCAGATGGATATACGATCTTTTTATTCTGAATGTACATTTTTCAAATAAAAAATACAAACGACATTTTCTGGCGTTGGAAATTTCGAAAAAATTCGGAAATTTCAAAATTAGAATTGATCGTGATCTTGTGATTATCTGTACTGAATGTGTTATCAATATAAACATTATAAACCGTCTAATTTAGCGTGTCTGACATGTGTATCTAACACACAGAAATAACGCTAATAACAAAATATCAATTAGTGTCAAAACATTTTTTCATAGTATCTAAACCTTCGGACATCCACCTTACCGAGACAATCTATTATTAATTTTATTTAAAGTGAAAGCTCAAGTTTGTTTTTACTATCTCTCCTTGCCGCCTCGAAATTATCGATAAATAATAATAATCCATATTAAAAACATTTTATTAAATTGATGACATTATGTTTGACCGTGTAATGAATTTTAAATACAAAACTATGAACTGTACGCGTTCATTATTATGAAAGTGGTCTAAGTCAAGAAATTAAAAAATAAATAGTTTATCAATTATTTCGCATCACATTGTTTTAAATTAATATAATATGATGCAAATTGTAACAATTGTGAAAAATTTGAAGCGTTATGTTCGATGTATTTTCACGACGTTCAACGGTATTCCGCTAGTGTTTATTTTGATAATAGTCGTTTCAAGCTGCATGCAACATTTATATGTGGAAATAAATTATAAATCTAGTGGACTTAATAAATTTTGAAACATTGTGTTGTGTAATATAAACATATTTTTTAAACGTTCAAAGGTTTTTGGTGAAACTTTGTGGAATTTCATGATTATTTTCTAAATTGAATCAAAATTCTGTTTTATTCGACTACACTTACACTACAAACAACAATATTAAAAAATATATCTTAAATAATAAATCAAAAATACCCCAAAAAGAAAAAAGCGGAGTCTACAAGTTGAGTTGTTAGGATTGTGACGTATTTTATATTGGACAGAGCGGAAGAAGAACATTGTAAGAACACAAGAAAGCTATAAAAAATTTCAGTCTGAACTCTAAAATGGCTGAGCACGTAAGCATGGAGAGTCATTTACAACTTATACATAGTTGCGCCAAAGGACGAATGTTAGACATTCTAGAAAATTTAGAAATATTTAATAATAAAAATAAAAATATTCAAATACCGCGCATTACATCCCCTCTCTTATCTATTTTAACTCCACCCCCACCCCCCCACCTCCGTTAAATCCAAACACTCCATATATTACTGTCTTAAAATGTTTTTTTTTTAGTTGAATTTTACCCGCAAACATTTAACATCATTTAACTCAATAAAAAGTGTAGTGTAATAAAACAGTTTTGACTCAATTTACAAAATATTTTTTAATCAATTCAAACGCGAACCTTTAAATATCTCGAAACAAAAGAAAACATGACTTAGACCACTTTCATAATTATGGGCACATACATATATACTCGTAGTTTTTATATAGGTACCTAGGTTTCTAGAGTATTTTAATCGTTATCTGCACCAGAATAATTATTTCCTCACTCGGGAAACTTATACTTACTACACGAGTTTAACCGCATATTGATAAGACCCTATCAAGGAAGTCGAGAACGATCCTTAACGGAATTATTTGGTTTTATAATAAAATGTGTACTGTATTGTAAACTACACACAAAATACCTGTAATATCACGAATATCAAAAAATATTGAAATGTATTTTAAAAACCCCTTAATTCAAGATCTCTCTTATTTGAAGGTGCATAACTCTATTGTTGTCGAATGTACATATATATATATATATATATATATATATAAACATGGTATTAATTTTTATAACTGTATATAACATCTACGAATTTCTACATTATTTATATGTAGTTTAGTTGACTAACTTATTTTATATCGTTCGTTCCACGCAGCAGCCGCTAAGATCTTTGTTCTCAAAATAACTTAATTGCCCGGATTTGACCGCCAAATAATACGTCAAAATTCTTAGCTAACCTATACTACGTAATGTTCGGAACATACATACGTATGTGGTTTTTTTTTTAACAATCTCCAGATCACGATTGCAGACGGCGGTTCATGGTCAAATGTTCGCTGGCGGTGTTTCATTTTCTGTTAACCAAAATGACTTATGTATGCAGTTTCTACTGATACAACTATATTCATTAATGGCTTCGAAAATTAAAACGCCATTTAAAAAAAAAAAAAATTATCGATGATTTTGTACTAACTCATCAAAAATGTGTAACGCTAAACAATTTCGATTAAATCAGACAGGCCCCTATTATAATTAAATATTTAATGAGTATACTAAAAATTTTAAAAAATTTATTGCATCCCATCCATACGTAGAAATATATGAGAAGTTTGAAACATTTTATTTGTGGCTTGAAAAGCGAAAAACATCTCAGTTGTGGTTTCTTTGTGAACTAAGTCAGTTAGAGGGGTTTAGGCCTCATTTTCACATGTATATTTTTGTATGCTGAAAATGAGAATTTGAATTACAATAAAATAATGGTTAGTTTATTAACACAATTCATTTAATTAAATCCAACGATTATATAAAATACGTCAGAAATAAAACTGATTTAGGTACTGAAAATAAAATCCGCACTAAAAAATTGTCATCTTATTATTTAATATTCTTAGGTTTCTTATAATTCACTCTCGCAACTTTATATAATTCATTTTAAATCGTATTATTTCGTTTTTAATACAATTATTTGTACTACAGACGTGCTTGTGATCTAGTGGTTACTATACTCGCCTAGTGATCTAGTGTTTGGGGGTTCGAGCTTCGTTCCAGGAAGCCATCAAGTTAGTCCTATTTCCATAGTACAAGCTTAGTTGAAAAATAGTAAGAATATTGGTGTGACATGTATTCCGTGTACGCATCTCTATATAAATTATATATTTTATTAATTGCATAACAAAATGTATTCTTCATCATCACTACCAGTCTACGTCTACTTCATCACAATATAAACGAAAATTATTATTATTATGCTTCTTCTAAACAGCAGCGGAGTCTTCTAAAACGAGTCTTTTGACGGCCATATTTCTTTTCATATTTGTATGGAGCGTTCAGGCTATGATCTGACCTGAGTGTTATGATTGCCTTTGTCAAGTTAGAAAAGTTTTGACTTGACAAATTAATTAATAAATCCGCAATGTCATATTGAACGACGAAAAACATTTTTTTGTGAAATTCCTTTGCGTGATTCGCTCCTATACTTAAATAGTGAATGCACACACAATTAATTTATATTGTTTGTAATACTGATATTACAGTATTTATATTCATTATTATTTTTGAATACTTGCATAGAATTTAGGGTCTGTTTCATCAATTTCGTATTAACTGCCATATTTTTATAATTATTCAATGATTAAATCGCCTACATTATACGAATGCTTTGCTTTTTAGATTTTGTACCTACTTGTTTTTTTTTTTTTATCTTTGATAGTTTTTAAATATTTATAGAATTTCAAATTTCATGTTGATTGCCTTATCCGCGGGATAAGGTCGTGAATTTTATTATTAATTTTATCCGTCTAATAACACTTATCGAAGCTAACAAGGAATTTGCGTTAGTTCATGTCTATTTATTTGGTGGTCTGTGGTGCCTTGTAAGCAGTGACGTGCAGTATGTATAGATTTAGGTTATTGCTGTTACCAATGATGTTATACATTCGTATATAATATATGTTGTACATAGGATTAAGAACTTTCGTTTAACCAATGTCTTTAGACAAAATGAATCCGTCGTTTATACGACCCTACCATGTAATAGTGATTTTAAAGTTTGTGTTTTAATGTTAAATAATACCTTCTTACTCATATAAAAATAAATATAAAAAATATATGGACGTTTTAAGGCCACTTTTTATGACTGAACATGATTATTGTATTAATTGAAAATCCTTCACGTAATAACTAAACGAAATAATAATTTTTATTAAAGGTTGACTTTGAAAATAGTTTTGCTAATTGCTTTTGGTTTTTCCTAAATCAAAAACAAATTCATAGACCAAATGCACCTAGAAACGCAAAGAACGACAACACGTTACAAACAGTAAGATAGATAGTAAAATTCGCAAATTTACCGATTGACACTTCAATGATTTGCACGCAGTTGTAAGCCTTTCTAATGTTAAAAAATAGCATAGGTTAACGACTCCATGCAAAACGGATCAACCGAAAGGAATTTTCAATTCAGTAAATAGCCAATTATATGACTTGAGTAATTCACTAGCTTAAAGATAGAACAGAGTAATGTGAATAGCTCAATGCAGCAAATGCACAAGAGCGCCATGGGTACAGCGGTGAGTTATCGTTAGTACCTAGTTTTTAGAACTAAGCAATTAAAGTCTACTATTACACAGATGGCGCTAATTGTAAAATAATCTTTCTGTTTATTTAATTTATATTTGTATCCCAAATTTTTTATTAATGCACAGTTTTCAATCACAATCAGAGCAGATTGAAGACAAAAGTAATAATAAACTGCCTTTTTGACTCGATATTCATCATGTTAATGGAATGATCACTATAACCGAAGACATGTCAGATGATGAGAATAAAGCTGGGCCGGAGTGCTCACGGACGCCTAGACATGATTTTCGAAAGTGATCTACCGCTGTGTCTAAAAACGGAAAGTGATAATTCAATACTTACTTCCTGCACTCACATATGGCTGCGAAGCGAGGAATCTCAACAAAAGAGAGGTCCAACAACTAAAGATAGAAAAATAATAAAAATGAAAATCTCAACATTTTTTCCCATCCACTAGTTTTAACGTTTGCATCATTGTAGTGTAGATTAAACACGGCGCAGGAATGCTTTTGATTCACGCAGCACCGACTGGTGAATGGTGAATGGTGAATCAATAATTATTGTATACGTTGTATACCTTATTTAAAGCGTCCGTAATGTTTGACCAAATTAGTCGTCGCGCGTCACAGCTGTAGCGGCATACGTATCTATGTAGGCAGATGTTGGCCTTATTATACAGCACCGGAGAAATGTTTCACGTGTTGCAAGCAAAAATTTCAATATTTTGTATTTAAAACGTTTTGCTGAACTAAATTAACTGACTTTTTAAAAATATTATTTATTTCGCTTCAGCATTCTGCCATGTAAACCTCTTCATATATGAATTCGAACTGTATATCCGGATCGATAGGATCTAAATAAACGAATTGCGCAAACTCCGGGTCGCGCGTCCATCGAAATGGAATACTACAATTCCGTTTGTAAACCTGAATCACCGCAAGGAGAGAAATAGGGGAACCTTGGTACAGGATGAGATCGGTGAAGGGATAGGGATTCCAGTCGAAAGACCAGTGATCTCGGGAATCGAGATTCGGAAGGACTGCTCCCCTTACCTTGTATATGACGTCTCCGTAATCCCCGCAGTCGCCGCCGAGATCACACAATGGCGCGCGGATGAGCTGATCTCCGATCCCAATTGAATACGGCGATGTCGCAAGTTCACCCACGGCACACAAACAATACGTGATCAAAACACAATATCACCAAAATACAGTGCCGGTGTACTGGAACTGAAATGCCCACACCGCGAATGCTATCACGATGTCGAGATCGAATAAATATCGACAAACTCGACGTCTGCCGACGTCAATGTCACAAATCACACTGACAAGACGAGCATTAGGAAATATATGGATGGGAAAGACGCCAAAAGGGTGTTTACGAATTCGGAACAATATATGTTTTTATCATATTATACGCTTCCGTACATATAATCATTTCTAGAACCAAAGTTACGAGCGACGTGACGTTTTTACCCTCATGCCCGCTTTTTACTCTTCCGAATCTTCCTTGAGTGACTGAGGTAGGAACACGGAGAGGAGGAGAGCAGGAGAGTGACGTATGCGTTCCCATCTCGAAATTTCGTTACCCATTTAGTCAGACAAATTTTGTGGGTGCCACCAAAGATATGCTCGCAATATGTTTATAGTACGAAGAGAAAATATTATTATTCACGCATCCGACTCAGGATCAGTTTTCTGCCAAATTTTACCATATGTTTATCCAACGTATATTTTATTTCTGCTAAACTTTAAACGTTTATTTTAATGAATCGGAATGTATACTCGAATATCATTTGTCTGCTTTTATATCTAGAAAGGAGTTTGTCATTTTTTATTTGAAATTAGGGAGGGGGGGCTATAAGGGTTTCGGCTTGAGATGTCTTTTGATGGCCAGGTTTTATTTTCCACAGAACGATTTGAAATATTTGTCTATTTGCACGGTGATTGGTTGACCGAACAAATCGTGTCGTTGTTTGATTAAAACTCAATTTGATTTGATTTTAATTCAACATTTTTATTTTTGTAGATTTATAAGACAGTTATTAACGTTCACATCTATTATATAATTACAAAGTAACGTATCTTATTTTATTTATAATGTATTCAAGCCCTTATGGGCTTTTACAAAATTAATAATAAATAAAATAAAATGTACAGCTACACATGTATCGTGGAATAAAACAGAAATTGATAAAATTGATTTATAAAAAGAAAAAAATGGCAAGTTAAGCAAAAAAAATTAGGTTTATCACAGAAAAAAAAAATGTAGTTTTAACAAAATAGTAAGTTATTAGTTATCAGAGGTGAAGTCTACTCCATCCCACACAATAAACTATGTATTATGTATGTTTATTATGTATCCACCTCTGTTAGTTGAAAAATATGGATGTCAAAATATATATAAATAAATTCATAATTTAAAAATACCCAAAAATAGCTGCACCTATTGAAAATATAATTTCGGCAGTTTTGTTCACTTTATCAGCTGTGTTTTGCTAACCCTTATGTTCTATGTAAATAAGGGAACATATGTACATACTTTAGTTTTAATAAATATACATTTTATAGCATAATAACAGCATCGAGGGTTTAATTATTGAAGACTACATTTATTAGGAAAAACTTCCATAAATATCTCTATGAACTAAATCAGTCATTCTTAATTCAAAATCATTTCTATAACGTACGTAAATATATGCATAATAATTCAATTTTATTCGTTGTCTTTTTTGGCGATAGACGCTTTCTTTTGCAAAGGGAACTAAACTAGCACTTGTTTCTTGATTCTGAAAGTTGGTTAATTTAATAAATGTAAATTTAAATTTTAACGGAACTGAATTCAAATGAGATTTTTTTTTAAATATATTTGAACCGTGTTAGATCGAAATACGTAATGTATAAATAGAATTTTCTAAACCGTGTTAAATCGAAACCGTCTAAAAACATTGTTGGATGTGTATAACATTGAAAATCGTGTTTAATCCCGTCTCGAATGATAGTCCTCCTCTTCAAAAGCTGTGCACGACATCATTTCCCCGTAAAAAACTGCCAAATTAAATTCTTTAGTAGCTTATTGGTCTGGTAATTAATTCATTCACACAGTGATCCAGTCGTCAGGGATTCTAGCCTCAATACAGGAGGGTCGCCAAGTTAGTCCTGTATTCATATCACAAGCGTTCGACTTAATTAGAAAATTGTTAAGATATGTGATATGTTTTCCGTGTTCGCGTCTACAGGGTGGTCCAAAAAAAGTGAGAACATTTCGTAAAATGTGATATAATTACATCAAAATTAGTTTAACTATATCAACAATTGCTTAAATAGTTTACTAATTTACTTACTTACCTATTTACCTATATTACGTTTTATTTCGAGAATTTCCGATCGCCATCTTTGATTATTAATTTTCTCATTGTTTGATATTTGAGCAACAAGATCGTATTCTGATCAAAAATTTGCGAATTGAAAACGTTGGGGTGCTAGGAAAATGATCAAAGAGTTTTCAAAACAAAGCCTGAAATATAGCTAGACATTACAGCATGTCGGAGCTCCATCTCACACAGCCATCTCATACAATCAACTTTCTTCGTCGTGAGAATGTTAATTTCATCGAGCCAGGGACGTGGCCACCGAACAGCCCAGATTTAAGCCCAGTAGATGATGCAATTTAGGGTGTTTTGATGATTTCTAATTAGCTAAATATTGTGCAAAAAAAATCACATTAAGAATTATAATTAATTATATTATGTTTTGAAATAACTCATATGTTATGAGATGTTCTCACTTTTTTAGGCCAACCTGTATATTTAAAATAGTATATATTTCAATACAAGAATGTCACGAGTAATAATAATAAGTTTTTATTAATTTGACACTTTGCAATCTTTGCATAAAGCTACTCCATTTTAACCCACACATCGTATTTTTTTAAAATAGTAGGTAAGTGGGTTCTTACCTATCGCCTTTCTTTTAGGGATGCCGTGAACTGTATATATATATATATATATTATATATAAATATGCTCCATCACATTTTATTGATCGGTGGACAAATAATTAGTCGTGGGGCAGTGGCGAAGTGGTTATTCGACCCTTTTGAGAATAATGAAAATGCTAACAATCAGAGAGCGAATTTTAGAAAACTAAGCTATACGAAGTAATACAATAGTTTATTTGAACCGCCTGTACGAGCGATATCGTTCAGTCCAATTGCAATGATATTTTTTATAAAATAATTTGTGACCTTCAATTCGAATCGAAATTAACGATTTGAATTAAAACTCTCGATATAAGAACAATGACAACGACAGCCTTCATCATCACTGAAACGATAACGTGACATATTAATATCGGCCATTTTCTTTCAAAATTCTTTGAATTAAGGTAGTCATAGCGTTATCGAATTTAATTTATGATAAACCAGTGTGAATGGAGAGATATAATATAAAAAATATATCAGATTGAACTTTTGGACAGTGAAAATAATGTATACAGTGGTAAAACTGAATACAGTGAGTATTCGTCAACAATGTGATTCGTTGTTTGTCACACAGTCCACGACTGATAATCAAATTCAATAAATCTAATTTTATATACAGTGTCCGAAAAATCTTCACGGGACCTTGCACAAGGAACACAACATAGATTGTTCTTTTTACTGTTTTATCAATACTAAAGAAAGTGATTGATTGAGGTCATCTTCTGCCTCCTGGTGACCGCCCGCAGGCCTATCAGCGCCAGTCAGCTTTTTGCTAGTAAATAAATAAGACTAGCTGTACCAACGCTCAGTGTTTTCCGAATTGAACAGAAAAAATAACAATGCAAATGAACAAGTCAGGGGTCTCACCGCCAGGTTTTTGTGGGGAGCACTAAATAAAGTGGTGTGTTTGGGCTAAATATACAGACTAAAAAAAATAATAACTACTCACAATCAATGGGATTTGCACTTCCAGAGGGAATGTCAGGATATTAACCCGCTCAACCACGGTAGGTAATTCGATATTACCGTATTTATAATAAAAGTCTATACCATGCACGTGCTTACACGGCGTTTTTAAGGTAATTTAGTTAATTATTATCACGTTGGTTTTTAATCTCACTAATCCAGGTGTGTTGTAGAAGTGATCACATAAATCAAAGAAATGAAAACGTTTGTACTCACTTAATCTGGTCGTTTATTGTACTGAATTATGTATTAAAGTAGTAAACGGAATTAACATGAAATGTATTGTGATATTTACACTAGAACATAGAAACCTACCGAAAGATTTTTTTTTTTAAATTTAATTTAATGACATGCAAGCAAGATTGTCTTTTTTTAACCTTGGTGTACCACACAAAGAACATTGTTCGAACTCAGCTGGATGTACACAATTATAAGGTCATCTTTATTTTTATCGCTCCAGCTCAATCAATATCCTACCCGCGTCTAGCGAGAGGCCGATCGGCACAAGTCAATAAAATAATTCTACGAAATATTAAACAAACAAAAAACATAATTTTCACTATTTTGATTTTGAACACCTATTAGTATTCTAATGATTTCGATCAATACGCCGCATCGTCAATAAGTTAAATTATATTACAGATATACAGTAATGAAAAAAAATGCTACTCTTGACTCACTGGTGTGATTGTGATTGGTATTCGATAATATCAGTAATTGAAAACCTCAAATGTGATCACAGTTTCATTCAGCTGCGCGATATCACAATACACGAAATAAATTTTATAAAACATAATTTTGAGCATATTTATTTATAATATTAAAACTTAATTTGTGTAAAAATCATATTCTAGCATAAATAATTAATATATGTATATATCATTTCAAAGAGAATGAAAACGCTTTAAAAAATGTGAGTTTATTTTTCGGGTCAAATTCTCAGCGTTTTGGGTGAAATGTGTAAAACGTTTTGGCAGAATCTACTAGATAGCGTTGATCACGAGTTATAATGTCATTCTTTCATGAATATTTTCGTCTCAAATACACATGCACCGAATCATGGTCCACAACCAAATATAAATGAAATTAAAAAAATAATCACGATATTCCTAGATATTCAATCACAGATAGTGAGTGTGATTCAAGATATCAGTGATTGACACACGGTACGAGATTTGGAGCTCATCACTACAACATACTAGTAAAATAGTATAACTAACAGAAGCCTTGTTGCTAGACCTGCGGGTGGCTACAGTATTTATTTGCGGGAAGTGTTCACTGTTTATTCTTGTGCATAGTAATAAAGTATTTGAACCAAAATAAATTTAAAATTACACATTTATTAGAAACACTTTTTACCCAGATAAACCTATTTTTCAATTTACTAAGCGATTTTCCATCTCAACCGATCAACCCATACAAATCGGACATATTTTCAAAATAAAATACAGATGAGTTCAAAGCACGTAATGTACCGTTCGGACGCTAACACCAAGTGACAAAAACGCGTCGCGCTTCACGGTCAAAGACCGACTGGAGACTGAGATGAAATTTGAATTACACAGTGACACTAATTCACCTCAGAAGCCTAATTTTCAGGAACCGCGTGCTACTGGGGACCGCCGTAGTACGTATATAGTAAAAATTAATATTGTAGAAATTTACTGCTGCATCGTACGTACACTTTTGTTGTGCGTAATAGTGTTTCAAAATATTCATATAGTTAACACTTTCAAGTACAATTAGTTGATTAAACTTCACAATATCAACGTTAAAAAATATTGTCCGCCGTTTGTACGTCGGTCACACTTTTAATGACGTAAGCAGGTATGCACGCACATTTCGAATAAAGTAGTTCTATAATCGTCTGACGCTTAATTTTATATGAAAATATTATATGTATATCGCTCTCTGGACGCGTTTCATTAGTTTTTAGATTAGCTGAGCGTTACGTATCCAACCTAAGTAGGTACCTGTGGTTCCCTGTGTTCAATAATAATAATGTAGCTCGATATCGGAATGCAGGTGCTTACCAACTACTCTGCAAATTTAAAAATATTATTTTTTCCGGTACTTGGGTACTTTGTGTTGACATTAGTTCAATTGAAATGCAATCTCACAACGATATAATCGACGTGTCTTTCTGTAGAACATTTTAAGATGCAATTTGGATGATTATCGATTTTCGTTTCGAAAATCCGCGCCACGGTGACCGTTGACCGTTTGAAATTACTATACCGTGGGCAAAGATGTTTCACTTCAAAAATCGGAGTGTTTGTATATTTTTTACTCGCTCCATTTGACCTCCCAGCGGTTCAGCTGACAATCCTCGCAGACCCGCTTTTGCGCGATTGGCTTGCGCGGCGCCGTACACTCCGAGGTCACAACATTTCAGATACATCTCGGAAATTATCTGCAGAATCGCAAGTTCTCATCTTAAACGAATTTAAAAATAATACAATTACATAACAAGACGATTGATAATCTTACAAGCGCTGGGTTTGTTGTTCAATCCTCGTGCGCTATTCTCTGCCACTTGTAGCATATGTTCAATCACGCGCGAGGTTGGCTAGGTAACTCGCGTTCTGCTCCAGTCAACGCAATAGCCAGGGCTGCGGAGTTGTCAGAAATCGGCCAACTCCTACTCGTTTTTTAAAAAAATTATCTATGTCGCGGATGCTTTATAAAGTATCGTAATTTCACACAACTATGGTCCAAAAATACATTTTATAAGTTTAAATACATCACATTTATTAATGATTTTTATTATAAACTACCAGAAGTGCAATTTACAACATTCAGATTTATAGGTTCCATTAAAATTTATCGAAGATTAAGTCTTTCCTGCTGTTTAATATCGTGGGTTTATCCGTACTGTACATCCTCCTGTTATCATCGTAACGACCTTGTGTATTACTGAAGTCAAATCCATATAATAAATCACAAAGATACCATCATCATCTTATTCGAAAGCAAAAATTCTGACGAAAATGTTAATGTTGTATTATTATATTTGTTTAATTTTATAATCCTAACTGTTTTAGGGTAACAAATATCAAAATTTATGTAAAATCAATTTTGTCGAAAAATATTGTTTTTGCGTCACCGGGATATGAACCTGGATCTCTATTTCCAATCCGGGGAAGTACACTACCAATTGTGTTATAATGCCAGTATTTTTCTTGACAAATTTTCGAACCTATATGTTACAAAATTGATTTTATATGTATATATTTATAATTAATACATTAATTTAGTATTTAAAATATCACAGACCGTCTGTTCTGAATAATTACAACTTCACAATAAGAATGTGTTTTCCTTAATTAAATTTATATATTTATTATATTTTAAAACTGAGCAGTTGGGATTCATTTTTCAATGGGTTTTAAATTAATATTCTTTGTTAATGAAGATATATTGTACATACATGAAAACATGCATTGTCGTGGTTTTTACTATTTTCTAACTAAGCTAAGATTGATTTGTATGATTATCAGCAGGTTTGTTACAATGTGACTTACGTTGGCGCAGAATCCAGGACTTTCAATGCTCTGAGATAAAAGCCAGAGTTAAATAGATGTAAAATACTTTTCAATATCATTATTCAGCTACTTGAATTCAGATTTATTATTTTATTCAATAAAATAATTTCATATCAGTCGCTATCAGAACAAAAACAAATGTTGTTTATCAAATAATAAATTAACCCTAATATTCCATATCACGTAATGTCATTTTCGTTTGTAATATATTATATGTAACTCGTCAAAAATAATGGCACGATTAATGCACAAAATTTTTTATTAGGGTGGGAATCTGCTTTGAACCAATATTGAGGTCATTCATATTTTTAATGATTAATTAAAATGTTGTTAATGTCACAAAACTATAAAATAAACGGCGTGGTACTGCTCCTGTGGCCCGGCGGGTGATCGTGAAGTGTGCCGCAAGATACTGTCGGGTCCAGTGAATTCATAAATCTACTGTGAATAATTTAAATTATATTTTTCTTTACTTCTAAAATAAAATGATAATATTTTTTTTTAATTTTCTTTACTTTTATTTTTTAATTAGAACTAGACCCACAAAACGTATTGCCAGACGTTTGTCTGCAGGTACATTTATAACCATTTTGTTACATTTAATATAATCAAAAACATAATGACTAATCAGTCACAGTTTAAACAATTCATTTCATTCTTAAAGGTAAGACAGGTTATTTATCAATAAGCCATTTTTTTTATCATTTCTTCCAAATTGGGAGAAAACGTACTCTTTTGTAAAAAACCCAGGTAGTTTATTTTTTATTGTGGAAACAACAAATTCTATTGTCCTCGATCCATACTTATTGGAGATTTTGGGAATAGTTAAATTTGTATTTTTTCCATATTAAGCCACCCTATTTAAAGCATCGTTATTATAATTGTATTTTATTAAAAGGAACAGTGACAGCTCGTGTACGGGAAGAACGTTTACCAAAGAATGTAACAATTTTAGATTATGCCTCGATTTAAAGGCTTCTAATTTTTTTCACCATGGCTATTTGTATTTTGTATTTGAGTTACACGAGTGACCCCACGATCAGATTCAATATCTTAATAATGACTCGACCAAAGAAAAATAAATGATTTTTTATGATGACTTTGGGATTATGTAATGAGTTTTGTAGAATCTTCCTAACAATGACGTGAGATTGGAGCAAATCTTATTTATTTGCAAATTCCATTTAAGGTATTTACACAACTTAACAAATTCAACCGATGTGCATTTACAATTGCTTATAATGTTATTACGTATGCAGTCAAAGGTATGCGCTATTATATTTGTATTAATATGTATTATTGTTGTGGAACATGTCTGTCGATGTGTAAATTTCCTATATTTCAATATATTTCTTCTAATATATGATATTAAATAAACATTTATTACAAAGAACTGTATCTGGATATTTTTTCAGGTGAAATACGCAAGATACATACATTCATTTACATTTATAAAAAGTGGCAAGTGGTATTAATCAATGTACTGCAAATTTTGTTTTAATTGAATAGTGTGCCGTGACACCTATTAAGTTGAGAACCACCGCTACAGGCATTACAATAGTTGGAGAGTCTAATTTCTTTTGCAAAACGCTTGACATTTGTGAACAATATAAACTAAATGTCTACAATTTATAAAATTATGTCTATTTCCTAGTGTACACATTGTCACCAGTCCAATGCACCCGAAAACATGTTATGGGTGGCACAACACTGTCTGAAGAAGCGAGGAGTTCTCGCAAATTATTGGAATATGAAAAATATATAAAGGGTGAACCGATTTGCAAAAAATAAGTATAACGCTTAATTGTTAGAATACTAATATGTCATTCAGACGGACTCAACAATTGTATAAGATAATGACTTTGGTGGGCATGTATCCACATACCGACAGTGCTAGACCATTTTATACTGTATCCATATCTTATTTAATCAATTTTTTAAATATTTTTGTTTTACATACTTAATGACATCTACAGTTGTGAGCAAATTCCGATTAATAAAATTCAATCTCAAAAAAAAAAATATATATATATATATTATGCTCATGCAGATGAGCTGTTTTTGGAAATTATTCTATCATTAAGGAATTCCACTGCATACTTTTTATTCAACCAAACAATAGCATTAGTTCATAATGATATTTAAATTTAAATAATGCATCAATTTTAACAGGTTGATATTTCCAAGTACACTGTTATCTTTAAAAACTAATGTATTATTTTCAACTGGAAATGGTCCACTTCCAATAAGATTACACAAATATGAACCCAATATATCATCCAATTGGGTAGAGATCAATCAGAAGTATCGCTATCCAACATTCTAACATAATCATTATACAGTGTCTACACTAATAATCACTAGTTCTACAAACACTCAATACATTTTTTTTTCTCTCTATTTTTTAAATTCATTTATTTTTATTTACAATGTCACGAAAAAAACTGTCTACTTTAACACAGACGGCAGTCTAGCAAAGTAGCCAGGGCAATGCTGTATATATCAGAGGTGGGGTCTACTCCATCCCACACAATAAACTACGAGTATATATTTAATTGTTATATAATTGTATCTTATGTTTGTCATGTTATATTATAATATTTTATATTCACCTCTGTTACAACAAAAACGTGTATGTCAATAAAGTCTAATAAATAAATAAATAAATAAAGTGTGATGAGCCATTCCAGCATGGGGATAGGGTATTAGAGGAATATAAATGTGGATGTATGGTGTTGTTATAATTTAGTTTTTACCAAACTTTGTGGCCTTCAAAAACAGAAATTACTTCTAATATAAACAATCGCTTTATTTTAGACACATCTAAATGTGATTTGTTTTATTTGTCTTGATTTGACCTTGTTGATTTGATATGTGGGTGTGTAAAAATAACAATATGGTACGCCAGTTGGTAAAATCTATTGTATTATATTTATATTCACTAGTTTCATTAAACTGTACCTGTAAACTGTACCATTAAACTGTAGAGGTAGTTCACTTCAAAGCATCAGAAACTCCCAAAATATTAATTAATCATTTACTGAAATTCCTTATACATGTTCACATTTAATTGTGAATAATATTGATATAATTATGAATGTAGGCCATGCATATATAATATCAAGCCAGAAACTAGTGTTAGGTATCATAATTATACAAATTAAAATGAAAGATGCACCCGCAAGCAGTATATATACTTACATACTTGTATATATAATATTAAATGCATGTTTGTCTGTCTGTTCTCTAAACTATCCTACTCCCTTTGATCAAACAAGCAAACCGAGTTTTGCAATTAGGATCCTGTGCAAAACATAGGCACCTCCCTCCTCCTCCCGGCCACCCCCATCCATCAACATAAATCTGTTTTTGTTTTAAATTCCATACTTTCCAAATGTTGCTCGACTGCACTGAGGAAAATGTAGTCATCCTGCATCACCACCCCTCCTCCTAGATCAAATTTTATGTACATCATTATTCTGTATTATAACTATACTAGCAGATAAGCTGTTTACTGCTAGGTCCTGCGGGCAGCGATAGTGGACACTATACGGCCATTGGTGACCGCTGCGTTGTCAGGGTCTCAATAGAATTTATATTTCAATGTTAGAGCTTTCCCCGAAATAAACAACACGTAAATAAAATCTCAATGTAATTTAAATTATTCCACCTTTGTAAGTTAGCTGTCAACGGACAAAAATGACTTCTAGATGATGCATGAGAATCGCAGATATACAATAATAAACACAAAAATGCTATTTTATCAATACAATGTGCATTTAAGTAAAGACTGAATCGGATGAAACGTCAAAATTCAATGAGAAACGTCAGTAGCATAGATAAAACAAGATGACAGATGTTATGTATGTTTTTTTTCACTCGTAATAAAAACAATGTACACTTCATTTCAAATTGAATATATATTTACGTACTGTTATTTAATATAAATGAGAAAACACTTAAGTAATCTTAACCTAGAGATTTAAAAAACACATTCGTTTTTGCCCTGCTTGCGTCTCACAGACCTGGTGTTTAAGAAAGCGCTACACAGCCATAATGACACCACTTCCAAAGCCGCCACATCCAGAAAGTCATAGATAATTGATGGGGAAGCGCAATATTATTATGGATAATTATTCAATAATTACACACTATTACAATTATTCAGGTATCCCAACTGAATGATTCCAATGCGCACGTCGACTAGTTGTTGACCTTGCCTTTTTTTTATATTATAAAGAGAAAAAATTCCATATGGGAATGGAAAAATACTTGTTTCTCCAGCTATAAATCTGCTACTGACAATTGTGCAATATTATTGTATTACCTAAATCGCGTAGACAAAAACGATTGAGTTTTCGCAGTTAATCGATAAATATTTTTTGGTTTCCAATTAACAAAATCAATTAATGGTGTAATTAATTATCTCAGGTATTATCATATCTAACCAATATTTTCTAGTATCACAAGTTTTTGTGACATATTCAACTTTTGACTTTACAACTTGCAATTGCAAGTTTGAATAAAATGTTTTTTTTTGTCCAGTATTCAGATAAATTTTAAACACATCTTTTTTTGTCTTTCAGATCGGCAGTATGTGGTCAACAATTTTTCTGAGCCTTTTCCTCGTGCTATCGGCGAATGCCTTCTCGAGTGAGTTAGAAACGTGTATTGTTTTAAATGCTTAATTTAATGCACGCAATCAACTGCATGTCGAGCAGTCAATGTTGGTACTGTAAAGATTAAATATTTGTTAAAATCTTCTGATGATAGAAGATGATTGGTTTGAATGTCGTCACCATTGAAATAGTCGCATATTCATAATGAAATATAATGCGATTGTCATATCTTTAAACTAAAATCATTTCTTCGAGTTATATCTTTAGTTACTTTATTAATCTTTAGTGTACACAATTTGGCATCACACTATTTATAGCTACTACTTGTTAAAAAATGAAATTATTTATTTTTAATCATTTTTTACTATTTTTTTCTTTTCTTACAACAGCTTTTTGTCAGAAATTTGTGTGATTGTTCAAACTTAGCAAGTAACAAATACTTTTTTCAATAGAAACATAGTGTTTACCGCTATGCTATTGTATTGTGGCTACACACATCAACCCCTCCTACATAAAATAAAAATACTGACAAATAAGTCATTATTAGTTGTTCTAGTACTATATATAAGTTAAAAAATATGTATATATATATATGGTGTTCAATAGAAACTAAAGATATTAAATAGAATAGATTATTTAACCTCTTTGAGTTAAACATAATAAAATACAATGCAAAAAAAAAATATGTATCAAATATACTTGAAATGCTAAAACAACTAAAAATTCTTATTTATTAGTTTCAGTACTGAAAACAGAGGAGAAACTAATTTCTTTTTCACCATAGTTAACATGGTGAAAAAGAAATTAGTAAATTTATTTTGATGATTATCAATGCCAAATGAAATATTAAATAAGTATATTGTTTAATCAAATGTTTTGTAACCACAGGTCAGTAAATGAATAGACATGAAATAAAGTGTACATATAGGAGAGGGGTTTGGAACATTCATTAGTTGCGGGACGAGGGGTATTCTACACACACTCTTGGTGGGAATAAAATCCAATACAATAACAATAAAAATATTTACTCTTCGAAAATTAAATCTTTGTGTGAACAAGATGTATTTTTTACATTAATGCAAATTATACTGTCAGGGTTTAAATTTTTGTTACAATGGAGTCATATTTTTAAAAAAAAGTCATGGAGCTATTTGATTGCATAAATGGCGTGAGTGACACGAAAAAAAAAATACTGGGACAAGGAATTTGCATTAATTCATGTATATATATATATATTTGGTCTGTGTTTATAACACTTTACATTCTGAAGTATTTTATATATAGAATACTAGAATTTTTTTTAATATAATTATTTTACCTAAAAATATGCAGACAAATCTTTGAAGAAAATATGGTTAGATACATATAGGATCACTTTATCGCCCTCCAAAAGACGGTATGAATTCTAAATATTAATTATTACATTTTCAGAATACGGCCGATCCTGTAAAGATATCGGTTGCCTCAATAGTGAAGTCTGTGTCCTGGCAGAAGACCCCTGCAGCTATGGTAGAACATCAGAATGCGGATCGTATCCGACGTGTAAGAAGAAGACTGCTGCGGATGGAGGTGGAGGTATGTCTGGAATTAATGATTTTAAAAAGATTAAAAGTATTCCTCAATCTTTCTGAAGGTTTTTTGTGTTTATATGGGATTTCTTTATTTTTGATAAAAAAAATATGTACTTGAATAAAAGTATATGATTGAATACATCTTTAGAATAAGCAGAATTGCATTTCCGGGGAATAAAATTTCAATAAACGAGAATTCTGTTTGACGAAAATTATATTTCAAATCATAATAATTCACAGAAAATAACATTGTTCATCTTAAGACTGTTATTTTTGAAAATATCTGCATATCACTAAACTACAAAAAAATTATTTTGTTGATCGGAGCAGATTTTATAATGAATTTCATATAATTCATTCTTTAATTTAAGATTTTATTTTTATTTTGAAATACAATGATTTCAAGTCAAGTTGTTAAATTCTTGTTTTTCTGACGACACGTCGTCGTTTTTTTATATAATTGTCATCTGTCATTTTTAATCATGTTCACACTTACTGATACTTTCCCTTGCAACTTTTCAGAAACCCATAATGTACCTGTAACCAAGACTACGCCAAAACCAATTGCTGAGATTCGACCGCCGACGAGGTACGATGATGATGCTCCCAATTACCCTGCACCGCCACCCCCACAGAGAGGTTCTTCCTTTGGCAACAATGGCGGCGGAGGAAATCCTTACGGAACCAACAGCGGAGGAGGAGGAGGAAATCCTTACGGAACCAATGGCGGAGGATCCGGAAGCAACGGCAATGGTTTTACAAACCCATTCGCCGGATTCAACTTTGGAAACGCTTTTGGAACCAATTCCGGTGGTGGCGGAAGCAACGGGGCAGGAGGTGGCTCCAATCCCATTTCCTCAATTCTCACTAACTTCCTCAGTAACTTTACAAAGGGACTCCCATCACTCAACCCTTCTTTTACAAGGCCTGGTCTTATTGAAAACAAAAACTCCAATCCCAACCCCTCTAATCCATACGGCAATCAGCCAAACCCATACCAACCAAACCCGTACCAACCAAACCCTTACCAACCAAACCCGTACGGTAATCAACCAAACCCTTACCCAAACCAACCAAATCCTTACTATCCTAATTATCCCGCTTACCCCAGCAACGGGCAAAACAACCCTAACCAACGACAGGGACTTTATCCGTCACTTAGCCAACCCTCAAATGCCCAAGCCTCACTGCCGTCTCAGCAGAACGGATACATTGCCAAGAATTACGGACAGAGCCACGCCAGTAAAAGTGCCTCCTCAACGAGAAGGCCGGTGTCGTACGGATGGAGTCTCGGGTAAATGGAACAATATAATTTTGGTGTTGGCAACACTTGTAATGAAGGCTTAACATTCCTGCAATCAAATAATTCATGTGGTTTGGCTTTGTAAAACATTAATAGCATGCTAGTTTACAGTATTTTCTGTGACTATTATTATTTCAGCAATGTTTTACCATTTTCTATTTTCATTTTAGTTTTCCTATTTTTAATATTTAGTTCCTAAATATTGTTTTGTATTATTAGAACAAATGTAGTAAGTAATATTGAATTAAATATATATTTTTTAAACCTAACCAAAGTAAAATTTCTAATAAAGATTTTTAAATTAGGCTAGCTTCTATGTAAGTATGTAAATGTTTATTGTTCATATTTAAGTTCAATAAATGTATATTTTTTTTGTAATTAATCTATTTTCCTATAGTAAACTAGATAATTAATTCTCATTAAATGTTTGAAGCGAATTTTATTTATTTTCTTTCTTTAAAAATCTTGTTCTTTAATGTGCAAAGAATTAATATTACTTGTATATCTAATTAAAAATATTATTCACACTTTAATATTGTTATATATATTTTTAAAAAAATATACATTTTACTTTATATTATGCACAATTTTCATTTTTAACATGTTAATTTTTTTTTATATACATAGTGTAAATTAACAAATTACTAAAATGATCAAAATAAAATTTCTATATATGTACTTTTTATTTATTTAATTCATTTTTCACCCTAATAGCGCGTATATACGAATGAGATTCGCAGTACTCGAGCTAGCTATGATTCATTGTCTATTGTATTTTGTGCACAAAGTAGAATGACGTAGCTGATACAACGCTTTCACCCTTACCGACAATCAAAGTCTCAACCGTGTACATGCGCCATAATAATACACTTACACTACCGTTTTATGTATTTTTACAACAAACACTAATTTTTCCACTTTAAATTATTATCTTGCCAAAGAAAACTATTTTTTTTGTTAATATTCCATTTGTACAAAAATATTTTTAATAAAATGAGACTACACTCGGGTCTAAGACTAGACACACATTTAAAAATAAAGAATACGTTCCATAATTTTCTAAAATCGCTAATTCGTAGTTTGATGTGCCGTTGCAAACATGCGTTTCGACAGTGATATAAAATTTTATAAGTAAATAATAATGTTAATAATCATTTTATTAACTTAAAATGATATGATATCTATTTTAAATATGCACTACAGAAACCCACACAAAAATTTTTAGGTTATGTTTTGTCGCCATGGATAATTGGACGGTTATAGTATGACTGTCAGTATAATTTACTACCGGACCATCGTCGGTTAGTTTATTGTTGGTAAACTAACCGATATTTGATCTGACGTTTATAAGAACTGCCCTTAAAGTAAATAATGTACTTGCAAACGCGTCTGAATGTCGAATGCTCACTTAAATTAATTTAATTTCTGAAAACAATGGAGGGGAGAAACGCGTCCAGACATGCCCAATTTCACTTGGTTTCGGCTGTGCTTGTGCTGGCGCAGACTGTGTTTATATATACAGACAAAATTCTCTGAATTTTTGACCCTTTCAACATGTCAAATTGGTCTAAAATAGTTATTTAAAAAGAAATGCTTCTTGAAATATAAACCGCATAACTTCAAAACCGCATAAAAAGAGACCCGAGTGTACCAACATCTGTTATAGAAATGTAAATAACGTATGGTGAAGAAATCTCGAGGAATCGTTTATTGCGGAAGGATTATACCAAAGTTACATAGCCATGCAAACATAGGATTTGAGATGCGGAAAATGGCCATCGAAAGGACCCCACCCTTTTTCGGAACCGTTTTATGAGTTTTCACTCATGTATCGGTTCCTCTCAACAAAAGCAAGAAATGTTTAACTCTTGAGAATTTATATGAAATTATTTAAGATGTATTATATATATAGAAAATACAAGACGTTCGCAATCTATACTTTTGGATGCCTCTAGGTGCTTTCTTTATTGGTAACAAATAGCCATCATTGCTGCAATTTTCTCTTTAATTTAGATTTCTTCAATTTCATTAAATTCTTAGAATATGTAGATCTTGAAATTGATCACATGGTTTGATTTATTTATATAAAGGTGTTAATGCTGTGTGTATTGATGTTGCTTTTATCTGTTCTCAACTATTATATCTGCTTTGAATCTGAATTTGTTTACGCTTTGTTCTCTATTTTGATATAAAATTAATTGCAATAAGTACAGTCAGGTCAATTGCATGTTTAAGATTAACTTCACTAATTTGTATTTCTTTTTTTTTTCAGCATCGGGATATCTGTCATCTTATTGTCACAGATTTTCGTAAAAAATTAATTTCACAATCAATACAATGTATGTATATTGATCCTAATATTTATATCTTAAAAGATGAAGTAAGGTGAGATGTTTAATATCGTCCACAAACGAATTATTTCATTATTTGTTCAGTTTATTATTGCATACCTCCATTAAAGTGTTGTGAAATATAAATTTTATTCCGGTGAAAATATTTTGTGTGAATTTTTTCAAAGGTAAGTGTAATGTAACAAGGTGTGGTCAGATAAAGTAAATGATATTTTGTAGGAGGGGAGCTGAAATTTTTTTATAAACTTATTCTCGATAGAAACATCAACAGTCTAAAAACGGAAAAACCAGTAAAGCGAGAATGGTCATTTTAAGGTTTTAACCATACTATAAATGAATAAATACGTTTTAAGTTTTACACTAATCGGTCATGAAGAATTCAGTGAAATTCTTCAGTGAATATTTTAATAATTAAAAGGTATATTTTTAGATTACAACTTTGAAATCCTATTTGTATAATATAAATACATACGCATACCTGTATCCTGGAGATGTAAGACCCCGTGTCCAGTTTATATTGAAACAGATATTGATAATACATTTATCACCATTTGTTGTGAAATTCTAAAAATAAAATGTCAACTCCAATTTCAAATTATAAAAATACTGTGTATATATTTTCCATTAAATATAATAAAAATAACTTCCTCTCAATGAAATATCTGATATTTATTTAATAACAGTGCCTTTGTAGATAAAAATCTAGTAATTGTGTGTTCTTGGGCATATTCAAATATTGCAAAAATATACTCGTTAAAATAAGAAAAATATATAAAAATTGAAAAATATTGATTTTTCAGGCGTATTCTAGTATAATGTGTTAAAAACATTTTACAGATAAAGAATATTGCTTTAAATAATTTTCAAAAAAAAAAAATCTGATTCTCATAGAGTTGACATATATGCTGTTTCAAGAAAAATGAATTATCAAATTTGGTCCATAGATGGCGATGGTGTAGTGGCTTATCCTAATATTAAAACATGCTTCCGAGATACAGATTTGTGTAAAAAAATATATTATTTATCATCTTGATAAACTAAGTCAAAGCAGCTTGTGCTTTTAGAGCCAGTTATAAGATGCCGGTGCTATCTGGAATCATATTCCTGTCGTCTAGGAATTTGTACATTTTGTTATATTTTTATAGTAAAAATATATAATACATGTATACCCACATTGTTCTCAAGATATTGCGTATTCATTTTTATTATGTATTTATGAAAAGATTATTGAATTCATGTGAGCTTACTAAGAGTCGAATCATGGAACAAGGAGTAGTCTTCAAAATACTGTTTAGATATACAATCTGGTCACAAATCAACTTCTAATAAAATGGTTCTTTTTTAAAGTTTTGTAATTTGATTAAATTGATTTTAACCCTAAAATGATTCAAAGGTGCCTTCGAAGCAATTTTTTAAAGCTACTAGCATGCTATGCTGAGTGTGCCTTTGATGTATCTTGCTGAATAATATTGTGCTATTTAGATGAGATTATTGTCATAATTTTTTTTTTTTTATTAAAGATGTAATCTCTTTTCCTGAATTAACTCATTTTACCGGATTGTCAAACTTTTTTAAATGAATTTACAATGGTCTTTCCTACATTTAAAAAAAAATTCTTATTATATTTAATTAATAAAATACAATGAATATTTAGTTATAATCCCCACATTCTAAAAGCACTGAGACCTGATTTTTCCATGAGTGCTTTTGAGATTAGTTTAATATATATTGTTTGCCACAGCATTTCTACATATTAATCTTAAAATACATTTTTTGTGACAGCGTAAAGCCTGTAGATTATGAATAATGTGAACTTTATGTTGCAAAAAAGCAAGATATTTAATTTGTTAATTTTTTTTTAAACTTTCTTCCAGATGGACAATCAACATGTATTGTTTATCTAATGCTTAATATTTTTATCAGATATAATCAATTCAATAATTGATACCTTATCTATAAAATTTTAGCTATTTCGTTTCAATGATTAAAATGATAATGCGGAAAAACTCAGCCAATCACAGCAATTCATTCATGACATTAAAGTTGAATAGAATGCTTATGACGCACATGAAAATGTCCAGTTAAATCCGTAGCAAACATGACATTGTCCGGTATTACAATGCGGGAATGCTAATATCCATTATAAAATACAACTTAATGTCTTATATAGGTTTACAATTATTATATAAGTAATTAATATATTGACCCCTCAGAATAACAAGGTTCCATCTGACACTGACACTATTTTGAGATAATGAGCTCAAAAGTTTTGATTCAATTTCAACATATATTAATATATTGTTTTGAGTATGCAAATATGATCAGTTTTAAGGTCTTAACTTATTTTCAGTATTATCAATGACCACTGTGAGATGAGGGAAATTAAAAATAAAATGAAAATATTGTAAATTAACAACAATGATCCATAAATTGAAATAAATAACTGATGCAGTTGGAACTTAACTATCCGTTAAATTGAGTTGGTGTGTATGAAAAAAATAAATAATAATGCATTTGGAACCCAAAAATGTTAATTGGAACCTAAGGGGTCAATATGTCAATATGTTCTAATAAAAATTGTTACTATGAAATTTCCACCATTGAAAGCATGGGATTCATTTATAATTGTTCTATTTTATAGTTTATTACCAAAAATACATCAACACCATTGTCAGTTAAGTGTGAAAAGTAGCTAACTAACATTTCTACCAAATTGAGTTTTTCAAGTGTACTTTTCAACAATTGATTATTTTATCATTTTGGTTAATTATAAAAGTGTATACTTAAATCATTATAATAGTGGCGTAATTTTAAAATAAATAATGATCCCTGTTCCGTACAAGGAACAGTAATGTAGACAATGGTGGTTCACCGATCTCAGCTTCTCTCAACCGGCGATGATGATGATGATGATGATTATGAGGTCGAAAGAAATGAAACAAAAGATGTTCAATATAAACACACTGTATCGGCAAAATCGAGAATATCTTTCGCCAGCAGAATACCCTGTTTTTATTCAGATTTATTACAATGCATACAGTCATATTTGCAAGTACCTACACAGTTACAGGCCGCTGCTATACGTTTTACTAAGATGTCTTTGTTTTCCTGATATCTGTCGCACAGGTTTTTTGATGGCACGCCGATGATTACACTTTTAAATTATTAACACGTGTCTTGTATCAATTATATGGCGCCTCCTCGGCGAGTAATTCTGTGCGATACAATGCCTTTTAAAAATGTAATCTTGTATTTATAAATGGTCAAAAAATCTATGGTATATTTAATCTTAAGTATATAAATGCATAATTAAAGCGAACGGGAAAAACTTAATTTTGATTTATTGCAGTTGGTCACTTTTCGCTCTTAACTGACGATATTACTAAGATTGATACTTTATTTTGTTACCATTTTAATGCTGATATTTCCAGACTTTATTTAGCTCTCTGTGAGATAAATTATTTTTTTATACATTATGGAATTTAAAATAAAATGTTATTGCATTATTAACAGGAATTTTTTTCTTTATACATATTAATGACTGTCCATCCAAATGCTGACTGTACTATGTGTTTTTTTTTTTTTGTTTGATTGGCCCTTGAAGTAAATGTGAAATAATAATTATTAGTTTAATTTTAATAAAATAAAATTTTATTTTTTGAAGTTACTATTTTTCAGAACATAGTTCCGTCATCGCCAACACCACATCTCAAAGGCGTCGAGTATTTCTTTATTTTCCTTCTCAGGATCCATGTTAGAAAACTCACTTAGAAAGGCATACAGAAAAAATTATCTATTAAAAAAATATACTAGTATTATTAAGGAGAATACATTCTTATTGTGAAGTTGTAATTATTCAGAACAGACGGTCTGTGATATTTTAAATACAAATTAAATGTATTAATTAGAAAGATATACATGTAAAATCGTAAAATATTGTTGTTGCTGCCGGGATTCGAACCTGGATCTCTTTCCTTCCGGGGAAGGTGCATTAGATGGCTTTCAAATAATGGAACGATAGATGTATTAATTTGAAAAAGTGTAACATATAGGTTCTATAATTCGTTGTCAAAAGCATTGTCTGCTGTAGCTAGTAGGTTTATGCACCTTTCCCGTCTTGGGAAGAAATCCTGGTTCGAATCCCGGTAGCAACAAAAATATTTTTCAATAAAATTGGTTTTATGTATATGTCTTTCTAATTAATACATTTAATTAGTATTTAAAAAAATAATAGTCACCAGGATACGAATCTGGCAATAGAAAATCCTTGTGATGATATCGTTTTATTCTATGTATCTTTCTACGTAATTTATTCAAGTGTGTTTAAATTATTATTTTATTGTGCTTTGTATTTTGACATTAACGCTAGCTGGTTGCAGAGTAACTCTGTACCTGAAGAAGGAGTTCAGTAATTTTTCAGTGATGATCATCGACCACATTGTTAGAAGGAAATAATCGCATAACTGTGCAACGCAGAAAACTGCTTTGGTGCAAAACTGAAGATCTTTATCGCAGATTTCTTCGATAGCAGTAGGTATTGTGTCTAAACTGAAATGCAAAAAGGTTGGTAGACGATAAGTGTACAATAAAGTAATTTTAATACATATTTTCTTCAGTTAGTATCGTATTAGTATAATAATTCTTTAAGTATGGACAATTAGTCTATGTTGCTTTGTTACTTTGTTTTCTTGTTCGTACGAGATAACAGTTTAAATCCAATTAGGTGAAAGCATATTTGAATGACAAGTGGTAAAAAATAAATTGATGACAGATAAAAATGTATTTTGTTGACTCTTTCCAGTAAAAATGGCATCATACAAAATGGAAACATGAAAAATCTTGCAGTCCACATTCCCAGCTTAAAGAGTGTCGAAATCTGAAAACATAAACGTTGTAATTTTAGATATGTATTTTTTGATTTTTCATTGAATTTGTTGTAGAATCTTGCGCTTACAACATTTTATTTTAATTGATAAATAATACACATTACTGATCACAAAATTCATTTTGCTAATACTCAATACAGGGCATGTTTAGCCGTGACCCTCGTCAATTTTTAATTATTGGTTAGAGTGACTCAAGGAATCGTGAGATTGTTGAATCTACGCCTTTTTGATATTCTGAATTACTCTGGCTATTGGATAAAAGTTGTCTACGTACACCTGGTGAATTTGAAATATGCACACAAGAAAGTTAAATAAAGAGGTTGTCATTTGAGAAAATGTTAAAATATATTAGTCTGTCTAGTTAAAGCCCTAGTATTCTGTGTGGTGTTGAATCATGGATCCTGAAAACGAAAGATGGAAACAAGGCTAACACCTATGAGATGTAGTTTTCACGTCTACCGTGCATTGCGTGTACCGTGGACTGCGTGATGGATTAATATCATTCAGGAACTCCCCTCCACACTATACAATAACAATTCTTCCATACTATGGACACATTACTAAAAAAAATAGATAAATTATTTAGCATGGGAATGAATAAAGGTGAAAAGTAAGAAATGAAAAGAAGGAAAAAAAATACAAATTAAATGTGTTAATTAGACATATAATTACATATAAAATCAATTTTATCAAAAAATATTGTTGTTGCTACTATTGATTCCAACCTGGATCTCTGAATAATTACAATTTCACAATAAGAATGTGTTCCCCTTAATAATATATAAGTTGTATCAATGTGTCCAAAATTTAATAAGAATGAATTATTAATTCTAGCATCTATCGGATTATTGAAAGGTATTTGAGATTCCGTAAAAATGAAGAAGATTGCTCTCAAATAATGGAACGATAGACGTAATATATTGGTTCGAAAATTTGTCATCAATGCACTGTGGTACTATAGCATAATCGGTTAATGCACGTTCCTCGAATTGGAAGAGATCCAGGTTCGAATCCCGGTAGCGACAACAATATTTTTTGATAAAATTGATTTTATATGTATATCTTTATAATGAATACATTTGAGTAGCTTGTTGGTGTAGTATGTAGTTAAGACTTTGGCCTAGTGATCTACTGATTAGGGTTCGCGCCTCGTTCCAGGATTTGTCCTATTTTTCATAGCACAAGCGTTTAACTTAGTTTGAAAATAGTAAGAATATTGATGTGACCTGTATGCCGTGTACGCATCTCTATTTTATTTATAAAAAAAAAAATTGTATTCAAAACATCACAGACTTGTTTTGTGATGTTTTGAATAAAAACTTTGTTTTGTTGACATATTCTGAATAATTACAACTTCACAATAAGAATGTGTTCTCCTTAATAAGAAGGAAAAAAGTCTTGAGAAATGACCACAACATGATGTTGGGGCAGGCCAAAGAACCACAATATTCAGTCTTGAGCACATTGACTGAGGAAGAATATATTTATCTGATAAAGAAAATGATAGCTGATAATCGTGTCATCAATAATTTGATTTAGAAAAACATTTCAATTTTTCTAATGAAGAAGCGTACATGTGTATCTGAATTTTGGTCGAGGTGTTTGTGCAATTGTTAAATATCTTCAATCAAGAATATCAAGAGCTTTGTGATTAATAATAATGAACAGATGAGTTTGTGTATTTGGGAAGTATTTTCGATAGAAACGGAAAGTCAGGAAGATATCCAAAGGAGGGTGACCGCAGGGAATAAAGTGAACAGTGTTTTGAATGGTGTTGTAGCTAATGGGAACTTGTCAACTGAGGCAAGACTAGCGGTTTACACGGAGTCCTGATGTATGGAAGTGAGTCCTGGAGTTGGCAGAAGAGGAACGAAAGTAGACTGAATGCAGTGGAAATGAGATCACTTAAGCGTATGTATACCGATACATTTATGACACAGTAAAAAATGAAGAAATAAGGAAAGAATGTAAGGCTGATCTTAGTATAATGAGTAAAATTAAGAAAGGATCACTTAGGTGGTTTGGTCATATATGACACAAGTGACAGAAAAATATATGACACAAGTGTTAATGGCACCAGTAGTAGAGGACGTCCGCAGAAGACTAGGCACGACCAGGTAAACCAGATACTGGAGGATGGTCCTGTCAGATACCTCAAGCTTGTATGAATGTAGATGAGGCGAGAATTGTGTATCAGGACAGAAGGGGCACTCTATCCTCTCTGCTAATCCCCGCGGGGAAACGGCGTGATGATAAGTAAATAAGCAATACATATATAATTGTGGATTATATTGGGCGAACTTACGCGGCTATTGTTGAAGCTCTTTAAAATCTGTATGTATATTTGTTCTGTCTTGAGATAAAACGTCAACCACAAGACCGAGAGTACGATGCCCGCGTCAACACTATGCCAAAGAGCACACACCATGGTGGTCACGAGTGCCCTGAAAGACAATAAAATATTAATAAAATCTTGCTATCGAGCTGTTCGGTACTCAATATTATATTTTTATTTTAATCATGCCTAAATTACTCATAATCTCAACCAGTGGCGACATCTCTTGTTCACTTGTAATATCATGCTATCAATCTAATAGAGTTCCATGGTAGATTTCTCACTCAAATTAGTAAACTATTTAAGCTATTGCTGATATAGTTAAACTAATTTTGATGTAATTATATCACATTTTACGAAATGTTCTCACTTTTTTTGGCCCATCCTGTATATCATATATGTTATTTACGAGTACATCATACAAGTTTCCTCGCGGATCTTAATTGAGTGGATGCATTGCACACTTTGTCCTGGCAAACATTTCTTACTTTATTCACATTCATAAGTCGTCCCACAAATGCTCACTGGTTAACACTACTAACCATGTCTTTCAATATCTATTTATATAGTCATGTTTTCTGTTTCTGGTGTCATCAACTCTGCAACTATACCATTCTTAACATCTCCTCACCGTTATGCTCTACATGAAACAATACCTTATTCCGTTATCTTTAAATATTATAAAATTTTAATAAGATCCATTTACTTAAGTCTTACTTTCAACACTTGTGTATATGATGGTAATATTTGTTTTTAGCAAAAATTTCTTGAAAGTAAACCGCACACATAGACAACTACATACCGTGACAAGTGTTCATGTAGACAATTGCTCACAAAGCAATAGAATATTGGGTAGATTAATGTAATTTTCCTCATGGTAGTTAACCTTTTAAATGCCATGAGCGCGTTAACACGTCAAACTTTACATGTTATACCAAGTTATAAGCGTTATAACACGCACTTTTTGACATTGCAGATATTAAAGTCTCATGCGTAAAGTCATATTATAAAAATCTATTTGCCATCTGTGGATTACAGTTCTCAGCTTTTGATAGATACTTTTAAATTAAGACGATTAAAGCCAACATTTACCAAATGGTGTGTCTTCCATTTCAAATACGGTTTGCAGTTAAAAGGTTAAGATTGGTTAGATTATTTATTACAAAATCACGACAGCAGCTGATGGTGTGTAGTTGTTATGGAAGTATTTAAGCCTTGAAAATGCCTTCTTTATGAAAAGTATGTAATTTATATTATTTATAAATGAAGATAATCAATCTCATAGTATAGAGTTAGTCATGAGGGCACCTCTGAGTCTTAGTATATTGAGCTTTGGGTATGTTCCTGTATATATACATGGCCAGCCAATACTGAATGGACATGTTCCAAACTCTAATGGAGTCCACCAATGTGGGCGACATCTCATATTCAAATATCTTAATGGTGGTTATTGTTTTAAAATCATATATCAAGTGTTTTGCTTCCTCATCAGATCTGAAAAGAAAAACATTTTTTTTAATTATTTAAGAATATTTATTATTATTATTATACACGCCCTTATTCAGGCATTAACATAATTTGTAAAATAACAGAAAATTTCATCAAAAGTGCACTACATAAAGAAAAAAATTACACAATGTCAGCATGTTTATTCATAATAAAAATAAAAAATAAATATAAAATGTGAAGAAAAGCAATTTATCCATCACCATTGAGTTGAGACACAAAAAATTATAATAATATAGTCCTATAAAGAGTTAAATTTACAGCGAGTATGTCAACTACCTCTGCATATTCATTCCCCAACGAATGCATTCTGGGGACTGCGGAGTTAACTAATGCATGAGTTCTGACATTACCACTGTAATAGAATTATGAATTGTGTCTCGATGACCTCAACGGTGCGTGAAAGTCAAGCAGACCAACAATCTGGGGGCAGTCTATCATACCATTGATGATCCTGTATAGAAATATAAGATCGGTTATCGTGCGTCTCACTGATAATTTTAACAATTTCAGATGATTATGAAGATAATCATAATTGATATCAGAGCGTATATTTCATTTTAAATTAATGAATCTTAGAAACTTTCTCTGGATTCTTTCAACCACCGTCGAGTTAACAATGAAGTGTGGAGACCATATGACCGAATTATATTCTACCTGAGGTCTGACTAGAGAAGTGTATTAATTTAAGTAAGTATTTAAGTGTAGTAATATCATTTTTATTTAAAGACAACACTACACAAACTAAGTGCTTATGAGTGCACTGTCCAAAGTTTTTTTTTCTTTTTATATAAAGACAATTAAACTATTCACTTGCTCATAGTTTATCTATATTGTGTTAAAAAATAATATTTAAAGATAAGTAAATTTTTCATACAGCTTTGTCACCCATCTTGGTGAAGCTTTCCAGGCGGCTCACAAATACTGTATACATTTCTATAATAATTATATTAAAAATAACATTTTCGTACATTTCCTTCATCGCCTCTCGATTCTCTGTTGGTCCGTACGATGTTATACTGTTTCCTTGGACCGGATATGAACCTAAACCTGCAGCTCCCGAAATGCACTCAGCGACAGACAGCCCGAGATAAATCCAAAATTTAAATCTTTGCCATTGTAACATGGCGAAAATACATCTGTATGATAAACTCCGGTGGTTGAAACTCTCTTCAAAAATGTACTGCGGAAAGAATTTTATATTTAGTTTTATGTGACATTTATTGTCCACAATGAAAATAGATAAGTATTAGTTAAGCAGGAGGGCGACAACCAGATATATGCAGTCAGTACATTGAAATAAGCTGTTTGTAACTACATATACATATATTTTGAGGAATGAAGCATAATTAAATATTTATCTGGCATAATATTATGATATATTAAAATTAAAATAATTGTGATAGGAATATTACGAAATACATATTTTATTTCGATTTCGACTAGTGATATACATCTTATTTCAAAGTACTGACATCACGCTGCTGGCGACAACCATCCCAAAAATGTATATAAAATACATAACGTATATTACAATGCATAGACACTACAATAATGAACTGTATGTATAATATTTTATAAAAATATGTATGTTTAATTAGCTAAGAATCTCAAAGTTTATAAAAATAGGAAAGCTTCAGTAGGAGAAGAATTTCTTTCATTCATAGAATTTGACTGTTTGAAATTAATATTAATATATCAATATTGTACTTACCTCAAGTGGCCAATAGCTTTGAAATGTCAACTGAATCACCGTGAAGATGAGTACTTGCGAAAGTTTCCACAAAACAAATCTCAAATTATTAACATTTTTAGAGAATGGTAATGTTAAAAAATCTTCATAGACTTGGTAGCGAAAATAAGGTCCTGTTAAAGAAAAACAATTCAGTCGTCACGTCTTCGCCAGCCTTTCAGTAGGAAAATATGTTTTCAATAAGCATTTTGCCAAAGAAGGCAGACCACACATTGCAATCAGAGGCGTAACTACAAAACTTAGACCCCAATGCAAAATGGAAAAAAGGGCTCCCTATATGTGTACACATATACAGGATGGCCAAAAAAAGTGAGAACATATAATTACATCAAAATTAGTTTAACTATATCAACAATAGCTTAAATAATTTACTAATTTACTTACTTACCTATATTACTTTTTATTTCGACAATTTCCAGTCGCCATCTTTGATTATTAGTTTTCTCATATTTGATTTATTCAAATTGTTGCCCAGAATGACAAAAATCTCTGCAGAAAATCGTATTCTGATCAAAAATTTGCGAATTGAAAAACATTGTATTTGTTTTTTTCAAATCGTTGCCCAGAACTACAAAAATCACCGCAGAAAACCGTATTCTGATCAAAAATTTGCAAATTGAAAAACATTGAGGTGCTAGGAAAATGATCAAAGAGTTTCAAAATAAAGCTAGACATTACAGCATAACTGGACATTACAGCAGGACGGAGCTCCATCTCACACAGCCATAAATACAATCAACTTTCTTCGTCGTGAGAATGTTAATTTCATCAAGCCAGACATGTGGCCACCAAACAGCCCAGATTTAAACCCAAGTAGATTATGCGATATGGGGTGTTTTGATGATTTCTGATTATTGTGCAAAAAAAATTACGATAATAATTATAATTAATTATATTATGTTTTGAAATAACTCATGTGTTACGAGGTGTACTCACTTTTTTGGGCCACGCTGTATGTATATATAAAAAAATAGTACGACTTGAAATATGTAAAATGGTAGAAAACTAAATTTGATCTATGTGTCCATTATAATATGTGAGGAGGGACTGATATGACATACTAAGGATATGGACATGGACTTCGAGACATCTAAAATATCAGTAAAAGACTATACACACTAGTGATGAACACATTATTGTAAGTATGATTGTGTAAATGCTGTTAGATTGTAACGATGATTGGTAACTGAGATTTAACTGTTAGAAGTTTAGTTTCCAGCGTACCGGTGATTGTTCGCCAAATTATGAATAATCATTTAGCAACTATTGTTACAATCAAACACAAATCTCAGAATCACGGTTAAAATAATAGTTTAGTTCATCACTGCTTGGTTCAATCTTCTCTTCATACAAAATACAGATTTAAATTAATACCAATCTTTAGCACTGCACTTTTTTTTCTCTTGGCTGTCTCAAGTGTCATGGACACAGACCTAAACTCTTAATAGGTTGATATTCTCCATATTATGGTTCAAAGTTCTCATTTCCAGTAATCAATATTTTCTCAAAATCCTGAACCGTCAATCCAACCACTATACACATGCTTCCTAGATTTTCTATACATAATTCTTTCAGTTTTCAATCTCCACTCCATCATTCTCAAACATTGTTACCTTAAATTCATTAAGTCAATAATATTACCAGTAAGAAGGCCCAAGTATGAAAACGCATAATGAAATATATCGAAAAATGTGAGATTTGTCAGATTGGAATAATTTAAAATCTTTTGGTCAGATTTGTTCATAGTTTCTTTGAATTTGTCTGCGGCGTGAATCTCGAATGCCACGCCGACTATTTTAAAAGTCAACATCATTAGAAGGAGATTGATCAAATCGTCGATTCTTTCCGGTCCGGAGAAGCAGATTATTCGAAACGTTGTAATGTACAGAAACATCATAGTGAAGGCGACCAGATGACATATTCTGAAATGATATTAAGAAAGGTTATTTATACATTAAAGCAATATTTAAGCAAAACTAAGTGTATGTTTGACCACAATTGTCAATTTTTAATACTTTATTAAAATGCTATTGATTTTATTTAATATAAAATGAATTTAAAATCTCATTACAGTGATGTAACTCAAAAAAAAGATTTTCAGTTTAAAATTCATAGTACAAAATACATAAATAATTAATATACATGATTTGTACATAATGCTGATACAATTGATTGCTTTACATTAGTGTGAAGCTTTGTCTCACTGTGGCTCAGGCAACAAAGAATGGAAGCGTTTAAAGAACGTGTAATTTCGTGAACGGTATGATGCCTCAGATTTCCTGATGAAGATGAAAGTAAGGAGGTTGTAGTGGACGAGACGTATAGCGAGAGTATAACACGCACAAAGTTCTGTTACACAAACCAACTCGGACAAGACCGAAACTTATATACATGAACAATGTTAATACAGTCTTCAGTAGACTTTACCAAGAGCGATGTCAGGGATGGGCGTCACTCTAATGACTGCGGTCATGTATTCTGGCTCCAATGAGTCCATCAAAGAAGAAGAATACGACAGTATACAAACATTATTGATACAATTGATTTATAATCTGAAATGTAACATACTCAATGAATTGTGTAATCTCTGGGTGACACATCCCGCGGATTGGATTACAACAATTCCGGTCGTAAATCGGAATCAACGCAGGGTAGTGGAGGGAAGAAGGGAAACGTGATACAGGATGAGGTCGGTGAGGGGATAGGGGTTTTAGTCGAAGAACCAGTAATCTCGGGAACCGGGATTCAGAAAGACTGCTCACTTTACCTTGTATATGATGCCTCCGTAATCCCTGCAGTCGCCGCCGAGATCACACAATAAATAGCACGCGGCTGAACCGATCTCCGCTCCCAATTGAAGACGGCGATGTTACACATTCACACACGGCACAAATAAACAATATCAATGTTGGTGTACTGGAGGTGAAAGGTCCGCTCTGTGAATGCTATCGCGATGTCGAGATCGAACACAATATCAGTCAAGTTGACGCATACTGGCGTCAAGGTCACATTACACACTAGTGGGCAAGCATGAGGAAACGTGTGGATGGGAATTTGGACGCGGAATGTGTCAATAATATTGGTCGCCGCTGATTTTAAAAGATGCGCCAAAAATATGTTTACGAATTCGGAACATCTGATATTATTCAGAAAGACTTGACCACTAAATGCAATCTAAATTTTACATATTTATTGAATATATTAAAGGATTGCCAAGATGGTCCGAGCATGTGGAAAATTTATGAGGTGAGCGTTGAAGAAATAGAGGAAGATCCGGTAGAACGATGTAAAAAGGAGAAGGCGTGTGAAAATGAATGAGATAAGAGTTGTATATCAAGACAAAAAAGTTTAACTCTCCCTATTGGTAAACGGCGTCATGGTAAGTTAATTAGTTGAAATTAAATTTCCTTTTTTAAACAATAGTAAATTTGTAAATTTGCCGCTACCAACCTATACGAGGACATCACTAATTTTGAAGAAACATTAAGAATATTGCCGGTAAAATTGTATATCAAAATACTAACTTTGGTCCAGCTGCTCTTATTGCACAAATGGTCGCGATCCCAGCCAGCAAAAAGTGGCATAAGTGTTGTCCAAAAAATAACACGGTCATCAACAGTCCCAATAAAGTGCCGGTCCATTTCCTGACAATTGCATTCTTTATTCTTTTGTAGAGCAATCCGAAACCGGAGAAAAAAAGCAATATTGATAGTCCGGTCAAATCGTGTTTCGTACCGAGGTAGTCGACAATAACTCTCATTTTGTTTACTTTCGATCTTTACTTGTTTACATTAAATTTCTTTGTTGAAATTCATTTTTATTCCTGAAAACAAATTATGTTAAGAACTACTTGTAATTTTAATGCTTAATTTATTGATATTCTTAAAACCGTGGACACATAACGATTGAGTAGGTATACTAGTTTTAATTTAGAAAGAATAATTGTATTTGTGTATTTTTTCCTTCCAATATAAACCTTAATTTATACCTGACACGCACTGGCTTAGTAATGAATTAGGGATTTCGCCGACGTGAGAACAGATTGCCTTCCGACACCGAACTGTCAAAATCTGTGCTAATTATTTTTAACGTCCGATAGTAGCGCCGTGCGTAACGCTAGGACCACGAAGAGGCACTGTTCTAAACAGTTCCGGAAGTGAAGTGATATCTCGGTTCTTCACTAAAAAAGTGCGAGTCAATTGAAGGTGAAAACTTGACGTCTAATCCAGGATCGAGATCAAAGTAGGCCATATCCATTTGCCAACATTCATCTCTTGAATCCAATTCTGATCGCGTCAACTAATCATTATTGTAATCGATACAGTCCACCGGATCTTATCCCATTAGTATTAGTGTAAGTAATACCGTACGTAATTTGCACACTGTAACGGTGTATTGATGCCGCTTATCGTTTAAAATTAATTATAATCACGGTATTCACAAAAAACATGTACGAAATGTTAGAATTTAGTAAATTAGGAACGTTTATGTTTAATGTATTAGTTATCTTTGTATTTTTATATTATTACCAACATTTATTTTAGTCGAATGCGTTTGTTGTTATGAAAATATAACTATGTACTATAAAACCCAAATATTTAAAATAAACATTCCTAAAAGCATTAGGTATGTGTCCCAATAAACCACCCTGTTTGTGTCACATATACATGAAAGTTTGAGCTCTGTATGTGTTGTGTGTTCTATTTCCTTCAATTTCCGCGATCTAAGATGTTTACACATCAACAACACAAATGTGCACGCCCGCAGGTACACAAGGTTAGAGATTATTAAGATTTTAATTAGAATACAGGGTGGCCCAAAAAAAGTGATAACATTTTGTAAAATTTAATATATTAAATTCAGCTGGTGTATCTCGAACGGGGAAGACTAGTGTTGTGTGTTCGTTGCACCAGGCGCCCAAGCAAACAGTGAATATTATTGTGAACATGTTCTCAGACAAGGTTTGATGCCTGTCATTCAAGCGACACGCGGTCGCCGTAACCGAACATTACAGCAGGACGGAGCTCCATCTCACACAGAGCCAGAAATACAATCAACTTTCTTCGTCGTGAGAATGTTAATTTCATCGAGCCAGGCGTGTGTGGCCACCGAACGGCCCAAGATTTAAACCCTGTAGATTATGCAATATCGGGTGTTTTACAAGAAAAAGCCTACCTTCGGCGAAAATTGACCACACTTGATCAGCTCAAGTTGGCAAGAATTGGCAGAAGCATAAACGAGCGGCGTAGGCTGATTAGCTAAATATTGACCAAAAAAAAATTACATTAAGAATTATAATTAATTATATTATGTTTTGAAATATTTCACGTGTTACTAAATGTTCTCACTTTTTTTGGGCCACCCTGTACATAATTTTAATTTTAATTTTATGTAACTTTTTATTGATTTTACCACAGCCCTGCTAAAAGTTTTCAACAGCTGCCTGATGACATTTCCAAAAAAAGAAAATCGTTTTTACATTTAATAAATATTATATACAATATGCTTCTCTGATTCAAATATCGTCTATATTTTATTTCCGGTTCAGATGGTGTTCTACAATCTTCATTTTATACATTATCATATCTCCACTATCGGACAAATGTCTCTCTTAACGGTGTCTACAAAAATACCGAATTTATACCCCCCACCCGCGAATCTCATAAAATATTACTCACTTTTTAACGCAATTTTGTGACATATTTTTTTATTTTATTAAAATATATCGTACGCAATTGTTATCTGAGACCAAACATATGGAAACTATTATTATATTATCACTATTTATATTATTATAGTAATTATTCTATCTTCAGTACTTACATTTATTCGTCGTGTATATGCGTATCTATTCCACTAAAAACTTCCATCACTAAAATTATAATTAATGTTGGTTCGGATCGTCGATCACTGACGGAAAATGCTTTGACATCTTTCTACTACTGAGGTGTTTTAATATACTCGTTCCATGTGTTCATGTAGAAAATTAACGCCCTATAAAAGTTGTATAATTTGTTCAGTTTATCATCGATAGTTTAACATTTAACTAAATATACTTTTTGTTAATTAGCAGTTGAGACTTTTATATCGCCCGCGCGACGCACGAATGTCACGAGTGCCTCAATCTCGCAACAAATCAACCGCGCTTAGCCTCCATGTACGTTAGCCAGTAAAGAAGTGAACAATAGATTATTCTAATGAAATAAATAACAAATATCTCACAGAAACAAAACTATTTTTTTATCATATTTAATGGAAAATATATGGAAGTATGGGGTAATTACAGGGCTTACGATCTGTCTTCGGCTGGCTTAAGTGATCATTTTACATATATATATATATAAATTCACCAATTCTCACCCTTCAATCTCCACATTTATCAAATTTTTGAAAGTTGTACATATGTTAGTATGTGGACTCGCTTCGAGTACCACTATACCATCGCCGTTTATGAATCAAATTTGATAATTCTTTTTTTTAAACAGCACTACGAGAATGTGATTTTTTTTTAAATTTATCTTTATCTGTAAAATGTTTTTTAACATATTATACTAGAATACGCCTGAAAACTCAGGTGTATTTTTGAACATATTCAAATATTGATAATATTATGCTTTAATATCAGAAATGAAAATTATCCTGGACACAACTTTAGGACAAGGAAGTCCAGGAAGAGTACCTCAACGGTCGATGTGGCTGAAGAGACCCTGGAGTCAGCTATGAGCGACTCGTGGAGGCGCATTTACGAGCCGTGTCTCGTCTGATTGAGGCCACTATGTGTTAATACGGACATGGAGGAAGAAAGAAGAAAAATAATGGCAAAGGACCCAATTCTCATTGTCAATTAGCCCGTTTTTATCGATGAAGGCCTTGTTCCGTACAGAAAACAAGAAAACAAAGGTGGTTCGCCGATCTCAGCGTCTCTCGACCGGCGATGATGATGATGATTAAGAAATCGAAAGAAATGAAACACAAAAGATGTTCAATATAGGTACATGACGACGACAAAATCGAGAGTGACGTTCCCGCCTACAGCCTGTTTTATTTCAGATACATACAATAATATTTTTCCTACCATATTTGCAAGTAAGTACATAGCGACAGGCCGCCGCTGTGACGTTCCATTACCACCGAATGTCCTACGTCTCCGAATTCAATTCAACTACGCATCCAGTCATTTGTCTTTCGTTTATGTAGCTAAATCCTTAAAATGGATATCTACATGGCTCTTTGGGCCGCTTTACAGTAAAATGAATATTTTCATTTTTTTTTAAATTTGAAATCTTGGCTGACATTAAAAATCTGGGCTCGTGACATCTTCGGTACTGTAAAAATAATTAAATTGGCAAATATTAAATGTAACCCGTGTGAAGTTTATTCTTCAAATATTTAAACAGCGAGTCCATTTTGTGCCATTCGTTGCCGTGTTTTCTGTTTTCCACATTCGTTCATATTTTGTTTAAAATAGTGATTTTAGTGGGGTCGAAAGATCCCCCGGTGGGCATTTTGGAAATCTGAGGAGTTCGTAGAAAGCAATCACTTTGTGGTTTGACACACCAGATTAAATAAAATACAATCACTCTGCATGAAACCACGAAATTTATTATACGCTTAGCTCAAGCTTCGTCAGGACATATTTAAAACTAACAACACATACAAAAAAGTGCACTTATATATACATAAAGAGGGAGATAAACATTACATGTAATTTTACACGCCACATGTAATTTGTATATTCTTATTAGCCCGTCTACAAGTAAAATGAATTCTTAAGTGAAGTGGTCGCTTACTGATTGAGCAGTTGTCCGTCACGATGCATGTTGTCTGCCGATTGGTTGCTTGGGTTTCAGCCCTATATGGTTGTTAAGTGAGTCCCTACAAGGAAAACAAAACGGCCCACCGCAGGGGTTATTAACAGCTCTAATGAATAATTGACGTATTAACGGATTAATTATTTATCTTTGTTTGTGTGTGGGCAAGAAATAATGAAAGTACGTCTAAGATATAAGAAGCAATTTTTTTTTTAAATATTTTTCTAATACCCAGCTTTGTGCACGCATAATTACCTTGCTAAGTGGTTCTTTGATTAGTGTGGGGGAATTTTGTTGGTTTATTATTAATTATAGTTTTATTTTTTGATGGACAACCCCTTGACAATGGACGTATTTTCGTGGACGGAAAATACGTCCATTGTCAAGGGGTTGTCTCAAAAAAAAATATGCAACTGGCGTGTCTTCTGGATTAGATCGCGCTCTTCGTATATGGTTTATATTAGGAAACCATGGCCGACGTTTTGATCCAAGTCGGTTCAAGTCTTCTCCTGTATGTAATAAAAATGGCTCATGCCATCGTACACACTTGAGTAATTAATTCAACATTTTCAATAGTACATAAAATATTTATTCATATTATAAATATCACAGATTTCCATTTAAAAAATTCTATCTATTATGGTAAAAAAATATAAATAACAGGGCTTCGGTTGGTTAAATCTTCTCTCATATAAAATTCAATAGACAGCCTTATGAATGACTCAACTCTATCTGTGTGCCTATCTACTTATTCTCTACGCTTCGACTAGTTAGCGGATGTGAAGTGACTTAAATTAACTCTAATTTATAACACACCGGTTTGTGGAGTATTATGTAATTACTAAACCGACATATTATATATTCGCATCATATTCTATTGTAGTAAAAAAATAAGTATTTATCAAAAGTATTGTATTACAAAAGATGATAAACGACAAATCCATACCTTAATCTGCAAAGCGGCTAACTCCATTTTTCTAAAATGTTCAGAAGCAACAAAAAAACTGTTTAATTTAGTAATTAAACAGATTACGAAAATTTCAAAACACACTTTGATAGATTGTTTATGCAGAAATAGGATGGTTGAGAAATTTTATTGATATTTTGATTTATCTCGTACTTATACGAAATATTTGGAGTTAGCTGATTTTTCATAATAATGTAGTGCAACGTCCTCTATTTCTAGTGCCATCAACACTTAAGGTTTTTGCAAAAATCAATCTAAGGTTTTTCAGCACGTAGAACTTATTTATTATTTTAAAACACGTGTTTTAAAATTGATGGGAATTTTTGGCATTTAATGTACCATAGAACAATGAAAGAGGAAAATAATGGCATCAAAAACGGTTTTTTGACCATGGGTGGAGTTAGCTGCTTTACATTTTAAGGTATCGAAATAAGCAAAACGAACAAAATTGTTCGTAGAACAAAGCTCCACTGAAGTAAAGACATTCGGCTACCTGAACATGATTTTCAAATGATTTTAGATTTTACTGGATCTAAAACCAAAAGTGTCTGCTTGACGATTGACCAATCTGTCTGAAAAAAATTACAGCGATAATTCGCCGCGGTCATCTTTTTGCAAATAAGACAGCGTTAGCTTCCCGAAGAGATAGAAGAAAACTAGAGAAATGTATGGCACGTAGTTCATGGCTGCCGCGTGGGTGAAGATTATACTCGGCTGTAGGACCACGAAAGACATCATCAGGTGGCTGAATATGTGAGCCTGGATGAACCACATTGCCACGGAAAACGCCGTTGATCCCTGAAACAGACAAATATAATAATGACCTTGGCTTTCATAGTCAAAACTTTTACCATGAACTCAGTTATCCTCATATTTTTTCACGTATCCAATTAGTGACCCTTTCTATCTGTAACGTAGTTGGTCGCCACATTGTATTGTCCCTTATACCCTGAAGGTTTGGTGAGATGTCGGTAGTATAAATAAGAGTCCAACGTCGAGATAGTTAACAATTTATTACTATGTACACCGTACAACAATATAATATATACACAATAACATACGTTATCTTGAGAATCGAAGAGTATTGAAAGAGAGCACGATTGCGCGTCCAGCGACTTTTAATGCTTCCCAGCTCCTCCCGTCACGCCCTTTTTGGCACCGGTCAGCTTTTTCACATATGTTACCGAGCGACCACACACACGTACATAAAATTTTGACACATGTCAAATATCTCGCACTATTAGATAATCGGTTTTACATGTGTTAAGTCCTCACTCTATCATACACTAATTTTTTACAAGCGACAGTACTTCCTATGCATTCTGTCTACTATCATTCACTTTTTACACTTACTACACGGCAACACCACCATTTATCTGTGTCAGTATTAAAAATGATTATTACGTAATTTGCCTCAGATGATATTCACCACCATTCACTTTATTGGCTTTGGTTTCATTATTTCGGTGTATTTCTCGTACTTGCTGTCCCTAGAAAACATACAATCAAAATACCGTAATTCTTTCGTTATTAATAATCCAGTTAATAATAGTTTTAATTTAAACCAGATAGATGGAATGTTGGTTTTTAAAGTGTAACATTTAAGACATTGCCTGCAACACATTGTATTTCATTTTTTACACTTGTTGATAGATAGATGAAGCGTAGGCCATCTTGAATGATATTCAGTGTTGTTGTAGGAATGATCACTTAGAAATAGTGTGTAATAATACTTTTATTTATCTTAAAATACATAAAATAAGTATGTAATTGTTTAATAATTCGATGGCCAAGAAAATATACAACGCAATATGTATGCATAACTCAGATCTGCCCAAAAACGATATACATTGTTGTTGCAGGGGTGGTTTAATTTATATCGTGGAGAAGGAGTGGAATAGCTAAGAGAAGACGGAGTACCTGTTTTGCGCAGGATCCTAAAGAATAACTATGCAAAATTTAGTGTAGATTTGGCAAAGGGTAAACGATTGTCCAGCGACCTTTGAGGGTGTGGTTTTTTAACAACTTACTAGTGATGAGAAAAAGTCCTACTTGACTCACTAGTGTGATTGTGATTGATATTCAGTAATATCAGTGATTGAAAACTGTGACTGTGATCACAGTTTCATTCATTTCAACGCGTGCGCCACACGATATCACAAAACACGAAATGTATTTTAAAAAACATAATTTTGAGCGTATTGATTTATATTATATTATATTTATTTATATTATATTAGTTTATTTTTCGGTTCTCAGCATTTCTGATCAAATGCGTAAAATGTTTTGGCAGAATCTATTAGATGGCGCTGATCACGAATTATAACGTCATTCCTTCATAAATATTTTATTTTCATATGCACATGCGCCGAATCATGGTCCGCAACCAAATATAAATAAAATTAAATAACGATTACGATATTCCCATTACTCTATGTAAAAAAGGTTGATCCTTTATTTTCATTCCAATAAAGAGCTTCATCAATATCTATCTCATAATTATGTTATAAGAGCAAAAAAGAATAGGATCACCGTGAAGCCTAAAATGAAAACAAGCTTTGGTAAATCCTTCCATATATTTCTGGTCCCCAAAGCCTATAACGTTTTGCCAAGCAGTATGAAACAATTCTCGATGGATAAACTCAAACACCATCACAGGAGCTGGTTATTTTGTGTTGGCAGAAAGGAAACTGAGCAAAGATTCATGGAAATGATCACATCAACAGAATGTCATTTCTTTATATTCATTCTTCTGTTTTGCATACTGTTTCAATCATGGGATAGCGAGAGGATTTTACTTATTTATTATCTTATTATAATTGAGTAGTTTGTTGGTGTAGTGGTCAAGACGTTGGCCTAGTGATCTAGTGGTCGGGGGTTCGCGCCTCGTTCCAGGACACCAGCAAGTTAGTCCTATTTTCATAGCACAAGCATTTAGCTTAGTTTGAAAATAGTAAGAATATTGATGTGGCATGTATTCCGTGCACGCATCTCTATTTTTTTAAAAAAAAAAAAAATTCTTTTAAAACCCTGTTTATTTCATTCCTAATTTTTTTGATATAGATAATTTTTTTTTTTTTTAAATATATTTATAATAATAATAGTTTTCATTGTTGTACGATAGATAACGGATGAACCTGTCTCCTTTAGTACAGGCTTCGGTCGAGTTAACCTTTACCATACCGTGATAGAAAATATTCGTAAGCACCCATGCTGTCAACTCGTGTTACCGTCAAGTATTTAGAATTTTTTTCGCATTTTTAATGAGAAAAATTCTTTTACGGCCTTAAATGGCTTTAAAATAGTTAATGTCGTTCATTTCCTCTAAATATATAGCATTAAAAGTGAACAAAAAAACGTAGTATGTAAATATTATATATTCAAGTTTTATACAATACGAGATTCCTTCTTATTATTCTTCATTTAATTAGTGAGAAAGATACATAATTATATTCTTATATTCGTTATTCTTTTCACTGTGAAAGTGATGTTTGATCTTTTTCTGTTATTACTCCAAATTCTATTTTTTCCAAAGTAGCAATTTTACAATGAATTGAATTGAAAATAATTACTTTTATACAATTGGTTGTAAAGTGAATCCCACAAATCATTAGTCTATTCTAATAATAATAATAATAATAATGTGTTTATTCCAGCGTGATCAGGTTTTTTTTTTTAAGACCTGATTCGCCATAAATATAATATATATTAAGTTATACATTAAAGGTTATGAAATAAATATTCTGTGAAAAAGAAAACCAAGGAAAATATTAATAAATACAAAAAAAAAAAAAATTAAAAAGTTAATAAAAAGTAAAAAGTTCACACATATATACACACAAAATATAATTATTACATATATAACTACTTCAGTCATGGCCATTGTTGTATATGTAGCTATTAAGCGTAAATGATTTTTTGAGGCAAATTAAAATATGAATTTTGTGCGTATTTACAGAAATATACAGATTTAATTGGGACGGTAAACCTATGTTACTGCATGGCTAGGGAAGGGTTAAGGAGACAGTGAACATTTCTTACATTATGAAGCTTGTTCGCCTTTTTTGTATATTTATAAGAATGTTTATAATGTATAATATGTACGTATATTAAAGAACATGAAATGAACAGACAGTGAGTGTGACTCACTTTTTCATTTTTTGATTTTGAGTTCATCGCGACAACTTACCCAACCGCTGGTGTACTGGTATATCTTGTGGTACGGCTTTTCAGCCACGATGTAGAAGCCGGCGAGCACCAGGCTCGTGTAGTATCCCAGCTCTACCCCGTGCCAATAGGCACTGATGAACATTGTAATCACAATCCTGAAACACAAACACAACTATCGTCGTGTCTCATTGGTTCGACCGCAACACAACAGAGCCCAACGTCAAGGATGTAAATCATGAAAAAAAAATTATCGTATTGTTTCATTGTACTTACTTACTTACTTACCATCACGCCGTTTCCCCGTGGGGGTAGGCAGAGAGGATAGAGCGCCACACTCTTCTGTCCTGACACACAATTCTCGCCTCATCCACATTCATACATCTTCTCATACAAGCTCGCCGATTGTTGAGGCTTCTAACAGAACCATCCTCCATTATTTGGTTTACCTGGTCGTGCCAAGTCTTCCGCGGACGTAGTCTATTTCTGGTTCCATCAACACTTGCATCATATATCCTTCTTACCATTCTCTCCTCATTCATCCGTTCCATATGACCGAACCACCTGAGTGATCCTTTTTTAATCTTACTCACTATACTAACACCAGTTTTACATTCTTTCCTTATTTCTTCATTCTTTACTCTGTCATAAATAGATTTGCCACAAATATGTCTAAGTGATCTCATTTCCACTGCATTCAGTCTACTTTTGTTTCTTTTCTGCCAGCTCCAGGCCTCACTTCCATACATCAGTGTCGGTACCAGGATTCCATTGTGCACCGCTAGTCTTGCCTCGGTTGACAAATTCCCGTTAGATATAATTCCATTCAAAGCGCCGTTCACTTTATTTCCATTGTACTTATATCAGATGAATTAATAATTATATTAAAAAATAACCACGAACTGCCAAATATACATGGTGGCCCAAAAAAATGAGAACATTTCGTAAAATTTGATATAATTACATCAAAATTAGTTTAACTATATCAACAATAGCTTAAATAGTTTACTAATTTACTTACTTACTTATTTACCTATATTACGTTTTATTTTGACAATTTCAGGTCGCTACCTTTGATTATTAATTTTACCATTATTTTTTTTAATTGTTGCCCATAATGACAAAAATCACTGCAGAAGACCTTATTCTGATCAAAAATTTGCGATTTGAAAAACGTCGGGGTGCTAGGAGAATGATCAAAGAGTTTCAAAACAAAGCCTGGAGTATAGCTAGATATTACAGTATAACTGGACATTACAGCAAGACGGAGCTCCATCTCACACAGCCAGAAATATAATCAACTTTCTTCGTCGTGAGAATGTTAAGTTCATCGAGCCAGGGACGTGGCCACCAAACAGCCCAGATTTAAACCCACTAGATTATGTAATATGGGGTGTTTTGATGATTTCTGATTAGTTAAATATGATGCAAAAAAAATTACATTAAAATTTATAATTAATTATATTACGTTTTGAAATGACTCATGTATTACGAGATGTTCTCACTTTTTTTGAGCCACCCTGTATAAACATGAACTAATGCAAATTCCTCGTTTCAATATTTCCAATTTGGCGTCATCTACGTGATCACATCGGTACCACTTACGCAATCAAATAGCTCGGCGACTTTTTTTAAATATTTGACTCGATTGGAATGAAAATTTAAACGTTGACAATATAATACGTCTTGTTAACACAAAACATTTATTTTCTAAGTGTAAGTACTTTTACTGTTGCATAAATGTGTTATAAACTATCGGATTTATGTTTCCACAAAAAATGTGTTTAGAATGTCCCAAACCATTCATTTCATGTCTATTCATTTACTGGTCTGTGAATATAACACACGATAAATAACACGGTAAGTATTTAATTATATTGTCGTAAAAAATGTATAAAATCTAAAACTTTTTTAATTATGACTATTTGTGCATATTTGAACCTCACGTAAAAACACTTGATTGATTCAAATACGTGTCATCGTCGGGAGATGGCGTAATTTGCCAAGAATCGTTCATCATAATTATAAATCTTAAATAACAAACGTTCACTATTAATTATAATACAAATATAAATTAATCAATTGGAAAGAATATGTTCAAAAATTTCAAATTTTTTTTTATTGTGAACAACTATTTTAATTTATATTCTTATTTCGAATAAACCAACCTATAATCCTTGAGCAACGGATCGTCGAGCAGCTCCTTGTGTATGTACATCCCCATCCAGTATTGCACGGTCCGGTTCCAGTACCTCCAGAACTCTGACTGCCAGGGGGTCCAGTGGATCCTGTACAAGTCCAGGGTGTTGATGGTCTCGAAGTCGTACTCTATCGTGTCAGCCTCCTCTTGAGAACTAAGTCAAACGTTACTATTACTGTTTCATAATATAAACTTGAAGAATTGGCCTCGCGGAGCGACATGATTAAATGCTATCTAATTGTATTGTTATTGTGAGAACTGTCACTTTTGGTATGTGTGAGTGTTAGATGAGTGGTGGGGGACAAGGGTTATAGAGGTCACTGGAGGAGCGGGTCTCTTTTCCATCGCCACTTCGCAATAGTTATCAGTCAATATCTGAGTTATCTAATTGTAAATTAAGTACTGTAAATACGTTGTTGTAATAAATTAATATTGTTACACGAATCTACAGAGTTTCACTTCAAAGCAACTCGAGAATACAAAGAGAGGATAGAACTCCAAGGGAACCTGGTGGTACTTTCAAAGATACCACAGTTATTTATATATATTTTTTTAATATTTTGAAATTATTACAATTTTATATAACATATGAGTTACTTGAATCTCTTACAAAACTAAAGTTACATATTTTTGTAAATCGCTTACCTCTCCAAAAAAGAGACTAGCTCTTGTGCTTGGAGAGAGATAAAAATACTGCATATTTTAAATGATACCTGTATTTTAAATTATTAAAATTTTAGTTTCATGTCTATACTGAATGTTTTTGTAACAAAAAACAATGTTAGTTTTACATTAAATTATATTAAACCCACGTTTTATTGGTCTATTCAGTTTCAATTCTTTGGTACAAGGCATTCCTTGATAATTAAACCAAAGAAATTATATAACCCTACTGATCATTATAAAAATGTATTATATTTTCTAATATTAAAATAAAAAATTGAATTGTCAACAATATTTAATGTGATGTTCTTGAGATCGTGTGTATGTGTGTGTGTCAGCGCGCCAGCACCGCCGGTGTGAGATGTATATGGGTGTGTATGTGGCGGGCATAAAAGGATGACACGCATGGGGCACAGCCCTTTTTCGTTACCATTCTTGGAATACGTATTTCATATTATGCATATATCGTGTTTAACCTTTCCCTTACGGTGCTAAAATAAAAACGCGCGTTCCGGTGCTGTAAACTCAGTGTACATGTAGACGTTTGCGATTCTTGAGTCGGATAAATATTGACATTTATATAAAAAAATACTTATGTCAATTATTGTGTAAAGGTGCTAAAAATAAGAAAAAACATTGATCATCACAAACGACAGCATAGCACACGTCTAACTCGGCCAGCGTACGATCTGCCACTAAGTGACGATCCGCATACGGCACCCCGCGCCTCGCGCACAGCATCGTCGACACGTTTTGATAAATTCACGTCGGGTTCTTCAAGAAAACATTTTTTATTGTTGCGTGTGGTAAATACTTATACGTTGTAATTATTTTATCCAATACATAAATATATTGCGGAGGAATACCTAAAATATGAACTCTGTATTTAGTATACTTACAAAGATATTCATATAATTAGAGGCAATGTTAACTCAGTTTACATCATCGGAGAGGGAGAGTTATTTGTGAGAATCTTTCTAAGTGACTTTTGCTTAGTACAAGAATTAAACTCCCGATGTTAGCTTTTTGTACAATTATGGGTCAGTTAGATTTGAAAACAATTTATTTAAATCTTGCTCGAGAGACTGAAAAAAACCTATGGGGTAGACGGAAATGCACATGGTTGGCTTAAATCATATCTTTGTAATAGATCGCAATCGGTACGATTTCAACATTCAACCTCCCCTACATCTACTTCTAACATCGGAGTACCTCAGGGATCTGTTCTCGGACCACTATTGTGTATTTTATATACGAAAGACGTAGAATACATAATAAGATCGTCAGGATTATGGCCCCACTGTTCTGCAGACGATACCCAAATTTATTTTTTCTGCAAGCCGGGTGAGACAGAGGTATTGAAAAGAAAAATTGCAAGATGCGTAGATAAAATAGGCGAGTGGATGGCGCAAAATAGACTTACATTGAATCCATCCAAAACAGAATTACTATGGACAGCAACGCCTAGAAGGCAAAACTTAATACAGGAATCAATGTATGCGAAAGCTAAATCTGCAGTTAAGTGTTGGGCGTGCACATTGATTCAGATCTTTCAATGAATACACAAATCAGTAAAACTGTCAGTGCATGCTTTTATCAACTGAGACAGATTAAAAGTATTCGGAGACACCTTCCTCTTGAGTCTACTTATAAATGCATTTGTGGTGTCACGTGTGGACTATTGTAATAGCATCTATGCTGGCCTGCCAATGTTTCAGCTGGATAGATTGCAATCTATTCTAAATGCGGCTGCATGGATAATATATGGAGTTTCCAAATTCTCTCAAATAACATCCCTTTTACATCAGCTACATTGGCTCCGATTCCCTGAAAGAGTTGAATTTAAATTGTGCTGGTTGATGTACAAGGCGACACACAACATGGCGCCTCTGTATCTTCAAGAACTTTTTATCCCAGACAATTTGAATGGTAAACGTCAAACTCTCAGGTCAGCCTCTACTTTAGCTGCAGGAAGGGTTGTAGAACCGACCAACCGTTGCCAGAAGTCTAAATTTAGTGAGCGGGCATTTGCGGTTGCAGGCCCAAAAGCGTGGAACTCTTTGCTTTCCGTTATAAGGAACAGTGAATCAGAGACTTTATTTAAGAAAAAACTAAAAACGCACCTTTTTAAAAAATCATTTTCATAAGTAAAAATAACGATTATTAATTTTTAAAAAAAAATTGTAAAACTATTAACAGTTGATGTGTAAAGCGCCCTTGAGGTGAAAGTTTTTACGAAAATGGCGCTATACAAATTATCCATCATTATTATTATTATTAATGATTGTTCAAATTACGCAAAAAATATAATATTTTTCCTACATATTTTTCAAATGGCTGTAATCCTCTGTCGGTCCATGAGTGCAGATATTCTTCAGTGATGCGGGATACGCTCCGACCCCCACGATGGAACTGATGCATTGCGCCATGTAGAGGCCGCTGGTCATCCACATCTTGAACCTCAAAAGGTGTAGGAAGTTGAACACGTTTTTGTACAAGAAGTGGCGTCGGCGGAATTCTTCGGTGACGACGTACTGCGGAATCAATTATCATGTTTTATAATAATTATTTTCAAAATAAAACTAAAGTATCTAATCTCAGCTACTTTCAGAAGATACATTATTGAACCATTTTTATTTATATATTATAATATATACAAAATATATTATTTTATTCAGAAGAACACATTCTCATTGTGAAGTTGTAATTATTCAGAACAGACGGTCTGTGATATTTTAAATACAAATTAAATGTATTAATTAGAAAGATATACATATAAAATCAATTTTATCGAAATATATTGTTGTTGCTACCGGGACTCTTCCTATCCGGGGAACAATGCATTAACCGATTATGCTATACCAACACAGTGCATTGATATAAGTTCGAAAATTTGTAGTCTTTATCGTTCTTTAAAAAAAAGTAAAATACTACGTAATTATGAAACAAACACGTCAGAAAACGGCGACACAGTAGGTAATGTTTAAATCAATATTTTTAAACAATAGCGGACATCGAATCTGTCATAATAATTTTGAATGTGGAACATTGTTGTCGACACGATAAATAATTAGCTACTACTTGCATAATTTTAACTAATCAAAAAAAATATTCATAGACGAAAAAATAATTGTATAATTATCGAGAAATTGATATATACACAATAATAAGTACACCAACTTAAATATTAAAATTATTTTGGTAGTGATTTTGAAAAATAAAGTTCCTAGCATAAAATTAGTTCTTATACATATATAAGTTAACAACTTGTTTTCTTTTACAAACAGGCCATTTTTTGGAGACCCTACTAGCCCTTTTATATTGTAATTTACCTCGACTGGAAAGTTGTAACTGATCAGCTTACACCCCGCAACCGATATGAAGACATGCAGGATTCTGTTCTTCAGAAGTTCTCCAGCATGACTGCTTCCAGCAAATGGAAGCTTCAGGTAGTCGTCGTACGTCCTGTACCGTACGTATGGACCTAGAAAATAAACTTAGTATTTATGACGGCGTAGGTCGTATTTATTAATATAAAGACGCAATCAGATGTGGTTGTGTATGTACGAGTGTTTTAACTAGGGATTAGCCCAGTTAAGACATTATGTCTATTTTATTATGTTTTTCAAGCAAATATAATATTATTATCAATATCCTCGAACTGTTATGGGAGATATAGCGAGGTATGCTTGCATTGATTGTCAAAGTATATAAAGCTTGTTAGAAGATTATTATAAAATGAGTTCTATTCCATTCGTTAGTAAAATGATACCTTGTGGCTTTCCTTTACAATTTATTTTCTCATTTATTTAGTTCATTTTCTTCTTATAAATATGCAGTTTTAAAGTATAAAGTAGCTACAATAGGCATGAATAATTAACTTTTCTATTGGTTTAAGTAAAGTTGAAGTAAGCGACAACAATGAGATGACCCAACGCGTTTTCGGATAAACTAAGTTTAAAAGTAAAGTTTATAGTAACCCAACTTGAAACAACCCAGCCTATGTAGGTGGACTCTTGTGTCATCGTATCGAACAATATTAATAATTGTGACGTCCTTGGAATGGTGGGATGGTGTGTGCATGTGTGCCGCTCCGCCGGTGCGGGTATGTGTGGCTATAAAGACGGCGCGCAAGAGTGCGCGTGTCTCTTTTATCTGCGGTTCAACGGCTGAATAGTTTGACCTATACTAATGAGGTACCATGTACTAAATTGTAGTTTTTTGTAATAAAAGATTAATTGTTAGAAAGTCTATTTCTTGAACCTTCACATTACGAAGTCAAGTACGTAACAATAATATATCAATTGTAGTTGAAACTCGCTTCTAGAAGGAAGTCAATTTGGGAGTCCCTTTATCCCTATAATAAATACATATCCAACTGCATAGCCTGATCGATCAGGATATAACTACATAACCATTAAACATTGTGGTTGAATATTGTTTGATTCTGGTCTCAACCAACTCACCCACGACCATTCCTATGTAGGAGAACGTGTAATGGAATAACTCCAAGAAGTCAGGATTTATCGGATCCTCATCTGCATACTGCGGCGACTCATCGTCTCTCTTAGTCTTTTTCTCTCTTTCCCTATGGGTGAGGTGGATGTCGTAGGCCACCCCTATCAGCTTGAGAATGGTGAGCATCTGATGAAGATTGACTTCCATTCGGTTGTGATTTCTGACAGTCGGGTCGGCTAGACGGAAAACTAGCATGTATGTAAACAGGTAGACCATCGACACCACGTGACATTTTCTGTAATAAAATAATAATTCTGTAACATAAATAATGTATGAATTATTATTTTTTAAATTTATAGTGGATGTATAATAACATTACAATTATTGTGTCAATCAAAATGTATAATGCATGTAAAAAATATTAATTTCTCCTCATTACCGACAGGTTATTTCTAGACATAATACCATAAAAAAGTGGACGGATGATAACCTACTATCAATTAATACTGATAAAATATACTTTCTACCATTTGCTATTCAACAGAAAGATAACACTCAAATTAATATTAAAAATCACACCAAAACCTGTACTCAAGAAGACTCTTGTGACCAATGTTCATCAATAGAAGAAAAATACTGCATCAATTACCTTGGGGTCATAATAGATAACAAATTCAAAAGGAAAGAACATATTACTAATCTTACAAACAAAATAAGGAAAACTGCCTACATATTTTTAAGACTCGGAAACATCTTATCACTTACATATATGAAAATAATAAAGTCACATTTGCAATAGGGTATTATTGGATGGGGAGGAGCATATAAAACTTCAACATCACAATTAGAAATCACTCAAAAAAATAATGATAAAAATTATTTTAAAAAAAAATGACTAACCAAGTATTAAACTCTTCACAGATTTCAAAGTACCAAAAATAATAAACGTATACAAAAAAAAATTAAATTATTCAAATTTTTAAAATAAATGAAATATTAAAAGCGAATTCCGATCTACAAGATTTAGAGACCAAATTGATATTCCAAAACTAAAATACACTGCAACCCAAAATCAAGGCATCAAATATTTTAACAATCTCTCCATCACAATTAAAAAAATTACAGACTACTATAAATTTGTATCTGAAGTCAAAAAATATGTATATACTCCTTCTCTATACACAAGTCTTACTCTTTATAGAGAAGAAATAAATGTTAAAAGATATATACATATATATCTTAAATACTAAATTAATGTATTAATTATAAATATATACATATAAAATCAATTTTGTCGAAAAATATTGTTTTTGCGTCACCGGGATTCGAACCTGGATCTCTATTTCCAATCCGGGGAAGTGCACTACCTTTGTCCTATAACGCCAGTATTTTTCTTGACAATTTTTCGAAACTATATGTTACATTTTTTTCAAATTAATACACCTGTCGTTCCATTATTTGAAAGCCATCTACATATAAAAACAATATTTTTCGACAAAATTGATTTTATATGTATATATTTATAATTAATACATTAATTTAGTATTTAAAATATCACAGACCTATGTTCTGAATAATTACAACTTCACAATAAGAATATGTTTTCCTTAACATATATATCTTACTGATCGTTTTTAAAATGTGTAATGTCTTCTAATATTAAATAAATATTAATGATAATTGATAAATAATAATACACCGTTACCTCCATCCCGTCCATTTGATCAAAAAAATGCACGAAAAGACAGCCAACACGTGGTGCCACGTGTGATAGCCCATTACAAAAAACATGATCACAAAGCCAAATATAGTCGCCGACCATCTTTTGGCCCGGAGACCGCGTACTCTCCGGTGGAGGGACGCGAACAGCGTTATGCACAGAACTATTGCCGTGCTCAGGTAGCCTGAATCGTAGTCGTATACTGCCATGAGGAAATATTCACCCACTGTTTACACTGAAATTACATTTGTTTGTAGAAGCGGCCGCCGAGCTGACTAGCGCCACGTCCGACGAGTATATCGAAATAACGAGCAAAGAAAACAAGAAAACACGCTGGCTCGTAGAAAATTCGAGCAGTGGGTTTGTAATGCACAATGCGCTCTTGTTACATCGGGTGGGGAGTAAAACTACACAGTTCGTGATGTATTTTTTGTTCGATTACAGTGTACTCTCGATTATCAGGGGTCGCATTAATCGGGACATGTATAGATCTGTACATTATATATATATATTTTTTATTACATTCATTCATTACTAACCAAATTAAGGTTGCCTCCGGTATCATCGTACCAGAGCCATACCTGTACAATTTCAATTCAGAGGGCAGCCAGAAAGATCCTATAGAAGTCATACACCCCCAAAAGGGGAGGGTAGACGTCACATTTATGTGTTGCTGTCGCAGAACTCGGTCACAGTCCGGCGGAAATTCACCCTGTCCAGGTCGCATGAGGTGCGAGAGAGAGCCAGTAGAATGCTCCGTTAGGTCTCTCTAGCTGCTGCTCTTTCCAGCATCGTCCGTCCCAACAACCCCCAGCGAGAGACCCACACCTTAATAAATACCCGGAAATATCTGAGATTCCTTTCATTTCTTAATAGGTCATCGTTTCGGGGAATCCGATGAGCTATTCAATCGTGGTCATCTCACGTGCATCATTCATAATCCCACAGTCCCAGAGGATGTGCTCCATGAGGGTGCCTGCCTCACCCGAGCGCAAACACACCATTATATGTAAAAAAATTGTTAAATACTGATTAAATGTATTAATTAAAAAGATATACATATAAAATCAATTTTATCGAAAAATATTGTTGTTGCGCTACCGGGATCTCTTTCCAAACCGGGGAAGGTGCATTATCCAACTATACTACAGCGACAGTACTTTTGACGACAAATTTTCGATGTCTTCATCATTCGATTCTTCAGTCACGGTGTTCCCGACTTCCAGCAATCTTTCTCTGCATTATGAGGTGCAAGATCTCGTACTTCTCCGGATGTCTCATTACATGTCCGAGATATTGAAACATTCTGATTTTTATTATTTTAAAGATTTCATCTAATATCACTTTTTTATTTATTTTATTTGATGAACAATGAACAAAAATAATATTAAATTCAAATGTTTCTCTTAATTATTAAATACAATAACAAAGTAACAAAGTGTTAAGCAGTGTAGAAGACAATATCATAAATAGTTCACAAAAATTACAATAATAAAAATGTTGCACCTTCTCTTGGACCACACTGTAGACATCAACACAGTTGATGATTGTTTGAGTCGCATTTTTCAACAATGATTCGGATCAATGACTGAGCACGCGATCGGTCTTCAGTCGTGTCCGTTGAGTGGGTCTGGCGCATACTGCACAGCGGTCTGCTTTCACTGCGTGCGTCTATTTTTATTAATTTCCTCATCTCGTGTTAAAATTCCGCCTCCATCGAAGATGAAATAATCTGAGTGCTGTGTCAACGGTGTTGAACTTAACTTCACCAAAAAGGAATCCAGTGTCCAGATTTGTTTGAATGATTATGCCACGTTACAGAAAAATATTTAGGTAAGAAATTTTAAGGCAAGACAAATAGACGCGACAAACTTCTCGCTTAGAATACGGGTACAATGCAACAACTATTTGTCCGTGCACACAGCTTCGCTGTTCTGATAAAGTGTAAGACTGCCAGAACGAGAGACAGGCTGCCGGGATCGCAAAATGCTTTTGTCCCGGCTAACGGACGAATATGGTTGAGTTCGGCCCTCAATGAAAGAAAAAGACAATGAACAATGAAGGTAGGATACAATGAATCGTAAATCGGTGACCCAAAGGAGGATGAAAAGGACGAGATCTCGTGGAAGTTCACAAACACGATGGACCAACCTGGTTATAACTTCGATGCAGAGCCCACAACCCGAATAGGTGATTCGCTATCAGCTGCGGTTCCGTCATCACGACTGCTCTCATTTTCACATTTTGTGATGATCTTTTTAGACGATTGTCCGCACGTATGTACATAAATTCATTTAACATACTTAAAATTTGAAGATGTTCCCAGACAACAAGCTTACAGACGGATAAGTATCATGAGGCTCAAGATGGTCGGATGGAGTAGGAGCAAACTGACAGCTCGCCCGGCACTCGTCTGCCAAGTCTGCTCGACATGATGACGGCAGATGGCTTTGCCTTTAAATACGAATTAAATATATTAATTAGAAAGATATACATATAAAATCAATTTGATCGAAAAATATTGTTGTTGCGCCACCGGAATTCGAACCTGAATCTCTTTCCAAACCGGGGAAGTTGCGTTATCCAACTATGCTACAGCGACAATATTTTTAGCGACAAATTTTCGAACCTATATGTTACCCTTTTTGATATTAATACATTTAATCGTTCCATTATTTGAAAGAGCCATCTACTTTATTTTTACGGAATTTCAAATATCTTTGAGTAATCTATTAGCAGATGCCAGAATTATCAATTCATTTTTATTAAATTTTGGACACACTGATACAACTTTATTATTATTAACTTTGTCTTTGATTGTGGAAAGCAGCGTGTTGAGTTTCGGCCGGAATGGTACATTACTCGGCGAAGAGGCTTCTACAGTCGCCTGTTAGGTTCAGCAACAAGCAAATTGCTTTCTGCTGTTAGATAAATATTGTACTTATTCACCCTGCATGGTACATAATATATTATATAAACGGTATACTTAAATTCTTCAATGATGTATACAATATACATCCTGTATTGTAATGATGTTATGTAACTAGTGGAAACTTACAAAAACGATGTATTTCGCACGCAATAATATATTTTATCTTGCATGCTTATTCAAGTTTTCTAAATCACGAATCAAATAAAATAATTTTGCGTTTCTTGTGTTATTACATATGATTTTTTTTATTTATTAGAATTACTTATTTTATTTACATATATTAGTATATTTACATTTCGATTTTAATGTTAAACGTTGCAAATTCTATCAATGATAGACATTTAAATAAGTTCATCAAAAATTGTCAAGTTACTTTGTGGAAACATCAATAAATAAGTTTACAATTTAGATTAGAAATTTCAAATTGATTCTCTAAGTCTTTAGGAAATTTAAAAAATGAATTCCTTGATATGTAAAATTTAAGCAGTAGGTACATTGAAGAATTACACAGATCGGCTTTCAAGAGCAGGGTAAAGAAGTGAAATGGACGAAAATGATGGCGATCGGATGAGGGATCACCTAGGCCGAGGGAGTTTATGGAAGGGTTTGTGATGGAAATTAATTTAGAAGATAAATCGAGTATGTGTCGTCTGAGTGAGGGTATGTTTGAGTCTCTGTGAATGATTGTGTTTCTGACAAACCAGGGTGAGTCTGTGATTCTCCTAAGGATATAGTTTTGCTTGGATTCTAAAATTTGTGTGTTACTTGAAGCCCAGATGGGGCTCGCGCACATGAGTATAGGACATATGATTGCTTTGTACAAGAGTAATTTGTTTTTTAGGGATAGTGAACTGTATGAATTTAGGAGGGGGTATAGTCTGTTGTAAGTTACTTCTAGTAATTATTACTAATATAGCGATGCAAATTGTATTTTTACATTGTAAAGTAAAAATGTAAGCGATAATCTTCGGACAAATAGATTTTGTAAAATATAGGAATATCAGGAAAATAACATATTTTTAATTTGTACAAAATAGTTGATAGTCATTGGTGTCGAATTAAATTACTGTTAGTTAGAAAAGCAGGTGTCTTCCTCGGTTGGTTACGCGAAGCTCAATTGATTAATTTAAAAAAATTGAATATCCAGAGAGTCACATTTTTCCATATTCAGTCAAGCGACAAAATAACTACGACAGATGAACGTTTTATTCGAAATGAACGAGTTTACTTATTATGTGATGTTATTAAAAGTGCGACCGACGTACAAACGGCGATTAATATTTTAATGCTAATGAATTAAATGTTGACAGGTCGCAGAAATGAAAAGGGAAGCAGGCTACGTGCGGCAGAATTTTTGAGACTCTAAGCAAACATCTTACGTGCGTACTATGGACTGCGTGAGCACAGGAAAAGATCAGGTTTTTTATGTAGTATTAAATAATTAGAACTGTTTAACGTCATCAGACATGATTGCCAGAATAAAGTGGATAGATATATAGAAACCGCAAATAATATCTTAACCCGATGACCAGTGTAAGCTTGTGCACGATTCACTTCTGATGTTCTCAAGCAATGGTAAAGGTAATTAATAATAATAATAATGTGTTTATTCCAGCGTGATCAGGTTTTTTTTTAACATACAGATAATACATATTATGTTATACATTAAAGTTATGAAATAAATATAATGCTATGAAAAAGAAAAAGAAAAACCAAAGAAAATATTAATAAATAAATAAAAAAAGTTAATAAAAAGTAAAAAGTTCACACATATATACACACAAAATATAAATATTACATATATAACTACTTCAGTCATGGCGATTGTTGTATATGTAGATATTCTCTGGTCAAGGAACCAGCTTTCCATGTGAGCGCCGCTTGCACCAGAGAGTTGGTGCAGAGTGCTGAGCTCCAGCCGCATCTTTACTCGCCCGCAACTCGATGTCTCAGCAGCGGTCATCGGTAAACATTGTAGATGTGCTGTAATAACGCGCCAATCCAAACAGCATTCTGTATGAGTTGTTGTACCGAATTCGGAGACGGTTATACGTCATTTAAAATTTTGCATTGTTACTCTTTTGGACCCTGCGTAAAACACAGACGTCGTGTATACTTTGAAATTTTATTTTAAGATATCTTCTTTAAATACAAATTAAATGTATTCATTAAAAAGTATAAATATAAAATCAATTTTATCAAAAATATTATTATTGCTACCAGGATTCGAATCTGAATCTCTTCCTATTCGAGGAAAATGTATTAACCGATTATGCTACACCAACACAGCGCATTCACGACAAATTTTCGAACTCACATGTTACACTTTTTAAATTGATACATCTACCGTTATATTATTTGAAAGCCATCTACTTTATTTTAACGGAATCTCAAATACCTTTGAGTAATCCGATAGGAGACGCCAGAATTAATAATTCATTTTTATTAAATTTTGGACACATTGATACAATCTATATACAATATTATTTCAGAGATATTTTGACTTACATTTGCAATAAATATGAGTTTGCAGTCGTTATTTAAATTTTTTTTTTTGTATAAGTAGCTCTAATTATTTAAGGTCAAGATCGAATTAAAATTATTGTACATATTTAATTTTATTAGGGTAACTTCACAAATTAACATTGCGTCGCCTTCAGACATGGTGGACGACACAAATCAGTCATTTTTATTAATTTATCTTATTATTACTTTTAAATATTTTTAGGCTGTATAATAGGACATAGAGGAAGACAACAAGCGCAAGTGGAAAGTACCGCAGAGCAGACAGACAAGTCAGGACTTTGTGGTTTTCTCTGAGTATGTACAGCAGCATCATGAATCCCAAGAGATAAGTCCTCACCAACCAGTGGCAAACGGCCAGTAGTGCTGCTTTCTGAAATGAAATATAATATTTATTTCGGATTAAAAGTGAGATAATATTGTATTAATTATTTTATCGATAGCTAGCGACTCTAGTACAGTGATGTCCCGCTATGGGCCGAATTACGCCGAATAACTTGTTACAAATAAAATCATGTGTTAAGAAACCAGGCAACTATGTATATATCTATCAACGCTGCGTTTTCCCCTCCCTTTATGTTCCGTATATCTGTATATGTATTCTGTCTCTCTCTTTCGCATATAATTATATATTCTGTCTCACTTGATGTTCTATTTAACTGTATATGTATTCTGTCTCTCTCTGTCACATGTAATTTTATATTCTATCTCTCTCTTTATATATATATATAAGTACACTCTTTTTGTATTTATGATTAGTTTCAAATACATCCTGATGAAGCGAAACCGGTTGACGTATAATAAATTTTGTGGTTTCATACAAAGTGATTGTTATTTTATTTAACAGAAAAGTCATTGTTTAGGACCCTGAATAAAATATAGATACACCCACCCCTCCCCACGGCCAACACATTTTGCACTGTACGTCATTATTTGATATTTGCAATCTACGCAAAACAAATGCACTCCCTCCCCCTAAATCTCTATTTCAATTTATAACTAAATCTGAATCCCGGATAACGCCGGGTACCGACCGCTAGTGTTTCATAATATTAAGAAATATTTATAAATATTTATATTTATATTATTTTAATTTATATTTTGGTACGACCGGAACTAAATCATTTAAAAAGTTTTAAACATTCGAGATCGTTACTTACTTACAACTTGTGCTATTTTTGATATCTATGATAAATGACTAATTTAACGGAAATAATAACAAAATACACAAATTTTGTATAATATAAATTTTATATGAATCTTACCGGCTGCGCCAGTTGTGATGTCTTTAAGTTCGCCGGTTGATTCGGCCGAACTATGTGACGATTATTATCCGGGTACTTGTACATTGATTAATAAACAATAATTTATCATATATAAAGTTGGAGCTTCGAGTGTGGTTGCCGAAGGAAAATAAAAAGAGACCGCCTTCGGCGCGCGTCTTCTATTTTATAGCCTCGGGCACCCCCCATCACTAATGCACGCCCAGGTTCATAGACCAGACTAGGTTCATAGACAGACCAGGTTCGGCACGCTTTATATAAATTACAAATCATACATATATTAATTACAAGTCTACCACACAAGGGGGTATATGAGCGGGTTACTAAAAAGAATTTATTTAATCATTGTTTTGATTAACTGATGTCAATTAACCGTGTATAATTATAGAAATAAGAATTTTTAATAAATGGCATAAATAATAAGTAGGTTTTTCATTAAGTGTTAAGTGTTTAGTAATTTAAGATCTAGATAACAATTGGTAAAATAAATTAGTCCATATCCTTATTAATTTCTGTTTGTCGTATTCTATTTGTCAATTAACTGTGTTGATTGATTGGAAGAAATCCAGGTTTGCATCCCGGTAGTAACAACAATATTTTTAAATAAGATTTTATACGTATATCTTTCTAATTAATACATTTAATTTGTATTAAAAATATGTTCTGAATAATTACAACTTCACGATAAGAATGTGTTCTCCTTTAAATATATACATGTTGTATCAATGTGTCCAAAATTTAATAAAAATTAGTTATTAATTCTGACGTCTCCTATCGGATTACTCGAAGGTATTTGAGATTCCGTAAAAATAAAGTAAAATAAAAAATAAATTAATGTAAATTTGTCGTCAATCCGCTGTATTGGTATAGCATTATCGTTTAAATATGCTCCCCGGATTGGAAGTGATCCAGGTTCGAATTCTGGTAGCAACAACAATATTTTTCGATAAAATTGATTTTATATGTATATCTTTATAATTAATATATATATTTTTTTTATGTAATATTTATTATAATAAGTTTATACCCAGCCACATAATTTAGAATGCTCAACTCTGTAGAAGTTCTCAGCGGGTACATAGGCAGGGGTGACCATCCCCAACGCAAACCCAAGGTCTGTTCCGTGCCAGAGGGCGCTCAGAGCCATCGTAATAATGAATCTAAAAACAAATATTTATTGGATTATATTTATATTTTTTAATCTTAATTAACATATATTATAAACACATTGTCTTGTAATGGGATAAATAAATATGTATATTTATTGATATCACATTTTTATTGTTGTGTGTAGTTGCAATTTTATTTATTTATTTGCAAAGTTATCTATTAAAACATTAATTAATCATTTAGAAACAATATATCTATCGAGGAAGAAAAAAAAATTGAAATATATTGAAAATCCTAGCGTCCATCTAGCATGTGTTACCCAAAAGCATTTAAGATTTATTGCAAATAAAAGTTTATAGCTGTTAATAGAAAATAATGGATGTCTAAATTCGTAAAAGTGAGCGGTTAACATTCCTATAACGTCATTCCTTCATGAATAGTTTCAAATGCGCAGGCGCCGAATTATGGTTCACAACCAAATGTAAATTAAAAAAAAAAGAATTACAAATCACGATATTCTCAGATATTCCATCACTGATAGTGAGTGTGATTCTAAGATATAAGTGATTGACTTACGATTCCTGATTTTGGACGCAACACAACAACATGGTGTAATTGGTAGCTATTTCTCTCGGTAAAAGAAAGTCCTGGATACCAACAGTAACTATTTTTTTTTCTGTGATATTTTCGATCTTTCTAAGTGATTCATCTAATATGTTTTTAAAAAATGTGTATTGGTGACGAATATTCGTCGGGAAATCCGCACACGGTGTGTGATAGGAGTGTGTGATATGAGTTGGTATAATATATAATAAATATTGCTATATATATTAGCCATATACAGTGGAACCTTTCATACCGAGCATAATTCGTTCCAGAACTCGTAATATGAAACACTCGTTAAGTGAAACAATTTTTCCCATATAAATTAATGTAAAATACGATAATGCGTTTCGTGCCGAAAAAATACTCTATTTATTTTTATTTGTAACGTTTATACAAAAAAAAATTACTTATTATTATTTATGAATTTATGACGACTATTATTTTTTACTAGAAAGCTATCTAGAGATATTTGTTTTTGCCGACACTTCAAAATTTGGTAAAAATGTGACGAATTATCAGTGAATAAATTTTTAGGGCGCATAGCCACCGCCCTATTTGGGTGATGTCGCAATATACGACGCAACAGTTTCCCATTTCTGTTTTTGCGCCAGAAGATTGTTACTTTGCTACCTCTTAAACTAACAAACTCCTCTCCGCAACTTCTTGCTGTGAAACACGATTTAACTCCATACGTTCTTCAGTGATCAGCTCTTGGCTGTGCTCTTCAACAAGCTCATCGATGTCATTATTAGTCACTTCCAGTCTCTTGAAATTGGCCAAAGATACAATCTACAGACTCCACAGGTGCTGTCTCAAACCGCTCAAAGTCACACTCGACAATACTCTCTGGCCAAAGCTTCTTCCAAGAAGAAATGAGGGTCCTCTCGGTAATCCCTTCCCACGCTTTGTCGATCATTTTGAGGCAAGCAATGATGTGGAAGTGATCTTTCCAAAACTCTCTAAGAGTGAGATTGGCCCCTTCAGTCATCTCAAAACATCGCTCGAAGTGTGTTTTAGTGTAGACTTTCTTAAAGTTAGAAATAACCTGCTGGTCCATAGGCTGGAGTAACGGAGTGTTGTTGGAAGGCAGAAGCGCGTCACTCGTTATGCGAAATGTCGCTCGTTAAGGTAGCCGTTTTTTTTTAAATTTGTTTTGCTCGTTATGAAAGATTCCACTGTACAAAAATTCACAGATTTCTAAATACAAAATATAACAGACGCAGAATGGTATATTATACAAAAATACTCAGATTGCTATTGACAAAATAATTTCATTGATTACCTCAAAGACTTATTCAGAGATGCGGGTAGAACCTTGTAGACGTACACCCCCATAAAATACTGAATGCTCTTGTTCCACCCCCTGATCATCACTGACAACCACGGAGAGAGTTGCACAACCGTCACATCAACACAAGAGAGAGATTTGAAATCATATGTCAACGTTTTGGCTTCTTCGTAGGATCTGGAAAAAATATGAGTAACTGGTAAAATGATCACAAAAAATTTAAAAATTAGTAGCTCGCGGGCTACGTGTGCCTTTACCGCAGATCAGTAAATGAATAGACATGAAATAAAGTATTATTTTTTACATTAATATTTAAATTGCCAACTCTATTTGTATAAGTAAGAAACCTATTAGTAGAAAGGGGAGGTGACACGCCAGCAAAGTTAAGTTAGATTTTCTGAAATTTTGACACGCCGAGCCCAAAAGGTTTGCCATCACTGACATAGGGTAAAACTAGGCTTAAGGGTCTTGACTTATCTATCAAAAGCTGAGACATGTTATCCACAGATGACAAGATGATATAATGATAAAAATGATTAAAAATATGACTTTAATCCCTGTCTGTTTGCAAAATACAAAGGTGCCTGTTATCACGCTTATAGCTTTGAGTAACATACAAAATTTGGCGTGTTAACGCGCTCATAGCATTTAAAAGGTTAATGCATATTATTTTCGTTCCAATCGAGTCATATTTTTTTTAAAAGTAGCGAAGCTCTTTGATTGCGTGAGTGGCACCAGAGCGATCCCGTGGGTGCCACCAAAATGCAAATATTAAAACAAGGAATTTGCATTCTGTATGTGCTTATATTTGATAGTCTTTACGTTTTATACGTATAATTATATTTGACGTAATACATACTCTGTGATGTGCACGACAGAGTGTCAGCGCGTCCACCGGTTTCCTGCCTTCAACAGTCATTCTCGAGGGAATATAAATAAAATTAGAGAGAGATTTAACAACATTATCATTTAAACAAAGTACAATTAAAACAAATAAACAAAGAGAAAAAAGTTGTCAAATCACTCTGTTAAATTATATTTTAATACACAAGGTAACTTCCATCAGCAACATAAATGGAACTTATTCATCATAATTAAACACAGCTAAATAAATCAACTTTTACTCAACAACAACACCACCGGTAGGCAGAAAAAATTGACCAGCAGTTGAGAAGCAATCCTAATGTATAAAAGTTCACTTTAGCACATGGGTAGCCAACCTTTTCAGCAATTTTAGAAATGAGATTTTCTACCGGGCCGTACAACAAAATTTATTTTATTATTCCACGGCTGTCCACCCAAAAGTGGCGTGCGCGCTTTTTGAAATCAGCTTAACGTTGTGATTGTTTGTTAATACGAATATACCATACAAGAAATTGAATCAATGCACTGAGATACTTCCATATATGAGATACGATACGAACTACGCGCGTTGGAATGTTGAAAATGGAATGAAAGAAAAAATGTGTGCATATGCTCCGCGGGCCATAAGTAGACACTCGGTGGGTCGCGGGTTGGCCACCCATTCTTTAGCAGGTCAACAGGTTGAATTTCACTAGATTCCACTCATATGAAGATGATTCGAGCGGATGGATCCGAATCACGATTGTCATCCTACTCTGTCCATGGGACTCTCATTCGAAGCATTACAAAATCAGCTGAAATAGTGTGTTGACGCAAGTCGAGTATCCACTCCCTGTGCATTTTGTCCTTCCAATATAAATCTTAATATATACTTGTCTCTCTCTGGCCAACTAATTTATTAGGAATTTCACCGACGGGGGGACAGATTTCCTTCCAACACCGAACTGTCAAGATCTGTGTTCTTTTTTTAACGTCCGAAAGTAGCGCCGTGCATAATGCTATGACGCGAAGAGGCGGTATCTAAACAGCTCCGGAAGTGCAGTGCTATCTCGGCTCTTCACTAAAAAAGGTGCTAGTCAACTGGAGGTGAAAACTTGACGTCCAATCCTGGATCATTTATTGAGGATCATTGGTAAGACAGATTCATTTGCCAATATTCCTCTCTTGAATTCAATTCGGATTGCGTCAACTAATAATTATTGTAATCGATACAGTCCACGGGATCTTAACCCACCATGCTGCATCATCCAGACAACGGCGCCTACTTAGGTCCGTTCTCAGGAAGAGGTTTACATCCTGTAAGAAACAAATACAATACAACACGACGCACCTAACATAGATGCCTAACATTAGATATAATTCTTACCTTTCCTTTCAAATATTGAATGACATGTTTGTTATTACTACGTTCAACAAAATGTCGACAGCGCTACTCTCCTTCGTCAACGGAAATGCTAGATAGATGGATGTCAACAATAGAGGGCACTATCGGCGGGTAGGTACTATAACGTAATGTTATAACTTTCAAATAATAGTGTTCGTACTCGTTATGTAATCTCGTCGAGTGTACAGTCTTCGACAGATGGCAATATAAAGCGGTTTATATCTTGGCTACGTACGAAACTGTGCATTAGAGCGTTACACGCGTCAACATGACGCTTCAAAGTTGGCAAGCTCCACAAAACAACAGAGAAATTTTAGATAGAGGTGTGGAGAGGAATTTATTGAAAGCTGCTTTACTGCTAGTAGGTAATTATTCATACGCGTCTTTCGCGTCAGTCCTAAGACGGGTTTTAATTACTGGTCTATTCTAGAACATTCTAGGTCACCAATGATTCCAAATTAAATTCATGAATTTGTATGAAACTATAGCAGACTGAGGACGTGTGTGAATATGTGACACGGCAAGTTACAAAAACAAACTATTTACAGATGATTGTACAAAGATAGAAGTTAATGTTAGCTGCGCGAATTGAGCTGTTGCTTGGGCGATGGGATTCGGTCGATCCGAGTGCAGTATCTACTCTACGTGTTTATGGCTAGCGGAAGTGCCGTCTTGCTGGGTGCGTTCAGCTTCGCTGTGCGATCTCTATGTGACGAGAGTGGTGTGGATAGCTCTCCACAAGCGTTTAATTTTGATCATCCCTGCTGCCTGCATACTTCCACATGATACATTCCCACAACACACTTCATGATATACGTGAGCACGAGAGTATGCCTGAGATTTGAGGCAGCCGTACTCTTACTGTGAGATCCGTCAGTTGAAACCTGTATACATGTGTAGGGATCAGAATCAAATTCACCGCCATCTCGGCCGGCATTGATGCTAACGACAGCGCTGCCGGCTACCTTTACACGTCAGGCCCGATCCTTCAGCGAAGTTCTCTCTCTCCTATGTCATCGCTTCGTAACAGCAGTCTCTCCTGTTTCATCGCTCCGCAGCGGCGGTCTTGCTGGTCCACGCGCGCTGAGCGAGACCGCCGCTACACTTCAGAATTCACGCGCATCTTCTGCATCTTCACTCATTCAATTCTTACAATCTCATATAATAATCTCATTGTTCTATCCGACTCAATAAACACCAACCGCCAATCACTCACTCTTTCATTAAACCACCGACCTAACCCCTAAATATGTGTGTGTGTCCGCGAGAGCGCGGCGTGATATGTGACAGAAGTGTGTCAAAGCATGTGTGTGTAGCCTATTGTATTAGCCGGTGTACCAAATATTGTTGTATAGCAGACCGATTTTAATTACTTAACAACCAGACCAAACTACTGTCAATCTGCCATCTAACACACACACCACTCTTACTCTATAAGTAGGTTTAGCATACCTCAAAAGTCCGTGATAGTTAAAGAGTTGATGGAAATTATCTACGTGAGCATTGTCAACTCACATTTTTCTAAGTTCGGCATAGTTTTCAGTTGGTCCATGGCCAGATTGGTTTAATCCTTGGACTGGATACGCCCCGAGCCCGACCGATGAAGCAATGGCTTGCGACATACTTAATCCTGAACACAGCCAGAACTGGAAGCTCTCAAACATTATGAAGATGTAGACAATCTTGTACAGCATATAGCTGTCGCTGAACTCTTGTGTCAGGGTGTACTGAAATAAATCATTTAATTTAATACAATTCAAGATATCAGTATTTGTTGTAGATACGTGTTTGCCATGTCGCAAACTGCATTGGACAATGCGTATCTCTTAAACCTCACGTATAAATAATAATACAAAGATTATTGTATGTTTACGCTGAGAAGAGTGAACAAATTTTTATATATGCACGAAAGCCAAACCTTATTGCTTTTACTTCCCGGAATCATTCGAGCACCCGAGAAGTAAACCTTTTTGGTGCATTTGCGGTTTATTTGCCTGATGCCGTGGCAAATATTTTAAATCAATATAATATAATAAAAGTTTTGTTTGGGGCAGCATGAACTCTTACCCAGCAGACTGTATCAATACTGGTTGTTATATTTTGCAAAGGGCTGTGGAACGAGTCATGTTGGGTAACTCACTGATAGTGGACTAGACAAAAACAAAGCTTGCCGACATTGCCGGCAGTCGCCAAGCAGAAGTAGGATTATGACGGTCATACAGCTGGTCAATGAATAAAGGACTGATGGTGGGATGGGGGGGGGGGGGGGGGTTCAACCCAAAGCTAATAAAAATACGCGACTTTAATTCAATTACATATTTAAGTATAAGCAAAACTAAAAAGGAGAAGAAATTCAATGTGATTATTAGCAACCAAAATTTAAAATTTAGACCCTCCAGCGTCTCTTATGAAAAAAAAATCATATAACATAAATCCATAGAACATAGTTCTACATACAGATGGAAAATTAAGGTGCGGTAGTTCAAGGCAGACACTCAGGGATCCATTCATCAAAATACACTCCCAAAAGAGGGACAGTGGATGAAACACAAAATGGATTGAGTCACACTTACACGGACAGACTAACGGAGTTGCAAAACATGAGGTATAGAGAGTGAGAGGTAGGCTCGTATTTCACAAGGAAGGGGCAGGTGGCAGAGCTTGAGGGGAACCTGTATTGAAAAATGAGTGCAAAACGGCTGATTTTTTCAGGATTTACTACGGTAAAATACCTCCACCGGCCACACATTCTCAATGGCAGAGAAAATAACTCCAAGCAGTATGCATCGAAGTACAGCCTTAATTGTGTACCCACAGTCAACGGCACGAGCAAATGGAAGATGTAGGTAGTCATCATAGGTTCTGTACCGTATATAAGGACCTGAAACATTAAATTAAATATTTTAAATAAAGAGTTTTTAGGGGGTTTTTACTATTGCGGCGGCTTTGCCACCCCTAATATTATTTAATTACTGTTCGTATCTGTGTGGCGAAATCGAGAACGCGGCTGCATACACTGAAACACGATAGAGAGTGTCGGTTTAGTCGTCTGCAGTCTACTCACTTTTTGGTCCTCTGGCCGAGGTTTTATCCTCGTCCCGCTCTATTCAGCTCTGACACCCATAGATGTTACTAGCTTTAAGCCCGATTTTATGAATAAATATATATGTTTGAGTATAAATGGATGGCGCCTATGAAACGCAATCTGAAAAACGCCAAGCGTTGGTTATTAGTCTTCCACAAGTATATAGCTTATAATTTGACACATTATGATTTTCTTTGTGAGTTTAGACAATATTTATACTTCAACAACTTCTGGAGATTGACAAAAGTGTACTGCATCTTACAAGTCTTTTTTTCAAATCTTTTTTATCTAGAAAAAACGATTTTACGAATAAAATATTTTTATGAGTATAAATGGCTGGCGCCTATGACACACAACCTGCATAACACCTAGCGTTCGTGATTTGTCTTCCACAGGCGCTTTACTTATAATTTAAATTAAAAGTGCTGTCCTGCGGACCCAGTGTGATTTTCTCTGCGAGTTTAGACAATATTTGTGTTTTGAAAAGTTCTGAAAATTGACAAAAGTATACGGCGTCTTACAAGTCTTCTTCATCACGTCGAGACGAATCTTCACGACGTCGAGACGTCTTCTTCATCACGATTAGACGAAAACGTCTTCTTTTTATGGAAAACCAGTATTTATGATACTTCTATTTTGAAAAATTTTCTTCCTCTTTTTTACTTTTTTGTTCTTACTCTTCATCGTCTTTTAACGTATTTGTTCCCGTGGGAAAGCAACGGGCAGGCTAGTATATTATTATTGAAATTTATTGTTTCAGAGGTAAGTATATTGATAATGCTCTCATAAGACGAAACGCATATCACGGAAATTAAACGAGTAAACTAAAAAACAAGTCTTATTATTCATATGCGTGATTATTATTTAACATACAGCTGTTCATTCCCAAGAAAGAAAACGCGTAGTGCAACATTTCAGCAAACGTCGGGTCGATTTCTCCTTCGTCTCTCACACTCTCCTCCTTGTCACTGATCATTTTCCCAGCATCCATCCTGCATCTGTCGGAGTTGTGGATCTCGAAGGCCACACCGACCATCTTGCAAACCAACTGCATCAACACGTAATATCTGTGATCCAAACCGGTGCTCCTAGGACACCTCAACTTGAGCAACCGATACGCGGTATTGTAAGTTAACATGAAGACCAGCGCAGCCACGTGACATCTTCTGAAAAACAAATGAGCATCGTAACAACATCAGCCGTTAGCGAATCGTTAACAATTAACCTGCAAATCTTATCTTAACCTAATCTAACTATAGAGAAATCAAGAAAAATATATTCAGCATGTATATTTAAACTAGTTTTAAAATGGTCCGGGTCCACGATGGTCTCTCAAAGAGACTGATCTCTGAGAGTTAATAAAGATATGTGTGTACTCTAGTCCGGGAGTGAAACAAGTGCGATTATGATTTTCATAGAACGCTTCGCGCTGAACTGTGTATTGATCTTTACCAGCTATCGAGCCTCGTTCCAGAAGGCTATCAAGTTATTCCTGTTACCATAACACAAGCATTTAGATTGGTGTGAAAATAGTAAGGGCCGGTTGTGTGTTCAGTAGTAACTTTTTACTATAGTAAAAAAGTTACTGAAGAAATTCTTTTGCGAAAATGGGTTGTTTGATCGTTAGTAAAAAAATATTTACTTCTCGAGAGTACATCCCGTAGTAAACTCATTTTACTCTGCGATATAAATATGGCGGACTTTTCACAGCTGTTCCAAAAGTCATCTGACACATTGATACTTCGAAAATTATTTTAATGATGACAGTACGTCCGATGATTATCTGGTTGTTTAATGTACATTATTACGCGTAACACGAAAAAATTTCACCACCAAAGTGACATATCGAACGCCTAGACGAAAAAATCCATAGATAATGTATAAAATAAAGCAGATTCTATGATTATTTGTCACATCTATAGACATCTCCATCAGATCTATGCTTTGATAATAGTAAATTTGACGTTCGGACAACCCGGCCTTAATAATATGATGTGACATGTATTCCGTGCATGCATCTCTGTTTTTTAAAAATGTGAGAAAAATACGTATGTACCTTTTTCCAATACTCTTAATGATAATGACACAAATCGTTGCACTCGTTATAAAATGTAAAGAGTCTTCAAATCCCAGCACAGCGAACACTACAACCAACCCCATGCAGGATCCCAACCATTTCTTTTTCTCTGCCCCCTCAACATTTTTAATTGTCGCGCCGAAAACAGTGACAAATAAAAATGAGCATAAATATTTGGTATTTTCGTTGTGTCGAAGCGAATCGAACGTGTCTGTCACGAAAGATATTACGATTTCCGCCATATTGAATTTTTAGCAAACGCGAATCGTGCTGAACAGACGGACGCTGTCGCGCAATGCGAGGAACTTGACGTGAAATGTGACACTGATATTATCTTATTATCTTGCACCCTTTTGTAGGATAAGCCAGGGTCACACTGCATTGGAAATTAATTTGAAATGTACACACCAGTGATGTCACCCTATGGGTTCGCACCGATTTGCGCGAGCCGGTTGTTGATATTGGACACATCTCGTTTGAACGTTTGTTTGACTGAATTTTTATAATAAAATCAAATTTTGAGATACTGAATATGTTTCATAACACTGAGAATTGTTATTTATTTTGGTACGTTTTTCCCAAAATTATTTAAATTAATGCTTGATTTTCCATGAGAATATTTTGAATAGTGTATCTACAATATCACGCTCTCTCATTGTTTACAATAATTGAAAACTATTGGATGATAATTACCAAATACATTTTCTGTACTGTTTCTAGAGTATTCAATTGCATCAAATGTATTAAGCCGCTACTTTCAATGATAATTCAAATTTTCGTATTTTTTACGAAAATGTGGGTTTATGTTATTCATTTATATCAGAAGTTATAAAATAGATTTGACTTTTTTTTTTAAACTATTACTTAAATATGACCTTTATACTCATTTAAAACTAATAAACTGAATGTTATTTGCCATAATTAAGACAATAAAAGCATTATAAGAAAGACCGCGACCATTAGACGTATTTTCCGGGTACTACAAAATTGTGTGAATGTGCTTAATTATTGCAGAAATTAATTATATTTTATTATAAACTTGTAGCCAAGATCATGATGACAAATCTGTTGGAAACCAAATTAGCAAAATGTTGAAATTAATGGAGTAATAAACCATTCAATTTGCACTATATATTATCAATTTTCGACGTTTTTAAAATATTTTTTTTTAGTGAAAACATACATTTTAAAATAATATATTGTATTTACTTAGATGATTTGAGGCTTCAGCTACTATTTAAAATCAAGTTTGATAACCAAAACACAATAATTTCTTACTAAATAATATTTATGTCGATCCTAATAATGTGTATTTTTTATATTCATTATTAGCTTCAGATCGCCGATCGACATCGGCCGTAATGACGTCTAGTCCACGCTCTCTTAAAAAATGTCGAAAATATGTTTTCACGCATATTTTACCCACGGTATGAATTAATATTGAACTTATTCAGAACATTAGTAGCAAATTTCATAAATTAGACGTCTTTTAACTGATTTTAAGGGAAAACAACGTTTTCTTGAACAAAGTAAACATTTCATGTACGTTATTTTTTATGTAAGTCGGAATTAAATATTTCGTTTATATATAACACTGTTGCATTTTAAACAAAGCTATGTGTTTCATAAATAGTATATAATTATGAAACAGACATATCACCAAAACGGCAACGGGGCGTTTTAAATCGATAATATTAAACAAAATAATAAATTGAAGCTGTCATAACATTTTTAAATTTAGAACATTGATTTAAGCAACTGACAACACACATTTTTGTTTCATTCCATATGATTCCAATATGACAATATGAAAAAAGGTGGAGAATACTCCCGACACGAGTTATCTTTAAAACTTGTATCGAATGCGAGAAAATCAACAATTTTATGCCGTCTCTTTCTATTCAAACCTTCCTCTCTCGCATGATTTACGTAACAATTAACGCCATTAATTATTTATCTGATACATAAAATAATTTAACTATTAGCGTCATCTTGAAAGCATATCAAATTCGTGTAAAATTTCTCGAATTTCAAATTGGAAAAATGAAAGTATACCCTTAAGTGATGAATACCTATTCTAATCATTTTAATTGTAAAGAAACATATAGTGTAAATGCAAGTTAGAATGGCGATGATATTAATAATTTATTCATTTATTTTAATACCTTAATTAATTAATTAATAATTAATACCTTAATCAATTATACCTTTGTCTCAATACAGCATCAAAAACGTCACTCTTATATTTAAGCATTAAACAACGGAATATATCGACAAGACCAAAATCATTCCCAAGCCTGTGAAGTCTTTGTGTAAGTGCGTTACTATAATAATTTGTATTTAAAGCATTTATGTGAAACAGTGCCACCGAACATGGTACAAAATCAATTCAGTCAAATTAAGGGCGTCCAACATGTCATATTATTTTGAACAAAACAAATAACTCAAAGTTCTTCTACACGACAAATTAAAATCATAATTCAATTGTTATATAGTTTGTTCGGGTAATATTCAAACTGTTCTTATTCTTCTCTGTGTGCTCAATGATGAACATCATGGTCTCATAATCTGCCCGAAATTTCATACACAATGCGTTTCTATTCCTTGTTAACTATTTTATTTGGTCTATACAACTTGTGGTCGTTCTTTTTGCTCGCTTTCTCTCAACCGTTTTTGTTTGATTACGAGTTTCTCCATTATATCATTTCCAAAGTGCAAGAATCCTTTTTCTCATGATGTCGAAAGTCTTTTTGAGGTACCTACTCCCCACGCCGTGTATGAACATGTAAGATAAAGCCTTATATTATTGACTGAAAAATCTTTATCGTGAATTCATTTAAGAATATTTTCATTTGTAATTTGTGGTTATAGTATTACGTTTCCATGCTGGCTTTATAAATAAGAATCGGCATCGGTAAACATGCATTATAAAGCTTGCTGTATTTACTTATTGATTGATAAATTAAATAAGTTAATTCTCGTGTTTGAAGTGTTGTATTGCAACTGTGGGCAGTGCCGGCCTTAGCTTCTGTGGCGCCCTCGGGCTAAATTTCCCCTGCGATCAGACCCTCTTTTTTGTGGTTCAATCTTGCGCTGATGATAAGGCAGAGTGTTGTATTACATATATCTCTTAAATTTCGCTTCACATGTGTAAAATATTCCAGTTTCCGAATCTTCATTGATTTCTTAGCTCATTTCTCAGTTATTATTAAGGTGAGCTGAGGTGAGGTGAGTTTTTGGGTGAAGCCTTTCTTTACGGCACCTCATAAGTTGTAAGTATTGTTATACCGGAGAATTATCTGTCATTCTCCAGGACAACACTACAGCGGAGACGTTTGTGATGATATTTGAAGAAGCAGATGGATCTTCTTGATCTATATGACGTTCGTCTTGCTTTTCATGTATTATGTGCTCATAAACTTTTTATTTTGTTCAAACTGTAGCTCTTCCTCCTCTTTTCGTTTTCTCCTTCGCTCGGGCGGGGCCTGACTGTGAGTTATTTTTTAAATATTTTATTTGTTTACTTGTTTTCTGTTGTATATCGTAAAACTGTAGTAATAAATTTCATTGTGCTTGATATGATGTTTATTCTCAATAAAATTCTGTTAATTTATTTTTAAAAGCGCCCGTTCTCTGCAATTTACACCACGCTGTTACACGGTTTAGACGCTGTATAGGTAGTTATATATGTCTGCATGAGCTAAATTTACAGCAAGCGCACACCTACGACTTTCTTTTATTTATTTATTTATTATTATACACACCCTATTCAGGCATTAACATAATTTGTAAAATAAGAGAAAATTATATTTTTATTTATTATCTTTGTTTTATTAACCACGAAACCGGTAGATGTATTTAAACTCAATTAAGTGGTTAATAAAACAAAGATAATAAATAAAAATATGAATTTTAACCACATATTTAATATTGCTAATTTTAAAAGTGTTAAGAGAAAATTACAATAGAAGTGCAATACATAAAGAAAAAAATTACATAGTGTCATTTTCTGTTTGGACAAGTCGCCGACGACGGGCCCATATGCACGGGGCCGAACGTCTGGACAAAAAACCCGGCGGGTCGTTCAAAAACGAATAACGCTTGTAATAACTTCCAGCCCAAGTGTTGTTCAATGCACATTAAGACGGGATAACAAAGATAACGGGAATATGTAAAATGTAAGGACGCGTATTGTTTCGAAAGGACGCACTCTGCCGACATACAAACGAAGGTTACTTGAACCGTTATAGCAGATCCAGTTGTACCGGCGAAGAATAATGGCCAAAGAATGGTCCAGACAGACAATATAAAATGTGAAGTAGCAATTTATCCGTCACCATTGAGTTGAAACTGTGATGATCCACATATAACCAACTGATAAAAAAATATGAATTCCGAGAAATTTCTAGAGCAGTTGCGACAGGGTAGCGGGGCGGGGATGAGACGCCAGGAGGGGTCGCGGATTGTAAACGCTGCTGGAGGTTGGTTTCGAGCTTTCGGGGTGGATAGTCGGCTTCGGGTGGGCCAAGGGTCAGTTTCGGGACCCGCTCGCGAAAAGACTTTTGAACCGGGAAAAGTGGCAAATACGCAAACGGTTGTTCAGGGGAAGAAATTGGCTTTCCTTTCGAGATTTACGCCGCAAATATTTTAGGGGTGATCGTGTTGTTTTTCGGGTCCGCGAAGGTCGCGTTAAAATTCAAAAATCGCGAGTGTGGTTTCAAGTTCCGGAGGGCAGCCCAGGACCGGCGCAGATGCTGAGGGCCATAGCTGAGGACCATAGCCGCTCCGAAATACTAAGTTTATCATTTGGCATGCTTGTATACATAATTAAAACCGTTAACAAAAACTGTAGTGTGATTCGGATCATCATGTAATTACTCATTCATAGAAAGGGACTGGCGTAACCGCTAGGCCACTTGATATTTCATTTTATTTAATTACTGTCCATTTTGTAAATTGGGAACACCCACCTACAAGTTTCAGTTACATGTATCTCATTGTTTAGGACCAATTATATACTACTATTGGCCGTGTAGATAATCATGTAACTATGTACGTAATTATTTGTATATTTACTTATCCGCGGAAATCTAGATCTAAAAATCTCATAAATCCTGACGGGCGCATTTTATAGATTACATTTTGATCCGAAGTAATGGCTAGTAGGTAGAAATGATAGAATTTATCCGAGAACTTTGTGTGTGTATTTACTTTGGGAACGCACAACCGCATGCGTATGTAAATCATACTAACCTTTATTATTGATATTGCGCTAACAACTCACTGAACATTTTACTTTACGGCACATCTCACAAGTAAGATTCCGCATTGATCCCTACATTATGTAAACATTTATCCTTTCGGTTATCCAGCTGAAACCAGGTGTTTCATTCTACCGACTTTCAACGCCTATGTGAATTGTAGTTTCCTAAGAAGATTTGATTGGAAGGAAAAGGTGCTTCTGGAGGCTGAACAGAGTCATTCGATGGCATGAAGCGTGGACGGGCTAGCTATGGTTATATTGGGTTGGTAGTGACAGCCAGAATGAAAGAGTTATTGAACATCATCGGTCTGCGTAGGGTGCACAAGGCTACAGGCTAACCCTACGTATGTTTACCGTTCATGATCTGTTTCCGATATATAATCTGGCGTAAATAGCTTAGTCCACACTGAGTTGCATCGAGGTGATTTCTGTGTGGTCGCCGTGGTACCCGTACTTCAGCTGTATGAGGAGGATGATAGTAGTGTCTCTAGAGGTTAATACCCCGAGACAGTGTTCCTGAAATGTGCTACAATTAAGCCGCCCAGTCGGCAAACCACACACATACACACGCACCAGCATGCAGTAATAATAATCCTAACTATTTGTTCCTGGCTTTATTCGAGATGCATTGTTCGAGACACCGAGGATCATCCTGCAGATAATTTAAACTATTCTTCAGACACCGTTGTCGCATGACGTATGTTTTCAGACGCACCCAAAGGAATGATGGGAATTTCCTGAAAGTCGTATTGTCATGTCACAACCTCGTCACAATTAATTACCTTCAGTGGTGGACGCGGCCCCGGATTGGCCATTTTCCTACCGATACTGAATAGCTGTAACAATCATCACAATTAATTACCTTCAGTGGTGGACGCGGCCCCGGATTGGCCGTTTTCCTACCGATACTGAATAGCAACATATTGGAGATACAAGGACCTCGGCCATGCATCTTGAATGAGTCATAACAAATGATAGTGTTCACTTAGACATTGGCCGAATCAAAACTTTGGATTATCATCATCATCATCTTTAAACCTTTGAACGCGTTGGGTGATCAGGGTTCGGAGTTCAGGGCCCGTCGTCTACCGCGAATATACGCCAGACGTACGGATTCTGAATTTGGGGTCAGGGGAGCCGAACGTACGTCACAGTCTGGTGTCTGGGGAACTTATCATGTAACCACGGAACATATTTGTCAAGCGAGGCAGACACTTAGCATGTCGCATGTTGTTTCACATGTCCAAATAATTTATGAACAGCTAGGCGACACCACGAAGCGGCCACAGTCACGAGTACGAGTCTACGACAAGGTTGGTGTCATATGTATAATTTCACCCTCACTTTACATTTTAGCTCCGAATAATGCGTGCATATGTATAATTTCTTCCACACTCTTACATTCTAGCTCTGAATAACACGTACATAATTAATGCTATAACGGGCGCGCTCGAATATCATACCGCTTGACGGGAAGTTTTCTGTTACTTAGTCGTATACTATAAGATAATCGGTATATTTATTTTAATAATTGCTCTATAGGTATTTGAACGGCTATAATATTTGGATATTTGTAAACTTTAGACATTTTGATAATTGAAAACGCGGGTCAAAAGAACTAGGATTATTACGGACATAACATGGGGAATATTCTTAACCACTAGAACGATCACGTTGGCCAAATTTAGATATTAAGCGAATAGACTAGCATTAAGCATAAAAATTAGTATTAAGTAAGGTAGGTCCTCACACTGGCGACGGAGACCAGGAGGATGTAAATTAACACGAAATATTATTTAAGTGAGTAGGAGAATGTACGGGACCCTTACACTGGGCCTTTACAAACGCGAGGGCGGGATCACTTACACAGGGGTGCATTGCGACCGGGAGCGCTCGCACAGGGAAAGTGTAAGTTCCGCGATAAATTAGAAATAGTAATATCAAAATTATATATAAATAGGCTTAGAAAAGTCGAAATCATCACAAGACACAAAAAATTGTAATAATGTAATCCTATAAAGAATTAAATTAACAGCAAAAATGTCAACTACCTCCGCATATTCATTCCCCAAAGAAGTCTGGGGACTGCGGAGTTAGTTAGCACATGAGTTCTGACATACCACTGTAATAAAACAATGAATTGTGTCTCGATGATCTAAAAGGTGCGTGAAAGTCAAACAGACCAACAATCTGGGGGCAGTCTATCATACCATTGATGATCCAGTATAGAAATATAAGATCGGTCTCACTGGTAAGTTTAACAATTTCAACAGGATATCATAATTGATATCCTCAGAGCGTATATTTAATTTAAAATTAAGAAATCGTAGAAACTTTCTCTGGATTCTTTCAACCGCCGTCGAGTGCACAATAAAATGTGGAGACCATATGACTGAATTATATTCTACCCGAGGTCTGACCGGAGAAGTGTAGAGGACTTTATGAAAATAAAATATAGCTATACATCTTTTACAACTTATACAAACTTTACAAACAAAAACACAAAAACAAGTAGCTTGTTGGTGTAGTGGTCAAGATGTTGGCCTAGGGATCTAGTGGTCGGGGGTTCGCGCCTCGTTCCACGACACCAGCAAGTTAGTCCTATTTTCATAGCACAAGCATTTAGCTTAGTTTTAAAATAGTAAGAATATTGATGTGACATGTATTCCGTGTACGCATCTCTAATTAAAAAAAAAAAAAAAATACAATACTGTTCATCATCTACGGCTGTCCACGAGTGCCCCGCTCATCGGGATTCCATTTATATACCAGTTATAGCATTTAAAATATCAGAGACAAGATAACGCGTTCTCATTCCTCTATTACTATCATCATTAGACCTCTTTTATGAGCTATGGAAATACATGACAGTGTGCAAATTGTATTTCTTCCACCAACGCAGAGTCGAATTTAAAGGTTAGACTTTATTTAAACACTTTACAGAGAGATTTAATTAATTTCTTTAAGGATAACTTTATACAATCGATATCCCAAACATAATGATCATCTACCGCCACTAGGGCCTTTTATACCATAAATCATTGCTTAATCTAAGTTAACTTAAATATGAAATAGGGATGTGTACACGGAATACATATCATATCAATATTCTTACTATTTTACTATAAAAATATGTCCAGCTTGCTGGTGAACGAGAACGAGAACCCCCGACCACTACATCACTAGGCCAGCGTTTTAACCACCACATCAACAAGATACTTTAAGGGAAGATTTTTGACTGTTTATTCTAAACAAACGAAAACAATAAGAATTTATATCAAATTAATCTAATTTGATTAACCAAAATATAATCAAGTGTCTGGCATGTAACACGCACCTTGACTAATCATTTGGGAACCCCAAAATTTTATTTATTAAATTTAATCAATATACATGGTGGCTCAAAAAAAGTGCGAACATTTCGTAAATTGTGATATAATTACATCAAAATTAGTTTAACTATATCAAAAATAGCTTAAATAGTTTACTAATTTACTTACTTACCTATTTACCTATATTACGTATTATTTCGACAATTTCCGATCACCATCTTTGATTATTAATTTTCCCATTGTTTATATTTGGTTTCTTCAAATTGTTGCCCAGAATGACAAAAATCATTGCAGAAGACCGTATTCTGATTAAAAATTTGCGAATTGAAAAACTTTGGGGTGCTGGGAAAATGATCAAAGAGTTTCAAAACAAAGCTTAGAGTATAGCTAGACATTACAGCGGGACGGAGCTCCATCTCACACAGCCAGAAATACAATTAACTTTCTTCGTCGTGAGAATATTAATTTCAATTTAATAATTTTATCGAGCCAGGCATGTGGCCGCCTTAGTGGCCAGTTTAGATTTAAACCCAGTAGATTATGCAATATGGGGTGTTTTACAAGAAAAAGTCTACCTTCGGCGAAAATTTACTACAGTTGATCAGCTCAAGTTGGCAATAATTGAGGAATGGAGAAATCTGGGGCAGGGCTTTATTGACAGAAGCATGAACGAGTGGCGTAGGCGCTTTGAAAAAGTCGCTGGGAAACAAAAAGGATACATTTAACATGATTTCTGATTAGCTACATATTGACCAAAAAAATTACATTAAGAATTATAATTAATTATATTTATTTTAAAATAACTCATGTATTACGATATGTTCTCACTTTTTTTGGGTCACCCTGTATATTACGTTCATAATAAGTCTTCCTGTTCGCATAATTATTTATTATTTCAAAATGTAAAAAACACTACCCTACCAATTTGGGCAGAGATCCGCATTAATTTAGTCCTGGGTTGTGGCTAAACTTAGAATTGAAGAAAAAACCAATTATATCCTATATTTTAAACATTTTCTGAACCACTGTTCGTAATTTCACAAAAAAAATGTTTTAATTTTTCATTAAAATACGCTAGGCGAGTTAAAACTGCACAGATATAATTTATACTCTTTTCATTTTCCCGTTTAATTTTATGCATATTGTTAAAACTTTAGGACAACACTCTTTTTTACAAAATTTCTCCATACATTTTTTATGTCTAGGCATATTCAATATCATTTTAAAGGAAGCACTGCTAATTATTCCATTATTTGCGAAAATTTACGAGACATTGTTATATAGGTACTGTAATTTATTTTAAAGATTTTTCTGACAGCACCACCGAGCAATTTAAAAATCATAGAAAAAACGGCATAAAAATAAAAACTTTTCCGAAACAGCTGACGGCCTCTTATCTATGCTGACGGCTCTCGCGGTAATTTTGTACTTAGGTATATTATTTATTATTTACGTTAATTTTCAGTACTTATTTTATACAGATATAGACATTTTGGTGATAACATTAGTCTTATACATATAACCCATGCGCTCCTCCGCGTACACCGATCTGTCAAAACTAGGATGTTATTGTGTCCGCATTTATTTGGAATAACAACTAACACCGCCGACAACCGCAGTATAAATTATTATTATTATCTGTGGTCTTATTCTCCAGCTTCTTTATCAAGTAATTGAAGATGTAGATAAGGAAATAATTTATGCTTGTTTGTGTTCCATTGTTTTACCTCAATTATTTGGTTAATAGTTTACAGCAGACTGAGCGAAGGACGCGACAGACTCCATGAGAAAGATGTCGTCTCAGGTGCGTATCTTTTCTGTCTTTTTTTTGTGTTATTTAGTATCTAATATATATTTATTAATCGTGAATTTAGTCCGCCTTAGTTCCTGGCGTGGGAGAAAAGCCCATTTAACTTTTCGTGATAAGCATCAACTTAAACAGAAGAGGTTCATGCCTTTGTAGGGTTTCTTTTATTCCTCACTATCTAATGTATTTGTCAATTATATGCTGTGCCACAAAGAAATTTTTTATTGCTCAATTACTTCCTCTGTCTATGAGTCACATATGTTTTAAAATTTGTTTCATAACATACAATTTACAAAATGTGTCAGTACAGAACTAGCATGATTTTTTATTTCTAGCCAGTACTCCCATTTTTTAATTATAAAAAGAACAGTGTTTACACATTTCTCTATTTCTTAATTAATTTTAGCATATCCGTGTCAAATTCTTTTGAGAATAAAATGGTCGATCAAATCTTTATCAAACAGCTATTTTATTCTATACCTGTGGGTTGTGTTGTAATCAATTTTATCTTTTATCTCAAGGTTGTACATACCTAAACCAAAGCATTACATTTTTCCTGCATGTAAATAAAACAAATAATATGTAACATGTTCAGAAATCAGTAACCTTTATTTGAATGATGCAGAAGAAAGGTTATAATGTTTATATGTATAAAGTAATTTTTGACTACATAGAATACGATAATACATTTACTTCTCGTTCATTATATTACAAAAAAACAACTACAATAAAATCTCATCGGTCATCCGCCGCTACTCGTACAACTCAAGCATTTGTCCAACTTTTTCCAACATGCGGTCACACGTCAGTCAGTCACGCATTGGCTCTCGTCCGCTATTATTTATTTTATATCTATTCTTGGTTATTTAAAAATATTTTCATTGGAAACGAATGTAATCGTGGATCTAAAAAAAGAAGCGATTCAAAAGCGAAAGAAAAAAGCGATTCAACCAAGCCTAAAATGAGAACAACGATTGAACAGAAAAAATAACTTATTAAGAATTTTAAAAGTGGAACTCATGTCTCGGATGCCGCTCAGTAAAAAAAAAATAAGGTGTTATCAATTAAAAATTTAATCAATAATAATCATCTGATAGTCTAGAACGGATCAATCCAAGTTACAACATTTATTTGTGAAAAATTGATCTGGAATTTGTTCAAATTGCAATTCGAACAGCTTTCTGGAACAAATTGTGTGTGTAGGGTTCCACTATAAAGATTTCACTAAATATATGATAATAATTAATTTTATAAATATTAGCTAGTTAGTAAAAATATTGAATTTGAATAAAGATCACTAAAATTTGCTTTTGAGCAAAAATGTATTTTGTTTATTTTCATCTTGTTTTTTGTGTAATGGAAAGTTGGGCCGGAAATTATTTTTAAATACTCAAATCTCTCAAAAAATGTAGTGTTAGAGCAAGCGCACACTGAGGACAAAACAGTTGTACGACAGTTCGCCACTACTGTTCTATCATTTGAAACTTTAGTCGCCAGTGTGCGCACTGCCATACATTCTCATACTCTTACCATTACTACAGAACTGTCAGAAAGTCATCGATGTGCGCTCACACTTATTTAAAAACTGTATTGGAGCTGTTTTAAATAAAAAATATAAAACTATTAATTATAAACGATTTATAAACTGTTTGTGGATTGCTGTGCACCCAGAATATTTGTGTTTAAGTGTTTTCTGAATGTTGGTTACCATTAAAACAGATCTGCGTCAGAATAACGCGATTTGTAATATGCGCAAAATCCTGTGATTGAAAATATTATTAAATCTTATTATAGAGAACACATTCTTATTGTGAAGTTGTAATTATTCAGAACAGACAGTCTGTGATATTTGAAATACTAATTAAATCTATTAATTAAAAAGATATATGTACATATAAAATCAATTTTATCGAAAAATATTGTTGTTGCTACCAGGATAACAACAATATTATTTGATAAAATTGATTTTATATGTATATCTTTCTAATTAATACATTTAATTTGTATTTATTATAAAATACTTTAATCTAATCATAATGTTCATTAATTTCAGGTAGATAAGGTTGTTACAATTTTTCGAACCCTTGTTCAAATTCCGGCTCTTTCAACGGCTAAATTGTTTAATAATGGATTGGTTACTTCTGTGTGGTCGCAAAGGAACCTAGATCGGAATAAGCCCACCAAGATTGTCCTAACACAAACAATTGACCAAAACCTAGATTCAGTAGCTGATGCTCCATTTGGAATCGATATCACTAATGAGTGAGTATTTAATAAAATGCATGATTTTCCCATTTGATAAGAATGTCATAATGTAAGGTTCTTTTTAAAATTATTATTACGAAGTAATATACCATTCTAATTTTTTATAATATTTCTAATTTTTAACATGTATTTTGCTTTTTCTGAACTATTTTAGTAAGTTTTTAAGTAACTTTACTGCATATTTCCTATTTTTTTATTGACTGACACCATCTACCATTTGTCCATCACCAGGACTAGTATCCGTAATGATAATGAGGTTGGAAGCACGCCAGAAGTATTGGAAAAAATCATCATGAAAGACTCTATTTATTATCTACAAGCTTATGTTTATTTACTACTGTGTGTTGTTAAAAAGTTTTGTGCTAAATACATATTTTTTTGTAATTATTTGTTTAGAATCATCACTGCCGTATCACCGCAGGAGAATCTGAAAGCTGTCATCAAGGAACAAGGGGACGCCAAAGAGGTGAAGAAGCAATATTTGGAGATATGGAAGAACAGACATCAGGATCGCTCCATTGATTTGCCCGCTCTTGAAATTCACGGGGATGTGTATGCTGACAGTAAGGATATAATTAATCCTACTTCTGTTAGTTATACAAATTAACTATATTATGTAAAAACTGTGCTGTAAAGTAGATGTTTCACTTTTATAATATAATAACACCATATTTCTTTGATTATAAGATGCCATAGATTATAACACACATTTTAATTTCAGTACTACCAATAGAAAAATTCTTTGGTATGATAAAGTATATCTAACAAATAATTTTATTATAATAGAATTCAGTTTAACAATAGTAACCATTTATCAGTTTCTTCTGAATCAATATCGGAATCTGATAATTCTGAGCCATCAATATCTGCGTATCGATAATAATAGTGGCCTTGCATTTTGAAAGTGTGTGAAATCGCCCATTCCGCTTTACTTTCCAAAGAAATTGGAGAATGCAATAACGGTTAAACTTGGAGACGGGGTTTCCGTGTGATACTGTGTGCAAAGCATGAGTAAATTTAAAAAAAAAGTGATTTTATGGTGTTTCAATTCTAAGATTTACCCCTTTTTTTAGTAACTATTATAAACTAATATTACTACTTATATAAGGAAAAGGTGCATTTCAGAATTGTTAAATTATTTTTTTAATTATTATAATTATTGACAGTGTATATATACATATATGTATAATGTTGCTAAGAATTTTGTCAGCAAAATAAACACTTCATTCGTTGCCCTATGTTGTATTATATATATATATATATATATACACTAGCAATAATAAACATAATATATTTTTATTTCAGCTGAATTTGGCGGTTTGAATTGGGACAAGGAAGAAACACGCATTATTTACATAGCTGAAAAGAAACTGCCCAAGTCTGAACCATTCTACAAGAGACAGTCCAAGACCAAACCGAAAGAATCCAAAGAAGATGAAACACCGACAAAGGTCTTATCTTTTCTTTCACACTTATTCAATTCGCAAACTCTCTTTGAGGGTAGTAATGATTTTATATTTTTTTTGTTTTCGCACATATTAAAATCTTTATTTAGTACATGTATTAAATTATTAATTCAGCTCTCTAATTCTGAGATGCGATTTTATTGTGATCTATATTTCATTTCATATACCTGCAACTCATGGCGTTTAATGAGTTAAATACTGAACAAATATATATATATATATATATGCAAAAAAAGAAACATTCTTATATAATTTGTATAATCAATTATTGTGACAGTTTTTTAAAAATATTTATTTTGTAATTTTTGCATTTGCAGGGCAACGAATATGTATACAAACAAGAATGGGGAGAGCAGCTGGTGGGCAAGCATCTCTCGGTCGCTGTGATCTGTCATGTTGATTCTGAAACATTTACCGTGATTGATTGGCTTCCGGAGAGCTGGTGTCCTGGACAAGTCAGTTCTTATCTTATTTATTCTTATATAATATTTTTCAATTATTCAATCCCACAATTTCTTAAATATGTCAACTACATTGTACAAGCACTACTGTGATGTCATATTGGCTTGAACATAAATATTAGATGTACATGGAAATGCATAATGTATAGCTTAACTCACCAACTACGCTTGCCTAATGAAGCAGAGATTTACAACATTTTAAAATGATATATTACACCCACATATATATATATATATATATATATGTGGGTGTAATATATCATTTTAAAATGTTGTATATATATATATATATATATATATATATATATATATATATATATATATGAAATAAAATATTATATATATTATTACGTTTTAAATTGCATACTTTATACTTGGTTAGTTTTCATTTATTAATTGATTTAGAATAGTTATCAATGATTTTCATATGGTGTCATTGTATGAATTTTTGTAATATAGTGATTTAAAAAAAATATATTTTATGTTTTTGTATTCATGAATCGTGATTGTTTTATCAGGTGTTATGGTCCCCAGAATCAACTTCAGTAGTCGGCGTCGCCTGGGAAACTGAGCCTAGAAGACTTGGACTCATATTCTGTACAAACCGTCGCAGCTACATATTCAACACTACCCTAAATGGAACAGTCAGTGAGTTCGTATTACATTTAAATCTTCTGATTTTCCATGATTTAACATGTAGTTATTTGTCTCTTTTCTAGATTTTACATAATAATATGGGGAATAAACGTTCAACATTTCCTTATTTTCTCTTTTGTCTCTAAATTCAAGTTATCAAGGTTATTCTTTTTTTATATTGGGTTGTCTAATAAGTCTTCGCAGCTTTATCAAATTATTTATTATAAAACAAAAATTGGATGGTCTGGTATCAAAATAGTTTTTGAGCCAATTTCTGGGGTCATCGTCGTTGTTGAACATAACACCGCGCATTTGTTTGGAGAGCGACCGAAATAGGTGATAATCTAATGGAGTGAGATTGGGATTGTAGAGTGTAGTTAACTACTGGATGACCATTTGAACCTTAATTAAAGGCGAAAAGAAATATGTGTCGAAAATGTTTGTTTTTCTCAACTGGACACTCAATTATTTAAGCCCAAAAATTAAAAAAACTATAAGATGCGGGAAAATAGTGACATTGACATTTTACAGATTTTTTTTTTAAATCGCAAAGACTTAGATGACCCAATATATTTGAATTGCCTCATATATATTCTACTTGATCGTGATCAGGATTTGACCTTCAATTTAATTCATTAAATTAGACTATGACTAAACCCCTGACCTAGTCAATTTACAAAGGCAAAATGATTATCTACAGAGTATTTTTTTTTTAAATACTTTGTTATTTCTGTGATTATAATTGGCGAGTTTACCATTGGTTTACCTCGCGATCTTAATATCTTTAATTTTACAAAAAAAATCTGTGGATTTGTTGTTAAATATATATGACACATAATCACAAGTTTTGAGCAGTTCATATTTTTATCACAGTTTGACTTAAATAAGAGTGGTTCCGAGCATTTAGTGTAAAGTTTGTCGTAAAATTTTATTTTTACTCTTGGTCACTGGATTTTAATCTATCTTAAATACATTTTGTGTAAATTATTTGATCATTTGTTTCCCAGACAAAATATCCGAAGAAGGCAATGCTGTGAGATCTCCCCGTTTCAGCAGCGATGGAAACTATCTGGTTTGGTTACAGAGGAAGATTGGTGGACCTCACCACGCATGTCATCAAATTGTTAAAACACCTTGGCCCGTTGAATCTAATGTAAGCTATATCTTGTTTGAAATATTAATAAATTGTTTATTACGGAGCGGACAAATCATTTCTTCCGTAATATCATTAACATTGACGTTTTTCTCTTAATTTGTATAATTTTCATTAATTGAATATGTATATGTATTACCTGAACTCTTTTTCAGTCAAAAGTGGAGACTGTTATTGACATAGTCCATACAGAGATTGCTATCAAAGAAGGTAAAACATTTACCGGAATGTACGCCCAAAGCTTACCAAAGAGATGTTTTGCCTCGGATGGAAAACGTTTGCTTTTCTCTACTCTTCAAAAAACTGAAGTTAGAAGCTATGTGGTTGACATTAGTAAGTGGTTTTTAAATTACTTTATAATTAATGGCACTTAGCTCATTGAAGACACAGATGTTTATTAACATTCTCTGAGATCCTATGGCACAATCTTAGAAGAAACTCGAGATTTATCAACGTCATGTTTTGTGTTTTACGTCATTGTGAAGTTAATCTACCTGGAGTTGGAACTCGTTCTAGCTTGCTACAACTACCAACCAACTAATGAAATATTAATTTAGGAGAACACATTTTTGTTGTGGAGTTGCATTTTCAGAAAATAGTTCTGTGGTATTTTAATACAAATTAAGTTAGTCAACTAGAAAGATATACAGAAAAAAAAAATCTATCGATAAAATATTTATTTTAGATTGTTAACTTTGTTTTATTAACCACTTAATGAATTAACCAGTTTTGATATTTACAATATTTTTCGAAACCGATAGATGTATTTAATTCATTAGGTGGTTAATAAAACATAGTTAATAATTTAAAATAACATTTTTAACCACAAAGTTGATTTTACTAATCTTTAGAAAAAATATTTTGTTGCTACCGGGTTTCGAACCTGGACCTCTTCCAGTGGAGAATGTGTTTCCCCAAACAGAAAGAGGTCCAGGTTCGAAATCCGGTAGCAACTAAATATTTTTTTGATAGGTGAATTTTTTTCTGTATATCTTTCTACATAGTTGATTCACTTAAAAAATATTAATTGTCAAAGAATACAAGCAAACTCTGATTTTTGATGCATGTCATATAATAAACCTATTTTGCTAACTTGTATATTTAGGAATAAATTATATGATTAAAGTACAAGCTCTGTGAGTTAGTTTTGGAAATAATAAAAATATTTTGTTAACACAACTTTATGTTTACATATTAATTTTTAATTAAATATGCATACATTTATATTCCTGAAAATACTAAAATGCAAAATCTTTTTTGACTCAGTATTTTTACAGCAAACACTATACATATGATTTATTATATTATCCAGATACTGGCGATATAACCGATATATCTGATAACTCATTCCCATGCAGCACTACAGTTGTCGATGTTCACCAAGATATTATTCTAGCTTCAAGGAGCTCCATGAAACTGCCATCTCAGGTATATTGCATTAAAATTACATATACAATAATATTATTTTTCATTTATGGCTTTGCGTTCCTGAAAATGGGATTTAAAGCTTAATTTTATTACCTTACTCTTACATCATCTTCAATGGTCTCCAATTTCCTTTCTTAATTGTAATGAAAATTTTTAATTCAATATAAAAATATTATCATGGTTCAAAAATTCAATGTGTATCCATTTAAATAATTAAACATCTTATATTTTAATGAAAATTTCATTTGAACTACTAAACTCTTTTGGTAGCTCATTATCGCACGATTGCCAGCTGCCGGTGAAGAAAGTACCATTAAATGGAAACTTCTGAGCAAAGAATCTGTTCCACTTCCTGATGAAGTTAGTTCAGCAACCCTCAGGTACCTGGATCTGAAGCACGAGAATGTTGATGAACCAATCAGTAAGTTGTATCTTAATTTAAAAGCTTGATACTTATCCACATAATTCTTATCCTCAGGATTCTTCAACATGCTAAAATGAAAAATAATTCCGTTCTACCACCAACTATCATTTACCTTACAGAAGATTTCACAGCCCTGTTCATGGGGGGAGCCCAATCGGAAGGGCAAATTCAGCCCCTTATCGTGTGGCCTCATGGTGGACCCCACTCTAGCTTCGTAAACAGTTACAGCTTGGAAACTGCTTTGTTCACTATGCTTGGTAAGACTGCATTCATGTCATATTCCTTTTAACAAGACAAAGAAATGCTTGTAATTGTTATACAATTGAGGATATAAAATACGAGCATAAACCATTAAAAAACGTCAACTGTTCTGCACATATAATTGAAATTTATAATGTTAAATAATATCTCTGCCTCCTTGCATCAAAAGTAAACACTGAATGTAACTGTCTATTTTACCATTATGTAATAATTTTTTGGTTCATATTATGCAATTGAATAAAAAATTATCTTACATATTAAATATTTCAGATCACGGATAATCAAGAGTTTACTGTAATTCATTTTCATGTTTCATATGTGTACCATGAAAGCTGTTTATGTATATATCTATGTCAAAATTCAAGATACATATCGATACCTTAATCTGCAAAGCAGCTAAATCCATTTTTCTAAAATGTACAGGAGCAACAAAAAACAGTTTAATTTTGTAATTAAACAGATTACGAAAATTCCAAAACATACTTTGGTATATTGTTTATGGAAAAATAAGATGGTTGAGAAATTTTATTAATACATATTTTAATTTATCTCGTACTTATAGGGAATATTTGGAATTAGCTGAATTTCTTTATCAAAATTATAAAATATTTTTCAGAGTAATGTATAATGTAGTGCAACCATTATGATTTCCATGGACGTCCTTTATTTCTGGTGCCATCAACACTTGTGTCATGTAAACGTTAAGGTTTTTGCTAAAATCAATCTAAGGTTTTTCAACATGTATACTTATTATTTTAAAACACTTGTTTTAAAATTGATGGGAATTTTTGGCTTTTAGTGTACCATAGAACAATAAAAGAGAAAAATAATGACATCAAAAATGGATTTTTGACCATAGGTGGAGTTAGTTGCTTTGCAGATTAAGGTATCGATATGTAAATTAAATCTCTCTTATTGATGCAGCAACATTTGTGGAATATATCTACAAGTATTTTTTAACACATGGACTATTATTTTTAGGTTTCTCAATAGTCCAAATTAATTTCCGTGGATCTACCGGTGCTGGTGAAACGTCTTTGAAGTATCTCTCTTCTAGAGTCGGAGATGCCGATGTTAAAGATTGTATCCTCGCCACGGACAAAGTGATCAAACTGTTCCCTATAGACAGAGAGAGATGCGTTCTCTATGGGCGATCCCACGGGGGATTTCTTGTCACACATTTGTGCGGACAATTTCCAGATAAGTATGTGGCTGTGGTAGCCCTCAATCCGGTGACTGACGTCGCTTCTATGATGAATAGCACCGATATTCCTGATTGGTGAGGTTACACGCTGATTTCTTTTAACATCTAGGCTAGTGAGTTTCTGTCAGTAATGTGTGTACGGAGGAATGTTTAACTATGTATTTTGTTTCAAAAAATTTTATAATATTGTTCAGATGGCAGTATAATATTTATTTTACGACTAAATTCATAAATTCGGAAATAAAAGCCGCAGACGTACAGCATACTGCAATATTATTTTGAGCAAAAATGACATTTCCTTTTACAAAAAGTTCATATTATTATCCTGTCACAGTGTAGTATGTATAGATTGTGCGTACTGATGCTATTTGAATGGAAAAATAAAAATCACTAAATTACCAGTCCGGTAGATCTTTGGAAAAAACTATACACATAGATATCACTTGGTAGTATTTTTTTTTTATCTGAAAGTAACATTGTTTCTTAAAGGGGCAATTTTAAATTGCAAGCGGAATCCACATTCACCGTAGGAAAATGATAATATAACAACACAATTTTTATTTTACACAGGGTGTGACAGACTTAATTGATGATATTTTATTAGTTGATATGCGCTAAAATTTTTAATAAAAAATGTTCAGTATATGAGTGAGTTCCGTACAGTTTATGACATAGTCGAGTTATATTATTTATCAAAGTCCAATTAATATGGATAAAATCTTGTTTACGACCTACCTCAGTCGTACAATTTCACTAAAATATACTCAAATTGTCAGACAAATGACAAATACGGTGAGAGTTGCTGAAAATCCCTAATTGAATTTATAACATATTCATGATAATCTGTATTTGATGGTTTCACTCCACTTCTCTCTCCAAACCCCCCGCCAATCCCCTGTGGAAGTTTTTATATAATTTTTTTTATTTTATATGCTTCTCTTAAAGTATTGTGGATATGTTTATGTACCCATGTAAATACTTATGTACTAGGTGTTGTAAACAAAACATGTGTTACTTTGAACATAGGTATAATATAAAAATTTACAAAATGTTATTTAAAAATTTGATGTAAAATGCTCCATTACCAAGATAATACTCGCAGAGATGGATTAGACGAGTAGGACCATTTCCATGAATTCTTCGTTCACCTGAATTTACTCAACTTGACCATTGGCAACACCTAAAATGCAATATATATGAAAAGATTGCCACTACAATAGAATAATAATTGATAAATAGGCTTCAGATTGTATGTGATGAATTAAGACTAGATAGAGAAATGCTCTTCAGAATTCAATTGCCGAATGCTGATAAAAATGTGTCAAAGTAACAGGAAATTTAAGAATTGATTTAAGCACAAATGTTTTCTTCTATCTCAGTAATGGAACATTTGGATCAGATATATATTATATAATATTTTTTACCTTACATTTTTATACCTATATTTAAAGTTATTCATGTTTCATGTAGATCATCTGTATAAAAAATGTAGCCTTAAATAATAATTATTCACATCATGGTTAATTAATAACCAAAAAACTAAACAGTAAACTGAAAAAATTAAAACTGGATTTCGTTTGCAATTTAAATGAACACCTCAATTAATAGAATTTAATTAAAATGGAATCTAATTTCTATTTAGGTTTTTCAATATTACAAGTAAATTATCGAGGCTCTGCCGGACTTGGTGAAGATAATCTATCGAGTTTACCGGGAAAAATTGGTTTGAATGACGCCAGTGACTGTTTGCTTGCGATGACCACCCTGATAAATGAAAACCAATCATCGTTCAGCCATAAAGTTGCTCTCGGGAAATCGCACGGAGGGTATCTGGTAACCATGCTTGTCGGTTTGCACCCGGAGGTTTTTTCAGCCGCCGTCGCCAAGAATCCCGTGACTGAACTTGTTTCAAAATACAATACTTCCGATATACCAGACTCGTAAGTCTTGTCGATTTTTTTATTTTCCACACAACTGAACTGCAATTATTTTATTATGTTATTTTGTGAACCAATTCTGTTGTGATTGAAATTAATTAATAGAAATTAATTAATTAATTGTGTCTGTAATTAATTATGAATTGATTTGTGGTTTTATTGTGTGCGGTACTATATTATTGGTGTGTAATAATATTGTAGGAATTTGCAGTGTTCATAAATCGGAGAGTCCAAACAGGGAATTTAAATAATGAGTAAGTGGTTGCTACAGATCTCTTAAGATAATTAAAAACTCTACAAAAATAAGTGTCAGATTTTTCTAATCATGCTGTGTTATTTTCTGAAAAATTTATATTTCACACGGTGTAAACAGAAAAATTAAAACAGTAAAGTACAGTAATTTACAGTAAAGTAAAAATAAGTAGATGAAAAGTACAAAGCAATTGTTTATATTTTGTTCCTATAATACATCTGATATCTCAACTCTACTTCCACTCCTATTAAAATTGTCTTTTTCCATGGCTATAGGGCATATTTTCGCAGACAGTAGATGGCCAGTGCCTGACTGACCAAGGACAATATCAGTTGTTAAACTGCTATAGTAATCTTCGTTTGAATGTTAATGATTTTTAAAAATTAAAAAAGTCACTTAACACGTTCTGTGGTGACAACGCTTTTTTCAAAACATGAACCTAGGTGTATGTCTAGCATGTTTTATGATACTATTCATTTGATTATGTTACAAAACAGTTCATCTCCATGATAGCGGGTCCATTAAATCCTCATCACAGAAATGTCAGTCAGTAAAACCAGATTGTTTGTCATGTGAATTTTAATTAGCAGTGAATGTGTTAAGCATAATTTTTTATTTTATTTTTATGTTTAATTATATGTAGAGTGAAACAATACATTTTTTTATACAGAGGTTACAGAAATGTCTTGGATTTTTATTTTATTAAGCCGTTAATTAAGACTAGACTAATTATGTGATGCTGTGGATATTTGACCATTAATATTACATTTCTCCAAAATGTTTTAATGTTTAGTTGTGTTATGTTTCTTGCTCGTGTTGCTAAATGTGTTTTATTTTAAAGGTGTTCCTACGAAGCTGGCTCAGAATTCAATGAGGTGGGGCCCGTCAGCGAAGAATTACTTCTGAACATGAGGAAAGCGTCTCCGCTGGTACACGCCCACAATGTGAAGGCCCCGACACTCCTTCTTCTGGGATCCAAGGACAAAAGGGTGCCATATTTCCAAGGATTGGAATTTTTCCAAAAGCTTAAAGCTAACGGCTGCAAAACCAAGTAAATATTTCTTAACAGTGTAGATGTATGATTCGATGCAGTTTTTTTAGCATTTATTGAAAATCAAAAATCTATATGTATACCTTAAGGCAAAAATCTGTAGCTCTACAAGCCAGACATAGGCAGAAGTTGACTTAGTTGCTATAGCCTTTCAGTGAGTTGATGAAAGAATGACATAAATATCATTTTTGGTCCACCGAACCTAGAAATACATAAATTTTATTTTTAATCTCAATCCGATCCAATCTGGTTCAGATGGTAATTAATTCATTTAATTTGAAATAATGATTTTTTTAAGTTAATATTTTTTATCTAAACAGTAATGATGTTTTTCTATACTTTTAAAATTGTTTTTTTAGTAGTAGTTTTATTAATTAAATTAGTTAGATTTCGTTTGATGAGACATTTATTAAATAAACTAAACTTTGTACAGCACTCACAGCTGAGTTTTATTTTTCTCATGATTATGGTTTAGAGAGGAGCAGTCCCTCTCTTCACCAACTGTAAATAACAAGTAAAGATTTCAATTTACACTGCCCCCTTGTTGTGATTAAAATATAGCTCAATTTTGTGGTTTATGTAAAAAATAAAAATACATACTTACAACATATTTATTTTATTGTGTTTCAGAGCTTTGGTATATGAAGATAATCACGCCCTTAGTACCAGTGCTGTAGAGATTGATCAACTGATCAACAGTGCCTTGTGGCTGCTTGAGCATACTCAATAAAACTACTATGTACTATTGTATTGCAATATATATACGCTATTTTTATATAATTGATAAATGTGACTTATCATTTTAATTAATAAATACTCTTGCATCATTGATTATTTAATTATATTAGATAAGATTTTTTAATTAATCAAATCTCACAATTGAATGTAAGCTTGTAGCAAAATTGGTCCTTTTCAACATTATACAATTTTAAATTCAATCGAAATAAAAACAATTTTGATAGATATGGAAACTTACTAATCATAGTAATGATGAAATTCGAAACAGGAGTATTGTGAATGCCATCATTTAAGATGTCATGTTAAAAAAATATTTACGCAATGCATAAATTAATGCAATACAACTAATTTTAGATAATTTATTATTTGACAGATTATATTTTATTTATGTAATGTTTAAATTCATTTTTAAATATACATCATTTTATTTTTGATTGAATATTTTATTAGAATATTTCCCAACATTGATACCTGGAAATATTTAGTTTTATGAAGTTTTTTTTAACATAATACTAGCCTGCCCGCCGCTCCCCCACGGGAGCAAATACGTTAAAAGACTATGAAGAGTAAAAACAAAAAAGTTAAAACGATGAAAAAAAAATTCAAAATGAAAGTATCATAAAAACAAGTTTTCCATGTAAAGAAGACGATATGACACAAATTCACAGAGAAAATCATGTGTCCATGGAATAGCTCATTAATTCGAATTATAAGCAATGCTCCTATGTAAGACTAATCACCAACACTAGGTGTTTTGCAGATTGCGGATCGTAGACGCCAGTCATTTATGCTCATAATTTTTTTTTTATTCATAAAATCGTGTTTTGTAAATAGTACACTTTTGTCAATCTCCAGAAATTTTTAAAACATAAATATTATCTAAACTCCCAGAGAAAATCATGTGTCCACGGGATAGCTCTTTAATTCAAATTATGAGCAATGCACCTGTGAAAGACAAATCACCAACGCCAGTGTTATGTAGATTGTCAATTTCGTAGGCGTAGCCCATTTATACCCATTAAAAAAAATATATATTTATAAAATCCACTTTTCTTAGAAAATTTAAAAAATGTTAAGACAATGTGTTAAATAAGACTTGTAAGACACATGCACTGTTATCGATCTTCAGATTTTAGGAAAACAATAATTGCGCTAATACTCATTGAGAAAACCATAAAAAATAATGTGACAAAGTGTAAAAATAAGAAGACGAGAGAAAGATAAAAATCACACGTTTATCTATCACCAGAAGGTATTCATTTAAATATTGCACTTAGACCAGCGGAGAATATTATAAAACCCGGTGTGATGGAAAAAGAAGAAGAAGTAACAACAAAGATTTTTTTAATGTAACATATTTATCTATCAATAGATATTCTCGTGGTGGTCACTCGCACTCGCATTCCTGCGCCTTTGTTTCTTTAACTACCTTATTTCTGAAGTAATTATCTCGGATCCTTTTTGTTATTGTCGACATTTATTGCTTCAGATCCATGCTAAATGGATGCGGTAAAAATACCCACGTCACTCACATGACATATCGCTTAGTATGGGTGGTCATTGTGTAATTATTTCGCCCTTAGACAAGATAAATTTTAAGAATAATGATGAAAGAAAAACAGCTCGTCTCCTGAGGAATGTGAATTCCTACGACGTCTTTTCAAGAAACACCCCGCTCTTGAGCCGTCATCTTGTCGCCATTGTTTCTACTTATTGGTTATTGCAAAATTTCCAAACCACTGAACCCTGGAGCAATTATGTTCGTTACCCGTTAGTCCGTTGTCAAAACCGATTACTTCCTCGCCGCTCGGACCACGTAGGTAGCAGAACGACACGTGGCTCTTACGCGCTCTCGATCAATTATTCATATTATTCCCATTGAATTTAGCGGGCCCGCGTCTTGAATCGAGTTTGGTTATAACATCATCGTTTTTAAAAATTTCTGTTTGGTTTTGATCCCGATCCCGAATAAAAAAGTACTTGATCTCTATGTTCGTTTCAGTTTTTCTCTATGATAAATGACAACAATATTTGTCTATTACCTTCTGTCCTTTTCCGGTTTTGCAATCTGTCAAGAAGGCGAGTTGATTTGTCACTTTCTAAGATTTTTATTATTTTATACGTAATCCTTTTATTAAATATTTAATCTGTGTTATAAATACTTCACGTAAATTGCAGTCTAACTTTTTCCGATAATATTTTCGCAAACGATCATAAGTTTACTCTGTCGATGTTTTTATAAATCCCGCTGTCGTATAACCTAAAATATTTGTTTTTTTTAGGAATTCAGTGCATTCGTCATGGCCAAGTCAAAAAATCACACTAATCACAACCAGAGTAAGTAATGCAAATGCCAATAATTATACCTTTTTGTGGTCACACATTCAGAAATCGTTTGTTGTTAAATTATTGAATAACTGACAGCACCTACTTCAATCTAACTTTGGATTTCTCATTCGCTAAGCGATTAATTGTTATTTTGTTTTAAATAATTTGTACACGTTTGAGTTTGTGTCGTCCAATAACCGTCATTTCAAAAAGCAAACTTATGTGGACTCAAAAACATCGTTGAATTCGTGTATTAATTTTTTCCTTGGTTTTACAAAAACTTGTTTGAAAATGGTTTTATGTTTTTAACATGTCGAGAAATCAAGACTATTTACATATCTCGACCTAGTTACTTCGGTAACTTGTTATTCTATCATGGTTGATATTTAAAATTATCATTGTTGATAAATTAACTTAATTTAAACTTTGTTCTGAATTTTTACACATTTTTTATGAAATTATGCTGTACACATATTTCGCCACCGAAAATTGCAAGCTATATATGTATGTATGTAGGGTCTTTTAATAGGGACGTTCAAAATTTGTTAGGTTATAGCAGCCATGTTGTTAAAGAGACATCTGTCAAATTTATTGTCAATTGTTAAGTAGTATATGGCAAATCACCACGGAAGGTTGAACAACGTGTGTAAATCATCAAATTTTATTATCAAAGTCACAAGCGATTTCTCGCTCGTGACTTTGATAATAAAATCTCGTGCGGCGGTGACGTGAACTGGCCACAGAGACCGTGCAATTTAACGCCTTTAGACTTATTTCTTTGAGGCTATCTTAAATCGCAAGTCTTTACGAATAAGCCGCAAACAATTGACCCCCTCAAAGTTAACATAACAAACGCCATCCAGCAAATTTAGCCAGATTTATGTGATAAAGTCATAGAAAATTGGACCTCCCAAACCTGCCACCGAACAAAACAGCAGCGGATATTCGAACAACGTTATATTCTACACTTAATGCCATAAAATATACTTTCAAATGAAAGAAAAATTGAGTGAATATCTCACACACAACCTGTTTAACTTACATTTTAAAATCGAGCGTCCTCGTTGAAAGACCCTATATATAAGTGAACTATCAGGTTATTATTTTTTTAAATATATATATAATAACCTGATAGTTCACTTGCAACTGTAAGCGTGTAGGTGGGTTTCTTGGGGGTGTTCAACTTGTAACTTGTACCCAGATTGGGGCTATTATCTGGAAGAATCTGCCTTCATATAATTCTACTACCTGTTTCTTCCAGCTCTAATTGATGTTAATTCAATACACAATAACATTTAATTTCCAGACAGAAAGGCTCACCGCAATGGTATCAAAAGGCCGCAGAAGTTCAGGTTCGAGTCTACCTTGGGGGTAAGTTAACCCTTTTTATGATGCTCTACAGTACAGCAGTGCTCAAAACTAATTTGATATTATAAATGATTGATGATGTTTCTTATAGCCTACTAATCTCAAATGGTATCAGGATAGAGTGCCACATTTTCCAGTCTATATAGTTCTCTCGATTGTTTTGGTAATCTATAATATTTTTGCAGCCTACTAAAACATAAAAATTTTAACAGTATTTCCTTTGTCAACAATTACATAAAGCGTAGTCACAATTTTTAATTATTTCTCGCTTACAAAATATAATAATATATTATGAAGCAGAATTATCTTTGTTCCTAACTGCTGTTAGCATAGTAATAACCTTGTCTTTTTTGTCTTTTTTTTTCAATTATTTTGTGAGAAAGGATGCCTGCTACTCGTATCACAGTATCTGAACATATTTACTGAATCATATTTGAGATTCATATCAATCAAATGTGATTATTAGTCAGGGGAGGCCTCCAGTATCATGTTTTTGAAATTTAAAACTCTGCATAAACTTGCATTATAACAAATCCGCATTCATTGAATCCACATTAACCGGATATTATCTGTATAAAATCAATTTCGCAGACATTCATCTTAACCATACATTTTGTTTTATTCCAGATGGATGCCAAATTCTTGAGGAACCAGAGGTTCTCCAAGAAGCACAACCTGAAGCCCCAAGAGCAGAAGAAGAAGGCTGAAGAGAACGCAGTCAAGAGACAAGAGCAGAAGAAACCGTAGATACTAAGATTTTAAACAAATAATGCCTGTATTTTGTGTTTGCATGAACTCCTATGATATTGTATTATTTCTTACAATGCTGTCACAGGTTGTCTTGTTTGTGAAAATATAAAATACATTCTAATGTACTTTGTTTCATTTCATTCCTTATGCTGAAATATTACAACTGCTGCACAGTAATTATAAATGGACATAATATTATTACAATTGTAATAATTAATTTTAATATTAGATGTACTGGAAAAAATTCATTATTTATTTAATCAACTTAAACTTTATTTTTCCATAATTTTTTTTTACAGTTTATTACAAAATATAATTACTCTCATTTTTTCATCTTTCTGCTTATTTTTCAATTCCTTGTAGAAACTTTCCAGTTTTGAATTTAAAAAAGTTAACAGGTGGTTTACCACATCACTATAAATTTTTTTCCTCTTAATATGTATTCATGGACCTAAATAGGTAGTAGTCTGATACTTTAAAACTTCTTGACACATCTTATTGATTTTATCACGTGTCATTTTTGCCTTGTGAGAATGTATACCCATTCTGTTTGTTTTAAATGTTCCTGTATTGTGGACCATAGAGATGCAACTCCCTGCAATAACTCGTCGATGGTTTGCCAAGGATCTGATTCCACCAGAGATTTTAACAGGTGATAGTCGAATTTTGAGGGTCGTCCTGATCTAGGGGTGTCGTTCGAATCGTTATCCAATTTGAATTGTCGGAATCAAAACCGACATGTTTTCTGTCAGAACTGCCCCACCAACTGCTTATAATTGGCCTTGGTGGCATTCAAAATAAAGCAGCATACAATGCTTAACGTGTTCTTCACATGCTTCGGGGTTTGACATTTTATCCTTAACATTAAAGTAGAATTTATGATACAAAAAATAAAGTCAAGGAACAGTACTATAGAAAAAAAAACCTCCGAATATGTTCACTTCACTGTGTCTGGCACAAACTGGCCTCAAATACAACATGTAAAAATAATGTATTGATTTCTGATACCCTTAATATTTCAGTATTAAAATTGACCAATTCATGATGCACACCGTGCTCTCGCCGAACACAGAGTTCTATCAAAATGTGTCCCATTTTCGCTGGTGAGGTATTTCATGGTTAATTTTAAAAAAAGCAAATTAAATTTTATTCATGCGCACATTAGATTTTTTTTTAATATACAATATTAACAAGCTTTTCAGTCGTGTAATTATTACTGAAATGTGTTTGGTAGAAATAACCAAATTTTTTATGTAATGCTGTATTCATATGGCCTAAAATTTCATGAGTACCAACAAATATCTATGCAGTTATGAAATCAAAACTATTTATTTTCATTACAAACTTGCAGTTCGTTATTTCTTGATCATTAACAATGCCTAGACTTATTTAATTTATTTTTAAAAAGTGGATGAAAAGTTACATGTTTCTGATATTTTAAATAGTGTGGTTGTAGCATATATGTATTGGTATTACTGATGTTCTTTACTCGCTCAAAAATTGAGAGCATTCTGAGAAATCACATTTGATTAAATGATTAAATATACATTTTTTATTACTCAACATGAGCGATTTTAATGGTTGGACTGCAATTTATTCTATTTTAAAAATTCTACAATTTTATACATATGGAGATTCAACAGAGAAAACTAAAATTTGGAGCAACCCAATCCATATAAATAAGTTATTCAAATAACAGGGCCTTTGAAATGGTTTTCTAAAAATTACAACATTTTTCAGGAAATAGGCACAGTATATTTAAATCAAATATCACACTTGAATAAACCAATACTTTGTTATATGGTTTTTCACTATAGCAGTATTTTTAAATTATAGCTAGGCTTCGAATTGCGGCTCAGAATTTGTCAATAGGTAAATAGCCAAAAAAATACACTTGTCAGAAATAAACATTTTACTTAAAACAAATCAAGAAGATGAATGCAGTGTTTTTTGAGGCATTAGGAATGAAAAAAATGTTGCACCAATTTTTTTCTATCATGTCCTTCCTCAACAGTGGGTGGAGCTGACGACAGTATGCGATTTTTATCTCCCTCTTCAGGCTCTATTCAGAACTGTTTAACATTTTAGTTATATATATTTATTTTTTCACGTCAGTCCCTCATGATCTGAGGGCTGTTGCCAGAGAAGTGCCTGTTGTCTCCACTTTGTCAGTCAACGGGTGGGGTTCTCCTCTTCATTCTTCGATGTGACCCGCCACAAGGTTCACCAAACCATCTTCCCTTCTCGTAAGATTCCCAAAAAATTTAAGGTTTCATCTCAGGAGAGTGGTCTGTCTTTGGTGTTCAGTTCCTGAAGAATGGAAACATCTGTGCATCTCACCATCCATAATATGCGTAGCATGATCTCCAGCACCACATCAAGGCGCTAATCCATCTCTCTCTTGCCTGTAAATAGAATGCACCAGAGACTGTGCAAGCCTGAGCTTCGTTGTCTTGGAAACACCGCAGTCTTTACATATTTTGTCAAGTCTGAACATAAAACTTTTTGTCATACCTTGGCTCGCACTACCGTCGTCAGTAATTATAAATCCGAGATATATTTTATAATTTTTTTTATTAATTGTACATATATAATGAAAAAAGTTGTAACTGTAAAATAAATGCATTTTTGACTAAAAACTTATGTAGCGATTTTCTTATTTTACTATGTAATTGAAATAGATCCTATGAAATTTGTATCAAAATAAATTATTAATTATACGGCATTTTGCTTTACGGTCAACTTTCTCGTAATGTATCTAGGCCGAAAGTGAGGTATTAGTGTACTTTGATGGTGTTAAAATACAATTTCATCCATTGAAATCAAAATTACTTATTTGTGTAACACGTTATTGGGTGCATGGAGTATAGTAAAATCAAGATTAATTGTATGTACATGGATGAGACTGACTCACTTATTTCGTAGATTCGTAATGGTTGATATGTATCAGTTTCGTCATTCTACTTCACGTACAAATATGACACAGAGTGAGTTATAAATCGATCTGCATTCAACTTTGTATGTGCTTTTGAGACAAGTCCCATTTGTCTAATAATAATGAAATAACAAAGAATAGAAATTAAATCTTTTGAGAACTGTTATCCATCACCATGATAAACGTTACATCGTGCTCCATGTCTTGTGCTAGATAATGTACATACAATATAAATTTGATGCCTTTTCTTAAGAGTGCACATTATATGTACAGCATAATTAGGCTCATTCAATGATGCTGGATTTGTCCAAGAATAAATATTTTACACATTACAAATGTGTGCCAATTGGATAAAAATGTCAGCATGAAATTGGTTCAAGCACTTGGCTGGGACCATATGGAAGAACTGGTTACAAAATAAAATGCTGTGTAATTGGCAGTGAGTGCAAACAATCACACAAGAATCATTGTTTTTGTAAAACTGTTTTATGTAGAACGCGCATTGTTCCCCCATGAAGCGATCTGTGACTAAATTTTCAAGGACCAAGCTTCCTCCTTTACGCAGTTCCTGCATAGAAATGATTTATAAAGTGCAAAAACTTATGGCCCACTCTATATAGACTTATGATTATATTTTATTTTGTAAATTGAGTCAAAACACTGTTTTATTCCACTATACTTTTCATTGTGTTAAACGATATAACATTTTCGAATAATCATGAAATTCCACAAAGTTTCACCAAAAACCTTTGAACAGTTATTATATTTTGAAACCTTTGACTCACTTCAAACCAAACCTTTTGAAGAACAATTATGTGTCAAACAGTATATACGAAAAACAAAACTACTCTCTAAAGCTCTAAATACCAAGACATATTAAAATTATTAAATTGAATGCACCATTCATTTTATGGGTATATTCCTATATGTAGATCACAAAGAGAAATAAATCAATAACAATTTTTTTTTGTTATGTGAATACCTCTATTCTCAGTTAAATAATAATTATAAAGCTGTTTGTTATAATGTTAAAAAAATATTTCTACATACTGTACATCAAAACCACAAGTAACACCATTTTAATGTTTTTTTTTCTTTCTGTAATTTATTATGCTATATAAATGGAAATCTATACAATCTGATGTTTTTCATTAAAATAACCCCTACCTTTTGGTAAGCAAAAAGATGGAAGACCAATTTTTTTTATTAAATATGATCAACTTTAAAATATTACTTGATACCACTTCTACGTTATAAGGGATTACCAAATCTATAAATTGGGGGGAATTTCTAATAATAAACCCTCACTAAAATACCTATACATAAAGTAAAAGTAAATCAAAGCAGAATACAAAAAGCGCTATTTTGGAAAGTTGGTCATCTATAACTAGCATCCACTTGCTTTGTTGGTACAAATATATTCTGGTATGGCACAAATATATATATGTAGATGTGTCAGCTTTTAATGTTTAATTAATTATTTTTAATTTTAATCATAGTTTTTAAAATAATTTGAGAACCAGACATTATTTTTTAATACGACTAGGTATATATGTAACAATGAGATTAATGTTGAGTTGGAATTTAGTCGGAGTCTTTTCAACAACTCTACAGTCCTGCTCAAAGTGTTTCCTAATATTTTCACTGCACACACAAGTCGTTCTAATATTTTTGGCTGCATTTGAAGCAAGGTAATAATCGCTATTTATAGAATTGTGTGATATACAGATGGGTTAATGAAGAATTAAATTTACACATTTACTGGTAACTAAAAGAGAAGTATTGTGCTTATAGATATGAAGCATTACATTCAAAATTTAGCCACTTAACTCAGGCATGAGATAGGGCAGGTGGGTTAAATGATGTTGACAAACAAAAAAAAAAAACATTTTCCATCATTATTGATCTGCATTAATTAAATTACATATATGTAGTTAAATTGTATCAAATAATGCCATTGTTTGACAAAATCTCAACCATTTACATGTTTTAACTGTTATTTAATTTAATTCTAAAAAATTTAATTACTAATGTTAAAAACTAATTAATTTCAATATGTTGGGCCAAAAATCAACTTTATTTAACAAGAGTGTCGCATATTGTTACATTTCTAAATAGTTACTTAAATATAAATCGTCAAAATATCATATACTCAATATCAGGTAAGTGAACAAGCGAAACGTTTCACATTATATTTTTATTGGTCCACTGTGTAGTGTGAAAAATTTGTTACAACTGCATTGCAGGTAGAAATTCGTACGTAATTTTAACATACTCATTGTGAAAGTATTGTTATCACAAATGGCGTTTTATTCATTCTTTTTGTAGCTCTGCTCTGCTTAGGTTTCACGTATGAATATTAACCGATTATAGCAAGCATTTGTTTTGTATGAATATTTGTAAATTTGTGTTAATTTCTAAATAAGATAGTGATTATGACGGTAAGAATTTATATACATTTAATAAAAGATTTCATTAAATTTCGCAATTAATCACTTTCAATAAATTTATATCTTTTTATATCAATATAGTCTTGATTTTTATTGAATACTACCATTTTATTCTCTTTTTAATAAATTTACTTTGACAGCATGACAATCTACAAATATTGAAATTTATAGAGGCATACAGACTTATTGTATATATAACATTATTTATATTTTCACGCCATTGAAATTATGATTTCTAATACATGTTACTTTATAAGGTTAATTTTATATCATTTACATTGTCCCTTTTTCATAATGATTTTACCATTTTTTTCAACATTGACATTAACAGGATGGGTTGTAATGTGTAACAATTATCTTATAAATTTTAATATTCTTACAAATAAATTAATTCATACTTTCAGAAAAATGATAGTGGTGATGAAGAGAAATCGGTGGAATCCAAAACAAATCCAGTATCAAGTAAAACCAGCAGCGGAGTACCATCAGAAAATGAAAATGAAGCTCCTGTTATAGCAATTGTGGTATGTTGATTTTGTGATGGAGAATAATATGTATATGTAGAGTCACTGGATTACCAAAGTAGATTACCTGTGGCCCGGAATTTTCTGACGTCTCCGACAGTGGTGCTTATTACAACTCTTTGACTATTCGGAATTCAAATTGACATTATTTTTTGCCTCTCATATTAATCCTTTACAGTTCCATTTCTCATTTTAAAACAGAAGCAGGATTGATCAGAAATTTACTTCATACTTATCATCTGGAAGCAAATATATATATATATTTATTTTCAACAACTGCAGAGATGTGTATTTAATATCTAATATCATTTTATAAATAAAAATAATAAGTTAAATAATGTTTCAAATCATAATATTATGATTGTCATTATTTTATGAGTGTGATTAAATATTTGCAGAAAACTTTTGATAATGATTATATTAATCCTTGTAAATCAAATATTATATGGCTTAAAAAAAATTTGAATTATGGTGAAAATAATTCATACGTAAAGAATTGTTTAATTTACTATACGACTAACGTAAGAAAATTTTATATGTTGTTATTAAGGGTGTTAGCAAAATTCTATATTTAGACCAGATCAAAATTGGTTCTTTACTATGAAATTTGTAATATTTTTTAACTTCTAATAATGTATTAGAAAACTGGTGTCGAAATAATACAGATTAATTTGCAGCCCAAGATTTTGAATTGTAGGTGAACTAGGAGTTATAGTCAATGCTTTTAGGATATGCAAGAAAAAATGTGGAGGAAAAAACAATGTTGCTTCTCATAGGTTAACACCAACTATTCAATGTCAAAATTGTATACAAGACTTATAGCCCCTGTAGAGAAATGATTGTTTTATAAATTATTTTGAATCTATTAGATAATCCTAATACATTTTTAAAGCGATCGAAGGACGACCGGCCAACATGGTCCCACAGTGCAGAGTTTTTGATGTCATGTATTGCCATGTCGGTTGGCTTGGGAAACATCTGGCGTTTTCCCTTAGTAGCTTATGAGAATGGAGGTGGAGCATTTCTCGTTCCGTACATCATAGTGTTGTTTCTTGTTGGGAAACCTATGTACTACCTTGAGATGATACTTGGCCAATTTTCTGGGAGGAATCCGATTAGGGTGTGGGCCATTTCACCAGCTATGACAGGTACTATTAATTGTTTTTATACATACTTTTTAAATTAGTTTGAGTATTTTGTAAATGGTGCTTTATTTATGGTATGTGGTGTAGTTTAACTCCCAGATAATTGATTAGTGGTTCAATTAGATTTATATGACCATTGTACATCAACACACGGCACATAAAAAAATATAGCGCATACACAAATTTTAGCAAGACATTAATTATCAAAATTTTAATATAAATGTCAAAATGTCTTCATCATAATATATTAAAGTACACATAAAATGCAAGTGCAATCTTTTAAAACTTATTTCTGTCATGAATGGATATAAATGAAACAATGTAACAAGAGAAACAGTAACTCTCGTCAACAGGTGAAGTATTAAACTTTACTCAAGTAGTGCTAATAAACTCAAGTAGGGTAATAACATTGTTTCATTTATATCCATTTATTATGATGAAACTCTACAAAGTAACGCCGATTCTATTAATAATTATTTCTGTAATTTTGCCAGATGGACTTTTACTTACCCGCAATCCTTTGACATATTCTAAATAGGATCAATATAAATCTATATCTTCTTATTAATGCTGTGTGTAAATAAAAACTTGCATAAATATTTTTGAACTGGTAAGGAAATATTTATATTAATTTCTCATCCAGAGCAAAAATTAGGCTGTAAAATTAAAATTCTCTGCATGATCCAAAAATTAGTTTAATTGGTGTGAATTGAATGTTTTTTCAGTATACAATTATGTACTCTTCTTATTAGCTAATAACAATAATATAACTCTTCTGATAATTCATTTCAGGCGTAGGCTATGGACAATTAGTTGCAACTTTCTGCATAGTAACATATTATGTTTCTCTAATGGCCTTGACTATATTCTATATGGTGCAGTCCTTTAGTTCGGAGCTCCCCTGGTCATTTTGTAGAGAGGAATGGGGCCCATCTTGTTATTCTGCTACACTTAAAATCAATGAGAGCTTTCACGATACCAAGAATAAAACAAGCAGCACGGAATTTTACTTCACGTAATTGAACATTATTTTATTTTTACATTTTAATACTTACCTACCATTTTTGTAGAAATTAACATGTCATTGAATTTAATCATAGTAATCATTTATATTTGATTATGACTGATAACTTTGATCATCAATATAACAATCTCCAAACATTAAAACCTTCCTGAAATACTATGTAATGATTTTATAGAGAAATGTTTCAATCTAAAATACTGATTATATTGTATATATGTTTATATGTTTTATTCGTTATAAATCAGTACTGTTTTTTTTTTAATCATTCGTTTTCATTTCAGAAAAGATGTTTTAGCACAATATGACAGCATTGCAGATGGAATAGGTAGGTTTCATTTTCATTTTTTTTCATTTTTTAGAATTTTGAGTCATAAGTCAACATATTTATTAAAATATACAGGAATACACTAACATAGCAGAGCTTTAATAAGGCTTCACATTTTTTTTCATCTTTCTCTCGGTATATCACTTGATAGCAGAGAGACGCATATAATATAAATATGTGCTGTATATATACATACTTAATATATCTATATTAGTAGGTAGGTTTGGTAGAACGTTTTGGGGGGTGCAATACCTGTAAAATATCATAATCTGTAACAGGATATCATACTATAGGTTTGATTATTTGAAAGTTAAATTACATATTTATTCAATTCTATCATTAGAAGATATAAGGGTATTAGTAATGAAGAAGAATGAAATCAATCTAAATACAATATACACATCATTTTTAATATTATTTTAATTATTTATATTCTTTAGGTTACCCAGACTGGCGCTTAGCGTGCTGTTTATTGGGTTCGTGGTTTGGTGTATTCCTCGTTATGATGAAAGGAGTGAAGAGTACAGGAAAGGCTTCCTACTTCATGGCACTCTTCCCCTACGTCATAATGCTTACTCTCCTTGTTAAGTACGTAAATTTATCCTTAATATTGAAGAATATTACATATATTATATATAATTTAACAAGACTATCGAGTTATTATGTTATTGCTGATCTGATAATTTTAATATTTGCAAGAAAAAAATCAATTTTTAATTAAGATTTATTCCTAGTTAAATGATTGGTTATTTATTTGTAGGGCTGCTACTTTAGAAGGTGCCTTGGATGGGATAATATTTTTTATTAAACCTGATTGGCATCAGCTTTATAACCCTCAGGTACAATATAATGACATATTTAACAGTGCTAATAAATAATTATATATTTAACACCCACTACATTAAATGCGTTAATTCAGAAATGCATACACTTATTAGTTAACATATATAAATACTAAATAAAATAACTAAATGCATTGATGAAAAATACAATTATATACAAACAAAATATCATCAATTTATATAAACTCCTTTGCTAGCAGATGATGACATGACTGCCAACAACATGACCACCAACCACATGATTGCCAACCATATGACCACCAACTACATGACTGCCAACCACATTACATATAAATTTGATGTGTCCCACCTATTTGTGAATGTTAAAATAAATAAACAACAATATAATAATTGGTGCAAAATTAGCTAAGTTAGGTTACATAAATACATATTATGTTTTCATTTACATTTTTTAAACATACATAAAAAAATTAGACTTTCAATATTATGCTTTTACTGATGTGTTATATATAGCAAATGTCTGCATTGTCTAGTAAATTAATATATTTACTATCAATAGTTGACATTGTTATATTTAATTGTTACTGTTGATAAAATCTTGCATAAATTAATTCATTGATTTGTAAGTACTTTTACTCAATTTTTCACGTTTTTACTGATTTTACTAACTTTACACTCGCATAATATGTAGATTTAAAATTGACTCTCTTAACCCTTCCCAAGCCATGCCTCCCATTAAAATTAAACCTGTAATATTTCGGTAAATACATGCAACATAAAATTCATATTTTAGATAATCTTAAAGAAAATATTAGCGCTTAGGAATGACTAGTGAAAAACCAATTATGAAAAGGGAACCGTACAAAAACAATTGTTTTTTCCATTCAATCCGTTGTAAAATTAATACGTTGGTAAATATACAATTTGCGATATGAAAGACAGAGATCACACACTATTTTCACAGTGAAAAGAACAACAAACATACAATTATAATTATCTCTTTCTCACTAATTAAATGAAGAGAGATAAGAAGGAAGGACACGTTGTATAGTACTTAATGAATGCTCTAAATTATGTTATTAATCATTTTTTCAAAATTGAATGCTCAATATTTAGAGTAAATTCATGCTATTAAAGCCATTTAAGCTAATAAAATCATTTTTTCTAACTGTTATTTACGGTAACATGAGTTGACAGCATGGCTATGTTTGGATATTTTATAACGTGGTATGGTAAAGGTTAAGTAACTATGCAACCTACTAACTTTCCTACACCTAACAGAAAGATAAAAACTTTACGATTCCTCTCCTATTATGTGATTGTGACAACATTTACATCCACAGATACTATTTATTATTATTTTCTAATCCCTTATTTAAAATGTGTACTTAGGTTTGGTACGCTGCTGTGACCCAGGTGTTCTTCTCACTGACTGTCTGCATTGGTGCCATCATTATGTACTCTTCTTTCAACAAGTTTTCACAAAACTTATACAGGTACTTTATTTAAATTAAATATAATTTAAACATACTTATTAGTTTATCAACAAGCAGGAACATAGTATGATGGGTTGCTAGCAATACCACCTTGCATAAAAGGTTGAATGGTGGTATTCTTGTATTAGAATAAGACAATACTCGGACACCTACTTGTCATAATGATATTAATGTTATAATTTCTTGATGAATTAATTACAAAGAATTGTTTTATTTATGACAATTTTTGAATTCCAAATTTTTTTCTAATTGTATTTTGTGTGAATTAATTTATCTAAAGGATTACCAAAAGGAATAAAAAAATACTGTGATTGTGATATGTTTTCATGATCTCCATTTTCATATTTTTGACATATTAAATCAGTATAATATTACAATACAGTAAATTTCGCTTAATTGGGCCGCCGGTTAATTGGGCCAGCCGCTTATTTGGGCCAAATGTCAAGGAACGGAAACCATACCAGGGAACTAACAGTAATTTACATTGCTTAAATTGGACAACATTCTACTTAATTGGGGCGGTAAATTTAAAATCACAATATATATTATACGTGTGGCGGCTCGTGCGCATTGTCCAGATGTTCCTCGTTCTGTCATTTTTCGGTATTGCACCATCCCACGTGTACAAAGAGGAAAAGTTCGAGGAAGGCCGGACTGCGCTGCCCGGTAGGCATGACACACGTGCACCACAGATGTGCACCAACACACGCAGCAGAGGAGGCAGTTAGCGAAAGACTCGGCGCCCAGTACTCGAACCGACCCCAATTTGGGGGTTAGGACGGTGTTTAAATGAAATAAATGTTATTTGCGTGTGTTGAGGTTTATTATGACAGTATGATAAAAACAATGAAGACAGATAGATTTACAGAATGAATGCAGATGTAGAAGGTGCACGTGTATTATGAAATGAAATGAAGCGAGTTGGCGGTCTTACTCGGCGCACATGGGCTGGCAAGACCGCCGTTGTGAAACGATGAATCTGGAGAGACTGCTTAGCGGTGAAATATCGAGCCAGGCTTGTAGCAGCAGCCGGCAGCATTGTCGCTAGCGTTGATGCCGACTAAGATGGCGGTGGAAATGAATTCTGATCGCTACATACGCATAAATTCAATGTTTACCGTCGCATCGGTGAGTTGGGATGTAAAATTACAACTTGAGCAAAGGAGAATTTTTCTGCTTGTTGACAATTGTGCAGCATGCCCTCATTTATACAATTTAAAAAAAATATAAACCTGGAATTTCTTCCTCCTAATATCACATCATTTTGTACAAGAATTCATTAATACATAATGTATATTTATAAGATAATATTCATTGTTTAATTTTACACCCACTTCAGTTAATTGGAGCAGCCGCTTAATTGGACCAAATGTCCTGGTCCCGATGTATCTTAATTAAGCGAAATTGACTGTATATTCTGTCTTCTTTTTTCAGAGATGTTTTGATTGTGGTATCAGTGGACACATTAACAAGCCTCTTAGCGGGTCTGACCATATTTGGTATTCTGGGAAATTTAGCTCATGAAAAGAATGTGACGGACATCAAAGATGTGATTGGCAGCGGTGGAAATAGTCTAGCTTTCATTTCATATCCTGATGCTATTGCCAAGTTTGATAAATTTCCACAGGTAATATTATTTCCCACATTATTTTATATCAGATGATCACATTTTAGTATATATTCATAATATTATTTTCTTTATAAGATTTATAAGTTCTTCTATTTTCCGTCTAGGTATTTTCTGTGCTCTTTTTCTTAATGCTGTGGGTACTCGGCTTGGGCAGTGCGGTTTCATATCAGAGTTCGATTGTCACGGCTATCTCGGACCACTTCAAGCATTACTCCTATTGGAAAATTGCCCTTTTATCCTGCACAGTGACATTTATTCCCGGACTCCTATACTTAACTCCTGTAAGTAATTTATTGATTATTTTAATAACATTCACAATAACGCTTTTTGTATTCTTATCAATATGAATCAATTAAACTATTAATATATTTCTTTGATATTTAAGTAAATAAGTGACTATGAAAACATACCGCATCAGTATTTTAATTGTTTATTGTCAAAAGTGGATGCTCAGATAGAATTAACAATTGCTTAAAAATATATTTATTAATATGCATATACATTCTTGGAAGGAATGCGCAATCACATTTTGCACGAGTCTAACCCAAGGGTAAAATAAAATTTTATCTAATTCCATTCTGCGTATGGGTATATTTATACATATTATATTTGCTTAATGTTTACAGGGTGGTCAACATATTCTCAATCTTGTAGATTACTTTGGTGGCACTTTCCTTATTTTGGGTTTGGCTTTAGCGGAGCTTATTGGAATCAGTTGGATTTATGGTAATTTTTTATGAAAACTTAGCAAATAAATTTTCATTGCATGTAAGATAATTTTCAAATCATTGACAGGCACAAACCGTGGAATAAAATGATGTTAATAATTTTTGGGGTAATCCAAAACCTATGGTATCTCGTATCATGTTGATAAACATGCAGCTTATCCTATGCAGATGGCATGATTTCAAAGTGATCCCATTTCATTTTCTAGGCTCAAAATACTACATCAGTTATAACTTATATTTGTCAAATGCTTCATCAGAAACAAGAAAATGAAACTTTGGACGCTTCAATCTTTAAATATTATATTATATTATTTTAAATTACATGATTGTTTTATTGCAGGATTGGAAAATATCTGTGAAGACATTGAGTTTATGACGGGAAAGAAAGTCTCAGTTTATTGGAGATGGTGTTGGGGTCTTATCACGCCAATGATCATGATGTTTGTTTTCTTTTATGCACTGGCAAGCTCGGACATGCTGCAGTACATGAATGAATCATACCCCCTCGGAGCCTCCAGTAAATAATTAATTTAATATTATAAAGTTTAAAAAAATTTTGAAAATTTTACTTTCAATTTTAAAAGTTTTCATTTTTCTTTGTCAAAATTACTCAAGTCGATTATGGCAGATATTTTCATGACCACCAAAACTGATTTTTTTATATAACAGTAATATATAAATGTATATTTTTTATTTAGTTGTAAAAATTATATAATATTCTTACATCTAGTATACAATACTTATTAAAACATTAAAAAAAAATTACATTGTATATCAATTAGCATTAGGTAAAGAGATTATTAAGACAAAAGAAAATAAACACATTTGTTGGCAGTTCATTAAATAATTTGAAACTTTTATAGTTTAAATTATTTTATGTTCCTGCCAGGTTTGTTTGTGGAAGTCTATAATTCCACCGCCTTCTCATAGGATAAATGTAATAAATTAATACCTTCAAATTTGTCACTATTACGAAATAAAGAAACAAGACTGAAATATCTGATAATAATAATGGGTGAGAATGGTGAACGTTATATTTATATAAAATGATCACTCATGCCAGCCGAATACAGGTCGCAAGCCCTGTAATTACCCATACTTCTATATATTTTCATTAAATATAATAAAAAATAGCTTTATTTCTATGAGATATCCATTATTTGTTTAATAATAGTTTAATATTGTGGATGAAAATCCAGTAATTGTATGTTCTTGGACATATTCAAATATTGCTCATTATATATTTGGTATATAATATTAATTTTCATGTACACATAATAAATATAGTGGTAAGTAGTACGATGAAACCTTGTTTGAAAAAATTAACTATAGATTGTGCACACAAAGCTGGGTTTTCATTCACGTGGAAAAGAATTTTCATAGATGTAAATAATTAAATAATTTTCTGTATTTAATTACAAATATTGTATAGGTTCGGCATTTACGTTCATCCTTTGATTATTATTACAACTGATAAGGAAATGTTATGTAGTGATCTGTTCATGAGTGGTTGTTGAATAGTAGAACAATACTCCCGAGTATCCTAATTACTTGTGTAGATTTAAAAAAAAATTCATTGTACAGTTGCAGGTTGGGTTTTGGTAATTTTTGGTCTGGCGCAGTTACCATTCTGGGCTCTCGTCACTTATATTCAAAAGCAATCTTCTACATTAAGGGTATGATATTTAATTATTAAATTTTCTGTGTTGTATTTATTATTGAATCTTACTTCACCCTTCAGCTATACATATCACAATTATCTGTCGATCCCTTTGTAAGTAATTATTGTTTCTGGTGTATTTAAAAAAGGCCACTTTAGCAATATATGTATCACAAAAGTTAATATTCCTTGTTGGATAGTGTCATATGTATTTCACTTCTTGATTCTTAAAATCATATCTTAATGCTGAGCTTGGAATGTAAAATTTAATGAACCAGAATGGTCTAAGATTTGAGATTTGAATATCTAAGATTTTACACTTATTTTTGATCAAAAGTATGTATTTAGGTGTTACATTGGCGACTGACTGACACCTTTTCAAATGGATTAATTTACGACTCAATTGATAACTGTTACTTACTTGTCTCTTAAGTACGTCTTCAGTGTACACCTCGTAATGTTAAGGTCCAAGAAATACTCTTTGTAACAATTACACATTTATTACAGTAAAATATGTACAATTTAGTTACAAGGTATATCACTAGTACAAGTCAAACGATAAAGTCGATGGACACGCAGAGAGAGAGCCGCATCCTTTATAACCTCAAACACACGCCCCAGCGGTGCGGCATTTACACACACAAACTATACAATCCCAAGGACATCGCAATAACTGAAATTAACTGTGAACAACGGTATTTACTTAATTAATTAGAATTGCAATAGCAATAGTAAAAAAAATTCTAAAAATAAATGTATTTTTTTATCATAGTACTGTAATTGAAATTGAAAGAACATCATGAACCGAAACTATATTTTGAAGAATCCCACGAGCAGGACTGGTGTTCCGGTTTGCTCCAGTTCATTGCTGTGTCCATAGTCCTGTGTTGATAATTTTTATTATTTTCAGACTATAAGGTCACTGTTCCGCCCGACATCTGGTTGGGGGCCAAAAGATTCCCAAAAGTATTTGGAATGGATGTTGTTTAAAGACCTGACCAGGAGAAAACGAGAAGCCCTCAATCTTGGATTTGCAAGTCATATTTTGTATTCTCTCAATGGCACTTACAGAAAACTGGCTCCAAGTCCAACTGAATTATAATTTTGTTCTATTAAACTATAATGTATATAATTTCGACTTCATTATCAGACTGAAGTATTATATATTATTTTATCTGTTAGAAAAATTATTCCTATCGGAAGAGATTTATAGATTATATGTTAATGTTGTTCGAGTAATTGTGCTGGTGCACTTTTTTGTTTTTCGTTGTTATGTATTTTACTTACGCTTACTTTGTCCGTCTTTGTCAGTTGGATTTAGCAATATTTTTGTATGTTGAAATGTTAAACTTAATCTTAATCAGAAATTAAGAAAATGTACTTAAAGAGTATGAGCCTTATATGAATTTAAGGGACAAATTTATTTTATAACTGAATTTTTCGGTAATATCAAAAGTGTTCAAAATTAATTAAAATGTATTTAATATGATAACATGAAGTTTGTAAAGGTTTTCAAAATTAACTCAGAGACTCTTGAATTTATACTCGTCTTCATATGTCTAATTGTTAATAATGTTCAACAATTTATATTTACTAAATATTTATTTGTATCTTGTCAAAATATTTTATTAAGATTTATTTATTGATTATCTACTATTTTTTCTCAGCTTTCATTTGGTACAAAGCCATAGGAATAAATATGTAATTTCACGGTGAAAGCATGATCCCCGGTATCTTAAAAAACAATCAATATACATTTTAAAGTGAAAGTTCGGCCAGGGTTTTAAAATTATAGAACGCCAGTGTTATTAAAATAAATAGTTTTGTATTATTTTTGAAGTCACATGTATTTCAAATTGAAAAAATCAACATTATAATAAATATTTATTTACAATACAATAACTTTATTATAGTCCGTTTCATTCCCTCACTCGAGGGTTTATTTAATAATTATGTTTTTTTTTATCTATTATATATACAAACTTATTTTTACTTATTTACTGTTTTTCAAATACTGATATTTTAAATCACAATGCAATAATAATTATTTATCGTGTACTTTCTATACACGTCAAGTCAACTCCTTGTCAAAAAATATAATCACTTAAATATGTACATCAAAGCATTTGATGAGTTTTAAATTTTAATTTTGAAGAAACGAGAACTTTTATTTAACCAAATAACATTGTCAAGGGTAATGTTGTATATAAATGATTTATTTTCCCTTTTTAAATAAAAAAAAACAATTGGAAAATATATTTTATTTATGGATTTGTTATGAATGATTTTTCCATCAATAAATATTATACCAGGTCTGAAATACTTTCGAGGGAAATAATAATATTTATGTTGTATGAGATGTAAATCGAAAACCAAAGATTAATTTTTTACTTTTAACTCTTATATCACATAATATAAATAAAGTGTATAAATAATAACATTGTTTATTTTATTACTTAGAATTAATTACGTAGCTATAGGTTAGGATGCTACAAAATTCTTATCTATATTGCTTAATAATTAATTAATAATATTGTAAATTGAAAAAAACATCACAGCTACTAAAAAACAAATTACTGCAATAATAATTGGTATTATTATTGATGCTGTTCACTTGGACAGAAGTGTACAGAAAAGAAAGCAGCGGCACAACCGCGAAGGTATAGGCGTCAGATGGCAACCAGTCATAAAACACCCAGCCATAACCAATTTCAGAACATGTATGTGCTAGGAGAATGGGAAGTGACAAAGAAGAAGCTGTATTAATGAGGTAATCAAACTCTTGGAATTTTTTCTGTTATTTGAGTGTGTAAGACATAATACAACTCACTAATTAATTTTTAGTTTCATTTCTATGAAATATAAACTATTAATTAATATGTTATAAGTAACAAGGCCAAAAATTATTTTCTTTAAACTAAGACTGATTCTTTCATGAGACTGATTTTTTACACAATTTATCACTTGATTTCATTTTTGACACACAATTTTTTTTGTTTTAATCTTTGTGTAGTATAAATTTAATGTGTAGTACTGAGATTAAAAAATAACAACGATAAATCATGTAATACTTTCACATTTCTAATTACATTCATTGGTATATTGAAGAAATATGGATCTCACCACATTAGGCTTGTGCCAAGACTCTTTAATATTATTAGACATGTGCCAGTAACAAATTCCAAGAAAAAAATGTCTACTCAACAGCAAAATGAGACAAACTATAAATTTGCCAACATGGTTAAATGGTAAATATTAAACACAAGTTATAGTAATCGTAAATGTAATAGAAAAACACCTGAAATGTTACGAACTGAAGAATTTGTCACACTATACTGAACAGAAATGATTAGTGAAGAAATAAAAGTGAAGCGAAGTTCACAAGAGCTTCACAATATCTCGGTTACTTAAAAATATTAGATATTTTTAAGAACAAAGTTTCTTATTTGTTTTAAAATAAAAGAGGAATCTTGGCTTTCTTTTAGATAACTAATAAGTTAAGATTTTATTGTCCTTATTATTTTCAAATAAAGTTTACTGTGCTATGAATAAAAGGTTGAAATGGCTACTAGATACACATATTTAGCCCGTATCCTTTAGTATGGACATGGATAGTTAAAAATTTGTGTGAAAACAGTTTATAGTTAGCTTTGAGGTTTTTCAATTTTGAATTGAAATACCATTAGCAATAATCTGTGGCATATACTGACATTAGTTAATAACAATCTTATCAATTTGGTCGCTATCAATAAATATTTAGTTGAAGACATAAAAACACAGGTCTCACAACTTTTGTTAAAATAAAATACTAAAATATGTTATTTACATACTTAAAATCAACCAAACCTCGTTGTTCCATATCATACATCACTATACCAACATAAATGATTAGAGGCTCTTTGTTCGTAGAACAATATGTATTATTTAATATCTGCTAAATTAACTAAGTACCAGGATCACAGAGCAATATTAACTGTTTGACTTTCAGACCTCCACCGGTAGGTTCCATTTAACGAGTAAAGGATATGCTTCCACCTCGGTATATTGAGAGCATCACGTTCCTTCTGAGCTTGTTCCTTAAATGCTAGCCATTCTCTTTTGATTTTTGGATCCTTGGGTCCCCATTTCTCAGAAGGTTTAAAGCTCTCTCTTATGGTCTAAAAATGATAAAAAAAAATGAATGTCTAAAAGTAGTTTTGTTCAATAATCAATTACATATAAGGTAGGATAACAAGATGAATAAATCAAAAATTTTACTTCATACGTACAAGGAGTCAAATTTGTTCCTTTTTTAGTTATTAATAAGTTTGGGAAAAAATAATTATGAATATGTACAATATTTAAACAGAGATACATGTCACATTAATATTTTTACTAATTTCAAACCAAGCTGAACGCTTGTGCAATGAAAATATGATCTCCTTGATGATCTCTTGAGTCTCAAACCCCCAAGATTGATCACCGAGTGAGTGATTTATCGAACAAGAAGAATATGTGATTTTTGAGAAAGAAACCTCGCCAAGGTTCAAGATCATGTAGACACTATAGATTATATAAATTATGTGAACCCCAATATAATTTATAAAAATTATACCCCTCTTTACGGTCTTTACCGTATTTCATTATTTAGTGAATGGTTGTCGGTGACATATATGATTGTTGATAGAAATCAACCATAATGTTGATTTTTAATTTAAAGAAAAATTTGACATTAGTGAATATTTACCCGTGCCCATGAACCTTGCCGTTTTACAATGCAGATAACTATGGCCCATATTGGAAGTTGTAACAGTCCTATTGCGAAAGCTGTCCATCCCGCAGCTGAAAACAATTAATATTATATTATTAACAAGTAATGTTTTCAATCACGGCTTATGTAAAAACATTTTTTGGTCTATACATTCAGTCAGAATTGTACTATTTGCTGAAGTCTGGTAGACATCTCAATGACATTTTTAAATGAAAGGTGATAGGTGTTTATGTTCTTTCTGTAAATTTAATAACATTTATTTTATCTATCAATTCTATAACTGTACATACACAGGGTGATATACTTAGTCCTCAATATCCTAAATAGATGATATCTTTCTAAAATATGTAAATACGTAAAATCTGTCATTAAAAGATATTAGAATTTCATAAACAGTAAATTACCGTAAGCCTTCGTCGGAAGAATATAGCTTCCGTATTTAGTTCTTTCCAGAGTGACAAAGGCATAGAGAAAGACAAACAGCATAATGACTGGAGTGATGATGCCCCAACACCATCTCCAGTACCTAGTCACAACCATTCCTGTCATGAACTCCACATCTACGCAGAAGTTTTCCAGACCTGAAAACAGAATTCAGAATAAGTCAATGTCAATTTAACATGGTCAATATACACCATCAACAACATACACAATTCATTATTTTAAAGAATTAATAATACTATTTATTTTTAAAAGTTGATATGTAGGTATGTATGTACAAAAAATTTACCGTAAATCCAAAATATGCCTACGATCTCAGCAATAGCTGTTCCGAGGATAAGGAAAGTTCCGGGGAATTGATCCACAAGAGTTAGAACATACTGTCCTCCCTAAAAAATAATTAAATCATTTTAATTATTCAAAGTTTTTTGTTCATGAAAATATTTTCATGGTTCCATTCTCTTGTTTAATCAATCTAAAGTCGTATTTTATAATACATAATGGAAACATTATACTATAGGATGTAGGAAATATTTAAATGTGCACGAAACGTCATTCATTAGTCAAGCGAGTTAATGTATAACATGAAATGTCAGTTTGTTGATAATTTAATGTATTGTTTATTTCAAAAGTGCAAACTACAAAATTTATCTTATAAATTTGCATTCATTTTGCTGTATTGCACTGTTTTATGATTGTAGGCTCTTAAAGGCATTAAACAGAGTCCAAACGTTAATAAAATTTTGGCTCTCAAATCAAAATGTTGTTTCAAAACATCTATTAAATGTGTACCTACCGGTGTAACATACATGAGTCCCACCAGGAATCCTATTATGCACGCTATCAGGGCCATCTCCCAGTACTTTCTTGTCTTAAATCTGTCAGTGAGTACGGTGACTATGGCACCCTGTAGCGATACAGCACTTCCCAATCCCAGCACAAACAGCATAAGGAAGAATAGCACAGCAAACAACTGCAAATAAAACATATAATTCAATCAAATATTTGCAATTACATTTTTTAATTATTAATTGAACTTTAATTAATATGAACGATAACATAGTCCAGAAAAAGTAAGTCTTAAACAATGTCCTAGGACAGTGATGGTGAACATACGATACACGTGTCAAAAGTGACATGCCACAACGTTTTAGGCGACACGCCAGCTTTCACTAATATCAGAGCACCCGACAACAACGTTTGAATTTATCACAACATTACATGTGTACATTTTACACGCTTTATTTATTTATATGTCCTAAGATATGTTTAAAAACTAATTATTAGATAACAGTCATAATGAGTAATGATGATAAACCGTCACGTGACTGTGGTTGTGCCACTGATTGGTAACTGAGATTTAACGATGATTGATAACTAAGATTTAACTGTTGAGGGTTTACTTTTTAGCGTACCAGTCATTGCTTGAAGAATTAGGTTAATCAATTATCAATCATCGTCACAATCAAACACAGTCACAATCACGGTATAAATAACAATTTTACCATCACTAATAATGAGGAATCATAATTAAAATTAGGTTTTTGACAATTAAATTTTATTAAGGAAAACACATTCTTATTGTGAAGTTGTAATTATTCAGAACATAGGTCTGTGATATTTTAAATACTAAATTAATGTATTAATTATAAATATATACATATAAAATCAATTTTGTCGAAAAATATTGTATCCCGGTGACGCTAAAACAATATTTTTCAACAAAATTGATTTTATATGTATATATTTATAATTAATACATTAATTTAGTAATTAAATTTTCATTACATTTTGAAAGCACAAAATACAATAAAAGCCAACGGGTTAAATGTAAAGGAATTAGTATATATTTTTATATTTCACATACCTGAGGAACCCAGGTGAATTTTGAGATGGTATCTGGATAAGAAATAAAAGCCAAGCCAGCCCCCCCAGTTCCAATAACACTCTTTATATCAGTTACTCCCTTCTCGTGAGCCAGATTACCCAGAATTCCAAAAATAGTGAATCCTGCCAGAAGACTTGTGAACGTGTCCAAAGTTGTGACAATCATTGAATCCCTGTAAACGGCAAACATTATAATAAACATGTATCGCGCAACATAATACTTTACATGAATCTTATTTATTCTGAATTTCAAGAAGCACAATAGATTATGAATCTATTCTCATCATACATCTTTCAAAGAGGCATATGTAGAATTTGTCGATTTTACAGTGGATGATATATTAACAAATTGTGTGGAAAATGATAAAAAAAAATCTTACAGATATTGTTTTTATTTAAAGACAGTGTGAGGTGTATTTATTCCGTAAATATTTGTCATTTGTAAGAAATATTGACACATCGAAATAAGAGTCAAAATGTTTTCATGTTATATTACTTTATTGGAATAAAATTCAGATATGCCTGTTTGAATGGGCATGTGTTTAGGCAATGTAACCCCAATTGTAACTCAATTTTAACAAAAAAAAAGAAACATGTACGAGGTAATAATTATTAAAAGAATCTATGGTATTCTATCATTAGAAAATATAAAGCAACCATTGGACGGACAGAAGCAATGTTATACAAATATCTATAATAGTTTTGTTAACTATTAAATAATGTTTTAAAAATAATATTTGACATTGGTGACTCCATTTTGTAATGAAATGAATCCAAAATCCAAAGACATATTAAAAGAAATTTAAATATGTAAATTGCATTTGATATACAGTAGACTCTAGACTGTCCAGGATTGTAGGAAAATAAATTAACCCAGATAACAATCCCGGATAATCTCTGCCAAAAATAATCATAAAAATATCAGAAAAAATTAAGACAAATACTAAAAATGATTTTACATACGCACACAGTTATGTGATATGAAAATATAAAATTTAGGACATAAAATATTATTGACATTTGAACCTTTCCCTTATGGCGCAAAAATAAAAATGCACATTCCGGTGCCGTAGACTTTTGCGATTTTTAATTTGGATAAATATTAATATTTTACATTTATTACTTATATTAATCATTAAAATAATAATTGACATTTATATAAGAAAATATTTATATCAATTATTGTGTATATGTGCTAAAAATGAGAAAAAAAACATTGATCATCATAAATGACATGTCTAACTCAGCCAGCGCATGCTCTGCCACTAAGTGGCGATCAGAATCTGGCACCCCGCGCCATACATGATTGACAAATTCACGTCAGTTTCTTTGAGAAAATATTTTTTATTGTTGCGTGTGGTAAACACTTACGCCTGTATTGTAATTATTTTATCCAATACATAAATATGTTACGGAGAAATACCTAAAATATTCACATAATTAGAGACAATGTTAACTCAGTTTACATCATCGGAGAGGAAAGGTTAAATAAGTAAATAATAAATCAACCGCTATGCATTGCCGTGATGTACGTGCTTGTTTGCTTGAAAGTAAATATACAATCTAAGTACCTCCAAATAATAACTTTCTGGATTTAAAACTGTGCAATGCTTATGGAAATTTTGTCATTTAATTTTGATAGTCATGTGTTTAGTAACGTAATTTAAAATTAAGAATCTTTTACTGCACTAATTAATTTGCAATCTGGTTAATGCGGCTCTGGATAATCGTGTATGCTTTGTATTATATTGTATAATAGACAACTATATCCAGTGTTAAAGAATTGGCGCCAGTGCAATACATAGTTACACAGTTAAATAGGTTTAACTAATAATTCTATAGATATGGAAAAATGAATAAGTTGAGTTTTTAACGGATTTATTTTTTTCATTTTAAGGGTTATATTATTTTAATCTTTACGACAACATTGGGATTAGTAACCATTCAAAGAATATTCAAATATTAAAAGCATGAAGCAGCTCACCTGTAGACGCTATGCGAGAACTGGTTATAAGAAGAGAACATTACAATAGCTCCAATACAGACAGATAGTGAAAAAAATGCCTGCGTCGTAGCGGCGTACCAAACCTACAACACAAAAAAGTAGCACATTACCAATTGTGAAAACACTATATTTTATACGTATATACATTTGTAATATACGTATCTTACGACAGTTTATAGTTTTCCACAATTGATCTGCGTTTGCGTAAATACTATGATACAAAAGCACACAAATATATTAATTACATAGTTACTTACAATAAAATTACTATCTTAGAAGAATTTTTTTAAAATTGATTAATTTCATTAATACTCAACTCGTGCTCACAGAAACCGCAAATTAAAAATATATGTATATATATTAAAATATTATATTAACACTAGTGTATGTGTCTGGTGTCTTTCTTAGGTTAGATAGCGTTTTTTAGATATGGTTTCCTTCAAAATATTATGGTACAACCGTACTTGTTCGCGGGATATTTAAATCTCCCATAGTTGAGTATGGAAGAATATTCAATAATTGGCTGTTGAACATTTTTTGTAATTTGTAACTCCTATGGCCAGCGCTGGAAAGGATTTTTATTTATTTTGTGGTATCATTTATTACTGTTTGAAAATTTTTTGCATAAAGCATTTGTAAGAAGGATGTTTTGGGTAAGAAGATAATATGTATAGAATGTGTGTTTTATGAGTAAATAATGTTTGACAAATGTACATGTAGTATGTATATTGTATAATAGATTTTTATATACATACTTAAATTTATTAGGAAAAAAGCAACTAGAGAATTACAAGACGTGTACGAGAAGAATCTAGAAAAAATGTATCTACCAAAGAAGAAAGAGATAAAAGAAGACAGAAGAAGAATGTCACAAAGGCAAGCATATCAAAGTGTACTACAAAAGATAGTCAAGAAAATACCAGTTTTATGCAGGACGATTTTATGATTGAAGACATCTAACTGACCTGTATACGTTGGCCGAGAATTTGTTGTACGATGAAAACATCAGAATTGATCCGAGAAATACGCCCAAAGAGAAGAATACTTGTGTTATTGCTGCGTACCATACCTGGATACAGCCTTTTGGTTAGTTATATTGGTCGATAATATGTATTGGTGAAATAGAAAAATGTTGATATAAGATTATGAGAAAATATTATATATTATGAGTACTGAGTAAAGAAAAATTGGGTGTACAATCATTATCTTTACGCATTATCGACATTAACGAACTCTGTGACGGACCTTACAATGCGATCTGAAACATTTGCCAGAGAGGTCAGAGACACATTGTAGAATAAATAGCCCAGAACAAAAAATTATCCTTTCACATTTGATAAAACTAATTAAATATATTTTAAAAATTCCGAGTAAGTAAACACAAACAACAATCACAATTGTTCAAACAGTGATGTTTGATACGCTATCACAAGTTAAATGGCCGGCATCTGTGAAAATAGGTGTGTTTGTTTATTTTTAATAAAATTTAAATATTTCCCAGGGCAAACTGATAACGAGAGATCAATCATCTTTCGCCCGGTGCCACCTTCAGAAAGACTTGTGGTTGACTTTCAAGTTTATTTGTTGTCATTTGAATGGGAAGATTTTTTTAACTACATACACCAACTTACCATCACATTGATTCTTTTTGGTAGTAACTTTTCTATCCTGACATACGAATCTTACTTTAACACATTTGTACATCTTTTTATGCGTGCTCATCAATTTGGTGGTCATTTTCTAAGACAACGAGTCTCCAAAATGATAATATCATAACACAACATGAATTATGAACAGATGTTGAGATATTTTTAAACCTTATTATTTTAATTCTTTCCTTTTTTCATTCCACTTTCTCTGTTGCTCCTGGTTTTTCTTCCCATGCAATTGCGACTTGTGCGGTTCTATCCTTATGAACCCTGAAGGGAGAGAAGATGGATTGATGCCTTTGAGATGTGGTGCTGGAGACACATGTTGCGCATACCATGGATGGCGAGACGCACAAATGTTTCCATTCTACAGAAACTGAACGTCAAGAACAGACTCTCAACTGTTTGTCTAAGACAAATCCTTAAATTTTTTGGGCATCTTACAGGAAGGAAAGATAGCTTGGGGAAGCTTGCTGTGGGGGGCCATGTCGAAAAACAAAGAAGAAGAGGAAGATCCCCACTTATTGAATCAACCAAGTGGAAAAGGCAACAGGCACTTCCATGGTGACAGTTCTTAGATCTGCAGGAGGCTGAGAAAAATGAAGGAGCATAGTCAGGAGGACAGGAATTCACGATGATCACGATCCTCAGTCATAAGGGACCGATGTGGATGACAATGATGTAGCTCTATCGGCCTCTGCTTCAAACTGGACCATCTTCCAAGATTTGGTTTACCTGGTCATGCCAGTTCTTTCAAGGACTAAATTAAACATTAAATATTCTAATTCTAATATTCATTTATAAAAATATATTACCTTTGGATTATAAAGCTGATCCCATTGTGGTTGAATGAAGAACTTTATACCATCAACAGCTCCTTCTAGAGTAACAGCCCTGTAAAAAATTATAAATGAGAATCAATTAATAAAAATATTTTATTTAAAAAAATGAAAAATGAAAAACAAATTTTCATGCTTTTGAAATTCTCGACTCACCTGATCAACAAGGCGAACATAACAATATACGGGAAGATGGCCGTGAAATAGGCTGCCTTTCCAGAGCTCTTCACTCCTTTTACCATCACCAAGAACACACAAATCCACGAGGATAGAAGGCACAGAGTTAATCTCCAGTCAGGAAGACCTAAGGATAAATAAAGATTAGTATTGATGTAACGTAAATATACAATGTAATGTAATAATGGTGAAATATTTTAATGATTTAGTTAAAATCAGAAATAACCCACCTAAGCCGTTTTCAATGTCTGGAATTTGTTTCAAAACTTCTCTCCTAGAAAAACAGAGAAAGATTTTCTAATTAATTCTAGATTAATAATAGTTTTTTCCACATAAATAAAATATACTTAGTGTATTTTTCTTTTGTAGTTTTAGCAAAAGCTTGGAACAACAAGGTATTATTTGACATTTTGGTCAAAATCGAATTTTTCTACAATAATTTTCTCTTTAAAACTGTTAAAATATATCAAATTTCATAGTAGTTTTGAAGTTAACAAGAAAACAAAGTTATGTTTTAGTAAGATTTGTAATATTTTTTAGAATTATTGTTGATTGGAATAAAATGTATGAGTTATATTATAAACATGTCTGATTGCTCGAAATAATATACCAAATTCCACTGAAGAAGTCTTTGAAGCTCAATATCTCAGTTTAATATAAATGTTAGATGATACCTTGATGTTCTAAGGGCACGAAACATTTTTACAGCGCCTCAGTTGCACATTCTTTTCTATATACAAAATACAATACACGACAAATGACAGCTTGCTCTGCACTAAACCTGTAATCTCCTTTATGCAAGTTTCTAGTAGTTATATCCTTGTATTATCAATATTTTTATCAACCAATAGTTTTATTCTTGTACACATCATAGAATTGCTAATAAAGGAGCGGTAGAAGGGGAGGACCCACCCTTTCCTGGAACCGTTGTAGAAGTTCGCAACTTCTTTTATCAGTTCCACACACAATGATACAGAAATGCGAAATCTACAATTAATAAACGCAAAAGAAAGAGAACAAAAAAAAGAATAAAAACAAAACCTAATGTAAGAAATTGTAAAACGAACAAAGATTTTAATTTAATACTTCCTGCACGCTTTTAATTGCTATCTTTATTTATTTTTAGATAGAGGTATATAACAGCATTACAAACAAACAGATAATCAAGTGTTATGTATGGAAGCAAAGAAACCAGTGGGTACAAGTCAGCCATTAAAGGGCTAACTATCAAGTGCACTCTCCCATAAAGAGATTTAGATGGAACACAGTCACACCATACACAGTACTGGTCAACAGAGTTACGCATGATTTTATTTGTTTTAAGAATTTGACTTATGAAAAGTGAAGTGTCCGAGTTTTCGCTGACACAATCTTGTTATCATCTGCCTAGTATATCCCATCTTGTAGTTTACGTTTTAATGAAATCCCTGTACCATAGAGTTGCCGTAAGTGATAAATGTATGCGAGTGTGAAACCTATTATAAAACAAGATTGGAACTCTTACAAGAAGTACAACTCAGAGCTGCTGGTGGTGTTAATATTGGATCCGTTTGTTGTCTCCGAGGCAGAAAAGCAGTTGGGCTCCCATTCTGGCCGGCAATAAGCCCAGGGCAGCTCGGCATTAAAGGACTGCGCCAGGTAGAACAATGTCAGCCCCATCAAGGAGACATAGTATGACACGATGGAAGCGTTCGCTATCAGCTGACCGACACCAACACCTGAAATGAAATGATTTTTTTTTTTAACTGTACTCATATTTTTTGCTGCCAGAAAATGATTAGCCTTTTGAAGGCTTTGCAGAATTAAAAACAGTTATAAAAAGTGTCACTGTAAGATGATTGGGCTTGAGGAATATATGAGGGAGAAGAGGTGAATGTTGAAGGAACAGAGGGTACCCATGAAAGACCTGCCAGATATTGTGTTGAAAAACATAACAATCAACGAAGATATATGAAAGTTAATGAGGCAAGAGAGGTATGTCAGAATAAGGGTGTGACGCTTTATCATCTCTGTTTACTCTGCAAAGAACCATATGATAAGTTAGTAAGTATTAATAATAATTTTAAACAGGGCATGAATACCAGAAATCCTAAAAACCTAAATATTTACTGAAAATTCAAGTACTACTAATTCCAGATTTTCTAAAAAATAATACACTAATTACATATTCAAAAATCCTGACAAAAAATGCTTCATTTACGATCAGAATTTTGGTATACGAACAGGCAGGCAGTCTCAGAACTCACCGAGAAGATCTGGAACAGCTTCTTAATGAGCAGCAAAATACGGTGACAGAGGAAATATTACTTTCATAGACTGATGAACGAACGGACGATGTTCCTAGGTCCTCAACCCATAAAATGTCCCCAAAGTGGAGTGAGGTGCAAAGTTTTATCGTAAAAAACCTGATAAAACTTTATCAATTCGCATAATTTGTTTAATGATATTGTCATGTCTCATTTCCACAACATTATAAAAAGAAAAAAGAAACAAATATCGCTGGATAGGTTTTTCATGGAACAGAAACTTGATGAACTTCAAGCAGCCGTTGTTTTCATGGAAGAAGAGTCCCCTTCCAAACAATAACAATAAATAATAAAGTCTGTTTTTACATTTATTCTTTTCATTTTATTATTTTCAATTTCTTTTATGTTAAAACCATGCATTTTTATCGTTTTTATAGGATTTCAAGCAAGAATTATAAAATAAAGATGATAAAAGACAATTTTCTTCGGGTCTTAAACAGATTAATACATTTTCGTTAATTAAGTTCGTAAACTGAAGTTCACTGTATATTAATAATACTTAAATAAAATTTTATAGATTAAATCTTTATTTTGAATTGTGCACACTACAGTGACGAATAACTATGATTCAGTTCACATTCAGTTGTGGTCAGCGGAGCTGACCCAACAATATTTGAAGCATACATTGTTTTTAGTAATCTTTAATTTAATAATCATGATTGTACCTTTCATGGCGGGGGACACGACCCACATCCTGACATTGTTCCTGCTAGTGAACTGACCAATCAACATCTCCATGTAGTACATTGGCTTCCCGATCAGAAACAGGACTATGATATAAGGGATGAGGAAAGCTCCACCCCCATTCTCATAGGCTGTGAAGGGGAAACGCCATATATTCCCCAGACCCACGGACAGGGAGATGCAGGACATCAGCAGATCCAGACTATTGGTCCACGTCGGTCTGTCTTTAGTGGACACCTGTTGATTAAATATGTTTCTTAAACAAAATATACTTTTTAAAATAATGCCTATATTATATTACTCCAGAAACCACCACCATCCTGTGTCATCATATAATGGTGTTCACTGTAGTCAAGGCACATAAATATATGGTAATATCAACATGTCTCGTGTAATAGAACAACGGTCTATGTCTGATTAGAAATCTGATTCTGGGAGCAAATCATCAGCAAGAGATTCAAATCCCTGACTGACCAAATTTTTCAAACTTATAGCCAAGACACAAACTCTTTAAATCATTTCATAAATATTTATAAATCTGAATTTGTTTACGTAAATTATACTTTGACGGACCAATTGCTTTTTTGTGATAGATAGTAATTTCAACATTGAATAAAAAGTTTTTATTGAAACATTGGGTGTGGACTTGCGGCGGTCGCTATTGGTCTCGAAGCGGCCTCTACTTAACAAAACATTTATTTATATTAATAAGACCAGACTATAATAACATAATCTTTTAGTACGATTTGTAAGACATATTGCCTTGAAAATTTTCTAGTCAATGAATGGTTTCATTTTCTTTACCACTGTCATGGTAATTCACTGTCAGGTATTCTTGCTTCAGACCTTGGGATGTTTCATGACTCATAGCATATGGTATTGTCTCTGTACTTGAACAAATTTTTTTGTGTGTAACCAACAAACAAGGTGTTTTATTTAAAATGCTAATGAATAAAGCTGTTAGAATGTTGAATTATTTTCAAAGATAACAATGAAACAATTTTTCCCATTTATAAAATAGATTAATTCCATGACGAACGGTAAGCTTAGTAATAATATTATTTGAAAATAAGATTCTAAATATAATTGTATCCATCTACATTATGTAAATGCAAATTTACTAGGTTTCAAGAGGTGCTGCACTTGTGTGAACTTCTTTTATAAAGAAGTCAATTTAAAGATTGGGATGTAAATTTTCAAAGTGAAGTTCGTCTGCTAACTATATTTTATTTTCACCAACTTCATAATCTTCCGTCTTACCTAGAAGGTTTGTGGACTCAAAGACTTGACATGACTCTGATTAAATTTAAATCTTTTATTAAAAAAAAAATTCATTATATATTTTAATTATAACTTGTACAATTTTTTAATTTTCAATCATCTATATTATGTTTTGTGTAAAAAAGACTTGTTTCATTTATATCGTTTGTTTTTAAGTATTTTTACTATGTTTATTTTATTGTTTATATGTTTTTTAATAGTTATATTTGCACTATTTTCCATGATGATCTCTCAATAGGACAATAGGTACATGTGTACTGGATGCGTCATTCCAATCAATAAAACATTTAAGATAAACTTCTCACTGAACTCTGAACTGTTCTTTATGTGCACCCGAGTCGAATCTCATTTGTGGATACGGGTTATAAGACTACTATTGTTTTTTTATTTTCTTAATTACAATTGGTGCTGTGTACTGTATGTATACAAATAAATAATATTAATCCACCACAGAATAAAATGTTAATGAAATTCTAAAGAAATATAAAAACCTGACACAACATAAAAGCTTATTTTAAACTGTTTCGATCAATTATCCAACTCAATATCACTTAAAAATTTAATTATTTTAATGCATTAAGAACTTGTAATACTGAACTGGTATATGCTAGTTATTTTTTCCTTAGATAAGAAAAAAGAAAATTATTTTCTCTATCTTTTTCTTATCTACGCTATGATAGTTAAATTTATCTGAGAATTGCGTACATTATTAAATTAGTCAAATAAAACTCAATATTTTATTGTGGATTACTTTAATCCGTGTCTATTTTGTTAGCACTTGAATATAAATTATTAATTTCATGTAATATTTATTTATAAGAAAACCGGTCTTTAATGTATGCATTAAAGAAATACACTTGTATATACATATATACGTGTGGGTAGGTATTTATGTTTAGTATTCAAAATTGCTTACCACCCGGAATGTAAGGTCTTTGTTATGTATTATTTTTTAATAATTTCAAATTTTCTAAAAACTAATCCGTAAAATTAAAATATGGATACAAACATTCATTAATTTTCATTTTTTCATTACAAAAAGTTAATGTCAGAAATAACAGAGGATCCTGTTTAAATCATTCTTCACCAGCATGTATACCTGCGAGCTCTGGTCGAAATACAAGCAAGTGACGTACAACCATCTCTAAATTCAGTACAACTCATACAGGATACTGTTCGGGTTGGCACGTTATTGTAGCGCATCTACAATGTTTGCTGAAAGCCATGTACATGAATTTGTTCCACTTCTGGCATAAAGCTGCGGCTGTAGCTCAGCACCAACTCTCTAGCGCAAGTGGCGCTCTCTTGGAAAGCTGACTCCCTACCAAAGAATGGCAACGACTACAGAATAGCTACAGATACAATAATAGCCGTGACTGAAATGCAGTATTTATATTTTGTTTATACTCGAATATATATGATATGTGTGAACTTTTTTTAATCTTTTTTTTGTATTTCTTTTCATAACATAAATATTGTTTTTTATCTTAAATACTTACTCTATTATAATATAATTAAATTAACAGCTGAATAAAGAGCCTAGAGGGAAGTGACAGTTCATTTCAAATCACAATTAAAAAGTTAAGAATTTCTTTAGTTTAATTATTTGCATAATTTCAAACTTAAACTATTAACTTTTGCATCAAAACAATGAAAATGAATTGAAGTACCTAAAATGTAGTTTTACCAACTAATTAATATGGTGACCAGCAGTATCATGATCCTTCGAAGTAACAGAAAGACTGAAGCAGGGTATCAATCGTCCTTTTCAAAATCATGTTAAAGAAAACAATGAGGGTTAGTTCTCAAAGTAGATGTAGGGATCATCCTCAAGACTTTGGGATATGCAGATGATCTGATGGTGCTAAGAGAAAATATATCCTATGTACCATGTATAATTAATTTAAAGGAAACAGAGAATATGTTAAAACGTAATGTCTAGGGTAATATCTTACATTGTCTCCACTGTTGCTGATGATGTCTGGTTTTTCATCGATCTGTCCATTCAGCTTATCCTCGGTGACAGTGTACCCAAGGTTCACATGGCCCCTTCCCTAGAAAAATAATAAATAATAGTTTACATTAATATATGTATAATAATTCCATATTTATTAGAAGTTTTACAGAAAATAATACAAACACAACAGTACACCAGATGTACCGAGTAACAATCATTATTTGATTTTGACAGAAAATAATTTTACTTTTTTACATAACGAATAACTATCTAACTGACATAATAACATTACAATATAATATTTTCATATTATTAGATTATTATTAGTATTCATAGGTTAGATTTCGGTAGCCATCTTTAAAATTGAAAACAGAAATGAAGTTAAAACCATTAATGACAAGCTTCAAACTCATCATTCGTGTACGGCAATACCGTGTCGATGACTGCTCACAAATACCATCATTAATTTTTAATTTTTCGTCATGCCAAGCACTGAAACCAGAAACGTCAACTGATAAAAGTTGACCTACAGCAGAATACCAGAATAATTTTTATTATCTATTTATTATATTAAAAATTCTATAAGTGTCTTTGATTTAATATTAAAACAAATTAAACATGAAAATAATGTTTTTTTCTGTCATGAAAGTGGTAGATCAGCATTCCAGCGCCTTTGTTTATAGTATTTAAAAAAATTTTAACAGCAAGTAGATAAAACAGTATTCGTGCGTACATAATTACAATCCATAATTATATAAAAATGTTCTTAGGTTTTCACAGTCGTTCCGAATCTTCTGTGTATAGTTTTCTGGGCTCTTCTGCCGTGTATATCTGGCCTTTCTTGCAGGGTCCATCATCAGGGATAATGTGATGTATGACTGTTAGTGTTGTGGATAAGTACTGACTTGCAGTACCATTTCGAAAGCAGGGTCTGTTGTTTATTAGGTACTGGCTTACACTATCATGCCAAAAACAGGTGTGTAAAGTGAGTAGTGTTGCTTTATGTTAAGTTCCATCTACTGTCGGATCATTATCTGTGAAGGCTCTTCAACTCCTATGGTTTTGAAGTGCCGGATACCACAAAGTTTTTGATTTTAGATCTTTCAAAACCATAGAAGTCAAAGACACTTACAGATTGTGATCCAACAGTAGATTATTTATATAATTCGCACAAATGATAAAATATGATGTTTTATGAACCAGATGAAATATGGATGGATTAGAAATTAACGCTCTCATGGTTTGAAAAGCACTGCTTATCGGAAACTTTTTAAATATTTAACTTATTTACAGAGAATGACTTTTTTTCAAATTTTGAGTCACCATCTTGAAAACTATAGATCAAATTTTTTAACGTATCTGAAACATCCGCTTGTGGCATCTTCAAGAAAATATAACAATTTTGGATTTTCAAAAATGTCACTTTCGTTCCATTCTTGCCACTTTTTATCAAAAATTAACTTATTTTTAAAATGCATCCCAATAAAAAGATTAATTACTATTTTTTAATAGGCCTAACAAAATGTTTTGCCTGTTTAAAGTAACATCTCTCGTTGTAATGATTTAAAGATACATTGTGTGCAATTAAATTAATTAAAAAATATATAAATATTTGTCTTTCGGCTGCATTAGTCCAGTGCAGTAACCAGTATTCATTAGTTCTACTGAATTTCAGATTAAGCGAACAAATATTGAGATATCGAAATTTGCCACCAGTTGATATCCAGCAGATTGTACCTTTCAAATCTAAGATTATAAGTTCACTTATAAAAATTAAACATTTAATTGGGCTATATTTTTAAAAATGATTTCATGTGAAGCAGCATGTCGCACAATTCATAGTAAATGACACAATCGTAGATAATATTTTATAGATGTTATAAACATTCACGTTATAAACAAACTCATAAAAGGTAGATAAAATTCTTTAAAAAATGGAAAAGAATGCATTGTTTGTTAAAATATTTTTAATGGATTCTCAGAAGATAATGTGATCCCAGTCAATGATATTTTTTTCAATATCTTTATCTGTCACTAAATCATGTGTTTCCTCGGAAGAAATGTTAATTACGTCAATAAAATTAGTAAACTTTCCACATTACTAATGGTGAAGTAATAAGACACACATGTAAGAGTACTAAAACAATAAATCAAGAGAACAAATAACAACCATCAAACGATAGAAAGCTACATACTTCATTTACTTATTTTACAACTAATTACACAGGGGATGATAAAAGGCAGCAGAAGCGTAGGTAGAAAGGGGTTATTTGAATGCGTAACCTCAGATAGTGGCTCGATGTCCAACACATCGGAGATCATATAAATCGGCGTATTGCAACTTGGTCGCCAACCTTCGGTAAAAGACGGTACATGAAAAGGAAGAAAATTTGAAATCTTCATAATTAAAAAATACCGGATTTTGTAGTTTGAAAAAAATTTACATTCATTTATTTATATTCATATGAAATAATTACAATACATAGCCTTTAATTTCCTCGTTTTATTTATTAATTCATTCAAACTTAATTGTTTGACTACCCTAAGATGTTAAAATATTGTCAGAGCTTGATTTGTACATATTTTAGAAATATATATTTTTAATTTAATTGTTTGTTTTTTTTTTTATTTTCGAGATTACCTGTTTTTGAAAGATTTGGTTCTTGGAGCAAATTAAAAATATTTATAACAGACAGACAACTAGATGATTCTCTTATGTTACGTTAATTTAATCAGTAGGATGTAGTGATTAGCTTAAAATCACTGATATCTTTGAGTCACACTCACCATCAGTGATTGAATATCTGGGAATATCATGATTCGTGATTCATTTTCTAATTTTATTTATATTTGGTTGTGAACCGTGATTCGATGCATGTGCATGTGAAACGAAAATATTCATGAAGAAATAAAGTTATAATTTGTGATTCTGCCAAAACGTTTTACGCATTTGACATGAAATGCTCAGAATTTGACCCGAAAAATAAACTCACATTTTTTTAAGGGTTTTTATTCTCTTTGTGATGATATTAAATTAGGTATATATTATTTATACATGTATGATAGAATATGTTTTTAATGCAAATAATGTTTGAATAATATAAGTAAATACGCTGAAAATTATGTTTCTGTTTTATTTATTTATTTATTTCATGTATTGTACACGCGTATTAGTAATGAAACTGTGATCACAGTCACAGTTTTCAATCACAATCACACCAGTGAGTCAAAAGTAACATTTTTTTCATGACTAGTAGGATGGGTATTTATATGGGGAGAGCACCCTGAGCGCTAGTTTAGGAACGCACCCCTGAATCAGGAAAACGCAAATTAGGTCAGGGCGCTGTGTCGTCCTTTTCCACTCTTCTAGGTCGAGTATGTTTACTATTGATAAATCGCAAAGCGTGTCAGTAATCCGACCAATAAAGAGGTTTAGCATCGTAATACAATATTGTATGTGACAGATAGCTACAATGGAATGCCGAGATAATGCGTTAATTCTAAAATAATTATACTTAAGCAAGAGAACTTACTCTCAGCCGTAAGTATTCTCGATGATAAAACAATATTTATGACCAAATTATTGTTTATTTCGAAACTCAATGTTTTATTGTCTACTAGGCTTACCCTCCAATTGAGACTTTATGATGAAGATGTCATAAAAAATTCAAAATTATAAAGCTAATTAAGACCCGATTAGGTTTGCACTTAAATACTATGAATGCATAACATAACACAATATTTGAAGTAATTCAATTGATTCATAATTAAGTCATTTTACTATTATGGCCTGGGTCCACAATAATCTCCCAAAGAGGCCTTTGATATACAGATACGTGCGTACTGGATACGTCATATTTAACGTGACCAATTATTTTTTTCCTCAAAACGGGACATCTACCCGTGGACTATGCTAAATTCTTTACAACACTTTTCACATCTGACGTCCTGTTATGTTCCAGCATTTTATATTATATGATAAGGGCATTATCATTCTGGTTAATTAATGGATTACACTCAAAGAGATTATTTTGGTCTACGTGACAAAACGTAACGCTCTGTTTCGAATACCATCGTTCATTTCTGTATTACACCTCACAAGTGTCTATACTATATTATTTCTCAATAAATACTACAACAACTTACAAGTGTTTCATCGAGGAATCAAAACATTGAGAAGAACCAGAAACTCTTGGGTGTACACAACAGTCTGATGGAGTACTTCTTCGCTTTTTAAACGGATACTTAGTTTGCTAGTTAATATTAAAAGTGCTTAGGCATTGTTAAAATGAAAGGTTCACGTACAAAAAAGCGGTAGGCTTCTGACTAGCTAGCACATGTGTGAGACGTATTACGCATGCCATCATCACCGCGCTGCTAGGCGTTTTTTGAAATTGTTAACGTGGGTTGTTCTCTTTCTGAAAATGGGATATTTCGGCGTCCCGAAGCTGTGCTTGGTTACAACGGGATAGGCTACTTAAAAACGGGTAGTTATAGTCACGTAAGTCATAATTGACTGATGATTCATAAATTACTTTTTTTTTTTTTAAATTGGCATTTCACCCCTGTGGAGTGTTCTCGTCACTACCGAGTAATTTTATTTAATGTGAAGTTTCTTTTGGATACATTTAATTTTTACAGGTTTATTTCATTGGCATTTAGGAACCTCATTAATATTTTAAAAATGGTTTGATTGTTAGATGATAACAAAGTTGGGATGTTGATGGGGAATGGAATTTTGTTGTTAGAAAGATCTTGGATGAAATTTGGATACCGGTCATTGATAGGGCATCCTAAAAAAACATGACTTAAATTTTCCTCTTCTAGTTGATATTCACACATAGGAGAGTCCTGAATGCGGATTTTAAACAAGTGAGAATTGGTACAACAATGGCCGATCCTCATACAGCAGATCGAGGAAGTTTCAAACTTATCTAATTTCGTTTTGGAAAACCAGGGCCTAATAGGATATAAATTACTTCGCACTGAACTCTGTGCTATCTTTTATACACACTCAAATCGAATCTCCGAGACGAATCTCATCCGTGAACACGGGTCATAACTTGATTAATATTCAAATTAGTGTGATACTAGATGATGTTATTATTTGCACAGTCAACAATTATTATTAGTTTTAATTTAATAGCTTTCTTTCCGAATTTTTCAGAAACTATGTACATAGATTTATTACAATATCGTATGTAGAATCAAATCTTCAACGTAGTAAGTATTAGAGAACTGCGATTGATTAGCTTATAGTTCAAATAATTCAATGGTTCACTAAGTAAACTCAATCTGTTTCGATCATTCAAGTCTTTGAACAAAAAGATTGAAAAACATCGCTACGAAAGCAATATTTTCCAGATTATACTGTAATATAAAAACTGATTATTTTATTTACAGAATACACAATTACTGGATTTTTACCTCCACAGGCATTGTTATTAAACAAAATATAGATATCTCATAGAGACGAAGCTGTTTATATTATATTAAATGGGAAAATATGGAAGTACGGATAATTACGATCTGTCTTATTTTATTAACCGATCTCCATCTTAATTGCATTAGACACAACACAGCTCCCTATTTATTTCCGTCTGAAAGTTTCAAACATCACCAAAAATTAGTTTTATTGTACAGCTTAATGCGAATACTCGATTCCTTGATAACTGCACACAAGAGGGCTACATAAAAGACGAGTACACACGCGGTAACTGCACACAAGTCAGGTGCATACACAGGCAACTGCACACAGTCAACTTATTACTCTGCTGTCTTGAATTTGTATTAAATAACCGAGTAATTTATATTAATCTACATAATATTCTATTACTTTGTATGCACTTGTCTTGTGAGCAGTTGTCTGGCCACCGAATAATTTAATTATTTATATTTATAATATTTTTGCCACAATTTTTAATTATTAATTTTAAAAACTATATTATAAATTAATTATATAATACCAGGGGCGTGCAATGCATGCAAACAAACACGCTGTGCATTACTAAAAATTCTTAGAAAAAATAAAAATTAAATAATTGGATTAACATAAATGGAATCATTATTTTACAATTAGCGCCATGTGTGTACCAGTAGAGACTTTAATGGCTTAGTTCTAAAAACTACCATGACAACTCATCGCTGTACCCATGGCGCTCTTGTGTATGCGCCGTATCAAGCTATTCACATTACTCTGTTCTGTCTTTAAGCTAGTGAATTACTATTTACTGAATTGAAAATTCCTTTTGGTTGATCCATTTTGTATGGAGTTCATCAAAATAACATTAGAAAGGCTTACAACTGCGTGCAAATCATTGAAGTGTCTACTTCTTATTTTACTAATTTGCCAAACAATAAATTAATCATGTTCAGTCATAGAAAGTGTTCTTAAAAACGTCCATACATTTTTAATATGTGTAAAAAGGTATTATTTTACGTTAAAACTTAAACCTTAAAAACACTATTAATAGTATGTACTCTAAAATTACAAATAAATACATGGTAGGATCGTACAAACGACGGATTTATTTTATCTAAAGACGTTGATTAAACGAAAGTACGTATATTGTATAATATCTTTGATAACAGCATAACCTAAATCTATACCTACCGCACGCCACTGTATATTATACATAATGCATGCAGAAAAGTATCTAATCTAAATATAAATTGATAAATTATTGAATAATGATGGATTTATTTTTAAATTTAAATCGCTCTCAGTGTTCTAGTGTTAAAAAGGTATTCACCACACGGTGTGGTTGTATAGCGTAACGGAACTACATTAACATTTAGTACGGCTGACCTGCAGATTTCTCTTCTTGTAAGAGAGATTGATTACTAACAAAAATAATTTGCATTGTGCCAAAATTATCTCGGGAAAAATTAAACAAGAAGGAAAACAAAAAAAAATAGGCGACGTAAGTTCCGAATGTGAATGATTTAATCTCAGGTATTTTATATTATAAATTCGTTCCTTCCAACATCAAATATCGTTAGTAACCAATTAGGTTTGTTATTTTTAGTTCTAGTATTTCGCGTATATTTGACGCATATATTTTGTATTATAGTATGTTCTATTAAACATAATATATATTAAAAAAATTATAGCCACTTCAAAACATCAATTATATGTGAAATACTAGTACTAAAAATAACAGTTAATGCAGTGAGAGCTGTTGTCATTCATTGTGCATTGTATTTTGCAAAATATAGTACACAACGAATGACATTAGGGTTCAACGGATGACAACTAGGTCTAATGACTTTAATGCCCATGTCTACGGATGAGATCTCTCTCAGAAATTTGTCTCGAAAGCGGGTAATGGTCAGTATAGAATTAAGCGCGAAGCGTTCTATGAATCAGAATTTGAATGACGCATTCAGTAGTTATCTACCTTTACTGGCTCTCAGAGATCAAAGTCTTATTGAAAGATCACCTTGGACACGAGTCATAAAAAGAGTGTGCGATGGTAAATATCTAAATTATTAAAATCTGCATTATTTAGATATTCTATACAAAATATAATACATAACAAATGACAGTGTGCTTATCTATGTACTGTCCTTTTACACGAGTTTTGATACAAGTCTCATGAATTTGACATTGACATTGATCTCATTGAGTAGTTTGTTGGTGTAGTGGTCAAGACGTTGGCCTAGTGATCTAGTGATCGGGGGTTGGCGCCTCGTTCCAGGACACCAGCAAGTTAGTCTTATTTTCATAGCACAAGCGTTTAACTTAGTTTGAAAATAGTAAGAATATTGATGTGACATGTATTCCGTGTACGCCTCTCTATTTAAAAAAAAAAAACAGAGTCTCAGGTACAAAGATCCCTTGCTCCTTCTTCTATTGTAGCAACCGATGTTGGGTTAGGTGGTGTTCAACAAAATGGGGGAAGAGAGAGAAGTTAATGTTGGCATGTGGCAGGGATTTGCTGTCTTGGGGCAGGGTTTTTAATAATCTAGAAAGACCATTTTTGGTCGCCTGAATCTAAATCGGAAAGGAGAAATTAAATTGTACGTTGAGAGAGTATTTATGGTGGGGTTAGGGTGGTTTGGGTGCCCGGCATAAAAAAGTTTTACGAGATGTTTTGAGTGATCCCTTATTAGGGGGATGGATGGGTGTAACTCTCAACCAGCTAGGCGCACCCAGGGCTAACCGGATGGCTTTACTTTGGAGAGTTTGGAGTCTTTTTATGTGACTTTTGGAAGCGTGATCCAGTCTCGTGCATGTAGGCGGGAATCCTTAGCTAAAGCGACCTTGGCGATTTGCAAATTAGCCGAATGGATACCTAATACCTGCAAATTCTGCAGTGCCCTCTGGTGTGCATGACGTGTTGAGGTGGAGGTGACTAATTCACATATCTAGATAGAGACAGCAGAACGGAAACGAATTCACATACTTTCGCGATAGCCATTAGTATAAAGTAGCGCTAGAAGGGGGGGGGGGACCAGTTCCACACACAATACTACAGAAAATAGAAATGTACAATTAATAAACACAAAAGAGAGGAGATAAAAAACAAAAGCTAAAGATTTAAATTTAAACCTTCCTGTGCCCTTTTAAGTGTTATTCTTATTTATTTTTAAAATACAGGTATATAACAACATTACAAACAAATAGATAATCAAGTGTCATGTACGGAAGTAAAGAAACCAGTAGGTGCAAGACAGCCATTAAAGGGCTAACTATCAAGTACACTCTTCCATGAAGAGATTTGGACAAAACACAATGATGTATGAGTCAAGTCATACACTGTACAGACCAACAGAGTTACACATGAATGTGTTTGTTTTAAGAATTTGACTTATGAAAAATGAAGTGTCCGCATTTTCGCTGACACGATCTTGTCATCATCTGCCTAATATACTCCACTCGTAGTTCACGTTTTGATAAAATCCCTATACAACTTGAGACCATTATCATAAACAAGCTAGTTATTCATAGCTTAAGTATTACTTCTTAGGTATGCTGGTAATGCAATACTTAATGCCAAATCGGAAGACGAAATGGCCGAACTTCACCATAGAGCGGAAGAAGAGAGCAGGCGTTCGGGACTTGAGATAAATATAATCGAAATTAATGTGATTGTGGATCGAACACTATCCACATACAGTGCGTAGTATGAAGCAGGAGATGACTATATAACTGAACTTAAGAAAAGAATTGAAATGGCAAAAAATGCAATGTTTAAGCCGGATACAATTTGAAAAAAATAGACCCATAAACATACCATAATCTAATCATAATCATATATCTTTACGGAATGTGTGAAAGATTGATATATAGCAACTTTGAAATGCTTAAAGCCCTCAGACATCAATGCACGCTAATGACACACCGCATCCTATTTTTTGGACAAATCGCCAGTAGAGAAGAAAAGGCTGATCTCCAACTCTCCAACTCGATGGACAGACAAGATCAAATACATTACTTTCCCGCAAGGAGAGCGATCATCGGTAGAAGAATCGGCGACTAACAGTCCAGTTTCGCAAAGGTTGGTGTCTTTTTATTTACATAGATTGAACGAATATATTCAACAAATAGATTAGAAAACCCAGGACTAGCTATCAAAGGTAATCACGGCAACAGTCTTCAACTTTTGTTTGGTTGCTCATCCATTCATTGCACTTCCTCTTCAGCCTCTTCCGGAGTAATCCAGCATGCATCTTTACAAACCTCAAATATAATACTTTGACGATAATAATAATATTTTATTATTTGTTTACGCGCAGCGAGGTAACTTTACTTTAGGCGCTTGGGGCAGGCTTCAATCAAAGATTTTCATTTGGTAATAAATATAAACTTTTTATAAATATTTAATTAACTTAACGAATTCGTCTTGGTGACATTAACAAGGTGCGACTATGATAACCACTTAATGTCTCATGTTTATGATACAGCCAACCAAAAATATGACGTCATAAAAATATATGTTGGCAATTCAGCTCCCAAATTTTGCCAGTTAATTATGACAAGATTCATGTGTTAAAGACCGCTGCTAAGTCATTAACCGATTGCATTCAGTTTTACTATCGGGACACGCGCAAATTGAAAATATTGATGCCGCTTGCAAATAAATATTGTGTTTTGTATGTGTGTGAAATTGCAATCAGCAATAGCGAAATAATTTTTGAAAGTTAATAGTTTTTTCGTAATTTGGGTCTCCTGGAGCAACTTGCTCCAACTGCTCCTCTGTAGTTACGCTACTGTTTACACGTACGCCACTGTTTAATATTTGTTGTTAATAAATAGTGTTGCTGAAGATTTGACAGTGTATTTAATCCTTCATTCTGTCTGCTACACTAGTTTTAACTATAGCATTTCTGTGCTTATTGTAATATTTTTAACAATTTCTTTGTTAAAAATGTTTCTTTGTTATTGTAATAATGAAGTTGTGTCAATGTGTCCAAAATTTAATATAAATCAATTGATAATTCTGGCGTCTGCTGTCATATTACCCAAAGGTATTTGAGATTCTGTAAAAATAAGGTAGATGGCTCTTTCAAATAATGGAACGATTAAATGTATTAATATCAAAAAGGTAACATATAGGTTCGAAATATTTGTCGCTAAAAATATTGTCGTTGTAGCATAGTTAGTAATGTAGCATAACAATAATATTTTTCGATAAAATTCATTTTGTATGTATATCTTTCTAATTAATATATTTAATTCATATTTAAAATTTATTTGTTGTTGTCGGGGTAGACGTCCGGTGGCGGGACACGTGTTCTTTGATAACTCTGATATTAGTGAACGCTGGTGTGTCGCCCAAAACGCTGTGGCGTGTCACCTTTGACAAGCGTGTCATAGATTCGCCATCACTGCCCCAGACGATATAAATCATTTTAAAAAAATCAGTTATTATAATATTTTCAAAATGTAATTTAAAATAGTTTTCATTGCGTTCTTCATTTGATTTTCTTCATTGAAAGCTTTGTCGGGCTGACTGAGTGGCCTTTGATTATATATACAGGTATCTCGCACTCAAAAATCCCTTCCAGCACTGGCAAGATCCGGCAAGGATGTTACTCCATCAGGCTAGTTAATGAACCAAACCGAAATATCTACCAAATCAATTATCAAATTATGTGCTATGAAAGTAGTAGGAATATATATTTTCGTACTGATAGAATATATAAAAGTGAAAACTTTCGAGTAATCTTAACCTAGACATATTGAAAACATGATTGTTTCTTACTGGCAATGACACTAACAGCAATGGAGAATACGACGTAGAGCAATTGTATAATAGGGTATTATAGTAGAATTTCTATTCTTAAATTCTTAATGTTTTTTTTTTAAATATTTTTAAATAATGTATTTAAATTACATTGATTATTCTACCACCAAACATCATTCATTAGAAACGTGACAAATTAGCATCCATCTCTTTATAGAACGCGGTACTTGCGAGCCAATTACACGGATTGCCACTGCCGCGATTCCGAGAAAAGGCAATTGAAGTAAATATGGCGTCGCTCATTATGTGAGTGAAATAAAACTATGTACAGATTCTTGGTGTGGAGCTAATAACATCTGCACTAAAAGTGTATTAAACATACCCAGCGAGATTTACGTCTATTTGCGGATGTTTAGTGGTGTGCACTAGAACATAGGTTATGCTGCTAATATCGAGGCTGTGAAAGTACAATAGGATGATGTGTTTATGTAAAATTCCCAGGTTAGCCCTTACCAATAAGCACACATATAATATGTGAACCGCACTAAACTTTTTAATTTTGCTGCCTTTCTGGTCCGATCTTGTTGTTCATTTAGCAACCACTTTGTTATTTTTGGTTTGAAGTCATTCTTTAAGGTCTAGAAAAAGTTGTGTGAAAAAAGTATAATCAGAAGTTGAAAAAGATATTGAAAAAAAGTTATAAAAATATTATTGTCAGTAATATACAATAGTCGGTGACGAGAATGTGTGGGTAGTTAGGTTAGCACAAATGAAAAATTGGTTTCATTTTGCTTTCTATCCACATCAATCAACCACTTTGTTATTTTTGATTTGAAGTCATTAATCACTTTAAACCCTTTAATGTATAACGGCAATTTATTAAATATTCTCGGAGCACAAAATAAGAAAGTACGTTGAACGAATTTTGTATTAAATTTTGGCACTGAGTCGTATCTTACGGCTTTGCTCCTGGTTTCAGATGCAGATGCATTTACCGTGTCATGATTAGGTTTAATTGAGTTGGATTGAATTAAACAGAAAGTAATCAATATTATAATTGTTTTACGTAAATGCCCATAAGTTCTGTCTTCTATCCATTAGTTTTGTCATTTGTCTGATTAGTTTACAATAGTAATTGGAGAATAAACACGTTCACGGTAATTAGTAAATACTATATTGCAATCATAATATTTAACATCATTCGACTGTTTTGTGAGCAGAGCGTGAAGAAGTTTTAAATTAAATTTTAATTTAGAAATATATGAGTAAGAAAACGCGTCACCGTTTATACAGTGACATGTTTTACAATGACAGCTATCATCCGTATTAAATTGACTTAACGTGTGTGAAGCGTGGATAATCTAAAACAAATTGAAAGAAATATTGGATAGTTTTGAGAGGAGAGTGATGCGGAGAATGCACGACGGAGAATTAGATGAATCATTTATTAGAACACTTATCTTTTTACTTTAAAAAATAAAATAGAGATGCGTACATGGAATATTTGTTACATTAATGTTCTTACAATTTTTAAACTAATCTAAATGCTTGTGTTAAGAAAATAGGACAAACTTGATGGCCTCCTGGAACGAGGCTCAAACCCCGACCAATGGATCATTAGGTTAGTGTCGTAATCAGTAAACCCCAAGCACGTCATAAAGTCTAAATTTACAAGAAACCACAGCAAATCAGGTGGGTGAGTAAAATTTATCCTTAATGGAGACCCAGGTGATAGGAGAAGAGTGGGAAGACTCTAACTTCATTGAAAAGATCACGTTAAAAAAGGAGCTGCTTCAGATTCCAAACTGGAAGACAGTCGCTGAGGACCGGAGCATGTGGAGACGAAATATTCAGGAGGCCAAGGCTAGAGAAAACGTGTCATGTAATCATTTCAATTATTTTCAAAACTATATTAAACCGTGAGATTTTTCTTTCGAAGATTCGACTAAAGTACAGTATATAGCTGATCATTCCATGTGTTTTGTTTGCAGATTAGAATGAAGCATCCATTTACCATGTACCTTTATCTTATTGAGAGATCATCATGGACATGGGCCATATGGACGGAATCTTGTTTGAAACTTTGAATCGTAAAAATATCAAACCTTTTTAAAATATACTGAATTTTGCAGTATTTTGTTGCGAGTTTTCTTCCTCAAATATTGACATATTATAATATGAATATTAAGTAAAGGTTACGATTTACGACTCATTTCTATATATACAAGAATGACGTCGATATTCTTTCGTACGTGGTTTAAAACTCAAGAATTCTGTGCAAAATCTAATAAATCTTTTATTAAGGAGAACACATTCTTATTGTGAAGCTATAATTATTCAGAACAAATATTAATTAAATGTATTAATTATAAAGATATACATATAAAATCAATTTTATTGAAAAATATTGTTGTTGCAATACCGAGATTCGAACCTGGATAACTTTTCCAATTCGTGGAAGGTGCAACCAACTATGCTACAGCGACAGTATTTTTAACGACAAATTTTCGAACCCGGATTGGAAAAGAGATCCAGTTTCGAATCCCGGTAGGGCAACAACAATATTTTTTGATAAAATTGATTATATATATATATATATATATATATATATTTATAAATAATACATTTAATTAGTATTTATAATATATTTTTTATTTATGTACTAAAATCACAATCGCCTTTCGTTCTTTAAATCGTTCATTCTCACTAAAACAACAATTCCAATCGTTGCAAAAAATCCACAGAATAAAACTAAAAAAAACCCTGATTATGTCGATATTTGCATTTTAACGCAATTGTAACAAAAATAAGTTATTGTATAATATTCGTATACCAATATATTGCTCTGAATAGATATGGATGCGCGATTTCTCCTGGTGGTAATCTTTATTTGTCATATCCGGGAAATACCTGCCAAAGTGACCTTGACAAAAATCAAGGCTTTATTTATAAACAGATAAACGTATAACATAAAAACAAATAGAACTCATCAAAGGTAATTCATTTATGTAAATGTAAATTAGATAATGTTTATTATTATGCATAAGATGGAATTAGACACATTGCATAATAAGACGTACGCACGTGGAAGTATTATATTATATATGATCCAAGTATCTACGGACAGTATGTACAATGTACAGCATTTGTACAATAACCTTCTGAAAATATAATTAATTATCATTTTATAACACGGAAAACTCTAATGTATGTGAATGTTGTCAACATAAACTTTGAACATTATTCTCTAAGCAAGTACCTTGCGTATTTTAATTCTGTCTTTTTTTTAACAAATTACTGAAATACGCCTTAAAATAGTATATTTTTTCGTTCCATTGGCGTCATCACATCAGACTTTGTTTTGCTCCGCGGTCGCCATTGATTTTTCTCTACGTTTATTATTTTGTTTTTGTTTACAAGGTATGTGATTATTTTTTAATATTACTTATGATTTATATCTAGAGAAACAAATACACTGTCACATGATATAACAAAAACTGATAAAATCATTTCTGTGTTGTATTTTTTTAATGTTAATCTGTCCATTGATTGTTGGGAATATCACTTAGAATTACTATTACTATTTATTTTTATGTATTTTCTTCAGCTATTTAATTATTTTTATTGAAATTTAAGATACATTATATCATAATTAACGGTCGGTATCCTGCATTTGGATTTAGTTAGATATAATTATTTTTTTGAATATAAATTAAATATATTAATTAGAAATATATACATATAAAATAAATTTTATCGAAAAATATTATTATTGCGCCACTGGGATTCGAACCTAGATCTCTTTTCAAACCGGGGAAGGTGCATTTTCCAACCATGCTACTGTGATAATATTTTTAGCGACAAATTTTCAAAGCTATATGTTACCTTTTCGATATTAATACATTTAATCGTTCCATTATTTGAAAGAGCCATCTACTTTATTTTTACGGAATCTCACTTTGAGTAATCTGATAGCAGACGCCAGAATTATCAATTCTAATAATATAATTAATTAATTGATTAATAATTCATTTGGAACTGAAAACATTAAATAAATATATTTCAATGTTTCCGCGTCAATTACACGTTTGCAGACCTCTTTCATCTGATGAAGTATTTTCTAATCTTCATTATCTTTATTCAATGGCGGATATGTCACATTTTCAAGAAGATTCCAGAATCAGTAAGAATAGGGATATAAAACTAGGAACAACAGAAAAACCACAAAGAAAAAAAAACTTTGTATTTAACTACAATACATAAGTGAAACCAACCGACTTTTAACTTTTACCGTAATAAAAACTAATCACAATTTTTATCAGTAAACATTTGTTTCTGTCAGGCTCGAACCTGGAATCCCCTTATCTGTAGAAGAACGAATTTAGAGAGCAAATATTATGGAGTTCCCTTTTTTCTAGTGGAAAAAGTCACATGACGGTGACCTCTGACCTTTTGAATTTTCTCCAGTGGCTAAAAACGTCTCACTTCGAAAATTATGGCCTAGAAGCACGGTTTTAGCTCCAAAAAATACTGGCATGATTTCGTGTACGCTCGGTCAGTAAATTAAAAATAATTATTCTGTTTTTGCGTTTAACTGCTACTAGCGAGATTCAAATTCACCCAACTGACGAACGGAACATCAATGATTAATACACTGACGAAGTTTAACAAGTGTGAATTTAATATCGTTGAATTGAGACTTGTTCACGGTAAAATTCGAATGCCAGAGAATCTCGTGAGAGTGTAATCACACAGAGATTGTCTCGAATCAAAATCTTCTTCCGTGGGCATGAGTGTTTTTTTATTGGGTAGATTTTATTATTTTTGAGTGTAGTCTAGCAGATGAGGTCAAATTGGCATTTGTTTGTTAACAATACCCTTCTGTTTTTCTCTTCGCTCGTCCCTTTGATATTATTTACCATTAATATGTGATATGTGAATCACTGAAAATATTCACACTTATAATTTTTGATACAAAAATATTTTTGTTTATTTGTATTAATTACTTGTGTATACTTTTTAAACTCCAATAATATTACGGGGTTCCTTTGGATTCCTGAGATTTTCACAAAAATTTCAGTTGTTGACGCAAGTCGAGTACTCACAGCCAACGGGATCTTGTCCCACCAGTCAGAAAATGGTTCGAAACGATAATTATTAAAACTATTCTAAAAATTTTAAATATATAAAATGTGGAAATGTTTCACCCGAAAATATCTTGTTCATAACAAGGGCGGTAATCTTAAAAATATCTAACGTTAAAAATAATTTAAACCACAAAGTCACGTAGTAAACTCATTTTAGATAATTATTCCTAATTATATGTATTATCATAATTACACAGATATGTCGTAGATAGATGATTGTCTTTATATACATTAATACTGTAATAGATAATTGACAAATTATTGGTAGATCATAATATTCTCATATATATTAAATGACATCACACCAATAAAGTTATTTTCAAACTTTATTCAACAGTCATAATTGCATTACAGTATTATTGGATGGGGAGGTGCGTATAAAACTTCAATTTCACAATCAGAAATCACTCAAAAAATTATAAAAAAGACTACCCAAGTATACAACTTTTCACAGATTTCAAAGTACCAAAAATTATACACATAGAAAAAAAAAATTAAAAGCGAATTCCAATCTACTAGATTTAGAGACGAAATTAATATTCCAAAACTAAATATACCGCAACCCAAAATCACTATATTTATCGAGGCATCAAATTTGCTAACAATCTCCCCATCACAATTAGAAAAATTACAGACTACTAAAGTAAAAAAAATATGTACACAGACTAACTGAAACATAAACTCTCGTATATACTCCATCTCTATACACGAGTCTTACTCTCATAGAGAAGAAACAAATATTAATATATATATATATATATATCGGCGAGCTTGTATGAGAAGATGTATGAATGTGGATGAGGCGAGAATTGTGTGTCAGGACAGAAGAGTGTGGCGCTCTATCCTCTCTGTCTACCCTCACGGGGAAACGGCATGATGGTAGGTAAGTATATATATATATATATATATATATATATATATATATATATATATATATATATACTTATGTATGTATATATAAGTACAATTTCAATAAAAAAAGAGAAGAAAAAAAAAATTATTGTTTCTTAGAATCATGCCAAAATATAAAACCCTAAAATTCCCAGTACTTAAAATTATATAGCTACCCCTTACATTACATTGTAATGTAAAGTAATACAAGAAAGAGGATAGCTATACAATTGTATGTAAGTGAGGTAGAGACAACATTATTCATGTTAATTCATAGGGTTTATTACAGTTGTTTTTGTATGATTCTAGTTAATAATTATATTCGAACACTGATGATATTTTAAGGATGCAGTAGTTCCAAATTGCTGTCTCGGCTGCTTTTTACATAACTACGTCCTGTTGATGATTTTGTCCCATATGTCAGGTATGCATATAACAAAGAACTAAAAATAGAGTTCTACAAACTTATCTCCTAAACAATAAATTTGTTATGGCCCGTCATCACATATCATCCCTCAATGAGACTTTGATATCTGAGAATCTGTTAATATACACGTATACTGAATGCGTCATTCTAATCAACAATCATCTTGGAGATAGTTCACTTTGAGTTGAACCTTTACTGCTGTTTTATATCCGTGCGAAATATTGTCCTTGGACGCGGGCCATTAGCGATCACGTCGGCGATCATTATAATGATCAGCAGCTCGAAATTATTTTGGATATGTAATTTGCGGATTCAAACATGGCCTCCTACAACAATTATTCAGCAGAAAATAAAAGGCAAACGGTGATTGTGTAAAAATAAACTGATCTAGTTGCGAAACATCCGGAAATAGACTGGTCTCAGAATCGAAGTGCTGTTCCAACAAGCCAAGGACAAACATTAATTTGAACAAATTTTGGATAGTGCTAGAGAGACATCTATGTCCGAATACGGGTACTACACCAGAAGAAAAAACTGTGTGAATTATGTATACAATACATATAAAATGTAATATATTTTAGTAATTATTGTAAACTATATTTACTCTCTACGTTATAAAGGATTAACAACTTAAAAACCGTTTTATTTTTAATTCGGAAAAAACATTAATTAATAACGTTCCCTAATACTTCACCCCTACTGTCCAATTCGCACAAACGACCGAAAAAAACCCGAATTTGTCGGCACCAAGCTGTATTTAGATTAGTTAATTACATCTGATGAGAGAGACAGCACCTCTCGAAACCATAGTAGTGTGTGTAGTGCAAAGTCTGGTTTAGTGAAAAATTAAAATAGACACATCTATCTCATAATTATTAGTATTAGATAATATTTTTTGGAGACATAATCGAGAATCTATTAACTTAAAAGCTTGTTTTTTCAATGCAATGTATTATTTGACGAATTTTGTAAAAACTTAATGAATTCGACCCAAGTTATGAAGAAAAAACTGTCCGAAATGACCTTAGAGTATGTTGTACGTCTCCTACGTTTAAACATATAATCATCTCTTTCATACAATTACATTAAGCAGGCAGAAAGAAAACTTTAAGACTAGTTTAAACCGGATCGACAAAATATTCAGCCAGATACAGAGACAAGAAAAGGTGGATCCAAATTCAAATATTGATTTTGCAATGCGGCTAAGTTCATAATATAATCTATCCCGTCTTGTGACGAGATTGTAATAATAAAATAAAGAAAATAATGTTTACACGTATAAGAACGTGTGGTTGGGTGAATCCCCATCCCCGCTGACTAGGCCACGAGGAAAAGTGTGTAGGTAGGTGTACGTCTTCTGAAGGAGTCAAAATTATACAAAGCACGCGAACGCGGTCAATGACGTGCACAAGCGAGACATGCGATCGGAAACTGACGTAATTAAACTGGAAAATCTACAACTAATCAAGAAACATAATACGAAATATTCAAGGATTTAATGTTTATAAATGTTTATATAATAAGTGAACCATAGTGACGTTTTAGGTTAGGATTACAGCAATGACAAACTAGGTAAGCATATTTAGTACAGGTAATCAATTTGACCAATGCGATCAATGCGAGCTCCTTGTAGTAAATTTAAGATTACAATAAATAACTTTACAATTTATTGATAAGTTCCACAACAGCCAGAGAGTTGCAAAAATTGACAGTTGGCGAGCTACAACAACCAACACCATATAAAATCTTTAAACCTTTAAACATTTCCGAAATTTTGAGCAATAAGGGATATGTTAGAAGTTATATTGTTAATTATCAAGAATTTACAACAATAATAACAATTTATTAGGAGAATACATTCTTATTCTGAAGTTGTAATTATTCAGAACAGACTTCAGGTTTGTGATATTTTAAATATATTAATGAGAAAGATATATATATATATAAAATCAATTTTATCGAAAAAAGTTGTTGTTGCGCCACTGGGATTCGAACCTGGATCTCTTTCCTAATAAAGAAACGATTAATAACTAAAAGGCAACACATGGGTTCGAAAATTTGTCGCAAAAAATATTGTCGCTGTAGCGTAGTTGAATAATGCACTTTCCCCGGTTAGGAAAGAGATCCAGATTCGAATCCCGGTGGCGCAAAAACAATATTTTTTGATGAAATTAATTTTATATTTATATCTTTCTAATTAATATATTTAATTCATATTTAAAATAACAATTTACCATGTTACGATGAAATTGAAGACTGAGGATGCAATTGTTGAAGTATTTAATCGAAATATCAAAAATTATATGAAGTAGACGACGATGATTAAGATCCGACTGTGCCTGCAAATAATTAGGAGGCAAAAAAATATATGTAGCCGGGTTACAGCGTTATTTAAAGAAAAATATTCATCATTTAATTTTAAGCTCGCTTCGGTTAATTGGGCCAAATTTCCTGGTCCCGATGTGTCCCAATCATGGCACGTTAGACATTATCTATTGCGGGTGCATATAGTATTATAAATCATAAAATAAGTGACGTGTATACTAATGTACATCACGGAACACAATTGAATAAGAACTTAATAACAAATTATTATCACAGTAGTTTAATTTAAGAATAAGTAAGAAACATTCTTACTGAATAATAATAAATAACGTAGCTAATAATGGCTGCTATTTGTGCAAATATAATATAATAAAACTCCAACCCAAATTGCAGGAAGTATTTAAATACTTTGCCTGAGTTTGCACTTTTAGTAAACATTGTATGTACAACAATTGGCCGTGAGCGTAACCAGCTACGACCAAATAATCGAGTTCTAAGTGTATATTTAATATTTTAATGCTAGGAATTACTGTCAAGTTGAGTTCTAATCTGTCAGAGAGTAGCCACATGTAGTTGTACATTATAAAAATGCATGCATTATTGAAATATGTACGATTAGGTACTCATTTAATCGACATTGTATGGAGCCTACGCAGTCGACACAAAAATTAAAAGAAAGATGGTTGCTCGATAGCTTATAGAAAAATCCGCGGCTGCAGCGTTGTTCCGAATATTAATAATTTTGCTTACTGTAGTGAGTAATATTTTTCTTTGAAAGTGACTACGGTATACATTTTGCTCTCAATTGATTAAAAAATATTATAATCTTTTTGACAGTTATAAATTGTTTAGAAAGATGACACTTTTTTAGTGCATATTTAATAATAATTATAAAACGGCTGTACCTAATCAGCTGTATTTCTTAGATATTGTGTAGAATTGTTAGATTTAATTAAATTATTTATTTTTTCAATAAGATAATCATTTCTTGTTTCAGGATACAAAAATATTATTATTTTTAGTTTAATGAATTATTTCACGTTTTTAATACACTAAATTATTTACTCGTACTCATTCTTTAATTTAATAATTTTAACGCTACGCTGTAAATAGTAATAGTAATAAATGATAGTAAACTCACTGCCCGAGGGCGGGCTTCGCCTAGTTGGACAGTCGATTCTTACTCGTCAGATCACACCTCTGCTTCAGAACTGTACATAGAACATAGGTATTATGCAATTAATCACCATTTGCTAGCCGAGACAGGGCACCAAAAAACAGCTTGGCGTTTCTATACATTGACCGAATTCAGGTCGAAGAGCGATCGACTGCGATTGCCAAAAATTAATTCGCAAAAAAAAATTAATACTTTTAAAATAAAATATATTTTCATTAAAAACATATTTTATTATGAAGTTGGAATTTCAGAACATAGTTATGTGGCATTTTTAATGCAAATTAAATTTATCAATTGGAAATATTTACAAAAAAAATCAATTTATCGAAAAACATTAAGTGATCACTCAAGCCAGCTGAAGACAGGTCGTGAGTCCTGTAATTAATTACCCATACTTTCATATATTTTCCGTTAAATATAATAAAAATAATTTCGTCTATGAGATATCTATTACGTGTTTAATAACAGTGCCGTTGTAGGTGAAAATCCAGTAATTCTGTGTTCTTGGACATATTCAAATATAGAAAAAATATTTTGGTTGATTGGTTGAAAAAATATTATTTCGATAAATAGATTTTTTCTATATATCTTTCTAATTGATTCATTTAATTTATCTGGAATATGTTTTTACGGACGCTTTCAGGATAAAAGTGTCACGAAACTGTGCTAATAAATTGCGTTACATTTTATACGAGGATAGTTAGCTCGTTGACCGTTGATGTTTCGTTCGGCGGTTGGGTTAATTGAAACCGGAAAAAATGTTCGCAATTTAATACCTTCCGCTCGGTATAACTTTCAGAATAAATTGGTGAAGGTATCTATGGTTCTACATGACGTTTGTCAAGTCTCGCTATCAAAAAGCATATTTATTAATTCAGAAACTACCTAAAAATTGAAATTAAAAAAATACTACATACCTGTACAAAGTACAACGCCAAGCAAACGTTTGTAAAAAAATTAAATGTTGAATTGTCTAATATAAATGTAATAAAATTGCATTAATTTCTTCTTTCCTACTGAACTGTACGCATAACACACACACACACACACACACACACACATATATGTATATGCACAATAATGAGAGCACTAATAATTGTTGTACTCACCCGATTTTTTTTTTGCTTCATTTTCTTCAATACGATAAAATTAATAATATTATTAACACGGGCGCTATGAAATTGAAAAAAAATATAATAGCAGCAAAATATCAGTTTTCTAAATCCATTCATCTATAATTTTCATTATTCATTAGCATAAGTTTTGTAATGTAAAACGACGTAATGAGCATATATTATACAATAATAATAATAATAATCGTGAAGGTTCATAGTTTAAGCTCACAATGGAACGTAATAAAGTAATTTTGTGAGTTATTGTGTTGATTCACAGTTTAAATTTAAAATGCGACGATGCGTCGAGCGCCCAAGGACGTGAATGTACACAAATTGTTCATAGCAGGTACATAAAGTTTATTGTACCCGCTATGAACAAGCGCGCCAAAAAATCGTGTTCGCTTGAGACTAAAATTCCTAAATTGAGAGTCCATTCCGAGTCCCTTTCGATTAAAAGAGGTTTTGATTAACTTGGAACAGGTACAACAGTAAAATTTTCGCTTTTACCTTGTGTTTTGATCTACCGGTATCGATGCCAGGCGCTTCCAGAAGTATTTTATTAAGTATCAAAAAGATTTTTGTGTTTTTCTTTATTTTTAATTGTGGTGTCGAATAGTCATATTAGTGTACATATAATTTTATTTTATTTATTTATTAGATGACATACATATTTTTGTTTTAACTGAGGTAAATATATTATAACATAATAAATATAAGACACAATTAATACTCGTAGTTTATTGTGTGGAATGGAGTAGACCTCACCTCTGATATACACAGCGTTGTCCTGGCTACTTTGTTAGACTGAAGTCTGTGTTAAAGTAGCCAGTTTTTTTTTTCGTGCTGTTGCGGTGTTATTTAAATCCATCAGGAATAAAAAGAGAAATATATATTATTTTTAAATGTAGTGGGAGTCTTGTAGGACTAGTGAATTATTAGTGTAGTTATTGTATAAATTATGTTAGAATGTTGGATAGTCATGCTTCTGATTCATCTCTATCTGATTGGATCATATATTGGGTCCATATTGGTGTAATCTTATTGGAATTGAACGGTTTCCAGTTGGTACTGAGTGTGTTGTATAGTTTCGGAGCTAAGAACATGCAATATAATAATATTACTTATATATATAGACTTATATTACTAAATATATAGACTTATATTACTAAATGTATAGACACGTACTAACGCAAATTCTTCGTTTCCGTGACTTTTTTTTAATACATGACTCGATTGGAACGAAAAGTTAAACGCTGACGGTATAATATGCATTAATGTAAAAAATACGTCTTATTTACACAAAGATTTCATTTTCGAAAAGTTAATACTTTTACTGTTGTATACATGTATGTAGAATGCCCCTCGTCCCGCAAATAATGTTTTCAAACCGCTCTCCATATATACACTTTATTTCATGTCTATTCATTTACTGGTCTGAGCTATAATGCTATTGTTTTGTGTCAGAATTTAATGTATTGATTAATATTTAACGTGAAATTTAAATACCAACTTTGTAACACGCTTAATTAATAGGTAAAGGACTTAAGTAAGATATTTGTAAATTGCCATTTTCACGTCTTGCTTGATTCCTCGACGGAGTAGTGGTTAATATCCCCGTCTGTCACGCAAACGATGATAATATTTTTTCGAATCAGAAAAACATATTCAATGCAGGGGCGGTATGATACGTGTGGCTGAGACATATAACGAGTTTTATTTATTTTATTTCCAGCACCTTCCTACTACCATCGTGATGCGAGGGTCTATCTTGATGAAAATATGCTGAACAGTTGGATTGGACAAATGGGTAGACGTCACACCAATTTTTTTTTATTAGGAAACGAAGAAAATGTTTATGCTATAAAACTAGCAACATGTGAAGAATTAAAGAGGTAAACTGTGTTCAAAATACAACCTGTTTGCGATTTCATTAATCTTCATTATCAACAGTGTTTACACCGGGACGGTCAACATTTCGAATGTGCGAATGTGCTTACAAAAATTCTACATTTATTTTCTTTAATTTGAATTATGAAACTTAAATTTAGCTTAGTAAATAAACATTGAATTGTGTTCTGACGCTTGTTTTTGTTTAATTTTCAGGTTTGCTGTTTTGAATTTCGAATGTATTACAAGCGTTTGCTAACTGGTTATTGTAGATCAATCAATTTTTATGTTGAGAGGTCTTTGCCGACCGCTCCCGTTCTGTGCAGGTAGCTTCAGGGAATGACTAATGGACTGTGGGAATCCACCTCCAGAGAAGCGGAAAAACCGAAGACATAACGAAACCGCGAGCGTCAGCAGACCATCTGAACCATTAATCACGAAGTTGAGCCTGTTTGGTGGATTTACCATAAAACAATTTTAAAAATTTACCGCCATATAATGAGCATTATAAATAAACAGTAGTAGATAGATATTAATAAAATAATATTATACATAGGTAAATTAAATTGTATAGTGTATTTAATTTTTTTTTTAATAAACTAAATTATATAAAAAATATTTTTTTCTGCATGATTTACGATTGATTCCAACGTTATGGTAGTTTTTCGGCTGAACAGGAGAATATGGCGGATGTGGAATAACCTCCGATCCGTGTTCTTAAATAGTAATTTTTGTAATGTTAGTATAGGGACGGGCATTATCATGCTGAAAAATCACTTGATGCTATTTCTCAGGTCGTATTACTTCGAATCGATGGTTACATTTCTGATAATTAATTCATAATAGCATTAGTAGTAGTATTCAATGCATGCCTTAACTCCTCGGATAAACTCAAAGTAAAAAATGTTCTTGCTTATTTCTTCGGTACTCTATTTTATTTACACAAACGTTCAATTAAACAATACTATGATATATCTGTCAGCATTTTCTTTACGTAATCCTGCAGCCTTTGATCTATCTAAACCAAATTTCGCATAGTTACTTTTTAGAACCCTGCGTAAAACACATGCACTCCATTCCTCTGGCAACCCCATACCCCACCGATCGCATTAAATGGTCTAAATATTTTTAAGGAGAACGCATTATTATTGTGAAGTTGCAGTTTTTCAGAACATAGTTCTGTGATATTTTAATACAAATTCAATGTATCAATTAGAAAGATATATCTTTAATTCGATCTAAATATTACTCAGCTGCACTCCACCTACCTATATCAAACTTTACATACATCATTACTCTTTAGAGCCTTCGCAAAACAATAGCACCTCCCACCGTTTTTATGTAGATGTGATTTGCCATGACCGCTAGTATAATATATAGTAATGTCCTTTTATTTCCTCAATAGATATAAATATTTTACGTTGCTTCCATTTCTCGCACGAGGTACGTGATTATCATCTGTATATGCTTTTGAATACATAATTATCTCGCCACCATTGAAGTGTATCGTTGTCTCATTCGTTCTGCCCTTCGTTGTCTCATTCGTTCTGCCCTTCGTTGTCTCATTCGTTCTGCCCTTCGTGTCTCATTCTCGCTAAAATAAATGCCAAGGTAGTTTCAAAATTAAAAAAGCTTCTCCAATGGCGAACTGTAAGCAATGTTTCGATTCTGAAGTAGGTCACAGAGAATGGCGTACCCGGGATAAAATATTATTTTTTTAAAACATTTTTTAAACTAACTATCTAACTTACATCACGCCGGTGAGCGACAATAAACTCTTCTGTCTTGACGCACAACTCTCGCATCATTCACGTGCATACATCATCTGGTTTACCTGATCGTGTCAAGTCTTCCGCAGACGTTCTCTATTTCTGATGCCATCGACACTCATTCTTACCATTCTCTCCTCATTCATTCGTTCAAAGATACCCTTTTTAAATCCTGATTTAATGATCTAATTTCCACTTATTTCGGTCTACTATCGATCCTCGTCTGCCAGCTCCAAGCTTCACTTCTATACCTCAGTGATGGTCCCAGGATTCAATTATACATTGACAAATTTCCATTAGTTTCAATGTGTTCAAATTTGATAGAAGCAATCATTGTGATATTTTTCTACGAAATAGATAACTACTAAATATTTTAATGTTTTGTATGAGAGTGACGACATTACTTTCGCGAGAGCATAATCTTAGAGATTATCTAGAGATAAAACTTTATCACGTTCTCTCATGTATGTATGTTCTGGCTCAAGTTTTAGGAATTTACTAAGATTAAAATTGACGGCTTTATAAGTATATTATTAAGTGTAAATCCGATTATACTTGACTATAGTTATAGTAATACAGTTGTAAATATAAACAATTCTATAGATTAGATAATAGATAAAACATTTACGTTTTTAAATGTTTTTATCGGTTGGAATTTGTATTTTCACTGAGGGAAGATTGTTCAAGTTTTTTTATTTTTATTAAAGCCTAATTTTTGTATTTTATAACTTTGCTTTAGGTCGTGGGCCTGAAATAGATTACGCATAAATACGCATATTTCAATGCTATAACGAATGACGTTCTAGAATCAGTTTGCTTTATAATAACCGACTACGTGTATATTAAAAAGTTGATAGGTACAAATTAGTAAGTATTATACTCGTAATATAAGAGCGAAAATGCAAAGTAGCGAGAGACGGGAAAAAAATAACGTTCAAAGTATTACTTTAACAATGCGTGAAGAAATAACTAGTTCCTTCGGTAAACCTAATTTAATATTCGCCATGTTGGTATTGGCGCAAAAAACCATGACTGTGGCAAAAAAACGTACCGTGAACTAGAATTTTCCCGTATTTTCTGATTCAGGGCCGGACATTCATTTACATTTAACATTCATAATAATTTCTAATGGTAATTTTTCTTCAATCAGTGCTCCGTCACTGGGTCAGAGGCGTTGCAGGCCTGGGGGGATTCGCTAGCGATAGTAAACCGTTATTGGGTTCGTAACGATGATCAGTAACTGATATTTAGTTTCTAGGATAGCAGTGATCGCTCGAAGAATTACGAACAATCAATTAACAATTATCGAATACAATTACGGTTTAAACAACGTTTAACACAACGGTTTAAATAACGCCATAAAACTGTTTGAATAACGTCGTGAAAACGATTTAAATAACATCCCAAGCAACGGTTTAAATAACGGTTTAAATAACGGTTTGAATATCGGTTTAAATAACGGTTTAAATAACGGTTTAAATAACGGTTTAAATAACGTTTTAAATAACACTTTAAATAACTAGTCTTTGCCAACACGCTCAATATTTGATTTTCCCAATGACTCGTGTTCACGGACACGTTGAGATAAATCTCAATGATTTAGTTAAGATAAATATCGGCACCATGCGCATGAGAGAGATTTTGATTTAGAGATCGGTTTGAAAAAAATACCACCGTGTACACGACGTTTGCTTTGATAGTACAAGTGCGCACTAACATCACCTTTAACCATACATATTTACATATATTTATTCTATAAAGTTAGACAAACAGAAGGCATTAAATTACAAACATTTATCACGTTTTAAATGCTTCTGGGGAGATTCAAAAACTATGTTTATTGGACTGACATTTGACGTATATATAATGTGCGTGAATTGAGGCATAAGCGGTGAATTTCTGAGACTTGGTGAACAACGATAGTTATCAGTTGCCTCCAAAGAATCTCTCGGGAGCTTAATTCATACCTTAGAGATTGTCTCGAGACAAAAGTCTCACCCCGTGAACATGCGTCATAACATCGTATTAACATTCACTTTTTTTAAAACTAAACGATCTCCTTACTATATTCCAAAAGCGGCAGTTATATAAAAAATGGCAAAGTCAGTTTAAAATATAAATAAACCCAACGCGTCACGATACTTGGCTATTCGTGATTTCTATGTGATGACGATTTGTGGTTCGTACCCGCCTCGGGCGAAAATAAACCAGGCTCTTTGTCATCGAACGGACTTCATTCTATCGCGTGTATAAAATAAAATTGCCTCTTTTCATTCTTAAAACATTTATTGTTGTATAATTAAGCGTTTCAATTACAGGCCACGCGTTGAGAAGCATTTGATTTTATTACGTATATAGTCGGTTGTCATTGCAGTTGTTTAGTAACTGGATCAACTGGTCTAGTATCGGAAATGTCATTTTGATACATAGGATTCCTACGATCCCACTGTTGGCATTGAATATTAATCTTTTAAGAAATTCTTGTAACTTCTGACGACACACAACGTTAACAGAACGGATTCTTTGAGCAATTATATCAAAACAGTTACTGCGTACGGTGTAGCCAACATAAAACATGAAGATGTTCAAATACGTGTCAGAAATTCAGTTTGTAAATTTTGCCAGTCACGTTCGAATATCTGATGATAATTAATCAAATAATTAACCGATTTTCAACCGAGCTCAAAGTTTATTTATATCTAAGACACGCGAATTTACTTACTTACCACTACGCGGGTGTAGGCAGAGAGGATAGAACGCAACATATTTCTATCCTGAGACCACTCTATGCATATGCATTTTGGTTGTTGAAGGTTTCTTCAATTCATGCCTTCAACGCTAGTCTCATATTTACCATCCTCTTCTCACTCATACGTTCCACATAGATCATGTGATATGACTAAACCATCCCAGTGATCCTATCTTTATTCTATCGACTATGATTGCTATAAATAGCTCTACATTTCGTCCTATTTTTTTAATTCCTCGGGACATGTACGAATTGGACTCACAAAATGACGATTTGATATCACAGACCTATGTTCTGAATAATTACAATTCTCCTAATAATAAAGTTGTATCAATGTGTTCAAAATTTAATAAAAATGAATTGATAATTCTGGCGTCTGCTATCAGATTACTCAAATGTATTTGAGATTCCGTAAAAATAAGGTAAATGGCTCATTCATTAAATGTATTAATATCAAAAAAATAACATATAGGTTCGAAAATTTGTCGCTAAAAATATCATCGTTGTAGCATAGTTGGATAATGCACCTTCCCCGGTTTGGAAAGAGATTCACGTTCGAATCCCGGTGGCGCAACAACAATATTTTTCGAAAAAAATGATTTTATATGTATATATTTCTAATTAATATATTTAATTCATATTTAAATAAGCATTTTCGCTACATAATCCATGGTCAGAGTAATTCAAGAATTTATTTAATACTTTCTTGATCAGTTTATCTACACCCTCCTTACTCTCCAGCTCTAACCGTAACATAGGTCTGTGATATTTTAAATACTAATTAAATGTATTAATTATAAAGATTTATGCTCTGAATTTGATAAAAATGAATTGTTAATTCCGGTGTCTGCTATCGGTTTACTCGAAGGTATTTAAGATTCCGCAAAAACAATGTAGATGGCTTTCAAATAATGGATCGATAGATGTATTATTTTAAAAAGTTTAACATATACTATCGCAAAAATACTATCGCTGTAGCATAGTTGGTAATACAAAATAGATCCAGGTTCGAATCCCTGCAGCGCAACAACAATATTTTTCGAAAAAATTGATTTTATATGTATATCTGTTCAGATCATTGCAAAATCACCCTACCCTGATCAGAGCAACCAGTCGCAGCGCTAATTGATTGCAACGAATAAAAACTCGAAATTTTAACCTGTCCAGGCAATCTCCTCACGGAGCACTGCAACGTTTACTTACAACAAAAAAAAATGACAGTGCTTTCTTAATCATTTTGTCGGTCAATTATGTTTGGTTTATTTTAAAATGGCGTTAAAATTCATTGCAAAACTTTACTGCAATTATTTGAGGCATAGCCCGAGAAATTAATTAAAACACTGTTCACTGAGGAATTAAAATTAATATAATAATCAGCTTAATTGTGACGTAAATATTAAATACTAATTTAATGTATTAATTTTAAATATATAATTAAATAAAATCAATTTTGTCTAAAAATATTGTTCTTCCGCTACCGGAATTCGAACCTGGATCTCTATTTCCAATCCGGGGAAGTATTTTATATGTATATATTTATAATTAACACATTAAATTAGTATTTAAAACATCACAGACCTATGTTCTGAATAATAAAAGAATGTGTTCTCCATAATAATATAAGTTGTATCAATGTGTCCAAAATTTAATGAAAACGAATTGATAATGTTGGCGTCTGCAGTCGGTTTACTCAAAAGTATTTGAGATTCAAAGAATGGAACGACAGATGTATTAATTTGAAAAAGTGTGACATATAGGTTCGAAAATTTGTCATGAAAAGTACTGGCGCTATAACACAATCGGTAGTGTACTTCCCCGGATTGGAAATAGAGATCTAGGTTCGAATCCCGGTAGCGCAAAAACAATATTTTTCGACAAAATTGATTTTATGTGTTTGTGTTTATAATGAATACATTAAATTAGTATTTAAAACATCACAGACCTATGTTCTGAATAATTACAACTTCACAATAAGAATGTGTTTTCCTTAATAATTCAAATATTATTTATTATCTTTCGATTAGAGGCATTGAAAATGTGAATTTCAAAAGAATTTTACACATAGATAAAAATGTAATCTGTTAAAAGGGTAACGTATTAAACTGCACACAAGGTAACTGCATACAGAGGCAAGCGCGCACTAGTTACCACACGATTATTTTAAGATAGGTTACATTAAGTAAGGTTAGTTAGCAAAAAATTCTACATTCACTTTGGTACAATCGGTATTCGATTGTATTAATGTGTATGTACTACTGAAGAATTACAACTTCGCCAATTATCATTTAATTGTAAATATTTTATGTCAGGAACGTTTATTCTCTATGTATATTATATTATATTACACATCATGATATATGGTTTTTGAACTGTGTCTAATGGTGAAAAGGGTTCGTTTATATTTCTTAAATACGATAGAGGATTCCCAATTTACGAATTTTAATGGAAGACAGAACACTTAAATATGATATTTATATTGTTTTGATTAAGATTCGTAGTAAAAGATAAATAGTTAATTTTTCGTCGTTGTCAGCGGGTTACGTGTGGTGTATGCGTAAAATGTATAACAAACAAGAACGTATTACAGTTATAAATATTAAAAAATTGTAAACCAACGAAATAAATATAAAAAACATTGATAAGAAAAAATGTAATTATTTAAACAATAAATTAATCAGTACATGTTATAAATATGTAAAGTTGATCATTAAATAAGCTCTTAGAGGAGGTTATTGAATGATTTTTCTGTGTTATATACACTCAGTAACATGCTGTAGGTATAGATTTAGGTTATGCTGTTACCAATGATATTATACAATCATATGTAATATTTGTAATACACTTTCGTTTAACCAACGTTTTTGGACAAAATAAATCCGTCATTTATACGACCCTACCATGTATTTATTTATAATTTTGGAGTACTATTAATAGTTAATTTAATGTTTTAGTTTTATCGAGAAATAATACGGTCTTATCCATATAAAAAAATGTATGGACGTTTTTGAGAACACTTTCTATGACTGAACATGATTAATTTATTGTTTGAAAATCCTTCACCTAATTACTAATGGAAATAATTATTTTTATTAAAGGTTTAACGTGAGAAATAGTTCTGTTAATTGCTTTTTATGTTTCCCAAATCAAAAACCAATCCATGCACCAAATTTAAAGAACGATCATGAAATCAACAAGTTAAAAACAGTAAGATAGTAAAATTCGCAAATCGGTAAAAGAGGAAGTAGACACTTCAATGATTTGCATGCAGTTGTAACCCTTTCTAATGTTATTCTGTTAAAAACAGTATAAGTAACGACTCCGATCAGGATCAACCGAAATGAATTTTCAATTCAGTAAATAGCCAATTATATAACTTGAGTAATTCACTAGCTTAAAGACAGAACTGAGTAAAGTAAATAGTACGATGCGGTGAATAAAAAAGAGCGCCATGAGTACAGCGGTGAGAATTCGTGAGTTTATAGAACTAAGCAATTTAAGTCTCTACGGGTACACAGATGGCGCCAATTGCGAAATAACGTTTTCACTTATATTAATCCAATTTATGCGTATTACTATTATTTTTTTGACATTTCAATACGTTGCGTCGGTTAATATCATTGATAGCGAGTCTCAACACGTGCACATAAACGTCACCTAGAATGCAACAAAAAATTCCATATATTTTTACCGCTGTATTTTATATTAATATATTGTCTTTTTAATTTATATAAAAAAAGCAATATCTATATACAAAAAGTAAAATGTTTGCTTAACCGCAGAGGTAGCCCAGTGATATTTTATGAATTCCAATAGCAATAATTCAATGTAATATTTTAATTATTCCAATGGCAATGTCACCACCACCACATGGCAGCGCTTTTCCCATAACTTAACGGGCCGTAGGACCTGGCGGTGGAAATCCCCGGTAGCGGATTGGTTTCTGCTAGTTAATAATAGAAGAACAGTTGCTTATTGCGTGACAGAAATAATTATATACTACGTGTTAAAGTTAAATATATATACACACAAAATAACGTTAACATTTTCCTTATAAATCGAGCGGTGCATGACAAATCATGATGCTTTGATTACTCTCGGATAGGGTGATATTATCGTGAACATTACACATTAGATAATCTGAGTACACAATATTGAAATTCTTAAACGCATAATTGATTATTACATTACATTTATTCCATTTCTGTGATAAAATGATGCAAAAATATCGCACAACACCAACTAAGATGAAGTTTCTCAACACTAGATACGCGAGACCGGTTGTAATTTCGCCCTTGGACCTGAACGCGCCGACACAGTAAGTGCAAGTGTATAAAAAATATTACAGAGTTTTACAAGCAGTCTAATAATAATATTACTATTAAGGAGAACACATTCTTATTGTGAAGTTGTAATTATTCAGAACATTGCTCTGTGATATTTTAAATATTAATTAAATATATTAATTAGAAAGATTTACATATAAAATCAATTTTATCGAGAGATAGTGTTGCTGAAGATTTGACAGTGTATTTAATCCTTCATTCTGTCTGCTACACTAGTTTTAACTATAGCATTTCTGTGCTTATTGTAATATTTTTAACAATTTATTTGTTTAAAATGTTTCTTTGTTGTTGTAATAATAAAGATGTATCAATGTGTCCAAAATTTAATAAAAATGAATTGATAATTCTGACGTCTGCTATCAGATTACTCAAAGGTATTTGAGATTCTGCAAAAATAAGGTAGATGGCTCTTTCAAATAATGGAACGATTAAATATATTAATATCAAAAACGTAACATATAGGTTCGAAAATTTGTCGCTAAAAATATTGTCTCTGTAGCATAGTTGAATAATGCAACTTCCGCGGCTAGGAAAAAGATTCAAGTTCGAATCCCGGTGGCGCAACAAACAATATTTTTCGATAAAATTGATTTTATATGTGTATCTTTCTAATTAATATATTTATTTAAAAATGTTATTATTTTTTTGTCTACTGCGAAATGACTTTTTGAGGTTGTCTTAGTTTTGATCTAGGTGTGCGATATTTATGTTTTTGACACAGAAAAACTGAAAATGTTTGAAATTATCGTAAAATGAAAGAGTATATTTAAAAATGTACCATTTATGCACTGAGATCGCATCCAGTAATATTTAACGATTACTTATCTACGCGTGCTCCTGTCAAGAAGATCTCATCATCTACAATCCGACTATCACACATTGCATTTTAAAATGAACGAAGGGAATAAACATCCTTCTGATCAGTGATTTAGATCACCTGCGGTTGTGTGATCGGTATCCGGATGTAACAATGACGACATCTGTGATTTTAATGTTACAGGTTTAGTTTTTAGTGTACAGATGATTGCTCGCCGAATTGTGAATAATCCCAGCTACGAAAAAATCGAATACCAACGAAATTACGCGAAAATTGCTACAAAAAATACTAACTAATGAAACAATTTGCTTGTTTCAGAGAAAAAGAGATTCCTTAGAATTAAACACGTAAATCATTTTTAGACATTGTTAATAATCTTAAATAAGAAAAATATCATGTATGCACTTATGTAAGTTCTTTCATTAATTGACATGGCGGTTATATTAACATTTTTAATAAACTAAACTTTATTCTGCACACTAGTCAAGTTATATTTATGTCACAGGTATAGTTTGAAGAAGTGCAGTCTCATTCATCATCAAGTGTAAGTTACAACTGATTATAGATATTGTTTTGTGTCATTTATACCGGATGATATGACGGAATGCACATCTCCTAATTAGTATCTAATAAAAATATTTAAAATTAACTTATTACTTAGCGCAAATTGTTTTTATAAACAATGCCACAAAATACAACGTAATACAAATTAAATTAATCAACTATTGTAAAAAGATAGATATAAAAAATATATCTGTCGAAAAATTTTTTAGTTGCTACCGGGATTCGAACCTGGACCTCGTCCTATCCGGAGAAGCGCGTTTAATAGCGCGTATAGTAATTGAATACATTTTCTACAAATGTTGAACATACATTCTGTTATCTTTCCAATTGACACATCTACTATTCCATTTTTAATCAATCAATCCCGGATAGGAAGAAGTCCAGGTTCGAATCCCGGCATCAACTTATTATTACAACATGATTATAGTAAACTGTTTACAATATGCAAAATATTACCAGTTAACAAAAAAGTAACATAAATAATGGAAATATGAATACTGATCCTAACCATAGCTATTCTACCCCACATTAATAAACTCCAATCCTTCCAAGACAAGGTCATCAGACTTACGCTGAAGGTCCCAAGGTGGACCAGGATAATACAACTCCATCACGATTCGGGCATTCCCCCAGTAAGAGAATACATTAAACATCTTTCCAAGCGTTTCTACGCTGACCTCCCCAAGCACCGAAACCCCACAATCGACGTTCTGTCAAATCGTGACATTAGATTACCGTCGCCTACAAAATGCCCAAAGTCAGTACTCCTGCCCCAGTCAGCAGCTAAATCTACATTTTTGAACATTTAAATTAATAATGACACCACCCCTATTTTAAAACAGACCATTGTGGCAACTTCGTGATGAAGGAGCAAGAGGCCCTTTGAGCCCGGTACTCTAAAAGCCAATAGAACAAAGTAAAAAAAAAAGCTATTCTACCAGATCGTCGGATCGAACAATGAAAGTACCACTCGCGAATAATGTGTACGGTGAGAGAACCAGAGAATGTGTTGTAAATTAACAAAATCACTAAAGACTTATCAAACATTTTTTTTAAATGATGCGACCCCATTGACCACCTTAAAATACAAAGTAAAAGAATATATTTTTATGTAATTTTTTATTTCCTTGTTATATTATATTATATTCAGGTATCCACCCATAAAATACTGTGGACTAGGTCTGTTACACCCTGAAAAAATTGTTATGTTTTCGAAAGATTGTTTTTTTTTTATATATGTATATTTATATATACATATTATTCTTTATATCGTTCTAAGTAATTCATCTAACATCTCCTTATCTAATTTTTTCCCCTTGTTATATTTTATTTATAAAAAATATAAATAAATGTTTAACTATGTAGAAGGGAACAGATTTTTTTCTGTATATCTTTCTAGTTGATTAATTTAATTTATATTAAAATACCGTAGAATGGTGTTCCGAAAATGCAACATAAAAACAAAAATGTGTTCTCTTAAAATAAAATACAATGTGGACTATTTTTCAATTATTAATTCTGTAAGTGTACCTGTTCTTCAACCGCGGCGACCATGGTCTCCTTGTAAGCACAATAAATAATCCACTCGTGAACTGGTCTCTTTCGGAGCACCGACACTCTGCTGTCCGAATGATTTCAATGCGTGGTGTTTAGCGGAAAGGATTTCGCGATCTCGTATCATTTCCGGCGCACGGCACTGTGTATATACCGCGTCGCGTTCGCCCGTACAGAACCTTCTCGCGGTAAGGCTTCGCTTTATATAGCCCGCGGTGCAGGAGCGAGTGCGCTTACGACACGAGATCATTTTCGCGGAAATTTGCCGCGGAGACGCTCGGGGGAATTCCGCAGGAAATTTTTAGTTCAGGTATTATAAAATTAAAAAAATGTATTCGGTGCGTACGCGTATCGTATTAAAATATGCGGAGAGTGTATTATTTATTTAACTAGCGCATATTCATACCGTAAAATATATTTATATATTATACGTAATCTTCCTCTTCAACGGCCTTAATAGACAAGACCCAGGCAGAAAATTTTGACATGCGGCTGGACGGGACGAAATTGAGCGTTCAAAATAAGGTCAAACACCTTGGCGATATATTCAATGAAGATGGACAAGACGATGATGATAAATAACGGCAGAAAAGACAGTCGAGCGTTCGTGCAAATATGCTGTCACGGGGTTTCTACCGATGCAGTAAGGAGGTGAAGAGCATCCTGTTTAAATCCTTCTTCACCAGCATGTACACCTGCGAGCGTATCCACGGATGAGATTTCTCTAGGAGTTCGGATCGATTGCGTGTAAAGAACAGCACAAAGTTCAGGGCGAAGCAATTTATGAGTTTATCCATGTATTTTGCTCGCGGATTAGATTGACCCATCCAGTATACACTTAAATATATAAAATCTAATGTCAATGTCGTTAATAATCGTTCTTCACCAGCATGTATACCTGCGAGCTCTGGTCGAAATATAAGCGAGTGACGTATAACCGTCTCCGAATTCAGTACAACAACTCATAGAGAATACTGTTTGGATTGGCGCGTTATTGCAGTGCACCTACAATGTTTACCGAAGGCCGTACACATGGATTCGTTCCGCTTCTGATACATCGAGTTGCGGGCGTGAAGATACGGCTGGAGCTTAGCACCTACTGCAACTGGCGCAAGCGGCGTTCTCATGGAAAGCTGGTTCCCTGACTAAAGAATGGCAGCGCCTTCAGAATAGCTACAGATACAACAATGGCCGTGATTGAAGTAGTTATATATGAAATATTTATGTTTTGTGTGTACATATGTGTGAACTTTTTACTTTTTATTTACTTTTTTTAATTTATTAATATTTTCCTTTGTTTTCTTTTTCATTACCTTAATGTATAACATAATATGTATTATCTGTATGGCGAATCGGGTTAAAAAATAAACCTGATCACGCTGGAATAAACACATTATTATTATTATATATAAATTGTATACCGATACGCAAAATAAATAAATACGCACGAAATTTACCAATTATTATTTTATATGTTTGCCTCAGGCTCTAAATGATTAGGCATGCAATTTGGAATTATTATTTTTTTTAATAATCGCATACCCTCGACGATCTTTTCGACTCTCATTTTGAATATAAATATTGTGCACTAGGCACATAAATAGATGAAAAGCTTGAAACAATTTAACTACGGCTTGAAAAACGATAAAAATTATTTGTGAACTTAATCTGGTGGTGAGAGTTGGGTGCCATTTTCACATTAATGTCTTTGTATGCTGAAAACGAGAATATTATTCACAAGAAGAAAAATGATTAGCTTGTTAAAAAGAGATTTTGTTTATCAAAATTCAATAATTCTATAAAATATATCGGAAAAAAACTGATAACAGAATATTTATAAAACATTAAGTATAACATATTAATTACCTCATTTTTAAATTATTATTCTTGGGAACAGCGTTAGACCAGTGAAGTTTTCTAAAAGCTTTCAATTAGTCATCTTTATATTATTAAGGAGAACACATTCTCATTGCGAAGTTGTAATTATTCAGAACATAGCTCAGCGACATTTTAAATAATAATTACAACTTCACAATAAGTATGTGTTCCCTTAATAATATATATATATAAGATGTATCAATATGTACAAAATTTAATAAAAATGAATTATTAATTCTGGCGTCTGCTGTCGGTTTACCCAAAGAGATTCCGTAAAAACACTAAATAATGGAACGACAGATGTATTAATTTGAAAAAGTGTAACATACAGGTTCGAGAATTTATCGTTAAAAATACTGGCGCTATAGCGTAGTTGTTAATGCACCTTCCCCGGATTGGAAAATATATTTTACACGTATATCTTTATAATTAATATATTTAATTTGTATTTATCTTTCTTTTAATTTTCGCGTAGGGTGCCCGGCTCAAGATTATATTACATTCTGTTGAATATTATAACTCACACAATGAATGCGAAATAGTAAAACAGCTAAAAATAACATATTTGTTAATTACGATAGAACGATCTAAGAGGGATTAAATACTATAAAATATGTTATAAAATTGTTTCTGTATTTAAATCATACTAGATTTATATTTTTTTTATTTATTAGAAACTATATAATATATAGGGGTTGGCCCAAAAAAAGTGAGAACATTTCGTAAAATGTGATATAATTACTTTATCTACAGTAGCTTAAATAGTTGACTAATTTACTTACTTACCTATTTACCTATATTACGTTTTATTTCGACAATTTCCGGTCGCCATCTTTGATTATTAATTTTCACACTGTTTATATTTGTTTTTTTCAAATTGTTGCCCAGAATTACAAAAATCACTGCAGAAGACCGTACTGTGCCCTTCTTGCGAGTATTTTAGCAATCTTCCTAGCCCTTAGCTTTTCGGTGACGATAGATGCACGACACCACCGACGCGCCCGTTTGGCCTAGCGGTAAGACGCTCGCCTAGTGTTCGAGATTCGTCCCGGGAGACAACCGAGTTAGTGTCTTCACAGCGTGCGCGTCTAGCCTAGTTTGAAAGTAGTAAGAATACTGATGCGAGACGTACCTAGGTACTTACCCGTGTATAAATTTATATATTTTTTTTAATCTATATATTGTTATTGGTAATCTCATGCGTGTCTATTATGTATAAAATTCAATGGGGAAGAAGAGTGGAGTAAAATTTTAAAAACATTTATTTATAACATTTTACCTACTTTATATGTGTAGATACTAGTTATGTGTTATTTTTTAAATTATTTCTTCACCTACCTACCGGAACATATTTAAATTTTCGATCGTGTGTGTTGAGATTTTTCGAAAATGCGATTTTGAATAAAATTTGTAGTCACCATTGTAACGAGTAGGAGGCATTTTTTTTTTGGTAACTCTTTCGTCGCATATTTTTATGAGATCACTCTGGTTTAAAAAAAAATTGGGGAGGGGGTTAGGTTGACAACAAAATAAACATCGAGAAATAGGATTTTTTTAAATATTAAAATAAAGTACACATAAGGAAAAAATACATTTTTATCATGCGACGATTAGAATGTTACATACTCGTATTTTAACACTGCGATACACGTGATCGGTTTAACACGTGTAAATGACGTGTGTTGGAAAAGTATTAGCGATGAGCTCGAAATCACGAACCGTGAGTCAATCAATCACTGATATCTTTGAGTCACACTCACTATCAGTGATTGAATATCTGGGAATATCGTGATTCGTGATTCAAATATTTATATTTGGTTGTAAACCGTGATTCGGCGCATGTGCATATTGAAACGAAAATATTCATGAAAGAATGACGTTATAATTCGTGATAAGCGCCATCTAGTAGCTTCTACCAAAAGGTTTTACGCATTTGACCCGAAAAATACTCACTTTTTTTAAGGGTTTACATTCATTTTGTAATGATATTAAAGATATATAATTAATTATATATGGTAAAATATGTTTTTTTTACGCGTATGAAGTTTGAATAATATAAGTAAATACGCTCAAAATTATGTTTTTTTTTATTTATTCATTTAGTTCGTGTATTGAATGAAACAGTGGTCACAGTATTCAATCACTGATGTTATCGAATACCAATCACAATCACATCAGTGTGTTAAGAGTAGCATTTATTGTCATCACTAAAAAATATCTCTGTAAAGTCACGGTATTTATCAAAATAAATTCGGTTCATAATAAAATATAGAATTTGATGAGTTCTGTCGTAGGGTTGTATGAATGAACTTTAATATTTTAGATCATAAAAAAATTATTATTATAATATAGAAAAATATATATACGAACTTACTTTAACTGTGGAAATTATCATGGAAAAATTGTACATTTTTTATCATGGAAACATTGTTTCAATATAAAATTAACATTTTTAAACCATTAGCTTCACAAATTTGCAAAAAAATGGCGACAGAAAAAAAACTAACAAATTAAAGCACGTGATATATGGCTGCGCACGAGATGTCATTGGTCGAACGTGTTGACAAATGACGTTTCAGATTCTCAGGATTTTGTCATTAATATTTTCAGCTGGAAATCGGCATCCTCCAAAGATCGTCTTCTCTTCGACCAGCCCATTGTCACTTGATCATGCTGCATTGATATTACATTTGCAAATATTTCTTTTACAGCTTCGATGCCATGAATCAGTATAATTAACTATGTATAATGTAATATAATAAAGACGTGTATTAAATTGTATTCATCTTAAACGCAATTATCTCTAGTACCGCTCACGCTAGCGACAATTCAAGCTATTTTTAATAATATAATATATTAACATCGTAGAAACCTAAGAAATGTCTCTTTGTCAATCCATCAAAGTTTAACATTATACTTCGCGTATAAACCAAAATATTAATAGTCGAAATGCTCACGGATTACCTTATTATACACAGTAGAAAAGTAGAACTTTTGATAAACGTTGCCAAATCACAGATAGACGTCATCTCCATTTTCGCAATTCATCGCAGGTGACCAAACTTTTAAAAGGTTTAAATATCTGGGGACAAATAATAATGATATCCAACAATAAAGAAATAGCAGGATAAAACGACTTGAAACCATAGTCGTGCTAAATAATGGTCAGTTGTGTGTATAGTATTTCAGAAATTGAAAGACTCAACTAATACTCAAAATGTCACCGTATTATTTATTTCTCGTGAGATGGATGTATTTATTATGTTGTAGTATTACTTTTATATAACACTGTTGAAATTCACAATATTTTGAGTAGAATTCACAATATTCCTGGCATTTTATCCACTGAGGGATTGTAATCAAGATATAGATGTCTCACAGAGACGAAGCTATTATTTTTATATGGGAAGCTTGGGTATTACAGGGCTTACAACCTGTCATCGGCACAATGTAACGTTTACCTATTTACCCACGCTACTATGAAGTTAAAATTGAAAAATATTCTAGTATATATGTTATTAAGGAAAACACATTCTTATTGTGAAGTTGTAATTATTCAGAACATAGCTCTGTGATATTTTAAATACTAAATTAATGTATTAATTATAAATATATACATATAAAATCAATTTTGTCGAAAAATATTGTTTTTGCGTCACCGGGATTCGAACCTGGATCTCTATTTCCAATCCGGGGAAGTGCACTACATTTGTGCCATAACGCCAGTATTTTTCTTGACAAATTTTCGAACCTATATGTTACATTTTTCAAATTAATACACCTGTCGTTCCATTATTTGAAAGCCATCTACATTATTTTTACAGAATCTTAAATACCTCTGAGAAAAATACTGGCATTATAGCACAATGGTAGTGCACTTCCCCGGATTGGAAATAGAGATCCAGGTTCGAATCCCGGTGACGCAAAAACAATATTTTTCGGCAAAATTGATTTTATATGTATATATTTATAATTAATACATTAATTTAGTATTTAGTATATATGTTAATAATTCGAATGAATTTCATATATACACATAAAGAATAAAATCCCATACTTCAGAAAAGAAAAAAAACAGCTTCAGCGACATCTATAATGTGATAATATTTATTTAGGGGGTTCTTTTTGCAATCTGTATTGGGCCCAATTTTGGTAATTATGCGATTGGCAAGAAACTAAGCTTTTGAATCGGGTAGACAGTTTAAATATCTAGGAACAAATGTAACAAGAAATAATGGTATCCAACAATAAATAATTAGTAGGATAAAATGAAGAAATCCTTGTTTCTTTGCTTTACGAAAAATGCCGACGTTGTTCTTACAGAATTTAAAGAATTAAGTGTATACAATGCTGATATAACCGATCTCTCTTTGCGCAAGATTTGCGGTTCATCTAATCTAAATGGAGAATGGAAGAGGTTATCCTGGAAGGAAGGTAGTACAGGTAGATAGTAGATAGCAAGGAGGCTGGAAATATGCTCCATACACAGGTCAACTGGATCAAGATCAAATCATAGTTCATGGATGCCGTGTGTCGGTGTTATCAACTGTATGCGGTGATCGGCGAGTCTCTCTAGATCAAAATATCAACACGTCCACATGGTATTGAGATTTATTACAACTAAATCTCAGATCTTTACCTCATCGTATCGCATCCATGGACATGAGTCATGAGGATAAATCCTTTAATTTATTTTATTTGATCTATCTTGTAGGGGATAACCCCTCTCTCTTACTGTCTTAAATACACAGTTTTCCCGGATTATCTTAACGTGAGCATCTTTAAGAGGTTCAATGATCATATTTTCAGTATAGTTAATTTATTCTTCCTATATTGTATCATTAAACTGTTAATCATATCATTATCTACTTATAAATTTATTTTTAAAAAAGTATCGTTGCAGCAGTATTGGATTGTCTAAGTCTTTGCGATTTTCTTCAATTATTTATTATAAAATCAAATATTTAAACAAAAATTAAAACATTTCGATCGATGAGCTATCTGAGGTCATCGTCGCTGATGAACGTAAAGCCGCGCATTTGATTGGAGAGCGACCGAAAACGACGGTGAAAAGGTAAATAAGGTCAAGACTGTAGGGTGGACGCGGCTGTATTTCCCTTTGGAAACATTAGAACCTTGATTAAAGGCAAAAATAAGTATGTTTCGAAAATGATCGTTTTTCTCAACACGACACTATTTTAAGCCCAAAAATTATAAATGGTAACATTGACGTATTAGAGAATAAATCGAATAGTATATCATTTTTAGTCACAAATAAATTTTTTTTAAATCACAGACTCATCAGACGACTCAATACATATAATCAAGCAGCAGTGATGGTTGTGAAAAAATGATACTTACAATTGTACCGAGTTTATTAAACAAGTTACAAACGAGTCGTAACAAATGACTATGCGAAATATACAATGACATCGGAGTCGATGCGAGAAAGCGGTCGACGGTCCGACGTCGGTGAAAAGAGTGACGCTGCGTGGCGGCATATGCAGCCAGTACCTTGTGTAGCCACGGCGCGCTTAGGTTGACGATCTACAGGTGGCGGTAGGCATCCGCCACCTGTAGATGTCTGACGGCATTAAGAGGTTCGGTTGCTGATCGTGAAAAGTCACGATGGATGGAGGCCTATATCCAACAATGAACGCAGACAGACTAAAGAAGTAGAATACTATTACTGCCATGTTACCTACGTACGACTTAATGTAACAACAAAACAATAACTATAATTAATATTTTATTTATCTATGACTTACAAGTAGCTCCGCAACGATACGCGCCAAGATAGAACGTAGAATCGTTTTAATTATAGTTAATAGTTATAATACATAGATATTAAAAATTCTTTCGTGTCAGAAACAGGTAATGGTTATTTTATTACAACGTAAAAGGGAAGCTGGTTTGTTATTATCAGTGGCGTAACTGCAAAAATTGTACCCCAATGCAAATACAAATTGGAAAAAAGTGCTACATGTGTATATATATATAAATGACGAAGTATTATTTATTGTATGTACGATAGTGTTCATTAAATGATATTTTTGCTTTTTCGATGTATTGATCAACTATATCGTATTGATTATCTTTGTCATAAGTATATCGAACGCATTGCTACAGAAACAATAAGTTAGAACTGTCAAAAGTGACATACAAATGGCATCTTTCGATAATCATGTTTTATTTTTTATTTATTTAGACACGTACAATATATAAGCATTATACAACTAAAAAAAAAGACAGTTTGTTACATATATTTTACACAAATCTTAAAATGCATTGCCCAGCTGGGCAAGCCTGTATTAAGGCAAATTGGCAAACAAATTACATTTCACAAAACCAAATAACTCTATAAAAATAAGAGAAAAAAATACCAATGTGCAATACACAATGTACAAATAATGTAACCACATACAAGGTAAAGGAAAATATGTAAGATCAAAGCTATAATGCAGTCAGTACGACACGCAAAATGCAGTTGTAAGAATTATTTCATAATATAAAACAGTTTACTCTCAGTATCTGCTCTTCCTAATTTCAACAATCAATTTGAAACTTCCTTTTTAATAGCCTTAATGTCACTTAAATTCTAATATTATTTCCAATTTGATTGTATATTCCGGGAGCTTAAAAGTGAATAATCTTTGACCAAAAGTAGTTTTCATTTTTGGAACGATTTTAAGATTATTTGCTCTTGTGGGATAGTATATTTCAGTCCTCACAGATGGAGCGCTTATTTTCATATAAAAGCTAGTTAGTATATTCAGCACATACTGTCGTATATCCAAAACCTGAAATTTTATAAAAAAAATGGCTCTGAATGATACGAAAAGTCACGACGGTGTATTACTCTGTACTCTGAGTATTGCTTTCTGAGTAATGATTTAAATTTAAGAAGAATTGCGGAAAGATTAAAGTATTATTTAGGTAAAAACTGAATCACCACAGAATTATTAATACACATTTACGCTAATTGGTTAAGACTGTGTTAGACCATTTTTATAATAAATTATATTTTAGTAACAGCGATCGCTTTTGCCGACTGCTTTCTGCAAGCAACATTAACAGCACGTCAGTCACGAGTACCACCGTGCAAATTTTGGCAACGAGATCGCAAGACGCGTTCAAATATAGAAAGTCGCGCAGGTGAGAAAGTCAAAGATAAACCAAAACATTATATTAAAATTGTTGCCATACTTTCAGTTTCTACATTAATTGACTAAGTAGCTTCCGCGTGAATAATTCGCGACTGCTCTAGGTACCTGCGCTGTTATTTGTCACCGTAAAATTATTATATATGTCAGTGCTCGTCCACGGCCATCTTGCAGTAAACAAACAAAAAATTCAAATACATAATAACTTTGTTATAAATAATCGTCGGCTTCCCGTTTCACGAAGCGAGCGACGCGGCCTTTATATTATATATTTAACTTCGACCGAAGTGCGATAAGTATTTATTTATTGTATGCTTACACGAGGTGTGCATATTATTATATTTGCGGTACGGAACGCTAAGCCCAACTTTATCTTATTTTAATTTTATTAATGTGAATACGTCCACGGTGGCACTTATAAAATTTGTCGGACCGATGTCCAAACCAATTGGTCATGAAAATCTGTCATTTCCAACTACTAGTCTATGACCTTGAACTGGCTTATCGGTTTGAATTTTCTTTCGTCAATTTCTATCGAATTTTAAAAATATTAAGAATAACCCATCAATAAATTATATGAGATTAATATTATTTATTACCTTAGTTCATTTACAACAGCAAAATAATTTTCATATTTGAATTGATACTCGTATTCTTTACAAATCACGTATTTTTCTATGAACTAGTAGGAATTTTTTCTATCAACATTGTTCCACATTCAAAACTCTTGTTTGTAGAATTCATTAGTATTGTATAGAATGATGGATTCGAAGTCTGCTTTTGTTTAAATTTATTTATTACAATATTGTTTTGGTGTACACAATTTCGTTGCTACGCAACACGCAAAGTCGCGGACTCACGAGTACGTAATGGCCCGTATCCACGGATGAGATTTCTCTAGGAGTTCGGATCGATTGCGTGTAAAGAACAGCACAAAGTTCAGGGCGAAGCAATTTATGAGTTTATCCATGTATTTTGCTCGCGTATTAGATTGACCCATCCAGTATACACTTAAATATATAAAATCTAATGTCAATGTCGTTAATAATCGTTCTTCACCAGCATGTATACCTGCGAGCTCTGGTCGAAATATAAGCGAGTGACGTATAACCGTCTCCGAATTCAGTACAACAACTCATACAGAATACTGTTCGGATTGGCGGGTTATTGTAGCGCATCTACAATGTTTACCGAAGGCCGTATACATGGATTCGTTCCGCTTTTAAGACATCGAGTTGCTGGCATAAAGCGGCGGCTGGAGCTCAGCACCAACTATCTGGTGCAAGCGGCGCTCTCATGGAAAGCTGGTTCCCTGACCAGAGAATGGCAGCGCTTACAAAATAGCTACATATACAACAATGGCCGTGACTGAAGTAGTTATATATGTAATAATTATATTTTGTGTGTATATATGTGTGAACTTTTTACTTTTTATTAACTTTTAAAATTATTTTTTTTTTGTATTTATTAATATTTTCCTTGGTTTTTTTTTTTCACAACATATTTATTTCATAACCTTTAGTGTATAACTTAATATGTATTATCTTTATGGCGAATCAGGTTTAAAAAAAAAAACCTGATCACGCTGGAATAAACACATTATTATTATTATTATTAATGTCAAAAAAAGTTGACAACCTGCAAGATTATTTCGAAAATGGCTAAAACTCCATCCAACAGATATCTAAGTCGCAGACACACGCGTCACACCATCCCTACATATAATTTATTTTTCTGGTCATAAATAAAAATATTATATTGTATTTTCAGAAATTTCGTCAAATAAAAATAAAAAATTTCACTGGTGGAGAATCGAACCCGATCTCCCGCGCGACTGGCGGGGATACCATCCACTATATTGTCGAGGAATCAAGTAAGACACTAAAAGGGCATTTGTGAATGTGTATCTCAAAAATATAAATAAATGCATCAAATTACATCACAAAAAGTGCATTTATACACTTACGTGACAATTTATCAACACAGCCTACTAAATGAGTACCTAAGATGGCAGGGCACTAACTTAGCATATGAAATGTATCGATACCGAAAACTCGGCATCTTCAAAATATTGATTTCAAAAAGGTTTTGAATGAGTTCGGTATTGATCCCGCGTCTGTTAAAGACGAAAATAAAACACAACAATATATACCTACTTAAAAATGTGAGAACATTTACTGGGGGAATCCATTGAATATACAAAATGTGTGTTAAAAGCTTCAAGGACACGGAAAAATCCCCCAAAACAAAAGGAGAACAAATGATTAAAAATTTCAAAACGAGCCCGGATTAATAATTTTCTTAAAGCCATTTAACCTCGTCCAAGCCAAAGGTCTTTTCACATATAATAAACAAATCGTTCGCACGTGATTTTTTTTTTTTTTTTCCCCAAAGGACCGTCATATTATGCATGTCTGTGACGTCACGAATGGCATTACAACGCCAATGCGGCCAACGCGTCCTACATATTACCATTGATATCAATTCTCTCGCGACTTTCGATACTTTTCTAGGCGTATTTTGTTTTTAAATCAACCACAGCTAGAAATAGATTTAAAAATTCATTCCTCGCGCGCATTGCGAAAACATTATCGATGTGTGGTGTCTGTCACACCCTATACAGGGTGTGACAGACGTGGTCAACAATATGAGACTCGTCCAATGTTTCCATGATGACAATAACTCGCCCCAAGCAATAGAACGTGGACACAACACAAGACAAACAACGAACATCTTCGAGTTCAATCATACAATTCAATAATAAATAATCATATGAAGTGCAACACACATTTAACAGGCGACAACGTGTTTGTGTGAACTTTTTATATCAATTCCAAACAATTTAATAAGCTCACTCAAATTACTAGAACAAATTTTTGTAGGCACTTATGTAAAAACCCGCCACATTGTTAATTATCTATTTTAAATGTCATGAGCGCGTTAACACGCCAAACTTTGTACGTCACGCCAGGCTATAAGCGTGTTAACGCGCACTTTTGGACATTGCAAACTTGCAGCGATTAAAGTCGTATTTTTAAATCATTTTGTGAAGGACATCCTTAAAACCTGTGTGTTTATTCCATTTCAAATATAGTTGACAGGTAAAACGTTAAAAAATCTTACATAATTATTTATACTATTCCGTGGCAAGTTTGTAGAACTCCATAATCGCATACGTGAAAATTAACACTCGTCTTTTATATTCTACTCATTTAATTTACTTGATACGCGTTTCGCCTTGTAAGGGCAATCAATCTTAACAATTTAACTTAACAACTTGTATTTACATCTATAGTGGGGGACAGCTATATAATTTTGTTTTCATGAGTCGAAACACGTCGCAAATAAATTAAAAATCAAAGAACGAGTATTTTATTTTCACATACGTGCTTACATAATGATATCTCAATTATAATTCTCTATTCATTTTGATGAATATTTTTACAAGACTTATGACTGTAATAATTGTAGATTGTTGTAATTTAAAATGTAATTCGTCTTGTTTAGTTTATGATAAATCGTTAACTTTTTGATTAGTGCTGGACTAGTCTGTAATAACTGTTTTACAACTCTCTATTTTATAAATGACACGAAGAAAAAAATGGCGATTGGATGTGAAATGTGCGTAAATATAAGATAAGTAAGGTTCTCAAAGATATAATACTGTTCGTTTGATATCACTTCATTTATAGACCTGTGAGTTGTTTAAAAATACGCCGCCATTGTCAAAAAGACCGCCGTTGTCAAAATATACCGCCGCAAATATCATTACTTATTTTATTGTTTTCACATAAACGATTATCTGTATGCAAACACCACCGTCGCACTTCAAGGTTTATATAGATTAGTTTATATGGCCAGCGGAGTGAATAAGTTATTGCTGTATTTGCACAAGAGAGTTACCTACTCACTGACCTACCTACCGATCTCCAAAGAAAATAACTGTAAAGGGGGACCATACAAGGTGGAACTTGAAAAAAATGGCGAAGCATCCAGACAAGTAGCGTTATCAGTGACGTAGGTATGGAATCATTTGGCTTTGATGGATGTATTTATTATCTTTATGCAGGTACTGTGCGAGTGTGATGTGTAGTGTGTACACTAGATGAATAAATTTTAAATAAATCACAGTACTAGGCAACACAAGAAAACTCTGAATCGCCGTTGGTAAAAATTTAATTGGTAGTTCAAATAAATCTTCTCTCGTTGGAAAATTAGTAAGCATAATTCGACTAAAATGTAATCATTTTATATTTTGTATTTTAACGTGGAATCCTACGTTTCCTTGGAGGCTTTCCGGGTAATATGTGTCATGAAACTAGTGATCAGCTAAAAATCACGAAACGTGAGTCAATCATATCTTTGAGTCATACTCACTGATTTTTGATTAAATTTTACTTTTTGTTAAAAGTTCTATTGATTCTCTGACGCCACTGTTTAAATCAATTATCACTTTAACCAGGGCCATCTACAGAATTTTTTGTAATTTGATCAGCTACATCTAGTAGATTCTGCCAAAACGTTTTACGCATATTTGCTGAGAATTTGACCCGAAAAGAATTTTTTTTAAGCATTTTCATTCTCTTTGCGATGATATTGATTTAGATTGATATTAATTATTTATTCTAGAATATATTTTTTTACGCAAATGAGGTTTTAGTAAGATAAATAAGTACGCTCAAAATGATGTTTTATGTATGTAATTTGGGTGATCTTGAATCTAGCGAAGGACAAAACTGCATTTTGTAATGAACACTTCGCGAAATGCACGTTCACCAACTTGAAGCGTTCAAAATGAACGCTTCATTCGAAGTATGTTGGTACCACTGGTTGGCCCACTCCCGTTCAAGTCGCAATCGTTTTGCACTTCCCATAGTACAGTGAAGCGTGGTTAAGTCGTTATTTAAACCATTATTGGACTATACTTCGACGAAGTGTCTGAAGTGCGAAGCGAAGAGCGAGATATGCAGTGTGATACTTCGCGAAGTATACAGTGTGATACTTCACGAAGTATACTTCAATGTACTACGTGAAGTGAGCGGCAAACTCTTTTGTCTATATACATACACAGTTCGCAGTTAATTGTGTGTGTTGTTGACGGCGTCATCAACCAGGTGAGTCGAGCTGTCGATTGGTTCCGTGAGTCCATCCTGGTCCGCTATCGAAGGTCCCTCATCCCTCATCAATTTACCGTTTTCATTCTCTAACAGTGAGAGCTTCGTTGGAAGCAACTAAGTGTGTGCGAGTATGGTGCGAAGTATTGAACTATTGAAGCGTCAGTATAAAGCGTGAGTATAAAGAACTAATTCATTGAAGCACTTCGTGCAGTATTTAATAATTTGAGATAATTTTTCCTCTTACTTACGAACGTAGATTTGTATCAGTACAACACTGGAGGCGCCCCCACTGGCCGACACAGCTTCTAGAGATTTCTCTTCCATTATTTTTTCTCCATCATAAGAGTGATGATGATTGATTATATTGTGCGAATGTTTGCCATTTTATATTAGTCAACTTTTTATCTTGATGGAATTAAAAATATGGCACATCAAAAATAATTATGCACATTAGTAACTTTCGTTTCATTGTGTGATTTTAAAAAAGTCGTAAAAAGGATTACAGAACTATTTACACGTTCAATATACAATTATTTCAATTTCAGTTTATTTCTTAGTTTAACGTTGCGGGTACACGGATGAGACTTAGTCTCTTGTCTCACAAATATGTCGGTAAAGATGGGTGTTTTTCGAATTGGCAACACTTTTTCCAGCGACGGCTGATTTGTGCTCAGCTTGGCTCGCCATTTCACCATGAATAGACTTACGCCAGAACAACGCTTGAAAATTGTCCAAATTTATTTCGAAAATCGTGATTCGGTTCGCGAAATTTATCGCGTGCGCTATGTCGACATAATCGTCCATCCGAGCAAGTAATTTGAATAACTATGAATCGTTTTTGCACTGCTCATACTCTAATTGATAATACGCATCCGTAGAGACGTCGTACGGTGCGCACCGAAGAAGCTGTTGTTTCTTCAAAAATGATGCCGGCCAGAACGTTACAGTCAATGGAGAGCGCTACAGATCCATGATTACTGACTTTTTTGTTCCCCAATTGAATGGCATTAATGTGGAAGAGCTGTGGTTTTAACAAGACCGCACATCATGCCGCACAGCGCGCGTCACAGTCAATTTATCAAAGAAAATATTCGATGAGTGCATAATTTCACGTAATGGACCTGTGAATTGGCCTCCAAGATCGTGTGATTTAACACCTTTGGATTATTTTCTGTGGGGATATGTGAACTCGCTAGTCTACACCGATAAACCAGAGACGATGTACGATCTGGAAGCCGAAAATTCGTCATATTATTATATTATTAAAAAGTGGTCGAAAATTGGATTTCCAGATTGCGCTTTATTCGAGCCGACCATATGCGCGAAATCATATTTAAACACTAATGGTATAAAATTATCTTTCCAATAAAGCCAATACCGTAGCCATTACCACGATGTTTATGTGTTTTAAAGTACATTTCCTTCTCGCAATATATAAAAAAAGAGAATTCTCCTGAGACAAATGGTTGAGAATCTATCCACGATATGTATTATTTATAAGAATGGAGACATTTATGCATCTTCCTGTCAACAGCATCTATATCTTGCTTTTAATATTCATAATGTATATTATTTTCATTCCATTTTGGCTCCGTTTTGTAAAGCAAGTTCGCTACTGTTTGTCTGGCATTTTTCAATTTGATATGAGGTTAGCAGATACAAGTCCGACGGCCCTGCGACCTCAATGAATTATTATACTGATTATCTTGAGAGTTGGTTCATATAATTTTCTGGCACGGGCAATCTGCTTATCGCTGGATAAACTCGATAACTTATTTAGATAGGCCACAGATAGCTCAAGTACGACATTATTTCCATTTTTAAAAACATCTAACTTTACGAACAATTAGCATTCAGATATTTTTTTCGTGCAAGAGATGTTAGGGAAGGAATAACATAATATATTCTATGTCTCTAGTAAGTTCTAGGAGTAATCTAATTATTTAGACTGTCACATTCACGCATAATGTGGCTAAAGAATTGGAAGAATCTTCTGTTCTTACGAAATTTTGAGAAATCCGAAATTCGTTTTCATAAATATAATTTAGAATTCCGAAAATTTTATAGCGCATTCCGAATTATAAATATAATATATTGTTACGATCACAGACTAACGGCTACACAATTAGTAATCGCACAACAGTGGGAGTGTATAGGTGTCCCGAAGGGATCGATCGATGTAGAGAGATAGCGCCTTCGTGAAAGGAACCGATGCATTCGGTCGGCACTTAAACAGACCAAAGATGGCGGCTGCATCAAAAAGATGTCCGAAAACTGGAGGATCAGTGCTGAGGTTTGTTTCGCCGAGTGTGATAGTGCGGTGCCTTGGTTTTCTGTTAAATTATCAATATTTTGTTAATAAGGTAAATTGTAGCAGTTTTAATTTATTGCCGTTATTTGATATGTGTATGTAGTAAAACCTCGATTATCCGGACTAATTACACTCGTATCATTAGCAAATGACAACAATGCATATGAATGTGTTATAGGGTAAATTGGTTATATTGACGTATAGTAGGTATTCTATTAAAATTAATCCTAAAAAAAACTGTTTATATTTAATTTATATTGAATTTTTTTTTATATACAGTCCAACTCTCCGGTGCTTGCTTGATGTCACAGTGTATTTTCATTGTAAGTTGATTCGTAGCAATTTTAGCTAGTTATATGCTTCTTCGAATTTCCTGCCTCCTGTCACCGGTGTTCGTGATTAGCGCACCCAAATAAATTGCCTCTTTAACTACCTCTCGGAATTAAGTTCGCCCAATAAATACATTGTATGAAGATTGAATAGCCGAAAACTTAGAACGGAATAATTTTTTAATTTTTCATGTTATTATTTTTATAAAATGTTGTAAATTATATTATTTTATTGATGTTAAAAAGTTGTCAACCATATAAGATGTGTTATTTATTTATTTTTAACTCTCTCTTTTAAAATATAATGTATATTATATTATATATAATATATATATTGTAATATAACTATTCAACCGAGGTAAAAATATTAATTATTAAGTTGCAGTTTTTCAAAATATAGTTCTGTGGTATTTTAATACAAATTAAATGTATTATTTAGAAAAATGTACATATAAAATCAATTTAAATAAAAAATATGGCTTTCAAATAATGGAACGATAGATGTATTAATTTGAAAAGTGTAACGCATAGGTTCAAAAATTTGTCGTCAATGCACTGTCTTGCTATAGCATTATCGGTTAATGCACGTTCCCTAGTGATGATAAAAAATGCTACTATCGACTTACTGTTGTGATTGTGATTGGTATTAGATAATATCAGTGATTTAAAACTGTGACTGCGATCACAGCTTCATTACTAATGTGCATGCGCCGCACGATATCACAATACACGAAAACATAATTTTTAGTATATTAATTTATATTATTAAAACATAATTTGCATTAAATACATATTTTAGCATAAATAATGAATATAAATCTAATTAAATATGATCACTAAGATAATGAAAATGCTTAAAAAAATGTACATTTATCATTCGGATAAAATTCTCAGCAAATATGCGTAAAACATTTTGCAGAATCTACAAGATGGCGCTTATCAAATGACGGAAAATCCGGTAGATGACGCTAATTCAAGTGATAACTGATTTAAACGACGGCGACAAAAATTGAATCACGAATCACGATATTCAATCAATGATAGTGATTGAAAGATATCAGTGATTGACTCACGGTTCGTGATTTTGAGATCATCACTAACGTTTCCCGGATTGGAAAAGATCCAGGTTCGAATCCCGGTAGCAACAGCAATATTTTTTGTATAATTTATTATATAAATTTTCAACTGTTTTTTTTTATGTTTCGTTCTTCGAATATAAAGTTTTGCGAAAAATTTACTCCACAAAACTATGTTCTGAATAATTACAACTTCACAATAAGAATGTGTTCTTAATGATAATTTATTTAGTATTGAATAAATAATTTAGCTAATGGAACTTATTGAATATATTTATTTTAATTTGGTACCTTTCCAATAAAATGTCGTGTTAATAAATGCAACAGAATCTGTGCTGAGAAATAGTCCTCGTCGCCGCTGAATTTGGCCAATATTTGAGTTTAATGATTCAATCTGTTTATGAAAATCATTTAATTCATTATTTAAAGCTGATATAATGGCGGCAAAATTATTTGATGATACATCTGCGTGTGTATGCGTGTGTACGTGTAATATCGCAATTGTTCGTAATATAAAATGAAATCAACCGATAGCGCAGATACTTCGTGGAAAACTATCGTTATCAAAGATCTATCATTGTTTTGAATCAACAAATAGTATTTATTCTGTCTGCGATAACTATGTAGATATATGTCATTAACATCGACGGTAAATCGCACTATCAATATTTCTTAATCGCACTTTCTTTCAGATGAACGATAAGGCGACTTAAAGCATTTAAGATGTGGATTTACAGAAAAATGCTAAAAAAATGAAGTTGTTATAGTTCGGATGAGTGATGAGAAAAGATAAAACACTAAAATAATCTCGAATGTGCAGCGGTGTGACTAAATGGGGCCAAATGCAAAATGAGTGGGCCCCCTGAATACGTATTGTACATGAGATATAAGAATATTATTACTACGTGGTCTCTCATAATTTAATAAATATTATATAATTTTAATTATTAAGGAAAACACATTCTTATTGTGAAGTTGTAATTATTCAGAACAGACGGTCTGTGATATTATAAATACTAAATTAATGTATAATTAATATATGTTGTATCAATGTGTCCAAAATTTAATAAAAATGAATTGATAATTCTGGCGTCTGCAGTCGGTTTACTCAAAGGTATTTGAGATTCTGTAAAAATAATGTAGACGGCTTTCAAATAATGGAACGACAGGTGTATTAATTTGAAAAAATGTAACATACAGGTTCGAAAATTTGTCATGAAAAATACTGGCGTTATAACACAATTGGTAGTGTACTTCCCCGGATTGGAAATAGAGATCCAGGTTCGTATCCTGGTGACGCAAAAACAATATTTTTCGACAAAATTGAATTTATATGTATATATTTATAATTAATACATTAATTTAGTATTTAAAATTTTAATTATTTGTATGCACTCGCGACTGAAAAAGATCTGGTCCCTAACTCGACATACCAACACACGGTACTTGCTTTTCACGTGTTTCGTAATACACGGGACGTGTTCAATTTTTTAATACCATTTCTTGGTGCAGTTGATTTTGAAAATGCCAGTCCATGTTAGCAAACGATTTGTCGGACGCGGACCTTCAACCAGTTTAGAAGCTAGGGCTTCCTTGTCGGTCTCACTCATCGAAGCTAATAAAAATACACGACTTTAATTCAATTATATATTTAAGTATAGGCAAAACGAAAAAGGCGAAGAAATTCATTGTCGTTATTAGCAATTAGGATTTTAAATTTAGACCCTCCAGCGTCCGTAAGCGCTGTCTTTATTAAAAAAAAATCATATAACATAAATCCATAGAGCATAGTTTTACATACAGATGGAAAATTAAGGTGCAGTAGTTCAAGGCGGACACTCAGGGATCCATTCATCAAAATACACTCCCAAAAGAGGGACAGTGGATGAGACATAAAATGGATTGAGTTACACTTACACGGACAGACTAACGGAGTTGCAAAACACAAGGTATAAAGAGTGAGAGGTAGGCGTAGGTGGAGTCCCACCCACGCAGGCCGACCTAACTACCTACCTAAGGAGTTCCAACGATTCAGATAAAACAAGATTCATCCCATTAGTAATTAGGTCAGCATTTCTGGGCGGGCAGTGTCTAAGTCCTGTCAAACCACCAATAATACGTTTACGTGCACCTCTAAGTATCTCACAAGTCCACAAGGCCCCTCTCTAACATGGACCCAAATCCACCGCGTTGGCTGCATTAGGACAGTTACCCCACTGCGGCTATGTAATAAATCATCTAGAAAAGTATCAGATCTTACATCTCATAATACAGGGAAAGATTGCTGGAAGTCACGGCCCCGAAAGGAGGACAACATCATGACTGAAGAATCAGAAGCAATGGTTTGGGCAATCCACTGAAGAGCTTTTGCGGGCCGCAGTAAATAAAGTCATGACAGCCAACGTACGTTGAGTGGATAAGATATGAGAAGAAGATAATATTAAACCGGCCATACACGCAATGGTATACCTGTTCAGGTAAATATGACAAGTTAACCGAAACTCCACTTTGGCCATACACGTAGCGGTCAACCTGGGACAATCTCTCAGTCAACTACAGCATCGCTGCAGCAGCTTAACTGTGCTTAACGGCTTAACTAATGGTGTAAAGAATGGTTGTTAAAAAGAAGACAATACAATCACGTCAATTTGATAAAGGAACTAAATGTAAATACTGAATTATTTATACATTTCGAAAAAATCTTCCACAATTACGCTGCACTTGCGAGACGCCATTATTTCAAATGAAACCTGCGCCCTGGAGTAACACTTACCTACAGATAGAAAATATGAATTTTCAATTGTCGTCAGGTCGCCTGGACAGGAAAGAATACAGGAAAGTCAGTGACCTAAACAACAGGTGCAGAGCATACAAGCAAAAAAGCTGTGCATTACTAAACATTCTGTGAAACAAATATAAACTACATAATTGGATTAACATGAACGAAAACATTATTTTACAATTAGCGCCGTCTGTGTACCAGTAGATACTTTAATTGCTTAGTTCTAAAAACTACCACAACAACTCACCGCTGTATCCGAGGCGCTCTTTTGTATTCGCCGCATCGAGCTATTTACATTACTCTATTGCGTCTTTAAACTAGTGAATCACTCGAGTCATATAATTGGTCATTTACTGAATTGAAATTTGTTTCGGTTGATCTGTTTTGTATGGAGTTGTTACCTATGCTGTTTTTTTAGCAGAATAACATTAAAATGGCTTACAACTGCGTGCAAATCATTGAAGTGTCTGCTTCCTCTTTTACTAATTCGCGAATTTTACTATCTTACTGTCTTTAACGTGTTGATTTCATGATTGTTCTTTAAATTTGGTGCATGGATTCGTTTTAGATTTGGGAAAAAGAAAAAGCAATTGGCCTTTAATAGAATTCATTATTTCCTTTAGTTATTACGTGAAGGATTTTCAAACAATAAATTAATCATGTTCAGTCATAGAAAGTGTTCTTAAAAACGTCCATACATTTTTTATATGGGTAAGAAGGTATTATTTTACGTTAAAACTTAAACTTTAAAAATATTATTAATAGTACTCTAAAATTACAAATAAATACATGGTAGGGTCGTATAAACGACAGATTTATTTTATCTAAAGACGTTGGTTAAACGAAAGTATATATATTATATAATGTCATTGGTAACAGCATAATCTAAATCTATACCTACTGCACGCCACTGCTAAACACTGTGAAAGATTATATTATAATTTTTTAATACTGTGGCTTTGTAATTTGTAAAAAAAAAAGTTTCAAAACGTATGTTTTGCATTTATGGGTACTGAATAAAATACGTAGTCACTGTGGTAACGAGTATGACGTATTGTCACTTTTTTTATTAAGATTTATGATAAAAAAGCTTTTAAAAACTCGAATAATATTTGAACTTGCACAATCACAAACCACGTAAGATATTTTCGACTCGAAGACAATCTCAGCTTTTGTAGTCTACGTGTGCACAAAAGCACTCGGAGATTCACCGTTTTGCACTTCGCTTCACGTCATTGTGATTTTGAATCTCCTCAGCAGCAGTTAGAATAGAATAAATGTTAATAATTTAACGCCTCATATTAATGTTTACGTATAATGTCAAACATTCAGGGATCTATTTGACATTTATGTGCACGTATCGAATCTCGCTGTCAAATCGAACGTGTGCATTAATTCATTTGTCTCTTAAATGATCTCTGAGATTATATTACCGTATCTAAACATTAAACAATATAAATCGTCAAATAAAGTGAATTATCTCGCGCGTCATTTGCAATCATCCCGCATGCAATAAAGTAATACAAATGACATTCGAAGTAAAGTCGCTCAATTACTCCAATAAACAATGTTCCCACCAATAAAGAACTTAATCTACAAAAATACGTAATGTTTAACAAAACAGATACCTTCTTCGTAAGTTATCAATGACATAAAAACACATTATTACGGATGAATGAATAATAAACAAACAAACAAACATTCATTTATATATATATTAATTCGTTTAACAATTTATTTATAAATTCATTAATCACATGCATCGTATTCTTATAAAATCAGAATATATCAGCTAATTAGAGGCTTGCAATAATTCCTAAAACCACTAATTTTAGGGCTTTGTTGTAAATATTAAATTTTATTTTATTTGCTTATTTAAAATTGTGTACATAATATATTTTAATATCATTATAAAAGAGAACACATTCTTACTGTGAAGTTGTAATTATTCAATTGTGTTATTAGGTCTGTGATATTTTAAATACAAATTAAATGTATTAATTAGAAAGATATACATATAAAATCTATTTTATGTTGGTATAGCATAATCGGTTAATGCACGTTCCCCGGATTGTAAGAGGTTGTAAGATTGTAAGAATCCCGGTAGCAACAACAATATTTTTCGATAAAATTGATTTTACATGTATATCTTTCTAATGAACACATTTAATTTATACATATTTTAATATCATTTAAAAAATGTATATACGTGTGAAATTACGAACCGGCGTAGTTTATAAGATTATGTTAAAAAAAAATTTAAATAGATCAATAACAACGATTTGAATTAGTTTCTAAAGATATGAGGCAATTAAAGATTTAACGGACGTCACAATAAAATGAACAGCGTTTTATGACGTCAATTTGGGTTTATTTTCGGTGTGGGTAGCACGCGAATGCGTACTTAGCGACTTTCTAGAAACTGGCCCCGCGCTCGTGAGGTAACTTTGAACACCTTTGATTTGTTTTATAAAGCGCTAACATCACCCCGCGCCAGTTTTGCGAACTAAAAACGAATATTAGCGAACGATGGTGTAATTCTTAACTGTTATCCTCGTTCTATACTCGGCGATTAGTTATTTTGTTCGATTCGATGAAATGATAAATGATTAATAATAGTATACCACTGCACCGTGTTTCCTGCCGCAAGAGTGTGCGGTTGAGGAAATACGGAAGGTACTTCATAAAAAACGATCCTTACGTCCGTTTGTTGGTGAATTTTGATTACCTATAATTATACTGAGAAATATTATTACATCGTGTGTAAAATGCTTCGCGAAATGCCCATGTGGACTGACTTATCCATTAATTTGTCCATCACGATTGCTTGACTAATGGAATCAAACATAATTAATATTTTTTTGTATTAGGAGAACGCATTCTTATTGTGAAGTTGTAATTATTCAGAACAGACGGTCTAATTAATATTTTATTAATATATTAATGAAATATATTAATTAGAAAGATACACATATAAAATCAATTTTATCGAAAAATATTGTTGTTGCGCCACCGGGATTCGAACCTGGATTTCTTACATTCCGGGGAACGTGCATTAACCGATTATGCTATACCAACACAGTGCATTGACGACAAATTTATATTTAAGGTACATATTTATATTTAAAATATCACACACCTATGTTCTGAATAATTACAACTTCGCAATAAGAATGTGTTCTCCTAATAATAAAGTTGTATCAATGTGTCTAAAATTTAATAAAAATGAATTGATAATTCTGGCGTCTGCTATCAGATTACTCAAAGGTATTTGAGATTCTGTAAAAATAAGGTAGATGACTCTTTCAAATAATGGAACGATTAAATGTATTAATATCAAAAAAGGTAACATATAGGTTCGAAAATTTGTCGCTAAAAATATTGTCGCTGTAGCGTAGTTGGATAATGCACCTTCCCCGGTTAGGAAAGAGATCCAGCTTCTAATCCCAGTGGCGCAACAACAATATTTTTCGATAAAATTGATTAATATATTTAACTAATATTTAATATTTTTAGAGCTTATAATTATTAACACAAATCAAAATTTATCAATTAGAAAGATATACAGAAAAAATCTATTGTACAATGTGTCTCAAAATTATTTTTCATAATCAAAATTCTGTAATAAAATAATGGATGGGTTTAATTAAAAAATGATTATTTTGTATTTAAGAATTTAAGAACAGTCCCTGGGAATTTATTACTTAAAAATTATGTTTTCTAAATGTGATCCGTTATTTCCCAGGCACTCTTCTAAATGGGAGGCAAAATATCTGAGAACAGCTCGGCACGTATTATCTGTGATCGCTGCCGTTTGTTCTCGGATATTTTCATTTAGGGATATCAATTTTCCAGTGAAAATTACACGAACAACTGGTAAAGATATGCTCCATGGCGACTGAATTCCCAAGGACGCGCCTAGCAATCGGCATACCCCCCGTCCTTCTTCTGCTCGTTGCGTTCGTGCAACGAAGGAACCAAAATGAAAAATACTTTTGGAATATACTATATTTATCGAAAACATATTTGGTTGCTACCGGGATTCGATCTGACGTGCTACCATTCCACTGCATCAACCGATTACGTTTACGACATTTAAAAAAAATACATATTGTATAATCATTTTTATTTTTTGCCAAACTGCATAGCAGTTTTACGGCAAGTTTATCAGCAACAATTTTTTTAAATGTAATTCAATAAAGAAATTGCCAAGAAGGCTACTCTTTCCGGAGTTGTTCCCCGTCAACTCCATATCCCGATGTATGACAGACTTAATATGGTAAAAAAAACGTACGAATTCTATCTGGTCTGCACAATGGATGGATCCAAACAATCACAAGGGTAATCGGCTTAAAATAATCCAAGGATCTATTCCCCGCACCCCTTGGTTCTCCAACAGGAAAGTCTCCAAAAGAACAATATCAAATATCTCTAGAATGAGAATTGGGCATTGCCAGGTAGCCTCATATTTTTTCAGATTGAACTTAATAGACTCCCCAATGTGTGAGTGTGGTGCCGAGGAGGAAACCCTTGACCATGTATTTTTGCCTGTCCATTGCGGATAACAGGTTTTTTTTACAGTAATCTTGTCAATGGTAATTTTCAACTCCCGGTTAACTTGTGTCATCTTCTTTCCCTTAACTCGCCACATTTAATCTATATAATAGCAAATTTCTTGAACGACAATGGTATTAATTTGTAATATAATATTCCCTATTCTATAATATTGTTGTACTGCTTTCTATGAAATAATGTTTTAACTTGATTGATGGCACAAATCATTTTTGAAGGGTGGATTGCCTGTTTAAAAGAACAAGAAGAAGAATAAAGAAATCAAATAATTAGATAAGAATGTGTTCGACTTTATATTTGAGTGTGTTCACTGATGTTTCTTTATTTTCCATAAGGTTTAATAATTATTTACTGTTAAGTATTCGTGGCACAACATTCTCTCGTTCTCTCACAGAACACGTTGCTCCCGATCGGTACTATCGTGGTTCGTCTGGAATTTATTTTCTATTTAAAACGATAAGGGATACAACATATTACATAATATACCTTCCATGTTTTAGAAAATTAATACTGTAATAAGTTCATTGAAAGTTATATTATAAAATAAATAATAAATATTTAATTGGTGAACCGCGTAGTACTAAATATTTTTCTCATATCTTATACATCTACTAACAGTGGGCAACAACACAAGAGGCCTGTCCACTTTGTATCGGGGTCTTTTTTGTATTTTGCATTGCCCAATTTTTTAGTTACTCCATTGATCTACACATCTTCGCATTTAATATCAATGAACCATGGAACTATAGTAAAAGATGTTATTTCTCCTCGTGATTAAAAAAATCTAAACGCCAAACATGACGCTTTCAATATTCTCATTGTGAATTTTTTGACAGTTCAGATATCTGCACAGGTACTTTGTTTTGATATTGTCGATATGATTTTTAAAAATAAATACAATACTAAACATAATACACGTAATGATGACACAATTTATTCAATTCACCCCAAATGAATTCCTGTAGGTGTAAAATAGAATTCAATGAAACTATAATAGGTAAAATTTTCGTTTACTTGATTTTTTCAGTTAGTCATTATCCATCCATGTAATATTATTTTAAAACAACAGCCCGCTATAGAGGTTCAAATGCATTTGTAATAAAATACAAAGTTTACTTATATTTTAAATAATTATATATTTTTTTATTAATTAGTAGCGTGAGTACCTATTTGTGCTGACATATTTATGATTGATTTATTTGTCATTTTTCATGATTTCACAATTTAAAGTGCTTTTAGAGTTTAGAATGGCAATTTATTTTGGATAATGGTGTGATATATTTTTATTTTATTTTGGCTCACTTAATATATTGCAAATTTCCATCGAATCGATCAAATATTAATAAAAGTTCAGCTTTGTGGCTAGCGTTTCTCTATTTGTAGGTAAATTTGAAAGGAAACTGATATCTACATTGCATGGAAGTGATGTGTTGATTTTCTTTGAAATGCGAATGAAAGTTATATACCGGTGGGCCATAAGTTTTTGCACTTTTTAAATCGCTTCTGCGCGGAACTTTGAGGCGCGTCACGAGGGAACAACGCGTTCTGCGAAAAACAGTTTTACAAAAATAACTATTCTTATTTGGTTGTTCGGTACCCGTTTTGTGCTCACTACCGATTACAGTGTCCCAGTGTTGCCCATGGAGCATGGCGGTGGGGCACGGTTGCATTTTAGTATTTTAAAAAATGCCAACCTGGCGGCGAATGAAAAGGATCGCTTTGCTTATGGAACAGTCACGGTCAAGGTCACAGTTCCTGAGATCTCCCGCCCCACTTTCCACCACCCCCGAATCAATAGTAAAATAAAGTAAAGAGCAACAGAGAAAACTAAAAGAAAAAAGTTATTAAAAAAATAATGCCACGGCTAAAACTAGCTAAAACATTGTATTTATATCAGTGTTGCCGTTTATATGTGATGTTGCATTTTGGGGGCATCTTGTCTCGAGACCCCCCTCAAGTGTCCAGTGAGATAAATCCACCCCTGTCTTAAGGTGAAGCTCTCACGAAAACGACACTAAAAATCATCATTATCATCACCATTATTCAAAGCGTGCAAAAAAATAATAGCGCAATTTTTCAGGGACCGTCATCATTCTGTCACATTCTCAAGAGTTGAGGAAATCATTTGCTTTGTTTTGAAACAAACTAATCTGATTTGCCCCATTGTAGAGCCGCGTGTGTAATGGGGAAAATTATTTTAAATAACTGCCGGAAGTGTGATGACTACAAAATAATTACATTATCCGTAAGGCAGATTCAGAATTAGACGTCAACGCGAACCTGCTACGTAACTATTATACTTGAAAACGAACTATACGCCCACGCTATTGCGATGTTTTCTAGTGTGAGGATTTCCTTTTCCAGAATTACGCTAAATAGAGACACATTTTAATAATGTGAATCTACCACCTGTCACAAAATATTCTGCCTATAGCTCGGCGCGTGACATGCTCTTTTGTACCGTTTAGGCGGGGTATGAGACTTAAAACTAAAAAGGAAAAACCGTATTACTTAGTGAAGTAAAACACAATGAATTATAATACGTAGTTTGTGGTTTGCGATACTCGTTTATTTTATATTTAACGCAAATAAAAAAAAGAAAATTGAGAATCGGTTGATATTTTGTACTCGTAGCATTTAGCTTCACATTGACATTTGATTAAGATACTTTATCTCGATGGGTTTTAAAAAATGATAAACCTTGAGCGACCGGAATTCAAATCCACCGCCATTTCAGTCGGCATCGGCATCGACGCTAGCGACAGCGCTGCCGGCTGCTGATACAAGCCTGGCTCGAAATTCACCGCCAGGCAGTCTTTCCAGTTTCATCGTTTCACAACGGCGGTCTTGCCGGCTCGTGCGCCGAGCAAGACCGCCAACGCTATTTCATTTCATAATCAACACGCACCTTCTACAACCCCATTCATTCATTTTATTCTATGTCTTCATTGTTTTCATCATAATTTCATAATAAAACCTCACACGCCCAAACAACATTTATTTTATTTAACCACCGTCCTAACCCCCAAAAACCTTATATGCATAATTTTCATTAATGATATAGATGTGTACTTAGTTGTGATATTGTAATGCTGCAGCATCACAGACATATATTTTTTCGAAAGAAACGTAGTATAAATTACATTTTTTGTTTTGTCTTTTCAACTATAATGACATCTATGTTTTTTTGGTATTAGATTTATCGTGTTGAATTTATAAGAGCCACCCCATCTCAAGAAACGTACAATTCCGCCTAGTTAAAATCCTGCTTTCTCCATACCTATGTATGAAGTTGAATTCTGGACATTGAGAAGAAAAAAGAAACGTGCTTGACGTCTTCAAGATGTGGTGTTGGCGTCCTTAACTACGCTTTTCGTACTACGATTATGAGACGAACGAATGCCTCCATGTTTCAGAGTTCCGTACTATGAAAAGGCTATAGACCTCTTTGCATAGGCATTTATATATTTTTTCCTTTTTTAAATTTATTGTGAATAATAATATCATTAAGGGATAGATAATTACTGAAAGAACGAGTCTAATTTTATTTCCCATTTAATTAATTACTACCAGCGGTGTGCAGTCAGTACTTTAAAATAAGCTGTATTTAACTAGAATATCTGCGAAATAAATCAAAATGAAATACCTATACGTCTTGTAATATTCGTATCACAATTGTTATCATATTATTCAGATTTTAATATATCATAATATTCTGCCAGATACATATTTAATTTCGCTTTATTTCCCAAAATATATTATAGATAATGTACCATTGAAAGGGCCCTAGGCTAATACAAATTGGGGCCCCCAAAAAACATATTATTTTTCGATGCGGTGTTTCTAAAATCATTTATATTATATCAAAATCTAAATACCCCTGTCCATGGATAAGATATCTCTCAGTGGTTCGAGTCGACTGTCGATTAACGGTCCATGACCACAGATGAGATGTCTCTCGGAGATTCGACTCGAGTTCACATAAAGGATTGTTCAGCGTTCAACGTGAAACAATTAATGAATCACTCCATATGCTTTGCCCGCGAATTAGAATGACGCATCCAATATGCACGTACCTTTAATGGCTCACAAATCAAAGTCTCGTTGATATCATTGTGTACCTTAAGAACTTCAGAAAAAGAATTCATATGTTTTGCTTGCGGATTAGAATAACGCATACATATTTTTAGCGACTCTCAGAGACCAAAATCTCCTTAAGAGATCATAATCGCAAATTTACAATGCAATTCTTGTAATCCCGTAATTTGAAAAACGTTTCCGGACAAAATAATTTTAAGATCGGCAAGATTATGTATAGGTAATTGTGTTAAACATAGATGCTTATGTTCTTTGTCGTTTAATAATTATATAATCGTTATGATATAATACTAACATATGCTTGGTTTAGCTTGTTCGGGGCTGGATTTACTACAGGATTAAGTCGGTATGGGCCCTGGGGTTCGAGAAATAAATTGAAATGTTAGATACATGATATGTCAGTTCTTCCCAAGGCTGTGGACCCGGAAGATTGTTGGTAGTCCAATAATGAAACTCGTCAGGTGCGAATTACAATCTTTATTACAATAATACTGTTATGGTAGAATAATATACACTTATTCACGGAGACAAGCGGCAAAGTCAGAGAGCGCGCTCGGCGCGCGTCACGCTTACATCCACAACAGGCGATGCTCGCGCGATGACATACATACATTGTCACAATCTCAAGGACATCATATGAAATAATTCACAAAAGACTGTACGACGCACACCGTGACATAGACGCTGAATTTTGTACTGTTTTTAAAAATGCATTCGAGTCAAATCTCCAAGTGTACTGGCAAGTCTTTTTTACCACATCGTCGTCGTATTCTGAAAAGAATGAGAAAACCCGATATTATGGAAAAAAAAATTATGGGTATAAATGGCTTGTGCGCCTATGATGGCAATCTACATAACACCGGTGTTGGTGATTTGTCTTCCACAGGCGCATTACATATAATTTGAATTAAAATAGGGCCGTCCCGTGGACCCTGTATAATTTTCTCTGTGAATTTAATAAATATTTATATTTTCAAAAGTTATGGAGATTGGAAAAAAATGTATTGGGTCTTACAAGTAACCTTCATCATATCCTTTTTGTCTTCTTTATGTGAAAAACACGATTTTATTAATAAAAATTTTATGAGTATAATTGGCCTGCGCCTACGACGTTGGCAATTTACGAAATACTAGCGTTGGTGATTTGTCTTCCACAAGTGCATTGCTTATGATTTGAATTAAAAAGATATCCCGTGGACACATTATGAGTTTTTCTATGAGTTTAGATAATATTTATTTTTTAAAAATTTCTGAAAATTGACAAAAGTGTACTGCGTCTGTCCTGCAAGTCTTTATCGTATCTTTTTTATCTAGACAGCCCGATTTTATGAATAAAATATTTTTTTGTGAGTATAAATGACTGGCGCCTTTTTCACGAAATCTGCATAACATCCAGAGTTGGTGATTTGTTTTCAACAGGCGCATTACTTATTATTTGAAATAAAGAGATATCCTGTGAACACATTATAATTTTCTCTGTGAGTGTTTGTTTTAAAAATTTCTGGAAATTGACAAAAATATATTGCGTCTTACTTAGAAGAATACTTCTTCATCTTTTTGGCTTTTTTATTCTTACTCTTCAGTCTTTTAACGTATTTGCTCCAGTTGAGGAGCGGCGGGTAGGCTAGTATTGTATTATTCACACATGCATTACAAGGTACAATACAGGAAAATATGTTTTCGCGAAATCTTTGTAAACAGATAGGTGACTAATAAATGATGATATCATCATTATTATGCAGATACCTACCTAATTATCGTTCAAACGCATCGATGTTATGATATAATATACAAAAGTTTATAAGATTTATAGTTCGTGTTCACGAATTCAATTTTCAAGATGTATGCTTTCAACTTTTGTGCCCTACTTTACGCTCGTCATACGTCAAACATCATTATCGTTAGAAATTTGGGTGATCTTGAGTCTAGCGAAGGACAAAACTGCATTTCCTAATGAACACTTCACGAAATGCACGTTTACCTACTTGATGTGTTCAAAATGAAGGCTTCATTTGAAATATTTGGTTGGCCCACTCCCATGCAGGTCGCAATCGCTTCACACTTCATATAGTACAATGAAGCATAGTTAAATCGTTATTTAAACCGTTATTGAACTATACTTCAATAAAGTATCTGAAGTGCGAAGCGAAATATGTAGTGTGATACATCGCAAAGTGTACTTCAATGAACTGCTTGAAGTAAGCGGCTAACTCTTTTGTCTCTATACATACACAGTTCGCAGTTAATTGTGCGCGTTGCTGAGTGAGAGCTTCGTTGCAGGCAACTAAGTTATTTGCCAGTGTGTGTGAATATGGTGTGAAGTATTGAACTATTGAAGCGTCAGCACGATTTAAAACATGCGAACTACGACGCGTGAGTATAAAGAACTAGTTCATTGAAGTACTTCGAAGTATTGAAGTAGACCCATCGCTACTTGAATCACCTCAGCAGTCAGCAGAAGTTAAAACGGAATAAATTTTTGTAATTTAACGGCTAAGGTATACTTAACTAACTTTCAGATAGTTGAAGAAATCTTTGGTGGTTTTAGATGACGCGTGCACGCGTCAAATCAAGTTTCGTGTACGCTGGTTTGATTTTTTGTATCTTTTTACCAATCTCAAGCTGATTTCCGAGTTTATCTCAAGTTCAAACATGGTATTGAAATGTATCTCAACTAAATCTCTGAAATTATCTCATTGTATCTCCTTCCACGGACATGGGGCTTTATGTACAACGTTTATTATTAGCAATGAGCTAGTTGCTAATTGCAAGGCCCTATAGGAAATTCCCATATTTTCTAAGTAAATTTACCAGGTGTGACACACCTAGTCGACAATATTTTATGAATAGATAAGTACATATTAAAAATATAAGTAAACTGTGTGTTCAAGCTGCATGTGCCTGATCTCAACCATGTGAGAGATATATTATTTTTAAAAAGTCATAGTTATAATATTTAATATTTTTATAATTTATATTTTTATATATAATTTATAATTTTATAATAATTACATAGTGAAAACAAAAAATTGAAAAAGGTCAGACTATTTTCTTCTGATGTAGAATAACAATAGGTCAATATTTATTTTGAAGAATGTAGAATTAAAGCTTAACATGATTTTGTAAAAAATATATAAAATTCGTATATCCTTCAACATTTTCGACTTGTAATTTAGTTAGGTATTCATTCACCTATAAAACATAGTAGACTAGGTCTGTTACACCCTGCACTTAAACACATTTGTTGAGCGTCAATGTCGTCATTTTCTGTATGATTTTTTTTTAAATTTCCTCTAAACATCCAGTGTTGCATTTAAGCATAGGTGCCGGAATAATGTCAGGACAGCAAGAAGTTTGGCACTCGCCACAATCCGAATTCTGATGACATCTCCAAAATGTGGACTGTATAATATTGTAAACTGTTCCATACAGGTTATAACCGCACTAGTTTAAGGTCGGCGGTGTAGCCGGGTGGGGAAGGGGGAAAAGCACAGTGCATTATTTTCGTTCAATAATAAATATGTATTTACACAAATAAATACATGTCCCAAAGATCCAGTTTCTTGTCCAATTTCTAGAATTGTAGAATTTCTAAATTTCCGAATACAATTAAAAGACATAATGTATAAAAGTGATCAAAACATTATTGTCAAGATACTATAAATGATTATTTGAGAATAGACACGAGAAATCATTTTTAATAAATCAAACACATTGCTAAATATATCATCACCCTTTATTAAATAATCCCAGTTTTTATATATACAAAAGTGCAATACCCACAGCTTACATATTATTTACATAATAATATATTTCAATTTTTAGATTTTCACCTATACATAACAAAATGTTGACATTAAACACTGTAAAAACAACAATATCACTGTGATCAATTTGGAAATAAAATAAAAATTTACTTACTTCATTTTATATTCTCTATCTAAGATTGCAATAATACTTGAATGTACATTATGTGTACCTTATACCTGTATGTCAAAATTAAAGATATCACTGTGAGTATAAGTGCTAGGAAAAACATTCCATAAGCACACAAGTTAATGAATATTTTTGTACTTATATCTTCTTCAAATGAGACTATCATGTTAAAACAGAGGAAGATTGATAAAATTGCAAATTTAGACTACACCTAAATGGCTGAATGCAGAAAAAAATTTTAATCCTGCCTGCCATCTTCAAGAAATTAGGCGGAAAGAAAAGATGGAAGCTAGCGAGAGGTACCAGTCAATAAAAATGTAAAACAATTCGGATACGGAGGCAAAATTCACCATTAACAGACACATTAATCACAAAAATGTAAACAGGCAATATATATTCTTCAATCTTTCATTCAATAAAGCATAGCCTGGCTGATAGATCACAACATTTTTACCTAGTGCCACGTAAGTCAGTCTACCTCTGACATATTAACCAAAAATCGGATTCAAAATTATAAATCTGAAACTACAGATGAAAAAATTATCCATTTTGACAATCGACTATAACATAAATAAAATATAAATGTTTAAAATACATTTCAACACGCAATGTGTTCTGTGTTGTTTATCTTTTTTGGGACAATAGTTCAATCAATAAAGACAGTCTCAAATCTCCTTTACAGGATTCACGACGCAGATCTGCGGAAAATATTCCCAGCAGTGAAGAAATAACTGTTACAAAAAAATCTTTTAAATAATACATACAATCAATGTATCTATATAAAACAAAAAACTATAAAATTTGCATGTAACTATAGTTAAGTTTATATTACTCATAATAAAGCTAAATGCAGTTATTACAGGTAATACATTAATAAATTTGATTTTTACAAATTATTGTGGACTCGATGTGAAATAAAAACAATAGATAATTATGTAAAATAAAAGAATAAATCAAAAAACAAAAATTCCTTTTCAAAGAAAATATACATAATTTACACGTAAATTGGAAAAATTAACAATTATTTTTGTCCACTTCAAATCTTAGATACAACCAAAATTACTTAATACCCATACAAGAAAGAATATGAAGGGTTTTTTATAATTTGTTGAATGCAGTTATACTATGTATCCATAATAATATATTATTCAAGCACAGTAAAGTAAGTAGCTTAGTTTATTAAATCACATTTGTGATAACGCACAAAGTAATATATACTACGTATTATAATATGTCCATACCAATTATGTAATCAATAAAGAATGTCTGAAATAAAATGTACTGCCATACTCAATTTGACATTTTCATTTGAAAATTAAATGCAAGTAAATATGCAGTATTAAGAGGATTCTGAGGGATCCGGATCTATTTGAAATCCATGATAAAATTTCTTAGAAATTTAGATAACAGTCAAAATCAAAAATGAACATATGTCAAGTTATTGAACTTCATATTTATTGTGCATTTTAGATAAAAAGTCAATATTCTCATCTCGCATATATAAAGCCGCATTCATCTATGGCAGTAAATATATTTTACTGAAGATTAATTAACTTATTAGACAACAATTAAATAAAGATACATGCGTCATTTATATATGCACATTACATACATAATGTTATCAAATTCAGAATTTTTTATGATAGCAATTTTTCAACAAAATGAGAGTTCAAGATTAAATCTTATTACTATAATTAGAAAACTCATTTTCATCCAAACGTATGTATCTTTGATTATTTTTTATTTAGATTTTAAATTATCAATAAATCAAATGAATCGTTTGGTTAATGAATTAAATACGTAGACAAAACCAATTTCTCAGATATTAGTACTTTTCGATTTAAATAATTATATAGACAATTGCGTAACTACGCAAATACAGCCAATGCAATTCATTAGACAGGAGCCCAAAAAGTCCTACAATATACAGTGATACCTCGATATACCTCCTTAATCCGTTCCAGATCCTTGGACTTATACAAAACAAATTTTTCCCATAAGAAATAAAGGGAAAATGATTCATCCGTTTCCATGAATAAAATCCTATTGTAATTGACATATAATACATTGATAGGGTTGTATAAAATAATTTAAATACCGTTTAATACTAAAATACAGATTTAATAACATCGTTGTTTTTCACAATCTTAGATACAGTATGCAACAGCCAAGTCCCGGACACGCATGCCACCTTCATACTTTTCAGCAATCTCTTTTTCCACCTCCATGGTGATCCTAACCATTTTCTTTGTTGCCTGGCTCTTCTCATTAACTTTCTTAGAACTCATAGTTTATGAATTTACAATAAATTTACACAAAATAACAGGAAAATTCACAGAGTTATAGCCCAGGACGTAACCGCGCACTACTTGATGCACGCGCATCATATTCCAAACAATAGTCTAATACCAAACAAAAAAAATTGAAATATTTTAATATGTCCAAGAACACACAATTACTGGATTTTTACCTACAAAGGCACTGATATTTATTTAAAAAAAGATTGCATCTAAACATCCTTATTCCAAAGCGAACGTAGTATACTGAGGTTCCACTGTATTTGGTATTGATACTTTTACAAGTATCATTGCTTTCCCCCCATGCTAACGTGGACTAATAATTTAAAAAATCCACTATAAAAGAAATGAAATTTCAAAAATCATTTCTCACACGTATTACAAAAACACTTGAATACAATATTGATGTTTATAGTAGTATCCTGCTAGTATGTCGGGTTAGGGACTAGAACATCGTCACAAAGCGAAAATCGCCATAAAGCGAAGCAAAAATATTTTCAGTTGCCAAATTATTAGACTCACTGTAAAAAAATCATATATTTCCAAGAAGCAATGGATTTATTTTTAAATTATTCGTATTTTATACTATGTTATCTGGAAATTTTCATGTAAATTTATAAATATAGTAATATAAACAGAGCAAAAACTGTTGATGTTAACAGAATATTAAATGTGAAAGAAAAAATTTAATATTGATTGTTTCTCAGAAATATGTGATATTTTTGGCAAGGACTTGTAAATATTAAAAAACACATTTTTTTAAAGTGTAGATATTATAGGAAACATGAAATATTTTTTGTTTTTACTATTCAACAGGTGAACTGTATAGTACATACTAATATTATATCTTATACGTGCAATAAATATCCATGGAGCCCTTTCATTTTGCATTGGGGTTTAACGTTTTTCGGTTATGCCATTGTGTATAGATACATCTAGCAAAGTTGTCAGTAAAACTGTGAAAAAAAAATGCTGTTAGTTTATATAATAATAATAACTTTGACTAAATAATTAACGACATCTTTAAACCTTCCAAGATATACATTTACAGAGAACTCAGAATAATAAAGTGACGAGTCAATCTTTCCAGTAAGTAATTACTCACTCACTTCTCATATACTTCACTGAAATAGTGCTCTAGATCTATGCACACACGTAAAGTATGCAGAAACAATTTATAAATCAAATAAAACATAAGAAAAGATTAAAGTTTGTCGACATTTTATATTCTTTATTTTAGATAATAGTTGTGAAGCAATCAGCATTTATGTTAGTCATTTAAAATGTGTTTATATATATCTATGTTCATATATATCTTAACATTCATGATTCACTTGAAAATGTTATTAATAAGGAAGTACATATTTAGGAATGTTTGTGTTAGAGCAGTGGTTCCCAACCTTTTTGCTGTCCCAGCACACTATTCCGAACATACTTATCACTTTTTTAAACCTTAAATTTAAACATCTTGCACATTTCAGCAGAAAAAATAGCCAGATGCAATTCATCGTAATAAAGAAAAGAAAATTGTGATAATCAATTTATTTTAGAAGTAAAAGAAAACATAATTTAAATTGAACAGAAGACGCTTAAATTTTACTAGACTCAAAAATATACATCGCAGCACGCCGGTTGAGAACCACTGTATTAGAGACTAGAAATAATTGTAGTCTTAAGTAAACAGAAAAGTATTTAACTCATGCTAGAGCTAATTAAATTTAGAATATATAATACTAATATTAATAACATCGAGACATGTCAGGTATGTCTCAGAAAGAAGCAGACGAAAATAAAATATCTACATAATAATATAATATCAGTATTAATAAATTTCACTACAATGAAATAATTGCAACAAGACTAGAACTGGAATCCTGAAAGAAAACTTTAATTTTATTATAAATGTTAAGGCAGAAGTCCTAGGAGAGGAAACAACGAATGTGTGGAGCATATAAATGTGTGACCCGCGTCTTCAGACTCTTCTTTATATTTATAAGCAACCGAATGCATTCCAAAATCCGAGTTAATTTTAGTAAATAGAGATTCGTTATTATATATTAATTTCACAATCGTTCTTTTGCAAAATCTGATTTGTTCAAAACCATATTGATCGTAAAATTCTTTGTCTTTTTCATCTGATATGTATGTATTTTCCAATTGGACAAAAAATATAATAAATTGCTCGTAACAAACTAAACTGAATAAAATTAAAATAAGTAATTTTTTCTGAGGAAGACTTTGAAAAAGGAACATATTACATAAAATTATGATATTTATTTTTTATTAATTTGTGAACTAAAACGCCACTTTATAACATTTATTTTAACCAGTGATAAGGAAGCACTTGAAAGCAACAGTCAAATAACGTATGGGAACTTATAAGTGACTTAAAAAAAAACTTAGTCTTATCCCGAGGTGTTTGTGATTTAAAAATCCTACAAGTCATAATTATTTGACATGGCAATCAGTGATGTATAAAAATTTTTTTTTTTTACTATTTATTAAACATACAAAATCATGTTTAAAGAGAACCATCCAATATACATATATTAATTAGCAATTATCTAATTCGTAAATTATTTAATATTTTTAACTAGCTGATCAATTTTTATACAATATCAGCTTCCAGTCCTGTTCTTGAAATATATTACAAAGTCATCACAGTCATATTCTTTTGAACAAATGCAACGTCTGTAACACGCTGACATTTTGAAAAAGTAAGCATGGAACACAATTCCGTATCAGAGACAATTTATGTATCATAATAGAGTATAATTCACAGATTTAGTAGATTGCCTAAATTTTTTTACATTAGATGTAAGGATGTTCGTGTTCCAAATTTGAGTCAATGTTTGAATGGCCGTGTGGAAAGACAGGAGAACAGGGTGGTCCAGGGGGAGTTTAGTGGTGTTCAAACTGCCCAAAGCGATGGCCACGGAACGTAAGCATTGCAGACGTTTGAGAAGTAAACTCTTGATTGATGTGTCGTGAAACCGGCGCCATTGCCTTAGTGTCTTTCCAATGAGAGCGACCGTGTCAACGCGTACATTAGTGAGGCATTCTTTCATGCCCTCATCATTCTGTAAGATAAAAAATCTCAATTTATAAACACACTAATAAAGTTAACCAATATAACACTTGATATATCAGAAAAAGTACAATTAAATTAACAATGTTATGTATATTCAATCATTCACGAACCTACCACCAAAATTTGATCACAAATTGAATACGAACAACAAAACTTCAAATTATTTGATGAACTTGACTAGTCTATGATATGACAGAGTGACCGAGTGTTAGGGGTTCAAGTCTTGTTCCAGGAGACCACCAACTTAATCCAATTTTTTATAGCAAAAGTGATTAAATTAAAATACAATAAGAATGTTGAAACAATATGTATTGATACATTATATTATATTATAGAATATAAATAATAGATTAGCACAGTTATTAGTTTTGTAGTCAAATGTAATTTTTTTATTACATGTTTTTAGCGTAAATACCTCATGACTTCTTGCAGATTATAGCCTCCGTTACGGTATCTCTTGTGAGCTACTTCTCCATCAACCACACCATCAGCAGCTTCTTCATATTTTTATGGATAGATGTCTGCTGTTTAGAAATTATTTTAATGTTCTTGGCGTTAAGGTCATTATCGATTCCTTCTGCTTCAGTATGGTGCATATTGTAGGAGCGCTACGCTCGTACCGCTTTGCGAAGTCGACTACACGCACACCTTGGTCATGTTTTTCGATAATTTCTTTCTTTAATTCAATGCACATCATCCACATCTTCTCTGCGCTGTCCTTCGCACTCATTTTCTTCAGACCCATGGTTGAAAAAATTAAGTTTTGCAAAATAACCTGCAAGCGCAAACGCGAACACAACACTGGTGTCTCCACTGCTTAACCGCTTAAGTGAATGAATGAGACACAGGATTCTGGGCGGATATTGCGGCGTTTACTGTGGCACTCTCTGCGCCAACTAGTGGTGGGGTATCTGAACCTGGCTCATAACTCGAATTTTAGCTCTCAACTCAAAGCAAAAAATTGGCCGAGACACAGCTCGTATCTCGAAAAACTCGTTAGTTGGGACACTCGTAAGACCAAGTATCACTGTATAAACAATTGCGTTCCTAGTTCGATTTAAGGCGCAACTTTCAACAATAATTCAAATTTTCACAATTTTTACGAAAATGTGGGTTTTTATTATTCATTTATATCAGAAGATATACATTAGATTTGACTTATTTTAAAATTATTACTTAGATAGGACCTTTACACTCATTTAAAACTAATGAACTGAATGTTATTTGACATAATTAAGAAAATACAACCATTATAAGATAGACCATAACCATTGGATACATTTTAGGCGTACCACAATATTGTCTTAATATGGAAAATTATTGCATAAATGAAATATATTTTTTTATAATCTTGAAGCCAAAATTATGGAGACAAATCTCGATTTAGACAAATTAACAAAATGTTAAAAATTAATAGAGTTATAACCATTCAATTTCCAGGACATATAATCAATTTTTGATGTTTTTAAAGTATTTTAGTAAAGTACTTTAGTGAAAACATAAGTTTTAAATAATATTTTTTATTTATTCACATGGTTTGAGGCTTCAGCTACAATTTAAAATCAAGTTTGATATAAAAAATGTAATAATTTATTACCAAATAATATTTATATCGATCCTAATAATGTGATTTTTTTATTTTCTTTATTAGTGTTAGATCCGCCGATCGTCAGTGACCGTAATAACGTCTAGTCTGTGCTCTCGTAACTTTTGTTAAAAAATGTTTTCACGCATATTTTACCCACAGAATGAATTAATATTGAACTTATTTGCAACATTAGTAGCAAATTTCATAAATGAGATGTTTTTTACTGATTTTAAGGGAAAACAACATTTTCTTGAACAAAGTAAACATTTTATGTGCGTTATTTTTATGTATGTCGCAATTAAATATTTTGTTCATATTCAACACTGTTGTCTTTTAAACACTAGCTGTCTGTTTCATAAATAGTATATGTAATTATGAAACAGACAATCACCAAAACGTCAATGTGAGGTTCTAAATCGATAATATTAAACAAAATAATAAATTGAAGCCGTCATATAATAATAATTTTAAATTTAGAACATTGATTTTAGCGACCATCTAAATATATGTAAGTACTTTTGTCTGATTTCAAAACATATTCATACATATGAATTAGGTACTCAATAAATTATTCGATGGAATAATTCAAATGACAACATGTTTTTATTCATTCCATACATCAATATGAAAAAGAATCCAAATACGAGTTATTTTTGACACTTGTATCGAATGCGTGAAAATCAAAATTTTTATTATCGTCCCTTTCTATTCAAACCTTCCTCTCTCGCATGATTTACGTAACAAATAATGTCATTAATTATTTCTCTGATACTTATAATATTTTAACTATTACCCTCATCTTGAAAGCATATCTAATTCAAGTAAAATTTCTCAAATTTCAAACTGAAATCTTGCCCTTAAGTGGATTCAGCACTTTTATCCCTTTGCAACTGCGAGACATGTGTATTTCTGAGATTTTTTCTTGTATATGGTCTCATAGATAAATATCATGTTCACTGTACCTGTGTTTGGTTGCAGAGTAAAACTTTCGCATGTAGTTTCAAAGGAGGCTCAATACCAGATAAAACAAAAGCCAAAACTCCTTCAATTGTAATGGGCTGATTTTCGGGATACGATCTACTTTCATCTTTCCTACAAAAATAAAATCAATTGAAATGATGAAAATAATGAGAACAAAATATTTCTGTCATTATGGAACTTCCCATGACATTAATTATACAAGTGAAACTTTAAAAAAAAAAATACTTCTAGACCGGCGATGGCGAACCCTTTTCTACAAGTGGATCAAAATATATTACCTAACTCTTAAAAAAAATATTTGAATTTTATATAATTAGAAATTTCAGACAAATTTTTACCAAAACTTGATAAAATTCATCAATTCAAATTTATTCTCCAATAATGTTACTTCGCCGAAATCTTTAACATTTCAGTTTATATATTCAAATTTAGTTGCACAAATTTATTTTTGCAGAACAAATAATTTTGAAAATCAATTGACTATTGAATATAAAAAATTCCACTCAATTTCAACACATTTTGCAAACAAAATTCTAACTCTATCCATTGAAAGTTTGCGTGTAAAATTTAAAGGAAGTGGTAGAAAACACTGGTAATTTTTTTTAAACACGGTAAAAGTTAAATATGCGCATTTAAAAAAAATCCAAGCATTACATTTGTCAATTAATCAAATGAACTTACTGTCTCATCGGGAAGAAAACCAGTGTCGGATACTTGGACACCGTGTACTGCCAGGGCAAATCATGTTTATTGGGGTCTATTCGACCTACTTGAAGTAAGCCTGGTGTCTGCAGTATCCTCGCTACGGCTAATAGAGCTAAAGAAAGTAAGCCCCCACATGCACCAGATCCTGCACCACACAAGGCTACCAGAACAGCCTGCAAATTATAGAAGGAAATTTCTATAACACATATATTCCCAATATTTCGAGTTTGTCCAAATTATTATTATTAACAATTGCTTGATTTTAACCCCAGAGGGATTGTTATCAATACATATTATAGATGTCTCATAGAGACGAAGCTATTGTTTTATAAGGGAAGTATGGAAGTCATGGGTATTACAGGGCTTATGACCTGTCCTTGGCTGGCTTGAGTGATCACTTTACACAATGTAATGTTCACCAATTCTACCCATGAGCGACTGACTGCCACACATATCAAATTGTGTGGCAGTGTGACAGGTCGTAAGTCCTGTAATACCCATGACTTCCATACTTCCCATATAAAACAATAGCTTTGTCTCTATGAGACATCTATGGTATAATATGTGCACCTATACATGTATAAAACGGAATTGTATAAGTAACATGTTAATCAAAGTGCAGTTAATCTCTTAAGATATACGCTTTAGATTGCTTGTTGCAAGTTGACATGGTGTGCAAGAAGTAAATGGATGTTATCACAAAATTCATCAGTATCTGATGGGTTTTTTTAACTATTTTAAATGTTAATAAACTCGGAAGACGACATCTAAGTAAGTATGTAACTAACTTACCATCACACCGTTTCCGTGCAGAAGCAAGTACAGAAGATAAAAAGCTACATTTTCTGTCTCCAGCGTACTATTCTTGCCTCAAACACTCTCACAACATCCCCTCATGCAGGCATTGAAGTTTTTGGTTCTCTTACAATGGTTTATCTGATCATGCTAGATCTTTTGCGGATGTCCTTTGTACTGATCGCTTTCAACACTTGCCCCGTACATTTTCTTTACTATCCTTTCCTCCCTCATACAGTCCACATCTCCAAATCATCTTAACAACCCTTTCATAATTTCTACAGACTATGCCACAAACAGACCTTCCTATATATTCCTTCTGTTTATGTAAACGCCATCGATAGCTGGTTCCCAGGTTTCCGATTAGCAATAAGCACACATATGATACATGAACTGCACTAACCTTTTAATTTTGGTGTCTTTAGATTTCGACCGACTGAAGCGCACGCGGTGGTTTATTAGGACTGCTGGACTGGTCAAAGGACGAGATGTAACAAGAATGACACCTCGGTTACAGTCTTCTTAGATTTCGAAAAAAGGCGGCAATACTCACACACACACATGTACATTATTATAAACCAGGAAACCCAGTGGTGCCAATCGAAGTAACAAGGCGCGTAAACACTTCCTAATTTGTTATTCACTCTGTCGTACATAGATTTTATCTCAACAGTACCTCCTTACCTACCTTAAATGAAATCATCAAGCAATGCAACGTTAAGAAATATGAGAGAAAATAACAATGTGCAAATAGATACCTTATTACGTTGCATGATAAAATCTCTGAAATTCGACGTGTTAAGTTCAGTGATGCAAACGATATCTCCGTTGGTTTTGTCAGTTTGACACCACGGATTTGCATTCCTCTTGAAATTATTAGAACTTCCACCGGTAGCGGCAAATTTTTTCATTGTGTCCGAACCATAATAGTGTGTGTAGTCCGCGTTTACAGTCACAGTTCTCAAGTTACGGGGAAGATTATTCATTGTGTAATTATAAATAAATTCCCTCAAGGAGTGTTCCCCAAATGGCTCTTGAAGCACGTATTGAGATTCAAACTGCGAAAATAAGAATTAAATCGTGATAATTTTAAGATAGAACTTCAAAATATTGATGGTCAAGACTGAGCAAACTTACAATTGTGACAATTTAATTCCTGGAATAGCCGAGTAGTTGCCTGTGACGTAATCATATTGAAATTACATGAGTACATTGTTTGAACTAATATGTGCGTAAATTTCAAGTTGATAGAGCCAGTTATTACGTAGTTAGCTATTGGGAAGATAACAGGTATTTGCGTGTGCACTTTGGTGTAAAAATTGGCAATTGAAATTAAGAGGAATCACAGTGCGCTCAGTGTGAGCGCACTGTGATTATTAATTAGATCACCTGTCTGTGATTCCTAGCTGTTTCCAAAATTAAAAGCTACACAGAAAGGATGATGATTTTCTAATATAACTAATATCCAACAGAATGTGAAACAGATACGCAATAGTATTTGGGAAAACGAGTTTCAGGCCTGCTTCCAGAAATGGGAATGCCTCCTGAGACAGAGTATAGCTACACAAGGGGAGAACTTTGAAGGCGACAGTAGCCACTAGTGTACAGTTACACACATATATTTTTTAAAGTCGCATACCAAGAATTAAATTGTCACACCTCGTACATATATTAGAAGACAACTTTTACTGGATTTTTTAAGGCTTGGGCTTTAAGGTCAGGTATTCAAGCCTCTGAATATCATAATGACTTTAAATATTAAAAATCAATCTAAAAAGTACACATTTAGTTGTTATTCATTAAAAAAGTTGTTATTGATGTTAAGTAACAAAATTTTACAATGTTTTATTGAAAACTTAATAATTGATATATTTCAACACTAATAATAATACTGATTTTATTGTACAATATGATAAACATCAAATAATCAGTTTTAAAATAAACATATTAGGTTGTCTCCTAAGTTTTTGTGTTTTATATATGTGTAAGCACAAAATATATTCTTCACTTTGAAAACTAAAGATATTTTTAGTCGTGCCGACTGCTTTTTAAAAATTCATTTATATATTTTTAATTATACAGGAGATATAGAATATAATATAGTAAAATAATTTTTCTCTCTCATAAAGTGGTTTGATTCATTAAGCTAACTGTCGTGTGGACTCACGAAGCGGAATGTAAAATAACTGGGATTCTTTTATCTTTTGTGTCATTGTCAATTAAGGGTTGAAAAATAAATAAATAATAACATTCTAGGCACATGCTGCAATGAATAGGAATGCACTTAGCATATATGTATATCCTAAGAGTTGTGAAACGACGTGATATAATTAAAAAATAACAATTTTTATCAGTTTTAATTAACATTAATAAATACCTCATTGTCCAAAATAACAACAGCCGTGTGGTCTTTGGCATTCATGACATCAATCCCCAGGGATTCTGCAAAGTGATGATTGGACAAACTATCAATGGCGAACAGAATCAAGGAGCGATTTGTCTTGCAGGCCAGTCCCTCGACATCCATGTCCCCTTTGTCTAACTCGGGATAGACTTGACTATGATATTTCTGTGCCAACCCGAGAAGAATGCAAATCTCGCGCATCCGACGCTTTTGTAAGTTCATAGGGGCTCGGGGATCATTGTCCGGAATCAGCATTGATGTTTTTAAACTAAAACAATTATAATGTTTCTCAGAACTTTGTTTCCAACAAATTAACCTTTTTTATTATTGCATTCTTCTTCACTTTAAACAAAATAATAATAAAATAAATATATTGGACCCAGTAACTACATAAATATTTACCTTTTCGGTTCAGTGACCATTGTATACTTCTTTATCATGGCGCTGAATTCTTCATTAGATTCAACATTCAGAATCGGCTGATCATTTGTATGACAAGAATTCTCTTTGTCGCTTCTTCTACAGCAGCCTGGTAAGCCCACGACGTCAACCGATCCCGAACCGACATCAGAATGAGCCTGATTGCGCTCGCGGAACAAGAACGACTGTAGTGTTTTGCTGTTTAGCTCGTTTTTGCAAAGTGTTTTGTTGAGCCAGTTCTTCTTGGAGGCTTTGTTCACGGGCGGCGGTGGCGGTGTGCTCTTCAGAATGAAGTCGTGCGGGGAAATATCGATCGTTGTTTCAGCACACATCAGCGTCATGTTCCGCTCGTACTCCAAATATCTCCGTCTTTGTATTGAACTCACTTTAATCATGTCTGCGATCCAAGGATTTCCACAGTTGTTGTACTCCAAAGACACTTCTTGTAGCTATTTAATGTAAAAATTTAAATTGTCAATTTTTTGACATTGGCTCATGATAGAACAAATGTATGTGAAGTACATATATATTTCAATATATCAGACATAAATTATGTATGTATATTTTGATATGCAATAATATAAGGTGTCCAGTGAAAAAATTTCAAGATTAAATTGTAATTGCTCGTTAACCATCAGGGTGAGATAAGTGGGAGGGGTATTGTTCAACACGTATAATTTACTGATTTGCCAGTTGAAATTAGTCACTGGTTGGGAGCGCATCACGCGTTCGCGGTTGTGCAATATTTAAAGTGCGGTGATTCATCGGATCATGCACATCGCGCTTTTTGTACTCACTTTAATATTTGACGAGAAAGTGATGGGCCAACCACGCAACTTATCTGGCGTTCTGTTCAAAAGTTCAGACAAGAAGGGACATTGGTCAACCAAACTCTTTTGGGACATACAATTTCTGCCCGATAATATCAAATTTCCGACTATAGATGGCGACAGCGAAGTTGTAGTTAAATACTCAAAGTATTTCTACATGACAACCTATATACAACATCCAAAAATTTGATAGATATGGAAGTTGATTGTGGGTGGAATGGTGAATGTTATATTGTGTAAAGTGATCACTTAAGCCAGCCAGAGACAGGTTGTAAGCCCTGTAATTACCCATACTTCCATATGTTCCCATATAATATAATATAAATAGCTTCATCTATACAAGATATCTATGATTTGTTTAATAAGAATGCCTTTGGAGGTAAAAATCCAGTAATTGGGTGTTCTTAGACATACTCAAATATTGTTAATAAAAACGTACCAAATTAAAATTAGGTATTTCTTCGTAGTAATGATTCCGGGGGGTGAACAGTATGAGAACCGGTCCCGAGGAGAATATTTTCTGCATGTTGAAAGATTTCTGCCACTGAGGAGTGTACCAGGATACCTTCTTGTTCATATGACCCCACACCCACTGCAGTATTCCGTCCACTTTAAACGACGAGTCCTCTGGGTATTCCTACAAAAATAAATACATACCCTGCATAACGACATTAATTATTTTAGAGATTAAATAATTTCCATGCCTGAAAAAATATTATAAAGTGTACTTACCAAAGTTTCATTCCACATCATCAGTCTGACATTCGGTACAAACTCCACACCCATTTCTTCCGCCAGAGATTCTGAAGTCACCACAGCAAAACAAACATCCCCAAACGGATCTAATTCCAGAGACTTGAGGGCGACACTGTATAGAGTGTAGTAATGATTGGGTTTCTCGGTTATAGGTGTGAAGCCAACCACAACAGCCTAAAAATAAAATCGATACGTACTAATTTACAAATATAACAAAAAATAATATATGTATGCACATTTAACACATTTAATTGACAATTTTTTTTTTAAAGAATAATTGAATATCTAATCCAAAATTTTAATTAAGGTATCAAATAATGTGTGAACATTTCAAAAATAATATTAAATGTATTTATTGTTTATTTAATAGTTAAATTTGAATAGTCAAATACCACTCAATTTTAATTATTCTTGACCAAAATTTTTTTTTTGAGATAATCAAAAAGTGTTTTCCACTGTTTATTTTTGGTAAAAAAATATGGACAAAGGGTGTTTATAGATTACAATACCACTTACATCACAAACGGCGATGAGTTTAACAAGACTGTCAGTACTGGTCAGTCGCTGTATGGGTTTTGTCACCTGACGAAGAAATCTGACCATACTTGCGGAATCCTTGGGACCTATATGTAAGTCATATGAAAGCATGTACATATATATTATGCATACTTATTCATTACAATAATACAGTATTTGAAATATGTAATATAATATTGGAATAAAGATTGCCCTTCAAAAGCTCAGTGCCTCTCCTGGCAAATGCACCTATTAGTTTTTTTTTTTTAAATTGGCCTTTCACCCCTATGGAGTGTTCTTGCCATTACCGAGTAATTTTATTTAATGTGAAGTTTCTTTTGGATACATTTAATTTTTACAGGTTTATTTCATTGGCGTTTAGGAATCTCGCACCTACTAGTAAAAATTTTACATCTATACCGTGTTGCCAACTCAAAAAATAACTAATTTCATCATGGGCAGAACGTATATGGACTTCTAGGGCATTTAAATGTCACATCCGAGAGCGAAGATGAATATTTACAAATCTTTCTGGTATTTCTTTAATTTATTGATTAATAAAATCTAAGAAAAATATGATAGAATTTTATACTGGTTTATGAATATGCAAACACATACAATACTCCTCGTGTATTTTTCAAAATATGTTATCAAATAACGATAAGTCTTATTAGTTATGTTTACGGAACAATAATATAAAAGAAACAATAGGTAATTAAAATCAAAATGGAATGAAATACTTGTGCGTGTTTAAATCATGAAAAATTTTATGGTATATTTTTGAAAGACTCTTAAATTCATTTGCGTAAAAAACTTCAACATTCATATGAAATAAGTGGTATGGTAAAAAAAATTGGGAAATTCTTAATGATATGGATCCCTTTATAAGTTATCATTTTCATTATATTAATATCATCATTAGTTCTTGCACACCGCTACAACATCAAATCACGTTGAATTATCTAAGTATTTGTAGTTATAAATGTATATATGTTTTATATAATTAATAATTATGAAAAAATAAGAGTATTAACCCGCCATTGGTCACGTGGCAGCATAGCGCTCACCTAGACAGTTTTTTCGATGCCGTTTTTTTATGTGAAACACATTAATTTGAGGGTCCAAGAATAATGTTTTTTTCAGTATTAGAGGCTCGAATACTTGTTATTTTTGTTTTGGTTTTACATTTGGTTTGGCATATTAGTTCGGTTATACCGAGGATCGAGAGAGAACGTCTTTCACATGGAGCTGAGATGCAATTTTTATTTTTCGCTAATTTCTTCTTCTTATTATTTACTGTGATGTTCTTGAGATTGTGACGATGTGTGTATGTCATCGCCCAAGCACTGCTTGTTGTGAATGTATGTATGCGTGTGTAGAGCGGGTTTAAAAGGGTGACGCGCACCCTCTTCCTCCGCCGCTTGTCTCCGTGAATAGGTGTATATTATTGTACCATAACCGTGTTATTCTAATAAAAATTGTAATTGGCACCTAGCAAGTTTCATTGTTGGACTACCGACAATCTTCGGTGAGGCATACACATCTGGGAAGTACTAACATCTCAAATACATAACATTTACTTTCTTGTTGTAATTATTATTTATTTTTTCATAAAGTTATTTTTATTTAACTTTTTTGGTGTAAAATATAAAAACTTATTCTGGATTTTTTTTTCATGATCCCTTATATAAATATGGCGAACCGTGATTTATAAATACAAATACGTCAAAAATAAAAAAACATGTAAGTAAATATTCAATATTCTAGCTTAAAAACGTAAAGAACGGAGAGACAACTATTCGCTCAGGCGCGACTAATGGCGTAAGCAAAAATGAGCAACCAACGGTGGCTTAAGATTCACATTGGTATAATTAACTAAGTGCCAAAAATAGAGAAAAATTAAATTTAAATTGTATATAAATGACACGTGTTGGTGCAAGTCTAAACAATGATTTTACCTGTATACATAATGCTCTTGAGGTGTGTAGTATAGACCATAATTATAGGCCAAGTTGAGATCTTATTGTGATGTAGTCTACATTCACCACCGGGATGCCAACAGTTGATGGCTGCAAAATGGACCTGAGGAAACAAAAATCTATAATAGTGGGATAAAATATATTGCACTTAAAAAAATTTCACTCCATAAGCAATAGTTTTTGAGCTGAGGCAGCCATATGAAAAATGAAATTATTGGTAATGAGCTTAAAATCATGAACCGTGAGTCAATCACTGATATCTTTGAGTCACACTCACTATCAGTGATTAAATATCTGGGAATATCGTGAATCATGATTATTTATTTTATTCTAATTATATTTGGTTGTGAACCATGATTTGGCGCATGTGTATATGTAACGAAAATATTAATAAAGGAATGAGGTTCTAATTCGTGACATGCGCCCTCTAGTAGATTCTGCCAACACATTTTACGCATTTGACTCGAAATGCTAAGAATTCGACATGAAAAATAAACTCACTCTTTTTAAGGGTTTGCATTCTCTTTGTGATGATATTAAATTAGATATATATTTATTATATATGCTAGAATATGTTTTTTTACGCAAATGAAGTTTCTAATAATATAAGTAAATATGCTCAAAACTATTGATATTGTGGTATTGTGATATTGTGTATTGAAACTGTGATCAGTCATAGTTTCCAATGACTGATATTATCGAATACTAATCACAATCACACCATTGGGTTAAGATTAACATTTTTTCTCATCACTAGAAATTATATATTTAAAATAACTCAGTTAAAATATTAAGTGTACAAAAACTAAAGGCTTTCAAATGATTTTATGTTAATTCACCTGTTTAAACATAGTTTGTGCAGCCATGTCAAACTCATGACGGACGTGTTGACTTTCCGCATCCCACGGAGCATAGTACATCACAAAGGAAACCTCCGACATGGATATGAAAGACAGTGCCGTGGAAACCTGTCCTTTGTACCAGTCCGTGACGAGGGAGCCTTTTTCAAAAAATGGAATTGCTGTGGGTGTCCTTGACATTTTAGGGGGGCTAAAATGAATAAATTCATGGTAGGTTACAATTTCATCAATTTAAATATGATATATCAAAAAAATATGAAAACTGTGATTTATATTATGCGAAGCTTTACAAGGAGTGTGGAAAATTTTGATAATAAGACTGTTGCTGCTGTAATATAAATAATAATTCATAAATATTTCTAGATACAAAATTTGTAATTTTTTAAAAAAAGGAAAAAAATAAATAAATTCTCATTATCACTTTATTACTTTTGTCAATAAATAAACAATATGAACACCTTTTGTGCTGGTTACGCTCCCGGGTCGCAAGTACGTGTAGCCGTCGAAAATCATCAGAATGTGATAAAAAATCAAACTTCAGAAAAAAACGCTCATCTTTCAAACTGTTAATTATTTTTTAATAAAATTTGGAGTACTCATTTACCCTTACATTTACAAATAATCGCTAGAATAGGCAGATAAATTATTTGAATATTTCCCCATCACTTTGGTGATTTTCAGAATTAATTTTTTCAAGTTTAAAAATAACAATTCTGCTAAATAACAACAAGCCCGTTTTGTAACACCGTATCTTTTTAAAAAGTAAAATTTAAAGTGACTGAATTTCAGAAAAGAATCCACTGAATGATTTATTATGGTGGAACACCAGAGACTTTGTGCGCCCACTAATTTATTCAGTAATTGGGTGATTTCTCTAAATTTCTTTATCAATTTCTTACTCTGTAAAACGTACAGCGGGTATTAACATATCCCTTTTTATAAAATCATTAAATTTTGCGTAAATATTCATGTACAGACAGACTTTCATAAGAACAGTGCATGATTATTTACTACATAATAGACATAAAGACAAGGGTACATTGGATGTATATCGAGATTTGTTATTGATGTAGATGTAGTTTAGATCTTTACCAAGAGATTGGTATACAACACTCATATAAACTAATTGGGTAGTTCCAGCTTTCCCGCCTTTAAAGCAGAGTCAGCTGAAGAGATAGAACTACCCGTCCCACCGTTGAGCACCAAGCAGGCGCGCGGATAGAACTAATAATCCCGCATACACAACTTTTGTTTAATTTTAATTGTGTCATGCACAGACTAATTAATAAAGTAATAAATGTCATGCTACAAGGTGAACCAACTGGTAAAAATTTGAGTTCATTCAAAAATAATTGAACTGACATATTTAAACCCACAAAATTAATTTATAATCTTATTATCTGATCTGAACTGATGAACTTATGTTGAAAATCTCTGATCTTATGTTGAAAATAACAACTACAAGTATCCAACAAGGTTGATAAAAAATAACGATGAAATCCTATATTCAGTCATTTTTCATCCAAGAGTGTATACAATTTGACATGCTGACAATTTTAATGACAGTTAAATTGCATTTTTTTTTGTTAAAAAAATAGAAATGCGTACACGGAATACATGTCACATCAATATTCTTACTATTTTCAAACTAAACTAAACATTTGTACTATGAAAATAGGACTAACTTGCTGGTATCCTGGAACGAGGCGCGAACCCCCAACTACTAGATCTTAAGCGTCTTAACCACTACATCAAAAAGCTACTCATTAATTGCGAACTAACAATGAATTTTATGACTAAAAAGATACCAAAACACAACATTCACAATGACAGACAACTCTGAAGCAAAAGTATTCATAAAAGGATTGTTACATTATTTAATAAATGCTATTTTATTATTTTTTTCAAATGCGTTTCGGTCTAACCAGATTCCGCAAATAAATTAGATTAAAAGACCACCAATTCATACTTACTACGCGGGAAAAAATATCAACAATCACAAAAAATGATCAATTTTGCATATAAAATTAGTAATTTTATTCGTATCGTTTATTAGATTCATAGATCTCTTGAAATATTAAATATTTACTGTAAAGTCTAGTACATCATAGCGAAAAATTATTCACTTACGAATTTTGTAAGGCATCGTATGTTGTCAATGCCAAAGCAAGAAAAAACAGAGCTTCTCGCAAAACCATATTCAAAGTTATTCTTTTATCGGGAGTCGGATTGGCGGCTGAATCTTGTGGTGGTTTTTCCGTCTCGTGTGATTTCTCTTTATCATCGCTTTCATCCAGAATAGTGGCATTTGGGGTCTCGTTATCAAATAAGATCTCTGAAGAACTGTCACTGCGCTCAGTTTGATTCATTCCACGTCACATATTAGTTATGTTGGATTTGGTTGTGTTACAGCGATATGACGCCTATTAAGCACGCTTGCAGATTTAGTATGGAGTAAAATTCTTTAATCCAATTAAAGCATTAAACATTACAAGCATTACAACAATCGCTGAAATGTATGATTTGACACATGTCAAATTGTTATCATAGACGACAAAATGCGCAATCTACAAATCTATTCATCTAAGATAAGATTGGTGTTCAGCCAGCCGATTTGCTTATAAATGTGGGGTAGATTTGAACAATTATGTGTTTGGCAAATTTTTAATTTTTCCATTTATAGATACCGCTGAGCGTAGGCCGTACGTAGGCGTAGGCTCGCTGGGGCATCGGGCTCAAAGGTAAATAAAAATAAAATGTAAATTCACCAAACAAAATATTGAGATTCGTCGACGACAAAAAGGTTGATCTCAGTTTATGTTTCCTTTAGCAATGAAGAAAGTAATTAGGTTAATAAAACACAATTTTTCCCTTTATCAGTATTTTATCATTAAAAACATTGTACACACATTATATTTATAATTTAATGAAGTAAGCGACTATAATAAAGCAATTTTGTTCAGAGTGAAAAATAAATTAAAATAGGTTGAAATAAGAGGAGAAATGCACAAATAAATTATTATCATCACCAGCTCTCACGAATTTAAATATTTTATAAAATCTGGCACTTCAATAATTTAAGATGTATGCAACGTTTCAACACGTACAAACACATATTATAATAAGAATCTGAACCTGTTAATAAGACAAATTATAGATATCTCATACAGACGAAGCTATTTATATTATATTATATGGGAAGTATTGATTGTAGGTAGAATTTGTGAATGTTACTTTGTTTAAAGTGATCACTTAAGCCAGCTTAAGATAGGTATAGCCCTGCAATACCCATATAATATAATATAAATAGCTTGATCTCTGTGAGATATCTATAATTTGTTTAATAATAGTGCCTGCCTTTGGAAGTAAAAATTCAGTAATTGTGTGTTCTTGGACATACTCAAATATTGTTACTACCTGTTAACTTTGATTATTAAGATTGCACTTTGTTTTTAAACATTTATTTTCATGAAACAACCAAGCTTAGTATATTTTTTAGTGTATAAGAATAAATTGAGTACACCAACAGTAAAGCTAAATAGCATTAACGAACTGTAGGGTGAAGACTGAATTTATATTCTGTTTAGATTGGACTAGCCATGATTAAGGCATAATACTACTTACTTAATTGATTGCAATGCAGATCAAATTTCATACACAATAACAATAATAAAAGAGCCAAATGTATACATTTATAAAATATATTTAATAATTAAACATAATTGGTATGTGAAAAATAAAACTAACTAAACTGGATACAATAGTTTTCCTCTACACAAATTTGAAATGATCTCTCCCCATTGAATAGCCATTGGTTTTGAAAATGGCGGAGGCCTGTACTTTTTCATAAGATGAAAAATAGAAGCAGTCTGAAGATGAACTCGCAACATTATTGGCTTGTTTGTGGTTTCGGTAGATGAAATCAGTGATATTTTTATTTCACCTGAAAGTTGAAATAATTTTTATTAATGTTTAGAATTTATAATAAAATACATCAAAATATATCTTTAAGCATACAACAGTCCAAGATATATTTTTTTTTATTAAAAATACAAATGATAGGAGAAATCACCTGCAATTCTTCTAGATTTTATAAGCCAGAGTAAAATCAAGTACAAAGGTAAGGATTGAATGATATATCGAATCCATGTAAGAAGTCCTCCCAGCAAAACCAGTATCACTCGGAACTAGAAATTTATGCATCATTAAATCACTTAAAAATTAGGTAGGCACACAATATTCAAAATTAACCATTTATTAATAGGAATATTATAATATGTCCAAGAACACATAATTACTGGATTTTCATCTACAAAAACACTGTTATTAAACAAATAATTGATATCTCATAGAGACAAAGCTATTTTTTATTACATTTAATGGCCTTTGTAGCCGAAAATCCAGTAATTGTGTGTTCTTGGACATATTAAAATATTGATAATAATATACTGGTCAAAATAAGAAAATGTATAAAATTGAAAAATATTGATTGATGGCGTCTTTTAGTATAATGTGTTAAAAACATTTTACAGATAAAGAATATTGCTTTAATAATTTAAAAAAAAAATTGATTATCATTGTGACATATATGGTGTTTCAGGGAAATTAATTATCAAACTTAGTCCATAGGTGGCGATAGTGTAGTGATACTCGAAGTGAGTCCACATATTAACATATATACAACTTTCAAAAATTTGATTAAACATAATATTTATATAAAGTGATCGCTTAAGCCAGTCGAAGACAGGTTATAAGCCCTGTAATTAGCCATACTTCCATTTATTTTCCATTAAATATATTAAAAAATAGCTTCATCTCTATGAGATATCTATTATTTTTTTATTTATTAATACATTATTTTAAACCATTTGCATACCATCTTTTAAATTCGGGATGCAGGAGTGCATCATCTTTGATAGTTATTCAGCCTATTTCTGGCTAGTTTGTCAGATTTTCGTGTGTATTAAAGTAGCCAGTTTTATAATGCTATTTTGATACTGTATTTTAAAAAAAATAATATATATTATTAAGGAGAACACATTTTAAATAATGGAACGATAGATGTATCAAATTGAAAAGTGCAACATATAAGTTTGAAAATTTGTCATCAACTCACTGTGTTGACGTAGCATAATCGGTTAATACATTTCCCCAGATAGGAAGAGATCAAGGTTTGAATTACGATAAATTGATTTTATATGTACATATACCTTTCTAATTAATACATTTAATTTGTATTCATAATAAAATATACAATAAAAGTGTAGAATCTCTAAAAATTTATTATTTATGTGTTTTAATTGTTAATTTAACTTGGAATGTCAGAAAGCATTGCTTTCGATTGATCTCTACTAATCTGAATCATATATTGGGTCCATATTAGAAATATTTTTCTATTAGTGAACGATTTCCAATTATTGTTTAGTTTCAGAGCTAAGAATATATAGCAGCGTTAATAGAAGGTATTTATTGCTCTCGGTAATAGTGTGAAGTTTTTCACTTGTTGCATTGTGTAATACAGAATTATAAGTGTTGTTTAACAATTTTCTCAAATTGTCGTTATTAAATCGTAGCCATCATTTCACTTATTAAGTTTAGAATAATGGAATTATGTATCTTTTCAATCAAATTTTTACGCATAATTTTATTTTTTGAACATTGGGTATTGGCTTCGGAAATAACAAATCGACAACAAATACAAATTGGTGTCGGCAAAACACGCAAATGCGTCATTGGAACAGCCTTAATTATTTCCCTAAACTAAAATATTCATATATTTAAATATGACCAAAATACAAATAAAATATATATAACTTAAAATTTGTATCTGGAACTCAATTAATAAAAAGCAATATATTAAAAACTGATTTAAGAATTTGATCTTACAGTTGTAAAGACTACGTAATAGAGAGCTGTGGTTGGTAAAAGGAAGAGTAAAATAGTGAATGCAAGAGTTCCAACAAATAACTGATGATGATTATATTCGCATGAGTCCACCCCCCCTCGCAATGGATTATGTTTCCTTCCTAAAAATAATCTCCATAATGCAATCAGTCCACAAATTTGTATGTTGTATAGCCTAAAATTGAAATAAAAAAATATATCAAAGATTATTCATTCAAAGTATATAATATTATGTATCATTAAGCATATATTTTATTTTAGCATTTCTGATTTTGGTTAGATAATTAAATTAAATAAGTCATTAAAATCTTGTAATCATGTTGAAGATACGTAATATAAAAACTTTTAAATATAAATATTTAATTATTTTTAAATTACCTCGCTGCGTATGTATAAATACAATAAATATGGAAGCTTGCTAAAGATAATATATCTGCTAGAATGGCGGTTTGAAATGAGATGCCTAGCATTCCCATATATTGAAATATTTGGAGTACCATTTCCAAAATATTTTTGGTTATCACTGAAAAAATAAAGAACCAATTATAATCATAACTCTTCAGCTTGAGAAAATAAATTTTGTAAAATATACATTTAAGCATATCAGTAATTGGATTCACCACTTATGTAATATGAGAGTATGGCTTTGCTGTATCATCTCATTAAAATTCATTCTCAACCTACAAAAAGAAAGCAGTGGTATTTCATTGCTTTGTTAGTCTTTGTTTTTCCTAATCAATTTTTAAAAAGTTCTGTTTAATTTTGAAAGTTGTATTGAGGTTTTGACAAATCGAATTCACAAATTTTCCATCTTACATACACATTCACATTTTTTAAGAAAGTGACACACTTTTTTCAGGAAAACCAGAGAAATTATTTACAGTGATTTGTAATGTAGCTACAATCAATACTCAAAGCTTTTACCTAAGAACATCCACCAAAGTTCAATGTGGTACAAGAAAAATTTTCCTAGCATATTGTTAAAGGCGTGATTTAACTTCAGCCCCGCTGGTGAGCCCATTAACCATTTCAGCAATGTCCGTAAGTTATCCACAATTAACTGAAACAATTGAGAATTCACAGTAATTATATATTCCTGATTTAATCATTGTTTAAATCTCTTTAGATTCACTAACTAGCCTGATGTATTGCAATAAAGAATGTTATGGGAAAAGAAAGGAATGCACTTTAAGATTTTCCCAATGACTATAAGAAATAACATTAACCTGAGAACAGATGTACCTGCTATGTATGTTTTGAAATATTCTGCTCCAGAATTGTTTAATTCAATGTTATCAGAGATAATAACAAAAAATTTATATTTTTTATCCAATACCGAATGGTTGTGGGATAATTATCCCAACGAAGCCTTCATTATTTATTTATCACCTTATAATCACCAAGGATTAGAGGATTATTTAAAAGCAATGACTCAATGGTTATTTAGATACTTACTTCAATTAAATCAAATAGTTCATTCACAGGCGCAAGAGTCCACTGGTTGATGCAGTGTAATATAATTAATCCTCCGAGAAGATCGATCAACATGGATGTTATTAAGTTACCAGTCTTCACAGAAATCTAAAAAAAACAAACTTCAATATATATTCATTCTATTTTATATTTTACATACCTATACACACAATGAAAGACACCTGAATATTTTGCAGTCATGATAAAACAATATAGAAAATTTTGCATTATAAAGAAATACTGCAATATAACTATTAAATGCTTGAAAATCAGTTTCAAATCAAACAATTACAAAACAGTAAACATTATATTTTTTAAAGACAACACAGTCTAATCTTTTCAGAACATAGTTTTGTGATATTTTAATACAAATTAAAATAGTTCAAATCCCAGTGGCAGTTAAAATGTTTTTTCGACATATTGATTTTATCTGTATGTATATCTTTCTAATTGATGCATGTAATTTGTATTAAAATATCACAGAACTATGTTCTGAAAAAACTGCAACTTCACAATGATAATGTGTTCTCTTTAAAAATATATATAAGTTGTTTGAAAATTTATCCAAAATATTTAATAAATTGTATTTTTTATTTAAAGTAATGACAATGCATTGCTCTGCAAATGCAAAATTAAAAAATAATAATACATCATATCATAAAATATTACTGAAATAAATATTGTCCAATGAAAAAGAAAGGCATATTCAATAAATAAAAAATGGAGAGTTCATTATGTCAGAAGTGTGCATTTATCTCACATTTATTATTTAGAGAATTGGATGATGTTAAAAACATGAGAATAATGCAACAATGGCAATTGTAACATTGAAAATTAATTTGTTTTCCTTTTGTATAATGAATATTAATATTTTTCTAACCAGTTTTACGTATTATTTTATACTTACTATGTTTTTTCAAACTTTCGAGATATAAGTGAAATTTATTAAAAATCATACAATTCTCAAAAAATAACACCACTAAAAAATTGCACTTGCTTTTGGCAAAAAATATACCCAAAATACTCGGATCTCTAATCATAATTAAATACTTAAATGAGAAATAGCTACCTAACAGCCATTCTTTAACAGTAGTAAGCAATAGTTGGACTATTTTTGTTCATTTTGTTGACTAATGTTAAAAAAAAATTAATACGCTGAGCACAAAAGGTTCGCCATCCTGTAATGTTCAGCAAATATCCCAGACACCTTGTTAGATATTTACCTTTTTCTCCTTCCAAATGCAGTGAAGGATCCAGTTGACTGAGTTGGTCAAACTGCAGAGCTGCACACACAAGTTTGAGTATGCACACAGAGGTTTGTAAACATTCAATATGAAATAAAAAGCTTTGAATTTCTTCAAATAATTTAGTGAATCATCATAATTAATTTTGAGCCTTTCGGGACAAATGAAATTGTTATGTTTCACTACATTTTTTAAAACATCAAACTGATTAACATGGTCCCTGTTCTTGGTCAAACTTTGTTCCAGTTCATGACTAAAAAAATCTTCCGATTTTAGTATTGAAGTATAGTCATAAAACATTACAACACTGCTTCTGATCATTGTAGTGCAATCCAGAATCTGACCGTCAATTTTTAGTTTTTTTAATTTAACTCTTCCGTTTTCTGATTCTAGTAAGACATAGTTTAAGCTTTGGGGTGACTCAGGAGGTTGTTCATTTGGATCGTAAATATAACCATCTAAAACACCCGTAGTGTTAAGATGCTCCCATTCACTACAACAATTCTTCAACTCATTTTGTCGCCCCTTTATGGGATTTTTTCCATAAATATAAAGACCTAAAACATTGTTAGAATTTTTCGTAACGTAACCTTCAATTTGGGAACGTATTTCGAGGTTAAAAAATTCCGGGATGAAAACGTTAACATCCCATGCACACATTTTAGAAAGATAAATAGATATATCAATAATAATTGTCGTTATCCCTGGTCAGTTTAAATACGATATTGTACAAAAATACTATATATCTATATGAAAAAAGGTGTAAACAACAACTGTTATTATTATCTGTCAAAGTGACAGCAAAATTTTCGTTTGTTGCTCATCGATTTGACCTTCTGCCTTCACCATAGGCGTAGAATATTTTTATATTTAAAAAAAAACAACCCTACCTAACAGAAAAAACAAAAAAACGTAAGAAAAAAATTCTAAGCCAGTGAGTGTAGTTAAGTTTTAATACTTCACTTAAAAAAATGTAACATCGAATTTATCATGAATGAAATACTAATTAAATGTATTAATTAGAAAGATATACATATGAAATCAATTTTATCGAAAAATATTGTTGTTGCGCTATTGGGATTCGAGCCCGGATCTCTTCCAATCCGGGGAACGTGAACAATAGATGTATCAATTTGAAAAGTATTGATGTATCAATCCAAACCGGGGGAGGTACATTATCCAATTATGCTATAGCGACATTATTTTTGATGATAAATTTTCGAACCTCCGGGGAAGGTGCAAGGGAAAATTTGTCGTCAAAGGTACTGTCACTGTAGCATAGTTGGTAATGCACCATCCCCGAATTGGAAAAGAGATCCAGGTTCGAATTTCGGTAGCGCAGCGACAATGTTTTTCGATAAATTGATTTTATATGTATAACTCTTAAATTAACACATTTAATTAGTATTTAAAATATCACAGTCCTATGTTCTGAATAATTATAATTATAACACAATAATAATGTGTTCTTAATAATTAATGAAATATTCACAGAAAATTACTGTTTAGTTTGATTTTTCTTTTAAACAATGAAAAAAAATAACGTTGATTTACGTCAAATTCGCCAGCAGAAATCAAACCATTGAGACTGCAAACACATCCATTCAATCCTTAAATCAATTTTTAAATATTACATATCATAAAGGTACAAGTCATATATTATATGTGTGGCCCAAAAAAAGTGAAAACATTTCGTAAAATGTGATATAATTACATAAAAATAAGTTTAACTATATTAACAATAGCTTAAATAGTTTACTAATTTACTTACCTATTTACCTATATTACGTTTTATTTCGACAATTTCCAGTCGCCATCTTTGATTATTAATTTTCTCATTGTTCATATTTGGTTTTTTCAAATTGTTGCCCAGAATGATAAAAATCACTGCAGAAGACCGTATTCTGATCAAAAATTTGCGAATTGAAAAACGTTGGGGTGCTATGAAAATGATCAAAGAGTTTCAAAATAAAGCCTGGAGTATAGCTAGACATTACAGCATAACTGGACACTGTAGCAGGACGGAGCTCCATCTCACACAGCCAGAAATACAATCAACTTTCTTCGTCGTGAAAATGTTAATTTCATCGAGCCAGGCGTGTGCCCACCGATCAGCCCAGATTTAAATTTAATATGGGGTGTTTTGATGATTTCTAATTAGCTAAATATTGTGCAAAAAAAATACATTAAGAATTGTAATTAATTATATTATGTTTTGAAATAACTCATGTGTTACGATATGTTTTTGGGGCCACCTTATTTATCGTAACTATTGTATTGTGCTGGTATTTATAATACTTTGATACATTATTCAGGTTGATATTTTGTTCCGTTTGTTTTTTGTACATACAATATATTTTTCGATGGAACTTTGGCATTGATTTAAAACTGTTATACACACTGTTAATTTCCCCATTTTATTTGGTTTCTCGCGCGAGACATGTAACAATGTATTTTGTTTCAATTTTTCAGTTGTTATTTCACTCTTAACTTTGTTTTCGATAAGCTAACCAAATTTATTTAGATATTATATTACTTAAAAGATTTTTCATCAATACTTTCATTCTGTTTCAAATTAAACAAAGCACGTGTGCTCAAGTTTCTCGGGACGAGTAGATCAAACAAGCCTGCCACGTATTTACAATGTTAATTTAGTATATTTACAAACACATATTACTTTTTTTCTCGTTTCTGTCACTTCATGTTTTCTAAATACTATATACGCTTATGTATTTACTTCTAAATACAGTTATTTTAGATTAATTTATTGTACAAGAAGATATAATTTAAAATAAGAAATTCAATAGAACTGTTGTTACTCAATATTGTTGTAAAATATTTACGATAACGTAAAAACGTTCATTGAAAATTCACCATCTACTTTCTGCGGCGTTTGTACGCATGTCCAATTATTTAATTCATTCTTGTAAAAACCCCATCCCCCGATGACGTTCTCGGTTCTTATAGATCGACGTCACGCGTTTTTCAGGCGCGTGCTGACATTTTTCCAACCCCTAATACAATTTGTCCGCGTTACGCCGCATGTAAATCAATAAGTGAAAGAAAAAGGTCTATCTCGCGCCAGAATGCAACGATACGCGTTCGAAGCCTTCAAAAAAGTCAATATTGTGAAGGAAAGCAAACGGACTTTCTCTTAAAATGTAGAAAGATGAGTTAAATTATTGTGTTTCTTCGCTTACTCTGTATATTATGCAAATAATATTATATTTACTCTTAAATATTCCATTTAGTTCGAGAGTTTTTCGTGTTAAATAAATGTGCGTATATTATATTATTTTGTGAATTCCGATAAATGCCTTGAAATTTGTTAATATGGATAGAAATGAACCTGATTGGCTGACGGCTAGACGCGGTATCAAACTATTATTGAATGATAAAAATAAAGAAGCTGAAGATCTCTTCAATAATAGTCCGCCGAATATTCACATGACTGCTGGAATATGCTATGTTACATTTATGGTAAGTTATACAGTAATAATAAAATAACAGAAAAAGCAGGGTGTCCAAAAAAAACAATCGTTTTTTGTAAATATTTATTTAACCTTTTAAATATAGAGATAATATTTCGATCATAAAAAAATGTATTTACGTTCTTCTTCAAAAAATAAATAAATTATTATCTATTTTATAAAAATGTTATGATAACAAAATTAATAGAATGAATGAATTTAGAAAAGAATAATAATTATAATGGGATACTTGTATTCTTAAAAAATTCCTTTAATATAATGTGTCACGATATTTCCTGTCTCTTTAAATCTTATAGTTTGTATACAAAAATGAAATTTTGATCTCTGGTCTCCAAAGAGTTAACATAAAAGTTGGTGAGTTAGTTATTCTATTCAGCATAAAAAATACAATGGACAACAAACTATCATTCTGAGCTGTGCTTAACTCATTCTGTGCTATACGCATGTTTTGATATAAGTCTGATCCATGTACACGTACTATTATACATACTGGATTAACTAAACTTGACACGTGGTTGGTAAACAATAACTTCCATGGTTAATTTTTGGAATCACAGTAATAAATTTACATTTATTAATACAGTCTGAATGTTAACATAACATCCTGTCACACATCTTCATTCATATTAAAGAACTGATATTGTCGGTTTATAAAATTATGAATTAAAAAACTGACAAACTCAGCATGCGTCCCTATAATGGATCTCATCCAAAATCTGCTTTTTGATGATATCTATTGTATCGTACATCGTATTATCATTTTGAAAATAATTATTGTTCTTACAATTACATTTACATTTCAAAACATTTTCAGAATGCTCTAATGTGCTTTGACGATAAAAAAGTAACTGAAGCAATCATTGACATAAAAAAAATTGAGATGCAATGCATAACACAAATTGGATGGATGAAGTCAATCAAAAATAAGATATTTATTTCTCATAATGATGAAAAATCTTTGGAGCAATCCTTGGAGGAACGGATTGTTTTAGCTGATTCCTTAGTATGCCAATCTTTTCTAACATTTCTTCGCAATGATTTTACTTCTTATATGAAAGGTGGTTGGACATTAAGGAGAGCTTGGAAAATTTATCAACACACATATGACCAGTTGCGTATGCTGAATAAGAAATATAAAGGTAATATTAAATGTGTTAGGGTGCTGGGAATGCATATGAAATACAATAGAATCTCGATATAACAGACTAATGGCCGAGAGGGTTTCCGTTAAAACCGAAAGTTTGTAATATAACAAGGTGGTTTTAATGTTCAATGTCGAGGCACTTGCTTTCAGTAATCCTACTTTGAAAAAAACCATGAAATTTTGTTTGAACTTTTGAAGTATTGTTTATTTTTTTATAATTATCTCTCTAAAATTACGAAAATGAGTAATAAAGCTAAATTCATTATTTGGTGAATAATCTAAATCAATCCGTGCAATCTTATCATTGATAACTTTGTTTTTGGATCTGTTGTTTTTTTTCCTCGCTATCTTCACATTTGACTGGATATTTTGTCCATTGTATCTAAACTTCGTTATATCGAGGTTCTACTGTAATAGCAACATGATCTAAATTGTATTTTTTTTTTCAGTTTCTTCAAATCATGGTTGGAAGTCACCAAATTCAGCCAATTCTCTGACATCTAATTCTTCATGGAGTATATCTGAAAATGATCAGCCTTCTCACGCTGACAATTCTTCAACAGTAAACAATCACAAAACAGACAATCAAATTAAGGATCCTGATTTTTCAAAAAATTCTGACAATCATCTGTGTCAAAACTTTTACTCTTGTCCCAGTAATACATTCTCTGATTTTTCAACCATGAAAACAGGTTGTAAGAGACAAGATTGTAAAATGAAATGCTTTGAAACAAGATACTTTGAAAAGGGTGACGGAGAGGTTGAGTCTGGCTGTGAAAGAAGTAAGAGTTCATCGACCTGCAGTTTATCCGTCCACACGTCTAAAAATGTCCGTCCAAACTCATTTCAAACGTCTAAAAATGGCAGCAATGAAAGCTTGAATACAAACCGTCAAAATTCAATTCGCAAATCAGTGTCCTTATTTTCATCCATCAATAGTTTTAGTTCAGCAATTTATGAGAGTGCAACATCTTTAATTGGCCTCAAAAAGGAATGTGCAGATGAGTAAGTTATCATTCATACTCTTAATTCTTACGGTGCTTTTACACGGATTAAACTTTTCTCTTGAGTCTCGGAGATTTGGCGGTAAAGGTTGGTGTACAATGGGATGCTCTCCGCATACAAAATACAACTAATGATAACTCATCCTAAGCTAATTCTGTATTGTCTTTTATGAGAGCAAAATTTCATTCATATGTGTGCACCCTTTTATAATAATTTTACTCCAGTGATTTGAACATATTGAATACAGAAGAAATCAAAATAGTGGAATCGCAATTTATTTGCAACGGATTAAAATTATACAATGACTTACTACAATAAACAAGATAATTAAATATTTAAATAACAAGTGATGAATATACTAAGATGTGCACAGTTGTAACAAACACAAATAAACTGTAAAACTTATTTTATTTTTTTACACTTACATTATGCAATGTAAATATTATTTTTTATAACTCCGCTAAGTTTCTTATACATTTAATAAATAAGTAGATATATAAAAAAACTAATCCTGGCCAACTTCTGAGATTGAAACTCTAAACGTTTGGAGTATAATGTACTAACATAAAATAAAATAATTTGATATAAATTAAAATGTCAAAATAATTGTCGAGTTACATACATTTGATTTAATATACATTATTTTCCAGTTGGGAGAATATTGATCCTGATGCCATTTTACGTCTTATGTCTGCTGTATGTTTTGGCTATGGAGTATTCAAGCTTTGTGTATCTCTTGCTCCTCCAAGCATTTTGAGATGGGTCAATATGCTGGGGTTTGAAGGCGATCAGGCTGCAGCTATAGAGAGTCTCAACTATTCCAGAAAGGGCTCCGACATGCGTGCCCCTCTTGCTTCGTAAGTCTTTTTAAAGTTTCAATAAAATATATACATATTAAGAATATCAGAAAGCAAGCTGAATATAAGGATATTATAAAAAAAATAATTTAAAAAATTCACAATGTTTTCATGTAAAGTTTGACTTTTAGTTCAATAAAACAATTGATTAAATGAATTAAAATTAATTTTACCAAATCATTCATAGACAGATCAGCTTTGCATAAAAGTTGATACATACTCTAAAATATGCTAATCATGCCACATGGTAATAAATACAGGAAAATCGAAAACGAATAAATACACAACTAAATGATAAACTTATTTTCTGGAAAATATTGGCGCAATGATGTTTAAACAGAGCTCTTGACTTCGTGTAATTCTGGATAGCTGGCGTTTGCTTTTGGATGGCATGTTACGATGCTTTTTTCCATTTCCATCAAATAAAAATTCCTTTGCATCCTCAATATGATTGAATGCTTGCTCTAGTTCTTTGTGATTAATTTCTTAACAGTCTTTTCTTATTTTTGCTTATACTCCTCATCTTCTTCGTATACACGCTGTTCTTCTAAAGTAGATCATTAAAGCTGTTCATCTAAAGTAGAGTTTAGCTCTTCTGAACTGATGAGGGCAATGGTAACTATTTTAACTGATTTAATTAGTCACTTAAATAGTTATCAGTCACTTAAATAATATCATTTTGTTTAAGCGCAAGTACTGAAAGTTATGGTTAAGTTAAGTTATAAAGTACTAAATGCATATATTTTTTTCCATTTTTATAATTATTCCTGCAATGTGAGTTATTACATCTTTGATGTGGAATTTTGCTAAGTGTTTTTAACACGTCAAATATGCATTTTTCTGGTAAAATTTACCGTTTATCTTATTTATTTCAGCTTAGCTTTACTGTGGTACCACACAATAGTTCGACCCTTTTTCAATCTGGATGGAGTCATAGTGGCTTCAGGTGTAGAAGAAGCTAGCAAAATATTAATTGAAGAAATTGAGTTTGAAAATTCAGCACTATTTTTATTTTTCAAAGGGCGAGTTGAAAGATTGAAGGTGAGCTTTTTGGTACCATTAAGATCATAAGGCTTCATTCTGCTCTACCAGGAGTTACATTAATCATCCAATATCTTTTTTTAATTTTTTTTATTTATTAGACATTTTTACAATTTTTTTATAACATGAATAAGTATTTTACATTATTAAAATTACACTTTTTTTTTTTCGCTTACCTCTCCAAAAAAGAAACTAGCTCTTGTGCTTGGAGAGGAAGTTACACTATAATAATTTTATATATTTTACTTATTGTCTATTTGTTTGCTTTTGAAGTGTTCTATAATATTGTTTATTTTCTAATTATGTGTTTCTGAACTGTTCATTTAATTAATTTCTAAACTCTTTTATATCTTTTATTTCTTTAATTTGTGTAGGGAGGCTATTGAAATTTTTTATCCCTAAGTATATCAAATTTTGCTGATAGTGTTTGGTGTTACATTTAGAGATTTTCAAGTTATTTTTAAACCTTAATGATGTGCTTGTTTAAATTTTTACAGTGTTATTTTCTTTAATTAATTGATTAATTGAGGTTTTTTTGTAAATGTTTTCTATTTTGAGAACTGGGATTTTGTAAAAAGTGTTTGTGTTGAAAAAGTTGATATTTTTTTAAATATTACTTTGACAATTGTTCTCTGTATTATTTTTACCAAGTTATATTATTGTATGCTCCTCCCCACCCAATTATTTAATACTGAAGTAGTGAGTGAACAATAGCAAAATATATCTTATTAAATAACTTCCGAGCAACCTGGTGTGTTATTTACATATGTATGTATCGACATATTTTGAATCTTATCGATTCATGTTAATTTTTTCTGGGTAGATTTAATATTAGTGGTGAAAGCTAAAGACTTTTTCTGTATTTTTAAGTTATGTTTTTTTCATTTATTTATACAGCCTAACATTTCTGGTGCAATAGAAGCCTACCAGCTCTCAGTGACTAATGCCACACTTACGGATGTTAAATTATTAGGTAGGATTGTACTTGTCGTATATGAAATACTAAAATAATTTATTCTTATCTTATCAAGTGATTGATTTGAATAAACGATTTAACAATGTAATTCTATCAATGGTATTCTGAAATGATTTGCTTTTCTAAAATAATTCTTAGGATTGCACGAGGTTGGATGGTGTCATTTGCTAACCCTTGATTATCAGAAAGCGTACACATGTTTTCTTCAGCTCAGGCATCAGAGTAAGTGGTCGAGGAGTTTTTATGCTTACCTGACAACTATCAATGCGGGTGCCTATGGCAATGTCAAGTCTGTGTTGCCCGGAAAAAATGAGATCAGAAAATTGTTAGAAAAATCTCACAACAAGGTTGGTGGGCAATGCTTCAAATTTATTTTTATATTTATTATTCCTGATATTAAAATTATCGAAATATTGAAAATGAAAGGCTTGTAAAAGTGATGTACAGGGTTTTCAAATACTTTATTACAGGGTGCCCAGATTGAAAAATATATATATCGGAGAATGGAAAACCTTCCTGAAAAAGAAGATCAAGATGCAGAGTGGGTTAAAGACAAAATTCATTGGCAGCTATATTGTTTTGAAATGCTTTATTTGTGGAATACTTTCCCTAGCTGTCAATCCGAGGATTTAATAGACATAGTAAAAAGTATGCACATTTCATATCTGTATTGAATTGTGTAAAATATTATATTACAGCCAGTGGTGTATCAAAAAAATTGAGCCCTAATACAAAACGGAAGTGCCCTCTTAATATCAACACGAAAGTAAATTTGCTGCAAATGCCAAAAACTACAACTTTACGGCAGAGAGAGAAAACATTAAAATATTGTAAAAATAAATATGTACCATCTTTTAAATATGTATTTATTTTACTAAAAAATTGTTTTAGAAATGTTTGTGTTAAATAATGAAAGGATTATTATTAGAACAATAAAAATCATTAATGATTATTAATTAATGGGGTTTTGGCACTTACAGCAAAACACATTGAAAATGCTGCTCTATTAAAGGACATCTCTTTAAAATTGATGATACTACGATTGCGTTATATGCTAACATTAAAAAAATAAAGATTTTATTGACATTCATCGCATAATTTCTTTAAATTTGAATAGAATTACAGATGTTTTGAATTAGCATTCAGTTTTTATTTTTTGTCATGCATTAATGTGATATGTATTTATATATATAGTTCTTATGACGCAGAAATAAAATGAAGAAAAATAATGTAATAAATAAATTTTGTATAGTTTGGCATTAACAGCAAAATTGCTTTCCAGCGTCGATATATGTATATTGTAAACAGAATATAAAAATATTATTACTGCGCGGTGGATTTATTAAATAGTATAATTAAATTGAATCTCTTGTCTTGTGAAAAAAGTTTCTTTTTTGGCATTTATATGCGCTCGCCAAAAAAATTGTTGTTTCACTTTATAGTTATTTTGTCTTTGCTGTTAATGTTCTGGTTCTTAACCTGACATATTAGCAGGGTACTACTGTGTACATTGATAATGTTTTCATGTATTTTCCTAATACAAGCGAGAAATGTTTTTAATAATTCCATTTCTTTCTGTAGTGAATTTTAAAAATTATTAACCCATATGAACACTGGAAAAAGTAATATGTATAACCAATTGTAAAGCACAGATGGGCTGGAAACCTCACGTAACACATACCTTAATGCACGGCATTGGCACACTTACACCACCGATTATAACTTGTGTATAAAATAATTTATTTTGTTATTTATATTCATAACATACCTATATATAAATATTCTATATATACATACATATTTAACAGTACATATAGATTCAATGAAAAATATTTATTTTTAAAAAGATTAAGCTGATCTCACTATTTCTCAATATAAAAACAATAATCAAAAGTTAATAAAAATTACCTTATTTTCTCTTCTGTAAATTTTGTATGTAATCCAATTTCACAAAAACAAATATGTTAATATTTACGAAATACTGTATTTTTAAATCTTAATTGTAATTTTTTTATTCGAGCAGCTTGTACTCCACTGAATGGAGAGACTTCCCTGACTCATGAACCGATGAAAGGAATTGGATGGTTAATAAAAGGTGCTGCGTCTTTAGTGCTCGCCAATCGGATGAACAAGAAATCCATTAGGGAAAATGGAACCACTAATGGTGAAAACACAACTGCCTTCCTTACAAAAGCAGTTGAAGCCTTCAGAATGTGCCTAAATCTTAGATCAAATTGCACCGACGATGTTCATATTTCTGCATTTGCTCAGTATGAGCTGGCATTGTTACTCCTTAGGGATGAAAACGTAAGTAATCACATATTTTTTATGTTTTTTAGTGAGTTTCACGACAATACAAGTCTTATTTCGATAGATATATTTTTATATATGGTTCAAGTGCTTGTCTTTCATAAGATAAGTTAAGCTAGTTGAAAAATTGCAACTTATAAATTGCCAGTAAAATTCTCCATGATACTAGTCAATTGCATGGCAGATTAAAAATATTTTTGGAACATACTAAAAAGAAATTATGTATTCAGATCTGAATTTACTGTGGGGCTAAAGGAAAGGGCCTCAGAGCCCCCGAATTAACAAGGAAAAAAATAATTTAACTATTGAAGTATAGTGTGTATACTGTTAACAGTATTAATTTCTTTAAATAAATTCATTTAAAAAAATATGATTTGAAAACATACAAATTAAACATGAAGAGTGCACTTATAAAAAGTATTAATATATAATGTCTTATTGGCCCCATGTATTATTTCATTTAGATATACATATGTAGATAGTTTATTAACTTTTTTAGTTCAATTGATCAAAAATGTAATGAATGTAATTTTGACACAGGATAATATTCATATTAATAATTAAGCTTGTTTTCATTTGTGGTATCCATATTGTACAAATTAAGCTCCAATTACATTCCATAATTTATAAATAATTCAGTTTCAAAAATATTTAATGTCTGTTTCTAAAACACACAAAAATCAATTATCATGATTATTTGCTATTTTCAGAATACTAGAGAATTTGTGCTTTAGCTATATTTGAATATGTCCAAGAATACACAATTTCTGGATTTTCACCTACAAAGGCACTGTTATTAAACAAATAATGAATATCTCATAGAGACAAAGCTATTTTTTAATGGAAATATATGAAAGTATTGGTAATTACAAGACTTACAACCTGTCTTCATCGTAAACCTTGTAATTACCCATACTTTCATATATTTCAATATAAAAATAGTTTTGTCTCTATGGGATATCTATTATTTGTTTAATTTGTACTTTAATTGTAATCAAATCATATATTTTTTACAGACTAGACCAGAAGGAAAACTTCTACTGATTAGATCGCAATTGCAGTATAAAGATTTTGATTTTGAACACCGTCTTAATGTACGAATTAACTCAACAATAAAAAATTTAGAAAAATATGAATCTGACAGGAAGTGAAGTAGATAAATAAAATAATATTAATACATATATAATACTCTACCGTTAATAATATCACGGTTATATAGGGTATAATTAATCTTTTAATTCAAATGTGCATCATTGTGCCTAAATAAAAGCAATAACACTGTGTATCTGCAGCGTTATAAATATTTATGGATGTTGCGAAACTTGCAGGAAAATATTTCTTGTGGACTTTGGGCATGTTGCTATAAGAAATGGAAATAGTTTGGGGAAATTGGTGATCACTGGGAATATACAAGAATGAAGAATTGAATGTCAGTCTCCAACCAGATAGGCAGACTACGTCCAAGACATGATCGGAATCTCGATACGCGTCACACTAAGCAATGCCCTGAATAGCGAAAAGTGAAGGCAAGCAGTTTGTGCTGTAGAAGCAGACCAAAGGACCACGATGCTCAGACATGAGTATATCGACTAAGAAAAAAAATCTCTTTCACTCCATAGCTATGAGATATCTTTCACTGCACAATGGTCAAAACCAAATTATATAAATAAAATAACCTTTCTTTTTGGTCCTTCTTGTGGTTTTGATAATCCTTTAAATCTAATTATGTTAATTACATTTTGATGAGAAGTGTATTTTTTAACATCATCATAAACACTTTCTATAATAAATAGTCCGTCAGAAAAATAAATAAAAAATAATAAAACTTTATATACTATCAGCATTTTCTATAACTGTTACTATTTTAATGAAATATATATATATATATAAATAGAATTAAGATATAATTGCCATAAAACTGAAACTTTAGCTAGTCATTAACATAAGGGAACATTCGCCTTTTAGATAATTATTAAATCATTTATTTTACCTTTTAATATTAATTATTTTATAAATAAAGAAAAAATCTTGATAAATGTTAAATTGAGAAAAGTGAAAAGTATGTTATTAAATTTATTATTCCTGCACGTTGATAGAAAAGTAAATAAAAAGTTATTTAATTAAAAATATACTGATATTTTCACCAATAGACATATAAATCTTTCAAATACAAGACAATAGTTTTGCAACAAAATAATAGTATTGTAAACTAGATATTTTCATATAAATATTTTTATTATAATTATGCTACTTTCAACACGATATTGCAAGCCAGTATTTAAAAACAACACTAACAGTCACACATCACATCAGCCCCACAACGGTATCCAAAACATCAACCAGAAAGGTCAGAAATACATGGCAAATTAGCCCAGAAAACTGTACACAAGATATTTACTATATCACTACAGTATCAAATTATGATATAAGCAAATTTTTAACAACAATTTCACTACAGAGCAGATAATATTTTTGAACAGATTGTAACACAAACTCGCTGCCTTTTTAATAAATAAAACATCATTATTATTATTTGTTTTCAACTGTCAGTTGTTTAATTAAACCAGAAATAACCATGACTTAAATAATACACTCAATACTAAACATGAGAGAGAAAAATCCAAGTACTTTCAGATATAGCAATCAAAAATATGACTAGTAACTGGTTATAATGCGAGTTTGATAAATCGATCTACAATATCTGGTTTTAATTTTAGTTACAAATTTATTGAGGTAACAAATTACACCAACATAGATTATTTCTTACAAACTGAAAAAAGTTCAGCAATTATTTCAGTACTAGAAAACATTCCTTCATTATTTCCAAGAAGTTCAAGTACATCTAAAAAAGTATCAATGTATCACAGAGATTGTAATGTCACCATTATTATATCTATCGTTCTTAGGTCCAGGGCTTAGTTTTTTTATTATTAGTTATTTGGTATTTTTATTAACTTGGTAGATCTTAATACATAACAGGTTTAGTATCACAGTTGAATTTAATAACCGGTTTGCGTGAACTAGCTTGATTATTATATCAAAATATTTCAATAATATTAATATCTCAAAGGTAATTGAAAATGTTTCCAATAAAAGGTGGTCCTTTAATAATGAATTACGTTTGGAATTCTACATTGTAATCATTGCCAGCTCATCCGGAAACCGCAACCTATCTCTAATATGGTATTAGGTACTTACAATAATTTTAAAAAAATGATATTGTACTTTGAAACCAGAATCAAGTTAATTTTTTTCATACATTTTATTTACTTCATTTAGCTGAATGAAGGTGATTTAATGAGAATAATAATAACAATAATTATTGTATACTTATTTAATCCTTTTTATACAAATAAATCCAGTCATTTTTCTGTATAATAAGTAAAATGCTCAATTTGTTACATTGTACTTTATTTTTACAGGATAATATTATACAGAGTAGTAAATATTAAAATATAAAACAAATTTAGTTAAAATATTTTTATACAATATGTTTTATATTCAGAGTAAACTGTGAGAAATTAGATGCACAATACAAACTTAGTGAACTCGACTTTATAATACATGTAGAAGAGTTTTATATTATATTCTGGAATGTTTTATTTGTTTATTAATAAATTAATTATAATAATTGTATTTAAAATCTTAGTTTCCATTAAAAATCTGTATTACTATTTAAATTTTGATTGATCATGGAGACGATGTATCGTATGTTGGGCACTACGAGGTTTAAATATTTTATATTAATTCTCTGCGAATGAAATTGTTTATTTGAATAAAATTGTAACGTTGAATTGGTGTTTAATTTATTGGTAGTCTAGATACTTTACGTCACGTTTTAAAACATAATTTCTTATTAAGATAAAGTCGTTCAGGACTCATTTGGATTATTAGAGAATATTTTTTTCAACACTCCGTGGACTCGCAATCTATACACACATGTATAATCTTGATTTCCCCAATTAGAATGTATTTTGAGCTGAACTATTTGATACGGAGCGCCGGAATGATATTGCACATCAAAGTATTGAACCGATTCCCCACTTTTGTCATAGGTAAATTCTCCAAAAAAGTATCCATCAAGCTGATCGCTTTTTTCTATTCCCTGTTGAAAACATGCAAGTATTTTAATAAAAATCTTTTGTCACAATAATACAATGAGCCCTCTACACATGATTTAGTTCCGTTTCGAGAGCTTATTCGCAAGTTCAATTTGTTTGCAAGTCCAAAAAAATTATCCTTGGCATCTTGTGCTCAACATCCCATATGGTGCAGTGCTGGCATTAAAATAAATTGAACAGCACACTTGTTAAAGAAGACTGCACCATGACTACTGTAAACATTACCGAAAGCGTTCTGTACGCCACCAAGCTGCAGAGACACAAATTAATTTCACGCACTGTGGCCAAGTTTGAAATTCTGGCACAATTTTGAATTTATCATTTATTTTAAAAATTGTATCTTTGAAAGCTTGCAAGTTAAAGTCACACACAAAGGACTTTCTGTATCTATATTTAGTTATGTGCTATTTATTGTATTAATAAAATGATAAATTTAATAGAAAGCATGTTACACGGCTCAGAGGCATGTATCACACATTATTAAAACTGGTAGTTTGCTAAACCGTTATTGTGATTGTTATTCGATTGTAACAATGATTGGTAATCATCGTTACAATCAATCATCTCATAATCGCGGTTTAGCTTGTCACTAGTTTCATGACATATTTTTACTGGGAAGCCTTTGAAAAAATACAACTATATTAAAATATTGCCTTGGTTAACAATTAACAATAGTTCTAATCCATAAGTAACTGAATAAGGAAAGATTATCGATAAGAACTGTTCTCATTTATGATCTTGACAACACCCGCAATTCACAAAACCATATGTAGAAAAGTTAGTTCAAAAAACTGCAAAGAATTAGGTAATCAATACATTATTAGAAGTTTACATGAAATATTAAAATGCATAATATGCTCTTGTAAATATGATTCAAGGTATTCTACAACAATAGCAGTGTAGTTTCTACAGTAATATTTTTTATCTATCAATGCAATTTATTAACTAACTTGAAGACAAAAGTATAATTTTTTTTGTATGAAAAATTTATTAACATTTAGTTTATTCTTAGACAGATATAAACTAGGCCATGTTTACATCTGCTCATTGAAATCTGTTCATGCTTACCCACAGACTGAATGTCTTTGGAGAAGAAGTTATCTCCTGGGTGGGTGAGATCCGAGCGGAAATATGCTCCAGAGTGAGACCCGTAATATAGATCGGAGCCAACAACTTGATCAGCACTGCTCCAGTAGAACCCTGGAAGGCCCAACACTGCCCGGGATACACTGTAGGCTGAATATTTGAAAACAATTAGACAATATTTCATTTGAAAATTTTACATGAGCCAGTTGGTATTTTCAATCTCTGAGATAATCTTATTTTATTCTCAAGTATTTCATAATACAGAATTAATCAGTTTAATTTTAGTATTTTGTAAAATACGAATTATCTTGTGTGCACTTAGGGGCTGTTTAAATAATCCCTTCTAGCGCTGTCTACAAGAATCAGATAAATTTTGTCTGTGTGTGAAAGTGTTTTTAAACTTTTTCTCTAGGTTTAATATTAAGAAAAATACTTTTTTTTTCAGTTTGTGAATAGTTTCCATTTTGAAACAAAATGTCGGATGCCTAACGAACTTAGCCGCGATATTTATATTTAACAGGAAAAGAAAAAGTTGATCAAAATCTTATCGGATCTGTGGGAATTATCGTATCCACAAAATCTGTTATATATCTCACATATATTATGTCTAGATAGTTTTGAGGTTTCCTTGTCATTATTGAAGAAAGTACATTGACTTATAATAATTTTAATATTTCTGGGAAATGCATCGTAACCTCTGCAATTGGTAATAGTTCCATTGAAATTTATTAAAAAAAGGTAAGAATTGATGGATGTCTAATATTCTCCTGCTCTCTCTAATCCTTATATGGCTTCTGAAAATTCTTCAAACAACATTTGAAAACTCGCGCACATATACACACGCACGGTGCATTGGTGCAAAATCAAAAGCGTCCAAGTTCGGAAACAGAAGCAATCTCTTTTTAAAGGGGATGAAGTGAAAGCTAGTCTTTACAAAATAAAATACTTTAAATCTTCAGCTAGCGAGTAATTATTTAAAAAATTGTAACGTAACAAGTACAACCGTTTTCTACTGTATATTACGAATTAATTACTGAAGACCTTCAAAATATTTTTTTTTCTCTTTTAAGTAAAATTTTGACTCACTTGTAATATTGGCCTGGCTGTTTCGGCAGAGTTACACATTGATCGCATTAAATAGTTCCAACCTCTGGTAATGAATGATCCACTTTCTATAATATACGGCTTTGTGGAGAGTACGCTCAGTATCTTTCCCCCTAAAATATACTTTAATATTTACAATAGGCAAGTAAAAATACAAAATATATTTTAAATGGTGAAGGAGAGAAACATACACGTGTGGACAGGGATCTGCAGTGTGATGGTATTGGTTGTACTCACTGTACAACACTTATACAATTTTATTTCTGTTTGTAAAAATTTAGTCACATTACATTTGCACAATATGATAAAATGATTAGAAATTTTTATAGTTTTCAAAACGTGTCATTATCAGTCACTATTAAACAGTTTATCTTTATTAGGAGAACACATTCTTATTGTGAAGAACATACATAGGTCTGTGATATTTTAAATACTAATTAAATGTGTTAATTAGAAAGATAAACATACAAAATCAATTTTATTGAAAAATATTATTGTTGCGCAAATCTCTATGATCTATCATTGTCAGCAGGGAAGAGACACTTATTGTGTTGCATCTTTTACATCTAGTACCGTCGTCTCATGTTGGTGCATTGCCTGTATTCAGTCAATATTCACTGCATCAATCGATCGCATGCCGTGTAGAGTTTGTTTACCAATCGATTTGGAACCTGAATGGAACCTGGTTGTTAACTTAGCTATCCTGGCTGACCATACATGTGTACATATGTAATCAAGCTGCGGTAGCAGTAAATATAATAATGCGTGTAAACGGATGAAACTTTTCTCTTGCGTCTTGGAGATTTGACATTAAAGGTCAGTATACGTCAATTGGTTGTACTGCTCTGCGTATAAAATACAATAAACAACAAACTCGATAGTTTGCTTCATCCCAATCTTCCAAGTTTCAAATCAAAAAACTTCATCCATGTACTCCACATTAGCCATGGGCGATATGGCTTAGATAACTGAGCCGGTTCACCCTCTCAATCATAAGATAAGAGCCGGTTCAATTTGAGCGGGTTCATTTACATTTTACATTAATATTTTTACAAAAAAAACAAAGAAAATCTGTATTAATCAAAAATTAACATTCTTAAAAATAAAAAAACTTTGGAGGATTACACTAACTAGATAGATAGTAGATCTGTTGGACCGTTGAACCGGCTCAATGAAAAGATCCAACTCAATGAGCCGGTTCATTCACAAACGACGCACTGCTACTCCATATAGCTTTCTAGTTCATGCACTTGCTACTTTAAAAATTTCTACCATAACTTGCCTGCTGATTCTAGAGCGTAGTCACTTTTGGCCGTTTTATCAGCATCATACTGGTTAAGCTCCCTTTTAATCACATCTTTAATGTTCTCTGTCGATTTCAGCATTTGATAAAAATTGTAATTATGGTTGGTATGGTGCGTCAGCTTGGAAAGAATCATGGATATCTCTTCGATCTGCTGATCAGACCTACGCTGAGCTTCGTTTGTGTAATGTAAATTTTTCTGAAAGTATCCATATAAAATGATTATATAAACAATATATGTATTTATGTATATAATTGTGTATTGAACCAGTCTTTTGTCAGTAGAAATAATTTATTATCATTGATTGTATTGCAATTAGAACTTGTTCTGGGAATTGATTTTTTTTTTTTAATGAGGTTTATGTTGCAGTATTTGTCGCATTTTGTATCTATTCTTTTATGCACCTTTCACAGTATATACTGAAAGCATGTACATAGTATAATTATTTCCAGACAAGCAATGCATATACATAATTCATTTTAGTATTTTTAGTGTACATCAATACTGAAAATATTTAGATACTGAAGGATGTGCATTATAATTTTGGGGGTTAGGACGGTGGTTAAATGAAATACATGTGATTGGCGTGTGTCGGTTTTATTATAACAGTATGATGAAAACAAGAAAGACATAGAATGAAATGAATGAATGAATGACGTAGAAGATGCGTGTTGATTACGAAATGAAATGATGTGAAGCGATTTGGCGGTCTCGCTCGGCGCTCCCGGGCCGGCAAGACCGCTGTTGTAGAACGATGAAACTGGAGAGACTCTCTAGCGGTGAATTTCGAGCCAGGCTTATCGCAGCAGCCGGCAGCACTGTCGCTAGCGTCGATGCCGACTGAGATGGTGCTGGTTTTGAATTCCGGTCGCTACATAATAATCAATAGGTTCTTTGCACACAAACTTTTAAAGATACAATTATCCATATTCAATTATTTCAGTAAGTACAGAATTCTAAATTGTATCGGAATTTCAAATTTGGCAGCAGCGTTTAAGGTTAGTTTGAGGTTAGTTACGCTATCAGTAATGTTTACAGTAGTCACGTGCAGTCTTCTTTAACAAATATATGTAGTTACATTTAGTTCAATCATTGTGTGATTAATTTTAACCCCAGTGCTGGACCATGTCAGATGTTAAGTGCATGATTGGACATGCGAATGAGTTCTCTGAACTTGTGTGTATATGGAGGACTTATTGTATAATGTTTAAAAAATATATAATAGGTTTTACATATCTCTCAGTAATTATTTATAAATAAATCAAAATATCAGCGCGCTCACTATGCCTTCTACCAAACATTTTATCAAACAGATAGTTTGGCATGGCTATGAGAATATCAGTATCAATAAATAACACATTACAAAAATTTATGAATGCAGTAATTTACAAGTACTTCTGAAATAAGAAATCTGATCATACTAAGCGTTTTTGGTATCATATAATATGTAACCACAACATTCTTGCGATCAGAATATTTTTACATGTTAAATGTTTTTCACCAAAATAGAAAATTAAAATGGCGAAACTGATCATTTATAACAAAAAATAAAATTGGAAAAATTGTGATCACGTCAGTGACCAAAATGCCAGTCTTTACAAGTACAAAATTATTATTAAGGCAATTAAATTCAGTGTTTACTTTTGATGCACGAAGGCGGACTTTTTTTTTGATACAGATCATCCAGGGCAATTGTTTTTCCTACCACTTAGATAATCAATAATTCTCTGTATCTGTGTTAAAAATTTCTGTGATGTCAATCTATTACTAAAATAAAATTGAAGTAGAATTTTACAAAGCGATCACAACTCTAATGGCCCGTGTCAACTTATGAGATTTTTCTCAGAGATTTAACTTGAGTTGAGATTATGGACGATACAAAGTTGTGTGAAATTAATCATCAGGCCATGTGTTGTGCGCATGGATTAGTGTACACATGTACCTTTATCAATTTTATGAGATAAATAAATTTATTAAATAGTACAACATATAATACTTACAGCAAAGGTTTCTATATCTATTCTGATTCCATCCATCTTAATTGAAATTAAATCAAAAGCTTTTGACATACTTCTGTGCTGATTAAAAACATTATAGATACCGTAGCTGCACAAAATGACCAGAGATACTTGAACAATAGACTTAACATAGTAGACCCACCAAGGATAAGTATACTGATGGAATAAACAACAGAATTCACTATGCCTATGAGAGCGTGTGGCCATGTCACTCAGGCAGAAAGTTGGTGAAGCATGTTCATCTTTGTTATTGTCTACACGGTTATTGAAACAATCAGGTAGTACATCTGGTCCATCATAGCCGTAAAAATCATCTTGAACCGTTATGCATGACAATGTTTTTTTCACATATATTGATTCTGATGCACTCCCACTGGTATTTGCATACTCGTCAGATTTTATTTTGGATAGCCTGGTTCTTTGATATATATGTCGGATCGAAGAATTAATTGCAGAATCTGTTATATCTATAATATAAAAGATTTTCAAAATTATATTGATCTTTTGACAAAAATTAAATTTTAGTGAATAGAAAGATTATTTTATACCTGTATTAGAAAACTTGCACTGTGGAGAATAAGATCTTTTTTCTAAATTTCGTGCACATGTTCTCATTATTTCAATGTTAAATAAACATCGTCATAACCACGATCAGCAAAAAATTACTTTATTCTGATGTTTCCGCATTTTAAAATACTTGTTCTAAGCCGCCAAAAATATCAACTATAATCAGAGACAAAAGTGGCCTTAATGCTTATCTATGCCTTAATGTTTGGATCATAGATAAGGTTTGGATAAATTGGTTAGTTTGTTTCATAGATAAGATAGATGGCTCGCTTCGACCTAATTTATCTATGGCTTTAAGAAATTGAAAACCGCGCAGTCGTGAGATCTAGGAGAACTAAAATAAGTGGAGGGGGTACGTGGAATTGGCGCCAATTTTAAATATATATTTTAATATTTTGTACCCTGAAAATGAAAATGTGTTATAGAATAAAAAGAAGATTAGCTGTTAAAAAAAATATTTATTTAATAAAATACAACTTTATAACACATGACAGAAAATAAAATGGCAACAGAAAATTTATTCTGCATGTAAAATGCGTTAACAATTATTTGGTATATAAACAGACTAAAAAATCAAATAGAAATTATTTAAAAATGAACAGAAGTTACATTGTAATGCATGAATTGATTGTAAAATTAGTACATATATTATAACATTATTTTTGTGCAATTAGAAAATATTGTTTAACTGGTAATAGTAGTACCGTGAAAGTTTTTCACACAAAACATAATATATTATAAATTAGTATGCTGTGTTACAATAAGAAATTAGATATGGAATATTATTATTTCAACATAAATCGCAAACATGATTGAAATGATAAGAAAAATTTATAAATTAATATAATAAAAGAAATACAAAGAATTTAAATGATAATATATAGTGCATCTTCTCACTGCTCAAATGCCTAATCATATTAGATCAAAATTAGCAGCAATTAAAAACAAACTTAAAGTTATATTTGCTTACAGTAATAATTAATTAGTAAATTCAATAACCAAATAAAAATTATATACAAATTAAATTAATTGACTATAAAGATAAGATATACAGAAAAAATCTATGTATCGAAAAATTCAGCTCTACCCCAGATAGGAAGAGATCCAGGTTCGAATCTCGGCAGCAACTAAACATTTTTTGATAGATTTTTTCTGTATATCTTTCTAGTTGATTCATTTAATTTGTATTGAAATACCACAAAACTATGTTCTGAAAAATGCAACTTAAAAACAAAAATATGTTGTATTTAAAAAAAAAATTATATGCCAGTAAGTCTTATCTTGATATTTTACATTATATTCTTGCAATTAAAAAATATTACACATTTCATTGGTTAAGAGTATTTGCACAATTATTATTTTTTTAATATTAAAAAATAAGAGATTATATATTAATACATATGCTTTTTGAATAAGAGTATAAATGGCAAAAAGTTATTACTGACAAAACAAATATTTTAATTATATTCACAAAACTATTTTCTAGATTAAAAAACAAATGGAAAGTATTTTACTATTATACGTACAGAAATTATATTATCAAATATAATAACATTGAAAATAAATCCTGATTTTATATTTATTTTACATTATATTTATGCAAATATTAAATATTATTTTATTAATTGAGAGTAGTTTAAAATTAATAAAAAATAAGAGATTATATATCAATACGCATATGGAACGATAAAAATATAAATGGAAAAAAATTATTACTGCAGAAAATAAATATTTTAATACCTATATAACCACATTCACAAAACTCTCTAGATTCAAAAACAAATGGAAACTATTTTATTATTATAGTAAATAAATAATAACATAGAAAATATCTTGATTTGATATTTATTTTACATTAAGTTCATGCAAATTAAAAATATTATTTATAATAATTATTTATTTTTGATTCATAGTACAGTGTGTTATATTGTTATAATCAGATAAATATTTCAGCAAATTAAGACATATATTTGGGTACCCTGCCTGCACACTAGTATTTTACTGTAATATAGCAGACAGTGCTTTTCCGGTATAGTAGTAAACAAAGTGCAATGTTCAATGTACAAAAAATATATATATATATATAAAGAGTTAAACAAGATGCAATTAGATTAGATAAATACATTGTAAAACAAACAAATACAATGTTCAATGTATAAAAAATAATATATAGGTACTGTTGTAGCAGTTTTAATCTCAAGTTTGGACTTTTAAAAGTTCTTTGGCGTAATTTCTTTCTATTTTGTAGAGCCAGAACTGCACTTTTCTTGAAAAATATGTAAGGCTATGGTTGCAATTTACATTGAATTGAATTTCATTTAATTGATTAAGAGTAGTTGCATAATTAAAAATAACAAAAAATAAGAGATTATATTTAAATACGCTTTTGGAACGATAAGAGTGCAAATGGCAAAGTATTATTACTGCACAAAATAAATAATCAAAAGAAAGGATAATGCAGAGTGCATCTCTTCACTGCTCAAATGGCTAACAATATTTAAACAATAATTTTAAAATGTACAATTTTAACATTAGGGAAAACGTTGACAAATAGGGAGGAAAAAAGGTTCATAGATATTCAGAAGATGATAAAGTTTTTGGTCTACTTAAGTTTAATTATGCATATTAAAAAAAAAATCGAAATCTTCAAAATTAGTTGAAAACTAAAAACCTTTGGTACATTAGAAAAGAAGGATCATTCAAAAGGATATTCTAAATTATTCATATTTTTTAAAATGTTGAAATATTAACAAAAAAAAGCTATTACAAGATATAATTGTGTATTACTTTTTGATTAAATTTCTATAGCGCCCAGTTTATTGTATAAAATAATTATGATCTTATTGAGGGTTTTGAAGATCTCGGGGACAGTTTAAGAAAACCATATTTTGCTTTAAGTTTAAGAAAACCTTATTGTTTTTATGTGAGGGGTTTCAACACAAAACGAAAGCAACCTACAATGCTTATTTTTTGTCTAAGCACCATCAAATTATGTGATTTAGTTGTGGTGTTAAGAACAATAATTGAAAGAAGAGATTAAGATTAAGTTTTAGCAAGCGGTCTAGAGTTAATAGTCAGGTTAACAGACCAAAGTTTCGCTAATATTTCTGCAATTAATATTCTTCATAAAGAAACCCAAAAATATTCTCGCTTAAATGTTGAAAACAGAATTGTAGATTTAGACTTGTTTGATAGGGAAATTATCTTATGTGACGATCCACAAGTATAAGAAACAATATGCTAAATAAATAAATTGTGCACCGAGTTGCAGATATTTCATGAGGGCTCAGAATTGAGCATACCATGAAGACGCAATAAACACACTATTTTTGAACATATTCATTTAGCACCACAAGTATTATATTGTGAAATCTGCCAAATGGGAACACTTAATTAAAACATATTATTACCGCGTAGAAAAGCCATGACTTTTCTCAGTTACCTTAACATAGGCCATAGATAAGCCTTAATGTTTGGGATAAATTGGCCGGTTTGTTTATATTACTTGTCAATGCTGATTTTGTTGGGTATGGGCTTATATATGGGTACAGGTGATTTTATGCAAAATACTAATGAAGGTGTTACGGCCGCATCCCATGTGTGACGTTCACGTATTACATTTATTATTTTCGGCGCGAAACTTTAAAATATTTCAATATTGCTTCTGCGCGGGCCACGCGCCGAGCGATATTAACCCCACTTCTCCCCGCTCCTAAACAGACATCCACAGCTGGACGAAGGGTAGCTACCCCTCTCCCCCGCGCATTGACCTAGACAGACCGCTGTCCAGGCTGAGGACGCTCTTTCGCTCCCCAATTATTCTACGCTCTGGATCTGCTCTTGGGGTGCGGCCTGTTTGCGACCCACCTCCGGGCAGCTCCTTAACGACCGCCATTTTACCTCGAGACGAAGCCACCAGGAAGCTGCGACGTGCCTCCTGGAAGGCATCTGAAGACTCGTCTTGGATAAAAGGCAAGCGGCGGATATTCCCGCCGCTTACACAAAAGGATCGGAAGCCGTCCATCGTGAGATGACTGAACGCGGCTGCGGACACCACGTGACGAAGACGCGTGACCCGAAAGAAGCTGCAGAGCACACACCCGTGAACTGGACTGGGGGCGGGCTCCAACGCAGCTTGTCGCATGCGCCCGCAGCAGGCCGCACGTGGCCACAATTGTGAAATTAGATACAATAATTGATAAATAGTGAGCGGGAAAAACAATCAGTGCTAATAAAATAAGGTTAAATATAAATGGTGATAAGAATTTTCCTTTTTTTGTGTGTTAATAAATGTGTAAATATGTATAGAAAGTTTTTAATTTAATTTATCCTCTCGCCACTTCCTCGTGACCACCACTAAATGTTAATTGCGCAACGACGAGAGTGTCGGCGTTCATATCATTAAATATGTATTAATATTTAACACATATGACGTGAGTAGCTCTAAAGAAATTAGTGGATAGTCAAAGCACTTTCAGAAATATATTGGGCCGTACATTAGTAGCCAGACTTTTGTTACGGTCGTATTTCACGTGTGACGTTCACGTATTACGAATATTATTTTTGGCGCAAATTTTAAATTAATATTTAGCTTTATTCAAATATTTCTGTGTAGGCCGCCCGCTGGGAAATACAAGCCCCTCCTCGCCCCGCTCCGAACATACATCCACAGCGGATGAAAGGAAAGGTCGTTACCCCCTCCCCCGCGCATTGCCGGAGTGAGTTTCTGCCAAGTCGAAGCGAGTCTCTCGTTCTACGTATGTCGAATGCACCGAACCTACTCCGAGGCACCGCCGGCTTTGCGGCCGGCCTCCGGGCAGTTCCAAACCGACTGTCATTTTACCTCGAGAAGAAACCGCCAGGAAGCTGCGATGTGCCTCCTGAAAGGCATCCGAGGACCCCGCCATGGACGCGAGGCAAGCGGCGGATATTCCCGCCACTCACAACGGGGGACCGGAGGCCACCCACCACGAAACGACCGAACGCGGCCACGGAGACCACGCAATTGGCCACAAATGTGAAGACAGACAAAAATGAGTAGGAAAAATAATTAAAAAATTAGTGCGCCCGCATTTAATTAAACTTAGGTATAAGTAGCAATAAGAATTTTTATATTTCCTTGTGTTGTAAGTAAATGTGTGAATTTGTATGTAGAAAGACGTGTTAATTTAATTTACAACCCTGCTATCTCCTCGTGATACCACAAATGTTGATTGCGCTACTACCAGAACGTTGCGTTTATATCACTTTCGAAAGAATTCCAAAAAATCTCTTTATGTTTAACATCACACAAAGTTGATGTTTTCATTCTGTTCACTCTTATCTATGTTTGATCCCTTTGTCTATGTCATAGATAAGAGATATAGTCTATGTCCTTATATTCTGACAGATGACAGAAGTTTTGTATTATATTATTATATTGAAGAATTAATGCTTATGTATGAATTAATGCTTGCGTTTCGCGTTCGCTAATTTTTCATAATAATAAATTTTAATTGACTTTAATATATTAATTAATAAACAGTCAATAAGAGATGTGCTCATGTTACAAACGACATAAGTATGAAGACAGCAGTTTGCGCTGTAGAAGCAGACCAAAGGATCACGATGTTTAGACATGAGCATATCGACTAAGAAAAAAACTCTTTCGCTCCATAGCTTTGCATAGTCAAAACCAAATTATATAAATAAAATAACCTTTTTTTTTTGGGCCCACTATGATAATACTTTAAATCTAATTAAGTTAATTACATTTTGACGAGAAGTGTATTTTTAACTTCATCATAAACACTTTCTACAATAAATAGTCCAAATATAATATTCCTTCTTCAAAATCATTCTATTATTTCCTATTCTGTTATGTCAATGGCTTTAAAAAAAATATGTGTATTGTACTTTGAAACCAGAATCAGCTAATTTTTTCATATATTTTATTTAGCTTAATGAAGATGATTTAATGAGACTATTAATAACAATAATTATTGTATACTTATTTAATCTTTATTGTACAAATAAATCCAGTCATATTTCTGTATAATAAGTAAAATGCTCAGTTTGTTACATTGTACTTTATTTTACAGGATAATATTATACAGAGTAGTAAATATTAAAATATAAAACAAATTTAGTTAAAATATTTTTATACAATATATTTTGTATTTAGAGTACACTTAGTGATCTCGTCTTATAATAAATGTAGAAGAGTTTCATTTTATATTCAGGAATGTTTTATTTGTTTATTAATAAATTAATTATAATATTTATATTAAAAATCTTAAATATTTTATCTTAATTGTCTGCAAATTAAATTGTAATTTTAAAATGGTGGTCTAGACACTTTACGTCACGTTTTAAAACAAAATCTCTTATTAAGATAAACACGTTTACTTCAGGACTCATTTGAATTGTTAGAGAATAATTTTTTCAACACTCCGTGGACTCTCAATCTATACACACATGTATAATCTGGATTTCCCCAATTAGAATGTATTTTGAGCTGAACTATTTGATACGGAGCGCCGGAATGATATTGCACATCAAAGTATTGAACCGATTCCCCACTTTTGTCATAGGTAAATTCTCCAAAAAAGTATCCATCGAGCTGATCGCTTTTTTCTATTCCCTGTTGAAAACATGCAGGTATTTTAATAAAAATCTTTTGTCATAATAATACAATGAGCCCTCTACATATGATTTAGTTCCATTTCGAGAGCTCATTCGTAAGTTCGATTTGTTTGCAAGTCCAACAAAGTTATCCTTGGCATCTTGTGCTCAACATCCCATATGGTGCAATGCTGGCATTAAAATAAATTGAACAGCACACTTGTTAAAGAAGACTGCACCATGACTACTGTAAACATTACTGAAAGCGTGGGTTCTGTACGCCACCAAGCTGCAGAGGCACAAATTAATTTCACGCACTGTTGCCAAGTTTGAAATTCTGGCACAATTTTGAATTTATCATTTATTTTAAAAATTGGATGTGGGACTTTAGTATCTTTGAAAGCTTGCAAGTTAAAGGTTCACATACAAAGGACTTTCTGTATCTATATTTAGTTACATGCTATTTATTGTATTAATAAAATGATAAAATTTAATAAAAAGCATGTTACACGGCTCAGAGGCATGTATCATACATTATTAAAACTGGTAGTTTGCTAAACCGTTATTGTGATTGTTACTCGATTGTAACAAAGATTGGTAATCATCGTTACAATTAATCATCTCATAATCACGGTTTAGCTTGTCACTAGTTTCATGACATATTTTTACTGGGAAGCCTTTTAAAAAATACAACTATATTAAAATATTGCCTTGGTTAACAATTAACAATAGTTCTAATCCATAAGTAACTGAATAAGGAAAGATTGTCGATAAGAACTGTTCTCATTTATGATCTTGACAACACTCGCAATTCACAAAACCATATGTAGAAAAGTTAATAAACAATAAACTGCAAAGAATTAGGTAATCAATACATTATTAGAAGTTTACATGAAATATTAAAATACATAATATGCTCTTGTAAATATGATTCAAGGTATTCTACAACAATAGCAGTGTAGTTTCTACAGTAATATTTTTTAACTATCAATGCAATTTATTAACTAACTTGAAGACAAAAATATAATTTTTTTTGTATGAAAAATTTATTAACATTTAGTTTATTCTTAGACAGATATAAACTAGGCCATGTTTACATCTGCTCATTGAAATCTGTTCATGCTTACCCACAGACTGAATGTCTTTGGTGAAGAAGTTATCTCCTGGGTGGGTGAGATCCGAGCGGAAATATGCTCCAGAGTGAGACCCGTAATATAGATTGGAGCCAACAACTTGATCACCACTGCTCCGGTAGAACCCTGGAAGGCCCAACACTGCCCGGGATACACAGTAGGCTGAATATTTGAAGACAATTATGGATGATTATCAAAAAGCTATATATTTTATCTCTTTGTAAAGGGAATGAAGTGAAAGCTAGTTTTTACAAAATAAAATATTTTAAATCTTAAGTTAAAAATTAAGTTTTAACTCACTTGTAATATTGGTGTGGCTGTTTGAGCAGCGTTACACATTGATCGCATTAAATAATTCCAACCTCTAGTGATGAATGATCCACTTTCTATAATATACGGCTTTGTGGAGAGTACGCTCAGTATCTTTCCTCCTAAAATATAATTTAATATTTGCAATAGATAAGTAAAAATACCCCCAGCCTCGACGCCGCAGTAAACACCTTCACAAACTCGATAAACTCCGCGATTCAAGAAGCCACAACCACAGTCCCAGTGGATGCTAAACGCCCAGACCTCCCCGAAACGATCAAAGATCTTATTAGGGGAAAAGCGCCCTAGCAATCAGACGCGTCCAACCTCATGGAGGAATAGTGCAAAAATGGCGAGTCGAAGTAAATCCCTCGAATAGTGCCACCACTATATATTCACGCAGATATCCCAAAATTAAACGCCACAAACTCAGCATAAAAATGTTCAGAAAAAACATCCCCTGAACCAGCAACATCAAATATCTAGGTGTTACTTTGGATTCCAAATTCACATGGTGCAAACATATACAAAATAAATGAAGTGCTGAATCACGTGCACTCTGCGCAATGTACCCACTAATAGGCTGAAATAGCAAACTTGCCACCTACAACGAGCTCCTCTTATACAAGGCCGTCATAAGACCTATACACCTCTACACAGCCCCCATCTAGGGTTACGTGGCTACTACACACAAATAAATTACAATTCTTCCGGAATAAGGTCATCAGACTGGCGCTGCGTGCATCTAAATGGACCAGGATTACTCAACTCCATCACGACTCTGGTTTTCCCCCAGCAAAAGAATTCATAAAACATCTCCAAACATTTTTATGTCGAACTTCCACAGCACCGGAACCCCACAATAAACGTCCTGTCAACCTATGACATAACGGCCCCCTCGCGCATTAACAAAAATGGGGTGTGTTTATTATATATACAATAATAATAAACACACTCTATTTTTGCTAATGTGCCCATAAGGCATACGTCATGATGGAAGAGCAGGGGGTCCAAGTGGACCTCTGAATTCGACTCTGAATGAAATGATACAAAAGTCAAAAAAATATATATAGTAAAAATATATTTAAAATGGTGAAGGAGAGAAAAACACATGTGTGGATAGAGATCTGCAGTGTGATGGTGTTGGTGTACCCAATGTACATACTGTTCAACACTTATGCAATTTTATTTGTTATAAAAAATTTAATTGCATTACATTTACACTATATGATAAAATGATTAGAAATTTTTAGTTTTCAAAACATGCCATTATTGGTCACTATTAAACAGTTTATCTTTCATAGTATTTCTGCAACATTTTCCAACTATACCTTCTAATGCTTCTGAAATATCATGTAAGTGAGTATGGAGCTAGCAGTAGCGACCAGAGTGCAAAATGGGGTAAAACTCTAAATGTTATCTGAGATATGTACTTAAATATATAAAAGTTACCCTAGAACTTGCGAAATAGCAACTATAATAGAAAAAGCACTTGACAACCGTTATTGTATTCTTATCAATACTACGCCCATTGTTATAGAACCATTAAATCTCTACGACCCATCATTGTCAGCAGCAAAGAAACACTTAAAGCCCCCATCTCCTTTCTTAATTTTATTTAGCCAGTGTTTACTGTGTCAATCAATCGCATGCCGTGCACAAATTATAAATCTTACAATAAAATAATAAAAAAATAGTGGAGAAATACGACCATGTTAGTGGAATGGAACCTGACTGTACAGGCTGATATACATGTGCAGAGACAGCGATTCAAAATCCTCGCCAACGTTGCCGTCCCCAGCCAACTAAAAAGGCGAGCAACGTCTGCATTCAGATCTCAGGCTTCAACGGAGAGAAGCCGTCCCCAGTCTGACTCGATTGCTTGCCAACAACACCTCTTCTGTACTGCCACGGTGAGTCTCGCCCTGCACTTGAGTGACGGGTAGAACCATGATTGAGCACCGCCAACTCGCTCCTCGCAATATCCATATCCCTAACTACTATAATAAACAACTCGATACCAACAATGCATTTCATTTCCATCATCACCAAAGATCAACCATGTCATCAAGCTGCAGCAGCAGTAGTAAGCATAACAGTGCATGTACATAGATGAAACATTTCTCTCGTGTCTCTGAGATTTGACAGTAAAAGTCGATACACATCAGCCGGTCATACTGCTCTGCATATAAATTACAATAAATCACAAACTCGATACCTCATTTTGTGTCAACGTTCTAAATTTCAACTCAATAAGATTCATCCATATATTCTAAGAGCAATGTAAGAAATGAATCCGCGTAGCTTTCTCTTTCATACATTTGGTACTTTAAAAATGACAACATTAACTTGCCTGCTGATTCTAGAGCGTAATCACTTTTTGCTGTTTTATCAGCATCATATTGGTTGAGCTCTCTTTTAATCACGTCTTTAATGTTCTCGGTCGATTTCAGCATTTGATAAAAATTGTAATTATCCCGTTCCATAGTGTTCTTGGAATGGTTAGTTAGGTGCGTCAGAATCATGTATATCTCTTCGATCTGCTGATCAGACCTATGTTGAGCCTCGTTTGTGTAATGTAAATTTTTCTGGAAGTATCCATATGAAATGATTATATAAACAATATATGTATTTATGTATATAATTGTGTATTGAACCAGTCTTGTCAGAAGAAGTAATTTATTATCAATGATTGTGTTGCAATTAGAACTTATCCTAGGTATCAATTTATTTTATTTTTTTATGCACCTTGCACCATACGTAGTACAATAATACCCAGACAAGCAATACGTATACATAATCCATTTTAGTGTTTTTAATGTAAATCAATACTGATTCAGATACTGAAGGACATGTATTATAATAAACAGTAGCTCCTCTACATGTGAACATTCAAAGATACAAATATCCATATTCAATTATTCAAATAAGTGTGAAATTCAAAATTATATCAGAATTTCAAATTTGGCAGCAGCTCGTAAGGTTAATGTAAGTTTAGTTACCCTATCGGTATTGTTTTTCACCAAAATAGAAAATTAATGTAGCAAAAATGATAATTTATAACAGAAAATAAAATTGGAAAAATTGTGATCACGTCATTATCCAAAATTTCAGCCTTTAAAAGTTCAAAATTATTATTAAAGTGATTAGATTCAGTGTTTACTTTTGATGCAAGATAACAGTTTTTTTTTTTGACACGGATCATCCAGGTCAATTGTTTTCCATACCACCTAGATAATCAAGAACTCTGTATTTGTGTTAAAAATGTCTGTAAGGTCAATCACTGAGGGATTACTAAAATAAAATTGAAGTAGAATTCTGCAAAGCGGTCACAACTCTGATGGCCTGTGTCCACTTATGAGATTTCTCTCAGAGATTTTACTTGAGTTGAGATTATGGATGATACAAAGTTCAGTGTGAAATTAATCATCAGGCCATGTGTTGTGCGCATGGATTAGAATGATACATCCAATACACATGTACCTTTATCAATTTTACGAGATAAATGAATTTATTAAATAGTTCAACAAATAATACTTACAGCAAAGGCTTCTATATCTACTCTGATTCCGTACAAGTTAATTGAAATTAAATCAAAGGTTTTTGATATACTTCTGTATTGCCTATTAATATTACAGATGCCGTAGCTGCACAAAATAATCAGAGACACGTGAACAACAGGCTTAATGTAGTAAACCCACCGAGGGTAAGGATACTGGTGGAATGAACAACAGTATTCACTATGCCTGTGAGAGTGTGTGGCCCTGTCACGCCGGCAGATATTTGGTAAAGCACTTTCAATGTTCATCCGGTCCATGGTAGCCATAAAAATACTGATGCACTCCCACTAGTATTTCCACACTCGTCAGATTTTACTTTGGATATGTCAAATCGAAGAATTATTGTAGAAGCTGTTATATCTACAATATAAAAGATTTTCAAGATTGTATTTATATAATGTTTTGACAAAAACTGAATTTTAATGAATAGAAAGATTATTTTATACTTGGATTAGAGAATTCAATCTTTTTTCTGAATTTCGTGTACAAGTTCTTATTATTCCAATGTTGTTAAATAAACATAATTGTCAGGCATGCACGGTGTCATTTTATATTTTATTGTCAAACGATTTACAGGGAGTCGAAGTAACTATGGATGACGTATTAATTCATGCATCTAATGAAACAGAAATCGAAACTATCACTAAGGAAGTGTTGGATCGAATAAAGAAGGCAGGGCCAAAATTAATCCCTAATAAATGTGTTATGTAAAAGCGAATGCAATCAAAAATTTTCAGAATGTTAAATAATTGCAGCGGTTTATTGGTATGGTTACTTAGCAAAATTTATCAACAACTTATCAGAATTGACAGCTTCACTGAGAAAACTTTTAGTAAAAGAAGTGGAGTGATGTCGGGAGCTTGAACATACACAGGGTTTTAATAGAATCAAAAATGTTATTAAATCAGTTCCAATTTTGAAACACTACAATCCAAATGAAAGTATTACGTTATCAGTGGTGGATGCAAGTAATCACTCTATTGGGTATGTTTTGCTTCAAGGAGGCCGCCCAGTTGCCTTTAGCTCCAAAGCACTAACGCTGAGCCAACTTAATTACAGCCAAATTGAAAAAGAGGTCATGGCTATTTTTGTCAGGTGTAAAAAATACCACACATACATTTGGAAAAACCCTGATTTGATCACAAACCAATTGAAGCAATAGCCAAGAAACCACTGCACTGTGCTCCAGCCAGGTTGCAGCGAATACTATTTGAAATAATGCCATATTGCCCAAAAATTAAATATAAAATAGGAACGGAAATGTTTTTGGCTGACATTTTTAGTCATAACTGTTATTCAGGGCCAGAGCAAACAGACCATGAAGCTCACTCAGATATCACCATTCATGTCAATGTGCCACTATCAAGATCCAAATTGGAGCAGCTGACAGAAGCTATTCAAGAAGACCTAACTTTGTCTGAAGTTAAAATGCTAATTCAAGAGGTTTGTTTGAATAATAAAGAGGAACTTCCCATAAATGTTCAAGAGGATTGTAGTTTTAAAGATGAATTAGGCAACTATGAGAGGTTAATTGTAAAAGTTATTTCAAAGAGATTTCAAGCTGTAATACTTCAAGAAATACATCAAAGCCACAAAGATGTAGAAAGTTGCCTCCGTCTAGCTAGGGAAAACATTTTCTGACCCAAGATTAATCAAGATATCACTACATATATAAAAAGTTGTTCTACATGCCAATTCTTACAAAAAGATAAGCCGATGGAAGTTCTTACAGTAGAACCCGTTCCTGTTAGACTGTGGCATGTAGTCGAAGTAGATTTATTTTCCCTGAATCAGAAAAATTACCTTGTCATCCCAGACAGCTGCTCAGGATATTTTAACTTTGTCTGCCTAAGCAACTGCAACCATGACAATTAATGTGATGAAAAGATGGTTTGCCATATTTGGTATTCTTGATCAATAAAACACAGACAGAAGGCCATTGTTTGCAAGCCAAGGATTTCAATTATTCATGAATCAGTGGAATATGCATCACAGGGTATCTACTCCTCAATTCGCAAGATCTAACGGACTTGCTGAACGGAACGTTCAAGAAGCTAAACTTTTATTGAAAAAATGCATAAATGACAATTCTGATATATACCTAGTTCTGCTAAATAATCGTAATACCCCTAGGGGTAACATTGCTCTCCCGTTCAAAAACTAATGGGAAGAAAAACAAAATCTCTGTTGCCATACCCATCTCACGGACTCAATCCCAAGTTAATAAACCCTACGGAAGTTTCTAAAGTGCTGAAAAATTGGCAGGTACAACAGAAGGCTACTGCTGACAAAGGCAAAATACCTAATCAAGAATTTAAGGTGGGGGAACAAATTATGTGGAGAAGATCTTCCCGGTATTGGACTCCGGCCGAAGTGATTGATAAATATCCGGGGTCAAACTTTTACGTAATTCAAACTTCAAAAAGAGTTAGACACCAAAGAAACTCTCGGTTTCTCAGACAGAAGTCCAGCAGGCCAAAGTCACCAGCACCAGGCCATAATCAGCCTGATGTTATCAAGGGTCAAGGTAAACACATGAGGGCTCAACTAAGAATCAAGTTCGAGACCAGAACTATCAAGCTGGAGATTCTGATGAACACATCGGAAGTGATCAAGAAAATATATCTATAAAGTCACCAAGCTATAGAACAACTAGTAGAAGAATAAGTAAACCTTCAAAAAAACTATATTTGTGACTTCTAAAATTTATTGTTTAGTACTTTTTTTTAATGGAGAATGTCAGCCATGCATAATGTCATTTTATTGTCAAAAACAGGAATGTTATGTTTGGAGAATAAAGGAGTTGTGTCACACTTACTAAATTCGTATTTTTATTAATTATTTAACAATAATTATGAATAAACATAAACAAAAATGCAACCACGATCATCAAAAAATAAAATAAATTATGTTATTCTGATGTTTCCGTATTTTAAAATTCTCTTTCTAAGCCGCCAAAAATATCGACTATAATCAGAGACAAAAGGGGCCTTAAGGAGCCTACACACCATGGTTTGGGATAAATTGGCAGGTTTGTTTATATTACTTATGCTGGTATGCTGGTTTGGTTGTGTACAAGTGATTTGATGCAAAATACTAATGAAGGCAATAATAGGAACATAATATACCAGCCAAAGAAATCTTGTGAATTTATATAAATTCTGTAAGGTTACTGAGATATCAATATGATATAACCAGATATAGCCAACCCTGATGATCGCAACAAATTAAATAATTCAAATATGGTGGCGGATACGTGAGAACCGCATGATCCAGGCGAAGAGGAAACTGACAATTTTAACATAAACTAGAAGGGCTTGCATTTCAAAGCTCATACTTAACAGGACCGAGAAAGTTATTTTATTTTGTCGCGAGAAACAATAAGTTCTTAGAAATCCCTTAGCTCTAAAGAAAAGCCCATTATGTGAGCCACCTGATCTAAACTGATATATCATAGCGACGTTAATTGCATAATAAGCCCATTAGTTTGAGGGATGATTGGTAAATCAATGGCACTTCCTGGATCCAAGAAGAAAAAGGGTGCAGGAATGCGCGTTTATAGATACATCATGTTCTAAAAGGAACGGGCTACTGAAGAACGGTTAGGCAATGACCATTAAACAGATTATGCAATATTGGATAATTATTTCCCAGCTCATTGTTTCCGTAAAGTAATGGGCACGAAAATTACAATTAAAATACACTACTTTGTTTTAGTAGAACGGGAATGACACGTAGTCGGTCGGGAGAGAGTCATCGAGTGATAATTGATCAGTGGTCAATAGTGGCTAACCACCGATATCAGAAGTCCAGTATAACCGCAAAAGAAGTTCAGAGACAAACCAGAAGTTAACCTGATACTTCATCGTCATACCAGCCGATAACCAGATGCCAAGTCAATCTGGCAGCCAGTCGCCAAAGTCGGCTTGACTACCAGTCGCTGAACCACCTTAGAAATAACCGCCAAGTCAATCATCAAACAGCCGTCCTGCCTGCTATCACGTCAGCCGGGGCGAAGCTGCCCAGTCAACAGAAGCAGTCGTTGGTGATTCCGCATCTCCCGGTCAAAGACTAGGTTTCTGGAGGAGACCTTGACGCACCGTCGTGAATTAATTAAGGTATATTAAATTAGTCTAAGTTAGAGTAAAAATTCTACATCTGCCTATTCATACGTATAGTCTGACCAACGTAAATTGGCGGACGGCGGAAGGCGCCACTATACTTATACTGAACATTATGCAGAGAGGAACAGCCGCAAGCGGACGGAGGGAATGTTAGTTTGAAAAGTCCCCGTTCGCCAATTTACGTTGGTCAGACTATAGTAGCTAATAAATATCTGATTAATGTGTTTTTCTATTTCCACCAACCGCGAAGCGAAGCATTTTATTAAAATGCGGAATGCTGCTGTAGAGAGCAATCAAGAGCATAATAAAAATAATCGAGGATATTCAAATATCCCTTATCAAGTATCTAAAAATAGGCGTAGTTTGGACAATACAGATAACGGAAAGTGGCAATGGCATGAGTGGGGTGGGGAGGGCCCTTACCTCTCCCTCCCATCATTATTGTTTTTTTTTTGTACCCTTGTTTAAAAGTATATTAAAAATATTTAACAACTCCGAAATGGTTATGAATTATTATTAAGTATGCTCCATTTACTTTTGTTTTTACTACGAACATAACTTTAAAAAAAAATAGAGAATCCACACGGAATACGTGTCACATTAATATTTTTACTATTTTCAAGTTTAGTTAAACATTTATGTAATGAAAATATAACTAATTAGGTTGCCTGGGACGAGGCTTAATTCCCTGACCACTAGATCAATATGCAAATGTCTTATCACTAGACCAACAACCATTTTTGTTCCCTGTCTAGATTTTTTGTCCATCCAATGTATGTATTAATATTAAACACATATGATGTTAGTAGCTCTAAAGAAATTAGTGGATACTGGATAGTCGACTTTCAGAAATATATTAGGCCGTACGGATAGCCATATGTAGGTATTATTAGCAATCAGACTTTCTAAAGGAAAAAACTCTGTGTATGTCTAACATAATCTAACATCACGCAAAGTTGATGTTTTCATTCCGTTCACTCTTATCTATGTTTGATCGTTTTGTCTATGTCTTTATCATAGATAATGGACTTTGATAAATTCTGACTTCTGACAGAAGTTTTGTATTATTGAGAAATGAGCGCCTGGTTTCGCGTTCGCGTATTTATTAATTTTTCATAATAATAAATATAATTAATTGACTTTAATACATTAATTAATAAATAGCCAATAAGGGAAGTGCTCATGTTACAAACATAAACACGAAGATGCTGAGTGATGTCTGATATATGAGTTGAATGATTATTTAATTAACCCTTGTAGTAAAATGTCTGCTATCGAAATGGATGATTTAATGCTCAATAAGATGCTGAAAGATGTGTTCAATAAAGTATGTGAATCAGGGTATAATCCCAATAGCAACTTTTGTTTTGAAAGCCTCTTAACACATCTATCAACTGATACTATGACAGGTAAAGCTTTTCATATTTTGTTAGTAAGGCACTCCCATAGAATACAATCTAGTACAATATTCAGCGGTTGCAATGGAGTTTTTTTTATTCAATTAAAAAATTTATCACTGATGGTAGATTTCTTTATTTTTGGGGTTTATTCTGCCTAGTGACGATTGTTTTTTATCAATTGAATAAAATTTATTAACAAATGATGAAACTCTTGAAGTTTTGCTATTAATTTGAACATTTTTCTTATAATAATAAAATTGTCTCGCATTCAAATTGTTAACTGTCAATCTTTTATTATTTACATTATGTTTAGTTCAAAGATTCCTTACTTGCTGAGTTTTCTAATCCAGGGATCGACAAATATTTTTAGTGGCACTTGTTGCCGTCTCTTCAAGAAATAATACAACATCAAATTTCAAATAAATTCTTCGTTTGGTACAAATTGGTCCATTGTAAATAGGGTTTTAAATTTCAGTTTTATAAATTACAATTCTCTTTTGGTTTGTATAGTCACCAGAATGACACAAAACACGTTATGTAAGGGCAGCAGTCAAACTGCAACTAATAGTTAAAAACGGTAAATGAAAAAAAACAATATTCTCTTTTGATACCTCCATTAATATACAATCTTTTCCTTCATACGTGATGTTGTGTTATTTATCCTAGATATGAATTTTGTTTTTGAGCTCTTTATGAATATGCTTCTTTGCAAATGTTGTGATCAGGCCACTTCTGTTGGTGTTTGGTTCCTGACTCCATACAAAAGTGTCCATCATATTTTAGCAGCAATTTCCCATATTTTTAAAATACATGTCTACATATTGTATTATTTTAGGTAGCAGTAATACATTAATCAGTCTACCATCGGTATCTGAATCGATCCTCTATTATTCAAATGAATGGGAAGGTGTGTTAAAAAATGCAAATAGATTTGTTAAATCATTCATACTTCGTTTGACTGCAAAAGCTACAGAAAATGAAACATTGTTTCTGAAGTACATACAAAATGATGTTTACAAAAACACTTTTGCATCATTTAATCTACTGTCGGAGAAAAATCCATCTATCAAACTGGGCCTATTGGAAATATTGACAGCCATGACTCACCACGAGTTGGGAATACAGTGGTTATACAATAATGAACAGTGGGCGGATTGTATTGAGCTTTGTCAGAAAGATCAGACTATATATTTCTTCAGGGCAGGTTGCAAATTCTTCTCTACGTTTGTTTGGAAGTTGAGCGATCAGGAGCACGAAGAAGCCTGTGAGCGAATACTCAAAGCCATTGCGACACCAATACTCGATAATCAATGGAAATCCAGTACCCTTATTGATGATGAAGAAAACTCTTTGATGCATAATGCTTTACTTCCTTCTTTGAATATTCTCACCGAAATAATGTACAATGTCGAACATTTTGGAAAATCTAATATCATCATCAGAATACTGTCCAATAATTTCAATCTGGACTGGCATCTCTGCAATCTTATTCAGCTATGTAGAAACACGGTCCTGCTCGGTTCAATTTCTAAATTGTTATATCTTCACATGCTTTCCAAGATTTTTGCAGACGACAGTGCAAAAGAAATTACCCGAAAAGAATTATTTGAATTTGCCTTGATTCATTGCAATTCTTTAACGACATTGCTGTCTAAACGGAATGCGGAGAATATTTTGGAAATCAGTAGCTTCGCTTTCATCTTCATGAGTAAAGTCAGAATTCACCACAGCATCGTATTTGAGCTGGAAAAAGATGGGAAGATGATAGAGTTCACAAATCAAATCATTGTCATGTCGCTAATGCCGATGCTGTGTTCACTCCAACTATGCAAGAATGAATTTGTCAAAACCTACATCGACAAGCTGATCTCGATTATCTGCGAGCATACAACTAGACTTTTATATTCATTCCGAGATTTGATTAAAGAGAAGAACGACCCTACTGTGGTCGTAAAGGCCATCCAGTATGCCGTAATCTTCAGGAAATATTTAAACCAGTCTCAAGCTGTCTTGATCTTCCAATCCTTCTTCTATGGTCTTCAAGAATTTGTCCCATCCTATGAGGAGGATGCTAAAGACTCTAGTTATGTTGTTGTCGGTGTGAACAGTAAGGAATCTGTTAATTTGATTTACACATTATTAGACGCTATTTATATTTATATTCACGATTTTGGCATTCCTTGGCAAGAATCAGTTGAAGTGTTATGCGTGCACAACTTCTGCACAAGAATAATCAAAACGAGCAATATGGATCCCAAGGTTAGTTCTGATTTTTACACACATAATTATTGTATTTTTTATATTATCAATATCAAAAAGGATGCTCTCCTTCTCAATGCATTTTCTCATCTGATTCCACTCCCCCTTTGTTTCCCACTCTTGCTCTGCTTTCTATTAATATGGCTATTGCAATTTGACAATAATTTCTGTCACCTACGTAATGAAAAATATTATTTAATTGCTATTTGATTTATTTTATAACATTACAAATATGTTTACTAATAATATTCTCTTTTGAAGATTAATTCTATGTAGGATTCTCTTATTTTATTTTAAGGAGAACACATTTTTATCGTGAAGTTGCAATTTCAGAACATAGTTCTAATACAAATTAAATTAATCAACTAGAAAGATATACAGGAAAATTAATTTAATTTGTATTAGTCTTATTGTAATGTTTGAAACAGTCAAAAAATGTATGAGTTTTATCTAGGCTTTTTTTTATGCGGATTACTCTTTGGGATGGCTTCATTTTAGTTAAATTGTTCAAATATATTTAACGCTATTTATTGTTGATTTAAAAAGTAATCTTATATCCTTCTTAATATTCGTTTTCTTCTTCTATCCATAATATTAATTCAATTTATATTTTTCATTTCAAAGTTTTCAAACATAAAAATGTTCAATAGAAATATCATGTAAAAAATTACATGATATTTCTATCGAAATATTATTTTCAAAGTGAAAAATTTGTATTCAATATATTTTTTGATGGTGTTGAGATTTATTAATATGTTTTTTTTTTATACAATCATTTTTAATATTGATATAAAAGTTATAACTAAAATCAATATATTCATTACTAAGTTAGCAGTATTAGCAGTGCTAAAGGTTTGACTTAGATTGAATTGATATCATTTTAGATTATGATATTTTGTTCATAAAATTTTATTATATTTCAGCTCAGTATTCTCGCATTTAAATTGGCTCAACTGACAATAAGAAAATTTTTATCACCGAATTTAGCATTGTTGGTCAATACTGCTCAAGGCTCCATTATAGAAGAGATTGGCAAGAACATTTATGCGAAGCTCCATGATCTGAACTGGGGAATAAGGGATTCTGCGATGGAACTGCTATGTGTCGTGGCTGACATCGGAGAACATAGTAATATATTTTATTAATTTTCATAGTTTACAATAAGTTAGGAGTAGAAACTCAGTCTCCGAGCATTTTCCACACCTTCCAAGTAAATGTTATTTGACTCCAGAACAATTTGCGCCAACACCCAACGCGCTACATGTCTTCAACAAACATAATAAATATTCTGATCTAATTTTATTTTTAGATTTAAAATAAATACTGTTTTTAATCTCCATTTTATAAATCAATCTAAAATGTTGAATCTGTGTATACTAAATGTTTGCAAAATTGACCCATTATTATTCAACATCTTTTCTTTAGGGCCTAAATTATCTAATAAAAAATGATGTGTCCGCTCCAAGATCGATGGCCTTTTATTTTTTGTATTCAATATTATAATTTGGAATCAATAAGGTATTTCAATTAATCGAAATAATCACACAACTAAGATTTTTTAATTGCTTATATCTCTGAAGCGGTTGAGGTTAGGCATCTGCAACTTGAACATTTTCAGCTCATATTTTTAATATATATTTACCCTTAAAATATGATGCAATAGGTGCATTACACCCAGTATATAGGCAAACCACCGTAAGATTAGATATATGTAATCCTTTTTTTTTTCAGAATTCCCTCCTTTTCAACAGCAAATAACTGAAAATGAATTACCGGAACTTGTTATGACATTAGCCATAGAAGATTCAGAACCGTATGTGAGAGCATCTGCCTTGAAATGTATTTCTACTATGGTTCGAATCAAAGTTGTTTGGGAAAATCATCTGAAGTTCCTTGACTTACCGGTAAGATTCAATATTTTTGTTTATTGTATTATTTTTCTCTGATATATATAAATATACAGTGGAACCCTGCTTTTAAGTTTTTGAAAGGACCAACAAAAAAAATGTAAACATAGGGAAAATGTAAATTGGGAGTATTAAAAAAATCAAACAATGTTTTTCAATATTATAAATTAAACTAAAGCTTGCTGGTGGTACATTGCTAATACAGTAAAACCGCGATATAACGAAATCCAAGGGACCAAAAAATAAAAATTCGTAATAACGAATTCCCACATATAACGAAAAAAATAAAAAACCTACTATATGTTACGCGCCGTCGCAAAAAAATGTTGCGCGGCTTCAAAAAAGATCGCAAATTCTGCAAACAAAGGAGGAAAAAGGCCACAGGGAACTGAATACCTACATATTTTTAGTAGTTTTGTTATTAAAACAGATAAGCAAATGGATAATCAAAGGAATTAAATTAAGAACAGAATCTATTCAACACCAATTGGAAGATATTTTTGTAAATTCCAGAATATTGCAAACACAAAACAATATTTTAATTGTGTTTAAATGTAGAGCCGCTTCAAACATAGTTTTGGGCATGAAACATACAAAATAATTCAAAAATAACAATCTTACATTTGAATCGCGGCATTTTTATAAAATGAGTCGTATATAAATTACGAAGGTATTTACCGGTAACGGCGGCAACCACTTCAGAATATATTTATAATCGTTAAAATTGTTCACTTAAAAATTATCGTTAATATTGTACACTTAAAATACACGAAAACAATAGTTAATAGAAATACAAAATACCGTACAAAAATAGTTCATAAAATATTTTAACGAATTATTTATATTATTGACGAGTTCACACAAAAACAATTGTCAAACGAAAATGAATTTATGTAAATATTCAGTTCGGTCATGCAATAATCACGTTAAAAGCTGAACAAACTTAACTCTACAGACGTTACACTGAGACTGACATTTCCAATAAGTACATTCTGCAACTTTCGGGGGGGTTCCTGTTAATTTTTGTATTTTACAGCTGTTTGGGTCTGGGTTGCAATCATATTAGAAGCGTATGCGTACGTAAAACGTGTCAGAGAACGCTGCAAGAATTATGTCAAATGGTTTTATGGGCCTGCTATGAACCCAAGAAGAAGTTTGAATTGTTTTACTACCTTGTCGGCCGACCGCCGCGCACCGTCGAAAAGGCCATAAAACCGTTCGCATACGGCAGATGCATCGGCGCGGCTTTGTAAGTGCGAAATAATATTTTCATCTTTTAACATTTTTTTATTTTGCTATAAATTTACATAAATGTATTGGCATTTTTTCGGGACAAAAATGATTTTGTTATAAATATTAACGGGATTTCGTTATATAAATGCATTTTTGTATGAAAAATTGGTTTTAGGGACTAAATTTCAATTTTTTTTTCGATATACGTCATTTTTCGCTATATCGGGTTTCGTTATATCGCGGTTTTACTGTACATATAAAATCAATCTTATCGAAAAATATTGTTCTTGCTACTATATTAAAATGACACGGGACTGCAGAAATAACACACAAATGGAGGGAAAACATGAATTCCGGGCATGTAAAATCGGGGTTAGCATAAATGTTAAATCTGTCTTGTCCATTAATTAAATAATTGTTCAAAGTGTAATTTATTTATATTTTGTTTTTTATACTTACAGGCCAAAATGATGAAAATCTTACACGAGGAATCGGAAGGTCTCGTCCGGAAAGAGGCTGCAAAAGTTGTGGCCAATATGTATGAATGTAAAAAGTTTGCAGCCACCATCTTGGACGATGTGTTTTTCACAATGTTTTACTCCGCAGTAAAGGATCTTCACTGGGAAGTTCAAATCACAGCCTTAGACTTCTGGAAAAAAGTTATAGCTAGCCAAATGTCTCATCAAGGAATGATAGACGGAGTCTTCCCCTCCGTGACATTCTCAAAAGAGAATCGTAAAATTGTACAACTTAATGAAATGGAAATTAAAAAAAGGTTAAAAAAGATTTTGAACGAACTCGCACTTAGAGGCGGACTTGGAGCTCTACTATGCTGCATGGATGATGAATCTGATATAGAGGTTATGGAAAAAGCTTTAGAAATAATTAACGATATGATGCAGCTGCTTGAGAAGTATAATGCAACGGAGATCAACTCTATACCTGACACTTCTGTCAGAGTCCCTAGGCCAGTTTTTGATGAGAAATTTTTGAAAAATGATGATGTAGCAAAGATCAGCAAATATAGAAATAAAGCGGATGTACGAAACGAGGGAGCTACTTGCAAGGTACTCATCTCGAAGAGTAGCGAATCGGCTTCTGATAATATTATCGAATCAATCTGCAACATGGACGATGTGAACCTCTTGGCTAACTGCTACAATAATCAGATGAAAGTCAACCAAGCCGAGAAGAATAATAAATATGATTTTGCTAAAACTAATGGGGTGAAGGATGTCAGTAATATGTTCATTGAACCCGAGATTTTTATTAAAACTATACAGGAGACCAATTATAAAAAGATTATAGAGGATAAGAAAAACTGGAGATCTGGAATTTCGACGAATATCAAATCATTAATTGAAGATATTCTTGCTGTTTACAAGACATCGGAAGTTAATAGCATGGATTGTTATTAAACTCATCATCGCGGGAGCGTACTTCATTTTATATTATATATCACCTGATTTTAATATTATGTTTATTGACAGTATTTATATTGAAATTATAGTACATCAATTTTTTTGTTTTCTTAAAAAAAAAAATCAGAAATTTCAGGTTCAAACTTTATCTGTGGCTGACCTTATGAGAAATTATTAGACGTCAGAGATATGACATTATGAGTTTTAATAGGGAAGGCCTCTGACGCTCCACGTAAAGATAATGTATACATTTGTTGATTACTGATATACAATTAACATAAAAAATTACGCAGTATGTACATTTAAAGTCCCCTGATCAAAAACCCATCAAATTTACTCTCACCTACACACTATGTTATAATTTTATATATTTGGTGTAATGTAAACGGTGAATCAACTATGTACTATGAAAAGTATATAATATTTTGTATGTATTTGATACTTGTTTGATGAAGTAGTATGTTTTCCATTTATTCTATTGAACATAATAAACAAATGAAAATTACTGCCTATTAAAAATATATTAAATGCATGCAAAATACTAGAGCAACAAAATAGACTTATTTGCAATACTTAACGTACTTTACTTGACATGGTGACGATGAATTATTGGTGCCACGTAACAGATATCGTCCATTGATCTATTAATAAAATACATGTATTATTTCTTTTACCTGTGTCTTTATTATTTGTGGAAGTCGCATTACAGTAAGAATGTGCCCGAGTGTCGAAAAATTTAAAACCATGCAGTAAGAATTAGTACACTTCTTTTTTTGAAATGAAATAATTATTTTAATATTAGTGGTTTGTTAAAATTTATTAATTACCAAATATTTATCCCATAAAGTAGCAACAGTATGGCTTCAGATAAGCTGCACTTTGCAACAATTTATAAGAAGTATATTGAAATTAAATATTTATCTTGTAATTCTATTTTAATTAATTATTCTATTTTTTTGTTTTTCATATGATGTTTCGTCTGGCAGTAGAGCCTAGAGATTAAGTGGTCATGGGTTGGAGCCTCGTCCCAGGAAACCATCAAACAGTCCTATTGTCATAGCTCAAGCGCTTTACTTAGTTTTAAAGTAATAAAAACATTGATATGTAAATTTATTGATGTGTAAACATCATTGCTTACATCCCGTTCCCCTAAGAAAAAATTTAATACTAGAGTAATGTCAGAAAAATGTGTCATACTCTTTATCAAAATAACTACGTATTTTATTTGGTACCAATAAAAATGACGAACACACGCTTTCACACTTTAGAAATTTACATGCCGCAACTCTCGCATGTTCGAAAATTAATATATGTATGTTTTAATACAATGCTAAGCGATCGTTTTCTAACAAATGAAATAACTAACCAAATTCCATACCTGCCTTCCTTCCCAGTAAGCTGTACACATACACATGTAATGTTTAAACAAAATTATAAGAGTATTAATTATACTCGATTTAAAAAAATACTATAATTTAAATATCAAATTTTGATTTATTTCCCAATAAGTATACAGTTTATTTGCACATGCTTGCAAAATGGTAATATAAATCAATGCCGTAATGTTCTTGTAACATTGCGTGAATTTTAAAATGATATGTGATATGAAAAAGTTGGAGCTTTAAATTAATTTTAGGTTCTTAAAAGTTGCCTACTTTTAATGTGTATTATTTACAAGTTTTGTTATATAATTTTAAGTACATGCAGGCATTCCAAAATACGTAAATTATAACTCCTGAAATTAACTACGATAGTGTAATTTCTTCATTAAAGCGATGAACTAGTATAAATCAAACCATTGTTTATATTAATTTATAGACTTTACTTCTGTCTTACCTGGTGCAATCCAGTAACAAATATTTAAACTTTTTTTCTTCTCATACACAGAAATGAAATAGAATATACATACTTTGTTACAAAAATACCTTTGTGTTTAAAATAAGGAATTTAAATATTTTCCCTCATGATTAAAATATCAACCTTTATTCATTATTTTATTAATTTTTAACTTTTATTATATACATTATTTGTAATTAATCATAGCTTTAATTAACCATTTGTTCTATGAAAATCAGGCCCGGTACTTCAATTGTTTTGGGGACCTCCTAGGTGACATAAGAGCATATGAACCCTAAAATCATCTGTCTAGAAATCTAACTTGTAAAATCTTTTCTGCAGCCTTGTAAATAACAAGCATTAATGCTCCAAGATAATTTAAAACAAAATACCAATTTGTTTAATAAAAAGTGCATCAATAGATTTGCAGTGAATGGGAAAAGAGTCAAAATGCGACGAACGCGAGTGAGCAGACACTTGCACTTTTTTTTACTTACATACTTTTACTATACGTAATTCAAAAAAACAAAATAATCCAACCATTATCTCGACTTTGGGGCCCGGTACTATAGTCCCCCTAGTTCTAACTACAGCACTAGTGTCCTAATCAATTAGCCAAGCAAACTAAATAATTAACTTAATTTATCTGAATGTATATCTTTCCATTTAATTTGTATTAAAATATCACAAATAATACTGTTTTTTAAAATATAAATCATTTTTCTTCTAAATTGTTTTTGCTTGTCACAAAAAATTGTGTTTTTTCAAATCAAAAAGAAAGATGGGTATTGTTTTAATGTTATTATATATTTACTTCAATTTCACTTAATTTCTAAGTCACTTAGATGACATAGTATTATGAAGCCATAAAAAGAAACATCAGCCCAAGTTGCGTAATCTCACAAATTTTTTATTTAAAAACCATATTTTGTGTTGTATATTCACGAGTGGTTAGAGCAACCCTCAAAAGTAAACGCTGAATAAGTTCAGTCAACGTCATCTCCGGTACCCCAACAACAATTAATTGTTTTTGTATATGTTGTAATTTCAGTTGAATGATGTATTCTATTTACACAGTCAAATGCGAAATTAAATTTACATTTTGCGTTAAATTTAGTTTGCATTGTATTTAGCAGTACATATTTCGGATAAGTTATTCGTATTTGTACACTTACAGACACTCTAGAAGTACTGAAAATTGAAACAATGTACAAAGCAATCCTTTAATAGGAGTGTACTAATTTGTGATGCACATAATGTACCATTTCTCGAATGATAAAATGAGCGACTGGCGGTAAAATGGTGATCATGGCATCCCATAAAATATCTAAAACTTAGTTTTTCAGTCCGATGCAATCCCCTTAATACTGTACCACATGTCTCTTATAAAAAATGAACGATCTTTACCAATAGACGACAGTAGCACATAATAATAGTATCCCATCAATTTAAAATTATTTTTTTTTTTTATCAATTAGAAAGTCGCAAACGTCTAAAATTCTCATTTTGGTGGATAACATGTCCTTGTCGTCAGCTTCTCAAATGCAGACTAGTGACACATTTTAAACTAAAATATTTTATTATTTCATTGAGTACTATTTGATATACCTACTGTGTAAAATTATCAAATTTGTGATATATTTTTTTTCAAACGAACGTGTAAATCGTAGGCGTTACTTATTATATTCAGTTTTTTATATTATTATTGAATATATTTTAATTTTTTAAAAGAAATATTCTAGTCCAAACCACCTGAATTGATAGTAATAAATTTATCACAAATCTAAAAAGTAATATTTTGCCAGCAAACTTGAAACTGAATAGACAGAAGAATCAGGACGCTGGTGGTCTTTTTCATTCCTTGTATGTCTATCTGATCCACTTTAATATATGGTCACCAAAAATGGACTCTTACGGAGAGAAATCAAGAACCTAGGCTACTGTTTTAGGGGACTACCAGGAGTAACATTAATAGACTGAGTGAGGTGCACCAAAATAAAAGAAGTCCCTGGCATGGATCCCCTACACTGCACGCTACTACTTTCTACACATAGAAAGATCTCAAATAATGCCAGTGGAACGATTGTACGTTCTTGGCAATTGGGAATAAGTTGGGAAAAACTGCAAACAATGACTATTGAAGACAGATTGGGCCTTGATTGGTCAACAAGTATTGGAATAGCGCAAGATAGGGGAAGATGGAAGCGCCTTGTCGAAACTTTGGCCCCCCCGGCTCTAAGGGGACAAAGATGATGAATACATTTCAAACTAAATCACTGTGATTTTCTCTGAAAACTGAATTACAGTAATATGTACTCATCTGTCTAAAATTTTGTAAATTTATCTTATTAACCTTGTAGTTGTAAGATAAACTGCATGTTTGAATCCATCCATATTTCATCTGGTTCATAAAAACATCATATTTTATCATTTGTGCGAATTATATGAATATGGATCGTAATTATGTTCATGCAAACATTATTTCATCTAATTGCTTTTGAAACATTAAAAATACTGTAAAAAAAGTGCCGGAACGCTGTTCCACCATGTTACAAGACAAAAAAGCACTCCATGTAAGAGATTGCATTTCAATTTTAACGTTGTACTTTACCTGAATGAAAATATTTTTAAATCGTAAGTAATTCATACATAAGATATTAAAAAGTAGCGATATATGCATAATTTGGTTGTGGCAGTGAGGGAGGGGGTTGTCCATATGGCAGTGTGGGGTGATTATTTTCCTCAGGGTCCTAGAGTGCAAATGATCAAAATTTGAAACAAATAGCATTCAGTGCATATTGATATCCTGGGGGGAGCTTAGATAGGTTATAGGGTGCAGGATTGTAATAGCCAGACGTACGTTTAATTTAATTTATATGTATATTCAATGGAAATGAAAACCTACAATTCTAAACATTATATTGCTACCGTGTAGCCGTATTATGAATTTTGTATTAATTATCCACACAAACTGCTAAAAAATTCACATGAAGCAATAAAATAATTCTAATTTACAGATTATAGAGGGTTTGTATCATATGAAATGTTCACCTTTGTCATGTTTTACTTACATTTATGGAATTAAGTAAAAAAAAAATCTATTTTTGTAAGTTAAAATGATGTATTTTTATAAAATAAATCAAATTTTTTATTCTAAATTAAAAGTATTTGCCGATATTTACTTTAACCGTGTTACTTTCAATCTGGTATTATATTATTTTAGTTAGCAATCTCAATAAACACAAATAAGCAATCATGCAGAGTAGTTTAAGAAAAAAAATGCATTAGATAATGGCGTAAGGAGTTAGTTAACAACCTGACTGTTTTGTTACATATTCTAATCCCAGTTGAAACTATATTTTACAAGATAACCTAACAGTCGCAACGTTTATACTGGATACTTTTTTCTTTCGCACTAATCTCTATAATATTTTAAAATAAAATACACTCATTACAAATAATAATTCTGATGTCTTATTTGTACACAATATGTGAATTTGCTGATCATATATTCCACCTAAGTTCATTTTTTATGTGTAAAATAATAATTATATGCAATTGTTGAATTTACGAAATTATTTGATTTCAACCTTAAAATCCCTTTTATATTTTTAGGTAATCTGGTAACTTGATAATCTTTGATATAACGAGGCAACTGTTAGAAACATTTGAAGTGTTTTTTTCTCGCTAACGTTTGAATATAATTTTATAAATACAAATGGTTTAACAAATATAGATTTTATCTCTCTAAAGATTCAGTTTGTGTAATGTATATCTATAGAGTAATATATATCTTCCTAGTGCAGGTAAATTTTTTTTTGTCTTGTAAATGTTTTCTCTAGTAAGATCCACATTAAAATCTGCCACTATGATGGCCAAAAATGTTAGCTAAAACAAAACCGTATAATAGCAGAATCAACATTGTCTTCAGCCTGTCCATCCACTGCTGGGTATAAATAGTGATGAACTAAACTGATTGGTATTCAATTAGAATGATTGGACCAGTGATTTCTCGCCAAATTGAATTGAATCTTTTTAATTGAACACAAATCTTACAATCAAATCACAATTGTGATTTAGCTCATCACTAGATGTAGGCCTCTCCTAATGTTCGCTTGTCTCCTTTGCCTCCCGTTCTGTGCATCCAGCTGCTTCCGCTCATAGAGCTGGTGGCCAATCCACACCTCTTGTTCCCGTTTGGAGTCTCCATTCCATCACCTTCCCCTATTGTCCATTCTTCAGTATTCCGGTCAATTGGCAGAGGTATCTAGCCGATTGCCATTTTAGCTTGTACACTCTTTGAATACTGTCAGCAGCTTTGGTTAATCATTTCATATGTTGTGTGATCGCTTGAGGACACGCTGAGCATTACTCTTTTAATGGTTCACTGTGCTATTTCTAACTTACGTATTAGCATCCGCATCCAAGTTTCGGCACTGGTTGCAGACTAATTTTGAAGCAATGCGGTTTGAACATTTCTTTTAACTTCCCGAATGCTGCACAGCCTAATTATATCTGTTTTTTAATTTCTTTGTTTAAATTGTCTCCCAAACTGTACGACTTTACATGATAAACATACTCCTCCACTTTCTCTATAGGATTGCCAATCAATTAATCAATATTGGTTTATGGAGCGTATAGTTATTCATTGGTATTTTTGTTGTCCATTTTCAGACCAGTTTGTTCCTGAAGGTTTTCTGCCGGGATGTTTACATCATCAGCAAACTAAGATATGAAATTATCTCTTCGATATATTGTCTTCCTTTCTTATTACTTATTTATAATAACCCAGAATAAACTTTATGTAAAATCTAACGACAATAAAAATCTATGTTTCTAAACATTAAATGTAATGCTGCCGTATAGCTTTATTATGAATTTTGTAATAATTTATTATCAATGACATCAGTCATGTCACAGTGTTTCTGAGAACAGAATAAGTCTTCATACTAGTGATGGTTAAACTAATATTGTGACGGTGATCGTGTTCGATTGTAATAATAATTAGTAACTTATTATTTATAATTCTTCGAGTAATCACTGGTACACAAGAAACCAAACCTCCAACAATTAAATCTCAGTTACCGATCATCGTTACAATCAAACACGGTCACAATAACAGTTTTTCATCACTACTTACCGAGTTGAGAATCCAATATTTCTGATGTGAGATGTGTATATATACTACATAGAATGCATGTCACATCAACATTCTTACTATTTTTTCAAACTAAGCTAGCCACTTGCATTATGAAATTGGATTAAGTAAGTCTCCCAGGAAGAGCCTCGAACTCCCAATCAGCGTAGCATATACTGAATTAAACAGGGAAAATATAAATGAAAAAAAATCTGCTTTATAAACATTTTATTAAACAAAAAAGATTACAAGCTTTCAACAAGAAATATTTTATTTTATAATATTATTACTCACTAAGTTTTGAGGATTTTTTCAGCTTCTTGAAATATTCCAGGCACTTATAATGAACTTATATTATTGTATAATTCAATTTCAAATCAAGCTAGTGTCAAATATTATTTTCTCCTTATAACCGAGTGATGTGTCGTGTCCCAGGTGCAGACTTCAATCATATTTATTATACTTACTAGCAGAGAGCAAAGATCATAATTTATCAATTATTTGTTCAAAACTTTATAGAACATAGTTATAACAATCCAACATAATGTATACATATTTGTGTCTGAAAAATATTAATAATAAAATCACTAAAATCACAATGGAATAAAATTTGTGTCCAGCGTTACATAAACCGCGCATCAGTTTCCTTTAATCAGCAAACTCTGATAGAAAGATCACGACACCCCGTCATGAAATATAGAAAAGGGTCAAAGTATCAGCGTGTTCGAGAATTTATCTCAGTTTAGAGTTTGAGCATTAAATTTCATTGAGAATAAAAATTGTCTGACATGTTTTTCTTTGATCATTGCTTTGCATGTAAATATTTATTGAATCTGCACGATTTATTAAAATAACTATACTAAAGTTATACATACATAATCATAATAGCACCTACATATTAAAGTAACTCAAATAGAAAAACAAATTCAAATAATCAACCCCCATAAAAAAGTAATAAGGTTAAAATATTCTTGTAAAAAAAGAAGTTGACTTCGCCTTTACTATATATTTTATAAAACTAGTAATCAAGAATTTGACTATTGAAAATATTTGCGAGTGTTCTACTAATATTAGCTATGCTACGCTAGGAGTACAATTCATCATGAAAATATATTAAAAAACAAAGTATAATTATTAAGTAATAAAATTTAAAGGTTATAAGAACATGTTGAATATTAAGCAAAATGCTAAATTAATCAAATTAAATCTTTGGTCACATAATGTCAAAAAAAACAACAATATTTCTCAAAGAATTTAATTATTATAACAAGGAATATACTAACATGAATAATCCCATATTAAAAATTAATATTTGACATAAAAATATACATGCATAAAAGAGAGAATTTGGCACAAGCTTTCTTCAAAAAATTTCATAAATTTTAAATAATAGATTCAAAATAGAGATTTTCAAAAATAATTTTCACCATTTTTCAATACATAATTCCTATTTCATCAATATATAAAATGAAGAGTAGAAATTATTTTTTAGTAAGATTTTCTGCACAGCACTGGCAACTCTCTCTCTCTTTCGTACATCTATTTGATCGAAGTGCTTTCAAATTACGCAATATTATTATTCTTATGTTTTATTCACCGTTTCAATTTGTCAATAAAAAAATATCATTAGGATTCAACGATAACAAGGTTTTGTAAAATTGCCCAAAATTATTAGCGTTACGAGAATTACTAAACTCACTAAAGCTTGTCAAGCTTGTAACCAAATTTTTGTATAATTTATTTCCTTGAAATTCTGTAAGATTGTAAACAAATTTCCTTTGATCTACATCTAAATTCATCAAGCGTCATCTGTATGACATTTGACTGTTAACAAATTCATTTTACCAGAAATAATTGCAATCAGTTAAGTAAGAGAATTTGAATGTCATTTATTGAACAATGCATCCAAAAGCTTTACTCATAAACAACCAAACATTGTTAAATGAGAGAGAGAGAGAGAGATGTTCACCAGCTAAAACAGGCGTACCTTTGCCATATATTTTGCAGTGTTATTTCAACCCTATGGTCCGGGTGATCTGTTCATAGAGCGTCCAAGCCATTGCGGTCATGAGTGTGCGTCGCAGCATTCTGGGCACGACTCCCTGGAGATATCCCGCGGCTCCGTGGTTCTGCTGGACATACAGGATAGCACTGAGGATGGTGGGAAACTTGTCGGGATAGAGCTGCATTCGAGTTTTAATGACGTCGGCTGGATTTGTGACGACTGATGATAGAACGCCGGCGATTATTCCACAAGAAAAGTGCAAGATGCTGGCCTGCGTCGGGGACTGAAGCCATTCTGTTGAAAAAATATTAATTGTTAAAACACCAGTTTCATTCTATCATAATAGAGAATGAAGTTTATACTGTATAAAAAATACATCTACTACAGTCCGACCAATGTAAATTGGTGAGCGGTGACTTTTCAAACTAACATTCCTTCCGTCTGCATGAGGCTCTTTCCCTCTTCATAAGGTTCAGTATGTGTACAGTGGCACCCTCCGCCGTTTGTCAGTTTACGTTGGTCATTCTATAATGTTTTTCCTCAACTTTAATGATAGACTGTCATTTGAAATCAGGGAAAATTATTATTGTACTTTAATAATAATTTCACTACATAAGACAACAAAACCCAGCTTATCTAAATCTACCATGTACTTGCAATATATTATAATAATTACATCATAGTGTATTCATGAATGTAAAGAAACTAATTAATCAAGTTTATATATGTTACCGGGTTTGTAATGATAAATAAAAAATGTAATAACCTTTGGGTATGGATTGCTTGCCCTTGGTGTAGAACATGAGGTAGAGGCCTGAGAAGGGGGCGTCCCGAGCGAGGGTGGCCCCCAGCCCGCAGTACAGCCCCCTCGCACCCTCGGAGTGCCGGATGGAGCGTAGGGCTCCCACAACACTTTTATAACCATACATGCCAGACTCGAATCTGTAAGAAAAATTCAAAAGATTAAAATTTGTATTTTAGAAATCAGACATTTTCAACCTCAAGTTCTGTTCAAATAATATGAATATAAATAGAATGTTTATTTTATGGTCATATTGGCAATACTGACTTTTTATTATTGATTTCTTTTCCTTGAAAACAAGCAAGGTTAATATAGTGCAATTAAATTGATATGTTTATAAATAAACACATGTATATATCGAAATGGATTAATAAATCCAACATATATTTGTCAATATTATGTTCTCACAAGTTTCTGAAAATATATCTATCGCTCTAAGAAACAACACACTAGAAATATTTATATATCATGTATTTCAGGAGAGTCAAATAATTTTTACATAAGATTTACGGGATAGTGGTAATGAAATAACATCGCTTTGTCAGTTGAGTGCAGACCTTGATCATTTATGGAACAGACTATGCAAACTAATGATAACCAGCGTAAAATAAACAGAATATAGAAATTTTATAGGAATTACCTGGTCTTAACAACGGTGAACGGATTGAGGGTAATCCCGGTGACAGTCCTGGCAACTATCCCCAATCCCACGGCCTGGAGGGCTCCCAGTTCTTGCCCCCCCTGAGCCTCGGTGACCTTTCCCTTGAGCCAGTGCAGCGAGGAGAAGTATAGACCAACACCAGGCACGCAGCGAGTTATGGACTGTAACAAGATAAAGAAATTGTTATTTATATTTAAGTGTATGAGAAATTTTATATAAATAAAAAACTATAATGCAGTGTCAATTCTTTCTGATTAGTGTAAGAATGAAATTAGTGCACAGTGAAATTGTCTACATATATTTTGGATATTTAAAAATGAAACAGTAAAGTAATATACAATCATGGAGTTGTATAATATTAGAAATTAGTTGATTAATATCTGTTAAGATGAGTGATAAAAAAGTCCTCCGGTTACCAAGAAATTCAGGGTTCAACTCTTATTTTGTGAATCCGTTGAGTTTTTTCCTCCATTTTTCAATGCTTAAGTGTTTAGTTATGTATATGTTATGTTCTTTTACACATATCATTACTTTTTAGAGGGGTTCTTAGGTTAGAAATGCACTACATGGATTGATTAAAATAACATGTTAAATAATCAATGTCTCGGTTTTACTAGAGTAACAAGACCGGATAGAGTTGAGAATAAGTACGTCACAAAGGTAGAAGAAGCCTGAGAAAATATGGTGGATTGTGGAGACCAGACGATCATATCATCAAAATATACAGAATGAAATTAAGAATGTATATGTCAGGAGACTGCAGAACAGAGCGTCCTGGCGCTTTCATACAAAGAGAGCCGACCCCAAATAAACGGAAAAGAAAAAGGTGAAGAAGAAGAATCAATATATTGGTTTAATTTAACCCCAATGACAAAGAATTGCGAAATCACAAGAAAAAGAAAAACTTTTCCATTTACTAGAGATGTAGAGATAAAAGATTTTGCTATCTAATTGGGGTAAACATTGCTTAAATTTATTTATAGTATTGATGTGATTGTAACAGTGTTAGTTGTGACTGTATGAAAAAGATTCACTATCTCTTTCGTGCATTATAACGTTTCATATTTACACAGCATATAAAACTTGTTATCAGACAATAACCACTAGCGGACAGATACAAAACTCTAAATGCTGGGCAAACGGAAACACAGTTTTCTTATCACTAATTGAGTAAAAATTTTGACTCGTGGCTTGATTTCAATTGAGAATGCTCTATTTAAATGATTGTATGATGCATATTTAACTAATAATAATACTGTATTTAATGCAAACATTAATCTATCTTATATTATTATTTATCAATATTCTTATAAAACCTGATGACTAAATATTATTAGATTGTTCTGAAAGTAATGGTTGATTTGGAAATGTTAATTAATTTGTTTTTGTTTAACTGTTAGGAATATGTATTGAATTTTAATCTTAAAATCGGCAATTATTTCCGGAACAACCTAATAATTAAATCATTGGAAATGAAAGATACTCTAGTAATTCTTTCTAAATCTGACCATTTCGCAATAACCGTGTGAGCATTTTGATAGTTAACCCTAACTTGAACATGCAAGTTTTTATTGTGAATCCCGATTAATTATTTACAAAAAAAAATGTTGGTAATTTTTTGTACTGATTTGGCGGTGTGTACCTTAAAAGTGATTTCTAACTTTTTTAGTAAAAATATACAAAGTAGTGCTAATATTTGTTGCTGATTGAATACTAATACATCAAAGATGCTCAAATATTTAAAAGGAAAAAATTGTCTATGAATTGAATGATTGTCTAGAATAAAAATATATATAAACTCACCGGCATCATGCCACGCCATAATCCAATAATCTGGTCTTGTTTCACAATGTTACTGAAAACATGGATCATTCCATTTTGAGTACGGCCTCTGCAAAAGAAGAAGTTTATTAGAAAAGAGCCAGGTTTCCAGGAACTAAATAATTCTCCAAAGGAACGAAGCAAATAAAGAGCACTAATTAGAAAGAATTTTGTTACTGCAATTTAAAATTTGTATTAGAAAGTAATATTTAAATAAGGTACTTACTCCACAGCTGTCTGCACAGGAAGCGAAGCACTCTGAAGCCTAGTCTTAACGAGATCTAGCGGTTGAAACAATATTGTGCTGAATGTCCCAGAAAATGATCCCGCCAAAAATGCCTTAAGAACGGGGTGATACTGAAAGAATAAAAATTTTCTATAGCTTTTCTGCAAACTGACACAACATTATAATCAGTAAGAAATGTATAGGTCATTTTTTCCCATCAAATGGACAGTAATATTTTCAATAATGCGTTAGTAAATTTATAAGCGGGAGATTAACTTACACTAATATCCATTTTGTAAAGAAGTGATTCTTGAAATGTCAAAGAGAGTCACGTCGATCCCAGGTATTACAGAATCAAAATTCAGTCTAGTCGGTAATATCAGGGTTGGATAATTTCCAGGAAGATTAAATTTCTTCAAATAGAAAACCAATCGATGAGGAAGTCAGAGAGTCGGGACTGTCAGTCGAAATTTTTTCAATCAGGAATAAACACCACTCCAAAGTATTTTTTGTGCTTTGTATGCTTGAACTGCAAAAAAGCTGTTAATATTAAGAAACATATGTCTTTAGACAGGTGTCTTAAATATAACAGCGGGTGACAGTGGTCGTATCCGAATAGTCGGAGTAGTAGATGGGGTTCACACGGAAAAGGCTGATATGCATTTTGTCTTCCAAGGTATCCAAAAATTGAGTCATGAAAGTTAAACTCTATGTGCTTCACTTTTGATGTACAAAAGCGTGTGAAGAAATATCAGACAGCTTGCTGTTTATTTGTAGCTTTCTGTTTTTGGGCAATCCAAAAAATATCTATATATCGCTTCAATCAGATCACTTTGGCACTGCTCTTGTGTGGGAACACACTAATAATTAAGATCCTTCATTGAGAAGCGATGCATTTATATCCTTGTGATGATAATTTCCGGCAACGCGTTGAATGAATAATTCAATGTAAAAATATAATCACGATGAATATTATTCAAGAAGGTATAAACTAGTACTTCAGAGCAGTAAAGCAACTGTACGTATACTGATAAATATTTTAATGTGTCGAGTTTATATAAAGGCGGGTCGTGTTATCTCTTAACGGCCACTCGCAGAGGGGGCCCAGCGCGAGAGGGGGCAGTCAGAGATCGTACTTGCACTGAACCGTATAAACTCCGTTTCATTTTTATAGACGCAAGTGTTGGCCAGTCATGTGGCTTTGAATAAAAGAGGTCGTTTCACTTATATTTATTTAATTTATGCGTGAAATATTAATGAGTTTGGATTGTTGTGAAATTCAAACATACAAATCATAATACAGAGTTGAAATAAATCAAAAAATCCAGTGCTTAGTGGATATAGATGACATTGAAAAATAACACCAATTTACATGAAAAATATAACATCAGTGAGATAATGAAATGTGAGACGTATAATATTGATTTCACTATAAGAATATAAAAACTAAATCATTCATAATGAAATTGGTGTCAAAATAGTTTAAAGCGATAGGAAGGAGGATGTACATCATGACATACATTCAAACTTTTAATTATTTGAAAAAGAATATGTTTTTGAAATCATATTATATTGACCCCTCCAAAGTAAAGTACCATAAATTACAAATATGTAGGTAATTTTTAATCATTTTAGTATTTTGCATATACACACATATTTGATACTTATTTTAAATGACAGTATATTTTCGTACGTTCCATCGTATTCTATTGACCACAATATATATATATATACAGTTAAATCTTGATCAATAGTTTTCCCGCATATATCGTTTATTTCTTCCAGTCCCAAATTAATTTCATATAAAACTCCCAAAAACAGATCGCATGGATCATTCTTCTATGCATAATTTTACCGCATTAATCGTTTTAATTACGCAGCATACTTTGTCACTAAATGCATGGTTTCGATTAACGGCACTCGTAAACAATGAGCAGTACTTTCGAGAGAGAGAGAACGCTGACTGCCGCTTGACATTATACAATACAAAGTTAAATTTTTTTAAATGTTTGCTTCTGTGCAGCTTCCTAATTAAATTTTTATTTAAACATATTCATTTACATGTGAAATATATATGTTTTTTAGAATATGTATTAAAAATATACTTTTTTCTATATTCCCGCATTCACAGTTAATTTTACTAGGTCCCTTCAAAAACTATAGATAGAGGTTTCACTGTATATATATATTTAAATACTGCTACTTAAAAATATATCAAACACATACAAAATAATAGATTAACTAAATTACCTGTTTGTTAATTATGATGCTTTACCAAGAGGTTGATATATAATGTATATCTTTAAATAATTTGTCTAATATACGGGTACTACTGACTTACAACACTTAGATAAATTAAATTATTTAATAAAAGAAGACAGCAATTTGAAAATTATATGAACACTAGGTTGATATTTGCACAAGTGGTAAGTTGTATTTGTTCACAGACCAGTAAATTAATAGACATGAAATAAAGTGTACATATAGGTGAGGGGTTTGGAATATTATTTGCGGGATGAGAGGCATTCTACAAACATTCTTGGTGGAAACATAAATCCGATAGTTTATGACACATTTATGCAACGGTAAAAGTATTTGCTCTTCGAAAATTAAATCTTTGTGTAAACAAAATATATTTCTTTCATTAATGCATATTATATTGTCAGGGTTTAAATTTTCATTCCAATCGAGTCATATTTTTACAAAAGTCACAGAGCTATTTGATTACATAAGTGGTATCAAAGTGATCACGTGGGTAATACCGAAATGAAAAATATTGGGACAAGGAATTTGCATTAGTTCATATTTATATATTATATTTGGAGGTCTGTTTATTTGTTATAATTGACTAGTATGTGCCTAAATTTTTTATTACTGAAATAAATATTACATTACAATATAAAAATAATAATAGATTTCAACAACATAATATTATATAATGGATGGAAAAATTTAATATGAATTGAATCAAAAATGAAAATAGATACATACATCATAATAATAATAAATAAATACAACATTGATTTGGCAGTTACTTTATGGATTACAGTTACATTTAATTTTTGAACTAGTTCAATTTACACCTGCAGATGGGAAGGACTGCTCTTCCCGAAACTAGTCATGATACAACTTAAAAAAATGTGTGTGCGTAGTGTAGTACTAAGTGAAAATAAAAATGATATATTTTTTTAAATTATGAATAATTACATTTCAACATTATAATATAAAGGATAGAAAAATTAAAAGGCAATTGTATTAAAAATGTATCACCAGCGTTGCTCAAATAAATTGAAAATATAATATGGCAGCATTGTGTCAATTATTTAGAAATGTTAGATAAAATTAAAAAAATAAAATATTAAATACTAAATTAATGTATTAATTATAAATAATACATTAATTTAGTATTTAAAATATCACAGACCTACGTTCTGAATAATTACAACTTCACAATAAGAATGTGTTTTCCTTAATAAATAAAATATTCATTTTGTATTTGTATATTTTGCAATAAATCTAGTTTTATCATTATGTATTCAGTTTTAAACTTTGCTCTTGAAACTTATATGAAGGACGGTGAAAAATTATGCGCACAGTTAACATTCTAGAATATTTTTATCAGTAGTGAACATGTCAGTATAAATGCTATACAGCTTGAAATAAATCATTCAGTTTGAAAACCTGGCTAACTCTTAATTTAAAGCGTGTAGGTAAAATCCATTCCAAATATTGATTGCACCGAGAATTTTCAAACACAATCCAATACATAAAACAGTTTGTTAAACATTTATAAATCCGCTGTTTAATACTATTTATTTGAAATATATTTAATATTATTATGTCTTTTAAACAAAAAAATACTATGTAATTACAAAACAGATCACAAAACGGTAACATTGTATATTTAAATCGATCTTTATACGCAAAATAATAAATTGAAGCTATCACAATAATTTTGAATGTGGAGTATCGCTAATGGTATATGTAGGTACTAGGTACTTCAATAAATTATTTAATTTTCGATCGATTAATTCAAATGACAACACTCATATTATTTTATTCCACAATATTAATATGACAAAACATGGATATGGGTTCTTTTTGACAGCCTGCTTCGAATGCGAGAAAATCAACCATTTTATTGTCATCTCTTTCTATCAAAACCATCCTCTCTGGCAAGATTTACATAACAAATAACATCTTTTAGTATTTAGGTGATAAGTAGTTTAACTATTAACCTCATCTTGAAAGAGCATGTAATTCACATAGAATTTCTTGACTTACAAACTAGAAAAATTAGAGTACCTCCTTTTCTACATTTTCTATCCCAAATACTATTTCCAATAGTCTTTTTGGATTGCACCACTAATTACGTGAAGCACATATAATGAATGATAATGTATTTGGAATGAACATAAAAAACACGCTTTCCTTTCTAATCCAAATTAATTCATTAATACGCAAAGCATTTTCAAAATCGATGTTCCCTTATCAATATGAATTTTATTTACCTTTTAAAGTACAAAATCATTATTGTGATTTATGTATGAACATGTAAATGCCCATTATTAAACGTAACACAATCGAAAGGCAAAACTATGCATAAAAAAATTCACCACACCTGTGAAGTTGCAGTGAAGTGTTGTGTCAAATCTACACACATATCTCGTATTAGTGATAATTAATCTTTAAAAAACTTTATATTCAAACACTAGTTATACAAAAATGTTTAATGCGATATAGATACTGATGACCAGCGGTGGGAAATTTTATTAGAAAATAATGATTGTATCAATTACTGGTGAGTTTATGAATTCAATTATTAACACACACAATGAATTTTGAGACACGACTTCAAGCCCGAATTATTGAACAACAATGTGGTTTTTTCACTGAAAAAAAACTTTTATATAAACAATAACGTAAACATGTGTAAAGCAAAATAGCAATGATTTGTCACCTCGTGTGAATTGTATAACATGAATGGGGTGAGATATGTTTATTTTTATTTTGGCATTTAAAAAAATTATGTTAGTCAATCTAGTTCTGAATCTAAAAATATAAAATAAATTTGTTGAAAATTTATATTTATGGTACCTTACATATTTTCTAAATGCTATAATGATTGAAATAAACTGCAGTGCAATAGACTTACTATGAATGGGGTTCTTTTCGTATTATATGAATCATACAAAACTTTGAATTAAATTAAATTAAGACACATCTAATTAAAGTTTTTTTTCTTAATAAAAAATAATAATAACATTGGATAATTTTAATATCGCTGTTTTCGTAAAAAATTTGGACTCAAGGGCGCTTTACACATAAACCGTTTAGACTTACACTATCTGTATTTAAAATTGTTATTTAAACATTTCCATGAAATAATTTTTTAAAAAGGTGTAATTTTAGTCTCTTTTTAAATAAAGCCTCTGATGCACTGTTTCTTATGATGGAGAGCAAAGAGTTCCACGCTTTTGGGCCTGCTACCACAAATACTTGTTCACTAAACTTAAACTTCTAGCAACAGCTGGTCGGTTTTACAACCTTTCCCGCGGCTAAAGTAGAGGCTGACCTGAGAGTTAAATGTCTACTATTCAAGTTGTTTGGGATGCAAAGCTCTTGAAGATACAGAGGCGCCATGTACATCAACCAGCAAAATTTTTATCCAACTATTTCAAAGAAACGGAGCCAATGTATGTAATGTTCATGCAAAAAGAATGTTATGTGAGAAAATTATTATATTTTTGACAAGTTGATATCTTCTAAAAATATCAAATTGTAACTGACTTAATTTGAACATTAATTAATTGAATTTCACATATATAATAATATACACATGTAACATGTCGCAAACCTAAGACAACTCACGCAAAAAAAGATATTTTTCAATAGACAAAAAAAAACATTTTTCTCCATTTTTTGTTATTAAAGTTATGAAGCTAAATAATATTTTACGTCATAAATGTATCCTTAAATGACACTATTTGAGAACTGGGGCTAAGGTTAGTTGCGTATATGACAGAGTATCCGAATACAATAATAACTCAAAATTCTTGTTTTTTTGAGTTGTCTTAGTTCTGATCTAGGTGTGCGATATGTAACAATAATATTCTAACTTATTATTTTCAATCTAAGCTTAACTGTTTGCACTACGATAAATAAAGACTAACTTGGTAGTCTCCTGGAAAGAGGATCGAACTCTCTAAATTTTGATCTTGGAAACCTAATAATTCTGACTGAATTCTGAAGATATACATATATCACTAAATGACTAATAAATCATATTGAAGGAGTCTAGTGGATTTGTTTTCATAGTCATAAAATATATATTCAATCGATTATTTGTTTTATTAAAAAAATTATTATGCATTCTGAATTAAAAATTTACTAACAGTTTCAGTTTGTGATAACATATTTTTGAACAGATGTTTACAACCAAAGTCCTTAGTGTATTAATATGTCAATATCAAAGACAGGCCATTATGTATCACATAATGGCCTGTCTGTTAATTACAGTAGATTCAATATAATTATGGTGCATTTTAACATGTACACCACATTATTAGGAAGGGCCCTTCATTGATTCATACTGCTCTTTTTATTAAGAAAAAAATGTTAAACATCCACCTTATCATTTAATAAAATGTAATATTTGAAACAAATATTAGATGAGTCCAAAGGATTGAACAATTAAGGAAGTATAAAAAAAATATTAATGTAGGTAAGCTAGACCATGAATCTGGCAATGTAACTCTAGATAATAATAAAAAATATTTTAGATCAGTATTGTGAATTCTCAATTATCCGGGATCGCATTAACCAGGGCAATATAAGTGGGTGGTACTTTTAAATAAAAGGGTAAATATACGTATAATGATTTTTAACCCTTAAAATTCATTTCTGTTTTTTTGGCCGAGATTATCTGGATATTTTTTTTTCTACCATCTTGGAAAATAAAAAGTCTATTGTCCTTAATAATTTCTAACAGATTTAATAGAACATGATTGATGCGATTGCTATCCAAAATTCTAACATAATCATTATCAGTACCTACACTAATAATTTACTAGTTCTACAACACTCCCACTACATATTTTCTTTTTCTTTTTTCTCTTCTCTCTATATTTATTTTTATTCCTGTCGAATCTTTATCTTTCTTGAATTAAATAATACCACAACAGCACAAAAAAAAAAACTGGCTACTTTAACAAAGACAGCAGTCTAGCAAAGTAGCCAGGATAATCCTATATATATCAAAGGTGGAGTCTACTCCACCCGATGCAATAAACTACAAGTATTTAATTGCAATATAATTGTATCTTATGTTTATCGTGTTTTATTATAGCATATTCACCTTTGTTACAAGAAAAACATGTATGTCAAAAAAGTCAAATAAATAAAATAAAATTGTTATTACATATAATTATTGTTCTCGACATTTCAAGACGTTTTCACGTCTTCTCTTTCGAAGAGCTGGTTTGCTTACAGAACCAACTTGTGTGTTTTCAGATAGATTAATCTAAAAGGGCACAGAGTGCCTTCCAAAATTTCATACATAAATAATCCATCCGGGTTGCTGTGCTAGTTTTAAATACAACTGTGTGATAACAATATTGAGAAATTTTTATATTCAATAAAACATTTTTCAAAATAGCTGATAGCAATTTAAGAATTATTGTGGCAAAGCGGAAATACTAGAATTGAGAGTGGTGCAATACAAAAAACAATGAAATTATCAATCTTATTGCAGGTCACATTTATGATTTCAATTTCTTACAACATGATACATAAACTTATATTATTCTGGCAGTGGCGTAGCTACGCCAATGCAGCCAATGTGGTGCACCGGGGCCTATGTTAGATAAGGGCCCAAAAGGTTACAGTATCAGTACTTTTCTCAGTGCTTTAATAATTTTGGAATCACCACACCAATAAATAGAAATAAAATTTTAATATTAATTTTTTATATGTACCTATTACAAAAACACACGAAAACATTGTCGATGTATACATAACAGTAGTACCGCTAATAGTCAGATTTGGGACCAGACCATTGCCATAAAGCGAAGCAAGGGATTTTTTTCAGTTCATACAAATGCCTAAAAACACACATTAATTTGTTTTTCATTAAAATGTGAAGAATAATTTAATTCTATAGCACATGCCGGATGTAAAATTTTTAGAAAAGGTAAATCTTAATTGTGACAACAAATATATCTGATTTTGCAACATCGGAACAATATAATAACAGATTTATTTAAAAAATCAATAATTGTGAATACAAGAATGATTACAGTTGTCAATTTTAAATACAATGAAATATAAATATTATAAAAAAATACATTTCTTATTCAGGGCCTTTATTTTCTTATCTCCGTGGAGGTTGAGCAATTACTTTCTTGTTGTTAATATTAATTTAATGATAAAAGTGCTCAGAATTAAATAATATGAAGATAGCACAATCCAAATATTTAAGCTTATATTAAATAAGTACAGATGTACCAAGTGGCTACACTAGATTGGCTGGGTACAATCAATCAAATTTGCATTCTGTAAACCTTGTTTTTCTACATTTAATCCAAATGAATGATCATCATGGTGAATTGTTTTTGGTAATTCTAAAAATTTTTTCTAGAACAAAACGAAGAGAAATATATTTTTAGAATCATTTTTAATGTATTTTTTCTAATGCTGATTTTGAAATTATTTGCGTATAATTGTTAAAAAACTGAGGTGGCAGGGTGTCCTATCTGTTACCCACTAACATGATGATAATTCATGTGTCATCCATTATTAACAAAATTCCTTTATCAATTCTAAAAACACTGTTTTTGCTTCAGCACAGCTGAAAGAGACATGATGGTGTGATAATTGGTAAAAAATCAATGCAATCCCAAAATATGATAATCTCATAAGATAAGATAATCTAATAATTGGTAAGCAATACAAAAAAAATCGACGCAATCTAAAAAAAATTTCTTTACTTTAAAATCAATTAATTAACAATTTGATCTATTATTATGGAATGAATTCAAAGAAATTTATAAAAAGTGGCAATATAAAAATAAAGTTTAAAAAGCCATCGCTAGTTGGTAAGATTTTCATCAGTTTGCTATGTCATAAAATTAAGATTATTGTTAACCTGATCACTGGATCGAGCATACAACTCTTATGCGCTTATCTCAATTTGTGTAATATACGTCTATAAGCCTCGGACAAGTTACTTGATTTTTTTTACCCTGATAATAATATCGTTTGGAATAGAACCATTATTGGGGGGAGGGGAGAGAGAAATGTCTGTCGACGCAGACGAAGTAAAAAGTGGCTTACGTCATTTTCCTTTATCTTCGGCAGGTCACCACTTGCCGGGTCAAAAGATAAGTCAAGAGGAAGGCCTTCTTCGGTCGTCGGCATGCTCTATTCTTGGCTTGAATAAATCAAAAATCACATCACAATCACATTCATAAGGCATGCTGTCGATAAATACGTTGTCAAAATAGTTACTCGATTTACAGGTTATAGGTTGTATAATGGCGTATCCATTATAAATAAACAATTACTGTACTAAGTGGATGTTAATTCAAGCGTGATTACCTATTATTAATAAATTATCTTCATCAGATTCGTGTGACATCGCCTTTGCGACAATGTATTCGCGAAATTAATAACGATAACAGAGAAACACCGAGAACCATTTTCCTTTTTAAAATTTTGACAGGTGACATTTTTCGAACCAGAGAATTACGGGTAGTAATCAAGATTGTAGATACCTATCTCTCTTATCTTTGAAGATAACTCGTAGTACCTACTTTGTGTATTCGGTACCTCAGTGTAATCTCGTAAAACTAATTGATTAAATATTTTATATGGTTTATTGCACGTACAGTTGGAATGTTATTATTTTCATTTTCCTCAGGGGGGATCCATACACAATAAGACGCGCAAAAGTGACTCTTTTTTCTTTTCTGTTCACCCTCATACAACTCAATTCTAGTTCGCTACCTGATTAATAATAACGATAATAGATAATCATTTGTTCAGTTTCATTCAAAAGAGTACCAAGATATTATAAATACATTAAACTGCACATCTGCCTATATCTTCCAAAATATTGCTGGTAATATTATGTGTAGTGTACTATGTAATAGATGTAATGTTTGGGTTAATGATAATTAGTAAATTTTTGTGCCATAAAGCATGCTTGGCCCAAACAATTTAGTGATCAAGTAATATAATAATTAATAAATTATTATATTACTTGATGATGGTACGCAATTTCTTTTTTGTAAATATTTATGATGTATAAGTATGTAATACAATGAATAAGTACAGCTTCAGTTTTCAACTATGTATGAAGGTTTTTAAAGTTTAAAACGACAGATGCAGAAAAGCTTGGATACATACTTAACCTATTGAGCACTTAAGTACATAAACCTACGTACATAAAGCTTGAATACATACTTAACCTATTGAGCACCTAAGTAAATAAAGGACGTCTAAAATAAGAAGGTTATAAAAAAATAAGCAGGTTTAGGAATGATATCAAAAATATTGTTTGTTTTAGATATTATTAAATTAATTGTTATCAAAAATGTATTAAGAGAATTTGAGTGAATATCTGGGGTATGCAGATCAAATAACCTGTTACTAAAAATTCTGGAAAATTAATCCAAATTTAATATTTATTTGTTAGAATTCCTAGCGCAATAATTATTGATAATTTAATTTATGATTAAACTGTAAAAATATAATTAGAGATACTTATTTAATTTCGTGTAAAATTTTTACAATTACCCTTACAATTACAAAAATTATTACAATTAAATTAAATTTTTACCATTACAATTACAAATTTTTACAATTAAAATTTTTACAATTACAAGACCCCTCTGTAACAATACTGTAAGTCAGTTTTTAAATGTTGATGTATAGACAGAGCGTCAGCCATATTGGATGATATGTAGTTTTGTGTAGTGAATCTCACTTAGAAATTGTCTTAAATAGTGTTTTTATTTATTTTATATGGTTGTTTAATATACCATTCGAGGCCCAAGAAAGTATACAACGTCGTAGCATTCATCTCTTCATCATTCAAATTTCCCCAAAACTGACATACATTCTGTTTTTGCAGGGGTGGTTTCAATTTTTAAACTGAGTCAAAGCACTTGTACTATGAAATTGTGTATAATTGCTAGCGGGAATGGACCCCTGACCATCACTGTCAATGGTAAATAGCTTAAATCTCTAATGGGTTCAGAAGTTAGGGAGGCAAACAAATTTTACACACATTTTTGGAGAGTCGTTAAATTTTTAATTCTTGAATTAGTTAATTAATTATCAGATATCTATTTCTTTTTTCTACAGATTTTAAATTTAAATGTAAATGTATGGATTGCATGTGCCATTTAAATACATAAACTAACAAAATTACTAGTAATATTACATTAAAGCATTATTTTTAAGGCCTTAATTGACATGTTGAAAATATTTTCTACCATTTTTGAAATTCTAATAAAATCAAAATTTGTACATCCTAAAATGCACACGTGTTATAGTTTATAATTTATTATTATGATACACATATTATTATTATTGGGTGATTAAACACGTCACACTTGTTTGTTCAGAAGCAGGGTATTTAAGAATGTTATTATTTCAAAGAGAAACAAAGTTCACCGACGTAATTCTCAAAGTGCCCAAAGAGGCGATAGAGAACCTTCATAACAAAAACTTTAAAACTGATAACAGACCCCCAGCAAACATCTTTATCTCCATTCAATTTGACATGTGACTTAAGACCTTCAGATAAACTCTGCAGGGGTTTATTTTCCTGATACGCAATAAAGTACTCTGAATTTTTATGCTATTATATCTCAAGAATTGATAATATGTGTTGTTTTCCCATTGGTATTTTTCTGTCGTCATGCGAAAATAATTATTACATAGTTGTTTGTTATATTTTAACACAGCACATAATTATTAAAAAGACATGCGTAAGTCTGGAAAGATATTACAGCTAAAATAATAAATGTTATGTCTTCATCGTCCATAGATACGGTGGCCATATTTTTATAGAAAAAATAAGACACAAAAAGTTAAAAATTGCACTGAAAATTAAACAAAATATTGCACTCGCCTTGCATGTTACTGTGAACGTAGGAACATACTTTTTAATTGTAAAATAGTATTGAAATTATTGTCAAAGGTGTCAAATCTCTGTACCATGAGACAGTTGTGTTTGTATACAAAAATTATTATGCTCTAATTGCTCTAATAGAACCCTGCTTTTATGAAGAATTTGCTACTGGAGTGTGCCTCTCATAAGATAGTGGTCCTCGAATTGGGCTGTTCCAGAATCGGAATTTCGAATCACTCAACAACCCACAACTAAGTGGGAATGGTGAAGGGATCCTAGGCTATGAGGCCCGACAGCAACATACCAACCTATGAAATAACATTCAAAGTTTTTATGAAACAATGCTAAGCAGTCAGTATAGTACTGTTTGTAGTTCAATCAGAAGCTGTTGGCACACAGGTTGAATTATATATCATATATGTATAATGAATACCTTAAATAGCAAAATAAATTATATAATAATAAAGGACAAAAGTTGATTTTTGAGAAATAAATAAATCAAAGAACAACACTCTAAAATAAAGCATATATGGTCACAGAATCCAGTCATCAAAAATTGGAAAAATTCTTTTATACTACATTATTTATTATTCTACACATATAATGATGATGCGATTATGCTATTTCTGAACCATCCATATTAAGTAAAATTTTAAGTAAGATTTATTTATACATTGCATCTATTAAAAAAAATACATACATACTTATTTATATGTAGTAGGTTAGGTTGATAGCTAAGGTCTCTGTACTGTTTTAATGATGTTAGTAGTATATAATGTTATAAATTAGGTATGAATAAAATATATTTTCTAGTCTGTTGGGAATGTAATATATTTCATAACACATACACATTAAAGTTTTATTATGTTTGATTGATTGCATAGAGCTTGCATTATTTTAATAAATTATTATATTATATTTAATCTTTGGCAAATAACATGTATGTAATGCATGGATAAAGATGACCATTAATTAATAATTTTAAAGATAATACATACATTATTATTTGTGAAATTGTAATTTTTTTCAGAATATAGTTCTGTGATATTTTATACAAATCAATTAGAAAGATATACATACAGATAAAATCAATTTATCGAAAAATAAATTTAACTGCCACCTGCATTTGAACAAGGATCTCTTTCTATCCAGGGAAATGAGATAAATTGAGTTTATCTTTATGTATATCTTTTTAATTTGTATTCATTAATAAGACAAAATAAGAGAAATGTGTTTTCTGGTAATTATTTATGTAAGCTAAGTAATTTTGTTTTTGAAAAAAATAATACCTAATAACCAGCTCAATTTAAAAAGGTCAAAAATGTACAATGGAATGTTTTGTGTGAGAAAATTGAGAAAACAACATATAAATACATGTAGATGTGTAATTTTAAGTCATTATCACCATTCTGAGTGAATTTGAATGGTTAATGTCTGTAAAAATGTTTTTAAGTTTTTACAGTCGTTCAGAATCTTCTGTGTACATTTTTTTGGGCTAATATTCCGTTTATATCTGACCTTTCTGGTTGACGTTCAGCCCTGATGATTAACCTTGCAAAAAGATTTGAAATGTTAGTCAGAAAAGTCAGATATACAAGCCAGATTAATCCAGAAAACTGAATACAAGGTTAATAACTGTGATTATAGAAGTGCATAAACGTCAGGGAAAATTATTAGGGGATTCTTAGTAGTGTGTTATATTATAATCGGATAAACATTTCAACAAAGTAAGACATATTATTTGCACTAGTATTTTACTGTATTATAGCAGACAGTGTTCTTCTGGTATGTAGTAAACAAAATGCAATGATCAATGTACAAAATTATATATGTATATAAAGAGTTAAACAAGATGTCATTAGATTAGGTAAATACTTTGTAAAACTTAACATAAATGCATTGTTCAATGTATAAGATATAATATATGGTATGTGTAAAGAGTAAAGCAAGATGCAATTAAATAACATATAATTAAAATGTAAAACTTAAAGTGAGTATTTAAAGTAAACATATAACTAAAACTAAAATGTATAAATAAACTTTTTGCAAGTCTTGGTAAGTACCTACAGGAGCAAACATTGTGGTGTGCTTGTGGAAAAATAAAAATGATTTTTGAGCTATGTACATATATAGAAAACCTCAGTATATTATTATAAGTACTGATACACATATCTAGTAACCTATCTCTACAAACCTCTGAACAAATAATTACTCACTATGTATCATGTTTGAATCTGTCTCTTATCATAGCCCATCCCTAATATAATAAATATGTTTCTTCATTGTAGAGAGGTTTTGCAAAATATGAAATTACTGCTATAATGCTGAAATATATTTAATTTCATTCCCATAATGTAACAAATTTTATAAATTTGTGATTCATATTGCATATATTTGAAATTTAAATGCTTCAACGAGTTATGTGAAAACACTTTACAGCTGCAGCAACCGTTGTATCCCAGAGTTTTTCTTTAGATGTTGATTATTTTTTGATGGAATATTGTTATTTGATTTGTAAATTCTATTTTTAATTACATCATTCAATTGTTACATCACCAAAGTGCTGTAATTGTTTCGGTCAATAGTGAATTGCAACATAAGAAAAAATAGTTAAGACTCTGTCACCATATTATGATAAAAAAGATATGTTATTATTATCTTGGCAGATTGTAATTTTTCTAGATAAAGTAAAAATTAAAGAAAAATACATGTTAATAAAAGGTTCTGTATACAGGCGGCCCTCGACTTTCGCACAATTCACTATTTCGCACAGTTAAGCAATATGTATTGTAATGATAATAATTTGGAATTTAAAGCATTATATAGACATAAAATAAATTATTGTCCAATAACTACGGCCACAATACCCCCATTAAAAATCTTGATTCTGATGTTTTCTGATGATTCTTGATGACTTTTTTGTATAAATAAAATAACTTTTGAGGTGACATGAACTGACTTTTTAATTACCTATTTATATATTTTTGGCATGCAAAATGTTTGCAAAAGATAAAATAGCTTGTGGTCTAAGAAAAGTTGGACAGCGCCGCTATAAGTCATTTTTTGCCTTGTGAATATTCTGTCTTGAGATATGGTTTAGCCTATTCATTGGCATTTATATTAGTCTGCACCCTAACCTAATCTTAAACTTTTGAGTTAGTTTATTATTCAAATTGTAAGAATCACTACCATGTTTAAGGATTGGAAGAATAAATACACTGGTCAAAGACCCTTCTCTTAAGCTACAGAAACTTTTAAAGGCCATATTCAGTCTTCCATGCGCATTCCAGTTTAGTTTTGTTCTTTCTATTTATTATTTATTTTAGTCTTGTTATTTTCTCAAAATATGAATATGTTAATGAGATTATTAATTAGACAATTAATGAGACTTATATGTACTAATGTTTTAAAACTTTCATGTGATAAAATTGATTTATAATGAAATTTTGGGGGAAATTAATATTTATGATTATATCAGAATCTTAAATCATCATGTATCTTTAATGCGTTGTATATCATATAAGCGATAATATAAAAAAAACCAATATCAACACAAGGTTAATATTACTTGACATCTGTTTTTTGGGTCAAATGTTTGTTTACTTACTTGTGATAGAGCTCTTAAATACAGACAAGATTTAGGGTCCAAGAATCATGTCAATAAAGCCAAAGAAATGTGATAAGTATTTCATACACCGCACACAAATATATATATAAAAGGTTAAGTTTAATATTACATATATATATGTACTATATATTGAAAAATGGTCATCTTAAAGTAACATAGTCATATTTTTTACACAAATTGTAAATATGTGTTTCAGTGAGCAAAAAAAAACCACTTGTTTTATCATTTTTTTAAATCAGAAAATGACAATAATCATTTTCAATAAGCAAACAAAGTACCAGATCAGATGACAAGATAAAATAAATGAAAATACTGAATTATTACAAGCGTTTATAGAACATTTATGTGTTTTTGGAGCTATCATTGTGTTAAGGTGAATGGAAATGAAGAATACAGTAAAATCTCATTAATACAAACAATTTTACTTCGAAATTCGTTATAATTCAAATCATATTTTATCCCCCTCAAATGAATTTTCATCCAAAATTCTACTTACAACTCGATAATTCATAGCATAAAATAATTTTAAGAGATATTTGAATTTTTTTTACATGTAAGTAGTCATTATAAATCTGAACATTTGCAAGTATTTTTATATCTGTGCTGTCTCTCTCATGGCTCCTAATCCCTACGGGATTTAACCAACTATATGTATAACAGTAAATACATCCCCAAATGACCGCTGCACGTCATGTTGACTAAGATGGAAATCCCGCCAAAAGACGAGTTTAGTTGAAGTTGTCATCTTGTGCGCCCAGTTTCAGAGTTTTAAAGTTTAACATTTTCATTTTTATATGCCTACTTTGTGTTTTTCTACATATAAAACAATTCTTAGTTATTTTCATGTAAAGTGAAAATATTACTGTCATCTGACCGACATATTGACTCTTTTTTGTACTTTGAATGAGATTTTAGACTATTAAGGTGATTTGAAAAGTGTAAAGAATATTGCATATTTTTATTGCATCCTAGTGTTAAATATATATACATATTTTATTATGCCTTTAGTTTAATTTTAAGTTTAAATTGGCATCAGTTTGCGGTACGTATAAAACATTAACAATTTCTAAGAAAATGGATTTTAATTAAAGATATTAAGGGAAATATCGCGAAGAAATGTGGTATCGCTAACTTGACTATTTCAACAATTTTGAAAAATTGCGCCAAAATTTAAGAATCTTATCATAAGTTGAAGGAAAGTAACATGCATCAGTGCATTTGCCTGGTAAAATACAAAGAGCTGGAAGCAGACTGTTTGAATTTTTTTCTCAAATGCGTGTAGTTAATATTCTAATTTCTGGTCCAATTCTCATCGAGAAAGGACGTACATTGACCAATGAATAGGGGGACCAATGAATAGATTTTGGAGCCTTCAACGGTTGGCTCCACAGATTTGTCAATAGTCAAAAAGTTACAAAATTTGACAAAAATGAATGCAACATTGGCCAAATACATACACGTATTTAAAAATATTTTGAGAAAGTACACCTATAAATGTTTAGATAATGTTGATGTTTTGATTCAAAAATTGATTTTTTTTTAAATGTTGGTCCCCTCAATTTCGTATTAAAGAACTTTTACTATATGTATTATAAATGGAATGTGGCACTGATATAACACCTTCAAAATATAAGTTTTAAGACAGCGATGTATAAATTGACACACTTGTTTGACCTAATGTTTGGACCACTATGTTTAGTGATCAAGCGGTAGTTCACCGCAATGGGAAATAGGGAATGAGTATTGATGTGACATTTATTCTGTGCACGCACATATATTTTTAAAAAATCAAGCACAGTTACATGCAAACATTGTATGTTTTTGTATTACATGATCAATTCTCTGGGAATAAAGGAAGAAATTAAATTTAATGTTTATTTTTGACATTTTAAAATTTCATTTGTCAGAATGCAGTTGCCTAGCATTGTACTTTGTGTAGATAGGTACCGAGTTTAGGTAGGTACTGAATCCACAATGAAATTCTTTGCTTATTTACCGGGATAAAAATACTTTTTCATTGCATATTATTCTAGTACAAAATAAGATGAGGGGGTATCAACTTTTATAAGTATTACCAATGAGTACAGATATATTCAAAGGATGAAGATATTTAATGTTTATATTTTATTTTTATAAAATTCCACAGGCCATTGTTAACAATGACGAGTTGACAACAAATATTATTCATTTTTCAATGATTAATCATATTATATTATGATACGTGTAATCTGCAAAGTATTTGATTGTATTAATTTTATTTTTAGGAAAAATACTCCCAAAGCGAGTATGTCAAGTGGGGTTAGGCTTGAATTAATTTATAATCAAATTTTATACATTACGGTAGATAATACTCATTCTGTAAAAAAAATGTGCGAGACATCACCATTCTTCGCAATCATATTCACAACTGTGATAAAAGTACTAAAAGACCACTGAACCACAGAGAAATGATAACATGGTCCAACAGCATGTCTGAATAACATAAATCAGCCCACGATTGTACGGACTCGGAAGAAATAAAAGCGTGAGGCAATTGCGTTAAGTACATATTGCAACGCTCTATTACGTTAGATTCGGCGTAATGTAATAGTGGATGTCGACACGCTGCCTGAGATAGCTACAACCGAATACCCACTTTTTGATGTATAACTGCAATATTTTTGTTTACTATTATGCAGTTAATTGTAAAATTTATTTGAGCTTTAAAAACTATGTTAAACGAGTCCACCAATATAAATACATACGGTGCCGGCTGAATGATCAATAGGATTACTCACAAGAGGTCAAAGTCAGAATAGAAATGGCATCAAATTGTTTTCACAAAATGCGAGATAGGCTCTGTAATAGGAACTTTAATTTAGTATTAAAGAAAACGCATTCTTATTGTGAAGTTGTAATTATTCAGAACATAGGTCTGTGATATTTTTTAAAATTTTAAATTTAGACCCATAAATGCGCATTTATGATTTTCTTTCTTTTCAGTAGTTCTTTATGAGATAGAAACATGGAACAACACAAAAAAGATAGAGGTTTTTGAAATATGGTATTATAGAAGGATGTTGAAAATCTCATGGATGGACAAAGTGCGAAACAAAGATGATTTGAAACATATAAAAAAGATAAACAAGTACTAAATGTCTATCAATAAGAGAAAGCTTGAGTACTTTAGATATGTTATGAGCAATGTTTTCACTAAATTTGGATCGGGGTATTCACATATAAAATATTTTGTGCAATTTTATGGACTAATGCTATTATTTGTGCGCTCGGGGAGAAAATAAGAAAATATTACCATATCAATTTAAGGCTATACTGGTAGGGTCTGGGTTGACCACATTACTAATGATGATGTATTAAGATACATAAATAAGTTAAGAGAACTAATAACAATCAAGGAAAGCTGTATACTTCCTACATGTTCTCTGTATATAAAATATGATATTTTACAAGAAGATAGAAGGCAGGCAGAAAGAGATTTTTTGACTGTGTAGCCTCATAAAGCAGTTCAATGTCCAAAATGTTGGTGACCTTACACAGAATAAATCAACATGGTCGCCGAGGGGGACAGGGGAAGTTTCAAAGGAAACGCAGTGTAGGAAGAGGACCCTTGGTTGAGGGATCTGCGTGACTGGTTCCACTGCAGCATACAGTCGTTGTTTAGAGCAGCTCCATCTAAAGTACAAATAGCAATAATGATTTCCAACCTCCTAAGAGGAGTGGAAGGAAAAGAATTGAAAATTATTTCTCATTAAACATAGCGCTTTTCTTCATAAGTTTGAACTTAATTTAAATCTGTAGATTGCTAGAATAACATGGTAAATGATTTTCAAAAAAGCAAGATCTTTTAAAGGATTTAATTAATGTTTTTATTAATTCCTGAGTTATAAACAAAATGGAGTCGAGTGAGGAAAATAATAAATTATTTAAAAATAACTTTATTAGGTCTCAACATTAAAGTATACAAATAACATGCATTATGATTTGTTAAATTGATGGATTGATTGATCACACTGGGTATGGTTCATGAGTTGGTTTACTGGTGATGGTTCAGTCGGCACCGCTGAAGAATGGGGCAGTAGAAGATTTCGATCCAGTACTCCCGCATTTAATGTATCATCAGTACTAAAAATAAATATTTGTAATGTTAACATTAAAAATTAACTTTGCAGTTTTTAACTTAACTACATACGAAGTTAACTTTGTAGTTTGTCATAATTATTGTTTTAAACAAATAACATAATAAGCTCAATACAAATGGTGAGACATGACTACTAGCAAAATTCTTCTTCACTGATTCCTGTCCAATGTAGCTGCTCAACAGTTATTTAGTAAAATCTGCTATGTCATCGTCCTGCCAGTGTGGTTTTGGTCTCCCTTCTCCTAAGCTCCTCAGATTTGCTAGACAAAACTTTATTTGTTGGTTTCTTGTGTTCCATGAGCTGTATCGCATCGATTGAACCAAGCTGTCATCACATAGGATATGCATTCAGTTAGTGTAAGTCCATCCTGACAAAGATACAGTGGTATGGAAACCAGTCAACATCGAACAAAGTTTATTATTTGTAAAAATTTATAATTATTTAATTCTGTTCATTTGTTTCCGTAATTGATAAACATTCCAGCCAGGAAGTTTCCACGCATATGAATTCGAGTGTGAAGGCTTACACATAAGCAAGTTGTATGGAAAAATTTCAAGAGCTAGTATAGATATGCTGACCATTATTGTAATAAGTGCCAATGTCTACCAGATACACGTAGCATTGAATGTTGACCTATCCGTCCACCATTTTGTTGAATTGGTAATTATTTTATCATTTTAATTTCAACCGCATAAAGAAAGATACAACTTTTTTGTCTTTTTACTGAACATATAAGGTAAATAGTAAGGTGTAATCAGTACAAAAAAATTACCTGATATTTTGTTACAATAAAAACTTAGACGCTTGATTCATGGGCACAAAGTTGACCAGCAGATTAATTGAAGAGCCTCTATAAACAAGACTATCTCAAAAACAGGTTATCAGTACATTTATTTGACCTACAATTAATCATTTTCCCGTAGAAGTTAACCACAAATAAAATAATGAAACCAAACGAATAACCATAATAATAATAATAATAATAATATTTTCCCTGCAAAGATTATCAATAATATTTTTAATAAATCGGAGCAGGTCTTATCAGCTGAATCAAATTAATATATGTATATACATATATTTAAGAGACATTAATAAAATAAATTAATCAGACCCCCAGCGAGCCTTGACCCCAACGACAGCGAACTGAGATGACCAGCTCACCAGTTGATAATCAGGAGTATGTGAGTATGGGTTTGTGAGCAGAGGTATTCATATCACAAACTGAGATATATATTTATTGTGAGCGAATGCAACTTCTGACTATTCATTTTAAATATTTTGTTAATATGATTCAATGCAGATTTGTCTCCGTAATCTTGGCTTCAAAATTATAAGAAGATTTATTTTGTATGTGCAAGAACTTTCTGTGTTAAGGCAATTTTGTAGCACGCTGAAAATAAATTTAATGGTCGCGTTCTTTCTTACAATGGTTGTATTTTCTTAATTATGGCAAATAACATACAGTTTATTAGTTTTATATTAGTATAAAGGTCCCATCTAAGTAATAGTTTTAAAAAAAGTCAAATCTGATGTATAAGTTCCGATATAAATAAATAATAAAAACCCACGTTTATAAATATACAACTGATTTTAATACTCAGCCATTCTGTGTCAAACCTAAATCTTTATTAGTTTTTCTGTCTTGAACCTTTATTTTTTACAGTTTGTTTTGCTTATTTTTTAACTTATATTTTTCTATATAAATATATTCCATGCTACTTGTGTAGCTGCTCAAGTGTTTTTTTATTGTTTTATACCAAACTTATTTTGTAAAAGCCCATAAAGGTGTCAATAAATTAATAAATAAATAAAAAGATGGTCACTTCCAATGAGAAAAAATAGATGCATCACTTAGAAACATATGTAGACGAAATTTGTTTGAAATTGCTGCATGGTCATTATGTATACCATAATGATTATGCAGAATATTTTCTAAACGAGTGTCAGTAATTGATTCTTGATCTGTTTTTTGTATGTATGATTTATTCTTATAAAAAAATTATTTACAAAATAAGTAATACAAAATTTAATTAGTATTTTACTGATAATCACCAAGATTTGGATGCGTATCTTTGGGAAAATATTTTATGTAAAATTTATCTAATGAGACGACATTAAATTTGGCTTTCAAGTACAAATTTTCTCGAAGGTCAATCAGTACCATTTGAAGTAATCATTGTTTATTTTTATCATTTTAAAATAATATTAGTTGAATACTAATTTAATGTATTAATTATAAATATATATATATATATATATATAAAATCAATTTTGTCAAAAAATATTGTTTTTGCGCTACCGGGATTCGAACCTGGATTTCTATTTTCAATCCGGGGAAGGTACACTACCGATTGTGTTATAGCGCCAGTATTTTTCAAGACAAATTTTCGAACCCACATGTTACACTTTTTCATATTAATACATCTGTCGTTCCATTATTTGAAAGCCATCTAAATTGATTTTATATGTATATATTTATAATTAATACATTAAATTAGTATTTAAAACATCACAGACCCATGTTCTGAATAATTACAACTTCACAATAAGAATGTGTTCTCCTTAATAATATTATTTAATTGAAAATGGCAAAAATAATTTAGCATACAAGAAATGATAAAGCCTCTCTGCAATTGAACCCCTGAATGCATAAAAATACTTAATTATTAAAATGCTAGAGCGGCGATGTCCTGTGCCAGGCTATATTTGTCTAAATCTAAATTAAATTTGAAAAGTAACTAAACAAATATGTAATGGATATCTCATAGACATGAAGCTATTTTCAATATATTTATTGGAAAGATATAGAAGTATGAGTAATTACAGGGCTTACGACCTGTCTTCGACTGGATTAAGCAATCACTTTACATAAATATAACGTTCACCATTCTCACCCATTAATCAATCTCCATATCCATCAAATTTTTGGAAGTTGTATATATGTTATTATGTGGAAACACTTCGAATACAACTACACTATCGCCATCTATGGACTAAATTTGATATTCATTTCCCTGAAACAGAATCTAATTATTTTTTAAATTATTTAAATGCAATATTCTTTATCTGTAGAATATGCCTGAAAAATCAATTTTTCAATTTTTATATATTTTCTTATTTTGACTAGTATATTATTAGCATTATTTAAATATGTATAATAAGGAAATTGATTAATGAGTGATAATGGTGAACATTATATTTATATAAAGTGATCGCTTAAGTCAGCCGAAGACAGCATGTATGTCCTGTAATTACCCATACATTCATATATTTCTATTAAAGACAATAAAAATAGGTTCATCTCTATGAAATATCTATTATTTGTTAAATAACAGTGCCTTTGTAGGTGAAAATCCAGTAATTGTGTGTTCTTGGACATATTCAAATATTGCTGAAAAGTAACTTTACAAATTAGTATTTTTTAAATTAATATTATTACAAGTGCAACTATCCCATTGATACATACCTTGTATTAATTGAACCCTGCAAATGAAGATGGAGAGTAGATGCTCGGGACTGTTGGCCAGTTTCCACTTGGGGAATCAGCTGTAGAACATTTATTCCACCGCTTTTCTGGTGCAAGTAATATCTCAGAGGGGTCTAAAAATAGAAAATATTATAAGAGATAAAGAAACACTGCATATCATAAACTACAACTTCATCAAGAATGATATGCCATAAAAAAACATCAAAATATGTTAATTACTCTTTACTAGCATTGCTGCTTGAATGCAAAACAATAACAGTACAAAACATGTTTGGCTTAAACTTATTGTAAAAGATAATAAATGTGACGTATATTCTCATAATTCATATTTTGATAACACTCACGAAGCTGGATTTAAATAATAAAATATGTTTTTTTAATGCTTAATGAAATTCCAATAGTACATTGGGTTGGATAAGAGTGATAACAATAACATTAGATAATTTAAATAGCGGGATATTTGTAAAAATTTCACCTCAAGGCCGCATTGTACATAAACTCTTTAGCCCTACACTAGTAAATTAAAAATTGTCAAACTTATATATGAGAGTACTAGTTGTAAACTGTCAATTTTGAGAAAAATGTGAAAACTGATAGGAGCCTGAAGCCTTGAATATATTATTTATTAATGCACTTCTTATTATTAATAATAAACCCTGTAATATGGTTTAAAATGCAAAATAAATGTAACACATTCTTCCAAAAACAAGCTAGTTTCTGTATTGGCGCCCATTTAAATTTTTGAGTAGTGAAGACGGCTATTGGTTGAATTCTAATCTGGCCTGCCAATGCCTGTTCACTGAACTTAGTCTTCTGGCAATGGCTGATTGATTCTACAACCCTTCCTGCAGCTAAATTAAAGTCTGAACTGAGAGTTTGACATCAATCATTTAAGTTATTTGGGATACAAAGTTCTTGAAGATACAGAGGGAATATATATTGCAGGAACACAGTTTATATTTAACATCATTTAAGTGCCTTATTCCTCCTGATATTCTGCAGTGTCGTATATCATTATTTTTTATCATAGAAGCACCTGATTTTTAAAGAAATAAAATAGCGAAAACTCAAAAAAAATTAAATGTAACATATTGAAAATAAATTTCTATCATATATCAGCTTGATTCAACATACTTTGTATACATACGCAGTGCAGAAATTCTACGTCATTGAAAAATGTGAAAATAGCAATGCCGTATAATAACGGCGTCAATATTTGTTCTGATAAGTGTAAGATGATAAGATCCACAAATTTAATATAAGACTTTATCTACAAGCGGGGTACATTTGACACACCTTCCCTATGTCGCTTATGAAGACTAAAGAATTCACGTAACCATATTAGAGCGGTACATTTAAAACAGGTGCATAAAAAGAGACAGACATAATGCAAAACAGAATAACAAAATATTTACCAACAAAATGAGAGTGATATAAAATTTTTATCTTATGCATATCAGCTTGAATTCAGAAATTTCTAGATACATTCAGCAAAAATAAGCAAATTCAGAACAAACAACTGATAGAATTTTTATTATATAGAAGGATTATTATTACATAAATAGTATAGAAAAAAAGATAATAATCTACAATTACAAAATACGTACATGTCGATACCTTAATCTGCAAAGCAGCTAACTTCACCCATGGTCAAAAAAAAACTGTTTTTGATGCCATTATTTTCCTTTTTTATTGTTCTATGGTACACTAAAATTCTCATCAATTTTAAAACACAAACGTGTTTTATAATAATAAATAAGTACTAGGTGCTGCAAAACCTTACATTGATTCTTGTTTAATGTTTATCTGACACAAGTGTTGATGGCACCAGAAATAGAGGACGTTGTAATGGTTGCACTACATTATCATGGAAAATCAGCTAAATCTCAATAATATTTTACAATTTTGGTAAAGAAATTCAGAAAAACTTGAAATATTCCCTATAAGTATGAGATAAATCAAAATATCAATAAAACTTCTCAGCCACCCTATTTCTGCATAAACAATCTACCAAAGCGTGATTTGGAATTTTCGTAATCCGTTTAATTACAAAGTTTAATTACAGTTTTTTGTTGCTCCTGAACATTTTAGAAAAATGGAGTTAACTCTTAGTTTTACAGATTAAGATATCGATATTTGTTTTACCTAATACATGTTATCAATTGTTGATTTGAAATGAAGAATTTTGAAGAGGCTACAAGGTTTTGCTATGGTGAATGTAGGAAAAAAGTTTCAGAAAACTAGTTGAACCTTTGGAGTGAGAGACGCTGTGAAAACTGACCTGCGCGAGAGGCTCTGCTACAGCATCGGGACAACAAGTCTTCATGTGAATACTCCGAAGATCTGAACGGATGAAGGATACTCCGCATTGAGGACACGCATAAGGCTTTTCTCCAGTGTGATACCGCGTGTGTATCTGCATCAGAAATATAAGTTATGAAATATATATAATTATAATTATCCAAATATGGTAATTATACAATTGCAGAGAGGGCAAATGTTCCTATAATTGTCACCGTTTAATTTTGAGTTACAAAAATGAGAGTGATGTTTACCCTATCTTATATACAATTTTGTGTTATATTACTACTATTATAAATTGCTTATTTTCTGACAGACATTCATTTCATCTCAATTTTATTAAAAAAAAAATTTTTACACATATTTATGACAATTTAAAATGATTTCACGGCACCTTAGTTTAGAAAATTAAAACAAAATAACTTTTTTGTACATATAAAATTGAATGTAATATTGTTTGACTATACAATCTCTTTGATCTAAAGTTTGCAAAGTTATTCTTTAGGACCCTGTGTTAAAAAATTAGGCACCCTCTCCCTTCCTTAATGTGTATTATATCGAACGCCATCATCTGATTTTGCTCTATTACACTCTAGGACCCTAAGGAAAAAATAGTTACACTGCTCTTCCAGATATCTCACCCTAACACTCTGCCTGAATCACTGGGCTTGTGCAAAAATTCATATCTATCAAATCATATAATTTCTATTCTAAATATCTGAATTTTATAAGATATGATAATTGTATGTATTACATAAATGCATTCCCACATTACTCCTGTGTAGGGTGATGTTTATTGAGATATTTTATTTAAAGTTTTTATTTTAAAAAATGGCCCTTCACACGAAAAAGGTTGCAGACCTATGCATAATTTGAATAGTACAAATTAGCAAAAATTTTATTTTCAGTTATTTTACCATGAGTAATTATACAATAATGAATAATGATGACAGAAATCATATATTTTTTAAATAATCATAAATATTTTCGCGAAGGTTGATAGGTTTATTCACATCTTATCACATAATTTATTTTGTGTATACATATATAGACACTACAGGAAGCAAATAAAAAAAATTCTTGCCCAACTTCACTAAAATGTTGTTGTAAAATTGTAATAAAAAATTTCAATGCTGTTTGAAAAAAAATACAACGCATGGTATATTTAAGTCACCTTGAGTGCGGTGGATGTGGCGCAGGCCTTATCACAGAAGTGGCACTGGTACGGCCTCTCGCCGGTGTGAGCCCGTAGGTGCACGACATAGCTGGAGCGGGCAGAGAAAGCTTTATCGCACATGTCACATTTGTAGGGACGTTCACCGGTGTGAGTCCTGGATATTAAAAAGTATTATATAAGTACACATATAGGATGATACAGGTGGTGTGGAGTCATAACACCGCTATTATTATGAAAGTGGTCTAAGTCAAGAAATTGAAAAACATTTTTCAATTATTTCACATCACATTGTTTTAAATTAATATGTGATGCAATTGTAACAATTGTGAAAATTTTGAAACGTTATATTCAGTGTATTGTTATTACATTCAATGCTAGTGCTTATTTTGATAATAGAGTAAATCATTTCAACCTTAACATTTTTTATTTCCTTATAAGCTACATGCTTAATTTGTATATTGAAATAAATTATAAATCTAATAAGACTAAATAAATTTTGAAACATTGTGTTATATAATGTAAAAAAATCTTTCAAACACAAACCTTTAATAAAAAAACAAAAATAAAAGAAACATGACTTAGACCACTTTCATAATATTGGGCACAATTGTGTGTACTTGTAGTGAACAAGACACTCGCCTAGTGATCTAATGATCGGGGGTTCGAACCTCATTTCAGGAGACCATCAAGTTAATCCTATTTTTATAGCACAAACGTTTAGCCTAGTTTGAAAATAGTTTAAAATATTTCGTATATGTACCTCTATTTTAGCAGAATAAATCATTTGAACAATTATTTTATTTTTACTACAACTTTGGCCTAACCGATGTTTTATAAACATTTCTCTTTTTTCTTTAATATAATCTAATCCCCACATAATATTCTAGACATCCATTGTAGCCATGCTATATTAATTCTATGATCTACGTCAAGGTGAGCCATTACGGACCTCGAGTGTATGATTTTTATAAAGCACGTGTTTAAATGGTAGACCCACAAAGCTTATACAGTAAAACCGTGATATAACGAAATCCAAGGGACCGAAAAATAAAAATTCGTAATAACGAATTCCTACATATAACGAAAAAAATATAAAAAACCTACAATATGTTACGCGCCGTCGCAAAAAAATGTTGCGCGGCTTCAAAAAAGATCGCAAATTCTGCAAACAAAGGAAAAAGAAGGTCATAGGAAACTGAATACCCACATATTTTTAGTAGTTTTGTTATTAAAACAGATAAGCAAATGGATAATCAAAGGAATTAAATTAAGAACAGAACCTATTCAACACCAATTGGAAGATATTTTTGTAAATTCCATAATATTGCAAACACAAAACAATATTTTAATTTTGTTTAAATGTAGAGCCGCTTCAAACATAGTTTTGGGCATGAAACATACAAAATAATTAAAAAATAACAATTTTACAGTTGAATCGCGGCATTTTTATAAAATGAGTCATATATAAATTACGAAGGTACTTACCGGTAACGGCGGCAACCACTTCAAAATATATTTATAATCGTTAAAATTGTTCACTTAAAAATTATCGTTAACATTGTTCACTTAAAATACACGAAAACAATAGTTAATAGAAATACAAAATGCCGTACAAAAATAGTCCATAAAATATTTTAACAAATTATTTATATTATTGACGAGTTCACACGAAAACAATTGTCAAACGAAAATGAATTTATGTAAATATTCAGTTCCGTCATGCAATAATCGCGTTAAAAGCTGAACGAACTGTACAGACGTTACACTGAGACTGACATTTCCAATAAGTACATACTGCAACTTTCGGGGGGTTCCTGTTAATTTTTGTATTTTACAGCTGTTTGGGTCTGGGAATGCAATACATATTTTAGAGGCGTATGCGTACGTAAAACGTGTCTAAGTGAACGCCGCAAGAATTATGTCAAATGGTTTTATGGGCCTACTATGAACCCATTAAGAAGTTTGAATTGTTTTACTACCTTGTCGGCAGACCGCCGCGCACCGCCGAGAAGGCCATAAAACCGTTCGCATACGGCAGATGCATCGGCGCGGCTTTGTAAGTGCGAAATAATATTTTCATCTTAACATTTTTTTATTTCATTATAAATTTACGTAAATGTATTGGCATTTTTTCGTACGGGACAAAAATGATTTTGTTATAAATATTAACGGGATTTCATTATATAAATGCATTTTTATATGAAAAATTGGTTTTAGGGACTAAATTTCGATTTTTTTTTCGATATACGTCATTTTTCGCTATATCGGGTTTCGTTATATCGTGGTTTTACTGTATCTAGATGTTTATCTGCATGCAAGTTCATAAACCTTAAATGTAATTTCAAATCAGTAAATAATTTATTATATTTAAAATACAAAATATTTTAGAGACAACCATAATGATTTTTGTCACATTTTACACCCAGATTTGATTCTGATTTATGAACCTTGCTTCTCAATCCACTGCTCCACAAGTGGTTCTCGCAGATGTGTCAACATTGTACAATAAATACAACTGTGCAGCATGATAATTTAGGAATTTTTTACTCTTCCTGTTAATCCATAACCCAGTTAACTCGACTCTGGATAATCAAGAGTCTACTGTACATAGATAAATACAGGAAAATAAATAAATAGGATAGAGTTATGTTTTTGATACATATTTAGATAGATAAAAAAAAACCAGTAATGTCTGCACATTGCAGTATCTACTCATATTATGATAGCATCAAATGCAGATAAAATATCAATCAAGTGGTATTTAAAACCAAGGTAAGATGGATACATCATTTACCGCAACATTATCACTGATAATTTGAAATGTCGAGTATTTTTCAAACAACACAATGTAGCAAATGGCGCCTGCATTCATATCTAATCATATTTGGAGATATCAATTTAATACTTTCTACAATTTCACAACAAAAATTATACACATATCATATCAATAAGTAATAACTCTTTTAAAGAACTAGATACAGTCCACTTTAACGATTAGATAATATTAAACATAGCGTGAAAAAATTCATCATTATTAAGGAGAACACATTCTTATTGTGAAGTTGTAATTATTCAGAACATAGGTATGTGATATTTTAACAATATTTTACAACTTCACAATAAGAATGTGTTCTCCTTAATAATATATAAGTTATATCAATGTGTTTAAAATTGAATAAAAATGAATTGTTAATTCTGGCGTCTCCTATCGGTTTATTCAAAAGTATTTGAGATTCCGTAAAAACAATGTAGATGGCTTTCAAATAATGGAACGATAGATGTATTCATTTGAAAAGTGTAACATATAGGTTCGAAAATTTGTCATCAATCCACTGTGTTCGTATAGATAATCAGATAATGTACGTTCCCCGGATTGGAAGAGATCCAGGTTCGAATCCCGGTAGCAAGAACAATATTTTTCGATAAGATTGATTTTATATGTACATCTTTATAATGAATACATTTAATTTGTATTTAAAATTCACCATTATTCGCTGACAATAGATGACAGGATTCAAAGGCTGTGGAGATTATGCAACAGTGCAAACAATGGGATTTTCATACTATCAACCATCACTGTGTACTTCATTCACGTTTATAAATGGCTATTATTTAACTTTGTGCAAAGATAAACCACGTAACTCATAAATAAAAAATATTATATAATATTTATTACAAGATATGTTTTTAGGATGACCTTAATCATTGACTTTATACCATTTAAGATTGGGTGTAACATCTTTTAACAATTGATATTCGAAACATATGAATAAAGTTACTGTAATCTCGACATTTAAATGTCTGTTGATTAAATTGAATTATAAGTTAGCGTGCAACGCATCTGTCAACTATTATTGAGTCCCATTTTTGCAATATTGTTTAATTCAATTAAAAAAAAATAAGTACATTTATCAATGTATAAATATTGTTCCCAAGAATGAAAATATGACAATATTTAAAATTTATTCATCAACTGTTTCATCTACATTGGTTTTGAAGCCAAGGTGAATTATGTTCATATTTTAATGAGACCTACGTGTCTTCAATTTCTTACAGTGGACTGCATCATATTATTGATTTATTATTTGGATAGAACATAGGTTGAAAAACTTTTGAGCCAGACATGTGCAATACAATGAACTATAAGAAATATATATATTTTACTAGAAATAGAATACATAGTAAGAAATATATACCATAGGTAAACGTATTTTTATAATGAATCGGTACGAAAATAATCTCTCAATTATTTTACTATTGAGATAGTCTTCTTTTAATTAACCGACACCAACTATGCATTTAATTCCATCACCAAAAGCCTCCTAAAATACTGTTTTTCATCCATTACTTTGAATAGAAAAAGGAATAAGCCTTAATGTAACTTTAACAGAAATTGTCACGTATTTGTAATAACTAAAACATTTTTATGCTGACTCATTTTCTTATAAGAGATATAGATACTAGAATGTATATTTATATTAGTGCAAATTTTTGTCTAATTCAAGATAATTTTGGTTAGTAACTGTTATCTAAAGCAGACAAAAGGTCTGGAAATATATTTTGAATAAAACAATTTTTTTACAATAATAATTGTAGAAAAACATTTTGACATACATAGAAAAAAAAATTTTGATTTTTATTCTTTGCCCTCGCCTTATCCTATCCATCTTGGGTCGGTTACTTTTATCATTCTGTTCTATCCTGGGCTATCTCCTTGGTCACATTTAAATATTTAATATTGTATTAATAATTATACAAAATACTTCGTTTAAACCACTATTTATTAATTATTCTACATCTTTCGATACCTATGGTATCATTTTCAGGAAACAATGTATACTGAAATTAAAAATACAAGCATAGATAAAAACAAAACTATAAAATAGTGAAATAAGTAAAAACTAATATGAAAACAAATTTAATAGGTGACTATTTGCAAAGAGGATTTGGTTATTTATAATATTAAGCTTACTATTAACACTTTTTCTTATTTCTAAAATGTCAAATTTATCTAACTGTAAACCCCTAGTATTCGTATGTATGATTTCTAAACCCTCATTAATATCAAAGGAATGGTTTGTTTCCAAAAGCTGATTAGAAATTATGAATTGTTATTTAGACATCTCAAATGCTCCTTGATTCTAATATCAAAATGTCTGCAAGTTTTATCTATATAAAATAATTGCAATTTTTAATATTAATATTTAATATTATGACTGAAAACATCCGCGTTGCTTGTGATCTTCCCAGACTTCTGTTATCAGTCTTGATACTCATTGCTTTATTAATCATCCTCCTCCCTTCGCATTACATGCCTATAATATAATAACCCTCCTTACTCACCACATCTAGCCCCAATACATATGTTAATACAATATTTGGGTGTCCAAATAACTTACACATACACATAGCGGTGGTGTCTTGACAAATATGTTTCTTTATCTAAAATTTTGTGCTTACGTGTAAAAATCCTTGTACTCTAAAATTACCAACTGTAACTGTGTACATACACGGACATCATGAAAATGTTCACAGTTTTTTTCAATGTTTTAAAAACTAATGAAAATTATATTTGGATTTGTTTTTAATTAAATTTAAAAAGTCAAATTAAAGAGTTCTGCTAGTTTGCGTAAGCATTATTATATGTTACAGCTGTTTCGGCGGTTAACACAATTTTCAAACAGTCAGTTTTGGATTTGTTTGCACTGCAGTTTGTAATCAGTCACAATGAACTATTTACACCCACCAATCTTCTGAGTGGCCACAATTTATTGGAAGTAATGATATTTTCTAATAATTTTATTATTTTTATACAATACATCAATAAATGTAATCCCTCTATGTCCCAGAGCCGTCAATATCCATCACAAAAAACAACTTTCCACTAGCGCCGGATATATCCATCACAAAAAAAAACTTTCCACTAGCGCCGGATATATCCATCACAAAAAACAACTTCCCACTAGCGCCGGATATATCCATCATGACATAATTTATTTATCTGATACGTCTGTATTTTTGCTTTGAATAACGACACCTATCAGAGACCTTGAATCAGTCTCTAAATATAAATATGCACTTTTATTTTGTTCCAGGCGGGATCTGGGTTTTGAGTCTTGCTTTTTGATTCCTATCTTCCTTGCAAATGTATTGACCCTAACAATATGAGGTTGTTTCATAAGTTTGTGATTTTTTTAATACATACACAAATAATGCATTCTATTTTAGAGTTTTGCAAGTTTTGTTTTCATTTGAAATGATTTATTTTCAATCCTAAATTGACGATAGCACAGAAGATAAAATAATCCCAGTTATGATACATTCTGCTTTGAGATTAAACTCGGACATAATGCAATGTGGTTATTGACTACATTATTATATTTGTAGTGCGATGGTATGGATGCAATAGTGTTTTGTATCTACAAAACATATTTTTGGCGCATCCTGAGAATCGGCCGCGACCCATATTATTGACACCTTTTGCGTTCAAATTTCCACCCATCCTTTTTCCCTATTGCGTGTCTTCAGTGTGAGTAGTGACCTTGATGTCAGCAGACGTTAACGCGACGCGATACTTGTTCGGTTGCGACACCGCGATTGCATTAGCGGTGTGGAGTTATTCAACTCCGGTGCATCAGTACTGTATTGTGATCCTGTGATTTGTGCACAGTGATCAATGTGTGAGCTGCGGGTAAAGTGAGTGATATCACCATCTTCATTTGGAAGCGGTGATCTACCCGCCCTCGTGCTGTTTGTGTGATCTCAGCTATGACTGCGGGAGTAACGGAGGCGTCATATACGAGGTAAGGCGAGCAGTCCTTCAGATTCCCAATTCCCCGAGATCCACTGGACCTTCGACTGGATTCCCTACCCATTATCGACCCTTATCTGTTGATCCAGGTCCCCTTCCTTCCTTCCTTTACCTGCCCCCCCTTCGGCGATTCCGATTTACAACCGGAATCGTCGTAATCCAATCCATGGGACGCGCAACTCGAAGATTGCGCAATTCGTTTGGTAGATCCTAGTTGGTGCAGGATCTATGTTTTCTTTTCAAATAGTAAGAAAATGTCAAATATGGTTTAAAAAATTTCATTCTGAGAATTTTGACATTGAAGATTTGACATAGAAGGCCTTAAAAGTATGTTAGCGCTGCCATCGAGGTGGAGCCAAAATTAACAATTCAAGAGGTTGCAAAATGCACTCTGCAACGGTTAAAATAAATAGGTGTAAATGTGTGAACTACCTTTGCCAAACACTGAAAATACTTTAAAAACATCTTTAGTTATCTAAAGAGGAGTGCATTTTGCAAATATATTTAAAATAACACAAAGTCTTATAAGACAAACTAATAGTTTTGAGATATTATCTGATGTGATGATTTCACTGATTGTCACAAGTGCTCCACTTCACCTGAAGATAATTTCTAATTGACAGATGATTTGCCAATCAGAAATTAATGTGAAAATTACTAAAAGAATTTGTTAACCTTTTATAAACTAGCATTGTCTGACAATTAAATAAAAAAGTTGTTGATATTGCGTATTTAATCAATACAAGATTTCTGCTCCGACCTGCAAGAGTCCATGAGCATGATGGCTATTTTGAGAGGGAATTTATTTTATTTTTATTTATTTATATATATATATATTTTGACATACTATATAAAAATATATATATATATATATTTTTGTACTAACATAGGTGGATACATAATACATAGTTTATTGTGTGGGATGGAGTAGACTTCACCTCTGATATATACAGCGTTGTCCTGGCTACTTTGCTAGACTGAAGTTTGTGTTAAAGTAGCCAGTTTTTTTTTTTCGTGCTGTTGTGGTGTTATTTAAGTCATCGACAGGAATAAAAAGAGAATTACAAATATGTATAAAAAAGTAAAAATAAAATAAAAAATATATGTAGTGGGAATGTTGTAGGATTATTAGTGAAGGTATTCTATAAATTATGTTAGAATGTTGGCCATGCTTATGTTTGAATGATTGAACTGAGGACATACAAAGATCTGGATTTTTAAGAGGAACCACAAAATCATACCTCAACATTCATTCTCAAGGTTGCCAATACATCATACATTACTTGTTAACTATTGAATCCTATCAAGAGTTTATTGACTTTTTAAGCTCTCACTAATCTCAGTTTGACAGTTCATTGGATAGCAACCACATTAATAATGTTTTGACTATCTGCTGACACAAAAAATATATTACGCATGTTACATGATTTTATCTTGTTGCTGTTTCAAGTTATATAGGTACTTAGTATTTAACAATTAGATTGGTAGAGATAATTATATCAGAGGTCTGAAAAACATCTGTTAATATTTTACACATAGTGAAAACATGTTTAAAAATTGTTGAAATGGTTTTATTTTACCACACGGCAAATGTTGATTAACTGTGATCGCATTAACCGAGGCAGTAAAAAATAACTTTTCAAAATATTTAAAATGTAAAAATAATTTCAACTACACAATCCATTAATCCATCATGACACTACAGCCCAGGACGGACCTTGACCATCTCAAGGAGATCCTTACATTCCTCTCTGTTCTGTGCCTTGTCTTCGACTACCAGAAAATTAAACCGTTGAAAGTGATAATAGCGCGTCAACGACTGAGATTTCTGGTCGATGACCAGTTTACAAATTATTATTTGAGCGCACTTAGGCACGGTGATTACTTTTGATGCAAGCGAGCAGGTACTGCACCATAATTATTAATTTAAATAGCGGTTGATTTATTTGTGATAAATTTATGTGGGTATGATAAATTATGTCCATTTAATTTATTTTTTTAATGTAAAATATTTGGGCATTTTAATCTAGGTCAATTTTACTCCGGATAATCAAGAGTCTACTGTATTGTCATAATACAACAAATTGTATGGATACAAAATCCACTATAAAGAGTGCATGCAGACTACGATGTGTTGTCAAATTGTGATCACGCACGTGGTGAGCATTTCACATAAGTGATTTCTTGATCATATTTCATCAAAATGTTAACATTCTGTTCAATTAAAAAATAGATAAAAATGCTTTCAAAATTAATATTAATAAGTTCAAAAAATATTCTAATCTAACTCGACATTAGAAAAGAACTTTGACATTTTTATGTGCATAGTTACATTTAAAATTAAACAAAGTAGGCTATCTAGAACAAAAATTAAAAAATTAATAATCTTCAAAATATATAGCAAACCTAATTGGCCTAAAAAGATTAAACATGAACCGTTAAATATTGTTATCAGCTGACTGTACCAAGATTGCACACAGGGAAACACCTAATTTAGATTGGAACCCCCCTCCCCCCTCAATGATCACCAAAACTATAAAAATGTGATAAATTAATGTTATTGTAATTACGTCTAGACTAATTCAGAGTATGTACCGATTCTAAACAAGATAATTTCATTGAAAATTCACATCTCCCTACTTTTAAAAAAGATAAAAAGTATTTTAGCTCATGTTGGTACAGCCTGTGAACCCACCCAATACTTTTATAACTATAATGCAGACGTGCAGTGCCAAAATTTAACTAAATTGGGATAAGCAATGATAATAAAAAAAAATATTTTATTTATTTCGGATTTCATTCCACCAAAGGAAATTGACAATTGAAATGAGAGATAAATACAAAATTTAAGCACGTAAACGGTTGTATTGGACTCTAAAACGAGGCTCGGAATTTGGAATTCAATAAAAATTAACACATAATGTAGTATCTTAGAATATGTTAAAGGTAATATTACTTTTGAGACAAGTCTCATCTGTTTACACCCACCATTAGAGTTATGAGAACATGCTATGTGAAGTATAAACTCAACAAGGCTAAGCAACAACACAAAGGAATAAAACGTCTTCCTTTTATTCAGTTACCAGAGTTCAATTATTACAATATATCCAACCCTATCCTAACCTGAGGACACAATGTGTCACAATACTTTTAATTGTTTTGGTTGTTTTTAACTCTTAAATAATAAAACAACATCTATAGGTCTTAAAACTTAGGCTTGTTAGAAGTGTTAGAAGCGAGTGAGCAAAACAAATCAAAAAGTTTAAGACAAAATGTATTTAACTTTGTTTAATTAAATTAAAAAATTGTATATACAGAGTGGCCCAAAAAAAGTGAGAACTAATATATAACTATAATTAATTATAATTCTTAATGTAATTTTTTTTGCACAATATTTAGCAAGTCAGAAATCATCAAAACATCATATTGCATAATCTACTGGGTTTAAATCTGGGCTGTTCGGTGGCCACATGCTTGGCTCGATGAAATTAACATTCTCACGATGAAGAAAGTTGATTGTATTTCTGGCTGTCTGAGATGGAGCTCCGTCCTGCTGTAATGTCCAGTTATGCTGTAATGTCTAGCTATACTCCAGGCTTTGTTTGAAAACTCTTTGATTATTTTCCTAGCACCTCAACGTTTTTCAATTCGCAAATTTTTGATCAGAATACGGTCTTCTGCAGTGATTTTTGTCATTTTGGTCGTTGAAAAAACCAAATATAAACAATGGGAAAATTAATAATCAAAGATAGCGACTGGAAATTGTCAAAATAAAACGTAATGTAGGTAAATAAGTAAGTAAGTAAATTAGTAACTATTTAAGCTTTTGTTGATATAGTTAAACTAATTTTGATGTAATTTTATCACATTTTACAAAGTGTTTTCACTTTTTTTGGGCCACCCTTTATATTTAACATTGTTTTAACCTCTGTGTTAATTTTACATCAACGGGTTTCAATAGTAACGTATCTTCCTTGTATAAATATAAATACCATTTTTATTTGTTTCGTTTACAAATCAACATTTACGATTTGCGTTCTTCTATCCTTTCTCAGAGAGAGAAGACTTGGCGGAAAGATGGATTTGGACAAAAGGATAGTTTCGTAAGTGTGATTTAAGGATAAAAAAAATTGTGAGATGAATTTACGGCCACGATTTGCCGTTAACTTGACAATTTACAAAAATTGAAATCACCTCAATTCTTTCATCAGGCCGAGAGAGATTCTGAGAGGCTCTGGCAGAGAAAGATTAATAAATCATTAGCTGCGTTAATCTCTTGTTAACATGATATAAATGGAGCCAAAATTTTTTTGGCGTAATGGAATAAAACGATAAATAATTTACAATGTTGAAGTTGAATAATTTACAATGAAGTTGTTAATAACATATTATGGTTTCAAAACACGCTCATGTAGGGTTAACAACAGTTAGAAATTTCATTACTTTACATTTATCATCATTATTCAAACAACCCAGGGTGATTTTCTAATGCAGGATTTGTCGCCATTTCCTTCTATCTGTGGCATTCCTCTTTCAATTTACCACCCTCGGAGCATGATGGTCTACTATCACACCATGACACCATCTTAACTTCGGCCTATTCACTCTGCTGCGAGTAGACCACTGAACAAAAAGTTTGCGGATTCTCGGTCTACTGATTTAATGACACAGGCATATTTATGCACGTCATAGAATTTTGCATTATATCTTTGTCTCCAGACAACACTGTCATTTATGGGATCGTAAATTCTATAATGAATTTTTCATTAAAAAATGTCAAGAGTCATTTCATTTCATTTTGTTTTGTCAGTGTCCAAGTTTCCCGTGCGTACATGCATACTTTGAATTTATTTAATAGACAGTTTACAACAGAAGACGATGACAATATTCATTAATTGAACAATGATCATGAAAAATAATAGCAATTAGAAGGTAATAAAATAAAAGTAACCTCTTGTGCCGTGAGAGCTGAGAACTATCCGTGAACTTCATGTCACAGTGGTCACATACATGATTCCTAGTTCCGGAGTGCACCATCTTGTGTTTCTCCATAGAGCACTTGCGGTTGAAACCCTTCCCGCACAAGTCACAGATGAAGCGAGATTCACCTGCAAAATATTGAAATAATTCATTGTCATTTGCGAGTCAGCAAAATATATTATACATATAAATAAATACAAAACAATGTGAGGTATAAGTGTAATAACAATAAACTTCTGCCTTCCCGTTAAGATCTCCGCTACTCTGCAGCAAATGCTGCTTCTGTGTAGACTTTTCATTATATATTACTACTGTAACTGTGTTCAAGCAACAATAAACTTGTGTCAACCGAAAGTAGTTTATCTTCTTCAACCTGCTCTGACCACACATACACAATACAAATTTGCGATTATTATTAAACCAACATCTAAACGTTGGGTGAAATATATGGGGCATCCAGCGCTCACACACATAACCTACATAGTCATACAACATATGAGACCCCGCCTGCAACAACACTGTATATCGGTTTTTACAAATGTTGATAGATAGATAGACAGAGCATGGGCAATCTTGGACAATATATTTATAATATATCCATAGTATTTTTATTTATTTTACATGGTTGTTTAATACACCATTTGATGCCCAAGAAGACATACAATGTTGTGACATTCATAATGCAGATCTGCCTGAAAACGATATACAGTGTTGTTGCAAGGATGGTCTAAGATGCAATTATCAACAAAATACATTTTAACAATATTTGAGTATATCCAAGAACACACAATTACTGGATTTTTACCTACAAAGGGGTTGTTATTAAATAAGTTATTCACCATTCCACCCATTAATTCTCCATATCTATTTAATTTTTGGAAGTTGTATATATATTACCATGTAGAAACACTTAGCGTATTAGCTGTAACATCACTGTCGCCATCTATGGTCTGAAATTTGATATTCATTTCTCTGAAGCAGCATAGATGTCACTAATGAAAATCTACTTTTTATTAGAAATATGAAAGCAATATTCTTTATCTGTATATGTATATGACAAATGATTAATACATTATACTAGAATACATTTTCTCTAAACTGGAGACCGTAATTCATATCCCTCGTACCTATCTACCAAACGTTTTTATTAAAATAGAATTCAATTTGCTAACAATAGTATTCAATGTGTTATAAAATCACTTCCTGAACCTGATTCTTCGTCTTATCAATTTATGCATATCGATAATAATGATCGCTTCACATTTCAAAAGTATGTGAAATCATATTTATTCTTATGTGGAAATGGTCCAATCATAAAATCTAAAGTGCCATGTGCAAAGCTCATAAATTACAATTTTAAGAAACATCCCATTTTTAGAGACATTTATACGTGCATCTCTGAATTAAAGAAATACGGTACATCATTCACATTGGGTGTTGCTTGTTAAAAGTTGTGGCGTATTAAAAATGACAACAACGTGAAATAGACAGCGTACTGTATTACCTGAATGCTTCCTCAAATGTTGTGTAAGGCCAAATTGTTGGTTGAATCCAACTCCACATTCTGTGCACTTGAAGGGTCGCTCTTGGGTGTGTGTGCGGACGTGACGTGTCAAATCTGATTTTCTGGTGAACGATTTTCCTGAAAAAACAAAATACATTTGTTACACATATGTTTATTGTACAACAAAACACTCAAAACTTTACTTTTGGAGAATTAATACTAAAATATAATTAATATTAAAATACAATATGTATTTGTATACATATTTGAAGGAATAATTATGTGGATAGATATTTAAATAAATAATATAATGTAAGTTTATATCATCAGAGCTATCCACAAACTTATTTCTTATTACTTGTATACACATTAGAATCCCAATTTTAAGTTTTTGAAGGGACTAACAAAAAAAAAATGTAAATAGAGAGTACTAAACAAACATATAAAATTGATTATTTATTGAAAAAATCAAGCAATGTTTCTTGTTACATGTTTTTTTGTTGTTTTTAATAGTTCATGCAATATTATAAATTAATTTAAAGGTACATTACTAATACTAGTAAAATATGCTTTGGAGCCTTCAACATGCCACACGGCATCTTCCTTTGTACGAACTGGGTCCACTATTTCATCAATTTCCACTACGCTCAATGTTATTACGTTGGAGTTAATGTCTATGTAAATCTGCAAGTCTTATTCATAAATTATTTCCCAGCCATCAGTGTTGTCTATACTATCTTCTACACAATTTTCTTGCTGATTATAGCTTTGCGAAAACAATAAAAAAACAAAACATAAAAATTATATCGCAAGGCCGTAGTAAATCGCATTGTTTTTAGTTGACCTTGGGCGTTTAGACATGTATAATATTACTTTGATGATTGTAGTGCGTTTAATTTATGTCCAAATCTGAATAAATTTTAGACGTAAATCGTAGGAAAAATAAGCGTAACACAGAGTTTTAAATGTACTAAAATGAGACGGAACTGGAGAAATAACACACAAATGGAGGGAAAATCGTGAATTCCGGGCATGTAAAATCGGGGCTCACTGTATGTAGTTAATACACAGTTATCAAATACATTCTGCGCATGTTAGTTTTGATAAAGTATTCCAATATATACACATATACACAGCAAAATTTTTGTAAATATTTTTTCACGCAAACAAAATTTAAGTAGGTATGTAAGTAAAATTTTAACATACTATAGTAAATGTGTGTTTTATCAGCTATTTGTTTACTATCAATTAACTATCGACTTGATAATTTTTTTCAATAGTTAACTTACTTATGCCATTATTAAAAAAAAAGATTTTTAACAAAAATTAAATGTATCAATTAGAAGATAAAATCAACTTACCATGTCAACATAGTAAATTAATGACAAATTTTCGGACCTATATGTTGCACTTTCAAACTGATACATCTGTTATTTCATTTTTTAAAAGCAATCTACTTCATATTACAGAGAATCTCAAATGCCTTTAAGTAAAACCCGATAGGAGACGCCAAAATTAAATTAATTAATCAATTTAATATAATAAAATTTTATAAATATTAGTCTTGGTGGCAACAAAATAATTTTTCGATAAATTGATTTTATCTGTATATATCTTCCTAATTGATGCATTTAATTTGTATTAAAAATATCACAGAACTATGTTCTGAAAAGACTTCCCAATAATAATGTGTTCACCTTAAAAAAAAAGATTTATTGATATTTGTAATATACTGTACAAGTATCATTGTATGTAACAGTATAACAATATTTTTTGATAAAATTGATTTTATATGTATATCTTTCTAATTAATACATTTAATTAGTATTTAAAATATCACAAACCTATGTTCTGAATAATTACAATTTCATAATAAGAATGTGTTCTCCTTAATAATAATTATTCTCACCGCATAATGTGCACAGCGACCTTTTATCAGCCGAGTGCCAGGTCAAGTGTTCCTTTAGTCTCCGGGGACTGGTGTACGCGCGCAGGCAGCCTTGCTGTGGACAATTGTACTTTTCGCCCGTAGATGAGTGCGTCGTTTCGTGCTTGCGTCTGTCCGGGACTCTGGCAAATCTCTTACCGCACGTCAAACAAGGGTACGGCCTGAAATAAGTTAATTACCTTTTAGTTTTACAGTTATATTAATATATGCAAAAATATAGAAATAATTATCTGGGGTGGTAGGGAAAAATTACACAATTTGATATGATGCACTTGCCAACTTACATCAAAAGTTAACACTGAATATAAGTATGCCCAAAAAATTATTTATAGGGCTTGCATTACCGATAAACTGATAAATCAACCAAAACGCACCATAGGTAATTACCGGAAATTATTTTACCGCGAATCAAGGACAAATACAGGTATATTATAACAAAAGTTTATTGTAAATATTTTTTTAAATTTTTATTCCAGTATATATACATACGAGTATACACCATATAAAAATAAAATAAATAAATATACATACAATATATCCATAATCAATAAAAACATTCAGTTGTAATATTATTTTATTTTATTTTAATTACGAATTTATATTATATACAAAGTGACAGTGTACTTACAAGTAAGTACAAAGTGTGTATTCATACACCTAATGTATGTTTTACATACATCAATAAGTTAATGGATAAACTAATAAGTTAATAATATTAACTCCTCTCAGATAGGTAAACCAAATATTATACAGTCGTAATTCAAATTAACCAAGCTCGATATGGCATATACATAAGTGATTATCTGATCTCCCATTACCATATCTCAGTAAAAACAAAAAGGAAATCATATACATATGTATGTATTTATATGACATTTTTCACCTGAAACATATTTGAAATGTTTTCTTCAATATTTGCAAAATTACTTTGTGGCCTCATTTTATATTAATAATTAAACAAAATACTTTCTAATTATTAGTATTTGAAATTATTTAGGTTTTAATCTAGGATACTGTTTTTAGTAAAGGTAGCCACATACAGTTATACTTTAATCATCTAATCTACATCTATTTTTTTTTATTTAGTGATAAATAACCGATAAACTGGTAATGGGAAGAATTATTTACCGTTTACTGGTAATTGGAATTTGACGGTAAATTGCAAACCCTAATTATTTGTGAATATCATGTTTAATTATTTTTCGCTATTTCTGTACATTGCACAAATTCATAGATCCAAAAAAATTATCCTATGTTGTTGATATTGTAGTAAAATTTTGAACATTTTCATACACATTTAATTTCCAATTTCTGATTCGTGTTGCTGACATAAAATTGCATTTCAAGAATAGTTTAAAATTGTGATTTTACTTGCGATAGTTTGACATGTGTTCCACGGAAAGTGCATAAACGTGGGAAATCTTGATTTTCGTGTGTCGTATATCTTGGGTAATTTTAATAACGAATTGTTTAATACTGAACTGAATTGAAAACATGTAAATCCATAATGATAATTAAATTATATGATAATGAAGAAACATTGACATGTGACAAAAAATTTTAGTATAACTTGCAACACTGAAACAGACCTATCATCACTATGCACAGGTTTGTGCATAAGCAGACTATGCTGAGTCGTAAATCTTCTGTCGCATCCTATTACATCGCAGGAATATGGTTTCTCTCCAGTGTGGATTCTTAGGTGCGCTTTGAGTAGCTCCTTGGACACAAAAGCCTTGGAACAATAGTCACACACAAACTTCTTCTCGCCCGTGTGAGAGCGGAGATGAATCTTGAGTTTTTCCGAACCGGCATAGTTCTTATGGCAGATGGAGCATTCATGCCGCTTGATACCAGTGTGTACGCGCATATGGACAGCTAATTGTTTGGCCAAATTGAATCTGAAATATAATCCAACTTGAATTAAAATTGTCAAAAATATTATAAACGCAATTATGAAAAATCAAAAACACAAATTGATTTCTTAATATAATATAATTGAAAAATCATATTCTTAATATTTTTCAATCTTAATTGTGCCAACTGTTTTACTCTTGTTAGAGTAGTCGAAGTAGGAGAAGCTTATTTACTGTTTCTGACGTAAGTTTGTAGAACTCCATAATCACATATGTGAAAATAAAAAACTTGTTTTTTGATTCTACTCATTTAATTTACTTGAGACGCGTTTCACCTTGTAAGGGCATTATCAATCTGACAATTTAACTCAACAACTTGTATTTATAGCTATACAATTTTATTTGCATGAGGTGAAAAGGGACAGCACTATTCATTGTAATTCTGAGGATTTCCATACATTTTGAATGCTTTTAATTATTCTAAGTAACCATTCAGTTTCAACACTAATGGTATTTTAATGTTATGGGTAATTTGCAGAAAATGAGTTTTTAATACATATACACATAAAAAATATTAACAAAATAAACACCCTTATTTTTATATACCAATAATAAATAATAAAAACATGATGTAAACTTTATTATAACGGACTAAATCATATAATCACAAAAAAGAATTTAAAATTAGATATATTATTCAGAGTCTGAAATTCAGTATCCGATTTTTCTGAATTACTTTTCGACTCAGTTCTACTAGTAATCAGTGATAATCACAACTATAGAATTATAAAGCGATTGTAAGGCGCACCCCGAATTCAGAGACACCAAAATAGGAACATGCGTCTTATAATCAAAGAAATACAGTATATTTATCCCAAAAGTTTTGGAATTATAGGTACTAATTCTGAGATTCATAAGTATTGTAAATTGGGTTGGGAATGGATTCTCTAATCATAGCTCCTGCTGTAAAAATTATGCTGAACTTATATTGTGTTTCCGTCTATTAACCCACTCTTGCCTGAGGATTCCTGTAGCGGAGCACTGTTGCAGTTTTTACTGACATATGTATTATCGAGGATAAATCTCTTCTTATCACCAAGTTTAGAATTACGGTATTGAGAATTATGATTACAAATGAGAATATTTAAAAAAATTATCAATTCTAAATCTTACCCTTTTCCACAAAGCTCACAAATGTAATCTCTCTTGTTTTCGTGTCCCAATATATGCTCTTTTAACCTGTAGATGTGACAGAAATCTGAAAAAGACATTCAATCTTGAAAAAATTAATAAGATGACTTAATGTGAATATTTGCGGGGTTATTTATTATATTTATATTTAACCGATACATACTATTATCTTACATTATTGTAAGTCAATGACTATATATTTGTAATTTAGTCATTCATTTTTCTTCTGGTGCCGTGCCACCAACGTATCCAACACTTGTCCTGAACATACCATCATCTGTATTTGGAAACTTCGGATAGCTTAACTCTGAGACCGGTCCATTTTCAAAAGTTTTACAACCAAAACAGTTCTTTCTACACAATCATCATTTGCCTTCTATTTTCCCTTCAAAAATTGTTTGTAAAAGATAACATCCAAGAATTGTATGTCCAAAACATTAAATTTTATGATACTTAATGATATATGTTATTTCATGTTTTTTGTGGAGGTTTTCTAGTACTGTATTGTTGCTAATGAAATCTATTCATGATATGTTGAGCATTCTTCTATAGCACCACACCTCAAAGATATCCATCTTGTTCATAACTGGTACAAATGGAGTCCATGTTTCACAGTATTTCATGGCTGCTTTTAACAAAATCGAATCACAATGTTCAGGTGACTTAATCATTGAATACATTTATCTGGCAGATAAAAATTTGACAGCTTATTCAGAGGTGGTTACTCTTTCATAGTTAACTAAGATAAAGGAAAACACTTGGAACCCAGACCAAACATATCATCAGAGTGTTTAGATGGGGCAGAAGGGTGAGTATTCGAACTGAGAATGTTCCTCATTTTTATGAATGCATTTCTTGTCATTTAATTTTATTAAAATTATCTATTTTATTAATAATAAGACAATTTTATCACATCATAATACATTTATTAATCAATAATTGATGTAAACAATAATTGATAATAATAATAAACAAAATATACTAATAGGCAGAGGTTACATAATATTGTATAATCCTTTGTTAACTTAGGGCCGGTTGTATGGTCAGTAGTAACTTTATTTTAGTAAAAAAAGTTAATTTAAAGCAAATTTTTTTGCAAAAACAGGTTGTCTATTTGTTAGTAAAAAAATATTTACTTCTCAAAAGTACACCTTTAGTAGAATTATTTTACTCTCCGACATCCGATAGTAAAAATGAAAATCGATAGTTAAATATGGCGAACACTTCACAGCTCTTCCAAAAGTCATCCAACTCATTGATACTTTGAAATTTGCAATATACGACGATTAATCCTTCAATATTCCGCTATTTTAGTGATGAGAGTTTGTCCAATGATGATCTCATTGTTTAATACACATTAGCACATAATCCGAAAAAATTTCACCACCAGTGACAGATTTCGAACGCTGAAGTGAAAAAATCCATAGCATATTTCATGATTATTTGTCGCGCCTAAAGACATCTCAACTATGCTTTGACAATAGTAAATTTGACGTTCAAACAACCCGCAAACGATTTTAACCACTGGCGTTAATAAAAAGTTACTAAAGTTAAAATTTACCATAGTAAAAATTTACTACTGATCACACAACCAGCCCTTACATTCGGCATGTTATGCAATTTTTGCAATCTTACATATAAGATATTGTGCAATTTTTTTGCTGTTTTACATTCATTATATTACACAATTATTTATTATCTTACATTCAATGGTGTCGTTTGCAAAATGTTGGAAATATTAATTATCACAGTACTGAAAATGTAAAGATGAAAAAAACATTTTACATTAAACAATTTAAAAACCAACCTTTTAAACATACTTTACATTTGAAAGGTCTTTCTTTGGAATGTGTTTTAAGATGATTGTTTAGATCATAGCGACTCGGATACGACTTTCCGCACATGTCGCAGGTGAAGTTGCGACTTGTGTGTCTCATCATGTGCCGCCTTATACTTCGTACAAGCTTGCCACACACTGTACATTCACCACCTGAAAAATAAAAAATATTTATAACTTCTTTACTTACTTATTTGTTTTTTTCTGTAGAAAATATATGATTGAATATATCAATCATTTTAAAGAAAACTATTGATGACGTGAGTAGGGATGACATGATGCGGGGGATGTACGCACTTGGGAGAGTGAAAGGTTAGAGAAGTCGACTTTAATGGAAAATCAGGATTGAAGCACTGACATACAATGCATTCTTCTAAATTCTGGTAACTTCTAAAATCAATTTCACTTTGGAAGTACTATCTTTGCTTTTGAGTACCAGTGAGGGAGGTCAAGAGGGTGGCTTTGGTACCAAACAAGTCTGAGTCTCCATAACCACGTCCAGGGGAAACAAGTGCTCATGAAGAAGCGAGAAAAAAAAATGGGAAGTAAAAGTTACAGGATACAAGCCTGTTAAAATAGGTGTGTACCATGCCAAGAGTTACTTCAGATGGTGGGAAGAATCATCACATCCTATTGATCAGTTACTGCCCATCATAATATTAATAAATGGTAAGTTCTGAAGAAAATAACACAACCCAAAAATTTAACAGGAAAACACAGATGCAAGCACAAATAGCATTGATATGTCATCTAATCCGCAGACTTACTCAATGACATAACAATTTGCCCTAGCACTAATAAAATATACAATGACTGAAGTAATAATTATAATTAGTAATTATTGCGAGTGTTGATACAATAAGAATTTTGATTTAATGTTTGTTTTCCATCTTTGACAATAAATACATTTTCACATTGAATTCCATTTTCTCACCTTTATTATTGCTGATATTATCATTGCTAACACTGTCCGTTGTTTTGGGAAGATTCTTTCTGACTTGTTCTATTTTACCGGAAGTAGAGACATCACATATTTTCAAATCATTGCAATAAACTAAAGAGATATCGTCAACATCGGAAAAGGTAAAATCCAACTGATCTTTTTCAATCTTTGGTTCCACAAAATCTTTTTTCTCCGATACCTGTAAAATGAAATATGTACATTAATATTGCTAATGGATATCAATATTATCTAATGATAATATGGTGTTACATTACTAAATATAATTAATTGTCGTTTTAGAAATAGGATAATTTCAGTTCATAAATCAAAAGTTGGTTAATCTTATTTACAGTTTAACTTGGTTGTAGTATCAATGAAGGGACCAAACTATTCTTGAAGTTGTAACCAAGATAGAATATTTTAAAAATTAACAAGGTTAATATAATTTTATGAAATTCTTCAACCCTTTCGTTTTTCATCCATAAAAATGTACAAATACATAATGATGGAAATTGTAACACAATTATAAATCAATTCATACTTACTCTCGAAATGTAGGTTTTTGAGAAATCTATGAAATATGAAATAAATGACAATACATATTAAAAATATATTTTACACCTTTCTCTGCTGGAAATTTTGAAGTGAAAAAATGATGTACAATAGCAAAATTTGAAATAAAAATTAGACCAAATATGGTAAATCTATGACATGCGTATCGTTTTATAACACGCGGACCATATTTGGTGGCAAGTGGGCAAAATTCAAATTTTGTTTGCAAAATGAAATGGAGTAGAGTAAAAAATGTTATTGAATATAAATTAAATATTAATAAAATCTATCTTTTTGTCGTCCTCCTCATTGGCAAATCATCGTGGACTTCGAGTCACCTGCCACTATGTTAATATGATATGAAAATATATTATTTACTATACAATTTGCATAAACTACAAACATGGTGTAGTGAATTTTGGCCAATGGTGAGGTATTTTATTGTGTCAATGCCTTGTCGTGACTTCCATTGTCGGTGACCGAATACATTATGCAACGTAATTTGAATAATAATAATAATTATTATTATTATTGATATACCCGTATCAAAATGTCAGTGAATAAAAACAAAAAGAGGTATTGGCTAGACTATATTTTATTAAATGATTTAGGGGCTGAATCAAAGATATAGATAAATAATTGAACAATTTTGCAAATTTTTTTTTCGAAGTACGTAAAATCCGTCAACAAAACAGTACAAATACTAAACTACTTTCTACGAACAACCAATCTTTTCAAAAGGAAATAAAATATGTGCTTGAGCTTAAAGCTTCACGATTAGTAATTTTTCCACGCTATTCAAAAGGGAACGAGCATTTGTTTGGAGCAATTTTGTTTGTACGGTGGAGCTACAAGGAAGAGTTACTATGGGCCGTGAAAGTAAACGTAATTATGTAAGTCGGGATGTGATAGTGTCGTTTTCAGAAGGACAGAGACAGAATGATTAAAAAACGGATGAAATTGGTGTTAATCTTCAACTGTTTCTCAAACTTTTGTTCAGGTTTATTTATTTATTTGGATTTTATGAGCCAAAACTGAAAGATGTACGAAATAAATAAGTTCAAGCGCAAATAATTAAATATTTGCTGTTAATGAGTTATGTTCTCAAGATAATTTCTTTCTACCAATGCCTGTACTGCCTTCTATCTCCTCCCACTTAATGATATATTGATAATTGCATCAGGAAGAAAGGTTTCTAAAATAGAGTAAAATACTATTCCATATTCACATCTGATGTAAATAAAATAATAATGTATGTCAATAAAAGATTTTATGATGTAGGACGTCATTTGAAATGATAAACATATCATGATTATTTATTTAAATTTTAATTATCTGACACGCAAATATTTTCTAAAAGAATTGGGCATATGCTTTGACTTACTTGTGGAAAAAGATTCGCCATCGCTAGACTAGGCTAATAAAAATATAATGTTATAATATGTAAAATAATAATGCCCAGTGGCGTGCAGTAGGTATAGATTTAGTTTATGCTGTTACCAATGATATGATACAATTATATATAATATACGTACTACAATATCAACAACTCTCCTCAAGCAATAAATCATGGACACAACACAAGACAAACAACAAACATCTACACACTGGTTCCAAGAGCAACAACAATATTTTATCAAAGATTCTACATGTTCTTAGCTCCGAAACTATACAACACACTCAGTACTAACTGGAAATCGTTTAATTCCAATAAGATTACACAAATATGGACCCAATATATGATTCAATCAGGTAGAGATGAATCAGAAGCATGGATATCCAACAATTTAATATAATTTATACAATTCTTTCACTAATAATTCACTAGTCATACAACACTCCCACTCTATATATTTTTATTTTATTTTTATTTTTTTATACATATTTGTAATTCTCTTTTTATTCCAAAAAACACCACAACAGCACGAAAAAAAAACTGGCTACTTTAACACAGACTTCAGTCTAGCAAAGTAGCCAGGACAACGCTGTATATATCAGAGGTGGAGTCTACTCTATCCCACACAATAAACTATGTATTATGTATCCACCTATGTTAGTACAAAAATATGGATGTCAAAATATATATAAATAAATAAATAAATATATGGTGAACATAAGATTATGAACTTTCATTAACCAACGTCTTTAGACAAAATGAATCCGTCATTTATACGACCCTACCATGTATTTATTTGTAATTTTAGAGTAATATTTAATTAATAGTGTTTTTAAAGTTTAAGTTTCAACGTAAAATAATACATTCTTACCCATATAAAAATCAATATAAAAAAATGTATGGACGTTTTTAAGAACACTTTTTATGACTGAACATAATTCTTTTATTTTTTGAAAATCCTTCACGTAATAACTAAACAAAACAATTATTTTTATTAAAGGTTAACATAGGAAATGGTTCTGCCAATTGTTTTTCGTTTTTCCCAAATCAAAAACAAATTCATGCACCAAATGCACCTCTAACGCAAAGAATGATCGAATGACGCATGAAAACAACACGTTAAAAATAGTAAGATAATAAAATTCGCGAATTAGTAAAAGAGGAAGTAGACACTTCAATGATTTGCATGCAGTTGTAAGCCTTTCTAATCTTATTCTGTTAAAAGACAGCATAGGTAACAACTCCATACAAGACGGATCAACCGAAAGGAATTTTCAATTCAGTAAACAGCCAATTATATGACTCAAATAATTCACTAGCTTAAAGGTAGAACAGAGTAATGTGAATAGCTCAATGCGGTGAATGCACAAGAGCGCCATGGGTACAGCGGTGAGTTGTTGTGGTAGTTTTTAGAATTAAGCAATTAAAATCTCTTCTGGTACACAGACGGCGCTAATTGTAAAATAATGTTTCCGTTTACGTTAATCCAATTATTTAATTTATATTTGTTTCCCAGAATTTTTAGTAATGCACAGCTTTTTTGCTTGTATACACTGCACGCCCCTGGCTATACCAGAGATTCCTAAGTCTATTTCAAGAGGTACAACTAAGCTTCACAGAATATCCCAAGGACGAAATTTAATCAAATATAATTTTATACTTTTCATTTTTGATTTAATTTTTTCACATTTTTGTTTTTTTTTTAATCAATGCAGAGAATATTTTAGTAAGGAAGTACAATTAATTAAGAAGTATATTACATCCTGATCATTCTATGGATTGAACCAGTTATGGACCAGGTGCTTTTCATAATTTTCCCTTCTTTTTCAATATAATTGTAATAAACATGACTTAGTTAATTAAAGCTATTTGAAATGATTTTTTTTTAAGTCAATCTCATTTGAATTTGTGAATAATATATAAAACCTTGAAATATTTACCATTCCAAAGAATTTCTTTAAAACACCATCAGCTTGTTCACATTGGCGTTTGAAACAATATACAAATTTTGCACTTTTAAGACAGTGAATGCAGATAACATTTGGTAAGCCATCATTCTCTGCGATCTGAAGAATGAAATACTTTATTTTAGTGCATCCTGAAATACATTCAATGTAATGATAGATATAATACATTGTAATAAATACATCAAATAAGCAGTTTACCACTTTGGGCAACTGCTTTGAATCTGTAGGAAATGGAAACTTTAAGTATGTGAAAGCATTTTAAAATTATAACATTGCATCAATGAAGTTATCATTAAGTGCAAACCACATCACAATAGTTACCTGAATATTTGTAGAAGTCATCAGTATCTCAAAAATCGAACATGATTTTCCTTCAATCTCTTCTTTTGATGATAATTGCAACATATTAGTACTTTCTAACAAGCAGGTGCGACAGATATTTTTAAAATCCAGTGGGATTCTGATATCCGATGTTTTCATAGGTACTTTAACCTCCAAACTAGATCGACATGGCTCCATTTTGAATTCACCCGAGATTTCTAACGTTTGTTAAGAAATTTATTTTTTATTATCGTAAATTTTCAAAATTTTGCAATGACCTATTAAACACAAACTATATTGTTTTATCGATACACTGACATGTTATGACAACTGACAGTTCCACTAAATCTCTTATCTATGAGAGTATATCTCTTATCTATGTTTACGAGTTACAAACATGTTACAAAGTTACACATTATCTATGAGTTACACACGGTTACATTAGTTTTTTTTTGCAGTACCATAGACAATAGAGTCTATTCTCTATAGTTTTAAGTCTAAAACTTATAAATGCTATACATAGATGCTATATTATGCCAAAAATATTGATGTTCGATCGATATCCTATGATATTGATAGGGAGGGTTATAAAAAGAAGAGGCTCTAAATCAGCTAATTTAAGCGATACTCCGCACTCAGGTAAATAATTCGCTCTGCGATTAATTTTTCAGGTATCACACCTTTATGGCACTTTGGTTATGAGAGGGAACACAGGTGAACTATATAACACACTAATCAATTATTTATTTTTGTCCCTACATATGTACAAATGGGCAGATGTAAATCCTTAATGGTAACTTAATTCTACCTTAAGTTATTCCACTGGGGCTTTCTTTCTAAGATCTGGTCTTTGGCCGGCAAAGGGGTGACGTTGGCGTCCGGCTGGGCTGCTGCTATAGGGCTGACTTAGTGTCTGGTTTTCAGGCTAATTGGAGTTGGCTGGGCGGCTGCTTATTTGGTGTCTGGTTGTCAGACTGGTTGGACCTGGCTGAGCAGCTGCTTCAGAGCTGATTTTGTGTCAGGCTGGTTCAACGACAGTGTCTCAGACTGATTTGGCGTCCGGCTGCTCGTGGTTTGCTTGAAGCTGATTGGGCAGCTGCTTCAGGGCTGACTTAGTATCTGGTTGTCAGATTGGTTCAACGACTGTATTTCGGATTGATTTGGCTTCTGACTGCTCTAGGTTGCTTGGAGCTGACTAGGTAGCTGCTTCTGAAACCAACTGCTGGGCTCTCCTAGAAGGATTATCCTGACTGACTCTTGTCCAATTCCGAGACAAGTTCTTTTAAATTTTGAGGATGACTGCCTGGTGGCCTGCGTGACGATTCTTTTAATGACTTGCAGCTAGGGTTTGCCTTTCCTTTCGTCAGCTGGTTACGCTCTTAACTAACACCGCTCCTTGACCACTCTGTGATGGCCATAAGCCTCGCCCTAATTTTAACTTAATTTTGACCCCGCTTTCGTCTTATAATATAAATTTTGATTTAATTTGTTTAAATTCTACACGTACTACATGTGCCTTTGAAGGCACGATTTCTTAGAACTGCTTTTTCTACATAAAAGTCAGGATATATGCTCGCGAGCATTTCTATTGTAAAAAAGCATTTCTATTGTATCTTCGCGCCATTTCTCTTCACCAAAATAATAATCCAGAGAACAATTATCCGATATCATATGTCACTGCTAATGATTTCTATTGGCCGTTATTTTGTCGCTTTTTAGAATTTGATTTATCGTTAGGGTTGGTGTCTCTAGCTTAATTGTTCTTTTTTAGACAAGAGAATCCAAAGAATTTACTGTCCCTTGTGATAAAAAAATAATGAACTTCTCTTTTTTAGTCGTTATACCTGTCACCCGAATGTAAATTATCCCATTCACTTCACCCTTTTAAAACAATGAGTCCAGTACGACAAAAAAAGATGACCTACTCATTTAATGATTATTGCGCAATTCTTAAGTTGACGGTCCCTAGGCAATAACGCCCGTCACTCGTCTGAAGGTCTTTTAATAAGACTATAGCATGCCACATGGTCTCGTTGACGGTGATTTGTTTGTGATGGGTAAATTGAAATTTCTGTTGTTATTTTTTATCTACATCTAATTAATATGATAGCTTTGCATTAATCGTCATTCCGCGTCGAGATACAGCAACTAAACAATTGTGTAAAATGTGTAAAGCACCCTAGAGGTGAAATTTTTACGAAAATATTCCTAAATTATCCAAATTACAGAGAATACTACGGAATACAGTGATATCTCCATAGAATAAAGCAATGCTATACTTTTACTTTATGATACAGAGCTGTCAAATTGCTGTCATTCAAATGTCAACGAGGGAATGTTTGATGTCAGCAATCGAGAAAAATAATGGAAATGGATATCAATGTGGAATCCACGTGCAGAATTTGCCTCGCCGACTCCGCAGTTAGAAATATATTTACAACCAAAAGGACTCACAATTCTATTAAAGTGACGTGTTTTGAAATGATGTCTTCTGTATTTTCATTAAAGGTTAATCTTTTACCTACTTTTCATCGCCTGTTTGTTTTGAATAGGAAATTTTTTTTCATATATTTTTATTAAATTACAAGAATTGTACAGAATTAGTAAACTAATAGAAATATGGGGCAATATAATAAACAGTTCTCAAACTGTTCTGTGTTGAGTTTTCTGGGCTTTTTTGCCATCTGTCTCTGACCTCTCTATGAACATCATCTCTATGAACGTTTAAAATTAAAAACTTATTGATCCTACAAGATCAAACAAATCAATACATAGTAATTTGGCAATAAATTAAACATACACATAACGCCAGGGCCGGCCCGAAGTGGAGGCGAGCTCGGGCCCCGCCCAAGGGCGCTGAGCAAGTCGAAGCGCCGAAGGCAAGCAAGTGACTTGCTTGATGCAATTTTTTTATATAAAATTTACATCTTTTAATCACTAGGCGCCAAGGTCGCTCCCCAACTTGCTAGGTGAAATTTTTTAAAATTATATTTATATTAAATTGACATCTCTTAATCACTAGGTGCCGAAGCCGCGCCCCAACTTGCTAGGTGAAATTTTTTTTAATACTATGTTTATATATAACTAGCTGAAGTACCCAGCGTTGCTCTGGCTTTACACAGAGTGAAGAGGCTTCATGTAGGGGGATAAGGTTAGTTTTTTTTCAAAATCAGATGTACACAGTAATTTTCCTCTTATTCTAATCGTTACATGTGCGAAATTTCATCAAATCATCGGGATGGGGGTGGTTTTTCAAAATCTCATGTTGACAGTGACCTTCCTTTTGTTTTGAAGGTCAAGTATGCAAAGTTTCATCAAACTCGGAATAAAACTGAATTTGTATAAAAAAAACAAACAAACCAACAGACACTCTTCTTTAGAATAATCTATTTTAGTTCTCGGACTCAAAAGGCGCACCAACTCACTCAGCACCCTCTTTTCATATTATATCAATATAGAGTTATTCAAAGTTTAAATTGTACTGGAATGCATGAAGCAAATAGTACCGCGCACTCTCTTGAATAAATACAAATTTCTGATTAAAATGTATAATTGTCATAAAGTACAGTCTTTGATGACAAGCAAAAATATATTCAATAACAACTCAGCTCACTATTACAATACTATATTATTTGCAAGTGGGGTCCTTTAGGCGGCACATAAAAATGATATTTTTGTGTTAAACATGAAAGGAAAGAATAATGATATTCTAAAAAATAAATTTAATATCAATCCTTTAGCTTTTTATATACCTTGTGGTTTCCACAATTTAAATTAAATTCACACTCTTTGGTGAAATCTGTAACTTTGTTCGGAATTCTCTAAAGATTGTTCACACTAACATCAGTTTTAATACATCTATGGAAGATATGACTGATCACGTACAAATATTTTCACTAAAAAACTGAGCTGTGCACGCTGGATGGCAAACATAAATAGTGTCAAAACAGTTTGATATCAAGTTGATGCCATTCATGATGCTTTGATTACATTTTCTGAGACTGAGGGAGGTGATCCAGATATAGTACACTTCATCCGCACACCGCAGTCAAATAAGCATTGTCCTGGAGAATGGCAGCTAATTTTCCAGTATCAAAATAATTACAGCTTATGGGGTGGCATTCAAAAAAACTGACTGAAAAACTCACCTGGGCTGTAATTTTATTGATTACTGGGAAATGAGCTAATAAATCAATAAAGATTCGGAAACTGGAATATTTTGCCCATGTGAAGCAAAACTTGAGATCTCCATCTCCATCTTGTCATCAGTGCAAGATTGAATCACAAAAATGAGGATGTTGTAGCTACGGAATCAGAGAAATTAGTTCCAACAGATCCGGAGTTTTTTTTTAATCAGGAATAGGGGGCGCCCAGAAAATTTCGCCCGAGAGCGCCACAGAAGCTAGGGCCGGCACTGCATAACACAACACTCTGTCATCGACGCATGAAACACAGACGCACACACTACTTTCGATGCGGTATTACAAGCCAATGGACAACAGCCGTGATTATGAACCCTGCAATGGGATCCAAAATGTCAGTCAGAGAAGTCGGAAATACATAGCATAATAGCTTAGAAAATTTAACACTCCTCTTTTGAAGAAAGACCCTTGTTGTAACATTAATATGTATAATTATATAGTCATATGTTTAAATAGTGTGAGTCATCTAGTACAAAATCATTTTAATTCAATTATTTTATTCGATTAAATTAGTTAAATCACAGAAAGATACACAGAAATAAATTTAATTTCTACCGAAAACTGGTTTACCAATTACGCTGTAATTTTTTATTTTTTATTTAGTCACATTTAATATATAAGTATTGTACAGCTAAAATGCATTTCCCAACTAGGTAAGCCTGTTTTAGGCCAAATTGGCAAATAAATTATATTTCACAAAACCAAATAACTCATTAAATAGAAAATGAAACATACGAGGCAAGTAAACGTGAAAATATATAAAATGAGAGAATAAAAATACTAATGTGCAATACAATATGTATAAATAGAATGTAAGCATATACAAGGTAAAGGAAAATATGTAAGATTAGAGTTATAATGCAGTCAGTATCAGTCAGTTACAAAATGCAGTTATGAGAATTATTTCATAATATAATTTTACTCTCAGTATCTGCTCTACCTCATTTTAACAACCAATTTGAAACATTCTTTTTAGAAGCTTTAATTATTAATTTGGAAATAATATTAAAGTTTTAATATTATTTCCAATTTGATTATATATTCTGGGAGTTTGAAAAGTGAATAATCTTTGACAAAGAGTAGTTTTCATTCTTGGATTGATTTTAAGCTTATTTGCTCTCGTGGGATAATATCTTTAAGTTCTCACAGATGGAGCGCTTATTTTCCTATGAAAGCTAGTTAGTATATTCAGCACATATAATTGTCTTATATTCAAAACCTGAAATTCCCTAAAAAGTGGCTCTGAAGGATACAAAAAGTCACGGCGGTGTATTACTCTGAGCAATGCTTACTTGATATATATGCACGCCTGATGCACTCCCCGAACTATCAATACCATAGCTCAAGATGGATTGGCACAAAGCATAGTACACAGTTTTCATCTTTTTATTCAGAATATTTCTAAGTATTCTAAATATATGAATTAATTTTTGCAATCTTTTAGCTAATCCATCTCAATGAAAATCCCATATCATGTGCATATCAATAACTATTCCTAAAACTTTATTGATTTACAATTTGCTATATTAAGATAATTATAACAATTTGTATATTTACAAGCAATTAACTGTAATTTAATATTATTAAAATTTTTGGGTTGTCCTACCTCTGTGATGGAGAAAGTATATACATATTTTGTTTTTGCTGCATTAAGCGTTAATAGAATTTTATCCAACCAACTATTGATAATATGTAGGTTTTTTTCAGCAATATAATAAACATGTTCCCATGTTGTTACCTTGAATATTAATACAGTGTCATCAGCATAAGTTATGATTTTTCTCTCAATTTTCAAATCACATAGATTATTGATGTATGTATATCAGAAAAAGCAATAGGCCCAGTGTATTTCCCTGTGGGACTCCATATTTGATCTCTTTTGTGTCGCTTATTACATTTTCACCAATTTTAGTAGTTTGTTTTCTTTAATCCAAACAACTTTTAAAAAACATTTTCCTCAAAAGTGTTTTATCTGACACAGTATCAAAAGCCTTAGCTAGATCTAAGAATATTGCTAATGCCCTTTCTCCAGCATACACAGATTCACATATATATTTATTCAAAGAGTTTATGGCATCTTTGGTACTTTTTCCTGTTCTGAAGTCAAACTCATTTTTTGACAACATATTTTGTTTTCTAGATAGGAATATAGTCGCATAGCTTTTTCAATTATTTTAGACTGTACTCAAAAGAGAAATTGGCCGATAATTACCCACATTGTTTTTCTCTCCTGATTTAAAGATCAATTAAATCAATCGATTAATTGTTATCTGATTTTGATCTATGTATATATACCTTAACTTATTTACTGAGATATCTACTTTTTCCCATTAGACCATTTCATATTAACCATATTGATACTTCCCCAATAATTCTCCTATGATATGAGGCATGCTAGTTTGTATTAGAATAAATTTATATAGTATTTAGACACTACATTTCATACGTATTTCAACATAGACCGACATAACAATTTGGTAAAATCAACTGTTCGTACATGCATGGAAAAATTAAGGGTAACCATTAAACCATTGACAGCATTTTTGAACAGGTATATTGTGTTCAATTTTTTTTTAATAAACGTGCAGGTACAATACAAATATTCTCTTGCCTAGTGCAAACTTACACGTCCCTCCATATCGGTCACCTATACAAATATATTATAAAATTATGATTTTAATTCACTATTTGTTGGATAAATTCTTTTACAGGTATACGAGGGTGATGGATTACCAACTAGAGTATGCCGGAAGTGCTTTTCCAATCTCTCTTCGGCTTACAAGTTGAAAACTATGGCCGAAATGTCACACCAGAAATTATTGAGCTACCTCTCGCACGATGATCAAAACCAAAACTTAACCAAGGAAATTAAAGTTGAAATCGAAGAAAATAATGAAGTTGTTGATTCTTTATTTGCTTCGCCCGCTTCCCCTCTGGAAGTGAAAAGCAGGCTGATCATTTCCCCCAGAGGAATAAATAATGAAGCCAGTTTAAATAATGTAATCCCGACTAGTTCGCAGGAGACTGCGCTCAACGTGATGGATGACACCTCGTGGACGGATGAGGATGATGACATGCCCCTCAGAGTTTCAGAGAAGGAGAAGAAGCCCGAAGGGGAAGAAGTGGATAAGGAAAATAGCAGTAACTATATTGTACTTCATGTTCATTTTTATGTTAAAAGAAATGACAGGTGCCGACCTGATCAATAGAAAGTTGAGTCGTAGAGTCATAAAATGTAAACAATTTGGTGTCAATGTTCATTTTTATGTTAAAAGAAATGACAGGTGCCGACCTGGTCAATAGAAAGTTGAGTCATAGAGTCATAAAATGTAAACAATTTGGTGTCTATGCGAACGGTAGGTAATGTTTAAAATAGTAAGAGGAGTGTGCAGCAAGCTGAGTCCTTGTTTATTATCAGATATCGGCCTAGTCAATAAAACATTATAATGTCTTAAACAGCAAAGAATTTGGCAACAGTATGGCGGCCGGTATATTATTTTGTTCTTCTAAGATGGGAATCTTTTTACGTTGAGTGTTGTTTGTTTCACATTAAAAATAAAATAAATATATTAGATATTTTGTGGGGACCATAATATTTATGCAAGATTTATTCCACTAAATATATCAGAAATTTACTTTAATTTTTTTTCCGGAAAGTACTCCTCAACTTTTGTTCATTTAGAGTCATACACTTTTAATCATCATTGGTTTGTTCCATCAAATGTTGTCGAGTTACAAATCCACAGGCTGCAGAATCCTATTATAATATGCCAAAGGACACTGATATTATGTCGCACTAATTGGCGCAGCCATTAATTAATTGTTGATGGTGATTTTTTTATACTTCATTGATCCTTTTATTCATATCTTATGTTATTCTATGCATCGTAGGATCTCATGTTATCAAATACATAAACCTATTGATAATAATAATGATTGTTGCTGTTAAGGTGGTGTGATCCGAATTTATAATCTGCCACTAAGTGGCATGTGTATTGCGGGAATTTGAAATTACTCAACAAAAATATATTTGATTGAATATTATTTTGCGTTAATTAGTTAAGTTAGGTTGTACATTTTCGACCACTTCTCTTTTATTACTAATTATGTTTTCAATATTTAAAAATCGACTGTCAATATTAGGTAGAAAAACATAGAAAACTTGCAAATTATTATATTTGAGTGGTATATTTTCTTTCAGCAAAAGCTGTGACAAAGAAGATTCCAGGCAGGAGAAAGACTCAGCGGGGCATGGGCAAGGAGGCGAGCGCGCCTGGCGTGTGCGACCTGTGCGGGAAGCTGGTGAGGAATATGAAAACCCATCGCCGGACCCACGCTACTGACAAGAAGGTATTCCCCTGCCAGGACTGCCCGAGGGTATTCAACGACTACTCGGGAAGGCGGAGGCACCGCGCTGTGGAGCACTTAGGACAGCTCTACTATTGTCAGATATGCAAAAAACGTGAGGATGACATCACATTTTATTAAAGTTTATTTTTTAATTATTTTATTTGTTTACTTGTTTACAATATAATATACATATTTATTATTTTAAAGTGACGTGCTACCTCTCTATTAGAGAAAATTCTAGGAGTTTAAAGATAGTTTACAACTTTGAATGTTGAGATAACAAAAGCCATAGATAAAATTTAATAATATATTCCAGAAGAGGATTAATATAGTTTGAGGGAGACTAGAATTTCATGTGATATTGAAAAAATAATTTACTCAGGTATCTTGTTTATTATATAGTTACAATAATAAATCAATTGTATTTTGAATAATGTAGGTGCCGGTTATTATGTTCGGTGGCTTCAGTGGCAGTGAACGAAATCAAACATTAAAATCACTTACATTCTATCACTTTTTAGAGCAAAGTTATCGGTTATTATCATTGGGGATATTCATAAATAACTTGCATTTCAAGCAAAAACAGTGTCACCTAACCTACGTAGATCTCGAATTACAGATATCAATTGCCGATTTCATTCCATTACAATTTTATATTTAGTGTTGCCCTGACCTTGTTCAAATGTTTTGTTTTATTTTCAAACTGCATTGCAGATCCAAAGTCATTAATCACACTAGCTATTGCCAGATGTGTTCAGTTTGTTTTTTTTTTACAATTTTGGCAAGTTCTTCTCAAAGATAAGTAGTTTACATCTGTGCGTCAGTGTTTAATAAATCAAAATGTTGTATTGTATTGAAAATCGAGATAAGTTAAGTGACAGACTGTTTATGGGCTTTAGCAGAGTCTCTTAGAGTAACTATTTTAAATGAAACAATTATGTTTGATATTGTATTTGTTTTATGCATGTATAATAAACTATTTTCTTTGCTGTTTACTTAAATATGGATGTTAAAATATTCCTACATATTACCTATGTGCAGACGATAGTTTTAGGATAATACAAATACCAGATACATTAGAATATAAATCTCCTATGAGCAATGTGACTACAATAATCAGCGCCACCTGTATTCCTTATCAGTCATACGATCCAGATAGTTTCACATTGCACTGATAAACTGAAAACATTATTAAAATCAGGTAGCACTGTGGGATTGTTCTAGACTTCAAGCACGGTGAGGGTCACATCAGCTTCATGCACTCCTCACGACCCAAGGCCTTCAAGTGCGTGATGTGCGACAAGAGCTTCTACTCCCAGTCGCGTCTCAACAATCACGTCACCGTCCACACCAAGGAGAGGGCCTTCCCATGCTCCGTCTGCGGAAAGTTCTTCCGGACCAAGGCAGACAGCAATTACCACAGGTTTTATTTTTTTATTAATTTTTTAACTGCTAAAGGTTTACTTTATTTGTTTAACCCTTGGTATGCCTGGTGGATTGAAATCACACCGTATGCCTGGTGGGTCTGATGGACCTGTAATTGAATAACGTTTTTTATATGAAATAATGTGCTTGGAATGTTTGATATCACATTTTCTATTAATTTTAATATTACATTTATAGGAAATAAATACATACTAAAGTATTGATTTATTATTCATTTTTATTGTTTTAATGAAAATACTTCTCACTTTAGGTTTTTAATTCAAGATCTTCTAATTACGATAGAGATCAAAATCAGAGATAGATTAATTGAAGGCACTGATGAAGCTACTATAATATGCTATAATCTTTGGATAACAATGATTATTCAGTCATCATTAGAGCGACAATTTTCGGCCCGCACACACTACACATACGCTACTCAGACGGAAATGTGCTGCAGACTGCGGTAGGAGCATTAAAGTCACCATTAGTCTGACACGAAGTTACTCAGGAGTGCGACGCGCTATGTTTCAAATTTTAAAAAATATCAATAGTTCTTCAAAGCAGTGGATCAGACAGACCCTGCCAGGCATGCCATGGGTTAATTTTATGGGGAAAAGTAGTGTGATGTTAAATGGGAAAAGGTGTAATGTTAATCTATGTAGTATATCAAGAAGTGGTTGAGATATCAGAAGGTTGTTCTATGGCATGAGTAAATGAGCCTCCCATTATATTTCACCCATTCGCTCACATTTTCGTTTAAATTATAACACGTAGTGTGTTTGCGTGTGTGACCAGAGCAGGTGGAACGATAAAAAACTACTTACAGTAGATTGATGTTTATTGATACTTTAAACACACTTGATACAAGTAAAGGCTGTTTTTTTTAGAGGTTTTTCGAATTGACAACACTTTTTCCAGCGACAGACAATTTGACAGTTGACAGCTGATTTGTGCTGAGTTTGGTTTGCATTTCACCATGAATAGAATTACACCAGAACAACGCTAGCGAACTGTGTAAATTTATTTCGAAAATTGTGGTTAAGTTCGCGAAACTTACCGTGTGCTATGTCCATTTTACGGTCGACATAATCGTCCATCTGAGCAAGTAATTTGAATAACCATGGATCGTTTTCGCACTGCGCATACTCTAATTGATAATACCCATCAGCAGCGTAGTATTGAGGAGGACCCGAATGAGTTGGTTCCCCATCGTGCACAGCAATAGATCCATGATTACTGACTAACCTGATAAACTAGAGTTGATAGACGACTTGGAAGCCAACATTCATCGCGTTTTTGCCGATATACGGCCCCAGCTACTACAAAAAGTGGTTGAAAATGGTATAAAATTATCTTTCCAATAAAGCCAATACCATAGCCTTTATCACGATTTTTATGTATTTTATTTCATTTTAACGTTCTATACCACTAAAAAAAAATACCCTTTATAATCAGTAAAAGGTCTACAATGATAAGCGTTGCTAAAACTCACCGGGAAGGCTGCTGCGAGAGAAGTGGCGCGCTCAGGGGGCGAGTTCTCAGATGGTGTGGCGCTTTGTATCATCATCTATTAATTGTTCGGTAGGGGCGTGTTTTTGAGGTTGATTCTTTGCAAGATGCTTTTAGAGGCTGTCAGCGGTATTGTTGATTGTAGAGGCGATAGATCTCCATAATTCTGACGTGACATTTTGTTTGCTGTGTCATTTTCCTAAATTCCATCATCATTCCCCTTCGTCTTCTCTACACAGATGATGTATTACATTTATAATAAATAACAAACATGAAATGTGTGTTTCAGGAGAAGCGTTCACGAGAAGGAAAAGTCATACGTCTGCCAGTACTGCCCCAAGGCATTCTTCTCATCCACCAAAATGAAGGAACACGTGAGGTATGACTATTTCAAACTAACCTAATACCTCATAAAGATGGATCTTATTGGCAACAAGGCCTAGTTTAAAATTCCCATTAATTGTTACTTCAATAGAACAATATTTTTATTTCCAATAGCCATTAGTCATGACCGCATTCAGGGATGTAAAAAAAAAGTTATTGAACCATGTTAGTTGTTGAGTATAATGTTGAGAAGATATGTGTCGCTGAGTTTCAAAATGGCCACACTTTAATGCCAGGCATTATTACTTTTTTTAGAAAATTTATTAATTACTTTCATCTAGAATGACACCATTGTGTATTTACTTAATTATTGTACTAATTTGAACCCAAATATATATTTTGTTATGATAAAAAAAACATGGCACACTTTGAAAGTCACATTGTGTTATACCGTGTTTTGCTCATCCTAACATTATACTTAATATTGCTAACTAACAAAGTGAATTTTGAAAATGAAACATACGTTTTTAAATTTAAAAATTTATTTTGAATCCTTTGATATATATATATATATAACTCAAATTTGTTTAAAAAAAGTATTATAGTAGATTTTGAAATCCATTGACACATATTAGACCACCTCTGCAACAACACTGTATATCGATTTTGGGCAGATCTGAGATATGAATGCCACAACTTTGTATATCTTATTGGGCATCCAATGGTATATTAAACAACCATGTAAATAATAATACCATTACACACAATTTATAAGTGAGCTCTCCCTGCAATGACACTGTATGTCATCCAAGATGGCCGACACTCCATCTATCCTTGTAAAAACCGATATGCAATGCTGTTGCAGGGTGGGTCTCATATCGTAATAAAGATTTTTCTTTTATTAAACTTATATTAATGCAAAAAAAATTGCGCTGTTTATTTACTTGACAAATTTATTTACAACTACGAAGTTTGTTTTATCTATAGGACGCACACAAATGAGAGAATATACAAATGCAAGGAGTGTGGGAAGGGATTCTTCGCCTCGTCAGGGCTACGGCTGCACGAGATGAGACACGCAGGCATCAAGAATGTGCCGTGTACCGTCTGTAACAAGTCATTCATCAACAAGGGGTTAGACCATTACTTTATATGGTAGTTATATTGCAGTACAACTTGATTGTTTTAATTTTTTCAATAATCTACACAGTACTACGCACACATTGAGTTACTTTTTTATCGATTCTATAGTTTCAAGAGGTACAGTCCCTCTCATCATCATGTATAAATATTAACTAAGCTCTTAATACAGTAAATAATAAATTAACTAAGAATGATTAGTTTCGATTATATGATTATGAAATTCTGAGAATTTATTATCTTTTAGACAATTGTGATATTCTTTTATCCTCATACTTTGGTTTTTTCTTGTTTGACTTATGTAATTTTTGTCTCAATCTTCATTATTTTCTGTCGGAATTCACAAGGCGCATAATTTATTATCTTTCAATAGCCATAAACTAAAACTTCTCTTTTCGGTCAGGAATAACGCTAATTAATTACATTATATCATCTAATACTTCACTCTTACTCTCCATATTACCAATAATGACCAAAAATCCTTCCCCCTTCCTCATCCCACCACTACCAAAATAGGTCGGCATCAAGCTAAATTTAGCTTAGAGTCATTTAAAATATAATCTGAATGCGTTTCTTTTGTTATTTTTAACCTTTGTCATTTTTTAGAAATCTCAGAAGTCACATGCTATCTCACACTAAGGAGAAGATTCACCCGTGCAAGTACTGCGGAGTCAAATTCGGCAGGTCGGACCACCGCAACAGGCACCAGAGGACTGCTCACGAAAATAAACTCAACTTTCATAATTAAACAAATTTGTTTAAATTTCAAGCAATGGAATCCAATTTTGAAATTTTTCAACATTGCTTTCTGTGATGGCAATATTGATCACTTGATGTACCTTTATAGTCAAAGTACCTTAGGATTAAACATATATTTTTTAATGAAGATGTGCTGTACCCTGGTGAGAATGTGTAGTCAGATAAGCACATAATATCTTTATGTACTTAAGAATGCAAGACAGCATATAAATTCGTCTGCAGTTGCCGATATGAGTTTCATCTCCAGGAACCAGTCTCACTGGACATTTTGTCTCAAGGCATTAAATCACAACATAAAGTAAACTACTTACATGTGCTTGTGGTCTAGTGGTTAGGATACTCGCTTAGTGATCTAGTGGTTGGGGGTTTGGGCCTCATTCCAGGAGGTCATCGAGTTAGTCCTGTTTTCATGGTGTAAGCATTTAGCTTAGTTTTAAAATAATAATAATATTGATGTGACACGTATTCCGTGTACGCATCTCTATTTTTTTTTAAACAAAAAAGCCATGACTTAAAGATTTCCCTAAAATAGTAAAAATAATATTAATGATTTTCAAGAACAGTAAATTATCTCCCATAGGTATACTTTTTTACAACAAAGCACCTCCAGTTCAGATGAATACAACCTCTAATGGCAATATATCTCATCATACTTCTACGCCATCCATCGCAGCATCCATGCCTAGTGCCTTCGAGCATGCCACTGCCAAATACGAAGATGAAATAATAGATGCACTTTTCAAATTTCATATTTACACATGTTTTTTTTAGTAACTGTCATAATATAGTTTACTTTTTTAAAATTATTTTTAAATAAATGTACTTTAATAAAATATTTTGAATTATTATTATTTGTCTATGGTTGTAGCTTGCCCCCTTTATCTTTATCTTGTCGAAAGGCAAGAAAATATTTTTTTTATTCTTGCCAATGGGACAAGAAAATAAACAAGGTACAGTACTTGGACTATTGTTATTTATTTTATACTCCAATGATATATTTAAACTCAAATTACATGGTAAAATAATATCTTATGCAGACGATACAGTACTAATAATTAATGAAAAACCTTGGACTGACGCTAATATAATCTACAAATGAGGATGTTAATACCATAAAAAAGTGGACGGATAATAACCTACTATCAATTAATACTGATAAAATATACTTTCTACCATTTGCTATTCAACAGAAAGACAACACTCAAATTAATATTAAAATTCACACCAAAGCCCGTACTCAAGAAGACTTGTGACCAATGTTCATCAATTGAAGAAAAATACTGTATCAAGTACCTAGGAATCATAATAGATAACAAACTCAAATGGAAAGAACATATTACTAAACTTACAAACAAAATAAGAAAAACTGCCTACATATTTTTAAGACTCAGAAACATTTTATCACTTACAAATCTGAAAATAATATATTACACGTTTGTACAGTCACATTTGCAATACGGTATTATTGGATGGGGAGGAGCATATAAAACTTCAATGTCACAATTAGAAATCACTCAAAAAATGATAATAAAAATTATTCTAAAATAAAGACTATCTAAGAGTCCAACTCTTCACAGATTTCAAAGTATCAAAAATAATAGACATAAACAAAAAAAAAAATCAATAATCCAAATTTATAAAATTAAAAATCAATTGAATTTTAGAAGAGAATTCCGATCTACAAGATTTAGAGACCAAATTGATATTCTAAAACTAAAATATACCGCAACCCAAAATCAATATATTTATCAAGGCATCAAATTTTTAACAATCTTCCTATCATAATTAGAAAAATTACAGACTACTATAAATTTGTATCTGAAGTAAAAAAATATGTACACAGACTAACTAAAATATAAACTCTCGTACATGTGGATTTTCATTATTAGTATCAAATGTTTAATAGTTATTATGTTTATTACAATATGTTTACACTGTGTGAAATTCCCTTAATAAAATAAAATATATATACATATATACTCCTCTATACACTCATAGAGAAGAAATAAGTGTTAAAAGAAATATATATATATCCTACTGATTATTCTAAAAATGTATTATATTTTCTAATATTAAAATAAATTTTAAAAAAATCAGGATATATTTATTTTAGAATTTTCATTTGTATAGGGTGTTTTTTTTAGAGGTATAGAACTTTAAAATGAAATAAAACACATAAATATCATGGTATTGGCTTTATTGGAAAAATAATTTTATACATTAATGCCATTCAATTGGGAAACTAAAAAGTCAGTAATCATGGATCTATTGCTGTGCACGATGGCGAATCGACTCATTTGAGTCCTCAATACTATACTTCACTGCGGCAACAGCTTTTCGGTACTCACCGTACGACATCTCTGCGGATGCGTATTATCAATCAAAGTATGCGTGGTGCAAAAACGATCCACGGTTATTCGAATTACTTGCTCGGATGGACGATTATGTCGACCGTAAAATGAATGTAACGCACGGTAAGTTTCATGAACTGAACCACGATTTTCAAAATAAATTTGTAAGTGGTGGTGAATTTGGTGAAATGGCAAACCAAACTGAGCACAAATCAGCTGTCAAATTGGCTGTCACTGGATAAAGTGTTGTCAATTCACAAAACAAACCTCCATAAAACGCACCCTTTACAAGTGGTCAGCCAATATAAAAGAGTGGGACATTTTATCCTTTCTGCTCCCCCTGCGGAAAACGGCGTAATGGTAGTTAGTTAGGTATGTACTACCATATCTCAATTTTCGCAGCAGTCTGGTCTGGATGCTCCATTCTCCCTGGTTGAACTATCAATAGTTATAGATCCAGTAAAAGATTCACCACCTGGAATCGATGGAATTTCACATCGTCTTCTGACAAAAGCCCCTAAGTCGGCGTTAATCTATTACCTCTCTATCATCAATCTAATTTATGATTGCGGCACTTTCCCTGAGTCTTGGACAACTAATGATCCCTATCCTTAAACCCAATAAAGATCCCGGGCTGGCTTCATTGTATCGCCCTATACCTCTGGCCTCGACATTAGTCAAAACCATGGAACACTTAAACACTCGCCTTGAACACTTTATGGAGTCCAACAACTTACTGGCTAGATCCCAATTTAGCTTCAGGAAGGGTAAAAGCACATTGGATAGCCTGAGCATTTTCTCAACCGACATTCATCTGGCCTTATAAAGGGACAATTACTTAGTTGCCTCATTTCTGGATGTAACTAGAGCATATGACAACATGTTTATTGATGTACTCTATAAAAAATTTACTTCCCTGGGAGTCTCCATTAAAGTAGGTTTATTTATTAGAAATCTCCTAACTTTCAAGGTTTCTTTAGGGGTGGACCGATCCATGTTGTTCAACTTATATTCTAAAGAAATATTCAATGAGGCTCTTCAAGAAACTACTCAAGGACTTCAAAACGTTTTTTTAATTTTACTGTGGTTAGTGGTTAGCAGAGTTAGCCGTAGTTCTATCTATGGTATCTGAGAAAGATATAGAAAGGAGGGTGACTGCAGAAAACAAAGTGAACGGCGCTTTGAATGGAATTATAGCTAATGGGAACTTGTCAACCCAGGTGAGACTAGCGGTACTGATGTATGGAAGTGAGAAACGAAAGTAAACTGAATGCAGTGGAAATGAGATCGCTTAAGCGTATGTGTAGTATCTCCATTTATGACAAAGTAAAAAATGAATCAATAAGGAAAGAATGTAAAGCTGATCTTAGTATATTGAGTGAGAATTAAGAAAGGATCACTAAGGTGATTTGGTCATATGGAACGGATGAATGAGAATAGATTGGTAAGGAAGATATATGACGCAAGTGTTGATGGCACCAGAAATAGAGGACGTCCTCGGAAGACTTGGCATGACCGAGTAAACCAGATACTGGAGAACGGTCCTGTTAGAAGCCTCAATAGTTGGCGAGCTTGTATGATATGTGTGAATGTGGATGAGGCGAGATCTGCGTGTCAGGGCAGAAGAGTGAGGCGCTCTATCCTCTCTGCCTACCTCATAGATAAGAGATATACTGTCTACCTCCGCGGAGAAACGGCGTGATTAATTGGTTCTGTCTATGGTACAATATATATCGTTTCTATGTATGATACTCATAAATAAGATATATACTTATCTATGGATATATACATGGTAGTATATCTCTTGTCTGTGTACTGTCATCTGCTGTCATCCAAACGTCAAATAATTTGTATGTTTAAAATCAACGTCATAGTATTTTGAATTGGAAAATATAAAATGGATATAGATTCTGAATCTTCTTGCCGAATTTGCTTAGTGAACTGCGCAAATCGAAGAATATTTACTTCGAAAAAATGTTACAATTCTACCAAAGTGACATGCCATGAAATGATGTCCACTGTGTTCTCATTTACGGTTAGTATGTTTATAATGAAAATTTAGATTGTTTCAACGAGAAAATAGGTTCAACCTATGTTTTATATTAATAATTCAATCCACGCAATCAATTATCGCCCTAATGAGCTAACAGTATATTTGTTTTCTTAATTTTATTTATTTAAAATATGTTATTATCTTCAGGTGAAGCAAGGGGACTTACTTCCTAGCAAAATATGCCAAAAGTGTTTCTATAAATTGTCATCAGCGTACAAGCTGAGCGTTAAAGCCGAACACTCCAACAAGATATTGCTTAGTCATTTCTTTCAACAAGATGTGTGCCAAAAAAAAGATATCAAAGATGAAATCAAATCGGAGGATGAAATAAAGATAGAAAATGAGGTGGATCTGGTGGTGGATGATGCATCAAATCTAAAAATTAAAGATGAACCTTTCGATGACCAGTCACAACTAGATGGACTTGAACCACTGGCCGATGTTAACAGCAGATTGTCCTCGGAATCTGATGATGACAATGTGCCTCTCTCTTCTGTAAATAAAGAAATCCCGACCTGTGGAGCTCCAAGTAAGTAGTATTGCTCAAGTCCCAGTGGCTACCAATTATTTTGAATATTAAAATAACATTCTTATATTTTTAATCGCTCTTCTTCTTGTGCCGGACGTTGGCTATCATTACTTTGTTTAATGCGGCCCGGTGCAGGTCTACAGTGGACTGGCTAAACCATCGCCTCATGTTCTTAAGCCATGATGTTCCCTCTCTTCCAGGGCCCCCACGTCCAGCAATCTTTTCCTGCATTATGAGGTACAAGGTCTCGTACTTTTCCAGATGTCTCATTACATGTCCGAAATATTGAAGTTTTCGAATTAATATTGTTTTAAATACTTATTTTTCTTTATTCATCCGAACCATAAAATCTTCATTCATTACTCTATTCATCCAGCTTATTTTGAGCATCTTTCTGTAGATCCATGTCTCAAATGCTTTAAGTCGCCTTATCATTTCTTCGATAAATGTCTATGCTTTCGTTCCATGAAATAATACCAACAGCACATAGTATCTAATCTATGAGATCATGACTGCAGAACATCTTTTTCATGCGCAAAAGGATCCCATCTTTCATTTATATTGTAACCCAGGTATGTAATGCTTTGTATCTTTTCCAGTTTATTTCCAGTAATATAATGACTTACATGGTCAGATGCGTTGTTTGCTTGTGTATTAAGTGTTCTCTACTTGATTCAACAGAAGGTGTAAATCTTCAATGTTACTCGAAGTATTATCTGCATAATGCAGGTTATTCAGAATCTTTTAATTTATGTACTTGAGTAGCTTCATTGAATATTTCTTCAGAATATAAGTTGAACAACATGGATGAAAGAATACATCCCTGCTGCACACCTCTCTTTATTTCTACTTCATTTGTTAGACATTATTCCACCCTTACTGCTGTTTTCTGGTTCCAAGAAAGATTTCCTATTATTCTTTATCGTCAGTCCCAGAAACTTTCAGGATTTTAATAATTTTATCATATCTAACTCTTGTCAAGTGCTTTAAGGAAGTCAATAAAGCATGCATGTACATTCATATCCACATCTCGACATCTTTGGATTACCACTTGAATACTGAATAAAACCCCTCGAGTACATATACAACTTTATTATTCGCAAAAATATCTGTGTGTGGCTCATCAAGCTGATTCTTACTTTCACTTTCTTTGGGATGGCGACAAAAGTAGATTGCAGCCAATCCAATGGGATAATTCCTGTATTATATATTGAGTTAAAGAGATTGGTTAATATTATGATAAAGTTTCAGAATTTCAGCTTGTATTCTGTCTGAGCCGGCTGCTTTCCAGGTTTAGAGACGAATTTTAATAATTTTATTTATCTTGTTTACACGCTTTTATACTTCGATAGGTAGGCCTGATATAAAATTTTGAATATGTGTTCTTTTTGTGTGGATTTAAAAACAGAAAACAAAAGCGAAGCTGCTTCTGAAAGAGAGTTTTTGCGATTCGGACGGACTTTTACGGCGGCGATAATAAAAACATTTTGTATTATATATTTTCGGATTATCGGTTGTGAGAAGGTTTTCGCTGGCTGACCAGCAGACTTAAGGACCATCAGACTACAAGGAAAGCGACGTCGGCGTCAACCAGCACAGGTTCACAAAGGTTTGTGTAATTTGAATTTACATAGATTGAATTACTGTATTCATCATTACCTATAGAAAACCCAGAACTAGCTATCGAAGTATTTACGGCAACATATCTAGTACATAATTTTATCAATTTCATTTGTTTCTACAGATATTTCACGTTCTCCATCAGAATACCCATTTATCTGAATTGTGTTTTTTTTTTTGTGTGCAATTGTTTTAAAAAGCTGTGAAGACTGTTTGTAAATACATAAATATAAAATATTAAGCTGCGGAATCTAAAGGAAGTGCAGTTACTACGACAATTTTAATGAAAAGGGTTGATAATGGAGAAATAAGTGATTAATAGGGATTTAATGATTTGCGTTAAATTTGTTTATTTAAAAAAATCGTATTATGACTTGTAATATATTGGACCAATAAAATGCAAGAAAGCTGGTGTGCATGTCACTGTATGGATTATTATTTCACAGCCATTGACCATTAAAACGCCCTTGAGGTGAAATTTTTTACGAAAATGTTGCTATAAAAATTATCCAATGTTATTATTATTTAATCAGTGATTCTCGTTTACTAACCCCTCATATTAAAATCACCATAACTCCATTTCCTTCTGTTTCTGCAACTTTATAGTTTTATATTTAGACATTTCTAATCAGTCTCTACATAAAAATTTTAATATTAACATCAATTTTATAATTAGTTCGTATCTTAACAGTTTGTGCCGGATGTTTCTAAAGGTGACTATGGATTTTGTAGTTACGGTTACTAGGCTATTGAGACTATTAAGGTACATTCGTGCGATGACTAATTACATTTGGGACAATTATATATGTTGGGAAAATTAATGACAATAAAAAACTAATAAAAAGAAACATGTGCACCTAAACTTATAATATTTTTATATCGCTAATGCTATTATTTTATTATATACGAGTTCTTGTAAACAATAATTTTTATTAACATACAGCATATGCTGAAGTGTAAAATTTATTGTACATTAATATAATAAATAAATATTAAGAATTCCTTGAAAACTATTTTGGAGCAGCTTCTTTGTTGTAGAAACCAGTGTAGTCAAGAAGGAACCGATCGTAAATGAAAAAAAATCAAAGGTTGCAGAGAGAAAATTACAAAACCCGACGATATGCAACCTGTGCGGGAAGCGAGTGGCGAACATAGCCATTCATCGGATGACCCACGGCCCGCCCAAGAAAATGCTGGCCTGCGGAGAGTGCCCTAAGGAATTCACTTCTCACTCGTCCCGAAGACGCCATCGGAATGTCATCCACCGGGGGGAGCTATTCTACTGCCAAATTTGCAAGAAACGTAAGATCCTCGTGCCGTATTAAGATGTTCAAGCTGATAATTACCCCAGGTTTCGACTACTTGCGTACTATCATATCACTTCCCGCTAATAATAGGTCATCATACACTCACGCATCGTCCCGGTCTACATAGATTGATCTCCTTTCAAAATTTATTATTTTTGTTTTTTGTCACATCAAATTACGTAAACATGACATTTATATTTAATAAATAATGCATTTAAATATCTATTTGTTTCAAAAATTAAAGTAATTTTTTCTCTCATACATAGGACACATCACTATCTTAACTTACTTTTTATCACACTGTTTCTCAACATTCAAATAAAACCATTCTCCTATTTCTGATTTACTAATTTACATTCAGTATAAATTCATTCTTCTTTAGTCAATCCCGAACTTAACTAACTTAATGTTGGCACCACTGATATAACGTACTTGATTTGTAATTTAAAAATACAAAGACACCAATTTTGAAATGTTGCATTTACTGTAACCATTTGCTAATATTAATTCACGGGTTAACTCCCTTAGTTCATTTTCTCGGTTCTGTTATTCAAACAGTTGTAAACTGTTTTCAGATGTGAAACATGGCAATGCTCACATGAGCTCGGTACACTCCTCTCGTCCCAAGCCATTCCGCTGCACGCACTGTGACAAAGCGTATCCTGTGCAGTCGCAGCTCACCAGTCATATTACCGTCCACACCAAGGAGAAGACTTTCCCGTGCACCGTGTGCAGCAAGCTGTTCCGGACCAAAAGCCTCAGCACGCAGCACAAGTATTTCCTAATTGTTTTTTGTCATGGAAAGTATGTAATGTGATCTTTTCCAGACATCACTAGTCATTTGGGGAGTAAACAAAATAGAAATAAAAACTTACGTGAGGAAAATAGTTGACAAGATTCATTTGAAGAAGAAATAAATTGACTCAGTATAGATTACTTTTGATAAGATAATTTTTTGGAAACATTGGCCCAATATCTTTCATCTCAGAGATTTGGTATTAAAGGTCAGTATGTATTGGCCGGTCATTCTACTTTGCATACAAAACATAATCCTTTCCAAAATACAGTCTTTTATGTGACTTCCGAAACTAGTTTTATCTGTGTACGTGCACCTTTATAAAGGAATGTCTCACTAAGAACCTCTCAAGAAAGCATTGTCTTATGTGACAACAGTATAAGTTCAATTCAAGAGAAATACGAAGACTATAAGGCAATGGATTAGCTGACCGGAGACAGAACACATAATAGGGACACATGAGACAAAGGATGATGCATTCTGATTAGCGCCAGAGAACTATTAAAACAAATGCCTTCAAATACCGGCGCTCAACCACCAACACCAATGGAGGGGTACTACATGATAATTTAAAATTAAGGTGGAACAGTGACCTATTAAAAAGAAAAGCAGCATCTCCATGCCGCAGAGATAAGTGCTTCGCTAAACATTACCAGATTGCATATAGTCCAGAATGATATTAAGAAAGCCCAATATGTTTAACAAAGGGAAGAAGTTTTGATGTTGAAGATGTCACAGGCCTGTAGCTGCCAAACAGATGTTGATCATAAACTACAAGACATATTCCGACTTAGTCTCACTAACGCCGATATTGGACAAAGTAGAAAAGGAGCGTCTTAGCCATTGACCCCAAATCGACAGGCAAAGAGCGAAGAAAAAGTAGTTTACTTTTGATATATTTTATTAACTGTGGTTAAAAGTGATGGATCCCAAAATGCATTAATTTGTGCCGTTTAACAGCCATCATCAGATCTTAACTGAGTTTCGGTTAACTTTAAAATACAATTGTGTCGGAAAGATATTTTGATTGTTGAGTAATAATTAACCTGTCTCTGCAGGAGGAGTGTCCACGACAAAGACAAGCCCCACATCTGCCAGTACTGCTCGAAGGCCTTTTTTTCTCTCTTCACTCTCACGGAGCACGTGAGGTTAGTTCCCTTTTTACAAATAGCTCAACCTTGCTGGACCCCGCGTATTATTTAATACTATTTTTATTTATTTATTCTTAATATAGTGCATACATAAGTATATTTATATATACTCTAATATAAACACGGTCAAAATGTTCATTTTTACTACAACTTATCTGGCACATATTTGCTTAGTTTCATTTTGAATCTATGTAGTTTCTCCTCCTTTCTTATATCTTCTGGCATTTCATTAAATATCTTCATCGCACTGTACATCATCGATTTCTGAGATTAAGCCCTTCTTCATAAATGTTCTCGGTTTCAGAATGCATACTAATGACCGTGTCCACAAGTGTAAGGAGTGCGGGAAAGGTTTCTTCGCGTCCTCCACATACCGTGAACACCTACTGAGGCATGCGGGCGTGAAGAAATTTCCGTGTGAGCATTGCGACAAGCATTTCACTATCGGGTGAGGATAATACATAAAAGATTACTTTATTTTTATCAATAATTTAGAAGCTGTATTCTTCTACTTTGTCTCGCTCATGTCCGGCCAATCGTAGCCGGTATTCATTCTGCAAGCAAGCTACTGACTGTGAAGAAGTAGACCTTGAAACAGCAAATCTTTATCACACCTTAAAATGTATCTGAATTATTTGCCTGGACGATTGTACACCACAAGACATTGGTCAAGTTTCTGAAGGATTGAAGCATTGCTTCTGTGGGCTGTCCATCTCTACCACCACATACCACTCTCTTCCTGCATTCCTGTAGTATTATATATAATAAATAATACATATTTCAATGCCTTGGAGAAAAATTGAAAATCTGCAAAAACTGTGATATGACAAGTTGAAGTTTGGTTAATAAAACTCTAAAAAATATTTGTATATATTGAATATACTGACTAGATACTAGCAAAATCATTACTAGATTATAGTATGGTGTAATAAATGTCATCAGAAAAGGAAATTGAAAAGATTTTTTTTATGTAAATAAAATATATTTATTACTACTTTATACGTATATCATTAGCAGGTCACAGTAACTAGGCATGAAGCTGCTGGGCCCGCCTTTTACACAATCTTACTGGTATTTACGTAAACTTGAATAATAACCTTGAAATAATATGTAAACTAAAAATCCTTATTATATTACACTAACAAATACATACTTATAAATAAAATTAAGTATTTCGTGAAATGTTACAGTACAGTTTCTTTTGGGTTATTCCACAGCTCGGATTTAATCAAAGCCGATGTCAAAAAGTCAGCTCGGATAAAAACCAAACCGCAGCAAATCATCTGGAAGATATATATTATTTTACCTGATAACCATGAAAACCTATGAATATTTCAAGTAGTATTTTTGTCATTAGACATTTAGAATAAACCATTTATTTCACTGGTGTTGTTTTATCTTTTAATGCCAACCAGTTTCGGAATGTCTGTTTGTCCTGCGATGCAATACCTAAGCAATGGAACAGTTGCGTTAAAACAGTTGTTAAAAACAAACTTTATTCTAGTTCAAAAGATATCTATGGTTGTATTAAACTTAATTACTTAATGTTATAACAATATTTGAATATGTTAACGAACACACAATTACTGGATTTTTACCTATAGAGGCACTGTTTTTAAATAAATATCAGATATCTCATAGAGACGAAGCTATTTTTATTATATTTCAATGGAATGATATATAGAAATACATATATATATTTCTACATATATAAATGTAATTACCCCCATATTTCTATATATCATTCCTTTAAAATATAATCAAAATAGCTTCATCTCTATGAGATATCTGATATTTATTTACTTATTGTTAACTCTGATTTTATATTTATTTTATTATTCTAACACATTTAAATATGAAAATATGTTTCAAATTACTAAATAAATTATTTATTATTAATCATGAAAAAATAAATCGTTATCTTGATAAGAATGTAACGAAACTTTTAGTGTCAATTTGATCAATGATATTATTAAGTATAGTATATTTTGCATATTTCTGGCATCATATAGACATATATATATTTGTTATGCACAAGAAATATTGTTCCTCTGACTACTCTTCTAGTGATAGTCGCTTAATCATTTTTAGTTAATTTAGTCACAATTTTTTTGAATTCTCTCTTGCATAGTAATTTTATAAAGCCTGCGACAAGCAAGCAAATTATACCGAGAAATAGCGTCCGGATTGTTTTGCAGGAACACTTTTCTTCACTATCGGTTTCCTTCTCTTCTTGATTGTCTACGCTCGAGTCCACGTCTTGAGCGGTATTCTCTGTCCCTTCAGGCACCATGATCACAATGTCTTGTTTACTTGTTATCTCCTCCATTGTCTTCTTGTCCTGCAAGACATGTTAGAGCAATGGATAATTATACCATATAGTCTATAATATTTCAGGGATGGATACATTTTTGGAATTTGGGTCGAATATTGAGGCATGTATATTTTTATAAAGGAAAATTTAGCATCAAAAGTCTTTTTGAAATGTTTGGTCATATGGAAAGGATGAATGAGGAGAGAATGGTAAGAAAGATATATGAACCAAGTGTTGATGGAACCAGAAATAGAGGACGTCCGCGGAAGACTTGGCACGACTAGGTAAACCAGATAATGGAGGATGGTTCTGTTAGAAGCCTCAACAATCGGCGAGCTTGTATGACAAGATGTATGAATGTGGATGAGGCGAGAATTGTGTGTCAGGGCAGAAGAGTGTGGCGCTCTATCCTCTCTGCCTACCCCCACGGAGAAACGGCGTGATGGTAAGTAAGTAAGTAAGTAGATATTTCTAACGATTCTAAATTATACAATGTTGATTATCGGGTCCATTTCCACAACTTTTATCATCATAACAATTTTAGTCAAGTACTAGATTTATTTATTTATTATTTTCTAGCTAATTTCCTAATAATTTTTATAAATTGAATTTTCATAATAAGAATAATTTGACATATACTTATCACCATGATAAAGAAAAAGGACGTTTTCAAAACTGGTTGGTGTATATATGTATTAACTCACCGTGGTTAAATACAAAGTTAATGTATTTATTGAATATAATGCTTACTTGGAATAATGCGCACATCAAATTTACCGCCTTTTACGTGTGTCAAAAAATATACAGACCATGGATGTATGGATATTCCATAAACAATACTGTCAATATGGTTATCTAATAGATTATTGTTGACTATGTAGAATTGGAGAAAATTAAATATTAAGCGATGTTGTGATATGATTATTTGCTATTTCAACAAGTCAAAATGTTCAAATATACATACAATTTTTTTTTAATAAGATGTGTATTGCTGCGTGATGTTGTTTTGTGTGACTTTTCATGTTTTATTTAATAAATAATATGTACATTATTTTACAGTCTAAACAAGAGGCACTAATGAAATTTAAAAAAAAAAACTTTTTAGTAATCAGATTTAAACAGCCCACGTTACTTTCTCACATATCTTCAAACTCTTTTTTTTTATGCAAGATTTTGATCAATTTAATTTTCACATCTTGATATAAGACAACCTTGTAAGTTGACATAAAAAATTGAATAAGGAAGTCACATCTAGCTTAATAACTACGCATTTGTTTTGAATATACTTTGTAAAGATGCAGGTTTTGGTAGCACAGTAGGATTATGGAAAATGATTTTTTTATATCTTTGAAAAGCATAAAGCTTGAGAAGAAATGACTCGGTTGCGACACTAGCATATAGCCGTAGCTATGAGTATTGACAAAGACAATATTAAATATTGCGGTCCATCTAACTATTCATTACAGTAACATGAAGATTCACATGCTGTCCCACACCAAGGAGAAGACCCACCCTTGCAAGTACTGCGGGGTGAAGTTTGGCCGGGCATACCATCGGGACAGGCATGAGAAAACCGCGCATGAAAACAGACTCAAGTTCTGTTAGGTGATCTTCGCTGCGCTGACCATAATGGCAGGTATTGGACAATACTATCATTTTGATAAGAGGTAAATAGAGGAATACAATTTCCTCCCCTGTTTGCTTGCTACTGAGTCAGTTCTGTTGTGTTTGTTGCTGACCTTTTCTAGTTCTTTTGCCAGTTTAGTTTAAATATGGTTTGGATAGTGCGCGGCAGTTAGGCTATTTAAGCGGCTTATTTAATACATTATTTGAAACAAGTTGTATTGTATTATTTATTTGTTAATATTGTGACTAAATTTAAAGTGGGCACTTCTGTGATCCATTTCTCTCTCTTCCGACTCTGGTGCTTGATTTCCCCCAGAATTCATCTCTTGGGAATCCTTCATATTTCTCATTATTTCATTTCTGTTAGTCAATATCCCACAACGTCCAACTCTTAAAGCCAAGTTATGAAAACAGAAGTCATATGGCTGATAAAAGGATATACCTTTTCTCATTTCAGCTTAATTTAATAAATCATTCAATTGTTTATTTTTAATTTATATAAAATCATTGCATTCATCTGTTCTACATTCAACTTAAGTGACTTATAATTATGTTTATATTGAATATCTGATGGATCCCGTAACATGTTAATTAGGAAATGCATAAAAGTCCCCTTATTTTATTTTATTTTAACTCGGACCATATGAACCTAATGGTCAGTGCGGGTTTCAGTAAGATGAGTTGCACAAATATTGTCTTCGATTTACACCTTTGTATTAATTTTTTAAGGGCTGAAAATTATAGGCCTTCGTTAATTCGAACACTATATTTTCCAATTTGGTATTTTTAGGATAGATCCAACAATTTTCAGTGAAATATTTAAAATAAATCCTTAGTATAAACAGTATATGTTCAAGAAGTAACAAAGTCAGGTTGCAGTAAGAGTAACAAAAGCAGAGAACAAGATGTGGTGCGATAAGATTCCATGGAATGTATCGACTATAATTTTGATCAGTTAACACAACCTGAATTGGATTTATGAAGGGAAATAATGGCAGATGGATCTGGCCTACCTTACTCTAAAGTCCTGGGTTGGACGTTGTTTTCACCTTCAGTTGACTAGCACGTTTGCTGTGAAGAACTGAGAGATCACTGCACTTCCGGAAGTCTTGAGAACATAGCTTCTCGGTCCGAGCGTTACGCACAGCGCTGCTGTCAGACGGCAGAAAAAAGGAACAAGATCTTGACAGTTCGGTGTCAAAAGGCAATCTGTCCCCTCGTCAGCGAAATCCCTAAGTTATTGGTTGGCCAGAGCGGGACAGGTATATTAAGGTTTATTGGAAGGACAAATGCACAGGGAGTGGGTACTCGACTTGCATCAACAAGATGCTTCACTTGATAACACAACATATATTTCAATACCCATTTATATTATAATATGAATTAATATCATATTTTCCAAATACCTGCTGAGAATACCTTGATATGGGTGTTATATTAGATTTATGAATATGAGAAATTGATTAATTGAAAAATAATGTATCCAGTATTATTTTTAAAAAGGGGGAGGATGTATAGGTATTATGCGCAACTTACTTTTATTTAAATTTTCAGTGTGCACCACACCACTATCCTGAGATTCAATGTATTTTTTTGTGAAAAACTCAACTGTAAAAATATATGTTATTTTTTCTTCAGATGGATAGATACCCCAATGGAAGCAGAATCATCAATAAACTCTTTGAGGAAAATTAAAAATTAATTTTGTGATAAGGATAAAATTTTAATTGATTGCCACTGATTACTTGTGGTGTGTGGGAGCCATCAGTGGTTGTGATAACAGGTGCTGCTGGCGGGAGACTTCCTGTCCCGATATCTCAACCTGGAGACCTCATATGCAGCTTTGTGAATACCTCAAAATAGCATTTCGCTATTTTACTCTAAATCCAACACTTCCATATACATTTTCATTGCAATGATCCAAAAATAAGTTTATGGTATGGTAAATAAAATTTTCCATATGACAGTTTGTTTTATTTTCTTAACTAAACAAATTCAGTATGTATGTACATACTTATGTGATTCTTAATATGAACAATAAATACTTTGAATATTTATTTTATATGTTTTCTTATCATTACTACATTCTAGAACCCTACTCAGTGACTGATTAACAACTTTTGTAACTTGATTGATCTTTTGTAACAAATTATTTGTTTGATGCAAATACAAATTCTTATCTTTATTTCTTTTTGACGGAATACATCCGGTACCAGGTGGAGTAAACAAAATCTTGTTATATAAGTGACATCTCTACACACACTGTGGAGCAGGGCTACACGCTACAATTTATCGCTCTCGCTGATTGTATGCATCTCCGACGGAGAGCGACTCAATTGTAACTGCAAATCATTTCACCGCTGATTTCACTGTGGTTAAATTTGGATAAAATAAACTGCATCCAACTTGTCTATGAACGCTTTAATGGATTTTAACTTGAAATGTTTCACAAATTATAAATATCTAATAGAGACGAAGACGAATTTATATTATATTAAATGGGAAAATATGGATGTATGGGTAATTACAGGACTTACGACCTGTCTTCGGCTGGCTTAAGTGATCACTTTACACAATGTAACGTTCACCATTCCATCCATAATCAACCTCCATATCTATAAATTATTTTTTTGTAAGTTGTATATATGTTACCATGTAGAAACACTGTGTATAACTACAACTTCGCTGTCGCTATCTATGGTCTGAAATTTGATATTCATTTCCCTGAAACTGCATATATGTCACTAATGAGAATAATAGCCGAAGATAAGTAATTACTCATTATTCCATAATATAGTAAGCCCTGTAATTACCCATTATTCCATATTTCCCCATTTAATATTGTATAAATAGCTTTGTTTCTGTGAGATATCTATAATTTTTCTTAATAACAATGCCTTTGGGGGTAAAACTCAGTAATTGTGTGTTCTTGGACATACTCAAATATTGTTAATTAAAAAATTTGCATTAAAAATCCTAATTTTACTAGCTTTGTTACTCCAGAATCCTCAAGGCTTTGTTACCCCCAAGAACCTACAATGTCATTCGTTTTGCGTAGATAGCTAGAAACAACAACTTTATAATGAGAGATGAAGCTCATTTTGATGGTTAAGTGAATAAGCAAAATTGCCACTGAGCTGCTGAAAATCCCATCCCAGGGTGTTGCATCAACATCAATTGTACCCTTCCATATGTACTGTTTGGTGCAGTGTAAATAAATAAGTTATAGTCATATTTTTTTTCCAAAATAAGGAAGGTCGCCCAGAATCACTGGGGGTTTGTTTAGGAGCCATGATTGAAAACATGTTTTATGTCTTAAATTACATGCGACAGTAGATTCAGTTAAGAGTATTTTTGATGTTATTTTATATTATAGATGATCTTGGTGTGCTGGAGGATAATTTGAGGTCTACAATGTTTATGTCAATAATATTGACAGGCCTACTGAAGTTCAATCGATTTTCGATTTCAAATTGAAGTTTTGCCTGGAGATAATAATTTATATCTCCAAATGTACTAATTATAATATAATAGGAAACCTCTAAGGGTCCCCTCTCTCTATCCTGGAATCGTTATGAAAGTCGTGCACTCTCGCTTTGATTTCACTCAATAAAGCAACGCGTGCATTAATTATCAGTACCTTCAAAGCTTTTTAGATGTTCTGACAGTTAATTAACTAATACCTTGTTGCTATACTTCAGTTAACTTTATTTTCTCTTCATTATAATAGCACAATTAGCAAATACATCTTTATTACAATTGGTCATGTACCGATTATAGATTGGCTCCGATATCATCGTACGAAAGCTATAACTGACTTTTCACCGAAACCCTCTTTCCCCAACACCTCTCTAAAAAGTCTCCCCCCATGTAATCGATAGTCCATCGTCTAGTTTTAAGATTTGGTTTATTACTAAAGATGACGCAGCAAGTGTCTAAAATTTTAATTAAAGTGTAGTGTGAAGTAAACAATGTTGTGATTTATTTTAATAATTAATTAATTTTTTTAAGAAGTAAAAAATTTCGTCAAAAGATTTTTAAAAGTAAAATTTAAAATTACTTCCCAAATCCGACATTTCTGTGCCATTTTGCATTGCGTTGGCATCATTAACTAGTAATATCTGCAAATCATACATTCAACAATCATGTTTCAGTCGGATTAATTCAAATAGCCTTCCTTTTATGTACTTTTTGAGTGAGTTGAGTAACGTGTAATAAATAAGCTGTAGGTAATTTTTAAAGTGATTATTTAATAATCATAATAATATACCTCAAAATATTCATATTTATAATTGTTATGAAATAATGTGTTATTTTAACTTTTATAAAAATTGTAAGTTAATATTAAAAAATCTAACTAACAGTCTACGAAATTACAAACATGTGTTTTATTTCATTTTGATACTTTTTAAAATGTCCCTTTATTACATGTACAAGTGCACTGTGAACATGAAAATGGTTTCTCTCCGGTGTTAGAAAAGCGCGCGAATCCTTAAGAAATTTCTTCGCGTAATCATGAGTATCATTAGACGAGGGTAGCACGTAAAAGTCGTTTTTACTTGTGCAAGTGCTGCAACCGACCAATTGCTTAAGTCGGCCTACGCACTCGCTCTCGTTTCAATTTTAATTCAGCGGCGGTTTTTCTGCACGAAATATCCACACGAATCAAAACTATTAAGTTTTTCTATGCAAAAGTAAATTGGTAGTAACAGTTTGTAAGGGAAAAAATATATTGATGTTACTGCTGCACGCTAAGAAAAGTAATGAACAAAAATTATAAAACATTAAAGTTAATTATTTTTTAAACAAATATATATATATATTATGTCTGAGGTCTAGGTCCAAAGCGCAGGCTCTCCAGCTTCGCTCGTACCGCATGGTTTCCTCAGTCGCGTCCGGTCTTTAGCTGTGCTCGACGCCGTAAATGACGGAGCCTTGCGGGCGGCAAGAAGCAGCGGGTGCGATGAAGACAGCGGCTAACGTGGCCCTGAAAGTGGCCTCTTCAGTGGCGCAGTGCATCCGGCAGGAAAGATAGCCTCGGTGGGCCACGGCGGTCAACAGTTGCCGGCGGCACACTCCGATTGAAGGCCAAATCAAATTCACACGTGAGACACGGTGAGATTATACAGAGGTGTAACGAGCTTTACACTATAATCGTATAAACCGTCTATGGTCTAGTGTCTATGGAAAAGTGCTATTTAATAAAACTCATAGATAAGACAAAACTTAAAACTAGTGCCATGGACGTAGATAAAAGATATAGTCATGGACCGTGCTGACTCAGATGTTTCTGCCGTCAAGTCTGAACCAGGGTCCCCAGAGAGCGGTGAAGAAGGAAAAGGCGGTGGAATGCCCTATTCTGCTATAGATATATCGCTCCCCGACATAAAACAGGAGTGCTTGGAGTATTCCAGAAAGGTTGAGCAACACAGCGGTAAGGGTGTTTTCTTTGAATTATTAATTTAAATTAATTGAAGTAAAGTAACCCCTCGATCGTTAAAGGATGATGGATCTGTAGAAATCAATACAAAATGTCTAAACGCAAAGTGATTCCTTTGTGTGTTATAATTAAATAATGGCATTGTTTATTTTGAATAAAGTTAATTACCGAAGTCGGGCTGCAGTTCACGGTGCAGACGTTATGACATTTCTTGTATGTAACATAGTTTTATAACAGAGATAATTTATATGAAATACTAAAGTAAAATGAACTACTTTTGCCGCATGTCCGGAGCTCAAAATGGTCAAATTCAAATCAAATAATATTGTGGTGAAATATTGAATAAAAGCATATCACTCCTGTCGTTGCAAACACTTTTTAGAACTGACACGTCCCTTAGATTCCAGATTATAGATGACAATATTAGTATTATTATTAGTCGCAGCAGTTCGTTATAAATGAAGTATAATGGTTAGTGATACAACTTAATTTTTTACCTTACAGGTCTCCTGAAAATACTAGATCCTGTTACAGAAAACCCAACTGTGCCTTCGTATATCTTCGGAAAGCAGCCAGAATTGAAGGTCTTTTTTACCGGCAAAGAATCCCTAGGTAGATACACAATTGCTTCCACTGCTAAATCGTTTTCATGTTCGCAGTGCCCGTACACGTGCAATATTAAAGCATCTTTAAGAATTCACGTGCTTTCACACACTGGAGAGAAACTGTTTTCATGTCCACAATGCAATTATTCGTGCAATCGGAAATCAGACCTAAAAAAACATGGGCTTATGCACACTGGTGAGAAACTGTTTTCATGTTCACAGTGCACTTATGCGAGTAATAATAAAGGTAATTTAGGAAGACATATGGTTAAGCACACTGGAGAGAAACTGTTTTCATGTTCACGGTGCATTTACACGTGCAGTCGAAAATGTCACTTACAAAGACATGGTTTTACGCATACCAGAGAGAAACTTTTTTCATGTTCACAGTGCACTTATGCGAGTAATAATAAAGGTAATTTAAGAAGACATATAGTTAGGCACACTGGAGAGAAACTGTTTTCTTGTTCACAGTGCTCTTATACGTGTAGTCAAAAATATCGCTTACAAAGGCATGGTCTTAAACACATTAGAGAAAAACTATTTTCATGTTCACAGTGCAATTACACCTGCAATGATAAAAGTAGTCTAAGAAGACATTTGCTCACGCACGGTGGAGAGAAACTGTTTTCATGTTCACAGTGCACTTATGCATGCAATCAAAAATATTATTTACAAAGGCATGGCCATATGCACACTAGAGATAAACTATTTTCATGTTCACAGTGCAATTACACCTGTAATGATAAAAGTAATCTAAGAAGACATTTGCTTACGCACAGTGGAGAGAAACTGTTCTCGTGTTCACAATGCACTTATGTATGTAATTATAAAGATAGTCTAAGAAGACATATTCATACACACACTGGAGAGAAACTTCATGTCCACAGTGCCATTATTCATGCAACCAGAAAGCATCCTTAAGAATTCACGCTCTTTCACACACATGAAGTTCAAATTAAGAAACAAAATAACTAATGAGCATTTGAAGGTCAATATAGATGTCACATCAAACACAAAGTGATTTGGAATGCAGTAGGTGCCTATCTACCTCTGATAGTTGTTTAGTGTTGTCCTGGCTATTTTGTAAGAACTCTTTACATGTTCATAGTGTAATTATTCGTGCTATCAAGAATCTAGCTTACAAACGTATTAAGCCACTGGATGGAAACTGTTTTCATGTTCACAGTGCAATTTTCCATGCAATAGTAAATAAAGCATACAAATGCATGTTTAAGTACACTGGATAAATTATTTTAATGTTCACAGTGCAATTTTCCATGCAATAATAAATAAAGCATACAAATGCATGTTTACGTACACTGGATAAATTATTTTAATGTTCACAGTGCAATTATTCGTTCATAAAGAAAACATATTTAAGAACTCATGTACTTGCACACTGTTTTCATGTTTACAGTACAATTATTCCTCATTGGTGTCCAGAAAAAAGTGAATACCCGTAACGAGATTCCTATTTACTACACTTCACCCGCGAACCTTCTACAAAATGTCCAAAATTTTCTAAAACGTTATTTCAAAAACCATTTTGAACCCAGTTTTGTGACACATTTTATTTCATTTTAAAAATTGCATTTGGCGTTCCTATTGTCGGCTCAACACATTCCTACGAACAATCATTTTCAAGCTCGACTCATGTTCAAATCAAGAAGAAATCAAATCACTAATGACAATTTGGAGAGGAGGCTACAATCAAAAATACCAGCTATTTCATGGTCATACAGTAATTTTTCTAAGAAAACTAGGCCATCTTTCACATTAGTTTTGAAAATATTTTTAATAAAGATAATATTATATTATACCGGGTGTCTCATAGCTAATAGCAAAAACTTCGGGGGAGTCTTCTTCATTCAATTTTGAAGAGAAATTATTATTTACACTTTGGTAAAAAATTTACATGTAAGGGAGTTATGCGACTTCAAAGTGAGCATTTTTTTTTCAATATTCCTTATCTTTTGTAAAACATTGGACTACCATTAAAGTAATTCATATCAAATTTTATAAATTGATTCGCTGATTAATTAATTGATAAAACACTCAAAATACAATACTATTGAAATCACTGCACTAAAATGTTAAATCAGCTGATTTACCTTACCTAAGTATGCCCTCATAAATACATATGTACATATATAGGTACTTACATAGCTTACCGAGCTCTCAAATTCCGCTAACTTAAAACGGTGGTTCGCTTACTCGTCCACCGAACAAACTTTATTTAAATATTGCGTATATTAATGAAATTCATAAGAATTTTTAAATAAACGCAAGCACTATATTACCAAAAATAATTTAAAAAACAAGGGAATCAAAATATTTCTTTTCATATATATATGGAACAAATCAGAATTCGCCACCACTATTTTGTATCTAACGTATTTTGTACACGTGTAACTATTATTCTGTCTCTATACATACATTAATTATATCATAAATAAATCGTTGCAGAAGTCTATAGTGATAATAGTGTGTTCTTGTCCTCCACAAAAACCCCACCGTTATCATCCTGATTGCCCAAGTCTTGGACGCTAGTTGGATATTCTAGTACCCAAGCTTGTGGATCACTACAATAATACTAATGCACATCAATGAGCATTAAAAATTATGTTTACACAAAAATCCCACGTAAATATCTTTTACACAAAGTTACGCATACTCTATGCGTGTAAATAATTATAAAACCATATATAAAAATATAATTTTATATGCAAATTAATAATTCTATATTTTAAGTTAATTATATTAAAATGCAAACAAAATTAAAATTAAAAACTGAACTAAAATGTTAAATTAAAAATGGTTCATCACAATTCGTAAAAATAATATTTAACATAAATACGATTTATTGTAAATATGAAAACAATGTATGCTGTTTATTAAAATACATAAATGGGGACTTGCGCGCCTCCATATTTTAGAATCATTGTTAGATGTGTGAACGTCAGCGCGAAATGGCATCGCGCTTAGTGAGATGTTCTTTATCGTAAGTGACATGACTGCATTCATGACGGCGATAAGCAGTCTTGGCCCCTTTTTACTTCGCGTATTAAAATTATATGACGGAACGTAATATTGGATGGATGTTTATATTTTTACAACGTATGTAGGTAAGTACTGTAAACATTTTTATTTATATTTTTAAATATCTGTAGAACGAAAAATATTGTAATTTAAGTAGGTCCATTTACTAGAATGAAATATTGTATTTTATATTAAGGTTAAAGAAATGCTCATATAGCGAGTATTACGTCATACATAAAAATATCCTCGAGATTTACGGAATTCATTTTTCAGATGCTGTGTCATTGAATCGAAGGATAAAGATTTTTACTGTGAAAATGTATTTACTTCGGAAAAAAAATCTGTTTTCCCACATCTGTGTAATTCAATTTCCGATATTAATTTTTTTAAATTAAGTGAATATTATTTTAATTTCAACAACTACATAGGTACCTATTTATTTTCAAAAAACGAAAAGATGCACTTTTAAATTTAAAAAAACTACCGTGTTGTCGACATTATAACGTGGTAAAAGTTTCCTGTACTTGAAAGATTCTTTCAGATACAAATTCATGTTAGTTTGCACTGTGCGGTAATGCGGTACTGACTCAACTCTCGTTTGTTTACAATAAAAAAGTAATTATTTGATCAAAGATCTTGTGTTTTTGTAATATTGCATAAAATGCCATACAAGTATAATAATACGAGTACGTAGATATGATTCTGATTTTGGGGGAACCTACAATTTAAGAATATATTCATATTGACTGACATGTCTTTATCAAAGCATATTTTAATTAGGTATTTATTTAAAATGTCCTTTAAATAATTTCAAAAATGGCTCCCGATTTGACAACACAAATTAAATAACCGTTCGGCAGTAACTAAATATATACGCAATTTGTAAGCTAATGAGCATAATACTTTCACAAATTTCTGATGATCCTTTTCACAATCAAAGCTTGACGCAGAAAAATTTATGTCTTTTTTATTCAATGAGCCTAAGGTAACAATTGAAAAAATAAACGATCTTTCATTACGTGTTACAATTTTTTTTAAATGTTGTTAATCTCGGCATTTTTTACCTTATATTTTTTCCACCTTGCAAATTCTAGGTCAATGGGTCAGTATATATTGAGGTCATCGAACTCTCATATATGGAATGTATGACATAATACTTAACCTTTTGAATGCGAATTTTGAAAAATAAAAAAATAGAAAGTTGATAATTCGCCAGGCAGGGGGAAAATTGACAAATTATCAAGAATATTTTTCATTCTAAATTACTTGATTTACCTATTCTTGAATTTTGGACAACTAGCTACGAGGCACCTGTATAGTAATATTTTTGCTTACTTCAGATATGTAAAGTCATCTTTTTAACTTATTAATAAGATAATTAAATGGCATTTTTAGTTACATAATTTCCACATCAATACATTGTAAAAATATACTAGTTTATGACTTTTGTAAAACTTGTCGATCATTGTAACTCTTATCCTTCCTCCCCCAGTAGATCAGGGTCAGTAAGATCCCGAGACGAATACATTCAAACCAGGATAGATTTTTTTTTTAAATGACAAGAAAACTTGCTTATTCAGAATTGAATGAAGATGTTCTCACTTTCATACTGCACATGAATAGATAATTGGAAAGCCCGCAGCCAAATACTTAAATTTAACTTGTTTATATACAATAAATAACCTTGTTTCGTTCTCCATCAGTTTTGACTGCAAGTAGAAGCAACATAGATTGAAGATACATAGGAGTTCAAAAGATCAGACAAACTATGAAAAATTGTAATTGTGGAAATAAAGGGAACGAATAAAAGGACAAAGATTGTGTCAGAAATAGACTTTTATATTTCCATGTGACAAAGTTAATATAAAAACAGTAAATAGTGATGTTTGCTTCAAATCTTAACAATGTCATGATAAAACTTACACGAGCGTAGGTATTCAATAAAAATCCGCTTAAAAATATATCAAACAATAAAAAACACCTTAAAGCGAAAATACAAATGAATATATTGATATTTCTTATTATTTTTTCGTTATTTGTTAAAATGTTGGAACCTACCATGTCGCCACAGGCCTGCGGAGACTACCGACAACAATTTTACCTTCGGTTACAGCAATATTTGATCCGAGGATGCTAGGAGACTGGGAAACGGTAATGTATTCCAACATTTTAACATAGCAAAACAATAAATGGCTACTTTTAAAGTAATCAAATAATGATATGATTATAAATGCTGTACATACACAATGGAGTACTCCACTACAAATATTACAAGACGCGCCCTCGCAGGGGGCTGAAGCTACAATAACATGCGATGCGGCGTCTGGACACATTTATTTAAAATAATAATACAAAATAATTGACAAAAAGATGAAGGTAATGTGTCTCGTGGATTAATTTTCTCTAGACAGTTTCAAAAGACAATGCGGAGTGATCTAACTTTGTGACAGAAAGCCGTAAAAGTCCCAGGTAAATATTTTAAATAATCGGCGACTCTCGTACGCTGTCTCCCGCTCACGAGCGGACATGCAGAGCATGGACAAGAGTTCGCTAAAGAAATTTTAATATAAAAAATTGGAAGTATTGTTTTTTGATTAGACGTCTATATAAATATGATGCACTTATAATATTAATTGATTCTTAATATGGCATATAGGTATATGTGGATTATATAACACAATTATTTGTCTACTAACTAAAATGATAATAACCAATACGTGACTTTTGTCTCGCACTCGTCAGTAATCCACACTTATTTTAATATCAATAATATGAGCTGTCCGCGGCTACTGACGCCTCGACAGCTGTGTATTATTTGTCACTAATATTCAAAATAAAAAAATATTATAAAAATAATGCGCAGCAAAATTCAAAATTTGACTCGACGGCTGCCGTGGGTATAAAACATTTGTTATATTTATATAAAAAAATATTTATTTAAATAATCAAGTTCACACTATGATAAATTTCGGATGTAATTTAACTTAAATGATAATTATTCATTAAAAACACACTTATTATATTACGGAAATAAGGCAGAGCGATATTGTAAAAATGTACAAAAGCTACCGACAAAGTTACGTCAAACACTAACTCTTCCGGCCTCAGAGAGAACAATCGTTCGCTGAAGGCCGTCCCGGAATCGGTCACGACAATTCTCTGTTACAATCATTAACAAGACATGTCATATTTTAATCATTTTGGTTCATCTGTTAATTTAATTTTGTATCAAAATAACAATCTTAGAATTCTTTTAAACTGCCGGATTAGATATGATGCAAAGGGATCGGTGTGGCCGTGTCTTCAGAAGTCCATTACGATCCTTCCCTCCAAGCGGGACATTTTCTTCACAATGCGGTACATATAGTCTCGTTATTGCTATGAAAATATTTTAAAAAGAAACACTTTATATTTTCCCATAAAGGAATTAATCCAACTTTGGAGAAGTTATCTGATTTTTTAAAATAGGTTATGTTAGGATGGAAAATTTTACTTATTCCTTAAATGTAATGGGGGGAGGGAGGGGGGGGGGGGCAGATTCCTAATTAGACTTTTGTAATGTTATCAATGTTCCGGTTTTACTGAAACTTTCTCCATAGGTCTCCAGGAAATGCTCTGGTTTCACTGCTGCATATGTCTCTAGTGTGATTGCGAGACTGTAACGGTTTCCGTTTCGGTCTCGGTGTCGGCGTCGGCGAGGGGCGCGGGGTGGGTCAGGGGGCTGCGGTTCCTTTCAAACATCTCCAGGATGGTCTTGGGGTCGGTGCCTGCCGGTACTGTCACCGTGCTAGTCTGGAGATACAAATATGCAACAATGAGATGAATGATGACACGCTGTATAGGTGAAACCACCCGGGTCCACGCCCGGGGAAATTTATAAACAACAAGTAAGCCGGAAAGATTGAACATACTTATGTGAGACCACGCCTGCAACAACACTGTTTATCTGTTTTTGGTAGATCTGAGATATGAATGCCACAACATTGTATATCTTATTAGGCATCCAAAGGTATATTAAAAAACCATGTATATAATAATACCATTACACAGAATTTATAAGTGAACTTTCCCTGCAATGACACTGTATGTCATCCAAGATGGCCGACATTCCGTCTATCCAGCGACATTTGTAAAAAACCGATATACAGTGTTGTTGCCGGGTGGTCTAATTTTCGTTTTTGGTATTACTTTTATTCTTCTAGAAAGTGATAGCCATAATACATACACAATACACAAAACGGCGTTATGTATCAAATTTGTAATATTTAATGCAAACACGTTGTGATTCATTTTAATAATTAATAGTTTATTAACTTTGTTTTTTATTTTAAAATGTTTGATAACATTCGAGCCTGATCAGCTATTCCGATCCCATAATAGCATCAGTGACTGATAAGTCCGATGAATCTCGCAAGGGATTCTGAAATGTCGACTAATGAAGTCAGAATACATGACATGGATAATTGTAAAAGGTCACATACATATTTTATTGATGCAAAAACCCTTCAAAATTACAAAATACAATGGATTAAATCATGAGTTATATGAGATTAAAAAAATTTAGAAAAGCAAAACTATTTATTATTGGATGTATTTTTAATTGCAGTTCCATTGAATTGTATTTATAAGACAGGGAAAATAATTTGCTTTATATTTACGGGACTAGATATACAAATTATGCTCTTTTGAATAAATTGAGTAAGATCTGATCATCTGATTGATTTCCCAAACTGAAACATCTCAGATGTAGATGGGAAGGTACTCGTGGATTTAGTGGTATGTAGCTGAGATGATTGATTACACGTCAAGAATCTCTGTAAATAAATACATGGATTAGTAAAAACATTGATTAGTAAGTTGTTAGTGTGTCAGTATGTATGTAGGTAGAATACGGATGTATTTTTAAAATTGGCAAAATTAACTTTGTGGTTAAAATTCATTATTTGTTAACATTGTTTTATTAACCACTTATTGAGTTAAAATACATCTATCGGTTTCGAAAAATATCATTTTCTCCTTCAGGATGTCAATAACTTATTGATATTTAATATTGATATTAACTAATAATATTTTTCGAAACCGGTAGATGTATTTAAACTCAATAAGTGGTTAATAAAACAAAGTTAACAAATAGAAAATACAAATGTTCTATCAAGTAAAAATATTGTAGGTACTTGTTTATATTTCAAATGTAAATTGAAATTTTTTGTTGGTCTGTTTATTTTATACCCATTTAATGATATCATGCATTGAAATGTTTCACAAACAGAACATAAAAAGCACAAATTCAATTATTACAGACTTTTTGAAACGCATTAAAATAAAAATCATTAGTTAATTACCAGTACATAATGCACACGTTATTAAACATTTATTTTGATCAGAAAATAGGTGAAGTTTATCCAATTATCAAAACAGGTTAAAATCATTTGAAATAAATATGTTTTTTCATAAACTTCCTGGATGAAACTACAATAAAAAAAGTGTGTTAGAAAATTTTGTAACATTTTAGAGGAAGTTTTCGCAGGAAGTGGGGGATGTAATATAAAAGTGTTGCAAGTAATGCTATTTTCCAAAATCAATACATTTTTTCTATGGGTTTACTCTGTGTTCTAAATTCTCCAATTAGCACGGGAATTAGGCTGTCAAAACTTTTTAGAGAAAATATTGAAACAAATTTATAACATTTTGTTAAAAATACAGGCGTTTTGAACAAATGCAGGTAAAATATCATATTATATGCTATCAATATGCATTATTGTTATGTAGGTAAGATGATTATTATTTTGATCAAGTTATTGAAATAATTAATTAATTAATTTGTAATACATATTTGACATTAAAAATCCAACTGCGCATGCACATAAGTAATGTCCGTATAATTGGTGGGGAAAAGAACACACATTTAGTATTCAGGACGTTAGGAATGATTGGTTGGAGATAATATTGCGTGCAACAATGGTTAAAGAGGGTGTTAATGAGTAGCAAATGGTAATAGTAAAATAATACCTCGATCCGAGTGATCTGGCCCTCCTCTCTGCTGTGCTCTAAGACTACAATAGAGAAAAGCTGCCATCAACAACACAGAAAAGCAAACAGATGCACAAGTGTATATTACAACATTATACTAGCTACGGCCCGGTTCACCCTCGTGGCCGGATCACAACATCACTGGGACCACGATGGGCGCAGCGGGCTGGAAATGCAGACAACTTTCCATATTCATAACTTGAAGTTATGAATATGGAAATAAAGAAGTCTAAAGTTACAAGTCTTCTAACAGCTGTCAAGTGGGAATACATTTAGATTTTTAAAATACATAAAGGCTTAGGATTAATTCCCATAGATGGCAGTAGGAGACACAATACATGGCAGTTGAAATAACAGTTTGATTACGCGTGACATAAATAATAACGCGCATTAAGCCACTGACGGCACATTCCCTGCCAACTCATTTTCACAGATTTATTTTCAAATGTTGTCCATACAAAAAGCTGTGTACGAGGTATCTCGCCGGTTGGCATTGGGAAACTCGTAACCATCGATACAGTCACTGAACTAACTACACGGAGTTTTATTTCAAATGTCAAGTCCCAAAGTTATTGAATTACATTTTTATTGAAACTTAAAAAATTAAGGAGAACACATTCTTATTGTGAAGTTGTAATTATTCAGAACATAGGTCTGTGATGTTTTTAATACTAATTAAATGTATTAATTAATTCAAATAATATAAATTTATTTTATATTATTTGAATTATTAATTAATTTAATTAAATTTGTATTAAAACCTAAGAAAGATGTCTCATAGTCGGTATAAAATGTGTTATAATGTGATCCTAAAGTGACGACATTTAGATGAAACTAACAATGACCCATACATTTATTCTACATTAAATGGTATTACGTTAATACAACGACACCCTACTCTTGGGTTTACAAATAATATATTTTGAAAATCAGGAATAATAACAGATTGTAACATCAATCATATAAAATGAAGAGACCATTCTCATTGTAATCTATGGGACAACACATGCACTAACACTAGCAAGAACACAATAATCCTAATACATTCACACGAGGAGGCAGTGTCCTGATCCACTGTTATTATTTAAAAATATTATAATTATAAAAATTGCTTGTATTCTTCAATACTACGTGAAAGGTGAATGTGGATTTGATTTAACAAAAACAGTAAGCACACAAATGAGACTAGAACATGACCACAACCTCGCGCAGAACCGTGACCCGCTCCACTCACTGTGTCTCGTAGATATCTCCATAAAAAATATTTTCCAGGCAAATATATTTAGTAACAATATTTGAGTATGTCCAAGAACACACAATAACTGGATTTTTACCTCCAAAGGCATTATTATTAAGATAAATTATAGATTATATGGGAAGTATGGGTAATACAGGGTTTACGACCTATGCTGGCGACAGCGAAGTGTAGTTAATACTCAAAGCGTTTCTACATGGTAGTTATATATACAACTTCCAAAAATTTTATAGATGTGGAGGTTGATTGGATGGAACGGTGAACGTTACATTGTGTAAATTGATCACTTAAGCCAGCTGAAGACAGGTCGTAAGCCCTGCAATACCCATACTTCCCATATAATATAATAGCTTCATCTCTATGAGATATCTATAATCTGTCTTTTTAAATATAATTAGATCTAGTCATATCTCCAATGATCATGATTCTAAAATAATTTCCATTAATGGATTTAGAGATTAAAGGCAAACCTTCCAGTCCGGGCCACCAGAAATATAAAATACTTTCAGATGAATAATATTCTTATTGACTGTAAAAAATTAAATGTTTGTGTGGGCAGTGAGGCAATACTGACTGTTGTCTGTGGTGTTGGAGGATGCGTGGTGGGAGGTGGTGGTGGTGCCCGCCTCCGTTGTGCCGCCAGAACTGTTGAGGGTAGTCAGGGTGGTGGTCTTCACAATCACCGAACTCTGGTTCACCGAAGAGGTCTGGAGAAAAGACATTATTGAATTTTATTGATTGACTTTAGAATTCTTAGGACAATTTTTCATATTTTGAGCTGCCAATCATGGCGGAGGGGGGGGGGGGAGGGGGAATGCAAAAATACCTTTAATAATTTTAATATAATAACCTTTATAATTAACTTGTAATCATTGAAAATATTCTGTACAATTACAAAAAAATACATATTCCTGGTGAAAGAGGCGGAAAATCTAGAATTTTCCGAGTTTATAACTCTCACTTTACTGAATTAACAGTTTTAGAATTTGCTGCACTGTTTTTGATGTAAGATTAGCAGCGCTAAAATTTAAAAAAATTAAAATTCTGAACTTATGGATTTTTTCTACACAAATTGTTGGGAGAGCTATTCATATGATGTATTTTCAGAGAAAAATTCCACGCATGTTTTATACTTGAAGGTTGATGGTTCCAATCTTAGCTGCCAGCTGCTCGGGACTGTTGGCAGAACTCCTCACTGCCTGTATGAGGTGATCCTTCACACTGTCCACGGTGATGTCTCCGATGCTCTGCGAGGACACAGTCACGTTGTGTTGGTCCTCACCTAGACCATTCTCGGGTATGTCGCCCAACTGGAAATATGGACTTCATTATTTGTAACTTCGGATACAAAAAATATTATATATTATCATACAGAGAGAAAATTACTCAATGAAACTGCTGGAAAATGAAGAACCTCAAATTCTTTTTCTTTATGTTAATTTTTATATAATAATAATTCAAATAAATAGGGAATGCCGCAGTACGGGCCGAGGTACCTTATGGTCTCCATTCAGAAGACCCTCATCTAGCGAAGTGGGGGTGGTGGGCGGTTCCGTGGGGCGCGCCCAGAGAGGCAGAGGCAGGTAGCAGCGCGCTCTCGTCACCTGCAAAAACACAAGATTCAAATGGTAAACAGTGAGGTTTGTTTTTTCTACAAATGTATAAGTCTTATTTTACACACCTTGAGCTGTCATTACATAAGCTGAATGCTGAACACTCAAAATAAATGGCTCTTATTCCAATACTGAATGAAGAATATTATTACAAAATGAAACTTTGATTTTTACGTTTCCTTAACATAGTAATAGCACTATCAATGAATTTGATTTAAAACATACGTAATTAAAAATATTAATTTTACTAATTCATGTCCATCTAACTAAAAAAATGGTAAAAAAATTCATTTTCATGTATAATTTTGAAATCGCAATAAAATCAAATTTGTAGAAACTAAAACTGCTCCATCATTATCTAACCATCTCCCTGCATTCCGGGCACAGCGCCCGGCACCATCAGGCACAGCGCGTTACATCGCAAAATATTTAGTTTATGATATGAATGTATACTTTACAGACCTTGGTAGCCGACAGTGTGATCCTCTGCAGCTCGGATGAGGAGTGGAGATAGAGTGCCTCACCGTACTTGGAGAAGGTCAGGCTGGAGATACCACTGGAATAATAATAATAATAATGTTTCTGAATAGTAAGAATAAAAATTACAACATAGATAGCTTTTAATGCTTTTTCATTAAGTTGTATTCCAAACTAACTTGATATCTTCCTTGCGCACGGCCGCCGCGTTCAGCTGCCTCCGGAGATCTGGCACGCTGAGGACCAGGCAATCTCCGAGGTTGGTGAGACACATCAGGCAGCACTCGGTGTGCTTCACACTCTTACCACCCTCTGTGGTCACGCACGAGAAGTGGGCGAATCCCATTCGCCGCACCTGAAATCAATGAACATGCTGTGAAGGAGCAAGTTGCGTTACTGTGATGACAGACTAGGGCACACGCAACCAGGCTGGGCAACTAAAGCAAACTCATGTTTAAAGCTGAATTTATAAAATACCTCAAAACAAAATGATGCAATTGATGCATTCTGCAGAGCAAGATCACTCAATACACAGGACAAATCTGCGCCATGGCTCAGAGTGTTTTTGCAGAGTAGAATAAAATATTCTAATATTAATACCAAACTAGAAATTTTAATATTTATAGTAGTCTGCTAATGAACTGTGCATTTTAACTAATGAGGTATCCAAGGGTGCTAGAGTGGAAACTAAAAGTCAAAGTGTAGGTCATCTCCCAGTTCGCCAAACTGATGACATAAAAAGGAGTCCAAAGAACAACCAGATGTGGAGGGCAGGGAGGAATAACTGTCATTAAGAGAACCCTTTATCCAACCGTCGATGAACGTAGCCTGAAGAAGATAGATTTGTTGAAACTTTTAAGTTGATCTCTGTTTATTTTAAAATAGTCTAAACAGACGGTGTAGAGGCAACTTACCCTGGAGCCCTCGTGCGCCGTGAGCTTGTACTTGCAGTATGGCTTCAGCGAAGGCAGCGAAAAGATCTTGAACTGCTCCTCGGAAGCTATGATGACTCGGTGAGGCTGGGTGGAGTCCGGGAGAGGTGACACGCCCCTCTCCACCTGCAAGTGGTGTGCTGTTGTTATAAGTGAGGACAGAGACATAGCTTACTAAACTACTTTACCTTTATCTATGGTTTTTTTTTTTAAATCATAGTTTACATATATATCAGAACCTTGTTAATTCCAAATTCAATTAAGTGTCATTTTTTAGAATCACGCAAAATTCCATTAAATAAAAATTGACAAGATTAGTGAATCAATCACATAATTTGCAAAAACATGTATAATTTAGTCCGGTGCCAAAGTAATATTAATAAGTTAACAGAATACTCACAAAATTAATCTATTAGTACTCTGAACTAATAATAATAATAATACTAGGATAATTAATAATTATAATTTCCAGGGTTTTCTAATTAATAATTTATTTATTAATATACGCCCTTAAGGGCTTTTACAAAATTGGTTAGGTAAATAAAAAAAACATGAGCAGCTACACAAGCAGCATATAACCCATTTAAAGAGAGTTCATTTTATTGCACCCATTGAAAGAATACCACTTTCATTTTTATAAATGTCAAACAAAAAAATTCTGCAAAAAATGTATTACAAGGGACATTTTGTATGGATAAATTGAGTTCTGTCAGAAATATTTTAATTTATTAGGCGGGAAACTTATTATTTGGAAAAAGTATTAAGCATAAAAAAAATACATAATTTGTATGGGACTTTTTCGGGACCGAAAAATGTAATCCTATTAGGTGTGAAAACGTATTAAAGGTGATCGTATTAAGAGGGTTTCACTGTATATCTACAAGACCAAATTTGTTCCCAAGCCTGTGAAATCTTTGTTTGGTGTAATCCTATAAAAAAATTGTATATGATGCATTTACATGGAACGACGCCCTGATACTCCGCGCAGGAATGTGATATACCATCAGTTCAGTTAAATTAAGAGTGTCCAGTGTGCCATTTACTATTTTAAATAAAAATAATAAACCTCTTAAAGTTCTTCTACACAACAAGTTAGTTAAATGAAGAGTGCTCATTAGAAAATCATAATTCAATTATTCGGCAAGTATAATAAACCTTAAAAATGTATGATCTAATTTTAATTCATGCACTTTATAGAATGGAGACCAAATAGTTGAGTTGAATTATAAAGTTACATTAGCATGAAAATGTTAATTTGGGATGTGAAACATTTAAATAATTTGGAATCATAATGAATGTAGAAATAAGAGGTTATACTCTATTTTATTACTCACTAATATAAACATAAAGTACTGATTGCGGATGTAGGATAAAATAATACCTCGAGCGGCTCTGGCAGGGGGACAGAAGCTCCGTCCAGCACCGTGATGCCTATCACGGGGGCACGGTGCTTCAGCTGGATCTCCTTGGCTAGCTGACAGCTCACCTGTAACAATGTATTGTTTAATTAGCATTTATTTATCTCATTAAAACTATCAATCCGCAATGTTCCTGCCAAGTCAACTTCTTCATTTGACTTGTCGTTCATTTATTTATAAAGAACATTAATTTGTTCAAAAGATTTACGACTTTTAAAGATTACGACTTAGAAAGATCCTTACATTCTGTTCACTGCCAGAAAATATTAATAACATGTAATTAAATCATATTTATTGTTAAACATCGGCATTTAGATAGATGACCACATGTTCCGTACAGGAATCATGAACTGTTTTTTAGGGTGGCTCGCCGGTTCACTATCGTTACTCGGGCTGACGATGTCTGTGCAGCGATGTGCAGAGTCCAATTCAAGGGCCAAATGTAGCAGTCCAGTGTAGCACCCAAGAGTCAAATCTGTTTCCAAAAGTCCAGAGTAAAAGCAGAGTCAAAGCGAGGTAGAGAGAAATGAAACTTCAGCGCGGTGACAAGAATGAGCGCACTATTTATTATCAGTGAGACGGGCCCGATCACGACAGGTTCCCCATCTTACGCCGGACCAATGGGAGCGAAATTACAACCCTAACCCCGCCCCTGTGCGATCCGGCTCATCGGCCATCTGGTGGCGAAAGGGCGAAAAAGGGGTGGGCTTTTCAGGGCCCCATACTGACATAGCTCCCACGAGCGAGATCCTGTGCGGCACACCACATGTGGTGTGGTATATAACAACCACTCGATAATAATAATCATTATTATTATTTATTAATTTCTAGTAGAGTTAATTGGTTCCACCAAATGTCGTTGATAAATGAATTGTCGATTAACAAACTGACATATGTACATAATTTATTCAAATTTCAAAGATAATAAAAAATGGGTCTATCAAATCAAAATGTATTTATTTATAATGGATTGTGATTGTATTGAGTATGCAAATATGATCAGTTTTAAGGTCTCAACTTAATTTCAGTATTATCAATGACCACTGTGAGGTGAGGGAAATTAAAACATTGTAAATTAACAACAATGATCCATAAATTGAAATAAATAACTGATGCAGTTGAAACTTTGAGCTCTTGCTATTTCCTTTAATATCCGTTAAATAGAGTTGGTGTGTATGGAAGAAATAAATAATAATGCATTTGGAACCCATTTCACACAATAACTCTAATTAGCCCAAAATGTTAATTGGAACCATGTTATTCTAAGGGGTCGATATGTCAAGCCAACACGTTTGTGTAATGCAGACTGAATGCGTAATCTCAAAATTAGGATACATGTGCATCATGTAGAATATCGGCACTGGTTGATTGAATTGTTGATTAATGGAGTATTGAATAACAGGGTATTTCTAGTATTTTTAGTTTTCTAGTATTTCAACAAAAAAATTTAAATAACTTTTTTTAATTGGCCGTAAACAATAATCGGACAATTTAAGTGGTAGCTACATCATCATAGCATACGTGTGCCAAATTTTATCACAATAGATTGAGTAATTATGGTACAGCACTGATTTTAGTAAAGACAGGTGTAAATTTCTCGAAAATCACAAAAGTTTGAATAACTTCTAAACTGTTGAATTTCGGATAACCCTATTTGAGCTCAATAGGTTACTTGGGATGTCCCTAATTCCAGTTCCGTTTAGACTACTTTGTGTCTCTTGAACACCCTGTATAAAATGTCATTGAATTCAGAAAGACAATGTCATCAATACTCACAGAGTCTTCCATTCTTCTGTTGGCCGAGGGTATGGTGATGGTGAAGACGTACACTGTGCCGTTGTTGGTGCCGGCCCACAGGGTGGGTACCGTGTTCTGGACTGGAAACAAGTTGGAACTAAATTAGTCTTTTAGTTGGTTCTATCGGATAATTTGATGACAAGGCAAACATGGTTAAGTTTTATCCTAGTCAAAATCTTTAGAATTAGGTTATTATTACCGATAAGGCCTAATTATTTAAAGTGTAAATATTACATTTAATACTAAACAAAATTTATTTATTTATTATTAGTCTTGTCCATGAATAGTTAGTTAGCAATAATGCATAAAAATTAAAACAGAAATAAAAAAGTTGTAGTATTTGTAGTCATTTTAACACAGATGATAAATTTTATTTATGAGATAGATAATAAGCCATTTCTTGTCAATGTTCCCACCTGCAAAAATACTAGCCTTGACCGGACAGCAAGAACTATCATATAAAAGTATATGGGTGTAGAGTACAGTAAAACCTGTTTATTCGAAATTCGCCGCAAGTCGAAGTTTTAGAGCAGAATGTGGACCCTCTGGAAAGTTTTCATACTAAATTGTACTTATAAATCGTATATCATTATTCTACGCTATTTTTGGACCCTATCAGATGAATTTGTCGAACTATTTTTCGCCTAATTCAATTTTCTTTGTCAGATGTCAGCAATCTGGAAAATACACATGCGCTATGCGATGTGCCTGTTCAAAGTCCAAGACCATCAAAATGGGTAGTTCCGCCCCTATACCGATTCACGACGCATAAAGTTAATTCTAATTGTTTGTTTTCTCACTCACTCTCAGTATACTAGAAAAGATGATAAATATATCTTGTGCATCCTCGATTCGAAATATTTTTTTCTCTCGCTCATTTTCTGTACATTAGAAAAAGATAGCAAATATTATCTTTGCACCCTTATAGGTAACGCAGTTCTCTAGTTCTCCCAGCTGCAGCTGCGAATGTCAATGCTTGCCAATCTTCTGTTGCGTATTATTTTTGTTTACGTAGCGTTTGTATATTTTGTTGTACAAATGTTAGTACGCGGTTAAGTTCCACAGACTTTTCTGTGTTTTACAAATCATTTAATTTTTATTAATTTTAATACAGATATTTCTCTTTCTATTTAAGTATAGTGTCAAGACATTTTAAAGAATGGGTAGTTAGCGTTTCTCAGATTTTCTCATATCTTGTTGATTATTTCATTGCCATTGTTTTATATGTAAAGAACATTATTTGTTTTTCTCTAATATTTACATATTAAGACATTTTGAAATTCGCGAAAGCGTGCTTTGCGTTCCTTAAACTTTTCCCTATTTCATTAAATTTAAATCAAAACATTTTTATAATTTTGACTGATAATTTTAACATAATGCGAAACTCGTACAAAATGCCGACAGTTGCTAAAAATCAAATTAATACAAGAGATTGACAAAAAATATTATCCAAAACGAAATTAACAGAAAAATACACGACCCCATTAATGAGGTTGTCGACAATATTAAACATGATGACAGAAAGAACTTTAACATTGAAAGGCGAGTGCCAAATGTCGCCGCGACCACTACAAAATAAATGTTTTAAAAGCGTTGAAAATGGCGGGTTGACAAGTTTGACTATTATGTCATTATTAAAAATAGCGCACGAAAAGATAGTCCATTATAATTGTGTTTTTTTTTTCAAATAATATCGTGATTTGTTTATACTGTATTTTGACAACTTGTTTGCTAATTTTAAATGTGTAGATGTAGGTGTACATAATTACTTCGAGTTGCTATGAAAAAAGTTAGTATGTAAAAAAGAATCGAATTTTTGATATTTTTATATTCATTATCCTAAATCGTTATTCGAACTTTTTTCTTGATTTTCAGTCCCCTCAACTTCAAATAAACGGGATTTTACTATATACATAAAATATAGTAAAACATCCAAGTAAATTCTCAACAAAGTACATGTATAATAAAAAAATAGATGCCGACTGACCGCTGATAAGGAACGTCCTGGCAAAGTGCAAGCAGCGCACCATGGAGCCATTAGAGTCATCCGCCGGACGCGCCTCCACCTGCCTCTCCACCGGCTTGGCCTCCAGCGGGCTGAATGTATCTCCGGACTCTTGAGTGGGTTTCTTGGGAAGGTCCTGGCGACAAGTCAATTGATGCCCTAATTATTTGACTAATCTGGAATTGATTCAGTCTACAGACGACAACGAACCAAAATATATGAATAATTGATTGTTGAAATTTGAGAATTTTTAGAAGAAAATGAACCACAAAACATGTCAATTAAATTTGAAGTAGGTACGTACATCAAATTTATGTATTGACAAGGAATTTAGGCACTTGAGTTCTACATTCCTTAAGAACTCGGGACACTTGGATCTGCCGGGAAGATACTTGACCTATACTTATATTGTCAATATATATATTTCATAGTCAAAGTCTTTACTTAAGTTTTAATACACTCCCTGTGTGTTGTACACATTCCTCTATTCTCATCTGTTAGTAGTATCATATAACAATAAAGTATTTATCTTTATTGTATTAAACATTGTACACTTTATCAATTGTGACATTTGTTACATTTGAAAGACTTGGAACCTAAGGATCAATTTTTACAATTGGTTACACAGAATGTTTGTCTATAGTTGTACATTTTTGTCCAAAAATATAGTAATCAAAAAAATTATTAATTATTTCTAATATACAATGTTGAGGGTTCAATTTCTGCACTGACAATTGTAAATGAATTTTATTTTTGCGCCACAAAATATAGGAGAGAGTTAGCCAAGATATGGACTATGTTTTGGAACACACAAAAATAAATAATTTAAGAATAAATTATTTTTTCAAAATACAAATGATATCTGAAATGGCGCATCAAGAGAAAAAACAAAGTTTGTAATACAAAATAACAAATATTGATCACAATTTTAGAAGGTGTAAGTTGCCTGTCATTTGCACATCCTACCTTCTTGTCAGAATCCGCTGTCGGGTTGGCCCTCCGCTGGGACCTGCCTTTGCGCAGCCTCCTGAAGGACTCTCTGAGGGACTTCTTGAAGGACTTGCGACGGGAGATGGGAGTGTCACCGGCCCCTGTTAAGTCTGGAAATGTTTCAATAATGTATAATGCTTTTAGATAGCTACTTTTAAAGTGGTTAATCACGCATGCAAAAACATTTCAACAAAAAATAAATTGACTTTAATTTTGAACAAATTACTTAGCAACATCACTTTTCTATCCAAGTTATTTTCCTAAATAAAGTTGAAATTATTTGTCCAGTTTCTTTTGAGTAACGTTAGATGAGTTTTAATAATCTGAAGTTTTGAATTTAATATTATAACTAGATTAATTTTTATTATAAAAATTAGCAATTAAAATAATCTTAGGTACCATTAGGGTTAAGCGTACAGCGGTGGTGGACTGCCGTATTTCTCTTGTAATCAAACAACGCCAAACCGTGCGCCGTGCCCGCAGCCAACAGACCCCACTCGGCCTGCAAAGACACCCAGGTCACGGCCGCCGGGGGCAGGAGCTGCACCACACTGGTAGCCTGGAACACAACACGTCACCATCGGTTACAGCCCTTCAAGCACACGCGTATGCTATTCGATTTATGAAAAATATTACAGATTTCCAACCATTATCTACAATAAATTGTGATTGAATTGCCCTCATAAGTTGTGTGGATAATAATTCATTAGAATTTTACAATTTGCCTATTTAATGAATCTAGTGCAATAAGGATTATGCGCAGTCAAATCAAGTCACCTGGAATCCTGGAACCATGTTGATCTGTCCGGTGCGCAGGTTAAGATGGTCGTGCCCCTTCCAAACAAAGCTGTCGCGGTCTGACACAATGTTAATTGTCACATACTGAAATATACAAAGTTAGAAAATTTTCTTTTTATTTAGACACATAGCATAAAAGCATTGTACAGTAGTTATGAGCTCAAAATCACGAACCGTGAGTCAATCACTTGATATATTTTAATCATACTCACTATCAGTGATTGAAAATCCGGGAATATTGTGATTAATTTGTTTATTTTATTTATATTTGGTTGTAAACTGTTCTTACGCATATGAAATGAAAATATTTATGAAATAATAATAAGAATAATAATAATGAAATTATTTATGAAATAATAAGATTCTGCCAAAACGTTTTACATATTAAACCTGAAATGTTGAGAATTTGATCCGAAAAATATACTCACATTTTTTTTAAGAGTTTGCATTCTCTTTGTGATGATATTAAATTTTATATATATGCTAGAATATGTTTTCTACACAAATGAAGTTTGAATAATAGAAGTAAATACGCTCAAAATTATGTTTTTCAAATTTATTTTGTGTATTGTGATATTGTGCGGCGCATGCGTATTAGTAATGAAACTGTGATCACAGTCACAGTTTTCAATCACTGATATTATTGAATATCAATCACAATCACGCCAGTGAGTCAAGAGTAGCATTTTTCTCATCACTATTATACAGTTAAAAAAAAACAGTTTGTAACATATATTTTACACAGATTTTAAAATGGATCGCCCAACTAGGCAAGGCAATTAAGGCAGGGTAATATGTAAAATTGATGTTATCATAAGAACTGTATTAAAAAAATATGTGTAAAAGTCAATGAATGACAAAGTATTTCCCTATTGGTCATGAAAATATTAAATTCTCATTACTGATTGTAAAAATGTTATATTCTCATTATTTATTATAAAACTGTTAAAACCGAATAATCCATTGCATAAAAAGCAATTGAGGTGTGAAAATAACAAATTCATTTGGTAGATCATAAAGGTTCATCTTCCCTAGCATTACCTTGACTTCTCGGGAGAGCTGCTCCGTTCCCAGCGTGGCGGTCACTACGTGCCCGGCCGTGCCGGCCACCAGTAGGGTACCGGTGAGCGGACACAGCGCCAGCTTTTTGACGGCCAGGCGCGGGTCGTCACTATACGGATCGAACACGCCGGCCTTGCGGAAGGGCGGCCACTCTTCTTCCTCCTCCTCGTCGGCCGCTGGACTTACAGGCGAGTCCACCGCCGCATCGTCCATGTTGTCCTCTCCGCTGCAAGTTGCAGAAAAACACTCAAATCTCAGACACGGTAATCTTAGTAAAAACAATCTGAAGAATTCTCAAACTATAAATAAGAATAAGAACAATTTTAAAAGAATTAAAATATTACAATTACGTTAGCGGTGTTAACTATTTAGCATGACCATTCTGGAGCCAATAACAATTTATTTTACCACCGACAAGATTCCTATTTACTTCTTCCACAGTGACCATTAGCGACTAACAACGCCAAAGATTCCCTGTTTGATCTACAACTAATAACATCTTAAGCAGGCTGCATACCTGCATATAGGAAAATTTCACGACTTCAAGCAACGTACTGTGTACATATTCTAAGGGTTAAAACTTGTTGCATAACTATGCACATAGTCAAGATAACAGAATTGACTATGTGATATATTTCTTTGTTTAATAGCATTTCAGAGTGGTTTCGCCAGCATTCTTTTTTTTTTAAATAAGTAATATTTCATAAAAAGAAATCAGTAAATATGTGAATAATAGTGTCAGCTGTCACTCAGTAATAAAGATTATTATAAATAAATACCCTAAATAGGTGGCCACTTGTCAATGGTGTGGATTTGTGTGGAAATATAAACAATGATAATTATTGCAAAATAGCGGGGAATATATGTACATACACATTTAAAAATGAGCATGCAACAAAACAAACTTGCCACTAGTAAATAATAAAATACTACTAGTAAAAATATTAACTAGGTGGATTCTTCTCCAGAGTTGAATTACATAATCAATCTTTCAACTTGAATCCGTGTTCCTGTCATGTACACACAATTGTCTTTGGCTCTCGCCATCAAAGATACAAAATTCGATTCTACAAAAACGGACATCAAAGTTAATACTTTTTTCACCGTGCGAGTGTTCTAATTTAATTTGAGATTATTTAAAAAATTATGCGACATATTTTTGATAATATTTCACCTAAATTGATCTTCATAACTTTCCACTGATACATTTGCCAATACACAACAAATAATAGTTCACTTATAAAAATTTACATGTCCTCAATTTTGCAATTCGTTTAGCAATTTTTGAGTAATATTTTTTCATCATAATATGTATTACTTTCTGCATGATATGAATATAATAATGACAATTGACTACATAATTTTATACACTATGTATTATATATTAACAAACACAACTTCACGTATGTAAACAGTTGGCTTAAATAATATACATATAATATTTATATATTGCACATTTGTACATAAAAGATAAATATCACTTTTTTTTTATATTACAAAGCTTAAAGGCATTAAAAATATATATAGTACTATATTTTCTACAATATACAAGAATCTGAAAAAGATTCAGCACATACCTTAGAGCGATTCGTTTTAGGCCACTTTAGCGCAAGGCAAAATCATTCGGCACGCATGTGTGTGGGAAATATTGTAAACTGTTAAGCATATCATATGTCATGTTCGCCGAACCGTCGTCGGTGGCGTACGTTCAAAGCACCGAACTAAATACATCGCAATTACAATATTACAGGTCAAATGATTTTCGGAAGCTGTCAATTTAGTTAATAAACTTTTTTTTTTTAAAGATTTAATAAAATTACCGTTAGTTGACTAGTATACTTTCTGCAATGACAAATTTATTTTGTCTCAAACCACCATCGTGTCAGTTGCATTACATTTTCCATATTGAACTTTTAGCAAGATAATAAAAATTTAATTTTACATAATAAAAATATTACTTATTCTAAATTATTCTGTCATGGGGCTGTTTGTCAAATTATTTGGTCAATATTTTAGAAGACATTTCAGTAAGCGCCATCAGAGTTGATGTGATGGGAAATGATAAACACAACCATGCAACACCACGTCACCAGCATTAAAGCGCATGTCAAATACTTGCTCACATATACTAGACAACACTGCAAAAAATTTGGCGCTGACCGTAGAGCCGGGTACGACACTTGTGTCAAGTTCAGGCCGTTATCCCTAAAGTCTGGATTTACATTTTTAGTAAGTTGTATACGGTGATATCCAGGCTTACCTAGCATTGTTGACTAAAAAGTGATGATGGGCCTTGAAAAAACCTATGATAAAAATCGACCCATGGCAAAATAGCCCAAAACCAATTCTATTATCGGCCATGTAAACCTAGAAGTGTTGAAATTTCAAAGAACATATTTCACCCAGTACAAACTAATCCTTTCTATAATAAAATCTGCAGACGTTAATGCGAAATCATTTATGATATATGAATATTTATATTATTTTCAAACTATCGGTGCCTATCAAGAAAAAAATACTAAAATGTATGATAGCTAGCGGGATCAATCTTCGATTTCGAAGACAGGTATCTGCCACTTAGCCACATATGCCAGACAAGTTATTTATCAATCTAAAGGGTTTTTCAATAGGGACGCTCAAACTTTCTTTCAACAGGGACAAGAAACTACGCCATATTTCTTCAATTTTTTTTGAGGTTAACACTCGTACTTAGTTGGCAAATCATCATGGAGCAGTACACACCGGAGCAACGCTTGCAAATTATTCAAATCTACTACCAAAATTCGCGCTCGCTCACCGCAACTTTAAGAGCATTACGACCATTTTATCGTCGTCATCACTTGCCTGCCACATCAACAATTCAACGTTTGGTGCAAAAATTTGAAAGCACATTGTCGCTACACAATGTTCCAGTGCCAGTGAGACAAAGAAATGCACGAAGTGAGGAAAATATTGCCGCCGCTAGAGCATCTGTTCTTGATGACCCAAATGAGTCACTAACACGACGTTCTCAACAATTGGGCATTTCTGTGACGTCATTGTGGCGAATTTTGCGAAAAGATCTTGGCCTACATCCATACAAGATCCAGTTGACACAAGAACTAAAGCCGCTTGACCATTTGAAGCGTCGCCAATTCCTCAATTGGGCTGCACAACAATTTGAAAATGATGCTGAATTCCATCGAAAAATCATCTTTAGCGACGAAGCTCATTTTTGGCTCAATGGATATGTAAACAAGCAAAATATGCGTTATTGGGCAGGCACCAATCCACACGTGCTTCACGAAACACAATTGCATCCCGGAAAAATCACTGTTTGGTGTGGATTACATGCCGGAGGTGTCATTGGACCATATTTTTTTGTTGATGATGCTAATCGTCATGTTACTGTGAATGGTAATCGTTATCGCTCCATGATAACTGATTATTTTTGGCCTCAATTGCAAGGTATGGACTTAGCCAATATGTGGTTTCAACAAGACGGCGCTACCAGTCACACGGCACACGCAACAATTGACTTATTGAAAACCAAATTTGGTGAGCGTGTTATTTCGCGAAATGGACCACTTCAATGGCCGCCTAGATCGTGCGATTTAACACCATTGGACTATTTTCTTTGGGGCTATGTTAAATATGGTCTATACCAACAAGCCGGCGACGTTACAAGAGCTAAGAGAAAATATTGAACGCGAAATTGGTGCGATTCGGGCCGAATTATGTGAAAAAGTGGTGGAAAATTGGATTCAACGATTGGACTTCTGCAAACGTGCCCGCGGTGGTCATGCGAGGGAAATTGAATTTCATACATAATTGCCACTAAATGTACTTCAAAACATAATAATTTTTTTTTAGATATATTCATTCGTTTTTGTTTTATTTTAAAAAAAAAGTTTGAGCACCCTTAATGAAAAACCCATTATATCTAATAAATCGGAGCCCAAAAAAATAATTTTAACTAAATTCTGTTCAAGGAAACGTATAATGCAAAAGTTCCATACTTGACATTGCGTGTGTATTGCTACAACATTGTGTGGTGATAAGATGACACCTGTATCATATATAAACTAAGCCTAAAAACTACATGATAATTATTCTTAGCTAAATATTGTTTTAAACATATTTAATTAAAACACAAGCAGACAATTATTTCTGAAACACCTAAACTATTAAATCTTAGAACTAAATTCAAGTAATGTGAACAAATTATGTATTACAATGTTTGCTAGTATGAAATAAAAATGGTTAGGTTGTATAACGTATGTGTGTGATAAAATATTATTAGATAAATATTAATAGGGTTATCAAGCTGGTTGGTAGAGTATTAGTTGCGGGGCGGGGAACACCGAATACTAGCGGCTCAAATACATTGTGCAAAGGATAAGAAACACGAATGCGGGGGGGTGGGTTCAGTTCCAAACAAGGCTGTGTGCGTCAACATGCCCGCCAGACAGTCTGGCGGAAATGGACGTATACCAAACACAAAATAAACACACTTAAATAATAAATTGTAAAGTAAGTCCCCATTGTTTTATTTTTTCACAAAATCTATGGAGTTTCATCATAGTGATTATGGATATTTAATAAGAAATTCTTTTAAATAGTATATTGATATATTTGTAATTTACTTCTAAATTCCCCTCCTTCCTAAAGACGTATTTAATAATGTAAGTCATACAAATAACGTGGGGTAAACATTTTTATTTTACATTTAATCAACCAAAATATTTTAGATGAGAAAACTCTAATGTTAGGTGAATACAATTAAATCATTCTGAAAATATGGTGTTGTATGCAGTGACAAGTCAAAAAATATAATATTGAGATTTTTAACATAAAATATGCCCCATCGGTGACTCTTCCACAGCGATAGAAATAGCGCATTTGAAATAATGTTAGAAAATTTCGAAACACGTTACAGTTGGTTAGCGGGTGGACTATAACATATAAGAGCAATTACAACTAGGTTGTATTTTGGAGAAATTCCCTCTTTCCTGCGTAGAAGTACCGAGGAAAAAATATTGCACAGTTTGTCAATTTTGTAAATGAATACATGTTATAAGAAAATGACAATTATGATACAATTGTGACTCATGATATGTACCTGAACAGATTGGAGGTGGTGACCTTAAGCAGCGGCGTGAGTGTGACGCCGCGCGCATCCCAAAAGGCGACGCTGCCGTCCTCGTGGCCCGTGACGAGCAGCTCGCGGGCGGGCGGTTCGTCGGGATCAGCGGGCTTGGCGCACAGCAAACCGCCCCCGGTGACGGGCCACGGACTGCTCGTGTACAGCTGCTTGGTCTGGGCCCGGCCTGTGCAGAGCAAAGAGGAATCTCCATATTATAGAACCTGTTTTCATAAACAATTGAAGTTGTTGAGATTTTAATCTCAATACCCTCCGCTTACAAGTCAAATAATATTTTCATGTAGTTTGACATTATATTAAAAGAATGTTGAATGGTATTTATTTATAAAATACAGTACAAGACAAACACTAACCGGCCTGCAAGATGTTATTGTACACATCCTGGCTGACGTTGGACACGAGGTGCGTGCAGGTGAGAGCGGAGGCGTGCAGTGACACGAGGTAAGGTGGGCGGAGCATGCCCCAAGAAGGCTGCGTGAGGTCCAGCGCCACCAATTCTTCCTCCAGCAGCACCAGCAGGGCGGCCGCGGGCTGCTGCAGGGATTGAGGCAATAGCTTGGCGGGCAGTATGGGCCGCGACTCTTCCTCATTCTCCTCTCCGTCCTCTTCCGGGATCGGAGTTGTCGTGACAAAGTCAATCACCTAGCAACAGGAACATGTATATTACTATATTTAACGAAATAGAACTGATATAAGATGAGAACAGAAGTAATTTAAAGAAAATAGAAATTATTAAGAGAACACATTCTTATTGTGAAGTTGTAATTATTCATAACATGGGTCTGTGATATTTTAAATACTAATTAAATGTATTAATTAGAAAGATATATATATAAAATCAATTTTATTGAAAAATATTATTCGGGATTCGAACCTGGATCTCTTTCCAAACCTAATTTATTTAAAATATCACAGACTTATGTTCTGAATAATTACTTCACAATAAGAATGTGTTCTCCTAATATATAATTTGTATCAATGTGTCCAAAATTTAATAAAAATGAATTGTCAATTCTGGCGTCTGCTATCAGTTTACTCAAAGGTATTTGAGATTCCGTAAAATCAAATCATTATTTGAAAACCATCTGTTTTCAAATAATGGAACGATACAAGTATTAATTTGAAAAAGTGTAACATACAGGTTCGAAAAATTGTCATCAAAAATAATGTCACTGCAGCATAGTTGGATAATACACCTTCTCCGGTTTGGAAAGAGATCCAGGTTCGAATCCCGAATAATATTTTTCAATAAAATAGATTTTATATGTATATCTTTCTAATGAATACATTTAATTAGTATTTAGAATAGAAATTAAACACTTTTCAGGGTTCCACAAATAATCTCCGCGTGGAATCACAGAAGACTCACCCGGCTGGTGAAGTCGAAGCAGACGTGCTTGTCCCCTTGAACAACGGTCACCGTATGCTTATCGGAGTACGAGGAGCGCGGCATTCCACCTGAAATATTAAACATGTTCTATTAAAAAAAAGGTTTGTCATCTTTTTCTGTGCTGCCTGAGATTATGAAGTATGCACATCCTGTGAATTATTAGTATTCATTTGTGATTGAGTATATAGTTCAAGTATTCTGTTAATACAATTATATATAATTCATAGTAGAAAAAAATAAGAATATTGATGTGACATGTTTTCCGTGTACATATGTATCTAATTATTTTTTTAAAAATTAAATAAAAATGAACATATACTCAACTAAATTATTTTTTTAATTGATATTGACCAGGAAGGCTGTTTCAAGGATCATCAACATTATTATAAATATTTCCTAATAATTTAAGCGAAGGCTATTCGAGCTTCATATAATGTATAAATGTAACGTATCGCATAACTCCGACTGCGCGGTGGAGAGTTCAGGTTCTCAAAATGAAAACCCTCAAGTTCTGGGCAGTCTTTAGCAACAGTCCATAACTTTTAAACCAAGATTCTTGGACAATAAAATATGTGACATTCAGTAATATGACAACTATAAATACATAAATAAAATATGATTATATAGTTGTTACTGGAAGAGACCTGGCTTACCTGTGAATATAGTGATGTTGTTTCCATCCACGTTGGTCCTCTGTAGCAGCTTGTTGATGGGTTTGCAGGGGAAAGGACCGTACAATGTGACGGGCTCCCGCAGCGGCTTCTCGCCGATTGACAGTTCCCATGTCACGTACGAACCGTCGTTGTGTGACGAAGTAAACTCGTTGCCTAGAGTCATGACCAAAAAATAAATCATTAAAAGACAGCCAGAGGTTCAAAAATTTGTAATTAATTTAAAGGCATTCGTTATAATTTGAGTTGAGAGTGGCTACGACTCGTCCAACCGAGATAACTAGCCGCTCCTATATCTATCAACAGCTTCGGCCTCTACTGGGTAATATTATCTGCATAATTATTGTAAAGGTTAACTCAGTGCTTCTCATGTAAGTACCGCCGTTTCAATTGCTCACATGACTGTCCGAGTACTTTCATCTCCCTACCAAGTAACTGAGTTGAATACAGATATACACAAACACAAATGATAAGCAGACATGGGAACAGACTATCATTCCACATATTCTTCCTTTCGATATAAACCATCCAAACACACACAAACACAACAAACTATTGTTCGAAGGCACAAACCATGACACCAAATATTTTTTTCATAAAACTGATGATGTTACCATTCTCGTGCCAGCAGACGCTCTCCAGTTGCTGGTTGCAGAGGAAGGTGTTGGTGGCACGGGCCGCATTCCGGTCCCACACTACCAGCAGGCCGCGGGAGTAGCCAATAAGGAGCAGCTCTGGTCGCGTGGGGTGTTCACTCATACACTCCACTGCACCGGGATTCAGTTTATAATCCTCGGGACAACTGGAATGAGAAGACACATTGGTTACCATTAATCTGTTTAGATAACATTACCTGAACTGTTCCGTTGATTGCAATTGTTGAAAGACAATTTGCAACCTTTGGAATAATCTCTGTATATGTAGTACCGTCACTACAATAAAATTACATTTATTCGAAGAACTTTTATTCAAAATTCGCCGCAAGTCGAAGTTTTGGAGGAGAATGTGGCCCCTCTGGACAGTTTTGGACTTATAAATCGAATATCGTTATTCAAAGCTATTTTTGAACCCTATCAGATGAATTTGTCAATCTATTTTTCACCTAATTTGATTTTTTTTGTCAACTGTCCATAATCTACGCGATGTGCCAGTCAAAGTCCATCCAAGTATTAGTATTAGTAGCCCCTATACCGACTCACGATGCATAAAGTTAATTCGCATTGTTTGTTTTCTCATTCGTTTTCAGTACACTAAAAAACAATGACAAATATATATTGTGTGTCCTCGATTTTAAAGTCTTTATCTTCCTTACCGCAATGCATTAACTTAGCTCGCATGCATTTTTCTCTTGCTCGTTTTCTTTACATTAGAAAAAGATAGCAAATATTATCTTGTGCCCTTATAGGTAACGTAATTCGCCCAGTTGCTGTTCTGCAAATGTCAGTGCTTGCCAATCATTTATTCCGTATTATTACCATCATTATTTTTGTTTAGGTAGCCTTTGTATACTTTTCTATACAAACGCTAGTACGCGGTTGAATTCCTCAAACTTTTCCGTGTTTTAAAAATTATTTCATTTGTATTAATACAGATATTTCTCTTTCTATTTAAATTTAATGTCAAGACATTTTGAAGAATGTGTGATTGGCGTTTCTCAAATTTTCTCATATCTAGTTAATTTGTTTATTGTCATATGTAAAGACAATTATTTGTATTTCTCTAATATTTACGTGTTAGGACATTTTGAAATTCGCGAATTCGTGGTTTGAGTTCCTCAGGCTTTTCTGTTTTTCATTAAATTTAAAAGAAAACATTTTTATGATTTTGACTGATAATTTTATATTCTCGAAAATAGCACTAATGCGAAACTCATACAAAACGCCGTTAGTTGCTAAAAAATCGAATTAATATGAGAGATTGACAATAAATAAATAAATAAACAAATTTAACAGAAGAATACGCGATCTCATTAATGACATTGTCGACAATATTAAACATGACAGATAGAACTTTAGCGTTGAAAAATGAGAAATGTCACAGTGAGAAAAGGAGTAAGGAAGCGGAAAGTGAAGAAGATAAAGAACAAGACTTTACAGGCGAGTGCGAAATGCCGCTGTGACCACCACAAAAGTTTTAAAAGCGCTGGAAACGTTTATTGCTAACTTCAATACAGCGGAGTGAGCGGAGAACTGGCGCTGTTGACAAGTTTGGCGATTATGTAGTTAATAAAAATGACACGGAAAGATAGTTCATTACAATAGTTTTTTTAAAAAAATAATCTTAAGTTTGTTTTTGACAACTTGTTTGTTATTTTAAAATGTGTAGATATAGGTATATATAATTACTTTGAGTTGTAATGAAATAAGTTAGTATGTAAAAAAAAAACATTTTTGAAATTTTTATTTTCATTATCATAAGTCGTTAACTGAGCCGAAACTTTTTCTTGATTTTCGGTCCCCTCAACTTCAAATAAACGGGATTTTACTATATCTGTTTTTTCTTGGCCCACACAATAAATGCATGCCCAGTCACACATAACCGATTGCCACGCCATAATATAAATTTACCAATGCATCATTCTGACAAAAAATAAATATGAAAACATCTCAAATTTTACCAACAAATTTGTGACACTTCGCAATATATTACAAAAACAAATTATTTCCAAAATTTTTAATCCGAATATAACCCTGAGCTATATTAATTAAATCACGTATGGTATCTGCGTGTTGGAAGCCATTGTTTATTTTAAACAAATGAAAAAAGGGGTCAAAATATTTTGCTGCGCATCAATATTTTATACCCCGCAAACTATTATAAAAATGAGTTTAATCTCACTCCTTCACTGTCTCTTCATCCTCGAAAATAATACGTAAATAATAGCAGAAACTAAATATTTAAAAGAGACTCACTTCTGCATGACCACATCCTGATAGATGATGTCCTCCGCCATGGAGAAAGTGTTCAGGTCGAGTAGGTAAATGTTGCCGCCTTCTGTGCCCAGCAGCGCACGCCGTCCGCCAGCTTCGGCGCAGACGCTCCACACCAGCTTCAGCTTACCCTCCAGCGCTAGTGAGCGTGAGCACACCAGCCCACCCTCACTCGCCTCCCACAGATGCAGGCTGTTGTCAGACAACACCGACAGCAGCTTGCCCGTGCCTAGAAGTGCAATCGTACAAATTTATTGAGAAAAGTAAAGAATTTACTTAAATCACTTAAAATTTCACACACAGCTTTAGTTCGTAGCAACTCTAAATGTAATGTGTTTGGTTCTCATTCTATAAAGTAATTTTTTTATGTTCAATGCTTAAATATGAGCAATACTTTTGCTTCTGTATTGAGATAATTTGATTAGGGTATTTTAAATCCTTGACTTTAATATTTTTTCTGTATTCAATTCAGACTGCGTATGCATGTGTGTATAGAATTTAATAAAACAATGTAAATTGATGATGATTGATTAATTAAATAAATAAATAAATGTGTCAAGATTACAGATCACCAATTTTTAATTGAACAATGGCCCAGCTTAGGAAAGGAAAGGTTGAGAATTTGTAATGGAAAATGAGATTGAGAGTAAAGGGTAAAGAAAATCTGAAACCAAAGTGAGTACTGTGGAGATGCAAGCACAGCTAGTGTATGAGTACTCGGAAAAACTAGAATTTGTAAAAAGGGTTAACATGAACTGTGTATTCAGTATTATGTGTGTATTTTAATAAGTTGAAGGGCTCCAAGGCCCAGTTGTGTGATCAGTGGTAGATTTTTACAAAAAAAGTAATTTTAGTAAAAAAAATTGCGAAAACCGGCTGTTCGATCGTTGGTAAAAAAACATTTACTCATCAAAAGTACATTCGATAGTAAATTAATTATCGGATAGTGAAAACCATAAATCGTTAATTAAAAAAGGCGGGCTCTTCCAGCTAATTCAAAAGTCATCTGACACATTGATACTTTGACAATTGCAGTATGCGACGATGAATCATTTAATATCCCGTTATGTAAGTGATGAGAGTTTGTCTGATGATGATCTCGCTGTTTTATTTATTAGCACATAGTCCGAAGATTTTTCGCCAGCGCAGTAACCAATTTAGAACGCAGGAGTGAATAAAGCTAAAGATAAAACATAAAATCATAAATTGCCAATGGTGAATATTTCAAATAAATCAATTTTAGTAAAATTTGCAAATATTTGATTATTCATCATACCACACTATTGGGCAGGATAAACTTTGACAGTAGTAAATTTGACATACGATAACCTGCAAATGTTTTTTTTACCATGGGTGATGGTAAAATGTTACTATAGTAAAAATTCACTACGGTCAAAATTGACTACCGATCACACAATCGGCCCTAAGCAATAAACTGAGAAAGTTTTAAACATATCTACAGTTAAGATTGAATTTATTTATTTCATAACCTTCGCTCTCAATCAAAGCGAGACTCACCAGGTATGAAGTGGAGGTGTGTGACGGCAGTGTCGGGGCTGGTGTGGTGGCCGGTGTACTCCACGCCGGGCTTGCCCAGCAGGCGCAGGGCACCCGACGAGGTCCCGAGGGCCAGGAGCCGGAGGAGTGGGTCCCAGGCCATCGCGGAGGGCTTGTGCGGGAAGCCATGTTGTACTGTCTGCAATGAAAGGAAAGTTCGAATTAAGCATTGGTGCAAAGATAATATGAAATAGATAATAGCGACAATCTGGAGAAGAAGAAAAGCTGAAGTACAGAACCGAAGAGATTTGTGGTTGTAAGAAGAAACTAATTCAAAAACTGAAACAAGAGTTCGAAAACCAAAATTATTTACTTTCTTGGTGGTTATCAATCCTACATGGAAGATGAGAAAATTAAGAGATAATGAAGAAGAAGATGATGATGATGATGATGACGACTATGAGAATGATAATGATGATGATGATGACTATGAGGATTATAATAATGATAATGATGATGACTATGAGAATAATGATGATGATAACGACTATGAGAATGATGATGATGACGACTATGAGAATGATGATGATGATGATGACGACTATAAGAATGATGATGATGATGACGACTATGAGAATGATGATGATAATGACGACTGGGAGAATGATGATGATGATGATGACGATGATAACGACTACGAGAATAATGATGATGATGATGACGACTATGAGAATGATAATAATGATAATGATGACGACTATGAGAATGATAATAATGATAATGATGATGACTATGAGGATGATAATGATGATGATGATAATAATGATAATGACTATGAGGATGATAATGATAACGATGATGATGACTATGAGGATTATGAGTATGAAGATGACTGCCTTAGAAAATTACGTAACATTTTAATAGGTACTGTTTTATTTTGGTATCGAACTTTGTAACAAGCCCGTATTAATAAAGAGCTAAAGGTATTTGTAAACTGCTTTTGTAGTAGTGCAGTGGTAAGTATCCCCGCCCTTCGCGCGGGATACCGGAATTCTGTTCTCCCACCAGGGAGATTTTTATTTTATTAATTTAACCGAATTTATGAATATTTTCTTCAGTTTGAATATGCAGTCGTGGTGTATGATAAATGTCTACCAATCAACAAAATGAACATTAAAAAAAACAACGAAATCCATCGTAATTTTAAGTGTTTTATCTAGAGATAACCGGATGACAGTCCGATGACGTAAATTATATGTCAATAAAATGTTTCTTTGCTTACTTTTAACGTATCATATTTTTAAGTTTTTAGGCTTTGTCGTTTTTTAGGGTAGTCGGTTTTTATTCAAAAGGTTTTGGCGTTGCGGCGTTTTAAAAATGTTCGTTGCAACGCGCGGTTAACTAGTTAAGGCGAACTTAGATAACGTAAAACCTGTCACAATAAAGAACGGCGATATCAAAGCGAAGGGCACGACTCGAATGTTTACATTAACCTTTTGTTATAAAATTGAACAAGAAAGAAAAGGCTATAAACTGTAAGTAAAGAAAGCTATCGTAACATCGTTGTATCCATGACTCGATCCATATTATCCGATATCGCACCCAAAAAGCCAATAAGCCGTAAACCCGCCAGTCGTAAATTAGGCCGCACTAGAGGGCGCGCCGCCCGTTACCTACAATAATGAAGCTACAACACTAGCTCAAACGGAAGACATTTCGCGCGGAGTTTTGGTTTCAGAGGTGGTACCGCAGGGCACCGGGAGCTGCCCGACACCCTCGCGTGTCGGAGCTGATCGCCGATCTTCGTTCCGAAGCTAGTATCGAATCCAAAGCGGAGGAAATCATCGGCGATAAATGTATATTTATAATAAAGATTGCATTTAGGTATAAAAATGTTAAAACACACAAATATAACGAAAAATATAGCGTACGTTTTATTTTGTGTGAAAACATCGTTACCAGGACGGGGTTAAAGTGTTTTAGGAATGAAAAGAATTAGAACAAATGAATACTTTAGTTCGGTGTTTTTTAAATTGTATGAAAATTTAATTAAATACTTATACAGGGTGTAACAGTCCCAGTTCACAATTCTTTACGGATGGATACCTAACTAAATTACGAGTCGAAAATGTTCCAAGGGATAGGTGCCTAATCTGAACCATGTCTGAGGTACAAACATTAAAAAAAATCGTAATTATGCAATAATTTCGGATAATTGAAATATGTTATTAATTCCAAATTATACATTGAATACAAACAAATAATGGTCATCGGATTTCGAGCGGCTAGACTACTTTTTAGATATAGATTAATAATGGAACAATTTCGCAAATATTTATTTCGAAGTGCGAAGGTAAACTCCAAGTTTAACACGATTTTGTAAAACTTTTAAACAATAATATTTTCTGTAACAATTCAAAATTTACACGTATTCCTTGACTATTTTCGACTGGTAATTTGGTCAGGTAATCCACCCATAAAATATTATCGGTCTGTTACACTCGTATAGTAGTATATCATAAGGAAAATTGATATCTGGGGCAATAAATCTTCTACGCGCACAAAAATAAAATACACTGATAATACACAATACAGAGAGAGACCATGTATTTATTTTGCTTTGGGGAACATTTTTAGTTACTCCACCGTAGATACCTAATGACAAATCGTGCTCTCGGAACAACAACAGGGTATCATCAGATATTCACATCAAACCGAGAAATGGAGCTTCAAAGTTTTTAATATATATTTTTTTAATTTCTTCGGCGGAGTTTCGTCCATTGCCCCATAAGGTTTACAAAAATGGTACTTCATAATTCGGAATAATAAAATAAACTGATTTCTGATTTCGGGCACTGATACATACGCGTATATGATATAATTCATATATTTTATTTGAATTCAAATCAACAGTTGTTGTTCTACTAAATATTACGAGCGCTACTAAAATATAACTTTGTTTTCTCGATATCTCCTAAAGCATTAGGAAATTTAATATGTTTGTAACACGAGTTTAAGGACTACTTTCAATAATAATTCAAATTTTCGCGTTTTTTACGAAAATATGGATTTTTACTATTCATTTATATCAGAAGTTATAAACTAGATTAAACTTTTTTTAAATAAGATCTTAAACTGAATGTTATTTGCCATAATTAAGACGATACAAGCATTATAAGAAATACCGCGACCATTAGATGCATTTTCCGCGTGCTACAAACCTATCTTAATTTTAGTCAATCATTACATTCATTAATTAGCAATATTAAAAAATTTTTTTTTTTTAAATATGAAATATATGTTCTTATAATCTTGAAGCCAAGATTACGGAGACAAACCTTAGTTGAGACAAATTAACAAAATGATAAAAATTAATAGTTCAATTTGCAGGACATATTATCAATTTTCGACGTTTTTAAAATACTTTGTTTTAGTGAAAACATACGTTTTTAAATAATATATTATATTTAATCACATGCTTTGAGGCTTCAGCTACTATTTAAAACTTAAGTTTTATATCAAAAACACAATAATCAGTTTTTAAATAATATATTTTCAATCTTATAAAATACGACAACATTTTCTTGAACAACAAAGTAAACATTTTAAAAGTAAACAAAATAATAAATTGAAGCTGTCATAATAATTTTAAATTTTATTGATTTAAGCGATCCTCTAAATATATGTTAAGTACTTTGTCTGATTTCAAAACATATTCACACATTTGAATTAAGTACCCAAAAAATGATTTAATTTTCGATTGATTAATTCAAATAACAACACACATTTTTATTTCACTCCGTATGATTCCATATGTTAATATGAAAAAAGATGTAGAATACTCCCGACACGAGTTATGTTTAAAACTTGTATCGAATGCGAGAAAATCAACAATTGCATTGTCGTCTTTTTCTATTCAAACCTTCCTCTCTCGCACGATTTACGTAACAAATAACGTTATTAATTATTTCTCTGGAACATACACGAATTTAACTATTAACCTCGCCTTGAAATCATATCAAATTCATGTAGAATTTCTTGAATTTCAAACCGGAAAAATAAAAGCTCGCCCTTTATATTGTTAGAATTTTGATACCTCGATACCACGTAATGGCGTCAGCCAAAATCGAAAATTAAATAAAACCGAGTGCATACGAATACAAATATCCGAATATCCTGTCTCGTCAAGTCGCAATCGGTGGCGCGCGTTTGTAATGTTCACAACACGGGGTCCGCGCGTGCCTGACACGTGGCAGCGGTGTCGCGACTCGGCAGCATCCGATGTCCATCTCGAGGGGGCCGGATCAATTGGCAAAATGTACATTATAGAAGAGGTCTAGTTTTTTTTTATTAGGGTCTCTTCACAAAATTGAATGTGGAAATCTGCGACGAATTGCGACACGAGATGATGGTGATGATAATGATGATAATTCTTCGTGGATGATCCAGCGACCCTGGATCCGATGGCATCTGTGGCGCGCGGCCCACGCTCGTCCTGTATACAGGCGACATGCAAAATTGAGAACAAACTTAAAATTAATTAGAGTTTTGTTGTTTTGAAAACGTTACTGAGAATGTATTATTCCAGTATTAAAATTATATTTATACTTGCAGTTGTAACTAGTCTGAACTTGAAAATTCCCGGAATTATACCTGAACTGAACTACAAAATTGCGAGAAAATCCTCCGTTAAATAACGGAACTTTTTTACACGAATTCGCAGGTCAGGAATTTGGATGCACTACATTTTTAAAATATTAGTCTTGCAGTGAATAATTGTTTAATTAAAATAATCTTAACATATTGTATCGCACAGAATTACTCGCGGTGGAGGCGCCAATTAATTGATGCGATAAGACACGTGGCAATGATTTAAATGTGGAATCATCCGCGTGGCGCCAAAATCCCGTGGGATAGATATCAGTAAAACAAAGACGTCTTAGTAAAACGTACAGCGGCGGCCTGTTGCCGTGTAAGTACTTGCAAATATGACTATATGCATTGTTATGTATCTGAATAAAAACAAACCATTCTCGATTGTGTCGTCACTGCAGTGTACCGATATTGAACATCTTTTGTGTTTAATTTCTTTGGACCTCATCATCATCATCGCCGGTTGAGATAAGCTGAGATCGGCGAACCACCCTTATCTACATTCTTGTTTCCTGTACGGAACACATATAGTATTTTAAAAGTCCACTGTATTTAGAGATTGTTCTCTCAATTTTGAAGCATAACTGATTTATTTTTAATATCATATAAAATTCCATTATTTTAACTTTTAACCACATATTGTTCAGTTTTAATAAGATAACATTAATTATTTGCATTTATCGTACATAAATAAAATGTATAAAAAAATCTATTTCATTATTCAAAAGTATTTTGACAGTCCTCTAAATTTTGCATGTCACTGTGAGTAGACTCTTTCACCCATTTCATTCGCACGTCTTATTCTAGCGCAGCACACATATTACATTTAAAACCCGCAAAAGCTCTTTCGATCTCGATCAATCAAAGCGCTAGCTTAAATCCAGCGCATCTTGGACCGTGCGCTTACAGAACTAGTTCACCGTCACGCGAGGTCGTCAGTGTCCCAAATAGGGAAGGGCGCGCCCTTATACGTTGACGCCAGTTATTTTTACACTATTTTGGGCAAAGAAAGTGAAACGAGTCTAACCGGCCTAACACCGATGAAGGAATACGGGAGAATTTGGACGCACCATCGGCCTAACCGCAGTAGAGGTACAGAACTTTAAAATGAAATAAAAGTCGCGGTAATGGCCCGTGGTATTGGCTTTATTGAAAAAATAATTTTATGCTGTTTGAATATGATTTCGCGCATATGAGCGCCGCGGCTGGCTCGAATAAAGCGCAATCCGGAAGTACAATTTTCGATCACTTTTTGGAGCCGCTGGGGACGTATATCGGCAATAACGCGACGAATGTTGACTTTCAAGTAGTCTATCGTCTCTGGTTTATCGGCGTAGACTAGCCACTTCACATATCCTCACAGAAAATAATCCAAAGGTGTTAAATCACACGATCTTGGAGGTCAATTCACAGGCCCAATACGCGAAATTATGCGCTCATCGAATGTTTCCTTCAATAAATTGATTGTGATGCGCGCTGTGTGACATGTTGCCCCATCTTGTTGAAACCACAGCTCCTCCACATTAATACCATCCAGTTGACGAACGAAAAAGTCAGTAATCATGGATCTATAGCACTCTCCATTGACTAACGTTCTGGCCGGCATCATCTGGTTCGCACTGCGCGACGTCTCTGTGGATACATATTATCAATTAGAGTAGGCGTGGTGCATAAACGATCCACGGTTATTCGAATTACTTGCTCGAATGGACGATTATATCGACCGTAAAATGGACGTAGTGCACGATAATTTTCGCGAAATTAACCACGATTTTCGAAATAAATTTGCGAGCGTTGTTCTGGCGTAAGTCTATTCATGGTGAAATGGCATAACCAAACTGAGCACAAATCAGCTGTCGCTGGAAAAAGTGTTGGCAATTCGAAAAAACAAACCACCTTTACTAACTCAGACGAACGTCTTTTCGGGGGGCTTTGACGACAGGAGTGATCGCTACCGGTCCTGCCCATACGTATGCATCAGCTGATATACTTCCTCTCACATCAGTATCACTCCTCTGTAGGGACTCTTACATACCTACTATTAATACATAATCAAATGTATTTTTACCCAAACAATCGTCGGTTTCATCGACTACACGCGCTCCAAACAAAAAGACACACGCGCGAGTTGAACCTGACACATCGGAAAGCCAGCATCACAGACACTCACGCGGCAGTCCAAGCGTGACACGACAGACAGTCGGATATAATCATCGGACCGGTTTACTGTGTCTGGGTCAAGTGGTTTTTTTCTTCAATTAAAGTTAATATTCCCACGATTTGTTAAGAGACGCATAATAAAAAGATATAACAATATACATCAATTAAATAATGGAAGCCTTCATATGTTTAGTATCGCATAAATCGTTTCTGCGTATCACGGAGCGTGCAGACAGACAGCAGCCCGCGCTGGAGAAATCGACAAAAAAAAAAATCCAATTTGGAAACAGTGCTCCGATATTTTGTTAAGAAACAAATCTGGCAGCGAAGGTCGCGCTAGATTATACACCGCGGCCGACTCGGACATTGCCGCCGATTCATATTTAAATAAATATACAGCACGAGAGGCAAAAGTAGTTGCGGTCTAGAGGTCGGGATTTGGATCCCGAATACGATGTTAATTCGGTTAATACGGGGCGAGGCCCGCCTCACAACAGAAAAGCGAAATGATAAAACGAGACACCAAAAAGTTCAACAAACTGTTTAAAATCAGAATTTTATAGGATATTAGATTACCACGCCTCCGTCTCAGGCCTTAAATTGGTCAACTTGCTACGCGATAGACGGGGGGAACTGTTTACTTGCAAAAAAAAAATTAACAATCGTGGGAGTTGAAGAACATAGATATTATAAATTCATTACAGAGATTAGATTAACGCGCTCCAGGGTCGAAACACGGATTCAAAATCAATTTTTGTAGAAAAATGAATGACATACTCAGTAGGTAACTAGCGCGACATTCAAATCCTCGACAGTTTCACATAGCGTTGCATCAATTATCTAGATGAGCTGCTGAATCAAAACAAGACGAGAGCCTTCTATGTAAATTAAATGTCGTATAGAGTAAGCTCGAGCTCCATTCTTCCGCATGTAGAAAGTGTTGTGCTGCCATGATCTAAACTTAAATTGGCGAATGAGAATGATTCGATGCTATGTGTTCCTTGTACTGTACATATTATAGAATGGAATCATAGACACTCACCAAAACAATGCTAAAGCGACTTGAAACATTTGAAATGTGGATCGACAGAAAATAAGCTGGACTCATTTTTTTTTCAGTTCCGATAAATCTGCGTTTATTTGAAAAAAAAACATTCCTTTAAGTTTACATCAATATAAAAATCCTTAAAGTAACCAATACGCCAGAAAGTACACGTATTAATACTACATTCCATTTACATGCGAGCCTGTAGGCCGCTTCCTACCTCACTAGATACATATAAAGTACCTGTTTTGAGGTAGGTGGCCATTAGCTAGATTATAAGTTGGAAGTAAGGCAACAAATTAAATTAAATGGTACAAAACAGAAAAATCAAAAAAGGAAGCAAGTAGAGAATAAGTAAAATGAACAAAGTAAAAATTTTGATACAGACTAAAGACATGTAAGAAGTAAAAGAAGAGAAACAAACAGAGATGTAAGGACAAAAAAGAATTACATAAAATGAGTAGCTTTGATCATTTAAGGAACTCTTCCAGCTGACTTCTTCCAATTTTGAAAAGCCATTCCAAAGTTCGACAGGGTTACAAATGATAATGTGATGATCCGAATGCGAAAGGAAAAAAAAAATTTTAAAACAATAAAACCCCGGAAACTGCAATAGTCTGCATTACCCTGCATCTCATAATTTAATGCAAAATTGCGAGCAAAAGATGCCCTGGAAGCGAAGGACATCGTAACTGAAAAGTCCAAGGCAAGACAAGAAACTTTGAAGTGAAATAATGGGACAATCAAACAAAAGAAGACAATAAGCGGAGGTCAAATGAGCGCGAGTACAAGTCGTTTTAGCCGCTCGCGAAGTGACATCACGTTATGCAGATGGAGTGGTAAGTAACAACAGTCGGACTGGACGGCCGTTAGCCGCTAGATCTGGCGATTGCGTTATCTTCTTGTGCAGCGGGGATTAATAATCGATCGCTGTAAAGCAGGGAGGGAGAGGAGGCGTTGCTCCGTCTGCGCTCTTCATCTATACAATGGAGTGACGACCTATTGTCCGACATTGCGATACCTCTTGGGAAGGATATAATGTCACGCGATAGCCAGATTCTTATTATACAACCCGTAAAGCATTTCAAACAACAAGTGTACAGAGATCACAATTAAAATTGTTTCTGCACAGCACCGATGATGTCAACAATTTCCGAAGGGTTAACTAGCAGAGATAGGAAACCATCCGTGGTATTTTACTGGGTAATGAGTAGACTGCAAATATTAAGTCCTTAAAATAAATCAGAAACACGCGATTGATTCAAAAGATTAAGGAAACATCACAGAACATCGTGCGGCAGAACCATTTAACCCTTTCTTTCACCTACGTCCTTAATGGGAGATGTAGATAGATATCTCATAGAGACAAAGCTATTTTTTATTAAATTATTTGTTTACTAACAGTGCCTTTGTAGGTGAAAATCCAATAATTGTGTGTTCTTGGACATATTCAAATATTAATAATAATATACTGGTCAAAATAAGAAAATTGATTTTTCAGGTGTATTCTAGTATAATGTGTTAAGGACATTTTACAGATAAAGAATATTATTGCTTTAAACAATTTCAAAAAAATAATTCGATTTTCATCGTGACATATATGCTGTTTCGGGGAAATGAATACCAAATTTAATCCATAGGTGTCGATAGTGTAGTGGTATTCGAAACGTTTCTACATATTAGCATATACATATACAACTTTTAAAAAATTGATAGATATGGAGATTGACGGTGACGGGTGGAATGGTGAACGTTCATTGTGTAAAATGATCACTTAAACTAGCCGAAAAATGATCGTAATTATCCATACTTCCATATTTTTTCATTAATAAAAAATAGCTTCGTCTCTCTGAAATATATATGATTTGTTTAATTAGATTATTAATTACAGAAAGCAGTATAACTATAGCTAGTGTTTTTGAAGCGTAAGCTGTCTTCAAGTCGTGATAGCTACTTTCATTATCGACAAACAATTAAAGTTCTGAATTGCTCTCGCACGTAGGTACCAATCGTACCTTGATCTTTGCAGAATTTGAACCTTCACCAAGAGTGGTTTGACAGCTATTTCTACAGATGAAAGTGCGTATCGCGCGTTGCATTGTGAAAGGAGTGGTGCAGCCACGATTTGACTTGATTTCTCGGCGTTCTGGTTCGCCGATTTATTTACTTCGAGCAAATTTTCTCAGAAATACGTGCAGAGTCGAAAACTTTTCGCGGACATTTCTAAAGTCACTACATCATGGGTCCATCATCAGGGTCAATATGACTGATGACGAATCTCAAAATAAAAAGGTGCAAAGAGATCAGATACGCAGCAAAAAAAAAAAAAAAAACTCTGTAGACTATACTATAACGGCGGTAAACTTCTGAGAACATACGAAATTCTTCTTCTTATTTTGCTAAATTATTCAGTACTAACAGTAAAACCATTTTTTCAGTGTATAATTTTTTTCTATTAAATAATGAAATCTACCCAGGTTAATTACTTACGACGTGTCATCGGCTGGCTTAAGTGATCACATTATATAAATATAACCTTCACTATTCTCCACCCATCAATCTTCATATCTATTAAATTTTTGAAAGTTGTGTATATGTTAATATGTGGACTCACTTCGAGTACCACTATACCATCGCCATCTGATAATTCATTTCCTGAATCACCATATATGTCACAATGAAAATTAATTTTTTTTTTAAATTACCCTGTAACTTACCCATACTTCCGTATATTTTCCATTAAATATAATAAAAAATAGCTTCGTGTCCATGTGATGTCTTTTATTTGTTTAATAACAGTGCCTTTGTAGGTGAAAATCCAGTAATTGTGTGCTCTTTGTAAATATTCAAATATTGCAAATAAATACTCAATCAGACATTTACGTAATGTATCGTTCCGGCGGTGACATACACACAATATTCCCAAGGCTACGATTAGATTCGGCCGCAAACTCGTATCAATGTCCGGCAAAAAAAATAATGTTGTTTTTTGCTCAAGTTAAAATTGTCTCAATCGGTGCTCTTGCCTAGAGCACGTCGATCAGAGCGCGAGTAAAATGGATATTTTAATGACAGACAGATGGAGGCTGTACCGTACAGCAGGGAAACGGGAATAAATGTGTAAATAATGACGGTCCATGAACTCCGGCGGCCCCCGGGTCAGCGCCGATCTGCAGCGACAGCTCCACGGTGCGGACAATGAAAGTGGTAGTGCTGCACACGGTTATATCTAACGGCGCGGAGGAACGGTCATATAGTGTCTATCAATAAACGCGCCGACCAACGGATCAAGGTAGCGGGCGGAGGTGAGAGGGAGGCGCGGCGCGGGGCGGAAGGTGGAACGAGAGGGATGAGCTTTTCATCAACTCCGGATAATAAAACGGTAGAGCCTCCGCGGCAGAGACACGGAACCTTTAAAACCCGATTGATTTGAGATTTTTATTTTCTTTTAAAGAGTTTACATGCCGATGGCAAAATATGGAATCCAATCCCGGAATCTGAGATCCAGTTTACGGTATTTATGAATTACAATATTTTGGATTAATTTCGAGATATCAAAACTAAACGATGTTTTGCTGCTATTTCGGGTATATTATATGTACTATATGACTGTCATGCGACGCTGTATCTGGATAAATCTTAAGGGGTATTTGAGAGATACGGTAACCGTATTTCGCGATATATGCACATTTTGCGGTCACCTTTTTTTAACTATTAAAATAAAACACAACGTTGTTTACTTCACACAACACTTTAATAAAATATTAATTAAAACGTTTTCGATGCTAAGCGTTAAGCGTCATCGTCAGTAATAAACTATTACTGACGATGACGCAATAAGCGTCGAAAACGTTTTAATTAAAGTGTTGTGTGAAGTGAACAACGTTGTTTTATAATTAATTAGTTTTTTCAAAAAGTTTAAATATATCTTAGGTAGGCAATTAGAATGGACTTCCACAAAGTTAATCACGAAAAATTTGAAATATTATTTTTTTTACGTTTTTCTCTGTGGTATGAAGCGTTTTTACTGTATTTAAAAATTTAACATCATCTTCTTCTTCTTCTGTTGCCATATTCAACTCGTCTGATCATCACGTCTTAAGACAAGTGAAATGCTAGTTACTCATGATGTTACAATTATTTTAGATTCAAAACGTTTATTTATCAATCGTGAATTGTTATTTGTGATATGTTTTGATGAAAGATTTCTTAAATAAACATTAATATTTTCGATCAATTCTGTCTGTTTCGCTCATTTCCAGTCGGCAGCCCTGGGCCCGCGCGGCTGGAGCATTCCTGCGCGCTTCACCACTAGCACCAGCGCAGGCACCAGCGGTAGATTACGGATCACTCCTCGCAGGCAGAGCCGGATTGCGACCTGCCCACCGTGGGCACTCGCCGACGTCAAAAAAAATATTTAAAGCTTCAAATCAATAATCCATATTCGAAAAATCATTAAACCTGTAACATAAAATACAGCTAAATAAAACTTAATCAAGCCAGACATTACATTTTTATATTTATCATAAATAAAGTTTCGAAAATAAAACCACCTTGTTATTTAGATCTGTTGATGAGGGGGACTGCATCCCTTGAAACTAGGCGTGATAAAAAAAACTTGGTCGTGTGTGTAGTACAATACGAAATGAACGAATGCCTCCATTGTTCAGGTTCTCTGCAACGTGCAGGAAGATCCTTTCGTACTTTGAGTATGGTTGTAGAAGAGATGGAGAATATGGTGATCACGGGGGGATGTACGAGGGTGGAGGGGGAGAGGTCTATCTCCAATAAGATGGCTAGACACAAGGCACAAGCCTCAGTCATGAGCACACATTGATCAAAAAAATAATTAATTATTAAAATAAAATACAACGTTGTTTAGTTTACACTACACATGAATTAAAAAATTTAATGTTTTCGACGCGCGTCATCTTCAGCAATAAACTAAAGCTTAAACTAGAAGTTATACTATCGACTACATGGGGGAGGGAGGGCGGTGTGATAGCGACGTTGGGAGAGGGGGGTTTCGGTAAAAAGTGAAAACGGTTGTGGGCGATGCCAATATGGACAGGAGAGGAGATGTAATAGGGGGTGTTCGTATGTTAAATTTTTTCAAAAGTTAAAAATTTCGTTAAATGTTAATAAAATAATTATGTTGGACCACAAAGTAACTACCATGTCAATTAATGTTTTTTTGTATATTTATTTAATGACCGATAGATGTAAAATCACAAAATGCATTTGAAATACAAAAATTGCAATAATTATAATCGATAATTAATTTCTAGAATCTGATGACCTTCGGAGACGTGTCCGCTCTCACCCGTTTTACTCGAAAAGTAGCAGATAAATGTTAAACAAAATAGGCAAGTTTCGCAGCATGCGAATCGATAATTAATGTTAAATAATAATTGGAGATAAATATCTGCGCAAAATTAATTGCAACGGCGCGAGGCTGATGACTTCACTTCTCTGCACGCCAGTCGCGTGGATGGCCCCTGAAATGCGTCCCGAAATGGCGGAACAAATTCTGATCCATTATCATTTGGCGTGGAAACCTTCGACGGTGCAATCTTACCTTTAATGTTTTTACGGGTTATTCAATCCGACCGGTTTATTGTTCACAAAACAATAAATAAAATAGTACTTAGCTGAAATCTTAATGCTTGCGAGCGAATACAGTGCTGGGTGTACAATATTTTTAAAATATTCAAGCTGCACGTGCCTAATCTGAACCGCGTCAGAGATATTATTAAAATAAGTATTTTTTTAAAATTAAAATTGTCGATTAATTGAAATATTTTATTATATTTTCGTAGAATGTAATCGCTTTGTGGTTTGACTTATTATATTAAATAAAATAACATTGTACGAAACCACCAAATTTATTATACGTCAACCGGTTTCACTTATCTCAAGCTTCATCAGGACGTATTTAAAACTGATCATAAATACAAAAATTGATTTATCCATTAGCCCTATATTAGGTATGTTTCCATTAAAATCAATTTAATATCCATCAACACTGTATTTTCTCCTCCCTTAATATTCCGTCTGTCTGTAAATGAATTCTGTCTCTCATTCGCATATAATTTTATATTCTGTCTCCCTTGATGTTCTATTTATCTATATATATGTATTCTGTTTCTCTCTTTCACATGTAATTGTATATTCAATCTCCCTCTTTATTTATGTATATATAAGTGCACTCTTTTTGTATTTATGATCAGTTTTTAATACGTCCCGATGAAGCTTGAGATAATCGAAACCGGTTGACGTATAATAAATTTCGTGGTTTCATACAAAATTATTGTTATTTTATTTAATATAATATTTTATTGATTCCAAATTACATATTGAACACAAAAAATAAAAGGTCATTGAACTTAGAGGCCAGATTATTTTTGTTAGATGATTTGTCAGATAAACAATAAATACTGATGGGTCAATTTCATAAATTTCGAATTATTTATTTTATGATTTTTAATAAACTTCTTACAATAAGATTTTCCGTACAGAATTTGTACACACTCCTTGAACATTTTCGAAATGTAATTTAATCGAGTATTCATCCATAAAATATTGCGGACTAGGTTCGTTGCATCCTGTATATTGTCTTAAATCTATTTTTTTTTTTATCGAAATGGAGCATTTTAAAAATCATAAATAAATATATACACCACGGAAACAGGTTAAACATCGTAAAACAAAAGAGAAATAGCCAGCTAGACAATGGCAAAAATATAAGAACTTGAAATGTTAGAAGTCTATATTAGACCATTCAAATACATACCTAATATAAACGAACACGCTTGAGATAGACGACAGTGATGAGCTCAAAATCACGAACCGTGAGTCAATCACTGATATCTTTGAGTCACACTCACTATCGGTGATTGAATATATAGAATATCGTGATTCGGCGCTTGCGCATTTGAGAGGAAAATATTCATGAAGGGATGACGTTATAATTCGTGATCAGCGCCATCTAGTAGATTCTGCGCGTTTTACGCATTTGATCCAAAATGCTGAGAATTTGACCCAAAAATAAATTCATAATTTTTTGAGCGTTTTCATTCTCTTCGTGATGATGTTAAATTAGATATATTATGTATTAATTATTTATGCTAGAATACGTCTTATTATTGTGCTATTTGGGGCGCGTGCGCAATAATAATGAAACTGAGATCAGTCACAGTTTTCAATCACTGATATTATCGAATATCAATCAAAATCACACCAGTGAGTCGAGAATAGCATGTTTTCCATCACTAGTAGACGAGTACTGTAGACTGGATCACAAAGCCAATGTCAAGGGATAGATGGCGCTCTGTAGCGTAAAAATGAGGCCATAAATAATAATAAATAGTACCCTATATACCACCCAGTGTAAAAAATGTCTCCCAACGGATGAAGCTAATAAAAAATATAATTGCGTCAAGCCAGGACGCTGTCACCAAAGACACAGCCGAGCAACATGCAACAGATCTTATTCTTGGTGTCGAAAAATCTACCATCAAGGGTATTACTGAGAGAGGTTCAGAATTCAGAAAATGTCAATGTATTGGCACCAGGTATCGTTTAAACCCTGGCGTGGCAGCAACACTGCGGGGCTCGCTACTCGCTACGGTAGGTGAAGACCGAGGAAACGAGAACATATCCGCTCCTGGCCAAACATCGTGCCAAAGTGAAGGGTGCGAAATTTCACGCTTTCGTTACATTTTATACCCCGTTGTTATTTGATTGTGTCCTGGAGGACAAATACCAGATCTATTGTATTGTTTGATTGTGTCCTGGACGACAAATACCATATCTATTGTATTGTTTGATTGTGTCCTGGAGGACAAATACCATATCTATTGTATTGTTTGATTGTGTCCTGGAGGACAAATACCAGATCTCAAGAATCGCGATATAAGTATTTAACTTGCTAATACCCTCTTAGGTTAAATACGAGTTTTTTTTTTTCTATAAATTAAACGTTGTACTACATACACGCTATGTTATAATTTGTCACTAGAGATCTCTCTCTATCTCAGTCTCTCTCATCATCAGGTAAACGATAGGCTAAGGGTTATTACTTCTTTATAAGGTGCCTAGTGGAGGAGTTTATGTTTACAGTTGTCAAAAGAATAATTAGTTTCAACTATGTGTTTAGAAAACTCTAAGAAGATATATTTTTTTTAAGCATCAACGATGTTTTATTTTTCTCGTATTTATTAATAATTTTTGTCGGAATCTCAATAAAAGTTAATAGATCATCACAATGAATCTCTAATCATGTCTGAGCATCATGGTTTGTGGTCCTCTAAACTGTTACTACTCCTCTCGATCCTGGGCGTTCTTCCAAGATTTCGGCTATTTATCTATCTCGGTAGGTCCAGCTAGGTAATTATAGACCTCTCCGTTTTTACAGATTACTGGTGATACCGAGTTTTCCAAGCTCTCTCCATATTTTCTTAAAAGGTGACCTTAAAGTATGCAAGAATTTTTTATAGGTATATTGTGTACAACACAATATGAAGGAAACCCGAAAGTGTCTCCACCCTATCCCGGAATTGCTTTGAGATTTGTTTACTCTCGTTTCGATTCCACTCAACAAAGCAACGCGAGCAATATTTTACAAAATCTTAAAACTTGTTTTGGACTATATTTTTAGAGCAGTTAAAAGTCCCGGCAGTTACTAAAACCTTATGGCGCCCCTTCATATTACCTTTTTACCTTTTCTTTATTATTACACTTGCTCAATATTACTTTTTTTTTTTTAATTACATTCCGTTACTAACATCTTAATACAATTGTAGATTGCCTCCAGTATCATCGTACTAGAGCCATACCTGTACAATTTGACGTGAGACTCGTTATCACATTAAACTCAGAGGGCAGCCAGAAAGAAGCTATAGAAATCATAAACCCCCCCCCAAAAGGGGAGGGTTTTATGTGTTGCAGTCGCAGAACTCGGTCACAGTCTGGCAGAAATTCCCCCAGTCCAGGTCGCAAGAGGTGCGAAGGAAATCCAGTGGAATGCTCCATTAGATCTATCTAGCCACTTCTTTTCCCGGCATCGTCCATCCCAGCAACCCCCAGCGAGAGACCCACACCCTAATAAATCCCGGATAATCCAACGTGTAAAAATTGAGACAATCGCATTTCAAGAAAACTGATTTATAAATGGCCAGTTTTGTCACAATTTCAAAACATAAATTCCAATTCGTCTTTCACAATTGGAATGTTAAAATTATCTTTTCCCGTTACAGACTACTTTACAGAATACAGATTGTAGTCTTCAGCAGCAGAGGTCCAGCAACTGGAAGAACGTAAATCCGATCTGCACTCTCACACAGAAGCAAAGGTGGAGGTTTTCTAGAAACGTTCTAAAAACAGAAATTGGTGCAGTTATTATCCAGAAATTGAGCTATACCGGTTCACAATCAGAGCAATAATTATAATTATCTAGGGCTGCGATAACACTATCAGGCTCCACCCACCACGTCTTGAAGAGCTGTTCCAAGGGCGAAACTCAAGGAGCGGTGCTAATTGATGTTTACTTTTTACTCAGTTCGATCGTCCGCCATAAAAATATGATACGGTGAAGGTCTCCTTTATTTAAAAACTTACCGACATAAATATGTATGTATATGAATTGGCGTATCATGACATATTGGCGTAATATGGCTAATCACTCAAAAATCAGTTTTGTAATATGAAACCGAAAAATATCTTTAAAATTTATCAAAAATATTTCATGTCGAATCTATAAAATAAATAAGAAGATTCCTTGGTAAATTTTATACCTGAGCTACGACTATGTACACAGGTTGAATGCAGGTAAGTAATACACAGTATTTTAGGGGAAAACACATAAAAAATATGAATCTAAAATGTTCAAGCAAAGCTAAATTATGTTAGATATACGAGAATTTAAATATTTTTTTTCATTTATACCAAATTATGTATTGAATACAAAAAATAAAATGTCATTAAAGATACAGGATAATAATGGTTCAATTTCGCAAATATTTACTTCGCAATACGTAGACATGACATGATTATGTATAAATTTCATACAATAATATTTTAATTTGTTCATACTCTTTCAACATTTTATATTCCACCAATAAAATATTGAACACTAGGTCTGTTACACCCTGTATAACAATACATATTATATCCGTTATACACGCACGTATTTTTGGTTGGGATACTAAACGATATTCAATTCTAAGAAAGTGATTTGCACTGCGTGCCATAATTCTCCGAAACCAAAAGGTGGGTTGAATTTTTTTAACCCTTCCCAAACCATGCAGTAACACAGGTCTACCGCTCTTTTTAAACCTGTAATATTTCGATAAATATACGCAACACGCAATTCATATTTTAGTTCAATTGAAGGAAAATATTTAGGCTTAGATATGACTAGTGAAAAATCAAGTATGTAAGGCTAATCCTACAAAAATAATTATCTTTCAATTCAATCCGTTGTAAAATTAATACTATTTGTGTCAAGACGAAAAGAAATCACATGTTAATTTCACAGTGAAAAGAATAACAAAAACACGAATATAATGGTATCTCTTTCTCACTCATTAAAGAAAGATAGATAAAAGTGAAGGTTGTAATTTAATGCAACCAATACAAGACTTGATGAATGCTACGAATTACAATATTATATATATTTAATGCTTAATATTTATAGTAAATTTATTGCATTAACCATTTTTTCACATTTCAAAGGCTAATAGAACTCTAATATCTTACGGTAACACGAGTTGACAGCATGGCTGCGAACGAGTATTTTATATCATGGTATGGTAAAGGTTAATGGTTTTGTATAAACGAAGTATTACTTTTAAAGGATAAAAACAAATTAAATAAAAATCTACAGCATTGAGAGAAAGAAAAATATTTTTTTTGTATAGTAGGTAATGACTTCCAAAACATTTGAGTGCAAATTCAGATAATATAACTACGATAAAGTTATGACTTTCCTGTCTCGTCATAAAGATTAAGCTGTGAAGGTCGGAACACATCAGTTGGTTATTCTGTACAAAATACAATTCTGATAAATTCTGTACAGCGAATGAACTCGCCCCGCGTTCAACTCGGTACTATCCTTTACGCGAGTCTCGAGACGAATCTCGAGACGAGTTTTGAGACCGGTCATCTCACCGAACCATAACAATAAAGGAAGACACTATCCTATTGGTTCTGGTAGCAGCGGAAGTGCGGAAATAGAACACATCTGTTATTGTATCAATTTACTCTTCCTCTTCAGACACCGCGATGGATCGTCAAAGGGTCTAGTGATCCAATATTTTAAACGGTTCTAATCTATTTTACAAACAAACTATATGAATCACTTGGAAAAATATACAGAAAAAATCTATGTATCGAAAAAATATTTAGTCGCCACCGGGACTCGATTCCGGAACTTTCTCTTGCCGGCAGAATGCGTTACAATAATAACCAAGTTTTTTAAAATACAAATTAAATGTATTAATTAGAAAAATATACATATATAATCAATTTCATCGAAAAATATATGGTCGTGGCTACCGGGATTCGGACCTGGATCTCTTTCCAATCCGGGGAAGGTGCATTATCCAACTATGCTACAGCAGATAGTACCTTTGTCAACAAAATTTTCGAACCCATATGTTACATTTTTTAAATTAATACATCTACCGTTCCATTATTTTAATTATTAATTTAAATCGTACCTTTCTATGCTACGGCAGACAGTACCTTTCCGTAAAAACAAACTGTCTGCCGTAGCATAGTTGGATAATGCAACTTCCTCGGATTGGAAAGAGATCCAAGTTCGAATCCCGGTAGCAGCAACAATACATTTTTCAATAAAATTGATTTTATCTTTCTAATTAATAAATTTAATTAGTATTTTTTTTAAATATCACAGACCTATGTTCTGAATAATTACAACTTCACAATAAGAATGTGTTCTCTTTAATAATAACCAAGTTAACCATTTAATTTAATCTACAATACACATACTAAATTGCAACATCACAATAAAAATGTGATTATATTAAAATACATGTATACACACATCTAGTTATTTTTCAATGTTGAATATATACTTTAGTATCCAAAAAGGGGTCTACCGCAGTATAATCTGTAAGGATCTAAACTGCACCCCAAGGGTTTATGCCAGGTATACCAGTTTACAGTTATCAGACATCAGACCAGTCACAAACTTCACTTCCACACTCGAGGAATGAACAAAGGGATAATTTGCCTAGATCCTAGATAACCCGAAACAAAAGGTCGGTTACCGGTGCAAAATATTAAAATTAAAGTAAAACAGGCGTAACAATTATTTCAACTTTCAAATATTTACTAATTTTGAAACACAAATGTGAAAAATTGCTATTTCCTTGTAATCAAATCATTCCTGCTCGTAGTCCCGAAGACCTTATCTGCTTACACTTAATATCAATGACATAATTGCAGTTGAGATTTTTCGATACAAGTAGCATAATAATTTTGTGCATCTAACCTAACATTTGATGTCAATACGTCTTTAAAATCGGGTCGAGGTACTGGGTGCACGTTCAGAAATCTTAATGTCACGATAATAGGTCAGATTTTAAAAGCGTATATCTCAAAAAGTGTACGACTAATGGTGTTAATGGATTGAGGACAGAATGCTCCTAGGCGCACGCGAGAGGGTTACGTAAGCGGCACGAATTGGCGCGGGACGCCGTGGCTTGTGAACCACAAGTCCGATCAGGACGAAATAAGTGTTAAACGACAGCCCATCTACACATACATAACAAGAAAAGAATGCAAAGAATAGATGATAGACAAAGTTTATAAGGTCTTTTTTTTTTAAATAATTGAAGATGGACGCACTGCAATTTGTAGAAATCTTAAAAATATTTACTATAACAAAAATTTGTATTTAGGTATATAAAATAGGTAGCTTGATAAGTCGTGACTTTTTTTATGAATGCTAATAAAATGTATTATTTCGCCCCCTTTCACACTTAGACCCAATTCCAACCCGACTTAAACTACTATTTATTTTCATACTTAGAGATAATTTAACATAATATTTCTTGTTCATCTCGATCTGTAAACCGCAAACCGTTAAGTAGTGGGTAAACCAAACACAAGCTGGGGACAACACCCTATTGACGCTCGGTTGACTTCCATTCCTAAGGTTTCACGGCGCGCCTACTATACTACTACGTGTCGCCACATTAGCAAAATAAAGTATTACAAAATTTAATTTGCCAAATTATTCGAAAGTCGGGTAGACTTCGCTGTAGAATGTATTCGGTATCGAGCCAAATCAAACGAGCCAATCTGTGGATCCATAAACGAGAATGGGCGTTTTGTCCCAAGTATTGTAACTAATGAAAGTTAGTACTGGATCACAATTTTTTTGTATAACACTATTATAATATTATTTTCGAGTCACATTGTTACATTACAAACATGAGTAGAGTCTCACACTAAAATGTGATTTGGAAGACATCTTCATAAAAAAAAAAAATGACTAACAATATTGAGACAAAGTACTTACGCAGATATCTAAACTGTTAAAAATAGTGTAATGTGCACATTATTTTAATAGGTGGAAGTGTTAACGTACATTATATGATACATACTTTTTAGCGTTTTACTAAAATCTTCGATTTATAATTATATTTTTTTAGCACATCTTATTTGTGTTTATTACTTCGTCATATACAGAATGTAACAGACAAGTCCGAAACATTTCATATCTGAATAAATTACGAGTCGAAAATGTTCAAGGGATATGTGCCTAATCTCGACCATGTCAAAGATATAAGCATTAAAAAAAAATCGTAATTATGCGATTATTTCGATTAATTGAAATATTTTATTGACAAAGATATAGATAGACTCACAATTGAACAATAATATTTATTTCGAAGTACGTAGATTTCAAGCTTAATACGATTTAGTAAAAAATTCATACAATAATATTTTATTATTATAACAGCAGAATTTGCACATATTCCAACATTTTCGACTCGTAATGTAGTCAAGTATCCACCAATAAAAAATTGTAGACTAGGTCTGTTACACCGTGCATAGTTTGCCACTTGTTTTTTGAATTAGCCAGTCGTGATTCTTCTATTTTTGTTCTCCTCGAATTTACGAAATAGATTACGCTATTGTTTTGCGCTAGTATATTTCTTGCGTTTCGCGTAATGAAATAATCTTTTATATCGCCGATTCTTTTGTAATAGATTTTAGTGTTTCGAGATTTTTGTTTCACTGTCACGGGTATTAAGACTGTTTATTGTCTATAAACCAAACAAGTTTCAATGCAAAATCATTCGCAATATTTCTCTTTTTAAATCAAGATTAATTTTTTATAATTTTAGTTTCCTCGAAAAAACATTACCAAAAGGTTACTTGCAAGCATACCCTTATACATAGTGCAAGCATACCCTTATACATATGCAAAAAAAAAATCAAAATCTAATTTAAACATTAATCTTTCAATACATACACAAATCAGTAAAATTATCAGTGCATGCTTTTATCAACTGAGACAGATTGAAAGTATTCGGAGACATCTTCCTCTTGAGGCAGCCCATCTACTTATTTGTCGTGTCACTTGTGGACTATTGTAACAGCATCTATGCTGACCTACCAATGTTTCAGCTGAACAGATTACATTCTAATTGCGGCTGCACGGATAATATACGAATTTTCCAAATTCTTTCACATAACATCCCTTTTACATCAGCTACATTGGCTCCATTCCCTGAAAGAGTTGAATTTAAATTGCGCTGGTTGATGTACAAGGTGACACACAACATGGCGCCTCTGTATCTTCAAGAACTTTGTATCCCAAACAATTAAATTATAAACGTCAAACTCTCAGATCAGCCTCTACATCAGCTGCAGGAAGGGTTGTAGAACCGACTAACCGTTGCCAGAAGTCTATATTTAGTGAACGGTCATTTGCGATGGCAGGCCCAAAAAGCGTGGAACTCTTTGCCCTTCGTCATAAGAAACAGTGCATCAGACATTATTTAAGAAGAAACTAAAAACGCACCTTTTCAAAGTCGTTAGTTTTTAATCTTAAAAACAAATATAATTGTAGAACTATAAACAGTTGATGTGTAAAGCGCCCTTGAGGTGAAAGTTTTTACGAAAATGGCGCTATACAAATTATCCATTGTAATTATTATTATTATTATTAATATTTGATGTACTTAGTTTGAAAACTTAGCTGAGAAAAAACGTCAAAACAATAAAATATTTAAATGTGTAGAAATATTATGAGCACATATTACACTTTCAAATAATGGAACGATAGATGTATTCATTTGAAAAGTATAACATATGGGTACTGTCTGCTGTAGCATAGTTGGTAAATGCACCTTCTCCGGCTTGGAAAGAGATCCATGTTCGAATCCCGGTAGCAACAAACAATATTTTCCGATAAAATTGATTTTATATGTGTATCTTTCTAATTAATACATTTAATTAGTATTTAAAACGATATTCTGCGCAGGGAAGTATGATACATGTGTCTGAGACATGTATACAATAAATATTACAACACAAACGGATTCCGGGTCAATTCTTGAGATTAAATTAAGCCGATACCGCCCAGAGACACGAAGTAACGGCCAAAATAGATGTGTATTCGAAGATAGTATTATAGTATTAATGTGGTCGCGAACAACGTGCGTAATGAAAAAATCACATCTAATAAAAACGGGATTGGACTGTACACTGCCTGGAGTGCCTGGCTCCGGAACATCTGGCGATGGAGGAAGCGAGGGAGTCCGCATTAAGAGGACAGGGATGCCGAAATAATATCAATATAACTCCTAGAAACCAAGGCGAAACGAACTCAAATACTTAATATAATATAACTATAAGGTACTATAACTATAATATAAGGTTTAAAAATAACTTTAAAATCCCTAAATGTAACACCAAACACTGTCAGCAAAATTCTATATATTTAGGGATAAAAAATTTCAATAGCCTCCCTACACAAATTAAAGAAATAAAAGATATAAAAGAGTTTAAAAAGAAACTAAATGAACACTTCAAAAACACATAATTGGACAATAAACAATATTACAGAATACTTCAGAAGCACACAAAGGGACAATAAATAGAATATGTAAAATTATCATATAAATTATTGTAGTGTAACTCCCTCTCCAAGCACAAGAGCTGGTCTCTATTTTGGAGAGGTAAGCGAAATAAACCATGTATGTATATAACATTTATTTTGCCATTGTATTTCGCTAATTAAATAAAAATAAATTAAATTTAAAAAAAAACTAGGCCATTGACCGTTGTTCACAATTGATTTGTTTATTAGTCGAGCGATAGAATTAATACTTAATAAATAATAACTTAACTAATTTACTTTTTTAAAGGAATACAATGTATAATTGACTACAAACTCTTAATATCGGTGTACTTTGCACTCTCCAACTTCTTAATTAATTATGGTATTTTAGTTTGGGGAGGGGCAGCGAAAACAATATTAGAGTCGGCAAAAATAGTCGCGAAATATAATTACAACATATCGTAATGTATCATGGATGTAGCGAATGTGTAACGCGTAGGGTTTCTGAACCCGACCCGACCCGGACCCGGTCGGGTAATGACCCTAAAACCCGGATCCGAAACCCGCTGGGTTCGGGTTTCAAGCGAATTGCTGCAAAACATCGAAAAACGACTGAACGATCGAATGCATTCGAAATTGATCAATTCGTTTAAGGCGCTTAAAGAACCAAATTTAAATCCTTCAGACGAAGCCGTAAGTTTGGCTACACAACTGATGAGCAAGCTTTTCCAATGTTCTGTTTCAGAAGTCAGTATAAAAGATTCAATATTAATCGACGATAAGGAAAATGTATTAACGATGGATGAAAAGTTGTATTTCATTTTAAAAGATGCTGAAACACCAGAGAAACAGGAAACGGACAATTTTAAATGTTTAAGGGAAGAATTAGCCCTGTTTAAAACCAATAAAAAGCGTATGTTCAATGTTGAGAGGCTCTACGACTCGCTTTACACAGTGAGACCGACTTGGACTGACAATGAACGAACATTCTCCGTGTCGACTAGTTTTTGCACGAAAATTAGATCAACATCAGGGGATAAGACCCTCGCTGCATTAGCATTCTTATTTTATGGGTATGGGTATTGGAGGTATTGGGTATTGAAGTATAGGTAATTACAGGGCTTACGACCTATCTTCGGCTGGCTTAAGTGATCACTTTATACAAATACAACGTTCACCATTCTCACCCATCAATCTCCATATCTATCCATCCGAAGACAGGTCGTAAGCCCTATAATTACCCATACATCCATATATTTTCCATTAAATATAATAAAAAATAGCTTCTTCTCGATAAGATGTATGTATTATTTGTTTAATAACAGTGTCTTTGTAGGTGAAAATCCAGTAATTGCGTGCGCTCTTGGACATATTTAAATATTTTTAAATATCTAATGGTTTTTTATTTACGTAACTTAAAATTACAGCGAACCCGGCAGTAGATTACCTACAACTCCGGATCTCACCGCCTTAGCGGCGATAATTATTATTATCAATAAACCTGAATGTGTTCTTGCATTCGTAGCGTATTCAAGTATACATACATATAATATGAGAAATTAGAAATACTGTCAAAAATTCTATTAGAAATATTACGTTATAAATTAATATCGAGAAAAATGAACAAGTTATTAAAACTGACGTAAAAATATAGAAGCGTGTGAAATTCAAGGTCAGTGATGTCCGATCACGTTACGTGCGAATTTGAATTATTATTACGCGAACGATTATTAACTGTGTATAATGCGATTTCGCTTTTAAACTAAGCCTGAATAATATATCCAGGATAGCGTTAGTTAGTTATTAAACATTCCAGGCAGAAGATTCAAGATTGGTATTTTAAAACTTGTGAAATATGGTTGGAGGTGTCCATGATTGGACAGGAATATTTGTGATAGTATTGAGAGTATGTCTAGTTTACTGTTTTGTAGTGTCATCACGCCCGCGATCGTTTGTATTTTTTTCCAAAAAGATTAGGCGAAAACTAATGAATAGTACGACTAATCATCTCCGCGGAGTGGCGAGCTAGCCCCAGCTGACGACGGAGGTGTATTTTATACTTGAGATTAAGGACGATTTGGATTAACGGTGACCCTGGTAAAAATTAAACACTGACCCGAGCGAGATTTCCAAGGTCTCTCTGTATTGAACAGGAAACATCTGGCAATGTGATAAAACAAGTGTCCGGGAGCTCATGCGGCGATTCGTGAATATGGGTCAACATTGTAGCGTGATCCTCGACAGAAATTGCATACGTCCAAAAAGTTTTTCACAAATTATGCCAAATTTAATGAATATTTGATGTGAAATAGGCGTATTCTTCAGTTTCATACGAATACGAGGTATTTTAGCACGTAATTATTAGATATTTTTAATTATATTTAATGGAAAATATATGGAAGTACGGGGTAATTACAGGACTTACGACCTATCTACGGCTGGCTTAAGTGATCACTTTATATATATATATACGTTCACCAAGTGGACTCGTTTCGAGTATCAATACATTATCGTCATCTATGGACCAAATTTGATAAATCATGTTTCCTTTTTTAAACAGGATATATGTATGTCATCACTATGAGAATCTGATTTTTTTTAAATTATTTTCCATTGAATATAATAAAAAATAGCTTTGTCTCTATGATATATCGGATATGTTTAATAACAGTGCCTTTGTAGGTAAAAATCCAGTAATTGTGTGTTCTTGGACACATTCAAATATTGCTAACGTAATTATTATCGTACTTAAATATCACGTACTATAATTCAACGGCGACCATTAAATATATAATATTCTTATATATTTAGACCCTGATTAAATTCAGTCTTTTCTTGCAAATATCATAACATTCTTTATTTTTTTTGTTTTTTTTCTTCGGGGGCGTGTTCTTTTCCTCCCTCGGCTCCCCAGACCAAAGCTACATTTTCATTTATTTGTTTTTCATCTGCTGCGTCTATTTGTTAACAATCAATAAATAAAGGATCGGGTCCAATGAGGGTTTTTGTAATGGCGGCAATGCTGCGCTCCGTCTTGTCACTATGTGCAAGAAGAAATCACACAGCTGCCTATTAGCATTAAAAAAATGCCAACCTGGCTGCGAATGGGTAGGAACCGTATATGACATTTTGCTTATATTTTGGTCCTGGGTAAGGGGCGGGTCCACCCGCCCTCATTGGCTTTAAACAAATGTTACACTTACTCAGATGTGTATCCACATGTGAATTTCACGTCATCCGACAATATTTCAATTAAGATAAGAATCCAATAGAGCTCGGTCGCTGATTGTGTAAATGATGCGGTATTATTACGTTACCAGCAAATATAAACACTAATTTATGGACCCGCAATAGAAAATGAAATTAACATAATAAAAATGAATCATGACCTCGAAAATTTAATTGAGCAAGAAACGATCTCAAGACACTGTAGTAGTGATGAGCTCAAAATCACGAAGCGTGAGTCAATCACTGATATCTTTGAGCCGCACTCACTATCGGTGATTGAATATCTGGAAATATCGTGATTCGTGATTATTTTTTTATTTTAATTATATTTTGGTATGTACGATGATTCGGCACACGTGCTTATGAAACGAAAATATTTATGAAGGAATGACGTTACAATTCGTGATAAGCGCCATCTAATATATTCTGCCAAAACGTTTTACGCATTTGACCCAAAATGCTGACAATATGACCCGAAATATAAACTCACATTTTTTTAAGGGTTTTCATTTTCTTTGTGATGATATTAAATTATACAATATATATGCTAAAATATATTTTTTACGCAAATGAAGTTTGAATAATACAAGTAAATACGTTCAAAATTAGGTATTTATATTTATTTATTTATTTGAGTATTTTTATTTACATAAACTGTGATCACAGTTTTCGATCACTGATACTATCGAATATCGATCACAATCACACCGGTGAGTTAAGAGTAGCATTTTTTCTCATCATTAGTGTCTAGAGTGCGTTGTGCGGGGCTACACGGCCCAGCTCGCGCGCCCTCCGCTACACATTACGCAGACACTAAAAAAGAGGCTATAAAATTGTAACAAAATTCGCGCTCCACATTTTACGGCGCCCGGCGTTACGTAACGTTCCACCTGGCGCGCCACTGCCCATTCTCCAATACAAACAACATCGAGGTACATTCATTTTTTACGTGGATAAAAAGTGCGAACAGTTATCATCTGCGCCCCGCCCCGCCCAGCCGCCGAGCCGGGCGGCCGATCTGTGAAAGGCGTCTCGCTTCAGCGAAGGCGTTTCAATGCGAACGTATAATACAATTTATTTATTATTAAGTTTTTTGTCGACTTGTCAAGAAATGATCTTTCGGAACATTTACATTTTGATAGCAAACATTTATAAAAAAAAAAATCCAACATGAAAATAAAACTGCAATCACCAAATCGATCGAAACTTGCGTGAATCTCATATTTAAGTGTAGTTTGTGTCTAGTCCGTACAGCCAGAGCGTACAATTTTTACATTAACATTAATGAACTTAAGCGCAATAAAAAAAAAATAACAATGCTACGATAGAGGTAAAATGAAGTATGATTCAAAGTTCAAAACGAATTAATTAATAAAAAATAATAACAATACAGAATAATTTTAAATACACACACACACACACGTATATAAAAGTGACCAGACGTTCTGATTTTTAATGTCTAGTGATTTTTAAGAAAAACGAAATGTATGAAAAATTAGCTATTTATTTGAATCCGTCGTCCGGGCCGGTTGTGTGATCAGTAGTGACTTGTTTGATCGTTAGTAAAAAATATTTACTTCTCGAAAGTACATCCCGTAGTAAACTCATTTTTCTCTGTAATATCCGATAGTAAAAACGAGAATCGATAGTTAAATATGGCGGACTTTTCACAGCTGTTTCAAAAGTCATCTGACACATTGATACTTTGAAAGTTGCAGTTTACGACAGTTAATCATTTAATATCCCGCTATCTTCGTGATGAGAGTTCGTCCAATGATGATCTCGTTGTTTATATACATTATTACACATAAAATGAAAAAATGTCACCACAAAGTGATATATCGGGCGCCTAGGCGAAAAAATCCATAAATAATGCATAAAATAAAGCATATTTCATGATAATTCGTCACACCTATAGACATCTCTATCTACGCTTTTTATTACATTTGGTATAAGAATGTCGTACAATATTTAGAAATGGTTAAAACATGTGCGGGGGCGGCAATTCAAATCCACCGACAATACCTGACCGACGACACCGGCGACATCTACACACGGGGGCCAGTCTCGCCCGATCGTTCGCCACTCCGCTAACGCTTCGTACTCCGTTACTTTTCTTTACCTTATTTAATGGCATCACCGATCAACCTCCACACATTAATAATTTATTATTTGTAATAATATAAAAAAAAAGATAGTACGACAAGTCGACTTTTTTATGAGTTTTAATAAAATACGTCATTTCGGCCCCTTTTCACAATTACTCGTATTACAATAATTCTGAGTTCGGTGTAATAAAAAATGGCTTCAGTAAATCTGATCAATTTATTTATATTGTAGTATGCGATGATTGCCGTGGCCGGTGTCAAGTTTCACGGCGATCTGGTGGCGCGCGCGTGAAGTTTCATTTCAGAAATTAATGTATTTATATAATATTATTATTATTATTAATATTAGAGTAGGCAACATTTGGTTATATGACATCAAGTTTCTAAACCTTCTGTAGTATCATTACGTATATATCGTTTACTGCAAAGATAGCTAGACTGCGAGCACCGATTGGCTGTACCATGACCGGCAGACATATTTGCAGTCGTCACCGGTTGAGTGAGCCTGCAGGGATCCTCATATGACTGACAAGGGTACGGAAACACATCTTCATTCCGCCGCCGAGTAAGTGTAATAGTGGACGACTACTCGGTTAATTTAAAATCAAAAAATGTATTATTTAGAATTTTTTGCAATACTTTAGAAAACGCTGAGCGTTAACCGTGAGAACTACAATATGGCATTAAAATAGGACGAGCAGATAAGCATTCGCCGATTGTTCACTGCTTCGAGGTCAGGATCTTAGTGAAATATATATTTCAATGCGAAAATCTCTTATTATATTAATATCTCTCCACGTACCATCTATATTGACCCGGCAATCCATGCTCTTCCACATTCCCAGAGGTAGAACATCTTACATACAAAATTCATTCATTCACCGGCCATGCAAATATCATAATGAGAAATTAACAGAAATTGACTTTTTCAACATTAGCCATACTATGCTCAAAGGGTTCTTATGAACCACCACAATCTCAATTTTGGCCAATCATTCTACCTATAAACACATCTTGCTCTCCCTTTACCGCAACAATAGTTGTCCTCCCTCTTTATCTCTTTTCATTTATTTTCTGCATCTTAACTAACCTATGTATCTAAATATTTTTGTGGATTTTCATTATTATATCATATGTTAAATAGTTATTATGTTTACACTATCAAAATCCCTCAATAAAATAAAAATTAAAAAAATATTGCTTTAACAATAGTGAGTTGTGCATTATTATTATTATATGACTTTAGATGAAATATAGATCCTACGAAAGCCCTGTAGTGGCCTGTGGGCCACGTAGCAGGCAGCAGGTCCTAGCAACAAAAAGCAATCGACCGCTTTCACCGATTGCTTTTCTGTTGGTCCTTTTTGTATTATTCTCCCTAGAATTGTACAAACGTGAAAAATACGAAGAAAACATTCATGTCACATTTGACAGCGACATAGATAAGGAAAGAAGTCATAGAGTGCAAAGCGATATGACCATGAGACATAGATGAGATTGACAGGAGTCTCACAGACCTGGCAGTTCGGGCAAATACTTTACAACCTACCGAAGCAAATGACACTAACGAAGTCGCGACGGCCGTCACTTCTAAAAAGTTGTAGATATAGACGGGGAAGCGTAATATGGTATTAAAATGGGATCGTTCCACTCGGGACATAATATTGCAATAATTCTGTGGTTGGTGGATAAATCTTAATATGTCAGTTTTGAAAGTGAAACAAGGAGCGATGAAATAATTTATTCATATATTGTAATGTTCAAAATGGCATAACTTAAAAGTTTGCCGATATTTTAATATTAGTTTAATTAAGTTTGTTTATATTCTTAAAATTGTATATAGTATAACAGATTTTACCATCCATTTAAATTGACTTGAGACCTTTTCTTTTTCTTTCCTCATTCGTGTCAGTATTGACAAATAGTGGCTTCAATCAGGTCCTGGGTCACCCTCACAGCTGACTCCGAGGTCTCTCCACCCAGATGCAATGTATCTAGCCACCGCTGTAGCACTCTTCCGGGTCGTCTTCGGTCCAAAGTTGCACCGATAATGATTATTTGTGCAACTTGCTGTGGTTGGATTAGTCGCAGGATTAAAGTATTCGTGCATCGTGCTGGACAACGAAACACGAGTAATAATACCCCAAGAAAGAGCAGCTGTTTTTATAAAGGTGGAATCAATATCCTAGGACTTGAGATGTTTTTCCCGCCAACCGCACAATTGTTGAATTCATTAAAAAAATAATAATTAATATCTTCTGCATTGTATTGTGCAAATAAATTATTTTTCCACGTACAATAATAATCCCAATCCCGTGCCAAGAGATAAACCCGGGATCGCGTTCAGTCTGCACATCAAAAAGGGGGGCAGAAAAATCGCAATCAACTTTTCCAAAATCGGGTAAACATCGTCGTATCAAATATTTACGCTGGTAAAGCGGGACTTGTTGGGGCGAATTGCGCAATACCTTTCGCGCCCGCCCGCCCCCCTCGGCGCCCGGAACGGCCTCGCAACCGCCGGCCGAGCAGCGAGCCGAGGCGGGCCGCGCCGCGCCGTGACTAGATGTAATTTACTATCGACAGGCTATTGGCAAGCTCGATTTTTACATTTCTTTGAAAAATGTATTCGTGAATTTATTATTATTAACAATTTATTAATTGCTTTCTTCCTCCATTATTTTATTTTTTATTTTAGATTGTATTTTTATATTTCATTTCCTAAGGTACTTGTTTGTCTTCAATTAAATTGTATTGTCCAATATTACGTCATGTTACAGATCTAATATAAATCTAAATAGATTTCTTCAACATCTTAATGTCAGATCTATCATTCAACTCCTATTTAGATACAGCAAACTTCCACAATATGAAAACCCTAGAATATCGAAGAACACGTGCTGACCAAATAGTTCTCTTTAAACTACTGCAAGGCCATATTGACTATTTCAGCCAATTAGAATTAATATTTTTCCACGTGCCATCTAGATCGACCCGACAATCCGCACTCTTCCACATTCCCAGAAGTAGAACATCTTACATACTAAATTCATTCATTCACCGGTCATGCAAATATCGTAATGAGAAATTTACAAAAATTGACTTTTTCAACATTAGACTTACTACGGATAACATTTTAAATGCTATGAGCGCGTTAACACGCCATACTATAAGCGTGTTAACACGCCCTTTTGAACCTCGCAAACTTGCAGGGATTGAAGTCATATTATTAAATCATTTTGCCACCTGCGGACGACAGGTTCCAGGTTTTGATAGATAAGTCATGATCCTTACAGCCTAGTCTTACCCTATGTGGGGTCTTTCATTTTAAAGAGTTGGCAGTTAAAAGGTTAAAGGTTAAACACATCTTACTTTCCCTTTACTACAAAAATAGTTGCAATCTTCCCCCCCCACCTTTCACCAGTTTTTTTCTTTTTATTTACCTTCTGCACCTAAACATACTTATGTACCTAAACATTTCTGTGGATTTTCATAAATAGCATCATATGTTAAATATTTATTATGTTAGTTCTATTATGACATTAAATCTATACTATCTATCATCAATACGATATTAGCTGCTACGTCTGGCGTTGTACGTAAAAGGATATCCCTAGTAACCCTTTTACCATGTCCTTAGAACCTTTAATCTCGCCGGGTATCGCGTGAATGAAAATATATATATATATATATATATACTTACTTACTTACCATCACGCCGTTTCCCCGTGGGGGTAAGCAGAGAGGATAGAGCGCCACACTCTTCTGTCCTGACACACAATTCTCGCCTCATCCACGTTCATATACATCTTCTCATACAAGCTCGCCGATTGTTGAGGCTTCTAACAGAACCGTCCTCCATTATCTGGTTTACCTGGTCGTGCCAAGTCTTCCGCGGACGTCCTCTATTTCTGGTGCCATCAACACTATATATATACATATATATATATAGATATACGTACGGATGTAAAATATACAATAAATAGACAGTATTAAATTGTGTTTTCAGTGATTCAGTGAAGTTCTCTAGTCAAAGGTCTCAGGTATAAGCATCGACAGGTTGACGTTGTATATTACGAGATGAAATAATGTGGTCATTATCAAGAACGCTCGCGCGTAATGTTCACTGTAATAACTAATTCTCAATGGTAGCATCGAAAGGTACATATCGCTGCGTCGCTATTGCATATAATCTCTCGCAACGTATAGTTGTCCGTTTAAAAATGCGGAAAACGACCGCGGGTGTCGGCCACATCGGCCACAGCGGTGGCTGCGAGCTCCAACAATCGAAAGCGAATTCGCCCAGCTGTGGGATTAGCAACACTTTACATAAATCGTATAAAATATTCTTCCCATGCTCGCTTTTCATCACACAATCACGCGGTATCGCTCGCGTGCATCCAAACGAAACACTAGGCACTTGAACGGCCCGCGTCCACGGGCGGATTGTGCTCCCACAACAACGCACGGCAACTCTCGGCTTTCTTAGTCCATCGCAGACCAAGTCTCAGAAATCTTCCGTTTATATCAGTCAAATATCAGTCCATTGACAAGTGATTATGACGTTCGATTATGACGTGTCACTGTCGAATCGAATATCGTGTATACGGGCTTGAATTTTTTTCTCATTCGGGATTAATCTCGACCAAATCTCTTGAGATTTATTCGTTTCGTGAACACGGGCTAAACAGACGCGTGAACAACCGAGTCGGTAGTGCAGCGGTCACATCGAGCGACAGAAATCATGGACGCCGACCTCCTGAAGACGTCAATTTCAAGGCTAATGAAGTCGTTTAAAAATCTATCGATTTTACCAAACAGTCTAAAAGACACAGTAAGAAACACTCTTCAATCTGATCTGGAACGAGGGAACGTGATATAATTCGCGAAATAATATAAATGATTCGCTCTCGCCCCAGACATTTGAAGCGCACACACTCGACACTCGTGACAGAAATTATAGATTAATTTAAATGGAATATAATTAATAAAAAAACAGCAATCCGAGTCGGCCAATTTGTGACCATTCCCACTACGTAGTAAAATACAACATGGACTTAAAACACAAGGTAAAAGTGAGAGTTCATAAAAAAGTTACGTGACAAATATTACTGGGGAGATTTACTGAAGAAATAACGGAGACTACGGATGCAGACGGGACCGAGGCTGCTACGACAGAACAACATAATTAACGTAGTCAAGAACGCGACGTGTAACTGAGACAGCAATACACAAGAATCTTGAAATCTTTTCAATAAGCGTAAAATTTTCACACGACTAACACACGAGACGGTCGACCTCGTCTGTCTGCAGCAAGTAGAACGAGACAACCGATCAACTGACAGTCTGGTGACCATGTTGGGCGGGTGCGGGAGAAGCGGGCAAAATAAATAAATAATGTATTATATATAAGTACGTCCAAGATCATCATATCATCAGTGTTTTTGTAAAACCAGTCTTGAAAATTATTTAAAGATGTAATTTACCGTTCTGGCGATTGTACGGCACACAACTGCGACTGATTGCAGTCGGGGTCTCCATGTACACCATGAGGAATATAATAGAATTTTTCAACACTTTCATTTAAAACGAAAGTAGCACTAGTCATAGAAATTAATTGAAATCTTGAAACTAGACTTTTTGTCGTATGTACCTACATAAAATTTTGAATGCGTTAGAATTGTTATTGTGCATAATACAACGTTATTAAATTCATAAAAATATGACAATTGGATAAACGGTGATGAATTATTCGAATAGGATAGAATTTAAATTTATTAAATACACTTACCTATGTGACAAAAAAATTTGTGGAAGTAGTAGTGATGAATGATCAAAATCACGAACCGTGAGTCAATGACTGATATCTTTGCGTTACACTCACTATCAGTGAATGAATATCTGGGAATATAGTGATTAATTTTTTAATTTTATTTATATTTGGTTGTGAACCGTTATTCGGCTCATGTGCATATGAAACGAAAATATTCATAAAATAATGACATTACGATTCGTTATAATATATTAATAATTTATGCTAGAATAAGTTTTAAGATAATATGAATAAATATGTTCAAAATTGTTTTATTTAATTGATTTATTTCGTGTATTGAGATATCGTGCGGCGCGTGCGCACTAGTAATGAAACTGTAATCACAGTCATAGTCTTCAATCATTGATATCGAATACCAATCATAATCACACCAGTGAGTCGAAAGTAGCATTTTTCCTCATCACAAAGTGGAAGCGTCATTCCCAGGTAAAACGGCGTGAAGTAAAAAATATATTAAAAAAAAAAGTAACTGCATACATTTTGGAAGAAATCTATAAGAAAATAAAATATGAGATCAAAATGAAAGGGGACGAGAAGTAGGAAACAGAGAGAGTGGCGTAACCGCGATTGATTTTATAATGTGTGTCAAATCTAAATTTTTATTATTTTTTATAGTTTGTTTTGCTTATTTGTTAATTTCTATTTTTCTATATATATTCCATGCTACTTGTGTAGCCGCTCGTGTGTTTTTTATTGTTTTATACCAAACCAATTTTGTAAAAGCCCATAAGAGCGTTATAAATAAATAAATAATGTTAAAGAGGGGGGGGGGGGGGGGCGGCGGCAAGGTATGTGACATTTCAGGAAAACAAGCATAAAAATGATAGCTTGAGAAATATTTCCAGGCACCATTTCCTCTCGACCGCCGCGTCGGGTTCGTGCAGCCCTGCCCTGGCAAGGAGACGAGGCTAGTTGTGATACAGGATGCGGAAGGCAGATTTACACAGGGCGAGGTCATTTGTCACCTGCCGCAAGTTCTGTGCACCACTCGGCAGTGATGAAGCCATTCACCCGTCGACTAGAAATATCGACATCAATGCAATTTACAAATTCACGATGGTGAAAACTAGTGTACTCGATGGATCCAAAGTGGGTTTTAAACGGGTTCATAGTGTGCTTGGAGCTCTGCAATAATAAACGTAATATGATATTGATGATAACAAAGAATGATTTAAATCGAGATCGTAACGTGTCATATTCGAAAACAACAATTCCATGTGTGACAACGTCCAGAATAAAAAGCAAACAAGTCCACTTTACCTGTTTTCGAGTAAAATGCAAAAAAAAAACATTATACTACAACTGTCACGTTTGGAAACATATTGGAAACGACCAGTAACTACAGGTCACATGACCAAATACTGTCGTCTTATTTATTGGCTGAAAACATATTTGTCTGGGTTAGAACAAATTATCTATTGAACATGTTTGCGATCAAAGTAACAAGGAAATTTTAATTCGATGATATTTATCTAATATCGATAAGCTAGGTTCTTGCAGACTTTAATACTTCACCTGTCGGTGAGAGTTACCGTTTCTCTCGCAACTCGAGTAGTGCTAATAAACTCAAGTAGAGTTATAACATTGTTTCATTATATTTGTACCTAACTAACACAAAAACCATAAAAATTGGACATGTCTTATTTTGATACTATACCTCACACGTCGTCTTTGATTTGTTGCTTTTCTGTGTACACGTTTAAAAAAAAAAAACTTGTGTGTTCTATCAATTTTCTCGTTACTCGTGATGCGTGCATTGTTTTTACAGCCACTGGTCTTGCAGACTAAAACATCTGATATCTGCGGACGGCGTGGGAGCTGATCCGATTGCAGCACCTCACTGGCGCGCCTGCACCCGAGCACGCTGCACGTCCACGTGTCAGGACGTCATCCGACGAATCGTGATCATGAAACCATGAACACGTCGACACACGTAAACAAAAATAAGAGAGCATGTCTACATTTTTAATTTACTTTGCTGATTTTGATTTCTTAATATCAAAACGCCAATCACGATTAATCGTTTAATCGTTGACCGTTGAATCGTTGACACGCGTCTAAATTAATTATAAGTCTGCATACTTTGAAGCTTTCATAAAAGAACTAACATAATAAATATTTAACATATGATACTAATTATGATTTAGCAGAAGATAAATGAAATAAAAAAGGTGGGAGAAAGGGTGGTTGGTATTGTTGCGATAAAGGGAGAGCAAGATGTGTTTGTAGGTAGAATGATTGGTCAACATTGAGATTGTGGCGGTTCATAAAAAATAACTTTTTAAGCGTAGTAAGGCTGATTTGATTCCTGATTTCGACCATGTTATATAATATTACTCATATATATTATTTATATTAAAATCAACACTAGTTGTTGATGTAAAAATTAACTGTTTTCTTGTTATCTCCCAAAATAGGAAATTTGATATGTTTAATACAGGTTTAAACAGAAAATTATTGTTAGAATTTTGATTTTAAAAAATGTCAATTTTGCCCTAAATGTCAGGAGATAGAACCTTGTCATTCCAAGTTCACGATGTGATATCCTCGAGTTAGTCTAGTGTTGTGTGAGGCGACGTCACAAATACGGCTAATCTGTTTATTCGATCGCGAGGGAGAATTTTCCCCGGAAACTTCTTGCATCCAGATCACCGGCGACGGGTGCCGCTCCTCGGTCAGACGTCAGGCGGTCCTGCAACCTGCAACCTCCGCAGGCAAGATGCACACCTCGGACGGTGTTGGAATGCGAAACATCCGCCGGGAGGAGGAGAGGCAGGGGGCGCCGCACCAAACTGGTTTGGGAAGACCCTCCCGGCGCATCTCGCCGCCCGCTGATAGGCGAGGTCACCAGCGGGACTATCGGTGATCTTCTCCAGCGATCGGGCAGACTAGAGTCACTCAGCCCCGCGGAGATGGACTGAAGAATAGCCGCGAGAATGAATAATACAATGATCACGTCGGTACTATCTGTGTTAATAGTTACAAAACATCAGAATATCATCGAGTCAACTACGTTAATCTAATTCAGGGAATGAACTCCGGCTTACTGGACTCATGAATCCTGAAACTAACGAGATTAATAATTTGAAGTACCGTAATTAGATCAAGACTAAATGATTTCTTCACCGACATTGACATACAGTCGATTCCGCTTAATCGGGCCACCAGTTAATTAGGGGCAGCCGCTTATTTGAGCCAAATCTCAAGGAACGGAAACCAAACCAAGGAACCAATAGTAATTTAGATCGCTTAATTGGGACGACATTCCGCATAATTGGGACAGTAAATTTAAGATTACAATACAAAGTTTAAAATTTATTAATAAGTTCCACAAAAGCCAGAGAGTTAGCGCAAAAATTTCCCATTTGCAAGCAATACAGTTTTTTAGGAGAACACATTCTTATTGTGAAGTTGTAATAATTCAGAATAGACGGTCTGTGATATTTTAAATATTAATTAAATATATTAATTAGAAAGATATACATATAAATCAATTTTATCGAAAAATATTAATGTTGCGCCACCGGGATTCGAACCTGGATATCTTTCCTAATCGGGGAAAGTCCATTATCCAACAATGCTACAGCAACAATATTTTTAGCGACAAATTTTCGAACCTATATCTTACCTTTTTGATATTGACGTTCCATTATTTGAAAGAGCCCTACCTTATTTTTACAGAATCTAAAATACCTTTGAGTAATCTGATAGCAGACACCAGAATTATCAATTTTTGGAACTATTAAATGTATTAATATCAAAAAGGTAACATAAAGGTTCGAAAATTTGTCGCTGTAGCATAGTTGGATAATGCACCTTCCCCGGTTAGGAAAGAGATCCAGGTTCAAATCCCGGTGGCGCAACAAAAATATTTTTCGATAAAATAGATTTTAAATGTATATCTTTCTAATTAATACATTTAATATATTTAAAATACAGTTTGTCGCGTGTTGGCGAGCTATAAAAACCAACATCATATAAAATCTTTAAACCTTAAAATATTTCCGAAATTTTGAGCAATGAGGGAAATGAAGACATGTTATAAGATCTATTGTTAATAACAATTGACCCATGTTATGATGAGAATAAAGAATGAGGAAGCAATTGTTGAAGCATTAAATCGAAACATCAAAAATTAGATGAAGAAGATGTTGATGATTAATATCCAACTGTGCCTTGTAAGTAACTAGGAGAAAAAAAATTATAGCCGGGTTGAAGGGGTATAGGTTGTATGAAGGGAGGAGCGCTACGTATTTAAAGAAAAATATTCATTATTTAATTTTAAGCTCGCTTCGGTTAATTGGGGAAGTCGCTTAATTGGGCCAAACTTCCTGGTCCCGATGTGTCCCAATTAAGCGGAATCGAATGTATTTTATATTTTGTTACCAATATATAAAAACCTAACTCATAACATTCTTAAATTTTTTCGTGTCGTTTTCTTGTCAATGTGAAATACGAGTATATCGAGGATATAAGTAATTCGTTACCATTTTTTTCTTCCGCATTCTACGCTCTTGTACTTACATCAGATTTATTTTCAATAGAAATAATATTTCTCACTAGTTACGTAAATATAAATATCTTACACAAATTATATTTGATCTTTTTTTACAAATGTAACATTAATGAGCTGATGGGCATTTCCTAATCCCGGGACTGATTCGATTTTAATGATCCCGGGATCGCAATTTTAACTCGGGATCGGATTCACTAATTATCACGCATCTCAATTGATGTTAGATTAAGATAAGTGATGAGAAAAAATGCTACTCACGACTCACTGATGTGATTGTGATTGATATTCGATAATATCAGTAATTGAAAATTGTGACTGTGATCACAGTTTCATTACTAATACGCGTGCACCGTGCGATATCACAAAATTATTCAAATTTATTTTGCGTAAAAATATATTCTAGCATATATAATTAAATATCATCACGCAAATTATTTTTCGGGTCTAATGCGTAAAATGTTTTGGCAGAATCTGCTAGATAGCGCTTATCACGAATCATACTATCACTATTTTATGAATATTTTCGTTCCATATGCACACGAGCCGAATAACGGTTCACAACCAAATACAAATAAAATGAATCACGATATTTCCAGATATTCAATCACTGATAGTGAGTGTGACTCAAAGATATCAGTGATTGACTCACGGTTCGTGACTTTGAGCTCATCACTAATTATACATTTTTACAACAAAGTCATAAAGAAATGGTCCACTTTTAATGTAATATTTTTTCCAGAATTGACAATATTGTCACTTAGATATTATAATATACACACATTGATATTCCAATACAGCATTGGGTTGTTTATAGACATAATAAATATTTGATATTGTACCGTGTTGACGAGAAATGAGGAAAATGCTAAACCCGCATCATTTCATCTAGAGCGAATTGTAAAAATCTTTCTTTATACATTTGTGATAGATAAGATAGCGTATCTGTATTTTTTAATTAGAAGTGACGGTACGATTCCCAATCACTTGATACATTGAAAAGCACTTGAATGTGACTAATACGATAGAGTACACAATTTATAAATGTATTTATTCTGCCGCTCCTCCCCACGTCAATATTTCACACACAAGTGACGACTTATGTCGTATTAGGTCATTTGCTCGTAACAATTTCGTCCAATTAATGTTGGTACAATACACGTCATACTCGCGATGCTAAAACAGGCTTAATAATTATCCTTAGAGTATTGACATTTCATATCCTTACAATACATAATATAATATAACATATCTTTTAATATATAATAATGGATAATTTGTATAGCGCCATTTTCGTAAAAACTTTCACCTCAAGGGCACTTTATACATCAACTGTTTATAGTTCTACAATTATTTTTGTTTTTAAGATTAAAAATTGTTATTTTCACTTATGGACATGACTTTGAAAAGGTGCGTTTTTAGTTTCTTCTTAAATAATGTCAGGTGCACTGTTTCTTATGACAGAGGGCAGAGTTCCACGATTTTGGGCCTGCCACCGCAAATGCCCGTTCACTAAATTTAGACTTCTGACAACGGTTGGTCAGTTCTATAACCCTCTCTGCAGCTGAAGTAGAGGCTGACCTGATAGTTTGACGTCTACCATTCAAATTGTCTGGAATACAAAGTTCTTGAAGATACAGATGCGCCATGTTGTGTGTCGCCTTGTACCTTATCCTTTGTGGAGTAGGTATGTCTCAGACACCTGTATCATACCATCCCTGCGTAAATTATGATGATATTTTCTAAGCATTTCTTTCACATTGGTGTCTATAAAGATACAACGTACTCATAACAATATTCTTATAAATTACAGCCCTAAAGCAAACCCTTTATAAAATAAAAAATTTTTTTAGATTTTCGTAATCATTTGTGAAAACTTTTCTGGATTTTACGAACGCATGTCTCCGACCTATCTGAAGTTTCAAATCCAATAGCTGCACCAGTCCTGACGGTGGACCCTGCAATAGAATCCGCAACGTTCACCAGAGGAGACAGAGACACGCGGCAGAATGACCATTAAAATATTCCGAAATTTTATAACGCTATATTTTTTTAAGCAGTTTCGCGGGAAGCCTCCGATAGAAGGTTTCTGTGATCGCAGTTAGCTGCGAGTTATTTCCAGTGATACTGACCCGGTCAGAATTCGTTATTACATCACAAGTGGTAAATTGTCCGTATTTCGTGTTTTCGTACTCGTTCTCAAAAATTTGAAAGAAATCCAATAGGATTTTCTGGGTGTAATATTAAAATAAAATATATCTGAGATATTTTGCGGATTCTTAAACAATTTGTATCCGAGACAAATAATGCGCCAATTTTGAGTGATGCGGCTCGTAAAATCCGTCTAAAGTTGGGCTAGGCTCTCGCGATGGGATTGGCGCGCGGCACGCGATGGACACGACGTCACGAGCGGGCGCCGCGACGCCGATCGCTCACTGTCACCGCAAGCCCGACATCAGAACGAAAGAAATATTATTTAAAACCTTCTTACGGAGGATTGTGCTCATCTATACCATTTTTAATACTAGTTCTCACTGTGAGAGTAGATGATGTAATACACGGACGAAACTTGTCTCGGAGATTCGTCTCAAATAGAACCATTGCCAGAGTAGAATTCTAACGTTGTCTCCAAAGAATCTCATGGAATCAAAATCTCTTCCGTGGACGCGGACCACAACGCAACTGCTTGGCGACCTTTGCCGATAAATTTCTGAGACGGAAGTTTCTTCTGTATACACGAGTTCCATTCAGTAGACTCTTAGCGGCGAGTCGTTTATTTTGCAAAGTTATTAAATTTTGCGTGCGGAAATGAGAGTAATGAAATGTATCATCATATTTTGAAGTACAACACTGTTATTTTTTTTCCCGTCATGTAATCTTTGTACAACACACGCGTTGAGTTATAACTTGTTTAGCCTTCCCCTTACGGTTCTAAAATAAAAACGCGAGTTCCGGTGCTGTAAACTCGATGTACACGGAGACTTTTGCGATTTTTAGATAAATATGAATATTTTACATTTATTACTTATATTAATCATTCGAATAATAGTTGACATATATATATAAGTGGATATAAATTATTGTTTAAAAGTGCTAAAAATTAATCATCACGAACCACAGCGTAAGCCACGTCTAACTCGGCCAGCGCACGCTCTGCCATTAAATGATGCGCCCCGCGCACTGCGGCGCCCGCACTTCACGGCGCGTACACGTACACGTATTGACAAATTCACGTCAGGTTATTCGAGAAAACATTTTTTATTGTTGCGTATGATACATACTTACGTATTGTAACTATTTTATCCAACACATAAATAAATTACGGAGGAATATCTCAAATATGAACTATGGATTTAGTATATTTAGAGAGATATTTATATAATCAGAGCCAATGTTAACTCAGTTTACATCATCGGGGAGGAAAGGTTAACTTAACTGAGTTATGCCTCGAAAAATGGTTTGCTGCGGTTGATCACGTAGCAAGAAAAAACTAGTTTATCGTGTACAGTGTCGTCTTCAGTGTGCAATTTCACAACCGGAATATTTCTCAATGTGACTTAAAGCCGGATCTTTGAAAGTAAATAATTAGAATTTCCCAGCTAGTTCAGCTCGACTCACGTGGTCGGCAGTCGGCTTCTCCGGCTTCCTCTCACGCCTTGGCAGATTAGCATGCAGCCCGCCGCGACAGCTGCTTCCGGGTGGCTGGTGCCTGGTGCCCGGAGACTGATGACGCGCACTCCCGCTGCATTGTAATTCCAGACGACTCCGCGAGGAGTGTCTGCTGTCAGCTTCTGTCACTCATCGGCACGGCGGCGCGGCGCCCCGGCACACTGGAATTATCAACCTATTTGTGTTGAAGTGTACGTAAGCGCGACATTTTGAAAATATCGCACAGCCCGCAAATTCTACTGTGTGTCGCGGGGAACAAGCAGTCCTGTTGAAAAGAGACGCACGGGGGGTGGGTGAAATAACTTTGATACGATTTTCGTGGGGCATACACATACGGAATCATATTTATAAACATTTCTATGGAATGTGCAAATTATTTAGATTCAGACCTTCAACGAACCATTTTATTATTTAAAACAAATTTAAAAACATCTCGGGAGTCCGGTACCTAACGAAGTCTCTTATTTATTTTATACTAACACGATATATTTGTTCATTCAAATATTGGTTTGATCGAATTAAATATTGACTGAGAATGTGGAAGGGAAAAATCTACCATATTATTATTATTACAAACGCCACCTCACGTTATTGCGCGAACTATAACCTATGACAAATAAATATCGTGTAGAATCGTCAACAATGACGCACAGCGCCAAAGCGATTCCGAAAGACCCGCTGTGTGAAATTTTAGGGTTGTGACGTTCCTAGGGTTACAAGCGTGCAACTAATCTGTCTGCAATCTGGCGCGGAGGCATTTTAACCCAGTTTTTGTTTGCATAATTGTAAAATATTCGCACGATACCGGTGCACGGCGCGCAGGTGGACCGACATTAATGGTTATCTGCACATGTGTAATGGCCGGGCCCGCAGTGCAGCGCGGTCGGGCACTGCGTAATGGTTGTGTACCGTGTTAGCACAAATACGTTCTGTCCCCGTTATTAATCGGGGTTTTCTCTATCTCTGCACCGCCAGGCCGCTGTGTCGCTCACCACTCGATGGGTGGATGACTCAATTTGTATAAAATTTCTCGGAAATGAAAAATGTCAATATTTTTCAGAGAATCCAACTGTTACCTCGGGACCTATTCAAAATGCAGCCGACATTACTAACACTAGACTTGTAACTCCCGTAGTATTTACTGTAAGCAAGTTGGATCTCTCATCGGAAATACACATTTCAGCATTACGTTACTTACAAAATCATGTTAAGCTTTAATTCTATGTGCTCACTTCGAAATAATCTTTTAACTACGAATATTTATAACTCCGACATGGTTTTAGGTTAGGCATTTTCGATTCATAATTTAAATGTGTATCTTCAAAAATATTATGAACTAGATGTGTATATTTCATACATTTTATTTGTATTCAAATTAAAAATAGTCGTACTAAAAAATATTACAAGCGCTACAAAAATGTTAACTTTGTTTTCTTTTTATCACATAAATTATTCAGAAATACGAAATGTTTTTAACACAGTACAGTGTCGGATAAAAATCGACAAATTTGGGTTTTATCAAACTAAATAACTAACTTACCATCACGCCGTTTCCCCGCGGGGATAGGCAGAGAGAATAGAGCGCCACACTCATCTGTCCTAACACACAATCATCGCCTCATCCACATTCATACATCTTCTCATACAAGCTCGCCGATTGTTGAGGCTTCTAACAGAACCATCTTCCATTATCTGGTTTACCTGGTCGAGGTATTTCTGGTGCCATCAACACTTGCGTTATACATCTTACTCAATTATACATTACATTATTTCCTCATTTCTTCATTCTTCTGGGATGCATCGCTGCATAATATAAAGCGTATTGAATTCGCCCCGAATGTAGTCCGGCTCTCGGCAGAGTCTGTCAAGAAACGGGCGATCTCACCTCGGATCGGCTGCTCGCAGCGGAGCCGGGACCAGTCTCGATTACCATAAACACATTAGCTCGCCCCTGCCGCCGCTCCACCATCGACATCGACTATTGACTCACCTGATGATAATATATTCTCGCCGGTTATGTTTGTCTTTGGCAATTGTAAATTTAGCCGTGGCATACGAGAGTCGTTATTTTTTTATAGTATCTGGAATATAAACAGCCTGCGCCCGCTGCCGTCGCAGATAGCGGCCGCGGATCACCTATCGCGCCATCTTGAAGGAGCATCGCGTATCTTGAGAAATTGCCGCGGCTCGTGCGCACAGCACCAGGGCGCGGCGCAGGCAGACTAAATTGTCCCGCCGTTCATTCCCGCCTCATGTTTTGCGATTTTTTGTTTTCAATTTCAACTTTGATTTATTGACTCTTAAATAAATGCATCCAAAAATACTTTCTCGCTCGAGAAATGTCGATGCGAAATATTCACCGCCTCACGTTCACGCATCCTTTGTTCACGCTGGCATTGCTACCGCATTCGATCTGTTCAAATACCTTCGAGTAAACCGATAAGCAGGCGCCAGAATTAATAATTCATTTATATTAATTTTTTGGACACATTGATACAACTTATACATATATATTATAAAGGAGAATACATTATTATTGTGAAGTTATTCTGGCGTCTGCTATCGGTTTACTCAAATGTATTCGAGAATGGAACGACAGATGTATTAATTTGAAAAGTGTAACATATGGGTTCGAAAATTTGTCATCAAAAGTACTGTCGTTGTAGCATAGTTAGATAATGTACCTTCCCCGGATAGGAAAGGGATCCAGGTTCGAATCCCGGTAGAGTAACAACAATATTGTTGGATAATTTTGATACATTTAATTAGTATTTATAATATTTTTTAATTTCTTTAAAAGAAAACACATTTTACTTGTAAAATTTCACTTGTAGAACGCAGATGAACCTAGATGAATCAGTTAGAAAGATACTCAGAAAAAAATGTAGGCTTCGTAAAAATATTTGGGATACGAAATCGGAAATGTTTCTCGCCGAGAAAATTCCGTAAAATTTATCTTCTGTAAATTCTACACCTACTCGCGTATTTATTTGTTATTTCACCCCCTACTACAAAAATCGTGTTTTTGTCATAGACTCCAATATTTATCAGCTTATTTTACTGATAATTTTGGCCTTTACAGATATATACCCTGGGCCAGAGATGGTGAGGCTGCGACACGCGAGCGAAGTTCTTATTTTGTTTGCAAAATGTATTTAGTTTGACTAGTTTTTTTTAATACAAAATAAATATAATGTTGTGAACCCCTACACTATATACTGCACGATAGATGTATATTTATATGGTGCAGTAGATTTTGGCGCGGGTGAGGTAGAGGGGGTCTCAAGTGCACTTTTCTATTGTGTTTTATTGTGACTTGTATTGTCGTAATTTAAATTATTATCAATATATCATTATCACATTTTATATTATTATAAAAATCATAAACTGAGTATTGAAAAAAAAAATTGTGACACGTAGTACCTCATAAGTCAATACTGAGAACATATTTAATAATTTTTTTTATTATCATAATTTAATTCACCAGACACTCGAAGATTTTTTTAATTATACTTTTTTAATTATACCCACTTACGGAAAAAGGTTCGCCATCGCTGCCCTGCGCGGTGGCATCGCAGATTACTTCATCACCAAGTTTAGAGAATCAACATGTCTATTGTTGTGCCTACTTAAAAAGCAATTCTATTATTGAACCACATAGCTTCGGACTATGAGACAAATTTCGCTAATTAACTTATCAGCATAGGTACATATCTACCAGGCGTGGTCGCTTCATACACACTTTCGAATATCTAAGGATCGCGTAAATCCACAGATTCCAGCAACAGTGGATGCTATCATTGTTCTGTATCCACAAAGTTTGAAAGTATTCTACTATCGCGCGTGCGCATTCAGTTCCGCCTGTCAAGGTTTTCAAATACTATATACGTATTCGTTAATAGCATCCAACGTACAAAAAACAACTTTAATGCTTATGGGTATAATGCACAGAATAGCGCACATATTACGAAGCGAGTGGATTGTTTTGAGAAATATGTTTGTGTGACGCACTTTTGACAGTTAGACTTGTATACTTGAAGCCGAATTATTAAAACATTGAATATCTATTCAAATTTATCGCTGTAGCATAGTTGGATAATGCACCTTCCCCGGTTAGGAAGGAGATCTAGGTTCGAGTCCCGGTGGCGCAACAACAATATTTTTCGATAGTATTGATTTTATATGTATATCTTTCTAATTAATATTTAAAATATCTATTCAATTTGTCCTTTAAATTTTAATAATTAGATCTGTAATTGACGTTGCGGTGCGTAAAGGATTTATATAGCTAATTTGACAAGAATATTTTTTTTAGTAGTTGTATCTTGTTCGTGGGCCAGTCTTTAGATTTGTATGTTTGACGGAAGGTACAAACTTATTACCCAGTATCCCTTCTACCAAAAATCACTGACCGCCACTGCTATCTACCAACAAACCTTTTTTTCAATCGTATTTTTTCAAAAACTACTGCCCGGGGGTGCTAAAACACCTAGTTCCGTCCCTGGTTGTGAAAGATTGGAACATTGTATCTTCAACGTCCACAATATGCCAATGAAATAAATAAATGCAAATAAACGCGAGGAAAAAAAATACAAAATCGATGTCGCGTACGACTAAACAATATGTATTTTTGGACTATTTCGTGGGACTGAAAATTTATGCAAGTATTTCAAGCAAGTGTCTCGCCGCACTTGCGCGCGTGCGGATGTGTGCGAGTGTGTGTGTGTGTGCGAGAGCAGATTTGGTCGGTGATCTCAGATGGAGAATTACTCCGGCTTTATTGGCTAGGATCGTTTAAGGCACTTAGCCCGGTCGGTGCATCGTCCCTGCAGGCGTGGCCGGTGCGGACCGGAGTGCTGAGGTTCCGCTGTCCAGGGTGAAGAGTAGTCGCACGTACGACGAATACCATTTAAAACAGCTCGAGTCGTTGGTCTAATGGTTAAGACACTGCCGTCATGATCTAATTAATGGTCGAGGGATCGAACCTCACTCCGGGAGGCCATCAAGTAAATCCTATTTTAATAGCACAAGCGTAGCTCACTTTGAATATTGATGTGACATGTATTCCGTGTATGCATCTCTATTTTTTTGCGAAGAATACTTAAATTTCAAATAAATATGAAAATACTAATTAAATGTATTAATTAGAAAGATATACACATAAAATTAATTTTATCGAAAAATATTGTTGTTGCGCTACCGGGATTCGAACCTGGATTAATTTGAAAAGTGTAACATATGTGTTCGAAAATTTGTCATCAAAAGTATTGTCGCTGTAGCATAGTTGGTTAATGTACCTTCCCCGGTTTGGAAAGAGATTCAAGTTCGAATCGCGGTAGCGTAACAAGAATATTTTTCGATAAAATTTATTTTATATGTATATCTTTCTAATTAATATATATAATATCACACAGACCGTCTGTTCTGAATAATTTACTTCACAATAAGAATGTGTTCTCCTTAATAATAAATATTAAAATGATATCAAATGTTGGCACGTCATTTGTTAACGTGTTAGATCGCGAACATTAAAAAAAATCATACAATGTGCACACAAGGATGAGACTTGTCTCGATGAGAGGCCGAAATATGGCCCGGGTAATCTGCGAGGAATCTAAAACACACATTTTAAACGAAGTAATAAAAACCTTATGGATTTATACATCAACCCGATATTTCGACACCAACGCGAGACGCGGAGTCGACGCTCTCCGCTCAATTATTCCCGGCGCGTCCTCCGCTCTCCGGCCGCGCGGGGGTGCCGCCACGTTGCTCGAGCACCGCGTCTCTTCTTCCTGTTCGACGCATTCTACAAATAATTATGATCTTTTATTTTTATCCTCACGGAGGATGTTCCGCTTCCGATTACAATTCATCGCATTTAAAGCTTTCTCGTCATACTCGTTCAATTGGTTTTGGGTCCAGCGGTAAGACATTTGGACACAAAGAAACCAACATGTTAGTTCTAGTCCCGTTTCACTTGTATTCCGTGCACGTATCCCTATTTATAAAAATAAAAAAAATCTTGAAATACTAAAATCTTACTATTGAGGAGAACACATTCTCATTGTGAAGTTGTAATTATTCAGAACACAGGTATATGATGTATTCCCGGTAGTAACAACAATATTTTTCGATAAAATTTATTTTATCTGTATATCTTTCTTTTAGCAATATTTGATTATGTTAAAGAACACACAATTACTGTATTTTTACCTACAAAGGCACTGTTATTAAATAAATATCAGATATCTCATAGAGACGAAGCTATTTTTTATTATATTTAAAAGAAATGATATATAGAAATATGGGGTAATTACAGGGCTTACGACCTGTCTTCGGCTGACTTAAGTGATCACTTTATACATATATATATGTATTGAGTCCCTCAATCCCATAACATAATCAAATTTTTGAAAATTCTATATATGTTATTACATGGACTCACTTCGAGTACCACTACAACATCGCCATCTATCGACTAAATTTGATCATTAATTTTTTCTTGAAACAGCATATTATATGTCAACTCAATGAGAATCTGATTTTTGTCGAAAATTATTTAAAGCAATATTCTCTATCTGTAAAATGTTTTAACATATTATACTAGGATACTCCTGAAAAATCAATATTTTTTTCTTATTTTGATTAGTATTTTACATCTTTCAAATGGATACATTTAATTATTAGTATTAATTATTATTGTTAATTTGAAAATGTTGTTGGTATTGGCAGTAGCCGGTCCAGTCTATCGGTCGGGGTTACAGATATTATCATCGTGTAGTTTTGTATGAAACGAATCAACTTGACAAAATAGTGAAACTTTTTTAATAAAAATTTTAGATTTTTACCTGATTTTTTAAATATATTAATATTTTCATTAATATAATATCATGTTAAAATGTGTTTTTGGAACGCTGATAATAAAATAAAGTAATATAAGCAGTCGAGTATATTTCACCTTTGTCTATTACTGTCGCTTAGCTCACTTTACTTCGCGTTAGTCGTATCCACCTTTGCTTATAAATGTCATTTGGCTCACTTAAACTATAGTCAGTCATATTCACATGTTACGTTACACATACATATCAATATTCGGCTCGTCTTAACATGTGATTATTATTATTTTTATATATACATATCATGTTCTCATAATTATTATTAATCAACAATTAAAATGATATCTTCGTTAGAGTATGTAATTAATAATTAAAACACAATGACTAGGTTCAACTCATCGAAATTCTGTGATTACTAAAAAAAAAAAAAATTTCTCACAAGTACGTCCCGCAGTAAACTCATTTTACTCTGCGGTATCCGATCAGTTAAACATGGCGGACTTTTCCAAAAGTCACGTGACGCATTGACGTCAGACCAATCATTCAATATCTCGCTATTTTAGTGATGACAGTTCGTCCGATGATGATCTCGTTGTTTAATATACATTATTACACAAAAAACGAAAAAATTTCATCAACAAAGTGACAGATACCGAACGCATAGTCGAAAAAATCCATAGGTAATGTATAAAATAAAGCATATTTCATGATAATTTTTCACACCTGTAGGCATCTCCATCTATACTTTGACAATAGTAAACTTGACGAACGAACAACGCGCAAACGATTTTAACCACGGGCGTTAATAAAAGTAAAAGTTAGTAATGATCACACAACCGGCCCTAAGTAACATCCAACTTTGGTGACAAATTTGCATACAGGAGACCCGTTTCCATAGGAAGATTTTGTTAGCTGTGTTGTTCACTTCTAATTCAAGCCGATGACAATTGTGAAATGAGCCGATAAGTTAGTCTAATTCTGCTAATTCACTATTTTCAGCCTCTAACCAGATAGATGTTCATATTTTAAATACAATTCCCGCGTGAATATACTTTTTTGCTACGAACTTCAGGATGTTTAGAATGTTTAGAACGCATCCAACCCATCCTTTCCAGAACGTTATTTGGTTCATTTTACCTCGCACATTTATTTCGATTCTCTCTTCACTCACACGCACAGCGACCGACTGAGACCGAACTGTGGTAAAATTAACTATAGATATATAATTCAATTTGACCAAAATTATGGAATCAGAGGTACAAATTCTAAGACGGTTAGCAATGCGTCCATTAAATGTGCGTGAAATTCGTGGGCAGCCGCGTTCTCGCACTGTCGCCGCACCGGGGCGGGATGACATAATGCCGACGGGCCGCTGGGCGGCTCGGGGAGGGGGACGCAGGAAGGGACCGCTGTGGAGATGACCGCACCGCGGTGACACTTCCTCACTCAGCTGACTCAATTGTCCACAACGGGTGTAGGAAGACGGTATGAATGCCCGCCTCTCTCTTATAAATATGTAAATGCGTCCATTAAATGTGTTGTCAGTAAGCTTGAAATGCACGGAGATGGGAAGAAAGAAAACCAAATTCGGAGTACCTGAAAGAGCTTCCCAGAACCGACTACTCGATGGACTATTTTTCTCGATTCAAGCGACACATTGCACGCTCGAGATGACTGCGAGCCACGCAGCCATCGTGCATCGAGAATTAGTGAATCCGATACAGAGTCAAAATTTCAATGTCGGGATTAGTCAATTTTCGTTCCAAGATAATCCCTCATCCGCCGGATTGAAAAGCAGACCTGCAGCGACAGCGTCGACTGAACTTACAAAAAATGATTTTGAACTTTGATTTCGTGACTTTCGGAGTACCGGGTCTCGTGGACCCCTGGCTTGTTACATTTTATTATTACTTTTCTGACGCAGTGTCTTGTAACCTCTAAAGGAGGACGGACGGTTTTGGGGCGTTTAATTCGCGAGGGGACCGTTATATCATAATTCGAAAACACGTCGATCGTGGGGTTTTGGTGCTTGGGGTGGCCAGCATTAAAACCCTCGGAGAGATGTTTTATGAACTCTATAATTTATTTATTTATTTAATATTGTGACTACCCCTATTCTAATTTATTTTAAGTACATTTTAAGCACCGGTGTTACAATAAGGCTGCAACTGTACATAAAGTGCGCGCGCGTTAATTTAACCCTTTTTAAATTGCAATGAAATGATTTTTATTTGACATTTTTTACCTTTCCAATTCGTGTTTTAATATAAAATATTTATAATGGTCGAGGTGAAATTTTTTACGATTAAGGCAGTTAGTAAAAGAGTTTAGCCGCATGTAGGAGTATCTTGAAGAAGACTTTTCCTCCACTGAAAAGATACTAAAATTCATGATCAAAAATCAAATTAATAAATATCTCTGATCTAAAATAATTTAAAAACCTTTTCATTTGCAACTAAAATTAATACTCAGGGTATCGTAGACTCAGAGAAATTGTAAAAATCAAGTACGATTTAATCTAATCTTTAAAAAAAATACTAAAAATAATAACGCTAGATTGACGTATAACAAATTAAATGTGAAAACAAATGTTATTATTACGAATAATACGCCCCGAAACAAGTTTCACAATTCAGTCTCGATCTAATTTTGGTAACCAGCATTGGATCCCCTACTCAGAATGATATACGCACGAAAGAGTCGGGACACTCAAGACTCACGAAACCAACTGAATGTAAATATAATGCAACGTCATCGGCGGAATATCATGATTCAATCAATCAGAATTCTAATAACCAGATTTCAGAGTACCGAGGTTACGACAGGAGTGACGCCAATCGTGGAGTAGCACCGCGCGCGCAGGAAACTGGAAGATTGATTTAATGGTCATTTCTAAGAGTCCCGCTAGCCTCGGTGTTATATCGGGCAATCATATTGTCGGTGATGAACAACACACAATATAATATGGAGCACAACGATGTTGTGTCATATTAACAACCGGCCGTATCTGGGCAGATAGTGTTGGGCGCCACACCTTTGGCAAACACGAGGGCACACGTGACCAGGGTTACCACATGCGAAAATTAAAAAAAGGAGGACAACGTATTCTGAAGTCAATTGAAACGGAGGACATTTCAAAATTTTATTTTATTATTTTATTTATTATGTAAGACAACATTAATTTACTTACTTTCTTACCATCAAGCCGTTTCCCCGCAGGGATGGGCAGAGGATAGAGCGCCACACACAATTCTAACCTCATCCATATTCATACATCTTCTCATACAAGCTCAACGATTATTAAGGTTTCTAACAGGACCGTCCTCCAGTATCTGCTTTACCTGGTTGAGGTCAAATCTTCCGCGGACGTCCTTTATTTCTGGTACCATCAATACTAGCGTCATATACCATTATATATTCTTACCATTCTCTCCTCATTCATTCGTTCCATATGACCAAACCACCTAAGTGAACCTTTCTTAATCTTACTCAATTATACTTTACATTATTTCCTTATTTCTTCATTCTTTACTCTGTCATAAACAGATTTGTCACATATACATAAAATGATCTCATTTCCAGTGCATCCAGTCTACTTTCGTTATTCTTCTGTCAGATCCGGGCCTCACTTCCATACACCGGTGTCGGTACCAGGACTCCATTGTGAAGCGTTAGTCTTGCCTCAGTTGACAAGTTCCCTTTAGCTATAATTCCATTCAAAGCGCCGTTCACTTTATTCCGTTCCTTCCGATATCATTCTTACCCTTTACGTTTCTATCGAACAACTTCCCAAATACACAAACTCATCTACTTGTTCCAAACATTCATTACCTCCAAGTATTTAGCACGGTGTCTTGCTTTTCTCCTTCTCGGATACCGTCAATTTCGGCTTGTTGACATTAATAATAAGGTCGCTCTCCTTGCATGCATCGAACATTCTACTCACTAGACTCTGCAGTTCTTGTTCATCCAGCAATAAACAGCATACAATCAAATCGCCCATTTTTGCTCCTACATGCATACATTCCAGTTCTTTCACACAATTATCCATATACAAGTTGAACAACCATGGAGACATTACACAACCCTGCTTGACACCCTTTGTAATGTCAAACCATGGTGTTAATGATCCATCGATTAACGTCATCATAAATAAACGCGTTACATGTATCAGACACGTGTAACGCATAACCCCTGCACAGAACACGTTGGTACTACAAAGGTAATAAATAACTGTTGGCAATTATAATTCTAAATAGTATGTAGGCAGGCTTCACTACACTAATCATCGTCTTAAATTTTTCATTCAGAATGTTATTTATATCTCCAATTATTAATTCGCAATTTTGTCTTGAATTAAGAGATGCAGAATTCGGTACAATTTAGCATCCGGAGCATATTTAGACACCCGTTGATCCACAACTCAACTGCTTCAAGTCACACAATATTTAACATTTTTATTTTTCGAATATTACTAACTCTACCTAGAACATTTCCGATAAAATCTCTAAACATATATATATATCAGATTAGAGGAGTGAGATCATTTGCAAAATTTGTCGCACAGTTTTACGTCGTCAACGATACCGTTTAAATGTTAAAGAACGACCGTTAAGTATGTGAAGCAGTATAAACCGAAAAAGGAGGACATTCCTTCTTTTGGATACAGCATTGTATCTCCTACGAGTGACCCTAACGACCTAAATACCTGTAATTCGTCACGCTAAAGCCCAGATTCAGATAATCAAAAACAAGCACCTAGTTTCAGACTGCATGCAATTGTTATACCGGGCAAGGTCCGTGGAGAGAACCTTATGAACCTCCCTCCCACCTTGCTTTTTCCTTATAAAATACCATTTCATAGTAATTAACTAGTTTAAGATATTACAAGAATAAGCAAGCCGATGTTTCAGCTGAATAGATTACATACAATCCATTCTAAATGCGGCAGCACGCATAATATACGGAGTTTCCAAATTCTCTCATATAATATTCCTTTTATATGAGCTACATTGGCTTTGGTTCCCTGAAAGGAGTATAAATTGTGCTGGTTTAGCATGGCGTCTTTGTATCTTCAATTTGTATCCCAGACAATTTGAATGGTAGACGTCAGCCTCTACTTCATCCCCAGGAAGGGTTGTAGAACCGACCAACCGTTGTCAGAAGTCTAAATTTAGTGAACGGACATTTGCGGTGGCAGGCCCAAAATCGTGCAACTCTATACCCTCCGTCATAAGAAACAGTGCATCATACTTTATTTAAGAAGAATCTAAAACGCAAAAAATCATTTTAATTTAAAAAACAAAGATAATTGTAGAACTATAAACAGTTGATGTGTAAAGCGCCCTTGAGGTGAAAGTTTTTACGAAAATGGCGCTATACAAATTATCCAATAACGTACAGAACGAAAATTAAATTCGCTGCTGGGAAGATCTGAAGATCAGAATCTTAGCCTTGGCTCACTCTACCACGACCGGTTCTGGGCGATGTGTCGATATTACCGAAATACAACCACGCTTGTTGGTCTAGTGGTTAATACACTCGCCTAGTGATCTAGTCACCATTTTCTTTTATAAATTGACAAATGTACAGCCGTACAGGTGTGTCGGTGATGATTATTTGCTTTTTTGGCACAATGTAGTACACCTATACTGTCGTTTCTGGATTGTTGCGCCGTGTGGCTGCGTCCGTTGGACCGACTGCGGCAATCTTCATCAGGGATAATGTGGTACGAGACACGAACTGTAATTGTAAACAGTGAAGTCGCACACACAAGGCGTGATAACGAGGTAACATGCCGCTGGTCAAGAATCTGATCTGATGATGACTTTCACCAACAGCGAATGGAGATCTAGTCTTCATTTCGGGATCCCTGAAGTTTACCCGTTTTCGGTTCGGTTCGGTCGGCTGATTGGTCTAATACAACTCGCAGACGCAACAAATTAGCTTTAATTCATCTAGACTAGAGCAATGTGATATATATTCAATCCCCACGGTTTTATGAACATGTGCGCTCGGCATAAAACACACACAGTCGGATTAATTAGTTATTACTTTTCACGAATTAAAACTATTCGCCCGAGTCCAATAATAAATGACCTCCGGCCGTGATCCTTCTCTTGCGAGAGTCAATTAATCTGTCACTAAAAAGCGGACCACTGTGTTCCAGATAATGCGAGCGGTGAAGAGATCACAGTCTATATACAGAGATTAAACATAGTCGCATCTCCATTGGCTGAGGCCACCGAGTGTATAAAGCCATTTAAAGTGACAATCAAAAACAAATATTGTGGCCGTAATTACAACACCGCATCTGAGACGGTTCTCGCTGATCCAAACGTCTGGAAAGGTGTGAAGAGGGAGAGTCTTCTAGTTCGTTTAATATTTTGCATAAATTCCGGACACTCTCCGGAATTTATGCAAAATATTAAACGAACACACTCTGCTTTCGACACGGTATTACATGCCAGCGCTCAACAAAACGCCAATACTCCAACACATTAGCGACATCTGCCCAGATGATGAACCCTCGTCGGCCAGAGATGTTGGATACACGCGGCAGAACAGTCCTTAAAAAACTTAATACAGAAAAAAAGAGCCTTAATTTTATAGATTTATAGATATTTTAATAGAGATCTTATTTTAAAAGCAATTGGTAACAGTTATGTATAAAGAGAACTATCAGAAATTTATTGCTCAGTCTTCTCGTGTACCGTGATGATATATGTATAGCTTAATGCCATTTCAGAAAAATATCAAATATACTAGAAAAAACGTTTTAAAAATAGGTTCAGAGGTTCTCATGTAACGACGTAACAGATAGACTGCATTTTATGTACGTATGTAGAAATTAAAATTATCCATAAGAAAATGATCACATCTATACATACATAATAACTCAAAATCAATATATTTATCAGGGTATCAATTAGAAAAATTACGGATTATCATAAATTTGTAACTGAAGTAAAAAAAATAATAATATGTACACAGACTAACTGAAACATAAATTAACTCGAATATACTCCTTCTCTATACACGAGTCTTACTCTCATAGAGAAGAAACAAATGTTAAAATATAGATATATATATATATATATATATGTATATATACATGATTATTGAAATTGTACTATATTTTTAATATTAATAAAAAAGAAAAAAATAATAAATAAATAAAATAAAAATATATAACAATAATCGAGTAAATTAAAAAATTTCACAATCGCTGTTAAAGTTATCTGAAATATTCAACGACACATAGGTATGGCAAAAAGTTCTATTTCCTGACAAAATATGGAAAAACCGCGGCAATTTCACTCTCAACTCATACAAATCAATATTTTAAAAATGTATGGACGTTTTTAAGAACAATTTTATGACTGAACATGATTCTTTTATTGTTTGAAAATCCTTCACGTAAATAACTAAACGAAATAATAATCATGCACCTCGAATGCAAAGAACGGCCATGAAATCTCAAATAAATAATTAATTTAATTTAATTTATTTCTTACATATAATAAATACATTATAAACAATTCTTAAAGTATATAAAAAAAGGTGAACAATCTTCATAATGTAAGAGATGTTTACTGTCTCCTTAACTAGACCGAAGTCTGTACTAAAGGAAACAGGTCCATCCGTTCTGTCATACAAATATGAAATTAATTTTTATTTTATTTTTATCTAAATCAAAAATACTCACGATTGAGAAATTAATATAAAGAATATAAAGAAATGCTGTTCTGTTGGTGTGATCATTTCCATGAATCTTTGCTCAGTTTCCTTTCTGCCGACACCCAATAACCAGCTCCTGAGTTGTCCATCGAGAATTGTTTCATACTGCTCGGTAAAATGTTAAAGGCTTTGGGGGCCAGAAACATATGGAAGAGTTGACCAAAGTGTTTTCATTTTAGGCTTCACGGTGATCATATTCTTTTATGCTCTCGTAACATAACTATGAGATGGATACTAATGAAACACTTTAAAAACAATAAGAAAGTAAAATTCGCGAATTAGTAAAAGAGGAAGTAGACACTTCAATGATTTCATGCCTTTCTAATGTTATTCTGTTAAAAAACAGCACAGGTAACGACTCCATACAAAACGGATCAACCGAAAGGAATTTTCAATCCAGTAAATAGTCAATTATAAGACTTGAGTGATTCATTAGCTTAAAGACAGAACAGAGTAATCTAAATAGCTCGATGCGGCGAATACAAAAGAGCGCCATGGGTACAGCGGTTGTTGTCATGGTAGTTTTCAGAACTAAGCAATTAAAGTCTCTAATGGTTCACAGTTGGCGCTAACTGTAAAATAATGTTACCGTTTACGATAATCCAATTATTTAATTTATATTTGTTTCCCAAAATTTTTAGTAATGCAGAAGTTTTTTTCTTGTATGCAATTTCAATTTTATGGCCATCATGCGAGAAGGGAAAATAGCTCGGAGAAGCTTGTTGCGGTGGGCCACGTCGCAGGACGGAGAGGAAGAGGAAGACCCCCATCCGTCGGACCAAACCAGTGGAAAAGACAACAGGCACTTCTCTGGTGAGAGTCCTAAGATCGATAGGATGCTGAGAAAAGTGGATAATCAAGAGGGCTAGAGTTTATGGAGATCGCTAATCTGTCATGACGTGTACCAGGAACTCGAACATTGCAGATGCTTAAAAGTGAATCTCGAAATAAATCAGCGAAACCAAAGACAAAATTGTGTGTTTAGATTTAGTTTTGTATTAACGAAGGAACAAACTAAAGATACTTCGAAACAGGTTGTCGTTATACAATAAAACTCAATTTTTATAATATTAATTATTAAAAAGTCTAAAGTTATTGCTCCAAACATTAATTTATTATTTGAAAGCCATGTATATTTTTCGATAAAATTGATTTTATATGTATATTTTTCTAATTTATATTTAAAATATCGCAGACCTATGTCATAATTGTTAATTCTGGCGTCTCCTATCGGATTGCTCAATATTTGAGATTCCGTAAAAAATAAATGATGTAGATGGCTTTCAAATAATCGAACGACAGATGTGTCAATTTGAAAAGTTTAACACATAGGTTCGAAAATTTGTCGTCAATGCACTGTGCGCTGTAACATAATTAGCCAATGCACGTTCCCCGGATTGGAAGAGATCCAGGTTCGAATCCCTGTAGCAACAATATTTTTCGAAATTTTTTTTTTTTTTTATGTAAAGGGTGTCCAGCGGAAAAGTTTGAAGGATTTGCAGTTTGTATGGGTGAAACCGTAGTTACTTTTTCAAAATAACGTGCACTGTTTATTTTTTTATTCCAGTACATGCTGGAATCTTCCTTATCGATTTGCGCGGATCGCGCATAATTTCACTTCAAACTTGAGCCACACGGTCGTTGATGGTCCCGGAGGAGTTTGGTTAACCATTGTCCTTTCTTGTCTGAACTTTTGAACACAACATCAAATGAGTTGCGTGCTCGGCCCATCATTTACTCGTCGAATATTAAAGTGAGTACAAAAAGCACGACGCGCAATCCCCGCACTTTAAATATTGCTCAACCGCGAGCGCAAGATGCGTTTCCGACCAGTGACTCATTGCGATGGGCAAATCAGCAAATCACGCGCGTCGAACTCCCGCTTACCTCACCCTTACGGTTAACGAGCAATTACAATTTAATTTTGAATTTTTTTCACTGGACACCTTATATTATTGCATATCAAAATATAGATACCCAATTTATGTCTGATATTTAGAAATATATATGTACTTCACATATATTCGTTCTATTATGAGCCAATGTCAAAAGATTGACAATTGCCGGTAAACAGAGCCATCAATTGAATGAATAGTTTTAGTTAGAAGTTGTTTCAATACATATACGTTTACAAATAATATAAATGAGTGGATAAATGATTAACATAATTCATGATTAGACAGAACTATTAAAAGTAATCAAAACAATGTAAATGGCTTTCAAATAATGGAACGACAGATGTATCAATTCGAAAAAGTGTAACATACAGGTTCGAAAATTTGTCGTCAAAAATACTGTCGCTGTAGCATAGTTGACAATGCACCTTCTTCGGATTGGAAAAGAGATCCAGATCGGAATTCGGTAGCGCAACAACAATATTTTACGATAAAATTTATTTTATATGTTTATATTTATAATTAATACATGTAATTAGTATTTAAAGTAATGGTTCCGACTCGTAACTTTCCTTAAATCACGAAAGGTTAAGGTTGATAAACTAAAAGATAGGGAAGTAGCTTCGGAGTATACGCAGGTAGTCGGTAGACGGCAGGCTTGATCCCACGACTGGACCGTGCTCGTTGTGTAAGTCGGCCGGGCGACTTAACCGCGTATTAAAAATGAGATGACGGAATGGCACACAATGAGTGGCAGATCGTTTTTGGGTCACCGGGCCGTTGCGCCATCTGCAACGCCACTGAGACGCGACGGATTTGTTCAAAATTCTGGCATCTCTGGACGATGATAGCGGATGGTGGAGCCACGAGCGCTGCCGTCGGGGAGACTGCGAGCGAAGAGTTCCACCGCGAAACTGGAGACTGAAACACGAACTAGCGGACAATATTCGACGGCATCGGCATTCTAGGAAATTGGGTCGGATTTACTTATTTAAAAATGACAAATTGAACATTAACGTTAGAAGTTATTTTAAAGTAAAGTACGAAAATGGTAAACATGTCAGATGTCTGTGAACAGTGATGAGAAAAAATGCTACCCTTGACTCACTGGTGTGATTGTGATTGATATTCGATAATATCAGTGATTGAAAACTGTGACTGCGATCACAGCTTAATTACTAATACGCGTGCGCCGCACGATATCACAATACATGAATTAACATGTAAAAAAAAAACGTCATTTTGAGCATATTTACTTATATTATTCAAACTTCATATGCGTAAATAAAATATTCTAGCATATATAATTAATTTAACATCATAACAAATGAAAACCCTTAAAAAATGTGAGTATATTTTTCGGGTCAAATTCGTAAAACGTTTTGACAGAAACTACTAGATGGCGCTTATCAAAGTTAACAATCAAATATAAATACAATAAAAAAATGAATCACGAATCATGATATTTCCAAATATTCAATCCCTGATAGTGAGTGTGACTCAAATGTATCAGTGATTGACTCACAGTTCGTGATTTTGAGCTCATCACTGCCTGTGAACTCTCCAGGAGCTAATGATTACCGACAGCACGCGTGGGGATTCTCACGTACTTTGGACAAGTTGCCAGAAAAACGACGTAAGTTTAAAGAACTCCGTCATCACATGTTCATCAGGTTGAAGAAAAGCGAGCAAGAGGACGGTCTCCTACAAGATGGATAGACCAAATAAACAAGTCAACAGGGTTGTCTCGACACGCTACGATCACCGGGAGGAATGAAGACGCCCCAAAGATGAGACTCGATCACCTCACAACGCGCGACGTTCGATTTGACAATAAGATTCGTCACGTGTCTACTAAGGTCTCCTAGAACCATAGACATCTACAACTATTTATCCCGTTGTAACGATTGCTTAGGAGATTCAAAATTATCCAACCCACAAGCATCAATGGACTGACATTTGACGTACAACAAGGGTGAAGAGAGGCGCAAAATTGCTCGGTGAGTATACGGTAGATTACGAACGGCGTGAGTTGTCTCCGTAGAAACAAATCTTAATTTATAATTCATTGGATACGAGAAACAAGAAGAAGAAGAAGAAGAAGAAGAAGAAGATGAAAGCCTCAAAAAATGATATGAAGCGTGGATGAACAAGGTTGTGTATAAGATCGCCAGATAAGACGGCCCAGGATCCACCCCACATAGAGACGTCACCATCACCAGCTGCCCATTTTAGCGGGAATTAATGACTAATATCCTCGCCAGTGGGGGGTAGCGACTAACCAGCCCCTGGTAATCCAGTCTTATCAGTATTCAACAAAGAATGCATCACCCTCCAAATCCAAATTGATAAGCACACGCAGCTCGATCTAATCACCGATACGGCATAATAGGATGGGGGAGGAACGTACGTCACGCATTCGAAGCTATTAATCACAATTCAAGAGACACGAGAGATTATCTAACTAAATTGCTCGAGTACCATTTTATGAGAGAACACTACCAAACGATCGCCATCTCAGCCCTGAGGGCAAAGCCCATGTGATGAAGAAAGAGAAAGAAAGAGAAAAAAGAGGGGAAAAATTAATATTAATAACTAAACATTACGCACTTAATTAAATGTACAATTTTTAAAGCCTAGAACTGGTGCGTGCTGCCTATACTTAGATACGGCGCCGAGACCTGGGTTCTCATCGCCAACGTCACACATTAAAAGTAGTCCAAAGAGCAATGGAAAGGCTTTGCTTGGAATGTTTTTGAAATATCGAGTCCCTACAAATAGTAATTTCAGTAAAGTAGTTAGTATATTACCCAAAAAAAAATATGCACAGTAAACATAACTGTTTATTAACAACATTTTATAGAATTAATGTCGTGTAACCAACAAGAGAGCCCTAGCTGTTAACTATCAAACAGATTATGGGGATAAAATGTCAGTTAAGCTATTGTAAATGTGCGTGTGTGAGTTAATGTAGATAGACGCGTGAGAGGTGGATGCCCAAATATTCATCCATCACTCACGTGTTCGATTGATAATTGCGTAATGTATTGTGTATGTGTGGCCAGAGAATGTTATGTGAAGGAAACACTATTCACGGTTAACACTCGGTTTATTGTCAGATACATATTACAAGTATAGAGTAGATATGCTGTATAATAAAATTACTAAACGCGTATAGTTTACGGAGGCTCGCATTGTGAAAATATATGTTCGATGGAGCGGCGGGCATTAGATGGATATATATTCATCTAATGTATATGTTAAATAAAATAATAACTTACTATTAGTTAGTGGTAGTTAACTTAGATAGATAGATAGATATAGATATATATACCTATGTTAACTACCACTAACTAATAGTAAGTTATTATTTTATTTAACATACCACTTGTTATGTACATTGATATATTTGTCGAGATACGGGAAGTATGTGTATTAAGATAAAAAACCAGCGAACTGCTTCTAAAATATGTAGGCAGATCCGGATTATGTGCTGGTTACTATTGTGGCGGACGTGACATACAATTGCCGTTATACAGTGCCTAAGAATACTTGTTCTTAGGCACTGTATAACATGGGAATTCCATCCTGAGTGCATAGCACTTTTAGCCGCATGATATACCTATAGTCTGTAGGTAGATGCACCATCTCATGAATTGTCGGATAATTATATAATTAATTTAATAAATTATTCACATTTATCACACCACGCACAATAAATAAGGGGTTGATTTAATTCAATAACCTTTATATTTTTACAATATTAAAACAATCCCGTCTTTGTTAACTTTAATTATATATTGAAAATATATTTCATTTTCGTAGAAAGCAATCACTTTGTGATTTAACATATTATATTAAAAATAAAATAACAATAACTTTGTATGACACCGCGAAATTTATTATACGTCAACCGGTTTCGTTTATCTCAAGCTTCATCAGGACGTATTTAAAACTGATCATAAATACCAAAAGAGTACACTTATATATTTATGAAGCTTTAACGTATAATAAATTTCGTGGTTTCATACAAAGTTATTATTTAATATGAATATATATTTCTTGGACAATTTTCGTAATATCGGATGGAGACAGAGAGAAATGGCGATCCTCGGGAGTGAACTGTTTCAAGTAGTGAAGAGACCCAGACTGATTCAAAGCTGTATATTTTATCATCGCACCTACAGCGCGAGTGCAAACGATGATGGCGGGTGGGATAGTAAAATGAAGAGTAGTTCCTCTAATTGCATTACGATAATAACGGTAATCCAGGTACAGCCGACAGATAACAGTCAGACGAGCGGAAGATTTGCCGTTCCGCGCCGCTGTTTGGCTTCGGTCGATCTGGGTCGGCGGCGCACGCCAGCCCGACCGTGGACACCGCGCACTGACGGCGACGATTGCTGGTAAATCTCCCGAGAAAATACAACTGATTAAAAATTACCTATTAAGAAATTAAAGGAATCTCGGAAATTTCCAAGAATTTATTAGGGTGTGGGTCTCTCGCTGGGGGTTGCTGGGATGGACGATATCGGGAAGGGCAGTGGCTAGGGAGACCTAACGGATCATTCTACCGGCTCTCCCTCGCACCTCTCGCGACCCGAACGGGGTGTGACCGAGTTCTGCGACAGCAACACATAAATGTGATGTCTACCCTCCCCTTTTGGGGGTGTATGATTCTACAGCTTCTTTCTGGCTGCCTTTTGAATTTAATGTGATAACGAGTCTCGCGTCAAATTGTACAGTTATGGCTCTGGTACGATGATACCGGAGCCAAACTGTAATGGTAATATGATGATAATGTTAATAATGACTGAATGTAATGATGACGAATCGAAACGAGAGTAAACAACTCTTAAAACGATTCAGGATAGGGTGGAAATAAATATAGTCGATTAAAAAAGCCGAAAAGTCTAAAAATATGACGACTTTGGTCGCAATAAGAGTACAGACAATACAAGAAAAATAATTTTAACATGGCGTCCTGCGCCAGCGATAAACTTCAAGGAATGTCAAGGAGGTCGATAGTAGAATTCCTTCCGGATGATTCTGTTTTTGTCGTAGATGACGTATTGCGCCCCGTTTCAGGGGCTTCGATTAATATCACTATTTTGACAAAAAAAAAAAAAATTCGTTAAGAAATATGTTTCTATCTTGTTCGCACTAGTCGACACAGTGATGTTCGTAACATAGTGAATAAATATTTGTCGGAAACTTTGTTCATCACGGTAATTTAGGCACAAGCTATCAGAATATATGATATCTGTACACTCTTGGATGGTTTATCTAACGTATGGCAATAAGCATACCTTTCGTCATACTATCAGCCGCACTCGTGTCGGACTTACATTTTTTTGTTATCTTGTTTATGTTTACCAACAGAGCTTACGAGGCTGGCAGTGCTAGAGGAGATTTCATACATTGTTTAAAATTCAAAAATGGCTTTTGGGTTGTTCCCAATCAATCTCTCTCTCTTTCTGCTCATCGACTTCATTTTGAAACTCTAAACTATACACGTATAGTAAATACGAGGTGTGAAAGTCTATAACATTTTGCCGAGCAGTATGAAACAATTCTCGATGGACAATCTAAAACACCATCTCAGGAGCTGGTTGTTGGGTGTTGGTAGAAAGGAAACTGAGCAAAGATTCATCGAAATGATCACATCAACAGAACATAATTTCTTTATATTTATTTTTCTGTTTGGCATACTGTTTCAATCATGAGATAGCGAGAGAATTTTACTTATTTATTATGTTATTAGAATTCTTTTAAAATCCTGTTTACCTCATTCCCAATAATCTTGGGTTAGATAAAATATATATATATATATTAATAATGGTTTTTATATTTATATGACAGACAACGGATGAACCTGTCTCCTTTAGTACAGACTTCGATCTAGTTAAGGAGACAGTAAACATCTCTTACATTATGAAGCTTGTTCGCCTTGTATATTCATAAGAATGTTTATGATGTATAATATGTACATATATTAAGAACATGAACAGAATAAATAAATAAATGGCTGTGTGTGACGTAATTATACCGAAATCACATGAATGTGTTTGAACTAATACTAACAGTTAGTCAACTATTGAGAATGTAACAGATACCTGCTACGCGCTTTGGGGTAAAAATGAGCCATCGAAATTGAAAGCACTCGCAATGAAAGACTTTCTGGCCAAAAAAGCGATTACCCAATCAGATAATGCTCGACACTGCTCCATGTGATTTGTGGCAATTTCCTCGTGATTTATTTAACGTATCACAGGAATTGCGGATAACGAGTTACAGGCCCGCTTCCAGAAACGGTGACAGTGTATAGATGCACAAGACGAGTACTTTGAAGGCGACAGCAACCATTAGTTTACGGCGCATTCCGGAAATTAAATTGTCACACCTCGTAAATACTGTACAAGACAGCAAGCAGGGTCGATGGACGGGTGGGGGTGTTTCCCCTCTCCCGGCAGGAGAGAGATGTAAGGCTTCCATCCACGGAGGGCAGCAGGCATCGAGGATTACATCTCGTTAAATTGGTTTAAAAAATGCAGTACTATTAATTACTAACATCGGATCGCCCGGAACGAAGACCTGTTAAGAAATGAAAGGAATCTCAGGCATTACCGGGATTTATTAGGGTGTGGGTCTCCCACTGGAGGTTACTGGGATGGACGATGACGGCATTCCGCTGGCTCTCCCTTGCACCTCTTGCCTAAACGTGAAACTCTCGGAATCGAAACGAGTAAACAACTCTAAAAACAATTCTGGAATAGGGTGTGACTATTTGGGGTTTCCTTCATACTAACATAAAGAAGGAACAACTTTTTTCACAGCTAACCGAAAGGAGATATTTGTGCAGTTCTGGCCACCAGCATTTTTAAATCAGTGCAACGGATTGCGTGGGCGGTACAGTTACTGGGAGAGTCTGTGACGACGCTGAATGCCCAGATAATGAACTCGCGATATATTTTATTTTTGTATAATATGTATACTTAGCTTGATTTTCTTTCTGATGACTTAAAAATCACGTACAAAATTAAACGGAGGTCGAAATACAGGAAATTTAGCTTGTAAAAAAAATACACGTACATAGTTCAATCCCATTTCACTTTGTCCTTTTTTGTTTCGTTTAAATTCACGGGATGTCTTGCTGAGCGGAACTGACACGAGAATAACAACTCCTATAGCGGTTTCGGGAAAGGGTGGTATTTTTTTTAAGACATTAACTCTATCTATAAATGTGCTTTTACTAGCTTTTCCTCGGGCGTCCAAACTAAGAAATCTCATCTTCCGTCGACTAGATAGATCCACGCTGTAATCTTCCTCGGACAATACCCAAATTGAATCAAATATATATGAAACAAAGGTGATGGTAAATGGCATTACTCAGTTATGTAATATATATAGAACGCTTTCATTCTCGATTTACCATTCCGGCGACACGCGTGCACACGACTGACTACGGGACTAGGTCTCTAAATAGAGCGGTTTGGGTCTCGGACCAAAATCCGGAAAAAGTGGAAACTCCGCACTGAAAACCGGAGAGGGGCGTCTCCCAGCTCGCTGGACTGACCCACAGTGGATTGATTTGAATCTTAACACCGTAATGAGGTTCAATTTTGAGGCGCGACTCACCCGCAGGATAAAGCTCACTTAAGCATCGCCACTTTCTACGGCAGTTCAGCGGGGACGATAGCCGGGTGACGGGTGACAGATGGCGGGTCAACTCTCCCTAATGAGGGCAATTCAACACTCCGCACGGGGGATAATTCACTCTTCAGGTCCATGGCAATACCGCCGTGCGGGCGTGCCCACCGCCGAGACAATCATACTCCCAGACGAATTCCCCGATAAAAAGGTCGCAAGCCCGCGTGGACCATTTAAAAATTACATTCCACGCGGCGCGACGCTTTCGGTGGGTGCGTAAAATTTCACAACCTATTTACGGCCTTATTTTCTGTTACAATTATTATCGTCGAGCGAGATTCTCCTTAAAGGGTCAATGCAAGTCAATTGGTTCGGAGCGTCATTACTCGCCCCGTATCGAGGATCGTGCATCGACAAAATAGCGCCGCCGGTGAAAAGGGGGGAAACCATCGTTGAGACAGCGTCACTCGACAAGAGGCGCGTGTTGACTTTTCGATCAGTAGTCCGCGTCTCGAGGTCGTCGAGTACAGAAAGTGGTGTACTATTATTGACAATTATTGATCTGAAGTTGGTGTCGATGGCGACGGATGGCGGATGGGTGACGGTGCAGGTGGCGCCGCCATTACAAATAATTCATTAATGGCCGACGGCATTCCACGTCTCATTCCATACATTCAATCATAATAATTGACTGTGGGAGCATCACACTCCATTCCAGCCAGTATCAAATGCGAAAAGCGGATAAATATTGAATTTTTTCTTAAATCTTTCAAAATAAAGATGCGACCGTAAAAATATATCACGAGTTGCTAAAGATATGGAAACAGGATTAACTTGGAGAGCCACTGGTTGGATTCGAACCTCCAACATTTCTTGTCGAAGACAGGCATTGCGTCTTTATATGGTGTAAATCATGACTAATTGATGTCTCCGGCGACATTCCAACGTGCTTTAAGCACAACGATGTAACAAATTCGATTCAATGACCATTGACCAAACTTATTTCTAGAGTGGGACCCCACTCGGGGAATATTAAATTTATTCCATTCCACGATCCATTTGACGTGAATGACGTGTGTCAACACCTATTGTATAATATTTTAAGGGTAGATAGATAAATATTAAAAATATGAGTAGAAAATGTTCAAACTGCATGTGCCTAACGTCAACCAAATCAGAGATACAATCATGCTATTATTTAGATTAATTGAAATATTTTATTGTTTCAAAATTATATATTGAATACAAAAAATTTATAAAAAGTCGTCGATCTTCAAACGGTCAGACTATTTTTTGTTAAATGATTTGGGCAAGATATAGAGTGTGATGGTATTCGAGAAGGAGGAAAGCAAGACACCATGCAAAATACTTGTAGGTAATGAATGTTTGGAACAAGTAGATGAGTTTGTATATTTGGGAAGTATGTTTGATAGAAACGGAAAGGCTGAGAATGATATCGAAAGGAGGGTGACTGTAGGAAATAAAGTAAACGGCGCTTTGAATGGAATTATATCTAACGGGAATTTGTCAACCGAGGCGAGACTAGCGGTGCACAATGGAATCCTGGTACCGACACTGATGTATGGAAGTGAGGTCTGAAGCTGGCAGAAAAGGAACTAAAGTAGACTGAATGCAGTGGAAATGAGATCACTTAGACGTATTTGTGGCAAATCTATTTATGACAGAGTAAAGAATGAAGAAATAAGGAAAGAATGTAAAACTGATGTTAGTATAGTGAGTAAGATTAAGAAAGGATCACTTAGGTGGTTTGGTCATATAGAAAGGATGAATGAGGAGAGAATGGTAAGAAAGATGTATGACACAAGTGTTGATGAAACCAGAAATAGAGGACGTCCGCGGAAAACTTGGCACGACCAGGTAAACCAGATAATGGAGGATGGTTCTGTTAGAAGCCTCAACAATCGGCGAGCTTGTATGACAAGATGTATGAATGTGTATGAGGCGAGAATTGTGTGTCAGGACAGAAGAGTGTGGCGCTCTATCCTTTCTGCCTACCCCCACGGGGAAACGGCGTGATGGTAAGTAAGTAGAATAATAATGTAAATATCGCAAATATTTATTTCTAATTAAAGTCTAAAACGATTTTGTAAAAATCGCACACAATAATATTTTCCGCAACTGAACAGAATTTTTAACATTTTCCGCTCGTAATTTAATCAGGTATTCGCCCATAAAAATAGACTAGATCTGTTACACCCTGTAGAAGCACGATTCATAATGTTAATATGTGTGAGAACTGTCACTTTATAAATGTATATGTATGTGTGTGTGTGTGTGTCATGAAAGTGAGTAGATGAGCGGTAAGGGACGACCCTTACAAGAGGCCGTCTCTGGGGGGAACAGCTCTCTTCCATCACAGCTTCTTCTGAATAACTAGTCTATCTCTGAATGTATAATTCACAACACTGTATAACGTGTTGAAATAAACGTTTAATATCGTTATCTGAAAAGACTGAGATTCACTCACAAGGAATTGGGACCCAAATAATTAGACAGTAATCAGAGGATATATTCCCCAAGGGAATCTGGTGGTAATCTAAGAATTATCACAATACGATACAACCAGAAGATGTAACTTCGCCCGTTCATTTTTACGGGGCAGGATATGTATAAAACGCACGAGGATCTAAGACCATCAAATTGTCTCAACTGAATTTAATTTAATTTAACATTCGAAAAGCAGTATTAATTCATTCTCACGGTGTTTGTGAAATACCATACGGCAGGACCACTCTATAGACTGGCTTCACGTCCTCTCTGGGATTGTCTTGTGGACTTCAATGCGATTGTACGGAACGCGGAGCTAAATATTACCAAGTGTGTAATTAAATTTGAAATGAATTTACACACTATTTTATCAGTACAATTATAACGATCCGATTAGGTGCCGATAATAACAGATAATAATAAAAGTTTGCTCGTTCGATCCGTTCCGAGTGAGAAAATATATTTAGTTGTGAATCAAAATGCCGCACCTCGAATTCCTAAGAATTAAAAATTTACTGAATAAACCGAGGACTTCTTAAGCAGAAAAATTACATAATGAAACGCATCATCGAATATCTTTTGATCGGGTTTTAAATCTAGAAAACTTTGAATGTATAAAGATAAATTAACCAAATGAAAAATCAAATATTAAACACAGCAACCAAATTTGTGATATTTTAATGCAATTAAAAATACGCAATTTTTCGTGTTGTTAGGTAACGCAGAATAAAAATCAAGTGGGGAATACATCAAACGTGGAATGGTAGAACGGGAACCCTTATTTCGGTTATGTAATTTAATTTTAAATGTAAATTATAAATATTTATTAACGAAAACATATTATTATACTTTTAAAATTAGCAATATTAACTTGGTGATTAAAATTCATATTGTTTATTTATTATCTTAGTTTTATTAACCACAATTGAGTTTAAAAAACATCTACCGGTTTCGGAAAACGCCTTTTCCTACTTCAGGATGTCATAACTAACTAAAAATATAGCATTGTTTCTTCACCAGAATCTATTTTTTTTAAATTTAAAAAAAAAAACAACAATTATTTTAAAAAATAAATTTAGTACCTAACTCAAATTGCTGCTCAATACAAATTTAGTCGAATAATTTTTAGGAAAAATTTTTAGAATAGGACTCGTAGTTAAATTTAGTTGGCTGTTTAGAATTTCCCGATTACTTTTACATCCTTTACATCTCCAACGATTCCAAATTATTTAATTTGTGACCTACACCGTTTATATGCAAAATTGACAATCCCAATTTTTATTATATATGTCTTTCTTACTGATACATTTCATTCGTATAATAAATATTTAATTACATTAAATGCTTTCAATATAAATATGTTGTTAAAACTGACATCGGACGCCGGTATTGAGCGGGAAATTACAAAATTTTTTCAAAACTTATAAACGATAGCCGATCGGTTCCTGTTATTGGCGTTAATAAGAGTATTCATAGATTTCAGTCAATGTACCCGATGAACCCACGCAAAGTTGAGGAAAATATATATATTTTTAAAATTAAATAGGTCATACAAATGAGAAATCCGTCGAACAGTGTTTAGAATGCCGATACGCCGGGGAACAATGGCTAATGGGCGCCGGGCACGACAGTAGGTGAATCGCGACCCTCGTCTGCTGGCTGATCTCACCACTTCAGCTCGAGCCGTCTCGCTAACTTTATAAAGGTTAACCGTCAAAATACAATGAATGTACATTTTATTACGTACTAGCGCAGAAAGCAATCTTCCTTTACTATATTTAAAAAAAAAATGGAAACTGTCTACATCAGTACAACCTAACATATCCTTATTATCGCCACTCTAGCGACGACAATAATTATTGTCAATACGTTAGTGTCTTCGATAACACTGCTATGATGGGATATCGATATCTTTCAACGGCGTATAATTACAGCCACTAACTATTCATACCTACAAGTATATTAGAAAAAAACATATTTTTTTAAACTAATCAAAGTAGTGTATACAAATTTTGAAATAATATTTATAACTAACCACAAACTTAACCCATAAACAACAAGAATATAAATATGAATAAAATACATTAGTTAGAAAGATATGGATATATAATCAATTGTATCGAAAAATATTGTTATTGCGCCACCAGGATCCGAACCTGGATCTCTTTCCTAACCGGGGAAGGTGCATTATCCAACTAACTATGCTCTTTCAAATAATGGAATAATATCAAAAAGGTAACATATAGGTTCGAAAATTTGTCGCTAAAGATATTGTCGCGTAGCATAGTTGTATAATGCACCTTCCCCGGTTAGGAAAGAGATCCAGGTTCGAATCCCGGTGGCGCAACAACAATATTTTTCGATAAAATTGATTTTATACGCAAATCTTTCTAATTAATATATTTAATTCATATTTAAAATATCACAGATCTATGTTCTGAATAATTACAACTTCACAATAAGAATATGTTCTCCTAATAACAAGAATATAATTTCAGAGCAGACACGTGCTCCAGAAAACCTCAAAGAAAATATGAAATAATCTCGCAATAAGCAGTTGAAGCCGCAGCGGATCGAGGAGGTAGGAGAGGAGAAGAACAAAACAGATACCGACACGAAATGAAAAAAGATGAACAAAATGTTTTCTGGAGTTGTAATATCTTTTAATTAGGTCGATCGGTGTACCGCCAATCAAAACGGAACCGCGCCCACCGTCGAGGCTAGGCGTCGCAGTGCCGGGCTCGCTAAAATATTAAATTTTGAAAAATCATGTCTTGGAAACGAATCAAAACGAGACACGATTTGAGAAACAGGGTGGCCTTCCTCGAAATTCAGTAATAACGCTAATGTATTGAATTTTAGCAAAACAGGCACCGGTCAATTTCAAAGTTAAACTAAAAGTGACAAATGTGAACTGATCACAGATTATAGTCAGTATGTCAACAAATGTTCTAGCATTTTCTAAAGGATATGTGAGGTAATGAAGAAGTAAATTCTCGAATCACCGAGTGTGATTGATAATCGATGTTATCAGTGTTTAATAATAAAACACGTAATATCCATCTGTCTACGCTCCATACACCCTTTGCAAGATCTAAGCGAAATTTTGCGTAGTTACTCTTTAGGACCCTGCTCAAAACACAGACACCCCTCCCCTCTCTCTCCGTCCACCCATTCCTTTATATAAATACACGTGTTCAAATTTTGTCCGGTTGCACTCCAGGATTCTGAGGAAAGTATAATTGTCATTATTAAAAGGTCCCTAGTTCAACATCCGATAGTCCATATTATTTTAATGCCATAATTTATTATGATTATTTTTTAATATAATATTTTTAAAACAAGCACATCATTAAGGTTTAAAAAGAAATTAAATAAACACTTCAGAAGCACACAAGTAGACAGTAAATAAAATATTATTACAGTGTAACTCCCTCTCCGAGCACGAGAGCTAGTCTCTTTTTTGGAGAGGTAAACGAAAAAAAAAAATTAAATGTCTAATACATAAAATAATAATAATAAATGATAGGTGATATCATATTAGTCTGCAGAACCTTCATAAGGTATCTATAGAGTAATTCGAGTGACGAAGAAGTGCCCGTGTTAGAGTGAATGCTCGAGATTTACAGTTACAAAAGATGGGCGACGCGGCTCATCACGTATTAAAATGACTTAATGAAATGAAGACACATTTAATATTAAATGTGAACTAAGATTATTAAATTTTCAAAGAAAGCAAACACGTCGTGGCTTGATATATTATAATTAAACAATAGAATGTTTAGATTTAAACTACTTTATTATGTACATGCACTAAAGTCAACTAGTTTCGGATAATTAGGATTATTAAAGTACATACGAATACAATTTCAGAAAATATCAAATCAAAACCCACAATAGTAAATCAGTGATAAAAATAACTAAAATAAAACAGATAATCACAGACTGCAAATCGTCCCAAAATGTACGCAAAACATTGAGACGAGAGGTGGCAGCGCTGACTCACCTTGCGGAAGGCGAAGAGTTCCCGCTGCAGTTTCTGCCTCTCGGCGGAAGGCTGCTGCCCCTTGCCCCTGATGAACTTCAGCATCGTATCACCTGCAAGCGACAAAAGTACACATGTACATCGGGCTGCCAAATTCAACCTACCAAACAATATACACATATAAATGCAGATCACTACGCAAACAACTTTGCAAGGTACGTAGAGAGAAATGAAATGGTTGCAGGCGATCCTCGTCCATCGCTCGTTGCACTTACCTATTACGTATTTCTTCTTGAAGATGTCGCAATGATGTCAAAATAGGAATAACTTTTAATTTGATCTCATTTCCGACACCTTAAAGCAAACTATTCCACCAGACATGTCCACCTCGGCGATCTTCCACGAGAACTGGATCCCTCGAGTCTACCTTATACCAGTTCAGTTGCTTGTAACTTAGAATGAGGAACTGTGTAATGGAAACGTTTTATTTCTTGTTATTTCGTGTAACAAATAGACGACAAATTATCCAAAACAATAAAAAATACAGCAATCCATCATTGATAACATACGGTGTTCCACAGGGAACCATTTTAGACCCTATCTTATTTCTGGTATATATTAACGACTTTAAATAATGGAAAAATAATCACTTTCGCGGATGACAGTACTTTGCTTCAAGGGTCTCAGGAAGAAGTCAATACTCGTGCACAGAAAGGGTTGGACAAGGTGAAAAAATGGTTCGACACGAATCTACTATCATTTAACACAAAAAAATCTAAATATATATGTTTGCATTAAAGAAAAAACATCGTCACATCAAAATCCTACGCTAATCGTACATGACTGCAAAACAAACAAGAACACGGCTTCCACATGCCAATGTGAAAAATTGACGAGTTAAAATTATTCGACATCTGGGAGTACTGATCGATGATCATCTTACTGGAAATAACACGTATATATTGAACCTGGCTAAACCCATAAGACAACTAATGTACTTTTTTTTAAAGAAATGCGATGTATAATTGTATTAAGATCGGTGTACTATGCACTTTGCTACTCTTTAATTAACTATACGATTTTAGTTTGGGGAAGAGCACCAAAAACAATATTAGAGGCGGTCAAAAAAAAAACAAAAGACAATTCTTTGAGTAATAAATGGCCGTCCTTTTAGATATCCATCAGATCTTCTATTTAAGGAATAGAATGTTCTAGACGTAGGATTAATTTATATGTTGAGACTCGTACAATATTTCCATTCGAACTAACTCACCCTAAATATAAATCATGGTCACAATCCAAAACAACTAATAAACATCTACACGCCTGTTCCGAGAGCAACAACGATATTCTTTCAACGTTTCTATATGTTATTAGCTCCGAAACTATACAACACACTTAACACTGACTGGAAATCGTTCACTTATAAAAAAAATTACACAAATATGGACTCAATACATGATTACATGGGTAGAGATCAGTCAGAAGCGTCGCTATTCAACATTCCAGCTTAATAAGAATACTATACACTAATGATTCACTTTACATCTAAAACGCATTCACTACACTAGTTTATATTTTTATTAAATATATCTCTGTCGAATCTTACTCTATCCTTTTAATTAAATAACACCGCAACACAGAAAAAAAACTGTCTACTTTAACACAGACGATAGTCTAGAAAAGTAGCCAGTACAGTGCTTTATATATCAGAGGTGGATACTCCACACAGTAAATTAATAAGTGTATCATATCGTTATATGATGTATAAAAAATGTATGTCAAATAAATAAATATGGAACCGTTTGCTTCGGAGCATGCACCACCGGTGCCAGCGTACGACGCCATATCTCAGATCAATACAGAAAATTCTCTTCTTCTGGGGGTTATTAGCGATCATTACATTATTTGTAACTCTTCGAAATAGTTGGTTGGCCCGTGGACTCACCGAACCATGCCCACGGAAGGAGACAATCTCAGAGATTTACTTGAGATACCGTATACGTGTGATGAGATTTTGTTCAGATGATAAATTCGGAACTCAAAGAGTATTAGAAAGAGCTAAAAACTCAAACCATTGTACACGAAATATGTTCCGAAAGCGAGATTTGATACGTACACATAAACGTCACCTAAAACTACCCTAGATCCCTACAACTGTCTATTCAGAGTACCGGGTCCATTTGGACCCCTTGCTCTTACATCATGATGTATGCCTTATGGACGCATTAGCAAAAGTGGGGTGTGTTTATTATTATTACCGCAATGATGCAGGGGCTGATAGCTGGGGCAGGAGATAACCTCTAAAGTAGGACGGTTTTGGGACGTATAATACGCGAGGGGCCCGTTATGTCATAGGTTGACAGAACGTTTATCGTTGGGGTTCCGGCGCTGTGGGAGTTCAGCATAAAAACGCTCGGTGAGGTGTTTTATGAATTCTTTTACTGGGGGAATATCCGAGTCGTGATGGAGTTGCGTAATCCTGGTCCATTTAGGCGCACGCAGCGCTAGTCTGATGGCCTTATTCTGGATGTTAGATATGAGTCATTAAACATTAAGGCGTTAAATTACAAATATTTATTGCGTTTCAACTGCTACTGGGGAGATACAAAATCACCCACACGACGACAATGACATCTGATGTAAGAGCGTGAAGACGCATCTTTAATACACGATGAATTCGAACGTGTCATGACAAAAGCTCCGCGGACTTTTGGCCCAACGACAAAAGACATTAGATCCAATGACATAATGGCCACAAACAAAATGTCAAAATGACTTTTGTTAAGAGCTTTCAAGAAACCAACGAATCGATATATATTCCAACAATATAGGGAACACATACCATCGTATCATTGCAATTTTAACTTTGAAATACAAATATCGTAGTAAAATACGTTTCAGTGGCTTCCATCGCTGATCGAGTCGTGATATTCCTCCTTTAAACTTCCCCGTTAACAATCTTAGTTAAGCTAAAATGATCCACATACGCCTTTAAGTTTGCACTATCGGTTGGAGAAAACATGATTTTTTTGGTCATTTCAAACATCGAATTTGCGAAAAAAACATTTGAACGCGATCTCGACTGAAATATCGCGGGAAAAAATACTTACCGACTGTGGGACAGAACGAACCGGCAAAAAATTTCGCCCTAGAGTAAGTAATCTTAGAAAGATATGTGACGAAAAAGTGACAAATACGTCATATTTTATTTTATTCAGAACCTGTAAATGTTAAACTTGCGTTTTGATTTTTATTAATCTGTATTTTATTATTTTTTATTAATAATTGTATCTACAGAGTTCTAAGTATTTATTAATTTAATTCTTAAATAGTACATACATAAACACACCTATACATGTATACTCTAATACAAACAAGATTAAAGTATTTTCTTTTACTAAACTTATTTTTTACACATTTGATCGGTTTCATATCGAAAGGAGGGTGACTGCAGGAAATAAAGTAAACGGCGCTTTAAATGGAATTACATCTAACGGGAATTTGTCAACCGAGGCGAGACTAGCGATGCACAATGGAATCCTGGTACCGATACTGATGTATGGAAGTGAGGCCTGGAGCTGGCAGAAAAGGAACGAAAGTAGACTGAATGCAGTGGAAATGAGATCACTTAGACGTATTTGTGGCAAATCTATTTATGACAGAGTAAAGAATGAAGAAATAAGAAAAGAATGTAAAGCTGATGTTAGTATAGTGAGTAAGATTAAGAAAGGATCACTTAGGTGGTTTGGTCATATGGAAAGGATGAATGAGGAGAGAATGGTAAGAAAGATATATGACGCAAGTGTTGATGGAACCAGAAATAGAGGACGTCCGCGGAAGACTTGGCACGACCAGGTAAACCAGATAATGGAGGATGGTTCTGTTAGAAGCCTCAATAATCGGCGAGCTTGTATGACAAGATGTATGAATGTGGATGAGGCGAGAATTGTGTGTCAGGACAGAAGAGTGTGGCGCTCTATCATCTCTGCCTACCCCCACGGGGAAACGGCGTGATGGTAAGTTAGTTACTTGATCAGTTTCATTTTAAATCTATTCGATTTCTCCTCCTTTCTTACGTTTTCTGGCATTTCATTAAAAAATTTCACCGCACTGTACATCATCGATTTCTGGGATTTGGCCTTCTTCCTGAATGGCAGTCTCAGTCTATCCCTTCCTCTTGTACGATGCTCGATAATCAAGTACTTACCTAACAGTAATTATTTTTTAAACTCAAGTATTTTACACTCTGCTGTTTTACCACATCTGGATAAACTGACAAATAACTATCCACCGGATAAATTAATTCAATTTAATCGGCAATCATTATTCGATTTTTCCGAATTTTTTTTGTTGGTTTATTTTCAAATATCTCGCGATTAGGTCATTGTTCATTTTACCCGTAGAACTTAACGAGAGGTTTGATTTGTCAAAAATTTACTAAAATCTCTTCCAAAAGCTTCTTGTCCAATAGGAAAATTAACTTCAAAAGCGCCGTTAATCGTAAAAATAATACGAAACACAAATCAACTCCTCTTCCGTAACCAGTAAATAGATCATTTTTAGTTGTTTATCTATTTCACACTAGTGATGAGAAAAAATGCTACTTTTGACTCACTGGTGTGATTGTGATTGATATTCTAAAATATCAGTGATCGAAAACTGTGACTGTGATCACAGTTTCATTACTAATACGCGTGCGCCACACGATATCACAATACACGAAATAAGTCAATATAATAGAAACACAATTTTGAGCGTATTTACTTATATTATTCAAACTTTATTTGTGTTAAAAACATATATAAATGATATATCATCACAAAGAGAATAAAAACCCTTAAAAAATGTGACTTTATTTTTCGGGTCAAATTCTCAGAATTTTAGGTCAAATGCGTAAAACGTTTGGGCAGAATCACAAATTATAACGTCATTCCCTCGTGAATATTTTTGTTTCATATGCACATGCGCCGAATCACGGTTCACAACCAAATATAAATAAAATAAAAAAATGAATCACGATATTCCCAGATGTTCAATCACTGATTGTGAGTGCGACTGAAAGATATCAGTGATTGACTCACGGTTCGTGATTTGAGCTCATCACTATTTTACACAATTAATACATTTTTAAGTGGCAGTATTTTTTTTACATATATTGCGTTCAGAATATATACTAGAATACAATATATAAAAAAATGACTCCTAGAATAACTAAAAATTGATATATTTGTTAGATACGATACTTTGTATAAGAGAGGTCGAAACATTTCATTAAAATTAATTCATTTAATATGGTTTCATATTTGTATTGTATTGTATGAGAGCAGATTTTTTGAGAGAGATGCGTACACGGAATACATGTTACATCAATATTCTTACTATTTTCAAACTAAGCTAAATGCTTGTGCTATGAAAATAGGACTAACTTGCTGGGGTCCTGGAACGAGGTGCGAACCCCCGACCACTAGATCACTAGGCCAACGTCTTGACCACTACACCAACAAGCTACTCAATTGTTACTTATTTATATTTCAGGTATTAATAGTAATTTTCATAATATTTTCTATACGAAATACACAATTTATTTCAATTTACACGGATGAGACTTGTCTCTAAAGTCGCGCAAAAGAAAAAAAAATGCGGTGAGTTCAGTGCGGAGCGAGCTGTCATTCATCGTCAATTGTATTATTTTTTACGCTAAATAGAATATCTCAACTAATATTTACAGACCTTTACCGCCAAATCTCCGAGACGAGGATCTAAATAATTTAGGGGGCCAAGGCTCGATATGGGCTACACGGCTATCACAGGAGAAATATTCTTCAAATTATTGTTAAATAAAAATATAACCCATGTTGGCTTAATTATACATTATCCACACTTCCCGTCAAATGACGGGCATTGTATACAATAATAAATTGCAGTAACTTCAGTAAAATTGTCTACAAACAAAACATTTTAATTCAATTGATTACATGATTTAAAGTCTGATATCTAATGAAAATGTTTGCAACAGTCAACAGCTCCAAGCCCTTTAATTTATGGTTTCAAATTAATGCACCATAAAACAATACTTAGGGTTTTTTTTTTCATTCGAAATTATATTTGAAATCTAAATGAGGTGGTAAACATTGTAAATAAAAAATATTGTAACATGAGAAAAAAGGTTATTAATAATATTTGAACATGACCAAGAACACACAATTACTGGAATTTTACCTACAAAGGTACTGTTATTAAACAAATTATAGATATCTCATAGAAAAGAAGCTATTTTTATATTATATTAAATGAGAAGATATAAAGTATGGGTGATTACAGGGCTTTCGACCTGTCTTCGGCTGGTCACTTTACACAATGTAACGTTCACCATTCCATCTATTAATCAATCTCCATATCTATCAAATTTTTTAGAAGTTATATATATGTTACTATGTAGAAGACAGGTCATAAACCCTGTAATTACCCATACCTCTATATCTTCCCATTTAATATAATACAAAAATATCTTTGTCTTCGAGTTATCTGTAATTTGTTTTAAAAAGTTATTAACTATTTTCGTGTTGCTCAGTTGACACAACATATACTGGCAAACCGAGACGTCCCGGGTTCGAGTCTCGGTGTCGACAGAAAAAAGACAGTGGTATTTTACTTTAATTAATATTGATGGTCATCTTAGAATGCTATCTTGTTACAAAAGACTTTTTGAGAGTTCGCTCTTCAATTTTTGTGTCTATGTCACATTGTCATATTACTACAGGGATGATAAAACAGTACACATCCTTGACGGTCATCTTCTTCATCATCTATTCACCTCCACACAGAAGCTCGACATACAAAATGTATTGTATCTTGTCTCACAAGTCATTTCTCACTTCAACATCTATAGTCTGTCCAAACATTTGTCAGATTCACTTGGAATACATCGGTGCAGAGATATGACGATTTGCAAGATAATAATTAATTCATTTTCAATATTACTAAACAATATTTTCAATGAACATTATCGTATACATGATAAGAATTGAATATTGAAAACATTTTCATTAGCTTGGATTGAGGTAACATGGGCTCTTTCCTTATCACCCGGCGATACCCTTCCCGTAGAATATAGATAAAGAGGTACAGGTGCCGACAGCGAGACTATTCCCCCGAGTAAACGAGCTGATTAATACTGATAACACCTTGTACCTAAACAGGAAATATCTTTGTATGTATTTTATAGACAAAACCATTTACAATCTGTTTGATTGTATATAGTATTACAAAATAAATTATGGATGTACTGTACACTCAAACTGTCAAAATACGGCCACGCTTATCCTACATTTTGATGCCATATTTCATTTGATTGCCTGCATTGATTTTAAATCTGTGGAATAGAATGTTCTCAAGCATTCGAAATTGAAATAAAACAAGAAAAGCATGTTTTCTCACTCAGACGTTCTCTTTCTATCATGCGGATCACAGATTATGTTGTGGAAGGAACTTAATTTGGATTCATCTCATTAAAATATTCCCATTTGTCAATTATAATAATCAAATGTACGAAATAGAATATGCATCAACTAGATGGAGGAATGCTGTCATCGAGCCATATCCAGTATCATATAATATATAAATTTCTACATATGAAGAGCCAACCTTGCAATTGGTTATTAACAATGTTAATTTTAGAAGACAACAGAATCAAGACAAATGAATGATGAATTCCTTTACTGATGAAATAGGTCAGTGTTTTTTTAAGCAATTAAGTAATGTTTTTAATCCTCTCTATATCAATTTGTGTGATGTGTGAACAAGATAGAATATAGAAAGAGAAATGACATTTGCTTACAAACCCATCAGACAAAACTGTATACTAAGGATAATACAGTGATCTCATCTGACGACACTATAATAAAATTGTTAAAAGTAATTGAAAATTGTTCAGAAAAACATTCAATACTGGTACATAAAACTGATTCCAGTTCAACAATTGTCAATTCATCAGGGCACTTCCAAATCACTAAAACGGACAATATAATAGATGCAAAATTGTGATGTTTTAGATACTGTTTCTACAATTCTACATATTGATAAGGAATTGAAAACACGAATTTCTTGAATTGTAATCTATTTTGAAAGAGTTATTTCAACTCTTTCGGGCAAATCATTTCAAGAATGCAGTAGTTTGATTCATTTTCTGTAATCTTATTCAAAGTATTAGAAGATGATATATTATTATAAGAGAATTATGGACATGTGTTCTAATACGTGACATTATGAAGTATTTTCCGACAATAATGTTAGTGAAGAACGTGAAAGTAATTTAATTATAAAGTTTATACGCGAAAATGTCAACCTACAAATGTCAGCATTGCATTGTTTGTTGTGGTGAAAAATTTAAATATAAAAGTGATCTGAACGTGTATTTTATTTATTTTCTGCATTTTTCATTAAAAAAGTTATGTAAAATGTTGTACATACTTTTAAAGTCCATTTATATTTAACTCAGCGTAAAGAATCTTATCAAACGTCATAAAATAACTATATCGTAAAAGTACATTGTAGGATAGTCAATCATCTAAAATAAATAATAGGCATCACCAATAATGGCTGCAATAGGAGTAGGAACATGTTATAACTGATATAATGACTCGAGTATTCAAAATAACCTTTCGAGATTTACAGTTATGGAGCATTGCACACCATACCAGCCTGTCAAACCACTTTCATGTTGTCAAAAAAACTAAAACAAAACATGGATGAACAATTGCTCGCGTCCAGCCACGTTATCACACTGATCAAATATTTATATTCGAACACCGCGTAAACAATCTCGGCTTAAAACTACGTGAAAAGGCGACCAAATTTTTTCGGCATTCTTCGCCGGGTACATTGTCCTTAAAGCAGACAACGCCTGCTTGACAGGTATGAGACAAAACTTGAACACAGGTGCGGAAACCGGCTAAATATTTATTTCCGGAAATAGCTGAATTATACAGAGTGAAGATCAACCAACCTTAAAAACAATTTACACTTTATTTTTGTTATCCGAATGTGGAATAATAAAACACTACGATGGACACCGACACACGACACAACAAACACGTCGACGGCAAACGCGGACTGTGAGTCACTGGCCGCAAGGCTGCCAACATCGGTGTCTTATCGCAGGGTCGCACTAGACAATAATATTGTAACTGTCAAAAAATATGTAACTTTCGATTGTTAAAATAATATAAAACATACTTACACAAAAATAACACCTTATTATGCCGTGGTACATTACATATATAATCAATTTTTGTAATTACGTGATTATCATTAAAAGCTTCATTCATATAAAATAAATGATACATGAATTGAAATCTCGTGCAATTTGAAACAGACATCAAGCGATGTTTATCTAATTTGTACTTATGTTAAACGCGCAATAAATCCTAGTGCTTGAAAAGTACATAAATGTTGGCACAATTAATTCTCATCTTGAATAAAAATAAAAAGAGTACATATATTTAAAAAAAGGATGTATTTCTCTAAATCCACTCCTGTAAAAAACCCTTTCAGTGGTACCAACATTGTTTTGGCAATACTATTTGAATGGATATATTCAAGATTCAGGTACGCCTTTTTTTAAATAAATAATAAAACCGTTTTTTTTTTAACTATATTTTTTTTTATTATGATGAACATGACTGCTACACTCATATTTATTAATCTAAATTAATATCTTGAGAAAACATGCAAGGCAAGTAGGCGTAACACCAATAAATATAATAATATTGTGCATTTAAAATGTATGCTAACAATAATCAGCATCTCAATGGCACAATATAAATTATATTATTATCATTTTCTCATTTTAAATGAGATTAGAACTAAAATCTTTACCAGAGTATATTTTGTTGCATAAAGTATATATTTTTCAATACATTCTGAGTTTATTAATTTTTTGACATATATTCATTTGTTTTATGAAAGCTTTATGTAATATAATGGTAAAAATAAAATGTGAATTTTAGAAAAACAAAAAAATATTAGAAAGATTTATTATCAGCCGTATTCTATTCCATTATTGTGCTACAAACTAAACCCCACTTGCAATCTTACTATGTACATTTTAGTTGATTTATCCAAGATGCAAACCACTCGGTCCTTCTCACTTTTGGGTGGCATTAAGCTGTGGAAGATGGCACACTTGTCTGCTACATGTCACTATTAGCTAGTACATATATATTTATATATATTTGTGCTCTTGGTCAGAACCTAAGATGTTGAGTATGAATTGACAATTCCTGTATTCTTCGGTTCGGATCAGACTCAACTCAGTTTAGAAGTCTCCAGTTTTCTTGGCCATATGAAAAAAAAAGCATAAGAAACATAAAATCATTAGGTACATTTTTTTAAAAATAATTTTAAGATTCACTTTAACTGGACCACCTGTATATTCTCTACTGTAGATTTATTTATTTTTACCTTTGTCTTTTTCAGTGTCAAAATTAGTGTTGATAATATATTTTATATACTATGCTAACTATGAAAATACACAGTGATATATTTTCTCATTGATTTATCAGTTAGTAAATAAACAAAGTAAAAATATTTACTTATTTACAAGTGTTTAACATCGATTGCTTCGCTTTTTCTGAAGTGGATCGTCTTTCATATTAATAAACAACACTAACACTTTTTAATAATCAACTTCTTGAAACTTAAAAAAAAATATTTTGGCGATCTAGCTTTTAAAAATGATGGTGTGAAATAATAATTACCTACACATATAGTACCTGTTAATTTAAATAATTATCTACCTACAGTACAGTATCATTATGAAGTTTTAATTTTCAAATCTCCCATAAAAACCTTGTTTATTTAGGTTTACGTATTTTGAAAAATTTTGCTTCGGATTAAAACGGTCACATATCCATATTTCAAAGGAAACTGAAATTTCACATCAATGACACAGAAAGGCATTGGGATTTTATATATAAGAATTTAAAAATATATTTAAGTATTAAAATATTTTTTAATAATTACTTAATAATTCAACAATACATAGTTTCATTTAATAAACTCTTAATTTGTAAAACAATGATAAATATAATGAAAATACAAGTTGTAATACTAATAAAATTATCATATAGGTAATACATATATACATACATATTTGCTTGTGTAATTTGCGCCTATGCATATTTTGCTTTTAATTTTTTACTCGGTATTGTATGCGTTATATTTCTGGACTATTGAGTTACTTGAGACAGTTAACTCATTTTATATCTAAAATCTGCACTTTCTTGATAAAAGAGTGAGCATACCAATTACGGGTTTTGCCAAGGGTACAGAAGTGATATATTTATCATAGCACTGCGAATGCTTAAATCTATAAAACATTTTAATTGCTTTTCAACAATTTTTAAGTTAATATTTCTGCATATTTTACGCATCCCGATTTTTAAACAATGAAAATAGCAAAAATTACGCAAGCAAATGTGGTAATAATTTATAAATTTATAATACTACATCTTCAATTACTTTTAAAATTTATAAAAGTTTAAAAAAAACATGATTAAAATTATTAAATTAATGGTCGCGTTTCAATACAAAGAAAAATAATTCTGTAATACATTTTAGTTGTAGGTACATATTTGGAATGTACAAAAATACTCATAATTAAATATCACAATTCAAAAAATTCTTTTTTCAATAAACAAATGAATTTTAAAACTTAAAAATAAATAATTCAGAAAAATAAATTATTCTGTATACCATTTGGCCTCAACATAATGTGCCATTTTTTAATATCAAAAATTTACAAAAAATTACATCCGCATTATATTCGAGGCCTGAAGAATTAAGTGCTCACTCCGCACATCCTCATAGTTTTCAGTTCGCAAACTGCGCTCTTCGCAAATATTTTTAACTTTTAAGATGAATCTAGGTAGGTGATCATGTTGAAATAAAAGATTCATCGCGTTTAAAAATAAGGAAGGATGATATGATTTTGCAATCAAACTGATTTTGACTCAATGTATTTTGAGTAATATAATATGTAACATATGGGTACGTTGAAATGTTAAACCTAATTAAAATTAAATTAAGTTACATTTAGTTTTATTTATGTTGCTCAAAAATATATAAAAAAATAATTTATTCAAAATATTGGGCTAAAATTTCAAGTCACGTTATATTCGAGACTGAATAATATAGGAAGTATGAGTAGTAATGTCATCATCTAAGGTTCCTGTTTACTATTTCTGTGCTTGTTTGTCCTCTTCCTCGTCTGAAACAATTATTTTATTTCTTCGTCTAATCCTCCCTTCCGGGTCAAGCCTGTGCGTGTGCAGGTGGCGATACTGAAAAAAAACATCATTAAATCCGTACTTCTGTTAAATTGCACCGTACACGTTCCAAACTTGTTTGTTCTTTGAATGAAATGAATTGAAATGAGAAAATTAACTAGTTTTAAATTTACTACGTTCAACCTCATACAATTAAAGACGAATGTGTAAAAAGATAAATAAAAATGTATATTGTAGAAGACTACATTATTTTTGAAATTATGATATTACTATTAAATTCATAACTATTGGTCTAAGTTAATTTGGAATTTTGCCTTTTTTTACGGAAACATAGGTTTTTGTTATTGTACACATATTTTAGGATGTCCATTATCTGTCTGTATATAAAATGCCTGGCGATGAAAGGTTCAAAAGGCACAGTAAATGGCTCACTTCTTTCACAATGGATAACATAGGTCCATCAGAACAGAGAAACTTTGTGATCATTAGCGAAGATGTACGGTAACAAAACTTTGTGTATATATGTCTCATAAAGAGCAACAACTAGAGAATGTAGAAAAATCCAAAATTTCCATTTGTGAAGGGAGCCAAGGAAGGAACCATTTCTAGCACACATACCGTTTTAAAAGATTTATGAGGGGGGGAATACCGAGTGTATTAGCTAGTTCATTAATATCATAAAATATAAACTCAGTTTTTTCTTTATAACTCAAACATAGACAAAACCTTGCAAACATTGCTATAATAATAATAAATATGAATTAAATATATTAATTAGAAAGATATACATATAAAATCAATCAATCAAAAAATATTGTTGTTGTGACACCGGGATTCTAACCTGGATCTCTTTCCAAACCGAGGAAGGTGGATTACACAATAAGAATGTGTTCTCCTAATAATAATTATTATTTATTTATTTGATTCTTAATACAGTATGTTATATTATAATCAGATAAATATTTGAACAAAGTAAGATATATATTTAGATACCCTGCCTGCTACACTAGTAAGCTACTGTATTATAGCAGACAGTGATCTTCCGATATAGTAGTAAACAAAGTACAATGATCAATGTACAAAATTATATATATAAAGAGTTAAACAAGATGTCATTAGATTAAATAAATACTTAGTAAAACTTAACGTAAATGCATTGTTCAATGTATAAGATATAATATATGGTATATGTAAAGAGTAAAGCAAGACTCAATTAAATAACATACAATTAAAATGTAAAACTTAAAGTAAGTCCAATGTATAAAAAAATAAAAATAATAATTATATACATATTTATATGTAAAGAGTAGATCAAGATACTATTAGATAGCATATAAAAAAGATATATAAAAAGTAAAACAAGATGCAATTAGATAGTTCAATATATAAATCTAATAAACTAGTAATAATGAAGACAATATCTACTACTGCCATTATCAAATTCATCTTTACTGTATCAGAAAGTTCTGTAGCAAAGGATAATTGGAGAAAATTTTTATAAAATAACCAATGTCACAAAGTACAAAATAGAACCATCGTACCATAGAAGATTTCTGACTGAAGCGCCTGTCACAATATTTGCACTCAAAGGGTTTCAGGCCGTTGTGTGTGAAGATGTGCATTTTCAGAATACTGCTGGAGCTGTAAAAACAAAAAAACTAGAATGTCATGAACGTTACACAATGTCGCATATTTAGGCCAATCATACTCTGATTCAAAACAATTGTATCAATGAAGTTGTGTGAATTGATACACGTTATTAAAATATATTAGCATCATCATGGCGCTGCAGCCCAGGGTGCATCTTGACCACCCCAAAGAAATCCCCCTATACATTTGTGTCCTACACATTGGTTCGCTAATCGTCAGTAATGCTTCAAAAATGCTCTTGTAGTCATTTCTACCAATTTTCTTAATTCTGTAATTGCTATGGAGCCTAAAATGACACATCATTCATATCGGAACTAAAAAAGATAGAGTATCAAATGCTTAACTCATTTAATCTAACCGCCCACCTCTATCACATTTTTGCCCTTTAATCATAAATAACTGTGATACAGAACTGGTGAAAATATGCGTGTTAGGTAATCTTTACCTGAAGAGTTTTCCACAGATTTCACACGTGTAGGGTTTTTCCCCAGTGTGCGAGCGCATGTGCATGGACAGATGGTCTTCTTTGCGGAAACCTGAAGCACAAGCACATGAATTTCAAGTTATGTTATGGTGTATAAGAAAATTGGTAATAATTTTTAACAAATTTCAATGTAATGGTATTTTAAATCCCATATGTGTTTATCTAAACACTGTAAATCATACATGCTTTATGAGAACTGACAATCATTATTATTTCAATAATAATTCATAATTAATAATAAGAAAACATTTTTTATTTGATGATTTAACATTTCTGATGTCCAGCTTTCATTCATTGCGTATTCAAGCCGGACACGCCTCACTCGCGCTTGTAATTCCTCATGTCATGCGCTGTCTCGTTACCTCCAGATAGAATGTTGCACTAACATTTAGTTGTCCTTCGGAAACAAATTAATGTTTAAATAAATAACTGTCAGTATAACTCATATAATAATAATAACATGCCTTGAAAAGTACATGGAATACATGTCACATCTACATTCTTACTATTTTCAAACTAAGCTGAACGCTTCTACTGTGAAAATAGGATTAACTTGCTGGTGTCCAGGAACGAGGCACGAACCGTTGACCACTAGATCAACAATCTACTTTATTGTTATACTCAGGAGCGTGCAGTAGGTATAGATTTAGATTATGCTGTTACCAATTACATATATTGTATACAATCATATACAATATATGTAATACAATACATGTACTTTCATTTAACCAACGTCTTTAGACAAAATAAATCTGGCGTTTATACAACCCTATCATGTATTTATTTATAATTTTAGAGTAATATTAACTTTTTAAAGTTAATGTTACAGTTACAGAGTAATGTAAATAGCTCGATGTAGCGAATACAAAAGAGCACCATGGGTACAGCGATGTGTTGTCGTGGTATTTTTTAAAACTAAGCATTAAAGTCTCTACTGGTACACATATGGCGCTAATTGTAAAATAATGTTTTCATTATGTTAATCCAATTATTTAATTCATATTTGTTTCCCAGAATTTTCAGTAATGCTCAGCTTTTTTGCTTGTATGCACTGTGCGCGCCCCTGGTTATATTCTACAGAAGACAGTTTTGTCCGTGCTCTTTCTAACTAATGGACTGCTACCTTTTCCGCAATGCGTGCAAATGTGATCCCTGGTATCCGAGTGGATCATGAGATGGAATTTGAGATGGTGTGGTGCCCGGAAAGCCTTGTCGCACACATTGCACTTATACTTCCTCACGTCCGTGTGCGAGCGCATGTGCACACTCAGGTTGCTGGTCTGTAACATAAGATTTGCAATACATACAATAATCAGATGACATTAACAAAATGTATAACGAACTTGGCATCAGCTCTTGGGCAGAAAACTATTGAATTTATGTATAATAAAACTTAGAACATAGAATATATACACAGCTTTAATGCCAGTAAGGAAAAACACCAAAGTAGCGTTTCTTTCTAGCAAATCTTATAAAATCGTATGTGTTATATGTATGTATGTATTTATATCGATAATTTTTGACATAAGTATAACAAACATGTTTATACAGAAAGGATTCAGTTTTAAAATATCAAAAGTGACATAAAAATGTCAGTGAAGCCCTCGCTTTCCGCTAGCATTTTTTGAATTTATTCTCTTTTCCCACACAGAAAATGAGAGGGCTAAGGTACTGCCCTGTAGAAGTTTTTGACTAACCTGAACAAAGCGCTTGTGGCAGACTTCACACTCATAGGGCTTCTCCTGGGAGTGACACCTCTGGTGGACGGCCAAATTACAGGGCTGTGTGAACCCCTTGCCGCATTCACTGCAATGATAAAAATATTAATTAATTTGGTGCTTTGAATTCTGACCGTGGTTCTATAAGGGCCGGTTGTTTGATAAGTAAATTTTTACAATAGTAAATTTTACCTATGTCCGTGGTAAAAAAAGTTTGCGAATTGTTCAAACGTCAAGTTTACTATTGTCTTCATTACATATATTACATATATTAAGTTAATCCTGCCCAGTAGTATGGTTTCAAAAATTTATATAATATCACCATGCGTTTACATAATCAAAATTATAAATAAATAAAAAATGTGAAGTAAAACAATTTATCCGTTACCATTGAATCGATACACAAAAAATTATAATAATGTAGTCCTATAAAGAGTTAAATTTACAGCAAAAATGTTGACTACCTCCGCGTATTCATTCCCCAAAGAATGCAATCTGGGTACTGCGTTAGCTAATGCATGTGTTCTGACATTACCCCTGTAATACATTCTGGGGGCAGTCTATCATACCATTGATGATTCTATATTTTTATAATATGTACCATTTTATTTGAGAGAATCATTTGATCTTCGACCAGAAAAATGCAGATTTTTGTATCTGGGTATCTGTTTTGCAACTGGATCTCACTGACCTACTAGCCGGACATGATGATCTAATAATAAAAATAAAATATTATTATTTACCTGCAAATATACGGTCTCTCTTTTAACGTGTGGGTGTTTAAATATTCTTGATAGGCAGGACCTGAAAATACATATTTAATAATGAAACTACCAAAGAATAACATCTCATCGTAATTTTTGTAGAATTGATCATATTTATATACCGCTGTGCCTATTCTTCATGTGTTGGAGCAAATACTCCGCTGAGCGGTACATCTTCCCACACACCTTGCAACGCTCCGGCTGTGCCTTTGGTCTGTTCCTGTGAACTCTCTGCAGAAAGGACACAATTTTTTTAGGTATTATGAAGTACACACAAAATAAAATAAGCTACCTTTTCCAATATCAATTCCTTTAAGGCAGTTTACGTTAAATTACATTAAGTTAGGTTAGGTTATTTAATATAAAGACACGGCAGCAGAGTAGTAAGTTGACTGTGTGCATTTGTCTGAATGCACATGTTGTCATCGAATCATTATGTAGATGGACAAATTGTCAAAAAAAAACATTTAATTGAGCCTATTTTTTATTGAATTATGACTTAAAATTTTATCAATACACTTTACTAGCTATTTGTCTGTTCCGGGGGAAGAAATGAAACTGAATGAACAAAGAATTTATGATGATTATTTAGCTGTCATGTGCCGTATGTTGATAAAAATAAATCCAAAAAAATAATAAATAAGAAAATCACCTTTTTTCCATTCGTTTTCGCCTCAGTGTGAATAAATCTGTGCATTCTTAAATTGTTGCTGCCACTGTTGAACAAATCAATATATTAGATAGGAATTGTAATACATATTAGACAGATCTCATAAAAATTATTCTCAGTACACACAATGCGTTGTCTCACCTGAAAGCTTTACCGCAGAACTCACAGCTGTACGACTTCTCCCCGGTGTGTGTGCGAATATGGTTGACGAGTTGGTCCTCCTTTATGAAACCTGAAAGGCAATTATTTTAATACATAATATTATTGGGCTCCGTCGTTATTGGATCTGTATTTGGATATGTTAGTGTCATTGTCAAATACCAAAGTAGTCTTCCACTAGATGGCAGTATAGATTAGTAACATTAGTAACAGTAACATATAGGTTCGAAAATTTGTCACTAAAAATATTGTCACTGTAGCATAGTTGGATAATGCACCTTCTCCGGTTAGGAAAGAGATCCAGGTTCGAATCCCGGTGGCGCAACAATATTTTTTGATAAAATTGGTTATATCTTTCTAATTAATACATTTAATTTGTATTTAAAAAAAAGATATTAATATTCATTTTCTTTACAAATCTGCTAGATGCCAGTACAGATTATATTAATATTCATTTATAACCTTTCCGCTTGTGCAATAGATGTCACTGATTAAGATATCGTATTTACTAGAGATTTTAAGTTAATTTTTTTTTACTTGTCCATATTATTTCCATTTATATCGTCTTTAAGTTCTCAATATCCTTAATATTTATGCTTTTAATAACATTCTGATGATAATCATATCAATTTAAGAGAGCTCTAGGTGTATATATGTGTATAGCTTGTATCATATGACTAATATTTTGTTTACACAACATGGTGCATTGTTAACGTTTTAACACTACATATGGTAAGACTAGGCTTTAAGGGTCTTGACTTATCTATCAAAAGCTGGGACCTGTCATCCACAGATGGCAAAATGATTTAAAAATATGACTTTAATCCCTGCAAGGTCTAAAAGTATGTGTTGACATGCTTATCGATTGGCGTGACATACAAAGTTTGGCATGTTAAAGCGCTCATGGCATTTAAAAGGTTAAAGCAATATAATAAGTGATTTACACATTGAAATATAGATTCTACAGAAACCCTGGCCGCATTGGCACTGTTAAAGCAAAATAATAACACTCGCCCGTATCGGCCGCAAAGCGATCACAATAAACGTCCGCAGGGGAACAGCAATCGGCTGTCGCCTAGTCATTCTTAAAATAACTTAATAATTAAACGTGGCTGAATAATATGGAGTCTATCACATCGGTTATAGTTGAACCAGTAAGCTCAATGGACAGGGAATATTGGAAGAAACAAGTGATTCATTCCATATTCAAAGAATCAGAAATGGTTCAGAAAACTGATAAGTTTTCATGGAACTGATGTAAATCATGCATTTTAATGTCTATCTTATCTGATCTTTACTAGAAATAAATTTAAATATTGTCTGTACTGGTGGAATATGATGGAATTAAGTGCGCAGACTGAACACGAAGGATGTGTAACTCCAGGGTATGCAGTTTCAAGCACATTCTGAACAGATGTTTGTAATCTCTTTATAAAAAGGAAAAAACGAGACTCTGGTGTGGCGTATTATTATTATGGAGGGTTATCAGCCTATATTTATTTGAAGAAAGTAACCGCACTGTCACTGACAACAGTGGATGGTATCAAAAAATATTGGCAAGGGTGGAATATCTTTATGATAATGGTGAGCCTGTTCCAGCAGGGTGTCGCCGAGACACAAGTTTGAATGGAATGTGTTTGTGAGACATGAGCACGTTATATCCCGATTTAGAGATTTCAACTGACTGCCTGGATCTCATCTCACGTCACAACCCCCAATTACTTTCTATGGATGTACTCAAAGGCAAAAGAGTATATCATCAACCAATCAATGGTGAATGATCAAAGATTGGAAATGGACAGAGGTCAATTATTTAGACAAAGTCATATCTTCAGACGAATTGATAATTTTGATATTTTAAAAAGTAGCTACAGTTAGTGTATTTGAGCAATAGGACACAAAATTACCTTTGCTGCAGTAAGTACAAATGTAATCTCTGAGACCAGAGTGTAACTTCTTGTGAAAGCGAAGATGGTGAGCCGCCCTGAAGGCCTTGGGGCACTCGTCGCACTGGTACGCTCTCTCATCCGAGTGGCTCCTGAGGTGGACGTTGAGGTGGGCGAGCTGTCAAATATGGCAGAGAAGAATATCAGATACGGAATTACGTGGTTTGTAAAACATACTTATAGGTGGTTCAGTTATGGTCAAAAAAATTAACAAAAGCAGGATGTGAATTTTATGATATTTGAGAGAATAGATGCATATAAAATACAATAGACAATGAATGACAGCTCACTCCACGTCTTTACTTCACTTCAGCCTTGTACATACTGTACTTTATGCGAGTTTTAAGACAAGTCTCATCCATGTATATGTGTCCTTACATATGTATAAACACGTACTAACACATCTTCTTTTAAATGTTTAAATTTATTTAATATATTCATTATTACATATACTTTTTATTTGTTCCCTGCCCACCTCACTAGATCAGAGTCTGACATACCGTTGTAAGCCAGATCTGATGAAGGTACGTTAGTATCTAAACCGGTTGACGTAAAAATAACTCAAAAGTGTCTTATACAAAGTTAAATATAGATTAAATTTTTAATTACTGTTTAACCACAAAGTTTGTGTTCATGATTCTTGGTGATAAATGTCAAACTATTATACATAAATCTTTTCTATTCCATTGCAATTTTCAATTCAACTCTATGCTCTAAACTGAGTGATGGCCCTACCTCTTTGTAAGTCTTGCTGCATATCTCGCACTGGTGCGGCCTGTCCTGCGTATGCGTGCGCCGGTGGGCCCTCAGGTTACAACGCTGGAGGAAACTTTTGCCGCACACACTGAAAACAAAATTCTCCTTCATCAAAATATATACTTTTCACATCCATTACACCAATCTAACTTTTTAACTATTAAATAAATAATCAAAGTGATGATGTAGTCACTTCTCTATGGCATCTCATTTCACAACCTTCACACAAACAGCACGATGGATAAGTTGATTGATGAAGTGTCAGAAATGAGGAATTTCGAGAAGAATGAGAAAAAAATTCAAATACATAACCGTGTCCTCGACTGCTTCGTAAACCAGAAAGAAGGGGGTAGTTCATTAATTAATTATGTAAATAAAGAAAAATAATATTCTGCATATATATAATATTCTGGGCTATTCCGCCATATTATGTGATCAGCAGCATCAGTCCTAATAATGGACCCTGCAATGAAATTTAAAACATCAGCCAGAGAGAAAGAAGATAATTATAAATAAGAAAACAGCTCTTGTTGAAATAGCATCTTTCATCTGTCCCTATCTTTGAATTCAGCTGACAGTTCCCTGGTAAGAGGATAAATCGGCTTGTCTCGATAACTGTTTAATATATTTCTTTAGATTATGTCTCATTATATAACAACCAATTTCTTATTGTTATCAATAGTGAGTCGGGCATAGAACAGCATCTAGCACCGCATACTACCATACAGACGAGCTTGGTCAAACCATCGAGAGAGGCAGTTCACGCAGCTTCGTGGAGCTCACGACCAAGGCATTCCTCTCTTGTGATTGATCCGGCAAGGTAGCTTTAAAAAATATCTTTTAATTTATTGTTATATTTCCATAAAATACTTTGTACTTAAGTTAATAACTACCTTATTTTTACTTTGTGCATTAAGAAGATATGTGAATAAACATCTCGATAAGACCCCAGGTTTGTTATTTCTTATTATGTATCATATTCCTGATGTCACCTTCCTAGTAAAACAGCTTTTTGAATAAGTAATTAATAATAATTAAGCAAACTGAGACTGATCCACCTTAGCCAACTGGGATCTCCGTAAAATAGTAATTACCCACAATGATCAGTCCAAACTGATGACCTAGACGGTAGCACGAGATTAGCATTATATTACATACATATTTTAAACTGGTGACCTCCGACTTAAAAACACAAAGGTTAACTAACAACTGGTAATCCTTGACTTTAAAACGCATAGTTTTCTACCCATTTTGCATTCATATTCACGCGCACCTGCAATACTGTTGCAAAGCACACATTGTTTTTTTGAATTGTGTATTAAGATGAATCTCTAAAGCAGTAATCCTCGCGTATTTGCAAAGAACACAGTTGGCTTGGGTATGAGATTGATTACTATCTCTTTTCTTTTAATTCAATTCAAGTATTTCCTTATCGGTAACTTTTTCCGTATTATTCATCAGCACCACATCTTAGATGTTTCCGTCTTACTTCCTTCATATTGCTTTATGGCTCACTCTAAACTTCCCCAGAGTGCTTTGCTCAAAACAAATTATTTGAAGAATGTTTTATTTTTGATGTTACAACATCATTTCTTTTTTTCTCTATTCCTCGCCTATTCTCACTTTTATATTTGCAGTGCTTCTTGCACCCTCTATAGTGTAAAAGAAGATACGGTAATGAAAGAATATTTGTGGATAAAATTTTTATTTTTTTATTATTTTGTAATTTTTTTAAATTTTATATAATATATTAGTTACTTGAATCTGTTATAAAACTAAAGTTACATATTTTTGTAAATCGCTTACCTCTCCAAAAAAAAGACTAGCTCTTGTACTTTGAGAGGGAAATATTTGATGTTTGTGTGGGCGAATGGCAGATGAATCAGAAAGCTAAATTGTAGTGTGAGTGCCTCAATTGATCACTCATCCACTCACATGTTCGTTTGAAGATCGCAGAGTGTGTGTGTGTGTGTGTATGTGTGGCCAGAGCAGGTTGGAAAAGCGAAACGCTACATAGGATTGACACTAGTTTATTGTTGAGCACAGTTATAGATTAATGATATATAATAGTCGTACAATGAAAAGTATATATAGAGGAGCGTTTCCTGGAGATCTTATCTGAAAGGCGGCAGCCCAGGAGCTGACCTCTCAGTCGGCTGCCTTACGCTCTGTGTCGCCCTCTATTATTATGCTAACGGGATAACTAAATCGATGTACTTAATTAATGTTTTCATTGTTCACGGCTGTGTAGTAGGAGTGATCCAGTGGCGTAACTATGCCAATGCAAAACATTGGTGCCCATATTAGATAGGGGTCTAAAAAATTTGCGTCCTACAATCCTGATATTTTTGCGAGTTTTCACATAAATAGTCATTCCAAGCAAGAAATGGAATCATAAAAACATAGTATTATGAAAACGTCGATGTGTAACAGGAGTAGTACTCTGCTAATATGTTGAGCCAGGAACCAAACAATCGCCGTAAAGTAAAAATCACCTAAAAGCGACGGAAGTGTTTTTTAAGTTGCAAGTGCTTGAAAACACTTATGTTCTTCACGAAAGTATTGATAATATATGAGACAAGAGACTAATTTTGTTCTTATTATGTATTTAATAGAAAAACTACACAGTACTAATATTGTCACAGTAGGTACTTACAGATACGTAGATACACTTATTTAGGGGGTCTTTTTTTCCTTTCTGCTCAATTTTTGTAGTAATAATAATAATAATGTGTTTATTTCAGCGTGATCAGGTTTTTTTTTTTATCCAGATTCGCCATAGAGGTAATACATATTATGTTATACATTAAGGTTATGAAATAAATATTGAAAAAGAAAACCAAGGAAAATATTCATAAATAAAAAAAAAATTTAAAAAGTTAATAAAAAGTAAAAAGTTCACACATAAATATTACATATATAACTACTTCAGTCATGGCCATTGTATATGTGGCTATTCTGTAGGCGCTGCCATTCGGGTCAGGGAACCAGCTTTCCATAAGAGCGCCGCTTGCACCAGAGAGTTGATGCTGAGCTCCAGCCGCAGCTTTACGCCAGCAACTCGATGTCTCAGAAGCAAAACGAATCCATGTATACGACCTTCGGTAAACATTGTAGATGCGTTGGAGTGATCTATATTTTACTTGATATCATCTTCTTATTCTGCAGAACATTCTGCCCAATCGTCTGTCATTTGAAAGAATTCCTCCACACCTTCGATACCCATCTATTAGTGAAAATTTCTCAACCGAGAGAACCTACACCTCTTCGGCCATCTACACCTCCTTTCACAACCAACTTGGTCTTAGAACTGATACAATCCAAGGTATGTTTTCCTCTATTTTCATTCCATGTTGTTTCTTGAGAACTCGTTCCTGAGTTTGTCTACAGTGTCTACCACCGGAATATAAAAATTAGTTCCAAACTACAAAGGTATTAAAAGTATATTACCTGCAGACATGCGGCCTTTCCTGTAACTTGTGGTTTTTCAAATAGTCTTCGTATATTTCAACTGGAAATATAAAAACAAATATAAAAGTAAGAAGTTTTAAGGGCACTATGGTATAGTACAGTACGTAGGTTGTATTGTAGTACGCACTGGTGTGGCGCAGTTTCAGGTGGCGCAGCAGAAACTCGGCAGATTTGTACACTCGGCCGCACTCTGAACACTTCTCCGGCTGGGCTTTTGGTCTTCTCCTCTTCAATTTCTAATAAATCAAAATAGTTTTTAAATTATACATCCTTGGACAAAATGGTTCCAATTTTTAACATGAATTCGAGCAGGATAGCAATGGTCTAATTAACTTCATTAAAAAGCCAGATTGATTGTTGTGTACAGATTTACAATATAAAAATGTAATCTTACTACAAATTGATATTTTATATACAAGGCGTTTTTTTTATGTAAGTAGTTGCTGGATATTCCGGGTGTAGCGCTGTGGTTGTGATGTTGTGCATGCGCAATTGTTTCCTTCATCTGTTGAGACATTCACATAGGGTGGCCATCTTGTAGTGAGTGGTTAAAATGTTCAAAATAATAGATCAGTCCGCCGACTGATTGTCCATGATTTGTTTTTTAAATGCACGAAACATGAAACCAGCTGACATTCATCACCAAGTGTTTTAGGTGTATGGTGAAAGTGCAATGACGGGTGGAATGGGGAGGAAATGGGTTTGAATGTTCAATTAAAGTCGTCGACGTGCGCATGATGAACCGCGGAACAGCCGGCCGTCTGTCGTCACAGGTAACTTGGTGTGTGCGGTTGAAGGAAAGATTTGTGAGAATAAACGATACACAATTTCGAAACTCTCTCTGCTTTTCCCACAATGTTCAAAATTTGTTCTTTACCATATTCTGACAGATCGCATAGGATTTTGGAAATTGTGCGCACGACGGGTGTCAAAACAACTCACTAAAGTATACGACCACACAAATCAGCAGTGCAATGGACTTTCTCACACACTATGTTGCAGAAGGTAATGATCTGTTAATACACATTGTTACAGGAGACGAGACATGGGTATCCTACATCACTCCTGAACCGAAGCAGCAATCCTTGAAGTGGAAGCTATCAACGGAACCAGTGAAGAAGAAATTCAAACAGACAGGGCGTGTTGCTCGTTGAATTCTTGCATCAGAATGCAACAATTGACAAAGATGGCTACTGTGCTACACTACAAAATCTCCATCATGCAATTCAGAACAAAAGGCGTAGAATCATCTCGCTTCATGACAATGTCCGACCTCACAGCCCATTAAACCCAGGACCTCATCACATCATTTAGTTGGAAACAATGGCAGCATACCCCCTACAGTCCTGATTTGGCGCCAAGTGATTTTCGATTTCCAAGTCAGTTTCTTGGTGGCAAGCGTTTTGATGACGATGAAAAACTCAAAGACCATCCCAGGTGACGATTTTGTACACCTATGATGAAGGTGTACAAAAATAGGTGCCCTGTTATGACAAGTGCCTTAATAATGGTGACAACTATGTTGAGAAGTTGTTTAAGGTGTATAATAATAATAATAATAATGTGTTTATTCCAGCGTGATCAGGTTTTTTTTTTAACCTGATTCAACATAAAGATAATACATAATATGTTATACATTAAAGGTTATGAAATAAATATAATGCTATGAAAAAGAAAACCAAGGAAAATATTAATAAACACAAAAAAAATAAAAATAATTTAAAAAGTTAATAAAAAGTAAAAAGTTCACACATATATACACACAAAATATAAATATTATATACATATATAACTACTTCAGTCACGGCCATTGTTGTATATGTAGCTATTTTGTAGGCGCTGCCATTCTCTGGTCAGGGAAGCGTCTGAAGAAAGTCAAGTGTTGTAAAAATGATATTGTGTTTCTTTAAAAAACAATCTGGTACTTACTTAAAAAACACGCTTCATGTATTACATTTTCAATTATCAATGATTAAATTTAAAAAAACAATTGCAGTGCTCAAACCTTAGATTTGTTATTTTCAGCAACTTTTGGTACTCCAACAGCGGCGCTGACGTTTTCGTATAAACTTAGTTCATCTTTAATTTTGTGTGAATCAAAATCCTTCATCTGAATATTATCGATGGATGGATGCGAATCTTCGTCGATCATGAGTCCTATTTCAGAAAAGTCATCGCTGTCTTCATTCTCTCGCTTTATGTCGTCGTCCACATTAGGTTGGATATCGATAATTTTCAAATCGCTCTCCTTCTTAGCCACTTCGCCACCCTGCAAAGAGTAATAAATTATGAAACGAGAGCTTACAAACTGCTTGACATGAAACAATATTAAAAATAGAGTCGAACTCAGTTATAATGAGTACGAAGGGACTAGCTAAATTTGCTCATTATAACCGTTACTCGTTATGTACTCATTATTACAAAAAATATCTAATATCCGATAAAATTCAAAGCAAGTACATAAGAAAAATCAAAAATCTATAATTATATGAACAAAAACATTTTAAAGTAAAATCATTTAAAATTTAAAACTTTCTACTACTTACTACGCACATAAAATAAACACCCATTGTTTTTTTCTAAAAATTCAGAAACCTGAAAGGAATCGTAAACAATAAGGAACCTCGTCGGCAGACGCTGCTTTCAATTTTATGACTTCTCAAGAAATAGGGTTTTTAGACCGTGTAGTGTATTTTATTCATTTGTTAACAATATTTTTGTACATTATATCAGTGAAGCAAACTCACTATAACAGTGAAGTGTTGTATGGAAACAGGCCTGAATCAAAATAATAATAAGTATTTCCTCATTATAACCGTGATCTTATAACCGTGCTCGAATAACCGAGTTCGACTGTATTTGTATAATTCTTTCACCAGGGGCAGAACAATGGGAGGATGAGAGGAGCAGCAGCCCCGGATGTAGCATAGATAAGAGTGCAGAGCTAGAGATTCTTTGAGTGTGCAAAAAAATTAAAATTTACAACTTTTGTACACTGAAAACTAATAACAATTTTATGTTCAAAACCTCTGGTTTATAAAGTTCCAAGAAAAAACTAGCTCCTAAGTCTACATATAGAAAAAACACAATTGAGGCAGCTTGGATTTAGATTACCAAAACATATCTTCTCGGAATTTTCCACCACTAAGTCGTGACAGTATGTATCATATTGCAAACCATTATTAGGGATCTGTTCTCGGACCACTATTGTATATTTTATATACAAAAGATATAGAATATATAATAATATCGTCAGGATTATGGCCCCATTGTTATGCAGACAATACGCAAATTTATTTTTTCTGTAAGCCGGGTGAGAAAAATTGCAAGATTCCTAGAGAAAATAGGCAAACATATGGCACAAAACAGACTTACATTGATTCCATCCAAAACAGAACTATTATGGACAGCAACACCTAGAAGGCAAAACTTAATATAGGAATCAATGTCTGCGAATGCTAAATCTGCAGTTAAGTTGTCGGGCATGCACATTGATTCAGATCTTTCGATGAATACACAAATCAGTAAAACTGTCAGTGCATGCTTTTATCAACTGAGACAGATTAAAAGTATTCGGAGATATCTTCCTCTTTAGGCAGCCCGTCTGCTCATTGTGGTGTCACATGTGGACTATTATAACAGCGTCTATGCTGGCCTGTCAATGTTTCAGCTAGATAGATTACAATCTATTCTAAAGGCGGCCGCATGGATAATATATGGAGTTTCCAAATTCTCTCATATAACATCCCTTTTACATCAGCTACATTGGCTCCAATTCTATGAAAGAGTTTAATTTAAATTGTGCTGGTTAATGTACAAGGCGACACACAACATGGTGACTCTGCATCTTCAAGAGCTTTGTATCCCAGACAATTTGAATGGTAGATGTCAAACTCTCAGGTCAGCCTCTACTTCAGCTGCAGGAAGGGTTGTAGAACTGAATAACAAAACAAAGTTTTTACGAAGATGGTGCTATACAAATTATCCATTATTATTATTATTATTTAGAATAATAAATTAACATACCAATGCTTCTTCTTTTTCTGCTTTCTGTTCAGAATAGTAACTTTTAATACATTCATCATCTGATAGAGACCACTTTTCATCATTTGGTTCATCATCATAACCTATGAATAAAAGAAGAATTTTACAAAACGAATCATTGACCAATTTTATAGACGTGACGTGCATGGACTGATACTTACTTGGATCGCAAAACTCTATTTTCACTGCCGGATCAGTTTTTAAATTATTTTTAAGTATTTCTGCTGATCGCTCACAATTTTTCTTAAACTTATAAGCCTTGTTTAACTTTCTTAAACAGCTGGCGCATATCAGGGACGGAAATCCATCTCCGAGAAATACCTTGAAGTAACAACAAGATTAACATTGTAAGTTCTGATTAATCTATTTAATAAAGGGCATAAAAATATATATATGTTAACACTTTTCTTATTCCGTGTATAAATTAACAAAGCACTCGTAAAAGACAAATCCCTAATGCAAGATCTGCAGATTGCAAATACTTATAATGGTAGGTGTAGGCCATTTATATGTAATAAAATACTATGTATGTTACTCCATGCAGACTAATTTGGTATTTTAGATCACGGAACCATGGAAATATAATATTTAAAAAAAATTAGATGTCTTCTTAAAGAATTCTAAATATCAAACATGACGTTTTCAAAATTAAATTCTTAATGCCAATTTTTGTAGTTCAAATATTTGCGCACTTTATTTTAATATGCATCTTCCAAAATAATTAAAACTACGGACAAACGAGGTCCACGATTCAGCCCGTAATAAATATTTGATGAATTCTTCAAAATATTCTCACTGAAATATTAGTGCAATCCATGATCCGTTGGGCCACAGACTCTGTGGACTTTTTAAAAATGTCGTGAAGTTTTCCGTCATTTTTGAGACACAGTCTGCAAACATTATTCTGTATCAAGGGATCAGACATCTCCGACGCTTTTTTTCAGTCAAAATTAATTAGTCTACAGAGTGAGAGCCAGTACAAATCTCGCTCAAGAACTTTTGCGACTTTTCAAATACCGGAACATATTTGTGGAACGTAATTTCATCGATATTTTTAGTTTAATGATTTCCCAAATAATCATCCACTATAGCGAGATTGACTTTCTGTGACATTTCTTTCTTTATTGTATTTCTATTTCGTTTCTGTCAAACGTCAAAGTCAAAAACATATATTCGCCGAACAAAGTATTTTTTCTATGATATTTATTTTTATGAATGAAGTACTTGCTTACGCACTAAAATAATTCCTCACAGTTTAGTTTCTCAGTCCAAAAAGTTGGAGTGGTTGGAATTTAGGGTTTAGCAATAACCAATAACCAGTAACTACAGATAAGAGGAAATAACACTGAAGTTAGATGTCTATCGATTCCAATTGAGTTAAATAATTAAGTCTGTCGTTTCCAACTGATCAAATAACGAATATCTATTTCCAATGGAAGATAGTTAAAGTTGCGAAAATATGTAAAATATATCCTTATACTTTGTAATAATGTTGAACCTCAATTATTCTGCCTTGCCTCGGATAATAGAGACAGCCACGGCAAATGCATTCTGATTATATTTGATACGATTAAAATAATATATTTGAAATTGTATGCCAATTCACAAAATAAGAAAAAACAATAACATTTAATTTATTTTCAAAAACATTTAGTTTTTTAAAAATTACTTTGTTTTGTTTTATAGTTGTTCTTGTATCCCTGCCACGATATATTTTTCGAAATTTGAAAATAACACATGGCTCGGAACTCGAAAATAACAAAATATTTAATTTATTTTTCTTTATTAATTATATATTTGTGTTTGAAAATGAATTTTAAGTAAGCACATATTTACAATTAAAAATTGAAGTAATTATTTTAAAAGATAAGTTGATTTTAGTTCTTTTATTTCTAATTAAATAATTTCTTCTATCAATTTCTGAATGTAGAGACCAATCGAACATTCATTTTCAGCCAGTTTCGGATAAAAATAAAATTTCTTTTGTATTTGAATTCGGTTAAAACCATGTCAATATTTCGGCGCGAAATCTTAAATCTTAAATTTTTTAACCCGAGTTGCATTTTTTTTACATAATACATTCCCTTTTCATATTTTACTATTTCATATATTGTATTTTTTCATCATGATATATTATTTTTCGAACGCTGCGTATATATTACGTTATCGGAAAACGTGTAATGCATGTTTAATTAAGATCTTGATGTTTAACTCATGATTATCATTTATATATTTAATAAAAATATTTCTTTAAAAGCCGCGTTACATTTCTCAGACATATGTAACATACCACTCCAAGTTTTTCTGGCTCGCCTCGCCTCGCCTCACCTCAAATACAAATGGTGTTCTTTTGGTTTACGCAAACATTTCTGCCTCATTTATGTCTACCAAAAGACTAAATATTTGTTAGAACTTTCTTATATATGTAGCGACCGGAATTTAAATCCACCGCCATCTCAGTTGGCATCGACGCTAGCGACAGCGCTGCCGGCTGCTGCTACAGGCCTGGCTCGAGAATTCACCGCTAGGCAGTCTCTCGAGTTTCATCGTTTCACAACGGCGGTTTTGCCGGCTCACGCGCTGAGCAAGATCGCCAAATCACTTCATTTCATTTCATAACACACGTGCACCTTCTACATCTTCATTCATTCTTTAATCCTATCTGTCTTCATTGTTTTTATCATACTGTCATAATAAGCGTCAATACGCCAATTACATTTATTTCATTTAACCACTGTCCTAACCCCCAAATATATTACACTCCCACTCCTGAACCTATAAAATATCACTTATCTTCCTACCAGTGGAGTTACTACGCTAACGTAGCCAATGCAATGCACTGGGATCCACTTACATAGGGCCCAAAAAGTTCGCGCCATACGATTCATTTGAAACTGATATTTTTGCAAATATCGAATCATTTCCCAGCGTTAATAGTATTTCACAGCATGAAATGGAATTCTAAAATTTTAAAAATCGTTTCTCACGCTGTATGTCGTACACTACTATATGTCGGGTTTTAGATTATGGACCAGACCATCGCCGTAAAGTGAAAGTAGCTTTAAAGCGCAGCAAGTGTTTTTCAAATGAATGTGCTTATAAATGCCGTTCAAAGTGAGAAAATTATATGAGACAAGAGATTAATTTTGTTCTTAATTTTTATTGGATGAACCACCAAAACTAATATTCGTATATTTTACGTATTAAATTATTTAGGGGGCCCTTTTTTCAGTTCTGAATTGGGGCCCCTACTTCCTATTTGTTACTTATCTTATAAATTAACTAATTAACATAGTTTCGTAACACATTTGAAGCAAACATGTTCTATATTTAATAAAAACATTATTGAGAAAATTCGATTTTAAAATAACTTGAAATATATAATCAAAGTACTCCAATGATTTTTATAAGATTTTGAAGGAATGTCAGAAAAGTTATTGAAAAAATGGGCTACAGGTAAGAGAAGTACTTAGTATAAATAATTATGTTAGTCTTAAACAGTTGACCTCAAGAGAAAACAAGGATTAATATACGAAGAGACGGATTTTTTACAATCGCAGAAATATGTGGTGACAACCCTAGCAAAAACAATTAATTTTCGCTTGTCAACATTTTTTATGTCAATTCCTTTTGGCGGTATGCCGCTTGCCGGTAGTAAGGTAAGCCGGTAATTATGTCATCTTGTCACGTGATGCCTTCCTCACACGCCACTGGTCACGTTCTTGCATTCACTTAGTGGTCCTCAAGTGTCGAAGCGATATGTTCTGATAATTGTGTGCCGTAGAGATTCATGTCAAATTTAATATTTTAATTTTAATCATGCTTAAAATAGGTCTTTGAACCAAATGCAGCAATCCATAGTAATGGAATCAGTGAAATGAATAATAATTATAAATATAAGGCATTAAAAATACAATTTATTTAGGCATAAAAATTACAATATACTGAACTTAGTTTATTGGGATACACTTGTGTTCAGCTAGGGTATTATATAAATAATATAATATATGTAATACATGAATAATATAATATATGAATAATATAATATATAATATAATATATATAATAATATATGAAACAATGTACTTATATATTCACACGTATTATAAAATATAAAATACGAAAAAATGCAAAACGAAAGGGATAACTTACTGTACGTAAAAAATTAGATCACAGACAAATAATACAAAAAATAAATCTTAGAACATAGTATTATAAATATTGAATTCTTGAGAAATATTCTCACTGTGTTTATGTTTTAATCGATGTTTGAAGAACATCATCCGCCCGCAATGAATTTTAACTTATTCTTGCCCATTAATAAAGTCCTTATTTTGACATAATAATGTATAATTTAATTTAATTAATTAAGGGATTTTAACAGTATAATTAAATATAATAGAACTTACATAATATATGACATGATACTAATTTTAAAAATCCACAGAAATTTTTAGGCACATAATATAGCCGTTTGAGAAGTTAAATAACAAAGATGGGAGAAAAGGAGAAGAGGTTATATTATTTACATAATAATACTGAGGGTTTTGTTGTATAATAGTGAATAACGTTGGTTTTACTAAACAATGCTATTGATTATGTCACATCAATGCAATGCAACGCGTTTCTTTACAGTAAAAAACCTACTATACGTACTCCGAAAGAAGTATGTATATATCGGAATAACTAGGTTCAATGAATGAAAATTTTGACATCTGACATAAAACATAAAACTGTTCGCTCGTGGGTTAAACCGCTGAACGAATCCACATCCCCACCTCTTATCTATGACAATATGCCATACGCGATTTGCCCGAGGTTGTCGTAGGTCGTCTATTTTGATTGATTCAATAATATTTGTTCACCGAAGACCGTCGCGCGTCCGATAGCGAGTTTGAAATAATCGCAAAAGATGAGTTTGGCCAAAATTAATTGCGTTTACAAATTAAAAGTGTTTCAGAGTACAGTGAGATTATTTTCTGTCACCAGTATTCGAAATGATAAACACGAGTAAGTATTTTTTGCTGTAATTGCTCCGATCGTATTGTGTTTTAAACAATGGTTAGTTTTTTTTCGTTTTTTTATTGGTGAGTTAGAATATGTTGCTAATCTCCAGGTGCAAGTTTCTTGTGGTCGGTGGAGGGTCAGCCGGTTGCGCCATGGCTTCCAAATTAACTCACGATTACCCGTCAAAAAAAGTGATCGTTCTGGAACCAAATGCCGTAAGTTTTTATTATTTGAATTCCTTGTAAAATTACGATATGCAATTCTAGTCCCAAGGTGACTTCATGTGGTACTCGTTGAAATATTTCAAAGAATTCTATTTATTAATTATCGACACTTATCGTTCATATTTATGTTCTCACCGGATCCAAATATCGTTCTGCAGACCGATTGTGATAAAAAGTTAACACGTCGTTCTGTAAATTGTCACTGTTAGTTGCTTATCCGTTCAACAGGCGTTGGCTATCGTCGCTTAGTTTACCGAGGCCTGGAAAAGTTCGACTTGATTTCCAGCAACCTTTCCCTATATTATGAGATGCAAGATCTGATACATCATTGGATATCTTATTCATGTGGGAGATATCGATGTTTCTAATTTTTACAGACAAACAAAAGATTCTTTGAATTTTGGAATGGTTTGAAGGCTAAATTTAATAAACGTCTTCGGATACTCAAGTAAAAATGTTCGCTATTCCTAAGAAAATAACAGTTTGTATTGGTTTCACGATTTAAGTTAAAGGGATGGATATTTCACAACATTACAACGGCGTAAGCGTCTTGAAATTTTTAAACGAAAGTAGTCTTTCTGTGAAACATTTTAAGATGTATTTTTGAATATCCAAAATGATTTGATTTTCGTTTCAAATCCGTGTGATTATGGCCTTGAATACCGATTGAATTTATTACACTGTGATTAAAGAAGTTTCCCTCCAATACAAATTTTTAATTTACCGTAAAGTGTGTAATATCAAGTTTTTTAAAAATATACCAGCTGATTTAGCATAGTGAATAGGATTACAAAATGATCGCTTAGGTGGTTTGGTCATGTTGAACGAATGAATGAGGAGATAATGGTATATGACGAAGAAAGATATATGACGCGAGTGATGATGTCCCAGAAATAAAGGACATCCGTGGAAGACTTGGCATCACCAGACAAACCAGATACTGGAAGATGGTTATGTTAGAAGTCTATCGATGAGCTTGCATGAATGTGGATGAGGCGAAAATTATGTACCAGGAGAGAAAGGTGTGGTACTCCATCCTCTCCTTACCCCTGCTGGGAAACGGCATGATGGTAAGTTGGTTAGTTACATTAGGCATTATTTTTCTCAAAATAGGTTTAAACTAGTGATGTTATTTAAAGTGTTTAAATCGTTATTTAAAGCGTTTTGGCTCTTTGTGTCCGATTGTAACTGTGATTGGTTATTCGTAATTATTTGAGCAATGATTGATACACTAGAAAGTAAACTTCCAACGGTTAAATTTTAGCTACCAATCATCGTTAAACCTCCGTTACTAATCATCGTCGTAATCACATAACGGTTTACCATCGCTAGTTTAAACATAAATACATGTGTAAATCTAAAATCTCCGCTGTGTATTATGCAACTAAATACACAAATATGATTAGGAGAACACATTCTTATTGTGAAGTTGTAATTATTCAGAACATAATATTCTTTGTTACAACTTCACAATAAGAATGTGTTCTCCTAATAATAAAGTTGTATCAATGTGTCCAAAATTTAATAAAAATGAATTGATAATTCTGGCGTCTGCTATCAGATTAGTCAAAAGTATTTGAGAGTCCGTAAAAATAAGGTAGATGGTTCTTTTAAATAACGGAACGAATAAATGTATTAATATCAAAAAGGTAACATAGATTCGAAAATTTGTCGCTGTAGCATAGATAGATAACGCACCTTCCCCGGCTAGGAAAGAGATCCAGGTTCGAATCCCGGTGGCGCAACAACAATATTTTTCGATAAAATTGATTTTATATGTGTGTCTTTCTAATTAATATATTTAATTCATATTTACAAAAATATGATGTGATTTAATCTATTTAAAGGCTGTGAAGGCAGCTGTCGCTGTACCGATAGGCAAGTTGGTCAACGTAACGGAGCGTTATTGTATATTGCCTCCGGCACAATCGTCCAACAGATTTTTTATATTAGGTATACCTCGTGTTGATTCACTGGCGAGCACGTACGCGCGGTGGTAAATGGTTTTGCGGTAGAGACATGTCAGGTCGGAGAAATTCCACTGAAAATTTCAATTCGCAAAATATCATATTTGCATAATTCTATTTTTGGATTTTTATTGGACAAATAAATACGTGAACTTGCTAATGAATTTTTTATTTACTTGTCGATAATACAACAATTATCACCATAGTCCAACTTGGCTTTAGAGCGTTTTGAATAATTAAAAATCTAGCAGGGAACAACCGGCTTCGCCAGTTGTTACTGCAAGGCCATATTTTTTGAATTCAATCTCTAAACCCCGACATAGTAATTAAACCAAACCCATTCTAATTGTTCTGAATGTTCCTTTTCGAGTGTTTGGAGCGTTAGGAATGTTATAACCTACTCATTTGTATGTGAATACCAGTCATCCGACCATATTTCAATTAAGATAGGACTAATTGACATGTATTGCTCTTTTTGTGGCAGTAATAATTTTAAATACTAATTAAATGTATTAGAAAAATATACTTATAAAATCAATTTTATCGAAAAATATTGTTGTTGCGCTACCGGGATTCGAATCTGGATCTCTTTCCAAACCAGGGTGCATTATCCAACTGTGCTACAGCGACAGTACTTTTGACGACAAATTTTTGAACCTATATGTTACACTTTTTCAAATTAATGCATCTATCGTTCCATTTTTTGAAAGCCGTCTACTTTGTTTTTACGGAATCTCTAATACCTTTGAGTAAACCGATAGAGATGCCAGAATTCATTTTTATTAAATCTTTCTAATTAATACATTTGATTAGTATTTAAAATATCACAGCGCTATGTTCTGAATAATTACAACATTACAATAAGAATGTGTCCTCCTTAATAATGGTAATAATTTTAGCTGAGCGTATAAAACACGACACCTGATTTGATTATATTTTGTCTGCCAGTTGCAGATCGTGCAGTTAATATAAATTATATTTTTCACCCCGTATAATAGGAAAAAACCGGCCATTGTCGCCTTCGGGGTTTGGTTGATAATAATAGTACCATTAGATGGACGAGATATATTTTTAATGCTAATATTTCTCGTTTCTCCAATGGCGCATCGTTCTTTTGTCTATAATTTTTTTAAGACTGTTCCATATTCATAGAACGCATATTTGGCGCATCTTAAAAATCGGCCGCGACCCATATTATTGACACCTTTCGCGTTCAAATTCCCACTCATCCCTTTTTCCTACTGCTTGTCTTCATTGTGAATAGTGACCTTGATGTCAGCAGACGTTAACGCGACGCGATACTTGTTCGGTTGTGACACCGCGATCGCATTAGTGGTGTGGATTTGTTCAACTCCGGTGCACCAGTACTGTATTGTGATCCTGTGATTTGTGCACAGTGATTACTGTGTGAGCCGCGGGTGAAGTGAGTGATATCGCCGTCTTCGTTTGAAAGCGGAGATCTGTCCGCCCGCGTGCTGTTAGTGCGATCTCGGCTGCGACTGCGGGAGTAACGGAGGCGGTCATACATGAGGTAAGGCGAGCAGTCCTTCAGATTCCCGAGTCCCCGAGATCCACTGGTCCTTCAAATGGATTCCCTCCCACCATCGATCTTTATCCCCGTTAATCCAAGTCCTTTTCTTTACTGCCCTCCCTTCGGCGATTCCGATTTACGACCGGAATCGTCATTCTCTAGATCCCATATCGGGGCGGGATCTACGTTTTCTTTTCAAAGATTTTATTGTTTACTTCGGTTTAGTAGTTTTATTACTAATAGATGGACACTAAAGGTTTATAATAATACACAACCATTGAACACTTAGTGATGTTTCCCAAAAAACAGTACCAATGGTTTCGCTAAAACAATTTGGGTAACTCTTCGTATTCCCCCTTCACATGTACAAGTGGAATTCGCATATTATAATCACGAATAAGTCTAGTCATAGTCTTCTTCTTCTTCTACTTTTAAATAGGCAATCCACCCTTCAAGAGTAATTTGTGCCATAAATCAAGTTAAAAACTTTAACTTGATTTATGGCACAAATTAAACAATATATTGTACAATAGGAAATACTAAATTACAAGTCAATACCATTGTCGTTCTAAAAACTCGCTATTATATAAATTAAACGTGGCGAGTATATGATATTTACCTTAACATTCTTAAATAATGGGTACATACACGACGTAGTGTTAATTGTTGTTTGACGACGAAGGAGGTATTGACAGGTGATTGCAAAGTGATTAGTGTGTATCCTATTGCGATTTCTCTAATTGTGATTTGTTGAGATGAACTGATAAATAGTTATTATAATAACTAGATTATTTTTTAATAAATTGTGTTCAATCATTATGTTTTTTGTCTTCTGCTTAACGGTATCAGCCGGATATTTTGATCAACAGCTACAGGTCCCGTGGTGATCACGATAAGCGGTTTCCACCGTTTTGTATTTATAGTTATTTTTTCTGACCGTGTTAAAATGTGTTTTGAGGGCCCAAGTTATAACTTTTTCAGAAGCGTATAATATTTTAAACTATTTGAATGATTTCGTACTAAACCTACCGAAAGAACGGAGGTTCTCAATGTTATGAAACGTATCTAGCATCTGAATGCTCGATTTTCTTATAAATATGTATTGAGCAACAAACGGTACGAATTGTAGCAACCGGTTTCGCGAGAACCAGGGCGAATTCTTAGCTGACAGCATTGTAAATAATGTCGCGAAATTATTACATAAATAGACAAATAGGTTTTCTCTCTACTGTCAAACTTTTTCGAATAAAATTCCGCTCGGCATTCGAACAAATCTTAATTCGAATAGCCTCCTGAACGAATAGCGGGGTTCTAGTGTACATTGAAGTGGCCTTATAATTAATATTTCTACGCGAAAAAAATAATTCAAAACGGAATACATAACGACCCACGTGACAAGTACGACCAGCTGCACTGCGTATGAAATACTTACATTTAAAAAATGTGTTTTCTGTACCAGTTCTTGGTTAAAGTTCTAGGTTGTATGAAAATCTTATTAATTGTGTAATTCTAAAAAATATTGTTGTATCTCTGATAGTGTGCATCCCTTCCTTCCATTGCTGAAAAAAATTATTACACAATCAATACCGACTAGCAGAAAAGCTTGTTGCTGTTAGGACCTGAGGGCGGCTATTGTGGCCGATAGTGGCCGCTACGCAGCCAGTGATGACCGCTGCGCGGCCAGGGCTTTATTATTTTATTGCGTACAAGCGTAGATGTCGGAAGAATCTCAGGACGCGGAAGGAATTCGGCACTCACCACAATCCGGATTCTGCTGACATCTCCAAAGTCGTGGACTGTATATTTTTACTCACTATTTCGTCAAGGTCCATAAGTGAAAATAACGATTTTTAATTAAAAAAAAAACAAAGATAATTGTAGAATTATAAACAGTTTATGTGTAAAGCGCCCTTGAGGTGAAAGTTTTTACGAAAATGGCGCTATACAAATTATCCATTATTATTAAGGTCCAACAAAATGTATATACTGGTTTAAGGTCGCCAATCGACTGGTCGGCGGTGAGGCCGGGTGGGGATGGGAAGGGGGGGGGGGGAAGGCACGGTGCATTATTTTCATTCAATAATTAATAATTTATACACAAATATTGTCCCAAACAATATTGCTTTAACAATGGTTGAGAAAAATATTATTTTGTCTGAAATCGCTGTATACACATGGATGCACTCTGGCGTGTATACGGGGTGTAACAGACCTAGTCCCCAATATACTTGACTAAATTACCAGTCGAAAATATTTAAGGAGTATGTATAAATTCTGTACCGTTACGGAAAATCTTATTGTATGAGATTTTTACAAAATCATGTCGAGCTTTTAGCGTATGTACTTCGAAGTAAATAATGGGTCAATTTATATTCACTCATTATGCACTCTTGAGGTGAAAGTTTTTTCAAAAATAGCACTATACAAATTATTCAATATTATTATTGTTATTCTATATCTTCAGGCCCTAAATTCGATCACCTTTTATTTTTTGTATTCAATATATAATTAGAATCGATAAATTAAACAAAATAATGGCATAACTATGACATTAAAAATATGCTTATATCTCTGACATGATGCAGATTTGGTATATGCAGTTATAACATTTTTTACTCATGTTTTTAATATATATTATCTTTAAAATATTGTGCACTATATGTGTGTTACATGCACTATATGAGCCCCTACCCTGATTGGTCGGCTTGGGGTTTGCTAGTGGGTTGACGTACCGCGCTGCGGCCGGCTGAAATAAATATGGACCCCTCCTCTCAATATTTGATGATATTTGTATAAAAAAAAGAAGTATTAATCTATGTGCTCGGATATCATCATTTTAGATAAATACACAAGTTTAACTTTCGATACTGATCCGACATTTTAATTCGCGCTATTATCACATAGTTTCACAAAATTCCATTGCTACAGTGTATTTGAGTCACTTGGCATCGGCGATCGCCAGTCGGTCTTTGGCCGTAAAACATTCTGCACTTTGTGTTATCTTCCAAACTTTTTCCCAAAAATGTATTAAATTGTCTGACAAGTAAAGTTAGGGTGACTAAAATCAAAGAAATATATTAAAACTTTTAAAAGTGTGCAACTTTATAAAAATGCTCACAGCGTATAAAGTATTGTTGTCCAAGTCTGCATGAAATCATAGTGGACACCATTCGGCCCCATCTTACGGTGTGTTGGGTAAGCGTAGTGTGTTTACCCAATCCGTACACCGGAACCATGCGACCGGAGACGAGAGTGGTCAGATGCAAGGTTCGAGGTTACTGCCTCTTTTTCTGACGACACTTCTGGAGCACGGATGCTCACAATCTTTACGATTTATAATCGATTTTTGCATACATACATAATTTTCTACTGTGTTGTATCTCGTGGAACAGCTGTTTTTGTATTTACTTTTAAAATTTCAACTAAATTCAGTAAAATAAATGTTATATCCATGTTTTAAGTAGGAGGCTAATGCTTAATATTTGCACTCCTTGATTAAATTGAACAATCTAATCAACATATTTATAACCCCTACAGTATATTTGCGGAGGATTTGCCGACGGTTGGTGGCTTACAACAGGCGCCGGTTATTGTATTCAGTGGTTATTAGAATCTGCCGTGTACTTAGTGCTCGATTTTCAATGGATGAAATTGAACATCGAAAACACAAGTATTTTTTTATCACTTTTTATATTCTATATATTATATTATTTTTATTCATAAGTAACTTGTATTTTTAGTAAGATTTGCAGTGAGTGTGGTATGCAATTCCCTGCAGTATGTACACCCAGTAATTATCCTCATAAATCTTGAATTACATATGTCAGACTGCTTTTTTTCCTTTTCAATTTTACGATTAGTATTGCCTTGACCCTGGTTATACATACCGCATTATTCTATCCAAAGTCATCAGTCGCATTAGTTACGTTTTTCTCAAAGATTTTAAATCTACGTATCAGTGTTTGATAACTCAACATTTAGTCTATCGAAAATTGAAGTTAATATACTGTTTACCAACTCTAGTAAAAAACTAATATTAATGAATATTTTTAAATAAATGATTATAAAATTTGTTTGATTTATATATGCACATTATGTAGTTTTAGGATAATAGAATTGCCGGATATTAGAATAATAATTTCCGAGGACCAATATGATAGTAATACTTGTAATCGCCAACTGTATTTGAAAAGTTTATCTTTTGATTTTAATCAATAATTTCCTATTCTTATCATTGGCAAATATATAACTCCACCCTGATAAAGAAAATACTGTTATTATTTGTAGATTCACTTTTAATTAGCTGATTTAGTCTGTAGTGATGTCATGTTCTGTTATCAGAAAAAGGGGTACAGTAATTCGTATTGTACAAAACTATCCTACCATTATTTCCCAAAATCCACCTGAAAATATCTTTCATATTTAACATATTTTTTTATTATCTGCTCGTTGCCAACTCAAAGAATACATTTTTTTTATATAAGTAACATTATCACGATCGTTGTTGGATAAAGGCCTCTTAATAACTCTGCTGCTCTCTTCGGTCATCTGTCAATCTTCATTATGTCGCTCGCACTGCTTTGACAATTTTATTAGAATAACACATTCTTATTGTGAAGTTCTAATTATTCAGAACAGGTCTGTGATATTTTAAATATTAATTAAATGTATTAATTAGAAAGGTATGTTTATAAAATTAATTTTATCGAAAAATATTGTTGTTGCACCACCGGGATTCGAATCTGGATTTCTTTCCAAACCAGGGAAGGTGCATTATCAAACTATGCTACAGCGACATTATTTTTGATGACAAATTTTCGAACGTATTTGTTACACTTTTTCAAATTAATACATTTATCTTTCCATTATTTGAAAGCCATCTACTTTGTTTTTTACGGAATCTGAAATACCTTTGAGTAAACCGATAGCAGACGCCAGAATTAACAATTCATTTTTATTAAATTTTTGGACACATTGATACAACTTATATATTATTAGGAGAACACATTCTTATTAAGTTGTAATTATTCAGAACATAGGTCTGTGATATTTTAAATCTATTAATTAGAGAGATATACATATAAAATCAATTTTATTGAAATATATATTTGGGGGTTATGTCGGTGGTTAAATGAAATATAAGTTTGTTTGCGCGTGTTGAGATTTTATTATGACAGTATGGTAAAAACAAGAACGACAAAATGAAATGAATAAATGTAAAAATGAAACGATGTAGAAGGTGCGTGAAATGTTGTGAAGCGGGCTGGCGGCCTCGCTCGGCTCTCGCGAGCCGGCGAGACCGCCATCGTGAAACGCTGAAACCGGAGAGAGTGCTGAGCGGTGAATTTCGAGCCAGGCTTGTGGCAGCAACTGGCAACGCTGTCGCTAGCGTCGATGCCGACTGAGATGGCGGTGGATTTGAATTCCGGTCGCTACATATATATAAAAAAAATATATATCCCGGTGGCGCAACATTATTTTTCGATAAAATTGATTTTTTATATATATATTTCTAATTAATACATTTTATTAGTATCTATCTATCCGAGTATTTGGGCATCCTCTAGATAGTTTTTTTTGTCTAGTGTTATCTTGAACTAAAACATTTTATTGAATTAACGACTTTAAACAAAGTTCCGACATATTACGTGTTAGTATTTTTATGATTTTTAAGTCAGTCAAATTAAGCTTTGATTAATAGTACTAATTTACTGACATCAAACTCTCGGTTTTTTTGGATTTGTCTGTTTTTAAAAACTGATATTCTTATTCTAGCTACATTACTACCAGCCGATATTCACCTTAATCGGTGGCGGGCAGAAGTCACTGAGCAGCAGCCACATGGACATGAAGAGCGTCCTTCCTAAGAAAGCCAAATGGATCAAGGACTCGGTCACGTCTTTCAGTCCGGCGGAGAATGTTGTTAAGACGGGCGAGGGACACACCATTAGTTACGATTATCTGATCATAGCGACCGGGATTCAACTCAATTACGATGCTGTGAGTGGTTGTTTAAAGTTTTATCATTGATATTTCAGTGCATCCTGTGAAGATAACATCTTTAAATCATAATTGAACAAGATTCATAATGTTAGCAAAGGCAGAATTATATACAAATATCATACCAATTGTTGTTGCCTTCCTTCCGTATAAATGAGATGATGGAATTTCAGTACCCAGGTTAAAGTGGGCACTTACGTCGCCTGGGCGTGGTATAGAGACTCAGACTTGTTCGGCATCTGAGCCACCTTCTTTACCTAATGGCAGGAGAAATAGTGAGGTTAATTGCAGAAGGTGCACTGTCCTGTCCTCGGAGCTACATCAAATCTAATGAGTGTCCGCAAGATAATAAGAGTGGGGTTCACTGTGTGTCCATCAGGATATATTGCAATTTAAAATATATTATAATAGCTAAGTACTTTCCTCACACTTGTAATAGGAGTAAGCCACTTTTTAAAACTTTGCTTATGCCGTTTTTTGAAATTTTTTAATTTTTCATATTTAAAAATTTAACAGCACCATTAGGTTCTTACCGTCGTGTGGAAAAGTACCTCGCATTTGTGGACGGGGTGGCTCTGCCTATTCTATCCTAATCCACAGTACAATTTTGGTTGAAAAACAATTCAACGCCATTTATATTTATTGCGTATCTATTTATTATGAAAATTTACAGCGTTTTATGACTTAGCAATGTTCTTAGAAATCATAAACCTTCAAATCATATTTATATCCTGTCTCAAATGCATCTATCTTCACTGTGCGGTCAAATAGACATTATGTTTTGATATTGATGAAGAGACAGATCATTGGAATTTAATGACCAAGGTTCAGAGAAAAATCTTAAATTATTTAAAGTGTAATTCCCTTTTTCATTGGTGTGAATATTTTTTGATGAATAATATGGGTACACGGAATTTTGAATAAAATATCGAAAATAATACAATTACCATTTATATTTCTGCCAACCTCTTGATAGTTATTTAGATTTTTGCCTTCAGCATGTTGGTTACCAAGCGGTCATCAGCAAATCATTAGCAACTGCAAAGGAATTTGTGAACTAACATGCTAGCTTATATTCATACAATGAAGTAATGGTGGAAGTTCACCGATGTCAGTATGCAAATCACTCGTCAACAATTGCTGAAACAATTTGTCTTCTAGATCCCGGGTCTGGTGGAGGGCTTGAAGAGCGAGGGTAGCGGCGTTTGCTCCATCTACTCCCCAAAGTACGTGGAGAAGACGTGGAAGAGCATCCGGCAAGTCAAGGACGGGGAGGCCATCTTCACCTTCCCCGCCTCGCCCGTTAAATGTCCCGGAGCTCCGCAGAAGATCATGTACCTGGCGGAGAGTTATTTCAGAAAAGTTAGTAGTGAACCGTAACTGAGGTTTAAGGTTAGAACATACCCACAGGCCCAATTTTTATGATTGAAAAAAATGTCAAAACGTTGGCATAAAAAAATGACACTATCAATTTTATCATAAACTGCGATCTTCTGTGATTTTCAGATAAAATTGTTGATTATATAAATGTTTATTCCATCGCTGATAGTGTTGTGAAGTATTACAAAAAATAATTAGTTTTTATTAATTATTATTGGAAACATTTAGTTTGATATATTTCTTTGCACGGCACTTCACCCAAGGAAATATCACACTGCTTGCACATGTATCAAGTTTCCTTCCGCCACACACAAAGCATTTGGTCATCGGCTCTCAGTAATAATGTAGTGAAGTTATAATTATTGAAAAAATACAACAACACAAAAATGATATAAATTAAAAACAGATGATTTGCACTACAACAAATCACGTAATATGTAATAACACATTTTTTAAACACAAAATAAATTCTATAATAATAATTAGAAAAAAATACACTGCAAAACTACCAAAAACGCAACACGACAAGAAACTCTAAAAGCGAAACATGAATCGAAACAGAAAGCAATACTGAAGCACACTTGCAAACTGCGTAGTTACACGTGCGCACATCATGTTCTCACAGCGTGTTGGTTCACGTGATCAATCCATAAGCAATACGCTATTTGTCACACAATCAATCTGTGTGTGTGTGTGTGTGTGTGTGTGTGTGTGTGTGTGTGTGCGTGCGTGTGTGTGTGTGTGCGTGCGTGCGTGCGTGCGTGCGTGCGTGTGTGTGTGTATAAATGTTTGACTGTATAATTTTTCAATATTCCTGCAAGGATTCTTATTATTCTGTCAATTCCAATATTTTTATATATGTTCGTATTTATTCAATTCAATAATATTTTAAATATGTACTAATTAAATTAATTAATTATCGAACAATATTGTTGAAAGTCATCTACTTTATTTTTATGGAATCTCAAATACCTTTGAGTAGTCCGATAGGAGACGCCAGAATTAACAATTCATTTTTATTAAATTTTGGACACATTGATACAACATATATTATTAAGGAAAATTAGTATTTAAAATATCACAGAACTATATTCTGAATAATTACAACTTCACAATAAGAATGTGTTTTCCTTAATAATCAATAATATTTGTTCATATTTATGAAAAAAAATCAATCTGGTAGCACTACTGATTAGCGATATCCCTACTTTTATATGGAGAAAAAATGTTGGTAAAAATAGATTTTTAGCAAAATTGATTGATTTTCTTTGGTTCAAAATTGTTTTCATGGGTCACCCGTGGATCTCACTACTCAAATAAAATAATATTTTTGTAAAAAATATGCGACAAGCATGAAATCACATGCAAACCGTGGACTGTTTTGGGTTTTTTCATATGAATATTATTTATAATTATTTTCTCATTAATTATATCCTCGATTTGAATATTTTTAGAACAATCTACGAGATAAAGTGAAGGTGTCGTACCACTCCTCTCTGGGAGTGATATTTGGTGTAAAGAAATACGCAGACGCTTTGTGGGAAGTGGTAAAAGGCAGAGACATTCACGTCAACCTTCGTCGTAATCTGATTGAAGTTCGACCCGATACGAAGGAAGCCGTTTTCCAGAATCTGGATAAGCCTGAGGAGACATACACTGTCAAGGTGAATTAAGATCAAGATAAGAGTTTTAGATGAGAAATTGAATTGGAGTGAGTTGAGGTCAGGTAAACCAACCTGATCTAGTCCTGCTTATATTTATGCTTCTTTTCAATTTCCTTCTACATGTTTAGTACAAAGTTTTTTTTTTTTATCATTTTATATTAAGTCTACGTAAACTATCATAATTATACAAAAACTCATAAGTAATGTAATCTTTATTTCATCATCCTTCTCTTATCTCATCTGTACGTTGTTGTGACATTTCTAAGTGGAATGATTCTTGCTTAATAACTCCTACATTTGCGAAATATCTGTATTGTTGAGAATTTATTAAAAAATAACATTTCCAACGTTTATGGGAAACGTTCTCCCTTCAGTAAAAATATTATAAATAAAAAATTAAATATTCTCAATGCTACCAATTTAGTATAATACCGTACATTGACCTCAGATGAGAGATAATAGGTGACTCTCCATACCACCAACTTAATATAATAATATAAATATGTATATATGTAGACACTCAGTAATGTGATATAATTTCATTATAGAATTGATCTAAAACAAATGTGTTAGAATTGTTTTCCTATTAAGTATAACCCGCTCATTAAATAACCGCTTTACAGTACACTCTCCTGCATGTCACGCCACCAATGGGACCTCTGAATGCCTTGAAGGAGGCTCCAGCAGAGTTGGTCAACGAAGCCGGCTTTGTGAAAGTGGATAAGTTCAGCATGCAGCACGTTAACTTTAAGAATGTTTTCGCCCTCGGAGATTGCACCGATAGCCCCAACTCTAAGACCGGTGCAGCCGTCGGTGAGTTTGCTTGAATCAAGTCATACTGATATGTAGATGTTTGTCTTGTGTTGTAGTCCGCATTGCCGACTAGTTTAGCTGCAGTTAAACCGTTAATTAAAAATTATGACCGAGGTCGTCTAAGAAATGCTATCAGTATACGAGTAAATAAAAATAAATACAACAGCTTAATTATACAAAAATCTTGAGACTATGATGGAAAAATAACTCAAGGGATGTTTTGACTTCTGTTACAGATTTTTTTTTTATGAAATTTTTATAAAGACCTGAATAAGTGAAAGTTACAAGGAGCAAGGCTTGGAGAATATAGTAGGTGCTTCATAATGTCCCAATTCATTTCCTTTAATTTATGTTAGGTTATCATGACCACAAGGTCGCGCATTGTGAAAGATTACTACTTTTCTGTTCATCAGTTCAGGTCTGTTCTTGTGTAGGGCAGAGTTTAATTTTACTAACTGATCACAATAACATTTGGCTGTAGTAGTTTGGTTGCATTCTGGAAGCTCATAATATATCTCAATTTTTACATATCTTTTTTTGGTAATTTCAGCCTTGGAAGAGATTAATGGGATTTTCATTATATGTAGTCCATTAATTTATTGAACATTACAAAAAGGGCTAGTGTTTTGGTCTTGAGTTGAAAACAAAAATACAAACTTCACTCTTTGAGAGCAAAGAAACAGGTCGAAACCCGATCCATTAAATTTGCTCGATAAGGAACCCAAACACTGATGCAATTTTCCTGGTGTTTTGATATGGATCATCATCAAATATGACTTGTCATCATCAACCTTCAAAGGCTTCCCAATCTGTGGTTTATCAGCCAATGAAAAATTCCCAATCCCAGCGCATTTGGGCATAATGTTTTTAGACTAATTCGACATTGTATGTTTTTAGCCGCCCAATCGCTCGTAGTCCAGAAGAACCTGAAGAGTCTCCTGAAAGGGAAGCCACTGACCGCCAAGTACAACGGTTACGCCTCCTGCCCCCTCGTTACCGGCAACAGCAAGTGCATCCTCGCAGAGTTTGATTACGATCTCGTTCCGCTGGAAACATTCCCCATTAATCAAGTAAGCTATAACTTGTTTACCTAATAGTGTTAGTATATCTTCAAAGAATATATTTTTCTTTGTATGTTTGATATGTGATTAAAAATATCAACAAGCAGTAAAATCATTTTATTAAATCTTTTGCTATCGTTTTTTTATTTGCAATGAATCTCAAAAGCCTTACAGTAATATATGCCAAATGATACCAGGTCTCCCATTACATTATTGAGAGATTAAACAATTCGATTTATAAGCTAAAGGAAGCGGGTCTCATTCTGGTTTGTGATACGACGATGCTTATTGTATTTCTAGGCCAAGGAACGTTACACAATGTTCATCATGAAGAAATACGCTATGCCCTTCCTCTACTGGAACCTAATGACTCGAGGATACTGGAATGGCCCGTCGGTCATGAGGAGTCTGCTCAATCCGTTCAAGTTTGGTTAAATTGGCGCTGGATATAGATTTATTAAGAACACACTTGAAGGTAAATACTGGTGTTGGAGGAAATCACGCAAAAGGTGTATGTTTTCAAACGTGTTTAATCCAAAATTGATATTTTGCTGCTAATTCCAACCAAATATCTTTTGATTTAACGAAATACAATACTGTATAACTACTATATATGTTTAACCCTTCGAATGCCAAGACTATTTTGGATATTCACCTATGATAAAATTGCTAACCTGATTATACATTGATCTAACACAGTGTACAATAAAATAGTAGAGTTACTGAAAATGGTGTGAAATTGATTAACTTTATAAAACCAGTAAATACTAGTTTTCACAAAGAATCAAAATATTAATATTACTTTAAAAAAATACATTTTGCTTTATATGTAATTGTAATAGTGTATTGAGTATGTAATAACATTTGTATATATTATTTCCCAATTGGATTACTTACTGTTGTTTTTTATTTTACTCAGGAAGCCTTGAAAAAATACGTTCTATGTTTAAAAAACGAAATTTTGCTGTTGATACTTAATTTTTTAAGAACATAATTCTGTTCAAAATGTAATACGAGTACAATCATAGTAATGGTAAACTGTGACTGTGAAGATAGATGATTGGTAATTGAGATATAATGATGATTGATTTTGATAAAAATTTACTTTCTAATATACCAGTGATTTAATCGAACACAATCACAATTACGGTTTACATAACAATTTAACCATCAATAGACTACAATGTACATACACGTATTATAACATATTATAATAAGGTATTGCAATTACCGAAAAGGTAGTATTGGTAGCCTTTTATTACAACAGTTTATTTGAAGTATTAACATGTGTCCAAAATGTTAGCAAGACGACTTTGCATACATCAGTAAATCATGAACACAGCGTGTCATATTTAGGCATTCATAAATACTGTTTCACCATCTTTTGTTAAGTTTATAGAAATATGTTTATGTTGCATTGTTATATGTAATGGTGGTTTATCTTGAATATCCTAAATCTGTTTTACATGATCGTCGATAATTTTTTAAACCAATATCAAGAAACCTTGTATACAAATGTGCATGTTTTAAAATGATTGATTATCGCAGACAACCAAAGAGATAGTCGAAATCTCTGAAGCTGAGTTATTCATGTAAAAAGGCTTGCTACGCTAGAATTTCTGGGAAAAACAAAAATCATATTGAACTATCTGATTAGGTACTATGATAAAATAATCTGAATTGAGTAATTCGTTTAGTCCAATCTTGTGCTTACATCAAGGACATGTCGACATCTTTTAAATTTTATCTGTTGCTAGAATAATGAGAACCGACTAAATGTTATTTATGAATCACTAGAAGATTACCAAAGTAACGAAATTTATATATTTTTTAATCAGTTAATAGAGTAGATAATAGAAATTTTTCCAATTATTATTAATGTTTTTAAAATTTTATATTTCTATTCCTGTAATGATTTTAAGATGTTTGCTTCCAAAAAAAAAATCTTTGGTGAAACAACATCATACCACCAATTGCCATCAAAATTCACAGACTAGCTTTTTCCGAATTTTATTTTTACAATTAAAACATGAAAACGTTGGTATAACTAAAAAAACATGGAGCTTCTATTTTATCATTAAATAATGGAACAACAGATGTATCAATTTGAAAGTGCAATGTACAAGTTTGAAAATTTGTCATCAACTCACTGTGTTGGTGTAGCATAATCGATTAATGTATTTCCCCAGATAGGAAGAGATCTAGGTTCGAATCCCGATAGCAACAACAATATTTTTTCGATAAATTGATTTTATATATATATATATTTCTAATTAATACATTTAATTTGTATTAAAAATATTTGTCTGAGTTTGAATTTGTGTACAGTACAGGATATCTGCAGTAAATTTGTTAAAAAATATATTTTTGCTATTTGTTTAGATTCCACAGCTTCTCAAAGTGTTTAGATCTGAAAAATATCAATGTTTTTCATACTATATTTTATTTCATACATTATTTAGTCTTTTATTGTATTTATATGTCATGTCGTTGACTGTAGCATTAACATTTTCCAAAATGCTTAAATATCAATTCCATATTCTTTGTTTAATTGAAACACTGAATATTCTAGTCGCTAGCGGGCCTAGCGTTGTAATTAATAATAAAAATATGATATTACAATTAGTTCTTTTGAAAGTTAAGCGGGTTTGAGAGGAAACTGTATTATAAAAAAGGTACGATTGAAGTGATTGGTGGGCACAATTAATTGTGCCTATTTGAAATTTTAAAATAGGAATGCTGATCACCAAGTCTTAAATGACTGAAGTCTTTCTTAAAATGAATTGAAATTTTATCTCTAACAATGTTGAGAGTAGCTGTAAAGACCAATTTAAAATCAATCCCGATTCATTAATTTAAATATTAACTACTTGTAGTTTATCACTTTTACATTTTATACACAGCCATCTAAAAAGAATAATCAAAAATTATAAAAGAGATGTGCGTTATAAATCATAGATGTATGTATATGATTAACATTACATATATATATTTAGTCTTGTAAAATGTTATTTGTTGAACATGCACCGTCAGTAATATATCAGTTCTGTGCGTTTTTTCAAATTTGCAATCTCATATCTATGTAAAAATTGTTTAAAATATTTTCAGTCAATTTTTTCTTGGGATATGCTGGTAAAACTGACCCACATTGTGTACCTTTGGTTTGTCAAAATACCATTTTTGTACATAATCAAGTATATATTGAAATGTTTCTAGTTGAAATCAATTTATCTCGCTGTTCTGCCACTGAAAGTTAGCAGATTACATTTCAGCGTATATTTTTATATGAATTTTATTTTTGTATGTTTTTAAGACATTTTTATTGAATGTGTATCGCACATGATTGCTAACAAATAATACATTGTTTGAAATACTCAACTATATTTATTTAATGCCTCAACAAGAATATGCAGAGCCAGAGATACGATCTGGAACTCGCTGGATTTTTTAATGTACTCGACGCTTGCGGTAAGATGTTGATTAATTTTAATAATTCACTATATATCGCATCATTTTTCCACCAGGGGTAGACACTAGACATTTATGCACCGCGGAGATGATAAAACTCTACTTTTTTGTCCTGGCATTCCACTCTTACCTCATCGAAATGCAAGGATGTGCGTTGATTATAGAATCTTATCACGAGACTCATCTTACTTATTTAGTGATTTGCATGGTCGTGGCAGGTCTTTTACCATCACGACTTTCTGTCTTATGACAGTTCTGTCGTGATGGTGAGGGTTATGAGAGTGTATGGCAGTGCGCATACTGACACTGCATTTTCAAATGATAGAATGTCGTACAACTGTTTTATCTTCAGTGTGCGCTTGATCTTATTGCGCCTCCAATACTGGAATGTTGTACACAGATTATTTTATTAACAACACGTCATATGTGCATAATTTTATTAAATAAAATATACATCTATATCTATTCATTTAAAAAATGCAAACATGTCGCGACAAGCTTAATTAAGCACTTGCTTGTGCTTTCAAAAATAATTTGCTAGTCTCGTAAGATAAGTGTTGAACTCTCGACCTCTCGGTAACCACATGAGCATCTTAGCGCTAGACAATTTTTATAATACACCTGAATTAAAAATAAATTATGACTCTTTGGAAAAATATAATATTATGGTATGTACATATTCTATCATGCAGGAATGAAAACACTGAGGAATAAACAGAAAAAAATCAGCGACAGCCAATTTGTGCTCAGTTTGGTTTGCCATTTCACCATGAATAGATTTATGCCATGCCATACAGCGCGCGCTACAATCAATTGAAGAAAACATTTGATGAGTGCATAATTTCTGACCTGTGAATTAGCCTCCAAGATCGTGTGATTTAACACCTTTGGATTATTTTCTGTAGGAATATGTGAAGTTGCTAGTCTATGTCAATAAACCAGAGACATGTTCTTGCCGATATACAGCCCTAGCTGCTCCGAAAATTGTACTTCCAGATTGCGCTTTATTTGAGCCAGCCGCAGTGCCCGCATGCGCAAAATCATATTTAAATACTAATGGGATAAAATTATCTTTCCAATAAAGCCAATACATTCTTCATTAACATGGGAACTAACAGACAAGCAGTCATGTTGGGCTATGCATGAATCTTGCTGGCAGTCATGACTCACTCCGGTTTGTTAGGCTGTTAACCAATTTCACTGCTATAAATATTGACAAATGATGGATTGATTCAAAATATTAAAATAAAAACGTTATACAGGTAAGGATCGACATCCTTGGTTTACTTCTGTCCTAAACAATATTTACAATCTATATTACTTACATTTAATGGCAATAAAAGGTAACTCTTTAAGGATCACTTAAAAAATATATCACTAACTAAATTAAAGTATATAATATGTAGCAGAAAATATTGTGATGCAATTATTTTTAAATTACAATTCTTACAGTGTGTTTTTGAGCCGGTCTCCATACATACAAATTGACAAATGACCTGCGTTTCGTGAAAAATGTCACTTACCATGGTAAGCCAAGTCACTCAAGCAGCTCAAATATAGTCAGCAAACAAAAACTTGATTAATTTAATTGTTATTTAAATAGTGTACTATTTTCAGCATTCACAAGAGGGAAACAATTTAAAATTTAACATTTTCAAAAGATGTCAATTTTTTACCATAAAAAACAATATTATTTCAAATATTCTAACTCTATGATATCACTTACTGATGTGATGAAGCTGCATTCTTATTGTGGCATGTACACAGATGAGACTTGTCTCAACAAACTTGAGCGCTGAGCAAGTTGTTACTCGTTATCTATTGTATTTTGCGCACAGATTAGAATAATACACATCAACTGATACATACTGTCTTTTCTGCCAGCTCTCCAAGACGAGAAATCAAAGTGTCATCCATGTAGATGCGCCATTAGAATAAAAACAAATTACATTCCTCGTTATGATCATAATTGTGAAATTATATAAATTATTGTTATTCTTAATACTGACCAGTAGTTAATATTAATACTGTAAGTTTATTAAATACAATAGCTGTATACATGTGGAATCTTATTCATAAATGATGCTTAGTTATTTCACAACATTGTGTTTTATGAATATAACTTATAACAATGCAAATTAGCTATGTTCATTTAATTTGATTACATGTTATAGAAAATTTATTAACTAATAAATTTAGTCATTTCGTTTGTGGTTTGTTGAGACAATATAAACTTTTATGAACGATGAAGTTAAATTCATAAAAAATGTTTAAATTAATGATTTCATGGGCCTTGGACACACATTGTTATGTCATGAATGTGTTGCATAAACAATAATTGGATACAAGCATACCTCGCTTATACGGCGGGTATCATAGACAATTTTTACTTTTCAGGACATATAAAAGCTTAGAAACATGTTTTACATTATTATTTTATTATGTGTTGCCCTAGGTCTAAAAAACTGATGTATATATAAGATAATTAATATATAAATGCACAAATTTGATTGCACAAAGGCTCACGAGACAAATTCTTTTGTCTCGTGTTTGTAAATAATCTAAGTAGAGAGTCGCAGTGAAGCGAGGTATGCACCCAGAATTATCAAGAAAGCTAGTGCAATCAGTTTTAAAATAATTACTTCTTTTGATTCAACAGGCAACGAAGAGTCCTTTCATCTATCAGCACACACAGTTTAATAAATAGTTTTTGAATCTGAATCTAGATGTTCTAGTTCATTTAGAATTATCACACTTTATTGAGCACTTCATTTTGTTCTCTGCTGATCGTGTTGAGCTTCTTGGCGTCTGTCATTTCTTGGCGCTTTTTCATCATCTGTCTCCGCACCCGATAGCTGTGGCGGTACTTCCCTCGCACCAGGTATACTATTAAAGCCACCACCAGTATCATGCCTACGATAATGCAGACCAGGATAGCGATGACAGCGGATCCACTACCCATCAAGACGTTTACGGCAGAGTCATCACGGTTGACACTTGGCATTAACTGTAATAATACATCTGTATAATAAGTGTTCATGGTATTAATTGGAATACTTATGGTATTGATCCTGGTTGACTGTACTAATGTTATAAAGTATATTTATTGGCAATTCTTGCGTAAGAGAAAGTGCCTTATTGTCAGGCCGGGGCCAAGTCTTTATATCTGTGATCCGGAAATATAGGACACCACGTTCAATGAGATAAAAACCGTTTATAATGGTTTTATGTATTTTTACATTGTAAGGTATTGATGTCATGGATAATGGTAACAAGGGAGAAATATCTTTAAAAATAAATTTTTTCTCAAAGTTAGCAAATTGGCAAGTTTAAAATACGGATGCAGGACATTACAGCATAGACAAAAGGACCCAGGAAAAGTACTATAAGGCGTATTACAAGAATACATACGTGTAATATAAAACATTTTCCAGGATATGTTTTTAGCTAACCTTTTCGCGTAATATAAAAAGGTCTGTAAAACAAAATTTGTATTGTAATTATATCATTTATATATAACTTACATAGTAATTAGAAGAACGATTTAGATTCAGATCTCCCCCACAGAAGGCTTTCTCACCGTTCTTGTACCAGTGGACCAAGCGCAGTCCTTGAACTGCTCGAGGAGATTCACATCTGAAATAAATCAAATTCAAATCCATTAAGTTTACTTTAATGAGATTTGAATACTATATGGGCTGGTATGGATTCTAATAAAAAAAATATTTATTGATCGAGATTTCAGAACATGTTAGTGCTTATTAAGAACATTACATTACATAGTTTCATCACGGAACAATAGCTTTACCAGATGTTTGAAACTTGGGCTACCGCGAAATTAAAAAAGGATTAAAGCAGAACTGGAAATGCCATCTTACTATCCCCTGACTGTAATATTCGATGTTGATGTTACAGGTCTATTATGGAAGCGCTTGGCATTTAAAACTGATATTTCACAAGAAAATAGAATAGTGATAGGTTTTAAATTAGTAAAGAATAAACAAATACTGATACAATAATTCTGATTTATCCACGGCACATGTTAAGTTTTTTGAAAATCTACCCATTTATATGAAAATTCGGTAGAAGGGCTTGGGTAACAATAAATCTATTTAATGACTGGTTAGTTGATCATTTTTTCATTGCAGTATATCATTATTAGTCAGTTTAGAGCCAAAGGTATTATTGTTATTAAATAATGATCCTTTTCTCGATTAGTTGAGGTTGCTGACAATTAACAAGCATTCATTATCTTATAACTACCACAAAATTACCTTAGAGCTGTTTGGAAGAAGATAGTACTGTGGTGAACACTTGTTGCTCTCTTACTGCGTGCTGGACAAACTGACTGGTTAGTTAGGACATAAATCAAAGATACCGGGACCGCGTGGGTTTAGACTGGAGAGTGGGAGATCTGAATCTAGTAGAGGCTACTGTCTCTTGACATTTTTTGCCAGCAGACTGCGATCTTTACCAGTCATAGTCGATCTTTCAACTAACTTCAGTGAAGTAAACACTTATGTATGTAAGTCAAAATGCTTTTCATTTCTAACTTGTTCCTATTCAGTCCCGATTTAATAATATCTTTAGACCAGAGAATAGTGGTGAAGTAGGCATAGGTAGACCTTTAGCACTACAAGTATTCCTTACAGAATGCATAATTAATAGCTACAATAATCTCTACAGTTTTAAAAGCAGCAGAAGAATTAGAATTCGGTAATAATATTGTTCAGCATGAACTTTTTAATATGGCACACCATCAATTTGAATGCCAATTCGAAAATATTCAGAAATATCTGGATGACTATGAAAATTTAAGAAAAATAAATAAAGAACTGACTATAGAAAATTTGGAACAAAAATATGCTAATTCTGGTATCGATGTGGAGGTGCTACCAGCTGTTAAATTCTCAGTAAAGTTTCTCATTCATTAGATGTTTTATCAGAAAATGATTCAGATTTTGAATAAAATATAGTATGTATATAGTAATACACAGTAAAAGTAAACATATTAAATGTTTAAATCTATTACAGTGAAGTGTTACGTGAAAGGAAGTTAAAAGTAAATAAATTGACGCTTGATATATATTTTTGTTAAAAATTCGATTACTTCTTTTAATTAATTTATATATATCCCAATTATTTGGAATTTTTGCAAAACATACTTAATATATTTGTCTAAAGTTTATTTTTAAATTGCACTTTTTCAAAAATTGTCTAATTAAGGACACCTCATGTGTTATTTTTATCTCTGTAAACGATAATTCTGTTATCGTAACAGTTTTGAGGACCGTATTTGAATAATTTTACGAGGTATTACTTGTTGACTTACTTTTTATTGACGAGGATCTAATTATGTAAGAAGCACTCAAGATATATTTTTGTTTATCAAACAATTTAATTGATTCTGTCTATTAATCTCTTATCTTGGTATTACAATGGCAGATGAAAATCCTCCTCAAGGAGAAGTTTGAAATAGTTGCCTTGGTAAATTTGAATTGATTATTACCTGAGCTCGTGAAGGTACATGGGATGTCTGGTGTACAGAGTAATGAGCAGAGTGTCCAACAGCCACTGCAAGGGACACTGGCAGTCCCAAGGATTGTTCTGCAGGTTCACACCTCGATTTATAGTCTTCCAGTCTGCAATATTCTCCGATAATGTTTTAAGATTGTTGTTACTCACGTCCAACTAAAATTGAAAACATTTTTAAATATACTTATTCAGGGAAAACATAATCATGTTGTTAAAAATATGATCTTCTAAAAATTAGTTCACAGAGAGACATATTTTTTATTTACAGATAAAAGTATTACGGTGAGCTGGATACTGCACTATATAACGACTGTCACTGACAGAGCAAAGGCCCAGTTGTGCGCACATCACATTGAAGAGTGCCTGCCCTCTCTTTACCATATGTAATCCAGATGACAGCTTCACTCCATCTCATTGTTTATACTTTATTTATGCCTACGTAAAACATTATTCTATTCGTATATGAATTTTTCCCATCAAGATATGCAAACATGTAAAAATCAATGTACATCAGTTGGCTCAATCTGCTTCCCATCCAAAATTCAATAAACACTGTTTGAAAGAACTCGGCAGAATTTCATGCACGGTTAGATAAAAGGGAGAGTAATCAATTACAACATTATTACGACGTCCACTACAAATACAATTTGAATGTAATATTAACTAATATGACATAACTTGTACTTACGTGACACAATTTGATTCCTTCAAAGGTGTTATCATGAATGGTTTCCAGTTTTTCACAATGTGAAATGCTTATGTCCATACACCCCGACTCTTCAAACTCTTCAACGGATCCACTGATAATTCTTCCGCGGACTTTAGCAAAAGAAGAAGCATCTAGGCTAGTGACTTCATTCAGATAGTTGGCCGACAACTTGCGTAACTCTATCTCGCTGGAGAACATTAGTTTCTTCATTGGATTTCCATCCACATGGAGTTCTTGCAGCTTGGGAAAGTTTACTGCGCTTATTGTAGCCGGGATGTCTTGAAGTACATTGTAAGTTATATCCAAGGATTGTAGTTCAGGAACAGGTTTGGAAATCTCAAAAGCTAGCAGCATGTTGCTTGACACGTTTAATTTCTGGAAAAAAATGTAATTTTGATTAGTTTAAATTAATTTTGCAAGTAACCACTTGGATTTTATAATTTAACAGGAATTGTATGCCTTATGTGTACATTATTTTACAAATGTAGCAAAATATTATTTATTATCTGTTTATTGACATAGCCATTTCAAGAAGGGTCATTTAATGAGAAGTAACTCAAAATCAACAGTTTCGCAAATTACAATTTTGAATTTTCCTACTGCCAAGTATTTAAATATCCATCATCTGTCAGAAAACAATTAGGTTAAGTGGACGTTTATCCAAGATGGGTATATTTAAAAGCAGGCTAATGATAGATATGAGAACTGTCTCTTTGAACATGTGGGTGTGTGTGTGTGTGTGTTAGATGAGTGGTGGGGGGCAATGGTTATAAGAGGCCGTCACTGGGGGAACGGGGCTCTTTTCCATCGCCACTTCGCAATAGTAATTAATGTATATCTGAATTATATAATTGTACATTACTGTAAATACGTTGTAATAAATAAATATTGTTACATGACTATTACAGTCTACTGAGTTTCACTCCAAAGCAACTCGAGAGTACAAAGAGAGGATAGAACTTTTAGGGAATCTGATAGTACTTACAAAGATACCACATTAATAATCGCCACCAGGGCGGCGAGACCCAGTGTCACAGGTATGGCTGGTGTTTCCGTAAAACCTATTTTACAATGCTGAAATAATTTTATATAAAAAAATGAAGTGCACAGTACAACTTAACTTATAATCAGATTATAATCTATCCCTGGGTGTCACGTGTGATGCGGGAATAGTATATTATGTGATTATTTAAATTATTTTTAAGAATGTCTGACTGCATGTTTGAGTTAAGTTGCGGTGTGCACTTCACTTTTTTTTGTATTAAATTATTTCAGCATTGCAAAATAGGTTTTACGGAAACACCGGCCATACTGGCCAATATCGATTGCGTAGCGTCCATTACCAAAAGCAATCAGCAAAAAAACAAAGCTAGTAAAACAATACTTCCTTTACTAAGGAATAGACATTGTTACATTTCATAATAATGGGAAAAGTATATAATGTATTAAAAATAAATTGAAAGACTACAAACAAAATAAACCAAAAATAAATTAATAACACCTTTAGATGGTTGAATGTCACTTGGTTCTCGTTATAAATCTCTACCAAGCTGTTTTTGGATAGATCCAGGATCTGCAGGTTATCAGGTAGGGGCGGCCAGCTGTTGAAAGAGTTATGCCGCAGGGACAACTCCTGCAGAGATGATGGCAGGTTGCCCAGAGTCTTCAGCCGGTTGTGGGACAGGTCCAACTGGCGAAGGGATGAACTATCGTCCAGGAAGCCCGTGTCCACGGATGCGATGTTATTGTGTGATAGGTTTAAATACTCCCTGGAATATTTGAACAAAAATATACAATCATCAGTAATTTGACCAATAAGCGCAAATAGACATACATCTTCTAATAATGACTTAAATAATAACATGATTTACCGTTCCTGCAATGCACGTGCCACCTGGTTATGGATTATATTCCTTATCTAACACAGATTATATTCTAAATTTCTAGCGGTGATTACTATTTCTTGATTGTTTTTGAATTATCCAATAGAAGAATTAAATGTGTGTATGATTGTGTCTTAGCTATTCGTTAGATTCAATAGAAACGCTACTTTAGTGACTTTTTTAATGGTAATACTTTCTGTTCAACATCGTACGATGACATGTCATTTGCATTTGTCAATTGCAATTGTTCGTCAATAATAATGAATGTCAGTAGATGGTGATATTATATGCTAATTATTATATACAATCTACAAAACTTCAGTTTATTTGGAAAATTTTGTGAGAGCATGACGAGAAGAGAGTGCAGAAGAAAGACTAAAAGTATTTTACTCAATAGAATAGAGATATATCTCAACGTAATAAACGAAGAAAAGACAATGAAAACGTAGAAGATAGAGATTATCGTTTGAAGAAAATGAAGAGTTGGATGAGTGAACGACTGGAAGCCGAGACAGAGGAAGATTGGTAGATATGAAGTGGCTATCTACAAATCGAAGATAGTTATCTACATATGTATATATAATTCTCAGTGCAGTGGCGTAACTATGCCAATGTAGCCAATACAATGCATTGAGACCCACGTTAGATAGTGGCTCAAAAAGTTTGTGCCCTGCAAACCATTTGGCATTGATATTTTTGTGAGTGCCAATGCGTTTTGTTAATATAATAGTAATCCATAGCAATAAATGGAATTATAAAATTTTTAAAATCGTTTCTCACAAGCATCATGAAATTACTTGAAAATATAATCGATGTATACAGTAACGGTACCTCTCTAATATGTCAGGTTAAGGATTAGACCATTGCCGTATTTAAAGCGACCCTTTTTTATATTGCAAGTATTTATAAATGTCTAACAAGACAGTTGTCTAATAAGACGAGAGACTAATTCTCTTGCTATTTATTGGATAAACCATGCAGTACTAATATTTGTATATCTTATTCACAATAATTATTTAAGGGATTCTTTTTACATTCTGCATTGGGGCCTAATTGTTGTAGTTACGCCACTGACTCGGTATGTATCTGTCTATCTGTTTAATCTACTATTTTACATCTTTTGATCAATCTAAATCTAATTTGCATAGTTACTCTTTACGGCCATGCAATACTACGCAAACAGACCGCCCTACTCCCTTCTGCCAATATAAATGCGTATAATATTGAATGCCATCTGTTCTAAATATTGCTCAGTTGCACTTAGAAAGATATAGTCACCCCACGAGTATGATTGTACTAGTTCCCTCCCTAAATGGAATAATATTTGTGTTGTGTTAGATTCAGTACTATCTTTTAATTATTCTTATTTTAATTAAATTGTTGCGCATTGTCCTTGGAAAATCCTGAATCCAATTTACAAATACATTATATGATAAATTATAGTTATAGAATAATAATAGCAAGTGTTTTAAGTAAATAATTACTGAGCGTGTAGTCAGGTGGGTGACCATAAGGTCGGTCATGAGTTAGGGAAATGGTAATTGATTTGTCAACCTGACATATGTAATAATTTGGTGATAACTTGGAATGAATTGGAATGGAGTATTTTATCATGGCACTACAGCCCGGGGTAAGCCTTGACCATCTCAATGAGATCTTTCCAATATTATCTTTATTCTGTGCCTTGAATCACCAGTAAAATTATAACATGAATAATTTCTTTGAAATAAAACCTGTGGCTATTTTTATACCATTTAAGATAGTAGTAGTATTGTTAATGTGTCCCTCTAGTGGGTTTACAACAAAAAGTTTAGTGGTTTTGATATTTTGAGATGTGCCATGGCATTTATGACCCCGTAGCTCAAGGAGTACCTCACTCTACACACTGAAACAAGGAGACTAACTGTTACAAAACAAATGCACTAATCACACATTTGGCGCTCGCCATTAGATGTTGCCATTGCTCTCTGTATTAGCGATGGTAAAATCGTTAATTAAACCGTTATTTTGATTGTTATTGTGACTCTGATTGTGTTCGATTGTAACAATGATTAATAATGATTAACGTAATTCTTCGAGCAATGACTGGTACACTAGAAAGTAAGCCCTCTGACAGTTAAATCTTAGTTATCAATCATCATTAAATCTCAGTTACCAATCATCGACACAATCATAGACACGTAACAGTTTACCATTACTATTACATATTATATTTACCACGATAGCATCACATCAATGTAGTACAATATTATGTATAACAGGCTTAGATTAGGATTGGATAGGCGCATTATGCTTACAATTTTTGAGCCTGATGAAATGTGTCTTGCAGTATAACCGTCAATTCGTTGGAGCTAAGATCCAAATACACCAAATTCTTCAGAATGTTACTCGAATCATTCACCTTCCCGAAATCCAAGAAGTACAGTTGGTTTTGACTGAGGTCAAGCTGTTCCAACACTGGCAGCTTGCACAGAGTCTCCACAGGAATCTTGTTGATCAGATTGCTCTTGAGGCTGAGCGTCTTGAGAGAAGCCAGCTCTACAAAGTCCAGGGGATTGAATTCGCTGAGCTTGTTGAACGACAGGTCCAACTGGCGGAGTTCCCTGAGATTTTGGAAAATGTCCGGAGTGATCTTCGAAAGCTCATTGTTGGACAAGTAAAGGTGGTGCAGTTTGGGAAGCTCAGAGAAGGCTCCGGGGTAGGTGGTCCTAATGGCGTTGCTGTGGAAACTGAGATACACAACATGATCGTTGCTTGGCAACCTGTAAACGATAAGTTCATTAGAATACTTGTATTTGCTTTTGGACTGTTCGCAAGATACAGTCAGCTTCTGTATATACAGTTCAGGATATTATTAACAATTCTGTTAGTTAAATTTTCCATTTCAAACCCTGTCCAGAAGTAGAAATGGCTAAAAGAATAAACAATCTGTATATAAATAGATTTCAAGGATAAGATGTGAGAATTGGAATGGCTGTCAATATGTTTAGAAAGAAAACAAAAGATATAAACTAAAATTTCATTACACGATCAACCTCGCCTCCAAGTATTATCAACGCTTGGGTAAATACATGGTGGCCCAAAAAAAGTAAGAACATTTCGTAAAATGTGATATAATTACATCAAAATTAGTTTAACTATATCAACAATAGCTTTAATAGTTTACTAATTTACTTACTTATTTACTTATATTACATTTTCTTTCGACAATTTCCGGTTGCCATCTTTGATTATTAATTTTCCCATTGTTTATATTTGTTTTTTTTTAAATTGTTGCCCAGAATGACAAAAATCACTGCAAAAGACCGTATTCTGATGAGAAATTTGCGAATTGAAAAACGTGGGGTGCTAGGAAAATGATCAAAGAGTTTCGAAACAAAGCCTGGAGTATAGCTAGACATTACAGCATAACTGGACATTACAGCATAACTGGACATTACAGCAAGATGGAGCTCCATCTCACACAGTCAGAAATACAATCAACTTTCACGTCGTGAGAATGTTAATTTCATCGAGACAGACATGTGGCCACCGAATAGCCCAGTGGATTATGCAATATGGGGGTATTTTGATGATTTCTGATTAGCTAAATATTGTGCAAAAAAATTAGATGAAGAATTATAATTAATTGAATAACTCATGTGTTACGAGATGTTCTCACTTTTTTAGAGCCACCCTGTATATAAATTTATTTCTTTATTTAATTATTAACATAGTGCATTCATTAGCACTCCTAAATATGTTCTAATACACACAAGATTAAAGTCTTTTCTTTTATCAACTACATACTGATGAAACTGGTCAGTTTCACTTTAAATCTATTCAATTTCTCCTCCTATCTTATATTTTCTGGCATTTCATTAAAAATCTTCATCGCACTACACATCATCGATTTCTGAGATTTGGCCTTCTTCCTGAATGGCAGTCTCAGTCTATCCCTTCCCCTTGTACGATACTCGTGTTCATGTTGATTTGCATCAATTTTTCGTATAAATTCCGTCATAAATTATTTGAATGAATATTTGTTTGTCTGTCCTTTGTACAATACTACCCCCGTTTACTAATCTTAATCAAATTGTAGTTTTTTTATTTTTACTTTTTAAAAATGAGATATCTCCCCCCTGTTCTGGCTTCTCCACCATATCCCCCTACATGAACATGTATCCTATTGAATCCGTTTGAAGATTTGGCGTGACCAGGTAAACCAGATACTGGAAGATGGTTCTGTTAGAAGGCTCAAAAATCGGCGGACATGCACGAATGTGGATACGGCGAAAGTTGTGTGTTAGTCCAGAAGAGTGTGACGTAAGTAAGTGATGGGCCGAGCATGCAACTTATCAGGTGTTGGGTTCAAAAGATCAGACAAGAAGAAACAATAGTTAACCAAACTTCTCCGGGACCATCAACGTCAGCAGCGACATTGTAGTTTTTAAAAATTTTTTATATTAAACTTGAATATTTTCCGCTGGACACTTTTATAAAACAAAACTGCAAGACTAGCCTATCGAAATTAGACAAATATTCCAGAATTTCGTATAAAAGTACAATTGAAATTACCTTGTTACTTCAATCACAGACATGTCCAATTAATTCAACAGACTGTCCATTAATTCAACAGACTGTCCATTAATTCAACAGACTGTCCATTAATTCAACAGACTGTCCATTAATCCAACAGACTGTCCATTAATTCAACAGACTGTCCATTAATTCAAACCCAGACAAAAGTGTTTTCAACCAATAAGTGATGACCGACCGAAAGTCAGTTTTCGGCCGAAGCCGATTATTTGGCTCTTGCTATAACCTTCAGCCGAAGCCGAAGATTCAATAGTATTTAGAAATCTTAGAACACCGACTAGAAAGCGTACATAACAATGCAAATTCTACACTGTTACCTAGTTTTCTGCGTTATGGTGTTGACAATAATTGTAAATATATCCATTCAATAAATAAATTACAGTTTTCCAGAAATGATAAACTGAATTTTATTTCATTCGTAATAGTTCGTGCGTTTTCGGCACTTTTGGCGGCTTCGGCCAAACCTTCGGCAGATTTTAGCCGAAGCCGAATGTGCAGCCGATGGTGTATTTTTTGACCGAAGATGGCAAAGCCGAAGTTTGTGGTTACCGATTATTTTCAATATGATTTCAAATGTGACAGTTGTGGTACAATGTCTTTTTTTGCATTTTACTCGAAAACAGATGTCTGCTTTTGATTCTGGACCCTTACATATGTGTATTTATAAAAGGAGTAGAAAATGTCGTTGTGGACGCATTAGAATTGCTGCAGATCCCGAACTGGAACACACTTGCCGAGAACCTGAGCATGTTGATTCGGAAGGGCTGCATGGCCATTGAAGAAAAGAGAAAGATAAAATATATTAATATCATGTTTTCAGTATTAAACTGTTTTTCAGAATACAAATAAAACTAAAAATATTTTTGCCTACAAATACTTTTTTTAGCAACGATATACATTATACGAAACAAAACGATACATGTAGGGACGGTCAATTTAACGATGTGCCATCGACCATCCGCGTGGAGCGGAGAATTTCAGCCGAGAGGCGTTCGGAGTTCATATTTCGCTTGCTCCCGAACCGATTAGAAGCTTTAGCAGTTAGCAGACGAGAGTCAATAAAGGTATGTATGTACTGGATGTGTCATTCTAATTCACGAGCGAAATACGCGCGAAGATGATTTATAGGTCGCTCTACGCCGAACTCTCTATTCTTTTATCTCCGAGAAAAATCCGTGGACGGGCCTTTACTTTCAGTGTTTCAATTTCAGTTATAAGGTTTTGGGGGTTATGTCGGTGGTTAAATGAAAGATATGTGATTGGCGCGTGTTGAGGTTTTATTACATTATGGCAGTATGATGAAAACAGATAGAAATAAAGAATGCAATGAACGAATGTGAAATGAAATGATGTGAAGCAATTTGGCTGTCTCGCCCGGCGCTCCTGGGCCGGCGAGACCGCCGCTGTAGAACTAACGCTGAAACTAGAGAGAGCGCCTAGCGGTGAATTCTGAGCCAGGCTTGTGGCAGCAACCGGCAACGCTGTCGCTAGCGTCGATGCCGACTGAGATGGCGGTGGATTTGAATTCCGGTCGCTACAAGGTTAATAAAATAATGTACCTTTTTGTTTCACTTGCCTTGTTTATTTCCGAATCCCGAATTGAACCGTCCGGCATTATTAAGATTGGAATCGCTGAACGCTGAACAGTCCTCTACGCGAACTCGAGTCGAATCTCCGGTGGAAATCTCATCCGTGAACAAATTGATAAATAGCGTAATAGAAAATTTCGTAATATTCTTTACATACTTTCAGTTTTAACTTGCGTTTCATTTACACCTTTACCGGTATCGAGATCATATACCACAATAGCAGGCGCTTTCAAAGCCTTATTAAAAAATTAAAAAATACATGCTAAACTTCTGTCATCATCTTCTTTAATTTACTGTCGATGAGAGCAGTCGTGTTCATGGAGCTGCAGCTATTTACTGTGGATGCCGGCAAGGATGATTTAGAGCTTAATTGATTGTTAACACATGCTCTGCGGTGGTGGGTCAGATTTGACCCGGGTGTTTGTAAAAATATGAATTACGCTACAAATATTCGTTTAATGCTGTTTTTCTTCTAGCTAAATTTTTATTAAATATTTTCAAATAATTTGAGATACAAATAAATGTTACCGGATGAGATTCAAATGTGAAAAAACGCTCAAAAACTGACCCAAGACAGTCGGATTGAATCTCAGCGCTTACGCCAAAACATATATTGTCAATATTTTGAGCGGGTAGACAAAGGATACCAGGTATGCGTCCATGTATTTGTTTTCACTTATTTTCGTCTGGCGGCCCCTAGAGTAATTTAATAATTTGAGGGGCGTTGTGCCTACCTGTAAGTTTTATGACACTACCTGCTCGGGTTCAGATGAGAAGATCACATGCTCAGTGTATGTTTGTGTTTTGGCTGTGTAGGGCGTCTATTGATGCGTGAGAATATGTACATTATTCGTAATATTTTTTAATTTTTAACTTTAATTTTTTAGCAAAAACATTACGGTACATCATGCCATTTCATTAAATCATATTTAAAATGAAATATCTATACAAAATCTCCCACAAAACAGTTGAAAAATGAAAACTTGAGGTGGGTCTAAAACGATCCACACCGCCGGACGTGTTTTGTTTTGACCCACCGGGCAGTAAGAGTTAACTGCTATTTTCAAGTGTTGTTTTGATTGGTTATTATTTTAGTCCCCTCTTAAAGCAACGCACTTGTCTAACGTTTTTTCCATTGCAGGAAGTAGTATCCAAAATCATTCTACTTGTGAGAACGCGTCGTAATCCGTTCCACCTCCGCTCGTGACTTCCAATAATGATCCTTCATGTTTTTCTTGATTTTGGAAATAGAAAAATGTTAGCCTGTTACGTGGGAGACCTGGGTTCGGTTCTCCGCTGGGAAGATTTATATTTATATTTTATTTATCTGAATTTATGAATATTTATTTATATTTATGAACGATAAACGAGTTTTTTTTTATACACAGATGTGTAATGGAAACTTCTTGTAAACGCAATTTATTTTATATATATAGCTATTTAGTCAAACATCAACGGATAAGATTGTAGGCGTACCTATTTGATTTTGATTTAACTGTATTCCGTAAACCTTATCAGACCGATAAGTTGAATTCTCTATTGATTTTATGGTCGGAAAGGAGCACGATCCCTGATCCTCAGAGACTATTTCGAGTCGAAAATCTCACCTGTGGACACAGGTCAGTGTAAATTTATTAGCATAAAAAACGTTTTTCTAGAACGGCTTTCGATCATAAAATCCACATTGAATTCGTCACCAACTTATTATAACGTCTACTGATAGCGGGCCCGATTTATAATATTAAGGCGCTGGCCCAGTGATCTAGTGGTCGGAGGTTCGCGCCTCGTTCCAGGACACCAGAAGGTTAGTTCTATTTTCATAGTACAAGCGTTCAGCGTAGTTTTAAAATAGTAAGAATATTGATGTGACACGTTAAAAGTAAAAATAAAAATCTCCCGCGTGACAGGCGGAGATCTAACCACTGTACTATCGGCGAATACGATTGAAGCTTAGAATAGACGTTTACAAATTTCTTTATTAATATAACTCGTTATAAAGTTCACCAGACATGACTATTTTATAATTAAAATTTGATATTAAGAAGAATATAGTATACGTATCAAAAATAAAAATTAGATCCAATTCTAACACAAAAATCTGCATAGTATATTTATACGACAATTTGACAGCATATTTAATTAGGGGATTGGTACGCGAGAGGTCCGGGATCGGTAGGCGTCGTCTCCAAAATCCTTCGCGACAAATGTTACTGGGGTACCTGCTGAATAATCATTATCTATGATAAAACAGCGCTTTAGCGCATTTCCCAGGCACCTAATAAAGAGCAGCGAATCTCACTTTTCAAGAGTAGTCCAACCGAGTCCTTCGAAGGTCCCCAGGATTCTCTTCTCGCCCATGTCCTCCGGCCACTGCACCCTGTCCAGCTGCAGCTCGTCTCCGTTCAGGGCGTCGCTACAGGATATGTGCAGATCACCGTATGATTCCTCACCAGGGTCCAGCTCGCAGCGGCAGACCTCGCAGATGGGTCGCTGGCGCGGGACGACGGCGGTCGGGTCCATCGCCCGACAGCGCGTGGCCATGGCCGATAACACGATGAAGACGATGAAATGAAAACGTAGAGTCTGAGACTCTCGATGTCCGGCCATTTTTCTCATATTATGAGGTTTTAAAACACTTTTTTTAAGGAAGACAGTCGTATCAGGCGTCGAATAAGCGCGCTCATTGATAACACTAGAAAATTATCGTTAAATCCATCGTGTAAACGGTGTAGTTATCTCTATCTTATCTTATACTGCATAGGCTCCGAGTAAAGGGGAATAAAGCGAGGAATACCTGTGTTAGTTTAGTACACAATTTTCTCGGGAATACGTAAATCACCTATAACGAAATATTATATCAATGAATCATATTTTTATGACAGTATTTATCAAAACTAGTTTCTTGATAACGACGACTGGTGTGAATAGTGTAGCAAACTTCACGATGTACAATAGGATTTATAAAATGTTTCAATTCACTAGTTGTGATGATTTTAATATGAACGTTGCACCGCACGTGCAGCGATGGGCCCGTTCCACGCGTCGAGCCGCACTGAGCGATATCAGCGAAGTAAGGTCAAATTTTCATTAGGTACCTCGGGCCAGGTATTGTTTTATAAATTTCTCGACTTTCAAAACATTACTCATTCTCTTTAAAATAACATTTGCTGTATAAATAATCCATTCGTAATAATATAACAAGAGCCCTCTGATTATACGCAAAATCAGTCAGTATATTTGTGGCAACTGTCCATTGTGTTCCAGTGGCGTAACTAAGACATTGGACTCCAATGCAGAATGAAAAAAAAAACATTGAACCCTCCAATCTCAAATAGAACTGTACTGTAATATTAATACTGGTACCGTTTATAAGCAAAAGCTCCTATATATTTTTACTCATTCGCCGCCAGATTGGCATTATTTTAATGCTAATAGACAGCTGCGCGATTTTGTCTGGCAGATTGTAACAAGATGGAGCCGCACAGCAGCTATCACAAAAACCCTCATTGGCCCCGATCCTTTATTTATTGATAGTTAACAAATAGATGTAGTAGATGAAAACATAAATAAATGATAAAGCTAGCTTTGGTCGGGGAGCCGAGGGAGGAAAAGAAGAGAAGATCAGTCATCATATGACCTACTGCTCGGTTTTGCCTCTTTTGATTTCTAAAATATTCAAACGTTCATGAAAATAAAACAAACGTTTGTGCGCACGTGTCGAGTCTCGCCGCCAAATCGAACGCTGTATATTCGGTGCGGTTCTACCAATCTCATCGCTGTGATCGATGAGCCGGATTTATGGTGAAGGGGCCTCTACACTGTATATTTGGGATCCTTTGTCTCAAGACGCTATGCAGCCACGTCTCTGATATCTTCTACCTACGCCTTCTATCCGAGCAAAATTAGTTGTAAGGGATCTTATTTCTTATCTTCTTTATTTTGGATAAGTATTTAATTTTCTTTTTTGAGAGTTATTATTGGTTCTTTATTGACTTCGTTGGTAATGTGATCAACATACGTTAATATAGCCACAAGACTACCGTTTTACTAGTAATTTGTATACACACAAACTCAAATAATATGGCAATATGGTTGAAGAAAAATAAACTAAAACTAAATGTGAACAAAACTAAATTCATGAACATTGGAAATAAAAGTTTACCAATCACACCAGCAATTATCATAGATGGTGAAAGTCTGAAGGAAGTGACTGAAATTAAATATTTGACAGTCATAATTGAATTTATCGCAAAATACAAAATACGTGACTAAAAAGATTGCTAAGAAAATCTCACTTCTGGGAAGGATCAGAAGATTTATTAGTACTGAGTCTTGTCAAATAGTTTACAACTCTGTTATTATTCCTCACATCAACTACTGGAGCAGCATTTTGTTTTTGGCTAACGAAGGGGAAATGCAACAATTGTCAGTGTTGCAAAATAAAGCTTTGAGAATAATACTCAGAAAAAATAGATATACTCGAATCAGTGCAATGCTGGAAGATCTGGATATGATGACCTTTAAGCAGAAGATATATTTTAATATAATGGTATTTATTTATAAAATCCCCAATAAGAAAATATCAGCGGAATTCACACGAAAAATTGATGCAAATCAACATGAGCACGAGCATCGTACAAGAGAAAGGGATAGACTGAGACTGCCATTCAGGAAGAAGGCCAAATCTCAGAAATCGATGAAGATTTTTAATGAAATGCCAGAAAACATCAGAAAGGAGGAGAAATTGAATGATTTAGCATATGTAGGAGTGTTTATGTTAAGAATTAAATAAGTAATTTTCTTAATTTATCTCCTACCGCATCGGATTCAAATATTAGAGGGAACATTGGCCATAAGCGATTTGCATAATTATATTTAATTTTATAATTGTTTTTGTACAATGACTTGAATTGTACAAGCGCCCCTGGTGTCAGTATCGGCAGATAGAGCGTTATCTCAACCGTTGAGTGCGTGACCAGTGAACAGTACCAAGCAGTACCCTCACAGTCAACGAGTCAACAGGTAAGATACGACCGGGACGGCCGAGATACGACACTTAACGATTATTTCACAACGCCAGCGCTAGGCCACAACAGACCGCATAATTCATTATTTGTTGGTAATCAAAATACTCGCTTATCGTTGTGAATAAATAAATAATATAATCAATAATATATTGCACGCATGTCGATACGTGCGTGCTAATTAGTAGAACACAGATAATACTTGAGAAGGTGACATTAACCAGTTTGCTGAAAACTCAAGGTCTATCTATCAAATACTGAAGTAATGGCCCGTGTCCGCTGTAATCTCCCAATGAAACTTTGATTTCTGAGAGTCATTAAAGGTACGTTTGTACTGGATGCATCAACTAACATATGCGATGATGGTTCATAGAACGCTTCGCACTGAATTCTAAACTTACCTTTACCCGCTTTCGAGACGAATCTCAGAGAGAAATCTCATCTGTGGACACACGTTGTAAAGGTCCGTGTCCACGGAATGAGATGCGAAGAGATATATCCCAGTATCACGTACGCAGGGTTGCCAACTTTCTGAGATGCCATGCACAGTATTTTGAAGAATATCGGAATTTTCGAAAATATGAATTTGGGGGTTAGGTCGGTGGTTAAGTGATTGGCGTATTGATGTTTATTGTGACAGTATGATCGAACAAAGAAGACAGATATTACGAATAAAATGAAGAAATTAAGAAGTTGCGCGTGTATTATGAAATGAAGCGAGTCAGCGGTCTCGCCCAGCGCGCGTGGGGCGGAAAAACCGCCATTGCAGAGCGATGAAACAGGAGAGAGGTCGTCGGTGAGGAATCGGGGCAGAATACATTTAATGCAATGATGGTTGTTTACGCGTTTTATACTTCGATGGGTAGGCCTGGTATCATAGTTTGAATATGTGCATTACATTTATGTGGATTTATAAACAAAAGCGAAACTGTTTCTGTTCGGAGACGGTCGTATATTTTACGGCGGTGATATATAAAAACATTTAGTATTGTATTTTTCGGATTATCGGTTGTGATATAGTTTCGGAGGCTGACCAGCCGAATTTTCAGAAGATTCAAGACGGCAGAGAGAGCGACCATCGGTAGAAGAATCGGCGAGTAACAGCCCAGTTTCGCAAAAGTTGGTGTGGTAGGTTGAATGAATATATTCTACAAACCAATTAGAAAACTCAGGACTAGCCATCGAATGTAAATACGACAACAATGATAATTGAAGATACTGAGCATTAATTGAGAATAACCAGCAGGGCAGTGGTCAACTATGTTACACAGTTGACCGCGTTTTCGCCGCCGTGTCGTCCGCTAGAACGCACGCGAGAATGCGAGACCAACAGATGGGAAGGGTGGCATTCTAAGGTGTAAGTTTTGTTTCTCACTGCTGATAGTAGAGTACAAAAGAAGGACAATTCACGTTCTTCTTGATTGAAGATCAATTCTTGATGTCAAATAAGAAGTAGACAAAACATCTGAAGACTCTACTCGTTCACGTGTTGAAATACTGATTTGGAGATAAACTCAGAGATCAGCTTGAGATTGGTAGAAAGAGTATACACGATTTTCAATTAAACCGTAAATACTACATCTTTTTATTCTGAAAGTTTGACAAACAAAGGCATTACTGCTGGGGATATTAAAATTCACCCAACTGACGAATGGAACATCAACGGTAAATGTACAGACATTTGACACCACATGAAGCGCAAAATGATGAATCAGTGAAACTCGATATGTTCCCGGTGGACTATGAAAGTTAAGAGTTGGCCCTAAAGAATCTCATGGGAGCATAATCCCTGTCTCAGAGATAGTCTCGAGCCAAAAATCTCATCCGTTGACACAAACTATAATAATATGATTGTTATGATGATGTTATGTGGTGGCCGAATATTTTTTCGGTACTTAATATAATTAAAAAAATAAATATTACCAAGCAATGTATTCAATACGATGCAAGTATGCCGATGAAACTTTTGTTTCGAATTTCGTGCAAAGCACTGTACGGAGTTGGGCGTGGAGAGAGCTCTCATTCGTTATCTATTGTATTGTGTACGCAGAGCAGAATGACCATCATACAGTCATTTACCGACAAATCTCTGAGACGTGAGAGCAAAATTAAGTTAAGTTTGCCTACGCGTCTTTAACATTTTCATGATTGCTGAAAAAACAGATTTTTCGTAATTGCTGGAGAAATCGGTATTTTCGTGATTGCTGAAAAACTGCCTTTCACGACTGCTGAAAAAATTGCATTTTTATGATGGCTGAAAAAACTGTATTTTTGTGAATCCTAAAAAAATGGTATTTTCCTGATTGTGCGGTATCGTGAACGCAGTATTTCAGCAACCATATTTTGAGACTAATGAAATATTTTCTTGGATTTTGCCATCCGAATTAACCAGTCCCAGATAACAGAAGCTCCATTTTGCTACATAGGTGTCATTTTAGAGATATGGCGCTATACTGCGAGGACTGACATAGTCCGTACGCACACAATTGTGTTTAAATTATTCTAAAAATAATAATATTTATTGTTATCTAAAAACTCAAAAATAAGATGAAGACTTAGATCCTTAAGTTTGTGCAATGTTTATTCTTGAGTATTTTGAAACAATCCACTAATTTGTCTCCTTTACCACAGACTTCGGTTTAGTCAAAGAGACAATGAACATTTCTTACATTATCTACATATTACTGTATCAGAAAGGCTAAATAAAACATAATCATTTGTCAATATGTAGGTTGCAGCAGCAAAATTCGTTCCAACACTATTAAATCTGAATATGTCCAATTGATCAACGTTTAATATGTATAATAGTCAGAATATGATTGTTAAGATACACAGTTGAGAATATGTGAAACTATCAAGCGGTGGCGGATTTGACTGATGGTAAAAACAGTAAATCTATTTAAAATTGTATTTATATTTAACTGTCGTTTTTACATTTTTAAAATTTTAACGACATCCATTATGGGGTGTAGGAGGAGTCTTGGAAAGAGGGGGCATTGAAATAGGGAATATATTAAATAGTGGGTTTTTTGTAAGGTTTAATCGGTTGTTAAATATATTGGACTGAGAGTTTGGTGATTTTTTGATTTCTAGATTTTCTAAATTATCCAATCTAAGGTCTTTATTATTAATGTGTAAAATTTTAGTGCTGTTTTCTTTTTACGAAATTGTGACCCGTCTCTAAAAGATGGTTGGAAAATTCCGAGAAGTTATTATTGTTAAGGCACCTTAAGTGTTTGAAACTGGTTGACATAAAAACAACACAGTTGTTTAAACAAAGTTAAATATAATTATAATTTTTAATTATGTCTAATCACAAAGTTAACGCTACAAACATCAACAGTATAGCACATCTATTGACCGCCCTTTTTGAATAAAACCGTTCTTTACTTTGATGTCATAACTATTTTAGGAGTTGAATTCTTTAAAAAATATTTTTGAATGATAATAGTGAACATACAATGTAAATATTTTAATATGGTAACTTGCATTGAAGGCACTCAGTTTGTTTAATAAATTTTTCTAAAAATCATAGTTACAAGTTAGCACTGCTTAGTTAACAAGAAATGTGAAAGTAAGATCCAAGAAGAAATTATGTTTACTTGAAGGGGTGCAACAGCGGCATAAGTTAAAAGGTTTAATTAAGAATTTCTCTTGTTTTAAAAAAAGGTCTTAATAATGAATTTGTGCAATGGTGTACACAGGAAACAAAATAAGCAGTATATTTTTATTTTATTCGGAAAACATAGTTTATCAGTAAATACAAAAATTATAATAAAAGCTAAACAATAATGAAACCAGTTACATGTCTTCTCAAAAGACGCAATATACTTTATATAGTGAATACAATTTAAAAAGGACTATAATGCAGAAAAAGTTGAGAATAAAAATATAAACAGAAAAAAGTTATAAAAAAGAAAATATTCGAAGGGAATGGGAGGGTGAGGGGTAAGGAAAATGTAAATGGGATAGGGAATAAAATCTGTGTGATAAAAATAAAATGAAGGTCACTAAAGTTTATGTATTGAATTTAGATTTTTGGGGGTTAGGTCAGTGGTTAAATGAAAGAGATGTAGATTTACGCGATGTTTATTGAGATAGATAGATCGAACAAGGAAGACAGATAGAACGAATACAATGAAGAAATGCAGAGATGTAGAAAGTGTGCGTGTATTATGAAGTGAATCGGCAGTCTCGCTTGGCGAGCGTGGGCCAGCAAAACCGCCGCTGTGAAGCGATGAAACCAGAGAGACTGCTTGCTAGCGTCGATGCCGGCCGAGATGGAAGTGGATTTGAATTCTGATCCCTACAGATTTAATTAAGGTAACTGGAGTATTGAAAATGTCTAGTTCATTTACGTGTGAATTGAAATAAAGAGGTGTTCGGTAGAAAAATGAGTTTTGTTTAGTATCGGTGTTGCAATGTGAAAGATTATGTAGTTGTCTACATGTGGCTAAGGAGTAAATGCAGACATTGCATGAAGTTGTGTGCATTATATGTAGTCGTGTCGTGTGTGGGTAGGGAGAAATATAGCCCAAGGCGTGAAAAAATTTTATATCAATAAAATAACACCAAAATGTTGTACCCTTTTTTTATTATATTTATAATTTATTATATGTAATAGTTAATGCACAATTTTCCTTAATCCCTATATCACAAAATGAGTGTTAGATGATTATACAACTTCAAGTAGAACACACCTAATTAAATGAGAATGTAAGAGTTTGATACAAAATTAATAAAATATAAAAACATTTAATTTTACTACAGAGACTATTTCATATCTTTCAAAATGTATTCCTTGATGAGTGTCTGAGCGATGACCATCTTCTGAATGTCGGTGACTCCTCCATATATTTGAGTGACTCTCGCATCTCTGGAAACAATAGAATAAGAAATATTATTAGATCTTACATTAGTAAAAATAAACAAGACACCATTGCAGCTTGGGTGTTGAAAGACTTTGAAATGAAGAGATGAAATCTTTTCTATAATCTAGATTATCTAATCAGATCTAGATTATATAATTAAACATTTAATCTATTTTAAAAACAAAAATGGTATTTTGGTATTGTTGAGAAAGCAAAGATTCATCTGGGTGGCAGGTAAGCATCGCTTAATGCGGGTTCAATGAATAAAGATTTCGATGTCTCACAGAGACGAAGCTATTATTTTTATATGAGAAGTATGGAAGTTTTGGGCATTACAGGGCTTACGATTTGTCATCGGCTGGCTTAAGTGATCACTTTACACAATGTAATGTTCACCCATGCTACCACATCTATCAAATTTTTGAAAGTAATATATATGTTATCGTGTTGGAATATTTCAATTATTTATTACCAACTACGCTGTCGCCATCTATGGATTTTTGAAAATTTGATATTTTTTCTCATGTAACAGTATAGATGTCGCTGAAGCTGTTTTTGAAGTATGGGGCTATATCATTCAAATTATTAACATATACTAGAATACGTCTGAAAACGGAGTATTTTTCAATTTTTTACTTTATATTTAGACCAGTATATGGTCTAAATATGAAGTTAAGAGCCAAGACCAAGCCATAGCCCAAGACCTCCATACTTCTCATACAAAAATAATAGCTTCATCTCTGTAAGTCTCTGTAATATCTTGATGACGATCTCCCAGGGGATAAAATCCCAGCAATTAGTTCCAACAAAGATTTGGAGATACTCAAAATATTGTAAAGAATAAAGATTTGTTATAACGCATTTAAAAATATTATAGGTGCAGCATCAATACTTTCTCAAGTGTATTATGAAGTTGGTAATACTTCATTTGAAATTGTTAATTCATAGTGGAATTCCATTTTAATGATTTATTTAAAACACATTTTAACTTTTTTCCATTATTTATTATTTTATAACAATTACCGGTTTCAGCATGTCACGGCCATCTTCAGACTGGTACATTTTTCTCTTAAGCTAGGATATTTATACACCCTTGTATTGAATGAAGATAGACTGCACATTTCATTGCAATCTAGCTTCTAATAAAAATTACATTATATATTTTGTATTACCGTGTGACCAATGAAACAATGTCAGAAAAGCCAATCAATGATCAAGCAGTGAAGGCGAGAGTGTTAAAAAGAAAAATGTTGAATGTCACAGGAAACTTTATTTACCTTTATGGTAATAAATTACAATTTATTTATTTTGAACCATCAAGAATTTCTAAAAATAATGTTTCAGTTGTATATCTGTAGGACCGTACAAGAACTGATTTCATTAGGATAGTACACACTTTTATTTTATTAGGTGGAAAGTAAATTTAATCAAGTTGTTCCTCCCCATTTTATCTGACCGTAAGTTATCATTGATATACAAAAACACAATAACCATTTTCACCAAAATAATACGTCACCTGCCTACCTGTAATGCCTCTCGGCCGCCAGTCCCTTGACCAACCCCATACCCCCCAGAATCTGCACACAGTGGTCCGTGACGAGAGCGGCGCAAGTGCTAGCTGCCACTTTAGCTGTGGAACACTGCCGACGACAGGACAGACCCCTGTCCAAATCTTCGGCAGCCTTCCACACCAGCAAGCGGGCACCCTCGAGACTCACCGACATATCGGCCAGCCTGTGCTGTGAATTGTCCATTAAGTTAGCTTGCTGTAAACTGTTTGACTATGTCTAGGAAGTCTTTACAAGGGTTCGTAAATTTTAAATTTACATATTTAAAAAATTTAGTGATAATTTAACATGTATAATAGATTTATAAATTATAAATTGAATTAATAATTGATAAACATGACGTCAGGATATACCTAAGATAAAACTAAATAGTGTTTGTAGGTTGGAAATCAGCACTTTTTGGACTTTAGAAGCGGCTACCCTGAACAACAATTACGAGCTGCAATGAGACTATATCTGCAAATTCTTCAACCCACGCCTCTTTCAAATCATTCACCTTATTATGACTTGGGTGGAGTTAATATTCAAATACCGCCCATTACATCCCCTCTCTTCTCCATTTTAACTCCACCCCCACCCCCACCACCGTTAACTCCATACCGTCTGAAAGTGTTTTTAATTTTAGTTGAATTATAATATTGATATTGGGAAGATGTTCCCGAAAACGTTCTAACGTTTATCACAATAAAAAATAAAGTGGAATAAAACAGTGTTTTAACTCAATTTACAAAATAATCAAGTTTTTTCTTCTTGATAGAAATTAGCACTTATTTAAGTTTTTCGTATGTTTCAAGATGTCTTCTTATCGCACTTCACTTCATTACACACAGCATCACATTTACCTACATTTCGCCTCAATCATTTTTGTGATTACTTGGGTTAGTGTCCATGTCTTGACCTCATTAAAAAGTACCGGGAAGTACTTTCAGTAATACTAAAAAGTACATTGTAAAGTGCACAATTCTAAATACAATTATTCTATTACAGATATATTAATATTATAAATCTCTACAGAATAATCCAAAATCTATAAAAGCAATATATAAAGACATAAATACAACAGACCTGCACGGCTGAAATTTGTGCCAAGGGTGCGCCGAAGGCCTGTCTATGCAGAGCGTACTCGACGGCGCAATCCAACGCCGCTTGCGATATACCTGGGAAATAAATAATTCTATTTATATATTCATACTTAAAATGCAAAAAAATCTCAAACTAGACAATAAGGGGATAAATAATGTTTCCAAAATTACACTCACCTAATGCCTGGGAAGATATTCCTATCCTGGCCTGATCCAGTTGTGCCATGGCAATCTTGAATCCCTCGCCGGCGTGGCCTAACACTTGATCGTGGTGGACTCGTACGTCTTCCAAGGTCACATTACATGTAGACAATGCTCTGAAATATTAATTAATAAGTTACCGAACATTAATTTTCAAATTAAATCACAATTTATTTTGAAGTTGTAATTTTAGAACCCTAGTTCTCGAGTGATTTATTTAATTAATTTATTTTATTGAAGTAAATAAAACAATGAATCATTACACACACCTGATTCCCATGAGATCTTCTTTAGGTCCTAATGTGACTCCTGGAGAATCTAGCCGCATGATGAAGGCTGCAAGAATAATGTGTTATTAATGACTAGACTTCTCACGCATTTGGGCTCTTGGAAATTCATAGATGCATTGGTCATTTCATACAAAGCACATGGTAACAGAGTCGTGGAATCTTGTCCTTGTGAAAGATCAACGATAAGTTTGAAGGACACTGAGAATTACCAGTAATGCCGCGATGTCTTTTAGTTTTGTCGACAGTGGCGAAGACAATGATTGCCCGGCCGTCGTGAGCAGAGGTGACCCAAGATTTTGTGCCGTTGAGGATCCAGTGATCCCCGTCTTTCCTAGCTGCGGTTTGAATGTTGGCGACATCGCTGCCTGCATCTTAAAAAAATATATTAAAATTGATTATGAAAAAATGATATATGAAGCGGGTGTTGAAGGTAATAGGAACAGAGGTCGTCCGCGAAAGAAGCAGTACAGTCTTGTCGAAAAGTATGCATGGAAAGTTGTATAGAAGTGGACCAGGCAAGAGTTGGGCGCCAGGACAGATGAGTGAAGAATTTAGCATTCTGTCTTTTCTGCCTACCCCTGCGGATGGTAGGTTACTTGATGAAATGATTGTGATCGAAGCTCAACTAAGTTGTGCTTTACTGTGCCGCCCTCATCGATCAATCCACAACTCGACTTCTCATTTCCACTTCCTTGATGATCTCGATCCACTTTATTCACTCTACTGACTGTGCTTCTTCACTATACATTCCATTGAAAATTGCTGGAACCACCATATATGCACGCACACCCGAACAGTTATTTTTTTGTTGCTAACAATGAAGGTTTCCTGATTACACAGTATCATCACTCCACCATGAAATGTTTGGAGTTTTTTAGGAAAATGTAACTACTCAAAAAGATATATTGATATTGCAGTCTGTATGAAAGATGCCACCATACGTCAAGATGTTGTCTGTTTCATCTTATACTGTCGATGAGGCATCATATTATAATGCTGAATGTAAGATATGTATTTATAACAAAATCAAATGATAGACATTTCCATCATTGTACATGAGAAGTATTGAATATAATAGGCAGTAAAAGACATGAGAAATATTGAATGTAATAGGGAGTAAAAGGGAAGAAAAGTATTGAATGTAATAGGGAGTAAAAGGGAAGAAAAGTATTGAATATAATAGGGAGTAAAAGGCATGAGAAGTATTGAATAAGAAAGATACATGGATGAGAAGTTACCAACTAGGTTCACTTAGAGCGAAGCATCCAACAGTCCCCTTAGTGAACGGGAGCAGGAACTCTTCCTTCTGCTTATCCGTCCCCCGGCGGTCTAGCAAGTTGGCATACAAACAGTTGTGGATGGACATGATGACTCCTGTGCTCGCACAGCATGCAGAGAGCTCCTCCACAGCTAGCGCTAGCGAGAGGCAGTCCAGTCCCATGCCGGAGTAGGACGAGGACACGCACATACTCATTAATCCGAGAGAGCCAAGTTGTCGAATCTGGTCAAGAGATACACCTTTTAAAACAAATTTTAATATAAAATATGATGATAATAAACCACTCTAAAATCCGGTGGACTGATTAAATCATTATATACATATGCGGCAGCGAAAAGAGTACACTTGATGAGGATTGTTAGACATATTAAAGGTGGTTGTTTATATTATTTAATTATTTGGTGTAGTAATTACTTTAAAAAATATATATACAAATCTCAGTTTATGCAGGAACAAAATGGAGACTTTTGATCATCTATTGACTGACACTTCACTCCAATATTATGTAAAGTTGCCTTTCAAATTGATCTTCAAAGAAAGCATTAGATCATGCAGACAGAGGCTTATTATATTTATATTATGTTGCTTGAAGAATGCAGCGCCACCTGGATTTAAATAACATAAAATGACATAAGTTTTGAAGTTTGACCAAACACAACATTCACCTGTTTTTCTGGATACACTGCATCTTGGTCTAATTTAGCTGCTATTGGTAACAATTCTTTTCGGCCAAAATCTCTGCAAGTTTTCTTTATCATCAGCTGTTCTGCCGTCAGTCGGGTTGTGAAATGTCGCATTTGGCCTACACATCGACAACCCTTTTTACCAAAAGTAACTGTAAGAATTTAAATAATACTATTTAAGAAAATATACATAAACAGTTAACAATAATATAACTAATTCGATGGCCATGAATGGTAGATAGCACATAGGATGAATGAGGATGATTCAGCACAAGATGAAATCTTTTGCATAAAGAACGAATATGCTCACATACATCAATATATTTCATAACCCAGTGTGTTTTTGTAGGTAGAAGCAAACGGAAGGTCTCCGGTAGATATTGCCACTCAAATATAAAGATAAAATACAAATACATCCGAAATAAAAAAAGATTAGATTACGTTGATACATCTTGACACTGGTAGCAGTGGAATGTTGAAAGTTTGCTGGTGGCAGCAGGGTTAAACAATGTTAGTTAACGCATTCAGTGACATTTTGTGTACATTAAAAAGCGTCTACTCTTATTTGTTTCCAAATCATTCCTACATTCCTACTTTGTGTTTTGTTTTCAAAATGAAAATGTATTATCATTTTAAGTATATTTTTAAACATTTAGAAGTTTCAATGGTAAATTAACCTCTTAAAACTTAATCGTTTAAAAATGACATATTAGCATATTGGAAACAAAATAGACATTGAAGAATGGTATATATTATCAGTTTGTGGGATGACACTGTTCAAGCAGATTAATGAATGAAATGGCATTTTTGTTTCTGAAGATTTGAAACTATTGTAAAATTATAAATGAAGAACTCTCTAGTCTGAAAACTGTAATTTATCTGCATCTTTCTATTCAAAATAATAAATAAAAACAATTATTTTATTGTAATTCTATAATTAACTTTATAAATGACACTAAATGAAATTCATCCCAAATGGCAACTACAATGTTCTGCATGACAGTGAAGTACAGATTTTGAAGAGGTAATCTTTACCCTTTCCTTTATCATATTTTTAATTAATTTTCTCGATTATCTATTTGAAAACTCAACACATATCTCCATTTTAAAACTTACTGGCTTTGATCGTCCACATTGTAAGTGAATCACCCCACTGATGCACTAAGCACTGATACTAACACCTCATTTATACGGTGTGTGTGTGTGCAAAATGAAAAAAACAGCCGCAAATGTACAAAAACAAATGATAAGATAACGAAATAAAAATTAAAGAAATTGTGAATCGAGTGGAAACATTTATTTAGAATTCAAATAAGCTATTTCACTATTATGTTAAGTCTATTAATTTCATAATATAATAACTTTACACATAGGCGGAAAGAAATTATTTCGCATCATCATCGCCCTCCAATACTACAAACTCTTCCAATAATATTTAAATTCAAATGTCACCTCAAACGTCAAATTATTATTGTTGTCAAGTAGTTATACATATATTTACGCGAAAAATATAATAATTATCTATGGTAAGCGTTTAAATCAAAGATAGGGGTAGGAAGGATAGGCACAAGATTTTAATTTTCACTGTATAAAATTTTGTATAATTTCGTCCAAACTGGCATAGATTGGTGTGAATGTAGGAAGATTATACATTAGACGTGGTACAAATGATATACCTACAGTAAGAGAACTAATAATTAGAAATTTATTAAAAAAGGAGGTTTATTAATTAGTTAATATTTATCCAAAAGAATTATGCTTGAAGGCCGCATGTTAAAGTTTTTTAAAATGTTAGGGTCTGTCCGCAATACAACAATCTTAAATAATAAATAACTATCACGCTGTTTTTCGCAAAGGAAGACAGAAAGGATGCCACACTCTTATATCCTAGCGCACCACTCTTCAATCAGTTTTACATATTTCCTCACACATGCTCTTCGATTTTTTAAACTGTCACAGGGCTATCCGCCAATATTACTACGGCTACTTACACCACGTCTTTCATGGACGTCACTGTTCCTGTTACCTTTAACACTCACTTTATATATTTTCTTTATCATCTTCTCCTTAATCATAAATCATACCTTCTACATACCCAAATACACGGTACAAACGCATTAATGAATGCAAGTAATAATTAATGTTACCTATAATTATGACATGTCTCTTATTTTTTGGAAATACATAATGTGTATTATACAATATTTACGATGGTGATGCATCATATATTAGAAAATTTTATTATAATTTGACTCTAATGTTAAAGTCAAACATTAGAGTCAAATTAGCACTAACTTTCAAATTATATACACATTAAAAAACACCCCTGTATTGAATTGTATAAATGTCCTAGCTTAAGAAAAAATGTATCAGTCTGAAGATGACCGTGACAGGCAGAAACCGGTAATGATCAAAACATAATAAATAATGTAAAAAAGTTAAAAAGTGTTTTAATTAAATAATGTAGTCTTTTAACAACCAAATTACTGCTCTGATTTTTAATTAAAATACTTTCTTATAGATTTTTAAGGAAATATTTCCTCTTAAGAAGAGTTTTTGCGAAGGTGAAGGTGGTTTAAATTTGTCAAAGTTAACGAATTTAAAAATATTGTTAAATAATATTGCTCCTCGGTGTTCTATTTAATTGTCTAACAAGTACTTAGCCAACCGAGATGAAGATAATGTATGGCAATACTGATGAAAATAGCATCATCATCGCAAACTTCAGTGCAGTCGAATTTTTCAATTGCGATCGTTCTAGAAGTGCTCCGTGCGTGCGAAATTCTGTGATTTATAGTGTAGTTGTCAAAAATATTGTTTCTCTTCGTACAATTTGAGATATAATAAAGTGTTCACAAAGTTTGAGTGTAACGTAGTATGCCATTTAGGAGGACTGGATTTGTAAGTATTGTTTAATGCGTTTGCTGTGTAGACTTGGCCCATTTTCATAACTATTTTTACGCTTATCAATTTCTGAATTAACCTATTTGTAACTATTTTTCCTTATTCACCCTTAACAACCGAGTTTTAACTGCCGTACAATTTTAATTAATTAACTGTCCGCTTGTAGGTCGAATATTTCTTGCTCGTTTCATGTTTAGAATGTGATATTTAAAACATAAATCTGTGTCTAATAACGTAGTACATGTTTCATAAAGTTAAAAAATAAGTGATTTATAGAATCCCATCGATCATCGTGTGCCTTGTAGCTCTTCAAATGGAAAGAGTTGCACATTAATGCTGGAACTGGCAGAGTTCCAAATTTTTTTCAAATTCATCTCACATTAGATTAATCTCTTTCGAATGTATGAAATGTATTTGAATATTTGATCGGAAGCGAACACATTATAAGAATATTCCATCTTTCGCAGGAAAGAGTGGGAAAAATCTAACAGTGGAAAACTTACCAATACTATCAAGTGCATTTTTGAGTGTTGCCTGTTGTAACTGCCTGCAAGGTTAGTGCATTTGTTTACGATATTCGTTTTGTTATTGTATTATTATTTTATGTCTGTTCTGTGTTATTGGTCATTTAATATTGTGAACAAATCCAGCAAATTGTACATACCTAACTTTCTGTATATAAGCTCTCCACCAATGTGGATCTGTCACTTTAATATTGTCAATACAACTAGTTCTGAAAAAAAAATTTGAATACGGTCAGATCATTGTAGATGACACAACATTATTTATCTTGTTATTTTTAACTAACAAAAGTACTTTAGTGGTTTGGGTTTTTGTTTTTGTAGTTTGGGACTTCAGTCTGTCATCGATTTGTGAGTTATGAGGGTAAAGACTTTAAGTGCTACTTCTGCTTTGGTGCTCATGAATTGGGTTTCATTCTGGCATATTCTGATTTGTAGTCCTTACCAGTATTATATGAATAAAGAACAGCTTATATTGTATTTTTGAAATTTTGTAGTATACATAATGTTACTTTCTTATAATGTGTTTTATGTTTTTTTCCCACTTTGTAGGAATCTTTAGGATAATTTAAAACATGTTATCAATCATATTAGGTACAAAAAGAAATATGTTTATATGGTTTTCTTGATTAATTTAAACTTCTTTATACTCCATAGTGCCATTCTAAATTGACTTATTTGTTAGTTTAAATTGAGCACTTGTAAACAATACAAAAACTCCTTTGAATCCAAAGTACTCTGTGACAATCTTGATTATAACAAAGTGATCCCATGATAGCACTTTAAATTTTATTACTAACATTGTGAGAGTAACATGAAATAAATCAATGAATTATTATTACTTAAATGCCATACATATCTCTTATCTCTAATCTTCCAGCAGCACCAAGTCTTTGTTTCCACTCCTCTCCATTCTGTTGTGTTTTATGTCAAAGATAGTCAAACTCCTATCAATGTTCTAATCGTGGTCAATTCATCTTTTGTAGTTTTATTTCTCTCTATTCCCTGACGGTAGCCTTATTTATTCAAGTTTTTCTGTCTGCACTCTTTAAGCATATTTCTTCTCAAAGTCCAGATTTCAGTTGAGCATAGTTATGCAGGACGCAGCCAGCTACAGAAAACACAAACTGAGATAGAAACACTGCTATGTAAAGTAGGAATAATCAAATCTATACAGCAACTTGAATGTTCTTTACTTGTGATGATAAATAATATATTTTTACCAAATTTTGTACAATTTTTAAGAGGATTAAAAACTGGATTTTAGAGATATTTGTAATCTTACATATTGTGTTTTTTAGATTTTAAAATGGGGTTTCTGTGATCGACAAAATTTTCAGAAAGCGATTATTATGAATTTTCGTATGAAAAGTGGCCTGGCTGTTGGCAAAATATAGAATTGACGCTATCGTGTCTAATAAAAATAATATCAATATTTTCAAAGTTTTGCTGCTTTCTGCACAACGTTAAGTTGATAGTATTATTTCATCTTCATGCCATTTAATATCTTGTTAGTTTTACATGGTTGCCTATGTAGCAATTATGAATTATGGTTCTTCTCCTCACTGAACTGTATTATATGTGCAATAGTTTAAGCATCTTTTTGCTGCGTCTAATTTGGATTGATCGTTCCCAAGCGTTCTTCACCTGGTTTACCTTGAAATATAGATTAGGTTAGATTAAGTAGTATTATTATAAATACAAATTAAATGTATTAATTGGAAAGATATACATATAAAATTAATTTTATCAAAAAATATTGTTGATACCGGAATTCGAACCTGGATCTCTTTCCAATCCAGGGAAGGTGCATTAACCGACTATGGTACACCACACAGTACTTTTGAAAACAAATTTTCGAACTTATATGTTACACTTTTTCAAATTAATATATCTATCGTTCTATTATTTGAAAGATTGGAAAAAGATCCAGAATCCCGGTAGCGACAACAATATTTTTCGATAAAATTGATTTTATATGTACATCTTTCTAATTAATACATTTAATTAGTATTTAAAATATCACAGATATATGAGAATAAAATATCTGTTCTGAATAATTACAACTTTACAATAAGAATGGGTTTTCCTTATAAGTTGTATTAATGTGTCCAAAATTTAATATATATGAATTATTAATTCTGGCGTCTCCTATCGGACTACTTAAAGGTATTTGAAATTCCGTTAAAATAAAGTAAATTCCTTTCAAATAATGGAACGATATATGTATTAACTTGAAAAAGTGTAACATGTCGTCAAAAGTACTGTGTGCTGTAGCACAGTTGGTTAATATACCTTTCTCGGATTGGAAAGAGATCTAGGTTCGAATCTCTGTAGCAACAATAATATTTTTCGATAAAATTGATTTTATATGTATATCTTTCTAAATAATACATTTAATTAGTATTTAAAATATCTCGCGGATCTATGTTCTGAATAATTACAACTTCACAATAAGAATGTGTTCTCTTTAATAATATTATTATAATTTAATATTAACCTAAGCCTATCGTGATCTGATCTGCAACAGATGAATTATTAAGTTATAATAATTTGATACGAGCAAATCCATTTTAAAATAAAGCACACATTATACAATAATAACATCTGATGTTTAGTTTAGGATGCAATCTACGGAAGAAAATCTTTTTCATACTTTGCCAAAAATGTTTCGGATTTTATACAATGTCAACGTCTTAATGTTGACAGCGTCGCTTGTGCTTTGTTCTCCACCATAATGGAATCTTTGTTTACAGTTCGGTCGTGAGGGATTCGTGCCCGCGCTGCACCGAGCTTTATCGCGACGCCGTGACATATTATTATTTCCGACGTAACATATGTTCGCACTTTCGCAAAAATGGCCGGTAAAGCAGTTCGCCTACGGGGCGCCCTATAAATCCGACGCGTTAGCGCTTTGTCGAAGCAACGCTATGTGAATTTTCAAAACGCGCGCGCGGCCTTTGTGCAAATTCCCGGGGCAAGCGGTCGCGGAAATCGCGATGAAAATTATTTCTATTCTAGAATCTTCCGAGGGTTTGCTTGTTTTGTGTTTTCAATTATGTTTGCCGCTGTTCGATTTGTAGTACAGATCTTTTACAAGGGATACTAAACATTTAATACATAATAATTGTTAAATAAACAGTAAAATTTAACATAAAATATAATCTCTCTTTTACCGTGTTGTATTTTCACCTTTGCCGGTACCGGAATCAATGCACGACGTTTCTAAAACCTTTTTGAAGTACTGATTTCTGAATCTCGAACATGCCATCTTAACTACGCCCCCCCCTACCAAATTGTCGTACAAGAGTACAATTGTGATTTTTACACCCGTGAATTTTAAAAGAAATGAACGATTATCCGTAAAAAATTACAATAAAAATGTGTTTTTCTTTTTTTTTTTTTTTTACATAAAATGATAGAAATAGAGTTTAAAAAATTCGGAACATTTTATTTTATCAAGAGATTTTGACAGTGTAAACATTTTGTAATAAACATAATAACTATTTAACATGTGATTCTAATAATGAAAATCCACTAAAAATATTTGGATACATAAGTATGTTTAGATGAAAGAAGGAGAAAGGTGGGGAGGTTGCAACTAATGTTGCGGTAAAAGGAGAGCAACATGTGTTTTTAAAGGTAGAGTGAATGGCCAATGTTAAGATTGTGGTGGTTCGTCAGAAGTAAGGCTAATGTTGAACAAGTCAATCTCTGTAAATTTCTCATTATGGTATTTGCATTTGACCGGTGAATGAATGAATTTTGTATGTAAGATGTTCTACTTCTGGGAATGTGGAAGAGTACGGATTGCCGGGTTGATCTAGATGGCACATGGAGAGATATTAATTCCAATTGGCTGGGACAATCGATATGGCCTTGCAGTAGTTTGAAGAGAAGTATTTGGTCGGCACGTGTTCGTCGATGTTCTAGGGTTTTCATATTGTGGAAGTTTGCTGCGTCTAAAGATAGATTAGATCTAACATTCAGATGTCGAATAAACCCATTTAGTATTCGTTCTAATCTCGCAATATATGTAATCTGCCATGTTACGGGTATTTAGTATACATATTTAGCAAACACGTATGCCATGCAGGGATGATACGCGTGTCTGTGTCATTACGATATTTTTTTAGTCTCGAGTATGATAGTTGCACTTTGTATCATTGTTGCGTTGGCTCTCGAATATGTGCACAAAAAAAAAATGCATTTTTGCTCTCGACCTGACGCGGTGCCAAGATGCCGGCTGATTGATGACCCGTTGCAAGAAACGATCATAACAAATACCGTGCTGCGACATTGAATGATGACGAATTAAGATCGAATCGGTTTTTTTCGCTGGTCCGAAGGTGATTCATACGTTCCACATTGTTCCCCGATTGGTGAGGCATCAGATGAATGACTGACTATTTTCGACACCTTTGGCCGTTTTTTATCCCGCATCATCCCGCAGTAAACACATTTTACTCTCCGATATCCGATGGTAAAAACGAGAATCGACAGTTAAATATGGCGGACTTTTCGCGGCTGTTTCTAAAGTCATCCGTCACATTGGTACTTTGAAAGTTGCAGTATACGACAAGTTAATTATTCAATATCTCGCTATTTTAGTGATGAGAGTTTTCGTCTGATGATGATCTCGTTGTTTAATTATACATTAGTACATAATCCGAAAAAAAAAATCGCCAGCAAAATGGTAGATTTCGAACGCAGAGGCGAAAAAATCCATAGATAAAAGCATATTTCATGATTATTTATCACGCTTATATACATCTCATCTATGCTTTGACAATAGTAAATTTGACGTTCGAACATCCCGCAAACGAATTTAACTACGGGCGTTAGTAAAATAATTGCACAGTAAAAAGTTACTACTGATCTGTTAACGTTTTTCATACGGTAGTAAAATAACAACGCTCGCTACGGTGCTGTAATCTCAGTGTACACGTAGAGTTTTGCGATTTTTAAGTCGGATAAATTTACATTTATTACTTATATTAATCATTAAAATAATGTATGAAAAAGTGCTAAGAATGAGAATAAACATTGGTCATACGGAACGACAGGACAAAGACGCATAAGACACGTCTAACTCGGCCAGCGTACGCACTCGCTCTGCCACTATAAATACTTATATATTGTAATTATTTTATTCTATATATAAATATATTACGGAGGAATATCTAAAATATATATATATCTAAAATATTTAGTATATTTACAGAGATGTTCACACAATCAGAGGCAATGTCAACCCAGTTTACCGGAGAGGAAATAAATTACATCCTCAGTTATACACTACCGTATGTTTCAAACATCGAATTGAATAAGTCTATTTTTTGGCTGTAAATCACACCTTGTAGTTGTCGAGTTTTGCTGGTGGCTGGTGCCGGCCCACCTGCCCGCTGGTAACCGCACACTTGGGATCGCCCGCTCCCGAGACAAAGCTGAATCTTGTTTGTAAACATTATTATAATATATAAATAAGGGGTGTCGCCGACCTGCCGCGTGCCCAGCGCGACTCTTGGCACTCTGCTGCGCCCGTGACTCACGCGCCTGGCCGTGGGTCATCCGTTGGACCGTTTTCTGGTGTGGTACCGCCACTGTTGTTGTTCGCCCGATCGTGTTGAAGTGTGGCCATTCCGAACGGTTGCCTTAGATTCTGTCCTTCGGATTTTAGGGCCTCTTCTGATAACACGGTGGAGCCAGATTTGAGTATACTTCCGCCGTCTAAATAAATATTGCCACAGGTATAATATTATTAAAACACATTGGAACGAAAACCTCGGAAATGAACTGAAACTAATTGTATGAATTCAACTATCGATTTTATAGTATTGCTTATCGCCGTAATCGGTGGAGGCCAATTCGTTGCCAGTTGCCAAGCTCTCGGCTTTATTGACATCTAGCCACTAATCAAGTCACAAATCTAGGCGCGACCTCCGGCTCTTGGACCCGTGACCGCCGTCAGAATATGCTCAATGATATATAATTTTGAATTGTAGTGCAAAAAGCTATTAAATAAGGGTATCCTCGTTCATCACCTAATTGAGGAATTTTCACGAAATCTTATTTTATTTACGTGGTATATTTTTTTATCTACCCGGCAGACGCGTTCGCTTCATACATGCCTTGGATGCTCGGCACCCCTTGTGTTCTAGAGTCAAAAGCTTTGGACTTTTTGTTTCTAGCCGAAAACAGCACTGCTGCAAATAAATTCGTCCTGTCCTTACGACACTCAACTTTCAAACATCTATGAATTATTCCAACACACAGATACCAGCAATGGTGGATTCTATCATTCGTTCTGTATCCACGATGTTTGAAAGTTTTCGCGTGTCCATTCAGTTCCGTCTGTCAAGGCCGAATACTGTATATGTATTCGTTAACAGCATCCACCGTACAAAAAACGACTTTAATGCTTATGGGTATAATGCACAGAATAGCATACATATTGTGAAGTTAGCGGATTGTTTTGAGGAATTTATCGAATCGAGATTAAGTTTAAGTAAATGAAACTCAGATACGTCATGGAAAGTTTTATTTATGACATACTATTTTTGTAAGTAGTTGCATCTTGTTCGTGAGCTAGTCTATAGATTTGTATATTTGATAGTAGGTACGAACTTATTATTCAGCGTCACTTCTACAAAAAGTCACCGACCGCCACTGCTACCCGATCCTAGTACAGAACATAAACAGTATGATAGAAAAGTTATATTATTTGTCAATATTTGAGTTGTCAATTAGGATAATAAAATATTACATGTGATACTTTTTAATATAATATATTTTATAAACGTAGTTTAATAAAATGAAATATTACATATTGACAATTGAGAAAAATGAATAAAATATTAAGTCTACAGGTACAAATGTGCAAACATGTGACGGCGACACTGCATACATTATTTAGTGTCAAAATCTAAATAGCTACTATCCAGATTATACCCCCCCCCCCCCCCTCCCTCTGCTAACTAATTTGTTATCTTTGATGTAAGTCAATTTATTGTTCTGTTAACGAGACATTCATCAGTAATCGAATTGTTTCATGTTCTTTGACCAAATCCGAATAGCCAGGTATATCCCCATTCGCTCAGCTATAAATATGGTACATCCACATTATTAATACTAGCTTTTTACATTGTTACAATATGGGTAACTGTTAAGAAAATAGAAATATTAGTATTATTTTAAAAAATTGGTGGCATTGAAATTTATTTAAAATTTACAGTGGTACTTCGGTATACGACCTTAATTCGTTCCAGATCTTTGGTCTTATACCAAACAGGACGCACACCAAACAAATTTTTCCCATAAGAAATAAAGGGAAAATGATTAATGCGAATAATAAATCATTTAATTTATTAATTAAAGTTATATGAATAAAATACCAAAGGAGACGTATACCGAAGTACCACTGTATTAGATACACAAGTATGACAGTTTTCTTGCTAGCGGTGTGAAAGTTATGGAGATCGATACTCGTTCGCTTCAAAAATTTTCTTTTTTTCAAAATTCTTCCCGGTAACGGTGAAGGTAAACGTGTATGTGTATAAAAATGTTACGACATTTTCTAACGCAACTCGCGACAAATTGGATTAGGGCACCCGCTTAATAAACATATTCTGCGTTAAAAATGTGACTTCAGTTTTCAGGTTTCCCGTTCAAAATGTTCTTTGCGGAGAAAAGCAGCGATCTTCAGAATTGTGTAGTTTTGGTTGAGATGATGACACAGATGTGTTTAGGCGAGTTTTCCGCTCCTAGCTTGGAACATCGCTTGGCCGGCTTCCACTGGATTTCCCTACAATAATTATACTGCCGTCTATAATTAGAGGTGCTCGGCGATACACCGCTCGCTCGGCTGTCACAACTCACAACAGTAGCCGCGTCCTGTCATCCCGCTCAATATTACTCAAACTGTACACATCTTAAATCTTTGAGAGTGCAAAAAGCTTGCTCTCCTACTCTGCGACCCTGGGCCGCGTCGTCTGACTGATCGGCCACCAGTGTCTCCATCTCTTAGCAAACAAGCCCAAAGTACGAAGGAATCGTTTTTACGTTCCTTAAGATGGAGTGGTCCAAATTTTAGTCAACTTCGACATAGCAGTCTTGGTCATACCAATTCTCCTTCGGACCTCGGCCTTGCACCCTCCGTTTCTGAGACCAGGTAGATAAATCATTGACTTCTACGTTAGTCATCAAAACATTAGTTTTCGGCGTCTGGTCAAAGCGATCTACTCCGAGTCCCAGTACCCAGTACCCAGTACCCAGTCGTCTTCTTTAACCTTTCCTCTCCGGTAATGTTAACCGAGTTGACATTGCCTGTTGTCGAACACGTGCGGCAGTTTCCCTACTATAAAATGAACATTATTTATATTTTTAAGATTGGCAAAATCAACTTTGTGGTTAAAATACATCTACCGGTCTCGTAAAATATCATTTTCCTCTTCAGAATGTCAATAAATAAATAAATTTTAGAATGGGACTTGCGGTTAAATTTAGTTGGTTGTTTATATATATTTTTTTGATTAGTTTTACACGCTTTATTTATCTCCAACGATTCCAAATTATTTAATTTATGACCAACATAATTTAAATACATGCAAAATAGACAATCCCAAATTTTTATCAAAACCATGACCATTTTCTATGAAATGATTAGAAAATTCTGAAAACCCACTGATAAATTGAATAATAGCGGGTTTGCTAAAATTTTTTCCTAAAAATTATTCTAGTAATTTTGTATCATCAAGTAAAAATTTAAGTTAAGTACTAAATTAATTTTTAAAAAATAATTATTGTTTTTTTAAAAATAGATTCTGTTAAAGAAAACAATAACATATGTTTTTGATTAGTATTGACATCCTGGAGACGAAAATGATATTTTCCGAAACCGGTTGATGTATTTTAATTATTCATTAAGTTGTTAATAAAACAAAGTTAACAATTAAAAATAATGAACATTATTTATTGACAAATTCATTTATATATTTATTTTTACGCACATCTGAAATAACGCGTCAATAATGACGGCAAATCATTAGAGAATCAATCATTTTTATAACTTACTTTACTTTGTTGGAAGCGAAAATCGCACCCTTTTACACGATTGAATCGACACCAGATCTTGTTTGTTTTATGTTACCGTGTGATACTGTATTATTGTTAATACGTATATGTTTTACGTTGCTATGCGACACGAACTGACTTAAATAAGGCAATTATATTATTATAGTGATATGTAAAACTAATTTTACAATATGTAGGAAGCTAGCTGCTTAGTGGGAGTAATATAGTACAATGCAAAGCGATGTAAATATAAATCATAACAAAATTTCATTTATGTGATAATTTTTCTTTATGTACCACCTACGCTCACATATTCCCTTATTATTGAAGCAATTGTGTCCAATTTTTGTCGATGAACGCAAACGTCGCTCGACACACGTAGGTACTAGTGATGAGAAAACATGCTACTCTTGACTCACCGGCGTGATTGATATTCGATTATATCGAATATCGATTATATCGAAAACTGACTGCGATCACAGTTTCATTACCAATACGCGTGCGCCGCACGATATCACAATATACGAATAGATGAATATATTAAAAAAAAAAAACATAATTTTCAGCGTATTTACTTGTACTATTCAAACTTCATTTGAGTAAAAATCATATGTAATTAATGTATATCTAATTTAATATCATCACAAAGTTAATAAAAACTCTTAAAAAAATGTGAATTTATTTGTCGGGTCAAATTCGTAAAACGTTTTGGCATAATCTACAAGGTGGCGCTTATCACAAATTATAACGTCATTCCTTCGTGAATATTTTCGTTTCACATGCACATGCTCCCAATCAAGGTTCACAACCAAATATAAATACAATAAAAAAATGAATCACGATATTTCCAAATATTCAATCACTGATAGTGAGTGTGACTCAAAGATATCAGTGATTGACTCACGGTTCGTAATTTTGAGCTCATCACTAGTAGGTACTCCGGACAGCGGCAGCTTTCTCTGACATAATGGGGCAGGCGAGCAGGTAGGTAGATAGGTAGGTAGGTACCGAAGCGAATTTCCATTTTCGCAGTCTGGCTGTTTTTATTTCCCCGCTCGTCATCCGGCGTGACGTCACCGGCGCGGGCGCTCATAATAGCGGGGACGAAAGCTTCGTTGGAGACGCACGTGCGGCGCGTTATCCCTCCCCCCAGCCCTCTAACCGCCCGAGACGGAAGTGTGTCAGCCGAGGTGGAAAGTTTGATGCGTATAGCCTTATTACAAGATGGTCGAGTTACGTCTTGATAGCATACATTGACACCCCAGTTGTTTTTGTGATCATTTTTTTAATATATTTATTTTTCATCAGTGAAATTGTCGTTAAAACCGATTATTTGAAAATAAATAGACTTGGAAGAATAGTTTGGAAGAGATCGGGCCAGAATGATGAACTGTGGTGAATGATAACCGCCCAAGTGGACTTAGGTGTTCACCTCGGTTTACTCGACAGGAAGAGGAAGATTTTCAACCAATGTTGTGAACAATTGAAACAGTTTTACTTACATTGAGAAACATTGACTTTATTTATGCGGTGGCATTCCTGTTTGGGATATATATTTATTTGTGTATAAATTATATTAATTATTGAAAACGTAAATAATGCACCGTGCCTTCCCCCCCTTCCCTTCCCCACCGTGTACGTAATAGTTTACAATGTTATACTAATTTCGAGACTTCGTGTTTATACTTTGTGTAGGAACCTTGGCAAAATAGTGAGTTAAACAGTATAAATAGTATAAACAGTAGATAAAAACAAACTATAAAGTGGTGAATAAGTAAGAACTAATATGAAAACAAATTTAAAAGGTGACTCTTTGCAAAGAGGATTAGTTATTTATAATATTTAGCTTGCTATTAACACTTTTTCGTATTTCTAAAATTTCAAATTTATCTAACTGCAAACCCCTAGTATTTGTATGCATATTTTCTGAACCCTTCTTAATATCAAAAGAATGGTTTGTTTCCAAAAGGTGATTGGAAAATTCTGATAGTTGGTATTTAGGCATCTCAAATGTTTCTTAATTCTAATATCAAAATTTCTGCAAGTTTTACCTATATAAAAATAATTACGCGAAACGTGTTGAATTATCAATAAATAGTGATTTAAACAAAGTATTTTGTCTAATTAGTTATTATTATTACAGATGGCTGGCGGGAACCTTGTATCATATAATCCCGCCCTCTCTGTATCTGTCTGACTGTCCTCACATTCTTTGTTTCGCATTTATTCATTTCTCAGTTACGCACGTTCAACACCTTCACATTCATATCTGCCACCGGCTGTCCAGAAATACCTGCGACTCGGTAGATTATTAAAATCACACAATCGTGTATCATAGTTTAGCCGTTTGTCTGCTGCGCATTACGATAGAGTGGCTAATATTTTTTATTAGTTTCTTTATCACTCTTGAGATGGTCCAATTGGGTTCCATTTTGATCAATATTGTATTTTGAGAAAAATGTAGACCGGCGTAGTGGTTTCCCGAGGGCTCTGCAAATTGTCGGTACGCCACTGTACTGTTCATAAAAAATCATATAATAATTGAGTCACGCTTACGGAGACTAACGGAGTTTTTAAACACGCCGTTTGGAGAGCGAGAGGTGAGTCCCACCCGCGCAGGCCGGCCTAACTACTCACCTAAGGAGCTCCAACGAGTCACCCATACCCGAATAAATTCCTTATATATGACAAGATTCGTCGCATTACTAATTAGTTCTGCATTCTTGGGCGGGCGGTGTCTGCGTCTGTTCCGCCACTGCACTGGCTCATGACGGGATGAAGAGTGCCGGCGGTGCATCATCGCGTACAGTGTGTTCAGGAAGAAGATGATTAAGTAATTACCGCGGACCGTATAAACTCCGAGTACCTACCTACCTTTGCATTGCAAATAAATACGTGACATCATTCGCGGAGTCAGCAGAACGTGCCACTATCGCAGTTCGTTATCGCGGATTGGGTTGAATGTCACCTTTCCTCTAGAAATAGTCTTCAGAGATGGATATTCACATATTTTTATGTTCACTTATACAGGTGGGCCTGAAGTTACGAAGGGGTTATAACGTTTAATAACTATTTTATTTATTAAATTTATAATATTTAACAAATATCAGATATCTCATAGAGACGAAGCTATTTTTTATTATATTTAATGGAAAATATATGGAAGTATGGGGTAATTACATGGCTTACGACCTGTCTTCGGCTGGCTTAAGTGATCACTTAATATATATATTTATATAAATTCACGTTCACCAATTCTCACCCCTCGATCTCCACATATATCAAATTTTCGAAAGTTGTATATATGTTAGTATGTGGACTCGCTTCGAGTACCACTACACCATCACCATCTATGCATCAAATTTGATAATGCATTTTTCTTGAAACAGCATAGATAATCTGATTTATTTTGAAATTATTTTAAAGCAATATTCTTTATCTCTAAAATGTTTTTTAACATACTATACTAAAAAACAGAAGACAGGTCATAAGCCCTGCAATTACCCCATACTTCCGTATATTTTCCATTAAATATAATAAAAAATAGTTTTGTCTCTATGAGATATTTGATATTTGATATTTGTTTAATAACAGTGCCTTTGTAGGTAAAAATCCAGCAACTGTGTGTTCTTGGACGTATTCAAGTATTGCTATTATAATATTTCGTATTAAATAAAGTGCGTATGAAAAATGATGTCTTACAAATGGCGTTCATTTTCTGCCTCATAAATGTGGCCTCTCTAAAACGCTTACCCTGTACTATAGAACTTAAGCATGTGATATTTAGAAAAAAATTGAATTGAAGGTTTCCACTGCTGTCAGTTTATATTATCATGAAAACAAATTAGATACATCATTTGGAAAGAAGCACAGAAAAAATATATTGTTACCACCGGGACTCGAACCCGGAACTTTATAATATCAATTACGTTACAATAACTTTTATATTATCATTATTAAGGGGACACATTCTTATTGTGAAGTTGTAATTATTCAGAACAGACGGTCTGTGATGTTTTAAATTCTAATTAAATGTATTAATTAGAAAGATATACATATAAAATCAATTTTATCGAAAAATATTGTTGTGGCGCCGGGATTTGAACCTGGATCTCTTCCAATCCGGGGAACGTGTATTAACCGATTATGCTATACCATCACAGTGCTTTGACGACAAAATTTTCGAACTCATATGTTACACTTTTCAAATGAATACATCTATCGTTCCATTATTTGAAAGCCATCTTCTTTATTTTTACGGAATTTTTAATACCTTTGAGTAATCCTATAGGAGACGCCAGAATTAATAATTCATTTTTATTAAAGCCACTATGTCGGTATATCATAATCGGTTTATGCACATTCACCGAATTGGATGAGATCCAGGTTCGAATCCCGGTAGCGCAACAACAATGTTTTTCAATAAAATTGATTTTATATGTATATCTTTATAATTAATGTATTTAATTAATATTTAAAATATCACAGACCTATGTTCTGAATAATTACAACTTCACAATAAGAATGCGTTCTTCTTAATAATCATATTTTTTCAGGTGAAGAATTGCGAGTGAACAATATTCCTAGACCCCCTTGCGTTATTCAGGGCCTGTAAGCTAACTTCAAATGACAAAAGTTATAATTATACAGGGATAATTGCAAAAAAATCGTGTTTCATCAGTTCTACGTGTGCTTACATAAAAAAGTTATACAATATTTTGCCAAAACTGTACAGTTTTTTTTCTTAGCACCGAGTACGTGATTAGGAAGGCCCATTTGTAATAATTGTAATTCTGGCTATCCAAATCCCGCAGGAAATATGAAGTGTCGGGCCGCGTGATTTATTAAATAATTACTCTGCGCAAACTTGGTATTTATACCATATAAATGGTTGGTGGGGCTTGTGATGGGGGGAAGCCGGGGAGTGCGGCGGATATTCTGACCAAATACAGTTATTCAATCGTTATAATAACTCAATCGTAATCTACAGCATCAAGTCTTAAAAACTTTGTTAATCTTGTTAGAACTGAGATGTAAAAAGACTCATTCAGTTGGGCTGGGCAGCATTTCGAAACCTATAATATGTATTCAATGTCAAAATATCACTATCTCTAAACCCTCCTGGTTCTTATATATGGACCGAAAACGTGGACACACATTTAAAATTATTAAAGAGAACACATTCTTCATTGTGAAGTTGTAATTATTCAGAACATTGATCTGTGATGTTTTAAATACTAAAATGTATTAATTATAAAGATATACATGTAAAATCAATTTTATCGAAAAATATTGTTTTTGCGCTAAGGGGATTCGAACCTGGATCTATATTTTCAATCCGGGGAAGATGTAGATTGCTTTCAAATAATGGAACGACAAATGTATTAATTTGAAAAAGTGTAACATGTAGGTTCGAAAATTTGTCAAGAATGATACTGGCGCTGTAGCATATTTGGTAATGTACCTTCTCCGGATTGGAAATAGCGATACAGGTTCGAATCCCGGTAGCGCAAAAACAATAATTTTATTATTTTATTTGTTAATTTTGTTTCATTAGCCACTTATTGAGTTTAAATACATCTACCAGTTTCGAAAAATACCATTTTCTTCTTCAGTATGTCAATATGGTAATACTGATCAAAAACATGTGTTATTGTTTCTTTACCAGAATCTATATAAAAAAAAACAATAATTATTTAAAAAATAAATTTAGTACCTACCACTACTTGTTACCCGGTGATACAAAATTACTAGGAATTTTTTTAAAATTAATTGTTTATAATTTTTTTTTTATTAGTTTTACACACTTTATTTATCTCCGACGATTCCAAATTATTTCATTTATGACTAACATCGTTTACATGTAAAATTGACAATCCAAATTTTTTATCAAAACCATGACCGTGTTCTACCAAATGATTAGAAAATTCTGAAAACCCACTGTTGTTCAAACATTTCATATGTTCCTTTACTCTTATATTAATATTTCTCAATGTTTTACCAATATAAAATGCAGCACAATCCTTGCAACTAAGTTTATAGACACCAGAATTGTTAAATTTATTATCTTTGTCTTTAGAATTTGAGTAAATTTTCTATACTATTATTTGTATAAAATGCCGGTCTAATGTTTCTTAGTAGGTGTTTAGATATTTGATTCGAAAAGTTATTTAAATCTTACGCCAATAATCATTATTATCATTATGTTTTATCTGTGGTTTATATAAAAATATACAAAGTTAATTTTGCTAATTTTAAAAGTAATAATATTTTTCGATAAAATTGATTTTATACGTATATCTTTATAATTAATACATTTAATTAGTATTTAAATTTAATATTGCCCAAAGAGCAATGGAAAGGTTTTATTATTTCCTCCTTCATGTTAGTATTGACGTACAGTGGCGTCAATCAGACGAGACTACATATAATGCACCTCCATAAATCCCGGTTCTGGGTCGCCCTCACAGCTAACTAGATGCGACCCATCTATCCACTGCTGTGGTATTCTTCTAAGTCTTCGACCCAAAGTTGTACCCAAGATGTCACATAATGTGGCCGAAGAATTGGAAGTATCTTTTGTTCAATACTGTACATAGGGCTTGCTGCGGTTGAATATGTTGCAGGATTGAGACATTCGTGCGGAAAGGGCTGTAATTGGTATATCTTTCGAGAGATCGAGTACCATTTGTAAAAATTTGATAGAAAACCAGTGGTGGTTGTGCCTCCAAAAATCTACAAGTTCTAATGGCAATGCGATTGACATATTTTTCAAAGAGATGACGGGCGGGTGGGGAGGACCCGCATTGGTCAAGTGTTGGCGGTCCTCATGCTCGATGGACATCAGAAGAGTGGCGGCTAATCAATGGATGTGAAAGACTGAAGATTGACGACCCTTGAGAGATCCCTATATCTGGCAGTGGAGAGACATGGGCTAATGTCGATAATGATAATGAATCTTGTTATTTTAATAATTATACAAAATATTTTGTTTAAACCACTATTTATTGATGTTTCGATACCTTTGGTATCTTCTTCAGGAAACAATGTATACTGAAATTAAAAGTACAAGGTTAGATAAAAAAAAAACTATAAAATGATGAATAAGTAAGAACTACATAATATGAAAACAAATTTAAAAGGTGACTATTTGCCAAGAGGATTTGGTTAATTACAATATAAAGCTGGCTATTAACACTTTCTTATTTCTAAAATTTATTATTTATCTTGTTATTAATTAAAAACTTTTTTTTTTACACGTGTTAACGTTTCCATATCAATTATTTATTATCGTGAATCCTAGTAATATTAATTTAATGATGAAATAATTCAATGTTAACTTTTATTTAAACACTAATTGAAGATGAACAAAAAATGACAACGTTAATGTTGAAACTATTTGTTAGATGATAATGATGATGATGATGATAACGAATAATTTGAATGATACATCTTCACGTTGCGAACTTTTCTTCGAATGCGCGGTTTGTCCAAATATACACAGTTCATGTCTAATTATATCCGCGATAGTCGGTTCCAGCCCGCCCCGGCAAGCGGGTCATGGTCTTCCTCAGGAGCGGTCGATATCCACTCGAGCTCGGGGAGCTCTTGGAAAAGAATGGTACGATCGGTTTAGCTATCGGCGCTCACTACGGGTAAAGATGTATTGACAAGATGCAGCGAGCTATGGTGACCTATCATGGTAAAGATGTTGGCTAGTGGGGTGTGACGCTTCGTATGTCCATTTTTAAATTACTTTAAAATCGGTGGCGGCTCGTTTAATAATAATACTATCTAAAAACATGATTATTATTTATAAAATACATAGACTTTTTGTACACTGACATTTCACGATTTCTGTTTGGTTTCAGCATTCCCAACCTAAAGTTACAGGAAATAAATAATGCAAACGAAGAATAATGTTATACGTACTTGTGTATAATATATATATATATATATATAGTTGCAGTTTTTCTTCCGATTGCTTGACATTCGTCCGTGGAAAACGCGTAAATTGTGGGAAATCTTTTTTTCGGGTGTCGTACATTGGGGGTAATTTTAGTACCGAATTATACGAGACTGAAACAGGACCGGGAAATTTTGACGTAAATCACGGGAAAACGTAAAATCCGGGTTTATTGTATTGATTAAATTGTTGAAATTTTTTAACATTGTTGACCTTCCCTATGGCAGCTCTGTCAATAGGGAGATGGGAAAAATGAATCTCGATGGAGTAAAATATTTTTAGGTATTTTTCGCGGCCGTCAGATAATAGTTGTAGTCTCTTCAGTTGGTTTCTTCCGGGCCATCATCAGGAATGATGTTAGTTCTGAAGATAATTCGGTGACCTACACATAGCAGCCCATCGCAGACGAGACTAATCATTATGATTCTCACGCCTAATTAGATGGCGGTGATGCAGGAATGCTACCCACGCGTATGCAGGTGCACGTCAGACCAAATCCACTGCGACTTGTCTTCGTGTCGGATTGCACGTGTTGCTTGTGTGCGCGGGGTGCATTGCGTCGTGGCTTTCCCAAGGACTCCAAAGTCCTGTCACGTCTTTCCGTCCCGTCTGAATGCTGAAGTTTTCTGGTTTTCTCCCCTTTTATTGTATTTTTTTTTGGTAGCTGTTATGACTCACCGCGTAACCGAATCTATTTGTTCTGTTTTCAATACTATTATCCTTTTTTCTTGCACCTTGTATTTCTTCGTTTGAAACTCTTTCTGTTTAGCTTATTCATTCTTCTTCAGCATCACTTCAGATTAATTTAGGCCTATTAGTTTATGGTCCAAACGTCTCAGTAACTAACAGAAATGTAATCATTTAGAAAAGGGCAATATTATAACCTTGAAACCATAGAGGTAAACAACCATCAACGAAATGTTGGAACTTGATTATTCGCTCATCATATGGATCATTAAAAGGACCAGGTGCTTAAAGAATGCTTCCAGGGCGTATGTATCGGGATTTGTTTCAGTCTTCCATCAAATCTGGTGTTGTCTGCTGTGTAGTTTCAGCGCAGTTTGTAGACAAACGGTTAAGGTGGAGTTTCTCCGTCTGGAGCGGTAACCATTATTGAGGAATGTGACCTGCGCGGTGATCCGTGCCCGACGCGACCAGACGACGCGTGTTCTAGTGAAGCCGTCCACATTGTTGTACGGTCGTATTTAAGTGACGTCACGGCTGGCCGGCTACTCGCATGGCTGCCTGCACCGTGAATAGGATGTGTTGCCAATTACATAGGAAGGTCGCCGGGCACCAGTCCTCGATGTCGTGTGCAACGCACGTGACCTGACAGCGAGCACATTTGCAGCATGGGCAGCGGAGTGGCACGCGTCTCCATTCAATTGACTTATTTTTCTAAAAATCAAAGGCTCTTCGAGTCGGAATAAATCACATTTCAGGGTGGTACGATTCTTTCACCGGACATGCACTTTAATCTCTTCATTCAGGTGTGCTCCGGGTAGCCAATGCAAATAATACAAAAGTTTATAATCTCTTAATATTTATCTCTAGCGTTAACAACATATATTAAGGTTCCCGTACCATTAAATAAGAACTAAGCTCTTTGGGACATATATTTATTTTGAATTCCCACTGCATTCCCCCCATTCCTTTCCCCTCTCTGCGCGTCACCGAAACCAATCGATTGGCGACCTTAAACGAGTGCGGTTTACGTTTACCTAAAGATTTCGCGTCTATATAGTGTCGGAACTCGTCGTCGTCTAAAGGAAGCTAAGACGAAATAGTGATCAAAAATACAGTCCACGTTTTGGAGATGTCTGCAGAATCTCGATTATTGCGAGTGCCTGTTCCTTTCGTATCCTGAATTCTTCCGGTACCTGTGCTTATATGCAACATAAGCATTGTCGCGAATCGAGTATTGTACAAGGTGTGACAATTGAATTCCCGGAACGCCGTCTACGTCAGTGTACAGATGCACAAGGGGGAGTACTTTGATGACGAAGGTACCCACTATTGTACAGCTCCATACGTATATTTTTTAAAAGTACATTCCGGCAATTTAGTTGTCACATTTTGTATGTAGACCTAAATACAACAGTGAATAAAATGCTAATTATAAACATTAGTTTCACATAGAGCGCCCAACCTCACATATTTTATGGACCTGTGAGATACTTGACGTATGATTGGTGGTTTGACCGGACATAGACACGCCCGCCCAGGAATACAGACAATTAGTAACGGGACGAATTTTGTTTTATGTAAGGATTTATTCGGATATGGGTGACTCGTTGGAGCTCCTTAGGTGGGTAGTCAGGTCGGCCTGCGTGGGTGGGACTCCACCTACGCGCTTATCTATCACTCTCCATACCTCATGTTTTGCAACTCCGTTAGTCTATCCGTGTAAGTGTGACTCAATTGTTATATGATTTTTTATGAATAAAGACAGCATTGAAGGGACGCTGGAGGGTCTAAATTATAAATCTTAATAGCTTCTTATAACCACATTGAATTTTTTTTGCTTATACTTAAATATGTAATAGAATTAAAGTCGCGTATTTTTATTAGCTTTGATGAGGGGGACCGACAAGGAAGCCCTAGCTTCTAAACCGGTCCCGGGAAAGTTCGGGTCCCCTCCCCCCCCCCTCCAGCTGTCCTTAAATAAAAATAAAAGCCCACCCCCACAGGTCTCTTGCGCGATATTACCGCTTACAGAATAGATAAAGCAAATTACGATACGTTTAATTGCCTTAGTTATCTCAAATATTTACCCAGTATGGTAATGATAATGCAATTGGTTATTAATTTTAGATTATTCATTAACATTAATAATAGCCGATTTCAACCTTCCAATTCAATAAACATTACGTTAAATTAAATATGCTTTGGTGGTAATCAAAGCATAAGATAAGACATTTGTATTTAAGCATTTTTGCCGACGGAGTACAAGCCTACTCGTAGCGTTCCGAGAACTTTCTTGTTTCGCGCATCGCGTTTATTTTATAAATTGCCACTAGACCTCAAAGGGTCTAAAGGGGTTGCTTGATGTGGGTAGAAAACAAAATAAATCTAATGCGCCATTTGTGCTAACCTAACTGACCACCCACGCTTTTTGTCTCGCAACTATATGATGGACAAAAATCTTTTTACAACTTTTTTAAATTTCCGATTGTACCTTGACAATTACAACTTTTAAGCACTGTATAGGTTATTGCTTTAGAACAGACCACGTCTAGTGAAGTAATTAGAGTTACGTACACGGTCCGCGTGATCTTATCCCACCACAAATAAATACATATTTCACAGTCAATGACGTTCATTATTTTCGAGACGACTTATTTAGTGTGTAGTTAAATTTTTATTTATTTTCCATGCTTAATGTCAGCAATGTTTGGTAGGAAATTCGCGGTCCATTTAATGCATTTATGTTGTTACATTCTGTATGTTAAGCGGGTCAAAATTCTGGATAATTGAATCATCCGATCAAATATGTATCTTTAGTCAATATTTTCCATGTATTGACTTCCTAATACTTATTCTAGCAGGTACAACACCTACTCTTCGCTTCGCAAGAAGTGCCCTGTCACATCTTATGATTAGCGCACCGTTCCCGCCCACTGTGGACAAATGACTACTAGAATGAGACCTATCCGGACAAAGAATCGAGCGGGGGTACATCGCGCCGCGATTCAGAGAACATTGAGATCACACGTCGCTGCCTGGTCCCGATCTAATCAGGTGGACTATATTTACCGGCTGGTGGTTACGTGTCCAGGTAAAAGTAGACGCTGTCGACTCCATTCAAGATACTGCCGTCCCACGCTCGGCGAGTGTACGAGGAGATTGTGGGCCGCTGTGTCGTGTTTTGGTCGTGAATTTGCCTCCGCAACAACGCACTATTGTGTTGAAATTGGACCCAGAATATATTCTTATTATAAAAATAAATATTAACTTTGTAAATGTATGTGTGTGTGTGTGTGTGTGTGTCATGAAAGTGAGTAAATGAGTGGTGAGGACGAACCTTATAAGAGGCCGTCTCTGGGGGAACAGCTCTCTTCTGAATAACTAGTCTATCTCTGAATGTATAATTTATAATTACTGTATAAAGTGTTGTAATAAATGTACTATATTCAGTTTCAATTGCGACAGTAATCGGAGGATAGGACAATCTTGCGAGGCAATCTGGTGGTAATCAAAGAATTATCATATTAACAAATGCAGTTTTTATTTGAATGAATTAGTAGTGGTTAAGCGTTTAGAGTTCATAGCTTACTGTGATATTGCAATTGGAGACGGGGCGGGCTCTGACAGTGGTCGGCGGGGAGGATAGCACTACTACGCCGTTTTCCCACGCTCGTATGTCCTGGTATACTAGTCGTATCAGGTCACGCCAGGTCTTTCACGGACGCCCTCAACAGCTGTTACCTTCAACACGCTTCGTAAATTGTCACACTTCAGCGACACCTTTTTAATTCTATCGACCATGTTATTGTATAAACCCACCTACCTAGCTCTTTGTACCTGTTTTATTCATTCTTCACTCTATAATCCAATACCCTTGTAACACAATACCTTCGAATTATCTAAACAATCTCTGATATTAATGTATTCAGCATATTTTGGTTAAAAGGGGTATTTTTTTGTAATGCATTAGGTCGTTGCGGGGTACACGCAAAATATTGGGTTTTTAATGATTTTTGCTTCTGTTATTTCTATTTTTTTTATTCCCCTTTTACCTTACATTGAATTAGTGATGAGAAAAAAATGCTTCTCTTGATTCACTGGTGTGATTGTGATTGATATTCAATAATGTCAGTGGTTGAAAACTGTGACTGATCACAGTTTCATTACTAATGCGCACGAGCCGCACAATACACGAAATAAATAAATAATATTCTAGCATATATATAATTTAATATCATCACAAGGAAAACGAAAACCTTTAAAAAAATGTGAGTTTATTTTTCAGGTCAAATTCTCAACATTTTAGGTCTAACGTGTTAAACGTTTTGGCAGAACCTACTAGATGGCGCTAATTACGAATTAAACGTTATTCTTTCGTGAATATTTTCATTTCATATCCACATGCACCGAATCACAGTTCACAACCAAATATAAATAAAATAAAAAAATTAATCGCGAATCATGTTTAATCACTGATGGTGTGTGTGATTCAAAGATATCTATGATTGATTCACCGTTCGTGATTTTGAGCTCATCACTACACTGAATAAAGGTCGGATGCAGTAGACTTATTCAATATAAAAAACTTTCAATTCACACTTGTCAGGAAACAACGTTGGCTAAATAAAAGAGGAAGAATCGGAGGGGTCGTTCAGGCATGTCTAATATTTCACCCCAACACCCCCGTTAATATAATAATTATCGCACGACACGCGGACTAGTATTGTACTTTTTAAATTTTTATTTTTTATTTGTAACACAATTAGTACACATGAAAAACTAAAGGTAATTACTTTACTAGACGTGGTCTGTTCTAAAGCAATTACCTGTACAGTTTTTAAAAGTTGTTAATAGTTTAGAGGTAAGTAGGTATAATGTTAAGTAAGTTATAAAAAGCTATGTGAAAAAAGTACAATCTGAAGTTATAAAATATTATTGAAAATAAAAGTTATAAAAATATTATTGTCTGTAACATACAATAAATAGTTGGAGACAAAAATGTGTAGGTAGTTAGGTTAGCACAAATGACAAATTAGGTTAATTTTGCTTTCTACCCACATTAAGCAACCACTTTGTTATTTTTGGTTTGAAGTCTTAATCACTTAAGACCCTTTAAGGTCTAGTGGCAATTTGTCAAATATTCGCGGAGCACAAAATAAGAAAGTTCGTTAAGCGAATTTGGTATTAAATTGTTATGAAACATGTTTTCATTCTGCGCTAGTTTAGCTATGTTTTGTCTTGATGCCAAATAGTGACTCGGCAATGTCTCCAATAAGGTAACGTACGTGTTTCGCTCATGGTCAACAATTTATTGACGAATTTTTTTGATATTACGATCTAATAGCTGATAGGTGACTGAAATTTGATTACTGTACGGTATTGGTGCGTGTGGAATATGTTGGAGCGGCCTAATAAATACGTCTGTGTTATATCTAGTCTAGTTTATGAATGTATTCAATTCAATCTATCTAAAAGCAGGCAGCGGTGTCTCGTATATTTAGTAAACTCTTTGTTAATTATTTTATCCATTTTTAATAAAAATGTATGTTTATTTTAGAACACAGTTAATTATTTTTTTCTGTGTATCTTTCAACGTGATAATGTAATTTATTTTAATTATCAAATAACTGTGTTCTGAAAATAATAAAATTATGTTTTCATTAAATGACATGTTATGTATTGTATCAAAGTTTTCCTGATTAAATTAAGTATAATTGATAACTCATTCTCACAGCAAGAATAATAGATTTAGTGACTATAGATTTTTTCCTGTGATCTTTTTAAGTGATTCATCTAATTAGTTTTTTCGTATTTCGATGATTTTTTTAATACTGATAACGTGTCAACAAGTGTCGGCAGTTCTGTAAGAAATAATAAATCGACATTTTAGTGTTTTGTTTAATTGATTTTAAAAGTAACACGGGGCGCTGGCACGCAATAAAATAATCTGTCAATATGTCAGCTAACTTTGAAAAATCAATACTGGTAAGCTATTAAATAATATGTTATTTTAATATTATCGAAACTTATAAGAGTCAGGGGAACCACGCCATTTTCCCTCAGCTCTTCTCTTACTTTACGTTTTATTTTTTCTTTAACCGGTGTCGGGATCGACATTTTTGAAATCAAAAATATTTTGAAGGCGCATTGTATCTATCCCGCTACTTCTAACAAGCTAAGCGAGCGTCTTTACACTAATAGACTAGTGTCAAATTGTCATATAAGTAAGTATATATGATTTTTTTGTTAGAATTTAATGCATTGATATTTTTGATATTCTTTATATATTTTTAACGTCAAATTTTAATGGAGAAATAAATTTATTTAAAAAAATAGTTCTCTCTTCTTAAACTTTGTACGAAGTAAATGTTTTGTAGAGGAATCGAGAACTATTTTTTAGGGTGGTACGCCGGTTCACTTTTGTTACTCGGGTCGACGATGTCTGTGCAGCAGTGCTCAGGGTCCGATCCAAGGTTCAAATCGTAGTCTAGAGTAGCAGCCAAGAGTCGAATCCGTTTCCAAGAGTCAAAGTAGGGCCAAAGAGAGAAATGAAATTATCCGGCGAGTTTATGATAACTACTCCGGCGATTATCCAAGTCTCAGGTGAAACTTTTGTCATTATGTGATCCGTGACATGATTAGCGACCACATTTTTCGCCCTTCCCGAATCCATCACTTAGCGCGAGTCACGTTACGGGCCGGACCTCTGACAGCGGGGGCCATCTTGTTAGGTCGGGTCCGGGAATGCTCGCTCGCGTCATCACTCAGCCTACTGGACGTTGAAGACTCGACGTCGTCATTAAATTAAAGTATTTGTCCATTTATTCATGTAAATATTTACAATTTAGGATCAATAACATGTATATTTGTTCTGTTGATGTCAGAAAGCTCGTCACTTTCGTGACAAAAGCGGTACCTCGGGAACGCGGACTGACGTCATCACTCTTTGTTTAATAATTATATATATATATTTATTATGTACTTTGTGTAACGTGTGTTGTTTATTTTTAATATACACATGATCGACAGGTCGTTAATGACTTATAGATGACCCTGGTATGTCATTATATAAAATTGTATATTGTAAAATATGATAATAACATTTTACATAATATGCTTTTTATGGTTGAAAAATTAGATTAATATTCACAATAAAATTTTGGGTTATTTTCATTACTAGTTTCGAGAAGTGCAGTCTCTCTCATCGTCTATATTCCCGTTAACGACAGAAAACTACCCCCTCTTTTCAAGCCACGCTCCGTTGCCCGAATATACTGTATTTAGTTATCGCCTGATGATGAGAGGGACTACACCTCTCGAAACTGGTAGTGAAAATAATCCAACGCGAGTGTAGTACAAAGTTTTATTGACAAACAGGATATTAAAAATTACCTACATAAGTACAGAAGCGCATGGAGAGGATTAGCCTAGATTCGTTTCTAAATCTTGGTGTGAGATAATGTGAATCGAGTGTTGATATTTAAATCTATTTGTGAATTCATTGAGGGGATGTACTTAACCATTAGTAAGCGTTGTACCGTTCTTGGATTGCAGTTATACCGACTATAGAAAGCACAATGGCGATATGTCCAAAATACCAAATTTTTAAGATGAACACTTTTTAAGTTCTATATATGTATTTTTAGGAGATCACATTGTTATTATTCAGAACATAGCTCTGTGATATTTTAAATATATTAACTAGAAAGATATACATATAAAATCAATTTTATCCAAAAATATTGTTGTTGCGCCACCGAGATTCTGCAAAAATAAGGTAGATGGCTTTTTCAAAAGATGGAACGATTAGATATATTAATATCAAAAAGGTAACATATAGATTCGAATAATGCATCTTCCCCGGTTTGGAAAGAGATCCGAGTTCGAATCCCGGTGGCGCAACAACAATATTTTTCGATAACATTGATTTTATATGTATTTTCTTTAATAAGTCTGGACATCACTAGTGTTTTTCACGCATTATTATAAAGGGCTGTTTTGTTAAGTTTCAAAAATTTAGGACAGAAAAGAATGTCAGAAATGGGATCAATGGAGGAAAATTCTGGAAGGAGCGATGATGAGGATGATGTTGTCTGATAGAATATTTAAAAAAAATACGCAAAAATGGTACGACTACGGTACGGTATAATAATCATTTGAATTATGGCACACAGATGGCGTTTATAGATGAAACCCTGGTCTTGTTTATTTACACTTCAGATTCAGTTCTTATTTAGAAGTACGAAACTCGCGGGTCCGCGCAATAATATTTTGACACGTGTCGTCGCTAATTCCGGCGGGCGACGATGTGATGGTGGCCAGCGACCGTGAAGACAATGCGGCGAATGCGCGCGGTCTGGGAAGACTGTACTCATTACCGCTGTCGGTTGCAGCGATGCATCAGCGTGGGAGGCGGGCTGGCCTCGAGAAACGGGAGACGGACACCTCGCGGTTACTTTGATTCATATCTTCGTTAGGTGGTTTTTACCTACTGCATCAGATGATCCCGGGCGGCGATTTTAAGTATAAGTGATGTGTTTTATTTTTATTTTTAAAATGTTATTATGTAATGTAACTGTCCCTCTGAATGGATTTTAAATAGTAACTATTTTTATTAAAAAGGACTTGTTACTAGTGCCTATTAGAAACACTTATATACAGTGGAACCCTAATTTCACATTCCCGGAATTCACGTTTTCCCCCTATTTACGCGTTTTAGTACATTACAAACTCTATTTTACGTTTGTCTCTCCCGCGATTTACATCTAAAATTGATTGAAATTTGTTCACTATATGTCATATAGCCAATTTTTCATTCTAATACCTACGTTATTTGTACGTTTCTTTGTTTTATTGTTTTTTACAAGCTGGAATCAGCAAGAAAAGTGCGTAGAATATAGTATAGAGAACATTGATGGCTGAGAAAGGATTAATGAATAACCCTTGCAGATTAACGTAGGACGTAGTGGAAATTGATGAAATAGTGAACAGTCGCATAAACGAAAACTTGATAGAAGAAGAACCTCCCTACGAAGAAGAAGTGTCTGCTTATCCCATAATCCAAGATCCCACAAAGGATGATGCCATGAGGCATATTGAAGGCCCTCAAAGGATATTTTACTAGTATTAGCAATGTAAAGGGTGGGCCAACTTGGGCTGACTGTTTTTAAAAATGTATAACTTTGGTGGGGTTTATTTTTATTATTATGATTGTCCCGTCCCTTACGTGATATTGTTAAGAACGTGCGAATAGATAAACGAATTATTGTTCTTTATATGATTCGTTCCTGTAATCTCAAAATTAATAAATATTTTAGTATTGTGTATATACACATTTTTTTTTACCATGATTCATGATTCGTGACGTTAAATAATTAGATTCTCATTGTGACATACGTGATGTTTCAGGGAAATGAATATAAAATTTTGCCCGTAGATGGCGATAGTGTAGTGTTTCCACGTATTAACTTTCAAACATTTGATTGATTAATGGGTGAGAATGGTGAACGTTATATTTGTATAAAGTGATCACTTAAGCCAGCCGAAGACAGGTCGTAAGCCCTGTAATTACCGATACTTTAATGTTTTTAATTAAATAAAATATAATAAAAGATAGCTTCGTCTCTCTCTATGAGATATCTATTATTTGTTTAAAAATATTAGTGATGGTGGCTGTGATTGTGTCAATGATTGGTAACTTTGATTTAATGATGATTAATAACCTAGATTTTACTATTGGAGATTTAATTTTTAATGTACCAGTCATTGCTTGAAGAATTGCGTTAATTAATTATCAATCATCGTTACAATCGAACACAATAACAGTTAAAATAACGGTTGTAACATCTCTAAAAAATATGCATGTTAATGACACTAAGTAAATTATTTAATATGAATGTGTCTAATTAAGTTAATTTTAGATTTGAAATCTGTGATATTTACGTTTTATCTTTAAATTTTTTTATATAAATTACTAGTTTGCTGTGAATCCTGGTAACGGCACCATTAATGGCCCAAAAAAGTCTGCAGTGTAAAATAGGTACTGAAAATGCTTGCGGATATCGGACCGCTGGAATGGTCGAAGCACGGGATGCAATAAGAATGACGCCTGTCGGTCACTGTCTTCTTGGCTTTTCGAAAAAAGGGGCTGCAATACTCACACTCATGTACATTGTTATAAACCAGGAAACCCAGTGGTGCCAATCGAAGCAACAAGGCGCGTAAACATATGGTATGCGGAATTTTTGTATAGGATGTTACAACAAAGGCTTCAACATTCAAACCGGATCCGACCAACCAAATAGATCCCACACTGAATTCTGCAGTTATCATTTGAATACCAATATTATTTGAGTCTCCTGCCTACCGAGCATTCCGTCACGATAATGATGTACTGGAGCAGTAGATAGTACAAGTATCAGTGGCCAGCGTGGTGTCGAGAAGCGCTTGACCTTTGCGCGGCAATAAACTTGGCAATGCTCACTCGTTCGCTCTTCTTCCCGACGAGGCCAGAAATTTGCCGAGCTGGCCGTGGCGCGTCAATCTCGCGGGATTATCATTTAGGACGGTATTGGCATTTAAAAAAAATATCAAATCGAGTCCATCGCGCTGCCGGCACCGGGTCTGTTGCCAAGTGTCGGTTCTTAGAAGCGGAAACGGTCTTTAACTAATAATTCTAGATATCGAGAACATGTTTTTAAATGTTTTAAATACAATGGGATCTTGTAAATATCAGCGTTCTCTAACCGAGTTGAAATATCGGTGACGTAGAAATAATCGATTGCATCTCTGACCTTTGATGAAACGATATTAATATGCATCAATTTTATCATGATTTTTTCATAATAATGATTTCTTTCAATATGAAAACGAAAATATTTCCATATTTACCTCGGAAAGCTAGTCGGGTTGCAAATACATAACTAGCAACCGGCTACGTTAAATCGTTTTGGCAATATATAATTCTAGCGATATCGTTTCTTGCGTTTTATGACGTTAAAAATGATAGACAACCGAAATATATAATTGAGACAACTCCTGCAACAACACTGTATATCGTTTTTGGGCAAATCTGTGATATATCTTCTTGGGCATTGAATGTTATATTAAAAAAGCGAAATAAAAATACTATTTATTACATACAATTTCTAAGTGATGCAACAATACTGTATATCATCCTAGATGGCCTACGCTATGTCTGTCTATCTACATTTGTAAAAACGTTACACAAGACGTTAACGAAACTGAAAATAAAATTAACGACAGCACGTAATAAACGTTCGTTATCTAAATAAATATCAGATATGTCAAGAGACAAAACTATTTTAAATTGTATTTAATGGAAAATATATGAAAGTATGGGGTAATTACAGGGTTTACGACCTGTCTTCGGCTGGCTTGAGTGATCACTTTATATATATATCTATAAAGTGATCAGGATATATATATATATATCGTTCAGCAATTCTCACCCCTCAATCTCCACATTTATCAAATTTTTGAAAGTTGTATATATGTTAGTATATGGAGTCGCTTCTAGTGCCACTATACCATCGCCATCTATGGACTCGATTTTGGGCAATATTAATCATATCGTGTGTAACTGGGCTTAGGCCGCAACAACGTTTGTAGATTGTCAGCATTACCAACAATGCCGCAATGTATACAGCATCCAGCCATCGGATTGATCAGTCGCCGCGGCGGCATGTTTCCACCCACCCTTCCGTGTCCCGCGAGCCCAGCTCCACCCACCCTTCTGGCCGGCCCGTCCATCCATCACACCTCCATCGCTCTGGCGGCGGCGGGAGTGGAAATAGACTATCGCGTGTCGGGGGACGCGATCGTCTGTTTGCTGGCCCATTTCGCCGCCTTGTGGTACATTTTTAAAATATATAATTTTTAAAATGTACCACAAGGGAAATTTTTTTAAGGTTATTTGTTCAGTTATTGATTGCATCCCTTTAAATGGGCGAATTCTAACCCACTATTTCTAACGTTATATTTTTACGCAGTTTCGTGACGCATTTTACTCGGGGAGCGTCCGATTATCCATTATATGTTGCATATATATTTCAAACACATGTATCATACTACCGCTGTTTAGAATATTTTTTTCCCCATAATATTTCTTCGATACTAAATACACGTAGCAATGTTCTTATATATTACAGTCCACCCGCGGTCTCGTTTAAAATATTTTCAAAATTTCTAACGCGCTATATTTTAGTTCTATTTTATCGCAGTTTTGTGACGGAGAGCCTCCGATAAAATAATTACAGATATAATATACACCACTACAGTAGTGATGGTAAACCGTCACGTGACTGTGATTGTGTCGGTGATTGGTAACTACGATTTAGCTGTGATTTAACTTAATTTAATCTCAAAATCTATTACACATTTTAGAAAATGACGAAATCCCAGCGACCACCACAAAATGCAAAGTAAAGGAGCATATTCTTATTAATAATTATACAGAATACTTTGTTTAAACCACCTATTTGTTTGTTTTTCTATGCTTGTATTTTTAATTTCAGTATACATTGTTTCCTGAAGAAGATACTATAGGTATCGAAACATGTAGAATAATCAATAAATAGTGTATAAATTATTAATATAAAATGAGACCACAAAGTAATTTTGCAAATATTGAAAAGGTGAACATATTTTTGTCAAATTTTTATTTCCTTGTTGTATTATATTATATTCAGGTATCCACCCATCCACCCACCAAATACTGTGGACTAGGTCTATTACATCCTGTACAAATTATGTACCTTTTCGAAAGATTGATTTTTTTTCTTTATATGTATATATATTTTTTATATCTTTTTGAGTATTTCATCTAACATCTCCTTATCTATTTTTTTTTACCCCTTGTTATATTTTATTTATAAAAAAAATATATCTTTAACTAGGTAAAAGGCCGTAAAACTGCCATGCAGTTTGGCAAAAAATAAAAATGATTATTTATGTAATAGAGAAGAAATGAAAATGAAATAATTCCTTTTTAATTAATGCACCTAAATGATCCGGTCAAGTGTTCGGCGCGATCGCATAACTTTTTTCTCCACGAATCACGCTGTACGGTAATATAATACAAATTTATGACAGCGGTCATAAGTAAGTCAATGAAAACATTAAATTCGTAATTAATTAAGATTTATGAAAAAAGCACACACGACACGAATGTATAATAATTTGTCACTCACATTCGCACGTTGAGGTGGTTTACGTCTGACATCATTACGTGCCGCCTCACATTCTCCATCGTTATCAATAGTCGGGTGGTCTAGTAAAATTAATCAGATGATATTTTTGCATACCACAATCATGCATACCCAGATGCTTGAGGTGTTGTCTTCACTGGATATGTAAAGGCGGCTGCATCATCGTTATAATGTTTGGCGGAGAGACACTCCCTGTTAGACTGCAGATGGGCTATCATTACACCTCTATAAAGGTAAAGGGTCGCGTATGGAATGCGGAAACTAGTGGGCTATTAGTCTATCGACTTGTTCATGCTGGATTACGGGGAGGGTTGGGTGGAGGGGGGGGTGGATTGATATAGATTGTAAAAGATCTTTTAGATAGTGAAACTAATCAAAATACGGACTAGGGTTAGGTTAGTATTAACTTTTAATGACTTTAATAATTACCGCCTGTTGCGAAATTTACGTGTACGTCAACCATGTGATTTGTTGCATGCAATTTTGTTTGCAAGAGGTTTTTTTTTTGTATTGTTTGTTAACTTATGGCATTAACTGATTATGTTACAGCACACAGTGCATCGACGACAATTTTTCGAACCTATATGTTACACTTTTTAAATTTATACATTTATCTTTATTTTTACGGTATCTCAAATACCTTTTGAGTAATCCGATAGAAGACGCCAGAATTAACAATTCATTTTTATACAATTTTGAACACATTGATACAATTTTTATATTATTAATGCACGTTCTCCGGATTGGAAGAGATCCAGGTTCGAATCCCGGTAGCAACAGCAATATTTTTCGATAAAATTAATTTTATATGTATATCTTTCTAACTAATACATTTAATTTTAATAAAAGCATATCAATTTTAAAATCACGTTGGGTATTAACGATTTTGCTTCTCACATACTGTGTTGGCGATATTTTGTAAAATATCACATTATTTAAGCTGTCTAATTTCTTTGTGTAGTGTCGAGGCATACGTATATTATTCAATACCACTTTAGCGGTCGGAAGGTTGGAGATGTGCCATTTTCGCAAATACAACATCATAAATTATATTATAAAACCACGCCTCGGCCGCTTGTGTTTACTACCTGCTATAATTTCTGCGCTTGACGCTCCGTTCTGCATATTATGCACGGTAATGTTTGGTCGCCTTCTTTACGGGCAAATCACACGCGAGAAAATAAGAAAAACATTACTGTACCAGTGTTACTGGTACAGTAATGTTCCCTATCTGGTACAGTAAAAACATTACTGTACCAGATAGGGTCCGGGTTGATCACATTACTAATTGTAGCGTACAAAGCATAAATACCGGAAGAATTCAGGACAAGGAGGATAGGCACTCACCACGATTCGGATTCTCCTGATACCTACAAAGATGTGGACTGTATACTGTTTAAACTCATTATATCCGTCAAGGGTTCCCATAAAGTATAGACGCGAAGTCTCGAAATTAGTATAACCGTACTGGTTCGTACACCAATGAAGATATGTAAATATGTCAAACTAATTAACTAACTTACCATCACGCCGTTTCACCGCGGGGGTAGGCAGAGACGATAGAGCGCCACACTCCTCTGTCCTGGCGCACAATTCTCGCCTCATCCACATTCATACATCTTCTCATACGAGCTCGCCGATTGTTGCGGCTTCTAACAGAACCATTTTCCAGTATCTGGTTTACCCGGTCGTGCTAAGTCTTACGCGGACGTCTTCTATTTCTGATGCCGTCAACATTTGCGGCATATAACTTTCTTACCATTTTCTCCTCATTAATTCGTTCCATATGGCCAAACCACCTTAATGATCTTTTCTTAATCTTGCTCTTTATACTAACATCAGCTTTACATTCTTTTCTCTGTCATAAGTGGATTTTCCACTGCATTACCACTTCAATACATCAGTGTCGGAACTAGGACTCCATTGTGTAACGCTAGTCTTGTCTCGGTTGAGAAGTTCCCGTTAGATATAATTCCATTCAGAGCGGTTCACTTTATTCCCTGCGGTCACCCTCTTTTCTATATCTCTGTCTTTCCGTTTCTATCAAACATACTTCCCAAATACACAAATTCATTTACTTGTACCAAACATTCATTACCTCCAAGTATTTAGCACGGTGTCTCGCTTTCCTCCTTCTCGAATACATCACTTTCGACTTGTTAACATTGATAATAAGGTCGCTTTCCTTGCATGCATCGTACACTCTATTCACTAGCTTCTGTAAATAAGTCAAAATAACTAATAGAATAACTGCATTTTTCCGACACATTTTCCGCAATGAAAATATGATATTTTATAACTCACTACGCAGTAAAAGATATCATAGAAGGCAGCACAGGTACCTAGGTAGAGAGTGATAATCTTGGCTGTGTAACAGGCGGCACGTGAAGAATAAGTTTTGTTAAAAATTGTGTGCGCTTGCACTCCCGGCACACCTTAGAGCGAACACTGCTCATGACTGAGCAATCGCGTTCCTCTCAATACCGCATCTCAATGTAGAACACATCAGAAATAGCTCGTCTATAATGACGGTAACGAAAATACAACACGCGCACGTGATAGAAAGGTTCGCGGATGAACTGGATAAATAAGAACGTTGTTACGGGTATTTAGTATAATATTCAACGAGGTGTAGAAAATTATATCGTAATTTTTTTATGTGTACGTTGGTTGAGAAGCCAACGTCATATTTTATGTTAATATATAATATTTCATCTTTGTTAATCACATTTTTGTGAATCACTCTGGAGGTATTCTGTAAAGTTATAAGATTTTAAAAATAATTATTAAATCTTTTTCTTCAGATGACGAATGCTGTCGGCAAAATTAATAACGATTAATAAGTTTTCACTTATGTGTTGTGTAGTAAACATATAAAGCCATATAAATATTGTCAATCACCCTTTGGGAACAAACCATTCTTTAAATATTAACAAGAGTTTAGAAATTATACATATAAATACTAGGGGTTTACAGTTAGATAAATTTGAAATTTTAGAAATAAGATAAAGTTATTAGGAGAACACATTCTCATTGTGAAGTTGTAATTATTGAGAACATAGCGCTGTGATATTTTAAATATTAATCAAATGTATTAACTAGAAAGATGTATCATGCGTATAAAATCAATTTTATCTAAAAATATTGTAGCTACGCCTTTCAAATAATGGATCGATAAATGTATTCATTTGAAAAAGGTAACAATAGGTTCGAAAATTTGTTGTTAAAAATAATGTCGCTGTGGCATAGTTGGATAATGCACCTCCCCCAGTTTGTAAAGAGATCCATGTTCGAATCCCGGTGGCGCACCGACAATATTTTTCGAAAAAAAAAGATTTGATATGTATATCTTTCTAATTAATACATTTAATTAATATTTATAAGATAAAGTGTTAATAGCAAGCTAAATATTATCAATAACCAAATCCTCTGCAAATAAGTCATCTTTTATATTGTTTTCGTATTAGTTCATACTTATTCACCACTCTATAGTTTTGTTTTTATCTATGCTTGTATTTTTAATTTCAGTATACATTGTTTTCTGAAGAATATACCATAGGTATCGAAACGTGTAGAATAATCAATAAATAATGGTTTAAACAAAGTATTTTGTCTAATTATTCATGTAAATATTTCTTTGTTTTAGATGGTTAGTGATTTATTACGACCAGATTTAACGTTAATTTCAACTTACCTAACTTCGTTATGACTGGTACGAATTTACGTAAGTGTAAGTAATAGATATTCAAAAATATTAATATTTAGTTGTTCCCTGTTCTCTGTCTAGAATCATTCGAATCACTCGGCTAAACGTTGACTTTTTTCGTGACAGCTTTACGATTGTTTTTTTCTGGAAGCGTGCATTCCTACGAGTTGTCCCTGTCGGGCGAGATGAGATCGTCCGAAGCGGCGGCGGGGAGATACCTGCACACTGCGCACTGCACATCAGCTGTTTCTCGGCACTCGCATCCATTAGCGTTGTTCGCCGCGCGCAATAAAAATTAAATGGTTGATTCTGACTACAATACAGGGGCGTGCAGTGACGCGAGTGATTAGGCATGCTTTTTTAAACAAATAATTAGATAATAATTATCAACCAATTTATATTAATAAAAACTATTTACGCCAACGCAGTCGTCTGTTAAGATCATAATCAAGGCTAAAAATATAATTTATAAATCTGGTATCTGAACGGATGACGTAGTTACGTACCGCCAGCCCTTTTCTGGGCTCCAGCTCCAGCAAAGCAGATTGTTAACCATATGGAAACAACGTGCGACGTTTAGACTTCTTACGATAATGATCTGCGTCGCTAGTGCGCAATATTCGGAATAAAGGTTGTAGGTATGGTGTATATATTAAGAATATTTCATTCCTAATAAAATAAAAATATATTAGTGTAAACTAAGCGAACATACATGATATTTACTTTTCAAAGCTCGTGGGTTCGTTTCACTGAATTTAATATAGACCTTTCATATTACCAAATTAAACAAATAAATTTTATATCGGATCAAACTTTTATGCTCTTCAAACTCATGTATAAATATAGATCATGCGGATAACTGTATGACATACCTATATAAACCTATTTAACGAAATCAATCTGTGATTGTAACTAAATTTGCGGTTTGCTTTGCTGAGAGGAACTGATGCTGGAGTAATCACTCTCATAACAGTTCCGTGATAGGATGGGTCCCCCCCCTTGTTAGCACGTATGACAGTTTATGTCCACGCGGAAATTGAAACACTTTACGTGATTTTGACTCTTCAAGATTATATATGCAATACACCACAGACTAGTAAATGAATAATAATTAAATAAACTGTACATATAGGATATGGGTTTTTAACATTAGTTGCGGGACGAGGAGCAGTTTATAAAAATTCTTTGTGGAAACATAAATCTGAATTGTAACGCCGTGGCCTTCATTCGCGGATGGAATCCGGCCCACAACCAGCTAAGCACAGTCTGTGGGTACCTTAGGGTTAGTGTCAGAATGCCTGTCTCAGATGTGTGGGGGAGGTCTCAGACAATAATAACACTTTAGTCACACAGAAAAATTGTCTTTGTTACACGTAGAGGGATCCCGATCTTTCCGTGGCCGGACCAAAGCATCATCTCGTCTTCTGGAGGTTTCCAGTGGACCAATCTTGACGTCAAAGCGTGACAGTGCTCGCCTCGCTTCCATAGTCGCTCGCAGCCTCGGAGAGTCCTTCATAGACATTCACGGGCAGAACAAGGCCCAAATATCTCTTGTTCTTGCCGTGAATGTAATCCTACGCGAAGAGTCCTTCCTTCCTGGATACCCACGGATAGAACAAGGCCTAAATATCTCTTGTCCTGCCGTGATTATAAAATTCAGTCTTATTTGTCGCCATTTCTCGATCTTTTACACCAATACTCAGAACTCGGCGGAGCGCCGCCTGGCGTCCGCCTACACACCCACTCAGCACGGGCGCTGGCTACTAAGTCCCCCTCCTTCCTCCGAACTCGCGCTACCGGCATGCTTACATTTATGCATATTATTTTGTCAGCGTTTAAATTTTCATTCCAATCGAATAATATATTTAAAAAAAGTCGCGGAGCTATTTGATTGCGTAAGTGGTACCAAAATGATCACATGGGTGATACAAAAATGCAAATATTGAAACAAGGAATTTAAGTTAGTTTGTCTATTTATTTGGTAGTCTGTGCAATGTACACTGTTACCGCATAGTTTTATTTTTTTTTACCATGCTTTCTTTATAAAATAAACTTTTGGACCTAGTTATATCTCATTGCGCTGCAAAATAGTAAAATATTTTCTTGGATTAAATATGTTACGTTTTATTTAATTCTTTATTTTTGAGGGCACGCCACTGGGATTATGCGCAATGTCACACCGCTCTGACGTTGATAATTGTAAATCGCGGCAACACGGCGCTGAAGGTCGCCCCTCGGTCCGCTGGTCCAGCGGCCCAGCGGCCCAGCGGCGTCCGCCAGGCAGGCAGGCAGGCAGGTGGATGCTCGTGCTCAGCCAGCCCGGCCCAGCCAATCATCCTAACATTCTATGGATAAAAATATGTTAAGATTTGATAAATACAACTTCGTAATCATTTTTTACATATTTTTATAGTAGCTGTTCTTTAAAGGGAAATCGTAGAAAAATATGTAATATATTTTTTTTAATTCATGCTGTTTTTAATGTAAATGTACGAAAATATTAATTTACACATAAAAATTAACTTCTTCTGTCGATGATTGGCGACCAAGTTGCAGTTTGTACAAAATGTGATCTAAGACATTTTATTAATTGAGTCAATTATCTGAGGTTACGCAGCTAAGATAACCTCCTTAAAACGCCAGATTTAGGATTCTTTAGTATTGCACAATTTTCAACCGCGGACGAATGTGGTTCTTTTTAGTTCCGCGAGGATTGAATAATTTTCTCATCATCTCTTAGCGATCGCCTCTAGATATCGTGACTATGAACATGATTGGATTTTTAGGTAATGCGTGTTGCCAAGTGTTGAATATAATGTTTTGAACAAATATCAGATATCTCATAGCGACAGAGCTATTTATTTATTTATTATGTTTTATGGAAAATACATGGAAGGATGGGGCTTACGACGTAGTTGTATATATGTTAGTATGTGAACTTGTTTCGAGTACCATTACACCATCGCCATTTATGAACCAATTTTTCAGTGTTTAGAATCATCTGTGTTTGCTGGGTTATCCTGCCGTGTCTCCGATCTCTTTGGCAGACGTTTCTCGCACGTCTTGTCAAGCAGGTACTCGAGATTTATAAACTCCCGAAGGACATCGATAGGGATGATGGTCTAAAACTAGTTGGTATTCGACCCTACAAAATTGGTCCAGTCGACATGTGTATAGTGATCCGGCAATAGATGAAACGTACAGGTTTGACAACATCCCGTCATCTACACGGTGTTGTCACGACACACATAGACACGGCACTCGCCAATATTTAACATTACACCAACACTCGCACGTTGCGTCAACCCTGATTGTGGACCCTACAACGGGATCTGAAAAGTCGGTTAGAGTGGTCGGAGATACGCATAGTCCAGAAAACACGAGAATGGAGCAGGCTGTTGGATCATTTGCATCGTCAGAAGGGTTAATGCTCAGAATCTTTACACTATTTTTAGTATTGCACTACAGATGCATTTCTTTACCTTGGCTTTGCTGTACTTGAGATTTTTTGGTCTTTGGGTACACGTTACAAAATAATTTAATTGGTGGGTAGGTACCTGCAACGGAACGGGGCCTTCGTCGGATCCCGGGCCCGGCTTTTCCTTATACGGACTCGGCCCATATTTCCACCGGCCCAAGTCGGTCGAGGCCGCGACCCGCACCGCGCTCGGACGCGACTACCGACACGACCGGCGGAACTGTGCATTGTTGAATCTTTGAAAAGGTAGACACGGGATTGTTGAAACTTTGAAAAGGTAGACACGGGATTGTTGAAACTTTGAAAAGGTGGACACGAGATTGTTGTGATTTTAAACAAATAGATACAATATTTTTGAACCTTTGAAAAGGTAGATGCAAGATTGTGGCTTCATTAGTAATTATCGTAAATTTTCTATAATTTTTATTTACTGAATGAAGAATGATAAATATCCTTCTATTTGTCCATATGGACGTGGATGCTTGGCGAGATGGACGGTTCTGAGGGTACAGTAAAGGGCTTACTAGAGATATCCGATAGGCCTATCGTGAATTAGTGTTGGGGGGTTATTGAAAATATATAGTACTTGGAGTTTATAAAAACTTTTAGATTGATTTAGAAATTTTTAGATTGTTCTCAAACCCGCTGCTCGTTTACGCCATATTTCCCCAGGAGTGGGCAGCGAGGATGGTATATATTCTCCGCCTTATAGCGTACGGTAACGATGGGTAACGACAGGGATCAGCTGTCGCGGTAGATTTTTCACGTTCGATAACCGCTAAGCGGCTCAATAGAAAAGCATTAATTTTCCGATAACCGGATCACATAATAGTCGATAAATTACCCGCAGCCCATTAAACGTGCCAGCGTCGGCCGGGGGAATGGTGTCGCACGGAACGATCATTATTTTCTTGGGCGACAATCCTTTCACCAGCGGCGGGGCTGCCAAGTCTCTGCTCCAGAGTAATTCGGGAATATTCTCATTCCCGACCTGGCTGAGCCACACTCGCCGGCAAAGTTAAACAAAAAAAAAAAATACTGTAGCGGTCGCGGAATATATTGTCATTATTCCAATTTCTTGTTGTCTTATTAAATACGTTCCGTATCGAGTTGCAACAGTGGGACAGTTCCGATGTGACGAATGTCATTTGTTAAGTTTATTACCTTAATGATGCGTGATATAATTGTACCAAAACGATGATAAAATATGTTTTAATTTGTATTTAAAAAAATTCTAAAATTATATTAAAACTCGAGAAACGAGAACGCCACGTCATTACTAAGAAACGCATTGTGCGACTCGGACAAATGTGTCAAATCACCCCTGCATATAATGTTTTTTTGTTGGAAAAAAATATTCGTAAATAAAATAATAAACTCTGGCGGAAAACCGAACCATGGTCTTTTGTACGATAGGAGATTGTACTTACCCACGACACTACCTAGGAATCAAGATGACGTTTTACAAATATGTATATTATGTTTATGATTAGTTTGCTAAAAAGTTCACCATGGGTTTCTGTTCAAATAAAATTAAATATTAACAACCTTACATACTACGTAAATTTGAAACTAATGTCTAATAGGGATTTGGTTAAGACGGCAGAGCGCTGATTTAGCGTGTGAGAGGTATCGAAGTCGACTTTTTTGATCTGAAATCTTTTTGATTTCACAAAGGTGGCGCCCTAGAGTCAATCCCGCTACTGGAAACACTGGATTTAAATTAGCATTTTTACGCACGATTTTTAATTCATTGTCGTTTATTTACTTAATAAAATATATAATATAATATAATGGACGATTCTGGGAAGAGCAGTGGCAAGTAACGGAGCATTCCGCTGGCTCTCCCTCGCACCTCTTGCGACCTGGACAGGGTGAATTTCTGCCGGACTGTGACCGAGTTCTGCGACTACCCTCCCCTTTTAGGGGTGCATGATTTCTACAGCTTCTCTCCGGCTGCCCTCTGAATTTAACGCGATAACGAGGCATACCGGAGCCAACCTATGATTGAATTAAGGTGTTAAATGACTGTAATAAAAATATGTAATTTTAACGAATCGAAACGAGAGTAAACAATTCTCAAAACGATTCCGCGATATAGGGTGTAAATAAATAAAAAAAATACAAATATAATGAGACTTGTATTAAGTACTGTTGATAAAATCGTGGCGCAAACCAAAAGCAACTAACTGGTCTCCATCGAAGCAATCGTGATTCATCTCTGCCGCAAGAAACGCACCAAGAGTTGGTCGTCCTGGCGACCTTGCCCAGCTCCCGCCCTTGGGTTCACCTTATAGGACTGCTCGACGACCGGATTGACGATGAAAACAATAACTCCCATTTTAGGTTACATCAACGAGAGCTACCTGGCCTCCCTCACCCTTCCAATCCAACCTACCTCCGGCGTTCGGTCTATATTGTGCAATTCACTGTTTATTTCATAATTACTAAGTAAGGTATACCACAAAAATAAATATTTATTTTTATTCGGCTCAAGGAGATTGTCAACAGACGACAAGAATGTCGCAGAGATGTTTGAGGGCGAGCTTTCATTTTTCCATGTTTGAAATTCGAGAAATTTTACACGAATTAGATATACTTTCAAGATGTTGTGAATAAGTTGAATATTAATTCATACCGTGGGTAAAATATGCGTGAAAACATATATTTTCGGCATTCTTAAACGAAAATAATGATAGCGCGGATTCCACGACCGTACTGGCCGAATCGAGCGGCGTATTGAAAGTTCGATGGACAATTAAAATTATCGTATTTTATAAGACTAAAAAAATATTATTTAAAAACTCATTATTGTGTTTTTGGTGTAAAACTTATTTTTAAATTGTAGCTGAAGTCTCAAAGCATGCGAGTAAATAGAATGTATTATTTAAAAACGTGTATTTTTACTAAAACAAAATATTTTAAAAACGCTGAAAATTGGTAATATGTCCTGCAAATTGAATGATTTATGACACTATTAATTTTTAACACTTTGTTAATTTGTCTCAATCGTGATTTGTCTCCGCAATCTTGGCTTCAAGATTATAAGTAAAATATATTTCTTTGTGCAATAATTTACTATATTAACACAATATTGTAGCACGCGGAAAATGGATCTAATAGTCGCGGTCTTTCTTATAATGGTTGTATTGTCTTAATTATGGCCACTAACATTCAGTTTATTAGTTTTAAATGAGTATAAAGGTTCTATCAAAGTAATAGTTTAAAAAAAGTCAAATCTAGTGTATAGAGCTTCTGATATAAATTAATAATAAAAATCCACGTTTTTGTAAATAACGCGAAAATATGAATTATTATTGAAGGCGTAATGTCTTAATAATTAAATGCAATTACACATGATAGTGATTGAAAAATTAGAAACATATTTACAAATGTATATATAATGTTTGAAGATATTTTAAATCTAACGTGCGGCCTCATGACCGAAGTACAAACGAAAATCTTATTAAAAATAATATTACAGTTAGTCCTCTACAAGCGAACTTTCAAAGATAAGAACGTCCGTGTGCAAAATTCTAAATTGTGTCGGAATTTCAAATTTATATGTGTCTCTGCCGTACAGGACCCACGCTTTCAGTAATGTTTACAGTAGTTACATGTGCTCCTACTAACTAGAGTGTTAACTGTTAACCTTTTAACTGTTAACTCTGTTTGAAATGGAAGACACCACATAAGCTTGATTTATCTATCAAAAGCTTTGATCTGTCGTCCACAGATGGCAAAATGATTTAAAAATATGACTAATCCCTGCAAGTTTGCAAGGTCCAAAAGTGCGCGTTAACACGCTTATAGCTTGGAGTAATATACATACAAAGTTTGGCGTGTTAACGCGCTCATGGCATTTAAAAGGTTAAATGTATCTCCATTTTGTTTAATACTGTGCGATTAATTTTAACCCCAGTCCTGCGTGATATCGGATGTTAAATGCGAGAACAGTGGGGATTATTATAGTAAATGCTGGATGCCTAGGTTAACTTTGTTGGATTTGCGAACTGGCTCTCGGAACGGAACTCGTTCGTATGCAGAAGACTTACTGTACAGTGAAAATGTTTTAACATGAAAAAATATTCGTACATTTATTTTCTGAATTTATTAAGAAACAAAATACACTTAACATGAAAATTTTCGCATCTTAAATGAAAAAATAATATATCGGCCGCTACATCGTACTGTTTACGACTTTCTGAAAATAACAAACAAGGATGCCGCTTGCCACACACCACTCCTACTTTCTTAAACGTATTCGGATTAGATAAATATCTGATATCTCACAGGGACGAAGCTATTTTTATTATATTTAATGAAAAATATATATAGAAATATGGGGTAATTACAGGGCTTACGACCTGTACTTCGGCTGGCTTAGGTGATCACTTTATATATATAACGTTCACCATTTCCACCCCTCAATCACCACATTTATCAAATTTTTGAATGTTCTATATATATACTATATATACGTGGACTCGCTTCGAGTACCACTACACCATCGCCATCTGTGGACCAAATTTGATTATTTTTTCTTGAAACAGCATGTATGTCAAATCGACGATAATCTGATTTATTTTGAATATTCTTTATTTGTAAAATGTTTTTAACACATACTAGAATACGCCTGAAAAATCAACACCCGGATTATCTATCGGCTGAGTCGACACCGGCGGCATCTGTAGTTTCTCTTGACGTATAAAAAAATATTTCGCTCTCCGTGGTTTCACGTTAAACGATTCCAGCTGTATTTGAATTATTTTTGTCGAAAGACGGAAACATTTGATGATTTGATTTAATTTTTGATGTGATAATTATTATACCAAAATGAAAGGGTCAATGACGCCGCATTTTTTACTTTACTGCGCGCTTTATACACAACAGAAACGATTACTTCGTCAACACGAGATTTCAAGTCTAAATATATCTTGGGATATTCCGACTGCAACGGATTTTTGGCAGGATTACATTTAATTAACTCTGATGAACGAGCCGCGTTTTAGAATCGGACCGCTCACACTAGGACTTGTACGTTCTGCACGGTTTATTAATTTCAAATTCAATTGTCAACATCACTTTTATTTTGAAAAACATAAATGTGTTTTGTAACATGTTTCCCTAATTGTATTAAAATTTGGGGTTAAGAGAATCACCGACGATCTGTTGTTAATCTGTATACAAACAATTAATTATTTGAATGTATACAGTTGTCATTGTGTAATTTTTTTGTGAGGAATAGTGCATCTGATGCGTCATGAGTACTTTCGAGGGTTTTCCACGGTCCTCGGTCATGGAAAAGTGGAAGTATTTAAAAAAATATATAATGTTTTATCGGATACTCGGAAATGTGCCACGAGATTGCTTTCAAAATAGATCGATAAAAATAACGCATTAGAAAATTTCGAAATATTTTATTGGAGGTTCGCGAGTAGTTGGGCGGATTGTGGTGGGTGGAGGGGGGGGGGGGGGTGGAGCGTGTATTTAGTATCATTGTAGACATTACATTTTCTATGTCAGGGTGATAATTGGAGTCGCGACAATCTTACAAATATACGCAAAAAATCACAGACCAATAAACTAATAGGCGTGAAATAAAGTTTCCATATAGGAGAGGGGTTTGGAACATTAGTTGCGGGACGAGGAGCATTCTACACACATAAAACCGATAGTTTATGACACATTTATACAACGCTAAAATTATTTATTTGTAAACAAGACGTATTTTTTTTTTTTTTACTTTGATGCATATTATATTGTCAGCATTTAAATTTTCATTCCAATTTAGTCATATATTTAAAAAAAAAAGTCGCAGAGTTATTTGATTGCGCAAGTGATACCAAAATGAAAGTATTGGGACAAGAAATGTTCGTTAATAATACATGTATATATTTGGTGGGTCTGTTGCGAAAAATGTATTTTTTCAATATAAAAATTCGGAAAACAAGACGTAGCAGAGTTAAGCCCATAGCAAAAATAAAAATGATAAAATACCATCTGCAAATAGTAGTACATTTGGGCAGAGAATCATAATATGACTCCACTAAACTGTACGATATATTGCCGATGGAAATAAAAATATAACAAATGGAGCAATCTTTAAGGAATTCGTAAAACAGTGAATTAGACAACGAGTCGATAAAAACAGAACTAACGACGTGGACTGTATAAAAAAATCAATAAATAACCTAATCTAACCGTAACTACTAATTAGTTAAAAATACTGTTAAAATATACTGTCAATTAAACGTTTAAATATTTAATATGGATAGGTTTATACGCACTTTTTTGAAATGTATCATGGGTATCAAAACAAAAGGTTTCAAGGACTTCTTGAAAGCGAATCTTCAGAAGGTCAATATTAAGAGAGGTGACCCAGGACCGTTCTATGTGCTAATACACCCATATCGGTCCTTCGCATTCGCTGCCACGTTGGAATTTTTTTTAATGCTAAAAGACAACCGTGTCTCGTCGCCATGCTACAGGGATAACGGGATGGCTATACACGGCCACCAGACGAAATATACCTCTCTCCGTCCCATGGCAAGATATCTCTTCATTTTTATTAGGTAATTTAATATAATAGTGTGCATAATACAACAATAACTTAAACGAGTAAGGGAAGTAATATAATCTCACGCGACGGCACCGAGGGTGGCACACATCCCCCCTGGCCCGGCAACGGCTCGAACAACACATTACGGGCCGGTTGTGTAATCACTAGTAAATTTTAACAATGGTAAGTTTTTACTGTAGTCACTTTTTACTATCGTCTGTGGTAAAAATCGTTTGAACGTCAAATTTACGTATGGGCGAGACAAATAATCATGAAATATGCTTTATTTTATGCCTTTGAGATGGGGTGCTGGAGACAAATGTTTCGCACACATGTTGCATTAAAGAGTACAGTGTCCTAGATAAATCTATATGTTGAGACTCGTCCAATATTGCCATGCTAACAACAACTCACCCCAATAAATAAATCACAGACACGACACAAGACAAACGACGACATTTTATCAAAGATTCTATATGTTCTTAGCTCCGAAACTGTACAACACACTACACACCAACTGGAAGTCGTTCACTTTCAATAAGATTAAAATAAAAATGGACCCAATATTCTAACATAATCATGATACACTGCCTACACTAATAATTCACTAGTTCTATAACACTCACTACATTTTTTGTTCTGTATTTTTATTTTTATTCCTGTTGAATCTTTATCTTTCTTGAATTAAATAACACCACAATAGCACGAAAAAAACTGACTACTTTAACACAGGCGGCAGTCTATCAGAGGTGGAGTCTACTCCATCCCACACAATAAACTACAATATAATTGTATCTTATGTTTATCATATTGTATTATAATATATTCACTTCTGTTACAACAAAAACATGTATATCAATAAAGTCTAATAAATAAATAAATAACAATAGCGTGGACTGCGAGCGCGAACGTCTCCATTCTGCACGAATTGAAGATCAAGGACAGACTCTCAACCTGTAGCCTGAGACGAATCCTTCAATTTTTTGGCATCTTGCGAGAAGGGAAGATATTTCGGAGAAGTCTGTTGCGGTGGGCCACATCGAAGGACTGTGAGGAAGAGGAAGATCCCCCAACCGTTGGACCGACAGAGTAAAAAATGAAACAGATACTTCTTTGGTGACAGTCCTGAGATCTGCAGGATGCCGAGAAAAGTGGAGGAACATAGTCAAGAGAGCGGGAGTTCATGGAGATCGCGATTTTTAGTCATGCGGGACCATAGCGGATGGTATGCAGTGGCACCCGACACTTCGAAGCAGAACGTCAACAGGAGGAAAAAATCATAGGGAAGAATAGGGAAGAGGACCGTTGTCTTCTCTCGCCCAAGATGTGACTCTTCAGCAACCCGAGGACCACAATCGTGAAGGACACGAGAGACAGTCGCTGATGACGATAACCGAGCAACCGTGTTACCGAGACCAAACGAGCGACACGATCGATTATATTTTCTCTTGTGTTCCATCGCCACCGAGAAAACAATTTGTGTCGTTCCTATTATATTGTCTATGTTGGCGAGAGATTTATTATCGTTGAAGACTTTGAAATTCTAAGAATTAATTGTTTTCAAATGTTAGTATAAATCATCCGTGATATGGGTTAGAATCGCGTCGTGGCTGGCCGCTCTACAGTCGTCTCATTCTCCCCATCTCGAGCCGCTGCCAACTTTTCGTGGTTCATCCACATCGAAATACATGTTTTTTTTTTGACATGTTGTCAAACTGTCTTCGGTCTCAGGTGCCGATGAAGTTGTGATTGGCTCGAAGGCGTTCCCCACTCTGAACTGCGCGACGGCCAATGTCGCCGTTGTGATAAGCCGAGTATTTTAATAATAACAAAATACGCGTTACGTGTCTCAAAATACCGTGCATCATAGGATATTGTTTTTTTTCTACATATTCCTTTCTCGTTGAACTGTACAAAGATATTAAATAGCCGTAACAGCATTCATGTTGTGTGTTAAAAAATAAAAATATCGTCTTTTTTATTTATTTATTCAAGATAAATAATTAATTTAAAAATTCAAAAGTGTTAATATCAGCGTTGTATTCCTTATCATTAGTCGTTTTCTGCCAACTGCTGGATGAAGGCCCCCCCAAATATCTTTCAAATTTTTTCTGTTCACTGATGATTTGATGATTCATCAGTTCAGCGGGTTTTACAGCGGCATGTCAGCTTCTTAAGCCATTTTTATCATTTTTTTTTTCCAAATTGAGAGAAAGCGTACACTTTTGTAAAAACCCAGGTAGTTTATTTTTTATTGTAGGAACAACAAATTCTATTGTCCTCTATCCATACTTATTGGTGATTTTGGGAATTGTTAAATTCTGATTAGCTACACCTCTTGTATTTTTTCGGTATGTAGCTACCCTATTTAGAGCAACATTGTAATATTTTTTTATTTATTAAACGGAATAGTAACAGCAATATTAAAAATATCAGACCTGTGTTCTGAAAAATTGCAACTTCACAATAAGAATGTGTTCTCCTTAAAAATGTTATGAACGTCGTATTTCTATCGCAGTTATCGTAATAAATATTATTGGGGGATGTTAGAAAATAAAAACATTAAAAAAATAAAAATTAAACGTGGCATTTATAACCCAGTTTCGCATATTTGTGGCTATTGCCGTCGTTGATTCATCTGCACACATATTATACCTCTTATCGAGAGAGAGCGGGCGAGTGTATACAAACATCTAATTGTTGCGTCGAGAGAGACGTGAAATTGCGCATTTTTGCACGGACGCGACCCGGACTGGCCCGCCCTGCCCGCCCTGCCCGCCGGACCGTCCGTGATTTAGCAACGATCTTGGGGCATCTGCCAAGTGTCAATCAGTACAGCGAGGGTACTCAGTGCTCAGGGGCGTGCGCTGCATACGAGCAAAAAATCTGTGCATTACTAATAATTCTGAGAAACAAATATAAATTAAATAATTCATAATAAGTTATATTTACGCTAACGCCCACTGTGTATCAGTAGTATCATTAGTTGCGTAGTTCTGGATGCTACCGCGCGACGTTAGCGGAGCCCCGTTATTATTAATTTATTGCTAGCCACTGTTTTAATCTATCGTTCTATTCAGGCCATACAATTGTTACCAACTGAATTGAAAATTCCGTTCGACAGAATCAGAAATGGATCAGCTGATCCATATTGTACCGAGTCCTTATGCTGTTTCCTAACAGAATAACATTTGAAAGGTTTTGAACTTGACTTGAGAGCTAATCGAAGTATCTACTTCCCCATTTACTGATTCGCAAATTTTACTACCCTTACTAAACGTGTTATCTTCATGATTATTATTTGATGGATTCATTTTGCCTAAAGACATCTATGTATAATGTAGCATATAGTGTATTACATAGTACACGGTAATAGCATAACCTAAGTTTATACCTAATGCACGCCACTGTCAGTACTCATACTCATGTAGATACATAAACAACATGGATTTGGCACCCGACACACGTCTTCACCTTTCGGTTTTTGCCTTTTTCTTTCTCCTAGCGTGGATGATCCGATTTTTGAATAGCCTCTTTTTACCAAATAATGTGGCTATTTCTTGATCAATTTCAGCATCGACTGTGCCAGGTTTCATTATTAAAAGTGATCAAGTTTAGTTTTGTAGTCTTTTAGGAAATCTGGGAGAATCATTTTGATTTTCAATTAAAGGGTTCTGTTCTCATTTCAGTTCAGTTCTGTTCGGTTCAGTTCTCTATGAAATCCTACCTAAACTAAATTATGCATAGTTACTCTTTAGGACCTTACGCAAAATATGGGCACCTTTCTCTCGCTACCCCACCCCCGTGATATGTGCTGTAGGTATAGATTTAGGTTATGCTATTGCTGTTATGATATTATACAATTATATATAATATATGTACTATATGTTGTACATAAGATTATGAATATATGTTGTACATATGTTTAACCAAGGTCTTTAGGTCGTGTATACGACCCCTACGATTTAATTTTTTGTAATTTTTTTAGTACTATTCGTAGTGTTTTTAAAGTTTAAGTTTTAACGTAAAATAATATCTTACCCATATAAAAATCTATATAAAAATGTATGGACATTTTTTAGAACACTTTATGATCGTACATGATTCTTTTACTGTTTGAAAATCCTTATTATTATTTTTATTTAATTTAGGAAATAGTTCTACCGATTGCTTTTTGTTTTTACCAAATCAAAAAATAAATCCATCGTGCACATCGGACGCAAAGAATTGTCATGAAAACACGTTAACAACAGTAAGATAGTAAAATTCGCAAATTAGTAAAAGAGATGGTAGACATTTCAATGATTTGCACACAGCTGTAAGCCAAGTTGAAAACCTTTAAATTGTTATTCTATTAAAAAAACATCATACGTAAGGACTCGGTACGAAACGGATCAGCCGAAAGGAATTTTCAATTCAGTAGGTGGCTAATTGTATGGCTTGAGTAGAACAGTAGCTTAAAAACAGAAGATAGCAATTTGAATAGCTCAAAATGCAGCGAGTCGAAGCTGCCTATTAGCATTAAAAAAATGTCACTCAGGCGGCAAATGAGTAGGACCAGACAGGCGCTTTTGCTTATAAACGGTCTTTGGTAAGCGACCCCCACACCTCAAAATGCCGCACAGGTTGACAACAGCGCTACGTCTACAGCGGCGGGTAGTCGTGGTAGATTTTAGAATTCAGCGATTTAAGATTCTACTGGTACTATGTCGTTTGTTTATAGCATATGGATTATTTAATTTATATTTGTTTCCCAGAATTTTCAGTAATACACAGCTTTTTTACTTACATGCGCTGCATGTTCCTGTATATATATATGTATATATATATATATATATATATATATATAATTCAAATTTTATACAGATGCACTCTAGGATCCTGAGGAAAATATCGTTTTCCTCTCCCTCTCTCACAACATCCTATCCTCCCTCTGCCTCTACCAAATTTTGCATACATCATTAATTAGATATTTAGGGCCCGCGCAAAACAATCTTACCTTAAATCCTTATTTTAAATTATAACTCAATCTAAATCAACCGCTAGTACTGGATAAACCTTAACAAACTGTACTGTCCCCAATGCAGTGTCTGGTCCCGGTCCTTTTACTAACGTTTCAAGACTCGCGTGATTGTTAATTCTATATAAGGATCCTGAATTGTCTCCAGTGTGACGTTTTTTTTTTTATTTATTCACGAGTTTTCGATATTTGAAGACTGTCTTGCGGAGACATGTGTATCAGTATTTATATCTGTCATACGTTACTTCTTCGAATTCCTCCGGGTGCGGAGCCATCCATCGCGCCGCCAATTAGCCGGCCGTCTCCTGCGGCCCGTTGTGCAGCGCCCCCGCCCCCGCCCCCGCCGCCGGCGCGGGGCTATTCTCGCCACATCATCCGCGACGATATTGCGCTATCGCCGTTCGTTCATTCATAGTCGGGAATATCGCCCGGTGTATTGGCTATTTTTGCTCATTTATTTTCACGCGTGCATTCAGCTCTCGGTTCATTCTGGGCAGGTTTCGCAACGTTGCGAGGCCTGCGCAGCTGTCGAACTTCATATTTTGTATACATCGTCGTCGGGCGGGCAACGTCGCGAATGTGCACATCTTATAAATAACGTGGAATTTCTTTTATACCGGGACCTAATGACACTGCAAAGTAGTTAACAGCAAACTGTACATCCACATACGCGAATAGACCGTATATACCACATGCATAAATACAGAATAGCTTCCTTTACTTTTGTAGTTACCAGCACTTCTGGGTCATCTGCATACTACAAATTCGAAGAGACACGGCCGATGTCATTTTCCTACGCAAAATAGCCATCTCGATTTACTCAGACGCATATCCATTCGGGTGCCAGCCAGATCAACCAGAACTAATCTTACATTTAATCTTCCACATTGCAACACCGATGCCAGACATAACTAATTTTTGTACCGAGATTACCTTTATTTTAATTCACACCTAAACGAATTAGACATTTTCTATACTTCAGTTACCTCAATTAAATGTGAATTCAATACTTTAATGGTTTTCATTTTATTTTTATCATACAAATTTTATTCCCTTTCCTTTCCCCCCACCATTCAGTTCTCCTGGAATAATTTCTTCTTTATAACTTTTATCTCACCTTTGTTTATATTTTTATTCTCAACTTTTTCTCTCACTTTTTTCTGCATTAGAGGAGAAAGTACATTATAGTTCTTTTTAAATTGTACTCGCTGTGTAAAATATATTATATTTTCTGAGAACCCATGTATTTTTTCGCTTTCATTATGATTTTTGTTTTAATAGATAAACTGCGTATCCTTGTTACGAAAGTTTTGACGTTTTTTTATGAGAAATGAAAAAAAAAATCATTTAAATTTTTTTTTTAATCGATAATATAATTTACATCGATTGCTATAAACCACCTTTCCACCACCTTATTTATTCCATTAAAGTAAATTTTCTGTTGTCATTTAAAAAAAAAATGTAGTGACTTGAATAAGTGATAGTCGGAAGGAGCAAAATATGGAGAATTAGTTGTGTATTAATAATATATTGCGTGTACTGTGCCAATGGAAAATACGAACCACGTGGACGACGTACAATCATAGAACATTGCTATGTACTCGCGTCCGAGTTCACACGATGTTAGAACACCTGTTCTTATTTAGTATGTATAATAACGTCCTATATATTATATCACGTTCGCCACATGAGTGCAAACAGCACATATGTCGTAAATTTACCTATATAAGATGCAGTGAATATTTTTCGATAAATCTGCTGTATAACAAACAGAGTTTTCGTTCATGTATCGAGCATATCTTGAATCTTTTGATATATAACCTACACGCATCTCTACTGCGTTTATTATTAGTCAAGTCCACAAAATCATATATGAAGATTGAAAATGATTATTACAATTAGAAATTTAGTGTTTGTTCTGCACGTAAGAGTCCCTGTTCGATTAGCGAGATCTTTGACCATATTTCATACAAGTTTTACAAAACCAATTTAGGCTATTTCTCTCCTCTACCTGGAATGCTCGATTCTCTATTCTTTTATTCATAACATAGGCTCAGTTTAAAAGTGAAATAGTATTAATTATACACTGTTAATAGTCATTCTAACGTACAATACATGCTAATGAAAGCCGAGGACTGTCGCATATCAGATAAGAATTAGCTGACCTCGGAACCCACGCACTTCTGCGTATATGCAGGTAAATTTTAATATCCTGTTTACTCCCCCTGATAGTCAACTTGTAACACAATTTTTTATTTATTCAGTGTTTCTGTATTAAAATGTTACATTATACTTCACTAGGACCATCTATCAGGGTCTTTGACGATCTGTTAATAATATTAAAAAATATATACATGCATGATACGAGCATTATTCTTCAAACATAAAAAAGCAGGATTGTAGCGTTTTTGATTCGTTTTAAAAGTTTATTTTTTGTTATATTCTTGATATTGTGCGTCAATTATATATTATTGAAAACGACGACTTTATTTTGACGAAAAGAATTGAGGTGCTAGATTTGTGTACGCGGTGGGCTACGAAACTAGAGAGTTGTCTCCAAAGGATCTCATAAAAGCGCGGTTTCTGTCTCGAGTTGGAAATTTTCTTTATCTCTAGAGAATGGCGCCTAGCCGATCTACAGCGAGGTTGTCGTATTGACAAATAAGAATTTGATCTTGGCTCGTTCTGGCGCTAAATGTCAACGAAGCTTGGATATGACGGAGGATGGATTCAATTTCAATGGCACGAAGTGGTGTTTATTGGTCTCAATCTACATAATTACTGTTTTCAAGAGCATTTCTGTGTAACAGTGCAGCGAAATGACAGACAACTTCAAAGTGGTTACTTACATTTATTACAATGAAGTGTACTTTTTCCATTTTATATATATATATATATATAAATAAACGAACACCGTGGAAATGATGATAAGGAGAATGTAAAGTTGAAGTGAGCGTGATTTATAGAATGAAGAAATATTTATTTATTCTGCTTGAACACTAACGAATTATTCATGCGTCTGAGAAGATGTATGGATTGCGGTATTTTAATATTACAATCTTGGAAATGTATTTAAGTAAATAAATAGGTAAATCTCTGGGACGGGAGATCAAATTTTCGTTCGTGGACACGTACCATTACAAATAATAAAATAAACATTTTATTCGTGTTTATTACGGTCTGCGCGCGTATTAGTATGCTTGGTCTTTTTTTAAATCTAGCGGTGTTCAACTATTGAGGCAACCTCTATGGAACTTTAGTCGACATTGCTTACTGTGTAGTTTTTTTTTTTTTTGGCTATTCGGCCGTGCGTATTCGATCTCTGCGGTGGTACCTGATGTCGCACCCTGTAACGGGATCCGAAACGTCGGCCGCAGAGGTCGAATAAATAGAGCAGAATAGCCGACTAGAAGATTCTAGAAGGCTATGAAAATCTGAGAACATTTTCGACATGGCTTATTTTTGTGGAAATAAGTTCAGTTTTTTTTAGTATTGTATTATTAAGGAGAACACATTCTTATTGTGAAGTTGTAATTATTCAGAACAGACGGTCTGTGATATTTTAAATACTAATTAAAGATATACATATAAAATCAATTTTATCAAAAAATATTGTTGTTAAGCTACCGGGATCACATACCTGTGTTATAAATAATTACAACTTCACAATAAGATTGTGTTCACCTTAATAATATATAAGTTGAATCAATGTGTCCAAAATTTAATAAAAAATAATTGTTAATTCTGGCGTCTGCTATCGGTTTACTCAAAGGTATTTGGGATTCCGTAAAAACGTAAAATAATTGAACGTTAGATGCTTTAATTTGAAAAGTGTAACATATTTGCCGTCAAAAATACTGTCGCTGTAGCATATTTGGATAATGCACCTTCCCCGGTTTGGAAAGAGATCCAGGTTCGAATCCCGACAGCACAACGACAATATTTAACATTTAATTAGCATTCACATGGCTTATCACGCAACCGCCTCGTCCTTTAAAGGTTTTGTTTGTTTAGCAATAGGACTGACTGATTCCGACGCGTCGGTGTACGAACAGTTGCCATTGAAACAGTGTCCGTACATCGCGCGAACGCACTCCGAGTGCAGGAAGTGTATTTTGGAGAGGTCTGTAGGCGCCCGGTCTCCCTTATTCGGCGTAATTTCAATGAGGAAGAGATCGCAATCGGCGTAGTTGGGTTTTTACCCCATAATTAAATGCAGCCGGTCGTGCTGATTCCAGTTCCGCTGTTTTGATTCGATCATCTCTCTGAGGTCTCTTTATTAATGTCTCTAATATCTGGTTCCGAATCTGCGATGCGAAACGGCTTTCACTCTTAAAGTTGAACGCGCAAAAAACGTGATCGCTTTCTGATACTTGATAGGTCCGCGTTCTGGTCGTGTCACAGTTCAATTTTTTTATCATGCGAAATTATTATTTTATCATTTATTTTTTTTGGAACCACTTTCATCGTGTGTATTTTTTATATTCTCACATCTTGCAACGGCGCTTCTGTCATCAAACCTGGTATTTTGACGAATGAAACCCAATCGGAATCACATATCTCGCTTTCTTTTCTTTTTCGACACGAATAATATGTTGAAGGTATGTGCATGTGTATTTTTTATTATGTTAGTTATCTATGTAATTATAAATAATTTTATATGAAAACTTATCTGGTATAAATGTAACGCAATTTCGCTAATGTAACAGATGCATAGCTACATTATCAATTCGTTGTTTTTTTTATATCCAAGTTAGTACTGACTACTGCAATATTATCTCGCGTTTCGTCATAAAATTAATTTGTTTTACAATATTGATTCAAAAAAACAATTTCCTATTCATAACAATTATTTGTTACGAAGACATTGATTAGATATTTATTTATTTATTACACCCCGCGTGTTCATATATTTAATGTTTTGAAATACATTTCACCGCGTGAAAACCCTTTACTCCCGTCCCCAATGGACCTACGTGGATTGAAATAGAAGCTTGCACGATTTTAGAGAAAACGTTCATCGAGTAGTAAGTTCTGGCACCTTCCAAAATTACAGGTAAACAAATGGCACTCTGTAACACAATCAATGCCAACACGGCCAATTGGGGCCTATGGACTGATCATGTTTAATGCCACACTACAGCGAGAAATGTAATAAAATATAATTTCCCGCGAGTATTAAGAAAACACTAATCGATATACCGTATTGGCTCGAATATAATGCGGTCTCGTGTATAACGCGACCTTTGAAATTTTAGCCCATTATTTTAACCGTTAGAATGCTACGCGGCGCAAAAGCGCTGCGATCGTTTGCATCGAAAATTGCGGCGCAGCGCTTTTGCGCTGCGAGTTTCAGTGTGTTTTCGGTGCTCCGCGGGAGTGCACGTACGCTAACCTCGCGCGTAATTTGTAATGAGAGTGCATTCTTATACATTTAAAAATAACTTTTATCGTTTTTTTATATATTTTTAAAAAAATAACCATGTCACGTGCTATTATTTCGAACGTTGATTTGATTCCTAGTGATTCTACGGGGAGTGAAACGACAGATACAAATAGTGATGATAGCAGTATTATAACGCATCGAAGAAAAAGATTGAGGATTGAAAGTGAGTCTTCTACCTCCTCTTCATCTACAGAAACAGAAGAAACACAATGTTGTACGTGTATTTGGCAAAACATAATTGTTGAGCTATTTTTTTTTGATTTTTTATTTTCTAAAAGAAATAAAATACAATAATATTGATATCACTTTATGTTTAATAAACATTAATAAACAATAAACATTTTATCTTTATAATGCAAAAATAATTAATAAAATTGATTGATATTTGTCTAAGTTAGAGTGTTTTATTTGACACCATTATTTTTTCCTCTAAATTAATCAATATGTGTATAGCAATTTTCATTTATTTTTGCCAAAATTGCTTAGCACTAAAACGGTTAATATGTACCATTTTAGCATACATATACATGTACGTATTATATATAATACTTATACTATACTACGAGAAAAGTGCTCGTGCCAATATTGCAATGACACAGTTTTCTTTATAGATGTTGGGTCTTGAAAATAACGCGAACGTCATTTTTATTAAATTATTGATGTTAAAAAACGTCGCGTATACATATCAATGACGCACCTCAAGCGAGTTTCGCCACTCTGATCCATCCTTTTCCGGTTCACGACACTGACTGCGCATGAGCGCACTGGTCCAACAAGCCGTCCAACAACAGCGGCTTAGCTCTTCTAACACTCCTGAGGCCAATAGGTTTCGTGTAAAACACTTTCTTCGCTGACCGCTCATCCATCCGCTGAAGGTGACCAGCTCACCTCTGCCGGTGCAATTTTGATAACTCGGACAATGGTGAGTTGAGCAAAATTCTGCGGTTAGTTTGCGGTTGTAGCGTATATGTCACACCCCGTTTTTTATTTTTGACACCAAATATAATATAAAATGTACGATTCTCGAAAGGATGTATACAGAAGTGTCCTGCTGATATGTCGGGACCAGACAAAAGGCAAAACAAGGATTCTATTTCAAATTTTCAAAGAAAGCATTAATAATTAAATAATATAATATCTAGCTTTAAATCACTTTATTATGTACATACACTAATGTCAACTAGTTTCGGTTGGACCCAACCTTCTTCAGGACAATATAGTATAAACTGAATCTGAAGAGTCTACTACACCCAGCGCAACAAAAATAGCCACATCTCCTAATTAAGTACAAAAATTCCCATGAAGCGTTAATAAAACTAAAAGTAGATAACGGGAGAAAGCGGTCCGCTTCCAGGAAGGGCATTTCGCTTATCAGGTATCTGAAGAACTCTACCTTTCTTCACTTTAGTGCCCGTTTTTGCAGTGAGTGGTCGTTTTATTAGTTTTACCGAATCGCAATGTCTACGTACTTTAACCATGTGAGCAAAAAAAGCAATGCGTTATCAAAACAAAACTTTTCTAATTGCACCTTGCTATGGTGCCCGCTCTGCAAGTTAATTTTCATGGATCTTTAAAATTTATATATTTTTTTACTCGGTGAACATTCTCAATACTAAATTCCTTTTAATTTTTTCACAGGTATCACAGTTCAAAGTTCAAAGTTGGGATTGAAATCACGTTCATGGCCAGAAAACAGTTCCGATTTAAATATTATTGAAAATCTGTGGTCCATAATGAGTAAAAATATCCGTAAAAAAATATATATTATAGAAAGCATGCGGTATGAAGAAATTACAGTGGAATACATACACGATCTTTATAAAACAATGCCGAGACGTATTCAGAGTGTAATCCGTTCCAAAGAGGGTCAAACTAAATATTGATTTGATGTTTAAAATAATAAATTCGCTTTCAAATCATTCCAATTTAATTCAATTAAATATATTAGTGTCAAAATTAAATAACACATGGATATAGAAATAATTTTGGTCTTCAATAATTAAACCCTCGATGCTGTTATTATACTATATAATATAATGTATTAAAACTAAAGTATATACATATGTTGCCTTATTTACATAAAACATAACGGTTAGCAAAACACAGCTGATAAAATGAACAAACTGCCGAAATTATATTTTCTACAGGTGCGGCTATTTATGTTGCACTGGGTGTATATTGTCCTGAAGAAGGTTGGGTCCAACCGAAACTAGTTTACATTAGTGTGTGTACATAATAATGTAGTTTAAAACTAAATATTATATTATTTGATTTTATTCCAGTTGCGATGATTGCAAATACATAAAGGCCTAAAAGCACATTTTTGTGGTTTTTTTTCTTTTTATGAGAGTGAATATTATATGACAATGGCTAATTTTGTCCTCAATATTTAATGGACGAACCGCATATCTAGTAATAATACTTTTTACATCTCATATACAATACACATACAGGGATCTAATGCCTTTTTTCCATTCTTCAATGGAGCCCTTTTTTTTTTTTAGCTACGCCACTGAATAGTAATGTGACGTCAGTCTCCACCGCGTGCCGTGTGAAATATTACCTTAAAAAGTGGCTCGCGGTGGGAACACGCGATGGTGACGTTCGAATGATAATGAATTAGCAATATACACATGTATATTTAGCTATACAAATAATATTGTTTTCGGCGCGAATTGCCGCCATTGCCCGACCTTGTCCGCTAATGTGCGCGGCCCATCCCTCCCACACGGGATTAATCACGATTTTATATTATACACTATATTAGGACTTGCGATTCGGGAATGTACACATATTTATTTATTTCCTTACCCCGCAACAAGACGGCGATATATTTAAGATTATGATATATATTAAATAAAATAACTAATCACTTTGTATGAAACCACGAAATTTATTATACGTCAACCGGTTTCGCTTATCTCAAGCTTTATCTGACGTATTTAAAACTGATCATAAATACAAAATAGTGCACTTATATATATATATATACATAAAGAGGGAGATAGAATGTAAAATTACATGTGAAAGAGAGATACAGAATACATATATAGTTAAATAGAACATGAAGGGAGACAGGATATAAAATTATATAGGAAAATATGTCCTGATGACGCTTGAGATAAGCGAAACCGGTTGACGTATAATAAATTTGGTGGTTTCATACAAAGTGATTGTTATTTTATTTAATATAATATGTCAAACCACAAAGTGAGATTGCTTTCTACGAAAATACAATTATTTTATTTTTTCAATAAACTAGACCTTGAATTGCACACATGTTAAGTTAAACGAATTGCCACTATACTCGTAGTTTCGAGAAGTGCACTGTCTGTTCCGGCAGCGGGGCGGGCCGTGGAAGGAGGGAGGGGTGTTTTAAGTCGTTATTGGGAATATGGATGGATGGAAGATTTAGTTTATGACTATCGAAAATATGATTAGTTTCAATTATGTGATTAGAAAATTCAGATAAGTTCGGCAACGGCCGATTGTCTTCAATTTTCCTGTTAAGGTTTCTCGCGGTTTGGCCAATGTATTATTTGTCACAATCTTCACAAGTTATTTCGTATATCCCACTTTTTTCTAACGTATATATTTTTTAATAATTCCCACTCATTCCTCTCATCCAAGCAATCCCGCTGTTTACAAGTGTAGTCCAAGACCGATTTTCAACTCCTCCCTCACTGGCGACAGTGCGTCGAGCTGTCCGCGTTATTCTTGGCATGGACCACATTACCACATTACAAAGGCGTCAATTTTTATTTAATTGTGTAAGTCCATGCCGGCAAAGATCTTCATATTTTCCTCATGAGAAGTTAGAAAATATTAATGTCTTTGCCGGCCTTATTTTTGTCACTTATACATATTCTTCGAAATCTTGTACTTTTTGCCATTCCTATTATTGTTTTGATTTCTGGTTCGCATTCTACGACGTTATTAATTGTTGATCTAATAAATGTAATTCTTCAATCGTTTCTAACTCCTGGAGTCCTGGCGAGTGGAGAATGTGGCAAGTTTGTTCGAAAATTTCCCCACAATCAAAATCAATTAGTTAGAACTACACAATGGATAATGCCGTCGTTGCATAGACTACCAAATTTAAAGACATGCACTAACGTAAATTCCTTGTTTTAATATTTGCATTTTGGTATCATTCACGTGATCACTTACGCAATCAAATAGCTCCGCGACTTTAAAAAAAAAAGGAAAATTTAAACGCTTACATTATAAAATGCATTAATGTAAAAAAAAAAACGTCTTGTTTACACAAATATTCGAATTAATTTCGAAGAGTAAATACTTTTATTGTTGCATATTGTATCATTCTTGAATTAGATAACACCACAACAGCACGAGAAAAACTGGCTACTTTAACACAGATAGATAATGCTGTATATATCAGAGGTGGAGTCTACTCCATCCCAAATAATAAACTACGAGTATTATACTTAATTGCAATACAATTGTATCTTATGTTTATCATGTGATATTATACTACTGTATTATCAGACAACATTGTACAACTACATTTAACATTCATGTTATTAATCTCGTAGCATAGTGTCAGTACTACATATTTATCGAATGTGAGGAATGAAATAAGTTTGCAAAATTTATCGCATAGTTTTACCGTCATCAACGATAACGTCTCAAATGTTATAGTACCAGAGCGGGTGATCCGAATCGAGTGTGTGACATTATATTTCAGTTGAAAAAGGAGGAATGCCCTCCTTTTGGATAATATATGGGTAACTCTACTCTCAAACAGGGTTGCGCGACCCTAAACCTGTGGCATTTTGTTTATGGGATTCTATTTCCGTCGGTACGTGTGCCCCCTACACTAGAAACTGTATTTTGAACGTGATTTTCATAAAACTATTAATCCGTCTGTGAATTTATCTCGGGAAGAGTGCACATTTCGGTCGGTCGGAGTGTCTAGGAATAGTGCACATAAAGGTCATCCAGATGGATGCACCAGGCACTACTCGTGCGTCCACCCGAGCTGGAGGTGTACTGTCCCGGCGGACACAGCACGCATGCGTAAAATGTGTTGTTTCAAATTGAAAAAAATTCAACTATATTTAAAATACTAATTAAAAAAGACAGACATTACATTTGTGCTATTGCTGTCTTTCAATTTCTAGAAAATTCTCACATTAAAATTCGTCCAAACAGATTGCAGGAGTCTAATCAAAGTATATTTAAGATACATTTAAATATCAATATATTAATTAGAAAGATATACATATAAAATCAATTTTATCGAAAAATATTGTTGTTGCGCCACCGGGATTTGAACCTGGATCTCTTCCAATCCGGGGAACGTGCATTATCCGATTAATGCTACACCAACACAGATGAACATATTTTTGAACCTATGTGTTATACTTTTCTAATGAATACATCTATCGTTCCATTATTTGAAAGCCATCTTCTTTATTTTTACTGAAGCTCAAATAACTTTGAATGTGTTCTCCTTAATAATATATAAGTTGTATCATGGTGTCCAAAATTTAATAAAAATGAATTGTTAATTCTGGCGTTTTCTATCGGATTATCGGAAAGAGATCCTGGTTCGAATCCCGGTAGCGACAACAATATTTTTCGATACAATTGATTTTATATGTATTTCTTTCTAATTAATACATTTAATTAGTATTTAAAATATCATAGACCTATGTTCTAGCAGAATGAATGTAGTATTATTTCAAATAAATATGTAGAATTATTGTACCAAAATTATTGTTTTATTTACTATTATTTTGGACCCTACTGTAGTTGATGTGATATTTTGATAATGTATAGTGTGTACTCGACGTATTTCATATATATATATATAGTGTATTATTTTTTTCTTGTAATTTGTTCGGGCAGGTTAATGGGATATTTTTCTACACCTATCGTAATTAATTTCATAATATTTTACACGTTGAATATTGAAGGAAACCCCAAAGGATCCCGCTTCAATTCTACTCGGTAGAGCTTTTTAAGAGATTTAAGTGAAGTTCGATTAGTTCTGTTCCGGCAGTTATTTAACTAATTCCTTGTGACTTTCTTTCACAGTTATATATTTTTTCTTTTTTATTATATAGCACAATGACAAACACTTCGAATATATTATTTCCATTTTGGATTCATTTCCACTCGTGTCCATACCGAGAAAATTCGCGACTGCCACCGTTCATGTTGTTAGTTTTTAAGCTAATGGTTATAATTGAAAATAATTAGTACGACATCTTTTGTCATATTCGAGGAAGACGAGCTCGGGTGACGGCGGGTGACATGGACGTGACGAGCGCCCGCCCCAGCTCGTGGCGCCGAGCCAAACCGCTCACGGCTAATAGGACTCGTATTGCACTTCTTTGTCATCTGTTTAAACTTAATAAATGTTTTTCATTTTTTATTTTGTTTACAATATTGAAATGTCAAATCCGCTACTTTGTAATGTTGTACCTGCTCGTTGTCGCTATGTACATCTTAATGATTGGCTAACGTACCACCCCCGCTCGGAGCGATAGTCGTATTCCTTATCCGGAAAATGGGTCGCTCTTGCGGAGTTTCTAGACTTCGGCGGAAGCTTCTAGAACGTTCCGTGACGTTCGAATTTCGAACGCGCGGTCGTGAGCGTCATCGAGAATTTTCCAGGCGGCCGACGGACGGCGGACGGCGGCTGCCCACGCGGCTGGCGATATTTATAAAAGTAATGGCGGCCGCGTCTTGGCAGATAGTCGAGTCCGGAGACCGGCGCTGTGTTGTGATCCGTGACGTTTCGTCCTCTAGCCGGAATCCCGCCGCGAATTCGAAAGTGTAAACATAGCGGCGTGCCTTGCCGAGTTCGCTCGTTTCTGTTCTGTTTCGTGTGTTTCGCTAAATGCGCGGAGCGCGGGCAGGTGGCGTCCCTCCATGTACGGGCATGTTGCTGAAACTTTTCGCCGTGCGGGGATAATGACAGCGGTGACTCAGCCCGCCGTGTTGTGAGAAAGTTATTTAATTGGACCGATAAAGGTGGACGAGTGTGTGCATCGTGATAAGTGTCTACTGTAATAATAATAATAATATAATAATATGACAATGGAATCTCCGGAGACAGTACCCGGTGTGCCAAATTTCGTGTTGAACGGAAAAGCCAAAATGGAAAATGATGTAAGAGAACGAGACATTAAATTTTTTCACGTTTTCTTTTTGATGTTTGTGTATCGTGTTTATTTTTACGTGAGCATTATAGATATTTTAGAATACGCTGTTTTGTAAACAGTCAAAACCGCGAAGTTTCAACATTTTCATCGGTCTGTTTACATTTTATTTTTTGAAGATGTCAACGCCTGTGTATTTACACTTTCGGCATTCCTCCGGAATGTGAATGTGAAAACGAAAATATTTTTTTATAAAAGTTGATATGACATCACCTCGAGGCAATATTGGAGAAGTATTATTAGGTCGCCGCGGACATTTGAATGATGCGTGTGCGCGTCCTTTGCGTGATTAATGGGCGAAAGCTTTCTCCGCGTACCGTTTCTGGTATTGGTAAAAAAAAAGCTTTTGAATTTGAATATTATTTCTTTATTTTATTATTAACGGTCGACTGCGTCTTTGAAATTTATTATGAATTTGCCTAAGTTATTATTTTTTTTTATATAAAACGCGAGTCTAATTTGATTTATATAAAGTTTGTTAGTGACATTAAATCTCGCCCGTATTGTATATAATATATAAATTCAACTGCAATGATTGTTTAGTATTGTAGACAAAAGATTTTATTTATTTATCTTTATTTTATTTGTAACTATATAATACAATGTAAAAATCTGTTTGGACTGTGCCCGTCTCACTAGAGAAATTCTGTGTCGAGACGGGCATAGATTACAAGCAATTGTACAATTAATTAGAATTACTATATATAATAGGTGTATATGAATAACAATTTTAAAGTGGACTAGATAAATAAAAGAGCACATAAGATGCCTCAGTAATACCTAATTTTTTTTTTAAATTAGCTAAGGATATTTTAAAGACAGGCCACACTTTTGAAAAAGAAAGCGGCATTGAAATTTTACAGATAAACAGTAGAGGTTTATCATTTAGAAATGAAAAAATTCTCTAATACTAAATTTAAATGGATTTATAACCAGTTAAATTTTGAACAAATGAGCCGTCATTAATGTATGTATTATCCATTTCCTTCCCGACCATTTATTTTATAATATAGATCAGTTATTGTGCATCCGTCCAAAGATACGGTGGTATCGACAGTGGTAGACGTTAAATCAAAGTTTGTTAGTTTTTTTCAATTAATAATAGAAAATAAATTATTTTATCTATCGAATCAGCTACTTTTGGTTCTGTCGGCTAACGCTGAACCCGCGGGGCTGACCTTTAAAATAAAAATATTTATTCGTTTTTCACGCGGGAAATATTTTTCCCAGTTTTTATTTGAGAATGAAATATTTCTCCAGCCCATTAGCGCATCGTCGGCAGCGTTGTCATTGCAATGTTATATTATTGTCGCGGACAGCGGTCAGCGGGCAGCGGACACACCGACTGACGTCGGTCGGGCTGAGATGATATCACAATTATTTACACTGTGGTGCCGGGCCACTTGCGATATCTCCTTATGTAGAGTCACTCGAGGATGAGCACATCTGCGATGGTGCGTTATCTTGTCAACCGTAACCAGTGTTTTTGTACAGTACCTCGCGTTTCAGATTTAGTCACAATTTAAAGTATTGTTGGAGGGGGCGAGGTGATAATATTTTCCTCAGGGTCCTAGAGTGCAATTAATACGATTTTGGAATGAATGTCATTTAATAAGATACACTTGTACGTAGGAGGGGGTGGTGGTGGGGGGTGCCAATGTGTTGTACAGGGTTATTAAAGAAAAACTATGCAAAATTTGCTTTAGACTGGTCAAAGGATGTAGAGCCTGAATATATAGTAAACGTGTTACTAAATTTTTAATTATGACATGTACGAACGTTTCGATAGTTTAAACTACCCATTTTTAAAATTTATTTAACCGTATTTCCAAAGTATGAGGTATTTAGACATTTATGTTGGACACATTTTTTAGTATTTTCTGCAACATTCACTATTATATTTTAATTTGAGATAATCTTTTAAAAGGGGTAACAATTGCAGAAAAATTATAACAAGAATTCGGTAAAGAATAATACTTAAATACAATTTTGAATACTCAATATCGGGTGGATGTTTTCACCACATTTAAAAAAAAATCAGTCAGTTTGTCCGTACATGTGTCTCGTCACGTATTCAAATATTAGAGTTTTTGGACACCATTCCATCTGTCGATAAAACGAACGGCGGCTGCTTCATGATGTAAACAATAACTAATCAAAAAAATGGTCGACTATTTATCGAATACGAAGCGTTGTTCAAAGTAAATGACCTTTTTCAATCATTGATGGTTATCCAATCGTGCCGACATTTTCCTTTGTTGAGGGAGAATGGGCAGTGAGTCTCGGCTGGAAGTAAGTGAAGTTGGTGGAAATGTTGATTTTAAATTCTCTTTTTTGCAAGTATCAGCCGCCTTGTGTACAAGTGAAACAGACTCGGAGTGCGTATACACGAATGAAGTTTTGCCCTCTAGTCCCGTAGATTTGACGGTAAAGGTCGGTATGCATTGGTTGGATAACCTGGTGTTCGTAAAAAACAATAGCGAGCTATTCTCTGCATTGATTCTGCGCAATCCTTTTTGGACTTCATGCGAATTTTATCCGTATACATGCACCCCTGGTTCGCAATATTTTAGATTTTCATAATTTGTGTCAAAAATGATTCAGCAGAATGTTAAAAATGCCGAACGTTTCAAGATTACTATACGTATTTCATTGTTTGTATGAATGCCGGCCCCACGTCGGGCGCCAATTGATGGTGAAACTGATCGGTGCTGTGTGTTGTGTTGTAGGGCGGGTTTCGCGGCTCCCCCGAGCCGGAGGACGAGCCGGAGCCGGGCGCGTGGGAGCAGCTAGCCGCGCGGCATCCGCAGCTGGCCGAGCTCGCGGGGCGCGTGCCCGCTGCGTGGGGAGCGGCGCGCAAGCGGAGGGGCTCGCACGACAGGCCGGCCGCAGGTACTATTCCCACCACAATTTACTACTCGGATCTTCTCTCGCTCGTTTTGATATTCTTATATCTTGCACCAGGGCTATATAAAATATTTCCCATGTACCTTACCGATGTGCCCTGTATTGTTTTTTCTTACTGCGGGAATAAAATAGTCTTTCGCAGGAAAATTTTTATTTCGCGTATTTTCGCAATATTTTGCCAATAAAATGAATAATGGACCTTATTAGGTACCGATTCCATAAAATATTTTGAAACAATGAACCAAACAGGGGTGATGTATACGTAACAATTATTATGTTCTAGGGTTAAAATCTCGTACTTTAAATTCTCAGATAAGATTCTTTTAATTTAAGTATCATTAAACCTTTACAGAAATGTTGGGACATATTTTAATGTTTTATTTTGTTATAACGATGCGTGGATATTTCTGTGTAGTGCACGGTAATATTTCATGAGTTTCGCACAAAGGGAACACCATATCCACCTTTTCCAAACCATTTTCTGCGAAACATTAAAAAATAAATCAATATTCATGCTATTTTTCAAACTAGGTTAAATGTTTCTATAAAAAATATAGCTAACTTGCCAGGATGCCAACATGCTCCAATGTTGAACTTTATAGTGAAGTAAAGCTACCAAGTAGAAAATTCCGTCACTCCGATTTATCCCAATGGGGGTGAAATAACAGTGCAAATGCTGTCAATAGAATAAAAACACAGTGACTTATTTGGCTACTAGGTTTGGTTTTTTTTTTTTTTTTACATTTATTTTACCCAATTCAGCCTTCTTCTCATTCTTATCAGCATCGTAAATGTGAGTCAACCTGGCCATGTATATATTTAATAAAAATATTTTTTTTTTACATTAATCATTAACCGCTTTAACCAGTACATATGTAACAAATTAATTTTATGGATATATAACTTATTGGTCTCCCATCTCCCACAAGGAATTTTGTTCCACCTATGCTATTCTCTCGTCCGTTGTTACTCAGCCTTTTTTGGACCGGCATCACTTGGCATAAATGATCACTTTCTCTCTTAGGAAAATGACCCCTTTGTATTCAACTGCACATGTCTCTAACCCTGTGTTTTATCTTTTTCAGAGTTCACTCGAGAGTCTAGAAGTAGAGAGAGACCGTTCAGAGACTTTTTTTTCGACGATCTTCCCCCGGAGTTTAGAGAGCACATCCCCACTCGGTGGAATCGGCATTTTGAACCGGAAGAGGAATTCGAGGTCTCCCGCTCTCCTCCCCCGCCCCCTCAGGCTGACCCTGTCAGTGCACCCACTGAGCGACCCAAGTTCCAAACCCAGGTTTCTACAGATAAGGCAACACAGACTGTTTTGCCAGAAATTCCAGTCGTGAAAGAGAAAAACGTTAATTTATCCCAATACGGTCTCCGAAATACTGTTGATCTCGGTCAGAAAACCGCTGCAGAGTCGGGACAGTCAGACGGAGAGTCCTCTCGGAATCAGAGATCCATGTCTGCGCCGCCGGAAAGCCGTTTCGCCCCTCGGCCCGCTGCGGCCGCGGGGAACTTTCCTCCTCAGCCTCCGCAGCCGAGTGAAAGTGCCGGTAATGCGAAGCAGCCTAATGTCAGGCACATCCCCATCTTCGTAGAGGGGAGGGACGAGCCAGTTATCAATATGAAGAAAGATACTTCAACCAATTTCGCAGAGACCAGAACTACCCCTCCGAAAGAGGAGTTTTACCAAAACCACGAAATTCCCCAACCGTTTCATCCGACTCCTCACTTTAACCGCGCTTTTGGATCACCCTTCAAAGGTTTCGGTGGCAGAAACGTGGGTGCATTCACTCCCAACAAGGCGTTTACCCAGCCTAGAGAACAGCCGCAGCAGACATTCAAGCAAACCGCCCATCCACCTCAGACGCATCAGCCCGCACCCGAGGCTGACCATCAGCGGCACGTGCCGGAACAACCTCAAGCTCCCCCCGAGCCGCCGCGACCCCCTCCCCAGCAAACCTTCAACAACGACCCCATTCTTAAAATTCAGCTCATTCAGAAGGATGTGTTGGACTTGATGACGCAAGTGGAGAACTACACGGGTAAATCCAAGAAAGAAAAAGAATACATGTACTTGGATGAAATGTTGACAAGGAATTTGATTAAGTTGGACGACATCGAGACGGAGGGCAAGGAGAATATCCGATTGGCTCGGAAGGAGGCCATTAAGTGCATACAGAAGTGTATTAACGTTTTAGAAGCTAAGGCCGAAAGCAACGCGGAGCGTGCGGCTGCCAAAGAAAAAGCGGATGACGAAGGCGTTAAGATGGAACAAGAACCCTCAGCTGAACTTACAAATGGCGAATCTCAGGCGGCCAGCGGAGAGAAAGAACCAGAAGACAAGAAGGAGGAGACACCGCGAGACAAGAGTAAAGAGAAGTCTCCCAGCGTGCAGAGGATGGATGTGGATAAGAATGAAGGACAGACTGAAGCGATAAGTGCGCCGAGTGACGTCCCTCCAGAACAGGCTCCCGCTGAGCAGACGGCGCCCGAACAGGTCCCCCCCACGCAGGCCATGGAGGTGGAGGCTCTCAGCCACTAGTTCTTCAGTTGGATAGCTTTAAGTATTATGTTTGTACAGAGTTTGATGTATGTTTTCTTTTTTTTGTAAAAATGCGATTATCATTTTTTTGATTGGAGCAATACTTATTATACCTTAAGTTATGTCAAGTGTATTGCCTAACAGAGAGGTGGGTGGGGAGGATGTTCTCTTCTGCTGCGCTACTTCATATTTTAAGGATGTGAATAATTCGATGGTTGCCTTAGGACTGCCGTCCGCCCGTACAGACGCCGCAGTCCCCGGGCGCTTCCGGGACTCGGTGTCGTATGTAAATTTGTAAATCAACGTTAAGAAAGAGACCGATGATGGTATTTGCTTTATTGTCAGTTTTCAAGATTCAGAAATCGACCATTATTTTGTTGCATAATAGAAAAGGTGCTAGGATTATTTATTCCATTCTGTAATAACCATCATACAGGACTCGTCACAAGGTAGTTTAACACGGAATGTATAGTATTTAGGAAACACAATTCACTGCATCATATTCTCGCACACTTAGGAAATTATTTGACTTGTTAGAAGATACTGAGGTCACGCGGTGTGACCTCACCACCATACTTGCACATTATGCATTAATTAAATCTGTCCATCTTAATTTACTGAATGTCCTAGATGTAAGAATGTTTTGGAGATTTAGCCAAAATTACTTGTACGTTTACGACAGTGCCGGCCATGATTCAGTCATAAAAGGGGCGACATTGTTAGTATTTAATATTAGAAATTTTTCATTTCTCTTTTAAAATGATTTGTCTCTACGGCGGTAGAGAGTTTTAGGCAGACTGTCTAAACAATTTATTTATTTAATTTAAATTTATGTTAATTATGATTTATTATTTGTCAATTTGAACCTTACGACATTAAAGAAAATTGGAAACTGAATTTTGTCATTTTATTACTAAACGAGATTATATGACTCATTTATTAAACGCAACGTGTTTCGGGCGCTGTCTTATTCTCATATTATTTATTTACACCCTATGCCGAATCGTTTTGAGTTTTTTACTCTCGTTTCGATTTGTCAATATTACATTCAGTTATTAACATCTTAATACCATCATAGATTGGCTCCGGTATCATTGTACCAGAACTATACCTGTACAATTTGACGTGAGATTCGTTATTACATTTAAATTAAACCGTAAGACTTAGACTCTTATGTAACACTTGCAGAAGCTGTTTGCCAAAAGAAAATTATTGGTACACTACACATACCTGTCTGCAATATTCTTGACATGTGCCTCCAGCACCATATCTGTGCCTGATGCCACGCAGAAGACAATTGAAAATATGAGGAATCAAAGTTGACTAATCCTGAAAAGTGTTGTTTAAAAAAAATAATAAAATGTATGCAAAAATTACACAGTGCCATCTAGCCATCATTTTTAAAATCGGAGTTGGTTCATTATTGCAATTAAAATATTTGAAATTGATTGTCATTACTCGTGGCCGGGAACTTTGTGGGATAGTTCATTTTTGATCTTATTTATTAAACAAAAATTGATGAAAATGGTATAAGAGTTTATTTATTTTGAAATAAAATTTAGATTTTGTAACTTTTTATAATATGGCCCTGGGAGGTGGTGACCCCTGAGACAGCCGTGATCGTCCAAGAAAATAATAAAAAAACAAGAAAAAGCTGTATTTTGTTTATTAGATACATGTATAAACAAATTTATGCATCAAAAGAAAAATATTAGATTATAACTCTTCCTTTACATACACATAAAAATGAGTTTCATATTTTTCAAAATTATTGAATTATGTGAGCAATAAAAGTAATTTAATTAGTAAAAATATATACATAAATAAATATTATGCATTTTATACAAGTTTACATGAGAGGATTGTTATATTATACTTTTAAAAGTTTTCATTTAATTTTCAAATTAGTAATTTATTCATTTAATTCAGTCACATAAAATTGTAAGAGAAAAAGTGGAAAAAATGTTTTTTCTGCACTGAAACCAAATTAGTATAAAAAAATGACTTAATATTTCATAAGTGTAAAAGTGTGACTTAATATTTCACTCGCATGTTTGAAAAATAAAAAATAATATTTACACAGCAGGTATGGGAACACGTATCACATTGATATTCTTACTATTTTCAAACTAAGCTAAACGCTTGTGCTATGAAAATAGGACTAACTTGATGGCCTCCTGGAATGAGGTTTGAATCTCTGACCACTGGATCACTAGGTGAGTATCATAACTACATATCGCTTAAGGATTCCTTCTCGGTGAACTGTATACGGACACCTAATCACGAGAGTGCTGGTTGTATTTTATTTTTATGTTTAATTGCCGCTGTTTTTAATTCATTAAAAAAAATACAGATGTGTACATGGAATACATGTCACTTAACATTCTAAATATTTTTAATATACTACTAATACAAACAGGCAAGTTAATTTTAGTTCTTTCGCTAATTTTTGGGGCGCACTAAAAATGAAGCACATATTTTTATATCTTAATAAATTGGGTTGGATTTTAATAGGTTAAGTGGATGTTTCATATGTTTTTACATCCTGTCAACCAACTGGGCCAAAGTTTATTGTTCAATTATATCATAATTCTGGCAACATTGTCTATGGATGCCAGACACAGGAAGTGGTCAGCCGCCATCTTGGATGGACCGTCACCAGAATTCGAACGGAGACGTTGTATTGCCATCTGTTTGAGAGTCTGAATTAACTGATTATTTTACGAACTTGTAATTTAACAATATTATTCATTATAAAACATATACTTTGATCAAACTGAACCAATCGTAATTATCAAGGGTGATCAAAAAATGTAATTATGGTGCATCTTTTTAGATTTTAAACACAGAATGTCTATTCAGCGAGTATCCCAGCAAAATTTATCATGAAATCTGCACCACCGGAACTTTCTCTTGCCAGGAGAATGAAGTACAACTACACCATGTTAGTCATTTAATTTACATTGAGTTTTCAATGTTTTACATACTCCTTTTATTTTAGTGAGGCTCTATTATTTCAAATACTAATTAAATGTATTAATTAGAAAGATATACATATAAAATCAATTTTATTGAAAAATATTGTTGTTGCGCCACCGGGATTCGGACCTGGATCTCTTTCCAAACCGGGGAAGGTGCGTTATCCAACTATGCTACAGCGACATTATTTTTGATGACAAATTTTCAAACCTATATGTTGCACTTTTTCAAATTAATACATCTATCGTTCCATTATTTGAAATCCCGGTGGCGCAACAACAATATTTTTCGATGAAATTGATTTTATATGCATATCTTTCTAATGAATATATTTAATTAGTATTTAAAATATCACAGACTGTCTGTTCTGAATAGTTACAACTTCATAATAAGAATGTGTTCTCTTAATAATCTATTATTTCATTTCAATTAGCAATAAACTATGTTATAAAATTGCAACTTTACAATAAAATGTGTTCTCATTGAAAATATTTAGTTTGAGTGGATAGTATAACAATTAGATGGAGACATCTTTTGGACTATGATATGACACAAGCTTTTGGGCATTCAAATTTGACTTTACAGTGCAAATATAAAAACAGAATGTGTGGACCGGACATAATAAATGATATTCGCACACATAATATGTACATTCTTCATTTTGTAATATGTACAAGCTACATGGTCGCAGACCAATGCAAAACTTTACAAAAAAAAAAAAATATCGAGACGTATTCTATTCCCATTCCTTCATGACGCGGTCCCAATCACCATCTGGTATAAAGGGCGTGTCGATGGCCTGGATCATGTGCTCCCCGCAATACAGGCACTCCGAAGCCAGGATGCTGTCAATCTCTCCGCGGATATGTTCCTTGCTGGTGATGGGAGAGAAGACTCCGCTGGGCTCACTCTGGTGGTACTGGGAATTCAGCTGGCGCTGCAGGTCGGCCAACTTGTTTTTCTTTGCCGGGCCTGCGGATCGAAATAATATCGGATTCATTTATTGAGACTATTTTTTCAAGGGAGATCTTTGGATCAAGATACGAGCATTATACTGCTAGCCTATACACAAATATTTGAAAAAACTTTATCCAGATAATGAATTATTTAATCAGGCGCGTGCAGTCAGTACATTGAAATAAGCTGCACGCAACTATATCTTTTGATAATATGATAGTATTACGGGATATATTTTATTTTGATTTATTTCACACAAGAACAGCTTATTTCAAAGTACTGACTGCACCCTGCCCTCGGAACAATGAGTTATCATTTGACATTTACATCAATTTGAGATACTGAGTTTTGAATATAAATTTTATTTCTTCAGCGGAGTTTGGTTTAAATTTTCACAAAAGTGTCAGTATAGAATTTAGAATGAAAAAGTAAACTGATTCCTGATTTTGTGACCATTATTTAATATAACTCTTACATTTTATTTGTATTCAACAGTTCACAGTTGTAAAAAATATTCCAAGTGCTACTAAAATTTAACTTTGTTTTATTGCTTTCTCCTAAATTAGTAGGAAATTTGACATGTGCGCTTAATACAGTTTTAAGATAGTGATAGTAATATGACTTAGACAATCGGTCAAATAAAATGATCTAATACCTAGCAGCGGTTGAAGTTCGGCGAGCAAGCAGTCGCTGTGAAACTTGTGCCCGCAGGGGAAGAGGTAGAAAGGTCGCAGCAGGAGTGTGATGTCACACAGGACGCAGATCTCCGCCACGTTGATGACGGTGCAGCGGTTCCTGAAGGTCTGGATCTCCCCTCGGACCTGGACATTACAATTAAAATAATTTAGATAAATATTCAGGCAGACGGTACTTGTCTGTTATGCGAGAACTACTATTCGCAATCTAGTAATGCCTGTATGTATGCAGTAGTGATATATTCTCATTGCCAAATAAATATATAGTAAATAGGTGTTGAAATAAAATACACAATTATCCTATATTACACCAAAAATGCTATACGGTATACACTTTTCCTGAAAAAGGAAAAGAAACATGGGTTAAGAGAATGGACAAGAGTAGTCGATATAATCAAATACGCAAAGAAAATGAAATGAAATGGGCAAACCGTGTCGCTCGGAGGACAAATGTAGTTATTAGTGGCACCCACGGGGAATTAAGAGGCCGACAAAATCCGCTGAACTGACAGAATCATTAAATTCTGCAGAAATACATAGCAGTAAATAATAATAGACTGGAAAGCGGGATACACTTGGGAGCGCTTTCGTAAAAACATTAATAGAAAAAGTGTTAATAGTAAGCTAAATATTATAAATAACGAAATCCTTTTTGCAAATAGACATTGTTTAAAATTGTTTTTATAGTAGTTCCTACTTTGTTACCCACCACTTATACTTTATAGTTTTGATTTTACCTATGCTTGTATTTTTAATTTTAGTATACATTGTTTCCTAAAGAAGGTACCATAGGTATCGAAACATGTTGATTTATCAACAAATAGTGGTTTAAACAAAGTAAAAGGTACTTAAACTCACTTGATCCGCTGATTTAGTAGCATCTTCCATTTCTTCTCTCAAATCTTGAATTTGCTGATTGTATTCCTAAAAACGAATCGCGTATTAAAGATAGCATTATAAATGATTACAAATATAAATAAATAATATTTCTGAATTAAGTACCTGCAGTGAATTGCAAATGGGTTCTCTGAAATGATCTATGGTAACAAAGTCTGAGAAGAACGGGAGGATGTCTTCAATCTTGATGAGATCACATTGCTGCAGGAACTCCATGGCTTGTTGGATTTCTTCTTTTCCACTGATTACAAATTGCGCTGAAAACAATGCCTAGTTAAATGCGGTTAAAATAAAGGATATTTAAAGTATGTGCGTTTGTTTTTTGATTTAACCTAACATAAGTCTACAATTTTTTATTCATACATAATCTTCCATGTAATCTCAATATGTTGCATTGGTAGCCACCATGATGGAAGCACCATAATATGTAACACAAAATAACTTAACACAAGGCAATAACCCAAGTATTATTTTAATCCGCACAGCATAAAAAAAAGTAATAGACCCCCTTTATAGAAAGAAATATTTAAATTGTTTTCCGTCGCTTAGAAATTTACATGCAAGGTAATGTTTAGTGGCGGATGCCGAAATTGAAATAATTAAAAAGATGGGAACCACTCGAAACAATTAATACATTTATATAAACCTGGAGTTTGGGCAACTGTGTAGACATGTGACACCCGGTATAAAAAGGGATTAAAACAAGTCCTCACGACTTTCCAAGTTTCCTTTAAAAGTTTTCAGTTCATTCACTGATAGAAAGCGGTATTAGTGAGTTGATGAAAATCGTGTACATATTTTCAGGAGTTTAAAAATGTAACATTATATTCATTACCAATTTTGAGCCAGAGTTTTTTCCTAAGTTCCGTATCTTCGGGCATGTCGGCAATCTTTTTAGCGAGCTCCAGTTTGACTGTCAAGGCCAGTTCGACAGCAGATTCCCACAGACCGAGGAGTGAGGACAGCTGGACACAGGCTTCAGTCAACTTTTTCTCACGGCAGAGCCTAAAAGTGTAATATTTTAACTAGCAGGTAGTAATCGGCTCCGCCGGTTGCTTACTGCTAGGCTTTGCGGGGTGTTATTGTGGCCGCTGCGCGGTCAAGGTCTCATCGTCAATTGCTTGCTGCTAAGCCCTGCGGGCGACTAGTGGACGCTATGCAGCCATTGACGACCACTACGCGGTTAAGGTCTCATCAGCTATCCCCGATTTCTTGCTACTAGGCTCCGCAGGTGGCTATTGTAACCGCTACATAGCCAATAGTGGCCGCTACGTGGCCATTGGTAACTTGTTTATCCTTATTATATTGTTTTAAATGAAATATAGATTCTACGGAAGCCATGCAGCCACATTTGCCACCCGTTAGTCCAAACAGCAAAAAGCAATCAGTGATAACCGATATTATATAGTATTCTGTACTGCTGTCCCTGGAATTGTACAAATGGTGTTTTAACATATTGGCTTTGACATATATGTATCCACTTAAAAACATTCTTGAAAAATACGAACAAACCATTTATATTGTCATAATTTGACAGTTCTATCATAGATAAGAAATTGACCATAGAATGCGACGCGATTTGACCATGAGACATAGCTGAGATGACAGATAACAGATATTAAATATATTTGCCGATTACGATTTTGCAGATATATATTTACATACTGTTATTGAATATATAAAAGAGAAAACATTAAATTTATCTTAAACTTGACTTCAAAACACATTCTTTATTGCGCTAGCGTCTCACAAACCTGGCCGTTTAATCAAGCATTATATAGCCATATAGCCATAATGAAACAACAAGACCTGCGAGACGTCCAGAAAGTCATAGAAATAGATGGGGATACGTAATATTATTATGGATAATTCTTCTTAATATTATGTAATTGATAATTTTTAATAGCTTTATTATTGGCAACTAAATTATCTTCTTACGTCCTCTTTCCTTATTATTTCATAACCTCACTTCACCGGCTACTTATGTTGCCCTATTGATTATGTATGGAATTTCATTCATCATTGCTGGAACCTTTTGTTTTACCACTAGTAATAATATACAACAAAATGATATATAATAGTCATTCTGTAGTTATTGGTCTGAAGGCAGGATCCTTGAATCCCTAAACATTTATATTAAAAGTTTTCTCAGATAATAATAAATATCCCTACCTCAAGGCGTAATGAATGTCATAATTGACCATCGAAGCTGTCTGTCCTTGGGACGCCAGATAGTTCATGAGGGCAGCTTGATCGTATCCCGTGTAAAGAGATAGCAAGTAATTGTGTATCGCCTGCTCGGTGCATCCTATCTTCTGAACGCAGAACTCCAAATACCGGATCATTTCCTTAACGTGAGGAGCATCCGCGTCGCATGATATCAAGGCAGGCAGAAGCTTGGCTGGACTCAGGTTCTTCCCTTGGTCAATAAGGGCCGTCACAGTTTGCCTCGGTATTTCTTGCATTAGTATCGGAGTGAACTGGTAGAAGAGCTCTCTTCTGCCTTGGGTTTTCAGCACATTCAGCGCTTCAACATACGATTTCATGTTAATGTTTTGCCGAATAACATTTTCATAATCATTGTTGATCACAGTGAGCTTGATGAGGTTCTCCTTGTCGCCGTGCGAAGCCATCAGGTCATATATTACAGATTTGTTTCTCTTGATGCATTCTGTGACCTTTGGCGTGGAAAGGAACTCCTCAAATTCTTTTTGTAAACTTATGCACTTTGACGATTCCAGTTTGTTGCTGTTGATATTCAAATGGCTAAGTTGAGAAAGATATAATTCTACGATCCATATAACAGACATTGTTGTTTGAATCTTGTCTTGGCTCTTCAAAGTGTCTAGTTTTTTCTTTAAGAACAGCATCAGGGCTTCAATTTTTTCCGCCTGCAGAAACTTCAAGCAAATGGCCTCAAAGCTAGACTGGGTGTTGGCGTATATCTCGGCACTTTTCTGAAAGTCTCCCTTATCGAAGAGCAATTCTGCGTGTTTCACGTTGATCTGATCCACGTAAAGGGGATTATGGTCGCAATATTTTTTCGCTAATTTAAATTCATTCTTATTGGCGTAAATTTGCCAGACATTTCTCTCTTCTCTCAAAACTTTGTATCTGAAGACGGCTTTGTTGGTTATGGCCCAGATGGTTCTCTTCACTGGATCCTTGACAATGTTAAGAAGTTTTCCGAAAGCCTCTGAGTAATAGTCTTCGTAGACCAGCTCTTGATTCAGCAGGCACACGGCCTTGACATGGTCATCGTACAGGATTATTGCATGGAATTCCGTCAGAACAAATGACAGTGGTGCATTCACTTTTTTTTTTGAAGTTGGTTCCTTGGAGAACGGGGGATAGTTGAGGAGCTCACCGTGAGTGACGGATGAATTGCTGTTCTCTTGTGAGAGAGAATCCAGCTGGAAATATTAACAAGATATCTCAGTAGAAGTTGATTATCGATACTAATCTTACGCGTGTGGGTGTAAATACAAGAACTAATTAATTTACAATTATGGTGCCAAGATTTATTATAATAAAACCATTTATGGGTAAAATAGTGTAAATGGTAATACATTTCTTCAGCAAGGATAATATCTGAGTTCGTATCTCAGTAATTTACTGCTTTATTAATCTAATTTATGTTAAATATCATAGAGCTATGTTCTAAAATTGGAAACTTCACAATAAAATGATATTTCATTAAAAACAAATATATAAATAACATTTTATACCTGTCCGTGGAATATCCCCGATTCGGTGAGCCAGGCGAAGAGCGTCGGAGTTTTGCTTGCTCTGTCGTGGTAAAATTGTAATTTTGAGTAATTTAACGATGAAGGAATTTCTAGAAATCCGGTTTCAGGGACATTGAGGTACGAATTGAATATTGGCTGGAGCAGAGGTTTGTCTTCAGAATTTGAATATCCCATGAACTGGTACAAGCGCTTGGGTGTGGTGACAAATATGACATATTTGTTGGAGTTGTTTAATCTGTGGAATTCAAGTCCAGTTATGGGAGTCTGCGTGCCTTTTCCAATATCAAACACCTGTGAAATTGTACATATTCAGATATGATCCTGATACATATTTTTGTTTCTTCTTCATCGGTTCTTAAGTTTTCTATTTCAAGGCAAGATTTTTGTGGTCTTGTGCACTTATAGTCAGTGGCGTGCTGTAGATATAGACTTAGGTTATGCTGTTACCATGATATTATACAATATACTACATAATTGCTATATTGTACATAGTCTTTAAGAAAAATGAATCCATCATAATAAAAATGCATTATTCTCAAATGCAAAGAACAATCATGAAAATAACACGTTTAGTAAGGTAGTAAAATTTGTGAATTAGTAAATGAGGAAGTAGATGCTTCGATCAGCTCTAAGCCAAGTTCAAAACCTTTCAAATGTTATTCTGTTAGGAAACAGCATAAGAACTCGGTACAATATGGACAAGCTGATCCATTTCTGACTCTGCCGAGTGGAATTTTCAATTCAGTAGGTAGTAATTGTATGGCTTGAATAGAACGATAGATTAAAACAGTAGTTAGAAATTGTATTAGCAATAAATTAATAATAACCCGGTATAGGATTACACCGCTCTGGTGGCGTCGTAATGTAGTATCCAGAATTACGCAACTAATGATTTTACTGATACACGGTGGACGCTAGCGTAATTATAACATATGGATTATATAATTTATATTTGTTTCCCAGAATTTTTAGTGATGCACAGCTTTTTTTCTTGTATATAGTGTGCACCTGCTTATAGTATATAATTCTGATAACCATTTAATTATATACTTGTATGTATACAGTAATTACATGTTGCATGTTTCTGCTGCATCTTAGCATAAACAGATGGCAATACTAGAACCTTACTGTATTTTCTGGACAACATGTTCCATTTATGGCGCATTGACAACATGACGCGTATCAACATGTTCCGTTGATTTATCAAGCATCAAAAAATAATACAAATAATGTGCATATTTGATGAAAAGAATCTGTACAAATAAATTTTTTTTTTACGTTTGACAAATGACATTTCTACAAAAATTATCATTGGAATGATAGAGGAACAAAAAATTTTTGCTTAGATAAAATTCATTGATATCTCCACTATCACCATAAATTATTCATATTCTGTGCCCTATTGTAAATCATGTATATTTGTCTATGGTACGTGTCGTGTTGAAGGTTGGAATAATAAAATCCTGGACCGGCGTCCATGATTGGACAAAAGAAGCAGAGGCTGACCACACATGTGCTGGAGGCCAGTGACTTTTGTTAGAGGAAGGCCCGCGCAGAACCAGAGATCACGGAGGGAGGCATATATTCAGCAAACGAACCAAAGAATGCATTATTGAGAAAAAATACAGAATCAATAAAAAACAATGTCGCATTTGTTGCTAGTTGAGTACAAAGCTGTAATAACCTTCCCTTGAAACTTTGTTCATACTTCGTCTTCAAATAAATAAATTCACTTGTCAGGGTTACTCAATGTGATCCTAAGAATGGTAAAGAGTACTGAGAACTTACCAATCCATCAACATCTCTATTTCCGTACAGTGGTAAATAGTTGGGCAGCTAGCGGGGTAAATTGTAAGTAAGGTTAGGTTTGGTTACAACAGGTTAGTGGGGTAAAGTAGCAAAGAAATTGATATGTTTTTATTATTAACCTATCCCCATTTTAAATATTATCATTAAAGTACAAAGTACTGTACCTAGAATGTACACAGTATACCTGAATTATATGAAACTTTGTAATAATATATTACTTAATTACGTACTTAATTAACATTTAAGTATGGTTTCCAGCCAAAAAGCCTTTCTGCTAGAATATACATAAATAATTTAATTTTTAATAATATATATTTTTTCTTTTTTGTTAAATAAGTCTGCCATCTCAGAATAAATCAGGTTACTGCCAATATAGCTTATACTGTTTATTCACAGATGACAATATTAACAAATATTAACATTATTAGACATTAAACAATCACATGATATGAAATCAATTCCACGTAAACACTAAAATTTACTGACAATCATATCAATGATATTTCACTCGGTTGGAAGTGCCAACAAACATGTCAATGGCATTTCGTTAGATTGGAACTGCCGACAATCATATTGATAACATTTTCTCGGTTAGAAATGCTAACATTGATGGGGATAGGTTAAGTCAACAACATTTCTATATATAAAATGATATAAACTGTCTAATTTTAGTATTTTTTATGTGGTTCTGATTTTTGAAAATGACAGTTTGAAAATCAACATATTCAAAGCACTGGGACCATACAATACTTCTAGTTATACTCTCAGGATGCTGTACTGGAGTTAAAGGCTTTCAAGGAAACAAATCCACCAACAAACTGCATAAATTATAGACACCAATGTGCTACTAATTATATTAAATATGAATTAAATATATTAATTAGAAAGATATACATATAAAATCAATTTTATCGAAAAATATTGTTGTTGCACCACCAGGATTCAAACCTGGATGAAGGTGCAATATCCAACTACGCTACAGCGACAATATTTTTAGTGACACATTTTCGAACCTATATATTACCTTTTTTGATATTAATACATTTAATCGTTCCATTATTTGAAAAAGCCATCTACCTTATTTTTACGGAATCTCAAATATCTTTGAGTAATCTGTTAGCAGATGCCAGAATTATCAATTCATTTTTATTAAATTTCGGGCACATTGATACAACTTTATTATTAGGAGAACACATTCTTATTGTGAAGTTGTAATTATTCAAAACTTAGCTCTGTGATATTTTAAACATTAATTAAATTCACAGACCTATGAGTAATCACAACTTCACTAATAATATATTATATATTTAATTATGCATATGTATTATCATGTAGTTTACCTGCATGACATGTTACACTGGTATCGATGCATCACTGTTTTAGTGCGACTAATTCATACATATGAGACAACTAATTATTAATTAATTTATAAATATGACCCAATGCAATATATGCAACATAAAAACTACTTTACAGTAGCACATACTTGTGGTACAGATACATGCACATGTACAGAGATATAAGTAACAAATGTTAAAGAATAAAGGATATTTATGATGCAGAAATCATTTTAGTCAGCGATTCTATTGAATCTGAATATTTTATACAGTAAAACCATCATGAATTCGAAATTCAAGGGGCCAAAAATATTTTCTAAATTATATGAAACTTTCTTAATTCGAAATTCAAGCAATGAAAAAAATAAATCACTAAATACAAATGTCAAAAAACTTACATTTCATGAAAAAATATTGATATTTTTGCATTTTCATAAAAACACAATGCAGATTATGTAAAAAATATAATGATTTAGGGTCTGAAAATTATTTTGAATTATGAAATACTACGGATTTTTAATCAATGGTGTTAAATAATACATATAAAGAATTCCATAGTACATACTGACAAATAATGTCAGGGACAGATAAGGTAGAATATAAACATATAATACCTGTTTCCAATATAGTTCGATACCAGACTGGAACATTTTATCACCATCGGGGCCAATTTCAGTCTCCAAAATGAGACCTTTGGATGTTCCCAGTAATATGGAGCCAGTAGTAGTTTCAGACTTGTTCTCAAAATTCCATGCCACTTCTGTCACCTCGTAACTCTTAGATTTGCTGACAGATTTTAATTTGGCCGATTTCCTGTGTAGGTAGAGCAACTCGGGGTATGCGTCCTGGCCCTTGGGAACAAAGGACAGTAGGATGTGGAAGCCGAGGGGGTCCATGAAGAGTCCACTCAGCCTGGTGTTGGCTTGGACATATTTTGTTACTAATATTTCTGAAAGATCAACACCGTAATTAAAATAGTCTCAGATATAAAGATTAAAATTTTCCAAAATCTATTTTAATGTGTTGTGACATGTTCGTCATTTAGGAAAAAACTTGTTATATCCCAGACACGTATATCATACCATCCCTTCATAGAATATGTATTTCTGGTTACAAAAAAATTCATAAATTCAGATAAATAAATAAAATAAAAATCTTCCCAGTGGAGATCGAACTTCAGTCTCCTGCATGACAGTTGAGGATGCTACCCACTGCACTGTCGAGGACCACAAATAAGATGTGATAACAGACTAACTATTTTTTGATACAAAATTAAATATTAGCATTAAGATATTAACATAACAATGTGCATATATTTTAAAAATGTATCAATGCATTAAATTCTAATACAAAAAAAAATCAGCATTATATACTTATATGACGTTATATGCGTTAGTTCCAAGTAATCATAAAAAATATATTCAAATAGGAACAGAGTAATATAAATATTTGTAATTCGCATGAAAATTAAAAAAAAAGAGTTACTCCGTGTTACTAATTACTCGACAATATTTTATATTCAAAATAAACACATTAACTGACCTTCATGCTTGTCAGGATTTTTTAGGTCGATTCTGAATATTTTACTGTTCGCCATCGCTAATATGAGGTAATCACTGGCCACTGCAATGTGTGTGATGTTATCCGAGGGGTTAAAGTTCATCTTCTGTTTGGAGAAGATGGGCGTGTCCTCTTCCAGCGTCATGCTGACGTAGCCCGAGCTGGTCAAGGCAGCGCGGGGGGGTGAGGGGGCAGAGCGGGGGACCTGCGACGCCTGCTCATACTGATCAAGCACGGACGTCATCTTAACCGGACCTAAGATTATATTTATTGTTGAAGTTGTTGATTCATATATGGATGTCATAATCAAATGACTGATTTCCTGGATAAAATGTCCATAAACAAGTTGTTTAAACTTTTTAAATATTTGTGACCCAATTAATTAAAATTATTTTTTAATATTCTACAGAATCAATCAATTCTATAGGAAAACATGATTTTTGTGAAAATTATTATGTTCGCCATATATGTTGTAATTTTTTTTGCGTGAGCATTGAAGGAACCACTTCTGAACAAATAGGGTCGCGTTGATTCAAAAAGTTTAGGAATGAGGATGCATATGTCGAGCTACTGCAAGCTTTAGTGGGAGAAAATATGCGTCAAACAACGGGAATTGATTGACCTATCTTCACCTTTTCAAGCTACCTCGATAACTACGTACAGCAAAAAATTCAATAACAGAGAAGTAGCAGAAAATGTTTTAAAGTAATATTTGATTCTAATTCACCTGAGTTTTATTCTACATGCATAAATAAGGTTGTAATTCATTGACAAAAATGGCTCTTACTTTATATATTTAACGTTAAATACTCTTATGTTTAATTGCCGTAATTTTTGGACCAATTTAATATAATGCGTTTGCAAAATTATGGTAAAAACATGAATATATTCCCATCAGGTACTCACTGTGACTCAACATAGCAAACTTTATAAAAATGCCAATCTGTTGTCATAAAACTTAAAGTTTTTTTAGTCCAGAGTTAATAATCCTTTACTTACACAATACAACCGCTGAACGGTCCGGTTCAAGAGCTGATTCCGTCGAGTCACACGGCCGACGATAAACCTTCCTGTCATCGTTTCTCAAATTTTTTACGAATAAATGGAGAAGGACAGAAAACAGTGGATGACACATGACATGGCAGAACACTTAAAATGAAAAATTTGCAATAGTATTACACACTTACTTGAATCCGAAGATCAAATAGCGAAGTGAGTGCGTATCTATTAAATGTAAATAATTCGATGGTTGCTAAAAACAAACAATTCCAGTAGAAACGCCCATCGAAATCGATCCTCGATTAAGACGACATGCGTTAATTTGTATTTGTACTCAAATATTTTGACGGAATATTATTTAAATAAGATAATAATGCACCCTCAAATCTTACTGATACGATGATTTACAATTGACATTTGACAGTTCGGTGACAGCTAGCAAAATTGTTAGATTTCTATGGCGGAATGAAATCATAGAGAACCAGGTACTATTATATTTAAAATGTATAAACATAACAAACACGTACCTACTTACTTTGCATGGGACATTCCCTATTATCCAGTTTATATTTTACTCTTGTTTTATAGACACACCGCCGAATATTTTATTATTATAATTTTACTAAATCTCTAAAGGCTCTAAAAATCTATTAGGTCCATGGCCGACAATAGAATCGTCCTCCAGATCTATTTTGAATTTGTAGCCTATCTACATTCTTTCGAACATTGTCCGTCAATTTCATTCTTGGGGGTTCCAAAGGCCGAGTTTTCATTGACGTTCTTTCATAGACCTCACAGAGTGGTCTGGAGTCATTGGATTTGACATTGCCTACCCAAAAGTGATGGTAAAATTAATTTGTTAATTTATTTTCTCTTGTGTTTTGCGATAAGTGATAAATACACTCTATAATTTTAATTTTATGTATGTACGACGACTTTTTCGTACGGGAACATCTTTGAATATCTTTGGAAATGTCTTTAGGGGCATTCTTATAATATTTCCCAGTTAGCAAGTTAAATTTATTAATTTGTGGTTTAATTGCGGAAGTATATTAATATTAGAGCAGTTAGTAATTATACAACTATTAGGTCAAAAACGCACGTGATAATTATCTCCTGTCTTCTATAATAATGTCTGCAATATCTCCCAGAATTGATTGTGGCAAAGTGGGATAAGACTCAAATCCTAGGAGCGCAAGTTCAGATGTAATTTGTTGCTAGAGGGCGTCAAAGTTACCGGTGCGCATGTGTATCGCATTACGTTATAGACCACTATCATTGCATTTGATAAATTATAATTGAAAATAGATTTTACAAAGTACTGGCTGTCGCCACACAGCGGCTACTACCTAGCAAAAGAAATTGGCGATATCGATTGCTTTCTGTTAGTATTTTAAAATTGCTCAGTAACTACTCACCGTGTATTTTATAAAACCCTACCCACTCTAGAGATTCTTGAATTTTTGAAGAATAATGATTTAAATTTTAAATGGAATGTTCATAGTTATTGTTGTTTTAAATTTATTAGTAAATAAAATTTGCTGTGTGGTATTTTTAAAAAAAAATTATTTTTAAATTGTTAAAATGTCTTCAGCAAAATTATCTTCAGCAAATTTGTCTGCAGCAAAATTGTCAGGAGCGAAATTGCCTTCATCAAAAACATCTTCGGCAAAAATATCTTCAACTGCATCTGTACCTCCTGTTTGCATTAGAATGAACAATTTAATAGATTTGGCTCTTGGTACACCAGAAGTAAAAAACAATTGGTTATTGGCTTCTATGAATATTATTAATGCGTTTGTAAGTTAAAATGACCATGAAATTATTTACAGGTTGGAGTAGTCAATTTCAATTTGTTGCACTCACTTCTTCACGTCATCGTAAAGCAAGTGAAAATTCAAGACGCTAAAATAGAATTCAGAGGAGCGGAAGGTGCGAACATCAGAGCTTTGATAGATTCCGGCCAACGCGAGTCAATTACTCTCTCTGAATATATTGTCGAAAAGGTTAGAATGAATTTGTCGCTGGGATAAATATATTTATGACCGATGAAATTGAAAAAATGTTAATTAAAAGTTTTTTTATATATATATTCACCACCACCAAAGCAGTCAATAAAGATGAAGAGTCAGTCGCATCTGTCCCATCACCTTATATTCTACCTTGATATAAATACTATATTTATTAAAATTGCATTTTATCTGTCTGAAAAGTTATTAAATTGATATTTGATTCAATGTCGCCTGTATTAGTATACATGTACTGGTGCTTAATTCAATGTCGCCTTGTGGTTTGTATTTTGTGATCTTATTTTAATTATTTTATGTGTGTACTGACATACACTCGGACGTAAGTGTATTCTTTATAGCAGTGTTTGTCAATATTTTTTGAACCACAACCCTTCAAAACTAATTCACCTTTCCTCCCCTATCTTAAACTTTACTAGTAATATACAAATTCATAAAATTTTTGGGCATTGTTTGTGTAAATACATACTTAATAATTTTTTCCTTTTCGCATTTACTCAGATTCGGCTGATATGATGCGTGATAGCCTATATATTTAATAAATAAAAAGATTAATTGTTATGGAGACTACACATATAATATAACTTTACTGACATATCAAACTTTTATGTGATGGGTGTTCAGGGTTACTATGCCCCGCATATCTAACTTCAAGCCTTTGAGATGTGATGTTCAAGTCATATATTATGCTATACATATACCTATGATTAGAAATATTGAAAAGTCACTCATCATTTGTTAGGAGAGAGTTCTTTATACTGTTGAACACTAATTTTCTTTGGATTTAATGTATTTTTTAACAATTTATTATCAATTCATATTATTATAGTTATGAGATTTAGCTATTTTACCAGATAAACTTTTTTCCATTACTCCAAGTACTCCTTAAATAATTATATTATTGTATGTTTCAGGCATCCGGAGAACCATCTGAAGTCGCTGTGGCGGAAGACGTATGATGTTTTATTATTATAATTTGTAATAATTTAGTAATCAATTGATTATTACATTTTTCATGATCTAACTAAAGGTGCGTGGGTTTTTTAGGAAGAAGAACCTGCAGCTGGGTCAGAAAAGGAGCTGGTTGAAGGAGAGGTGGCCAAGGCTTCTGGAGAATGTGAGTGTTGACATCATCAACCTAATCCTCGAAACTTGTTTCCCCATTTTGGTTAAAATCTGACATCAGATCGTCAGGAAAATAAAAATCAGAATTAATAAAAGTCAATACTCACATACGCTAGCAAAATATGGAAATGTAAGAGAAAGGAGTGCATAAATAATCTAGTTATTATAAAGTGAAGATATATGTAAATAATATGAAGTCAAAATGGGCATAATATATACACGGAATGGAGAATATCATACAAAAATGCTTTGGGCATATGGAGTGGAAGACCTATGAAATATATTGCAGATGGTATTATCAAACAATCAAAATAAATTCTGTAAGACAGATATGCAAAATGTAGCATGGATATGAATCGCGCAATTTCAAAAACCCTGATAATATAATGTAATGTCTCACAATTCGTAACATTACAACTAAATAAGGTTTAAATCAATCTTTATTTTATTATATATGGTGGCCCAAAAAAACAGAACATTTTATAAAATGTGCTATAATTACATCAAAATTAGTTTAACTATATCAGCAATAGCTTAAATAGTTTGCTAATTGACTTACTTACCTATTTATTTATATTACGTTTTATTTCGAGAATTTCCGGTCACCATCTTTGATTATTAATTTTGCCATTTTGGTTTTTTCAAATTTTTGCCCAGAATGACAAAAATCACTGCAGAAGACCTTATTCTGATCAAAAAAATAAAGCTTGGAGTATTGCTAGACATTACAGCATAACTGGACATTACATCAGGACTGAGCTCCATCTCACACAGCCAGAAATATAATCAACTTTCTTCATTGTGAGAATGTTAATTTCATCGAGCCAGACATGTGGCCACCGAACAGCCCAGATTTAAACCCAGTAGATTATGCAATATGGGGTGTTTTGATGATTTCTGGTTAGCTAAATATTGTGGAAAAAAAATTACATTAAGAATTATAATTAATTATATTATGTTTTGAAATAACTCATGTGTTACGAGATGTTCTCACTTTTTTTAGGCCACCCTGTATATTGCACTTGAATATTGTGCGGAGTTTGTATATTCTGAGGATCCTCCATATTTAGAATAGTTTATGGAGAATTAGTCTTGGGTGAGATTTGAAATTGAATGACTCATAATAAATATGTGCATCAAAGTAGAAATTTATCATCATACCGTCTTTGTGTATGAAAATTTGGTGTGATTATAAATTACTGAATATATAACTGACTTGGTGGGATTTGATTTGGTTATTAAAATGTTGTAAATGGTATAAATAATTCTTTTAAAATATTTAATGATTGTCAATTAAAAATGTAATGATGTTTCAGTGTCAACAAAAAGTAAAACTTCGGAAACTATCACTGTGGGTGAGTAAAATATATGCATCAAAATTTTTATATTATCAATCTTGTAGGAGAATATGTAATGTATGTATAAGTATTAAAAAGTAGAAAGAATACAAAAAAATTGGTTACACGATTTGTTATCATGTTGTATATTAATAACATATAGGGCAACATTACAATCAATTACAAATTTCAATCAAGATTTTTCCCAGATTTCAATATTCAAGTTGGAGTTAGTGTTTTGATTATGAAGCAGTCTTATAATATTTTATTATTACATAAATAAGTGGTTTACTAATTAAATTTTTTTACAGTGGAAAGAGTGGAAAGTGCAGCAGGGGAAGGTGAAGCTGGTAAGCAGAGAAATATTGTTCATATTTAAAACTTTTATTTTATTATTGATATTCATTGTGTAACTACACCATTATTCACACTATCAACCATCTTTGTTTCAAATAACTTTGGATTTATTTTAGTAGCATGTTTCTATATATGAATTCATAAATGATCTTAAAGTTATAAAATATAAATATCAGTTTTAACTTTGTTATATTTATATGATGAGTTGCAGCCGAAGGTGAAGGTGAGCCGACTGGAAGCAAGACATCGTCCAAGCGACTGTCGGTAGTGACCTCGTCTCAGTACAACATGCTGGAGAAGAAAGTCAGCCAATTGGAGGGTCAACTTAGTGAAACGATTCCCAAGAACAAGGATCTGCTACTTAAGTTAGTGATTCTTTTAACAAATAGTATTTATGGCAATAGCACTAAAAGTATTGATAAGAAATAAATGAATAAGAAAGTAAAACTTTAAGTTTTCACTTTTTTTTTATTTCACCATCTTGCAGAAGTGTCTACTTCTTGTACTTACTGATTATAAAGTTAGGTTAGGTCGGGTTATTGGGGACTATTTTTTTGTCATAATTAGCAATCTAACCTCACCTATGTGAAGGTATATGCGTTATCTGCCTATTTTGCGAACCTGCTGCTTAATTCATAAAATTACAAGGCAGTTTGTGATATGGATTAGACTGCTATTAAAAAACTTTTTATTTTAATGGTGTATGTATATGAAAAATAATTTATATTATACTCAACAGCATAATACAACAATAGAGTTATGCACTCCCAAATGAGAAAGATATTTAATTATGGGGGATGGCTATCGATATTTAACATAAATATAAAACAAGCTCAAGATCTAGGATAATACAAAGTGAAAATTAATAACATTATAAAAAAAATATTGAGAAATTGATTAGATTAGAACTTGGGAGTCAGAAATATGTTGAATACATAATTATTTATTTTAAAAAGAACACCTTATTATTTGTAATTTTTTTCAGAACATAGTTCTGTAATATTTAATACAAATTAAACACATCAATTAGAAAAATATACATATAGATAAATTAAATTCACAGAAAAAATATTTTAGCTGCCACCGGGATTTGAACACTACAAATTATTTACAAATTATTTAATTACATACATAAAACTGTTTCAGAACTCAGCGTGGGTCCAAGTCGGTGTCGGAGATGTGGCAAATGATGAACATGGTAGCCCGAATGGACGCAGCCGAAACGGGAATAGACAAACTTTCCTCGATCATAGAGGACCTCGCCGTGGAGTGTAATAAGATAGCCGTCAGTTTGGGGCTGGAGGGCTTGGATACCGGGAGCCTAGGAGTTACCAGTTCCAGTGAGTTGTATCCCCTAGCATTTATAAACAGTTTGGATACACCAAATGCACATCTGTGGGTTTGAAACCATAAAAGTAAAGTGTTTATTTAGTAATTAATTGGCAGTGTTATTTCTAATTAAAAATAAAAAAAAATCATATAAATACGATTTTTGTAATATCAAAAAATATACAAATGACAGATTATTTTGATACAAACATTGAATTCTGATAAATACATTTATCAGAATTCAATGTTTGTATCAAATTTGAAAGTTGAAATTTACAATCCCTAAATCAAGATATTCGCAGATTGTATTGACATTGGACAAGGTTTTAAAGCTATTGTCAAGTTGTGAAACACGAGATACAAATGTAAGCTTCATGTATCTTTTATGATAAATTTTCATCACAATGTAAATATTTTCATCAAAAATATTCAATGTAACATTAAAAGATGTAACATATTTCATAAATAATCTATTTCCAAATTAATTTTTAGCTGAAGGAATAGATTCAGAGAAGTTGACAAGAGGAAGAAAACGAGGGTAAATTTAATTTGAATATATATATATTTGGCAATGTTTCCATTTACAATGTGTTTTTGTTTTACAATATTATTGGAGTCAAATACAAATTAAATGTATTAATTAGGAATATATACATATAAAATCAATTTTATAGAAAAATATTGTTGTTGCTAACGGGATTCGAACCTGGATCACTTCCAATCTGGGGAACGTGCATTATCCGATTATGCTATATCAACACACAGTGGACTGACCAAAAATTTTTGAACCTATATGTTACACTTTTCAAATTAATACATCTATCGTTCCATTATTTGAAAACCATTTACTTTATTTTTACGGAATCTCAAATTCCTTTGAGCAAACTGATAGGAGACACCAGAATTAACAATTAATTTTTATTACATTTTGAATGCATTATTTATATTTGCCTGTTTTAGAGGCCTCCAAGGTTCTGAGAGCATTATAGGACTGATCGATGGAATCTTAGATGATTTTGATGTTCTGAAAGGGGAGGTGAAAGAATTGAATAACGTCTTCACAACATTCAAAGCGACAATCCCAGGTTTGTTCCATAGCATGAAAATAAAAAAGACGTTCTTTTAAAATTTGAGACATAATTATTAATTTGTATAACTAATATTGTATTAACCACGTTAACTACTAAATTAGCTGTTTGTTTAAATTGATTAAAAAAATATATTTTTACAACATTGTAAATAAAGTAAAGTAATTGAATTATTTTTATTTTGGTAGAAGAGCTCATCGAATCGAATGGAGAGCAAATGAACATGGGTCGCATTAGCGGGATGGATGTCAAGTTTTGTGAAATTGATGAAACAATTACCAGATTGGACACCGCATTTAATAATCAGGTTTGTAAATATTTTACTGAATAATTAATAGCAACATTTAAATATGTTCAAGAACATACAATTACTGGATTTTCGTCTACAAAGGTACTGTTATTAAACAAATTATAGATATTTCATAGAGACGAAGCTATTTTTTATTAGGTTATTACAGGGTTTATAACCTGTCTTCGGCTGCCATAAGTGATCACTTTATATAAATATAACGTTCACCATTCTTACCCATATCTATCAAATTAATGGGTGCCAAAAAATAGCTTTGTCTCTACGAGATATCTATTATCTGTTGAATAATTAAAACTTTGACAATACCTTAAGAATTGTTTTGCCAGTTCACCGGTTTGATAAGTGTTAATCAACAGTTACTATTAAATAATGTGTTTCAAGATTGGTTAGCATGCGCTTTCTCATGAATTAGGAGGTGATGATACTTAATCAAAGGAATAATAAAAAATATTTGCGAATGATAAAATCAAAAAACAAAGCAGTGTCTATTCAATCAGACTTCATCATCATCATCAATCCACTGTCTACCCACTGCTGGACACAGGTCTAATGTTTGCCAATATCCTCTCTCCCATTCTGTGCATCCAGATGCTCCCAACTGCTTGGAGTTTATGCTGTCAGCAGGCGTATGCAGTCAGTACATTGAAATAAGCTGTACACAACTATGTATATGTGGGAAGGTTGGTTGTGTTCAAGTAAAAACCATACTTATCCAGACTTGTTTATTCTCATCGGGAGAAGCCACCGAGAGCAAGAAACGGCTCAGAATACATGAAAGACAATGGAAAAACGATGCAAGGTTAGTGGAAGGTGAGAGTCGGGATGTAGGGAGGGTAGGGAACGCTCTCGCTTTGTTCACATGAGACGGTGCAATACCGAGAAATGACAGATCGAGGAACATCTGGACGATGCGCGCGAGGCGCTACATATGTATTTTAGGAAATAAAGTGAAAATAAATATTTATCTGATAAAATATTACGATATATTGAAATCTGAGTAATATGATAATGATTGTATTACGAGATGTATATGTATATTTTATTTTGATTTCTTTTGGTGATATTCTAATTAATTACAGCTTATTTCAAGTACTGACTGCATGCTGCTGCGAAATAGCCCCTACTTAATGCCCTAATCACGATTCATGTGCTAATATGTACATTTATTTGCAAATATCAAATAAAAATATTTTTAATACAAATTTGACACTGCAAATTTATTTTTGATTATTTTTTTAACAGATGAATATCTTTCAAGACCAAATAACTGATATTGAAAAGGAGGTGATGGGAATTTGGGAAAACTTGAATAATATGGCTGCCGCAGAGGCCAGAGCTTCAGGTATCTTTATCTCAAAATTAATTTCACTTATTGTACTCATCATTTAAAATGTGACTATCTATGCATTTCAGCAAAATGAATCACAGTCACATCTCCCGTCAAGTTTCTGTCGTGGAGTGCTGATTCCTTGACATGAATTTAGACAGTTAACATTTCCAATTTCAGGTGCTGGCGAATTCCTAGCAAAAATCTTGGTAGTGCAGGAAGACATGGAGAATGTGAATATTAAACTTCACAAGCTAAATGAGGATAAGGATGAGAAAAATCTTCGCCTGAATGTAAGCTATCAATTGAGTTAAATTGTCAATCAACTTTTTGCTCCATCTATATCTATGAAAAGGTGGCAAAAAATTATATTACAACATGGCAACACTATTTTATATGATTTGATTTCAGAATATGTTCATTTGTTTAAATTCATTTGTGTTTTAATTCAAAATTTTGTAATGGTTATGATTAATGAAAATATGTTTTTTAGACAATTACAGAGGAATTAGAGATTATAAGGACTGTGAAAGCTGACAGGAGAGAAGTTGAAGATTTATTGGAGGAGAAGGCAGACATCAGACTCATGAATACTAAACTGAATATAGATCAGTTTGATATTGCTTACGCCAACCTCGCAGAATCTCTAAATGAAGCACACACCAAAATAACTAACCAGGTAAACAAATTGATAATAAGACTTAATTTTTCAATAATTAATATTTTTCTTATACAGACACTAGATTTTTAATCTTATGTCCCTACTATTTACTATTAATGTTTATTATACATAACAATTTATTAATCTGCATTCATTGTGAGTTCTTTCAAGTATTATTCATTAATGTGAGTTCCTATAGTTCAGCATCAAATGAAATTAAGATAATCTCAACTTTTTGCATTTGAGATTACCTTATGGCATGTAAATACATACGGAACATGACACTCGCAAGATTATTTGATTATAACGTAACATATACGCACATTTTCATTTGATTAGGAAATTGTGCTGAGAAACACTCTGGACGAGATGCAGCAGGAATTGGACAAGAAATTGTTCAGAGAGGAACTGACTCCGGTGAAGGATGCTATCACCGAGAAAATCAGGAAACTCCACGAGAGGCTGAAGATCATCGAAAATATGAAGAGGGAAGCTGAGGCTGCGGGAACCAAGTCCAAATATCTCAAGTAAGATGCAATCTCTGGTTTGGTTAAATTATAATTAACTGTTAATATGATCAGTTTTGATATTTCAAATGGTCTATTCTATCATTTATATTGTGTGAAAAATTATTCACTTTATTTATTTGATTATGTAATTCCAGGGATGTGAACTGTATATCGTGTGATAACAAGGTGTTGATGGTGCGAGGGGAGGATATTCCCCGCTTCCCTGCTTTCAAGCCCATGCCCCAACATTCTTCAATGCAGCCTTTCCTCAGCTATGATCTCGGTGAGCTGACTTCAGTATTCTTGACTGATACCTGTATTGGTTAAGTGAAACTATAGTATAACATAATATTATTAAGTCACTGTTAGATATATGATCAAAAATTGCTACCACAAGAAGAATATTACCTAGGAAATTAGGTTATCTTTCATTAGATCTCAATAAAACTGAAATAAATTTAAAATTAAATTTTATTTTTGGTTCCTATTGAACAATGTAAAAAAAAATATACATATTAGTGTCAGGTTTTTTGAAAATATTCTTAGAATTTTTATATTCTAAGAATACATTCTACCCTCACAAAAGAACAAACATTATTCTGAAACTGGTTGGCATTAAATAATAAAACCCAAGTGCTTATAAATATAGTTAATGTGTATTAATTATTAAAATGTTTAACAGTAAAGTTATTTTACAAATCACTTTTAATGCTAGGTTGATAGATTACAGAAGTTGGATGAATTAAAAACATTTCTTTATATTTTCAGATAATGTGAGGAAGTTCAAGAAAATGGCTGCTGGGCAAGTACCAGAAGGTGACATGCAAGGGTCAGTAATAATACAATGATTTTTAATATATGTTCATATAAGGAGTTAATATTTTCTACATTGAAAAGTCTTCATAGTTGTAAAAATATAAAATTTGGGTTCCATGTTATAATTGTTGACTGGCTCTATGGGCTAAGCATAGGAAAATCCTGGCTTTAGTGAACAAGACAATTTTTTTTTAGTATTTCAAAATAATATAATACTTTTCAGCTCAAAAATAATAATTCAATTTCAAACCAATTTCTAAATGAAGCATATTTTTGTACATTTAACTGTCAAAAATTGTTTGTACATATAATGCTGGTGACATTATAATATGCTATTTTGTGGCATACAATGTTTTCAAAGGAAAATTACGTTTAGTTGAATATCAAGTCACGTGTGTCAAGTAATGATATTAAAATACGAAAATACATTCTTTGGATATGGTCATAGCCTCTGCTATCTCTCTAATCTTAATTCTTGAACTTGAGCAATATTATCGACAGTGGTTGCAGTTTTTGGCTGTCCCGAACGTTCATCGTCACCCAAGCTGGTACGGCCACGTTTAAATTCAGATGTCCAAACTTTCACCGTGGTAAATGATGGTGCAGAGTCTCCGTACATAGCGTCTGACTCATCTTTAATTTGTGTCGACGTATTGCCTTTTAAAAACAAATACTTAATGACAGCTCGATATTAGATTTTTTCTATTTTCACAAAAACAAATCGACCCACTCAAACGATTGTCAAACAACGACCGCGCGTACAAAATTGCTGAAATTTTGGTGAGTATTTATCAAAGCATATGCAAATATGTTCCCCAACTTTTGTTGACAAGTGCTGCCATCTTCATGTTGAAGTCGGAAATTTTTCAGATTGCTCTCGTATATGTGATGCAAATATTGTTTACAGCATTAATGTCAACGTGTGCAATCGCTATTGCGGAGGAAGTCACACCATGACCACGGCTCAGCAGAGGGTGCAGCGCGGTGGGAACTTTATCACCCAGTTTGGTATGCAGGCCATACCTATACACCGACCAGATAGGGTGAGTAATAAAATTTTTTATGCTGCATTTTTTAACTGGACACATTACATATTATATACACGTAGAAGTACATACATATGTATATGGTTACTGAATGATAACTTTATTGGAATGGTTTAAATAGCCTTAAAAATAAATGTAATTAAATATCATTCCTTATCAATGAACCGTACATAGAACACACACATGTATGATATTTACATTCAACAATGACAGTACTAATTGTGATCACTGATTTATTTTTTAAACATGCAAATATTGCAAATTCATTCTTTACAAAATAACTATTTTTTTTAGTAAGATTGCCATTTTGACATGTATGACTTCGGAACGTATTAAATTTACATTTTTCTATAAAAATCAGCAATCAATTGAAGAATTTATTGAATGATGTTTTGAAGGTTTGATAAAATACAGAAGGTAATAAATCCAGAATCGTGTACAAGTAATTGGTTCTTTGACATACACAATAGTGACAAATGCCGTTTGATTGAATGTTATCCTGATTTTGTCTGCATTCAGCATCTCAGCCACTTAGCTGAGTGTTGTTATATGCATGTGCTGGGTGGACGTAAATGTTGGTTAAATGGAATTGTGAAACTTTTGAGGTTGACGTCTCGTCTGATTTCATGACTGAAGCGCGGCCTATAGTACATATTTAATAAGATAACAATCATATCAAATGGATAACCAAAGACAATCTCTTAATAAAGAAAACCTATGAATTTTATAGCCCTCCACGGCTCCGCAGATGAGGAATGCGGCTGTGATGGCTCGACTAAGCGCAGAAATGAAGGAAACAGTTGCCGGTAAATCCATACATTTTAATTAATTAAATATTTTTTTAAATATGCCAGTAAAAATACTTTTATTAATAATTTTAACAAGTACATAATACACAGCGTGAAATATGTGATTTTATTTTGCAGAAGGTTCCCGAATTTCAGTAATGTCTGGTGCCCTCGAGAAGCCGAAAGTGAGCAAAGCATCAATCGTCGCTTCTGGAAAACTGGCTGTTTGTTCTTTTTGTTATTAATTAAACAATCACAGTTTGAGAAATGGCTGAGTGATTTTGTAATTGTATGAATGTATTTTAAATAACATGTCAAATATTTGCAAAATGCATACAAAATCATACAAATTATTTTCTTGGAAAAAATTATGACTTGAAAATGTAGAAAAACATTTTTTTTATATCCGATTGTACGGTTCACATACTCCACAAGCAATGAATTGGTTTAACAGAATTTACAAATCAATTATCGATGCGCGAAATGATGCCAAAACTAAGCTGTTCAAAATATACATTCCTTTCTTAAAAACTTACTACATATATAAATATAGCATAGTTTTTTCAATATCAAAATGGTTTATTTTTCCATTTGTGGCTATTTAAATACAGGTAGTCCTCACTTAATAACTGGGTTTCGTTCCACTGACATGGTTGTAAAATGAATTGGTCAGTAAACAAACTCTTATATTATTTTACTGAAAGATGTATAATTTCATAGTTTCTGCGTAATGCGCGATCAATCAACGTAATGAACATTGACTTACTCACTTACTTACCATTACTCCGTTTCTCAGCGTAAGTAAGCAGAGAGGATTTAGTGTCATACTTTTCTATCTTATTATACAATTCACGCCTCATCCACATCTTCTCATACAAGCTCGCCGGTTATTGTGGTTTCTAACAAGACTATCTTCCAGTAAGTGGTTTACCTAGTCGTAACAAGTCTTACTAACTGAATTCACTAAATGCGCACTGTAAATTAAGGAAGGGGGTGGGGTGCTCTCTGAAATCATGGAAAGTTTGACAGCAGCTCACCCGGCTCTAGAAGTAAACAAGGCAACACATCTTATGACACTAAGTGTCTCTTCCCTGCTGACGACAATGGGATGCAGAGATTTAATAGTTCTCGTACAGGGGGTGTAGTGTAAAAAATATGGTTAAGTGAGGAGGGACTGTAATATTAATAAAATGTCTGTGCATTACAGTTTTAATTATTATTCAAATGGAAATTCATTTGCAGAGTGTGGTATCATTGAAGGCGGGTGAACCGAGCAAGTCTAGGTCTAAGGTCGGAAGTCAGAGACCATCAGCACAGAGTAAGTTCTATATATACACTTTCATTAAAGTCTCAAATCTTGCTCCAAGTATGTCTCTAACATATATGTTGAAATACTCTTCACGAGCGCTAATAATATTTTGTATTAGAAATTAGTGGCATTCATTTCCATTCCTGTGAGATATCGGGTAGCTTGTTTATCAACATTATTTAAATGATTTTATTACTTTAAAATGACAAATAAAAATGCTGTGTATTTTTACAGAAGTGACAGAAGCAGGTGTCACTGAAGCCGGCGAACAGGTTTATACTTTCATTGTTATTGTAGTTTGGTTAATAATTTGTTCAATCTCCAATTATAATATTGCTACAATAATGATTAGTTGAGTTTTGTGATCTAATGACATGATTTAATTGAATTCTGATGCAATTCAAATTTAAAATAGAGAGATTTATATATTTATTAACAAAAAATTTATCACACTCGGCCTGGGTATTGTCATTGGCTTTGTTTAGATAGAAAAGGATTGACAAAAACTACATGACCATACTGAGCACTTTGATAAATAGATATTTGCTCAGGCAATTTTATCCATTAGACCACTCTATAGTATTTTATTTATTGTCATCAACATAATTAATTAATCTCACAATGTTTGTAGGAGAAACCGGCATCTGGTGCGCCAAGTCCTAAAAAATCGGCATCTGGCGTAGCGAGTCCCGCGAAACCGGCATCCGGCGCAGCGAGTCCCGCGAAACCGTCATCCGGCACAGCCAGTCCCGCCAAGCAGGCCAGTGGGGAAAAAGTACCCACGGCAGCTCCTAGCGCTACCAGCGCTACCAAGCAGCCCAGCGGAGAGCAGGCGGCCCCGGTAGAGGGTGAAGCGGTCGTTCCCGCAGAGGGTGAAGCCGTCGCTGCAGAGGAGGAGGCTGCCCCCGCAGAGGAGGAGGCTGCCCCGCCTGAGGAGTCTGCAGCGGCTGAAGAGGGGGAGGCCCAGCCCGAAGAGCCCGAGCCGGCTGCGGAAGAGGCAGAGACAGAAGCACCTCCCGAGGAGTGAGCGAGGGCGCCGCAGGCTTACAAGCAAAACTTAATGAGGACAGAGGAATGATTTGACAAAAAAGCAGAAGGAAATTTGAAGGAGTGTCGCGATGTGAACCTGGTTGAACACAAAATAATTGCGCACATATTTTTGATACAAATAATTAAGAAGTTCTTGTTTTTTTTAATTGTATTTAAGTTGATTTTAGAATTCCATTTTTCTTATACAACAAATATAATTCATTTTCTATGTACCATTGTATATTTGTAGGAAATATGGTGTTTTTTGCTGGGGGTCTTGGTATTTGTATAATTACACAAACTTGTAATGACTTTGGTTCAAACTGGGAGAAAACTATTTACAAACCTAAAATATATATGTGTAAATTACTCATTTGTTAAGAAATGGTTTATTTTTGTCTGTTTTTTTATGTTGTCCTTATTTTTTATGTTTAAATTATTGACGGGGTGTATCAGGAGAGCTATTGTGTAAGAAGATGTGGTATTGTTTTTAAGGAATAGAACAAAGGTTTAATAATGTTTTCATTTGGAGTAATTATTGGTACATTTTGTGACCTTTGATTTCATTGATAACTTTTCTTACAATGCGCAATTGTTAACACTTTCTCTTGTATGCATCATGTGATTGTTTGAAATAAACTCTTTTCATCAAAGTTGCATTTCACTTATTCATGAAAAACCCCAATAAGTTGACATATTTTTTTCATGGGTCCATGTAAGGGGTGTAACTTAATAAGTTCATATTAATAAATATATTGTGAAATTAACTATTTAGTTTTATCATTTGAATAAAATGGTTAAGTTGAATTGATAACCAGAAAAAGTTTTTTAAGAAATACTGGCAACATTTAAATATGAGGAATTTAGGTAAAAAATATTTCTAGTATTTAAAAACTGTGTGCTTGTTGGTACAATGTTTGCCGCATCTCTGTGGACATTATTTAGAAGTTGTTGCATTCTTCTTGCTCAATATTTGGTAAAAGAAACTCAGAACCTCCTCATTGGTAATTCTCTCGGTCCAGCTTATCATTTCCATCCTTCTCCAATACCATATCTCGTTAGGTAGAAAGAATTTGAGATATGGTTAAGACACTGGCTTAGTGATCTAGTGGTTGGGGGTTGGTGCCTCGTTACAGGAGACCATCAAGTTAGTCCTATTTTCATAGCACAAGCGTTTAGCCTAGTTTGAAAATAGTAATAATATTGTTTTGTTGCGGTAATACCAACTAGATCAATCCTGATGTCGGACCCAGCAATGGGATCTGAATCGTTAGCCAAAGAAGTTGGGGAGACACACGGGCGAATAGTCATATTGTAACTGAATTTAAAAAATGTCGTTGAAGATATGTACAGGCAAATTAAAAAATTAATCTTACACATGAATAGATATTACAATTCCATAAAATACTATTGGAGCTATAATAAACGTATTTAAACATGAACATATAGATTTATCATCAAAAGTTTGAGGGGTACTTTAAGCATCAAATGGTTAATAATATTAGTACTGATAAAAACATTTACGGCAACATTGAGAAACTGTTGCACCCTGAGGCTTTGTATCCAAATGACCTTGTTGAATCATTACAGGATTCATTCTTAGTGAAACGTCATTTTTAAAAATAATTTTTGATAAACTGATCATATTCGATTTATTTTATTTCTTCACAAACAATAGACAGCCTTTTTTCTTTACATTAATTCAAAATAAAATGCTTCCATTTTTAAGAAATGGTTGCAATAAAAATATTGTCTTGTACCTAGATATTTGGATGTAAACTTAAATGACTTGTAACTAGATATTTGGATGTAAACTTAAATGAATATGTATGGAAATATTCCATTTATTACACTCCACTAATATAGGGATGCCATGAGTCCTCGTATATTTGGGTCTGTCCTTAGTTTATCCTTGAGAATTGAATTTGCATCTGGGTAGAATTTTGAAATAAATTCTATGTCCTGATTTTAAAAATTCCTATGATGCATTGTAAACAATAATGGTTCATGCTTTATGTTGGCACTTTACATACTTTCGTTTTTATTATTAAATGGGTTCAAAGGTGTAAACAAACAACATTTTGTTTATTTACATTATTTTTTTGTTTCTATAATGCAAAATATTTTTGTTTATGTAAATCTAATACAATTATTATTAATAATAATTAGCGATGCTTTTATTTTTGTTATTCGGTATGTCCTCATTCATTTTTTTTTCATTGTTGAAATCTGGAGAACATCTAGAATTTCTCATTATAGAAATATGGCAACCTTAACTAATATACATTAATATTTTCTATTTCTATCAATACAAAATTAATTCATCAAATCTCCTCTGGTTTATGTTATATTTTAGTCGAACCATACCAAATCAGCCAAGAATCTAAAATTAACTTAATTATTATTGTATCCACCTACTACCTGGCTTGTTGTGTGAAGAATGTCAAAATCTATGTAAAGTTTCACAAGATAAACAATATAATACAGGTTAGTGGTTATATTGTAGGCATTTAAGACAATGTAAATTTTCCTTATCAGGTGTGTTATCAAATTAGCTGTTTTGTATTTGAATACACTTTATCTCTACTATGATAAGACAAACATAATTTTAGGTTATACATCTGCTGCTGTCAACTGTTTTATTGCTGAAGTCTTTTCCCTGGGTGAAACCAGTGTTTAGAAAAATGTCTGAAAATAAAGAAATATCATCTATGGAGGAAATAATTAACAAATTATCCATCGAAGATAAGAAAGAATTAAAACGAATCCTATACGGCAGGAGTGATGAGTGAGTTCTGCCATCCAATATCTTTTAAATATTTAATCATATTAATACCATACTCTGTATCATTAATAACATAATATTGTAACATCATCAAACTAAAAAGATCATTTTATAAAACTTAATCAAATGATTTAATTCATTATTTTAGTTGCAAATTAAAATTGAAATCTGAAACGGAAAAGTATGCAGAAGCCAAAGATGTTAATATATCTGCCTACTCTTTTACGGCAGCTTCCGAGGAGACCAGGTCTCCCAGAATTGTGAAGGTGGGAGCCATCCAGAACACCATTGTTCTGCCGACGACCGACAGCATTGTGATGCAGAGAGATGCCATCTATCAGAAGATCGGCGGGTTGATAGATGTCGCGGGCTCTGAAGGCGTAAATGTTTTGTGCCTACAGGAAGCGTGGAGTAAGAGTACCAACAACATCAAAATATCATATTTATTTTTGCAATAATATTGTGATCATAATTCAGTTTACTGTTATAGAAGTATGTTTGATCTGGTTTTAAAATACATACTGTGTTAGGAGGAAGGTTAGGATTGTCAAAGTTATACATTTTCTATCTCCAGCGATGCCGTTTGCCTTCTGTACCCGAGAGAAGCATCCCTGGTGTCAGTTTGCTGAATCTGCTGAGGAAGGACCCTCAACAAAATTCCTCAGTGAGGTCAGTCTTATCAGTTACTGATTACCGATCTTCTTCTTTCACGGCACTGTATCACAGAATGAGATTTGGCTTCCTCTACAAAAGCTTTCCATCAACTCTTATCCCTGACCATTCTTTTCCAGTTCCCGGATTCTCCCATCCTGCTCCAATCTTGTGGCTCACTGTCCTGTCATCTGGCATTCTTTCAGCATGTCGAATAATGAAACTCATTAATACATGATAAATAAATCTCACTCGCCATTTTTAGGTGTACTATAATTTTAGGATGCCAATTATGGACATTAAAGGGGGAGGAATGCCAGTTATGAAAGTTTTAAAATTCAAAAACAATTATAAAATTTGTATAATATTCCTGTTTTTATATTCAATTCATATTAAAAATATAATATCTGAACGTTTTCTAAATATTTAAATTCATGGGAAATTGACACTTCAATAGAATATATTGCATAATTTTCCTGTTTCTTTTCTTTTCTTTGCATTACGCACCGAATGACATCTTCAAATTCTAACTAGAGGCAAAATAAAAAAATTGGGCCCTAATGTCAAATGGAAGAAAGGACCCATTGTATTGCATATTAATACATATATGAATATTAAGTACTATGCACGCAGTTTAATCTTTTACTTAGAAAGAACAAAAGTAGTAAGCTGTTGATTTAAAAAATATTGTAGGGTGCGGACCTTTTGGACCCTTAACAAATGTGGGCCCTAGTGCAGTGTATTGGGTTAGGTACGCTACATGATATTGTATACTGTCAATAGTTTTAGTTATTGTCATGTAAAGCATTCATCAGGAAAAATGAACATTGACACATCAAATATGTTTCGACATTTTTAATAAATTAAAATTTTTCATGAAATAAAAATTGGACAACAGACAGCCTTTTAAAATATACTGGCCGTACAAATTATCTATGTATGATAAGCCTACACCTGATGCATAATGATTTTGTTTTGTATTAATTTAAAAGACCATTGTTATTTTTTATTTCATCAGCAAATACCATATTTTGTATAAATACTAGCAAAATTCTTGATTCCAGTACTCCAAAAAATATAACATGGTGATAATATCTCCGATACTTGAGCGTGACGAGATTCATGGTGAGACAATATGGAACACGGCCGTGGTGATCAGCCACACCGGGAAAGTGATGGGGAAGCACCGCAAGAATCACATTCCCCGAGTGGGAGACTTCAACGAGTCTACGTATTACTTGGAGGGTAATACCGGACATCCGGTGTTTGCTACTAAGTACGGCAACATTGCAGTGAACATTTGCTACGGGCGACACCATCCCCAGAACTGGATGATGTTTGGCGTCAATGGAGCCGAGATTGTGTTCAACCCCTCCGCAACTGTACGTTTTTAAAGGATCCGTTACTTATAATATTACATTAAAATGTTTACTATTTTTATTGTATCTTTCCATAATATAATTTGTCACTAAAAATATTGTCGCTCTAGCATAGTTGGATAATGCACCTTCTCCGGTTTGGAAAGAGATTCAGGTTCAAATCCCGGTGGCGCAACAACAATATTTTTCGATAAAATTGATTTTATATGTATATCTTTCTAATTAATATATAAAATATCACTGGCCTATGTTCTGAATAATTACAACTTCACAATAAGAATGTGTTCTCCTAATAAAATCTTTTATATTTGTTTCCATGGTTCCGCAATCTCAAATGTAAAGTCAGTCTGTATGGATGTAATACACATAGTAGTTTATGACGTATAAATGGCCTGCACCAACTATTATCCATGTTTGCAATCTGTAGAACACTTGCATTATTGATTTTCCTTCCACAGGAACTTTAGTTATTTAAATATTATAATTGAGTGGGGTATTTCCAATACAATATTCAGAATAAACTAAATCAGGCAGCTATAGATTAATTTTCTTCAATAAACAAACAACAGTTTTTCTTCCTTAGGTAGGTGCATTGAGTGAACCGCTTTGGGGTATCGAAGCAAGAAACGCCGCCATCGCTAACAGCTACTTCACTTGCGCTATCAATCGAGTGGGCTCTGAGGAATTTCCCAACGAGTTCACGTCTGGGGATGGCGCACCGGCGCACAACAAGTTTGGACACTTCTACGGTTCATCGTACATTGCGGGACCGGATGGATCCAGAACTCCTGTAAGTGCACATTACTACATAATCTAAACACACATTTCATTATAGTTAGTTAGGTTAGGCAATAAAAGTGGCGAAAAGAAAGACAAATGTTGATGATCTGGTCTACTATTGGGATTACCTCTGAGTTGTAGGTCACTGACATAAAATTACACATCTCCAACACATTTATTGTCCCACCATTCCACGGGATATGTTTTTCTGATTCAAAGAAAATATTAATAAATTTTGTTAAATTAACAAAATATAAATCTCCCTGGAGAGGAACTGAACCCTATTCTGGCGCATAACAAGCGGAGAATACTTACCACTATACTACTGAGGAATTAAGCAAAACATTAAAATAGCAGTCTTAACAAATATCTTAAGCTTTTTATTAATACTGATTCGTTACAAGGTGTAAATATTTTAAAAATAAAATTTGAAAATGGAAAAATCTAACACAAAATATCATCATATATATTTAAATGAAAATTTTACACCATATCAATATGATAGCGCACTTGCTTAGCATGTGAGAGGTATCAGGGTCAATACTCGGCGCATATCGATCTCGGTACCGATAAAGATAAATATAAAATACTAGGTAAAAGTGAGAATATTAAAAATTTTCTAATGCAGTTTTTGTGACAAATTTTATTGTGTGGCTAGCTGAATAAATATATTCTATGTTCTGTAAAGTAAAGAGTGTGTCTAATTTGGAAAAATGTTAAATTTTCATCATCTTTCTCAATTTTTTTTTCCAGGGTTTGTCTCGAGTGAGAGACGGCCTGCTCATCGTGGAAATGGACTTGAACCTGTGCCGTCAGGTGAAGGACAAGTGGGGATTCCGCATGACGCAGAGACTGGACTTGTACGCCGAGAGTCTCCAGAAGGCCACTCAACACTCCTACCGACCTCAGATTGTGAAGGAGCAATGAATTGTACAACACATGTCGCACGTTGTCATATTTTGATATGTGAATATGTTTTCAAAAGAGATTTATATTTTTCTGTACAGCTGAATTTGAAATTAAACCATTGATAATTTATTAATATAAATTAAATAAAAGGTATGCACGAAAATTCAATTTATTGAAATAATATTTTTGTTGCTACCGGGATTCGAACCTGGATCCTTCCCTATCACTTTTTGTTGCGAAAATCTCAGGTACCTTTAAGTAATATTCGCTAGGAGACGTTTATATTATTTTTTATTTTTTAAATTTATTTACACCCTATCCCGAATCTTTTGAGAGTTGTTTACTCTCGTTTCGATTTGTCAATATTACATATTTTAAAAATTTGATTACATTCAATCATTAACATTATCATCATAATACCATTATAGGTTGGCTCCCCGGTATCATCGTACCAGAGCCACACCTATACAATTTGAAATGAGACTCGTTATCACATTAAATTCAGAAGGCAGCCAGAAAAAAACCTATAGAAATCTTGCATCCCCAAAAGGGGAGGGTAGACATCACATTTGTGTGTTACTGTCGCAGAACTCAGTCACAGTCCAGCAGAAATTCACTCTGTCCAGGTTGCAAGAGGTGCGAAGGAGAGCCAGTAGAATGCTCCATTAGGTCTCTAGCCACTGGTCTTCCCGGCATCGTCCATCCCAGCAACCCCCAGCGAGAGACCCACACCCTAATAAATTTCCGGAAATGTCTGAGATTCAGTGAGAGTCAATGTCATAAAAATTTTGTTTGTCATTCGATAAGATAGATTCGGCCTTGTGCATATCATTCTTTTCAATTTTAGGTAATTGTATGGAAACTAAGGAAATCTAAAGCTTGGAACTAAATTGCCGTATCTTTTCTGATTGAGGATGGTGATCTTAATAAACTACACTCCTTCACTATTCTCGGTACCTTGCGTATCTGAAGGCTGCCGCCAGAGGAGTGTCTATTTCTTTTTCCACTCAGTTAGTCCAACAGGTGGAACATATTCCACTTCCTCAAAGTTCTTCGATCTGAGTGCACAAATTCAATCCAGAGTACTGTAATCATTTTGATAAGCAGAACAAAAAAGTGAAGGTATCAGAATTGTTGATTTAAATAGGGCTATTTATGCTATTTAATACATACGCATTACAGTGGTATTTACCGATAAAGAGAAATGCAGGTATAATTATTTTTGCACAAAATAACTGCGTAACTCTCTCTGACTCAATAATAATGTTCTTTGGCAAGGTTGCACTGGGTTATGATACACTGACCTGGGCAATTTCCGGCTTCATCCGTGTCTTCGATTGTCGTCTCTCTGTTCGTTCAATGTGACATTTTGATAAATTTTTGATAAATGACTTCAAAACCAGTATAGTCCAACATCTCATTCACAGAAAATCTTATTATTAAAATCTTTATTTTGTTTGAGATACAAACGAACTCCATATGTCAGATCACCTATGAGCTCAACATTGGAGAGCTATAATCTAAACAATTGGTTAATTTAAAGGACAGTTATTCAAATTTTCCTCCGGTTGTCATTGATAGCATTGGTTGAAATGCTCTTTTTGCGATGCGCTGAAGTTTGAAACCGAGATACCAGGATTGAGCTGTTCTGCTGAAAGAATGAATAATTTGTGGTGACTTGATTTATTTTTCTTAGTAGCATCAATATTTTTCAGTGAATATGAAAGAGAATGCGAAAATAACATGTTGACCCTCAGAATAACAAGGTTCCAACTAACATTTAGAGCTAATTAGAGTTATTGCATGAAATGGGTTCCAAATGCATTATTATTTATTTCTTCCATACACACCAACTCTATTTAACGGATATTAAAGGAAATAGCAAGAGCTGGAAGTTCCAACTGCATCAGTTATTTATTTCAATTCATGGATCATTATTGCTAATTTACAATATTTTTTATTTATTTTTAATTTCCCTCATCTCACAGCGGTCATTGATAATACTGAAAATAAGTTGAGACCTTAAAACTGATCATATTTGCATACTCGAAACAAAATATACATTAATATACGTTGATATTCAATCAACACTTTTAAGCTCATTATCTCAAAACAGTGTCAGTGTTAGATGGAACCTTGTTATTCTGAGGGGTCGATGTGTCAGAATCCAAATTCCGGGCAAAGCCAGGTAGTAAAGATATAAAAACTTATCCAACTATAAAATATTTGAAACATAATGTTATTTGACTTTGTCTTCATTCTGCAACAACTGAAGATCAAGGACAGACTCTCAACCATTTACCTGAGATGATCCTTACATTTTTCGGGTATATTGCAAGAAGGGTATACGGCTTGGAGAAGCTTGTTGCGGTGGGCCACGTCGAAGAACAACATGCACTTTTTTGGTGACAGCCCTAAGATCTGCAGGATGCCGAGAAAAGTGGAGGAGCATGTCAAGAGGGCAGGATTTCATGAAGATCATCATCAAACAGAATAAAATTTTGTACACAAAACTTATGCGGATTACTCATTAGTGGCTTAAATTAGTATAATAAATGCGATAACATTTTCCTACGTTTAGATTCATTGTGCTTAATGTACGGTTTGACAATTTCCCGGAATGGCCGCGTGTTCGCCTTTGTAGTCCGTGACGTAATTGTATCGAAATTACGCGAGTTTTCACCTTTAACATGTTTGAACTAATACGTACATAAATTTCAGATCATCGCTATCTATCGCCGATAGACCCAGTTGTTAGGTGTTTCGAATTCATAAACACACTTTTGGCACGTCTTTTCGAATCAGCCGCAACAGTTGTTATTGGCACAATTCCGCGTCCTAATTCCCATCGATACATTTTCTAATGGTCGTCTTTTCAGTGTAAAATGTGACCTTGACGCCAGCAGACGTCCACTTGACCGATATTTGTTCGATCTCGACATCCGCGTAACATTGCGTGATTTCGGTGGGTCTGCAGGGTTTACGGAGACGTCATGTATGGGGTAAGGCGAGCAGTCCTTTCGAATCCCGGTTCCTCAAAATTCACTAGTCCTTCGACTAGAACCTCCATCCCCTCACCGACCTCATCCTGTACCAAGGTTTCCCTACTTCCCTTCTATACCTTGTGATGATTCCGATTTACGACCGGAATTGTCGTATTCCATTCCGCGGGACGCGTGATTCGAAGATTGCGCAATTCGTTCATTTAGATCCTATTGATCCGGATTTACATTTGCGAATTTCATGTGGATGCTATCGATCCGGATTTACATTTGCGAATTTCATGTGGATGCTATCGATCCGGATTTACGTTTGCGAATTTCATGTGGATGCTATCGATTCGGATTTACATTTGCGAATTTCATGTGGATGCTATCGATCCGGATTTACGTTTGCGAATTTCATGTGGATGCTATCGATTCGGATTTACATTTGCGAATTTCATGTGGATGCTATCGATCCGGATTTACGTTTGCGAATTTCATGTGGATGCTATCGATTCGGATTTACATTTGCGAATTTCATGTGGATGCTATCGATTCGGATTTACGTTTGCGAATTTCATGTGGATGCTATCGATTCGGATTTACATTTTCGAATTTCATGTTGATGCTATCGATCCGGATTTACATTTGCGAATTTCATGTGGATGCTATCGATTCGGATTTACGTTTGCGAATTTCATGTGGATGCTATCGATTCGGATTTACATTTTCGAATTTCATGTGGATGCTATCGATCCGGATTTACATTTATGAATTTCATGTGGATGCTATCGATTCGGATTTACATTTTCGAATTTCATGTTGATGCTATCGATCCGGATTTACATTTGCGAATTTCATGTGGATGCTATCGATTCGGATTTACGTTTGCGAATTTCATGTGGATGCTATCGATTCGGATTTACATTTTCGAATTTCATGTGGATGCTATCGATCCGGATTTACATTTATGAATTTCACGTGGATGCTATCGATCCAGATTTACATTTGAGAATTTCACGTGGATGCTATCGATCTGGATTTACATTTGCGAATTTCACGTGGATTCTATCGATCCGGATTTACAGTTCAAATTCATCGAAGGAAACATGAACGATCGAAATTTAAAGCAGTCGCCTATTCGCTCGACTTAGCTCCCCGTAGATTCGGTTTGATATCCAATAGAATGTTAGACACTTCCAAGCCTGCTTCCACGAATGGGAACGCCGTCCAAGTCCGTGTATAGATCCACAAGGGGTGTAATTTGAAGGCTACAGTTCCGCACGTACATTTTTTCAAACGTGCATTCTGGGAATTAAATTGCCACCCTTCGTATAGCTTATTTTCTGCGACAATTATTTGGTATTCGATCGAAGTGTGAAAAACTGTCCGAACCATTTGAGCGTAGAATATTAGTTAATACCTGCTTTTAATATGCAATATTACATTTTTTGTTCTGAATTATTATTTTGTTTTAATATGTGAGTACTTCAGCGAATACGATCGAGATGGACTTAGCACAGGGCCGGCCCGGGAATGTGAGCCGGGTGTAAAGTTTGGATGCTTTCTTATATTTGTTTATATCTACGTTGTAGGAACCTACTAGAAGTTACGAATGAGGGCGCACTGGTCATTTTTGAAAGGAATATTTTAAGACGTATTTGAGAACAATTTTATAAATTGTATAATGAGACAAGCGCCTCAAGGTTTATTAAAGTAGGAAGATTTAGATGATTGCCATGAAGAGAGTATCACCAAAGTCATTGCTGGTAACTTTTTACTAACGCCCTTAGTAAAAATCCTTTGCGGGTTGTTGATACATCAAATTTACTACTGTCAAAGCATAGATGGAGATGTCTATAGGTGCGACAAATAATCATGAAATAGGTATTATCTATGGATTTTTTCGTCTTGGCGTTCGAAATCTGTCACTTTGCGTAATCAACGAGATCATCGAACGAACTGTCATCTCTAAAATAGCGGGATATTGAATGATCAATTGTAGTATACCGCAACTTTCTAAGTATCAATGTGTCAGATAACTTTTGGAACAGCTGTGAAAAGTCCGCCATATTTAACTATCGGTTCTCGTTTTTACTATCGGATATCGGAGAGTAAAATGACTTCACTGCGGTATGTACTTTCAAGAAGTAAATATTTTTAAACCTGTTTTTTTACTATAGTAAAGAGTTATTACTGATCACACAACTGCCTCTTAGATAAGATATCACGAGGAGGTAATACTATTTTAATTCAGCAAATTAGCGCCCCGTGGCAATTTCTCATTTTCGCTCGTTCCGGCCCTGACCGTGGCGAGCAGCTCAGTAGTAATAAAATTATCATGTTGAGCTTTGCTTCAGGTTCGAAGTTACCGTTTTTATTTAAAACGTCTGTTTTCATACAATTAAATAACAAAACGAAACTCGCATGATACACAGGCAGTGCAAATAAATAAACAGTGGTGTCTCTTTTCGAGAGAGCGAGAGTCGTCGATATCGTCGATAAATTATCTAAAAATACGAAATCTGGGTGTTTTAGCATTTGGAGCGGTAAAAATGCACTACGTACGAATTGTAAAATGAATATTTCGTGGGCAGTTTTCGTTTACCAATAAAAATATAAATTATAATGCTTTATTAGGTAGGTACCGAATACGTGAAATATTTTGAAACGATGTTTCAATTATTGTGGTTAAAACACTTTACAACCGACTATACCCCCTCCTAAATTCCTACAGTTCACTATCCCTACAAAACAAATTACTCTTTTACAAAGAAATCATCCGTCCTATACTCACATACGTGAGCCCCATCCAAGGTTCAAGTAACACTAATATTTTAGAATCCAAATAAAACTACTCACCCTGGTACTCACCTCAATCGTTTACAGAGACTCAAAAATACCCTCACTCAAACGACGCATACGCAATTTATCGTTTAAATTTTATTCTAAATTAATTTCCATCCCAAACCCTTCCATAAACTCCCTCGGCCTGTATGATCCCTCATCCGATCCCCACCATCTTCGTCCTATTTCACTTCTTTACCCTATCGAACAAAATTTATAAAAAGATTCCATAAAAACTTTCACTAAAAATGTAAAAATTTGTAAAAAATTCAACAAAATCAAATCAAAAAGGAATTAACAAAATGTAAAGTAAAATAAAAAAAATCTATTTCACTATGTTCCTCGAATAGGATCCCCCCAAAAAATGTTACGCCATTGTTGTTACCTCATATGTCGGAGACAAGAGGGCTCAGCCCTTACCCCTCCCCCTTTATTTAGATCACCACATCACAGTGGTCTGAACAAAGTTAAATATAGACGAAATTTTTGTTTATTTATTGCTAAGAAAATTGGGGTGCTTGTAATGCTTCGTGACTAGCGCATCCGGGCAGCTTGGACGGTAGACAGCTCCTGGAGAGCATTTTTGTTTTCATCGAAAGCCAGTGGCACCAAATTGTCGCTGATTTTCGACATATGGCGAAGCGGACACTGGGTGACATCCAATGACGACGGTAGTGTACCACGTGGTACGATGGCACGTTCTATGCCGAACATCATTCGCTCTAACCACGTTACTTTTGCTTTTCATCTCAAACACATTGTTCATTGTTTCACGTCTCATTACTGTTAAACCAAGTTGAGTATTGAATCATCTTGAACACGAATGATGGGCTGAAATATGGAGGGGGAACTAAAAAAAAAATTTTTTTATTCGGAGTGCTGCCCCTCTCGCCTATCCATTGTTCCGCCGCTGTTATACTTTATGTAAAATACGTAATAATTAACGTTTTTGACCCGTGTACCTTAAGAGTTGGTAAACCACCGTCAGTTTTATTCAGCGACTGTCGCCGAGTAGAAAATAATTATCTCAATTGCCAAATATGCAATATATAAATATACCTAGTGTTTTCCGGAGACGACACCATTCGGCTAGGTGACGCGGCAGGGTAAACTGTCGACAGTCGGCCAAGATGGCGGAAAACTCCAGCAAGGATACCGGAGCTGGTCCGAAGGCCGCAACTCGCCGCGAGGGTCAAAACGCGGTAGTGAAACCCGCAAAGAATGTGAAGTCTTATCCGAGGAAGCAATCACGCACGAAGTCATCGATCATAGTCAAGGGTTCCACTCCGAAGCACAGGTTTTTCATTATTTCTATTATCAGATAACTAAATAAGACAATGGTCGCTTCGCTGGCAATTGTGGGCGCCGTGCGGCCACGGGCAATATTTCGCTATTTTTCAATGTGGAAAATATATTTTATATATTGGCAGTATGAATAGTAAAATATTCTGGGTTTTGTTAAACTGACCACCGCTTAATACCGTGCGGAAGGAACGATTTTTAAGACCAACTTGTATAATGATTGTTTAAACCGTGTTTACTACGAGCTCTTAAAAATTACACTTCTGATATAGGTAATCTTCTAGGAAGTGTTCTCTTAAAATGTTAAAATAAACATATTACGAAGTCGTGACAAAAATAAATAAATAGTGTGTGCAGTACAAAGTTTAGTTTAAATAAAAATATATCACGTTACACCACAAAGTGTATGATAACTGCCACGTCAGTTAATGAAGTCCAATAATTCTTAAAAAATAATAGTAACACTGTAATTCTGCTGTACTGCAGGTAGGTAATTATTCAATAATGTGTTTAAATTAATGTCCTATGTACGCGTATGTTGCGCCCGTCTCAGGACGGGTTTTACACACCAGTATTTGTGTGAAAGACCAGGTTTGTGGCCATGCCAGATAAATGTTCAACTCGTGTATAATATTTAAGAATCAGATTAACACAAGGAAATAATATTTTTTCCAGGGAACACATATCTCGCTGGTACGGATGGGGGTATAAGGACTCGGGATTTGAGATAAGCAAAGGATCCGGACGCTTCACAGGCGATAAGTAAGAACTCCAACAAGGACGCAACTCAATAATCACAGTAATCCACTGTTTAATTTATTAATCTTCTAACGTTCCAATTGCAGGTATCAAATATGCAACGCAGACCTTGCGTACTTCCGCAAGTACATCGAGGATAAGTTCAACTATGTCTTGGAAGACAACGTCACCCTGCAGGACCCCGAGCTGCCTCAGGAACATGAGTATCCTAAAAGTAAATTCTCCAAAGAAGATCTCGAGGCTATTGAGTCACTAGGTATTGACGTTTCTGACGAAGGAGTCTTAAGGCTTACGAGATCCGAAGGACAGGCCACGGACGATGTCTGGAGGTTGAAGAAAAAAATGATGATCAGAATACCCGACGCCGTGGCGTGGCCCACGTGTCACGAGGAAGTCGTGGAGCTGGTCAAACTCGCGGACCAAAGGAACTTTGTTATTATTCCTTACGGAGGAGGAACCTCAGTCGTCGGAGCGGTGGAGTGCCCTCGCCACGAAAATAGACCAATTCTATCTCTAGACACTACTGCGATGAATGAAATTCTGTGGGTGGACCACGAAAGTTTAGTCGTGTGTGCAGAAAGCGGAATCGTGGGCCAGGATCTCGAGAGAGAATTGAAGAAGCTCGGCTACACCACGGGACACGAACCGGACTCCATAGAGTTCTCAACCCTCGGGGGTTGGGTAGCCACGAGAGCCAGCGGAATGAAGAAGAACAAGTACGGAAACATTGAAGACCTTCTGGTCCACGTGAGGATGGTGACGCCGCGGGGAGTGCTCGAAAAGGGAACCAGAGCTCCTAGAGTATCGGGTGGCCCAGATTTCAATCATATCGTTCTCGGCTCCGAAGGATGCCTCGGTGTCATCACGGAAGTCGCCTTGAAGATACAACCTTTCCCGGCCGTGCAGCACTACGGGTCCTTAGTGTTTCCCGATTTTCAAACGGGAATTAAATTTATGAGAGAAGTGGCGAAGAGACGTTTGCAACCGGCGAGCATACGTTTCATGGACCACGAACAGTTCCAGATGGGGCTGGCTCTCCGGCCCAGGAACACCTTCCTGGGAAGCTTGGCGGAAGGATTGAAGCTCGGGTACCTGGAGAAGATAAAAGGCTTCTCCAGGGAGAAGATGTGTCTCACGACAATATGTTACGAAGGAGACAAGGAGGAAGTCATGAAGCACGAGGAGCAGATCCACAAGCTGGCGCAGCAAATGGGAGGTGTTCCATCAGGCGCGAACACCGGAAAAAGAGGCTATACGATGACGTATGCGGTTGCTTATATTCGAGTAAGTGGATTTTTCAATTAAAAAATTAAATTGAACCTATTAATATGTTAGCAAATCTTTATCTTAATAACTCAGCTTCCAATCATTACGTCGTGATGTTAACATGTCTAGTACCTAATGGAAAATCCATATTATGTATGACAATATCGACAACATAAATACTGATAAAGTAGAGCCTCAATATTCGTCATTAATCCGTTCTCGAGGGAAGGACTAATATCAAAAAAGGACGAATATCAAAAAGGACGAATGTCAAAAAGAAATAATATCAAAGAGGACGAATGTCAAAAAGAAATAATATCAAAGAGGACGAATATCAAACAAATTTTTCTTATAGAAATGGTTTAATTCGTTCCCAACCTCTAATATAACCCATCTATTCTTTAAAAAAAAAATCATTCGGAAATCGATCTCGGAAAACATCGCAAATACATTTTAATTGCGTTTTAACCACTAGTTATTAATACTTTATCGTTATCACAGAGATTTACTCGTCGGACCTGCTGCTTACTCAAGACCGTTTATAAGCAAAAGCTCTTGTGTGATTCTACTCATTCGCTGCCTGGTTGGCATTTTTTTAACGCCACTAGGCAGCTGTGCAACTTAATCTCGCACACGTGACAAGACGGAGCCGAAACAGCTGCCATCTCAAAAACCCTCACAGTCCCCGACCTTTATTTATTATGATTTACATTACAATTGATACTAATGAAATAAAATAAACAAATAAATGGAAAGGAACGGTACATAAATATTAGAGAAATGAACATAGATAAGAGGAGAAAATAACACAAAGTAAGCAATATAATAGTATTAGAATTGCAATGCAGAGTCAACAGATGCATTTAAAAAATAGCTGCAAAAATTCGTATAAATATTAAAAATAAATAAAGTAGTAAACACTTTGAATCACTGCCCGAGATTGACAATTTTTAAAATTTCAAAATTTCTACGAAAAAACAAGGCGAATATTGAAGGTTCGCTGTAGTTGAATTGTTCATAATAGTGTTAAATAGTTGAAGTGTGTGGTTCATTTCTCTGTGGCAAGATATTTTTTCACGGTTTTTGAATTTGACATCAGTAATATAACAATGCGATACCGTAATCTGTAAAGCAGCTAACTCAATTTTTCTAAAATGTTCAGGAGCAACAAAAAACAGTTTAATTTTGTAATTAAACGGATTACGAAAATTCCAAAACACAGTTGTTTATGCAAATGGAGAAATTTTATTGATATTTTGATGTATCTTATTGTATCTTATTTGGAGTTAGCTAAATTTCTTTATCAAAATTGTACAATATTATAGGGAGTTAGCTGATTTTCCATTATAGTGTAGTGATTATGATTTCCGCGGACGTCCTCTATTTCGTGTCATCAACACTTGTGTCAGGTGAAGGTATTGAAGGTTTTTGCAAATATTTTATTTATTATTTTAAAACACGTGTTTTAAAATCGATGGGAATTTTTGGCTTTTAGTCTATCATAGAACAATAAAAGAGGAAAATAATGGCATCAAAAATGGTTTCTTTGACCTTGGATGGAGTTAGCTGCTTTGCAGATTAAGAATCGAATGGTAACTCATTTTCCCGTTAAGAGAAAGTTCTGAGTTCGATTGTAATAGTGCGAGGGGTGTGTATGATGTTATGATGCTATTAGAAGGATGATGTGGGAATGGTAATCCGCCTCCGTTGTCGGTTTACTATTCTGCGTTCGAGTAGGCGTTCGCTATTCTGCGTTGCGAGATGTAAGCAGCTTGTATTAAGAGAAAACGAAAAAAGAGCGAGAGATGAGTATTCACATTGAATTTATTTAAAATAAAATAAAAAAAGGTAGATATTTACTGATCGATTATCGTGGAAATGGAGTGTATTACAAAAGCTGCTGACGAGTCCGAAGCCAAAGAGAAAGTGAGCAGCGAAGTTGGGGAGCTCGCGATGCTGACGACTCTTGATTAGGGACGAGAGAAAATGCTAATCTTGACTCACTGGTGTGATTGTGATTGGTATTCGATAATATCAGTGATTAAAGACTGTGACTGTGATCACAGTTACATTATTAATGCGCATGCGCCGCACGATATCACAATACATGAAATTAACAACTTGCGTAAAAAACATATTCTATCATTAATAACTAATATGTATCTAATTTAATATCATCACAGAGAGAATGTTAGTTTATTTTTCGGGTCAAACTCTCATTGTCGTTGTCAAATACGTAAAACGTTTTGGCAGAAACTACTAGATGGCGCTGATCACGAACTATAACGTCATTCCTTCATGAATATTTTCGTCTCATATACACATGGCCGAATCATGGTTCACAATCAAATATAAAAAAAATTAATCACGAATCACAATATTCCCAGATATTCAATCACTCATGGAGAGTGTGACTCAAAGATATCAGTGATTGACTCACGGTTAGTGATTTTGAGCTCAGCACTACTCTTGACTCTCGTCTTTGATTAATTTTCGATTTATTATTTCCGTTTCTAGGTGATTTGTTTGAAATGAAATTGCTCTCCGGTAGTTAATACATATTCCTATCTCTTAGAAATATCAAATTAAACATTTTCAGGACATAGGTTTGGAGTGCAATATAATATCTGATTCCATCGAGACCTCTCTTCCCTGGGGAAACGTTTTCGAGACCAGCCAGAGAGTCAGGCAGACGGTGACCGAGGAGGCTATCAAGATCGGGGCCCTGGGGTCGTTGTGCATGATGAGGATAGCCCAGATCTACGACGCGGGCTGTTGCCTGTATACTTACTTCGGTCTGAGGATTCACAAAGACGCTGACGTCATAGCTATTATACTGCACATGCACAGCGTCATTAGGGAAACGGTGTTATCCTTCGGAGGTGAGGAAAATGTTACATTATTACCATTCATTTCATAATTTGACCCAACTGAGACAGCGAATCTCTGAGACTAGGTGTGTACACGGTGTTTTCAAAGATTATCATCATGGGTTAATTTATTTTGTGGACACGCACTATTAAATAACGTGTCCAATAAGCCTTGACGCGCGCGAGAGTATAGAAAACTGTCGATCGTCATCGGTTGGTTTAATATTCTCTTCATATAATGGAAAACACTTGATTTGATGAGTAATCACAGTAATTTTTTACTGCAGTAACTTTTTATCATCGCCCGTGGTAAAAAACGATTGCGGGTTGTTCGAACTTACTATAATCAAAGATAATCTCGCTTCATAGAGTGTGTAAAGATGAATAATTATTAAATATTCACCATTAGAAATACATACAATTTTATGGTTTTATTCGTCTCTGTGTTCGAAATCTGTCACTTCTGATATAAATTGTATCATTGAACGAACTTTCATCACTAATATTGAGAGATATTGAATGATTCATTGTCGTTTACTGCAAGTTTTACAGTATTATTGTGACAGATGACTTTTAAAACAGCTGTGAAGGGTCCGCCATTTTTACCATTCGACATTGGAGAGTAAAATTAGTTTACTATTGAATGAACATATTTTTGATGAGAGAATATTTTTTTACCAACGGTCGAACAACCCGTTTTCGCAAATAATTATACTAAAGTAACTTTTTTTACTGTAGCAGAAATTGACCATTGATCAAATACCCTCGTTTATTTCGCAGGATCGGTGTCTCACCACCACGGGATCGGGAAACTCAAGATGAAATTCTACGAGACTTCGGTGTCGGCCGTCGGAGCGGACCTGTTCAGGGCGACCAAGGCCAAGCTGGATCCGAACAACATCTTCGGAGTTTCAAACATGCTGAAACATCAAACCGAAGGCGCTGGTGCCATAAGCAAGCTTTAGTGGCGCTGCGCTAAATCGTGTGAGGATTGATTGTTCACCAAAATAATGTAATAATTGCGATACCCTTGTTGTAGATGTGTCTAAATAAATACCTCAATGCCATTTACTACACAATTAAAGCAGAGAGGTCACTTATAGTTGGAATCACGGTTTAATCTCAGTTTTATAGAGTTATACAAACAGAGGCGGATTTATAGAGTAGTGCAAGCTCCCGAATATTATATTTTATATAAGGAGTTTATTCGGGTATGGGTGATTCGTTGGAGCTCCTTAGGTGGATAGTTAGTAGGACTCCACCTACGCGCCAACATCTCATACCTCGTGTTTTGCAGTTCTGTTAGTCTGTCCGTGTAAGTGTGACTCAATTCATTTTGTGTCTCGTCCACTGTCCCTCTTTTGGGAGTGTTTTTAGATGAATGTCTGCCTTGAACTACTGCACCTTAATTTTCCATCTGTATGTAAAACTATGTTCTATGGATTTATGTTGTATGATTTTTTATTAACAAAGACAGCACTTAAGGGACGCTGGAGGGTCTAAATTTAAAAATATTTGCGATAATTGCTAATAACCACATTGAATTTCTTCTTTTTTTTTGTTTTGCATATAATTAAATATGTTATTGAATGAAAATCGCGTATTTTATGAGTGCGATCGAAAAGGAGGCCCTAGCTTCTAAACCGGTACCGGGAAAGGGTGAGTCCCTCCCCCCACCCCTCCAGCTGACCCTTTATAAAAGGGTTTCCGAAACACTGAAAAGAGAAGACTTTACAAAATAAGGCCAAGAAACACTGTTTTAACTCAAAAATACTGGTTGTGTTGGCTCGGCTTCAGCATGGTTATTTATTAATGCATTGGTAATTATATAATACAAATGTAAAGATATGTTTGGACTGAGCCCATCTCACTAGAGAAATTCTGTGCTGATTATTGATTGAATCAGGGTGGTACCAGGGGCTTAACACGGGCGTAGGCAAGTAAGGCGGTCGGAAAATTCTAAAGGGAAGTAAATTAGCGACAGAATATAAATATTAGAGTTATTATCCCGCATGTAAAAAAGCTGAAAATAAATATTGAAAGGCACTTTAAGGGTATATCACTGAAAAAATAATATATGTTGGGAAAATTCGGCAAAAAGCGGCCTCATTGCATTCTTTCACCATAAGGCTAATGGACTCGGTCATAAAACAATATAATTTCGAAAAGTAAGATGAATTTAAACAATTTTAATTTGGTTAGGGGTAGATTATAAATAGTTGGGGCGGCATCCTAAAGTTAGCCTAAGGGCGGCACTTTAGCTACGGACGTCACAGGTTATTTAATTTTCTTATTTTATGGTTATCTCAGTTCTTTGATGAGAAAACTGCACATTTCAAAACTACAGTCGTAATTAAAATAAAGCTAAAATAAAGCTAAAATTGATATTAAAAAATTTAGTCTTCTAGTATTTTCATGTCAGTGGACGCCATTTTACGCAAAATTGTAATATTTTTTACCTAGATGTGTAATAAAATATTTATGTATTGATCAGTAGTTTTATTGCATAATTCGGTTCTATGTTTAACTAACTAAATAACTTACTTACTTAACCATTGTTATATTGTTTCGATAAGTGATCTCTCCTACAGTCCGACCAACGTAAATTGGCAAACGGTGGAGGACGCCACTGTACTCATACTGAACCTTATGAAGCGGGAACGGCCGCGCGCGGACGGAGGGAGTGTTAGTTCGAAAAGTCATCGCTCGCCAATTTACGTTGGTCGGACTTATAAGAGTGATTTATTTATTTGGGTTTGTTAGTTGTGGTAAACTAAGTAATAATGTTTATTAAAGAGAACACATTCTCATTGTGAAGTTGTAATTATTCAGAACAGACGGTCTGTGATATTTTTAATACTAATTAAATGTATTAATTAGAAAGATATACATATAAATCAATTTTATCGAAAGATATTGTTGTTACGCTACCGGGATTCGAACTTGGATCTCTTTCCAATCCGTTAATTCTGGCGTCTGCTATCGGTTTACTCGAAGGTATTTGAGATTCCGTAAAAACAAAGTAGATGGTTTTCAAATAATAGAACGATAGAAAAGTGTAACATATCGGTTCGAAAATTTGTCGTTAAAAGTACTGGCGCTGTAGCATAGTTGGATAATGCACCCTCCCCGGTTTAATTAATAATGTTTACTTTTTTAAGTCGCAAATTTACAAGTTCAATTCACAATTAGTTTTTTAAACATCTTTATCATAATATGAATCAGGAGCAACCCCGACCTCTCTCGATCCACCTCTATTAACGATTTTGTCGGTCTATGTTCAAAATATTGTAAAGTTTCTTAGTATTTAGTGTCTGTTCATGTTTTGAGCTACTAGAAAGAGAAATCTTCTGAAGTGGAAAAGATTTGTTGGTAGCTGGAATCTCGACTCTCAACTCTTAACTAAAATGTAACGAAAACAAAGTAATTTATTAATGTGTATAACTAATTAGTTTATTATATAAATTTGTAGACAGACTACAAGTGGCGAAAGTAACTTGAGGAGGCCAAATATAGTCCAAAGTTTTTAGTGGTGAGGCAACTGATCAAGGTCCAAGAAGAGAATGAGTTTTTGTACCGACGTTAAATCTTCAGGAAAATTCTTTACGCTAGTAATAAATTTGCACTTTAATATGTTTTTTTAATTTATAATTCTGGTGGGCATTTCGTTTCAGTTGAGGCAGTCACCGTTGTCTAGAAAATGCTAAAAAAAAATACTCACGAACTATGAAGTCTAAATGCTAAACGATAACGATTTGTTTCACCTGTTCTGAATAATTACAACTTCACAATAAGAATGTGTCCTCCTTTATAATACACAAGTTGTATCAACGTGTCCAAAATTTAATAAAAATGAATTGTTAACTGAGGCGTCTGCTATCGGTTTACTCGAAGGTATTTGAGATTTTGTAAAAACAATGTAGATGGCTTTCAAATAATGGAACGATAGATGTATTAATTTGAAAAGTGTAACATGTGGATTAGAAAATTTACTGTCTGCTGTAGCATAGTTGGATATTGCACCTGATAATTCTGGCATCTGCTAACAGATTACTCAAAGATATTTGAGATTCCGTAAAAATAAGGTAGATGGCTCTTTCAAATAATGGAACGATTAAATGTATTAATATCAAAAAAGATAACATATAGGTTCGAAAATGTGTCACTAAAAATATTGTCGCTGTAGCATAGTTGGATATTACACCTTCCCCGGTTTGGAAAGATATCCAGGTTCGAATCCCGGTAGCGCAACAATATTTTTAGATAAAATTGATTTTATATGTATATTTTTCTAATTAACACATGTATTTATTTATATATGTATATATTGACGTACATATTTTTGTTCTAACAGAGGTGAATACATAATAAACATAAGACATTCTCATAGTTTATTGTGTGGGATGGAGTAGACTTCACCTCTGATATATACAGCGTTGTCCTGGCTACTTTGCTAGACTGAAGTCTGTGTTAAAGTAGCCGGTTTTTTTTTTCGTGCTGTTGTGGTGTTATTTAAGTCGTCGATTTAATTAGATAGTTTTAAAAAATGAAATAGAACTTTATTATACAATTTTTAAGACATTGTATAAATGTATATTTCTTTACATAATCACCATTTAGTAGATGGTTTCTTTGAGAAAACCTAGGCCGATGTTTCGGCACGATAACGCGTGCCATTGTCAAGGCGTTGCCTAAAATAATTACTGTACACCCGTACTTTTCTGCAGAATCTCGCCTGTTACAGTGCCGAAATGTTGACTTAGAAGAGACGCCAGTTCGAATAATTGATATCGAATTAAAATATTATTATTAAATACTTGCGAGGTAGGTACTTGCTTATGTTGGATGAGCAAAACTAAGTTGATTAATTTATATTTAAAAAAAAATGGAACATTTATATGGACGCTATAGTAATATTTTTTCATAACCACTGTATAACGACTGTATGCTCACGGGCCATTATTTAAAGTACTAGTTGTGCACATTATAATTATATAATATACGCGTTTGAGGATATTATGTGCAATAATCTTGGATGCCGCAATTAACATAGTGTTATCTAACAGTCGAAATATATTTCTTATAGAATCGATAAAAAATGTTGGACTTTGCATATGAAATAATTATCTAGAAGCGTAAACTGAAATAAGTTTTTTTAATACAAATTAAATGCGTCAATCAGAAAGATATACAGGATGGTTCAAAAATAGTGAGAACATCATCGAAACCTTGTATTGCATAATCTAGTGGGTTAAAATCTGGACTGTTCAATGGCCACATGCCTGGTGAGATGAAATTAACATTCGACGAAGAAAGTTGATTGTATTTCTGGCTGTGTGTAATATTATCTATCTATACTCCACGTTTTGTTTTGAAACTTCTTGATCATTTTCCTAGCATTTCCCGACATTTTACAATTCGCAATTTTTTGTTGATCAGAATACGGTCTTCTGCAGTGATTTTTGTCATTCTGGGCAACAATTTGAAAAATTAATAATCAAAACTGGCGACCGAAAATTGTCGAAATAAAACGTAATATTGGTAAATAGGTAAGTAAATAAATTAGTAAACTATTTAAGCTATTGTTGATGTAGTTAAATTTACATTTTACACACTTTTTTTGGGCCACCCTGTACATAGAGATAAACTCAATTTATCGAAAAAATATTTTGGCTTCCACCGATAATCAATGTGCGGAACAAGATATAATATAATAATCGTAAGGTAATCGCTAAGGCCTATAGACTCCTCGGTTTCATTGCTAGAACGTCTAACCCATTCCAATCCCCTTTTACTCTTATCATCCTATATTTCTCATTTGTACGCAGTCAACTTGAATTCGGATCGGTAGTTTGGAACACACATTATTCCACCTACAGCGACCGACTTGAAAATGTCCAACATAAATTTTTAAATATATTAAATTCACGTGCTCGCTTAGACATTAAATCTCATTCAGAAAGTGAGTGTTACCATAAAATACCCCCCCTCTTAAATAGAAGAAACACTCAAGATTTAACCTACCTCTATAAAATTTTAAATAACTTAGTTGACTCGCCCTATTTATTAGAACAAATAACTTTCAACTGTCCAACGCGACAAACACGATCAAATAATTTTTTTTACCCAAATTTGAGTAGAACTAATTACATAAAAAATTGTTTTATTATCCGCTCTACATCAAAATATAATGCCGTAAATTTTTCTAATAACATGGACATTTTCAACGATAAATTGCTTCCTTTTAAATTTAAACTACGCCAACTTTTCAATAACTATTAACATAAACTGTATATATTGCATTCAATTTCCCTCCCCTCCTTACCCTTTCCTCTTTGTATGTTCAGTTTAAAATCACTCTTTTATTTTTTTTGTTTTTCTTCTTTCAGTTTATTAGTATTATTATTTTTTTTATTAATATATACTAGTTTTTAGTTTATTGTGTTTACTTTTATGTAAAAGCATTTTTGTTTATCAGTCTGCTATTTTTTAGTTTATTATGTACTATGTATTTAATTTCACTGAAACTTCACTGGTGTTATTTTTATATATTATGTAATTATCAGTTATTATTGTTACACTGTTTGTTTCTCCAAAAAATAAAAAATAAATATTATCAAACATTATACATATATTATATTAATTTACGTAAGAACCGATTTTAATTGCAAAAAAACACCACCTCATCTCCTCTCTGTTGCAGATAGCAGCCATTATCTTCTTCCACGCCTTAACTTTATTGGAGAAACGTGATATCTTGGATGAGGGCATTTTTTTATGTTATATATATATTCCATCGGGATATTATATCATTTTAAAGATGGACCAATTACATTTCCCCATCTACCATAGTTAGTGCCATCATGGCCGATAGTGGTCGCTACGTTTCTATGTCTACGTTTATGTTTCAACTAAACAGAATAAGAATGCCACTATAATTATTAAAGCAATATAATAATGAATTTCCGCATTGGAATATAGATTCTTCTATATAATAAGCATAATCTAGGCTTAAGCCTATCTGCTAGTTGTATAATAATATTGTAAGAGAATACATTGGAATATTATCCATATAATGTTATAGAAATACATAAGTTATAGGATAATACTGTATGATCATATTTTGACAACGTCCGACAAAAAGAGACGCTTGGAAAGTGAAGGTATCGTACTGAATAAGACCGAACCTGAACGAATCTGACCGAGTCTGACCAAAAGTGACCGAATCTCACCGAACCTCACTGAAATTGACGATATCTTACCGAGCCTTACCGACTTTGATCAAATGTGGTATCTTACTGAACCTGACCGATCGTCACCGAGTTTGATATCTTACGGTATCTTACCGAACCGAAGTTAATCAAATCATGTCTGCAAGGCATATACTACATGGAGCTTGAAAGCAAGTGAGTGACAGAAATGGACGCATTTGAAACGCGATGCTGGAGACAAATGCTAAAGATTCCGTGGAGAGCATTGTGGTCTGTTGACTATCTCGAGATGCAACCTTCGATTATTTACAGCACGTCTCTGCAGAAAAGATGATAACCTGGAGTGGTTAATGATAACCGGAAACAAAAACGGACTGAGTGGAAGAGGACGATCTCCTTCTCACCGGATTAACCAAGTAAAGGAAGCCCCTTAATTGCTTATTTGGCATCAGAGACATAAAAGACATCCGAGACATAGGCGCATTGTTTATAATTGGATTTAATAGAGCTACTCCGGGGAGCCAGTATAATTTATATGATTTTTCTCTGCAAGTTTAAGAAATATTAATGTTTTGAAATATTTTGAAAGTTGACAAAAGTGTACTGAATTGTACAAATGTTCTTTATCACAAAATATTTCTCTTCTTCGTCTAAAAAACCCGATTTTATGAATTATTGATTTTTTCATGAATATAAGTGGCCTGCGCCTAGACATTTGCAATCTACATAACACTGGCGTTAGTGATTTGTTTTCCACAGGCGCATTGCTTGTAATTTGATTTAAAAGAGCTAAACTGCGAAACCAGCATGATTTGTATGATTTTATCTGTGAGTTTGAGCAATGTGTTTTTTCACTGAGCGAAAATTTTTATCACACGCTAATGCACCAAAATGTTTTTTTTCCAGCAGATCGCTTATAGCTAGAAAAATTCTTGGATCATTAAGTGCATGGGCTATTAGGATTATGTAAATAAATCTGATAGATTGTGTCATATCGTATTTTAAATTAAATCTACGTTTTGGAGGAATATAGGTATTAAAAAAATGTTTTCATTGTAAGCAACACGCTTCACACACATTTGCCATATTTGAATAATCGCAAGTCTTTGCTAAAAATGTCATTAATACAGTAATTAAAGAATCAATATCATATTATTATTTATGTGGGAATAGTTTGTGGTTGATGAGGAAAATTATTTTTTGTTGACCCCGGAGTACTAACGTACCATAGATGTATGTACCATAGACAAGGGTTTAAAAAAATATATTTAGATTTTCTCCTCTGCTTCTGATTGGTTGCTGCTGGTAAATACATGACGATCTGTGTCCTCGGAATAAGACACCTGCTATGAGTCTTAGTATCATGTACACGCGTTGAAATAAACTCTAAGATTGGAAGGACCGACTCGTGTACATGACGTTAGATATATCCAGCGGTGGGCTGTCAAAACGTTAACAAGGGGTTCGCTTAATCTCAGAACTATTCGCGGTGTTCCGGAGAAGGGGTGGATTTTTTTACATAACATATTTATATTATGTAGCAATACGCAATATACCATGAAATAATTTATATCAATAGTTGAAAAATGTTACCTAAGACTTAAAAACTTATCTAAGATTACCAGAGTGAAGAGTTCCAAAAAAGACGCAGAAATTTTTTATATTTACTACTATACTTTTCGTTTCAATTTCATGTTTCATGTTAGAACACTGGATTGAAACTCAACTTCTTCTTAAAACTGTGCTCAATTACGGTAAAGGAAAAAAATATGCACGTGTGAAGTATGAAGGATAATCGTTCAAAGCATCGTTCACAAAAATGTTGCGTTGAACATCTAAGAACATCTGAAAGCAATATATGTCAAACATCGGCGTTTTTAAACATTGTCAGTCTATAGACAAAAAAATGGCCGAAAAAAGTATTTTACGAGAAATTTCAAAAGACAACGAAGCTTTATGATTTATAATATATATAAATACTGATTTGATCTAAGAATATTGTTTTTTCTTAATTTAACAAGGGACTCGCGCGAGCCCCTCCAAACCCTCTGGATACATATATTTATTTTGATAAACAAGCAGAAGTGATGTGAATTGAAAGCCATGTCGGTCCTACGAATCTCAAGCGTCGATCTTTAAGTTGATCTCTTATTCTGATACTTATTTCAACTAAATCTTTAATTAATAATAATGGTAAATAAAACCAGCGATTAGCAAATTTCTAAACTTCTAGAACTGAAATTAAATTAAATCTTTAAATAATTAAATTGAATCATTGGAAATATTATAAGCTTCTATGTTTTCTTGTCTTTCTAGAGACAAAACCAGTTCACGTCGTTCGATCTGATAGCGATATTCGACATGTTTATACAAAAGTCATATAAAAGCACCATACAATCTTACAACAATCTATTTTGAAAATAGCAGTGGCGTGCGTTAAGCACAAACTTAGGTTACGCTGTTACCGATGATGTTAAGTATATAACAGGTATACTAGGTATCAAGAAGAATTATTCTAATTTTGAGAAAATTTTATCAATTAAAATTTAGAATATAATTGGGGATTTATTTCATTAAAAAGGCAAGATCTTCCGTATTCTGCTTTCAATTTCGTTTAAAATATTGTCTACGATTTCTCCATCGGACAATGAATTAAAAATATTTCATTAACAGTGCTAAAAATATATATTTTAATAACTAGCTTTATAAATCACCATGTCCGAAATTACAACAAAAATATTTTTTTTTTAACATTTCATTTAATATTGGTATCGTCATCGTGTAATCTTCCGTTTGGGCAACTAGAATTAGGCCCCTAGATCGTGCGATTTAACGGACTTCTTTCTCTAGAGTTTTTTGAAGTTAAAAGTTTATGCCGATCAGCCAAGCCTTGAAGGAGGAGATTAGATGTTGTATCACTGAAACCCAGCCACGGTGATTGTAAATTTTGTTAAATTACATAATTCCCACGTGTCTACTTTATGATTAAATCAAAATTGCGGTATTTTCTAAAAAAAAAAAACTGTTTTATTTAAAATAAAAATTTTCCGTTCTTATTGGGACACCCTATATTATGATAAAGTAATTATGCGTACGTACAGTTGGTGATAGTATTCCAGGGTTATGCGTTTAAATAAGAGGTTGTCTCCTATGACAATATAATGTAAACAATGTCCGCTATACTTACAATATCAAGTATTAAATCTGAGACATATTTACGCAAGTATATTTGTTCAAATCATATTTGTCTTCTCCACCTAAACAGCCTTCAAATATTAATATTCAATACTGGTTCTAGAATGTTCCACTGACCGTTTATTTATTCACAATTGAAAAGATGCCGTGTATCTTTCTAAGTGATTCGTTTAATTTCTTTTATATGGATAATGGGTGAATTGCGTCACACTCGTTCGACATTTTGATTCCATAAAATAAACATATCACATGTCTCAGTCACTCGTATCGTACCATACCTGCATAGAAAATGTTTTTCCGGTTCGAAAAAAATGTTCATAAATTTTAAATACAAATTAAATTTATTAATTAGAAAGATATACAAATAAAATCAATTTTATCGAAAAATACTGTTGTTCCAATCCGACGAAGGTGCATTAACCAACAATGCCACAACAGATAGTACAAAAAGACGACAAATTCTCGAACCTATATGTTATACTTTTCAATTTAATACATCTATCGTTCCATTATTTGAAAGCCATCTACTTTATTTTTACGAAATCTCAAATACCATTGAGTAGTCTGATAGGAAATGCCAGAATTAACAATGAATTTTTATTAAATTTTGGACACATTGATACAACTTATATATTATTAAGGAGAACATATAATTAGTATTTAAAATATCACTGACCTATGTTCTGAATAATTACAACTTCACAATAAGAATGTGTTCTCCTTAATAGTTCATAAATTCAGTAAAATTATAAAATCTCTTCAGTGGAGAACCGAACCCTGGTCGGGGATACTAACTATTGTATTGCTGATGGTTATGAATGAGGTGTGAAAATAGACGTTTATTTTATTCTCAAGCTCTTTATCAATACACGCTTGATATAATTGAATATAACCACAACGGGCAAATATTTCTTAAATAAAACTAAATATTAAAAATTAATTAGTCTGAGATGGAAAACTTTTAACAAAATATTAATTCATTACATAACGACATACAAGTACAGAGTGGCCAAACTTGGACTGACTGATGTAAAATGCATATAACTTTTGTTATTTTAATATTTATTTAAAAAATATATTATTACATGAAAGTGTACTTTGTTAACTTTTTTTAAATCTATGTGTGGAAACTAACACCATTTAAATGACCTCCATTTTCTTGTTGACAAATAATTGCTCTTTCTAAAGTATTTTGCATTACATTACGCAACGTTTCTGTCTCCAAATTTGTTATTTCTGCACGAATATTTTATATAAGCTCCTGAATCGTTGCTGATTTGTTCATGTAAACCCACAAAAAGAAATCAGGCGCCGTCAAATCTGGGGAACGGGGAGACCAAGCAAACTCTGCATTTTTTAAAATTAGCTCGTCACCGAAAATAGATCGTTGCGAAACATAATAAAATTCAATAATTTTAACGCGCTCTTGCACCGTGTATGTAGTCATTATAAACTTTCATAAATTCTTTATTATCTGCAAAAAAAAAAAATAATTAAAAATAAACCCGACCAAAGTTATAAGTTTTTAAAAACAGTCAACCCAAGTTGGCCCACCCTTTATATATAAATAAGAACGTATTTAACAAAAAAAAAAACACTGTATTAGGTATAGTTTATGTAAAAAAAAAAAAAAAATGAAAGGTTATACTTTGTGAAATTATTAAAAAAAACTCACGGATGAGATGGCATAGTTTATAAACCTACTTAAAAATACATCAATGATAACTATTAAATCTAATAATTGGAGTTTGCGTCACAAATAACATGTTTTGCAGTTCTGGAAAGGCCTTCTGCGTGACACTAATTCTTACAATGTTGGCATCTTAGGCATCATTCTCTAGCTCGTGTATGACTAATATAATATAATTCGAGATAATAATAACTAATATAATATAATTTGAGACAATAATGTCTAATATAATATAATTCGAGACAATAATAACTAATATAATATAATTTGAGACAATAATGTCTAATATAATATAATTCGAGGCAAAAATAACTAATATAATATAATTCGAGACAATAATGACTAATATAATATAATTCGAGACATGCACGCTTTTCTTCTTCTACTGAAACCACTTTTTGCTCGTCACTGTCGGAAGATGATTCTAGAGTAGTTCTCTTCTTCATCTGCCGAGCAGACTCTTTAAGGACTTCAGAATTCTTCTTAACATCTCTTATCAACCTCTAGTGGTAATACAAACCTTTGTACTTCTGCAGCATCGTCGATAGCAGTATGACTTATGTAACTCCATACCTGTTCTCGGATCCAAAATACCCGACCCCTCAGAAGACAAGGTTCCATCTGACACCATCATTGTGAAGTTGTAATTATTCAGAACATTGGTCTGTGATATTTTAAATACTAATTAAATGTATTAATTACAAAGATAAACATATAAAATCAATTTTATCGAAAAATATTGTTGCTGCGCAACCGGGATTCGAATCTGGATCTCTTTTTCAATCCGGGAAAGGTGCATTACCAACTATGCTACAGCGACAGTATTTTGACGACAAATTTTCGAATTTATATGCTACACTTTTTCAAATTAATACATCTATCGTTTCATTATTTGAAAGCCATCTACATTGTTTTTACGGATTATCAAATGCCTTTGAGTAAACCGATAGCAGACGCCAGAATTAACAATTGATTTTTATAAAATTTTGGACACATTGATACATCTTATATATTATTAAGAAGAACATATTCTTATTGTGAAGTTGTAATTATTCAGAACAGACGGTCTGTGATATTTTAAATACTAATTAAATTATAAAGATATACATATAAAATCAATTTTATCGATGAATATTGTTGTGGTGCTACCGGGATTCGAACCTGGATTTCTTTTACAATCATATATATATATATATATATGATTGAATTTCAACACATATTAATGTACATATTGTTTTGAGTATGCAAATATGATCAGTTTTAAGGTCTCAACTTATTTTCAGTATTATTAATGACCACTGTGAGATGAGGGAAATTAAAAATAAATATAAACATTTTAAATTAACAATAATTATCATAAATTGAAATAAAGAATAATTAATGGATTTGGAACCGATTTCACGCAATAACTCGAATTAGCCCAAAATGTTATTTGGAACCTTGTTATTCTAAGGGGTCGATATGTTAAAAAGGGACCTGATGGACCTTTCGTTCGTACTTGTGCACCTTATAGATCAGTACTAGTAATAGATATGCTTTTTACGTTATATTTACATTTTTTATTTAATTTTCTTTTAAAATATGAATTAAATATATTAATTAGTAAGACATACATATAAGATCAATTTTTTCGGAAAATATTGTTGTTGGGCCACCGGGATTCGAATCTGGATCTCTTTCCTGACCGGGGAAGGTGCATTATCCAACTATGTTAAAAAGATAATATTTTTAGTGAAATTTTTGTGACCTTTTTGATATTAATACATTTATTTAATTGTTCTATTATTTGAAAAAGCCATCTACCTTATCGAATCCCGGTGGCGCAACAACAATATTTTTATATAAAATTAATTTTATATGTATATCTTTCTAATTAATATATTTAATTAATATTTAAAATATCACACACAACTTCACAATAAGAATGCGTTCTAATAATTTTATTTTTCTGTATTACATTTTTAATTTAAAATAATATGTACGTATGCATGTACCATTATGCAGTGATATGTAACATAAACATGTGAAAATACAAAGTAATAAGGTATAAAATAACATAAATAGAAATAGTTAGCAGTAGGTATTCATTTTTAAAAATATTTTTAATATACATGGATACAAATATAAACGAAAACAAATTAAATAAATGAGTCGGTTACTTTTGAACCATCCTATAATCAAAACTGAAAAAAATGTATATTTGAATGCAGTTTTACTAGGAAAAAATGATTCTAAATGGTTTATGTCGCTGGCTTGTAAGATCAAATAATGTGAGTGACAAACACCTCTAAAATATGCGTGTTAAGTTACAAACACCTCTAAAATACGCGTGTTAAGTTACAAACACCTCTAAAATATGCGTGTTAAGTTACAAACACCTCTAAAATACGCGTATTAAGTTACAAACACCTCTATAAATGGTATTGAGTGGCAAATACGTCTATAAAAATTATAAATTTCTCAAAATCGATAACATATTTCATTTTCTACAGTATTGATGCACATACAACATATCTTCAAAATATCTCAAGAAGCATTTAGTTAATAATTCAATTTTTAAACGTTTAATGTGATTTCTGAGTTTTGTTAAAAATCCGTTATTAAATATTCTAAGACTTAAAACCTAAAAATATATATTTATAAAACATTTACACTCAGTAACTACAGTTATATTTATAGGCGGCTATCAACGCCATCATTGTCATCTGTGTTGCTGTCGTCATTTTGTAAATTTATTGTCAATGGCGCTGATTGGTCTCACAAAATAGCTTATTTCAGATCGGCCTCTTGTAGCTCTTCAAAGTGACTCATCGGCTGTGCATACGACGAGTGGCAATTATCGACAAAGCGTCTCTACCGATATTGTAATTTATGACCAGAGTTGTCCGATAGTTTGGAACCGAGTATAGTGCACGCCACTGCGTTTTATCTGCCTTCGAAGTTTGATAGCATCGCTCCCAAAACAGCACCTTTTGCCCGCCGTTATGCTGATGTTGATTTTCCATATTTTAGGTGTCAAAATAAATACGACAGATGGTTCCATCGATGTGGTCCGAGGTGATATATTGCACTCGAGATCTGCGCGTCTCCTAGTCAAATGTGGCCAGCCAAACGAGACCATAGCTTCTCCGCTGGTCCTGGCGATGTCGGGCAAATGTGGCGGTGCGGGCAGTGCCGGTTGTGAGGAGGCGTTTGGGACGAAGCCGACTGTAGATGTGAAGGACAAGTCTTCGTATCCCAGGAAGCAATCCAGAGGACATAATGGGATCAGGGTTAAAGGAACTGTGCCAAAAAATAGGTGAGTTGATGTTCAATTTGGGGTGAAATATTAAAATTTTTGATTTGCCTTCAGATTTCTAACCCTAGATTTTTAAAATGTGTAGTGCAGTTTTTAGCCAATAAGAAAAAAACACGTTACAGACACAGGATAAGTCGTTTTATTTAATGTATTATAACCATCGACTTGGCTCAAGACCGGGAGGAGTGGAGAAGCGGTGGGTATCAAGAGACGAAGAAGATCCGTTTTACCTGACGCGGCACTGAAAACTAAGTTTTACGGAAATTAGTAGAAAGAAGACAGAAATTGCTGTCTGTTAGTCTATATGTATATATTTTTCAAGAGCACATTATTATTGTGAATTGCAGTTTTCCAGAACATAGTTCTGTGATATTTTAATACAAATTGGATGTATCAATTATAAAATCAATTTATCGAAAAAATATTTTTGTTGCCGCCCGGAATCGAACCAGGAACTCTTCGTATCCGTGGAAGTGCGCTGACCTATTACACCATGTAAATATAGTAAGTTAACGACAAATCTTCGAACTTATACGTTGCACTTTATAATTAATACATTATTTGAAAGCAATCTACTTTATATTTACTAAGAATCTATTTGAGAACCTTTGAGTAAAAGCTCATAGGAGATACCAGAATTACATTAATTACTAAAATGATAAATTAATTTAATATGTATATCTTTCTAATTAATAAATTGAATTTGTATTATATATATTTAGCCACTGTCAACTATTATAATAAAGGATGTCCAGCGGAAAATTTTCAAGTTTAATATTAAATATAAAAAAAACTATAATGTTATTCTCATATTTTATTTATACAAAATGGAGTTTAACGATGCGGATTTTACGTTTTATTAACAATATCGTTTAAATACCGTCCATTTATTCCAACACTCTTGGAATCGGACTCTTGAATTTGCGAACAAGCGAGAGCAAAGCGTTGGTTCAATGGCAGCAACTTTAAGACAGATATTTTCTTGTAGGGCCTCAATTGTTCGAGGATTGTTGCAGTAAACTCTTGACTTGAGGTATCCCCACAAAAAAAGTAACACTGTGTAAGGTCCGGTGACCGAGGTGCCCAGGGTATGTCTCCGTACTTGCTGATTGATTTATTGGGAAAATTCCCTTCAGCTTCTCTGTTGAAACTCTATCTGTGTGAGGAGTGGCCCCGTATTGTTGTTATGTTATTGAACCCGGGAAAAAACTATAGTTGCGGTACCAAAAACTCGTCGATCATTCGGCAATACACGTCAGCAGTGACTGTCTCTTGCTTGTTAAAAAATAAGGGCCAATTATCCCTCGGGCAGAAATTGCACACCACACTGTCGTTTTTGGACAATGCAAACGTTTTTGATGGCATTCCCTAGGGTTGTCGGGGCACCAGTATCTCATGTTCTGTTTATTAACATAGCCATCGATATGAAAATGTGCTTCGTCTTTAAAAAATATGTTTCCAAGCGTTCGTGCTGTTCCAAAACGTTCCAGCATCGTTCTCGCTAAGGTTTCATGTAAATAATCCCGCAAATCACGCGCGTCGAACAATACCCTTCCCACTTACCTCACCCACGTTCGCGAGCAATTACAATTTAATCTTTAAATTTTTCCGCTGGACACCCTTTACTAAAAGTTAAATTTAAAATTAGATCTTTGTTTTTTCAAAGCGTTAAGACCGTTGCTTACATTTTCAATTGATACGGTATTCAGAAACACGACGCTACGTAGTTTCTCGCTCTGTGAGTCTATGTGTAAATAATTGGACGTGGCGTGGATAGATCGTCTATGACACCGCGGAGTAATAAACTCGACCTCACTTAAATAGTCACAATATTAGCACTAATAGAGAAGCAAACATTGATGTGTACTTACGCATCGTACACGTTGCGTGCATCATTCCAACTTGTTGTAACATTACATTTGCAGACACGAATCGCCTTTGCAGACACGAATCGCCTTTGCAGACGCAAATCGCCTTTGCAGACACGAATCGCCTTAGCAGACACGAATCGCCTTTGCAGACACGAATCACCTTAGCAGACACGAATCGCCTTTGCAGACATAAATCGCCTTTGCAGACACGAATCACCTTAGCAGACACGAATCGCCTTTGCAGACATAAATCGCCTTTGCAGACACGAATTTGCCTTCGACTTACCTATTCATATTCAATTTGCATCAGTTCCCAGTTCAGAGGCCGAAAAATGCGTCAAAACTCTTCAAATCACTCAGTTTGCTTAAAATTCATAAATTATTGTACTTTGGATTAATGGTTAAATATTTTTTATAGTAACGACGTCTCTTTACATCATATATCAATACACCATTACACGCAGTGGCGTGCAGTAGGTATAGATTTAGATTATGCTCTTACCAATGATATTATATAATCATATATACTTTTGTTTAACCAACGCTTTTAGACATAATAAATCCGTCGTTTATACGACTCATCCATGTATTTATTTGTAATTTTAGAGTAGTTTAATGGTTTGCACGTAGTTGTAAGCCTTTCTAATGTTATTCTGTTAAAAAAACAGCATAGGTAACGACTCCATACGAAACGGATCAACCGAAAGGAATTTTTAATTCAGTAAATAGCAATTATATGACTTGAGTAATTCACTAGCTAAAAGATAGAACAGATTAACGTGAATAGCTCAATGCGGCGAATACCCAAAAGCGCCATGGATACAGAGGTGAGTTGTCGTGGTAGTTTTTAGAACTATGCAATTAAAGTCTCTACTGGAACACAGATGGCTTTGTTTCCTAGAATTTTTAGTAATGCACAGCTTTTTTGATTGTATGCATTGCACGCCCCTAATTACAATATCAATAGCCATCATTAATGTCGTTTTGTTTGTTTCCTACTTGTTTCATATTTTGTCATTTTGCTATTAACCACTCGAGTTAGTCACAGTTGCAGGTAGTTACTTACTTATCATCATGTCGTTTCCCCGCGGGCAGATAGGATAGAGTCTGTCCTGACACGCAATTCTCACCTCATCCACATTCATACATCATCCATTATCTGGTTTACCTGGTCGTGCCAAGTTTTCCGCTGTTGTCCTCTATTTCTGGTGCCATCAACACTTGCGTCATATATCTTTCTTACCATTCTCTCCTCATTTATCCATTCCATGTGACCAAACCACCTAGTGATCTCATTTCCACTGCATTCAGTCTACTTTCGTTTCTCTTCTGCTAGCTCCAGGACTCACTTTTACAGATCAGTGTCGGTGTCAGAACCATTGTGCAATCTCGGTTGACAAATTCCCGTTAGATATAATTCTACCCTCCGTCACCCTCCTTCAATATCATTCTCAGCCTTTCCGTTTCTATCAAACATACTTCCCAAATACACAAACTCATCTACTTGTTCCAAACATTCATCACCTCCAAGTATTTAGCACGGTGTCTTGCTTTCCTCCTTCTCGAATATCATCACTTTTGACTTGATAACATTCATCATGAGGTCGCTTTCCTTGCATACATCGTACATTCTACTCACCAGATTCTGTAGTTCTTGTTCATTATTCGCCATTAGTACTGCATTATCGGCGTACAATAAACAGCATACAATCAAATCGCCCATTTTTGCTCCTACATTAATACATTCCGGTCTGGCAGTTACCAGTCGCGATATAATATTCGGTACCTCAGTACATACAGAGATATAAAAGCATATAATTGGTTAAACAAGGTGTTTTTTCTTATGATTTATATAAAAGTATACGCTCGTTTTATAAACCAACTTGTTTTGGAGCTTCTTTAAAGCAATCAGCTGGTTGTGGTGATACAACTTTGAAGAGATGCTGAAATGAGTTGATATCGGAACGGACTCTTCAAACGCTGAAAACAGCGAGATGCGGGGAGTGATGGAGGAACAGTCTAAGTGATGAATAGAAATTATAGATATCTCATAAAGACGAAGCTATTTACAATATATAGGAAGTATGGGAGTATGGATATAACAAGGCTTACAACTTGTCTTCGGCTGGCTTAAGTGATCACTTTACACTTTACACAAAGTAACGTTCACCAATTCTACCCACGATCAACCCCCACGTCTAGCAATTTTTTTTTATTAAGTTATATAATGTTACCATATAGAAACATTTCAAGTATTTAACTACATCTTCGCTGTCGACATCTATGATTTGAAATTTGATATTCATTCCCCTGAAACAGCACAGATGTTACTAATGAGAATCTTATTTTTTTGAAATACAAAAGCTATATTCTTTATTTGTATACATGACGAATGATTAACATATTATACTAGAACACGCCTGAAATGTCAATATTATGTATTTATTATTTAGACCAGTATATTATATTAACGATATTTGAGTAAGTCCAAGAACACACAATTACTGGATTTTTACCTCCAAATGTTATTAAGACAAACTCTAGATATCTCACAAAGACGAAGCAATTTATATCATATTACATGGGAAGTACAGCGAAGTTGTTGTTAAATACTTGAAATATTTCTTCATGGTAAAATATATATAACATACAAAAATTTGATAGACGTGTAGGTTGATTGTGGGTACAATTGGTGAAAGTTACTTTGTGTAAAGTGATCACTTAAGCCAGCTTATAAATAGCTTCATAATAATAACAATGCCTTTGTAAGTAAAAAGCCAGTAATTATGTGTTCTTGGACATACTCAAATATTATTAAGACTATGATGCTCATGTAATGCTTGAAAATGCTTGAAGTTATTTGCATTGAGATGCTTTATATAGCACATAGCATAACATAAAGATAACATAACATAACAAGAAGGAGACGGTGCGGTTGAATCTTATCATTCGTCAGAATTTAAAAAAATAGAAAAAGCGTGGAACGATCGTGGAACACGTCTTTTCGGTCAGACAGTTCAGCGCAAAGTTAAATCATTAATCCTTACTTTGTGTTAGTGCCGTTTAAAAATAATCTTTTAAGTTTTTTAGCATTTGACTTATTGTCTCATGAATACATTCCATTCGCGGTTTACCAAAATTAATCTGCATATCTCCTTCCCTTTTCTCTCTCAGCTATCCTTAAGCACAAGAAAGAATGAAGATGTTGCAGTGATTAAAGTCTTCCAATTGCAGTGCCCTTGAAACTTTTGTACGGACAACTATCGTCGCTTCACTCCGCTAACGCTAATTAGTTAATCTTACCTTAATTCCGCTAATACATAATAATCTTTTACGCAAGTGTTAGTATACGCGCCGCAACGCTTGTATTTATGGTGGAGAGGAATCTATCAATGAACCTGCATCCGGCAGATGAATAGTAAGTGCCTTCTTTTCTTCCTCATATTTCGACCATTTTGTATGATAAACGGAATGTTTGGCTTCTAGTGATTCTGTCGGTTGTTACTGGGTGAGAATATTTCGCGCTGAATTCTGTATTGATATTTATCCGCTTTCGAGATAAATCTCCACGAGAAGTGACACGGGTCATGCAGCATTGTAACACCCCTTTCGTGAAGTATGCTATTACCATTGTATTTAGTCTTTTTTTTTGAGACAATTAAACATCTTGTATCAAAAATTTAGTACTGTTGAATTTTTTTATACCACAGCTTAATTATGCCAAAATCAGACTAGTTTTAACTGAATTATCGATTTATTAGAATCATTTGATGTTGTGTTGTTCCAGGGAAGAGATCGTGAAGTGGTTCGGATGGGGATACAAGGACTCGCAGTTCAGTTTGAGAGATGGAAAACTCACCTTCACTGGAGACAGGTGAGCTTCAAGTAACCAAAGAAAGCTCATTTCACCTATCGAAAGTTACACAAATGACTGGTGTACCAGAACTCCATATTGTTAAGTTAATACGATAACGGGTGATGGATTATCAAGAGATTTATTTAATCCAAAATGTTAGGTTTCGTCTAAAGTTCTTCATAATTATTTTTATTTTGTAAATTGAGTTAAAACACTGTTTTATTTTACTATATTTTATCGTGTTAAAGGTTAGAACGTTTTCGGGAACATCTTCACATTAATAATAATATAATTCAACTAAAATTAAAAGCACTTTCAGACAGTAATATATGGTGTGTTTGGAGTTAACGGAGGTGGGTGAAAGTGGTTTTAATTTTAGTTGAATTATATTATTGATAATGGGAAGATGTTCTCGAAAATTTTGTAACGTTTAACACAATAAAATATAGTGGAATAAACAGTGTTTTAACTCAATTTACAAAATAATCATGGAATCAAAACCTTTGAACAGTTAATTATTTTCAATATTAAAAAAATATATACATTTATTAGATATTTTAATAATTAAACTAAATTTAAAAATAAAACTTCGACTTTGGTATTTCGAGATGCAATTTTTAGAATTTGCGATATTTGAGTTCCAAGTACCTAATAGTAAAAAAATATACATTAGCATCAAACCAATGACAACATTACTATCACATCACTAGAGCCTCCGATGGGGTGATTTTCAGTCTTGGATTTCTAAGCCAGATTTGTCTTTGAGGATGTATTGTTCACTCCACCTTAGCTCTGGCCTTCTCAACCTCGTGAACCCTGTTGATATTATATTCAGCAACGATCATGTTGTAAAATGTAGTTAGCAGCTACAAGATTTCGTCAATCACGAAAGCTAATATATTATAGCTTTATTTGTTCACAGGTACCCAATATGTGACCAGCAGATCCCATTTTTCTTGGAATTCCTGAAAGACAAGTTGGGCATATGCGTGTCCGGAGATATGGCCATGAGCGATCAGTCACTGCCGCAAGAACACGAATACCCCAAGTCGAGGCTGAGTGCCGAAATGTTCAACTCGTTCAAAGAACTCGGCATTGACATATCCATAAAAAACATCGATAGATTTGTCCGGTCGCAAGGCCAATCGACGGACGAAATCATCAAACTCAAAGATAAATATCTCAAGAGAATACCTGACGCTGTTATTTGGCCAACTTGCCACGAAGACGTAGAACAAATTGTAAATTTAGCTAACGATAGAGATGTAGTAATTATTCCTTTCGGAGGAGGAACTTCAGTCACGAAAGCCGTAGAATGTCCTGAAGATGAACAGAGACCGATACTATCCTTGGATACTAGTCAAATGAATGAAATATTGTGGATAGACAACGAAAGTCTGGTAGTTTGTGCCGAGGGGGGAATAATAGGTCAAGATTTAGAAAGAGAATTAGGAAAAGTAGGCTATACCGTCGGACACGAACCTGACTCAATTGAGTTTTCGACGTTGGGAGGTTGGGTGTCCACGAGGGCTAGCGGGATGAAAAAAAATACTTACGGGAATATAGAAGACCTGGTTGTCCACGCGAGGATGGTAACGCCGAGTGGAACTCTTGAAAAAAGCAGTAGAGCGCCTCGCAGCTCCGCCGGACCCGACTTCAATCACATGATTCTCGGTTCGGAAGGATCTTTCGGAGTCATAACGGAAGTTTGCATTAAAGTGAGACCGCTCCCTTCCTTTCAGCTGTACGGATCTCTGATCTTCTCAGACTTTGAATCGGGAGTGAAGTGCCTGCGGGAGATAGCGAAACGGAGGTGGCAACCGGCGAGCATCAGGTTGTTGGACCACGAGCAGTTCCAGTTGGGAATGTCACTCAGGGGTACGGCGAGCCATTTTGGTTTGATCTTGGAAGGTTTGAAAATGGCCTATGTGGAGAAGATAAAGGGGTTCAATAAGAAAATTATGTGTTTGACCACTTTAGTGTATGAAGGAGATAAGAGTTCAGTGCTGAATCACGAGAAGAGAATCAATGCGGTCGCTTTGAAGTACGGAGGAATACCTGCAGGAAGTGATAATGGGAAGAGAGGCTATCTGATGACCTTCCTTGTGGGATATGTCCGGGTGAGTCCTAATGGTTACATTAAATTCCTTTTGTTTACTATATGAAAGAAAGTGATTTTTTTTAACAATCTGGTGTGGTGCTAAAAAAAAAGTCTATTTCATTGCGGATTAATTGATTTACTCCAAAATAATCAATTATTATTATACAAATTATAGATATCTCATAGAGACGAAGATATTTTAATATATTTAATAGAAATAATGGGTTTACGACCCGTCTTTGGCTGGCTTAAATGATCACTTTACACAAATATAACGTTCACCTTTCTCACCCATTAATCAATCTCCATATCTATCAAATTTTACAAAGTTGTATATATGTCAATATGTGGAAACACTTCGAATACAACTACACTATCGCCATCTATGAACTAAATTTGATATTCATTTCCCTGAAACAGCGTAGATTAGAATATAATTATTTAAAGCAATATTCAATATCAGTAAATGTTTTTTTAACACATTATACTAGAATACAGTATATTACTAACATTATCAAATCTATCTTTTGAAAAAAATATAGCTGCCTGAATCTGAAACGTTGTCTTGTTAGCAGGGGGATTATTATATTGAATGTAATATTTCTCTACCTCACTCGTTGCCCACTAGCATTCCCGCGCGTCATTTAATTGTGCTAACGTTTCGTATATTTTATAACAAGATAAAAAATATTTATTTGAATTCTTTGCAATGAAATTACAAAATATGATGTATTTGGCATAATTGCATTCATTTTATATAGTGTTATTTACCAATGTTGAATACCAATTTCGAATAAAACTTTTGGCGAATAAAGAGTGTATATATTGTATGGTCAGTTATCAAGTAAATTTATTTATTAACTTACGGTTGACACTAGATTTATTATTAAGATTATAGATTATAGATTTATAGAAGTTTGGCGAATAGACTGAAACTCGCGAGACAATCTTCCAGATGGCTGTTGGTCGCATGGTTATTGTTGCCTGGCGTCGGTACCGGGTGTATTTATGGCTGTTAGGATCTCTGTTTCACGCACCGGTATATACGAGGTGCGTTCAGAGTCGTCGGCCTTGATCTCCACAAATTAATAAAATGTTGTTCAGTTTTATAATAATTAAGATGTCTCACAGAGACGAAGATATTATTTTTATATGAGAAGTCTCGGGCATTACAGGGCGTACGACCTGTTATCGGCTGGCTTACGTGATCACTTTACCTATTTATCCAGGTCGTAAGCCCTGTAATGCCCAAGACTTCCACACTTCTCGTATAAACTAATAGCTTCGTCTCTGTAAGACATCTTAGTCTTGATGACAATCCTCCAGGGGATAAAACCAAGTAATTAGATCCTATAAAGATTTGAACATACTCAAAATATTTTATAATAATTGTTTCTACTTGTTCCTTATGCCAATTCCAGGATATGGCTGCTGAGTTCAACGTCGTCACCGAGTCCTTCGAGACGGCCGTGCCGTGGGACCGAGTGATGGACACGGTGAGAATGGTCCGCCAGCGGCTCCAGCGAGAAGCTCTCCAGATGGGCTGTCTGCGAAGTATGGTGATGTTCAGGGTGGCGCAGACCTACGACGCGGGGTGCTGCCTCTACATCTACTACGCCATCACCGTTCCTCCCAACATGACCTTGTCGCAAACTATCAAGTATATCCACCGGGTGATCAGGACGGATCTGATTAATAAAGGAGGTAAGTCTGTCCCTTATATTTTTTATAGGAATGCACCCACACAAAGACTTGACAGGCTCGGGAACGATTATGGTCTTGTAGATATATTCCGATACTCAAAGTTTAAATATTTTTGATGCTGTTCTGAGTCAAAGATACAACTGATTTAGATACTCAGCCATTCTGTGACAAACCTAAATTTCTATTGTCTTTACTGTCTTGAATCTATATTTTTATAGTTTGTTTTGTTTATTTTTCTATATATATATTCCACGCTACTTGTGTAGCTGCTCATGTGTTTTTTTATTATGTTTTATACCAAACCTATTTTGTAAAAGCCCATAAATGGTGTTAATAAATAAATAAATGAATAAAATGTTACCTTATTGAATCATTGCATCTGAAATAGTATGTAGCTAGTATAATCTATTCATATTTAGGAAATAATACGTGCGGATGTGATGGGAGATGTCGGTTATCACAAGGCTTACGATGGGAATGGAAATCCGCTCCCATAGTCGGTTTATCATTCTGTGTTCGAGCAGATGTGTTGCTGATGTAGATCAATACATTAAATTGCAGCTATGAGTCTATCCTAGTTATTGTGCGTGATGATAATAGTCGCTTATGACAGAAAAAGTAAATATAATATTAACGAATGCTCACGATTTACATTAAATTTATTATATCATCGAATATTATACCAATCGAAGCAGGAGAGGAAGTTATCGCTTCGGCTCGCGCACTGACTGCGTTCACGTGGGTCGCCGATATGCACGTTTGGTTGTATTTGCCGCTTTCAGCTACACCGACCATTGCTCGGGATAACTCTCCACAGTATTTTGTTATTATTTATTTATTTACACCCTATCCCGGATGGTTTTGAGAGTTGTTTTCTCTTTTTTAGATTCGTCATAATTACGTTTAAAAAAAATATTTTTATTACATTAAGTTATTAACATCTTAATACCATCATTGGTTGGCTCCGGTATCATCGTACAAAAGCCGCACCTGTACAATTTGACGTGAAACTCGTTATCAAATTAAATTCAGAGGGCAGCCAGAGAGAAGCTGTAGAAATCGTGCACCTCCAAAAGGAGAGGGTAGTTACAGAACTCGGTCACAGTCTGCAGAAATTCACCTTGTTCAGGTCGCAAGAAGTGCAAGGGAGAGCCTCTACTCTTCCCGGCATCGTGCATTCTAGCAACCCCCAGCGGGAGACCCACACCCTAATAAATCCCAGAAATTCCTATAATATTTTTAATAAGTCATCGTTCTGCGGATTCGATTTTTTGTGCTAGTGCATATTTAGTTATTTTATTCTCCTTATACTAATATTAAATTATTCATTTCGCATTGTAAATATTCCATTATTTTTATCTAATCTTGGGCGGTTTTATTTGAACTATATGTCTCTTTTCTCAGCCGCGCTGACCCATCACCACGGAGTGGGAAAATTACGCAGGGAATGGTACGAGAAGTTCGTCTCCCCCGCGGGGTGTGGCCTGCTGCAGGCGGCCAAAGCCCAGCTGGACCCCAAGAACATCTTCGCCGTCAACAACCTCGTCGATAAATGGAAAACGCCCGAAAGCAAATTGTGAATTTTAAACAATGAATATTATCTGTCTTTTTGAATTTGATACTGAAATTATTAATACAAGTCTGAAATTGATACATTTTTGTACGCTAGACATTGTTTATGTAATAAACCCTTTTTACCTTGAAATTAATTTTAGAAATACCTACTTGTAAACTCAGGACCCTTCACGTTAAAATGAAAATAATGGCCCATGTCCACGGAAGAAATTTCTGAAAGATACTGAGACACGGATTTTGCTCTTTCGAGATTCTTCGAAAACAACATTCGGCTTTTTGTCTCAGAGATTCGTCATCTTTCGTCTCACTCAGTCCGTTGACAATTGATGTTTCGTTTGTGAGTTGAGTGAAATTGAGTCGCCCCAGCAGCAGTTTATAATTTTAAGTATTAGACGTAGTCTCGCTGTCAAATCGAACGTCGTATACCTGGGTTTGAGTTGTTGTCTCTTTCTACCAATCTTAAGCTGATTTTGTCAGATCTCATGTCAAAATCTCAATACGCGTATATATTAGTGGGCCCCTGACGCCCCTGCGTGCAGTGCATACAAGCAAAAAAGCTGTGTATTAGTGGAAATCTGGGATACGAATATAAATGAAATAATCCATATGTTAAATTACGCTAGCGTCCACCGTGTATCAGTAGAATCATTAGTTGCGTAGTGCTGGATGCCACCAGAGTGCTGTAATCCTCTGTTTTGATCTATCGTTCTATTCAGGCCATACAATTGCTACCTACTGAATTGAAAATTCTACTCGGCAGAGTCAGAAATGGATCCATGGAGTCCATACTTATACTGTTTCCTAACAGAATGACATTTAAAAGGTTTTGAACTTGGCTCAGAGCTGATCGAAGCGTCTACTTCCTCATTATAACTCGCAATTTAACTACCTTACTAGACGTGTGGTTTTCACGATTGTTCTTTGTTTTAGTATAATGGATTCATTTTGCTAAATGAAAATTCATAAACCTATGTACAATGTAGCATACAGTATATTATATAATATCATGGTACTAGCGTAAACTGAGTCTATACCTACTGCACGCCACTAGTTGTGAGATATATCTCATGGTGTATTAAATGTCGGCTTTTCAAAATAACTACACGATCACAATCCAGCCCTGGCCGTTACCGAAAGTGATAAGGATGCGGTTGAATGTTTAGGGGTTAGGACAGTGGTTAAATGAAAGATATCGTTTTGGCGTGTGGCGGTTTATTGTGACAGTATGATAAAAACAATGAAGACATAGAATGAAATGAATGAATGAATGTTGTAGAAGATGCGTATGTATTACGAAATTAAATGATGTGAAGCGATTTGGCGGTCTCGCTCGGCGCTCCCGGGCCAGCAAGACCGCCGTTGTAGAACGATGAAACTGGAGAGACTCCTTAGCGGTGAATTTCGAGCCAGGCTTGTAGCAGCAGCCGGCAACGCTATCGCTAGCGTCGATGCCGACCGAGATGGCGGTGGATTTGAATTCCGGTCGCTACAAATGGATGCACGTGGTGCGGCCGTAAAGCAAAGACGCAAATAGTTTGCAAACAGTGTGTTTGTATTTCTGATTACTCCGCGCTGAGGGTCACTTGGGATAATACATTTTATCACAATGCGGCTGCCCTTCGGAGAATGAAATTACGACACATTCTTAAGAAGTCAGGCTATTTTATCTGCGACGTATTAACAACGTTTTTAATTTCACTCCAATACCGGGCGGCACTTCTGAAATCTTGATGTACCGTTTGCATGACGATGCAGAACCACTGTTTGGGACATATATTTATTTATTATTATACACGGTCTATTCAGGCATTAACATATTTTGTAAAATAACAGAAAATTACAACAGATGTGCAATACACAATGTTACGTAACCAAACCAACACAATTTAATATATAGTTTGATTAGCATGAGGTACCCTCATCAGGTCGTTCGGCTGTACCGAAATGGATTCGATTCACTGCATCGATCACTCAATCAAGGGGGAAGAAGGAATTTTCAATGAAAATTAATATTGGGATTTTTCTATAAACATTTATTCTCATTGGTCTAGATAAAAAATAAAGTAAAATTAGATGTTACATGCAAGGTAGTATCCTCACCAGTTTATAGTTTTAAAGAAATTCACAATTTTCAAATTTGAGCTAAAAGGTCTTACAACTATGTTACAACATAAATACAAATAAGTGGGAACTTTTTGAGCGGGAGGGAAGGACTTGTGCCAAGGCGCGCTCCATAAATAAATGTAGGTAGTGTGAGTTAGCAGTACCTTTCTTTATTCTGCTGTGGTGGGTGGCGATGGTCTACTCAGGCGTTTTGACTGAACTCCCGCTGATGTTGGAAAGAGAAAGTATATAATTAGCACCTTGTCGGACACTATATTTTGTACCGACAGGAAGTGTTCCTGCACGCGTATCTGCAGATTGCGTGCAGAACTTTCTCCAGTATGCGTAAGTTAATTTCGCGTCTTTTCATCCAAAGTGATCAGCGCTCAGACCAAAATGACGCGCGAGAGTTAGAACCTTTCTATCCAGCGCCTGGTTTGCTAATTATGCGCCATCTAGCCCGGATTGTCCTTGACACATGCCGACTCTCCTCGACTCTAACGGAGTTACTTTAAATGAAATTATAATTACGAAATGTTTTTACGTAACAACAAAGAAAAAAATAATACAGTGTTCGTTATTAATCCGTCACCATTGAGTTGAGACACAAAAGATTGTAATAGTGTAGTCTTACATATAAAGAATTAAATTAACAGCAAAAACGTCGACTACCTCCGCATATTCATCCCCCAAAGAATGCACTCTGGGGACTGCGGAGTTAGCTAGTGCATGAGTTCTAACATTACCATTGTAATAAAACAATGAATTGTGTCTCGATGACTTCAATGGTGCGTGAAAGTCAAGCAGACCAACAATCTGGGGGTAGTTAAAAAGTAATGCACTGACACTCTGGGTACGAATAAAATGTGTAATTAGGTCGCTTTTGTTTATAAATTTAACAACAAAAAAGATTTATATTTTGTAGATTCAAGGGTTGCTCCTAAATTCTCCGGATACTGATGCGTAGCCTGAAAAATAAACTACTGTATGGCGTCATCATACATACGATAAATATAGAGTTCATGGATGCCAACGTGACACGTGAAATTGAAAATCCTCGACCGTGAAAAGATCTCGGCAGTGGCGTGCAGTAGGTATAGATTTAGGTTATGCTATTAAATTAAAAGGACAGCTGGTGGGGGGGTGAGAGAACCCATCCTTTCCCGAGACCGAAGCCAGGGCTTCCTTGTCGGTCCCAATCATCAAAGCTAATAAAAATACGCGACCTTAATTCAATTACATATATAAGTATAAGCAAAACGTAAAAGGAGAAGAAATTCAAAGTGGTTATTAGCAATTCAGATTTAAAATTTAGTCCCTTAAGTGCCATCTTTATTCATAAAAAAATATATAACATAAATTCACAGAACATAGCTTTACATACAGATGGAAAATTAAGGTGCAGTAGTTCAATGCAGACACAAGCGACAGTGGACGAGACACAAAATGGATTGAGTCACACTTACACGGACAGACTAACGGAGTTACAAAACACGAGGCATGGAAAGTGAGAGGTACGCACGTAGGTGGAGTCTCACCCACGCAGGCCGGTTTAACTACCCACACAAGGAACTCCAACGAGTCACCCACACCCGAATAAATTCCAAATATAAAACAAGATTCGTCCCATTAGTAATTAAGTCTGCATTCCCGGGCGGGCGGTGTCTAAGTCCAGTAAAACCACCAATCGTACGTTCACGTGCATCTCTAAGTATCTCACAAGTCCACTAAATATGCTGAAAAATATGATTTAGGTTATGCTGTTGCCAATGATGTTATACAATAATATATAATATATGTACTACAATATATGTTGTACATAGGATTATGAACTTTCGTTTAACCAACCTCTTTAGACAAAATAAATCCGTCGTTTATACTACCCTACCATGTATTTATTTGTAATTTTAGACTACTATTAATAGTGTTTTTAAAGTTTAAATTTTAACGTAAAATAATACCTACTTAGTCATATAAAAATCAATATAAAATTTTTTTAAGAACACTTTTTATGACTGAACATAGTTCTTTTATTGTTTGAAAATCCTTCGCGTAATAACTAAACGAAATAATTATTTTTATTAAAGGTTGGTAGAAAATAGTTCTGTCAATTGCTTTTTGTTTTTCCCAAATCAAAATAAATCCATGCACCAATTGCAAAAACCGACCATGAAATCAAACAGTAATATAGTAAAATTCGCGAATTAATAAAAGAGAAAGTAGATATTTCAATGATTTGCACGCAGTTGTAAGTCTTTCTAATGTTATTCTATTAAAAAACAGCATAGGTAACGACTCCACACAAAAGGAATTTTTAATTCAGTAAATAGCCAATTATATGACTTGAGTAATACACTAGCTTAAAAATAGAATAAAGTAATGTGAATAGCTCAATGCGGCGAATACATAAGAGTGCCATGGGTACAGGGGTGAGTTGTCGTGGTAGATTTTAGAACTAAACAATAAAAGACTCTACTGGTACACAGAGGGCGTTAATTGTAAAATAATATTTCCGTTTATGTTAATCCAATTATTTAATTTATATTTGTTTTCCAGAATTTTTAGTTATGCACAGCTTTTTTGTTCGTATGCACTGCACGCCCCTGGACCTCAGTCACTTCCATTGATTGATTCCGTCACATAAATTGAACGTTATGCGGAAGTTCTATTTGATCCAATCAGAACCTCCGTCAGCTCGCTAATTGGTTCAGCCAATATCTTCCTTCCATCTGCCAGTTTAATGTTTGCAGAAAACTACCTAACCTCACTCGACCCATGAAGGTTGAATAGGTCCTAATCGCTGGTTTCATATACCGTTATTATTGCTTGGCAATGTCAGAGAATTGCTTGAGATAAATATCATTGACATGTACACATGTTGAGATTTTAAACTGGAGAGAAACTCGGGTATCACCGCTAGAGATTGCTATTTATATCAACTTTACTATGACCACATTTTTTGACAAAATTGCATATTTTATTGGAAAAACTATTCATTTCTTATTAATATTCTCTTAATGGCGGGAAACTCACGTGACTGGTGAAGATACTTACTACTAACTGATCATACAAATGTTAAACAATACTGGATTGTTACAAAATTCAGCAGGGATAACAATTTAAAAAAAATTTGTATTAAAATTCGATATTAAGAATATACAAACAAGTTTAATGCAAATTAAATCATGTAAAATCAATTTTTTTTTGTTAAACTTGGATCTCTTCCTATCCGGGGAAATGCATTAACTGATTATGCTACACCAACACGGTAAGTAGCAACAACAATATCACAGATTCATATTCTAAAAAAATGACACTTCACAATAAGAATGTGTTCTCCTTAAAAATACAAATATGCATTAATCAATGCATTAAATTAAAACACTAAAAAAGCAATAAATACTTATGTGACGATTATTTAACACCACAGTCTTATAGAGGAGTAGCTAGCGTGTGAGAGGTATCGCGGTCGATACTCGGGGCCTAAAATGCACCTGGTAAAGTTGAAAATAAAACACAAGGTGAGAGACATACCTAATAATGTAACAAAATTTTCATGTACATAATTAAGTAATTTTATCTTAAATGTGTGTGATTTTATTAGGATTATACGCGTTGTTTTTAATGCTATCGGTGACTTCATTATTGACAATATATTTTCTAAAAATTCACCTACTATAGGCTGACCATCGTCTCGCATTTTGAGTGCCACCCGTTTTTAAGGTTCGCGTCTACAACAAACTCACAATGAGACTTTGATCTCTGAGAATCAGTAATGGTAAGTACGCGTCATTCTAATCCTTCATGTGATGATGATTCATAGGTCTTTACGCTATACTCCTGTCGAATCCCTGAGAGAAAACTTCATCAGTGAACACTCCGTCAATAAAAAGTTATAATGTTTCACGTTGGATTTATTCAAGAGAACTGGTTACAAAATACTTACCGGCGTATTTCGCTTAGTGCTTTTACTCGTATATTTTATGTGGCGAACATAACATAAATATGTCGTTATATTATACATAAGGTCACGTGTTTTTACATACGAATAACGTGGGAATTAGTCGCGCATACGTAGCTTGCAGGTGTCATTTTTGGCCGTTAAATGCGGCACACATGAAACTAATATATGGGGCATTATATATTAGTTTGTTTGTAGATAGATGCACCATGTACCTGAATTCCTGGATCACGTTGTTTTGCACTTTCGTAACAAATTTATTTATTTATTTAGACTTCATTGACAGACATATTTTTGTTGTAACAGATGTGAATATATTATAATATAACATGATAAACATAAAATACGCGTAGTCTATTATATGGAATGGAGCAGACTCCACCTCTGATATATACAGCGTTGTCTTGGCTATTTTGCTAGATTGAAGTCTGTGTTAAAGTAGCCAGTTTTTTTCGTGCTGTCGTGGTGTAATTTAATAAAGATTCGACAGAAATACAAATAGAGATAAAAAAAAAACTTTAAAAAAAAAATGTAGTGGGAGTGTTGTAGAACTAGTGAATTATTAGTGTATAATGATCATGTTAGAACGTTGGATAGCCATGCTTCTGATTGCTGTCTACCCGATTGGATCCATATTATTGGGTCCATATTTGTGTAATCTTATTGGAAGTGAACGATTTCCAGTTGGTGCTGAGTGTGTTGTACAGTTTCGGAGCTAAGAACATGTACAATCTTTGATAAAATGTCGTTGTTGCTCTCGGAACTGGCGTGTAGATGTTCGTTGTTTGTATTGTGTTGTGTCCATGATTTATTGCTTGGGGTGAGTTGTTGTTAGCATGGAAAAATTGGACGAGTCTCAATACAGAGATTTGTTTTATATCTATCTAGGGCATTGTATTTTTTAAATATAAGATCTGATGGATATCTAAAGGGATTGTAAGGGATTGGAAAATTCATATCCACCGCCATCTCAGTCGGTACCCACGCTAGCGACAGCGCTGCCGGCTGCCGTTACAAGTCTGGCTCGATCATTCATCGCCAAACAGTTTCTCAAGTTTCATCGTTTCACAACGAAGGTCCTGCCGGCCCACGCGCGCCGAGCGCGACCGCCGACTGGCTTCACTTCGAAATCCACGCACACCTTCTACATCTTCACTCATCCATTCTACTCATTCTCATCTATTTTCATTGTTATATCCATCACAATAAACCCCTCAACACGCAAACGACATTTCTTTCATTTAACCACCGTCCTAACCCTCAAATATTTCACATCATCTCTTAGCCGCAGGTTTGCTTTCAGTCAGGAGTGCGATCACCAATGCAAAACAAACAAAACACTTACATTATAACGGAATTACTGAAATATTGTTAGTCGGACGTATTTCAGTTACAATTCTGACTAGTGATGCGAATTTTCGTTCAAATATCCGTTAATTACACTGAACTATCCCGCGTGGCCTTTTCGGGAAAATGGTCAGCCTAATCAAATAGTACATAGCAAATAGGCTGACGTCATAGCAAATAAGCTGCCACGTGTTGTGTGGGATGCCGATTGTCTCCACCTGTCAATAGATTCTTCTTAGAAAGGAAGAAACAGGCACATGTAAGTACACAAATAAAATACTATTAAATGAAAGTAAAGAATTCCACGTTGAAAACATATTATCAGTATATCTACAGGGTGGCAAATAATATAATTCAAAATATAATATAATTAATTATAAATCTTAATGTAATTTTTTTTGCACAATATTTAGCTAATCAGAAATGATGTTCAATGTATTCTTCTTGTTTCTCAACGATTTTTTTCTAAGCCCCTACGCCGCTCATTTATGCTTCTGCCAATAAAGCGCTGCAGCAGATTTCTCCATTCCTCAATTATCGCCAACTTGAGCTGATCAACTGTGGTAAATTTTCGCCGAAGGAAGAATTTTTCTTGTAAAACACCCCATATTGCATAATCCACTGGGTTTAAATGTGGGCTGTTCGGTGGCCACATGCCTGCCTCGATGAAATGAAGATAGTTGATTGTATTACTGGCTGTGTGAGATGGAGTTCCGTCCTGCTATAATGTCCAGTTACGGCGACCGCGTGTCGTTTGAACGACAGGCATCAAATCTTGTCTGAGAACATGTTCATAATAATATTCACTATTTACTTGGGCGCCTGGTGCAACGAACCCAATACTAGTCTTCCCCATTCGAGACACAGACTGATGTAATTATATCTCACTTTTTTTGGGCCACCCTGTATAAATATAAAATTCAATGTCTATCTGTCAGTTTTCTAACAGTTCTACACAGATCTAAAGCAAAGTTTGCATATTTGAATGTCGTCAATTTTCTTCATAATGTACATTAGTTATGCCGATGTTATACTGGCGCCATCTGTAAAAGTGATAATAAAGCTTTTACAGATTTGCGAAACATATGCCAGTGAACACAATATTTTATGCAATGCCAGCAAATTGATCATAATGACGTTCAAATAAGGAAAAGGGTCAGATAATAAAATAGAGCATTCAAAAAAAGGTCAAACATCTTCAATATGTTCAATGAAAATGGACAAGACGGTGACGTCGAACAACAGAGAAGATACCATATGACATTATAGTTAATTATAGTTATATATCAAACTGATGAGATTGACATCATTCAAACATAAATTAACGATCCATTAATAAAATACGATTCAATTATGAATTCAATAAATATGCTTACTTAACAATGGTTCTGATTGATTTGATTTACTTATATAAAATAGCATAATTCTCCGATTGATTGATATAGTTTTCATGATTATCAGAAGACAGACGACTCGATTATCCAGGGTCGCATTAACAGCAAATTACGAAGTAAAATAATAATATTTTTTATAACACTTTGAAATATTCTTTAAAATGTAAAAATATTTGTTTTTTGACTACGTAATCTTCATTTTATTATCAATTAGAGTAGTCCTGATCATGGAACTGCAGCGGATGACGGTATTTATGATTTTTCACCAATTCAGGTCAATCTAACGTGTTGGTGAACTTCCACGAGATCTTGTTCCTTGTATTCTATTTTGGCTCGCCATTTTTTTGGAATTCAGAGTCGTATAGTTAATTTTTTTTATAAAACCTGTTCATTGTTTAATTCCTCTACGAACGAATCATTAGTTCTGCGGACTCTGCACTGACGATGAGTGTTCTGATTACTAATAGTTATGTTTTGGAGGTTACTATAGTTGAGATGAGGTGTATCACCAATTACGGGGGCAGCAAACATGTGACGGAAGGTGTAAAGAAGACGTTAATCCTGCGCCGATAGAATCTAATGAACGAATTGCACGATCTCCGGGTCGGATTGGATTACGACGATTCCGGTCGTAAATCAGAAAGATTGCTCGTCTTACCTCGTGTATGACGCCTCCGTCACCCCTGCAGTCGCCGCCGAGATCACACAAATTCCAATTGAAGACGGCGATATTACACACAAACAAACAATGCGTGATCAAACACAATATCACAAATTACAGTGTTGGTGCACTGGAGCTAACAAATCCGCTATCGCGATGTCGCGATCGAACACATATCGATCACGTTGACGTCTGCTTACGTCAAGGACACATTTCACACTGGAAAGGCAAGCATTAAGGAAAAGGTATGGGTGTGAATTTGGAACATGGGTCGCAGCCGAAAATGTGCTTTACGAATCCGGAACAGAAAGTAATGCGTGTTGTACGTCTTGATGAGGATGGCGTCAGAAGTAATCCGCCACCAAAGTCGAGCCACCGTTTGAATCTAATTATTAATTATACGCGGCAGAACGGAGTTAATACCGAAAGCTGCTGACAGGTCCGAGGTCGGGAAGTGAATTGTAAAGTTGGCGGCCGTTGGGAGTCGACGGCCTATGCAGTTAGTGCGCTCTGGCGGTAGGGGTTCGCTGAAATATCATATTAACAAAACCTCTAACCTCTAAATCACAATGACCAAACATCGTTACATAGATTGTACGATACCAGTCGATACATCGATTGTACCAGTCGATTAAGTTAATCTTATAACACAACGCATAAACATTTGTTTAAATTGAGAATAATGGAGGAAAAAAAACGGTTTTGTACGTATTTATTTTTGATTATATCTTGTTATTAAACAAGATATCTACGATTATACCTGTAGAGAGACGCTGATGGTGATTGTAAAGGTTGAAGGCTGGACGTCTGCAGGCTATCTGTAATAATGAAGACGATGACATTCTCATTGATGAGGCAGAAGAAGACATAACAATGTAATTTACTGGTGTAAAGTACATATTTTAAATTATTTCTTAGCGTGCATGTGTTGTAGTAGTGTAATGGTTTGGAGATGTTTTCACACAGTGCAGTCATAATGTTGGAAGAAAGACGCAGACCACGACAATCCATTCTTGACAGAATTCAGATAAATGGTCATAACTCGTGACGGCTGAAGATGACAATTTCGCTCGTCGGACAGGTTGCATTAGATCGTAAACAATCGTTGATTATTGTTATATAAAAGTTAAACTGAAGTATGTACTCGTAACACATTACCGCACACAAAAATAAGCTTTTTGGATAAGACTTTTTGTATGCAAATTTGAAAGGAAACCGCTTCATTTCATCGAAGTGAGGTGTCGAAATTCTTTAAAACGTGAATTTTTCTTCTTCTTATTGTGCTCTATTCGTTCAACGGACGTTGGCTATCATAATTATAAATACAGCCTAAAATCAGTCCTGCTTCATTAATAGAATCAAAAAACATCTATTCCTATAGTCCATTCAGTGACAATGAAAGAAAACTATGATAACTTACCTAAAATATGAACAGTGTCAGTGAGATATCTGTGGAGATTTAAAAGTAATAGATATATTACTAGGGCTTCAAAAGAACATTTCATTAAGAAAGATTGACCTCATAGAAGGTCCTTCTGCCGCCTCTCCATAATAAGCTTGGACTAACGAAAAACTTTGTTAAAGCTATGGACAAAGAGGGTAATGGTTTCAAGTACCTAAAAAAATATTTTGCTATATATTATATTTTGATGCAAAACTAAAGCAAGCCATCTTTATTGGACCCCAAATAAGGGAACTTTTAAGTTATTAGGAGAACACATTCTTATTGTGAAGTTGTAATTATACAGAACATAGGTCTGTGATATTTTAAATATGAATTAAATATATTAATTAGAAAGATATACATATAAAATCAATTTTATCGAAAAGTATTGTTGTTGCGCCACCGGGATGCGTCCAAAATTTAATAAAAATAAATTGATAATTTTGGCGTCTGCTATCAGATTACTCAAAGGTATTTGAGATTCTGTAAAAATAAGGTAGATGGCTCTTTCAAATAATGGAACGATTAAATGTATTAAAGTCCAAAAGGTAACATATATCTTCATGTAACATTTCATATTTTTTATTGCATATGATTCTTAGTCTTTGCTCAGATTTAACATATATTATATGTTTATATTAAATAAATATTAGATTGCAAAAATATATCGTTTTTTTTATCCGACTGTTCGTATTTATTTACGAGTTTTGGATTTAGCACAACGAATTTTACTTTACTTTACATACCATTATTAAGGAGAACACATTCTTATTGTGAAGTTATAATTATTCAGAACAGACGCTCTGTGATATTTTCAATACTAATTAGAAAGATATACATATAAAATCAATTTTATCAAAAAATATTGTCGATTCGAACCTGGATCTCTTTCCAATCCGGAGAATGTGCATTAACCGACTATACTACAGCACACAGTACTTTTGACGACAAATTAACAAACCAATATGTTAGACTTTTCAAATTAATATATCTGTCGTTCCATTGTTTGAAAGTCATCTACTTTATTTATACGGAATCTCAAATACCTTTGAGTAGTCTGATAGGAGACACACATTGATACAACTTATATATTAATTAAGAAGAACATATTCTTAATGTGAAGTTGTAATTATTCAGTACAGACGGTCTGTGATATTTTAAATATTAATTATGATATTTTAATACTAAGAAAGGTGCAGAGTGAAATAGGCTTTATATACACGTATTTTCATTAATGTTACTTGAAAACTGTTTATATTTGTTGACCAGTGTTATTATACTTAAATTTCTTTATGCAACACACAACACAACACAACATAACATCTGACTATTCGCAATTTGAATTAGGTAAATATGATAGCTTTCTTGTGGGCTTTCTTTCTGTAGACAAGTTAGAAAGGTTTCATTTTAACCTTCACCAAACCGTGATATAAAATACCCGTACGCAGCCACGCTGTCAACTCGTGTTACCGTAAATAACTGTTAGAAAAATTGTTTTTATTAACTTAAATGGCTTTAATGGTATGAATTTACTCTAAATATTGAGCATTCAATTTTGAAAAAAATATTAATAACATAATTTAAAGCATTTATTAAGTCCTATACAATGTGTCCTTCCTTCTTATCTCTCATCATTTAATTAGTGAGAAAGAGACAATTATATTTGTATGTTTGTTGTTCTTTTCACTGTGAAAATAGTGTGTTATCTCTGTCTTTCATATCACAAATAGTATTTTTACCAACGTATTAATTTTACAACAGTTTGAATGGAAAAAATAATTATTTTTGTACGATTCTCTTTTCATAATTAGTTATTCACTAGTCATTCCTGAGCGCTAATATTTTATTTAAGTTTATCTTAAATATGAATTTTACGTTGCACGTATTTACCGAAATATTGCAGGTTTAATTACGGTGGTAGACTTGTGTTACTGCATAGTTTGGGAAGGGTTAACGAAGCAAAGTGTCGAAATTACAGAATCGGCCTTAAATTAAACAAATATTGATCTCGTATAATGTAAGCATTGTTGTTAGTGTCCGGTGTGAAGGCGAGCCGGGCCCTACCGTCCATAAATTGCATCGGTCAACAGCGAAAGGTTGAGAAAAAGCCTCCCGCAATTAACGTCCGCTCGATAATCTCGTCCTGGCGTTAATGTACTTAATCCGTTAAAGCCTCTTCGATGAGAGACAGTCTGTTTTTTGTGGCTGCGGTGGTGGGTTGTGCGCAAGAAGCTAATTGTCCGGAGGGAAATAAGTGTTCAGTTTTCAAGGAAGCAACGAGGGTAACTCTAGTGAGCAAATTTTCCTACTTGTGTGAAATGTGATTGTAAACTGATATTATAATTACTAGGAGAACACATTCTTATTGTGAAGTTGTAATTATTCAGAACACAGCTCTGCGATATTTTAAATATGAATTAAATATATTAATTAGAAAGATATACATAAAAAATCTACCGGAATATGATTCTTCCTATTGAGGGATGAAATATATTTTGGATAAATAGATTTTTTCTGCATATCTTTATAGTTGATTAATTTAATTACGTTAAAAACTATGTTTACAGAATTACGTCCAACTCAAAAACACCCTTAACTTAAATTTTATTTTTATATCTATCCTGGACACAATTTCATCAAATATAATTGTTAAATTTGCACAAAATGTCCGTCTTGTGTTATAGAATTTGATTTCGTATTTTTCTCTCCGAAAACCACACGGGTTAGAATACCTTTTCAACATTATTTTGTTTGTGAAATGAAACAGAAGTTCAGAAATTTCTGTGTAAAGTTTATTGGGATATTCTGCCGTGCGTTTTTGTCCTTACTGGCCGACGTTTCGGATGCCACATCAGGGCTGACATCGTCATCATGGTAGCTCAGAAAACGGCCGTGTAAACTTTTAGCCTATAAAATAAAATTAATCGGATTTTACTTAAAATTAAATATTGTGGTCACCTTGTATTCGGTATTTCGCATAAATAATAACTATGTATAATTAAACCACTGGGAGTTTTACCGTTGCACAGAATTTGTCAACACCTTAGAAGTAAATTGATTTATAGATGAATATTTGCTTCAATATTATTTTTCGAGTCTTAGTTTAACTATTTATATTATACTATAATTATTTAATAAAAGATATAAACCTTCCGATGTGATATTGAGTACTTTCCTTACTTAACTGAATTACCGTCACGCCGGCAGGCAGAGAGGATAGAGCGCCACACTCTTCTAATCTGACACTCAATTTTCGCCTCATATACATGCGTACATTTTATCATACAAGTTCGTCGATTATTGAGACTTCATTGAGACACGGTACCATCTTCCACCAGTATCTGGTTTACCCGCTGGTGCCAAGTCTTCCGCGGACGTCCTCTGTTTCTGATGACACCGATACTTGCATCTAGGGCATCCGAATATGCGGCCAAATTCATTATTTTTCATGAAAGGACCGAGTACCCGGTTCGGTTCCGGCTCGAGCAGAGTTTAGTATATACGAACAGTATATACTACTTACTTACTTACTTACTTACCATCACGCCGTTTCCCCGTGGGGGTAGGCAGAGAGGATAGAGCGCCACACTCTTCTGTCCTGACACACAATTCTCGCCTCATCCACATTCATACATCTTCTCATACAAGCTCGCCGATTGTTGAGGCTTCTAACAGAACCATCCTCCATTATCTGGTTTACCTGGTCGTGCCAAGTCTTCCGCGGACGTCCTCTATTTCTGGTTCCATCAACACTTGCGTCATATATCTTTCTTACCATTCTCTCCTCATTCATCCTTTCCATATGACCAAACCACCAAAGTGATCCTTTCTTAATCTTACTCACTATACTAACAGCTTTACATTCTTTCCTTATTTCTTCATTCTTTACTCTGTCATAAATAGACTTGCCACAAATACGTCTAAGTGATCTCATTTCCACTGCATTCAGTCTACTTTCGTTCCTTTTCTGCCAGCTCCAGGCCTCACTTCCATACATAAGTGTCGGTACCAGCACTCCATTGTGCACCGCTAGTCTTGCCTCGGTTGACAAATTCCCGTTAGATATAATTCCATTCAAAGCGCCGTTTACTTTATTTCCTGCAGTCACCCTCCTTTCGATATCATTCTCGGCCTAGTATATACTAAAATGTAATAATTAATGAAATAAATACAAATTGATCATAAAGGAGAACAATTATTGCAAGTTAATTTATATATATCCGAATGGCTTAATTTGTATTAAAATATTAAAATTTTAATCAACACTGTATTTTCCCCTCCCTTAATGTTCCGTTTGTCTGTATATGTATTCTGTTTCTCTCTTTCACACGTAATTTTATATTCTATCTCCCTTCTTTGTGCACTCTTTTTGTATTTATGATTGGTTTCAAATACGTCCTGATAAAGCTTGAGATTTTATATTATATTTTATTTAATATAATTAAAAAGGTATTTTAATAAAGTTTCTGCTACAAACATTAAAGAAAATCTACATCATCTACAAGTTTGCTGGTCCTATATTATTTAGTTACGTACTGTAATAAAGTTATGACACAAATAGGATAATGTTATATCTCAAAATAAAATAGTTTTTAGATTTAATAAATTTCTAGAGTTGTTTCGTAAGACTGGTAACACTGAATCATATTTTTTTGTGTGTAAAACTGCGAAAGATAATTATTCGTTTCATTATTTTGACATTTGTTTTATCTCGCGTCTCACTTCACGCTCGATAATGTCAAATGACAAATGTCAGTCCATTGACCGTTGACGTTCCGTTCGTTCGTTGGATGAATGTGAATCCCCCGCAGCAGTTAAAACAGAATAATACAGTTATTTATAATTGAATGCCTTTTGTTTGTATAAATTTTCAAGTTTACATGTTTGTGGGCAAGTGTGGAATCTCACTGTCAAATCGAATGTCGTGTAATCTCCAGATCTAAATTTCAAAACGTAAACTCGGAGACGCCCGGTAAGATGGCTCGTTGTCGTTTTGGTGGTATGTCTGTTTCATGATTATATATCATTGATGAAACAGACAACTTTGTTTAAAATGCAACAGTGTTACATATGAACGAAATATTCAATTCCGACTTACATTAGAATAACGTACATAAAATGTTTACTTTGTTCAAGAAAACGTTGTTATTCTTTAAAATCAATTTGAATTATCATGTTAAGTTAAGTTTATTAACGTAAGAACACCGTTAGTACAATTCCAGGGACAGCTGTGCAGTATCGGCTATCGCCGATTGCTTTTCCGTTAGTGCATAAAGCAGAAAGCAATCGATGATTATCACATATTGTCTCATCATTGTCTCGAGTTAAAAATCCTCATTAGTGGTCGCGGGCCATATCTAACAAATGGATCAATATTAGTTGTTCTAGTATTTCGCATGATTTGTTACATATTTTAGGTGTAATTTTTAGGCAGATTTAAATTGTAATACCACGTCTTGACGTATGTCCACTATTTAACTGAATTTCTAAATATTGATATAATACACGTATCTGAGACATATAACACTTTTTTTTTGCGATATTTGCTAACCAAGAATGAATATGATATTTATTCGTGTATTTGTGTGCATAATTCATTATATCAAGTGAGTTATTAGTAACATATAAGTAAGAGAATAATTAATGAATGCGTTGGTATATTTTTTTTATTTAACAACGTAACACACCTACAAAACAAATGTCACACATTCTGAAACTATGTAATATAGCAGAAAACTCGCGTATTTTTATTCTCGCCGAGAACAGGGTAGAGATAGTGCGGAGCGAGCTAATATTTGTTGTGTGTTGTATTTTGCTACAAGCTACGACTTCCCTCGGATTCATCAGTTTTTTCAGTAGAATGTCGAGCAATTAAAGAGGCCTCGTACTTCGGAACGTCGATAAGGCTGTTATATTCTCCGACTCGCAAACAGCTCTTGAATCCCTCTCTGCCAACTTAAAAGTTTGGCTAGACAATGAGATAATCTGATCCATCAGAAGATATCTATTTAATTTGGGTGGCAGCAATAAACAGGATAGAATTCACGAAAATTAATGCGCTGATACTCTGGCCAAGGGGGCCACTCTTTCCGGAGTTTTCCCCCATCAATTCCATATCCCGATGTATGACAGACTTAATAAGGTAAAAAAACGTACGAATTCTATCTGGACTGCACAATGGATTGATCCAAATAATCATAAGTTTAAAATAATTCAAAGATCTATTCCCCGCACCCCTTGGTTCTCCAACAGGAAAGTCTCTAAAATAACAATATCAAATATCTCTAGAATGAGAATTGGTCATTGGCAGGCAGCGTCACATTTATTTAGATTGAACATAATAGATTCCCCAATGTGTGAGTGTGGTGCCGTGGAGGAAACCCTTGACCATGTCTTTTTTACCTTTCCATTGCGGATCACAGGTATTTTTTACAGTAATCTCGTCAATGGTAATTTTCAACTCCCGGTTAACTCGCGTCATCTTCTTTCCCTTAACTCGCCATATTTAATTTTTTATTGACTTGTAATGTATAATATTATTGCACTTTTTTCTATAAATTAAAGTTTTATCTTGATTAATGGCACAAATCACTCTTGAAGGGTGGATTGCCTATTTAAAAGAAGAAGTATTTTGCTACAAATATATATAATGGTCAATTTTAATTATCAAATACAATTTATCATTACTTTACAGTACATAAATCTTTATTAATCAAACTTAGAGACATATATATATATATATATATATACTGCTTGCCGTAAATACTTATCGAGGTGGTGCTCCAGGTTGTCGTGAAGCAAGATGGCTCCTCTTCACTCATTCGGCTCATTCATGACTTAGTTCACAAAGAAACCGCGAGTATTCTGTATATATTATTTCTCTAATCAACGGTTCTAAAGGATATTTTGTTAAATGACTATATAAAAAATACTTCTGGATGCATTCCTAGAGCAATATAATAATCTGAAGATTTACAAGTGGTCTAACCGATAAACATTTTTGTTTAGGTACTTATTAGGAACAGGCGAGACATGACCGAAACCAAGCAGGAACTAGATAATGTGGGAAGATCCAATTTTCGCCCCAAGAGTGCTGATGGAAGAATATCTCCACCGATCTCAGTCCAAAGCTCTGTACCTCATAAACGGTAATAATTCTTCTTTATGATATGTCACAATATCATTAATATAACGAAACCGATACAATTAGATTACTAACCCACTAACTTCTAATGATTTATTGAGACTGAATGTGTGATTGGTATTCGCGACGATCATCGGTAACTGTGATTTAACTGTTGGAGTTTCAGTGTACCAGTGATTAATTAGATCAGCAGTTGCTACCTGCAGGAAGTCTTAACCTAGCACGCTTTTAATACAATGTCCAGTATAATCTCGGCATTCCGGATGTCCAGCAACAATTGTTTGAAAGTCACGGAAGTGCTGACGGCAGACCGCAGACCGCAGCCAATGGAGGAGTTTTGTTAGGATAAAAAGTCAGTGATCCGAATTCGTAAACACCCTTTTGGTGCGTCTTTTCGATTCAGCCGCGACCGTTGTTATTGACACAATTCCGCATCCAAATTACCATCCATATGTATTCTAATGCACGTTTTGTCAGTGCGAATTGGGATCTTGACGTCAGCAGACGTAAACTTGACTATTTGTTCGATATCAACATTGCGATAGCTCCACGGTGTGGACTTTTCAGCTCCAGTGCACCAGCACTGTATTTTGTGATATTGTATTTTGATCACGTATTGTTTGTTGTTTGTGTGCCGTGGGTGAACATGCGACATCGTCGTTTTCAATTGGGATCGAAGATCGGATAATCCACGTGCCATTTTGTATGATCTAGTCGGTGACTGCGGGGATTACGGAGACGCCATATACAAGGTAAGGCGTGAAGTCCTTCCGAATCCCGGTTCCCCGAAATTCACTAGTCCTTGAAATTCACCAGTGACTAAAACCCTTATCCCTTCACCGACTTCATTCTGTACCAAGGTTTCCCTACTTTCCTCCCATACCTTGCGATGATTCCGATTTACGACCGGAATTGTCGCATTCCATTTCGCGGCACGCGCGACCCGGAGATCGCGCAATTCGTTCATTTGGATCCATCGATCCAGATTTACAGTTCGAATTCAGACAGGAAAAGATAATTTTAAGAACATACTCGTATGATAGGTTGTTTCTTTATATTCCATACTATCTATTAAAAACAGCAATTTTAATTGTGTCCATTAATTTTTACCACTGACTGTATAGGAATAGATTTGTTGATGTTTAAAGTCCAGAATGCTGTAGAGTACATATAGAGCCGAGGGAGAACAAAGATATGTTTGAAATTTGTATTGTCGTCTATTCATTAGGCCAAGGTCCACCATCAGCCCGCTGACTAACAACGACACCTACAGTGTATGTCAATGATAAATGATACTACCTAAAATATATTTTAATTATAATTCCATAGATTTTAATTATGTAATTCCAAAATATGTCAAAAGATTACATAAAGCAAAGAGGATTTGTTGAAAGTTTTATGATACGTTTTATATTTTTTAGATTATTTGTTAGTAAAACATAAAATTGTGTATAATCGTCGAAGTTTGATGAAGAAGTAATATTTATCGCGAATTTTTTTTAATGTTTCCCGTTCAAATTTGTTTCTTTTTATATTTTCAATACAAATTAAATGTATTAATTAGAAATATGTACACATGCAATCAATTTATCGAATAAATATTGTTGTCGCTACCTAAATTTGAACCTGGATCTCTTCCTATCCGGGGAAATGCATTAATCGACTATGCTACGCCAACACAGTGAGTTTTTTCACGACAAATTTTCGAACTTATATGTTACACTTTAAAATTGATACATCTGTCGTCGCATTATTTGAAAACCATCTTCTTTATATTTTACATATATATTTAATTTGTATAAAAAATATAAACCTATGTAAAATTGTAATTTCACAATAAGAATGTGTTTTTAAAGATATACCTATTTGTTTGGTCTAATTAAGACGCATGTGTGCAGTTGTCATGTGTGTAGTGTATTTTAATGCAGTGAATTATTCTCTTCTTATTTCAGTGAAAACCTAATAAGATGGGACGGCTGGGGCTACAAGGATTCTGGGTTCATTCGACACAAAAACACCGTCAGATTTGCGGGCAATAGGTGAGGTTATGTTCTTCAAACCGAGCAACAAAATAATGATATTAAATTAGATTTTTTTCGTTCTTGAATTTTAATAAATATGTTATTCAAGTACATAACGAAACGTGTGAAATTTTCAATTAGAATTTGTACACAGGACCTTACTATTGTAGCTACTTTGTTGTGGATGGTTATTCATTAAATAAATGATAATCTTAAACCTACTTCGTCACCACCCATTGGTCTGTATCAGATCCGCATCTGAAACAAGATAAAAATTATAGAAATTTTTACCGCGGAAACATCTTCAAAAATCGCGATCTAACTCAGAAGAGACGCCAGTTCCATACACTAGTGCTCGTGGAAACCTTAAATTTAATACCCATATATAGGTGGCCCAAAAAAGTGACAACAATTAGTATTTAATTAGTATCAACAATAGCTTAAATAGTTTACTAACTTACTTACTTACCCATTTACCTATATTACGTTTTATTTCAACAATTTTTGATTATTAATTTTCAAATTGTTTATATTTGGTTTTTTCAAATTGTTGCCCGGAATGACAAAAATGACAAAAGAAGACAGTATTCTGAGAAAAATGTCGGGATGCTAGGAAAATGATCAGAGTTTCAAAACAAAGCCTGGAGTATAGTTAGACATTAAAGCAGGACGGAGCTCCATCTCACACAGCCAGAAACACAATCAATTTTCTTCGTCGTGAGAATGTTAACTTCATCGAGCCAGGCATGTGGCCACCGAACAGCCCAGATTTAAACCCACTAGATTATGCAATATGGGGTGTTTTGATGATTTCTGATTAGCTAAATATTGCGCTAAAAAAATACATTAAGAATTATAATTAATTATATTATGTTTTGAAATAACTCATGTGTTACGAGATGTTTTCAGTTTTTTTGGAGCATCCTGTATATTTGGGGATTAGGTCGGTGGTTAAATGAAAGAGTGACGATTGGCATGTTGGTGTTTAGTATGACAGTGTGATAGAATAAGGAAGACAGATGTTACGGAGAGAATGAAAAGATGCAGAAGGTGCGCGTGAATTATGAAATTAAGTGGTCTAGCTCAGCGCGCGTGGGCTGGCAAGACCGCCATTGCGGAGCGATGAAACAGGAGAGAGATCGTTGGTGAGGGATCGAGCCAGACCTGTAGCGGCAGCCGGCAGCGCTGTCGCTAGCATCGATGTCGACTGAAATGGCGGTGAATTTAAAATCTGATCACTATATATTTAATTTTATTGTATTTTCATTACATTTATTTCCAGATATTCCATTTGTCACAAAGATCTCCCTTATTTCCTGCAATACGTCAAAGATAGATTTGGAGTGGACCATGAAGGCTACGATAAAGAATTCGAATCGTTTATACCAACAGACTACAAATTTCAGGAGTCTAGATTATCAAATGAACAGATGAAAGAATTACAATGCTTAGAGGTCAAACTGTCAACAGAAGGTGTAGACCGGCTATTCCACGCTCACGGACAAACGTTACACGAAATAATTAACGTGAGAAACAACACTTTGAAGAGGTTACCAGATATAGTCATTTGGCCTAACAGTCATGACAAAGTTGTCGAAATCGTAAAGTTGGCAGATAGACTGAATATAGTGCTGTTACCTTTCGGAGGAGGCACGTCCGTGTCAGGATCCATAGAATGCCCGCAAGAAGAGCAGAGGGCCATCGCATCGTTAGATATGTCAGACATGAATAGGATCCTATGGATCGATCACAAAAGCCTGACGGTCTGCTGCGAGGCCGGAATCATAGGGCAAGACCTGGAGCGGGAACTCACAGATAAAGGTTACACCACCGGCCACGAGCCTGATTCAATAGAATTCTCGACAGTCGGAGGCTGGGTGGCGACGAGAGCGAGCGGTATGAAGAAGAACACTTACGGAAATATAGAAGATCTTTTAGTTCACGTAAGATTGGTCTCCCCGAGAGGGGTGCTGGAGAAGGGCTGCAGGGCGCCGCGCATGTCTTGCGGTCCCGACTTCAACAACATAGTGCTAGGATCAGAGGGTTGCTTCGGGGTCATCACAGAAGTGGTTCTCAAAATTAGACCGATCCCTTCCTGCACGCACTACGGGTCCCTCGTTTTTCCGGATTTCGAGAGCGGAGTCCACTGCTTGAGAGAAATTGCCCGCCAAAGATTGCAGCCCACGAGTATCCGTCTGATGGATAATGAGCAGTACCAACTGGGGATGTCGCTGCGAACCTCGTCGTCATACTTCGGCCTCATCTTGCAAGGGTTGCAGATGCTGTATATCAACAAAATTAAAGGATTTGACGTAAATAAGATGTGCTTAGCGACTTTGATATATGTCGGTGAAAAAGAAGACGTTTTGAGGCTGGAGAAGAAGCTGAATACGATCGCAGGGGAGTTCGGTGCTGTACCAGCGGGAGGGACGAATGGAGAGCGAGGATATTCGATGACATATATTATAGCTTATATCCGGGTAAGCTACACACATTTATATATTATTCATCTTTTTAACAGGCTTCTGTTAATTATGCCATTTCTATTTATTATCAGTCAGCCCGTATCACGTACTCTCGCGTAAAAGCGGCAAATAATCAACATTTTCCTATCCTTTACACGCTTTCGAGACGAGTCTCCGAGACTAGTCTCATCGGTGTGCTTGCGCTATTAACTTTCTGCCGCGGGATACAATAATATTGAAACCCTTTCTTCCTGGAACTTTAAGCGAATTGCGTAATGAAAATAACGACTTTGTCAATGATTGAGAAACGATTATTAAAAAATTATAGCTATAACTTCAGTTATTTTATTATCCTCTTAATTACTGTACACTTAATACAAAGGTGAAATACCTTTTCTGTGAATCTGGCACACGTAAGTAACAAAAAATTATCATTCGTCACGTACGATCGGTAAATATGTTTACAACCACGTAGACACACGTAATAAATACATTATATCATTTTTTGTTCAGCTTAACTTTGTTGGCACGCTAGCGATTACTTGACAGCTCCAGGCAGCGGGACTTAAATTTTATTTATATATTATACGAACAAACGAATTATAGATGAAAAGTTGAAATATAATTAAAAATATCACTCCTATTATTAATTACCCATCAAAACATTTTCATTATGATCAATGAATCATTACCACATATTATTTATTTATTTATTATTATTGTACACGCCCTATTCAGACATTAATATAATTTGTAAAATAACAGAAAATTATAACAGAAGTGCAATACACAAAGAGAGAAATTACAGCATGTTTTTACATAATCAAAATTTAAAACAAATACAAGATGTGAAGTGAAGCAATCTATTCGTGACAAATGAGTTGAGACACAACAAATTGTAATAATGCAAATAAATGTCGACTACCTCCGTATATACATTCCCCAAAGAATGCATTCTGGGGACTGCGGAGTTAGCTAATGCATGAGTTCTGACATTACCACTGTAATAGAACAATGAATTGTGTCTCGATGACCTCAATGGTGTGTGCAAGTCAAGCAGACCAACAATCTGGGAGCAGTCCATCATATCATTAATGATCCTGTGTAGAAATATAAGGTCGGTCATCGTACGTCTCACTGATAATTTTAACAATTTCAGATGGCTAAGGAGATTATCACTATCAATATCCTCAGAGCGTAAATTTAATGTACCTACATACCATGTATTTTGTTTCCAAATTATAATATACCTACATACCTTTACTGAGTCTCAGAGATCAAAGTCTCATTGATCTAAATAATCACGCAATATCTTGCTAATGCTGTTCTCTCTTTTTAAGTAAATTAACTATATTAACATTGTTACTAGGACATAGCTCTATACTTCAACGTTCTCGGGGAGACCTTGGAGACATCAGTACCGTGGGACCGAGTTCTCTACCTCATAGGACGCGTTAAAATCAAGATATCCGAGGAGTGTGACAAGCTGAGCATCACAAAACACTCCACCATGTGCCGGATAACACAGACCTACGATTCAGGATGCTGTATATACTTCTACTTTGTCTTCAATGCACACAACTGCAAAGAGCCGGTGAAGACGACTCACCACTTGGAAGACATAGCAAGAGAAGAGATTATGTCTGCAGGAGGTGAGAGAGTTTAAGTCATTTTGATTTTTGTGTACACATAACGTATTAAAATGATTCCACGACAACTATACATAGTAGCATGCGCATACACAGACAAAAGCACAGTCAATTCGCCACCAATTGTCCTATAATTTGAAAATTCAGTTATCAATGTGCGCACTACCATACATTCTCATAGCCCTCGCCATCATGACAGAACTGTTGTACGACACAAAGTCATTGGTGTTCGCTGGCACTTACTCTGCTACCGTGACTACAAATACAAAATAAATTATAAAAAACCTAATAAGGGGTCACGCACATTGTACTATGCAATCGTGATGTCGGACAATATAGATTACACATTTCTATTTTGTTCAGATTATTTAATAACCCAAGAACAATATAAATATATTTATATTTTTTATTTATTATCTTAGTTTTATTAACCACAATTAAATATATTTCATTTTGTTAGATTTCTGTAAAAAATGACGATAGTGGCGCCCCCATTTCAGCGGGAGATAGATTTCTGTGTCTTTAACATAACCTATCTTAAAAGAATTTAAGCTATCGTGAGACAATATTAATATTCTATTACTTTGTGTGCAGTTGTTTATGTGTAAAATTTCCATGTGTATAGATGCCGTATGTGCAGTTGTCCTAAGTGCAGAGTTATCCAATAACCATTAAAGGTACTATGACTTGGGCTTTGTTGATGAAATTTCCATATATTTTTACACAGCTATGCGCTCAAGTCATCAGTTTTAAAATCAAATCAGATTTTTCAACTATGCCACTCACCACACTTCAATTAAATCTAATAAAGTCAGTCTTTTACTTGTCCACAATATCATCCCCGTATTTCTCCGCAAAAATATGACCTTCTTTCATCTACAAACATCTCTTTGTTCATCTTAGTGATTAATTCTACTCGCGGTAACAGATTTTGAATCTAGGAATGTATTAAACATCGTCATGATATGACGCTTTTACTTTCCTTTACCTGGATCGTGGCTGAGCTAATCCTCACTTCTGTAGGGGTACATCGTACACATGCGAGGCAACATTCTTTTCTCCTATCTTTCACTCACATCCCGTAACCTTATTATTTGCAACACTTGCTTTGTACACTTTCACATTCTTCTGAGAATTTTTACTTATTTGTTTTCATTATTTATTACTACATTCACTTTAAACTTTTATTAAAGGTTCGATCTCCCACCATCATGGAATTGGAAAGATTCGGAAGAAATGGTACGAGAGAACCGTCTCCAGGACCGGGAAGAACGTCTTCAGAGCAATCAAAAACGAAGTGGACCCTAACAATATATTTTCCACTTTTAATTTAACCGACATTAGAACAAAACAATCTAAATTATAATAAAATAAAAATTATTCAGAATAAACATTGTAAACCCATCTAAATAATTCTTCACTACATCTCAGAGTGGGATTAGTGTTCCTCCATAGACCATTTGGTCTCCACCGAATTCTATTCCTGGTCATTCTTTTACAGTTATCGGTCGTACTCATCTTGCTGCAGTCCTCTTCCCAACTCTCCTCGGTCTGCATCTAGGTTGCTTCCGCTGGGTAATCTTCAGTGTAATCATCATCTGGCATTCTTTCAATATGGCTAGGTATCATGTTTTGCTACCATAAGTGACCCCATATCTTATAATACAGCAGTCATATGCAGGCATAGAATTATTCGTTTCCAGCTAGAAGACAGATTTTCAGTTTGTTTATTGTCATAGTTTACTTAGAGCATATAGAACATATCTGACAAGCAAATAAACAGTAACCAAATTATAAATATCTCATAGAGAAAAAGCTATTTATGTTATATTATATGGAAAATATGGAAGTATGGGTAATTAGAGTTTCAAAACAAAGCCTGGAGTATAACCAGACATTACAGCATAACTGGATATTACAGCAGGACGAAGCTCCATCTCACACAGCCAGAGATACAATCAACTTTCTTTGTCGTGTGAATGTTAATTTCATCGAGCCAGGCATGTGGCCACCAAACAGCCCAGATTTAAACCCAGTAGATTGTGCAATATGGTGATTTTTGATGATTTCTGAATTAGCTAAATATTGCGTAAAAAAAATTACATTAAGAATTACAATTAATTATATTATGTTTTGAAATAACTCATGTGTTACGAGATGTTCTCATTTTTTTTGGGCCACCCTGTAGAAACCCTGCAATATTACCATACTTCCCATATAATATAATACAAATAGCTACGTTTCTATGAGATATCTATAATATGTTTAATAACAATTGCCTTTGGAGGTAAAAATCTAGTGATTGTGTGTTCTTGGACATATTCAAATATTGTTAAATATATAGTAATTAAATGAATACCTGAATGATTAAATTAAAGATTGAACACCACTGCGTATTTTAAAATTTCTTGTGATAGTCAATATGTTGATGCCACTTTTAGGCCAGGCTTTGTTGCACCAATGAATAATAAATAACAAATTATAATTGAGGAAAAAAAGACAATATTGGACTGATGACGTTGTCTGATATCTGGTCATTATTTAAAACACTTTTTAATGAGACTAGACGAATAAATTTTTGTATTATAATTGTCTATTTTATTATTAATTTTTATAAATTGATCTCGACGACCACGGCCATTGTCTTTGGAATAGATAAAACATTACATTTTTACTAGCAGAAAGCAATCCGCCAGTATTTTCATAAAACCTATTTTTCAATGTCAAATGTATAAGTATGTACTTTGTTATTAAACAAATGGGAATTGTCTACCACAGTACAATTATTAATGCAAATAAATACCCAATCATGTAGATTCTTAAAATGATTTTTCAATCCAATGTACGGTTCCAGCTTTTCATAATGTAAATGACAATTGTCATATTGCCCTCAGTGTACGATGCCACCTGGTGATAGACTGGCATTACAGAGTGTACACCACTGCTTAATAGTTAAAACTGGTAAAAAATGAGAGATTATTTTCAGATGAATAGAGAATTTTCAATATATTTTAAAGGGATATATAGAGAATATGGGAGGTAATTACAGGGCTTACGACCTTGTCTTCGGCTGGCTTAAGTGATCGTTTATATATATATATATATATATATATATAACGTTCACCAATTCTCACCCCTCAATTTCCATAGTTATAAAATTTTTGAAAGTTCTATATATGGACATGGACAAAAAAAATCTGATTCTCATTGAGTAGACATATAATATGCTGTTTCAATGAAAAATGAATTATCAAATTTGGTTGATAGATGGCGATGTTGTAGTGAGCGAAGCGAGTTCATGTAATAACATAGTAACATCCATGTAACATATATAGAATTTTCAAAAATTTGATAAATATGCGAATTGAGGAGTGAGAATTGGTGAACTTTATATACATATAAAGCGATCATTTAAGCCAGCCGAAGATAGGTCATAAGCCCTGTAATAACCCTCATATTTTCTAAATATTTCATTAAAATATATTAAAAATAGCTTCGTCTCTATGAGATATCTGATATTTATTTAATAACAGTGGCTTTATAGGTAAAAATCCAGTAATTTGTGTGTTCGTTAACATATTCAAATATTGCTATAATAGAATTTTCTGTTTAAATACCATTGCAAATGGAAAAATTAAGAAAGATGGTAAAGCTGATCTTAATATAATGAAAATTGAATTAAAAAAGGGTTCCCATTGAACCAATTATTTGATGGACTAGAAATAGAGGATGTTTTCGAAAGACTTTACATGAAAACCAGATATTTGAAGAGCCTTAACATTCGGCGAGCTTGTATGAGATGATGTATAAGACGAGAGTTGTGCTACGTGCCCAGTGGATAAATGGCTTGTAGTTAGATAGTTTAGCAATCTTTTTGGCTATTATTGCTCTTATAAACAACCAATTAATCTTTTTATTACACTAGGTGAAAACACATCTATAATTACAGGAAAAAACTGTATTTTATAATTTATTATTGTTAAACACATTGAAATTCCTTGTTTTGGATACGCAACTCTCAGGTGATTAATTTACATTAAATTGAACGTTCAGAGAGCAATATTTTTTCGTATCCAGTCAAGTGACGAAGGTCAGAAAAATATAGAATTATTTTATTTAAAATATACTCATTGTTAAATGTGTGACGTACAAAAGAGTAAAATTAATCTAGACGATGATTATTATTTCATATATCATTTAGTTTTATGTTTATGAAGGCTTTTTGTAAATATTGATATGAAATAAAAATATTAATGTGCATTGGATTATTGCAGTCACTTTGTTGAAATATTTAGCCATTACAAAACGGTATAATAAAGAAATAAATTTTAAAAAGTGTTGGGAGCATGCGTCATAACATCCCTGCATAGATTTTGCATTTTAGAATCGGTGAATAAATATGGAACCAGCACAATGTCGAGATAAATAGGATCTGTTTTATAAATTTTATGAAAAAAATTGTATGACTTTGTCTTGTTTTATTTATTAATAATGGATTAATTTAGCAATTCCTATGATATGTAAAAATCACCATCATCAGAATTTTTAAAGAATTCCTGCTAGCTCCACTTTTTTAGCTTACTCGGGCTCTCGAGTAACCTTGCACTGTGTCATCAATAAACTGTATACTTGAAGATACTGCCAAATTTGAATATCCCCTTGTGCCATTTATATTAACAGTACCGCCATCTGTCTTTCAATGAACAAGTTTAAATAATATCACACATGCAATTTCTGCATCAGGTACTGCCATCTATATAATACAAGTTATAACATTATTTATTCATTTTATTTTTTTATTGGTTATTATATAATGTAAATGTAAAAATATGTTTGGATTGTGCCCGTCTCACTAGGGAAATTTTGTGTTGAGACGGGCATAGTTTACAAGTAATTGTACAAATAAATTAGTATTTGAAATAGTAGACATAATTAACGTTTATTACCCTATATATATAATACATAAGGTATATGCAAAAAAAAACAATTTTAAGGTTGACTTTCAAATAAATTATTTTGCAGAAATTCATTCAATATGTTTGGGTGAGTGCACCAATATTACAAATCCAAGATTTTATTTTCAATTTCATCTTGATCGGAATTTAAATCCACCGCCATCTCAGTCAGCATCGACGCTAGTGACAGCGCTGCCGGCTGCTTCTACAAGCCTGGCTCGAGAATTCACCGCTAAGCAGTCTCTCCAGTTTCATGGTTTCACAACGGCGGTCTTGCCGGCCCGAGCGCGCCGAGCGAGACCGCCAACTCGCTTCATTTCATTTCATAATACACACGCACCTTCTACATCTTCTTTCATTCATTTCATTCTATGTCTTCATTGTTTTTATCATGCTGTCATAATAAAACGTCAACATGCGCAAACAACATTTATTTCATTTAACCACCGCCCTAACCCCTAAAGGACAATTCAACTGTGTTAAATCTTCCAGCATTCTATTAAATAGTTTAAGTCCAAAATATTTGTAGTTCCTTTGGCCACATGTTGTATGCGCTCTTGGGGTTTGTAGGTTATGTGTATTTATTATCACACATGTAAAGTTATTCAAAAATGTGATGAAAATATGAGTCAGTTCCCTCATTACTAAGGATCGTGATCCCCAGGTTGCAACCTGTTCTGTGTCCAGTTTGCTTTTGTGCACGATGAAACAGGGCAATGCAGGGGAAGATGGAGTGGCCTTGTTGAGAATTTGGGCCTAAGATCCTCCTGGGACGATGTACAGTATTTGCTTGCGTTGGAGTGTGACTTGTGTATAATTTATCCATAGTTCAGTACAGTATAGGCTAGTACAATACGCTAGAAATAGATAATATTTCAGGGTTACATCTGTTAAATCTTTTAACTAATCTTTTTCTTTGACAATTATGCATAATCAATTTTTCACTTAGTTAATGTGCTTGTTTTGTTCTACAATAGTAGTAAACAGTGGCGTGCAGTTAGATTATGCTGTTACCAATGATATTATACAATCATATATAATATATGTTCTACAATATATGTTGTACATAAGATTATGAACTTTCGTTTAACTAATGTCTTTAGAAAAATGACTCCGTCGTTTATACAACCCTATCATGTATTTATTTATAATTTTAGATTACTATTATTAGTGTTTTTAAAGTTTAAGCTTTAATATAAAATAATACCTTGATATAAAAATCAATATAAAAAATGTATGGACGTTTTTAAGAACACTTTTCATGATTGAACATGATTCTTTTATTGTTTGAAAATCCTTCGCGAAATAACTAAAGGAAATAATTATTTTTATTAAAGGTTAACATAGAAAATAGTTCTGCCAATTGCCTTTTGTTTTTCCCAAATAAAAAACAATTCCATGCACTAAATTCAAAAAACGGTCATGAAATCAACATGTTAAAAACAGTCAGAGAGTAAAATTCGCGAATTAGTAAAAGAGGAAGTAGACACACCAATGTTTTTTGTTAAAATTTTATTCTGTTAAAAACAGCATGTGTAATGACTCCATACAAAACAGATCAACCGAAAGGAATTCTCAATTCAGTAAATATTAATTTGTATGGCTTGAGTAATACACTAGCTTAAAAATAGAAGAGAGTAATGTGAATAGCTACAATCAAATCGCTACGGCTCCAACGATGGGTTGTCGTGGTAGTTTTTAGAACTAAGTCATTAAGTTTCTACTGGTACACAGATGGCGCTAATTTTAATAAATCCATAAATGTACGTTCACGATCCATATTATAGATTATTTAATTTATATTTGTTTTTTCAAAATTTTTAGTAATGCACTGCTTTTTTACTTGTATGCACAGCATGCCCCCGATAGTAAGACACTCATCTAGTGACCAAGTGATCGCGGATTTGCGACTCATTCCAGAAGACCAGCAAGTTTGTCTTGACTTCACGATAGGACAAGTTTGAAAATAGTTAGAATATTGATGTGATCTGTATTTTTTTAAAAGTTGATAATTTTAACAATGCAAAGAACATGAAAAAATTTAGGGTAAGTAGACACCTGTTTATGTAATAGAATTAAAATAGGGCTGCTGAGGAGTGGAACGAATGAGTAAGGAGAGGATGGTTAAGAAAATAAATTTTATCTTCGGAAAATGGTGTGATGATTAATTAGATAGATCCTTTTCTCAGTTAATATTATTCCCATAAATTTTCACACAGGGATTTCTCTGTTTATGAGATTTTTATATTTATAAGATTTGAAATTGATACACGAAGAAACAATGACTGACTCTACCATCAACAACAAAGAATGATCTATCACTAGCAAGAAATGTATGGTAAGAGTGTAGTATCGCCAGTAACAAAGGACGTCTGTAAAACCGACATCTGGCACAAGTTAAACTCACTTTGAGTGGCACCACTGGGTTTGCTGGTTTATAATAATGTACATGTGTGTCTGTGAGTATTGTCGCCTTTTTTCTGAGAGCCAAGAAGACAGTATACGACAGGTGTTTTAATTACATCTCGTTCTTTGACCAGTCCAGAGGTTCAAATAAACCACCAGTTCGCGCTTCGGTCAGTCAAAATCTACAACATCGGACAAGAAGACAACATCGACCAGAAAGATAGCAAAAATAAATGTGTAGTGCAGTTCATATATCATATGTGTGCTTATTGTCAATCGGAAACCTGGGAACCAGCTATCGAAGGCATTTACATAAACACATAGGTTGTCCGATTAGAAGACTCAATAGTTAAAATATATTGTTTGCGGATGAGATGAGAGTTGTGTGTACGGATCGAAGAGTGTGGAGTTTAATCCTCTCTGCATGTTTATTGTAAAACAAATTTTCAGTACCATTATTAGAGATAAACAAAAAAAAAGAAATGAATAAATACACTTTAGTTTAATTAAATTTATTATTATATGTAATATAAAATAAATGAGCAGTTTTCTGAAAATAAAAAATGGTAACCTTCGTTGGTATTATTACATATATCTTAACTTATGTATATGTATATATATGTATATATATTATGACTGCTTAATAAATAAAACAAAAAGTACTTTAATCAAGTCACAAAATAACACACAATTAAACAATATTTAAACATTAATCACCCATAATATATATAATTAATATTGCACAATTAAAATTAATTAAATTTTAAATAAAAATACTAATTTAATGTATATGGGAAAAAATGAAACGTAAAATGATAAATAAATTATTTTTGATATTTTTTGAATCTACAAGCAAAATAATGTAGTATTTTTGGGGTGCGTGTCGCCGAATGAAACTTTGTCTCGAAAGTATTGAAGATAATGCGGTAATGATTGGTATGCATTAGTCGGTTATTCTGATCTGCGTAAATACAATACACTAACTTCGTTTCGAGATAAAAGTTTCATACACTGTTATGCATCCTTTAAGTTATAAATAAAAATGCATTCAATTGAAATGAAGCATTCAAAATAGAAATACTACATGACTATATTTACATCTTTAAAATGTATGTACAAATGCAATTTAGAATTAGTGAATTGTCGGCACATCACTACCAAATATATATATGAACTAACGGAAATTCCTTGTTTCAATGTTTGCATTTTGGTGTCACCCACGTGATCACTTTGCAACCACTTACGCAATCAAATAGCTCGGTGACTTTTTAAAAATATATGACTCGATTGGAACGAAAATTTTAACACTGACAATATAATATGGTTTGACGTAAAAATATGTCTTGTTTATACAAATATTTAATGTTCAAATAATAAATAAATACTTTTACTGTTGCGTAAATGTGTCATAAACTATCAGATTGATGTTTTCACAAAGAATGTGTGCAGAATGCCCCTTGTCCTATAACTAATGTTCCAAGGCCCTCTCCTATATGTACACTTTATTTCATGTCTATTCATTTATTAGCATGGTATATTACATCAGGTATGCAATTGAATGAAAGTTCGATGCTTATGAAACATCTGTAAATTCATTACATTGTCGGTTTTCTAGGACTCCTATGTATGTATATCCTAATGGGTTATATTTTTTATGAGTTACACAAATGGAATACGGGTTACGACAATATTTGTACTATTTTTTTAAACTAAGATATTATTAAAGGCATTAAAAAAAATTAGTATCTTGAAACTCCTCCAGGACAACGTTCGAACCCCTGACCACTTGATCGTCTGCCTTGAGAATAGCACACTAAACATTATTATTCATTTAAACAGTGTCTAATACATTTTATGTGGAGAGAAAATTGAGCCAACCAGTAAGTATCGACGTATACCATCACCCTCGGCATGTCTCGTTCTTTGTTGGAGATCATTCTAGACTATGCTGTATATTTTCACAAGCCGTTTTAGTAAATGGGGACCATTAAAAACGGTAAAATTAATATTTTCATAAGACTGGAATATTATCGCTGAATGGTTTACATCAGCACGAAATGCCTCGTGCTCTACGGAGGCGTCTGAATACATGATATTGTCCATAATTACGAGGAGAGGATTCGATGAGTAGGGCTATAAAAGCAGCAAGCGGTGAACATCTTACAATCGAAGTATGTTAGAGCATATTATAAAATTAACCAACGATACAAGGATTATTATCAACATATTATGTATAATTACGAAAATTAAAATGCAGCAAAATATTACAATAGTGAGATATAATTGTTACAGTGCCTCCTTGAGACTTGGAATTCTCATGAGATCTAACAATAATTATTCAAATTTATAAACATATAAGACACACATCTTTTATCATTACATATCAATTTCTACATTTAAAAAAGTAATAATTAATCTACAATTAAATACAAAATTGTACAATGGTTTTAAAACATTAATTTTATTTTTACAATATTAGATAGAAAATAAACTATCCGATCCGAATCCAAAATAAAGCAATATTTACAGGTTAGCGTATTGCATAATATGTAAAGGGTTTTCTCGCAGAAGGGTTTTTGTTTTGGACTATAGTTCTAATTTCTAACGGTGTTTGTACACGGACGAGTCTTTGTACTCTTAGAGATTTATCAGTAAAGGTCGATACTTATTACATAGATAACGAATGATAGGTCATTCTGCCCTCAACTCTAAACTCTCCTTTAGTCTCAAGACGACTATAGACAAGTAATATGATAATAAGAAGACAAGTAATATGTATGATGAGCTCAAAATCATGAACTGTGAATCAATCACTGATATTTGTAAGTCAAATCACTAATGGTGATTGAGCTTCTGAAATTATTGTGATTTGTTATTTTTGTCAAAAAACATTGTCAAGTTAAACAGCGCCATCGAACGGAATCAACCAAAATACTTATATATATGGTTGCTTGCGAGTCATTTGTATTCTATTCGCTGTTTATATTGTTACACAATAAGAGGGTGGGATCTAAACATGTCTGGAGACTCAAATGTAAGTAATACAAATGTATTGAAGTAGTAATCGCAGTAACAGTTTTAAATCACTGATATCATCAAATACAAATCACACTTAGTGAGTCAAGAGTAGCAATTTATCGTTTCATAAAGGTTGAAACACGTTGGTCGATCAAGTTTTGACTTCTAGAGATCTCTTAACAAAAATATCTCCATGGTTAAAAACTTAGTTTAAAATTAAACCTTACCCTTATATAACACGTAACATTTATTTTATCATTGTATTGGCAAGTTCACTATTATTTACAGAATGGTGTACATAATCGTCTTTCTTTGACACATTATACAATTGGCGTATTGATAGTAATCGAATGGGATCGTAAAAAAACTAAGTACCGACTGACTGCTTTTAACACATTCCCTGCCAACTGACTGACGAGATATCTTACAGTTGGTTGAACTGACTGCACGGAATTTTTTTTCAAATATTGAGGAATCAAATGGCAACTAGGTTCAAATGCTATTGAAATTAATACTTGTTTCTGACATCATGATATTAAGGGATCGGCAGGGAACGTTTTAAGGTATACAATGCAAATATTAAAATGTACCCGACAGCAAAACTGATTATAAAATATGACTTTTTAATTTGGTGATTACCTTTAAAATCAAGTACTAATCATTATATTTGGAGAAAAGAGAAACATGTCCATAAAAACATTAATAAAGCATGAACAAATATCCACGTATTACCGTTTTAGTTTTCGTATAAGTAAACTGCATGTGTCAATTGTATACAAGAGACATCTATTTGAACATTTTTAAAGTTTATGATTTGTTCCGACTCTATTCATTACATTCACGAAAAAAAATAAAAATATGGCACTTATGAAGCTAATGTATTACTAGATACATATAAGTATTGCACACAATACTCTATGAAAAGTTCATATGGCCCGTGTCCACGAATGAGATTTTTTAAGAGCTTTTCGACTAGAGATAATCTCTGAAACGAATTTTGCTCTCATTGCAAACAAATGTCAGCTATCATAGTCCCCGTGCTTGCACTATACCTCATAGATTCACCATCTCGCGCATCAATTTACACTTGTCAAACATCAAATGTCATTTGTCAGTTGGATGATTTTGAATCTACCCAGTAGTTGTTAAAACAGAATAAATATTAAATACTAAGTAAATGTATTAATTAGAAAGATATACATACAAAATCAATATAAACAAAAAATATTATTGTTGCTACCGGGATTCAAACCTGGATTTCTTTTAAATCCAGCTATGCTATGGCAGATAGTATTTTTGATGACAAATTTTACAACCTATATGTTACACTTTTCAAATGAATACATCTATCATTCCATTATTTGAAAGCCATCTATTTTATTTTTACGGAATCTCAAATACCTTTGAGTAGTAGATAGGAGACGCGGAGAATTAATAATTAATTTTTATTAAATTGATACAACTTATATATTATTAAGGAGAACAAATTGTTATTGTAATTATTCAGAACATAGGCTACTTGGCTATCGGACTACTCAAAAGGACCCTACCTATAAGGACTGCCCGGATTGGAAATAGATCCAGGTTTGAATCCCGGTAGCAACAATAATGTTTTTTGATAAAATTGATTTTATATGTATATCTTTCTAACTAATACATTTAATTGGTATTTAAAATATCACTGACTTATGTTCTGAATAACTACAACTTAACAATAAGAATGTGTTCTCCTTAATAATAGAATAAATGTTTTTAACGTCTCATATTAGTTTTTTTCTTCTTCTCCTGCCTTATCCGTTTAATGAACATTGGCTATCATTAGTTTGTTGACTGTGGCTTGAAAAACCCCCACAGTAGACTGACCAAACCATTGGGCCCGATTTTTAGTCTAGTTAAGTAACGAGGATATCTAATTTTTGACAGATGTGTTGTTTCCTAGGTACCTGAGGGATGGACAACATTTCGATGGTGATTATAATTATTTCTAAAAATGTCAGTATGTACGCTTTAGATGTTTTTGAATGATACTACCAAATCAATTTTTTTAAACTATTCATTGAGTATTATAATAAAAATAACACGTTTAGGACTTAATTTTCTTTTAATTGGCACTGTCAACAGTTGGCAATGTGTACGGCAAGAAAATTAATATCTTCAATTGGCGTAAGTATTACAAAATGAGCTACATTATATATTGTAAAGTGTGTCTAATCGAGCAAATGTTCCGGAAAAAGATTTTTCTATTTGTTAAGGAAAATTAAGCGATTGATATCTAAGCATAATATGACCACTTTTAGAGTGGAAAGTAAGAAAATGTAAATGAGTGGTTTATAAAATAGAATTGTGTAAACACAACGCTGTGTTGTCACAAACGCTATCTGCGATAATATTATTAATTAATTAAAATTAAAAAATAACACAATTCTAATAATATCTAATGCACAATGAAAATTTACAAAGAACTTTTATTACATATGAATAAAATGTATAAATTTAAATGTTTTCTATAACGTCCTTGCAACGATTGTATGCCGGCTGCAAAGAATGATGTCTTCTTGTGTAGAGGAATTCAGGTAGTCAAGATATCTCGATGTAACAACAATACAGTTTATTACAGATCTCACAATTATAAGTACAAATATATTACATGTGTTCTGATCTACGATTCCGGTGAGACAGAGTGCACAACCAAGCGCAACGCTCTTTTATCCCTTCCACACTTCCATTCTTACCAACATCTTTCGCTACATCATGATACATAACAATTCATATTTATCCGCTGTTGTAGACATGTTTGTACACACAAATACATGTTATACTCTAGAACCCCTGAAATCACTAAATGTATCTAATTTGTACAGAAAAGTCTAAATTCCCAAAGATTAAGTTCTGTATCGCAACGTTTTCATATTAAACTGATTAACTTTGGAGTGCTTTAATTATTTCTTATGTGACCAAAGGTGATCGCTGTACGACCGACACATCTTATTATTTGCTACAGTAGTTTACAAATTGTTAAAAATGTAATGAACTAAATGTCATGTCATTATAATTGAGTTCAGCCTCGCCTCATTGGCAGGCATACTCAAGTGCATATCTGAATTGTGGTCGTTTTCTCGAGAACTTGTAATATTACGACTCTTGAACAACGGACAGATTGTTCTTCTGTTGTGTATATACATTACACAAAAATACACGTTGCTTGAACACACGATAAAGGCACACAACTATTTAAATCTAAATTGATTTCCTTTGTCCGACAATTGAATGTGGATAACATCTTAAATCCCCTGACGTGGCCATTAATATTTATACCAATAGACAGTGAGGTACGTAAAAGCTAATTATGTATTTTGTACCTATTATGTATGAACATAAATCATTGGTTATTGTAGTTATTGCAGTTCGCGCTGTTAAAGCAGACCGCAATACTTACATCGACTGAGAGAGGGAAAAGAGAAAGAGAGAATTACTGGTAAGTAATTCTGATAAGAGCAGTGCTGACCAAAGTTATTCCATAAAGGAAGGTAAAGGAAGGAAGGAAGGAAGGGAAGGGACTTGGATTAACGGGGATAAGGATCGATGATGGGAGGGAATCCAATAGAAGGACCAGTGCATCTCGGGGAATCGGGAATCTGAAGGACTGCTCGCCTTACCTCGCGTATGATGCCTCCGTTACTCCCGCAGTCGCAGCCGAGATCAACACAAACAGCACGCGGGCAGGCAAATAACAGTGCTGATGCATCGGAGGTAAACAAAATCCACACCGATATTGCGCAACCGAACAAGTATTGCATCGCATTAATGTCTGCTGACGTCAAGGTCACTATTCACACTGGTCAAGCAGTAGGGAAAAAAAGGACGGGTGGGAATTTGAACGTGGAAAGGTGTCAATAGCACGGTCGCGGCCGATTCGCAAAGCGCGCCAAAAATGTGTTTCACGAATACGAAACAGTATACAGACACTATTTGTAGAAAGTTTATTTATATATGTATTATTTGTGTAGATATTAAACTATGTGCAAAAATATGCCTGTGTTCATGGACATGGCCGCAGGGTTAACGTGAATATATTTCAAACATTCAAATGCGGCACTATGTCCTCGCTCCTCTATTTCCATATCTGTCGGCATCATCGATGGAGTGCAATGAATAATGTATTACCGGCCTTTTTTTGTATTCACTTTTTATTATTTTTTTCTTTCCTCTGCTCCGCTTCAGGCTCTGTTCAGACACGCTGTGCGCTGTTTGGCTTTCCCTGAATGCATCCTGACCGCGGTGCAGTCCTCGCAAACGCATACAAATAGTGTATCCACGAACATGTAAAAAAAAAAAAGTTTTCACTCCGACTCGGCGCTCCAATTCGTGCCGCTCACGTAAGGGTGGCGGGCGTGGCTGGTGCTATCCAAATAAATCTTACAAATGCTCTCAATTCATTGACATCATTAAATTTCACCATATAATACTTTCTGAGATGATTGACTTATTTTCACGATGATTTGATTTTTGATCACGCACCCCATACGTTGAACCGATATTTAATACTAATTTTTATTTTTGGGGATCTATATCGATCTAGATTTCGAAAAATAAAATAAAAATATCCTGTAAACTAAAAATACAACATTAACACGCCGATATTATATACAACATGTCGGTATGTAATATTATCCTGTATATACACGTCAATCATCGTATTTATGTAATCAATAATATTTTTTCCAGCGACAGCCAATTAAACAGCTGACAGCCGATTTGTGTCATTTGCCATTTCACCATGAATAGACTTACGCCAGAACATCGCTTGCAAATTTATTTCTCTCACCGTGGGCTACGTCCATTTTACGGTCGACATAATCGAATGGTCGAGCAAGTAATTCGAATAACCGTGGATCGTTTTCACACCGCGCATACTCTAATTGATAATACGCATCCGCAGAGATGTCGTACAGTGCGCACCGAAAAAGCTGTTGTTTCTTAAAAATGATATCGGTCAGAACGTTACAGTCAATGGAGAACTCTAGAGATTCACGATTAGTGACTTTTTTGTTCCCCAATTAAATGGTATTAATGTGGAAGAGCTGTGGTCTCAACAAGACGGCGCAACGTGCCACACAGCGCGCGCCACAGTTTATTTATTGAAGGATACATTCGATGAGCGCATTATGGACCTGTGAATTGGCCTCCAAGATCGTGTGATTTAACATCTTTTGGATTATTTTCTGTGGAGATATGTGAAGTGGCTAGTCTACGCCGATAAACCGAATACGATAGACGACTTGGAAACCAATATTTATCGCGCTATTGCAGATATACGGCCTCAACTGCTCGAAAAAGTGGTCGAAAATTGGACTTCCAGATCTTGCTTTAATTTCTTTTATTTTCTTTTAGTTTTCGTTTCTTTACTTTCCGTCATTAGAGATGGATAGTTGTAGTTAAAGAATAAAACTAATGCAGCTGGTTGTATAATGTGTACAACATATTTTTATACATTAATAATAACTAATTGTCAAATAAATGATGATAAAATAAATAAATAATAACAAGTACTTAATTAATTAATGTACGGTTTTGACTATGACTCTATTTATCTATTCAAAACTCACACAACATCAAAAAAAGTCATTTAAAATGCTCAACAACAAATAAAATCCATCATCCGTTCTTTTGTAAATAAGTATTTCGTTTTTCAATTCTTTGATCCCACACAAAGTATCCACTGTAAACAAATTTCGTCAATCCTGTACGAGTGACACGGTTTTCACTTCACAACAACGCAATACGCGGCAATTCGGGGCTAGGGTACGGGCATGACGGGCGTTGAATCGCACCTAACTAGTGGCATATCTGACGATCGTTATCATGGGTTAGAACTTGATACGTAAAATAATTGATGCTCCGGTACCTTGGCGATGTTCCATGAGCCACCACACCAATCGCTGAACAACCACACTGTGGTGCACGAACCACAGAAAATAAAATTATTACGATACTAAGACATCCAAGTGGTATTTCAATAGAATTGCGTTATTGACCACAAATTTGAACTAAGCGTCGAGGAGTGTCAAGTGTGTGGTTGATACAATGCTGTGCAATGTCTGTATATAATATGAGTAATAACAAATATTCTCTATATATTACACAAAGCAGTCTGTTCATCGCGTGCGCGATTCTAACGCGCACAATGTCCTTCCTCGCACCGGCGTGAACTAGAGCTTACTCGTGACACGCTCCAAGTCCTTGGTGAGGTTTTCGTTGGCAAATATGTTCTTCGGATCCAGCTCCGCCTTGGTGGCCTTGAAGAGGTTCAGCCCGGACTCGGAGACAGTCTCCATGTACCACTTTCTGCGCAGCTTGCCGACTCCGTGGTGATGCGATATTGATCCTGGAAATAGAAAGGCAAATTTGCAAATTTGACGTTTCGCCCGCTCCGCGCCACCCGTCACTTATCTGTACCGAGATCCAACTATACGGCAGATTTTACTCACAGTGCTCAATCTCTTTAATTTACAATATATAGTTTCTTAATATTGCGTCTTTTATTGAATACATCAAATGTTCCGAGTTAAGAGGGGGAGGGGAGGACTACCCGGGACCGATTTAGAAGCTAAGGCTTTCTTGTCGGTCTCACTCATCAAAGCTAATAAAAATACGCGATTTTTATTCAATAACATAGCATTCAAGTGTATGCAGTATATAAAATAAAAAATGAAAAGAAATTCGATGTAGTTATTAGCAATTTTTGCAAAATTTAAAATTTTGACCCTCCAGCGTCCCTTAAGTGCTGTATTTATTCATAAAAAAAACAAATATCCATAGAATACATAGTTTACATACAGATGGAAAATTAATGGTAAATTAAGGTGCAGTAGTTCAAGGTACGATACTCAGTCATAACTTAAATACAATAATATTTCAAATCCCAATAATAAAACAGCATTTCATTCAGTTGCTAGAGAAGCAATATTAGAACCTGATTACAAATTCTGCCAACTGTTGAAGCTGCATGGATTGTGTGATGATAGACTGAAACGACGGTAGAAGTAGAAGTTATCGTCCTAGCATGGCGTGTTATATAAGTTTGTAAACTAACCCCCACTCGCAATGATCTCGTCCCTCGCCAACTCCTCAATCTGTTCGTACACAGCTATGGGATCCTCGTCCCTGTTGTTAGTCTTCAGTCCAAAGTAAAAGTAGACGCAGCAGCCGGCGTCGTAGGTCTGCGTCACTCTGCAGGACACCATGAAGTGGAGGTTCCTCTTGTGGCATTCCCTGGTGATGCAGTGCTTGACGTTGCGGCACAGCGCGCTGGTGCGGTCCCACGGCATGGACGTCTCGAAAGATTCAGCCACGATCTGGTGTTCGAAGGCAAGATCCTGGAAAATTTAATTGTATTTTAATAAGTGCGAGTATTGTATTTAAACATGGTGAAAACACAGGTCATAGTTGATGATACCATAATATTCAACAACTCTGAAATAGAATTGAAATTTTAAATATGATTAAATATATTAATTAGAAATATATACATATAAAATAAATTTAATCGAAAAATATTGTTGTTGCGCCACCGGGATTCGAACCTGGACCTCTTTCCTAACCGGGGAAGGTGCATTATCCAACTATGCTACAGCGACAATATTTTTAGCGACAAATTTTCGAACCTATATGCTACTTTTTTGATGTTAATACATTTAATCGTTCCATTATTTGAAAGAGCCATCTACCTTATTTTTACAGAGTTTCAAATACCTTTGAATAATTAATATATTTAATTCATATTTAAAATATCACAGACCGTATGTTCTGAATTATTTCAACATCACAATAAGAGTGTGTTCTCCTAAGAATTGAAATTGTTTATAATATCAGCGTTTAAAGTATCTGGAACTTCAAACCGAGATCAGAAAATTAAATATGAACCTAATATAAATATTTAAAAATAAGTGGCAGCTAAAATAACCAATTCTTACTCTGATGTAAGCTATGACGAAAGTGAGCACGTATCCTCTCTCTCCGTTCTTCGCCCCAGCCGGTGTCCCCCCATTACTGATGGCTATTTCGTTGATCTTTTTTTCTTTAGCCAGCACGTCTTCCTCGGTTCCTTCGTACAGCAGCGTTGTGACGCACATCTTCTTGAGATCGAACCCCTTTATCTTGGTTATGTAGGCGTTCTTCAGCCCGTCGAGGATCAGCCCAAAGTAGGACGGAACCGGTCTCAACGCCTGACCAAACTGGAACTGCTCATTGTCCATCAGCCTTATGCTCGAAGGCTGACACCTCTGGCGAGCCACTTCCCTCATACACTTCACCCCGTTCTCAAAATCAGGAAACACTACGGACCCGTACCGCGTGCATTTCGGAAGTGGACGCATTTTCAAGACGACTTCTGTCACAACTCCGAGAGAGCCTTCCGATCCTAAAATCATCTGTTCAAAGTCGGGACCGCACGATATTCTGGGTGCTCTGCAACTCTTGGCCAGAACACCGCGCGGTGTCACCATCTTCACGTGAACTACAAGATCTTCTATATTTCCGTAATTATTTTTTTTCATTCCGCTAGCTCTGGTGGCGACCCAGCCTCCTAGAGAAGAGAACTCGTACGAATCTGGTTCGTGCCCCACTGTATATCCGAGAGTTCTCAGTTCTCTTTCGAGGTCTTGTCCAAGGATTCCGCCCTCGCAGCAAATTACCAAGTTTTCATAGTCGACCCATAGGATTTCGTTCATTTGAGAAGTGTCTAGAGAAACGATCGGTCTAGATTCTCGAGCCGGGCATTCTATCGCCCCGGAGACGGAGGTGCCGCCGCCGTAAGGAATGATGACTAGCCCCCTTCTGTCTGCCAGTTTAACTATTTCTACAACTTCTTCGTGGCACGTCGGCCAGACGACAACGTCCGGGAGCCGTTTGAGTTTTTCGTGAATGACCGCGGCTATATCGTGCAGGGCTTGGCCTCTGGCCCTGATCAGCCTGTCCAGTCCGTCCACGGAGAAGGATATGCCGAGAGCTTCGATTTCGTCCAGGATCGGCTGAGTCACGATGGACTCCAGGTAGCGGTCTGGCGTCGGGGCTGGCGGTGGACTGTCGACACTCACATCGAGATCAAACTTACTCAACACGTATTGTTTGAAGAACGGAAGGTCCATTTCGCCGATTGAGTATCTGAAACAAGATATTTAATAAAAATAGTGAAAAATGGAAGGACAAGAAACTGAAAATATTATTGTCTCACCAGGTACCCTGGCCATGTATTTATATACATTTTTTATACACCTTGTGTTTTATTTTCACCTTTACCAATACTAGAATGAATATCAGGAGCCTCTAAACCATTTTGAAATCAAAAAGATTTTAAATGTGCCGAGTATTAATTCTGATACATCTCGCTCTACCATCTTATGATTCTCTCATTAGACAGCGGTGTCAAATTATCGTGTAAGCATATTTTTTGTATTAGAATTTAAGGCATTAATGTATATTTTGATATACTTTGAATACTCATAGTGAATTTTATTTGAGAAATGGTTTGTAACTAGCTTATTTATTAAAGAGTTTATACATAAATAATTAAAGATATTTAAAAACGACTATTTTCACGTTTCAGGGCAATGGTTAGATCCCAGCTTGACGTGACGAGGAAATTTTGATTATATTTAGTTTTATCAGAAACAAAAAAATCTTTATCACGTACATAAATATTATAATTTTTAATATTTTTCAAACTGCACAAAAGTTTTACGGAAATCTGTGAATTTTAAGCAGGTGCGGTTAGTGTGATGCGTTTTTTAGTTGTTATTTTGTTATCTAAAAAAAAAATTCATAAAAATGGACACTGTATTCATATGTCCCGAAGATTTACACAAAACAAAAAAAGATACAATTACAATTATTTTTTGACAAAATGAATACACATTCTTTTTTAACACAACAGTCTCTCGTTGAAAGGAACGAACATAGTCGCGTGACTGAACAATAGTATCGTACAAGCGGAAGGTCTGATCGTGAATAGAAGAAGTATCCGAGTCGTCCGAGGCACACGAAGGGCAAACATCCCATGAATGTAAAGCGACCATCTTCGGTCGATACGTAAAGAAAAAGATAAAAATATGATACAATAAGGCGTACATCATTCATCACAGCGTTTGTAACTACATCCGTGTGAAATATGAAGATGTCTCCACTGTCAAGTTAAATTTATATATTTCTTTTATGCAATTTATGCGGAAAATTTTCATGTTTAATATTAAATAATAAAAAAAAAACTACAATCTTATTCTAATATTTTATGTAAACAAAATTGAGTTTAAACAATGCGGATAAACAATATAGTTTAAATGTTGTTCATTTCTTTCAAGACACTCTTGCAATCGGACTCTTAAATTTGCAAACAAGTCGGTTCAATGGCAGCAACTTCACGGCGGATATTTTCTTGTAGGGTCTGAATTGTTTTAGGATTGTTACTGTAAACTCTCGACTTAAGGTGTTTACACAAGAAAAAAGTCACACGGTGTGAGGTCCGGTGACCGAGGTGTCCAGGGTGCATCTCCGTACTTGCTAATTAATTTATTGGGAAAAATTCAAATCGAAACATTCAAAAATTTGTCGCTAAAAATATAGTCGCTGTAGCATAGTTGGATAATGCACATTCCCCGGTTTGGAAAGAGATCCAGGTTCGAATCCCGGTGTCGCAACAACAATAGTTTTCGATAAAATTGATTTTATATGTATATCTTTCTAATTAATATATTGATATTTAAATGTATCTTAAATATACTTTGATTAGACTCCTGCAATCTGTTTGGACGAATTTTAATGTGAGAATTTTCTAGAAATTGAAAGACAGCAATAGCACAAATGTAATGTCTGTCTTAAATGAAAATTAAATGAGAAATTCGTACATTTAAATGTGTAAATCAATTAATGAAGTGGAAGACCTGCACATGACCTTTTTGGCTCTGAAGGTACATACTCGTATTGAGAAAACTGAAAAGTTGAAGCATTGCAATACTTTAATTTTTTTGCACATATGTAGTACGTAGACTTTAAACAAATTGCACTATTAATGTACACCACTCGTTCATAGAAGAATATAACAACTCCGCGTTTTGAATTCCATAAGATTTATCAACAAATGTTGGAATTTAATCTTAAAAAACATGGGTCAAACACATGAACTTTGATAAGGGATAAGAAATGCACACATTTGGGATACACTGAATCGGATTCAACACTGTAATCGCTGACTCAAAATTGTATATCTCCATACATAATAATTATCATCACTCGTCAGCAGTTTTATCGTCATTGTTTTAACAATTTATTTTTAAATATAAATTAAATATATTAATTAGAAAGATATACATATAAAATCAATTTTATCGAAAAATATTGTTCCGAACCGGGGAAGGTGCATTATCTAACTATGCTACAGCGACGATATTTTTAGCGACAAATTTTCGAACCTATATGTTACCTTTTTGATATTAAAACATTTAATCGTTCCATTATTTGAAAGAGCCATCTACCTTATTTTTACGGAATCTCAAATACCTTTGAGTAATCCGATAACAGACGCCAGAATTATCAATTCATTTTTATTAAATTTTGCACCTTCCCCGGTTAGAAAAGAGATCCAGGTTCGAATTCCGGTGCCGCAACAACAATATTTTTTCGATAAAATTGATTTTATATGTATATATTTCTAATAAATATATTTAATTAATATTTAAAATATCACAGACCGTCTGTTCTGAATAATTACAACTTCACAATAAGAATGTGTTCTAATAAAAATATATTCTATTTACCATTAGTAAGAAATCAGATTCCTCAAAAACATCTAAACAAAATCTGATATCCCATAAACTATTTTATTTTGGTATATTTAATGGAAAATATATATGAAAATATGGGGTACTTACAGGGCTTACGACCTGTCTTCGGCTGGCTTAAGTGATCACATATATAACGTTATCCAATTCTGACCCCTCATTCTCCACACATATCAAATTTTTGAAAGTTGTATATATGTTAATATGTGGACTCGCTTCAAGTATCACTACATTATCGGCATCTATGGACCAAATTTGATAATACATTTTCCCTTTTTTTAAACACCATATATGTCATCACTGTGAGAATCTGATTTTTTTTTAAATTATCATAAAGCAATATTCTTTATCTGTAAAATGTTTTTATACCTATTACGCTAGAATACGTCTGAAAAATTAATATTTTTCAATTTTTTAAACATTTTCTTATTTTAACCAGTATATTATATTAGAAGAAAGGTCGTAAGCCCTGTAATTACCCCATATTTTCATATATATTTTCCTTTAAATATAATAATTTAAAAAAAATACAGCTTTGTCTCTATGAGATATCTGATAGTTATTTAATAACAGTGTAGGTAAAAATCCACTAATTGTGTGTTCTTGGACATATTCAAATATTGCTAAACAAACAATAGATATCTCAGAGACGAAGCTATTTTTAATTATGTTTAATGGAAAATATACAGAAGTATGGGTAATTACAGGGCTTGCGACCCGTCGTCGGCTGGCTTAAGTGATCACTTTATATAAATATAACGTTCACCATGCTCACCCATCAATCTCCATATCAATCAAATTTTTTAATGTTGTGTATATGTTTAATATGCGGACTCACTTCGAGTACAGCCATCTATGGGCTAAATCTGATAATTCATTTCCCTGAAACGGGTCAGGCAAGCCCTAAAAATAGCTTCGTCTCTATGAGATATCTATTGTCTGTTCGATAACAGTGCCTTTGTAGGTGAAAATCCAGTAATTGTGTGTGGAAATATTCAAATATTACTGAAATCTGATTAATTTTGATTTAAAAAACGTACACCACCAATATTGAAATGGCACGAAGATCTTGTATTGTCGTAGTGTATTTTCGACAAATAAGAAATGTTATGTAATGTATTTTTACATGAAATTCTGTATTTACTTATGGATCAGATCGTCGTGAGTGTTCGTGACTTGTCACGCCGTGTCTGCTCAATAGTTGGAATTAAATAAAAATAAAAATCAAATAGCGAAACATTATATTGCGTACGTGGCGACACTTTATATTTTAAATACAAATTAAATGTATTTGTTTGGGACATATATTTATTTGCTAATTACTTATTTATTCTTGAACGAAAATAATGTACTGTGCCTTCCCCTCTCCTCATCCGGCACGCCGCCGTCCAGTCGAACGGCGACCTTGAAGCGGTGCGGTAATTTGTGAATCGAAGAATATTATTCAATTGAGACGTCGCATCTGTACAGTGTATTGTAAAGGACCCTAGACGAAGATAGTGATAGATGAACAGTCCACCTTGGAGGTGTCTGAAGAACTGGATTGTGGTGAGTGCAAACCTCCTTCCGTATATCCTGTTTTCTTCCGCCATACATAGAAAAATATAAGTATAAAATCAATTCTATCAAAAAATATTGTTGTTGCTCTACCGAGATTCGCACCTGGATCTCTTTCCAATACAGCGACACTACTTTTGCCGACAAATTTTCGAACCTACATGTTACACTTTTCAAATTAATACATCTATCGTTCCATTACTTGAAAGCCACCTTATTTGATTTTACGGAATCTCAAATACCATTGAGTATACCGATAGCAGACGCCAGAAATAAAAATCAAAGTGAGGCTTCTTTATAGCGTTAAGAAATTTGTAATGGTAGGATGTGAAGACAGTCACTATCGAGGATCATCTAAAGTTTGACATTTTGCCGTTTTGGCACAATTTATGCGACGTGACCTATTTCAAGTCCATCTCAATCGTGCCCAGTCATCTCATCTCTTTCTTCCACATGATCTAGATCCTCCTTACATTAATTTCCCACAAGATACACGATCTTTAGTGGTTCCTTAACCTTCTTTAATCTCCTGTTAGTGTACAATCATCAGTGACGTGACTAAAAAAATTGGGCCCCTGTGTAAAATTGGAGATAATTTGAAAATTGTTAGTACTACACGAACTTTATCCATTATCAAATCGATCTCTCAGAATAACAAGGTTCCATCTGACACCGACGCTGTTTTGAGATAATGAGCTCAAGAGTGTTGATTGAATTTCAACATATATTAAAGTATATTTTGTATTGAGTATGCAAATATGATCAGTTTTAAGGTCTCAACTTATTTTCAGTGTTGTCAATGACCACTGTGAGGTGAGGGAAACAAAAACAACGTAAATTAACAAACAATGATCCATAAATTGCAAAAAACAATTGATGGAGTTGGAACTTTGAGCTGTGGCTATTTCTGTTAAATAGAGTCGGTGTGCACGGAAGAAATAAAGAATACCACACGTGGAACCCGTTTCACGTAATAACTCAAATTAGCCCAAAATATTAGTTGGAACCTTGTCTAAGGGAATCCTAAGGGGTCGAAATAGAAAGAACGAAACTGGTGTCTTGTTTCTTAGAATATTCATTTTAGGCATTTACAAACCTTAATTATGGCTATTTGCGGGAAACTATATATATCGATAATATTTTGACATGGTTTCTTAATATGTGAAAAAGAATATTAAAAATTATCGGGCTGCCATAATAGGGCTGGGGAAAATTCAATAGATACCAATTGCTCTGTATAAAATCTCTATATTATTTTTCTGCATGTGAAACCACCCCTGCAACAACACTATATATCGATTTTGAGCAGATTTGTGTTATGAATACCACAACTTCGGGCCGCCAACGGTGCATTAAACAATAGTGTGATGTGAAAAAATGCTGATCTTGAATCAACGGTGCGATTGTGATTGAATTGATTCGATAACATCAGTGATTGTAAACTGTGACTGTGACCACAATTTCATTCGCCGCACGATATCACAATACACGAAATAAATAAATAAACATAATTTTGAGTGTATTTACTCATATTATTCAAACTTCATTTGGGTAAAAAAACACATTCTAACATATATAATAGATATATATCTAATTTAATATCATCACAAAGAGAATGAAAAACCCTTGAAAAATGTAAGTTTATTTTTCGGGTCAAATTCTTAACATTTTGGGTCAATGCGTAAAACGTTTTGGCAGAATCTACTAGATGGCGCTTATCACGAATTATAACGTCATTCCTTCAAGATTATTTTCGTTTCATATACACATGTACCAAATCACGGTTCACAATCAAATATAAATAAAATATAAAAATGAATCACGATATTCAATCACTGATAGTGAGTGTGACTCAAAGATAACAGTGATTGACTCACGGTTCGTGATTTTGAGCTCATCATTATTAAACGACCATATAAAATTAATAAAAACACTGTTTAACACAATTCCTAAGCGAGCATCCCTGCAACAACACTGTATGTCATCTAAAACGGGCCGACGCCACGTCTATCTAGCATTCTTTATAACAACCGATATAGAGTGTTTTGTTGCAGGTCATGCGTGAGGAAATTTGAAAAGCACGTCACATCTGAGTGAAGTGACTCATTTCTTTTGAATGTACTCGGTGTTCTGAAGAAAGACTTTCAAATAGTAACCAAATTGTAGGTACATTTCCATTAACATTTTGCCGTACTGTAGATTGGTAATTATTTAAATTATTACATTTTTCACGGACTGGCGTTAAACACTAGTTTTCTGAGAATATATCATTTCATCAATATCGATTGTGCTCACTGATCATACAAATAATCTTCTTTTGTTCGTGTTCAAACATGGGAACTCGGTAATATGTCATAGTCATGTGCTTGACAGGTGATACCGGCCTATCACCTGTCTGCACCTGTCTGTATACGTATTAGCTGATAATCATTTCTGAAGAGTGACCACACAAAAGATTCGTTTCATTCATCATTGACAACTATTGTCCGTTTAATGAGCAAACCAAAGAGAACAATCGTGTTAAAGGATTATTTAATTTTCGACCTTATTATGAATGTGAAGTCCTGCGTGTGTAAGGATAAATGAATCATTCACACCGTGGTTTGAAATAACAAAGGGTGTCCAAGTAATGTCTCAATGATAGTTCAACTTGTGTATGGATAAATGTGCGAAAGAACTGGAATGTATGAATGTAGGAGCAAAAATGGGCGATTTGATTGTATGCCGTTTATTGCTGGATGAACAAGAACTACAGAGCCTAGTGAGTAGAATGTACGATGTATGCAAGGAAAGCGATCTTATTATGAATGTTAACAAGTCGAAAGTCATAGTATTCGAGAAGGAGGAAAGCAAGACACCGTGCTAAATACTTGGAGGTAATTAATGTTTGGTACAAGTAGTTGAGTTTGTGTATTTGGGAAGTATATTTGATAGAAACGGAAAGACAGAGAAAGATATCGAAAGGAGGGTGACTGCAGTAAACAAAGTGAACGACGCTTTGAATAGAATTATAGCTAATGGGAACTTGTCAACCGAGGCAAAACTAGCTGTACACAATGGAGTCATGGTACCGACACTGATGCTTGGAAGTGAGACTTAAAGCTGGCAGAAGAGGAACGAAAGTAAACTGAATGCAGTGGAAATGAGATCGCTTAGGTGTATGTGTGGCAGATCCATTTATGACAGAGTGAAGAATGAAGAAATAAGGAAATAATGTAAAGCTGATCTTAGTATAGTGAGTAAGATAAAGAAAGGATCACTCTGTGTCAGGACAGAAAAGTGTGGCGCTCTATCCTCTCTGCCTACATCAGCGGAGAAACGGCGTGATGGTAAGTTAGTTAGTTACTATTATATATTATCATCTTGTTTTAAAGGGTCTATCTTGATTACGACATCACATAACGGCATTCGTTATTTAGTATGGGCTATATGCACTTTACTGTATATTATGAAGAAATTATATATTTGTGTCTGTGATGTATCTATGGAATGAATGCGAGACGCGCGCAAGTGGCAAGATGTCGCGCGAGTGAAAGAGATAAAAAATCACTCCGCGGTCGGCGCGGTCTCCGAACCATTGTATGGAAAGCATTTAATATTATATTATCTATTGATTTGTAAGTGTATAGTAGCATCGTAGACATCGCACACTAAGAGGACACGATCTATCAAGATCAATAGTGAATACATTATAGTATCTATCTTCTTATCTATCTTATTGAAAAAATATATATTTGCCGGAAGAATGAGTCACTATTTATACTATGTTAACAATTTAATTTCACAGCAGATTATTGGCTTTATAACATGTGTTTCTTCTATTTAGCGTACCATCGATAGATTTCCTACCAAAATCTTACATCGTGTTATGTTCAATTAATCTCAAAAACTTTGGGTGATTCTAGAGCTGGAATCAACTGTGAGGGCAACCCAGAACCGGGACTTTTGGAGGTATATTATGAACCGAAACTATAAAGGAAAGGAGAAGAGTACATGCTGGATGATGCTACGACTTCTTATCCATTTTTATTGTATTAATCAGAAAACTTTTACATTTCATAAAGGAGTTTCAAAATTTTGATCAGTTTCGAGGCAGCACACTTGGCCATGCCGATTCTCCTTAGAACCTCAGCCATATCCTGAAACGAACACTTTCAGACACGTAAAATCGCTGAATACTTCCTTCATCAGAAATATTAATGTTTTGGACATGTATTTATTTGTGTAAATACATATTTATTTTGAACGAAAATAATGCACTGTGCCTCCCCTCCATTCCATTCCCCACTGAGAGGTCGATTGGCGACCTTGAGCCAGTGCGGTATACGTTTACCTAAACGATTACAATATCATACTAATTTGAGATTTCGCGTCTATACAGTGTCGGAACTCGTCGTCATCTAAAGGAACCTTTGATGAAATAGTGAAGAAAAATACAATCCACATTTTGGAGATGTCTGCAGAATCAGTATTATGGTGAGTGCATATTCCTTCCATATCTGAATTCTTTCAGCATCTATGCTAATACGCGACAATTACATCTCTGAAATTTGAGAAAATCTTCACTATACTTTTGTTTATCGGGATCATATTAGATGGGATATCATATTTACACGTTTGGAACAATGGTAATCATAGTCCATAGGCCATAGACTGGTATTTATCGCATGAAAAAATTACGTATTTAAGGTGGCCAATAATCATAAATTGCGGTTTAATCAAATCGGTCAAAATGACCGATTGAGGATTTAAACGTCACTAAAAAATAACTCGATATTTCACATCACTTTAAAATTGCGCTTTCAAACGTCAACAATAAATTAAATGGAGATTGCCACAATCCAGCCGACAGTTCAATGATCAACGATACAAAATTAGATCTGTCGTCTGCATCGATCGTCAATAACGATTGAACGCATCCGATAAAAAATGCAAAATATTCAAGACTACAAAGTACGATACATGTGATAGAAACGCGTTAAACTTTCGTGTTGCGAGACTCTATAAAATAGTAAACGCAACAGTTCCATACAACAATGCAAAACGTGCAAATTTTCAGATATTATGATATCGATGGGATCGATTAATGGCTTCTGAAATATAGTGGTTCCAAGAACTACCACCATTGACGTCACAGACACGAGAGACCCTACCAGGCTTATCATCCGTAATGATATGGTCCAGAATATAGCGGGCGTATGAGATACTAAATTTTATCCTGAACCATATTTTTCACTGATTCCGCCTGTTGCTTCATGGCCTGTGTCTGTAGAAAGAGATACGATGAAATGCCACGTATGCGTGTTGAGATTTTCATCTAGAGATAAACTCAGAGATCAGCTCAGAGACTGGTAAAGAGAGCCGAGAACTCAAACCGGTGTGACGTTCGATCTGACCACCATAGATATATTATATTACTGCCGGGGAGGTTCAAAATCACTCAACTGACGAACGACAATAGTGACAAGCGTGAAATAAAGCGCGAAGTGAAGTTAAGAATTGTCCCCAAAGAATATCTCAGAGATTGTCTCGAGTCGAAAATCTCTTCCGCGAACACGAGCCGGTTAGAGACACGTTAGCCGTGGGTTGTAAATGGGCATTGATCAGCTCACTGTTTAAATGAAACGAAGTGTTCTTTGACGAACAAACGAAATATATTATCAAAGGTCTCCTTCTCCGAACTATAATATAACCACACATCGGACCATCTGTAATGTTCAATTTGTGAAAAGATTTCTTCATAAACAATTAAACATTCTTCATAATCCCTGTCACTTTTGCTGACGACTGATCCCGCAATGAGATCTGAAATGTCGGCCAGAGAAGTCGAATACACACGGCGGAATAGCCCAGAAAACTCCACAAATAAAATATATTTCATTATGTATATGTGGATATCTATCGCTTCCGCAATAATCAACATTGCCGACGTCCCCTGAATGCACCTTGCAGTACCTGGGCGTAAAACGGAGCTCCTGACAATCTCAAAAACACGTCCGGTACCGATGACAGCATGCGTGCCAACCAATAACGTGCAGCAGCCTTCCAATTAAAATCTCCTGAAAATACAACTCTGTATTGACTTTTTATTGCGTATTTTTAATATCCAATCAACAAAAAACTTGTGTCATATACAATACATCTCTGCGATTATTGTCAATCGAACGTGTGAATGATGGATGACGGGGGGCATTCACATTCACGCCACAGCAAATCCTTTTGATTACCAAGTTACCAACATTAAACATCAATCTACACAAAGTATAATTTTTAATACAACATGATTTTTTCTTTTATAATGTCGCACCCCCCATACACGAGTATATGACATTTTACCTATTGACCTATTCACAACCTTCTTGACCATCGCGTCTTAGGATGGATAATATGCAAATATATAATAATACAATGTGTAAATAAGGTTATGTATGTGGTTAAGTTGAGTTGACTGGAATGTATGAATGTAGGAGCAAAAATGGGCGATTTGATTGTATGCTGTTTATTATATGCTAATGATGCAGTTTTAATGAACAAGAACTACGAATAATGAACAAGAACTACGTATGTACGATGTGTGCAAGGAAAGCGACCTTATGATGAACGTTAACAAGTCGAAAGTGATGGTATTCGAGAAGGAGGAAAGCTAGACACCGTGCTAAATACTTGGAGGTAATGAATGTTTGGAACAAGTAGATGAGTTTGTATATTTGGGAAGTATGTTTGATAGAAACGGAAAGGCTGAGAATGATATCGAAAGGAGGGTGACTGCAGGAAATAAAGTGAACGGCGCTTTGAATGGAGTTATATCTAACGAGAATTTGTCAACCGAGGCAAGACTAGCGGTGCACAATGGAATCCTAGTACCGACACTGATGTATGGAAGTGAGGCCTGGAGCTGGCAGAAAAGGAACGAATGTAGACTGAATGCAGTGGAAATGAGATCACTTAAGACGTATTTGTGGCAAATATATTTATGACAGAGTAAAGAATGAAGAAATAAGGAAAGAATGTAAAGCTGATGTTAGTATAGTGAGTAAGATTAAGAAAGGATCACTTAGGTGGTTTGGTTACATGGAACGGATGAATGAGGAAAGAATGGTAAGAAAGATATATGACGCAAGTGTTGATGGCACCAGAAATAGAGGACGTTAGCGGAAGACTTGGCACGACCAGGTAAACAGATAATGGAGGATGTTAGAAGCCTCAACAATCGGCGAGCTTGTATGAGAAAAGTATGAATGTGAATGAGGCGAGAATTGTGTGTCAGGACAGAAGAGTGTGGCGCTCTATCCTCTCTGCTTACCCCCACGGGGAAATGGTGTGATGGTAAGTAAGCAAGTAAGTAAGTTGAGTTAAGTTAAGTTTTAACCTCTAAAATGTGAAAAAACGCTTTTATTAGCTTAAATGACTTTAAAAATTTTAATTTACTTAATCTCTTTCTGTCTTACCACAAATGGTAGTTTTCGAATTGGATTGAATTGAAAAATAATAATTTTTCTAGTATTCGCTTTACATAATTGCTTTTCACTATTTATTTCTGAGCGTAAATGTTTTCCTTAGTACTAACTAAAATATGAATATCACGTTGCGTATATTTACAGAAATATTGGGGCGTTAAACCTGTGTTACGTACTGCACGGTTCGTGAAGGGTTAAGAGCTTTTATGAACCTGCGGTCAAGTATCTAAAACTAATTACCGTACTTTGTTTTTATCAAATACATTTATAAAATTAATTGCCAATCTTTTTGAACGACCGTTTGTCCAGTAAGTTAACGAAGTAAGTGATAGTTAAAGAACTTATTTTTGAAAAATATTTCCTTTATATGTATTATTTAAATTAACGACTCGACAGGTTTAACACAAGTGAGACTTAAATCCAATGATGAGTACTGTTTTGCATCTACTTTTCTTTTAGATCATTTATGGTGTCATCGAGAGTTTTCATCCACTGATCTCTGTTTTGCGCCGTTTCTTCTACGACACTGTCGCTCCATCTTAGCTCAGGTCTGTCCCAAATTCCTGCGCTCTGTTGAACTGGTGTTCGGCAATATCTTCGGTGCTTGTTGTGCGTTCGTTCTCTTCCCATGGCTCAACCATCGAAGTCTTCATATTTTAATAAACTTTAGTGTTTATGCCAAAATGTAATTCCTGAAACTTGCCTAAAGATACGCCTCAAAAGTATCTAGTATTGTACTTTTCCCTCCCTTGATGTTCGGTCTATTGTCTTAGTTTGTCTCTCTCTTTTCCATACATGTAGTTTTATATTCTGTCTCTCTTTATGTCTAAGCGAAACTAGTTGGCGTTTAATAAAATTCGTGGTTTTATACGAAGTGACTATGTTTTATTTAATATATTGTAATATAATGTTTAATTAACTTAATTATGGTCACGCTCCGGTCCGAAAGTTATTTAGATCAACATAAGTCCATCCTGACCAACTGACCAATTATTAATTATCAAATTAAGCATAGTGTTTTAAACAAAGATTTTCTGTAGTTTTGAGTGTTGACAGAACTCCAATAATGACCATGGGTATGTAAAATAGCGGTTAGGTCAACTATTGGATGAATATAATGAAACAGACATGTAGCCGAGAGACGGAACGGTGGAGTCAGAAGATTGGACCAAATTCAACATGTTTGTATCCGTTGTTCTGTTATTGTAGCATCTATTCCTGAAAAAATATATATAAGGCCGACGGCGGTTGTTGGAATGATGCAAAATGAAGCAGAGTATTTTGAGACTGATTGGAGAAGACCGGGAAGATCAGAAGCATCATGAATAGTTTCAGTTTCAAGGTTGTGTTGCTATATCTAGAGGATGACCAAACACCAATCACTGCTGAACACAAGACAAATATATATTTATGTATATTTTTCATTTTAAATATAATAAAAATAGCTTTATCTCTATGAGATATCTAACATTTATTTAACAACAGTGCTTTTATATATAGAAAAATATAGAAAAATTAAAAAATATTGTTTTTTCAGGCATATTTTATAGAAAAAGAATATTGCTTTAAATAATTTTCAACAAGATCAGATTCTCATTCAGTTGACATATAATATACGCTGTTTCCAATAAAAAATTAATTATCAAATTTGGTTCGTAGATGGCGATGGTGTAGTGGTACTAATAAATATCGAGATTGAGGGGTGAGAATTGGTGAACGTTATATATATATATATATAAGGTAGCCGAAGACAGGTCCGTAAGCCCTGTAATCACCCCTTACTCCTATATATTTTTTATTAAACACGATAAAAATAACTTCGTCTCAATGAGATATCTAATATTTATTGACAAGAAAAATCAATATGCAGAAAACGTTGCATAAGCTTTGCATCCAATCACTTAGAATATCAAAGATTTACTCGAGTCGTTAAAAATATGTTGGTAAACAATTATTAATTGAATAAATACTTCATTGTTGTTTGATAGGTGAGATAATAAATTGTTTCTTTAATACCACAAAGCCATAAAACACGCATTGTTCAACACCATAAATTAACACCGCTAGAATGCTCTTCACGTCTCCCCTTAATTGGTATATAATATTACTAAATTAAATTCAATTGCCGTACCCCAGGGATCAGTTATTGGCCCTAACATTGTCTCAAATAATTAAAATATACATTTTTAGTGCATAATACATTTGGCAATTGTGCACAAAAGTTAATTTGTTAAATAAAAAATTACCAGATGGTGTGTTTACTTTACATCGGTGTGAAATATCGATTATCCGTGAAGTTGTATGATTTCGTATGCATCCAGTGAATGACGACCGGTCAAGACTGACCTCAGGAGGTTCGTAAAATAATATATTATGTTATTCTATACGAGTAAATTTAAATTTAAGAGGCATTGTATTACCTAGACTGTTACTGGATGCACTTGTCCACAATAATGAAGATTCTTCTTCATGTAAGTACTGATTAAGTTTATTTAAGTTAAAACAGTATTGTAATAAAAAATTAACGAACCAGATCTTATTTTTGATCAAAGTACGCACATAATAAATAAATAAATAAAAAAGTACAATGTTATTCCCATATTTTATTTATACAAAATGGAGTTTAACGGTGCGGATTTTATGTTTTATAAACAATATCGTCTAAATGCCGTCCATTTTTTTAAATATACTCTTGCAATCGGACTCTTAAATTTATACGCGAGATCAAAGCGTTAGTTCAATGGTAATAACTTCACGGCGGATGTTTTCTTGTAAGCGGCTGCAGTTGCGGTTCCAAAAACTCGTCGATCATTCAGTAATACACGTCAGCAGTGACTATCTCTCGCTGGTTAAAAAAATAAGGATCAATTATCCCTCGGGCAGAAATTGCACACCACACTGTCGTTTTTGGACAATACAAACGTTTTTGATGGCGTTCCCTTAGATTGTTGGGGCACCAGTATCTCATGTTCTGTTTATTAACATAGCCATCGATATGAAAATGTGCTTCGTCGGTAAACAACATGTTCCAGCATCGTTCTCGCTAAGGTTTCACGTAAAGAATAGTCATTTTCGTTGAGAAACTACGCGATTTGCAGTTTGTATGGGTGAAACTGTAGTTTCTTTTTCAAAATAACTTGCACCGTTGATTTTTTTTATTCCAGTACAGGCTGTAATCTTCTTTATCGATTTACGCGGATTACGCATCATTTCACGTAGAACTTGAGCCACATGTTCTGGCGTCGCTGCTGACGTTGATAGTCCCGGAGGAGTTTGGTTAACCATTGTCTCTTCTTGTCTGAACTTTTGAACTGGATAAGTTGCGTGCTCGGCCCATCACTCGTCGAATATTAAAGTGAGTACAAAAAGAGCGACGCGCACGAACCAATGAATCACAGCACTTTGAACCGCTCAACCGCGAACGGTGCCTTCCTGACCAGTGACTCATTGCGACTGGCAAATCCGAAAATCGCGTGCGTCGAACAATATCCCTCCCATCTACCTCACCCTGATGGTTTATTAGGAATTACAATTTAATCTTGAATTTTTTCCGCTGAACATCCTATATAATAGAGTTGTTTTATTATTTTCTTAATATTACTACACGTATAGGCGTAAGTGCGTCATCTTGGATTCAGAAACTCGCTCAAAACATCAATAAAGACAAAATTATGTATACACGATAAGTAGGTTGAACTCATCTTTCATAACGCACGTGTGAAGTTATGTAAAAGTAGTTAAAGTCATCAACAATTTGACGCTTCTTATTTAACAACTGTATTGAAAAAAATAAACGTTAAGCGAAATCCACTCGACATTGTCGTACGGCTGATTGCCAAATAATTTCATCTAATTAAGACACTGCGTCGCGACGACGAAATGAATTGTTATATTTTGAAAAAAATATTAAATTAAATATGATTTGTAATCAATGCTAGGTCACCGTCACTGGTAAGTCCCACGTGACATGACACATTAAATCAGCAATAAAAAAAAATCCACGTATCAGCAGAAATAATTAAATATATTTTATACAAATTAGATGCATCAATTATAAAGAAATACAGGGTGGCCCAAAAAAAGTGAAAACATCTCGTAACACATGAAATATTATTATAAAACATAATATAATTAATTATAAATCGTAATGTATTTTTTTTGCACAATACTTAGCTAATCAGAAATCATCAAAACACCCCATATCGCATAATCTACTGGTTTATATCTGGACTGTTCGGTGGCCACATGCCTGGCTCGATGAAATTAATATTCTCACGACGAAGATAGTTGATTGTATTTCTGGCTGTGTGAGACGGACCTCCATCCTGCTATAATGTCTAGCTATACTCCTGGCATTGTTTTGAAACTCTTTGATCATTTTTATAGCACCCCAACGTTTTTTAATTCGCAAAATTTTGATCAGAATACGGCCTTCTGCAGTGATTTTTGTCATTCTGGGCAACAATTTGAAAAAACCAAATAAAGACAATGGGAAAATTAATAATCAAAGATGGCGACTGGAAATTATTGGAATAAAACATAATATAGGTAAATAAGTAAATTAGTAATTATAGCACATTTTACGAAATGTTTTCACTTTTTTTGGGCCACCCTGTACGTATAAAATGAATATTATGGAAAAATATCGCTGTTGCTAATGAGATTCGAACCTGGATCTCTTCCAATCCGGGAAAAGTGCATTAACCGATTATTCTTATTATTAGGTATTTGAGATTCGGTAAAAATAAAGAAGATGGCTTTCAAATATTCATTTGAAGAGTGTAACATATAGTTTCGAAAATTTGTCATCAATTCACTGTGGTGCTATAGCATAATCGGTTAATACACGTTCCCCGGATTGGAAGAGATCCAGGTTCGAATCCCGGTAGCAACTTTATATGTATATCTTTCTAATTAATACATTTAATTTGTATTAAAAATGATACTTTGTAGTATTTTCTTGTAAATGGATATTCGGTTGTTGCACGAGGGGCTATGTTCAATAAGGAAAGGAAGCAAACAGAAAATCAAGAGAAATAATTATTTATTTGATAAATATACACATGCAATATATTATGCCCGCTATGAAACTTGCCCGAAGACATATTTTTGTTTTCGGCGCACAGTTCACGTATTAAAAATACATAAATAATCTTAAAACTTTACATTTTCAAATAAACAGAATATTAGCACTTTTAAATAATTAATCATAATAAGTACGTACTTTCAAAAGTTTAAAAATAGTATTGCGAGATTTATTTAAAAAAAAGAGAAAATAATATGCAATATTAACATTGTGCTTCACGTAATATTATTTGGATATCGTATGTTCCGTTGCTTTGAGAGGTACGTTTATGTTTTGTTTGGTTGGGGTAGGTCACGGTGTGCCAATTTTAAACCACTATACCCCATTAAAAAATACAACGTTTGGTTCCGACATGCGATACATTAGATAATAACTGATTTCGAACTGTAAATCTGGATCGATAGCATTAAAATAATTTTCACCAACTCCGGGTCGCGCGTCCCACGGAATGGAATAAGACAATTCGGTCGTAAATTGGAATCACCGCAAGATAGAGGAGGGTAGTAGGGAAACGTGATACAGATGAGGTCGGTGAGGGGATAGGAGCTCTAGTCGAAGGACCAGTGATCTCGGGAATCGGGATTCGAAAGGACTGCTCGCATAACCTTGTATATGACGCTTCCGTAATCCCTGCAGTCGCCGCTGAGATTACACAAAATGGCACGCGGATGAGTCGATCTTCGATGCCAATTGAATACGGCGATGTCACAAGTTCACTCACGGCACACAAACAATACGTAATCAAAACACAATATCACAAAATATAGTGCTGATGCACTGGAACGAATGCTATCGTGATGTTGAGATCGAACAAATATCGGTCAAGTTGACGTCTGCTGGCGTCATGGTCACAATTCACACTGAAAAGTAGAGTATTAGGAACTATATGGATGGGAGTTTGGACGTGGAAATATGTCAATGACAGTGATCGCGGCTGAATCGAAAAGACGCGACAAAGTTGTGTTTTACGAATTCGGAACAATAACTATTAAAAATTAAGACTCCAATCAGTTTCAAAAATAGCATAGATGAAAGATAGTCCCGTGCAAAGTTTGGTTGCTTTAGTACATAGGCCAGTAATTATTATTTTGTTATAAAACATTGATAGATAGGGGACAGGACAATGCTCCTGTAGTCACAGCTCCTGAACTTCAGGAACCTTCTTCGGTGATCAGCACGAGGCACTGTGATCCACAATAGCAGTTTCGGCACGCACACGCGAGGAACCGAATATACCACAAAGTAAACTTTACAACAGTTTCAAGCTAGTGACGAGCACATAGCGCCATTCACTCTCCTTGACAGATAAAAAGTCATAGACAATACACAGAAAAATTTGTGCACTGACTACAGAGGGTAAAAGCATCCACACATATGCTCGACGATTTGTGGATCTGTCATTAATATAGAACACAGAGTAAACAAAAAATATCATTGAAATTAAAAATATGTTTTATTAAATAATCAAATTGTTAAATAATTAAATAATATAATTTTCGAAGATTATATGTGTATCGGAAATCTGAATCCTCACAATACTACAGGAAGCATCGCTGAATGTATTTGAAATAGCATTTTCAGGATAGTTTTCGAAGCTCTCAAAGTAAATAAAGTCTGGTGTAGGCTATAACCAAACTTTACGACTTTTATTATGACTCTAAATGCATAAAATTACGGAGGCTTCGAAGGCTAGTCCGCATAGAGCATATGGATGATGCGCAACCCTCAAAATGGCTGCTCAATAATGACATGACATGGGTATGTCGGCGATAACCAACTAAAAACTAACTTACTATAACATTTGCTATAAAGAATGGGATATTCTGAATTGGAAGACGGTCGCCAAGAGACGGAGGCGAAAGATTCAGGAATCTAACGCTCCATATGGGTTGTAGGGCCATTGAAGAAGAACTTTCTCATACTCTAGAGGTAGGCAAAGAGCTTCTGTTCTAGTACACCATAAAACATTGTATTAACCTTTCCTCTCCAATGATGTTAACTGAGTTGACATTGTCTTTAATTATGTGAATATCTCTGTAAATACACTAAATACAGAGTTCATATTTTAGGTATTTCTCCGTAATATATTTAAGTATTAGATAAAGTAATTACAATATATTAGTATTTATCATACGCAAGAGTAAAAGATGTTTTCTCGAATAAACTGACGTGAATTTGTCAATGCGTGTATGTGCACGTGCGGAGAGGTGCGACGGCGCAGTGCGAGATTTTAAGATTTTAGTAACAGAGTGTGCGCTGGCCGAGTTAGACGTGTCATGTGCGCCCTTGTGCTGTCGTGACGATTGACTGTTTTTTTCTCATTTTTATCACTTTTACACAATAATAATAATAAAATCGCAAAAGTTTACATGTACGAAAGGTTAATTATTTCTGATTCTGTTTTTAAAGCTTTCGCCTTAAAGTTTTGGACGGGACCGGCTCGTTTTCCCACGCGTGACAGATGCACGCATAGCTGTGTACCACACTCATCTCGAAGATCCGAGAGCCGAACTAGTAACAGCCGTTCCGGTGATTTAAACCGGCCATAAAGAAGAGTTATGCCGTAATGGAATTGTTCAATATGTACATAGCAGAGGCTGCGTACTTTGAGACGCGCTCTCGACTCTCGATTTTACCGTCCCATTGTGTTGGATTAAAACGTCTCCCGCGCACTGCCACAACGCACCCGACGGTAATTTTAAAGCCGGTACTTCGGACGACAGGATGGATTAATAAAATATAATATATTATTTACGTATTGACGTAGAAATATTAACGAGAAAACTGTCATCCACTCGTCTGAAACATGTTTAAACTGACATACCGCGACTTCGCGATGTTTACGTCTCCACTGTCACTTCGGAAGTATGAAACGATCAAATATACGAGGTTTGATTAAAAATAAAATTTCAAATTTCACGGGCAGTGTGTTACTGATTGAGTTCTTTTTTTTTTTTCAGGTTGGTGATCATGCGAGCGACGCACGTGTCAAGTTCAATGCGTAGTTTCTGTTCGACAGATAATTGACTAACACCACTTTTGTTACAACTGTTTGCTTCTTCTTTTAGTGATCTTGGGCCTTGTTTAGTGCGACAAATAGCGAGGCTCCATTCTATATATTAACCTCTCGCTCTTCCTTACTTTCTCATCATCTGCAGGTTCTGGCTTCCTCAAGTAAGTTTCACCACTCCGATCTGTCCTCCGCTATCGTTTTCCAGTTTGCGATACCGACTGGACGAGCGTCCTGGATCCACCAATACGCGCCGTTTTGCATCAAAAACTTTATTCGCTAGTCGATCTGAGTCTATTCATTGAACTGCAATCACCAGATCCTCCATCTCTTCTAGCAACATGCCCAAAGTATGAAAACTCTTGATTTATTCAATAAAAGATTACATTCATTAGGTTCACTTTTTTTTAATGTCCAACGGTCTGACGTATTACTCTTACAAATTAATATTCATTAAGTATACATTTTCACCTAGTTCATTACTATGAGTGTTGCGTCATATTTCAAATATCAGACAAATGTACCGAGGGTATGCATATAAAATTTGTCAAAGTAAATACAACATATCAGTAAGAAAGTAAGACATATATTTGGGTACCCTGCCTGCTACACTAGTAATTCACTGTATTATAGCAGACAGTGTTCCCCTGGTATAGCAGTAAGCAAAGTGCAATGATTAATGTACAAAAAATATATATGTGAAATAATTGTTTTCCTGCATGCTATTGAGAGCCTTTATTTAACGCGTTCTTGAAAAATGTATATCAAAAAGCGCGAAAGTAACGAGGAAGTGCACATATCAAAAATAATCATTGATAGAACTGAGAAGCAGCGTGGGAAAGATATACTAAAGGATACAGTAGATCTTGCAGATTGGAAGATAGTCGCCGAGAACTGGAGCGCTCGGGGACAAAAAGTTAGAAGCTCATTTTGAGCTACACGGGCATTGAAGAAGACGGCATATTACAATGATGCCGTGAGCCCTTACAAGATGGCATGCAGAGAAGAAAAAGAAGTGAAACGATAATTACTTTATACAGACGCTCGCTGTTAGCACTTAAAGATTGGTTAATATTTATGTTTAGATTGAATTCATCAATGTAATTCTCAAGATGTTTACTTTAAACAGATCACTGCTTTGGTCCATTAGTCGCGTACACCTTCGACAATTACATAACGCGAGAAAGTTCCTTGTCCTTCGAGCCGGATCAAATATTTGCAGAGAGAGACAGACAGGTGTGCGTTGTTTTAGTGCCTACTACCTGGTGATTGAGAGATTCGATCAGTGTTTACTCAAATACATCGGCACGTGTACCACGGCGTGTCTCGCAATCGCAGCAGCCTCTTCAGGGGGGTCAGATTAATGTGTGAGATAAGACGTATGAATGATATAAGAGTTCTGAGACAAAGATCAGACCGAGAATGGGACGGATAAGTGGGCAATAAAGAATAAACTAGAGACGCAACCATCACCTCATTTCATAACGCGGGTTAGCGTAATAATTCGGGAAACTTTATCAACAGTCGGAGTGTGCACAACAGATGCAATCTTTTATAATGATTCAGAAAAGCTGGTTCGGAATATTATGGAAATAAAGGTAGATATGATGTTAGCAATATTTGAATATGTCCAAGAACACACAATTACTGGATTTTTACCTACAAAGGCACTGTTATTAAACAAATATCAGATATCTCATAGAGACAAAGCTATTTTTTATTATATTTAAGGTAAAATAATTTCAAAAAAGTCAGATTCTCATAGTGATGACGTATATGCTGTTTGAAGAAAGGGAAAAATGAATTATCAAATTGGGTTCACAGATGGCGATGATGTAGTGGTACTCGAAACGAGTCCACATGTATTAACATATATACAACTGTCAAAAATTTGATAAATGTGGAAATGGAGGGGTGAGAATTGGTGAACGTTATAATTATACAAAGAGATCACTTAAGGCAGCCGAAGACAGGTCGTAAGCCTATAATTACCCCATACTTCCATATATTTTCCATTAAATATAATTAAAAATATCTTTGTCCCTATGAGATATCTAATATTTGTTTAGTAGAGATAATGGCTTGGCCTAGACACAAACCCTTAGTATATTACTACAGTTACTAAAATGGTAAATACTAAAGTGCCGTGATCCCTTCCATAAAAATTTAACCCTAAAACTGCAATATTCTGGCTATATTATAGAAGACACCTAGAAAAATATCACATCCTGCATCTCGTCAATCAAGACAAAATTACTAAAAAAGAAGTCCTGGAAGACAATGTTTCTAGAAGTTCACAGTCCAACTATTTTGAGCGGCTGCAAATAAAATAATGGTCGTTAACATATCTAAATGTGAACAAATAAGTTTCAATAGAAGTGAAAATCAACACCTTTTTCAATACAGCATTAATAATATTGATCTAAGTAGAGTCGCAGGTATGCGGGATTCGGGTGTTATGCGGGATTCGACCAAAAATTGTCATTACAACGACAATGAAATCTTTAGGATTTGTGTTAAGTACAGCCAAAAACTTTAACTCGCTCTGCTCTCTAACAAACAACTTTATATACATCTATTGTAAGAAGTACGCTGGAATCTAACTCCACGCTGTGGTCTCCCTGCTATGGTTCACGTATTATACAAATCGAAAGAGTGCAACACAAATTTATAAGATTTATCAATTTTAAGTTACATATTCCGATTATTTAATGAGTCTACTTCATTTGAAAAAAAATAGCCTGGAGAAGAGATGTGAGCGATGTAGTATATCTACATAAAATTATCAATAGCATGTTGGACTGCCCTGAGTTGATACAAATGGTTTCGTATAAAGTACCTCAACTCAAAGGAGACAACGTGAAGTGTTCTCTGTAGGTACACAGAAATAATTATGCTGTTAACTCGCCAATATCGCGGATGCGTCGGCTCGGTAACGAGTTGAATTTCGTTGACATTTTTCGTTGCAAAAGCATACCTGAACTAAGAAAATATTTATACGTAAATTATACTTAGTTTTTTTTATTTATTTAATATTCAAACTGTTGTTTTGAAATTTGTATTCTTATGTAAAAACCCACAAGGGCGTTGATGGATATAAAATAAACAAATAAATAGCTGGACAAGCACTGGAAGAAAAATAAGGTTTTTATTGATTTTGAAAATGTAATAAAATGAGGTTATAAAACAATAAATTTTCCGTAGTTTTTGTTGGGCTATTTCTAGTGCTGTAATATAAATAAAATAACGCAAAATCTATCGTTATATTGTTTTAACGTGGTGTATCTTATGTCAGCATTATAACACCAGTAAGAAAAAAAAAACACCAAAGTAGCGAGATCGCGTTTTTTATATAAGTATGTTGAAAGTGTGGTTAAATTAACTAAATTGTTTTTTTTAATATATATTCAATAACAATTACAGTACTCAAATGTATAATTAATTCAATTTGAAATGAATTACACATTGTTTAGTGAGAAAAAATACAAGAGTAGCAAAATCGTACGAATTTTTCCGACTGGCGAGTATGTTAACAGTACGTCATTGATTTTTGACATATATCAAATGGTTTTTAATATATCTAGAATATTCCTAAATCAATACATTAAAAACTTTTTCGTAGTATGATTTGTCATCTTTGACACTTCATATGAAAATAACGACCGACAAGATTGATTTTAGGAGCCGACGAACTTTTAACAGAAACGTCAGTTACGGAATACGAAATAGACGACTCTTCAATGTAATGGTTTGCTTAGAGAATACGGGTGATGATGCATGGAGTGATGAGGTATTACCACCTCTTGTCTCCGATATCTCGAGTGCCATAACCTGTGGTGAAGTTTTGGGATTCCGCGAGCGGGTATCTGGGGTGGTATATTGTCTGCATTGATTTTTTTTATTATTTTTTATTTTATTGACCTGCCCATGGCGCTCGGCATTTTTTGTATAATATGTACGTTGTTCGGGAATACGATGTAGAAAAGAACTGCCGGATTGCACACGCCAAGATTAGGGGGTATTTCAAGATATATGTCACATTCTCGAATGACTCCATTTGACGCTAAAATAGTTGTGCAAACATCTCGTCGACAAATCAGCGAGACGCAATATTTGTGGAGTCGCAATTATTATTACGTAATAACGCAAAGCGTGCGAGCACAGCGCGGTACGGCACAAGACGGCGGATTGTTTAGCGAGCTTGGACAAACACGCCGAGGAACCTTTATGTCGCGCGATGACGTCACCACGACGGGCATTACAGATCACGTGTAATTTTTATAAAATGTTTGACACGTGTCGCTGCTTGTGATAATTAAAAAAAAAAAATAATGTTGTTCTTACAGGGTTAGCTTGGTTGACATTTTTCAGATCAAAAACATATCACTTCGCATACTGATAAGGCTATTTATTATAGGCAGGCTTCAAATCCGGTACAACGCGTCTGACAATGGAGACCTCCCGGTCAACTTTATAGCAGGCTTCTAATCTCCCTCGAGAATACAATATCACGAAGGTTTTCATATTAATTATTATCCACTTAGCTTCGTTTACTTTGTTAAGAGTGATTTTATAATTAACTTCGCATATTTATGTTTTTACTAGGATTCTAAGAATGAGGTAGTGGGCTGAGTAGCCGAGGGCGTAGGAGATAGTACTGTGGAGGCCCTAAACGCGCCACACGGTTACCTGGTTAGTAAACCAGGCTCGTATATAAACCTTAAAGATACAGGCGTACCGACAGACAGCCATTACCGATTACTTTTATCTCGGCCGGCTTCCTGACCAGCCAGTCACCAACCAGCAGACGCTTCACATCTTTACTGTGTCTATTGACCTGCAATTGTGTAACTATCTTGATTATAGACGTCAACTGTAAGTGACTTATTAAGATTTCTTATTATCATACAAGACGGGACACCGAACAAGCCGAAATAAAAAACTAAAAAAAGGAGAAAGAGTTACAGTTTGAACAAAATAAAATTTTTATGAGCACATAATACAAGAAAAGCAAGATGAACATCATATGGATCCAGAAGATCCATCTGATTTTTAAAATATCATCACAGACATCTTCAATGTAGTGTTGTCCTGGAGATTGGCAGCTAATTCACCAGTATCACAATAATTACAGCTTATGGGGTGCCGTTAAAAAAGGCTGTAATCTTAATAATAACTGGAAAATGAGTTAAGAAATCGATGAAGATTCGGAAACTGGAATATTGTGCCCATGTGAAGCGAAACTTGAGAGATATATGTAATACAATACTCTCTACCTTAACATCAGCGCAAGATTGAACCACGAAAAATAATGTCTGGCCGCAGGGGAAATTTCACCCGAGGGAGGCTACATACACTGCACACATACTTCGTGATGTCTTATTCATCTGAACATAGTGGACAGCCGGGAGATGTAGGGCCCTGGCATGCACATATCAATCCTTATGATAGTCACGTACATTTTAACATAATCCATAATTTCTTTCACAACAACATAATTGATATAATATACCACTGCTAATACCTACACTAGTGACCAACCCCTATAGTACCTATGCTTTATATAGTACTAGAGAGTAACTATGCAAAGTTTTGAATGGATTATATACAGGTTGGCCCAAAAAAAGTGTGAACATTTCGTAAATTGTAATATAATTACATCAAAATTAGTTTAACTATATCAACAGTACCTTAAATAGTTTACTAATTTACTTATCTATTTACATATATTACATTTTATTTCGACAATTTCCGGTCGCCATCATTGATTAATAATTTTCCTATTGTTTATATTTGTTTTTTTTTCAAATTTTTGGCCGGAATGATCACCGCAGAAGGTCGTATTCTGATCAAAAATTAGCGAATTGAAAAATGTTGGGGTACTAGGAAAATGATCAAAAAGTTTCAAAACAAAGCCTGGAGTATAGTTAGACATTAAAGCAGGACGGAGCTCCATCTCACACAGCCAGAAATACAATCAACTTTCTTCGTCGTGAGAATGTTAATTTCATCGAGCCAGGCATGTGGCCACCGAACAGGGCAGATTTAAACCCACTAGATTATGCAATATGGGGTGTTTTGTTGATTTCTGATTAGCTAAATATTGCGCAAAAAAAAAAAACTTTAAGAATTATAATTAATTATATTATGTTTTGAAATAACTCATGTGTTACGAGATGTTCTCACTTTATTTTGGGGCCACCCTGTATATCTTTGTAATTAATACATTTAATTTGTATTAAAAATATTAAATAATTTAAAAATTTTGACGGCATCTGTCGTTCGATTATTCGAAAGCCATATCTACATTATTTTTACGGAATTTCAGATACCTTTGAGTAGTCCGATAGGAGACGACAGAATTGACAATTAATTTTTATTAAATTTATATCTTTCTAATTAATACATTTAATTAGTATTTAAAATGAATTTTTAATAGCAAGCTGTGAATCAACGCAAAGAAATAGTGAAATGTAGAAAATTTAAAACGTATGGTTAGTTGAAAAGATGTAAGCATGCTGTCGCTACCCCACTATGTACTGTTCGTTAAAATAATGATTATCTGACGATCGATGTTAGCGTCGGAGGCAGGCGACTCGACGGCTAGACTTGTAGCACCGGGGGGAGGGGGTGGTGGCCGGTCGGGCGGTCGGGGGAATACAGGAGGGGTGGCGAAACCTCGGCTGTACATGGACAGGCCGGTCGCAACATCACTTATGAGCGTCGTATCGTCATTCACAATACGAATGCTCCGAAAATATAACAGGTTAAATGTTTATCAATATTTAAATATGTCCAAAGGATGTACAATTACTGGATTTTCACCTACAAGGGCACTTTTTATTATATTTAATGGAAAATATATGGAAGTGTGCGTAATTACAGAGCTTACGACCTGTCTTCGGCTGGCTTATGTGATCATTTTATAGGTGAATATCCAGTAATTGTGTATTGATTTTTCAGACTCTAGTATAATGTATTAAAAAACATTTTACAGATAAATAATATTGCTTTAAATAATTTTCAAAAAATAATTAGATTTTCATTGCGACATATATGCTATTTCAGGGAAATGAATTATCAAATCCACAGATGTCGACAGTGTACCGGTAGGTATTCTAAGTGTTTCCACATACACTAACATATACTAAACTTTCAAAAATTTTATAGATGTTGAGATCGATTAATGGGTGAGAATGGTGAACGTTATATTTGTGTAAAGTGATCACTTAAGCCATTCGAAGACAAGTCGTAAGCCCTGTAACACCCATACTTCCATACTTCCCATATGAATAGTTTCGTCTCTATGATATATCAATAATTTGTCTGATTATAATTTTATCAAACGAGTACCACGACTATATTGCATTCATCGGAACCAATGTGCGGCTATTCTTTCACATAAATCTGGTGCGATTTCACCAATAGCACGACTTTTGTTGTTCTTTAATTATTCAATTGTTGTTTTACAACCATAAATAGGTGACTTTACATATCATCACAGGAAATAGTCTAACTCCGCAGAAATAGTTTGCACATGTGGATAATTGTGTGGACCATAAAATTCACGAAGTGCACGTTGAGTTTGCCGAATCAATAATAACAAGTTTTAATAACTTCCAAACGTTGTACCGACGCGAAACGCTCCAAGATAAAACGGTAAATACTGAATAAAAATAACAATGACAGCTGTCAAAATATTAAAAAAAACATGGCTACTATTCTCATTTGAAATTCTATCGCATTTATTGAACAACCCTGTACAACAAATTATGGCAGACGAGGGTGGGTATCGACATTCTATTTCTCGCCTTGATCAGAGCAGTTGAAGGCGGTTTCACAAGAGTAGCCATATTAATATTCTAAACTGTGCACACCACGCGTCGCCAGTATCACGTTTCAAAAGCTTCCTTCCATCTTCGAAACGGAAGAAAAAAAATACACTCGCCTATAGAGCCTGTGCGATGATATCTACAATATTATTATAAATAACATCTTGTAAATTATACATTTTTAATTTCTGTCCAACCGATCCGCGCGCTTGACCACAATCACCCGCGTATCTTGACAGCTGGTTCAGCTCGCCGCGCATATTACAATAGACAACGAATCAAAACACAGTCCACGGTAAGGTCGCTCAACCGTGTGCGTATACCCATTGAGTAAACGTTTCTCATTTCTACGAAAACGTGTCGTGTTTGCGTACATTTAGCCGTTCTAACCAGTAATCGGAAATAACGTAGAACGTAACGCACATATTTGAACATCACAGGTATCTTCGCAGACATTTGCTTAAATAAATCAATTAACGTAGAGCCGTTAATGGCTCTTAACACCGATTATACTTAGTGTTTATTGTTAACTAACAACCATTGTTAATCGTTAAATTGTAATGATATTCTGTTTAAATATTTATATTTTAATTAATATGTAATATTTTATAATCAGCATAATACTAGACGTAGATCGCATGCAGACAGAAATGCGAAAAAAAGCAATTTTTCAATATCTGGAGCACATCATAGATCTATCCAGTGTTTTATTTTGAAATATGCAATTGTCACGTTAAGAATAGTGCCTATTTCTGCGTCAATCTTGGAACTCTTCACTCTTGAAATTTAATGTAGGTAAGTATATTCACCATCTAATAATATTAATTCGATTGCATATAATTGTAAAAAGAGTGAGAAAAAAATCCGTCTCTTCCCCGGAACACCGCGAACAGCTCTGATATTAAACGAAATTATTCTCTAACACTGAGGTATGAATAGAACGAGAATTGGTAGCCTCACATTTATTCAGATTGAACATAACCCTTGACCATGTCTTTTTTGCTTGTCCATTGCGGATCACAGGTTTTTTTTACAGTAATCTCGTCAATGGTAATTTTCAACTCCCGGTCAACTTGTGTCATCTTATTTCCCTTAACTCGCCACATTTAATCTACATAATAGCAAATTTCTTGAACGACAATGGTATTAACTTGTAATATAATATTCCCCATTCTATAACATTGTTGTACTTATTTCTGTAAAATAATGTTTTAAAATGATTAATGGCACAAAACACTCTTGAAGGGTGGATAGTCTGTTTAATAAAAGAAGAAGAAGAAGGTATGGTAAGTAACGGCGACTGTTAAGATAGACGTATAACCGTTTAAAATGTTTAATGAACAATGAAGTATTCTTTTTCTTAATAACGTATGGTCACATTGAACAAAATGTTTTTGTACAACCGAGAATTGTGAACGCAGTGAATGAGTACCGAATGCCGGACGGTCGGTGACGACACCGGCTAATCTCTAGACGGTGTTTCGCAATTACGACACTTTCACACGTTGTATGAAATTTGGTGTTTGTTTTAGTAAACAAACAAAAAATGTATAAACTGACAAAACGACGTTATCAAGACCCGGATTTTTAAATACACGCTTTCCAGAAACTTGAAGAAGAGTTGTTCAAGAGTAAAATAGTTTCTTGACACGGTAGAGATAAGTAAACAAGTTTTGGGGTTCTCCGTAGCTCTGTATGGTGTTGAAGAGTCTGCCGAGTAATGAAATAGACATTGACGACCATGGACAATAAATATCTCCATTTTTTCTCTTTCCGCAGCGTGCATTCCTCGCATACGTTGGATTTGAAGAAGAAAAGGAGGCTTGCTAGATGAGATGGACATGACCTGGAGAAATTTGTGATCACTGGATTATTATATTATATTTTTAAGATTAACAAAATCAACTTCGTGGTTAAAATCCGTTATTTTAGATTGTTAACATTGTAAAACCATTTAATAAATTCATTTATATCATTAGGAGAACACATTATTATTGTGAAGTTGTAATTATTCAGAACAGACGGTCTGTGATATTTTAAATATGAATTAAATTAAGATTCCGTAAAAATAAGGTAGATGGTTCTTTCAAATAATGGCACGATTAAATGTATTAATATGAAAAAAAGGTTCAAAAATTGAAAAAGAATCGTAGCTGTAGTATAGTTGGATAATGCACCTTCCCCGGTTTGGAAAGAGATCCAGGTTAGAATCACTAATCAAAAACATGTTGTATAGTTTCTTTATATAATATTATTTTGTTCTATATTGGTAAAATAGGTCGAAATTTTAATATGAGAGTAACGGAGCATTTGAGATATTTGAATGATAGAAAATGATCATACTCTTAATGAAAATTTGTGATTATCTATTATACATGTAAACGTCTTAAATTAAATAATTTGGAATCATTGGAAATAAATAAAACGTGTAAAACTAATCGAAATATTATGGATAACCAACTAAGTTTGACCACAAGTTACATTCTAAAATTTTTTTCTAATAATTATTGTAATAATTTTGTATTATCAAGTAAAAATTTATGTTAGGTACTAAGTTAATTTTTAAAATAGACATGCTGAAGAAGAAAATAATATTACTTACATTTAATGCTCGGTGGGTAAAAACAAAACACGTCTGGCGGTGATGGGTCATTTAAGACCCACCTCAAGTTTTCAGTTTTTCAACTGTTTTGTGGCAGATTTTTTATAGATATTTTATTTTAAATATGATTTAATGAAATGGCATGATGTGCCGCAATGTTTCTGCTAAAAAATAAAAAAATATTAGGAATAATATACATATTCTCATGCATCAACACACGCCATACAGTCAAAATACAAACATCCACTAAGCATGTAATCTTCTAGTAGGAACCCGAACACGTAGTGTCATAAAACTTACAGGTACTCAAATAGATATATTATTTGTATTGTCTAGTGGCCACCAGACAAAAATAAGCCAAAACAAAAACATGGACGTATACCTGGTATCCTTTGTCTACCCGCTCAAAATGTTGACAATATACATTTCGGTGTAAGCGATGAGTTTTGATTAAGTTTTTATCAATAACTCATTTGAATCTCGTCCGATAACAATTATTTGTATCTCAAATTATTTGGAAATATTCAATAAAAATTAGCTAGAAGAAAAATAGCCCCAAACGAATATTTGTAGCGTAATTCATATTTTTACAAACAGCCGGGTCAAATCTGACCCACCACCGCTGATTATGTGTTAATAAAATAAAGTTAACAATCTAAAATAATATAATATTTTATATAGATAAAGAGTGAGAGATCCACATACAACAAGATGGATGGATCTGATCCTTCAGAGGTAACCTGTATTGAGACTAAGGCAACCCAATACGAGTGTCAGAGTAACACACAGAGTAAACACAACGTAAACTGCGAACAGCAACACAGATATAAAACGATGCTTTAGTGTTGCGCACTTGTCTTCTAAGTACGTCTTCAGTGAACACCTCGTAATGGTCCAAGAACTTTGGTCACTTTGTAACGTACATTTATTACAATACGATACAATTTAGTACAAGTTATATCACTAGTATAGATCAAACGATTTAGCCGATGAACACGCAGAGAAAGAGACCGCGCCCTGCCGCGCGCCGCTGCCGTGCGGCACTCACACACATAAACATACAATCCCAAGGACATCACATTTAGATTAAACTATCAGTAAACATAAAGTTAAGAATACCCCGACGGCAATAGTCTTTCCTCCTTTATTTTTGCTTTCTCTGTTGTTTTTGACCTCTGGAAAGTAGGGACCCTAGCGAGATCGCGAAGAATGAAGGCAACTAGTACGCGTTGTAGAAGCAGCACATTGACCGAGAGGAAGAAAATGAAAATGACTAACATACAAATGGAATTTTGTAATCAGCCATATGTTAATCGGATAAGAATCTCTGCTGGGTTTCAGTCAGACTATTGCTTTGATCAGATGAGATCACAGACGTTCCCGGGACGCTGACGACAAAACCAAATTTGGTGATAAAATTTCCCGATCTTGTTTGATGTTAAAATTTGCGCATTTTCACACCTCTGCTGGTGAGGCGACTGAGACAGATGATTCAATTCCGAATATAGAGACACATTCCAACAATTCCAATCAAGACGTAGACGGCATCGTGATTCGTTATAAACAGTTTACACAGAATGAATATTATATTCCAGGCCGATTTTACTTATCTGCCATTTTGGTTTGGCATTTAGTTGTCAGTTTGTATTTAATAATCATAAAAAATAATTGATTACAATTAATTATAAAGTATCTAACGCTTCAAAAACGTGTGGAAATTAAATAATAATGGAAATACTGTAACAATTAATGGTGATCGCCATCGTCACATGTTGGAAAACTTCTTGGTGGCCGAATTGGGTCGATTGGACCTACAGCGCACATGGTTTCAACAGGACGGTGCCACCTCACACAGCCCGAACTACGCGAGAAGTTGAGCGAACGCGAGACTGGCCTCCTTGATCACCTGATTTGACGGCTCCCGACTATTTTATGTAGGGACACTTGAAAAAAAAAAAAGCCAATAATAATTCCAATATTCGAAATAAAATTGCTGAAATAACACGCAAAACGTGCGAGAATATTACTAAAAATATAGTTAAAAGAGCACGCATTTGTGTCTCCATTTGGCCAATGTTATATTCAATACATAATTGTAATAAACTAAATAATTAATAAATTAAAACTAAATTTAAAAAATATGTTTCATTTCATAGTTATTCAAAAACAATATCGGCCTGGAACATAATATTCACCCTGTAGATACCTTCGATATGTACTGCTCAATAATAAAGTTAATCATCCCGTGGACAGAGACGCACGAATTCCTTAAACCTGAAAAAAATTCAACCAATTGGATGGAAGCCACAATTTGTCAATACCGGCGAAGGAAGAAGAAGTAGATATGTAATATGTAGCTCCTAATTCCAAAACTACCCCCAAACAGATTTCGGATAATTTGAGTTTAATGTGCAATTTTGTAGATATTTTATTAACTACACGCAGAACACATTGATTCTCGCAAAAGCCACTTAAATTCATTAATATTGCATGTTCAAAATCAGCGTTAATTCCAAAATATCCCAAAGCAGACAGTGCATAAGTTGCAATCCCCCCTGGAATGAAATTAGCCAATTACAATTGATTACGTTAATGATCACGTGATCCAAAATCCAGTATGGCCACCAGAACGATATATATATATATATTTCTGAAATAAATTTTCAAAATATACGTTTTCATTCACAACTCAAAAAACACACAAAGTCGTTTTATTGGATTTTGGAACTATAATTCGTTTTAGAAATTAATTTTGTCAAAAATCAATTCGAAAATATGAACTTAATAAACGTCTTCGCCTGAACTGACACGTTGCAAACATGTTTTCAATCACGCATAGTAAATCGTACACATTCCATTACATTAAGAATGGGTAATTATCATATATTACGTGATTTACAAACCTGTACTTAATCATTTTAATAATAAAATTAATAATATTTCAAAATTGATCGCGTGGAAGTTTATTGTATTAATATTGTTTAACAAAATATTTTACTTTTTGTATTTTAATTTTATTAATTATTAAAATAAAACACAAAAAGTTCACACAGGTCTTCTGCACCAACAATATTATTATAAAATACATATTAAATACTAAAATTAGAATAGATCCGATGCATAATAGTGGAGTGTGTAAGATTAATTGTAAGAACTGCTAATCTTCTTATATTGGACAAACTGGAAGGAAAATACACACACGAATAGAAGAATGAACACCTTAAGAGGATAAAGAACTTCATCGTTTCGCCCATGGCAACGTGAAAGTACTACATATATGTAAAAAGGGGTGTAAAATTAGACATTCTAGAAAATATAGAGATTAATATTGACAATAAAAATGTACTTAACATACAAACACCCTCTATTACATTTCCTCTCCTGTCCATATTAGCCCTGCATACAACCACCGAAATCCTTCCAATATCGCTTTCACACCTCTAAGATTTAGTTTATTACTGAAGATGACGCAGTGAGCGTCGAAAACGTTTAAATTTTTTAATTAACGTTAACAACGTTGTGTTTTATTTTAATAATTCATTATTTTTTCAAAAAGTTAAAAAAAATTTAAAAGAGTTAAATACAATGAATATTTTTAAAGGAAATAATTTATTTTTATGAGAAAATGCTTTTAAAAGATGCCTCTTCCCAGGCAAATTGCCTCCAGTTAACGTGCATGAATGAAACTCTAATGGATGTACAGCACAGAATCATAATCGTTGTTAGCAGCATAATCTGAGTCCACGCCTAGTGTACGTCATTGTTGCCATGCCGTGTAGAAAGAATGGAGAATATTCCATTTAGAGAAACCAACGTTCGACGCCATGTCTGGTAATATTGGTAACCATGTGGTACAATATGTACAAGATTGTGATGTTAAACCTCTTTCTGACAAGATGACCTCTTACAACGCCCGTTGCTGCCGTGACATTGTCGTGGCTTCCATTTCGCGCACACAAAATGGACGGTCAAGACACCGACAACAAATATTACTTCCGTTCAACGATTCGGCACAAACTTTGTGGCAATTCATCACTTGTCGACACGAAGCAATAAATAAGATCGATTTAAAAATATGTAAATAGCTCACCTATTTCCTGTGAATCTGATGTTACGATCCTTCACGACGAAGTGAGAGTCCTTGTAGCCCCAGCCGTTCCACTTCAGGAGATCCTGCCTGCAAGGAGAACGAAGAATTGCAATAAAAGTATTGCTATCTCAACTTTTAAAATATTAATGAAATTTGTTTACAGATCATATTTTGAAGTCGTTAACGTTTCTCTAAGTTACACCGCCTCTTCGATATTGAACATGAGCTTTCTTGAAGAGTTTAGGGCTTTCGTTTAGAAACCCATCTTTTAATATCGGCCTTATCTGGTCTAATTCTACTGCAACCTGTCATCGATTACTGATCTAACCATCTCTGATATCCGATATTTTTTACGCTCTTTCATCAACTTGTCAAAATATACACTTTTACTATTACGTCTTTCCGTGCAGTACTTAAAATATATATTAAAAATAAATTGTTTTATAAAAGGTTGCCGACCTGTTATATATAGGTCCTGTTGCGAACATGTGTTATGGCAAATAACGCAGCTTTGAGAGCCGGTTGTGTGATCAGTAGTAACTTTTTACTATAGTAAAAAGAGTTACTAGAGTAATTTTTTTTTGTGAAAACGGGTTGCTTGATCGTTAGTAAAATAATATTTACTTCTTGAAATTACATACCGTAGCAAACACATTTTGCTCTCCGGTATCCGATAGTAAAAACGAGAATGACGGATTTTTTACAGCGGTTCTAAAATACACCATTGATACTTTGAAAGTTGCAGTATACGACAATTAATCATTAAATATTCCATTATTTTAGTTCGTCCGATGACGATCTCGTTGTTTAATATACATTAGCACACAATACGAAAAAATGTCACCGCCAAAGTGACAGATTTCGAACGCTAAGGTGAAAAAATCTATAGATAATGCATATTTCATGATTATTTGTCGCTCCTATAGATTTCTTCATCTACGCTTTGTATTTACGCGCCTTGTTACTTTGATTGGCACCGCTGGGTTTCATGGTTTATAATAATGTACATGTGTGTGTGTGTGTGTGTGAGTATTACCGCCCTTTTTTGGAAGGCTAAGAAGACGGTAACCGACAGGTGTCATTCTTATTACATCTCGTGCTCCGACCAGTCGGTCTAAATCTAAAGAACACAACCCAGCTACAAGAACAACAACATCGGACCAGAAAGACAGAAAAATTAAAAAAGTTAGTGCAGTTAGTATATCATGTGTGTGCTTATCGGAAACCTGGGAACCAGCTATCGAAGGTATTTACATTAACACTTTGACAGTAGTAAATTTGATGTATCGATAACCCGCAAATGAAACCGCCCTACGAATATTACGAACAGCAAATTGAAAAATATTTTTGTTCTGCAGATAACAAGTTCGCTATAGCTCGTTACACTACCGACATTGGTCGCTTATTTGGTTAGCCTACAATGCGCGTAATCCTACATTTACAAAAAAGGAGAGTGTGTAATTGACCCTTCTGTTTCGGTGCCTAAAAACTTTCTTATCTCACAATGGGGGATAACATCGTATCATACAAGGAAAAATCAACGAACGACGAAATCCTGGTACAAGGACAACCCTTGGATTAAAAACCTTAGAAAATTATTTGACCAGTCATGAAAATATACACACTTGTGTATGCAAAGGAATCAAATTTATTTCTGCAATTGAAAGGTTTTCAAATAAATATAGATCTTAGCTCGACAAATAGAGTATTTAGTTTCAAATCTCATTGAAAGATCATCGTGGTCGTAAGTCTCAGAAAATTAGTTGTGACTCTCAGCATCGTTCACACGCGTGTAGATAAACTCAGAGAGATCGCAACTGGATATTGGTAAGATACACCCGTATACAGGTGCAGCAATCGACTTGACAACGAAACTACATCTATATTATTAATAGAATCGGCGTTAACTTTGTAGAGTTTCATCATAATGGATGGATATAAATGGAACAATGTTATAACTGCACTTGAGTTTATTAGCACTATTCGAGTTTCGAGAGAACACCGATAAACTCAAGTAGAGTAATAACATTGTTTCATTTATATCCATCCATTAAGTTACATCTAGATATATCAAAACATTTATTACGTTGCATGATTGAAATTCAAACAAGCGTGAAGTGAGGCGCGATATGGAAATTTGGTATATTCGCGGTGGATTATGAAAACTGAGAGTTTTCTCCAGAATATCTCAAGAGAGCAAAATCCCTGTTTGTCACAGAGAGCGTCATAAAAATGTTATCTATATACACGTACCATTAAAACATTAATCAATATAAACATTTTGAATTGAGTACACAGACTAACTGAAACATAAATTAACTCGAATATACTCCATCTCTATACACGAGTCTTACTCTCATAGAGAAGAAACAAATCTTAAAATATATATATATATATATATATATATATATATATATATATATCCACTGATTATTGAAATTGTTTTATATTTTTAATATTAAAAAATAATTTCGAAGAGACTATTGGCAAGCTGCGTATCAGATACGGTGGAATCTCGGTTTATGAATTTAATTCGTTGCATAAAACTGTTCGTAAATCGAAACAATTACTCATAAGACCACAAGAAAATGATTCATTATCAACTTTATTTTCAACTGAAATCCTATAAAAGTAATAAAATTTAATTATTTTAACATAAAAATAATTAGATGCGAAAAGAATAAACTTAAAAACAAACTTTATCTTACAAAATATGTAGTAAAGTATTATTGTTCGGAAGGGAACTCTCCTTCTACGAAAACATCGGCTGCATGTAGTTCATCAGGTATCTGTCTCAAGAAAAACCTATCCAAGGATATTAGTTTCTTATTGCCGATTTGATCAAATTTTATCAGGGTGATATTTTTCCACATAGCTTTGCACCTCACCTAGAAACATTGAAAGTAATATTTCCTCTTTGTTTTATAATTATTAAATTCTACATCATTAAGAAAGCATTGATATTGTATTTAATTGCTTCGATTAAAAATATCGTAATCCATGGAATAATGTAAGCATCGTCGGACAACAAAACAAACTGCATTCAGACAGTAAATAGATTCTTGGCATTCGTTACCGCGCTTGTTCGTCTTTTATGTCGTGTATTTATTGTACATTAGATTGTTTACAAACTGTATTGACGGGTGCAGCGACAGCTTTATATATGTATAATATTAACATTCGTGACGTTTTATACAAGTGGTACATATACAAATACAATATTTAACATTGGATACTTGAAATAATGATGGTTATAACCTTCCTCAATTATAACCTCCCAATGTACAAAGTAACATACTGTAGCATAATACAAATATCTCTGCACCAGTGGCGGTCGGTGACTTTTTGTAGAAGGGATACTGTCGATTTTCCATTATTCAGAATGTGTTTTTTTTCCCGCATTAATGATACACTCACACAATTCATTATTTTTGTTTACAACGTTAGTGAAGTGTCCATATTATTTTCTATATTACTTTTTATTTTAATGATGAATTAAAATATATAATCGAAGGATATTAAATATTTTCAATAATTCGGCTTCAAGTATTCAAGTCAAATTGTCAAAAATGCGTCACACAAATAAATTTCTCAAAACAATCCGCTCACTTCGTAACATGTTTGCTATTCTATGTATTATGCCCATAAGCATTAAAGTCGTTTTTTGAACGTCGGATGCTGTTAACGAATGCGTATACAGTATTCGAAGACCTTGACAGGCGAAACAGAATGATTTAAAACTTTGAGGATACGGAACGAATGATAGAATCCACTGTTGCTGGTATCTGTGTGTTAACGCGATTCATAGATGTTCGAAAGTTGAGAATGTATCTGTATTTCGAGTCGCTCCGTGCACGAGCCGTGTCATAGTGTGTATTATGACTGGTATCTAAATGATACGGCGAATTTATTCGCAGCAGTTCTGTTTTCGGGTAGAAACAAAAAGTCCAAAGCGTTTTGACTCTAGAACACAAGGGATGTGGAGCATCCAACACGTGTATGAAGCGACCGCGCCTGCTCTGCATAAGGCATTGAAACCAGAACGGTCACTTACTTATTTTGCGTCACGCTATAGCGTGCAGAGGTATAACTCTCCAAGGTTAAACAGAGATGATAGTTAAGGAGAACACATTCTTATTGTGAAGTTGTAATTATTCAGAACAAAGCTCTGTACATCTAATCATTATTAGATGTACAGATTAGATGGCTTTCAAATAATGGAACGACAGATGTATTAATTTGAAAAAGTGAAGGTTCGAAAATTTGTCACGAAAAATACTGGCGCTATAACACAATTGGTAGTGTACATCCCCGGATTGGAAAAAGAGATCCAGGTTCAAATCCTGGTAGCGCAAAAACAATATTGATTTTGTATGTATATATTTATAATTAATACATTAAATTAGTATTTTAGAGATGATAGTACTCCACATTCAGAAGAGTCCTATCGGCGATTGTTAAAAGCCTCTAACAAGGCAGTTTTCCAATATCTGATTTTACGTTTCAGTTACTCTTAATACTCTTCTTACTATTTTGGCACAAACCATCTCAGCAAACTTTTCTGCCATGGGTACCATACACATGGGTACCAATACCAGGGTTCGGTAGACCGCGACTCGCGAGCCGCATGGAGTTCTTTATGCATAGCCGTATTTGATACATGCAATAGTTTGCGTGAAACATATAACACAATAAAAGAACTAGCATTTGATATTCTCACAATCTTTGGTTATACCTATTTATGCGAACAAATACTCTCAAAAATATGTTAAGATGCAAATTAATTTACTGACGATAATTTACAATCATGCCTAAAACTTGTCCGTGAACTGTGGTGTGTTTCGATGACTTATTAAGAAATTAAAGGAATCTCGGATATTTCTGGGAATTTATTAAGGTGTGAGTCTCCCGCTGGGGGTTGCTGGGATGGACGATGCCTGAAGCGGTGGCTAGAGAGATCTAACGGAACATTCCGCTAGCTCTCCTTCACACCTCTTTCCACCTGGACAGAATGAATTTCTGATGGACTGTGACCGAGTTAGACGTCTACCTTCCCTTTTTGGGGTGCATGATTTCTATAGCTTCTCTCTGGCTGCCTTCTGAGTTTAATGTGATAACGAATCTCACGTCAAATTGTACAGGTATGGCTTTGATACGATGATGCCGGAGCCAACCTATGATGATATTAGAATGTTAACAACTGAATTTAATAGGAAAAAGTGAAAAATGTAATATTTACCAATTGTAATAGTAAAGAAAAGGGAAAAAAATGTTAATATGAAGGGGCACCCAAAGTAAAACGAGTGTTTAATTATGTAGGTTTTCTTGTTTTATAAGTAAAGCACTGAGATACTGAAACATATACTCACAAGAGGCCATTTAAGCATAAATCTGAAGAACTCTTTAAAACCTTTCAAGTTTTGGATATAAGACAACTGTTTACCAGAACAATTTTAAAACTAAAAAATTTAACTTTACTTCCACGATCCGACGCAAAGGAAACTAAATGCAAAGCCTTAGAATACTTTTCAGTGCCAAAAATGAATACCAAATTCGCTCGACGAACTCTCTTATTTTGTGCACCGCGGATATTTAACAAATTGCCACCAGACCTTAAAGGGTCTAAAGTGATAAACCAAAAATAACAAAGTGGTTGCTGGATGTGGGTAGAAAATAAAATTAAACTAGTTTGTTATTTGTGCTAACCTAACTGCCTGCACATTTTTGTGTCCAAATCTTGTATATTGCAGACAATAATATTTTTATAACTTACTTTACATACTATATATATATATACTACTAGAAAGTTGGCGACCCCTGCGACGGTTTTAATTTGTATTATTTCTACACGTGTGCCTAAGCAACCGCATTTCTACTGCATTCAGTCTACTTTCACCCTATTTTAGATATCTCTTCCAAACTTACTGTTTCTGGAGAACTTACTACCCAAATATACAACTCATTAACTTATTTTAATCATTAATTATTAATCAAATATTAGATATCTTATAGAGACAACCCTATTTTTTATTATATTTAATGGAAAATATATGGAAGTACGGGGTAATTACAGGGCTTACGACCTGTCTTCGGCTGGTTTAAGTGATCACTTTATATATATTTATATAAAGTGATCACAAGGTTCACCAATTCTCACCCCTCAATCTTCACAATTATCAAATTATTTAAAGTTGTATATATGTTGATATGTGGCTCGTTTGGGGTACCACCACACCATCGCCATCTATGAACCAAATTTGATAATTCATTTTCCACATATGTCATAATTTTCCATTAAATATATTTGAAAATAGCTTTGTCTCTATGATATGTCGAATATATGTTTAGTAACAGTTGCCTCTGTAGGTAAAAATCCAGTAATTGTGTGTTATTGTACATATTCAAATATTACTAATACAATAATTATTCGTCATTTATTTTTACTACAGACACGGCCAAAATAATGAGCCTGTTAAGAAATTTGAAAATGAAAAACATTACAACCATTATTGGGAAAAGCTGCATCAGCGAAATGTGTGAGACAGAAGATACCGTCAAGTCGGGAAGATAGCAGAAGCATTATTGACATCCTGATGTGGAAGGTATGGACAACTCGACAACCTAACACAGCACTACATGGAGGACCTATCGGTAGAGGTCCTCCAAGAGGGGCCCCTAAAAGATGAAAAATGTGCTCAAGAAAGATGCTAACCCGAAGAAGGAATAAACTAATGTCTAAAAAAAGAGACAGTACTCTTTCTTATGAAGAAGGAGATGTAATGTTTTTGAGTATGAAAAGTAAAAGAGTTATTTATATTTAAATAATAACACCATTAAGTGTTATTAATTGCCATTGAGATAACACCGTCAGGCGTACACAAATTTACACATTTTTAACTATGTGAGAGAGATTAACATTCCCATAGACAAATGAATTACTATCGTGATGACATTCACATAGACACATTTATTACGATTGAGAAAACGTCCCCATAGACACGTTTACCAAGTTTGAAATAAATGTGTTCGCTTCACACAAGTCAAGAACGTGAGAAAATTTTCATTTATTTTTCTCACAGAAACACGATAAGATTTGATTCGCTAAATTCTCACTGTCGAAACATAAAATAAAAAAATATGAAATTAATCAATCTTCGACGTACGTTTGAATGTTTGGTTATAAGTAATTAATAAAAAAAGAAAAAATTACACAACAAGTACATTATAACACGTGCGGATTGTGCACACGCTATCGGCCGACAGCCGATGAAAGTGAGATTGACGCGAACATTTAATAAATGTAATCATATCTGGGATAACTTTTTGTGCATTATTTATTTAGTATGATTTATAAAACATTTTAAATGGACTTTGCACAAGCGAGTGTCATTTTATCAATACTAAAAACATTAATCGTATCCATTATTTCAGAAGCATGGATATCCAACATTCTAGTATAATTTATACAATACCTTCACTAATAATTCACTAGTCCTACAACACCCCCATTACATATATTTTTATTTTATTTTTGACTTTTTTATACATATTTGTAATTCTCTTTTTATTCCTGTCGATAAAACAGCACGAAAAAAAAACTGGCTACTTTAACACAGGCTTCAGTCTAGCAAAGTAGCCAGGACAACGCTGTATATATCAGAGGTGAAGTCTACTCCATTCCACACAATAAACTATGAGAATGTCTTATGTTTATTATGTATCCACCTCTGTTAGAACAAAAATATGTATGTATATATATATATAATATATATATATATATATATATATATATATATATATATAATATATATATATATATATATATATATATATATATATATATATATAAATAAATAAATAAATTATATGTCGCCGCACAATATAACAGCAGCAGTTAAAATAATCCGACTACTTTCCAATAGATATAAATAAATGAAGTAATTTAAATACGAAACTGATTGTGCGATTTTCAAAGTAGAGTAAATAGCTAGTATTTAATTTATTTTCGCCAATTAGGAAAAAATATTATAATTACCAAAAAAAAAAGTCAGCTCCTTTCCAAAATATTATCGTTCATATTGCATATTACGTGTAATTGAGTAACTACATGGTAAATTTAAAAAAATATATACCTAGTAGGTACCTACCTAGATAAAGTTTAATGTTAAGCAACCGTTTTCGAACAAATCAAATTTTAAAATGTCAAATAAATGTAAAATAGTTTCTTTCCTTTTTTCCTACACGATAAACTGTGATGACGCATGTGCCCGCGATTTTTTTCAAATCATATTATTAATTGATTAATCACAAAATATCGGGATAAAATGTTTTTTTTAATAATTATGTATAAGTATATAACATATTTGTAACCTATAGATATCACATTTGTCTAAATCTCCATGATTCAAATCACTTTTATTGGTTTCAACGTTGAAATCTAATTTAATACTAATATTTCGTCGTTTACGATTTATAACACACGCGAACAATTCACACATGGATACATCTTACATACACGTTTGTCAGCTAATCAATAGGTAATTAAAATGTACACTTTAACTAGTATCCACCTAATATTTTATTCAGGAAGAACCAAAAGAATAAAAAATCAATAAAATGACCACCAAAATAGGCCGCCTATTTTATCGCGCGACAGAATTAATTTAGCTGCGACAGAATGAAATGTCGCGAAGCACCATTGTGGAAATTCGCGTAGATTGGTCGGAATTCATACATTTATACAGTTTATTGTTTGTGGGAAGAAATGGGAATTGCGAACGTCCCGTGGGCCAGCTAATTATTAACGATCGGCGCTCATTCGCGTCACGAGCCGGCGGTATTTTCAAAAAGATGAATGAAAACCCGACCGCACGTTGCGACAACTTAAAAATAACCCCTTACTATGACAAACAATCAATTAATAAAACAAAATGTACCTTTTTTTAGGCACCGCACTTTTAACCTGTATCGCGGTCTTCCCTCGGGATAATTTCCTGGGATATTTGTCGGAAATGCCGGCACAAGAGTTGGCCATAACGCCCGGGACTCCGTTAGATGTTTTAACATTATCGGAGTGTTTTGAAGATTCGTTTTTACATAAGTTTGACGCGGTATTTGTTGACATTTTCGATAGCGAGCTTTCCGCGAGCTTCGCCCGATAAACGACGCACTGAAAATTTGACTGGCGCACGAACACCGCGCATCGAAATTGACAGGAACTTGTCCTATTTTCGTCCGTTTTGTATGTTACGGTCGGCGCCTAGCGGCCCGCTCGCGAACTAACTGCCGCCCAGCTTCCGCGCCGTGACGTCAGGTGGACAGTGGTGCGGGCAAATTCGAAGTAATGAATTAGTACGATGTCTCCTTGAAATTATCCGTCAATATCTATTAATATTGTGAATAAAAAAGTAAATAAAATTTATATCGAATATAGTCATCGAAACTCGTCAACACGATCATTAGGACATTCGACATGGGGCGATGTGTAAATTACAAATGTCATTACTTCAGATTTTTCTTTTCTTTCTTTTTTTATTAATATTAAAAATACAATACAATTTCAATAATCAGTGGATATATATATATATATATATATATATATATATATATATATATATATTAACATTTGTTTCTTCTCTATGAGAGTAAAACTCGTGTATAGAGAAGGAGTATATTCGAGTTAATTTACGTTTCAGTTAGTCTGTGTACATATTTTTTTTACTTCAGTTACAAATTTATGATAGTCCGTAATTTTTCTAATTGTGATGGCGATATTATTAAAAAATTTGATACCTTGATAAATATATTGATTTTGATATTTTAGTTTTGGGATATCAATTTGATCTCTATATCTTGTAGATCGGAGTTCGCTTCTAAAATTTAATTGATTTTTAATTTTGAAAATTCGAATTATTGAATTTTTTTTGTATATGTCTACTATTTTTGGCACTTTAAAATCTGTGAAAAGTTGTATACTTGGAGAGTCTTTTTTTTTTAGAATATTTTTTATTATCATTTTTTGAGTGATTTCTAATTGTGACATTGAAGTTTTATATGCACCTCCCCATCCAATAATACCGTATTGCAAATGTGACTGTACAAACGCGTAATATATTATTTTCAGATATGTAAGTGATAAGATGTTGTAAGATGAGTCTAAAAAATATGTAGGTGTTGAAAAATGTACCGATGTTTGCATTCGATATGACGCGAACATTTTGGGCCTCTATTTAGATAGACCACAAACCCCAATGCACTACGCTGGCTGTGCTAGTGTAATTATGCCAGAATGTGAGCAGTGGCGTGCAGTAGGTATAACTTTATATTATACTGTTACCAATAATATTATTCAATCATATATAATATATGTTGTACATAGGATTATGAACTTTCGTTTAACCAACGTCTTTAGACAAAATGAATCCGTCGTTTATACGACCCTACCACGTATTTATTTGTAATTTAAGAGTGCTATTAATAGTGTTTTCAGTTATAACATAAAATAATACCTTCTTACCCGTACAAATAACAATATAAAAAATGTATGCACACTTGCGTAATGTGCAATGTACACTTTTTATGACTGAACATGATTCTTTTATTGTTTGAAAATCCTTCACCTAATAACTAAACGAAATGATTATTTTTATTAAAGGTTAACGTAAGGAAATGGTCTTACCAATTGTTTTTTGTTTTTCCCAAATCAAAAACAAATTCATGTACTAAATGCACCTCGAATGCAAAGAACGACCTTGAAATTAATACGTTAAAAACAGTAAGATTGTAAAATTCGCGAATTAGTAAAAGAGGAAGTGGACACTTTAATGATTTGCACCCAGTTGTAAGCTTTTTTAATGTTATTCTGTTAAAAAAACAGCATAGGTAACGACTCCATACAAAACGGATCAACCGAAAGGATTTTTCAATTCAGTAAATTGCCAATTGCATGAATTGGGTAATTAACTTGCTTAAGAGTAGAATATAGTAACAACCCACCGCTACCGTGATAGTATAATATTTAGAACTAAGGCATTCAAGTTTCTACTGGTACACACACAGATGGCGTTAATTATAATAAATCCGTAAATAAACGTTCACGATCTATATTATAAACTATTTAATTTATATTTATTTCACATAATTTTTAGTAATGCACAGTGCACACTGCTCGCCTCTAAATGCGAGGGTACAGTTAATAGAAATGCCGTTTGGAAAGTATGTTTTGTTGGCGACTGTTGACGTCCTGGAAAAATATGCCTTCCTAATTTCTTGGCTTACTTACTATCTGGTGTACAATGCGAGCTTCAGATTGCACGACAGTGTCTCAGTGAATTGAAAATACCTTTCGGTTGATCCGTTTTGTATGGCGTCGTTACCTATGCTGTTTTTTTTAACAGAATAACATTAGAAAGGGTTACAACTGCGTGCAAATCATTGAATTGTCTACTTCCTCTTTTACTAATTCGCGAATTTTACTATTTTACTGTATTTAACGTGTTGATTTCATGATCGTTCTTTAAATTTGGTGCATGGATTGATTTTTGATTTGAGAAAAACAAAAAGCAATCGATAGAACTATTTCCTACGTCAACCTTTAATAAAAATAATTATTTCCTTTAGTTATTACGTGAAGGATTTTTAAACAATCAATTAATAATGTTTAGTCATACAAAATTTTCTTAAAAACGTCCATACATTTTTTATATGAGTAAGAAAGTATTATTTTACGATAAAACTTAGACGTTAAAAACACTATTAATAGCAGTCTAAAATTATAAATAAATACATGGTAAGGTCGTATAAACGACAGATTTATTTCATCCAAAGACGTTTGTTAAACGAAAGTACATATATTGTATTACATATATTATATATTATTATTGGTAACATCATAACTTAAATCTGTATCTACTGCATAGTTGATTAAATGATCACAGTGCCCTTTTGCATTAAAATAAGTAAATCGAGACATCTGTGATGAATGTAAATAAGTACGAAGCAAAGTACGGCACATAAAAAGATTGGAGTGTTTTAACTGTGCAAATGTGGAGTGCAAAGATCGATAATAATTGTATATTTACCAAAGTACCATTTTACGATGATTGTCATTTTATTTTTATCCATAAATCATAATTGTACCTATTTACTAGATACTTCATTTTGCAATTACATCTATCTTAAGTATATAATAAATATATGTACTGTGGCATTGTCCATTCCGTTCTCGGCATCAGCAGTTGGCGGAAGCGGTCCAGTGCGTCCAAGTCCAATGCCCATGGTAGAGCCAGGAATGATGACAAATGTATTTATTTATATATTTAAAACTTCAATACATTCAATATTTGAAGCGTTCCTTGTCCATCGCAGATGGACAGTATTTTCTGTATATCATTTACAGCGTGAGAAGTAGGTGGAGGGGAGCAGGAGGGGAGAGGGAGGCGAAACTAAACTTAATAGTAACAAGAGGAAGATCACTATCTACATGAGATTTCAAAAAACCATATCCATCTCCATTTCCTACCCTTAAAGCAGAATTTCGGTACATCTTGATGAAATTTTGCACACTTGACGTTCAAAACAAGAAGAAAATTAATGTCGATTTGAAAAAAAAAACAAATATAATAATGAGTAAATTAATAATTAAATATGGCGACCAGAAATTGTCGAAATAAAACGTAATATAAGTAAATAGGTAAGTAAGTAAATTAGTAAACTATTTAAACTATTGTTGATATAGTTAAACTAATTCTGAAGTAAGCCCATCCTGTACATATTTTATTGAATCTTGTATTTAGGCAGCCTAAGGACAAAATGTAATATACGTCAAATCTTTAACGTCTAATATCTCAGTTTAAGTAATGTGTGGCTAAACACATTTCTCCAGAACACCACTATCCATATAAAATTTATTAATATTAGGAATTATCCATAAAATCATCTTCTTTAAATGGAGGTTAGAATTCATGACTACTATTTGAACTTTAGACGCAGCTGTTCTGAAAAATGGTTGTGTGCTGTAATGGAACCTGTTTTGACTCTTATAATATTTTATGGTTTTTAAAATTCCATTTCTAGCCGTGGTGGATTTAAAATGGATCGATAGTCGTAACATTTTCGATAGCAAAATTTTTATTTTCGGAATTTTTGGGCCTCTATTGCGCCGTACTGGCGGCGTTGGCGTAGTCACGCCACTGAACACAATAATGCGATTTTTCGCAACCGTTCTTTATAATTAGCACAGTCCGTCAAATATTGAAAGAAGACCATTAGAAATGTCATGAACACATGCTTTATTTATCATGATTTTATTTCGAATTTTGCACTAATATATTAATATTTTTTAAATTTAATCATCTATGATAGGTTAATTGAAGTTTTTATGTTCAGTTTTGCAAGTGGATCTAAACTTGAATAAAAAATCCATAGATGGCAATCTACGGAATTCTGTGAATTGGATGTGTTTTTAGTTTTAGAACTTTTCGCCAGATGTCGAAATCTATGAAATATATATAAACCCAAGTTCCGGTACATAATTAATGGTAATTTCAATGTCTATATTAATATTTTATGATCCCTTTTTATTACGCTATGTTTTTGTGCACGTCGGCATATTTTTTAGCAGAAAAATAATGTTATTAGGAGAACACAGTCTTATTATGAAGTTGTAATTATCCAGAACGTAGCGCTGTGATATTTTAAATACTAATTAAATGCATTCATTAAAAATATGTACATATAAAAAGAGTTTTTATCGAAAAATATTGTTGTTGCTACCGGGATTCAAACCTGGATCTCTTTCAAAACCGCGGAAGGTTCGAAAATTTCTCGTCAAAAATAATGTCGCTGTAGCATACTTGGATAATGCACCTTCCCCGGTTTAGAAAGAGATCCAGGTTCGAATCCCGGTAGTAACAACAATATTTTTTCGGTAAATTGATTTTATATCTACTTACTTACCATTATGCCATTTCCCCACGGGGATAGGCAAAGAGGATAGAGCGCCACACTCCTCTCTCCTGACACACAATTCTCGCCTCATCCATATTCATACGTCTTCTCATACACGATCGCCGTGTGTTGAGTCTTCTAACAGAACCATCCTCCATTATATGGTTTACCTGGTCGTGCCAAGTATTCCGCGGACGTCCTCTATTTCTGGTGCCATCAACACATTCGCCATATATCTTCCTTACCATACTCTCCTCATTCATACGTTCCATATGACCAAACCACCTAAGTCATCCTTTCTTAATCTTACTCACTATACTTACATTATTTTCTTATTTCTTCATTCTTTACTCTGTTATAAATGGATCTGCCACACATACGCTTAAGTAATCTCATTTCAACTGCTTTAGGTCTACTTTCGTTCCTCTTCTGTCAGTTCCAGGCTTCTCTTCCATACATCAGTACTCCTTTGTGTACCGCTAGTTTTGCATCGGTTGACTAGCTCTCATTATCTATAATTCCATTCAAAGCACCGTTCACTTTATTCCCTGCAGTCACCCTCCTTTCGATATCATTCTCAGCCTTTCCGTTTCTATCAAACATACTTCCCAAATACACAAACTCATCTACTTGTTCCAAACATTCATCACCCACAAGTATTTAGCACAGTGTGTTGCCTTCCTCCTTCTCGAATACCATCACTTTCGACTTGTTGACATTCATAATAAGGTCGCTCTCCTTGCACACATCGTACATTGTACTCACTAGACTCTGTAGTTCTTGTTCAAAATTCGCCGTTAGTAGTACAACAAACAGCATACAATAAAATCGTCCATTTTCGCTCCCACATTCATACATTCCAGATGTTCCAACTTTTGTTATATTACACTATAACAATGCTTTCGATGAGAAACAGGATGGAAACAAAAATAAATAAATATATTTAATAAGTTTTATTTGTAAAAAAATCGTGTGCATAACATGGTTACAGTAATTAAGTACTGGGTGCTTACAAAACCTTAATATTCTGATCGTTAGTCAACATTGCTACAGCCATGACTCACTTAGGCATAACAAACTCAGGAGCCGTCCATAAACTATCCACTCTTCCAACCTACCGCTAGGTATAGCACAAGGGTATAAAAAAGGTCCTTAACAACTAGATAAGCACTTAAAATAGTACACTGGCAAATGATCTCGTACTTTACGGTAATAGTCGCTGGAAGTGCGTCGGTTTTTTACTCTTTTCTATGACGTAGAAGGACTTGGGTTTTCCGTTTCCGGAGAAGTACTTCATGAACGACGATGTCTTCTTGGGCTTAGCCGGAACGTAATACGTGGGCGTCTTCTTTACGTGCTTCAACGGCTTGAGGTAGTCCAGCTTGTCGTGAGACTCGTTAATGTGGTGGTTGTCCGTCCAAGTGGGCGTCTTTTGGATGTCGAAGATGTCGCTGTCGTCGTGCCTTGACAGCTGAGACCTGGAGTGGTGTTTCTTCATGCCCGTCAGCTTCTTCAAAACTGGAATGTTCCAGTGGTAGATTCTTCCTGGTTTCCCGTTAGATTTGAACCCGACCGGGACTTTCTTGCTAGTGTGTTTGATGTTCTCTTTCTTTTCTGGTCTAGTGTGCGTGTAGTAGTAGGGATTTGGGGGCAGTTTGATCACGAACATTTTGGAGTCATCCGGGCTGTAGTGACGTCTGGACTCGACCGCTAGCCGCTTCCTGCTGTGGCTGGCCGGGATCCTCAGCCTCGTGAGTCCGAGTTTGGTGAAGACTTCGTGGTTCGTCAGAGTGTTGCCAGATTTCGCTAGCTTCACGCCGGTTTTTGAAGACGTGTTCTCTGAAGGTTTTTTAATGCTGGCGGCCTCGCTGCACGAGATCCAGGCTAGCATGCAGCAGAGGACGGCTGCGAATCTGGAACAAGAGGAAATTCAATTATCAGTACTTCTGTTGTGAGATGGACATAGGGAGACGTTTTTGGGGAATCATGTAACTTTCGTCATGATGAGCGACGTACCCGCTAGTGTCACCGGAGTACGGCCGAGCGTACCATTCTACCGACACATATCGTCCACGCTAATGGCTAAATACGTGGTAAATCGTAAGTAGGACCTTAAGGAACTACGAAGAGGTTGACGGGGTTGTATATCTATATGCTTCATTGCAAAATATGGAGGATATGAAGCAGAAATCCGAAGACGCATTGAAAAGGCAAAATCAGCGATGACCAGTCTCATGAATATGGAGAAATCGGTTGATTCTAAAAATAACTTGTGAAATTTTTGGTATTTTCTATAGCACTGCATGGAAAGCAATTTTCATCACTCCATCTGATCCAGGGGCGTGCAGTGCATACAAGCAAAAAAAGCTGCATTACTAAAAATTCTGGGAAGCAAATATAAATTAAATATTAGGAGAACACATTCTTATTGTGAAGTTGAAATTTTTCAGAACATAGCTCTGTGATATTTTAAATATTAATTAAATATATTAATTAGAAAGATGTACATATAAAATCAATTTTATCGAAAAATATTGTTGTTGCGCCACCGGGATTCAATAACAATATATATTCTAGATATTTAAAATATCTTGGCTGTATTACTCATTGAAGATGGACAAGACGATGGTGGTATAGAATGGCAGAGTTGACAGCTGAGCGTCTGTGCAAATATGCTGTCACGCCGTTTCTACCGATGCAATAAGGAGGTGAAGAGGACCCTGTTTAAATCCTTTTTCACCAGCATGTATACCTGCGAGCTCTGGTCGAAATACAAGCAAGTGTCGTATAACCGTCTCCGAATTCAGTACAAACAACTAATACAGAATACTGTTCGGATTGGCGCGTTATTGCAGCGCATCTACAATGTTTACCGAAGGCCGTATACATGAATTCGCTCCATTTCTGAGACATCGAGTTGCGGGCGTAAAGCTGCGGCTGGAGCTCAGCACCAACTCTCCGGCCCAAGCGGCGCTGTCATGGAAAGCTGGTTCTTTGACCAGAGAATGGCAACACCTGCAGAATAGCTACAGATACAAAAATGGCCGTGGCTGAAATGTAGTATTTATATTTTGTTTACATTTATATATATGTGCGAACTTTTTATTTATTTATATTCTCCCTAGTTATCTTTTCATAACATAAATAATATTTCGGAGTTTTAATATGTATTATCTTTATGGCGAGTCGGGTCTTAAAGCATTATTATTATTATTATTATAACTCTCAACATTGAGCATTGTAACCCTTATTGACTTATTTTATTGTAGCTTTTGTGAAAAAACTATGCGATTCATCCGTAACTTGTTGTATATTTTACTCATTCATTCATTACAAGGTATTGTCCGTTACTTAATTCCCGAATAAATCTAGGAAAACTAGGTATATAGGAAAACATCTAAAAGTTTAAATCACGCTGAATATTTAAAATTGATTCAGATAAGATTCTGTTGTTCAGAGGTCGTAAGAAATGTTGAATAAAATTTGCCGTACTGGTTTGCCGTAGTAAACGTTATTGCTCCCAATAAGATGTGTTTATACGGGTCCATTTGCAATAAAACAGTAGCAATAAAAGTTATCAATCAACTGTGGCGAGAGCCCGACATATCTTTAATAGAATCTCGGCTGCAGTCGTTAGTTGTAAAACTCGTATATTCAATTTGCAATTAGTCAAAAGCAGAATTTCGATTTCCGTTATCAATTTTTACGCCGACAATTTGACGGTTAACGGCCAAGTCACCGGGCGACATCACAACACACGTAGAATAATTTATTATATAGAGTGGGCAGACTGTTTTTAAAAAATGTATAACTTTGGTCGGGTTTTTAATTTATGAAAGTTTATAATGGTTACATACACAGTGCAAGAGCGCGTTAATATTATTGAATTTTATTATGTTTCGCGACGATTCATTTTCGGTGACGGGCTAATTTCAAAAAATGCAGAGTTTGCTTGGCCTCCCCGTTCCCCAGATTTGACGGCGCCTGATTTATTTTTGCGGTGGCTACTTAGAAGGCCGGGTTTACATGAACAAACCGGCAAAGCAAGAGTTTAAACGAAATATTCGTGCAGAAATAACAAATTTGGAGACAGAAAAAAGAGAAATTATTTGTCAACAAGAAAATGGAGGTCATTAAAATGAAAGAGATTAAAAAAAAATGTAACAAAGTACACTTTCATGTAATAATATATATTTTTTTAATAGATATTAAAATTACAAAAGTTATATGCATTTTACATCAGTCAATCCAAGTTGGGCCACTCTGTACCTTTTGAAATAGATACGTTAAAATGATAGCAATATATTAAGTTGAACTCTGACTAACTGGCACCAAGACTACACGATTAATGACGCAGCGTGAAAATTCGAGGATTGGAGACGGATAACTAGATAATTTTATTCTTCACTGTCTTAAGATCGATCCACGAATCACTAAACCATGAAAACCTTGACCGAGACACATTAATATTGACACTGGCCGCGGTTGAGTCGGCTAATGTGTCTGGCTCCTCACTGGGAGCACAGGTTAGAGTATCTGATTTTATACAGTTTTTATTATATTCACGCTGTATATATATATATATATTGGGTGGCACATTGAGAATTATGACTGTTCCGTTTTCGTAAGTAATTGAATTAATACAAATTAAATGTATTAATTAGAAAGACATACATATAAAATCGATTTCATCTAAAAATATTGTTGTCGCTATCGGGATTTATTTATTTAATTCTTAACATAGTTCATACACGAGCACTCCTCATATACGCTCTAATATATATAAAATTAAAGTATTTTCTTTTTACAAAAAATAATATTTTGTATATTTAGTCAGTTTAATTTTAAATCTATTCAATTTCTCCTCCTTTCTGATGTTTTCTGGCATTTCATTAAAAATCTTCATCGATTTCTGAGATTTGTCCTTCTTCCTGAATGGCAGTCTCAGTCTATCCCTTTCTCTTGTACGATGCTCGTGCTCATGTTGATTTGCATCAATTTTTCGAGTGAATTCCGCTGATATTTTCTTATTCATGATTTTATAAATAAATACCATTATATTAAAATATATCTTCTGCTTAAAGGTCATCATATCCAGATCTTCCAGCATTGCACTGATCCGAGTATATCTATTTTTTCTGAGTATTATTCTCATAGCTTTATTTTGTAACACTGAATTATTCGATGCATTAACCGATTATGATATAGCACCACAGTGCATTATTGACAAATTTTCGAACGAAACAATGGCGGCTGATGCAGATAAAATTGGGAGAGCTTCGTTCCCGAACTTATCCACGTAGAGGAACTCACTCTTAGAGATTGGACTCGAGACGAGACGGGTCCAATCTCTACGACACAATGCGAGAGGGAGAGTTAGCGCTGCACGTGAGACAGACGCTAACAAGTCTTTAACAAATAACGGTAATCCAAGCGCGTGACGCCGGGTTTTACGTTAAAACTTACATTTAAAAAACACTATTAATAGTACTATAAAATTACAAATAATCTAACCTAACCTAAATCTATACATACTGCACGTCACTGCCTACATCATGCTATCGAAAATCATTTCCAAATTCTCTCCTTCCTTCGAATAACTTTCATGGTCTATTCATAAACATCTTGCATGGAGGGTCTAGTGCACCCAACAACTAAAGTATCACAAAGACTCATTACTCCGAGAATGAGAAACGGTCCTAGTGTACCATCATTTTTTAATGCTTTCACATCTATTTCACAATCTTCCATAGCAAAGATGTAAAGGCTATTCTGGTTTTACTTTACTGGTAACTCATCAAAAAAACAATGAAATAGTTTATAATTGAATCCATCCCTAAAGTAAGAGTACATCTGCAGATATCTCATCTTATCTCTCATGTAATATCCCAATGTCATCCTGTGTGTCACGCGTAGGAAAATATGAAAAGAAACCGATCAATAACGTTGTAGTTATATAATATATTAATATTATACAAATTAAATGGTTGTATAACCTATTTCTTCCAATGATACATTTTAAAAATAGATAAAAAACGAGTACATTTCTACCAGTGATGGTTAAATCGTTATTGTAACTGATTGTATTCATTTGTAACGATGATTAGATGGATATAAATGGAGCAATGTTATAACTCTACTTCAGTTTATTAGCACTACTCGAGTTTCGAGAAAAACGGTAACTCTCATCGACAGGTGAAGTATTAAACTGACTACACATAAATATAGAGACGATTAATTAACTAATATTATTAGTGTCCTCCTTAATAATATAAGTTGTATCAATGTGTCCAAAATTTAACAAAAATGAATTGATAATTCTGGCGTCTGTTATCGGATTACTCAAAGGTATTTGAGATTCCGTAAAAACAATGTAGATGGCTTTCAAATAATGGAACGACAGATGTATTAATTTTAGAAAGTGTAACATATAGGTTTGAAAATTTGTCACGAAAGATGCTGGCGCTGTAGCATATTTGGTAATGCACCTTACCCGGATTGGAAATGGAGATCCAGGTTCGAATCCCGGTAGCGCAAAAACAACATTTTTCGATTAAATTGATTTTATATGTATATCTTTATAATTGGTATTCTACCACCTAAATTTTTATTTACGTGTAGTTAGTTTAATACTTCTACTGTCGATGAGAGTTGCCGTTTCTCTCGAAACTCTAGTAGTGCTAATATACTCAAGTAGAGTTATAACATTGTTTCATTTCAATCATATCAATAATAATAATTTAATTATTTATCTTTCTGGTTCATAGTACAGTGTGTTAGCGGATGACATTGCAACAAAGTAAGACATATATTTGGGTACCCTGCCTGCTATACTAGTATTTTACTGTATTATAGCAGACAGCGCCTTTCTGGTATAGTAGTAACGTTCAATATACAAAAATATATATATATATAAAGAGTAAAACAAGATGCAATTAGATAATATACAAATACAACGTAAAACTTAAAGTTCAAATATAAAAAAAGTAACAAAAATAAAAAAGAGTAAATAATATACAAATATGAATTGTGAGTGTGAAAAAATAAGTAAATAACATACAAATATGAAGTAAACTTATATAAAATTGTAATGTTTAATATAAAAAGATTGAAAATAGTTGAGTTAAATAATATACTAACACAACTACAGAGAAAAATAAAAAATGCAAAATTCAATATATTAGTTCTGTTGTAGCACTTTCAATTTCAAGTTTGGGCTTTTAAAAGTTCTCGGGCGTAATTTCTCCCCATTTCGTGGAGCCAGAACTGAACTTTTCTTGAAAAATATGCAATTTTTCACGTCTGAATTTAGACTGATGTATATTTTTGGTGCTAGAAACAAATGAAATCATTGTGAAAAATTTTTTGTTTAATTTTGGCACGAGATAGTGACTCGTCATATTGTTCGACCAATGACCGGTACACTAGAAAGTAAACCCCCAACAGTTCAACCAGCATCTCAAATAATGGTTTATCATCGCTTATTTCTGCTGTCAGAAATTTTAAAATTGGAAAACTGCAGCCAATATTAAATGCGAAGCAGTTGTCTGTTTCGCTTTCTCGTTCGCTACTTAGAAGTATGTAGTTGGCTGGTTAAAAAGAAGAAAGTTTGGAAAGAGATCCAGGTTCGACTCCCGGTGGGGCAACAATAATATTTTTCGAAAAAATTGATTTTATATGTATATCTTTCTAATTAATATTTAGAATGTTAATTTCATCGAGCCAGGCATGTGGTCGCCGAACAGCCCAGATTTAAACCCACTACTTACTTACTTACCATCACGCCGTTTCCCCGTGGGGGTAGGCAGAGAGGATAGAGCGCCACACTCTTCTGTCCTGACATACAATTCTCGCCTCATCCACATTCATACATCTTGTCATACAAGCTCGCCGATTGTTGAGGCTTCTAACAGAACCATCCTCCATTATCTGGTTTACCTGGTCGTGCCAAGTCTTCCGCGGACGTCCTCTATTTCTGGTTCCATCAACACTTGCGTCATATATCTTTCTTACCATTCTCTCCTCATTCATCCTTTCCATATGACCAAACCACCTAAGTGATCCTTTCTTAATCTTACTCACTATACTAACATCAGCTTTACATTCTTTTCTTATTTCTTCATTCTAAACCCACTAGATTATGCAATATGGGGTGTTTTGATAATTTTTGATTTGCTAAATATTGTGCAAAAAAATTACATTAAGAATTTCTGTATATTCTCATTCATGCTCTTCGGCTGTTGAACCTTTTTGTTAAAAAAACAATATTTGCCTTATCTGATCATATACCAGATCTTTCGCCCTCTGTCATCGCTGCACATATATTTTTTTCCATCATCTCCTCGCCAATGACCTGTAAATAAACGCGTTGTATGTACGTACGAGAATTGGCGACGAATTTTTTTAATTGGACACTGCGCAAAAAAATCTACTGTACCATTTGCACGGCTCACTGGCCTCGATTTCAGATAGAAAAAGTCAAGATGCACAGTTTATCTCATCATTCAGGGCGTACTAAACGACTTCCTCTTCTCGTAAAATATTATTGCACTTCATCATTAACTTCTCCGAGAGTCGGGGTGACGACCTCGCCACCGATTCATTATTCCGATACCGTCCGCCTCGGTGTCAGATAAATGTCTCAACTGGAAGATCAACGTTATTTTAAGAGAGTGCTAAAAAAAAACGACTTTAATTTAAGGTCACGCGTCCTGTAAAAAAATAAAAAAGTAAAACATCTAAATAATCTTAATCCAGTGGTATTAAAAGTGCGTTTGATAAGCTGTCGTCAGAATTCAATGACAGATGGTTAATATAATTTCGCTACTTTGGTGTTTTTGTACTCGCAATAAAGTCAATTGTCACTACAGGACATTTAATTTCAAACTGAATATATAAAAGAGTAAACATTTTAATATCTTAACCTAGAAATGTAAAGAACACGTCCGACACACTTGTAAAAGACATGAGATTTCGCTACTTTGTGGCTGTAAAGTACGCGAAATCGTATTACGGCCGCCAGATATATTGAGCATCTATCGTCCTGCCATAGATAAGAAAAGCATCCTGTCATCTCATCTATGTCTGTATCTATCATGCATCTATCTATATATGGTTTCTTTCCTTATCTATGGCACTGTCAAATGTGACATTAATGTTTTGTTCGTATTTTTCAAAAGTGTCTTTAAGTGAATGCCGATTGCTTCTATGTTAATGCAAAAAGCAGCATAAGCAATCGATTGCTTTATACTGCTAGGACCTGCTACGCGGCCTCTGATGACCGCTGTGCGGCCAGGGCTTCCGTAGTATCTATATTTCTTCTAAAGCATTATATCTTTCATCAATGGCCTTCTACTAGTTATAATAATTTCATTCGTTTATCGTTGGATGCGCGGTCAGGGTCTTAGTAGAATCTATATTTCAATACCACTCCACCATTTTACCAATAGTGCATTTTACATCCTTATTATAATGCTTTAGAAGAAATATAGATACTACGGAAGCCCTGGCCGCGCAGCGGTCACCATGGGGCCGCGTAGCAGATCCTAGCAGTAAAAATCAATCGATTGCTTTGTGCCGCTTTTTGCATTAACATAAAAACGATCGGCATTCACTTAAAAACATTTTTGAAAAATACGAACAAAACATTCATGTCACATTTGACAGTGCCACAGATAAGGAAAGAAATCATACATCTTTTAAAAATGTTAACCTTGAACATGGGGCATAAGTATATCAAATGATATTACCCCAACTACCCCATGTCGAAAATTACAGTATAAGTTCCTACATAATTGAGTTGAATCTGAGTCCCTCGGGATCAGCGCGTCGATGTCTTGTCCTGGCTGCGCGCCGGCAATTTGTACGGCTCCTGCGGTAGCGCGGGCGGCGCGGGTGGCGCGGGTGTCGCCGGGCCTGATGATGATGACTCAGACTGTTTACTTTACTGCGTGATGATTAATCTCCGCGCTCAGTGAACGACCCCAGCTCGCGCGCACTTCCGGTCGCCGTGACGTTAGTTCCGGTTCGGCGGCGGCCGTCTGCGCGCTGTCACTGCGAGACGAGCCACCACCGCGCCTCGATCAATCGTGACGATGGTCACATTTATCCAATCATTCCGTAACATCCCACCATCTCATTTTTATATTTGATAGTTTAAACTGTGTTTTTATCTCACCAATACAATAAACAATCGACTTTATTAGGTACTCAACTCCTAAAATACGTTTGTGGGAACTCTAATCATAATAAAATCTGTAATAATAATTAGGTTCATTAATTGACTCGGCAGTTACATCGTGGTACATGATTTTTTCTCTCAATAAACTAGACTATGTACATTTTTTAAAAAGGACAGCTGGAGGGGGGAACCCACCCTTCCCCGGGACCGGGTTAGAAGCTAGGGCTTACTTGTTAGTCCCACTGATCAAAGCTAATCAATAATTCATTAACATATTTAAGTATAAGCCAAAATGAAAAAGGAAAAGAAATTCAATGTGGTTATTAGCAATTAAGATTTAAAATTTAGACCCTCCAGCGACCCTTAAATGCTGTCTTTATTTATAAAAAATTATAAAACATAAATCCATAGAACATAGTTTTACACACAGATGGAAAATTAAGGTGCAGTAGTTCAAGGCGGACACTCAGGGATCCATTCATCGAAAATACTCCCAAAAGAAGGACAGTAGACTAGATTTTGTACTACAATACATGCACACATGTATTATTATAGTATCGATAGGTGCCCAGTAACGGTCCCTTTAGGTCGGCACCAAACCGTATTTAAATTAGATGCCATCGTAATTTAATATTAAAATTAAAATGATCAGACCGAACCGATAGCTTCAACACGTTGTAAGAAGGCTATTCGCAAAGTCCTGGCTTGACCATGTTAACAATGAATTGAAAAATAGTCCTTTTGAAAGCCTCAATTTTAAAATCGATGAAGATAGATGCATGACCGGCAGTTGTATGTCAAGAATGACGGATAGTTTACTACTCAGCCTCGAAACGTACGGCTCGAGACTTTTTAATTTAAATGATTTATGAAATCAGATATACAAGAGAAGTTATAAACATTATTATCTACACGTTTTATACGTCTAGCAGAATTTTCCGATTGCTTTCGATTGAGTTTCGTAGAAAAATCGTAAAATTATTGATATGTAGTCATAAAATGAATACGTTGTCGTCTCCACGATAGCTTCAGATCCTGTAAATCCGCTGTCCCGCTTCCCTCACGCTGGCACACGTCAAATAATAACACGAGCCGTGATGAACGGCTTCGGTCTCACAGATGCTTCTGAGATAATCAGTCAGGACACGCATTAACTGGCTGGTACCGAGCACCGAGTGCCAGGAACGTAAAATACGTAGGAGACGGGAGACGGGTGACGAATGGGTGGGTGGAACTCTGCTCTCTGAGTATCCGCGTGAAATATGGTCTCCGGGGACTAACGCAAACGTCAAAGGCCAATTTTATGATGCAGTAAAGATGTTAACAACGTTCATTTAAGACCAGTAATGAAGTAAATTAAGATCTAAAATATCTATCATTTTGATATAATAAGTTAATTTAGCATACCGTAAGGAACCTGCGACGAATACTTCAATTTTTGTGCATCTTGCGAGAAGAGAAGGGAATCTCGGTGGGACATTCCCTACCCGTTGGACCGACCAAATGAAAAAGGCAACAGGGACTTTTCTGGTGACAGCCCTAAGATCTGCAGGATGCCGTGAAAGGGGAGGAGCATAGTCAAAAAGGCCGACGTGGATGATGGATGACCGTAGGGTTAGCGCCGGAATCATGGACACAGAAGGCAAGTGAAAGAAGAAATGTGGTGCTCGAGACAGACAGACAGCGAGATGCACTAATGTCTCCAGTCTACAGGAATTACACTCGATGCTTCTAATGGAACCACTTTCAATTATCTGGTTTACCTGATCCTGCCAAGACTTCTGCGAACGTGGTGCCATCAACTTATCCTTCTTACCATTGTATCCTATTATATTAATATACATATTAATTATTAATATTTTAGTTTCTTTATTTCACATAATTAGAAGCAATGTCAACTCAGTTTACATCATCGGAGAGGAAAGATTAAGGTCGGATCAATATGATGCATGATAACCGTTATATGGGAGGTGACTGCAGCGTCCTTCTCACTCTCTCAATTACAACAGCGGGCATTGCAGAACGCACTTTGACATTATTTCAAATTGTTCTCTTTTTCTTCAAGGTCGGATTTGTCCTCCTCAGTGGCGTGCAATAGGTATAGACTTAGGTTATGCTAATACCAGTGATATTATACAACCATATATAATATATTTACTACAATATATGTTGTACATAGGATTACGAACGTTCGTTTAACCAACGCATTTAGACAAAATGAATACGTCGTTTATATGACCCTACCATGTATTTATTTGTAATTTCAGAGAAGTATTAATAGTGTTTTTAACCGTTTTAGTGCTAAGCAATTTTCGATACAAACGATCGCAGCGCTTTTGCGCCGCGTAGCATTCTAACGGTTAAAGTTTGTTTTAACGTTAAATAATACTTTCTTACTCGTATAAAAAATGTTTGGACGTTTTTAAGAACACTTTTTTATGATTGAACATGATTCATTACTATAGTTATTTTTATAGAACGTCGAAATAATTCCGCCAATTGCTTTTTGTTGTTCCCAAATCAAAAACCAATCCATGCACCAAATTAAAGAACAATCATGAAATCAACACGTTAAAAACAGTAAGATAGTAAAATTCGCGAATTAGTAAAAGAGGAAGTAGACACTTCATTGATTTGCATGCAATTGTAAGCCTTTCTAATGTTATTCTGTTAACAAACATCATAAGTAACGACTCCGTACATCTTCAATTTAGTGAATAGCCATTTATGACTTGAGTAATTCACTAGTTTGAAGACAGAACAGAATAATGTGAAAAGCTCGAAGCGGCGAATACACAAGAGCACCATGAGCACAGCGGTGAGTTGTCTTGGTAGTTTTTAGTACTAACAAATTAAAGTCTCTACTGGCACACAGATGGCGTTAACAGTAAAATAATGTTTTCGTTTGTGCTAATCTAATTATTTAATTAATATTTGTTACCCAGAATTTTTAGTAATGCTCAGCTTTTTTGCTTGTACGTATATATACATATATATATATACATATATATATATATACATATATATATATATATACATATATATATATATATATATATATATATATATATATATATATATATATATATATATATATATACATATATATATATATATATATATATATATATATATATATATATATTATTGTTGCGCCCCTAATATATATATATATATATATTGTGGCTCCCAGTTAATCTAACAATATGATTGTTCTTCGTTGCTATGGAATCTGCATGTGTTAAGATCGTTGTCAAATACCAAAGTAGTCCTTAAAATATCCGCTAGACGGCAGTACAATATTCATTTACAATCTTTCTGCATTGCGCAATAGATTTCACCCTTGTATAATATTTGTTAAAACTGCTGTGAATAATTTTTAGATATAATTACTCGATAATTCTTGAATTGCAGTTCAACAAAATATCGTATTTTAAATAAATATTTTTAACCAATTCATTTAAGTTCACTATATTCTTCGTGTTTTTAATAACACGCCGACGATAATCTTATCAATTTAAGACATCTCTAAATATTCATGCAGTTAATACTTTGTTTTCTCTTAATGGAAATAAAGACAAAGTATACGTGCGTGGTGAATTGTTAAAGCAATATAACAAGGCATTTCCTGACCGCACAGCGGTCACAACTGCCTATGCAAATGTACAAAAAAAATCAAATGCGGTATTGTAACATAAGTGCACAAAGGTTTGTTCATAGGTGAACGTAGGTAATATAATTAATCATTGTAATCATAAAACACATTAGACCTGTTTGTAACGGTTCATTCCAGTTGGAATAACTAAGCTGCGAAAGCCAATGGATAATAATAATGATTTGGAATAACTACATTATTATGGTCGTCAAATTATCTAAGTGTTTTAGTGAGACCTACTGTATCCATTACCCTCTAACGGTAACAGCAAATTTCCGGGTTCGAGTACTGGTAGCGAATATATTTACCTCTTTATAAGTTTATATAATATATTTATCACTATTTTGTTTTAATTATCAAAAAATTTCTGAACAATTGCAACTATACAAATAAAAATCATTTAATTATATAATATTGATTCAATTATACAAAAAATTGATGCGACCGATTTTCCTGTAGGGATATAATAAATAAAAAATAACTATAATGTTATTCTCATATTTTATTTATACAAAATTGAGTTTAACGATGCAGATTTTATGTTTTACAAACAACATCGTCTAAATGCCGTCCATTTCTCTCAAGACACTCTTGTGATCGGACTCTTAAATTTGTCAACACGCGAGAATAAAGCGTTGGTTCAATGGCAGCAACTTCGCGGCGGATATTTTCTTGTAGGGTCTGAATTGTTTTAGGATTATTTCTGTAAACTCTCGACATACGGTATACCCAAAAAAATGGTCATCTTTGCAGTTTGTATGGGTGAAACTGTAGTTTCTTTTTCAAAATAGCGTGATTTTTTTTATTCCAGTACAGGCTGCAATCTTTCTTATCGATATACGCGGATTGCGCATCATTTCACGTCGAACTTGAGCCACATGTTCTGGCGTCGCTGCTGACGTTGATGATCCCGGAGGAGTTTGGTTAACCATTGTCCCTTCTTGTCTGAGCTTTTGAACCCAACACCAGATAAGTTGCGCGCTCGGCCCATCGCTTACTCGTCGAATATTAAAGTGAGTACAAAAAGCGCGACGCGCACTAACCAATGAATCGCCGCACTTTAAATATTGCACGATCGCGAACGAGCGGAGCGCTCCTGACCAATGACTCATTGCGACAGGCAAATCCGCAAATCACGCGCGTCGAATAATACCCCTCCCACTTACCTCACCCTGATGGTTTATGAGCAATTACAATTTAATCTTGAAATTTTTCGGCTGAATACCCTCATCTGTTGTTTTGACTAATCATCAACAAGATTAATTATTGGAGAAGGCTGTTAGATTCCCTTGGGTTATTGCCTCACTTTGTACTCTCGTATTGGTTTGGAGTGAAACTCGAGGAAATATGAGTAACAATATTAGTATATTACAATAATATATTTATAGTAATTTACAATTATATAACTCAGATATTGATTATTACTATTGCGATAGAGCGATGGAAAAGAAGCTCGTTCCCCCAGTGACGGGCTCTTATCACCCATGACCCCCACCACTCATCTGACATACACACGTACAAAAATGACAGTTCTCACAGCTTCGGATGCTGCGATCCTACGAGGATCCTCAGAAAGAAAGTCAAAGCATGGAGATTGCAGAGATGATTAAATAAAGATCTAGTATCTCGTGTAAGATTAGAGACACCATGCAAAACAATAAGATCAAGGGGAAGAAACAAACCTACAAAAACCTTAAAAGAAGTGAAAAAAACACTGGTTATCCACGTTGTTCCCTTATAAAGATCGCGATCTATATGAACTTCTTTTCTCAGTATCCTGCGGATCTGAGAGCTATCATTAAAGAAATGTCTTCTTCCTCTACATTCTTAGACACGGTCCACTACCATAAGATTCTCCTAACTAACCAAGGTATTCAAATAATTGAAGGATTCATTGATGAGGGCGGTCCCACCATTTACCCAGGACCGACGCAATAAGCTCGAGGCTCCTATCTCGATCCTACTCAATCGCCGCCCGGTTGGCATTTTTCAATGCTACTAGGCATCTGTTCGATAGCGCCCCGCACATGTGACAGGGCGATACCGCACAGCTGCCAAAACAAAATTTGCCCTCATTGTCCCCGGCTGACTCATTTTATTAGTAAATAGGTATTTACAGTACATTTAAATAAAGAATGAAACATGTTTATATATATAAAAGTGATAATATAAATAATACAATTGAAATAGAATAGAAACACGTGGTGTAACAAGGCCGGGGAGCTGAGGAGAAGTGAAAAGGCACTCCCTTCCGAGAAACGAGACAGCACAAAAGAAAAAAATACAGGAGACACCCTCCACGCATCACTGCCGACAGATTTAATCCACAAGAATCATATTCGAACAGAAGGTAAAAAATAAAAATAACAGTGTGAACAATAGATATGTAACAATGATATTGAACAATAGTTGGAAATTGATTTATTAGGTATTTGCCTTTCATCTTAACCATTTTGTTGAGAGTCTATCCTGGATATGGTTCCTGCAGAACGGAGACATTTGTCTGTGTCGCCATCCATGGTATACGCACACCTCAAAGGTATCAATCTGTCTTCTCTGTCTTGCTTCAAGAGTGCAAATTGGACTTTTGAAACGTAAATATATTGACCAAATAATGACCATCGATGTAGTTATTGCCACGCAAGGAGAGCGATCGAACAATTTATATTTTATCGAGATTAATCCTGGAATGATCGAGTTGAGTACATCTGACATTTATTGGACATTAATGTAGACTTGGAGTAGCTTTCAAATGGAAATGCTCCACAATACCAATTACTATTTGATTTTTAAAATAATCAGTTCGGAGAATACTTACAGAGTTTGAGATGATGATGAGTTTCAATAAATGTAAATTAAAATGTAAATATTTCAATAAATGTAAATTAAAATGTAATGCTTTCAATAAATGTAAATTAAAAAGTAAAGATTTCAATAAATGTAAATTAAAATGTAAATATTTCAATAAATGTAAATTAAAATGTAATGCTTTCAATAAATGTAAATTAAAAAGTAAAGATTTCAATAAATGTAAATTAAAATGTAAAGGTTTCAATAAAAGTAAATTTAAAACAAAGCGAGAACCAAATATACGACGGCAATCCAAAAAGTAAGTTTTGTGATACAAGAAAATATTTTATTTTTAAAATTAGCAAAATTAACTTTGTGGTTAAAATCCATTATTTTTAGTTTGTTAACTTTGTTTTATTAACCACTTGAAGAATTAAATACATACATACATACAAACGGTTAAGAAAAATATAGTTTTTTTCTTCAGGATGTCATTAACTAATCAAAAACATATTATTAGGAGAACACATTCTTATTGTGAAGTTGTAATTATTCAGAACGTAGCTCTGTGATATTTTAAATACTAATTAAATGTATTAATTAGAAAGATGTACATTTAAAATCAATTTTATCGAAAAATATTGTTGTTGCGCCACCGGGATTCGAATCTGGATCTCTTTCCAAACCGGGGAAGGTGGGTTATCCAACTATGCTACAGCGATTATATTTTTAGCGACATATAATAATTACAACTTCACAATAAGAATGTGTTGTCCTAATAAAAAAGTTGTATCAATGTGTCCAAAATTTAATAAAAATGAATTGATAATTCTGGCGTCTGCTATCAGATTACTCAAAGGTATTTGAGCTTCCGTAAAAATATAAAATCAATTTTATCGAAAAATATTGTTGTTGCGCTACCGGGATTCGAACTTCGATTTATATGTATATCTTTCTAATTAATACATTTAATTCATATTTAAATTATCACAGACTTGTGTTCTGAATAATTACAACTTCACAATAAGAATATGTTCTCCTAATTATAAAATTGTTAGTATACGTTGTTTGTATTTCCCAAGATGCCTGTCTTGATGGTATTAGGTGAAATGTTAGGGATATTATAGAAACGGTAGATAAATATGAAGAGATAATGAATAATACCAGGAAGGACAAGATGTAATGCGGTGAGAAGAATTGAAAATATCCATTATGTGTGTACAATGTATACTGAGCGAAGGATTGGTGAGGAGCACTGTACGGTAAAGTACTTGTGTGATTTTACGTACGGATACCTCTGTAGTTGTTAGTGTTCCGTTACTGCACTGCACTGAGGTCAATATAGATTAAGGATTGCGTCAGAGCATTTCAACCTTCCGATTGTCTTAAAATCGCTAGTATCAAATTGCAAATTAATAATATTCTTCAACTCTGGACAAGGCGGCCGCGATCAGCTCTGTTTGCTAAAATTTGTAGACACTCGTAAAATCTGTATAGTATGTACTAATATTATATATAAAACTGAATGTTTAATTTACATTATATGACATATTTAGTTACTCTTTAGCACCCTTCCGCTCCCTATGATCACTTCACCATATCCCGCCAATTTATATTGTACGCCATCTAAATTTTGTTCAGTTGCACTCTAGGATTCTGAAAAATATATTGTAACCTCGATCTATTCCTCGGATATCTCACCTTCCCCTTGCCTGCATCTGATTTTGCAAACATTATTATTTAGCACTTGGTGGGATAAGATCCAGTGGACTGTATCAATTATAATACAGATTAGTTAACGGAATTCGAATTGGATTCAAGAGAAGGATATTGGCAGAGAGATCTGGCCTACCTTCATCTCGATTCTAGATTGGACGTCGTTTTTACACCTCCAGTTGACTAGCACGTTTTTTGTGAAGAACCGAGATATCACTGCACTTCCGGAACTGTTGAGAATACAGCTTCTTCGTGATCCGAGAGTTACGCACGGCGTTGGTTTTGGACGGCAAATAAAAGGAACAAGATCTTGACAGTTCGGTGTAACAAAACAATCTGTCCCCCGTTGGCGAAATCCCAAGTCATTGGTAGGCCAGAGCGGGACAGGTATATAAAGGTTTATTGGAAGGACAAATGCACAGAAAATGGGTACTCGACTTGTGTCAATAGCAATAGTTCTCTCCCTCCTTTTTCTAAATCCCTACATTAAGTTAATTAAGAATTTCCTCCTAGGATCGATATTAACATTAGTTCTGTGCACAACCCTTTCACCATCATCTTTCATCTTTCTTACCTCTTGTTAGATACTCTAAAAGTTCACATATCAACGTTTCAGAAAATAAGATATCTAATTCTACATCTATTGCTTACCGTTCTTCTAATGTCATTGCTTCATCGAATTTGAGTCAACGCCTTCTCCAAAGTCCTTCATCTCTTTCTCTCCTCGATGTCTACAGTTATCTTGGTTCCTTAGAAAATTTGCTTAGTCCACGAATTGAAATTACCGAGTTTGCGGTAAATTATCAATGATCGGTATTATATAATTTCATTATCATTTATGATCGTTATTATAAACATATAAATTGTTGTATTGTTCTTTGGGCTAGTTGGGTATTTCGGCATTTCATTTTATCGGTTATGGGTTTCATTAAGGGTTTTTAAAATAAATACACCACCAGTGCGCGCTTCGGTCGGCCGAAATCTAATGAAGACAACACAGCTAAAAGAACAACAACATCGGACCAGAAAGGTTAGTGCAGTTCATGTATCACATGTGTGCTTATTGTTAATCGAAAACCTGGGAACCAGCTATCGAAGGCATTTACGTAAACATATTTTGAGTATGTCCAAATCTTTGTAGGAACTAAAACATTGTAAAATATACTGGTCTAAATAGGAAGTTAAAAATTGAAAAATACTGCATTTTCAGACGTATTCTAGTATATGTTAATAATTCGAATGAATTTCATATACACACATAAAGAATATTGGCCCTACTTCAAAAATAAATCTCAGCATCAGCGACATCTATACTGCTACACGAGAATGAGTATCAAATTTTCCAAAAAAAAATAGATGGCGACAGCATAATAATAAATAAGTGAAATATGTTCCATCATGATATCAAATATACAACTTCCAAAAATTAGATATATGTGATAGCATAAGTAAATAGGTGAACGTTACATTATGCAAAGTGATCACTTAAGCCAGCTGATGACATGTCGTAAGCGTTGTAATGCACAAGACTTTCATAATTCTCATGTAAAAAAATAATACCTTCATCTCTGTGAGACATCTATATATGTAAACATAATTTGGTATCCGATCCCTCATAGATTCCAGGCAAAGCTTTGGTTTACGAGCATCTTTTAATACGACATTGACGGTGAAGGTCCACGTGTCAGCTCCGTCCATAAAAGCAGTGACAAAGGGTCGCCGTCTTCATTAATAGATCGACTACGAAAATGTATAAAGCGGTTCTAACAAATATTTCTCGTTGTTTGCATGTACGGCATTAACGGAGGCCGCATTTGAGATCCTCTGCCTTAACCTTACGGTGGGTGTACTTGACCTCGCGACCCTCCGGTCCGCTAGGCACGGAGTACTTGAACTGCGCAACATCATTTGCGTTGTTTATCGTCCGGCGAGGGTATTATTATCTCCTGCACACCCGGTGGAGTCGAGGAACACGGATGAAGCATTCAAAGTGGGCTAGCTTCAATTTCAATGTAGCTTCAATCCTTCAATTTAATGTGACTATAGAGGGCACATTAAATTAAAGAATTACATTAAATGAAAGGATTAGAAACCAAATGTAAAACGAAGCGAATATTTTGGGGGTGGTTAACAATAAAATAGACAACAGACCTTATCACATTATCCCTAGATTCGTCCTCGCCTCATCCGCACCAGATTACTTCTCTATTATATTACCATCCATCCACTTCCCTTCAACTAAACTATAACTGCAACAATCTCATTCGATCCCCTCCATCTTCGCACCGTTTCACTCTTTACCCTGTACGTGATCCTATTGAACAAATTATACAAATATTGTAAAAAATCTAACAAAATACCTACAAAAAAAAAGAAATAACAAAATAGATAAAAATAATAAAATTATAAAAACCTTACCCATTTTTGATACTATATAATTTCACCATTTTCCTCTTTTAATAGGACCCCTCAAAGAAAATGTATTACAAGAGACAAGAAAGCTCAGCCCTTATCACTCCTCCCCTAACACTCGAATCAGTGAGGTCAAAATTTAAAAACAAAAATTTCAACATACATTCACGTATATTTTGTCTTGAGTATGCAAATATGATCAGTTTTAAGGTTTTTAACTTATTTTCAGTATTATCAACGACCACTATAAAGGGGCGCTAGAAGGGGGAACCCACCCTTTTTCGGAACCGTTGTAGAAGTTTCGACTTCTTTTATCGTTTCGACACACAGTGCTGCAAAAGCGCGATATCTACAATTAATAAACACAGAAGAAATATCAAAAACACGAGAGATTGCAAAACAAACAGAGATTTTCATTTAATCCTCCCTGCGCTCTTTTAAGTACTGTTTACGCGCTTTTATACTTCGATAGGTAGGCCTGTTATAAAATGTTGAATATGTGTGTTCTTTTTGTGTAGATTTAAAAACAGAAAACAAAAGCGAAGCTGCTTCTGTGAAGAGAGTTATTGCGGTTCGGACGGACTTTTTACGGCGGCGATAATAAAAACATTTAGTATATATAATTTCGGATTATCGGTTGTGTGAAGGTTTTCGGTGGCTGACCAGCATATTTGAGGATCATCAGACTACAAGGATAGCGACGTCGGCCTCAACCAGCACAGGTTCACAAAGGTTTGTGTAATATGAATTTACGTATATTGAATTACTGTATTCATCATTACCAATAGATAACCCAGAACTAGCCATCGAAGTATTTACGGCAACAAGTGCTATCTTTATTTAATTTTAATAACAACATTAAAGTAAAGAAATCAGTGAGTACAAGCCAGCCATTAAAGGGCTAACTATCAAGTACACTCTCCCATGAAGGGACTCGGACGAAACACAATGATGTATAAATCACGTCACACACGGAACAGGTACAGGGCAATGGAGTTACGCACGATTTTGTTTGTTTTAAGAATTTGACTTATTAAAAATGTCATCATCTGCCTAATATACCCCATCTCGTAGTCCACGTTCTGATGAAATCCCATTACAGCTTGAGATTTCTTACATTACTGATCAGGTCCGCGTTTTCAGACGACCACTGACCAATGACCACTGTGAGATGAGGGAAATAAAAAATAAAAAAAAACGTATTTTCAAAAATTGTCAAAATTAACTTTGTTGTTATTAAAATCTATTATTTTTATTTGTTAACTTTGTTTCATTAACCACGTATTGAATTAAAATACATCTAACTGTTTCGAAAAATATCATTTTCTTTTTCAGGATGTCAATAACTAATCAAAAACATATGTTATTGTTACTTTAATAGAATCTATTTAAAAAAAATAATTATTATTTAATAAATTAATATTAGTGCCTAACTCAAATTGTTATTTAATGATACAAAATTAGTAGAATAATTTTTAGGAAAATTTTTTAGAATAGTTAAATTCAGTTGGTTGTTTATAATGTTTTGGTTAGTTTTACACGCTTTATTTATGTCCAACGATTCTAAATTATTTAATTTATAACCAACACCGTTTACATGCAATATTAACAATCCCAATTTTTTATCAAAACCTTGATCGTGTTCTATCAAATGATTAGAAAATTCTGAAAACCCACTATTGTTCAAACATCTCAAATGCTCCTTTACCCTTATATTAAAATTTCGGCCAATTTTACCAATATAAAATGCAGCACAATCTTTGCAACTTAGTTTATAGACACCAGAATTGATAAATTTATCATTCTTGTCCTTAGTGGTTATCAGTAAATGTAATAAAACAAAGTTAACTAATAAAAATAATTTAAAAAAACATTGTAAATTAACAATAATGATCCATAAAATAATGACTCTAATAATGAACTCTTGCTATTTCCATTAAAATCTGTTAAATAGAGTTGGTATGTATGAAAGAAATAAATAATAATGGATTTGGAACCCTTTTCACGTAATAACTGAAAATAGCCCAAATCTAAGGTGTCGATATGTCAATATTGATATAAAGGAGGAAATAAGAAGAATCAATTTTGGATCCTGATATTCAATCTGGAAGCGGGCCAACCTTTTAATCATCCAAAAAGGTTACTCCGCATATTAATCAGGCACTAGTTTGACCACATTTAACCGATAGTTACGAAAAATTGATTTAAATCCAGCTACATAAAAAAAATACGCCCCAACAATCAATTCACATTCTGCGAAATATTTTCTCACAGAATTTTTCTCACCGGCCGGGCGGGTTGGCGCCTATTTAGTCGGCAATCTCAATTTGTATATTGTGAGATGCCCGCCGGACCGAATTATCCCTAAATTACGGTCTTTAAGCCAGTATTAGTCCGAAAATCCCTCGAGCTGGAGATGTCGGCTAAAAAATCGACGATTGCCGCCATGCTCGTGTTCCGAGAGGAAACAATCTAAACTGTAACAAGATTGCGGCGAACTTTGTTCAGCTCTGTGTTGAGATCGTATGATTTAAGCGATGGCTTAAAATCTCGAACACAAGTTGATTTTAATAATAATTTTAATTATTATTACTAAAATTGTTTTTTTAAATACTAATTAAATGTATTAATTTGAACAATATACATATAAAATCAGTTGTACCGAAAAATATATTGTTGTTGCTACCGGGATTCGAACCTGGATGTCTTTCCATTCCGGGGGAAGGTACATTATCCAACTATACTACAGCAGACTGTCGATAAATTTTCGAACCCATATGTTACATTTTTAGAATTAATACATCTACCGTTTCATTATTTGAATTGAAAAATGGAACATATGGGTTCGAAAATTTATCGACAAAGGTACTGTCTGCTGTAGTATACTTGGATAATGCACCTTCCCCGGATTGGAAAGACATCCAGGTTCGAATCCCGGTAGCGACAACAATATTTTTCGATGAAATTGATTATATATGTATATCTTTCTAATTAATATATTTAATTCATATTTAAAATACCACAAACCTATATTCTGAATAATTACAACTTCACAATAAGAATGTATTCTCCTTAATATTATTAATATATATTAGTTGATCAATGTGTCCAAAATTTAATAAAAATTAATTGTCAATTCTGGCGCCTGCTATCGGTTTATTCAAAGTTATTTGAGATTCCGTAAAAACAAAGTCAAACAAAACGGTTTTCAAATAATGGAACGATAGATGTATTCATTTGAAAAGCGTAACATATGGGTTCGAAAATTTGTCGTCAAAAGTACTGTCTGCTAAAGCATTGTCGGTTAATGCACCTTCTGCGGATTGGAAAGAGATCCAGGTTCGAATCCCGGTAGCAACAATAATATTTTTCGATAAAATTGATTTTATATGTATATATTTATAATTAATACATTTAATTTGTATTTAACATAATATTAATTTAATTATTCTTTATTCAATTATTGCATTGAAAATTAAAATGATAATTGGCATTAAAATTTTTCTTCACATATAAATTATTATTTACAAGTTTTTGAACTATCCTAGAATTCAGCATCTCTTTAAAATACTTTTATTAATACATTATTGTACTTAATTGTACCACAATTACAGATACACAATTTTATCTTTTAAATATTTAAATATAACTACAAAAAATACATTACATCCTCTCATACGAAGTAGGCGTGTGGACGATGCAAGAAGCCACCATTAAAAGGCTAGAGGCATTTGAGATGTGGCGGTATTTTGTAGACTAAAGATCTCTTGGGCTGACCACATTACATTAGTAATTACTTATTCTTACCTCTTTCATTAGAAGTGATTCGTGAATAAGTCAATAGCAAAAAATTCTTTCATATAACTTGCCAATTGAGCTTAATAGACTTTAATTTCCGGATTACATACAAGACCCTTCGTAAAGAGGCATAATGACATCCCTTCTCCAATCTAACGGGATGTAGCTCCCTTATAAACATTGATTGAAGAGTGAATGTCGCTATGAGACAACCTTGATCTTCCAGCCCAAAGACTTTCCATTCTTAATATTCTTTACTGCACAATTTATTTCTTCCATATTTTTTCTATTTAAATCGTTCAAACATTCAAAATTACCTCAGTAGATATTGATGCAAGTCGAGTACCAACTCCCAGTGCATTTTTTCGTACCAATATTAACCTGTCCCGTTCTGGCCAACTAATTACTTAGGGATTTGGCCGACGGGGGACAGATTGCCTTCCGACACCGAACTGTCAAGATCTATATTATTATTTTTTTACTGTCCGAAAGCAGCGCCGCGTGTAACGCTAGGACCACGAAGAGGTTGTGTTTTCAACAGCTCTGGAAGTGCAGTGATATCTCGGTTCTTCACGAAAAAAGTGCGAGTCAACTGAAGGTGAAAACGACGCCCAACCTAGGACTTTAGAGCAAGGTAGTCCAGATCCATCTGCCATTATTTTCCTTCTTGAATCCATTTCGGGTTGCGTCAACTAATAATTATTGTAATCGATACAGTCCACGGGATCTAATCCCACCTGTGGTTATTTCGATGGATTATTCACGTTTTTTTTTACTTTCATACATTTCCTGAAATACTGAAAGATGGTCCTGTTAGAAACCTCAACAATCAACGAATATGCATGAGTACGTAGACGAGGCGACTTATGTGTTAGAACAGAAAAGTGTAGCTGTCTGTTCTTTCTGTCAGTTAGTTGGAGTGTGTCCATTCTGACGTCAACCGGTCGACATTAAATCAAAGTGGTTTTTACAATGAATTGTTTTTAAAATTTAAAAAAAATGTGGTGGAATATGGTGAAGAGGACGGGAGTTTCTGATTATTATATTCTTCAGTCGTAAGAGACAGATGTGGGAGAAGAATAGATGTTACAGTTAAGGGGTTTCCCTTCAATTATAGTAATTGACATATTATTCAATTACGATAAACTAAAATATATTAGCCACAATTTTTTTTAAATGAAATAATTAGATTAGAATGTGTTTGACTTTATATTTGAGTTTATTTTTATTTATATTTACTGATTTTATTAAAAATTCTTGGCTTTCTCATGGTGAGTGTCAGTATTCATATTTACATTGTTTATTATCTCTTCTAAAATTATATTATATGTTACTTTTTTATTAACTGGTAAGATTTTGGATATCGTAAAAAACTTGTAATAATCATCTTTATACAAACACTTCGTTCTGTTATCTACTATAAATTTAAAAAATCTTAATTATAAGCGTTTAATCTTATCAGTTTTAAATGTTAGTCCATTGCTACTCACTCCATAACTGATAACCGAGTCGACCATCGCAAAGTACAGTGTGGCCCGAGAACTGCATAAACTTAAACAAACAGTCCCATTAACGTTAGAAATATGCACCGCTTATACGGCCGTATTTCATCGAATTCAAGATACACTACTACTTCCTGAATACCCAGTGAAAAACTAGCCTATATCGTGGTACCTAAGGTTGTCAGTGAGTTATCCGTTTCTTGCATTGGAATCCACTGCAAAAGCAATTTTTCCCCTGTAAGAACATTATCGATGGCATTCTTACTTCCAATTCAGAGAGAAAGACGTGACTGTGCTGCAGAACTGAGAGGAATACAAGCTATTTAACAAACCAGTATTTTTTGCATCTTAAGAGAGAGATTCTTCCAATGTTTCGACACGTCAGGCCAAGATTTCTGTATTTCCGTTTTTGTATTTTTAGGAGTGGTTCAGTCAATTTTCATTGACACGTTCATTGCAGAATTAATTCTTAGAATAAAAATAGTAGACAGGTGCGGGTAGGTTAAGTTCCTGGATAGGCAAGGTTATAATAAAACTTGGTTGCTCGGGTGGGGGATTATTGGGTTATATTTAAACATATTCTTGGATTTGATTTAAACCAACTTTCGAGCGAACAATGGCTAAATTGTATTTTAGAAGTGAGTAGTTTCAGGTAAAGATTAGTTGGAAATGGCTAAATATAGTATATTATTTTGTGGAAAATAAAGAAAGTAGAGTTATGGCGATTTTAATGTAAAGGGTTGATAACAAATGGGGGATTTTTATGATACTAAGGTTATGTTAGGTTATTTATTTTTTTTACAAAATCGTTTTGTATATATGTGATTGTAAAATGTAGACCACTACGCAGATTTTACATTCAGCTTAAATCTCACCTTATTATACAATATATTTGACCAATAAATAGCAAGAAAACTAGTGCACTTGTCGTTGTTTTTTTATAGATTGATACAATGTGAGAAAGTTGGTGCGCAAGCTGTTGTTTTTTTTCTAGACCAATAAAATGCATGTCATTGCGTGGATTATTATTTCATTTTAAATAAATTGTATCTAAAATATATGTATGATCTCGTTATAAATCATTCGGAGATTATTGTTTACGTATTACTCTTCCTGTCCGGGGAAGTGCGCTGACCTATTACACCACGGCACCATAGTAAGATAACAACATTTTTTCGAACTTATATATTGCAATTTCAAATTGATACATCTGTCATTTCATTATTTGAAAGAAATCTACTTAATATGTACGGAATCTCAAACACCTTTGAATAAAATCCGTACTTCCTCGGATTGGGAGGGTTCCTGGCTCGAGTCCGGGCGGCAACAAAAATATTTTTTCGATAATTGATTTCATCTGTTTATCTTTCTAATCGATACATTTAATTTGCAATAAAAATATTACAGAATCCATTTTCTGAAAAACTATAACTTCGCAATAATAAGGTGTTCTCATTAAAAAAAAAAAATCTCTACTATTTTCCCTTGAGAATGACTGTTGAAAGCAGGTGGGAGATATATTAGCCAATTCTGTTCATAGTACACACAATCTCATGTTCTACTTTGGGTGAAACCGGTGGACGCGTACGTGACATTTTGGCGTTCACTTAAAAACGCAAATTTTAGGTTTTTTAAAAATACACTTCTAAAATACAATCCAGCTTAAAAAGAAGAGAAATAAAACAATGCTTTTAGGATATCATTCAAGTTGCATCGAGGATTTAGTATTTTTGTGAAGATTTATGAAAATGAAGACATAAATTACAACTTTCGTGCCATCATTTTCTGGAAGAATTTATCTCCTTAGATCAAAGACGCCCGAACTAACGGTGAGCACAATTAAGGTATCGAGTGATAGATGGACGTACGAAGCTCTCCAGAAATATATAAATGGATGCTGGAGGTAAAAAAAATATTACATTCGAAGCCATGAGACGAAATGCTTTCGGCGTAATAACGAGCATTCATTTTTTTCAAGATCCCAAAAAAAGTAAAAACTAAAAGCCTAATCAATTTTCTAGTTCTAATCGAGTAGTTTGGAGCTAAGTAGCAACTGGTGTTGATCTTTCCGACTAAATATATATATAAAAAATGATCCAACCGACAACACGCGAGACATTCTGATGTGTAATTTGGGGGCGAGAATGATTACGAAGTCGACAGGAAAACAATTGGAAGTTACGTGTAACGAGAGGTCTAGTCTGGTTAATCTATTCAGATTTGAATACAATTTTGATGACGTATTAGAGTATCTATGGTTGACGAATGCGTGAGCGTGCGTAAGGTTGGTACGAATGACCGTGCGAAAGAGTTAACGGAGTTACGCCGCTGTCGGCAGGGCTCTCTGCTCCAAATCGCGATCCATAAAACATTGTAAATATGAATTAAATATATTAATTAGAAAGATATACATATAAAATTAATTTTATCGAAAAATATTGTTGTTGCCCCACCGGGATTCGAATCTGCATCTCTTTATTTATTGAAAAAATTTATCGTTTCATTGAAAAAGAGTGTCAAATTGATTTTAAAGTAATATTAAGACCCTTTTGTACTGAATGTCGTATTATTTTAATTTTCAAAATAAAACTTTGTACTACACACACGTTAGATTAATTTCACTACTAGTTTAATAATATTTACAATACATAACATAAAGAAGAGGGGAAATGAAGAGGCACTCCCTTCCGGGAAACGAGACGGCGCAAAAGAACAACACTTAGGAGACTCACCCTCCACGCACCACTGCCGGCAGATTTAACCCACAAGAACAAAATAATAATCATGAAGCTACTCAGCAGTTCTTCCATCTAAGCGGGGCGCTATCGAACCTGCCTGGTAGCATTAAAAAATGCCAACCAGGCGGCGAATGAGTAGGACCGAGATAGGAGACTTGAGCTTATTGCATCAGTCCTGGGAAAGCTGTGGGTCTGCCCCTCATTATTAATACGTGTAAAAACTTCTACACTATCGCCATCTACGGGCTAAATTTGATATTAATTTCCTTGAAACAGCAAATATGTCACAATGAGAATCTAATTATTTTTAAACATTATTTAAAGCAATATTATTTATATGTAAAATGTTTTAAACACATTATACTAGAAAACGCCTGAAAAATCAATATTTTAAAATTTTATATATTTTCTTACTTTGACCAGTATATTATTAATTAATATTTACTGAAAGAATCCATCGAAATCATGAAATATATACTGACATACTGAAAGAATAAACTGATTTGAATACCATCTGTTCAATGGTCGTTTTTCTTGTCATAGAAGACTATATTTCACCATTAGAGTGACGTAACAGATATCTGAACTGAATATAAAATGATGAATGAAAACGGTAATAAAACAGAAATATGCCTCTCTCTTGACACAGAAATATTATAAGCAAATAATGATACGCGACAAAGATTCATTGCTCAGTGCCGAGAATGTCTCCAGGCATCAATATGTATTTTTCATATTCTTCATATATTCCATGATAAATATTCACCGAACCTGATAAATAAATGGTCATAAAACAGTCTTGTAAAAGATGTGAATAATAATTAATAAATTAAATCTACCGGATAATGCTATTTTTATGTCTGTGGCGCCCGTGTTCATCTATAACGTTACAGCTTCTGCCGGAGTGCCACTTAAAAGATCATCTCTCAAAGCGCAGCTAACTAGAACACACAGAGTCATTAACGAAACTAGCCCGAGAGAGATTTAACCGATTTGAGCGATTTGCATAGATCAATTGGATAAAATTACCAGAAAATTCGAACCAAATCGATAAAGTTGATTGATTTTGCGTGTACATTTTTAATGGATAAGATTGCAGGCACATTTTTTATCAATAAAAAAGTGTGAATGTTTATTTGTGTAAACCAGTTTGAGAGCAATGAGCTGTTAATAAAAAGACCGTTATTGTAATAAATAGACTGTTATCAGTGTAATACTGATAACATTTGAAAAGCCACTGACACATTTTTGATTTAAAAAAAAAAAACAGGTATTTCGACACCTCCTACGTAGATTTAATTCAAATTCAAATCTCAAAATTCTTTATAGTTCTCTCGTTTATCCTGGAATTATTTGATTTTTTAAATATGTTAATGTTACATATGATAGTTATTATATATGTTACATTGGTACAACACATTCTTATTGTGAAGTTGTAATTATTCAGAACATAACTCTGTGATATTTTTAAATATGAATTAAATATCACAGACCGTCTGTTCTGAATAATTACAACTACACAATAAGAATTTGTTCTCCTAATAATAAAGCTGTATCAATGTTTCCAAAATTTAATAAAAATTAATTTATAATTCTGACATCTGATGGTTCTTTCAAATAATGGAACGATTAAATGTATTAATATCAAAAAAGATAACATATTGGTTCGAAAATTTGTCGCTAAAAATATTATCGCTGTAGCATAGTTGGATAATGCACATTCTACGGTTAGGAAAGATATCCAGATTTGAATCCCGGTAGCGCAACAACAATATTTTACGATAACATTTATTTTACATGTATATCTTTCTAATTAATATATTTAATATATGTTACAGTTAAAGTGTTACATTTCAATAATGTATACATTAACTAATCAATGTATGGACTAACCATGAGTTTTAGTTACAACGTAAATTGATGCATTTCGTGTGTACTTTCACTAGATAATGTATGATTTAATTAGTGAGTGTATAAACTCGCCGACGCGAGCTGGTCACATCGTGAACAAACAAGATCTGTCTAACTAACCAAATACGAGCGACTTTACAATTACCCTACCACAAATTAACAATTCAAATGATAATTATACAACAAATTAATAAAATTAATTGTAATCGTATTTGTAAGCACATTGTATTTTTACATACCTTATAGTTGAATAACAGAAAAGAAATGTGATTTTAGTTGAAACTTTGAGGTTACGTCATAAGATAACAATAATAACACGCACGCACTCCACAGCCGGTAATAACGTTGCCAATGCAAAATATTGCCAGGAATTGCAATGTTGTTACTCGAAACAATTACACGTGTTAAAAAACGAGAACATTATTCAATTCGTAGGCATATTTTTATTAAAAAATATATTTTATATTCACTGAAAATAATATTGGTTTCTATGTTAGATTTGTCCCAAAAATGAGTAAACACATAGTATTTTTTTTTAAATATGTACCGTACGTTAGGTGAACATTGTGAATACTTTGACAAACACGCAACAGTGAATGCATACAGCAACTAGTGTCGATAAATTCTTTTGTGTATACTGTAACTGAAACTCATAGTTGGTGCAAACATTGACTAGCTGATGTATACATTTTCGAAGTTTGTTTGTTTGTAACATATATACTAACGATGTAACGTGAAACGACGTAAATTATCGTACGTAACACTAAATATATAGTACGTTGTCGTGCAAAATAAATGTGTACTATATTACAAATACATTTGGTTATTATTTTTTCGGAAATGCTTTGCGGTTGGTGGCACTGAATCATAAATTGGATATGCTCTAGTTAATTTGATTAGATTTTTTTTTTTGTAGAACCTACTTCCACTTTCATAAATCAAGAAAAATCAAAAGTTCCGTTTAATATAAGACTACGCCGTAAAGTTCACCCATTTGACCGCTCCGCCGTGAGTATGTTATGGTTCATTTCTATAGGTATGTGGGAAGAAAATTTGATGTATGATAAATAATGTTAACGTCAAATACATGCGAAATACTAGAAATGACACTACGCACGTTACGCAGATATCGACGCATTAAAGAATGGTGGAGTCGTGTTATAGTTTATAAAGATAATTGTGGAGATATTTCTCCCGTTAAATAATATAAAAGATAATTTAAATCCGGGTTCTGTACCGGGTAAACAATGCAATAAACTAGATGTTACGAAATAATCGTTTCAATGCACATCCGCTTACAGAAAGTATAAATAATAAGATTAGATAAAACTATTCAAATATTATAATTTCTCCTCAAATCAAGAAATGTTAAGGTTGACTAACTAAAAGATAGGGATGTGGCTTCGGACTATATAAATATTTTGATTTTAGATGTGAATTATTTTGGTAACTTTTTAGTGAGAAAGCAGTCGTAAATTAGGATGTAGTTTTTAAATTATGTAACACATAATGCTTTTTGGAAAAAGCGAGAACTTATGAGCTCAGTTTGAAGCTTCGATTAATGGATTTAATGTTTTATTTGTTTATAATTAATACCTGTTTTACATAAATTATTATTTAACTGTTAATGTTTTGATACTACATTAAAGTTATTCAATCGCTAACGAGGCCTGACTATGAATAAAACAATTTTGTATGTTATTTTTCTTAACTTAAAATGACTTCTTGCTTTAAGAGATGTACCTAAATCAAATTTACTAATGGCCTTTTATTTTTATTTTTTATTTACACCCTATCCCGAATCGTTTTCAGAGTTGTTTAGTCTCGTTTCGATTCGTCATTATTACATATTTTTAAAATTTTATTACATTCAGTCATTATTAACTTTATCATCGTATTATGATTATAGGTTGGCTCCGGAATCATCGTACCAGAGTCATACCTGTACAATTTGACGTCAGACTCGTTATCATATTCAATTCAGAAGGCAGCCAGAAAGAAGCTATATTAATCATACCCCCCCAAAAGGGGAGGGTGGATGTCACATTTATGTGTTGCTGTCGTAGAACTCGGTCACAGTCCGGCAGAAATTCACCCTGTCCAGGTCGCGAGAGCCAGTAGAATGCTCTGTTAGGTCTCTCTAGGCATCGTCCATCCCAGCAACCCCCAGCGAGACACCCACACTCTAATAAATCCCGGAAATGTCCAAGATTCCTTTTATTTTGAAAATATTGTTTCAATAAAAGTAAGGTTCATTGACACTATGAACCGTGCGCCCGTCCGTCAGACCTTGCTAACCTTAATATCGGCTGTCAAACGGATTCAAGTTACATAGAGTGTACTCGTACACGAAGTGTAGAAGTGAATGACACGAGAAACACAAAGGATGAGCCGTGATGTGCAAGAGTCGGCATGGTTAACCCAATATCACGATGATTCTGAGAATCCAAGGTTTGGTGCGGCACAAAGATGCTGTTTGTTCTTCTCATTTACATGATTATTACCCGTCCTGTGAGATGGCCAGGTAAATATTGCCTATCGCCATCTTGTGCCGTAACCCATTCATCACCGATGTCTTACACACAAGTTTCACGAAACTAACGAAAACTCTTTTAGCTTGTGTGTTGCGCTCGATCGCCACAGAATCTATATCAATTGTTATTGTTAGTATTCTCTCAAAATATGGTATAATAATGAATTTTGATATTCATTTATAATCTTTACTCATTGTGCAATAGATGTCACTGATGTCTAATACTTGCAGTTCAAAACGGTCGAGATTTAAAGTTTTTTTTTTAACCTTTACCATACCGTGATATAAAATACAAGTAAGCAGCCATAGAGTTATTAGCCGATGAAATGTGAAAAAATTGTTAATGCCATAAATTTACTATAAATATTAAGCATTAACTTTAATTTGGAGCATTCATCAAGTCTTGCATTATATAATACAACCTTCCTTTTTATCTATTTTTCTTTAATTAGTGAGAAAGAGACACCATTATATTCGTATGTTGTTTGAAATTAATATGCGATTTCTTTCTGTCTTCAGATAAATTGTATTTTTATCAACTTATTAATTATATAACGAATTGAATTGAAAGATAAATATTTTTGTAGGATTAGCCTTACATACTTGATTTTTCACTAGTCATTTCTAAGCGTAAATATTTTCCTTCAATTGAACTCCTAGATATGCTTTAATATAAACAAGATTAAAGAATTTTCTTTTATTAAAACTTATCTTTTACATATTTGGTCAGTTTAGTTTTAAATCTATTTAATTTCTCCTCCTTTTTTAAATTTTCTGGCATTTCCCTAAAAATCTTCATCGCACCGATTTGACCTTATTCCTGAATGGCAGTCTCAGTATATCCCCCCTCTTGTACGATGCTCCTGCTCATGTTTGTTTTTTCTTACTGAAAATAAAGACAAAATACACTGCATGGTGTATTGTTAAAGAAATATGAGGGTTTTCCGCAATGAAATATAGATTTTATTTTTAACAGTTTGCTAGTTATTATGATAATTCTGGATTTAATGCTTTCAGGATATTTTTAAACTTTTTTTTTTGCATAAATATGAAGGTTGGAGAATATTTACTTCACATTTTAGTGAAGTCTATTTTAGTTCAAGTGTAGTAGAAAATGTAAGATATTGTTCTGTATTATTAACTGTAAAAAAATACATATTATGTACACGATAGATGAGTTTGGGCGTAGTTCAGACCCCTGAGATACAACAACGTAATTGAAAAAAATATCTTTTTTTTTATATTTCTCTCTGCACAAGTCTCAACAAGACGCCACCATTTTTTCATGCCTTGTGCCGCTTTAATGTTTGTTGACTAATCAAGGATCAGTCTGTCTTCATCCAATCTTTGTTGAAGTTTAATCAGGTCGGTCTAGGGTGATCCATCCGCCACTTTTCTTCAAAAACTGCTATGAAAATGCATTTAATTGTCGTTCAAATGATATTCACAAGACATGTCCAAATCACCTTAGTTGAGATTTTTCTATATGTAGAAATAGGGTAATTTTTGCTGGGCCTTATAATATTACTTCTGCTACACCTCTAAGTTAGCTCATTTCGGCAGCCTGGATCTCACTCCGTACGAGTCAATATTTGGTGACCATTTATTAATGTGGGCCTCTATATATTTATATGTCATTTTGAAATAAAATCCGTAATACTTTTATTTATTTTACCATCTCGAATATTTACAGGAATTTATTGGGATGTGGGTTTCCCGCTGGGAGTTTCTGGGATGGACGATGCCTAAAGGAGCATTCCACTAGCTCTCTCTCTCGCACCTCTTGTAACCTGGACAGGGTGAATTTTTGCCGGACTGTGACCGAGTTCTGCGACTACCCTTTCCCTTTGGGGATGCATGATTTCTATAGCTTCTCTCTGGCTGTCCTCTGAATTTAATGTAATAACGAGTCTTACGTCAAATTGTATAGGTATGGCTCTGGTATGATGTTACCGGAGCTAAGCTATGATAGTATTAAGATGTTAATAACTGAATATAATAAAATAAATATTGACCAAAGGAACAAAAAGGAAACCTGTAAGGTTTTAGTAACTAAACTGCTCAAAATCAAGTTTAAAGATTTTGTAAAATATTGTAAGCATTGCTTTGTTGAGTGAAATCGAAACGAGAGTAAACAACTCTCAAAACGATTCCGGAATAGGGTAGGACCTCTTTGGGGTTTTCGCTATTTATTTTACCTACCTGTTTCCTGTCTCTAGAGAATTCCACTACGAAATATTTAAATTTGTCTATAAAGTGACTAGAAGTGGAGATAATGCACTGTAAGAAATATGAGCGGTGAAAGGGTTGCGGCGTGCGGGTATTAATAGTCCGAGTTTAATGTTTTGTTTATGAATGTTGGAATTTTGTGGTATGGTTTTGTGTGTTATTTTTGTTGTTAAAGATATGTTCATACATCGTATATGCAGGCTGGAATTGTATTGAAGGTAATGAAAATCAAAGATTGTGGTCAGCGCTCGAGATTTTAATGTCCGAAGCTTCTGTGTATTATCGTTGTAATGTTGCCGATCTGTATCGTAGTGCAATACTCAAACACATATTGGCCAGAGATACAAAACACGAAAAGTTATATTTATTTATTAAATTTAAACAATAAGGGGTCTAATTTGGTCTCTCACTTTAGTGTAAGAAAATATAATAGTTTGGAGACAAAGATTTATTTCCAAAACGTGACAACCTAATTGAAGAATGGAGGAGATTAAGGACCCGGGAACGGTTGTCGTGGGTTATTTTTAATGTTAAGTACCTACGCAATAAGAATATTAAACAGGCCTATAATGTATCTAGCTCCGCGCACCCCTCGCTGAGCATACACATATCCGTTTCCGTCATCTGCTTCCTTCTCTGCAGATTTGCTCCGGGTTCTGTTCATGTAACTACGAACTCCGTCCGCTGTTCAAGTAATATTTTCAACTGGAGTATCAATAGCTGTGTGATTATTCGGAAGTAAAACCTGTATTACTTAACATTTATGCAACGGTCCATGCACGCCATTTTGTATTGCGACCACGCGTGATCCATCTCGCTTCGGCAATCATCCTACCGAATCTCCGCCACAGATCATCATCGAATTGTATATTCCGCTATATCTGCATTCTACCATCTCACGGAGATCATTTCTTACAATATTGTATCTGCCACGCGGCCAGCGAAGGTCACGTGTGATTCGACCGACACGCGCCCGACGACACTCGTATTGTTCATCGCCAATGCTTTCTGCACCGTCCCCCCGGCTGCACTTCTGCTACGAAGGACTCCTTCATCCATCGACGATCTGTAGCCTGTCCCATCCTGCTGGCCATCCTTTCATCATTTCAAATTTCAATGTGCAGGTCCACATCTCTAAACATCTAAATTGTGCTTACCATTTTACTCTACGAGATATTTATTAATTGTTACTTACTTACTTACCATCACGCCGTTTCCCCACGGGGGTAGGCAGAGAGAATAGAGCGCCACACTATTCTGTCCTGACACACAATTCTCGCCTCATCCACATTCATACATATTCTCATACAAGTTCGCCGATTGTTGAGGCTTGTAACAGAACCACCCTCCATTATCTGGTTTACCCGGTCGTGCCAAGTCTTCCGCGGACGTCCTCTATTTCTGGTTCCATCAACACTTGCGTCATATATCTTTCTTAGCATTCTGTCCTCATTCATCCGTTCCATATGACTAAACCACCTAAGTAATCCTTTCTTTATCTTACTCACTATACTAACATCAGCTTTACATTCTTTCCTTATTTCTTCATTCTTTACTCTGTCATAAATAGATTGATTGTTCATATATTAATTGTTCATATTTACATTTGCCCCTTACCTCGTGTCACCAGCTTGGCTGATAAAAGTGAGATCCGCTCCGCGGAACACAACAGAGCTATCAATCACGGTAGAATATGAGCCGGGAGAACTGATCGTCCTGGAATTGATTTATACATTACTGAGTCGCGCATTTGTGTATTCCTGTATCTTGCATTTACCGTGTACTTCATATCTTGCATTCTTGTCATCTCTCATACTGATTTTAGTAATTCTGAACTATATATATAAATTCTGTTTTATTACTGTCTTAGAATAACGTATATCATCTTTTATTGACGTGCTTTCCATCAATTTGACTCTTATACCCACTGCCCATATTGAAAAGGATAATCCGTGCTCTATTAGAACTAGTCGACCAACGGATTATTAATATATTGACGTCTTGTAAACATAACCTCAAAATATTGTACACCGAGAAAAAATCTTTTCTAAACGGTATACCGCCTCAGATGTCTTAAAAAAGATGAAAGTATGAGGGTTGAACATGTACATGAGAACAGATGAGTCCCGTAATACGCGCAAAGACGTCATACTTAAGCCAACAGGATTGAGACCGAGAGGAATACTAAGATTGGTGATAATGTCATGACAGAGCTGCGGGAGATAGATGGGTGCCCGGAATGTATGGAACTCTGTTATGGCCGTTGGAGAAAAAGAAGAATAAGAAGATAAATCGTCAATTTGTGATGTTCACAGCTTTATCCTTGTGGTTGGATAAAATTATTAATTTAATAAACTAACAACTTTGTATAAACGACTTAGGGCCGGTTGTGTGATCAATAGTTACTTTTTACTTTGGTAAAAACAGTTACTAAAGTAAAAAATTTTCGAAAACGGGTTGTTGGATTGTTAGTAAAAAAAACTCATTTTACTCTGTGATATCCGATAGTAAAAACGAGAATCGATAGTTAAATATGGCGGACTTTTCACAGCTGTTCCAAAAGTCATCTGACACATTGAAAGTTATTTAATATACATTATTACACATAATATGAAAAAATGTCACCATCAAAGTGACAGATAATAATAAAGATAAAATCCATACATAATACATAAAATAATATATATTTCATGATCATTTGTCATACCTGTAGACATCTCCATCTATGCTTTGACAATAGTAAATTTGACGTTCGAACAACTCGCAAAGAATTTTAACCACGGGCGTTAGTAAAAAGCTACTAACGATCACACGACCGGCCCTTAGATTAATTTATTGTCGACCGGTTCGGTACTACATTATCTTCATCAGGATTCATAATATAAAATATGCAAAGGAATCAATTATCGGGCAGGGGCATGGCTTAATTAAACATTAAATGTATTTATTTATTTATATATTACTTATTATTACATATTTTTGTTCTAACAGAGGTGGATACATAATAAACATAAGACATTACTCATAGTTCATTGTGTGGGATGAAGTAGACTTCACCTCTGATATATACAGCGTTGTCCTGGCTACTTTGCTAGACTTAAGTCTGTGTTAAAGTAGCTAGTTTTTTTTCGTACTGTTGTGGTGTTATTTATCGACAGGAATAAAAAGAGAATCACAAATATGTATAAAAAAGTAAAAATAAAATTAAAATATATGTAGTGGTATAATAAATAAAATAAAAATATAATAAAAATGTACCACTACATACATGAATAATAGTATAATAAAAATATTAAAAAATATGTAAATATTTAAGAAATATGTATTTAAAATTAGGGATGTTTGTAGAATTTAATTTATTGTTAATTATAATACTTTAAGAGACAAACTCTATATACTCGGGAGCGTAGGTTTGATTCCTAACCAGCTACTAGATTTTTATTTTCAAGATATGTTTATCCATCCACGACACGAACCGCTTTATTTACAAATCTGGCAGTGAGGCCCTGAAAATAATTTGTCGCCAGGTGGAGTCGCAGTTGGCCATTAGCCATTGGCTATGGAAGATGGTGCGCGCGTGTCGCTTTATTGCGGGAACGGAACATTATTCGGAACGGAACGACACTCACGGTCGTCAAATACAATACAGAGTAAAGGGTGTCCCAACAAGATCAGAAAATTTGCTATTGTTTTTTGACAGTCAAACCATTATGACAGTTCGATGGTGGATAGTCTGGCTTATTTAAAAATGAATAACATTCATATTGTTAAACATTATTACAAAAATGGCCATTATTCAAATCGTTCCAAGTGCACCAACTGTGAAGAGAATAATTGAAAACTTCGAGGAGACTAGGTCGACTACTAATGCCAGACTATCGACACGTGTTCGTCCAGGTCGTTCAGCAGAAGACATCACGGCTGTTCGCCAGAATGTGGCCGAGAGTCTGGAAACATCCATTCAACATTTCAAGGAGCACTATGCAGCGTTTTATCACAAAACTCGAAAATCCAACTGACCCAAAAACTCAAACCTGCACACACCATACGCAACGAAAAGAGTACGTCGTCGTGTAATCTACCGTTTGGGCGATTTAACGCCTTTCGAACGAACTTCTTTCTCTGGGATTTTTTGAAGTCAAAAGTTTATGCCAACTAGTCCACGACCACCCGACACTTGAAAGAGGTGATTAGATGCTGTATCACTGAAATCCAGCCACAATTATGCCAAACGTCAGAGTTCTACATATAATTCTCACGTGTCTTTTTTACGATTCAATCAAAATTTCAGTATTTTCTAAAAAAATGGGTTATTTAAATGTGTTCTCCTAATAATAAAGTTGTATCAATGTATCCAAAATTTAATAAAAATGAATTGATAATTCCCATGTCTGCTATCAGATTATTCAAAGGTATTTGAGGTTCTGTAAAAATAAGGTATATGGCTCTTTCAAGTAATGGAACGATATCAATATCAAAAAGGTAACATATAGGTTCGAAAATTTGTCGCTAAAAATATTGTCGCTGTAGCATAGTTGAATAATGCACCTTCCCCGGTTTGGAAAGAGATCCAGGTTCGAATTCCTGTGGCGCAACAACAATATTTTTTGACAAAATTGATTTTATATGTATATCTTTCTAATTAATGTATTTAATTCATATTTAAATTTTCCGCTCTTGTTGAGACACTCTTTACAACGCTATGCTGTGCGACCGCTGCTGTGAATAAAATGTCAAAAATACTCGCAAATGTAATGAAATAGAATTACTTCATTCCCAATGAATTGTATTAATAAAACATGCAATCTTTACACATAGCAATGATTGTAATGTAACAGCCATCAGCGTGCTTGTGAATTATTTGTGTATCACGGTAAAACGGCCAATGTTCTGCGGATGGAGCCACAACGCAGACGACATTGAACAGTTGGTAATGTATATCTCCAGGAATGTATTACAGTTAGGAGCCAGAAAAATACCATAATGGCCAGCCAGAGACTAATCCTAAGCAGACAACAGCCAGCGCTGAGACAATAGAGCTGGTCTGCGTTACGTCACTTTTAATATAAAATTATTATTTCTAATAAGTCAAACAAACGACTTCTACGAAAGGAAAACGGAGATACAATAGCGAGCCCGTCTTGTATCAGTACATATCTCTTATATTATATAAAAAATCTCAATGTCTCTATGTGTGTCGCACGAAGGGAAATTGATACATTCCTTTAGAGTGAAGTTTCAATTTCATTTGAAATGTTAATATGAAACATTTTTGTTTTGAAGGTTAATTTTTCAAAATGGTAAACAGTAATATGACTTTTTATTTTTAAGTTCTGCGGTATTTTATTACAAATTAAATGTATCGTTTAGAAGATGTATAGAAAAAATCAATTTATCGAAAAATATCGCGGCAGCAACAAAAATATTGTTCAACTAGTTAAAACAATTATTATAATATGTATGTATTATATATTAATATGTAATATGTACTATAATAATATCAATGATATGAATATTGTGCAGGTAATTAATTATTAAACACTAATTAAATGTATTAATTAGAAAGATATACATATAAAATCAATTTTATCGACAAATATTGTTGTCGCTACCGGTATAGTGTGATATAACCAACGGTTATCATATTTTTCTGGGTGCATGTCGGCTAGTCTTCGCGCGTTGTTTGGTTGTCCGGAACAATGTTCGTTCACAATTTTTCTACCACAATTGTTCGCGGTCACAATTGTTAACCCACAATTGTTCGCCTAGAAAATTGTTACTCAAAGTTGCTTTCAAATAATGGAACGATAGATGTATCAGTTTGAAAAGTGTAACATATAGGTTAGAAAATTTATCGTAGATGCACTGTGTGCTGTAGCATAATCGGTTAATGCACGTTACCCTGATTAAAAGAGATCCAGGTGTTAATCCCGGTGGCAACAACAATATTTTTCGACAAAATTGATTTTATATGCGTATCTTTCTAATTAATACATTTAATTAGCATTTAAAATATCACAGACCGTCTGTACTGAATAATTACAACTTCACAATAAGAATGTGTTCTCCTTAATAAGTAATTATTATTTAATATCTACATTGTTTAACCCCTTATCATCCCTTGTCCATTTGAATGGAGATGAATATTAAAAATTATTTTCTAACCTAGTACTTGTCGTATTTTGAATTTGTTTTTTTTAACGAAGTACTTAACTAATCCTGAAAATGATTTTTTTTCATTATGCCAACATAATGAAAAAAAATCCACTGTATTTTTTTCATTATGTTGGCATTACAGCATTAGACAAAGAAACGCCACATTGTTTTGCTCTGCGGTCACCGTTGCTTACTCTTTCGTGTTTGTCTACAAGGTATGCGTTTATTTCTTATTATTACTAGTTATTTATATAAAGCGAAATGTGTAAAGTGTTAAATGATATAACAAAACTGTGATAAAATCATTTCTAGGTATGTCGTATTTTTAAAAATATAAATCGGTTGCTCTTTCAATTACGTTCTGAAAAAACTGCAACTTCACAATATATAAGGTATTCCCACAGTTGTTTCAATATCTGCATTTTGGTGTCACCCACGTGATCATTTTGGTACTAATAGCTCCGAGACATTTTTTAAATACAGGTAACTCCCCCCGTTCATCGCGACCCCGGCGAGTGCAGATTCGTTATATCGCGATCTTTTTGTAAAAAAAATTTTTGTCTCTGTATCCGTCTGATTTTGACATGTGCCAGGAATCGACATAATTAGTGGTGGCACGTGCGTCATCATTTAGGTCAATCCTTCAGTGTAATCTTAGCTGCAGTGTCAAACGGACACTAATTAAATTGACTACTTACATATACTACTACTGGTGAGCTCAAAATCACTAACCGTGAGTCAATCACTGATATCTTTAAGTCACACTCACTGAGAATATCTTGATTCGTGATTGAAATGAAAATATTCATGAAGGAATGACGTCATAATTAGTGATAGACTAAACAAAACATTTTACGCATTTGACCTGAAATGCTGAGAATTTGACCCGAAAAATATATTTTTTTTACGGTATTCATTCTCTTTATGATGATATTAAATTAATTATATAATAAGTATATATATTAGAATATGTTTTTTACGTAAATAAAGTTTGAACAATATAAATAAATATTCTCATAATTATGTTTTGTTTCTTTTATTTCGTGTATTATATCATATTAGTAATGAGACTGTGATCACGGTCACAGTTTTCAATCACTCATATTATCGAATATCAATCACCGGTGAGTCAAAAGTTGCATTTTGTCTACTTATTACATACATGTCCCAAGAAAATGACGTCTCAGAACCTGTTCTCGCGCAAAAGTTAAGTTAAATCAAAATCATTGGAAACGCTCTTCCTCTTCACAATCAATATTAGAAGAAAACGACGAAGATAATGAGCGAGTGAGTGACAGATTATTTGAGAGTTATTGGCAAATTTTGCATAACAAATGCAGCGAGGCCAAACGAGGGAATCTAGATCCATTTTCGTGGAACAAAATGGATGAATTTGTTATGTATGACTTTTTTTTTGTAATAACAATATTAATAAATAATGTACATTTTATTAATAATGTGGTTTTTTCGAATTTTATTCAATTAAATCTAAAATCGAATTAAATCCCCCGTTGATCGCGAAATTTCGCTTATCGCGACCATGTCTAGAACGTATCTCCGGCGGTCAACCTGTTGGTATCTCCCGCGGTCAACCTGTTGGTATCTCCCGCGGTCAACCTGTTGGTATCTCCCGCGGTCAACTCGATTGGAAGGAAAATTTAAACGCTGACAATATAATATGTATTAATGTAAAATATACGTCTTGTTTATACAAATATTACATTTTCGAAAAGTAAATACTTTTACTGTTGCATAAATGTGTCATAAACTATCGGATTTACGTTTCCGCAAAGAATGTGTGTAGAATGCCTCTCGTTCTGCAACTAATGTGCCAAACGCCTCTTCTATATGTACATTTTATTTCATATCTATTCATTTACTGGTCTGTGTGTGTTCCCCTTAAAAATAGCCAATGGTCGTTGAGGGTGCCAATTAAATTTTATTATTACTTATTAATGAGTTCGCTTTAATTGTTTAATGATTTGGTCACTATGTTATTAATACTCAACATGCATTATATAATAACAATAGGTTGGAACCCGGCATTATATAATTCTATCCATCTATTGGATCGATCCTATTTTTTATAGTTTTCGACAAATATTTATTATACTCAAGGGAATTAATTTGGATCTGAAAGAATTTTATTAATTTATTTTATCTTCATATGTGAGGTCTATAATCAAAAGCAGACATTCCCGCTTTATTTCTTTGTCTAGTAAAATACAAAAAAAAAAAACATTATATTGAACATGACCACTAACCACAGGTCACATGACCAGGAATGCATACCTAATTAGAGATGGGACGAATCTGGTTTTATATAAGGGATTTATTCGGGTATGGGTGACTCGTTGGAGCTCCTTAGGTGGGTAGTCAGGCCGGCCTGCGTGGGTGGGATTCCACCTACCCGCCTACCTCTCACTCTCTATGCCTTGTGTTTTGCGTGACTCAATCCATTTTGTGTCTCATTCCCTGTCCCTCTTTTGGGAGTATTTTTGATGAATAGTTCCCTGAGTGTCTGCCTTGAACTACTGCACTTTAATTTTCCATCTGTATGTAAAACTATGTTCTATGGATTTATATTATATGATTTTTTATGAATAAAGACGCTGGAGGGTCTAAATTTTAAATCTTAATTGCTAATAACTACATTGAATTTCTTCTCCTTTTTCGTTTTGTAATTATAAAAATGTAATTGAATTAATGTCGTGTATTTATTAGTTTTGATGAATGGGACCGACAAGTAAGCCCTAGATCTAAACCGGTCCCGGGAAATGGTGGGTGCCCCCTACAGCTGTCTTTTTTTTTTAAAAAAAAAAGGTCGCATGACCAAATACTGTCGTCTTATTGGCTGAAAACATATTTGTCCTGTTTGAATTAATTGTCTATTGGACATATCTGAAATTGAAGTAACGAGTAAATTTTAAATGCGTTTTTATACGAAATTCAGCAATATTTGTCTAATTTTGATAGGCTAGTCTTGTAGACAATGATATTATTTATATTTGTACATATTTAACTGAAAAGCCATAAAACTTATTTTTAACAATTAACTAAATTATCTGTATATTAATTAGTAATTGAAATTCTAATATAGACAGTATTTGATTGAAGAACGACTCTGATGATCCATTACCAGGTAGATACCGCAATTAGACGTCTTATGGGGCGATGGGTGACCAGGCCGGATCTGGACTATACGGTTGCCCCAGGCCTCTTGAAGGCCGAATGTAAGTGTACCATACATCATGATGTAATGACTTTTAAATGATGGTACGTTGACCTATCTTGGTCGTAAATCGAAGAGTATGCTTCTTTAAATACACTGTCATATTCTTGTTGCTGAGATGAGGTTCATGAGTAGAGGAGAGTGATATTGTGGGACTGAGTAAGAAGCTGGAGCTAACATGCAGACAGAACCTTGGTATGGAACCCCCTGCTTTTTCCCATAGAGAGATCCCAGATGACAACAATGTATATCGGTTTTTACAAACGTTGATAAATGGACGAAAAGTCAGCCATTTTGGATAAAATTGATGTGTTGTTGCAGATGTATATCCAAAAACGATATACAGTATTGTTGCAAAGGTGGTGTTATGTAATCAGAATGCCAGCGGTATATTTATTATTATTATTATACACGCCCTATATAAAATAACAAAAATTTGGTACACACGGCCGTATAAGGGCTCGCCTATCAATCATTAGAGCCCGAACCAGAGCGACCAATAAGCAGACGCAAGTAAACAATAAGCATCGGAGACGGATACAGTTCAAGTAACTGGCATAACTTCTCCGCAGTCCGTCCTATCACCAACACCGCCGTTCAACCGCATCTCCAGCGAGCCACTCACCTCAATAAACGAAATCTTGTAAGTGCTCTTTCATTTATATACCTTGCTCACAGCGTCATAATCTTCTGAAACAATCTCGAGTCAATCATAATTTGAATAACTTAAACACACATATATAGTTCTTCACAAAATCAATTCTAGTGTTTATACCCAATTATCATATAAATTTAACAAAAAAATTAATAGTTAATCAATATATTTTTTTTCATCGTATAATGTCTTTTAAAACAGCCTATAAATTATGGCCGAGTTGATTTATCTAAAGTGGCACCCAGATGTGAACAAATTGATATATCATTAGAAAAATCGCGGCCTTCTTTGAAATAGCGGATGGAGTCTGGTCGATCGATCACCCAGCACAAATGGATCAATTACAGGTAGGATACAGAGTGTTTCCTTTTAATTAAATAACTAAATCACGGAACCATATAAAATATTTGTAACGTCTGGCGTCCCACAGGTCTTTCTTTTGATCAATGACATCCGTTCGCATTATTCCGCATCACTGAACGTTACTTTTCACATCACATGATCCGACGTCTAAAAAAACAGCTTTTTTTGTGTGTGGTTGTTACAGGTTTTTGCTCGTTATTTTATATATAACGGACATGCAATAATGATAAGAAAAAATATCAGATATTTCTAATACTGATCTTGAATTAACAGTTTTTACGTTTGAAACAGAACGTAAAACCCATATTTCCAGTACTGCGTCAAGTGCGGTCAGCTGTGGTTCTAATGTTAATTAAATTCTAACTTTACAAAGACCATAAAGAAGTGGCGCTTCATCGCCATCGTCTGTCGCAAGCGGAAGCAACGAGGGGCTCGCGCCATCTTGGAATATTGCATTATTATCCTCAGAACAATTGATTGGGGCTCTTTTATTATACCAACGGTTCAGAAACTAAACCACCACAATCTAATTAACGAAAAATAGTAGATTAGATAAGAGATTATCTGACATTTGTGACAGTTTGAATTATTATGTATGTATCTGAATAAAAACAGGGTATTCTGCAGGCGGGAAGCCATTATCGATTGTGTCGTGTCGCCGTGGTGTACCGATAGTGTCTAAAATTTTTTCCTAAAAATTATTCGACTAAATTTGTATTAAGCAACAATTTGAGTTAGGTACTAAATTTATTTTTTTAAATAATTGTTGTTTTTTTTAAAAATAGATTCTGGTGAAGAAACAATGATATATGTTTTTAGTTAGTTACGACATCCTGAAGAAGAAAATGGTATTTTTCGAAACCGGTAGATGTATTTAAACTCAATTCAGTGGTTAATAAAACAAAGATTATATATAAAAATATGAATTTTAACCACAAAGTTAATATTGCTAATTTTAAAAGTAGTATGTGTTTTAATTTATACATGTTTTGACAATGTCTTCAATCGTAATCAGTTCAGCTCCCTGCACGATAATACAAAATCTGTACCAGGCGGGGCTCAAGCGTGACTCCGCCACTGGCCACGGGGAAGCGCGCGGTGTGAGTTAGAGCCACCGCACACCGGCAAGACGATGCATCAAGAACAATTTGCCGCCATTATCCGCAAATTACGGCTGCGTGCCCGGCCAGGTGGAAAATTGCAGCGGCCCAGTGACGGGGCGAGCGAGAGACGGTTCCAGAACAAAACTGGTGCACAATGGACATTGTCTGTGCTCAGGGCGCGTGCCTTGGGCCTTGATGAAGTTGTTGACTAAATCTGATAAGGCAAATCGCTCGGAAAATCGACGTTTCTAACCAAAGTGACGTCATGCCTTGTTTACCCAATAATTGAATAGCTAATGACTGACTATCGTTATGGCCCGAGTCCACGATGAAAATATATTAAACAAATTATAGATATCTCATAGAGACGAAGCTATGGGAAGCCACCCGGAGACAGGGCTTTACGACCTGTCTCCGGGTGGCTTAGTGATGTTGTAGTTAATACTAGAAGTGTCTCTACATGGTAACCAGGGGCGTACAGTGCATACAAGCAATAAAGCTGCACATTACTAGAAATTCTGGGAAACAAATAAAAATTAAATAATTGGATTGACATAAACGAAAACATTATTTTACAGTTAGCGCCATCTGTGTACCAGTAGAGACTTTAATTGCTTAGTTCTAAAAATTACCATGACAACTCACCGCTGTACCCGTGGCGCTGTTATGCATTCGCCGCCTTGATCTACTCATATTACTCTGTTCTGTCTTTAAGCTAGTGAATTACTCAAGTCATATAAAGGGCTACTTACTGAATTGATCCGTTTTGCCGTTTTTTAACAGAATAACATTAGAAAGAGTTACAACTGCGTGCAAATCATTGAAGTCTCTACTTCCTCTTTTACTAATTCACGAATTTTACTATCTTACTGTTTTTAACGTGTTGTGTGATTTCATGATTGTTCTTTAAATTTGGTGCATGAATTGGTTTTTGGATATACTCAAATATTGTTAATAAAATATATTAACACTGGCTTGTTGCAAAGTTACTGAATGCATATTATATTCATAAATCGATCGATAAATGCGGCTAAACGCGGCCGTCGATGTGATACCGGACCGTACATATACTTGACAGCCACAATATATGCACCGGCGTACACGCGTCAGTCATGCCAGACAGCGGCTGCCTCATCACTTCACATACTGACGTCGTCCACAGCAGCAGCTTTCGATCTGCGATACATAGTTCGCGCGTTTAGATTTAAACCTCAACCTTTGTAATAGTTTTACTCGAATAAATTCAGTGAGTTCGATATACATCTTCCACAAATGTATAAATATTTAAAAAAAAACAATGCATTAAATTTTAATAGCGTGTTTCTATTTTTTGTTTGTGTGTGTATGTGTCAGCGCGCCAGCACCGCCAGTGTGAGACGTATGTGAGTGTGTGTATGGCGTGTGTTAAAAGGATGGCTCCGTGACTGGTTATATACCTTGTATTATAAAACTGTATTATTCACGTAATATATTATAATTGTCACATAAGAGTTTATCTTTGGACCACCGACAATCTTCTACGATCGAGAAGTACTTATTACGCTACTGTGTAACAATAACATAATAATCCCGTGTCTATTTTAATAAATACTTAAACAACGTGTGAATGTAAAATAAAATGAATAAGTAAGATAATAATTGAATGAAGATGACAATACAGTGAAGACTGGTCAAGCCTGACCATAGTTATAACAGATACACCGCCATTGAAATACACATAAGTTTTCTAAATAACACTGTTCAGACAACTTACAAAGCTTAATGTAATTATCACATAAACCTTCCAAGTAATGACTTCCAGGGTTTCAAATTACCAGACTATGCAAGTTTGTAACTGACGTCTAATAGTATATTACGACACAGTGCTTTACACGGGCCCAGCGCCCACATACCTCTGAAAACCGCAGTCGTGCAATCTCTAACGAGACGACTCCTCGAGGTCAACGTCATAACCTTAACGGATTCCATCTCGGGTCGCGAGCACAATGGCGAACACAGACTATTCAGGCATGCCTGATCAAAACATTCAAGATAACTAAAGGTCTCTGGGTTACCATGCCGCGTTTCGGAGACCTCTGAAAGGTCAATGTTTGTGATAAATCGTGGTCAAATTTTCAATTACGATGTCTTACTTAGCGTGAATGCTGTTAATTTTTTTACTCACGTGTAAAGGACTCTAGCAGAGCAATAAAAAAAAATGAAGAACCAATCATTAAATTGTAAAATAACTTTAATATTTTATAATAAAACTGAATAAAGACAATATCAAAGCAAAGGATGTTAAGAAGAATCACTTAAACACACAGATAAAATCCACCAATCTAAAAATCATTTAATTATCGCACTCGGAACTTTTTCTTGACAAGAGAGCAGAGTTGCGAATTAAAAGCCCTACCGTCATCAAACATAAATTACTGAAGTTTTTGAAGATTATTGAAAATGAAAATAATATAAGTCTTACTAAAAAGAGAATGTCCTGTGAACAGTGACCCGAACGAAAACCATCGATAGCTGAGACCGTGCCAAATCATAGATCTAATGAATGTCACACGGTTTTCGAGATATTTGAACGTTTATGATTTTTTTAATAATAATTGGTAATTAAGGAAAACACATTCTTATTGTGAAGTTGTAATTATTCAGAACATAGGTCTGTGATATTTTAAATACTAAATTAATGTATTAATTATAAATATATACATATAAAATCAATTTTGTCGAAAAATATTGTTTTTGCGTCACCGGGATACGAACCTGGATCTCTATTTCCAATCCGGGGAAGTGCACTACCTTTGTGCTATAACGCCAGTATTTTTCTTGACAAATTTTCGAACCTATATGTTACATTTTTCAAATTAATACACCTGTCGTTCCATTATTTGAAAGCCATCTACATTATTTTTACAGAATCTCAAATACCTTTGAGTAAACCGACTGCAGACGCCAGAATTATCCCGGTGACGCAAAAACAATATTTTTCGACAAAATTGATTTTATATGTATATATTTATAATGAATACATTAATTTAGTATTTAAAATAATTGGTAACACTTTGTTACCTTTTTATATTTTATTTCCAAAACTTACGAAAATATCGTTGTTTGTCTGTTGATTTTCCTATTAAATGTGTGTCACTGCAGTGTAAAAAAAAGTATTATGATCCATTACCTTGAAAACTTCTACGTTTGATGCCAATTTAGGAACAGGAAAAAAAATTAATATCTGCACTTAGAAAAAAAATACAGAAGTTAAACACTAGATTAGATTTTTTTTAAAAACTATTACGTTACGGATGACGTTAAGATTACAGTCCGAGTAAATTAAAACGTACAATTATTGGGAGAGGACTACGTCCTACTCTAAACATGACAGGTTAATTAATTAAAATATTAATCAATTAATTTTTCAGGGAAATGAATATCAAATTTAGTCCACGTATGGCGATAGCGTAGTTGTACTAATTACTCGAAGTGTTTCCACATAGTAACATATGTACAACTTTAAAACATTTGATAGATATGGAGATTGATCAACGGGTGAGAATGGTGAACGTTACATTTGTATAAAGTCTCTATGAGATATCTATAATTTGTTTAAAAAGGCAGAGATGCTTCACATAGTCCTGCTCGCTCATTACATTCTGCACCCAAATCCGATAAAAGGCATTGAAATACGAATATAATAAACACTACTATAAATCAAACTGAAATCCATAAAGGTTTAATTTCTGCGTTAAATGGTTATAAAAGTGGACACGATAAATAGGCCACTTTTTACGTCTACTAATCTGTTTGCATCTATGATATTTTTCTTCATAATACCGTGTGCCAGTGATAGCAAACCTAGCGTCTGTGATGCGTCGAATATTTTATGTGATTCTCAACCACTTCTTTCATTACTTCACATCAGGATCGACACACAATTAAAGAAACGCCAGAAAGGGGGGACCCACCCTTTTCTGGAACCGTTGTAGAAGTTTCAACTACTTTTATCGGTTCCACACAAAGTATTACAGAAATGCGAAATGTTTTAAGTGTTATCATTATTTATTTTTAAAATACAGGCATATAACAACATTACAGCATTATATTAATCATCTACGGAAGTAAAAAAAACCAGTTAGTATAAGACCATCATTAAAGAACTAATTATTAAGTACACTCTCCCATGAAGGGACTAGGACGAAACGCAATGATGTATGAGTCACGTCACACACGGTACAGGTACAGCCTAACGGAGTTACGAACGATTTTGTTTGTTTTAAGAATTTGGCTTTTGAAAAGTGAAATGTCCTGTGAAGGATCGGTACACAGTGGCCTCTGTCAGAATGACACTGCTAGTAATGCACGTCCACGGTCCTGGGTCCAAGGTTTCTCCAATCAGATGCAATGCATCCTTACACCGTATTCAGGTCTTGCTTGGCTTACAGCAAACTTCCATAATATTCATATGAAAACCCTAGAACATCGAAGAACACGTGCTGACCAAATACATCTCTTCAAACTACTGCAAGGGCATATTTGACTATCCCAGTCAATTAGAATTAATATCTCTTCACATACCATCTAGATCGACCCGGTAATCTGCACTCTTTCACATTCCTAGAAATAGAACATCTTACATACAAAATTCATTCATTCACCGGTCATGCAAACACCATAATAAGAAATTGACTATTTTAACATTAGCCATACTAACATATTCTTTTTATGAACCACCACAATCTCAATTTTGGCCAATCATTCTACCTATAAACATATCTTGCACTCCCTTTACCGCATCAATAGTTGCAACCTTCCCATCCTTTCTTTCTATTTTTTCTTTTTATTTATCTTCTGCACCTAAACATACTTATGTAGTTAAACATTTCTGTGGATTTTCATAAATAGTATCACATGTTAAATATTTATTATGTTAGTTATAATAAGTTAACACTGTCAAAATCTCTCAATAAAATAAAATTAAAGTTTCGCCAAGGATAATTATAATTTCTAAACTGTCTTACTAAAGTATAATTTGGTATAAAAATTGATAGAATCTTTTGTCCATAGATAAAGCTTGCAGCGGTTCTATTATTGCAAGTTTCGTGCGTTCAATAGTTGCAATAGTTCTTTAAAAATGTTGGTTTCTTGAAAATTTGTTATTATATCAGTGATATTGACATTAGACGGCATCTGTGGGAGCGCAAGCCAAGCTTTCAATATAACCAATGGCGCGATCACTACCACTAGGGACGGACTGAAGGACGCCCCATTCCTCTCTGAATTGTATTTTAAATCGCGTTCTATAATGTAACTTTACTGAATAAACTTGTAACCATCCAGTGAGTACATTTTTACTTATGCAAACCATGTCTAAGGTGTAGAATAATGAATTGTATTTAAAGGTAAGTCATCATTACTCTTAATATCAGCTACCTTTTAAGCAAAAACCTACATACATATACTAATTAAATGTATTAATTAAAAAGATATACATATAAAATCAATTTTATCGAAAAATATATTGTTGTTGCGCTACCGAGATTCAAGCCTAGATCTCTCTACCAATCCGGAGAAGGTGTATTATAGATAATGGAACGATAGATATATTAATTTGAAAAAGTGTAACATATAGGTTCGAAAATTTATCGTCAAAAATGCTGGCGCTGTAGTATAGTAATAAGCATAAAATATCACAGACCTGTGTTCTGAATAATTACAACTTCACAATAAGAATGTGTTCTCCTTAATAATATGTACATATCAATAATTCAGACCTAAGGGTGTTTTAAATCATCTGTTAGACGAGTTTCTTCTCCCGAAGTTCTTTAGACCGAATTCCGACTCACATATTTAACGTGAGCAATCCAACAGTCGCGCTAACGATAACGCAAAACAGAGCGCGTACTTTGTACGCTAGATTTTTCTCTTTTATGAAGGTTATTATGTTAAAAAATAGACCACATTTTGGTCAGGTCAATCCACGAAGGTTTGCCACCCCTCGATGTGCGCCACAATTTGCGGACTGTACAATTTACAAGCCCGTTCAGCTTATCTCGTGCTATAATTGAAATTACGTGTTAGTTAGTTGCTCTTTTTATAGCTTGGCTTTTTAACAATTTTTTTTTTGCATCATCACGTCACTCACTTTTATGGTAAACGTCCAGGGTCGGCACAAGGACCGGCCAACTGATTTTTTGTAAAAAAAAAACAGCTATTAGAATTGGATTTGTTGAACGGCGTTAAATTTTTTTTAGTCTCAGGAACGAGATATTTTAAATTAGAAGTTAGTATAGTATTTAATTATTAAGGAAAACACATTATTATTGTGAAGTTGTAATTATTCAGAACGTTACTAAATTAATGTATTAATTATATGTATATATTTAAAATTAATACATTAATTTAGTATTTAAAATATCACAGACCGTCTGTTCTGAATAATTACAACTTCACAATAAGAATGTGTTTTCCTTAATAATATATGTTGTATCAATGTGTCCACAATTTAATAAAAATGAATTGATAATTCTGGCGTCTGCAGTCGGTTTACTCAAAGGTATTTGAGATTCTGTAAAAATAATGTAGATGGCTTTCAAATAATAGAACGACAGGTGTATTCATTTGAAAAAAAAAATGTAACATATAGGTTCGAAAATTTGTCAAGAAAAATATTGGCGTTATAGCACAATCGATAGTGTACTTCCCCGGATTGTAAATAGAGATCCAGGTTTGTATCCCGGTTACGCAAAAATAATATTTTTCGACAAAATTGATTTTATATGTATATATTTATAATTAATACATTAATTTAGTATTTAGTATTTAATTAATAAAAACAATTTCTCTGACAGATTCTTCGCGTCCCAATATCCACCGTACACGATACATCTTATACTCTCAGAGTGGATATGATTATATATTTCAAATAATGGAACGATAGATGTATTAATTTGAAAAAGTGTAACATGTATGTTCGAAAATTTGTCGTCAAAAATACTGTCGCCGTAGCAAAGTTGATAATGCACCTTCCCCGGATTGGAAAAGAGATTCAGGTTCGAATCCCGGTAGTGCAACAACTTTTTTTTTTCGATGAAATTGATTTTATATGCATATCTTCATAATTAATATATATGTGTTTGTGTGTTTGGAGGGTAGCTGATGCCAGGAGTAATGATGGCTTGCCACCAATACGAAAAAATTAATACGAAAAATATATCCAAAATGAGGTGGTATGGTGTCGTGTAGTAACAAAATTATTCAGCAATTATATTTCAATAATTTTTAAAAAAACAAACGTAGAATCTGTCAAAATAATTTTGAACGTGGAACGTCGTCAATCTCGTCTCAATGATTTGCTGGTACCTAAAGGTGTGTATCTGTCGGTCATTGCACTCTGCGCACAAAATACAATTGACAATGAATGACAGCTATTATATAAAACAGGTATAATCAAAAGTCAACAAATTTATAAACGTATTTTTTTTTCGTGATCCCAATATTATTATTACCGGTAGGTAGATAAATTTCACGTTTGTCTTATCTCTAGCTATTAACCACTTTATAAAAAAGTTATCGCGTAATTTAAATTATGGGATTTACAAAAAACGCCATTATTTATAATCATCATTAAATACTAATTAACACGACTGTAAGAACATGTAAAAAACTTGTTTATGGGACAGAATATTCGATACCATTAAATTGATATACGCAAATTGCGATACGGATTAGTGGCTGTGCAGAAAAAATCTGTTAGCTTTTTGTTTTGAATCAGATTTCATTTTTAAATGCTTTATTATTTTGTATATAATGATTAGTGATTTATATATCTCTTTTATATTGTACACGTGTTGCCAAATATAGTTTCTTACCAATGATAATGAATCTACCTATTATAATGTACCTATATAAACGGTGTTTTTTTTTTCTAGAGTTATAAAACTTTAAAATGAAAAATACATACAAATCGTGGTAATGATCATTTTATTAGAAAGATAATTTTATGGTATGGGCTGGCTCGAATAAAGCGCAATCTGAAAGTCTAATTTTCGACCACTTTTTGTTGCAGCTGGGGACGTATATCGGCAATAACGCGACGAATGTTGGCTTCCATGTCGTCTATCGTCTCTGGTTTATCGGTGTAGACTAGCGACTTCACATATCACTACAGACAATAGACCAAAGGTGTTAAATCACACGATCTTGGAGGCCAATTCACAGGTCCATTACGTGAAATTTCCTTCAATAAATAGATTGTGGCGCGCGCTGTGTGGCATGTTGCATCGTCTTGTTGAAACCGTAGCTCTTCCACATTAATGCTATCTAATTGGAGAACGAAAAAGTGAGCAATCATGGATCTATTGCTGTGCACGATGGCGAATCAACTTATTCGGGTCCTCCTCAGTATTACTCTCCACTGCAGCAACAGCTTCTTCGTTGCGCACTATACGACATCTCTGTGGATGCGTATTATTAAATAGAGTGATCCATGGTTATTAGAATTACTTGCTCGGATAGACGATTATGTCGACCGTAAAATAGGTGCAGAGCACGGTATTTTTCGTGAAACGAACCACGATTTCGAAATAAATTTGCACAATTTCCAAGCGTTGTTCTGGCATAAATCTATATTCTAATGCAAACCAAACTGAGCACAAAACAGCTGTCAAATTGACTATCGCTGGAAAAGTGTTGCCAATTCGAAAAACAAACCATTTTTTTCAGAAAGATACCACGTGGCATTCATGTATTTGGAACTTTGTATCAAAATATTTTAGTGGTTCGGTACCCAGTAAGGTACTAAATTGGAATAAAGGTCCGACAAAGTACGAAAATAACAATTAAGTAAAATCCTTTTTATGCGCTTAAATTGAGATTAATCTAATGGTAAATAAAAACTAAAACAATCAACAAATCTGCATTGAGAACGTCAGAAATGAAAATTAGGAATACCCTCAGAGACAGGAATGGCAACCAGGGGCGTGCATTGCGTACAAGCAAAAATAATAACGCTAGCGCCCACGGTGCATCAGTACAATCATTAGTTGCGTAGCGCTGGATGTTACCGCGCCGTTATTATTCATTTATTGCTACTACAATCGCTAGCCACTGTTTTAATCTATCGTTCTATTCAAGCCGTACAATTACCACCTACTGAATTGAAAATTCCACTCGGCAGAGTCAGAAATGGATCGGCTGATCCGTGTTGTACGGAGTCCTTACACATGCTGTTTCTTTACACATGCTGTTTCCTTACACATGCTGTATGAAGCATCGTCTTTTACTGATTCGAAAATTTTACTTCCTTACTACACGTGTTGTTTATATGATTGTTGTTTGCATTAATTTTGCTTAAAGACGTCGGTTAAACGAAAGTTCCTAAACCTATCTACAATGTAGCATATATAGAGTGGCCTAAAAAAAGTGAGAACATTGTGATAAGTGAAAAGTGAAAATTGTAATATAATTACATCAAAATTAGTTTAACTATATCAACAATAGCTTAAATAGTTTACTAATTTACTTACTTACCTATTTACCTATATTACGTTTTATTTCGACTAATTCCAGTCACCATCTTTGATTATTAATTTTCCCATTGTTTATATTTGATTTTTTCAAATTGTTGACCAGAATGACAAAAATCACTGCAGAAGACCGTATTCTGATGAAAAATTTGCGAATTGAAAAACGTTGGAGTGCTAAGAAAATGATCAAAGAGCTTAAAAACAATGACAGGAGTATAGCTGGACATTACAGCAGGACGGAGCTCCGTCTCACACAGCCAGAAATACAATTAACTTAATTTCATCGAGCCAGGCACGTGGCCACCGAACATCCCAGTAGATTATGTAATATGGGGTGTTTTGATGATTTCTGATTAGCTAAATATTGTGCAAGAATTATAATTAATTATATTATGTTACAAGACGTTCTAATAACAGCATAGCATAATATAAGTCTGTACAGTAACATAGTTACAAGAGAAACGTGCGACGTGGAAGACATTGTGAGGCGGAGCGGTAACTAGAAAGCGTTTACAGGATGGACAGACTGAAGGCCACACGAGAGCAGAAAACTAAAAAGATGGATATGTAGCAGCGGTCGACCTCCGAGTGATCTTTCAAGAAAGAAGAAGTAGAAGAAGAGTAAGTTTACAATTGAGGGAGTACATCAGGCAGGGTTACTGTGATGGCACATCTTCTTGCAAATCTAATTAAATCATCAATCAACCGCGGCGTATTGCTCCTCTCGCCTCGCGACTCGCGACTCGCGACGAGAATGGTCCAGCAACGGGCCCGATTGTCCTGTCAGAGATTGATTTAGGACGTGTTGGCATCCACAATGCCCTCGGTCGTGACCTGGCTTCGGCCGTGCCCGTCCACCGTGTCAGCACTCTCGGGAACCATATTGTTACCCGGAGACGGACGGGCCGTTTCTGAAGCTGACAATGGTGCGGGTTAATTATGCCGCCAGCTGAAGATCATTGTCACGTCCGAGCGCGTTGTTTGGCCGATCGAATCCGGTGTTCCAAATCAGAAAAAAACGAAGAATTTTTCAGTATTTCTAATCATCTTTTAGAGACAGGCCACACAATTTAAAAAGACAAAACAACCTTGAAATTTTACGCACCAACATTAATAACTTTGTATGAAACCACGAAATTTATTGTACTTCACGGTTATCGGTTTCACCTATCTCAAGCTTCATCAGGACGTATTTAAAAATCAATCAAAAATACAAAAAGAATGCACTTATATATAAATAAAGAGGGAGATAGAATATAAAATTACATATGAAAGAGAGCACAGAATATTATATACAAATAGACGGAACCAAAGGGAGGGGAAAGTACAATGTTGATGGATATTAAATTGATTTTAAAGGAAACATACCTAATATGAGAGTAATGGATAAATTAATTTGAGTGCTTCTAAATTGTAGAGGCCAAACTCGTTTTTATGGAGGATCTTGACCCTATTATCCTATTTTGTATTTAAGATTAGTCTTTAAATATGTCCTGATAAAGTTTGAGATAAGCAAAACCAGTTGACGTATAATAAATTTAGTGGTTTCATACAAAGTAATTATTATTTTATTTAATCTAAATAATTAATTAACTTTGTTTTCCACCATTGTGAGTTTATTATTAAAATGAATACATTTGTAATTAAAAAGTCCCTGAATACTAAATCTAATATATTTAATAACCTCTTCTTCAATATTACTTTGCGGCCTCATTTTATATGAATAATTAGACAAAATACTTTGTATAAACTACTATTTATTGATTATTCTACATGTTTTGATACCTATGATATCTTCTTCAGGAAACAATGTATACTGAAGTTAAAAATACAAGCATAGATAAAAACAAAACTATAAAGTGTTGAATAAGTAAGAACTAATATGAAAACAAATCTAAAAGGTGACTTTTTACAAAAATTTGGTTATTTATAATATTTAGCTTACTATTGACACTTTTTTCTTTTTTTTTAAATTTCAAATTTATCTAACTGTTAACCGCTAATACTTGTATGTATAATTTCTAAACCTTTGTTAATATAAAAAAAAATGGTTCGTTTCCAAAAAGTGATTAGATAATTCTGAATAGTTGTTATTTAAACGTCTCAAGTTCAGGCACTTTATAGTTTTGTTTTTATCTATGCTTATATTTTTAATTTCAGTAAACACTGTTTCCTGAAGAAGGTAACATAAGTATAACCATAAAATAATTTTATCTAATTATTTTTTTAATAACCAATTAAAGTTCACGTTTCAGAACTGTGTTTTTCGTCTTAAAAATATTATGTGGTGGAAGTATCTCGTCTGGGCCTTCCTCTCTGTCTTCTACCTTGTGCCTATGAATGTATCTAATCTGTTTATTTTAGACTTGCACTCTTCTCAAAATAACCTCATTTGTAATTCTTTCAGTCCATTTAATTCTTTTCTTTCTTTTCTAGTACCACACCTCGACTGCTTCCAACCTATTTATCTATGGTCAATTGTTCTGGTTTCATTTGTCAATGTTCTTTATTGTATGGATCAGTTAATGTGCGACCGTCCTGACTGATGTTTATATTAATCATTGTAATTTATACATAATAATTTATAATCATTAATGTACATAATACTTATTTTCCAACATCAACAGTTTCACATAAAACAGAACAAGTGGGGAGTCTTCCGGCACGGGGGTAGACCTCAAGTCGGCAAATGCTCGGCCATCACCCTGGAATGTGGTCACTGCTATCATGTGAAATTACCAATAAATCTCTTCATTCATTCAAACTCCATTAGTCTGCTCTAGCTGCATCATCTGCTCTTGCTTACTTCAGAAAATTCTCAGCTGATTGATATATTAAAATGCCCACACTGACTAGATGCAGTTGACCAATGAAGTTATTAATGTAGTATATTATTATATAATAGAACTTACAGGTGCTTTTTAAATTATATAATATCACTATATTTTGCCGATTTTTCATTATTTTTTTTTCGATATTAATTAATTGCTGTATCCCTATTTACTGTTTTAACAAAGTATTTAAGCGTGTTTGTTGGTACAGTAGCAAAACCTTTAGACCACCAAATTTTCATAGCACGAGCGTTTAGCATAGTTTAAAAATAGTCAAAATATTATTGTGACACATTTTCCGTACCTACATATATCTCTAATTTAAAAAAAATTGTTTTTAATTAGTTTTTATGTGTGTATTTATTTTAACTAGTTATTTCTATAAATATATGGCATTTATTGTTTTCACCTTGTATTTATTGCTTTTAACTAGTTTTTGCTATGAATGTATTGCTTTATTCGTGTATTTATTGTTTTCACCTTGTTTATCAGTTTTTACCGTGTATGCATTGCTTTAAGTGTTTTTTTTTACCATTTATTGCTTTATTCGTGTATTTATTGTTTTCACCTTGTTTATCAGTTTTTACCATGTATGCATTACTTTAAGTGTTTTTTTTTTTTACCATTTATTACTTTCGACGATGTATTTATTGCTTCTAATCAGTTTTTACCATGTACGTATTGCTTTTAAGTATTTTTTTTACCATTTATTGCTTTCGACGATGTATTTATTGCTTCTAATCAGTTTTTACCATGTACGTATTACTTTTAACTAGTTTTTTTTGCCATAAATTGCTCTATGTCCATTTTAACTAGTTTTGATAATATATTTATTTCTTTTCTCTGTTTAAAAACCAGGTAATCCATACACGTGTTGCTTTGAACTTGTATTTATTATGTTTATTATTTTGTTTTGTAAATTTTGTAATTCTGAAGAAAGCGGTGCAAGAAGCGATGACACCCCTTACCTTTTTGAAGCCTAAGCTGGTAATGACGATTATTACCTGGAAACAAAACAAAACAAAACATTAATAAAATATCTGCATCAGGGGATTATTTATTTTTGGAAAAAAATATTTAACATATTTATTAATATGTAATACTATTCAATTCATTTACTCTACATCATTCAATACGTACACTAACATGAGTATTTTTCTGTATTTATTTATTTAAAGATTTATTACATCTTATTTTTTTTATTTCGTATGTCTCACGTATACCATTTCAAACCTCTTGTTACGTAAATAAGTTACAAAATTACATTTCACAATTTTTAGAATTTTTTGACTAGATACTCTATATATAAATATAATTATTAAGGAGAACACATTCTTATTGTGAAGTTGTAATTATTCAGAACAGACGGTCTGTGATATTTTAAATACTAATTAAATTAAAAGTACACATGAAATGCATCAATATAAGCTGTAACTAAAACTCATCGTTTGTCCATACATTGATTAGTTAATGTATACATTATTGAAATGTAACACTTTAACTGTAACGTATATTAAATATATTAATTATAAAGATATACATGTAAAATCAATTTTATCGCAAAATATTGTTGTTGCGCTACCGGGATTCGAACCTGGATATCTTTCTAAACCGGAGAAGGTGCATTATCCAACTATGCTACAGCGACTGTACCTTTGACGACAAATATTCGAACCTAAATGTTTCCATTTTTAAAATTAATACATTTGTCGTTCCATTATTTGAAAGGCGTCTGCTATCGATTTACTCAAAGGTATTTGAGATTCCGTAAAAAACGAAGTTGATGACTTTTCAGTTTTTCACGACTGTTTATTTCTATTTTAAGTTTTCTGGGTTATTTTGTCGCGTGTCTGATCTCTCTAGTTGACGTTTCAATCGAATCGGACGGTCCAACGTCATGGCATATGTTGCTGATCCATGATCACTTCAGTTTCCTTTCAGATTTACTCAGAAAAAAGCGTTAGTTCATTTATACTTGTTATATTATAACTGAAGTTTATTGTAATTATTTTTAAAAACACATTTTTGCTGTGAAGTGGATTTACAGAACTTAGTTCTGTGGTATTTTTAATACAAATTAAATTAATCAAGATATACGCAAAAAATCTATTTATAGAAAAGATATTCAGTTGTTTATTGATATGAATTATCGTCAAACACAGCTTATTTGAATTTGTATGCACGCCACTGGTGATTTCTTTATCACTTTCTGGAACGGAATGAAGTAATCTACGTCTAATACGCATTAGACGAGGTCTTTCACCAGGTAGGTACCCAGTGTCGTCCACCCAAGGTTACTGATTGATCAATACACAAATGATGTAGTCTGCGAGGGTCATTCGTTATTCATATCTAGGATCTCTAAAATAAGGTTAGTACACCTGATCTGTAGTTATTAATGAGAGAGACTGCGAGGCAGAGATTTAACTCAAGAATGTCATAATATAGTCTGTACGGACAAACTTCAAACGGAACACCCAATTACTGGATTTTTGATACTGTCATTAAATAAATATCAGATATATCACAGAAACGAAGCTATTTTAATTTAATTTAAAGAAAAACATATAGAAATAGTAAATAGTGAGAATTGAATCACTTAACCCTTCCAAAACCATGCAGTAACATTGGTCTACAGCCCCAATTAAAACTGTAATATTTCGGTTAATATACGCGACATAAAATTCATACACTGACCAGTGAAAAACCAGTTGTGTGAAGCGAATCCTATAAAAATAAATATTTTTCAATTCAGTCAGTTGTAAAATTAAAATGCTGGGAAAAATACCATTTTTAGTGAAAAAAATAGAGATGGTACATTAATTTCACAATAAAAAACACGAATTTATGATCTCTCTTTCTCACAATTTAATGAAGTGAGATAAGAAATAAGTTAGTATTGTATAGGACGTGATGAATGCTCCGAATTATATTATGATATTGATACCATTTTCGTAATTAATACTCAATATTTAGAGTATGTTTATATGATTAATAATTTTAAAGCCATTTGAACTAATAAGAGCTTTCTTCACATTTAAAATGTTAAAAATTTCTTGCGGTAACACGAGTTGACAGCATGGCTGCATACGAATATTTTATATCACGGTATGGTAAAGGTTAAGAGTCATTTAGCAATTATGTCAACCAATCCTAACCATGAGATTGAATTCGTCAACGATCTCGTGAGGTTTGACACGTGTACAGCGACGCGATGTGATGAATACATTCTTCATGAAGGAAAATGCAATAATTTGACATGTGTTGTAGTTAAATGAGCACCAAATATGGTCATTAAATCGCCCTAATGGCGCTAGATGAACTAAACAGACGCGTTTCAAATATTTTATAACTCGTTTCACACCGTTACATTCTGACATCTTGGACTCGTTCTGCGCATCAAAACATCACAATTACCATCGAATTATACACTCCAGTCGAAAGTATTGGCCTAACTTATACTAATATGTGTAAGTATAGTGTCCACCGGAAAAATGTCAAGATTTAATTGTAATCGGTTGTAATTTAACCATTAAGGTGAGGCAAGTAGGATTTGCTGATTTGCCAGTCGCAATGAGTCACTGGCCGGGAGCGCCTCGCACGATCGCGGTTGAACAATATTTAAAGTGCGGCGATTCATTGGCGTCGCGCTTTTCGTACTCACTTTAATATTTTGTACTCACTATAATGCCGAGCACGCAATTTATCTGGTGTTGGGTTCAAAAGTTCAGACGAGAAGAGATATTCCTTTAAAATATAATAAAATAACTTCGCCTCTATGAGATATCTGATATTTATTTATATATATTTTTAATTAATTAAAGAAGAGTTCTGATAAAACTTTCGTTCAGCGCCGTAGATGGTCCAAAACAGCTTCCGTATTGAGGTGGCAATTATGGACCAGCAGAGTAACCGCGGCGCATGCACACCGAACACATTACGCTGGTCACGTAGGCCGGGTGCGGGGGGCGGGTAATCATTCATGATTGCCGGGGAGTTCCTCAATTACACCGCCATGTTTGCATTGCAGACATTTTGCTTAATTACTAATTATTTATTACTTCTGGTGGTAGACTTGAAGGTCGAGCCTGATGCATTTGGATGCATTCGAATATAATTTACACTCAGCGCAACCCAACTTGTGTAAATGATACACTTTCTAAACGTATAATAAAAATGTATTATATAATATATAACATTGTACACATATAATATACTTTTAATTAACATTAAATATTTTGATCAGATAAAACATATCAAATGCTTTGTGGAGGTCTATCGCTTCCACAATCTGAACGCACTTTAAAAATACATAGGTGCAAAATGGGGCTCTCATCAACCTTACAATAACGCGGGTACAGACCGAAAGATACACAACAATACAACGCATAGCTTACCAGACAAGTTTATTAACCTACGCTTCACGTTGTAGAATATTTACTGCTTATACATATATTCGTAACAGTGCTTCAAGCATTAATGAACGTCGTCTATCGTAAGTAATCTTTCATTGTTTATTCATCTCTATCAACGCACGTGCATACGCAACTCCGTGTAAAATTTATTTGGCGGCACTCGAACACTCATACACAATCTTCTAATATCTCAAAATCTATCATATCTTTATATTAAAGACGACATCATTTAATTCCTCATAGTTTCAACAACCTAAGAGCGTACGTAAGAACGAGGCGAGAATGGAGCTCCAGGACATAAGAGACTCGTTCTATTTTGTCTGACATAGACAGATCTTCTGTCTATGATGTCTGGTGGGCTTCTCCATAGCTCTGTAAGCAATCGAAACATGGATCCTGAGAATGATGATGCCAGATGTGATGATGGCGACGCACTGAAGGCTCTACACAACATGCAGGAAAATAAATCTCTCATACTTTGAGAATGTTCAATCAATGAAAAAAATATTTTTTTCCGTAGATATTATATTAAATAAAATAACATACACTTTGTATGAAACCATGATATCTAAATGAAGACTTGTTATTAGGTTTTTTTTAAATTTATGCATTTTTATATTTTTTATTTTAGATTGTTAACTTTGTTTTATTAACCACTTAATTAATTAAATACATCTACCGGTTTCGAAAAATATCATTTTCTTCCTCAGGATGTCGTTAACTAATCAAAAACATATGTTATATTCTTTCTTTAACATAATCTGTTTTTAAAAAACAATAATTATTAACAAAAATTAATTTAGTACTCGATGATGCAAAATTATTAGAATTAGGAAAAAAAATTAAAATGGGACTTGTGGTTAAATTTAATTGATAGTTCATAATATTTCGATTAGTTTTACACGTTTTATTTATTTCCAACGATTTCAAATTGTTTAATTTAAGACCAACAATGTAAAACAGACAATCCAAAATTTTTAACAAAAGTATTATCATTTTCTAACAAATGATTAGAAAATTCCGAAAAACCATTATTACCATATTATATTTTTTATATTATACGAATTTTGATAAAATTAACTTTTTTTCTTAAATTGAAATATTTTATTTTTTCTGTAAGGAGGCAACTTGTTAGTGGAAAGGTGAGTAAGATATGCTGAAGTAGGTGATCCACACATCTTATACTGTCTGATGAATCTATCGGTGGGGGTTGAGACAACCCCGTCTCACCCTCACAATATATTTTTATAAAAAATACCTTTGTCAAATTTCAAGTATGTACTTGCGTTAAAATATTTATACACTCATATATATTAAACAGGTTATAAGGAGACAATCAATACCGTATCAGAAAATATTATTTTTGCCTTGTTAGGGTATTTTAATTGTTTTTTTCAGTTACTCTGCTTAAGGCTAAATAACTAACGCATGAAGTGAAGATACCGTGTTTTGCTGCACCCATAATCGTTTAATAATTTTATACCGAGAATGGAAGGCTGCTCTTCCAAGGTGGCTGGAATGATTACTTGAAATTCCTTAACCAGATTTGTGCCAGGGTCCATTATTTCTAACGGCTTACACATTATGCACAGTCGGTGGCGTTGAAAGCTAAGAAAAGTAGGTGATGCTGGTCTGCAAACTCCGTGAAATTACTATAATCTAAAACATTTAATGCCTTATTTCACTCAATCACTGTCAAAGTAGATACGGTTCGCGCTGATACTTGATTTAATGGAAAATTTAAACACTATGTGATTTGTGTTCATTTAAAAGCTGTCACATCTATGTTATTGAACATTAAAATGTATTAATATGAACCGTAGTAATTTTTGAAATGAAACTTTTATCAATCCTCTAGGCAATGAAATTTGAAACGATAACATACTTAGGTATCAGGAGAACAAACAGTTAAAAGATATGTTAATTTGTCCCTTCGATTAGTTTGGAGTAATGTAAATGGGATGGCAGCACATATTCTTATCAAATTTCGAACATAATTAAAAATAAATATATATATATATATATATATATATTTCATTTTATTTCCATCAACGTTCTTGTAGGCTTTTACGTAAAAATAAAAATGTAAATATAACAGTACATTTTTAATTAAAATTTCAATACAAGATTTTAAATATAAAATAAATTAAAAAAACTAAGTGTAAATATTTTCTCATTTCAGGTACGCTCCTGCAACGAAAAATGTCAACGAAATTCAACTTGTTACCGAGCCGACGCATCCGCGATATTGGCGAGTTAACAGCATAATTATTTCTGTGTATCTACAAAGAACACTTCATATTGTCTCGTTTGAGTTGGTACTTTATACGAAACTATTTGTATCAACTCAGGGCAGTCCAACACGCTATTGATAATTTTATATAGATGTACTATACCGCTCACATCTCTTCTACAGGCTATTTTTTTCAAATGAAGTAGTATCAATATCTATCTTACGCCCGTTTTTAATAATATGTAAACAAAATAATGGTATTTAATAATGTATTAAGTCCATACGAAATTCCAGAACTACTAAAAATGACCTATTTATTAGTTACGATACTGTAAGTAAGAGGGATTGATATATGTATATATATCCTAATGTTCACTTTCTAATAAATATGATAATATCGATAATGGTAATTGGTAATAATGGTTAAGACGTCTGACTAGAAATTAGATTAGCTCTGGAAGCATGTACAGGGTGTAACAGATCTAGTCCACAATATTTTATTATAAATACTAATTAAATTATATAGATATACTTATAAAATCAATTTTATCGAAAAATATTGTCGTTGCGCGGGATTCGATAATTTGTCGACAAAAATACTGTCGTTGCAACATAGTTTGTAATGCGTCTTTCCCGGATTGGAAAAGATATACAGATTCGAATTTAATTAGTATTTAAAACATCACAGACCTGTGTTTTGAATAATTATAACTTCACAATTAGAATGTGTTCTCCTTAATAATATTATATTTTTTATCTATTATTAATCGTGTTCAGAAACACCACCTGGATGTACACCATTTGCGTCTTCTCTGAACTAGACTCTGACCACAACCCCGTATTTTTACAAATATATGACTTCAAAAATCCCCCGACAAACCCACACCGCTGAAAAATCCACTGGCCCAACTTCAAACATATATACATTAGAAGAAAACGTTAAGAGTCCCACTGTCAATTTCAAATTAAAGCGTGCTCAACCCAACAGATGACGCTTTCCCCAGTTTACTTTCATCAGTTATGTCTGAAGCATCCCTTCCTGCTCGGCAAGCCAACTGCAACCTTCTATATCCAAGACCTCATATGGCGTAGGAACCGAGCCAGGAGAAACTGACAAAAGTTCCAAACTCCGTATCAGAAAAGATTAGCCAATAAGCTCCTCCCACAGATCCGTGCTGCACTACAAACCCACTTCATCGATGTATGGCACGCAAAGTTAGATACTTTAAACAATTCAAATTTAAATAGCAACCACGATAAAATGGCGTTGAAAATGTTCAAGGAATATGTGCAAATTCAATGCTGTTACGGAAAATATTATTGTATGAAATTTTTACAAAATCGTGTTAAGCTTGAAGTCAATATTTACGAAATTGTTCCATTATTAATCTATATCTAAATCATCTAACAAAAAATAGCCTGGTCACTAGAAACTCGATGACCTATATTTTTTTGTATTCAATATATAATTTGAAATCAACGAAATATTTCAATTAATCGAAATAATTGCATTATAACGATTTTTTTAAATACTCATATCTCTGACATGGTTGAGATTAGGCACATATCTCTTGAACATTTTCGACTCGGAATTTAGTCAGGTATCCGCCTATAAAGTATTGTGAACTAGGTCTGTTACATTCTGTATATAGGTTCGGTTGCTAGTCTGCATATCTTTGTGGTTTTTTAAAAATATGTAACAGATCATAAATATCTAACATTTTTTTATATTATGCAACATGCCAATAACGGTGGTACACACAGTAATATTTAGCAAAGACATAAACCGCTTTTTTCCCCAAATATTTTCTATTTATCGATTGATAATAATTACATTATTTTTTTGCGGCATTATCGTATATTATCGCTTTGTCCAATAACTCATTGCATTCTTTCGTGAGTCGAGAGCATCACAGAAATGCACACGACTGGTTTACTTTCATTACAAACAAGTTTTGAGATGTACATACAACGTGGTACTCGCACACGCGCCGGGCTATTGACAAATTTTAATTGGTTCTTTGTTGGAGAAGCTCAGTGGCGTAGCGGGCGTCCCGGGAGATCGAAGGGGGCCCGGGATCTACCCAAACTGTCAAAAATCACATTTTCAATACACTTCATTTAAAATTGCTATACATAAATATGCGTTCAGCTATTAAAAACATGACTAAAATGGACAATAAAGTTAGTTAATTAAATTTTTAGTTTTAAACCACTTCATTATTTGATTTCAATGCCGATAAAATCAGCGTTTATTTGCAAAATAATTTTCTTTTGAAGCTTGCATTAATATAAACATTTTTAAAGTAATTAATACACTAGGAAGTACTTTAAATATTTAATACTTAATTTTATTTATATGCAAGCCTGTTAGCTAGGTACATATAAAGTACTTGTCAGTTTACACTAAACTAGTTTTAGATGAACCCAACCTTTTTCAGGACAATATAGTATAGACTGAAAATTAAACATTATATTATTTTAACAAATAATAGATATCTCATAGAGACAAAGTATATGGAAGTATGGGTAATATACACAACTTTCGAAAATTTGATAGAAAATTGATGGGTGAGTATTGGTGAACGATATATTTATATAAAGCGAACACTTGAGCCAAGTGAAGACAGGTCGTAAGCCCTGTAATTACACATACTTCCATATATTTTCCACTAAATATAATAAAAAATGGCTTCCTATCTATTATTTGTTTAATAAGAGTGCCTTTATAGGTGAAAATACAGTAATTGTGTTCTTGAACATATTCAAATATTGCTAATTATATAATTTAATTATAATGTCAAGCTACAGCGTGTTTGATTTCTTTTAAAATTTATATTATGTGTGACTGAACACAATACGTGCATAAGTATCACATTACATATATTTAATTAATGGAATTTCTTGAAATCATGATTTCTGAAGCAGTCATATTCTAAATACCTTTGTTTTAAGAAAACTGACAATATTATTGCGTATGAGAGTGTTTCAATATTTTGTAATGTTCTTCCTGGTAAGGCAGTTAAAATATTGAAGGTAACGAATTATTTTTCTGTATTACATTTAAAATTTAGAGTCGGTACAATATTTGTAAGTATTTATAAGATATTTAAAAATCTAATCACTAATACATAATTTCATAAACAATAGATAATGCGTCCCTTCCGCATTCCCATTAAAATCAACCCCTCACCCTCTCGTGACCACACTCCGTAATCCGCTAGTCTGTGATTCATTCTTTGATTTATACTACCGAGAAATCAGTTATCAAAACGTGCACCATAATAGGCAAAGTTAATTAATTGAGCTATGCACCTGAAGCATCTGAGTCAGTGGCATTTCGTATCGCCAGATACCAATAAAAAATATATGTTCATAGGACCTATAAAAATAATATTTAGTAAGAAATTATTAGGTTTTTTATACAACACTTAATATTAAATAGTAGCCCCAAAACATGTAAGTTAATACAATATATTAATTAGGAGAACACATTCTTATTGTGAAGTTGTAATTATTCAGAATAAACGGTCTGCGATATTTTAAATATGAATTGAATATATTAATTAGACAGATATACATATAAAATCAATTTTATAGAAAATATTGTTGTTGCGCCACCGGGATTCGAACTTGGATCTCTTTCCAAACCAAATTTGTCGCTAAAAATATCGTGCTGTAGCATAGTTGGATAATGCACCTTCCCCGGTTTGGAAAGAGATCCAGAATCCGTTCGAATCCCGGTGGCGCAACAACAATATTTTTTGATAAAATTGATTTTATATGTATATCTTTCTAATTAACATATTTACTTCATATTTTTCAAATATTTATTTAATCTATTTTTCTACGAATTCGAAGCATTTTAAAATCATCAAAAGATGTCATAATATAGTGCAAGTTTAACAATTTAAAACTATTAATTTGAATATTTTGTTTATTTGTCTCTGTAATCTCAGTTTTAAGATCATTAAAAACTATTTTCCACATATATTAAAATTCTCTGTATTAAGGAACTTTTTTGGCATACTATAACAGTAGCAGTCTTTCTAATAATGCCTATATTGTCTTAATTGTTGCAAATAATAATCAGATTATTATTTATTCATTAGTGTAAATTACTGTATCTAAGTTATGACATTACAAATTGTTACTGTATCTAAGTTATGACATTACAAATTGTTACTGTAGCTAAGTTATGACATTACAAGTTATGACATATTCTATTGTTTAACTTCTGATATAAATGAAAAATATAAAAGCACACTTTTTTAAAAAACGCGAAAAGATTAATTAGTATTTAAAGTCCTCCCCACATATCATTAAACAATACCGACAATAGAACGTCCTGGTTAAAACTTAGATGCAAAACTCACTCCTGAATGCACAAGGACTTTGACGGATAGAAATAGGTAGCATCAGATCATCTATGCCATCATTCGTCAGTAGCTGCAGTTCCATGATCACCATAGCTCTCATTGAGAGTGTAACGAAGATGGAGTGCAGTTTAAAGTTATAAATATTTATATATCACGACGTATCTTTCTGATTTTTACACTATTAATAATAACATAGATCCACAAATTTAAATAAAGATAAATTAAAATATTTAATGCATACGACATACACATGTACTGTAGACATGTATGTGGTAAACACATGTTTTTTAGCCAACATGCATGCCTTTGTTTATATTAATTATATAAATACATATAAGACAAAATGTGAAGTGAAAGATAGACAATAATCGGTGACTAGCAGCGGAGCGGAGAGGAAGGGTGAGGAGAATGAAATTATGGGTTAAGACATCAATAACACATGTAGATAAAATAGTAAGGTTATATTAAGAATGTCAATTTCAGTCAAATTATTAATATTTGTAGGGGACAGCGGTTCAAATTCAGCGCTGTTCCCAGCCTGCACCGACACTAGCGACATCTGCACTCAATACCTAGCCTGCGGCAAAGTGCTGCCACCACAGTCTAACCTATCGCTCATCGACGACACGTCTTCCGTATACACGCATGCCTTCTGTTCTATACTCTGTCATAATAAACAACAAATGAAGGAATTTTGGACGAAAGAAGTTCTACTTCATGGTATTATTCTGGGTTAGTCTTAATGCAAAACTCGATAGATCCACGAAGATCTGACAACGACCTTTTATATAAAAATATTAAAAATAAACTTTATTCGATATTTTGTCCCGGGAAAAATTATTCTACGGCACTGAGTTTGGTAGATGAAAGATACGAAGATACTTGCATGAAGGGGTCGGCGTATTTGATGATAATGGCATAGGGAACCTCTTCCATCATACAATCCAATCAACAGTGACACAGCATCCACATCATCTCGTCAATAGTATCTTCTATCAGTCAATATTTTTTGAATTGGATGAGATGACAAGAATTTAATTCAACTATGCATTATTTGGAAGTCACCGCTTGGAATACATGCTTTATAATTATATAGATTCTCCGACAATAGCCGAGTTGTGTATGAGAACTTTCCCAACATTAATGCGACGAGATGACAGATTGGATACTGAAAATGTAACTACCGAGGAACAGTTGATTAGACATGAAATTCTTAGAAATATTCACTGTACCATGAAATCATTTAAAATAAAATACAGTGGGGTAAATACTCCACTGCGTTTAACTTGTATAAAAATCGTATTGAAAATAGGAGAATTAAGCGAATTTTTTTGCATAAATTTAACAAAATTTTGACCAAGCACGGGGTGAAGGAACCACATCTGAACGAACACGAGTGCTGCAATGGTTAAGATGGAAAAGTTTAGGAACAAAGAAGCATAGAACGTAACGGCCGTAAGACATTTTCGACTTGAGACAATTATACGGATTTTGATCCCGTGAGTTTCTTTGGAGATAACTATCAGCTTTTGTAGTCATCCTGCGTCTCACTTCACGCTCATTGTACGTCAAATAAATTGATAAACAAGAGGCCATTTAAACATAACCCTGAAGAACTCTTCAAATCCTTTCAAGTTTTAAATACAACTGTTTACCAGAGCAATCCTAAGACTATTTAAAAATAAAATTAACTTCACATCCACGATCCGATTCAAAAGAAAACCTTAGGAAACTTTTCAGTGCCAAAATACTAAATTTGATCATTGAACTTTCTTGTTTTGTGCGCCGCGTATATTTAATAAATTTCCACTAGACGTGATTGACGAATTTAAACCAAAAATAACAAAGCGGTTGCTTGATGGGGGTAGAAAGCAAAATGAAACTAATCTTCATCATTTGTGCTAACCCAGAAAAAAATCTTTTTTTACAATAATAGTTTATAACTTCTGATTGTACACTTTTAAAAACTGTACAAGTAATCGCATTAGAACAGACCACGTCTAGTAAAGTAACTAACCTTTATTTTCTTATATATTAGTATATGCTACAAAAATAAATAATTAAAATAAAACGTTCGTTATTCAAAATATCAAAAGTGTACACGGTACTGAGATCGATCTCAGCTAAATCCCCGAGATTACATCTTCAAATCTCCTTCCGGGCCTTTAAATTATCTTTAATTGAAAATGATGATTAAATCGGCCATTACTTTTGGAACGACCTCGTATTATCATTCCTTTATATAATTTTATTATTGTAATTTAAAAGAATTGAATACGAACTGGTTGTTGTAATTGACAAAACATTATTATTAAAAATACTGGTTTAATTTCAAACAAAAAAAAAAATTTACCAGAGCACCGGAAGACATCACTTACAATATTCTACATACGGTATTAATTTTTTAATCCGCGACTTCTGTGCGTTAATATTAAAAAAAAAACAAGTATATGTAATCCGCACCGATCTTAAATTAGCATATATTAAATAAACAGAGCGTGGGCAGGTTTTGATGGAAGACGGCCGATCCTGGGCGGATGTCAGCATCCATAGGAGATGCACATCGGTCCGTCTGAACTGTCACTCATAGTTTAGTGACGTACTGTCGGGCGACCCGGCACTCCCTCGCGACTCGCGCAATACTTCGCGCATGATTCTTAAAAAAGCAATTCAACAATGAAACATCTCCGAAAGGTACATGACGCTGCGCAAGAGTCGCATTAGAGTACCACGACCATAATTATTGACCTCAAAAATATTTTTGTGGTTCGGTACCTAATAAAGTCTATTATTTATTTAATCGTAAAATACAAAAATTGTCGTACAACAAGTGAAAATATTTTTTAGATACGCGGTGAGCAATGTTGTATTTACAGTGTCATTGTATCGTTTTGCAACACCGTGTATGGTGGAAATGATTTTAGTGTCTGTGTATTAGACGCTGTATAATTGCGAGATCACTACCAGAAGGGCGTAATCGTCACAATAAGGGAACCTACTAGTAAGATGAAGCAGCAAGGGATGACCGGTGATCTAGTAACTGCTGACTTTGTGAAGATAAAAAAAAATTCGATGTATAAATTCGAATGATTCATGAAAAATTCAATCTATCAAAAAAAAAAAATTTGTCGGGAGAATGCGTTACCATTTCTATACATTAAACATTTTTTAAACTTATAAATGTAGATTTCTTTAAATGAGACATCTATTATTACTGTCAACTTTATGAAGAAAGAAATGAGGGAAAGAGGAAAAAGAAAAGAGAAAAGACGAAAGAAGAAAGAATAAATAAGAAATTAGGAAATAATGTAAAGCTGATCTTAATATAATGAGCAAGATTAAGAAGGGATGAATGATGAGAGAATAGTAAGAAAAATATATAACGCATGTGTTGATGGCACCAGAAAACTTGGCACGACCGGGTAAACCAGATACTGGGAGATAGTCCTGTTAGAAGCCACAACGGTCGTCGAGCTTGAATGAGAAGATGTATGAATGTGGATAAAGCGAGAATTGTGTGTCAAGACAGCAGAATGTGGCGCTATATACTCTCTGCCAACTCCCGCGAGGAAACGGTAAGTAAGTAAATAACTTTATATTTTAATTATAATATTAATTAGAAAGATATACATATAAAATCAATTTTATCGAAAAATGTTGTTGTTGCGCCACCGGGATTCGAACCTGGATCTCTTCCAATACGGGGAACGTGCATTAACCGTTTATGCTACAGCACACAGTATGTTACACTTTTAAAATAGATATATCTATCGTTCCATAATTTAAATAATAAGAATGTCCTTAATAACTGTATATCTGCATCAATCGCAAAAACCTTCGAGTAGTGCACGCCGGGATCATTGAAACCGTTAGATTTTTTTTAAATTAAGACTTAACGGCTTTTTAAAACTCTTGTCACAACATTAAAAAATAACCATAAATAATTACAACTTAGATACGACTTAAATCAAATATAGACAGTAAGTCGGTAATATTTATTTGCGACCTCACACGAACCGCGAGAGGTCCAAATTTGTCAAAGTAACAAATTAATCGGATTATACACGTCAGTCTGCGAAGGAGCATTTATTTCAATTAACCTACTATTATATTGATGGGTACATCAATTGTACAGCCGGAGAGTAATTTTCCACCTACGCCCCGGAATGATTTATGACCGGTAACGACCGACATGGACCGAGAAATAAATACTCGCGAGAGGGCGATTTAAATAATTTAGAAATCCCAACGGAGGTTGTACTCCGAAATTTACGAATGGCAGCCGAAGACCCGGAGTGAAGGACGAGCGAGAGAGTGGAAGATGATAAAATCGGTCACTCGGAACCCCCCGGAGGGAGACAGCGGTGCCGGCGACATTCATCAACTCATTTCACAATCTCTGTACAGCCAGCTCGTCGGCATCAGGATAAGTTCGGAGAACCGGTACCCGATGGATGACCTGGTTATTGAGATCTTTCATAAACCGAAAAATATGACTGTTTCAATGAACGGGAAATTCATACACTTCATTAAATACAAGATTTAAATTTCTTTGAATGTATACATAAAATATTTTTATTTTGTAGTAATTAAAAAAATAAAAATAAACAAACATCTCTGTCAGATATTTGAACATTTAAATTCGTTTCATTTGACGTTTACATTAAAAAGCGACTAGAGATAGAGATAGCAATGCAAATTAACTACAATCTTTTAAATGGTAAATCGTAAAAAGATAATGTTTTCTACCGCGCCACCCATCTTAACCACATTCTAGAACGGAGTTTCAACGTTGAGTAATTAAAAAATATCTAAACAAAACATTAAATATATATTTGGTTTGAGGTATCTAATACATATATTTAAAATTCTACTCAGTAAGTGCTTGTCAGAAGATAAGCTTTCATTTGCTTGCAAATGTCGATGGGGTTATTCGTGGAAAACTTAGTGACACGCTGACTGATCGTTTATGATAAATGTAGATTATGAACTATTGACTGACAAAGCAGAAAAACTCAAATGGATTATTAAAGATAATTAAGGATATCCTAAAACTTTATATGGAGCCGAGACTTCAGTCTTATATAGACAAGATCGAACTGTGCTCAATATATTCGAGATATGGTAATGACATCGATTAATTTTGTATAATATATTGGACTGCAAGGTGAAAGAATACCTCCGTTCTTCAAAAACTACATATTGAAGAAAGCTTATGCTCAATATGCTTAAAACGAATTCTCGATTCTTTCGGGTGTAGTGCAATAAAATATAGTTCAGATCGTTATTTTTGATAATTAATAAAAAATAGAGATGCACGTCACATCAATATTCTCATTATATTCAAATAGGTGCTTTGAAAATTGGACTAACTTAACACGAAAAAGATAGAGCGCCTAGAGTGGTTACAGAAATATCCAACTATGTAAACGAGAGGTCAACGATCAGAACCATACTCGACATATGACACGATTGAAAAAAAAAGTTTTGCAATACCTAGTAGCCAATCAGAGATGCTCACCTTGCTCAACAATCAGATAAATATTATGAGAAGAAAGCGGTTTGGATCTGTGGAAAGCTATAGCGTCCACTCTCATCATTACCGCCCGGCGAGGCTGAACGTACCTAGAAAGTACCGGTGCGTGAAACGGAACTCTCATCAGCTTTAACGACGGCATGTGACAACACCAATGCTCGTCGAGGATGTTTCGCTAGCTTCTTTCTTCTTTCTAGACAACAGCTCCAGAAATCGTCTCTGATAACAATTTACACGATAAATATATATTTATTTAATACTGTGTACAAGACGAAGCTATTTTTATTATATTTTTAATATAAATGATATATAGAAGATATGGGGGGTATAGCTTCGTCTCTATGAGATATCTGATATTTATTTAATAACATATATAAAATATAATATAATATCTATAAATAAAGTGTATTTATAGATAAAAATCCAGTAATTCTGTATTCTTGAACATATTAAAATACAGTAGCTTATTTGTATGGATAAACTTCTACTTTGTTGTCTTCAATAAATTAAAGTGTGATAAATTAAAATGCAAAGAGTAAGTAGTTTCTGTTCTCCTAACCTGCCATAACCGCTAAGTCTAAACCTAGCATAACTCACATCTATCCCCATATTGCCGATCCCACACATCCACAAAGTGCAATGGCACAAGACGTTGCGAGCATCCAAGAAAAGTCACATCTGCCGATGATAATAATAATCGGACACGTTTGATCGCTAACTAACCAGCACCGTTTTATGCTAATGAAGGAGTATGGACTATTGACTGAAATAGAGAATTGAAGAAAAACTAATCCGTTATATTGAATTACGAATTCAGTCAGATTACAGGTAGGGCTGGAAGCGAGCCAAAATAACGGGTTATGGTAATGTGGGGTAATGTGTCCGCCGGTGGCCGTGAGACACCGACTGAAGGACAATCGCGGAGAAATACAAAAACACCAAATAGAGTGGCTTCTTGGGAAACGAGGCGTGATCAGAATAATCAAAATGACGCAGTCTAAATATGACACATTGTTAATTACAGACAGCTGGAAGAAATGAGTGAAAGTCAAATAGTAATAATACTGTAAAATTTGTCAATTTGTAAGTAAAACTTATATTGCTATTTCTAAAACTGTTATTAAAACTACAAAACTATGGCATTCGAGGTATATCGTATGATCTACTATGCAACTGTTTGAAAGGCAGAGTTCAACAGATTAAAGTTAATGACTATATAAATGATAAACTAACGGTTAACTGCGGAGTACCTCAAGGTACAGTTTTAGGACCCTTATTATTCTCTACCTATATAAATGACATATATAAGATAAATAGTTTTTCAGGGGAGATAATCGGGTTCGCGGACGATACAGTTATCCAAATCAGCGGAGATATCTGGGAACAAGAACAAGAAGCGATATTTGGAATTCGATCAATTAAAAAATGGCTCCATTGTAATCTAAATGCTGATAATACTAATTATATTACCTTCTCTGCAACAAAAGTAGAGCAAATGAGTAACGAACATAAACTTATCTTGCATTCCTGTGATTATGATTTCGTAACAAACTTGATTTGACAACATAATTGTAAAAACAATATACAAAGATCAACCAAAAAAAAATATTTAGGATTAGTCCTGAATAATAATTTAAACTTCAAAGAACACATAATCCTTTTAAATAATAAATTACGTAAATTTTCATTCCACTTTTATATATCCTTAGACAATATTGTAATTTGCAAACTCTTAAAATGATATACCATGCCATTGGTTGAATCGATATTACAATACGGAATACTAGGTTGGGGCGGAACTTGTCCCATACATCTCAAATCAAAAGATAATATTGAAAATAATTTTACACTTTAATAATGAAAGATTACACAACCAAACAAGTTTTAAAGATTTTCCTGTATTGAATTTATTTTCTTTATATACAAAAAACTGTCATATTTCATTTTTTCAAAGAGGATTAAATAAAAGTTCACCAAATTAGAAATAGGACAGAGACATGTATCACACATTGCTCCTAAGTGTATAACCAACTGACAATATCAATTTAATTAGCAGAAAATATAAACGTTTATATAAAAGAAGTTATAAAATGGATTAAAGCTCTTCAAAATATAAAACCATGTTTTTGACATATTTTCCTATTTATAATCTGATCAATTTTCCAACATTTTTATATTGTATTATTGTATATGTACGTATATAAGATCTTTCTTATTTGGGGTTGCATAACTCTACTATTATTTTTTATTCTTATTGTCGAATATGTAAATAGATAAATAAATTTGAGGAGAAGAAATGATAAGGCGAAATGAATCATTTGAGATGTGGATCAACACATGTGGAGATGAGAGTTACGAAACAAATTACAGATATATGACAAATAGATAGAGACGGTGCTATTTATGGTATATTATATTAAATGGGAAAATATGAAAGTATGAGTAATTCCAGGACTTACGACCTGTCTTTGGCTGGCTTAAGTGATCACTTTACACAATGCAACATTCACCATTCCACACATTAATCAACCTCCATATCTATCTAATTTTTGAAAGTTGTATACATGTTACCATGTAGAAACACTTCTAGTATTAACAACGACTTCACTATCGCCATCTATGGTCTGAAATTTTATATTCATTTCCCTAAAACAGCATAGATGTCATTAATATATAATCTGATATAACGTTTTAAAAACATTTTACCGGAAAAGAATATTGCTTTAAATAATTTCAAAAAATAATTAGATTCTCATTGTAACAAATATGCTGTTTCAGGGAAAATGAATATCAGATTTAGTCCATAGATGGCGATAGTGTAGTGGTATTAGAAGTGATTTCACATATTAACATATATACAACTTTCAAAAATTGAATACTCAGGGAGGTTGATTAGGTGGAATAGTGAACGTTAAACGTGTAAAGTGATCACTTAAGCCTGCCGAAGACACGTCGTAAGCCTTGTAATTACCCGTGCTTCCATATTTTCCCATTAATTGCATTCCCATTAACTGTTATTTGCAGTTTTTTAAATAAATACATTTTAAATTTTAACTGCTCAGCACGTCAGACAGTCGATATAAATTATTTGGGAATTTTCGCCACCACTGAGTTAGACCGTTGTTGCGACTGTGATTGGCGTTCAATTGTAACGATAATTATTAACCCTTCCCAAACCGTGCAGTAACACGGTTCCACCATCATAATTAAATGTGTAATATCTCGATAAATACATGCAAGATAAAATTCATATTTTAGGTAATCCTAAAGAAAATATTAGCGCTTAGTAATGACTAGGGAAAAACCAATTATAAAAAGGGAATTGTACAAAATCAATTATTTTTCCATTCACTCCGTTGTAAAATTAATACGTTGGTAAAAATACCATTTGTGATATGAAAGACAGAGATCACACACTATTTTCACAATGAAAAGAACAACAAACATACAAATATAATTGTCTCTTTCTCACTAATTAAATGAAGAGAAATAAGAAGGAAGGACACATTGTACATGATGCTCTAAATTATATTATTAATCATTTTTTCAATTTTGAATGTTTAGGATTTAGAATAAATTCGTGCCATTAAAGCCATGTAAGCGAATAAAAAGATTTTTTCTACCTGTTGTTTACGGTAACACGAGTTGACAGCATGGCTGCATTCGGGTATTTTATATCACGGTATGGTAAAGGTTAACAGTTTAAATTCTGGCGTACCGGTGATTGCTTGTTTAATTACGAATAATCAGCTATCTTTACAAATCTCACAATTAAAATAATTGTTTTACTCATTCGTTCATTTACTCGTGGTGGACCACGATGGCTTCTGTTGGAGGAGTCATGAATCGAGGAGAACAACGAGTGATGCCCTATGTACAGAAATAGAGAATAAGGAAAAGGACTACATCTGTAACCTGCTTATTCCACCTCCTGTAGTCTTTACTCATCTACTATTATATCTTGCCGCAAATCCATTGTGAACTCAATTAATACATCCGACTGCAATAAATAGATTGTTTTGCATGCAATCTTATTGAGATACTTACGTGGGGGTAGGCAGAGAGGATATAGCGCCACACTCTTCTGTCCTGACGCACAATTCTCGCCTCATCCACATTCATACATCTTCTCATACAAGCTCGCCGATTGTTGAGGCTTCTAACAGAACCATCCTCCATTATCTGGTTTACCTGGTCGTGCCAAGTCTTCCGCGGACGTCCTCTATTTCTGGTTCCATCATCACTTGCGTTATATACCTTTCTTACCATTCTCTCCTCATTCATCCTTTCCATATGACCAAACCACCTAAGTGATCCTTTCTTAATCTTACTCACTATACTAACATCAGCTTTACATTCTTTCCTTATTTCTTCATTATTTTCTCTCTCTCATTTCCACTGCATTCAGTCTACTTTCGTTCCTTTTCTGCCAGCTCCAGGCCTCACTTCCATACATCAGTGTCGATACCAGGATTCCATTGTGCACCGCTAGTCTCGCCTCGGTTGACAAATTCCCGTTAGATATAATTCCATTCAAAGCGCCGTTTACTTTATTCCCTGCAGTCACCCTCCTTTCGATATCATTCTCAGCCTTTCCGTTTCTATCAAACATACTTCCCAAATATACAAACTCATCTACTTGTTCCAAACATTCATTACCTACAAGTATTTACTTTATATACTTTAACTATCTTATTGAGATACTTGAAGTATATATAATAATATTTGTTTACAAAGCCACCCATTGAGTTTCCGTCCATTGTACAGTATAATCTTCACAGCACGTAATTCTTAATATCAAACGGTAATAAAATATAATTATATCGGTGTCCATGTTGGATCGTTACCCAGGAAGATTCAATACCAAACTACCGAACTGCCATTTTTTTGTTTGTTTTCGTTGTAGCACGATCGCGGCTGTTACATAATTTCTATATCATTATTAAAGTATTCTCCAAATTAAATAGTTAATTTTCTAATTTAATTTAATAATTACTCTGCCGATACAACAGGTTTTTATTCCGGATTATTATAGGTCTCGATGTGGTTATCAAATTTTTAAGTAGCAATTTTTATGTGTATAGAAATATTTTATCGACGGCATTAATTACTGAAATAATATTGACTTCATCATCATCATCAGTTCTGTGCCTTCAGCCTTATCGAAATAAATTCTGTTTTGATTAAATTTAAGAATATACTGAATCTAACCGGATATTTGTTTGCGTTAGTTGCACTATAATATACTATTTTTTGAAACATCGATAATGCCGATCGTTTTTTGCTAGTTTAATTGTATAATTTAGAAGCTGGCGCGATACAGGCATCTGCCTAGTCCGTCAGCGACCGGTCGTTAATCGCTTAATGTAAATGTGCAACAAGAATAATGAAGTATATCCAGAAATGTGTCTGAATAAGAATCAGTTGCGGGCTAGCAGGGTTGTCCCCTGGCATGGTTCCGCCCTTAGGCAAGCTAAAAAATGGCGCCCAAACACAATTATTGACATGAAATATTGAATTTTTGTAAGATGTTATTAAAACTTTAGATAAAAAAAATTCTCGATGACGTAAGACATGACTCTTGATATTTATTTTCACACATATAAGCATTGTACAGCAACAAAAAAAAAATACAGTTTGTTAAATATATTACACAGATTTTAAAATGTATTGCCTAACTAGGCACGCCTGTTTTAGGGCAAATTGGTAAATAAATTACATTTCACAAAATCAAATAACTCATTGAAGGTTAACAATCAAACAGAATACGTAACATACAAGGCAAGTAAAATGTTCTGAATAATTACAACTTCACAATAAGAATGTGTTTTCCTTAATAATAAATACGTTGTATCAACGTGTCTAAAATTTAATAAAAACAGCTTTCCAAAAATGGAACGATAGATGTATCAATTTGAAAAGTGTAACATATAAGTTCGAAAATTTGTATTGTAGCATAATCGGTTAAAGCATTTTTCTAGGATAGAAAGAGGTCCAGGTTCGTAACCCGGTAGAAACAATAATATTTGATTGATTTTATATGTATATCTTTCTAATTAATACTTATAATACACATTTCGGTATTTTAGATTTTTTGTATGTTTCTTATCATCTTAAATTTTCCAACCCCTGAAAATGGGCATTGAAGGAATAATTTTTCCCTATCTTTGAAGGCACCACGCACTGGCGGTTTCATTCTTCACCAGGACCGAAGCCAGCGTTTACCGAGTAGGTGCAAAACCGCTAAACGATTGAGGAGACATTCTTAGACAGCCTGTCAACTGCACGCGGTCTTATATCGTTATTAATATACGTTCCCTTTCTGACGATCAGCAAATGTATGGATTGACTTCATCGGACATTGAATGGCGTAGCTTCTTGTACAAATGCCGACCGGACTGTCGATAGAAAACTTTTCATTGATAATCATAATCATATGTTACCTACAAGGCGCGAGGAATGTGTCAGGTATCTTCGACCTATGTATCTGATTGAAGTTTTAGATCGAAATATATAATATGAACAGTTCGTGGAATTCGAAACTACAATATTGAACTTGGAATTACTTAAATACGAGAGAGAAATATATTAGCAAAGGAGTAACAATAGATTTATGGTGAGTCGTCTCGAGCAACTGTCGGCGAGACTGAACGCACCAGTAAAATCGGCAGAATCGAGCAATTTCTCGCCGGTCTTAGCATCTATCGAATCATTTGGTAAAAGCTCCGTTTCTGGCCTCATGTTGGGTGCCGCGTTTGCTCACTCCGGACCAAAAACGTGTTCGAGTATAAGGTGCAATACTTAATTACTGTAGATGCAATTTGAATACACCATTATACTCCAGAAACAAAAACACAGTCAAAGAGAATAGGCTCCAAAAATGGTATCGGCTGGGAAAGTGATAGCGACTATTTTCTGGGATGGCCATAGAGTATCTTGAAAAAGGAAAAACCATTACAGGAGCACACTATGCATCATTACTTGACAGGCTGAATGCAGAAATTGCGGAAAAACGGCCACATTTGCAGAAAAAAAAATTGCTTCACCAAGACAATGCTGCCGTCTCACACCTCAGCGGTTGCCCAGGCGAAAATCTACGAATTACGGTTTGAACTACTTAACCACCCTCCTTACTCACCAGATCTAGCCCCAAGCGCCTTTTTTTTGTTTCCTGAGCTAAAGGTTGCGCTCGGAGGACAGAGATTTTCGTCAAATGAGGAGGTCATCACCTTCGTAAATAACTATTTTGTAGAGAAGGACTCCAAGAATTATTTAGATGGGTTAAAAAGATGGGAGCATCGCTGGGTGATATGTATAGACTTACAAGGAGACTACGTAGAAAATAAAATAAATTTGTTAGGTCGGAAACGTTTCAGATAACCCTCGAATTTACCTTTTCTACCAAACATTTTATCACGTACCCGCACCAACACCAGAGTGGTAACTCAAGACGAGCTACCATTCTTCATCACTCTCTTCTACCAGCATACATCACACATCTAATCTCATCTATTTTTCACCTCCCAGCTGACATACCCTTAACTTCAAAAGATTAATCCTGTAACTGGGGTAATTTGAGAATTCTCAGTACCTGCGTTCTATTTTGAAAAGACCCATCATCAGAGTTGGTCCCGCTGATGAGACAAACTCATTTGCCAAATCGCGAGTCAATTAATAAAATGTTGTTCCCTGGTTCCAATAAAAGAATTCAATCTTCCAATCTGAAATTATAGATATTATACAACATCGTCCTGTATAATTTTCAAGTTCTAAAGACCGGGTCTGGGCGCACTAATAGTTCACTGGTTTCTTCATTTTATCCAAAAAAAGCTCTCTAATGAGCGGTTTCCATTCATCGAGAGCCATGTGCTGCAGTTCTGGCCACCGAAGAAGATTTTTTGCCGAATGAAATCGCTGTCATATTATCGATATTCAAAACATCAAACAGTGAACCAGTCCTGCACAAAAAATTGCAGATCAAATCAATATAATCAAATCAATCAATAGAATATATAGAAATTCTCACTGCAACATACATACAGATGCAAGTTGATTCAAGATCGATGGGCGGCCGTTTTAAATAGCGAGCTTCAATGTTGAAAACCTAATTTATTATCAAAAAAGGGATACGGTTTATCACAGTACAACTGAACTCTAAGAAAGAAACAAATATTCAATCCAGCATTTTCTTTCGATTCAAATAATAACGTAATTTACCGTTTCGGTGACACACGTGCCACTTGGCTTCTTCTTCATCTTTCCATTTTTCTTTTTGTAAGAAATCACAAGGACGTTCTGTCCTGGATGGTTTTCTGACTTACGTGGGAAGAATTAAAAACATGATTTACGAAACCGTATATGCAGAATTTTTTTCTCATTAAATGGCCGAAATGGTTCTCGAAACGTCAATTAACAGATAATATTTTTGTGATAAATCTTAATTTACCACAGATCCCCTTGGCGTTATATTCTCTGATTACTGTCTAGTTTCTCGAGTCCGGATTCCTTGTAAGTAAAACTTTGATATTTTCTGGTAACGATATTAAGTTTATTTAAACACATTATTACAGTAAATAATAATTATACACTTCAGAGATAGATTTGTTATTCAAAAGAAGCTGTGATGGAAGAGAGCTCTTCCCCACCACTCATCTACTCACTTTCATGACACACACACACACACATATATACTGACAGTTCTCACAATTTTTCTACATTTGGTAGAATAATTTACATGTGATTAGATTTGATGTAAACGCTACTTTGGTAGTTTTTTCTGCTGGCAAGGGGACTGCACACCAATGGCGGTCGGTGAGATTTTGCAGAAGGGATGCTGTACAACATGTTTGTATCTACTTACTATAAAATGTACAAATATAACATATAATCGAGGGATATTAAATGTTCCAATAATTCGGCTTCAAGTATTCAAGCCAAACTGTCAAAAATGCGTCACACAAACAAATTTCTCAAAACAATCCGCTCGCTTCGTAAATACGTATGTTATTCTGTGCATTATACCCATAAGCATTAAAGTCGTTTTTTGTACTTCGGATGCTGTTAACGTATGCGTATAATTTATCGAACAGGCGGAACTGAATATCGAATATTTTCAAACATTGTGGATACGGAACGAATGATAGAATCCACTGTTGCTGGTATCTGTATCTGGCGATTCATAGATGTTAAAAAGTTGAGAATGTATGTATGTATATGTATCTAGAACACAAGGGGTGCGGAGTATCCAAAGCATGTATGAATCACACACTTCTTCTTCTTCTGTCTCATCGTGAGATGCCCGACATAACAACATTCCTTGTCTCTTTGGGCTAAAGTTTTCAGAACTTTTTTTTGTTGATAATTATTGTATCTAATATTACTAGATACCTATAATAGTTACTACGCGAGCGTGATACCGCTAGATTAAAAAAAATGGTAGTATGAATGACTACAAAAAGGAATAAATCATTTCTAGCGTATGTTGTACACTCCGAACGCCCGGGCCGTAAATCACCGGACATAACACTTTCGACGATAATAGATATACTCATATACACGTTGCAAAGCTGATCTATCGGTTGACCCGCACTACAAAGTTCACCTTTCAAAAAAAAAAATGCTAGTATGATGTACCACAGCCATAGTCGTATTACGATGGGAACTATTTTATCAATTTAGATACACCAGTAACCGGTAAAGAAAGAAAAAATTAAATGACAGAAAGAAAGAGAGAAAAGAAAAACAAAAAAAACAAAATTTGTTTCAATTAATTTTAACGTAGTATTATAATAGTCAGTGCTTACTTTATACTGTAGATTCCGTGTTGGGGTTCGGTACCTATTAATGTATTCATGTATAAAACTGCCCCCAAATCAGTTAGTTCCTTTTGGACTTAATTCGTTTAACGAGCAATAAAACAGCTTTAAAATTTAAACAGAAATATTTCATTATTAAAAAGAACACATTTTAATTGTGAAGTCATGTTATTCAAAACATAGGTCTGTGATATTTTTTTAAAATACTAATTAAATGTATTAATTATAAAAATATATATTCATCGAAAAATATTGTTGTTGCTAGGGAAAATGTATTAACCGATTACGCTACACCAACACAGTGCATTAACGACAAATTTTCGAATCTGTACACTACTGTTTTTAAATTGATACATCTATTGTTTCATTATATATATATATTTTAGGGAATCTCAAATACTTTTGTATGCAATCCGATAGTATTTAAAGAAATATTTCATTGTTTTATCAATGATTACTTAAGTACATACAGGGTGGCCCAAAACAAGTGAAAACATCTCGGAACACATGAGTTATTTCAAAACATAATATAATTAATTATAATTCTTAATGTCATTTTTTTTGCACAATATTTAGCTAATCAGAAGTCATCAAAACACTCCACATTGGCTGTTCGGTGACCACATGCCTTGCTCGATGAAATTAACATTCTCACGACGAAGAAAGTTGATTGTATTTCTGGCTGTGTGAGATGGAGCTCCGTCCTGCCGTAATGTCTAGCTATTCTCCAGGCTTTGTTTTGATACTCTTTGATCATATTTTTGATCGGAATACGATCTTCTGCGGTGATTTTTGTCATTCTGGGCAACAATTTGAAAAAAAAAAACAAATATGAACAATGTGAAAATTAATAATCAAAGATGGCGACTGGAAATTATCGAAATAAAACGTAATGTAGGTAAATAGGTAAGTAATTAAGTTAGTAAACTATTTAAGCTATTGTTGATATAGTTAAACTAATTTTGATGCAATCACATGAAATGTTCTCACTTTTTTTGCGTTACAGTTATAGTAAGGGTGCCGTTTTTTCTCCTCGAATGGTGCAAATTATTCAGGGCTGGATCTGCACGTGTGTATCCGATAGTCAAATGAAACGTAATACCCCTCAAGACCGGCTCTTCGCAGAGCGTTCACTTAAAATAATAAATCACCCTATCGACGTGGTGAGTTCAAGCAGCCTATTCCAACTGACCACAGACACATCCGCCAAGGTGAGGTGTGAAGCATAAAGGAATAAGACTCTTGTCCTTGGAGTTGGTTAGTACAATAAGATGCGTGATGGAGATGAAGGGTAATATATCTACATACACACTTGCGCATGCGTTCAATGGATTGCCAGGAGTAACCAATCAAAATGCATCGCTTCCCCCATATTTTATTTATGACTTTCTGAATGTATTTGATTCGGATGTAGTGTCATTTGGAGAAAGAAAAATTCTAGATGTTTCTAATATGTCTAAGTTAAGATTGCTTAAATGTATTATATATATTCTACAACAGTACGTCAATATATATTCATCAAGGAGAAGACATTCTTATTGTGAAGTTGTAATTATTCAGAACATAGGTCTGTGGTATTTTAAATACTAATTAAAAGTATTAAGATATACATATAAAATCAATTTCATCGAAAAATATTGTTTTTACGCTACCGGAATTCGAACTTGGATCTCTCTTTCCAATTTGTTCAAATAATGGAAAGACAGATGTATTAATTTGAAAAAAGTGTAGCATATAGGTTCGTAAATTTGTCGTCAAATATATAGGCGCTGTAGCATATTTGGTGATGCATTTTACCCGAATTGGAAAAAGAGATCCAGGTTCGAATCCCGATAGCGCAAAAACAATATTTATTTCAAATACTAAATTAATGTATTAATTATAAATATATAAATATAAAATCAATTTTGTCGAAAAATATTGTTTTTGCGTCACCGGGATACGAACCCGCATCCAGGTGACGCAAAAACAATATATTTCGACAAAATTGATTTTATATGTATATATTTATAATTAACACATTAATTTAGTATTTAAAATATCACAGACCGTCTGTTCTGAATAATTACAACTTAACAATAAGAATATGTTCTCCTTAATAACATTTATTTCTTTATAATTAATTAGTATTTAATATATATTCAATTTGAAATGAAGTGTTCATAATCTTTATTACGAGTATTACGACTGGCAAGTATTTTGAGCACCTCTCTTCCTGTTATATCATTCATGTCTCATGGTCATATCGCGTCGCACTCTATGGTGGCAGTTTTTTTCCGTTTCAATGATTGCACTATCAAATGCGACCATAGTCGAATGTCTTTAAGTGGAAATTAAAAATTGAAAATCAATTAAATTTTAGAAGCTAATTCCGACCTACAAGATTTTTAGAGACCAAATTAATATTCCAAAACTAAAATACACTGCAACCCAAAATCACTATATTTATCAAGGCATCAAATTTTTTAACACTCTCCCCATCACAATTAGAAAAATTATAGACTACTATAAATTTGTATCTGAAGTAAAAAAAATGTGTGCACAGACTAACTGAATCATTAATTCTCGTATATACTTCTTTTCTATACACGAGTCTTACTCTCATAGAGAAGAAATAAATTTTAAATGAAATATATATATTATTATTCCTATTATTCTAAAACTGTATTATATTTTCTAATATTAAAATAAATTTAAAAATATATATATCACAAAGTTGATGCGTATGAACACCATTTGCACAATTCTAGGGAGAGCAATATAGAATACATCTATCGCCGATTGTTTTTCTGCCGGTGTGAAAAGAATAGAGTTTACAGTTGCCATTTATTGTAATCTTCATTAAAATAAAAAACATTTTTTACAATCATGACTTTGATCCTTGTATTCTTATTTCTACTATATTGTGACCTTGAAACAGCAGGTATCATCTTCATAAATTAAAAGTGTTATAAATGTGTCCAATTTCCAAGTAAGTTTAAGAAATATCAAGAAAATAAAGTAATATTTTAAAAGCACCGTTAGAACAACTGTTGATTTAAATACAAATACAATGTGTGAGTTATTTTATGAAACGTGTCAGAAATCAGAATATTAATTTAGTAAAAATTTCACCTCGCGGACGATGAACCAAACTCCGCCAAAGAAATATAAAAATTAATATTCATTATTATTCATTTAAATTTTAGATGACACTTTGTTGTTCAAGGGCACGACGTGGTGTGGAAAGTGGACCCTCACGCCTTAATAACTAGTGATAACCTCAAAATCACTAACCGTGAGTCAATCACTGATATCTTTGAGACACACTCACAAGATCACAAGATCGTACCAGAAGAAATTATCACTGAAATACTTAATAATAATGTTAATGAAGACTAAATCAATATGTATAGAGCTTTCATAAGAAATACTAATTAAATGTATTCATTAGAAAGATATACATATAAAATCAAGTTTATCGAAAAATATTGCTGTTGCGATACCGGGATTCGAACCTTGATCTCTTTCCAAACCGGTGAAGGTGCATTATTCAACTATGCTACAGCGACAGTATTTTTTGGCGACAAATTTTCGAACCTATATACCAAACTTTTCAAATGAATACATCTATCGTTCCATTATTTGAAAATTATCTACTTTGTTTTTACGGAATCTTCTACAACTTCACAATAAGAATGTATTTTTTTAAATAATGTATCACTAGTATCAATGTGTCCAAAATTTAATAAAAATTAATTAAATTTAATTCTGGCGTCTGCTATCGGTTTACTCGAAGGTATTCCGTAAAAACAAAGTAGATGGCTATCAAATAGTGGAACGATAGATATTTGTCATCAAAAGTACTGACGCTGTAGCATAGTTGGACAATGAACCTTTCCCGTTTTGGAAAGACATCCAGGTTCGAATCCCGGTAGCGCAACAGCAATATTTTTCGATAAAAATGATTTTATATGTGTATCTTTCTAATAAATACATTTAATCACAGATCTATTGTTCTGAATGATTACAACTTCACAATAAGAATGTGTTCTCCTAATAAATACAAATTATTATTTCGTATAATATTTATTTTTAACAGAGTATAAAACAATAAAGAAACCAGAAGAGTCGGAATGTAAGAATGTGCGTGCAAGATGGGAAGATCGATACGTGGAAATAATACTAAAACAGAATGAATGAAATGCTGCATATGATGTGGACAATACACGACTTTCTCCATAAATTGTATTAAAAACAGTAAATGATATCAATCCACTTAAAATTTTATACATGGCTGTAGTTCGTAGCAATTTAGAATCCAACTCAACTATTCTATAAAGCGCGTGAATTGAAATTAGAAAGGGTTCAGTATTAGAAAGGGTTTATCAACTTCAAACTGTGTATACCCGTTGAACAATTGAATTATGATTTTCTAATGAGCACTCTTCATTTAACTAACTCGTTGTGTAGACGAACTTCAAGTGATTTATTATTTTCATTTAAAATAATAAATGGCATACTGGACGCCCTTAATTTAACTGAACTATACCACGTTCCTGCGTGGAGTACCAGGTCGTCGGCGTTGTTCAATGTAAATGCATCATGATTTAAAAAACGTATCAAATCAATTAAACGAGTAAAATAAATATATGAGTAACATATGAATTTCAATATTAAAAACTAAAAATATAAATAATTATAATTACAATAAATGTTTACATCTTAATTTTGTTTTTTTTTTTTTTAATATACTACTCTCCAGTTAATTTCAGAATCGAACGTCCCCCTTTTTCGCATCTGGTAACCTTACCTTGTGATGAAACGCTCACGAAAGTGACATCATCCACATCATCAATATCGTCATCCTCGTTGTCACCCCATCTCCATAACTCATTACCATCATCACCGTGAAACACGCGCAATCGTCCGCGCCATCGTCCGACGACTCGGGGTGGAGAAAGTAAAAAATCTCGATAAATAAAAACATCCTGTCGGCTTCCATCTCGGGGCGGGCCGGAGAGCGTTCCGTTCCGGGAGTCGTTTGCGCACTTTATATTTTGTACCAGCGTGGACTGATGGATTGATCGCCCGCGCTACATGACAGCTCCCGGGATCAGGTTACGGCCGCCGCTGATGCCGGCCCGGGGTACGCGGAGGATCGGCTAATTTCGAGTGGCAGCAAAAAACGACCCTCGACACGGGGCTAGTCGGTTCGGAATGCGCGCAGACTAAAATAGTCCGACTCATTTTGCGTCAAGTGAAAAATGCATCATTTATGAGACTCATTTAAAATGACAAGTTAATTATTTAAGGGAAATTTTAAAGATATATGCATCTGGGTGTCAAAGCAGAAAGGGGATAGAACTAGAGAAGTTATAGACCCTCTGAAAGCTCCGACGTATTCTTTGAAAACTTAGAAATATGTCCAACCTTAGAACAAGTCTAAATGAAAAGTCAATATGTGAATTAAAACCAGAACATTTCTTAATGATTTTGTTTTAAATGCATCAGATTTTGAATCGTTTTCTTCATACTAAGAATAAATACTAGCGGAAGAGAATAATACTAATCGAAAAGTGGAGTCGAGGTCTATATGTGGCTATATCAAGGTGAGTTGAACCTCTCTTAACCTTCTGTTAACCACATTACTAATGAAGAAGAACTAAAAATGAATAAACTAAAAGCATAAATAGTATGAATGCAGCAGTGAGAAATATGATATCTTAGAACTCATTATACAGGGAAAGATAGAAGGCAGTAGAGCATTGCATTGGCTGCGTTATAACGCAGATTAGCTCAGTGTCCAAAATATTGGTGTTTTTATACATCTTGAAGAATATAAATCAGCAAGCAACACGGTCGCCAACCTTCAATACAATCAACAGAAGAGGGCTCAACAGTCTTCGGTCTTCCAACTGATGTCAACGGAATAAAAAACCACTCGATTACTCTGCTACAAACATTCTTTAAGAGTACCTGACTATCGTTTAACTACTACCTCACCGAGGTGCTGAAGGGCTCCAGCCCTCAGGACACGGCCAACGCGGGTTAACATTCGAACAGAATATTATATTACGTTTACATTACGCGTCGTTTATAAACATATATGTATACAGCGGTAGACCTTGATCTTAAAATCGAGGACGGGCCCTTCAGTTTGAACGGATTCGATAATAATCATAAAGTATGAAACTCTCACAAGCGATCCGAGTTATTGACCCTTCCCAATAATAAATTATTTATAAAATAAAAAACTGACCAACGGCAAGAAACCTCAGAAAATAACATATACGAGAGTTTAATGAATAAGATATGATAAATTTCTACTGCAATATACTAATTGTACTATACTAGATATACTATATATTGTAGAATAGTTAGATTCTGTAGGTACCAAAGACAACGATGGGCAGACCGTGTTGAAAGGATGTGGATATGTCAGATGACAGGGCACAAAAAATGAAGAGGTGGAGTGCAATGTGGAAGAGGACTGGAGAAGATTAGGAGATTCGGGGAACTGTCCAATCTCCACCCATATGTCACAACAAAGATTTATATTATAATACCGATCGCGGTTACTTTAAACTGGAACTGGAACTGAAACAGAAATTGGAACACAAGCTAATTTCATCTACACCTTTTTTGTTCCATATTTAAAGAAAATAAATGTACGAAATCCAGTATTACAGTACAGAATATTGCCTCATGTTAATCCATTTTTTTATATTTAATATCTTATTTTTATTTTATTCGGAAAATATACAGTTTATCAGTAAATAGGAAAATCATAATCAAAAGCTAAACAATACATAAACCAGTTAATTGTTTTCCCAGAAGATACAATATACTTTACACAATGAGAACTATTTAAAATTTAAAAAAGACTATAATGCAGAAAAATGTGAGAGAAAAAGTTGAGAATAAAAATATAAACAGAGAGAATGAATACTAATTAAATGTGAAAATTACAAAGATATACATATAAAATCAATTTGTTGTTGCGCTACCGGGATTCGAACCTAGATCTCTTTTCCAATCTGGGGAAGGTGCATTTTTTTGAAGACAAATGTTCGAACCTATATTACACTTTTTCGAATTAATACATCGCAGATGCCAGAATTAACAATTCATTTTTATTAAATTTTGAACACATTGATACAACTTATATATTATTAAGGAGAACAGGTCTGTGATATTTTAAATACTAATTCACTGACCGTCTGTTCTGAATAATTACAACTTCACAATAAGAATGTGTTCTCCTTAATAAGAAAGAAAAAAGTTATAAAATATTCGAGGGATACGAGAGGGTGATGGGAAAGGAAAATGGGATAGGGAATAAAATCTGTGTGATCAAAATAAAATGAAAAATAAAGGCCATGAAAGTTTATGTATTGAATTTGGATTTAATTGAGGTAACTGTAGTATTGAAAATGTCTAGTTCGTTTAGGTGTGAATTGAAATAAAGGGGTGCTCGGTAGAAAAATGAGTTTTGTTTGGCATTGGTGTTGCAATGTGGAAGATTAAATGTAAGATTAGTTCTGGTTGACCTGGCTGGCACTCGAACGGAATGGCACATGCACATATACCTTTGAGAAACGATATATACGCGCCATTAAAAGTCCAGTTTGTGATCATTCGTACTGTAAATAATTCAGAGAACGAAATGTTTAATGAAAGAATAATGATAATAAAATTTCAGACAATTTGTTCTCTCTTAAAAGAGTATTAAATTATTACTCGCCAAGAGCACGTTTCAAGACTCGACCAAATCATAAATCTTAATTTGTATGTAAATTTGGTGATTTGATGCTAACAACGATCATGTTGTCGTGTGATTTGCAGCGTTCTCTTTCACGAGATTTTTTTTTTTTTTAAATTCATTTCCTTGTTCTTCGTGGCTGCCGGCAGACGAACGAGCGCCTGACGGCCGAGTGCCTGGGTATGTAAATCTCACCTTCGGCCGGCCGATGAAATGTGATATGTGACTTGTACCGTTATTGAAATTTTGAAAAAAATCACACGGTCCCGTGTTTGCTCTGGTCCGGCCGGCGGAGGCAAACTTGAAAGGATGACGACGCCCAACCAGGTATAGTCAAATGCGAGGAGTGATGTGCGCGAGCTTTTTGAACAAAACTACAGCCGGATTGTAAAATGAATGTTAGCGAGAAAGAGACAAAGTTATATTTTTTTTTTATTTTTTTATTTTTTTTATTTTTTTTTGGAGAAACAAACAGTGTAACAATAATAACTGATAATTACATAATATATAAAAATAACACCAGTGAAGTTTCTTCGGAAATTAAATACATAGTACATAATAAATTAAAAAATAGTAAATAGTACATAATTAAATACATAGTACATAATAAACTAAAAAATAGCAGACTGATAAACAAAAATGCTTTTACATAAAAGTAAACACAATAAACTAAAAACTAGTATATATTAATAAAAAAATAATAATATTAATAAACAAAAAGAAGAAAAACAAAAAAATAAAAGAGTGATTTTAAACTGAATATACGAAGAGGAAAGGGTAAGGAGGGGAGGGAAATGGGATGCAATATATACAGTTTATGTTAATAGTTATTGAAAAGTTGGCGTAGTTTAAATTTAAAAGGAAGCAATTTATCGTTGAAAATGTCAATGTTATTAGAAAAATTTACGGCATTATATTTTGAGGTAGAGCGGATAATAAAACAATTTTTTATGTAATTAGTTCTACTCAAATTTGGGTAAAAAAGATTATTTGATCGTGTTTGTCGCGTTGGACAGTTGAAAGTTATTTGTTCTAATAAATAGGGCGAGTCAACTAAGTTATTTAAAATTTTATAGAGGTAGGATAAATCTTGAGTGTTTCTTCTATTTAAGAGGGGGGGTATTTTATGGTAACACTCACTTTCTGAATGAGATTTAATGTCTAAGCGAGCACGTGAATTTAATATATTAAAAAATTTATGTTGGACATTTTCAAGTCGGTCGCTGTAGGTGGAATAATGTGTGTTCCAAACTACCGATCCGAATTCAAGTTGACTGCGTACAAATGAGAAATATAGGATGATAAGAGTAAAAGGGGATTGGAATGGGTTAGACGTTCTAGCAATGAAACCGAGGAGTCTATAGGCCTTAGCGATTACCGACTCTATATGCGGGATAAAAGTTAATTTAGAATCCAAGATGATACCAAGATCCTTCACTTGTGTGCAGACACTGAGTATGTTACTATTAAGTTGATAATTATACGACAAATTAGATTTTTTCTTTGAAAATGAAATGATGTGACATTTAGCAATATTTAGAAAAAGTTGATTTTTTTGGCAGTAGATTGAAAGTCTATTAATATCATCCTGTAGCAGGATGCAATCAGTGGGTGATTTAATTTCTTTGAAAATTTTGGCATCGTCAGCAAATAGTGAAAATTCAGAATTTAAGAAACATTCTTTAATGTTATTAATATAAATTAAGAATAAAATAGGTCCAAGGTGTGAGCCTTGTGGAACTCCAGATGGGACATTTTGGAATATGGAACTAAACCCTTGGATCACAACTGCCTGACTTCGATTTTTGATATAGGAAGTAAACCATCTGTATAGGTCTCCGTGTATACCGAGACATCGCAACTTTCTCAGAAGTATTCGATGATTGATTTTATCAAAAGCTTTTGAGAAGTCAGTGTACAGTGTGTCTACTTGTAATCCTTTGTCCATCGCCTTCAAAATAATGTCGGTAAATTGTAAGAGATTTGATTCTATAGACCTCTGTGGAAAGAAACCGTGCTGATTGGGGATAATTATAGGACGCACACTTGGGAATAATTGATCGTATATCATTTTTTCCATTAATTTACTGAGAATTGACAATTTTGAAATCGGTCTGTAGTTTTCAACATTTTCTTTGTCACCACTTTTAAATATTGGGGTTATATGCGCCTTTTTCCAAAATCCTGGAAAGTGACCATCCCGTAAAGATTTAGAAAATATAAGAGAAATTGGTTTTGCTAATTCCACGGCGCATTGATTCAGAAAGATAGAAGGCAATTCATCAGGGCCAGCACCCTTCTTGGTGTCTAGGTTTTTTAAATATTTTAAAACGATCGCTTCATGAAAGTCGATAGATTGAGTATCGAGGTGACTATATACGTGACAATCATCTTCTGTATCAATATCATGGACGTTTGTGGAGACGTAGACAGAGTGAAAGTATTCATTAAATACTCTACATATATCAGCACCATTATCAGCTTGTTGGTTTTTGTAATAAACACTATCAGGAAAATCTGCGTTTCCTCTACGTTTGTTTTTTACGTATGACCAGAATCTTTTTGGGTCTGTTTTGATTTCTGATTCAGATTTTTTTATAAACTGTTCAAAGCATTCTTTCGCATTTTTTTTCTGTCGCTTTCTCAAGAGGTTGAACGTTTGATAATCAGAGAGGTTACCATACATTTTCCACTTTTTGTGGTAAAGTAACTTTTTTTTGATAGTTTTAATTAACGAAGAGTTATACCAACTGGGAAATTTCGCTACAGATTTAACCGAGATGATTGGAACATGTTTTGATATAATGTTATTAACAATTGTATAAAATGTTTTTAAAACATTTTCCAACTCCAAATCATTCAATCGATGCGTCCAATCAACTTTAGACAACTCATTCCTAATTAATGAGTAGTCGGTATCGTGAAATTTTTTTATAATTCTTGGAGATGGACGCATAGCGATTCCTTTTGTTATCGATAATTCTATGATTAGGGATTTATGATGGGGGTCTTCGGGAGTCAGAGGATCGTTACATTTAAAAATATGGCATGAGGCATTGTTTGTTATCACCAGATCTAATATTCTACCGTTTTGGTTTGTTTGATCGTTATACTGAGAGAGTTCTGTAAATGATAAGAATTCCAAAAGGTATTGGCTGGCTACACTATTACAATTTGAGGGGTTCATTACATTAGATCCATTAGAAGGCAACCATTTAATAGTAGGTAAATTAAAGTCTCCCAGCAATAAAAACATATTATTAGGATGATCGGTTCTTATATCACTGACCATATTGAAATGTTTTAGTAAATTAGAATGGTGATCAGGGCCTTGCGGGTGATAAGATCCACAGACAAAAATGTTTTGATACACCCCGGATGACAATTTAATGTTTACCCAGAGGTCCTCAGCACAGGTATGCCAGGATTCCATAAGCTTTGCATGCAATGACGCTTTGATAGCTATAAGAACTCCACCGCCATATTTAGAGTGATTTCGGTCTCTTCTAAAAATATTGTACCTGTTATCTGCAATTTCACTATTATTGATATCATTACGTAGCCAAGATTCAGTAAGGCAGATGATATCGTATTCGTTATTTAAAATTTGATTAAAGATTTTTGTTGTCTTGGTGCGTAAACCGCGAACATTTTGATAGTAGACAGATAGACTAGCCATCAGGTACAAATTTTATAAAAAAATGAAAATATGTTATAAGAAATTGTGAGGAAAAGTAAAAAGATATACCATACATAAAGAATAAGAAATATTGCAGAAAGGGAAAGGGAGGTAGGGGGGGGAGAGTGGTAATATAATAGAAATAGTTTAACAAAGTGAAAAATAGATCAATTGTAAAATTAGGGTAAATAATCCGTGAGTGACGACGCAGAGTAGGGTTCACATTGAATAATTTGTTTTTAATAAGTCTTTTTCGGAGCGAACTAGTAGAACCGGTGAGGAATCCGATTTTCTCAAAAAGATTCGGCAGTTTTTTACCCAACAATACTGAAAATTTTTCTTTTTAGCGAATTCTTTTGTTTTTTTTAATAGAATTTTATTATCTATGGTTAAATGATCATTCAAATATATGACCGCTTTACGCTAGACTGTAATTCAACGATGCGCTTGTCGTCAGTCGACGCATGGTATCGGTTGTGTACGCCGCGCGCGCGTGTGTCGTTTTAATATATACAGAATAAAAATAAATTTAACAAATTGATAATAATTATGCAATGGAATCCGAAACATAAGATTTTGAATGTGTTTTTTTCTTATATTAATTAATAAAAATGTTAAGAAGACAATCTAAGATACCCGTGTGGTGTTGTCGATCACTGGGCGACGTTGCGAAACTGGATCTGACGGCGTTATCAATTAAAAACATTAATTAGAAATGGTTAAACGGTCGGATGATTCCAAGTCAGGGGCGTAAAATAATACGTGGTCGGATATCTTACTCGGGTGGAGATCTCGTACTCAACGACGCCACGGGTCCCACTGGGCCGGTCGCCCGTATCATAAAACTATAGTCGTACTCGCTTATATCGAGCTTGGATGTAACGCGAATACGGTTACAGCGAACAAATATAAATTATCATTAAAAGTATAAAGATTTGAAGTATAAATAGTGAAAGAGAGAGAGAGAGAGAGACAGAAAACATATAATTAAATAGAACATAAAGGGAGACAGAATATAAACATATAAACGGAACATGAGGGGACGGGAATCTCTTTCGCATATAATTTTATATTCTGTCTCCCTTGTTGTTCTATTTAACTATGTATGTATTCTGTCTCTCTCTTTCAATAGTAATTTTATATTCTATCTGCCTCTTTATGAATATATAAGTACACTCTTTTTGTATTTATGATCAGTTTTAAATACGTCCTGATAAGCTTAAGATAAGCGAAACCGGTTGACGTATAATAAATTTGGTGGTTTCACACAAAGTGATTGTTATTTTATTTAATATAATATGTCAAATCACAAAGTGATTGCTTTCTACGAAAATGTAATATATTTTGAATTCAAATATTTATTTACCTACACATATATAATGTTAAAAATTTTTTTTAAATTACGACAGCTTCAATTTATTATTTTGTTTAATATTATCGATTTAAAAAGCTCTATAGCCGTTTCGGTGATATGTCTGTTTCATAATTACATACTATTTATGAAACAGACAGCTAGTGTTTAAAAGATAACAGCGTTATATATAAACGAAATACATATTTAAATGTGACTTAGATAAAAATAACGCACGTAAAATTTTTACTTTATTTAACAGACAAAATTTTCACACAGTTATAATTTTGAAATTGGAACTCTTTAATGTTGCAGTGCTGTAGGTACGTAATTTTCATTGACTTCGTGCTACGAATGAGTAATACAGTTTTGTTTTTATAATACTATGTAAAAGCACGTCAAAAATGACGGATTTTTTTGACTATCTGGTATCGAAATAAATTATTATTAAGCACATGGGAAGCAGGTATCCATCTGAGTTTGATACGCAAAACTCAATTGTTTCACTTGAAAAAATGGAACGTCCAGAGAGCTTTTATTTTCATATCCAGTCAAGTGATAAAGTGTTCGAAATGTGTATAATGATAGCTATCATGTAATGTAAATGTAGTAAAGGAATTTAATTGTTCGGGTCTTGCATGAACAACGTAGAATATGAAGTAGAAAACAGAAGAAGAATTGGAACCACGAAAAAAGCAAACACATCTTCAAAACACTTCTGCTAAAATAAATAAATAAATATCACAATTTATAAATTGACAATTATTCGCACGGCGGTGCAACCGGGGCACGTGCAGGAAGCCGACTGCAACAGCTGACGGCATCGGCGAGTGCAATGGCAGTACATATCTATATTTAGAGAGATGTGACAGTATTACGCAGATAGAGCCGGTCACACCCAGCCCACTCTCGGCGGTGTCAAAGTTCCATGACCGGTCGGGTCAACTCACCTCTACCTAGAATGCAGATGCCAAATATTTGTTATTTACTGTACCGCATTGTTTATTCGGAAGGATTTCACATACGTTGTCTAAAATTATAATATTAAAAAAGAGAGAACGGACTCTTAAAACTGTATATATCGTCATTATCAAGCTTTGTTTCTCCACTGGATACAAGCCTCCCCCCAAGGATCGCCAAATGTCTTGTAATAAACTTGAATGACGTCGAGCTTATCGTACGTGACGTATTGAATGACGTATTGCAAAATACAAGAAATTATTATTATTTACTTTATTTTATTTATTTATTAAATTAAGTTAAATTTACAAAGTGGACTTTCAAATAAATCATTACGAAGAAATTTGTGACAAAAAATATTACAGGTTAATATGTTTGCGTGAATGTTCTACCCATATAACGAATAGTTTAGGCCCAAAATATTTTTAGTTCCTTTGGCCATATGTAGTATGAGCTCTTGGGCTAATTATATCAAAAACATGGAATTTATTAAAAATTTCGTCAGTGCTCGTTGTGATTGGGGTTTTGAGGATAACTTTTAAAATTATTTTCTGAACTGCTATTATTGTATTAATTGCAGACATAGTCGCTCCACCCCAAGCAATTATACCATGCTCCATGATTGATTGACAGATTGTGCAGTACGCCATTTTGAGAAGTTTTATATTTTAAAATCTTTATTTGAGTAGCTTGTTAGCTCAATGTTTTAGTTAGTGGTCGGGAATTCGCGTCTCGTTCCAGGAGACCAACATGTTAGTCCTATGTTCGTAGTATTATATAAGCGTTTGGCTTAGTTTGAACATAGTAAGAATATTGATGTGACATGTATTCCGTTTACTTATTCAATTTATTCTAACAAACAATTTAATTTTTCCAATCAAGAGGACACTATTATTTTAACGTTACTGTGACGACATAGTTTCTATATACGTGCAATTATATTACAAAAGGTGATTTTTTAGTGCTTCGTTTTTCGAATGGCAAAACTTTTTCCATGTGACAGTCAACTCGACAACTAATTTGTGCTCAGTTTGGTTTGCCATTTTAACATGAATAGACTTACGCCAGAACAACGTTTGCAAATTGTACATTTATTTTACGGTTGACATAATCGTCCATCCGACCGAGTAATTCGAATAACCACGGATCGTTTTCGCACTACACATACTTATGCACGTGATACTGATAATGCTCAAGTATCAGAATCATTCTGAAGATGACTATTCATCGCTTCGGTTCAAGAATCAATGGAGTTGTAGGAGTTGAGATGTGTGTGGTGAAGTTATTCAAACTATGATTGTCTCGAGATTGTGTCAGGAGGTTAAGATGCTGTGAGACAGAAGTTTCTAACTTCTTCTTGTCTCACGCGTGATGGTTGTGTGTTGAAATGTAGGGTGCCTGTTGTAACTAGAGCAGGGTGTATAAATGAAAGAGCACTTACAAGGTTTCGTTTATTGAGGTGGTGAGTAAATACAATTTGAATGCGCGGTCGAACTCTGGTGATGCTGTTTAGTAGCAATGCTGGTATTAGGATGGCCTGCGAAGAAGTGATCGCTAGTTGCTTGGCAGTAACCGTCTCTTGTGCATAATGTTAATTTGCTGGTACTTATTGGTCGCTTTGGTTCGGGCCCTATGTGGTTGACGGGTGAATCCTTACACGGCCACGTCTATGGGACGCGTATAGATTCACCACAGAGTTTTACTACCGAAACTGACACGTAGAAGTGAGGCCTAGAGCCGGCAGATGAGAAATGAAAGAAGACTGAGTGTAGTGGAAATGAGATCACTATGATGTACACGTGACAGATTAATTTCTGACAGAGTAATGAATGTAAACATCTTTAAAATATAGTAAATAAGATTAAAAAAGTACCACCCCAGGAGAGAAAAGTAAGAAAGATATATGACGCAAGTGTTGATGGCACTAGAAATAGAGAACGTCAATAATTGACGAGCTTGTATGAGAAGATGTATGAATGTAGTTGATGCGAGAATCGTGTCAAGACAGAAGAGTGTGGCACTCTATCCTCTCTGTCTAACTCTGCAGAATACAGAGTGTCAAGTAAGTTAGTTAGGTGGCTTCGGTCCAAGAAAACTATTCAGTATAGAAACGTATATTGTATGCTACAAATTTATTGGAGTAATCATGTTATGTATTTGGTAATTTCTACAGTTAAATAAGCTACTGAAGCAAAATATCTGGTACAGAATAGGTCGATGAATAGAGCTAAGGAAGAACTTTAATAATAAATAAATAACAATATTTTAATAAGTACAGGAACACACAAATACTGGATTTTCATGTGCAAAGGCACTGTTATCAAACAATTAATACATATCTCATAGAAACGAACTTATTTTTTATTATTGAAAAAATATAAAAGCACAGGGTTTACGATTCTACGACATATCTACTATTTGTTTAATAACAGTGCCTTTGTAGGTGAAAATCCAGGAATTGTGTGTTCTTAGATATATTCAAATATTAATAATAATATACTGGTCAAAATAAGACAATATATAAAAATTTAAAAATATTGATTTTTCAGGCATATTCTAGTATAATATGTTAAAAACATTTTACGGATAAAGAATATTGCTTTAAATAATTAGATTCTCATTGTGACATATATAGTGTTTCAGGGAAAACGAATATCAAATTTAGTTCATAGATGGTGTAGATAGTATAGTGGTATTCGAAGTGATTCCACACATTAACACATATACAACTTTCAACATGGAGGTTGATTAGGTGGAATGATAAACATTACATTCACTTAAGCCAGCTCGTAAGCCCTCTAATTTCCCATACATTAATATTTCGTCTATATGAGAATATCTATTATTTGTTTAATAAATAAATAGATTTCCAATATCGCTGGGTGACTGACCTCCAGCTTGCAATGTACAACATTGTCGATACGTCACTCCCACGACAAATGACAGGTAACACGATCCCACTGAACAGAAACCACTGCCAGTTTAATCAATGAACGTTATTTATGACCCGGTGCTAGAGTTCAATAGGAGCTGCGGTTTCGAAATACGTGAATTTTAATTACATCGAGAATTATTTAGATATGGTTATTTATCGGCGCACTGCGAGGTATTCGTGGAGATTGGACACGGATTATATATCTCCATCGATAGTACATGGAAGCGAGGCTTCTTTTGGTTGGGAAGACAGCCTTTTACAAGTCCACTTAAATAACGCTGGAAGATTAAATCATTATTATACAGTTATCAATGTCGAAAGTAGAGGTGCAATATGCATTATAGACATTTTAATCAGTGTACTTTTGATATGTATACGTCTTAGATTCCACTCCTCCCTCGACAATTTCATAACCTCAGAAAAATATGGAATCCGTAGAACTCGATTTGATGTCAATTAATTAATTGCTCATTTCAATTAATCGAGTGAGACTGATATCAGTGAACGCTGGCGTGTCGCCCAAAACTCATGCGTGTCATAGGTTCGCAGGATCTTTGCGTAACCTGTGTTGTAATTCAAAGTGTTGCTCGCGCCGTCCGTCGGACACGAGCGGTGATGCTTGCGGCTGATTTGAATCGTCACTCCTACTTGTTAAATTTTTTTTTTTTGATACGGCACAACAAATAAAACACGTATTAATAAAATAAATAAACCTAACCTAATCAAAATATAAAAAAAGAAGTAAAAATGTATACGGGACAGTTTTGACAGATGTAAAACAATCCCTTCTATATTAAAACAGACAAAAATGTAAGAATGCCATTAAATATATTTTTTTTAATAACAATTTTCTAGGCGAAGAATTGTGAGTTAATAATTGTGACCGCGAACAATTGTGGTGGAAAAATTGTGAGTTAATAATTGTGACCGCGAACAATTGTGGTAAAAAAATTGTGGACGAACAGTCTTCCGGACAACCAAACAACGCACGAAGACTAGCCGACATGTATCAGAAAAATATGATAACCGTTGGTTAAATCATACTATACCGGTAGCAACAGTAATATTTTTCGATAAAATTGATTTTATATGTATATCTTTCTAATTAATACATTTAATTAGTATTTAAAGTAGCACTGACCTACGTTCTGAATAATTACAACTTCACAATAAGAATGTGTTCACAGCGTTTGTGATATTTATGGATATTTAGTACTAGTATTCATTTGAATCAATTGTTATGCAGTATTGAATAGAAACATTACATTATTCATTAGTCTATAATATAGTAGAATTTTAAATTAGATTCGTGAGTTTCGAAGTGTTTGATCAGAAGAATTTATTACTGGCATGAAAATCAGAATCGCCCAGCAGGATCGGGACGTTTAGAATGCCGATGAAAAAGAAAGATGTAAAGTGTAACCGCAGGAAGTTATGGTCAATTTATTACTTTAGGAAGTTGTGCTTCATAGGTCTGTATCCTGGATGTATCTCAGTTCAAATGAGAAAAATAAAATACCAATTAAAATGCACGACTAAAGCGATGTATTAACTTAAACTCTGATCGGCAACATTCTCCTTTGAATCGTTAAACTGTTTTGTTGTATTCTACGAACATACTAATTATGCAGGGTGTGTGGGAGTCAATTACACATCTATTCATTCGTTCCATCGCGCCAAAACCCTCGTAGGTAGAGAAATGCAGTGATAAAAGTCTCTATCTTTCATTTCACAATCTCTGTACAGTCATGCCAGGAAGAACTGCAGAGGTGTTGATAAATTGAGAAAGGATGGAGATTAAGATGATATTATACAATCAAGAACCATTTTAAACGGATAATAAAATCGACAGTAAGTAAACCCGTGAACACGGTTAACTCTGAACCAAGTATAGCCACTACAACGTGGAAAGGATTATGGTGACTTGTTGAAGATAACCATAACCTCTCTCCTACTAGACTTAGTGAAGCTACTGGCCAATCCCTGATACTGGATTCGATCTCATGGATATTTTTATTTTTATTTATTTACACCCTATCCCGAATTGTTTTGAGAGTTGTTTACTCTCGTTTCGATTCGTCATTATTACACTTTATTTTTATTTCATTACATTATTATCATAATACCATCATAGGTTAGCTCCGGTATCATTGTACCAGACCCATACCTGTACAATTTGACGTGAGACTAGTTATCACATTAAATTCAGAAATACAGCCAGAAAGAAACTATATAAATCACACACCCCCCAAAAAGGGGGGGTAGACGTTACATTTATGTGTTGCAGTCGCAGAACTCGGTCACAGTCCGGCAGAAATTCACCCTGTCCAGGTTGCAAGAGGTGCGAGGGAGAGCCAGTATTATGCTCCGTTAGGACTCTCTAGCCACTGCTCTTTCCGGCATCGCCCATCCCAGAAACCCCCAGTGAGAGACCCACACCCTAAAAAATTCCCGGAAATGTCAGAGATTTCTTTAATTTCTTAATAGGTCATCGTTCCGGGAGATTCGATGATCTCATGGATAGGAACGCCTAGTGAGACGGAGTAGAATTTTCGATGCAACCTGAGGGACATCTCTCATGCAGGTCACGGTCCTCAACCGTGAGAAAGCGACAAAGTAGAAGTCAAAATAATCACTTATCAGAAAGATGTGGAGAAATCCTGCAGTTAAAAAAAAATTATGGGTCAAAATGTTTGAATAGATTTAGTTATCTTAGGTCAGTAAAAAAAAAAGGTACCATAGTCATTGCTGTCTGCAAAGAAGAAATGGTGGGGCTTATTAATAAAAATTCATTACATGAGCATTTACTTCAATTATTGGCAATTCAAGAGAAGTAACAATCAAAAAAGACAAAGATACACAGAGTAGTAGATGGCCAAACGTGGAGGCATGCAGGTCAATGAAACATGATGCCCAGATATCATCAGATGAACTGATGATAGGCTTGATAATAAAGCTAAATAAACGTGCTCCGATAGTTATTGGACGTTTACCACATTGGATAAAATAAGAAATTAGACTATTCGAAGAACAATCACGATGGCGTCGATAGGTCAAAGTGACTCTTGTAGTTTGAACATGTCCAACGAAAGGGAGACATTGAACATGTCCAACGAAAGGGAGACAGGAGGTACTACGAATTTGTAACTCCCCAATAGGTGTCAGAGTAGACCGAAGAAGACACTAAGCCATATGCTGAAAAAGGACATGTCTCAACATAGACTAATCTATCCGGGAGATATGGATAAAGAATGTCCGAACCGCTGATAGGTTAAGAATAAGGAGAAAGAATACGAAGACGATAAAACCGTACAATAAATATTTGATTTGTCAATGATTTATGCTAGATCATTGTTAATTGAAACAGCTTGTCAGTTAAGGCATCTGAGGCAAGGCCGAGGTGATAATTGATTAATATAATCGCTACTGCTCTTTGAGATACCAAATGATTAATAGTATACTCCAACCGCGGTCCCAGCAAGCTAGTGCAGTGGTGTAGCCGTGAATTAATTCAAACTAAATACAACAGTCACAAACGCAGGTGGGGATTAGCATAAACACGCGATGAACTTCCCTCGTGTGAAGAGAGCGCGTAGGCTCCGTGCCACTTCCAGGAACCTCTGTCAATGATAATTACGAATTTGACCCTTAATGACCAAACAGAATTAATTACACCTCTCATCGCGCATTCCTCTCGCGTAGGTACGGCGATTACTCAAATTTTTATTGATACTAAAATAATTTATTGTGGTCTCAATAAATATGACATTTATTAAAATAATCTCGGGAAGGTGACGGAAATTTAGTTAGTTTGGTAATCTCAAGTTACATGGTAAATAACAAACCTGTACACGCAATCGCACGCCTAAACGAAGAAAGTACCGCGTGTTTAAAAAATAATGGATCATTCACACAATGGTTTGATATTACATTAAGGTATCAAGCAGGATAATTGTATGAAAGAACTGGGATAAACGAACGAATGTTGTGAAAATGACCAATTTGATTATATGCTGGTGATGCGGTATAAATGGCGAATAGTGAACATATAGGAGCAAAACAGTCAAGTATGTACTAGAAAAAGTGAGCAGTCGTGTTCCGTACAAGAAACAAGAATGTAGACAAGGGTGCTTCGTCGATCTCAGCTTCTCTCAACCGGCGATGATGATGTGTATGAAATCGAAAGAAATTAAACGCAAAAGATGTTCAATATCGGTGCACTACGGCGAGACGACACAATCGAGAATAGCATCCCGCCTGCAGAATACCATGTTTTTATTCAGATACATTACAATACATACAGTCATATTTGCAAGTACCTACTCAGCGACAGGCCGCCGCTGTGACGTTTTACTAAGAATAATAGTCTTTGTTTTCTCGAAACTATCCCATGGGTTTTTTGGCGCCACGCTGATGATTACACCTTTAAATTACTGACACGTGTCTTATCATAACAATTATATGGCGTCTCTGCTGCGACATCGCAATTCTGTGCGATACAAATAATGATACAAGTAATAGTAATGAATGTGTGATAGAAACAGAAAGGCTGAAAAGATATCGAAAGGAGGGTGACTGAAGGGAATCCTCGTCAATGGAACGGCACTTTAAAATAAGTAAGATATATTCGCATAATTTCACGTCTAACTTGAACCACATGTTCTGGCGTCGCTGCTGACATCGATGGTCCCGGAAGAGTTTGGTTAACCATTATCCCTTCTTGTCTGAACTTTTGAGCCCAACACCAAATAATTTGCATGCTCGTCCCATCACTTACTCGTCGAATATCAAAATGAGTACAAAAAGCGCGACGCGCACGAACCAATTAATCACCGCACTTTAAATATTGCTCAACCGCGAACGCGCGGTGCACTCTCGACCAGTGACTCATTGCGACTGGCAATCCCGCAAATTGCGCGCTTTCACTTACCTCAACCTGATGGTTTACGAGCAATTACAGTTAAATCTTGAACTTTTTCCGCTAAACACCCTATATCAGTAAACGAGCTTAAAACCACTCTCCATAGTTCGAACTATAATACGTCCATATTTAGCCAGCGATCTTAAATCTTGCATTCTATATCTGGTTCAAGTAACTGCGTTCAGTCAGCTCTTTCATGGACAAAAATAAACCATTTGCCGACGGTCAATCAGTCATTTATTGATTTATAAATATAATCGTAAACTGAGCTAAGCACTTATACTGTAAAAATAGTACCTACTTAATTGTTGGTCAGGTCGAGACTCGACTACCAGATCACTTAGTAAGCACGTTTCTTACTGCTAGCCTAAACGAACAAATGTTTTCTTCAAAAAAAGGCAATAAATATTGGTACGCCAATTCTTAATAATCAAATCTATTTATCCATTAGCCCCATATTATGTATGTTTCAACTTAATATACATCAACACTGTATTTTACCATTCCTTAATGTCCCATTTATCCGTATATGTATTCAGTCTCTCTCTTTCGCATATAATTTATATTCTGTGTCCCTTGATGTTCTATTTATCAATATATATATTCTGTCTCTCTCTTTCATATGTAATTGTATATTCTATCACTCTCTTTATGTATACATAAGTGCACTCTTCTTGTATTTATGATCAGTTTTAAATACATCAACAACAATAAATTTCGTGGTTTCGTACAAAGTTATTGTTATTTTATTAAATTTAAATATGTTTTACAACATGTGGAAAGTGAAATATCAGAAACAGACGACGTCCATCGGCGCGATCAGTTAGACCAGATATTGGTAGCTTTAACAATCGACGAATTTGCATAAGAAGATTAATGAAAGCGAACGAGTCAATAGTGGAATACCTTTGTAGGTAGGGCTTTGCGTTGCTAGGTAAATCCTCTAAGCTGAAACCCTTAACACGTTTCCAGTAAATGTGTTATATTTATTATACAAATGTTCAAAGTGAAATTTATTAAGTCCATGTATCGTATTGATACTGCAATGTGTATATTATACAGAATATTGTATAATCTTCGCATTCACGCCGATATAAATCCAGCTGCATATCTCAAACCGTGTCTCATGTTGTCCTTCGAGCCGGATCCCGCGGGAGATAATCTGGCCGAGAGATAAACACGTGTTAGCATTGTTCGATAGCTGATAATCTAAGAATACGACTTATCCATACTTTGTCGAAAGAAAGAGGAAACTAGAAACTTAAAACTATTTTAAACGATTAGTTAAATCATAGATATTTTGACCATTTTAAGAGACATGAGGGAACCGTGGAAAAATTGGTAATCCGAGGAAGAGCGAAAGGAGCCATGTCTCGCGGAGGGTCACTAGCACGATGATTAAAACTTCGATGCAGATTAAAAAGAGAAATGTCATGCAACAGAATAAGTGTCGTGTAAAATCATCTACGTCGTCCTCCACAATAATAAGCCGCAGTTGCAATATCACGACTACTCTCATTGTCACTGTCGCTATATTGTTCCAAAATTAAACCAAACATTTACACAAAGATTCCATTTGTTTCTAGCACCAAAAATATATGATAGACTAAATGAAAACGTGAAAAATTGCAACCATAGTCGAAAAGTGCAGTTCTGGCTTCACGAAATGGGGAGAAATTACGCTCAATAACTTCAAAAGATCCAAATTTGAGATTAAAACTCCCTTTTTTTTTAAAAAATAATATTAAAAATATAATACAATTTCAATAATCAGTGGATATATATATATTTTAACATTTGTTTCTTCTCTATGAGAGTAAGACTCGTGTATAGAGATGGAGTATATTCGAGTTAATTTATGTTACAGTTAGTCTGTGTACATATTTTTTTTTACTCCAATTACAAATTTATGATAGTCCGTAATTTTTCTAATTGTAATGGGGAGAATGTTAAAAAATTTTATATATTGATTTTGATTTGCGGTATATTTTAGTTTTGGAATATCAATTTGATCTCTGTATCTTGTAGATTGGAATTCACTTCTAAAATTTAATTGATTTTTAATTTTGAAAATTTGAATTATTGAATTTTTTTTGTATATGTCTATTACTTTTGGTACTTTAAAATTTGTGAAAAGTTGTATACTTGGAGAGTCTTTTAGAATAATTTTTATTATTATTTTTTGAGTGATTTCTAGTTGTGACATTGAAGTTTTATATGCACCTCCCCATCCAATAATACCGTATTGCAAATGTGACTGTACAAACGCGTAATATATTATTTTCAGATATGTAAGTACAACAGTATTGAATATTGAATTATGCATCTTGTTTTACTCTTTATGTATCTTTTATTTTTACATTGCACATTGCACTTACTTTAAGTTTTACAATGTATTTATCTAATCTAATGACATCTTGTTTTACCTTTTATATATATACATATATATTTGTACATGGAACACTGCACTTTGTTTACTACTATACTGGAAAAACACTGTCTGCTATAATACAGTAAAATACTAATGTAGCAGGCGGGGTACCCAAATATATATCTTACTTTGCTGAAATATTCATTCGATTATAATATAACACACTGTACTATGAATCAAATAAATTATTATTGTAAGCAAGAAATCACTTTTTTGCGTGGTCGTATATAAATTATTTTTTCTCATGCCTAAAGCCTACAAAAAAAAATCAGTTTATCGAAAAATGTACATTATTAACCAACCGCACTCAAACCGAGACCTTTTTATCGCACGTTAACTTTATACAATTACGTAAAATTTGGACTTCGTCTATAAATACATAAATTCTTTTTATTTTTTTACTAAAATATATATTGTACTTGTAGTTATTAATGAAAACTGTTTTTTATGTATATAACTTTAAACAATTTTAATACCCGTATACGGCACAACATTGTGAAACAAAATCATAATTTATCATTTATATTTATCTTGATTTAAAGCTTCCTATTTTGCCCGTAGGAAAACCAGATTATAAAGTGCGTCTGATGCAAGAGCATTATTAATGGCTTTCAATTTCAATTTATTTTGCCAGAAAGAAATTACTCGGGAACTATTGTGTACGAAACGATTAAATCTTAGGCAATATTGAACAGCCCAGTACGCGAGATAGCCATCAAGCCATCAGAAGAGAATAAGTAATGATATCTGAATTGAATTTATGAATTGTGTTTTTAAACGTTGAATAATATGTTACCTTCTATTAAGATTTTGAAAACTTAATTGAACAAGAAACAATCGTAAGATTCTGTAACCAAAGATCGTGACCGAGTGATGGTGGAGGTGACCTAAAGGCAGACCGAGGAAGAGGTGGGCTGACTGTGTGGATGAGGACTGGAGCAGGATGGGAGCATCCGGAAACTAAATGAGAACTGCTGAAGACGATACGAGGGAAAAAAGAAACAGAATAACAATTGTTCCAAATTCGTAAGCGCACTTTTGACGCGTCTTTTCGAATCAGCCGCAACCGGTGATATTGACACAACTCCGCATCCAAATTCCAATCCATATATTTCGTAATGCCCGTCTTGTCAGTCGACCTTGACGTCAGCAGACGTCAACTTGACCGATATTTGCACTCGTGGTGTGTACTTTCAGCTCCAGCGCACCAGAACTATATTTCGTGATATTGTGTTTTGGTCATGTATTGTTTGTTGTTTGTGTGCCGTGGGTGAACTTGTGACATCGCCGAATTCAATTAAGAGCCATTTGTATAATCTCGGAGGTGACTGCAGGGATTACGGAGCCGTCATATACAAGGTAAGGTGAACAATCTTTCCGAATCCTAGTTCCTAAGATCACTGGTCCTTTGACTAGAACCCTTATTCCTTCGTCAACCTCATCCTGTACCAAGGTTTCCCTACTTCTCTCCACTACCCTGCGGTGATTCCGATTCACGACCGGAATTGCCGTATTTCCTTTCCGCGGGACGTGCGTCCCGGAGATCACGCAATTCGTTCATTTAGATCCTATAGATCCGGATTTATAGTTCGAATTCAACTATTTTAAAATAACTTGTCAAAAATGTATCGGACTTTAAATCATTAATTTTGTCTCCCATTTACTAAGTACACATTTTACTTAATCATTTGACATATCGACAAAGCTCAAGTATTTATTTTGATACATGTGACAAGAGACACGAATAGTACTACATATTTCTTTGGCAAAAAGTGGAAAAATTGCGGTATTAACGACACTTCATAAAATTAATAGCAACACTTTGGATATACCTCTCCCCCTGTGTTCCGCACAGCAAGGCGGCCGCGGATAAACCCGCGCCAATGTTTAGCCAAGACACGAACCCGGCCGCGGAGAGCGCGGCGCCCTGGCCCGCGCAAGCGTTTAGCCAAGACGCAAACCCGGCCGCGGTTTCGCGCCGCCGGGTGGTCGCGGGGGGCGCAGCGCCCCGATCCGAACACGCGCCGGGCCGAGACGTGGACTTGGCCGCTTCATAACATCTTCGCGGTCGCCACACTACGCCCGTGGAGAGTCGCCGCCCCTGGGGACAGCGAGCGGCCGCCGGGGGAGCAGGGAGCGGGGCGAACGGGCCGCGGACGAGGCCACGCCCCGGCCGCCGCCAGTATTTTTCAGAATATGTTTGGTGGAATAACTTTGTAAAAAAAATTATTTTGAATAAAATAAATGTACCAATAGAAAGAGAATTGAGAGGGCGATCGCCCGGGAATAATTTAATGCACCTTAAAAATCCTTTGGTAATAAAGAATGATGTTTTAAGGTTTAAGGTGCATTTACAAATTATCCGGGCCATCGCCCGCTATAAAAACTACCAGACATCGCGAGGCAGGTCCATGTTTGTATTAAAAAATACTCGCGATGCCTGGGGCATGTCATGTTTCGTGTCTATATTTAAAAATGTACGACAATTCAGAGTTCTGCCGCCCCTTACGGGACGGCGGGAAAAATGGCCGCTGTTACCAGTTTTCGCCGCCGGGCGCTGGCGGCGCGGGACCGTATCGGGGTGGCGCGGGGCCTGTCCTGGCCCCCTGATTGGTCCCTGAGTTTGCTGGAGCCTTACGCTCCAGCACAAAAGAGTTATTGTATAAATAAACGGTCCAGCGGTTGCAAGGGCACTCTCTCGCACTTCGCCGCACCTGCACCGCTGGACAAGACCTACACCTGCCTTTTTCTTTGACCCCTGCCTTCACTTTGGACTTTCTTCCCCTTGGATTTCTCGACTTTGGCTGTACACTTGGACCGATCCTGGAAGAATACTACGACTCTGCGACTACACTGGACACGATTTGGACCCCCTTTGGACAACTGCGCACCGGCCAAAATCGTCGTTCGAGCAACGGAGCAGCGACACTGAACCAGCACCTGAGCGATTTAATACAGTCTTGTTCCTGTACTGAACACCCTGGATATTACTTCCCAAACACTGCCGTCCGATCTTTGAGATCTCCACCATTATGTCACGACCTAGATTTACAATACCGATCCCGGTTACTTAAAATTGTAACAGAAACAGAAATTGGAACGTGAACTGATTTCGTTTGCTCATTTCATTTTTGCCTATTTTGTGGGTGGGAGGTAAAAGAGGTGAGCTGACTGTGTGGAAAATGACCGGAACAGGACAGTAGCGTCTGAAAACTGAAGAAGAACGATCAGGGATGTAATGCCGTGGAAGAAGAAGATATTACCTTTTATCTATCTGTGCTTCTACTGAATACGACACGGTTATACGGAATACGAATGCATGGTAAAGATTTATATGATTTTTTGTATCGTATTACACCATAAATTGGATAATAGTTACTTACAAATATCTCAGATGCTGTAATGAGTAGAATAATAAATCTAATATCAAACATCCAATTTTTTTTTTTAAACCGATAGTTCAATATCAAATACTAGACAATTAACCCGAGCCATGCGCGATTTCGTAGTTAAAATACATTTAAAATCAATTCTCCAATAAATAACCACTTTAAATACAATAATACCGGACCGATACATCATATCATTCAATACGTAGATTTTCTAATTAAATTATTACAGGGCGCGCCTCATGAAATAGTGCCACATGTGTTTTTATTACATAGCAGAACTATCTAAATTATTACCGTTAATAATATGATATTTTTCAATATTTGTTTTCAGTTCGGATGAAGTTCAGAGCTTTCCGGACAGATCCGTTACTTTAATTCTATTGTAAATATGACATGCTTGTGAAATTTGTATGAATTCTATTCTTTATATTTTGTTGGCAACTACGGACTATAGTCTCCCGAGACTAAGCTGAGAAGACAAGAGAGAAGATAGGGGAAGACAGAAGCGCCTTGTCGAGACTTTCCCTCCCACCCCCCACCCCGCCAACCTAAGATAAGTGGAAAATAATTATCTTGATGATACTCCTTCCTATTTATATTTAAGGTTAGGTTACGTTAGGTAAGGTTACATAATTAAACCAATCAAAATTTCATCATTGAACGCGCAGACCTGTCAAGATATTCAATATTTTATGAAGAAGTTATATAGAGGTTATATATAGTTTATTGTAGAGGTTTTAGATTAGGTTAGGTTATATTACATAATTAAACCAAACAAAATTTCATCGTTGAACGCATAGACCTGTAAAGGTATTCAATATTTTATGAAGAGGTTATATAGAGTTTATATAGAGGTTTTAGGTTAGGTTAGGTTAGGTTACATTACACAATTAAACCAAACAAAATATCATCATTGAACGCGAAGATCTCTAAAGGTATTCAATATTTTATGAAGATGTTATATAGAGGTTTTAGGTTAGGTTAGGTCAGGTTATATTACACAATTAAACCAAACAAAATTTCATCATTGAACGCGAAGACCTGTAAAGGTATTCAATATTTTATTAAGACTAAAGAGAATAAATTTAAAAATGGCTAGTTTTCTGGCACGAAGCGAATTGAGATGCAGCAATTCTCACGTACGGTTTTAATAATAAAACGCGTAATGATAGACGCCGAAGAATTTATGGTGGAAGAATTAGTCGGCTGACGGAAATAAGACTGTCTGATGAGGTGGCTGGTGCAGGGAATCCTCAATCTGTAAGAAGCTGAACAAAATAAAATAAAATAAAAATTAATTACTTCTTCAATATTTGCAAAATTACTTTATGCCTTCATTTTATATGAACAATTAGACAAAATACTTTGTTTAAACCACTATTTATCGATTATTCTACAAGTTATTATAATTTGTTAAACAAAAAGTTTATCAGATCACATGTTTATTGATAGTGCGAAGCAGTGGAGAAATATAGTGTTTATAAATAATCTTAATTCAAATTCAATTATAAAAAATATCCCAAATTCTACATAACCAGCTTTTTACACTAATAACAAATTAAAGAATTATATATTAAATAACAAGGATAAGGGCGATATTTAAAAAAAAATCGGGGATCTACAAAATAATTTGCAAAGATTGCAATCATTTTTTGATATTAGAATTAAGGAGCACTTGAGATGCCTAATAAACAACAACTATTCAGAATTTCCTAATCACATTTTGGAAACAATCCATTCTTTTGATATTAACAAGGGTTTATAAATTATACATACAAATACTAGGAGTTTACAGTGAGATAAATTTTAAATTTTAAAAATAAGAAAAAGTATTAATAGAAGCTAAATATTATAAATAACCAAATCCTCTTTGCAAATAATCGCCTTTTAAATTTGTTTTCATATTAGTTCTTACTAATTCACCACTTTATAGTTTTGTTTGTGTCTATGCTTGTCTTTCTAATTTCAGTAATTATTCTATGCATCTATGCTGACCTGCCAGTGTTCCAGCTGGATAGATATATCTATTTATTTACAATCTGGATAGATCTATCTATCTATTTACAATCTATCCAGCTGCGGCTGCATGGATAATATATGGAGTTCCCAAATTCTCTCATATAACATCCATTTCACTCCGATTTCATGAGAGTTGATTTAAATTGTGCCGGTTGATGTACAAGGCGACACACAATATGGCGCCTCTGTATCTTCAAGAAATTTGTATCCCAGACAATTTGAATGGTAGACGTCAAACTCTCAGGTCAGCCGCAGGGAGGGTTGTAGAACCGACCAACCGTTGCCAGAATCTAAATTATGTGAAACAGTGCGTCGGAGACTTTATTTAAGAAGAAACTAAAAACGCACCTTTTCAAAAAGTCATTTCCTTAAGTGAAAATAACAATTTTTAATTTTAAAAAACAAAGGATAAAGGTTTTACAAAAATGGCGCTATACAATTTATCCATTATTATTATTGTTTCCTGAAGAAGATACCATAGGTATAGAAACATGTAGAATAATCAATAAATAGTGGTTTAAATAAGGTAAATAAGGTAAGCCTAATTATTTAAATAAAATTAAAAGTAAGTCATCTCTTCAAACGGAGGACTTCAAGTTGAAATAACAAATAGAACATTAAGGTAGAGTATACATGAAAGATTGAATATGAGTTTCAAAAGTGACGTGCCACTTCGATCATATAATATGGTGGAGAAACCTAAACTCAATACTAAGCTACCATATAATGCAGTATTTTGAAGACAGTTTTGAGGTTGTCGACGATTGTCCAGCCAACTGCTGCTCGCTTCTTGACTTCTGTCAAATGTCAGTTTAGTTTTTTGAGCGTTAGGACGATGGCCAAATTAAATGTGCACACGTTATCGTATTAAATTTGCTTTGTGATAATTCAAATCAATATGAGATTTTTCTGGTGTACCACCCGCCTTGGTAAATATTATCAGTAAGCGTACAGTGGCCCACATTGGTCCACAGAAGGCGAAGCGAGTCCACATACTAACATATATACAACTTTTTAAAAATTTGATAAATGTGGAGATTGAGGGGTGAGAATTGGAGAACGTTATATCGGGCGAAAGAGAGCCAGTGGAATGCTCCGTTAGATCTCTCTAGCCACCGCTCTTCCCGGCATCATCCATCCCAGCAACCCCCAGTGGGAGACCCACACCTTAATAAATTTCCGAAAATGTCCGAGAATCCTTTCATTTCGTAATAGGTCATCATTCCGGGGGTTCCGATGAGATGTATGTGAGTTAAATAAATTTTTCTGTTTTTAAAAATTCTGGTGATAGATGAAATTCTACTTCTATTGCCATACCTAACAACTTGCCTGACTATGGTCACGTCCATTTATGTAAAATATCTGAATGAATGTGTATGGGATATATATCCCATACACATTCATTCAGATATTTTATATATGGATATATGGGATATATATCCCATACATCCATATATTTTCCATTAAATTTAATAAAAAAATAGCTTTGTCTCTTTGAGAAAACTGATATTTGTTGAATATTACACATTCATTCAGATATTTTACATAAATGGACGTGACCATAGTCAGGCAAGTTGTTAGGTATGGCAATAGAAGTAGAATTTCATCTATCACCAGAATTTTTAAAAACAGAAAAATTTATTTAACTCACATACATCTCATCGGAACCCCCGGAATGATGACCTATTACGAAATGAAAGGATTCTCGGACATTTTCGGAAATATATTAAGGTGTGGGTCTCCCACTGGGGGTTGCTGGGATGGATGATGCCGGGAAGAGCGGTGGCTAGAGAGATCTAACGGAGCATTCCACTGGCTCTCTTTCGCACCTCTTGCGACCTGGACAGGGTGAATTTCAGCAGGACTGTGACCGAGTTCTGCGACTGCAATATATAAATGTGACGTCTACCCTCTCCTTTTAGGGGTACATGATTTATAGAAATAGAGCTTCTCTGTGGCTAACTTCTGAGTTTAATGTGATAACGAGTCTCACGTCAAATTGTACAGGTATGGCTCTGGTACAATGATACCGGAGCTAACCTATAACTGAATGCAATATTGACCAATTGTAATAATTAATTATATGAAAATAACGTTAACATAAAAATGTTCAAGATTTTGTAAAATATTGAACGCATTGCATTGTTGAGTGGAATCGGAACGAGAGTAAACAACTCTCAAAACGATTTCGGAATAGGGTGGGACCCTTTGGGGTTTACTTCAAATTCACATAGAAAAGGTTAAAAAACAGGTGTGATAGGAAAAGACGAAGATGCATCGGAATTTTATCTATAATCAGAAATAAAATAAAAAACAGAAAAAGCTCTTAAACTCATAAAAAAAAAGCCTAAAAATAAGTGTCACAGAAAATGTTACACATATCGCGAAATACGCAAATGCGGCGTCACAAGACAGATACACATTTCTAAAAACAAGGTCCTAAATCCGTGTCAAACATTCACGATTTAAAAGCGTTGCTCTCGTGAATCTCGCCAGCACGTCTCGCCGTCAGCCGTTGAAACCAGACGCCGCGCGCGCACGTGTAATAGTTACGCACGCGCATGTGCCGTGTACCCACAGGTCCCCGCGAGCAGCCGCAGTTATGACGCTCGTGCAGTGTGCAGTCGTGTGACCGAGGCCCTCCGCGCATGGGCGTCACCGAATTGGCCATAAAATCACGCGAGTCCACACCAGCCCGCGGCCGAAAGCGCCATCGTAATGTTAAACGGAACATCCACCTTCCAGAAGACCGGTGCGAGAGCGAGACCGCGTTAGAAACCGCAGATAAATCACATGAGATTAATCGTGTATATTCGATTATCGGCTATTTTTATACTTTATAATTTACAACGCAGTGGCGTAATGACTGCTAGGGAATATTGGGCAACACTTCAGAGATTCAACGATTCAAAAGTACAGAAAATAATGAACTTTTTATGTGTCTGATAGACTCTCTTCTACCTCTTCTGATATTGTGACAAAAATATGAAGAATTATTTTTCTCCATATTGATAACTTTTTTTTTAAAAGGTTTTTAAAGGTTTTTTGAAGGATTTTAAAAAATAGAGTACATATCATTAAATTCTTATTATTACAATGCTTTTTTACTATGAAAATAGGTCTTAATGATCTTCCCAGGACTATGATCCATAGCTCGATGGTGAATATCAAACAAGCATGTCTAATCTTAACTAGCAATTATAATTTTAGGTAATTACTAAATTTTTACTATTATAGAAAAACTTTTTAACCTCAATGTAAAAAGGTCATTATTACTTTGATAAAGCACAATGCGTTAACAAAAGACTAAAAAAAAAACGATTTTTTGATATATCCCTTTCTAAATAATCTAAAAATGAAATTATGGACTTATGATAACACAAATATAATTGATAAACATTCTTGACTGTAATTTATCGAAATACGTTGCAGATAAATAAATAATATATATATCATAGAGACGAAATTATTTTATATTATATTTTAATGGAAATATATGAAAGTCTTCGGTTGGCTTAAGTGATCACTTTATACAAGTACAACGTTCACCATTCTCACCCATTAATCGACCTCCGTATCAAGAAAAATTAAAATTTAGTCCATAGATGGCGATAGTGTAGTTGTACTCGAAATGTTTCCACATATATACAATTTCCAAAATTTTGAAAGATATAGAGATCGATCAATGGGTGAGAATGGTGAACGTTATATTTGTATAAGGTGATCATTTGAGCCAGCCGAAGACGGGTCGTAAGTCCTGTAATTACCCATACTTCCATATATTTCCATTCAAAATTAAAAAGTAGTGTTGAATGAGGCAGAAATACTTTCAAAACATGGAGACCACCACCCATATATGGTTGTCCCCTTTTTACGCTCAAACGAGAGCATTATTTATTTATTTATTATACGCGGCCCTATTCAGGCATTAATATATTTATTTTTTTACATAATAGAGAATCACATCAGAAGCGCAGTACAAAGATGAAGATAAAAATGTTTTTTTTTTTCATAATCAAAATTGTAAACAAAAAAAAATGCGATGTAAAACAAATTAGAAATTAAAGAAAATTAGTAGAACAAAACAAAAATTATACAAAAATACATAGAGTATCGTAAAAAGTTGGAACAAGTGTCATTCATAGTTTACAAATTACACACAACTAGTTGACAAGTATAACACAATTAACATCAATTGCCAACATACTAAACTTGAGCTTAAACAATCAGTAAAGCAATGCATCCGTCACCGTTGAGTTGAGAAACAAAAAATTGTAACAATTTAAATTATAAACAGTTAAACTAACAGCAAAAATGAAAGAATATTGAAAAGTATTTGAATATGTCCAAGAACACATAATTACTGGATATTCACCTACAAAGGCACTGTTATTAAAAATAAAAATAGATATCTCATTAGAGACAAAGCTCTTTTTCATTCTATTTATTAGAAAGATGGAAGTATGGGTAATTACAGGGATTACTACCTGTCTTCGGCTGGTTTAAGTGATCACTTTATACAAATATAACGTTCACCATTCTCACCCATCAATCAAGCTATCAAATTTTCTGGAAGTTGTATATATGTTAATAATTGAAAACATTACACTATCGCCATCTATGGACTAAATTTGATATTATTTCCCTGAAACAGCATAGATGTCATAAAGAGAATTTAATTATTTTTGAAATTAAGAATTTTAGTTTCAAATCCATGTGACGATGGCCTTGAATACCAATTTAAATTATTACACCGTAATTAATAAATATTTTAAAAATAACATATCAAAGTAAATTGAGTTTAAATAACAAGGATAAGGACGATATTTTTAAAAAAATCGGGTGTTTACAAATTATTTTGCAATGATTGTAATAATTTTTATATAGATAAAACTTGCAAAAATTTTGATACTATAATTAAAGAGCACTTGAGATTCCCAAGTAGCAACAACTATTCAGAATTTTCCAATCACCTTTTGGAAACAATCCATTCTTTTGATATTAACAAGGGTTTATAAATTATACATACAAATACTAGGGATTTACAGTTGGATAAATTTGAAATTTTAGAAATAAGAATAAGTATTAATAGCAAGCTAAATATTATAAATAACCAAATCCTTTTTGCAAATAGTCAGCTTTTAAATTTGTTTTCATATTAATTATTACTTATTCACCACTTTATATTTTTGTTTTTATCTATGCTTGTGTTTTTAATTTCAGTACACATTGTTTCCTGATGAAGATACCATAGGTATCGAAACATGTTGAATTATCAATAAACAGTGGTTTAAATTATTTATATAAAATGAAGTCACAAAGTAATTTTGCTAATATTGAAGAAGTAAATTGAATTTATTAAGGAGAACACATTCTTATTGTGAAGTTGTAATTATTCAGAACAGACGGTCTATGATATTTTAAATACTAAATTAATGTATTAATTATAAATATATATATATAAAATCAATTTTGTCGAAAAATATTGTTTTTATTAATTTGAAAAAATTTAACATTTAAGTTCGAAAATTTGTCACGAAAAATACTGGCGTTATAACACAATTGGTAGTGTACTCCCCCGGATTGGAAATATAGATCCAGGTTCGAATCCCGGTGACGCAAAAACAATATTTTTCGACAAAATTGATTTTATATGTATATATTTATTATTAATTTAGTATTTAAATTGAATTTGTTATTACATGTTATATAGTTATAATTCATTTAAATATTATTGATGGTAAAGATTTTATCCACAGTTTTAAAGCTTCCGCGGTTTATGGTTCAAATCTCTGGTCGTGTATAGTCGGGATTAACAATATACACAAGTGCCGCGACGTCGTGCTTGGACTTGATGGCCCTGGGGTAGCGCGGCTTGAATGGAATATCAAAAATAACTTCAAAAAAGCTGAAAACCAAACGTGTTTTAGGCGCAATGACCTTACAAAATTTGCCTGCACTTTAATACCGGACAGAATTCTGGCATAATATTATACAACGTCTTCATAAACGTTAGAAATAAAACAAAAATTGTCCACCATGTAGAGGATACTGTGTGGACCTAGGCCAGAGATCGCACCAATCTTACCACGTGATTATGGATGATATTTTGATCTCTCGTCTCAAATCTCTGAAACAAATGTCATCCGTACAGGGGTGGTATTATGCTGGAGAAAAAATGGACACAATGAAATTATTTTTGGTATCCTTGGTTTTGAAAGAAAAGAAATGTGTACCTAGTAATGCAACACTCTAAATTGATATAATTGAAAAACCTGCCATTATAGAGACGTTAGTCTATATTTTATTGATAACTACCTCAAACAACGGCAACAGAGACTTATCGAAAGATCAAATTTGTCAAGTTGTTGAAAAGATTAATAAGACAATTAATATACATATTTTTAAGAATCAAAATATTTCTATCTATGAACGATTTGTACTTATTGTACTGTGTATTTATTCAATCCATATTACAATATGGCATCATTAGTTGGGGATCAGCTTATAATACTAAATTTAAATATCATAAAAGTAATACTAAAAAAACAGAAAAATTATTTTTCAAATAATTATAAGTACCAGTTTTTAGTGATCTACTTAATATATTATTCAAATACTAAAAGAAAAAGAAAAATATAATTTTATCATAGAAAATCGTGCTAGGTTTAAATTTGTAATTTCTCGCTCAAAAATTAACACATCATTTGTACAACACCACTATACGCACATAGGAAAAAAAATATTTAACGGCTTACCCGAAAACATCGGGAAGATTAATGATATCAAAGAAATAATCAACGCTATCAAAAAATACTTTAAAGATAAACACGTATCCCGAAATTTATAATATTTTTATATCTTTCGCACGTTCGACTTTCGCACAATTCGCTATTTCGCACATCTTTCGACAGTCGTTTCACCGACCAGTCGCTCTCCTCTCCTCCGCTCCCTGTATCTTTCTCTCCATTCTTGAAATGTATGTAAACAAGTTCAGCGGGATTCAATGGATCTTGTAAAAAATTATACCCGCAAACGATGGACGATCGTCTAAACCCTGAAGAATCTCCGGAAACTGTCACAACTGAATTAGTTTCAATGATGAATGAACTAAACATGGACGTCAACAACAAAAATGATGAATACCTAATTGAACAACAAGAAGCAAATGAAATAGTAAATGAAGACGAAGAAGAAGCTGACATTGACAATCAAGACTTTGACAATCAAAAATATAAATGAAGCCTTCAGGCATCTTGATAATTGTTTGACTATAATGGATGAATGTGATCCCAAAATAGAGCGTATATCTCAAGTAAGCATGGCAATCGATAGAGACACGGGGTGTTATAGAACTCTCTATCAGGAAAAAAAAAACAGGGTGGCTTTCAACAATATCTTGACAATTACACGAAGTCCTAATACGCATTGTTATTTTATTATGTTTGTGTGTGTGATTGATAAATACATACATAACTGATAATACATCCCATTTCGGTGGGTTTTTTTTTTTTGCATGACTCTACTTTCGCACATTTCATTTTTCGCACACATTTCAGGAACTGTATTTTATTTTATTATAAGCTAGTCATACAATAATTATTAATATTAGGAAAACACATTCTTATTGTGAAGTTGTAGCTATTCAGAACAGACGGTCTGTGATATTTTAAATATGAATTAAATATATTAATTAGAAAGATAAGATGGCAGGCGCCAGAATTAAAAATTCATTTTTATTAAATTTTGGACACATAGATACAACTTTATTGCTATCAGATTACTCAAAGGTATTTGAGATTCCGTAAAAATAATGTAGATGGGTTTTTCAAAATAATGGAACGATTAAATGTATTAATGTCAAAAAGGTAACATTTAGGTTCGAAAATTTGTCGCTAAAAATATCGTCGCTGTAGCATAGTTGGATAATGCACTTTTATCAGTTTGGAATGAGATCCGAGTTCGAATTCCGGTATAATGTATATCTTTCTAATTAATATATTTAATTCATATTTAAAATTATTAATATGTAATCCTCTTCTCTGCACAAGTACATGCTTTATAATTGACTATTCAAGTTTTGGAAATGTTCTACTTAATTATTCCTTATTTAATTTCACTATTTATGTATTCTTAATGTAGATGACTGAAAAAGACATACATAAATCTAAATAATAAATTAATGTATTAATTATAAATATATACATATAAAATCAATTTTGTTGAAAAATATTGTTTTTGCGTCAACGGGATTCGAACCTGGATCTCTATTTCCAATCCGGGGAAGTGCACTACCTTTGTGCTATAACGCCAGTATTTTTCTTGACAAATTTTCGAACCTATATGTTACATTTTTTTCAAATTAATACACCTGTCGTTCCATTATTTGAAAGCCATCTACATTATTTTTACAGAATCTCAAATACCTAATATTGGAAATAGAGATCCAGGTTCGAATCCCGGTGACGCAAAAACAATATTTTTAGACAAAATTGATTTTATATGTATATATTTATAATCAATACATTAATTTATTATTTAAAATATCACAGACCGTCTGTTCTGAATAATTACAACATCACAATAAGAATGTGTTTTCCTTAATAATACATAAATCTATTACCAGTGTTATCAAACCGAGCACATGAGACTAATTATAATATTAATTGCTGCGAGTTGCGTGTCGCCAACGTTTCCGAATTTAATTAAGACAAATCTGAATCTAACAGTTAAACACTTCCGTGGCAAAGTTCGATGGACCATCTGACACCGTCTTCAGTTCTACTCGACACCGGAAGGTGCGCCCTACATGCCTCGGTAGTGTCGGAACCAGGCCCTCACCGCGCCGTAAAATTAAGTAAGTATAATAATAAAAATCCCACAAAAAACGAATGCCGATTTTGAACATTTTTAGTGCATCCCATTATTTTTTATATGGGTTTCATGTAAGAAAAACTTCGCTCTGATAGCGCGGTCATTAAGAGATCATTCGAACCGGGGTTAGTTTCTCAATCAGGGTGGATTCCCGTGGACCAGTCTGATCACAACAAGAGAAAAAACTGCATATTATTACATTTTTTAAGGAAAACACATAATTACTGTGTCAATCAAATACAAAAATACAAATTAAATATATTTATAAGAAGATATACATACTAAATCTATTTTACATTTAAAATTAGCAATATTAAATTTGTGGTTAAAATTCATATTTTTTATTTATTATCTTTGTTTTATTAACAACTGAATTGAGTTTAAATACATCTACCGGTTTCGAAAAATACCATTTTCTTCTTCAGGATGTCATAACTAACTAAAAAACTAACTAACTAACTATTATGTTATTAGTTAGTTTTTTAGTTAGTTATGACTAAACAAAGATTAAAAATAAAAAATAAAATCTATTTTATCAAAAAATATTGTTCTTGCTGCCGGAATTCGGACGTGAATCTCTTTCTATCCGGGGAAATGCATTAATCGATTATGCTACACCAACATAGTAAGTTGACAATAAAATTTAGAACTTATATGTAGCACTTTTCAAATTGATACATCCATCGTTCCACTATTTGCCTGTGTTCTGAATAATTATATATAAGTTATTTCAATATGTAAAAAATTTAATAATAAAAATGAATCGTTAATTCTGGCGTCTCCTACCGAATTACTCAAAGGTATTTGAGATTTCGTAAAAATAAAGTAGATGGCTTTCAAATAATAGAACGATAGATGTATCAATTTGAAAAGTGTAACATGTACGCACGAAAATTTGGCGTCAATGTACTGTGTGATATAGCATAATCGGTTATTGCACGTTCTCCAGATTGGAAGAGATCCCGATTCGAATCCTGACAGCAACAACAATATTTTTCGATAAAATTAATTTTATATGCATATCTTTCTAATTAATATTGTACATTTAATTAGTATTTAAAATATCACAGACCTAAGTTCTGAATAATTACAACTTCACAATAAGAATGTGTTCTCCTTAATAAAATATAAAAATATACAGAAAAAATCTATTCATCGGAAAAATATTTTAGTTGCTATCGGAATTCGAACCTAGCGTGAATTATTCAGTCACATTTTTTTTTGGTTTTGGCATTGAATTTCATTTTCTAACACCTAATGGCAATCGGTAAAATTATAGATAACATTGTTAAAAAATAATCGACATACACAAATAAAAATTCAATAATTCAAATTTTCAAAATTAAAAATCAATTAAACTTTAGAAACGAATTCCGATCTACAAGATTTGGAGACCAAATAGATATTTCAAAACTAAAATATACCGAAACCCGAAATCACTATATTTATCAAGGCACAAAATTTTTTAAAAACCTTCCCATCACAATTAAAACAATTACAGACTACAATCAATCTGTATCTAAAGTTAAAAAAATATATACTGACTAACTGAAACATAAATTATCTCGTATATACTCCTTCTCTATACACCAGTCCTACTCTCATAGAGAAGAAATAAATGTTAAATGAAATATATATCCTACTGATAATTCTAAAATGTATTATATTTTCTAATAAAATAAAAAATTGTCATACTTTTAAAATTAGCAATATTAACTTGGTGGTTAAAATTCATATTTTTTATTTATTATCTTAGTTTTATTAACCACAATTGAGTTTAAAAACGGGTAGAAATTTTAATATAAGAGTAAAGGAGCATTTGAGATGTTTGAACAATAGTGGGTTTTCAGAATTTGCTAATCATTTGATAGAAAATAGTCATGGTTTTGATAAATAATTGGGATTGTCAATTTTGCATATAACGGTGTAGGTCACAAATTAAATAATTTGGAATCGTTGGAGATAAATAAAGCATGTAAAAGTAATCAGGAAATTCTAAACAGCCAACTAAATTTAACTACGAGTCCTATTCTAAAATTTTTTCCTAAAAATTATTCGACTAAATTTGTATTGAGCAGCAATTTGAGTTAGGTACTAAATTTATTTTTTAAATAATTGTTGTTTTTTTAAAAAATTTAAAAATAGATTCTGGATAAATAGAAAAACAATGCTATATTTTTAGTTAGTTTTGACATATCCTGAAGAAGGAAAAGGTGTTTTCCGAAACCGGTAGATGTTTTTTAAACTCAATTGTGGTTAATAAAACTAAGATAATAAATAAAAAATATAAAAAATTGTCAATTTGCTGAGCAATTATCCACACCAGAATGCAATGTCGAACACTTCAGCTTGCTAGCGACCCGATCTCATGTTAACCTTTACCATACCGTGACAGAAAATATCCGTAAAGTACCATGCTGCCAACTAGTGTTACCGTTAAGTTACTATAGTTTTTTTTTAGCATTTTTAATGATAAAAAATGCTTTTACGAGTTTAAATGGCTTTAAAATAGTTAATGTCGTACAAAGTAAAAAAATATGTATTATTCGTAACATTTATTCGCATAAGTTCTATATAATACGACATTCCTTCATATTATTATTCATTTAATTAGTGATAAATTCATATGTGTGTTTTTCTTTTCACTGTGAAATAAATGTTTAATCTTTTTCCGTCTTACTGCAAATACAATTTTTTCCACCGTAGTAATTTTACATGGCATTGAATTGAAAAATAATTACTTTAACATAACTGATTATAAAGTTAATCCTACAAATTATTAGTAATTTCTAAGCGTCAATGATTTTTTTTAAAGTTAAAATATTAATTGTGTGTTAAGGGTTAAATAACCGACCATCGCTAACCCGACTGATCTCCCGTGAGGTAATATTTCACAGCTTCCACGACCGACGTAGTGTTGATACTGATTGACACAAGCCGATGTAACGGCCGCCGGGACAAGACAAATGGATAACACAAAATAATAACAGAGACCGGGCTGGAATTCGGCTTTAATAGATTTGGTACACTTGCCGGCTAATTGAGATTGATGCGGGATTTTTTTTGAGCTTTGGAACACTATTAATAATAAACACTTTCAGTCATCCATCTCTTAAAGCCTTACCGAGAAGTATAATAGAAACTTTTCTTAACACAATAATTATTTTTTATTGATATTACTTCGGCAGTACGTCAAGGGTCTGAATTAAGTCTATTTATTTATTTCTTACGTTAGAATTTTTTTTAAATCAATTTGGTATATTTAACACTGTTATAATAATTGTTTTAAATACAAATTAAATTTATTAATTAGAAAGACATACATATACATTATTAACATTAACCGATTATGCTACAACATGCTACATATGTTACACTTTTTCAAATTAATACGTCTATCGTTCCATTATTTGAAAGCCATTAATCCATGTTTCCCGGATTGGAAGAGATCTAGATTCGAATCCCGGTAGCAACAACAATATTTTTCGACAAAATTGATTTTATATGCGTATCTTTCTAATTAATACATTTAATTAGCATTTAAAATATCACAGACCTATGTTCTGAATAATTACAACTTCATAATAAGAATGTGTTCTTCTTAATAATTATTATTGTTTTTTTTAAATGATATTTTATTTATTTGTGATAAGAAATGATAAACTATTCCATAGCATTTTTTTACACTCGTCAGTGTTGCCGTTTTCCTGTATCTTATATATTTTTTTATTTTTGGGCTAACGAAGTGTCAAGTTGCGAAAAATGAATTTTTTTGACACGTACATTTTTGACCTTTGGTCAAGTTTAAAATGGTCATCCAGGAGCTCGACTGGTAAATTCTGCCGTGTCCTTCTACGGTCCCTACCTCGCTCCGTCAGATTATCACCGTTTACGGTCGCTCTCCAATTAAATGCGTGGCGTTACGTTCAACAACGTCAATGATCTCATAAATTGCCCGATGATTTTTATAGTAAAAGCACCGACAAATGAATTCCTGAACCGTAATGGAGAATGATTGAAATATAATTTTTGTATAAATTTTTCATTTTATAATAAATAAATGAACAAAACGTCAAAGCCTTATTAGACAACCCAATATAAATATCACGCGTTTGTATAGTTCACCGGCAGGAAAGGAAGTAATAAATTTTATTTATTAATGGCATTTAAAATATTAAATACTCATTTTTTATTTATTATCTTAGTTTTATTAACCACTGAATTGAGTTTAAAAAACATCTACCGGTTTCGAAAAATACCTTTTCCTTCTTCAGGATGTCATAACTAACTAAAAATATAGCATTGTTTCTTCACAAGAATATATTTTTAAATTTTTTAAAAAACAACAATTATTTAAAAAAATAAATTTAGTACCTAATTCAAATTGCTGCTCAATACAAATTTAGTCGAATAATTTTTAGGAAAAAATTTTAGAATAGGACTCGTAGTTAAATTTAGTTGGCTGTTTAGAATTTCCTGATTACTTTTACACTCTTTATTTATCTCCAATGATTCCAAATTATTTAATTTGTGACCTACACCGTTTATATGCAAAATTGACAATCCCAATTTTTTATCAAAACCATGACTATTTTCTATCAAATGATTAGCAAATTCTGAAAACCCACTATTGTTCAAACATCTCAAATGCTCCTTTACTCTTATATTAAAATTTCTACCCGTTTTACCAATATAAAATGCAGCACAATCTTTGCAACTATGTTTATAGACGCCAGAATTGTTAAATTTATCATCTTTGTCTTTAGACTTTATGAGTAAATTTCCTATACTATTATTTGTGTAAAATGCTGGTCTAATATCTCGTGGTAGGTGTTTAGATATTTGTTTCGAAAAGTTATTTATGTATAAAATCCTACGCCAATTATCATTATTATCATTATGTTTTATCTGTGATTTATATAAAAACTGATTATTATATTCTTTTAATTTATTTTTTAAAATAGTGTCTATCAAACCTGTATTATACCCGTTATTAACTGTGTTAGCAATATTTACCACAAAGTAAATATTGCTCATTTTAAAAGTATTATTAAATACTCATTAAATGTATTAATTAGAAAGATATAAAATCAATATCACAGACCTGTGTTCTAAATAATAGCATAATTGGATAATGCACCTTCTCCGGTTAGGAAAGAGATCCAGGTTCAAATTCCGGTAGCGCAACAACAATATTTTTCGATAAAATTGATCTTATATGTATATATTTTTAATTAATATTTAAAATATCACAGACCGTCTGTTCTGAATAATTACAACTTCACAATAAGAATGTGTTCTACTAATACGAGTATTTAATTGCAGTATAATTGTATCTTATGTTTATCATGTTATATTATAATATATTCAACAATAACATGTATGTATGTATGTATCTCGCAGCGTTACGCTAATCCGTATAATAATGGCTAGAATTTTATGGGGTATGTTCAGAAGATAAGGATTTTTAAATATATATTTATTTCTCAGAATCTTTAGCAATGCACAACTTTTTTCGCTTGTATGCATTGCACGTCCCCGCTGACTACAATTTATTTAATATTAAATCAGATCTTTGATCAGTGACGTTTTCCTTAATGCTAACATACCGATCTGCATAATTGTCTTTGACGGTCAACGCTGTGTTTAAAACAATACGTAAGTGACCGTTTATTATAATCAAAGATACTTTAGACTAAAGTGATCACAATAACCGATGCTAAGAATACAATTATTTCAAAAAAACATTAAATAAAATAGATATAGATAGAAAGCTATATAAATACAGATTGCGAATGTAATCTCGCGGGGGGGTTAATTGAGCTCGCTGGCTTAAACCCTGAAGCAGGTACTCAATCGCGAAAACGATAAAATCCGCCAACAGCTGTATTCAACTGAACCAGTATCAAAAGGGTTTATTTATTAGAGCACCGATGTGAAAAACACCAGATGGGCCCAAGATGGCCAACAAATGTTTTTGTAGTGGTGTTTCGCATATTTTAGGAAAGGCCAGTGAACCTGGCTCCGGAGCTGCCGCCAGGTACACCGGCCATCCCATCCTTCAGGATACTGGACGTCCGACGTGACGGCAAACTCATTGTGCGCTCGTACAATAATTACTTCAACAGGGAAAATATTCCCAAGAAACGTTCAAGAATGCATTGTTTACTTCTAATTAGATATAAGATAGAAATAACAGGTCATTATGTTTCATTAGATCTAAGATCTAATGCAATTTGTAATGGAATAATGCAGCAGTTTCTGAAAAAATTCTAACAACAGATAGTAAAGCGTGTTTTTTTTTAAGAGCACAAAACTTTAAAATGAAATAATACACCTAAAAATTGTGGTAATTGGTATTATTGGAAAGATTATGCCATGTGGGCGCCGCGGCTGGCTCGAATAAAGCGCAATCTGAAAGTTAAATTTTCGGCCACTGTTTGGAGCAGCTGGGGACCGAATCGTCTATCGTATATGTTTTATCGGTGTCGACTAGTGACTTCATACATCTCCATAGAAAATAATCCAAAGCTGTTACATCTCACGATCTTGGAGGCCAATTCACAGGTCCATTACGCGAAATTTCCTTCAATAAATAGTGGCACGTTGCGCCGTCTTGTTGAAACCACAGCTCTTCCATATTAATGCCATTCAATTGGGGAACGAAACAGTCAGTAATCATGGATTTATTGCTGTGCACGATGGCAAATCGACTCATTCGGGTCCTCCTCAATACTACGCTCTACTGCAGTAACAGCTTCTTCAGTGCGCACTGTACGGATCCGTATTATCAATTTGCAAAATTTGCAAGCATTGTTCTGGCGTAAGTCTATTCATGGTGAAATGTTAAATCAAACTGAGCCCAAATCAGTTATCAGCTGTCAAATCGGCTGTCGCTAGAAAAAACCATTGCCGCAAATTCAAAAAACAAACCTCTAAAAAAAACACCTTTTATAAATAAAAGAAAGTAGATTAAAATTAGACTCACTAGCAAAAATTCCACATTATGCTAATGCACTTTAGTGCTGTAATACTGGGTAATTTTGATAGTGTCAGTTTGGTACCAGTTTACAGTAATTATGAATCTCGTGTAATCTCAAAACTCTCGGGGCTAATATTTTGAATTAATTTCGGAGCACCAAAATAAGACCATCTTTGTTATTTCTCATTAAAATTCCTTACTCACTTACTTAATTATAAATATCTGATATAAATCGAATTAATTCATTCTGACCTATATTATAAACGTGTATAAATGAGCATATTCTAATTCCACCCGGGATTATTAAAATCAAATCCTGAAATCCCATAGTTTTGTCTCAGGATTGGATTCACCAATTATTATTTGGATGAATGTTGTCGGATCAATGATACCTGACAGAATCGACTAAAAACGAAAAACTATTTAAGTAGATTTGAATTAAAATATGACTCGGTAATAAGTATACAATGTTGTAAAAACGCTAAATGATTTGTTTTGACTAGTCGACGGTTTCTCTAGTTTTCCTTCATTTGACGTCTGCGTTTATCTATGATTTTCGAGAAACGATTTCTAGCATATTCCCGGCATTGTTTACGAGAATGTTCTAGTATGTTTTCTTCGAGAGTTCCAGGTAAGATTATTTAATGCCTCGGCACTTCATCTACTCCCCTGTTACTTTGATGCAGTAACCGATTCTGTTAAGGCACGCGAATATTCTACATTAATAACATTTTAATAAGAAAATAAATTGTATTATAGATATGTTAGATATCAAGTGAGATTAACTGCAGATAAATCAAAAGTTTATCTAAAAAGTCTCTGATTCGATTGTTAAAGGGGGAGAGGTAAGGGCTGAGCCCTCTTGTCTCCGACATATGAAGTAATAACAACGGCGTAAGATTTTTTATATAATATATTTTTTATTATTTTGTTTAATTTTGTTGAATTTTTTATAAATTTTCATATTTTTAGTGAATGTTTTTATATATTTTTTTCAATAAGGTAAAGAAGTGAAATGGTAGGGATCGAATGAGGGATCGTATAGGCCGAAGGAGTTCATGGAAGGGTTTGGGATGTAATTTAATTTAGAATGAAATTTAGACGATAAATCGTGCATGTGTCACTGTGAATGATTGTGTTTCTGACAAACCAAGGTGAGTTTGTGATTCTCCTAAGGATGTAGTTTTGTTTGGATTCTAAAATTTACGTATTGCGTATATGAGTATAGGACGAATGATTGCTTTGTACAAAAGGAGTAATTTGTTTTGTAGGGATAGTGAACTGTAGGAACTTAGGAGGGGGTATAGTCAGTTGTAATCTAAGAAGTAAACAACGCATAAATGGTTCAATCCTACAACAAATCAAATTACAAAAAGTCGTCTCTGCAGTAGTGAACACAAGAGTTTTCCGATTCTCAGGAGATTATCCTGAGCACAACTTTGAGCCCTGGATGAAGACCTGGAAGAGTGCCACAGCTGTGGATAGACGCGACACATCCCTTGTGTTCATGTGTGAGAATGGAACAGATTCCTGAGCATATTATGTGGATTTGTGAAATACTTGGAGTTGGACTGGATATTATATTATTTTATGCAAGGAATTTATTCGGGTATGGGTGACACGTTAGACCTTCTTAGGTAGATAGTTAGGCCGGCCTGCGTGGGTGGGTATCTCTATCTACGCGCCCACTTCTCACTTTCCATACCTCGTGTTTTGTAACTCCATTAGTCAAACCAACTGTGTGACTCAAACCATTTTGGGAGTGTTTTTGAAGATTAGATCCTCGAGTGTCTGCTTTGAACTACTTGACTAAAACCTAGATACTTGAATATTTCTAATATGGATAAACTAAGAATTCTACAAATGTCTTTATGCAAATACAACGTTTTATTGATTTACATATATTATAAATGACTATCGTTATTTTACCTCTTTATCAATGTCTAATTATTACGCGTGTTATACTGTATCCTATTAATGTTTCTCGCATCTTCTATTAGTCCTGCTTGATCCCTGAATGATGATTATAGGAGCTATCGTCCTGTTCAATGCGCCAGGATGTTTGCGGCTCCATTTATCATGAGATGAGAGGATAGGCTCAGCTCGGATATGAACGCCCCGGGCGGCCGATTCAACTAATCCTTCGATGAATAGAGTCAATCGTGTACCACCTAATTAAATACAATAAATTAAATGTCACATATTAAATTTATTAAACGCAAGGGGGTGGATGTCTATGGACATGGAATAAATAAAATAAAAATGTTATCTTTGCAAACTTCTACAGAGATACATCATTATAAATACAACGTTTGGAGTGCCTCAAGGCAGTAAACTGGGACCAGTTTAATATTTTAAATGTTAATTAAATATATTAATTAGAAAGATATACATATAAAATCAATTTTATCGAAATATATTGTTCTGAATAATTACAACCACATAATAAGAATGTGTTCTCCTAATAATAAAGTTGTATCAATGTGTCCAAAATTAATAAAAATGAATTGATAATTCTGGCGTCTGCTATCAGATTACTCAAAGGCATTTGAGATTTCTTAAAAATAAGGTAGATGGCTCTTTCAAATAATGGAACGATTAAATGTATTAATATCAAAAAGGTGACATATAGGTTCGAAAATTTGTCGCTAAAAATATCGTCGCTGTAGCGTAGTTGGATAATGCACTTTCCCTGGTTTTTACAATATTTTTCGATAACATTGATTTTATATGTATATCTTTTTAATTAATATTTAAAATATCATGGACCTATGTTCTGAATAAATACAACTTCGCAATAAGAATGTGTTCTCCTAGTATAATATTTAATTAAGGATTATTTTAACCTCCTCCCTTAAACGCTTAAAATTGTTCTTTATTTTAAGCATGTTTAATTCAATTTTTTAAACATATAAAAAAAACTGTATGGTAACAACAATAATAGAAAAAATACTATATTTGCCAGTACTGTGGCTGTTGGTGGAAGATCAATATTATTTTATAGGTAAAATCAATACTTTTAACAATTTTTTAATATATCGCTTAGAGCTTTGATCATTGGTAATGTCCGTTGACAGGATAAGGTACGAGAAGAAAAATAAAGATTTTTTTAACGTTTTCAAAATTATTTTTTAAAAAAACACACATGGGAGATATTTTATTTGTTATTATTGTAGATACTCGTAAATGTCATGTAGATACATGTAGATACTCGTAAATGTCATGTAGATACATGGATATACTCGTAAATGTCATGTAGATACTTGTAAATGTCATGTAGATACATGTAGATACTTGTAAATGTCATGTAGATACATGTAGGTACTCGTAAATGTCAAAATGCAGAGCATTAATTAAATTAAATATGTATACAGCAATATAATCTAAAATTAAGCTTCATTCAGCGTGCTAACAGTGTTGGTGCCTTTGAATTGAAATTCTCCGAGACAAAGGAGGCAACAAAACAACGTGTAGTCTGGTAAATTGATGCACATTTAATATGTGGGCTGGCAATATTATAATTAATAGTATTAATAAACCCAACAAGTGGAAATAAATGAAAGCGAACCAGTTTCGAGCTGGCGCCTCATGCAAAGTTATTTTATCAAGATTTCTTTCTGTCGTTTTTTTCTCGTACGTTTGATTACCTACCCCGGTCGTCAGCGATACAGAGAAGTAATACTGATTACAATCTTTATAGAATTTAAATGTAAAACTCGTAAAAAGAAAAAAATATTAAAGTTTTTTTATAATTAAATCATTCTTCTTTAACATGCTCGCGGGACTCGGAAGTAGGGCTCCCATTACCGGTAAATTGGGAAATTTACTGGTAATTACCGGAAATTATTTCACTGTCATTCAGAACTTGAGAAAAATCGAGGTAAATATTTAAACATATTTTTAATTATTATCTTTGTTTTATTAACCACTGAATTGAGTTTAAATACATCTACCGGTTTCGAAAAACACAATTTTCTTCTTCAGGATGTCATAACTAACTAAAAACATATATTATTGTTTCTTTACCAGAATCTATTAAAAAAAATTATTTAAAAAATAAATTTAGTACCTAACTAAAATTGTTAATTAATACAAATTTACTCTAATAATTTTCAGGAAAAAATATATTAATTATTATTAGACCGGCATTTTATACAAATAATAGTATAGGAAATTTACTCATAAATTCTAACGAGAAAGATGATAAATTTAAAAATTCTGATGTCTATAAATTTGTTTGCGAGGATTGTGCTGCATTTTATATTGGTAAAACGGTGAGAAATTTTAATATAAGAGTAAAGGAGCATTTGAGATGTTTGAACAATAGTGGGTTTTCAGAATTTTCTAATCATTTGATAGAAAATGGTCATGGTTTTGATAAAAAATTGGGATTGTCAATTTTGCATATAAACGGTGTTGATCACAAATTAAATAATTTGGAATAGTTGGAGATAAATAAAGCGTGTAAAACTAATCAAAAAATTATAAACAACCAACTAAATTTAACTACGAGTCCCTTTCTAAAATTTTTTCCTAAAAATTATTCGACTAAATTTGTATTAAGTAATAATTTGAGTTAGGTATTAAATTTATTTTTTAAATAATTGTTTTTTTTTTTTAAATAGATTCTGGTAAAGAAACAATAATATATGTTTTTAGTTAGTTCTGACATACTGAAGAAGAAAATGGTATTTTTCTAAACCGGTAGATGTATTTAAACTCAATTAAGTGGTTAATAAAACAAAGATAACAAATAAAAATATGAATTTTAACCACAAAGTTAATATTGCTAATTTTAAAAAGTAAATATTTAAACATTGCATTTAAAAATCTGATGACTTGCCGACCAACACGTATTGAATCAGAACGAGCGTTTTCGTCTGCGTGACAAATATGTACAAAATTCAGGTCTAGTCTAAAATATGAAAGTATATAATTTGTTTTATGAGAGCATAATTCTGAAAAATTATTTTTAATAAATTCAATGAAAACGTTCAGTTGTAATATTGTTTTATTTTATTTTAATTTCGAATTTATATTAGGTGTTCACCAAGTATGTATTCATACACCTAATGTATGTTTTACATACACCAATAAGTTAACGGATAAACTAATAAATTAATAATATCAACTCCTCACAGACAGGTAAATCAAAGGTTATTCAGTCGTAATTCAAATGAACCAAGCTCGATGTGGCATATACATAAATGATTATCTGATCTCCCATTACCATACCTCAATAAAAACAAAAATACATATGTATGTATTAATATGACATTTTTCACCTGAAACGTATTTGAAATTATTTAGGTTTTAATCTAGGCTGTCGTTTTTTAGTAAAGGTAATCACACACAGTTATACTTTAATCATCTAATCTACGTCTATTTTTTTTTTCACTCACCGGTAAATAACCGGTAAACCGGTAGTAGGAAGAATTATCTACCGTTTACCGGTAATTGCAATTTGACGGTAAATTGCAAACCCTACTCGGAAGTCTTCAACTGCATCCATTTGACATCATCTCCTCTCCTCCATTCTCCGTTTCGATTATCAGATATTGGGCCGTAAATCTTGCGCAAGTCTTTATTTTCGAAGACCTGTTACCTATTTTCTTGCAGATAGACCAATCTTTATATCCGGTATTTAATACGATTAATTCTTTAAATTTTGTAATAATAATAAATAATGGCAATTTATAAAAAGGAAAATAACAAGCATTTCCTAACTGGAGATTCCGCGTATGGATCCCAGTCATATTACCTACTTAACTGGTGTTGCTGTCATTACCTTCGATAGCTAGTCTTGGATTTTCTATTGGTATTATAGAATATATTAATCCAATCCATGTAAATAAAAGACACCAACATTTGTGAAACTGGGCTGTTAGACGCCGATAGTCCTTGCTCTCCTTGCAGTCTTGAATCTTCTTAAACTCTGCTGACCAGTCATCGAAACTTTACAGAACCGTTAACCGAAAAATAATACACAAATTTTTTTTATATCACCATATAATATATAAAATATATACGTATTCGTATTTTTTTTTATGTATGTGAACACATACATGAATTAAAATGATTATTGTTAAATGTGTTGTGTATTTTGTCACTAGTTTTTAGTTCGTTCCTACCCCTTAACTTATTTCCAGTCAGTACACATTGTTTCTTTGGCTTGTCTGGTTGTTTTTGAATTCAAGGAGAAAAAGTGTTCGCATGTGATTATTCGTGTTGGATCACTAGTTCATATACCGCTGTGATTTAGGTGTGTTGTGAACGTTAAAACTCATTTAGAGTTTTTATGCCGTGGCAGTTTCATGCATTGGGTGAATTTCTGAAAGAATGATCTTTCAGAAATTCTCTATGTAGAGATGGCATCATCAACCAGGAGAGTCGAGCTGTACTTTGATACCGTTAGTCCATCCTGGTCCGCTATGGAAGGATTCTCTTATCATTCAGATTCCCTATTTCCTATCTACCCATCCGTTCGATTCCATCATCCACCACTTTCGATGGAATATATTAATATTTGGTTTGATTTAAAAAATACTGTTGAACTTTGTAAGAAGCCGGTATTAATAAGGACATTAATAATAATATAATTAATAGGGTTTTTTTTAAGATCCGATTCGTCATAAATAGAATAAATATTATATATAATACATTAAAGTTACGAAATATTATTTATTGCCATTCTATGGTCAGGGAATCAGTTTTCCATGAGAGTCGCTTGCACCAGAGAATTGGTGCTGAGCTCCAGCCGCAGCAATCTCAGAAGCGGAACGAATCCATGTATACGGCCTTCGGCAAACATTGTAGATGCGCTACAATAACACGCCAACCCGAACAGTATTCTGCATGAGTTGTACTAAATTTGGAGACGGTTGTACGTCACTTGCTTGTATTTCGACCAGAGCTCGCAGGTATACATGCTGGTGAAGAACGATTTAAACATGATCCTCTTCACCTCCTTACTGCATATTTACACGAACGCTCAATTGTCTCTTCTGCCATTCTACGTCATAATCGTCTTGTCCATTTTCATTTAATATATGCCCAAGGTATTTGACCTTATTTTGAACGCTCAATATCGATACAGCTTACGATATAAGTAAACCGTTATTTTCATTTATTTCAGTGTAGCGGTTAGTATCTCCACCTGTCATGCGGCAGACCGGGGGAAATTTTAAAACATATTTTATTCATGTACCTAATCGAACATATTAATATTTTATCTGAACCTAAAAATTAAATTATACGATACATGTGTCTGAGACTTATAACGCGATTTGTTTAAATTAACGATCCATTTTTATAAAACTCTGTTGTCGCACGATACCAAATCCTTTCTCATTAAAATAAGAACAACCTTTTTTAAAAATGGAATTCAGTTGGTTTATATATTAGCCACCCAAAGGTAAACGTCAGCTGAGTTATATATTATACGTTGAAACTGCAAAGGGTCGTACGATACATGTGCGGTTGCAAAAAGTTCGGCGAGTCGGAGGTATATTTACAAAAGAAATAAAAGTTTTTAATACGAGCAAAAAATACCTCCCAGCCTCTACAAAGAAAGAAGAATCAAATTCCATTTGAATATCGGTAGACGTAGCGTTTCATACGGCTTCGATACGCGTAAGCAAAAGAAAAATAAAACATTTGCGTGTTGTACAACCTGCCTTAGTACAGTGCTGGGCATAAGCTAAAAATAAAATTGAAAAAATATTATATTTAATATTATTCTGACCGTGTTTAATGTCCTTGCGGTACACCTGAGGTCTATAAATATTTTATGACGAACGGTAGGTATCTGTATCTAATATTTATTTAATTTGATCTTGAGATAATATTAACTTATCAAAGTGATCACCAAAATATATAATTTGAGTAATTAACAATACAATGTGCTTTGTTTTAATAGTTAGTGTGGGTGTTGAGTTGGGGTTAGGGTTAGGCTTCAGACCCTGCATTACATTGCAGGTCTGAAGCCAACCTCTGATTAATATATTATAAATTATATTGATATTAATACGTGATAGGTATACTCCGTTGGTAGTGTAGGTACATATTTTTTTATACAACACCATATCGTAAATTATTACGTCATGTTCATGAAGTGACATTTTATAGATCGATAGTTATCAGGCATCATTCTGCGTGAAAAGTGTTAATATTACACACATTGTAGTGACCCACAAGCTTGGATGCTAGGATATCCAACTAACGTCCAAGACTTGGGCAATCAGGATGATAACAGTGGGGCTTTTGTGGAGGACAAGAACACACTATTGTCACAATATAATTATAACACGTATGAACAGAATAATAGTTGTTACGACTTTAGATTAAAAATAGTAGTGGTGCTAGCGAGTTCTGATTCGTTCTATATATATGGAAAGATAGTATAGTAATAATTAAGTAAATAACCAACATTTAATTAATGATATGGTCGGGCTCCGTGGTTGGTATAAGATCACTACAAGGAAGTTAATATTTACTTTATTAATATTGGTAACTGAGGTTAAATAATGATATATAACAACTAACATGTACTCTGGTATGTAGATAAGAATGAGTTGACGATATTATGTAGTAAGACCTTTACACATGAACTGAAAATTATTTTTGTCATGTCTATAAAAATGTTATTAATAACAACTTAATTTTGAGTATACAAATATACTAAAAGAAATAGTATGCAAAAAAGGCGAACAAGCTTCATAATGTAAGAGATGTTCAATGTCTCCTTAACTAGACCGAAGTCTGCACTAAAAGAGACAGGCTCATCTGTTGTCTGTCATAGAAATATAAAAACCATTATTATTATTATTATTAAAAACCAAAAATATTAAGAATGAAGTAAACAGGGTTTTAAAATAATTCAAATAGCATAATAAATAAGTAAAATCCTCTCGCTATCCCATAATTAAAACACTATGCAAAACAGAAAAATGAATATAAAGAAATGATGTTCTGTTCACGAATCTTTGCTCAGTTTCCTTTCTGCCAACACTCAATAACCAGCTCCTGAGATGGTGTTTGAGTTTGTCCATCGAGAATTGTTTCGTACTGCTCGGCAAAATGTTATAGGCTTTGGGGGGCCAGAAACATATGGAAGGATTGACCAAAGTTTGTTTTCATTTTAGGCTTCACGTTGATCCTATTGTTTTTTGCTCTCGTAGTATAATTATAAGATGGATACTGATGAAGCTCTTTGTTGGAATGATAATAAAGGATCAGCCCTTTTACATAGAGTTGTCGAATATCAAGAAGCTGACATTCCTCAAACAGTGCGTTAGAGGATAAACCTATATGATTTGATTCTGAGAATGGATTTTTATGTGATTACTAATTAGTTAAGGGCAGTTTTCCCAACTCCACCCTAACCTAAGATCGCATAGCTAAGAAGAGATTGGCAGAGAGCAATGTATATTGTTCTCAGCGTACGTTTTTCTAGAACATTCCTAAGACATCTGAAGAAAAATGTCAGCTTTCTTAATTTAACGTAAAGTTTATTTATATGCTCAGACCAATTTAATAGTTGGTCAATCTAAATGCCAAGGTATTTAATACTTTTTACTCTCTCTAGCTCCTTACGTTTGTATACTATGTATGATGAGTATGGTAAAGGTAGAGTAGTTTTAATGTTACAATTATGAAGTTTTAACGAATTATTAACATTTGGACTACGGACCAAAAGTTATTTCTAATCTAATGTAACATGTAACATTGAACGCTCCACTAAGATATGATATTTTTCATTTGTAAGTACAAATAAACACGACACTGGCCTAATACGGATCATCCGCGACCGGAGGGTTATAAAATAAATACATTTCTGTGGTGTTTTTTTCTTCTCCCTGGTCGCCTTATCTTCTTTATCTCTCATTATTACATGGCGGCCACCATAGGCGCCCGCAGGGCCTAACATCAATTATAAAGGTGATAGTCGTTTGTTTTCTACAAGTATATTATTAGTAATAATCTTTCACTCGTAGTCAAAGGGCTACTGGTATATTAATCAATTATACATTTCTAATAAAAAATCTGTACGTGGCGCTGTAATTAGACAGATATGTTCTATGCGTGACGACTGCTAGCATTCTGATTGATGATGAAGGTTATGAACTCTTGACCTCATTGCATGCGTCCAAAAACAAAAGTATACACATTTATCATTCAGGCATTATTCCATTAACCTAACTAATTGAAATGGAAGAAACCCCGTATCGTAAAACTAAACTTTAAGGGACTTAATTTATCTATCAAAATCTGGAACCTATCGTTTACAGATGGCGAAATGATTTAATAATACGACTTTAATCCATTCTTTAAGGTCCAAAAGTGGGTGTTAACACACGTGACATGTTAACGCACTCATGGCATTTAAAAGATTAATGCAATCGTAACTTCTAACAGTCCCTGATCACATGCACGCGGCTGTAGGTAGGTCAGTTTAACGCAAGTGCGCGTTGCTTCCATAAAGCAGACGTATTCACAAACATTACCAGCTCTGTTCTCAATGGTTTCCCTCCCTCGCTGCAGCGCGCCCCACATCGTAAGAGAATTTCCGTTTCAATGGAAACCTTGTAACCATAGACAGAAAGAAGTTCATAGAACCTCAATGAGAGATTCGCAAACGGACACATCAGAGTGACACAAAAATGAATTGAATCGGAAATCTAAAATGTGAAGCGTGAAGGTGGGTCAGCGTCAGAGGCCACCCTGCGACTTTTTTTAATATGGAACTTAATTTTCTAATACATTTAAAAAATATTTTGAATCCATATAGAATTTTATTCCAGTATTATGGTATACCAAATCCTAGTGGTTAGTGCAGTTCATATATCACACGTGTGCTTATTGTTAGTCGTAAACCTGGGAACCAGCTATCGAAGGCGTTTACATAAACATTATTTTTGTTAAGAATTACATAGATCATCTAGGTGCGCGCAGTATCCCATTCGTTCAACCATTGACCACATGCACTTGGATCCCTTAGTGATCCCTAAATTTATATGTTATAGCTTGACAGTTTTTTTGACATATGCATGGTTTTAGCGTTTACAAAAGCTAAATTATTGATGGCTAAAATTATTTCTTATTAAAAATTTATTTATTTTATTGAAGGATTTCGACAGTGTAAACATATTGTAATAAACATAATGACTATTTAACATGTGATACTAATAATGAAAATCCACTAAAATATTTAGAAACACAAGTTTGTTTAGATGCAGAAAATTAATGAAAGGAAAAAAAATAGGGAGAAGGGTGGGGAGGTTGCATCTATTGTTGTGGTTAAGTGTTTTTATAGGTAGAATGAATGGTCAAAATTGAGATTGTGGTGGTTCATAAGAAGAACCCTTAGCGTAGTAAGGCTAATGTTGAAAAAGTAAATTTCTGTTAATTTCTCATTACGGTATTTGCATGACCGGTGAATGAATGAATTTAGTATGTAAGATGTTCTACTTCTGGGAAGTGGAAGAGTGCAGATTGCCGGGTCGATCTAGATGGTACATAGAGATATTAATTCTAATTGGATGGGACAATCAATATGGCCTTGCGGTCAATATGCCTCAAACATATTCAATTTCAAATTTATGTTAGAATACAAGAATCAAATGCTGAACTGATACATTTTTATTTAGCGCCACAATAACATAATAATGCAAATATATTTATTTGAATTTTACATGGATTTAGAACCTCTGGAAGCAATGCTGAAAATGCCCGACAAAGAGTAAATATACATTTTAATTAATGAAAATAATCTGCGGTTGGAATCTCACAACGCACTTCACATCCTTTGTGATATTGTTCCGCCGAATGTGATTTTGATTTTTTTTTTCTTACGTCTCGAGCTTAATGGAAACATTAACGTGTTGTTTAACATATCGATGCTAATCAAAATGAATTATTTTCCGATCAATGATAATAATAAGACGCCAGCTATGTTACACTCGGACAAGAATGATGATATCAGAGTGAACACATATATTAAGTATCATTTTTCTTCATTTTTTGATTAGATATAATCGTACACGGATGAATACTAATTATGTAGATTTAAAATAAGACAAAAAAGGTCATTTATGGATGCAGATCAGTGTTTTACAATCGTTTTATACAAAACATTAACACATTAATTATAATTAAACGTGACGCTCTCTATAAACAAAATGCGACTCGCAAACTTTGTCAATCCCGTGTGATTGACAAGGTTTTCGTTTCATTACAATACGCGGCAATTTGGCGGTAGATTTCAGCCAGAATAGGCAAAAAAATATATTGAATTAAGGTGGTATAAAATACTGCATGAAATACTCAACGCGGCACTTTCGATAATGTTTTTATTGTTCATTTATATCAGAAGTTATTCACCAGATTTGACTTTTTTCAAACTATTACTTAAATAGGGTCTTTACACTAATTTAAAACTAATAAACTGAATGTTATTTGCCGTAATTAAGATAATACAAGCAATACATTAAAAGGAAGACCGCGATCATTAGACGCATTTTCCGCGTGCTACAAAATTGTGTCAATATGGTAAATTATTGCATAAACGAAATAAATTTTCTCATAATCTTGAACCAAATTAACAAATTGTTAAAAATTAATAGTGTGATTCGCATCAATGAGTTTTGTTTCAATAAACATAAATTAGTAAGATAAAATAACTTGACCACATATTAAATAGAAATAATTTATTATTAGACAAAATTATTACAAATAATGGTCCCAACTCGTAACATTCCTCAAATCATTTCAGCGTTATGATTGATAAGCTAAAAGATACAAATTATAGTACATAGTCTAGATACATACATAAGAGCAGTACATGTGCAGCAGCACACCGTTTGAAAAGCCCTGATGTAGATATGAATGGACCAAGATTGAATCCATCAATATATTTAATTTATTATATACTAATAGTAATAGGAAGACCGAAACGTAGATGGTGGCTGAATGTCAAGACGGACACGCAAGAAGTAGACTAGTGTCCACAATCTGAACCACAACGATGATGCTAAGGATTGGATGGCACTCTGTAGTGAGTGAGAAAAAGAATAGTGATATTAATTTGCGTTGAGCTGGACACAACGCAACACCTTTAGAACACAGAACCACAATGACGTTCGTCATTACAGTGGCGGCGCATCGATCGTTACGCTCGTGGCGCTGATCAGCTATATTAGCCTTAACGATGGACCCTGCAATGCCATCTGAAACGTCGGATACACACAGCAGAATAGCCCATAAAACTGTACACAGAATATACCTAGGGTAGCACCATGTACGCCCTACTAGGTGAGCACTTGCCTCAAGGCAAACTTTGTGAACAATAATTTGGAGAAATAATAGTTTAAAACTTTATATAGTTGATAAAATATAAGTTCAAAATTTATCGAAAATATATTCAATTGCTATAGCAAACGCGCTTCTTCGGATAAGAAGAGGTTCAGGTTAGAATACCGGTAGTCACTAAATATTTTATCTGTATATACCAGATATATATGAAACCGGAATTAGCCCATAGATGACTCTAGCTGTTAATGTAGTTACCATCGCTTCATTGGCGCCATTTTCTTGCTTTGACATCTGACAAAGATTTTCAACTCATAACAATACAAGTTTCATACGACAGCATAGTTTTTAATAGCGTTGAACAAATCGAATTTTGTGCCTGGAAACTATGATTTGCGGACAGCATTGATTTTCTGTTACCATTTGAAGAAAACTGCTGCAGAATGCTTGTAGAAGCTTACAGTGAGTATGCTCTTGGTAAATCACAGTGTTTTGAGTGGTTTAAAAAATTCAAAAGTGGCGGTTTTAATATGAGAAACAATGCTATGTGTTTGGTGGGATCAGAAGGGTATGATCTATTATGAGCTGATAAAACCTGGTGAAATCGTTAATACTTCACGCTACCGACAACAAATGATCGATTTAAATCAAGCTTTGCGTGAAAAACGACCAGAATATCAAAAAAGGCAATACAAAGCGATTTTGCTTCACGATAATGCACCATCACTCACAACAAAACCGGTCAAGGAAACGATTGAGGCGTTTAGATGGGAAATACTTTGGCAAGCGGCTTACTCACCAGACTTGGCTCCGTTCGATTACTACTTATTTGCATCGATGGTACACGCACTTGCTGAGCAGCGCTTCACTTCTTACGAAAATTGCTCGATGATTGGTATGCCTCAAAAGAGCAACATTTTTTTTGGCGTGGCATCTACAAATTGTCAGAGATGGGAAAAATGTATAACTAGCGATGGGCTTCGAATAAAATGCTTTCTTTCATTTTCATACAATAAACGTGTATTTTCTATACAAAAATTCCGGTTTCATATTTACATATATTTAAATGATATTATAAATGATGAATAGTTTAATCATAAAATAGTATTTATGTATATTTTGTTAATTTTTAAAGCTTATTTCTAGATTATCCTCGTATAATACTTTAATTTAATATATACAGATCAAGTTGTACGACAATAAAATAAATAAATTAAACAAAATTACTCCCACTAAATGGATTTAAATGGTATCTAAACAACATATTTATCTAAATCTGATTGCAATATTTGTTGTAAAAGTGTGATGTGGATGGTGTGCAGTGGTGATTCAGAGTGAAGGGCGCACCGAGGGGTGGCCTCGACCCTCCCCTTTGTGTCTGTGCGCCAGGAAACGGTGCGCCCCTGAGGTTCACCCCTCGTTAACGCTACAAGTAATCTTTGCAGAACTCCACACAACCTAATAAAGTAATGGACATATAATTGGATGGAAAAATCGATGGTACAATTTATATATAAACATGTTTCTGGTCACGTGTCTGATCGTCTCGGTTGGGTTAGGTGAGGTTAGTTTTGGTTTAGAACAAAAAGAATTAGGTGTATGGTTGAAACATCACCAGTTATTTCAGACCAAAATGCTCAAGTAAAATTATTTTATTTTTAGGAGTACACATTTTTATTGTGTGTGAAGTTGTAATTATTCAGAACATAGGTCGGTGGCGCAACAATAATATATATATATATATATATAATTTATTTATTATCTTTGTTTTATTAACCACTGAATTGAGTTTAAATACATCTACCGTTTTCGAAAAATACAATTTTCTTCTTCAGGATGTCATAACTAACTAAAAACATATATTATTGTTTCTTCGCCAGAATCTATTTTTTAAAAAAAACAATTATTAAAAAAATAAATTTAGCACCTAACTCAAATAGTTAATAAAAATAAATATAAATTGTTAATAAAAAGTATAATATTTTTCGATAAAATTGATTTTATATGTATATCTTTCTAATTAATATATTTAATTTATATTTATTTTATTTTAATATTAATGATTGAATTGTCAGCTACTTCGTGATATAACATTGAAATATTCAAAAATATTTTTATTTTCATTTTGTACCACACACAATGTAACATACACAATTTTTTTGACCTGTATCACTAGTTTCGAACATTTTAATTCGGAGAAAACATTAATGAATAATATTATATTTCGCCGCATTTATCAATGTTTTCTAAATACAATAAAGCCACCCCCACCCTTACGCGGCGATAAAGTGATTCAAACAAATACGTCACACTCGTCACCATGCTGACTGCACATTTTATAAATAAAAAACTACAGCGCTCGCATGTTCGAAAATTAAAACATATCCTTTCACGACCTCACTTGCCCAATACCTAGTTACGCAAAGTACAATAATACAAAGCAATCATTTTCTAAAAAAATGATCTTTTTAAATTTTGTTACGTTACTTCTTCTTTTTGCCTCGGCTTCAGGGGGGCTGTTCAGGGGGGAGGCATACAGCCTAACTGGTTCTTTTTTAAATTATCATCAAGTCAAACGGTTATTAAATGAAATCACAAAATGCCATTGTTTACAATTAAGTTTATTATTTATATTGTGACTTGCATGTATTAAAAGATTTTAAAAAAAAGCATTTTACCTAATTAATTATTAATAATACAATTCAAAAATAATTACAATTAACTTAACATTATATATGCGCCCACCATGCCAACATAAAGTTAACTACCAAATTTTCTGTGTCGAAGCTTGTCTGATGTGGATTATTTAGGTCCTCACGTAAGGAGACGCCTTCCACGTGTAGACGATAGTCCTGGAACCGGTATGTGAAGTGTCGCCAATAGTTGTGGTGCCAGGCTAGAGTGATGGAGTTCAGTATTGACCACCAGACGATGTCCAATTATCCGGGCAAATCGGGACTCTGGACGCGATGTTCTTAATTACAATTAGCGCGTGCCGTATATGATCTCGTCTCTTTTGATGGTGACAATTTATTCTCACTACATCAACGATTAAACACATAGAACATCACAGTCTAAGCTTTATACTCGAGGCGCACAGTTTGAATTTTCCCCGGAATCACAAATTACATATCAGAGACGATAAGTATTTTGTTTTCTAATAGAAAACTATATCGCATTTATGGAGCGATCTCTCCTGGCTGGGATTGGTAGAAAGACTGACGCATGAGGGTGATGCATCCCTTATGGTGCATTTGCCTACGTGACTAAAATCACGTACGCCGGATTTTTTATTGGCGTTCCCACGCCGCACCGTCCATATAACAATACCGACGTTTATTGCCCTCCGTCCCTTACTTCGACTAAGTGCTTTTGTATCCTTGAAAAACAAAATATTGTTTTGGATAATTTTGCATTCTAACAATTTCAAAAACAATTGTGATGAAATTTCATTATTTTGTTCCTCTCCAGTAAACTGTACACACTCGCGCATATTTATACATAACCACGAGAGTGCCAAAAATTATATTATTTTTTTATCACAAAAATTTGAGTAAATTAAAAATAAGACAGAAAATATTAAATAATTGTTGCTCGCAACGTTATGGTACAAATATTTTATAGACAGGAATTTCTCAGAATTATGGCAGACAGACGATGGAGCTCCATTTCCTAGAACCCATGTTGAGGATAATATGATTATTTGTAACATAATGAGTATTTTGGTAGGGAATATTTTAGGTATAGTAAGAGTATAGATTTCATCAGTAAACTCTTCGACTTAGGACTTGTCCGTGAACCGTGGTATGTTTGCGCTCAGGTGAGGAAGACGCCGGAGAACACCCTCTGGGACTGTGTGGTTATGAATGATGCACATGAGACGAACATGATTAGCGGGATTAGAAGGCATAAGGCAGAACGATGACCTATTAAGAAATTAAAGGAATCGCGGACATCTGGGAATTTATTAGGGTGTGGGTCTCCCGCTGGGGATTTCTGGAATGGACGTTGCCGGGAAGAGCAGTGGCTAGAGAGACCTAACGGAGCATTTTACTGACTGACAGGGTAAATTTCTGCCGGACGAGTTCTGCGACTGCAACACATACATGTGACGTCTATGGTTTGCATGATTTCTATAGCTTCTTTCTGGCTGCCCTCTGAGTTTAATATGATAACGAGTCTCGTGTCAAATTGTACAGGTGTGACACTGGCACGATGATACCGGAGCCAACCGATGACGGTATTAATATGTTAATAATAGAATGTAATCAATTAAAAAATGTTATAATAAATATAGTATTTGCCATTATGCATTCAGATTATAAAACGATCCTTCATTTTTTATTACTGATTATTCATAATTCTTTCGGTATTGTTCTGGATTCTTCCGGCAGAAGCCGAGAAAGGCTGGTGGGTCAAGAAGTCAGAGAGTCACAAAATGCTAATTATACTAACTTTAATTAATTACAATGATCCAGACACGGAATGCATGTCACAACGACATTTACAAATTTAACGAATGAAGATGTAATGGTTCGGATAAATGAAGAAAAATAAGTTTTTAAAACAATGAAAATCCGAAAACTTTAATATCTCAGTTATATGATGAGATATCCAGTGAAGTATGGGATCTTGCATCTGATAATGCGGGGAAAGATTGCTGGAAGTCAGGGCCCTGGAAGAAGGAGAATATCATGGCTGAAGAAGATAAGACAATGATTTAGCCAATCTACTGTAGAACAATAAACAGTACATTATGTCATACATAATGTCCGACGAACAGATAAAAAGAGGCGAACAAACTGAGCTAAACGCTTGTACTATGAAAATAGGACTAACTTGGTAGTCTCTCAGAACAAAGCTTGAACCCCCGACCACTAGGTGAGCATTTTAAGCTGTTCAAACTCACCTATTAACGCCGACCTGAATACATAATTCTTCAGAGCACAGGGTTAGTTTAAAAGCGAAATTGTATTATACACGGTTAACAGTAATTCGTTTACATTGAAGCCCACGCACTACCATACGTCGATTTTGTCAATTTGTAATAAAACTTTTTTTTTTTAATATTTTTGCATTATTTATAATTTCTCAACAATAAAAATGTGTACTCTGTAACGAGTTATTCCACTAACTGTTGATAAATAAAAATAAAATAATTCACTAATAAATCAAATGTTCCCTTTACACGTAGTATAATGTTCATTTGACTATCACAAATTATAATTCTATTCAATCACCAGAGCCTTTACGCACCATAACTCAAACAACAGCATTCTTAAGGCTCGTCTGAACGCAGTCACGTCATGCGTGCACTTGATAAAAGAAAGCGATCAATTCCACCCCACGGGACTTCATGCTCGAACATAATGTTTCACCCCCATCTACGCATTAATCCGACCAGCCGCCAGCCCATTTGCGACTATTTGAGCAGACATTAGATTCGTTTATACATATATAGCGAGATTTTCTGGCACATTCTAAACTGGATATTGCTAGTATATGTAGCCTGTTGCTACGCCAAGACTATCACATAAAAATGTCTACAAATATCAGTGGACCATTTTATGAACCATTAGTAAAAAAATTTAATAAACAAATCATTATAAGTTGGCAGTAAAAAAAATTGCAAATTTAAATACATTTTTCTCAGTAATTTTATTGAATAAAACAAACACAATAAGAATTAAAACATTTTTGGTAATTAATTACGAGTTTATTTATTCCGCTGGATAAATAAAATCTCGAAATATTTAAACACGTGGGAATCTGTTGGCGATTTTTTTCGATTTTCATTTAATTCGTGCGGCACCCATTTGACAATCCTCGATTTTCTTAGCGGTGTGTATATTTATTGACAATTGCTAACAACTATGGCACATATTTGCTTAGTTTAACTTTGAATCTATGTATATCTTTTGATATTTCATTAAATGTCTTCATCGCACTGCACACCATAGATTTCTGAGATTTAGCCTTCTTCCTGAATGGCAGTCTCAGTCTATCTCTTCCTCTTGTATGATGTTCGTGCTCGTGTTGATTTGCATACATTTTTCTTATAAATTCTGCCGATATTTTCTTAGTGAGGTTTTATTGAGTATTATTCTTAAAGCTTTATTTTGCAGTACTGATAATTGTTACATTTCTTCTACATTAGCCAAAAACAAAATGCTGCTGGAGTAGTTGATGCGAGTAATAATAACAGAGCTGCATACTATTTGATAAGACTCAGTACTGATGAATCTTCTGATCCTTCCTAGAAGTGAGATATTTTTAACAATCTTTTCAGTCACTGGTTTAGTATTGATCGTATCAATGCGAAACACGAATGACACAATTGATTTAATAATTTGTTAATAAACTGATGTAAAATCTGTTGTAAATGCGCATAGTGCATTCTGAATTCTAGGCCAAATACGCGCTTGTGCTTCTCAGCGCGTCCACCTTTTTGTCATTAACAGTACATGCAAGAATGCACGCACACGTCGTTACTGCATCTGCTGGTGCGCGCGCATGCCTCGAGTGCATCAAACCAGAGATGGAATGAACGGTCCATCAAAGGCATCATCGGATGCTAGGTTTATATCTTCCGCGTGATCATTTTATATTACGTAGTAAACGTCTGTTTGACGCCCAAATATAATCATTGGTGATGCAATCAAGGATGGAACATAGTTCTAAGATGATCGACTTTAACTTTTCAGTAATTAGAAATGATTTGAGAAAAGTCACGATCAATGAGCCACCGCTGTAATGACGAACGTCATTGTGGTTCTGCGTTCCAAAGGTGTTGCGTTGTGTCCAGCTCAATGTAAATTAATATCACTCTTATTTTTCTTCTTTAACGGCCTTGTCGGACTCAGCAGTATACGACTACCGTTCATTACAGAGTGCCATCCAATCCTTAGCATCATCGCCGTTGCGGTTCAGACTTATTAAGACTTAGACGCTTAAATTTATTTTAGATTTAAAATGTGGTCAAGTTATTTTATCTTACTAATTTATGTTTATCAAAACAACACTCATTAATATCAATCATACTATTAATTTTTAACAATTTGTTAATTTGGTTTAATGAAAATTTGTCTCCGTAATCTTGGCTTCAAGATTATAAGAAAATGTATTTCGTTTATGCAATAATTTATCATATTAACACAATTTTGCAGCACGCGGAAAATGCATCTAATGGTCGCGGTCTTCCTATCAATGTACAGAACCAGGAATTAAACATATTAAAGGTAATATTTGCAGAAATATGTTTATAAACTGTATCAAGACTCTAATACTAATTAAATGTATTAATTAGAAAGATGTACAAGTAAAATCATTTTTATCGAAAAATATTGTCATTGCTACCAGAATTCGAACCTGGACCTCTTTACAATCCGGAGAAGATGTATTAACCGACTTTGTTACAGCAGACATTATTTTTGACGACAAATTGTTCGAATAAACACGTAATAAACAAAATATCTTAACAATCTTAAATAAAACGTAATTTAAGGTAATTGTTTTGTATCAAACGTTTCGTGAACCAAAAAATCAGTGAATCTTTGGATGCAAAAAATTAAACATAGCATCCCCCCATAATTCTGTCTCCGGCTGGACTAATTTGTATCAACATCCCTAACCACTTTTAAAATGCTACATTATGCATCAGACCTATAGAAATTTGTTCGGATTAACTTGGCTCGTGGTACCGTACTTAAGCTGCCCCTGTATACGGGTACGGAAGAATAATGTCTCAAGTCAACTAAAAAATTTGTTTCAACATGTTGAATATGCTATGAATGTGCTATGAATGCCAGAACCCGTACAGAACAGAACAAAAAAAAACAAAATATCGTGTGGTGACCCTGCACGCGCCACACCGACGTGGTCGTATTGGGACGCATCCATCAACCATACAGGGCGCGAACCAGAACAACCAATCAGCAGACGCTATTTAATATTAAGCATCGGAGACGGGCACTGCCAAGCATCAACCGACCAATTCTTCGCAGGCCGTCCCAACACCAGCATCGCTACTCGGCAGCATCTCCAGCGAGCTACTCTAGAGTTCAATCCGCGGATTTAAATTGTTGCAATTCATCTTCTCAATAAACGAAACCTTGTAAGTACTCTTTCATTTATATAACCTGCTCTAGTCACAACAGACACCCTACACTGCGACATACAATCAACACGTGTTAAACAAGAAGAAGTTAGGAGCTTCTGTTTCACATTATCTTAACCTTCTGGTACAATCTCAAGATAAGCATATATTTGAATAACTTCAACACACACAAACTTCAACTTCTACAATCGTTTTTATTAAATTTGAATGAATTAAATCAGTATATTTTTATATAATATTTAGATTATTTTATATAATGTAGCAATATTGTTGAATGATTGAAGTTTATTGACGTTCATTTAATAGCAATACAATGATGACATTTATTTAAAAACCGTACACATTTATTTAAAATTAGGCTATTATTATTATTATTATTATTATTATTATTGCCGCTAGGGTGACGAAACTCGGAAATATAACCTGCTGCCGAGTGCCACTTGTGTCGCAGTGTTGGTGTGTTACGTGAATATTTAAATAATTTAAAAAATATGTATGACTGAATATGTGGGTTGGTTAAGTGGTAGATTACACGGCCTTAAATAAATTACGTTGTGCAGAAACATCGGCCCATTAATTTGAAAGACGATCCAGTTCAGAAAAAGTGACACTCGGATAGAGAAAGATAGCAAAAAAACAGAAGAAAGAATGGTAAATCGTCACATGCTAGAAAGGTTGCAAACCTAAAGTAGACATGACGTTCTTTAAACACTAGTTTTACTATAAAAACAAATGGAAAACTTTTTAAATGAAATATCATATAATTTTTCACTGTTTATTTTAATTTGACTGTATTGATAATGTCGATAATGACTACACTGAATATTGTGGTAAATAAGAAAAGAAATCGACGATTGTAAATTATTATAGTATGGTTACGAGAATGACAGGGTTGTTTTACAATAAGGGTATTTTAAGCCATAATATAATACATGTAATAGCATATTTAATCTACGAAAGTAATAATTACTACTACGATGAATATTGGCAACCGTTTGAATACGTGATACGGTAGTAAAATATTTTTTTAACGTTTTGATTGGAATTTTATTGACTTGCTGATTAGTCTACGAATCCCAAGGTCGAGGTCAGCATCCGATCATCATAAATTAAGGCCCGTGTCCACGGAATTTTTTTTTTTACACCACAGAAATATGTGGACATGAACTGACGCAAATTTCTTGTCCCAATATTTTCATTTTGGTGTCATTCACGCGATCACTTTGGTACCACTTACGCGATAAAATAGTTTTGCGATTTTTTTAATAATATGATTTGATTAGAACAAAAATTTAAACGCTGACAAAATAATATTCACTAATGTAAGAAATACGTTTACTATTACAGAAATGTATCATAAACTATTGGATTTATGTTTCCACCAAGAATGTGTGTAGAATTTCCCTCGTTCCGCAAACCCCTCTCCTATATGTACATTTTATTTCATGTCTATTCATTTACTGGTCTATGCCATACACCCTATTGCGCCATACTTGCTTCATACTTCAAGCTTGTTAAACGTCAAATGTAAATCCATTGACCATTGATGTACCATTTCTCAGCCGAGTGGATTTGAAATGTGTATAATTTAATGCCTTCTATTTATTATAGTTTGTTACAGGTATTAATGGTTTTGGGGAGGCAGAATAAAAAGGGTTAAATAAAGTGATTCAGCTGGACTGGGTAAAAGTTGCCCAAAGAGGAATGGAAAGGGCTATGCTTGGAATATCTTTAAGAGGTAGAATACTAAGATAACTGGTGATATTACTCGCTGGAGAACTAAGATAACTGGTGATATTACCCAAAAATTCGTCATGCTCAAGTAGCAATATGTTGGACATATTTTGAGAGATGACGAACGGTGGGGAAAGAAGATCCTAGAATAGAAGCCACGCACTGGTAGAAGTGTTGGCCATCATCAATCCCGATAGAGCGATAACAGATGGACGGGAAAGGCTGAAGGTAGAGATGATTAGTAATCCTTGGGATATTGAAAGGAATAAGTAATCGGATCCCACGGAACGATGACCCATTAAGAAACTCGGACATTTCCGGGAATTTATTAGGGTGTGGGTCTTCCGCTGGGGGTTGCTGGGACGGACGATGTCAGGAAGAGCTGTGGATAGAAAGAACTAACGAAGCATTCCACTGGCTCTCTCTCTCATCCTCTTGCGACCTGGACAGGATAAATTTCTACCGAACTCTGAACGAATTCTGCGACTTCAGCGCATGAATGTGACATCTACCCTTCCCTTTTGTGGGTGCATGACTTGTATAGCTTTTCTCTAGCTGCCTTCTGAAATCAATATAATAATGAGTCTCACGTCAAATTGCTACACATTGTACTGGAATGGCTCTGGTGCGATGATACCGGAGCCAACCTATATCAGTTAATGACTGAAATTAATAAAATAAAAATGTAACAATTGTACCATATACATAAATAAAGGAAAATAAAAAAGTTAACTATGAAGGAAAGCAACAAGGTTTTAGTAACTAACTGCTGGAACGTTCGAGTATTGTCTCTTTTTACCAATCTCAGGCTGATCTCTGAGATTGTCTCCGGATCAAAAACACACCATGATACTGAGATTTATCTTATAGTGTTTCTTAAAAACGAGTCATAAAAGCAGCTCTTTTCACAAATGGATATAATTTAATTGACTTGGTGCACTGTCACCCTGAGTTGATCGGTTGTGCCTACAGGGTGTTATTAAATATGTACAGACAGGGATGAAAGTATCGATCGGAAATGCCGCCTGTACAGTACCGCCTGCAAAATAAGTATTTACTGCGGGATTTACTGTATAATTGGTTGCGGGACTACGTACACTACAAAAGTAATAGATTTTTTTAATTTTGTTTATTTAGATCACAATGTGGGGTCATTGCAAATTTTTTATTTGCTCAAATGATCGATACTAAAAGACTTTCAACAATACATACTTTGGACATGTTCCAGAAGATACGATGAGAAGCTCGCGATAGTGTTGAGGGAGAACGAGCGAGAGGACGCTCTCCCGAATTTGGCGAATTAGTTTAATTCATTTCGCGGATATTTGCTTTTAAAATAAATAAATAAAATAATACATAAGAAAATAAAGGTAATTACTTTACCAGACGTGGTCCGTTTTCAAAAAATTACCTCTACAGTTTTTAAAAGTTATATATTGCTAAGGTATAATCAGAAGTTATAAAAAGATTTTTGTCTATAATATAGTTGGAGACAAAATGTGTAGATGGTTAGGTTAGCACAAATCACAAATTAATTTCATTTTGCTTTCTACCCATATTAAGCAACCACTTTGTTATTTTTGGTTTAAAATCGTTAATCACTTTAGATTCTTGAAGGTCTAATGACAATTTATTAAATATACGCGGTGCACAAAACAAGTGAATTATTAGTGTAAACACAGTTTAATGATTATGTTAGAAAGCGATACTTCTGATTGGTCTCTACCCAATCGGATCATACATTGGGTCCATATTTGTGCAATCTTATTGGAAGTGAACGATTTTCAGTTGGTGTTGAGTGAGAACTTGTAGAATCTTTGATAAAATGTCGTCGTAGTCAAATCTCCGGGACTTGATCACTAGGCGTACATTTCATGGCTAGATCAAACAAATTCGTATGTTAGTTAAGAATTATAGCAGAAGAGACGAACAGAGAGTGGCAGAGCAGCAAAGGAGTCACCCCTTAAAGTAGAAGATAAGGTAGGCGAAGGTAATAATAATAATAATAATAATAATTATTATTTATTTTTTTGATTCATAGTACAGTACAGTGTGTTATTATATTGTTATAATCAGATAACATTGCAGTTAAGTTAAACATGTATTTCGGTACCCTGCCTGCTACACTAGTATTTTACTGTGTTATAGCAGACAGTGCCCTTACGGTATAGTAATGTAGTGTACAATATACTAATAAATATACATAAATAGTAAATCAAGATGCGATTAGATAGCATATAAATACAATGTTCAATGTATATAAAAAGTAAAAAAATATTATATAAAAAGTAAACCAGGATACAATTAATAGAATATAAATATAATGAAAAGCTTAAAATAAATGCAATGTTCCATTTATAAAAAATTAAAAAACTAAGTACAGTAAGAGTAAATAAGTAAATTACATACAAACTTATGTAAAATTGTAATCCTCAATATAAAACGATTAAAAAAAGTTCAGTTGAATGGCATACTATACTAGCACAACTACACAGAAGAAAAATGCATACATAGATATTGTTGTTCAATAACTAGCAATAATGACTTTTTATTAACGAAGTTAGGATATCTTATAACACATCACCCCTAAATAATTAAGTAAACAAAATATTCCACTGAAAAAATATAAAGCACGAATTAAAAATTGTTTAAATTTAGTTGTGTTAAAACTTTCTGGTTTAAAAAGTGAATGTCCTGGCGCTGTCTAGCGAAATTCATTCAAAGTTAAATATAAAAATAATAACAGTAAGCAAATCATAGTAGTAAAAAAAATATATATATAAACAGTTAAGAGATGCAATTAGGTAATTCAATATACTGTTGTAGCAGTTTTATTCTCAGGTTTAGACCATTAAAAGTTCTTGGGCGTAATTTCTCCCCATTTCGCGGAGCCAGAACTGCACTTTGGTAACTTTAAACTAAGTGGTGAAGATCGACTGGTGATGAGAATACGACCTGGCGATGGAGAAGTCCATTTTTCTGACACCCACGACACGCGGATTGCCGAGCTCTTGATTATGACGATCTTGTGAATACACGTTTGTAAATATTGTGTTCATTACCCACATACTTCTCCGCACACACGCCGCTGCGTGAAATCCAATTAAAATACTGGTGGTTCCCTCTAGAATGAAGTTATCGGAATCCGAGTGCAGTGTCGCTGTGACGTCATGAATGCCGGTCTCATTCCGAAACGCTGATGCATCACGCGAGACAAATTGCATTCCTGCCCGTCAGCTTACAGATGACCAGGAAAATTCTTTAATTATTAATGGTATTCGTGTTAAGAAATGGAAGGTGCAAGCGGTTCGCGCCGTAGAAGCAGACCAGAGGACCGAGATACTGTCACGAGTGTCATAGATCACTGCGTACAATGTCGGAGTTGTGTATTATTTAACTTTACTAGCCTAAAATTGATTTCTACAAGTGTCCCAAAAGTATTTTACATAATAAAAATTCTGTAATAAAATAAAAAAATGTTTATTTTGTATTTAAGTACAGTCACTGGGAATTTATTTCTTAAAAATTATGCTTTATAAATGTGATCCATTATTTCGCTGGCACTCTTCTAAACGGGAGGCAAAATTTCTGAAAACTGCTCGGCACGCATTCTACGTGATTGCTGCTATTTATTTTCGGATATTTTCTTTTAATTGGTCCAGAGAGGGAAGGATTGTTACTGTATTTGTTTTGAGGTAGCCCCATAGGAAGAAGTCAATTGGGTCAAGTCGGAGCTACGATAGGCCAGTTCCCAAGGACGCGGCCAGTGATTGGCTGTATAATAATGATTGAGCATCTCGTCTGCCATGATTAAGTGGAACATTAATATGTTAAGATAGAACGTATCGAAAAATAATAATTTGAACATGTCCAAGAACACACAATTCCTGGATTTTCCCCAACAAAGGCACTGTTATTAAACAAATAATAAATATTTCATAGAGATGAAGCTATTTTTATTATATTATATATACATATATACAACTTCCAAAAATTTGATAGATATGGGTAAAAATTGTTGAACTGGTTTATTTATGTAAAGTGAGTGTAAATAGGTTGTAAATTTATTTTTCCTTAAATACATATACGTTTTTAATTTTAGGTAATTAAGTAACCTTTATAAAACGCATATGTTAAGATTAACTACATTATTTAATTGTATACGTAATAGGTTAAGTTAACAAATTCTATTTTTTTACCGGTACGACAAATCTTTGAACCTACTCCTTGACATCAATAATAATTGATAATAATAACCGAAATTTGATAATGACAACGAGAAAGCGTTCAAACAAAAGTAACTCAGACAGATTGAATATATTCCAAAGAATTGTATCGTCAGAAACGTTAAATTTGCATTCGCTAGAATATACTCATTTTGGAGTTGGTCCTCAGGAATCGTGAACCGCGCCAAGGAACCACTGCACTGCGGAGCTGGCACCGCACTGCAGTTGTTCACTATTTACGGTCGTATTATTCGATTTTCAAATGTGTATGTTTAAAAAAAGAACAATTGAAATTGTGGCAATATGTAACGGTCAATGTTTTCAGAAATACGTATTAGAAACAAGCTCATCTTTAAAGCATAGGCAAAACGAGTTTGAAAAATGATAACTTTTGTTGTTATTTTAAAATACAATCACTTTGTATGAAACCGCGAAATTTACTATACGCCAACCGGTTTCGCTTAGCTCAAGCTTCGTCAGAACGTTTTTAAAACTAACACTTATATATATACATAAAAAGGGAGATAGAATATAAAATCACACGTGAAAAAGAAAACTTTTGTTTAGTTGAAATTTACACAGCCTAATTAAATTGCTGTATTTCTACATATAGCGCTGTATTACTCTGTACAGAAATAATTCTTCATTCAATTGAATGAATGCAAAATTGTCGTCTAGAAGTCGAGATGGTGAATAGTTCTACACTATGTGTGCAGTTGTCACTGAACCAACCGAATCTTTCAATTGCGCAACACTGCATATTGAACCACACACATATATTTAAAAAAAAAAGATGTCAAATCTTCAACATCAAATATCTCAGTTTGATTTGACTATATTTTTATCATTTAACCCTCTCTACCATGAGTCTCTCTTCTTTCGACGTCATCATTAAATTCTGACGTACATATTAAGTTACCCATTATTATTATTATTTTTATTATATAAATATGTCTGCACTAATTAAATTAATTCATCTTCCGATAATTCTCTTTTTCTGCACCATCAAAATTGCCCGAAATAATTCCTTGCCTCAATCACGAGTAATTGGCAAAAAAATTGCGTACAAGCCAGCATCTAATTTATCGTTTCATCCTGTAATCTAGGGTATTATAGCTTTGGCACGATCACAGCGTGATGTGGTAATAAATCGTTTTTAAGGTACAATAATATTTGCACTGGCAACGTTACAATTCCATAGATAACCGACTTTTTTGAAAAAAATGACTTGGATATCTGATAGATTTTGGAGCCGTTCGCGTCATGTACGAGAAATAATCATAAAACTGATGCATCTAAACACAGTTTATAAAATATATATGTATATTGCGCTTCCCCGTCTATTATCTATGACTGAAATATTAAATGAATTTTTAATATCTCTAGGTTAAGATTACTCAAATGTTTTCTCTTTTATATATTCAATAACGGTACGTAAACATATATTTAATTTGAAATGAAGTGTACATTGTCTTTATTACGAGTAAGAAAAAAAAATACACATTTTAGCGAAATCCTACGAGACTACTGACAAGTAAATTGACATCTATTATATTCTTAGACACGATGTCAAAAGGACGATTTTTGGTTAAGTTTGCAACCTGATATTTGTCAAAAATCTGCCGAGAAAACCATTCATCCGATTCCGTCTTTACTTAAATGGACACTCTAATATAATTTATACAATACCTTCACTAATAATTCACTAGTCCTACAACACTCCCACTACATATATTTTTACTTTTTTATACATATTTGTAATTCTCTTTTTATTCCTGTCGATGACATAAATAACACCACAACAGCACGAAACTGACGAAAAAACTGGCTACTTTAACACAGACTTCAGTCTAGCAAAGTAGCCAGGAGAACGCTATATATCAGAGGTGAAGTCTACTCCATCCCACACAATAAAAAAAAAATTATAACATTAAATATTTACTGATAAAATAGAATTTTTCTGTTTACTACACTCTGACCGCGATTCTAATATATCATCATCTAGATGTCATTTTTGTTCGTCTTGACAGCTAACTTACAAAGATGGAATAATTTTAATTATATCGAGATTTTATTTACGCGCGATTTGTTTTAGGGAAAACTATACCATTAAAATATAGGTTCTATTGAAACACTGATCACCAATGACCCCGGAGCGGTCACAATTCCCACCCGCAGGGTCTAGCAGAAAGCAATCCAAGGATCCATTACATCTTACATTATTGTCATTGGTAGTAAGAATAAATATCAAATTAGCGTATTTTGTCGAAAGGGTATTTAATATCTCTAAATTGAAAGGTAGTGTAACATTATTATTTTAATTTTCACAACTAAACATTGTACTACACATCTGTTGGGTTATTGTCACTATCGGTTTTATTGTCACTATTGTTGTTGGGTTATTGTCACTATCGGCTCGGTTTAGAGAGGTGCAATCCCTATCATCATCAACAGTCGTTTGATTGCAACAAGATTTTGGAGGCGCCTGATAGAAATAACGGTAAATTTTATTGAATAAACATACCCAACGCTAAAATAAAAATATGCGATAATAGGATGGACAGCAACATTTAAAAAGAGACGACTAACGCGGTGTTAGTTTTAACGAACTATTGACCCCCAAATAATAAAGAGTTTTCATATTATACGACTTAAGTAATAAATCTTTGGGGTTGGGTGTTATAAAATATCCCGCTGTCTGTGAAACTAATAAAACAATAAAATTAAGAAATCGGAATTCATTGCGGCTCCATTTTGTTTTTAGCACTGTAGCACCGAATATATTATTATAAATTAACGATCTTTTTATTGGAATTATAATTGTGTTTTGATCAACAAATTAAAGAATTCGGAAGCCGGTCGGATAAACCTGTTATGGTCAATAAAAAGAAAACGGTATCTGCAACGGGCATATGGCAGACAATTTCAATCGTCATATTCGGCATCATTATCAGTCGTATCCTAACCAATGCAGGACTCCACGACTGTATCCTAATTTTCTCTGTCCATTGTTATTAATTGCAGAATAGCTGTCATAATGCCTCTCCACAAAGGCAAAGGGTCGCGTATGGATAGCGGAAACTACATTCTTATGAATACGTATTTTTTTCTGTACATATTTTAACAATTAACATAATTTTTTTAATAATTAACATTAATGTTCAATATTATTTATTTACATAACTTGCCTCCCAAAACTTTCAACAGCGAAGTTTAAGTTGTGAGATGAGATCCCATGAACTCTATCGATTAAAATTAATGTAATTAATCAGAATTTTCACGTCAATTTTCACCTCCACTTGAGTCGCACTTTTATAACGAAGAACGGAGATATCACTGCACTTTCGGAGATGTGTAGAACACCGCTTTTTCGTGGTCCGGATTTGTACACGCGACGACAATTTTGATCCACAAAAAATGCCTGCTGACAGCTCGGCGTCGAAATGCAATCTGGTTCTATTATTGTTTATTGGACATACGGAATGCACAGTGAGTATTCAACTTGCGTCAACAGAAAGTCATAGCTTTGTAGAATTCAAGAAATCAAAAAGCTCATTCTCGAAAGTGGAGGTGGGTTCAGATATCCAGCGATAAAACTATTCAAATGTTCTAACAGCGCAAAAGTGTGACGTATAATTAATGCGCTTAAGTGCATTTAAAATAAGTGTGGAATAGAATTTTTTTTTTTTAATTCTCTCTAATCTTCGGATACGGATTTATTACAATTAACGCCATCTGTGTACCAGTATAAACTTTAATGGTTTAGTTCTAAAAATTACCACGACAATCCACCGCTGGAGCCGTAGCACTAGTAGCTACAATTGAAACATTGTAGCTATTCACATTACTATCAAGCTAGTGAATTACTCAAGTCATACAATTGGCTATTTACTGTATTGAAAATTTCTTTCGGTTGATCCGTTTTGTATGGAGTCATTACTTATGCTATTTTTTTTAACAGAATGACATTAGGAGATCTTACAACTGCATGCAAATCATTGAAATGTCTACTTCCTCTTATACTAATTCGCGAATTTTTCTATCTTACTGTTTTTATCGTGTTGATTTCATGGTCGTTTTTTGCGTTCGAGATACATTTGGTGCATGAGTTTGTTTTTGATTTGGGAAAAATAAAAACCAATTGGCAGAACTATTTCCTACGTTAACCTTTAATAAAAATAATTATTTCGTTTCGCTATTACGTATAGGATTTTTAAACAATAAAGAATCATGTTCAGTCATAAAAAGTGTTCTTAAAAAGGTGCATACATTTTTTATATTGATTTTTATATGGGTAAGAAGGTAGTACTCTAAAATTACAAATAAATACACGGTAGGGTCGTAAAAACGACGTATTCATTTTGTTGTAAAAACGTTGGTTAAACGAAAGTTTATAATCCTACGTACATGTGATTGTATAATATCATTCGTAACAGCATATCCTAAATCTTTACCTACCGCACGCCACTGGCTGACACGGTTCAGACTCAAACCATAACGGAACTTCGAGACATTCCTCCGGCAGCCCTGTCGCTCGACCTCAACCAATCATCTCAACAAACCCTAGATCCATCATAACAAATTGGTTTATAAAATGAAAGCTTTTGTGTGATTTTTTCCTCCTCGCGAAATATAATTTCCTCGGAATGACATTTCGAAGTTTCGCATACCTGAATTAATAGTCATGTCATCGAACTCCCAACATCGTCTGCGCGGGTAGACTGCGTGCTGGACCAAACAGGTCCAAGCGCCAGTGTTATGGTACAATAATTACAATCTTAATGTCGTAATGACGGCAGTACAGAATAGACACTGCACAAAGGTATACAACTGCTTTATCTGATGGGTAGCCATCGCAATAAAAAATATGCAATCTCATTATTGTATTGTCAATTCAGACAGTCCGAGCTGCTCAATAATTCAACGGATAAAATATAAGGGAACATAAACGTGTAATTGAAAATGGGTTTTGATAGAAGTACCGCAATGAACATTATCATGTCTTAACGTGCACCAGCAGAAAGCAATCGGCTTCGTAGCTAATGTTACGAGTGCCACGCCAAGTTCCGAGCGAACCGACGGCTCTTGGCGACAGCAATACAAAGCGGTTTATATCTTAGCTAATAGTACATCACCATACGATTGTGTTTGTTTTAGTTGCTGAGGTAATACAATGTGTCCCAAGAGTCCTTTTCATTTTGGTTCAATCGCTGCACCAACGCAACTAGCAAGTGAGGGGCGGAGGGTATGCGGATCGCTGGCCGCGTCCCTGGAAATTCAGTCGCTATGGAGTTACCAGTTCGTGAAATTTTCCATGGCAAATTGATATCCCGACGATGTGATGTAAACTGACCTCCACGTAGTCCCGACTTGACACCAATTGATTTTTTTCCAATACAATACTCCCTCTCTGGACCAATTAAAAATATATATCCTAGAACACGTGCCGAGCAGTTCTCAGAAATGTTGCCTCCCGTTTAGAAGAGTGCCCGCAAAATAACGGATCACATTTAGAAAACATAATGTTAAAGAAATATATTCCCAGAGGCTGTACTTAAATGCAAAATAAACATTTTTTTTATTAATGCTCTCCATTATTTTATTATGAAATATACTTTTGGGACCCCTTGTATAATTAAGGATTGATTTTATAAGTTTATCATAGTCATAACAATTTCTAAACTCTATCACAAGTTGAATAATAGTTCAATTGAAGATTGTCCTCATTATCAAGATCTGCATTAGTCTGACCATGAGTCCAAATCTTGTAAATTTACAAAAAACCTCTTCCTCAAATCAAGGACACAGCAAGTCATTGAAGAAACTTTGGAGTATAAAGTAGAATCCGAAACGAGGACATTCATCGTAGTTTCTCTGATCTGATATGGTATGTGATATTGACGTCCTTGTATGCTGAAAGTACCACATTAATACAAGACATACGTGGATGTACATTGTCAAGTAATCAGAGGCTCTACCAGTTATTTATTTGACAGCTGCCTGTGGACTGACATGCCTAAGTATTTGATGCTGTTCAACTAGTCGTATTTGAGAGGTTTTTAGAATAATTGCAAAACTAACTGTCTTGCCATGTTATTAACCCTGTGTCCATAGATGATTTGAAAACTCTGAACCACTGACGGACGTTGGCATTCTGTGTGTCTTTACTGCTGGCATCCATGGCAATGTGGTCAATAATCTAAAATTGTTATATTATTTTGTAAACGTTCTTCCTGTACACGGGCTGTTACTGTTCCTTTTAATAAAATACAATTACAACAACGATGCTCTATATAGAGTGGCTTCGCACGGAAAAAATACAAGAGCTAATCTGAATTTAATAATTTCCAAAATCACCAACAAGTATAGATCGAGGACATTAGAATTTGTTGTACCTACAATGAAAAATAAACTACCTGGGTTTTTTTACAAAAGAGTACGCTTTCTCCCAATTTGGAAGAAATGATAAAAAAAATGGCTTATCGATGATAACCTGTCTTACCTGTAAGAATGATGTGAATTGTTTAAACTGTGGCACTAAATAGTTGTTATGTTTTGATTATATTAAATGTAACAAAATGGATATAAATGTATCTGCAGACAAACGTACATCGAGATAAAATAAGATGACCATCTTTAAATTAATAAATCAGATAACTAGGATTATCGTACGTCCATACAGTACGCATTTTAGAAGACTAACCGATATCCATATTTCATGAAATATATACAAATGAAATTGAATGATTTTATATTGGACTGAAGATAATTTTATATGAAATCTAATTACGTATTTCTAATGTCAGAAATATGAAAAATATTATTTGAAAACAGCAATATTCCCGATACGAATTATACGGATATTGATTTTATCATTGTATTTAATTTTAATATGTCGTATTATTTTGATCAGTTTTATGATGGGAAAACTAGTAAGTATATTGTTTAATATACAATGCCGTAATTGGCTTCCTAAAATCATCTCCTAACTACTACTTTAGCATCTTTATCTGCTTCTCTTCCTAAGTTTTTAAATAGTCGTGCCAGCGTCCAGTACGTTCAAAATATCTTAGCATGGGTTCCAAACTATGAATATATAAGATAAGCTCTCTTTAAAATCAAGCTATCACATCAAATTATAATATAATAAAATCCCCAATATTACCTTAAGTACTTAAAATTATATAGCTGTCCCTTTTCAATAGATTTCATGTGTATACAAGCTGGTGAATTTTAAATGGTTAGATTGACAATGCCCTCACAAGGCGAAACGAGTGTGATTAAGGAGTTCTACAAACTTACTTCCGAAACCATTTCATTCTGTATTATCTGATTGCTTTACTCTCTGTCATACTCCACTCGAACACCTAGCTACATATACACGACATATCTACATATCTAAGATTAGAGACTGATATCCTTCGCATATATACCTTCTGATACGCATAGTCCTCATCATAGGAATTATCTGGAGTCAGACAATATTCGAAATTGAATAATCTGTTTATTTATAACTAAAATTCCTCCTAGCCGCACATCTTACGCGTTTTTATCATTTCTAAAATCGCATATTCTTGCCTTGAGAAATAGCATATTCTTACCGCCAACCTATTTAACTTACTGAATGTCTGACGGTCCATCATGACACTACTTCATAGGGAATGTTATGACCACGAAGATTTACATCTTCGTGGTCATAACATGAACATAACACGAACATAACACGAAGAAACTGTTAAGCGTAATAGAATGTTAGTATTTTGGAAGAATTTTAGTACCTTGCTCAAATAAAAAACAAATCTTCGGATAAGCATGCACCTACGTATAATACAACTATAGATCAGGGAACCCACCTACTGCACGATAAATACTTACAGATAATATAAATACGTGTGTCGAATTGCAGTTGCTGTAAATAAAACTGGTACGTACTAAAGACGAGTATTGGAATAATCCTAACTGTTTGCAGACACCCGGTACCCGCACACGCCATCTGCCATCCACGACCAGATTGTTCAGAAATACCGTCCGAGGCCGGTACAAAATCAAAACACAAAATACCATATAAAAACCAACAAGACAGTTGACTACTACCAGAAGCTGGAATATTTGGTACCCGAGGATAAAATATCCAAATATTTTTTATTACTGAATTTCTTAATATTATCCCATCAATTTTAGACTTACATTTTACCTTATCGCCGTTGTTTTCCAAGTAAAAATATTTGTATATCGATGGTTGACAGCACATATGTTTAAATCTGTTCTGGCTAAAAATTGTAAGGATTTTTTAACCCTTCCCAAACCATGCAGTAACACACGTCTACCATCATAATTAAACCTGTAATATTTATGTAAATATAAAATTCACATTTTAGATAATCCTAAAAAAAAATATTAGCGCTTATGAATGACTAGTGAAAAACCAATTATGAAACGGGAATCGTACAAAAACAATTATTTTTTCCATTCAATCCGTTGTAAAATTAATACGTTGGTAAAAATATCATTTGTGATATGAAAGACAGAGATCACAAACATACAAATGTAATTAACTCTTTCTTACTATTTAAACGAAAAGAGATACATTGTATAGGGATCAATGAATGCTCTAAATTATGTTATTCATCATTTTATCAAAATTGAATGCTCAATATTTATAGTAAATTCGTGCTAAGTTAATAAAAACACTTTTTTTCAAACTTTTAATTACAGTAACACGAGTTGACAGCATGGCTGCGTTCGGGTATTTTATATCATGGTATGGTAAAGGTTAAAGTTACAATAAGGACATATGGCTATAACTGCACGAGCGATCACATTCAACTCGAATTAATTTTAGATCGTCTACCTGGAAGGATTTTAATAAAAACAATCGTGAATATGTAAAATTAAAATAGAGGGAAGTAAAATATATTAACACACATACAAATTTGTTGTGAATAAATATTTAAATGTAAAAAAATTAAAACTGTAATTTTATATGCGAATTAAATTCAGAATTGTTTATTGAAGCTTCTGACCTGGAGACCGTTTTTTTCGCATCTATTTCCTTCTACAAAATCTAAAACGTTTCAGTAACAGTACCTTCAAAATGTAATCTTGTCCTTCTTTTGGTTCCTTGTGGGACTCCTGAAAGTCATAGATTTTTCTGAGAAAAGTGTAAATGATGCTTTATCACTTCTCAAATAAAATACGGACTCTGCTGACACCCTTGCAACAATTAATGTACAACTTCAAGTACCAAATATATTATTATTATGAAAGATGAAATGAATTGAAGGACTGTGTTCTCGTCGGCACAATACATCCAGAGGCTGTCTGTACGTGTACGCTATGTCTTTTCTCTGTGTTCAGATGTCAGAAGAATCTCAGGACACGGAAGGAATTTGGCACTCACCGCAATTCGGATTCTGCTGGCACCTTCAAAAATGTGGACTGTATAATTTTCACTCACTATGTCCAACAAGGGTTCCCACAAAGTATATAATAATATTAACAGTTCTATACACGTTGTACCCGTACTAGTTCAAGATCGCAAATCGACTGGTCGGCGGCGCGGCTTCAGTGCATGTTGTATGTTATAGTAATGTACTAAATAATATAGAAATTTCTTGTCGGAGGACGGTGAGGGGTATATTTTTTCTGATAGCCGTGTATCGTCGCCCTGTTACCCCTGCAGCATGGCGGCGGGGTACAGTTGCCTTTTAGCAATAAAAATGCCAACCTGGCGGTGAATAAAAATGACACATAAGGGAACAGTAGCTCTTAGAACGGTCCTGTTTTCAGCTGTTGAACGTGAATCATAAGTTTTATTTTTCATTTATTAATGTTCCAAAATAATACGAAGAAAATACCCAACATAATGTTAGAGGGTGTTGAATCAAATGCCGGCGCGATACTGACTACTTTTTAAATAAAATAAAAATCAACCTTAAGACAAACGGCCGCCGACAATATTAAAAGAATTTTTCCGGCGAGTCTACAACCTTTTTACGACTAATAAAATTAATTAATAATAATAAATATTCTCTTAATTGCAGAGGATCATTTCACGAGAAAAAATTGAATTTATACACAGCAATTAAAACGCCTTAAATTGTATTTTATTAACTGGATACAGTAAAAAGGATTCATTCGTATTCACCGGCCATTAAAACAATAACTTTTAGTCCAATCAACCGATCAAATAGGGGGGATAGTAAATATCTTCGTCCGGTAAGATTGTTAATCATTGCTGTAAACAATAATACTATTAATGAAAGTTGCGCACGTCTCTCAAATTATATCATACCTTCACACTACCTAAGAATCACTTTAATCACGATTTATTTCTAACTGACAGATCGACAGGTCCTTAATTACTAAAAATAATAAAGAATAACGTTAAGATAGAATTGTTACAATCGTCGTTTTGTATGGTTAAAATTAAAAACATATTAAAATAGTTACTGTCATCTACCCTTAAAATCACAATTTTATCAATAAACTACAAACTAGTAAATTGATAGACGTAAAAAAAAGTCTACATACAGGTGAGAGGTATTCTACAAACATTCTATTCGGAAACATAAATCTGAAATCGAAAATAAAATCTTTGTGTAAGCAAGATTTTTTTTTATATTAGTGCATATTTATTATATTTAAATTTTCTTTGCAGTCGAGTTGTATATTTAAAAAAAGTCGCGGAGTTATTTGATTGCGCAAGAGTTACCGAAGTGATCACGCGTGTGACACCAATTACTTTAAATAATTTTCAAAAAAAAATCAGATTCTCATTGAGTTGACATAAATGCTGTTAAAAGGAAAAATGAATTATCAAATTTGGTCCATAGATGGCGATGGTGTAGTGAGTCCACGTACTAACATATACAACTTTCAAAAATTGGATAAATATGGAGGTTGAGGGGTGAAAATTGGTGAACGTTATATATATATGTATAAAGTGATCATTTAAGCCAGTCGAAAATAGGTCATAAGCCCTGTAATTACCCTATATTTCTGTATATTTTCCATCAAATATAATAAAAATAGCTTCGTCTCTATGAGATGTGTGATATTTATTTTACACCATTGTAATTTCAAAAGATAGAGTACTACTAATATTAGATTAATAGATTAATATTGCATCGCGTACTCGAGCTCAAGTTTTCGTCTTTTTCTACGAAAATCTGAGTCTACATCCAGATCAATTTCGTTGCGTCTCATCCCGTGGACTTTTGACTATTAGCATTCGCTTCTATATTTGTTCTCACACCTTTATTGACCGGTGTTATTTTATTACTTGTCGGTACAGTACAAAGCTGTGTACAGTGGTCGAACCAAAGATTTGCTTTCGATAAATGTATCGAGATAAATGTAAAAAGTGCCATAAAATAGACATTAAACGAACCACCATAAATACGATCGAACAGGTAACTGCTTTGACGGCTTTGGTAACATGAAATAATCGTTTAAAATAAATTAATCGCCGGACCTGTAGAAGGGTTGACAGTTATTGATTTGAAAAAAGGTCGATTTTATAAGTAAAATGTTTCAATTTTATATATATATATATGACTGTTAGTAAATGCACACAGTTTTAATGTCAGAATAAAATAACATTTAAATTTAAAAAATGTCAGGGCGGTATTTGATTTTATTTAACTTTCCATGTATTCCCACGGAATTTTAAAATTGAATATGTTTGAAATTAATTTTGTCAGCATATATTAACATTTGTAAACACTAAAACCGTGCATTTGTTAGCATGTCAATTTAAGAATGACTGTATATTTAAGTTGAATACACATATTTCACTGTCTCCAAGTGCATGTGGTCAATGGTTGAAGTAATGGGCAGGGGCGTGTAGTGTTTTAGCAATTTTTAGTTGTACACAAGCAAATATTGGATAAACAAAAGCGAAAACATTATTTTTCAATTAGCGCCATCTGTGTACCGGTAGAGACTTTAATTGCTTAGTTCTAAAAACTAGCACGAACTCTCACCGCTGTACTCATGGCGCTCGTTTTTGTTCGCAGTATCGTGCTATTACTATTACTTAGTTCTGTCTTTAAGCTAGTGAATTACTTAAGTCATATAAATGGCTATTTACTAAATTGAAAATTCCTTTTGGTTGATCCGTTTTGTATGGAGTCATTACCTATGCTGTTTTTTAACAGAACAACATTAGTAAGGGTTACAACTTCGTGCAAATCATTGAAGTGTCTACTTCTTCTTTTACTAATTCGCGAATTTTACTATCTTACTGTTTTTAACGTGTTGATTTCATGATTGTTCTTTAAATTTGGTGCACGGATTGGTTTTTGATTTGGGAAAAACAAAATGTAATTCACAGAACTGTTTCCTACGTTAACCTTTAATAAGAATAATTATTTCCTTTAGTTATTACGTGAAAGATTTTCAAACAATAAATTAATCATGTTTAGTAATAAAAAGTGTTCTTAAAAATGTTCATATATTTTTTATATGGGTAAGAAAAACACTATTAATAGTGTATTCTAAAATTATGAATAAATTATTTTTTTTGATTTATTTTGTCCAAAGACGTTGGTTAAACGAAAGTACATATAATATACATAATTGTATTATATCATATATTTTATGGATCAATAAGTGTACGTCCAACCTGACGAAGATACAATAGTATTGAAACCGGCAAACATTTTATACAAAATTTGTTATTTGAATATAAATAAAGTCACCTAGAACTATTGTTGTAGTCAGTTACAATTTGGTGAGCCTATCGATTACTCACGTTTGTCCGAGTATGTTTAATGGCCGAATTAACTAAATATATTGTAACCTCTCTAGTTAACCTGATTCATTGTATTGTTATGTGGAACAGCCCACGACTCTTCCGTGACCAGCTCTGAGGGCTCCTGACATTCTCGTAGTGAGTCCAAAGTGGGAGCAAACAAATACCCAATTAAGCATTCTTAAAATGATTTAAATACGTGATGTACCTTTTCGGTGGTGACTTAACGCACGTCAGCTTTGTTTTATTACCAAAGACCGACTGCCACAATTGCCACAATGACGACTCTGCTTAGCGTTGTACGTCGCACGCTTAAGCGATTCAAGATCTTCTGTAAATATATTATTATCAAATACATATTTCAAATATGAATTTAATATATTAATTAGGAATATATACATATAAAATCAATTTTAACGAAAAATATTGTTGTTGCGTCACCGGGATTCGAACCTGGATCTCTTTCCAAACCGGAGAAGGTGCATTATCAAACTATGCTACAGCGATGATATTTTTAGCGACAAATTTTCGAACCTATGTGTTACCTTTTCGATATTAATATATTTAATCGTTCCATTATTAGAAAGAGCCATCTACCTTATTTTTACGGAATCTCAAATACCTTTGAGTAATCTGATAGCAGACGCCAGAATTATCAATTCATTTTTATTAAATTTTGTACACATTGATACGACTTTATTATTAAGAGAACACATTCTTATTGTGAAGTTGTAATTATTCAAAACATAAGTCTGTGATATCTTAAATATGAATTAAATATATTAATTAGAAAGATATACATATAAAATCACCATGTTGCGCCACCGGGATTCGGATCTGGATCTCTTTTCAAACCGGGAAAGGTGCATTATACAACTATGCTACAGCGACGATATTTTTAGCGACAAATTTTAATTACAACTTTACAATAATAATGTGTTTTAAAAATAAATATTCTTGGAATATTCTAACGGCGGTCTCCCAGGACGAGACTCAGAGACTCGACCACATGATAACTAGACCAACAAGCATGACATAGTATAGCATTCATGACGTCATCCACTAGATTGAGGTATACAATGGAATTTCAAAAATTAACTTACATGTCATTTGTTTAGTATATGGATCATACAGGGTGAATATTATGTTCCAGGCCGAATTTATTTAGCTGCCATTTTGGTTTTATAAACATTTGTCAATTCACATTTGGTAGCCGTAGTGAACATTTGATTACAATTTATTATGAAGTATTTAATGCCTACACAACGTGTTAAAGTTATTAAAATATTGTATTTAAATAATAATGGCAATGCTGTAACCATTAATGGTGATCGCTATGGTCACATGTTGGAATTATCACAAATTGAGTCAATTAGGTCTGTAACACATGTGGTTTCAACAGGACGGTGCCAGCTTCATACACGGCCTGATTTTTCCTGGCCGCATAATGTCAAAAATGGACTCCAGACTATTTTTTGTGAAAGTACTTGAAAGGAAAGGTCTACGCCAATAAGCCAAAAACAATTCCGATGCTATTCGAAATTAAATTGCTAAAATAATACGGGAACTGTGCGAGAATCTTTGATTTTTTTTGTTAAAAGATCAAGCATTTGTTCCGCTGTTAAAAGCGGCCATATGGCCAATATCGTATTTTATACATAATTGTAATAAACCAAATAATTAGGAAATAAAAACAAATTTTGAAAAATATGTTTTATTTTTTAGTTATTTAAAAACAATATCGGCCTGGAAAATAATATTCATCCTGTATCAAACGTCATCGAATTGAACACTTTATAGCTGATTTAAATATTACACATTTCTTTCTGCAAAAAACCACGTTGACATTTTGTTCGTGATTCCCAGGTCACGTATTAAAAATAATTTAGATCTAATAAACAATCTCGTCAAATTAACCGCAATATTTTTCCTCAAATGATGACTCGCTGAATCGTCTGCTGGATTCTCCACGATGGAGTACGCCGACTCGATGCCGGTTACGTCTTCCGTTCGCTGAATCGCGCGGTTAAAATGCCCTCGGTACGTGCACACGAGCCGGCTGCAGTTCAGGAAGGGCCCGCCCGCTCTTGCAAGAATTCAGTGGATTCACATTAACACTCACGATCAGATGCTTTTAGCGCGTATCAGCCATTCCGTGAATTGAAGATTATATTTTATACTGTAAATATGTCGAATGTCAATTTTATTGTCTGACGCTTTTAAAACGGTGTTCCAATAAATTCAATTCCAGCAGAGATACGAGACGCAACGAGAGATGTGATGATGGAGACGGGTGCTGATTATATGAACTGAGGCAAACAAGTGTATCTTTATATTTCTATTTATTATCTTTGTTTTATTAGCCACTTAATTGAGTTTAAGTAGATGTATTTAAACTCAATTAAGCGGTTAATAAAACAAAGATAATAAATAAAAATATGAATTTTAACCACAAAGTTAATATTGCTAATTTTAAAAGTATTATGTAAAGTATCTTTGATTACAGTCAACATTCAGGAGACGGATTCTTACATAGTTTGGATACGTTCTAGAAGAAACGACGGAAGTCGCGGGAAAACAGGCAAGAGGACAGTCTGCTACAAGATAAATGGACCAAATAAAAGGGTTAACAAGGTTCTCTTATCAACTTGGCTACTGTGATCAACGTAGCTCATGACCAGAAGGAATGAAGATGTGTTGTGCACCAAGTTTCAAATATTTCAGGGGACGAAAACAAGAAGAATTCCGCTTCATAACCATAGATAACATACTATTGACGACCGTTATAATTCCGCCTCTCCTAGCGGTGATTATTTTTGTTAGCCTGCTTTTAAATAAATCCGAAAGGTTTGTGTCTTGGATAAATGTCGACTTAACATAATTATAATGATGCTATTATGTTAAGATGTTGCAGAGACTATTATAATGCTTGCCAGTAGGAAGATTTGAAAATATAATTTATGAAACTGTGTTCATACGGAGTTTTCCTCATTAAATGGCCCTTCTAGAGCAATTATTGGATGTACGTCAATAAACAATTTTTAAAAATTTGGTGAATAATCCACAATAAACGAAAAATTGATGCAAATCAACATGAGCACGAGCATCGTACAAGAGGAAGGGATAGACTGAGACTGCCATTCAGGAAGAAGGACAAATCTCAGAAATCGATGATATATAGTGCGATGAAGATTTTTAATGAAATGCCAGAAAACATACGAAAGGAGGAGAAATTAAATAGATTTAAAATGAAACTGACTGAATATATAAAAGATAAGTTTTAGTAATAGATAATACTGAATCTTGTTTATATTAGAGCACATATAGGAGTGCTTATGTATGCACTATGTTAAGAATTAAATAAATAAGTAAATAATTAATGATATAATATATAATGATATAAAGATGCGATATGATTCTAATTGAAACATCAAATTTGTTTTAAATAACAAAGTGCAAAATCCTTGATCAGACACGACCGAAACCTAACTCCATCTACTGAACCACAGTGCAAACAAAACACAAAACTATCCGAGGCTTGATAATTCAAAGCTTTGATGTTAACTGCGCTTCGAGGTCCATTGTAGAGTTTCGTTCTCCGTAAAGTCCTTATGGTTAATACTCATTTAAATTAAGCACGCCATTTTAACCGGTCGTTCAGCGCGCACTGCGGAGCGCTGCGCCGATCCAGGATCGTAAACCACTCCAGCAATGTCGTACAAAGTCATCACCGAGCTGCAGCGCCGTCGGCCATGGGGCTGGTGGAAGGGGGGGGGAGTGAGGGAGTGAGTTATGATTTTTGGTCATTGACACAGACCATTTGAGGAACCGGTTCTCTGGACAAAGCGCGCCCTGAGGGAAATAATGAATTTCGGGAAAGGGTCCAGCACCGCGTGCAGTGGCGCACGCAGACGACACCATGCGTATTTAGGGAAAGCCAAAAATATATTACTTTTATGCATTTTTTACATGTTTATTTACAAGTGCTATGTCGTGCTAACATTAAATAAAACTTTTGCACAAAGATTCCGTTTGTTTCTAGCACCAAAAATATACAACGGTCTAAATGCAAACGTGAAAGATTGCAATCAGTCTTGCATATTTTTCACGAAAAGTGCAGTTCTAGCTCCACGAAGTGGGGAGAAATTACGCCCAAGAAATTTTAAAGGTCCAAACTTGAGATTAAAACTGCTACAACAGTATATTGAATTATATAATTGCAACTTGTTCTACTCTTTATTTATATATATATTTATACATTGAACATTGCACCAACTTTAAGTTTTACGTTGTAATTATATGTAATCTAATTGCATCTCGCTTTACTCTTTACACATATATTATGTCTTATACATTGAACAATGCATTTACTTTAAGTTTTACAATGTATTTATCTAATCTAATGACATCTTGTTTAACTCTTTATATATATATATATATATATTTTTTTTTTTTTTTGTATATTGAACATTGCACTTTATTATACAGGAAAAGCATTGTTTGCTACTAGTGTAGCAGGCGAGGTACCCAAATATATGTCTTGCTTTGCTCAAATGTTTATCCGATTATAATATAACATACTGTACTATGAATCAAATAAATTTTTTTCCAACTAACTAAACTTTACCAATACACATGTTTTTTTATTAATATGTCACTACTGCGATTCGAAAATCACAGTCCCTCTCGTGATCAGGTGATCTCACTCTCTGTCTGTTGAAGAGCTCATAATTGAACATTGCAGTTTGCAATTTTGCTTCCAAAGCAAGAACTGCTTGCCTTAATGCGAATGGAATCATTTGTTCGTTTCGCAGTCCGTGGTATACGTGACACACGACGCCAACACCGCATCTCGAAGGTATCGAGCATGTACATTTATTTATTTCATCAGGTGATATTATTTCAGTTTTGAGACTCACATAATATTAAAAATCACAAGCATAAATAATAAAATTTGAAAAAAACGTCCCAGACGCATGTATAGAATATTTATTTTATTTAGAGATTTATTTATTTATACATTCGACAGTAAAAAAAACCAATTGTAGAGAATTATGCACCCCTAAATAAGAAAGATCTTGAATTGTGGGGGTGTCTTTCAACATATATATGAAACAAGATCAATGTAAACTAGATGTAAGAATTTGATTACAACAATTAAAAAATATATATACATACATCTATAATAATACAAAATATGAAAATTAACAGGTATTATTTGCAGTTGAAAACCTTTGAATGTGTTTGTAGATCGTCTTTTTAAAATAAATTGCAGCATTACCGATCATTCCATTTTAGTTTGTTTATTACATTGATCAACTTTTCGGAATTTATTTTAGTAAATGTATCTTTGATTTGTATTTATTTCAACATCTATTTAATAGACCTACATATATTTTTCCGTTTCGTCCCGCCATATCTCGACACAAAAATCACAGTGTTTTGTTTTGATCTCGTTAAACATCGTCCGAATTTTACATCAAGGTCCGGTGTTCTTTTGTTTTCTGTGAAAATATTTCTTCCTAATTGGTGTCAAAAAATAAACTGAATACCAATAACGTTCTTATATATAACAAATGCGCATTTTATACGCGACTTCTTCTAAAATATATGTTCTATATCGAAAATACAATCACAATGGTCACAGTTTTCAATCATCCATTATCAATCACAGTGGGTAGCAATTTGTCTCACGACTAGCAGGTATGCACACGCCACTGTTCACATGTGGCAACATTGACTTATTACCATTCTCAGATGGACCGGAACTTAAGATAAACGGTCGGTACCGCCGACGAAACATCGGAATTTCTTTTCAGTTATGTTTTATTTATGGAACGTTCGATCTTCCAACTCAATATTAATATCGGTGTTGGGGCAGGCGTGTTTGTCAAATGGGCAAATATTTCGAACAGGGGCGAATTGCTCAAAACCCTCGGGGCCCAACTAAAAATGTCAATATCGCGTTTGTTTACGCGCTTTTATACTTCGATAGGTAGGCCTGATATAAAATTTTGAATATGTGTATTCTTTTTGTGTGGATTTAAAAACAGAAAACAAAAGCGAAGCTGCTTCTGGAAAGAGAGTTTTTGCGATTCGGACGGACTTTTACGGCGGCGATAATAAAAACATTTTGTATTATATGTTTTCGGATTATCGGTTGTGAGAAGGTTTTCGGTGGCTGACCAGCAGATTTAAGGACCATCAGACTACAAGGAGAGCGACATCGGCGTCGACCAGCACAGGTTCACAAAGGTGTGTGTAATTTGAATTTGCATAGATTGAATTACTGTATTCAACATTACCGATAGAAAACCCAGAACTAGCTATCAAAGCATTTACGGCAACATAATTTTGGTCCTTCGAGCAGGATATGAACCAGCGACTTATTTTCTGGACCTAATTTGACACTATTTAAACGTTTTAAATTAGTAAACAGACAACGTTTGATGTCTGATTTTTTTTTTATATAATGCCTCTCATATACATCCCTTTTACCTTAGCTACATTGGCCCCGAAAGAGTTGAATTTAAATTGTGCCGGTTGATGTATAATGCGACACACGACATGGCGCTTCTGCATCTTCAAAAGCCTTGTATCCTAGACACTTTGGCGTGGTAGACGTCAAACTCTCAGGTCAGCCTCTACTTCAGCTGCAGAAAGGGTTGTAGAACCGACCAACTATTGCCAGAAGTCTAAATTTAGGGAACGAGCATTTACGGTGGTAGGCCCAAAAGCGTGGAACTCTCTGCCCTCCGTCATAAGAAACAGTGCATCAGAAACTTTATTTAAGAAGAAACTAAAAACGCACCTTTTCAAAAAGTCATTTCCGTAAGTGAAAATAACAGGACTATAAACAGTTTACGTGTAAAGCGCCCTTGAGGTAAAAGTTTTTACAAAAATGGCGCTATACAAATTATCCATTATTATTATTATTATTTAATATTTGTATCAAAAAAAAGAAAAAGAGCTCATTTCAGGGTATTAAAAGTAACATGAGAACACAGATTACCAAATATATAGACATCAACTAACGGAAATTCCTTGTTTCAATAATTTAATTTTGGTGTCACTCACGTGATCACTTTGGTACCATTTATGCAATAAAATAGCTCTTTGACTTTTTTTCAAATATATGACTCGATTGCAGTGAAAATTTAAACGCTGATAATATAATATGCATCAATGTAAAAAAATACGATTTGTTTACACAAAGATTTCATTTTTGAAGAGTTAATACTTTTACTGTTGCATAAATGTGTCATAAACTATCCTATTTATGTTTCCACAAAAAATGTGTGTAAAATGCCACTCGTATAAACCCCTCTCCAATATTTATTTTTATTTATTTATTTGTAGCATAAATAGTACATATGTAAAAATAAATGTAATTACTTTACTAGACGTGGTCTGTTCTAAAACAATTACCCGTGCAGTTTTTAAATGTTGTAATTGTTTAGAGAGGGAAGTATAATGTTACGTAAGTTATAAAAAGTTATTTGAAAAAAGTACAATCTGAAGTTATAAAATATTATTGAAAAAAGTTATAAAAATATTATTGTCTGTAATATACAATAGTCGGAGACAAAAATGCGTAGGTAGTTAGGTTAGCACAAATGACATTTTAGATTCATTTCGCTTTCTAACCAAATCAAGCAACCATTGTGTTATTTTTGGTTTGAAGTCTTTAATCACTATAAACCCTTTAAGGTCTAGTGGCAATTTGTTAAATATTCGCGGAACACAAAATAAGAAAGTTCGTTGAGCGAATTTGGTAATAAATTTTGGCACTGAAAAGTACCCTAAGGCCTTGTTCCTAGTTTTCTTTGGTATCGTAAATCGTATCGGTGATCGTAAAAATAAAGTTAATTTATTTTTAAATAGTTTTAAGATTGCTCTGGTAAACGGTTGTCATATATCCAAAACATGGAAGGATTTAAAGAATTCTTCAGAATTTTGTCTAAATAGCCTCTTGTTTATTAATCTGATGTCCCATTTCTGAGCCTTAATTAGAGAATCTATTGAAGTAAGAGCTGCACCGCCCCACGCACATATTGCGTAACTGATGAGTCTCTGACAAAGTGAATAGTATACCATTTTTAAAATTAGCAATATTAACTTTGTGGTTAAATTAATATTTTTTTATTTATTACCTTTGTTTTATTAACCACTGAATTGAGTTTAAATACATCTACCGGTTTCGAAAAATACCATTTTCATCTTCAGGATGTCATAACTAACTAAAAACGTATATTATTGTTTATTTACCAGAATTTATTTAAAATAAAAAAATACAATTATTTTAAAAATAAATTTAGTACCTAACTCAAATTGTTACTTAAAACAAATTTACTCGAATAATTTCTAAGAAAAAATTGGAATTGTCAATTTTGCATGTAAATGGTGTTGGTCATAAATTAAATAATTTGGAATCGTTGGTATTCGAGTAAATTTGTATTAAGTAACAATTTGAGTTAGGTACTAAATTTTTTTTTAAATAATTGTTTTTTTTTTTTAATAGATTCTGGTAAAGAAATAATAATTTATGTTTTTAGTTAGTATTGACATCCGGAAGAAGAAAATGGTATTTTTCGAAACCGGTAGACGTATTTAAACTCAATTAAGTGGTTAATAAAACAAAGCTAATAAATAAAAAAATATTAATAGTATACCATTGTTAATAGAGTATACCATTGTTAATACTCATGAAGCTGCGTAAAATTTTGAAAATATAAATTAATATTCACACGTTGGACACATTCATTAAAAGTATACTTTATTTCATGTCTATTTATTTACTGGTCTGTGCATGAATTTCATTTAAGCAGAAATTTTGAAACACGCAGTGAATCGTTGAAAAACAACAAATTAAAAAGTCGCAACACGACACGCAATATCCATGTATTGTATCTGTATATTTTTTTTAATAATATGGTTGATTGCACTCTAATCTACAGAGTAAACTTCACGCAAGTACCAGATCCTTGAGGAAGCCTGAAGCGTTCAGACTAGATGCCTAACAGAGCAATATCTCACACTTTAATACGATTGCACGAATGTGTAGAATATATAATATAATGAATAATATTTAATGTTTGGATATACAATACAATAACTAGATTCTCATCTACAAAGGCACTGTTATTAAACAAATAATATAGAGACGAAGCTATTTTTTATTGTATTTTATGGAAATATAATACACGGAAGTAGGATAATTACAGGACCTGTCCACATATTAACATACATATACAACTTCCGAAAGTTTGATAGATGTGAAGATTGATTAATGGGTGAGAATGGAGAACGTTATATTGTGTAAAGTGATCACTTAAGTCAGCCGAAAATAGGACAATTACACCTACTTCTATATATTTCCGTTAAATATATTAAAAAATAGCTTCGTCTCTGTGAGATATCTGTTATTTTTTTACGTAAATATTTACTAATTCACGTATTCTTTAATTAATCGCTTAACTAAACAAAACTTTTTCTTATAATCATGTTTGTAAATTTTGGTGCTGTTTGTAAATTTTGGTGCTGGTTGTAATCATTTATATATTCCTGTGTATATTTACAGGATAAATATATATTTGTCATCAAATTAGTAATGCTCTGTACATAATATAATAACATTTAAAAAAAGGAAAAGATTCTCGTATCCTGTTGATATTGTTATAAAGAAGAAATTAATGTAAAGCTACTCTTAGCGCATTGAAAAGAATTAAAAAAGGATTGCAAGGATCGAAAGATATATGATGCAAGTGTTGATGGCGCCAGTAATTGAGGACGTCTGCGGGAACACTTGGCACAACCAGATGCTGTAAGATGGTCCTATTAGGAAGCCTCAGCAATCATCGTGCTAATAATAATAATAATGGATAATTTGTATAGCGCCATTTTAAAACTTCCACCTCAAGGGCGCTTGTTTATAGTTATCAACTGTTTATAGTTCTAGGATTATCTTCGTTTTTTTAAATTAAAAATTGTTATTTTCATTTATGGAAATGACTTTTTGAAAAGGTGCGTTTTTAGTTTCTTCTTAAATAAAGTCTCTGATGCACTGTTTTTTATGACGGAAGGCAATGAGTTCCACGCTTTTGGGTCTGCCACCGTATGCCCGTTCACTAAATTTAGACTTCTGGCAATGGTTGGTCGGTTTTACAACCCTTCCTGCAGCTGAAGTAGAGGCTGACCTGAGAGTTTGACGTCTACCATTCAAATTGTCTGAAATACAAATTTCTTGAAGATACAGAGGCGCCATGTTGTGTGTCGCCTTGTACATCAATCAACACAATTTAAATTCAACTCTTTCAGAGAATTAGAGCCAATGTAGCTGATGTAAAAGGGATGCCATATGAGAGAATTTGTAAACTCCATATATTATTCGCGCAGCCGCATTTAGAATGGGTTTTATCCAGTTGAAACATTGGTAGGCCAGCATAGATGCTGTTTCAATAGTCCACACGTGACACCACAATAGGTGGATGGGCTGCCTCAAGAGGAAGTTGTCTCCGAATACTTTAAATCTGTCTCAGTTGATGTCAGCAGACACTGACAGTTTTGCTGATTTGTGTATTCATTGAAAGATCTGAATCAAAGTGCACGCCCAACAACTTAACTGTAGACTTAACTTATTTAGCATTCGCAGGCATTGATTCCTGTATTAAGTTTTACCTTCTAGGTCTATTTTATCTATTTGTCGCCTATTTTATGTAAGCATCTTGCAATTTTTCTCTTTTCTGCCTACACCGGCGAAGAAACGTGATGGTAAGTTAGTTAGTTAGTTAGTTATTGATATTTTATATATTCTCACTAAGTTTGTCACTTTTTAAAATATCTGTCACTTTAGTTCAGTAACCAAACTGCATTGTTCTTTTTTACTATATTATAAATAATGATAAATCAGCTCTTAGATTAAACTAGTTGTAATGTATCATTTTTAATGTATATTTTCATTTCAAAATAATTAAATTTTTTTTGTGTAAGTAAAAATAATTATAATGAGAACTATTGTGGAATGATGATTATTTTTAATTTTTATTTGTTATGTATTTCTAACATCAATCGTCCATTATAAAAATTCAGCGCTAAAATGTTAACACACGCAAATAAGAAAAGCAACTGTTATATAAACATATTTAAATATGAATTTATTTAAAAAAATATTTTTTATTTAATTATTTTCTTCATCAATGCGTAATTTAGAAGATCTAAACATATAGTGAATACTTAAATATTTACGTACTAAATTAATAATCTTGACAGACCTTCGTCGATACGAAGATATATAAACATAGAATACGAATAGACACATCAATATTAAAAATGAAAAATATTCAATTAACGAATTCATAGGCATATCAATATTATTCCAAATATAAGAAAAAAATTAAATACATCTTTGTTTTAAAAATTTTCACAATTATTATATTTATTTTGTACATCCCTAAGGGTCAACCGTTTCTGAGAACTGTTGACCTTTTTTTTTTAAATCCATCCCTGATTGCATTCATCCCTTAACAAGCTAGTCACTTCTTTTGAGAGGCGATGCGTCTCTTCCAAATAACCTAATGCCATTAAACTTCACACCAAAATTTTAATTCCTATTAAAATTAGCGTAATAAATTACGCTAATTTTGTATTTCCATTAATATAAAAAAAAATTGTTCGAAAGAAAAGATAACGTGTGATATTCAACAGTTTTTTTTAAAAATAATAATGAATATATCTTATTACCAATAGGTTTTGTCAATACTTTTCTGTGTATACACATATCGTATAATTTATGTTTTGTATTTTATTTTAAATAATAAGGTTGAAAAATTATTAGTTATATTGATGACATGATTACGTATGTACATTTTCTCGATGGATATGTCGTATTATATATATATATATATATATATATATATATATATATATATATATATATATATATATATATATATATATATATATATATATATATATATATACATAAATATATGTATAATGTATATATTCATTTTACATACGGATTAGAGGTATCTGTCTAATAATGCCAGCAATCAATCTTGCTTAAATAAATATAATAAATGTATAATCTTACCTTATATAACTGCAAAGAGCCATCTTTATTGTTTAAATGTTGACAGCGGCACGGAAAGCTTCCTCCTTATTACGTATTCGTAAGAAGCGATAAGATCTCCGTGGGAACAGTAACTTTATAATATTGTATTGTTTCCTCTGTACGCAGTAAACCTTTAATATCAACTAAAGCAATAAAAAAACAGCCATCAACGTAATACCGCTCTGAATTTGATAGCCTTGTATTTCGGCCATAAACACAAACGTCAGATGGAACAAACTCCCGGCGGATCAAATTTGAATAAGAATGTTCGGGGTGCGTTCACTTGCGAATGTAGTTTTGGCGCGCACTTTCACACGCGTGTTCGTGAATGCAGGTTGGGCAGCGATGTTCGCAAACGCGACCGCGCTCGGCAAAGCTTCGTATTTGAATGAGCCGGGAAGCTACAAGCGATGGATATCGTTCGCTTTTTACATCATCGCGGATACGTCGAGCCTACCCAGACGATGAGAAAAGTCGATTCGAGTTCGGAAGAAAGCGGGCTGTGAGTAAAAGAGGATTGGGAATATCTGCGGCGTTCATTTTAAATTAGTGTCATATTTGTGGTTAAGATTCATTATTTTTATTTGTTAACATTGTTTCATTAACCACTCAAAGAGTTTAAATATATCTACCGCTTTCGAAAAATACCATTTTCTTCTTCAGGATGTCAATACTAAACAAATACATATGTTATTGTTTCTTTACCAGAATCTATTTTTAAAAATAAATTTAGTACCTACTCAAATTGTTACTTAATACAAATTTAATTGTATAAGAAAAAAATTTAGTTGGTTGTTTATAATTTTTGATTTTGATTATTGATAATGATTCCAAATTATTTAATTAATGCCAACACCGTTTACATGCAAAATAGACAATCCAAATTTTTTATCAAAACCATGACCATTTTCTATCAAATGATTAGAAAATTCTGAAAACTCACTGATTAGTTTTGCTAATTAATTTTCACAGGTATCTAATTTCATTTTAAACTAAGTGTAAAGTCGAAATATTTTTCATTGGCTTATAATTTTCTAATAATTTAAATTATAAAACTTTCAAATTAATACAAATAGTTTTATAAATATTATTATTGTAATAGTTAAATCAAAATTAATTAAAGTCATTTAAGATGAAGAATGAAACTTGTGTACTATGTGAATATAATTCGAAAATTCTTCAAAAATACTGTCGCTGTAGCATAGTTGGTTTTGAACCTTCCCCAGATTGTAAAAGAGATCTAGGTTCGAATCCCGGTAGCGCAATAATAATATTTTTCGATAAAATTGATTTCATATGTGTATCTTTATTATTAATACTTTTAATTAGTATTTAAAATATCACAGAGCTATGTTCTGAATAATTACAACTTCTCAATAAGAAAAAAAAAACAAAAATGTTTAATAATTTGAAAAACAAACTACATATATAGTATTCTGTAAATGAAATGAGTGGAGGTGTAAAATAAAGAATTTAATATAATCATTCTTGATATATATTAGATTTAATTAAATTCATCGTTTATAAAGTATATAATGAAGTACAAAGAAAGACATAATAGGTAGGAGGGGGAACGAGGGAAAAAGAGAAAAATCTGGTAAAATTTAGGTACTTACATACAAAATAACCCTATAGATTAGAATTCTAAGTGTGAAAAAAATTGAACAATACTTATGGCGTGTGTCCACGCATGAGACTTTGATCTCTGAAAGTCGGTAAAGATAGATATGTACAGATTGCGTCATTCAACTTTACGCGCAAAATACATGAGGTGATGATTCATAGCTCGCTCCTCGCTCAACTCTTTTCTGTTTGCACTTTACGACAAATCCCGTCCGTGGACACGGGTCGTTAGAACAGTACTTCTGAACAATTTTTGATATTTTCAGTATACGAAAAAGGAATTAAAACGCAAAAATATTTTTGAATATAACACATTACTTTATACATGTTTGTGTTAGTGTTCAAAACTGTTACAAGAAACTATAATAAGTTAAGTAATTCCAATGAAATTAAATAAAATTATTATCTTAGCAATATTTGAATATGTCCAAGAACGCACAGAGACATGCTATTTTTTAAATTATATTTTAACTTAAGCCAACCGAAGACAGGTCGTAAGCCCTGTAATTACCCTACACTTCCATATATGTTTCATTAAAATATATATTTTTTTAAATAGTTTTGTCTCTATGAGAGATATTTGATATTTATTTAAAAATATTATCCTTCTTTCGTATACAAAATATTGCGTGGTATCAAAATTCAATGATTTGATTGATTTAAATAAATTATTTATTTTAGTTCACGACACGCATACAAGAGTGCGCGGTTAATAACTGACTTTATTAATAATTTGTAGGCCTTACACTTACTGTTTTCAAATTATTGATTTTGAAAGCAGTTAACTTGGCGGGTCGTAAACGTTTTATATTAAAGATTAACGGAAATCCGTAAACACTTAATATTTTAAAATATATTTCAACCTCACTAATGGGTTATAAACGTATATATATAATACTTAATAATAATTTAATATTTAACGTATTTTAAAATTACAGGGTAGTACGTTTATTCAGCGGATACCCCAGTAAAAATTGTCAACTATTGCTAGCGCGTTAGAAAGGTCACTCAGGGGCGGTGGTGTGTAAAGTTTTTTTGCGAAAACGGATTATTTGATCGTTAGTAAAAAAAAATATTTACATCTTAAAAGTACATCACGTAGTAAAACTCATTTTACTCTCCGATATCCGATAGTAAAAACGATAATCGATAGTTAAATATTGCATACAGCTGTTCCAAAAGTCATCTGACACGTTGATACCTTGAAAGTTACAGTGCACGACAATTAATCATTCAATATCCCGCTATTATAGTGATGAGAGTTTGTTCGAAGATGATACTGTTATTTAATATGCATTAGCACATAATACGAAAAAATTTCACCACAAAAGTGACAGATTTCGAACACCTGGGTGAAAAAATTCATAAAATATAAAGCGTATTTCATAATTGTTTGTTGCACCTATAGACATCTCCATCTATGCTTTGACAGTAGTAAAATTGATGTATTAACAACCCGAAAAGGATTTTTACTATGTGGCGTTACTACTGATCACACAACCTTAAATTTTAGCAGAATTGATATTAATCACTTTCAAGACCTTTTGTAAATTAAAAAGATTTTGGAATTGCCGAATATCGATCTCGGTAAGCCTCGCATACTAAGCCAGCGCTCTGCGTGAAATTGTCATATAAGTATACGTATTTATTAGTCATATAAAATTTTAATTGGTTAGCTCTGATCAACTTTATAACAAGCTAGTTTTAATAAAGACCATAAGATATTTGTTAACGTCTCGTTCGCATCCGTCTGTAGTGTAATGATTGGCATCCTCAACCGTCACGCGGAAGACCGTGGTTCGGTTCTACGCTACATTTTTATTTCATTTTATTAATTTAACCGAGTTTACAAATCTTATTTTAGTATAGTACTGTGCTAAAGTAAACATTTTACACTGTTTAAGACTTAATTAGTAATGGGACGAATCTTGTGTTATATAAGGAATTTATTTGGGTATGGGTGACTCGTTGGAGATCCTTAGGTGGGTAGTAAGGCCGATCTGCGTGAGTGGGACTCCACCTACGTACCTACCTCTCACTCTCCATGCCTCGTGTTTTGCAACTCCGTTAGTCTGTCCATGTAAGTGTGACTCAATCAATTTTGTGTCTCGTTCACTGTCCCTCTCTTGGGAGTGTTTTTGATGAATGGTTTTCTGAGTGTCTGCCTTGAACGACTGCACCATAATTTTTCATTAATTTTCCATTAATTTTCCATCTGTATGTAAAACTATGTTCAATGGATTTATATTACATGATTTTTTATGAATAAAGCAGCACTCAAGAGACACTAGAGGGTCTAAATTTTAAATCTGAATTGCTAATGACCACATTGAATTTCTTCTCCTTTTCCGTTTTGCTTATACTTAAGTACGTTATTGAATTAAAGTCGTGTATTTTAATTAGCTTTGACGAGTGAGACCAACAAGGAAGCCCTGGCTTCTAAGCCTAAAAGGGTGGGTCCCCCCCTCCCCCCCCAGTTATCATTTATTTGTGTTGAAGGTTGTAGACGTCAGAAAGACTGATTTAAAAAAAAATAACAAAAGGTATGGTTAATAGATATTATACATGAAGCAAGACTAAGAATGAACAAATTAGTAGAGGATGTAGAGCTGTTTGTAGCACAGTCGATATCATCATCAGCCTATATCTCTTCACTGTCGGTTACCAATTCTCTCTGTCTTCACCCCTTCTCATCTCATCTCCTGATGCCGTCGCTCCATCGACACGCCGTGTAAATCCAAACAGAATATTTTATCAGCATATAAAATTGGGATCAAATGTGCCAAATATATACAGGATGGTCCAAAAAAAAGTGAAAACATTTCGTTAAATGTGATATAATTACATCAAAATTAGTTTAACTATATCAACAATTGCTTAAATAGTTTACTAATTTACTTACTTACCTATATTACGCTTTATTTTGATAATTTCCGGTCGCCATCTTTGATTATAAATTTTCTCATTATTTATATTTGGTTTTTTCAAATTATTTCCCAGAAAGACAGAAATCACTGCAGAGGACCGTATTCTGATCGAAAATTTGCGAATTGAATGACGTTGGAGCGCTAGGAAAATGATCAAAGAGTTTCAAAACAAAACCTGGAGTATAGCTAGACATCACAGCAGAACGGAGCTTCATCTCACACAGCCAGAAATACAATCAACTTTCTTCGTCGCGAGAATGTTAATTTCATCGAGCCAGACATGTGGCCACCGAACATCCCAGTAGATGATGCAATGTGGGGTATTTTGATGATTTCTGATTAGCTAAATAATATGCAATAATTATAATTAATTACATTATGTTTTGAAATAACGCATGTATTACGAGATGTTCTCACTTTTTTTGGGCCACTCTGTATATACTAAACATTGGAGAACGAACCTGTTGAAAGCTTCAACCATCGAAGAGCGTGCTTAAAATCGAACGATGCAATAGAAGAGTGTGGCATTCTATCCTCTCTGTCTATCGAGTTAGGTTGTTATTTAACGACATTATAAAATATTGTAAGTTGAAAACAAGTAAAATTTACGACCAACGGAGACTCGGCAAAGGAGACCATATATACAATCCGCAACCAAAACATGTTGTAAAATGTGTGTTATGGCAAAGTTAATAGTATATTATTTATAATTTTCATTGATTACTGCGAACATGCAAGAATGCTTAAGAAGGCAATAATATGAATCAATAAATGTATCTATCTGCACGCCATGTCACACATCTGACATGTCATCCGCGCGACGAGGCGGGGTTAGTCAAGGAGACAGATTTCACCGAAAGCTCCGCGCATTTGTGGGCGAGGTGCACTTACGAACACGCGTTCTGTCACGGATCGCAGAGTCTCTTTATAGATGTAATGTTTTATGTGCAGTCGTGCAAGCAGTTCGGCCCTCTGTTCCGCGGTTCGGCCGATGACGAAGATGGTCGCGCCGCGGACGGACCACTCCTCGACCAGACTAATTTATAGTTTTCGAAATGGCCCATAGCGGCGCTTTCAAATTTATCAGGTTTGTGCGGCACATTGCGTTTTGTTTTGCTTTTGGAATTTTGTGACGACATTGTACCGTGTTATGGTAGGGTGGTGTTTCATTAAGTAATGACGCGGAATTGTCCTTTGTTCGGAGGGCTGACCTTTGTATTTGAATACAAAGGAAGTGTTGCCAAACGTTGTAACACACACTTCTAACTTAGTAATGTTATATGTGTGCACGAATGAGATACGAATTTTACCACCTCTTCACCTTCGTCGTACGTCAAACCTCAAATTTCATTTTCAGTCGTCAATTGGTTGAATTCCCTCAGCGGGAGTTAAAGCGGAATAAATGTTCGTAATTATTATAGAATTATTATTTGAATTATGTCTAAATTTCCAGAATATATAAGTTGTAGGGTTGGTCGTGTCAGATCGAACTTCGTTCACACTGGTTTGTTTCTTTCTACCGATCTCTGAGATTGTCTAATCGTGTTTCCTTCCGTGGACACGAGCCTTATTATATTACAAAATATTTCAAAACATGATTTTATTATTTCATTTATGACAGGAACGATAAAAGTAGACATTGAGAGGAAAGAGGAAATTAAGAAGAATATTTGGTAAGACCAGTGCCGTAACCAGGCAGATTCTATAGATGCATAGGGCTCAGAACAAAGGGGTTCAATATATATATATATATATATTTTTTTTTTTTTTTAATTATTTATTTATTTATACATTCGACAATGAAAAAAAAACAATAGTAGAGTTATGCACCCCAAAATAAGGAAGATCTTGAATTATGGGGTGGCTATCAACATTTATATAATACAAAATCAATATATATACTATTTGTATAAAATTGTTTACAACAATTAAAAAATGAAATATATATATATATATATATATATATATATACGTCTCTATAAAATAATCTACAGCATTACCGATCGATTCCATTTTGGTTTGTTTATAGCAATAATTTGATATATATTATAAAAATAATTATGTTAATTTGTAAATATATGTGAATGATCTTGGGCGCATGTAAATTATATAAAGACAATTATTTTATCATAATTGTCTCCAAGAGATTGTGCTTACGTCTGTGCTTGCAATTGGTCGACTAGTTAACGATCGATTGCTCGACTAGTTAACGCGAAAACACCGTACAATTTGCTATTGCCGTATACTTATTGGTTATTATTTATTTATAACAACATTGAATATTTTGTATTTCTTGATCAGCTCATAGATGAAATACGCAACGTGCTAACGATCCTTTGGGTGCGTGCTATTGCCATGAGCACCACACGCGCTTTAAACATTGCTTCAAGATTGCTCATTATGCAAGATAGAAGTGGAAAGAAGTTATGTTGGTTAATTAACTTCAAAAAGTGGCTCGATGTCCAAAATTTTGGAGATCTACTCAAAATAAATCAGCGTACTGCATCATCAAGACAACACATGGAGAAGAAGAAAATAAAAAAACTCTTGTGATCGTTTGAATTCAATGATTATTGACAAAAATACAGTTTCATACATGAATACAGATGCGATGCTTTATTTGCAGAAACCACTTATTTGATTTTAGTTTCATACATGAATACAGATGCGTTGTTTTACAGTTGTTCACTTATTTGATTTTAGTTTCATACATGAATACAGATGCGTTGTTTTACAGAAACCACTTATATGATTTTAGTTTCATACATGAATACAGATGAGTTGTTTTACAGAAACCACTTATATGATTTTAGTTTCATACATGAATACAGATGAGTTGTTTTACAGAAACCACTTATTTGATTTTAGTTTCTGATGCATCAAAAACATAGCAACGTGCTCGCTAGTACATATGAAAATTAGCACTTACCTGTACAGTTTTTAAAAGTTGTAATTGTTAAGGTACAGTAAATAAAGTATGGTATCTAAGTATAATATAAAGTAAGTTATAAAAAGTCACGTGAAAAAGTATAGTTGTAATATATGTGGGCATAACAGAAAACGAAAGGGCTGACGTGTTGGCAAAAAAAGCGACAAAACTTAAAATAAAACCTTTATATGACTTAATGCCACTCAACTACGCCAAAAATACCCTGAATTATGGAACACGAGGTATACTGAATCAATCAAAGGAAAAAACCACAAAAATGTTCTTTGAAAGTGTACACGATGCATTTAAGAATATTAAATAGATATGAAAAAAGTTTCGAGCTCTCTATTTAAATTTAAGAGGGGCATTGATAATACACGTCCATGCGATACCGAAAAGGAGCAAACCCCAGAACATGTATTATTTGAGTACAATATCCATTCGCATGACAGGTGGAAGATTGAAAAACTCTGCAACATACACAACGTTGACTCCTCTGTAGCAAAGGATGAGTTGAAAAGTGAAAGAACTGCAGATGTAAAATATCTTAAATCAATTGTTATGAAGGCAAAACATAACAATACCAATAATAATTATAGCGACGCAATCAATACGAGAGATCATTACTATGGAATTACTATAATTTTTGTTGCGACTTTCGATATGTATTAATATTTCTTGTGATTATTTTATATTGATTTTTTATTTTATTTATTTAACATTTTTACAATTTTTTTATAACATCACTTAAATATTTTACATTATTAAAATTACATGTTTTTTTTTATAGTAGATATACACACATCAAGCAACCACTTTGTTATTTTTAGTTAAATATCCGCGGTGAACCAAACAAAAAAGTTCGTTGACCGAATTTGGTATTCATTTCTGGCACTGAAAAGTATCCTAAGATTTTGCTCCTAGTTTCCTTTGGGTCGGATCGTGGAAGTAAAGTTTTTTTTTTTTAATAGCTTTAAGATTGATCTGGTAAACAGTTGTCTATATCCAAAATCTGAAAGGATTTAAAAGAGTTCTTCAGAGTTATGTTTAAATGGCCTCTTGTTTATTACTCAAACTACCCATTTTTGAGCCTTAATTAAAGAATCTATTGAAGTAAGAGCTGCACCGCCCCATGCACATATTGCGTAACTGATGAGACTCTGACAATGTGAATAGTATATAATAAATAATATTCTATGGTGTTTTTTTAACATTCTAAGTGTGTTAATATTCAAAGTGTCGGATATAACTGTCGACACAATAAATACTACACGAGACAGCGAGACTGGAAGCGGTCAGCAAAGTCATCACGAAACCGTCGGCAGTTAATATGTATGTAGAAATGTAGGTGAACATCAAAGAAATGCATGTTTTTCATTGACTGTACTGGTGGAATAGATCTTCATGTATAAGGTTCTCGAACAAACATTAAGAGGAAGACGTTCACGCACTTTCTTATTCCTTCGACCGGCACCCCTGTTTTTTTGTAGATGGTATGATTGATTTATGTAGTGTGAAGGTTGCTGCTTTCTGCGACCGGGAAATGTGCTACTATTGGTTATTCACGTTGAATTATTATTTTTAAATAACTATATAATCATTTTACATCGCCGAGAGTCCCGACTAGTGCATGTACCAACCAGTGGCGGTCGGTGATTTTTTGCAGCAGGGATGCTGGATAAAAATTTTATACCTACACTTCAATGTTTCAATAATTCGGCTTCAAGCATTACTGTCAAAAATGTGTCAAAAACTATTTTGTGCATTATAAACATAAGCATGAAAGTCGTTTTTTGTATGTTGGATGCTGTTAACGAATGCGCATATGGTATTTGAAGACCTTGACAGGCAGAACTGACTGTCAAATACTTTAAAACTTTGTGAGTGCGTAACGAATGATAGAATCCACTGTTGCTGGTATCTGTATGTTTATGCAATTCATAGATGTTCGAAAGTTGAGAATATATGTATATGTGTGTTATGACTGGTCTCTAAAGGACGAATTTATTAACAGCAGTGCTGTTTTCGACTAGAAACAAAATGTCTAAAGCTTTTTAACTCTAGAACACAAGAGATGCGGAGCATCCACAGCATGTATGAAGCGGCCGCATCTGGTACCAACCCGGTTAACGGTGGGTAACTAATTTTTTGCTTGACTGGTAAAACATGACTAATCCTTACGTGTTTTTGGTCTTTCGAGCCGGATTTTTTTTTACTCAATCAGTTAGCATTTAGTTTTGAATGCTATCTAGACCGGCTCGTTACACACTCGCGCGTACACATTTTCATCTCGACAAGACAGCCAACGGAGCGCCTCGAGTGTAATTTCGTAACGCTTTGATATTCCAGAAAGGTGGTCGGAGCGTCGCATTACCACGCGTAAAGTGGTCATTTAGCAATTATTCATCTGCAGGTTGAAGGGACCCTGGGTACCGCCTAAAACCTAAAACAAGTTTCGGTGGAGGTCCGAGTTGCGCGGTCGCCGCGGCCCTCAGATCGGTCGCCTAGCTCGAAACGAGTTCTTTCGAAAAAATCACGTCACGCGGAATATACAGGGACGGATTATGGCCCAGGGCAGCGGTGGCGAACCTTTTGGGCTCGGCGTGTCAAAAATTCAGAAAATCTAACATGACTTTCCTGCCTTTAACAATAAAATTAAATGTATTAATTAGAAAGATATACATATAAAATCAATTTTATGAGAAAATATTGTTTTTGCGAACCTGGATCTCTTTCCAAACCGGGAAAGGCGCATTACTTTTGACAAAAAATTTTAGAACGGTAGATAGACTGTAACCATATATGAGTTCGAAAATTTGTCGTCAAAAGTTCTGTCGTTGTAGCATAGTTGGGTAACGAAATCTCAAATACCTTTGAGTAAACCGATAGCAGACACCAGAATTAACAATTCATTTTTATTAAATTTTGGACACATCGATACAACTTATATATTATCAAAAATAATGTAGATAGAAATAATGGAACGATAGATGTATTAATTTGAAAAACTGTAACATGGGGGTTCGAAAATTTGTCGTCAAAAATACTGTCGCTATAGTAATGCATCTTCCCCGGAATGGAAAACAGATCCAGGTTCAATCCCGGTAGCGCAACAATATATTTCGATTAAATTGATTTTATATGTATATCTTTATAATTAATACATTTAATTAGTATTTAAATATCACAGACCTATGTTCTGAATAAAAATATGGAACTAATAGTATTTAATTTAATATCAATTAATTAATTGCTTAATTTAATTAAAGAGATACATATGTATTATGTACGTAGTGATAAATTCCAACATTGTTGTCGAGCAGACGTCTGGTGACGGGACACGTGCTCTTTGATAACTCTGATATTAGTGAACGCTGGCGTGTCGCCCAAAACGATATGGCGTGTCACCTTTCACACAGGCGACATAGGTTCGCCATCACTGGCCTAGATCTTTCATCAGGTAACTTTCGTCACATATTTTTTAGAGATTACGAAATTGTCGAGGGAGGAGGAGTGGAAGCTAAGACGTATACACATCTAAAGTACACTAATTAAAATGTCCATAATGCATATTGCACTTCTACTTTCGACATCGATAACTGTACAAAAATGATTTATGACTTTTAGGACCTTATGACCATGTATACGGATGCGATTGTCATCTCGGAACAATCTCCGGGACAAAGATTATGAATTATTAGGAGAACACATTCTTATTGTGAAGTCGTGATTATTCATAACAGACGGTCTGGGTGATATTTTAAATATGAATTAAATGTATTAATTAGAAAGATATACATATAAAATCAATTTTATCAAAAATACTGTTGTTGCGCGACATTCAATATATTTAATTCATATTTAAAATATCTGTTCTGAATAATTACAATTCTCCTAATAATAAAGTTGTATCAATGTATTCAAAATTTAATAAAAATGAATGAATAATTCTGGCGTCTGCTATCAGATTACTCAAAGGTATTTGAGTTTCTGCAAAAATAAGGTAGATGGCTCTTTTAAATAACGGAACGATTAATATCAAAAAACGTATTAATATCAAAAAAGATGACAAGTAGGTTGGAAAAGTTGTCGCTAAAAATATCGTCGCTGTAGCATAGTTGTATAATGCAAGAGATCCAGGTTCCAAAGACAATATTTTTCGATAAAATTGATTTTACACGTATATCTTTCCAATCAATATATTTAATTCGTATTTTAAAGATTATGAGATTCTTGAATATTTCGGCTTCATAACCCCCCACTGTGTATACATCTCACAGATTCGAGTACCGTCACTTGCTAATATTGGGTTCGGTGTTTATTTTGTCTCGCGTCTTGCTTCAAGATTGTTGTTCAAACGTCAGCTGACCGCCGGTGTTCGGCCGGTGACGGGTCCACCCATTATTGAAAATAGTGTAAAACGATTGCATTGAAATCTGTTCATTTTTTACAAGCCCATGTCCGCCCTACAAGACGAACACCGGCCTCAAGACAGTATACAAATATATTTTATCTGTGTACTTATTATGTTAACGCGCCTCGTTACTTCGATTGGCACTTCATGTTTTATGTGTGTGTGTGTGTGAGTATTTCCACCCTTTTTTCGGAATACTAAGAAGACGGTAAGCGTTATTCTTATTAGATGCCGTGCTTCGACCAGTCCTGCTGTCCAAATACAACACCAGTGCGCGCTTCTGTCTAAAGAAGACAACCGAGCTAAAAGAATAATCGGACTAGAAAAACAGCATAATTAAAAAGGTTAGTACAGTTCATATATCACCAGCTATCGAAGGCATTTACATAAACATTTTTATTACTTCAAAATTAAGTTTGTTTCAAGCATGTAAAGATAGATGAATAGATAGAAAAATAAAAAAATGTGTTCAAATTTGTAGTCGCTTGTAATAGTATATTCAGTAATAGTCGAAATCATCAGTGTCTAAATTCATTAGTCATATTGTTATTAATTTCAGTTTACGTAATAAATGTTAACAGGAGGCGTTTGTGCGCACGTGTCGAGTCACACTATCAAATCGGCCGTTTTAAATGTACACAGGTTTGAATTTTATTTCATCCTACCGATCTCAAGCAGTAATCTCAAAATGTATCTCAACATCAAAATCTCAACACTTGTACGTAATATTTTTATTTTTTTATTTATTTGATTCTTAGTACAATGTGTTATATTGTGTTATATTATAATCAGTACCCTGCCTGCTACACTAGTATTTTACTGTATTATAGTAGACAGTGTTCTTCCGGTATAGTAGTAAACAAAGTGCAGTGTTCAATGTACAAAAAAAAAATATATATATAAAGAGTTTAACAAGATGTTATTAGATTAGATAAATACTTTATAAAACTTAAGGTAAATGTATTGTTCACTGTATAAGATATAATATATATGTAAAGAGTAAAGCAAGACGCAATTAAATAATATATAATTTTAACGTAAAACTTAAAGTAAGTCCAATGTTCAGTGTATAAAAAAAAATTATATATATAGAAAGAGTAGAACAAGACACAATTAGATAGCATATAAAAAAATATACGTAAAAAGTAAAACAAGATGTAATTAAGTATTTCGACATACTGTTGATGGTACTGCATATGGTACTGAGATTTACCTCAACAAATCTCATTCCGTGGATACAAGCCATTCGCTAAATACAGTTTCGTGTTGACCTATTCGATAAGTGGCGGGGCGTAGAAAGGGTGAAAGGGTTTCAGTCATTAATGAAAATATGGATAGTAGGGAACGTGTTAGTGTCTTTTTGAAGACGTTAAGTTTGAAGGAAACTGTTATGTATGTACCTACACTCCAAAGCCACATCCCGATCTTTAAGTTTGTCAACCTTAACCTTTCTTTATTTGAGGAGAGTTATAGGTTAGAACCATTATTTTAATAGTATTGTCTAATCTTATTATTTATGCTTTCTGTAAGCGGGTGTGTATTGAAACTATTATTTCACATCATCTAATTTATTGCTTTGTTTACCCGGTACAGAACCTGGATTTAAATTATCTTTTATATCATTTAATGGGAGAAATATCTCCACAATTATCTGTATAAACTATAACACAACCCTTCAGAGATTAGATCGTATCTAATATCCAATCGAGAAAGAACTGAAAGTATATTCGTTTCAAAACATCTCCGCAGACACGCTACCTGATACATGTGTGCACCTATAACATATCAATAAACGAGTTATTTACAAATACCGAGTCGTCATTTTAAGACCTCCCGAGGATGGAACATAAAAAAACCCCAAAGGGTCCCACCCTATCCCAGAATCGTTTTGAGAATTGTTTACTCTCGTTTCGATTCCACTTAAGAAAGCGATGAGTGCAATATTTTTCAAAATCGTAAAAGTTTGTTTTTGGAATATATTTGAAAATTACAGCAATTAGGCCTTATGGCGCCCCTTCATATCAACTCCTTTTATTTATTATTACAATTGGTCAAAATTACATTTTTTTTATTACATTCAGTTCTGAACATCTTAAAACCATCATAGGTTGGCTCCGGTATCATCGTACTAGAGCCATAACTGTACAATTTGACGTGAGACTCGTTATTATCATATTAAATTCGGAAGGCATCCAGAGAAACGCTATAGAAATCATGCAGTTCTAAAAGGGGAGAGAAGACGTCACATTTATATGTTGCGGTCACAGTCCGGCAGAAATTCACTCTGTCTAGATCGCAAGAGGTGCGTAGGAGAGCCAATGTAAATCAGGTCTCGTCCATCCTATCAACCCCCAGCGGGAGACCCACACCCTAATAAATTTCCGGAAAATCCGAGATTCCTTTCGGACGTTAAATTTATTAAAATAATCATGTTGCATCACAAAATAACCGTCACGTCAAAAATGTAATGACCTGAAAATGGGAATATGAATTTCTATCATTGTGATGAATATTTACACACAGGGTGGCCCAAAAAAGTGAGAAGATCTCGTAACACACAAGTTATTTCAAAACATAATATAATTAATTATAATTTTTTTTGCACAATATTTAGCTAATCAGAAATCATCGAAACACCCCATATTGCATCATCTACTGGGTTTAAATCTGGCCTGTTCGGTAGCCACATGCCTGGCTCGATGAAATTTGACGAAGAAAGTTGATTGTATTTCTGGCTGTGTGAGATGAAACTCCGTCTGCTGTGATGTCTAGCTATACTCCAGGCTTTGTTTTAAACTCTTTGATCATTTTCCTAGCACCCCGACGTTATTCAATTCGCAAATTTTCGATCAGAATGCGGTTCTCTGAAGTGATTTTTGTCATTCTAGGCGACAATTTGAAAACACCAAATATAAAAATGGGAAAATTAATAATCAAAATAAAGCATAATATAGATAAGTACGTAAATTAGTAAACTATTTAAGGTACTATTGATATAGTTAAACTAATTTTGATGTAATTATATCACATTTTACGACGTGTTCTCACTTTTTTTGGGCCATCGTGTATAACAAGAAATTGCCCCACGATTTATCTGATTCCATTTCGAATATTTTGTATTGATGACATGAACTAGTTTCGTTGAGTACATTCACAGGCCACGTTCTGAATTAATGATAAGTAAAATTTGTAATAAATACACAATTCTCACGCCCGTGCGTAGGGCCGGAAACATTTAAAATCGTTTGTATTTTGAACACGAGACGACATCTTTTTACTGGCCGCCATCTTTGTCGGCCAACTGTCAAAACAATAATAGCTTTCAAACATATTAATAAACAACTCGGATATTAATTAATATGCGCACATTTCGTAATGCATCACTTCCTCGATGGTGGTCATTCTAAATGGTGGACACTTTTTGTATAAATGCTCTAAATGTGATTCTTTGTCGCGTATCAGACTTGAAGCGCGCACGTGTCATATAAATCGGCCGCCATCTTGTACGGCCTGTTTGTTAAGTGCTCGAATTCACTTACATTAGTAAGCGACGCCTTTATTTGTGTGTATAATTAAAGTGACAATAGAATGAAATATTCAGTACATAATTGATTTTGGAGATACATACAGTACTAATTTTAAAGTTACCAAATATTGTACTGATTTCTCACTGATCATTGATGATTGATTATCTCCTGCCTATTATCAATGACCAGTGGCGTGCGGTAGATATAGATTTAGGTTGTAATGTTACCAATGATATTATACAAGGATTAAGATTATGAATTTAACCAACGTCTGTAGACAAAATGAATCCATCGTTTATTCGACCTTATCATCTATTTATTTGTAAGTTTAGAGTACCCATATAAAAATCAATGTAAATAATTATTTGTATTAAAATTATTATTATATATATATATATATATATATATAAAATCAATTTTGTGGAAAAATACTTTTATAATACACAGTAATTTTGACGACAAATTTTCGAACCTATATATATTTTATGTGTATATCTTTCTAATTAATACATTTAATTAGTATTTAAAATATCACAGACCTATGTTCTGAATAATTACAACTTCACAATAAGAATAAAATTACTACACGCGAATACGTTACACAGGCGTTTCTTGTCCCTGCTGCTAGTGAGTGAAGTTCGACAGGTGACCTTATCGGCGGTCGCTGGGCGCGATCGTTTTGTTACATGGCGCCGGTACTGGGAGACTTTACGGCTACTGTGCGTTTGATTTCACGCACCGGTATGTGCAGGGTGCGTTCAGCAATGCCGGGCGGTGATGATAAGAGAGGAGGCAGTAGGGCTCCACTGTTTGAATTTCGATAATATTTACAAAAATGTACTAATTTTGCCTTCAGAAAATTAGTCGGGTTAGCTATATAATGTATTGTACTCGATGTACAAACTTAACAATGAATTTAAAGTTTTAATATTCAAAGTGTGTCTAAAATTTGAGGTGCATAAGAAGATGTGGATATTTATTTATCAGACCTTAGACATTATTGACAGACTTGTTTTTATTGTAACAGAGGTGAATATATTATGATATAACATGATCAACATAAAATTCAATTATATTGCTATTAAATACTCGTAGTTTATTGTATGGGATAGCGTAGACTCCACCGTTGATATATGCAGCATTGTCCTGGCTACTTTGCTAGACTGCCGTCTGTGTTAAAGTAGCCAGTAAGTGTTAAAGTAGCAGTGCTGTTGTGGTGTTATTTAATTCAAGAAAGATAGATTCGACAGGAATAAAAATAAAAATTGAAAAAAAAAATGTAGTGAAATTGTTGTAGTACTAGTGAGTTATTAGTGTAGACACTGTATAATGATTATGTTAGAATATTGGACAGCGATGCTTCTGATTGATCTCTACCCAATTGGATCATATTTGTGTAATCTTATTAGAAGCAAATGATTTCCAGTCGGTGTTGAGTGTGTTGTACAGTTTCGGAGCTAAGAACATGTACAATCTTTGATAAAATGTCATCCTTGCTCTCGGAACTGGCGTGTAGATGTTTGTCTTGTGGTGAGTTGTTGTTAGCATGGAAATATTGGACGAGTCTCAATATATAGATTTTTTTAGGGCATTGTACTCTTTAAATATGAGATCTGATGGATATTTGAAGGGACGACCATTTATAACTTCTTTTAGCCGACTCTAATATCGTTTTTGCTGCTCCTCCCCAAACTAAAATAGCATAATTAATTATGGAGTATCAGAGTGCAAAGTACACCGATTTATAGCAAGAAGTATTTGTATTGCAGGAGTTAAAAATAAATAACAGATTCTCAAATATACCATTAAAATTTTTTGATATTTTGGGCATCTTTCTAGACAGCCTACAGAAGCTCGTTGTGATCCAGAGAAAGAGACAGATGTCCCATCTGTTGGACCCTCTGAATGAAAACCGTGACAGGATCTTCACCTGCTGTCGAAAGGATCGATCTGAGGTCATGATTCTCAGTCAACGTGTACGCAAATTAAACACGTCATGCATCAAATCATGCATGCATACAAACAGACACATTTTAAAACAACACAAAACATAATTTCCACACGGACAAATACAAATAACCTTCAAACACAAAAAGCACATACTACATTTGATCAAAGGAACTACAAATATTTTGGACCTAAACTATTTAATAGAATGCTAAAAGACTTAAATCAATTGAATTGTCACAAGAACATGAAACTTTATTATATTAAAACTTGGATTCGAAATATGGGTAGAGCCAGTATCGGTGCACTCATCCAAACATATTGACTCATACCTATATTAATTATTGCTACAAAGTGATCCAAAAATTAAGTCCACCTTAAAATTGTTCTTCATATACACCTTTTATATGTTAATATATGTAATTCTATCTACTTGTAATTTTTATTAATTGAACAATTGCTTGTAAACTATGCCCGTCTCGACACAGAATTTCTCTAGTGAGACGGACACAGTCCAAACAAATTTTTATATGTATTATATAGTTACTAATAAATAAATAAATAAATAAATCAGTTGGTTTCAACTCTCTACTGTTCTTTACGCGAGTTGTTCATACCAAAAGGTTCGTCAACATGAACGAAATTGACTGTCTGTAAAATCTAACATTTATCGATGATATTTGTCGTTTCCATAACATCAGTTAAGTTATGGAACTGAGTCAGACGCCAGGAAGGGTTGTGAATAGAGAGAGGCTTATTAACAAATATATTTATGGGCTTAATAAACCAGTTTCCATTCATAACTCTTCAATGCATCATCCGAATACGGAAGTTCCGGCTGAAAATGCAGTTTGTATAAATTGTAGCCGTGTTGAGGCTTCTAACGTTTATTTGAAGCATTTAACTTCCAGTAAATTGTTTATAGGGTTTTTTATCAGAATTTTTTACCCTTCAAATTCATGTATTAATATAAAACACATATGATGTTTATTACAATAAGGTAGTTATTAAAAGTGTCAAAGCGATTAGCGCTGACGCACTTGTGGTAGTAGATTTGGCGGTCCAGCCGCATGTAGAGTACTCAGAGTATCGTACACTCTAAGGAATTGGAAAAATTGGAAAAAGCTTCTAACGTTTCTCCAAGAAAAAATGGTAACAATGTATGACCGTTGTAAATGAATTAATTACAAAGATATTCATATAAAATCAATCCGAGTAAGATGCATTACCAACAATGCTACAGCGATAGTATTTTTGACGACTAATTTTCGAACCCACATGTTACATTAAATTAATACATCTATCGTTCCATTATATGAAATCTATCTACATTATTTTTACGGAATCTCAAATACCTTTGAGTAATCCGATACCAGATGCCAGAATTAACAATTCATATTTATTAAATTTTGGACACATTGATACAACTTATGTATTATTAAACATAATGTTCGAAAATTTTTCGTCTAAAATACTGCCGATGTAGCATAGTTGGTAATGCATTTTACTCGGATTGATTATATACTAGTATGTATATCTTTGTAATTAATACATTTAAAATATCACAGAGCTATGTGTTCCTTTTAATGACATATTTATTACATACGATATTTTGGGTTGCTATATGGTATATTGCTTGATTCACCACATGCAAGTGACCTTTTGTCAAGCCAAATAATTAAATAATTCTTGATTTGAATGATTTTTTAGATGAACCGCGGTAGGGTGAAAACGCGCGAGTCGAATTCGCGCAGATCGAGGGCCGCGCGTGTAAGTGTACGTACTTTAATACATTTCGATTCCGACGCGTTCATCGGAGGAATTTACGAATATTTATATGGTCGATTAATTCCGTTTCATTATTGCATGACAGCAGAATGTACCGTGCCGGCGGTCGGACGCGGACGCGGTCAGCGAGGCGGGGACGACGCCGCGCCACTCCAGATCTTAGGAAATCGTAAATCACGCTTTCAACAGTTTTGAAAATTGCGGAAACGTTAATAGATGAAGTTATAATGTAAGGATACCTCGGTCTGACTTGACTAAGATCAATATTAATTTCAAAACTGGTTGTGTTCTGCAACAATGTGTTCACACTCAACTCAAACTGAGATATTCATACAGCCGTTAGAATTCATACAAAATTGTATTTGAAGTTCCCGCCATATTTTAATTCAGGGTTAGACGCTAGTCGGCGCTAAAGTTAGCTAAATATGTCAGTAAGACTTTCATAACCTCAAAATGGCCGAGACTGTCAACCCAAGCATGGAGTACGATAGAAGAGCGGCGATTATAGACACGAACTCCCACCGAAATTATTAAATTCTTCAGGTATCCAAGATCTACTGTATATGACCGTATCAGACGCCCACAAACCTAAGAACGTCCCTGTGGTGGGCAAGACCAAGTTTCCAGCCAATATCCACGTCCTGAGGATCTCAAGTGAGGGCGATATCATGCCGCCGCACTTCTTACAGAAGGGCGAAATGGTCACGAAGGAGGTTTATTTATATGTCCTGAGGACAGTGGTAAAGCCGTGGATGGAAATTGTGGCCTCTAGGAGACTGTAGTGCAAAATTGGTTCTCTGGCAACGTTGACATATTTTAGTTGAAGGACTTTTAACCTCCTAACAGTCCCGACCTGAACCCTTTGGACTACTAAGGGTGGGTCGTAGTCGAGAGACAAACCACTCTAATGTCAACTCCCTCCGGGCCGCTATCGAGGCAGAATTTACGCCCATGAACTGCAATCAGTTTAAAATAGCGTGCTCACGCTTCAGGAGGTGATAGAGACGCAGGATGGCTATATAGAATGAAAGTTCACAGCAAGGATCCTTTAAATGAGATATAACACAATTTTTTGGTATCTGTACATTGGCTTAAACAAACCATTTTTTGCAATAATATTTTTTTGTCCGGATGCTAAAATACATTTAAACCATTATTAGGGTCATTGCCAAATTTGGTAAAAAAAATAAATAAATATAAGCGTGCAATATATGTCATTGATTAATATTTCCGATAGGTGTCGTTGTTCATAGCAGATACATAAATTACGAATTTCAAATCCCTGTGGAAGCTAAAATATATATTAATTTATGATATTAATTTGTATTAAATATCACAGAACTGTTCCGAAAATACAACAACAATTTCACAAATAATAGTGTGTTCTCTTTAAAATATATATAAGTTGTATTAAAGTATATCCAATAATTTAATAAAATTAAATTGAAAAATCTCTGGCGTCTCATAGCGATTAGTTCTCAAAGTGGGGGGTTCGCAATAAAAAAGGTGATAGCTTTCAAATAAATGGAACATTTGATGCACCAATTTGAAATAATTGCGACGTACAGGCTGGCCCAAAAATGTGAGAACATTTTGTAAAATTTAATATAATTACATCAAAATTAGTTTAACTATATCAACAATAGCTTACATAGTTTACTATTTTACTTACTTTACTTTAATTCGACAATTTCCAGTCGCCATCTTTGATTGTTAATTCTCGCATTGTTTATATTTGGTTTTTTCAAATTGATGCCCAGAATGAGAAAAATCACTGCAGAAGACCGTATTCTAATCAAAAATTTGCGAATTGAAAAACGTTGGGGTGCTAGGAAAATGATCGAAGTATTTCAAAACAAAGCCTGGAGTATAGCTAGATATTACAGCAGGACGGAGCTCCATCTCACACAGCCAAAAATACAATCAACTTTCTGCGTTATGAGAATGTTAACTTCATCGAGCCAGGCATGTGGCCCAGATTTAAACCCAGTAGGTTATGCAATATGGAGTATTTCGATGATTTCTGATTAGCTAAATACGAATTATCATTAATTACATTACGTTTTGAAATAATTCATGCGTTACGAGATATTCTCAATTTTTTGGGCCACCCTGTATATCTTTATAATCGATGCATTAAATTTGTATAAAACATATTTGATTATTTTCTAATTGCCGGCTAGTTTTAGGCGAATTTTAATATTATGTTTCATAAAATAAAAACAAAAAATCCCGCCAGGATTTCTCTCGATCTGTCTCGCCTAAGATCTGTTAATAATTTGTTATATACTGAGTTACAAATACCAGCCATCGTACAGTTTAATAGTACAGTAGCGATTGTGTATTTAGATACGAAATTTTTTTAGTTACGGATTCGCCATTATCGACGGAACTGTGCCAACGAATCGGAACTATAATGATATATTAATTATGTATTGAGGCGTCATATCACTCGGTTCGATTGATCGCGACTTCACAATCAGCTCAAGCTCAAATTACCATTCGCCCGAATGTGCCGAAGATGCCGGCGTGCAGAAATGCCATATTATTATTTGAAAAAAGTGGATCAAATCGGGTGCACGCTGTAGTCGAGTCATCAAAATTAAAAAATATTCGTGGCACGCTACGTGTAAAGTAGTTCGCAGTCTTACTTTCCTCCTAACTAGAAGCATGGAGTGATTTGAGTGAGTAGCTATGGACTGACATATAAGACATACATTAATAAAATTTTAAATACTAAATTAATGTATTAATTATAAATATATACATATAAAATCAATTTTGTCGAACAATATTGTTTTTGCGTCACCTATCTGGATCTCTATTTCCAATCCGGGGAAGTGCACTTTGTGCTATAACGCCAGTATTTTTCTTGACAATTTTTCGAACCTATATGTTACATTTTTCAAATGAATACACCTGTCGTTCCATTATTTGAATGCCATCTACATTATTTTTACATTATTGGCGTTATAGCACAAAGGTAGTGCACTTCCCCGGATTGGAAATAGAGATCCAGGTTCGAATCCCGGTGACGCAAAAACAATATTTTTCGACAAAATTGATTTTATATGTATATATTTATAATTAATACATTAATTTAGTATTTAAAATATCACAGACCTATGTTCTGAATAATTACAACTTCACAATAAGAATGTGTTTTCCTTAATAATTAATAAAATTAATCAGTTACAATTAATAGTAGATATAAAAAATACACTTCACAAATAAGTTCTTCTGAAATTGTATTCTCAACACGTACGTACAACATTATAATATTAAAGCTGGATTTACTGCCTTCCCGATACACCGAGGGTCGCGTCTACGATCCTTCGTGATCACTGAATGCATTCTGAATTGGTCGGAGCTCTTGTAAACACGCAGAGGATCTAACTAAATTGAATCTGATAAACCACATCAGTTACAATTAAGATTTTTTAAATTTATAGTAGATAACAGAACGAAGTGTTTATATAAAGATGATTATAGTCAGTTATATAATATAGACAAAAAAGTAATATGTGCTATCATATTCCAAGAGTTGATAAATACTCATCCTCACCATAGCTATTCCACCAGATCGTCGGGTCGAACCATGAGAGTACCGATCGAGGATTATGTGTACGGCGAGAGAACGAGAGAATGTGTTGTGCCAAATATAATTTAAAAAATCGATAAAAACTTATTAAACATATTTAAAAATGATGCTACTCCAGTGACCACCTTAAAACGCAAAGTAAAGAAACATATTCTTATCTAATTTTTTATTTCCTTGTTATATTATATTATATTCAGGCATCCACCCGTAAAATACTGTGAGCTAGGACTGTTACACTCTAAAAATTGTTTACCTTTTCTTTATATGTATTTATTTTATTCTTTATATCTTTCTAAGTATTTCATCTTACATCTTATCTAATTTTTTCCCCTTGTTATATTTACTTACTTACTGTATAACTGGCATGCTATTTGGCAAAAAATAAAATTATTATAGACGTAGAAATATGTCGATCCGGTTGTTTTGTTAATGTACCATCATCATCAGCGTGTGTCTCTCCAAGACAAGTAAGACGTCTGTCGCTAATTCTGAACGCTCCCGGTGATACCTAACCGCCACTGAGGGACGTCAGCACATGGCAGCGAAACGGATGAACCTTTCACATTCGGCAGATGAGACACTGCGTTTGTTTCTAACTAGTATGTTCTATATATTATATCAGAAGATGAGTAACATATGAGCGAAGAAAGGATAATGAAGAAAATATTGAAAGCAGCAGGAACACAGGGCGTCCGCAAAAGATCTGCCATGATCAGATAAACCAAATATTGGAGAACCATCAAAAGATTCAACAACAAAAAGCGTATATTAAAAGACGTATAAAAGTGTATGAGACAAAATTCGTATACAAGGACAAAGTAATGTGGAATTCTGTCCTCTTTGCGTACGTAAGTTAGCTAGTTATAGATCAACCAACCTTTGTAACTTGGCTTCAATAAATTCAATGTAATTCGTAAGTACGCGTTTCTGTTCAAATCACCTTTACTATCCTTACAACCAACCAAGACAGACTTCGTGTAATCAGTCATAGAAGCGGATTACCATTTCCATATACATTATTCTTCTGATATCATCGTACATGTACACGTACAATTCAAATCCCCGTAACTGGTGACCCCGACTTCATTCGAACACAACCACCTAAGAGGTATTGATTATATCGCTGTTTCTTAAATGTTTATTCTTCATAATAGATGGGGATATAAATGAAACAATGTTATAACTCTACTAGAGTTTATTAGCACTACTCGAGTTTCGAGAGAAACGGTAACTCTCATCGACAGGTGAAGAATCAAACTAATTTCACAAATATAGGAGATGAGAGATACTGTTTCTCTCGAAACTCGAACAGTGCTAATAAACTCAAGTAAAGTTATAAATATGAGACGAAGGTATTTTTTTTTATATGAGAAGTATGGAAGTCTTGTGCATTACAGGGCTTACGACCTGTCTTCGGCTGGCTTAAGTGATCACTTTACACAATGTAACGTTCACCTATTTACCCATGCTGCCACATGTATCAAATTTTTGGAAGTTGTACATATTAAATCAAAATGAAACATTTCATTTATTTATTACCAATTATGCTGTCATTAACATATTTTTTGAAAATTTGATATTCTTTCTCATGTATAGATGTCGCTGAAGCTGAGACTTAATTTGAAGTGGAGGTAATATTCTTTATGTGTATAGTAAATTCATTCGCATTATTAATATATACTAGAATACGTCTTAATCATGGCGACAATTCTCTAGGGGATAAAACCCAGTAATTAATTCTTGCAAAGATTTGGACATACTTAAAATATTGTAAAGTTATAACATTGTTTCATTTATATCCATCCATTATGATGAAACTCTACAAAGTTAACGCCGATTCTACCAATAATATATTTATTCTTCATATTATTGTGATATGAAAATCCGCAAGTAGTTAGTTAATTTTTTACCCCTCATCAGAGACATAAAGGATGTCCAGCGAAAAAATATCAAAATTCAATTGTAATTACTCGTAAACCATCAGGGTGAGGTAAATGAGAGAGGTATTGACGCGCGTGATTTGCAGATTTGCCAGTCGTAATGAGTCACTGGTCATACAAACTGCAAATCGTGCTGTTTGTCTACGAAAATTACTATTCTTTAGATGAAACCTTAGCGAGAACGATGGTGGAACTTTTTGGAATAGCACCAACGCTTAGAAACATATTGTTTACTGACGAAGCACATTTTCATATCGATGGCTATGTTAACAAACAGAACATGAGATACTGGTGCCCCGATAACCCGAGAAAACGCCATAAAAAACGTTTGCATTGTCCAAAAATGACCGTGTGGTGTGCAATTTTTGCCCGAGGAGTAATTAGCCCTTATTTTTTTAACCAGCGAGAGACAGTCACTACTGACGTGTATTTCAGAATGATCGACGAGTTTTTGGTACCGAAACTGCAGCTATTTACCGGATTCAATAACAGAACACAATTTCAGCAAGACGGGACCACTCCACACACATCTAGAGTTTCAATGGAAAAGCTGACGGGAATTTTTCCCAAAAAATAATCAGCAAGTACGCAGACATACCCTGGGCACCTCCGTTACCGGACTTTACACCGTGCGACATTTTTTTGTGGAGATACCTTAGGTCGAGAGTTTACAGCAACAATCCTCGAACAATTCAGGCCCTACAAGAAAATACCCGCCGTGAAGTTGTTGCCACTGAACCGACGCTTTGCTCTCGCGTGTTCTCAAATTTAAGAGTTCGATTGCGAGAGTGTCTCGAGAAAAATGGACGGCATTTAAACAGTATTGTTTATACTTCATTTTGTATAAATAATATTGTAGTTTTTTTTTTTTAATTTGATATTAAACTTGAATATGAATCCGAGACAATTCAAATAAAATGAACTAAGATCAGACTGCTCAAGAGGTAGTGCTTGAGGAAACGTTGATGTAGCGCCGACGGTGATAACGGAAGTAAAACACCATGTGCCGTGTCCGGAATGGAACAGAAGCTGTGCCAGATATCATCGCTTCAATTATTATCGGAGTGCGCGAGATTGATACGAAATGTTCCGCCGAGCGGCAGATGTTGCTAGCCAGATTGTTATACAATCGTTTATAAGGCTTCATTAGCCTGTCAATCTAACGAGATAAGTGTGACGGTCGGCCGGGTCGGCGTGCACGCCACGTTCCGAGCGGAGGAGGCGCATCCTCGCATGATCCTCCTCGTTCACTAAGTAAGTAGGTAATCGGCGCTATGATTGCTAGTATTTAGCTCGGTAATACACCTCTCGGTACCACCCATCCGGAGCTCTTCTGATGGCAACAACCCATTTAACCTAATTCTCTCTTCAGCTGCTCAACACGTGAATATTTTAAACCTCTAAAAACCTAAAAAGAATGAATCATGTTATGAATTAGATAACATGCCAGGTCAACCAGAACTAATATCACATTTAATCTTCCACATTCCAAACGAAACTCATTTTTTACCGAGCACCCCTTTATTTCAATTCATACCTAAACGAACTATACATGTTCAATACTTCAGTTACTTCAATTAAATCTAAATTCAAAATCTAAACTTTAAAGGCCTTTATTTTATTTTTTTATTTTTATCACTTAGATTTTATTCCCTATCCCATTTTCCTTTTCCCTCAAATATTTTCTTACTTACTTTTTTATAACTTTTCTGTCTCTCATCTCACATTTTTCTGCTTTATGTCTGAGAACACATGTAACTGGTTCAACTATTATTGTAATTTTCGTATTTACTGATAAACTGTATGTTTTCTGAATAAAATAAAAATGATTATGACGATAACGTGCACTCCGAATTCATGAATCAATCTTATTCAGGATCAGAAGTCAACGAGCGCCTATTTACACCGATTTATCGGTGGTGTCGTAAGACTATATTTGTTTTACGAGCTAAACGAGGTGTCAAAATAATATGGAAAGATTCAATACGTTAGAAAAAATATTATTAAAATACGAATCAAATGTATTAATTAGAAAGATATACATATAAAATAAGTTACGCTACCGGGATTCGAACCTGAATCTCTTTCCAAACTGGGGAAGGTGCATTATCCAACTATGCTACAGCTACAGTACTTTTGACGACAAATTTTCGAACCCACATGTTACACTTTTTCAAATTAATACATCTATCGTTCCATTATTTGAAAGCTATCACAGACCTATATTCTGAATAATTACAACTTCACAATAAGAATGCGTTCTTCTTAATAATAAAAATATATTGTACCTACACAGGTACACGGATTAAAGTTAAATATTCGCGTAGATATACAATAAATACTTGTTTAATGTGTATTATGTCAATTTAAATTGTTTTCTGCATTATAACGCATCGCTTACAAGACGAACCACAATTTTAATAGTCCTAATCTACGGAATATGATAAATTTCAGAGATTTAGTTGAGATTAATTTCAGTGGCATATTCACGTTTTGAGATCGGTAGAAAGATATAAAAGCACAAACAAAAACAACGTTGCAAGGTTATTTATAATATTATGCGTGCTATTAACACTTTTTCGTATTTCTAAAATTTCTAATTGATCTAACTGTAAACCCCTAGTATTAATTATTATGTATAATTTCTATACCCTTATTCATATCAAAGGAATGCTTTGTTTCCAAAAGATGATTGGAAAATTCTGAATATTTATTGTTATTTAGCCATCTCATATACTCCTTAATTCTAATATCAAAATTCCTACAAGTTATTCCTAAATAGAAATAATTGCAATCCCGACCTCCGATTTTTTTTAAATATCGTTCTTATCCTTGTTACATTGTTTTCCTGGAGATGATACGATAGGTATCGAAACATGTAGAATAATAAATAAATAGTGGTTTAAACAAAGTATCTATACAAATCTATTTCAAATGATTTATTCCAGGCGGGCCTAAACGTACAAGCAAAAAAGCTGTGCATTACTAAAAATTCTTGGAATCAAATATAAATTAAATAATTGGATCAACATAAACGAAAATATTATTTTACAATTAGCGCCATGTGTGTACCAGTAGAGAATTTAACTGCTTAGTTCTAAAAACTATCACGATAATTCATCACTGTACTAATGGCACTCTTTAGTATTCGCCGCATCGAGCTATTCATATTACTCTGTTCTGTCTTTAAGCTAGTGAATTGCTCAAGTCATATAAATGGTTGTTTACTGAATTGAAAATTCCTTTCGGTTGATCCGTTTTGTATGGAGTCGTTACCTATGCTGTTTTTTAACAGAATAACATTAGAAAGGCTTACAACTGCGTACAAATCATTGAAGTACCTACTTCCTCTTTTATATATTCACAAATTTTACTATCTTACTGTTAACGTGTTGATTTCATGATTGTTCTTTAAATTTGGTGCATGGTTTGGTTTTTAGAGGTTTAAAATAAATAAATTAGCAAAACTGTCAGTGCATGCTGACATCAACTGAGACAGATTAAAAATATTCGGAGACATCTTCCTCTTGAGGCAGCCCGTCTACTCGTTGTGGTGTCACGTGTGGACTATTGTAACAGCATCAATGCTGGCCTGCCAATGTTTCAGCTGGATAGATTAAAATCCATTCTAAATGCGGCAGCACGGATATATTATGGAGTTTCCAAATTCTCTCATATAACATCATTTTTACATCACCTACATTGGCTCCGATTCCCTGAAAGAGATGAATTTAAATTGTGCTAGTTTTAAAATGACACCTCTGTATCATCAAGAGCTTTGTATCCTAGACAATTTGAATGGTAGACGTAAAAATCTCAAGTCAGCCTCTACTACAGCCGCAGGAAGAATTGTAGAACCGTCCGACCGTTGCCAGAAGTCTAAATTTAGTGAACGGGCATTTGCGGTGGCAGGCCCAAAAGCGTGGAACTCTTTGCCCTCCGTCATAAGAAACAGTGCATCAGAGACTTTTTTTAAGAAGAAACTAAAAACGCACCTTTTCAAAAAGTCATTTCAACAAATTATCCAATATTATTTTTAATATTACGTATCTGCACTTAGACCTAGTGTACATACGAGTGTATGCATTATGGTAAATAAATAAATAGATACGCAAATGGTTGCTACGGAATTAACCAATAGTCATAAATATAAACCTATTAGAAGCGAAAACAAAACAGTCGCTTAGACAATTTAGACACGTAGAACGTATACGTAAGAAGAAGGTTCTAAAAATTGTCGAATGCCGGGCGTTCTGAAATACTAGACAAGGCAATCGCAGATGGAATAAAAATACAGTCTCAATTCCAGATTCGGTGTATGTTAATACAACCGACTATACCCCCTCCTAAATTTCTACAGTTTACTATCCCTACAAAATAAATTACTCAAACATCATCCGACCTATACTCACATACGCGAGCCCCATCCAAGGTAAACAAAAAAATACAATGTTATTTTCATAATTATTTATACAAAATGGAGTTTGACGATGAGAATTTTACGTTTTATAAACAATATCGTCTAAATGCCGTCCATTTCTCTCAATACACTCTTGCGATCGGACTCTTAAATTTGCGAACACGCGAGAGTAAAGCGTCGGTTCAATAGCAGCAACTTCACGGCGGATATTTTCTTGTAGGGCCTGACTTAAGGTATATCCACAAAAAAAATTGCACGGTGTAAGGTCCGGTGATCGAGGTGCCCAGGCTGTCTCCGTACTTGCCGATTAATTTATTAGGAAAAACTTCCCTCAGCTTCTCTGTTGAAACTCTATTGCGTGGAGTGGCCCCGTCTTGCTGAAATTGTGCTCTGTTGTTAAACCCGGGAAACAGCTGCAGTTGCGGTACCAAAAACTCGTCGATCATTCGGCAATACACTCTCTCGTTGGTTAAAAAAATAAGAGCCAATCATCCTCGGTAGAAATTGCACACCACACTGTCGTTTTTAGGCAATGCAAATGTTTTTGATCGCGTTCTTTTCGGTTGTCGGGGCACCGATCTCATGTTCTGTTTATTGACATAGCCATCGATATGAAAATGTGCTTCGTCAGTAAACAATGTGTTCCAAAATGTTCCAGCATCGTTCTCGCTAAGGTTTCACGTAAAGAATAGTTATATTCGTTGAAAAACTACACGATTTTCAATTTATATAGGTGAAACTGTAGTTTATTTTTTAAAATAACGAGCACTGTTAATTTTTTTATTCCAGTACAGGCTGCAAACTTCCTTATCGATTTACGCGGATTGCGTATCATTTCACTTCGAACTTGCCTCGCTGCTGACGTTAATGATCCCGGAGGTGTTTGGTTAACCATTTCCCTTCTAGTCTAAACTTTTGAACCCAACACTAGATAAGTTGTGTGCTCGGCCCATCACTTACTCGTCGAATATTAAAGTGAGTACAAAAATCGCGACGCGCACTAACCAATGAATCACCGCACTTAAAATATTGCTCAACCACGAATGACTCCAGTGACTCATTGCAACTGGTAATCCCGCAAATACCCCTCAACAATACCCTTCCCACTTACTTACTTTACCCCGATGTTTTACGAGCAATTACAATTTAATCTTGAATTTTTTCCGCTGAACACCCTATACGTGCTATGGATAAGGAAATTAATACGACGAATAAAGCGCAATTTTCATTGTAGATTAGTGTTTTTGGATTGAAGGTACATTTTTCAAAAAAGTTCATTTGTTTATTGTTTATTGTCATATTGTTTAATATTTCCATTTACAAATATAATATCGGTAGGTAATTATTATTCAAAATACTAAATTAATGTCTTAATTATAAATATATACATATAAAATCAATTTTGTCGAAAAATATTGTTTTTGCGTCACCGGGATACGAAACGGTTCTGAATAATTACAACTTCACAATAAGAATGTGTTCTCCTTAATAATTATTATTCATTACATAATTTTAAGCTTCTCCCTTTAAAAATATCCTTCTTTTCATAACGATCGTTTTTTAACGTTAAAACGTCAAACTATTTTTCACACCGTTTTAAGGTAGGTAGTTAAAAAGTGATTGTGCTATTAAATAAATGTAGAAGTAGGTGCCACCAGAAATGGAGGTCATTTGCGGAACACTTGGCATGACTTAGTCAACCAAATTATAGAAGATGGTCCTATTAGAAGCTTCGATAATCGTCGTACTTGCGTGGAAATACGTATGAATGTAGATGAGGCGTGATTCGTGTGTCAGGACAGAAGAGTGTAGCGCTCTATCCTCTTAGTTAGTTAGTTTGGAAGAAGATTTAATTTAGAAAAAGCAACGCTTCAACGGCGTCTTAGGAAAAGTTTTAAACACGTGTAAATAGAAATACAAATTTTATAATCGCTGATTCAAAATTGAATGTTGCCAATAGACACTGTTCCCCAAGTGCCCGAGTTAAGGTCTGTTGCGATCGTCATCTTCTTCTCAGACTTCTGCTAGCCTTGAACTGGCGGTGCTCTTCCTGCTGCTGTTGATGCGGCGGTGAGTGGCTCAGACACCGGGTTGTTACCTCTCGATATGGAGTTGAACTTGAGACGTATTAGGGTTGTACGTCTTTACGAGCAGGGTTTGGAAAAACGTCGAAAAATGAGAATTTTACGAATCGAATCGATTTGATAAAGTATATAATAATTAAATAATTGAATTTTCAAATCTTTCTTGGAATGTTTTTTAATTAAATATAGTACAATCACTTTTTATGAAACGACAAATTTTATTACACGCCAAGCTTCGTCAGGGCGTATCCAACAATAAATATAAAAAGACAAGATAAATATACAGTTGATCTTTTATCTAACTATACACATATTCTGTGTCTCTCTTTCACATGTAATTTTATATTTTATTTCCCTCTTTATGTGTATATATAAGTGTACTATTTTTATATTTATTGTTAGTTTTAAATACATCCTGACGATGCTTGAGTTAAACGAAACCGGTTGAGGTGTAATAAAATACGTGGTTTTAAACAGAGTCATTGCATTTTATTTTATTTTATTTAATATGTCAAACCACAAAGAGATCGCTTCCTCTCCATCCATTTAACTTCTTCCATGTTAGTGAAGTCCGCCACGACCAGCGCAGTTTCGGACTCCATCATTTCCACTTGAGTTGCTAGACAAAACTTGTATTTGCTGTTTCTTGAACCTCCGTGCTATACTTTTTTATTATTCTCCGTTTCTATTAACTATTTCGTATTTATTTTTAAATAAAAGTATTATAGATTTATGCTCATTTCAATATATATTACTATTTTCACGTTAAATATACATATTCTATCCTGCAGTTCAGAAAATGTAGTACAGAGATTGAACCCTCAGCCATAAATATACAACCACTTGAGCACCAGGTCAATCATTAACTTTTGTATACATAATATTTCAAGGATTCGTGACAAGATTCGATTCGATTATGCTTGTAAGATTGGCACAACCCTGCGTGAACTTAATTAATTAATGCCTGGCTGTAAAAGCCGACTGCCTTTTCTAGATCCATACAAGAAATTAATTTGACTAATAAATTGAAATACAACGAGACAGCCAATTAATACATTTCACTCATTATATGGATTAAGTTCAGTCCTTGAAGATGCATTTTTCTAAGTGCAACGCCACCTACAATAAACGCAATAAGAAGAAAAATTGCTTCTAGCATTCCATCAAAGCCATAGTGATGATACTGATCTAAAACAGGAATAATTGATTTTTAGGAGTGTATGAGAATTTGATGAATTATCGAATTATAGAAATAAACTAAGATAAGATAAGAAGCAAGAATGTGAAGATTAAGGGATCATCACAGATAGCAGTGGCGTGCTGTACATCCAAAGTAGGGCATGCAGTAAATAAAATAAATCGTATAACATGTCTCAGACATTGCAAACTTGCAGGGATCAAAGTTATAATTTTAAATCATTTTTCCATCTGTGTACAACAGATCCCAGCTTTTGATAGATAATTCAAGTCCCTTAAAACCTAGTTTTACCATATGTGGTGTCTTCCATTTCAATTAGTGTTGGCAGTTAAAAGGTTAATGGAATAATGCCTGAATGATAGATGTGTATATTTTTGTTTTTGGACGCGTGCAATGAGGTCAAGAGTTCATGACCTTCATCATCAATCAGAATACTAGCAGTCGTCACGCATAGAACACATTTGTCTAATTTCAGCGCCACGTACAGATTTTTTATTAGAAATGTATAATTGATTAATATACCAGTAGCCCTTTGACTATGAGTGAAAGATTATTATTACTAATAATATACTTGTAGAAAACAAACGACTATCACCTTTATAATTGATGTTAGGCCCTGCGGGCGGCTATGGTGGCCGTCATGTGATAATGAGAGATAAAGAAGATAAGGAGGCCAGGGAGAAGAAAAAATTACCACAGAAATGTATTTATTATATAACCCTCCGGTCTTACCCTATGTGTTGTGTTTACGCGTTTTATACTTCAATGGGTAGGCCTGGTACTATAGTTTGAATATGTGCATCCATTTTTGTAAATTTAAAACAGGAAACAAAAGCGAAACTGCTTCTGTTCAGAGACGGTTTCGGAGTCGATCATATATTTACGGTAGTGATATAAAACATTTTGTGTATTTTATTTTTCGGTTATCGGTTGTGTAATGATTCGGAGGCTGGCCAGCCGAGTTATCAGAACTGCAGGGGGAGCGACCATCGTAGAAGAATCGGCGAGTAACAGCCCAGTTTCGCAAAGGTTGGTGTCTTTTCATTTACATAAGTGGAATGAATAAATTCAACAAACCAATTAGAAAACCTAGGACTAGCTATCGATGTTAATTTTTTATATTTTTTTATTCTGTTTATGTTCTTAATATACGTACATATTCTATATTATAAACACTCTTATAAATATACAAAAAAGGCGAACAAGCTTCATAATGTAAGAGATGTTCGCTGTCTCCTTAACTAGACCGAAGTCTGTACTAAAGGAGACAGGTTCATCCGTTGTCTATCATACAAATATGAAAATCATTATTAATATTAATTTATTTATTTTATCTAAATCAAAAATATTATGAATGAAGAAAACAGGGTTTTAAAGAATTCTAATAACATAATAAAGGGTCTTCTATTTTAAATAGAGTTAGAGTTAAAAGGTTATGAGCCGCTTTCGAGTCGTTACTTTGGTGACATCGAGTTATGCTCGTGACTCAGCCCGTCCGAGTGCTGTTGGCCACGTTTGTATTGTTACATGCCGTCGGCACTAAACGTCTTATGGGTGGTGGGATTTGCGTTTCAGGTACCGCCTTGCTGGGTGCGTTATATTACCAAAATTATAATTTGATCTGAAATGTCCATTTGGGGTAATGATTGGATCGCCGGTATGATGAGAATATTGCAACTTTGTTGAAAGGAAGAGGAGAAAGACCGGATTAGAAGCTAGGGCTTCCTTGTCGGTCTCAATCATCAAAGCTAATACAAATACGCAACTTTAATTCAATAACATATTTAAGTATAAGTAAAACGGAAAAGAAGAAGAAATTCAATGTGGTTATTAGCAATTAAGATTTAAAATTTAGACCCTCCAGCGTCTCTTAGGTGCTGGCTTTGTTAATAAAAAATCATATAACATAAATCCATAGTACACAGTTTTACACATAGATGGAAAATTAATGAAAAATTAAGGTGCAGTAGTTCAAGCATACACTCCGGGATCCATTCATCAAAAACACTCCCAAAAGAGGGACTGTGGACGAGACACAAAATGGATTGAGTCACACTTACACGGACAGACTAACAGAGTTGCAAAACATGAGGTATGGAGAGTGAGAAGTAGGCACGTGGGTGGAGTCCCACCCACGAAGGCCAGCCTAACTATTCACTTAAGGAGCTCCAACGAGTCACCCATACCCGAATAAATCTTATATAAAACAAGATTCGTCGATTCGATTTAACGGATGCTGTACGAGTTTAGGTGTGTATATATCAGAAGGATTATGCAAGGGATGTTTCAATGATATGATGTGATTAGGGTGAGAGTGGTAGATTTCCAATATTCATACACCACTCTCGTGTCCATTTGATAGTCGCGGGATGTTTTGTGTATGTGGCCAGAGCAGGTTATTCTTCTTCTTCTTGTGTTCTATCCGTTCAACAAGGTTAATCAATAAGGTTATGAAAGGATAAAGGATATGACCCCTTATTAGTTGGTAGGCACAATTTACAAGTGCTTCCCGACCGCCGCTGGCCACGATCGTGTTGTTGCATAACGTCGGGTACTAGGTGTTTTTACGGCTGGTGGAAGTGCGATTTCACGCACCAGGTATCTGAAAGATACGTTCAGTATCACCGGTTGGTTATAAACTTTCATAGATATCTTTAAGAGTCAAGAAAAGGAAACAGCAAGAAAAATAAATAATTCTTTGAGTAATACATTGTTCTTTATTAGTGTACACATACTAATGTTTCAACACTTTGATCTTCTTGGCCTCTATGCGCGCTTTGTACTCCTTCCAAGAGTACAGGCGCTTTGTACTCTCATCAGCTTATCGCGAGATGTCTCCACGAAGGTGAAGTTCCATCGCCATCTTGAAGAGGGAAAATTATTCAAATTCAGATCAATGTCTTTCGCGTAAACGTTGCCCACCTGAAAAATACAAAAAAAAAAGTTATTTTTTTGTTTACGAATAACCTATAACCCTTTCTGGGCATTAGCAATTTGCAGGATGCAGTTCAGTGCAGTGGCCGGTGGAGGTATAGTCTTGAGGAGACCAGAACCCATAGCGGGTTAAAGAGCCAGGGATGATGATTAGTTTAAAATGAGATGATTTTTATTTGATTAAATGAAATAATTCAAGCAACAATAAATGTGTGCCGCCAAATTTTCTTAACTTAGTTTACTTAGCCTATAAAAAAATCGGCAAGCGAAGCGCTACACAATTGCTCTGGCTGCATGAGCCGGCGGCATCCAACGGTCGCCAGCTTCGCCCTTCATTTTGTTCCCGGCTTCGGATCTGTCAGCAGCTTTCGGTGCTCACTCCGTACCGCCGCGTATAATAATGCGTAATATGTATGTAATTTACCTTCGGATAAATTTAGTGTTATTCGTACTTGCAACTCGCAAACGGTGAGTTTTTTTTTTTAGCAAATTTTAATGAGAAAAAATGCTTATGTCGGATTAAATGATTTTAAAACTGTCAGTGCCATAAGTTTAATTTAAATATTGAACATTAAATGCAAAAAAAGAATTAATATAATAATATAAATCGGAGCCCTCATCAAGTCCTACACAATACGTCATTCTTTCTTATATCTCTTCATTTATGTAACTAATTAAAATGAGTGAGAAAGAGACAATTATATTCGTATGTTTATTACCAAAGTATTAATTTTACAATGTATTAAATTGAAAAATAATATTATTAAGGAAAACACATTCTTATTGTGAAGTTGTAATTATTTATAACAGACACTTTTAAATACTAATTAAATGTATTAATTATTATTATTTATAATATATAATCAATTTTATCAAAAAATATATTGTGTTGCTACCGGGATTCGAACCTGGATATGGGTTCGAAAATTTGTTTTCAAATGCACTGTCTGCTGTAGTATAGTTGGATAATGCACCTTCCCCTGATTGGAAAAAGATTCAGGTTCGAATTTCGGTAGCGCAACGACAATATTTTTCGATAAAATTGATTTTATATGTATATCTTTATATTTAATACATTTCGTTAGTATTTGTAAAATAATAATTTTTGCAGAATTGATTTTTCACTAGCTATTCCTAAGTACAAAATTTTCTTAGGATTATCTAAAATATGAATTTAATGTTGCATTCATTTACCGTGGACCTGCGTTACAGCATGGCTTGGGAAGGGTTAAGGAAACAATCAATAACAATAATAATAATTTAATTAATTAATTTTGTGGAACTACGTGTTACTGCGTATCGGTCTTAATTATAGTTTATTAATATATCATGAATATTGATGAGGCAAGGTGGGAAAGGCACACACAAACAATAATTACATTTTATAACATTACTTCACACAAAACATGTTATTTTCAAAATTACCACTGGACACCTGGTAGGGAAATTGCCTTGACTTTGAATTATCGGAAACCATAACCACGTGATTGGTTTCTGCAGGGCATCGCAGATTTTGTCGGACCATCGCAAGAAACTCTCCTTGTACCGATTATCTTTGAATTCAAAGGACCCCAAAGACATCTAAAATTGTTTTCAAATAGTTAATTAAATTGTCAACAAATTATATAAATCAAGTACATATATCATAATGTTTATATATTTGATCCACATACTTCTTCAACAGAAAAACTAGTTTTTAGAAATTTTAAAATATTTGCAATTCACAGATTTCTCTTTTTTTAACATATAATTTTTTCTAACATATAATTCACCAGATCCTCCAGAAAATATTTTACAGGCGCTAAGTATAAACTCTCACGTGCTAAGCGAATTAGACTTTTATTTATTAGACTTTATTGACAGACATGTTTTTGTTGTAACAGATGTGAATATAATAAATGATAATATCACATGATAAACATGAAATACAATTATGTTGCAATTAATTACTCGTAGTTTATTATGTGGGATGGAGTAGACTCCACCTCTGATATACACAGCATTGTCTTGGCTATTTTGATAGACTGCCGTCTGTGTTAAAGTAAGCAGTTTTTTCCGCGCTGTTGTGGTGTTATTTAATTCAAGAAAAATAAAGATAGACAGGAATAAAAATTCTTTGATTGTTGTGTCAAATTGTCATTTTTTGTGTTAAAATTTAAGGTATCGATTTATATTTTGATATACTGTATTATTAAGTATAAATAACCCAGTGAACTTTTTGTCAATGAAAAATCTCAACGGAGCACATATCACATCAATATTCTTCACTGTTTTCAAACTGAGCTAAACGCTTCCGCTATGAAAATTGGACTAACTTGGTGTTCTCATAGAACAAGGCTTAATCACTAGGCGAGTGTCTTAACCACCAGACCAACAAGCTAACAAACTTAACTATAAAATAACTTATTAATAAACTTAAATATATATATATATATATATATATATATATATATATATATATATATATACATGTATATATATTGTAAACATATATTTTTACGTCTTATTTGTATCCATCAGTAGTGCTGTGATTTGTACACCCGTTTGTCATGCGGAAGACGGTGGTTCGATTCTCCATCAGGGAGATTTTTATTTTTAATATTTAATTACAAATTTTGTCGAACCTGAAAACATACTCCATGCAAGGATAACATATATATATATATATAATCACTTTCGACCTGTTTACATTTATAATAAGATCGCTTTCCTTGCATACATCGTACATTCTACTCACTAGACTCTGTAACTCTTGTTCATTATTCGCCATTAACACTTAATGCATCATCGGTGTACAATAAACAGCATACAATCAAATCGCCCATTTTCGCTCCCACATGCATACATTCCAGATCTTTCACACAATTATTCATATACAAGTTGAACAACCATGGAGACATTACACAACGCTGTTCTTGACACCCTTTGTAATGTCAAACGAAGGTGTGAATGATTCATTGATTTTTACACACGCAGAACATTTTTCGTAAAGGGGTTGCGATTGCGTGTATAAGTTTACCATTCACCCTGTACTCAGAGAATACCTTCCATAACCTTTCACTTATAACTCTATTATCGGATGCAACGTGTTTTTTGTTTTAATTTTATCTAAAATTTGCCGCCCCTTGAAGAATTGCACCCTCGAGTGTTGTCTTACAGGTCAATGAGCTTCCGCCATATTTACTCAGAGGCTGGCTTTGGGTTAATTATATTCAGACGAGCATATCTAACAATGACGAACTTACCGATCTGTTGGAATTTGTATTGTTGGTAATGTTTATGCTATTTTATTCGTTTTTATTTTTTCACTTTGTTTGTACGTGTTTGTACATATGTACAATAATTTTCCACTATTTTAGTTATTTATGCTAGAATATGTTTTTTACCAAAATGAAGTTTTAATAATGTAAATAGGCAACGCTCAAAATTATGTTTATTTTAAAATTAATTCGTGTATTGTGATATCAGAAACTGTGATCACAGTCACAGTTTTCAATCACTGATATTATCGAATACCAATCACAATCACGCCAGTGAGTCAAGAGTAGCATTTTTTCTCATCACTACTGTTTGCCCAATAATCGGGATCTCAGAAATCTGCAAAATATTGAAAAATCTACGCCTACAGTGTTACAAACATGGATATAAATATTATCCAAGAATCCATAAACATGCATCTATCTACAAACAAACGAATACATGATGCCCTATGTGCAACATTTCCTGTATGCCGCATTTAACAGCAAAAAAATTCCCACGTTATTAATGTACACGTATCCCTAGGTATAATATTATGGCATATTTATGTCACGTCCACCATGCACGAGTAAATGGCACGTAAGCAGGAATCTTTCCTTTATTTTTCAAATAAGTCGATATCTCCCGAATAAGTCCAATATGAAACAATTTGAACTTTTATTGACGGAGTACGTCCTGAAATCTTAATACATAACTAAATAAAACATAAATCAATATCAGTCGGTTAAAATATCCAGAATATTGAATAAACCAGTATATGAGAAAGAATACGAAAACGAGGAAATACAGTTTAAATTCTGTACGTAATAAAGGGTGTCTAGCGGAAAATTTACAAATTTAATATTGAATAAAAATATTTTTTTTGTATACTATTAACATCTCTTAACCGACATAAAATATCGCAGACCGTCTGTTCTGAATAATTACTACTTCACAATCAGAATGTGTTCTCCTAATACAAAAGTTGTATCAATGTGTCCAAAATTTAATTAAAAAAATATTGAATTGATAATTCTGGCATCTGCTATCAGATTACTCAAATGTATTTGAGATTCCGTAAAAATAAAGTAGATGGCTCTTTCAAAATAATGGAACGATTAAATGTATTAATAACAAAAAGGTAACATGTAGATTCAAAAATTTGTCGCTAAAAATATCGTCGCCGGATAATGCACCTTCCCCGGCTTGGAAAGAGATCCAGGTTCGAATCCCGGTGGCGCAACAGCAATATTTTGTTATATTAGAACGTATATAGGAGTGCTTATGAATGCACTATGTTAACAATTAAATAAATTAATCATACAAATAACGCCAATTCAATTACTTTGTCGAACTGCACCTTCGTTCTTTCGTGCAGTCAATTTCAGCTAACGCGTTAGACGTGAGACTATCGCTTTTGGAATCAGTACTGTTGGCAGGAGGACAAACAAATAATTGATGTACGGTCGTAGCAGTCTAGACGGCGCAACTTTTCGGCGGTGAAGTTTTCACAAACTTTTGTATCCGACTCGCATCAGCTAGGTATCGATACAATAATATCCACAGCGTATCGTGAAATATAATAAAATAATAGACCCATATTTTACGCGCTTCGCATTTGCTGCACTGACGCCACTGACCTCACCTAACCAAATCAATTTTGAATCGCTTAATTGTGAACAAATTTACTTTTTGACTAACTGCACCACTGATGGACGCCTGACTGAATAATGATGAATTGTAATAATTATCGAAACGTCTAGAATGACGCCTTTTATAGGCACTAATAGGTTGGTACCCAATTTAACGCTGATCTCTTTGGTACTGCCGCTACGGAGGGCGTGCACGTTCGTGTTTTTGATAACGTTCAATACGTAATATCGCTGACGTCTAGACATTTTATAATCAATCTGGATCTGTCCGGTATCTCGAAGAATATTCCATTTGTTGAAAGAAAGATGTGGACTGTATATATTAACTCACTATTTCGTCAAAGTTTCCGACCCGAATACTTTCCACATCGCTTTTCACATATTTTTTTCCAAAATATTATTTCGTTTCATTTTCGTACAATAAATTTTCATCATTCTCATGATGTGTGAAGTCAGTGGCGTACTCGAGCTCGCGCCCAGTTACTTTTTATTTTTGAGGCGAAGTTTTTACGTATGTAAATATATAATCCATCTCTATTTGGTGGTGTGCGAGTCCATCCTATTCTTCAAATGAAAACACTCTAATGTACCTATCGGGGGTGGTGTTTGGGACATATATTTATTCGTGAAAATACGTATTTATTATTGAACTAAAATAATGTACTGTTCCTTCACCCCCTTCCCTTCCGACCTTGAGCCAGTGCGGTTATACGTGTACGATGCAGTTTACAATATTACACAATCTCGAGATTTCGCGGCTATGCTATGTCGGAAACTTTGACGAAATAGTGAGTTAATATATACAGTCCATACTTCGGTCCACAATACCCAATCTGTCTTAACACAGTCCACACTGTATTAAGACAGATTGGGTATTGATCTAGGGGAAGGTGGAAGCCCCTAATCAAAACTTTGGGCTCCGACCCTCCCAAGTAGGGGAATAAAATGATTATGATGATATTTACAACATTATCTCTCAATTAGAGTCGAAAATAGAACATATACGAGCGCGAGTCAAAAATTATCTACACTTTCGGCATAACACACCTTTAAGGTTGTCATACTACCTTCTGCGCATGCGTACTTAGAGTTGGTACGACTGCAGTCACATGTGCAAAATTTGATCCTGATTGCGTCATTGGCCTTTCAGCTATTACAGCTGTCCGCTCCGCTAGCAGTTTGCACCAGGAAGGAGGAACGAGCAGTAACTAAAATTCATCGTAGACTTTGATGATAACACGGGGGATAGTGCTTTATCGTGTACAAGTGTTTTTTAGTGGATCGAGAAGTTTAAAAGTGGCCGGACGAATGTGACGCACGAAAAGGGGGTAGAACGCCCGTCAATCTCCAAAACGGATTCAGCAAGCTCGAGAGATGGTTCTAAGATAGCGTCTTCTTTGAACGTCAGTCATAGTTCTGCTCATCAAATCATCCACGACGAGCTTGACTTCCATAAAGTCTGTGCGCGACGAGTACCAAGACAAAAATATAGATAATTTTCGACTTGCCCTCGTACATACCACCAAAATAAAAACTGCATTGAGAACGTCAAAAATGAGAATTCTGCGCTTCAACTTGGAAAAAACTGTCAGATAGAATTCTCAACACAATTACGAAATAAACGTGCAACGTGAAAGATGTCTTGCAGATTGCATGTAGCTAGGATTACAGAGAGCCGGATGATACATATAGTGACACACGAGATTGGCGGGCAGACTTCCCAAAAACGAAAAAATAGCTGGCAGTTGACTTCCGTCGAATGATGTTCCAAGAAAATAAAGATCTATTACAAGAAGATGATAATTATGTTAGTATTCGTCAAAAGAAATTATTTGCGGTATGAGGTTTATTAATTTTTTATTTAGCTCTGCACCCCTGTTCAAAATTATCTCGAGTCGATAGTAACACGAGAATTTGCCGATAATTACTCATTTTATATGAAAACAATAATATACGATTGTTACATGTATATTAAAAATACATTACAAATCAATCAACGTATTTCAGATATGTGCAATGTCTACATATAAGGCATATCGTATCATACATTTTCTCATTGTACATGGACGAGATGCGGCAATTACCTCGCAAACTGTACATCAATAATTGTTCTTGCTGTGTTAGATAGAAACATCTCCATTTTACCTCTCTACATGCTACTAGTCTTGCATGGCTACAAAATAAACACATTTAACAGTTCTCGACTTTATATTTGAAAAAAAAAAAACATATGCCGTTCGAATCCATAGATAGAGAAAGCTTTGCGGAAACGTCACGGGCAATGAGCTTTTTAATCGCCTTTTCTTCATCTAGGCTACCAAGTTTGAACCGCGAGTACCTACGCAAGTACGTAACTACCCGGCAAAGGAGGCCTAATATATTATATCGGGGATACCATATTCATCTCGCTTAGGTGGTGCGATATAAGGCGTGTGGGAAGGAGATGCTCTGTGATCTCGTAATCGAAGAACTGATTTACGGCGATGTCGTCAGGTTGTGAAAGCCGTATTAGGAAACATATATCATATTGATGGCAGGGAAGTGTACGTGTTTGATCGCAAGAGCGGTAATATCCAACGTGCAATTGAAAAAATATCATTACGTATGCGTTGTGCCCGACAAGCTAAGCGAAGTCAATCACAAAATATAATTTACAAGCTAATGGTGTGTCGTACCGTGGTAATGGAACAATTCACTAGAAGCCTATTGAGAAAGGCACACAGTAACACAATTACAGAAATTGTTAAAATCAGTGAGACGCACGATGACCGACCTTATATTTCTATACAGGATCATCAATGGTATGATGGACTGCTCCCAGATTGTTGGTCTGCTCGACTTGCCCGCACCATTGAAGTCATCGAAACACAATTCATTGTTCTATTACAGTGGTAATGTCAGAACTCCGCAGTCCCCAGATTGCATCCTTTGGGGAATGAATATGCGGAGGTAGTCGACATTTTTGTGTCTCAGCTCAGTGGTGACGGATAAATTGCTTTACTTCTCATTATATATATTTTATAAATTTTGTTTGTGAAAAAACATGCTGACATTATATATTTTTTTTCTTTGTGTATTGATTGCAATTCTGATGAAATTGTCTATTATTTTACAAATTATGTTAATGCCTGATGTATAAATAAATAATCCAAAAGGAACTAAAGAAGTGGAGGTAATCACTGAAAGAGAACAGATTGAAAATAAACAGATTCAAAATGGAGCACTTAGTACACCTGATGCAGTTAACGCAATTATATTGCAGTCCTGACTGTTCTCTGAAAACAATAGATCAAATACCTTGGCTCGATCGTCACAATAGAGATCAAGAACCGAATACAAATCGGTTGGCACAAATGCGAGTCAACTAGGATAATAATATTTGAATATATTAAACAACACAATTACTGGATTTTTACCTACAAAGGGCACTGTTATCAAAATATCTCATAGAGTTGACATGTAATATATGCTGTTTCAAGGAAAAATGAATTATCAAATTTGATCTATAGATGGCGATGGTGTAGTGGTACTCGAATTGAGTCCACATACTAACATGTATACAACATTCAAAAAGTTTGATAAATATGGAGATTGAGGGGTGAGAATTGGTTATACATATATATATAAAGTGATCACTTCAGCCAGCCGAAGACAGGTCGTATGCCCTGTAATCACCCCATACTTCTATACACATTTTTCATTTAATATAATAAAAATAGCTCCGTCTCTATGAGAAATCTGATATTTATTAATTTAAATGATAATACGTCACAAACCGTTGACCCCAAATGGCGTGGATTGGATAATGCGAAGAAGAACGGTGTACGACACGCATATTGTATGAAAACTAGCCGTTGGAACGAGCAATGCAGTAATAGTAAAGCATTTCAATGAGAGACAGAAAATCCAAAATTAGACATAAACAAAGATTACCAATATTGTCCAGATGATTGCTAAGCTGAAGACGAGAGATGGGCCTGGAAAGTTCTACAGTGACACAAATGCGGTCTGAAGATTGATTGAAGAAGATTTATTGTTCACCATTTGCCTCCTACATGCGGAATTTTGGTCGATCTGGTGGTATTCCTATCTGTAGTCTTGTATGTTTTCGACGTTTTTCTCTACCTCCGATCATACGTAATTTTTTGGTTGAACGTACTGTAAGTATTTTAAGAAATATTATTTCTTCTTTGTTCATAAAAATTGTTTATGAAGCCTAATCAAGCAATTAATTCCTACTACTATTAATGTGGTAATATAATTTAAATTCACGATAGTCTTCAATATTCTAGAATAAGTTTCTAAAGGTAATGGATGCAACAGCTTTTCTGCTCTGCCAATAAAGTATTGTTAATGTATTCATGAAAATAATTGAATAATCGGTTCGATACAATCTTGTTAATCCCTTAAAGACTTTCAACGGGCGCACTTTCAATCAATTATTTCAATTCCTTATCTTATCAAAGCACTCAATGCACTTGATAGAATTTTAGCACTAATTTTCATCATTGGTTGACGACAATTTTACCACTAATTTTCATCATTGGTTCATGACAAGGTTGAAACATCGGATAATAATATTACAAATAATCTGATGTTTGAACAGGCTTACATTATTACACACCAAAATCATAGTGCAATGCGCATTTCAATTTCTATAAATGAAACAAATATCTTTGGTTGTATTTTTTGTAAAACTACATCTCAAAAGTCGGACGGCGAATATTAAATATTCACATTCCGCGACTTTTGACAGATGCCGCCGCCATTTTAATTGGCCTCACGTGTCGCCAGTGTTACCACACGGTAGACGCTCCCGTTCCCATAATACCTCCTCCCGCAGAAGTGCCTAACTGTAAACTAATCTGACAGAAGCGCGGCCCTTCCGTATTAGGAAAGCAGCCCGGGAGCGGCGACATAATTGACAAAGCGGAGCAACATTGGAAGGTGACCACCACCTTCAGATTCCGTTCTTTGCGGAGTCGGCTGTCAATGCCTAGATGGGTGCTCGTCTACGTGCCGTGCCAGCCTGTACAGTTTAGATAAAACTGGGGTCTGGATTTATTAGATTAACATTTTATGGGTGATAGCCGTTCGAACATAAAACGTAGTAAATAATAAGCACTTATCATAATTAAATAAACGTTTTTAACGCCAAGGGTCCACGGCCCAGACATATTACAGGAATTGATTTGACCTTAGAACCCGCACGATTCTGCGCGGTAGTTTTAAATATATCGTTTTATTATTTTCATTTTATATTACTCATTTTTTACAGTATTTTTAATTTTCTTAACCATAAAAGGTGTATTTTGTAACATGTTATATCGTCAATCATCTTAAATGTTTCTACAATATAAGTATCTTAATGTCATACCATAGGATTAGCTATTTGGGCTCTCAACGACCCGTTGATAAGTGTATAAACAAAAAAATAAAAAAATTCAGATTTCCTTAAAGATTTTAAAGTGTGTCGTCGACCAGATTATTAACAATGTTGAACAGAAACAAAAGACATTTATTTAACTTTTTGAATTTAGATAACTTCAATTGTTTTGCGAGCTTATTTTACAATTTAATTTCCTATTTCACCCTTTAGGAAACTCCTTCTTTTTTATCGTTTCATGCTTTGTCGTTAAGAGTTATCACGACCACAATACATTTGAAATAAAAAATCAAGTGAGTACAATTGGTTTTAAAGGAAGGAAGAAATACAATTTTATTACGTTTATTTTGTTATTATTTCATTTATTTTTAAGTATTATTTTTATAAAATTCCAATTGTCAGGTAGATATCGTGTACGTATTAAATTTAAGTAACTAACAAGTTATTTACCTTAATATTCGTACTATTTTCAAAACCAACCTGCGCTACGGTTGTGCTATGAAAACTATTGATGGCTAGACAGTTATTTAAGCAATTTTTTTTTTTGCGAATGATCGTGTTCGATTGTAATGATGACTGATTATTTGTAATTCTTCGACTTGTTATTGGCTCACTAGAAACTAAATCTCCAACAAATAAATCTTAGTTACTGTGAGAACTGTCACTTTTATATGTGTGTGTGTGAGATGAGTGGTGGGGATCATGGATTATAAGAGGCCGTCACAGGGGAACAACTCTCTTATCCTATCGTTCTTTAGCAATAATAGTAATAAATATCTGAGTTCCATAATAGTACATTCTGCAAATAAGTTGTTGTAATAAACGATAATTGTCACATATATCTACTGAGTTTCATTTATAAGGACTCAACCGAGGAACTCGAGAAGTACAGATTGAAGATAGAACATCAAAGGGAATCTGTGATGGTACTTCCAAAGGCACCACACTAGTGCAGGTAAATTGGAAAGTTACTACAAGTTACTCGTTGCAATCGAATAAATACAATCATAATAAAGGTTTACCGATCACTAAAGAAAATTGACTAATTTGCTGGTTTCTTGGAACAAGCTTCGAATTCCTAACCACCAGGATAGTAAGTAAGTATACTATCGTTAGTTAGCCCATCATGATTTGCATCATATTAGTTTTCTTGGAACGCCGGGATCATGGCGAGCTGATGAATGGTGAATCTTTATTACCAGGAGCACATGACTCGTGTTAGGTATTCAACAACCGTTTTCCGCCACAGCTCGTGAAGCGAATAGCCAACATTTCTGCGCGGTTCTCTCACGTATATATATGGGCATTGGCTATCTTCTGTGCCGTTATGTTCTCCGCGTAATGTATTATCATTATTACCGCATGGAGTCTCGCAAAATTGATTCGTGCACACACAACATATTGGCCGTACATATTTTGATTTGAAAACAAAGAAAATAATCTAAGGCAGTTTAAAACTGAAATAACAATTAAAAATCTTTACAGAAATAAACATTGAAAGATATAATAATTAATATACTGTATTGTTACTTTCAAAACTCTACAAAAGGAGACAAGATGATTTTTATTAATTATTATTGTGTTTAGTTTGTAGACTCGGTATTTATTTTTTGTGAAATTTAAGATTAATCAAATCATTTGCGTATATAAAACATTATATATGTATATACATCGGCTTCACCGAAACCATCTAATTACACATAGAAGAAGGGGTAAAATCACTTAAACAAATCGATTGTTTATCTACACTTTGAAAATGGTCTTAACCGCCGAAATAGCTGTAACTTTTAAATAATGCATTACGCGAAATAATAAAACTCAATATTTATTAAAATTTGATTAATTTTAAATGTCATACCATGTACACGTGTTGAGATTTTGATCTGGAGATGTGTTCGTTACTTAAAATCACCATAGATCACTATATCTGTTCTAAAAGATAGACATAATTCAATTAATATTAAAATTTTCTGCGGGGTTGATTACTTGAAAGAAAAGGTCTACGTCAATAAGCTAACAAAAATTCCAATGCTACAAGACAATATTCGAAATGAAATTGATAAAGCGCGAAGAATGTTATGGAAAATATAGTTAAAAAAAAGAGCACGTATTTGTCTCGCTGCCAGAGGCGGCCACTTGGCCGATGTCATATATCATGCACAATTGTAATAAACCAAATAATTGGTAAATAAAATTTATATTTAAAAATTGTATTTTATTTTTTAATTATTCAAAAACAACATCGACCTGGTACATAATATTCAACCTGTACCTACTTGATGCGGATTACGAAAAATTCATATAATATTAAAAAATATATATATATATATATATATATAATATATTTTTTGAAAAATGTAAAAATTTAAAAAAATGTTTTTTTTTTATTGCTGAAAAAATTTTGTTTACTTTAATTGAATGGCAACCCTTGCCGTAAAACTGCTGTACACAGGGTGGTAATTATTTTGCATAATATTAAGCTAGTCATAAATTATCAAAACACCCCGTATTACACAATCCACTGGATTTAAATCTAGGCTGTTCTGTGGTCACATGCCTGGCTCGATGAAATTAACATTCTCACGACGGAGAAAGTTGATTGTATTTCTGGCTGTGTGAGATGGAGCTCCGTCCTGCTGTAATGTCCAGTTATGTCTAGCTATACTCCAGGCTTTGTTCCGAAACTCTTTAATCATTTTCTTGGCACCCCAACGTCTTTCAATTCGCAAATTTTTGATCAGAATACGACCTTCTGCAGTGATTTTTGTCATTCTGAGCAACAATTTGAAAAAAAAAAAATATATAAACAATGGGAAAATTAATAACCAAAGATGGCGACCGGAAATTGTCGGTATAAAGCATAATATAGGTAAGTAAGTAAATTAGTAAACTATCTTAGCTGTTGTTGATATAGTTAAACTAATTTTGATGTAATTATATCATATTTTACAAAATGTTCGCACTTATTTTGGGCCAAAAAATATATCAGCCATATCGACATTATATGACGCAGTGAGGTGTAGCACGTGTTAGCGTGGAACGTATAGCTCTCTATCCAACATCGCATTAGCTACTTGGTGTAGTTACGCCACTGGATATTGTTGGTATGAATTGTGCTCAAATCTCAGCTACCCGCGTTACATTCTCAGTAAGAAATGAAGCGTCATCGCCGATATGAATAGTGGCAGCAAATCACGCACCGTTTTGTATTACCTGTGCAATTGTACTGTTCCGATACAGAGAAGTAATTAGCGAGAGTGCTTGACCATGGCAGAGGTATGTTGCGTTATTTTCGTCCATCAGATCGGCCCGGTGTGCACCGGTGAGCGCGCATTCTTAAAAAAATACCTGATTATCGCGAGAATTATGTTGGCGAACGTTGAATGCAACAAATAATAATTAATTACACAGAATTCCTTGGTGCATCCCACCATGCTTGACATTAATATTCATCCGGAAATGTTTAACACAGACTCCATAAAATCTCCATCTCCGCAGTTCTTAATGGCCCGTGTCCACGGAATGAGAGAGACAAGTCTCAAAGATTCAGTTGAGATAAATCTCAGTACCGTGTACACTTGTTGGGATTTTATTATGAGATCAACACTTGATTGGTAAGGCCCTTGTATAATGAATGTACAACAGTGATTTATTAATTATCACCCCATATGTCACTCATTGAGACGGATTGGAAATTGACAAAAGTTTAAAGCGTCTGTCTTGCATGTTTTTATCTAGAAAATCTGGTTTTATGAATAAAATATATTTTTCTGTGATTCTAAATGGCTGGCGCATTTTTCACGCAATCTGTATACCATCTAGCGTTGGCGATTTATCTTCTATAGGCGCATTGCTTATAATTTGAATTAAAGAGATATCCCGTGGACACATTCTGATTTTCTCTGTAAGTTTAGGAACTTCTTATGCTTTAAAAACTTCTGTATACTGAGTCTAATTAGTCATCTTCTTTATATCTTCGTATTTTTATATGGAAAACCAGTTTTACTTCTATTTTGAAAATTTTTCGTCATCTTTTTCACTTTTTTGTTCTTACTCTTCATAGTCTTTAAACGTGTTTGCTCCCGTGGGAGGGCAACGGGTCTGCAGGCTGGTCAGTTATTATTATTGTGAAAAAAAAAGGGTTGCCAGTACAACTATTCAATCTGACAGACAAAAAGAAGGCGTTAAATTACAAACTTTTAAACTGTTGCAACTGCTGCTGAGGAGATTCAAAGATAATGATCAATGGAATGACATTTGAAGTACAACAAGTATTAAGTCAATCACGAAACGAATCTCTGAGGTTTATCTATATACGGTGGACTACGGAAGCCGAGAGTTGTCTCCAAAGAAGCCCTATCTGAGAGATAGATCTAGTCGGAAATGTCATAAAAAAAAACCTTTTCTTCTGTCCTGATACTCAATTCTCGCCTCATCCACATTCATACATCTCATCAAACAAGCTCATCGATTATTGAGACTTCTAACAGGAACGTCTTCCAGTATTTAGTTTACCTAAAAGTGCCAATTTTTCCGCGGATATCCTCTATTTCTGATGCCATCAACAATATTATCATTCTCGCATATCTTTCTTACTATTCTCTCCTCATTCATCAGCACCATAATATTTATTATGGTCAGTGGCGTGCACCAGGTATAGATTTAGGTTATGTTGTTACCAATGATACTATACAATCAGATACAATATATGTACTTTCGTTTAATCAACGTCTTTAGATAAACTAAATCCGTCGTTTATACGCCCCTACCATGTATTTATTTGTGATTTTAGAGTACTATTAATAATGTTTTTAAAGTTTAAGTTTCAACGTAAAATAATGCCTTCTTACCCATATAAAAATGTATGGACGTTTTTAAGAACACTTTCTATGACTGAACATGATTAATTTATTGTTTGAAAATCTTTCACGTAATAACTAAAGGAAATAATTATTTTTATTAAAGGTTAACGTAGGAAATAGTTCTGCCGATTGCTTTTTGTTTTTCCCAAATCAAAAACCAATCCATGCACCAAATTTAAAGAACAATCATGAAATCAACACGTTAAAAATAGTAAGATAGTAAAATTCGCGAATTAGTAAAAGAGGAAGTAGACACTTCAATGATTTGCACGCAGTCGTAAGCTTTTCTAATGTTATTCTGTTAAAAAACAGCATAGGTAATGACTCCATACAAAACGGATCAACGGAAATAAATTTTCAATTTGGTAAATAGCCATTTATTTATAGCTTAAAGACAGAACAGAGTAATGTGAATAGTTTGATGCGGCGAATACACGAAAGCGCGATGGGTACAACGGTAAGTTGTCGTGGTACACAGATGGCGCTAATTGTAAAATAATGTTTTCTTTTATGTTAATCCAATTATTTTATTTTTATTTTTTTCTCAGAATTTTCAGTAATGCACAGCTTTTAGCTTGCATGCACTGCGCGCCCCTGATTGTAATCCTTACACGAAATAAATCAGTACAGTGCAACTTGGTCGCCAACCTTCAAAGTAGGACGGCACGCGATTCGCCAGTCCGCTGTCGACGATTCCGATATCAATCTATTAAATCACGGTCAAGTTTAATAGATTGACGTTACCATCGCGCCTTCGCGAGATAAATTTAAAACTGATCTAATTAGCCGCATATTCAGCGATCCGCTTCGATCTGATCTCTGTCGATTGTAGTACGAAACAAATATGATTTTAATTAGTTTGGCATGTTCGCGAGCATCCCTGCTATGTCGCCGAGATGATCGTGTCAGATAACAGATGTCGTGCTGCTGTCGGATGCAAAGCGGAAGATTGTAATTATGAAGATCTGGATCACGGGCGGCCGGCATTCTAACGACCAGCGAAATTCTCATATGATCACGATAATTAAAAAACTAATTGTACAGTGTGAGAACAACCGCGCCGCTCTACAGTGAAGATAATATAGAAAATTTAACGAACGAATACTGCAATCATTGTATAATATGTAGGTGGAGTATGGCCAGTGTAAGAATGTGGCTGAAATTATCTGCGCAGAAATGCATTTGAAGAAGGGATATCGCCTAGTCCAGTGATGGCGAACCTTTAGGGTTCGACGTGTCAAAAATTCATAAAATCTAACTTAACTCTTTTATATCTCGTCGCACTTTTATATTCTATAGTGGTAACACCGTCTTTCTTGTATTTGATCTCGGTTAAACATCCAAAAAGGGTGGTCCTGTAATTGGTGGTCCCGACATAATATAAGGATAAGATTAACTTCGAAGTAATGTATAATACAGAGACTTTTTAACCCGGTTAACCCGATCTAAAGGTGTTTTTTTTAGAGGTTTGTTTTTCGAATTGGCCACACTTTTTCCAGCGACAGCCAATTTGACAGCTGACAGCTGATTTGTGCTCAGTTTGGTTTGCTATTTCACCATGAATAGACTTTCGTCAGAACAACTCTTACAAATTCTGTTCGCGAAACTTACCGTGCGCTACGTCCATTTTAAGGTCGACATAATCGTCCATCCGAGCAAGTAATTCCAATAACAATGGCTCGTTTTCACACCGCGCATACTCTAATTGTAATACGCATCCGCAGAGACGTCGTACAGTGCGCACCGAAAAAGCTGTTGTTTCTTAAAAATGATATCGGTCAGAACGTTACAGTCAATGGAGAACTCTAGAGATCCATGATTACTGACATTTTGTTCCCCAATTAAATGGCATTAATGTGGAAGGCCTGTGGATTCATGGACCTGTGAATTGACTTCCAAGATCCTGTGATTTAACATCTTTGGATTATTTTCTGTGGGGATATGTGAAGTCGCTAGTCTACGCCGATAAACCAGAGACGATAGACGACTTGGAAGCCAACATTCGTTGCGTTATTGCCGATACACGTCCCCAGCTGCTCCAAAAAGTAGTCAAAAATTGGACTTCCAGATTGCGCTTTATCCGAGCCAGCCGCGGCGCCCATATGCGCGAAATTATATTTAAACACTAATGGTATAAAGTTATGTTTCCAATAAAGCCAATACGGTGGCCATTACCACGATCTTTATGCGTTTTATTTCAATTTTAAAGTTCAATGCCTCTAAAAAAAACACCCCTTTATTTGAACTCGCAATTGAAAAACAATCTTGCTTTTTTTACGATGATCTTGACGTATTAGCGAGGTACAGCTGTATACGTCGAGAATATTTTCAGGTTAATTGATGTTTTTTAGTTTTACAATTCCATTTATCGTCCACATTAGTGCTGGGAAAAGTACTAAATAATCAATATCAGACCTGACCTTTTAGATGTCAATTTAACGCGGGCCCCAACCCACAGAATTGGCATAAGTTATACCGATGATATGTTTATACTAGCGCCATCTATAAAAGGGATAAGAAAGCTTTTACAGATATGTGAAACGTATAGCAGTGAACATAATATTTTATACAATACCAACAAATCGGTCATAATGGCGTTCAAATATGGAAAAGGGACAGATAATATCCCTTCCCGTGTGGCTGATCGGGACGAAATTAAGCAATCAAAATAATGTCAAAAGATGAACAAGACGATGATGACATAGAACGACAGAGGAGACAGTTGAGCGTTCGTGCAAATATGCTGTCACGGCGTTTCTACCGATGCAGTAAGGAGATGAAGAGGATTCTGTTTAAATCGTTTTTCACCAGCTTATATACTCTGGTGGAAATACAAGCAAGTGACGTACAGCTGTCTTTGAATTCAGTACAATAACTCATACAGAATACTGTTCGGATTGGCGCGTTATTGCAGCGCATCTACAATGTTTACCGAAGGCCGTATATGTGGATTCGTTCCGCTTCTGAGACATCGAGTTGCTAGAGTAAAGCTGCTGCTGGAGCTCAGCATTAACTCTGAAAGCTGAAATATGTGGATGTAATAATAGCACGAAAATGATATTTCGTAACTTAAATATATTATCTTTATGGCGAATCGGGTCTTCATAAAGAAACACGATCACGCTGGAATAAAGGCATTATTATTATTATAATCACGCCGATGTTTCTCCGTGTGGGTCCCCCTTGTTTATTTATGTATTATAATGCAAAATAATGCGGTGAATGGTTCAATTGTCCTCCAGCCATTGAAAAGGCTTAATCCATAACCAAACAATCCTAAAGCTGTCGCATTTGCTAGGGTGGCGCTGTACTATTCATTGTGGAACACGACAAACGGGTAAATCGGGTTAGGAGGCTGTGTAGTAGGTACATTTACCTATAATCCGGGTGACATTAGTTGCAGGTCTCTCATTACGTATGCTAATACCGAACAGTAATATGATACGTGCGTGTTAATGTCCTTACCGCCCAAGGTCGTCGGACAAGACGCGATGACTCTTCGTATTCGTATTTTTCTGGCATTTCTAAATTAGCAGAACGCGGATAAAGATAATTGCATTGCGCTAACATATGCGTCCGTTGTTATCGTCATTTGATAAGGAAATCGGCTAGATGGCAGATCACTAGATAGGTTAATATTAATTTACAATCTTTCCGCATTATGTAATAAATGTCACTGATTAAGGATTCCGGTAGGTGACGCTATTCAAAGTAGATAAATAAACCACGTCGCTGGAATATATTCGGCACCGGGGCGCATAGGGTTTATTTTTATTTTTTTTATATGTACAATGCGTTTACATTTATTTATTTATCAACGCCCTTATGGGCTTTTACAAAGTTGGTTTGGTATATAAAAAAAAAATCTAAAATATGAGCAACTACACAAGTAGCATGTACATGCACAATATATATATATATATAAAAAAAATAGAAATTTATAAAATATATATATATAGTTTTAAAAAAAAAAAAAATTAAAATTTAAGTTTGACACAGAATGGCTGAGTATCAAAATCAATTGTATCTTTGACTCAAAACAGCATCAAAAACATAACTCTAATATTTAAACATTGAATATCGGAATATATCCCGAGCCTGTGAAGTCTTCGTGTGGGTGCATTCGTATAAAAATTAGTATATGATGATGAATTTACATGGAACAGCGCCGACGACATGGTACTCCGCGCAGGAACGTGGTACACAAGCAGATCAGTTAAATTAGGGGCGTCCAGTATGCCATTTACTATTTTAAATAAAAATAATAAATCACTTAAAGTTCTTCTACACGACAAGTCAGTTAAATGAAGAGTGCTCATTAGAAAATCATAATTTAATTGTTCAGCAGGTATACACAGTTTGAAGTTGATAAACCTTAAACATTTATGGTGAACCCTTTCTAATTTTAATTCGTGCACTACGTATTATTTACATAATACACTTTTTACAAGCAACCCGTTTTCACAAAAAAAAATTACTTTAGTAACACAACCGGCCCGAAGATGGCCGACGCTCCGTCTGTCTATCAACATTTGTAAAAAAACCGATATATGTACAGGGTGGCCCAAAAAAAGTGAACATTTCGTAAAATGTGATATAATTACATCAAAATTTACTTACTTACCTATTTACCTATATTACCATTTTGTTTCGATTTCCGGTCGCCATTTTTGATTATTAATTTTCTCATTGATTTTTTCAAATTGGTATTCGTACTAGGATAATGATCAAAGAGTTTCAAAACAAAGCCTAGAAGTAAAGCTAGACCAATGTCTGCATAACTGCATAACTGGCATAACTGGACATTACAGCAGGACGGAGCTCCATCTCACACAGCCAGAAATACAATCAACTTTCTTCGTCGTGAGAATGTTAATTTCATCGAGCAAGGCATGTGGCCACCGAATAGCCCAGATTTAAACCCAGTTATGATGTAATATGGGGGTTTTGATGATTTCTGATTAGCTAAATATTGTGCAAAAAAAAATGACATTAAGAATTATAATGAATTGTATTACGTTTTTAAATAACTCGTATGTTACGAGATATTCTCATTTTTTTTGGGCCACCCTGTATATATAGTGTTGTTGCAGGGGGTGATCTACTATATCAGGGGGGATCTACTGTATCAGTACTGACGTGAAATAATTACATTTTTCAAACAAACAATTCCACTTTAAAGTGCTGCACTCAATTAAAACAAATTCTATTTATCTTATTAAGGGAAGACATTCTTATTGTGAAGTTGTAATTATTCAGAACATAGCTCTGTGATATTTTCAATACTAAATTAATGTATTAATTATAAATATATACAATTGGTAGTGTTCTACCCCGGATTGGAAATAGAGATCCAGGTTCGAATCCCGGTGACGCAAAAACAATATTTTTCGACAAAATTGATTTTATAATTAATATATTAATTTAGTATTTAATCTATTTATCTTATTAATTTAATCGCGTTAATTAAAATATGACGCGCGTTTTCCGCCAACAACACAATAATCAATATTGATCTGTCGCTAATAAATTGCGATATCTAGGGAGATTAAAAAAAAATGATAAAATCACATAATCAAACGAACAACACATTTATTTTTATTGTTGTATTGATGGATTAATTTGTCGATATCTTGCGCTTATTTATTAGTGTGAATTATTTATTTACCTAATCATGATCAATATTTTGCGTTGCGTCCCGCATCGTCACCATGGAGTCATTCTCGAGGAACTCAGCGCTGACGAAAGGATATCCACGACATGCAGGAGAATAATTCTTAACCTTTAACATACCGTGATATAAAATACCCGAATGCAGCAGCCACGCTGTCAACTCGTGTTACCGTAATAACAGTTAGAAAAAATCTTTTTATTAGCTTAAGTGGCTTTAATGGCACGAATTTATTCTAAATACTAGACATTCAAAATTGAAAAAATGATTAATAATATAATTTAGAGTAGCCATTGAGTCGTATACAATGTGTCCTTCCTTCTTATCTCTATTCATTTAATTAGTGAAAAAGAGACAATTATATTTGTTGTACTTTTCACTGTGAAAATAGTGTGTGATCTCTGTCTTTCATATCACAAATGGTATTTTTACCAACGTATTAATTTTACAACGGAGTGAATGGAAAAATAATTGTTTTTGTACGATTCCCTTTTTATAATTAGTTTTTCACTAGTCATTCCTAAGCGCTAATATTTTCTTTAGAATTAACTAAAATATTAATTTTATGCTGCATGTATTTATCGAAATATTACAGGTTTAATTATGATGGTAGACCCGTGTTACTGCACGGTTTGGGAAGGGTTAACCTCGACTTTCGCACAATTCGCTATTTAGCACATTTTTCGACAGTCAGTTCGTTTTTGTCTCACGTGCAGTCGTTCTCCTCTTCTCCGCTTCCTGTCTCTTTCTCTCCGTCCTTGAAATGTATATAAACAAGTTCAGCGGATTTCAAAGGATCTTGTAAAAAATTATGTCCAAAAATGATGGGGGATCATCTAAACCCCGAAGATCTCCGGAAACTATCACAACTGAAATAGTTTCAATGATGAATGAACTAAACATGGACGTCAACAACGAAGATGCTGATGAATTACTCGAATCTCCTTCAGAGTGAATACCTAATTGAACAACAAGAAGTAAATGAAATAGAAAATGAAGACAAAGAATAAGCTTACATCGTCAAGACTTTGACAATCAAAAATATAAATGAAGCCTTCAGGCATCTTGATAATTGTTTGACTATAATGGAGCGTATATCTCAAGTACGTAGGGCAATCGATAGAGACACGGCATATCATAGAACTCTCTATCAGGACAAGTAAAAAAGGGGTAGCATTCAACAATCTCTTGACAATTACACAGAGAAGATTCCTCACTCCTAATACAACAATACTTCCCATTTTGTTGATTTTTTTACATGACTCTACTTTCGCACATTTCAACTTTCGCACACATTTCAGGAACCAATTAAGTAGAATAGTCGAAGGCCGCCTGTACTTTACGCATATTTCTACAAAGAGTTGAAGATAGCTTAGATCAGACATCGGCAACCCATGACCCGCGGGTCACCAAGCGACCCACACGAGTTCCGCAAATAAAGTATAATATAAAAAAAACAAATTATAAAACATAAACATGTGTAGCGTGGGCGGTGGAGAGAATAAAGTTCATAAATCTTGCTTAAAATTTGACAATTATATTTGATTTTTATAATACCGTATTAACCCGACTATAAGGCGACACGTAAATAAGGAGGTCACTTTAAACGTAGTGGGTAACAATAACCGTTCAATAAAACGTTTAAAAGGCGGCATTGTTAATTTCTGACAGTGTTTGAGGTGTTTTTTTTTATACCGTATTTCGTTTTGTATCTTTGCTACTTAAAGAAGATGAGACTAATGCTTAGGATACTATAGGCATATGTGAATCTGACTGATCTTATTAGCCACTGCAGTTGGACTATTTTTATTTCTTCTTTTCATGTTTAAACGTGTACTTTACTATTATCATAATATTATAATAGTGAGGGAAATCTTTTTTTTCTCCACAAAGCAGATAAATAATAGGTATCGCCTTATAATCGGAGTCGCTCTATAGTCGAGCCAATACGGTAATTAAATTTTTTAATGTTTAAAAGCATATTGTAACAGTTTTCTTAAAAGCATCTTATTATTCACTAGCTGACTGTTTTAAAATGAAAATACCCATTGATCCGAACCGTCTTCTAAATAGTCACATTTTGGTTGATTTTAACCCGCAACCAAAAAAGGTTGCCGACGCCTACCCTAAAGTCATCATTGGGAATTTACAAGAATAACAAAATATCTACATTATATCAAATCAGTTATCACCTGACCGGGGACTGAACTTCTCGAAACTAAAGTAGTGATAAAATAACTCAAACGTGTGTAGTATAATTACGAAGTTATTTAGTTTCCACCTGAATATGAACTTGAGTCTTTCTTTTTATGTTTTTAACATAAAATAATATGCTGTTTCGGTAAAATTTGTCCCTAAACTGCGTGAAAAAGCGCGATAAACTTTACTTTGTTAATGTTGGCTCACGGTTCAGTGCATACGCGTATATTTCCCAATTTTTGTTTTAATTCAATATTCCAATTAAATACACAAACTCTTCCATTTGTTATAAACGTTCATCTTCTTCCATTGCGTTACAATTCGTCTTACATTCTTCTTCCTTCTTTGACTTATCATCATTTTCTACAAATAGGGTGTTCAGCGGAAAAATTTCAAGATCAAATTGTAATTTCTCATAAACCGTCAGGGTGAGGTAAGTGGGAGGGGTATTGTGCATTGGGTTAGACACCACATTCAAAAATTAAATATGATAATAATATCAGATAATTCATAAGGACGAAGCTATTTTATTATATTTTTAGGGGCATTATATATATAAATATTGTGGGTACTTTATAGGTAAAAATCCAGTATGTGTGTTTGAACATATTCAAATATTACTAAAACAATATACTGGTTAAAATAATAAAATATATAAAAATTGAAAAATGTTGATTTTTCAGACGTATTCTAGTATAACGTGTTAAAAACATTTTACATATAAAGAATATTGCTTTAAATAAGTTTAAAAAAAAAATTAGATTCTCATTGAGTTGACATATAATATGCTGTTTCAAAGAAAAATGAATTATCAAATTTGGTCGATAGATGGCGAATCCATGTAATAACACATATAGAATTTTCAAAAATTTGATAAACATGGAGATTGAGGCGTGAGAATTGGTGAACGTTATTTATATATATAAAGTGATACTTAAGCCAGCCGAACATTGGTCGTAAGCCCTGTAATTACCCCCCACATTTCTATATATCATTCCTTTAAAAATATAATAAAATAGCTTCGTCTCTATGAGATATCTGATATTTATGTATTTTATTGGATAATATAAATTCAATCAACTGAAGCGGAGGATATTTCTAAATTATATATGCTTTTATTATGAAAGGCAACATTAATGTTAACATACAAAAACGAATCTTGGACTCACGTATTTCCTTGTGTTGTTCACCCCTTCACAAATTATATTTTTTCCTAGATATTTCTGCCTGTCGGTGTCTACAAAGATACTAAATAACTGTATAAATATATTATTAAGGAGAACACATTCTTATTGTGAAGTTGTAATTATTCAGAACAGACGGTCAGTGATATTTTAAATACCAATTAAATGTATTAAAGTATTTAAAGTAGTATTTTTATTTATTTTATATGATTTTTAATATAACATTGGATGCCCAAGAAAACTTACAACGTCATGGCTTTCATAACTACGTTCTGCTCAAAACCGATATGCAGTGGTCTCGTATATTAATTTAATAATCTCACAGCGTAGAGCTGACTAACTGAAGAAATGAAAATAGATTTCAAAATGTATCGTGATCAATGGTATTATCTCTTTATCAAGAACAACTGCAAGTGATCCGAGTTGAGTATGTGAAGCAGTACAAACATAAAAATGCCGTAGGTGGAAGGACATTGTATTTCAGTTGAAAATGGAGGTCATGCCTTTCTTTAGCATACCCAACGGTTATCCTAAACAATACTGGAAGATGATTTTGATACATATCCTGTTTGTTCTGTTCCCTGTAATTCTTGTCTTATTTATTTTGAATTACTTTAGCACTTGGGGCCGATTGTGTGATCCGTAGTAATTAAAAAGTTTGATCGTTAGTAAAAAAATATTTACTTCTCGAAAGTACATCCCGTTGTAAACTCATTTTACTCTCCGATATCCGATAGTAAAAGCGAGAATCGATAGTTAAATATGGCGGACTTTTTACAGCTGTCCCAAAAGTCGTCTGACACATTGATATTTGAAAGTTGCAGTATACGACAATTAATCGTATAGTATATTAGTTTTCGCCACCAAAGTGACAGATTGGAACGCCTAGGCGAAAAAAATCCATAGATAATGCATAAAATAAAAGCATATTTCATGACATCTCCATCTATGCTTTGACAGGAGTAAATTTGATGTATCGACAACCCGCAAAGGATTTTTACTACAGGCATTAGTAAAAATAAACTGCTGATACTATTTACAACCGGTTCTTAAAGCCTTAAATACAAGAATACTTTTAGATAATGCATATCGTATTATTTACGAAAATATCTCATCTTATCAACCGTTCCATTATTATAAAAGCGTTGCACACGCGAAAATCAATTTAGTCGTCCCATTGATTAAAAATCATCTCGGTGTCTATAATTTGGCAATCTTTTCTAAATCAGTCTTTAAAATCGAGAATAATGGCACAATGTTTCGGAATGAATAAAAAACCGACGCCATCAGAGATTAACATGTATACAAATGATATAACGAATGTGTTAAATGACGTAAACGGCTTGCGTTTGTTTGAAGACTTTTTGATTGAATCCAAGCTTAAAGACGGAGAAAGAAGTGTTAACCTTTGGAAAAAATGCAAAAATAACGAAGTTGACGGAATGATCGACGCTGCCGATAAAATACAGGACTTAGATTCAGCTACAGTGACGAGCCTTGAATCGACGATGAAATCTAAAAATAAAAATGACATTGACACCTCTGTTAAATCACTGCAAAAGAAATTAGAAGCGGTCATGGGTGGCGAGTATCAGAAATTCAAGAAGCATTTATTAAAGTGATTTGTGATCTGATGAATCATCAAATTGTTACAAGTCTGTGGTATATTATAGGTTGTAATGCCGCGTGTACTGATTATTAACATTCAGCCAGATGGTGGACTCCTCAACGGACATGGGGCAAACAACATACCCATAAATCTATGCATAGGATATGTTGTGCTTTTCTACATAACAATTTATTGTTTCCTACATGACAAATTATTGTTTCCTACATAACAAATTATTGTTTTCTACATAACAATTTATTGTTTTCTACATAACAAATTATTTTTTCCAACATAACAATTTATTGTTTCCTACATAACAAATTATTGTTTTCTGCATAACAATTTCTCATTTTCCGTCCACACCCCAGGCAAACCATAGAATATAGGGTAGACTCGCCACAAATATAATCCACAATAATTAATTTTACTATTTCGTCTCAAACAATTATTTTTATTATGATAAATGTTATTTTATAATTAATCTAATATTCTTTATATTCTATAATCTAATATTTTTATGTAACTTAATTATTGTTTTACTTTTTATTAATATATATATGTATATTATTTGATTTATACATAAAATTTGTTTTTATTTCCTACTGTACTTTTTATGTTTATTAAGGGGGGCCTTTCAATACTAATTCATCTTTTCACATTTTTTACGAAAATGAGGGTTTTTATTATTCTTTTACATCAAAAGTTATACATTTAACTCGTGGTCTTTCTCATAAAGCCTATATTGTCTTAGTTATGGCAAATAATATTCAGTCTATTAGTTTTACATTAGAGTATAGGAATTAACTAAGTTATGGTTTTAAAAAAGTCTAATCTAGTGTGTAACTTTTGATATACGTCAATTAATAATAAAAACTCACATTTTCGTAAAAATTGCGGAAAGTATATATTTTCATTTAAGTGCCGATAAATCGACGTTTATTTTTATAACAACATAAAAACACAAGATAAAAATCCTTAGTACAAATATTACAATACATTTCATTTACATGCAAGCCTGTTGCTCAATTCCTACCTCGTTAGGTACATATAAAGTAAGTAGCCATAAATTCCATAAGTTAGAATATAATTTGGAGAACAGAAAAATCAAAAATCAAAAGAAGACAAGTAGAGATAATAAAAAAATTGGACTTTTTTTTAATATACACTGGAAACTTGGCGGGTTATCGGGAGATAAAAGACAGGATGGCACTTACTTGTTGGTCTCCTATCTCTGGAAGCCGGTTCTTTTCTCCCTGGTCCACCAATTCACAAGCGACGCAGAATTATGTCACGCAATTGTTGACACTCGCGTTAAAAAAGTAATTGTTTTAATATATTAGCGGTAATTAATGTTAGCGGTTGTAAGCGTATTTAAAGCGACGGCGACGTACCGTGTTCGGTTTCAAAAGCGGAGTAGCTTGTTCAGGCGTATCAAGCAGACTGCGGAAATCTTCTTTCTCCTTCGTGCCTAGAGACTAGGATAGGACAAGAGTAAAAGGGAAAAGACATATTTCTGTAATCCAATGAGATGTGCGTGCGTAATACATTTAATGGCGCTAACACACACTAAAGATATGTAAGAAGTAAATTAAACAAGCACGGAGCAAACAAAATATGATTAGTACATGGTAGGATGTAAAGACAAAAATAATTATATAAAATGAGTAGCTTTGATCATTTAAGAAACTCTTTCAGCTGACTTCTTCCAATTTAGAAAAGCCATTGCTTTATAAGCACGCAGAATTGAGGATGCGATACCGTTGCCATCTTTTGTGGTAGTTAGTATATAAAACATGCATATCTTTGAGCAAATGAGATTTTCATTAACAGGACTGCTAGTTTTTTTTGCATTTTGGCCCGAGTACACTTAGAATGTGTGATGAGGCGCAGGATTCTGTTTGTATGTATGTGTATATTAATATTGAAAGAGTCTCCTTAAACTAAACCACCATCTGAGGAAATAATTTTGAATGTGAAACATCTTGAATAAGTGTCGATCAAAATATTTAAGGTATCTTCATGGTCATCTCCAAATATATTTAAAGAATTGAAGAAATAATTATTAATATGGGAAAACTTAAATGATTTAATAAAAACGAAAATAATAACACGATATCGGTTTTTAAATCGAATTGATTGAAGAATTTGCGATAATAATTTTGATATGTAATCTTGTAGCGATCAGAATTCATATCCACCGCCATCTCAGTCGGCATCGACGCTAGCGACAGCGCTGCCGGCTGCTGCTACAAGCCTGGCCCAATCATTCACCGCCAGGCAGTCTCTCCAGTTTCATCGTTTCACAACGGCGGTCTTGCCGGCCCACGCGCGCCGAGCGAGACCGCCGACTTGCTTCACTTCGAAATCTACACACAACTTCACTCATCCATTATATTCATTCTCATCTATCTTCATTGTTATATCCATCACAATAAACACCCCAACACGCAAACAGCATTTCTTTCATTTAACCCCCAAAGTCTTGTAACTTACTAACTTACCATCACGCGTTTCCCCGAGAGGATAGAGCGCAACACTCTTCTGTCCTGACACACAATTCTCGCCTCATTATACAAGCTTGCCGATTATTGAGGTTTCTAACAGAACCATCATCCAATATCTGGTTTATCTTGTACCAGTTTAAAAATCTTGTACGAAGGTAGGTACCTACTTCAATAAATTGGTAAATTTTCTATCAATTAATTCAAATGACGACACACATATTATTTTATTCCACAATTAATACGATAAAATTGACAACTTCTACAATTGCGACAATATCAACAATTTTATTAATGTTCCTTCCGTTCTGTTTGGCAAGATTTACGTGAAAAATAATGTCCTTTCATTTTTAGGAATTGTACGGCCAGGGCTTTCATAGAATCTATATTTCAAGGCGGAAATCCCTTACTATATTGCTTTAGATGAAATAGTGATTCCGTGGAAGCCCTAGCTGCGCAGCGGTCACCTCAGCCGCCCGCAGGTCTCAACAGAAAAGCAATCGGCGATTCTATGCATTTGTCATGATTTGACAGTGCGACCATAGATGGATGCTCAATATAATTGTCCCTGCTCGCGCCTCAAAGACCCGCCGTTTAACCAAGCACTTTACAGCCACAATGACACTATCACTAGGTACAGTTCGAGTTCAATACATAGGCATAGACAAAAGATGGGGAAAGATCAGAAAAATTAAGAGAGCGACAGACTCCCCTTTGACCGAATTTAGTGGCGTATTGAACTTCGAATGTACACTAAAATAAGCGTCTTTTATAAGACTAAAAATATACTATTCAAAAACTAATTATTGTGTTTTTGATACAGCACTTAGGTCCCGTTGTGTGATCAATAGTAACATTACACTATGGTAACTCTTTATAGCCCGTAGTAAAATCCTTTGCGAGTTGAGAATACATTATATGTATTTGAAGCAGATAGCTCTTCCGAATCTACGAGTATATGACGTACGTCTTGCTTTTCTTGTATCATTTATTTTGTAATGCTCATTAACTTTTTATTTTGTTCAAACTGTAGCTATTTCTATGCTTTCCGTTTTTTTATACTCGTATCCACGTGACTTTTTTTTTTAACGTTCCAATTTTTTTCGTACATTATGAATGAAGAAAATCATTTAAAAAATATCGCCGTTTTTAAATGAAAAATACCAATAAAAAAAACAGACATTAATAAAATCGATATAAATATTATTAAGTATAAGAAATTATTGTGTTTTAGATAAAAGAAAAACATGATTTAAAATAGTAGTTGAAGTCTCAAAGTATGTAAGTAAATACAATATATTATTTAAAATAATTTATTTTCACTAATGCAGAGGGTTTTAAAAACGTCGAAAATTGATAATTTGTCCAGCAAATTTAATAGTTAATAACAATTATTTTTTAAATTTATCTGAACTCAGATCGGTCTCTTAATCTTGACTTCAAGATTATAAGAAAATATATATCGTATATGCAAGAATTTTCTATATTATGTGAATTTTGTGGCACGCGGAAAATGAATTTAATGATCGCGGTCTTTCTTATGGTGTATTGTTTTAATTATGGCAAATAACATTCAGTTTATTAATTTCAATTTAGTGGAAAGGTCTTATCTAAGTAAAAGTTTTAAAAATGTCAAATCTAGTGTATAAATTTAGATACAAATTAATAATAAAAACCCACATTTTCGTAAAATACGCGAAAATTTTAATTATTATTGAAAGTGGCGCCTTAAGAAATATTAATGTTTTTAAAAATTCTGGAGGTTGACAAAAGCGAACTGCGTCTTACAAGTATTCTTTATCACAACGTATTTCTCTTCTTTATCTATAAAACCCGATTTATGAATATATATTTTTTTTAGTATAAATGGCCTGCGCCTAGATAGTCGCATTCTACGTAACACTGGCGTTGGTGATTTGCCTCCAACAGGCACATTGTTAATAATTTGATTAAAAAGAGCTACCTTGGAAAACCAGTATGATTTTATCTGTGAGTTTAAGAAATATTTATGTTTTTAAATAGTTCTGGAGGTTTACAAAAGTGTACTGCGTCTTACAAGTCTTCTTTATCACATCTTCAAATTTATCTAGAAAACCCGATTTTATGAATATATATATTTTTTTAGTATAAATGGCATGCGCCTAGATATTCGCAATCCACATGACACTGGCATTGGTGATTATATAATTTGATTTAAAAAAGCTACCCGGGCAACTAGTACGATTTTCCCTGCGAATTTAAGCAATATTTATGTTTTGAATAGTTCTGGAGGTTTTCAAAAGTGTACTTTGTCCGCAAAACTACAATCTGACCGGATAAATACCAAAAATTATCCATGATCCGTATATACCACCGCACAATAGATGTTTAACCAAGGCCGCTGCAAATGGTTCTGGCGCTGGCAAAAATTTACAGTCTTACCCATATAAAAATAGAATACACATACTCAAGTTTTTAAAAACCGGAACAAACAACCGAAGCATGTATATACTACAGAAATGTTGCAAATCATAGCAGATGGCACCGACAGTTTTGGATTTATCATTGTCATAGCGGTCACAACTGCTCTGCCAAGAGCATAATGGAGGAGAAGAACTACCTGATCACCTCATTGAACCAAGATCCATTTGGAAGTGGGCATTTAAATATGTATCCCAACTTATTTTAAAGCTTCTCATGTTTTCCCAGGGACCGTGAATTGAAGACGTCGTTAGCGCCGTTTAACGCACTCTGTCTATTCGCGATTATCAAAATTTAATCTGCATATCTCCTTCCCTTTCTTTCCTAGCCCGTCCTTAAGCAAGAGGAAGAAAGAAGAGGTCGCAGTAATTAACACCCTCGAACTACAACAAGTTCAGTGTGCACTTGGAACCGTACAGATTAACTACCGTCGCTTAATAATTAACCGCTAACGCTAAAATCAATATTAACATTAATTTTTTATTCCTTATTACGCGAGTGTTAACAGTGTTAGTTTACACATCCCGCTTAAACACTTGTTCTTGTGGTGGGAAAGGAGAAAACAACTGAACCGGTATCCAGACAGGCAGACGAAAAAGTAAGTGCCATCCTGTCTTTCCTAATATCTCCACCATATGTAGATGCAAATTTTTCAAACTTCACATGAAAGATTCTGGACTCACCTGATATTGCATGTGCTTTTGGATATACAATCATCAGAAAACTGATAATACAAATCTCAATCTTAATCCCTTGCACGATGAAGCCACAGTCAATGGGGTTAATGGAACAAGAAATAAACCATTATTAGATATCATTAATGAATATTTTATTACTTTGTAAATATCCAAAAGTATTGCTAAAACCTTTATTTTTCGTAATGATTAATTCTTAAATCCCTATTTATAATTCTTACATAGATTACACTTCAATCCAATTCAACACACAATTTGTTTACCAAAATTATTAAAACAATATTCTTGTAAATCTTAAGTACCTACCAAAAATAATAAACTAGTGTATTAACATTTTACAATAATAAAACTGATTTGCAAAGAAAAAAAAACTATCGCAAAGATTTCCTTTTCTTTATAAAAAAAAACATGATTTTGATCCTACAAAATTTTGTAAAAAATTACAAATAAAAATTCATATTATTATTTAATTGACCACTCGCCACAGCCGCCTGATATCTCCAATGACGATTATCGACTGAAAACGTGTTTTAAAATTATACAACACATGTTAAAATAACCCAATATCCCACCATCTATTTATATATCTTTTTACATACGTCTGTCTAATTTTCCGTAACGCAAAACAAACATATTACGCGACACGTACAGCTGTTTGTGTCACATGACATCATAAAACAAACAAATTTGTTGTTTACTCTGTGAAAGAGTGTGATTATTGTCTCTGTATTTTAATTAATTTATTATTAAATAAATTAAAGTTATAAATACAAATTAAATTAATCAATTAGAAAGATATATAGATGTTTTCTGCGCATATACCTTTCAAATTGATTCATTTAATTTTTGTATTAATAATGCCACAAAACTATGTTCTGAAATTACAACTTCACAACAAAAATATGTTTTCAAAAAAACAAAAAGTACAAACATTTTTGATGGGTTATTTTGAGCGCAAAAAAATATAAATGGTTTTTATTTTAAATAAAACAATCAATATGCAAGCTTTTATTAGAAAGGAAACTGAGATCTTTTATTAACATTGGTAAAAGTAAATGTTTTAAAAAAAAAAGACAAAAAGTCATATCGGCAATGAATGCGAACCGATTGTCTCAAAAATCAGTCTAATTACAAATTATGATTCTGCAGTAAATATACGACAGTAATTTACTATTTTATACTATATATCCCTTATTTTCATGAATGTAATAATTGGTACAGGGAAGCTGTGACATCTGTAACACGACTATAAAAAAAGTTTAGCAATAATAATCCAGTTATTATATTACATTATATGAAAATAATGGCCATTTTTAATCAAATTCAATTAAATATAACGTAAGAGTAAATAAATTTTATTAATCAAAGTAAAAGCCATTTATTTTTACGCATTAATGTCACAAAATTACAGGCCTGTAGATAGGACAAAAATCAAAAATTGATTGTCCTAAACAATGTTTCCTCTAAGGTGAGCGGGTGCGCCACGTGGTGCACAATATTTGACATCACAAAAAAAATATAGCGCACACACAATTTTTAACAAGAATTCTTCTTCACTTGCCGCCATCTATCGAAGGTTGACGATCATGTTGCAGTATGTTGATTTGCCTGCATAAAATCGCCGACATTTTAAATATTAAACTACTTTCTGAGGTTACACAGCCAAGATAAATTTTTTCCCCCAGTGCACAAATAATAAAGCAGAGATTCTTAAAACTGCACAAAAGATTTGTATGCACACACCATCATCCAAACATAGAGAGGCCATTGGTCCTAAGTTGCCATGAATCAAGATGAGTCCTCTTCAATTAATAAATGCCGGTTGTTTTCTCTCACTAAATTTTTCAATTCATCGTTTTCAACAGTAGAAGGATGTTCTAGAGCCACTTCATCCTCGAGAGATAAGTATCAATTTCTAAACTTTTCAAACCAACGCCGCGCTGTTCATTCAGAAGTAGTTACGACGCGACGTGATTGGAACCCGAGGATAACCCATATTTAAATTCATGCAAAAGTTTACGTTGATTCTTTTATCAATCACATTTCTGAAGGATTAAAGCGACACATTTTAAATGATTAATTCAATAAACAAACGCAGTAGATTCCCGACTGTCAAACAAAAACTAGTGAATAAATATTTCCTAGCAAAGATATTAAAATCGGTCAAACTGAAAAACCAAAATTATTAATTACGTTCTACAATGCGCAGATATTTACAATGAGAATATCATAACTCAATTTACTTTATCATATTTTCTGATCCAACACACAACGCATGAACGATTTCATATATAAAATGTCCTCAAAAGTAAATACATATATAATAATATTGCATGGTGAATGGTGAATCTTCGTTTAAAAATGTGAAAATAAACTAACGATAATTCTTACTCAAGAAATGCCAAAATTTGCGGTGGCAATACATTTAGAATTACGATTTCACATATACCGAGCTTAACAAGAGTAATTTTAATATTATTTATATAATTATAACCTTATATATATACTAATTAAAGCTAACGCTGTCGGGAATAATTCTACGTCTTTTTCCAGGAGTAGTATATTTCCAACGGTTTGTTCACCTGAAAATAGAAAAAAATATGTTTATAATTTTGTTACGAATCAATAGATTGTTAATTAACAAATAATTCAATAAATGAAACCATCATTTTAATTCTAATATCTGACAATTCTATTATACAAAAACTGCAATCCATACAAAGGATTATCTTTATCATTAATGTTTTTAATACCTAAATTTAAATAAACTATTAATTTATTGTATGTACATAAAATAAATATAATATCAAACACTCTTTGTAATCGTTCCATTTAAAATGGTCGCTAATTTTAGTTTGTTGTATTATGTTTCCGTAAACCGTCTGGTAACTTGATTTTCAACGCAGTACATCATTTTAAGTTGTCAAATACTGATGCACAGATTTAAACTGCTCTTCTTTGAAAATACACTGAACATCTGACCGACGACATTGAATAAAACAAAGTGATGAATTTGATCGAGGTCAGGACAATATTAAATGTAAAATTATAAAGGAAAGAAAATAGCGGCCGAAATCTGTAATCCGAGAAGTATTGGTTAATTATTACTGCCTACATTCTGTCAGGAATTACACAAAGAATTAGGTACCTAAAAAGGTTGGGTGGTAATGCTTATTAATTTACACCAAAACATACCAAGAAATGCGTATTATTTATAAATAATATCCTAATTCTAATAACCGATAATCTGAGCCTAAAAAGTGATGAAAAATATCAACTTTTTTGATGTTCAATTCTGTTCATTGAAAAACAAGCACAATATATAGCTGATTCCAATATGTAACAATTGAACTCAATAACCAACGCCTACTGTACTACTTTGATTAGTGTCACTAATATCATTGTTTCAAAAACAATAGGACTATCTAAATGAAGAATCATTGACTGCGAAACGAGTATGCCACTCCTGGAACCGTGTGGTATTTTTTTGTTGGTACCTTTGATTTCTGTATAAATTTTTTTGTTCTAATAACAAATAATAAACACACATACATATTTAATATAAAAATTCATTCACGCAAAGCTGAATCAGTTCCTAGATGTCACATTATGAGTAAATTAATCATTTTTAGGATATTGCATAGAATAAAAAAAAAGAAAATGTAATTGGAAATCTAAAAAAACATAACGATGCTAAAATAAAAATGCATGTTACGGCGCTGTAAACTCAGTGTACATGTAGACTTTTGAGATTTTTATGTTCGATAAATATGAATATTTTACATCTAATACTAATATTAACCATTAAAATAATAGTTGACATACATCATTTGTTGTGTAAAAGTGCTAAAATAAAACACGTCTAACTCGGCCGGCGCACGCTCTGCCACTAAGTGACGATCGATGACCACTAAGCCACGTACTGACAAATTTACGTTGGGTTCTTCAAGAAAACATTTTTTATTGTTGCGTATGGTAAATACTAATATATTGTAATTATTTTATCCAATACATAATTATATTACGGAGGAATACCTAAAAATATAAACTTTGTATTTAGTATATTTATAGAGATATTCCAATAATTAGAGGCAATGTTTACTCAGTTTCCATCATCGGAGAGAAAAGGTTAATAGAAAATTAAATTTTGATGATAACACAAACAGAATTCATAAAATATGACAACAAATATTCTCTAATACTGGGAATATGAAATGAATATAAACATGGAATAATTTACTTACTTTCCAATACTTATCATTGACCTGACGCAGAGTATGCGAGCCAGACAACACCACAAACTGCCCGGGCTGCGGGGCGATGTAGATGCAGAAGTTGAGGAGTCTGTATGTGTCCGGGAGCTCTGTGTCCAAGTCCAGTGTCAAGCGCATCGCGAGATACTTGCTCAGGTGATCAACTAAAGCAAAATACAAATCAAATACGATTAACACAAAAACTTTTACATTTTGACAAGAGAAATATTATATTGTCAGAACAAAAGAGTGTGGCGCTGGAACTTATCTGCTTATCCCTACAGGTAATGGCGAAATGATAAGTTACTTAGTTACTCAATGAAAAATGAACAAAGTTAAAATTATAATAATTTTTTTTCTTTAAGTAAACATAGAAAAAAGTTATAAACCTGTTGCATTTGCCGTGGTCTTGATATATCTTACAGAGTTCTCCTTCAGTGCCTTGATTAACTGGTTGTCCCCTGTCATCTCAGTCGGGTGGGGTTTGAACACCAACTCAATCTCATTAGACATCAGCGTGTCGGATCCACCCTCCCCTTCTGTGTCTAAAGAGTCACCGCCTTCCGTTCTAGATAAAAAGGAAAAGTTTTATTTATATATAATATTAACATTAACATTTTTTTCTGAAAAACAAAGAAATGATAATGTCGCCATTAAAACTACTGTACAGCCGAACAACAGAGAAAAGATAAATATATTTTAGTAAGTGATGTGACCAAGGAGTATATTTTCTGAGCCTGTCATTTACATGCAATGTTTTTTTTTTAAATTTCAAGAAATTAATTTTTGCAATTATTTTTTTTCTGAAAAGATTTGGCTTTTGGGCAAATTAAAAATGTTTGTTCCCGGCAGGCAACTGGTTAAAATCCATTGACAGCTGGCTCTTTTTTGGGACCATTAACAAATGCCGATTACATATTATTGTTCAAGAACGCATCCGCCACTAAAACAACAAATCGCAGGGGGTGCCAGCGATTGATGTAAATAAACATGTATGGAAATGGTCCGCCCTTGGGCATTGGTGGCACCTATTAATAATACCTACGGGAGTGATTAGCAATTAATGTGTTAATACCTTTGTCTGTCTGTCCCAAATACAAAGCCACAACTCAATAAAAAAAAGTTTTATAAAGATTGCAGGAAATAGCAGGATGCGAATGTTGAAACAAAAGTGTAATGAAAGATAAAATTAGTTAAACTCTTTACAAAATATATTATTATATAAATGCATTACTTTATGTTCATTAAGTGTTCCACATTGCATTTATTGGTATACGCCCTGAGGGCCTAGCAAAAGAAATTAAAACTACTGATCTTTACTAGTTTAGTGCTGAAAGATGAGTGAAATAATTTAAATGAAATAGAAAATTATGTAAAAATCTAAATAAATACCTATCAGCCTCACTAGATTCGCTCTCTTCACTTCTCTCAGAGGTCAACACAGACTTAGCTCTTTTAGTGGTGCTGGTGTTCTTAGAAGTGGAACTGACACTCGAAGGTACAGGAGATGGAGTACTCCTCACCGAGGGCGGGTTAGAAGTAGACTGCACTGTAGGAGGAGCAGCGCCTTCTTTGGTCGCTGCAGGCCCTGCTGGGGGAGCCTGATTGCTCCCCTCTGTAGTTCCGTTAGAAGTCGCCTGACCAGAGTTAGAATTGTCATCCTGGGCTTTCCTCGATCTTTGAGGCCTATTTTGAGACTGCAGCTTGATCCCCTCCGTGATGGAATTCACGAGAGCGGCTTGCGAATGAGATTTGTTTAACTTTGCCAACACCCTCTCTTGATGAGCCTCGTACTCATCCCTGCTGGGATAAATTTTTGAAATTAACAAATCGAAATTAGGGTCAGGTCTTAAAGAACGTTTCGAAACTAATTTCTTCCTGCAGGTAGGGCATTCCTTGTTACCGGAACGCAGCGCGGTGATAATGCAATCGGAACAAAATCTGTGCAAGCACTCTTTAGTCGTCATCGTTTTCTTGAGCATATCTAAACATATCGGACACATCAACTCGCTATGAAGACTCCTAGGAGACACGGCGATTTCCGTCGCATCAGTTATCGCTTCGTGTGGGGTCCGGTGGAGCTCGTAAAGGGATAATTCCCACGTCTTGTTCTGTACCTGCTCCGTGGATGTCATCTTGGAATTTACGAAGACGCGACACAAAGCAAATTATCCACTCTTCCGCGAACAGTGACTTTATATTAGTAGACAAAGATTTATATTTTTAATTGGAAATAAATCAATCCCGCTAAATAATAATATTACTTTCATTCAAATTGGCATTGTTTTGACATAACGCCGGCGGGGTCATATCGCAACTCGACGAATAACAAATATCTTTAAGTTGGTTTCTTTGTACTCTGAACTCAGTACCGAAACCGATTTCGGCAATTATGTTGGCAAGTCCGAAACGATTTTCGAAAACTTACATGGCGGGAATGCGAATGGAAGGATTACTATAAATACACAGGTATTACAACTATTTTTAATTAAAATAAGGTGCGCTTGTGTTTGAAATTACATTTATTCAAAACATGTAATGTGTTCATAAATATTAAATAAGTACTAAAGTATAAAAGCTCAAAATCTTTTTGTAATAAAATGCTTTCTGAACAACTGATATTCAGTTCTCATAGCTTTTGCTATTTCATTTTTCAATAACTTAATAATGGTAATTATTTCATTTTTGTTTTCAGAATCTCTCGTTAATGTGAGTTTTTCCATTATAGCAAAATCTAGGTCATCGATTTTGTCCGCATCATCGATCAGACGGTCAACTTCGCACAGGAACTCTTCGTATATCTTCCTGTCAGGTGATTCAGCGGCCGGAGAACTTGTAACATTGTCGCATTCTTCCCAAAGTTTGAGACATTTTTTGCCGTCTCGTAATTTGGCGGTGATCATGAAGCCTCTAAATATTCGTCTGCCATTTTCTTCGCTTAACACATTCTCTATTTTATCTGTATAGCGGTCTAAATCCGACCGGCTCACACCTTCAAGATCGCTGCACCCGCATGCCGAAAAACATTGTGCCATTATTACTGCTCACCTGTCAAAACACAGAAAACATTAGGTTATTTCTTATTCACAGAGTAGACTTTGTTGTTTTGTTTGTGAGTGTTGTTCACACTGAAATAATCAATGACATTTACATGAAAACCACATAAAAGTAGGTATACAATCGATAAGGAATTGTTGTTACCGTAAACAAGAAAAGAACATTTACGTACCTAAAATCTGCCCGTCATGTTTCACATAATATATCTGAAAATTTCACATCTTGTGATATTCTTGGAAACGATTTATATGATTGTTATTAGGAGACTCTTACTAATTCGGAAAATATGTCTTTTTCACTTGTCCACTACAGAACTGTTTCGCTGTCAAACGTTTATAAATAGAATATACGATAGTCCCATCTACACATCTTAAAACAAACTAACTAAATAAGCCGCAGAACTTCCGGAATTCAAATCAGTTTATTTTGTCGTTTAAAACTAAACAATTACTATAGTATTTAGATAGACTGCGAATCAATATTCATCCACGGAGAATATATTCTAGTCTTCTGGAATTCAATGCTAGATTACTGTTACGTCATCTCTAAGTATCACGTCTAGCAAATAATAGCAAATGACCTTAAAAGAAATCATGGGAACTGTTGTCAGAACAATGAGTCGCTCTGCGCCGCATTGAATAAGAAAACGAGTTATGAAAAGAATTCGTGTCCAAGGAACCATAAAAAAAACTTATTTATTCGTGTAGTGATTTTTGCATTCAGTCGTTTATTACAGGCGCAATTTCATTATAGCTCTATCTCTCATTCAGTTCAAGAAACATAATATCAAATTACAGGAATCTGCAATCTGCATCGGACGGCTAGAGGGCGACAGTGTAGCGGAATTGACACGAAAACGGCAACACTCAATCTCCTATCTCGGCCATTTTGAATTTTATGTCGTGGTAGAGTAACACGTGTTAGTAAGTATATTTAATTTATCAGTGTTTTAACATGATTTTAATTAATAAGCCTCTCAGAAACTATTGTTTTGTATAGTTACTACGCACGATTAACATTTCCAAAAGTTATAAATTATATATTACGTTTTTAGGTTAGCCACAATGGTGAATAAAGTAGCAGTCAAGAAGCCGCAGCTTTTCTCCTCCGGGAAAAAGCCAGTGAAGGGCGGTAAAATCCGCGGCAAGGGCCAAAAGAAGAAGATCGCCCTCAAGTTTTCCATCGATTGCACACACCCGGCCGAAGATAACATCTTCGATGTTGCGAACTTCGAGAAATACTTGAAGGAGCGCATTAAGGTTAATGGAAAGACCAATAACTTTGGAAACCACATCGTGATCTCCAGAGATAAGACGAAGATCGTTGTCAATGCAGGTAATTGTCTTATTAATAATTTTCGTTTTGTGGCTTTTCCACCTTTTCATAATTTTCACACCAATCCTCTAACACCAAATCAGCGAGTAATCCTTTCACTCTTAATTACTTGAATTAGAAGAATTAGCGGTTTCGTCTTTCGTGGAGATTGCCCCTATCAAAATATATTCTGCATGTCTCATAATTTTGTCAACCAATTCTTTTTGCGCATATCAATTATGCAAGGTAAATGGATAGTCAGAGATGTCATTTTTAATATTCTAAGTATACAAACTGACAGGAAAAAATAACTTTGCAGATTCAACAGGCAAAATTATTTACGTGCTATCTGAGTAGTTCAGTGTGGTTAACATATAAACATAGTATTTTTATGGATTTCTGTAGCTTTTGTGAATTAGAAATTTCTTGCTGGTCCACCAGATGACTCATCTCACCAGCGTGGACCTGAAGCTACGTGCAGCAATAGTTTAAAGTTATAAATTTTGGCTCACACTTACTTTATAAATAGCTGGTGGTGAAATAATGTATTTGCCTTGAAAGTAATACATTCATTCTTAACCTGCTATTGCACTTTATGTGAGATATATTTTCAAAATGTACATGTTGTATAATTGTGTGTTTCATATCACTTGTTGAGATAATGAAATAGTTTACATTTTTATAGCATTGTAAAATAACGCTGTGTATATTCAAATTTCAATCTATTTTGATGCAATGTTTATCTCTATAGGGAAGGAAATAAATTATTCCAGTTCTCCTAGTCTGCATGCCATGGCTTGCGATCTTGTCATCAAACTTGTTGTGTGATCAGTAATAACTTTTTACTTTAGTAAAACTATTTGCGAAAACAGGTTATATTAATTAATATTACTTCTCAAGAGTACATCCCGTAGTAAACTCGTTTTTTCTCAGATATCCGATAGTAAAAATGAGAATCAATAATTAAATATGTCACGTATAGACTATTGTAACAGCATCTATGCTGACCTGCCAATGTTTCAGCTGGACAGATTACAATGCAGTCACACACAATTCATAATATATGGAGTTTCCAAATACTCTCGCATAATATCTCTTACATTGGCTCCGATTCCCCGAAAGAGTTGAATTTAAATTGTGCTGGTTGATGTACAAGGTGACACACAACATGGCACCTCTGTATCTTCAACCAGACAATTTGAATGATAGATGTCAAACTCTCAGGTCTGCTCTTATTCAGCCGCAGGAAGGAATGTAGAACCGGCCAACCGCTGCCGGAAGTCTAAATTTAGTGAACGAACATTAGCAATGGCAGGCCCAAGACCGTGGAACTCTTTGCCCTCCGTCATTAGAAACAGTGTATCAGAGACTTTATTTAAGAAACTAAAAATGCACCTTTTCAAGTCATTTCCATTAGTGAAAATAACCATTTTTTTTATTTAAGACCAAAGATAATTGTAGAACTATAAACAGTTGATGTGTAAAGTGTCCTTGAGGTGAAGTTTTTATGAAAATGGCGCTAAACAAATTATCCATTATTATGGCGGACTCTTCACAGCTGTTTCGAAAGCCATCTAACACATTGATATCTTAAAAGTTGCAGTATATGACAATTAATCATTCAATAGCCCGCTATTTTAGTGACAGATTTTGAATGCAGAGGTGAAAAAATCCATAGATAAACAATATTTCATGATTATTTGTCGTACCTATAGACACCTCATCTATGCTTTTTGATTCTAGTTGTTAAAATATTTCATATGTTTGATTATAGAGTTTTATAAATTTTCATTTTTCATTCATTTGTTGTTCAAACAACCCGCAAACGATTTTAACCACGAGTGTTAATAAAAAGTTACCATAATAAAAATTTACTACTGATCACACGACCAGTCCTTAGGGTTTCCATGGCGCTTCTAGTACTCCCTTATGTTGACATGACATGACATGACTGTATCACCTCGGTGGAAACCTTAAAACTGACTGGAATTTATTTTTTTGTCTTCGATGGTTACGCCCCCCAGCGCAACTTAGCATCACTTGTTATTCGTCTTGACTTCTAACAGCCGAGCATTCCGAACCATGCAGGACTCAAACAAGTACATTTATCTTAGCTTATACACTCTTTTATCACAAAATACTCCTGAGAGAAATCTTCATTTCATCCAAGCATAGTTGACTATTTTAAATGCCTGATTTCACCCTTTGGTTAACAAATTTGGAGACGTTTTACATTTATACATACAGTGAAACCTCTATCTGTCGGTTTTGAAGAGATCTACTAAAATAAACTATGAATGCAGAAATACAGAAAAAAGTTACATTCATACATCATATTCTAAAAAGGGCTACACATTTCACATGTAAATGAATGTGTTTTTAAATACAAATAAAATTAGAAAGCTGCACTGAAACAAAAAACAAATAAATTATACTTTGTATCATAATCCATAATACGTAATCCTTCATCATCATCTGTTTTTTGACTGTTCCATTATTGCCATATACTCACTATTTTTTCAGTGTTGAAAATGACATTTTTTTCAGCATTGGTTGTTGAATGTGCATGAAATAAAAGGTTTCAATTTTTCGAAGGCCGTGCATGCTTATGAAAACAAAGGTACAGACGCGAAGGATCCTCTTCAACATCTTCGACCTCTTCTGCTATCTCCTTCAATTCAAGAGTCACTTGGGCGAGCTGCACAGCTGTCTACAAACAATAAAAGATTTTGTTTTACGCACATTTTTGTGTCAAGGTCCCTTAAAAACAAATTGAAAATATTTGTAGTCATCAATGCCTAAAGTTTTCGTACTCTTTAAATACCTGGCTTAAGCGATTTGCCAATGGCAATTGGCTCGTATATGTCAGTTCCATCACTGTTGATGCAAAACATAGATCCTCTCTTTTGATCCTTTACCACTCTTTAATGTTAACATCCTATTAGGCAGGAATTTATGAAACAAGCCAGTGTAGCAAATTATGCTGCGTAATTTAAACAATTAATGTGATCTATTTTTACGTGTTTTGTATGAAATTATTTTGGGACTGGAAGAAATAACTTAAACATGTGAAAAAACGATTATTCGGGGTACGATCGATTGAGATTTCACTGTCATCGTGCTGCCTCATTTTGAATTATATATTGCCAGCACAATAATAAAATCATTTTTGATGTAACCCTTTTTGTCGTTAATGAATGGTATACATATCAATGAAAGTGAGCATGTCAAGATGCGGTATATATATTTATTTGTAAAAATGTATGAAGAATGTAGAAGTATGCAGAAAAGGAATGACTACCACTATTCATTAAACATCATTTCAAGAATATTTTTTAACACTACAATGAGTACTAAAAATAAATGTAATATTGTATGAAACTATAGTGCAGGAATTTACTATCAATTTGATCTTTATTATTTTTTAACTTTGTCATTTTACTTGCTCCTTTGATTTCTGATGTTTCTGAACTCTAAAAAACTTAACTTCGACTTGAATTTAGATCACCGAGTACATATTTATTGTAAATGTCATTTAAATTTCTATTCATCATCATTAGTTCTATAACAGAACACAATTTATGTGTGAAACTTGGTTTAGTTAATTTGGTGTTCAGCTCACATTGGATCACAATATCTTGCAAAGTCTTCACCACCTTGTTTTAGGGGCTATTTTATTATTTTTCTATATATTTTTTAAAATATTTTTATAGACCACTGCCAATTATAACTAATATGGTCAAACAGTACCACATTCCCGATGTGAAATCTATTAATTTTCTCAACTAATCAATAATTTCCCTTGTTTTCAGATATTCCCTTCTCAAAGAGGTACCTGAAGTATTTGTCCAAGCGATACCTAAAGAAGAACAACCTCCGAGATTGGCTCCGAGTAGTGGCTTCAGTGAAGGACGCCTACGAGCTTAGGTACTTCAACATCAATGCTGGAAGTGACAACGAGGATAATGATGAATAAGTTTAGCGGCAATCCTTTGTATACTGACGGGCTTTGTTCTCCTAGACATCTGAAGTGCTACTAACTTGTGTCATACAATAAATGACATTTTAAATTAATACGTTTTGAATGTATAGACGGATAAAGCTTTAAAAACAATTTTTCTTTTACTGCTCCTATATCCTACAATTTTCCTCTTACTACAGCTTGAAAATGTGGAACAGCTGAATTCCTGATATTTGTGGTGTATTTTAAATACCTTTAAAATACGCCACAAAAAATTTGCACGACTTCTTGAGGTACCAAATCAGATAAAAAAATACCTTACCTTGTACTTTTATTTGCTTTTTAAAGGGACATGAACATCGCCAATGTTTGAAGTGGGATTAGAATAATTGGGCTGTTCGATTGATAATGAATATTGCAATTATAACCCTTTGAACAAAATTTAATTAATTTTTTAATAATGGATACATTTTTATTTAATTATGCAATATTTTGTATATTTTGACTTGTGCATTAGCAGAAAATAAAGAAATTGCTATACTGCACTGTGATAAATATCCATAAGTAACTGTTGTCAATTTGTGTAACTTTAAAAATGTTAAAAGTCGAAAATGGTGGTATTCGAGGAGGAAAGTAAAAAATGTGCAAAATGTTTGAAACAAGTAGATAAGTTTGTGTATTTGTTAAGTGTGTTTATAAATGGAAAGACATTGACAGGAGGGTGACTGCAGAGAACAAAAGTGCTTTGAATAGAATGATATCTATTGAGTACTTGTTGGCTGAGGCAAGACTAGCGGTACACAATGAAGTCCTGGTACTAACACTGATGCAATGTATGACTGGAGCTGGCAGAAGAGGAATGAGAGTAGACTAAATGAGATCACTTATGTGTATATGTGGCAGATCTTTTAATGGCAACATAAAGAATGAAGGAATTAGGAGAGAATGTAAAACTTATCTTGATGTAGAGAATAAGATTTAAAAAAAAGGGTTACTTTCTATGAAAATATAAAAAAGGATTGCATGGGTGGTTGGTACATGAAACAATGTGGTATATGAAACAAATAAATGAGTAAAGAATAATAAGAAAAACATGACATGTGTCGATGGTACCGGAAATATGGGATGTCCACGGAAGACTGCACGGCTAGGTAAACCAGATACTGAAAGGTGGTCGTGTTAGAAGCCTCATTAATCAACGAGCTTATGTGAGTGTGGATGAGGTGAGAATGGTGCGACGACAGAAGAGTGGCGCTCTATCCTCTGCCTGTTTCCCCTTGGTAAGTTAAAATGTATGTTAATGATAGTAAGTTGGTTAAAAAATTGCATTTTATTAGAAATGGGGACAATTGCATTATTCTTAACTAGTTATCGGGATGTCCAATTGCCCAATATCTTAACTGATTCCACCGATACAATCTGATCTGCCCCACTAGGTTCAAGACCTTCAATCAAATTATGATTTGTGATACAAAATTGAAACCATCCAATGGAGTTAACGTTTGCTATACAGAATTTAAATCCAACTAACTAGATTATGAATTGCGATACTCTCCCACCGTATAGTAACTGGAAAAAAATTATCTAATATTAATATTAATAAGTTAGAGAAATTATTCTAACACCCTCACCCTTATTATCAATTTCGTATTGAAGTTACTTGTTATTACGAAAACGTCGAAATTAGCAGTACGCGAATAATATTTATTACTAAGTTACCGGTAAAGCGAGTGAATAAAAATATTAAGAAATTTTCTAATGCAGTTTTTGTGATGAATAAACATGTTCGATGTTAAAAATAACTACAACATCAACTTGATAAGTGATTATTAGGGTAGATTGGGTAGGTTATGAGTTGATATTCGTATTTCAACCGCTGCTAAAAATTTATGAAAGGTAAAATAATACAACCGACCCCAGTTTCAGAACCGTTATAACAGGCTGGGGTAGAATATAACACACATTTTCAAAATTAGAAAAATAATGTTTATTGGCCTTGATATGCCTCAGCGCGAAGTTATCACATTTATTAGCTGTAAAAATGAAATTAAATAAAGGCTGGAAATCGCGTCTCGCAAGTACATGCAGGTCGCTGACGGTAGGCCTATATAAACGGGACCGGACGTCTATTAACAAAAAAAAACCTAGCGGCTCGTTCAAAAGCGAATAACGACCGTAGTGACCTCCAGCCCAAGTGTTGTGCAATGCACGAAAAACGGGGGGCTGAAAATAACGGGAATATGAAGATTTCCTGGGAAGCGATAACGAATCTGTAAGGGCGAGCTTTGTTTCGAGGGGACGCATCCTGCCGACAGATAAAACTGAAGGTCGTAGGACCATTAAAGCTGGACCCGATTTCCGGAGAAAGATTTAGGGAATGCCCATTAGCTAGCGTCCAGGGTCGAAGCGTGACGAAAACAAAAGACGCAGTTTCTTTGTACAATCTGCTTTTAATACAACGTTGGGCAAACCATATGGCTCGATTCGAAATGTAAATAAATGTATCCCTAGATCCTAGAAATCCAAGAAATAACATGTCCGCCAATTCAGTCTTTATTTTAATCACCTAAAATATAATAAATAATATGTTTTGACGCGCGAATGTGATCCTGACAGAACGTGTTTTGAAGAAATGAGTGCGAATCTAGTAATTGCTTAATGAATATGATAATCGATCACGGTGGACCTAGTGTTCAATGCATATTAGGAGTAAAGAAATATTATATAGAGAAGAACAAGATGCAAATGATAGCGTAGAGATATTATAGAAAATTTAAAGTAAATGGAACGTTCCATTCATAAAAAGAATAAAAATAAACTATGTAGAATAAGAATAATTAAATATGTGTGACTAGATAGAAGATTCTGTAAAGTAGCGTAAGAAATAAATAAATAACTAAATGTAACTAAAGTGTAAATAATTAGAATATAAGATTAATTATAGTCAGCGATAAGACGAAGAAGGAGTCAGTTTGGGTTTGGATTGGGCGTGTGACCTCTAGAAGAAGCGGATGGACCAATGGGATGGTGGCCCATCCCGTGACGGGAAGAGGGCAGATCGGCAGATGGGAAACACCCCACTGTTGAGGTATAAGAATGGCCTACGCACGGCCCGGGAGCGAAGTTACAGAGAGAAGTTGTCGAAACGCAGTCAAAAGCACACAGTTGGAAAACGAGGTCCGGAGGAGTGAGTCGGAGACGAGGTCCGGGAGGAGGAGTTGAACGAGGCTCGGAAGAAGTTGTAAAAAGACAGTCGGAAGCACGCAGTCGCGAAACGAGACCCGGAGGAGTGAGTCGGACACGAGGTCCGGGATAACGAGTGGAACGAAGTCGGAAGCATGAAGTTGTGTAACGAAACCCGGAGGAGTAAGTTGAACACGAGGCCTGGGAGGACGAGTGGAGTGAAGCCGTAAACGTGCAGTTAAAAACAGGAAGTTCTAAACAAGATTCAGAAGTTAAAATTGAAGACAGAATTTGGAAAGGGACAGTTGAAAACAGAAGTTGGGAGTGGAAAGATGAAAGTCAATCTCGGAAGCCAGAAGACGACGTGAGGTTGACCAGCAGAAGCAGATAATCAACACCGGAAACCCGATCGAATGTAATAGACAGTCGGAAGATAGACAGCCCCAGTTCATCGCATTTTATCCAGGAGCAGCCGCCCCGCCCGTTCCGAATAACCAGTCGGATAGCCTGTCGCCGGAGCAGCCGCGGAGCCTGCAGGTAGCCGCCCACGCCGGATGCTCACGGCATCACTTCGCCGACCAGAAGATCCAGAGGAAAATCACAAGATAACCCGAGGTAGAATGAGTTTTAGGTTAAGTTAGTTATAAGTATTTCTACCTGCCCGTGAATTTAAATGTGTGTTTAATAAATGTATAATTTGTGCATTTTTCGTGTATTCATATTCATCTGTATGATTCTTCCTATAACCATGGTACTAATGAAAGCGTGATATATGATGGATGGGTCGCGAAGCGAACATTCCTTTAGAGTGCGGGGTATCGTTCTGATGAGCGATCAGGAGCTGATACTTGTTCGATTAATCATCGATTAATCGAATCATGACTCCTAGACGTTGTCCCGTGTGTATCACATGGCGCCCAACGTCGTATCCCCCATATGTATCAGTCTTATGTTACAATCAATCATCAAGGCCTCCTCGATCTCCTGATTTGACCACTCTCGACTATTTTCTGTGAGGGTACCAGAAAGGAAAGGTCTGTGCCAATAAGCCAACAATTCCATTGTTACAGGACAATTTTGAGACATTCTCACGACTAGTTGAAACTAATTTCTGACATTTAATTATGGACACTTTTAGTACGAATTAATTTTTTATTTCTGCATTAAACAATTTTGATTTTTTATAACTTAATTTCTTTCAATGTAGACATTTTGATTTTTTTCCACAAGTGAGAAAGAGAAATTTTATTATATTAGAGATGAGTAGTAATTCTGGCATTAGGAACCTGCGTATTTCTCATTGCTCACGCTGATGCAGATATGAAGCCGGTGAAGATATGAGACTCACGTCTCACACCTACCACCGTCCTCAATCATCGCTTTTCGAAATGATTCAATTATTTTTTAAGTGGTGAAGGGAACGGAAAAAGACATTTAAACGTTCATTCCTAATATTAGGAAGTAGTGCTCACATTTGAAGTACGTAAAATAAAAACAGAAAATGAAAAATTGTTTTCTCTTAATAACTTTACGTCACAAAAAATCCTCCTGGATACACCTAGTAAGCGTGCCACGATGCGACGATCGGCAAGCAAGTTCGTATTTTATAAGGTGCTCATTTCCTCTTATGAATGAGACGAGCTATCATGAGCCGTTACAGTTATTCACGATGATACAACCGTACCTAGTTTACCCTAGTATGTAGTAATATCATTGTATATAAAAATACGCGGCCGTGAACGGAGAACATCACGCTGCGACCTTATGTGAATTTCAGTCACCCCCAAATCCTCTTTCGGATATATAATATTATTTACTAGCAGATTTTGTCAGATAAGCAATTGGCTTCGCTGATTGATTGCTGCTAGGTCATGCGAGCGGCTATTGTGGCAGCTTCGCGGCCAATGGTGACCGTTAGGTAGTCAGGGCTTTATCGGTTATTGTCGATTGCTTGCTGCTAGGCTCTGCGGGCGACTATTGTGGCCGCTCCGCGGCCAATAGAGGGTACACGGTTAAGGTCTCGTCCACGAGGCTGCGCGGTTAAAGTCTCATCGGCTGTCGCGAATTGCTTGCTCGCTGCAAGGCCTACGGGCGGTTATTATGTCCGCTTCGCAGCCAATAACGGCCGCTATGCGTCCTTAGGTAACCACTGTGCGGTCTGAGTCTCAATAAGACCAATATTTTAATGATAGAGCTTTCTCCAAAATAAACCACACGTAAATTAAATCAAGATGTAATTAAAATTATTCCCGTAGAATCTATATTTACATAATAGACCTTTCCACATAACAAACCACACTCCACCTTAATTCGAACACAAAATGCTATTTGGAATTGGATGAAAAACAATCAAAAATCGCTATTTTGACATCTCGGAGTGCTTAATTCTATGGTTATACCATAGACAGTAGGTACAAATAAGCAAAGATGACATATCATGCATTTATATTTTTTCTTACTCACGGTGAAGACGATGCGCACTTCATTTCAAATTGAATATGTATTTACGTACTGTTATTGGAAATATAAAAGAGAAAACATTGAAGTAATCTTAACCTAAAGATATTAAAAACACATTATTTTGCGCCATGATCGCATCTCACAGTAGAATAAATACGATCAGACGAATGCAAAAAAAATTTTCATCATAATTTTTTTTAAAGAAAATAAGATGTAGATTCTCCACGGAATCTATTAAGATTGTGGGTAAGGGAAACAAGGTATTGGATCATTTGCATTAACTAAAATAAAAAAATGTTGAATTTGTATATTTTATTGTCCTATATCATTAAAATATTGTAAAATAATTTATTTACATTTAACTCATATATTAAAAACTAATCAGATGTGCTACAGAACAAATTGATTGCCGCGGCAAATGCCAAAAATCACAATTTGTAGACTTTAAAAAACGCACAAGCCCGACAGTGGCTCGGCGCTGTTTTATTTGATAACTGCGTCATCCGCACGATTGATCATAAAAATGTTAGCATTATTCTGTACAGCAGTACATATTGCGAGCATCCTAAGTAACTAGAGACCGTGTTTAGCTATTGACAGGTAAGGCGGGACAAATCTCCTCACTTGGAGCTGGCGATCTCCTTCATGCGGTTGAGCGCAGAGCCTGCCTTGAACCACGCGATCTGCTGTTCGTTAAGCGTGTGGTTGAGGACGATCTTGTCCACTTTGCCATTGGATTGTTTAATTTCTGCTTGCAGGGGCTGGAATAAAAACATAAACGTTAATGAGATAGAAGGGGAATCTCGGATTGCCCCGTTAGTGGTTTCACTAACCAGGATAATCGGCAGCTTCCCTAAATCTAAATTCTATCTTGTTTATCAATTACATTTAAAAATTAATGATATTTTGAATTATAGGAAGATTTTGTAAAATGTGAATTTCTATATGGAGATTTTTTAAAAATTATAATTAATTTCACCTCTAAAATTTTAGCAATTGGAATTTAATGAACTAAATATAAACACGACCTCATCAGTATTGTTTTGCGGGTAAGTAAAATGGATTGGTAAACAGATACTAAGCATACCCAAGATGCTCGGTAACAAGTCCAAGATTCACATATTTGGCACCGGTTTTTACAATATTGAGTGCCAAAATATGTTACTATCAATACAAAGGTAATGTAGTAGATTCTGACCAATAATGATGTTGTTTATTTACAACAAATTTTCTAACAACTCCACTTTTCACGGCAACATACATGTATTACGATTTGTTCCAAAATAATCTTATTCAAAAGTATTCATAAATAAGACTATAAAATTACCTTTCCCGGAGCGAGTCCAGCTAATCCCAGGAGTGAGATTTTAGAGTCGGGTTGGACCTTGTCGTAATCTGAAGCGTTGGCGAAGGTCAGAGGAAGCATTCCCTGCTTTTTGAGGTTAGTCTCGTGAATCCTAGAAAGGAGATTAAGTTACATTTAAAACATGGTGCTAAGTCTTGCAGTCCATTTTATATATGCCCATAATCAGCAGTGCTGTCAACTCATGTTACCATAAGAATATTGCATTATTTATAGACAGGCAAGCAGACAGCAATTACAAATTCAAAAATAACTATGCATGCTAGGAATCACAATTAACTTTATATATATATATATATAATAAGATCAATTTTATTGAAAAATATTATTGTTGCTACTGGGATTCGAACTTGGATCTCTTGCAATCTGGGGATGTGCATTAACCGATTATGTTACAGCACAACAGTACATTGATGAGAAATTTTCGAACCTATATGCAACACTTTTCAAATTGGTACATTTATCATTCCATTATTTGAAAGCCATCTAATTGGTTAATGCACGTTCTCCGGATTGGAAGAGATCCAAATTCGAATCCCGGTAGCAACAATAATAATATTTGATAAAATTTATTTTATACGTATATCTTTCTAATTAATACATTTAATTGTATTTTAAAATATCACAGACCTATGTTCTGAATAATTACAACTTTACAATAAGAATGTGTTCTCCTTAATAATAAATATTTTTCTTTAAACATACATAAATTCTTCAATAAAAATTTAATTCATCAGCATTGTAAACGTAATCTGCATATAAATTCTCTGACAAAGTAGGAATGTCTGCATTTTTCCACCGATAGGCGCTGACCTTTTCATAATTGGACATCGAGACAACTAACCGTCAGTCGCTTTAAAATTACTAAGGGGTTTTATTTAAGCTATATCCTCTGACTTCACCTTCAATACTGTGCCGCTGATATTCACTCTTCACTCACTAACTATAGAAAATCATCGATCTAGTGCTTCTTAGATGTTGAAGTTACGTATGTATTGTGATCTTAAATTTACTGTTCCAATAAAGCTGAATGTTGTCCTAAGTAAGCGACATAAATCACTGTCGGTTCTTCAGTTTGATTTTTGTTTTCGCCCCAATCAACCGGCGACCCAATTGAGCGGAATCGACTGCACTTATTTTATCATATTAGCAAAAATATTAATTTTATATTGCGCATATATAGGAAGGGTAAAAATAGTTAACTGTCACAAGGTGTAACCGATTCCGATAATAATCGGACAGAATATAAATAGTACACGGTACAAAATACATATTGTGACCAATCTCTTACCTGGCGAAGGACTTGACGATGATGGCCCTGCCGCCCAGGTGCCGGGGCTCCAGCGCGGCGTGCTCCCTGCTGCTGCCCTCTCCGTAGTTCTCATCACCCACGGCCACCCACTGCACTCCCTTGGCCTTGTAGACTCGGGCCACGTCGGGAACTCCGCCCCATTCTCCCGTCAACTGGTTCTTGATCTTGTTCATTTCGTTGTTCTCAGAGTTTACGGCGCTGAAACAATACGTAATTGAATTGTAATAATTTATTTCAACGATTCAAATGAAAATTTCAATCGGCCCATAATGATGATAATAATGAAGGTAAAGATTATATAGGTGAGAAATTTATTTGGTGTGTCTGTAAATGCACGTTTTGCCACCACTAAGCGGTGGTTACACAATTGTAACAACTTTTATTAATTACATTATGAACTTATAAAAGTGACGTTTAAGTATCGAGTATGTTTAACTTCTGAAGCATTATTCCATTTTTGACAATCATAATATATCACCATCATTATCACAAGCCTATGTTAATCCACTGTAGGATGAAGGCCTCTTTGTGATTTGTCAACAAGTTTCTGATGACCAGGTGTTTGGGTAGTTTGGAATAGTATTGAATCTTGTCAGCCTAGCGTGACATTGTGGTGTTTTTCTATCCCACGGGCACCACCGGATTGCTTGTCATAATGTATAACATTGCAGCAATATCCATTTGCACTGGTCATAAATCTAAGTGATGCGATAAAATAGCAAATCTAAAGAAACCTTTTTTTTTTTAAATGCTACCATTTTTCAAATTTAAAGCTCAACCCTAATAACATAACTAAACTAATTAGTTATTATCAATGTACTATGACAAATATTAATTAATTTGGCTTCACATCAATTATTACCCTGAACAAAATTAACCCGCTATAACGTAAAAATACTAGTATAACAAGAATATCCGGAAACATCAGAATTGATTCTGGCGATCTCACCCGATGAACATATTGTTGGAGATATTGTCCAGATGGCCGCGGTACTTCAGCCAGGGTCCGGCTGCGGAGATGTGGTCAGTTGTGCACTTGCCCTTGACTTTGATGAGGACCGTGAGGTCCACCAGGTCCTTGCCGTCCCATTTGGCGAAGGGGTCCAGCAGCTGCAGACGCTGCGAAGACTTGCTCACGTTTACCTTCACGGCTGAATAGTAAATAGGCATCTATTATAAGAATTTATATTGACTTTATATGTGGCACGTATATATCGAAAATGGGGACATATGTTGCTTAGTAAATAACATAATATATTTGAAGAAGTTAATATTACTAAGAGCGATAGGGACAAGAGGGGTGTGAAAAAGAAGGCTTCTGTGATGTTTGATAAAATAAAGTGAAATTCACGTATGGGTCAACTCACCTGAGCCGTCGGCAGGAGGCGCCTCATAAGTATCTTGGCCGGGATCGAAGCCCCTGGTGGGCAGCTCGTCAGCGAAGGGATCGGACAGCTTGAACTTGCCCTCCACTCCGCTCAACTCATCGGTTAAGGGGTTGAAGTCCAGACGTCCTGAAAGTAATCCAAAGTTAATCTGTAAAGAAATCTATTTTGAAGATAAAAAAAAAATGCATCATTTAAAATATTTCATGAGTTTATAAAATAAAATGACAAGAAAGAGGCTATCGAGCATCATCTCATATCCGGTGTTTGATTTGGGTATAAAAAACAGATAACAGCAGATTTCAAACAGTTTTATTTATGCACGAAGATGTTATTTTATATCAGTCAACACAGCAATCACTATCAGAGTTTCATAAACCTCAAAAAAGGGGGATAACTTACCAGCAATGGCCAGTGCTGTAACCAGTTCGGGGCTGGTGACGAAGGCGTGCGTGGCTGGGTTGGCGTCGTTCCTACCGGTGAAATTCCTGTTGTACGATGTCACAATGGTGTTCTTTTCCCCTTTCTTGATGTCACGTCTGTCCCACTGACCGATGCAAGGACCGCAAGCATTGGCCAAAACCTAAAAAAAAAAAAACATTAAACTTTGCACAAATTGAGAAGGAATATTCCACAACTGATTATAAATGTAGCACCGGAGAATTATCGAAAACTTGCAATACTCACAGTGCCACCGAAATCCCGCAGGGTCTTGGCGATACCATCTCGCTCGATGGTAGCTCTGATTTGCTCCGATCCGGGGGTCACATTGAATGGGATCTTTGACTTCAAACCGTGCTTCATTGCCTAAACATGAGAAATAAATGTATCAGTTAAAAAAACGTAACTTAGTGTAGCGGCAAGGCGTTCACTTAGCAAAAGGTCAAGGTTCAATGATGACAATAAAATAGGCTTGCAAGAGAAAGAAAAATAAAAATGGAGAATTTAAATATTTTTATATAAGCTGTGTATTAATGTTTAACCTACTTCTTTAACGATGCTAGCGCAGCGGCCCATATCCTCGTAGGAGGAGTTGGTGCAGGAGCCAATGAGTCCCACCTTGATGTCTACAGGCCAGTCGTTCTTCTTGGCCGTCTCGCCCAACTTGGAAATGGGATGGGCCAGATCGGGAGTGAAGGGCCCGTTCACGTGAGGCTCCAGGGTCGATAGGTCAAGCTCAATCAGCTACAATGTTAATATATTATTTAATATCAATAGCATTATTGTAAGAAGTGAACTTAAAACACAATTCAGGAATAAGAAAAGATCGGTTAATTGTATTGGGAGAAGTTGCAAAATTTTAAGATATTAAAAATAATCATTGAATGTGTCCAGGCGTATAGAAAACTCTTTGTACAACGTAGGGGTAGCAATTTAAAAAAACAACCGTGGCCAGAGGTCTCATTCAATAACTGATGTAATTTTACATAAATTTAAATACATATATAGAATATAAAAGAGGCTAACCTGATCGTATGGCGCGTTTGCATCAGGGACAAGCAGATTCTTGTACTTGTTGGCTTGCTTGGCCACATCATCCCTGTTGGTGGCCTGCAGGTACTTCTCCATGCGCGGGTTGTAGGGGAACAACTGAAAACAGAAGGCATCATCGATCACATTAGGCAGTAATCAAAGAGTATGTGTTTTAACTAATTTATCCATCAATTGCGACTCAAAATCTGATACTTCTTTAATGTTCTACTGATGTTCATATATGTACACTGTTTTTATTATTTATTATTATATGTTAGAAAGAACCCTAGATCTAATAATATGTGTATTGCGTATACAGCATCCATTATTTTGACTAAAATGTAAATAAAATATTGCCAAGTATTTTCTGCCACAGCACTGTTTGGAAAATAGGTACATACAGTGTTTTACTATTTTGAAAAGGATGATAAAGTTACCACATTTTTTTTGGATAAGAAATTTTTGAGACAATTTTCAGAAAAAATATTTTATTATACAAAAAAAAAAAAAAAGAAGTATACACGAGCCAACGAGGACTATTTTAAGTCGATTTATCAGTGGTTTTGGATGACTATATTTGTTTAGCACGCAAAATGAACTGATAAATTAATATGGAGAGATTCAACAAGGTAGAAGAAACAAGAAATATAGTCACTAAAGAACATAAAAGGAGTGAACAAAATATATTATAATATACAGGGTGTAATTGACCCAGTCCACTATATTTTATGGGTGGATACCTGACTAAAGTACGAGTCGAAAATGTTCAAGGGATATATGCCTAATCTCAACCATGTCAGAGATATAATCATTTTAAAAAAATTTGCAATTATTTCGGTTAATTAAAATATTTTATTAATTCCAAATTACACATTGAATGTAAAAAATTAATAGTGATCAGATTTTGAGCGGTCAGATCATTTTTGTTAGATGATTTAGGGCCTGAAGCAAAGATATAAGAAATTAATAATTTAACAATTTCATAAATATTTATTTCAAAGTACGTGGATTCTAAGCGTAACATGATTTTCAAACAATAATATTTTCTGTAATGGTGCAGAATTTGCACATATTCCTTGAATATTTTTAACACGTAATTTAGTCGGATATCCACCCGTTAAATATTGTGGACTAGGTTTGTTACACTCTGTATAAATAGATATTGAATTTAAATACATGCATAGATGTAAAAAAAAAAGTGTGTATATATAATTTATATTTAGATAGTTTAAATTATTTTCTGCAGGAATCTGATCATGCATCACCTACCTTCGATATACTGTAATTTTAAATTAATTTTCCTAAGTAAAAAGGTGCATCTTGTGCTCTGAAAAATACAGTATGCTAAAAACTATAGCTAACTGAATTGATAAACAAAGAATTAAAGTAAAAAAAACTGTATACAAATGGAACAAGAATGTAAGAACAGAAGAAACGAATGTCAAGAACCTATGAAAAAGATGAAAACTGAGAGGACTCACGCTAGTGGTGGCTCCGATCTCAGCGCCCATGTTGCAGATGGTGGCCATTCCTGTGCAAGAGATGGAGTCGACTCCGGGTCCGTGGTATTCCACGATGGCCCCGGTGCCTCCCTTCACAGTCAGGATGCCGGCCACCTTCAGGATGATGTCCTTGGGACTGGTCCATCCGGAGAGTTTACCTAGGGGAGCAAATAATTGTCAATCTTTAAACAATTTTTGGAAACAGCGATTCAGTTAGTTGATTATATATTTTATTTCTTTCTGCAGCCATACAGGATTGTAGAGATTGTATTTTAAAAAACATTGAGGTTACACATATATGTGGGTTTCTTACATTCAAAGTAACTTACAATATAAATTAATCTATATTTTATTCGCAAAAAAAAAGTTGTTTAATGTTGACAGTGTTCTTTTTTAATAAATATTAACACAAATGTATTACAGAAGTAAAAACTTAATGGAATACTTATAAATCATATCGAGCCGTGATTGGCAGAATATCTTAACTGTCAATTTTAACCAAAATATTTTTAATGAAGTGTATAAAATTGCTGTATGCAGTAATGATCAGGAACTAGCTAAGATTTTTTTCTAACAAGCTAGAAGGGTGTGGGAGAATAGGACTGCGGCAGTAGAACAACGTCACAGAGGATTTGACTAACTTGGGAGAAATTTTACTGACAACTGTGATCTCTCCGGGCTTATGATGACATAGATTATAATGTTTTGCTGATCGATCAGGACTCGATGTGTAAAGATTTTATTATTTTAAATTTATAATAAAAATATTACATCTATATAAATACAAATTAAATCATTTGTTTTTTTAATTTAAAAGGCTCGATGAATCTTAGGTCCCACAAGGTTTATGATTTCGATATACCAAATGTATACAAATATCCCCATAAAGGTTTGTTTTTTATGAGCAATAACCCTTCCTTATCCCTTTTTCCAGCAAATAGCCAAAAATCACTTTGGGTACCAAAACGTGCAGTACATCATTAATTATACGTAACTAATCTAATAATAAAATAATTGGAATGTATTCTTCATGCCAAAGCATGCACATACATGGCACATACTTGAATGGCAATATTATTTATAGGTATGTCTTCAATGTGTATTTACGTCTGTTTGTGCTACATAAATTGTCAAGTGAATTCAATACAAAACAAACATTAAGATGTTTGGACAAGTGTTTTTGTCTAGTAGTAGCTGGGAAATATACCCGATCCAGCATCCAGACAAGTTATTAACAATACACTAACGCATACAACAAATCATCAATTTTAGTTAGTCCACTGATCTTTGATGTGACTTAATAATTATCTTATTTTTTATAATCACACGTTTGTACATAAAGTATGGAAAACGAATTAGACAAATCTTGTGTAATGCAATATACAATACAATTATATCAAAAACCAGGTAATGTGCCCCACGCCAAACAAGTTGTAATGTAAACAAACGGTGTCTTGTTGTGACTGCAAAATAATTACAAATAATATTATGAATTGGACATATATCTGCTGTGTGAGAAAAGATTATTAATGTAGAATTTAAATGCTAATTTGTAGTCATTAAATTGTTTTATCGGCTAATAGACATAAATAATTAGTAATAAGATGAAAATTATGTAAACAATGAGTAATTAACAACATAAGTACATATTACTATTCAGTATATCACATAATATATGTTTGATTCAAATCTTGTCATTCACTATATAACTGCATAACAAATTTAGCTCTACCGATAAAGTTGTTAAAATTTCTATGTATTATTAATATGCAGTTTGAAGTATTGAACTGCCAAGTTTTAATGTACACCCCTATATCTATGTAAATTACAAGTCAAAAATCATTGTTCATACTTGTATTTTATGTCAAAAAAGTCAGCGACGACGGTGCCATACCACGCCGTAATGACAGCACCATATAATGATGCCGTGAGAGCTGAGTTCTCACTTTCCATGGCTTTAGTAATATTTAATTGCCCAATAAATTACGAATTTAAATTAAATAAGTACTTGTCTATGCCTCATCGCTATCTCAGTTTATCACTGTTGAACCAAGATGACAACTGTATCATCTTGAACACGAATGATGAACCGATACATAGAGGTCTTTCAGCATGGCTAATCTATCTTACCTATTTAATAAAGTGTTAAAGATATGTATATTGACACTTTCTGCACTTACAGAAGACAGATCACTAGCGCAATTTATATGAAATAAACTACGGTATAAAGAAAAAAAAATTTTTTTTAAGCAATATTTGAATATGTCCAAGAACAAACAATTACTGGATTTTTACCTACAAAGGCTTACTTATTAAACAAATATCAAATATCTCACAGAGACAAAGTTATTTTTGGTTATATTTAATGGAAAATATATGGAAGTATGGGGTAATTTCAGGGCTTACGACCTATGTTCGGCTGGCTTAAGTGATATTGCTTTAAAATAATTAAAAAAAAAAAATTGATTCTCAGAGATAATATATACGCTGTTTAAAAAAAGGAAAAATTAATTATGAAATTTGGTCCATAGATAGCGATCATGTAGTGGTACACAAAGCGAGTCCACATATTTACATATACACAACTTTCAAAAATTGAATAAATGTGAAGATGGCAGGGTGAGAATTGGTGAACGTTACTTAAGACAGCTGAAGACAGGTCACAAGCCCTGTAATTATCCCATACTTCCATATAGCTTCTATTAAATGTAATAAAAAACAGCTTTCTCTCTATGAGATATCTGATATTTGTTTACGTGTTTTATACTTCGATGGGTAGGCCTGGTATCGTAGTTTGAATATAAGCATTCCATTTATGTAAATTTAAAACAGGAACAAAACCGAAACTGCTTCTGTTCAGAGACGTTTTCGGTATAGTATTTTTCGTTGTATAGTATTTTTCGGATTATCAGTTGTGATACAGTTTTGGAGGCTAGACAGCCGAGTTTTCACAAGATTCAAGACAGCAGGGAGAGCGACCATCGGTAGAAGAATCGGGGAGTAACAGTACAGCGTCGATAAAGTTGGTGTATTTTCATTTACATAGGTTGGATAGATATATTCATTCAATAAACCAATTAGGACTAGCTATCGAAGGTAATTACGGGAACAATTTTTCTTCTCGCTTTAAAAAATTCTAAATGTCAAACGCCAAACAAGTCACTCAAAATGAATGTTTTAATAACAGTTAAGACATTCAAGTGCTTTTTATTGAAATTGTTTATAAAGATATCTTCCGAAACGATTAAATTACGCTCAACACACGACTACTGGCACTAATAGTGGGATGCTGACCATCACAAATCAGTAAACTGATGTCAGAATAATATGTTAAATATTAAGTAAATATTTATTTGCTCTCCTTAAGAATAGTAGCTCAGAGACACATGACACACTGCAGTATTCATGACATGTATTTACTGGCACTTTTACCAGAGTAGAATCTAAATTAATTGTAAAACACAATGTACAGCACGCATTGAGGTCAATAGCAATAATGAACAGTGCACTCGGTAGCATACACGAGTGCCGTTGTGAATTAAGTTAAACGCAAACAAAGTGATGGATTAATCCGAAGACTGGAGTGATACCGAGTCAACAGATAAGATATTGTTGGAAATTATGTATTGCAGTTGTGATAATATTATTGGGGCTTTCAAAAGAAAAACCATTTTATATTTGTAATATTTGCCCGACTAGGTTAGAGATAAAGAGATTTTATTTTTATTTCACAATAGAATTGGTTTTATCTTAAATATATATATACCTTATTTTATATACTCGATTATTCGAGGTTGCATTAACTGGGTTACAGATTAACCGAGGCAGAAAATAACATTTTGACGTATAATTTACAATTTAAGAAAACAATTTTTCATTTGCCCGCATAAAATAATACGGAGACAAGGACACACATAGGTATGGTGAAAAATTCTATGTCCAGATTTTACAAAATATGGAAAGACTGCGGTACACATTCTATATTTAAGTATTGTGTTGGAATCAAGAGAAAGAAGACTTGAGATGCGGTGCTGGAGGCACATGTTGAACATACCGTGGGCAGCGAGATGCACAATTGTCTCCATTTCGCAGGAGCTGAACATCGAGGACAGACCCTTGACAGCTTGTCTAAGATGAATCCTTAAATTTTTGCTTGTTATAAGTTATAAGAGCGTGAGTTCACTAGTCTCTTTTTAGAGTTTTGAAATAACATGGTGCTACATCCATTGCATGTACTCAGTACTATGCGTAGAGAGGTATGGGGAAGGGGGTGAAGTAAAGCTGAGCGACCAATGCGGTCAGAATGCGTCAAAACTAACCATATTAGCGCAAACACAACTGAACTGCATTCAGATATGAGCTTATGATTGAACATATCGCTGAATTGACTGCAGATGTTCTTAACGAGGAAGAAATACTCAAAACTGTTTTAGAGGAGCACACCGGCCCCAAGAAAAGTACAATGACGAAGGAGACCTAATAACAGCGTATTCAATCCTTGAAAGCCTGCAACTGGCTAATAAACTTGGAAATTATTTTATAACAAATGATCACAATGTAGAACAAGCTATACAATTTCAACAAGATTTAAATGTATTTTTTTAAATTTCTTCTTTATTAGATATATATATTCATTTTAATTATATTTTTTGCCAAACAACATGCCAATTTTACGGCAAGGATTGACTTTTACATAGTTAAACATTTTTTTTTATAAATAAAAAATATCAAGAGGGAATAAATTAGATAAGGAGATATTAAATGAATTGCTTTGACTGCTTGCATGGCTCGTTACCAAGAGTCATACAAGGAACTCACAAAAAAACACAATGATCGATAACAGAATTTTTGTTTAAACCCAGTAAACCTAAAAATTTGGAAAGAAATATTACACAGGCACTGGATATCTCAAGTGATGAAAGAGATGTACCAAATGTGCGTAAACGGGTTCGTCAACTGTCTGATAGTGAATAATCTTTGTTACGAATTTTTGAAGAAAATTTTTTTAAATAAAATTAAGATACAATAATGAATTAGATTATTTAATAGTCTGAATTGATTTTTATACAAGAAATCTATCCATCATCCATCAAACGTCAATTCCTCCCCCCCCCCCCCCGGATAATAGAAAATCAACTGTATAGGAAAAATCCAAGTTATTTTCACGTCACATCATGATGTCAACATTGTTGAGTCTCTTGATATACGGCATACGCGGATAAAATAAATTAGACAAGATACGTATCATATTTCACACATTACATGGTTCGTGAACTGTAACGACTTAATGGTGTACGTCGATTGCGTGTTTTGTATAATGAGATCTTTCAAAATATTCCTAAAAACCTTTGATAAAAAAACTAATTCTGTTAACAGAATTAACAATAAAAACAAATTAAGAACAGACAACCCAACAATTTTACCTGTCAGCTTGACGCCAATGACCTTGGGGCATTTGAGTTCCCATGGAATGTTAGCCATCACGTCGACAGCATCAGCACCGCCCACACCTGGAACAAGTGTCAAAAATACATCAGTGTAATGGACATTCATCAGATCGTCTAATGTGAATCCATCAAAAGAAAGGTATTACTCTTTGGAGTTTTTAAAATTATTTATTATAAATGATATCATTTTAAAATTAACGAGCACACGAATGTCAATTAGATATCTTTCTACATCATTTGTATATTGATAAAAAAAACTGAGGCAAGACATAATTATATAGAAAGTCAAACTATTGTGACATATTATTCTTATCAGATTTGAATGAATTGTGATTGAAGGCAGACATAATAATAATAGATAAGTATATAATTTTATTTATTGTCAATACTCAAGGACACAAGATAATGTTGTGCTTTAGAGCAGTGTTTCCCGAATGGTGTTTCTAGGGTTCCGCAAGATAAAATTGAAGATTCCACAATTTAAAAAAAATCTTTACACACAACATTGTAGGTACGTTTACATCTGACAGATTAGATAATATCTAACGGAAATTGCCTATTAGAAAATGCAAAATGACAGATCTTTTACGATTTACATTTGGACAATGTTACTTTCAATTTAAAGGTATTTTACTTTGACCAAGAAATTTTATCACCTGTAGCAAATATTTTTTTGCGGTATGGTAAAAATATTTAAAGAGTTTTGTTATGTTGGTTTTGTGACTAAATTTAAATTTGGGAATCACGCTTTAGTGTTCTTAGTATCCATAATTACATTTAATACTGATTACAATATTCTTTCCACACAGACAAATATTATTGAACAAATAATTTTTAATCTAATCTGATTATTGTATTCTTGAACCTGCCCTGTCTAAATTTATTTACTCAGAATTTTTTATCATTTTGAACATGTGATAAATCAAAAATTAAAAAAAGAACCATGGCAAAGTTATTTATTTTCCATAACCAATTTATAAAGAAAGATTTTGTTTTTAGAAGTTAATAATTAAGTAGCCAATTAGATTTAGAAAGATGTTCAGAAGTCTTGTGGAGTGTATGCAAAGATGAGATGTTAAGAGTTAAGTGCGGTGGGAGCCATGATTTTAAGCATCGACTTTTACTGACAAATCTCTGAGACAAAAATCTCACTGACACATACGCACCATGAAAATCAGAAGTGTTGACAAAATACAATCAAATTCATGCAAAACGGCTAAAAAATTACACATTTTGAATCAAACTGTGTAAACATAGTTTGAGAACCTTTGATAATGCGTTGATAAATTTGAACACACTTACCAATACAGAGACAGCCGAGACCGCCACCATTGGGAGTGTGAGAGTCCGTTCCAATCATTAACAACCCCGGGAAAGCGTAGTTCTCCAGGATGATCTGATGAATGATTCCAGAGCCAGGTTTCCAGAAGCCGACTCCGTATTTGGCACCAGCGGACTCCAGGAAGTCATACACTTCCTTGTTGAGCTCCTTGGCGCGGCTAAGATCTTTTTCACCGCCGATCTGAGCCTCGATCAAGTGATCGCAATGGATGGTAGAAGGCACGGCCACCTTGGGCAAGCCCGAGGAGATAAACTGCATCATAGCCATCTGAGCGGTAGCATCTTGCATGGCCACGCGGTCAGGGTTGAGCCGCAGATAGCTGGTGCCGCGTATAATCTCCTGTATGGTATATATTATACTTAATTGAATCAATCACAAATGGATTTCAGAAATGCTAAATAGTATATTAAAATAAATCGATTTTCTTGGTGTACAAAATATAAATGTTAAAGGAATAATCAATAATAATTATCCGGCATATTGTCAGTAAATGAGAAGTACACAAAATTATACAGGGCTAACACTCATCTTATAAAAATTAATTATCTTTTAGAAAAAGTTAGTTAAATCAATGATAACTGAAACACTGACCTGGTTTTTGGGGTCATCAATATGGGAGTAAAGGACCTTTTCTGACAGGGTTAAAGGCCTGTTCAGTCTTTTCTTAATGATTTCCAAATTTTTGGTCAATTTCTCGTAGGGCAAATATGCAGTTTTGTCGAATTTTGACATCGCAACCTGAAAAAGCAAACATTATAAGGGTTAAACATAAAAGACGTAGAATATGGTCCGGTGATTACATAACACCATAACTTTGATATTTTTCGGAAAAAATGCACAAAAACCCGACCTGGGCGGCCGCGGCCGACAGCGGGGACACGCTGAAACATCTTTGCTGGATTTCTGCTAAAGCAGCCTTCGCCTGTCCACCCTGAAAATATTAACAACAGTGGTACTGTTACGCAAGATCGGAGATGTTGAATAAAAAGTCAAATAAAAAAGTAAATAAATGACATAAAATGTGCAAAATCGCAATAATCGACAACTCGACGAATGTACATCTAATATTTCAACGCAATAATACAATAATTATAACATACACACGACACTAAATATAAAAATAGCGGCACAAAAAAATAAGTCGTAAATAATGTCGAGAGCGGCGATATTCAATAATCTTAACACTTTTATTTAAAAATAGACTGCACTATTAAACAACTGCGTAATAATATCGGTATTAAGACAATTTGCCGTGGCGAAAATCATTTACGATTATTTTGTCAAAGAAAATAAGGGAAAAACTATTCAAAAATTGATCACTTACTTGGCGATGCAAAACTCGCATACAGTGCGCCATGGTTGGGATAGACGAGAGACAAGTTTAAAATAACAAAAAATTTAGTTAGCCAATGCCATGAAAATCTCACGCAGCTGGCCAAAATCCAACCCAGAGAAAAATAATCTAAGAACTGAGAATTTCCTGAAGAACGACTTCACGATTGTTCACGATGCACTTGTGCGCATGCGCACGTGTAAGGTGAATTTTTAGGATTGCCAGTGTAAATAAATAATTTTTATTGAAAATATTTTCCTGTTCGTGTAGGCTCTTGTTTCTATTCTTAAGCTATACATATTTTCACGTAACATCTTTTGTATGATGATATTACGTTGTTGATATACTATTGTTGTGTCTACACATATCTTATCTATAATAAATAATAAATACATATTGCCGACTGCGCATAGCTCTTGAAAGTAAACGGAAATGTGATTGATTTAACTTATATTTTTATATTGACCAAAATATTTTTTAAAGGAGATTGGGAATAATGTTAGTTGCATAAATTTCATCCAGAATCATAGATTTTCACGTCTTTCAAATAATAGTAATAGGGAGACAAGGTGAGTCGATATAGTTAGTGATTTCGATGCAGTCGATCCATAGCAGAATAATTAAATAAAGCTAGTCATTTTCTGTAGAAATAGGCAGTGAGTATTTATATATATACAGGGCGGCCTAAAAAAGTGAGAACATTTCGTAACACATTAATTAATTAATTAATTCTTAATTAAATTTTTTTGCACAATTTTTAGCTAATCAGAAATCATCAAAACACCCCATATCGCATAATCGAATGGATTTAAATCTGGGCTGTTCGGTGGCCTCATGCCTGGGTCGATGAAATTAACATTCTCACGACGAAGAAAGTTGATTGTATTTCTGACTGTGTGAGATGGAGCTCCCCATCCTGCCGTAATGTCAAGCTATACTCCAGGTTTTGTTTCAAAACTCTTTGATCATTTTTCTAGCACCCCAATGTTTTTCAATTTGCAAATTTCTGATAAGAATACGGTCGTCTTTTGCAGTGATTTTTGTCACTCTGGGCAACAATTTGAAGAAAACAAATATAAACAATGGGAAAATTAATAATAAAAGATGGCGATCGGAAATTGTCGAAATGAAACGTGATATAGGTAAATAAACTATTTATGCTATTGTTAATATAGTTAAACTGATTTTGATATAATTATATCACATTTTACGAAATGTTCTCACTTTTTTGGGCTACCCTGTACAAATAAAGAGTATAATAGCACACATTTCTGAATTAACACACAACTATCCCCTTATCTGCATTTATGTGTATGTATGTATGTATTCTCATCAGGCGTGCTCGTCACGAGGTGAAGCTACTAACAAGATTGTTTTCCAGTATTTGGTTTATCTGGTCATGCCAGGTCGTTCGCGGACTTTCCCTATATCTGGTATACTTTTTTACCATCGTCTCTTTCTTTCGTTTCACATGACCGCGTAAATACTTCGATAGTTAGACCTGGGTTTTCTATAGATAATGTTGAATACAGTAATTCAATCTATGCAAATCCAAAATACACCAAGCTTTGTAAACCTGGGCTGGTAGACGCCGATGTCGCTCTCTTTGTAGTCTGGTGGTCCTAAACCTTTACCATACCGTGATATAAAATATTCGTACGTCAAATGTGTTACCGTAAGATATGTAGCGATCGGAATTTAAATCCGTAATCTCAGTCGCATCGACGCTAGCGATAACGCTGCCGGCTGTTGCTACAAGTCTGGCTCTAGAATTCACCGCTAGGCAGTCTCTCCAGTTTCATCGTTTCACAACGGCGGTCTTGCCGGCTCGCGCGCCGAGCAAGACCGCCAATTCGCTTCATTTCATTTCATAACACGTGCACCTTCTACATCTTCATTCATTCCTTGCATTCGATCTGTCTTCCTTGTTTTTATCATACTGTCATAATAAACTTCAACACGCCAATCACATTTATTTCATTTAACCACCGTACTAACTCCCAAAGATATTAGAGTTCTATTATCCTTTGAAATGTGAAAAAATGGTTAATGCCATATATATTAAGCATTAAATATAAAAAAATGTATATAATATTATAATGTGGACCATTCATTAAGTCCTGTATAATACAACTTTCCTTTTTATCTATCTTTCTTTAATTAGTGAGAAAGAGACACCATTATATTCGTATGTTTGGGATTTCTTTCTGTCTCGACACAAATGGTTGTCAACGTATTGAATTGAAAGATAATTATTTTTGTAGGATTCGCCTTACATACTTGATTTTTCACTAAACATTTTTAAACATAAATACTTTCCTTCAATTTAACTAAAATATGAATTACACGTTGCGTGTATTTACCGAAATATTACAGATTTAATTAGAGCGGATGGTTTGGGAAGAGTTAACTCTGCTGGCCAGCCTCCGAAATTTTCTTACAACCAATAATCCGTAAATATATAATACAAATGTTTTTATATAAATAAGTCCGTCCGAACCGAAAAACTGTATCTTTCCAGAAGCAGCTTCGCTTTTGTTTTCTATTTTTAAATCCACACAAATAGAATACACATATTCAACATTTTATACCAGGCCTACCAAAAAAGTGCGCAAACATTTTTTATTGTCACTATTGTGTTAGATGTTAGATTCGTATCATTATTTTGAATGCTTTCTGAACTATTATTTTGTTGAAAAATTTAATTATGCTAGTACCTACTTACCATACTAGTTATAATAAATATATAGGTGTTTGTTATATTTTTTAACTACCTATCAAAATTCTTAGGTAAATTCTCAAAAAAATGAGATTGTAAAAAATATTAATTTCTCTTCATGTGTTGGTGTTATTTTTACAATGACATATCTTATAAAAACCATAGAAACGTATGAATATTGCATGTAGGTATGCTCCATAGATAAGTATGCTCCATGCTCCATAACAATTAATAGTGTTATGGTGTTTATACTTATTTAAATTTTATTTTAGAAGTAAATAAAACACATTATTTAAATTGAGCAGAATAGTATATTCAGTAGACGCTTCGATTTTACTGTACACAGCAATATCTTGTAGCACTTTGCGATTGCAGCATCGCAACAGTTGGGAACCACTGACTTGGATCAAGACAAAATAACATAATTCATATTTCAATATTAATTTTATAATAAGAATATACGGTTAATTAAAAACAGCTTCACAGAAAATAGTATTTGAATCTATAATTACGTACGTATTATTGGTATGCTACTGTATGTTATATTCCGGCTACCTATCTTCTTATACTTCTTACTTAATACTATTAATATCTACTTACTTTACAGCTTAAAGAAGTAGATGAAATTATACAAGTTAAATTGATACCTACATATTATTATTGTATTTGTTTCTGTTTTCACCTTGAGTAATGTCAGGCCGACGAACTCAGTTACTTGGAAGCCCACTTGAGATATCAAGGGTCGGTGTTTAGGTTAACCAGCGGGTTCAATGAACCCATCAAAATTGTTGGGACTAAAATCTTCCCTTAAAACAAATTGTATAAAAGGATTATAGATAATAAAAGGCCCAAAGCCATAGCTAGCAAGTCACTGTGTTTTGGGTATCGGTCATGAGAATTTCTTCTTAAATAAATTCATTAATTTTTCTTGCGAAGTGTACAAAGGATGCACTTCTCCTTTTAATTCGGCACTACGCTGGTGCGAGAAATATAAATTGTATACCCTTTTATCAGTTTCCGCATTTTCTGTCTTTGGTCATCTACCGTAGACATTACAAAACATTATGCAGCGAGCAGCGACAATTCGTCTCGATGATACGCGTCTCGAGCGCGCACGGTTAGATGTCGCTAATAGAATATAATTTAAAAAATTAATCAGTATCGCTGACCCCGGTAAATTATATTTCTCGCGCCAGCGTAGTGCCGAATTAAAAGGAGAAGTGCATTATTTGTACACTATGCAAGAGAAAATAATGAATTTATTTAAGAAGAACTTCCCATGATCCTTTGTTCTCGGTTAATATAAACACTTTTTGTTTTAAGGGAAGCTTTGATGGGTTCATTGAACCAGCTGGTTAGCCTAAATACCGACCCTTCGTATCTCAAGTGGGCTTCAAAAAAAAGTAAAAATAGAAACGATTACAATGATATTTATGTAGGTGTGAATTGAACTATTATAAGTTAGTAGCTAGTAATAGTAATATAAGTAATAGTATGAATAGGCAAGCGGAATATAATAAGCATACTAAAAGTACTCCTAATTATTAATTAGTGAATTTAAGTAAAAATGTAGCATTTAGGAACATTGTTTATATAATCTATTATATTATACTTACACACTTTGTTCGTGCATTATAAAAAATAATTAATATTTTCTATTAAAAGCTGATACGATCTGTCAATTTATAAATAATATTATTATGGAAGGAAAAAATATATCCATCGAATAAAATGACCTGGTAAAAATAGTGACGTAATTAAAAAAAATTGGGCCCCAATGCAAAATGGAAAAAAAAGAGTTCCGTACATATATAATATATTGGTCACATATAAAAAAAATACCTAGAATTTTTGATATGTAGGTACAACAGTGCAATGCTCATTTACAAAATATATTATTAATTTAACTTTTTAGCAGTTTTAACCTTTTTCATACGGTGTTAAATAATAACGCGCGTTTCGGTGTCTTGGAATGTGTAATTATTATATTAGATAAGATACTTATTTTCATCTAACTATTTAATGGTTTAAACATAGAAGGAATTGGAAGTAATAAAACGAAAATAATAAATATTAAATAAAATAACAATCACTTTATATGAAACCACGAAATTTATTGTATATCAACCGGTTTCATTTAAATCAAGCTTCATCAGGACGTATACAAAACTAATCATAAATACAAAAATAGTGCACTTATATGGCATGGCACTTATATGGGTGCATGGATTTGGAATAGCAATTGACAGAATCCTACTTTAACCTTTAATAGAAATAATTATTTCTTTTAGTAATTGGGTGAAGGATTTTCAAACAATAAATGAATCATGTTCAGTCATAAAGAGTGTTCTTGAAAACCTACATACATTTTTTACATGGGTAAGAAAGTATTATTTTACGTTAAAACTTAAACTTTAAAAACACTATTAATAGTAGTCTAAAATTACAAATAAATTCAAGGTAGGGTAGTATAAACGACGGATTTATTTTGTCTAAAGGCGTTGGTTAAACGAAAGTATATTGTATATGATTGTGTAATGTCAATGGTAATAATAGCATAACTTAAATCTATACCTACTGCACGCCACTGTATATATATATATATATATATATATATATATATAAATATTTATTTATTTAGGAAGCCCCTTTATCCATTTTGAATTGGGTCCCAATTTTTGTAGTTATGCCACTGGGTGAGGTCAAATGAAAAGAAATAAGTATTTATTTTGTCTATTGTGTGCATTAACAAGAATTTCATTAAAACAATTGTTGGTTTCATGGCCGTCGGATGATATCAGATTTTACGTCAGATTATTCTGTTGTGGGTCTGTTTTGTCGTAGCCGACTGCCAGTGAAGATATGTACCTAATGAAATAACACAGTAAGTGAAATAACAATCTACGTTTTATTTCACGGCCGTCACTGCTGATCAAAAATGAAAAATGTAATAATAATAATATTTACGTTATTGCCAGGTTGTAGATTACTAAATAATAACATGGCTATAAATAGTTATGGTATAAAATAAGTATTTGTTTTGTGATGTACTTAGTCATAATTGCACAGTACGGCCTGGTGACCACCGGTGTACACCCACACTTGCTGCGAATTTAGGCCGTATTTAGCCCCGCCTACGTATTGAAACTGACCGAACATAATACAGGCATTGTTTGCCAAACTATCCTTATCCGGTCAAACATTTGTATTCAAAGGTTTTTATTTCACATTCGATCTTTGTAAGTACAGAATAATTTAATAATGTACGTTTAGTATTATATGTATGCCAATGGCCCGTATCCACAATGATCTCTCAATGAGACTTTGATCTCTAAGCAGTGCCGGCCCTAACTTGTGTGGCGCGCTTGGGCGAAATTTTTCTGGACGCACCTTATCTCGATTTAAAAAAAAACGATGGATCTGTTAACCATTTTCTTAGTTATCTTATATACAATGTCCTTCTGCGACCAGACCCTCTTTTTCGTGACTCGATCTTGCGTCAATAAGAAGGAGAGTGTTGTGTTACATATATCTAAGTTTCGCTTTACATGAGCAAAATATTCAAATTCTCGAATCTTCATTGATTTCTTAGCACATTTCCCAGTTGTTTCTAAGATGAGTTTTTCGGTCAGTCTTTTTTAACGGCACCCCATAAGCTGTAATTATTATGATACTGGAGAATTAGCTGCCGTTCTCCAGGGCAACACTCCAGCGGAGACGTTTGTGATGATATTTGAAGAAGCAGACGGTTCTTTTGGATCTGAAGCGCTCCTCAAATCTCTAAGAGAAATCTCATCCGTGGATACGGGTTACAACGCGGAAAGATCGCTAATAAATAGTAACAATGTTTTTTGGAAAAAACCTTTCCGAAAAAACCTTTCCGGAAAAACCTTTCCGAAAAAACCATTCCGAAAAAGCTTTACGAAAACTATTTCATCACTTAAATTGGAAATTTAATCTGTAGTCTTTTACCCGTTCTAAGACTGGCGTGCTGCCTTAATCCTGATTTTAAGCAATGGCCCACGCCTACGATATTCGCAATCTACATAACACTGGCGTTAGTGATTTGCACACATTTTATTTCATTCCATAATATTAACAAGTAAAACTTGGAAAGACTTTAGAATGGGAGAAAATCAACAATTTTATTGTCGTGTTTTATTATTGTGTATTTAAAATCAATTAAAAATATTTTTTCATTATGTAATCTTCTACTTTAGGCGATCTGCGTCCAATGTTGAACATAAGACCAACTATTTTCGCCTTTCACAAATATATATCAATTTTACCCCATAACTTCATCTTATTCCATCTTGCTGATCATTATATAATGTGGGGCAAAATTGGAAGCAATACAACAAAACATTAGACAAGAAGCTATGGAAAGCTAGAAAGGGAAGACCTGAATTCAACAACGGACTTGATATTCTTAGGACTGACACAATTGTGTAATAAAAATATATTGAGTTCCCTTAACCCTTCCCAAACCATGCAGTAACACAGGTCTACCATTATAATTAAGCCTGTAATATTTCGCTAAATACATGCAACATATACTTAACATTTTAGATAATCCTAAAGAAAACATTAGCGCTTAGGAATGATTAGTGAAAAACGAATTTTGAAAAGGGAATCATACAAAAACAATTATTTTTTCCATTCAATCTGTTGTAAAATTAATACGTTGATAATATAATTGTCTCTTTCTCACTAATTAAATGAAGAGAAATAAGAAGGAAGGAAAGATTTAATAAATGCTCTAAATTATGTTATTAATAATTTTTTCAAAATTGTATGCTCAATATTTAGAATAAATTCGTGCTATTTAAGCTAATAAAACATTTTTTCTAACAGTTTTTACGGTAACACGAGTTGACAGCATGGCTGCGTTCGGGTATTTTATATCACGGTATGGTAAAGGTTAATATTTGAAAACAACTCTCGTGAGACTTCATAATTCTACCCGCCTTGAGCGTCGGTAATAAACATAAATGATCCTTGATAATGTTGGCAGTATCACAGAGAATATGTGGGGTGCACGACTAGTATGAACATTTTGGAGACCACTAATCATTGTATTTAACCAATCTCCGAACCAAAAAGCAGCAGAATAAATAATACCCGCAGAAGACAACATATTATTACTACAACCGTGAAAAACATATGCGCCTATTATTATAATGATTTTTAAACGAAGCTTTAATTGTTTTTATTGGGAGTATGCATTAATTCATGCGGTTTTCTAAAAGAGGGCGTTACTAGTATTATTTCGCGCCGTGTTCATCCGTGACTATATTCATTTGAAAGCTACTGTCATTGCGCGTCTTTTTCAGTATATGTCATTTGATTGAAGTGTAAACAACATTTTTTTCTATTCATTTGAACATGTCGAACTTTGTGCCAGAAAAAGTGTTTTTGCGGGGAGTTCTTCTTCATTACTTTAACATGAAGAAAAGTGCTACCGAAAGTCATCGTATTTTAGTAGAGGTTTATGGTAACCATGCTCTAGCTGAAAGAACGTGCCAGAAGTGGTTTGCACGGTTTAGAAGTGGCGATTTCAACTTAGAAGACAATGAATGACCCGGACAGTCAAAAAGGTTTGAAGATGAAGAATTGGAGGCATTGCTTGATGAAGATGCGTGCCAAACGCAAAAAGATCTTGCAAAATCATTGGGAGTTGATCAAGCAACCATTTCCAGACGTTTAAAAGCATCGGGATTCATCCAAAAGCTTGGAAACTGGGTGCCGTATGAATTAAAGCCAAGAGACATCGAACGCCGATTCTGCATGTCGGAAATGTTGCTTCAACGCCACAAAAATAAGTCATTTTTGCATCGGATTGTCACTGGTGATGAAAAATGGATTCATTACGATAACCCCAAGCGCAAGAAATCGTATGTGAAGCCCGGCCAACCATCAACATCCACGGCAAAGCTGAATATCCATGGCGCCAAGGTAATGCTCTGTATTTGGTGGGATCAGAAGGGTGTGTTGTATTATGAGCTGTTGAAATCGGGTCAGACGATCAAAGGGGACCTCTACCGAACACAATTAATTCGTTTGAAGAGAGCGATTGCGGAAAAACGACCAGAATATGCAATCAGACACGAATCCATAATTTTCCATCATGACAACGCTCGGCCACATGTTTCAAGACCGGTTCAAAACTATTTGGAGAACAGTGGGTGGGAAGTTCTACCTCACCCGCCTTATAGCCCAGACATAGCCCCTTCTGATTACTACTTGTTCAGATCAATGCAGAATGCCCTCACCGGAATACGCTTCACTTCAGAACAGGGTATCAAAAATTGGCTTGATTCGTTCTTCACCACCAAGCCGGAGAAGTTCTTTTGGGATGGAATCCACAAAATGCCAGAAAGATGGGCAAATGTTGTAGCTTCTGATGGACAATACTTTGATCATTGAGTGTATAACCATTTTTTCACAATAAAGCCTTAATTTTCGAAAAAAAAAACGCATGAATTAATGCATACGCCTATTATATTGCAGATTTAGTTATCGAATGTGACAGGCCTCCATGGGTGGTTATGTAGGGGTCCAGCCAAGAGTCGAAATTGAATATTAAACAAACCGGAAACACCTGAAATTGTAATTTCAATATTTTAACAGCACGCAAAAAAAAATTTGGCTACTTTAACATAGACTCCAGTCTAGCAAAGTAGCCAGGACAACGCTGTATATATTAGAGGTGAAGTCTACTCCATCCCACACAATAAACTATGAGAATGTCTTATGTTTATTATGTATCCACCTCTGTTAAAACAAAAATATGTATGTGAATATATATATATATATATATATATAAATTAATGCACTCGTCGTGTATAACGCGGGCGACAATTATGCAAATGTACCGAACGAATTAAACTTATGACTTAAACAATATAGCAATATGGCTGATGAGAAATAAACCAGAACAAAATGTAAACAAAACTATATACATGAACATTGTAATTAAAAGAATACCAATAAAATATTTGGGGATCATGATAGATTGAAAAATTGAATTTATCGCAAAATACAAGATAGGCGACTAAAAAGATTGCTAAGATAATTTCACTTCTGGGAAGGATCAGAAGATTTATTAGCACTGAGTCTTGTAAAATAGTATTTAACTTTATTATTATTTCTCACATCAATTACTGTAGCAGCAGCATTTTGTTTTTGGCTAACGAAGAAGAAGTGCAACAATTGTCAGTGTTGCAAAATAAAGCTTTTAATAATACTCAGAAAGAATAGATACACTCGAATCAGTGCAATGCTGAAAGATCAGAATATCACGACCTTTAAGCAGAAAATATGTTTCAATGTAATGGTATTTATTTATAAAATCCTCACTAGGAAAATATCGGCGGAATTTATACGAGAAATTGATGTAAATCGACATGAGCACGAACATCATACAAGAGGAAAAGACAGACTGAGACTGCCATTCAGGAATAAGGATAAATCTCAGAAATCTCAGATGTACAGTGCGATGAAGATTTTTAATGAAATGCCAGAAGACATCAGAAAGGAGGAGAAACTGTATGAATTCAATGTGAAACTAAACACATATGTGAAAGATATGCTCTAGTAAAATAAACGATTTTGATTTTGTTTATTAATATAAATATATATAATGAGTAGTGATGAGCTCAAAATCACGAATCGTGAGTCAATCACTGATATCTTTGAGTCACACTCACTATAAGTGATTGAATATCGTGATTTATTATTTTATTTTATTTATATTTGGTTGTGTACCGTGATTTGGCACATGCGCATTTGAGACGAAAATCTTCATAAAGGAATGACGTTATAATGACATAGATTCTGTCTAAACGAAGAGTTTTCATCCTCTTTAAGGTGATATTAAATTAGATATATATTAATTATTTAAATGAAGTTTTAATAATATAAAAAAATATGCTCAAAATGATGTTTTTTGTTTTGTGTATTATGTTATCGTGCGGCGCGTGTGCATTAGTAATGAAACTGTGATCACAGTCACAGTTTTCAATCACTGATATTATCGAATACCAATCACAATCACACCAGTGAGTCAAGACTAGCATTTTTCCTCAACACTGCTAATTAGCATATATAAATACTTTTAAATGGACTATATTAAGAATAAGTAATAAATACGATACTTTGTATTTCCTCCAATTTCGTTCCAGCAACATAAAACTATCACTGTCAACTGCGTTTTGTTTGTTAATGAGCAAATATTTTGTTAGGAGAACACATTTTAAATTTTAATTCTTAATAAAAATCAATTGAATTGATAATTCTGGCGTCTGCTATCAGATTACTCAAAGGTATTTGAGATTCTGTAAAAATAAGGTAGATGGCTCTTTCAAATAATGGAACGATAAAATGTATTTACATCAAAAAGGTAACATAGAGGTTCGAAAATTTGTCGCTAAAAATATTGTCGCTGTAGCATAGTTGGATAATGCAGCTTCCCCGGTTAGGAAAGAGATCCAGGTTCGAATCCTGGTGGCGCAACAACAATATTTTTCGATAAAATTGATATATTTAATTCATATTTAAAATATTTTGTTTTAGTTGTATTATGTTCTAACATTTTACTATTTGGCCTTTACTATTTGGTTCAGTAGAAGTTATAGATCGTTGATATTACTCGCTAGAAGTACCGCATCATCTGCATAACGTAGGCTATTCAAAATATTTCAATTTACAATAAGCTCTTGAGTAGCTTCTTGAAGAGGTTTATTGATTTCAACTTATGAATATAAGTTGAACGGCATGACAATTATACTCATCAACCATAAATAATTTTTAAATATCTTTGAATGATTTAAAATGCCCGCCTCCGGATGTTATTACGAGCAGCCTTGGATTAGTGGCCGCCTAACTGCATAATGATTGTATTTATTGGCAACACTTAAATGTGATCTAGTTTTCAGTCACGCGAATTATTTAACTTTTTTTTTCTAAGAATATTTCTATATTAAATTCTTCAGCTGCTGAATCCTAGATTTTGAAAAATTGAGAGCAATTTGTAACCTTCCCGTGTACCTAATTAATAAACACGTTTTACGCAATAATCCGCTTTGACTACGAAGAGAAAATTCGTATAAATCTTTCTAAGAAAACGTCATGAAAAGTTTGCCAGTCATGTCAAAATATTGTACTTGATTTTGAAAAGTTATTTTAACGTATTAGATTTTTTTCAATATGTAGAACGGAAGTATTTATTTGAATCTCAGTATGTAACGCCAAGATGACGAAGATATGATTTTGATGTATGTGGATTTTGTGTTTCTTAAGAGAGATTGCCCATTAGAAGCGAAAATGCGAGAACTAATGAGCACAGGTGGACTAAACGTGTTACAAGGAAGACGATATCCGGAAGATTGCTGGAAGACAGTGAAAGGGGAAAGCCAACATATGAGAAGAGTATAAAAGGATGAGGGAGGCATATGTCATGCAACAGGCATACTCAGGATGAAGCGTGGATGTTTTGGCTACTCTGTCTATCCAATTTTATTAGTAAATAAGCTCTTCTAGTCATCAAGATACCAAGATAAATGATTACATTATAAATGTTAACCTGGATAGTTTACCTTCGTCTTCCGTTCCTCCTGTTCTTTTGATTATACTTCTCCACGTTTTCGGCATCCCTCAGATCTGAGACTGTCTGTTGCTATTTCACTAGGTCAGTCCTACGGGTGGGAATATTTCTTTTCCCCCCGTCCTACGACGTAGTAAGCTATTCTCCAAGATCACAGTAAGCTTTTCTCCAAGACCACAATAAGCTTTTATCCAAGACCATAATAAGCTCTTCTCCAAGACCACAATAAGCTCTTCTCCAAGATCATAATAAGTTACTCTCCAAGACCACAATAAGCTCTTATCTAAGATCATAATTAACTACTCTCCAAGACCACAATAAACTAATCTCCAAGATCATAATAAGCTACTCTCCAAGAACACAATAAGCTCTCCTCCAAGATCATAATAAGCTACTCTTCAAGACCACAATAAGCTCTTCTCCAAGACCACAATAAGCTCTTCTCCAAGATCATAATAAGCTACTCTCCAAGATCATAATAAGCTACTCTTCAAGACCACAATAAGCTCTTCTCCAAGATCATAATAAGCTACTCTCCAAGACCCCAATAAGCTCTTCTCCAAGCTATCTTCCCTTCTCGCAAGATGTCCAACAAAATACACTTAGATTGGTTACATTTTTATTTTTATTAATTGTGTACAGTAGTAAAAGTATTAAGTAGTTAACAGTGCAGATGTAATTAGATTATATTAATATTTTATTGTTTATAAAAAGATTTTACGAAACCAAAAACAATACATTTATAAACAAACGGTTTCTACGGATTAGTCAACTCAAATCATCTTCTTCGGCTGTTCCTCATTATTATGAGGGTAACGTCTGCCATGGTTTATCTGTCACGAATCCTCACGTGGCTGTGGAGCCCTATCCTCGAACCGTATACCTTTCCATATGTCGTGCAGGTGCAAGTGTATCCGCTGCACACAGGAACGGATCTTTCTCCTTTCTTTCCTCTATCTCATTTTCTCGGTTATATTCAAATAACAAATGTGTTACGTATAAGCATAGTTGTCGAAAGAAGTCAGGCTACGGAAGGAGTTTGGCACTCACCACAATCCAGATTCTGCTGGCACCTCCAAAATGTGGACTGTATTTTAATCACTATTTCGTCTTAGGTTTGACGAGCTCCGACACTGTATAAACGCGAAGTCTCAAATGTATAATATTGTAATTCTTTCGATTCACGTATAACCGTACTCATCAACGGCGTGCCGGGAGGGTAAAGGAATGGGGGGAAGGGACAGTATGTAATATGTACGCAAATAAACACATATCCCAAACAAAATGGTTAAACGTAAGTTATTTTTAATATTTAATAAAAAAAACTAATCATTAAAAAATTGCCTCAAATATTACAAATAAAATAGCAGTTAGTCAGATAGATTTGAAACACAGTGTACACATTTAAAGTTCACGTCAACAATTATTTATATTTATACGATAATAATTCATTTTCTCGACGTTTGACCATCCCTGATTAAATGGTCCGGTTTCAGACAGCCCATATAATGTTGCCCCGGGTGTGAATAATTATTGTACAGTGCAACACTTGTGCTCACACCTCGTAAAGCGCGCGCTTTATTATGTCAGATGGATGTCTTGCAATTTCTATGGAAAGGCGGCAACAACTGAGAATTTTTCTGCAGGGCATAAATACACAGATAATTGATTAAAAATAGAAGCTAAGTCGGAGTGTTTACTCCAGTGCCCAATGAAACGATTTAATTTGTTAATATACATATATTACGCCACGTTTGATTGCAACGTGTAATTATTTAATGTGTCTGTATTTATTTGTACAATTTGAGAAACTATTTCATTTCGTTGAATGCAAACATTCCTTTTAGTAAATTTCCTCATTATATTTGCCTTAAGGGTTTTTATTCTTATATAAATCACTTAATTATTTTACTGCATTATAAATATATTGCTTTAAATGATAATTTCATGTTATGATTCGTCGTTTTAATTCTGGAAAGTTCGGGAGCCCGAGTTCGAGTCTTATAAGTCTTTGTTGCTGTTTATAAGTCCCGTTGCAAGTCTTTGTTGCTGTTCATCCCAACATTGCTTGGGGCCACAGACCCCAAGGGTTATACACCTTAGTTTTCGTTCCTCTAGCATTAGCAAGGGTTCAGGACATCTAAGACACCTCTATTGATATCTTTCTATACTTATAATATAATAAAATGACAGCTGGAGGGGGAGGAGTGTGAAAAATCCTCAATCCTTGAACTTTTTTAGGTAAATCGATTATTTTTTAAATATTTTATATTAATATATATTAACTATATAACTGCAATACTGTATAACTGAAATTTTATTAAATATTTTTCTTTTAAACTGGTGTTTTTGTTAGTCCTCGGTTCCAATTAAAGAAAATTGTATGTATTTATATGCAAAGTTTTATACCCCGACTTACGCGAATTCGAGTTAAGCGATTTTCGTCGGTCCCGCCTAACGCGTAACTTCGGGATATTACTGTAATATACCAACACAACCACAGAGAAAAGTAGAAAATGCAATATTCAACGTATTGGTATAGCCGTAGCACTTTTAATCTTCAAATGAATCAACTAGAAAGATGTACAGAAAAAATCTATCTATCGAAAAAATAAGTTTCTCCAAGATGTTTTATTTGTGAAAGCCGGTTATTGTGTTCGCCGGCTATTAGAATCACCCGCATAACTAATTCATTTATCGGTTGGTGAATTTAAATAAGAATCAAAATGTCTTGTCGGTTGAAAGTATTACGAAATTCACGTTGAATATGCAAATCGCGCATTTGAAATAAAATTGAATATGTCGTAACGTAACCCAGCTCGCTTTTAGGATTAAGAAGATTTATGAATTTGAAGTCCAGATCCTCTCCTTGTATTCTACCTTTACTAATTTACTGAATTGATTTTATGCCCTTCTGTGGATTAATCTTTAAGTTCTTTTTCGTCTTCGCCTTACTCTTGTTAAAGTAGCAGCGAATATAGTAATTGTAATTTAGCATTTTTGGTGCTTTCTTGTGTCAAACAATCGGCAGAAGCTTTCACCTGATCTGGCCGGTATAGGATCTTTCTCTTACTTCTTTATTAATTAGAGTCTCCATCCGTTTTGTGACGTGCGTGATTGATGTCTTCTTCTTCTCCAGTCAGTTCCCTCAATAGAAATGAGAAAAAACATTGGTCATGACGAACGACACCATAAAGACGCATAATACACGTCTGATTCGGTCAGCGCATGCTCTGCTATTAACTAAAGTGATCCGGCACCCCGTGCCCCGCGCACTACGCCTTCCGCACCACTCCACGCGTACACATACATGTATGTCTTGACAAATTCGCGTCAAGTTCTTCGAGAGAAGATTTTTAATTGTTGCGTATGGTAAATTTATTTATTTATTTATATATATATTGACATACATATTTTTGTTTTAACAGAGGTGGACACATAATAAACATACACAATAAACATAGTAATAAACATAGTAAACATACATAATAAACAGAATGACATTCTCATAGTTTATTGTGTGGGATGGAGTAGACTTCATTTCTGATATATACAGCGTTATCCTGGCTACTTTGCTAGACTGAAGTCTGTGTTAAAGTAGCCAGTTTTTTTTTTTCGTGCTGTTGTGGTGTTATTTATCGACAGTAATAAAAAGAGAATTACAAATATGTACAAAAAAGTAAAAAATAAAATAAAAATATATGTAGTGAGAGTGTTGTAGGACTAGTGAATTATTAGTGAAGATATTGTATAAATTATACTAGAATGTTGGATAGACATGCTTCTGATTCATCTCTACCTGATTGAATCATATATTGGGTCCATATTTGTGTAATCTTATTGGAATTATACGATTTCCACTTGGTACTGAGTACTTACATATTGTAATTATTTCAACCGATACATAAATATACTTTTCTGTATTTAGTACATTTACAGAGATATTCACATAATTAGAGGCAATGTCAATTCATATTTAATCTTCTCCACCTTTCTCTGCAGTTCACAGTTTGGAGGGCCGCTGCAACAGAATGTTCAGTAAGTAGCATCGTTCCATCTTTCCAGTCAACATCAGGTTTCCAGATTACCTCTGCGTCTAAGGCAAAAGTTGAAACGTTAGTTTACATTACCGTTCAAGGGATTCGAAGCAGTATTGTTAATTCGTGTATCAAATTCAAATGTACACATCGAATGCAAATGTATTCTTCATAAAAGCGCGCCATTGCGCAATTGGTCCAACCCGGATCTGTTAGCCGGCAACGCGGCCCGGTACTTTATTGGTCCGAAATTGGATCGAATGGCGAGGTCAGAAGTTACAGGCGAGTACCTATCTGGCCGGTGGGGGTGCCTGCCCACGCCACGTGAGTCATGCCCCCGGGCCCGCCGGCCGGTCGTGTAGGGCCCAATCTGTGAGCCAGACAATAAAGAAAAAGGTTAAATTGACAAGTGGCAACACTGAAATAGAAAGATTGGTAAGGTTCTTATTTCAAATCGACGTGACCCAGTTTTCGTGCGTCACAAAGCTTCGATTATAATTTGTTTGAAACATGAAGAATAGTTGTTGCTGCAGAAAGCCGTTAATAATGTTTAAGCGACAATTCATTTTAATTAAAATATATATGTCCGAGTTACTGTTATATCTAGATAAGACATGGACACGTACGTTCAGGGCCGGACTTACCCTTGAAGGGGCCCTCGGCTAATACATATTTAGAGAGTAGTGAGCGTGGTAGAAAACAAAGTTACACATATGCAACCTTTTTCCTGCGCAGTCTGTTTAATGTCGTTTCTTTATCGAGCTTTCTCCACATAAACGTTGCTTTTTCTTAATTGAATCGTCTTTAATATTAATGAAACATCACAAACACATAGTTTTTAATATCTAGGGTTTTATGTCAAATGAAACGTCAAGAAAAATATTGTGACATTTTCATTTTAAAAACCGATCATAATGAAATAATTATAATTATTACCCAGCAGACTGAATGCGGTGGAAATGAGATCACTTAAGTGTATACATTAACGTATATATGTGGCAGATCTATTTATGACAAAGTAAAGAATGAAGAAATAAGGAAAGAATGCAAAGCTGATCTTAGTGTAGTGAGTAAGAATAAGACTTAGGTGGTTAGGTCATGTGGAACGGATGAATGAGGAGAGTATGGTAAGAAAGATATATGACGCAAGTGCATCTCAATATCGTGTACTGGAGATAAACTCAGCTTGAGTTTGTTATAAAGATACAAAAAATGAAACATTGAAATGTGGGAGCGAAAATGGGCGATTTGATTGTATGCTGTTTACTGTATGCTGAAGATGCAGTTCTAATGGAGAATAATGAACAATAAATTTAGTGAGTAGAATGTACGATGTATGCTAAGAAAGCGACCTTATTATAAATGTCAACAAGTCGAAAGTGATGGTATTCGAGAAGGAGGAAAGCGAGACACCGTGCTAAATACTTGGAGGTAATGAATGTTTGGTACAAGGAGATGAGTTTGTGTATTTGGGAACTGTGTTTGATAGAAACGGAAAGGCTGAGAATGATATCGAAAGGAGGGTGACTGCAGGGAATAAAGTGAACGGCGCTTTGAACGGAATTATATCTAACTGGAATTTGTCAACCGAGGTAAGAATAGCGATGCACAATGGAGTCCTGGTACCGACACTGATGTATAGCAGTGAGGCCTGGAGCTGGCAGAAGAGGAACGAAAGTAGACTGAATGCAGTGAAAATAAGATTACTTAGGCGTATACGTGGCAAATCTATTTATGATATAGTAAATAATAAGGAAAGAATGTAAAGCTGATCTTAGTATAATGAGTAAGAATAAGACTTAGGTGGTTAGGTCATATGGAACGGATAAATAAGGAGATAATGGTAAGAAAGATATATGACGCAAGTGTTGATGGCACCAGGACGTCCGCGGAAGACTTGACACGGCCAAGATACCGGAGCTGTTAGAAGCCTCAATAATCGTCGAGCTTGTACGAAAAGATGTATGAATGTGGATGAGGCGAGAATTGTGTGTCAGGACGGAAGTCCGGCGTGATGGTAAGCAAGTAAGTAAGCTACAAACATCAATTTAAAACATCTTGTTATCCATGTTGGATTTAAACTCACAAAATCACCTTTCAGCAACATTACGATGTTCAAATTTAAAAAAAAATTTGACTGTATTTATTTTATTTCCAATTTTGAAAATAATGTACATTAAAATAAATTTGACAATTCGATTCGATGAAGTGTACGAATTTCCCAATTAATTTATATTTATGACAAACATAAACGAACAAGAGTACTTACTGTAAGATTTCATTGATAAGATAATACGCTTGTTTCGTTTTGTTTGCATAATTCCTCGCATTATTAACAAAATGTTGAAGTTTTTATATTTCAGACTCCATTAGTATTAGAAGCCCTGGGAGTACCTACCAGTTAATGTTTGAGTTTGATTGATCTCTTATCTATGGTTTGACACAGCAGTAAAGTCTTTTTTCAACAAGGTTATCGCAATACTTACACACATTGACAGCTCGGTTTCGTTATCTCACTGGTTATCTCTTTGGTTAACCAGAGACAAAATTTATGTGTAAAATTAGTATTTCACGACAACGATACGCGATACAAATACATTATCATGAATTTGATATAAATTTTCAATCATATCTCTTCTGAATAGTGCCAGAGTGGTGAAATGTTATAAATACTATATTTGTGGGATAAGATCCCGTGGACTGTATCAATGGATCATGTATCGATACAGATGGATCTGGCCTACCTTTATTTGAGTCCTGTGTTGGTCGACAATTTTCACCGCCACTTGACTCGCACTTTTGTAGTGAAGAACGGAGATTTCACTGCACTTCCGGATGCTGCAGAACACCGCTTCTTTTTCGTGGTCCGAATGTTACGCACGGCGTTACTCTCGACCATTGTAATAAAGACATGTGTTGACAGCTCGGGGTCGAAATGCAATCTGTTCCCACGTCGGCGAAATCTCTAAGTAATTAGTTTATTGGATAGACGTAATACACAAGGAGTCTCGACTTGCTTCAATAATATTTTTTATAAAAAAAATAATCTAATCGAAACAAGCATCAATTTGGATTAAGCAAGAACAATGAAACAAGATGAGAAATTGTAGTTTATAGAACAATTACTAAAAAATGCAGTGGCGTAACTGCGCCAATGAAGCCAATATCCATAGAGGTCCAAAAGGTCTGCACCCTACACCACATTTTATATCGATTCTTTTCCAGCTCTACCATCTACCGTAGTAAGAAATAGAATTCATTACCCACGTCGGTCTCTCGTGACAGAAGCGTGATATTACACTTTTCCCGGCATTCTGCAGATCTGAGACCTATCACCAGAGAAGATAATTTTTTCTACTCTGTTGGTCTAACGGATGACTTCCGCTTCCTTTCTGTCCTTAGACGTGACCAACCACAATAAACATTTTCAGTTTTCTTCTCTTTTCACAAGATGTCCAAATATTGGATCGTCTTATTAAAAGGTTGAGAGTGTCCTTAATAATCAGCTCCTGCAGAATGGAGACGTTTGCGAATCTCTCCGTCCACGATCTCTTCAGTACCACATCTCTTCATAAATTAAAAATTTAATTTAAAACGCGTGAATTATCGATGTGCATAGAAATATTCCGCTAATGTTGGACTTAGGATCAGATCATCAAGAAGCAAGGGTTTTTTGTTGCTTGATCCTAAAAACACTTTTCTTCACGAAAGTGTGAATATTTTTGGAGACAAGATTTTAAATTTTATTTAATAATTTTATTTACAATATTCAATACTTAATAATAGAGGTCCTTTGTAGTTTGCTCTGACGCTCAATGACTTTTTTCTATTTTGCATCGAGGCTAATTTTTTAGTTACGCCACTGGAAAGATGGTTAGAACTTAATACAACAAATTAAATTATATAACTGTAAAATGTCTTCTGGAATAAAGTATTCCAGATTCACAAAAAAGAGAGGGATCGGCCCTGCCGATTGGTTTCATGATTGAGACACCTCAATCGGTTAGCGGTATTGGAAACACGATTGTCCAACACTGACGCAAACAAGAAAAATTCCTTCGTGCGTATTGGTTCAATAAAAAAAAATTAACAGACCTACAAATTGACATTGTCGCAATTTGAAGGTTATTTCGGAGAATGATTGCGGTGACCTTTCAACCGATCATTTCCACTTCTCTGCCCGAAACAGACGTATCGCTTAATTAAATTGTAGATTTTAGACTGGAAACTTCCATTGTCGGTGAAATAATAACGTTAGGAAACATTTGTTTGGACGTTTGCAATAAATTTCTTGCGGTTGGCCTTCGCTGCTCGATCTGGCACTTTCCCTCCCAGGGATGATGAATGCGGCCCTGTCTCCGTGAGAAATGTATTTATAATTTTAGTAGAAATTATTCGTGCTCAAACAATTATAGACCGGTAGTGTTTGTAGTTATTGAACTGTTGATTGTATTTTCGGAAAATGTAAATCTATTAGTACCTACTAGTTGAAAATTCTCGTGACACGGGCCAGTTGACGAATTTTTAGCTGTGTTGAATCATAGTTTAAAAAATAATTCCAATTCACTGTGTGGTATCGGTATTAGTATATATTTATAGGGGTAAATTAATTATTATTTTTTTAATCTTTCTGTGATTCGATTGTTAAAGAGGGGAGGGATAAGGGCTGAGCCCTCTTGTCTCCGACATACGAGGTAACGTAAGATTTTTTTGAAGAACATGATGAAATAGTTTTTTTTTTAATATCAGGTAATTTTAATTTTGTATATAAGTAAAGTTTTTTATATAACACTTTTATTTTATATTTCTTTTTTGTTTGATTTTGTTGAATTTTTCACAAATTGTTATATTTTTAGTGAAAGTTTTTAAAGAATCTTTTTATAAATTTTGTTCAGTAAGTCAACAACAAGGTAAAGAAATGAAATGAAATGAAGATGATGGGGATCGAATGAGGGATCATATAGGCTGAAGGAGTTTATGGAAGGGCAATAATATTTATTTATATAATTTAGAAGATAAATCGTATATGTGTCGTTTGAGTCTTGGTGAATAATCGTGTTTCTGATTAACCAGGATGAGTTTGTGATTTTCCCAAGGATGTAGTTTTGTTTGGATTCTAAAATGTTAGTGTTACTTGAACCTTGGATAGGGGTCGCGTGTGTGAGTATAGGACGGATGATTACTCTGTACAAGAGTGATTTGTTTTGTCGGAATTTAGGAGCGGGTATAGTCTGTTGTAGGAGGAATCTATTTCATAAAACTGAGACATGTTAGGTATTAGCTTGCAATACCGTGTCGAAAGCAGACTGCTTTCAACACTGTGTAGTAAGCCAGTGTACTTGATTTTGGAAAGGCTCTTCTTCTTCTTGTGCCCTATCTGTTCAATGGATGTTGACTATCATGTTGGCTACCATCACTTTGTTTATTGCGACCCGGAAAAACTTGAGTAGATTGGTCAAACAAAATGGTTACGTTACTCGTTTAGTGATCTGGTTGTCGGGGTTCAAGCCTGGTTCCAGGAGGTTAAGTAAGTCCTATTTTCATAGTACAAGCATTCAGCTTAGTTTGAAAATAGAAGAATATTGATGTGACATGTATTCCATGTGTGCATTTAAAAAAATTTTTTTTTAGGTTCTTTCCGACTTCTAGAAATCTTTCATTGCATTATGAGTTGCAAGATCGCGATGTCTCATTACATGTCCGAGATATTGAAGTGAACGGCGCCCAAATCTTGCGCGGCACAGATTTGCTTCTCACTCCTCCCTCCTCCCTCCTCCCTAGATTAGGTAGATACATTGTAAAACTTAACGTAAATGCATTGTTCAATGTATAAGATATAATATATGGTATATGTAAAGAGTAAAGAGTTACGTGTACGCACGAACTAGGAGTTTTAGTTATAATATACAAAAAAGAATTTATGAACACTTTAACTAGTTGCTGTATGCATTCACTGTTCGGTGTTTGTCAAAGTATTCACAATGTTCACCTAACGTACGGTACACTGAAGTTGCCATATTAAAAATACATACTCGCTATCTAGTGAAAGTATATACGAAATGCAGCAATGTAAGCTGTAACTAAAACTCATAGTTAGTGCATACATTGACCAGTCAATGTATACATTATTGAAATTAAAATATATAACACAGATAATCAGTAAATATAGAAAAATGTGACTACGAACATTTGAAACTATTTTAAGAGCGTCAAATTTTAATATTGTCAGCTAGACGAACTTTACAAGACGTCAATCGCGGCAGTGCCGGAGGGAAGTTACACAATTATAAAGATCTTTTTAATTAATTTACAATCAGCTCAACGTCTTTCACGTCCACCTCAATCAGCTGTAGGAATGAAACGAAAAGGACAACAATGGCGGCCATTAGATGAGAAGCAGTCCGATCGTATCACCGATCTGAGCACGATTTTGGGCAATGCATTCGTCGATTGTGTAATATTTAAAATCTGATTCATTCCTACCTGACCACTGCCCGCCGCGTCCGCCCTATCTCGGATCTGGACCGAATTCTGTGACCTGTATTGTGTTATTTGTCTAGATTTACGATAAATTTCAACAGATAAATCCATACTTATTGATTTATGTTTATTTTCGTGCCCGTCTCGCTGTATTATATAAAGGCGTGCGGCCACGATGAAGGAAACGAATCGTATATCAATTCGTTGCGCAACATGTACACAATCACACTAAAATTTCTAAAGGCGCAAGCGGCCATCTTGGAAGCATTCTTAATTCATTTTGTTTTATTAAGAACACATTCTTATTGTGAAGTTGTAATTATTTTAAATACTAATTAAATGTATTAATTAGAAAGGTGTACATGTAAAATCATTTTTATCTAAAAATATTGTCGTTGCGCTACCGGGATTAGAATCTTGATCATGCATTAAACGATTATGCTACAGCAACGTAGTGCATTAACGACAAATTTTCGAATCTATATGTTACACTTTTCAAATTGATACGTCTATCGTTCCATTATTTGAAAGCCATCTACTTTATTTTTACGGAATCTCAAATATCTTTGTGAAACCTGAATTAACAATTCATTTTTATTAAATTTTGGACACAAATTTGTCATCAATGCACTGTGTTGGTGTAGCGTAATCGGTTAATGCACGTTCTCCGGATTGGAAGTGATCCAAGTTCGAATTCCGGTGGTAACAATAATATTTTTCGATAAACTTGATTTTATATGTATATCTTTCTAATTAATATATTTAATTTGCATTTCTTTTAATAAATACAATGGTTTACTAAATAAATTAGATAAATGGAATTATTTTGCACAGTTATAGCTGGCCTTAAGTATCAAATGAATTATATGTACAGTGAAATATCTATCTATCGTTTTTTAAAGGATCTATTGAAATTAACAATGATTGCGGGAAAACAGTGAATGCGGGAATATCGAAAAATGATAAACTTTTCATACTTAAATGTTTAATACATATTCTAAAAAAGATACATATTTCACATGCAAATGAAAAAGTGTTTAAATAAAAATAAAATTAGAAAGGTGTACAGAAACAAATAAATAAGAATTACATTTTTTTATTGTATAATGTCAGGCGGCAGTCAGGAGCGGGATTCTCTCTCTCTCTTTCTCTCTCCCTCATTTAGCTACGAAGTATGCTGCGTAATTTAAATGAAGAACGATTCATCCGATCTTTTTTTGTGTGTTTTGTATGAAATTAATTTGATACTGGAATAAATAAACGATACATGCGGGAAAATGATTATTTGAGAAACGATCGATCGAGATTTCACTGTATTATTAACAAACAACTAATATATTGAATTAATATTATAATAACGAAATCTTTTGACCGGCTTTTGACTCTAGACCGGCGAGGCACGGTTGCCTTTTAACATTAAAAAATGCTAACCAGGCGACGAATAAGAAGGGCCGATATGGGAGCATTCGCTCATAAAACGATTCCGGGTAAGAGGTGGGTCACCTTTCATCGTAAAACTTGTTCCATGTGGGGGGATGGTCTTCAAAAGTGGTGTGGGATGACAATATTTAGCTAATCATCAAAACACCCCATATTGCATCATCTACTGGGTTTAAATCTGGCCTGGCTCGATGAAATTAACGTTCTTACGACAAAGGAAGTTGATTGTATTTCTGGCTGTGCGACATGGAGCTCCGTCTTGCTGTAATGTCTAGCTATACTCCAAGTTTTGTTTTGAAACTCTTTGATCATTTTCCCAGCATCCCGACGTTTTTCAATTTGCAAATTTTTGATCAGAATACGGTCGTCTTCTGCAGTAATTTTTGTCATTCTGGGCAACAATTTGAAAAAACAAAATATCTACAATGAGAAAATTAATAATCAAAGATGGCAACCGGAAATTGTCGAAATCAAACGTAAAATAGGTAAGTAAGTAAATTAGTAAACTATTTAAGCTATTGTTGATACAGTTAAACTAGTTTTGATGTAATTATATCACATTTTACGAAATGTTCTCTTTTTTTAGGCCACATCATCTTATTTGCATTTATATGTATTCTCATCAGGCGCGCTCGTCAGGAGGCGAAGCCACTGACAAGATTGTTCTCCAGTATTTGATTTATCTGGTCGTGGTCTTTATCCGGTTTATGGTCTTTTTTTGGGCCACCCTGTACATTGTCCTTTTATAGCATTAAAATGCAACTTACGATTAACAAATTGAAGGAAAAACCCACCGTTTTGTGATGTCGATCAATCAAAAATAGATATGGCGTCCGCCATTACAAACCTAACAGATTGATGACGCACAAAACCAATCTAAATCCAACAGCCCGATGTTCAAAAATAATATAAATCCAATATGTTGCAAAAACTTTCTGCACTTAATAAGTGTATATTAAAAATCTATTCATTTAAATCATGATATTTCTTTTTTTTTTTCAATATAACAAGCCCCAGGCAGACTTCTCACATTTGCCAAAATGGTTGGCTCTCAGGTAGGTAGGCGAAATTCGACTATTCGTGTATCGATTGTGTGTAGTTGTTTTATTGGTTCAAGAACAATAGCTTGTTCAGAAACAAGGCGGTCATTCGAATTCTGTTATCATTTTTTTTTTCTTCTTCTGATGCAGTCTCCGTTGTGCGAGTACAGATGTTTATCTTCGTTGCAGAACCACAGATGGTATCCACAATTTGTTCAATCGAAATCTGTTCTCGGCAATTTAGAATAACTCTTCGTCTTCGAGACCATTACGCATGCGACATATGTTGTCCACGTGGTAGATATATAGAAATATGAGGGGTAATTACAGGGCTCACTACCTGTTTTCGGCTGGCATAAGATTGATTGACCCCTCAATCTCAATATAATATATATAGATACAGGTCGTAAGTTCTGTAATTACCCCCCATATTTCTAGGATTTCCAGGTTCTATTTTCATAGTACAAGCGTTCAGCTTATTCTGAAAATAGTAAGAATATTGATGTGACATGTATTCTATGTGCGCATTTAAAAAAAAAAATTTTAAGGTTCTAATCATGTATATATATATATATATAAAGTGATCATTTAAGCCAGCCGAAGACATGTCATAAGCCCTGTAATTACCCCCCATATTTCTCTATATATCTTCTATTAAATATAGTATAAATATCTTCGTATTTATGAGATATCTGATATTTGTCTAATAACAGTGCCTTTGTAGGTAAAAATCCAGTCATTGTGTTCTTACACATATTCAAATATTTCTAAAAATTTATCACTTTAGTACAGTTAGATAGCCACTAACTTGGACAGTCGATCTCCCAGATGCAATCCGGACTGCTAGTTCTGCTGGCTGTTCTGCTGAATCATTTGCTAGATTCTTTTGATATTGTATGTTCGCTGGCCGGTCGCCGATGAGTATGATGACGTCTGTAGTATTTCTGTGCAAGTTAAGTGAAAAGTAGACAGTCTTACGCCTTCAACAAAAATACCCGGGGCTGCCAATCGTAGGATACACTTTGTAAATCAAAGGAAATAAATAAAGAATGAGATGCATGTATATCTTATAATTAATATCTGTATTAAGAAATATTAAACCTTTATTTTCTACGTTGCCCTGGCCCTTGATGGCAGACCTTTATCTAAACATCTAAACATTGACTGACTGACTGACTAGGCTGTGGCCTGAATACGCTAATAATTATTACACCAGGTGCTTTCTGATACAGGGTCTGCAATAAAAATGAAATAAATAGACCCAACACACATGCGGCCTATATTACACATGGTTCCGTATCGAAGCGTTGACAAGGCGTGCCACGAACACCAGACTGAATGTACTTTTGAATTTAGCAAAATTAACTATGTCGATAAAATTTATATTTATATTTGTTAACTTTGTTTTATTAACTACTTACTACCAGTTTCGAAAAATGCCATTTTCTTCTTCAGGATGTCATAACGAACATAACATCATACATAATGTGGTATCGGGAGTGTTTTTGCGGCTGCTAGCAGCTCTGGTTTTACGCAACGGTGAATGTGAGGTGCGTTCACGGGTCATCGGCGGTGATGATGGATGATTTCATTTTCCATCTTGTCTTAGGAGAATCACCGCCCACCAAGAAACCTCCAAGTGTCCTTTTGTCCTTCTTCACAAACACTTTTTAGTAACATAAATTTTGAAACGATTAGAAAAATAGTTTGACGTTTTAACTTTGATAAATGATAAATTTTTTCTAAATAATGAATTTCTTCTCTAAGACTCGTGCATAGAAAAGTATTATACGAGATAATTTATGTTTCAGTTAGTCTGTGTACATATTTTTTTTACTACAGATACAAATTTATGGTAGTCTGTTATGATTATTAAATAATTTGATGCTTTGACAAATATAGTGATTTTGGGTTGCGGTATATTTTAGTTTTGGAATATCTATTTGATCTCTAAATCTTGTAGATCGGAATTCGCTTCTAAAATTTAATTCATTTTTAATTTTGAAAATTTGGATTATTGATTTTTTTTGTATACGTCTATTATTTTTGGTACTTTCAAATCTGCGAAGAGTTGTATACTTGAATAATTTTTATTACCATTTTTTGAGTGATTTCTAATTGTGACATTGAAGATTTATATGCTCCTCCCCATCCAATAATACCGTATTGCTAATGTGACTGTACAAATGCGTAATATTTTATTTTCAAATTTGTAAGTGATAAGTTTTCATTATTTTGTTTGTAAGATTAGTAATATATTCTTTCCATTTATCTATTATGATTTCTAGATACTTGATACAGTCTTTTTCTTCAATCGATGAACGTTGCTCACAAGAGTCTTCTTTGAGTACAGGCTTGTAATATAAAAAACCATACCTAAGTATTACTGTTTACCGGTTCCAATTTTTGTTATCTAATTCAAAAATGTACCTTTAGAACAAAAACAGAAAGTTTACACATCCATCCAATGTGTATAATTGATACGTTACTCATCCATCCAATGTGTATAATTGATACAATACACATCCATCCAATGTGTATAATTGATACATTACACATCCATTCAATGTGTATAATCGATACATTACACATCCATCCAATGTGAATAATTGATACATTACCCATCCATCCAATATGTATAATTGATACATTACTCATGAATCTCAATATGTCAGTTTGCCTTCGACAACTGTCAAATGGCAATATTTCCATTGCTATGTGGCAAGATCCCTTGCATCAATATTAAATGATCCGCATCAGCAACTTTTCAAACCTTCACAAAATCCTGAGGTAATATATTATCTTAACTTCAATTCGGTCACTGGTTTCGGCAGCTTTGATCGTGAAAATGCAACGAATTATTATTCAATATCCAAATTATTTCAATTAATCAAAAAATTAGGCTATAAATGTTTTGTTCTGTCTATTATGAATCGTGCGCATGGAAAGAGACACGATGAGGATAACACGCCGGCAACACGTGCTGAGGTTTTAATCTGGAGATAAACTCAGAGATCAGCTCGAGATTGTGTACACGACGTGCGATTTGATGTAAATGTCATATACATCTAAAAAACACGAATATTGCAATATTTTGACCACCTCATGAGATCACCAATGTTCAAGACGCCATCTGGATCACTTTTAGAAAGCAATATACGAATTTAATGTATTAATTATAAATATATACATATAAAATCAATTTTGTTTTGCGCTACCGGGATTCGAACCTGGATCTCTATTTCCAATCCGGGGAAGTACACTACCAATTGTGTAATAGCGCTAGTATTTTTCATGACAAATTTTCGAACCTGTATGTTACACTTTTTCAAATGAATACATCTGTTGTTTCATTATTTGAAAGCCATCTACATTGTTTTTACGGAATCTCAAATACCTTTGAGAATTTAAAACATCACAGAGCTATGTTCTGAATAATTACACCTTCACAATAAGAATGTGTTCTCCTTAATAGTAATATATGACACCATATATCACTGTCTGAAAGTGTTTAAAATTTTAGTTGAATTATAATATTGGTAATGGGAAGGTGTTCCCGAAAACGTTCTAACATTTAACACAATAAAAAATATAGTGGAATAAAACATTAAAATATGAATAAAATATATTAATTAGAAAGATATACATATAAAATCAATTTTGTCGAAAAATATTGTTGTTGCGAAACCAGGATATCTTTCCAAAACGGCGAAGGTGCATTATTCAACTATGCTACAGCGACGATATTTTTAGCGACAAATTTTCGAACCTATATGTTACCTTTTTGATATTAATATATTTAATCGTTCCATTATTTGAAAGAGCCATCTACCTTATTTTTACGGAATCTCAAATACCTTTGAGTAATCTGATAGCAAACGCCATAATTATCAATTCATTTTTATTAAATTTTGGACACATTGATACAACTTTATTATTAGGAGAACAATTACAATTACAACATCGCAATAAAAATAAAAGTGTTTTAATTCAATTTACAAAATTGAAGATAATGTTCTCAAACAGAAGAATGATCGAATTTCTACTAATTTTGCAGAAAGCTATGAATAATGACAAACTATCATTGCAATATTAAATTAAAGTCCGTTCAATCGACGTCAGAAGAATCGATAACAAATCTTGTCAAAGAAATTTTTCCAAAAATTTGTACCTTATTTAATATTTATTATGCCTTATCAGTATATCGCCCCCTCTTAGAAAAATTCTCGTATCGGTCGGTGAGTACACGCATTAACCGATTATACTACACCGACACAGTGCATTGACGACAAATTTTCGAACTTATATGTTACACTTTACAAATTGATACATCAATCGTTCCAATGCACTGTGTTGCAATGCATGTTCCTCGAACAGGAACAGATCCAGGTTCGAATCTCGGTAGCAACAACATTGATTTCATATATATATATTTATAATTAATATATTTAATTAGTATTTAAAAAAATATTAAAGACCTACGTTCTGAATAGTTACATCACAATAATAATGCGTTCTCCTTAATAATTTACAGTTGAATCTCAGTTTGGTATCATTGTTACATTATGGTTTTCCGTCATCAGAGTACACGGTGGGTTATGAAAGCCGAGAGTTATTTTCAATGTATCTCACATGAGTATAATCCCTATCTCGAGTCGAAAATCTCATCCGTGAACAGGGGGCATTTCGCTCCGCGTATTGAGCAAGTGACCGCTGAACGACACGACCTGCGCACTGGGCATTGTACTATATTAATCGTGTCATATAATCGTAATGTGATGTCCATTAATCTTAGTTATCTCACATTGATACTTCCGCACCACAAACCCAGATATTTGCATTCAGATTTCAGATTAAGTAGAAACAGGAAAAAACCGAGAGAGATTTATCGAACTTTAAATCGCCGTGGAGCAATTCTGTTTGTAAATTCATCGGGTAATTATTCATTTAAATAATAATCACTCTGTATGCTGGGAGGCGGTTGTTTCCACGTATCGTCTATTTTTTTGTGGTGTTCGTACGATAGATATTAATATTTAAGTGTAACGATACGACTTTGGGTGCGTTCTTACGAAAGAACACAGCGCAACACTATTTTAACCCTTCCCTAACCATGCTGTATATTTGTACACTGTATATTTCCGTAAATACGCGAAGTAGAAAATTAATATTTTAACTAACTTTAAAAAAACGTTTGTAGGATTCACTTTATAACCAATTATATCAAAGTAATTATTTTTCAATTCAATAAAATTGCAACGTTGGAAAAAATTGTATTTGCAGTGAGACAGAAAAAAATCAAACCTTAGTTTCACAGTGGAAACACAAACATACGAACATAATTATGTATCTTTCTCGCTAATTAAATGAAGAATAATAAGAAGAAATGTCGTATTGTATAGATCTTGAATGAATGAATGCTACGAATCATACTTATTTTTTATTACCCTATATTTAGAGTAAATGTACGATATTAACTATTTTAAAGCTGTTTAAGCTGATGAGAGCAATTTTTCTCATTAAAAATGTTTTAAAAAACTCTAAATACTTAACGGTAACACGAGTTGACAGCGTGGTTGCTTACGGATATTTTCTATGACGGTATGGTAAAGGTTAACCTGACGTCTGTAGCTTTGCCTTTTTTACTATCTTCTCCTTCATAATGTGACACGTTGGCTTCATACTAAAATTCCTGGGGTGCCTAGTGAATTTCTACTATCAAGAATTCTTGGTATATGTGACATGTCGTAGATGGGTAAAGTTCTTCGACGTGTCGCGACGATTTCTTTATTATTAACGCCATATAGGCTATTATTTAGTGTTTAAAATATCACAGAGGTATGTTCTGAATAATTACAACTTCACAATAAGAATATGTTCTCCTTAATAATTGTATACAGTAATTAATTTTATTTTTAATATACAGATTATCGAAAGTTTTGTTAGACAACCTGATAGATAGCTCTGATATGACATTAAGGTCCATGTCAATGAAGGAAACAATCTCATAGATTTACATGAGCTACATCTCAATACCGTGCACACGCGATGAGATTTTGTTCTGGAGATAAACTCGGAGATCAGCTTGATTTAACAATCTTTCTAACGAAAGAGACAAAAACTATAGACCGTTCTGACAGCGAGATTTGATGCATAACTTGCACATAACTATCATAGATCCCAGGGGCGTGCAGTGCATACAAGCAAAAAAGCTGTACATTACTAACAATTCTGGGAAACAAATATAAATTAAATAATTGAATTAATATAAACGGAAACATTATTTTACAATTAGCGGCATCCGTGTACCACTTTAATTGCTTAGTTCTAAAAACTACCACGATAACTCACCACTGTACCTATGGCACTATTGTGTATTCGCTGCATCGAGCTATTCACATTACTCTGTTCTGTCTTTAAGCTAGTGATTTACTCAAGTCATATAATTGGATACTTACTGAATTGACGATTTCTTTCGGTTGATCCGTTTTGTATGGAGCCGTTACCTATGCTGTTTTTTTTAACAGAATAGTATTAGAAAGGCTTACAACTGCGTGTAAATCATTGAAGTGTCTACTTCCTCCTTTACTAATTCGTGAATTTTACTATCTTATTGCTTTTAACCTGTTGATTTCATGATCGTTCTTTAAATTTGGTGTATGGATTGGTTTTTGATTTAGGAAAAGCAAAAAGTAATTTCCTACGTTAACCTTTAATAAAAATAATTATTTCCTTTAGTTAGTACGTGAAGGATTTTCTAACAATAAATGAATCATGTTCAGTCATAAAGAGTGTTCTTAAAAACCTACATACATTTTTTATATGGGTAAGAAGGTAAACTTAAACTCTAAAAACACTATTAATAGTAATCTAAAATTACAAATAAATACATGGTAGGGTCGTATAAACAACGGATTTAGTTTTTCTGAACGAAAGTACATATATTGTATTATTAAGGAGAACACATTCTTATTGCGAAGTCGTAATTATTCAGAACATACAACGTTATAACACAATTGGTAGTGTACTTCCCCGGATTGGAAATAGAGATCCAGGTTCGAATCCCGGTGACGCAAAAACAATATTTTTCGACAAAATTGATTTTATATGTATATATTTATAATTAATACATTAATTTAGTATTTAAAATATCAGAGAGCGTCTGTTCTGAATAATTACAACTTCACAATAAGAATGTGTTTTCCTTAATAAGTTTTTTTAACTTTTAAATTCTTCAATATGTAATTCATGAAGGATGAAATATTGTAATTCGTTAGTTTCGCTGTTCAAAGTATGTTGCTATTAGACTAACTTCTATGTACTAACTTGACTAACTTGTAAGTCTGCTTGTCGTGCATTATGGCGCGTCGCGATGTGGTTAGATCACGTGATCGGATTAGCGCGTCCGACGTTAGATATAAAAAATGTAGAAAGTACGACGGAACACTTGTCACCGCGTGTTTGACACATGTTAATCACTCGACACGCCCGGACCGTTCCATTTCCAGCACGCCTTCGATTGCTGTACAGTCGTCTGCGGTCGCATTGGCGCACTCTTGACTTTGCAAAAAATTGACAAAAATTGTGAAGAAACCTTAGAGCGCGGGTTGGATGTCGCGATACGACTGATTGGCCTTGTATGAGATTTTGACAATCTGTGAGGCGGGGTGTATGGCTCCCATGAGATTCTTTGGTCTACCGTCCACACAACAAGATTTACGGTATCGCGCCTCACTTCGCATTTGTACGCCAGATATAAATTCATTGATCATCGATGTTCCGTTCGTCAGTTGGTTGAATTTTATTCTACCACAGCGGCACTTAAAACGAAATAAACGTTTGTCAAACTAAATTTTTATTTATAAACTTTGTTTTATTAACCACTTATTGAATTCAAATACATCTAATAACTAATCAAAAACATTTGTTATTGTTTCTTTAACAAAATATATTTTTTAAAAGTAATAATTATTTAAAAAAAATATTTAGTACCTAACTCAAATAGTAACCTGATGATACAAAATTACTAGGAATTGTTTTTTTAGAATGGGACTCGTAGTTAAATTTAGTTGGTTGTTTATAATTTTTTGATTAGTTTTACACGCTTAATTTATCTCCAACGATTCTAAATTATTTAATTTTTGACACCATGAACCATCCTCCATTATCTGGTTTACCTGGTCGTGCCGAGTCTTCCGCGGACGTCCTCTATTTCTGGTGCCATCAACACTTGCATCGTATATCTTTCTTACCATTCTCTCCTCATTCATCCGTTCCATATGACCGAACCACCTAAGTGATAATTTTTTAATCTTACTCACTATACTAACATCAGCTTTACATTCTTTCCTTATTTCTTCATTTTTTACTCTGTCATAAATAGATTTGCCACAAATACGTCTAAGTGATCTCATTTTCACTGCATTCAGTCATACTTTTGAAGTAAAAACTGAATATTTGCATACTCGACTGTCTAGAACATTCGAGAACTAATAATAATTAAAAAAAAAAACATTAATTAATTTGCAACCGTTCATTAACAACCTTTCAAAAGAACTCCCACTTGCTCACCGATTATAGCCGTATCCAGTTTTTATAAAATAAGTCTTAATAATTATGTTTACTCAGCGTCTGTATAAATAGAACATTCTAAAATCTCATCACGAAAAAACTCACAAACAATTGTACAACAGTCTAGCTCGTGCTGCCGTCTCCTTGAAATCTACAATCGTTAATACAATGTAATAAAAACTTAAATGAGAGCAATGACAGTAGGGAGTCGTGAAGATCATAATAATTAAGAAGAAGCAGAGAATAGTAGATTAACAATAATGGTGTAGCTACGCCTTTACAATTACAACTAAAAACTAACGATTTCGTCCAATTAGATTGCTCTTGATATTCTAGAATTATTCAGCTCATGGGATGTGACATCACTACCTTATTTTTATTAGATTTACAAGACGTAACACAACTAGTCCGTGATATTCTTTAAGTTATCACGTCATAGAAATTGGTTGATGTAAGATTGTCCGAGATATGTCTTAGATATATCTTACACTTTTTGACTACTGTAAATATTACTGAAATTGTGGGTCCTGCACTCCGCCAGGCGGCAGAGACATGAACTAATCATACGCGTTGATGTTAAATATAAAATAAATAATTCCGCATGGAAGTTTATACATTTAATATTTCGTAAATAAAACCATTTAAATTTAAAACCAGCCCTAGAATAGGGGTCAATTTCGTATAAAGGACGGTTTCTACGAAAATGCGTAATAATTTAAATTGTTACATATCTTGAGTAGGTACAACAGAATTATAATGTTTCTATTGCGTACAAGCTTAGATGCCGGAAGAATTTAGGATACGGAAGGAATATGCACTCACCATAATCCAGATTCTGCAGATATTTTCAAAATGTGGACTGTATTTTTCTTCACTATTTCGTCAAAGGTTCTTTTAGACGACAACGGGTTCCGACACTGTATAGACGCGAAGTCTCAAATGAGTATAATCTTGTAATCGTTCAGGTAAACGCATACCGCACTGGCTCAAGGTCGCCAATCGACTGATCGGCGGCGTGCCGGGAGGGGAAGGCTCAGCGCATTATTTTCGTTCAAAATAAATATGTATGAATCAAATATTCACCCTAATGTAACCAAATATATAAATCTTTGGAAGACATTAAAATTTATATACAAAGTGTAATAGATCTGGTAATTTTGCCAGGCATAAGAGTATGAACAAATTATGTACATTATTAAGGAAAACACATTCTTATTGTGAAGTTGTAATTATTCAGAACATAGGTCTGTGATATTTTAAATACTAAATTAATGTATTAATTATAAATATATACATACAACATCAATTTTGTCGAAAAATATTGTTTTTGCGTCACCGGGATTCGAACCTGGATCTCTATTTCCAATCCGGGGAGGTGCAATAATTACAACTTCACAATAAGAATGTGTTTTCCTTAATAATATATGTTGTATCAATGTGTCCAAAATTTAATAAAAATGAATTGATAATTCTGTCGTCTGCAGTCGGTTTACTCAGAGGTATTTGAGATTCTGTAAAAATAATGTAGATGGCTTTCAAATAATAGAACGACAGGTGTATTAATTTGAAAAATGTAACATATAGGTTCGAAAATTTGTCAAGAAAAATACTGGCGTTATAGCACAATGTTAGTGCACTTCCCCGGATTGGAAATAGAGATGCAGGTTCGAATCCCGGTGACGCAAAAACAATATTTTTCGACAAAATTGATTTTATATGTATATATTTATAATTAATACATTAATTTAGTATTTAAAATTATGTACAGCTACTGAAAACCTTATTGTATAAGTGACAAAAACATGTTAAGCTCGAACCTAAATCATCTAAAAAAAATTTAGTCTTGCAGCTCTAAGTTCGACGACATTTTATTTTTTGTGTTCAATATACACGTATAATTTGGAATAAATAAAATATTTCAATTAATCGAAATAATCGTATAATTACGACTTTTTTAAAACGCTTATATATCAGGGTTGTCATACTTACAATATGAAAAACCTAGAATATCGAAGAACACGTGCTGACCGAATACTTCTCTATATACTACTTCAAGGCCATATTAGGATTAATATTATTCCACATAGCATCTAGATCGACCCGGCTAGAAGTATTAGAAGTAGAACGTCCAAATACCAACAGAAAAATTAACAAAAATTGACTTTTTTAACATTAGCCTTATTACGTTTAAAGAGTTCTTTTTATGAACAACCACAATCTCAGTTTTGACCGATCATTTTACCTATAAACATATCTTGCTCTCCCTTCACCACAACAATAGTTGCAACCTCCTCACTCTTTCTCCCACCTTTTTTCTTTATCTTCTGCAGCTTATACTTGTGTACCTTTTCTGTAGATTTTCATAAATGTTAAATATTTATTGTTAGTTCTGTCACCGTATTTCAGTACTTATTCCCGTATTACTGTTTGTCCTGTTTTTGTCCAGTTTTCTCCCTGAACATTGTGTGAGACAACTGGCGCGCGGTGGCGCCAAGAATCTGTCAATCTCAACTGTCAGTGCTCAGTGAACGCTAATTTGTTTTGCGCGTGTGCATTATTTATTATATCGTTATTATTACTCTTTTCGGTATCCCAATTTTAATACCTGGAATAAAAGATGCCAAAGAAAAAGTATATCAACAATTTGACATTTATAAAGAAAGGACGAACTTTTTTCATATTTTGGAAAATAAGGCGAAATTGAATTTTTGTCTGATATTATTATGATTAATTAAAGTATGAATAAAATGATGATAATTGTAGTAATAATCAGTGGTGTGCAGTAGGTATAGATTTACGTTATACTGTTATCAATGATATTATATAATCATTTATAATATATATATAAAACGATATATGTACTTTCGTTTAACCAACGTCTTTAGACAAAATAAATTCGTCGTTTATACGCCCCTACTATGTATTTATTTGTAATTTTAGAGTACTATTAATAGTGTTTTTAAAGATTAAGTTTTAACGTAAAATAATACCTTCTTACCCATATAAAAATGTATATAGGTTTTTAAGAACACTCTTTATGACTGAACATGATTCATTTATTGTTTGAAAATCCTTCACGTAATTACTAAAAGAAATAATTATTTTTATTAAAGGTTAACTTAAAATTCTGTCAATTGCCAATCCAAATTCATGCAACAATCATGAAATCAACACGTTAAAAACAGTAAGATAGTAAAATTCGCCAATTAGTAAAAGAAGAAGTAGACACTTCAATGATTTGCACGCTGTATAACCCTTTCTAATGTTATCCTATTAAAAAATAGGGTAGGTTATGACTCCATATAAAACGGATCAACCGAAAGGAATTTTTAATTCAGTAAATAGCCATTTATATGACTTGAGTAATTCACTAGCTTAAAGACAGAACAGAGTAATGTGAATAGCTCGATGCGGCGAATACACAAGAGCGCCATGTTAAGCCAATTAAAGTAATAAATAATGTTTTCGTTTATGTTAAGTCAAGTATTTAATTATTTTAAGTAATGCACAACTTTTTTTCTTGTATGCACTTCACACCCCTGGTAATAGTATTACTAGATACAAATTGTATATCGAATTTTGTGAGCATAAATTATTTAAAAGTAATGACTGGATCTACTAAATGTATTGTGAAGTAGGTATACAAGATATGTATTTTTTTTTTAGCATAACTTTTTAAGCATTTTTAACATTTTTAATAATTCTTTCGCATCCAATATTTTTTAATGTTTTTGTCCATTTCGCGTACCGCTCTGAGCCTTACGTTGTCATATATTACATAGTGATTAAAAGGAGATTTTACAAGTAGTCTCCACCCACAAACGTAACAATGTGATTCTCAATGATTTATTGTAATATTATTCGGCGATATATCATTTGTAATTCAATTAGTGTATTTCCATGCGCGGTAGAAAGCGGTTTGGTGCTGGACCCCATCCCATTGGGCAAATCCTGACGGTATGATGATTGTTTAAATTATTATTTAAATTGATTTTAGTACGTGCTTAAAAAAAATAAAAAATCACCAATTGTGTAAGTCGATATGATGAAATGCTTGGCTTGCGAAATGTTACGTAAAATAGAAGGATTTTTTTAATGTCGCGTGGTATTCGGATATCTGCAAGGATTCTGATTGGCGAAATCCCAAAATACCGACAGGCTAAAAAATAATACGTATTGTGTCGCTTAACACAATCAAATTATGTTTTTTTAGGAATATATATTGGAAGATGGACGGTCGTGTTAAAAGTTTCACCAACCTTAGAGCGTGTAGAAAGTATAAAGGATGTCCAGCGGAAAATTTTCAAGTTTAATATTAAATAAAAATAAAAACTACAATGTTATTATCGTGTTTTATTTATACAAAATGGAGTTTAACGTTGCGGATTTTGCGTTTTATAAACAATATCGTCTAAATGCCGTCCATTTCTCTCAAGACACTCTTGTGATCGGACTCTTAAATTTGCGAACATGGGAGAGCAAAGCGTCGGTTCAGTGGCAGCAACTTCACGGCGGATATTTTCTTGTAGGGCCTGAATTATTCGAGGATTGTTGTTGTAAACTCTCCACTCAAGGTATCCCCACAAAAAAAAGTCACATGGCGTAAGGTCCGGTCACCGAGTTGCCCAGGGTATGTCTCCGTACTTGCTGATTGGGAAAATTTTCCTTCTGCTTCTCCATTGAAACTCTAGCTATGTGTAGAGTAGCCTCGTCTTGCTGAAATTGTGTTCTGTTGTTAAACCCGGGAAACAGCTGCAGTTGCGGTACCAAAAACTCGTCGATCATTCGGCAGTCAGTGAATGATCCTTCGCGATCACTGAATGCATTCTGAATTGATCGGTGCACCTGTAAACACGCAGAGGAACTAACTAAATTGAATCTGATAAACCACATCAGTTACTATTAAGATTTTTGAAATTTATAGTAGATAACAGAACGAAGTGTTTGTATAGACAATTATTTACAAAATGCAAAATGTTACCAGTTGACAAAAAAGTAACATATGCTATCATATTCCGAGAGTTGATAAATACTGATCTGATAAATACTATTCTATCAGATCGTCGGGTCGAACCACGAGAGTACCGATCGCGAACTATGTGTACGGTGAGACAACGAGAGAATGTGTCGTGCCAAGAATAATTAACAAAATCTCTAAAGACTTATTAAACATTTAAAAAAAATGATGAGATCCCAGTGCCCACCTTAAAATATAACGTAAAATAAGATATTTCTATCAAATTTTTTGTTACACCCTGAAAAATTGTACGTTTTTTCTTTATATCTTTCCAAGTAATTAATAGATTTTTTTTAACGTGATGTATAAGCGCGTCTCACAACTCTAAATAGAAATGACTATATTATATGAACATAACAATTTGATATGTTAATATAATATATATTACTTTTAGTTCATTAACATCTTATCATTTTTTTCCGTCTTGTTATAAATATTTAATTTATATAAAAATAAATGTTGTTTATAAAACCTCAATAATAACTATGTAAAAGGCAATCCTTGCAGTTTGGCAAAAAATAAAATTATAATGTATATATATATGTAATAAAGTTGATGTAAAAAAAATAAAAATAAACCAAGTGCATTTTTCATTTGTAGTCCATGATAGCTTACTGGACAAATTAGCTCTTGCTAAACTAAGATCTCAGCAGATTAACCCAACGGTTAGGTTAAGTTAGTTTATATTAGGCAGTGGCGTAACTACATTGGTGTAACTACTTTGCGGTAATCGATTATTTTTCCAGTGCTAATGTGAAAAGATTATTATTAATATCGGGTGAAGTGAGAATATTTTCAGTTTCGAGTGCACGAAAGTGTCTAAAATGTATAAATAAACATAATACCAATTTTGATTTTACTATGACTTTAATAAAACTGTTTCATATACAGGAGGCTTCCATTTTGCATTGGGCTCCAACTTTTGTGATGTTAGACTAGAATTTGCTTCTTTCTTATTCTTGATGATCATAAATTTGTTGAGTACGAAGAGGCCGGTATTGAAAGAAGAGTAGCAGGGTCGCATCAAGCCTAAGGGAGCGCTTTAGTGCAAATGCACATACAGATGGCCCAAAAAAAGTGAAAACATCTCTGACACACGAGTTATTTCAAAACATAATATAATTAATTATAATTCTTAATGTAATTTTTTTTGCACAATATTTAGCTAATCAGAAGTCATCAAAACACTCCACATTGGCTGTTCGGTGACCACATGCCTGACTCGATGAAATTAACATTCTCACGTCGAAGAAAGTTGATTGTATTTCTGGCTATGTGAGATGGAGCTTCGTCCTGCTATAACGTCTAGCTATACTTCAGGCTTTGTTTTTAAACTCTTTGATCATTTTCCTAGGACGCCGACGTTATTCAATTCACAAATTTTTGATCAGAATACGGTCTTCGGCAGTGATTTTTGTCATTATGGACAACAATTTGAAAAAAAACAAATATAAACAACGTGAAAATCAATAATCAAAGATGGCGACTGTAAATTATCGAAATAAAACGTAATGTAGGTAAATAGGTACGTAAGTGAGTTATTTTTCTATTTAAGCTATTGTTGATATAGTTTAACTAATTTTGATGTAATTATATCACATTTTACGATATAATTACATCAAAATCGTTTTCACTTTTTTTGGGCCACCCTGTAGGTTAGGTTAGGTTAAAATAGTTTTCTGTGGAGTCCATTGCAGGGGATCCGGAGAATCCGTCTCTTGGAATAAATCACAATTTTTTAATGTATATTTTTTAAATAGGGTCAAGTCACCAAAGTATAAAATACTATATATAACCATGCAGCCTCGTGAGTGACAAGTTCAGAGTCATATTGCGTTTTATAAATTTTTAAATGTCTTGGCCCTATCTGAAGGACAATTAAAATTAGTGACATCATTTACAAATCCGTTCAGGGATTGCAAATTTTCGGTCGAATTTAGAAAAAAATTATATTATTATTTGGTCAATCAATATTAATAATAAAAACAGTATATTTAAACTAATAAATTCATTATTATTTATAGTATATATTTTTTAACTAATTTGATGATTAATTTTAATTGAAGACCTACTATACGTCAAATAAACAATTTATCTTATAACGCTTTCATATTATGGTCATTTGCTAATGATATGAGTTTTAGAAGTCCCGTGTTTATACATTATATTACCCGGACTACTATGGTCCTAATTATTCCGAATAATCGAAGTTTTACTGTACATTATATTAAATGTCGGTTATATATTAAAATTGATTATAATTTACCTTGTTGAAAAATATTGATAACCGAGGCAGAATAACTAAATGCGCACTACACACCGTACCAGCGTACACGAAAAAACAAATCTTAATACTGATCCGCCAGTTTTCGGATATTTCTTTGATGTAGCCCGCTATATTTCGTCTTTTGTCTATCGGGTCGTCGTCTATTGTCTGTTTAAGTGCCGGTCCAGTGCATCGAAAGTGCATTTCACGAAGGTGTTATTTCTCTTCAATGCTTTCCGGGAACCATCCTTTGGTAAAAATATTTTATTTTTACATATTTAAAATTCGGAATTCACTATGAAATTTTCAGAATTCAAAATTATAATTATGAGAATGAGTTTCGGTATTTCGTATACTATTCCTAGTTCAGTGTCCCAACTCTCTAGCGCGTGTACAAACGGCCAATTGCAGACATTGCAGAGTTTACACAGCCCGCCCCTTTGGGCCGGAGTTGGCTAATTATTATTATTAAAGTGGACGTGCTAGAAATACTCTTCCTCCAGCGCGGCCGCCCCCTTCGCAGCCGAGATCCAGCCCAGGCGCGCGACTGGTCGGCCGCTTGCGCAATCCGCAAGTTATGCGAGAATTTTGATCAGGTCCGCGATGCCGAACTAGTTCGCGAAATCGTAATGTATGTGAGCGGGTAGGTACTCTCTTTACGTAACGCCAAAAACGCCAAATGCACTCCCATGTAGGCGCGAGTTCGATATTTGAATGGGCCGCGGTTTTTGCCCGTGTGACAGCGGATTACGCGGGAGAAAGTGGCACTTCTCAATGATCTGTCACACTTTTTTTTCTTCTGGTTTTAGACAGTGGCGCGTTTAAGCTCAGGGCCCTCGATTTTTAATGGATTTACTCGTTCTTTAGTCAGTTCCATCACTTCTCCGCGATGTGATCTGTTATCCTTATGTCCTTGGACGACTGTACTATAGCCGTTACCGTCAGCTTTTTTAGGTTTTCATTCTACGGCGAACTGACAGTGCCATCTTACGACGGTTAGCCGAGGCGCGGTAACGCGTCTGACACCAGTCACAGAGACCTCGACAGCTTGACAGTTGCGGAGCTTGACATGACGGTCGTCGGAGTGTGGGTTCCGGAGAGAACGAGGAACAGAGTCTAGAACATTCTTCTCCCGCGACTGTTCCAGCTAACGCTTTCACATTGTAAAATATATTTATACTTAATAATTTAGCTTCTTAAACAACCACTTAATGTATTGTGTAAATAAATAAACGTCTCTACAAAACTACAGATACGTCTCTTATTAATAAATCCCCGATAATTCAATTCCAACAAAATAATACCTTTTGTAAAGAGTTGAACTACGAGTTGAAATTGATCCTGCCGAAGCCGACTGAAATGCATAAGCCTTTGTGATTACCCACTATGGATTAACCCAAAATTCTCTCTGTAGGCAATGTGTTCAATAAATTGGAGCTTCCATCTCAAGCAGACCGTATACTAATCTAGGATCTTTAGATGTTACAAAAGTGAGACAATACTGCGCATTCCAGAGGGTTCTAAGCATTCACCTACAGCATCAACACCGTATTCATCAAAATAATTCTTATTGTTTTTAATAGCAATAGTCTCCTTCAGTTGACATGGCCACGTATCGGCTCCTCTAATTTCAGATCATCTGGACTAGTATTCGCAGCATGCGATGCCAACACCACAGCTAAAAGCTGTCTAACATGTTTTTTTTTTCGATTCTTACGTCGGAGGAGTTTATTCAAATGTTAAATAAATATTTCTATATGTCACATTTACTTAAACGGTTGTTGATATTTATAAATTGTCGTATATATGTGTGTGTGTGTGTGTGCGTGTCAGTGCGCCGCACCGTCGGGCCGGGATGTATGTATATGTGTGTGCGCGGGGATAAAAAGTGGACGCGCGCAAGGCGCGGTCTCTCTTCTGCATTAGCGTTTGACTTGTTACTAGTTATATAGCTTGTACCTTAATTGTATCATATTGTAATAAATATATATATAATTGTCACAAAAAGTTTTTCTTGGACCTGAAGATTGAAGAACTGAGACGTACTATCTACGCAAGTAGAACACTAATTTAAAAAAAAAAACTACAATTATATAGAAAGCAGAATTAAAAGTATGATACCAGAAGTTCCTTGCATGTAAAAATTAGATTAATAACTGTAAAACAATTTTAAAACGCAAAAAATAAATCGAAAAGAAAAATCAAAATAAAAGCGATTCTCCAAAATCTGAGTGCATAGCTGTGCTCCTGCATCCTTCTTCAGAAGGATTGAAATAATAAGTTAGACAGAGAGAGAAAAGAGCAAGAAAAGAGGTTCACAATAGATGAAATCGAAAGAGCTACTAGTATAGAGTACTTTCATAGATACAATGTATACCTGACAAATATAATTGAGAGAAGAAGGCATAGGAGGAAGTCCCACACAAAAATGTATTCTTGTTATAATGGGCAAGGCAAATGCAGGCACTTACACACAAATAACTGCGCATAGTGATAAGTGCACAGATAGACAACTCAACACAAAGTGATATAATATTAATACTCAGGTAGATTAATATATTACCTCATGATAGTTTACATTCCTTTGAGGCAGATTACGTTGATTTACATTTACGTAAGGTTATTTAATATGGCAGCAAAATAATAAGCTGAGTGCAGTGAGTGCTTGTCACTGCGTGCAGTTGTCCGTTTGTGCGTCTATCTTTTGTGCAGTTGCCACGTTTCCAATTGGATCTAAGATAGTTTTCTAATATGAAAGGAGAAGATTTGTTTGTTGTCAAATTTTAAATACAAATTAATTGTATCAATTAGAAAATCTTCCAATCCGGGGAACGTGCATTAATGACTTTCAAATAATGGAACAATAAATTTATTATTTTTCAATTTCAAATATATTACACTTTTAAAATTGACACGTCTATAGTTTCATTATTTTTACGAAATCTCAAATACCTTTGAGTAATCCGATAAGAGACGCCGGAATTAACGATTCATTTTTATTAAATTTTGGACACATTCTGATATGTTTTGAATAATTACAACATCACAATAGGAATGTGTTCTCCTTAATAAGTTGTCAAATTGTTGGGTATTAAAGACCCTAAAAACTTGCAGCGACCAGACTTGCACGCCACTGAGTAACACTGGATATTATAGTCATATTTATTACATCAAGTCAGGTTATTTATGTGCGATGGACTGTCATGCGGGTTGGGTGAGTTTGGACATCTAGCCTGGTGTGAAATAGGTGAATGCGAGAATGATTTACGATTTAAATGAGATGCACGGTACCTACGTGGAATGTGAACTGCGAATGATTGTGGCTGTACCTGTCTCTGGTTGTCGTACTAGGTTCTAGAATATAATAATAGAGTTATTTTAGTCGTGAATGATAAGTCAAGTATTGATAATTATTTAGCAAAATTTGAATGTGTCCAAGAACACACAATTACTAGATTTTTACCTACAAAGGCACTGTTATTAAATATATACGAGTATCAAGTGTCTCATAGACACAAAGCCATTTTTGATTATATTTAATGAAAAATATATGGAAATATGGGGTAATTACAGGGATTACGACATCTTCTTTCTCGCCTCCTCAACCTACACATTTATCAAATTTTTAAAAGTTGTATATATGTTAGTACGCGGACTCGCTTCGAGTACCAGTATTTAGTTACAATAATTAACTATGTTTTTTATCATTTATCGTCTTCTACAGGTTTTTTTTTAACACAGGAGTTCAATAAATAAAAAATTTGATAGGACATGACAACGTACCGTGTAGTTTTCTGATAAGTTCATAATATGTTCACAATGGCGTCCAGCCCGGGTGTCAGTTTTAATACTGATAATAATTCATAAATTATTAACGAGTTTTATGGTTTAAGAATAAAATGATAGAGTAGCGGTCACAATAGATTGCTTATCTGCTAGTAGAAAAGTTTATCTCAATACGCCTTAACCCATTCCCCGCGGGTGACGCAAATATGAGTCGCCGTGTGTGGCCCTCCGCTAGTGCGTATATATGCGCTGAGGAGCGGTGGAAAATGTACCAAAATTATTTGGATTCTTTATCCTATCGACATCTGTCGACATTAGTTAAAGATAATTAGCCATCTTATAAACAAACGCGAAATAATAAAAGTCCTCGTATCATCCAGTATCGCTTAAATTATGCAATTATTATTAGAATGTAATGCGTTTCAAACTATACAGTTAAATTTAATGTCAGTATTTAAGAACTTGTAAATAGTGTTCATTTGTTTCAGAAATTAGCACCTGCGCAGATCACTACTTCGCTCTAGAACGTATCTGGCGCTAGTGTAGCGATGGTGTAGGGTACTGTTGTGTTCTCTCATGGATAATTTTGATCATGTTATATTGTAATTATGGTTCTGACTTCTGTATTTATTAATATTTGTGAGGATACTTGAGAACCATTTCTATCGATTTTTTAAAAACAAATCATAAATTTGTTGCAATATCGTAAATTATAATGCTACCAAAGAGTGCCGTGTATGAAAGATGTCATGCGTATTTACGAACGCGATCAATGGGTTAAAACTTTATTGCAAAACATTCTGCCTTACGAAATTTTAAAGAGTCACTCTTAAATTCCATCGTATGCGGGTTTAATTTTCAATATTCCACAAGCCAACATGCCCCGCGTGGTAAGCTACGTAAATATGTTGGCCTTAAACTCCCCGGTTCTATAGAAAACAACATGTTGCCTATCTGCCTAAATTATGCAAATTGTCTCTTATCATTAGATGAATCGGCTACCGTGCAATTTGCTCGCACGCTGGGGCCAAATTAAACATTTTACAAAGTTTAGATACATATCGCGAAGAAACAAATCGAGTGCCAGAAAAAATAATGAACACATTTTCGCGCGACCCACCGCGGCCATTTTGTCGTGTCGTAAAAGCAATTTGGAAAGAGTTGCCCAACGCGACCGGCAGTGGGCGCCACCCGACGACATAAATTCAATTCGGATTTGAAATGATTGATTTGCGACTGGACGAGAAAATAACCGTAAACATTTGAATATTTTGGCGGGACCGCCATTTTTTTGGCCTGGTCCATTTTGTCTGCGTGTTTCTGTAACGCAATGTGATATTACACAATTCATGTTTAATTGATCGATAGACCGTGATTATGGAGCATTTATTGAATTGTAAAGGCTGCTTAGCCGTTGTCTAATGGTGCGAGCACATGGATGAGACTTCGGAGACTCGTCTTGATAGTCGCCGAAAGAATCGTATATAATTCAGCGTAGAGAGTATTGTATTTTGTACGCAGAGTAATGTTTATTGTATTTTGTACGCAGAGTAAAGTTTATTGTATTTTGTACGCAGAGTAAAGTTTATTGTATTTTGTACGCAGAGTAATGTTTATCGTATTTTGTACGCAGAGTAATGTTTATTGAATTTCGTACGCAGAGTGAAGTACCAACATGGATTAATTTTATTTTAATTTATTTAACATATTTAAAAACATTATAATTGTTAATACATTCAATATTTCATTGCCCATCTTGCTACATCAGAGTCCTTATCGAGTTGGACTATGAATCATTTGCATTTGTGTTCTCTTGTATCATTTGCAACAAGTTGGTTCAAGTGGCTCAAGCATGCAGATATCAGGCGCGGTCTCTTCATACATGCTTTGGATGCTCCGCATCCCTTGTGTTCTAGAGTCAAAGAGCTTTGGATTTTTTGTTTTTAGCCGAAAACAGCACTGCAGTAAATAAATTCGTAAAGTCTTTAGAGACCAGTCATAACACATACTACGACATTCATGTATATTATCAACTTACGAACATCTATGATACCAGCAATATTGGATTCTATAATTCGTTCCGTATCCACAAAGTTTGAATGTATTTGACTTTCGCCTGTGGGCATTCAGTTCCGCCTTTCAAGGTCTTCGAATACTGTATACGCACTCGTTAACAGCATCCAACGAACATAAAACCACTTTAATGCTTACGGGTATAGTGCACATAATAGCATACATATTACGAAGCGAAGGGATTGTCTTGAGAAATTTGTTTGTGTGACGCATTTTTGACAGTTTGACTTGAATACTTGAAGCCAAAATTTATTGAAACATTAAATATCTTTCGATTATATGTTATATTTGTGTATTTGACAGTAGGTATAAACTTATCATCCAGCATTTCTTCTATAAAAAGTCATCGACCGCCACTGGTGGGTATACATAGATATATATTCACTATTGAACATGGTAAACAAATAAAAAAATATAAAAGTAATTGTATTAATTAGAAAGATTTACATATAAAATAAATTTTATCGTAAAATATTGTTGTTGCTACCGGAATTCGAACCTGTATCTCTTTCAATCAGGAAAACGTGCATTAACCGATTATGCTATACCAACGCAGTGGATTGACGACAAATTTTCGAACTTATATGCAAAACTTTTCAAATAAATACATCTATCGTTCCATTATTTGAAAGCCATCTTCTTTATTTTTAAGGAATCTAAAATACCTATGAGTAATCCGCCAGAATTTTTATTAAATTTTGATAAAATTGATTTTATATCTTTCTAATTAATACATTACATTTTGAATAATTTTTTTTATTACATTTAGTTATACTATCATAGTTGGCTCCGATATCATCATACCAGAGCGATACCTGTACAATTCACTCTATATCACATTAAATTCAGAGAGCAGGCAGAGAAGAAGAAGAAAAATAATAGAAATCATGCACCCCTAAAAGAGAAGGGGAGACGTCACATTTATGTGTTGCAGTCGCAGAACTAGGTAACAGTCCGGCAGAAATTCACCCTGTCCAAGTCGCAATAGCCAATGGAATGCTCCGATATTAACTATTGTGAATTTTGAAAGGAACACTGGTAAAAAGTGAGAACATCTCGTAACACACGAGTTATTTCAAAACATAATATAATAAATTATAATTCTTAATGTAGTTTTTTGCACAATATTTAGCTAATCAGAAATCATCGAAACACCCCATATTGCATCATCTATTGGGTTTAAATCTGGCCTGTTCGGTGGCCACATGCCTGGCTCGATGAAATTAACATTCTCACGACGAAGAGAGTTGATTGTATTTCTGGCTGTGCGAGATGGAGCCCCGTCCTGCTCTTACGTATAGCTATACTCCAGGCTTTGTTTTGAAACTCTTTGATCATTTTCCTAGCACTCCGGCGTTTTCTGATTCGCAAATTTTTGATCAGAATACGGTCTTCTGCAGTGATTTTTGTCATTCCGGGCAACAATTTGAAAAAACCAAATATAAACAATGGGAAAATTAATAATCAACCATGGCGACCGGAAATTGTCGAAATCAAACGTAATATAAGTAAGTAAATTAATAAGCTATTTAAGCTATTGATGTTATAATTAGATTAATTTTGATGTAATTATATCACATTTTACGAAATGTTCTCACTTTTTGGGCCACCCTGTAGGTCGATGGAGGGATAAGATCAGAAGGGTGGTGAGTGGCCATAGAGTGGAAGGGCTGCAAGTAGGCGGCCCTAGTGAGTGGTCCATCGAACAGTGGATAATGGACAAAAATGAATTTATCTCAATCATCGTATCGTTCGAAGATGTGTGAGTTGTATACTTACACAGCGCTATACAGTCTCACACACAGGCAGACACAGACACCCGCACACACGTTGTTCGCTTCTGTCTTATGTGACAACCGTTGCCCAACAATGCAACAATTGGAATTCTTTCCATTGTTGAGAATGTCCTCTAATGGAACGGCCGACCTTGGCCTACTTGACGGTCGGTTCCGCCTGCGGGGTCCAAAGGTCACCATGAATCATTCACTAATTAGTGGAGCTACCTACCTGGCCACCTACCAGGCAGCCGACCTGCCCAGACGCGAGCTTTCAGCCCGGTGGCGCCTGGCCATACGAGTAACGAAATAATTTAATTAATACAATTTAAATGTATTAATTAGAAAGATATACATATAAGATCAATTTTATCGAAAAATATTGTTGTTGCTACTGGGATGCTAACGTGCATTAACTGATTACAATGGATTGACGACAAATTTTCTAACTTATAAGTTACACTTTTCAAACTAATAAATCTATCATTCCATTATTTGAAAGCCATCTACTTTATTTTTACATCTCTAATATCTTTGAATAATACGATAGTCTTCTATCGTATTATTCAACAATGAATTTTTATTAAATCTTGGACACATTTGATACAACGTATATATTATTAAGGAGAACACATTCTTATTGTGAAGTTGTAATTATTCAGAACAGACGGTCTGTGATATTTAAAATACCAATTAAATGTATTAATTAGAAAGAAATACAAATATTATCGAAAAATATACGGGATTCGAACCTGGAACTCTTCCAATCCGGGGAACGTGCATTAATGGCTTTCGTGTATTAATTTGAAAAAGTTTAAAATATAGATTCAAAAATTTGTTTTCAGTGTACTGAGTGCTGTAGCATAATCAATAAATCAATAATCGTTATTTAAACCGTTATTTTGACTGTGATTGTGACGTTGATAACTGATTAACGTAATTCTTCGAGCTATGAACACTAGAAAGTAAGCCTCCGACAGTTAAATCTTAGTTACCGATCATCGTCACAATCACAGTCACGTAACGGTTTACCATCACTAGAAAACAATGTATGGTCATGTGACATGTAGTTATCGATCATTTGATAGTTATGATACAAATGGTTTTTTAAATTCTATTCGAAAACAGGTAAAAGTGGACATGTTTACTTTTGATTCTGGACATCACATATATCGTATTAAGCTTTTTTTGCTAAGTACATACTTATACCGTTTACTTGAGGTATGTAAGGGTATTTATATGCATTTGAAGAAACTCTGTTCGCTTATGTCGTGCTGTGTCGTGCGACAGCTAATTTTACAATGGCCCAGTGAGATAAAGCCATAAACACAATAAAAAACAATTGTTGACAGCTATCGTTGAGATAATAAATAGGCCAATTAAAATAGTGCTGTGATTCAACGATTATTATGGCCGCGTTCACAAAATGAGACACGAAGGGATAAATGAAGCATGCGTTATCTGAGACACGGCGTGTACGCGGTGAGCTGCGAAAGCCGAAAGTTGTCTACAAAGAATCTTATGATGGCATAATTGTCAATTAGATGATCTAAAAAAATACCACCAGTGAAAAAAATGTACAAGAACATAATTAGAGCGCGTCCACCACTTTTCCAGGACCGATTTAATAAGCTCACGACTCCTATTTCGGTCTTGCTCTGACGTCGCCTGGTTGGCATTTTTTTTTAACCCATTGATCGCGTTCATATACGCATGACATCTTTCACACGCGGCACTATTTGGTAGCATTATAATTTACGATTTTACAGTACGATAATGCAACAAATTTATGATATTTTTAAAATAAATCGGCAGTAAAGGTTCTCAAGTATCGTCACGAACATAAACAAATACAGAAATCAGAACGATAATTACAAAATAAGGTAAACAAAATTATCCATGAGAGAACACAACAGTGCCGCCCTACATCAGGGGTCGACAGACCGCGGCTCTTTTCATAGTTATTTGCGATTTATCAACTCCAGCTCATAATTTCAAATACAATCATATTTTAAATATAATAATAATGTGTTTATTCCAGCGTGATCAGGTTTTTTTTATTTTTAAACCTGATTTGCCATTAAGATAATACATATTATGGTATACATTATAGGTTATGAAATAAATATATATTTTTAAATTTTTTTTTTTTTAAATGTTAATAAAAAATAAAGGTTCATATATATATATATACACAAAATATAATTATTACATATATAACTACTTCAGTCACGTATATGAATTAAATATATTAATTAGAAAGATATACATATAAAATCAATTTTATCGAAAAATATTGTTGTTGCGCCGCCGGGATTTGAACCTAGATCTCTTTTCAAACCGGGGAAGGTGCATTATCCAACTATGCTACAGCGACGATATTTTTAGCGACAAATTTTCGAACATATATGTCACGGAGCTATGTTCTGAATAATTACAACTTCACAGTAATAATGTGTTCTCCTAACAATCATATTCGATACATATGGAATAGTTTGGCCGCAATATATGACACAATAAAAGAACTAGCATTTACCATTTTCATAATCTTCGGCTCTACCTATTTATGCGGACAAACATTATCTTCTATGAATTAAATAAAAAATTTAATTAAACTACGATAATTAGGTCACCATTCTAATTAGTTAACTTTACAAAGTACAAAAAATGTTTAATAATTAAGGTTTTTTTGTTTTCTAAGTAGAGCACTGGGCTGCTGAAGCTTATAAATCCCATATATTCCGTTCTTCTAAGTAACCCACGACTGTATTGCGATTTGAGTTTTAAATAAAATCTTGATTTTACTTCGTTTTTTTTCGCCATTAAAATTTATATAGCTACAGTGAAAATATATGTTACAGCTCTATGAAAAGGTTGGAATTTTGTTTACTTAATGTCTTAGATATAAGACAAATCTTTATGTTGAGACTCGATCAATATTTCCATGCTAACAACAACTCTCCTCAAGCAATAAATCATGGACACAACACAAGACAAACGACAAACATCTACACACCAGTTCCGAGAGCAACAACGACATTTTATCAAAGATTGTACATGTTCTTAGCTCTGAAACTATACAACACACTCAGTACCAACTGGAAATCGTTTAATTCCATTAAGATTACACTAATATGGACCTAATATATGATTCAATCAGGTAGAGATGAATCAGAAGCATGGCTATCCAACATTCTAATATAATTTATACAATACCTTCATTAGTAATTCACTAGTCCTACAACACTCGCACTACATATATTTTTATTTTATTTTTGCATATTTGTAATTCTATTTTTATTTCTGTCGATGATTTAAATAACACCACAACAGCACGAAAAAAAAAAACTGGCTACTTTAACACAGACTTCAGTCTAGCAAAGTAGCCAGGACAGTGCTGTATATATCAGAGGTGAAGTCTACTCCATTGCACACAATGAACTATGAGTATTGATTATGTCTTATGTTTATTATGTATTCACCTCTGTTAGAACAAAAATATGTATGTCATGTAGTAAATAAATAAATATTTGGCTCTTCTCATTAGAAGACCCTGCCCTACACCATCGCTACACTAGCGCCATTTGCGGTCATACGTACTAGAGTATCTACGCATACTATATACTGCATAGTGGTCATACGTACTAGTGATCTGCGCAGCTGCTGATTTCTAAGACTAATGCGTTTAAATACTAATGTTTTTAAATACTGGCATTAAATTTAACTCTAGAGTTTAAAACGCATCACTGAGTTTGAAAATTTTTGACTTTTATTATTTCGTGTTTGTTCATAAGATGGTTCATAAGATCCTCGACAAGTATCGACAGTTGTCGGTGTGATAAAGATTCCACATTATTTTTTCCCCTTAAATGAAATCAGCCAATCACAACGCTTGTCGATGATCACGTGATCTAAAATCCAGTATGGCCACCAGAACGATATATATACAGAAAAGAAAGTTTACAATTTTGTACATTTGGTTTCAAAATACACGTTTTATTAATGAAAACACATTCTCATTGTAAATTTGTAATTATTCAAAATGTACATTACAATTGTTCAAATTAATACATCTATCGTACCATTATTTGAAAACCATTAATGCACGTTCCCGGTAGAAACAATAATATTTTTCGATAAAATTATTATACATGTATATATTTCTAATTATTAAGGAAAACACATTCTTATTGTGAAGTTGTAATTATTCAGAACAGACGGTCTGTGATATTTTAAATACTAAATTAATGTATTAATTATAAATATATACATATAAAATCAATTTTGTCGAAAAATATTGTTTTTGCAATATTATCCCGGTGACACGTCAATAATTTAGTATTTAAAATATCACAGACCGTCTGTTCTGAATAATTACAACTTCAAAATAAGAATGTGTTCTCCTTAATAATATATATTATATCAATGTATTCAAAATTTAATAAAAATGAATTGATAATTTTGGCGTCTGCAGTCGGTTTACTCAAAGGTATTTGAGATTCTGTAAAAATAATGTAGATGGCTTTCAAATAATGGGACGACAGGTACATTAATTTGAAAAAATGTAACATATAGGTTCGAAAATTTGTCATAAAAAATACTAGATGGCGCTTATCACGAATTATAACGCCATTCCTTCATGAATATTTTCGTTTCATGTGCACGTGCGCCGAATCACGTTTTACGACTAAACGTAAATAAAATAAAAAAATGAATCACGAATCACGACATTCGTAAATATTCAATCACTGATAGTGAATGTGACTCAAAGATATTGGTGATTGACTAGCGGTTCGTGAAGTTAGTTAGATATAAGAAAGGACATTGAACATGGTGATTGAACGGTGAAACACCTCATTCAGTGCCCTATCTACCCTACACCACTATTTAATGTATAATAGTGCTATTTCGATACCAGCGTAAAATTAAGCTTTACGTTATTTTATTCCGGTCTGTTAACAGTTTTTTTAATACTAAATTAATGTATTAATTATAAATATATACTGTGTACTTCCCCGGATTGGAAATAGAGATCCAGGTTCGTATCCCGGTGACGCAAAAACAATATTTTTCGACAAAATTGATTTTATATGTATATTTATAATTAATACATTTAATTTGTATTTTAACTATACGTTTTCATACATAACTCAAAAACACACAAAATCGTTTTAGATGGTTTTGGTGTAAGGCGCTACACATTCGTAAACCATGCCGAATATATAAATTATTTGAGCAGTAACTACTTGTATTCATATTACATTGAAGCGATAATAATTATCAATAAAATTGATATGTTGCCAATATAATTTAATTAAGATAAATTAACGTGATAAGATATATGTCATTTATATACATCCGCAGACGTGAGATAAGCGCGCAGATGACAGGGTTACGATATGCAGATCTGCTCGTTTGTCACAATCTAACGGTCAGCTGATCGACGGATCAAAGCCACAAATCATGTTTCAATAAAATTATTAGTTGCAAATTGAGAAAAAAATATCGTTGCGAATGTAGGTCAGATCATGGAGTTGTATTTGAAACTGGACCAACATAACCTCTCTTTGTTGTTTGTGGTGTTATAATTATGAGTGAATATTGCAACGTTAAGAAACGTTCTCGTTATATTTGTAAAAGAAATGTTACGAACGGACATGCGCGCACTGCCTTCGCGTTTTAATAATTACACTGCATTGAAGGTTGCGCAGGTTTAAATTCTAATTTTCACTCGGAAAGAATGTTGTTGGAACATGATTATCAGATTTTATCGTGTATTTACATTCAATTGTGCAACAGACAATAATTGTAATGTTCTGAGGCAACGACTGCGATGGGCTGGCCGTCGACAGGACACCGAGGATATGCGGCGCCTCTATAATCTTTTTGAGTACCTCTCACGCGCTAAACTGGCGCTTTAACATCTCGGTTGTGGTGTAAAATTGTCATAATTATTTTTAATAAACACAAATTAAATGTATTAATTAGAAAGATATACATATAAAATCAATTTTTTCGAAAAATATTGTTGTCGTGCAACCTGGGTCTCTTTCCAAACAGACGGCTTTCAAATAACGGAACGATAGATGTATTCATTTGAAAAAAGTGTAACGCATAGGTTCGTAAATTTGTCGTCATAATGCACCTTCCCCGGTTTGGAAAAAGATGCAGGTTCAAATCCCGGTAGCGCAACAATTGATTCTATATGATTTCTATATTTTCCTAATTAATATTTTTAATTAGTATTTTAAATAATTTGGTTTGCCGGCGAAGCTGCTGTGTGCTTGTGTTATTTTTAAATAAAATAAGGTAAGTACTTACCTATATTTATAGTGTACCAATGTTTATATAAGCTATATCTTACTTTTTATTAGAAAATTTCCAACGCTATTATGAATAATATATATGCAAGAATCGCTCCGTCAATCAAGATTAATCGTATGTTAATTAATGCACAGATGAAGCAACTCCCGAGAATTATGTATGGTGATTTAAAAGACATATATTTAAGTATGCGTTATAGTGAAAGTAAGAAACTTGTTATTTCACAAAACATCTAGTTTAATTTACTTTCTTTAAACTCCGAAAAAACCTATTACATTCCCTTTTCAATCAAAAGTCTTGAAACACCGCCCCATATAAAAATTACTGTCCATAACGACAACTGTAACAAAATTACCTGTAACGACTCATGTACAAACTTAAGCCCAAAAAAATAAATCAAATATCTCGGTGTAATTATTGATCAATATTTAAAATGGCACAGTCACATTAGCGAATTAGTGAAAATAATTTATATATTCATAAGATTAAGAAACATTTTAAGTATGAATAATTTAAAAAATATATATTTTGCTATTGTTCACTCACTACTCCAGTATGGAATAATTGGGTGGGGAGGAGCATACAGTAATATAATGAACTCGGTAAAAATAATACAGAGAACAATCATAAAAGAAATATTTTAAAAAAAGGTCGACTTTTTCAACAAAAACAATTTTTGCAAAATTCCCAGTTCCCAAAATAGAAAATATTTACAAAAAATCTCAATTAATCAATTAATTATAGAAAATAACACTGTAAAATTTGAAACAAGCACATCATTAAGGTTTAAAAGTAACTTTAAAATCCCTAAATGTAACACCAAACACTATCAGCAAAATTTTATATATTTAGGGATAAAAAATTTCAATAGCCTTCCTATACAAATTAAAGAAATAAAATATATAAAAGAGTTTAGAAAGAAATTAAATGAACACTTCAAAAACACATAATTAGAAAATAAATAATATAACAGAACACTTCAGAAGTACACAAATAAACAATAAATAAAATATATAAAATATGATATAAAATTATTATAGCGTAACTCCTTCTCCAAGCACAAGCTAGTCTCTTTTTGGAGAGGTTAGCGAAAAAAAAAAGTAATTTTAATAATGTGAAATACTTAATTCATGTTATAAAAAATTGTAAAAATGTCAAATAAACAAAATAAAAAAATCTAGTTATTATATGCATTGACTAAAAGAAACAGTTGACACATGAAAATAAAAACACATTACCTTTCATTAAAATGTCAATTGTTTCTTAGAATCGTGTCATAATATAAAAACCCAAAATTCTCATTATTACCTTAAGTACTTAAAATTATATAGCAGCCCCTTTTCAATAGATTTCATATAAATACAAGTTGTTGAATTTAAAATAGTTCAAATAATAATGTAAAATAGGAACAAAATAATTCTAATTTTACCAGTTGAGTAAGCATCCCGTTTGCCATCTTATCTTTTCTAATGTTTCACCATCTGCCGCGTTCTACACATCCACGGATACATTGACGTTGTCGAGGCTTTCAAACAATCAAATATCTCAGCAATATTAAAGTCGAGTAGGCCGAGGTGGGTATAATATGCTGTCAGATGTGACGACTCCAGAGCGCTCCAGGAACTCGGCTCTCGGAGATGAGACGACGAATGATGGAACACTCTCCGAGTGATGGAGAACACGTCACCGTATGTACTCGTATACGGAGCCTTCAGATATACTGAGGATGCAATCAGCAGAAGGCAGATCATTAAAAGATCCTGACCTTTCATAATGAATTCAACAATGAGAGAGATTACATTATTTCATTTGTCACAAATAAAATAATTGTCGAAATTTTGTCAATACGTTAACAAGGGGCTAGCTTAATCTCAGACCTTGTAGCAATTGAATGATTACTAAATGTACTTATATTATGTAGCAATACGCAATATATCGTAAAATAATTAATATCAATAGTTAAAAATGCACTTAGATTGCAAGAGTGAACAGTTTCTAGAACAGATCTATGCAGAAATAGGTACTGTTCTTGTCGCTCCAGTTCCATGTTTCAAAACAGAACACTTGATTAAAACTAAAGTTCTCCTTAGTAATTGTAATACAAATAAATATATGTCCCAAACATCCTGCCCACCTAGAATTGACTTACCTAAAAGTCAATTCTTAACAAAATTCGTATTTTTATCCATATAAATGAAATATCGCAATATGCGCAAAATTTATGTTACATGAGTATATTAAATCATAACCAAAAAAAACGAAATATAACAAAAAAAAGTATGATATAACGTATACCACAGTATCTAACCAAATCTAACTAATAACTTAACCTAGGTATATACAAACTATCGTATACATATTCGCATACATCCTCATATTTCACCTCAACCAACTTACACAAAAAAACACGAGGGCGTTGGACGAACACTAGAGCATCCATACCCTAACACAAGCCACACAACTTAAAACTTTCTGATCTTCTTTTGAGCTAGTAAAACATTCTCAGAAACTAGTGATAATAATTATATTATTGGATGGGGAGGAGCATACAAAACTTCAATATCACAATTAAAAATCACTAATAAAATAATTACTATTCAAGTATCCAGATTTCAAAGTACCAAAAATAATAGACATATACAAAAAAAAAAAAATCAATTATCCAAATTTAAAAAATTTAAAATAAATTAAATATTTTAAGAGAATACCGATTTACAAGATTTAGATACCAAATTGATATTTCAAAACAAAAATATACCGCAACCCAAAATCACTATATTTATCAAGGCTTCAAATTTTTTAACAATCTCTCCATCACAATTAGAAAAATTATAGTCCACTATAAATTTGTATTTGTCATCTGATTATTTTATAAATGTATTATATCTTCTAATATTAAAATTAATAAAAAATATATATATATATTCCATAATGTTACCAGTTTTTAGTATATATGACGGTATTATGACGGTACCACAAGCCATGGAAACTAACGAATGAATGTCAAGAATTACACCCTTTAACCGCAACACAACATTTTATATATTATATAAATATATATCTAATAAAAAAATAAGTCGACTATAAAGTATTACGTCACACCCTTTATTTTTTGTATTAATTAAAAATGACCGACATCCGTTATATACTTCATATTTTGTAATTTTTAAAACACTTCCTTTTGCTTTTGAAATGTGCATAATTGAGTGTGGGACCGCTCGTGGCGTCGTCGTGCCAGGAGCTGCCTCCGGAGACAATGGCTGTCGATTGAGCCTTAATTAAGATGTCAAAATATAAAACTTAATGGGTCCTTTGTAGTGAGCCGTTACTATAATGCGTCCTGCCTTAAGGAAGTCGTGAAAAATATCTGGCAACATTTTTCTGTGAATTTCATTTTTAACGATTGAAGTACACGAGTACTGAAATTCATTGTTTAACAAATACACCAAATCGCAGGATGTGAGGCGGTTCAAGAAGCAATTTATTTGGGGAGCGAACACTCGTGACAGCGGACAGGATTCATTACGCGAAATTACGCACGCGTAGTCTTGTTGGAACCACAGCTCTTCCATATTAATATCATTCAATTGGGGAACGAAAAAGTCAGTAATCATAGATCCATAGCGCTCTCCATTGACTGTAACTTTCTGGCCGGCATCATTTTTGAAGAAGTATAGATCAATGATTCCACCAGCCCATAAAGCACACTGTACAACATCTTAGTAATGGTTTGTGGAGTTTCTTCACTCCAAATGCGGTAATTTTGCTTATTGACGTAGCCATTCAACCAAAAATGACCCTCATCGCTGAACAAAATTTTGTGTTGAAAATGAGGATTAAGAGCCATCTCGTTTTCGGTCCATTCACCGAAAGTACGACGCACGAGCTGGATCTTGTCGCAAAATCTTCCATAAAGTAGTCGGACATAGCTCCAATTACTGTGCACGATGGCGAATCGACTCATTCGGGTCCTTCTCAATACTACGCTACACTGCGGCAACAGCTTCTTCGGTGCATATTATTAAATAGAGTGATCCATGGTTATTAGAATTAATTCCTCGGATGGACGATTGTGTATACCGTAAAACCGCAGCTCACGGTAAGTTTCGCGAACTGAACGATTTCTATTCTGTTCTGTCTATTAAGTCTATTCATGGTGAAATGACCAACCAAACTGAGCAAAAATTAGCTGTCAACTATAAAATTGGCTGTCGCTGGAAAAAGTGTTGCCAATTCGAAAAAAAACAAACCTCTAAAAAAACACAATGTTCTAAAAATTTCCATGTTTTTTTGTGTTGAATTTTATACAGTTAAGAAGATATATTACTTAGACTAACACCACCAAAAATAATTATAAAAAATTACAAATAAGTGAATGATAGAGTCGTATAAATGACAGTTTCATTTTGTCTGTCAGACGATAGTTCATAATCCTACGCAGGTATAACAAATAATAGCATTGGTAATATCATAAACTAAATCTCTGCTTTCTGCAGGCCACTGTTTATTCGCAATAGCCATATTAACGACAGTAATAACAATAACAATAATAATAATAATAATGGAGTATATAAGATTAATTGTAATAACTGTCAATAATCTTACATTGGACAAACTGGAAAGAAAATACGCACATGAATAGAAGAACATCTTAAGGGGATAAAGAACTCAGCTCAGAGATAGCAGACTATGCAAGATCAGAGGGTCATCGTTTCGCCCATGATAACGTAGAAGTACTACATGTATGCAAAAAGGGAAGAAAATTAGACATTCTGGAAAGTATAGAGATTAATATTAACAATAAAAATGTACTTAACATACAAATACCCACTATTACATTTCCTCTCCTGTCTATATTAGCCCCGCCCACGACCACTTTCACTTTTCATCGAAACCCCCAAGATCGCTCTCATACCGCACCCCCCCCATGTAGTCGAAAATCTATTTTCTAGTTTTAAGATATAGTTTATTACTGAAGATGACGCAGCATGCATAAAAAACGATTTAATTTTTTAATTAAAGTGTAGTGTGAGGTAAACAACGTGGTGTTTACTTTTAATATATATTTTTTAAAAAGTTAATTACAATGGACTTCCACAAAGTGAAACACGAAAATTTTTTAATATTATTAACGACAGTGTTTCAGCGCGTTTATGAAAACATAAGTTGTGGGATTTAACTGTGTTGGAGCCAATATTGCCGACTCAACAATAGATATACTGAGATTTGACAGTTGAAGGTTAGAAGCTAAATCTAATTTTAACCGTACCCATGAGTCTACAACATATATTGTATTTCGTTCCTTAGGGCGCTCTAAGGTGTGTATACACGAATAAAATTTTGCCAACGTGTCTCGAAGATATGACAGTACAGTAGGCACTTTCTGTAACAATATTTCATTCTTAGAGGTGTAACTGAATTTTAAAACCTTCTTCAATTCTTCAAACCACGTTTAGAAACATGGAGATGAAATATTGTTAATTTTAAGGAGAGTACTTCTCAGAGACGGCGAGTGTATGACGTCACTTCCGCCTAGAAATATTGAGCGATATTTCGACAGGTTTAATGTTGATTTAACCAGAGTTCCGGGAGTGTCTAGTGTGGGTGTCTGACTAGGTTGATCGCATGTAATTGATTACAAAAAAAACACACCGTATATATTTATAATGCAGTATCACGGACGATAGGAGCCTAGAGCACAGCAACTCATCAAAATCTATTATATGAAAGAGGTATATACTATATAAACATCCTTAAACCCGATGACGACTTGTGGATCAAAAGAACTACAAGCCAGGATAGCAATGAGAATATAAAGGGGGTCCCAGTAATACCGCCTTTTTTTCATTTTTGAATCAAACACATTATTTATTAAAAAAGTGAACATATTTTTATTTCGTTGTTAAGTACAAATGTTCCGATTATATATGGAATGAAATGTCAGATAAATTTGCACCGCAACTCTCCTTGTAAACTATTTCTCTTTTGATGAAATTTAAGATAACATCGTTATTGTCAGTGGCGAGCAGTAGGTATAGATTTAGGTTATGCCGTTACCAATGATATTATACAATCATATATAATATGGAAAGTTATCGGGAGATAAAAGATAGGATGGCACTTACTTGTGGGTCTCCGATCTCTGGAAGCTGGTTCGTTTCTCCCTGGTCCACCAATTCACAAGCGACGCAGAATTGTCTCGTAATTGATGACACTCGCGTTAGAAAAGTAATGGTTTTAAAATATATTAGCGGTAGTAAAAATTATTAAATTAGCGGTAATTATGGTTAGCGGTTGTAAGCGGATTCACAGCGACGGCAGCGTACCGTGTTCAGTTTCGAAAGCGGAATGACTCGGGCGGTAGTATCAGCAGATTGCTTCTTTCTTCTTTCTCCTTTGTGCCTAGGGACTAGGATAGGACCAGAGCAAGAGGGACAGGACATATTTCTGTAATCCAATGAGATTCGCGTGCGTAGTACATTTAAATGGCGTCAACATAATATACGTACTTTCGTTTAACCAACGTCTTTGGACAAAATAAATCCGTCGTTTATACGATCATACCATGTATTTATTTATAATTTTAGAGTACTGTTAATAGTGTTTTTAAAGTTTAAGTTTTAACGTAAAGTAATACTTTCTTATCCATATAAAAAATGTATGGCCGTTTTTAAGAACACTTTCTGTGACTGAACTTGATTAATTTGTTGTTTGAAAATACTTCACGTAATAACTAAAGGAAATGATTATTTTCATAAAAGGTTAACGTAGGAAATAGTTCTGCCAATTGCTTTTTGTTTCTCTCAAACCAAAAACCAATCCATGCACCAAATTTAAAGAACAACCATGAAATCAACACGTTAAAAACAGTAACACAGTAAAATTCGCGAATTAGTAAAAGAAGAAGTAGACACTTTGATGATTTTCACGCAGTTGTAAGCCTTTCCAATGTTATTCTGTTAATAAAAAGCATAGGTAACGACTTCATACAAAACGGATCAACCGAATGGAATTTTCAATTCAGTAAATAGTCATTTATATGACTTGAGTAATTTACTAGCTTAAAGACAGAACTGAGTAATGTAAATAGCACGATGCGGCTAATAACAAAGGAGCGCCATGAGCACAGCGGTAAGTTGCGGTGATTTTTCAGAACTAAGCAATTAAAGTCTCTACTGGTACACCATGACTGGCCAAACCATTGCCGCATGTTCTTCAGCCATGATGTACTCCTTCTTCCAGAGTCCCAACTTCCAGAAATCTTTCCCTGCATTATAAGGTAAATTTAAATATCTCATTACATGTCTGAGATATTTATATTTTCGAATTTTTATTGTTTTAATTACTTATTTTTCTTTATGCATCTGAACCATTACATCTTCATCCTTAACTTCATCCATCCACCTTATTTTGAGCATTTTTCTGTAGATCTACATCTCAAATGGTTCAAGTCACCTTATCGTTTCTTCGGTAAGTGTCCATGCTACCATTCCATAAAATAAAATCAAGAATCTGACCATTTTCATTCGCAATCTAAGGTTGAGATCACAATTGCAGAACATATTTTTCATGCTAATAAAAGTTTCACAAATTTACTCAATGTTGCATTTGATTTCAAGATTAGGATCCCATCTTTCATTTATATTGCAACCCAGTTATATAAAACTTTCATTGATATCTGCTTTATGTTTGATGTCGCTATCGTTAATTTATCTCGTCTTTATCGCGTCTCATTCCGTGGACACGGGCCATTAGTCATGTCTGTCATGTCTGAACGTTGTGGTTATTTAGTTTGCTTCTACAGAGCAAATTATTCTCGATCCTAGACCTTGCATGGCACGACTGGGCCCATCCATTTTGTTAGAAAACGATCCTCTCGTTTTCTCCAGACTGTCTGCGTCTCGTCTGGTAACAAAACGTGAGTCCAATATTATTTGGCTTATTTTTAATTAGTGTTAGCGGCATTTAAATTAATTGAATTCTATTTAGTTTTTTGGTGTTTGACTAGTTACCTCACTCACGCATATAACCACACACATTTACCAATATTTAATCTGCATATCTCTGTCCCTTTCTTTCCTAAACTATCCTTAAGTACAAGGATGAAAGAAGATGTCGCAGTAATTAAAATTGTTCCAACTGCAGCAAGTTCAAAGCGCTTAAAACTTTATGCGGGAACACTACCATCGCTTCACTCCGCTTTTTAGTTAATAATCTTAACTTAATTTCGCTTATATTCAATAATTCTTTTCCCTAGTGTTAGTATGCACCCCGCGACGCTTGTATTTGTGGTGGAGAGAAAACAATAAATGAACGGGCATCCGGCAGACTAAAAGTAAGTGCCTTACTTTTTTCCTCATATTTCCACCAGTTATCATATTCGAAAATTTGTTCTACGCAATGAGGTAGTGGAGTTACTTAAAAAAAAAAACAAAACTGAAAGAACTTTTTCGATATCTTGAAATAAAGCAGAGTTACAAATGTTTAAAATTGCGTGAAAAAACGATCGGTTTATACCGTTTTATCGTGTGACGTCACATCTTTCGAGTTAACAAGTTGGTACTCGACCTTTCGTACTAATATTCTTAGTACTGGCCGGTACGTACGAGAGATGTGACGTCACTAGCGTTTTTTATCTTTGAACGCCAATATCTCCGAAAGTATTTCAAATTGAATTTTTTTTTTAAATAGCATGGTAATGTGGATTTTTTACTTATTTATTTTAACAAACTACAAAAGTTCATTTATTACATGCTCTACTGCCTCATTGTGTTAAAAGGACAGAAAAGTGTGGCGTTTCATCCTTTCTGCCAGACCAAGTGAAAAAGAAAATTGACCCTTTTTTATTACGTAACGTATTAGTTAGCGTTACAGACGCACTGTTTATGTAAATGCCTTCGATAGCTGGTTCCCAGGTTTCCGATTAACAATAAGCACACATGTGGTATACGAACTGCACTAACCTTTTTATTTTCCTGTTTTTTTGATCCGATGTTGTTGTTATTTTAGTTGGGTTGTCTACTTTAGATTTTGGACCGCTCGCTGTACTGGTCGAATCACGGGATAAAGCCTGTCGGGTACCGTCTTCTTAGCTTTCTAAAAAAAGGGCGGCAATACTTACACACACATACATACATTATAAACCAAGAAATCCAGTGGTGCCGATCGAAGTAACATTATACTAATAACGAGCTGCATAATGTATGCGTTATTTCCTAAATCAACGCCTTCAAAGTTTCTGTATTTTTCTTTGTACCGAGAATAAAAAATATGGAGTCGTTCACCGCAGCCGGTCAAGGGTTACAAGTGACACACTTTTCTTGTGACGTGACACATCTACTACTGTCACTATGTAATACCGTGTGAGCAGTGACGGCGTGGAGATGCGACTATCTTAATAGTACTTTTCTGAAGGTTTCACATTTTAGATTAACAGAATCATTATTACCATCATCATCATCATTAGAGAAAAAGACAGCTTGAGGGGAAGGACCCACACTTTTACGGGTCCGGTTTCTAAACCGGACCCGTAATCTTCTATTCATATCTTCTAAGATAAGGCTCCCTTGTCGGTGCCACTCATCAAAGCTAATACCCAACGTTAATTCAATAACATATTCAAAGAAGTTAATGCAGGATAGAAAACAAAAATAAATTAAATGTGATTATTAGCAATCTTTGCAAAAGTTAAAATTTAGACCTTCCATACCATACCCCCCCCCGCCCCCCGCCCGCTCATTGCGTTGGTGCAACGAATGAACCAAAATGAAAAAAGACTTTTGGGACACACTGTATTTAGTAGTGGCGTGCAGTAGGTACAGATTTAGGTTATGCTGTTACCAATGATATTATTCAATCATATATAATATATGTACTTTTGTTTGACTAACGTCTTTGGACAGCATAAATCCGTCGTTTATACGGCCCTACCGTGAATTTATTTGTAGTTTTAGAGTATTTAAAATAGTGTTATTAAAGTTTTATAATAAAATAATACATTCTTACCTATATAAAAAATGTATGGACGTTTTTAATAACGCTTCCAATGACTGAACATGTTTAGTTTATTGTTTGAAAATACTTCACGTAATAACTAAAGGAAATAATTATTTTTATTAATGGTTAACGTAGGAAATAGTTCTGCCAATTGCTTTTTGTTTTTCTCAAATCAAAAACCAATCCATGGACCAAATTTAATGTACAATCATGAATTAAACCGGTTAAAAACAGTAAGATAGTAAAATTCGCGAATTAGTAAAAGAGGAAGTAGACACTTCAATGTTTTGCACGCAGTTGTAAGCCTTTCTAATGTTATTCTGTTAAAAAACAGCAAAGGTAACGACTCCATACAGAACGGATCAACAGAAAGGAATTTTCAATTCAGTAAATAGGTAATTATATGACTTGAGTAATTCACTAACTTAAAAGTAAATGATAGTAATGTGAATAGCTACAATGCGTCAATTGCGCTGCGCTGCGGCTGCAGCGGTGGGTTGTCGTGGCAATTTTTGGAACTAAGCCATTAAAGTTTCAACTAGTACACAGATGGCGCTAATTGTAATAAACCAGTAAATATACGTTCACGGTCCATATTATATATTATTTAAAATAAATTAAAAATTTTTAGTAATGCACAGCTTTTTTGCTTGTATGCACTGCACGCCCCTGGTATTCAGGTATATATCTTTAACTTTCTTGAAATCTGAAGCCAGCTTTGACGGGTCACCAGGGACAAGCCGCAGACAAGTACTTGACACATTCTAAAGACAGTGTGACAAATGCCACCACGGGATCCGACCTTCCTGCCAAGACCTGCGCCCGCGAAGTCACGACTCGCACACGAGCCGGTGAAACTTGATCCCGACCTATCGGCTAGACAGTGTTTTTTGACATTTATCTTTTGTAACCTTTAATAATTTTGATGTTGACCCACACGTGAGACGCGCCCTGTAGTAAGTTGACATCTATGTCATCTTGTTGTGAGGCATACTTTTTGAAGACTTTGGTCTAAATGAGTCGTAAGTTGACATTGTATGATTAATAAGAGAATTGAAAAGGCCATGTCTGTCGTGTTACTCTGTATACCTGGGCAAAACCCTTCCAAAATATATGATGCGCAGAACTAATTAAGCAGTTTTGGGGAGTTATAAAAAAGTAATTGGGTATATACAGAAAAAATGTATTTATTTTAGAAGTTATAATCATTAAGTTTTGGAAATAATATCCTCAAGATGGCAGGCGTTAGCAACAATACACTGTTGGGGACGATTTTTGAAGTTTTGTACAGTTTGTTCAAACATATTGTGAAGTATGGCGTTAACTTCTTCAATAATTCGCTCCCTTAGCTCTAACCAGTATGTTTTAAAAAGTTCTAGAGATTAACAAAAGTATATTGCGTCTTATAAGTCTTCTTTATCACACCGTCTTCTTCTTTGTATAGAAAACCTGATTTTATGAATAATTCTTTTTTTTATGAGTGTAAATGGCCCGCGCCTAGACATTTGCAATCTACATAATACTGGCGTTGCTGATATATTTTCCACAGGTATAATGCTTATAATTTCAATCAAAAGTGGTAACTCGTGGACCCAGTATGATTTTTCTGTGAGTTTAAGCAATATTTATGTTTTAAAAAGTTCTAGAGATTGACAAAAGTATACGTTTTACAAGTCTTCTTCTTCTTTATCTAGAAATCCCGATTTCAGCAATATATTTTTTTATGAGTATAAATGGCCTGCGCTTAGACCTATAAGAACGTCCATACGTTCGAATTTTGAGATTCTGTAAAAATAAGGTAGATGGCTCTTTCAAATAATGGAACGATTAAATATATTAATATCAAAAAGGAAACATATAGGTTCGAAAATTTGTCGCTAAAAATATTGTCGCTGCAGCATAGTTGGATAATGCACCTTCCCCGGTTTGGAAAGAAATCCAGGTTCGAATCTCGGTAGCGCAACAACAATATTTTTCGATAAAATTGATTTTATTTTTTACGTATTTCTAATTAATACATTTAATTAGTATTTAAAATATCCATAATTATAACTTTACAATAAGAATGTTTTCTTCTTAATAAGATAACTTTAGCTTTTCTGGAAAGCTAAGAAGGTGTTAAACAGTTTAAAAAAAAATGTGAACTAAAAAGTCCTTTGATTTGTATTTAGAATAATATACGTAATCAAAGATTGTGACAGAAGTATGTGCAAATGGTGAATTCCTCAAATCGAAAATTTTGTAAGTTATCCATCAATATTTCAAACGGACGTTCATGAACATTGAAAATAATCGGATGTGGCGTTGTTCCAATTTGTGTTAGAAATCCATAGCATATTTTAATCATCATCATCATCAAATCACGTTTGTCATACATATACACCTTGCCTAGACAAATTAGTTCACTGAACACGTACATGTCATAACATGTAACATAACCCGATGGTTGTCTACTTACCGTGGTGACTACGCAATGTCTCGCACGCGACTTCACGCGTCTGCTCCGTTTCTTGCCAATTACAATTCGTACAATTTAGATGTTGCAGCAAGTCCTTCAGTAGCGGGTTTTCCTGTTAGGGTCTTTCCACTCTTCTCCTGGCTTGTATAATGATAAGATTTTTAAGGTTTATTAACTTTAAACTGTGTATACCCGTTGACCAATCGAATTATGATTTTCTAATGAGCGTTCTTAATTTGACTAACTTGTCTAGAAGAATTTTAAGTGATTTTGAACCAAATACGCAATCTCCGTGTCGCGCGTCCCGCCAAATGGAATATGACAAATGGAATTCCAGTCGTAAATCGATAACACCGCAAGGTATGCGAGGGAAGTAGGGAAACGCGGTACTGGATGAGGTCGGTGAGGGGATAGGAGTTCTAGTCGAAGGACCAGTGATCTCGGGAACCGGGATTCGGAAGAACTGCTCGCCTTACGTCCTTGCAGTCGCCGCCGAATCACACAAATGGCCAATATCTCTATGTCACAAGTTCACCCACGGCACACAAACAACAAGTAATACGCGATCAAAACACAATATCACAAAATACAGTGCTGTTGCGCTGGAGCGGAAAGGTCCACACCGCGAACGCTATCGCGATGTCGAGATCGAACAAATATCTGTAAAGTTAACGTCTAAATACACACTACAACGACGACCATTATGAAATACATGGATGGAAATTTGGACGCGGAAATGTGTCAATAACAATGGTCGCGGCTGAATCGAAAAGACGCGCCAAAAGTGTGTTTTACGAATTCGGAACAGATTTATTATTTTTGTTTAAAATAGTAAATGGCATACTGGACGCCCCTAATTTAACTGAACTAATTGTATACCACTTTCCTGTGCGGAGTACCAGGTCGTCGGCGCTGGTCCATGTAAATATATCATATACTAATTTTTATAGGAATGTACACACACAAAGACTTCACAGGCTTGGGAACGATTTTGGTCTTGCAGATATTTTCCGATATTCAATGTTTAAAGATGATGATGATTTTGATACTCAGTCATTCTGTTTTAAACCTAAATTTTTATTGTTTTTCTTTCTTGAACCTTAATTTATATAGTTTATTATTGTTATTTTTTAAAATTATCTTAGTTATATACAGGGTGGCCCAAAATAGTGAGAACATCTCGTAACACATGAGTTATTTCAAAACATAATATGATTAATTATAATTCTTAATGTAATTTTTTTTCATATTGTATAATCTACTGGGTTTAAATCTGGGTTGTTCGGTGGCCATAGGTCTGGCTCAATGAAATTAACATTCTCACCACGAAGAAAGTAGATTGTATTTCTGGCTGTGTGAGATGGAGCTCCGTTCTGCTGTAATGTCCAGTTATGCTGTAATGTATAGCAATAATACAAGCTTTGTTTTGAAACTCTTCGATCATTTTCCTAGCGCCCCGACGTTTTTCAATTCGCTAAGTTTTGATCAGAATACGGTTTTCTGCAGTGATTTTTGTCATTCCGGGCAGCAATTTGTAAAAATCAAATGTAAACAATGGGAAAATTAATAATCAAAGATGGCGTCCGAAAATTGCCGAAAAAAAACGTAATATAGGTAAGTGAGTAAATTAGTAAACTATTTAAGGTATTGTTCATATAGTTAAACTAATTTTGATGTAATTATATCCCATTTTACGATATGTTTTCACTTTTTTGGGCCAGCCTGTATATATATATATATATATATATATATATATATATATATTCTATAAATTTCTATTTTTATCCATATATTCAACGCTACTTGTGTAGCTTTACACCTAACCAATTTGGAAAAGCCAATAAGAGCATAAATTAATAAATAACGATAAATGTGAGATGGACTCTTTACTTTTATGATGAACGTTATATTTGTATAAAGTGATCACTCACTCACTATATAATATTAACTAGTGTTCATGGGAAAATATTATCTGACTCAAAGATATTACCCCACAAGAGCAAATGGTTTTAAAATAGTGCCATGAATGAAAATTATATTAGAACTTTAGTGACGTTAAGGGATGTTTCAAATTGGTTGTTGAAATTAGGTAAAGCAGATACTGAGAGTAAACTGTTTTATATTATGAAATAATTCTTATAACTGTATTTTGCGTGTATTACTTTTGAGGTCCACGCTTTCTGCATGCTCTAGGCGCTGATGGACGGAGAGTTTGAAGCTCTGATCTTACTCTCCTATCAATTCTCCGCAGCACTAACATGTACCAAAAGAACGTCCACCTCAGATTCCTAGCGGCTGCGTCTCTATCGTATCGCGTAGACGAAAGGAGGCCAACACAATAATGAGGTTCGACATTTTTTCGTACACAATACTAAGGTCCAATTGGATTTGCCGCAATGCAATTCGATACTCACCTTTCGAGAGCCGCTAATAATTTTATTACGCGATAGTAATTACTTAATTACGAGAACAGGACCGCCTCCGGTTGCAAATAAGGTTATTGAGTCATTAACGCCAGTGACAATATCAACGCCATTTCAACACCTCGCACCGGCACACCAGCGCGGAACAACGGTTCCGGCCGACAAACGAATCGAGTCCAACCAGTCGCGCTTCAGCGGCAAGTGAGGGTTTCACGACATAAGTGAAGACTGATAAGAATCTCCTCATTGTCTGACCCCGGAGTCAGGTATTGCGACATCATTATTTTGAGTGATAATGGAAACGCCACAATAATTAATCAGATTGATTTCGTCGGTCAGTGCTGGACTGGTAGAACCTGCAACGGGCAATAGGTTGAAAAAAAACAAAAGCTTATGTAAGAAATTATTAAGAAAAACACATTCTTATTGTGAAGTTGTAATAATTCAGAACAGACGGTCTGTGATATTTTAAATACTCAATTAATGTATTAATTATAAATATATACATATAAAATCAATTTTGTCGAAAAATATTGTTTTTGCGTCACCGGAATTTCGAACCCGGATCTCTATTTCCAATCCGGGGAAGTACACAACCAATTGTGTTAAGACGCCAGTATTTTTCATGACAAATTTTCGAACCTATATATGTTACATTTTTTCAAATTAATACATCTGTCGTTCCATTATTTGAAAGCCATCTACATTATTTTTACAGAATCTCAAATACCTTTGAGTTATCCGACTGCATATTATGTTCTGAATAATTACAACTCACAATAAGAATGTGTTTTCCTTAATAATATATGTTGTATCAATGTGTCCAAAAATTTAATAAAAATGAATTGATAATTCTGGCGTCTGCAGTCGGTTTACTCAGGGGTATTTGAGATTCTGTAAAAATAATGTAGATGGCTTTCAAATAATGGAACGACAGGTGTATTAATTTGAAAAAATATAACATATAGGTTCAAAAATTTATCATGAAAAATACTGGCGTTATAACACAATTGGTAGTGTACTTCCCCGGATTGGAAATAGAGATCCAGGTTCAAATCCCGGTAACACAAAATCAACATTTTTCGACAAAATTGATTTTATATGTATACATTTATAATTAATACATTAATTTAGTATTTAATGTAAGAAATTGCAAAACGAACAGAGATTTTAATTTAGACTTTTCTGCGCCCTTTTAAGTGCTATTTTTATTTATGGTTAGATGCAGGTATATAACAAGATTATAAACAAACAAATAATCAAGTGTCAGCGAGAATGCGGATATTTCACTTTTAAAACAAACAAAATCGTGCGTGACTCCGTTGGCCTGTACCATGTACGGCGTGACTCATACATCATCCAAGTGCCTTCATGGCAGAGTGTACCTGATAGTTTAGTCCTTTAATGGCTATCTTGTACCCACTGGTTTCTTTCCTTCCATACTAACACTTGATTATCTTGATATAATTAGGGGTCCCACATGCTTGGGTACCGCTAGATATAACGTTGGGCTTTCTATTATTATATTATCAGTATATTGTTGGTCACTGAGAAGGAGGCGGGGATGAAAATCAATAGTCAATAATTATGTTCACATTTACAATTTATTATATATTAAATTGACGAGGAAAGAAAAACCCCAGGACAAGTTCTTAATCTAACTTAGTCTACTTAATTATAATCTTAAATCTACCTTAATTACTACGTCGGATACTGCTGGGTCCGGACTGCGATGTCACGGAAGTGGACGGACGGGGCTCGGGCATTTCTTGGGGTTGGACCGTCATAAAATGTCCCCAAATCCCATCCCCAAGCAAACAGATCCCCCCAAGAAAGCAAACACGTTCACTTAATCTAATTATTTACACGGCCCTGTTACCCATGCAAATCCCTCAAAGAATGCACCGCGTTCGGATTAGCCGTTAAGTGCTCTATTCTTTGTTAATAATATGAGGAAATTCGCGTCATATGAATCGCCGGGCACATCGATCTGTTTGCCAATGTACTGTACAGCTTATAGAGTAAACACAGTGATGTTAAATAACGACCATTAAACGGATAGTCTTATCCGTATATATCGTGTCTACGAGAAGAACTAAACAAAGAAGCTGGCCAAAGCTAACGACTATCTATCAAAATTGAAGCCGGTCCTGATCTGCATAAAGCTGAGCGGGGTACACGGTGCGATATGGGCCACGGCGTGGAGTGGAAATGCCGAATGCGAACACCGAATTCAGCCGCGAAGGTCGAACGTCAAAACAATTCTGAAGGAGTTCAATCAGGCGGAGATTGACGGGGTTAGAACACAATACGGTTGATCCATCGACCGATATGTTTCTCGATATATTTGGCACTTGAAACACAAAGCGCCATTCACTCAACTTACAATAAAAGCCTATGTACGTTACAGTTACTACAAAAAAGCATACCACTATTTCATTTAAAACATGATAAATCGTATAGTTTCAATACTTGATTTAATATGGTCCGGGATCTCTTGATTTGACGTGAATTTGAAAGAGAAAATCTGATGGCAAAAAATTTGCAAATCTCATCGACCGCATATCGCTCACGTTTTCTGAAGGCCCGTGTCCATAGAAGGAGACCCGATTGAGATAATCTCAGGGAAAGTCACACCTGCGAGGTTTTGTTTGGAAGAAATTTCATTCAAACGAGGCCGTCATAAGGTCTGTACTCTTCTATATCTTGGGTCACGAGGCCACTACACACATAAATAAATTACAATCCTTCCGGAATAAGGTCATCATACATCGTCACGTACACCTAAATGGACCAGGATAACGCAACTCCATCACGACTCGGGTATTCCCCCAGTTAAAGAATTAATAAAACACCTCTTCAAGCGTTTTTATGCTGAGCTCCCACAGCACCGGAACTCCACGATAAACGTTCTGTTAACCTATGACATAAAGGCCTCCTCTCGTATTAAACGTCCCAAAACCATCCTCCTTTAGAGGTTATCTCCTGCCCCAGCTAGCAGCCCCTGCGTCATTGCAGTAAAAATAATAATCTACAATAATATTTTTTTCTAGTGCGCCCATAAGGCATACATCATGAATGAAATGATACAAAAGTCAAAAAATAAAAATTTCATTGTAGTTTCATGCCTGACATTTGTTCACCTCCGCCACTATATATATATCGAGGATTTATAAAAAGTACTATCAGGAAAAAGCGTTCTAGGCGTTCATAGAGCGTATTCTCGCAAACCTAATGGATCGGACAGGACCGGAACAGTACTTAAAAAGTTACGCCGAACTTGCGTGAGCTTGGCAGAAGCTCGAGCTATCCAGCGCTTATCGGCAAGGGCGCAGGCAGAAACCGTGAATGTTTGGTAGATCCCACCTTAATTGAGACAATGATAGTGGATGTCAGAGATAATGCCTAAGCATATTGTTTATGTGTAATCTTCTTTCATCTGTCTTATGTTATAATTTATTAATTTCTATGTAATTTTATGCTTATATACTATTTTCAAGCCTTGTTGCTTTCAACAAATCAAATCCATTTAAAAAGTTATCGTTTCACGGCTTCAGAGCGGCCAGTATATTAATGCAGAGCAGTATAACCAATTACCAGGGGTGTGCAGTGCAAGCAAGCAAAAACGCTGTTCATTACAAAAAATCTGGGAAACGTATATAAATTAAATAATTGCATTTACATAAACTGAAACATTATTTTACAATTAGCGCCATCTGTGTACTTACAGTAGAGACTTTAATTACTTAATTCTAAAAACTACCACGACCATGGGGTTCTTGTGTATTCGTCGCATTGAGCTATTCACATTACTCCGTTCTATCTTTGAGTTAGTGAATTACTCAAGTCATATAATTGGCTATTTACTGAATTGAAAATTCCTTTCGGTTTATCCGATTTGTATGGAGTCGTTATCTATGCTGTTTTTTAATAGAATAACATTAGAAAGGCTTACAACTGCGAGCAAAACATTGAAGTGTCTATTTCCTCTTTTACTAATTCGCGAATTTTACTATCTTACTGTTTTTAACGTGTTGATTTCATGATTGTTCTTTGTATTTGGTGCATGGATTGATTTTTGATTTGGGAAAAACAAAAAGCTATTGACAGAATTATTTCCTACGTTAACCTTTGATAAAAATAATTTAGTTATTACTTGAAATAGTCATAGAAAGTGTTCTTAAAACCGTCCATACATTTTTTGTAAGGGTAAGAAGGTATCATTTTACGTTAAAACTTAAACTTTAAAAATATTATTAATAGTCTTCTAAAACTACAAATAAATACGTGGTAGGGTCGTATAAACGACGGATTTATTTTGTCTAAAGGCGTTGGTTAAACGAAAGAACATATTTTTAGTAGAACACATTCTTATTGTGAAGTTGTAATTATTTAGAACAGACGGTCTGTGATATTAAATATATTAATTAGAAAGATATACATATAAAATCAATTTTATCGAAAAATATTGTTGTTGCTCCACCGCGATTCGAACCTGGGTCTCTTTCCTAACCGGGGAAGGCGCATTATTATTTGATATTATTCAATTGATTTTATATATATATATATATATTTTTTTTTTTTTTTCTAATTAAAATATTTAATTCATATTTGAAAGTACATATATTATATATGATTGTGTGATATCAATGTTAACAGCATAACCTAAATCTATATCTACTGCACGCCACTGCCAAGTACCATGATTCAAGACCTTGCTCTGATTCCTTTTGTAGGAAGTTCACCCCTTCGTATCCTTCATAACGATCTCTTCATCCATATGTTATTTATTACCCTTTTTCTATATTCCACATCGAATATTCAACAATATTTATTTTATTATAGAGTACACGCATTTTTGTCCTTGAATTTACACAGAGAGGCATTAATAAAGTGATTTGAGTGTTATACTGGCGGCAATGAAAATATTCACATATTTTTACATCGACAGATCTCGATGACGTCACTGCTATAATTGTACACTGAAAATGATAATTTATGATCGCCGATTGAGTGTTCCGTGAGCCTCGATTTACATACGGCGCCTGACATCTGTGGGAATTATTTAAACGAGCTTTACAGACGCACCTTTTTTTGAAGTTTGCAAATAGAAATCTGTTACGGATTAGTGCGTGTTGAAAAATCGGTTTCATGTTTCATTTCGTAAAAAATAAAATTATATAAATTTTATTGATTTGTTCGTTATTTGCGCAGGCTCTGAAAAGTGAAGATCAGCGGTGTAGTGACTCGAAAAGAAGTACCGAGGCGCCGCCCTGCTACTTTTATTGACACAGAACTTACCTTTAAAATATTTTGATACGAAATATTTGCAGCGGACGAATATTACAAGAATGCAAAAAAATTACTAGTATATTTATAATTCTTTGTTGTTGTTAAGAATTGGATCATCTAGGCACACGGCGGTATCCCATTACTTCAACCATTGACCACTTGCACTTGGACACAGATGAAAAATGTGAATTCAATTTAAATAAACATGCATCGCTAAAGTTACACGTTACAGCTCGATAGGTTTTTTTTGACAAATACATGTATACGCTACATGTAGCGTTTATAAAATTTAATTTATTACTGGATAAATTATATCTTTTTAATCTCAAAACATATTCAATTTCAAAAATATTTGAAAAAAAAGTATATTTCATTCATGTCATTGTGCCCTTCATATACTTACTGCAGCAGAACAATATTCACGACATCACACATGTTGGATTTGATTCTATGATGTTGCATGTGACGTCAGATTTAACTTCAGATGTACAGGGTACCGGATATTAAACTTATACTACGTTAAACATACGAAAATATATCATTGTAAAACTACAAGGCATTCAGTTATAAACGTCCCGCGGAATTAAATCGGAATCACCGCAATGGAGGAGGTACGGAAACGTGGTACGAGGAGTGAAGGGAATTTAGTCGAAGAACCAGTGATCTTGGAAACCTTTCCTTGAATATGACGCCTCCGAAAATCCCTGCCGTCGCCGTGAAATCACACAATGGTTGGCACGCGATCGATCAATCTCCGCTCCCGACTGAAGATGGCGATGTCACTGTGGTCACAAATCACAGACCACACAAAACAGTGCTGGTGCACTGGAGTTGAACGGTCCACAACGCGAATGATTCGCAGTTATTGATATCAGGTTGACGTCTGTTGGCGTCAAGGTCACAATTCGCACTAAAGACACGGAATATGTGTTAATAAGATATTCACGCGCGCTAAAAATGTGGTAAAGATTGACGAAATACCGAAGAGATTAAATAAGTAGACCAGCCGTGTCGGCATCTCACAGATCTGAGGGTTATCGTCAGAGAAATGTCTGCCGTTTTTTCCACTTAATCAGTTCAACGAGTGGGGCATCTTTCACTATCCTTCGACGTGACAACAAGATTCTCTAAAATATATTTTATTCACGCAAGATGTCCAAAACATTGAAGGATCGTTGACTAATCAAGACGCAACCTATCTGGAACAGTATTTGTTGTTTATCCCAGCTTAGGCGACCTCGGAGTGGCAAATAAGATCTGGCATTCCCAAGACGTATCCAAGCCGAGAATTAATTGTGGTGTGCTGAAGGACCGACCACATGACCCACCTGTGATACGCCCCTTCGAATCCACATCTTCTGGATCCAGGACACGTACTCCGTTGTTCCGCGCGAAAAACTCTTGGGCATACGGTTCAGTGATCAGACCATAGATGGCGACGGCGAAGTTGTAGTTAAATACTCAAAGTGTTTCTACATAGTAACATATATACAACTTGATAGATATGTAGGGTGAGTGTATAAAGTGAAGTTAGAAAATTATTTCATTTTTGCTGTTAGTTTAACTGTTTAATAGGATTAAATTGTTACAATGAAAGCTTTAAAACTGTGGATTACAAACTAACTATAAACAAACTTAATTTACATTGATATCTTATTTTTAAAAAATTTATTACGGTGTAATAATTTCAATTGGTATTCAAGGCCATCGTCACATGGATTTGAAAAGAAAAATCTTAATTTCAAAAATAATTTGATTCTCATTGTGACATCTGTGCTGTTTCAGGAAAATAATATCAAATTTAGTCCATAGATGGCGATAGTGTAATGGTACTTGAAGTGTTTCCACATATTTAAATATATACAACTTTAAAAAATTTGATAGATATGGAGATTGATTAATGGGTGAGAATGGTGAACGTTGTATTTGTATAAAGTGATCAATTAAGCCAGCTGAAGACAGGTCGTAAGTTCTGTAATACCCATACTTCCATACTTCCCGTATAGTATAATACAAAAATAGCTTCGTCTCTATGAGATATTTATAATTTGGCTTTTATAACTCTTTAAAAACAGTAATTTTTGTATTGGTACTTAATTCTGATTTCTTTATCACCGCATTATAAAAAATTATACTTATTTTTTATCTTGACACCACCTAGCAATTATAAATTAAGCATTGATTTAATAATGTATGTAAAGGTGAAACTGCCGCACCCTGTATACAACAACCTTTAATTAAACATTTAATGTTTTGTATAAGGTGGGTTTACTCCCGGGATATATAAAATTGTTGAATTTATGATACGATACTATTAGCATACGTTGAAATACTTTAACTGGTGTATCGAACCTAGTCACATTAATAAACGCAGTTATAAAATGACAAATCATTAATTACGATATCTCATTATTGTTACATGTACATGCGGTGAACCATGGTAACATTTTCATTTAACAATTTTTGTGAGGAGAGAGGTCCACGATAACACAATATTTTTCAATTACGAGTAGAGTTTAAACTCTAAAAAAAAATTCCAATTTGATGAACCAAATTCGGAGAAAATACTAATTTATAAAATCACATTTCCTATCTCTTCACCCCTACTGTCCAAGTTCCCATTAAAAACCATAGAAAACACTTTTAGCTTAATCACGCCATCCGAATAGATCTGCACTAAACTGTATTTAGATTAGTTATCAAATATAACTGATGATGAGAGGGACTGAGGGACTGAACCTCTCAAAATAACTAACTCGTGTGTAGTAAAAAGTTTAGTTTAGTGAAATATTAAAATAACCAGAGTATTGTCTTTAGAAGATTGAGTCAGATGTTAATATATCAAAGCTCAGCAGTTATTACGTGTATGAGTTGCTTTTAAAAAAAAATTTCTGGATGGTGTCAAGATTCTTAGTCCATATTAAAATAGTTTTTATCACCTGCTATGACAGTATGAAATAATACGATAGTAAGGTATAATTATATTTCATATAGTTCCACTCTGTATAAAGCTCACAGAGACGAAGCAATTATACTATATGGGAAGTACGGGTATTACCTGTCTTCGGCTGGCTTAAGTGATCACTTTACATAATGTAACGTTCACCACTCCACCCAATCAATTAATTATTATTGTACTTTTAAAATTAGCAATATTAACTTGGTGGTTAAGATTCATATTTTTTATTTAAGATAATAAATAAAAAATAATAATTATTATTGTTATTTAATATTTTACGGTAATGATCAGTGAGCTTGAGATCGGCCAACGCTTTTTCAAACGATACGTGGCTTCCAGGAGCTTCTTACCCATCCATCGTCTCTTCGACAGACATGTCCAGTCTATGTTCACAGATTTTTTGAACAATATTTTATCTAGGTTTGGTACCTGATTAAATTAAGCTCAGAGATTTCTGAGATATTCCAAGAACAGCACTACCTATTCTTCTTGGGGCAACATTTGCATGGACACACTGAAACAATGCTAAAGAGACTTGATGCATTTGAGGTGTGGATCTATAAACGATTTCTAAAAATAAGCTGAATTGATAAGGTTACAAATGATAATGTGATGATTAAGATGTTCGATCGTCTTAAAACCATATAACCTGGAAATTAGAATATTTTGGCCATTTTGTAAGACGTCCAGAAATATACCAGATTCAGCATCTCATCATTCAAGACAAAATTGTGAGCAAAGGAGGAAAGGAGGAGAGGAGGAGAGGAGAAGAGGAGGAGAGGAGGAGTGACTAATGAACTGTATAGAAATATCAGAATGATTTGCTTTAAAGTGAGACAAAGGGCCCTAATCTCCCCAGATCTCACTGCGAGTATGTGAACATCGTAGAGTGTGAAATATGTATGAAATAAAACGTTGACTTACAATCGGTGGCGTTTTATCCAGGTTGAAGTTAAATTATAGGTAAAATTGATGACTAGTAGTGCTCACTGGAGATGCGTCTGCGAGAAAAGTGGTTACCTCAGGCGGGCTTTTCGATATTTAATAACTTCATGTAATCATTGCGATCTGAGTTTCGGTCGGTACTAGGCAGAATGCTGTGGGTCTAGTTGAGCGACTGGCTAAACAGCAAAATGCTGTGAGGTACGCGCAGGTCCTCTACACATTAAATGTAACATAAATTTCATGTAAAATGTGATGTTGATTGTGTTTGATTTTTTTACACTCTATTTTTTTAACAATAAAAATGCACGCACCTAAATATTAATATGATATCACCCGTGTTTTAAAAATTATACTATTTACACTAATGTGGACCAACCTTCCCTAAATCATATTTCAAAATTAAATTTTGCCCCGACCGCAAAAGGAATTAAATCGAGAATTTTATGCGATCGATATATTGGAGGCACAGCGTGCGTATTGCGAAATCGGTGCGGTTAATTTTAAATTTACATACACTCAGTACTGGATTAATGGCATAATTTACTCTTACTTTTGAAACAGTAAAAGTAATAGTCTACTCAGCGCTGGTGAGCCTTCAGCACCGTGTCACGCGTGACGTCAAATAATTTACATAAATTAACGAACACGCGTAAAGGAGCACCGCTGATATTAAAGCAAAAAAAAAAAAAAATAGGTAAATTATTATTGGTCATAAAAACAGATGGCCCCAACATCAAAAATTAACAAAAATCGTTTATCAAATCAAAGATAGGAAAAAATAAGTTAGAGGCTGTTAAAATGAGTGAAGAATAGAAAAATAAACCAGCTAGATACGACGAGTTTCAAACGAGAAAATATTACACAAATATGCATTGTGACGTTCACCATTCCACCTAATCAACCTGTTATAACTGAAAGTTGTATATATGTTAATATGTGGAAACACTTCGAATACCATTACACTATCGCCGTATATGGACTAAATTTGATATTCATTTCCCAGAAATAGCACATATGTCACAATATCAATATTTTTCCATTAATAAAAAATAGCTTCGTCTTTATGAGATATCTACTATTTGTTTAAGAACAGTGCCTTTGTAGGTAAAAATTCAGTAATTGTGTGTTCTTGGATATATTCAAATATTATTAAAAATTCTTTCATTTTTGGTGTTAGTTTAACTGTTTATAGGATTAAATTGTTACAATGGAAGCTTTAAAGCTGTGAATTAAAAACTAAATATAAACAAACTTAATTTACATTGATATCTTATTTAAAAAAAATTTATTACGGTGTAATAATTTCAATTGCTATTCAAGGCCATCGTCACATGGATTTAAAAAGAAAAATAATTTGATTCTCATTGTGACATCTGTGCTGTTTCAGGAAAATAATATCAGATTTAGTCCATAGATGGCGAAAGTGTAGTGGTACTCGAAATGTTTCCACATATTAAAATATATACAACTTTAAAAAATTTGATAGATATGGAGATTGACTAATGGGTGAGAATGGTGAACGTTGTATTTGTATAAAGTGATCACTTAAGCCAGCCGAAGACAGGCAGTAAGCCCTGCAATTACCCATACTTCCATATATTTCCATTAAATATAATAAAAAAAATAGCTTCGTCTCTATGAGATATCTATTATTTGTTTAATATAGAATGAATAAATATAGAAGACAGGTCGTAAGGCCTGTAATTAGCCCCCATATTTTCTTTAAAATATAATAAAATAGCTTCGTCTCTATGAGATATCTGATATTTGTTTAATAACACTGCCTTTGTCCATCAAAATCCAGTAATTGTGTGTTCTTGGACATATTCAAATATTAAATTATTGAAATGGTTTGTATTTTGATATATACTTGATATCAAAAGCGACGCCTGTCATTCTTGAGCAAGTTGTACTCGAAATGTGTACTGCGCCGGGCGGTATTGTGTTACATATTATTAATAGTCTGCACGGGACGTGGGCAGTCTTATTTGCATGTAAACTGGCCAAATTAGAGACGGTTTTTGTTGTCTATTATGTTGTTGGCCAAAGGCGGCATCGAGGTCACACCCGCGGTGGTACCCTCCAGGGTACACGGCTCCAGACTAGGCCGGAGCCAATCGAGTGGCGCACTACGGTGTGATGAATTGTCCGATTAGTCGGCGAACGTCAACACGGCCAGCGATTACGCGATCTCTGACATTCGCCAGTCTGCTGCAGACCGGATTTCCTCGGTCTTTTGCGAACGTGAAGATCGCATCAATGTCGGGGCTTATCGCAAAAGCTCTCAGAGTGTAGAATTAAGCTGCGGTCGTGCTCTTTTACGTTTGCTTTATGACGCAATGCAAAGGTTCGAGCTAACCGAATAATTCCACAAACAATAATAAATTCACCAACAAATCAATGCAAAGTACTCGTACGTCTGAACTGTCAAATTGCAATTAATATTGTAATTGTAAAAGTGTCACGTTTGGCGTTTGACATTTAGAGTTTTTTTTTAAGTGACAGATAAAATCTTTTATTTTACGTTCCGTAATCTTAAATATAAAGTGTTGCTCACTTACCATCGCGCCGTTTCATCGCGGGGGCAGGCTGAGAGAATAGAGCACCACAGTCTTCTGTTCTGATACACAGTACACTGCCACATACAAGCTCGCCGATTACTGAGGCTTCTGCCACGACACTTGCGTCTGGTTCCATCAACACTTAAGTCATATATTTTCCTTACCATTTTCTCCTAATTCATCCGGATACTCAGTCACTATACTAAGATCAGCTTTACATTTTTTCATTATTTCTTTATTCTTTTCTCTGTCATAAATGGATCTGCCACACATACGTCTAAGCGATCTGCCAGCTCCAGGTCTCACTTCCATGCATCAGTGTCGGTACCATGACTCCATTGTGTACCGCTAGTTTTGCCTCGGTTGACAAGTTACCATTAGCTATAATTCCATTCAAAGCGTCTTTCACTTTGTTTCCTGCAGTCACCCTCCTTTAGATATCTTTCTCAGCCTTTCCATTTCTTTCACACATAAATACTTCCCAAATACGCAAACTCATCTGCTTGCACGGTGTCTTGCTTTCCTCCTTCTCGAATACCATTACATTCGACTTGTTGACATTCATAATAAGGTCGCTCTCCTTGCATACATCGTTCATTCTACTCACTAGACTCTGTATAAATGGCCTGCGTCTATTATTAGTATTCCTATTTGCAGTCTGTAGAATACTTACGTTAGTGCACACTGTATATGCAGTGGCGATATCACTTTCGTCAGCCAAGCTGAGGTCACATGGCGAAGACACAAATTAGAATATGAATGATCAATAAATACCTCGAGGATTATAATAGTTTGCACAATTTCCATGTTATGATGTAGACCTGTACAAAGGTCTGGCGAGGTGGTGGTGATGATGGGATGGCCAATAGGATGGGACCAGTGACGGAGCTTTGATGGATGGAGGACGCACATGGCGAGACGAGGCAGAAAGCGATGGCGATGATCAAATAGATTGCTGTCGGGCGCGTGTCGGTTGGAATAATGTGAGCAATAATATCCGTGAAATGGGAGGATACAGCTACAGCGGTACGTACAATTGGATGATATCCTGCGGCAGAGAATCAGTTGGATATTTGTCGATGCATGGTGAAATAACGCGTGGTCGCCACACAAAATGGCGTACGCTCGGAACATGGAAGAGATTTACACGCCGGCCAAGACAGAAATTAATGCACTCCGCGAACCACTGTACCACAGATGTTGACACAAGATATATATAAAGTCAGTAATAGAGGTTTAACGTTAAATTCATGATCACATAACTCTTGAAAATGGAGATTGGTGAATTATTTGGAGAACTGACGGAGGATGCCCCGACTTCAACGGTAGTCTGGGCGAATCTGCTCTATACAAGCAGACGGAAAACGGATATGTACAGGGATTCTTTCTATGGAGAGTGCGCGACGGGTGACAAGACTCAAACTGGGACATTTGTCCATGAGAGAACTTTATGCTATAGAAATAAACCAACGACGATGGCGAAATTGTTTTTTTTTTAATATCAGGTAATTTTAACTTTACATATAATTATATAAAGTTGTAGCACAAATGGGTAAAACAATTTTATATAATACTTTTTTTTACATTTTATTAATTATGTTGAATTTTTTATAAAATTTTGGGGATTGGATGAGGGATCATACAGACCAAGAGAGTTTATGGAAGGGTTTGAGATGGAAATTAATTTAGAATAAAATTTTGACTCTGTCTCTTTGTCTCTGTGAATGATTGTGTTTCTGACAAATCGGGGTGAGTTTGTGATTCTCTTAAGGATGTAGTTTTGTTTGAATTCTAAAATGTTAATGTTACTTGAACCTTGGATGGGGCTCGCGTGTGTGAGTACAGGACGGATGATTGCTTTGTACAAGAGTAGTTTGTTTTGTAGGGCTAGTGAACTGTAGGAATTTAGGAGGGGGTATAGTCGGTTGTAAAGTTATGCCAAACTGTGATAGAATATTTCTTGTCAAAACAACGCAAATGTGCCGGCAATGCCGAGGAGGGTATTGATCAGATGTGTTGTTCCATACATAATTCCACTTTATGGTTAAAATTGTGTTATCTCCGCTTTTGTTGACACACCTTTATAATTAAAATTAATCTAAACCTGTCTTACTAGAATACATATGTGGTGACACGAGTAACATTTACAAGCCAGGGGACCATAAGTCTCGATAGTGCGCCTCTATATTACCCTGTCTTTCTCTGTTTCAGTACTAAATGACTAATAAAGACCCAATCAACAACATAAAAGACCAAAGCATGTCTGTCATAACCTTTTCGAATACGTTTAGTTTTATGTAAATCATTTAAAGTGGAGGTAAGCCCTAAGACGGGCGCGTTAATTTTGACTTCTTAAGCTAAAAAAAATTTAAAATCCAGTAATTGTGTATTCTTGGACATATTCAAATATTGCTAATAATATACTGATCAAAATATGAAAATATTTAAAATTGATAAGAAATATTTCTTTAATTATATTCTCATTGTGACATACATGCTGTTTCAGGGAAATTAATATCAAATTTAGTCCATAGATGGCGATAGTGTAGTGGTACTCGAAGTGAGTCCACATATTAACATACATACAACTTTCAAAAATTTGATAGATATTGATATTGAATAATGGGTGAGAACGGTGAACGTTACATTTATATAAAGTGATCACTTAAGCCAGCCTAAGACAGGTAGTAAGCTCTGTAATTACCCATACTTTTATATTTCCATTAAATATAATAAAAAATAGTTTTGTCTCCATGAGATATCTATTATTTGTTTAAAAAAGTTTGTTAATGTACTTTTAAAATCATTCTAAATAATTACTCACCTTCCTATTTTTCTGCCAAATGTACTTATATAGGCATCTTTTTTAAATCTCCCACTCTCTCAGTCGACGTGCTCATGACCGAATATCGTGGTCCTACAGTTTTATTCTGTTCATTTACAGCCCGAACAGCTTTACCTCCACTATTCGCGATCCTGGGCCTTGTTTAAGCAACATGTAGAAAAGCTTTGATCATGTCTCGGAAATGCTCTGTCCATCTTGTTGGTCCACCTCTCGCCCTACGTCCTTGTACGTTCCCTGTCATCATTGTTGTTATTTCCAGATTATTTCCCCAAATGTTCAAAGTACCTACGCAAGAACTATCAAGGTCGAGTCATAAATAACTTTCGGTTCAGGAAGGTAAAATCTATTGTTTGTCAACGGAGTTCTGTTAGTCTTTTGACAACTGTTTTGTGTGGTGTACGTTACATTAAAGTGCGGTTTCTAACCATTAAAATGGAGATTAAAAAAGTGCACATTAATACTTCGAATACGCAAACACTTCAAAAATTCATATTGCTTCAAAATACTGTATAACGCATTCGTTCGTAGTCACTTAGAGTACGCACCTCAAATCTGGAACCCATGGCAGCGATTACATACATTGCAAAATTATAACCAATACAAAATACGTTTCTTCGACATTTTAAGATTAATGTTAGATCTAATCTCCGTGCAGCAAACTTCCACAACACGAAAACACAGTCCAAACCCACCAAATTTTGTGACAAAGAAATTGATGGGAGAATGTCATATATAATAGATTAGTATTATAATTTGATTTTATGAAAGCGAAATAAATATCTGATAAAAAGTATTTTCCTAACTGTTCTTCGGTAGGTACTTACTTCATGCATACCACGCACATCAATCAATGCATTTTCTATTTATATTCTATGCATCGCTATTTCAGTACACGCAGGATATAATTTAGCAAATTTCAATCGTTCTAGAAAGATCGATGACACGTGACAGCATTGTCATCTCACCCACGCAGTTCCATTGTTTACTCACGGCAGACTAATACAATTACGCTAATAGCGCAATTAGCGTGGCGTCCCATTACCGATCCACCAGCCGGCGATCGCCAGCCAGCGTCCAGGAATGTGTGTCATAATGTGTAATGTGTAACAAACTCCGTTACGCAACGGCCGCGACTAATATGGCCGCCGCGTGACAGGAGAAGCCGGTAATGCAGAAACCTGTTCCACCGAAAAAACGCGGCGGCTTTCTCTCCGCTGATAAATGGTCGCGGAATCCCGACGGGGAAAATCGATCCGAAATTGCGTACAATACCAGATTCTGGGTTACTGCGCACAATACCATATTCCGGGTTACTGCGCACGGACCCGCGATCCGCCATATGCAATTGAATTCTTGACATTTTTAACTTAAATATTTTTAAATAAAGGAGTGACGCCAATACAAAATGGAGCATTTTTTAAACATAGATTGGATCTGAAGAAATTTCTTAAGGTTCGTGATTTCGGAAGGAGATAATTCTAGGGATTTAGTTAAGATGCATCATGATACCGTGCACACGTGTTGAGATTTTGATCTGGAGATAAAATACAAAGAAATAAAAACGTAAACCAGTGTACACAACGTTCAATCTGTGCTTACGCTCGTTACGTCATTTAAAGTCGTCATAGATCCCTTCAAATACATATCTGTTCCGAAAGTTAGATATAATTCATTTAACAGAAATGTAAAGAGTTTAATTCAGATTCACTCACCCAATTGACGAACGACACTTGATGTTTGATGAGTTTGACGTGACGAGCGTGCAGTAAGAGACATGATGAGTACAGGGGACTAAGAAAGCTGAGAGTCGTCTTCAAAGAATCTCGTGGAAGCAAAATCCGTATCTCAGAGATTATCTAGAGTTGAAAATTTCATTCGTGGACTCGAGCCGCTAGAGACACGTGCGTTACATCTGATGCCAGCAGTCCGCTCTCGTCGAGGCTCCTCGGGCGAGGCGAGAGAAACCGAGGGCTGGCTGTACACTCGCGGCGAGGGTAGATGGCACGAGACGACCCGAGTCGACACGAAAATAACCGATGTAAGACGAGAGCTATAATAAATTTCGTGCTTAGCTCCTTTTGCCATTCCTCGGCGAGAGTGGACAGCTGGCATGAAGTTAAATTTGTTGTTATATTATACTGAATGTAACGTACCTAGTTTATTACCGAGTATATACATATTTAAAATATACAAAATGTGCGTGCCTTATTATTTATTTTCTCGTCACAGTAGTGATGAGAAAAAATGCTACTCTTGACTCACTGATGTGATTGTGATTGGTATTCGATAATATCAGTGATTGAAAACTGTGACTGATCGCCGTTTCTGATACCACAATTCACGAAATAATTTTTTTTAAAACATAATTTTGAGCGTATTTATTTGTATTATTAAAACTTCAATGCATAAATATTTAGAATAATTAGTAGAAAATTAGTGCACATACATACACATACATACAAAATGTAAAAAAAAAAATACAAACATTACCAACAAAACCAGATTCTAATAGATGGCGGTAATCAAATTACGGAAAATCCAATGATGTCGCTGATTCAAATCACAATTGTTTTAAACGGTGGCGTCAGAAAATCAATAGAATTTTTAACAAAACAAAAATTGAATCACGATATTCCCAGATTTTTATGACTCAAAATATCAGTGATTTACACACAGTTCGCGATATTGAGCTCATCACTAGCGCCTAATCCTAATTGTGTCGGAGATACATACATTTTTAAAAGGTTGTAGTTTTGCGATTTTTATTATAATTAAAATATTTTAGTGAATTCTTATTTAAACCAATTTTGCATAGTTATTATTTAGGACAGTATAACATAGATACTAGTGATGGTAAAAACGTTATTTAAACCGTTATATTTACTGTGATTCGATTGTAACGGTGATTGATAACTGATTAACGCAATTCTTCACTAGAAAGTAAGCCTCCGATAGTTAAATCTTAGTTACCAATCATCGACACAATCACAGTCACGTAACGGTTCACCATCACTAATAGACACCCTGCTCCCTTACTCCTGACCAACCTCTCATCCCCTCTCAATCCATCTCATCTCATATAAATTATATTGAATTCTTATTTATTTTGCAAGGGAATTTGTTAAAAAGTTAACAAAATACAGTACACAATCTAAAAACCTCAATTCTTGAAAAGTCATAAAATTGGAAGCACCGTCTGCCAACGAGGTTCCTTATCGTTTACGATTCCTTGCAGGTTTGTGAATTCTTAGAAAAAAAACAATTGGTGTTTATTTTGTGTGCGTAGTAAGTGGTTTTTTGTTCGTACAATTATAGATTTTTGATTTTTCATATGTATTAGACTTGCTTTTAATTTTATTGGATTATGATATTTAGTAATAACGAGTATATAACGAGTAACGGTTGAAATGAGCAAATTTAGCTGATTCCTTCGCACTCGTTATAACCGAGTTTGACTGTAGTTTATATTAGTTTCTTTTTTTTTAAGTCGTTCTAATATTTTTTCTTTTAAAACTCTTCCTATCGGCTTACTATTGTCATCCATCTTCAGCGCCACATTTCAAATGCTTACAGGTTTTTCAATCACCTTAGGTAACGGTCCAAGTTTCACTTTCACGTAATATTTTTCAAAACTACGTTCAATCAGTTCAATGATTTCTCGATATAAAATTTATGAAAACGCACGAAAACATATTATAGATCTCAAAATTGATTCAACATTTGCTACGTACCTATCATAAAGCGTTTTTCTGGTACAGACGTCAATAAATCTATTGTATTGTATAATTTGAGTGGAAGCAGTTACAAAGAATCTTTTTTTATACATGCGAAATCATATTTAAACACTAATAGTATAAAATTGTCTTTCCAATAATGCCATGGCCATTACCACGATTTTTATTTCATTTTAAAGTTGTATACTTCTAAAAAAAACACCCTATTTATAGTTTCCGAGTGGTTTACCAAGTATCTCAAGAACTCTAAATTACCGACCTAATTAGGCCTCAAAAATACCTTAAAACCTTCACCCGGATGTTGCCCGTCACTGACACGATGCCTTGACACGGTGGCCACTGAAATAGGGCCGAGACGTCGGCCATGACCAGAGCCAGCGCAGAAAACTCATTACTTTATTATTACAGGAAATTTATATTTTAATATTACAAATTTACTATCGGTATAGGAATTTTCTAAGAATTAGTATCGCAGAGATCAATTATCGTATAGAAATACACAACAAACTAATTAAACTACACCTATCATATGCAAAGTTGTATATATAGTTTGCAATCCGTACTCTTCCACATTTCCAGAAATAGAACATCTTACATACACAATTCATACATTCACCGGTCATGCAAATACCATAATGAGAAATTTACAGAAATTGACTCGTTCAACATTAGTCTTACTGCGCTCAAAGGGTTCTTCTTATGAACCACCACAATCTAAACTTTGGCCATTCACTATACCTGTAAAAACTTATGTTGCTCTCCCTTTTTTACCGTAACGTTAGTTGCAACCTCCCCACCCTTCTCCTTCTTTCATCTAAACATACTTTATCGCATGTCAAATAATTATTATGTTTATTACAATATGTTTTCACTGTCAAAATCCCTTAATAAAAATTGGTTGTCTGTAAAGTCGGTTTACGGACGATAGTTTAACGTGACAACGTCATAAGAAAACATTGATGAAATGATTGCATACTTTTATGAATAAAATGGAATCATTTTTATTGAATTATCATTATTTTGTATGGATACGAAGAAGGAGTGAAATGAAATCTACAATTTTTTATTGATATATTTTATTCGCACTCATTAATTCAAATATGTTTATTACTTTGATGAACAGTTTATTTACAAGTAACAATGTGCATGGGTACATTACTCCTTGACGATAGTGGCAGATCCGTGAGATTCACAGGTTCGTCAGGTTGGTCTGCCATGGTGTGACTTTAGGCGGTTCTGCGAAAGAAATTGTTGATAATTAAAGTTAAAAGTATATTTGTTATACGTTAATCAGATTTTTAATATGCAAGAATTAATTACCTTTATTGCCGCAATTGTTGTTGTAATATAAACAATGAAAACCACATTAACATTTCACTTCACTTTATAAACAGTTGTAAACAGATCACGTGTAGGTACTGTAGGTGTATAAGTTGTGTGCTGCCGCTGTCTCTTTTCTACTCAGACGCATCGACCAATCGAGTGGAAGAGAGATAGATGCGGCACAATCCGAACGGTAGGCCGATCGTGCCTCTCTATCGCTTATCCGCGCTCTCGCTCGCACGCTTGCCTTCGGCGTAACGCGACAAACGGGACAATAACGCGACAAACGGGACAATGAGTCATGTTTTTTCGTGCGTGCAGCGGGCGTTCATCGATTTATAAGACGTTGTCACGTCAAAAAATAAAAAAAATATGCTTGGAGTAGGTATCAAGGTTCATGTCCGCGGAAGGAGCAACGTGATGATTTATTTTTTTCCTGAAAACGGGACATCTAGTAATTTTGAGGGTCCTCAAAACGGGACTTCTATTCCATGGGCTATGCTAAATTCTGTTCGACATTTTTCACATCTGACGTCGGATGGAATACTTTTTTGCTTTATAAACGGTTATTTAGTCTGCTATTTTTACAAACTATTTTTACAAACTAAAAAAGTATATTGTAATAAAATAATACATGTCTAATTTCTCAAGCGAGTGTCGTCGCGGCTGTTCGACATAAAATGTGCATTAGTTCGACGCGGCCGCAGTAAATTTTTCAAATTGTTATAGTACAATATGAAAACCCTAGAACATCGAAGAACACGTGCCGACCAAATACATCTATTCAAACTACAACAAGGCCATATTGACTGTCCCAGTCAATTAAAATTAATATGTCTCCACGTACCATCTAGATCGACCCGGCAATCCGCATTCTTCCACATTCCCAGAAGTAGAACATCTTACATACAAAATTCATTCATTCACCGGTCATGCAAATACCGTAATGAGAAATTTACAGAAATTGACTTTTTCAACATTGGCCTCGCTACGCTCAAAGGGTTCTTCTCATGAACTACTACAATCTCAATTTTGGCCAATCATTCTACCTATAAACACATCTTGTTCTCCCTTTACCGCAACAATAGTTGCAACCTCTCCATCCTTTCTTCCTCTTTTTTTCTTTTCATTTATTTTCTGCATCTAAACATACTTATGTATCTAAATATTTTTGTGGATTTTCATTATTAGTATCGCATGTTAAATAGTTATTATGTTTGTTATTATATGTTTACACAGTTAAAATCCCTCAATAAAATAAAATAAATAGTATATATTTCTCGGAAGATTCTTGTCACAAAATTGCGTTAAAAATAGGACGACGAAAAATTTCGTTAAATATTACGGAGCCTCGCGGATGTGGATATAATGTAAAAGAATATTGTTATGATTGTTTTGTATCATTGTAGACACCAACGACGTAGAAATATGTAAGTTAACATTAAAAGTCTACTTGCGTTTAGGCATAATTAAAATCAGTAATTTATGGTCACTCGATGTTCTTACATAATAGCTTGTATTAGGTTTAGTACCGCATACTGGAGGATGATTCTGTTAGAAGCCTCAACAATCGACGAAGTTGTATGAATGTGTGTCAGGGCAGAAGAGTGTGGCACTTTATCCTCTCTGCCTACCCCCGCTAGGAAACGGCGTTATGGTATGTTAGATAGTTAATTTAGGTAAAGTAAGTAAGATTTCATATTTATCCGTGATTTTCGATACAAGTTGTTTCTTTAGTACAATTATTAATATATAGAAGGCGATAGAAAAAAAATGTTGTCTTTGAAATGTGGTGCTGGAGACACAGTATCCTGGGAGGTACAGGCGCATCGAATATTTTGTAGAGTTTGCTTCAACAGAGTGGCCCAAAAAAAGTGAAAACATTTTGTAAAATGTAATATAATTACATCAAAATTAGTTTAACTATATCAACAATAGCTTAAATAGTTTACTAATTTACTTACTTACCTATATTACGTTTTATTTCGACAATTTTCGGTCGCCATTTTTGACTATTGTTGCCCAGAATGACAAAAATCACTGCAGAAGACCGTATTCTATGTATGCGAATTGAAAAATGTTGAGGTGCTAGGAAAATGATCAATAATTTTCAAAACAAAGCCCGGAGTATAGCTAGACATTACAGCAGGACGGAGCTCCATCTCACACAGTCAGAAATACAATCAACTTTCTTCGTCGTGAGAATGTTAATTTCATCGAGCCAGGCATGTGACCACCGAACAGCCCAGATTTAAACCCACTAGATTATGTAATATGGGGTGGTTTGATGATTTTTGATTAGCTAAATATTGTGCAAAAAAAATTACATTTAGAATTATAATTAATTATATAATGTTTTGAAATAACTCGTGTTAGGGGAGATATTCTCACTTTTATTGGGCCACTATGCACTGTCTATGACTTTTAACAAGGTATTTTAGAAATTCTATCTCGGAACCTTATGCGGAGTTATATGCACTCCCGCTTCGGTTCCACTCAGCAAAACAACGCGTGTATCAAAATATAGGAAGTTTATTAGGAGATTATTATTTAATGAGTTCTCGCTTAGTTCTGTTTCGTCAATAAGTTAAAATATACCTTGTGGCATTCCTTCAGTCTACAGTTTGTTTATTTTTTCTTTATTACATAGCTTATGGATATATAATGTTATAGTACAATAAGCATGAACAATTGAGTTGTCAATTGGTCATATAATAAAGTAGGTTGGTTCCGGTATTAAAGTACCGAAGCCATACCTGTACAAAAGTTATAATGTATCAATTTGGAGGTTAGGCTCGATTTAGATGGGGCAAAAGAGCAGTGCACTACTAAAAATTATGGGAAACATGTATAAATTAAATAATCTATAACATGGATCGTGAACGTATATTTACGGATTTATTACAATTAGCGCCATCTGTGTACCAGAAGAAACTTTAATGGGTTAGTTTTAAAGACTACCACGATAACCCACCGCTCTAGCCGTAGCACGTATTCGCATTACTGTCTTCTATTTTTAAGCTGGCGCATTACTCAAGTCATACAATTGGCTATTTACTGAATTAAAAATTCCGTTTGGTTGATCCGTTTTGTATGGAGTCGTTACTTATGCTATTTTTTTTAACAGAATAACATTTGAAAGGCATACAACTGTGTGCAAATCATTGAAGTGCTTATTTCCTCTTTTACCATATTACTGTTTTTAAAATATAGATTTGGGAAAAACAAAAAGCAATTAATCTTTCATAAAAATATTTTTTTCCTTTATTTATTACGTGAAGGATTTTCAAATAATGAAAGTATCATATTCAGCCATAAAAAGTGTTCATAAATACACGGTAGGGTCGTATAAACGACGGATTTATTTTATCTAAAGACGTTGGTTAAACAAAAATACATATATTGTATTACATATATTATATATGATTGTATAATATCATTTGTAATAGCATAAGTACGCCACTGATCATCAACCCATCCGCTGGACCAAACGATACCATAACGGCTTCGTTCTGAGAACTGCAGAAGACATGGAGAAATATCATCAAAAGTGATAATGATTGATTTCGCTTATATCACTATCATCAGTCACAGGAGGTACTAGCGGAAGACGATAATGATCACGTATCTGTAATAGCTATCTGCTAAGCTAATAACCTCTAATCTAGTTATAATAACATCAGGTTTGACCAGTGGCGGCTTAAAAACCCTTCACATGTCCGAGTCACACGTATCATATCATCCCTGCATAGAATATATTTCTGGTTATAAATATTTACGATACTTTTAAAATTAGCAATATTAACTTTGTGGTTAAAATTCATATTTTTTATTTATTATATTTGTTTTATTAACCACTGAATTGAGTTTAAATACATCTACTGGTTTCGAAAAATACCATTTTCTTCTTCAGGATGTCATAACTAACTAAAAACATATAGTATTGTTTCTTCACCAGAATCTATTTTTTTAAAAAAAAACAACAATTATTTAAAAAATAAGAAAATTGTATTTTTAGAAACCGATAGATGTATTTAAACTCAATTCAGTGGTTAATAAAACAAATATAATAAATAAAAAATAAATATTTATGAATCCAGTACAATAACTCTAATTAAAAATATAGTAATTTAGCAGTTTACAAATATATTAACCTCATTATTAATACTGGCTCGTTAACAAGAACACCAGGTCATAAAAAAATAATATTTGTATTGAATTTTAATACGTTAATGAATTAAATTACCTAATTGCATCTCTTGATTAACTGTTTATATATGTATTTTTTGTACATTGATCATTGCACTTGCTTGTTACACCGGAGGAACACTGTCTGCTATAATACAGTGAATTACTAGTGTAGCAGGCAGGGTACCCAAATATATGTCTTACTTTCTTACTGATATGTTGTATTTACTTTGAAAAATTTTATATGCATACCCTCGGTACATTTGTCTGATATTTGAAATATGACGCAACACTCATAGTAATTAACTAGGTGAAAATGTATACTTAATGAATATTAATTTGGAAGAGTAATACGCCAGACCGTTAGACATTATTTATCAATGTAAGTACATAATGCGTGTAAAAAGTGAACCTAATAAATGTATTATTATTTGAATAAATATCTCTTTCGGGATTCGGTCGCATGTGTAACTAACTGGTGGGGTGACGTACTCAGGATGTGTGCAGCTTGATTCCAGGTGATGGGATATATATTTAAAAGAAATATAATACAACTGTTTACCAGATCAATTAAACCTTTTTTTTTAAAAACTCCTTAAAAATAACGTCACATTCACGATCCTATTCGAAGAAAACTAAGAGCAAAATCTTAGGATACTTTTTAGTACCAAATTTGGTCAACGTACTATCATGTTTTGTGCACCGCGTATATTTAATAAATTGCCACTAGATATTAAAGGGTCTAAAGTGATTTAGCCAAAGATTTAGATTTTAAACCAAAAATAACAAAGTGGTTGCTTAATATGGGTAGAAAGTAAAATGAAATTAATTTGTCATTTGTACTAACCTAACCACCTATACATTTCGTCTGCTATCAGATTACTCAAAGGTATTTGAGATTCCGTAAAAATAAGGTAGATGGCTCTTTCAAATAATAGAACTATTAAATTTATTAATATAAAAAAAGGTAACATATAGGTTCGAAAACTTGTCGCTAAAAATATCGTCGCTGCAGCATAGTTGGATAATGCACCTTCCCCGGTTTGGAAAGATATCCAGGTTCGAATCCCGGTGGTGCAACAGCAACATTTTTCGATAAAATTGATTTTATATGTATATCTTCCTAATTTTTACATTTAATTCATATTTAAAATAATATATCCATTGCAAGAGCCTGGTGACTGCTGACTGGTGACCACTCACCTCTGACCATATGGGCTGGGCTGAGCTTGTTGCATGTGTCAGAACTGTATTACTTCCGCGTACACAGCCTTATCTCCAGCCTCCAAACCATCTTACGTAATGCGACAAATTCTCAAACCTGAGAACGCAAAACTAATGTATTTATCTGGTCACAAAATACGAACCGACATAAATTCCTCGGTGAAAATAAAATTATTAAACTAGCCAGATCATGGCTTATGCTCTGACATCTTAGCTAATACCCTAATTATCCGATATATATAATATATATCTTAAATACTAAATTAATGTATTAATTATAAATATATACATATAAAATCAATTTTGTCGAAAAATATTGTTTTAGCGTCACCGGGATTCGAACCTGGATCTTCATTTCCAATCCGGGGAAGTGCACTACCTTTGTGCTATAACGCCAGTATTTTCCTTGACAAATTTTCGAACCTATATGTTACATTTTTTCAAATTAATACACCTGTCGTTCCATTATTTGAAAGCCATCTACATTATTTTTACAGAATCTCAAATACCTTTGAGTAAACCGACTGCAGACGCCAGAATTATCAATTCATTTTTATTAAATTTTGGACACGTTGATACAACATATATTATTAATAAATTATTATTAATTATAATTGATTTTATATGTATATATTTATAATTAATACATTAATTTAGTATTTAAAATATCACAGAGCGTCTGTTCTGAATAATTACAACTTCACAATAAGAATGTGTTTTCCTTAATAATATATATCTTCTTATTTGACACCATAGATTACTAGGAAATGGCCGTGACTGAAATAGTTATATATGTAATATAATATTTTACTTGGTTTTTTTTTTCTTTTTCATAGCATTATATTTATTTCATATCTTTAATATATAACACATTGTATGTATTATCTCTATGGCGAATCGGGTTAAAAAAAACTTAATCACGCTGGAATAAACACAATATTATTATTATTATTATATACCTTTCTTAAAATACTAAATTAAATACCAAAAAAAGGTATTATTAACAATATTAGATTTAATAATTTACGTATCAACAACTTGCATAAATTTACAATGATTCAAAGTTCCATTTCACGGAAGTTGCAGATACCGGTGACTAGGTCAGCTAGTTTCCCTTCTCAGCTATCGGCATGGGGTAGATAGATATATATTAAAAGAGAAAATGCGAGGAATACAACCAGTTTTAGATGCATTTAATCATTAATGCAGTCTCCCATGCAACGCCTCTTCTGAGAGGTCACTTTCACTAGTTTGGATGTACAGGAAGAGCCGAGAACAAGAAATGCAAGGTTGTGGTGCATAATATCTGACCTCTGCACACGCGATAAAGCGGAAAGCAAAAATACCAATTATATTACAAGATGATGTGCGAGGTCACATAAGAATTTTTTTTTTTTAATATTGTTACATTTAATAAACTCAAAAACATAACAATTAATCAGTCAATAGGTACATATCATTCTAACAGGTAAGACAGGTTATTTTCTATAAGCTATTTTAAATAATTTCTTCTAAATTAGGAGAAAGCGTGCTCTTTTGTAAAGATCCAGGCATTTTACTTTTTATTTATTTCGAAGATTGTGATCTCAGCTAAACAGAAAACCATTTTGTTTAATAATATATTTTGGAAACCTCATAAATGCTTAAAATGCATACTATAACACCTTAAGAAACCTTTCAGCAATAGGTACTAGCAAAGGGTGTGAAATACGGACATTCACGGATGCCATCACGACAATGCCCAAAGAGCCTTAGAGATATTCATGCTATACTACATAAACGGAGGACCATGAACTCACGACTACGCTTTTCTGTTTTTCTTGGCATCTTTCAGATCTTAGGCCAAGCCCAAAATATTGAAGAGTTCGTCTCAGAAAAATGGTTCTTGATGTTCAGTTCCTGCAGAATGGTAACATTCGTGCAACTCACCATTTATGGTATGGGTAACTTGTAAATCCAGAACCACATCTCAAAAGCATCAATCGATATTCTCTTCTTTTCCTTCAGGGTTTATGATTTCACATCATATAAAAATATAGAATGAACCAGACACTGTATAAGCCTGATCTTCATTGTCTTGGAAATACCGCGGTCTGAACACAAAACTTTTCGCCATACCTAATTTCTGACCCGCCGTCATTAATTATGGATTCGAGATAATCGAAGTCTTTGATTTCAAGGTTTGGAAAGGCATCTGTTCGTGAAAGATGATTGTCAATTAATGATCTATAGCGAACATTTACATGAACGACAAATTATGAATTTGTAAGAAAGATCAAATTTGGGCTAGTACCGATATTTCATCTTTGAATCAAAAGAGATTTCTGTATGTAATTATGTTCTTATGTATTATTTTACGCTTCATGTATTTTGTATTTTAATTAGTTCAGATATAAGCGTAATATGGGAAACGTATTGATTAGCATTTTTAGGAAGTTTAGTTGCCATAATTTAAATGTAGTTCTAAATGTAGTTAAAGTCTAACCCATGTACCATTAAACTCTATGTAATATAAATTAAAAAATAAAAGCAGAATAATTAACGATATACCTTTGAGATAAATTATTATTTTCATCACTTATAATGAGTGTGTGCAATGCATTGCCGCTGCACCCGTGCGGGTTTCTGATTGGCGGAAATAATTGCATACACACAGTTAATGCACTTTTGCATGCAAGCTTGATCTGGTTTTGGAGAAGGCATATAGGTAATAAATTATACTGAATGATAGTGCATTTGGTGGCTTAGCCTACGCGTCATGGCTCATATCCACGATGACCTCTCAATGAGACTTTGATCTCGGAGAATGCGTGTACTAGATACGTCATTCTAATCAGCGCACAGAACATATGGGATGATGATTCATTAATCACTATTTTGCTCGCGGAATACAATGACGCACCCAATACACACGTACCTTTACAGATTCATTGTGAGATCATTGCGGATATGGATAAATAAATATGAGACAAATACCAATTTAATGTATTCATTATAAAGATATACATATAAAATCAATTTTATCGAAAAATATTGTTTTTGTTATTGACATATGTTCTGAATAATTACAACTTCACAATAAGAATGAAGATCTATATTTAGTTATAATTTAAAATATGGCTTTAGGGGGGATCTTTTGTTTTATGCAGTATGCGTAATTTGCTATTTTTTAAATTAAGCTATTCGCTCGGGCTGTGGACTAACTTGGTGGACGACAATTAAATCTCAAATATTTTTTTAAACGCGTCTCATCAGTATTCTGACTATTTTAACAACAAGCCACAACTTATATAAAACTGGGTGATTGTGCAAATAATCACGTCATATCAGATGACGCGGTGGTGTGTCTGCAAATTATTGTTATTTGCCGGTATTTAATATAAAATTATTGGTTATACATAGCCAATAATGACACAACGCCACACCGATTTGACCCAACCCATAAGTATTAAATTTATTTAGTCGTCATAGGTCTTAGTTACATTGTGATATGACAATGCAATAGTTATGTATGCAATCTAAAAACATTAATATATTAGCGATATTCTTTTAAGACTGTCAATCAATGCCGAAATTAATAAATGCCACGCTTAGAGGATCAATGAAGGATCAAAGTAGAAGATGCGGTCTGCCAAATAACAAAGATGAAATAGCTGGGCATCTTAAATGGAGAAGCGACAAGCATTTAGATAAAAATATGATATTTTTCAGCTGACAGCTGATTTGTGCTCAGTTTGGTTTGCCATTTCAATACATGAAACTTACCGTGTGCTACGTGCATTTTACGGTCGACATAATCGTCGTAATTTGAATAACCATGGATCGTTTTCGCACCATACATACTATAATTGATAATACGCATTCGCGGAGACGTCGTACAGTGCGCACCGAAGAAGTATTGAGGAGGACCCGAATGAGTCGATTCGCCATAGTGCATAGCAATAGATCCATGATTACTGAATTGTCGTTCCCCAATTGAATGGCATTAATGTGGAAGAGCTGTGGTTTCAACAATACGCCGCAACATGCTACACAGCGCGCGCTGCAGTCTATTTATTGAAGGAAATATTCGCTTCCTAGATCGTGTGATTTGACACCTTTGAATTATTTTTTTTGGGGATATGCGATGTCGCCAGTCTACGCCGATAAACCAGAGATGATAGACGACTTGGAAGTCAACGTTCGTCACGTTATTGTCGATATACGTCTCCAGCTGTTCCAAAAAGTAGTCGAAAATTGTACCAGATTGCGCTTTATTCGAGCCGACCATATGCGCGAAATCATATTTAAACACTAATGGTATAAAATTATCTTTCCAATAAAGCCAATACCATGGCAATTTCCACGATTATTATGTGTTTTATTTCATTTTAAAGTTATATATCTTTAAAAAATAATACAATAAAAGTAATTATAACTTGGGTAATGTATCAATGTCATATATTTTTAAAGAAAGCAGCTGGATGTGGAATGCAGATGACAGAGAGGAGCAGCAGTCGTTATATGATCTGAAAAAGAATAAGAATTAATTTATTTTATATATTTTAATGAGTTATTATCAACAGGTCGTTTAATGAAATATAGTCCTACAAAGGGGTAATAAAGTATTATCTAAAGTATTATCTAATGTGGCAGAGCTTTTATCGTATAAATAAAAAGTCATTAACACATTAACAGAAAACGATGTGTAACAATTGAAAAGAAATTAAAAAATATCTTAAATATAATTCGTGCATTGTGAAGTGCGTCGCTTCCATGTCAAAGATATCCAAAAAATACATAAAAGTACCTCAGAATGGACAAGAATTCACTGACAGTGACTCGAAAATAATTCCACGACCATCAGAAGATGAAGGTATACTGGACCATCAGACGATGAAGACACGAAGGTCGGTCGTTCGGCTGGGTGAGGTTCCAATTAAATTTCCCAATGGAAGGAGAGCAACACTCACACACTCACTAATTTCTGCTTAAAATGTATTACGTCTTAAAAATATAATAACGGCTGCCTTTTTTATCTGTTAAATAATTTATCTAAATAATTTCACGATAAGTAAACATGTTTTTGTATCTTAATTATTTTTAAGCGTATAACCCACACCCAAAAGTTGCTCAACACAAATATTTGTGGCCTACTCAGGCGTGGCGAAAGTGCACGGGATAAACCAAAATGAAATAGTCATTACCGTCATAATGAGCCGGTGGCGAATTCAAACTAATGCTACTTTAGGTGAACACGTTGGATGCTTTCACACATGTCTCTATCCTCCAGAAGTTGCAGGATTACAAAAAGACTTTTGACAACATGCAAGAAAATAATGCTTTAAATACTAAATTAATATATTAATTATAAATATATACATATAAAATCAATTTCGTTAAAAAATATTGTTTTTGCATCACCGGGATTCGAACCTGGATCTCTATTTCCAATCCGGGGAAGTACACTACCAATTGTGTTATAATGCCAGTATTTTTCATGACAAATTTTCGAACCTATGTTACATTTTTAAAATTAATACACCTGTCGTTCCATTATTTGAAAGCCATCTACATTATTTTTACAGAATCTCAAATACCTTTGAGTAAACCGACTGCAGACGCCAGAATTAATATTTTTCAGAAACAATATTTTTAGACAAAATTGATTTTATATGTATATATTTATAATTAATACATTAATTTAGTGTTTAAAATATCACAGACCGTCTGTTCTGAATAATTACAACTTCGCAATAAGAATGTGTTCTCCTTAATAAAAGAATACTTAATATTTTAGACATGTTACAAGCAAGAAAGCTGAAAATTTGGGGAAACAAATATAAATTAATTAATTGGATTAATATAAACGAAAACATTATTTTACAATTAACGCCATCTGTGTACCAGTAGAGACTTAAATTGCTTAGTTCTAAAAACTGCCACGACAACTCACCGCTGTAACCATGGCGCTCTTTTGTATACGCCGCATCGAGCTATTCACATTACTCTGTTCTGTCTTCAAGCCAGTGAATTGCTCGAGTCATATAATTGATTATTTAATGAATTGAACATTTCTTTCGATTGATCCGTTTTGTATGGAATCGTTACCTAAGCTGTTTTTTTTTAACAAAATAACACTAGAAAGGCTAACAACTGCGTGTAAAACATTGATGTCTCTAATTACTATTTTACTAATTCGCGAATTTTACTATCTTACTGTTTTTAACGTGTTGATTTCGTGATTGTTCTTTAAATTTGGTGCATGGATTGGTTTTTGGTTTGGGAAAAACAAAAAGTAATTGTTAGAACTATTTTCCACGTTAACCTTTAATAGAAATAATTATTTCCTTTAGTTATTACGTGAAGGATTTTCAGACACTAAATGAATCATATTCAGTCATAGAAAGTGTTCTTGAAAACGTCCATACATTTTTTACATGGGTAAGAAGGCATAATTAATAGTACTCTAAAATTACAAATATGTACATGGTAGGGTCATATAAACGACGGATTTATTTTGCCTAAAGACGTTGGTTAAACGAAAGTACATATATTATATATGATTGTATAATGTCATTGGTAACAGCATTACCTAAATCTATACTTACTGCACGCCACTGTATATATTGAAAAACTGATATCATGAATATTGAACACAAGTATTATTATTCTACGGTCATCTCGCGTTGCATTTGACAGTGCGACAATAGATAAGAAGGGAAAATGCGACGAGCACGCGAGGTGATAGATGGTAAATATATTTGCCAGTTGTCAGTCGTAAAAATTCGTACGTTTTCCCTAATGTATGTTTTTTCTTACTTGTATACTTCATTTCAAACAACAACTGATTTTGATACTCAGCCATTTTGTGTCAAACCTAAAATGTATTATTTTTCCTGTCTTGAACCTTTATTTTTTATAGTGTGTTTTGCTTATTTTTTAATTTCTATATTTCTATATATATTTCATGCTCATGAGTTTTTTTATTATTTTTTATACCAAACATCGTCTCATCGTCTCCACGCCTGCACTTCTGCTGGAAGGAACTCCTTCATCCACCAAGGGTCTGCAATCAGTCCCATCCTGCTGGCCATCCCTTCATCATCTCTCGCCCTCCGGACCTATGTATGGTTCACCTATCTGGACACCTAAATTGTGATTCTCAGCGTACGCCTCGTAAGGTATTTATTAAGCTGTTCTTATCTATACTTGTAATTCGCCTTGTGTGATCAGCTCTGCTGATTTGAAGTGAAATCCGCCCAGCGGAGCACACCAGTGATAATATCACCGATTGATTATGGACATAGAGATCTTATCTCGCTTGAACTAATATACATTACAGTTAGATCTGCACCTTTGTATAATCTTATCACCTGCATTTCTTTGTTCTTTCTGGTATTTCATGTCATATGCTTTGATTTCACAAGAAAACTCTCGTAAATTATTGAGTATTTATTGAGAAATAATACAGTATATTGACACGTGTGAGATGTAGTACGACTAAGCTTAGATTTACTAGGGTTGGAACATCTGATACGGCTTATATCTACTTACAGAAATGAACTATGATACTCGATTTTTGTCACGTAGGCCACTTTGAAATTATCTCACCGGGTGCATCCCCTGCCCTTCGGGATGATAATAGCCTTATCAAAAGCTGGAACATAACAATACAACACGTGCACACAAAGATCATCCAGAACCATAGATATCTGCTAATTAAGACAAATGGAAGACATTCAATTACAAATATTAATTACGATTTAACTGGTGGTTTAAATCGATGATTAATGAATTGACTTTTGATGTTTGACGTCAAATAAGCAAGAAGTGAAGTGCAAAATGAAAGAATCTCTGAGACACAGATTGTACATGAGGACTACGAAAGCCGTATTTATTTTATTTATTTGTAACTATATAATGAAATGTAAAAATATGTTTGGACTGTGCCTGTCTCACTAGAGAAATTCTGTGTCGAGACGGACATAGTTTACAAGTAATTGTACAATTAATTAGAATTACAAGTAGTAGATTGAATTACATTTATTACTGTATAATAGGTTTATATGAAGAACAATTTTTAAGTGGACTTAATAAATAAATTTTGGATCATTTTGTAGCAATAATTAATATAGGTATGAGTCAATATGTTTGGGTGAGTGCACCGATACTGGTTCTATCCATATTACAAATACAAGTTTTAATATATAGTTTCATGTTCTTGGGACAATCTAATTAAATCTTTCAGCATTCTATTAAATATTGTAGTTAGGTTCAAAATATTTGTAGTTCCTTTGGCCATATGTCGTATGTGCTCTTGGGGTTTGTAGGTTTGTAGAAATTATATTTTGAATTGTTTTAAAATGTGTCTGTTAGTATTTAAGAGTAGTATCAGCATATATTTGTCTTATATCAAACACATCGAATTTATTAAAGATTTAATCAGTGCTCGTTGTGATTGGAGTTTTGAGGATAACTTTTATTGGATTAATTGCAGACATAGTCGCTCCACCCCAAGCAATTATACCATGCTCTATGATTGATAGACAGATAGCGTAGTACGTCATTTTAAGAAAATTCCTAATATTTCTAAGAAAATATATTGTTTTTTTTATATTTTATTTATAATTTGTATTTTCTAGTATAAATAGTTTACTATTATAGATTCATCGGCGCAATAAATAAATCTGTATAACATTTCAATGATTCAAATTTATTATTAGAAAAGTATTTTACGTTGGCGCTAATTGAGAAATATGGCCAAAATTTGTCACCTGTCTGCAAGTTCGGTTTGTTCGCTTTTTTGGCCGACATATCTACATTGCCCAATCTGCACACCAAACTGGTAATAATTTATGCATTCTTAATTAATTAAATAAGATTTAAATCGATTATGTGTCGCGCGGTATTTGGCGAACATTCGTTTTTTATTTCGTTCGACGTGTGTCGGCCATTTTTAATCCGATGCTTGCAGACTGATGAGAGAAAGACAGGGTGCTAAAGTGTAACTGAGCAAAATTTGGTTTAGATCGATATAGGTAGAGAACATACAGGCAGACTATGAGGTTACTGAGACGGTACAGGCCTCGTATTCTGTTGTACGCTTCTGGGATTTAGATGAGTATTTAGCGGTACATGTCTACAGATGAGATTTTCATCTCGTGACAGCGATTCTTTGGAAATAACTCTCAGCTTTTGTAGTCAGCGCTAATTATTTTCTACAATGTTGTCTCGCTCTAATCATTTGATAGAAAATAGTCATGGTTTTGATAAAAAATTGGGATTGTCAATTTTGCATATAAACGGTGTTGGTCACAAATTAAATAATTTGGAATCGTTGGAGATAAATAAAGCATGTAAAAGTAATCAGGAAATTCTAAACAGCCAACTAAATTTAACTACTAGTCCTATTCTAAAATTTTTTCCTAAAAATTATTCGACTAAATTTGTATAGAGCAGCAATTTGAGTTAGGTACTAAATTTATTTTTTAAATAATTGTTGTTTTTTTAAAAAATTTAAAAATAGATTCTGGTGAAGAAACAATGCTATATTTTTTAGTTAGTTATGACATCCTAAAGAAGGAAAAGGTATTTTTTGAAACCGGTAGATGTTTTTAAACTCAATCAGTGGTTAATAAAACTAAGATAATAAATAAAAATATGTATAGAAGAAGACTGGAGCAGGCTGGGAGAGTCCAGGAATTGGAGAAGAATAAATGAGGAGGTCAAATCTCATCCTGGGATGTATTATTGCGGAAGAAGAAGAAAAAGAACAGTACCAAAGGGTCTATATTTTAAAGTTAGAACAGTTAGTTACTAAAACCTTATGCCGCCCCTTCATTATTACCTTTTCTTTAATATTACAACTGGTCAATGTTCATCTTCATACCACCATAGGTTGGCTCCCGTATCATCGTGCCATAGCCATACCTGTACAATTTGACGTGAGACTCGTTATCACATTAAATTCAGAAGGCAGGTAAAGAGAAGCTATAAATCATGCACCCCAAATAGGAATTGTAGACGTCACATTCATGTATTGCAGTTGCAGAACTCGATCACAGTCTGGCAGAAATTCACTCGGTCCAGGTCACAAGAGTTAGGTCTCTCTAGCCACAGCTCTTCCCAGCATCGTCCATTTCAGCAACCCATATTAATAACGTTGTATAATTTACACCCTGCCATTTTGTAAGAATTTTTTTGTTTCTTCTTCATTATATGTCTTCTCCCACGAATTTCCGCCCTCTTGACAATATAATTCTACATTTTTCTGAGAACAGTCACAAGAGGAGTACCTGTTACTTTATACACTCGGTCAGTCCAACAGGCGAGGGATCCTTTTCTTCCCTTTCATTCTTCGAGAGTAAGTTTCATTTTCCAAACCATCTCCTCGTAAGATGTCTGGAAAATTGGGGGATACGCCCTGAGGTCTGAGAAAATTTGTTAAAATCTTACTCTCCACTTTGCGAATGTTTCACCAATACCCGGTTAATTTTTTTTAAAATAAAATGATAATAATAAAAAAAAATTATGTGTAGTACTTAAAACTTTTAATGTTTATTGGTTGAAATACAAACGTTTAAATAGTCCGGCAAATTACGCCCACGCTCTGCCATCCTACGTAAATATAATTTACATATTAGTATAGCTCTATATATAATAAAATTAATATTCATTGAAAAACAATGTTGAGGAATTTATGATCTAGCTTATTAAAAACAACAATAACATTAGATAAATTTTATAGCGTCATTTTTGCAAATAATTTTACTTCAAGGGCGCTCTTGTTCATCTATCTAAAACCATTTGATGGAATATAATGGATTATTAAATGTATTAATTAGAAAGATATACATATAAAATCAATTTATTGAAAAAATATTTTTCTTGCTGCTTGGATTCGAAATGCATTAACCGATTACGCTTCACCAACATAGTAAGTTGACGACAAATTTTCTTATTTATATGTTGCACTTTCAAATTGATAAATTAATTACATATCATTCTAATTAATTTAAAAATATCACAGACTTATGTTCTGAAAAATTGCAAATTCACAATATGAATGAAAAAAAATATCATTTTTGTTAGGATTCGTCGAATTGCCTAGATTCCAAGAAGTCGTCCGCCAAGAGATTGCTATGTGATGCGTGTAAAGTGAGTCAAGGGCCGCTTTGACCTCCGTTATGGTATTACATTTTTTATCAACGACGAATGTTGAAGGGCGCAAGGCCAGGAGAATACGGTGGGTACGTAATTACATTCCAATTTAGGTTCTTCAATTTATTGTATCATCATTGCCACATCTCACCAAACCCATTCAGTTGATGCGGAACCCAAACAATGAATTTGGAAACCATCTCCATGCAATGTCTATGCCCCACCACGGTTCATTTCTGTCTTCAACGTAGTATCTTTGATGTTATGATAATTATATGCGTTAATGGCCTAATATATACGTATCATTCATTCCATTTTTGTTGGAAAAATACCACATACGTACATCGAAAATAACAATTGGTTTCATTGGACTTCGATCGCATTCCTATTGTACATCTAACAAATGTTTTTGTTGGCCACGGTCACGTCGTTACCTTTAAGAAATTCATGACGTAGATGAATATTTACATTAATACGTTCTATCCGCTACGACTTAAAAAAGAATTCAAGTGCTTTTCAAAATAGAAAATGAAAGGGAAACACCGCTTTGCAACTAACTGACTTACCATCGCGTCGTTTCTCCGCAGGATAGGCAGAAAGGTATCCTCATCCGCATAGATCTTCTCATGCAAGGTCGTCCATCGCCAACTGGTTTACCTGATCATTTCAAGATTTGCGAACGTCCTCTATTTTTGGTGCCATCAATACTCGCGTTTATTTATTTATTTATTGACATATATATTTTTGTTATAACAGAGGTGAATATGTTATAATATAACATGGTAATATGTTTATTGTGTGGGATGGAGTACACTCCACCTCTGATATATACAGCGTTGTCTGGCTACTTTGCTAGACTGAAGTCTGTGTTAAAGTAGCCAGTTTTTTTCGTGCTGTTGTTTAAGATTCGACAGGAATAAAAATAGAGATAAATAGATATATTGTTACGTCGTGCGCTGTCACCAGAGGTCTTGGCACGTATATTTGAAATGTCACAATATATATAGAATAAAAAAAAAATGAAGTGGTAGTGTTGTAGAATTAGTGAATTATTAGTGTAGGCACTGTATAATGATTGTTAGAATGTTAGATAACGATGCTTCTGATTGATCTCTACCCGATTAGATCATATGTTGGGTCCATATTTGTGTAATCTTATTGGAATTGAACGATTTCCAGTTGGTACTTAGTGTGTTGTATAGTTTCGGAGCTAAAAACATGTAGAATCTTTGATAAAATGCTGATTGTTACTCTCGGAACTGGCGTGCAGATGTTCGCTGTTTGTGTTGTGTTGTGTCCATGATTTATTGCTTGGGGTGAGTTGTTGTTAGCATGGAAAAATTGGACGAGTTTCAACTTAAAGATTTGTCTAATGTCTAGGGCATTGTACTCTTTAAATATAAGATCTGATGGATATCTAAAGGGACGACCAATTATTACCTTGAGAATTGTCTTTTGTGCTCTTTTAGCCGACTGTAATATTGTTTTTGCTGCTCCTCCCCAAACTAAAATAGCTTATGTATCTTTCCCGCATTTATTCTTTTAACATGACCAAACCACCCAAGCGATCCTTTTTTAATCCACTGTGCTAAGATCATCTTTACACTCACTCCTATCTTGTTCATAAATGATTTTATTTCCAATGCACTCGCTCTTATTACCGGAAAATTGCTCGCCAACAGTTGCTCACCCACAATTGCTCGCCAACAATTGCTCGCCCACAATTGCTCGCCACAAAATTGCTCGCCAGGAAAGGTGCTCGCTAACGGATATCAATTAACCTAACTTAACTAATGTCTTTGCGTTAAAACTAAGAAAACCCGCTTTAGCTTTTATTTCCGTTGCAAATGTAGAATGCAGTTTCGAAGACTTACGCGAGAACGTTGATTTTTAAGATATTTTGGAACCTGTATTGGATTATTTCGGACGATTAGTGTTGCAATAAAATTATATTATTAATAAATATATTATTAAGGAAAACACATTCTTATTGTGAAGTTGTAATTATTCAGAACATAGGTCTATGATATTTTAAATACTAAATTAATGTATTAATTATAAATATATACGTATAAAATCAATTTTGTCGAAAAATATTGTTAATAATATATGTTGTAACAATGTGTCCAAAATTTAATAAAAATGAATTGATAATTCTGGCGTCTGCAGTCGGTTTACTCAAAGGTATTTGAGATTCTGTAAAAATAATGTAGATGGCTTTCAAATAATGGAACGACAGGTGTATTAATTTGAAAAAATGTAACATATAGGTTCGAAAATTTGTCAAGGAAAATACTGGCGTTATAGCACAAAGGTAGTGCACTTCCCCGGATTGGAAATAGAGATCCAGGTTCGAATCCCGGTGACGCAAAAACAATATTTTTCGACAAAATTGATTTTATATGTATATATTTATAATTAATATATTAATTTAGTATTTAAAATAAAAATATTTGTTGTTTTAGAAATCGTAGGATTTAAATCATATTCTTAATCTTAATAAGCCAACATAAATACTTTTAGTTGACGACAATCGTTTTGTAAATAATAATTGAAAATATATGTTTTTAAATAAACGCATAAATTTCTTAATCTATATTATCTATATTCATGTAAAAAAAATAACTAAAACATCCTGTTACGCAATCGGCGAGGAATTGTAGGCGAGCAACTGTGGGCGAGCAATTGTTGGCGAGCAATTTTCCGCACACTCTCTGCTCTCACTTATCCACATTTGTACATCCCTTTGTTCTATTATATACTACTTTGAAAACAGATGTCATTGGTCAGTTTCAAGAAAAAATGTTTTTTTTTTGTGTAATGAAAATACGAAAAAATCTTTTGCATCGACCAATTGCAGTCGTAAAGGTGTCGCGTAGTATATTGGGTCTACTTTCATGAGCGCGACCCTGCCAACTTGTAAAAATATAATAATTGGACAACGTACAATCTCCGCACAACATAATATATATATTTATTTTTAATAAGCCACCGTCAAAATTACGATCCGGTCTTAATGAACTCTGGTGTACAAAATGCACGCTGCATTACCGACCGTACAATCGTTACGTAGGTGTTACGCAAGAAACGTACAACAATAATACAATATTATAATGATATCGCCCGCGTATTTCGGGCCCTCGGCGAATGTTTTCCTTTCGTCGGATATAAATAATATTTATGTAACTTGTGTTCAATATGGGAACTAGAATATGTTGTGCTACAGGGTCTTCCGAAAATATCTTTTAAATCACTCGCGATTAGTATTTTTTAACACTTAATGCAGATTCGTGTCATTGTTCCGAAATGACATCGCTTTCAATTACGTGCGCGAGTGATAGGGCGCGGAAATAATCAAAACAATAATCTATTTAATTAAACATAAATTAGAACATAGAAATAATCTAATTATAATATACATGATAGAAATAAGATTATATATAATAAGCAACATGTAATAGACACACTATTGTCCCAATCGCTACGATCAATTAATAATACGGAATCTCACTAAATCTCGCGCAACTCGACCTTCACGCAAGTTTGGCGCAACTTTCTAAGTACTGACTCGGTCCGGTCCGATCCGTTCCGCTAGTTCTGCCGAGAATTCTTTCCAGATAAGCCTTCCAGGTCTCAAGATAGGGCTTTATACTCTCGATTTATATGTCGTGGTGGAGGTGAACAGATGTTACAAGACATGAAACTATATTTATTTATTTACACCCTATCATAATTACATTTATTTTTATTTATTTTATTACATTCAATCATATCATCATAATACCATCATAGGTTGGCTCCGGTATCGTCGTACCATAACCATACCTGTACAATATGAGAGAGTTGTTGTCACATTAATTTCAAAAGGCAGCCAGAAAGAAGCTATGTAAATCGTACCCAAAAGGGGACGATAGGCGTCACATTTTTGTGTTGCTGTCGCAGAACTCGGTCACAGTCCGGCAGAAATTCACCCTGTCCAGGTCGCAAGAGGTGCGAAGGAGAGTAGAATAATCCGTTAGAACTCTTTAACCACTGCACTTCTAGGCATCGTCCATCCCAGCAACCCCTAACGGGAGACCCACACCCTAATAAATACCCGAAAATGGAATTATAATAAAGTTTATTCATAATAAAAGCTCGCAGGTGTAGCTTTTTCTGATAAAATTATAGCTGAATTATAGCTGAACAACAATAAGGGACCGAGTCGGATGACCGAAGATATTTGATTATAATCACGTTTGTTCTGCATCGTTCTTGATAATTTTTATATAGTCAAGTCATTTTTATTTAAGTAATTGGTAATACAGTCTACCGGTATTAGAATATTACAAGTTTATGTCCTGGTAGTATATTTTTTCAATAGATTGAATTCTTCCGCGAACCTTTGTAAGTAATTTATATATTAATGGAGCGCTTTCAAAAATAGTTCATTCATTGATTTTAGCGATCATCTAAATATATATAGGTACTTTGTCTGATTTAAAAACATATTCATATATATATATATATAAATTAGGTACTCAATAAATTATTTAATTTTCGATGAATTAATTTAAATAACAACACGTTTTTATTTCATTCTATATATTAATATGGAGAATACGAGTTGTTTTTGACACTTGTATCGAATGCGAGAAAATCAACATTTTTATTGTCATCTCTTTTTATTAAAACCTTCCTCTCTCGCATGATTTACGTAGCAAATAACGTCATTAATAAATAACGTCATCCTCATCTTGAAAGCATATCTAATTCGAGTAGAATTTCTCGAATTTCAAACTGGAATAATGAAAGCTCGGCCTTAAACGCGGTGTTTACCAATTAAGTATAACAAGTATTTTCTATCCATGTTTGGACCACTCTGTACTTGTAAGAGACAGCCTGCTTTGGGCAGTTGGAGTGGCGTTATTTTATTATTGTGTTCTGTATCCATTAAGATTAATGCTTTGTTAATATTCTGCCTAACTCTGTGTTTTGTAAAACATTATAAAATACGAATTGAAGTGAAGTGAAGTATTAGGCAACGGTCTGTGTGATGGCGTAATACTATATAGAGCGGGCCACTCGCGTGGATGTACTTATGACTTTATTAGAAGTAATATTTGGTATTATATTGGTCTTTTGAAACTACATTAAAATGTCACGAAGATGAAATAAAAGATAGATGGAAGAAATTATTCGAAGGCACGAATGCGAGCAACGAAAATGTAAGCAAGGGTCATTTAGAAAGGTCGATTGGATATATAATTTGTGGAAATATTTATTTATTTATTTACACCCTATATATCTTACACAATTACATAATTACATGTTTTTTATTTTTTACATTCAGTCATTATTAACATTATCATCATAATACCATCATCGGTTATCTCCGGTATCATCGTACCTGAGCTATTTACCTGTACAATTTGACGTGAGACTCGCTAGATATATATCATACACCCCCAAAACAGGAAGGGTAGACGTCACATTTATGTGTTTCTGTCGCAGAACTCGGACACAGTCCGGCAGAGGTGCGAGGGAGAGTCAATAGAATGATCCGTTAGCTCTCTCTAACCACTGCTCCTCCCGACATTGTCCATCCCAGCAACCCCCAGAGAGAGACCCACACTCTAATAAATTCCAGGAAATGTCCGAGATTCCTTTAATTTCTTAATAGGTCATCGTTCCGGGAGATCCGATGACCGAATTTGTGGAAATAGTGTAACCGAGATAATTATAGAAGACATAGAAAGAGTAATCGAAACACATGTAGAATGGCTAAGCAGTGGGATGCGACAATATTGCTGTCGAGTACTTTAAAAGCCCATGTTCGTGACGATCTCTCATTAAGACGTAATTTGAATGCGTCATTCATAAATTACTTCACGCTGAATTCTGAACTGTTCTTTCAGAGTCGAATCTTAGAGATAAATCGTATTCATGGACAAGGATCATAAGGGTAGTGGCCGAGAAGTTCTCTCATGACTCTCATCAATCGATGTTTAATGGAGACTCATACTAGTGGATTGGAGAAGGGCTGTTATTATGCCTCTGTACGAAGGCAAAAGGTCTCGTATGGACTGCGGGAGCTACAGGTTACTAGTCTGCTGAGAATTTTAATAAAAATACTGAGAATGATCAATTAATGAGTAAAATTTTTTGTGTCTTTTTTGATCTGCAAAAGGCATATTACAGAGTCATAAGAGAAAAGTTATAAATGGTTGGAGGTCCAGAATGAATGAAAAGTCAATTTCTAACCGTGGACCAGCATTCAGAGTAGTGCAAATTGCAAAAAAAAAATGCAAACACCATTTTGTCTGATGGGTACTGGTTTTTGGGATTCTCGAGGAATTAACCTGGAAGTCTGTTATGCAACATTATTGTAGCTTTTAAAAAATTTGATAAAAAATAAATGATTTTTTACCCTATTCTCTGGACTTGCCTAATCATCACGAGTATTTTGCAGCCTTTGACAATAGTTACGTTTCCGACAGAATGAAAAAACTGGAAATTCGTTAAGACGTTTTTAACAACACTTATCAATCGACCCTCATAGATACAAATTAATTTATTTCTTTATTCAGTTTATAAACACCATTAAATGCAGTAAAACATAAGCAAGAACATTAATCGGGTACGATACCGGGTACTGCACGAAGTTGATTTAATTTCGGTGTCGGCAACACGAATAATTTAAGTAGGTAATGATTAGTTTGCTGGCAACACGTATCATTAAGTATTTACACGGTTTGGAGCTCCGCTAATGATTCCGTCATCAAGAGCGGATCTAATGCAGCGCTGAACTAAATATCCACCTTGAAGTACATTCAATAATGCACTTTCGGTATTAATAACTGGAAATGTTAATGCACAACGCTGGGAAATTCACCAATATTACTGGACAGTTTCCAATATAGGTGACATCAATCAGAGTGTGAATCATGAGCCTGATTATGGTATGTAGAGTGAAGCGAAAGGTGCAGCGAGAATGTAATAAATCTAGAAGAGATATGGCATGAATAGGTGTGATGATTTGATAGATCTCAACGTCTACTTCCATGGCTCATATTTTCTTTGGTATTGCGTACAAAGCATAGATGACGGAATAACTTCAGGACAGGATTCACAATCCGGATTCTGCTGACATCTCCAAAGATGTGGACTGTATATTTTATCTCACTATTTCGTCAAAAGTCCGACACGGAGATTAATATAACTGTACTGGTTCAAGGTCACCAATCGACCGGGTCGGCGGCGAGGGTGGGAAGGAAAGGGAAAGAGGAGGAGGCACAGTGCATTATTTTCGTTCAAAAATTAATATATTTATACTCACAAAAATATTTGTCCCAAACATTCTTTCTCTAGGTCGCTTCCACTGGGGGATGATTTGAGAAATGCGACGCAAGACTTTTCTATCACTTATAATTTGTTTATTAAATAAAAATATCCAGTTTGTATGTTGTTTTGTGTAAACATTACGAAAAATGTGAATTTTATGTTTAATTTGTTGATATAGGTAATATTGCAGGCACATATGTTAGTACCATTTCTCGGAGTTTGAAGCAAAAGGTTGTGGGTTGTGGGTGTTGTCTAACCGACTCAAGAAAAATAGGAAAAAATAGGTTATATTAGCATTATTAAGGAAAACATATTCTTATTGTGAACAATACAGAACACAGGTCTGTAATATTTTAAATACCAATTTAATGCTTCTTAAACATTTAAAAATATTCAAGATTAAGATGTCTCACAGAGACGAAGCTATTATTTTTATATGAGAAGTATGGAAGTCTTGGGTATTACAGGGCTTACGACCTAACATCGACTGGCTTAAGTGATCACTTTACACAATGTAACGTTCACCTATTTACCCACGCTGCCACATCTATCAAATTTTTGAAAGTACTTACTTACTTACCATCACGCCGTTTCCCCGTGGGGGTAGGCAGAGAGGATAGAGCGCCATACTCTTCTGTCCTGACACACAATTCTCGCCTCATCCACGTTCATACATCTTGTCATAAAAGCTCGCCGATTGTTGAGGCTTCTAACAGAACCATCCTCCATTATCTGGTTTACCTGGTCGTGCCAAGTCTTCCGCGGACGTCTTCTATTTCTGGTTCCATCAACACTTGCGTCATATATCTTTCTTACCATTCTCTCTTCATTCATCCTTTCCATTCTTTTTGAAAGTTGTATATATTAAATCAAGATGAAACATTTCACTTATTTATTACCAATTATGCTGTCGCCATCTATTGACATTTTTTGAACATTTGATATTCTTTCTCATGTAATAGTATAGATGTCGCTGAAGCTGAGACTTGATTTGAAGTGAAGGCAATATCCTTTATGTGTATAGGAAATTCATTCGAATTTTTAACATATACTAGAATACGTCTGAAAATTAAGTATTTTTCAATTTTTAACTTTATATTTTAGACCAGTATATTTTTTTACAATATTTTGAGAACGTCCAAATCTTTGTAGGAAGTAATTACTGGGTTTTTTACCCTGGGGAATTGTCATCAAGATTAAGATGTCTCAAAGAAGCTATTATTTTTATATGAGAAGTATGGAAGTCTTGGGCATTACAGGGCTTACGACCTGTCATCTGCTGACTTATTATTTTATATATATAATTAAACAAAATACTTTGTTTAAACCACTATTTATTGATTATTCTACATATTAGTTCTTACTTATTCACCACTTTATAGTTTTGTTTTCATCTATGCTTGTATTTTTAATTTCACTATACATTGTTTCATGAAGGTGATACCTTAGGTGTCGAAACATGTTGAATTATCAATAAATAGTGGTTTAATTTTTAATTTAATTAGAAAAATAAGAATATATAAGTTGTATCAATGTGTCCAAAATGTAATAAAAATGGATTGTTAATTCTGGCGTCTCCTATTGGATTACTCAAAAGTATTTGAAATTCCGTAAAAACAAAGTAGATGGCTTTCAAATAATGGAATGGTAGATGTATTAATTTGAAAGTATAACACATAAGTTCGAAAAATTATCGTCCATCCACTAGCATAATCGGATCATGCACGTTTCCCGGATTGGAGTTTCGAATCCCGGTAGCAACAATTTCGATAAAATTGATTTTATATGTATATATTTCTAATTAATTCATTTAATTTGTATTTTATATTTACATGTCATGGTCTATCAAACAAATTGATCTATATGAAGATGCTGTCGTCTCGGTCATCGATATCGTCATTAATACGAGTGCACATCAATTCCCACGATTTGTTGGAGCGCACTGCACGACCGCTTCCAAATCGGCCGTAAGGTAAGTGTATCCGCGGCTAAGGTCACTTCTTTTATGAGTTAGCAGCGATTCTGGCCTTGCTCACTTTCCTCCCACCCGCCGCCCCTGCCTCAACCACCGCTGACGGAGCGGCGCCTAAAAGCCTTTCGCAGGGGCGTAATGGCTGAGTCATTCTAAAATAATCATTAAAAATATTCAAATTTATTACTTTACAAGCGGAATGCAAATGGCTGTCGCCAGAAGCCTCCATCCAGGTCGTACTGAAGATTTAGCATTTTTGTAATGTGTAAACTGGACTAACTTGGTGACCTCATGATCTCCTGGAACAAGGATGTAGATCTAACACTAGACTACTTTACCGCATCTCATGTTTTACCGCTAGATTGACTAGCACATCACAAAAAAAAATAAGTATACTACAAAACGTAAAGATATTTTACTTAGAACGCAAGCGTTTAAAATGTTAATTTTTTCCCAGCTCCGAAATTTGACGCTACCAAATACCGCCACAGGATTCAGGGAGTACTTTTCCACGCGGACTTCCAGAAGCCTTCAGGACTGCATTTCCGCACCGCCATTTTGCAATTTTATTAATATTTTATGAGACATGCGTTTTTAAAATTAATAAAAAACTGAAAAACGTTGTTTGTAGTTGTAATTAAATAAAAGCACTTCGATAGTCAATTTTGTTCTGGCAATGTGGGAACAACAAAATTATCGTAAGATTTTGTAAGTCCCAAATGCTGCGGTTAACTGACCATGTTAAAGAAATGCCAGATGACAGAACAAGAAAGATTATGACCAAGTAGAAACACTAGCGGAAACGAAGACAGACCGAGGAAGAGGTGAACTGATTATGTGGAAGAGCTAAAGCGGAATGGAAAGGTCCGAGGACTGGAAGAAAATGGCTGAGGATAAGAATTGGTGGATAAATCTAACATTATATATCTCTCTTAGTCAATACATTGTCACTTTTGAATGCATGCGTCTCCGTGTCTGCATCACCAAGACAGAGAAATGTCAAGACGTGTGTGCGCTCACCATACTCCCGTTGGCCAATGAAATGCTCGCTATACAGAGAAAATCTATAGAAAGTCAAGATGGCGACAGCTGTCACTTTTTTTGGAAAAGAGCTGGTGCGTCGTGCAGCTCCAGCCGCGAAGTAGAGAATTTTTGGTAACCGCGTTGCTTTTAGTGACAAAAACTGGAGACTTGGATAACCTCTGATGGGTGGATCTCCGCCTAGACCACCGGAAGCTGGATAGAAAAGAACTCGATGTCTGTCTTGGCTCTGAAGGGGATCGTGGATAGGGAAATGAGTGTCTCCTGGAAAAAATATGTAGTGTTTAGTGAGACTTCGGAGCAAGAGTATGCATGTCATGAGAACAGAATTAAACACTCGTATTGTCGAGAAAAATGTGTAAAAACATAGTTTATAATGTAATCAAATATTGTGGTCTCCTTAACCCTCCCCTGCAGACGAAAGTAACTCTCATGTTGCGGCCCAGGAACACTGCCCGGAGAGAACCCAGAAATTTGTGATTACTAATTAGAGCTAGCCGATGACGTGTGGCTCGAGGACATGGTGTTCTATCCATGGCATAAAAAGATGCCCTGTCAGCACGTGACAATATATCTGAGCATCCTGATCCTTTTATCTGCTACTTAAGCGTGAACTTCTTGCATTCATTGTTTGAGATCTTGGACCTTGTTTAGTACAACGCATAGCGAGACTCCGGTTATTTTCCGAACTCGTTCCAAATATTTTTCTGGAGATTGGCCTCTCGATCTTTAAGTCAATCTCACTTTTTAATCTAATCCAGTGTTGAATACAGTAAAAAGCTAGCTTTTAGTAATATTTCTTCACTTTATTTTATTTACTAATATAGTACTCTATAATACACTCTTCTCTTTACTGTTTCCCGAAATAATGTCGGTAGAGCTAAATTATTAGTGATATTTAAAAGAATTGTACATTATATTATTTAAAATCAATTTAATTAACCAATGACACCATGTCTTACCCCCACTTTCTAGTATGCTCTATTCAAAACCTTTCCCCTTCCACATTATAATTTTTTACAATATTATTATTTATATACACAAAATGGTGGTCAAGACTGCCCGCTTCATCTGGGTTTTCCGCTGTAGTCTCTTGCGTCATCAGATAACTGGGGCAAGTCTGGGACTGTCGAAGAGAGGGGAGAGGGTGTCGAAGGAAGGGAATCACAACACGATGGTCTAGTGGGTAAAGCCACAGCCTTATGTAATCGAATTAGTGCATTTCAAATTATCGCTCCTTACTATAACTCCCCACATCTCTGCTCACGTACAATATTGATTACATAATCTTTACATATCGTAAAAAAATATATTTGTCATGTATTTTTCTAGACTGTGGTCTTGAACTATTTCTAACATCTTTCGTATTCTTATAATACAAGATTCTCAGCCAATTCCAAACTTGAAATCGTAGAACTTCGTAGAATGTTTGGTAGACGAATTACTCTTCCGTAATCTTCAACAGTTTATCTTACAGGTCACCACCACAAATAAAAGACTCCGTAAGACTCATGGTCCATAATGCGACGATCTAACAAGAAATCAAACAACTGCTGGTACTATAGTATGTCTACCGGAGACTTCTCTAGAAAATTAAAACGAGGGAAGGAAGTATGTCCTTCAAATAATAACTTCTCTGAATATACTAATCATCTTGTTGAAAATAACACAAACCTTTATGTTCTCGTGAACGCCTTCGACAGCTTCCCGGGTATCCTATTGATAATATGTTCCCATATGCAGAATGAAAATTACCACTAACCTTAATCGACAGTAGCTGTTGGTCCGATTCTTATCTCTAGATATTATTCCGACCGGCCAAAATACGCACTCCCGAAGCTGCTTAGTAGGAGATGTGTTTCTGACGAGGTACCAACCACAGTTGAGCTCCGATCGTGGTTTGACAGCGATCCTTCAGTCTCCGAAAGTGGCAACATTCACACTACATAAATGACTTATACCAATTATCAAGAAAAACCAAGGGTGCCAATCGAAGGAACAAAAGGTGCGTAAACATTTTGTAAGAATATGAAAACGACATTTTGAAATACCTACATAAAATATAAAAATAATTATTTCCACAACTATCGCGGTGACCCTGCACGCACCCCACAGACATGGCCGTGTAGAGACTTACTTAATAACCATATAGGGCGAAACTCAACCAACCAATCAGCAGACACCATATATCGTGACGGACACATAGGTACTCTAGGAAATAGCGACCACTTCTCCGCAGGCCTTCCTTTCATCGGCATAACCACACACGCGCATTTATCTCTAAAATCCATCATTAAACGCTAACCTTTGTAAGTGCTGTTTCATTTAAATATCTTGCTCTAGTTACAATAGTCTATTATTTTGTTTATTGGTAGAGATAGCAGATAGGGAAGGAAGAATATAAGAAATAGCGGAGCGAGAAATACATATGCCGAGCACCGTGGTGGGGCAGCGGAACGGAAGACGTGTCGTCGGTGAGCGATCGGGCCAGACTGTGGCGGCAACACTCTGCCGCTAGCTAGGTATTAATTTTTCTTTGAATTGAATGGGAAATTTATAAATATCATTGTAGAGAAGTGCTAAATTCTTTTGAATTATGGATAAAGGATTTTTTTTGTTCGAAAGGTTGGTACATTTTTTTTTCAAAATAGTTCACAAAGAAATCTATTATCTGCAATTTGAATATTGTAACATTGCAATAATGGTGATATAAATTAAAAACAGTAATATTTTATATAGGTAAGTGATAATATATTTCATAAAGATCTGTTGTCAAAATTTTCTTTTCGTTAATTTGTTTTATAAGATGTAGATTATTGAATAGTGTTTGTGGTTTTTCATTAATATGGATGTAAATCCAGTATAGAAAAAAGTGAAATAAATATTGACGAGCTCGACAATGTAATGACATTTTAATGATAAGTCGTAGAATGATCCAGTTCAGAATATTTCAAATTTAATTATTGTAATACGTATCTCAAAAGATATGTTGAATTTAGAAAAGTTAACCTTGAATTATATCATCATGATTTCATTATGACTTTGAGGCAGACAGACGAGTATGCATAATCAGATTTATGTACATCATGAGAGGAACATTGAGACAATGATACGTGGAGATGTTGTAATTGGAAGAACGAATATATGATGCTCAATTATCACTCCAAGCTCGTGATGGACTTCCTAGTCCTAATAATTCGAATATAAATTAAAATTAAATAAATTGCTCCAATCATTCACATAAATTTAACATTTATCTATTTTTTTACAATAATAATTATTAGGCAATTTATAAAGACCATATTTGATAATGACATATGTTTTAAAAGACGCCCAAGCAGCGCTTGTTTTTTATCCGAAATGATACTACTACCACGCTCGGTACCCGAAGGTTAAACAGTGCGAACGAAGAGACACCCCACACATCATAAATCTAATCTGAGGGATCCGGCATGATAATTTATATATTTATTTACCCGCATGAAACATATGTTCCGCAATATTAATCTTAGATTATGAATAGGAATTGTCAGATGCTATGTGTTCTCTATATTATTTTATGACTATAAGGTAAGGTAAGGCGACTTGAAGTATTTGAGATGTGGATATACAGAATAATACTCAAAATTAGTCGGATGAATTGAGTTATGAATAAAGATGTAACGGTTCGGATAAATAAAGAAAAATAAGTATAGGGTGCTGCACACAAATCACCGCTGAAGTTTCAAATCACCGCATTTGTAATATAATCTCTTTGAGTAATACATTTCACAGGTGTCTATTTTCCACTTGTCACTATTGTGGACTGTCCAAGTATCCATTGCACACATGAAGATTGGAAATATAAGAGAGTGAACTAACATAATTTATATATTTATGGCGGTTATTAGTTTAATGCACCGCTTTCATTTGTTTCGTGTTCCGTAATTTCAAGGTAATTTTTAATTACAATTAAGGCACTGACATGTTTAACGCGAACCCAAACAATTTCAAGAGAACAATAATTAAATGACTGACGGACACACTGAAACTTGACTAACATATTAGCATATTTAGAGGTCGTAAACTTATTGACAAAATTCTAAGTAGAATTTTTCAATTACTTATTTCCAAGGAAAGCTTATTAACCTGTTCATTTACCAAAGTGACTACTTTGGAATTCCAAGGATTTGTATCAGATAATAATGAATATTGCAACTAGGTGAAAGCTTGTCGATAATGTAAAAAACACAAAATGAGTTCACATTCTTTAAATGTCGATTTTTTTGTGTACAGCAAATCCTGAATCAATTTAACTTCATAAATGCGATCGAGGCAGGATTGAAGGATGGCATGTCCAAGGGGTCGATATGGGGTGACTATATTTTCATAAATTTTTATAAAAAGCAACGAAGCAAAATTTGAATCGTATGGAATTCAATATAAAACAAATTTATGTCGATGAAAAGAGGTGAGTGTCTGTTTTTTGCGCAGGGTTCTAAAGAATGTCAATGAAAAATTTTGTTCTAGATCGGTCAAAGGGTGTAAAATTGTACAGATATATGTAAAAATATTATATTTTAAGGGAAAGTAATTAGATTGATTATTTGGGACAGAGGATAATTTGTCATACAGGGATCTTCGATACATTATCTATTCAAATTAAATTACTTAGTGAGGTAATAGTATAGATTACGTAAATGATTAAAATCATATTCGAACCTAAAAAAGTTAATAATTATACAAAATTATTTTGTCTAAACTACTATTAATTGATTATTCAACATGTTTCGATACCTATGGTATCTTCTTCAGGAAACAATGTATATTGAAATTAAAAAATACAAGCATAGATAAAAACAAAACTATAAAGTGGTGAATAAGTAAGAACTAATATGAAAACAAATTTAAAAGGTGACTATTTGCAAAGAGGATTTGATTATTTATAATATTTAACTAGCTAATAACACTTTTTCTTATTTATTAAATTAAAAATTTATCTATCTGTAAACCCTTATGTATAATTTCTAAACTCTTATAATATCAAAAGAATGATTTGTTTCCAAAAGGCGATTGGAAAATTCTGAATAGTTGTTATTTAGGCATCTCAAGTGCTCCTTAATTCTAATATCAAAATTTCTGCAAGTTTTACATATATAAAAATAATTCCAATCATTGTAAATTAATTTGTAGACGCCGGATTTTTTTTAAAGTTCGTTTAATTAAACTTAATTTAATTTGTATTTTATTATCATTTTTCTCATTGTGCAGATACTAGAATAAAGTAATGTGCAAAAACTTTGTATTTTATTTGTTTGAAAATGATTTATGTGTGGCACAAATTTCTACAAAATAAATGAGACAAGATGGAACGCTAAATTACAAAACGTTACGGGAGAAATAATGTTCGTGCTACGTATTATTTCAACGCGTACGTGTTGAAACCCGTAACAAATTAAAAAAAAAAAAAATACTGATTTACTTAATTTTTAGATTTTGTAAAATTTGTTGTTCACCTTGTAAAATGATTAGTGCCGTGTCGGGTCTCAGAATTTTATTTGGGACGAAAAAAAAAACGAAATACTTGTAAATAATTATTTACTATAAATTCTTGTTATGTGTCGTAGCTTAGTTTCATAAATGTATCAAACTAATTAATCAAAACTTCGACTTGTTAGTATGGCCTAAACTTTACCGAGAAGAAATGTTTCACCAGCACTTTCTTGCCAGGAGAACGGCTGCCGACCTCACGGAGGAATTTGGACACATACTGGTTCCTCGAGCCGTCATCTCAACCATCGAGAGGTCCGCCACTGACCACTGGACTGGATTTAACGGTGCTATGAAAAGTATTAACACAATACATCATGAAGTGTGACCATCAAAATACACTATCTAAGAGTATTGTTCTCCTTCTTCTTCCGATTCGGAAGTTGGGACGTTCTCACTCCTCTCCTACCATCCATATCCACTGAAGGAGGCACGATGAAATAATCTCAGAGATTAAATTAAGATACATCTCAGATATACACGTGATGAAATTTTGATCTGAAGATAAACTCAGAGATCAACCAAAAAAAGAACTCTGACGAGATGAGTGAGATTTGGCACGTGCGCACAAACGTCCTAAAACCACCGTAGATCGGTCAAACTGCAGTGGAACGCCGATTTCACATGCCCGGAATTCACATTTTTCCTCTATTTGTGTCTTATTTCTGTAGTTCCGTATCATTTAAGTAACATTTACCCCGTTTTACGTTTGTTTTTCCCGCGATTTACGTCTAAAATTTATTGAAATTCGTTCGGCCAGTTTATTATACGCCATAGAGCCAAGATGTGTTGGTAATTTGGTTGTCGTATATACGCATTTGTCATTCTCATACTTACGTAATTGTTTCGTTGTTTTCTAGATTTTTACAAGCTGGAATCAGCAAGAAAATTTCGTAAAAGATAGTACAGACAGCATTGATGGTTGGGAAAAAATTTATGAATAACCCTTGCAGATTTACTTAGACGTTGACTCCAAGGCAATAACATGGGAATAGATGAAATAGTGGATAGTCGCATAAACGAAAATTTGACAGAAGAAGAACCACCATACAAAAAAGAAGTATCTAATCATCCCATTGACCCAGTCCCTACAAAGGATGATGCCATGAGGCATATTGAAGGCATCAAAGCATATTTTACTAGTATTTATAATATTAAAATAACTATTTTAAAACAACTAAAAAACATGCAGCAAATAAAAAATGAATAATCTGTTTTTTTTTATTTTTACATTTCTTTTTTGGTCTCTTTCAAAACTTAAAATAGAAGTTCCACTGTATCAAATATAAGGTGTTAAAGTTCAAATATTGCTATATATACTGCTGATGGAGATTCAAAATCACTCAACTAACGAACGTCAATGACAAATGACGTACGTAACAAGCGTGAAGTGATGCGCGAGACGGCGAATCTCTGTGACATGGTGTATACACGGGGACTACGAAAGCCGAAAGTTTTCTCTTAAAAATCTCATTTGTCGATACAGACCATGCACGAGGGCTCTTTTATGTATCTAAGTTTCGATACCGTGGATACCAGGAGAATGTACTGATGATGCAGAAGTTGCGCAATGAGACGATGGAGTCTTCATCACGGTTATAGAGTGAAAAACAATTTTAGCCGCACAGCACCGCTGCAGAGGTCAAAATTATCTAATTTTTCAGAAAAAGACCGACATGTGCGGACTGATCACATTCACCGCACGACGGAGTATTGATTTAATATTTTAGTATGTAATATACTCAATTTTAATAGTAGTGATTAAATATTTTAATAATAGTGTAACACGTGAATGTCTTTCAGTGTGCAGTATAAATTTAATAGAGTGTATACAGTGTGTTCCAAAAGTCTTTTTCATTTTGGTTCATTCGCTGCACCAACGCAATGAGCGGGGGGTATGCCGATCGTTAGCAGCGACTTTGGGAATTCAGCCTCTATGGAGCGTGTTCGTGAAATTTTAACTGGAAAATTAATATCCCGAAAATGTGACATAGGCTGGCCTCCACGTAGCCTCGACTTGATACCGATGGACTTTTTCCGATGGGGCTACCTTAAATCAAAGGTATACAGTAAAATCCTCCTTCATTGGAGCAATTAAAAGAAAATATCCAAGAAGAAATGGCACAGAGAATAGCGAAATAACGAATCACATTTAGAAAACATAATTTTAAGAAATAAATAGCCAGACACTGTACTTAAATGCAAAATAAACATTTTTTTATTAAACCCATCCATTATTTTAATACAGATTTATACACCTTGTATATATATATATGGAAGATATGGATTTTGTTGACCATATCTTCCATAGTCACCTCCATCGGACGGCCTGGGCTTCATCAAAAACAGATCTTCGGCCGCGCTTAAATTCATTTAACCAATAGCCATCGAAGGTGTATGGTTCTTCTTCATGACTTTCCATCCAAAAATCAATATTTCTATTTTCCCATGGTTGCAAACAAACGCAAACTTGCTCACTTTCAACAGCTATTAAAACAAATCTGTCTGAAATTTTGACAGACGTCGTTCGAAAGATGGCGTTAAACAATGGTGTGCAGATATTGCGTCAGTGGCATGATCAGTTGTTAAACACGGGTATTTATCATATAGCCCTCGAAAAGTGACCAGACCATAGACTACCAAAAATATATACATAAACTGATGGAAATTCGTTGTTTCAATATTTTCATTTTGATGTTACTCACGTGATCACTTTGATACCAATTATGTAAATAAATAGCTCCGCGACTTTTTTTTTAAATATATGACTCGATTATAATGAAAATTTAAACGCTGATAATATAATATGCATTAATTATTTTTACACAAATATTTAATTTTCCTCCGCGGTCATTCAATCTTATATTCACATTTACATACATAAGATGACCAATATTATACAAGAATAAATTCCAGTAGTGCCAGTCAGTCGAAGGAATAGAAGGTGTGTAAACAGTGGTAATCAAATACGAGATTTTGGTCCCTTTTTATACTTATGAATTCAGATTTTTATCATAATAAAAATATAGCAAACTGATTTTGGCTTCAGAAAACCTGACTATTTTAAATATGTATAGCTGTATGTCTGCTCGGTAATAAAAAATAGAGTACGATGCTCATAGTCACGAGCACATCGACAGAGAGAGATTTATGTCTATTGGTCCAATATATGGTCAAAACTATGGGAAAACCAAAGATTGCACAACAATTTTTTTAACGTTTTATATAACTAGTATACAAACCACATACATGAATTAACGCATATTTTCAATTTGGTGTCACCCACGTGACGTTTGGTACTTTTTTTAAAGATATGATTTGATTGGAACGAAAATTTAAACATTAATATAAAAAATACGTCTGTTTACACAAAGACTTATTTTTCAATTTTTTTTAATTCCAATCACACCATTTATTACTTTCTGAAAGTGATTTTAATTTTAGTTGATCTATAATATTGATAATGGGAAGACATTCCCGAAAACGTTTCTTTTCATTTAACATAATGAAAAGTGTAGTTGAATAAAACAGAGTTTGACTCAATTTACAAAATAACATATGACATAATATAAAAATAAAACCAGTGATGTTTCTTCTCAAATGGACATCATACAAATCAGTCAACTAAAAATTGGACATACTAATAAAAATATTAACAAAAAATTTTATTTACACTGTTTAGTAGAGGATGGGAAAAGGGATGCAATAAACTATATAATTTGCTTGTTCATTAAAAAGTATATTCTTATACATACGCTTGCATGCACGCATGTTTATACAATTTATGTCAATAGTTCTTAAAAAGTTGGCGTAGTTTAATTTTAACCCATTTCCCGCGGGTGACTCAAATATGAGCCGCCGTCAGTGCGTACATACGCACTGAGGAGCGGTGAAAATCGTACCAGAATTATGTGGAATATTTATCCTACCGACATCTGTCGATATTTGTCTAGGATTATTAGCCATCTTATAAACAATCACGAAATAATAAAAGTCCTCTAATTTAATTTAATTTCAGTATTTAAAAACTCGTAAATAGTATGCTTAGTCTCAGAAATCAGCGCCTGCGCAGATCACTACTTCACTCTAGTGCGTGCGACCACAAATAACGCTAGTGTAGCGATGGTGTAGGATACTGTTGTGTTCTCTCATGGATAAATTTGTTTATATTATTTTGTAATTGTGGTTGTGATTTCTGTTTATGTTTATGTTCGTGAGAATACTTGAGAACCTTTGCTATCGATTTCTTAAAAACAAATCATAAATTTGTTGCATTATCGTAGTGTAAAGTCGTAAATTATAATGCCACAGAAGAGTGCTGCGTATGAAAAATGTCATGCGTATTTAAGAACGCGATCAATGGGTTAAAATGAAGCAATTTATCATTAAAAATATCAAAGTTATTAGAAGAATTTACGATATTATATTGTGACAGAGCGGGTCGTAAAACAATTTTTTAAGTAATTGGTTCTGCCAATATTCGGATAAAATAGATTATTTGAACGTGTTGTGTGTGTGGGACAGCTTAAAGTTATTTGTTCTAATAAATAGTTGTTTAAAATTTTAAATAGGTAACGTAAATCTTGCACATTTCTTCTATTTAAAAGAATTATTATATTCTATTATTTTGTATTATTATTATTATTAAGTCTTTATTAATGTAGCAAATAAAATATTCACTTGTTATATTTCACTCAATTGTATTTTAATTTTTTTATTTAAAACGTATTATTAACAAAATCAAATATCTGATCCCATCCTGAGGACTCCAGGGCCGGTTGAATTTGGAGGTCCTGTCCAACTCCCTCCTTTTTTCGCGTGACGTAATCACCACTAGAGCAGAGGTAATCTGACCAACGAATTGGATCTGGTTCACTTGCCAGGGTTGCCCAAAATGTGTTCACTCATCATTCTTACAACTCCTTGAAAGTGAAAGTATACAAGATTTCTATATTTACTTCAAATAAAATTAAAATTATAATTATGTAGAGATTAACTAGACTAAATTATTAGGTTGTTCGGAAAATATTGGCCGATTTATACCTTCATATTCAATTAAACTTAACTTTAGAGTTCTTCTTCTTCTTCTACGCTTTACATTTGGCTTTCTCATATCCCTAGTCATTCTTCTCCAGTTTCCTAACTATTCCATCTTGTTCTAGTCTTCGTCCACATAGCCACCTCACCTATTTCTTGGCCCGCCGATTGCTTCAACTGGGGTATTCACTTAATCGTGTCCGGTCATCTGGCATTCTTTCAACATGACCAGGCTATCGCAGTCTTTGGAAACTACAAAACCTTACAATTATTTCTAGTCCAATTATGTTTTATTTATTTTTAATATGTAGTAAGTTCAATTTTCTAGTGTTGGTCAATATTTTTTTAAATATTCTTCCTTCAAAAACTGTTTACTTATTTTCTTCGTATAATTTATGACTTTAGAGTACATAAACTTTCTTTTAAAATTAGTAATATTAAATTTGTGGTTAAAATTCATATTTTTATTTGTTTTTTTTTAAATAGATTCTGGTAAAGAAACAATAATATATGTTTTTACTTAGTAATGATATTCTGAAGAAGAAAATTGTATTTTTCGAAACCGGTAGATGTATTTAAACTCAATTAAGAGGTTAATAAAATAAAGATAACAAATAAAAATACATCAACTTTATTAATTAAAGAAAGAACCATTTGATTCTTTGTATTTTTGCTTGTAGTATAAAATACAGGCAGATTATAATCCAAGAATTCTTTAAAGGCATATTCTCTTACCTCTGTCTAATTGAATTTTTTATCAAGTTTTTCAAGTTATCGTGCTACTTGAAAGGTTAAATCAATGTTGGCTACTAGTATTTTTCTCACCAAAGCTTTCAACTCATCATTTTGAAAAGCAGAAGGACGACCCTTTTAATCTTTAAGACTAACATCTTTGTTCCAAAATTTTATAAGTAACGTCGCACTGTTCGTTTAGAAGTGGTTCCTTCACCCATGCTTAATTTAAAATGCGTAACATTAAAATTACGTATAATTCTTCTTTGTTCAGTTACATTATTGAAGGATTAAAAAAACTGCAAATTTGACTTAATTAACAATACTACAACTCTACCGGAGTACATTACCACTACTCAAGTTTCGAGAGAAACAGTAACTCTCATCGACATGTGTAAACTAGTATTAAAAGTAATCACTCGAGTAGTGCTAATAAATTCAAGTCGAGTTATAACATTGCTTCATTTATATCCATCCATTATAATGAAACTCTATTAATAATATAATTGGATAACGTTTAGTAGAATATTTATCTTGAGATCATCTGTTTCGTCGCAACAGTAGGAAAATCGATGATATAAATTATTAAGTGATTTCATTGAATGTTACATGATACTCGATCGGGAGATCCCGATCTGGTGGATGTGATGCGGCGTGGTCCACTTAGGACTGACCATTAACGACGCACCGAGAAATGTCAATTGCATCACTGTCTTATATGTAGAACTATCAATAAATCAATTAATTTATTAATTAATCCATTTACTGCCGCGAGATCTGACCTATGAAAAAATTTCATCTTTATAGAGACAATCAAAGCTTGAGTAATGCGAGATGCCTTATAAAACATTTATTAAAAACCATTATAAATATGCAAGCCTAAGTGGTTAGATTTTCCTCGTACAATACAAGGAAACAAATAGGTAATGGAAAATTGGTCTGTGGGCCGTCTTAAGACCGCTGCTTAAGTTGTAAATTAATATAAATATATACAGCATTTTGAAATTTTTATTTTTCTAATAAATATCTAAAAATCGGTATTGATTATACACAACAAGTTTTCCTATGACAAGTGAAATGTTACAGTTTAAGCTTTCACATTAAATAATGACGATTCTGATAAAGATAGCGGTCATCAAGAAAAAAATGACATTTCTGACATGTTCATAAATTTAGCTAAATAAATAAAAAATATCCCTGATGGAGAACCGAACCCCGATCTCCGGCATGGCAGGAGGGAACGCTAACCATTGCACTATCGCTGAATAAGAATGAATCATGAAAATATACATTTATAAATCTGTTTATTAATATGAACTTGTTATAAAGTTCACCAGGGACAACTGTTTTAGATAGGCGGGGATACGAACCATTACTCTTCCATGAAATAAATGAGGTGTAAAAATAGCAGTTTGCAATTTTTTTAACCTTTCCTCTTCGGTTAACAGTTGACATTGCCTCTGGTTATGTGAATATCTCTGTAAATATTCTAAATACAGAGTTCACATTTTAGGTATTCTTCAATAATATATGTATGTATTGGATATTATAATTACAATATATAAATATTTATCATACGCAACAATAAAAAATGTTTTCTCGAAGAACCTGACGTGATTTATATGTATAAGTGTGGCGCGGTTCGGAAGGCCTAGGGCGCGGGGTGCCGGATGCCGATCGTTACTTTAGCTAGTGGCAGAGTGAGAGGAGCGTCTTTGTGCTGTCGTTCCGTATGACCAATATTTTTTCTCATTCTTAGCACTTTTTCACAATAATTATTTATTTATTTATTTGTAATTATATAATACAATGTAAAAATATGTTTTGACTGTTCACTTATATATGTATCTACTATTATTTTAATGATTAATATAAGATATTTTTATTTGCTATCTTTGTTTTATTAACCACTTAAGTTTAAGTACATCTACCAGTTTCGAAAAATACCTTCTTCAGGATGTCAATACTAACTAAAAACATATAGTATTGTTTCTTTACAGAATCTATTTTTAAAAAAACAACAATTATTTAAAAAATAAATTTAGTAACTAACTCAAATTGTTATTTAATACAAATTTACTCGAATAATTCTTAGGAAATTTTTTTCTATGTTTTTCTATGTTTTCAGTTAGTAATGACATCCTGAAGAAGAAAATGTTATTTTTAGAAGTATTTAAACCTAGTCAAGTGGATAATAAAACAAAAATAACAAATAAAAATATGAATTTTAACCACAAAGTTAATATTGCTAATTTTAAGAGGATTAATATAAGTATATGTCTTATTTATTCGTCCTAAAAATCGCAAAAGTCTCCATGTACACTGAGTTTACAACACCGGAGCGCGCGTTATTATTTTAGCACCATATGGGAAAGGTTAAATACTTTATCAATTCTAGCACCTTACGAACTACTCCTTCTTTTATTATTAAGGTAATCCACTTATGAATAGCGATTTTTGTAATTTAATTAGTCAAATGTGAATTTTGACTATATTAATAAAAACTAATGAATTAAATCAAAAGGTAATATTATTTTCGTTTTAATATCAGAAGTGACGAATTTAGGAAAGGAAAGGACCAGCTAGCTTACTGTAAATATAATTGGGCCTATATGACGAACATAGATAATTATATTTTTTAAATTACTTTAATTAGTATTAAAAGTTAATGTTAGGAAAATATAAATAATAAAGTGCATATACTAAAAATATAAATTACATACTTATATGACAATTTGACACTTCAGTCCAGTGACAGGTGGTAAAAGTGAGAGGCTATAAACATGTTTCAACGCTCTATTTTTAACACAATATTTGTGAAGAATTTTAGTGGGGTACCCGCTAAATAAACATGATGTTAATATGTTTTAATATTAAAGATTTTATTTAAAACTTTTCCTTGTTTTTGCACGGCCCTGACAGCCACACCGTTGCAGCCTCCTTATGTATGTATGTGTATATGTGTTAGTGCCACTCTTAAATCATCGCTTCCACATTGAGCCAACCAGATCACGCACCGGAGTAGGGTAGACTAACCTAGCTGCTGAATGCGGGCGAGATTGCTCTCACAAGTTCGCAAGTGGTCCAAGCGTGTGGACCACCAAATACGAGCAGAAACCTTCAGTAAAACACTCAATAACTTAGACCTCTAAAATCCCAGCTACGAAAACATAGCTAAAATATAATAGAAACCATATTTAAAAAAAATAGTTTAATATATTATCTAAAAAGTGATTGAAACGTTTTCAAACATAGTTAATAACTCGAAAGAGCTTTCTTGGGATTAAAGGAATGCTCTTTACAAGGAAGCAGGACTCTTGCAAATAGATAGAACAGTCAGGACGCAAAAAATGTGGTTAAACAAGGTGTTCTGGGGGTTGTTGGTGTTGACGTGTACCGCTGTTGTGGCATCGTCGAAATGTCCCTCAGCACCGCAGGGGACGGCCAAGTTGGTGTGTTACTACGAGGGCAGGAGGTCCTTGGAGGACGTGGACACTTGCGGCTGCACTCATCTGGTGTACTCCGGGCCGGCCAGGGGCAAGGAGTTGGAGGAGATGTCTAAGAAGCTCCTGGAGAAGAGGCAGAAGCTGAAGTTCTTGCTGAGGACATCTGGCAAGGAAAAGGTGAGTGAGGAAGGATTTAAATAGACGACCGAAAGTATGATTTTTTTACTGTCACCATATTTTCCAATTATGACTATTAATAATTTTTTCCGATATTTATTATAAAATTATTCTACATATTTACTTCAAGTTATACTTAGAAATTATTTTACATCAACAAATATAATATGTAATTTGTACTCTTGCTAATAGTTACGGTTAGTTACGCGTTCGTTTTATCACTTCAACTGCTTTCATGTGTTCAACGGCAAAAATTTAACGTTGAATATCAAATTTTATCTTTGAGTATCATATTCGTAATCTACACTGTGAAGCAAAAAAATACAATATTTTCAACTGTCGCTATGTCAATGGGAAGCTGGCCTGAGATCACAGATAGTCAGAAGATTTATATTTATCGGGTTTATTCTTAGAATTGGGTTAGTCTTTAAATTGAGTTGTTTACTTGTCATATTATGATTATGTTTTTAAATATGGATTAAATATATCAATTAGAAAGATATATTTATATATATATATATATATATATATATATATAGATATATATATATATATATATATACACCTTCCCCGGTTTGGAAAGATATATATATATATATATATATATATATATATATATATATATATATATATATATATATATATATATATATCTTTCCAAACCGGGGAAGGTGCATTATCTAACTATGCTACAGCGATGATATTTTTAACGACAAATTTTCGAACCTATATGTTACCTTTTTTATATTAATACATTTAATCGTTCCATTATTTATTTTTATCTTATTTTACGGAATCCATCTATCTTATTTTTACGGAATCTCAAATGTCTTTGAGTAATCTGATAGCAGACGCCAGAATTATCAATTCATTTTGATTAAATTTTTAGTATAGTTGGATAATACACATTCCCCGGTTTGGAAAGAGATCCAGGTTCGAATCACGGTGACGCAACAACAATATTTTTCGATAAAATTGATTTTATATGTATATCTTTCTAATTAATATATTCAATTCATATTTAAAAAATATCACAGACCGTCTATTCTGAATAATTACAACTTCACAATAGGAATGTGTTCTCCTAATAAGAAATAATTTTTATCAAAAATGTGTCCTTCTTCTATCAAACAGTTAGACAGCTCTGAGACTTATATAGGAGCAGGCAAATTTAACATTTTTTGAAAAAATTATTAATCTCAAGATGTATATTTTCAGTTTGGTTTTAGAATTTTTATTTTTGATATTATTTCTGAATTGGAAAGTGTACCAATTACCATTAATTAATTTTATTGATATACATAAATATTTGTACAAAATAATCATTTTATTTCGATATGAATTAATTAATATCTATCATAGATCGATCATTTTCTAGTAATGCACGTTTAATTACACGAGTCAACTGCATATCTGGTGGTAATTTTACAAAAGTAGTCAATTCCAAATTAGATATTTTTTTGTGCTTCATATTATTTGATTTTCAAATCTAGTCAGTCTATTTTAAATATATGACTAATTTTCAATAGTGGGACATAATTTTAATACATTTCATCTTATGACATAATTACAAATGCAGGCGTCATCTTGGTGAATCCCATACATTGTGAAGGTGATCGGAAAGACCACATGTTCATTTTTCACTGAATGTTTTTACCTTAATTGTCCCATATTGTAATAAAGGAGATCTGACTAAATTTGAAAATTACCTCCTCATAAATTATACTAGGACGTCTATTCTAGAACACTATGATTTATAAAATATTAATCATGTACAATAAAAATTTATTTTACTTAGATAATTCTTGATGATGAATTTAGATTAGCATTTCATACATTCTATTAAACGCCACATTCCGTATAAATTGGCAAACGTCTCCCAGAAGCTGTCCTTTTGTGGGTTCTCTGTTATCTGGACTTTCACTTGGTGTGGATTTCTTGATCGTGTAAATACAACGTCGAAAATGGCAACGTCATATCGGTTTGATTTGCATATTTTGAACCTCTTCAATTGATACCATCACGCCGTTCCGTTCTGCAGGGGCAGAGGTGATAGAATGCCACACTCTTTTGTCCCGCCACACAACTTTAACACTCGCATCACATGTTTTCTTAAATACTAATTAAAAATATTAATTAAAAAGATACACATATGAAACTAGCATTTGAGATGTTTGAACAATAGTGGGTTTTCAGAATTTTCTAATCATTTGATAGAAAATAGTCATGGTTTTGATAAAAAATTAGGATTGTCTATTTTGCATGTAAACGGTGTTGGTCATAAATTAAATAATTTGGAATCGTTGGAAATAAATAAAGCGTGTAAAACTAATTAAAAAATTATAAAAAACCAACTAAATTTAACTACAAGTATCAAATAACAATTTGAGTTAGGTACTAAATTTATTTTTTAAATAATTATTGTTTTTTGAAAATAAATTAAAGAATCAATAACATATGTACAGGTAGATGTATTTAAACTCAATAAGTGGTTAATAAAACAAAGTTAACAAATAAAAATAAAAATATTGTTGATGCTACCGGTATTCGAACCTGGATCTTTTTCCAATACGGGGAAGGTACATCAACCAACTATGTTAATTTTGGCATCTCCTATAGGACTACTCAAAGATATTTAAGATTCCGTAAAAATAAAGTAGATGACTTTCAAATAATGGAGCGATAAATGTATTAATTTGAACAGTGTGACATATAGGTTCGAAAATTTGTCATCAAAAGTACTGTCTGCTGTAGCATAGTCAGTTATTCACCTTCAACAATAACATTTTTCGATAAAATTGATTTTATATATATATATATATATATATATCTTTCTAATTAATACATTTAATTAGTATTTAAAATATCACAGACCTATGTTCTGAATAATTATAATTTCACAATAAGAATGTGTTCTCCTTAATAATAAAATAATATGTTTTCTTTACCAACGTCTCCTCATTAAAACGTTCCACATGACCGAACCGTCTTATATAAATATAAACTTTTATTAAAGGAGATCGTTTCCTTTCAAATTCGCCTACAAATAAAGTAACAAAATTGTACAATTATTTATATTCGATATGTTTGCAGTATATGTTAACTCACAAGGCTAGCATTTCTGTGTGTCAGTTATTATTTTTTTTTAAATTTAACAATACGAATTCCGATCGACGCATGACAAACGAGCCGGCAGCCTCGGGCCATCGTGCCGAGTAAAAGTTGAAAGGAAAAGGAAGCTCAAAAATAAACAAGTGGTGAAGTCGCAACAGGAAGTGGTCTGGCGGGGAATTATCGAACTATTTCACTCGTGAGCGAATAAATGAGATAATAATTTACGATTGAACTGTAATTTAAACAGAATTGTGCTGTAAATAGAGAAATAGCAAGGAGAAATTGTACGATCTAGTCTGCCGTGTAGAAGATGACTAAAATTTGGATGAACCGCTCCGTGTCATGAAGTGTAATATAATGTAAAATTTGTCATCCGAGGCGAGACTAGCTGTGCACAATGGAATCCTGGTACCGACACTGATGTATGGAAGTGAGGCCTGGAGCTGGCAGAAAAAGAACGAAAGTAGACTGAATGCAGTGGAAATGAGATCACTTACTTACACGTATTTGTGGCAAATCTATTTATGACAGAGTAAATAATGAAGAAATAAGGAAAGAATGTAAAGCTGATGTTAGTATAGTGAGTAAGATTAAAAAAGGATCACTTAGGTGGTTCGGTCACACGGAACGGATGAATGAGGAGAGAATGTTAAGAAAGATATATGATGTAAGTGTTGATGGCACTAGAAATAGAGGACGTCCCCGGAAGACTTGGCACGACCAGGTAAACCAGATAATTGAGGATGGTTCTGTTAAAAGGCTCAACAATCGGCGAGCTTGTATAAGTAGATGTATGAATGTGGATGAGGCGAGAATTGTATGTCAGGACAGAAAAATGTGGCGCTCTATCCTATCTGCATACCCCCACGGGGAAACGGCGTGATGGTAAGTAAGTATGTAAAATTCCGGACCAAGAAAAAGCGATTTTCTACAGCATCCTGAAGTGCAGTGATATGTTCGTTTTTCAACACAAAAGTGCAAGTCAACTGGAGGTGTAAATTGTTGTTCAACTTTGCTGATTCTTCAGGCATTCATCACTAAAGAAACGGTCTCCACAACATGCAGGAAAATAATTCAATTTAATAACAGTTAGCATATAGGTGCGTACCTCCTGGAATACAATTAAATCATCATTAAGCGCAAGGAAAGTATGTAATTACGTAGGTTAGAAAACCAATGCTCAGTTAATTCATTTAAAAAATAGAACGTCCAATGAGCAATATTTTTAATATAAATTGAGACGATTGTAGAAAAAATATTTTTTTCGAAATATCCAAACGTACGGCTTACATTTTTATAAGTGTGACTGATGTACAAACGGCGAGAAATATTTTAATGTCGTTTGACAAAAATGTCCAAAACCAAATGGTTTCATCATTTCCTACCTATGAATTATTTTTTAATATTGCTGTTAATTAACATAATAATAATAACAATAATAATCGATAATTTGTATAGCGCTATTTTTGTAAAAACTTTTACCTCAAGGGCGCTTTACAGATAGACTGCTTATAGTCCTACGATTATCTTTGTTTTTAAAAATTAAAAATTGTTATTTTCACTTATGAATATGACTTTTTGAAAATATATATTTTTGGATTATTCTTAAATAAAGTCTCTGATGCACTGCTTCTTATGACAGAGGGCAAAGAGTTCCACGCTTTTGGGCTTGCCACCGCAAATGCCCGTTCACTAAATTTAGACTTCTGGCAACGGTTGGTCGGTTCTACAACCCTTCCTGCGGCTGACCTGAGAGTTTGACGTCTACCATTCAAATTGTCTGGAATACAAACCTTTTGAAGATATAGAGGCGCCATGTTGTGTGTCGCCTTGTTCATAATTTAAATTCAACTCTTTCAGGGATTCGGAGCCAATGTAGCCGATGTAAAAGGGATGTTATATGAGAGAATTTGGAAACTCCGTATATTATCCGTACTGCCGCATTTAGAATATTTATTCTTACGACTTTTTAAAACACTGTTAACAATTCTTTTCCATTTTTACGCCGATCCTGCAGGCACTCTACCGCCGAATTGGCGCGCACTTTAGTATTACGCACTTCTCTTAATGTATCGAAAACATTGTTAATCGCAAAGGCATGATGAAGTTCGTTTGAAGAGTCGCACTTTGTTTACAGCGAGCGTCGTGTCTGAATATTATTATGGAGTATTAAAAAACTGCAATTAAATTAGAATCCACAAGAAAATATATTAACTGTTCCGTACAGGAACAAGGGTGGTTCGCCGATCTCAGCTTCTCTCAACTGGCGATGATGATGATGATTATGAGGTGGAAAGAAATAAAACACAAAAGATGTTCAGTATCGGTACACATGCAGAATACTCTGTTTTTATTCAAATTCATAACAATACACATAGTCATATTTGCATATACCTACACGGCGACAGGCCGCCGCTGTACGTTTTACTAAGAAGCCTTTATTTTCCTGATATTAATCCCACGGGTTTTTTGGCGCCACGTCAATGATTACACATTTAAATAATTGAAACGTGTCGTATCGCATTAATAAATTGGCGCCTCCACGGCTAATTCATATAAACGATTTAAATTTCATTGAGCAAATGTAATTGTCGTACAAAAATGTTATTTTTTATTACGTACTAGTTAGTGCGGCATTATATTTGCGTATTTATGACGATTATCATTGAAAAAAATCTTTACAATTAGCGATATAACATTTCTCTTTTTGCGTATCTCGTACGGTAAATTTAAATTCATTGCCAAAAAATTCATCAAATTAATTTGTCTATGGCGGTTAAAATTCCGGCAAAGAAAGGTGACTTTCATAATAAAGAAATTTCGATCGTGTATTAAATAATTCATGAGTGGAATGTTACCGTGGATGTCATCAGCACTCGTGTGCACAATTTGGCTGTCAGCAGTTCGGCCTGGAAGAGTCATAAAGTCATAAAATGTGAATTATTGATATACGAAGTGAGTTTATTCTATAAATCATATTATAAAGTACGATGTTATCTTTGTGGTTAAAATTCATATATTTATTTGTTAATTTTGTTTTATTAACCACTTATTGAGTTTGAATACATCTATCGGTTTGGAAAAATACCATTTTCTTCTTCAGGATGTCAATACTAAATAAAAACATATATTATTGTTTCTTTACCTGAATCTATTACAAAAAAAAAAACAATTATTTAAAAAATAAATTTAGTACCTAACTCATTGTTGTTTTTTAAAAAATGGATTCTGGTAAAGAAACAATAATATGTGTTTTTAGTTAGTATTGACATCCTGAAAAAGAAAATGGTATTTTTCGAAACCGGTAGATGTATTTAAACTCAATAAGTGGTTAATAAAACAAAGATAACAAATAAAAATATGAATTTTAACCACAAAGTTAATTTTGCTAATTTCAAAAGTAATATTATTTTTAGGAGAACACATTCTTATTGTGAAGTTGTAATTATTCAGAACAGACGGTCTGTGATATTTTAAATACTAATTAAATATATTAATTAGAAAGTTGTACATATAAAATCAATTTTATCGAAAAATATTGTTCTTGCGCCACAGGGATTCGAACCTGGATCTCTTTCCAAACTTGAATTGATAATTCTGGCGTCTGCCATTAGATTACTCAAAGGTATTTTAGATTCCGTAAAAGGTGGATGGCTCTTTCAAATAATGGAACGATTAAATGTATTAATATCAAAAAGGTAACATATAGGTTCGAAAATTTGTCGCTAAAAATATCGTCGATGTAGCGTAGTTGGATAATGCACCTTCTCCGGTTTGGAAAGAGATCCAGGTTCGAATCCCGGTGGCGCATTAACAATATTTTTCGATAAAATTGATTTTATATGTATATTTTTCTAATTAATATATTTATAATATCATTTTATTCTTCAGGAAAAAACTAATGAAAAAATTATAAACAACCAGCAGAATTGAACCAAAAGTCCCATTCTAAAATTTATTCTTGCGATTTTGTATATCATCAAGAAACAATTTGAGTCAGGTACTAAATTTATTTTTAAAATAATTGTTTTTTAAAAATAGATTTTGTTATAAAAACAATAACATATACTTTTGATTAGTTATTGACAACCTGAAGAAGAAAATTATTTTAATTCAATAAGTGGTTACTAAAAAAAAGTTAATAAATAAAAACATGAAGTTATCTTTAACCAACCCCGGTGCTTGAGTTTTACCGCCACAGGCAAGATCGTTATTTTTCCGCCCTAGTAATGGAAGTGAAGATGATATTTTCAATTTTTGTAAAACCATCCCCATACCAGATCGGCCGCCCGCATGCCACACACGTTAGGGGCGGTATTTTGAAACTTACCCAATCCGGCTTTTGACCAAAAGACGTTCTAGACACATGTGTTGATTTCAAATTAGTTTTATTAGGAAATATCTTTAAAGTTATTTAATGGATTGTTAACATCTGGATTATTTTTGTTACACGCTATCTATTATCGTTTTGCAACTTGGAATTTTGTTTACCAATTTTTATATTTTTTTCGGCCGCCACAAGCTGGCGCCAGGTCCGCTTGTGCGTAGCGCCGGCGCCGTCTCTAACTGTATTACCGTAGAAGCGCAAGTTAACCGTACGACGTACCCACACATTCCGCATAATGTCTAAGTATTCCATGTTACTGGAGTGTGTTGAGACGTTAGATTCAAAAATCATGACGGGTTCCAATCACCCGCTAGCTAATTTAATTTAAAATGTAATTTAGCCTAGACGCAAACCAACTCATTAAGCGAAATCCTAATATGTTGCCGAACGGAGTCACAATTGTGTCAGGTTACATATTTATAATATATCATACTGCCGTGGCCGCGTACCTGTCAGCTGATAAATAATATTAAAATAATATTCTCCCGAGCGAGCAACCGAACTCAGGATTATTGCGTGACAGAATGGGATATTTAACACTACACTACCGAGGCATAAAAATAATACTGGCATGTTACAAAGTTCAAAAAGGGTAAATTAAATAATATATAAATATTCGATGTGAACAATGTATTTTTCCGCTGTTTTATTTTTTTGTGACAAAAATTAGAATTTTTTCTACTCTAAAATGTCAGTGTCGCCGTTTTCCAGTATCTTATAGTTTTTATTAATTTTTAGGTTTAAATAATAGTGTCGAGTTGAGAAAACGAACATTTTCGACACATACAGGTATTCCTCGATTTACGACCTAGATAGGTTCTTAGACATCGGTCGTAAGTCGAGTTCTACAAAAAAAAACGTTTTTGTACAATTCATTGTTATTTAGTGCAACAACAAACAAAATCTTTTCACTGACCAGTAAATTTCGTAATAGCAGGCCATATTTTCCTGAAATAGCTTATTTGATTTTGTAAATCTTTCTTCATTTGTGTAATATACGCGTGTATAGGGTGTGCAGCGAAAAAATTTCAAGATTAAATTGTAATTGCTCGTAAACCATCAGGGTGAGGTAAGCGGAAGTGGTATTCTTCGACGCGCGTGATTTGCAGATTTCCCAGTTGCAATGAGTTACTGGTAGGGAGCGAACCGTGCGTTCGCAGTTGAGCAATATTTATATATATATATATATATATATGAAGGAGACAAACACAAAACTTAATACCTGTACTTCTTTTCACCTTTAATTAAGGTTCCAATATTTCCAAAGGTAAATTCTGGCGCATCTATCCTACAGCCCCGACCTTGCTCTGTCAGATAAACATATTTTTCGGCCGCTCTCCATTCAAACGCGTTGCGTTACGACGATGACCTCAGAAGTTGGCTCGATAACTATTTCGACACCAGACCAGCCGATTATTATAGAAAAGGTATCGAAAAATTGGTTAAAAGAATACAAAAATCAGCCTATATTTTTTGACGATAATTTAACACCCCAGTCAATTAGGGGAGTAGTAAGATGACAGCGCATTAGCTTAGCATATGAGACAGCTAACTCCAACCATGATCAAAAAACCGTTTTTGATGCCACTATTTTCCTCTTTTATGTTCTATAGTACACTAAAAGCCAAAAATTCCCATCAATTTTAAAATGTGTGTTTTAAAATAATAAACAAGTACAGGTGCTGAAAAACCTTAGATCGATTCTTGAAAAAACCTTCAATACGTTCACCTGACACAAGTGTTGATGGCACCAGAAATAGAGGACGTCCCCGGAAATCATAATCATTGCATTATAATGGAAAATCAGCTAACTCCCAATAATATTTTAACTCCAAATATTCCCTATAAGTACGAGATAAATCAAAATTTTAATAAGATTTCTCAGCCACCCTATTTCTGCACAAACAATCTACTGACGTGTGTTTTGGATTTTTCGTAATCCGTTTAACTACAAAATTAAACAGTTTTTTGTTGCTCTTGAACATTTTAGAAAAATGGAGTTAGCTGCTTTGCAGATTAAGGTACCGATATACCGATGTCAATACTCGACGTTTGGGTTCGATCCCAGTACCGGTATAGTAAATAAAACACAAGGTGCCCACTGAAAGACTGAAGCGTTTGAAAAAGTCATAACATGTTCGTTTGTATTTTTTTTTTGTAGGTGAGCATCCCTTGGAGATTAAAATGACTCCTTGATTTTGACTATTCCGATGAATGATCAATTTAACCTTGTGTATGCTCATAGGAAATACAATAGTACAATAGCAGTTATTTGAGGGATTTTGTTTTTCACACAAAATATTGGAAAAACCCATTAATTATATTTCCAAATAACTTAATTACATACCATCACCCCGTTTCGCCGCTTGGGCAGGCATATATGATAGAGCGCCCCACTCTTCTGTCCTGACACACATTCATACAAGCTCGATGATTATCGAGGCTTCTAACAGTACCATCCTCCAGTATCTGGTTTGCCTGGTCGTGCCAAGTCTTCTGCAGACGTCTTTTACTTCTGGTGCTCTCAACACTTGCGACATATTTCCAAATAAAATAAATAATAATTTAAAAAAACATGTGTTTGAAAAGTTATTTTTGTTTTATATCATTCAGTCTTTAAGTAGCCACCTGTTAATGTTACGAAACTTTCTTACGCGCAATTTTTAACGACCAGTTTTCGCTTATTCTAAAATTCCCTGCATGTTATCGATGCGGGGTAAATATCGATTATTATTTTATTTGAGAGATATTAGGGTCAACGCACTCGTCTCTTATAACATACAGCAAATGTAATATGTTGATATGAAATTTCCAAGAACTGTACTGGGCTCTGGTTTCACACAACAAATTAATCGGTTGCTGGTGCGTTGATCTAGAAAGTAAACTGTAGTGTCCAGGAAAGTTATGGTAGACCGTAAAGAAACTGAGAGTAAGAAATTCAGAGAGAGAGAGAGAGAGAAACATTCTCGATGTTGATACACCCGGGTTGTATCGCCACTCTCATTTGATTTAACTCACATTGTGAAAATTACTGTATAAAATTGTGAAACATAATTTTTTGGACGCACTCAACCATTTATAAGATAAAAATATTGTATTATTCAAAAATATGTAATAATTTTTAGGTAACTTTTACCAGTAGCGTTACTTCACTAGTCTCGGGTCTGCCACTCGTCTCATCTCAATAGTTTAAAAATATTAATTGTATTAACAGTGGCGTAATTATAAAAATAGAGATCCAATGCAAAACATAAAAAAATATGGTTGTATTGTATATTAAGTACGCCAATGAAACCAATGCGGTGCATTGGGACCTGTGTTAGGTAAAGGTCTAAAAAATCCGCCCCTAAAATGCTTTTGTTATCGATAATTTTGCGAGAATAGATACTTTTTTCATCGTCAAATTTACCACAACGAGAAATAAAAATTCAAAATTTAACGAAACATTGTCAATGTTTACACGAATCTCTGCTAATACTTAGCTTAGGGAACAACAAACAAATAATGTTTTTTTTCAGTTGCGAGAGTTTAAACATATAGTAAATTAAATTAAATAACAATCACCTGTATGTGTGAAACCACGAAATTTATTATACGTCAACCGGGTTCGCTTATATCAAGACGTATTTGAAACTAATCATAAATACAAAAAGAATAGAGGGAGATATAATATAAAATTACTCGTGAAAGAGAGAGAGACAGAATACATATACAGTTAGACGGAACATTAAGGGAGGGGAAAATACAGTGTTGATGGATATTACATTGATTTTAAAGGAAACATATAGTTATATATATTTCCTTTAAAATCATAGCTAATAAAAAATTAGAAATAGAAAAATGAATTAATAATCAAACTACAAAGTGATTGTTTTTTACGAAAACATATAGTAAATGCCTAGAAATAGATCTTTATTATTTTCCATAATTTTGTTATTACTATTATAATCGCATAGCACTTTATTATTATATGTTTTTATATATAATAAATATACAGATGGCCTCTTTTTCACTTTGTATTGGAGCTCAATGTTTTTACGCGAATAATTTTTAATAGTTTACTTGTTTAGCTTCTGGATATAAGAATATTAAGTGGTGACGGTGTATCGATGATTGGTAACTAATTATTCGTAATTTTTCAAGCAATCACTGCTACACTTGAAACTATACCTCCTACAGTTAAATATTAGTTCATAATTATCGTCACAATCACACAACGGTTAACAATCACTTATATTAAATACTAAGCGTTTTTTATCACATTATCAATAAAATAAAAAAATATGTATTTATGCATATATTTTTAGGAATACACTAGCAATTGAAAAAAAACTCTAATTATCGGTTTCGTCCCTAATCCGACATACTAGCGCATCACATTCATATAGATCTAGAATGTTTTCACGTGTTTACGTTATATGAAAAATGAATTTTTAAATTTTATAATTCCATTTATTGGTGCTGTGCATATAAAAATATTTTAGTTTATATGAGCGCTAGGAAAATAATAGAAGTAAATAAAATATATAATATGCAGGTATTAAACTTAAATACTTGGATATCACAGACCACCAATATTTTCATTTTGGTGTTCACTTTGGTACCACTTACGCAATCAAATAGTTTCGCGAATTTTTTAAAAATATGACTCGATTGTAATGAAAATTTAAACGCTGACAATGTAATATGTATTAATGTAAAAAATACGCCTTGTTTTCACAAAGAATTAATTTTCGAAGAATAAATACTTTACTGTTGCATAAATGTTTCATAAACTATCGGATTTATGTTTCCACCAAGAATGTGTGTAGAATATTCCTCGTCCTGCAACTAATGTTCCAAACCCCTCTCCTATATGTACACTTTATTTCACGTCTATTCATTTTCTGGTCTGTGTTGGATAGGTATAAAAATAAATGCCTGTGTAATATATATTTTAGTAATATTTTTTTTTTCTGTACGGACCTCTTATCATATATCTCCTACCTTTGCAAAATATTTTTAGTAAAAATATATATTTATGGTCCGTAAAATACGATACACCAATGTTAGTAAGGCGGGTTTCTTTTGACCGCGCGTTGAAATATTTTCCATATAAATTTAAAATTCTTGTCCAGTCACGAGTCATTTAGTTCAAAACTCGCGTAGATTTCAGAAAAAAAAAAACAATTTTTATCGTGTTAACTTGTCATGTCCAATATATGTTAATATGAGATCGTGTATTGGCTTTGTAACTCTTTCAACCAATCTCAAGCTGTTTTACATAAGAGATCATATTCAGTTAATTAATTATTTAATGTAGTGTAATAACTTTTGTACATATATATAACCAGACATAATCACATGAAAATCCCAAGCCTTAAATTAAATATGTTAAATGACATCCTAGTCACTGCGACCGTGAATGTAGTATAATAAATATAATTCTAATTTAATGTGAAATTAAGTCATTTACTTTCGAACTATTTATTATAATTATCTTCATATCTTACGAGAAACCAGACAGCAAGTGATGGGAATAAATTAAGTAAGATTTTTAACAAATTCTCACCTTTCTCGTTGTTGATCTGAGTATTACAATTTTCAATAAACATTTCTATTTTTTTTTCCATCATATCTATATACTGTGGTCCATCATATCTGTTTACTGATGACAATTGTAATGGACCATGTCTACGAAATGAGATATGATGAGGTATATCTAATTTTATTTTAATAATTTTAATATGGAGATAAACTCAGAAATCGGTAAAAAGAGACAAAAACACGACGTTTAGTTTGACAGTGAGATTTGAGACGAGCGCACAAACACTCATAACTATAGATACCTACAAATATTCTGAAAAGTAAGATAAGCAGATGTATTTAATTACAAATATTTAATCCGTTTTAACTGATGCTGGAATTGCTCACCAAGAAAATTTCTCGCCAATTGTGTGACAGGATGTTTTAGTTCTTTTTTACATGAATATAGATAATATAGATTAAGAAAAAATAAAAATAAATTTATAGAAAAACACATAGGTTAGGTTAGGTTTGGTTGGGAGAACATAATATAAAATTTCATAAAATTTGAAATTAATAACTGATGGCGAGCAATTGTTGGAGAGTAACTTTCCTGGCGAGCAATTTATGGCGAGCAATTGTGGGCGATCAACTGTTGGTGAGCAATTATGGGCGAGCAACTATGGGCGAGCAACTGTTGGCGAGCAATTGTTGGCGAGCAATTGTGGGCGAGCAACTGTTGGCGAGCAATTTTCCGGTAATCCAACGGACTAATATTTGACATTTGACGCACAACAGGCGTGAAGTGAGATGCTAGATGGAATTTTATGAAAGTAAAATTAATATCTCACAGATTTATCTTTAATTTTTTTGCACACTTTTGTACTCAATTTCGATCACCTTCCATGTTCATTCGCCTCGCGCATATGTCGCACCGCTCTCTTCTCACCATAATGTGTAACATATTTGACATGTCCGATATTGATTTAAAAAATAATTACTCACTTTTCTGCACGATTCAATAATGGAGCAAAAAAAAAATTGTCTTTCGCTCTCGTTCGATTGATCACTCCAATAAAACTTCATTCCTCTCGTCGGACTGTTGCGCAAATATTAAAAATGTGGTCGTATTATATATATATCAGCGGTTATGTCCAACATCCAGTTGTGGACCAATTAAGATCAAGTAGATGCGAACGATGACGTAACCGATGTCATTTACATTTCACTTCCTCCGTTTTATCCGTTGCTCGCTGCTGGACCTCGTTATTTATGTACAGGCTTCGGAGAGACTGGGTACATAATGTATATACTTTATTACATTATTTTTTTAATCATGCATACATTGTATATTCTACTGCCTAATAGGTGCAGGTGAATGACAATTCAAATGTTTCAACGTCGTATGCGTGTTGTCAGTCCTCACTTAACAACCAGGTTCCTTTCCGTCGACCTGGTCGTAAAGTGGATTGGTCGGTAAATGAATTCAATGTTTTCACTGCTTCATCACGTCTAGAGACACCAACTATTCGAATAGTTTAATATTTTAACAGTTTCCAAAGTATGACAACAGTATGAAATTAATTTTGAATACTTCAAGTAAATCGTATTATACGTAAGTATATTAAAATGTATAAGAAAACGAGCTAATTTACCGTAAACTGTTTATTTGTTAAATACTAATTAAATCTATTAATTAGAAAGATATACATATTAAATCAATTTTATCGAAAAATATTGTTGTTGCGCTACCGGGATTCGAACCTAGATCTTTTTCTAATCCGGAGAAGGTGCATTAACTATGCCGTAGTAGACAGTACTTTCGACGAAAAATTTTCGAACCATATATTACACATTTCAAATTAATATCCATTATTTGAAAGCCGTCTACTTTGTTTTTAGAGAATCTCAAATACCTTTGAGTAAACCGAAAAGAGACACCAGAATTTACAATTCATTTTTATTCAATTTAGGACACATTGATACAATTTATATATATATTAAGGAAAACACATTGTTATTGTGAAGTTGTAATTATTCAGAACATAGGCAAATGATGGAAAGAGATCCACGTTCGAATTCCGGCAACAACAATATTTTTCGATAAAATTATTTTTACATGTATATCTTTCTAATTAATACATTTAATTCATATTTAAAATATCACAGAGTTATGTTTTGAATAATTACAACTTCACAATAAGAATGTGTCTTTAATAATGTTTATTTATTGTATATTTAAAAATAACAACGAATTGAACGTTTTGTATTTTTAATTTGTTCTTAATTTTGTTTTTATCGTCGCTGCGGTTGAAAATATCCGTTCAGTAGCGGTTGACATTTGTTTAACTGTTAAAAGTGTTTTAAATAGTAGGTCTAGCGTTTCTGTCCTTTTTTAAAAATTGTCCAAATATCTAACAAAAAATTTTTAGAATTTTCGAACACACATTTGTAGTTTCTCCGAGGGACAAAATAGTGCTTCTTAATTCAGTCTGCAATTTGGACGTCGATGAACTCTTCAAACAAGCGACAGGTATCAATCAGATCACTTCAGATCAATCAGAATCGTGAGAATTGTTTAATATTCCATCCTTAGAAATTTCTATTCGAACAGCCGCACAAATATATTCGAATATCGAATAGTAGAAAAAGGCCGAATATATTCGAATATCGAATAGTGGAAAAAGGTCGAATATATTTGAATATTCGGGTCTCTAATCATGTCCCATTGTCTTTAATTTATTACCAGCATCGTAGTTGTTGATACTTGTCATTTTCATCTCGAGATCTACAGGGTGGCCCAAAAAAAGTCAGAACATTTCGTAAAATGTGATATAATTACATCAAAGTTAGTTTAACTATATCAACAGTAGCTTAAATAGTTTGCTAATTTTCTTACTTACCAATTTACCTATATTACGTTTCATTTCGACAATTTCCGGTCGCCATCTTTGATTATTATTTTTCCCATTGTTTATATTTGTTTTTTTTTAATGACAAAAATCACTGCAGAAGACCGTATTCTGATCAAATATTTGCGAATTGAAAAATGTCGGGGTGCTAGGAAAATGGTCTGAGTTTCAAAACAAAGCCTGGAGTATAGCTAGACATTACAACATAACTGGACTTATGGCGGGAGGAACCTCCACCTCACACAGCCAGAAATACAATCAAATTTCTTCGTCGTGAGAATGTTAATTTCATCGAGCCAGGCACGTGGTAAATATTGTGCGAAAAAAAAATTAATTAAGAATAATAATTAATTATATTATATTTTGATATAACCCATGTGTTACGAGATGTTCTCACTTTTTTTGGACCACCCTGTATGTAGTCTTCCTTTGCTTCTTGCTGGTTCTTTCAATTAAAATGTAATCGGGGTGATGATTCACAAATTGGTGTTTTGCTTGCATCCATTCAGTACACATGTATCTTTAGCGACTCTCAGATATTGAAGTCTCATTGAGAGATCATCGTGGACACGCGCCTTTAAACACACTTATTGACGATCGAATATCCACTGTCTAGACAGACTGTAGTCGACTTTGTTATGAGTTCCAAGTTTTATTCACTTACGGGTAATACGATACCTATATTCTAAATCATATTATATTTCACGATTTACAGTGATTTTAATTATAGTCGCTTTGGACAATTATTCAAGGATATTTATATGCATGCTGTACACGCAGCGTTAACTCTTCATAATCATGCACATTAATTACAAAATTATCAATGATAAAATACTGCCATAAATTCACGCACCTTCACTGTAAAAATATATATATAAATTCACGACTGATCAACACAATCACACTCGATAATGGCAAAAATAAAAAACATATATAAATGTGTTGTCCAATAAAATATATGTGAGGGGAAATTTTTTAATATGTTTTTATTCCTGGTATGTATAAAATAAACAATAGACTTTATTAGGTTCCGAACTTTTATTAAAGCATTTTGAAAGCTGATGAATATCCAAACTTGTGAACGACTATGAAAGTGTTAATGGCTGATGTGGGCTTGAAAACAATTTAATAAAATAATAATAACATATATTGAATTTTCAAAAAATTTGATAAGTATGGAGTTTGAGAGGTCAGAATTAGTGAACGTTATATATTATATATATATATAAAGTGATCACTTAAGCCAGCCAAAGACAGGTCGTAAGCCCTGTAATTACCCCCCATATTTTCTACATATTCCTTTAAAATATAATAAAATCCAGTAATTTGTGTATTCTTTAATATATTCAAATATAGTAACTGAAAACAATTTGTTATTTATCGCAAAATGAACATTCATTGACAGGACTGTACAGCCAATCTAGTAATAAATACGAATTAAATGTATTAATTATAAAAATGTACATATCAAATAAATTTCATCGAATTATAATTAATTTATTAAATTAGTATTTAAAACATCACAGACCTGTGTTCTGAATAATTACAACTTCACAATAAGAATGTGATCCCTTAATAATAATCATTGTTTACCTCATATGTGGAACCTGGACCCTGAATACTAAGCAAACTCAAAAGCTCTAGATGATGCAGTGTGAAAGGAAGCATGTTGGGCATCATAAGAAGAAACGACGAAACAAACACGTGGGTTAGACCTCCCACCAAGCTGAATAATGTCATTGTCACTGCCTTAAAGCGTAAACGGCAATGGGAGGGCCGCGGTTACAGACGCACAGATGATTGATGGGCAACACGTAATCTTAAATGACATCTGCAAGACAGAAAACGCCCAGTTTCATTGGATAGACGAAATTATCAGAGCAGTGGGAGCGACATGAAAAAGGTTGGCGGAGAATCAAAAATAGTGGCAGAGAAATGGAGTGCACCAGTGGACAATGGGTGGTGATGATGAGGGCGTTTATGACAATAATATTTGATGGGTGCTACACACTGTTAAGGGTGCCAAATCTATTTCTCTTCTGTTCATACTTTTTTTACTTACATATAATGATCGTGTCCAGGTTCCAAAAGATTAGATTTCTTAATCAATTTGACAATATACTAAAGAAATTTTAATAATGCTTAGATAGCTTTGAGCATTAATGTTCATATCCACGGAAGGAGACAATCTCAGATATTTAATTGAGATACATCTCAATACCGTGTACTGGAGATAAACTCAGCTTGAGTTTGTTATAAAGATACAAAAAATGAAACATTGAAATGTGGGAGCGAAAATGGGCGATTTGATTGTATGCTGTTTACTGTACGCCGAAGATGCAGTTCTAATGGCGAATAATGAACAATAAATTTAGTGAGTAGAATGTACGATGTATGCTAAGAAAGCGACCTTATTATAAATGTCAACAAGTCGAAAGTGATGGTATTCGGGAAGGAGGAAAGCAAGACACCGTGCTAAATACTTGGAGGTAATGAATGTTTGGTACAAGGAGATGAGTTTGTGTATTTGGGAAGTGTGTTTGATAGAAACGGAAAGGCTGAGAATGATATCGAAAGGAGGGTGACTGCAGGGAATAAAGTGAACGGCGCTTTGAACGGAATTATATCTAACTGGAATTTGTCAACCGAGGTAAGACTAGCGATGCACAATGGAGTCCTGGTACCGACACTGATGTATAGCAGTGAAGCTTAGAGCTGGCATAAGAGGAACGAAAGTAGACTGAATACAGTGAAAATAAGATCACTTGGGCGTATATGTGGCAAATCTATTTATGACAGAGTAAAGAATGAAGAAATAAGGAAAGAATGTAAAGCTGATCTTAGTATGTATAGTGAGTGAAATTAAGAAAGGATCATTTAGGTGGTTTAGCATGTGAAACTGATGAATGAGAAGAGAATGGTAAAAAATATATACGACGCAAGTGCTAATGGCACCAGAAATAGAGAACGTCCGCGGAAGACTTGGTACGACCAGGTAAACCAGATAATAGAGAATGGTTCTGTTAGATGCCTCAACAATCGGCGAGCTTGTATGAGAAGATGTATGAATGTGGATGAGGCGAGAACTGTGTGACAAGACAGAGGAGTGTGGCACTCCATCTTTTCTGCCTACCCCCCTACAGCAAGATTTGATACATGCACATAAACTATCATAGATCTTTACAAGTATTTATTCTGAAAGTTAGATATAAGTCATTAAACATTAAGGTGAGGCTTTAATTATAAACATTTATTACATTTTAACTACTACTGAGGAGATTCAAAATCACCCAAATGACGTAGATGACGACAATGATATTTGACGTTTACATACGAGATCTCTCACACACGGTATCTCATAGATTGTCTCGAGTCGAAAATCTCTCACAAATCTCTTCCGTGGACACGCACCGCATTTTTATCATCACTGGCAAGGGAGGAAGAGACAAGAAAAAAGATGTTTAATATTATTGCAACTTGCAATTCACGACCTAATTTAATGTAGCCACATTGCAAGAACCGAGTTAATTATAGAGTTGGCGTCAAGTTCATTTATCATGGCACATCTGTTTCGGAAAAGTTCTGCATCCTCCCAAATATGGCCGAGAGCACTAAACCTCAGATATTCATCAAGATCATGCTGGCAACATTAGTAATGATGCGAAGCCTTCACCTCCGATACGATTGCCGACCCCGTTTCATTTATCTAAGGTAACATTCGACCGTACATTTAACATCTGTCGTATATTTTAAAACAGTCTTCTGTCTTGTTTTTTTGGGATGTTCATCCGTGTGTTTCCTACCTCTCTGGCTGACTTATCAACAGGACTGATATCGCTGACCATGGACCGTGGTTGCTTTAATTATTTATGATTCGATGAGCAATCACCGGTTTATTGCAACCGAAGCATTCAAGTGTTAAATCACAGATAATTTTATCGTTAAATCACGTTTCAATTGGACACCGATCGCAATCACAGTCACGTCACGACTACGGTTTATCATACATAACATGGCGCCTCTGTATCTTCAAGAGCTGTGTATCCCAGACAACTTGAATGGTTATCAAACTCTCGGGTCAGCCTTTTTCTTCAGCTGCAGGAAGGGTTGTTATCAGAAAGCTAGTTCAGTGAATTAGCATCTGCAGTGGATTTTTAAAATTTCAAATCGCCGTTTAAAAAACAATAAATAACACATATTAATTATATATATATAAATATTATTTAGTAAGAAATTATCATGTCTTTGATATAAAACTTGATATTAAACAGTAACTGAAGCATGTAATGCATAATAAATTATTTAAAATAATTTGTTTTAAATACTAATCAAATGTATTAATTATAAAGATACCCAAATAAAATCAATTTTATCGAAAAATATTGTTTTTGCGATACCGGGATTCCAATCTTGATCTCTTTTTCCAATCTGAGAAGGTGAATTACAGACCTGTGTTCTAAATAATTACAACTTCACAATAAGAAAGTGTTCTTCTTAATAATAATTTGTTTTTACTAACACAAAGTGTTTTAAAACGTCGAAAATTGATCATATGTACTGCAAATTTAATGGTTTATAACTTTATAAATTTTTAATATTTTATTAATTTGACTCAATGCAAATTTGTCTCCGTAATCTTTACTTCAATATTACAAGAAAATATATTTCGTATATGCAAGAATTTTCTATATTAAGACAATTTTGTGGCACTCAGAATATAAATCTAATAGTCGCGCTCTTTCTTATAATGCTTGTATTTTCTTAATTATGGCAGATAACATTCAGTTTATTAGTTTTACATTAGTGTAAACATCTTATTTAAGTAACAGTTTTAAAAAAAGTCAAATATGGTATATAATTTTTGATATAAATTGATAATAAAAATAGCTAATGGCCTGTGCCCACGAAAGAGATTGTTAAGATATTTTCGACTCGAAACAATTATTGAGATACGGATTTTGCTCCCATAAGATACTTTGGAGACAACTCTTCACCATATCTCAGAGATTTACTCTATTTACTCTACGCTCGTCACATACGTCAAACATCAAATGTTATTGTCATTCGTCAATCGGGTGATTTTGAATCTCCCCAGCAGCAGGTAAAACTGAAATAAATGATTATAATTTAACGCCTTATGTTAAATTTTCCGAATAGATAATGTAAACGAAATACATCCTCTCATAAGATAGGAGTATCACGTGACTTATGAAGTAAACGCAGCCAGAACATTCTCGTGTACGGTCGGCTAGAGGACAAAAGGATATTTATCGTAATTTATCAGCAGTAGTGGATCTATTTTAATCCTATGATTGAGAACAAAAGAATTTCTTAATAGGAAAAAGCTCGTAACGGATTTGTGATAATTTTATGTGACCTTTGTGTCAAATCTCACTGTCGGATCAAACGTTGTGAATGCTAGATTGAGTTTTCGTCGCTTTCTACTAATCTCAGGCTGAGTTTATCTCCAAATCAAAATCGTACATAGCAAATTTAGATTATCTTATTGTATCTCTTTCCGTGGACACCTCCTTTAAAACCGTGTGAATCTTTATTCAAAAGAATTATAAATATTTAAATAAATTAGAGGAAAGCCGAGTGGATTACACTAAAAGAACTACACTTTTACTTTGTGTTGATATTGTTTGTCCGTGGGCGACAAGCGGTCGCACGCGGCCGCAGACGTAGTCGTCTCCTGAATACAATGTTTGCTCCAATACTTGTCATGATGGATGGCAGGTATAAACACGTTTCTTTAAAAAGTTCAAACAAAACGTCAAGTATCTGAGTGCAGGCCGACAATTATACATCGGTTACGTATATTTGCTAGGATTAATCTTTAAAAATTGCTATAATTAACATTACAAAGTAATCTAAGCATGATATATCGCAACTAAGCGGTACATCAGTGTGTTTTTAAACGGTTTTTTAAAAGTTTTACTTATAAAGAGAATAATTGCATAATATCTAACTTTCTTCGAGCAGCAGACACTCAAATGGTCATTGTTTGACAGCCCATGTACTGTGTATTCTTTGTGCTACGAGCCCTGCAGACCTTTGTACCACTCTGTTATACTATTTTATTACGTTTTCTACTGCCGTCCTGTCCGTATTCTATCGCTGATTTGAAAAATAAAAGGTCACATTTCTGTCTGTTTCGAGGGAATCGACACTTCACTCCAATGTAATGTACCAGTTTCTTTTCAAATTTCCCTACACGTGTCACACAGACATCAGATGTAAAATACTAGTGGTTTTTAAATTAATTTATTAATTATAAATATATACGTATAAAATCAATTTTGTCGAAAAATATTGTTTTTGCGTCAAATTTAGTATTTAAAATATCACAGACCGTCTGTTCTGAATAATTACAACTTCACAATAAGAATGTGTTTTCCTTAATAATAAATGTCTTGTAATATGAAAAATATCGCAGAAATGAATAGTGAAGAATTAAGTACGTAAGGCTAATCCTACAAAAATAATTATCTTTCAATTCAATTCGTTGTAAAATTAATACATTGACAAAAATACCATTTACGTGAAGACAGAAAGAAATCACATATTAATTTCAAACAACATACGAATATAATGGTGTCTCTTTTTCACCAATTAAAGAAAGATAGATAAAAAGGAAGGTTGTATTATATAATGCAGGACTTGATGAATGCTCCGAATTATAATATAATATATTTTTTAAATATTTAATGCTTAATATTTATAGTCAATTTACGGCATCAATAATTTTTTTTCACATTTCAAATTCTAATAGAACTCTAATATCTTACGGTTACACGAGTTGACAACGTGGCTGCGTACGAGTATTTTATATCGCGGTATGGTAAAGGTTAATCACTTAATAAGTCATTTTTAAACAACAACAGGTTTCGAAAAATATATTTATCTACTTCAGGTTGATAAATTAACTAATCAAAAACATATGTCATGTTATTCTAATATTTTTAATAAATCTAGTACTCAACTTGAATTGTTGCAATTGTGAAAGATTTGGAAAATTCAATTTGCAAAAAATTTTGGTTCAATTCAATTCAAACATCACGACCGGTCCCACGAAACCTTGTTCTGAAGTATATCGTGAGAGTCGGGAGCTAAACTCGTTTAGAACAGTACTGGTCAGACGGGGAAAGTTGAAGACTGCTCGAAGTTGCGAATAACAGGGGCGTGCAGTGCATACAAGCAAAAAACCTGTGCATTACTAAAAATTCTGGGAAAAAAATATAAATAAAATTGAATCATCAGTTGCGTAGTTATGTATAACGGAGCGCTGTAGTCCTCCACTGACACGGTTGAGATTAGGCACATATTCCTTAAACATTTTCTACTCATAATTTAGACAGGTTTCCATCCACCCATAAAGTATTATCGACTGGGTTACACCCTGTAAAAATGAAAAATGTTGAATAATTATCGTAATTTAAAAAAATTAATTAACAATACATAATATTGGAAGAAATAAAAGAAGAAGTCAAATTTTCATATAAGTACTTCGTTTTTTTGGAATATATAAATATTATATATAATTTTTATGTTTTTTTCCCCGCGTGTATGTGATAGATTTAGAGTAAAATACATATAAATATATAATATGTACAGAGATGTAATTGGAATTTATCGGAACATGTAAAATGTCTTATATAGGTAATTTTATATTTATAACATTATACAATTCCACAATTGCATTCGATTAAAACTATGTATGTAAAAATAAATATAGATGAAAAATATATTAACAATATCACATATATTTTTTGGATATCAAACGACCACTAACTACGTCCACTGACGGCCGATTGATCAACTAAAACGCTGAGCGGCACCAATACACTGACACAATCTGCATATTGCGTATGGTATTATCGACACTAATCCGATGGATCTTTACGTGAAATCTACTACACCGTCCTGTATTTTTTACAAATACTACAATATTGACGCGTTTCACATTACCGGTGTGATTAAAAAATCTTAATCTGGGGGCGCGGATTCAAATGGTTTATATACGATCCTTTATTGATTCGATGTCTTCAAAGACATAGGGATCAAAAAAGGAAAATTATTGAGAAGGAAATTTTTTGTTTGTTAAGAATTGGAATCCTATTCTTTCAACCATTGACCACACATAATACATGTTACAGCTCGATAGTTTTGTTTGACATATGCTTGGTTTTAGTGTATACAAAAGTTAATTAAATGTATATATTTCTAATTAATACATTTAATTAGTATTTAAAATATCATTGACCTATATTCTGAGGGATTAAAATCAAATGCTACCCTGAAACTTTTTTATTTTTTGCACTACACCACTGACGATGATATTAAACAGTTGACCAACATTTTGTTTTACATTTCGATAGAAACGAAAACCTGAGATATTAATTGGTCGGGATTTCGTTTCGAAATGTGTCCCGTACATAAAAGTTCTGTCATGAAAAATCCAACATGGCGGTAATCAATTAATTTTCATGACCGGTATAGCAATAACACCGAAAGCTATTTTCTTTTTCCTTGTTCAACAAGACACCTGATCCATCAGCTCGTGGGCGAAAACCTGGTCATGAGTTTAAAATCTTAATTCAAACTGTCTACGCCGCAAAATGAATTATAGGTTGCGTCTCGAGATATCTTCATGGAAAAATTTTGCAATTTTAAATTTTTTTTTTTTGGCTAATGCTATTTGATATTCACCGGTGAATGTGTATTCTTGAGGTGCTATACCAGCTTGTAGAACCAGGGATGATGATAATATAATTTATTTATTTTTAAATATATATAAAGTTATTCATGTCCTCCAGCGCCAGCGGCGTAGATACTCGTGAATAGTTCACGTAATATGACAAGATTAATGTAGTCTACATTTCCTAAGCAACTAACCATTTATCGTTAGGAGGTTTTATTAATATTTCTGTACATATTATTCAATTAAATTGATTCATGTTGACCACGTGATCCCACCCACACTTGTATTTGGAAAGACTTTAAATTATGGTGTAAAAAATAAACGAATCAAATGGATTTCAAATTATTTTTTATTGAAGAGAACACATTCATGCCTAGATTCGAATCTGGATCTCTTCGTTAATTAATACAATTTTAAATGCGGGGTTGAACTCTGGAGTTGAGTAGCGATGCCGTTGTTAGGACGGCCTGCGGAGAAGTGATCGCTAGTGTTACTTGGCAGTACTCGTCTCTGGTGCATCGTGTTTATTTGCGGCTGCTCGCTCTGATTCGGGCCTTAACGGTTGATAGGTGAGCCCTTACACGGCCATGTCTGCGGGCGCGAGTATAGTCACCACAGATGTTTAAACTGATGACTCAGCAATATCATGTGTGTTGAATTTTATGGGCTATTTTGTCGTATGTCTCCGACCTCTCTGGTCGGCGTTTAGGGTAGCATTGCAGGGTCCGCCATCAGGGATAATGCCGTTCAGGGAACGGGCGAAATCCTGGAAGGCAGTAACGCCGACCGCTGCGCGCCGACCCGCGCCTATGATCCCCCATTTTTAATGTCATAATTCATGTTCAAAATTTTCTTCACTGTAAAATTTGGCCGCAAACCTGGTGACCTTTCATCATCATTGACGTCCTTTGAGCAACCTGTAATATAACAGTTATTAAAAGCTTAAAATCTATAACGTTACTTCCTATCTGGCACAATATGGTTGAATCACTCTCAATGCCGACTGGAAGATTAGAAAGGATCCAGCATCTTATGCTCCACCTACTCTCAATACCGTTTAATTAATGTTTTATCTCGTTTATGTAATATTATCAATAAAATCAACCGAAGCCGTTTACTAGGGATAAGTGAACAACACATTGCATTCGTATTACTCGGTACAGAGCACTTCAGAAGTCGGTATCCATTTCCTGTATCTATATAATAATTTATCTAATGTCATGAAGTCAAAAATGAAAAATAACACATGTATCCAGAAGCTTTATGGCGAAACTTTGTGGAATTCCATGAATATTTTGTAAATTAAATTGAAACACTGTTTTATTTCACTATATTTTATTATATTAAACGTTAGAACGTTTTCGGGAACATCTTCCCATTATCAATAATACAATTCAACTAAAGGTAAAAACGTTTTCAGACAATAATTAAGGGTATGTTAAAATAGATAAGAGAGGGGATGTAATGGGCGGTATTTGGATGTTTATTATTTTCTTATTGTTATTCTTATTATTAAAAAATTCTAAATTCTCTAAGATATTTAACTTTCGTCCTTTGGCGCAACTGTGTAGAAGTTCTAAACTATTATTGTCAATGTTCAGCCATTTCGGAATTTAGACTGAAGTTTTTTGTTTATTTTTTATATTTTTCTGATCTAATCTAAAATTTATTAATAAGAATAACAATAAACATTCAAATACCGTCCAATACACCCACTCTTTTATCCATTTTAACTCCACTCTCACCCCCACCATCCTAACTCCAGACACACCCTTATGACTGTCTGAAAATGGTTTTAACTTTAGTTGAATTGTATTATTGATAATGAGAAGATGTCCTGAAAACGTTTAATATAGTAAAATGTAGTGAAATAAAACGATGTTTCAATTCAATTATCAAAAAAAAGGAGTATCGAAAGTGTTCTAATTTTGAAACGCGTGCTATTGAGCCTTTCTCATTCATTGTCCGTTTGAATGGACATGAAGTTTGAAAATATTTTTTTAAGTACATACTAGCGTTGAACTACGCCTGACTACACTGTATTTTTTCGTTCGATATAGAATTATGCATTTACCGTGTACATTTCTGTTCACGCTGTACTTGTTACTGACATGTCTTCTCCTTGTAGGAGCCGGTTGAGTCATCGTGGACGTGTATATCGTAACATGCCTCCGTGAGCTTATGATTTGTGAACTTTACTAAAAACTGGTATGACGCGTGACGAAACATGTCGATTGATTTAGTTCGATATAATTAAAGCGGACCAGAGAGTCATGCGCCAGGTACACGACGATATAAAAGATGGCTTTAAAAGCGTGATCGATAGAAAAAGTTAACCAATAAAATTATTTCAAGGATAATCTTATTTCTCAATCATTTAAGATGATATTAAAAAGATAGATTGATAAATTAGATCATAATTTATGTTGACCTTTAATTTGTATACCTTAAATGTTATACGTAGACCATGTTTAAATTAAGAATCATTTTCTTATTTAACAACGTTAATGGGCGCTTTGGATTGGAGCATTGTCAGGAACTAGACATTACTTGTGAGCCAACCTATCAGCTTCGAGATTTTCAGTGCGTCAGACGTAATTATTCAATTTTTTTTATAAATAATTAGACAAAATACTTTGTTTAAACCACTATTTATTGATAATTCAACATGTTTCGACACCTATGGTATCTCCTTCAGGAAACAATATATACTGAAATTAAAAATACAAGCACGGATAAAAACAAGACTATAAAGTGGTTAATAAATAAGAACTAATATGAAAACAAATTTAAAAGAGGATTTGGTTATTTATAATATTCAGCTTACTATTAATACTTTTTCTAATTTCTAAAATTTCGTAAACCCCTTGTATTTGTAGGTATAATTTCTAAACCCTCGTTCAAATCAAATCAATCAAAAGAATGGTTTGTTTCCAAAAGGTGATTAGAAAATTCTGAATAGTTTTTGTTATCTTAAGTGCTCCTTAATTCTAATATCAAAATATTTTGTCTAATTATTTATATAAAATGACGCCATAAAGAAATTTTGCAAACATTGAAGAAGTTTAGTTTTTTCTTCAATATTAACAAAATCACTTTGTGGCAACATATTATATAAATAATAATATAAAACCACTATTTATATCGATATCTACGGTATCTTCTTCAGGAAACAATGTATACTAAAATTAAAAAATCGAGCAGAAAACAAAACTGTTAAGTATAATTGGTGGGTAACTAATTAAGAACTACTGTGAATACTTATTTAAAAGGTGATTATTTACAAAAAGTATTTGATTAGATTTAGTTTTTTTATTTTATTAACCATGTATTATTAATCCCACCGATTGCGAATTGCTCAAAACACGGCATAGAGCTGCAGGAGTTTGGGTGGGAGCTGCTAGACTGCTAGACCATCCTTCGCCGCCCGCGAAACTGTTAACAGCTGGTTCAAGAAACAGGCGACAGACCTCTTCGAAGAGAGGATTGTCAAGGTCTCAAAAATGCTTGGACGTCAACTGGGATTATATTGAAAAGTACTTTGTACTAGAATTTAAGACAAAGCGCACAAAATGTACGAAATTGTCTCCGATTAAGCTACTATGAAATTATTTGAATAATGTCGGTAAAACCTAATTGTTGCCTTAAATACTTCGATAGCTAGTTCTGGGTTTTCTATAGGTTTATGAATACAGTAATTCAATCTTAGCAAATTCAAATTACACAAACCTTTGTGAACCTGTGCTGGTAGACGCCGATGTCGCTCTCTTTGCAGTCTGATGATCCTTAAATCTGCTGGTCAGCCACCGAAAACCTTCTCACAACCGATAATCCGAAAATATATAATACAAAATGTTTTTATTATCGCCGCCGTAGAAGTCCGTCCGAATCGCAAAAACTCTCTTTCCAGAAGCAGCTTCGCTTTTGTTTTCTGTTTTTAAATCCACACAAAAAGAACACACATATTCAAAATTTTATATCAAGCCTACCTATCGAAGTATAAAAGCGCGTAAACACTAATAATTGTTTGTATTTTCATGTAATAAATAGTTGTAGGTTCTAGATGACGTTTTTTCGCACGTGTCGAGTTTCTCAACTGTCAAATTGAACGTAGTGTACGCGTGTATAAATGATGTCTCGATTGTCGAGATTTATTTCAACTATTTCTGAGACCTGTCTCATTCCGGGAGATACGGGCCGTAATGGAGCAGTTGATGTTACAGCAATAAAATACACGACCTGACAATTATACCAATTATATTACTTTAAAAAAAAAGGAATAATAATATTCAGTAAACGGTACGGTACCGTCAGGTATGTCAGTAGTGGGGATTTGTAAGCGCTTAGTGCGCAAGGTTGAGAAATGATTTTTAATAATATGTTTTGCCGGCGAGTCATTAATCTTCGGTGTCAGAAGATGATATATCTTTTTTTTTTAAATTTATTATCTTTGTTTCATTAACCACTGAATTAAATTTAAATACATCTACCGGTTTCGAAAAGTACCATTTTCTTCTTCAGAATGTCATAACTAACTAAAAACATATATTATTGTTTCTTTACCAGAATCTATTTTTAAATAAAAAATCAACAATTATTTAAAAATAAATTTAGTACCTGACTCAAATTGTTACTTAATACAAATTTAGTCCAATAATTTTTAGGAAAAAATTTTAGAATGGGACTCGTAGTTAAATTCAGTTGTTCGTTGTTTATAATTTTTTGATTAGTTTTACACGCTTTATTTATCTCCAACGATTCCAAATTATTTAATTTGTGATCAATTTTTTATCAAAACCATGACCATTTTCTATCAAATGATTCGCAAATTCTGAAAACCCACTATTGTTCAAACATCTCAAATGCTCAAATAAAACAAAGATAATAAATAAAAAATATGAATTTTAACCACAAAGTTAATATTGCTAATTTTAAAAGTACGATATATCATTATTTGCCAACTGGAAGAACTACCACCAATCGTCGCGAGATGGTGTTTAGTGGATATAGTCAAAACACATCACGATTAAAGTGAACAGACGTACTTGTTACGTACAAAAAAATACTATTTTTTTCTGTTTTTCATGTGCTGATTAGTTAATTATGTAGTTTAGATATTTTCGTTATTTACATGGGTAATGAGTTTTCTAAATTTTATAATTTTAAACATTATCAGTCCATATTGACGCTGGGAATGATAAAATCGGTAGGGTAAGGCACGTTAGGTTGATACCTACAGCAAATATATTAAAAATCTATCTAGTACAATATACTTAAGTCCCGTGTCCATTGAGGGAGATACGATGAGATTATATCAGAAATTTAGTCGAGATACATCTCAATACTAAAGAGACTAAAACTCAAACCAATATACACGTTATTGGATCTGATTCGATGCGTTTGTTAACTGTTTATTATCCTAAATTCCAGATCTGATACCCGCCGGGTTCGGGTTTCAAGCGAATTGCTGCAAAATATCGGAAAACGACTGAGCGATCGAATGCATTCGAATTTGTTCAATTTGTTTAAGGCTCTTAAAGACTCAAATTTATATCCTTCAGACAAAGCCTTAAGTTTGATTACGCAACTGATGAGAAGGTTTTTCCAAAGTTCGGTATCAGAAGTCAATTTTATGGACAGTATAAAAAATTCAATATTAATCGATGATAAGGAAAAGGTATTAACGATGGATCTCATTTTAAAAGATGCTGAAACACCGGAGAAACAGGAAACGGACAATTTTAAATGTTTAAGGGAAGAATTAACCCTGTTTAAAACCTATAAAAAGCGTCCGTTAAACGTTGAGAGGCTCTACGACGCGCTTTGCGCAGTGAGACCAACTTGGACTGACAGTGAGCGAACATTCTAGGTGTCGACTAATTTTTGCAGGAAAAGTAGATAAGTCCCTCGCTGCATTAATATTCCTAAAATATTATTATATGAGAGATTCTAAAACAAAATAACCTATAATTGCTGTAATTTGCAATAAACATAATAAAATTGTTAATTTTTTTATTCTTATGTTAATTTTGGACCCGAACCTGCCGGGTTTCCAAAATATTGGACCCGGACTCGGCGGGTTTCAGAAACCCTAGATGTAAGTCATGAGTAAAACAATAATATTATTATAAGGCAATAAATTAGAAATATCCATTCTAACTACTGTTGGGAAGATTCAAAATCGCCCAACTGACGAACAACACTGATATTTAACGTTTGACGAGCGGCGAAAATCTCATGAGAGCGAAATCCGTATTTCAGAGATTGCCTCGAGTCGAAGATCTCTTAAAAGTCTAAAGGTCATTTTATTCTATCATATCTTACCGAGTAAGGTATACCAGCGACAATATCATTTCTAAATGGGTTGTAGCGCGCGAACTTTTTGGCCCCTATCTAACAAAATGCATCGTTCAGTCTCTTTGTACACTGATTTATTCTGGTAATAATTGACTGATTGTACCTTCATAAAATCTGGTGAGTTTAATTATGACCGCATTCGACACCAGAGATAACTGGTAATTGCTAAATTACGAGTCTCTGTAAAGATGGCATTTTTTCATAAGGTCAGATCTCGCCGCAATAAATGGATTTATTAATAAATTAATTGACATATTGATAGTTCTACATATAAGACAGTGATGCAATTGACATTTCTCGGTGCGTCGTTAATAGTCAGTCCTAAGTGGACCGCGCCGCATCACATCCACCAGATCGGGATCTCCCGATCGAGTATCATGTAACATTCAATGAAATCACTTAATAATTTAAATTATCGATTTTCCTACTGTTGCAACGAAACAGATGCTCTCAAACATTATCCAATTATATTATTAATAGAGTTTCATTATAATGGATGGATATAAAGTAAACAGTGTTATTACTCTACTTGAGTTTATTAGCACTACTCGAATTAGTACTTTCACATAGTGGATAATAATTCATGTACCATTAAACTTCTCCATTCCGTCACGCGTAAAGGTAATAAAATAAATAATTTGAAACTCGGGTATCAATCTGTTAAATAATATTACATTTTCTAACTCATCTCCTCTCCTCTCAATATTCCCGTTACAACCACCCCTCCACCGTCCACCAGTAAATCCGCTTGTATATCTACCACCTCAATCTTGTCTCTTATATCTATGTATAGTCAGTTTAATACTTCACCTGTCTATGAGAGTTACTGTTTCTCTCGAAACTCGAGTAGTGCTAATAAACTCAAGTAGAGTAATAACATTGTTTCATTTATATGCAACCGTTATTTAATTAATGTATAGATGACATGAATTTTTTATATTTTAAAGGAATTAAAATAGATTTAATACATTAATTGGTGTAAATGATAATAAAATACACTTTGTTTAAAACCAATATTTATTGATACATCAACACGTTTCGATGCTTATGGTATCTTCTTCAGGAAATAATGTTTACTAAAATTAAAAATACAAGCATAGATAAATACAAACATTACCGACGCTGATGGTAATGAGATCACATAGGCGAACGAATGTAAAGCTGATCTTATTAAAGTGAGTAAGATTAATAAAAGTTCTCTTAGGTGGTTTAGTCATATATAATAGATAAATGAGGAGAGAATGGTAAGAGATAAATGATAAAAATGTTGATGGCACCAGAAACAGAGGACGTCCGCAGAAAATTTAGCACGACTAGGTTTACTTGATCTGGTTTACCATATACTGGAAGATGGTCCTTTTAGAAACCACAATAATCGGCAAACTTGCATGAGAAGATGTATGAATGTGGATGAGGCGAGAATTGTGTGTCAGGACAGAAAAGTGTGGTACTCTATCCTCTCTGTCTATCGGTTTACTCAAAGGTATTTGAGATTCCGTAAAAATAATGTACATGGCATTCAAATAATGGAACGATAGATGTATTAATTTGAAAAAGTGTAACGTGTGTTCGAAAATTTCTCTTCAAAAATAGTTGGTAATGCACCTTCCCCGCATTGTAAAAACGATCCGGGTTCGAATCCTGGTAGCGCAACAACAATATATTTCGATAAAATTGATTTTATATGTATATGTTTATAATTAATACATTTAATTAGTATTTATCTATTATTTGTTTAATAACAGTGCTTTTGTGGGTGAAAGTCCAGTAATTGTGTGTTCTTGGACATACTCAAATATTTCTACCATTTATTCTGGATTGCGACGAACGTGTCCGAATTACACACCTTAAAAATAAATAAAAATGTAAAAAATTTCTAATACAGTTTTGTGATAAATTTCACCAATGTATAATATTTAAATAATATAGTAAAAAAAGCTAGTGATCATTTGAAGTATGTTTCTCTGTCATGGTTTGCCAGCCTTGAAGAGAACGCAAGATCGTATTTCCCAATCTGATAACTAATAAGATGGTATTAATATTTATTGGTTTTATGCAATACGATAATAATAATTGTACAGCCCTGGTTCTTGTTGCCAAGTCCATTGCGAGTGATGCGTCGTAGCATCTTCAGTTAAAACTGCTTTTTTTTTCCATTCCAAGTAATCAAAGCCGACAGCCTTGCTCTAAAAATGTACACCAAAGAGTTAGACGATTATCAGGTGTTACATTCTTGACCTGTTCCGATACGTTAGTCCGAGACTAGACTATTTACTGAAATGTTGCCGCTGCCTAAGGTCACACCTCGTAAACAAAAGTGTTACACATAATGAATCTATTTTTTCTATGAGGATGTGGTTTTTTTTGTATTATGTACTCTAAACAAGGTGAAATGTGATCTTTTCAATAATTTCAAGTTGTAATTATTGAGAACATAGGTCTGTGATATTTTAAATACTAATTAAATGTATTAATTAGAAAGATATACATATAAAATTAATGTTATTAAAAAATATTGCTGTTGCGCTACCGGGATTCGAAGCTGGATCACTTTCCCAATCTGGGGAAGGTACATTACCAACTATGCTACAGCGATAGTATTTTTGACGACAAATTTTCAAACCCGTATGTTACACTTACGTTCAAATGAATACATCTATCATTCCATTATTTGAAAGCCATCTACATTGTTTTTACGGTATCTCAAACACCTTTAAAAATTACCACCTTTCCCGTTAGAAAAGCGATCCAGGTTCGAATCCCGGTAGCGCAACAACAATATTTTTCGATAAAATTGATTGGATATGTATATCTTTATAATTAATTAATTTAATTAAGAATATGCCTGTCACATTCCCTTTTGGGGAAAAAACCGTTCCTGCACTAGCCTCAAGAATCAATATTAACAGCAGATCAGGCTGATTAACGAATATAGCTGAGATATTTACAAGCCCAATTTTTCAGAAAAGTTTGATATAAATCTAATAATAACTACAGGAGTTAGGGCCGGTTGTGTGATCAGTGGTAACTTTTTACTATAGTAAAAAAAAGTTACTAAAGCAGATTTTTTTGTGAAAACGGTTTTTGTGATCGTTACTAAAAAATGTAATGGTTAGCTAATTATTTATTTCATATATATTCATTTTAATTTTATTTTTTGCCAAACTGCATAGCAGTTTTACGCAGTTAAACATTTATTATATTTTTTATAAATAAAATATAACAAGCTGAAAAAATTGATAAAGAGATGTTAGATGAATTACTTAGAAAGGTAAACAGAATAAAATATAATTAATATATGTAAAGAAAAAAATCAATCTTCTCTTTACTCTCTTTACAGCTGTTTTAAAAGTTATTTTTCACATTCATACTTTGAAAGTTGCAGTGCATGACAATTAATCATTCAGTCATCGTGCTATTTTATTGATGAGAGTTTGTACGGCGATGATCTCGTTGTTTAATATATTATTATATAATAGAATTGATATACACACATAATCCGAAAAAATTTCGCCAACATAGTGACAGATTTCGAACACAACGGCGAATGAAGCCATAGATAAAGCATATTGCATGATTATCCACACTGTGACGACATATTTCTTATCTATGCTTTGACAATAGTAAATTTGACGTATTAACAACCCGCAAACGTTTTTTTTTTGCAACGGACGATGGTAAAAAGTTACTAAATATTTACTACTGACCCTTAGTGTGTCCACAAAATCCGTCATATATTGATAAACATTTTAATGGTGGATAGTTTCGGTATCTCTTAACTCACGGCCTTCTAATCCCTGTGTCACACCATGTCTTGGAGACACTTCGTCAAACGTCTATTGATAATTGATGTTCAGTTCGTCACTTGGATGAATTTGAATCTCCCCAGAAGCAGTTAAAATGAAATTTACCTATTTTTTAATTTATCTATCTTTTCAAATAAATAGCTGTGGGTATCTATTATTCTCAGTGGCATTTGTGCGCATGTGTTGAATCTCGCTGACATATTGAACATTGTGTAGGTACACGGTTTTAAATTTGTGTCCTTTTTACCAATCTCATACTGATATCTGAGTTTATCTCCAGATCGAAGTATCAACACGTGCACGCGGTACTGATATCTATCTCAACCAAATCTCATCGAGTCTCATTCCGTTGACAAGGCTCTTTAATAGTTAAGTGAGTATGTCAAAGTATCGCTTTGAAAATGAAACTGTTAACTTACAGGTTTTATTTTATTTTTCACACACTAATCATCGAGGTAACCTTGTTTAGGTTTTAAACTGTGAACAACAGGTTTACATTGTATTAAAACAAAATTACCGCAATACTGTTGTCTCAAATGCAAGTGTTTCGCTCGCATTTCAAGGTCCGAACCCCGTTCGATCTATTAATATCATGACGCGTGAATTTGATATGCCGTTGTCTACGAATACATTTTTTTTTTTGTCTCGCTATCCGAATCCCGGCAACAGATATTTTGATTTATGTGACCTAGTTTTAAATATTTAACCTTAGGATGTTTTCGGCAGAATTCTGAGTAGGCGTATACAGTAAATTACACATTAACATTCGCGGCGCAGCCGAGAGACGGATGGTTTCGTAACATGCCCGCTAAACTGGATTACGCAAGAGAGCATAAAAGACTAGAGCATTGTTATTGAAACTTGTACGGATTTAGAAATAATTTTTTAAAAATTACCGAAGACGATTGTCGGCATGCGTGAGTGCGGCGGTAAAGTGAATTGACGCCAATGTTGGAGATTTTTTTTTCCACACTTATAATTAGCCTCGCGGCGTGAATATGAAATACGTCGTATATTTTAGTATATAATAAGTTTATTCAACGGGTACGTATCCCAGTCAAATATGTCACGAAAACTGCATTAGAAAAATTCGAAATAAATTTACATTCTTTAACAATCATCTTGTGTATATTCAAAACATATTTGAAATCAGACAGACTTTAATGGTCTCTCATCTTGGTATTTCTCTAATAATTCAGCAATGGATCAATAGACAGATGGCCAATAGAAGTGGGTCGAGAGCATTCGTAGCTACTCTTGACCCATATTATGAGGTGAATGGTGGATAAGTTTTTACACCGTTTGTTTATGTAAATGCCTTCGATAGCTGGTTCCCAGGTTTCCGATTAACAATTAGCACGCATATGTTATATGAACTGCACTAACCTCTTTAATTTTGCTGTCTTTCTGGTCCGATGTTGTCGTTGTTCTTTTAGCTTAGCTTAGCTTTACGAAAAAAGGGCGGCAATACTCACATACACGTGTACATTATTAAAAACTAGTGGTGCCAATCGAAGTAATAAGGCGTGTAAATACCGTGCATCTATATCCTTATTGTTTCAGTTTTTTGTAACTAATAATAATAATAATAATGCTTTTATGCGTGGTCTACTTTTTTTCTATGAAGACCCAATTCGCCATAAATATAATACATTTAAGTTACAAAATATTATTCATGCTATTGTGATAACTCTTGTATTACGACAGATTCCCTTGGGGTTCTATCCACTAATTACCGTCTAGTTATCCTCGGTTCCAATTCTTGTAAGTTACGTTTATTATAACATGTTATTACAGTCAATATAAATTATACACTTCAGAGATAGTCATGTTATTGAGAAGAAGCTGAGGTGGAAGAGAGCTCTTCCCCTAGAGGCGGGCCCTTATAAGCCCCCCCAAGCACACACACACACACACACACACACACACACACACACATATATATTCACAAAGTGGCAGTTCTCAAAGTTATAAAAAGAAAAGCAAAAAAATATTAATTAATTAATTAATCACTCATATGTATATAAATATAAATAAAATATATATATATACTACATTTCAGTCACGACCATTACTGTATCTGTTGTATCTGTATCGTTGCCATTCTTTGATCAGGGAGGAGCGGAACGAATCCATGTATTCGGCCTTTGGCAAACATTGCTTCAATAATGCGCTTCAATAATGCGTCCCCTTCACCTCCTTACTGCATCGGTAGAAACGCCGTGACAGTATATTTGTACGAACGCTCAACTGTCTCCTCTGTCGTTCTGTCATCATCGTCTTGTCCATCTTCATCGAATATATATAGACAAGGTATTCATGTATTATCTATACTTTTGTTATCTTTTTTTTGTATATCATGTTCAATATCATGTACAGTGGAACCTTGCTTAACGAGTGATTTACCTGACGAGTGATTCATATAACGAGCAAAACAAATTGTTAAATAATGACTAATTAACGAGCGACGAGGAGACAACAGGTCTCTTCAACCCCTGCTTGCAAACTTGTGCTCAGAAGTTTTGCTTGTGATTTTTTTTTAAGGCGAAAGTTTAATAACCCTTGCAAGAATATCCCCAAGGAAAAAGCCGCAAAAAGACATGAACTTGGCTGACCTAATATTGCATTACATAATATGCATTCTGTTCCACACCTAGTTTGGATGAGAGTTTGTCAGGGGAGGAGGAGGCAACAGCCCTTTCAAACTTTGTAACATGCCAGTGTTAATAAAAACTGCTATTTTCACATCTTGTTACCGTCAACAGTGCAGTAAGATAATTTTACCATTTGTGATGATAGAACAGAGTAATGTGAATAGATCCATGCGGCGAATACACAAGAGCGCCATGGGTACAGCGGTGAGTTGTGGTAGTTTTTAAAACTAAGCATTTAAAATCTCTACTGGTACACAGATGGCGCTAATTGTAAAATAATGTTTCCGTTTATGTTAATGCAATTATTTAATTTATATTTGTTTCCCAGTATTTTTAGTAATGCACAGCTTTTTTGCTTGTATGCATTGCACGCCCTTGGTTGTACATTTCTATGCCATGCGGACGGACATACTAAAGAAAATCACATATGTAGGTTATTTGAATTGTGGTGTTAAATTATGGAAGAAATACACGCAGTATTTAATTTGTATGATTTTCATGTCCGTAATGAACCAACTATTCTTACAAAATCTTCATAATACATTTGTGCATATATTAACATACAAATTAGCGATACTCCGTTCCACCTGTCAAATCTGCGTTTTACTCTCAATAGGTCAAGCAATAGATCAAACTTTGATGTGTACCAAAAAAAATGAAAGTCACTGTAAACAACGTGAGTCGTTTTTATATTGAAAATATTTCAGTTGTATCAATGCCGGCCATTTCAGTTGTATCACTGTCGGCCATCTTGCGAAAAAAGTGCTAAATCATTGGTGGAAAGAAATCAATCAATCCATTTTTAATTAGGTGATAGCGACGACATTGAAAGTTGCTCACGATATTACGCGAATTATTGTGAACAGTAGCGCATGTCAAGGATCAATTCCGTAAATGTCCGAGTTAGTTTTGAAATTCGTTCAGTCATTGTATCAAACTTGCATATCTATTTTCGAACGTCAATAAATGACGTTCATCGATAAATGAACGTCAATAAATGGTAGGTGGTCAGTAATTGTAAACTCCCCATAAACAACACTGCATCTTGGTTTTTACAAATGTTGATTGATAGACGGAATGTCGGCCATTTTGGATTATATACTCGTACAGTACCGTTGCAGGGAAGCTAATTAATAGTATTTATTTTATATGGTTGTTAAATATACAAATCATCGATGCCCAAGAAGATAGATCTGCCCAAAACCGACATACAGTGTTATTTCAGGGGTGGTCTCTGTTGATACTTGTTATTTACTGATGTTGTACTGCAAAAAAACCCACCCTTATCTGGAACTGTAATGTGAGTGGTTACTCTCGCATCAGCTAAACATTCCCGTGTTTGAATATAAATGTATTTAAGAGTTTCAGCCTCCGGTCTTGCTAGACGTTTGTCTGCAGATACATTTATATCCATTTTATTACATTTAATATAATCAAAACATAACAACTAATCAGTCACAGTTTAAACAATTCATTTCATGCTTACAGGTAAGACAAGTTATCATCGATAAGCCTTTATTTTATCAAATTTCCAAATTATGAGAAAGCGTACTCTTTTTTAAAAACTCAGGTAGTTTATTTTTTAGTGTAGGAACAACAAATTCTAATGTTCTCGATCCATACTTATTGGTGATTTTGGGAATTGTTAAATTTAGATTAGCTACACCTCTTGTATTTTTTCCATGTGAAACCACCCTATTTAGAGTATCGTTGTTATAATTGTATTTTATTAAAAATAACAGTAACAGCCCATGTACAGGATGAATGTTTACAGAATAATATAATAATTTTAGATTACACCTCAATTTAAATGTTTCCAGGCTTACATTTTTTTTCATTCTATAAGATCCTTTTACTCCCATGAGATTCTTATGTTTCGTAGTCCCTGTGTACACACCGTGTTATCTCGCCATCTTGCACCTAACTTACCTCGTACGTCAAACCGCTGTCATTGTCGCTGGGTGATTTTGAATATCCCCAGCGGCAGTTTATTAGACTTTAGACTTTATTGACATACATGTTTTATAGTAACAAAAATAAATATACTATAATATAAGATGATAAACATAAGATACGATCATATTGCAATTAAATACTCGTAGTTTATTGTGTGGGAAGGAGTAGACTCCACCTCTAATATATATAGCATTGTCCTGGCTACTTTGCTAGACTGCCGTCTGTGTTAAAGCAGCCAGTTTTTTTAAAGATAAAGATTTGACAGAAATAAAAATGAAAATAGAGAAAAAAATGTAGTGAAAGTGTTGTAGAACTAGTGAATTATTAGTGTATAATGATTATGTTAGAATGTTGGATAGCGATGCTTCTGATTGGATCATATATTGGGTCCGTATTTGTGTAATCTTATTAGAATTGAACGATTTCCAATTGGTACTGAGTGTGTTGTACAATTTCGGAGCTAAGAACATGTAAAATCTTTGATAAAATGTCGTTGTTGCTCTCGGAACTGGCGTGTAGATGTTCGTTGTTCGTCTTATGTTGTGTCCATGATTTATAGCTTGGGGTGAGTTGTTGTTAGCATGGAAAAATTAAATGAGTCTCAACATAAAGATTTATCTAATGTCTAGGGCATTGTACTCTTTAAATATAAGATCTGATGGATATCTAAAGGGGCAACCATTTATTACCTTAAGAATTGTCTTTTGTGCTCTTTTAGCCGACTCTAATATTGTTTTTGCTGCTCCTCCCCAAACTAAAATAGCACAATTAATTAAAAAATAGCAGAGTGAAAAGTACACCGATCTTAAGAGTTTGCAGTCGTATTCCTTTAAAAAAGTAAATTAGTTTTCTTATGCATTTAGCTAAGTTCGATATATATGTTAAAATGGAACATATGTTTGTAATTTATCGCCTTATGTAAATGTTAATGTTTAATGACGTATGTATAACTATCAGAATAGATAGTTGTAGTATATTATTGTTAGTATGTGTATTGAAATGCGTAAACAGAATCAATACTGGGAACGATCCTTGCGGGACTCCATATTTCACAAATTTTTGTGAGTGCTGTACATGTAGTTTTTATCACACTAGTAGCATTTTCACCAAAACCATCACCGTGTGTGTGTGTATCTAAATACTGAACTAGTGCTATATTGCTGATAAAAAGACCTGGTGCAATCCTAAGAGAGACCGAGCATCTCGCATTCAAGTGCACAAAGGTGCTAGCGAATCGTGCAGCGGCCAAATACGCTGCCTTTGTTGGATTAGACTTGTTCCACTATTAATACGGTCTTCAATGCCAGCCTCGCCTGAATGCTCTAGTAAAAAGGTTTGACCATGTCACTACTTCACCGACAAGTCGATCAACTATCTCTTGATTGTTACTTCCATTGAACACACGATTACAACATGTAATACATTTACGTAATTGTTGTAATTAAATCTTTATGGTAAAGTGGGCGCATTTGACGTATATTAAATTGACATTTTTGGATCGAAGTTTGACAGCTCTAGAATTAGAATCCGGTCTTGACAAATAGTATAGAATAACTTATCACACGATGGTGAAATTCTATCTAATTTGGCTTCTAGTACACTGCTTATTGGCCGATTTCGTGCAACTATCTTAGTATTTGTATTCACGTTTTTCTTGGGTTCTACTTTTATTATTTTTAGGGACTTGGAAGTCCATGACCGTAGTCATTACAGAGCGTCATATCGATACTTCAATCTGCAAAACAGCTAACTCCACCTATGGTCAAAACACCATTTTTGATGCCATTATTTTCCTCTTTTATTATTCTATTGTTCACTAAAAGCCAAAAATTCTAAAAACCTTAGATTGGTCCTTCTTTAAAACCCTAAGTGTTTATCTGACACAAGTGTTGATGGCACCAGAAATAGACGACGTCCGCGGAATAATCGCTACATTATAATGGAAAATCAGCTAACTCCCAATAGTATCTAACTCCAAATATTCGCTATACACCCAACAAATCTACAACAATCTACCAAAGTGTGTATTTAAATTTCCGTAATCCGTTTAATTACAAAATGAAACAGTTTTTTTGTTGCTCCTGAACATTTTAGAAAAATGGAGTTAGCTGCTTTGCATATTAAAGTATCGTTATATCCATCAACGTTGCCCATCTACGTTAAGGTCTTAGTTGTCTTGTGTAGTCTTAAGTAGCGGTGGGCTGCCAATACGTTAACAAGGGGCTCGCTTAATCTCAGAGCTATTCGCGGTGTACCGGGGAAGAGGCGAATTTTTTTCTCACTTTTATACAGTGATACAAAATAATTATCAAACAAATATCTCAAAGCTATATTTTATTATATTTGGAAATATATGGAAGTATGGGGTAATTAGGTAATAGGGTTTACGACCTGTCTTCGGCTGGCTTAAGTGATCATTATATATATATATATGTGTGTGTGTGTGTGTGTATATATAACGTTCACCAATTCTCACCCCTCAATCTCCACATTTACCAAATTTTTGAGAGTTGTATATGTGATAAGACACGTCGTAAGCCATGTAATTACCCCATTCTTGCATATATTTTCCATTAAATATAATAAAAAATAGCTTTGTCCTTATGAAACATCTGTTACTTGTTTAATAACAGTGCCTCTGTAGGTAAAAATCCAGTCACTGTGTGTTCTTAGACATATTCAAATATTGCTAATTATTAAAGGAATATAATGTTACTTAATAAACTGTTAATATTATGTAACAATACGTAATATACCGTAAAATAATTAATATCAATAGCCGAAAAATGTATTTACCTATCTTACACTATGAGAGTGAAGAATTCCAAGATTGGTACATAAATAGGTATTATACTTTCGTGACAATTCCAAGTTTCAAAACTGGACACTGGATTGAAACTGAAAACTTAGTAAATGATGGTACAAAGTTATCAATATTAGTAACAGTCCTTCTCAAAACTGCGCACAATTCTGATAAAGTGAAAAAAATGCTCACGCGTGAAGTATGAAGGATAATCGTTCAAAGCATCGTTCACAAAAATATTGCGTTGAACATCTAAGAACATCTGGAAGCAATATATATATATATATCAAACATCGGCATTTGCATTCTTAGACTGTAGACAAAAAACGTATAGGTCTTTTTTATTATGCACCGAAAAAAAAAGTATTTTTACAAGAAATGTCAAAAGGCGACATTTAAACCATCTGCAGAATTAAGTGTTAGGTATGTACTGATTAGATCTGAGAATATTGTTTTTTTTTTTAAATTTAACAAGGGTCTCTCCTCGAGGTATCAATCCGTTTTTTCTCCCTTGCCTTCAGGGTGCATGACTCAACACCATATACAGGGTGGCCTAAAAAAAGTGAGAACATTTACATTACATCAAAATTAGTTTGACTATATCAGCAATGGCTTAAATAGTTTACTAATTTACTTACTTACCTATTTTCCTATATTACGTTTTATTTTTTTGATTATTAATTTTTCCATTGCTTATATTTGGTTTTTTTCAAATTGTTGCCCAGAATGACAAAAATCACTGCAGAAGATCGTATTCTGATCAAAAATTTGAGAATTTAAAAACTTCGGAGTGCTAGGAAAATGATCAAAGAGTTTCAAAACAAAGTCTGGAGTATAGCAGGACGGAGTTCCATCACACACGGCCAGAACTACAATCAACTTTCTTCGTCGTGAGAATGTTAATTTCATCGAGCCAGGCAAAAAATTACATTAAGAATTATAATTAATTATATCATGTTTTGAAATGACTGTGTGTTGAAGTGCACCAGACTGCACGAGGTCTTAATTAAATCGTGGCGCTATTACGAAATAAAATGCAGTATATTGTTGACAGATCAGTCTTCCGATATAAATATTTATTGTATGACTTGTACTGTGGAAGGCGATGAGTGTTATACAATGTCATTTTATAATGCTTGTGAAAAATGATTATTCATTTGTACGGTATTTGCGATACATTTCTCACGGTAGAAAAAGGAGTGACTTATTCGTGTATTCAATTGATTTAAATTATAGATCAAGCGTCAATCGTGATCTACTCATCTCTCGCCTTGTACATATAAAATAATTAACTATTTGTCTTCAAGAAAAATAATACAATACACGGAACGATCAGTTTAATCGAATCGATTAAAATCGAAAGACTACATTTTCTTCGAGTGATATTTTTTATTCGGATATTTATATGAAACAATTAGCTTTTTAATAAATTAAACTTCGTTCTGCCTTTTAATATTTAATATTTAATTTAATATCCGTTTTTTGTTTATAGTCTATGTTTGATATATATTACAAATACTAAATTAATGTATTAATTATAAGTATATACATATAAAATCAATTTTGTCGAAAAATATTGTTTCTGCTGGATCTCTATTCCCAATCCGGGGAAGTACACTACCAATTGTGTTATAACGCCAGTACTTTTCATGACAAATTTTCGAACCTATATGTTTCACTTTTTCAAATTAATACATCTGTCGTTCCATTATTTGAAAGGCATCTACATTATTTTTACAGAATTTTCGTATCCCGGTGACGCAAAAACAATATTTTTCGATAAAATTGATTTTATATGTATATATTTATAATTTAGTATTTAAAATATCACAGACCTATGTTCTGAATAATTACAACTTCACATGTAATTCTCCGTGTATGTGTTCTCCTTAATAATGATATATATTACTTCTAGATGTTCAACGCAACACTTTTGGGAACGATGCTTTGAACGATTGTCCTTCATACTTCACACGTGCACATTTTTTTCCCTTTACCGTAATTGTGCACAGTTTTGAGAAAGATAATTCCTTATTTATAACTTTGTACCGTCAATTACTACAGAGAACTTCAATTTCAATCCGATGTTCTATTTTGAAACATGGAATTGTCACGTTAAGAATTAGTACCTATTTACGCGTCAATCTTGGCACTCTTCACTCTTGCAATCTAAGGTAGGTAAGTACATTTTTCAGTTATTGATATTAATTATTTTACGATATTTAGCGTATTTTTACATAATATAAATATATTAAGTAACGTTTGAATGGAATTATAGCTAATAAGAATTTATCAACTAATGCAAGACTAGCGGTTCACAATGGAGTCCCGGTACAGACACAGATGTATGGAAGTGAGGTCTGGAACTGGCAGAAGAGGAACGAAAGCAGACTGAATGCAGTGGAAATGAGATCACTTAGGCGTATATGTGGCAGATCCATTTATGACAGAGTAAATAATGAAGAAATAAGAAAAGAATGTAAAGCTGATCTTAGTATAGTTAGTAAGATTAAGAAAGAATCACTTAGGTGGTTTGGTCATATGGAACGGATGAATGACGAGAGAATGGTAAGAAAGACATATGATGAAAATGTTGATGGCAGCAAAAGTAGAGTACGTCCGCGGAAGACTTGGCACGATCAGGTAAACCAGATACTGGAAGCCTCAATAATCATCGAGCTTGTATGAGAAGATATACGAATGTGGATGAGGTGAGAATTGTGTGTCAGAACAGAAGAGTGTGGCGCTCTATCCTCTCTGCCTACCCCCGCGGGGAAACGGCGTGATGGTAAGTAAGTAACATTTGATTGCCTTAATAATTATTGCGCGTAATTATATAATAGTGTTAAAAAAATCCGATATTTCTGAGATTAGGCGAGCCCCTTGTTAACGTATTTACAGCTCACCGCTGCCTAAGATTACACAACTGAAGAACTAAATTCAACAAAAATACAAGAGATATACATTGTAACGCGACAAAACTAATTCACGGTAGACGCCCGTGTCAACCTTCGGTCTACGGCTTGCCGTAGAATAAATCTACAATCTGTTTTAGGCGCGCGTAGTCTTTTCAATTTGCCATAATTTTTGCAAATTATCATTATCGTTTTGAGCGCGAGCTGCACGAGGACAATAATGACAGATGTGTTTCCCGCCTTTCTGAGGAATTATTCAAATATATTCAGTGTTGCCACATTTCAAAGCGTGATAAAGAAGAAATCTTCGCGAATTTTGCCAAAGTTCCATTGTCAATGCGTAATATTATAAATCGCCACTCTGGCGGCAGTTTCAGTCATTAGTCTATTTAAAAAATGGCGAACAATGCCTTCATTTGCATGGCTGGATTATGAATTATTAATGTGACTAATATAATAATACCTTTTCCTAAGGGCACACCCTCCCGATAAGTTAACCTTCTTAGACTATAATTTAGTCTGTTAGACTATTCTGAGGCCATGCTCGTGATTTAGAGCAGTGGTTAGCGATAATTTTTAAAAAGCGTCATTGAAGTTATTTTTAGAAAATAACAATACAACACGTTGAGGGAGCACTTTTAAAAATAATTTATGTTTTTTTACGAAAATATGGGTTTTTATTATTCATTTATATCAAAAGTAATACATTAGATTTGAATTTTTTTTTAAATATTACTTAGATTGGACCTTTACACTAATATAATGCTAATAAACTGGATGTTATTTGCCATAAGTAAGAACATACAACCATTATAAGAAAGACGGTGACTATTAAACACATTTTCCGCGTGCCACAGAATTGCCTTAATACGGAAAATTATTGCGTATACGAAATATATTTTCTTATAATATTGAAGCCAATATTACGAAGAAAAATCTTAATTAAGATAAATTTACAAAATGTTAAAAATTAATAGAGTTATAACCATTCAATTTGCATGACATATTATCAATTTTCTATGTTTTTAAAATACTTTATTTTAGTGAAAACATGCGCTTTTAAATAATATATTGTATTTACCGACATGCTTTGAGGCTTCAGCTACTATTTAAAATCATGTTTGATATTAAAAATCAAATAATTTAATTAATATGTTTTTCTTAATATCTTTCAAGGAGCTTTCAAAATCATTGTTGTAGAAAATAAATTTGGTCACTTTAATCACGCTACGATATATAAGCAGAGATATTTGGCCTTTTAAGTTAATAATTTGCCCATCAACACTTTGAATACAAAATATGTATAGATTATATTATTGTAATATTGTTATTAATACAGTATGTAATAACACCGGTCATGGAGCATACGACACGAGGCAGTATCTTATCGTTTGAACAAGTTGAAGGCGGACCCATGAGTGCAAATCTAGTCCAGATGTGTCGTCAGAACCTTTCAAAGTTAAATAATACAGTTGCGTCTAAACAGTTCAGAGCCAACATAGAAAATAAATCTAATATCTGCGCCATAATAAGATAGTTGCACTCGCAACTGAAAAGAGCCTTTACGGCGATAGTCCCTAAACTGATATATTAGCGGGGTACTACAGTATATGCAATATTCCCTCTAAGGTGTGCCGGTATGCGCGAGCACACGGTTTAGCATCATAGCGCACACAAAAAAATATAACGCACACACATTTTTCATCAAGACTTCTGTTTATGTAAATGCCTTCTGCATATGATGCTGCAATGATAGCTGGTTCCTAGGTTTCCGATTGATAATGACACATATGATATATGAACTGCACTAACCTGCAATAAATTTAACTAGCAAAATGTCAAGTGAAGTCTCAATACAAGTCCTTTTACAAATGATAGAACAGATAATAAAGATCAGTTAAGTGATCTTAAAGAATATCATTGTATAACAGTGGTCAGTACATATATTTGTTTTATATAAGGAATTTATTCGGGTGTGGGTGATTCGTTGGAGCTCCCTAGGTGGGCAATTAGTTAGGCCGGCCTACGTGGGTGGGACTCCACGTACGCGCCTACCTCATGTTTTGCAACTCTGCTAGTCAGACACTCAATCCATTTTATGTCTCGTCTGTCCCTCTTTTGGGAGTGTTTTTGATAAATGCATCCCTGAGTGTCTACTGCACCTTAATTTTCCACTAATTTTCCATCTGTATGTAAAACTATGTTCTATGGATTTATGATTTTTATGAAGAAAGACGGCACTTAAGGGACGCTGGAGGGGCTAAATTTTAAATCTTAATTGCTAATAACCACACTGAATTTCTTTTCCTTTTTCGTTTTGTAATTGTAAAAATGTAATTGAATTAATGTCATGTATTTATTAGCTTTGATGAGTGAAACCGACAAGGAAGCCCTAGCTTCTAAACTGGTTCCGGGAAGGGCTGGGTGCCCCCCTCTCCAACTATCCTTTAAAAAAAAAAGTGTTCAGTATTTTAACTTGAGATGAATGATCAGCTTCTTGGGAGGATGGTGAGGCTGGTGGCACTTAACACATTGTCAAGATGGCGGAAGCTCATGAAGATTATGGATAGAGGAGTCGTGAGGGTCCGACGTAGATCGAGTCTATATTAGAGCTGGGAAAAGTATCGACATCAAATATATCGCAGGGCGCAGACCTCATTGGTTGCGTTGGAGTAATTGCCCCACTGATTGTGGGCGCGCACCTTTTAAGCCTTAATGCTGCATTACTCATTGGTTGTTTTTGATACATTTACGCCACTGCTCAGAGGAATCGAATACATCGTACATTCATACCCAAACTGAGATTTCCAGGAGGCATTTTCAGAAGCCTACGCGAGACCCGTTTTACCATTACTTGCTATCTCACCGCATTTCATAGAAGACAATTTCAAATCAAACAACATTGCTCCGAGGCTTAGACCCCACCGGAATCCGAGCGTAAAATAAATCACGACGATATTTGTTTACACTTTTATATACTACGCCTTAATAACACCTCAGTGCTTCGGGCCAAACAGCATTACGTCACTGAAGCGAGCCGCGAGTAGTATAATGATATATCGTAGATTAGATACCAGTATAATGTAATCACAGACGCATATGATCCCAGTCGCACCTGATTGGTTAATATGCGTGCACGACAGCGATAGCGAACCCGGACACGTGCGCCGCCAAGTCTTATTGGAAACCATGCAAAAAATAAAAAACCTAGACCGACGATTTGACAAGTTTGATACATCGTTGACAAACAGAATAGATATGAGATATACTACAATGTAACGTACAGAATAAACACTCTATTTCTGTGTTGTTATAATATTTTTCGTCAATAAAAACTTACACGTTAGATTTATTCCATTAAAATATTCACCGTGTTCTTATTTATATAGACACACTGGTTACTCTAGTGGCGGACGTGACATAATTAGGACGTTACACTGTACCTAAGAGCAGGTGTTCTTAAGTACGGTATGACGTTAGAATTCGGGCTCGACTAAATAGCGATACAGCGCGCGCGTGTTCTTTTAGCCGTCACGTAATATATCATTTGTACACGGTACACCTTGTAGTAGTTCGTTTATAGGTAGATGTGCACGATAAGTAGATTTCAGTAATGCTGGTGTTGTTTTTCATCCAAGTCTCAAATCATTCTTTGATTAGTTTTCATAACATTCCAGATTTGCCAATAAATATTAAGTACAATATTTATTCCATCTATTTATCACACCTTAAACAAGAACGTGATACAAAAAATATATATGGGTATTATTTATTTTGTCGTGCGGTCCCAAAAAGTTTCGCTACCTCTGGTATACAGTGTTCAACCCATGGTTAGGCAGGGCAGTTCAATGTGCGAATTGAGAAAATAAATATTTTTATTAATTTCATAATGTACTGTTCATCCGAAAAATATACAAATGGATATCGCAATGGGCCGATAGATGTTCTGTAACCCTGCACGCGCCCCACAGACACGGCCGTATAGGGACTCACTTAACAATCATACAGAGCCGAAACCCATCCAATCATTCAGCAGATACCATACGAACGATGAATTAAACATCGATTAGCATCTATCCTCAAATATGCGGCTGGTGGTCCAACAGAGGATGGAAGGCATCAGGGCTCGTAGAAATGTCGTCAACACTATGAACCAACCTGGTTAGAACTTAAATACCATTGTAGAGTAGGTATTATTGTATTTAGCCAATGGAGTTTTATATATTGATACCGACTGGAGTAACTCTCCTCCATCAGGACAGTATGTTCGAAACTTACGTATTTTTCCTTACTTACAAACCAAACCAAACTTACTTAAACCTATTCTAACTAAACGTGTATTTTCGCCTCGTCTGTCATCAAATATATTAGCATGTATACTTTAACAGGTCAATCGTTCAATATCAATAACAAATCACTTTGAATTTTTCAAATCGGTCAAGCAGAACTTGAGTTGTCGCAAATGAAGTGACGACGGTAAGTCACTCAATTCTGAAGCAGTACCAGGCGAGACTTGTACGCGTTGTGGTAGACAATTTGGTGGTAAATAAACTAGTTATTTTTGAATTTTGAGATTCGATTTTATAATATGATGTGAGATTATTTCGTGTCTAAAGTTAGAAGAACGGAAATAAATCTTTAATGCGAAAATGCTTCGTTTGCCTTACAATCCGTTGTCTGTGATATATACCTGATTGGTTTACAGCAATATATTGTTGTTAGTTAGTCGCTTGGTAAAGTCTGACTCACAATGACATAGTAAACAAGAATGCGAGCACACTGTGTTCCACATTATCCGGACCACTCCTAAGGCGGTGTCGTCTTACCCAATGATGACTGACTATAATCGTAAAAATGTGTTGAACACAATTTGTTATTATGTCTTACTGTCTGTGGCAAGACTAAGACGGCGTATTTATATAGGGGTACATTGACTGTTCCTAATACCTACTTGTGTTCGAAATAACATCAACATAGTTTGTTTATGACATGTACTCGTATGAGGATATTATTATGTTGTCATATTTTCAATACGGATGTACTTACTGACATTTTAAGTTATTGACGGAAGTTAGGTTAGATTACACAAATTTAATTATATTTTCGTAGAAAGCGATCAGTTTGTGGTTTGACATTTGGATTAAATAAAACACAATCGCTTTGTGACACAACACAATCACGAATTTTATTACACAAAAATACGAACTAACTTAGTTTTAAATACGCCCTGACGAAGCTTAAGCGTTTATTTAAACAAATTTAATTATTTCTTCAATATTAGCAAAATTACTTTATGGCCTCATATTATATAAGACAAAACGCTTTGCAAATAGTCACCTTTTAAATTTGTTTTCATAGTAGTTCCTACTTTGTTACCCACAACTTATACTTTATAGTTTAGTTTTTATCTAAGCTTGTATTTTTAATTTTAGTATGCATTATTTCCTGAAGAAAATACCGTAGGTATCGAAACATGTTGATTTATCAATAAATAATGATTTAATCAGTGTTTTGTCTTATTATTTAAATTTAATTATTGTCATCATAGACAATCGTAACAGGTTCTGGGTAAGTTCTCATTTGTTAGTGAGGAATTATCATAAAACTTTCGATACTGATCGAAGATTTTAAATCAAGGCGACGGTAACGATGGCCGTCATCATTACTCAGCCAGTTTAGAGATATGACATTGCGGCCATTTTCCTTCAAATTTGTTTGAATTAAGGTAGACATAATTTGAATTTAGAAATATTATTTAAAATGTAAATTGATTCGAAGGGTGACAACGATGTTAATATGCAAGTAAAAGTATGGGTAATACATACATTTGCTGACTCAAATCCCCTGATAAAAGTTTAATGCTTATTATGAATTTATACCGTAAATATATATCAACATTGTGGTTCGTTATATGTCACACAGAGCACGACTGAATCAAATATATGTTCTATATTCGTATTTATTAAATTATTTATTAATTTTTGGTAATAGATTTTTGCTTTATTACAATTTTTTTAAGAGAAATACAACATAAATTGCTATCTTTATTGTTGTATTAATTGAAAAAAACACTGACCGTGACAGCGCGGCGACCACAGCATTGCCATCGGCATGACCCAACAATATTACTTTGTGCTACTACTATAATATAATGTAACCACACAAAATCCTCAGCATTCACGGGCATATGAAGAGAATGATCCGCATGTGTATAAAAAAATGAACTTACTGGCAGTCTTTAACACTTGAGATAAACAGAATATCTATATTCTAAACGTCTTTCAAAGGATGGTACGGTATCATTGGTACCTCTTAAGTTTATTTGTTTGGTATTTTATCAGATCAGATATATGTGAAAAGAAAATTAGAAGTCTGTATGCAAATTTCGTTTGACTTAAGTGTTGATTTAGTTGTAGTGGCTGAAAACTTCACTCAATTATAGAAATCTGATCCCGATTGGGCACATGTTGAATCTTCATTATAATTATCATTTGGCTTTAAGGGCCAGGGCAACGTTCTACAAGCATCTCCAACTCTCTAATGCAGTGTAATAGATTTGCATCTTTCTTTACCGTGTCTATTCATTTCATTTTTGGATATTTGGGGGTTAGGTCGGTGGTTAAATAAAAGAGTGACGATGGCGTGTTGATGTTTATTGTGTTGAATAGAACAAGGATGACAGATAGAATGAAAGAAATGAAGAGATGCAGAAGTTGCGCGTGAATTATAAAATGAAGCGAATCGACGGTCTCGCTCAACGGCAAGACCGCCGTTGCGGAGTGATGAAACAGGATAGAAATAGTCGGTAAAGAATCGAGGCAAATCTGTAGCGGAAGCCGGCAGCGCTATGTCGCTAGCATTTATACCGGCTGAGATGGCGGCGAATTTGAAATCTGATCCCTACAAATAGCTTATAATAAAAAATAGGTAAAGTAATTCGGTGGCGTAACTACGCCAATGCAGCCAATGCAGCCAATGCAATGCATCGGGCTCCACTTTAGACAGATGCCCATTCATACTACCCAATACTCTTGTTGTCGATACTGTAAATATAAGTATAGATACTTTTCCCAACGCAAGACGAATTATTTTTAACCCTCAGACGGCGGATAAGATTTTCGGGAATTGTTCCCCTGGAACGGCGTGATTTTTAAACATTACGATACTTTCTTGCAAAATTTAATTACGCTGCACACAAAATATATAAATCTACAGAATAAATTTTATAATGTGGTCAAATGTTTCAATTTCACGATAAAATAATAAAAATCAGAATTTGTAATGTATAATTATGTGTAAAAAATATATAGAAAAAAAAAATACCTCAAAAATGCCGCCTCCGTGAAAATAATCACTCACAGAATATTAAATGTAAGGTTTATCGTAAATATTTTTTCATGTATATTGAGAACCAACTCTTAACTATATTTCTCAATCATTAAAGAAATCCTTGTCTTAACCATATTGTAAACAAATAAATCTAATCGATGCACTCAAAAACTATCCCGGCATGAGCACTAACACAAGCGCACCGGCATGTTCTCATTGGTTAGGGTGACCGCACGATTGTATTGCCGAGATTTTATTTTGACTAAAATTGTTGGATTGTGTGGTATACTTTGAAACATTCAGTGGGGCATAAGGCAACTTCACAGTCACTACACCAATATCGAGTTGAAATTCGACGTTTAGGTTGTCGCAAAGTATTCGCACATACAAAACACCGCCGGTACACAGATTGTCTCTTGGATTTTGGTGTTTGCGGAATATCTGAGAGAAAATGTCGAGCACTCAGCCTCAAAGGATAGTCACTACCTTGTCTAGCTCTCGACGTTGACTCTGGATGGTGGAATTTTTGTAAAATTTGCCTGATTACCTCTAACTGAAAATCAGTCAAACACACGTCCTTTTTAGTTTTATATTTATACATCGCGTGAGCATTGATTAATATGACGTCAATTGTACGGAACGCGATCTTTTTGTACCACTTAATTGTTTTTCTCACACATTCCACAAAAGATATCATCATATCCGACTTATCCACAGCGCCCATGAGCTTATTATAACTTAATACAGATGATGGTTTCGAAATAGGAATTTTGGTTTTGTAATTTACTTTTCCCGTTTCCATTATAGAAGCATCTTGTGCAGTTGTTAACATGTGCACTTCTCTTTTATCGTTCCATTTTACGGCAAGTAAACATCCTGATGCCTTCGAATCGGTTTCACCTTTTGGTACGTCTCCAAATTTTGGCATATTCTTTCTTGTCTTTCTAACCGTCCCGCAGGCATTAGTTTTAACATATTTAAAAATATCAAAAATTTTAACTTCAAAGTTAAATAAATAAAAAACTACACCATGTATGGTTGTATTTTTTTATGCTTAGACAACATCCTCACACGTTATTATGAACAATAAAAACAGTATAATTTCGTAATACTTTCGAGCTGCACATTAAAACTACAACGTCACAATAAAAATTGATTTTCTTGAAGAAATTTTGTTCTTACTATTGAATGAACAAAACCATCTAGAACTAATATTCGTATATCTAGTATACACAATATATATTTGGGGGTTTTTATCCACATTTTGCATTGGGGCCAAATCTCTTATTTGTGATTTCAATATAATTTCCAGAATTACGAAAATTGGTAGCCTCGAAAAATAAATACTAGCTGATCCATTGAGCTGATCTCAATTTATAACATTTTTATTGCTACTGACAACACTTGAAATTTTTGACAGATCTTTTGACAGTTCCTTATCTATGGACAGTTCTTTGAAATTAGTATGTTTAGTGCATAGATAAAACACTGTTTAGTGTTTGAAGTTTTTGTGAAAATGGATAATATTCAGCTTCGTTCCGTAATTAAATATTTTTTTATCAAAGGATTTACACCGAAACATTGTCGAAAACATTGACCGGGTCTGCTCCGTCATACGCAATGGTCAAAAAGTGGGCAGCCGAGTTTAAGCGCGGGCGGCGGGATGTCGAAGATAACCCTCGCACTGGAAGGCCCAAAAAGTCAAGGAATTGGTTTTGCAAGATCGCCGAATTACTGTTAAAAAGATAATAGTGGTCCTGAAGATCTCACAAGAGCGAGTGGAGTTCATCCTATCTTCGGAGTTGCACTTGTCGAAGCTTCCTACCCGGAAGGTGCATAGGCTTCTGATGCCGTTGAGAAAACGTGTTCGTGTCAGAACTTCACAAAAAATACGTACGTGAAATAATATCACATAATTAATATAATTAAAAATGAATGTTTGGATATTATTTAGGCGTGTTATAACAAGTAGCAATAACATATACAGTCGATTCCGCTTAATTGGGACACATTGGGCCCAAACAGTTTGTCCTAAATAAGCGACTGGCTCTAATAAGCGAAGATGAAGGTAAAATAAAAAAATAATGTGTACACGTTTTCGAACTTTATTAAATTATTGAAAAAAATATTGTATTACAGAAAAATAATACATGTATAATTATTAGGTATACATATAAATATGAAAAAATAAAATAATCAATAATGCTAAAAAAAATTTTAACAATTATAATAACAGTAACTTAAAAAAAAATAGTCATGAAAATAATGTACGTAATACATTTATAACAATAAAAAATATATTTCTGCAGGAATTCATCAATTATAATCTGTCTTGTGTTTTTGTAGAATTGCAATTGTACAAAATCAGCGCGGTCGTTCAGTGCGGACGTTGGCCATTTGTTTATATATTTATTTTAATTTTTAATTCACTGTCCCAATTAAACATAATGGTGTCCCAGATAACCCAAGTAAATTATAAATTACTATTTGTTACTTTATTTGGTTTCTGTTCCTTAGGATTTGGCCCAAATAACCGGCTGTCCCGATAAACCGGTGGTCCAATTAAACGTAATTGACTGTATTTTGTATTAATTATATACTATGTGTAAATATTATATCTAGTGTATTATTATTAACTATAAATTGATCTGAAAGTACAAAATATATGTTTATTTACTACAATGTGGAAATAGGCATTTATATTTTTCTTCATATTAATTCTTTCAACCAATGTTTGATGTCTGTGTTGTGGGATTTGACTAGAGTGGAAAAATTTAATTGCACTTGTTGCTAAAAACATTCAGTTTTTTGAGTAATTTTGTTTATGTATTTGAAAGTAATTCCAATTATTTTACACAACTTGAGGGGGCATTTAATGTCGAGAGAAATTTTTAAAAATAAATCTTTCTAGCCAGTTAAGTTTGTTTAATAATTCATCAAATATGATAACTTACGTACTTCTTACTTAGTATATTCAAGTACCTTACTCGGTTAAAGATTGTGAATTGAGATTTCTCTCTCCCGCCAATAAATCTCATTCACGAAGACAAAAATGTGTCACTCATAATTAGTGATCAACTCAAAATCACGAACCGTGAGTCAATCACTGATATTTTTGGGAATATTGTGATTCGTAATTAATTTTTTTATTTTATTTATTGATTTATGATTTGACACATGTGCAAATGAAATGAAAATATTCATGAAGGAATGACGTTATAATTCGTGATAAGCGCACATCTAGTAGATTCTGCCAAAACGTTTTACGGGTTTGACCCGAAATTAATCCGTAAAATAAACTCACATTTTTTAAGAGTTTTCATTCTCCTTGTGACGATATTAAATAAGATATATATTAATTATACATGCTAAAAATACGCTCAAAATTATGTTTTTTTAAAAATTTATTTTGTGTATTGTGATATTGTGCGGCGCACGCGTATTCTTAATGAAATTGTGATCACAGTCACAGTTTCCAATCGCTGATATTATCGAATATCAATCACAATCACACCAGTGAGTCAAGAGTAGCATTTTTTCTCATCACTACATATAATGTGAGCATCCGCTGCTAGGTTTGTTAACTTCCTTGTACCAGTCTATTCTGAGCAATTTCTCAACGTTGAAAGTCAAGTTAATAGATTCTGTTAAACAAAATAAAATTGAATTTTTTTAAATGAAAAGATTATAAAATGTGTTTGATATTGTATTTGTTTTATAAATTTAGAATAAATTAATAGTTTACTTACATACATGTGTCAAAAACATTAATATACAGACTGTAATAGTTGTTTGGATGTTAGATTTCAGATAATAGAATTGCCAGAAATATTCTAATAAGAATCAAAATTTCTAAGGACCAATGTGATAACAATAACCGACTTACTTATTGTATTATCACTGTGAAAACAAATGTCATTATAAAATAATTATTTTTATCAAGTAGAACACATTCTTATCGTGAAGTTGTAATTATTCAACCTATGTTTTGAATAATTACAACTCCACAATAATAATGTGTACTCCTTAATAATATAAGTTGTAACAATGTGTCCAAAATTTAATAAAAATGAATTAATAATTCTAGCGTCTGCTATCGGATTACTCAAAGGTATTTGAGATTCCGTAAGAACAATTTAGATGCCTTTCAAATAATGGAACGACAGATGTATTAATTTGAAAAAGTGTAACATATAGGTTCACGAAAGGTACTGGCGCTCTAGTATATTTGGTGATGCACCTTCCCCAGATTGGAAATAGAGATCCAGGTTCGAATCCCGGTAGTGCAAAAACAATATTTTTCGATAAAATTGATGTTATATGTATATCTTTATAATTAGTATTTAAATATTTTTAGTTTGCACCTCCCAGATACTCACCCGAGATGTAGCAATACCACCTGATTTCTAAGTGTGTTTCTATATGTACCAATCCAATTTTCTATTAAAATCTGGTTTCTCGTGATCTCAATAATAACCATGATCGAAATGAGAATAAAATACCTGTTTCTTAGATTAATCACTTACTAATGCATGACTAACAAATTAAATATATGAAACTGCTCTTGATAAGGTAAATATTTATACTGCAGACTTCCACGTGTAAATGTTAATTAAATAGATTACCAAATGAAGTTACAAAAAATACTTTATATAGAAAGGCAGTGATCGCTTCCATATCTACTAACCGTGTCATATGAGCTCTAGTAGTTTCCTGTCCTTCAGAATTTGTTACATTTATTATATCTTACAATATTTCACATATAACCCCACAAAACTCCTCATCATGCTGATCGTATACAGGACGTTTTTAATGAAACCAGCATAATTTTGAGTACAGTGGAACCTCTATATTCACCGTTAATCCGTTCCTGAAGGCCTGACGAATATAGAAACAGTTTTTCCCATAACAAATAACTGAAATTCATTTTATTCATTCCCAGCCCCCAAAAATAATACACAAATGAATAAATTTTATGTCAAAACTTTACCTTTATTGTACTGAGGAGACATGATGGTAGAAGCGGAAGAGGAGGAAAGTTACTAATATTTAGAAGGATTCAATTTAAACATTAGGTAACTAATTCTTGTGATGGTTTTCGTTTGCCGGTGATTCAGTAGCACTCAATTTAACAAAAAAACTTGCCCAATGTTGCCTGCTTCTGTCTGTTTTTTAAAACCTTTCTAAAGTAGTCAATCACATTACTATGGCAACATTTGGGTGCCACTTTTCAACCATACTCTGCGTTTTGGTCCAGTTAGATAGCATTGCCGGACGGTGGAAGCGACAAATATAAAAAATATTAACTTATATGGAAATATTTTTTTGTTATCAAAATGTGACAAATATAGAGGTTCCACTGTATAGATACAATGTAAAATTCAGCACAAAAATATATTACAGGAAAACCTCAGTTAGCAGTTAATGTAGTTGTCATTTACCTTCCGCCTCTGCGCTTGCGTGATGGCCATGGGCCGTGGTTCGCTGTGTTAATGATTTTACTGGCTTCATTGAGTCAGTAAGTAATGCCGTCAAAGAAATTTGCTCAGATGGAAATCTTGGATTTATTGAACTTGATTTTGATATTGTGAAAAATTCGCTCAACTTTCATTCAAAAGATATGTAATTTGAGCAAGAATATGGAAGAGATTGTTAAGAAGTTAACTGCAAAACATTCAATCACATCGAACTTACAAAGGAAATTGTATAATATTTTGCAAAAAAGTAGTGTATCATTTAATTATGTATTCATTCATTAAATATAAATTTATGCATTGTTTTTTCTTCTTTGAATTTTCACCTTTTAATATAACTTATATGCAGTGTTGCTTTTTCTAAACTTAAAACACCACGTGGGTTTTTATGATATTTAGGTTAAGTTAAGTTTATTTTAAATATTTTTAAGATTACATAAACTTTATGGTTAAAATCCATTATTTTAAAATGTTAACTTTGTTTTATTAACCACTTAATGAATCAAAATACATCTACCGGTTTCGAAAAATACCATTTTATTCTTCAGGATGTCAATGACTAATCAAAAACATATGTTTTTGTTTCTTTTACAGAATTTATTTTAAAAAAACAATAATTATTTAAAAAATAAATTTAGTACCTAACTTAAATATTGTTACTTGATGATACAAAACTACTAGAATAATTTTTAGGAAAAAATTTTAGAATGAGATTTGTGGTTAAATTTAGTTGGTTATTTATAACTTTTTGATTAGTTTTACACGCTTTATTTATCTCCAACGATTCCAAATTATTTAATTTGTGACCAAAACCATTTACATGCAAAATAGACAAACCCTTATATATTTATCAAAACCATGACCATTTTCTATCAAGTGATCTCCGGAGTAGTATCTCAAACCAGGCAACCCCAGAATTGTTGAACTGAATACAAAGTCTGCCTGTGCCACCTTAATAACTTTACTAGATGCACAGAAAAAGAAGATATCTGACTATCTTCCATAAAACCCAAAAATGCAAACAGATGAAATAGATTTTCCTATGTATTAAATAATATGGTATTTAAAAAAGCTTGAATATGTGTATTATGTCTACAATCCATTTTAATTTGACATTTTCTTGTTTCAGGAATTGGCCAAGATGATAAAATCCTCGGTTATCCACGGAATCGACCTGCACGACGCTCACAGCGATCTGAATCGAACGAGGCTCACGGAGACAGCCGAGAAGATCCGGACTGCGATCGGGACCGAAGCCATCTTCATGCTGAGTCTTCCCGCGCAGTCGGAACTCCTGGCCAAGTATTATGACTTGAAGAATCTCTTAAAGCTCGTGACACTTTTTGGCGTGGAAACTCACTTTCTGGGCGAAGTGGAAAATGAGACATTCCACCCGAGTCGGCTGAGTGGCGTTTGGGACATGATGAACACGGTAAGGAGTTATTGTTCTTAATCTATGGTAGACATAAGTTCAATTAACCCCTCTACGGCCAGCGATTGATATATCAAATGCAACGCTGCATTTATTTACCTCGAATTATGATAAAATAAAAATACGATAATGTATTTTAATATTCAAGATAAATAACCGTGCGGGCGTAGAGGGGTTAAGATGGAGATCGCATTTATTATTTGACCGTCCACATTACAGTTGAAGTTTTTTAAGTTGGAATTATCCCAGTAGATACTACAAGAAAAACAAACTACATTCATCATACCACCTCTGCATACAAAATATTTTATTTCTTTTGCGTCTCATATATAGATCACTTTGTATTTTCTTTATTTTAATCTCTTAAAATATTAATAATTTGACAAAATACTTTGTCTAAACCACTATTTATTGATTATTCTACATGTTTCGATACCTATTGTATCTCCTTCAGGAAACAATGTATAATGAAATTAAAAATTACAAACAAAACTATAAAATAGTGAATAAGTAAGAAATAATATGAAAACAAATTTAAAAGGTGACTATTTGCAAAGAGTATTTGGTTATTTATAATATTAAACTTGCTATGAACACTTTTTCTTATTTCTAAAATTTCAAATTTATCTAACTGTAAACCCCTAGTATAAATTTGTATATGTAATTTGTAAACCCTTGTTATTATCATAAGAATGTTTTGTTTCCAAAAGTTGATTGGAAATTCTGAATAGTTATTGTTATTTAGGAATCTCAAATGCTCCTTAATTCTAATATCAAAATGTCTGCAAGTTTTACCTATAAAAAATAATTGTAATCATTGCAAATTAATTTGTAGACGCCCCATTTATTTTGAATATCATCCTTATCCTTGTTATTTAATGTGTAATTCTTTAATTTGTTATTAGTGTGAAAAACTGGTTGTATCTTAAAATATTGATTGAATTTTATTTCAAGGTCAGATGTTGTTCTTTTGTTTTGTGGAAATATTTCTCCTGCGTTTGTGTCTACAAAGATTCTTATACTCCACCACATGCAGACCGCCTATAAATATTATGCACTTTTTTTAACACACTCTTTCACTCGTGAAGTCTTCAAAAAAACGTATTCCATATTAAAATGAAATATTAAGGTTAAATAATTGTAAGAGATACGCTTTAAAATGTTCCACATATATATAAGATGCGAGATGACGTGCAATCTGTAACCCAATACTCAGAATTTGGAGTACATTTATAACTTCAACAAAATAATTTACAGTTACGGTATATTTTTGATTCTACTCAAAAATATCATTTGTCATTTTTTAAATTGATATTTTTAAGGATTCGGTAGTGGATCTGGCCATCGGTCTCGGAATACCAACTTCCAAGATCATCATCACAGCCCCCGCAAAGGCCTTTAAGTTCACTCTCACGAATAGCACCCTCAGCACGCCCGGCAGTCCCGCAGAGGGAGGGAAGCCGCAACAGCTGGGGCAGGAGGAACTCTGTAAGGAGATGAGCAACGGAGACAAGTGGACACTGGAGAGAGATCAGGATCTGTCGGCGCCTTATGCCTTTAAGTAAGTACATACGCAGTACATGTAAATTGTCTTGTTTGTTTCGTATTCTATTTGATTGTGTTTTGCCTTCAATGAGTTATTTGGTTTTGTGAAATGTAATTTGTTTGTCGATTTGCCCTAAAACAGGCTTGCCTAGTTGGGCAATGCATTTTAAAATCTGTTTAAAATATATGTAACAAATAAATGCTTATATGTATATAAAATATATGCTTATATGTCAATATGTGCATAAATAAATCTTTTTTAAAAACTGTGGCGAAAAATAAAAATAAATCATTTTAAAAAATTATTTAAAATTGAATTTGGTGAATTTTTCTGTCAACAGGGACAAAAAGTGGCTCGCGTTTGAGGATGCTTCATCCCTGGACGTGAAAGGGAAGTACGCTCGTATCCGTGGGTTAGCGGGGATGGGGCTGGTAGCCATAGACGATGACAAGAAGACAAAGTGTGGAGCCAGCCTGCTGCAAAGTATAGTCAAAGGACTCGGTACGCAATCCAGAGCTCCCAGGGGAGCTGTTTTGAGGTAAGACTTCCTAAAAATGTTATTTATATTTTATATCTGTACAATTTTAACATGTGTAATTAGTCATATTTTTCTTATGTTCCCCTTTCTTTCCCTTATTGCTGGTTTCCCTGCTGAAGGTTTCCCTTATTTCCGTATGTCTGTTCATCGATCACTAGTGCTGCGTTCTTTATTTCTCAGTAGCATCTGTCCACTACATCAACTGTTTTTTCGGCCATCCTCTTCCTTTTTTTCTTCTTTTTTCTTTCTTCTTTCTACCACTGTCATGTCAAGAGGATGTGACCCAAACATTTTCTATATCTATTTTCTTTCACATCGAAAGTTTCAATCTTTATGCATTGAAATTTAATATAAATATTGATGCATTATATCGATATGCTCTTTTACGGCGGTAGAATTATCTGCTTACTTCTAATTGGCTTCATGTTTCAGTTTCTTGGAGAATGAGATTCTGTCGGTCCCGCACTCCAGTCGTCATGTGGATTCCGTTCAGCTGTCTCCGTACAGAATATCCAGAGTTGTGGATTCGGATGGAGTTATTCATGCCATAAGAGAAGTAAGTACATTTTTATAAGTTTATAAATTTTTAGACATAAAGGAATACATATATTTAAAAGTGTATTCATTTTACATACAGATGATCATAAAACCTTTTATAAATATTTACCACACGGGTGAATTACAATTTTCCATTCCACTGATACTCTCCTAGATCGGTAATAAATGTTCATTGAATACTTTATTTTTAATTAACACTAGACCCACAAAACGTCTTGATAGACGTTTGTCTACAGATATATTTATATCCATTTGTTACATTAATAAACTCAAAAACATAGCAATTAATCAGTCAACGTTTAAACAATTCATGTCATTCTTACAGGTAAAACAGGTTATTATCGATAAGCCATTTTTTACTATGAACAAAGTTACATTCAATAACCGTGTGATTACTTCTGCATTCTTTAGGACACCAGAACCGAATTTGAGTGCCAGCGCCAAGGCTACTTTGTCCACCCTCGCTCCTGCAACCGGTTCTACCGCTGCGTTAAATTTGACCAGCTCTCAGACGAGTTTACCGTGTTTGAGTTTGACTGTCCCGCTGGACTGGCCTTTGATTCCCGTTACGAGGTGTGCGTGTGGCCGGGAAGCCTCCACGAGGGTCAGGCGTGTCCAGGAAGTTCCGAGATTGCTCCGGTACCCCCTACCAGATTTGTCTGTCCAGAAAAACCAGGTTATTTTTTTTATACTTACAACATTATAATAATATTGTTTATTATAATTAGTCCTCGATGTTGATTGACGATTTGTTGCCATCATTTTAAGCTTCAACGCCTTTATTCACTCTCTTGATTACAATTTTTTTTATATCGAATGTTCACTAAATAAAATGTTTTGCAAGTAATTAATTTTTTTTTTCTATAAAATAAATTGTACTACATTGATTTATATTTATGTCACAATTATAGTTTCAATAGATGTGGTTTTTCTCATCGATATGTGTAAATGACAACTAAATTAAATACACATGGGTGCTGACCAATTCGACGTAGAGTGGCGCGTATCAGATGAAAAGTATAGTCTTGACAAAAATGTAACTCAACATGTGTGTAATACAATGTTGACTTTATTTTTTTTTTTTTACACAACAGAGTAACTGGCACATCAATAAATGATGTTAAATATATAATTTAGTCTTTGGTTTTGTTGATTAATATATATAATATATTAAAAAAACACTAAGTTTATTCATTCGCTTATATAATAATATGTAAATAAAAATTTCATAATATTATTTACCAGGATACTACGCTGATCCAGCCAACTGTCGGTGGTTCTTTGCCTGTTTGGATCATGGAAAGTCACCCTTCTCCGCGTACGAGTTCCGCTGTCCTTTCGGACTGGGCTTCGACGAATCTAAATTGATCTGCGATTGGCCGTGGCTAGTACCCGGCTGCGGAAACCTTGGGAAATATGAAGCCACATATCATGGACACTCTTCTTCTGCCCTCACAGGTGAACTGTCTAAAATACTTGTCTTGTGACCACTTAATAGTTAATGTGTCTTACCCTTTGAATACACATTGGAAAGACACACTTTTCGCAGAACCAGAATGAGATGAAGATTCCTATCACCTATTTACAGATATAATGTGTAAATGCCAGCTATCTTCCATACAGGATCAAGCTAAGACCATGGAATTACTGACTAAAATGCACCAGACACGTTGTACGCACCTGGGTCATTTCTAGAAGAACACAATGTCAGCACGGAATATATTAAAAGAACTATGTCAGGGAGCGGGCTTAAACTTCTATATTACTGATTTGTCTAGGGGACAAATTGCAACATCGTTTAATTAACAACAGACGAAAGTGATTTTTTAATTTCAGTCAGTAATAATGAATTATTTTAGATTGTTAACTTTGTTTTATTAACCGCTTAACGAATTAAATACATCTACCGGTTTCGAAAAATATCATTTTTTTCTACGGGATGTCATTAACTAATCAAAAACGTATGTTATATAAATATAAGAATTAAGGAGCATTTGAGATGTTTGAATAATAATGGTTAAAGAAACAATATAACATTAAGTTCATCAAGCGGTTAATAAAACAAAGCTGACAATCTAAAATAATGTATTATAACCACAAAGTTGATTTTGCTAATCTTAAAAATAAAATAAAAAATTTGTCACATTATTCAGGAGTCCTGGTATTGTCTGCAGCATTACCTTGCCAGCAGTCTTGTGACAATTTTTTTTGTCGATAATGTCAATAATATTAATATGATTATATTTCTGGTAGCAAATATTAATTATTATTTACTCTACAGCTAAAATATACAATATTTACATCATTTTAATTTGGAAAAATATCGCAATTGTCTCTGTTATTCCAGGAGCATCAGCCTATATCGGTGCGTCAGCCGATGCAGTGAATGTGGCAGCTCACCAGAGTTTGGTGTCGGGAGCGTCTTCCACCAACCTTCTCGGAATTCAGAATGGCTATGGTTCCAGATATCACGCTGCCCAAGAACAAGGTAAATGTATATGTAACGTGACACCTTGCGAAAGTTTTAAGTCCTAAATCCTGAACTTAAAGACTATGAATTATGGTGATATTTAAAATTAGGCGTATATGTGGCAAATCTATTTATGACAGGGTAAAGAATGAAGAAATAAGGAAAGAATGTAAAGCTGATGTTAGTATAATGAGTAAGATTAAGAAAGGATTACTTAGGTGGTTTGGTCATATGGAACAGATGAATGAGGAGAGAATGGTGCGGAAGATATACGATGCAAGTGTTGATAGCACCAGATGAAGAAGTGAAGACGAAAACTGGATAATAAATGATGATATGATGTATGAATGTGGATGAGGCGAGAATTGTGTGTCAGGACAGAGGAGTGTGGAGCTCTATCCTCTCTGCCTACCCCTGTGGGAAAACGGTGTGATGGTAAGTAAGTATAAATAAAAGCATTATAATTCATTTTATTACTGTTTTTAATTCAATGGAATTATTAGTCCACAGTTACGAGATGTGGACAAAAAGTTTTTTCACCAATTTTTTTCTGCCGAAGTGGCAACACTGCACGCCTCTACCGCGATTTAGCATCTAGGGGGAAGTTTTGTGAATCGTCAGTACAAATTTGGTCGCAATCGATTGCGTATGTATTTTTCTGTGCCAGTATTTGTAAACATTTTCTTTTTACGCAGTTCAAATGTTTTAACCCAACAAAGAATCGACAAAATCTTGTGAAACTCGGCAAAAGTGAGAAATTCTTGAAATGAAATTTATGTTGATGATAACGTTGATTTGGTGCTGTCAGATCATCGCAACATCACTAGAATGATTGATGCTGAGCTCCGAGAGTCAAGGCAGTGTTCAAACAGTTTTGAAAGAAGATTTAAACATGCAGAAGCTGTGTTCAAAAATCATTCCCACATTTTTTAAGTCAGTCTGAAAATAATGACTTATCGCTATTTCGGGTTATAACTGGATATGAATCTTGGATCTATGCGTATGATCCAGAAAACAAAAATTACGCGGGTTGAACATTTTGAGGATGTATAAAATATAAAATGTGAAATGACGAGGCACCTGAAGGATCTAACTTTGGGAGACATGTAACACTGGAAGAAGCATTGGCCCAAGTGTATTCAGTCGGGGAGAGAGTACTTTGAGGGTGACCATGTTCCTGTTCCAGAATAATTAATAATAGATTTTTTGTAGCTCAGTGCACAATCTTTTTGTCCACGTCCTTATATCACTTTTATTTTATAGGAAAACTGTTTCAATGTCTAGACAATATTAATAGTAATAAAAATATTGGAAATATTTTCAGGAAATGCAGCTGTAGACCAGAACTTTGGCAACCGCCATTCCGCATCTCATGAATATGCTGCCACAGGAGGTCATGGAGGTCAGATATACCAGACTGGAAATGTTGGCGGTTATTCTGCGGCTGACTACAATTCCGGAGGTCAGATTCTCTCAACTGGATATTCTGGAAATTACAATGGAGAAGGCTCGTCTTCAATCAGTCGCGGTCATCACGGAGCAGCTAGAATCGATCTAGGAACATCTTCAATCAGTGATGGAGCTATTGATCTTGGAGCGTCAATCAGTCATGGAGCCTCTTCAATCAATAATGGGGCATCCTCAATAGGTCATGGAGTTTCTTCAATCAATCTTGGAGCATCTTCAATCAACCATGGGGCATCCTCCGATATTGGTGCAATCAATCATGGAGCATCTTCTGTCAATTATGGAACATCTACAATCAATTATGTAGCACCGTCCATCAATCACGCCGCCTCCTCAAACAATTTTAAATCTGCGTCAGTTAACCGTGGATCATCCGCTTTGATAAATAGTGGAGCGTCTTCAAACGGTTACGAATCTGGTTCAATCAGTCATGGATCTTCTGCAATCAATCACGGATCAGGTGCGTATTCTGCAGGAGGAGAATCTGGAAGTCTCTCCTCTTCCTTGTTTGGAGCGTCAAATAATGGATTACATATCAACCAAGGAGCGACAAATAATCAAGGAATATTAATCAATCGCGGTTCACAATTGCATTCATCTTCTTCAGCAGGTGTTGGAGTTTCGAGCTCTAGTTTCAATCTGGGAATCAAAGCAGGAATAGCTGACGACAGTTCCGGAGCATATTACCACGATAATTCTGGAGACTACAAACATGATAATTCTGGTGAATTCAGTGAAAAGGCAGTGCCGTACCAACATATTGACGAGTCTGCTATTCCGTATCGACACGTAGAAGGGGCTATTCATAAATATGCAGGGTCTTATGATAATGGAGCTGTGTCTTCCCAAAGCCAAACATCCTCAGGAGCTTATGTAGACAATGGTTTAGGCGTTTATAAACATGAGCAAGATTCTGGTGCTTATGGACAAGGACAAGATGGCGGCAGTTATAGACAAGGACAAGGTGCTGGTAGTTATAAGCAAGGACAAGATGCCGGTAGTTATAAGCAAGGACAATACGCTGGGGTTTACAATCAAGTGCAAGAAGCTGACACTTATGGACAAGGACAGGATACTGGTGTTTATAGGCAAGCTCTAGATATCGGTGTTTATAGGCAAGGACAAGATGCCGGCAGTTATAGTCAAGGGCAAGACTCTGGAGCATATAAACATGATGGCAGTAGTTCCTACAAAGGTAGTGGATATCAGTATGACAATTCTGGAGCATATAAATATGATGGTAGTAGCTCTTACAAAGGAGGTGTTTCCACCGGTATTGGATATCAATACGACAATTCTGGAGCATATAAACACGATGGTAGTAGCTCTTACAAAGGAGGTGTTTCCACCGGTATTGGATATCAATACGACAATTCTGGAGCATATAAACAAGATGGCAGTAGTTCTTACAATGGAGGTGTTTCCGCCGGTGGTGGATATCAATACGACAATTCTGGTGCGTATAAACATGACGGCAGTAGTATTTACAAAGGAGGTGTTTCCGCCGGTAATGGATATCAATATGACAATTCTGGAGCGTATAAACATGACGGCAGTAGTACTTACAAAGGAGGTGTTTCCACTGGTAGTGGATATGAATATGATAATTCAGAAGCTTACAAATCTAGTCATCAGTATGCAGGAGCTCAATCGGGACAAGGAATCATCTACTCCGGAAGTGGGTACGCTTCACAAGCTAAGGATGCTAATGTAAATAATGTTTACATCAACCATGCATCATCAAATAAAGGATCATATAACGGTGGCTCAGCTGCATTTTCAGGATACGCCACATCTGGCGTTGCTCACACACTAACTGCCGGAGCTATAAACTCTGGTTTAGTCGGAAAGACTACTTTAGTAGATGCGGAATTATTGAAAAATAACGCTTATTCACACTCTGGCGCTCTGGGCGCCACCGTACAGTCGTACGGAATTACTGGATCAGGTTATCCTCAACAACAGTATTCAACCGTAACTGTAGGTCCAACAGTTTCTTATGTACAACCGGAGTCTGTATCGTCTAACACATACACAGGACAATCTTATTCTTCCGTGAAATCAGGCTCAAATGTGAATACTTTAAGTTATTCCCAACCTTCAGGCAGTTCCGCTCCCGTGGTAGTAACCAGCTACCAGCCCCAAGTCAGCACGTACAGACCAACTTTTGTGACGTCGCAACCCAAAACTGAAATAACGCAAATCTTTGGCTACCAAAAACCTACTGTGTCGTTTATTCAACCTCTTGTGACAGTCTCTTCAACGCCCAAGTCTTACCTGGTAGAGCAGCCATCTGTTCCACTGGTTAGTTATAATAAACCATCCGTTAGTATTCAGAGTCAACAGACTTACCACAGTCAAAATGAACACAAAAGTTATAAACCTGTCCCATCCGTCGTGAGCGTTACGCAATCTCCAGTTACGCATTACGAATCACAGAGTTATGTATCATCGACTCCCAGAACACCTGTCGTCGGCTATCAAAGTCCACAGTACAATACTGCCGAGATTTCGTATCAAAGTGTTACCCCAGAACCGACAGTGTCAGCGATTCCGACGTACGTTCAGCAACCGACATATGTCCAACAATCGACTGTGTCAACATTCTCCAAACCGGTAACCCAGGAAAACCACTATGTTCATCAAGTAGAAGAAAAATATGTGCAGAAACCTGCAGTTCAACAGTACAATACTGTTTCACAACAGTCGTACAGTCACCCCGCTGTTTCTCATCAAGAGTTCCACCAATCTACATCACACTCTCGACAATATGAAAGTGGTTACGCCCAACCAAGTTTGCCATCGACAATAAGACCTGTAACATATGAACAGCCTGCCATCATCGAGTACAACGCACCGGCTAAACCATTCAAAGGACCGGAATACTTACCGCCACAAACAAGTATCCGAGTGCCTTCAACAACTCCTAGTCCTAAAATTGACATTCGAGGATCAGGTTCAATACTACCGCAGATTAACGTTCAAAGCTCTTCAATACCCTCCTCGATTGGATACAGTCAACAGTCGACACTGCAAACATATGACACTTCCAAATTAGTCGGACAAGTAATTTCATCTACTCCGTCGTACGTGACGTACAGCAAGCAGCCAGAATTTGTCGGTTACACGGCACCTCAAAATAGTTACTCGTACAAAAAGGAATATGTGTCTCCGAAGGTTATTTATTCTCAACCTTCGTTTGTTTCTTCTACATCGTCCCCGATTGAATATAAATCACAAAGTGTCGTGCATACGTATGAATCTCCTAAGATCACCATTCCATTTGTATCTTCAACTCCTAAATCTTTCCTAGAGTATGTGCAGCCACAAAAAACGTACACTTATCAAGCACCGGAATATCTGCCACCTAAGGTTAGTTATTCTCAGCCTGCTTATGTATCTTCAACACAAGCGCCTGTCAATTACCAACAGCAATCCGTCATCCACACTTACGATGCTCTTAAATTGGCACCGGTAGTTTCTTCAACTCCTTCTTACGTACAATATAAGAAGCCTTCCGTTGTCGAGTATAAATCTCCTGAACTATCTTACAATTACAAAGCCCAGGAATACATCCCACCCAACGTTCAACATGTTCAACCAGCCATTATTTACTCAACCCCATCGACAATTAAATCGCAACAATCTTACATCTATCAAGCTCCGAAGGTTCAAACATTTGAAAATTCGCAACAGTCAGGGATCAAGCTGTCATCACCTACGCCATTCTACCAAAAGCCGCTCGAGACTTATAAGACTCCGAAGATTGTAGAGTCATTTGAAATATCTTCAAATTATAAGTACGACCAGCCATCATCATATGTATCTTCGACAACCGAGGCTCAAAATTATGATCAACAATATGTCAGCGAACAACAGTCTTATGAAGCCCCCAAAATACAATATAAGTCGACAACGTATCAGCCACCAACGTATAAATATACCCAGGCAAAATTCTCTTCCTCGACTTCTTCTCCTACAGCATCTACAGTGTACAAAGGACTGGAATATTTACCGCCAACTGAAGTAATTAAGACTGTATACAATGAACCAAATATTCAATATTCTCCGGTGAAGTATTCCTCTACTCCAGCTCCGACATATCAATCTGTTTCTCTAAACGTTAACCCAATCCAAGAATTTGCTTTTGATAAATTGGCAGTTACTCCTAAACCAACTATAGCCTACGAAAGATTACCGCTTATCCAAACTTATGAACCAGCTGTGAATACTCAGAGACCGATTATTACATACAAAAACCCTTCATTGACTATCGATTACACTAATCAAAATCAAGAAAAACAGATAAACCTTCTAGGATTCGGTACCGTAGGTCCAAATGCAGGTTTAGTGACCTCAACAGGGTCGTCATATATCGGCGAAGAAGAAAATGTACAAAGAGTTACGCCGCAAACTCAGAGAATCATCAAAATAAAGAAAATCATAAGGCCGTCATATTCGACTCAAAGAACTGTGGACGTTACTCCACCAGTCATCAGAATATCCAGACCTAAGGTAGCAGTTGTCACAAAGGTAAACGACTTCAATCCACTTATTATCAGGAAACTTGGAGCAGTTTGCAGCTGTAGATCAAATGTTTTGAGATTACGCAAACCTAGGCCGGAGCCACAACCGGAAGAGGACGAATATGAAATTGAATATGACTACGAAGTACCTGTGAATGGAAACAACGATGATGAATGGACTTACAAAACTGGCTCAATTGATACCTACACTCCTTCGTCAGCCCCTGTCAAGTCCGCTAGTCCAACTGTGTCCGCTTACATGCACGAAAGATCTACAGCTCCGATTGTTATTAGAAAACCAAAAATAACCGTTTTCTCATCGACATCAAGCCCAATTGTCGTCCCGGACTACTCTAATGGTTACGATGAAGAATTTAATGGCAATTCTGGTAAATCAACATTTGGAACTATCGTAGTAGATGAAGACGAAAACTATTCACTCTCTAGCAGTTCTGAGGCGCCATCGAGAGGTCGTCGTCTGAGAGTAAAATCCAGGCCTGGCGTGACCTTAGCACCGACGGTCGCTACAATCCTGATCCCCGACACTCAGAGTCCGGCGATTGTAAAATCAGGAAGAACGTACGACAGATACGGATCGGGTGTCGAGTGCAAGAGGGAAGGTCTCTTCAGACATCCCAACAATTGTAACAAGTTCTACTCGTGCAGCTGGGACTGCAGCAAAAATAAGTTCACTCTTCACTCGTTCAACTGCCCTATTCAGCTGAGCTTCGACCCCAGCATGGCAGCCTGCAACTGGCCCAGTCAGGGTCCCGCTTGCCAAGGGAACACACTGTTGCCATCAGGGTTCTAATCGGCGATCAGGGAAACAGTAGAATTCTAAAGTATTGAATAATGACAGCTCTGTTAGTGGAATGTTAAAATGTAAGTTGTCTTAATTACCACAAAATTAAAGATAAACCCAAATTAAATAACGGTATTTAAAATAATTGTCATCGTCTCTTGGAAATGAAGTATGAATGAATATTTGAAAAAAAATGTATTTATAACAATATGATTATTTGTATGTACGAAAAAAATAATAACATAAGATGTGTGACAATTTCATTCTTGGGATGGTTACACAGTCGGCTTGGTCGCCCGTGATGTCATCGTCTTGTAATCATTTGGGTATTTGTGTTTGAACTAATATAATCGCAAATTTCATGCTAATAAAACCAGTTCTCTGTGTTCACTTTGGTGTGATGAAAATTTAGAATGTGAATTAGATCATCTAGCCTATTCACCTGTGATTTCTGGTTATTTCCAAAACTAAAAGTTGTGCAGAAGGGACAAATATTTTCTAATATAACTGATATCCAGTTCCATGACAGTTCCAGGCTTGTTTTCAGAAAAAGGGATACCTTGTAAGTTAGTTTATAGCTAGCTGCACTTGGAAGACGACACTACACACTAGTGTACATGTCCACACACGTATTTTTAAAGATGCATTCGCATTGGAATCAAATTGTCACACCTCGTATATTGACCCCTCCTACATATTATAACTAAAAAATAGGTCAGTTTTAGTATTTCACATATATTTGATACATATTTAAGTATGTATTAGTAATTCTATAATACATAAATAAATTACTAGAACAACTAAAAATGACATATTTGTCAATTACAGTGTTTTAAGTAAGAGGGAGCCGATATTTGTATACTGATACTGAAGAAGAAACGACATATTGTTTTGTAGTTGAAGATAGTTATTTGTTTATTTAAATTTAAGCTAAAATGAATTATAATAATTGTGCGCAGAACATTTTGATTATTGTCAGAGACGACATTATGTCAGTGATATAAAAAGAGTTACCACAAAAATTGTTACCGTATGTGAAATTTTATTTCATTAGTAATGTAAATAATAAATGTGTACACGTGTTATTATGTTTCAGTCAAAAATTGTATTATATACTTATAAATAATAGAGCTGTCGCTATTCTATTGAAATCAAATTGATATGACAGATTGATTTCCAATTTAATGCCATATTTTTAAAATCATTTTTATATTTCAGTAAATTATTACTCATTTTAGTTATAGGTGCCAACTCATAGCTTATTCATTTCATTTCAACCGTGTATTTAAAAGAATGTCGATATTTTTAAACGCTTATTTGTAAAAGGACACGGCTAAACTTAAAATTAATATTCTGTTATTTCTTTTCTTTTTAATTTTCGCTAATTCTTTCATTCTGTAAATTCTCCTCGATGTGCCAATTTTTGTAATTTCTTCGGTATGTTTCGATTGTTAGGTCAACAGAGGTGGCAATCAGTCAATCAGACTTTTCTCTTTCCCTCCATCTTTTTATCACTATCACTTTGGCCTACCACTGCTTCCTATTCTTATCTTACTCTATCTCTCCTTCTCATTTGTTTAGATAGTTTACCGTTGATGGAACCTGCTGAATGGAAATAATCCACTGTAACACACAGCTCCACATTAGAGCTCAACATCTCTGCAGGCTTTCCATTGCTTTAGAACCCTCGATTCTTCATAAAGAAATATTTGATAACAGAGACTACACAAAACCTAACCTTATTTGTTTTAGATTCACCACAGTTTTCACAGAGGTAGTCATCACTATTTAAATATCACATATAATTTTTTTTTAAATACATCTCATTCTCGTCCAATATTATTTGAGGTATCTTTCCTCCTTAAAGAATAAATATTTATGTAAATGCCTTCGATACCTGGTTCCCAGGTTTCCGATTAACAATTTTTTAAAACACATATGATATATAAACTGTTCTTTTAGCTGGATTGTCTTCCTTAGTTTTCGACCGACCGTATCGCGCACCGGTGGTTTATTTGGACCTCTGGACTGGTCGAAACACGGGATGTAATTAAATAACGCCTGTCGATTACCGTATTCTTAACTTTCCGAAAAAAGAGTGGTAATACTCACACACACACATGTACATTATTATAAACCAGGAAACCCAGTAGTGGTGTCAATAAACAATAAATATCCTTTACATTAAATTATAGTTTCTATCTATTACGGTTTAAAATTAATCTCATAAGAACAAGTTAACCGCCCGTGTCCTTTTAGAACTCTTTCAAAATCAAAAAAAAGGCAACTAATTTATTACATTTCGATTTATCTAATATTTTGATGATCGTAATGAACTTTAATAAAAAAAAATTGAGCTATCAACGGTCAAGTGGAATTTTTCATCGACAGTGTATAAAATTATCGCTTAATTTAATTTTAAAATGCATGACATCCCCGCTTTATTATATTTATTATTCATTTTGTCACGAATTTCATCTGCATTACTTGTTACCATAATGTATTTATAATATTTTCATGTTTACTTATTTAATTTGTTTTTTTTTTTTAATAAATTGTTTATTTATCTATCTACTATAAAAATGTCATGGTTTATAGGTATGCATGTTAACTCACCGTGTTTCGTGGTATACGCATGCATTGTAAAAGTACTATTATCCATTAATTTAACATGTCCATGTGTGATCATTAAAGAATAAATATTATTTTGTAAATACATTGATTATTTATTCCTCCAAAAACAAATTGCGTTATGTAATCAAAAAAGTATATAATTCATATTGAGAAAAATGAGTTTCAGAAAAGTAATATTAAAAAAGTAGATCCCCTTTTTTGGAAATATTTATATCTTCAACACAGATGGCGCCTGCTTCTCGAGAGATTTTTCATACACCTTTAGAATCGGCGCCACTTCGTTATCCAGAAACTCGGTCACCTGCTCGGGAGCCCTGCCGATGAACGTGAAGGAATCCAAAATAGTATCCAGATGATTCAATATCGGTTCAAAATATGGATCACTCTTGATGCGTTCCACGAGATCGTTGTCCTTCCCCTTCTGTTTGACTTCAGCGGCGGCTTCTTGGGAGAGGACCCTGATCTTCTCGTGGCACACTTGCCTGTCTTGTCCGGCTTTCACCATTTCCATGATGATGTTCTCGGTCGACATGAACGGCAACTCCTGAGCGATGTGGCGCTCGATGACTTTCGGGTAAACGACGAGACCCTGACTGATGTTCAAGAGAGTCAGGAGAATGGCGTCGGCGGTGAGGAAAGCTTCCGCGAGGGTCAAACGCCTGTTGGCGGAGTCGTCCAATGTTCTCTCGAGCCACTGCGTGGCGTGGGTATTGGCCGCGTTTGAAAATAATGTAATCAAATGTCTCGAAAGAGCGCAACAGCGTTCCGCGCGCATCGGATTTCTCTTGTAAGCCATCGCGCTGGAACCGATTTGAGTCGATTCGAACGGTTCTTCGATCTCTTTTTGAGAAGCCAGCAGACGAAGATCGGAGCACATCTTATGCACGGTGGCGCCGAGACTCGAAAGTGCAGAAACACACTCGAGATCAACCTTCCTGGTGTAGGTTTGTCCGGTGACTTGGTAGCACCTGTCGAACCCGGCTAATTTTGCAACCATCGTATCGAGCTTCTTGACCGTAGAAGAGTCTCCTTGGAAGAGTTGCATGAAGGAAGCCTGGGTCCCTGTGGTTCCCTTGAGGCCGCGGAAACGGAGATCGGCCCTCGCGCGACTGATGGCTCTCTCGTCCATGAGCAGATCTTGGATCCACAGGCACGCTCGCTTGCCGACCGTGGTGAGTTGGGCCGGTTGAAGATGAGTGAAGCCGAGAGTCGGAAGGTTCCTAGAATGATATATTCATGATAAAATATGTCAAAGTCTAGAAATTAGATTAGCATTGTCTCCTCTAATTAAACAAAATAGTTAAATCCACGATTCGCTTTTCATCCTTCTCACCCTTTGACTATATCAAATACCATTCATCGAGAAAGACCTGTGCAAGATTGCAAATGACTAGTTCTAGCATCTTATTTAACATATTGGTGAAGTATTAAGATGAGCCCCTGGACAAAATTAAGATCTAACAAATTATGTTAACTAGAAATAATCCCTCAACAAATGATGGTAAATTACTAGTCATGAAAACTTTAGTTTATTTAAAAAATATATTATTTTTCAATTCCTCTTCTACCCCACTCCTGGACCAAATTTTTAGTACTCAGGGCCTACACAAAACAAAGACACCCTACTTCCCCTTTTATTTAAATCCGTTTTAAATAACTAAATATGAATCCCGAGCAACGCTAGTTTATTAAAAATAAACAAATAGCAAGTCGCACGACAATCATCTAGTGATTATCCTATTCCGGGGAGACCAGAAATATAACCCTATTTTTCATAGCTACTACCTAAAGAAATAGTATGAATTCTTTTTTTTTTAAATGACATCGCTCACTTGTACTCTTTGGCAAAGTCGGCCAGGCTCTTGATGACCCCCGCGATCCTCGGCAGCAGCAGGTCCAGCCCGTCCCTCAGGAGGATCAGGTCGGTGTTGTCCCCCACGAAGCAGGACGTGGCCCCGATGTGCAGGATGGGCGCGGCCAGGGGGCATTGCTCGGCCAGCAAGTGCACGTGCGCCATGACGTCATGTCTGGTCTGGCGCTCGTGCTCGGCGGCAGCTGCGAAGTCGATGTCGTGTATGTGCGCCTCCAACTGCTGGATCTGCTCGTCGGTTATGGCCAGGCCGAGTTCCTGGAATAAGGCAAACAATTGATCTACGAGGGCAAGTCAAAAATTATCTACGTTTTTCGTTCTACAATTTATTTACACAGACTTTACGGAAGCCAAGCTCTATGTGGATGGTTTGATGGGCAGAACCATGACTGATGTTCGAAGAACCTCATCGATGGTAACTCGCCTATTCGCTAGAACTCACGAGCGTGCTGAATCTTGTCCTCCGTGGTAGATGTTGGCGGGCGTCCTGCTCCTTCTTCGTGCGTCGCACTAGTCCGGCCGCTTTTAAACTTCTCGATACACAAAAATACACTTCTACGTGATGAAGCACTGTCCCCGTATTGTGATAAAAATCTACGATGAATTTCAGCCCTTTTCACACCCTCCGACCAGAAAAATCGGATCACTGCTAGTTGTTCCTACTTGGTGCAAACTGCTAGCGGAGCGGACATGTTTAAACTGTAATACCCGGACAGAAAATGACACGATTGGGATCAAATTTCGCAGTCGTACCAACTCTAAGCATGCGTGCACAGAAGCCAGTATGATATCCTTGAAGGTGTGTTATGGCGAAAGTGTAGATAATTTTTGACTCGCCATCGTATGTACTTCGTACTATATACTTTTGTACACCCCGAAATTAAAGAGATCTCGGACTTTTCTGAGAATTTATTGGGGTGTGGGTCTCCCGCTGGGGTTTGCTAGGGTGGACAATGTCGGAAAGAACGGGAGCTAGGGAACTTTCCGCCGGCTCTCCTTCGCGCCTTCTCGCAACTTGCCGACCTCGATACACAAATGTGACCCTCCCCTTTTGGGGGTGCATGACTCTCATAGCTTCTCTCTGTTTGCCTTCTGGAATAGAAATGAAAATGAACCTCACCTTGATACATTATGAATACTGTACGGACATGGCTTCGGTAAGATGATACCGGAGCCAACCGACATCATTAAATGACCAATTGACAACTAAATTGTTCATCCCTATTGTAGCCACTGTGTACATTAAAAATGTATATTCATAAGCTATGTAATAAAGAAAAACACAAACTGTAAACTGTGAAGGAAAGCCACAAGGTATAATTTAAGTAACTGACGGACCATAACTAATCGAGAATTAAAAATAATCACCTAATAAGCTCTGAAGATGTTGGCAAAGCAAACTGCAAACAGTGGAATCAAAGCCGAAGTGCACAACTCCTATAACGGTTCCGGTATAGGGAGTTGTGCACTCTTACGGGTTTCCTTCAAATTTGTGTCAAGTATCGTCAAATTCTAAATACAACTACCAGATACCAAAACACGGCCGATGTTTCCGTAATATTTGTACACCAATATTTTTCATTCAGTTTTGATAGCTGTTTGAATTTAGCGTGTTTGACATTTTTGTGAACATTAATAATATATATTATTATATTGTGAAGTTGTAATTGTTCAGAACATAGCTCTGTGATATTTTAAATACTAATTAAATGTATGGCTGTGTGCTGTAGCATAATCGGTTAGTGCACGTTCCCCGGATTGGAAGATATCCAGGGTCAATTTTGATATATATATATAGTTATATATTGACGTACTGTTATTGAATATATAAAAGAAAAAACATTCAAGTAATCTTAACCTAGAGATATTAAAAATATTTTATTTTGTGCCATGATCGCGTCTCACAGACCTGGCTATTTAAGTAAACATTAAACAGCTATAATGACACTACTAAAGCCGTCATCCAAAAAGTCACAGATGTAGAAGAAGAAGCGTAATATGATTATGAATTCTGCAGAACATCATATATAAATATTTTTTTTATTAATAGAAAAATAGACGTCGAAAAAATTTTCGGAGTTTATTCCGTCATAGTTAATAAAATAGGTAGCCAAATTTAAGCAGCAGTTGTTGTAGAGGTTGGCAAGTCGCTGAAGACGACCTTCGCAGTGGAAGATCATCGACCGCAGTAATTCTAGAATCATCAATAATGAATTGCACTTTCTGCGGAACGCCACTGGCTTCCAGTTGATGAGCCATTTGTTTACAAATACCGGTGGATCCGAAGCTGAAATCCGAAGGAGAATTAAGGAGAGTGACTAAGCTAAAAACAAGAAATGGCCAGGTCGTTCAGCGACCACTCCGCCAAAAATGTAAAACTTGTCTATTCGCCAGGAGGTCAAGATCTATGACAAGATCATCAGTCCACGCAGCCTGCAGAACGCTGTAGGAGACCGCGAAGAATAGAGGATTGTAAAGGTAACCACGGGAGTGAAATAACATCTAGGGCCACTACGCCCAGCAATATATAATAACTATACAGAGAGTGTGTGATTCCTTACAAGATGGGAGCATTAAATAAATGTCAGGATCATCACTCTCCGCAGCCTTGTACGCAGCAGAGGATTGGGAAGAATGAAGAAGAATAGATCAATGCAGCCACAGGACTGACATGACACATCCAGAATCACTACGCCCAGCAGAGAGAGAGAGTGAACCCGCAATACTTCCACATTGCATATTTTTGACTATACATTTTGTCATCCCAATTGGATGGTGTCTTATGTACACATAAAATCTACGCATTCTGCTCTGAGTAGGTGATAATCCTCGAACTACAGAACGACTTGCGCTTGGAGAAAGGTGTGCATAAGGTGAACATGTATTTTTTCTTAGCGTCGTCGTGTAATTACTTCGTGACGCATCGTTATCAGAGTAACGTTCAGGTGTGGCTCACGCCTTATCAGCGGGCGCGAGAGATAACTCGAGCCAGGAGCTGAAAAGCTCGCGTGGAACTCTCCAAAAGTTACACCAGGATGGCAAATCATGATCCAAGGTTAGAAGTAATTTGGGAACATAAAAATGAGGTACTTTGAGAGGATGTGGAAATAACCGATGGTCACTAGAATCTGCAAGAACGAAGAGTGACAGAACCATATCCAACAAGATAGATCGACCTGACCTCTTTTGCTATGAAAGTGGCACAGGCGCGATAGGAATGTAGATAAATATATAGTTTAGAACCGGAACTATTGATAATGTCGAAAATTTTACTTAACTTTTACAAAATTAAAAAAAGAAAAATTATTATTAAAATAAAACACAACGTTGTTTACGTTACACAACGCACAATTAAATATTAATTAAAACGTTTTCGACGCTTACTGCGTCATCGTCAGAAATAAACTAAAGTATAAACTAGAAGACAGACCTACTTTGAGAGCGTTGTTGGAGAGAGGGTAGTTTAGGTGAAAAGTGAAAATGGTTGCGGGCGGATCTAATGTGGACAAGAGAGATGTAATATAATAGGGGGTATTTGTATGTTAAGTACATTTTTATTGTTGATATTAATCTCTATATTTTTTAGAATGTCTAATTTTCTCCCCTTTCTGCAAACATATAGTACTTCTACATAATCATGGGCGAAATTGGGGAAATTCATCATGAAGATATTTTATACTTATTTTTACAATTACGTTACATAATATATATATATATATATATATATATATTTATATATTAGCAGAAGCGTTTCGCTAAACAGCTTAAGTTAATCAAATAACTCTAACAAATACTCAGACACATTTTTTAAATGATTTAAATATTATAATAACATGAAACACGCGTTGCCTGATGACGATTCATTGTAAATAAAAAATTAATAGTTAAATGATAAAATGTAAAAATTCGACGTGAAATTAAATGGTTAACATAGTAATCGGTAGCTCATTCTCCCGGAAAGAGAAAGTTGCGGGTTCGAGTCCCGGTGGTGACGCAATATTTTTTTCTGTTTGAATTTCTAAGTGATTCATTTAAATTGTTTAAATATCAAAGAACTATGTTCTGAAATTGTAACTTCACAATAAAAATGTGTTCTCATTAAAATGCGAATATATCCACCAAAATAATTAGCAAGATGAATGTTAACACCCACGGACAACTTCTGGAAGGTGGATGGTGAACAGAGACAAGACGAGACAAAAAGAGGAACTTAGTTCGCAAATATGAAAAAAGAAGACTTTTTTGCATATACAGTCGAACTCGGCTATAACGAGTACGAAGGGATCAGCTAAATTTGTTCATTGTAACCGTTACTCGTTACTAGTTATTATAAAAAATATTTAATATCCAATAAAATTAAAAGCAAGTCAAAAAAATCAAAAATCTATAATTGTATGAACAAAAATATTTTAAAGTAAATTACTACATTCAATCACATTATTTCTTAACAAAATTCAAAATACTGCTCAAACTTACTACTACTTATTACGCACACAAAATAAACACGCATTGCTTTTTTTTTCTAAGAATTCACAAACCTGAAAGGAATCGTAAACAATAAGGAACCTCGTCGGCAGACGCTGCTTTAGACCGTTAGTTTAGTTTTTAGACCGTGTAGTGTATTTTGTTCACTTGTTAACGATATTTTGGTACGTTATATCAGTGAAGCGAGCTCACTATAACCGTGCTCGATATAACTGACTTCGACTATGTATACCGTATAGTCTAGAGGGTCCAATTTTAGGTTGACCACCTGTAGAAGGGATTTGTTTAGTATTCGTGTACATCAAAGAGATATGTACGTGTTTACATTGAACATGTCCAGGGTGACGAAACTCCTATCCTCGTTATCTAATCTGCCACCACCTGCGATAAGGCCGCTCGAGGATGGCGACACGGCAGATACTCTCAGCGACTCGGTGAACAGGTGCGTCAAGCGTGAACTAGTTCCGGCACTCTAAGGGCTGATCTGCAAACAGTTTTAGCTAGAATCGATCGGGGAACCCACCCACACGAGCGTAGAAACGTATCAGTGAAGACAAGTGAACAGAAGAAGTCAAAATGGTGTCTGTACAAACGATAGGATCAATTGTAATCAAGATTGTTAAACTGGTGAGTTATTCAGTTTTACTAGTGTTTGAAGCGCGAAAGACGGACATGATTCAAATGTTATTATTCGGTTTTTCAATTTTCAAATTAGCATTGTTATCCAGAATAATCTAGCAGAAATTTCCAGTCAGAATAAAAGATCACGTATTTACTTAATTCGCATGCACACTCCAAAGTAATCTTCCACGTAACACAAAGCTGTCTAATGTTAGTAAAGTCTACTATTAATTCTGGCGTCTCCTATCGGACTACTCCATCGGTATTTGAGATTCCTTAAAAATAAATGGAACGATAGATGTATCAATTTGAAAAGTGTAACATATAGGATCGAAAAGTTGTCAAAAATACTGTGCGCTGTAGCATTCCCCGGATTGGAAAGAGAGCCAGCTTCGAATCCCGGCAGCAACAACAATATTTTTCGATAAAATTATATGTATATATATCTTTCTAATTAATATATTTAATGAGTATTAGTTTATTGTTGTGGGTGTGGTGTAATGATATTCTTCAAATTTTGCAACAGGGCCCATCTGAAGTACAGCATACGTGTAAATGACGATTATTGACAGCAGATCGATGATTGATAAAATGCGGGGTGCGGCCAGTGCGGCGATTAGATAGAGACGAGCTCACTTGCCACAAACTCGTCTGAAAAGAGACGCTAAATTAAATTCGTTTCAAAACATATATTCACATCATCACGACAAATTCATCAGGTTATTAGCGATGATGGAGACGTACATCACATCGCTGCACAACATGATACATGTCGATGGCTGTAAATGTTCATTGATAGCAGAAAAAACTTGTGTAAATAGCAATGTGTAAACTAGTGATGAGCTCAAAATCACGAACCGTGAGTCAATCATTTGTTCAATAGTTTCTTATTTAGGTCTACTCGTCAATGTCTCTAGCTTTATCCAGGATCTAGGGAACAGTATCTAGGGAACAGTAGAAGAGCCACGTAGAGAATAGGCGTCATCATCTTCTTCATTGGTCCCGCATGATTGAAAATCATGATGTTCATAGATCTCTTCATTGACTGCTTTACCAGTGTACGTCTCACACACCGGTATCCTACAGTTCTCAGCGCTGACACGAGCGCTGAAGAATGGAAGGATGATCTTCCTCCCTGGCCGTCTTTCAGCACCGTCAACCCCAAATCTCGAATTCTTAAAAGATGTTCGAAGAATAAGGGTAGATGTTATTTGAGGCAAATAGCATGTCTGTTATTCGTAACTGTCATCGTTACCGTCCACGGTGTCACGAAACATATCGAAGGCATCAATCAATCTTTGTTTTTTCTTCATCTTCAGGTCCATGTTTCAACTTAATATAGGTATAAAATAACGAATACCATTTGTACCGAGAATACTACATTTTCTAATTGTTATTTTAGACATACGTACCAAAAAAAGTGAGAACATCTCGTAACACACGAGTTATTTCAAAACATAATATTAATCAATTATAATTCTTAATGTAATTTTTTTTTTGCACAATATTTAGCAAATCAAAAATCATCAAAACACGCCATATTGCATAATCTACTGGGTTTAAATCTGGCTCGATGAAATTAACATTCTCACGACGAAGAAAGTTGATTGTATTTCTGGCTCTGTGTGAGATGGAGCTCCGTCCTGCTGTAATGTCTAGCTATACTCCAGACTTTGTTTTGAAACTCTTTGATCATTTTCCTAGCACCGCGACGTTTTTCAATTCGTAAATTTTTGATCAGAATACAGTTTTCTGGAGTGATTTTTGTCATTCTGGGCGTCAATTTGAAAAAAACCAAATATAAACAATGGAAAAATTAATAATCAAAGATGGCGACCGGAAATTATCGAAATAAAACGTAATATAGGTAAATGGGTTAGTAAACTATTTAAGCTACTGTTGATATAGTTAAACTAATGTTAATGTAATTATATCACATTTTACGAAATGTTCTCACTTTTTTGGGCCACCCTGTATGCATCGTGCAGCCTGAACATTGCAATATTTATAATAATACAAATAAAATCTGGACATATAAGTGCTAAAAATCCCAAAAAATTAACATTTTCGCAGCCCTTGAAATAGTTTCGTTTCGTGCATCACTTTTATTGTCAAAATTGTGACGTTTTGACTCACAACAGACCATCTTGAAATGTAAAGACCGCGTTGTGCGACAGAGGGAGAATATTTAAATTGAATCGTTATACACGAAATAGACGAGTTCGTTGCGGCAATGAGTCAGAACTGCTCGTGAACGAATCGTATCAGTTAAACAAACAAAAGGTGAATGTTTTCGTTTTATTCCACGTGGAGGGTGGGGAGAAATGACACCAATGAAGCACGTAAAAACGGAAAAAACACCAATAGAGTCCTGAAAATAAATATCAAAGAATGCTTGAAATTAAAATAAGAATATCTTTCACTCAACACGTGATTATCCATTATTTTTTCAGTCTCTTTTAAAGACGTTCCCAAAGAGCAGTCTTACTCAATCTTCAAGAAGATTCCCCCATACGTAAACTACTATGAATAAAATAAAAAACAGTTGAGGTACAGTGTACTTTTTCGCTTCCGCTCACATGCGCAGAAGTTCAAAAATCTCTCACTATTCAAACTATAAAAATAAACGTCAAAACCATTCAAAAGTAGCTAACTTTTAACATTTTTTATAACAAAACGAATACCGCTTGTTTTAGTTATTTTTACAGAAAAATATTCGTTAAATTTTCAATGAATGATTCTCAGTTTTCCAAAACAATGGTAAGAAAATTACTATTGCAATTCAATTAAACGTGCGCTACAACATCGATCGGGGTATGGTTCGTATGTTAAATATGCTCATTTTAATAGGCAATATTTACAAATTTACTACCGCAAGGACTATTGAAAAGTATTTTTACGTATAAAAGACACTCGTAAGTATGTGTATTCAAAGTTTCAAAAGGATTGTAAGAAAAGTGATTTTTTTAGGAACGTCCTTAAGAGTTTTTAAAAGTGTTCTTACATCGTAGATAGCCCCGGTATACATCACGAGATTTATTTTCACATTGTACTGCAAACACAATTTTTTGATTTGTATCACGACTAGTTTCGGGAAGAGCGGTTCTTCCCATCTGCAGGTGTATAAAAAAATTTATAAAAATTATATACATTTTTTTAATTAACGAAGTAACTGCCAAATCAATCAATAGTTTAATTCACATTTGAATCAAATCAAACAGAAGGCAATCAAGTCAATCGTTTTCTGAAATATTTTTGGGTGCGTTTCCGATCGATGTTTTGGATCCCATTGCAGGGTCCACAATCCAGACTGTTATCGCTGATGCATCGGTGATCAGAAACACATGGCAGAATGGCCCAATAAAACAATTTTTTTGTCTAGACACGTAAGTTTTTGAAGGGCTGTGGAATACATGAGAACATTCTAATCTAAGTTATTTCTCCATTCTCATGTTTAAACTACATCAGATTCAACGATACCGGCTGCCAGAACAATACATACATTCACATATTTTCAGTATCAGATGAACTTAGCACACGGGGCTTTTTCCGATAACAAATAATAGACTATATATAAATATATGTTAAAAAAATACTTCAAATAAGTAAGTCCAAGAACACACAATTATTGGATTTTCACCTACAAAGACACTCTTATTAAATAAATAATACATATCTCATAGAGACGAAACTATTTTTTATTATATTTAATGGAAAGATACGGAAGTATGGTATGTATAAAATTGAAAAATTGATTTTTCAGACGTATTCTAGTATGTGTTAAAAACATTTTACAGATATATAATATTGCTTTAAATAATTTCAAAAAATAATTAGATTTTCATTGGGACATCTAAGTGTTTCCACATAGTAACATTGATTAATGGGTGAGGATGGTGAACGTTATATTTGTACAAAGTGATCACTTAAGCTAGCCGAAGACAGAGGTTGTAAACCCTGTAATAACCCGTATTTCAGTATATTTTCCGTTAAATATTGATTAAAAATAGCTTATTTATGGTTTAAAATTTTAAATGGTTTAAAAAACATGGTGTCACAAATAGTGTGCCGGCCGCGTAGTCGACTTATATAGTGCAATCGCATACGTGTGTGCCGACCGCTGGGTAAAGATTAATCTAGAAACATGACAACAACAACAGCACGCATGCGATAACAATTTGAACAGTCGAAAAATACGTTAATTGACTGTTTCTCATAAACTTGTCTACGGCAAAAGTTTGCTTTGCGTCAGCACAATACCCTTATCAGACGACCGCGTTTTCCCAAAGGAATGGCTGACAAATGTGGCCTCGTAATTAAAATGGTTCAATGTTCCTTATGAGGAGATGAATAGAAATTAGATACTTCCGTGTGGGCGCTTTTTGATATCCATAAATGTAAAGAACAAATAGATATTGTTACAGATACGGAAACTGCTTGTATACTCGATGAAAGGGTTCACCTGTGCGTTTATGGTATTTTGAGTCATTACTCCAGTTTAACACTAAACAAACACTTCTCGTGCTTTATCCGTTCAATGGACGTTGGCTATCATCACCGTGCATCATGTATGTGTGTAAAAGTTCTTCATGTATGATGTTCTTCTTCTCGCATCATGAAATACAAGATCTAATACTTCTCTGGATGCCGCATCGCATGCCCGAGATATTGAAATTTTCGAATTTTTATTGTTTCAAATATTTACATTACACATTCTTACTGTGAAGTTGTAATATAAAATCAATTTCATCGAAAAATATTGTTGTTGCGCCACCGGGATTCGAACTTGGATATCTTTCCAAACTATATTATTCAACTATGGCTTTCGAATAATGGAACGATACATGTATTAATTTGAAAAAGTGTAACATATAGGTTCGAAAATTTGCCGTCAAAAATAATGTCGCTGTAGCATAGTTGGATAATGCACCTTCCCCGGTTTGGAAATAGAAAGTCGAAATCCTTCCCCTTACCGAGTGACTTAGTCATTTAATAGTAGGAAGTGCAATTTACTTTATCACATTGTTTACGGTCGGTACACGAGCAGTGACTCAACTGAATACTATGCGGTAATTCTAATTCAAGGAGCCTAATTATGCTCTTTGAATCATTTCGATGGTTCATTGTATTATGATTGTGGTTCACTTAAACCATTGGTAATACCTGAATACAGTTTTACAGGCTTGAATCATCCACCAAATTATTTAAGAACAACCTAATTCTTGTTTCGAACGGCGGACTACGCACTACTGAGGCGACTTATACTAATATATTATATATATAATATATTATAGATATTTTATTTAATTCTTAACATAGTGCATAAAAAATTAAATCCTTCCAAGTTTTGGATATAAGAAAACTGTTTACCAAAGCAATCTAAAATTATCATTTTTTTAATTAACTTTCCTTCCACGATCCGATCCGAAGGAAACCAGGAGCAAAGCCTTAGGATACTTTTCAGTGCCAAAATTTAATACCAAATTCGCTTGACGGATTTTCTTATTTTGTGCGTCGCGAATATTTAACAAATTACCACTAGACCTTAAAGGGTCTAAAGTGATTAACGACTTCAAACTAAAAATAATAAAATGGGTGCTTGATGTGGGTAGAAAGCAAAATGAATCTAATTTGTCATTTGTGCTAACCTAACTACCAACACATTTTTGTCTCCAACTTTTGTATATTACAGACAATAATAATTTTATAACTTTTTTTCAACAATATTTTATAACTTCAGATTGTACTTTTTTCACATAACTTTTTATAACTTACTAACATTATACTTACTTACCTCTAAACAATTACAACTTTTAAAAACTGTAAAGGTAATTACTTTCTAGTAAAGTTTATTTTTTCTTTATTTTTTCATATGTACTATTTATGCTCTAATATAAACAAGATTAAAGTCTTTTATTTTACTAAAACTTATCTTTTATATAATTTGGTCAGTTTCATTTTAAATCTATTCAATTTCTCCTTCTTATGTTTACTAGCATTTCATTAAAAAATTTCATCGCACTATACATCATCGGTTTCTAAGATTTGGCCTTCTTCCTGAATGGCAGTTTCAGTCTATCCCTTCCTCTTGTACGACGCTCGTGCTCATGTCGCTTTGCATCAATTTTTCATGTAAATTCTGCTGATATTTTATAAGAATTGCTCAATAAGAAAATATCATACATTGTAAATAAATACCATTATAATAAAATATATTTTCTGCTTAAAGGTCATCATATTCAGATCTTTCAGTATTGCACTGATCCGAGTATTTTAACGATATCGTTTATATAGATAATGAAAATGATATGTCCAAGTTACACCAGTAGGTATACCAGAAAGTATTTTCGATAGAAACGGAAAGATAGAGAAAGATATCGAAAGGAGGGTGACTGCAAGGAACGGCGCTTTAGTATGGTATGTTATGACAAGTTCCCATTAGCTATAATACCATTATCAACTGAGGCAAAACTAGCGGTTCACAATGGAGTCCCGGTACCGACACTTATGTATAGAAGTCTGTGTCTTGAGCTGGCAGAAGAGGAATGAAAATAGACTGAATGCAGTGGAAATAAGATCACTTAAGCGTACATGTGGCAGATCTATTTATGAAAGAGTAAACAATGGTAAGAAAGATATATGATACGAGTGTCGATGGCACGAAGTAGTCTGCGGAAGACTTGGCACGACCAGGTAAACCAAATACTGGAGGATGGTTCTGTTAGAAGCTTCAATATATGTAAGTATTATCAGAAAGTAATTTTCAAAAGCGATCAGCTTCAAACTTTTTTTTTTTTTTTACTGGCAATGCAAAAGATGACGTTATATTTGAAAATCTTCTCAATATACGATTAATTACAAATCTAGACAGGTTTACATTCAAACAGCTGAATCTTCGCTTCAGACTCTAAATAGTCTAATAAAAAATGGTCTTGATACTCGAAGTTTTTATTTTTTTTAATTCAATACACAATTTGACAACAATAAAATATTTCAATAATTCGATACAATCGCACAACTACGAGATTTTTAAAATGCTCATATCTCTGGCACGCTTGAGATTTGGCACGTGCGGCTCGAACATTAAAGTGTGGATAAATAAAATAATTCTTATATTTTTATTACTTTTTAAAAACGCCGATAGGTGGCCAAAAGTCCTTCAGCGCCTACGACTCGGTAATCTTCTGGTGAGTAACTTGGAATGCGAGCGGTACCTATTAATGTATGAATTCACATTATGTACATTACATCGAATTATCAATACGAGCGTCATATTTTTAGAATTTGATGACGTCACATCGTCTATTAATTGATGGTCCACCCAATGTAGGTAAAATCGCTGCGATACGACAACTTTGCACGTGCGTTACAACTGCGAGTGTGTAATAAAAATTCCAGAAAAAACATTACCGTATCAGTATATAGCTACTGGTAAGGCCTGGTTTGACCACATTATTAATGTTTTAGATGCCACGAGCGCGTTAACACGCCAGACTTTGTATACAATAAAAAGTGTTTCCTCGAAGAACCAGACGTGAATTTGTCAATACGGGGCGATGCCGATCGTCACTTTAGTGGCAGAGCGTACGCTGGCCGAGTTAGACGTGTTTAGTACATTTACTACATTAATTATTTCTAATTGACGCGAGGGTATTGGCTGCCCGCAAGGCCTAGCTGCAGCATCCGGCCGGCCAGGGAAGATATGTATAATGAAGTTAATTAATCGTTTTATCCGAGCGGCTTTGGTGATGAGGTGACAGCTGGTCGCAGACCCTGGGTCAAGTGGTCCACACCGGCCGGGGTCAGCCGGCGTGACCCCGCTGGTCAGGGAAGTAACGCACGAGAAACAGTCGGAGTCCACGGTAGTCAATGAAAGAAATAATTAGGGCCTGTTGTTGGTTACCAAAGTAAAATTTCTTACTATAACGGGTTGTTCGATCGTTTTAAAAATATTTACAGAAAGTTCATGCAATATTAAACTAATTTTACCCTTCATTATTGGATGGTAAAACCGTAAATCACTTGACACATTGATACTTTAAAAGTTGCACTATAAGACAGTGAATCATTCAGTATTCCGCTATTTTAGTGATTAGAATTCGTCCGATAATAATCTCGCTGTTGAATTTATATTAGCACATGGACCGAAAATTTTTCGCCAGTATAGTGACAGATTTCGAATGCAACGGCGAATAAAGCCGCGGATAAAGATAAATAAATCAAATTTGACTAAATTCTCAGGTATTTGATGATTATTCGCCTCGCCATACTATTATTAGGCGAGATTTGACGTTCGAACAACCCGCGAATATTTTTTATTATAGAGGATGGTAAAAAGTTACTATGGTAAAAATTTACCACTGATGAAATAACAGGCCCGTAGTTTTTAAATGTTTAACATGCGTTACTAAACAAACTTCTCCTATATTAGCAAAATTACTTTGTGGTCATATATTATATAAATACATTATTTAAACCACTATTTATCGATTATTCAACATGTTTCGATATCTATGGTATCTTCTTCAGGAAACAATGTATATTATATTAAAATTTAAAATATAAGCATAGATAAAAACAAATCTAAAAGGTGACTATTTGCAAAGAGGATTTGGTTATTTATTATATTTATCTTGCTATTTACACATTTTCTTATTTCTCAAAATTTTAATCTCTAAATAGCAACAACTATTCTGAATTCGCCAATCACCTTTTGGAAACAAACCATTCTTTTGAAATTATACATACAAGTAGTAGGGGTTTTCAGTTAGATAAATTTTAGTATACCATAGTTATCGAAACATGTTGAATAATCAATAAGTAGTGGTTTAAAAAATATATAATTTGTGTAATTATGATTTTTAACTTTAAAAAAAATTCTCTCTCAGTGATGTGGTCATGACTGAGCATCGCGGTCCTCTATTCTGTTTCCACAGCGGGAACTGCTAGTCTACACTCTTCACTATCTTGGACCTTGTGTAGCGAGACTCCGGTCATGTCTCAAACTTTATCTATCCATCTTATTGGACATCGACCTCTCCCCTTCCACCCATTTGTAAAGGGTATTTTTTTTAGATTATTTTTAGATTTGGAAACTCTTTTTCCAGCGACAGCCAATTTGACAGCTGACAGCTGATTTGTGCTCAATTTGGTTTGCCATTTCACTATTTCGACGTAGCATAGTTGGTAATGCATCTTTCTCGGATTGGAAAAGAGATCCAGATTCGAATCCCGGTAGCACAACAACAATATTTTTCGATAAAATTGATTTTATATATATATATATCTTTATAATTAATATTTAAACACAGACCTATGTTCTGAATAATTACAACTTTACAATGGGAATGTGATATTAATAATAAAATATTAATATTTATCCGACTTTAAAATGGAAAAAGTGTCCATGTACATTGAGTGTACAGCACCGGAACGCGCGTTTTTATTTTGGCACCGTAAGGGAAAGGTTAAAATGAATTACGTATTTTATATCAATATGTTGGGTCAGGGATGAGGCGAAAATGAAAGGATTTCTTTTAATTGATTTTTGATTTAATAAAGGCCTAAAAGCACTATTTTGTCATTTTTATGAAACTAATATGATATCACAGGAAACAAGAAATCATTTTTGTTATTATTATTTGTTAAATAAACCACGTAGTATTGATATTACTAGTTATTTTTATATTTTTTTCTAAAAAGTTTGATCAGTCATATAATAATTTTAACATCACCATAACATAGAATATGTAGAACAATACAAATAGAGCGTTAGAAAATTGTGTAACATTTCTAACGATACCTTACGTTTTATTTCAACCATTTCGGGTACAGGGATCGATACCAGGCGCATTCGAAACATTTTGAAATCAACAAGATCCCGCTAAACGATCGCATGCTAATCTAGCGCTCTGCCATCTTACCCCCGTATACAGTGTTGTCAAATTGGTATAAAATTATGATTTTTTTGTGATAGAATTCAATTACATTGATTTATATTATATGGTTTATAATTCATTCTAAACGTCGATTTTAATATATATTTTGGATTTTATTTGAAAAATAGTTACACATTAAAAATTTACATTACACCTAATTACACCATGTGATTGTAACTTACATAAATTTTATATATGATTTTATTAACGTACAGATATTTATTTACAATAATTGCGAAATATTTCAATAATTTTGCACAGGATTTGGTGATATGTTGATTTTCGCGGAAAATTGTTTAGCGACTGAATATCAAATCAAATATATTATGAACATTAAAGTAGATTAACAATATTAATATTACTTTTAAAATTAGCAATATTAACTTTGTGGTAAAAAATTATATTTTTTATTTATTCAATCTAAAATGGTATTTTTCGAAACCGGTAGATGTATTTAAACTCAATTCAGTGGTTAATAAAACAAAGATAATAAATGAAAAATATTAATATTACTTTTAAAATTAGCAATATTTGATATATATATATATATATATAATACCATTTGATAGAAAATGGTCATGGTTTTGATACAAAATTGGGATTGTCAATTTTGCATATAAACGGTGTAGGTCACAAATTAAATGATTTGGAATCGTTGGAGATAAATAAAGCGTGTAAAACTAATCAAAAAATTATAAACAACCAACTGAATTTAACTACGAGTCGCATTCTAAAATTTTTCCCTAAAAATTATTCGAGTAAATTTGTATTAAGTGACAATTTGAGTTAGGTACTAAATTTATTTTTTAAATTATTATTGTTTTTTTTTAAATAGATTCTGGTAGAGAAACAATAGTATATTTTTTTAGTTAGTTATGACATCTTGAAGAAGAAAATGGTATTTTTCGAAACCGGTAGATGTAAATATTTAAACTCAATTAAGTGGTTAATAAAACAAAGATGACAAATAAAAATATAATATTCTTCCTTCGACCTTTCTATCAGTACTTCTATATATTTAAAAATAAATACAAAACTGAGATGCATGTCTCTGCCCTACATTTGACTATTTTTGGTTTATATAATTATTTTACTCCGTTGAATATACAAGCTAATATACATGAATAATGGTCGATATCGCAAATAATAATATCGATTTATATTTCGCGTTATAGCGACTCTGATAAGATATCGCCAAAACTATTCAAAGATAACATATTTTGATAAAAAAAACCTAACTTTCGTTGCAATCTGAAAAAACATGACTCACAATACGGCAAGTGGAGGAAATATTGAATGATGACGTCATCGTAAAGGAAGGGATAAAACGAGGAGTACGAATATATTATTGATAGAATCGACGTTAACTTTGTAGAGTTTCATCATAATGGATGGATATAAATGAAGCAATGTTATTACTCTACTTGAGTTTATTAGTACTACTCGAGTTTCGAGAGAAATAGTAACTCTCATCGACAGGTGAAATATTAACTAACTACACATAAATATAGGAGACAAGGCTTAGGTATAAGTACTGACAGATGGAAGGGGAGGGGGCGGAGTTATTGGTGGATACTCCTATATTTATGTACAATTAGTTTAATACTTCACCTGTCTATGAGACCACCGATGGAGATTATTTAAATTGTGTTATTTTCCACACATAGATTTAAAAAAAATTAACAAAGTACAATTTCATGTAATAATATATATTTTAAATAAATATTAAAATTACAAAAGTTATATGCATTTTCCATCAGTCAATCCAAGTTGGCCCACCTGTATAAGATCGTTGATGCGGGTATTTATTTTCGAAATATGTAAGAAAAAACTTTTTCTATGCAGGGTTGGTACATACTATTTTTTTTTTCTCATAAGCTGCGTAATGCTCTCATAAGTTGCCAATTTGAAATAATATCAGTTCGGATGCAAATATGGTGTCGTGTATCCTTATATCAATTGTATGTCTTAATTCTCTCTGTTAATAATACAGATACATAATTTATTGTCTTAGTTTTCTCTGTTAACAATACGAATACACGATTTGTTCTCTTTGTTCTCTTCACCGGCAATACCAATACATGATATATTGTCATTGTTTTCTCTGACTACAATACCATTACACGATTTATTATCTTTAAACAATACCAATATAAAATTTGTTGTCTTTATTAACTCTGTCAATAATAACAACAAACGACGAAAATTAACGAAACTCGAAAAAATTCATTTTGTTGGATTTCACGATTTTTTAAAGATATCCGGTATGAATCCTGGCCTCTTCAAGAACACTCCGCCACCCTATGGGTCTTCTTTCAGGCATGTAGCCATTTCGGGGGTTGCACTTTATACGGCCTAGTCATTGAAGCCTTCTCACGTCTACGTTACAGTCCATTTTCTTTGACATCTCCTAAAACTCCTTCATTCAAATACATCTGCGGTTGGTTCACCTTTGTTTGCAAGAGTTCATATTTTTGACTTTGTAGAGTTAGATAAGCGCTGGTCTTATCGTAGATTTATATCGGAGCTTATTTCTGGACGTCATGTTCGGACTTCAACTGCTTTTGTATTACGTTCTAACATGGCCAGCAATTATTCATTATATTTGGACTTGGTCTAATTTAGATCTAATTATTTCATAATGCCGGTTACGGTCCGGTCTCGGCGCAAGTATCCATCGAATAAATAGCCAGAAAACTAATGAAGAAGTTGACTCACAGCTTCCTGGGCGGGACTCTCTCGAGCGCGTGGGCAGCGCGCGGTAGGGAATTTAAATTACACTAATTCGATGAGTTCATCCTTCTGAACACTTGTTGATTTAGAGGAATGTTCATTTGTGAAGGGAGACTAACATTATTTGGTCACAATGACAGTACCTTTATCCTCTCTGTGCCGTTGGTCGCTGCTGTCATCGGTGAGTGATTAGCGAATCCAATTTTAGGATTTCAGTTCGATTTTGATCTCCTGAGATCAGTCCAGTGATTAGAAAATGCTATTGGCTCAAATGAACAAATAGGCACAATTGAGATCAACCCTGCAACAACACTATATATCGTTTATGGGTAGATGTGATTTATGAATGTCACAACGTTGTATATCTTCTTGGGCATCCAATGTCAACATTAAACATTCTTATTCGTAATGTATTTTTTTTTTCACAATAATTAGCTAATCATAAATCATTAAAACATTCCATATTTCATAATCTGAGCTGTTCAGTGGTCACGTGCCTGGCTCGATCAAATTAACATTCTCACGACGAAGAAAGCTGATTGTATATCTGGCTGTGTGAGATGGAGCTCCGTTCTGCTGTAATGTCTATCTATACTTCAGGCATTGTTTTGAAATTGTTTGATCATTTTCCTAGCACCCCAAGGTTCTTCAATTCGCATATTGTTGATCAGAATAGGGTCATCTTCTGTTCAACAATTCTGGGCGACAATTTTAAGAAATCAAATATAAACAATGGGAAAATTACTCGTAATAATCAAAGATGTCGACCGAAAATCGTCGAAACAAAACGTAATATAGATAAACAGGTAAGTAAGTAAATTAGTAAACTATTTAAGCTATTGTTGATATAAACTAATTTTGATCTAATTATATCACATTTTACGAATTGTTCTAACTTTTTTTGGTCCACCCTGTATATGTTACTCTACATATCATCCAATATGACCCGATGTTTCGTCTATCTATCAACATTGGTAAAAACGATATACAGTGTTGTTGCTGGGGAGGGGTCTTAATTTATATAAGATATAACGTAAATAATAATGCAAGATTGCCATATAACAAATTGAATGTGAAATAATTTTCTTATTATGAATAATTGATTGTTTCAAAATTTAGTGTTAATCTAATTGTGGTACTCGAGCAACTTACTGCACAGCCTCCACATTTTTTTAATATGATTTTGTCCTTTGTATTATTTCAGTGGCGTGTACAGGAATATATTACAATATTTCCCCGGTTATAAGACGCTATTGATTATCTTATTTTTATACATCAATAATAAAAAATTAAAAAATTACTTATGTAAACTTTATTATAATAGACGAAGTCACACAATCACAATAAAAAGAATTTAAAAATATGGATATTATTTATGTTATTAATGAGAACATATTCTTATTGTGAAGTTGTAATTATTCAGTTGTATATCTTTCTAATTAATTTAATGTCTCGTTAAAGCACTGTGTCGGTGTAGCATAATCGGTTAATGCACGTCGTCTGGATTGGAAGAGATCCAGTTTCGATTACCGGTAGTAACAACAATATTTTTCGATAAAATTGATTTTATATGTATATCTTTCTAATTAATACATTTAATTCGTATTATATTATTTTTGTAATATTTGTCTGAAATTTCTTCAGATTCAGTGTCAGCTTTTTTTAATCATTATTCGACTCAGTTCTACTACTAATCAGTAATGATCTGCAGAATTTTACGACCATTATAAGACGCCATCGATTATAAGACGCACCCCGAATTCAGAGACATTATAATTATATTATATCATATATCGTCTTATTAATTACAGGTGCTGAATTTAATAATCCTGATCCTCTACCGCACTGGGTACTCCGGCCAGTTCCTGGGGGTTGGTGGAACATGGAACCTCAACGAGGAGAAGAACCCTGACGCGGAGATCGTGGCTTCGGGAGTGTTCGTAGGGTATTTCATCTATACGGCAGTGCAGCTGATCGGCTTCTGCTTCGGGACCACGGCAGGCAAGAAGTTAGTATGAAACCAAGAAGCGTACAAGCATACAACACAGGAAGAACTCAGGAAGGAAGAACAGAAAGAAGGACACTCACAACAATCTGGATTCTGCAAACATCTCCAAGGATATGGACTGTATATTTTAACTTACTATTTCGTCAAAGGTTCCGACACAGTATGGACGCGAAATTGTAATACATGATCCATCAAAATATAGTTTAGATTTAAGGAATCTACCAGGGATCTCTCGTTTCCATTTCTTGAGACGAGAGACCAGATATAGAAAGAACCACTTACTTCTTCGTAGTCATCAAGAACATTAGTTTTCGACGTTTGGTCAAAGCGATGTAATTAAATTAATTAATTAATCAAATATTTATTGTTTCGTTTTCAGGCAGCTTACGGAGGTGATCATGAATTTCATGGGAATATTCCTGTGGATTGCTGTAGGAGGAACTGCTCTGCACTACTGGCACGGGTACCAGGGCGAGCAGCACTTCAAGCACGTCTACACCGAACGTCAGGTCGGTACAACAATGCACTAATATTTACTATGTGTGTGTACGAAGGTTTTTCACATCTCCAACTCTATAGACCTACCAAACCGAGGTGACGTATTGGCTATCCTATTGCGACGGCTCTTCAAACTGACTACAAACAAAGATGAAAGAGTATTGTAAAAGTCATCAACATGTTGAGGAGGCAAACCACTGGAGACGAAGACGAAGTTCTTAAAAAACTGTAAAAGTTTCAGTCTAAAATGTTACAAAAATTATTGGATACATGCAATCTCGAGTCAATTTATTAATAATGAAGAGATAAACTGCGATTGTGATACTATAATTGTGTGATTGAGGTTCGTGAATGTAACAGTGATTGGTAACTGATTATTCGTAATTTGATGAACATTAGTACATCGAGAAACGATTTTAAAAACTAAACCTCTAACCTTTCAGTCATAGTTGTCAATTATTATCATAATAGGGCTATTACTATTCAGTGAAATAATTTTGGTGTAGACATTTGGGTTTTAATATGAATAAAAATAACGTGAATAGAAAACAATTATGTAATGATGTTTAAACAGCAAAATCTCGTTTCTTGAACCAGATTCCTCGGGCGGTAGCTACTGGAGCACGTGACGGTTTACAGTTATTTTGAGTCCTAATGGACTGATTTTGAAAAAGTCTTTTGTTCAATCAATATTAAAAAAATATTATCAGATGTAATACCAAAATCAGTCGTCATTTTTTTCACCCCAAACTAACAAAGATTTAAAATCTATTAATGCAGGACTCTCCAATCCAATGTCCATTCATGTTTTTTAAAAGTGTATATCTACTATGTGAATAAATGTAATAATTCTATATATTTTGGCAACAGGTCGGTCTCGCCGTCGGATCATTGTGCGTCTTCCAAGGAGCCATCTACCTCCTGGACACGGTGCTGTCTCTCATCCACTACTCCAAGGACATGTGAACACGAAGAGACGCAGAGACGAAGAATGACATCATCTTCATCATCAATCAGTCACCATCTCCAATTCATTCCTAACCATAATCTACTTGATAAGAGTAATTACAAAACGAACATCAAGTTACAATACTTGATGAAATGTTTCACAAAAAAAATAAAAATACAAATTGAATATTATTATTTTTTATTGTGTTTTTCAAAATATTATTAAATAAAGAAAAAAATGTAGAAATTTAATTCTTTATTTGTGCGACTGTTTTTCAAAAAGATAACACTTTCTTCCCGTGCGGTCCCGCCTGTACACCGAAAAGCGTCACACTGTAGTGACTCGATGTGACTTTAAATTACCTCGAGTAGATTTACACCTAAGTTGTTTACAGTATATGAAAGTGTTTCGAAGTATATTATCTGTTGGGTATCTTATCGCAAAACGCGCAGTACATAGTACAACATTTTTGATATCTTCTTTATAATATATTACAAGAAATGAAGAACTTCAGTGGCGTAGCAATTAATTACCGGGCCCCCGGGAACCGACGAATTTTTTTCATATCCTTATTCGTTCAACGGACGTTGGCTATCGTCACTTTGTTGACAATTTAGAATCATTAGAAATAAATAAAGCGTATAAAATATACATATGTAATGTTGCGATAAATTCTAACATTGTTGTCTAGACACGTGTTCTTTGGTGTAAATATTAGTGAACGCTGGCATGTCGCCGAAAACGGTGCGGCGTGTCACCTCTGACGCGCGTGTCATATGTCAGCCATCACTCCCTTATGTTCTTCAGTCATGATGTTCTCCTACTTCCAGGCCCCCGACTTTCCCTACATTATGAGGTGCAAGACCTCACACTCCCCTAGATGTCTCATCACATGTCTTTGAAATTTTCAAATTTTTATTGTTTAAAATATACAGGTGGCCCAAAAAAGTGAGATCATCTCGTAACACTTGAGTTATTTCAAAACATAATATCATATATATTAAAATAATAGACCCTATTTCGCGATGTTTATATGTTTATATGTAACCGATTTTGTCACACACGTTTTGGTTAATATCTCGCTTATTAGGCGTTCTATCCGCATTCTGATATTTATCCCAGACGTCCGAAGGTTGACTGAGTCTTTACATCTTTTTCTTTTTATTCTTCTTTTTCTCCTCTATTTGTTACAACTGTTTTAGTTTGGTGATTTTTGGAAATTTTAACTTTTTAATTAGCCTAACTTTTTTTTCATTCGCTTATAACTCTGCGAGTTTAAGAGCTAAAATCATTTTAATATTTTTTGGCAATTGCCACCGATGAGTAGTATCGTTACACACTTTTTTTTAAATTCTTCGTCTTCTAATTTTCTTATGAAACCTGATTTAGTGAAATTTCGTATTTTTCAGCTTTTCTCTGCGAATTTACGACCAAAATATAATTTTATTACATCTGTGCATACATCACAATGGAATATAATTTATTTTCGTATTTGTTAGCTTCTATCGTTTAAAATTCACCTTTAAAATCTAAAAAACGCGTAATTTTTATATGAAAAATCGACGTACCTACCTACATACAAATGAAAGAAAATGAAAAAAAAGAAAAACCTTGATATTTTCTTAATAAACGCAACACTTCATATTTTCAAGCAGCAACCGTGGGCTGTAATTGGTCAATACCCTCATTGGTTACATTTCATACATGGCTGCCTGAAAATTAAATAAACAGCTGTTTTACCTGTCATTATTGCAGTGCGTAATTTTCGCGCAATTTTTTTTTTGACGTTTCAAATGTATGACTTTATTTCGACTCGGCATTGTAATAAACAGCTGTTGATTTTCGCGCATTTTTTTATGTCAGGTATCGACATCCAGATTTCACAGCTTGCAATAGTCATAGATATTTTATATTTTCCCGCACAAGATAAAATTGATGTTTTCACTCCGGAATTCGGTTAATTGTGGTGAAATACATACAATTTTTCTATACGTTTTTTTCGATTTTTATAGGTTAGGTCTAGAATGACACAATGATGATTTTTTAAATGCGTCATTGAATTAATTATTATTTCGCAGTTGTACACGTGACTTAAGTACGTCTGCCTTACTACAGACCGGTCGAAGGAGTTAGTTCTTTTACGCGTCTGTTATTCAATATTTAAATTGAATACTTCTGGTGATAGATAAACCTGTAACTTACTTACTTACCTATCATCGCGCCGTTTCCTCGCGGGGGTAGGCAGAGGATAGAGCGCCATACTCTTCTGTCCTGACACATAATTCTCGCTCATCCACATTCATACATCTTCTCATACAAGCTCGATGAGTGATGGATTATTATTCTTCTCTTTTATTTTTCTTCTTCTTTTCCTTTCAAATCACTTTTTATGATTTTATCAATGAGTATTAACAAAATGTTTGTTTTTTTTAAAACCTGGAATGATGGGTTGGTTGTGTATATCGGCTCTGTTTTTTACAATTTTAGGATGCCGAGAATAGTGGTATTTTTTTACGTGGTAAGTAATCTAACCTAACCTTTCTCAAAGATCAACACGCCTTTGACCATCTCGGGTTGTTAGTTGTGTACGTCGGCTCTGTCGCTTTTGAAAAATCGACGTACCTACCTACATACGAATAAAATGTAGAACATTTTTTTCAGACTTATTAATCAAACGCAACCGTCTATATTTCAAGCGATAATCGAAGATTCTTATTGGAGGAGCTCTGATTCGTTGATTTAAAAAATGGCCGCCTGAAAACTGTGAATGATCAGCTGTTTTACCTGTGCCATAATTTTAGCGCGCTTTTTTGACGTTTTAAATTTTCACAAAATGGTCGCTGAATAAACATCTGTTTTATGTCATTCAATTTAACCTTAAGCTATGACTTTGACGTTTCTGGTCAGCCATGTTTTTTTTGAGCCATGAAATGAATTCGATAGAGGTTAGTAAGATGTCGAAATGATTTTTGGGAAACGTGTAAAAATTGTACACGTGGTTAATAGGAATTTGGTTAATTATGGTGAAGTCATACATTATACTTAGAAAAATTTTCTGTACGTTTTTTTGGATTTTTATAGGTTATGTCTAGAATGACACAATGATGATTTTTTAAAAGCGTAATTGAATTAATTATTATTTCGCAGTTGTACACGTGACTTAAATATGCCTGTCTTACTACAGACCGGTCGAAGGAGTTAGTTCTTTTACGCGTCTGTTATTCAATATTTAAATAGAACAGTTCTGGAGATAGATAAACCCGTAACTTACTTACCATCACACCGTTTCCGGGGTAGGCAGAGAGGATAGAGCGCCACACTCTTCTGTCCTGACACATAATTCTCGCCTCAACCACATTCATACATCTTCTCATACAAGCTCCATGAATGATGGATTATTATTCTTCTTTTTTATTTTTCTTCTTCTTTTTCTGTCAAATCACTTTTTATGGTTTTATCAATGAGTATTAACAAAATGTTTGTTTTTATTAAAACCTGGAGAGATGGGTTGATGGTTGTATATGTCAGCCCTGTTTTTTACAATTTTAGGATGCCGAGAATAGTGGTGTTTTTTTTTTTACGTGGTTAGTAATCTTACCTAACGCTTCTCAAAGATCAACAGGCCTTTGACCCTTTTGGGTTGTTAGTTGTGTACGTCGGGTCTATTTTTTACAATTTTGGGATACCGAGAAGTGGTATTTTTTTTAGGTGCACGGGGTGAGTCTGTGTAGCTCCTGCACAATTTCTTCACCACCCCTTAGGTTGTTAGCTATGTACGTCGGTTCTGTTTCTTCCAATTCTGGGATACCGAGAAAAGTGTTTTTTTTTTTTGTTGGGTGAGATTGAAAACAGAGTACTGCGTCTCTGCAGGATACGTCTGCTACCGTGCGGTAGCTGTGCGGGCATGCTAGTAATTAATTATAATTCTTAATGTAATTTTTTTGCACGATATTTAGCTAATCAGAAATCATCTTCCATGTATCATCCTCGTGTCAATAAAGCGCTGCCCCAGATTTCTCCATTCCTCAATTATTACCAACTTGAACTGATCAACTGTGGTGAATTTTCGCCAAAGGTAGACTTTATCTTGTAAAAGACTCCATATTGCATAATCTACTGGGTAAATTAAATCTGGGTTGTTCGGTGGCCACATGCCTGACTCCTCGATGAAATTAATATTTTCACGACGACGAAAGTTGATTGTATTTCTGGCTGTGTGAGATGGAGCTCCGTCCTGCTGCAATGCCCAGTTATGGCGACCGCGTGTCGCTTGAATGACAGGCATCAAACCTTGTCTGAGAACATGTTCACAATAATATTCACTGTTTACTTGGGCGCCTGGTGCAACGAACCCAACACTAGTCTTCCCCATTCGAGACACACCGACTGATGTAACTATATCACACTTTACGAAATGTTCTCACTTTTTTTTCGGTCATCCTGTATATTTTTCTTTATTCACCCGAACCATGACACCTTCATTCGTAACTCTCGTTCTAATTTATTTTGAACATTCTTCTATAGATCCACATCTCAAATGCTTCAAGTCGTCTTATCATACTTAAAAAATAATATCGAGAACACATAGCATTGAACCATTCATAAACGTATGCCGGGCTCCTAACCTTACCCCCTCTTATTCATGATTAAATTTTTTACTATTAGGTCGACACATTTAAAACAGCATATAACGATCAAATGTTAAAATTAAATATACACCTACATCTAACTAAGATTTAAAAATCTCTGTTGTGATTGTTGAACTTGTACAGCGATTCCGGGAGCCCGGGCGGAAGCTACGCCACTGAAGGAGATTCTTTTATGAGAATTTGGTGTCGCTAATGATGGATCCTGCCGCAGGATCCGAAACATTAATCGAAGAGGTCGGAAACAATGGTCAGATTATCCCAGAAAACCAAATACGGTTTTATCATTGAAAACTATGAATCTATTGTACTTATATACAAATTTTTGGTTGATTGCTTGGCTTAATCTTGTATGTATAGTTTTATGGGCTATTCTGCCGCGTGTATTTGACCTCTCTGGTCGACGTGTCGGATGCCATTGCAAGATACATCATCATGCCTGATACTTAGCTTAATGTTTAAATATATTTTTACACTATTAGAAATGTTTTAATTGTAAAACTACAAAATAAATAAAATAATTTAAAGTTAATTGAGGCTATTATTTTACTGTATTAAGTGCTTCTCTGTTATGTGCTTACAGATATGTAAATAATAAAGCGGAATTTTTGTATATAAAATACGCGTTTATTGTATGAAAATGAAACAAAATATTTTATTGGAAGTATTGCTCATCGCTAGCTAGACATTTTTCCCATCTCTTTGACAATTTGTGGATGCCACGCCAAAAAAACTGTTGCTCTTTTGAGGCAAACCTATCATCGAGCCATTTTCGTACATTTTCGTAAGAAGTGAAGCGTTGCTCAGCGTGTCTGTACGTCGTAAATCGTCAATCTCAAGCTTCATCAGGACGTATTTTACGTCCTGATGAAGCTTGAGATATGCGAAACCGGTTGACGTATAATAAAATTCGTGGTTTCATACAAAGTGATTGTTATTTTATTTAATATAAAGTGATTGCTTTCTACCAAAATACATAATATTTATACATTTTTAAAACATGTCCTGTTAAAATATTCGCTAACTACTTCTAGTTAAAGTAATGATTCAAAAAATGGAATTCAGAACTGTCACCGTTTGTCTATTTCTAGAACAATAAATGTATAAATTTAATGTCAGATTTGAGTAAATCGACAGATTGTCGTTTTATGCGACTGGTGACAAAGATATCTAGTTCAGAACTTGCAGAATCATGATGAAGGACTGGGCAACTCCTCGCGAGTTCGTGAGCATCATCAGAAGCGGGGAGATCTTTCTCTACTGGTGCACCAATGCGGCGCTCTTCAGGTTTGCCCAAATGGTAGGACAATATTATATTGTATCGCGGCTGTCAAAAATGGTACACTCCTTAGACGATACAATTACGATGTTCCAATCAAAGATAGGAGCTTCATCTGTGTCTTGTTCGTAAATTGTAGAGCCAATTATGTCTCCGACGATATTTTAGCTCCATTCAAGCTCCTGTGTCAGTGATTGGAGGTTCATGAGTAACTTGGCCATCCTCTCCCTGCGGGTCAACTGCTGAATTCTTCCCATTTTTTTGAGACTTTGAGACGTTAAACTCATTAAACATGTTACAGATCTTATCATTGTAAAGTCTAAGCCGAAATCAACTTTCTAAAATCGGCTCAAAAGTAAAAAACTATACTTAAAATTTGATGTCAGTTTCATCTTAGGTCTTAATTCTTCCTTCTCGACAATAATGACATATAGTTGCTGCAATCAGATGAGACTCGGCTCGTAAGTTCAGGGTCACTCTCACAGCTGACTCCAGGGTCTTTCCAGCTCGCATCTATCCACCGTTGTCACTCTCTTCCAGGTCTTCTTCGGCCCAAAGTTATGCCAAGGATAATCGCCTCTTCTAGGCTGATACTTTGGCTGGCAGGCCGAAGAATTGAAAGAATCTTTTGTTCACTGCTGTAGGTAGGGCTTGCTGTGAGTAAATTTGTTAGAGAATTGCGTCATTATATTGATGAGACAAGAATTTAAACCAACTTATTTTAGTCGATTGCTTGATGTCACTGTCTTTCCATATTTTCGTATGTTAGTCGTAGCAATTTTAGCTAGTTGTATGTGTTTTTGAATTTCGGACCCTCGGCGCCTCTTCATATGCAAATACTGGTCTGATAACCTTTTTGGATACTGAAATAACAATGATTTTTGGATCCCTTCTGTAGTACTAATCTGATTATTGACATATTATTTGTACCGTACAGGAAACAAGAATGTAGACAAGGGTGGTTCGCCGATCTCAGCTTCTGTCGACCAGCGACGATGATGATGATGATATTCAATATCGGTACACTACGGAGACACAACACAATCGAGAATGACTTCCCGCCTGCAGAATATCCTGTTTTTATTCAGATACATAACAATACATAGTCATATTTGCAAGTAACTACTCAGCGACGTTTTACTAAGAATAAAAGTCTTTGTTTTCCTGAAATCTATTCCACGGGTTTTTGACGCCACGCCGATGATTACACTTTTGTGCGATACGTCATTGATAGAATCTGCGTTAACTTTGTGTAGAGTTTCATCATAATGGATGGATATAAATGAAACAATGTTATAGCTCTACTTGTATTTATTAACACTACTCGAGTTTCGAGAGAAACGGTAACTCTCACCGACAGGTGGAATATTAAACTCTAATTGAATTTATAACATTGTATCATTTATTGACAGTCAAGAGTCTCGACCGTCATCGAACGATGGGTGAGATGTACGAAAGTGAACGTCTGGCATTAATTGTACACGACGAAAGATTGTGACGTTTCAAGATCTTTGTCTACGCCTGCAGAGAAGCGACATTTAATATGTTCAGAAGAGAGAGAAAACTGTTTTTTACACAAATAAATCGATTATAAAATTAGTCACGTGGCCACTGCTTTCGGCTGATTACCAATCAGGACAATTGGCGTACGCTTCGTTTGATTGGTAGGTTCGCGTAGGTTACACCAATTAGCCCGTTTGCGATTTATAAATATAGAACCATTGCCAAATTAATTTTCAAATATTCGTTTAAATATACGAACACATAAAATGGCCGAGGCTTGCTTCGCGATCATAATGGTGTGTGTACACGGCGAGACATTGCTTTAGATAAAGATTGATTTACGTGTTTACGCACTCTTAGAAATGCTATTTTGATTTGTGTGATAAAAAATGCTACAGCGTTTTTTGTGCTCATTTTTTTTCTTTTCGCCTTTAATCAAAGTTCCAAGGCTTTCAAAGGGAAATCCAGGTTTGACCTTGCTCCGTCAGATTATCAAGGTTTTTGGTCGCTCTCCAATCAAATGCAACAACGACGATGACCTCAGAAATTGATATCAGACCAGCTGATTTTTATAGAAAAGGCATAGATAAATTGGTTGAAAGATGGGATGAAATCCTGAACAATGATGAAATATTGTATTTTTTAGTTTAAAGATTTGATTTTATAATAAATAATTTAACTAAACCGCAAAGACTCAGTAGACAACCCTAGTTACCGGAGGCTGTTCTCGGAGCTTGTGAGCAATCGTTATTGTCACAAAGCTACCGTGATATGATATGATCACGGCTGTTAGGAGCCCTATTTTACTCACCGGTGTCAGAAAGGTGCGTTCAGAGGTCATCGGCGGTGATAATGATTGAATGAAATGAATAATATTCTAACATCATTGTGTTCAAGAATGCAGTTGGTATTCATCGACAGGCTCTATCCATCACGCTCCTGTACTTCGTGATCCAAGCTCGGCTGCCGCTCCGGCGCTGGCAGCGCTTCATCCTGACCTCCACGGCCGGCACCTGCCCCGTGATCTCCGCCCTGCTGCTCAGCGGCTACTTGGTGGGGTCGCCCGCCCCCGCCTTCATGCAGGTCTGCTTCGGCTTCACGGAGCTGCTGGCCGAGACCGCCTGCATGCTCTTCATCGTGGACTCCTACAAGGGCTCCGCCGTGACGGACCCCCACGTCGATATAAAGAGGAAGATCACCATAGTCTTGGCCATCTCCATCGTCACGCTTATTGGAGACGCGCTCTGCTATATTGCGTGTCGGAACTACAAAAACTGTTTCTATCAGTAAGTGTGTTGTGATAGTAACAGACGATAGTAGACGAGAATGAAAAGATGTAAAACCAGCGACGCGATTTATTTTTTTGAAACAGAGTTGCGTACACCGTGCCACTCCAATATTTTTGCTATTTTCAAACTAAGCTAAACGCTTGTGCTCTGAAAATAGGACCAACTTGATGGCCTCCTGAAACGAGGCTCGAACCCGATCACTAGGCGAGTATCGTAACCACTACACCACAAGCACGTGATTGCTTGGAACTGTTACGAGCGACGCTGGCGAAACTTCATTTTAATCAAATAACCGGTTAACCGATTTAATTGAAACTGTTTTACCGGTCATTTGGAACATTTCTAAACAACCGGTTATTTTTATTCAGTTAACCGGTTATAAAATTTTATCACACTATTATATGGAGTAGTGTTTGCCCGCAGCCTCAAACATGACATGAAATTTCACAAGTGTTATTTTTCGGTCAGTTAAGTGTAACTAAATTTTTTTCTAATCCACAGGCATAATCAAACCTTTCCGAATTTATTAACCTTTATGAAAATCGCTTCATTAGCATTACACCATCTTAATATCAGATAAAACACTGTATTATGTGCAGTACGTAATAGTGATGGTAAACCGTTATGTGACTGTGATTATGACAGTGATTGGTAACTGAGATTTGAGTCGCTGACTTCCAATACCCGCTGTAACACGTTTTCATAATATCATGAAAAGAAAATGTATAATTGCCTTCATCTAAAATAAAATAAAGTGACACATATAAGAATGATTAATTAAGTTTTAACTGTTGGAAGTTTATTTTCTAGTGTTGGTACTTGTTGCGTTTATGCATAGATGCAGAAAGAATCTCAGGACAGGAAAGAAACTGACACTCACCACGATCCGGATTCTGCTGACATCTCTAGAAACGTGGACTGTATATTTTAACTCACTATTTTGTCAAAGGTTCCGACACAATATAAACGCGAAGTGCGGCGGCGAGGCTGGGAAGGAATGGAAAGTAGGGGGGGAGGGAAAGCACAGTGAATTATTTTAGTTTAATAGTTAATATTTATACACTAAATAAATATATGTCCCAAACAATACCAGTAGCAGGAGCGAATTGATTGTATGCTGTTTATTGTACGCCGATGATGCGGTACTAGTGGCGAATAATGAACAAGAACTACAGAGGCTAGTGAGTAGAATGTACGATGTATGGAAGGAAAGCGTCTTTATTATTAATGTCAACAAGTCGAAAGTGATGGTATCCGAGGAGGAAAGCAAGACACCGTGCTAAATACTTAGAGGTAATGAGTATTTAGAACAAGTAGATGAGTTTGTGTATTTGGGAAGTATATTTGATAAAAACGGAAAGACAGAAAGATATAGAAAGGAGGGTGACTGCAAGGAATAAAGTGAACGGCGCTTTGAATAGAATTATAGCTAATGGGAACTTGTCAACCGAGGCAAAACTAGCGGTTCACAATGAAGTCCTGGTAGTGGAAGTGAGGCCGGGAACTGGCAGAAGAGGAACGAAAGTAGACTGAATCCAGTGGAAATGAGATCACTCAGGCGTATATGTGGCAAATCCATATATGACAGAGTAAATAATGAAGAAATAAGGAAATAATGTAAAGCTGATCTTAGTATAGTATAGTATAGTAAGATTAAGAATGGATCACTTATGTGGTTTGATCCTGTTAGAAGCCTCAATAATCGTCGAGCTTGTATGAGAAGATGTATGAATATGGATGAGGCGATAATTATGTGTCAGGACGGCGTGATGGCAAGTAAGTAAGCAGTACCAAGAATTACTCGTAAAATTACGAATAATCAGTTACCAATCATCGTTATAATCGAACACAATCAGAGGATCAATAACGGCTTAACCATCGCTAGACATAATCCAATGTTTGATCAACCTTATGATGTATTTGAACGCGACTAAGAGTCGCTGTATACACACGGTCTATGTGAACGCAACACGATCATTCTGGCACTCTCCAAAGGTTGTAAATGAACGCATCTGTACTTGCTAATGAAATTGGCAGGATTTTAAAACTAGCGAGGCGCATGAATGTCGCTGCTTGTGCGGGCAGATCGGTACACATTTTAGTAAACACGTTAATGTTAATTGACATTGTAACGTGTTGATAAACACCTAGATGTAAAGGTACTCTTCATGGGCAGCCCGCTAGGAGAATACAGGCCAAAATTTAAGTCGTGCGTGTATTTAAAAATGTATATCTTCTGAAGGCGAGTTAGTCCGTTATTTTTCTGCCTAAATAATTACCGTTACTTCAGGGCTCGAAATTGAATTGAAATTGAATGTGAGAGAACATTTTAAATTATATTACAGTTTACTTTCACTAATTTGTTATTTATTATAATGTTTTCAATGCTGTCGCATCATCTTTAGTAATATTACTTATACTAAACTTAAGACTAAAGAACTACGTGTTACTTGGGGTTAAGGAGCGAAGGGGTGAGGAATAGAGTTGGGCGGGTGTAGGGGCGTGGTTGCGAAAGCACAAAGTTAGGACACTCGTTTCCTGACTGCATATTGACCAATACACGTCATTATAATATTGAAGAACATTATTATTAGAGATTATAGCTTATTATGATTCCAATGTTCTTTTGTGTGTGTCACGCGAAAGAAATTAGATTTTTTTTGATCTGAAGGATTGTTGCAAATATATATATATATAAATATCTTTTCTGTTCTCTATCTATCAATATCTTCTTCATTTCTCCAAACCATCGAATTTCTTGAGATGTGGTTTTGCAAAACTGTCAATACGTTGGCAGTCAATCGTAAATAATGCAGAAAAAACTCTACAAACTTACCCGTTGACCCAATAGAATTTTCAAATGGAAAAAAATCAAACTTTTACTGTCACAAATTTGAACATTTTAAAACAGTAATGCTGCTGCCACGGGGCACAACATAACTCCAAAAATCTTATTTTAAGAACTATTTATTATATATTAATGATATTGAGCTGGTATTCATTGTAATCCTCATAAATATCCCAAAGAACGCAAACACAAAAAAAAACATAAAACAACAATGTATAGTAAGACAGTAAAAAGTAGAGATAATGATATTTTTCCATAGACAATCGGAACCATTTTATAAGATAATTCCCGTTACTAGGTAACGGCAGACATGACGTACGTATTTTGATGAGTCGCGTTTTAGATCGCTTCACTGACTTAGGACATGCACGTGCGCGGTGTGTTCGCGAACGCGACACGTCCGGCTGCGTCATTCTGCTCACATAACTCCCGACGGCCGTATGCTTATAAATGATGACACTTCAAAATACTACGGTTTCTTATAAAATTACGATAAATTTAGTAGTACCTTGTTCGCATTGTATAAGAAGTTTTATTAAAATATGATAGAACATGCTCAAACCATAAAACCAAAACGCAAATTTGAATGGGGTCACTTTGTACCCCGCTCCGGCCCTCGATCCTATTTTCGATCTTCCGGTATCCAAAGGTTACGTTAGAATATTGGATAGCGATGCTTCTGATTGATCTCTACCCAATTGTGTCCATATTTGTGTAATCTTTTTGGAAGTGAACGATTTTTAGTTGGTGTTGAGTGTGTTGTACAGTTTCGGAGCTAAGAACATGTACAATCTTTAATAAAATGTCATCTTTGCTCTCGGAACTGGCGTGCAGATGTTCGTTCTTTTTGTGTTGTGTCTATGATTTAATGCATGGGGTGAGTTGTTGGTAGCATGGAAATATTGAACGAGAAATATATTGGATATTAATCTTTAAAAAATAACACACTAAATTTGTACAATATACTGATGTATTTTATAAACTGTTTGTATTTCAGATGTGTGAGTGACAGACAGCCTACTATCGGAGGTTAACGAAAAAAAATACATGTATCAACGATTAAAATGAATTAAAAAAACACCAATTGTTTATTTGTGTATACACACGTTTATAATCAACACACGTGTCCATTATTCTCGATTATCTATCTAAATCTGAAAATATAAATCTAAAAAAAAATATTAGTTTTACTTTTGCAAAAAAAAAAATCGCGGTTGGACGGCTAAATAGCCCAGAAATCATTCTGAATATTGTCAGTATATTAGTTGCACATTAGTACAAAGGTTTTATCTTAATTAATGTTTGAAAAAAAATTTAATCCAGTGTATAACTTCTGATATAAATGAACAACAAAAACCCCATATTTTCGTAAAAAAAAAACCGCGAAATGATGAATTAGAATTGAAAGAGCCCGTTAACCTTTGCCATACCATGCTAAAAATACCATACGCAGCCATGCTGTTAACTCGTGTTACTGGAAGAAATTTGAGCTTTTTAATGGGAAAATAAGCTTAAATTACTAAAATAGTTTATAAATATAATAAGAAATGATAAATATAATAATTTAAAACATTAATTTTATTCTTAAACGTAATTCTTATAAAGCATTCGTCATCACCCATCTAACATGATCTTTATATTTATCTCTCTTCATTTAAATTAATGTGTGATCTTTTTCACGTGATACTAATAGTATTTTTAACGTAGATAGAATGTAACGTATTAATTTTATATAGCATTAAATTCAAAAATTATTATTTTATTGTGATTCGCTTTGCATAATTGGTTTTCCACTAGTCATTTTTAAGCGCAAATGATTTTTGTAGAACTATGTAAAACATAAGTTTTACATTGTACATATTTATAGAAATACGATTTAATTGACTCGGTATACCTATTTACTATTAATGCATGGCTAGGGAAGGGTTAAAAAATATTTTTGATACATTTGTACTTACCTACCTAAATACAACAAGTTCAATTAAGTAAATGTAAATTTTATGTTACGTAAGGGGTGCATCTGTTTTACCGTCCCGGATGCAAAATCTAGAACCTCACGTCGCAACATTTCTTTGGATCCATCAGAAAACATCACCAAAATAACTGCAAAAGATGGCTGGGACGGTGCGGCCCGTCTGCGGTCCGACCTGGACACCCAAGTCGCAATGTTTTAGATTAATTTTTAGTGTTTTCATTGCTGCGAATGAAGCTAATTGAAGATGACGCCACGCAGCTCCGCAAAACTTTCCAGCGTTGATGCGGTGGACCCTGCAATTTGCTGAAAGCCAATGAATGGCGTGATGTCATTTTGAGATGATGCGACGATGCAGTGAAATAAAAACCGATCATCCATTATTGTTTTAAATTTTAAACTATAGGCAGAGGGATAACAGCGACACAGTAATGTTGGAGGTGCTCCTCCAGGTGCTCCTGTCGGTGTGATTGACAGGGAGACATTGAAATAGGGAATATATTAAATAGAGGGTTGTTCGTAAGGTTTAACTGGTTGTTAATTATATTGGACTTTTTGATTTCTAGACTTTATAAATTATCCAATCAAAGGCTTTTATTATTAATGTGTAAATTTTCAATGCTGTTTTCTTTAACGAAATTGTTACCTGTCTCTAAAAGTTGGCATCCCTATTTCAATCCCCCCCCCTTCTTTTTTTTTAAGAAGACAGCTAAAGGGGGAGACCCACCCTTTCCCGAGACCGGTTTAGAAGCTAGAGCTTCCTTGTCGGTCCCACTCATCAAAGCTAATAAAAATACGCGACTTTAATTCAATAACATATTTAAGTATAAGTAAAACGAAAAAGGAAAAGAAATTCAATGTGGTTATTAGCTATTATAATTTAAAATTTAGACCCTCCAGCGTCCCTTGAGTGCCGTCATTATTCATAAAAAATCATATAATATAAACCCATAGAACATAGATTTACATACAGATGGAAAATTAAATTAAATTAAATTAAGTTAGTCTGTGCGTGTAAGTCACACTTACACGCACAGACTAACGGATTTCACTGCCCCCCCTGTTGCCCACTCTTATCCAAGACTCCGCCTACACTCCGTAACAGATGTCGTTTAAATTGTATGGAATAGTTCAGTTGTACGCCAGTCCTGACGAAGATACGTTAGTACAGAAAGCTATTGACGTAAAAACAACACGATGGTTTAAACAAAAATAAATATAAATACAATTTAAAATGGTTGAGAGTCTATCGTTGATGAAGGAAACGAAAGAGAAAAGCAGGGCGTGTATTAATTTTCAAAATTTTCATAGCTTTTAAGAATATTAAAAAGTGAAGTTGGATTAGTTCTGTTCCGGCAGTTAGTTAACTAATACCTTCTGACTCGTTTTCATATTGATTCGAGAAGGCAGCCAAAGAGAAGCTAAGGGAGGGTTAACGTCGATATGTAGTTCTTACAGATTGGAGATAGTAGTGCAACTAACTGTCCACAGTAAGCGCAGCAAGTGCTTCCAACACCATAATATATCAAAGGCCTCCGCTTTCCTTTCATTTCCTTTAAGGGTCCACGATTCCTCACCGTGGAGAAATATTGAGATACATCAGATACTTTATAAGCTTGACTTGCTCGTTTTAGATACACCGCGTTCCTTCCACGTCCTATGTACCCGTACGTAGCTCAACTGCTGGTTCACAGCTTCGGTCGTCAGTAATAGTAGACCCGAGATAATTAAACTTCTTAGATAATTAAACATTTAGAAAGGAGATCACTTGTTAATTGGATAGTTGCCCTCAACACGGTATCGAAGGGCATTACACCGTCGAGCGCGGAGCGAGCTATCGTTCTGTATTGTAAATATGAAAATGATTTCTTCATCATTTACTGTCATAAATAGATGACTAATACTGTATAAACAAATAATGTATATTAATTTTAGTCATCGACCTTGGAACCTCTGAAAAGCTATACCGCCCCAGATATCTTGAGGAAGGTGAAAGCCAGAAGGCTGTAGTGCACGCACAAAACCCTCATACACAAGTCAACACAGGAAAATCAAGACTAGGATGGGGATGATGTGAAGACAGCTCTGCAAGGGTGTCCGGCGGACTGCATCACGGAGGCGATGTCAAGGGATGTATAACACATATTTTTAAATTGCAAGGGTGTATAAATTGCCTTTCAAAGAGTAAAGGTAATATAAGAAAAGATACTAATTTTATTTTTATTAATTAATGGATAAACCACGCAGTGCTAATATTTGTGTTCACATATATAAGTGTTTCAAATTTTTTTTTCATTTTGGTTTATTCGCTGCAACAACGTAACGAGCGGGAGAGGTAGCGAGGGGTGTCCTTGGAAATTCAGTCGCTATAGAGCGTGTCCTTACCAGTTGTTCGTAAAATTTTCCCCGGAAAATTGATATCCCGACTTGATACCAATGTACTTTTTACAACGGGGCTACCTTAAATCAAAGGTATACAGTAACAATTCTCCCTCAGAAATTTTGCCTCCCGTTTAGAAGAGTGAATTTTTTTTGTAGTTACACCACTACTTTACATATAAGAGTCCAAAGTTATCACAGTTGCTATAGCAGGAACGTCATTTAATGTGAAATCACAAATAGAGATGGCTTTCTTCAGGTGCATGCCATCAGCTATAAGGAGGCACTGTTTCTAAAGTCAATACTTCCACAGATAGACATCATCTACCAATATCCCAGACAAATGAATTGTACGAGCTGAACGAAGACGACAGTTTCATTCCTCATCGTACCGCGCCCTCGAGAATTATTGACTGACTACGGTAGACTTATATATATGATTGGTAGCCACTTTTTTACTTGAATTATAAGTCGGAGAAATACAAAAATCCTGTTGGATTCTTTACCTTTTGGGTCAGTTCAGAAAAAACACTCAAATGGAGGTATCTGCTAACTCAGGACGATGGATATTCGGGAAGCTTGAAAGTAACTACCAAATAAAATGAATTAGAAATATTCCACTACTTATAGAGTAAGTATGTAATGTCCGTGAAGCTATCGGAGGGATGAAATGGGGATTGTGATCCGCCTCATTCTGTGTTCGAATATGTATCGCAAAGCATATTGTGTGCATTGTATCGTGTGGAAGTAAGCAGCCAGCAAAGATAATCAAGATAAACTAGCAGCTTACAGCTAGTCCCTGCGCGGTCAAGATCTCATCGGCTGTCACCGATTGCTTACTGCTAGGCCCCGATGTAAAAACGGTGTTTTTACGTATCAACTTTGAAATATATATATCTACTTAAAAACATTCTTAAAAAATACGAACAAAATATTAATATGTCATAATTTTACAGTTTTATTATAGATAAGAAACTGTGGCCATAGAGTGCGACGCGATATGACCATGAGACGTAGATGAGATGACAGATACCCAATATACTTGCCAGCCGTAATACGATTTCGCGGATATATACGTACTATTATTGAATATATAAAAGAGAAAACATTTAAGTAATCTTAACTTAGAGATATTAAAAACACGTTATTATTTATTCCCATTTTGCCATGATCGGATGGATTTGCCATGATGATTACAGACGGCCATTTAAGCAAGCCCAAATCAGAAAGTCATAGAAATAGACGGGGAGACGTAATATTATGCTATTTACGATTTCAGCGAGTTTATTACACAAGTTTACAATAGATTCTTAACGGGAGGTATACGGCACGAGTTGCTGTTGGAGCGTGGATCAGGGGAAGATAATTAAAGCATGATCTTGTTCTTCGCCTTAAATCACTCTGAAGACAAGCTGCAGACACTATTTGACGCCATTTACCCAGATCCAATCCACTTTAGCACACTCCTGGAATAAACTATTTGTGGAAGCTTTCATCAAATTTGACTAGCTTGTTGGTGATGATATGATCCATCTTAATCTTCACTAGTTAACAGAACTGCAGACTAGCACAGGGGTGCGAAAAGAACCAATGGTGAATACAAATATTACATATTCCGTAAGAATTTTTGTTGGTGCTGACAATAAATAACAATTCATTTAATATTTTGAATGCTTAACTTTATCATTAGGTTTAGTTAGGTTTAAACAAGTGTTTGTACATATTTGCATTAATACAGTTGGTTACTTTAACGTTGACCGGTTTCGACACCACTGTATCTCCGTCAGAACGAGCGCCCACTAACTAATATATAAAATATATTGTGGGTCCATACTACTATGAAAGGCATAAACACCATGAAGACGGATTCATTAGTATAGTAAAATAGTATAAAACTCTGTTATTATTCCTCACATCAACTACTGCAGCAGCATTTTGTTTTTGGCTAATGAAGAAGAAGTGAAACAATTGTCAGTGTTGCAAAATGTTTGAGAATAATACTCAGAAAAAATAGATATACTAGAATCAGTGCAATGCTGAAAGATCTGAATATGATGACCTTTAAACGAAAAATTGATACAAATCAACATGAGCACGAGCATCGTACAAGAGTAGAGGATAGACTGAGTAACAGGAAGAAGGCCAAATCTCAGAAATCAATGATGTACAGTGCGATGAAGATTTTTAATGAAATGCCAGAAAACATAAGAAAGGAGGAGAAACTGAATAGATTTATAGTGAAACTGACCAGATATGTAAATGATAAATTTAAGTATAGGAAAATACTTTAATCTCGTTTATAAATATCATAGCACATACAGGAGTGCCTATGTATTTATGTATGTAAGAATTAAATACATAAATAGCGGAAGACCGGATGGTGCACATGGTGACCACCAGGCATACCGCCTAAATAATGAAAACACCAAAAAGAAATATAATAACACAATTGAAATTGTTGCCTCTCGAAAGCGAAGGTTCTGAAAACGGTCCAAATGCGTGTTGTTAAAATTCCAAAATATGTACTTTGCCATCCGTGCGACAAAAACAAACCGAGTCCCCCACCAGGCCGATCGAGAGCCGCCCTGCCGATAGCGGCACCGGTCGCAGCCTGCGGCCACACGTGTGACGCTGGTCGTGGTGTTCGCACACGCCTCCTAGTACTCAGCTCGTCCGAGCTCCACAAAGCGCGGGAGACCCGACAGAACTGTCGTCAGAAAAACAAACGCGCGCGCGAGTCCACGGTTCAAATTTCGAAAAGCGAAGGTGCTCTGTTTTAGTAATTCTTTTTTTTTTTTTTAATTCCGACGCGCTGTTGTGTTTGTGTGTTTTGTGACAGCTATAAGAGACTTATTATTGGCAAGGTAAATGCAAATTAATGCGTATATTATTATATTCAAATTTTACTGTCTATGAAGGAGATATAGTGTTACGTCTATGTCGACTAAAACATGCAGAGTGATCCAAAAATAACTTTACTATATAATAATTAAGTATCTTTGCGTATTTTTAAAAATCTTTTTATTTATTTTTTTCATGAGATTCTACATAACGTGATTTTTTTATTATGTTTAATTAAATTTAAAAAGTCAAATCATAATAAATATTATTATTGAGTTCTCTTAGTTTGCATAAGCACTGTAAGGCCATTTTAATATATTTATTATAATTAGATTTTTTTAAATAGTTTTCTTTTTTACCTATACTAGAAAATTAATACCTTCTTCTTTTTCGGTACCATATTAATACGGCTAACGTTATTTAATAATATATAATACTTAATTGGTATATTTACTTACCATTTTACTATTTAGTGCAAACGAATGGAAAAATAGGGTTACATTTAAATTGGTATTTTAGCGAAATTTAGTATGTAGCCTCTCTTCGTTAATTCGTTCCACATAGTCAAACCTTTTTAAATCCTATACAATAAATGTTAATACGTACTATACATTCAATATTAATACCAATGTTCATCCTTTAATCTATGGTTTTGCCATATAAAAGCCTTATTTTCACTGTATTAAGAATAATTTAATTCCTCTTAGTATCAATAATGACGGTAAAATGACCTTAGGATAATAATTTTAATTGAAACCATATTATTGTTTTTTCAAATTGCGCATTTTACGAATGATGTTCCATATTCAAATTTATTGTGACAGATTCGAAGTTCAAAATTATTTACTTAAATATTATTATAGTATAATTTCGTTGTTGTGCGACATTCATGGACGCGGATACGCGGAGAGTAGTAAGACGATATACGGTATACATATAGGATAGCATTATAGAATGACAAAGCCTTAATAAGAGGGAGCGGTCGCTTAAAATAAAATTCGGTAAACCTTAAAACATATATTTTTAGTGAAATGTATTCTAGGCAGCAGGAGCATCAGCCCCGATGATGGACCCTGTATTAGGATCAAAAAGGTCGGATACACAAGGTAGAATAGCGCAGAAAACTGTATACAGTAGATTCCGAATGGCTGTAAACCTAAGAGCATTTTTAAATTTTTTTAATTAATAAAACACAATATAAAAAGGCAATAAAAAAATACTGGGTGTGACACACCTAGTGCATAATATTTAAAGGCTAAATATAATAATGGAAAATGTTCAAGCTATATGTGCCCATGTAAAAATAAGTAGTTATGCGATTATCCAATTAATTGAAATATTTTATTGATTCCATATTACATATGAAATATGAAAAATAAAAAGATAGATGATATAGAGCCTGATGCAAAAATCTAAAATAATGAATCAATTTAATTTTTTTCAAAACACGCAGATTTAAAACTGATTTTGTAAAAATCTCATACATAAGATTTTCCGTAACACTACAGAATTTGTACATACTCTTTGAACATTTTCGACTCGTAATTTAGTCAAGTATCCACCCATAACATATTGTGGACTGGGTGTGTTACACGCTGTATATGTCATTCTATTATTATTTATAAAAATTAGTACTTACAATTTTAATACTTTAACATTTTTTTAATTTGAACGCAAAATAGTTAAAATCAAATCACGAGTCCTAAAATTATTATTACGAATTATATAAATACATAACATTTTTCGTATTTCTTAGTTCAAAAATCTTATTAAATTAATTTTTTAACGCTGCTAGGTATTTAAGATTAGAATATTAATTATAGTAGAGGCATGTCACCGCAATCGGTGTAAAGTCGAGCTCTCTCGATAACCAGTTTTATGAAATTTATAAACCTATTGGCAAGATATTAAACGTAGTGATATAATATTGTGAATAAATTAGCGCAACGTTAACGCACCAAGAATCTGAAAAGGTATAATACTAAAAAAAAAAAAAAAAAGGGGCAAACAATTAAGAAGAAATTAGTCCAAAGATATTAACTACTAAAAATAAATTCTGACGTAAATGATTTTGTCGGTTTGTTCAAACAGAGAATTGCACTTTCCAATGTGATATTTTATCTCAAATTAAATTAGAAATATATATACATAAAATCAATTTTACCCAAAAATATTGTTGTTGCGCCACTGGGATTCGAACATGGATTTTTGACGACAAATTTTCGAACCTATATGTTACCATTATCAAATTAATACATTTATTGTTTCATTATCCATCTATTTTGTCTTTATGGAATCTCAAATACCTTTGAGTAATCCGATAGCAAACGCCAGAATTAACAATACATTTTTATTAAATTTTGAACATATTGATCGAAAAAGGTATTTGAGATTCCGTAAAAACAAAGGCTCTTTCAAATAATGGAACGATAAATGTATTAATTTGAAAAAGGTAACATATAAATTCGAAATTTGTCGTTAAAAATAATGTCGCTATAGCATAGTTGGATAATGCACCTTCCCCGGTTTGGAAAGAGATCCAGGTTCAAATCACGGTGGCGCAGCAACAATTTTTTTTAGATAATATTGATTTTATATGTATATCTTTCTAAAATTCCCCCCGGTGACGCAACAATAATATTTTTTCGATAAATTGATTTTACATGCATATCTTTCTAATTAATGTATTCTTAATTTATATTAAGAATATAACAGACCTATGTTCTGAAAAATTACAACTTCACAATAAGGGCCGATTGCGTGATCAGTAGTAACATTTGACTAACGCCCGTAGTAAAAATCCTTTGCGGGTTGTCGATACATTAAATTTACTACTGTCAAAGCATAGATGGAGATGTCTGTAGGTGTGACAAATAATAATATACTTTATTCTATGCATTATATATGGATTTTCTCGCCTAGACATTCGAAATCTCTCACTTTCGTGGTGAATCTTTTTCGCATTATGTGCTAATGCATATTAACCGTTTGAATGCTACGCGTCGCAAAAGCGCTGCGATCGTTTGTATCCAAAATTGCTTAGCACTAAAACGGTTAAACAACAATATCATCATTGGACGAACTCTCATCACTAAAATAGCTGGATATTGAATGATTAATTATCGTATACTGCAACTTTCAAAGTATCAATGTGTCAGATGACTTTTGTCCGCCATATTTAACTATCGATTCTCGTTTTCACTATCGGATATCGCAGAGTAAAATGAGTTTACTACAGGATGTGTAATCCGTTTTCGCAAAAATGTTTACTTTAATAACTTACAATAGTAAAAAGATAGCACTCATCAAACAACCGGCCCTAATAATGTGTTCTCCTTAAAAAAAAATATTATCTATACGATAAATTCATGTCTTTTGAAAAAAAACTTTATTCGGAGACTTAGTTGACTTTGGCCAAATACATGCATTTTTGTCTTCTGATATGATTTTTTATAAATTGTTTGTTATTTTATTTTTTAAATTGGTTCTGATTTTTAATATTTATAGATGAATATATTTTTGTATTCAATATAATTTAATTATTAGAAGAACACATTCTTATTGTGAAGTTTTAATTATTCAGAACAGACAATCTGTGATATTTTAAATATGAATTAAATATAGTAATTAGAAAGATATACATATAAAATAAATTTTCTTGAAAAATATTGTTTTTGCGCCACCGGGATTCTCTTTCAAATAATGGAACGATTAAATGTATTAATATCAAAAAGGTAACATATAGATTCGAAAATTTGTCGCTAAAAATATTGTCGCTGTAGCATAGTTAATCTTTCTAATTAATATATTTAATTCATATTTAAAATATAATTTCATTTTAAAAAAAACTACATCCACCCCTCAAAATGTTCTGATGAACGAGAAGAAAAATAAGTAGTAGTTTTGCAAAAGGAAAAGTGATTTCTGAAACACCGAGTGCTCTTTTCAACCCTATAAGGGATGAACCCCAAACAGCAATACCCGGAAATATAATAAGGCTCAGTGACGAGAGGCACGCTTCAGTAATTAAATGTTTAGCTCCATTGGCCATTACGGTCCGACGCTTTTAAAGTTGCAATTCATTCATTTATTTACGCGTATTCTGATGTAATCTGTTTTTAACTTATTTATTAATATTTTCTAAATATTGTCAATCTTGAATCTTGTCTATATACAGGGTGTAAAAGTCCTAGTCCACAATATTTTGTCGGTGAGTCTACATAATACTTTGAAATAAATATTTACGAAATTGATCCAGATTATTGCGGATCTTCAGATCCAAAATCATCTAACAAAAAGCAGTATGTACACTCGAATTACATGATCTTATATTTTTTGATTCAATATATAATTTAGTATCAATAAAATATTTCAATTAATCGAAATACTCCCATAATCATGACTAGGTGTGTTCCAAACTCAATCGTTATTTAAATTGTTTTATTTTCATAATTGAAGCCCTTGCAGCTTGGATTGTTTCTGGAACATCAGCGTAGACCTTATCTTCCACATAACCCCAAAGAAAAAAGTCCAGAGGCATTAAATCTGAGCGCCAATTAATGTCTCCGAAACGATAAATTACTGATGTAATAACTCGATTGTTTCCCGGCTTGCGTGACACGTAGCCCCATCCTGCTGAAGATAAAAAAAATTCACCATTTTTGTAGTAAATTTTCGCAATTTTTCTCACTACCATTATTGGTGTAGTTTTTATTTGACGGAAGTCACATATGTCAAAAATATTGCGATATTTAAAATAATGGTTAAGTTTGAATCACCGTTTTATAATTAAATTAACACATCAGCCATCTTCTTATCCTTCCAAAATCTTAAATTCTGATGAAAATATGTTTGTAAACCCATCCGACACTTTCGATAATTATGAGGTTAATATGTCATCGCATCACTGAGTGCACTTTTATTTTTATTGTGACATTACGATTGCGCTTCAAGGCGTGGTACACTGTCCCGAGCTGCCGCTCCCCGGCCGTGGAGCAGTCGGCGGACCTGTCAGACTGCACCAGCGGTTTAGATCGCGCGGGAAACCTCTAAATGGCGATAATTAGCTTTACGAAGAATCTAACGAGACTGGTGTATGGAATCAGGTTTCATTCTGTGAAAATATAATCTTACACAAACAGCTGAAAATGGACCCGAAACACACGGCAAAATTGTCCGAAAAATTCAACACAGAAAATAGATGAAATAGATTTGATGTATTCTTTCATTTTTTTAAAATAATTATTTATTAACAGGTCGTTAAATAACCCTGATAAATATTCCTTATTATGACATTAACATTTTCTTTATGGTGCTAAAATAAAAACGCACGTTCCGGTGCTGTGAAGTCAGCATACATGTTGAATTTTGCGATTTTTAAGTCTGATAAATATGTATATATCACATTTATTACTTATATTAATGATTAAAATAATATATATATTAATACTTATATTAATGCTTATATTAATGATTAAAATAATATATATATATATAAGTGAATATCGATTATTGAGTAAAAGTGCTAAAAATTAAGAAACAACATTGATCATTACGAATGACAGCATAAGATACGTCTAACTCGGCCAGCGCACACTCTGCCACTAAAGTGACGATCGGCATTCGGCACACCGCGCCCTGCGCACATATAAACGTATTGACAAATTCACGTCAGGTTCTTCGCGAAAACATTTTTTTATCGTTGGGTATAGTGAATACTTATATATTGTAATTATTTTATCCAATACATAAATATATTACGAAGGATTAGCTATTCCTTATAATCTGAGATATTCACATAATTAGAGACAATGTCAACCCATTTTACATCATCGGAGAGAAAAGGTTAAGGTATAATTTTAATACCATATTATAATAATACGTATTATATATATTATACGTTCGAACGACTATTAACCGTGTATGTAATATATAATCCGATGATTTGTATGCAATAGATAATGAGTTATAATACTGTCCTTTACCCGCTTTCGAGACGAGCCTCATTCGTGTATACGTCCTATTATAATGGACTAAACTCCATATTGTGAAGACCTTATTTGTTTACATGTCACAACACGCGGAGACGTGGTTATCTATCATAGTTCCGTACTCACACCACAGTCGGAGCAGGCAGCACGAAGGTCGGAATCAACTGAATGAATACGCCGTGGAAGCGATTGTAAAACACTACGGAACCGGTTGCGGGCTGGAGAAATTCTGCGGTGTACCTCGCCTGTTATCATCGTCCATCGTGGACACACAGTCAGGTGTTTGTCTCCACTTGCTGGCTAATGGACGAGAACCGGGCGAAGGAAAACCAAATAGCCGTCACCCGAGCGTCCGGCAGAAAAACCACATCTCGAATCAAATAAATTGTCGCATTTTTTGACAGTGTTACGAGACAAATTGATCGCTGCGCGTGATTGATATCGAATGGTAACAGTGATTGACAACTGTGTCTGTGATTGCCGTTTTACGATAATGTCACAGTTTTTATTTTATTTATTTATTTAATTATGCAAACTGTACGATAGTTTCTCGACAATTAAAACCAATCAAGAAAAATATACAATATTTTTAAATACACGAATTAGAAAGATATACATATAAGATCAATTTTATCGAAAAATATTGTTGTTGCGCCGCCGGGATTCGAACCTGGATCTCTTTCCTAACCGGGGAAGGTGCATTATCCAACTATGCTACAGCGACAATATTTTTAGCGACAAATTTTCGAACCTACGTGTTACCTTTTTGATATTAATACATTTAATCGTTCCATTATTTGAAAGAGCCATCTACCTTATTTTTACAGAATCTCAAATACCTTTGAGTAATCTGATAGCAGACGCCAGAATTATCAATTCATTTTTATTTAATTTTGGATACATTGATACAACTTTATTATTAAGGAGAACACATTATTATTGTGAAGTTGTAATTATTCAGAATATAGCTCTGTGATATTTTAAATATGATAAGATATTTAATTTTTAAGGAGAACACATTATTATTGTGAAGTTGCAATTTTTTCAATTTAACGATACAATATTTTAGTTGCTACCGGGATAAAAAAATATATAAAACTAGCAACTAAATATTTTAGAGATAATTTTTTTTTCTGCATATCTTTCCAGTTGATACATTTAATTTGTATTAAAATATACATTAGTTATCAACAGTTTATATAGTCGCTTCCAATGTAAAATAATAGATGTCTCACTAATAAAGTAACGTATACATATAGATATATTTAAAAAACCAGACATTAAATTATAAAACATATATTAGCTATCTCATAGAGACAGAAGCATTTTTTATTATATTTAATGGAAAATATATGGGATAATTACAGGGCTTACGACTTGTCTTCCGGTTGGCTTAAATTATCACTTTATATATATATATATATATATATATATATATATATATATATATATATATATATATAACGTTCACCAATTCTCACCCCTAAATCTCCATATTTATTAAATTTCAAAGTTGTATAAACGTTAGTATGTGAACTCGCTTCGAGTACCACTACACTATCGCCATCTATGGTCCGAATTTGATAACTCATTAGATTTTTTTTTAAACAGCATATATGTCATCACTATGTGAATCTGATTTTTTTAAAATTTATTTTAAAGCAATATTCTTTATCTGTAAAATGTTTTTTTAAACATATTATACTAAAATACGCCTGAAAAATCAATATTTTTCAATTTTTTATATATTTTATTATTTTGACCAGTATATTATATTAGAAATATTTGAATATGTCCAAGAACACACAATTACTGGATTTTTACCTACAGATTTTTAACTGTTATTAAACAAATATCAGATATCTCATAGAGACAAAGTTATTGTTTATTATATTTAATGGAAAATATATGTAAGTATTATAGGTTACTATAGCGCAATCGGTTATTTAGTCTTCCGGCGATAGAAAATTCTTCTTCATGCTTCTCTACCACGTGGAGGAAACCCTCCTAACTTGCACTGTGTGTCGTGCAATGCGGGTAGTAATCACTACCCTTGCAATGCCGGGTTTATCAGCTAGTAGATAATTAATCAAGTGAATATATAATTTAAATTTCTTTATTTAGAAATTACAATTATGCACATATTGTTTTATTGTATGGAATGCTCACGCTTGATACGTAACAGTGACACAGATAAGGAAGAGTATAAATTGCGGTTCACCGCAAAAATAGGTCATTTTTTGCGCCATTGACATTAAAAACTATCTTTCTGAAGATTCAGATTAGAAATCGCGATAGTATTTTGAGAAAAAAGAGAAGTTAGGTAGACATTTTTGACGCTGTTGAAGAACTGTGCGTGCATGTCTTGAGAACTTTATCTGACGAATGGCAAGGCGCAAAAATCATTTTTAATCTGTTTGAAACATTAATAAACTATGACCGAAGAATTTTAAAAAATGTGACAAATTGATAAAACTATCAATAATTAGACAAAATACTTTGTTTAAATCTCTATTTATTGATAATTCAACATGTTTCGATACCTATGGAAACAATGCATACTAAAATAAAACAAAACTATGAAGTATAATATAATAATTAAGAACTAATATAAAAACAAATTTAAAAATTGACTATCTGCAAAGAGGATTTGGTTATTAATAATATAAAGCTTGCTTTATATTAAAAATTGACTATCTGCAAAGAGGATTTGGTTATTAATAATATAAAGCTTGCTTTATAGTTTTGTTTTCACTATGCTTGTATTTTTAAATTTCAGTATGCATTGTGTCCATAGGTATCGAAACATGTTGAATTATCAATAAACAGTTGTTTAAACAAAGTATTTTGTCTAATTAATAATATAAAATGAGGCCACAAAGTAATTTTTCAAATATTGAACAAGTGAAAAACTATCAGTTATTTTAAGAAATTGTGAAAATTGAAATACTCAAATAATCTAATCTATATTGAGAGTCAAGATTCTCGAGCGTTTGTAGTTTGTACAAGTGTGACCGGAATTCCACCGGCTGTTCTGTGATGAGTAGTCCGCTCACGTGTCCTGGTAGCCTGGTCGCGTGCGGAAAATAAATCTAACAAAATCAAAATTATAAATACAATAATTATAAAGCTATAAATATTAAAATGATAAGTCTCGCTTGTATGGAACAGATAATAATGACAATATATATTATTACTTACAGTTCAAAGTATTTTTTTAAATACAAATTAAATGTATTAATTAGATAGATATATACATGTAAAATCAATTTTATGGAAAAATATTGTTGTTGCTACTGAGATTCGAACCTGGATCTCTTCCTATCCGGGGAAATTGCGTTAACCTATTATGCTACACCGACACAGTGCATTGACGACAAATTTTCGAACTTATGTGTTACACTTTTCAAATTGATACATCTATCGTTTCGTTATTTGAAAGCCATCTACTTTATTTTTAAGGAATTTCAAATACCTTTGAGTAATTAATAATTCATTTTTATTAAATTTTGGACACATTGATACAACATATTATTAAGGAGAACACATTCTTATTGTGAAGTTGTAATTATTCAGTACATATATTTATGACAGAGTAAAGAATGAAGAAATAAGGAAAGAACGTAAAGCTGATCTTAATATAGTGAGTAAGATTAAGAAAGAATCACTTAGATTTATATTAGGCAAACGGTTTAGAGTCTATCCTTGATGTTCAGCTCCTGCAGAATGGAGACATGGAGAATGAAGACGTATGTGCAAGATGTGTATCCTGGTAAAAAAAAAAGAAGAATATCCAATTTTAAATACTAATTAAATGTATTAATTAGAAGGATATACATATAAAATCAATTTTATCGAAAAATATTGTTGTTGCGCTACCGGGATTCGAACCTGGATCTCTTTCCAAACCGGGGAAGGTGTATTATCCAACTATGCTACAGCGACAGTACTTCTGACGACCTACGTTCTGAATAATTACAACTTCACCATAAGAATGTGTTCTCTTATTTGTACAATGTCATCAAATGTTACCGTTGTGACCAAAAACGTGCATTGCTCTTATACGGAGATCACATTGCAAACAAATAGTGAACAACATTTCTAACTAGGTCAGCTAGGGTCAACGCACCTTTCAAATTAGGGATAGGCCAGCGTGCCCTACTCTGGTCGTGTGCGCGGACTACACATGTCTGAAGAGTCACTCATGCAGGGACTATTGTACCACGCACCACGCACCGAAGCCACAAACATTATCTATCATATTTCTGACTTCAATCAATTCGGAATGACAGTTTTTGTAAACAGTGTATAAAATGGTGGAAAGTAATCGTAGAGAAATGAATGTTTCAACCAGTGTCGATGATAGTTAAATTAAAAAATGCTAATGCTAGAGTAAGATTAAGAATTCAAGCTGCCGAGATGAGTCATCTTAGGGGAATAGCAGAAGTAACATGAGTGAGAAGTGCTGACGTAAGGGAGACGCTCGACTTGGAGCTCTGGACTCTACTACTGCATGTAGAATTATCTCCATAAATGCGGCTTCTACATGTCTTGGATATAAATCTAGGATAAGCTGGGATAAGCAACTACAAAGACAGATTGAATCTTAATTGTTCAAGAAGTAAAGACGTATAAAAGGGAAATGACTAAAAATAATTTAATACAAATTAAATGAATCAATTAGAATGATATACAGAAAAAATCTATCTATCGAAAAAATATTTAGTTGCTACCGGGATTCGAACTTGGACCTCTTCTTATCCTGGGAGACTCGTTCTCCGATTTTATCGACAAATTTTTAATCTTATATTCTGTAATATTTAAAATAGATTATTTTTTATTTATTTTAATATTAGAAAATATAATACATTTTAGAATTATCAGTAGGACATATATATATATATTTCATTTAACATTTATTTCTTGTCTATGAGAGTAGGACTCGTGTATAGAAGGAGTATGTACGAGATAATTTATGTTTCAGTTAGTCTGTGTATATATTTTTTGCTTCAGATACAAACTGATAGTAGTCTGTAATTGTTCTAATTGTGATGGGGAGATTGTAAAAATGTGATGCCTTGATAAATATAGTGATTTTGGATTGCGGTATATTTTAGTTTTGGAATATCAATTTGGTCTCTATTTCTTGTAGATCGGAATTCGCTTCTAAAGTTTAGCAATTTTTAATTTTGAAAAGTTGGATTATTCGATTATTTATTGATACTTCTATTATTCAATTTTTAAAAGGTATTAGAGATTCTCCGTAATATAAGCTGGACTGGATTTTTTCTGTATATCTTTCTAATTGAATATTTCAACTCCACAGCATAAAGGTTTTCTCAATTTAAAAATAATATGATATATTATTGAACGTTACGCAAGTGCGTTAATTTTTATTTGTTGTTACGTTGGATTTAACACGTAGAATAAATACAAGGGTGAAATAAGGGTGTATGGGGTATAAAATAAATTGAAAAAAGGCCAGAGGAAGCCATTAAAACATCCTCAATGAAGCTGGGTAGCCTAATTTGGTGCTTATGGTGATTGGCCGTCTAAATGGACGAATTAGGGACGAGAATCCGATTCCGACTTTTGGTGGGAACGCTCGAAAATAGGTGCGTCGATGGAGCCGCGCTCCGGAAGAATATGGCGGAGATTAAGAGTAGGTTTAGATCACCGCGGTGGACCTAGAGATGGATGGTCCTGGTCCACCCGAGGATGAGTAGAGATCCCGCGGCAACGAGCAAGGCGGCGGCGTGCGAGCGATGGCCGATGGATGGGCGTTATGGACAAGGCTGAGACGAGATGGTGTCCGGTCCATCTCCTAGAGCGAGAGATGAATCCTGGCGCAGGCGTGCGGCGGCCCGGGTCCTTAGCTGCATCGGCACCTCACGGGCGCGTTGGATGATGTTAAAAATAAATAAACTCAGTAAATATAAGAAATAAATAAAAGTGACCTCCTTCAGAGGAAAGCTGACCCGAAGAAGGAAGATTTAAAGAACATTTTTCGTGCATCCAACGTCGGAATTAATTGTATTTTGTGAATAAATGTGAAAAGTAAAAATCAGAATGCCTTTGAATCAATTATCATCGCATATAGAGGTAGCAGGCGACACCAGAGAACTCACACATTTGAGAACCAGGCGTGGTCGCATCATACATGCTTTGTATGCTCTGCATCCCTTGTGTTCTAGAGTCAAAAAGATTTAGACATTTTGTTTCTAGCCGAAAACAGCACTGCTGCAAATAAATTCGTCCTGTACTTTAGAGACCAGTTATACGACACGAGCGAGTCGAAATACATATACATACCAGCAACAGTGGATTCTATCATTCGTTCCATATCCACAAACTTGAAAGTATTCGGCTTTCGCCAAGGTCTTCGAATACTGTATACGCATTCGTTAACAGCATAAAACGAACAAAAACGACTTTAATACTTATGGGAATAGTGCACAGAATAGCATACATATTACGAAACGAGCGAATTATTTTGTCAAATTTGTTTGTGAGACGCATTTTTGAATGTTTGACTTGAATTCTTGAAGCCTAATTATTGATACATTGAATATCCTTCGATTATCTATTTAAATAATAAATAAATACAGAGAATAACAGTACACTTCACCAACGTGTTCTAACGCCATAAATGAAAATGGAGAATTGTGTGAGTGTATAATTGAATCATTAGTAGGTATAAACTCATTATCCAACATCCCTTCTACAAAAGTCACCGACCGCCACTGTTGAGGACCCAGATCGAGCTAGATCGGTCCTATCCTCTACACCGTAACAAAATCAAAGATTTTGAGTAACCAACACGAACACATGTAGGTCAGGGTGTAAGAATGGTACAAGCACAAGTGTGGTCTCCGGTCTCGGGCAGTTACCAGACGAATGGAGCTGAGCAGGAAGCCAGGAAGGTCAAGAGAGACGTATACTATGCAATATGGGCACAATAAATACATCAAACGCTCAGAGATATGATGAAGACTATTTAACTGCATAATTACTGTATTATATTGTACATTATTAGCACCTAGGAATTCATTACGCATTAAATCATTCCTTCACAATCCATTACGTGTAATTACACTAGTACATCATCAGAACTGAGTCACGACACAAGTAAACACTGTTCGTATCCAGTACTCAATGTGTCATGCATTCAACTACCAATGTTTTAGCCATTAACTAAACAAGACTTATAATATATTAAGGGCCAGTTGTATGATCAGTAATAGGGTAAAAAAACGTTACGACAACTGGTTATTTGATCGTTGGTAAAAAAAAATATTTACTTAAATAATACAATATAAAAATTAACAATATATAAAAATGTTGGAAATTTGATCAGATTATAAATAGGGAAAGATGTAAAATACATAGTTTAATAACTTGGAAGATATTTAATCTATTTTAAAACTTTTTTTTTGTAAACATTTATATTTGGTACTAATCTAATAGGACCTCTGAAGGGTTGTGTTATAGTTTATAAAGATAATTGTGGAGTTGTTTCTCCCATTAAATAATGCAGAAGATAACTTAAATTCGGGTTCGGTACCGGATAAACAAAGCAATAAATTAGATGATATGAAATAATTCTTTCAATGCACATCCGCTTACAGAAAGCATAAATAATAAGATTGGACAAAAAAAACTATTAAAATAATGGTTCTAACTCATAACTCTCAGAAACGTTAAGGTTGACTAACTAAAAGATTGGGATGTAGCTTCGGACAGTAAGTGCATACATAACAAAGGTATTATGTGATAGTTATTTACATTAAACTACAATTATTAACGTTGCAAGTTTAGAAAATTGATTTTTTAATTTCTTCAGCGGAGTTGGGTTCATCTCCCATGAGATGAGAATCTAACAAAAATGTCGATATATTGGGTATAACATACCAAGTAGGTAATATTTTAGCGGTAGATACATAAGAATATAATCAATACATACTAAAAATCTCAGAGTATAAGCATTTCAAGAAAGTCGTTTCGCGGTAATTTCAATGAATTATATAAGAAACACACTGTAGTTGGAATTGTTGGCTGCGCGGAATGGTCTCGGACCATTGGAGTTATTTTAGTTCAGTGGTAAATCACCCGGTCAACCGTTTCAGACGAAACAATGCAAGGTTCAAGTCGTAAGTTCACGGCACTCTGGTACAAGTCAAAGGTCTGACTCAGAAAGAACGATACATAGAAGTGAAACTTGATTACGAATGGCTGCACAAGAATGCGAGTGAATTTAAGCGAGTTCAAAATTATTGATTTGTTTTAAAAATATTTGTGATTTATTAGATTTGTCGTCCAAACTGTTCCATAAGGTGTCACTCAAGGATCGGATTTAGGGACAGAAAATTGAATGGGTGATATATTAATACTAAAATATTTTCTAACATTATTATTAATACTAGAGGTGTTTTTTTAGAGGTTTGTTTTTGCGAATTGGCAACACTTTTTCTAACGACAGCCAATTTGACAGCTGATTTGTGCTCAGTTTGGTTAGCCATTTCACAATGGACAGACTTACGCCAGAAGAACGTTTGCAAATTGTGCAAATCTTTTTCTAAAATCGTGGTTCTGTTCGCGAAACTTACCGTGCGCTATGTCCATTTTACGGTCGATATCATAGTCCACCCGAGCAGGAAATTCGAATAACCATGGATCGTTTTCACACCACGCATACTCTAATTGATAATTCGCATCCGCAGAAACGTCGTACAGTGCGCACTGAAGAAGCTGTTGTTACTTCAAAAATAACGTCGGCCAGAACGTTACAATCAATGCAGAGCGTTATAGTTCCATGATTACTGACTTTTTCGTTCCTCAATTGAATGGCATTAATGTGGAAGAGCTGTGGTTTCAACAAGACGGCGCAACAATCTATTCATTGAAGGAAACATTCGATGAGCGCATAATTTCGCGTAATGGACCTGCGAATTGGCCTCCAAGATCGTGTGATTTAACACCTTTGGATTATTTTCTGTAGAGATATGTGAAATGGCTAATCTACGGCGATAAACCAGAGACGATAGACGACTTGGAAGCCAACATTCGTTGCCGTATTGCCGATATACAGCAACGAATGTTGTAACTTTCGATATAGCTTTATTCTATACGCGAAATCATAATGGCATAAAATTATCTTACCAATGAAGACAATACCATGGCCGTTACCACAATTTTTATTCCATTTTAAAGTTCTACATCTCTAAAAAAACATTCTTTATAACTACTAAGTTATTTTTACACCTGCATGCCGATTCTCCACGGTGTTAAGCGGGGAGCCACAATTTTGTATCCTGACTCACACTAGTGTTGACACCACTAACACCCACGTTATCGTATGTTCACTCCACGTAACGTCAGTTACATAACCCGCAAAGAGTTCTGCACAAAAATGCTAGTGAATTTAGGCAAGTTCAAAATTATTCGTTTTGGTTAAAAAAATTAAGTAATTTTGTATATTTGTCGTCCAAACTGTACCATCAGGTGACGCTCAAGGATCCGATTTAGGGACAGATAATTTAATGTGTGATATTAATAAAAGGTTTTCTTAATATTCAGCATTAGCGGCAAAATTTATATCGATTCTTCATGGGGTTAAGCAGAAAGACACTTATGGTGTTTCGTAAAAATCTGTTTAGAATTCTGCATCACGGCATTCATCCCCAATTTGTTGTAAAGACATTTACCTAATACATATATCAATGTATATAATGTGGAGTATACATATTTATAAAGCATTTTTAATTTCATCATCTTGAGTTCTCCACTTAGTCCTTGAAATACAAAATATTATATATTTAAATATTTTTGAAAGGCACATATTTGTGCTAATTAATTAAATAATCTTTTTAGGTGGCGAATACTGAGAAGCCGACTAAATCTATCCACTGGAACATGTCTGCAGAAGCAGAGAGGGCGGAGACCTTAGAGGCGAAGAAGGCAGAAAACGGAGGTCCGGACGGGTCATCTAGAGTCTCATTCATCAAGAATAACTGGTCAACTGGGTTGAAAATATTGGAATTGGTAAGGTGTTGCGAGCATCCATGTTCAACCTTTATACTAAATATAAGTTTTTAACGAAAACTATTTAAACGTACCATATTTCTAATAAGTCAGGAGAATTAAAAACAATTATCATACGAAGGAAAACTGCATTTCGAACACGTTAAAAAAACTCGTTATGCAAGAGGCGATAGAATGCAGCCTTAATCTTTTAAATGCCATGAGCGCGATAACACGCCAAACTTTGCATGCCACGTCAAGCTATAAGCGCGATAACATGCAGGGATTAAAGTAATACTTTTAAAATCATTTTGCGACAGTTTTCAGCTTTTGATAGATACTGTAAGTCATGACCCTCAAAGCCAACCCTTACCCCATGTGGTGTCATTAATTTCAAATACGGTTAGCAGTTAAAAGGTTAATACCTAAAATGTATGTGATCTATACATCATTCACAGGACTAATCAGCATTTCTGCCCGTCTCGACACAGAATTTCTCTAGTGAGACGGGCACAGTCCAAACAAATTTTTATATGTATTATATAGTTACTAATAAATAAATAAATAAATAAATAGTTTAGTCTTCAACCACCATAACATTACATAAGATGGAGAAATCTAGTAATGTAAATAAACATACAAGAAATAGAAAGGTTTGCAGTCTTACAAATGCAGTTTTGATATATACACAGAGTTCGACTATATTTTTGAAAAACAGGAGAATATATAATGTAGAGTTCCGTAACAACGTACTCACTAATCAGGCCATCATCACAGTTCTGCGAAGGCTTGGCCTCTACAATAAGCCGAATAGGATCCAATACCCTACATTACATAATAACCAATCCATTACAAATTGCAAACAAAAAGAATGGAGTAGTAAAAGTGCCGCAAATAGATTCGGAAGCCAGACTCTCCGTCTCAGATGCAATGGACAAATCATCAACAATAGAAAATGCAAAACTGCCACTTCTCTACGGTGCAACAGCATCAACATACGAAGTCGTCGTTATTTTATTTACATCTGTCGGTTTGCGATGGTCAGACTTGCAATGCACCCAGACATGCACGAGTGACGTCTAATTCTTAGAGCATTACATGCTTTACATTGACATGGAAATATTCTTGTTTTCAATTTTTTAAACGACCAGGGAACACGTTCGCGTTCCACTTTCTACAGGCGTTGAGACAGAAGCGGCCGTTGATGTGGTCAATTTTGCGAAATTTTATTTCACGTTGTAAAAAGTGCGTGAAAGGTGTATTGTTGCAAAGGTAAATTAAAAAATAACATCATCATCATCATCAGCGACGTAATTTTAAATAATGGGCACCAATGCAAGATGGATAAAGGGGATCAAGTTCCAATGCAAGATGGATAAAGGGGATTAGGTTCCAATGCAATATGGATAAAAAAGATTAGGCTCCAATGCAAAATGGATAAAGGGGATGAGCGCCAATGTAAGATGGATAAAGGGGATTAGGCTCCAATGCTAGATGGATAAAGGGAATTGAACCCCAATTCAAGATGGATAAAGGGGATTAGATTCCAATGCAAGATGAACAAAAGGGATTAGGTTCCAATGAAAGATGGATAAATGGGACTGGGCACAATGCAAGATGGATAAATGGAATTGGGCACAATTCAAAATGGATAAAGGGGATTAGGCTCCAATTCAAAAGGCCCCTCTCTGTATATGTCGCTATCATCATCAGTTTTGTATCCTGTCAGATGAAGGCTTTCCCCGGTGTCATCATCACTTAACACACCGCACCGTCCAGGCTGATGTATTTTTTTGTGGTTTTCCTTCCCATAGTCATGTGTTCCTGTTATTTGTCAACCTTCTCCACTAGCAATAGCCAAGGGAACCACGCGGAGGTCGATTCTTTGGTTGAGAATTTGTTTTCCCTGGCCTCTCAGCATTTGTAAGTGTGCGTGGCAATGTGAACCCATCTGACACATGTACATGTATTGAATATATTATTTTCTCTTTTCTTTTACTTAGCCAATCCACTCTTCAAGAGTGATTTGTATTGTGTATACTCAAAAGTGTATTGTGTATACTCAAAAGTGTATTGTGTATACTCAAAAGTGTATTGTGTATACTCAAAAGATACAAACGCAGTTTTATCCATGAAATAGTAAAAACAATATTGGCCTCTTGTCTTCTAAAATGCACCACATTGACTACATTACTGCTGGATGAAGGCTTACCCGTACCTCTTACACTTACTTCGGTCTTCCTCCAATCTTTTTCATTTCGTCTATCCAATGACACATCCTCTATGACTCTAGGTAATGTAATCTTCATGAACTTTCGCTCTCTTAATTCTGCTCCTCCACTCTAGTACACTGCAGAGTCGTCTCCAGAAAAGCGCCCGTTACTTTTTACACTTAGTTGGTCCAGCGGGTGGTGGTGGGAGGGATGGGTTCTTTCTCCTCCTATCCGTTCTTCGACGTGGTCCACTACAATAAGCTTCTTCAAGCAATTTTCTCTTTTCACAAGATACCCAAAAAATGTAAGCATATGTCTTAGTGTAGTGTAGTCTCACTATCCATGGTATGCGCAACGTATGTTTCCAGCACCACATCTCAAAGGCATCAATTCATCTTCTCCCTTGCATTCAGAGTCCACATATACATATTATATATAAATATAATTGCGATACTATGTGTTTTTACGGCTGTTAGGAGTTCTAATTTTACGCACCGGTAAATTTAAGGTGCGTTCAGCGGTCGTCGGCGGTAATGATGACCTCCACATTACCTACCTTCAGTGATCTGAAAATATCTAATTTATGTTTAATGTGCAAGCATTATTAGCGGCACTTACTAATAGTGTGAACTGTGGTGTGTTTGCGCTCAGGTGAGGCATGCGCCGGAGCACGTGAGATCATGATCATCATCGAATCCCCCGGAACATTTCCGGGAATTTATTAGAGTGTGGGTCTCCCGCTGGGGGTTACTGAGACGACACCGGGAAGAATAGTGGCTAGAGAGACCAAACGAAGCACTCTACTGGCTCTCCCTCACACCTCTTGCGACCTGGACAGGATGAATTTCTGTCGGACTGTGAACGAGTTCTGCGACTACCCTCCCCTTTTAGGGATGCACGATTTCTATAGCTTCTCTCTGGCTGCCCTCTGAGTATAATGTGATAACGAGTGAATTGTACAGGTATGGTTCTGGTACAATGATACCGGAGCCAACCTATGATGGTATTAAGATGTTAATATCTCTTTGTAATAAAAAAATAATTTTAAAATGTAGTATTGACGAATCGAAACGATTCCGGGATAGGGTGTATTATATAAATATAGATTTTATATAGATTTTATATAAATATATATAAAAAATTAGTAGTAATTGGTTGTGAAAATGCTAGACGGAAATGCTAAACGTATATATTATATTAAGTCTGAGATTTATATGAATATGATAATTACTTCGTTTCAGATTTTGACCATTTTCTGCATAGGCCTTGCTGTAGATCCTCTAAACTATGCCAGGCTGCCCCAAAATAATATCCATCATGTTGCTGTCATCTACACGGCATTTTCAGGTAATTAGCACCACCTTTTTGCCGGGGTCCGTGTTTATTCTAACATTAATCTCTTGTGAATGAAGTCATTGATCATTCAGCCAGCAAGGTTGTTTGGTTTATTGCTATAAAAATATGATTTGGACTCCTGGGACGAGGTCCGAACCCCTAGCCACTCGATCACTAGACGAGTGTCACGTCACTAGACCAACACACACGGCATCGCTAGACATGCATATTTTTATGATATACTTACAGTTCAACAATGAATCGCATTGTATTAACCGTCGGCTAGTGATGTGCATACCTTAATTTTAATTTCGTTTAAATCGTATTAATAAATGTTGAACTGTTGTATAAATACGTTCACTAGTTTGTGAAAAATGACGAGATGTTTTATTTTAATCAGAAGTTTAAATAAACTTCCTTATGGGGCCGTGTTGATCAGGTAAGTAAGATATATTTGAAATAATATATTTATCGCTGCTTGAGATTGGCAGAATCGACCCGTGCACACAAAGACCATCTGCATAGAACCATTTATAAATATGTTATTAATCAAATTATAGATGTCTCATAGAAACGAAGTTACATATAAAATCAATTTTATCGAAAAATATTGTTGTTGCGCCACCGGGATTCGAACCTGGATCTCTTTTCAAACCGGGGAAGCTGCATTATCCAACTATGCTACAGCGACAGTACTTAAGTACGGTAGCGCAACAACAATATTTTTCGATAAAATTGATTTTATATATATATTAATACTATTAATTAGTATTTAAAATATCACAGACCGTCTGTTCTGAATAATTACAATTTCACAATAAGAATGTGTTCTCCTTAATAATATATAAGTTGTATCAAAATGTCCAAAATGTAATAAAAATGAATTGTTAATTCTAGCGTCTGCTTTCGGTTTACTGAAAGGTATTTGAGATTCCGTAAAAATAATGAAGATGGCTTTCGAATAATGGAACGATAGATGTATCAATTTGAAAAAATGTAACATATAGGTTGGAAAATTTACCGTCAAAAATACTGTCGCTGTAGCATAGTTTTGATAATGCATCTTCCCCGGTTCGGAAAGAGATCCAGGTTCGAATCTCGATAGCGCAACAACAATATTTTTCAATAATAATTTATAATTAATAGTTTAAAATAGACATTTAATTTTATGTATATCGCGGCATGATTGCATTTGCAGTGTAGATTTCATTGATTGTAGAAATCGCGTGATCGTTAAAAATATTTTGTTTTTTTCCTTTAGTTCAGGACGCCGATTGCTTCTGTTACGACGAGTCCAATTAACATTCCTCGCAACAAGGAGTACAAGGTCGCCGGCCCATTATCCGACCCAGTGGATCACTCTTCGAGTGCCGCACTAATGTGACTAATGCCATTTGTCAAAAACAATTTGAATAATGTTTATTGATTCACGCCCATTGCGCGCACTAAGTGGCGCTCGGTAGGCGCGCCCGAACTCGGCCATTGTTGTCCGCTAGACGAGGATGACTGGACAATCGCGATAGAAACAAAACGCATGCATCGTAATGTTTGAACATTGGCAAGAATCTAACGATAAACAGTCTAAAGATGGACACTTTATCCGTTTATAAAGTTTAAGCCGTTCATTTGAAATATACGAAACATTTCACCCAATCGTTTGGAAAAAATAAGAAAAATGCAAACCAAACGATGAATGTTAAATAATAAATAATATTAGGAGAACACATTTTTATTGTGAAGTTGTAATTATACAGAACATAGGTCTGTAATATTTTAAATATATTAATTATTAAGATATTCATATAAAATCAATTTCATCGAAAAATACTGTTGTTGCTACTGAGATTCGAACCTGGATCTCTTCCTATCCGGGTAAATTGCGTTAACCGATTATACTACACCGACACAGTGCATTGACGACAAATTTTCGAACTTATGTGTTACACTTTTCAAATTGATACATCCATCGTTTCGTTATTTGAAAGCCATCTACTTTATTTTTAAGGAATTTCAAATACCTTTGAGTAATTTTTATTAAATTTTGGACACATTGATGCAACGTATATATTATTAAGGAGAACACATTCTTATTGTGAAGTTGTAATTATTCAGTACATATATTTATGACAGAGTAAAGAATGAAGAAAAAAGGGAAGAACGTAAAGCTAATCTTAATATAGTGAGTAATATATTAAGAAAGAATCACTTAGATTTATATTAGGCAAACGGTTTAGAGACTATCAGATTACTCAAAGGTATTTGAGATTCTGTAAAAATAAGGTAGACGGCTCTCTCAAATAATGGAACGATTAAATGTACTAATATCAAAAGTTCGAAAATTTGTCGCTAAAAATATTGTCGCTGTAGCACAGTTGGACAATGCATCTTCACCGGTTAGGAAAGTGATCCAGGTTCGAATCCCGGTGGCGCAACAACAATATTTTTCGATAAAATTGATTTTATATGTATATCTTTCTAATTAATATATTTAATTCATATTTAAAATACATAATAATAAACAATAAACCCTCGTTAATACTTTCACAAATGGACTTGAATATTCTTGTCCAAGCAGTGATGTGTCCAACCTTATTTCACACCTAGTTTTACCATACCGATCTAAATTATTTCTTACCCCAACCTAAAATGCTCAATTTCTACAACAATATCTAATCCATTGTCGCCAACCAAGATATATTATTCATGACACAGACTTAGTTTAAAAGAGAAATTGTATTATACATGCTGAATACTAGTTCAAACGTATAACACATGCAGTGGCGTAACTATGGCCTAAATGGAGGAAAAAAAAAAACCCGCGTATGTATTGTATAATATATAAAAACTATGAATATGAAGTACTGCGCGATAATATTGTTATATAATTGGACTTTTTTTTCTTTACATTCACCCTTTCTTGAAAATAAGTATATTTACATATTAACATATATACATATATACAACTTTAAAAAATTTGATAGATACGGAGATTGATTAATGGGTGAGAATGGTGAACGTTGTATTTGTGTAAAGTGATCACTTAAGCCAGCCGAAGACAGGTCGTAAGTCTCTATGATGTTTCTATAATTTGTTTAATAACAGTGCCTATTTATGTTGAAAATCCAGTCTTATGCATTATGCCTATTTTTGCTTTGTGGCGATGGTCTGACATAATAGTTGAGTAGGTACAATTGTACACATTGATAAGGTTTTTATGCTAATGCACGTAAGAAATGATTTTTTAAATGGTATAGTTATATTCTCGCTAAAAAGTGTTTTAAAAATTATTAGTTCATATTAGCGCTGCGAAATTCACGGATGGACTTTCGGCCCCCTACCTAACATGAGCTCCAATGCGTGATACGCCACTGAATACATGCTTACCATGAGTCAAATATTTCTCCTCAAACACCGATAACTGTCACGCGTCACGTGATCATTGACCTTGGAGCCTACACGCTTCTGTATATGTGCGGTAGTTTTAATGCCTTGTTGTCAATTTGCAACGTAAAATATTTTTAGAATTTTTTTAGTGTTTCTAATTTTTCAACCATCAAAAAAAATATCTGTCACATGTCATTCCCTTAATTGTCATAAAATGCTGTACCTTAATGCCATTCTAGTACTATCTATCAAGGTCATTAATAACCTCTTAATATCTGTATGTTATAAATAAATATACACTCGACATAAACAGTATAGCTGTATCGGACACGTGTAGCATACCATCTCCGCGTAGAATATATTTAATGGCTGGCTTTGATCTTTTTCAATTTCGTAAAAAAAAAAATAAACAAATAGATATTTCATACAAATCAATTCACTCCTTATATACTAGCTGCAGCATTCAATCTCCACGATATCATTTATGATTTGATGAATTTGATTTTATTATTCTACAAAAAATTAACTTCATTAGAAAACGGTTGCTAGATATGTGGAGGGTGTATTTTTTAGAGGTATATAACTTTAAAATTAAATAAAACATAAAAATCGTGATAATGAACATGGTATTGGCTGTACTGGAAGATAATTTTATATCATTAGTGTTTAAATATTATTTCGTTCATATGGACTGGCTCGAATAAAGCTGGGGACGTATATCGGCAGTAACGCGACGAATGTTGGCTTCCAACTCGTCTATCGTCTCTGGTTTATCGGCGTAGACTAGCGACTTCACGTATCCTCACAGAAAATAATCCAAAGGTGTTAAATCACACGATCTTGGAGGCCAATCCACGGGTCCATTACGCGAAATTGAAATTCATGTTGAAACCAACCAAACGTTGATTGGGGAACGCAAAAGTCAGTAATCATGAATCTATAGCGCTCTCCATTGACTGTAATGTTCTGGTCGGTATTATTTTTGAAGAAACAACGGCTTCTTCAGTGCGCACTGTACGACGTGTCTACGGATGCGTATTATCAATTAGAGTATTCGTGGTGTGAAAACGATCCATGACTATTCGAATTACTTGCTCGGATGGACGATTATATCAAGTTTCATGAACAGAACCACAATTTTTGAAATAAATTCGCATAATTTGCAAGCGTTGTATGAATAGACTTACGCCAACGTAAGTCTATTCATAGTGAAATGACAAACCAAACTGAGCACAAATCAACTGTCAGTCAATCAATCGACAACAATGTAGTTACTTAATTCACAAACCTACCTTCTGATGTATCTTCATTTACAATTGTGCGAGTGTTGTGGGTTTTCGGACATTTATATGTATAATCATCACTAAGGAAGGGGGCCAATTAAACGAACATTGAACAATAATTGATGTTTTGTGTTTCAGGGTACATCATAATAAACTCAGTCCTGGTGTTGGGAGGCCTGGCTGGTGAGAGGATGGGATGGAAAACGTCTGTTTTGTTCTCTCTCATCGGTGTCGTTATCTTCACCGCTGCTGGGGGAGTCATAATATATGGTAAAATTAGTCTGTATTTAATAATTATTCTGAGTCAACTTCAATCTAAATTCAATATGGTATTATTCTACGAAATGGAAGCATGGACGCTTACCGCTAAGGCGACTTAAAGCATTTGAAACGTGGATTTATATTAGAATCCTTAAAAATCGTTCAACTGTGGAACCTCTATATTTGTCGCACTTTGATAACAAACAAATGATTCCATATTTGTTAATATTTTCCACATGTGTCACTTCCATCCCCCGGCAATGCTGTCTGACTGAGCCAAAATGCAGAATATGGTCGAAAAGTGACACCCAAATGTTGCCATAGTCGACCAAAACTTAAATGTGATGTAATTTGATTGACTACTTTATGAAGGTTTTAAAAAACAGACAGAAACAGGCAAGTTCTTTGTTAAATCGAGTGCTACTAAATCATCATTTTCAACATGTTTAAATTGTCGTCTTCTAAATATTGCTAACTTTCATTCTCTTCCGCTTCTACCATCACATCTTCTCAGTACAATAAAGATAAAGTTTTGACGTAAAATTTATCCATTTCTGAACTATTTTTGGGGGTTGGGAATGAATTAAATGAATTTCAGTTATTTGTTATGGGAAAAGCTGTTTCTATATTCGATTAATAACGAATTTAGAGGTTCCACTGTATAAAAATTCGTCAATTTTAACATCTCGGACATGCGATGAGACATCCAGAGGAGCACCTTACAATGCGGGGGGAAATTACTGGAAATCGGGGCCTTGGAAGAAGGAGAATATCGTGGCTGAAGAACAAGATTTGGGCAAAACATGATTTTCAAAAATGTGTCAAGTAACTCTCAACTCAAACTGAGATATTAAACTTTTTTATTTGTATTTCTTTCTTGGTAATATTTTAACGGTTATTGATAAATATCCCCTCACTGGGATGATCCTTTGTCGAAGTGGGCTATTGTTTAAAAGTTATTTGAGTGTTTATTTGTATTTGTAAAAAAATAATTGATAACTTCGTTTATGTTATGTTTCTTTTTTATCGTCGCTAGTTCCCTTTTAATCGTGTCGACTGATTTTTTAATTCACTATACTCGTGTAATTAGTTTTTTAAATATTGTTCCATTTGTTGTATTTTTTATTTCCTAATATTTAATGGTTATCTGTCCAAATGTAGACTGCATTTTGTAATTTTTATTATTGCTATGTCTCGTGGGCTTAAACTGCTGTGTTTTTGGTTAGTTTTCGAAATTTTGATGTCGTTCGAATTGGCATTTTAAGAATCCATAATAATATTACGTCCATTATGGCTGTATAGTGCTTGATTAAACGGCCAGATATTTCATATCTCCAGGTTGAGATTACTTAAATGTTTTCTCTTTTATATACACAATAACAGTACGTGAATGTATATTCAATTTGAAATTGAGTGCACGAAATCGAAATATTGAGCTGTCATCTCTCTTATCTATGGTCATCTTGCGTCGTATAATAGAAGCAGCGAATGAAATCGTGCAAATTTTTTCTGCGGTTGCACTGTCAAAGAATGATGCGACGCTGACAGTTTGTAATATTTACGTGTGTTTAATAAACATTTATGTAAAAATGATTTCAGAATATATTAGTAGTATCTTACATTAATTCCATCGATGATTTTTTTGTTTATTATTGTCTATCGGCGAACAAATGTTACCAATTAATTAATGATTTAATACCTTTATTATAAAAAATATATATAAATGTGTGCTACACTGAACAGTACTGCACAACTAATAAACATGTATTGCATTCTAGACTGGTCCAAGTACATGTACAACCACATCTTCCACCCCAGCAAGCAGTACATGGACATGCTCATATCGTCTGGTGTATTTGCCATCTTCAACGCCTTCGTCTATCTCGTGGACGCCATCCTGACTTACAGGGAGGAGCCTTGACCATCATCACTGCGCATCTCCGTCACGCATCATCCATCGTCTCGTACAAATAGTCTATAAAATCGTACCAAGTACCGGTTAGGTTAGGTTCACTTCACAATGAATGAAGTATGAAAGTAAGTCGGGTGAATACATTTAAATTGTACAAAATCAGAATTAAAATTCACACAAAAATGACAGAAATAATAATGACGTGTGTAAGACTATCTGGAACGAAAATAAATTGTAATATATGGCTACCAGTTTATATATCACAACTAACATAGTCTCAATAAAACTGAATATTGTGTAAGGTATCTTAATCATACATTGGTATGATTAAGATACCTTACACATTATACGGATGTATTTAAAAATAAATACTATCAAGTTATTTTTTACAATATTTTATTTTGTTCTATTCATCAATGGTGAATATTTTTCACTAATTACATAAATTATATAAAAAATAGTACGAAATATTTGACCAATTTACCTTATTAGTCAGGCCCGACGACAGGGACGGACTAGAGGGACAACTACCGGGATTAGGTTATTTCGTCCTTACACATTTTTTTTTAAATAGACAAGCATACACGGAATACGTGTCACATCAATATTCTAACTAAGCTAAATAAATAGATTTAACTTGGTGGTCCCCTGGAACGAAGCTCGAACCACCGACCACTAGGTGAGTATCTCTTAGATCACTACTAGACCAACAAGTACGCCTGTATGATCAGATTATAATGATTTAGTTTTTTCTCGAGGCATGTACGCATTATTTTAGAGTAGATACATATTAAAAATATGAGTCGAAAATGTTCAAGCTGTATTACCTAATCTAATGCATTTAAAAAAAGTCGTAGTTACGCGATTATTTGTATAAATTGAAATATTTTATCGATATCAAATTATATAATGAACACAAAAAAATAATTGACTATCGAATTGCCGGTTAGATTTTCGTTAGATGATTTAGAGCCTGAAGTAAAAATATAGATAAATATTTATTTCGAAGTACGTAGACTTAAAGCATAACATGATTTTGTGAAAATCTAATAACGTTTTTTCTGTAACGTCACATTCTTGAACATTTTCGAATCGGTATCGTTAGGTATCCTTCAATAAAATATTGTGGTCTATGTCCGTTATATTAGAAATGCAGAACCGATTCTTGGACAAATCGTTTAAGGGTTCATCAATCAATCTGTACATATAATATAATGTCGCTTTAATATAATCTAGAGGAGTCTCAAAAACATCAGAGAACAGGGCCCTAATATTTCTGTCGCCGGGCCTGGATTTAATTCAAATTGAGAAGATCTGTCTTTTGGTCAAATATGAATTATCATCAAAGCAAAAAAAAGTTGCTCATCTGACTGAATGTGAACTGAGGGATTTGCCAAACATTAGTTAGTAAAAAATTTAAATATATTTTTTGTATAAATAAAATAGGATATGACGCTACAAGGGATGAAGGGTGAATAAGTAAATTATTAATAAAACTTTTTATAAATAAACATTAATATATTATGTTAAAGCATTTTATATTAAACTATGGTAAGTATACTACAAATAATAAAAAGTGTACGATTTCTATAAATAAAGGAAAATAAATGTATAAATTATTATGTCGTTTTTTTTCCAATGTTTCTTAATGTTCATTTTAAATACTAATTAAATGTATTAATTAGAAAGATATACATATAAAATCAACTTTATTGAAAAATATTGTTGTTGCTACCGAGATTCGAACCTGGATCTCTTTCCAATTCGGAGAAGGTGCATTAACCGACTATGCTACAGCATACAGCACTTTTGACGACAAATTTTGGAGTTAATACATTTAATTAGTATTTAAAATATCACAGACCTATGTTCTGAATAATTACAATTTCACAATAAGAATGTTGACTCAGCTTTGTTCTGTCAGTAGAAATGAATATTTTTTTTACAAATATCTTGTCAGTTAAATATTACTAACTGTGACAATTTTTTTCCGTAAGCTGACTATCATTACTAACTACCGCACAGAAGCACACAAGCGCATGGATTCCGAGGTCAATGTAATCAATTCTATGCCGACAATCCTTAGCGTTAAAAGCGTTGGAAAGTTGCGTCGGTTTTTGAATTGAGCCTGCATCATGAAGTAGGAAGAAGATCCAAGTTAGTATTAATCGATGAGATCTCCTTGTAGTAATTTAACATTCTAACTAGGAGAGATTTAGCCTAGATTTAACTGATTTATCCAAAATATACCTACAGTATGTCCCAGAGACAATAATCGAAGCTTACAGTTAGACATCAGTATAGTTAGTGACGTAAAATATTTATGCATTTTCATAATTATTTGAATCATTCGCAAATATCTACACCAGTCACCGTAATCTAATTTACTAATGCAGGAATTTTTTTTTTAACAAATGCGTTTTAAAGTGTAGTACTAATAATTATCATGCACGACCACTTTGAGGAAAACGAGTATTACGCAAATCGAGGAAAAATACAGTTTTCCCAGTAAACAATAGCGACATCTTTTGAAAATGAGTCGAAATTGTTATCAAACATTGCCCGAAAGCTGGTAACGATCAGAGTTAACTAAATCGAACAAAAGATGTCGCACATAAAATGAGATCGCAGTTTTAGTTTTGATAAAAACCGGTACAAACCTACGCATGATGATTATTTACACGTATTAATTTTATCATATCGACCCCTCATAATAACAAGGTTACATCTGACACTGACACTGTTTGGAGATAGTAAACTCAAAAGTGCTGATTGAATCTCAAGATATATCAATGTGTATTTTGTTTTGGGTATGCAATATGATCAGTTTTAAGGTCTTAACTTATTTTCAATATTATCAATGACCACTGTGAGATGAGGGAAACAAAAAATAAATTTAAAACATTGTAAATTAACAATAATGATCCATAAATTGTAATAAATAACTGATGCAGTTGGAACTTTGAGTTCTTGTTCTTTCCTTTAATATCCGTTAAATAGAGTTGATGTGCATGGAAGAAATAAAGAATAATGAATTTGGAACCCATTTCACGCAATAGTTAGAACCTTGTTATTCTAAGGGGTCAATATGCCTAAACGTTTATAATATTATTAGCCAGTAACAAAAAAAAATAGCGTTACAATGGTGTTTCTACAAAGATATTAAATACCTGTAATAATGTTTATTCCAGAGTGGTCAAGTTGTTTGTGCAAGATCCGATTCACCATATATTATAAATAATACATACAATACATGCAAGTTACAAAATAACATTTATATTAAAAGAAGTAGAAAAAAAAGGTGAAAAACACAAATACATATAAACAAAATATAAAAAACTGTGCATTACTAAAAATTCTGGGAAACGTAAATAAATTAAATAATTGGAATAACATAAACGAAAACATTATTTTACAATTAGCGCCATCTGTGTATCAGTAGAGACTTTAATTGCTTAGTTCTAAAAACTACCACGACAACTCGCCGCATCGAGCTATTCACATTACTGTCACATCACATTGGTTATTTACTGAATTGAAAATTTCTTTACGTTGATCCCTTTTATATGGAGTCTTTACCTGTGCTGTTTTTTAACAGAATAACATTAGAAGTGTCTACTTCCTCTTTTACTAATTCGCGAATTTTACTATCTTACTGTTTTTAACCTGTTTAATTCATGATTGTACATTAAATTTGGTGCATGGATTGGTTTTTGATTTGGAAAAAGTAAAAAGCAATTGGCAGAACTATTTCCTACGTTAACCTTTAATAAAAATAATTATTTCCTTTAGTTATTACGTGAAGGATTTTCAAACAATAAATTAATCATGTTCAGTCATACAAAGTGTTCTTAAAAACATCCATACATTTTTTATACCGTATCATGTGGCACACATAATTATACAATATCGACGCGTGCGCGAGAACCGGTGTGGCTTGTGAGTTGAGACGCCGATCCCAAGGCGGGGGACCGAACCACGACCAATATTTTTTTTAGTAAAGTTACTAACCAATATATAGTAGACCGGCGTGAGCTCGTAACGCCTACTATCGAATTATTATTCGGGCGGCGGGTGTTTCACCTTAATGACAAATTACGTTGTCAATTAAATTATTTTAAGAATAAGACTAATTGAGTATTTATCTGCGTTAATTGGTAAAGTATCATCATCATTATCAGCCGTTTTTATCCACAGCTGGTGAAGGCCTCCTCGAGAGTCTCCCACTTTTCATCTGCGTATTGTTATTCGCTGCTACGTATTTCCGCAGAATTTGATGATTTCGTCAGACCAACAGATTTCAGGACAGCCTGACGGCCTCTTGATTTCTGGGTGATTTCATTCTTCCAACGATGCCTTTCAAAAACAACCAGTCCGGAAATAGTGGAAACATTATTTAGAACTCGCGTATGAGAGCCTTTAAACGAGTGGTAAAGACGCGCTAAATACGAACTATACTTTATTCTAAGATTAAATCGTTTATTTGTCTATTAATTTCATGCATCAATTGACAAAATGGTAAAATAAAACAAATTTTAAAATTATACACTCTATTTTTAATTTTCCAGGTCCCACTCACGACGAAACAATGACTAACTTGTAACTTGCGATTATCGAAAACTTTAACGATTGTGACTGTTGACGCAGTGACAATAACTGGCGGCGCAATAATAATTTACCAGAGCGAGATATTTTACACACATGTACACGACGATGATACGCGTGTAATCGTGTATATTAAAGCACGGCATATAGTGATTGATATAATTAATGTTCTGTAAAAATCAAAGCCAAGATAGGGTGGCTTTATGATAAGACATCACAACTGCAGTCGTATAGATTAGATTGTAAGTTTACAATCAGCAGGGCTAGATTGTGGCCTCAGCACCTTACGCACTCTCCTAAGGCCGGGTGACGTTTGAGACCCGGGCTCGAACGAAACAGAATTAAATAATTTATCTATTTTTTTCAATACTTTATAAGACTTCCGAGTATTCGCGCCATCTCATCTTGCAGTGCGGTCCGTGAAGTCTCCACCAACATTACATCTAGCACAATTCACTACAGTGGCACCTCTACATTTGTCTGGTACAATATTCGCCACTTCCACCGCCCGGTGTCTAACTGCTAACAGGACCAAAACACAGAATATGGTCGAAAAGTGGCACGCAAATGTTGCCATAGATAACCAAAACATAAATGGAAACAATGGTAATGTGACTGACTACTTCATGAAGGTTTTAAGAAACAGCCAAATCGAGTGCTACTGAATCATCGACCAACGAAAACCACCACCAGAATTAGAGTTTTAAATATGAATTAAATTATTATGAAAAAAATTATCCAACTATGCTACAGCGACGATATTTTTAGAGACAAATTTTCGAATGTTACCTTTTTGATATTAATACATTTAATCGTTCCATTATTTGAAAGAGCCATCTACCTTATTTTTACGGAATCTCATAATAATGCACCTTCCCCGGTTTGGAAAGAGATCCAGGTTAGAACCCCGGTGGCGCAACAATAATATTTTTCGATAAAATTGATTTTATGTGTATATCTTTCTAATTAATATATTTAATTAATATTTAAAATATCACAGAGCTATGTTCTGTATAATTACAACTTCACAATAAGAATGCGTTCTCCTAAGAATTAGAGTTACCTGGTGTTAAAATTGTCTCCTAAATATTAGTAAGTTTGATCCTCTTCCGCTTCTACCATCGTGCCTCCTCAGTACAATAAAGGTAGAGTTTTGACATAAAATTCATTCATTTGTGTACTATTTTTGAGGGCTATGGAACGGATTAATGGCGAGATATAGAGATTCCACTGTTAATTCCATTGATAAGGTGTATTTACACCTTATTCAATTACTATTAAATAAATAAAAGGCCTAATATAATGCATTTACAGTTGATTCTATGCTTGATAATATGGGCTATATTCAAGAATGGACGAATATCGTCAAAAAAATAAGATTAAAAAGTGAAAAAATCATTTGCAAAGCATTGTTTACCTGACTACTGTTTACTGCCTGATATTATCTGATAAAAGGTTATATTAGCATGGAATTAAAAGATTGTTGCCATCACCTTTATTTTCTTTAGCATTTCAAATACGAGTACGAGTTAAGGTCAAACTTTACATATCCCACAGCGAGATGACTCACATGCACTTTCAACTTTGCTGTTCGTCTTCAAACACACACAAAATGGCTGGTGAAAGTTGTGAAATATTTTTAAAAGATATGTACTTTTATATCAGACCACGGTTGTTTATGTCAGGGGTATTGACGGAAACGCGCAGGAAAAAACACAATCGAATAAAATCACTATAAGTAAAAAAAATCAGAACGAGGTATTTTTATTTTTCGAAAGGCCCTGATTTAAAATATTGCCTAGGACCTTGATTCGGGTAGTTCGGCCCTGAGTCGGCACACCTAGAAGCTGTTACGAATTGAAGAGACAGCTAGATACAGGAAGAGAGGGAAACAATGTAATAATTCATCCCAGTTTTATACATGACATAAGAGAGCATTCGCCTCCTCCATCCGCGTCTTCAGTGACCTGTGCAACTTCTTATCACAACCACCAGGGGTCGGCAACAAACCATTTTTAATATATATTAAGGAATTAATATGGACGGAATATGAATGCGATGAACGTTAGATTTGGCTCGATGGAACGATGCATCGGTCTCTCAATCAGACCTTTGGTACAAATAATGCAAAGAACCGGTCTCAGCTCGGTCATAGAAAAATTGCGGGTCGGTTCACAACGTCCAACACAATCATAATAACACATACGAAAGGTGACCATAAGACCATTCAGTTTACGTCGCGTTCACATTCAACTAAAAAAAAGTAAGAGCTATCCAAAATGCGACTGAATGCTTAATGATTATTTTAACACCCCAGCATTCGGAACCATAGATAGAGCAAAGAAGGTATTGTACACCTCGGTTTGTGATCGGACTCTTTAGTAGTGCAATACTACTACAACTATTTGGTCTCCATTCCATAAAGTGCACGAATTAAAATTAGAAAGGGTTCAGCATAAATGTTTAAGGTTTATCAAGTGTATACCTGCTGAACAATTGAATTATGATTTTCTAATGTGCACTCTTAATTTAACTAACTTGTCGTGTAGAAGAACTTTAAGTGATTTATTATTTTTATTTGAAATAGTAAATGGCATCTTGGACGCCCCTAATTTAACTGAACTGATTGTATACCACGTTCCTGCGCGGAGTACCAGGTCGTCGGTGCTTTTCCATGTAAATGCATAATTTATTAATTTTTATATGAATGCACCCACGCAAAGACTTCACAGGCTTGGGAACGATTTTGGTCTTGTAGATAAATTCCAATATTCAATGTTTAAATATAAGAGTGATGTTTTTGGTGCTGTTCTGAGTCAAAGATACAACTGATTTTGATACTCATCCATTCTGTGTCAAACCTAAATTTTTATTATTTTTCCGTCTTGAACCTTTACTTTTTATAGTTTGTTTTGCTTATTTTTTAATTAATATTTTTTCTATTCTTTTTCTATATATATTCCACGCTCCTGTGTAGCTGCTCATGTGTTTTTATTATGTTTTATACCAAACCTATTTTGTAAAAGCCCATAAGGGCGTTAATAAATTAATAAATAAATAAATACTCCCGAGAGAGAGGTCTCCATTTCATGCAAGAAGTTTTGACTCTATTTTAAATGTCGGATTCTACCTTGCAGTCTTATAATGTTACAGGGGGCAGGATTTCAAATTCACGACATAGTTCTGCCGGCTGCCGCTATAGGTCTGGCCTGATCTCTCACCAACGATCTCTGTGTTCTGTTTCACCGCTCCGCAACGGCGGTCTTGCCGGCCCAGCACCTTCTATATTTCTTCATTCTATCCGTAATTCTGTATTCTTTATTTTATCATACTGTCACAATAAACATCAACACGCCATCATCACTCTTTCATTTAACCACCGACCCAACCCCCATGTTTCTTCTTTCATATTAAAGAACTATGTTCTTGCCAGTGCAATGCTCCCCTTGTGCCTCTGTTCTAGACCCTATCCAGTATTTACTTTATATATATGCGAAAGAAAAGAGATGGAAGGGATCAGTAATGTGAATGGAAATTCAGAATAGATCTCCTCTTTAAATTTAACTTATGATCATTCACTACTGAACAAAGACCCACCCTTTCCCGTGATCGGTTTAGAAGCTAGGGCTTCCTTGTCGGTCCCACTCACCAAAGATAATAAAAAAACGCGACTTTAATTCAAAAACATATTTAAGTATATGTAAAACGAAAAAAGAGAAGAAATTTAAAGTGGTTATTAGCAATTATCGCAAAGATTTTAAAATTGAGTCCCTCCAGCGTCCTTTAAGTGCTGTCTTTATTTATAAAAAATCATATAACAGTTTTACACACATATGGAAAATTAAGGTACAGCAGTTCAAGTCAGACACTCAGGGATCCTCATCAAAAAACACTCGCAAAAGAGGGACAGTGGACGAGACACAAAATGAATTACACGCACAGATTAACGGAGTTGCAAAACACGAGGTATGTAGAGTGAGAGGTAGGCGCGTAGGTGGAGTCCCACCCACGCAGGCAGGTCTAACTACCCACCTAAGGAGCTCCAACGAGTCACCCATACCCGAATAAATTCCGAATATAAAACAAGATTCGTCCCATTAGTAATCAGGTCTGCATTCCTGAACGGGCGGTATCTAAATCCAGTCAAACCACCATTCATACGTTCACGTGCATCTCTAAGCATATCGCAATTCTACAAAATATGGATAAATAATATGAAACAAAGGCCTCTCTTAATGACGGCCACTCCTCTCCAATTCGCATTTAATGGCTTCCTCTATACTTTTTTATATCGTTTTTATATCGACCTACGCCTGGGCTTCTAACACCTCTTTTTTTCCATCGGTTAAGTGGTACAACCTATCGCCGTTTCAACATGGTTAATATCGTCATCTAAAATTGTATCCAGCAAGAACACTTTGAGACACCTTAAATCATGTGGATGATGCTTAGTATGTGTACGAGATCTTTCTTGGCAGTGAGATGACTAATAGCATCTTTGTTAGGCTTGTCTAAGTTACGAGAGTGGTCTTATTAAAGACTTATTATTATAATTAATATTAATTATTAAACACTTCCCTGTGCTGTCACAACAAAGTGCTTTCTGTACATAAAATTATATTACTTTTCTACATATTAAGATATTTGGACGAATTACAATGTACGACAAATATTATTCGTATTATCTACACAAATTACACACAACGGACTTGCCAAACCAGTCTGGGCATCTGCCATGAAAAAAAAATTGTCTACGCTTGGTGACAATTGCCAAAAACCCCGATAAATGTGAATAAAAACTATAAATAACGTGTTATTGTGAAATGTACTATATTTCGTATGACTAAGTGTGAGGGGCTGTTACATAATAATAATACAATGTCACACAATACATTACAAAATTTAGTATCTAAAATAAATACTACACGACGGTGATGTGATGAATTTCCCAATTTTCACATTATCGGTACCGGAATCGTTAACCCGACGCTTTCAAAACATTTTTGAAAAAAAAAATTCCACGCGTAGAGTATCGATCACTGTACCTCTCACATAATAATCCAGCGCTCTGCCATCTTAGCTACCCTCCTAATAGACTGGAGTGTTAAATTGTCACGTTATAAGTATACAATGCTGTTTTATTTGTGTTGGAATATAATGTATTAATTTATATATATATACTTCATCATTTATACATTATCAATATCAAAAGCGCGTAGTGTTTAGCATCCCCGCCTGACTGGGGAGATTTTTATTTTATTTATTTAACGGAATTTGTGAATATTTTTTTCGAACCAGAAAGACGTTATCTGCAGGGGTGGTGGTGTACGATATTATATTATATATTGGACAAGTACACCTTCAAAAATAAATTTAAAATAACGTAGGTACCTACATAAAATAAAAACATTATTAAATAGCCTATGAAAACTATATTTGAATTTAGAACTACGCAGATAATATTCGCTGAACATTTGACAGCTGTTATTCTACTCAGCTCACGAAAAGTACCGAGAAAGTCGTTGATAAAGTGTTTCGTCCTCAAATTTCTCATCAATGCCGGCGTACCTTTGCATAAATTGTCAAATTTCCTCGAGGAAACGTGTAATTACCGCATAATTGAGCAATTTATATGCAACACTCGTCCGCGAATCTGTCGAGATGTTGCCGGCCATCACGTTTCAAACGCCGGTGATAATGATCGCAGCGGTTCGCGATTCCTGCAATGTTGGATTGCTTTTATCTCGACATGTTGTTATGACTAACGCAGCGCCGTCAGCTGAATATTTTCAATAGTATGAAATCATTTCGCGGCGAGTGCATCGCGGTACCGCCTCCTCCGCAAACCGACGCCGAAATAGTGCGATGTTCTAGAACAAATCGCCGTGTGAAATGCTCAAAGTTCGTTTGCGTCCGTGCCCGGTGCTTCGAAGGTGTCGAAGTGTGTGAATATTGTGAAAAAGGTGGAATTTAGTCGCGATAAACGCGTTTGAAGAAAAAAATATGACAGAGTACCGCTTCGAAAACGTGTATTCGAACATAGACCCGGTGACTGGCAGTGTTGCCGGCAGTGAGAGAGTAATGCTGCAGACGAGAAGCGATTATGCAAAGATGGCGTCCTCGGGGTACCTACCGCGGAGTGTCGGCAGCAGCGAGTGGCGGCCGCCGGGAGGGTTCCGAAAGAGGATCCAACACTTGACGGCGTGGACATTTCTGCTGAAGCTCGCGGAGATCGTGAGTAACTTCGTAATCTAGTAAATAAATAATGCAGATTCGAATATATTATAAATACAAGTCTAGATTTGTTGCTAACCCTTTCTTCGAAGGTAATTTTTAAAGGATACAATGTATAGGAGTGAAGTTTACATTTTCTTTAAAATACGAATTCAATTGATATGTAATATGTAACCTTTTGGTTTTGAACTTATAATAGGAACGTTTATAAAAAATAAAAAAATATTACTCAATTTTGACACTTACGCCAAAGTTTATGATTTAATTGAAAATCAATACGACATTGAAATGGCACGATCAAGGAATCCAAACCAAGTGAAGGTTCGGGAAACTAAAGAGGTTTGTGGCTTAGCTATAAAAAAACAGTTAATAAATTATAACTAACCTAACAATGTGTTAGGACTAGTGTTTATTTATATTTGTTGTTTTTATCTGAATATAAACGATAAATAGGATCAGACGCCGGTCGGGACGGAAACGTACGATTATACAATCTGTTTTATAAAGTGTTATAATTTATTTATTTATTTGTATGTACGTTAACACTTCAGCACTTCCTACTGTTCAGTAATTCAGAAAGAGCTAAGGACATCTGTGTTTTACAACGCGCATGCTTTTTATAATGTTTAATTATTTTTTGTTGATGGCAACAATATTATTTCAAAATATGACGCGAGCGATGGCATTTCCACTGCCTTCAGTCTACTGTTGTTGTTTTTTTTTTTTACTAATTTAAGGGTTCACTTTATACATTGATGTTGGTTCCATAGATCCATTGCTTTGTATGACAATTTCTTATTGGCAATAATTAGATTTAGAGCACCATGCATTTTATTTCCCGCAGTTTCGATATATATATATATAATTACGAGAAACATACTTCTCAAATGCACAAACTCATTCACTATTTCTAAGCATGAATTATTTACCACTGCATTACCATTTTAGTCACACAAGGTGCGATCAATCAATGCGATGTTATGTTTATCTATTAAATGTTTAATTGTAAATGCGGGTATATTATGAGTGCAATGTTGCATCAGTGGCGTGACACAAATTTATCATGTTACAGACGACACTAACTAGATAGATATAAAAATGTTCAACATTTAGTATTATATAAAAATATAAGCTCGCTTGCATACCTATATATCTAATCGAACATCGTATAAATTTAAAATAACGTTGGAATGAATTTAGTCTGTAGAATTAGTAAAAGGTGGCATTGCACCCAGTTTTCAGTCAAGATAATTCCTTTCGAATAAACATAGCATAGTAAGAAAAATTTGCTTGAAAACTACAGAATATTGACAGACGTAAAAATCTCCCTAATATAATAAACAAGCAAATTATCTCGCAGCAACTATGATGACGTTGCACACAAACGACTATTAACAGAATTAAAACTCTAGCCGTTGGTTACGTTAATCCGGTAACTAGAATCGTATAGGGTGTTTTATTCAGACGATAAAGATTCAAATCCCGGTAGAAACTAAATATTTTTACGATTATTTTCTATATATATTTCTAGCTGATTAATTTAATTTTTATTAACTGTTTAATTTATATTTATTTCCTCGACTCTTTAAAAGTGTACAGTTTTTTTTTTGTTGCTTATATGCACGCCCCTGTCGAATACCTCCTACTCCTACTAGCAATATAATAGTTTATTTGTCGTTATGAGCAATATTGTCCTCATACTCGAGTCAAATTACAAAGATATCTTTACAAAAAAATTTACGGTCGAGTCCCCAAATAATAATTTTAATGGGAAAAGGGACAAATAAAAATTATCGATACTGAATGGAGGCACGCCTATTCACAAGCGCAGACATCTAAAACGACAGCCGACATTAACTCAACAGATAACTAACAAGTTTAGAATGTGACACTTTGACCATTAAACTAGTCTGAATCGAGAGATATAACATGTGAGATAAATCAGATTGGACAGTGAAAATAATGATAATACGGAGATTACCTCGCTTACCGTAAACATTTGATGACAATCCCCTGATTTAGTACCTATTGTGAATTATACGTCAACATTCAATATGATTCGTTGTATGTCACACAGCGCTCGACAAATTTAAAATGTAATGCTCAGAAAGCTATACCCAGAGTAACAAACCGCTGCGACTTTACCTATCCTTCAGAGCCACTTTTTAGGGAATTTCAGCTTTTGGATATAAGACGATTATTAGGTTGAGTCATAAATAACTTTCGCCCAAGTAGATAGTACCTACTATTGTTGTTTACGCACACAATGGATTACCCGGATAAGGGATTTTTGTTTTCGTTGCACAGTTAAACGTTTGGTTAGTTTTTAAACAATCTAGTGTTGTGCACGTTACACTAAAAAAAAAATTACGATAAAAATTAAGAATCAAAAAATACACTTTCGCCATGTGACGCTTTGGGAATTTAAACGAGGCAATAGTGCTGCAGCCACGACTCAAAAGATATGCAGTGTGTACGGTGAAGGTGTGATAACCGATCGAACAGTTAGAAATTGGTTTGTCAAATTTCTTTCTGCAGACGTGACCTTGAAAGACGAACCGAAGGCGGGTCGGCCTTCAGACTTCGACGGCGACATTTTGAAGACAATATTGGAACAAAATCTACGTCAAACAACAAGAGAGTTAGCAGAGAAACTCAATACGTCGCAATCAACTGTTTGCCGCCACCGCGAGAAATTGGGGAAAGTCAGTAAATTGGGAGTATGGGTAATCTCAGTGAACGCAACAACATACGCATACAGCAAGGGTGACTCAAAAAAAAATTTATCGAACTTGGCTGGTCCGTTTTACCTCATACACCAAGCTTGCTCCAAAAGACTTTCATCTTTTCTACTTCTTACAGAATTTTTTAAATGGCAAAAATTTTAATTCTGACCGAGCAGTAAATGAGGGGAAAGAATCGATAAATTTAAAACAAGATGGGAACAAATCATATCAAATAAAGGATAATACATTTTAGATTAATTTATATTATTTTGTCGTTGAAAAATAAATGTATGGAAATTTTTTTTCATTCTGATTATGCGCTGAATATACTAACTAGCTTTCACAGGAAAATAAGCGCTCCATCTGTGAGGACTCTAAGATATTATCCCACAAAAAGAAATAACTTTTGATCAAAGATCATTCACATTTCAAGCTCTCAATACAATACAATACAATCAAATTTGAAATAAAATTAGAACTTTAACTGACTTTTAAAAGGGTTATTTCAAATTGGTTTGCTGTGTATTTATCTATCCATAATTAACCATTTCTAATCAATTAATAATTTTCGTGAAATCGTATAAATAAATCTGACGTCCCAAAATGTATCAACAAATATAATAATTGGATCGCTAGCGTTGGCAATACGTGAATATCCAAGTGATCCAATGAATAGAGCACTTTAACATGCAAAACTGTGATAATACATTAACACGACCACGATGGAGGTGATGGCGTTTTTTTTACGATGCGGGTTGCACGAGTGACGGAATATCGTATTATCTACTTGATATTAATTATTGTGAGGCCGCGCGCGTGACCGCTGGCCGCAAGTCGCAGTCGGATGGTGGAAACCTCAAACGGTTTTATCGGTGGCTCGATTATTATTTTAAGAAATTATAATAATGTACTCGCGTGATATTTCGCTCGCTTATCAACGAATAAAACAGTTAATAATCATTTATTACGGCATCGACCGAATTACAATAAATTGTGTATAAATTATATTTATCTGCGTCTAAAACGATGCGCACGTGTAGTGCTCGCATATATGGTTGTAAAATTGAATTGAAGTAAAAAAAAAAACATTGAGGGCAGGCAGTCATTCAGTGATATCCGAAAGGAATCAAGAGGCCGACAGGCCGCCCTAAAATCCGCTGGACTGACGAAATGATCAAATCATCACCAATTGTTAAGCTTCAAATACAATTAAGCATAAATTTAAAGTAAATAAACTTTATTAATCAAGTCAAGAGCCTATGATTAGATTCTACGCATAGATGAGCCTGGGTTCTACGCATTTTTGATTAGATTCTACGCATAGATGAGCCTAGATTCTACGCATTCTTGATTAGATTCTACTCATAGATGAGCCTAGATTCTACACATTTTTGATTAGATTCTACGCATAGATGAGCCTAGATTCTACGCATTCTTGATTAGATTCTACTCATAGATGAGCCTAGATTCTACGCATTTTTGATTAGATTCTACGCATAGATGAGCCTAGATTCTACGCATTCTTGATTAGATTCTACTCATAGATGAGCCTAGATTCTACACATTTTTGATTAGATTCTACGCATAGATGAGCCTAGGTTCTACGCATTTTTGATTGGATTCTACGCATTTTTGATTAGATTCTATGTATTTTTGCTAACGAATTACAAACATGTTTACGCCTGTAATAGAATTAGAATCGAAGAATTTTTTAAAAGGCGTTTTCCGCTGCCTCTCTGATATTGAATTTTGTCGTAAGTTGTCGTGAAGAAAGATGGATCTTCTTCGGTGTTTTTGGAGTGCTTTCTTCCACTAAAGCTTCCAATTCCAAGACATCCTCAACCTACTTAATTTTTAAGCGTCTCATTCCTAAATTCGAATCACAACCGCACTGTTCAGAAGTAGTTTCTTCATCATGTTAACATTGCGTGTTGTTTAAGATGCAAATTTAAATATATATAAAAAAAATTACATGCAAGATAATCCAAATTAAATTCCAGACTCCATAAAGAAATATGCCAGATTTCTAACCATCAAATAAAAACAATTTTTCCGCTCAATGATCGTTCAAAATAGTGTAATATTAAAAAGTCGATCATTATTTTCTTATATATCATATTACTTATAATTTGTTGGTAAATGTTACGATTAATAGAATTCGAGGTTAAAATTAGCATTTATTTTCGGATCAACATAATTGTAATATTGGAGTTATCCGGATAGGTTAGATTTGCATTTTGAGGTTGGGTTCCAGAGAACCTTGAAGCATTCCGCGGACGAAAGGTTAACCCCGATATATTACGGTGTCTCGCAGGGTCCAATTAGAGAGGCAAATTTAAAAATGTCCTTAAACTCGTAAGTTACAACTTGTGCTAGATCGCCACCGCGTGTTATGTCACAACATGTGATAGTTAGATTTTGTATAGATTTTTTTTTTTTTAAATCGCGGACAGCTGAAGGTGACAGTCATTTTAGTGTTCTGGGAGACGCGTGGACACGGCGCCGTACAGTGGTGATGTAAGTGGGCTTATCGGTGTTTTAAGTGCTGATAAAACACCAACTTCAAATAATTAAAAATACAAGTGCAAACCTTTTGCGGGCGGCCAACACGATTTAAGGAAAATATTTAACGACTTATATGCAGGGTGTAATAGTCCTAGTCCACAATACTTTATGGGTGGATACCTGACTAAATTACGAATCGAAAATGTTCAAGGAATATTTGCCTAATCTTAACCATGTCAGAGATATGAGCATTTCAAAAAAAATCATAATTATGCGATTGTTTCGATTGATTGGAATATTTTATTGATTTCAAATTATATATTGAATACAAAAACGGCAAGATATTATTATTATCATATTTTGTTAGATGATTTAGGAACCGAAGCAAAGATATTGATTAATAATTAAACACCTTTGCGAATATTTATTTCCAAGTGCGTAGACTACAAACTTAACACGATTTTGTAAAAATTTCAAACAATAATATTTTCCGTAACAGTGCGGAATTCGCACATAATCCTTGAACATTTTCGACTCGTAATATAGTTAGGTATCCACCCATAAAAATATTGTCGACGAAGTTTGTTACACTCTGTATAATGATTGAAATGTATCGCCTCGTGTAGTACTGTCGGCGTAGTGCCCCCTTCGATTCCGGGAAAGATAAGTTTCAACGTTTAAGATGAAGGTTTAAGATCCACTATAAACTGATAGCCTTTTCGTTTAAATATTTTCACAAACTACGAAGGGGACACTGGTTCAGAATACCTAATTGAAACAGACAATAGGATGTCGGAGATTACATCGAATCAGTGAACTCGCTGTCAATCATTAAAATTTCTGTATTTCCCGGAAAGGAAAACTTGAATTAAATAGAGAATCCTTTTCCTTTTTAGCGAGAATAGTAGTTAGTGTACAATTGGTAAGAAACATCGGTGATGGTCAATTAAAATAATTGAGTCATTCTTCCCGAAGGAACAGCGAAGCGAATTGTGTACGTCACCGCATGTGTTTTGCGGGCGTACCTTTACCTACTCTCATAGATCAATGTTTCATTAGCCATCCATCCATTCCCGGAGCAGGCTGTCGGTGGGATATCTTGATAGCGCCGTGTGGGGACCGACCTATTGAAAATCTAAGTATATTGTGAGTCGTCATTTTCTGTCGACTCGCCAAACATTCTAGAATGATCAGACGCGATATCGGACCAGGATTAAAGTGTTTCGAAAATATCGCACTACAATGTTAGATACCAGGGAAAGCGATAGGGGTTGATAACATTTCAATTATTGAAGTAAATAATTAATGAAAATAAATGCTAAAACGTTATATGAGAAACGTTTATGCATAAAAAAAGATCGACAAAGAAATGCGGCAACTTGAACACTACCAATACCGCTTATGAAAATATGACCGATGTCTTCTTGAATGCTATCGCTACTTAAAAGTTAATTTCAAAATCTTCCGAACGGCTCGCATCGTCGGCACCCCGTTCAGGAATGAGAAAAGGCTTTTATTGAAGACGCGTTGAACTGATGTAAGTACACACAGAGCGGTGTCACACGCATCGCACCGTTGTGGACTTCAGAGCCTCCGCGCCAGCTGAGCACACGGTAGCTGGCACAAAACAGGTTCCCGATCGCACTCGGTAGTCGGATGATTCATTCATGATGTTATAATATATCGACAATTTAAATAAAAACAATTGCGAGATGCTTTACACGCAGAAGCTTCTGCTGTGTAATTATTGTCTCAGTTGTGTCGTCGTGCCGATCTCGGATACATCTTTAAGATTTTTTTCAGATATACGTGTGGCTGGATCCCACGCCCAATCCGTTGTTCCGTTGGAATCCGTCCGTTTACTTTCTACGTAATCTGATCCCACATCGAGTACGGTTACTTATTTAGCGAGAACTGACCATAAAGATTGGAATCTGTAATACATGTATTAGGTTTTAATATTATTTTTATCGTACGTTAAAATCTTTTTTCTAAAAGGAATTATCAAACGTCGTTTTATGTATTTATTAAATTTAATATATTTGAAATGGTTGATTTATTTTAATTTTATTTATTTCATTATGTATGTAATAAATACGTTTGGACTGTGCCCGTCTCACTAGAGGAATCTGTGTTGAGACGAGCACGATGCAAATGTAAAAATCAAAATATAAATATATTCTATAGAAATTTATATCTAAATAAAAGAATGCACTTAGATGCAAAAAAGTGCACTTATATATACATAAAAAAGGAGATAGAATATAAAATTACATGTGAAAGAGAGAGACAGAATACATATACAGATTGACAGAGCATTAAGGGAAGGGAAAATACAGCGTTCATGGATATTAAATTGATTTTAAAGGAAACATACCTAATACGAGGCTAATGATTACTAATAGATTACTTATTACTTATAAAATAAACTGACAGAGAAGAATATAATCTATTCAGTTAGACACTCGAGTTTTACTGAACGTAACAATGTCTTAAACAGCGACACACCGATTGGGAACCGCTGGCTTATTGATACGAATTCTTCAGATGAATCTCGAATGAACACATTTATCGATGACGCACAGGGCTTGACCACACATCTTTTCCTTATCACAGTGACAACAAAGTATAATACTAACTTTTGATCAAATTAATAAATCAGTTTCATCACGATACAGTGTGTTTTGATTTTGTACATTTCCTTTGCAGACCGTGCTGGTAATATGCGGATGTCTCTACGCGGACACGATCCACACCATTTGCAGCACGATAGGCACCATGATGATCCCTTACGTCTTCTACGTCTCCTTCTTCACCATCACGCTCTGCGTCACCGTCAGCCTAGCCGCCAAAAGGAAATTTCCAGATGTCTTTGTAAGTATTTTTGATAAAACTCTTCCTGCTTTGAATCGACTAGTTTCCCTTATTAAGAAGAATCACTATATGTGCTATGACTGTAAACGGATCGATTCTCCCTACCTACAATTAATATTTTGTCAGCTATTGTAGAAAATAAAAGCCAATTAAATTCTTTATAGACATCAAAACAATGATAAAATGTATACATCTATATGTATATATAATAATATATATCTATATTGCAGCGCATACCAACAAAAAGGCAGTGCATTACTAAAAATTATGTGAAACAAATATAAATTAAATAATTGGATTAACATAAACGGAAACATTATTTTACAATTAGCGCCGTCTGTGTACTAGAAGAGACTTCAATTGCTTAGATCTAAAAACTATCACGACAATTCACCGCTGCACCCATGGCGCTCTTGTGCATTCGCCGCATTGAGCTATTCATATTACTATGTTCTATCTTTAAGCTAGTGAATTACTCGAGCCATATAATTGGCTATTTACCGAATTGGAACATTCTTTTCAGTTGATCCGTTTTGTATGGAGTCGTTACCTATGCTGTTTTTTTTTAGCAGAATAACATTAAAATGGCTTAAAACTGCGTGCAAATCATTGACGTGTCTACTTGTCTACGTGTTGATTTCATGATGGTTCTTTAAATTTGGTGCATGGATTGATTTTTGATTTGGGAAAACAAAAAGCAATCGGCAGAACTATTTCCTCTTTAATAAAAATAATTATTTCCTTTAGCTATCGCGTGAAGGATTTTCAAACAATAAAAGAATCATGTTCAGTCATAAAAAGTGTCTTTAAAAAGTTCATACATTTTTTATATTGATTTTTATATGGGTAACAAGGTATTAAATATTTTACGTTAAAACTTAAACTTTAAAAACACTATTAATAGTACTTTAAAATTACAAATAAATACATGGTACGGCCGTATAAACGACGGATTCATTTTGTCTAAAGACGTTGGTTAAACGAATGTTTATAATCATAAATTGTACAATATGTTTCAACGTACCGACCGCGCGCGCCTGGTCAACTCTATCTCTACACAGAGACTTTTCACTTTCATCAACCTTGTCAGGTGTCCCCATAGTCGGTGTGTGCGTACAATCCGACGCCGAGTGGACTCGGTGACACGTAAACGACAGGATCACGTCGTCGTGCTATCGTGCCCCTGACTGCACACGACAGAAGAATGAGTCGATTTTTATAATAAAAATGTTAATCCGGTGCGTCAATGTTTCCTATATCGTGACAAATTTCATCGCGACTATTTAAAATGTGATAAACACACTCCACCGGATGGATGGGCTGTGTAGATATGAAAGGTTATCAATAGACTGAAAAAATAGTTATTTAAAAATATTTTAGATAATACTATTAATTCAGCTTAACTGAGATGGACAACCGGCAATAAATAATGTTTGACACACGTATATAATTGAAAGGAAACCGTTTCATTTCAAATGTGAATTAGGTGGATATGATCATTTTGTTTGGAAGGTTCATTTTTAAAATACTCACGACTTTTATTTCAAAATTAGAATGTTACAACATTACACAAATATTATTATAATCTTAGTGTCCACCGTGAATTGAAAATTAAAATATATTACTAATATATTATTAATAAATGCGCCTTTGTGTGTGAAGATCCAGTAATTGTCTGTTCTTGGACTTGTTCAAATACTGGTCAAAATAACAAAATATATCAAAATTGAAAAATATTATGTAAATATAATGTGTTAAAAACATTTTACAGATAAAGAATATTGCTTTAAATAATTTCAAAAAAATAATTACATTCTCATTGTGACTCATCTGTGCTGTTTCGGGGAAAATTAATATTAAATTTAGTCCATAAATGACGATAGTGTAGTGGTGTTCGAAGTGATTCCACATATTAACAAATGTACAACTTTCAAAAATTGTATAGATATGGAGGTTGATTAGGTGGAATGGTGAGTCTCTATGAGATATCTGATATTTTTTTAATAACACAGTGCCCTTGTAGGTGAAAATCCAGTAATTGTGTGTTCTTGGACGTACTCAAATATTGCTAAAATATATGTATTTTTAAAGCATAATTTTAAAAAAATATTCATATTTAGAAATTATTTTGTCTTCTATGGCTATTTTGGGTAAATATGACGCACAAGATGTCTTCGTCACATTACCCGCAAATCCAAATTGGCCACAGATTAAAGACAATTCGGCATCTGGCGAGTAGGCAAACGACTGCCCAGATTTGATAATACTGTAAATGGTAACTTTGGCTAATCAAAAGCTCGGTGCTGTACAATTAAGTTCCAAAACGGGGTCTAGAACACCCACCTCGCACATCTTGGTGATACTGCGGGTTGAGGATAAATTTACAACACCAGAGAAATCGATCAGGTTACTCCAACCTTGGCTGGAATCCAGAAGAATTGCGTGTCGAATGTTGGCGGGTATCGTTTGATGTCGCCGCAATATTCAAGCTACGCGGATAACCTAAATATTGTATCGTACAACTCTTATCAGGGTCGAAGTCTACACATCGAAAAGCATTAATATTTTTGAGCGGTACGAACTGTGCAAACATTTCCATCTCGATGGAAGGCCAGCCTAAATAAACAACGGTATAACGAAATCAGAATTTTCATCAGCGCCTGATATATCACTGCATCTAAGCCAATTTGCAGACGTCTTGAATTAAAAATGCCCGATCACCATCACGCTGTAAGTAGACTTCTTGCGCGTCCGCCAAATCAGCAAATAGTGACTTTCAAGCTCGGCAATTGAGAAACTTTATTAGCAGGTCGAACAAAGCTGGACGGTTTGAACTTGACAGAGCCGATGAACGTGCACGCCGATTCCTGTACACCTACATTCCACATAGTTTTGTTTACGGCACCGGTGGTTTCCAAATTCCAAGCTCCTTATTTGGAAGCCGACGAGGTAGTCAGTACGAAGGATGGAGAAATCGAAACATCTTCCGCGTTATATTTGCGGTGCGACGTAACGTGGGATATAAAAACATTATTAAATAACGCTATTCGTGAAATTTTCAAAGAAACAACCGGCGATTGGGATCCGATTAGATTCTAAAACAGGCCAACCCCTAGTAGTGTGTACAAAAAAATTTCGTCATTTTTTATTTCAACATGAACGATTACAATGATTCGATAAATGATTATAGCACGCGAGCGGTACAAATATCGACAACACCTGCTTCAATACAAACTGATGTACAATATTATCTCGCTTATCGGATATTACACTCCCTTCAAATATATATATATATATATATATGTAAGCCTCGCTATCTTACCAAATAAAGAAGGAAAAAAATACTGTCAAATATTCCCGTGGAGCGACCTGCTTTCTTCTGATTACGAATGCGAATGGTCAGAAGTCACATGTTCTCGGTATTATCGTGTGTAATGGAAGCGTGGTTATAATGAAATGATAAAGATAACGCAGAAAAACCACACTGTAAAAAAAACCGAAACGACGGTTTGGTCAGTCGATCAGCTGTGGAGCTTTTCCGGACCGCAGTAAATATAGTGACGATGGCTAACATGATTTTAAAAATATATATATATTTTAATATTATAAAAATAATCAGTAGGATATACAGGGTGGCCCAAAAAAAGTGAGAACATTTCGTAAAATGTGATATAATTACATCAAAATTAGTTTAACTATATCGACAATAGCTTAAATAGTTTACTAATTTACTTACTTACCTATTTACCTATATTACGTTTTATTGCGACAATTTCCGGCCGCCATCTTTGATTATTAATTTTCCCATTGTTTATATTTGTTTTTTTTTCAAATTGTTGCCCAGAATGACAAAAATCACTGCAGAAGACGACCGTATTCTGATCAAAAATTTGCGAATTAAAAAACGTCGGGGTGCTAGGATAATGATCAAAGTGTTTCAAAACAATGCCTGGAGCATAGCCAGACATTACAGCCTAACTGGACATTACAGCAGGACGGAGATCCATCTCACACAGCCAGAAATACAATCAACTTTCTTCGTCGTGAGAATGTTAATTTCATCGAGCCAGGCATGTGGCCACCGAACAACCCAGATTTAAACTCAGTAGATTATGCAATATGGGGTGTTTCGACGATTTCTGATTAGCTAAATATTGTGCTAAAAAAATACATTAAGAATTATAATTAATTATATTATGTTTTGAAATAATCATGTATTACAAGATGTTCTCTCACTTTTTTTGGGCCATTCTGTATATATATATAATTTCTTTTAACATTTATTACTTCTCTATGAGAGTAAGACTCGTGCACAGAGAAGGAGTATATACGAGAATTTATGTTTCAGTTAGTTTGTGTACATATTTATTTTGCTTCAGATACAAATTTATAGTATTCTGTAATTTTTCTAATTGTGATGGGGAGATTGCTAAAAAATTGCCTTGATAAATATAGTGATTTTAGATTGCGGTATATTTTAGTTTTGGAATATCAATTTGGTCTCTAAATCTTGTAGATCGGAATTCGTTTCTAATATTTAATTGACTTTTAATTTTGAAAATTTGGATTATTGAATATGCCTATTATTTTTGGTACTTTGAAATCTGTGAAGAGTTGTATACTTGGATAGTCTTTTTTTTTAGAATAATTATTATTATCATTTTTTGAGTGATTTCTAATTGCGATATTGAAGTTTTATATGCTCCTCCCCATCCAATAATACCGTAGTTCATATGTGACTGTACAAACGCGTAATATATATCATTTTCAGATTTGTAAGAGATAAGATGTTTCCGAGTCTTAAATTTTGTTTGTAAGATTAGTAATAGTTCTTTCCATTTGAGTTTGTTATCTATTATGATTCCTAGGTACTAGATAATTTTTTTTTTAATAGCCAACGTCCGTTGGAGGGATAAAGCCATGTAAAGCCATGAACGAATGAATAATTGCATTTATTTTTTGCCACATTTGGAAAATATTTATTATACTGTCGATAACAAAACCATTGTTGCCAAGTGTATAAGATTAGTATAATCCAATATTCGATGAAATTCGTCAAAAAACTAAATAATATAAACAGATTAAAATATTGTATCGATTGTTATTTTAATTCCAGTGCGTGATACACCATTCTCTGGCGGTGCTGCTGCTCAGCGTGGCCGGCGGCGTCATCATCAGCGTGTGGTTCTCCGTTCCCAAGAAGGTGCAGACCGTCTACTCCGGGGAGTACCTCATGATCCTGGCCCAGTCTGTCCTGAGCTTCGTCGCCGCCCTGCTCTACCTGGTGGACCTGGCTCTCAGCCTCAACTCGCTGAACGGACTCGACAAACGCTAGTCGGCCGCCATCTTGTTGAGTGATTAAAAAAAACGAGATGGCGGCGGGCCACTCGATGACATGGCGAAAAAGTGAACGCGACGCGTTACCGTGTTCTTTAATGACTGACAATTTGGAATTTCAGCGAATCGTGATATGAAACATGATCTTTGACAGATATCTTGCACCGGTATATTTCTTTAAATGCTTTATTTCTGGGTGCGGTATATTTCTTTAAATTCTGTGCATTTCGTGTGATTTAAATGATGAATCTGGCAATATTGTATCGAAATCATTCAGACTAGCACAAAGAAGATGCTTTTAAATAATCCACTTAATCAATTAACGAAGACATATTCATAAAATAATTTAAACAATAACGTAATTTGTTGTGACGGTGACATACGTGCCACCTGGAGACGATTATTTAAAAGCCTGCTTTTAAACAACCTGATTGTGAGGTCAAAAAAGGATAGGGAGATTTCTTCGAGTAAATTGATCAATGACGGGGTTCGAATCTCGCGTCTCCAGATGAAATTCCGATTTCTCCGGCTCGACCGGCTCTCGCAGACGTGTCGATATTGTACAATAAATGTACATCGCAATACGGGGTTACTCGAGTTTTGAGAGAATACAGTACATACATTCATATTCATCTCATTCTTCATATTTAGTCACACGAAAATGTAAAACGGAAACCGCCCGCGGCTGAGTGATTCAAATAATAAGAGACAAGTGACGAGTGTTTGACTTTTTTGCACGCAAAATGGCGACGGCCGAATCACGACACTGCTGCACAAACTTGGCTAACTTTTGTCGGCAAAAGGTTTAGTTTTCAAAGTGGCGCATACAAAGAACAACTAGTCAATAGTGTTAATGGAGAAAGTGTTTTAGGTGTAATAAATATTAGCCATTACATTCCGTAAATTATTAATAAACTATCAATTAACAAATGTCTTAATTAAGATAGTAATATAAGATTGTGGATAATTTAATGGAAACCCCCAACGGTGCAACACACTGCGTGTAAACATGAAATATGTGAATACCCCAAAAAGACAAAATGAACGAGAGGTAAGCGAATGAGGTTAGAATTTGCACTCAGTCTCGCCTATAGCCAAATTTTACCTAAAAAGGGCCGTAATAACAAACAAGGACAGTGAGCTGCAAAAATGAAGCTAAGGCCCGATTAACAATATTCGAATATGTCCAAGAACACACAATTACTGGATCTTCACCAACAAAGGCACTGTTATTAAACAATTAATAGATATCTCATACACCCGAGTATAATATCTTAATCATTCGTCATGTATACAGATAAAGAATATAGCTTTCATATTTCCAATAAAAACGATTCTCATTAGTGACATCTATGCTGTTTCAGGGGAATGAATATCAAATTTCAAAAAACCACAGATGGCGTTAGCGAAGTTGTACATGAAATATTCCTTCATGGTAACATGTATACAACTTACAAAAATTTAATAGATGTGAAGGTTAATCGCGGGTAGAATTGGTGAACGTTACATTGTGTAAAGTGATCACTTACGCCAGCCGAACGCAAGTCGTAAGCCCTGCAATTACCCATACTTTCCATATAATATAATATAATAGCTATGAGATATCTATAATTTGTCATTTGTTGTTTGATCAGCGGTAATTTTTTTATTATAGTAAAAATTTTTGCAAAAATGGATTGTTCGGTAAAAAATATTAGTTAAAAAGTCAAATCATTCAATATCCCGCTGTCAGGGATGAGAGTTCGTCTGATGATGATCTCGCTGTTGAATTTATAGTAGCGCATAGCCACTATAGGCCGCAAAGCGGTAACAATAGCCGCCCGCAGGGCCTAGCAGTAAGCAATCGCTTATCTCCTAGTAAATATTTGTTTATTCGGAGATGCGTTCATTTAGAATCGCCGGATGACGCTAGAGTAATTGTATTATGATTTTGCAAAACAGTTCCGGTGCACGCGATAATACAATCTCGCTGACTTCACAAATATTACAATCCAAATGTTAATTTGCATGCAATTCATTAAGAAAGTAATATTTCCGTGATAAGCCGTCAGAAATGACGGGGAATTTTTTATTTTTCTTCGTATTGTATTTAATTTAACGTCATATAAATTTTAAGATTCAAACTACATATTGTCTAATTTTGAATAATTGCAGTTCGTATTTTTACAAATTTTGTATAATAAAGCGCTTGATGCATGCTATATTTTTATAAGTTAAGTGGTTTTTGGTTTGGTGTCCGTGTTGAAAAGGGTTGGTTTATATATTTTTTAATGTGATAAAAGGATTCTCAGTTTACAAATTTAAACACGCGTTGAAATGTTGTTATTCTTACGTTAGTAACGGAGACATAATTAATATTGTGTCATTATTGACGGGATACATCTAGTTTATTCATATTAAATAACTTAACCTTCGGGTACCGATCGAAAATAGGATCGAGGGCCGAAGCTGGGTACAAAGTGACCCCATTCAAATTTGCTTTATAATTACGTATAATGGTTTGAGTATGTTCTATCATATTTTTAATTAAATTTCTTATACAGTGCGAACAAGATACTACTAAATTTGTCGTCATTTTATAAGAAATCGTATTGTCATCAATCATGAGCGTACGGCTACGCGAGCAGTATGACGCAGCCGGACGCGTCGCGTTCGCAAACACACCGCGCACGTGCATGTCCTAAGTCAGCGAAAATTTCTAAGACGCGACTCATCCAAACACGTACGTCATGTCCACCGTTACTTAATAAGGGGAATTAACTTATAAAATGGTTCCGATTGTCTATGAAAAAACATCATTTTATTTACTTTTTACTATCTACATACATTGATGTTGCATTCATTGAGATATTTGAGGATTACTATGAATGCCAGGTTAATATCATATGTAATAAATAGTTCTAAAAATAAGATTTTTGGGGTCATGTTGAATATTTATATTTTAAATAGGCCTTAAGTTCCTGGATTGTTTATTTATTAAGTATGACTAAAAAATAACGCCAGTTTTAGAAACATTCCAATTACTATACAGTAATAGTGGGAGTTTGGACCGAATGTAAAGCGTGGACCTCAGAAACATTTTTATTTCTTGGAAAAATGATTTGTACCTTGCCTGAAACGATATTAAAAAGGCTTCGTTATTTTTATTTGATACCGGTGATATTTGCTTTTCTTTTGGTATTATTATAGGTAATAATGCAAATGTTATTAATACAAAAATAAATATGTTTTTTTTTTATCTAAAAGTGTGTAATTTCTTAAAATAATGTTTTAATGCTACAATTGCAAATAAGTGTTCCTGTCTGCTTGTGGTGGCATTAGAGGATTATTTTTTTTGGTGAGTGAAGTCGGGTGTGCTGTGTTAAAGATAGCGATAAACAATGACGATGATACGTCACTTATTTTGGCAGTCTGCATTATTGTTATTAAAAAGATGCACAAGGACACGCAAGGAAATAAAAGCAAAGTTTTGATACAGTGGACAAGGTTGAAATATTATTATAAAATCATAATTCGTACTGTGCTGACTTCGGGTGAAAAATGTGTACAATCCCCGTCAAATCAGGAGAAAGTCGACGGTTCTGAGAGAAAATGTATGGATCTGTACGAGATGGAAAAGTTTTAATAATAAGAACCGCTTGTGATCAAAAAATTTGCGAAAACGGGTTGTTCGATCGTTAGTAAAAAAATATTTACTACTCGAAAGTACATTCCGTAGTAAACTCTACGATATCCGATAGTAAAAACGAGAATCGATAGTTAAATATGGCGGACTTTTCGCAGCTGTTCCAAAACATTGATTCTTTGAAAGTTGCAGTATACGACAATTAATCATTCAAAATCCCGTGATTTTAGTGATGAGAGTTCGTCCGATGATGATCTCGTTGTTTAATATACAGATATCGAAAAAATACATAAAATTAAGTGTATTTCATGATTATTTGTCACACCCATAGACCTCTCCATCTTTGCTTTGACAGTGGTAAATATGACGTATCAACAACTCGCAAGTGATAGTAAAAAGTTACTACCGATCACACAACCGGCCCTAAGATACACCGATGATCTATACAATATTTATCGTAATCCCATATTCTCCATCCATATGAAACCACAGAGGCTCAGATGTAATAGGGTTGAAATAGAAGAGTTGGTCGTGTGGAACGAACGAATGAAAGGGGAGTAAGAGAGTTCATCGTGCTTGAGAATATACATTAGAATATCGAAAGTCGATCATCATACAAATAAGGCGAGCAACTAAGCTTTACAATTGAAGATGAAAAATAATGCACAACTTATTGAATAAAATATCCAGATCACATTTCTTATAATCGAAATATGTACATTTACATGCCGCAAGCAAATCTTCTTGGGTATCGAAAGGTACATTAAACAACCAAATAAAAAAAATTAAAAAAATACTATTAAAAACAATTTCTCAGCGAGCTTTCCTGCAACACAATATATCATTTAAGATGGCCGAGGTTCCGTCTATCTATTAACAATCTAAACAACCGATATACAACCTTGTTGCAAAGGGAATGTATGATATTTCTATACCCTAACCTGGCGTTCCTACTAAAGATTGTTTTATTTATTTAACACTTTATTAAAATACGTGTTTTTGTTATAACATAGGTAAATATATTATAATATAACATGATAAACATAAGACACAATTATATTGCAATTAAATATATACTCGTTGATAATACAGCATTGTCCTGGCTAGTTTGCTAGACTACCGTCTGTGTTAAAGTAGCCAATTTTTTTTGTGCTGTTGTGGTGTTATTTAATTCAAGAAAGATAAAGATCCGACAGGAATAAAATAAAAATAGAGAAAAAAAATGTAGTGAGAGTATTGTAGAACTAGCAGGCACTGTATAATAATTACGTTTGAATGTTGGATAGCGAAGGAAGATAGCGATTTGGTATGTGAAAAATCAAATCTCATATTAATTCACACGGTAATGTACTACCATCGTTACAAACATCAAGCATTTGCGATCTGTGTTGAGTAAGTATGAAAAAAAAGCAAAATAATTAAGTACTAATAAAAACGACATGAATATTTTGTTCATTTATCATTCTATATTCTTTTTTTTTGGGTTAAAATTAGCAAATAAATATCTCAACGCGTTAGGCAGCATTTCGGCGAATTAAATGTTCATTCATAAAGCCGAGCAGTGTGAACGGTTGAATAAGGTGTTCGGGTGGCGGCATCTTGAACGCAACAAATTGATCATTGGTCTATCTGTGAAAGCAAAATATATATATATAACTAAAGTGACTAACTATTTTTGAACAAAAGGAGTACGAATGAAAGAAAAAATGAGTAATGAAAGAAAAATTCGTAATATATATATTATATATTTTTTACAGTATTTTGGGAGCGATTCACGAAAATGGAATACAAAACTCCCTGGTAAAGGAGTACGTTTGGTCACCTTAATAAAAACCCTTTCAGAAATTATTACGGAGCCCCATACGGACTCCGTTTGATAATTGTCGTATGCAGATGTGACGTAAAATAGTTTGTCGTTGTCGTTCATCCGCGGCGTAAACGGGGTGAAGCGAGACACTGAAGAAATATTGTTCGATTAGTCGGACCGAATAGAGGTAGTAACTGAACGCCTCTTTGCAAAAGTAGTAATCATAACCTTAAAATCACACTTACCTTTTGCGCCATCGCCAAGTAAATCCATAATTTCCTCCATGTTGAAAACTTTTTCTGGTCGCTAAAGTTATACTGCATTTCCTTGGACGCATACCTGGTGCTCAGAGCAGAACGGTAATTGCAAAATTCACTGTTTTGTAATTTGACCGATTCGTCTGTCAATGACATTATTAAGCGTTACTTGACGATTCTTCGAAGGTAACGGACTGCAAATTATATAGCTACACTTGTATTTGAAATCCGTTTAACTCCAGCAATGAAGTACCGCTCTCAAAATATCCAAACTTTCTGGATTGTGCGACGCTAAACAGCTGATATGGATTTGACACAACCTCAAAATCGTTGACGCAAAAGAGACACGCTCTTATTTAAACGACTGTAAACAAGATGTTATTATCATGAATTTTAAATTATAATTATTGCAGTGATTACAAAAACAATATAATATATTATTATCACCAACACTTTATTTACACAATAATATGAATTTATTCTAATGGACCAAAATATATAGTTTGGGATTAGTAGCGCAATCTTCCTATTTTGACCTCGTAGTGCAAAGCGCAAAGATATTTTTTGACCTCGCAGTGCAAGGCGCAAACATATTATATATTCCCCGCTTTTGTGCCAATGGGTATAAGTTTTTTAATTAAAAAAAATTTTGGAAATTTTTTTTTCGGGTTTTTGCAAATTTACCGTAAAATGGCATTACCGGTAAACTCTGAATTTAATACCGGTAATTGTGAAGGTATCAAAAAGTGAATATTATGATATAAAACTTTTTAATAAAAACAAGTTGTTACATATTAATATTTGTTTTACACAAAGATTACTTATATTATATTATACACATTATCTATTATATTAAGGTGACCAACTATTTTTGGTGAAAAAGGAGTATGGAAGTACTGAAGTAAAAGGAGTACAGAAGTGCATGGAAATAGAAGCTGCATTCATAGCATTTTATAAAATGTGCACATTGCAATCAATTCTCAAAATATTTCTCTTGAGTAGATCTTTTAGTTTTGTGTGTATTAATATCAGTTAATAAAAGATTAAAGTTAAATGAATAAATGTCAAGTAAGTTTGAAGGAGTAATATTGATTTAAAATTAAAAGTAACATGCCGAAACACTTTTGTTTGCTCTAAAGACAACCCCCAATTCCCGTTCGAAAAACAGCAAATGTGCACTCTGTGTCAACGTTACAGAAGACTGTCTCGATAATCATATACTGGGCGCACGCAGATCCAACAAGAAAGACTAGTAATCTCTTGTGCTAACCGTTTGACTTCAAAGTATGCACATGGTTATGTACACACTGATATGTTTCATAGACAACTTTATGCACATAAACATATAAAAGGTAGCATGCAATAATCGTTATAGTTTTTAGGAGTACAAAGGAGTATGTTGGGAGTACAGGTTTTAAAAGGAGTATAAAACTCCCTAAAGGAGTTTGTTTGATCACCTTAATAATACATATGATTAATTAAAAGTTTATGTATAATACCATATATTATGATATGAAACAAATTTAAAAAAACATTTTAATGAAAGGAAGAAATAATTATTTATTTTACAAAAACATCCCTTATCACATTGTAAAAAAGTCAGCTATTATACTAGTACATATAAATATATAAAAGTTTATATATAATATTACACAAAAAGTTATTTATTTTATATAAATAATTCTCTTTCAGAAGAGGAATTAAAATGAACCTTTAAAAAACATAACAAGTCTAATGTATCGTAGTTTAGACTGGATTTAATTTAAGTGCTGATTACCCCTGCTGCAGAAAAAGCTCTCTCTAATTCCAAACTAGTAGGCTGAACTGTTGTAAGATATTTGAATACTAGTTTCAAATATTTTACTTGGACTTTTTCTTTATTAAAATATATCATTTCTCTCCTTACAGCTTTCACCAAATCTTGCGTATTGTTGTTAACAACTTGACATTACAACAAATAATTGTTTTTTTGTTTAATAACTTGCTGAAGCTTGTCCTTCAAAGATACTTCAGCAACTGGTGACTGGACTGATAACTTGTACCTCATTTTCGATTTCTCCTATATCAATAATCTCGTCATCCTTATTTAATAATTTCTAACTTTCTACAGATATGGTCACATAATACTGTAGTTTAAAAATATTATTAAAAAATGAAAAATAGTTTATCGAAATTACCAGTACTTAGAAATTTATTTACCAGTAATTCGGTAATGTAATTTAGCCATACCGGTAATGCATGCCCTAGTTATTGACTATAATATAATAACTTCTTGCATGTATATTAGAAAACAAGTACAAACTCAACGAAGAAAGTAATACAAGTTGTCGCCATTTTTTTAAATGCTTGCAAATTTCAACTCCAGAAAAGCTTATCAGTGACAAGTGTTGCTTAATTATTTAGTATCGAAATAGGATGTTAACAGAATAACATACCGTAAAGAAAATTATTCAAACATTAAAATTACCAATTTGGTAATTATTTCTCATAAAACTATCTGCTTTCGGCAGATTATCGTTCCATAAATTATACAAATGATACACACATACAAATTCTACTCCCCGTATAAAATTCTTAATTTATGGACTCGCAACAAAACATATTAATCCCAATGTCATATTGGGTTTGGACCAGTGTTACATGATTTTGAAAGAGCAGTCGCGGTATTGGATGCCCTCAAAAAAGGTTTCCTTGTACGTAAGAACGAGAAGAAGTAAGTATAAGTAAACCCCATCCTTTAATAAATTAAAGTCAGCAAAAGCCATCATAGCACTCGAGGGCACCGACATGAACACAGAACATGAAACTATGGACCGGTAAGCTTTGAATCACGTCAGTTCTTCACTGAATCTTACTGGAGCTTTACAGTTGCGTATGCGATCCATAATATTTTGTTCCGTGCATTTTTAAACACTTAACCTAAAATCTTTGAAAAAATATAGAATGCAAAGGAAATTTTAAGAAATTTCTTAAACAAGACTACACAAGTAGAACTTGCTCCTTACCCATAGTATACCTTAATACGCAGAGATTGTTCATAATGGAGTAAACATTGAAATAAAACAACAAAATAAAAATACACAATTTTTTATATAACGAGATAACAAAATTTTAAATTGTAACTTGAAAAATATTCAAGTTAAAAAATAATTACTTAAAATAAAAGTCTTAAAAAATTACAATCACAATTTGGACTTCAGTCTTTCTAATATCACATTCTTGGTTTGTTTTTCATAATCTGGAAAAAAGAAAAAATATTTTTATATAAGAATAAAAATATGAAAGTATTTTAAAAATAAAACTTTTGGGAAGTTTGTAATATGGTAATAGTTATTTAAAGTGGTCCTAAATCCTGGTGCACGCTTTGCAAACTTCAAATAATTCCAGTGTGATCAGGTTGTGGGTGTAGCTATAGAAATCACGCAATCGAATTTCGAATTTACAATATTAAAAGAAAATTATATATTAGTATATGTAGTAATTAGTATGCGTATGGCACCATTCTTTAGGTAACTTTTTACTGCCAACGATAGTTAACAAATAGGTTTTAAGGGTATTGACTTATGACATATTTTAAGAGCTGGGACTCTTATCCGCAGGTAGCAGTATGGTTTCAAAGAATTTGATTGAAAATTGTGTTAAATCCTGTATCTGCAAGGTCTTATGTGCATTCACACTTATGGCTTGGGGTTATATGCAAAGTTTAGTGTGATAACTTATTCATTGCATTTTAAAAGTTAAGGATCCAAATCAATCTGAAAATGCACCTATGAACTATGAAGATTAGGGTGCTGTCTTCTAATTTTATTGATTTTTATCAAAATACTTTTGTTCAAATCTGTAACAATTTGTTCATTTCATTTTTGCACTTCAGTTGGTACTTCTACTATTGTCAAGAAATTAACTAATTACCTTGTTATTTATTGCACTCATAATTTAAATTATTACACGAGTAATTATTTATTACAGAAATATTTACACAGAATATAGATAAATACAAACTTTGTTCCAAGTTTCGAATACAATTTTATACATACATATATCTTGAGAAATACTAGACTATGATAAATCGACTAATTCTATGAAAATTGATCAGTATTTTTTAGTGTTAGAACAATGTTGTGCTCTGCGTCGTCTAACATTGTTCCGAAAATTAATTTATATAGTTTATATCTCAGGTGGAACTACATTAGATGGGTTCTCACCTCGTTATATATTTAAAAACATTCAATTGAATATCTTTCTTTGATTAGCTTTATTATGTGTGAGCTAGCTTAATATCAAGACCTTCCCAAAATATGCATAAAATTCCATTAAGGAATAATAATACAAAATGTCAATTTTTGTCATCATATTATTAATTGAAGAGTATATGTACTGGTGTTATTTTTAATTAAAGTTGTGTGATTTTATGTTTTACATTTATAACAAACATAAAACAGGTATATTAATAAATTTGAGTCTTCTGAGGAATTTAACAATTTTATTACCTTTTGAGTTATTCTGAAAATTGCTGTCGTTCACCTCAGTCTTGAGGACCTTCTGCAGGGCTGAAAATATTGCATCTTGTTCTTCGCTGTGTGGCTGTGAAACAAATCAAACCTTTTAATTGCATGTATATTTTTAATGTTGTTTAATATGTATTGTAAAAAAACCGACCCTTATTGGTTTTACTTGAAAGAAAAAGAAATTAAAATGGCCCCAATTCAGAAAACCTAGTTTTAAATTAATACATGTTTATTTTCTTTTGTTTAATATAGTCATTAAAATGTCATTAAATATGTTGACAAAATATTCTAGAACATCTTAAAGGCATACAATTTACAACATGAAAGATTTTTTTTATCCAATCACTTATCTGACATTAATAATTAGTTTGTACACCAAACAATAAATCATTGAACTAACTAGATTATATAAACAGACATTCTAATAATACGCATTCAAAATAAATAGTATCAGTCTATTGATGATGCAATAATCATAGTGAAACCATAAAATAATTAGCCTTATACTTCCAGCGGTCCCTCGAGGGACGGTTGAGTTCTGCATATTTCAAAATCCGATTACTGATTTACAATAATAATGCAACTTAAAATTTAAGTTTCAACTACATAAACAATTCTTATTGGTTACCATATTTATGTCGTCATTAAATCATATTTGTTATTTTTTCAAGCCTTAAAAAAATAGCATAATATGCTTATTATCTGACATAAAAGAAAAACAAAAATGAGGTGATTTTGCTAAAATGTATTTGTCAATTGTTTTTTTTAAATTATTTATTGTACGTCTGCCACATTAGTTGTTTTTCTACTAATACTAATACAATTTTACTAATAAATCAGTTTGCAAAATATTTTAATATACTTTTTATTTAAAATAATTTTTATTTGAGCCATTAGGGTTGAATGAAAGACATAACTATTATAATGACTAGTTAACACCGCTCATCAAATAGTTATGAAAATGTCTGAAACACAAAACGGTTGCTTGAGGTTAATGTTAAAGTTAATGATGCCAATGGAAGAGTGTATGTATTTAGGTACGTTTATAATACTTAAAGAAGAAAAACATTTTTTAACAAGTAACTTAGTTCAACAAGCGACTTGTGCAGCCAATGACCGACATTGCTGGTGTAAAGCATGAGCACTTTTTGCTATTTGCAATATCCTAGCTTTAGGGAAGATGTGAGGTTTGCGATAATGAAAAATACAAACTGATGAGCGCGCGCTCAGATAATTTAAGAACGCAAGTAGATTTTTTCTAATAAATTCTTATTTTGTTAAGAGAAGTTATATCTAGTAATACGTCAACAAGAATGACCTTTGAAAGAATTAGGTAATACTGTCACCAAATAATGTACGCAGGAAATAGCGTAATATTCTAAGCTCAAAGTTCATTGTTCAAGTATTTAAAAAAAAGTTATATCACATACTCGACGTCTTGATCTTGATAAAATGGATTACTTGTCATCTGCGTGGCAATTGTCATGAATGGAGAATTGTGACGAGATAATGGTTAATATCAACCTAAAAAGTTCTCAAAGATTTATGAAAATAGATAAACGTTAAAGCCCACACAAAAATCAACTAGCAGGACTCATATTGGTTTAGTATTTTAAGCAAAGTTTCATCTTCTGAGCTACACATTTTTTATTTATATAATACAAGCTATTTTTTTTTTGTATTTTCAGAATCAACCAGTATTTAAGTAAAATATACCTTATTATCACCAAGATACTTTCTGTACACAGCGTGACTGTAAAACCTGTAATTAAAAACATGTGACTGTACTAATGATATTTAAAAGAACATTTTAAGGGCAACAATAATCTACAATAAAATAAAAGTGAAAACAAAATAAAGTACATTAATTGTTTAAACCACTTTTATTGAAATCATTATAGAAACAATAATATGTTTTATAAAGTATCTTGAGTAATCCTTAGGAAAGTGACATTGCAGATACTCCTTACTTACCATCACACTGTATCTCCGCAGAAGTAGACGGAGATGAAACGTCAAACTCATCTGTCCTGACACACAACTCTTGTCTCGTTCACTTCCACACATCCTCTCGGGCATGCTCATCGATTGCTGATATTTTATCATATCAAGTATTTCGCAAATATTTTGTTTCTGATGTCTTAAATACTCGCCTTATATATTTTATTTGCCGTCCTCTTCCCTCATATCGCACACCTAGATCAAAACTAATTTAACTTAAAAAATAATTTTTGAGTAGACAAAAAAATAAAAACATTTTTCTCCATTTTTTGTTACTAAAGTTATGAAACTAAGTAACAATTTAGGTCATAAATGTATCCTAAAATGACATTAATCGAGAACTGGGGCTAAGTTAGTTGCGCATATGACAGAGTCTCCGAATACAATAATAACTCAAAATTCTTGTTTTTTTAGTTGTCTTCATTTTGATCTACGTGTGCGATATATTCCACATGCCCAGACCATCTCAGAAACCCTTTCTTAATCCTATTGACTACGCTAGTAATTTGTTCATTCTTTACTCTTCATATGTAGACTTTATATATATATTTATATATTTTAAACTAAGTTAAATGCTTGTGTTATAAAAAATACTACTAACTTGATAATCTCCCAGGGCGAGGCTCGACCTCATATTACGATGCTACTTCTAGACTAATCAATCACATAATATTTTTCATAATTTAAAAGCATTGTACTTAATTTAACCATCTACACTAATTGCTCAGAAAATGATTCATACTTTATTATATCTATATTATTTGTGCCCATTTGTTTATTAAAAAAGAAAATACTTACCAGTTTCTATTCATATTTTATGGTGAACAAGTTTTTTCAATGCAAATAACTTTAGTAAACGAAGCAAGATTAACTTATGTAGGTAAGTAAAAAAATATTCTGTTGATATCGGATTTTCTTGTCCGTGAAGAAATTAGATAATTGTGCACTTGTGACTATTTGTGTAATTATGATATGTACACACTTTTTAATCGACACTGTTTACTAAAAGAATTTGCAACAAGTACGGAATAAATAAAGACCGCACTCATCACATCACCGCGTCAACAGAGAACTGTCAAAGTCAAATGTCAAAAATGTAGATCTTATAACAAAAACAAAACAACTACATACATGCATACACACATATTGTTATTATTATTTCACAGGATATCCGCCAAAAATCATAGATATTATCATTATATTAAATTTTAAGTAAGTACCATAGATAAAGATTAGGTACTATAATATTTTATTGTATATTTTTGTCATGTCTGTGACATTTTGTTGTGGTTTTTTTATGAAATTTTGTTTTATTGAATTGCCAGATATAAAAAATATTATTTCTATACTTTTGCTACATCACTTAATTACTCCTTAAATTTAGATTTACGTAGAATTTGAATTTTATTAAATATTTCAACGTAATCATTAAATATGTAATAAAAAGGGAAAATATATTAATTCTAAATACACAAAACTATGAGAGCATTCCTGAGCCCGTATATTTTATGCTAAACCAAAACTTCAAATAAACTATATCCAATCTACACTTATCCAAAGGGAATTCAGAAATTTGCGAGACAATTCTTGAGAAGCTAAATTGGATAAGCCTGCCTATCCCATAAAGCATTCTCATATTTGCTGAACTAATATTACACATTTGTGCAGGCTGTCTTCAAGTTGAAAGTCTTGTAGCGCCAAATGATTGATGATGAAAAAGATTCTTCAACAAATGATAAAAGTGTCCTTCATATTTCTCAATATCTTCTGACTGCAAAACGATTTATTTAAAATTTATAAACATATACCCAGTGGAGTAACTTGAAAAATTTGGCCCTAATGCAAAACGCCCCCACTGTATAATATATAAGAATATTAGATACTATGCAGCTTTATCCATTAACCTTTTAACTGCTAACTCTTTTTGAAATGCAAGACACCACATAGGGTAAGACTAGGCTATAAGGATCTTGACTTATCTATCGAAAGCTGGGACCTGTCATCCACAGATGGCAAAATGATTTAAAAATATGACTTTAATCCCTGCAAGTACGTAAGGTTCAACAGTGCATGCTAACACACTTATAGCATGGTGTGACATACAAATATTGGCATGTTAACTATTATATTCTATTATTATGAAGTGCAATGACAGGCTGTAAATAAGGGCATGCATGTTACTGTATCAAAATGTTCTACTGGCAGGGCAAAGAGATGCAAATATGTACAATAAAGATTTTATTTGTTGTATGAGATATGGGATAAAGGAATCCTTGAATAATTTTGTATACATTAATAGCTTCTGTTTAAAGTTTCTATTTTAGAGTAGGTCCCGTATTTTATATCCTAATTCTTATTGCTTTCGAGTGATCCCATTTATCATTCCACTTGCATCCGAAAACGTATTTGTTATTAATATTTTCAGTTGTACTTGCGTACATGGATGCAATATCTATTTAATTTAATAAATACAAATTGCATTTGTGTTGAACTTATTACCAATTACAATAGTGTATTTAGGAAATTTATGTCGAATCTGTTCTACATCCGTGTGTAAGGGGGCACACTCTCGAATTATTATATTCAACTTGTCAATTTCATTTGTGATGAATTGATTTTTTTTGTTTATTAAAAAATAAAATACAAGTGTCATTAAAAATTTATTTTGTGAACCAAATAAAAACATCAATATATACTCACTATAAAAAAATAAGACAAAAGCACGAAATCTAAACAAATAAAAATCTGACATTTTATATTTTACATAACGGCATACTTTTAAAAAAAATATGCTAAAGGCCAAACATAATTTTATAATATATATTTTTTTGAGTCTTTTGAACATTGTATAAAAACAGATTAGTTTTAGTGAATATTTTTCAATTAATATCAAAAATATTGTTTTAGTTAATATTTGAATACAATGGTCAGTGCTACTCATAATTTTATTGTCAAAATTAAAATACAAATGTATTTTCTCATTCAGATATTATGTACGCTTATTATATGTTTGTTACGTATGCTATCTTGTAGATCACGATATTAAAAAATACTTTACGGAATTGTTATCTTCGCTAATCTGTTTCACATTTAATATTATTCAGTCTGTTACCATAATCAATCTGGCTTTCTTTCAATTCTCGCCTAAATTTTAAAATTTTAATCCCAATTTTACACCTTTCGTCTACTTTTATTTTTGGCCAGAATTTGGATAGTATATTTCTCGATTTAACCTTTTAACTGCCAACTTTATTTGAAATGGAAGACATCACATAGAGCAAGACTAGGCTTTAAGAGTCTTGACCTATCTATCAAAAGCTGGAACATGTCGTTTACAGATGGCAAAATGAATTAAAATTTTTACTCTAATCCCTGCAAGTTTGCAAGGTTCAAAGTGCGTGTTAACACTCTTATAGCTTGGCGTGTTAACGCACTCATGGCATTTAAAAGGTTAAGAGCGATGCAAAATAATTATTTTTTATTAACCGATGAACATGTCAATGCAAGTTACTCTCTTACAAGATTCTGTGATTATTCTCTTAAAGACGTTGAAAGTGAATCAATTCATTTTATTTTAAATCTAAAGCCACAATTTGTCATTTAATTAGAACTCTGGTATCTTTAAAACGCATGCCAGAATTGCCAACTTATAAATATTGTATTGTATTTTGACTTAAATAATAAATCGAGTTGAGGTAGAGTAAAGCATAAGAGAAGACAAATCTAAATATCAATTCAGTAATTCGGCTTCAAAATACCGTGGTACAATTTTAACACTAAATTTAAATTCTCCACATGACTTAATTAAATGATAATTGATGTACAATATGTGTATAATAAGCAAAGCATTCAATATATTACTGTTCCGAAAATATTAGCTGATTATAATATTACGTACATCATTTTTTGCTTAGAAACTGAGATACAAGTTTTAAAGATGTCAGAGTATGTCCTGCTATTGTTGAAAACAACAAATTGAAAGGAAAAAGTTGCTCTATGAAAACTTTCACCTTTTCAAGCACCTCACTACTATGTATTTAAAAAAAAACAATAAAACAGCAGAAAAATGCCTTAAACATAAATAAACTTGCATTTCATTAACAAAAATGCAAATAATATACATAATAAGTTTAATTCTAAAGTTGTTTAATTGAATTTGAAGGTTAAAATCGGGCATTATTTTCGAAACAACTTAAAATAAATAATGTATATATTAGATTGAAAAAAAAATCAGCATTTTAATATTAGATAAAACAATATTTAATATAGCGTTTAATCATTATTTTCTTCTAAAATATTAACTCAATTGTTTCAAATGTATTTATTAGTAAGCAACTTTCTTAATAAAAATATTGTTTTCTCAAAATTAATCCAAAATCTAAGTATGTATCTTGAACAATACACAAATAACACTAATTGTTTAGGGGAGACACGTGTTTAGACTGTGCACTACTTGGATGTTGAAGTATGATAATTTAGTTTCCGCTTAGTATAAGCTGACCAGCTCGAAAAACTGCAAACTGCAAAGAAAACTTTTTCACAAACAAAAGAATAAGTGTTGACGAATGAATGCGTATTTTGTATTCTTAATAATAAAACATTCTTCAAGTTGAACACAGCAATATTTTTATTGGAAATAGCTAAAAGGTGTCAACTAAATGAAATCACAGTTTAGACTTAAGGCTTTGCATGAGTTTGTCTAATTTCATCGCCTTCTGCAAATCTCCACTAATCTTCAGTTTCCCCATCATAAAAGCGTTAGCTGGTTTCATTTTTCCTGCAATAAAAACACACTTTATTAATCATTGAATTTATTAACTTGTATATTTTAAAGAAAGGCAGTAGTAATGGTTGAAAACTACCGCATACCCAAAACCACTGAGTGAAACAGCAGTATATTTATCATTCAGGTATTACGAGAAATGCAGTTGGCTGCGTAGGTTTAGAATTAGAGTTTACAGCTTCTGAAAGAAATGCTGCAGCATTGTTGTGTACATGAATAAAAATCAATTAAAAGATTTACCGCTGAACATCGCAAAGAAGTTCTTGCTGTCCATGGTGAGGGTGGCATCGGGCGGTGATGTGGGCTCTCCCTTTCCGCAAGATCCGTCACCGTTCTTTAGGTCCAGATGCCAAACACCTTCTTCTTCGCCTACAAATATTTCACATATTTTAATTGATCTCGCTGATATTATATATTCAGGTTATTGTGTTTAATGGTCATTAGAACCAGCCGTATATTGTGCTAAATTTTTAATGAAAATAATCAAACATCAAAAACGCGTGTATTTTTTGTCACCAGATAAAGGTTTCATCAGTTATTTAAATCATAATATTCATTAACGACTTATGAATTTTTTGGAGTGAAAATCCTTGTGTCATGTAGGTAATAATAATCCTTATAAGTTTTACGTTTATTTTATCCAATAACCACGTTATTTTACCCGAGTCACGCTAGCTGTCGCTTGATGTGTTCAGTTTCATTAATTTTTTTTTACCTATTTGTATATGTGTATGGAAACTCAAAATGCTGTACTATACTAAAAATCAAATTATTAGACTGTTTGCAGACTCAAATTACTCAGAGTGAACAAACTGTTTTAAGTGAAAGAATTATAAAATATGTTTGATTTTGTATTTGTTTCACATTATCATCATTTTCGTTCCTTTACCCTATGAGTTTCGGGAGCCCAAAGTTTCATTTTCACCTGTAATATGCCTTATTTTATATATGTACAATAAATCAAAGTGTTAAAAAATTTACACAACTTTGTGTAGATCGTAGTTTTCGAATAATAGAATCAGAATCTCCCCAATCATTCTGAAATAACCATTATTAACTATGATGTCCTCGAGATCGAATACATATATGTGTGTGTGCCAGAGCGTCCGCACCGCCAGGGCGAGATGTATGTGTGTGTACGTGTGAACGGGGATAAAAGGGTTTGACTCCGAGACTAGTTATATACCTTGTTCCTTAACTGTATTATTTGTGAAATAAAGATTATAATTGTCACATAAGAGTTTCTCATGGACCACCAACAAACTACTACGAGGCGTACAACTTGAGACGTATTTCTTACGCAAGTATGTAATATTAACATGTGGATGAGATTCTTTAGCACTTATCACATTTTCTCAAAATCTCAATGGATCTGTTAAAGACAGATTTACAACTCTGCGTTCTTTTCAAAAAATCTTCAGCAGCAGTTGCCTGACGGATAGATAATACTGGTTTAAATCAGAAAGTGAAAGATAATCCTTATCCTGCAGACAAAATAGTGTATGTGTGGATATATAACGTACCTTTGACATTGAACTGAAAAACTGCCTGTGTCTTCTTCACCAACTCGGGGTTAATGCTCTTTGTAATGGAAGAAAAGAGTCCGGCAACTTTTCCTTCATCTGCAGGCTACAAAAAAAAAATATATATATATTACAATTTTGGTTTTTATAAACTTATTCCAATTGTTTCCTTAATCTGGCTATCTTATAATGTCGATAAAAGGCACTGATCAGCTAAATATTCTATTATAAAAAAATGTATTTTCTATTTGGGATCAATGGATAAAAAATAAAATCAGGTTCCTTCCCGCATGTAAATTATTTTGGGTTCCATTAAATACATTATTACGTTGCACAGTCAGAAAACATTAAAAATCAATGAGAACAGTCTTAAAATTTCACAAAGCTTCTAGAAACTCCAAGAGAATTCCTCTATATTTCATCAACTCCTCTATATTTCAAGCGTGCATTTATGACACCAGCAAAAATTTCTCTGTTCTGATAGGCCTATATCAGCCGCCACAAAAAGATACCCCTCGTCAGACAATGCATGCATATACAATATATACATACAGACAGATATATAGATATTAAAAAATAATATATATGTATATAAGATTCATCATATATACATTATTTTTATTCATCACTCTTTTTAGATGTCAATCAGATCTTCTATTTAAAGAGTACAATGTTCTAGATGTAAAACTAATTTATATGTCGAGACTTGTACAATATTTCCATTCAAATAATAACTCACATGGTCACAATTCAAGACAACAAATAAACATCTACACACCAGTTCTGAGAGCAATAACAACATTCTTTCAATGTGTCTACATGTTTTTAGATCCAAAATTGTACAACACACTTAACACTAACTGGAAATTGTTAACTTACAAAAAAAATTACGCAAATATGGGCTCAATATATGATCCAATTGGATAGAGATCACATTAATATATCATCACATCACAATACAATACACTAATAATTCACTTTAGATTTGCAACATTTTTTTATTGTTCCTATTTTTTAAATATTTCTGTCAACTTCCTTTTTAATTAAATATTGCCACAACAGCATGAAAAAAATTGTCTATTTTAACACAGACAAAGTCTAGCAAAGTAGCTAGGACAATGCTCTATATATATATATAGAGCATTGTCCCGGCCATTGTTATATATATATATATGAGAGGTGAAGTCCTACTCTATCCCACACAATAAACTACGAGTATTATATTTAATAGCAATATAATTGTAATAAGTTTATCTTGTTATATTATAATATTTTATGTTCACCTCTGTGATAACAAAAACATGTATGTCAATAAAGTCTAACAAATAAATAAATCATAAACATCTTGGACCCTGGACAGTTAACAAAACAAAATCTTCTACTAAACTAATATTACTGCAAAAACATAATATAAATTACTAACACAAATGAATGTAATGAAAATTTTGGAAGGTAAAATACTCATAAAATACAATTCCTTTAAATAACACAAGACTTTAGAGTTTGAACAGACTAGACCGTGATGTAATGTTCTTTCATGTTGATATCAAAAATGAGAATTTCATCATAAAAGAAATACCACATCACTCTGCCTCTGGGTGAGTAGAGGATCAACATACGAGAACTGACAATTAAGTTTGTAGAATATTTGTGTGCATTATACGACATTGCATCGAGCTGGTCATGGAGGTAATAAAACACTACTTACAAATAATGTGAGTGAGGTGCGTCCAGCCTGAATTATTTGTGAACGAAAGCTGGATGTTGCATCAGGACAATGCTACAGCATACACAGCCATTGCTATAAAGGATTTTTTTGATAAAAATCGAATCACGTGTTGGAAAACTTGTATTATTCGCCCAAAAACTTTGACTTTTTTTTGTTCCAGGATAGCGGAGGAGGAACAGATTACGATGCACACTCTAAACAGACTTATGGCTGTTTTTGAATACTGTTTTCTACAAGGGAAAATGTGTCGCAAATGTGCATTAGAAGAGGATCAGATAACAAATATGTACGTTCTGTAACAGTAATAAAAAAATTCTATGAACTTAATTGTCAGTCTTTGTATACTTACCTATGAGATGTACTGTGTACTGTTGAGAATTTTCTTTTAACATCTAGACATAATTGCAATTTTCACTACACCACACCAAATAAAGATGGATATAAAAATTAATTTAACACAAATGATAATTTCATATTATAAATATTTTAGAGCAGTGCTGTTTAAAAAAAATAAAACAATTAAAATTTCAGATCGTTAAAACAGATACCCAAATGTTACGTCGATCATATTGTCACACCTTTGGTTGACTTTCTGTGCTGGTGGTGGCGTGCGCCTTAGCAATGGCCGCGGGATCCACATCCAGGAAAAAGTCAGGCATCAGAATGTGAGCATTCTCTGCAAAATATAACATGAACATATGACAGCTACAGACTACGAATGAGTTCTAGCCTATGCGGCGGGTTGAACGGCACGGTATCCGGTGACAGAAAGAAGCCATTTGTACAGTTTAAACGTTGCTTTTATAATATGTATTTCATTCATTGACAGTACGGCTCATTAATAGTTATTATCAAATTTTTGTGCATATATTAGAATATCCCAGTTGATATCAAAATTTGAGTAATTATGGTATTCTGTGGGAATCGTACCTCACAAAACTGTGTTGAACGGTACCATAAAAGAAATCGGGGAACAGGTAATGGAAATGTTCAAGAATTGCTCCATGATAATGAGCTTACAAATAAAATCCAAAACAAGACCGCGTGTACCAGCATCTGGAAGATGAAATTTAAACAGCAAAGAAAGGAGAAATAGAACATTCAATTCTCTGATGTTGAGTGACGTATCAAGAGAATTCAAAGAAAATCTGAAGCAAACAAGTCTCCTAAAATATTTTGCTATTTCATTCTGACGTTCATGCACACGCTTCTCATTATGGAAAAGTTCTATTAATTTGTATTCCCCTATTTTCATACACATACGTAGTGTAACAGACCTAGTGCACAACATTTAAAGGGTAGATAAATATTAAAAATATGAGTCGAAAATGTTCAAGCTGCACGTGCCTAATCTCAGTCATAGTAATGTGAATATTTTCATCAATTGAAATATTTTTTGATTATAAATTATATAATAAATACAAAAAAATAAAAGGTCATTGATTTAGGGCCTTAAGCAATGGGTAGATTTCACATATATTTATTTTAAAGTAAGTAGACTTAAAGCTTAACACAATTTTGTAAAAATCTCAAACAATAATATTTTCCATAACGGTACAAGATTTGTACATACTCCTTGAATATTTTTGATTCGTAATTTAGTCAGGAATCCACCCATAAAATATTATGGAATAGGTCTGTTACACCCTGTCAAAGGTGGAATCTTTAATTAACGAAATACTCAATAAAATAAAATGTTTGTATGTACATATATTTTATAAACATATTTCAAATTCAATAAAATTTTAATATAATAAATAATAAGCAATCTGTAGTTATTATATGATTTACAAAATACATTTAAAATGTACAAATAGCTCTCTCTCTCATTCTGTGATCTGAAAAAATCCCCTTCAATCTGAAAAAGAAAAAATGTCGGATGAGACAACAGTTTGTCTGAACCAACCTTCTTGTCATCATCCGCAGCTTCACGGTGGGTGGCAGACGTATGGAGACTCCTGATAGACTGCCGAGTGAGGTATTCTGTCTTTAAAACGTTGAGCCGGTTCCCGCTCATGTCATCGTCTAAGAACCCGTCCATCAACAAATTGTCGGCGTTGGCTGTAATTTTGATCATTTATGCAATTACCCGGTGACACAGAGAAGGAATAAAAAGTATTGGAACCATCAATCATTGATAGAAATATTTGAAGCAACTCAACTCTGAGAGTGTGAATACTATAGAAACTATCAATTGCTAGCAGATATGCCGCTAGGCTCTGCGAGCGGCTATTGTGGTCGCTTCGCGGCAGATAGTGGCTGCTACGCAGGCATCGGTGACCGCTGCATGATGGAGGTTTCCCCAAAACAAACCACACGTAAATAAAATGTCGATGTAACTAAAATTATTCCATCTTTGTAAGTTAGCTATCAAAATGAACATAAAATGATATATAAGAATAGCAGATAGACAATTTCTATGCTAAGATTTTTCCCTTACCATAGACATAAGAAAATATGACAGATGTCAATATACGATTTTGCTAAAATATGTAATTCTTTCTTATTCGTAATAAAGACAATGCATACTTCATTTCAAATTGGACATATATTTACGTACTGTTATTGAATGTATAAAAGGGAAAACATTTAAGTAATCTTAATCTAGAGATATTAAAAACACATTAGTTTTTTACAGATCTGGCAGTTTAATCAGGCACTATACAGCCATAATAACACTATTGAAGCCGGCATCCAAAAAGTCACATATGTAGATGGGGAAGCGTAATATTATTATGGATGATACAATACATCAGGTGATTTATTGTTGGGAGAGAAAAAAAACACACCATGGCTATTGTGAACACACCGATTAGCATTGTCGCTGATTGAGTCATTATTGATTAGATAGATTACAAATAATATTGATCAATAAAAATGTCAACCCTTCGTTAGGTAAAAAAAAATCATTTGTATATTTTTGACAAATCAGCAAAACTATTCATTATATTGATCGAGTTATCAAAAGATAAAAAATTAAAGTATAAACAAAATTAATATTAAGCAATGGACTGTTTTTATAGCCGTTATCATGGCATACTTACAATTTTTTTATCTTACTCATTATTAAATAAGATTAAATGTATGTATTGAGATACCAAATGTGATTGTATTATTTATGTGTTACATAAGTAAGCGAGGTTAGTCATAAAAAAAAAACTATGGGTGCATACAAATTATTACAGCAATTTAAAATTTGATACATAGTGATGACATTTGTCGTATACGAAAAATATATTAAATTCTCAACATCATAATGGACATAAATCCAAACCATGGGAACCACATTCTATAAATTCATCTATCGTCTCAGATATGCGGACAACATAGATACAGTGGCTAGATCTGAACGTGCCTTAAAAAAAATGTTCCTTGCAATAGAAAAAGATGCAAAGGAAATGCGCCTTCGTCTCAATGAATCCAAAAAGTACAAGCCCGCTTTGTCAAACTCCTGCTTTAATTACATATTATACATTTGAAGACGTTTATAAACTTGTATACCTGGGATCACTCAACATACCTCAAAATCATGACTCACCAACCAACAGAAGAATTAACCTGCCCAATAGGAGCTATTATGATCTTCAGAGGCATTTTACATCAAAACTCCTCTTAAGATAAAGAAATCCAAATTATACTACACACTCATCACTCAAAAAAGTACGGTTGTATTGTAATTTTTTGAGGCAACGTCTTGACAATGGCACATGTTACTGTACTGAAACGTCAGCCTAGTCAATTGTATACAAAGAATGCGATCTAACCCAGAAGAGACACCAATTACATACACTAATGGTCGCAGAAATCTTAAATTAAACATATATATATATATGCCCAAGGAACTTAATTTCCACTACATTCAATTTACTTTCATTTATAACTCTAGTGTTGATGCTATGACTTTATGCGTCGTTAATCTTGTCTCGTCTGACATATATTTATTAGCTGTTATCACATTCAAAGCTGCATTGGCTTCCATATAATAGTATGACACCTTAAACTACACTAATAAATGATACAAATTTAAATATAACGCGTCTACATCATCGTTTAAATGATATATACAAGTAATACAGTATACTTAAATAAATATTAAATAATGCAAACAATGAATATAAAAAATTGACAATACTAAATGCGTTGTTGACTAATAATTAAAATGAGGAACTTTAAACTGTTTATAAATATTAATGAACAATTTAAAGTTCACATAACATTTGACCCAGATTTTCCGTATCATTTACTACAAATCCAGAATTTATGATTTTTTTTGTGAAACAAAAGCACCGTGAACCCCACTTAAACATTTTAATGTAAATATTACAATTTACCTGGATTAATAGCATAAGGAACGAGGTCCATAACTCCAGCTTTGGTCAGAACTTCATCATCAATGAAGAAGTTTCCAGTTGTTTCCTTGGGATCCCTGACGATAATATAAAACAGTTGTAAAGAAAATTAAAAGATTTTTTTTCTAGGATGACTATACATGATATAGTTATACATAATATTAAGCTGGTAGATGGTCATTGTCCACCTTCCTATAGTGAAGAATAAAAATATTGTACATACTTTACAATAGTCAATAATGAGAGTAGTATTTTTGCAGTTTTTTATACAAAATATACTTTCCAGTAGAATTGAGTGGATTGATTTGAAAAATGAAAATAATTTTATCCGGTTGCAAACATTTCAAAAGTTATTGTATTTTAAAATTTTGAATATTTAGGATAGATTTTGACAAATGATACACTTTATCTGTGGATATGACGAATTTATTTAAATCATAAACAAGTCAGAAACACAATGAATACGCATTAAATTCTGAGATTTCTTTTACAAAATGCATGTTTTATCATAATTCTAATTTTTATACTATTTGGGTTAATGGTTAGTTCGGTTTGGTCAAGTTAGATAGTTAGTTTAATTTTACAATCTGATGATGCCTACGCGCATTTTTTTAGAAATCTGAGAAGTTAACCATAGATAAAGCATATTCTCAATATTCGCCAAAGTAGTTTGCCTACAAAATAACAAAAAAACATTTTTGAGATGATCATCTGGCCCCTCAATACACTACCATACCATCTCAGCCTGACTACTCTCATCTTTTCTGTGAATGCAATCTTAAGATTTCCCCCTGCGTATTCAATTCAAACTACGATTTAATGAATAAAACACAATCAACATACTTAGACAGGATAACATAAGCAGCATCAGCTATGATCTCAGGTTTCCTGCTGTGATCTCCGGAACCAGTCAGCATTCGGATGGCAGCTGTGTCAATAGCTGATGGAAAAAGTAAGAAAATTGAAATTATTCATTTGAGCAAAACTTATAATTTTATTAATCTTATACACTGGAACCTCTATATTCGTCACATTTGATAATAAACAAATGTTTCCATATTTGTTAATATTTTCTACATTTGTCACATCCATTGCCCGGCAATGCTGTCTAACTGGGCCGAAATGCAGAATATGGTCGAAAAGTGGCACCTAAATATTGCCATAGACAACCAAAACATAAATGGATTCAATAGTACTGTGATAAGACTACTTCATGAAGGTTTTAAAAAACAGACAAACAAGCAACATTGGGTAAGTTCTTTGTTAAATCGAGTGCTACTAAATCGTCAGAAAACGAAAACCATCACCAGAATTAGAGTTACCTGATGTTTAAATTGTTTCCTTCTAAATATTAGTAACTTTCCTCCTCTTCCGCTTCTACCATCATATCTCCTTAGCACAATAAAGGTAAAGTTATGACAAATTAATAAAATTTATTAATTTGTGTACTATTTTTGGGGGGCTAGGAACAAATTAATTGAATTTTAGTTATTTGTTATGGAAAAGACTGTTTCTATATTTGCTAGGCCCTCAGGAACGGATTAATGGTGAATATAGAGATTCCACTGTACTTTGAAAAACTCTTATAATTTATTCTATAAATGAAAACTTTAAAATGACGCAGATTATGTAAAAGTGGATGTTTACTATTCCCAAGGTAAGTTTCTAAAACTCCATAATCACATATGTGATGTTTTTTTGATTCTACTTGTTTAATTCACTTGAAATACGTTTGATAATGTACTTATAAGGCGAAACGAATCTCAAGTAAATTATACAAGTAAAATCAAAAAACAAGTGTTTTATTTTCACATATGAAAAATATATGCTTTGGAACAGGTAGTAAGACAACAAAACGTAAAAAAAAATTGTAGGGAAATTTGAAAGGAATTTGATATTTAACAGTGGAGTAGCCTCAATTTCCTTTGAAATGTGTGAATTAGGTGGATCTGTGACCGTTTTGTTCTGAAGGTATATTTTTCAAATAGAAAATAAACAAGTTCATTACTAGTGTCAGAAATTTAAAAATTGGAAAGCTATAATGTTACTATATTATGCTGCTAGATGCTATAGATAGGTAATTAGTTAATTAAGTAATTCCCATCCTATGACAGGTTTTAAACACTAGTAAATAAATATGTATTACAGAATCCCTTGAAGTAAAATATAATATACCTGTTCTCGGCCACAAAGCATTGACTGCGATGTTGAATGGTTTGAATTCTTCACTCATTCCCAAAACACACATCGACATGCCGTACTTGGCCATCGTGTAGGCAACGTGACTGGCAAACCTGGAAAAGTCAAGCCGATAAACTATAATTTTTTAGGATTACAATTTACTTGGTTGTGTGTAATACAAAGTTTGATTTATTAAAATAATCATACTGTAACTTAAAATAGCCGCTATGTCAATGGTTAAGTCTTTTGATTATCTTACCAATGTTTGCTCATGTTCAACGGAGGTGAAAGATTCAAGATGTGTCCGTGCGTGCTGGCCTTCAGATGAGGCAAGCAGAGCTTGGATCTGAAAAAATAATATTTCTAAATTTTCAAGATAATGCAATTATTTTTGATATGTTGAATTGGATTCAAAATGGCATTTTTCTTGTTCAGAGATTATAATCGGTTTTCTGTGTGTGAAATTTTTTTATATAATATTTGCAAATAAGCAGTACTTTTAACCTTTCCTTTCCGGTGATGTAAACTGAGTTGACATTGGCTCTAATTATGTGAATATCTCTGTAAATATACTAAATACAGTATCTATATTTTAGGTATTTCTCCGTAATATATTTATGTATAGGATAAAATAATTACAATATATAAGTATTTACCATACGCAACAATAAAATATGTTTTCTCGAAGAACCTGGTGGATTTGTAAGTGTACGTGTGGTGAGGTGGGGAAGGTGTAGTGCGCGGCGCGCGGGGTGCTGGATGCAGATCGTCACTTTAGTTAGTGTTATGCCTCTTTGTGCTATCGTTCCGTGAGACCAATGTTTTTTCTCATTCTTAGTACTTTTTCACAATAATTGATATATATCAACTATTATTTTAATGATTAATATAAGTAATAAATGTGAAATATTCGTATTTATCCAATTTAAAAATCGCAAAAGTCTCCATGAACACTGAGTTTATAGCACCGCAGCACACGTTATTATACACGGTATTGAATTACCTAATTGCATCTCTGGATTAACTGTTTATATATATATTTTTTGTACATTGATCATTGCACTTTGCTTACTGTTATACCGGAGGAACACTGTCTGCTATAATACAGTAAATTACTAGTGTAGCAGGCAGGGTACCCAAATATATGTCTTACTTTCTTACTGATATGTTGTATTTACTTTTCCAAATTTTATATGCATACCTTAAGTACATTTGTCTGATATTTGGATTATTACGCAACACTCATAGTAATTAACTAAGTGAAAATGTATACTTAATGAATATTAATTTGGAAGAGTATTATGTCAGATCATTAGATATTATTTATCAATGAAAATGCATAATGCATGTAAAAAGTGAACCTAATAAATGTATTATTATTTTAGCACTGTATAGGAAAGGTTAATGGCATAAAAACAGATCATCATGACATTCTTATACTGTCATCACTTGATAACATGGACTATGTGAAAAACGCTTCAAACAGATAATTGTTGGATAATGGATTTAATTCTAAATTAAATTAATTGAGCAATATTTTTGAGTATGTCCAAATCTTTGTAGGAATTTATCCCCTGAAGAATAGTCATCAAGATATAGATGTCTCACAGAGACTAAGCTATTATTTTTACATGGGACGTATGGAAGTCTCGTGCATTACAGGGCTTACAACCTGTCATCGGCTGGCTTAAGTGATCACTTTACACAATGTAACGTTCACCTATTTACCGATTCTACCACATCTATTAAATTTTTGGAAATTGTATATATGTATCATGTTGGAATATTTTAATTATTTATTACCAACTATGCTGTCACCATCTATATATTTTTGAGAATGAATATCAAATTTTCAAAAAATCCATAGATGGCGACAGCACTTAAGCCAGCCGATGACAGGTCGTCAGCCCTGTAATGCGCAAGACTTCCATACTTCCCATGTAAAAATAATTGCTTCGCCTCTGTGAGATATCCATATCTAAACTAATTTTTTAGGTTATATAATTAATAAAATGGAGGATCCACCTTTTAGGGAAATAGTGACCGTATTGATGAAAATATTTATCTGTTCAAAATGGGCTAATGAATTCAGAGATATCAGGGTAATAGGCCAAAGCTTGCTTTTTTTAAATGAAATGTTGAATAATTACTTTAGTTAATAACATTATGATCTTAAACTATCAAAAAAAAAAAAAAAACAAAAAGAGCACTCATTTCAGGAAGTATACATTTTTTAATGAAATAATTCACGATTTCTGAAATTTTAAAAATATTTACATAGCGCATATAAATTTAAAAATCATAAAATAATTTCTCACACTAGGTACGTTCCCCTCGTGTTGATGTTATGCATGAGGTCGTATCTCTTCATGTCCAGGTCGGCAGTTCCCAACAGGGCGATAGCTGAAGCATTGTTAACCAAAATGTCAATACCACCAAACTGAAACAAAAATAGTAAAACATTTTTGCTAAGCAATTTTTTTCTTTAAAATTCCAATAATACTTTTACAAGATTTAAAAATTAAATTAATGATAAAAATTATATTTTATTTATAAACTGAATGAATGAGAAGGGAAGGTGCCAAGGAAGACATGTCACAATTGTTAATGGCAATAGACATAGAGGACAACTGTGAGTTTATTAAAAGCCTATATGAGACAAAAGTTATGTCAGAATGTGCAGAAGAGTTCTATTACATCTGCAGAGAAATGGCACGATTGTAAGTAAGCCGTACAACTATTCTGCAGGAGTAACAGAGATGAAATAAAATTTAAAACAAATATTTGGCTTTTTGCAAAAATTTGTTGGTTTTTGATGCATCTAATCCTTATTGTATAATATCTCATTAAAACCAGATAAATACCTTCGATACAGCCTGATTCACGGCATCCTGAACCTGTTTCTCGTCCCTGATGTCTACGACGCACGGCAATGCCTTTCCGCCGGCTGCCACAACTGTAATTAAATGAATGGTTCTTCCATCTCATTGTTTCATTGTTCATCAGAATTGAAAAGAGTTCTATTTTTGATCCATTTCTCGATTTAAAATATCTAGTGATGAGAATACGCCTTTGATATATCTTTATAATAATAATGTGTTTATTCCAACGTGATCGTTTTTTTTTTTCTATGAAGACCCGATTCGCCATAAAGATAATACATATTATATAATACATTTAAGTTATGAAATATTATTAATGTTATGAAAAGAAAAGCAAAAAAAAAATATAAATAATAAAAAAGTTCACACATATATATAAATATAAACAAAATATAAATACTACATTTCAGTCACGGCCATTATTGCATCTGTAGCTATTCTCTGGTCAGGGAACCAGCTTTCCATAAGAGTTGGTGCTGAGCTCCAGTTGCAGCTTTACGCCAGCAACTTAATGTCTCAAAAGCGGAACGAATCCATGTATACACCCTTCAGCAAATATTGTAGATGTGCTGCAATAACGCACCAATCCGAACAATATTCTGTACGAGTTGTTGTACTGAATTCGGAGACGGTTGTACGACACTTGCTTGTATTTTGACCAGAGCTCCTAGGTATACATGCTGGTGAAGAACGATTTAAAGAGGATTCACATCAGCTCTTTACTGCATCAGTAGAAATGTCGTGACAGCATATTTGCACGAACATATAACAACACAAAATATTGTAACACCTTTCTCAGTCAGTTTTTATCTTATATCTTTTTATATTTATTTTATGTACAGCAAACAAATATCGATGCAAGTGCTCTTTTCAAAATTAAGAAATAATGCAAATTTTGTATAAGTATATTTTTATGATATGTAAATAAATTTTGTCTATTCTAATATGTATGAATAGTATAGTATAATGTAACATGTACTCTTAGTATATAAAAAACACTGTTGTTGGCTTTGTTTCCTTTGATTTGAACATATTTGTCTTAGCTACGAAGATCCCATATTTTCTAAACAGTGCAATGACATATAGTAACATGCCTTACAAGCTATTTAAAATACTATAATCAAACTTTCTGCAATTCATTAATTAACGAAAATTATGTACACGGCGCGAACGCAAGCTCACTTTTGCCAGCAGTGAATGTATTAATAGAATGAAAGATTTAATGGAACTAATAAGCGTGAATGGGCAGTCATCGGTGTTACGTATAACAATGGGAATAGGATGTCATTATTTTTTAACTCTTGAATGAAAAAAGCATGAACGATACATTTTCATAGTATCGTTTTGAAAGCAATAATATATACGTTTTCATGGAAAAATTTGTTTCAGCCATCTATGTTTACTTTCAATTTGAAATGGATGCAATTGAATGAAATACAGATTAAATACATTAGAATTAGAATTAGATTAAATACTGCCTGGTACAGATGCAATTAACAGTGAAGCAGTATAATAAATGATCAACGTAATGGTGGATATAAATACCTTCTTCAGCGGCTGTGTAAATGGTTCCCGGCAGTTTTGGATGGGCCTGTACAGTTTTAGCGGCAATGACAATATTAGCGCCATCCTTCGCGGCTTTGAGAGCGATAGCTTTTCCAATTCCCCTCGAAGCTCCGGTGATGAAGAGCGTCTTCCCGGCGAGTTTACTGCATTAAATATTCGTAAAATAAAACACAAATTCCTAAACAAAAAATAACTGCCCTTAAACTTAAACATAAAAGTATTACAAGTTCAATATCGCTGACCTAAATTCTAACTAGAAAGAAATTCCACGATTAAAAATGAGGTATTTACCCTGTATTGGCGATCATTATGGATGCGCGACCGGTTAACTTATATGGACTCTCGAGTTCTATCGCTGAATGCTAGATATGTGTTATATATTAATTGCACTCAATCGCACTTCGCACTGGTTGACAGGTGCAAAGTCCATCACACGGGGCCAAAGTTTTCGCCCGACATAGCAGTTGTTTATAAAACGTTGACAAGAAAGTGCTGCCACATAACTGATAATTTCCCTAAATTAAGGATATGTTCGTTTATTACACGAATTCGAATCTCAGTTATCTATTCTTATCTATAATCCCAGTGGCGTTAAAACATTTCAGTATTACATTAGTTGACATTCGTGTATATATAAAAATAATAAAATGTTTGTACTTATGAATGCATCTGTCAGAGTTGGGAAAGAAAATATGTTTTTCATGATAAATATGCAATAAAATTATTTAAAAAAGTATAACATACTTAGGAATAACTAACCTAACGCCTAACCCAACGTCGCAATCCCAATATAAAATAAAATAAAATAATAAAATAGTATAAAAATCTTATTTATGGTGATCTAATTAACAAAACAAAAATGTACAGAAATTTTTTTAGTGAGCCTTCTCTGTATCTACAAAGTATCTTTTATTTCATTTTAAGTGTAAGCTTTGCTTGGACGAAGTTAAAAGCATATTTTAAATTCACTTTTTAGAATTAATTCCTTTTTTAGACTTGGGAGTCCTCTTCGATCGCTTTGAATTTCGTATTTTTGTACGCTTGATTTCGTTTGGCTGGAGTTTTAACCCTTTCCAAAATATGTACATATTCTTGTATTTTTTTTTAACACCTGTAATATGGAATTAGAAAATTTTACAATTTGGTAGTAAAAAATAATTGGTTATGATGACTCACCACCAGCGCGATCTGTTCGTCTTCCGCAATAAATCGTATGTACTATATATCCGCGTTTATATCTATAAAATCTTACCCAATCATGATTATCACTGTCACCGTCATTGTCATCATCACCGTTGTCAGGTCGTCATCATCAATCATTATTAGACAGTTAGTAACGTAACCGTTTACGTCTCGCATTTTATTTATCATTGGGTTTAACTTCAAGTCAAAAATTTTATCGGTGCTACCAAGAATGTTTTTATAATGCAAATCGTATTATAATTACATATTAAAAATGAGTTAGCAACATTATGTTCATTTGGAGACAGCTATTTGTTTGTTATTAGTTATTACGCCTTTGATCATAATTTATGCTTATGATTTCACTGATTTAATAACTGGCACCGGCGCGGTTATTTTTAGTTGAACAAGAGACAAGTTCGCGGTGACGCTTATGGTTGTTCGTCATTTGAAAATAATACCCAATTTAACGTTTTATTATTTTGTACAGAGTTTACCATTGTTGTCTTTGATTTTACCATAGACATTGGCGCTTGCGTGTTCGGTTTTTATTTTAGCTGTGAATATTTTGTCTGCGAATTACGAAATCCAAGTTTTCATTTAGCGGTTTTTTCGTTCAGTTATACCAATTGGATTTTTGGTGTGGAATGAAACTGGAAACCATCTGGATATTGATTCAAGGTATTTATTGTGAACTTATGTTATACGGGTGACGAGAGATATAGGGTATTAAGGTTCTAAAGTGGATAAAGTCCAACTTTCACGCTTTTATTAACTGTTGCGGGCTTTTTAGGTACATAAGTATAAAAGTATTAGTAGTACAAAGTAGGTTTCCAACTGTATTATTTTCCTAATCATTTAGCTCATAATTGAGCGTCATGGTTCGATGAAATTGCATAGAGTAGAGTATTCACCATTATTCCCGTCGGTCCAGGGTCATGTTGAATGCTCATCATTTTTTTTGATCTGACCAGTGGCGCAACAAAAAACGAAAAGAGGCATTGGGCCCCGATGCAAAATGGAAGAGCTTCTGTATAGATATTATAAACAAGATTTAAGAATATTAAGTACGTAGTGCGTGGTTTATACATTAAATAATAAGAACAAAATTATCTCTTGACTTCTATAATATTCACACTTTTCATTGAAAAAAAAAAACAAATGTGATTTTAGGCATTTATGTGCATTCACGACGGAAAAAACTTGCTTTAGATTTGGGCGATTTTCGCTTTACAGCTGTCAGTCTGATCTGTCGTGAAAAATGATTTAATATATTTTATAGCTTGATTTCTTGTCTCATTATTAGTCCATATTAGAAGCGATAGGTCCCGATGCATCGTATTGGCTGTATTGATATAAAAACAACTAACTGTACGCCATCGGAGCAAAGTTTAGACTCGAGGCAAATAAATTATTTACCTATATATATGGTAAAAAATAGGCCTAGAATTTTCGGAATATTTTCAAGCATAACTAAGCTTATTTATTTCACAGAAATATTGTCGTGTGTAATAGATGGATCGTGTAATGGATGAGCTTAGTTATTTTCCGACTATCACAAATTATTTGACATATTATTCTCTGTGGTCAACAATATATAATCGTAACAATAATTATATTACTCTGTGAGGCTAAGCCATTGATAAATAAGAAAACAACAATACTTAAAGAAAATTTAAACTTGTCTGTTTAATTTATTTAATACATGCATTATTACATGTTTTTTAAATTTTTACTCCGCCCACCTCACTAGATCAGAGTCCGTGTCAAAGCGGGAAATCGATTTAGTATTAATTGTAGGTAAAAACTTCGTTTACGTATATATAATATTTTGAAGTCGGTTTTTAGATATTATTCTCTTCAGTTTGCTGCTTGCAAATGTGGAAATTTATACAAACAAAACCATCTTGCATTGCACGCTTTTATTGACGCTTGTTACGGCACATAACTTTCACATTTTCCTTTTTTAAGATGATAATGTAACCGTACGTACTATTGCTATGTTATCTAACTGTATAAAAACTTTATCAAACATTGTTTCGTTCCAAGTTTTTGTGTATTCACGGCCGTTTAGAAATTTCTGTGGCCGGTATACTCGTTTGGACACAACATTAACGATTCATGTATTTGTACACGGTGTTGCTATTTTTTGAGAAATATAATATAATACAATCTTGCTGTTTTCAACACGGTATTGCAAAAATTAGGGTTACATTGTTTACACTGGTACGCGTTAATTTTGATGAATGATATAATAAGTTTATTAACACGTACTCTGCGGTAGTGGGTCAGATTTGACCCGGTTGTTTGTAAAAATATGAATTACGCTACAAATATTCATTTAATGTTTTCCGTCTAGCTAATCTTTTATTAAATATTATCAAATAATTTGAGATACAAATAAATGTTATCGAAGGAGATTCAAATGAGTTATTGATAAAAATGTGAAAAAACGCTCATAAACTGACCTAAGACAGTCGGATTGAATCTCAATACTTATGCCGAAACATAAATTGTCAACATTTTGAGCGGGCAGACAAAGGGTACCAGGTATGGGTCCATGTATTTGTTTTGACTTGTTTTCGTCTGGCGGCCCCTAGACAATGCCAGTAATATAATTATTTGAGGGGCGCTGCGCCTACCTTTAAGTTTTATGACACTACCTGTTCGGGTTCCGATGAGAAGATCACATGCTCAGTGGATGTTTGTATTTTGGCTGTGCAGGGCATCTGTTGATGCGTGAGAATATGTACATTATTTGTAATATTTTTTAATTTTTAACTTTAATTTATTAGCATAAACATTACGGCACATCATGGCATTTCATTAAATCATTTTTAAAATAAAATATCTATATAAAAATCTACCACAAAACGGTTGAAAAACCGAAAACTTGAAGTGGGTCTAAAATGACTACCACCGTCGGACTTGCTTTGTTTTGACCCACCGGGCTGTAAGTGTTGATATAATACGTTAGAAAATATGAAATTCGTTTCATTCGGTAGTACCTAGGTATAATTGAGTACTGCATGTTTAAATTTGACATATCACATGACAGAGATATTCGACTTGTCATATTTTACTACTTATAGATATCCAAGAAAATTAATGGTCAATTTTATTATTTTTTAGTAAAATAATCTTATTTTCTTAATTTACGTAATTTATGAAAATGCATGTGATTTAGCACATTATTTATTAATTACCAATTAAATGAAATAAAAAATACTGGACATTGCGAAATTTGGAAAAAATATCACACTAATTGTGTTTTGGAAATATTTATGTGATCGAAGGTAACATAATAGTAAAAATACTAAAACTTATTGTGATGTCTTTGGGATTGCATGGTTGTGTGTGTGTGTGTGTGTCGCACCGCCGGTTTGCGTGCGTGCGAGGTTATAAAGAGCGGCGCGCGGCAGAGCGCGGTCTCTTTCTCTGCGTGTTCATCGACTTAATCTAAGTGAAAATTAATAATCAAAGATGGCGACCGGAAGTTGTCGAAATAAAACGTATTATAGGTAAGTAAGTAAATTAGTAAACTATTTAAGCTATTGTTGATATAGTTAAAACTAATTTTGATGTAATTATATCACATTTTACGAAGTGTTCTCACCTTTTTTTGGCCACCCTGTATATCAAACATCGGAGTTTTTAAGCATTATTAGGTTACAGGCAAAAAAAACGGCCGTCTCCTATTATGCACCTGAAATAAATGTATTTTACTAGAAATTTCCCAAGGTAACAAAGTCTTATGTTTCATAATACATTTAAACCATCTACATAAATTAGAGCTAGGTATGATTTGATCTGAGAATATTGTTTTTTCTTAATTTAACAAGGGGCTCGCTGGTCTAAGTCAAATTTAACATGTGCGAGAAGAGTGAGAAGAAGACAAATGTTACACATCGACCTTTCTGACAAATCTCTGAGACGAAAAATCAGTCTTATCCAAGGATACATACCCTCAGGTAGGACAATACAAGTTTTGTTGCAACAAAAATATAATATTTTTAGTGAATGTTTCATAGGATAATATATAATTTACGGAATAGATTTTAAAATTGGTGGCTCTTATTGACGATATAGTGGTTTAACAAAAAATATATTAAGATGTCTTGGGGTAAGTGCAACAAATAAATCATTGACATAAACTTTGAACTGTTCTCAAACTTCATAAGATTATGCTATGACTTTAGAAGGAACGTTAACCTTTCCTAATTTAAGTCTTTAAAAATCGGAATGTAACATTTTAGGATAGCTGATATTGAAAGCATTTTATGAAAATTGAACGAGTAGATGCACTTACCCCAAATTTGGGGTAAGATCATCTAGTTGTATTATTTCTGACAAATTTACTGATCTACTTAATGACAATATGAATTAGTTATTTTGGTCCTTAATGACGGGTAAAACGTGCTAAGATCCAATTTTTTTTAGTAAAATTGCTTAGACGATGGATGTGGGAAATATCATAGTGATTATTTTTGAAATTGGTTAATTATTTAAAAAAAATAATGGAACTTTCCACACATCACTAATTGAGAAAGTTTACATTCAAATATATTGAGTACCATAACAATCACCGAGTAGATGCACTTCCCCCACGGCGTAAAATTTATGGGGTAAGTGTATCTGGTCTTATAAATAGTAATTCGCAGAAATGGTCACAAAACTAATATATACATCTCAAAATAAATGTATTTACTTAATATCAGCGTCCTGGCACAAAAGATTGTCGAGATATACGTAAGATAGAAAAGGCATACACAACTCGCAAGTTGACATCAAACAACTGTTATCATTTGAAATGGTGTTAAAAGCAAACAAATGTTTGGATATGCACCGTCTCTGAACTGCCTCTTTAAATATTGATTTATAACATTTCTTAATAGATTGCGGCACTGGAATCCAATTTCAAACGTAATTAGGAGACGTAGATGCACTTCCCCCATAGATGCATTTATCCCGACTCACCTTCATCCTGTAGAATTTCAAAAATTATCCAGTCGCAAGTATTTAAAAAGTTGCTAGATATATTTTAAGTTTCGAATATTCACCATACATTTTGACATATGAAACGCTTTATTTGTGGATAAGACGAATTCACTCAAATAGGTTAGTTCGTTTTGATTAGGTTGGGTTAGTTAATTTAATTTTAGAATTCGATGATGCCTAGATGGTGTGCGTATTTTTATTTTTTCTTTGATTATAGTATGATAGGTATTATTGTTATTGGGCAGGACACGGCTACTAAACAAGTTATGTTAGCGCAATTAAATCACAGCAAAAGAAGATAGGGTGGACCGAGACAAAAATTCAATGACACTCTGAAGGCGAATCTGAGTAGATGTGGCACAGACCCTTAACACTGGGAAACCATGGCACAGGACCGAGGACAATGGCGTCAAAAAGTACATTATGCAGATGAAATTTGCGAACAGAAGAGTATTGACGTAATTACCGAGAAAAGGAGAAAGAGAAAAGAGAAAGGAGGAAGATCCGTCACTCAGAATCCTCCTACCTAGCGGATGCACGTGGATAACATGTGGGAGGGTGTGCAGTTCGAGAATTGGACTCCTCAGTCACATTTGGGCTCATTTTTTTTTAAATTTCCGGCGCTAAACGGTCCAGTTGTTAAGGAATGTTATTAAGTTATTAAGGAATGCCCTGGCAGTCCCATCAAACAGAAAAAAGATTTTTCTCACTGTGAGGCCGGGCTTAGCGGTAGGTTTCGCTATCTGAACTTTCAAAAGCCATTGCTTTTGCGTCCTTGGTTCGAGTATAGCACCCATTTTTCGTTTCCAATTATCAAATGTTGTAAAAATTGCGTTTTTGATTCCATTTTCAAAAGTTGTTCACTGCGTCTATTCGATCGCCTAGTCCGTACGGTATCCATTTTCCTTGTCTCCATTCCTCGCCGAGTTTGTCCGGAATTTTTTCAATAGATAAAGTTGAATTATTTTCGATTTCGCCAGTCGGTATGACGTCATCCACTTTAATAGGTCTTACACTTCCACGGCTATTTTTTAAATTAATATTTCGTAAACCATCTTTGACATTTGCGAGCATCCAAAATATCTCCCTGTACATAACAAAATAAATAAATAAATTATTCGTTTGGTACAAATTGGTCCATTGTTGTAAATAGGATTGTTGAATTTCAGTTTTATAAATTACAATTCATTGGTGGTACGTACAGTCACCAGAATAACACAAAAGGCATCATGTAAGAGCGGCAGTCAAAGCGCAACTAACCGTTAAAAACGGTAAACGAAAAAACAATATTCTTTTTTGGTACACCTGTTATTATACCATGGTTTTTTACGAAACTCTGAAGTGAATCAATTTTTCGATTTAAGGGACAGTATCAGCGTATTATGAAGTAGGATAACGTAGTTTATTGGAAACCACACCTTTTTCAAATGTCAGAAATTATTATGGTAAAATTTCTAAACATTCAAAAGCGTAATAACATTTTTAAAACTTGCGACTGGATAAATTTTTTTTTTCTATTTTGAAATCAGGTCACCTATTTCAACAGGAAATATATTTTATGTAAGATTCTGAGAAAACATCATATTATATACCAATTATGTTATATCTATAGATAATCACAGAATAAATACACATGCACCGTTAGTTTATTTTTATTCCTGTCTAGGTATTTTGAGTCTTGAAAACACTACTCGATTGATAGATTGCCATTACATTCATTCCATTACACAACTCCCACTACTCGATGAAATCTAATTTTTAAATATTGTCCATTACCTTACTCACCTACAAGTTAAAAATAATTATAAGTAGGTACCTGTAAGAAGATTTATGAATCATGTTTCTGTACGCAAAAAACTGCAAGAACATTTGTGATCTAAAAAAAATATTAAAATGATCGAACATAGAGGCAATCGACAAAAATAATTAATTAGAAAATGATAAATATTTATTATTAAGGAGATATGAAGTTGTAATTATTTGGAACATAGACCTGTGATATTTTAAATACTAATTAAATGTATTAATTAGAAACATATACATATAAAATCAATTTTATCAAAAAATATTGTTGTTGCTACCGGGATTCGAATCTAGATCTCTTTCCAGCGTGTATCCCTTTCGTTCCAGGTTCGAATCCCAGTAGCAACAACAATATTTTTCAATAAAATTGATTTTATATGTATATCTTTCTAATTAATACATTTTATTAGTATTTGAAAAACATTTAAATTGGATATTATAGTCAAAACTAATTCGTAAACAGATAAATGTTTAATTGTCTAAAAAATTCCGCATTATGGGTAATTTGCATAAAGAAGAAGATGAACTAGATTTGTCTTAAAAATGTATTTTATACAAAGAGGAATCATTTAAAATAAAATAGTTGCAAATTATCTTTTGTTTTGTTCTACCGTGATTTATCTTTATCTTATTATATAACCAAGTGTGTTTAAAATCCATCATACACAAAATGATTTCATAATAAATAAAGTTGTTAACATATATATATCAGCTAATTGTTTGTCATTGTTTGAAAAATAAATTACTTCGCCTCTCTCAGCCATGTTAAGAAAATTAATTTGACATTTAAAAACAATTATCAAGAACATTTCTAAAAAAATAAGATTAATTCATGACATTTGACAACATTACCAAATACTGATTATATATTGTTGTTCATGCACACATCTGGCACAAAAACAACAGGTTGCAGGCAGTGGCGTGCAGTTGGCATAAACTTTAGGTTATGCTGCTACTGACGATGCTAACTAATTACAGTAAAACCGCGATATAACGAAATCCAAGGGACCAAAAAATAAAAATTCGTAATAACGAATTCCCACATATAACGAAAAAAAAAAAAAAACCTACTATATGTTACGCGCCGTCGCAAAAAAATGTTGCGCGGCTTCAAAAAAGATCGCAAATTCTGCAAACAAAGGAGGAAAAAGGCAATAGGGAACTGGATACCTACATATTTTTAGTAGTTTTGTTATTAAAACAGATAAGCAAATGGATAATCAAAGGAATTAAATTAAGAACAGAATCTATTCAACACCAATTGGAAGATATTTTTGTAAATTCCAGAATATTCCAAACACAAAACAATATTTTAATTGTGTTTAAATGTAGAGCCGCTTCAAACATAGTTTTGGGCATGAAACATACAAAATAATTCAAAAATAACAATCTTACAGTTGAATCGCGGCATTTTTATAAAATGAGTCGTATATAAATTACGAAGATATTTACCGGTAACGGCGGCAACCACTTCAAAATATATTTATAATCGTTAAAATTGTTCACTTAAAAATTATCGTTAACATTGTACACTTAAAATACACGAAAACAATAGTTAATAGAAATACAAAATACCGTACAAAAATAGTTCATAAAATATTTTAACGAATTATTTATATTATTGACGAGTTCACACGAAAACAATTGTCAAACGAAAATGAATTTATGTAAATATTCAGTTCGGTCATGCAATAATCGCGTTAAAAGCTGAACAAACTTAACTCTACAGACGTTACACTGAGACTGACATTTCCAATAAGTACATACTGCAACTTTCGGGGGGTTCCTGTTAATTTTTGTATTTTACAGCTGTTTGGGTCTGGGTTGCAATCATATTAGAGGCGTATGCGTACGTAAAACGTGTCGGAGAACGCCGCAAGAATTATGTCAAATGGTTTTATGGGCCTGCTATGAACCCAAGAAGAAGTTTGAATTGTTTTACTACCTTGTCGGCCGACCGCCGCGCACCGCCGAAAAGGCCATAAAACCGTTCGCATACGGCAGATGCATCGGCGCGGCTTTGTAAGTGCGAAATAATATTTTCATCTTTCAACATTTTTTTATTTCGTTATAAATTTACGTAAATGTATTGGCATTTTTTCGTACGGGACAAAAATGATTTTGTTATAAATATTAACGGGATTTCGTTATATAAATGCATTTTTGTATGAAAAATTGGTTTTAGGGACTAAATTTCGATTTTTTTTCGATATACGTCATTTTTCGCTATATCGGGTTTCGTTATATCGCGGTTCTACTGTATAAGATAGGTATCAAAAAAATATTTAGAAAAATTATTCTAATTTTGAAAACAATTCCAACAATTTAAATTTTGAATATAATTGTGAATCTTGCATCTAGTCCACGCTGTAAAACCAACGTAGACTGTGCGTTGAATTCTCAGAATACGTATTACACTTAGTGAGATGAGGTGAATATAGTTTTGAGATTCCGGTTCATCAACAAGTGAAACAAATCAGTGAACAAGAAGACGATCCCCTACGGATATATGTTGGAAGGAACAAATAAAATAAATGACATTAAATTAATAATAATAAAATATTTAATAGTGAAAATGATGTGCGGGTAATGGTTGTACTGGAATGAATAAGAAACAGTATATTTTGTCACATATATATTAGTATATAGTTATGTGCCTGCAATAAAACACTCTTGTTGTGCATTAAAATAATTATTTTATCGAGTAAATAACCGCTCGTCTGCTCGTCACTAAATGCCTTTATTTTCCTAATATTTATTAATCAATCATAAGACATTTAATAGGCTTCGATACAATCATTAGATTCTTCTTAACTATATAATCAATTAAATATTACTAGATACAACATCATTTCCAAAATGTCATGGATCATAAAAAAAAGCATTTTTTAAAATTATTATAGCTTTGAAAAAAAAACGCACCAAGCAGGGGTCAAATGTTTTTTTTTTTAATGGAAAAATCTTTACGAATTCGCGGCAACATTATTCACAGCAGCCATTATACTAAGAATTTTTATAATTCTATCTGCAGAGTTCATCGATTTTCGTCTAGTGTCATTTTATAATTAAGAGATTTTAGAGCCTACTTAATACTTTATTTTCGTTGAATAGTAAAACAATAATGAAAATGATAAAAGCTGACTATGTTCACAACCGAAAAATTCAGTTAATTTAACGGCTTTTATTTAAAAAAAATTTAATAAATTTTTTAACAATCAAGAAAAATCATGAGTTTTGTTTTGAAAATGTTGAAAATCTTGAACCTAAAAAGTTAACAATAGTAATTATATCTTACATTTTTTTTAACATCATAAACATGTAATATATAATATATATAATATCAATAAATATGGCAATGCGTGCTAAAAATATGGGTTCTCTGAAAATCAGGTAAAATCAATACATAAACCTTACGAATTATCTACAAAAATAAAGATTAATATATAATACATTTCTAATTTATATTGGAGTTTGATTTTAGCTTAGCGATAAGACATTCATAGAATTTAATCACATTGAATATACATAAGAGATAATATTCTACATCAAGTATTTCATAATTTGTAAAGCTCATGGTATCGTTAACATATTTCATATTTTAAACTTTATATACTTTGTAGTTTTATGGATTCACCACACCCTTAAAGGGAATTCCCCACATTGCGTAATAATTATTAAATACCTCCAAAGGTTACAATGTAACTCAAACAATATCATTTAATTCATTGATTTCATGTAAAATAAACCATATTGTATTTTAATTAAAGAATTTGTGATCGAGAAGCTTTTAGAGTGTAAAATCATTTCAGCACGATGAAAGGAAAAAAAAAAATATAACTATTTAAACATTGGAAAAAATAATCGCATGGCCGGTTGTGTGATCAGTAGTAAATTTTTACCATCACCCGTGGTAAAAAAACATTTTCCAATTGTTGGTATGACAAATGTACTATCGTCAAAGATATCTTGCCTCACAGCATGGCAAGACAAATAACCATGAAATATACATTATTTTATGCTTTATTCGCCTCTGTGTTTGACACCTGTCACTTTAGTGACAATTTTTTTTTCAGATTATGTACTAATGTATAAACAACGAGGTCATCATCGGACAAAAACTCTCATCACTAAAATAGAGGGAGTTTGCCATATTTAACCGTGGATTCACATTTTTACTATCGTACTACAGTTAAAAGTTACTACTAATCACACAACCGACCCTTGTTATAAAATCACTTTTAATTTGTGACGTTACCATTTTTCAGAACATAGTTAAAACAAATTTAGATAAATCACTCAGGTGGACTGGAAGTCCGGGTGCCATATAACAGGTTCTACTCATGGTTTTTAGAAACATTGCAATTAAAAAAATGGTTGCTTCCAATGGGGAAACATAGATGTCTGTATGAAGATTAAATTTAGTGATTTTTAAATAAAATCCCGACTACTATACAGAAACACCAAAATGTTAGTGTACAAAATGCTTATACTGGACGTTTTTGAAGCACTGGATGTTTCAGAAAATGATTTTTGGCAGAGATGTTAAAACCTTGTGTAATGAGATAGGCGTCTTAAAGTTTGTTAAGATTTGTAATCGCCGAACACAAAACTAATAGCGCACATGATCTTGGGAAGGCCAAAAGCTGTGATGGAGTGAGGAGGCCAAGACCCATCAGGAATTATGGAGCCAGTAGTGATGACGATTTTTGTATAATTCATTGTAGCTTAATCAGTTAAAGCTCCTTATCAGCAACATAAAGTTCTGGGTTCGAGTCAATTTTTTTTTTGATTCATAGTGATTTATCTAAATTTGTTTTAAGTATTTATAATTATTAAATAATATTATATTTTGTGGATCATATATCTATATATATTTGTATATATTTGTCTGTATATATTTAACATGGGAGGCAATTGAATTCATGTAAGAATATAAGAATGTTTGAAAATAAATATAATTCACGGCATTTTTTCTGTCGTAGCTGACATTTCAAACTTTATCTGATTGTTGAATTTGAAGGGTATATGATGATGAATAAATTTGGATGAGCATATTTTAGACTTTGTTTTTCTTAGAATCAGTAGTGCTAAATTATACAGTTCCATCTTAGTAAAAAATTGAAATATTAATGTTGTAATAATTCATTCACATTTCAGGTTCAAATTAATTTTGCATTTGAATATAAAGCTGAGTAGGAAAATGCTATCAATATTATATTACGGCGATACAGCAAGCGCCTTAGGAGCAACTTGCAGTATCGTTGCTGCGTAAGAATGTTATCATTGAAATATTGTCAGTTGACATGTCATTAATCTACAGGTATGGCTTATTGCTTCATTTGTTCTCTATCATTCCTGATGATTATTGAAATGTTGCCCGAAGAGTCAGTTACGACAGTAAAAATAGACTATTTGATTTTTAATAAACGGTATTAAATATGTAACACTACGCACAGGGAGTAATAGACCTACTGCTCCATAATATTTTATGAGTGGATACATGACCAAATTTAATTAACAGTTGAAAATGTTCAAGGAGTACGTACAAATTCTGTGCTGTTACGGAAAATTTTATTGTATGAGTTTTAGAAAATCGTTGAAATAATTATTTGCGGAATTGTCCCATTATCATTCTGTATCAATTCTTCACTCGTAGTTTGATGACCTTTCCATTTTTTTGTATTATTTCAAATTAATTGAAATAATTGCTTGCATAACCACATTTTAAAATGCTTGTATCTCTGACACGATTGAGATTAGCCACATGTGATTTGAACATTTTCAGCTCATATTTTTAACATGTATCTATTCCTAAAATATTGTGCACTAGGAGTGTTATTCAGTATATATATATATATATATATATATATATATATATATATACATACGTGTGAATAGATGATAAGATAGATTATTGTAAATTATTGATAACCAATAGAGAAAAAAAAGATATCTGATACATTTGAGTTGAAGTAAAGTAAAGCATTGCACGATATGACACACATTCACCTAATGTGATTTCTAATCCAAATTGATTTTAATACATTGTATTTAAATTTTGCATATATCTAATATTATTATACATATATATAGTGATACTTGATATATTTCCCTTATTTACATAGAATACTGTCAACAGTCTACAACATATTAAGATTGCAACAACATCACGCAACAGGCAACATTGCCAGCGTCACCCCTAAGCACCTAATAATTTCAATCCCTAACCACAATTGTAACTAAATCTCTTCATATTAACACCGACTACTTACATATTTTATAAACGCAAATATAAAAAAGTATAATATATACGATCAGTCGCAACATAATTATATGGCAAGGTTATGGTAAAATACATTGGCATCACACATCTAACGGTATCCCTAATGGAAAAATTGAGAGCAGCCTAGGAATGTTGAAACCATTAATCTCATTATTCAAATAAACGCGGCACGCTTGCTGGAATGTTCTAGAGCCGCCAACACTTCGTGCTTCTGCCTGACGTACAGCCGACCCTTCCTCCACGGATTCTGAAGCTGCAGCGGCTTGAAGTCGTCCCGCAAGCATCGCTCTCGTGCACCGATCACGGCCACGAGGCAGAAATTTTGAAGTTTATCATTGGTGTAAATGGGGCCATCTTTTCCTTTCAAGACTACGGCCATATTGAGCTGTTTGACAACCAAGTCGACGACTTCTCTCGCTGAAGTTCGCGGGGTGACGTGGAGTTTTAACGATGTCCCGCTCGCCAGTCCGGTATCGTAGGCCGCGTAGACTTGCAGTATTCCCGGAGAGGTGTTCTTTACGGTTAACTGTTCCGAGGCCGCAGACTGATGAGAGAGACTTCCGTGAGAGCTGTATCTGCTTCCGTCGCTGGAGCTCGCGACGTCAGACGCTTCGTTATTTTGCTGCTGGAGAATTTTATTTTTCGCCGAGAGCGGTGCCTGCTTTTCAGACAGTTTGAGATCTTTTTGAGTATTGTCAACTCTTTCATCATTCGCTCTACCGTCGCATCCGCCGAGAGTGTTGACAGTCTTAACTTCGGGGCTGATGGTGGTTCGAGCCTTGTCACGAAAAAACTTTCCATCATTTGGTGTTTTAACCGCTTCTGCTTCTGAATTACTCTGTTGGAGTTGCGACTCACTCTGTATAGCGTTAAGCGTTGGTTTCAAATATGTTGTCGGTTTCAGAAACATATTATTTTGCCCCTGATCACCGAAATCTAAGGAGCATTTCACGTTTGACATACTCTTGGAAGACGCTATGCCTTCTGGCTTTCTCGTCTTGTGCGGTTTCTTACTTTTAATTTTATTGGGTGTCGAAGTTGATATTGGAAAACTCTGTCCTTCCGAGTCACTGGAGATGCTGTGCATGGACTCCGATGTGGTGGTAGTGTTCACAGTGTGAATACTCACCATGCTTCCAGCGTAGAATGGCTTAGCGTGGAGCAAGGGACTGGATGTGGCAGAGAGACTGGCGGTCATCGTCGTGCTTTTTCTTCTCTGCGTGGAAGAATTAGGTTGGGATAGCAGAGTATCTTGACTTCTCGAAGGAGGTAATCGAGTATTAATGCCAGTTTCTTCGAAGGTTTCAGCCGGAATCTGCTGATTAGCGAAGAAATGATTGCTAGTTACACTAGAGTGGGTGAATTGGGAATCACCACTACTCTTTCTGGAATAAGGATCTAATACGCTCAGGACGTCCGATGTGGCGCTGAGATACTGGGAACCGCTCAGGTTGAGCGTAGATACAGAATCCTCTCTTGGAGTAATACTGAGATGCTGCTCAGATTTGCTGAATTCCGCAGAAAGCAAGGAAATCCCCGGAGGACCCAGAGGGCTGGCGGCATTCGGTCCGGGCCAGGATCCCCTCCCCGGAGAACTTTTGGCCAGCTTCTGATCCCTAGGCGGTATTTGTAGAAGAGTTCTTTTAAGATTAGAATTGGAATTGGAATTGACCATAAGGTTATCGGCGACAGGATTGTTGTCCGTGCTAATGAGAGTGGTGGGGATCCGACTGATCAAATTTTTCATCTGAATACCTATATTATTGTTACCGGTGCCTCCCTGCAATTTGTCTTTATCCCTCGCAAAGCTGATAACGTCCATGAGCCACCTGCAGTCTTTCCACACAGAATTAAGATTGTTTTGTAGTTCTTGCAACTTGACGAGTCTATCCTTAGCGGTTTGCAGTTCAGTGTTGGAGAAAGCCTCCCGGTGGGAATGGTTGGCCAGGACGGTGTCCAGCTCCAGCGTGCAGCTGAGTTTAGAGTACTTGTTAATGATGGTGTTTTGATATGTGTTGAGGTGTATCATTTCAAAGGCTTGGATGGGTAAGCTGAGTAGGTCTCCCCTCTGAAGAAGGATTTCTCTCTGGCCCGGCACGGAGCACGCCTGTTCCGCCGGAGGGCAGATAATGATAAAACTAACTTCACTACTTAAGTCTATAACTTCTAAATCGTACAGTCTATGGGTGAGGGCTTTCTCCAATGGGATGTCCATGTACTTGAAGAGCTTCTTGGCGGTAGATATGATGAGGTCTAGGAACATCTGTTGAGATTCGGTAGGAGTTTGAGATTGGATGCTAGTAATTGACATTCTTCTTGTGTTTTTTGTTGGTATCTCCAGAGTGCTGTTGGTTTTGCTCTGCTGCTGCTTTAGGTAGTCCCATTCCTCGCTGAAAAGAAAACAAATGTTTTTGGTGTAAATTTGTTTAACATCCAATACATAATTTAAAATATCAGGTATGCGTTTAAACTTTGCTATATAGTGCTTCTAGCATCTACATTTTATTGGATGTGACCATCTTGTTAACTCCTTGGTCGCCCAAGTCGCAAGTTTCCGACAGAGAAAGAGATGTAATGAGTACTATCAGAATTTAAGTTGGCTATCGTGAGTACAGTGGACAATCATATAACATTCGCGGTGTCTATTTACCAAATTATTATTTCCAGTAGTGATATCGTACGGCGTCTCATAGAAATCTGTTTCAACTCAAGAACACAATGAACTACGTCTGAAATCGAGTGTACAAATTGTCATTTTTCCTCCATACAAAATTGATAGTTGGCGCTTATTTTTGCATTGCCAGATCGCAATTTTATTAAATTAGAAAATTTAACACACATGTCGATGTTAAAGTGCTGATATTTTTACAGTTATTGAATTTTTGAAAACTTTTTTGATTTTATTTTTACTTTACAAAATGGCGGAGGGTGACCTATTTTATTAGTGGAGACGTACGTTCGCGATATTTCTCGTTTTTATTGCCAAGTAATTCTAGTGAATAAGATATTATTTTTTAGTTATTAATTAAAATTAATATACAAGTGTTTTACTATAAATACAGTAAGTGCGCCATTAGGTAGCATTGGCCATTGCCGCAGCATCATTTTATGAATGTTCTTAGTGCTATATAAGTGCTATATGTAATGTGAACATAGTTGTGAAGTGCTAATATATTTTTGTTTTAAGTATCACATTAAACGCAATAATATTAATAAAATCTGATGTCGTCCTTCCAAAAAACAAATATAAAATAAATAATAATGCTCTAAGTGTTGTTATGGCCTGACAACACTATCAACTTTTATGTTTTCCTTTTTTTCATCTCAAAACTGTATGGAATCGCGGTTGATGGACACTTATGGGGAAATAGTACTTGAGTATTTTTCATGGTTTTTCTGTAAAAATAAAATTCGAAAAAGCTAGCCTGTGAATTTTGAATTTTAAGAATTTTGGCGCCAACATGGTGGCGTGATGCTGTTTCACTTACGATTTTTCTGAGCAGCTAACAGGTTAACAAAAATGTTTTTCAAACACCTTTGAATAGAACCCACTAGATGGTGCCAGGATTTCCGGTCCATTTTATTAATATAAGATAATTATATAACTAATTATATCGATTTTATTGAAATCACATTTAATTTGTGAAGGTACAGAAGATCATTTTAAAATAAATCAATTAAAAAGATGCACAGAAAAAAATGTATCAATCTATTTTGAAAAATCGTAAATTACAAATTAAATATGATATCATTAAAATCAACAGTAAAAAATACAATAACTCTTAAATTAAACAAATAATTAATTTGAATTAAGCACATTGGTTACTTCGACTAGTTTCAATACAGCTGTATCTTCATCAGGATGTACACTAACAAATCCATTAAATAAATATGCAAAAAAATTAGATATCAGATAGAAGTGTGGCCATAGTCATGTTGGAAAGAATGTTTGGGGAATATACAAAATAAAGTAAATATAATACTATAAAGTAAATATAATAATGTAATACTTACGCGGATACGTGAGAGTTGTCTCTCATCTTGCAGTGAGGAAGAACATTGGGGGCGCGGGCCGGGACCACCACTTGGATGAGGTCCACGGAGGACTGCAGCTTCAGGTAACCCAGGTACAGTCCCCGAGGAAGCTTCACAGACGACAGCTGGGGAAAATGATGATATTGTGAAAATAAGATATGTGAAGTTCAGAATCAAAAGTAGACATGTCCACTTTACCCGTTTTTGAGTAAAATGCAAAGAAAATTGTACCACAACTGTCACTTGGAATCATATTCAAAATGACCAGTAACCACAGATCACACGACTAAATGCTTTCGTATCATTGGCTGAAAACATATTTGTTTTGGTTTGAATTAATTATCTATTGGACATATCTGCAATTGAAGCAGCAAGCAAATTTTAATTGCATTTTTATACGAAATTCAGCGATATTTGACTAATTTCGATAGGCTAGTCTTGTAGATATTAATTTCTTATTACATTAATTACAAAATTAAATAAGTCTAATAAGAGTTGATTTTCTGGAAATTTTAAATAATGTACGGGTTATACAAAGATTATGTATTGAGTTTGTTACTTTTTCCAACATATTCTTCCCATTAGGGACCAAAAATATTCTTATATATTACAGTCGGCCATATTCTATGTTAAAAGAAAAATACATTTTTACTATCTTGTTATTTATTTAGTAGTAATCAAACAATTTAACAATTCATAGGTGTCATCAGTATTAATATAATATATATAATGTAATATATTTAATTCATATTTAAAAGTTAGAGTAAAAATGTTACAAAATTTTCTTACGTGCTAATTCTAAACATAATTATCGTTTATATTTATATTGCGAAATATAATTCTGTAGCAAAAAAATAGATAAAAGTTCACAGTTCTAAGACTTTTCCAAACATCTGAATCACATTTGACCCCCGTAGAAAGCCACATAAAGAACAGTATAAGAGTTGAGCGTGAAGCGAGATATCATTCGTTTTCCATACGGTAGAATCACCGGCGACCTTTATCGCTAAATCACTGAGACGAGAGATCAAAGTTTCATACTTGTACATGAATGAGACTTTGATCATTAGAATTATGATGGAAATCAGTAAAAAATAATATTTGTATAGTGAGATTAAGTTTTTTGCCTGATCATATATATTATTCAAACATACACAAAATCTCATTATGAGGCATATTAATTCCTGGTGTTTTGTAGTAAATGTATGATTTGTATGTTAAAATCACTTTGCTAATATTGCTTGTCTACTACACATGTTAGCATGAATCAAATCAATTCATAAGATCAACAAGATCACTGCGAATGATCTTATCAGATGAGTACCTGATGATAGTTGATCTGGTCGTGAACTGTGGCCATGAGCAGGTCTCCGATGGTGTTGTCTTCAGACAGAGCTGTGAGCCGCTTGTGCACCTTGCTGAGTGGCAACCAGCGAGAGTTCAGCACCGACACGCTCTTCGCAGACTTTACGGAGTTGATGCACGATATAACGAGGGTGCCGTGGCTATCGCGTAGTGGCTTGTGGTACAGTTGGCCTGGAAATGGATAGTTATGGTATTTTTATTATGATGAAAAATATAAATTAAATATACATAACAGACGCGGTCGCTTCACACATGCTTTGGACTATTTGTTTCTAGCCGAAAACAGTACTGTTGTAAATAAATTCGTCTTGTCCTTTATAGACCAGTCGTAACACACACAATAATTCATTCTCAGCTTTTGAACATCTATGAATCATGTAAACAAACAGATACCAGCAACAGTGGATTCTATCATTTGTTCCGTATCCACAAAGTTTGAAAGTATTCGACTTGCTTATGGGTATAATGCACAAAATAGCACACATATTATGAAGCGAGCGGATTGTTCGTGTGACACATTTTTGACAGTTTAGCTCGAATAATTGAAACATTGAATATCTTTCGATTACCTATTTAATTCATCATTTAAATAAAAAATGAATACAGAAAATAACATGGATACTTCAGCAACGTGTTCTAACGCTGTAAATGAAAAATGAGAATTGTGCAAGTGTATAATTGAATCATTAGTAGGTATAAACTTATTATCTACCATACCTTCTTTAAAAAGTCAACGTACGCCACTGATACATATGCATACATATGTATTATTATAGAGTAAGGAAAAACAAATTCCATAGCTCTGTTTGGTAACAGATTAGACTGTAATTTTAAGTTATGTACATATTATTACATTATATTTGGTACCTACCGTGCACGAGATATGCTGAGAGTTGACATTTACCACATGGTAACACTGACCGCGTAAGAAAAAGAATTCTCGCTACCGTGCTTTCTTTTGACAAGTATTGACAAGCATGGGAGGTTGTTCCGATGCAAAAACAACAAAGATGTGACTTCAGATTGAATCAAAGAAGGGTAATAATCAAATATATTAGGCAGCCGTGTTATCCTGCATCTTATTGTAAGATTTATTTACTAATTGTTTTTGTAATTCCAGGATGGACGTATCCCTTCTCCTTCTTAGTCTTCTTCTCCGTCATCTTTTCCTTTCATTATTGGTCACGTGATGACAATACTTTTAAATTCATGAAGGATTCCTCATGAACAAAGCTGGAAGGCGATACAATTTGGTCTCCTCCGCTTCATAATTTGACAGCTGAATTTGTTTTATGATAGAGGAGGACGCAAGGGATTCTACGTGTGTTAAAATGGAAAAGGAAGACTCAGCCTTCCTGACATTTTGATGGGAAGGAGATACAAGTATTTACGGGTGCCTCGGAACATCAAATCTGGATGGAGACTGGGGATCACTGCTCAATGAACAAAATTATCTCACGCTTCAATGGTTGTATAACAAATTTAGATGTAAATTGCTGATATTCAAAGTATTGCAGTCTTATTTTTTTCTCACCTTTTAAATTTTAATTAATAACTTGCTAATCGTGTTAATCACATTTACTTAATATGATTTTTTGCTATAATTGAACCTTACAAACTCCTCATGTAAAATTGCCATAATAGGTGAAGATTTTCACATTCGGTGAATCAAAATGTTGTATTTCACTATTACTTTTTAAATAATGGTATGTTGATTTTGATGTTCACATGGTAGTAAGAAATTCCATTATTGTAATAAGGCAAAATTGTCAATTAATCTTTGCTTGTAATCACCTTCAAATAACCAGTTTATTTATTACATTTTATTTTACTATTCATGTGTTTTTATATCTGATAGATTATTAAATTTTATTATTGTAAAAACTTGAACTAATCTTACTATTTTCCCCGAGAATGCCGTGAGTGGCAGGCGAGATGGTGAATTCTGTGCATCAGAATGACGCACTTCATGCTGTACCCTGAGCGAGTCGGTGGACGTGTAAAAAACGTTTGATTAATTAACATAATTATGTTGCATCGTGTCAATTTAAAAAATATACGTCTCGTTCATATCCATTAATTAACATTCGCAATTTTAAAAATAGATATGATGAGGTAAATGGTTTATACGATTCTAACCTAAATCTTGAATGCATAGAGCCGACTGCATCTGTGCTGCGGCCGCCAGTAGCTTGGTCCTGAAGTGAATAGCCGACGAGGAGTTCTTTTCCATGTCGGCTCGTAAACTCTTCACGTCGTCCCACGTACAAGCAACCTGAAATTAAGGCGAATCAGAATTTTATTTAATAAAAAAAAATATTTTGGTAAAACTAAAAATCTTTTGCATTTGAGAGAGTCAAACAGATTAAAAAAAATCATAATTTATTGGACGGATTCTAATATTTATGAAATATTAGACAGTTAATTGACGGAAAAATTTATAGACAATTTTAAAAATGGTGTTAAATATATTTACCTTCATGAGCCAATGATAATCAGTATAAATGCACGCTGGATAAGTTTCATCTATTTCTATAACAGGGAGAAACTCCTCATTGGTTACCAGCACCTTGTCTTCGTGATATATTATGCAGGCCAAGTAGACTCCTCTGGAAAAATTAATTATTTTGTCGGCACAACATACTCAGATTATAAAATATAAAAATTATCACGCCAAAGAACTTATCATTATTTTTAATAAAATTCATTATTATATTCTACAAATTTTGTTTGCTAGAGCAAATGATAATTAAGATCCCAATGCAACAAGAAATATTGATAGATAGACGGAACATCGGCCATCTCGGATGACATACAGTGTTGTTGTTGCAGGTAAGATCAATTAGAAATTGTGTATAATAGTAATATTATTTATTTTATATATATTTATTTTATATATGTTTAATATACCATTGGATGCCCAAGACATACAATATTGTGGCATTTGCTCAGGGAGAGTCTCAATTGTAGTATATAATTATATTAAATCACTAAAATAATATATAAATCAACCTTGCAAATATCAAATGCAGAATTGCATTTATTTTTTATGTTTTGAGATGTATAAGAATGGCATAAGCCTGCTGGGATTACCTGCGCAGGTTCTTGTGAAACTTGCTTGCGGCGGTGAAGAGGTGGCGGATGGCGTGGCGGCCGCGCATGGCCCGGCGAGGCGGCGGGGGTGCGGGCCGCGGGGGTCGCGCCAGACGGGCTGACGCAGCTACACGCTCTAGGGCGGCGGCTGCGCGCCCGTCCCAGCGAGCGCGGCGCCCCTCCACATCGCGCCAGCCTGGAAAGAAAGACAGAACTTATTCACGGTGAAGATGTGAGCATACTTGTTTACCTAACTTAATATGTACATTATAGATCCGGTAATAAATATTAGTAGTTTTTGGGACATATATGCACTATGCCTTCACCCCTTTTCCCTTCTCCTTGCGGCCTCGCCGCCGACTAGTCTATTGGCGACCTTGAACCTCTACGGTTACAATGTGTTTGAAACAGTTAATACTGTTATATAATCTCAAGACTAAGTGTCTATACTTTGTGTCGGAACCTTGACGAAATAGTGAGTGAAAAATATACAGTCCACATCTTTGGAGGTGCCAGCAGAATCCGAATTGTGGTGAGTGCCTATTCCTTCCTGTACTGAGATTCTTCCAACATCTATGCTTGTATGCAACAAGTAGCCTGAACAAAAACTGACCTACCATTATGCTGTTTCTTTTTGGCCCTGACACACAACTCTGGCCTCATGAATATCAATCAATACATCTTTTAATCCATACTCGATAGAAGATGCTGTTGACGGTTCTAACAGGATCATCTTCCAGTATCTGTTCTGTCGTTCGTACACATTCTCTATTTCTGATGGCATTCAATTGTGTCAAACATCTTTCTTACCATCCTCTTCACATTTATTTGTTCCATATAATCAAACCACCCAAGCAACACTTTCTCAACATTGTTCCCTATACTAGGATCAGCTTTACACTAATTTATAAATGGATTTACCCGCATTCCTATTTTTCCAGCTTCAGCTAATCTTACCTCGACTGACAAGTTTCTATTAGAAATTTCTGCATTCATAGCACTATTCATTTTATTTTCTGCAGTCACCCATTTCTATCAAACGTGCTTTCCAAGTACACAAACCCATCTACTTGTTCAAACCTTTCATTAGGGATGTACATGTATCTAAGTGACTTACCAGATTTGAAAGAATAGAGTTTCTTATTTCCATGTACCATATAGAAATTAGCAAAGCATCTACGGAAAACAAAATCAAAAATACAAGTATTTTACATATTGCAAATATGAATAATAGACTATTTATACGTGATAATATACTATGTATATTACACCCATACAGATACATCGCCAGTACAACATATATCAATTTTCCTGCAAACTTTTGTTTAAAAAATCAATCAATTGAATTACTAATGTTTTGCAATTGCGAGGGGCTTCGCTGTTCAGAGGAACATATCCGAATTACCGAGGAAAGAAAAGTAAATCCAGGAGCAAGAAAAGTGAAAAGAAAAATGGAAAGAATTAAAAAAGTTATTATTAAGGAGAACACATTCTTATTGTGAAGTTGTAATTATTCAGAACAGACGGTCTGTGATATTTTAAATACTAATTAAATGTATTAATTATAAAGATATACATATATATAAAATCAATTTTATCGAAAAATATTGTTGTTGAACGATGCATTAACCGATTATGATATACCAACACAGCGCATTAATGACAAATTATCGGATTATTCAAAGGGATTAAAGATTCCATAAAAATAAAGAAGATGGCTTTCAAATAATGAAATGATAGATGTATCAATTTAAAAAGTGTAACATTGAAAATTTGTCGTCAATGCATTGTGTTGATATAGCATAATCGGTTAATGCATTGTTGCTCGGATAGGAAGAGATCCAGGTTTGAATCCCGGTAGCAACAACAATATTTTTCGATAAAATTGATTTTATATGCATATCTTTCAAAGTACTTTGTATTTAAAAAGTAATGTCTGGCAGATCCAGTTGTGCTCGGCTGCCGTTGGGTATTTGTGAATTAGTGTACGCTCGGACTTTGTCGGGTCGGGAAACTAAAACATTGTCTATATTTTTATTATTATTTATAATTCACGTAATGTTGTGACATGATCATTTTGGGGTCCCCTAAAATGTCTAGTGAGGCCATATGAGTCTACCCAGCACACAATATGATATAGCTGAGCCAGTAGGTCTAAAGCGTTACCTACGTAAATAGATGCCATAATTTTCTTTGTATGTTTAATCATGAAGATAGCTAGGATTACCCACAGAAATTTGCAATATTTGATTTAAAAATTGTTTTAATTATTACGCATTTTCAGGTTCAGAAATTGAATTTTTTATTTAACTCTGTAATTACTAAACACATAGATGTGCTAATATTTAAGTATATTGATAAAAAGTGAAATTGGCAGTCTTATAAAATATTATGCAAATATTTACAAAATTTTATATTTGGGTAAATTTTATCACTTTTTTATGACATTTCCTTGGGCCGAATTGAAATACATGTTCTGGCCAGGCATCTGGTTAAATAATGGCACAAAAAATAGCAATTAAAGCATTATGTAAATTGCAGAAACATTACGTAACACATGTTGACATAATACTTCTGGAAGTTTCCGCGACATGCTCTTCAATCCCGACTTTTTCAAAAGATGTGATAATGTTAATGTTTACAATTTTCAACCACATTTCTGTTTGGCCACAGGTTCATAAAAAAAAATCTACAAGCTACATATATGTATAAGTTTGCACCTTTACAATTCTCATTTATTAGCAGAGATATAATAAGAATATAACTTTTTTGAATCTTATTATCTTATCTTATTGTAAAATTCAAAGAATGTTACCTTTTTTTTTTGTTGCTATTATGTTAATTTTTTTAACGTGTTAAAATATTAGTTTTTCGATGAAAAACTGAGCAAATTTTGAAAAGTAAGAGTAGAAAAATTCGAAAATATACTGATCCAATTGGAGCCAATCAGGTCTCGCAAAAAAATAAATAAATTGTGCCTTGTATTTTATACGAGCGGCTCTGACATCAGAGGTTTGATAACTTATTTAAAATGGAACACACTTGTTGACACATTGATTTCCAGTCACCTGTATATTGTTTGTTAACGATGATAATTTTTCATGATTGATTACAATGTAGGCCACTTGTAAACTTGGCTTCCTGTTGGCCGTAGTTAAAAAGCATTTATCATTCAGTCACATAAATACATGGTGCAGTTTGATGGTCCGAACATGGGGCATATAAACGGAGTTTTCTGTAAATGCTAAAAATTTACTCGATATCCAGTTTGACAATTGAAATATTATCTCTACTACTATTTTATCTTATCTTAAAAGCTGTATACTTAAAGGTCTTGATAAATAGAGGGTATCCTCAGTTCAGTTTAACTTTTCTGGTGGAGCAAATATTACTACATATTATAAAATAAAGAAGGTTTGATAATATTGAACATAAAAATATTATCTTATCAGTTTTAAAAATAAGAATATTAGTTTACTAAAAGACATCTCTTTCCAAGTGTTTAAAACATTTAAAACAAAAAACTAAATACCACACAGATAAATTCTTTGTGAATATCATTAATCTATGATTACAGAAGTTCTATCAAATTTGTCAAAAATGAGTTTTGATTTCAGGGTGAGTATTATTTTTATTACCGTATATATGTACATCGAGAAATTTTAGTTGTAAACTTAATTTTAAAACGCAAAGTCGAATTATCTACAGATCAGTGCTAGTTTAGATAGAATTTTGTTCATTGGTTTGTACAAGGATGTCCGGCGGAAAATTTTCAAGTTTAATATTAAATAATAAAAAAAACTGTGTTATTCTTATATTTTATTTATACAAAATGGAGTTTAATGATGCTAATTGAACGTTTTATAAACAATATCGTCTAAATTCCGTCTATTTCTCACAATCTTGCAATCGGATTCTTAAATTTGTGAACATGCGAAAGCAAAGGGTTGGTTCAATGGCAGCAACTTCACGGCAGATATTTTCTTATAGGGTCTGAATTGTTTGAGGATTGTTGCTGTAAACTTTCGACCTAAGGTATCCCCACAAAAAAAAGTTATACAGTGTATAGTTATACAGTAAGGTCTGGTGACCGAGGTGCTCAGGGTATATCTCCGTACTTGCTGATTAATTTATTGGGAAAAATTCCTCTCAGCTTCTCTAGCTATGTGTGGAGTGGGCCTGTCTTGCTGAAATTGTGTTCTGTTGTTGAACTTGGGAAACAGCTGCAGTTGCGGTACCAAAAACTTGTCGATCATTTGACAATACACGTCAGCAGTGGCTGTCTCTCTCTGGTTAAAAAAACGAAGGCTAATTATCCCTCGGGCAGAAATTGCACACCACACGTTTTTGGACAATGCAAAATAGATAGTGTTTCCTCGGGTTGTCGGGGAACCAATATCTCATGTTCTGTTTATTAACATAACCATCGATATGAAAATGTGCTTCGTCAGTATACAATATGTTTCCAAGCATTTGTGCTGTTCCAAAATGTTCCAGCATTGTTCTCGCTAAGTTTTCACGTAAAGAATAGTCATTTTCGTTAAGAAACGGCACAATTTGCAGTTTGTATGGGTGAAACTGTAGTTTCTTTTTCAAAATAACGTGCACTGTTGATTTTTTTATTTCGGTACAGGCTGCAATCTTCCTTGTTGATTTACACGGATTGCGCATAATTTCACGTCGAACTTGAGCCACATGTTCTGGCGTCGCTGCTGCATTGATGGTCCCGCAGGTGTTTGGTTAACCATTATCTCTTCTTGTCTGAACTTTTGTATCCAATACCAGATAAGTTGCGTCCTCAGCTCATCACTCACTCGTCGAATATTAAACTGAGTACAAAAAGTACGACGCGCATGAACCAATGAATCACCGCACTTTAAATATTGCTCAACTGCAAACACGCGGTGCGCTCCTGACCAGTGACTCATTGCAATGGGCAAATCCGAAAACCACACGCTTCGAACAATACCCCTCCCACTTACCTCACCCTGATGGTTTACGATCAATTACAATTTAATCTTGAAATTTTTCCACTGAACACCCTATACAACAATTTTTGTATCATTTTGGAGAATTCCCTGTAATAAATTGAAGAGATTCTCCACAGTAAATAAATAAATAAGGAAATGTTCCTGTTCATTTTTTAATCCAGTTTTTAGCTGACATAAATAAATAAAATCTTATTGATTGAAATATGGTATTTATGAGACATGTCGTTAATATGTAGTCTGCAGAGTTTATTTAGATACAAGCATCTGGTGTGATACACCTGGAGTTAATCATACACCGGCCATAGTTTAGTATACAGTGCAGCCATTGCTGCTAGACAAAATTATAAAAATCACAGAATTTCATAGCCCCAAGTTTTACCCTTAACTTATCCACGAGTTTCATAATTGTTGGTCAAAAGATTCCCCTTGACTTATAGACGAGTATGTACACAACAATCAGTTTTTAATATTTTCTATTCACGCGATAGATAAAATAGTTTTCTATATATTTATGCTTGTAGATGGATAAAAATTTGGTGGTGTCTAAGATTGTGGTGTGTTTTTTACTTGTTAAAATGTTTAATTCTTTTCATTTCTTTGTTTCTAACTCAGTCATTCACTTTTTCACTGCATTCATTCTGCTTTTGTCTAATTAACTGCTAGGTGTTTGGCCAAATAACACAATTTGTTTGTGCGTCTGGCTCTTTTGAGATCACAATTGAGCATCAGGTGTGTTGAGGACACCTCTACAAAATGTGAATGAATACTCTTGTAAAGTTCGACACCGAATGATTTTAGCCATAACTGTAATATTTTTTATAATTTATAGTAATTTATTGAAAAAGACAACTTTTTTAGAAAGTGGAATATTTAATGTGTGAACTGAAAATTGAGCAGTATAATTACCTAACATTAAGGAATTAATGTAGATGCAATTTTTCTTTTTTTAATCTATAAAAAATCATATATCTAATACAAATCAAAATCGAGCTCTCTCTGTCATAGGAGTACATCATGATTTAACTCAATTGTTTATTTTATTATCTATATCAGCAGATCACTACCAATACCCCCTCTTTCATTACACTCACCCAGTGCTGCCCCCCCCTCGGACTTTGGAAACCGCTGATCTATATAATATTTATTATAATGTTTAATTGTGCGTGAACTATGCCATTAAAAATGTAATATTAAAAAATTATTATAATTCTCTTACTACAATAATTGTTAATTAAATAATCATTATTATACTTTTTTAGACAGCGCTTTAAGGATCATTGCGGAACGTGTTTGAGTCCAGGATATTTAAGATGGTCTTTCGTCTTTCAACATGGAAAAATGTTACGATAATTCTAACGTTTATATTATTTACTCTTTATTACATGAAACAGGGAAATATTGAAAAAAAAGTAGAAAAACAAATAACCCAACCTTTGCACGCAAACAATAATAGCACAAAGTACATGTTGATATGGACGTCTATAACCACAGTACCGTTCGTGTACCTGTTAGAAGGAGACAAAATTTTTAAAGATAGGAATTGCGAGTTCACTAACTGTTATATTACAAATGACAGGAATAAGCTACCAGATATCAAAATGTGGGACGCTATTATATTTCATGCACCCGAATTCACATATTTACAAAAGCTTTCACCGACCAACGTGCCTAAAGAGAGATCGCCACACCAAAAGTACGTATTTACAACCATAGAGTCGGCGCACAATTATCCGGTGTGCGACGAGTCTTTTAATAATTTCTTCAATTGGACGTGGACTTACAGAACAGACTCCGAAGTCAAATGGGGATACATTGATATAAAAGATAAAGAAGGCAACATTGTCGGACCGAAAGAAAATATGCACTGGATTCAACGAATGCAAGATATACCCACCGAGATGAAAACGAGTCTGCGATCCAAAAAAAAAGCGGCAGCGTGGTTTAGTTCAAATTGCTTTACACCCTCCAAGCGAGAGCAATACGTATTGCGGTTGCAGATGAGTCTAGCGGTGTACGGTGTGAGCGTTGATGTGTACGGAAAGTGTGGCACACTAAAGTGTCCGCGAGATGACATGGAGGAGTGCCACAAGATGCTTAGAAGCGATTACTTCTTCTATCTCTCATTTGAAAACTCTATTGCGGAGGATTATGTGACCGAGAAGTTTCTGCATGCGATCCGTAATAATGTGGTACCTGTAGTGCTGGGGGGAGCCGACTACTCCAGGTATAAAGCACAGGACTATGTTAAGTAAATTATTAAGTAAATATGTATTAATGAATTGTTATTTAGTTTTTAATATTCTGTGTGCGGCAAGCAACAAGTTCAGTCAGTAATAATATTTATTCACAAAACTGTTTGATAACATTTTAATCACTAATAACAATAATTTAATCATATAGACTGTATGCGGTCAACTTCAAACATTTTAATTATATAGGCTGTATCGCAGTCAACTTCAAACATTTTAATTTTGGAAAACAATAATTCAGTAGATTATCGTGCTCTTCCATAATATTGTGTTTATTGTAAGGATATTAATTTTATTGTTTGGAGAAATTGCTAGTGATCCAAATGTTAAATTTGGCTAGACCTTAAAGGGTTACATATGGGCCAATATCAAGAATATGATCCTTTCTCGGATATTTGCGAAAAATATATTTTCTAATATAATTAATTGAGTGGCCCTGATTTCAAAAATGAAAAAAAAATATCCGGTCGCAAGTATTTAAAAAGTAATTATATTTTAAAGTTTCGAATTTTCACACATACATTTTGAGAATTTAATTTTTGTACAATTTGAACTAAATCGGTAAGTTCGGTTTGGTCAGGTTAGGTTAGTTAGTTTATTTTGGATTGTTTTTTTTAAATAGCATGGTATTATTATTATTCAATAGATTTTAAGAAAACAAAGACGTCTTAGTAAAACGTCACAAGCGGAGACCTGTTGTAAATAAGACTACATGTATTGTTATGAATTTGAATAAAAACAGAGTATTCTGCTGGCGGGAAGACATTCTCGATTTTGCCGCCGTAGTGTGCCTACATTGAACATCTTTTGTGTTTAATTTCTTTCGACTCCATAATCATCATCATTATCTCCGGTTGAGAGAAGTTGAGATCGGCGAACCACCCTTGTTTACATTTTTGTTTTCTGTACGGAACAATTATTATATTACGGTTTTTCACAAAACTTTAAAGCAAAATGATTTTTTAACACTTTTGACTTGTGGGTCATTTTTGCTTATTTAGAAGAAGGATACCGTGATTTATTGGAAAGCACACCTTTTTCAGAAATCTTAAAAGTTAACCATAGATAAAGAATTTTAAATGTAATATAATTATTATAGTGAAATTTCAAAAGTTACAGTGTAATACCTTTTTAAATACTTCCGACTGGCAATTGGGCCACTCAATCCTATAGGAAAATATATTTTTTGTAAAAATCTGAGAATGGACCATATTTTCGATACAGTCGGTTATATTATCAGAAAACCTCTTTTTTACTTTCATCCCCTACAAAATCTAAATACACTTGACCGTGACGTAGCCTTTACGGTCAGCTTATCATTCTAGGTTTGCCCCCCCGGGATCATATATAGACGCGACGACCATGACAGCCGACGCATTAGCAAAATTGATGGTCCATTTGATGAACAATGCCGAGGAGTACGCCTCCTATTTCCGTTGGATCAACCATTACCGGTACCAGCGGGATATTGATACTCCCGACACAGAGGCCAGCTGTAGGATGTGCAAGGCGCTGCACAATACCACCATGATGGAGAAGAGATCATGGTACAAGAATCTTAAAGAATGGTGGAATAGAAAAGCTCCCGTATACTGCTTGTGATAATGAGGATGTTAAAATCTCTGGACTATTTCAATGCTTGTGTGTGGCAGGCTTTCCGGAGTACTTTACGAGGTATGAAAGGAGTATAAATCTTGTATTTTATGAGTCTCTTGTTATGATTATAGATACAAAACTTAGTTTTAATTTGGTGAATGATATAATGAAAAACAATTTATTACATAATATACAGAGTGGCCCAAAAAAAGTGAGAATATTTCGTAAAACGTGATATAATTACATCAAAATTATTTTAACTATATCAACAATACCTTAAATAGTTTACTAATTTACTTACTTATCTATTTACCTGTATTACGTTTTGTTTCGACAATTTCCGGTCGCCATCTTTGATTATTAACTTTCCCATTGTTTATAATTGGTTTTTTCACATTTTTGCCCAGAATTATAAAAATCACCATTGAAGACCGTATTCTGATCAAAAATTTGCGAATTGATTAACGTCAGAGTGCTAGGAAAATGATCAAAGAGTTTCAAAACAAAGCCTGGAGTATAGCTAGAAATTACAGCAGGACGGAGCTACATCTCACACAGTCAGAAATACAATCAACTTTCTTGGTCTTGAGAATGTTAATTTCATCGAGACAGGCATGTGTCCACCGAACAGCCCAAATTTAAACCCAGTAGATTATGCAATATGGGGTATTTTGATGATTTCCGATTAGCTAAATATTATTTTAAAAAAATTACATTAAGAATTATAATTAATTATACTATGTTTTGAAATAACTTGTGCGTTACGAGATGTTTTCACTTTTTTTGGGCCATCCTGTATATTGTATATGATAATGTTAAGGGTAGTGTTATGTCTTAGAATTAAGAGAGTTTGTACTGATTTGATATTTCTAATTGTATATTAGTCACAATTATTTTTTTTGATTCCGTTACACCCAATTTAGGATTATGTTAGCTGAAATCTCTATTAGTAACCATACTTTAAATATTTCGCCGATACAGAATCCTCCCTTAGTTATAGAGATAGATGAATTGATCTACAGCTGGTTGCAAACAGCTGCCTGCGCAGTGACAATCTAATATAATTATTTGGGAAGAATTTTTGTCCATATTACTTCTAAGAACTACATTATGGAAACAATGTAATAAATTGAATTTGTTATAGGTGTATTCTAGTCATTTTATGTTATTGTGAAAAAAAGAACTGTGCCACGATTATTTAGAATATGCTCTCTCATGAAGACAGTGAGAATAACAATTTTCAATGATATCAAAATGATTGCGGTGAGTGCAGTGATTTTGAGATGAGTAGAAATTTGAATTGAACTGAATTCATCAATTGAAGAAAAAAACTGTATCAAGTACCTAGGAATCATAATAAATAACAAACTGAAATGGAAAGAACATATTACTAATCTTACAAACAAAATAAGGAAAACTGCCTACATATCACTTACAAATCTGAAAATAATATATTACGCATTTGTACAATCACATTTGCAATACGGCATTATTGGATGGGGAGGAGCATATAAAACATCAATGTCACAATTAGAAATCATTCAAAAAAATGATAATAAAAATTATTATACAATTAGTATACAACTCTTCACAGATTTCAAAGTATCAAAAATAATAGACATATACAAAATAAATTCAATAATCCAAATTTTCAAAATAAAAAATCAATTAAATATTAGAAGCGAATTTCGATCTACAAGATTTAGAGACCAAATTGATTCTCCACAACTAAAATACACTGCAACCCAAAATCACTATATTTATCAAGGCATCAAATTTTTGAACAATCTCTCTATCACAATTAGAAAAAATACAGACAACTGTAAATTTGTATCTGAAGTAAAAAAATATGTACACAGACTAACTGAAACATAAATTATACACTCTCATATATACTCCTTCTCTATACACGAGTCTTACTCTCATAGAGAAGAAATAAATATTAAAAGATATATATATATATATATCCTACTGATCATTTTAAAAATGTACTATATTTTCTAATATTAAAATAAAAAAAGGATTATTTCCTAGAGTGATTGAAAATGTACCATACAAAATAGTGGCATTAGTTCATTTGTTCTCAGTTCTCTCTTGATAGATTTGTCTTACATAGCTTGTTACAAAAAACAGGTGGTGGTGAAATATTTGTTTTTAAGATTGTGAGTTCATCTTATGAGGTGACTGGTGGATAAGTTTTTACGCCGTGTATCTACATTCTTATTGTTTGAGTTTTTGTAACTAATGTATCCATGTATGTATTTTTTTTATATATCATGTTCAATATGATGTATTTACAGTTTTATAACTGTTGTATTTACTTAATCTTTTTAATTTTTTTATATGTATCATGTTGAACACCATATATGTATTTACATCCTTATTGATCGAGTTATTCTTCTTCTTCTTCTGTTACTTAGGCAAATCGCTCGTCAAGAGTGATTTGTGTCATTAGACAAGTTAAAACTACATTTTATAGAATAAGTACAATAATATTATTATACACTGAAATCTCGTTCGATTGTTCCTCGAATAATTGTTTTCATGTATCATTTATTTCTTTCAGTCTCAAATTAATTTTAGCATACTTTGCATCTAAATACATGGTTTCGATTAACGGCACTCATAAACATTGAATATACGAATATTCGAAAGAGCCGCTTGACATTATACAATACACAAACTCAACTACAACAAAACAAACAGTAAATAACTCAACTTTATTGTTGAGTTATTTACTGTTTCCGAGGTAAGTTTGTAGAACTCCATAATCACATAAAATAACTGTCCTTTTCTACAAATTACCATTAGTGTTGAAACTGAATGGTTACTTAGAATAATTAGAAGCATTTAAAGTGTACGGAAATCCAATGAATAATGTTGTCCCTATTCATCTCATGTAAAAACATTGTATAGCTGTCCCCCATTATAGTTATAAATACAAATTGTTAAATTGATAATGGCCTTGCAAGGCGAAACGCTTCTCAAATACACTAAACAAGTAGAATAAAAAAAAACAAGTGTTTTATTTTCACATATATGAAAGTTTAATTAATTATTTTTTTGTTTCTGTGCAGCTTTCTAATTTTATTTTTATTTAAGCACATTCATTTCTATATGAAAGAAGTTATTTAAAAAAATATGTATTAAACATTTAAGTGTGTAAAATGTAACTTTTTTCTGTAATCCTGCATTCATAGTTTATTTCAATAGGTTCCTTCAAAAACGATAGATAGAGGTTTCACTGTATATTAAAAGTCAATACCATTCTTTTAAATTTTTTTAGATATTATAGATATCAAATGTGGCGAATTGAGGAAAAGAAGACGACATAATGTTAAGTGGGAGTTGAAATTTATTATTGACAAGATCACTGTAAAAAAATTTGTGATCCGCGATGGACAAGGAAAAAAGACATGGTTAAGTTATTGTAACTGTTGTATTTACTCTATTTTTAATTTATTTTTATTTTTATTTATTTACCATTCTCCATAGTTTATATTTATAGATCCACATGCTTGAGCCACTTTCACCAACATATTGCAAATGATACAAGAGAACACAAATACAAATGACTCTGATCTAGTGAGGTGAGCAGGGAACACATGAAATATTGAATGTATTGAAGTTGCGATCATGGAGCAGCAACTAATTGCAGATGACGGCATGATAAACTCATTTATGTTGTATAAAAAAATAATGAAGTTCAATAATCAACTTTAGATATCCATCAGATTTTATATTTAAAGAGTACAATGCCCTAGACGTAAGACAAATCTACATGTTCAGATTCGTCTAATATTTCCATGCTAACAACAACTCACCCCAAGCAATAAATCATGGACACAACACAAGACGAACAACACACCAGTTCCGAGAGCAACGACAACATTTTATCAAAGATTCTACACGTTCTTAGCTCCGAAACTGTACAACACACTTAACACCAACTGGAAATCATTCACTTCCAATAAGATTACACAAATATGGATCCAATGGGGTAGAGATCAATCAGAAGCATCGCTATTCAACATTCTAACAAAATCATAATATAAAACCTACACTAATAATTCACTAGTTCTACAACACTCTCATTACATTTTTTTTCCCCTCTATTTTTATTTCTATTCCTAAATATATAAAATATAAAATCTTTACTTTCTTGAATTAAATAACACCATAACAGCACAAAAAAAAAAACAGGCTACTTTAACACAGACGGCAGTCTAGCAAAGTAGCCAGGACAATCCTGTATATATCAGAGGTGGAGCCTATTCCATCCCATACAATAAACTATGAGTATTTAATTGCAATATAATTGTATCTAATGTTTAATATATTCACCTCTGTTACAACAAAAACATGTATGTCAATAAAGTCTAATAAATAAATAAATACTGTTGTGTCATCTGTCTTTCAGGAGGAAACTTTTGAATCAGGTGGTGGATTTCGCTGACCTTCAAAACAGGCACTATGACGAATTCTTTGGAATTCTGAGAAATTACATATAATCTTCCCTGATTGATTGGATCATGTATTTCGAAAGTTGAAACTGGATCTGGTGTTCCGACAGATTGGCTTACAAACAGAGCTATGGACAATGAACAAAAATGTGACATATTGGTTTAATCTCAAGTTGGAAAGTTTATTAAAGAAAATAATGTTTTGCTCACTGCTGGGCAGTACGCTGTTGGGTGTGGAGGTATTGTGCGGGCCCCAGCCCTTCAAGTTGCCCCCCTGCGCCCTGAAGAAGTACCTCCTTCCCCGGGTGAGGCCGGCGGCCGCGCACGAGCAGGACGGAAGACTAGCGCGCACTTCCTTCTCCCCGCACACGTTGGAGAAGTCAGCACGCGATGACCATTGAACTAGAATAATAATAATAATGGTGTCGAAACTTCATAGTCTACACGAGGGAGCTGTGTGAACTTTTTATTTAAAAATTATTGTTTTTGATATGATCAATATTTGAATATGTCCAAGAACACACAATTACTGGATTTTTACCTACAAAGGCACTGTTATTAAACAAATATCAGATATCTCATAGAAACAAAGCTTGTTTTTAGACATATTCAAATATTGCTAATATAATGTACTGGTCAAAATAAGAAAATATATCAAAAATTGAAAAATATTGATTTCTCAAGCATATTTAGTATAATATGTTAAAAAAACATTTTACAGATAAGAATATTGTTTTAAAATAATTTTAAAAAATCAGTTTCTTCTAGTGATGACATACATACATGCTGTTTAAAAAAAAAGGAAAAATGAATTATCAAATTTGATCCATAGGTGGTGTAGTGGTACTCGAAGCGAGTCCACATACTAACATATATACAACTTTAAAAAATTTGATAAATGTTGATAATGAGGGGTGAGAATTGGTGAACGTTATATATATATATATAAAGTGATCACTTAAGCCAGCCGAAGATAGGTCATAAGGGCTGTAATTACCTAATACTTTCATATATTTTCCACTAAATATAATAAAAAATTGTTTTGTCTCCATGAGATATCTGATAATTGTTTTTGATATGCACTATATTGTTAGACTAGTTTTATGATATTTTTATTACCGACCGAGCTAGTCCCGCCAAACTATACTATGGTCTTAAGCTTCTTGCAATGTCTCGAGTGGTGTTTTTAATAAAAAATTCTTCTCATGAGTTGGTACTCCGGTTTTACTAAATATTAATATAAAAGAATTAATTTAATATTAACCTCTGTATTTAGTGATGATGGGGTGTGTCTGATGGTGGGCTACGTTCTCCCGTATCCTCACTGTTACCGCGGTAGGGGAGGTAACGTCTAGCTCGGGGCTGCAGGGTAGGCCGGGCGGCCGCATTTGCTGCCAGCCCAGCAGCATACGTCTGTAAGGAGACAACCATGTCAGTGTTTAATATTCTATTAATAATGTACTTTGTGCAGTTGATAGGTGCCACATCTGTTAAGACAACCAGTTACATTTTTAGATTTCTTTAAGTGGATTTCTGTGATCCTTTATATCAGTATTGTTTCTGTCTTAATTTTTCTCAGAATTTTATTTTTCTTCCCATCTATTAATTACAACCCTTATCCCGCAAGTCTGTGAATCTGTATAATTCATTGATGATGCAATGTAGCGGTTGACAGCACATGTCATGACAGGCTCCAGTTAAATACGTATACATTTACAATTAACGTTTTATAGGTGCATTTATTTTTAACAATAAACTTATTAAATCAACAGTAAATATGTTTTTTTAATACCAATGAAATGTATTAATTATAAAGATATACATAAATAATCAATTTTATCGAAAAATATATTGTTGCTGTAAATATCACAGACCTGTGTTCTGAATAATTACAACTTCACAATAAAGATGTGTTCTCCTTAATAGTAAATATGTTAATGAAATAATGCTAAGGCACAAATCTTTTATTTGAAAAACAGACCTGCCGGCTGACCTTGTTAATCTCATCAGATTTGTTCCAATTTAACATTATATCGACAATAATAATAGAGAAAGATAAAAAAATCATGTTGGCTCTTACCTGAGTGCCTTGGTGCGTCGCTCCCAGTGGTGTAGTTGCTTGTCTTGGTCCGCACCTTGGCCAGTGCAACCCGTATTGGCAGCCGGAGCGCTTCCTTGCGCGCGCGGTACGGGTTGTGCGCTCCCAGGGAGCTGCACGCCCCCTGAAGGACCTCCACCGGGAGCACCGGACGAACGGAAGGAGGTGGATAACTCCTGCAGCCGGCACTCGGCCTCCGCGGACAGCCGGCGCAGGTGCGAGCCGAGGGCTTCGGACGACTTCACTGGAAAGAGGAAGATTAATCTTAATTTTATCAGTTGGATGCTAAGAAATGATGTAAAAGTAAGCTGGCCGGAATGATGTGAATGAGGGAATATTTATATTTTTCTAACACTACAACAGATCACAGTTACTGTAGCGAAACACATTACTAAATCACCCAGACTTAAGAAAATCACACAGGTGTATTGTGACCTTACTGGGAAACGAATCTGGAACCCCTGGTTTGAGAAGCAAGAGTCATGCCTACTGCACTACGAGGGCCAGAGTTAAAAAAGTAAAATTATTATAAAGAATAAAGGAATGGCGGATGATATAAACATTTAATTGAGTGATCTTTTATTTCAATAAGTTATCTATTGCGTCACATTCATTATATTCAGGTTAATAGTTAGCGACATAAGCACTGATGATGGACCCTGCAATTCCATGTCAGAGACACACGGCAGGATAGCTCAGAATAATTAATTTTTAAATTTATTTAAGAAAAGTATAATTGTGGACGTTGCAATAATGTCTGTTGGAACAAGATTGCCAAGTAATTGAGTTACTCAGATTATTGGTAGTTTTGAACTTCAGATCACCAATGACTACTTGGGTTCTAGACTTCAGGATTCTCAATTGCAGAGCAACTGAGACTCTAAAACAATCATAATATCTAAAGCACTTATTGATTTATTTAAATGAGCATTAAATGTTAATATATATATTTTTGATACCACGAATAAACCGAGCATCTAGACATACTAACAATATCATAAAATGACGAGGAAAAAACGGCCATAAACTCCAATTAAACTTTGAACAAACATTATTTAAAATTATCCATGCTTTGAGGTACCAATAATGCATAATCATAAAAGGCAGAAAATTCCACATAATGTATTGTGAATATGACGCAAGTGTTTACGATACCAGAAATAGAAAATGTCCGCATACGCAACATAAAAGATTCAATATTTTTTGTTTTACCTGCAAACATTATTTAAATGTTAGCCACCGCTGGCAGGAAGTCAAATAAGATAACCGTAGCTTATACATTCTGCATATGTTATATACGCATGCGAATACACCATATCCAGCAGATAAGGTCAGAGTTAGAATGAGCGTTAAAAACAATCAGAAAATAATTCTAATATGAATAATTCCAATATTCCTCAGTGTACTTAAGATTCAGATTGAAAGGAAATTAGAAAAATATAACTCTAAATGACTAATAATATATATAAATATACATTAAATATATTATTATAGGGGAGATCTTAGAACTGAGTAAAATGTGTAAAAGATGGAATTCAATATAATAAATAATTATACTGCAGGGAGGGGGTGGAATAGACAGGGGAGGGTATCTAAGCTGCGGGAAGGGTTCTAAAGAGTAACTATGTAAAATAGAGAACAGACGGACAAACATACTTTTAATATTACATTCCGTAACGTGACCGTTATGTGACTGTGTCGATGATTGATAACTGAGATTTAAATATGATTGGTAACTAAGATTTAACTGTCAGAAACTTACTTTCTAATGTACCAGTTATTGCTCGAATCATTGTTATACTCGAACAAAATCATAGTCACAATAGCAACAACAGTTAAAATAACATTTTAAATAACGATTTTACCATCACCACCGCATACGCATTTTTATTAAAAAAAAACAGAAAAAATTCAAAACATGACTGTGACGTGTATACCTATGGGGAAAATTACATTTATATAGTTAATTCAATTCACGTCTGAAAATGTTAAAAAAGCGATTTAGATTATACAATTTTTCTTATATAAAAAAATCGCCTTCTCTATGGATCGCTTTAGAAGGTTCCATAATGCACAATGTACTTCACCTTCCGTCATTACTGTACTTACGGTGAGTTCCTTCTTGCGCCCCGAATCCCAACAGCATCTTCGCAAGAGGTCTGTTGTTGCTCAGCACGGCCACGTCCAGCGGAGACAGGCCGTCCGCATTCAAACTGTTGACAAACAAAACACACAATCAGTTTCCTAGACAAAAGTAATTTTAAAATTCACAAAAATATTATTTAAAACAAACACACCAAACAGAGTAAATCTAAATTTCGAAAACTAAATTTTGTTATGGAAGTGACATCACACCTCTCAACAATTGTGTTACATGGAGTACTATGCACTGCATCCAAAATGCTGGACACATTTTACGCACACAGTGGATGGCGAGGTGCACGAATGTCATTTTTCAAGAGCTGAAATCAAGGACAGACTCATTTGCCATAGATGAATCTTTCAATTTTTTGGGCATCTTGCAAGAAGGAAAAGATCAGTTGTGGTGGGTCATGGAGAAGAACGGAGGGAAGAGGAATACATCTCGCTCATTGTACTGACAAAAATGGTGACAGCTCTAAGATCTGCAGGATGCCGAGAAAAGTAGAGAAGCACAGTCAAGAGGGTGGGAGTTCACGGAGACGACGTGAATGAATGAATGCACCGTATCCAGTGTTACACAGAAGTATGTGTCTATCGGGGTAACTGCAGGTGTATTACCCAAATGTCATAATAACTTCACTGTTTGTGGGGCATTCAACTAATCTTTAATTTTCTTCTTTTAAATCAAGTCAAATATGCTGTCTTAATTTCTCAGTATAATGCACAGCTCCTCAAAACGACTTCAATCTCAATAAAGCAGAGTTCACCGGCTTCTCATCCCACTCTTTTGTATTAGTAGACGGCATGTCCTTTAAATTAAATTAAATTAAATTTTGTTTTTGCGGTAGTTTAAGATCACTTAATTAATTACATGTCATCGCGCGGTTGAAGATAAAAAAAGTCGGGACAGGTTTGACATTTTCAAAGAAGGGGGGCGATCAATGAGGAAATTCCTTCAGTGAGATAATTATTAATAGCAAGACGGCTGTCAAATATTAAAGGCTGTATAATTAATAACCGAGTCATAATTAATATTAAATTTGTCAATTTCTTTGGAGACATTTTTTGTATTTTTACCTCTATGATGGACGGAAATTAGACATTTTATATTATAAATTTAACCTTGTTCTTGTCTAGGGTGTCGTCGGCCATTTTTCCAATTGATAACGCAAAGTTAATGATTTTTTCAAAATTCAATAGCAATATATTTTTTCAAAAGCAATATATATATATTTTCTCTTGGTTGCTTACAGTTGGATATTAATTATCAACGTCTTCTTCTTCTAATTTTTGATGTTTCAATTTTATGCTTCAACAATTGCATCCTAATTCTTTATTTTCATTGTAACATGGTAAATTGTTATTTATTGTCGAAAACTCTTGATAATTAACAATGGAACTTGTTCTCATTTCCCTCACTGCTCAAAATTTTGTAAATATATAAAGGATTAAAGATTTTATATGGTGTTGGTGTTTATAACTCGCCAACTGTCAGCAACAAACTGTATTCCTTGCAAAAGGGAAATTTTTGCACTAACTCTCTGGCTTTTGTGGAACTTTTAATAAATTTTAAACTTAAGCATTGTAATCTGAAATTTAATGTCCCAATTACGTGGAATGTCGTCCCAATGAAGCAATGTAAATTACTATAAGTTCCTCGGTTTGGTTTCCTTCTGTTCCTTGAGATTTGGTTCAAATAAAAGTGGCTGCCCCAATTAAAAGGAATCGACTGTATTTTTTTTAAATAAAATTCCCCCACTGTCCCTATAGATGCATAACTCTTTATTTAATTGATAACTTTAAATACAATTAACAAAAATATGGAAAAATTAAAAATTGTATCTTGATCATCTTCAAAACATATTATTTTAAATAATTTATTAGAACATTTTTTTTTAAATTACCAATATTAACTTTGTGGTTAAAATTCTTATTTTTTATTTATTATCTTTGTTTTATTAACCACTTAATTGAGTTTAAATACATCTACCGGTTTCGAAAAATACCATTAATTCAGATTTTCCAATATGTAGAAGTAGGGGAACCTATATCATCCTGGTACCGACACTGACGTATGAAAGTGAGACCTGGAGCTGGCAGAAGAGAAACAAAAGTAGATTGAATGCAGAAAAATGAGATGTGCAATGGCAGATTCATTTATGACACAATGAAGAATGAAAAAATAAGGATATAATGCAAAGCTGATCTTAGCATAGAGAGTAAGATTAAGAAAGGGTCACTTAGGTGGTTTGGTCATAATGAGGAGAGAATGGCAAGAAAGATTACATGATGCTAGTGTCGATGGCACCAGATATTAAAAGATGGTCCCGTTAAAAATCGGCGAGCTTGTGTGAGAAGATGTATGAATGTGAATGAGGCTCAGCCTACCACCGCGGAGAAACGACGCGATGGTAAGTTAGTTAGTTAGATAATGATACTCCCGCTACTCCCCATAAGATAACTCATTCTCATTCTCTCCGTAAAGATCCATATTTAATGACTATACTACAAACAGCTTTAAACAGTCAGTTCGGTTTTGATTCACACCTCGGATGTCTTTATCACCGAACTATAAACGGAACGTAAAACCCACCGTATATCGTATTGCCCCAACACAGTACGCACGCCACTGCCACATCGTATAATTTTTTATTTAATTACTACAATAAAAAAATGTCATAAACAAAATTTACGGAAAAAAAACCCAATTTTTCGTATTGAAAAAGCGATGAAAATGCTAATAAAAATGTAAGAGGTAATATTTATAAAAAGTGGTTTTACTTTAATCGGTCACATTTTGTGGAACCCCCCCCCCCCTTATTGCCTTTTTAATGGGGTCATAACTTACCACCCCGATACAAAGACAGTAACTAAATATAAAAGTCCTCTTCAATGTGGCTGAAAATAATGAAATAGATACTTCCGAGTAATGAAATTTCATAAGATCGTTTTAATAATGAGGCTATAATGAAAATAAATAATATTATTATGTAATCGACAGAGTGCTCAGCAGATCAGCATTATTTGACAACCTTCGCGGGCGTTTTAGTTTCGACATTTTTAAATGTATCTGTTCCACATTCGTAAAATACATTTTTGGCGCGTCATTTCGAATCAGCCGCAACCGATGTTATTGACACGATTCCGCATCCAAATTCCGTGAATTGTGACCTTGACGTCAGCAGACGTCAGCGTGACCGATAATTGTTCGATCGCGACATCGCGAAAGCACTGAATTTGTGATATTGTGTTGATCACGTATTGTTAGTTGTTTGTGTGTACCGCGGGTGAACTTGTGATATCGCCGTCTTCAATTGGAAGCGGAGATCTGCTTATCCGGGTGCCATTGTGTGATCTCGGCGGCGACTGGAGGGATAGCGGAGGCGTCATATACAAGGTAAGGCGAGCAGTCCCTCCGAATCCCGGTTCCCGAGATCACTAGTCCTTCGACTGGAACTCCTATCCCCTCACCGACCTCATCCTGTATCAAGGTTCCCTAATTTCTCTTACCTACCCTACGGCGATTCCGATTTACGACCGGAATCGCTTTTGATTTTAAGTAAAAATAAGTTTTGTTTTTATCTATGTTTGTATTTTTTATTTCAGTATACATTGTTTCCTGAAGATGATACCATAGGTATCGAAACATGTTGAATAGTGGTTTGAACAAAGTATTTTGTCTAATTATTTAAATAATATTTATGTTTAATTGATTTTTAAGATTAAAATTAGTAGTTCTTTTCGGAAAAATCTGATATTTTCAGCACTATTTTTAATAAGAACAACATTATTACCAAAGGTATAAGAGATTTAATATAAACTTTTAAGGGATGTTATGCTACACGCCTAAATTGCGCGTGGAAAATGTTTTAACTACATTTTTTAGACGCAGTTCCGGCAAATAGAGCATTTAGCAGTGGTAGGTAGATCTTTTTTATTAAGCTCGACTTAGACGAAGAATTTATTCGGTATAATACATAGCTAGCCATCAGCCCGGGGGCTAATGGCGAGACGAGCTGTTAACCACAACCGCGAAAGTTAGGGAGAAAATGAAACAAGGCATAATTTTAGAGAAAACTTTTACCGATCAATTAATGCTATACAACATGCCATTATTATTTGGCCGTGAGAGTACAACACCTGTCCGGGTTGTCTGAGCACGCAACTTCTGCCTGATCCTGCGGGGATCGCGGCTCCGAGTGGCACATAGTACTGGTAATCTTTTCGCCGCTTTGACGTCATCTGACACGCGGCCTCCGCGATTATTTTAGCCCCCGAAAATGAAAGAAAATGCGATTGGTTAATTTGATATAATTAAACTTAACAGTTCTTCAATATTTGCAAAATTACTTTGTGGCCTCATTTTATATTAATAATTATACAAAACACATTTTTTTAAACCACTATTTATTAATTATTCTACATGTTTCGATACCGTATGACGTTATATCTGGTACCTACCGCGCACGAGATGTGACGAGACTTGACATTTACAAAATGGCAACAATGCACTGCGTAAGAAAAGGTTTCTCTGTGGTATTTCTTGTTCTTGACGCGCACGAAATAGCTGCTACTGCTACCATCAAGAAAATATGATTTCATATTGGATTAAGGAAGAGTGGAATGTGAGTACATTGGCCATCTTTGTTATCCTGCACCATATTGTGAGATTTGTTTGCCATTTTACTTGTATGTTTGCAGGATGTGAAGCATCCTTTCCTTACATGACAATACTTTTTTTTTTCATGAAGGATTTCTCATGAATAAAGCACGATGGGAATATGATATGGTCTCCTCCGCTTCTTTATTTCACAACTGAACTTGTTTTACAACAGAAGAGGACGCAAGGATTCCAAGTGAGTTAAAATGGAAGAAGATGACCCAGCCTTCCCGACGTTTTGATAAGTAAGGAGATACAAGTATTTACGTTTAAATGATTGTAAAATGAATTTCGATGTAAATTATTAATATTTGAAGTATCGTAGTCTTTATTCTCGCCTTTTTAATTTTAAATAATTACTTGCTAATCTTGTTAATCACAACTGGACGAAAGTCCATTTTTTTGGTAAAGAAAGCATACTAAATCAATCTTTATTTGTGATCACATTTATTTGATACGATTTTTGCTATATTTGACCTGACAAACTCATCAGAGGATTTAAGTTGTTGTAATATAATTTCCGAGGTGAAGATTTTAATATCCAACGAATGTAAGTATTTTATCTCACCATTAATAGTACTATACATTACAACATATATTGTAGTACATATATTATATATGATTGTATAATATAATTGTGTAGCAGCATAAACTAAATCTATACCTACTGCACGCCACTGGTAATCACAAAGAAGTCAATTTTCAACAGGATGGACATTACCCACGAGTCGAGGCTCAGTATTTGTCAGGTCTCAGAATCAAGACTGAGAGGAAGATATATCAGGGTAGCAGTTTCTAAATAAGCACGTGTCTTCTAAATCCAAAAAGGTAACATTGAAGCCATCACTTGGCAAAACATAAGGAATAATAAGTTCGTAATAAATATTTATAATGCCAGTAAATTGTCAGTAAACTGTATAAAGTATCAATATAAGAATACGGAGGACGAAACCTTTCGATGACGCGTTGAACTAACATCGTAAACTTTCGTCCCCCGGGGCCCCGAGGGGAAGAAAGGGTTCATCGGAAAGTGGTCTGACGAGGTGGTAAGTACCTTAATTCGGTGACAGAAGCGATGAAACTTTTTATGAGAGTTAAAAATATATTTAGTTCAATCAGGGGACGCTCCTGATCACGTGTTAAGGTGCTGTGACAAAAGATAAGAAGGAAGGGAACAGTTCGAGATAACCTTGAAGAGGATAAAGTTTAAGGCTTTCGTTATCTGCCCCGATACAGGTATTCTAGATGTTAGTTGGATGGTTGACTGATCAATATATCAGCGGTGTGCACTTGGGAGAGTGGAACAGACGCCTAAGATGCACGTGAACGTAAGATTGGCGGTTCGACTGGACTTAGACACCGTCCGCCCAGGAATGCAGACCTAATTACTAATGGGATGAATCTTGTTTTATATAAGGGATTTATTCGGGTATGGATGACTCGTTGGAGCTCCTTAGGTGGGTAGTTAGGCGGGCCTGCGTGGGTGGCCATCTGTATGTAAAACTATGTTCTATGGATTTTGTATGAATAACGACAGCACTCAAGGGACGCTGGAGGGTCTAAATTTTAAATCTTAATTGTTAATAACCACATTGAATTTCTCCTCCTTTTTCGTTTTACTTAAACTTAAATATGTAATTGAATTAAAGTCGCGTATTTTGATTAGCTTTGATGAGTGGAACCGACAAGGAAACCCTAGCTTCTAAACCGGTCCTGGAAAAGGGTGGGGGTCACCCCCCCCCCTCCAGCTGTCTTTTATGCTCGTCAAATATATCGATAGATCTGAAATCTGAAGAAATGATAGATATAAATGACAGGCAAATATCTTATGTGTTATATTGAAAAAAAAACTCTAGTTTTTTGATTCTACTCGTTCAATTTACTTGAGACGCGTTTCTCCTTCTGAGGGCATTATCAATCTAACAATTTAACTCAACAACTTGTATTTATATTTACAGTGGAGGACAGATGTACAATTTTATTTGAATGAGACGAAAAAGTACAACATTATACATTGAAATTCTGAGGATTTACATACATTTTGGAATGCTTCTAATTATTCAAAGTAACCATTCTGTTTCAATAGTTACAATAATTAGAATACAGAATAGCTGTCTTCCACTATAGATATAAACATAAGTTGTTGAGTTGATTGCTAGAATGATAATGCTATTACAAGGCGAAACGCGTGTCAAGTAAATTAAACGAGTAGAATTTTTTTCTTCTTAAAATATTTTTATTTTCATATATGTAAAAATAAGTACTTGTTTTATTATACAGACGATACACTATGGTATTATATTAAAACATAATTATGGTAATTTATATTAATAACATAGAATATACAGTCGATTCCGCTTAATTGGACCACCGGTTTATCGGGATATCCGCTTATTTGGGTCAAATCCCAAGGAACAGAAACCGAATAAAGTAACTAATAGTAATTTACTTCGGTTATCTGGGACACCGTTCCGTTCAATTGGGACAGTGAATTAAAATTTAAAATAAATATGTTAATAAATGGCCAACGATTTAGTACGATTGCAATTCTACAAAAACACAAGACAGCCTGCAATTGATGAATTCCTGCAGAAATATTTTTTTTATCGTTATAAATGTATTACGTTCAGGCCAGAAAAGTGGAGGCGAGGACCAATAGAAGACCACGGAGCTCACACCGAGAGAATGAATGAACCAGCGCACGATTGGCCGAGTGACGCGACGCCAAGTTCAGGGGTGAGTGAGGTTGTTCGATTGTCATCAGGCTGCGTTGGGGGTGGTGGGTGGGTGGGAAATTCGGAGATTTAATCAGAAGGATAGTGTATTATGCAAAAGACTTTGAAGTTAACATTGTATTATTATTCAAATACGAAAAATCCGTTGCATAACTCAATACACCACATACATATACACATACAATAGTAAATGTATATATATTTTTTTTTATTGAGCATAACTTTATTTATTGATTAAAAAACTGATCATATTTCCTCTAAAATGGTCTTTAAACGTTAAGAAAATTATTTAAAAAAAAAAACACATTATTATATGGAAGTAATTTTTTTTAGAACATAGTTCTGTGGTAACGCACTTCCCCGGAAAGGAAGAGATACTGGTTCAAATCCCTGTGGCAACTAAAATATTTTTTCTGTAAATTGATTTCATCTGTCTGTGTGTCTTTCTAATTGATGCATTCAATTTAATTTAAAAAAATAATTAACTTTGAAATATAATATCCAGAAATCACCTACCTAGTCTACCTATTTGTATCAACTTTTACAAATTGAATTTTAAAATTACTGATAATAAAAATTTAAAAATATACATTCGGAACAAAAAGGTCGCATATCACACATAATTCGAAGGAAATTGATACTTCACTATAACGTAATGTATCAGATTCCGCACAAGGTGATTGTAATACGACTTTTTAATGTCAAGTCCAAAAATATGCTAAATATTTAGTCATTGAAGGATAGTATACAATTTTTATTATAATAATTGTTGCGTATAAGCATAGATGCCAAAAGAAGTCTGGATATACGGAAGGAGTTTGGCACACATCACAATCCGGTTTCTGCTGGGACCTCGAAAATGTGGACTGTATGTTTAAATCACTAATTTCGTCTAGGTTCCTTTAGACGACACTGTATAAACGCGAAGTCTCAATTGTATAATATTGTAATCTTTCGATTCACGTATACCGCACTCGCTTAAAGTCGCCAATCGACTGATTCGGCGGCGAGGCCGGGAAAAGAATGAAAGGAGGGAAATATTTTTGTTCAAGAATATGTATGTATTTACAAATAAATATATGTCCCAAACAATAATTAAAAATAGGTACTGTAAAGAAGACGTAAATCATGTGCCGATAGGATCTAATGAACGAATTACGCAATCTTCGGATCGTGCATCCCGCGGAATCAATTACTACGATTCCGGCAGTAAATTGGAATAGCCGCAGGAGGGGGGGGGGGGGGGGGAGAAGAAGGAAATAAGGGAACCTGGGTATAAGGAATAAGGGTCGAACTGCTCGCCTTACCTTGTGTATGACGCCTTCGTCACCCCTACAATCACCGCCGAGATCGCACAAACAGCACGCGGTGGGTAGATCTCCGCTTCTAATTGAAGACGGCGATATCACATTTCACCCGCGGCATACAAAAAACAACAAACAATGGGTGATCAAACATAATATCACAAAATAGTGCTGGTGCACTGGAGCTGACAAATCCCCACCGCGAATGCTATCGCGATTGAACAAATATAGGTCACGTTGATATCTGCTGACGTCAAGGTTACATTTCACACTAAAGACGAGCATTAAGAAGGTATGGTTGGGGAAAAGGTGTCAATAACATGGGTTGCGGCCGATTCGCAAGACGCGCCAAAAATGTGTTTTACGAATCCGGAACAGGTACATACAACAGTCAAAATTCATGCATTGTTTGTAAGAATTAATACTTTTTTAAATTTGTAGTTTGTGCGTCATTTATGTATAAAGATTGCATTAAAGAGTATCTTTGCTGTTATTTTTTTACAAACAATTTTTTTTGTCTTAGCTAGGGGGCCCAGCAGCGCGAACCGGCATATGCGATTGTTTCCTGCCGTTTGACCTAGATCTCACTGAGAGCCGCTCAGGAGACGGATGGCAGGGGTGGCGAGCCGGGGGTGCAGGCCAGGGGAAGCGAGGCAGTCATTTGGGCAAATTAAGAAAAACCTTTCGAAGGGAAATGGCGCGAATGGAAGCAAACACGGTCGGTTGACACAGTAGAAATGGTCCGTCCTTTCTTTACAGAAGGCAATAATTAGGAACTATTTGTTTCGTGCCTTTTGTATTGAATTAAAGGCACGATTAGCCGTTTGGGGGGGGGGGGGGGGGAGAGAAATCCGTCCTAATAAAATAAAATAAGTATACTGTATATAGGGTAGATGATTATCTCGTGATATGAGTCTAAGTGTGTACTATATGGCTGATGTTTGAAGGTTAAGTTTTGTACATAGTGAGACTGAAGGACCCATCTCTCCTCAGATCTCACGCGTGTTGATGTATATCGCAGTGTATATGAATGTGGAATGTGCGAGTGAATATATATGATGTGACTAGAGCAAGGTCAGGACTTACAAAAGTTGGTGTATATTGCGTGTTGATACACAGTTGAAAGAACAACGATTAAAAAGTTAATTTGAACAAATAAAGTTCATAACTGGAGATGTGTTTTCGAAAGGACGGGCCGAGAAGTGGCTGGCTTTCGCTACATATCCCGCCCACTGCAACCTTTTCGTTTTCCCCTTCTTCAGGATATACTCTTCCCGAAGTTTCTGGTTCTTTAATCTTCTCCATTTTCCTGCTACGTTATCACGTATTGGCTACTTTCTTGCGCTAAACCGAGAGACCAAACTTCACACCCGTATAGAATGATCTAAGATTTTGATTTAACAATTTATACTGAAAAGTTAGACATTCCGATGCATTTAGTTAAACATTTATTTATTTTTAACTGCTGCTGGGTATATTAAAATACACCAAACTGATGAATGGAACTTAAATGGCATATGCAACGATACTTAACGTTTGACGTACAACAAGCGCGAAGTGGGTAATCAAAATAAAAAGTCGGTTCTTGAGCAAATTATTATACAGTAAAGAGTTGACTGAAGCCCTTAAGTGAATACTATTCTACAATGCGATTATAGTGTTTTACTTGGTTTTGTAGTTTTCATGATGTTTCATACATACTTATATATTTACGAGTTCTCTTTTTTATTTATTTGACATTTTTACAATTTTTTTATAATATGAATTAAGTATTTTACATTATTAAAATTACATGTTTTTTATTCGCTTACCTCTCCAAAAAAGAGACTAGCTCTTGTCCTTGGAGAGCGAGTTACACTGTAATAATTTCGTATAGAGAGTTATACATTTGCAGTATATAATTATTTATTGTCTATTTGTGTGCTTCTGAAGTGTTGTATAATATTATTTATTTTCTAATTATGTGCTTCTGAAGTGTTCGTTTAATTTTTTTCTAAGCTCTTTTATATCTTTAATTTGTGTAGGGAGGCTATTGAAATTTTTTATCCCTAAGTATATAAAATTTTGCTGATAGTGTTTGGTGTTACATTTAGGGATTATAAAGTTATTTTTAAACCTTAATGATGTGCTTGTTTCAAATTTCACAATGTTATTTTCTTTAAGTAATTGATTAATTAAGATTTATTTTTGTAAACATTTTCTATTTTGGGAACTGGGAATTGTTACACAACATTACTAATATTAGGTAGATGTAGAGCCTGGTCATCAAAATCTGAAAATCTACCCTTTCCTAACTTGTCGTCTAAACTGGTATCACCAACTTTGAAGCGAACAAACCACTCTCGGGATGCCCTTTCGCTAATCGTTCCTTCGCCGAAAATATCGTTGAGATGGCGAAATGAGTCGGCAGCTTTCCACCCTTTCTCCATATACGTGTTGGTTTTCGATGCATTTTTTAATTTCTTAACCCTATTAAAGAGTTATATTATGACAAATGTGAATTAAACGTAAAATACAAAAAACCTAACGTCCCCGAAAAAATGGCGAATAATTTTACATCAACCTAATAGATAAAAAAATCTGAAAGGGTCAAAATTGTCACCCATCCATCATCTTATTTAAATTATTTTTCGCTCTTTAAAATCTATTAGTATTTTTAAGATCATTCGCTTGTTAGTCACTTCATATTTATTTTGCAGCTAATGGTGAGAAAATCATTCAGTTTTAATGTGACATAATAAAAATGAAATTGAATTATTGAACAGAACGGACTGGACGATGTAAGGTGCTCACCTGTTGGCGTCGACGTCTGTGGACTCCAGGATAGTCCTGGCCTTCTCCAGGTGGCCGTGCTCCACAGCAGCGAACAGGGCTGTGGACAGAGAAAGACTCAAGTTAGGTTAGGTTAGAAATGAATAATAATAAAATGTTATTATACTGCAATAAAATGTCATTATACTGCAAAATAAAGCTTTAAGAATAAATAATTAGAAAAAAATAGATATACTCAGATCAGTGCAATGCTGAAAGATCTGAATAAGGTGACCTTTAAGCAGAAAAAATATTTCAATGTTGTGGTGTTATCACTAAGTAAATATCAGAAGAATTTATAAGAAAAATTAGAAACAAGAAGAAAAGACAGGCTGAGACTGCCATTCGGGAAGAAGGTTAAATTTCAGAAATCGACGATGTACAGCGCGATGAAGATCTTTAATGAAATGCCAGAAGATACAATAAAGAAGGAGAAACTAAATGAAACTAAGCAAACATGTGAAGGTGAGTTGTAGTAAAAAGGAACATTTTGACTGTGTTTATATTAGAGCATATACAAATATACTTATGTATGAACTATGTTAAGAATAAATAAATTATACTAATTATCATAGGCGTTGATTATTTGTTAACTAATAAACAGCCCCTATTATATAATGTGTTGATATTTTTTAACACTATCGTTAATATAATATACACATATGATAATAATAAATAAAAAGCATACCTACATGGTAAAATATAAAGTGTTAAAATTTATTTACATAAAATGAACGGCACGGTACAAAAAGGTTACAAAATCAACAATATCCTTATAGATAAATATTAAAGTGACACAGTATGTACTAATTAAAAACTATTTTTATACATAACAACTCAAAACGTGTATTGTTTTTTTGTATTTTGAAAGATTTAAAAAAATAAATGAATCAATTAGAAAGATATACAGAAAAATTTACCGATTTTATATAAGCTTTTAAGCAGATTTTTTTCTGTATATTATATTTCATTTCTAATTGATTAATCTTAATTATTTTAAATATCACAGAATTGTGTTATAAAAATGTAACTTCACAATAAAATGAGTTTTTAGATAATTTTGTTATGTAAGTTGTAATATAGTTGTAGTAAAAAAACAATAATAACATTAAAAAGGAGTATTTTCACTCAGTATTTTTTAATTAGAAATAACACCTAATTAGTGACGTCAATATGATCATCGAGTGTTTAGTCAAGATTTCATGAAATATGCCAATACAATCACTGTACTCGTTACCTAGTTTATCTAGTGTATCTAGTAGTATAATAGTAATGATGCGTGAACGGAGTAGTTCGTTCTTTCATTTTCATAATAGAATTTGAACGCGTTGTTGTAAATATAGCAAATATATTACACTGAGAATCATCCAGATTCGTGTACTCCACTGAAATAACTAAAAATAATAAAAGTTGTATAATTTTTAAATAACATCTTGTGATTTTTAATTAAGAAACAATTTTAATAATTAAATGTTAAATCGAATCAATTTAAAAATGTGTAATTACCAAAAAAAAAAATTTTTTTTGAGGTGCGATTCAAATTGATTGTCTCTGGCGGAGATATTCGACTACACTGAATAACTTTAAAAAGCGGTTCTCTCACCGAATCGCATACAGATTACAATCCCATACACCTAACGAATCCAAACGTTTAATTGTTAAATACGTTACCGGCAATGCCTTAAAAGCTGGCAATGCACGAAATATCTCGGCGTCACGTAAATATATACATCAAAGATTATGTAGACTAGATTAGAAATATAATGACAGTTTATTAAAATTGAAACTAATCTTCGTATTGCATAATTATTATATTATAATATTTCATCCCTAGGGTCCATACTCTTATTAACGGTCGATAAAGCCTTTCTCCTTTCATGCCCCGCTCTTCTACCCGAATAGGTCAGCACAAAGACGTAACTACGTCAATGCACGTAATGCAGTGCATCGGGACCCACGTTTGTCAGGAGCCAAAAATGTTCGCGGTCTATAATTCATTTGGCTTTGATATTTTGCGAGTATAAATAACTTTCCCAGCGTTATCATATAATTTAAAAAATCATTTTTCACGCTAGTTTGTTAGGTTAGGTTAGGGACCAGACCATAGCCGTAAAACGAAGCGAGTATTTTTTTAAATGCAAATGCATACTTAATATATTTTTTCATGTAAGTGTGAATATTATGAGATTTAAAAAATAATATTTTAACATTAAAAGATATAATACATTTTTTAATTGCGATAGAGAGATTGTTAAAAAATTTTATGTCTTGATAAATACAGTAATTTTGGGTTGCGGTATATTTTAGTTTTGTAATATTGCTTCGGTCTCTAAATCTCGTAGATCAGAATTCGCTTCTAATATTTAATTGATTTTTAATTTTAAAAATTTGGATTATTGAATTTTTTCACATATGTCTATTATTTTTGGTATCTGTGAAGAGTTGCATACTTGGATAGTCATTTTTTGATAAAAAAGTAATTTTGATCATAATATTAAATAGATAAACTGCGTAGTACTAATATGTATAAATATAAATACTTATTTGGAGGGCTCTTTTTTTCGTTTTGCATTGGAGCCCAATTTTTGTAGTTGCGCCACTGGGTCAGCACCAAAATGCATTGAAGATTATTAATAATCCTGAAATGACAGTAGTGCCAAATTGCTCAACGTGTGTGTAATACAAAGTTTAGGTTATTGATACATTAGAGATACGTTTCGCTTGCACCTTGAAATGTGACGTGCACAGAATACGTAACCGTATTTATAGTATTTTTTAAAAGAAGCGGTTTTGCTTGGTCGTCGCTTTTGTAATTGTTGTTAAAGGACCTCGTAATCGAGGATCCACTGACCATTCCTACCACGCTGCAGGTTCACGAGGTTTTCGGTGAGAAAAAGCGTGATTCCTGAAGCATATTGTCTATGTACATTGTAACGTTGCATTTTGGTACTCGCCCCGATAACTAAATTCATGTAGGAGATTTTTATTTTACAATGGTGATAACTAATTCTGTATCGCACAGAATTACTCGCCGAGGAGGCGCCAATTAATTGATACGATAAGATACGTGGCAATAATTTAATGCGTAATCATCGGCGTGGCTCAAAAAACCCGTGATATCAGAAAAACAAAGACGTCGTAGTAAAATGTACAGCGGCGGCCTGTCGCCGTGTAAGTACTTGCAAATATGACTATATGTATTGTTATAAATTTGAATAAAAACAGAATATTCTGCATGCGGCAGCCATACTCGATTTTTCCATCTTTTGTGTTTCATTTCTTTCGACCTAATAATCATCATCATCATCATCATCTCCGGTTGAGAGAAGCTGAGATCGACGAAGCACCCTTGTTTACATTCTTGTTTCCTGTACGGAACACAATCTATAAAATTAAAAATATTTGCATGCCCGCCCGGGCGGCGGGAAGATGGAGCGCTGCTGTCAGACGTGGATCGAGGAATATTATAAATCTAACCATTTTTGAGTGCATTACACGGAGATAGAATTGACTCCAAGTCGGTAAGCGGAGCCAATACTATATGGCGACACGATGGGTTATCTACCATCGATTAATTCCTGGCAAGGTCTTCTTTACCTTGGGATGGGCACGTGACCCAAAATGGAACTATTCCTTGGCTGGACAGAGGGTTTAGACCCCGATGCTTCTGGATGGAGTAGGATGTGGCCCTGTCAAGCCCTGTTTGGGGCGGAGCCATACGATGGATGCTGTGCCCTGATGTCACTGCTGTGATCGGAGTCTGGCACACTGAGTTCTGTATCTCGGTGCGGCCTCGGAGGATGAAGATACAATGATGCAATATGGAAGAGTATTGTTGTCCACGTTTTTATTTGTTTAAGCTACTGTAAATGTAAAATATGATATGAAATTGGTTAGTAGAGTTCAATATATTAAATTTTGTTCATTTGATTATCAAGAAAAATTACCTTTATCATTTTGTTATTTAAAGTAATTATTTTTTCCCTCTAGGGACTAATGCAGATTTGAGAAATCGATGAGGAGCTCTGATAGGTTTGATTCGGTGGGATCCACATCTCATGCTCGCCAATAAACCAGTCAGTAGAGGTGTGGGATCCACATCTCATGCTCGCCAATAAACTAGTCAGTAGAGGTGTGGAGCCCCCGGCTTCATAGCTTTAAACATATAGCCTCATCAATCCTCATTAATTTAGGACAAAAGCACCGCCGTCAGTAAGCGGTCCAAAACGTCTCGGCACGGTATTGCATCGAATCGGATCCGCTGAAAGGACACAAACCCTGTGATTGGCTAACATCCCACCCCGCTTTTGGAAGAGGGTAAGCGTGATTAAGCGAAAAGCGGTCAAATGCTGGTGGCCGCCGTGGATGCTTGGGCCGGACAGTGAGCCATCCGACTGCGGACCTCTTTTCCCGGATAACTTCTTCCTGTGATAAGGGTCACGGTTTAGAGTACTGCCGGAGTAATGCCGTTATTGGACTGGAGGTTATATTAATAAATAATTAATGGTGATTTGTGAGACTATGTTTAAAATTAATGATTTATAAGTTTATATTTACACATTTATTTAAATGTAAATACATATTGGTCCTAGAGAAAAAAATATACTTTCTCACATAGACGAAATTGAGGCCGGTGCCGATAGGGATTTTTATATAGTGTCTAGTATACTTTATGACCGACGAGTTTTATAGTATATTGACATTATTTTGTGTTTTGCCCGTAACCAGCGCAAATAGATTATTGTCTTTAGTTTCACAATGAACGGATGTGTAATGTGTACGCGGAGAACTAATCTGCTCAGATAAGATGGGGCTGTGTTGCGCCGTAGAGGGCGTCGTGGTGTGCGTGCGTGTGTTCAGGCGATGGCACACAGCGAAGTTGATTATCCAACATGGAAGTCAACAGTTCGCGAGCGCAATGTGTTTTATTATATCGGGGTTTGTAATGTGCCCCGCTGCTAAACAGAGCACGCCCCCCCACTGTCAAATAAAACAAACAAACGAGAAATTTGTCTACAACAGAACAGGTAGTGAAGCCTCATTTGTACAGATTCCAACCCGAATATTCAGACATATTCGGCCTTTTTCTACTATTTTTAAAGCTATTGGAATAGTATTCCTACTAATTTCTAAGGATGGAATATTAAACAATTTTCAGACGGACGTGGAAGAGATACCTATTGCTTGTTCGAAGAGTTCATCGACGTCCAAATTCCAGACTGAATCAAGAACCACCATTTTATCCCTCGTAGAAACTACAAATGGGTGTTCCAATAATCTAAAAATTTTTTTTAGATATTTGGACAATTTTAAAAAAAGGACAGAAACGTTAGACCTTCTATTTGAAACGCTTTCAACAGTTAAGCCAACGTCAACCGCTACCGAGCGGGTATTTTCAAATGCAATGACGATAAAAACACAATTAAGAATGAATTTAAAATACGAAACGTACAATTCGTTGTTATTTTTAAAAGATGTATTTTTAAAACTACAATAAATAAACAGTTTATGGTTAATAAGCTCGTTTTCTTATAAATTTTAATGTACTTACATATAATACGATTTTCCTACAATAGACTATACCCCCTCCTAAATTTCTACACTTCACTATCCTTACAAAAACAATTACTCTTGCATATAGCAATCATCCGTCTTATACTCACATACGCGAGCCCCATCTGGGGTTCAAGTAAAACGAATATTTTAGAATCACAAACTCACCCTGGTTTGTCAGAAACATAATCATTCACAGTGACTCAAACGACACATACACGATTTATCTTCTAAATTAATTTCCATTCCAAATCCTTCCATAAACTCCCTCGGCCTGTATGATCCCTCATCCGATCCCCATCATCTTCGTACCATTTCACTTCTTTGCCTTGTTCTTGACCATATTGAACAAAATCAAACAAAAAAAGAATTAATATAATATAAAATAAAACAAAACGTTATATATAAAAAAACTTTACCCATTTTTGCTACTACTTTATACAATTATATACAAAGTTAAAATTACTTGATATTAAAAAAAAAAACAATTTCACTATGTTCCCCGAATAGGGTTCACCAAAAAATTTTACCCCATTGTTGTTACCTCATATGTCGGAGACAAGAGGGCTCAGTCCTTATCCCTTCCCCCTTTAACAATCGAATCAGAGAAAATACGATTTATTTGAAACATTCAAAATTAATTTCATACTGTTGTCATACTTTAGAAGCTATTCGAATATTTTTAGTTTTACTATTCGAATATCGAATAGTTGATAATGTCGAATAATTGGAATCTCTACTCATTTGGTGGATACTTAGCGAGCAAGGCTACTACCCTACCGACAAATTTATAAGGCACTACTGACTAATGAAAGTACAGGGTGGGTATTAGTGGTGGTAAACCATTACGTGATTGTGACGATGACTGGTAAATAAAATGTGTTTTAATTTTAAAAACAAAGATAATTGTAGAACTAAAAACAGTTGATGTGTAAAGCGCCCTTGAGGTGAAAGTTTTTACGAAAATGGCGCTATAAAAATTATCCATTATTATCATTATTATTATTAGGGCCTGAATTAAAGATATAGATTAATAATGGAACAGTTTCGGAAATATTTATTTCGAAGTACGTAAACATCAAGCTTAAAACTTTCAAACAATAGTATTTTCCGAAAGAGTGCAGAATTTGCACATATTGCACGTAATTTAGTCAGGTATCCAACCATCAAATATTGTGGACTAGGTCTGGTACACTCTGTATAACATAAACTATTTATATCTTTGTTTTAAACCATTTTCATGATTTAAATAAAATAATACACCAACCGGTTTCGGAAAATACCATTTCGAAAACTGGTATGTGAAGTTGGCAAAAAACACTAAAAATAACTGATATATGTTATGTATTTTTTAGACTGCACCATGGTGGATTAATTATAATTAATCAAATTATTTATAAACGAAGTTTTCTTGTAGGCACTACAAATCAATTTAATATTATATTTTTGAAATCGGAGATATAAATTATATATTTCTAAATACTATCATTGACATAAACGTCAAAAAGTTGATAATAAAGTGTCGATCAACACATGCGGTGTGATATTCAGAGCTCGGATCTGTCCAGGTTCATCCGCTGTATCTAATTCCGAACGACGGTGCAGAGGAAATTAGAATCTGTACGTCCTATTTTCCAGTAGACGTTTCAATCATATTTGGCATTGGTCGGTTGAATGAAAAATGTGACCAAGATTCTGGTCATTGTGGCAGTTCTCACAAAACTGGAAGCGAACTGAGCGAAGCGGTTGTTTAAAATATTTTAGTTTCGAGGTGATAGATAAATAAGAAAGTTCTAAAAATATTTACGTATTTTGTTTATATATTACACATATAAAATCAAATATGCGATTGACATTTGCGTCACGCCTATTGATTGGAAAACCGTTTTAAATATAAACATATTTACTTATCATCACGCCGTTTCCCCGCGTGTTAGGTAGAGTGGATAAAGCGCCACACTCTCGCCTCGTCCACATTCATACATCGTACACTTAGATTAAAACAGACAACTCAATAAGTCATTTTTCAGTAGACTAAATAACTGTGATGTTCTTGAAATGGTGGGATAGTGTGTGTATATGTGTATGTGTGCCGCACCGCCGGTGCGGGTATGTGTGGCTATAAAGACGGCGCACACGAATGCGCGAGTCTCTTTTACCTGCAATTCATCGGCTTAATAGTTTGACCTATATTAGTGATATATCTTGTACTAAATTGTAGCTTATTGTAATAAAAGATTAATTGTTACAAAATCTATTTCTCGGACATTCACATTACGAAGTATACACTTAAGACGTACTAAGAAGTCAAGTACAATAACATTTTAGGTCATAAATGTATCCTAAAATGACATTGTTCGACAACTGGGGCTAAGTTAGTTGCGTATATGACAGAGTATCCGAATACAATAATAATTCTTGTTTTTTTGAGTTGTCTTAGTTTTGATCTAGGCGTGCGATAATCTTCTCATACAAACTCAACTATTATGGAGGCTTTTAATAGGACCAGTATCTGGTCAGCCTCCAGTATCTGGTTAACCTGGTCGTGCCAAGTCTTATGCGGACGTCCTCTATTTCTAGTGCCATCGATACTTGCGTCATATACTTTCCTTACCATTATCTCCTCATTTATCCGTTCCATATGACCAAACCACCTAAGTGATTCTTTCTTAATCTTACTCACTATACTAAAATAAGTTTTACATTCTTTCTTTACTTCTACAACGAAAGCTTCTGTTATGAAAAATATGTAGGCTAAATTAAAATAATGCTTGAATAATGTTTAATATTAAAAATAATTGGATTTTACGTGAGATCTGAATTATTACTGTTTCTAGTTTATAAAAAAAAAATTACACTGTGTTTATAGTAACCAACGCTCTCGTGGGTTGATACAAATGTGTTAAACAAGGCGAAAATGAATAGAAATTAAAATCATATCACAGTCCTTCTATCTATCTAAAGGGTATCCAGCGGAAAATTTTCAAGTTTAATATTAAATAAATTAAAAAAAACTACAATGATATTCTCATATTTTATTAATACAAAATGGAGTTTAACGATGCTGATTTTTTGTTTTATAAACAATACCGTCAATCAATTATTGCGAACACGCGAGAGCAAAGCGTCGGTTCAACGGCAGCAACTTCTTGTAGGGCCTGCGTTGTTCGAGGATTGTTGCTGTAAACTCTCGACTTAAGGTATCCCCATAAAAAAAAATCGCACGGTGTAAGGTCCGGTGACCGAGGTGCCCAGGGTATGTCTCCGTACTTGCAGATTAATTTATTGGGAAAAATTCCCCTCAATTTCTCCATTGAAACTAGCTGTGTGTGGAGTGGCCCCGTCTTGCTGAAATTGTGTTCTGTTGTTGAACCCGGAAAACAGCTGCAGTTGCGGTACCAAAAACTCGTCGATCATTCGGAAATTCATTCAGAGCAGTGACTCTCTCGCCGGTTAAAAAAATAAGGGCCTATTATCCCTCGGGCAGAAATTGCACACCACACTGTCATTTTTGGACAATGTAAACGTTTTTGATGGTGTTCCCTAAGGTTGTCGGATCATCAGAAACATCATGTTCTATTTATTAACATAGCCATCAATATGAAAATGTGCTTTGTCAGTAAACAATATATTTCCAAGTGCTCGTGCTGTTCCAAAACGTTCCAGCATCGTTCTCGCTAAGGTTTCATGTAAATAATAGTCATTTTCGTTGAAAAACTGCACGATTTGCAGTTTTTATGGGTGAAACTGTAGTTTCTTTTTCAAAATAACTTGCACTGTTGATTTTTTTATTCCAGTACAGGCTGCAATCTTCCTTATCGATTTACGCGGATTGCGCATCATTTCACGTCGAACTCGAGCCACATGTTCTGGCGTCGCTGCTGACATTGATGGTCCCGCAGGTGTTTGGTTAACCATTATCTCTTCTTGTCTGAACTTTTGTATCCAATACCAGATAAGTTGCGTGCTCAGCTCATCACTCACTCGTCGAATATTAAATTGAGTACAAAAAGCACGACGCGCATGAACCAATGAATCACTGCACTTTAAATATTGCTCAACCGCGAACGCGCGGTGCGCTCCCGACCAGTGACTCATTGCGACTGGCGAATCCGTAAATCACGCGCGTCGAACAATACCCCTCCCACTTACCTCACCCTGATGGTTTACGAGCAATTACAATTTAATCTTGAAATTATTTCGCTGGGCACCCTTTATATATTATATATGAAATTTAACGACCCTCTGTCTGTTCTTTATACAAACCCCCCTTGACCGATTTAAACTAAATTTTGCATATATATCTCTGTGCAAAACATAGGCACCCTCTTCCCTCCCCATGACTATCCCACCCTCTTTCCGAGACATAAACGTGTATTAAATTGAATACCACCCATTACAAATTTTGCGTAGTTACTCTTTAGAATCCTGCGTAAAAAATAGACACCTTCCCCCTGGCCACCGCACCCTACCATCGATATGTGTTTTATATTGAATGGCATCCACCCTAAATTAAGTTGCACTCTAGAATACTGAAGGAAATAAAGTAACTCCACCCCTTTCCCCTGGATATTACATCCCACCCATTAGCTCCATCCCTCAATATTGGGCAGGTACTATTTCATAAAATAACATCATAACATCATAATAATAAATAATATTTATGTTGGTTGGATAAATAATTACAATTTATTCGACACACAAAGCTAGTGGATATTATCCACTTTATAAAATACGAATAAACATTTATTGCATACCAATTATAAAGCCCGCAATACTAATTATTTCGCATATTTTCTTTTGTTCACCAAAAACGACATTTGTATGAAATATTATTTCGGAGATTTTCTTTTTCATAAACAAAACTACGCTGATTCTGGATAATATACTTATTATACATATTATTTTCAAATAAAGTAAACACGTTGTGGCTTGACATTATAATTAAACAATATAATGTTTAGTTTTAAACCACTCAAAACAACCTTCTAAACATACTTTTAATATGAATACAGGGGGTACAAGTGTTACATAAAATGGAATAGATTTATGCCTTAACACATACTCTGCGGTGGTGAGTCAGATTTGACCCTGGTGTTTGTAAAAATATGAAATACTCTACAAATATTCCTTCTAGATAATCTTTTATTAAATCACCAAATAATTTAAGATACAAATAAATGTTATCGGACGAGATTCAAATGAGTTATTGATAAAAATATGAAAAAAACGCTCAAAAATCAGTCGCTTTTATGGGATTGAAACTTAGCGCTTTCACAGAAATTGATATTGTCAACATTTTGAGCGGGTAGACAAAAGATACCAGGTATGCGTCCATGTATTTGTTTTGACTTATTTTAGACAATAGCAGTAATATAACTATTTGAAGGGCATTGTGCCTACCTGTAAGTTTTATAACACTACCTGTTCGGGTTCCGACGAGAAGATTACATGCTCAGTGGATGTTTGTATTTTGGCTGTGCAGGGCGTCTGTTGATGCATGAGAATATGCACATTATTCGTAATATTTTTTAATTTTTATCTATCTAATTAACACCTAATTACGTTTTAGTGTTCAAATAAACGCAACACACCGGAATATCATTATTTGACATGGTTAATACTTTGTAGTACAATTTAGTAAAAATCGACACATCTCGCGGAAAGATGTTAACATCGCTGAATTTCAGGCAGCATGTAATTAATCCAGCCTGTAAGAGGATTGAACGCTTGATAGAGTAAGCCGGTAGGATTGTGCGGAATGAAGAATAGCTCACTTGTTAGATCATCACAGGCTGTGCAAAATGTAGTGTATGTATGAAAAGAAACGACCGGAAAATACTAGTATCTTGGTATCCGGCGCTACAAAACCAGTCGAATCAAAGATTTCGCAAACGTACACATAACACAACATCCTATCACTGACACAATATTATTACGAAACACAGACACTTGATTTCGGCACGGTATTACAAGCCAATACTTAACCACAATACTAGTACTCATTCGTCGCATCAGCGATATCACGACGACGTAATGGAATACAGTTCGCAGAAACACTGTAGAATAGCCCCGAAACTTTCAGACTGTGAAACTTACGCACTACAGGCTAAGACGAGCACTTGACGGCAAACTTGAGGAAGTGAAGTTGACTTGGACCTGAACGCTCTCAAAATAACAGAGCGTCCTCCACGGCAACTAATCCCGATAATTAAAGTTCGCAAACGTTCAAATGAAAATAATTATCTTTCCACCGTTTCTCATTGCTGACAATTTAGGCGTTAATGGCTAATAGTCTAAACAGTCCATTGTTCATACTCAGGATGAGAACTGTGTTTGCTCTTCGGTCCAGATCAGATTGAGCCGACAATTAGCCGCGATCCACAATCGAGTTGTATTAGCTTTCTCCGCGGAGCGAATCGGAGATAGCGCAGTTTAGCGCCGGCCCCCCCGTGCAACAATGCGGGCCAATGGAACGAGGAAATTTCAACACCATATTTTAAGACGACAACGCGGAGGAAAGGGATAAGTCATGGTTGTATTCAACTGTCGCGAGTTCTTTCTCACGGTCAGACAATAAATTCTATGAATCGAGATACACGCGTATTTCAGTCTCGGTTTGATATCAAAAGTCTGTTAAATTTGGGTTATTCGTAGAATGGTTTATGCACGTGTCTCGGATATGGTGACCTGTCGTAAATCTGTTTCATCTGGTGTCATCATCTCGAACCGTCGCTCAAAGAAGAGGAAATGAAGTAGTTAAAAGGTTGCGAGTGCAGGGAAAGAATAAAATCCAATTTTTAGGTAGATTTAGATAGAAATACTATCATACCTATTATAGAAGGTTCCATGAGGCAATTTAGGTGACTGTCTGGAAGAAGACTGGGGCAGAATGTCGGTGAAGAACACTTATGGAAGAGGCCAAAACCCATCTTGAGATGTAGTGCCATTGGAGAAGAAGATTTTCTTGGATCAAGGCCACGCTGGGATGAGCTGGTAGTCAAGCCACGATTGAACAAGATTCAAAATGCTATCCATGATACTTTTAGGATGACTCTGACTAGTATGGACGCGCAATGCATGAGGAAGATCACAAGATTAAAAAAATAATGAGTATCGAGACCGACAGAAGAAGATCGAGAAGACCTTGAACTTGACCAAGGATTCTGAAACTTGATTTCGATCAAACGTATGAAAAATTAACTTATTAAATAAAATAACAATAACTTTGTATGAAACCACGAAAATTTATTATACGTCTTCTTCTATTCTTAATAATCAAATTATTTTTTATCCATTTGACCCATATTAGGTATGTTTCCTTTAAAATCAATTTAAAATCCATCAACACTGTATTTTCTCATCCCTTAATATTCCGTTTATCTGTATATGTATTCTGTCACCCTTGACGTTCTATTTAACTATATATGTATTCTGTCTCTCTCTTTCACATTTTATGTATTCTATCTTCCTTTTTATGTATATATAAGTGCACTCTTTTTGTATTTATGATCAGTTTCAAATGCGTCCTGATGAAGTTTGAGATAAGCGAAACCGGTTGACGTATAATAAATTTCGTAGTTTCATACAATATATAAAATATATAAAAAACAAAATTAACTTCGAAAATTTCTCCACTAAGGTCGTTATTTAGCCTTATCTGCCATCTTATTTCAAAAGTACCTACAAGGTACTTCTTCTTTATCTTTGCCTCCCATGACCGCCGATCCAGTGCGGTTCTCCTCCGACACAAGTCACCAGTTCTCTTAACATCGTCGTCCAGCGCAATTGTGAGGTCCACCACTTTTTTGCCCAGCAATGAACACCACTACAGCATTTCCGCATACCACCAATCATCAGTCAGTCTGGTGGATGGTATCACAAAACGGAAAATACCTTCCATTCACACGCAGACTAAATGTACCCGATCGTTACGACCTGTACCGGAAGGGATGTTTAAACATAAGTCGCGATGGTGTTTCTCGGGGCTGTTTTCCTTGAGACATTTCTTAAACTATAGCTGTCCAAGATTCACAATCTTTGGCAAGGCAAATGAGCATCCTGATTAGGGCTTGCAATTTACCGTCAAATTGCAATTATCGGTAAACGGTAAATAATTCTTCCCTTTACCGGTTTATCGGTTATTTACCGGTAAACAAAAAAAAATAGACGTAGATTACATGATTAAAGTATAACTATATGCGACTACCTTTACTAAAAACGGTATCCTAGATTAAAACCTAAATAATTTCAAATACGTTTCATGTAAAAAATGTCATAAATACTTACATATGTATATGAAGTCCTTTTTGTTTTTACTGAGATATGGTAATGGGAGATCAGATAATCATTTATGTATATGCCACATCGAGCTTGGTTCATTTGAATTATGACTGTATAACCTTTGGTTTACCTGTCTGTGAGGAGTTAATATTATTAACTTATTAGTTTATCCATTAACTTATTGGTGTATGTAAAACATACATTAGGTGTACGAATACATACTTTCTATACACCTAATATAAATTCGCAATTAAAATAAAATAAAATAGTATTACAACTGAATGTATTTATAAAAAAAAAAATGAATTAAAAAAATTAATTAGAAAGATATCCATATAAAATCAATTTTATTGAAAAATATTGTTGTTGCGCTATAGGGATTCGAACCTGGATCTCTTTCCAAACCGGGGAAGGTGCATTATGCAACTATGCTATGGCGACGATATTTTTAGCGACAAATTTTCGAACCTACATGTTACCTTTTTGATATTAATACATTTAATCGTTTCATTATTTGAAAGAGCCATCTACCTTATTTTTACGGAATCTCAAATACCTAATCTGATAGCAGACGCCAGAATCATCAGTTCATTTTTATTAATTTTTGGACACATTGATACAACTTTATTATTAGAACATATTTTTATTGTGAAGTTATTGTGTTCTCCTAATAAAAAAAAAAAACTTTCGTTATATCCTATCCTTGATTCGTGGTAAAATAATTTCCGACAATTACCTATGGTGCGTTTTGGTTGTTTACCGGTAAACCGGTACTGCAAGCCCTAATCCCGATACTTCTAAAACATTTCTCACTACGTGATATTCTTCAAATCTTCATATCTTCTGCTAGCAACATAGTCAGACGTACGGTGTGGTTTTAATTCCAGCTTACTGCATTGTGGATAAATTTTCCCTGCGGTCTTTTGAGGGAAATCGAAGAAATCTTCAGAATCACCACATTTTGTCGTCTATCCCTAATGTACTTATCTATAATCGCAGCCATTGTGAAATCAAACTTTTCCAAACATATATCGCGATGCGCCGCTCTTACGTAGCGTGACGAACACCAATTGCACTAAACCTGCATATAAAGATTACCCAGTCTATCAGAGCGAGACTGTTTATGACTCAACGATATCTTTTTAGTAGAATATTTATTCAGTACAATTTATCACAAATACTGCGTAAGAAAATTTTGTAACATTTTTATAATTTCGTTTATTTTATGTTTTAGTTTCACTTTTATCGTCACCGGGATCGTTACCCCCTAAACCTTTTACAAACCAAGTAGATTTCGAGGATCGATTCTGGTACCTATCACATGCTAACCCAGTGTGCTCGAATAGCTCTCGTATTCAATTTCATTAAAAAAATAATAAAGACTGTTTTTTTAGAGGTATAGAACATTAAAATGAAATAAAACACATACAAATCGCGGTATTGGCTGTACTGGGAAGATAATTTTATACCATTAGTGTTTAAATATGATTTGGTGCGTATGGGCGCCTCGGCCGACTCAAATAAAGCACAATCTAGAAGTTCAATTTTCGACCACTTTTTGAAACAGCTGTAGCTGTAATATTAGATTCAAAGTCGTTTATCGTCTCTGGTTTATCGGCGTAGACTAGCCAATTCACATATCCCCACAGAAAATAATCCAAAGGTGTTAAATCACACTATCTTGGAGGCCAATCCACAGGTCCATTACGCGAAATTATGCGCTCATCGAATGTTCCTTTCAATAAATAGATTGCGGCGCGCCGTCTTGTTGAAACCACAGCTCTTCCACATTAATGCCAATCAATTGGGGAAAGAAAAAGTCAGTAATCTTGGATCTATTACTGTGCAAGATGGCAAATCGATTCATTCGGGTCCTCCTCAATACTACACTCCACTGCAGCAACAGCTTCTTCGGTGCGCACTGTACGACGTCTCTGCCGACTCGTATTATCAATTAGCGTGGTGCGAAAACGATCCATGGTTATTCGAATTACTCGCTCGGATGGACGATAATGTCGACTGTAAAATGAACGCGGCGCACGGTAAGTTTCGCGAACTGAACCACGATTTTCGAAATAAATTTTCACAATTTGCGAGCCTTGTTCTGGCGTAAGTCTATTCATGGTGAAATGGCGAATCAAACTGAGCACAAATCTCCTATCAGCTGTCAAATTAACTGTTGAATTTTGTAACAAGCCATTTATTAATAAATAAATTAAGATAACCGCTGTTTTAGATCTTAAGTCAGGGGGTTATACGATATATTTTTTCGAAACATCAATCTAGTAGTTGTAATCATCTGATTAACTGATTTTTTTTAAATACGAGTTATCATTTAGAAATCATCGCATTTTGAGTTAACAGATTCATCAGAAATTTTCAACCAACTACCAGAAGTTTAAATAAAACTCACATTTAAATAAAAATCAAATTAGATTTACGAGAATCGCTTAGGTGGTTTGGTCATACGCCAACAGTACACACAAGGTATAGAGTACTGTAATGTTACAACATAATCACATTAATATATTATTCAAACTACACTGTATCATTAGAAGTATTCGTTTGAATCAACATTCACATTCGCGAGAACTTGTAATGATATAACTAATAAACTACGACATACATATATACATGGTATCACGAAATTTGTATAGTCAGACATAATATAATTTAATAAATTTGTATAGTCAGACCTACAGTATAATTTTTTTGATGGTCAGTTTTCGTGAAAATCCTAGAAAACAAGCGATCATTTTATAATTAACTTTCTAAATAAAAAGTCCACATATTCAATACCATTTCTAAACCAAAATTATTTTGGTTCCCTTAGGAAATTTTGTCCGAACTTTCACGGATCCTGAATCTGAATATTACTAAATTTCGTACAATATCTAAAAAACCCACGATTTTTTAGTGAAAAGGAGAAAAATTTTATACTAAAAAAGAACAATTTTTCTTGTATTCTATTCGGTTGTTCGTTCAATTCACACAATTAATTTTCTTCTTCCAGTGTTTCTTTCAAAAATACTGGATGTGTCGCAAACATCTAAATCATCGTCCATTAAAAATAAATTTAATTCCCTTTTCAAGACGCTCAGCTTTCGTTTTAGGAAGGTCCAAGTCATGATGTTCCAATCAGACGATTCAATAATTGAACTGTGGTTCTTCAGTTGGACTTGAACTTGCACATGAACGCGCCAGGCGCGCTGGCGAATCCGCGAGAGTGATTATATCGACTTAAGTATTTAAATTTTAACAATATGAATTTAAGAAGTTTAAAGTCATCTTTTGCTAAAAATCGTAATTTTTTCCCAACAGTTTTTTTTTTGTGCGTTTAGTAATAATCAGTGCAATCAGTAAAACTGGTAAAACTTTGCGACGAACAATAATTCTCATACGTATCGACCTTCGTACGTAATCTATATTATTCTAAATCCAAGTTTGGTTTTGAGCAAAATTAGCCTATAACTAACGTAGTAAATATTGTCGTAAAATACCTTCTATTATTGAAGTAAGCTTCGTTAGCAGCACTGTCGGCGAACAGTGTTCGTAGCGACAATTTGTTGAACACAGATTTAGAGCATTGCTGTGATGGGACGAAAAATTCACTAAATCAGGAAAAAACTCAAATATAACTGATAATGATCCAAAAAAAGAATCGGTAGTATGTGAAAATAAAAAAAAACACTGTTTCAAGAAACACCAAGAGACGCGCATATAGGAGTGAACAGATTATGGTCAACTGAGAATTGGTAGCGCGTTGATAATGGTTAGCAAGATAGTCGGTTCAAAATAGAGGACAGTGTCACCATTGACACAGGAAGTCGCACGCATTGTTCTGATAACGACCAGAAAGGAGAGTGAGTGGCATTATAGGGTCACCAGTCACCGGCAGCCGAATACTTGACGGCAATCACAGTTATCACTGTTTGAATTTCTCACGGTAATCCTATTGTGTACCTCACTGTCACTTGTTCACTGTTAAGCCTTAATGATCCTATTAGAAGTCTTTTAATGTCTACTTTTTCCAAATCAAATCATGTACGCGTTAGTTTTTGCAGTGTGTAAATTACATTTCTTTTTCTGTCTTTTCCAGTGATTCCCAAACATACTTATTTATGTCGTTGAATCAATTCAATGTTCAAAGACACAAGTAAATGCCTGAGTAAATAAAATGAATAAATTAGGAGTTAAGGAAAAGATGAGGTAGGAGGATAAAGCTGAGGTTGCCGTGAACTAACTTACGAGAAAATGGACAGATGAGATGAAAAATGAGAAGAGGCATCAAACTTATTTACTTAGAGAGCGTCACACTCTTCTGTCCTGACACACAATTCTCGCCTCATCTACATTCATACAAGCTCGACGATTATCGAGGCTTCTAACAGGACCATCCTCCAGTTTACCCGGTTTACCTGATCGTCCAAGTCTTCTGCGGACGTTCTCTACTCTTGGTGCCATCAACCCTTGCGTCGCATATCTTTCTTACAATTCTCTCTTCATTCATCCGTTCCATATGACCAAACCGCCGAAGTGATCGTTTCTTAATCTTACTTACTATATTAAGATCAGTTTTACATTCTGTCCTCATTTCTTCATTATTTACTCCGCATTTCTCTCCTCTCATTTCCACTTTCTTAATCTACTTTCGTTCCTCTTCTGCCAGCTCCAGGACTCACTTCCATACATCAGTGTCAGTACTAGGACTCCATTGTGAACCGCTAGTCTTGCCTCAGTTGACTAGTTCACATTAGCTATAATTCCATTCAAAGCGCCGTTCACTTTATTCCCTGCAGTCACCCTCCTTTCAATATCTTTCTCCGTCTTTTTATTTCTATCGAACATACTTCCCAAATACACAAACTTATCAAACAAGCTATCAAAACAATGTCGGTTGTCTTTCTAGTTGAACAGATCCTTTAAAGAGTCCTTCAATATATCGTACTGCTGAAGAATGAAATGGAAAATATTCTGGGTACACCTTTAGAATGAAGAAGACCTGTAAGTGTAGCGCAACCCAGGGACCAGACTTGCGGAGGTACATCACGGGTCGTGTCTCATCTGAATGAGGCTCCTGTATGTCAAAACTGATAGAAAGGAAGAAGGAAAGAAGAAGACAAAAGCTGAATGTAACACAGTGAGCAGAAATAATAAAGAAACTGTATGATCATGTGACACGGATGATTTTGGAGAATGCGCGGTAAGAAAGGGAACATTAGCGAAAGACCCGGCGTGACCAGGTAATGTATCTATACTTAACAAGTGTTCTTAGCACGTTGACGTGCAAATCTGCTTTCTCTACCTGTTTACGCGCCTTGTTACTTCGATTGGCACCACTGGGTTTCGTGGTTTATAATAATGTACACATGTGTGTGAGTATTGCCGCCCTTTTTTCGGAAGCCAGGAAGACGGTAACCGACAGGGGTCGTTCTTATTACATTCCGTGCTTCGACTAGTCCAGCGGTCCAAATAAACCACCAGTGCGCGCTTCGGTCGGTCGATATCTAAAGAAGACAACTCAGCTAAAAGAACGACAACTTCGGACCAGAAAGACAGCACAATGAAAGAGGTTAGTGCAGTTCGTATATCATGTGTGCTTATTGTTAATCGGAAACCTGGGAACTAGCTATCGAAGGCATTTACATAAACACTTACAACCTACGTAAAATAATATGATGTTAGTGACGTGCGTGTTTTGTTTAGAGGCCATATTGACTGTCCCAGCCGATTAGAATTAATATCTCTCCACATACAGTCTAGATCGACCCGGCAGTCCGCACTCTTCCACATTCCCAGAAATAGAACATCTTACACACAAAATTCATTTATTCACCGGTCATGCAAATACCATAATGAGAAATTTACAGAAATTGACTTTTTCGGCGAGCTTGTATGACAAGATGTGATGAGGCGAGAATTGTATGTCAGGACAGAAGAGTGTGGCGCTCTATCCTCTCTGCCTACCCCCACGGGGAAACGGCGTGATGGTAAGTAAGTAAGTAAGTAAGACTTTTTCAACATTAGCCCTACAACGCTTAAAGGTTTATTTTTATGAACCACCACAATCTCAATTTTGGCAAATCATTCTACCTGTAAATACATCTTGCTCTCCCTTTACCGCAACAATAGTTGCAACCTCCCCCCGCCATTCCTCCTTCATTTTTTATTTTTATTTATCTTCTGCACCTAAACATTTCTGTCGATTTTCATAAATAGTATCTTAGTGTTAAATGTTAAATATTTATTATGATAGTTATATAAAGTTTACACTGTCAAAATCTCTCAATAAAAAAAATAAAAATTGGATTTAATGGATTTAGATTGGTTGGAGATTGTGCAAGCGTTTATTTGTTGAAATCCCATGAACGTGATAATTTTGTATGACACGCCAAGCCACAAGCGTGATGATACGCATTTTTCTACCTTGCAGGGAGGTTTTGGGGTCGTGCATTTGAAATCATATTATAATTACATATTTTTTACAGACGCTTTAGTTCAATTCACTTCAAGTCTGTGCAAATATGTGGAGAACTACGTCATAATACGGTTAATTTAGTTAGAAATTTGATGTGGCATGAATTCGATAAAAAAAATCTTCCAACCGGTATTCATTATATCGCAATATTTTCGAATTACATTATTTCAAGCGTGCAAATACAAAACTCGTGCATAATTCATGAATTCTCGAAATCCCATAAGAACAATCGCACGATATTCGGTCGTCTCAAAGAAAATGGTCTGTTTTTGAAATTTCATTTTTTGCTCGCATTTCTCTTTCGCGAAAACCGTTTGCACACTCATAAATAGTTAAATAGCTCGCGGGGAACAGGCCAGCGGAGGAAATGGCGTAATGAAGGAATAACAGCAGATTCCGCATTGAGACGATAAGCATATGAGAAATACCGCGAGCGACTGGATAGGGTCGGCCCCGTATGTCGGATGTTTTCGCTAGACACGACATTCGAGTTAGGTAGCGACTATTCATTTTCTTCACGTTTTTGTGGCTCGACAACACTATAAAAAGATCGTTTACATTGGACGGGAGCCACGCGACAGAATGTAAGTAATATTGGCGCAGACACGTTTACTTCATGCAGTCGAAGGACTAGTGATGAACTCAAAATCACTGATATCTTTGAGTCACACTCACTATCAGTGATTAAATATCTGGGATTAACGTGAATCGTGATTTAATTTTTTTTTGTTAAATTTTTTATTGATTTGATTATCACTTAAATCAGTGCCATCTATCAGATTTTTCGTAATTTTATCAGCGTCATCTAGTAGATTCTGCCAAAACGTTTTAAGCATATTTGCTGAGAATTTGACCCGAAAAATAAATTTACATTTTTTAAAGCATTCTATATGTGAAGTTATTTAATTATGTTTTATTATTTCGCGTATTGTGATATCGTGTGGCGCATGCGCATTAGTAATGAAACTGTGATCACAGTCACAGTTTTCAATCACCAAAAGCAGCCAGTCCACAATATTGAAAAAAAAGAGATATTTTTTTATCGGTCGCAGTGAAGTCAATTCTATACATATGTAACTGAGACATTATATACAAGATACGATTGATGGTATGTACTTTTTGTCGTAAAACGAGGGCTACGACAGAGCGCATACTGCCGTCTAGACGACAAAACTTGGGTGCCTCACCAAACACTAAATTAATACTAAACCATGACCACTCATAGCCACAGTAGCGATCGCGCATTATAGCCCGTGTCCACAGATGAGACATTTGTCACGAGACTTTTGGAGACAATTATCGGCTTTCGTAGTCCACCGTGTATTACCACCAAGTCTCAGCGATTCGAGCCACAAAATTCATCCGAAGTGACGTTGCAGTGATGGCGAACCCAAGACACGGCACAGCGTTTTGAGCGACACGCCAGCGTTAACTTAATATCATAGTTACCAAAGAACGCGTGTCCCGCCACCAGACATCTACCCGACAACAATGTTCAAATTTATCACAACATTACATATGTATCAATCTCTTCTGGGTCTCAATTAGTGTAATAAGCAATTAATTAATTTTTAAATTGATTAATTAACATTGTTTTTAACCACTTAATAAATTAATTATTTTAACGTACCGACCGGTTTCGGAAAAAACCATTTCCTCCATCGGGATGTTAAATTAACTAACTAAAACCATATGTCACATGTAGTGGTCGGGAGCCCGACTTGTGGATGCCCTGTGGTGGAACAGACGCCTGAGAACGTTTTATATAAGGAATTCATTCGAGTATGGGTGACTCGTTGGAGTTATTTAGGTGCCTACATCTCACTCTCTGCGTCTCGTGTTTTGCAACTCCGTTAGTCTGTCCGTGTAAGTGTAACTCAATCCATTTTGCGTCTCGTCCACTGTCCCTCCTTTGGGAATATTTTTGATGAATGGATCCCTGAGTGTCTGCCTTAAACTACTGCACCTTAACTTTCCATCTGTATGTAAAACTATATTCTGTGGATTTATGTTATATGATATTTTATGAATAAAGAGACAGCACTTAAGGGAGGACTGGAAGGTCTACATTTTAAATCTTATTTTCTAATAACTACATTGTACGATTGTCCCATGACAAAATGGATTACTGAATTTTCTATTTGTCGAAAAATTTAATGACAGTTAAGAGGAGCTGCGCGTATTTATGTTATTTTTAACGTAGTTCAAATATGTCAACCCCTGCGGGGATTTTTAAATTCACATTAATATTTGTCCGCTCTCTAGATTCATATATGACGGGCGCTGATTGGTCGCGTGTCTGACGGCCATCGGCGTGAGAATCGCATCAGCTGCTTGTCAACAGTAAAACCTATCGGGACAAAATGGCACACTGTTCTATTCATTATTCAATACCGCCTCTTCAACGTGGCCGAAGTACTCTGTTTCAATCAGATTATTCAAACATTATAAAGCACTAAAATTTATTTGTATGTATTTATGGTAACACTTTACCACTATTTAGTAATTCAGAATGAAGCATTATGATTTATAACGTATGATTATTTTTTTGTAAATGGCGATAAAACATTTTTTCCGTTTGTAAAATAGATTAATTCTATATCGGAAGGGTGATGTTAATTGAAAATATGATTACTAAATATTGAAAATACAATTGTAGTTATGTACAAAACGTATAAGCACAATGGGCTACTACTATCAGTGGCGTGCTGTGTATACAAGGAAAAAAGCTGTCCATTACTAAAAATTATGAGAAACAAATATAAATTAAATTTTACAATTAGCGCCATCTGTGTACCAGTAGAGACTTTAATGGCTTAGTTCTAAATACTACCACGACAACTCACCGCTTTGTATTCGCCGTATCGAGCTATTCACATTACTCAGTTTTGTCTTTAAGCTAGTGAATTACTCGAGTCATAAAATGACTTATTTACTGAATTAAAAATTTCTTTCGGTTGATCCGTTTTGCATGGTTTTAACCTACGCTGTTTTTTAACAGAATAACATTAGAAAGGCTTACAACTGCATGCTATTCATTGAAGTGTCCTACTTCCTCTTTTACTAATTCGCGAATTTTACTATCTTACTGTTTTTAACGTGTTGATTTCACGATTATTCTTTAAATTTCTTTCTATTTCCTACGTTAACCATTATTAGAAATAATCATTTCCTTTAGTTATTACGTGAAGGATTTTCAAACAGTAAATTAATCATGTTCAGTCATACAAAGTGTTTATATGGGTAAGAAGGTATTATTAAATATCGGAATACATTTAATAAAAAAGAATTGATAATTCTGGCGTCTGCAGTCGGTTTACTCAAAGGTATTTGAGATTCTGTAAAAATAATGTAGATGGCTTTCAAATAATGGAACGACAGGTGTATTAATTTGAAAAATGTAACATATAGGTTCGAAAATTTGTCAAGAAAAATACTGGCGTTATAGCACAAAGGTAGTGCACTTCCCCGGATTGGAAATAGAGATCCAGGTTCGAATCCCGGTGACGCAAAAACAATATTTTTCGACAAAATTGATTTTATATGTATATATTTATAATTAATACATTAATTTAGTATTTAAGAAGGTATTATTTTACGTTAAAACTGAAACTTCAAAATCACTATTAATAGTACTTTAAAATTACAAATAAATAGATGGTAGGATCGTATAAACGACGAATTTATTTTGTCTAAATAAGTTGGTTAAACGAAAGTACACAGTAAAAATAAAAAATACATCTACCGGTTTCGAAAAATATCATTTCTTCTTCAGGATATCAATAACTAATCAAAAATATAAGTTATTGTTTCTTTAACAGAATCCATTTTTAAAAAAACAATAATTATTTTAAAAATTAATTTAGTACGTAACTTAAATTTTTACTTGAATAATTTATAGGAAAAATTTTTAGAACAGGACTTCAGTAAAATTTAGTTGGTTGTTTATAATTTTCTGATTAGTTTTACACGCTTTATTTATCTCCAACGATTCCAAATTATTTAATTTATGACCAATACCGTTTACATGCAAAATTGAAAATCCCAATTTTTTATGAAAACTATGACCATTTTCTATCAAATGATTAGAAAATTCTGAAAACCCAATATTGTTCAAGCATCTCAAATGCTCCTTTACTCTTATATTAAAATTTTGGCCCATCTTACCAATATAATATGCAGCAACTAAGTTTATAGACACCTGAATTGTTAAATTTATCGTTTTTGTTTTCAGAATTTATGAGTAAATTTCGTATATTATTATTTGTATAAAATGCCGGTCTAATGTTTCGTGGTAGGTGTTTAGATATTTGTTTCGAAAATGTATTTATGTATAAAATCCTACGCCAATAATCATTATTATCATCATGTGTGATTTATATAAAAATTAACCATTATATTCTTTAATTTATATTAAAAAATAGTGTCTATTAAACTTGTATTTTACTCCTCATTAACTGTTATTTTTTTTTACTTGTATTAAATTCAGTATTGAAATTGGGTGTTGAAGTATGAATATAGACTAAACGATGTTGGTTATAAATTAAATCATTAATAAATATTGATAATTGATAAATAAAGCGTGTAAAACTAATCATAAAATTATAAACAACCAACTAAATTTAACCACAAGTCCCATTCTAAATTTTTTTCCTAAAAATTATTGTTTTTTAAAAACAGATTCTGTTAAAAAAAACAATAACATGTGTTTTTTATTAGTTGTTGACATCCTGAAGAATAAAATGATATTTTTCGAAACCGGTAGATGTAGATGACTAATGAAGTGGTTAATAAAACAAAGTTAAAAATAATAAATAATAACTTCTCCGAGTTCACGAATCAATTCGTTGAAAATATATTTTTTTAGATACAAACTTAATACATACAAATATTTTTAGATACTTATACAGGGTATAAGAAGCGGCGTGCACTAGGCATGGACTTAGGTTATGCTGCTAATATCGATGGTGTAAAAGCGGTGGGTATTATCATTAGAGGTTGTGTTCATCATTCATGTTTGCATGTTTTAGTGTCAGTGTACCTGTGTGAGTGTGAATTATTATTATTATAATTATTGAGAATTTTTTCAAGTTATTAACTAAAGGAGTTAAAATGTGTTACAATATAAAATAATACCACGTTTAAGTGTATTGGAACGCATACGGTCAAGTCCGCTTCAATGACACACTAGCGGCGTTTTGCAACACGTCTGTTAAAGCGAAGACGTGTATTCGGAACTCCGCGCGGTGCGAGACTTGCGTTAAGTTCGTATACGTCTGGGACAGATTTTGCGAAAAAACACACGCGCAGCTTTATTTGTCAATTTTTAATTCTTCCACTAGTTATACGATTCTAGTTAACACGTTAACATGAGAACTGAATTATTTTCGTGGTAGATCTTCATACTAATACATAACACATCAAATAAATATTTAATTTAGATTTATTTTGCAAATGTTATAGTAATGGACAGATTTTTTGAGCGTATGAAGTGCAAGCCCCTGACTAAATTACGAGTCAAAAATATTCAAGGAATGTGTGCAAATTCTGCACCATGACAGAAAATATTATTAAAAAAAAAATAATAATATATAGACACGAAGCTATTTTTTAATTATATTTAACAGAAAAAATATGGAAGTATGGGTAATTACAGGACTTACGACCTGTATTCGGGTGGCTTAAGTGATCACTACATATAAATACAACGTTCACCAATTCTCACCCATCAATCTCCATAACCAGAAAATGTTTGAAAGTTGTATATATGTTAATAATGTAGTGCAACCCGAAGTGAGTTCACATAGAAGTTAGCGCTCGGAGGGAGTGTATGGGTTGTTACACAAAATTAATTGGAATTGGTCGATTCGAGTGACGTCATTGATTGATGAAACTTTAATGAATACCGAGGATGCGGGCGAAGCAAGACGCTACAATCTGGTTGGTCCACATATCACATATCTTGGTTGGTCACATATCTGCGCGATTCGAGGTTACGGCGAATCATTAAGGGCCGGTTATTGTGATAGAATTTGTCCATAGTTTTGATAATAATAAACGGCTATTACCTTTACACAGTGTACATTCCAAGGTTCGATGCAATTAATGGCTTTGTTTTGTTTGTGTTAGGCAAGGTGAGTAGATAAAAGATATTGTTTTATTACAAAAAATTCATTCAAATAGTACGGCAGTTTTTATATAGGATGTTCCAATAAAAGGTAAACAATTTGAAATTCTCACATCTCTAGCAGTGCTTTTTGGAAGTTGACACATGACAGTTATTATGCAGACAGCATGCCATTACAAAATGGAGCGTTACCTAACCTACTAAGCTGATAATTCAATTTTTAATGGCAAAATTGAAAGAAATAGACTCTGTATATGGTACACGAATACCTACACGCTGTGCGTGAAATCGTGGCCGCAGACGACACTATCTCCATCAGACGCGGTGCGCAACAACAACACCATATTACGTGGAATTTTGACGAAAGATCTTAATTTTAATGTGAATAAAATCAAATTGACCCAACAATCATAGGACCAATCGGTTACTCCTCATTGGAAGACCTCATGTAGATTCTCGTAATTTACAACAAAAAATTAGTGCGTTTTGTTGTCTATCGTGTAAGCTTACATATTAATGCCTATTATCATCTTTAGATTGCTATAATATAATATTTAACGTTACCTTAATTTTCAGATTTAATAGCATTGGAACCAATCTTGCCGCATTTGACAGATGCATCAGACAGATTTCAGAATATTAAAATATTGCACAGACGTAAAGATCAAAATTCTCGGTATATTTTTGAGTGTTTGGAATATCATCCTTTACAATATTGTGATTTTCAGAATACGTAAAAAAATGACGAAAAAATGTCTCCAATGATGACGTAACGACCGTGATGTGTGATATTATTATATTTTATGTGATGTTGATATATGCTAACAAATTTAACTGCTAAAACTGACTTTTTGTACATTCGTTTACAGGAAAGAAATCCATTTATTAAGATCGATGAGACTTGTTATTGTCAGAATTTCGCATTGCAGAAGAGCGAGGGTAGTCAACTCTATAGCCCGATAGCACACGATACTGAGAGTACAAGTTGGTATACTGTCGCCAAACCATTTGATCTGAAATGTATCATGTATGTAGACGAGTATGAAACTAGCACTAGATAGTATATCAAAAGATTAGGTTAGATTAGGTTACATCATATAAAAAGGAGGTTTAGAGAAAGGTTAGTAGTTACTTAGCAGCGAAAACAATTGAAATCAAATGAAACAGAAAGCAATTCTTCCAAAATATTGATAAAACGAGAGCCATTTCTAAAGTAAAAATAGTTTAGTAATAAACCCATAACAATTTACAGTAACATAAAAACGTGCCAAATTATGTTTCAATAAAATTTCCGTTGACGTCCAAGCATTTTTTAGACCGGAAGAAGACCTTGACGATCCTCCCCTCATTGAGCCTGTTTTTAAATCAGTTGTTGACAGTTTCACGGGGACCGTTATAGGTCTGCACGCGTTTTCCGTACAAAAATTCTTTTAATTACAGGATAATATGAAAGTTCGATGCTCCAGTCGCCACCACCCATACTTCTGCAGGTTTTTTCCGTATTTACCGTTAAAAATCAAGGCAATCGGCGGGATTAATCATAGACATGGTTAATAAAATACCACTGAAAAATGACGTCTGATGCACTAAAAACTCTGCAGGGTTACAGATGACAAGGTCCAGACAAGGTTTTTGTAAACGATTTTTACTTTAAAAAATGGCATACGTAATTACATTCGAATAGGCGCAATATTTTAGTAGATTAGAATGTTAGTTTATTCGAAGTATTAGAAAGTCACCAGCATCAAGGTCAAATGAAGAGCTTCATCGCCATTCAGACGAGCTGTGTTTGTGTTATAGATCTTACCGCCACATACAAATATGATAAATAAAAAACATGATATGTCGCCATTAGTATAAATATATTAGTTATTTTAATTGCACGACATGAGACGGAAAACTGGTTAATTAATAGAAGAACCAAGCTAAAACAATCTGCCACCATGATAAAAATTGCCCGTCGCCTCACCGTGGAGATGTATATTGATTTGGGCCAGTTTCTCCAGCTGCAACTGGGCTCGTTTACTCTGTTTCTTGGACATCTTGCTGTGCGGAGGCTGCTGCAGTTGGGCGGGCGGGGCGGAGGGCGCGGGGGCGAGGGTGCCGCCCGCCCCTGTCGAGCCGCCCTCCGCTGGCGGCACTCCTGAGTCGTGGGAAGGGAAGGAAACGATAAGAACAAAAAATAAAGAAACAAAAGTAATAAAGAAATAAAAAAAAGGAAGGTAAATAAATAAATAATTGATATTCACAAATCAACTGTGAAGTAGAAATTCAAATACGGGACATTTTGACAATCTTGTAAAGATTCTTAACATCTTATAAATTTAAAATTATTAATTAATCTACCTTCTTATTATTACGGAATCTCAAATATCTTTGAGTAATCTGATAGCAAATGCCAGAATTATCAATTCATTTTTATTAAATTTTGGACACATGGCTCTTTCAAATAACGGAACGATTAAATGTAATAATATCAAAAATGTAACATACGGGTTCGAAAATTTGTCACTAAAAATATTGTCGCTGTAGCATAGTTGGATAATGCACCTTCCCCGGTTAGGAAAGAGATCCAGGTTCGAATCCCGGTGGCGCAACAACAATATTTTTCGATAAAATTGATTTTATATCTATATCTTTCTAATTAATATATTTAAAACATTAATTACACGGGAGGTAAACATTCTGTCCAGGAAAATTATTTGCAAAATGGGTTTCCGTTGGCTGAAAACCGAAGACAACAGAAAGTTATTAATGGAAACTGACTTTTTATTTCGCGAATCTTTTAATAATGCCCAAATTTAAAAGTCAAAAGGCATTCGGCATGTGCGCCCCTTTCTCCGAAGTTTTACGAATGTCTTCGTTGATAGATGCGCGTTGCCGAAATCTCATGTGCAAACTTATATTGGCCGTACTCTGCCTACTTTTATTATTTATTATCAATTCTGATTTATTTGACACTCACAAGTTTGAAAAATACTATTTTTATTACATTCAGCCAACTTTTATCATTATTTTGCCAGTTTCAGTGTTTTTCCATACTTTAAAACGTCTGTTATTACCAAACTCTATTCTTCATTCTATCCAATTAAACACATGTGTTAATGACCTATTATTTATTATATATAACATGTCGGAGGTACTAGACGATTAATTTGTGCTATGCACGGTTTCAGGGTTCAATATCTCAATAAAAAACAGCATTAAATAAACAATACCGTCACGGCACATCAACCGACAGCGGTATGTCTAAACTATATAAATCGCCACTATTATCTGTTCAACACTACACAGATAGATAAAAATATATGAGTTGAAAGTTGTAATTATTCAGAACATAGCGCTGTGATATTTTAAATATGAATTAAATATATAAATTAGAAAGAGATATATATATATACATATATATATATAAAATCAATTTTATCGAAAAATATTGTTGTTGCACTACCGCGATTCGAACCTGGATCTCTTTCCTAACTGGGGAAGGTGCATTATCCAACTATGCTACAGCGACAAATTTTCGAACCTATATGTTACCTTTTTGATATTAATACATTTAATCGTTCCGTTATTTGAAAGAGCCATCTATCTTATTTTTACAGAATTACTTTTGAGTAATCTGATAGCAGACGCCAGAATTATAAGTAATGAATATTTGGAACAAGTAGATGGTTTGTGTATTTGGGAAGTATGTTCGATAGAAACGGAAAGGCTGAGAATGACATCGAAAGGAGGATGACGGCAGGGAATAAAGTGAACGGCGCTTTGAATGGAATTATATTTAACGGGAATTTGTCAACCGAGGCAAGACTAGCGGTGCACAATAGAATCCTGGTACAGACACTGATGTGTGGAAGTTAGGTCTGGAACGAAAGTAGACTGAATGAAGTGGAAATTAGATCACTTAGGCGTATATGTGCAAATCTATTTATGACAGATTAAAGAATGAAGAAAAAAGGAAAAAATGTAAAGCCCATGTTATTAAGAAAGGATCACTTAGGTGGTTTGGTCATATGGAACAGATGATTGAGGAGACAATGGTAAGAAAGATACATGACACAAGTGTTGATGGCATCAAAAATAAAGGAAGTCCGCGGAAGACTTGGCACGACCGGGTAGGATGGTTCTGTTAGAAGCCTCAACAATCGGCGAGGTTGTATGAGAAGATGTATGAATGTGGACGAGACGAGAATTGTGTGTCAGGACAGAGGAATGTGGCGCTCTATCCTCTCTGTCTGCACCATCAAATAATTGGCGTGCCGAAATATGCGAAAATAAATTAATCAAATTATTGAATTTATATTTTCTGAATCGAGCCCTTTTTCGGAAGATTTTGAAAACTTCTCAAGGTAAGGTGTCACCACCCGTCTCGCCTTCAATCTGGCAACCGTGTAATAGGGTCAGAAATGTCAGATAAAGAGGTAAGGTATTCATTCACAAGAGCCCAGGAAAACGTACAGAGAATATTCTGAATGGCTGTGAAAACATGAAATCTTATTTGAATTTGTACTTGTGTGCCGAGTTAGGTAATATTTTTTAGTTAAATAAAGTACTTGTAGGTGTCGAGGGCTCGAAAGAAATGTTAAAAGCGGTGCAGTTTGATTTGATCAAAACAGCGGTGATTTTAATACTTTCAGTGACAGGTGGGGGAGAAAATAAAAACAAATAAATCCAAATCGAAGCTTTAAATAGTTTCAACAATTAAAACTACTTTAAAATACTAATTAGAAAGATATATACATATAAAATCAATTTTATCGAAAAACATTGTTGTTGCACTACTGGGATACGAATCTGAATCTCTTTTCCAATCCGGGGAAGATGCATTACCACCATGCTACAGTGACACACATTTCATTTTACGGAATCTCAAATACCTTTGATAGGAGACGCCAAAATTAACAATTCATTTTTATAAAATTTTGGACACATTGAGGAGAACACATTCTTATTGTGATGTAATTATTATTCATTATTAATTGTTAATTTTGGCGTCTTCTAGATACCGTAAAAATAATGGAACGATAGATGTATCAATTTTAAAAGTGTAACATGTAGGTTCGAAAATTTGTCGTCAATGTACTGTGTGTCGTAGCATAATCGGTTAATGCACGACCCCTTAATTGGAAGAGATCCGGGTTCGAATCCCGGTAGCGCAACAACAATATTATTCGATAAAATTGATTTTATGTGTGTATATCTTTCTAATTACATATCTAATTATATCTTTCTAATACATTTAATTAGTATGTAAGATGTCAAATTCCCCACGTCGCGTAAAAAAATCACCCTGGTTCCGAAAACCCCTTCACGTCGGGCTGCTAGTGAACGGTCCTCCCCCTACGCCTCTCGACTCGCTGAAATATAGCCTTAATCAGAGCAGCTTCACAGTTTCACATTTACCTGGAAGGGTTGGGAACAGGGCGCGGATGGGTCTCTCGAATGTTCCAAAGACGACCGGTATTGAATTACTGATAGTTTATTAGCAGGGCGTGAACAGCGGCCGGCTAATGAGGATAGTATATAAAAAACCACAGTTGAAGTCGTTTAATACGAAACCACGGGATACAGAAATATTTTTTCACGTTAAGCGAATTTCATACCAAAAGAAATCCGATAGATAATCCGGATAATGTTTATGCAGTGGTAAGGGTAGTGTGCGGCAAGCGGCATCCGTGTATCTATTGTTTATTATCAACTAACGGCCTAGTGAAAAAAAAATTAGATATGTGGTAACGACGTGACGATTATTTTAGGTAGATTATTTTATGCGAAATCTTATCATATTGAGTAATGATGAACTCAAAATCACGAATCGTGAATCAATCAGTGATATATTTGAGTCACACTCACTACCAGTGATTGAACATCTGGGAATATCGTGATTCGTGATTCATTTTATTTATATTCCGATGTGAACCGTGATTCGGCGCATGTGCACATGAAATAAAAATATTCATGATGGAATGACCTTACAATTCGTGATAAACGCTATCTAATAGATTACACCAAAACATTTTACGCATTTGACCCGAAAAATAAACTTACATTTTTAATGGTTTTCATTCTCTTTGTAATGATATTAAAATATATATAAGCGCTAGAATATGTTTTTTTACGCAAATGAAGTGTAAATAATATAAGCAAATGAAGTGTGAATAATATAACAAAATTATGTTTTTTTATTTATTAATTTATTTCGTGTATTGTGATATCGTGTATTAGTAATGAAACTGTGATCACAGTCGCAGTTTTCAATCACTGATATTATAGAATATCAATCACAATTACACCAGTGAGTCAAGAATAACATTTTTTTCTCATTACTACTGTTGAGCGTTTTTGTTTCATGTTAAAAGAAAATAAATGTATGAAATAACAGAGCACTTTTGATTGGGTTCAGAATTTTCGACCATCTGAAATTATTTTTCATGTGCGCGGTGCGAAATTATTTTTCATGTGTGCGGTGTGAAATTATTTTTCATGCGCGCGGTGTGAAATTATTTTTCATGTGCGCGGTGTGAAATTATTTTTCATGTGCGCGGTGTGAAATTATTTTTCATGTGCGCGGTGTGAAATTATTTTTCATGGGGGCGGTGTGAAATTATTTTCCATGGGCGCGGTGTGAAATTATTTTTCATGGGTGCGGTGCGAAATTATTTTTCATGTGCGCGATGTGAAATTATTATTCATGGGCGCGGTGTGAAATTATTTTTCATGGGTGCGGTGTGAAATTATTTTTCATGTGCGCGGTGTGAAATTATTTTTCATGGGCGCGGTGTGAAATTATTTTTCACAGGCGCGCTTTCAAAAATGACTATCATTTTCGCGTTTTTTTACGAAAAATATTAATTTGTATAAGTTCGATAATTTGTCCTCAATGCACTGTGTTAGTGTAGCATAATCGGATAGGAAGAGATCCAGGTTCGAATCCCGATAGCGTAACAATAATAATTTTATACTTTTGAAATTAGCAAAATTAACTTTGTGGTTAAAATTCATCATGTTTTATTAACTACTTATTGAGTTTAAATACATCTACCGGTTTCGAAAAATACTATTTTCATCTTCAAGATGTCAATACTAACTAAAAACGTATATTATTGTTTCTTTACCAGAATCTATTTTTAAAAAAAAACAATTATTTAAAAAATTAATTTAGTATCTAACTGAAATTGTTACTTAATACAAATTTATTCGAATAATTTTTAGAAAAAAATTTTTGAATGTGACTCGTAGTTAAATTTGGTTAGTTGTTTATAATTTTTTGATTAGTTTTAGACGCTTTATTTATCTTCAACGATTTCAAATTATTTAATTTGTGACCAACACCGTTTACATGCTAAATTGACAATTCCTTTTTTTTATCAAAACCATTACCATTTTCTATCAAATGATTAGAAAATTCTGAAAACCCACTATTGTTCAAACATCTCAAATGCACCTTTACTCTTATATTAAAATTTCTCACCGTTTTACCAATATAAAATGCAGCACAATCCTTGCAACTAAGTTTATAGACACCAGAATTGCTAAATTTATCATCTTTGTCTTTAGAATTTATGAGTAAATTTCCTATATTATATATATATATATATATATATATATATAATAATATATTTCGATAAAATTGATTTTGTATGTATGTCTTTCTAATGAATACATTTAAATAGTATTTAAAATATCACAGACCGTCTGTTCTAATAATTTCAACTGCACAATAAGAATGCGTTCTCCTAATGATGTAATACTATTTTAATATTTTAACATTAATAAGGAATATTACGTGCGGCGATCGATGACGTAACGTGACCATTAGTATTGGAGGGGGGTATTACGTTTGTAGCGGTGACACGAGTCTCGGGGAATACAAATTAGGGAAAATAAGTACATTTCCGAGCAATTCATATTTACCTATAAATACGAAATCCCGACTGTTAACTTTGTTGTTACACATTTAAATAATGTTAAGGAGAACCATACTTATTGTGAAGTTGTAATTATTCAAAACAGACGGTATGTGATGTTTTAAATTCTAATTTAATGTATTAATTATAAATATATACATATAAAATCAATTTTGTCGAAAAATATTGTTTTTGCACTACCGGGGATTCGAACCTGGATCTCTATTTCCAATCCGGGGAAGTACACTACCAATTGTTTATTCAAATAAATACATCTGTCGTTTCATTATTTGAAAGCCATCTTACATTGATTTTACGGAATTTTAAATACCTTTGAGTAAACCGACTTGCAGACGCCAGAATTATCAATTCATTTTTATTAAATTTTGGATACATTGTTACAGATTGGAAATAGAGATCCAGGTTCGAATCCCGGTAGCGCAAAAATAATATTTTTTAACAAAATTGATTTTATATGCGTATATTTATAATTAAAACATTAAATTAATATTTTAATAATGCATTAAAAGGAGATACAATAAATTGTAATTTTGAATGGGGGCGTGGTTTACATATTATTACGTTGCTTGGGCAACGTCGACAGGTAGAGTGGCTAGTCGAGGGTGCCGGCGATTGTATTGTTGCACGCAGTCGGTACCCTACGTCTTTAAAGCTGCGCTGTGGGCACCTCTGAGCGGTCTCTGGATGACATTTGGGCTTCCCACTCTGAGTAAGCAATGGTCTCGTCTGACCAAAATGAATTTAAAATTTTTTTTTTGTACATTAATGTGTTGAGACAATCACAATTAAAATGTAGATTTGCATACATGGATTGCATGTCGATATTTTCAAGTTTCTTTAATGATATGACTAACTATGTTAGGTATGACTGATCTGTCTAAATGGATCTAACCACCGACGTGTTTGCGATGTTTGGTCTACCTGAACTTGTCATTTATTTCGCGGACGTCTTCTGTTCCTGCTGTCTTCAACACTCGCCTCATATTATAGTAGATAACAGAACGAAGTGTTTGTATAAAGATGATTATAGTGAATTATTTACAATATGCTAAATATTACCAGCTGACAAAAAAAGTAACACATTTAGTTGTAGCAATGTGTCCAAAAATTGTATAAAAATCAATTGTTAATTCTGGCGTCTGCTATCGGTTTACTCAATAGTATTTGAGATTCCGTAAAAACAAAGTAGAAGGCTTTCAATTAATAAAATACTGTGGACTAGGTCTGTCACACCCTGTAAAAATTATATATCTTTATGAAAGATTAATTTATTTCTTTATATACATTATTTCTAAGTAATTCATTTAATATCACCTCATCTAATTTTATTCCCCTTCTTATATTTTATTAAAATAAAAAAAGTTTAACTATGTAAAAGGCAATCCTTGCCGTAAAACTGCCATGCAGTTTGGCAAAAAATAAAATTAAAATGAATACATAAATAAATTAATTTTCTTTACCATCCTTTCTTCACTCATAAGTTACGTTTCACATGCCCATAATATATTTATAACAAATAATACTGAGGTGTTGTTGTTCATTTACCATAATTAATACTTTTTTTCCTACAGACGTAAAACTATCCTGTTTCTGTCTAAAATAAAGTATTAGTAAATTGATAGTAATTAATAATTAAATTGTATTTTTAAAAAAAATGTAGCATTTTTCAGAATTGATAAGAAAAACTAAATAAAATGAATAGTGGACCAGACACTATTTTTTACGTCAAAGTATTCTCAAGATGTATGAATGTGGATGAGGCGAGAATTGTATGTCAGGACAGAAGAGTGTGGCGCTCTATCCTCTCTGCCTACCCCCACTGATGGTAAGTAAGTAAGTAAGTATTCTCTGGATAGCGTGTAAATATACCTACAACATATACAAGAATAAATAAATAAATCATTTATACTGTTTAATGAATTGCGGTGTAGTATTTACTCCCAATACACATAGTCAGGAATCCTATTGACTTCGCTTTACTCTGAGGCGATGTGTTAGAAGATACAATGTATGGTATAGTTTGCAATGCCACAATATAAATGCAGTCAGTTCGCATCCGCTGTCTTTTTGATAAGAACTTCGCGAAACCACAAAGTTGATGCCATTTGATGACATTTCACGCGTACCGAGGAAAACTGACGATAAACAAATAAACATGGATAAAAATTAAAAATGAATCGTGAAAAATAATAAAAGAAACATACTTATTTGATGTTCGGAACTCCAAATGGTGGACTTCCTGTCCTTGGGGGGCGTGTACAGGGCGAACATCTGCTTAGAGTAGTGAACTGATGCCGGAACATCGATTCCTTGATCGCCTTCCGATCCTCTTCTGGTTCTGCCGTCGCCCGGGGAGCACTGCTCCGTGCCCAGCGGGGGCCCCCTGCTGAGGATGGCTTCCGTCTTGGTCCAGCTCCCGGGAACGCTGAATCCGTTCACCGCGCAATTGTCGAAGTACCGGTGCCTGTTGAGGTCGAAGTCTCCGACGTCTATCGGCGCGCTGGCCGGGATGTGCAGGATCGCGGCCGCTTTGGGCGGCACCGCCGCCGGGATCTGGAAGACGGCGTCGTCCTTGAGGAGCGCGACTTCTTTTTGTTTACCTCTGAAGATATCGCTGAATTTTTCTTTTTTATCCAGTTTATTCAGCTTGTCGCTGGAGCTTCGCAGAAGTGTTTTGAGGTCGTTGTGTTTGTCTTCTCCGTTCTTTCTCGCCATAACCGGAGTTTTTAGCAGTTTTTTCACCTCCAGCTCTGTGTAGATGAGTTCTTCTGTGTCTTTGTACTCTGCATCCCAGTTGTAGTTGACGTAGAGTTCGTCGTTTTTGATGATCTGCGTGAAGATCTCGGGGCTCTTCGGTTCGTCCGGGTCGGACAGGGACTGGTTGAGGCGGAGCTCCCCGTCGGGTTTGTGGCCCTTCCACCGGTTGCCGATCATGCGAAGCGAAGCCCTGACGGAGCGGGACCTCCGGAGCGCCCCCGTGGCAGGGTTGCGCCGCCTCTCGGCGAAGGCTTCCATCTAGACAGTATGCCAGCTCATCCACATACCACACGGGCTACATCTTACGACTATTCCAGTTTCTCTAGCATCGCTTCGGTTTCTACTCTCCGTCGTCGAAACTGTCACGTTCCATCGAGGAATTTAACTTGAATTTGCATCTTGAACTAAAATTAATAACGAAGCACAAATGTTCAATTCGCAGTATTATCCGGAGGCTATTGAAGAGATGGTTAACACTTCTTCAAAACGTAAAGAATCGCGTTACTGATCATCATTATTTGAATGTCACTTCCATCAGCGGAACACAGCAAAGGTCAGCAATCACAGAAACTGCAGTGAAGCGGTCACGCCGGCACGAGGTCGCCTTGGCATTTAGACCAACGGGACACAGCCGTCACCGGCAGTTTACTAACCGCGATTATGGTTTTGCGCGCGGTACAGGAATTGTCGGACGTCCATGACTATTTTAAAACTGAAACAAAAGACTTATTTACAAAACGCAATCAAAAAAATTATCATTTTAAAAATTTATCATCACGTCATCAGTCTGAAACCGCACGAATTTCTGGTTTACGGAGAGTTGATAAGGAGTTTTGACACATATTGGTCACATTTCATTGAGACAGTCTAATAACGGAAGAAATCCACACATGCTTGACCTGAACTCGTGACGTGAAGAGACTATACACGATGGCAAAAAGTACTTCTACGGAGGTAGGTAAGTTATTTTTAATAGCTGATGATTCGTTCGAGGCCAATAAAGATAATAAATAAAATACATATTTTTAATATTTAACGCAAATACATTGTGGTTATTCATTCGAAGAAATTACCTATTTCTTCAAGGTGATAAAAAATACCGGTTTTTGTATACATTAAGCACCCGGTGGTTAAATAGATAATTAATGTATCATTTTATAAGATATTATTCACTCACAACGTGTCCCAGAACTGTTACATTAGATTTGATTTATTGAATTATGAACCGGATTATGTTATGTAGCAGCCCTGGTCATCTGTAGTGTCGCACTTAAAAGGACGGCTGGAGGGGGGGGGGACCCACCCTTTCCCGGACCCACCCACTCATCAAAGCTAATCAAAATACGCGACATTAATTTAATAACATATTAAAATATATGCAGAATGAAAAAAAATAACAAATTTAATGTGGTTATTAGTAATTATCGCAAATATTTTAAAATTTAGACCCTCTTCGTTCATAAAAATCATGTAACATAAATTCATAGAACATAGTTTTACATACAGATGAAAAATTAAGTTGAAGTAGATCAAGGCAGATACTCAGGGATCCATTTATCAAAGAAAATTCCCAAAAAAGGGACAGTGGACGAGACACAAAATGGATTGAGTCACACTTACACGGACAGACTAACAGAGTTGCAAAACATGAGGTATGGAGAGAGAGAGAGAGGTAGGCACGTAGGTGGAGTACCACCCACGCAGGCCGGCCTACTACCCTCTCTACTCTACTACTCTAACGAGTCATCCATACCTGAATAAATTCCTTATATAAAACAAGATTCGTTCCATTACTAATTAGGTCTGCATTCCTGGACGGGCGGCGTCTAAGTCCAGTCAAACCACCAATCGTACGTTCGCGTGCATCTGCAAGTATCTCACAAGTCCGCAGAACATGGTCACGCGTCTGTTTCACTCTCCTTCATGTACACTACGGGGCATCTACGAGTCTTAACTCAAACAGTTTACTCCGAAATTGTCTATGCCCCGTAATTATCTGCCATTCAAAATGATTTAGGTCTGGAGGTTTCGTCATGTCTTTCACCTTGACGGCGATGTTAGGAAGAAAGGAATAAGTCCATCTACCCTGCATTGCTGTATCCCACCTTTCTTGCCACTTTCCAAGCGTTAACTGCCATTAAGTGTCACACTACATTATAACTCAACCTCTGCCGACACTTTTACAACCCCTGGGATATTCTCGGGTAGTTTTTCACGCTTATAGGGCGTAAACACACTTGAGACTCGTCTCGAAAGCGCGTAAAGGACAGTGCAGAGTTGAGTTATTGATATTTTGAACGCAGGTAGAATGACGTTACCGACAAATGTAAGACCAAGGTATCATCCGTGTAAATGCGCCATTAGAACCATCTCAGGGAAGACGTTGAGAGATAGAATCAGGAACACCCCCATCAGGGAAATATGCGAAACAGAAGGCATGTTAAAAGGAACAGGACAGTGTATGATGAATGACCCACAAAGAAATGATGAACGATTACAACGCGCCTTGTTACTTCGATTGGCACCACTGGATTTCTTGTTTTATAATAATGTAGATGTGAGTGTGTGTGAGTATTGCCGCCCTTTTTACAGAAAGCTAAGAATACGGTAAACGACAGGCGTCATTCTTTTTACATCTCGTGCTTCGACCAGTCCAGCGGTCCAAATAAATCACCAGTGCGCCCTTCGGTCGGTCGAAATCTAAAGAAAACAACCCAGCTAAAAGAACAACAACATCGGACAAGAAAGGGAGCAATATTAAAAAGATTAGTGCGGTTCATATATCATATGTGTGCTTATTGTTAATCGGAAACCTGGGAACCAGCTATCGAAGGCATTTGCATAAATACACCTCATGTGATGTTAAATGGAAGATCCCCTAAAAGATGGAGCGATAGATGGGAGTTGACGTTTTCAAAACGAGGTGAACCCGAAGAGGAATAGAGGGGACTAATGTCAAAGAGAAGAGAAATAAGTTTTTCACTACACATATTTTAAAAATGCTAAAAAGGGAGTACTAAAATATTATGACATTTTAAAATTTACTTTATTAGAAAACGATTGCTTTGTGTGAACGGAAATGAAATATTTATTAAAAAAAAAAAAAATTGTTAGGGAGGCACCGTGTAGAAAATTTCTAAAAAGTATCAAAAAGTAAGTTTGACGTTTAGAGATACTGAATAAAATGTGTAGTCACCATCGTAACGAGTATGGATGATATGTTTGGTCATTTTTTGTAATTAATTATCAAACGAGGGAGGGACGAGCCAACATGTTTACACATCAACAATACACATATTTTTTTGTTACAAATGATAGTACACATTTGAAATCCCCTGTACTGTCACGTGCAAGCGCGTCTTCCGGAAATTTGTATGGTAAATAAATGCACTAATTATCATATTTATCGTTCATTCCGCAGTTTATCGTAACCCGATATGAAATCAAGTGTTAACTAATCGCAAATTTGCTCGTAATTGTGTCATCGTTGTAATTTATGTTCGACTATTCCGACTATGGTTGCGTGCAGTGTTCATTTTTGGTTATCAATTCACACCGATGTAATTATATCTAGAAAACAATAAATCTAGACTAATTTCTGTTGTGTTTATTGAAAAAAAGATTTCAGAATACACCCAGTCCTCACGTAACGACCAGGTTTCGTTTCATCGACTAGGCCGTAAAACAAATTGGTCGGTAAATGAATTCGACATTTATCCGATCCTTTCGTTTACTTGTAGAGCACTACACATGGTAGAATGCGTTAGGCTTAACCTTTTAAATGCCTTGAGCGCGTCAACACGCCAAATTTTGTATGTCACACCGAGCTATAAGCGCGTTAACACGAACTTTTAGACTTTGCAGGGATTAAAGTCATAATTTTAGCAATATTTGAATATGTCCAAGAATACACAATTACTGGATTTTTACTTACAAAAGAAAAATCTATAATCAAATTTGGTCCATAAATGGCTATGACGTAGAGATACTCGAAGCTAGTCCACGTACTAACATATATACTACTTTCAAACATTTGATAAATATGGAGATTGAGAAGTTATATATATATATATATGAACGTTATATATATAAAGCGATCAATTAAGCCAACCGAAGACAGGTCGTAAGCCCTGCAATTACCCCATATTTCTATATATCTTCTATTAAATATGATAAAAATAGCTTCGTCTCTATGAGATATCTGATATTTATTACATAACTTTAAATCATTTTGACATCTGTGGACGACAGGTCCCAGCTTTTGATAGATAAGTCAAGACCCTTAAAGCCTAGTCTTACCCTATGTGGTGTCTTCCATTTCAAATAGAGTTGGCACTTAAAAGGTTAAATCACTATCGCTACACCATTTCTTTCCAGCTTAAACACGCCGATAATTATTTTTAACCAGGATTTAACAAATTTAACCAGGATTTAACAAATTTCCATAACATGAGGCGTATGTCCGAATATGATTTTCAAAAATTATCTTCCACTGTATCTATAACAAAGTGTCCAACCAATGCATACTAGTACTTCCAGTGCTCACTTATGGCTGGGAAACGTGTCTCTCAACAAAAGAGATACAAACAATTAAAGGCATGGCGCACGAAGCGGCAGGAAAATAAACATGCGGTTAAGAAAACAGGCATTAGTGATTGACATATGAGTTGAATACTTCAAAAAAATGAAATGGCGATTGGCTGGCCAAATCGTTCGAAGGAAGGATATTCGTCAGACGATCCAGTTGTATCCGAGGGCCATCTCAAAAGCGGGTTTACATGCGACAGCAAGACTGCACTGAAATGTAGCATTGAAAAAAAATCCCAACCTGGCAGTGAATGACTAGGACCGATATGGGAAAATTTGCTCACAGAACGGTCCCGGGTAACAGGAGAGACTCGCCATTCATTCATTCGTTCTAAAACCCGGTGAACTGATGAAATCATGAAAATGATAATTATTATGTATAACGCGCAACTACTGCCGTGCAGGTATAAAGTTTGAGAGTCCCCATGTAATGTCGAAACTTTTTGAATAATAATATTTTATCACTGCACGTTTTAGTTTTCATATCTGCGGCGACTGCTACAACGCTGGATTCAATCGTCTGTAGAACGAAATTTGACCTGAGGTAGTTTGAAGAGTGACATTTGCCAGCCGCGATGTCAAACACGATTGTGTAGCGAGGCTCATGTAATTTCTCAAGCACGGTCTGTCCGTGTTATTGGAGATCGAGCTCTCGCCCTCCTTCCTTGCACAATTTCCGTGATCACCTATTTCTCTAGGTTATTTATATTTTTCTATCTCTTCTAGTAACATGTCCAAAGTATTAATGGATTATCTTCCTGCATGTTGAAAGAAACCCCTGCGGGTCCCGCCTTATCCCGACATCGTCATGAGAGTTGTGCACTTCCGCTTCGCATGCTTAATATTATAAATGACCAAATCCTCTTTGCAAATAGTCACCTTTTAAATTTGTTTTTATATTAGTTCTTACTTATTCACCATTTTATATTTATGTTTTTATCTATGGTCGTATTTTTTAATTTCAGTATACAATGTTTCCTGAAGATGATACCGTAGGTATCGAAACATGTAGAATAACTAATATATAGTGGTTTAAACGAAGTATTTTGTATAATTACTAATAGAAAATTATTTCTTTATATTTATTTTCTGTCTTGCATAGTGTTTCAATCATGGGATAGCGAGAATATTTTACTTATTTATTATGTTATTAGAATTCTATTAAAACCCTGTTTACTTCATTCCTAATATTTTTGATTTAGATAAAAAAAAAATATGTATATATATTAATAATAATAATGGTTTTCATATTTGTATGACAGACAACGGATGAACCTGTCTCCTTTAGTACAGACTTCGGTCTAGTTAAGAACATGAACAGAATAAATAAAAGTTTGTTTCTAGCATGAATTAACTTTTTGGAATTTATTTTAGTAAATGTATTTTTATTAAGATGTCTCACAGAGACGAAGCTATTATTTTTATATGAGAAGTATGGAAGTCCTTGGGCATTACAGGGCTTATGACTTGCTTAAGTGACCACTTTACACAATGTAACGTTCACCTATTTACCCACGCTACCACATCTATCAAATTTTTGAAAGTTGTACATATTAAATCAAGATGGAACATTTCACTTATTTATTACCAATTATGCTGTCGCCATCTTTTGACATTTTTTGAAAATTTTATATTCTTTCTCATGTAATAGTATAGATGTCGCTGAAGCTGAGAATTAATTTGAAGTGGAGGCAATATCCTTTATGTGTATAGGAAATTCATTCGAATTATTAACATATACTAGAATACGTTTGAAAATGAAGTATTTTTCAATTTTTAACTTCATATTTTAGACCAGGATATTTTTTACAATATTTAGCATATCCAAATCTAGCTTAGCTTTGTCTCTGTTAGACATCTTAATCTTGATGATAATTCCTCGGGGTATAAAACCCAGTAATTAATTCCTGCAAAGATTTGGACATATTTAAAATATTGTAATGTATTTTTGATTTATACAGGGTTTATTAGTTTTTTTTTTATAGTTTTAACATCTATTAATCGACCTACAGGGAAATTTTAGTATCCAGTATATATGGTTTCAGATGCAGATTATTGTCTTCTAATATGGCTTAAATATATTTTAGAATTTTTTTCGATTCTTGTATACGTATTAATGCACGATACGAAACCGTACAAGTTCTACTCACATTGTTTGGAATTTATTCGTATACACAGATATGTTGGTACCTACCTACGCGCAATATAACTTTTCAGCGTTGCGGTTAATTTTACTCGCAGAACTTTTAATAAGTAAGAAAAGTTAAATAACTAATTTTCGGCGGCCGGCGAGGCGGGCGAGTGATGAGATTGAGATTCAATTTAAAAACATATTTACCGAAAACTCTCCTTTAATATATATGATAATAAATAGATCGAAGTTGAACCGAAACGGAGCCGCTGAGCGCGCGGCGGGCGGACCGACGTTGAAATGTGAAGGCATTTCTCAATGTGAACAAATGGGCAGGGGAGCGGGCCCGACTACAGGGGCGGTGCGTCGCTCAACCGATATCATATTAGGTAGAGATAGAAATATGTACTTCCGGAAAATTTTAATGCGCTGATGTTCGGGACATATATTTATTTGTGTAAATACATATTTATTATTGAATGGAAATAATGCACTGTGTCTTCCAACCCCTTCGCTTCCCTTGAACCTTGAACCAGTTCGATTATACGTGTATTATATTATTATACTAATTCGAGACTTCGCGTCTATACTGTGTCGGAACCTTTCACGAAATAGTGATTAAAAGATACAGTCCACATCTTCGGAGATGCCGGCAGAATCCCTATTGTGGCGAGTGCCAAACTCCTTCCTGTTCTAAAATTCTTCCGGCATCTATGCTTTGTACGCAACTTTCGACCATAATCAGAAGATTTCTTCTATTAAAAAAATTATCTATATACATGCATACAGTGAAATAGTGACGGAAAATCGTTATGTGAATGTGATTGTGATGGCGATTGGTAACTAAGATTTAACTGTTAAGAGGTTTACAAATAATTAGATACTAATTGAACACAATCACGGTTTAAATAACGATTAAACCATCACCACCGTAAAACCCCGATATTCATCCGCCTCTTTATTCGTACAACTCGGTATTCGTCCATCTTTTTCGAATACCATTCGACTAGAATTTCGTATTTTTGCACGGAATTCATACCACGTGACCCGAGTCTCGCGTTCGATAAGCGTCATTTGTAAAATTAATATTTTCATTGAAAATAAACGTAATCATGGTTCCAAAAGGGCAACGAGAATTATAAATGTACTGGAAAAAAAATCGTGACGAATGTTGGAAATATGACACACGTTTCGGATTTAATAAGCAATCATCTCATATTTCATTGTGGAAAAATAAATTTAATTCGTACAGCCTACTGGAACGAATTGCGTACGAATAGCGGGGTTCCACTGTACTTGTAAACATTTTCTATCTCGACACAGATGTCCGATGTCGATTTTATAATAAATCTTGTATAGATTTATTTTATCACGCGCGCTTTGGAATTAGCGCACCGCGCTAGGGTCGCGCGACATTTTAATAATTTGACTGGAGGGCCGATGGATTCATTCGATTCAGATAAGATCTGTAGTAAACATACGATTATTTAAATTTCGCAGGCGAGATGGAAAAGTCGGATTTGATATTCATCAACGGTGACGGAGAAAACGACCAAACTTTCGTCATGCTTAAAATTAGGGTGTTACCTAAATATATTGAGTTTGAAAAGTCGCGGCTGTGCCAGAGGGCGCGCCCCCCGCGTTCACCGACCGGCGCGAATTTAAATATGTTAGTTGGAGGCGAATACTTTTCAAAAATTTTATAAAAATGTGCGAATAGATAAAACAGAGGAAGAATTGAACATCCGCAGGAAACAGATGTGCCGATTGCTAAGGTGGAAAATACCGAGTCGACGAAGTAACTAATAATAAATACTTTTATCACACAGATTTTATTCCCTATCGCATTTTCCTTTTTCTTTCTTCTCACCTTCCAGTTCACCTCGAATATTTTATTTTTTACAACTTTTTTCTCTCAGTTTATATTTTTATTCTCAACTTTCTCTCACATTTTTCCGCATTATAGTTCTTTTAAAATTTTAAATAGTACTCACTGTATAAAGTATATTGTATCTTCCGAGAAAACATTTAACTGGTTTAATTATTGTTTAGCTTTTATTATGATTTTCGTATTTACTGAAAAACTGTACGTTTTCCGAATAAAATAAAGATAAAAAATAAATTAAAATATAACAGTAAAATACTAAGAACAATTTATGGACCCATGAAGTGGTACAGCAACCGAGTCCATACCGCCCACCCAAGATCACAATTTCCCAATGGTGACAATATTAATTATTATCACTTTCATTATTATCATTTTTCCTCTTTAGTGATTTTAATGAAAGCTTTTAATATCTTGGCGTATTTACGTCTTACTGCTAATACTCTATTTATCTGGTAAGGCATATACTCTTCACATTAAGCACAATAAAACCATCGAGTGTGCGGTTTCATATTGTTAGCCAGAAAAATATTAATTTTTAATATTTATTGCAAATTTTGTTTTCAACCACATTTATGAGTACACCAACCGGTTTCGGAAAATACATTTTTATTCATCAGGATTTCAAATAAACTAAGTAAAATCATATGTCAAATTGTTGAATATTTTTTAATTCATTTCATTCATTAGTGTATTTGATATGCTGTTGGCGGAAAAGGTATTTTCCGAAGCTGATTGGTGTATTTTTAAACTCATGAAAGTAGTTAAGTTAAACTCATGAAAGTAGTTAAATTAAACTCATGAAAGTAGTTAAAATAAACTCATGAAAGTAGTTAAAATAAACTCATGAAAGTAGTTAAATTAAACTCATGAAAGTAGTTAAATTAAACTCATGAAAGTAGTTAAATTAAACTCATGAAAGTAGTTAAAATAAACTCATGAAAGTAGTTAAATTAAAAACAATGTTTTACATGATTTATATTATTAACACAAATTGTTCCATATTTCTGTAAAAATTTTGCAATATAGATATACTGAGAATAATAAAATAATATAGGAGACTATTCAAACAAAATTTAATAGACGGTTTGACGTCGGATTTAACAATGTCACTTTTTCTTTTTAGTTTTTCTTAGAGATATTGTTCAGCTATTCCGAGCCTTTCTACCCCCGGGCGGTTCCCTAATCTGCAGAGGCGGTAGCTACGCCACTAGTCCTACGCTATAAAATGATATTTACAGAATAAATATAAACTATGAGTTTAATAACTTCATTGATCAAGAAACAATCTTAACTTTCTATAGATTCTAAAGGGCTGACAATGGAGAAAGAACACGAGGAAGAAAAAAGACGAAAAAAAAGAGGACTGGAGTAATATCCGGGCAGTAGAGAAGAATGGCCAGGGAATCGGTGGAAAAATATGGAGAGACGTGAAAACAAGATAAATAGAGTGAAAGTTCGTTAGATGCGGATCGGGACGATCACTCAAACACTCAAACTAGGAAATTATTCCCAGAATCTAAAGTTACATTATATTTACCCGAAAGGGTTAGTAGGGAAGGGGGTAGCATCTGGATGTGAAGGGTCAAAAGCCTACATGTCATGGCTGTGTCGCGGGCGTATATAAACCACACTGTAAACACTATATGTCATGTTAGACATATTTTACAATGTTTGTATGCAAGGGTTAAGGCGATAATATACAATACAATATACAAAATATGTGTTTGATGAATAATAAAAATAACTTTAAAATCCTTAAATGTAACACTAAACACCATATCAGCAAAATTTTATATACTTAGGGATAAAAAATTTTAATAGCCTCCCTTCACAAATTAAAGATATAAAAGAAATGAAAGAGCTTCGAAAGAAATTGATAATATACAATATTTAATTAATAACTCATAAAAAAATGTAAAAATTAAAAAATATATATATATATTGTTATTTGCATGTTTAGTAATTTATTAGTGTTGCTAACTACTGATATTGTTTCTCATTTTTAAGCTTATTAATTATTAATCCCAATAGATGAGAGAAAACTTGAAGGGAAGGAGATAGCTCTCTCCTTAAAACAGAAGCAAAATTAAACTAATGGTGATTGACCAGATTAGACTTCTAAATAAATCAACCGAAAACAGACGATCGTTTTTGATACCGGCAGATGCGAAGCGGAGATAAAATCTTAAAAAAATATATATGAAACTAATCTAATATTAGTGCTCTCCGTATTCTATGTAAAAAGATTGATGAGTTCGAGATGTGGTGCTGGCGCAGAATGCTCAGGATTATATACGAGTAGATTGCCTGAAGGATAAACCAATCTATTATGCGGGAGCTCTGAACAAAAGACTCGACAAAGTGTGGCCATGGGGCCAGACAGTAGTGATGAGCTCAAAATCACGAACCGTGAGTTAATCACTGATATTTTTGAGTCACACTCACTATCAGTGATTGTTATCTAGAAATATCGTGAATCGTGATTAAATTTTTATTGATTTTCTGACGCCACTGTTTAAATCGATTATCACTTGAATCAGTGCCATCTAGTAGATTCTTCCAAAACGTTTTGAGCATATAATATATAAATTTACATTTTTTAAAGCATTTTAATTCTGTTTGTGAAGATATTAAATTGGATTTATATTAATTATTTACGCTAGAATATGTTTTTTACACAAAAGAGGTTTTAATAAAATAAATAAATACGATCAAAATTATGTCCTTTTTTATGAAACTGTGATCACAGTCACAGTTTTCAATCACTGATATTATCGAATACCAATCACAATCAGATCAGTGAGCCAAGGTTAGCATTTTTTCTCATCACTACCAGACAGCCTAGTGGACTTGGATCGATCACTCTATCGCATTGCCGTCGCCAAAGTGAGCCAGTGATCGCGCGAAGGAGCTGACGGGGGGTCAACCTTTACCCAGCCCTGCAAGCGGCAAAATACTTACGGAGAATACGGAAAAAGGTGAAAATTCCACGGAGCAAGGTCCGAACTGTACGGTGGATGTTCGAAAACCCATGCTGGGGGCACAATTGGTTAAATTGACTGATGGTGGACGACTACAACAGCCGGACTTTAAAGTGAACAGATTTGATAAATGTTTACATGTGGGAGGTGATTATGTGAAGAAATAGAAATAGAAGGTTTATCACAATATTATATAAATATATTTTTTAAATTTTATACAGCTTAAAAGTCTTTACCGTCGTGTATCTTCCCTTTATGAATTCACACATTAACAATAAAGCATTGTACGCAACCAAGTTTGTAGATTTTTTCCTCTGTACCGGTGGCCCCGAGGCTATCTCGGTAAACTCACGGCGCGTAAAAATGACAAGTTGAATTTGAAACTGTTATCTTTTCAAAGCTACGGACGGGCTAAACTACAAGATAAAAGTTAAGTTAATTAATTAAAACAACTCGGTGTATGTTAATTAGATTAAGGGTTACATTTTTCATGTGACATTTACACTGTAGTCAAAATAAGTAATTATATAATTTATACATTTTCAAATTTACAATTTCAAATTCATCATGTAAAGGCGTCCTTTGGTGGCAATCACATAATTTTCCGGACAGAAGAAAAATCGATTGGTAACGAAAATGCGAGACGGAAATGTCTAAATCACTCTCGACTGATTTTGAATTGCTACGACTACTCACTACTCCTACCTCAAGTAAGTAACAATTAACAATCTTGATAGAAATATTCTACTTAAATATATATTTTTCCTTATTGTGTCTGTGTAGCACAGGAATGTAAAACAATTTATCGGCAACTGTCTAAGTGCCGTGGCGAGGTAAAATAAAAAATCGGCTATCAATTATATCACGTGACAGTGTGCGGCTATCGCATCAGAATAAATGATTACGATAAAAAAAATTAAGCTAAGCGATTGCGCCATGAAATTAGGACTAACTTGATGTACGAACTTCCACTGCCACTTAATATGTTAATATTGCTTATGCATTTTTTAAAACTTTTTATATAAATTAATATCATTATTAATAATTGAGTATCAAAATCAATTTGTGCTCGTATTATTTCTAAGTGTTTATGCGCTTAGATACTTCGATTGGCACCACTGGGTTTCCTGGTTTATAATAATGCACATGTGTGTGTATGTGTGTGTGTGTGTGTATTGTCGCCCTTTTTTGGAAATTAAGAAGACGGTAACCGACAGGCAACATTTTTGTTACATCACGTGCTTCGACCAGTCCAGCGGTCCAAATTAACCCACCAGCGCGCACTTCGGTCGGTCGAAATCTAAAGAAGACATCCCAGCTAAAAGAACAACAACATCGGACCGGAAAGACAGCAAAAGTAAAAAGATTAGTGCAGTTATTATTGTCAATCGGAATCCTGGGAACCAGGTACTGAAGGTATTTACATAAACAAATGTTTTTTTTTTAAATATTATAAAACCATATAAATATCTGACACGGTATTAAAGCAAGCTCTGACTCTGCACATATATTTTTTTGGTTGTTATAAACAAAGAGATGACCATAGGCTCCATAGTCTTAACTTAGTTAGTATCTCACAGTGGATTAACACCGGGTGTTTAAAAAGTATTGTTACGGAGAATATGTTTCCCATGAAACTAAAACTTTTTCGAAGGGGATAGCCGGAGAGGTGGAAAACAAAATTCTATTTGTCAGTTCGGCCCGATGCAATCAGTGGTGTTTGTCCGAGCGCACAGAGGATCGCTTCCACTTTTAACTGAATAAGAAAGAAAAATCAAAATTATTATATTCCAAGTGATCAATGATTACAAATATCTCGGACATTTCCGGATATTTTTTAGGGTGTGGGTCCCTCGCTGGGGGTTGCTTGGGGGGCGACGATGCCGGGAAGATCAGCGGCTAGAGAGATCTAACGATGCATTTTACTGGCCCTCCCTCGCATGATGGGGGTGTATGATTTCTATAGCTTCTTTCTGGCTGCCATCTCAATTTAATGTGATAACGAATCTGATGTCAAATTGTACAGGTATGACTCTGGCACGATGACCGGAGCCAACCTATGATGGTATTAAGATGTTAATAACTGAATGTAATAAAATAAAAATGTAATATTTGACGAATCGAAACGAGAGTAAACTCTCAAAACGATTCGGCATGGGGTGTAAATAAATAAATATCTACCGACATCTCCCGAGCGGCAGCTTCAGAAGCCGCCTCCGATCTTTGTTCACGCACCTAGTGTTAGCACCAAGACGATCTCTTTGTACTTACATGTCTACTGCATTTTATTTTTCCTGTATGTTGAGTGAGAGATCATATTCCCCTTGCGGTGAATGAGTCTGAAGTGCGTATCTTCGTTTAACAGTGATTATTAGTTTACTTGACGTACGCACTCATTGGTAATGTGGTCAACCTACGGCAGTGATAGCGAACCTATGACACGCCACAGTGTTTTGAGCGACACGCCAGCGTTCACTAATATCAAAGTTATCACAGAACACGTGTCCTGGTACCAGACGTCTACCCGATAACAACGTTGGAATTTATCACTACGTACATATTACATATGTATTTCTTTCGGGTTTCAAATGTGAAAAAAAATTAATTGACATCAATTCAAATACTACGGGTTCCATATTTTTTTTTAGTTAAATTTAAATAAAAAAAATTTTTTTTTGGGGTGTCACGCCAGCAAAGTTAAGTTAGATTTTCTGAAATTTTGATACGCCGAGCCATCACAGACCTAGGGAAAGCAACAACTACATCTCAAATACCTGTAGAATTTTAACAGTGGCTTCTATTAAACGAAACAGACGTTGTCTAAAATAATTGAACACTTAAGTGTCTAAGATGTGATGTACAGTAGGAAAATAAGGTCCTGGAGTGGAGGAGTGATGACACAAGTCCTCGACCTCTTTGGAGCGACGACGTGAGAAGAGTGGGGGGCAACAGATGTACGAGAAGGTCTGGAGACAGAGAGTTGGCCACCCTTGGGGAGGTCTCTATCCAGCAGTGGAGAGCCACACGCTGATGGTGACGATGATTTAACGCTAATTAAATGTATTAATTAGAAAGATATACATATAAAATCAATTTTATCGAAAAATATTGTTGTTGCGCTACCGGGATTCCTGGATCTTTTTCTAAGCCGGAGAAGGTGCATTATCCAACAATGCTACAACGACAGTACTTTTGACGGCAAATTTTCGAACCCACATGTTACACATGGGTCATTATTTGGAAGTGAACGATAGATGCATGTAGATACAGATGTGACATGCGGATTCGAAAATTTGTCGTCAAAAGTTCTGTCGCTGTAGCATAGTTAGATAACGCACCTTCCCCGGTTTGGAAAGAGATCCAGGTTCGAATCCCGGTAGCGGAACAGCAATATTTTTCGATAAAATTGATTTTATATGGATATCTTTCTAATTAATACATTAAATTAATATTTGAAATCTCACAGACTTCCTTAATGATGATTTAATGCACTGATAGAGCTAAGAATCCCAAAAAACTTGAATGGCAGGCGTCAAATTAACAGTACAGGTCAGCCAATACTTCAATGAGTTTTGGAACACAAAACCATTTGAGACAAAACATTAGCTGCAACAGTCCATACTGTGTAGAAAAAGAACGGTATATCAGAACAATTTTTCAACCCGCAGGCATAATTGCACGCATTTTTCAACTTTGCAGAGATATGATTAAACGATTTAAAAATGCTAATTCCTTCACATCGGTCTTAACTCCGTTCATATTGCACCTAGAGAAAAAAGTAAAAATATACTTTTATACACGAAATCTATCTCATTTTTGAGTTCAGCACCGGAAGGACTTTTTTTCATCGGAAATAGAACGATGAAAACGATTTAAACTGTTATTGACTTACAAACAGAAACTGATAGTCCCGCAGTGCGAAATGTGGCGATCGGGATTTCTGTGCGGGTATTTGAATAGGACCGGTTCCAAATCCCACAATCAAAGCCGGGATTGGTTTTTTTTGTTACCGTTCAATTTTTATTAATTTTTTTTTTTGTGAAAAAACCCGTAGTTTACATTGTTTCGAATTACGTAATCGTTACATTTACGTGTATCGTGGTAACATATATTGGTGTTTCCAAGGTCAGGACCACACGGCGGTACTTACCGCGCCAACCGCATCCTTTAATATGTTTAATAATATAATAACATGTCAGCAGGTTTAAAAGCAATCTTCCAAAATATTAAAAATAACATCCTACTGTTTCTAAAAGAAGTCTGTGTCATCAGCAATTAAAATTGAATGGGAAATTCATACATTTCAAACATAAAAAAAAAAAATGAGAACATTGTAATGCATGATTAAAATTACAGATACTCCGTAATGGTAAATCGTAGTGTTTCAAATAAAATGATGTGATTTACAATAGATGAGTCTAGCGGTGTGACCTTCCCACCTAGGTTCGACCCTTGTTCGTTAACTAATATAAATAACTTAAAAAATATTAATTAATTAATGTAATAATGTACAGCGTTATTTACTTCACACTACACTTATTAATTATTACTGTTATACTTTAATATTAATTCAAGTATTTTAAGTTTTAGTTTATTACTGAAGATAACGCAGTAAGTGTCCAAAACGTTGTATTTTATTTAATTAATTAATTAATTTTTCAAAAGTTTATATGAGAACAGTCACTTTGTAAATATATGTGTGTGTGTGTGTGTGTTTCATGAAAGTGAGTAGATGGGTGGTGGGGGTCGAACCTTATAAGAGCCCGTCTCCGGGGGAACAGCTCTCTTCCATCACAGCTTCTTCTGAATAACTAATCTATCTCTGAATATATAATTTATATTTACTGTAACGTTGTAATAAACGTATAATACTGTTACCTGGAAACACTGAGTTTCACTTGTAAGGAATCGGGACCCAAGTAATTCGACAGTAATCAGAGGATAGAAGTACTATCCTCTGATAAAGCCTCCAAATATTCGTGATTCCAACTATTCGAATATCGAATAGTTAATGATAATATATTCGAATATAATCGTAAAATTTTTAAGAAAGGAATAATTTACTTCGGATGATAAATACAGAAATGTTTCAAATGTTTCTCCAAAAATGTAAGATTCGTGTTTAATAACTTGCAGAACTCGAACTCTTTGTGGAGATAAAGAGGAGTCAGTATTCTCTTGATAACTGACAAAATTTTAGATATGTTTATATTACTTCATATCTCACACCCTACGCGCAAGTTTTTTTTTCATTATTTTGTATATAACTTCTTCTTTGTCGGCTCAAGTATTTATGAAAGCTAAATACTAAAGAATAATAGAAAGCCGACTCCATCGTTGACAAAACAATGTATTATAAGTGCTTGTTGTCATAAAACCACAAAGATGAGCAGAAGACTTAAAAAAAAGGTAAATGCAAAAGATGTCCGACAAAGGCGTTTACATCTTTATTGTCCGACTTCCATATAGCCGATAGCGGTACTTCAGGAGAAAAAATCGTATACCTGAATGAATGAATGAATGCTTGCATACGACTTCCAGGATTCGTAAACCTTTGTTTCGTTTAGAAAAATATTAAAAATCTTATAATATAAATATGAATACTTCACGAATACTTTTTAAAGTATTCGAATAACGAATACTAAAAAAACAGGCGAATATATTCGGGGTTCGAATATTCGGATTGGAGGCTCATAAAACCCCAAGAGAATCTGATGGTAAACTAAGAATTATCAGTTAATTTAAAAAAAGTTAAATAATTACTTTCAATTATGTATTACATGCAGTGCACCTACCGACAGTGTTGTCTCAACAAGTACTACGTTTTAAGTATACTAGCAGAAAACCATAATGGGCAATTCTAAAAATGAAATACTAGATAATTAAAAAATACATTAATTCGTAAATTAAATATAACTAAGAACCCTTTATTTTATATATTCCTCAATTGAGCGATTTTATTTCTCCTCCTTCCCCCCAATAACTGCAGCCACGATAACTCTCGTTTCATATTTCAGTAAAACAAACGGTATAGGAGGCTGCGCGGTATCGCCCTATCACTGTGTGTTGGACGCCATCGAACCTTGTATTAAAGAAATGCCAACCAGGCGGCTTAAGAGTAGGACCGAAATAGGAGTCTAGAGCTTATTAAATCGGTCCTGGGAATGTGGTGGGTTCGCTCTCATTGTTCGTCCCGACGAAGATAGAGTGGTATCGAGACCGGTCGACGTTAAATTAATCAATGTGGTTTATTTAGTTTAGTCCAGACACAAATCTAAAGTTTTATTGACAATAACTTTATTTCAAACTGGCAATAAAATTACAAAACCATCTTTAAGATCGAACTCAACGTTTTCAGTAAATAATACTTTTAAGTTTTCTAAGCTAAGCGCACAGAGTCGCACGGCGGTCACCGTCTTGTCGTTCGAAACGAATTCTTCCAAGTGTGGAGTTATAGTTTCACTGTTCCCGGGGGAAGTGAATTGCAAAAACCCCGTTCGGGTTTAGGTCAGAGCTCCGGCATACCCGCCTGCGCAGTGTCGAGGTTGGAAATCGTTTGTGACTGGGATCTCTGTTCTCGCGATGGCTTTATCTGTCCCTGTGGGGTTGTTTGTTAGGGAGCCGGATTTATCAGGAGGGGCCCACGCAAAAGTCCGAGAAAATTCGCAAGAATAGATGCGAGATAGTCCTCAAATTGCTGGCCAGGAGCTACAGACGTCATGCAGTGGGAGTCAGATCCGATATGGGTATCAGAATTCGCGGTCGCACGTCCAGCAGCGGAGACAATCATAATAATATTACACTCTTTTAGCTATCTGATTATAAATTCATTCAGATGGAATAATAAAAAATATGTCGGAAGATCAGCTTTACATTATTATACTATAGTGAGTAAGATTAAGAAAGGATCACTTAGGTGGTTTGGTCATATGGAACAGATGAATTAGGAGAGAATGGTAAGAAATGTATATGACGCAAGTGTTGATGGCACCAGTAATAGAAGACATCAGCGAAAGACTCGACATGACCAGGCAAATCAGATACTGGAAGATGGTCCGTTAGAAGCCACAATAATCGGCGAGATTGTATGATAAGATGTATGAATTTGAATGAGGCGAGAATTGTATCAGGACAGAAGAGTGTGGCGCTCTATCATTTCTGCGTAACCCCGTGGAGAAACGGCATGATGGTAAGCAAGTAAGATTACACAATATTTATTCAAGACATACATTTTTCGGTACTATTGGATCATTTACCTGGATTATAATCCGTAGCCAGGTGGCACGCGAGTCGCGGAAATGGTAAATTATGTCATCACTGATTTGTTTGTTTGCGTTCACCGGTTAAATAAAATTGCTAACTTGTACTATTGTAGTGCATTTCCATTTTTTTTGTAATAAATATTGAAAAACGGGAATCGACACCGGCCGTGACCGCACAGCGTTCAATGTTGCGCGCGAAACGACCATTGCCTGACTAGCCCACACTTTTGCCGAGCAATTATGACAGTGCGAGCGGCTCGCGTGCGACACCCTTTCGGAAATTAATAATAAAATTGCAAATTGTAGGAAACGAGACACTCGTTTTGGCAACATTAAACGTCACGAAGCATCACAGCCGATTACTTTTAATCGCAGTTCGTGACTTGACGGGAATTATCGTCGATGAATACCCGCGGATCGCGCGCCGTGACGAGGAATTTTGAAAACATACTCGCGAGCGCGACAGCTACCGCGCATCTCTTACGACGTATAAAAAATGCCCACACCACAACGACTAGACCTGCATTCAAAATAAAAGTTGTGTACTATAATTTTCATAAATACCTAGCATAAATTACGAACTGAAGGAGGACCGCATCACATCGACTGGGATGGAAATGTTCACGATAGGTCAATCGCTTTTACAATCATCATCATCGCCGACGCTCCTGAACGCACCTGGGTGTAAAACTGGGCTCTCATCAGCCTCAAAAACACCCCCAGTACCGACCCCCAAAAAACGCTCCCCGGTGCAGAATTTTATTGCATATTTTAAGTGTAACTGTGGTCAACGATAATAAACTTTTGTCAACTATAAGTAGTTTCTTTTGTTTAACAAAAGAATACGTGAACAAAACATAACCTTCTGATTCTTACAACATATGTACCGATTCATAGCCTATCACATCTTACTTTTGTAACATCGCACCTTGTTACTCTGATTGGCACCACTGGGTTTGCCGGTTTACAGTATTGTACACGAGTGTATGTGATTATTGCCGCCCTTTACTTCGGAGAATGAAGAGGACCGTAAACGACAGGCGAATCGATTACATCCCGTTCTTCGACCAGTACCGAGGTCCAAATAAACCTTGACAGTCAAGAGTGCGCACTTCGGTCGGTCGAAATCTACCCAGCCAAAAGAACAACAACATCAGAGTAAAAAATCAGCACGTACAATAAAAAGGTTAGTTTAGTGTACATGCATCATGTGTGCACTTATTGTCAATCGGAAACCTGGGAACCAGCTATCGAAGGCATTTACGTAAACAATCCCATTTATATATATTTTTAACAAGAAAATATATGAGGTTACGTCAATTGTCTTTCCGTATTCTATACAATTAGTTCATAGCAACTTTAGCTAGTTGCTCTCTGTTAGTGTTACAGAATTAATTATTTAAAAACTAATTGAAGATCCGATTTCTAGCTAGAAATGTAAATTACTACGCGAGTAAAAAACTGTCGGGGTCGAGAATACTGAAGCAACGAATCAAACCGCTAAAATATTTATTTATTTAATTCTTAACACAGTGCATACATAAGTGCTCCTACACATGCTCTAATAAAAACAAGATTAAAGTATTTACTTTTACCAAAACTTGTCTTTTACATATTTAGTCAGTTACATTTTTAAGCTATTCTATTTTCTTATGTTTTCTGTCATTTCATTAAATTCATTTAAAATCTTCATCGCACTGTACATCATCGATTTCTGAAATTTGGCATTCTTCCTGAATGGCAGTCTCAGTCTATCCCCCCATCTGAACGATGCTCGTTTGCATCAATTTTTAGTGTAAATTCCGCTGATATTTTCTTATTGAGGATTTTATAAATAAATATCGTTATATTAAAATATATCTTCTGTTTAAGGGTCATCATATTCAGCTCTTCCAGCATTGTACTGGTTCGAGTATATCTGTTTTTTCTGAGTAATATTCTCAAAGCTTTATTTTGCAACACTGACAATTGTTGCATTTCCTCTTCGTTAGCCAAAAACAAAGTGCTGCTGTCACTTATGGTTGTGGAAACGTGACGCATCATAACCCAAATCGAAGAAAACAAATAATCATTTTTGAGCGCTAAATATTAAAAAAAATCTATGGACCTACACTAGAAAATGGAACGTAAATAATAAATATGAACCGAGAGAACGAAATTTTAATTGAACAAGAAACAATCGTAAAATTGGTAGGTCCCAAAGACTACGATGGGCTGGCCATGTTGAGAGAATGTCAGACGACAGGACACCAAAGTTCGTGACCGAATGGATACCCCGGTGGAAGCGACCGAGAGGCAGGCCAAGGTGAGGTGGGTCGACTGTGTGGAAGACGACTGAAGCAGTCTGGGAACTGGAGAAGAATGGCCAGGGATAGGAGTCGGTGGTGAGCACTTTATGAAGGAGGCCAAATTCCACCCCGGGATGTAGTGCCGTGAAAGAAGAAGAATAATAATTTAAACAAAAGTTTTTTCATCCATATCGGACATCATTTATGACTGAGGGTCGTGATCTTGATGAATTTCTGTCTTTTTGGTAGTGTAGTCACACCCCTCCATTTTTTTCGACATCCTGCAGATCAGAGAAGGGCCTGTTGGTTTTTTCATTTGGTCGGTTCAAGCATTTCTAATCTATCTTCCCTTGTCGCAAGATATTTAAAAAATGTAAGGATTCATCTATAGAAAGTGGTTATGAGTCTATCCTTGATGTGTAATTCCTGTAGAATGGAGATGTTTAGACGTCTCGTCGCTCCTTGGATGTTTTATCACCGATGTATGGAAGTGAAGCCTGGAGCTGGCAAAAGAGAATGGAAATAGCCTGAATGCAGTGGAGATGAGATCGCTTAGGCGGATGTGTGGCAGATTCATTTTATAACAGAATAATGAAGAAACAAGGAAAGAATGTGAAGCTGATCTTAGTATAGCGAGTAAGATTAAGAAAGGATCACTAAGGTGGTTTGGTCATATGAAACGTATGAATGAGGAGAGAATGGTAAGGAAGATAAATGACGCAAGTGTTGATGGCACTAGGAATAGAGGACTTCCGCGAAAGACTTGGCAAGACCAGGTAAACCAGATACTGGAGGATGATACTGTTAGAAGCCTCAATAATCAGCGAGCTTATGTGAATGTGGATGAGGCGAGAACCGTCTGTCAGGATAGAAGAGTGTAGCGCTCTATCCTCTCTGCCTACTACCGCGGGGAAACAGCGTGATGGCAAGTTAATAGTTATAACCAATGAGGTACAAGAGTCGAAACAATTGCGATGATTTGAAGCTTCAGAGTGATATTGAATTTCACCGGTAAGAAGCATTTTTTTATGTTTTAATTTACTAGAACCGATTTTATTCTAGTTGAACTTAATTAGTTACTCCAACAAGTGGAATGGAATATATGTGTGAAAAATTGATAATATTTTCGAAAAATATTATTTTTCGTATAAATTATGACTTAACATATTTTTAAAAATTAGTATATTTAGTAAAAATTATCTTGTTCCCTAGCTTTCCAAAGGATCAAAATAAAATAGCGTTATGGGAAGCTGCAATTAATAGGCTATATATATATATATATATATATTGTATATATAGTCGCATTTGTTCAAAACATTTTAAAGAATAACTCTTCTATGTATCGTCAGATGGAGCAAGAAAACTTTGCGAAAATGTTGTTCCAACTGAATTGACCCTTTTGGTGAGAAGTGAATTGAAAAATAAAGTAAAGGATTAGTATTTTCATTTAGTGGTAGCAATTTATTGCATTCAAATAGATTAGAGAAAACTCGTTAACTGAGTTGGAGCTCAACAGTAACGTGGCTCGGCTCTCTACAAACCAAAGGCCCACAGTCCCCCATAATACTGGTTAACTAATGAGATTTTATTGAATTTGAAAAAAAAAGGAAAATGTTAAATTGATACTAATAACTATACTACAATACACTACAAAACACCTTCCCAAATAATATAATAATAATGATAATTTTCTATCAAAAGCGTTAAAGAGATTTTAAAATGTAAATTTCTTTGACAGTTTAAACGTTCATTGAAACGCATCTTCTAGATAATCACCAACTGCAATTGTTGAGAGCTGTGCTGGATAGATATTTGTCTATTCAAGTAAGGTATAGTACAAAATTATCAAATATGAAACCGACCAAAAGACAGTATTACAATAAATTGGTAATTTTTAGTGGTAACTAGTAAACGAAATAGAAAATCACATTTATTAATTTATTGTAATTATTTCATACTCTAAATACTACTTATTTCTGCTTTTCAATACAAGAATCGTATTTTCTGGCGTACTTACGTACGCTGTTAATGTACAAATTATTCTGTAAATTAGCTACTTCGGCGAAAAATCATTTAAGGACGTACTTTTATCTTTCCAGTTTGAAATTTGAGAAATTCTACTTGAATTATAAAGTATTTGGTTTACGGAAACATTACTTTTGTTTCCGCACTTTTGAAACCGTACTTTTGTTTCCATAACTACCCACTACCCAGAAAATCTAATCCTGTCTAATTTAACAACGAATCCCTACAAACTTGGTCGTATTCATTAAACTCGTAAATTCAGTAAATATAAATATATAACGAGTTTTAACGATACATTTTGACGATTTTAAAATTATTAAAAACATCTCAAAGAATGACAACTTAACATTTTAAAACAAAAAAAAACACGATATAAATATCGACCTTAATAAATAAACAAAATTAGTGAGAAAATAAAATAAATGCACGTAATTAGTTATTTTGTGAAAATTGACTTATGGCGTTATTGCGAGTAACGTCCTTTACGTTCGGGTATTTTCGAAAACTGCCGATCATTGCCGAACAACCCGAATGACCTTCTCGCATACTACAAAACCTGGCATCAAAATTTTTCTCAGTACAACGGGATAGTTCATCTCTCTGGATACAAATCTCTTTGATAAATATAAAATTATAATATCATATATTTCTGAAAAATTTTCAATGAAAAATTGCTACCTTGCAAAATTAATATACGCTTTTATTTACTTGGCAAGAGGCCAAATGATGACGATAATAGCGAAGTTTTTGTGAATACGTTTGAATTAAATTAATTAAAATATTCGTGTTTTTTATGCATAAGCCTCCACGGGTTACTTCTTTCAAAAATGATTAGAATTGAATTGACTTTAAAATAAATGCTAAAATAACGCTATCGAGACAAAACTTTAAAATTGTTCGTGCGTTGTAGATGAGATTCAATTCAGCGTGGATCTCAGCGCGCAGTAGGAAAGTGGGGCGCAGATTCAGCAACCGTGATGCGCCACCCACTGATTTATTTTAATTTTACATTATACAGAGCATTAAAAGGTTAATAATATAACAGATTACAAAAAATAAGCTACATAAAAAATATGATCGATAAACTTCTTAAAAATGCTCGATGTACTATAAAAAGGTGTTTTTTTTTAAAGATATAGAACTCTAAAATAAAATAAAACACGTAAAATCGCAGTAATGACTTTATTGGAAAATATAATATGATTTCGCGCATATGGGCGTCGCGCCTGGCTCAAATAAAGCGCAATCTGGAAGTACAATTTTCGATAATATTTTGGACCAGCTGTAAACGTACATCGGCAAAAACGCGACGAATGTTGGCTTCCATGTCATCTATCGTTTCTGGTTTATCGGTGTAGATTAGTGACTTCACATATCCCCACAGAAAATAATCCAAAGGTGTAAAATCACACGATCTTGGAGGCCAATTCGCAGGTCCATAATGCGCTCATCGAATGTTTCCTTCGATGAATTCATTATGGCGCGCGCTGTGTGGCATGTTGCGCCGTCTTGTTAAAACCGCAGCTCTTTCATATTAATGCCATTTAATTGAGGAACGAAAAAGTCGTAAAACTATTGTTCACGATAGCGAATCGACTTATTCGGGTCCTCCTCAATACTACGCTGCAGCAACAGTTTCTTCGGTGCGCACTGTACGACGTCAATTAGAGTATGCGTGGTGCGAAAACGATCCACGGTTATTCAGATTACTTGCTCGGATGGACGATTATGTCGACCGTAAAATGGACGTTGTACGGTACGTTTCGCGAACTGAACCAAGATTTTCGAAATAGATTTGAACAATTTGCAAGCGTTGTTCTGGCGTAAGTCTTATTCAAGGTGAAATGGCAAACCAAACTGGGCACAAACCGAAAAAGCTTGTTGCCAATTCGAAAAACAATAATGTGACTACCCACCGTGATACAGGGGGTATGCATTGTGAATTGACTAGCTGATGGAGGACGTCCAGTCTCCCTCTCATCTCACAACACAATATTTAGCATCAACATATACAAACATAGTTTGAAGAAAATGTGTCTTGTAAAAGTTTTTTGTAACATGGCAATGAGGGATGACGAAATTGTAGAATATTTTCGGAACTCGCTGCACGTGTGAGGCGATTTAGAGTTTTTAAAACTTCGCAACATACGGCCGATTTTTCATAAGAAACAAACGAGCTCTCATGGTTGGAAAGGAAGGGGTGAAATTATATAATATTTATTCTTATATTTCAAAATTTCATTTGTTAGAAAACTTTTACATTATGTAGGTAAGTGTATCAAAAACATAAATCAATGCATTAAATTAGAACGCAAGAAATCTACATTAGGTATGTAGAAGTTTACCACAACAGTCTACTAGGCAGTGGCGTGCACTGAATGAAGGAATGGACTCGGTTGTGATGTTAATAAGCAAGAGCATGTATTGTAATAGGGATGTTTTTATAAAAGTATATCTGTGTTTTTACGAAAAGTATTTTTTTTTTATAAAAATATACTGTTATTTTTACGAAAATTTTAATTTTAATTTTACGACGTTATTAAGTGAAGGGCTTAAAATATTTTATAATACCATCTGTTTATGCGCCTTGTTACTTCGATTGGCACCACTGAGTTTCTTGGTTTATAATACATGTATGTATGTGAGTATTTCCGCTCTTTTTTTGGAAAGCTAAGAATACGATAACCGACAGGCGTCATTCAATTACATGCGCGCTTCGGTCGGTCGAAATCTAAAGAAGACAATCCAGCGAAAAGAACAACAACATCGGACCATAAAGACAGAAAAATGAAAGAGGTGAGTGCAGTTCATATATCACATATGTGCTTATTGTTAATCGGAAACCTGGGAACCAGCTATCGAAGGCATTTACATAAACACCACCTTTAAAGTGTATTAGAACGAATACATTTAAGTCCACTTCAAATAAACACTCGCGGCGTTTTGCGACACGCCTGTTTAAGTGAAGACGTGTATTCAGAACACCACGCGGCGCGAGAGACTGAAGTATTGGGATTAGTTGATATACATTTGGGACAGTTTTTACGAAAGATTATATGAAACACATGCGCGGCTTTATTTGACATTTCTACATTTTTCCGTTAGTTTCAGTTAAAACGTTAACATGAAAGATATGACTATTTGCGCGTGGACCTACATACATAATATATTTATTTTAGATTTATTGTGCGCGAGTGCGCGCCCCTGCTTTTAGGGAAGTAGCCAAGATGGCAGAACACTTAGCACGCAAAAGGTACCAGGATTGGACAAAGACGGTTTCGAGAGCGCCTGGTGTCGATCCTGGTAAATTTTCAACTTATTTTATGATAAAAAATAACAAATACCGATTGAAATATTTAGAATCGCTTAACACTTTCTACGCGCGACTAATGCGAGGGAATCTCAATGGCGAGGTATTCTCCGATGGTGTAAGCCGAGATTCCCACCACGCACTTTTGCTTCATAGGCCACATTACTATGCGATAATATAATGAATAGATGATTACTCGGTGGAAGATTGTCTGTACTTTCACCGTCTGATACAGAATAATATTCAATTCGAGAACATTTTCTATTTAGTGCAATTATTATAGTAATTTGTTTACTTTGCTATTTGTATTGTTTTGTACGAGACTTCAAAACAACACCATAATGATAACGGAGACATTTAATATAATACACTTTTATATCTTTGGGAGGAGGCAGGGTGGGGGAGAACCGCAGTGCATATGTTACTTTTTACAATTAATAATATTCATCTTTATATGTTATCTACTAAGTTTTAAGAATCTTAATTGTAACTATTTAATTTTATGAGTATATGTTTTATAATTAATTTAAAAACCTAATTACACGTCCACGATCCGATTTAAAGGAAATTAGAAGCAAAATCTTAGGATACTTTTTAGTGCCAAAAAGGGATACACAAATTTGGTCAACGACCTTTCTTGTTTTGTGCACTGCGTATGGTTTATTCAATAAATTGCCACTAGACCATAAAGAGTCTGAAGTAATTAACGATTTTAAATTAAAAATAACAAAGTGGTTGCTTGATGTGGGTAGAAAGCAAAACTAAACTAATTTGTCATTTGTTCTAACTTAACTATATTATAGAAGAACATATTTTTTATAACTTCTGATTGTACCTTAACAATATACAACTTATAAAAACTGTCCAGATAATAGCTTTAGAACAGACCACGTCTAGTAAAATAATTTAATTTATTTTAAATGTATTATTTTATTGTATTATAAAAAATAAATAAAAATTTCAACATTTACAAACCTTAATATTTATGTTGCTCGACTACATCAATTTTTTCAGATTTGCAATTTATTTTATTTGTATGTAGGCATTTGTAACCATGTCCAATACTCATGTCCACAACCGACTCTTTTAATTATTTTTTTGTTTTTCCTGGGTGACTGGATATGTTAATACTTAGTTTTCTTTAAATTTAAATGTATTAATATAAAAAAAAAGGTAACATATAGGTTCGAAAATTTGTCGCTAAAAATATCGTCGCTGTAGCATAGTTAGATAATCCACCTTCCCCAGATTGGAAAGAGATCCAGGTTCGAATCCTGATGGCGCAACAATAATATATTTCGATAGAATTGATTTTGTATGTATATCTTTCTAATTAATATATTTAATTCATATTTAAAATTATTCCGTTGCCATGAGGCAATTTAAGGATGTTAGTAAGATCTTTTTGTAAGTTGTGTTGTATGATTATATGTTTTGAGCTAAATCCTAAAGAGTGTCTACGCAAAATTTGGTTTAGATTGGTCAAAGGTTGTACGATCGTAAAGAGAACATGTATATATAGATAAAATAACATGATATGTAACCAATTCAGTTTTATTGTTTAACGCTAACTTATTTTGAAAGAGTGCGGCGTTCTATCTTTTTTTTATATAGATGCGTACACGAAATACATGTCACATGTTAATCGTGTGTGGTATTAAAACACGACTAAATCGTTATTTTGGGACAAGGTTCGATCCCCCAATCACTTAAACACTACGCGAGTGAGATATCGCCAGTTCAAACAAGCACGTGATTACCCGACACGCGCAAAATCGTGAAAAATTAACCGTACGGTCCGTAATCCGTATGAGTATACGATTATATTATATATACTGGGGAAATGTTCTTCATGTTTCTCTGCCACTAAAATGAAAATCCATAGAGCTGTTTATAACTGATATGTCGTTATAGCTGCTCTAATTAGAGAGGCATAAGACATTCAGACATTTGATCTAAGTACTGATGTTGATATTTATAATATCTTTTTTAGAATAGTTGATATGAAGACTGAACACCTATCTTTGTTAATTATTTATTATATCTCATTTTTAAGCACCATTCAGTGTTGTCTCCATGTCTTGGTATGCAACAGTATAGATATAAATCTCAGTGACTAAGTTATCCAAAGAGGACACGAAGCATCTCCTTTCTATATAAAGATTGCTGTGTATAGATTCATAATAATAATGGCACAAGTGATTTATTTATTTCTTAACCCTTCTCAAACCATACTGTAACGTAAGGTCTACCGCCACAATTAAACCACTAATATTTTTGTAAATATACGCAACATAAAATTTATATTTTAGTCAAACCTAGATATTTTGGACGACTAGTGAAAAATCAATTATGTAAAGGGAATTAAACAAAAAATATCATTTTTTAATTCAATCCGTTGTAAAATTAATACTTTGGTTAAAATAAAAATAAATAAATAAGATAAAATAAGATAAAAAGATTTTCATAATTACATAATTCACTAATTTCAGAGTGAAACGAATAACAAACATACGAATATAATTATTTATTTATTTATTGTACACACCCTTATTCAGGCAATAACATTTTTTTTTGCACAGATAAAAATTATATTACACCTGCATGTTTTTCATAATCAAAAGTATAAATTAAATATGATATAAAACAAATTGGAAATTATAGAAAAAATTAATAGAACAAAACAAAAATTATACATAAATACAAATACAGTTGGAAGAAATGTCACAGTTTGCAAATTACACACAACTAGTCGATAAGTATAACACCAGTTGCCGACACACTAAACTTGAGCTTAAACAATCAGTAAAGCAAATAATCCGTCACAAACAATTGTAACAATTTAGTTCTATAAACAGTTAAACTAACGCTTAAATTAAATGAAGATAGATAAGAAGAAAAGTCATATTGTATAGGACTTGATGAATACTCAGAATCAAATTATTATATTAATCTTATTTTCACATTTATTGCTCGATATTTAGAGTAAATTTATAGCAGTAATAATTTTAAAGCGTTTTTTCTCAATAAAAAAACTCAAATTTCTTATGGTAACACGAGTTGACAGCATGGCTGCGTACGGGATATTTTATATCACGGTATGGTAAAGATCAAAGATTAACTGAAGTTACATTTATATTAGCAATATTTGAACATGTCCAAGATCACACAATTACTGAATTTTCACGTACAAAGGCACTGTTATTAAACAAATAATAGATATCTCATAGAGACGAAGCTATTTTTTATTATATGTAATGGAAATATATGGAAGTGTGGGTAATTACAGGGCTTATGACCTGTCTTCGGCTGGCTTAAGTGATCACTTTATATATATATTTAACGTTCACCATTTTCACCCATTAATCAATCTCCATATCTATCTAATATTTATATTACCCCATTTTTCTAATTTGAAGAAACTGGTCGGTGATTTATTGAGCTATTAATTATCGATATTATGGCACAACATCTTCTTAGCTAAAGTTACGAGGTACCTTACCGAAACAATATATATGACATGCTATTAGAGGACTGAAGGAAATATGTTAAAGGTTTAGTCTGAAAACGTGGTGATTGGTATATATTATATAGTACGAATTGAATAACCATGATGACATAACACGATATATATATATTGCATGCCTGTATGAGGGAAGTAGTGCATGTGCATGAATTAATGTATTATTAAGGAGAACACATTCTTATTGTGAAGTTGTAATTATTCAGAACATAGGTATGTAATATTTAAAAAAATACCAATTAAATGTATTAATTATAAAGATATACATATATAATCAATTTTATAGTAAAATATACTGTTGTTGCTACCGGGATTCGAACCTGGATCTCTTTCCAATCCGGAGAAGGTGCATTATACAGGAGACAGTACCTTTACCGACAAATTTTCGAACCTATATGTTACATTTTTCAAATTAATACATCTACCGTTCCATTATTTGGAAGCCATCTACTTTGTTTTTACGGAATCTCAAATACCTTTGAGTAAACCGATAGCAGACGCCAGAATTAACAATTGATACAACTTATATATTATTAAGAAGAACACATTGTTATTGTGAAGTTATAATTATTCAAAACTCTGAATCTGTGATATTTTTTTAGATACTAATTAAATATAGGTTCGAAAATTTGATCGATGTAGCATAGTTGGATAATGCACCTTCGCCGGATTGAAAAGAGATCAAGGTAGCAACAGAAATATTTTTTTCGATAAAATTGATTACATTATATATGTACATCCTTCTATTTAATACATTTAATTAGTATTTAGTGTTTGTTAATTGTTAATTTTTAGTGTTTGTATTTGCAGCAGATATCAAACAGGGCTGTGTAATGTCATCTCGGTTATTCAATTTATATATGGACAATTGTATGAAAGAACTAATCGAATTGGAAGTAGGAGCGAGAATTGTTATTTTCAGTTATTAAAAATGCAGATGATATTGTTGACAGACAAAGAAGGTGATCTAAACTAATAGACAAGCAGTACCTGGTGTCTTGAGTGCCTAGGATACCCACCAGAGACTGTATGATAGCCCTGTTAAGAGCTTTAACCCGCCACCAGAGTGCATAAAATGCATGAAAGAGACCGGGGCAAGAGTGGTATGCCAGGATAAAATAATGTGGCCTACACTTGATAGTTAATATAGGATAGACAAGCAAAAAAACTGTGCATTACTAAAAATTTTTCGAAACAAATATAAATTAAATAATTGGATTAACATAAACGGAAATATAATTTTATAATTGGCGTCATCTGTGTACCAGTAGAGATTAGTTAATCGCTTAGTTCTAAAAACTACGCATTCGCCGCATCGAGCTATTCACATTAAACTGTTCTGTCTTTAAGCTAGTGAATTACTCAAGTCATATAATTGGCTATTTACTGAATTGAACATCCCTTTCGCTTGATCAGTTTTTGTACGGAGTCGTTACCTACGCTGTTTTTCAATATAATAACATTAGAAAGGCTTACAACTGCGTGCAAATCATTGAAGTGTCTACATTCTCATTTACTAATCCTAGAATTTTACTATCTTACTGTTTTTAAAGTGTTGACTTCATGGCCGTTCTTTGCGTTCGAGGTGCATGATTATTTCGTTTAGTTATTACGTGACTTTAACTTTAAAAACACTATTAATAGTACTCTAAAATTACAAATATATACATGGTAGGGTCGTATAAACGACGGATTTATGTTATCCAAAGACGTTGGTTAAATAAAAGTGTATATACAGAGTGGGCCAACTTGGACTGACTGTTGTAAAATGCATATAACTTTTGTAATTTTAATATTTATTAAAAAAATATTATTACATGAAAGTGTACTTCGTTAACATTTTTAATATTTATGTGTGGAAAATAACACCATTTAAATGACCTCCATTTTCTTGTTGACAAATAATTGCTCTCTCTAAAGTATTTTGCATTACAGTACGCAACGTTCCTGTCTCCAAATTTGTTATTTCTGCACGAATTTTTGTTTAAGCTCCTGAATTGTTGCCGGTTTGTTCATGTAATATTAAACAGCCTCACAAAAAAAAATCAGGCGCCGTCAAATCTGGGGAACGGGGAGGCCAAGCAAACTCTGCATTTTTTGAAATTAGCAAAACATAATAAAATTCAATAATTTTAATGCGCTCTTGCACAGGGTATGTAACCATCATAAACTTTCATAAATTGTTTATTATCTGTAAAAAAAAAAAAATTAAAAATAAACCCCATCAAAGTTATATATTTTTAAAAATAGCCCAAGTTGGCCCACCCTTTATTTTATATGATTGTATAATATCATTGGTAACAGCACAACCTAAATGTATACTTACTGCACGCCACTGAGTATAGGGTATAATATTTTCGAGATGAAGATTCACTTGTCCATTATAATTGTGAGCTCGTCATGCTATAACTGGGACAGCGCGAGTCAATTATCGATAATTGATTCATCTCTACAAAATGGAATGTAAAACAGCTAACAGAATTGGAGAGTGCGGCATGCGATGGCTTCGTAATATACAATCTTATCATCCATCACCGTCACTGCCAAGAAAGATGTATCTATATTAAAATCTCTTTCTATCTCGATGTGCTCATGACTGAGCATCGCGGGCCTCTATTCTGCTTTCACACGGCGCGAACTGCTTGCATCTCGAGGCTCCGGTAATGTCTCGTACTTGGTGTCCATTTTATTGTACGATGTGGCCGATCATCGTTCGGTTAGGAACGACGACCTTATGAGGAATGAAAAGAATTTCGGATAGTGTCGAGAGTTTGTGGGTGTGTGGGTGACCCGTTGGGAGATTTTGAGGTGTACAAATGCTACGATTGAGGGTGATAGTGTAAGTTAGCATTCTTTTGATCAGATATCTGCGGGTTCTGGTTTCCTAGCCTGAAGTAAATGTATTTATTTTTGTGCTTAGTTCACTTTTTCGTTTCCCTTTGTGTTATTCACCTTTTATGTTCTTTTTCTATGCACTGTTAAATGTCTCTATCTTTATGTATGTGTATTAAATAGATATGAGAAGGACCGATATGGGAGCTTTTACTCATAGAACAGTCTTGGGTAAGTAGTGGGTCCCATTCGATCCTAATTCGATCTCTTACCCTCCTACAGCCCAAAGTATATAAGAATTATTTCTCTACTCATTGTGGAGAGTCTTTGTACAGTACGGAGTTCCTGAGTAATGAAGACATTCGTTCATCTCGCAGTTCATGGCGTACGCGACATGCGACGCTAACAACACATCTCGTAAATGTCAAGCATATTATTTTCTTTCATTCATGTTTTGACTCCATGCAGAGTAAAAACGCGAGGGCTTTAACTAATCGCATATTTACGTGTCGTGACATAGAAATCGTTCATCCTAATTTTAGGTAAATATATATACATGCCATATTTGGCCTTACCGAGACCATATGGACAGTGGCGTGCAGTAGACACAAACATAGGTTATGCTGTTACCGACGATGCTAACTGAGTATACAATAGGTATCAAAAAAAAAAAGTTAGATTGTTTTTTAAATTTTGAAAACAATTCTATCAATTTCAAATGAAAATTGTAAATTTATTACTTTAAAACAGGCGAGTTCTTTTATTGCTCGGTACCGTAATCTGCTTTCGATTTTGTTTAAAATATTTTATATGATTTCTCCATCGGACAACGGATTTAAAATATTTCATTAATATATATTAATTAATTAACCTTTGTATTAATGAATAATTGTATTTTGACATTTAATTTAATATTGGTAATAATCTAACTAAATATCCTGAAAAATGCAAATTCTCTCGCTTGACAGATGATAAATTATAACCTATAAATTTTATCTACGCAAACACCGAAATACGGAATCATAGGTTGGAATACACTAAGAACACAAAATGTTTAGTCTGTCAAGTAAAACATACGTAGAAATGTTATTCTACACAGTTTTCAATAAGTTTTTTTCGAAAACAGCAGACTTAAGTACAAATCCACAGACGTCAATACGCCGACATAGATTCAGTACAATTATTGTAAGGATTAAAAAAACAAATTAGGTTCATTCAAGACCTGAGTGCTAGCAATTTGCCGACCAGAATACATACGAAGTTGTTGTATACGTGTAAACGTCGTAGACAAGGTTACGCAAATCCGGGTAATAACAGCTAGAATTTTATAGGAACTTTTCATAATATAAACATTATATAATTTATTTTTATTTCCTATAATTTTTAGTAATGCGTAGCTTTTTTGCTTGTATGCAGTGCACGCGCTTACATATAGAGTATGTTTATTCAGCGGGCACCCCAGTAAAATTTATCACAAAAACTGCGTTAGAAATTTGCGAGTTAGAAAATTATAAAATACTCTCACATTTCCGTGTTTTATTTTCGATCGTACCGGGATCGATATCAGGTGCCTAAAGAACCTTTTTAAAATCAACAAATTTTTAAAGGTGTCGAGTATCAATCCCGCTACTTCTCAGGCGCTACGCGAACGCACTACAATCTAAGCTATTCCAAAATAAAATGTATTATATAAAGTGGACTTTTTACAATAGAATTTAATGGTCGGGTTATTTGATATTTTTGTAATACTAATATATTAATAAAATTATACGGTAAATTAGTTTATTTTAATCATGTGAGTTTTTTATATACACCAAACGGTTTCGAAAAAAATATTTTTCGTCATTAGGGCGATAAAAACCAAAAAGAAAAGTTTAATAATTGTTTTATGTTTTAAAACTAGTTAAAAAATAATTCTAGAACATGAAGATGAAAGATATGAAAAATGACCTAAATAAAATATTTGAGCAACGATAATTTTTTTGTATTAAATATTAAAAATACAAATACTTAATTTAATTAAAAACATAGATACCCCTTACTTAGATGCCAGTATTGGTAATATAGTGGTACAAGTATACCCGCCTGTCTTCCCGGTAGGCCGGGGTTCACTTAATTATTTAAATTTAATTTAATGAATAAATAAATAAAAATTTCGAAAAATGTTATATTCCCTTGAATCTTACCGTCTGGAACAATCTGCTCCATCAGATCGCGCTCTTCAGAAATAACGCCCCTAAATACTGCCTTTATGATAACAGAGCCTCGTCGGTTAATAGTCTCCTTGGGATTTCTTCCTCCGCCTACAGATTGAATCTAAATACACTCAATGATTGAAACAAGATGCTGTGAAGTTATCTCGATATTGCAGATTGTCATCCGGTGTGAGATTGTTCAATCTTGCTTTCAAATTAATTTTTCATTGTTTCTCAGGTTAAATATTCCGTTTTGTTATTAATATTGTAAACACTTGTGTATCAGATTGTGAGTGAGAAACGTCGCGTGATGAAGTGGCATCGTAAAGATTTAGAATGCGATTCAATCTTCTACCATTAAAAACAGAACAAAGTGTTAAAGATTATCGCAAATATTAATTAATTTTAATTAAAAATGATAGTGTTACCTATACATCTTATGTAACATAATATTGTACTCGTATCAATGTGACTCGACATAGTTATCATAACCGACTAAATTCCTACAGTTCACTATTCCTACAAAACAAATTACTCTTGTACAGAGCAATCGTCCGTTCTATACTCACATACGCGTGCCCCATCTAGGGTTCAAGTAACACTCAAATTTTAGAATCCAAACAAAACTACTCACCCTGGTTTGTCAGAAACACAATCATTCGCAGAGACTCAAACATATCCTCACTCAAACGAAACAAACACGATTTATCGTCTAAATTTTATTTTAAATTAATTTCCATCCCAAACCTTCTATAAACTCCTTCAGCCTATACGATCCCTCATCCGATCCCCATCATCTTCGTCCCATATTACTTTTTTATCCTGTTCTTGACCCTATTAAATAAAATTTATAAAAAGATTCTATAAATACGTTCTCTAAAAATATAACATTTTGTTTAAAAATCAAAAAAAAAAAGAATCAACTAAATATAAAATTAAAAAAAGTATTACATAAAAAACTTTACCCATTTTTGGTACTACGTTACACAATTATATACAAAGTTAAAATTACCTGATATAAAAAAAACGATTTAACCACGTTCCCCGCAATAGGATTCCTCAAAAAATCTTACGTCATTGTTGTTATCTCATATGTCGGAGACAAGAGGGCTCTCCCCTTTAACGATCGGGATAAAGACATAACTATGGTAAAATATATTTTTTTAATTTAGATTTCTTTGATGAAAGCACATTGCAATTTTTGAACACAGTTCTATGTAAATAAATTAGAAAAATATACAGAAAAAATATTTAGTTGTCACCGGGATACGATCTCGGAACGTTTCCTTGCCAATGAACTGCTTTACCTATTTCGCAGTGTTAACCATTTTTAAATTCCGATAAAATTTACTGTAAATGATACATATATTATTTTAACATTTTTCCAAATACACAAAATCACGTATATTAAGTGAAATGAAAAAAATATGTATGTAACAATTGCAATTGCATTGAATTTCAAATAATATTAAAAAAAAACATAAAGAGAGACGCAATAAAATACGCACAATGTAAAATACGCCACTGGCAGTATATTCCTTCATACAAAAATGCATTAATATTACTTCATTATATTATATTGCGGATACCTGATTAAATTACGAGTCAAAAATGATGTAGTAAATCCTGTAGAATATTATTGCGTGAAATTTTTACATAATCACGTTAAACTTAAGAGAATCGGTAATTGCGAAATTGAATCATCTAACAAAATCATCTAACCTAAACCTAGTCACTCGAAGTTCGAGGACCATATATTTTTTGTATTCATTATATAATTTGGAATCAATAAAATATTTCAATTAATCGAAATAATTAATAAATACGATTTTTTTAACGCTTATTGTGAGAACTGTCACTTTGTAAATGTATGTGTGTGTGTTATGAAAGTGAGTAGATGAGTTGTGGGGGGCGAACCTTATAAGAGGCCGTCTCTGGGGGGAACAGCTCTCTTCCATCTCAGCTTCTTCTCAATAACAAGACTATTTCTGAAGTGTATAATTATATTGACTGTAATTACAATTGTTACCTGGAAATACTGAGTTTCACTTACAAGGAATCGGGACCCAAGAAACTAGACAGTAATCAGAGGATAGATCCCCAAGGGAATATGTGGTAATTTAAGATTTATCGCACTCATGCTTATATCTCTGGCACGATTGGGATTAGGCACACGTAACTTGAATATTTTCTCATATTTTTAACCTTTACCATACCGTGATATAAAATACTCGTACGCAGCCATGCTGTCAACTCGTGTTACCGTATGAAATTTGAATTGTATTAGTCTTTAAAATGTGAAAAAATGGTTAATGTCATAAATTTACTTTAAGTATTAAGCATTAAACATTAAAAAAATATATAATTCATTCATCATGTTCTGTATTGGAGGTTGGATTGTACAATACAACCTTCCTTTTTATATATCTTCATTTGATTAGTGAGAAAGAGACACCATTATATTCGTATGTTTGTTATTGTTTTCACTGTGAAATTAATGTGTGATTTCTTTCCGTCTTGCCACAAATTTCCGTTTGATAACGTATTAATTTTACAACGGAATGAATTAAAAATAATTATTTTTGTAGGATTCGCCTTACATAATTGATTTTTCATTAGTCATTTCTAAGAGTAAATATTTTCCTTCCAATTAACTAAAATATGAAGTATATGTTGCGTGAATTTACCGAAATATTACAGATTGAACTAGAGCGGTAGACCTGTGTTACTGCATGGTTTGGGAAGGGTTAATACCACGCACTGGGGAAGTTGTACCCGGTATAGATCGACATGATCCAAAAACAATGTGTTTAATTTCACAATTAATTACCACCATTAAGTATTTTATCACGGTCGTGAAACTTTGTGTAACTGTAACAGATTAAAAATAAATGACTTTACTGTGTCGAGTTTTCAAACAAAAGTTTTCACGTGTGTGCAACGCGGTATACCCATGGGAGGCATGTCGTATACAACGACACACCCTGTTTACGACACGGTATTTCGAGCCAGTGCTTTAACATAATTTATAACAATCGAATTGACCTTGCAAAAAAAAATGATAATAAAATACTTTTTTAATTTTTAATGTAGAAAGGTCTTTCTGGATTATCCTAATACTTTTGAAAAATAAATTTTGGAGTTTACATGACTTCATGTTAAAATTACTCAAAATGTAGAATTAATATTGTAAATCCTGAGAATCGGTAAAGGGTCAAACAGAGTAAATTACTTTAAAAAAATTAATTAATTAACAAAATAAAACACAACGTTGTTTACTTCTCACTGCGTTATCTTCAGTAATAAACTTAATTTAATATACAATAGACTTCCAAAAGGTTAGTCACGAAAATTTTGAAATATTGTTGTTTTATCTATTAGCGTTGGATATTGTCCGTACAATATCGAATATTTTATTGGCGATTTATTTCGCACATTTCTAGATTATATTTAAAGCACATCAAAAATACATTAAAGTAAAATTGTAACAACCAAAAGTCTTAATTGTTAAATTATTTATTATAAAATCAAATTTTTAAACAAAAATCATAACTTTTCAATCAATGGTGTATTCTACATTCTTGTTCAGGACTTATCGCACCAATTTGTCGGTGCCTCTTCTATAATAATCGCCTGGTCTGGTATCGAAATAGTTAATGAGTCAATTTCTGGAGTCTTCGTCGTTGTTGAACGTAATGCCACATATTTGATTGGAGAGCGACCGAAAAAGGTGATAATCTGACGGGAGCGAGGTCTGGATGAAGTAGAATTTCCCAGTTGAGCTCTTGGATGACCTTGATTAAAGGCGAAAAGAAGTATGTGTGGAAAATATTAGTTTTTCTCAACTTAACACTCCATTATTTAAACTCAAAAATTAAGAATAATTATAAGATACTAATATATAATACTGTTGACGAGAGTTACTGTTTCTCTCGAAACTCGAACGGTGCTAATAAACTCAAGTAGAGTAATAACATTGTTTCATTTATATCCATGTCATTTTTTGTTACAAAAAAAAAACTTATTAAACAATTAGACGACGTATAATTTGTCAGATTTTCTCAAGTACTATTTAATTAATAAAAAATAACATATTTTGGACCCCTTCTATCGGAACGATATCGTGACGTGATGTTATAATGTCGTAGCTGCCGCCACCCACCAGTCACCGGCGTAATTCTTCAGAAATATGAAACAAAGGAGGTTGCGAGAGGACGTGTGAAGGGTAAATTAAACATATTTATACACAAAGCGAAAATTAATTTATGTAACAAGCGAGATGTAGTTTGTCTTACCGAACGCTGGCTCACAACAAACGGGATACTAAAGGTTTATTTTTAATTATTGTTTGCTTACATAATTTGCTCGGACAGTGTGCACTCTGCATTACCTTGTCAAGGGTAGTTCGTTTATTAATTACAAGGGAGTCAGCACAAGATTGTCGAGGTAATGCTGAAAAAAGTGTTTTATACGACATAATATCAGATTGACTTGTTAAATTGTATTTTATGTGAATATTCATATTTTTTTTACGTTTATATTGGAATTGACGCACTTAACATTGTCATTACTATCAGTCGTTTTCTTATATATTGGCTCAAAAGCAAATTTGTTATAAAATAACAAGTCGTTTTACAACGTTTCATTGCCGGTAGACTGCAATAGAAAGGTCCCGGGTCCAATCCCGGTGGCAGCTCTAAAAGATTTGTTCTTTGCATTTTCAGGACATATATATATATTTATTAGGATAACACATTCTTATTGTGAAGTTGTAATTATTCAGAACATAACTCTGTAATATTTTAAATATGAATTAAATATATTAATTAGAAAGATATACATATAAAATCAATTTTATCGAAAAATATTGTTGTTGCGCCATCGTTATTCGAACCTGGATCTCTTTCCAAACCGGGGAAGGTGCATTATCCAACTATGCTACAGCGACGATATTTTTAGCGACAAATTTTCGAACCTAGATTTGTGGGCAGTGATTATTATGTGAGCCGCAGGTGAAGTGATTTGATATCGCCGTCTTTATTTGGAAGCGGAGATTTGCTCGCCCGTGTGTGATCTCAGCTCGAATTGCGGGAGTATCGGAGGCGTCATACGCGAGGTAAGGCGAGCAGTCCTTCAGATTCACTGGTCCTTTAACTGGATTTCCTCCCATCATCGATCCTCATCCCCGTTAATCCAAGTTCCTTCCTTCCTTAACCGCCCCCCTTCGGCGATTCCGATTTACAACCGGAATCGTCGTAATCCAATACGCGGGACGCGCGACTCGGAGATCGCGCGATTTCGTTCGGTAGATCGTATTCGGCGCGGAATCTACGTTTTCTATTCAATAAATAATTTCCCTGTGAAGGAATTACATTAGTCAAGTATGACGATACCCTGTACCCACGAGAAGTGTTGGCAGTGAGGAATGGTATGGTAGAAGTGAATGCCAGGACACTGACTGACGTTAAAGGAAAATTCAAGTGGTAGGTTACAAATAATATTTGCCTCTATTCTATTGAGAACGTGACAGCTAAAATTGTTCTACCAGAACCTATTGACAGTCGTAGCAGTCAGCCATGATGATTCAGTAATAAATGTCATTCCCTTATATTATTAAAATTTATTTTTCCACGTAAATACATGAATACGTCATGAACGATCTCGTATTTTATGACAGATAGCTATTATACGATGTTATGTAATTGTTGCAGTAAAAAAATATATTAAATAATAAATAAAAAATTGCATCTATTTTCAAATTAGTCTAGTTTGCTGAGAATGGCCCATATAACATTAAAATGCATACGTTTGAAGTTCATGGGTGTAACTTCGGTTTAACTGAACACGTACTCGTATATCATATAAATATGTTGAAAATGATGTATTCAGTCGAAATGCACTGGTTCCTTGCATGCGTTTGAAGTTCTCAGCTGTTCCCGCTGAGATACTAGATAACGGAAATTGCTTTGTGGATTGTTCGGTGGATGCAGCACCTTCAATTAAGAGAGATGCTCAAATCTGTCTTGATTGAAATCTTGGAATATTTAGGAGCATCATCAGAATCACAACAAGAACGTCTGGTTCCAACACCCTCTATCAGCACAATATATTCAACAAATATGTATTATACATAAACAGGGACCTACTTTGATGAAATGACTATCGATATATATTTTATTCCTTCAATGTTTGCAAAATCACTTTATGGCAACATATTACATAAACAATAAGAACAATACTTTGTCTAGAAACACTATTTATTGATACATCGAATTTTATTTGAAATAAAAAATAATATAGATAAAAGACATAGTAAAAAACAAAACTAAAAAAATATTAAGTGGTGGATAACTAATTGGAAACTACTGTGAAAACAAATTTAAAAGCTGATTGTTTCCATAAATTATATTGGTTATTTATAAAATTTCAAATTGATCTGTCTGTAAACGCTTAGTATTTGTATGTTAAATTTCTAAACCCTCGTTAATATCAAAAGAATGGCTTGTTTCCAAAAGATGATTGGCGAATTCAGAATAGTTGTTGCTACAAGTGCTTCTTAATTCTAATACCTATATTTCTGCAAGTTTAACGTATATTTTTTATTTTTCATTACCTGCGTTTGTTTACATTTCCTCAAACGTATAGTATATCAGATTTTTAATTATGTTATTATGCATTTAAGCTAAGGATTTCTTAAAAACAGCAGCTGTTTTCTGAGTAATACGACACAAGAATATAGTATTGATTCATGAAATAGTTATTTTTTTAAACATACAATGAAATTAAAACTCGAGAAACTGAAACCCAACATCATTCGATGACGCGTTTAACTAATGGCGTCTTAAGAATATTAAAACATTTCTAAAGCTGTACCAAATAATCTGCTACTCGTATAACCGGGTCAACTAACGGCAATATTCGGTACAAATATATTTGTCTCTTTTTTCAAATTTGTATATATATATTGTATACCTACCGACTTTATAAATGTCAAAAAGACCCATCTATAAATTCAAAAATCAAAATTTAATTTTTTGGGCATCTTGAGAGAAGGGAGGATATCTTGGAGAAGCTTGTTGTGGTGGGCCACGTCGAAGGACGAAGAGGAAGAGGAAGATCCCCTACAAGTTGAACCGACTAAGAGAAAAAGACAATAAGCATTTCTCTGCCAACAGCGCTATAGGATGTCGGAAAAAGTGAAAGTTGGGAGGGCGAGAGTTCATAAAGATCACGACCCTCTGACCCCTGATGGACCAACGTGGATGATGATAAATTAAATATAAATTATATTTAAATCGTGAACTTTATTACATAATGTAACAAATTTTGATTGCATGTAAAATGCTTTTGGTACAAACCTAATATTATACAGGGTGTAACAGACCTAGTTCACAATATTTGATGGGTGGATACCTGACTAAATTACGATTACTGTTACAGGAAATATTATTGTTTGAAAGTTTTAAGCTTGATGTCTACGTACTTCGAAATAAATATTTTCGAAATTGTTCCATTATTAATGAATATTATTGCTTAAGGCCCTAAATCACCTAACACAAAATAGTCTAACTACTCGAAATTCGATGACATTTAATTTTATGTATTTAATATATAATTTGAAATTAATAAAATATTTTAATTAATCGAAATAATAATAAACGATATAGTTGAGATTAGGCACATACCTCTTGAACATTTTCGACTTGTAATTTACCCATAAAATATTGTGAACTATCATCTATTACACCCTGTATATTACAGGGCCATTAGAATATGGATATCGGATGAAACCAGACATGTATCATATATTAATTAAAAATACATTTTTTATACAATTAAAAATAACTGCTTAATTAATTAATTGAACTGAAATAATTCGAAGTATACTCTTTATTGTATAATACTCCATATGTTAAATATTGTGCTAAATGCTAAATATTATTAATTTCTCTAGCTAGTTTTAATTTATCACACCTTCCAAGAATCATGTATTATGTCCCAAGTAACAAATAATTTTCAAATTGTATAATAGTAAACACACTTAATTGTTAAAACAAGTGTCTGCTTAGTTTTGCAAAATATAATCAATTAATAAATTATGTAATACGTCCAAGAACAATAATATATAATAATAACAAGAAGAATAATATATAATACGTCCAAGAACAAACAATTACTGGATTTTTATCTATAAAGGCACTGTTATTAAATAATTATCAGATATCTCATAGACACGAAGCTATTTTTTATTACATTTAATGGAAGTATGGGTAATTACAGGGCTTATGACCTGTCTTCGGCTGGCTTAAGTGATCACTTTATTCAAATATAACGTTTACCATTCTCACCTATTAATTAATCTACACATCTATACAATTTTTGGAAGTTGTATATATGTTAATATATGGAAACACTTCGAGTACGACTACACTATCGCCATCAATGGACTAAATTTGACAAGCATTTCTCTGAAACAGCATAGATGTCATAATGAGAATCAAATTATTTTTTAATAAATTATTTAAAAGAATATTCTATATCCGTAAAATGTTTTATAACACATACTAGAATACGCGTGAAAAATCAATTTTAACATTTTTAAATATTTTATTATTTTAACCAGTAGAAAATAAATACAAAATTTATAATTAACCCTTTCATGTTCTAAATAAAACGTATAAAATATATTTTTACACAGTTAATTTTATTATTATTTTTCGATTTTAATAATGTTCGTTTCTGAAATAATTTACAGTACTAGTAAGTATTATTCTAGTCATTTTTAGGTATGTAATGACGTGTGCGAGAGAAATGCCAACAGACACGAACTACGAGCTGTACAGACGGCAGCAAATTCGATTGGCTAGTACCAACAATGGAGAATGAGGTTAAGCTTTTCGACGAGGCATGAAACAAGCTCCCATTCAGAATTATATACAGTGCATTAAATAACATTATATAGGTGCGCCGTTAGAATCCAGAAAAAAAATGTATTTGAAGTTCCCGCTATATTTGAATTCAGGGTTAGGCGCTAGTTGGCGCTAAAGTTAGCTAAATATATCAGTAAGACTTTCATAACCTCAAAATGGCCGAGACTGTCAACCCAAGCATGGAGTACGGTAGAAGAGCAGCGATTATAGACACGAACTCCCACCGAAATTATTAAATTCTTCAGGTACCCAAGATCCACTATATATAACTGCATGGGACGCCCACAACCCCAAGGACGTTCCTGTGGTAGGCAAGACCAAGTTTTCGCCCAATATTCATGTCCTGAGCGTCGTCTCAAGTGAGGGTGAAGTCATGCCTAAGACTGTGGCCTCTGGGAGACCGTATATCTATTAAAAAGATGGAGTATCAGCTCACACGAGCCATTTATTGCAAAATTGGCTCTCTGACAACGTAGACATATTTTGGTCGAAGGACTTTTGGCCTCCTAACAGTCCCGACCTAAACCCTCTGGACTACTAAGTGTGGGCCGTAGTCGAGAGACAGACCAACAAGTCTAGGCATCTCTAATTGAACATTAATCAGAAAGATATACATATAAAATCAATTTTATCAAAAAATATTATTGTTGCTTCGTTGCGTCGTTCCATTGCCATTTTTATTTTACTTTATTTTTACGGAATCTCAAATACCTTTGAGTAGTCCGATAGGAGACGCAAGAATAAACAATTATTTTTTATTAAATTTTGGACACATTGATACAACTTATGCACCTTCTCCAGATTGGAAATAGATCCAGGTTCGAATCCCGGTAGCGACAACAATATTTTTCTATAAAATTGATTTTATATATATATCTTTCTAATTAAAACATTTAATTAGTATTTAAAATATCACAGACCTGTTTTGAATAATTACAATTTCACATTAAAAATGTGTTCTCTTAATAATCTTGTTTTCTGTTAGTTTATATTCTAATGTTAGTTATCTATCTGTCTGAGAATTTTTTAAAGTACTACCCAGACACAAACCCAAAATATATTTTGTACTTACATTGTTTTCTTATATCTCTTATTAAACAGCACACATGATTTTTTCATGAGATTGTGTTTTTTTATCACAAAACAAACTCTTGACATTATAGAAAAATTATTTTTTAGTTATAAATTAATTAACGTCAAAAAAGCGTCCTGATGTGATATTTTACATTTTTTTTAAGAACTAATTTTTGTTGTAAAGTTGTATTTTCAGAACATAGTTCAGTGGTATTTTTTAATACAAATTATTGTTTATTTCAAACAATAATTTGGGATTTACCGCTATATAAAGTTGATTGCTTTTTAAAAATAGAATAATAAATGTATTAATTATAAAAATTTGTCGTAATCGTAATCGGTTTCTGTAACGGAATGGTAACACGTTTCCCTGGATAGGAAGAGGTCCAGGTTCGAATCCCGGTGGTAGCAACTAAATATTTTTTTCTGTATATCTATTTTTATAGTTGATTAATTTAATTAACTTTTATCTTGTATCACTTTACATTGATGAAAAGTTTTTTTTTATTCGTAACCCAAATCTTGACTTGATTGATTTCGCTTGAGAAATTTAAAAACTGTTCACTTTTACCTCAGTGCCTGGTGCTGGTGGAGGGGGGGGGGGGGGGGGGGAGAGTCACCGAAGCCAATCAATAACCAGGTGGGTACAATAAGATCAGGTCTATTGGAACAAGATTGTGAAGTTTGAACAATGGATGCTGCGGCTCGGCTAGAGATAATACGAGCTAATTGGCGGGGAAGTGGAACTACCAGTCTGATGCTGCAGAGCGTTGCAACCAATCTCTCGGGATATAGACAATATTCTAAAGATGAATTCCAAGTGCTTTCATTGTATTGCGACATGCTCGGCTCAGCCAAATTGATTTTATTTTATACTTAGTTTACAAGGAACTCACTTCAGCTGCGATTTCATTTTGAGAGCCTTTGTACAATAAACTTACAAAATACAATATTTTGAATAGAAATGTATTTTTTTAAATTTCTCGCTTCGGGAATCAAACTCTAGTCCCTGAACACTTTACTTTATAATATTTTTTATCATGATAGATCCTTCGTGTTCACTTCAGATGCTTTATACAAATGAGAGAGAGACCTAACGGAGCATTCTACTGGCTCTCCCCTGCACTCTTGCGACCTGGACAGGGTGAATTTCTGGCGGACTGTGACCGAGTTCTGCGACTGCAACATATAAATATGACATCAACCCTTTCCTTTTAGGGGTGCATGATTTCTATAACTTCTCTTTCGCTGCCCTCAGAATTTAATGTAGTAACGAGTCTCACGTCAAATTGTACAGGTATGGCTCTGGTACGATGATATCGGAGCCAATCTATGACGGTATTAAAGTGTAATATTGACCAATCGAAACAAAAGTAAACAACTCTCAAAACAATCCCTTTTATCTAATACCTACATCTTTTTAGTAGTGTTTAAAATCTATCATAGAAAATTCTTTAAGCATCGCTTTATATGAACACTTTTTAATAAGAAACGTCAAGAAAGATAGTTTGATGTTTTAATTGTGAAAATATTCATATCAGAAGCTAATACGTGTGTCTCGTTCCGGGAGACCGACGACATAGTGTTAATTTTTAACCGAACATAATATTTGATATTTTTACAATTCGAAAAAAGAATATTATAATTTTTCAAAATCATTATTAAGGAGAACACATTTTTAATGTGATGTATGTGTTCAGAATATAGGTCTGTGATATTTAAAAAAATATTAATTAAATGTATTAATTATAAAGATATACGCATATAATCAATTTTATCTAAAAACAATTGTTGTTGCTACCAGTATTTGAACCTGAATCTCTTTCCAATCCGGGGAAGGTGCATTATCCAATTATGCTACGACACCTTTGTCGATAAATTTTCGAACCAATATGTTACATTTTTCAAATTAATACATCTACCGTTCCATTATTTGAAAGCCATCTAAATCATTTTAAATCGATGATGGAACGTTTTACGTTGATGCCAACCGCTCACTCTACCAAATCTAGTGACTAAGCACCTAGTAGCAGATAAACCAGTTCAGGGCAATTAACCAACAAGTATTCGAAATGACGTGAGCGTTTCTGTTTTCCATTTTTTTACAAATCGGATCGATAAATTGTGCAGGTGCCGCTAAAGTAAGTAAAATGAATAAAATGATATAAACGTATACGGTAGTCTGACGATTGAGAGTTGTGCATGTACAGAGCACTATGTATTACATATATATATATTCGTATTATATACAGCTCATGGACCAGAAGTAATGAAACGTTGAGTCTGAATGCTGAAAGATGAATAGAATTCGAGATATGCTTCAGTATTGATTACTATTTGAGTGGAGCTGGGCAATTATCAGCTTAATAGGTGATTCCTTTGAATATTGCAATTGTATAGCTGTGAGATATTACTGTGATTGAATTTACTTACTAGAAGTAGCCCGTCAATAATGACGGGAAATCATTCGAGAATTAATAATTATTTATTAATTAGTTCACTTTGTTTTATTAACCACTTGATTAATTAAAATACGTATACCGGATACGAAAAATATCATTTTTATCTTCAGGATGTCAAAAACTAATCGAAAAACATACGTTATTGATTCTTTAACAGGATCTGTTTTTAAAAAACAATAATTATTTAAAAAATAAATTTAGTACCTATCTTAAATTGTTACTTGAATAATTTTTAGGGAAAAATTTTAGAATGGGACTTGTGGTTAAATTTAGTTGGTAGTTTATAATTTTTTGATTAGTTTTACACGCTTTATTTATCTCCAACGATTTCAAATTATTTAATATACGACCAACACCGTTTACATACAAAATTGATAATCCCAATTTTTTTATCAAAACCATGACTATTTTCTATCAAATGATTAGAAAATTCTGAAAACACATTATTATTATTATTAAAATTTCTATCCGTTTTACCAACATAAAATGCAGCACAATCCTTGCAACTAAGTTTATAGACACAGAATTGTTAAATTTATCACCTTTGTCTTTAGAATTTATGAATAAATTTCCTATATTATTATTTGTATAAAATACCAGTTTAATGTTTCGTGGTAGGTGTTTAGACATTTGATTCGAAAATTTATTTATGAATAAAATTCTACGCCAATAAATTAACAAATTAAAACAATGGATTTTAACCACAAAGTAAATTTTGCCAATCTTAAAAATATAATAATTATTTAATGGTTATGAAAGTTTTTGGCAATTACAACAAATTAGATGAATGACTTGGAAAAATGCACAGAAAAATCTATTTATCGAATACCACTGGGAACTTTTTATTGCCGGTATAACGCGTTACTAATTACACCACTTTAATTTTACACAATCACATACAATTTAGACTGTATAATCAGTTGTGTCAATGTTTTTTGATTAAATAAAACTGGACTGAAAGTCCTGGCGTCATCTAGTGTGTATCACTCAAATCTCACTAAAAATATAAAAGAATTTAAATCTACCTATGTATATGTTTAATAACCTTTCCTTTGCAGTGCTAAAACAAAAACGAGCGTTCCGGTGCTGTAAACTCAGTGTACATGGAGACTTGCAATTTTTAAATCGGATAATATGAATGTTTTTCATTTATTACATGTATTAATCATTAATAATAAATAATAGTTCTTATTTACATAAGTGAAAAAATTAGCTATTTAACTCGGCTAGCGCACGCTCTGCCACTAAAGTGACGATGAGCGTCCGGCACTCCGCGCCCCGCGCCTTACATACACATATTGACAAATTCACGTCAGGATTTTCGATAAAATATTTTTTATCGTTGCGTATGGCAAATACTTATATATTGTAATAATTTTATCCAATACATAAATATACAACGGAGGAATACCTAAAATATGAACTCTGTATTTAGTATATTTCATATAATTAGAGGAAATGTCAACTCAGTTTACATCGGAGAGGAAAGGTTAAAGAATCATCAGTGCTTCATATAGTACATGTCCAACTTGGAAGGTTTTACTCAATATTGAGTCATTTAGAGAATATATATCCTCCCCTCGTGGTGGAGGGCGGTTTTGTCCTAACAGAGGTATCCCCTACGATAAAGAAATACCTCGACGATGCGCAGAATGTGCAAGCCCCAACTGATCTCCTCGGAAAGAATTGTTTTGCTGGGTCTTCGACGAATCAGAGGAAGAAGAAGAACAAAGGAGAAATATATTTTGGCTTTCTAAAATCTCTGATAAACCCACTTTCAGGACTAGATGCATTTGAGTGATGCACACATATCCAATATAGAAAGCTAACAGATGTTTGATGACAAATTATTTTGTTTCAAATATGAGTAGCCATTGTGAGAAAAATGAAATGTGACAGCTATTTTGTCAGCTGTAACTTTACAAATAGCCGCCAAGAACAATTTGTGACACGAAATACTTTTCAAAAAAATAACCCTTCACACGTAAATGATGGCAGAATTAATTTTTTACACAAAATTGCCGCCATGATATAATATATTATTAGGAGAGCACATTCTTATTGTGAAGGTGTAATTATTCAGAACATAGCTCTGTAATATTTTAAATATGAATTAAATGTATTAATTAGAATGATATATATAAAATCATATTTAACGAAAAATATTGTTGTTGTGCCATCGGGATTCGAACCTGGATCTATCTAATGTGTTCTCCTAATAATAAAGTTGTATTAATGTGTCTAAAATTTAATAAAAATGAATTGATATGTATATATAATGATATGAATGTCTGCTTTCAGATTACTGAAAGGAATTTGAGATTTTGTAAAAATAAGGTAGATGGCTTTTTCAAATAATGGAACGATTAAATATATTAATATCAAAAAGGTAACATATAGGTTCGAAAATTTGTCGCTAAAAATATTGTCGCTGTAACATAGTTGCGCCTTCCCCGGTTTGGAAAGAGATCCATGTTCGAATCCTGGTGGCGCAACAACAATATTTTTCGATAAAATTGATTTTATATGTATATCTTTTTGATTAATACATTTAATTCATATTTATAATATATTAATTTCAAAAATAACAAACTTCGATTGAAATATCAATCATCAACGAATAAAATGTTAGTTATATTTTTTAATTAATAATTGTGTCTAGTCTAGTATTTTTTTTAGTAAAATTATGTATTTTACGATGGCCTTTTCATTCGTTAGGCGAAAATGTAAAATCATGTTTTTAAAAATATTAACCTTGTTTGGCACTTAAAGATGTTCCTGTCACAATAGTTGGTTAATAAAATTGTCGATCAAATAATCTGAGTTAAAAATCTTTATTTACAATTTAGAAGTTCGCAAGCAGTGAACGAAAGCATTTCGACGGTTCAGGTATGCAGGGGAATTTTTCTGAGAATCTTATTTTACGAAGACGTTCGAAGTAAAGTGAGCTGGGAATACGGTAAATAATGCAGAGGCTGAGCTAACATCGCTGCAGCATCCCACGTGATCATGCCTCGAGGTATACATGCTGCGGATTGGTCAAATCGAGAGGGAGAAAAACTCCGCGCTGAAAAGGTCACGAGTTCGATTCCCCGCGGGCTACCGTCGGAGGAATAAAGACCGTCTCACACGTCGCAGTCCTGTCAGAGCGTCAGATAAAATGAAAGAGAAAAATGCACGGACGAAAAGGGAATATTCGGATACAAATTAAATTAATCAATTAGAAAGATATAGACATTTCGAACATTTACTCTGTAGCCTTTATTTATTATTATTATTACAGCTATTATTCCATTTTTAAAAATAATCTACTTTACATTGCGATGTTTCCCAAAGACCTTTGAATAATACACGCTAGAAGACGCCAATATTAAATCAACCAATTTCATTAAATTTTGATCAACTTTGATACAAATGATACAATCGCCTGAATTTGCAACTTCACAACAAAAATGTATTTTTTAATAAAAATGTAATATTTTGTTTATTAATTTAAAATATTTTGTAGAAAGCACTTTTATTAATTTAACCGTTGACCAGTTTTGATAAATCGTGCGTATCTTCGTCAAGACGGACGCACACCGTAAATAATATATTTTTAATATTATTTATTATTGTGATCAGGTATGATGAATATAAATAATTTCATTTCTTGTAATCCCATTTGCTGACAACGGAGAACGCGGATCAGAAATCAAAAGACGAATATAAATATTTAGGTATAGGTATTTTATATAAAAGACACGTGGATTCAATCTAATCTCTGATTCCTTGATTAAGACACTATTTTGTATGAAACGCCACAATAATCACAATCAAAAATCATTGTTAGGAGATAAGAAATACCGCGCACCACAGTTTACTGTACCAAAAATGAAAACAAAATTCAGTCATCAACATGAGATTTGAAAGAAGAAACAAAGAAGTGAAAACAATAAGGCTGATAAATACTATTATATAGTGCTGGAGACTACTTGAATACTGGTGGATACTGTATACTGTTGATACGCGACATACCAAAATCTCCATACTACAGGAATTGAAACTTTCCTATAGGCTCACAATTTATTTTAATACTAGAAAATATAATACATTTTTAAAATAATCAGTAGGATATATACATCTTTTATTTTAACATTTATTTCTTCTCTATGAGAGTAAGACTCGTGCATACGAGAATTTATATTTCAGTTAGTCCGTGTACATATTTTTTTTACTTCAGATACAAATTTATAGTAGTCTGTAATTTTTCTAATTGTGATAGGAATATTGATAAAAAATTTGATGCCTTGATAAATATAGTGATTTTGAGTTGCGGTATATTTTAGATTTGGAATATCAATTTGGTCTCCAAATCTTGTAGATTGGAATTCTCTTTTAATATTTAATTGATTTTTAATTTTGAATTATTGAATTTTTTTGTATATGCCTATTATTTTTGGTACTTTGAAATCTGTGAAGAGTTGTATACTTCGATAGTATTTTTTTTAAGAATAATTTTTATTATAATTTTTTTAATGATTTCTAATTGTGATACTGAAATATTATATGCTCCTCCCCATCCAATAATATCGAATTACAAATGTGATTGTACAAATGCGTAATATATTATTTTCAGATTTGTAAGTAATAAGATGAATTTGAGTCTTAAAAATATGTAAAGAATTTTCCTTATTTCGTTTGTAAGATTAGTAATATGTTCTTTCCATTTGAGCTTGTTATCTATTATGATTCCTAGGTACTTGATACAGTATTTTTCTTTAATTGATGAACATTGATCATAAGAGTCTTCTTGAGTATAGGCTTTCGTGTGAATTTGAATGTTAATTTGAGTGTATGTATTATCAGTATTAATTAATAGTAGGTTATCATCCATCCTCTTTTCTATGGTATTAACATCCTTATTTGTAGATATCATATATTAGCGTCAGTCCAAATTTTTCATTAATTATTAGTACTGCATCGTCTCCATAAGATATTATTTTACCATGTAATTTAAGTTTAAATGTATCATTGGAGTATAAAATAAATAACAAGTATTGTGCCTTATGGTATGCCAAAGTCAGTAGTTTCAGATGTGCTATTCAATACTTAGGACATTTTGCTAGAAGAAATGATTGCCTGAAGAGAGTTTTGTGACGATCGGCAACGTAGAAGCATCCAGAAGGAGAGATAGATCTCTCATCCTCTGGATTGGCAAGACTAAGACTGCAACAGGGATAACAATTGTACCACTGCTCGAGAACTGGACGTGAACCGCCCAGAAGGGTCATGGGGAGGCTCTATAGAGATGGCGATTCTCAGTCATGAAGAAACAGCTTGAAAGAATACAGGGATCGACGATTTTTTTATTTATTAATAAAGGTGTTTATGGCGTAGTACTTACGAAGTACAATACAGTTTATTAGTGTTTCTTCTCTATTTAAGTTTATTATAATATTTATAGACATTTCAGATACATTTGTATAGCATCCATCACCAAGATAATGTCTAAGCCAAAGCTTTGATAGTGACAAGAACACTGACACGGAGATGGCACGTCACCGACAAGTGTGCGACGGGCTGATAATTCTCGGAAAATACAAAACATAGATATTTTGGTATCGGAATGATGCTGTATGGAACAATTTACATCTTCGTGGGGTGTGAAATTGAAAGGGGTGAATTGAATTGGACAAAGGGTTGACGGGGGATGTTTTATCGCGTCAGACATCAACTCGTGCGAAAGTAGTAATATGACATTTTTTAAAACTAAAAGGTTTTTTAATAACATGCTTTGGGTGATTAGATGATGTGATTGGTGTTTATTTATAACTATGATTAGTAAGAGTGATTTAGGTTCTAATGCATCTGTAATTACTCGCCGAATTATTAATAATTACTAAAAAAAAAAAGTAGCAAGGTGGGAGAAGGTTATATCAATTAAGGGAGATTAAATAACTATTTAATCATCACGCCGTATCCGCAGGATAGAGCGCCACACTATTCTGTTCTGACACACAACTCTCATATTATATTATACATTATTCATCAACAGGTGCATTCTCCAGTACTTCAGTACTCAATTCTCTTATCCTTTTCTTACCATCCTCTCGTTTATAGATTCCACATGACCCAACTATCTAGTACTAATAATATTAATAAAAAAAACTAAACGAGTTTATAAGATTAAGTGATGTGTTAACGATTATTTTGATTTCATTAATTCGCTCCATCTAATAAAGCACAGAGAAAAAACATAAATTAGAATTGAATGCGATATAAATTAATGTTCAACACTAAATGTAGAATTGCATCATTTTTACCGCTGAGTTGGAGATGCATTAATTACCACCGACTTGCATAATTTAATCCGCAACTTCTGACGTCACTGATTGGAGTATGGAGGTATATAATATTCTCGATCTGGGCACAAATATTCACAGTTAAACCGATGAAGATTATGACTACGACGGTGATTACATTTGACGGTGTGAGTTAAACAAGATACATTGAAAAATTATATAATTGATCTAAATATAAAATATAAACAAAAATAATAGAAATTAAAATAATCAATTAGAACTATTTGGGATACACCGCAAAATAAAATTGATTCTTTAAAAAAATGCAATAGATATTGATGCATTCAAAAATTAAATAAAAAAAAAGATCACAGAATGCAAGTTCAAAATTTGTTGAAAACGTAATCGGTTGATATGACAAAATAGTAACGTTTATATTTTTTCTATAGATAGATTTATTCTGTACATCTTTTTAATTGATTCATTCAATTTGTATTAAAAAATATCACACACTTCACACTTCACTTCACAAACATAACAAATTACGTTTTTCATATTTATATACGTGTAAATAAATACACATATAGTTATTTATAAAACAGAATGATAATATATAAAAGAGAAGTCTGTGTCTGGTAGATTTAGATAGAAATACTATTATAACTATTGCTGAGGGTATCGTAATAAACGGTAAGCAATAATCGGAGCATTTCAGTGCACTTTCTTCGATCGTGAGCAGAAACCAGAAGACCTCGAAACCACTTTATATTTACATACATAATATATGGGATATAATGCGTTTAGTAGGATATAACACGATATCTCCCGTAGTTCTTATCAAAATTCGAAAAAAAAACTGAAAAATTGACCTGGGTAATAATAATAATACTGAATAATTTGTATAGCGCCATTTTCGTAAAAATTTTCACCTCAAGAGCGCTTTACACATCAACTGTTTATAGTCCTACATTATTAAAATTAAAAATTGTTATTTTAAAACATGGAAATGATTTTTTTAAGAAGATGCGTTTTTGGTCTCTTCTTAAATAAGGTCTCTGATGCACCGTTTCTCATGACGGAGGGCAAAGAGTTCCACACTTTTTGGCCTGCCACCGCAAATGCCCGTTCACTAAATTTAGACTTCTTGCAAGGTTAGTCGGTTCTACAATCGTTCCCGCGGCTGTAGTAGAGGCTGACCTGAGAGTTTGACGACTACCATTCAAATTGTCCGGGATAAAAAGCTCTCGAAGATACAGAAGCGTCGTGTTATACGTCGCCTTGTACATCGACTAGCAACATTTAAATTCTACTCTTCCAGGGAACCGAAGTCAACGTAGCTCATCTAAAAGGGATGTAATATGAAAGAAATTAGGAACTCCATATATTATCCGTGCTGTCATATTTAGTATGGATTGTGGTCTATCCAGCTGAAACATTGGTAGGCCAGCATAGATGCTGTTACAATAGTCCACACGTGACTCTCCGCGATACTCTCCCGAGCATGTGAAACCCAAAATGGCCAAACGTCATGCTCCTAGTGTCTAGTGTCCAAAAGAAAATATGTTTTACATGTACATAAACAACGTGCGAATATTTTATAAATTGCAAATTTGACTTGCAGTATATAAGTCCTTATATCCTTAAATCTCTTTATCTAATCAGCAATCCACCGCACCTTCGAGAGACCAAACTGTCTTTTGTTAGATAAGGTCTGAAGCATAGATATAGAATAATAAAGGGATAAGTTCGCTAATATTTATTTCCAAATATGTAAACTTAAAGCTTAAAATACGTAAGCGTCATTAATATTACGTTTCTCCATCTGTCATTATGACTGTTTAGTGCTTGCTTAAACGGCCAGGTCTGTGAGACACGATCATGGCACAATATTTTTAATATCTCTAGGTTAAGATTAATGTTTTCTCTTTTATATATTCAATAACAGTACGTAAATATATATTCAAATTGAAATGAAGTGTCGAGTAAGAAAAAACGTACTTGAACGTCTTTAGACAAAATGAATCCGACGTTTATTCGACCCTACCGTGTATTTATTTGTTATTTTAGAGTACTATTAATAGTGTTTTTAAAGTTAAAGGTTTAACATAAAATAATACCGTCTTATCAATATAAAAATCATTATAAAGAATGTATGTACGTTTTTTAAAACACTTTTTATGACTGAACATGTTAATTTTATTGTTTGAAAATCTTTCACGTAATAACTAAACGAAATAATTATTTTTATTAAAGGTTAACGCAAGAAATATTTCAGCCAATTGCTTTTTGTTTTTCTCAAATCAAAAACAAATCCATGCACCAAATGCAAAGAACAATCGTGAAATCAACACGTTAAAAACAGTAAGACAGTAAAATACGCGAATTAGTAAAATAAGAAGTAGACACTTAAATAATTTGCGCACAGTTGTAAGCCTTTCAAATGTTATTCTGTTAAAAAAAACAGCATAAGTAACGACTCCATGCAAAACAGATCAACCGAAAGGAATTTTCAATTCAGTAAATAGCCAATTGTATGACTTGAGTAATACACTAGCTTAAAAATAGAAGAGAGTAATATGAATAGCTACAATCGACGCATTGTAGCTACAACGGTGGGTTGTCGTCGTAATTTTTTTAGAACTAAGTAATTAAAGTTAATACTGGTACACATATGGCGCTAATAAATCCGTAAATATCCGTTCATCCGTTAATCCATATTATAGATTATTTAATTTGTATTTGTTTCCCAGAATTTTTAATAATGCACAGCTTTTTTGCTTGTATGCACAGCAGCACAGCACGCCCCTGGATATAATATACGTCGTTCATTATTCACTGAATATCCATGAATGAATGAATGAATGAATGAATTAACATTACATCATTTTCCGAGTACCTCAGACGAATATTATTCGGTTAAGCATCGACAGACATTCGCAATTGTGAACTTCTGAGTTCACGAGTAAACAATCATTGGCAAACTTTGACTGATGTAATCCACCTTATATGTAATAACGCTTTTCATGGAAACTCGCTGTTCACAAATCAGAGTTGGCTCTTTTGACTTTAAAATATGATGTAATATATTCGAGCTTTGAAACACGAATATCAGCATTTAAAAAATATTAAAACATTTTATAGAGAGTGGAAAAAAACACGTAATAATAATTCATTTCGGTCCTAAAAATAACAACCCTAGTTAAAGGGATGAGGTTTCGATTTCGGTACAGAAAGAACATCACGCTTGCCGGGCAACACTTCGTACATTATACACATGTATTGTCATGTACGATATGTGTACAGGATTAGTGAGGTGGACAGGAACTGTTTTTATTGATTATATTCAGCTCTTGTTACCATAGTAATAATAATGATTTATTCGAGATGCTTCTATACAAGAGCTAAAGAGACCCGCGAACCTGATCTTACGCACGCAACCATATACATGTCACAGTAAATGACTAGTTTTGAATTAGAAAAACGCGCAAGACCCTGGTGCCTACCAGGAGCGAGCATCACTAAAGATTTTGGGTAATAAAAATAAATGTAATAATCCTTATCTTATAAAAAGACCCCATAAAATAATAGCCGTCATTCCCGGATTAACCTAACCAATGGCCAGATTTTTGTTAAGCCGTAGATTATTAAGAATAATTGATAATGATTTGTGTACAACTTCACGACAATGCTGGCAGATAATTTGTCAGTACATACGGGTTGATTCTCATTTAATTTATTTGTTCAACCCGTATAAGAAATCAAACTGAACTAAATATTTTCTCGGAGAACACATTTTTGCTGTTGTGAAGTTGTATTTTCAGAACACAGTTCTGTGGTATTTTAATACAAATTAAATTAATCAATTAGAAAGACAAAAAAATCTATCTAGTAGCAATTAAATATTTATTCGATAGATAGATTTTTTCTGTATATCTATCAATTTGTATTTAAATATTTTCTTACTGAACCTATGTTGGCATCTTTACGTCTCCCATTTATATAATCAGACTAAACTTTTTGTTTTCATGGTGTATTTTCCAACGTCATTCTGTATTTCATATGGTGTTTGCATAGATACAAGTTATAGATTATAATCAGTGGCGTGCAGTAGATATAGATTTACGTTATGCTGTTACCAATGATAAAATCATATATAATATATGTATTGCAATACATATATGAACGTTCGTCTAACCAACGTCTTTAGACAAAATAAATTCGTCGTTTATACGACCCTACCATGTATTTATTTATAATTTTAGAGTACTATTAATAGTGTTTTTAAAGTTTAAGTTTTAACATAAAATAATACCTTTTTACCCATATCAAAAATGTATGAACGTTTTTAAGAACACTTTCTATGACTGAACATGATTAATTTATTGTTTGAAAATCTTTTACGAAATAACTAAAGGAAATAATTATTTTTATTAATGGTTAACGTAGGAAATAGTTCTGCCAATTGATTTTTATTTTTCTTAAATCAAAAACCAATCCATGCACCAAATTTAAAGAACAATCACGAACTCAACACGTTAAAAACAATAAGATAGTAAAATTCGCGAATTAGTAAAAGATGAAGTAGACACTTCAATGATTAGCATGCAGTTGTAAGCCTTTCTAATGTTATTCTATTAAAAATGGCGTAGGTAGCGACTCCATACAAAACGGATCAACCGAAAGGAATTTTCAATTCAGAAAATAGACATTTATATGACTTGAGTAATTCACTAGTATTAATTAATATTAATTATTACCAATGTTCAATGAGATCTTGAAATAAATTTATTTGTTGAGTTCCTAAAACACGTATTTAAATACATGTTTTTGAGCACTTTCGATGAAACATTCGAAATCGGTTGTCTGAAGGATAGACCATAGATAATATTTTAAGCGAAATAGAAAGCAGAGTACGGTATGGAGAAATAAAAGAACTTGCCTTTTTTAAAGTAATAAATTCACAATTATATTTTAAATTTAAATTGATATAATACCTAGTATACTTATTTAGCAACGTCGGTAATAGCATAGCCTTAGTTTGTGCCTACTGCACGCCACTGATATGTACCTATCTACAAAAAGTGCAATGCTGAACAGTTTTTTTCTAAAAAAATTTCAAAAATAAATAAATTTAATTACTTTCTTTCTTCCCAGTGAACTGTATACTCGTAGGTACATAACACAGGTACATAACCATGAGAGTACTATTCTTTCTATTTTTAATTTTTTTTTGACGTTCATTTTAACATGTGTTCGAAAAGATGCGAAAATACGAATCAAACAGAAATGTGGTCCGATCGAAAGAATGAAGTTTAATTGAAAGATCGGCGGGCAGGTTTTGTGTGTTGAGGGGAGAGGAGGTGAACAGTATTTATTAGGGCGGCCCGCCGGGGGGAGGGGAGAGATAATTAACAGGGGAGGAGGGTGAGCGTAATGACAGAACAGGAAGCAGAGCGAGAGAGACGGAATTAAATTATTATTTTAGACTTTATACAGCTAAATTATTGTTTTGATAAAGTAGGGTAATTTGCTGCCTTGAATTTCGTCATAACGTAAGTTCAGAATTTTACATTTTAAATTGACTGAACTAAACACGAGGTTTTCAATCGTAACCATGTACGAGTGTAACACCCTAATGTCAAATGAAATGTCAATTTTGTTTGAAATACGTATACGAATTAGGCGGATATGTAAGTACATTTTTATTGCAAAACCTTAAAAATTGAAACACTGTAAATTATAGTATTATAGGTAATTATTAAAATTATCACAATTTTTCACAGAAACTGTCCTATATGCGTCATTTGCGCCTGGCCTGGGACCGACTCTGATGTATAGAACTGAGACCTGGAACTGGCAGAAAATGTACGAAAGTAGACTGAATACTGTGGAAATGAGATCTCTTACACGTATTTATGGCAGATCCATTTATGTCAGAATGCAGAGTGAAGAAATAAGGTAAGATTAAGAAAGGATCACTTATATGGTTTTGCCATTTGGAACAGATGAATGAGGAGAGTATGGCAAGAAAGATATGTGATGCAAGTGTTGATGACACCAGAAGTAGAGGACATCCGCGTAAGACTTGACACGACCAGATATGTACTGGAAGATAGTCCTGTTGAAACCTTCAATAATTGACGATCTTGTGTGAGAAGATGTATAATAAATGTGGATGAAACGAGAATTGTGTGCCACGACAGAAGAGTGAGGCGCTCTATCCTCTCTGTTTACCCCTGCAGGGAAACTGTCTTCTGTGTGTCACGCACTGTGTGAACTAAAATGTTATTTAGTTTCATAACTTAAGTAAAAAAAAATTGATAAATATATAATTATTTTTGTCTAGTGAAAAGTGGCCAGTTTAGTTTTGATCTAGACGTTTATTTCTATTATCGGTATAATGTGCGAAGAATTCCGACTAGATTAGAGGGCTAGATTATACGGCTTCCGGCTTCCGGTGTCGGTCGTGAAGGCGTTCTGCGACAGAACGAAATCTGGCTGAAGAAGATAAAAAAGAAATGATGAACAATTGTAGTAATCAAATTGTCTTCAATTCAATAATGGTTCATTAAACCGCCATTTCGCGACAAATGTAACAAAATAACGAAGTGAATTGAAAATGAATAAATCTTAGGTAGGCAATTGGGTGTCCCGTTCGCGATAATCCGGGTAAATGAATATGCGAGACAAGAAGCAGACCGAACCGTATCTACAAAGCGGGGTTGACTATCGGGGGCAAGCGGCTAATTCGGCTAATGAATTATGCATCACTCTGAGTGAGGGGTGGAGGAGGAGGAGGCCAGTTTGTGCGGTATTTACGAGTATCGTTTGCCCTATTTAGGCAAATCTACGGCACAGTGTACTGCCTAAATCTACGTACGCACTATTCGTGTGATGATTTTGTGTACTGTTAATACGACGGTTTTCATTATTCGACATTTTTTTTGTGAAAGCGAAAAAAAAAAACAGTTACATGTATCGGATATTAGTGATGGGAAAAAATGCTATTCTTAACTCACTGGTGTGATTGTGATTGATAATCGATAATATCAGCGATTGGAAATTGTGACTGCGATCGTAGTTTCATTATTAATATGCGTGCGCCGCAATACGAATATACGATACGCATGATATGCCACACACGAAATAAATAAATTTAAAAAATATATAATTTTGAGTGTATTTACTTGTATTATTCAAACATTTGCGTAAAAGACATATTCTAGCATAATATAGCTGAAATACGAGGCGTGTCCGTAAAATAAGTTCCACGAATTTTTTTCACATAAAAAAACTGGTTTAATTTTAAAGAAAAGTATATTTTTGGAAAGTTCAGTCCTTCTTTTATTTTTCTACATAATCGCCGTTGCGTTCTATGCACTTCTGCATTCGAGGCACCCACTTCTTTAAACCAGAGTCATAGAACTCTGCCGCCTGTCCGCGTAGAAAACTAACAACCGCACTTTGTACCTCTTCATCTGTCTTGAATTGGGTTCCGCCAAGGTTTTTCTTCAACTCGGGGAAGAGATGGAAGTCACTTGGTGCTAAGTCTGGACTGTAGGGTGGGTGAGACACCATTTTCCATCCAAATTTTTCGATGAGGGCTGTGGTTCGATAGGCGGTGTGCGGTCGGGCGTTGTCATGGTGAAAACGCACTCCTTTGGTCAGCATTCCTCTTCTCTTGTTCTGAATTGCACGTCTAAGATTTTTCAAGGTCTCACAGTACCGTTCAGCATTGATTGTTGTCCCGCGAGGCATAAACCCGCACAACAATACGCCCTTTCGATCCCAAAAAACGCTAGCCATGATTTTTCCGGCAGACAGGATTTGTTTGAACTTCTTTGCTCTTGGCGAAGAAGGGTGCTTCCACTGCTTCGATTGCTCCTTTGTTTCCAGTGTGGTGTAGTGTACCCAGGTCTCGTCGCCAGTAACAATAGAGTCCAGAAATTCCTCTTCGGTTGTTCCGTGAAAAGCGAGAAATTCTTGGGCCGCTTCAACCCGCTGCCGCTGGTGATCTGCAGTGAGCATTTTTGGTACCCATCTTGCGCAGATCTTTGAATAGCCTAAATGTTCAGTCAAAATCTTGTCGATTGTGGTTTTGCTGGCCTCCGGAATCTGTTCGCACAGCTCCCTAACTGTAATCCGTCGATCTTCGAGCATTGCCGCTTCGACTCTGGCAATTGTTTCGTCGGAAACCGATGGCCGCCCTGCACGGGCTTCGTCGTGGACGTCTGTTCGGCCATTTTTAAATTCCCTGACCCATCTGCGCACCATCCCGGAGCTCATACACTCTTCTCCATATACTTCACAAAGTTCTTCGTGAATTTCCTTCGCCGATTTCTTCTTAGCGGCCAGGAAACGAATAACAGACCGCAACTCGCAGCTGGCGGGAGACGCAAGAGGAAGCTCCATCGTTGACGGCTGCTGGGCCTAGACTAAATGTCGCAGCGACGCTGGCTTGGTGAGGAATTGTAGTGGGGGAACCAAATAACCTGCCTCTGCTGTCTGGTCGCGCATAGAAACGATCCTAGCGCCAGCGGCAGTCCGTGGAACTTATTTTACGGACAAGCCTCGTATGTGCCTAATCTCAACCATGTCGTACATATAAACATTAAAAAATATCGATATTATGCGATTATTTCGATTAATTTAAATATTTTATTGATTCTAGATTATATATGGAATAAAAAATTTAAGGTCATCGAATTTCAAGCGGCTAGACTATTTTTTGTTACATAATTTATGGCCTGATGCAAAGATATATATTAATAATACGTAAACATGTTAAAATGATTTTGTAAAGATTTTAAACAATAATATTTTTCGTAACGGTGTAGAATTTATACATATTGCTTGAACATTTTCAACCCATAATGTGGTCAGGTATCCACCCATAAAATATTGGGGACTTGGTATGTTACACGATGTATATAATTTAATATCATCACAAAGATAATAAAACCCTTTTAAAAAATGTGAGTTTATTTTTAGAGTTAAATTCTCATGTCGGGTTAAATGCGTAAAATGTTTTTGACAGAATCCACTAGATGGCGCTTATCACGAATTATAAAATCATTCCTTCATGTATATTTTTGTTTCATTTGCACATGAGCACAGTTCTCAACAAAATATAAATAAAATAAAAAAATGAATCACGATATTAACAGATATTCAAACACTGATAGTGAGCGACTCAAAAATATCAGTGATTGACTCACGGTTCGTGATTTTGAGCTCATCACTAGTCTCAAACCCTTTTTAAAATTTAGTAAAAATATAAAAAGGTGTAAATTTTATTGAATTAGGCACATTAGTAAATAGTATAGCGCAGGCCGAGGTAAATGATGTTATTGTCATTTCTAAAAGTGTAAACGGCAATGGGTGGGCCATATTTCAAGACGCACGGGTAACCGACGGATAGAATAAATGATCGGAGCAGTGGGAGTGACATGGCAAAGATTGGCGGAGGACTGAAGAGAGTAGCAAAATCATGGGGAGGACTTCATTACCATACGCAACAATGAAAAATGTTTTCTCGAAAAATCTGACGTCAATTTGTAGATATGTGTATTTTCACGTATGAAATGGAGTGAGGAGTCAGTGGAGTTCAGTGGCAGAGTTTGTGCCGGCCGAGTCTGACGTGTCTTACGCGTCATTATGCTGTTGTTCGGGATAGCAAATGTTTTTTCTAATATTTAGCACTTTTACACAATAATTGATATTTACATCAACTATTGTTTAAATGATTTATAATTATTAAGTATTCCTAAATATTAATTAAATGCTTTAATTAGAAAGATATACATACAAAATCAATTTTATCAAAAATATTGTTGTTGGGCTACCGGGATTCGAACCTGGATCAATTTGCAAACCGGGGAAGGTGCATTATTCAGCTATGCGACAGTATTTTTGACGACATATTTTCGGACCTATATGTTACACTTTTTCAAATGAATACATCTATCGTTCCATTATTTGTTGGATAATGCGCATCGAATCCCGATAGCGCAACAATATTTTTCGATAAAATTGATTATTTACATGTATATCTTTTCAATGAATACATTTAATTGGTATTTAAAATATGTTCTGAATAATTATAACTTCACAATAAGAATGTGTTCTCTCAATAAAGTATTCCTATTTATCCGACATTAAAATGGAAAAAGTGTCCATGTACACTGAGTTTACAACACCGGAACGCGCGTTTTTATTTTAGCATCGTAAAGGAAAGGTTAAGGAAAACACGGTAGAGCTGCTCCAGATTCCGAACTAGAAAACACTGACCGAAAACGGAACCAAGCACAGGCGAATGATTCATCTCGATAAAAAAATGTTACCATAATTTTTTTTTCAATTTCCCCCGCAAGTTTAATACACGTAATCTGTATGTTGAACACGTGCCACTTATTAAATAGTATATGCTTACGCTGAATCTCCAATATTATTCAAAAACGAAAGTAGAACATGTTCAATAGCTGTTTTTAAAAAAAATAATATCATGTCTGTCTCGTCACGTGCACTTTCAGAAAAGTCCCGACATTTGTATAAAAATATAGAGCGTGAACGTCAAACATGCGAAAGCGCAGTGTGTTAACATAGTCAGGCTTCAAAGCTATAAAGTAGTGATGAGAAAAAATGCTACTCTCGAATCGCTGGTGTGATTGGTATTCGATAATATCAGTGATCACAATGTCATTACTAATGCGCACGATATCACAATACACTAGATAATTAAAAAATAACATATTCTAGCATAAATATCTAATTTAATATTATCAAAGAGAGAATAAAAACATACATTTAAAATTAGCAATACTAACTTTTTAGTTAAAAATTCATATTTTTATTTATTATCTTTGTTTTATTAACCACTGAATTAATTAATTGTATTAAACAACAATTTGAGTTAGGTACTAAATTTATTTTTTAAATAATTGTTGTTTTTTTTTAAAAAAAAAATTAAAAATAGATTCTGGTGAAGAAACAATGATATATATTATTAGTTAGTTATGACATCCTGAAGAAGAAAATAGTATTTTTCGAAACTGGTAGATGCATTTAAACTCAATTCAGTGATTAATAAAACAAAGATAATAAATAAAAAAAATGAGAATAAAAACGCTTAAAAATTATGAGTTTATCAATTTATTAAATTCTCAGCGTTTCGGATCAAATGCGTAAAATGCGCAAAATCTACTAGATGGCGCTGATAACGAAGTATAACGTCATTTCAAAAATAAATAAATGAATCACGACGTTTTCAGATATTCAATCACTGATTTGAGTGTGACTCAAAGATATCAGTGATTAACTCACTGTTCGTGATTTTGAGCTCATCACTACTATATAGTCCGGTATGATAATTTCAAAACAAAGTATTTATTAATGTTATTAAACAAATAATATATATATATATTTCAGAGACGAAGCTATTTTTTATTATGGCATGGGTAATTACAGGGCTTACGACCTGTCTTCGGCTGGCTTAAGTGATCACTTAACACAATATAACGTTCACCATTCTACCCAATCAACCTCCATATCTATAACTATATATTATCGGTTTTTTCCACAGACTACCAAATACACAGACATGAACTAACGCAGATTCTTTGTTTCAATTTAGTGTCACCCACACGATCACTCTGGTACCACTTACGCAATTAAATAGCTCCGCGATTTTTTTTAAATATATGTCTTGATTGGAACGAAAATTTAAACGCTGACAATATAATATGCATTAATGTAAAAAAATACGTCATGTTTACTGTTGCATAAATGTGTCATGAACTATCGGATTTGTGTTTCCACAAATAATGTGTGTAGAATGCCCCTCGTTCTGCAACTAATGTTACAAACCCCTCTCGTATATGTACACATTATTTCATGGCTATTCATTTACTGGTCTGTGGTTTTCCCCCTTTATATAGTCATGTCACCTTTGAGAGGTTTATTTTTATGCGGTTTTAAAGTTACGCGATACATAGAATTAATAACTGAACGACTATCAAAAATATTGATCCCAATATAGAACATAGCCTTACAATTTGTTACTACAAAAAAAAGTACGAAGAGAAAAAGCCAAAGAAAAAAAATATTCAGACATCAATATTGCAATTTTGAATGAATAAAAATTGAATGACGAAAATCATGCATTTTTTTAAATGACATTAGGTTAATAAAATGTATGATATTTCTAATAAAAACAATTGAATTTAAAAATAGTAATACAACTTATACATAGTTGCGTCAAAGGAAGAAAGTTAGACATTCTAGAAAATTTTGAAATATTTAATAATAAAAGTAAAATCATAATAAATATTAAAATACCACTCATTACATCCCTTCTCTTATCCATTTTAACTCCACCCCCACCCCCACCTCCGTAAACACCAAACACACCATGTATGAAAATGCTTTAAATTTTAGTTGAATTATAATATTGATAATGGGAAGATGTTCCCGAAAACGTTCTAACGTTTAACACAATAAAAAATATATTGGAATAATACAATATTTTAACTCAATTTAATTCATTTATTGAAAAACGAAGAATTTTTTTTTGGAGCCAATTACAATTTTTTGTATGCAGTGTAATTCCTCGATTTCAAACAGTCCGGGATATTGACTGAAACGCTTGCCCGGACTATGTGAGGTATTAGAAGATTGTGTCCGTGCGCCACACCGCCGGCTAATATTGATTTTGGGTGGACTTATTGCAATATTTTTAACTACGTACCTTTTGAGCATCGTCAACACGACATATCTATTTATTGGCTTTGTAAAATATAAAATATAAAAATGCTACAACACATATATATTTTTTCATAATTCGACAGTCTTTCCAATAATATTCCAGGGGCACATTTTACTCTTTACACTCTGCCCACCTCCGCGGAGAAAAGGTTAGTTAGTTTTGATATTCGTGATTCTTATTTGATAGTTTATTCTTCCTCGGCGGATCGCGATCTTTATTATTACACTTTTCTCGGCACGCTGCAAATCCAAAGAAATGCCTGTTGCCCTTTCCGCTCAATCAATTCAACAAATGGGGGATCTTCCTTTTAATCTCTGTCCTTCGACGACCATAACAAGTTTACCTAAGCTATCTTCCCTTCTAGCGAGATGTCCAAAAAATTAGAGGTTCAGTCTCGTTGATGTTCTTAGAATGGAGACCAGGGGTGTGCAGTGCATACAAGCAGAAAGCCGTGCATTACTAAAAATTTTGGGTGACAAATATAAATTAAATAATTGGATTAATATAAACGGAAACGTTATTTTACAAATAGCACTATATGTGTACCAGTAGAGACTTCAATTGCTTAGTTCTAAAAACTACTACGACGACGTGGCGCTCTAGTGTATTCGCCGCATCGAGCTATTAACTTTGTTCTGTCTTTAAGCTAATGAATTACTCGTCATATAGTCAAAAAAGTCAAAAAATTCCTTTCGGTTGATCAGTTTTATATGGAGTCGTATACCTATGCTGTTTTTTTAATAGAATAACATTAGAAAGGCTTTCAACTCCATGCTAATCACTGAAGTGTACTAATTTAACGTGTTGATTTCATGGTTGTTCTTTAAATTTGGTGCATGGATTGGTTTTTGATTTGGGAAAAATAAAAAGCAATCGGTAGAACAATATCCCACGTTAACCATCAATAAAAATAATTATTTCGTTTAGTTATTACGTGAAGGATTTTCAAACAATAAATGAATCATGGTCAGTCATAGAAAGTGTTCTTATAAACGTCCATTAATATTTTTTATATGGGTAAGAAGGTATTATTTTAACTTTAAAAACACTAACAAGAGTACTCTAAAATTACAAATAAATATATAGTAGGGTATAAACGACGGATTATTTTGCCGTAAAGGCGTTGGTTAAACGAAGTACATATTGTATTACTTATATTATATATGATTGTATAATTTCATTGGTAACAGTATAACCTAAATCAATACCTACTGCACACCACTGATGGAGACGTTTGTGCGTCTTCATGTCTATCCATGTGCCTCCAACGCCACATTTTAGAGACATTAAGACGACAAGAAATATTGAGAACACCATAGCTTCGTCTTTATGAGACATCTATTATTTATTTAGTAACAGTGCCTTTGTACATGAAAATCCAGCAATTGTGTGTTCTTGGACATATTTAAATATTGCTAACCTTAGTTGTTTTAGATACATTGCGGTCCATATCTTATCTAGTCTAGGACATAGCACTCTTCGTAAAAAAACAGAATACAAATTGAGGATGATTCTCAGAAGAAATATCGTGATCCCTTCACGATATACGATAGATGGTAGTTTGAAAAATACTAAATTACTACTCAAAATTTAATATATTTTTATTATTTCTGTCGAGCTTGCTTCGATATGATAGATACAACAATGACAGGTCGGTCGGAGAATGGCGTTCCGTTACTCCAATTTAATTACGCGTATTTCAAAAAGTCTATATTTAAGATGGACCTGAAAGAAAATCGAACAAAAATACCGATTTGTACAATATAAAAATAGAAAAGATTCTGTCAGAAACAGATACATGGGATACAACGACATTTTTAATAATAAATAAAGATTTGATTCTAAGTACATGGGTTCCTATATCAGGAAGGTATCCGGGATACCCGTCCCGAGAGACGAGCCGATTGACGAACATATACGAAATTGAAAATTTTCCTCGAAAATACTAATATTATGTTTTGTTTTCAGAAATTTTATTTAAAAAATAGTGCTTTATAAAAAAACTCAATACCTAACAATTGTCTTTAACAAACCGTGTCCTCGAGAAAACAAGATATCTGGCATTTTTATCAAATAATTTTTCGATTTCTATATGGGTTCATGAGGTAAATTTTTACAAAAATAGTGCAATATAATTTAAAACAATAAAATAAACCGATTCCTGATTTCGGGCAAGTTATATTATACAATTCAAATCAACAGCAGAGAATACTTCAAAATACCATTTGTACTCCTAAACTATTAGTAAATTTGACGTTTGTAACACAGATTTAACGAAAAAATTATTAAATTTTTAATTAAATGTATTAATTAGAAATATATACATACAAATTCAATTTTATCGAAAAATATTGTTGTTAATCCAAAAATTTAATAAAAATGAATTATTAATTCTGGCGTCTGCTATCGGTTTACTCAAATGTATTTGAGATTCCGTAAAAACAAAGTAGATGGCTTTCAAATAATGGAACGATAGATGTATTAATTTGAAAAGTTTAACAAATGGGTTCGAAAATTTGTCGTCAAAAGTACTGTCTGCTGTAGCATAGTTAGTTAATGCACCTTTTCCGTATTGGAAAGAGATCCAAGTTCGAATTTCGGTAACAACAACAATATTTTTCTATAAAATTGATTTTATATGTATATCTTTCTGATTAATACATTTAATTAGTATTTAGAATTTTGATACCTTGTTGTTGGTAGGATGTCTTATGGGTTTATTCGGTCGACTGCCGATAGCCGCGCAAGCAACATCGGAGGATAACCGACCAGAGACAACTTGACTACAAGCCTCCAGCACGAAGGAGTATCGGGAGGCTCAAGTTAAGATGGTTGGATGGTGTTAGAGGCAAACACCGCAACCTTGGAAGTAAAAAAACCTAGAGATTGCCGAAGGAGACACACAGGGGTCGAGTCATATCCTGGAAGTAGCCAAGACTAGCAAGATGATGTATTACTTACTGGTGTATTAGCGTTCTATCCCCCGGGAATACAGCATGGTGATTGGTAAATACATTTATTTAAAATATATATATATATTTTTTGTGAAGAAGCTTCGAAGAGGTTGCCAGCGTTATTTTGGTTTTTATTATAAATAATTATTATATTTACCATCTAGGTGAAAGTCTGTTAACGGTGAAAATAGCCAGTAAATGGCATGTGTACTGACTACACGAAAAAAGCTATTCACTCAGGTATTTTTTTATGCAGTAGATACGTTGCACAGGATACGTTCCACAATTTTCTAAAATGGCTAATTCGTAGTTTCACATGCCATTGCAAACTTATCTTTCGACAGTGATATGAAATTTTATAAGTAAATAACAATGTTAACAATCATTTTATCAACTTAAAATGATACAATAACTATTTTAAATATGTACTATAAAAACCCGCACGAACTGGTAACTGTAGGAATCATAGACAATTTAGCAGTAAACTAACAGACGGTTGTAGGATGACCGCCGGTAAGATTTACCACTGGACCATCGTCGGTTAGTTTATTGTTGGTAAACTAACCGATATTTAATCTGACGTTTATAAAAACGGCCCTTAAAGTAAATAACGTACCTACAAAACGTCTGAATATCGAATGCTCACTGATAATTTCTGAAAACAATAAAGGGGAGAAACGCGTCCAGACATGCCCAATTTCACTTGGTTTCGGCTGAATTGTACTGGCGCAGGCTGTGTTTGCATATAAAGACAAAATTATCCGAATTTTTAACCCTTTCAACATGTCAATTTGTGTCTAAAATAGTTAATTTAAAAAAATGGTTCTAGAAATATAAACCGCATAACTTCAAAACCGTGTAAAAAGAGACCCGAGTGTACTTAATTTCTGGGAAATAAATCTAAATTAAATATGAATCTCGTAATATCGAAATTAATCCAAATTAAATATGAATCAAATGAAAATTTTAATGTATCATTTTATAATATTCTGTCACATAAATATTTAATTTAACTTATTTCTCAAAATACACACTCACCTACCTTCTGGTATCAAATTAAATTATTAATAAAAACATTTTAAGTAGGTTCCTACTTAAGTTGTATGAAGGAAACCCCAAAGGGTCTCCCACCCTATCCCGGAATCGTATTGAGAGTTGTTTACTCTCGCGTCGATTTCACTCACCAAAGCAACGCGTCGAATATTTTACAAAATCTTCACATCTTTTTTGGAATATATTTTAAAGTTAGAACAGTTAGTTACTAAAACCTTGTGGCGCTCCATAATAGTTAACTTTTTTCTTTTCCTTTGTGTATATTCTACAATTATTACATTTAGTCATTAACTGTTATAAGTTGGGTCCGGTATCATCATACCAGAGCCATACCTGTACAATATGTATCAATTTAATGATGAACTCGTTATCATGTTGACTTCAGAAGGCAGCCAGAGAGAAGCTATGGAAGTCACACAGCCCCAAAAGGGGAGGATAAACGTCACATTTATGTTTTGAAGTCGCAAAAATCGGTCACAGTCTGGCAGGAAATACACCCTGCCCAGATCATAAGAGAGTGCGAGGGAAAGCCAGTATAATGCTCCATTAGGTCTCCCTATCCACCGCTCTTCCCGACATCGTCCATCCCAGCAACCCCCAGCAGAACACCCACACCCTGATAAATCAGAGAAAAGTCCAAGATTCCTTTAATTTCTTAATAGGTCATCGGAACGATGACTTACCTGGGTTGTCACGCAAAGCTCAATCGATTCATTCGTAAAAAAATGTAACATCCAGAGAGCGATACATTTTGCCAGAATTATTCCATTATTAAAAGTGTGGCCGCACAAACGTAGATTATTCATTATTCTCACACACAATTCAGCCCCGCAGAGCTTAACGCGCACAAACCACGGCGGCGCCAAACCATAAACTATATTCCAGATAACGGAGACATTTATCTAGCGCCTACATAACCGTTAATGTACCCCACGACTTTCCTAATAAATAATTAAAACAATAAATTAGTTGTTTCATTAGCAGCTGCCGGAGTACAATGGCCACAACTTTCTTGTGCCGGCGATAACCTAAATTCGATTGGTTGAAGCCAGAAGCCATACACTGGGGGCCCTGTAAATCAGCCGAACGGTAATAATTAAGAAAATGTTGTCGAATGCAAATTCACGCTCCGCGTCTGTGCTCTCCGAAACAATGCGTCGGTAGGTCGGCGGGTATTCGTTTATTCCGAGAGTCGAATTTCCGATAGGCGTATTGTGATTTAAAAAAAAAACTGTTACGCATTTCGAATACATTTAATCTTTTAATTGCTAACCATATTTGACATACATACACGTATAAGATAAGGGTAGAAGTAAAATAACTTATAATGTATATTAATTAACCAGTGGCGTGCGGTGGCTATAGATTTAGGTTATGCTGTTACCGATGTTATTACACAATCATATATAATATATGTTGTACATATGATTATGAACTTACGTTTAATCAACGTCTTCAGATGATCCTACCGTGTAATTTTAAAGTACTATTAATAGTGTTTAAAGTTTAAGTTTTAACGTAAAGTCCTTCTAATCCATATAAAAATCAATACAAAAAATGTATGGACGTTTTTAAGAACATTTTTTATGACAACATGATTCTTTTATTGTTTTAAAATCCTTCACGTAATAACTAAAATAAATAATTATTTTTATTAAAGGTTAACGTAGGAAATAGCCAATTGCTTTTTGTATTTCCAAAATCAAAAACAAATTCATGCACCAAATGCATATTGAACGCCAAGAACGACCATGAAATCAACAGTAAAATAGTAAAATTCACGAATTAGTAAAATAGGAAGTAGACACTAAACCTTTCTAATGTTATTCTGTTAAAAAAACAGCATATTGTATAACTTGAGTAATTCAATACCTTAAAAGTAGAAGATAGCAATGTGAATAGCTACAATGCGCCGATTGTAGCTACTTGTTATAAATCCATAAATATACATCCATGGTCCATACTACAGATTTCCCAGAATTTTTAGTAATGCACAGGTTTTTGCTTGTATGCACTGTACGCCCCTGATATTAACCTTTTAACTGCCAACTCTATCTGAAGTTTTAGGCGCCGCATAGGGTAAGACTAGGCTTTGAGGACCTTGACGTGTCTATTAAAAGCTGCCGTCCACAGATGGCAAAATTATTTAAAAATATGACTAATCCCTGCAAGTTTGCAAGGTCCAGAAGTGTGTGTTAACACGCTTACAGATTAACGTTACATCCAAAGGTTGGCGTGTTAACGCGCTCATGGTATTTAAAAGGTTAAAAAGAAGTGAGTTGTCGTACAAATACACGACAAAATTTTCTTTGATCCCGTCTTTGCAGGGTCAACAAGTGCGTGTAATCACGCTTATGGCTTAAAACGACTTGCAAAGTTTAGCGCGTTAACTCGCTCGTGGCATTTTAAAGGTAACTGTTGGGTGTATGGGCTTTTTTCAAAACGGAATATTTTTATTGTTTGTACTAATATTTTCATCCATTATACACTAGCAAAAGCACACAATATTCGTGATATTTTAAACATATTCTATATTTAAATATGAATCATGGCTGTAACGATTATGTACATGAAATAATCTGCCTATTTTAACACAGACGAGAGCCTAGTAAAGTAGTCAGGATAAAGCTGAATAACTAGATATTTGTCATTATTATAATAATAATAGCTAAATACTTGAATGTGTTGGATCACTTCGAGGTGTGGTGATGGAGGTGGATGCTGGATCATGAATTACAGTTTCGACAACATGCAAGAGAAGAATTCTCGCTTACTTTGGATATGGTGCTAGAAGAAACGAGTTTCCAGAAGCTCGTGATCCCAGGGACAGTTGAGGAAGAGAGAACAAGCAAGAAAGGTCTCTTGCAAGAGGGATAGATAAAATAAAGGATCATTTTTAAACGGCCATCAATATGATAGTGATGATCATAGCTCAATACCACAGACCACCAAATATATAGATATAGACATGAACTAATGCTAATTATTTGTCCCGACATTTTTATTTTTGGGTCACCCACGTTATCAGTTTGGTACCACTTGCGCGATCAAATAGCTTCGCGACTTTTTTATATATATGACTCAATTGGAACGAAAATTACAATAACATTGACAATATAAAATGCATTAATGTAAAAAATACGCCTTGTTTACACAAAGACTTAATTTTCGAATAGTAAATACCTTTTCTTCGATATTTGCAAAATTACTTTGTGGCCTCATTTTATATTATAAATAGACAAAATACTCTGTTTAAACCACTATTTATTGATTATTCAACATGTTTCGATACCTATTGTATCTTCTTCAGGAAACAATGTATTCTGAAATTAAAAAAATATTATATTTTTTAATTTCAGAATACATTGTTTACAGGTACATACCTGTCAAAACATGTTGAATAATCAATAAATAGTGGTTTAAACAAAGTATTTTGTCTAATTATTAATACTTTTTCCGTTGCATAAATGTGTCATAAACAATCGGATTTATGTTTCCACAAATAATGTGTGTGGAGTGCATCTCGTCCCGCAACTAATGTTTCAAACCCTTCTTCTATGTGTACACTTTATTTCAAGTCTATTCATTAACTGATCTTTCTTCATACCGAAGTTTTAGTTTTTGAAATACATTACTAATGTAATATATTTCAAAATTAAAACACCTGTGAACTTGTTTCATTTCAGCTTTATTGCCAAATTATATACAGTTATTATAGTTAACCTCGCACATAAAATACTAAAAAAAAATCTGTCAATAACTTTTACCTTATCTCAGACAGGCGCGCCTTGTAGTCCAATGAAAAGACGTCGGCTATCTGATTGAGGGTTTCCATACATTATCTTTACGACAGCTGAACTGAATTTCTCAAAATAATGTTCTAGTGGCCGTTAGATATACGAAAGGTATACACGTAAGCCTATTCAATACCTGAAGAAAATATGGACTTGTCAACTTTTGATTCGAGTCACGAGTCACCCGTCGGAGATAAAAGTGTACGGTCGTGGCCGCACAGCACGGCACGGGGGCGAACAATGGTCACACTTTCCACACTTGCGTTGTGAGAAAAACAAAGGAAATTAGGAGGAAATCGGCCATTAGATCGTCGTAACTTTTGCCCGCCTACCCAACCCACCCACCTGACCTAGAACAATCGAAGAAAAACTTTCCGCGTGCGTAAATTAGGCTTGAATACATTTGGACGTCAGGAAAATCAATTATTTAATATTTATTGATAGGATGGTACACAGTGTGGTTGCATCTTACAGTCCAATTCGGTTATAACGAGTACAAAGGGTTGCTCATTATAAATGTTACTCGATATTACAAAAAAAAAAATTAATATCCAATAAAATTAAAAGTATGTCAAATACATAAGAAAAATCATAAATTTAAAACTTAATACGACTTACTTTACTACGCACACAAAATAAACCCATTGTTTTTTTTTTCCTAAGAATTCACAAACCTGAAAGGAATCGTAAACAATAAGGAACCTCGTCGGCAGACGCTGTTAACGATTTTATGACTTCTCAAGAATTAGGGTTTTTAGACCGTGTCGTGTATTTTGTTCACTTGTTAACAATATTTTTGTACGTTATATCAGTGAAGCGAACTCACTATATCAGTGAAGAGTTGTATGAAAATAAGCCTGAATTAAAATAGTAAGTATTTCGTCATTATAACCGTGATCTCACTATAAACGTGCTCGATATAACCGAGTTCGACATTATTTTTAATTAATTTTCTTTCACCAAAACAATCGAAGAACGTACATGAGAATATATATGAGAGTCGTGTTCCAGAACGTAAGAGTGTGGCGTTCTATCCCTTTTTTTTCTTTAAAAAATTTACATACCTACACAGAATATGTGCAATATCAATACTATGCTAAATGCTTGTGCTATGAAAATAGGACTAATGCTAGTGTCTTGGAACGAGGCTCGAACTTCCAATACTGGATAATACGCGAGTATCTTAATCACAAGACCAACAAGTAGTTAGTTAGCAAAACAATCTTATAATCACACCAACATATTAGGTAGATGCATAATTATCCGCGATTTAAAAAAATATATATTGTAACGTAACGAAAAACGAAAACAAACAAAAAATAAAGAATTTTTTTTTACAGGTTTGTTTTTCGAATTGGCAACACTTTTCCAGTGACAGCCAACTGGCAACAGATTTGTACTCGGTTTGGTTTGTTATTTCACCATGAATAGACTTACGCCAGAACAACGTTTGCAAATTGTGCGAATTTATTTCGAAAATCGTGGTTCAGTTCGCGAAACTTACCGTGCGCTACGTCCATTTTATGGTCGACATAATCGTCCATATGAGCAAGTAATTCAAATAACCGTGGATCGTTTTCGCACCACGCACACTCTAATTGATAATACGCATCCGCAGGGACGTCGCACAGTGCGCACCGAAGAAGCTGTTGTTTCGTGATATTTATATATTCATTTTAAAATTCTATACCTCAAAAAAATACCCTTTATTATGTGCAATTATCATTCGGGGGCGTAGTAACCATCACCGTCAATTACTGCTTCCCATTTGCTTGGAAGACGGTCGATTCCGCGGGCGAAGAGGTATTATTAATTTTTTGAGGCATTCCACGATTTGACATCCTTCATCAACTCCTCCAAATCGTCATAGACTTGACAATTTTTCAGAAAGCGGTTGATGTGGTAGTCCGTGGGATCCTCGGTGGGAGAGAGGAGGGCGGATGGGGAACCAAATCCCATCTCGCTAGCGATGGATTCGATCACACGGCGTTCGACATGAGGGCGAGCGTGGTCATGGTGGAAGACGATTTGGTTCTTTTTGCGCGGTCTTTTCAGCAGAATTGCAGAATAAAGACGATCCGGGATACGTCAAATTCCAGTCAAATTCAAAAAACAATACGTCGCGAAATAAACGCCGGACAATTATGATAACCTAATATTATTCACTCATTATAGGTAAGCTGTGATCAGTAGTGGTGAGAAAAAATGCTACTCTTGACTAACTGGTGTGATTGTGATCGGTATTCGATAATATCAGTGATTGAAAACTGTGACTGTGATCACAGTGTCATTAACCAATGAATATCACAATACACGAAATAAATGAACAAATAAAAAAACATATTCTACCATATATAATTAATATTTATTAACTCATTTTTCGGGTCAAATTCTCAGCATTTCGGGTCAAATGCGTAAAACTTTTTGGCAGAATATACTAGATGGCGCTTATCACGAATTATAACGTCATTCCTTCATGAATATTTTCGTTTCATATGCACGCGCCGAATCACGGATCACAACCAAAAAACATTAATCACGATATTCCCAGATATTCAATGAGTGCGACTCAAAGATATCAATGATTGACTCGCGGTTTGTGATTTTGAGCTCAACTTGGTCACCTCCAACAACAAATGAGGTTACAACAAATTATTATGAGTTCACCTAAAAATGGCCTTTGTATAATACTTAATATTTGTACTGGGCGATGAAGACCTAGTGATAGAATTCTATCTGCAAAATATAATCGTACTATCTGCAGTCGAGTCGTATTCCGATACGAAATATAACAATAGAACATATTAAAGCGTATAATAATAATCTCCTTAATTGAAATCTAAATAAAATATAATTAAGTTATAACGAGACCGAAATTACCGAGGTGAGTAATGTCATTTTTAACAGAACTAGCGTTATTTTATAACTGTGAGAATATTTGTATTCGTCCAATCCAACTTTATTAATTAGTTTAAATACAATCATAGTGTGCTATTCAACATGGTCTTAACAAATTTTCGTTTTTACGACCCACAGTAAGTTTTGTTTGTATTACATTTCGCATTGCTTATATAAATTAAGCTATAAACATTAAATACACTCACTCTCACCTTTTATCTTTTGACATGTTCATTTGTTATTGAAATGGTTTAATAAATATAAACTAGATAAACATCGAAACGCTGAAAAATGTAATAATTTATTCAACACGGCGTAGTGACCGTAATTCAAGTTTGATGTAAAAAAATTGATTATTATCTACTCTTAATTTGCTGTTTAAATTTATTTTAATAATCAATTTAAGACATTTTTAATGAGGTTTCAAATACACGCCGATTTTTTTAAAATTGATAAGAAGGTCCACAAGGGGTAGAAGAGGATTCTTACCCTAAACAACCCTTCCGCCGGAAACAAATTAAGGGTTAATCTTCACAAAGGACACGGGAAGGAGACACGAATTCTGTACCAGGGTGTACATTAAGAAGAAGACGTTCGTCTAATTTCAGGGATGAGAATCTTATTAAAAACACTAATAATATTTATCTGATATAACGCCATTTTATTTTTTGTGTAGTTAATAATATAAAATATTTTTTGTGTACTTACCATCACGCCGTTTCCCCGTGGGGGTAGGCAGAGAGGATAGAGCGCCACACTCTTCTGTCCTGACATACAATTCTCGCCTCATCCGCATTCATACATCTTGTCATACAAGCTCGCCGATTGTTGAGGCTTCTAACAGAACCATCCTCCATTATCTGGTTTACCTGGTCGTGCCAAGTCTTCCGCGGACGTCCTCTATTTCTGGTTCCATCAACACTTGCGTCATATATCTTTCTTACCATTCTCTCCTCATTCATCCTTTCCATATGACCAAACCACCTAAGTGATCCTTTCTTAATCTTACTCACTATACTAACATCAGCTTTACATTCTTTTCTTATTTCTTCATTCTTTACTCTGTCATAAATAGATTTGCCACAAATATTTTTTGTGTAGTTAGTAATATAAAAATTCTACGAGGCAAATAATTAAATTAACTCATTTTTGCCAGATATTTTAGATACCGCATGCATTACTTACTTACTTACCAGCACGCCGTTTCCCCGCAGGGGTAGATATAGAGGATAGAGCGCCACACTCCTCTGTCCTAACACACGATTCTCGCCTCATCCACATTCATACATCTTCTCATACAAGATCGCCGATTGTTGAGGCTTCTAACAGAATCATCCTCCATCATCTGTTTTACCTGGTTGTGCCAAGTCTTCCGCGGACGTCCTCTATTTCTGGGCCATCAACACTTGCGTAATATATATTTTTCACCATTCTCTCCTCATTCATCAGTTTTCATATGATAAAATCACCTAAGTAATCCTTTCTTTATCTTACATTATTTCCTTATTGCTTCATTCTTTACTGCATTTAACTACTATTTAAAAGTGCATAATTGAACAAATACTTGTATATTTTAAATATCAGCAAAATATGTATTTATATAATTTTACATTATAATCGAAAATAGCTGCACTGTGAATACTGAAATTCTAATAAAATAATTGAATGCTTAGTTTTAAACTACTTAATTAAGTAAATACGTATACTAAAGTGAACTACTTTCAGTTGGAGCCAAACTTCTTCACGACAATATAGTATAGACTAATCTAAGTACAGATATTTAAATAGGAGGTTAAGAAGACAGAGCGACATCATATCAGAGTGGGACAGAGCATCAGATGGGAGGTGGGAGAGAAGGGTAGACTTTAAACTTTAAAATTGGACTATTGGATAAATTTATTTGGTCGTTTAATATCTGGATATTATTAATGATTAATTTATTAATCTCTAATACTTCTAAATTGTTAAGGCATAAAACTATTCCATTTTTAAAGGTATGGTTAGAATTAATTAAGTGATCGGCAAATTCTGAAAAACCTAAACTTGTTAAGCATCTAATGTGTCTTTTTATACTAATATTTACGTTCTTCGATGTTTTTCCTATATAGAAAGCTGGACAAGGCGACACGTGACACGGCGCCTCTGGACCTTTAAGAGTTGTACGTCCCAGACAACTTTAATGGTAGATGCCTCAGATTTAATGGTAGGTACATCAGCCGCAGGAAGGATTGTAGAACCGATCAGTCATTGCCAGAAGATTGAGTTCAGTGGACAGGCAGGCCGAAAAGTGTGGAACTGTGTGGAAAATAAGGAACAGTACCTACGTAGATCGGCAATATTATTTTTAAAAAATACTGAAAACGAAAATTTTCACAAAATAATACATAAGTTCGCGTGACAATTTTAAATTCTAGTGTAGGAATTCTAAAGCGAGCGCCCTTGAGGTGTAATTTTTACGAAAAATTATAAATTGCTGAATTTAATATGAATATTTCCCAAATCCAGTAGATATATAATTGAGGATATTAACATTAGTATATTATTAATTTCGCAGCTAATATTGCTCGTTTCTTTTCTTATGCACAGTATAGATGTTTTAAAATACATTTTCATACTGTATTACTGCGAAATTAGAATAAACAAGATAGATTTAGGATAGTGATACCTATGATGATGTTGTTTACTCTACAAAGCGAAACGTGCAATATTTTACAATACCTTCAAAGTTTTAATTTGGAGCAGTTAGTTACTAAAACCTTATATCGCCCCTTCAAATTAACTTTTTTCTATTTCTTTATTATACGCCACAATTATTACATTTGGTCATTACTTAATCTAATATGTCAACCCACAAAGTGATTGCTTTCTACGAAAATATTTAATTTTTTTATTACATTAAGTTATTAATATCGCATAGGTTAGCTCCCGTATCATCGTACCAGAGCTATGCCTGTACAGCGATATGAGCCTATATTGATACCGAATTAACCAATAAGGATTTGGCATATTTTCAAAATGAACAGACCAACGATACAAGGACAAATGACAAGCTCCAATGTGTCATGACGGCTAAATACTGCAACACTATTGGCTGAATATTATTTGAGATAATTTGATTTTGATACATAAAATATGTTTTAGAAAGTTATTTATTTTAAATGTATTAATTAGAAAGATATACGTATAAAATCGATTCTATCGAAAAATATTGTTGTTGCGCTACCGGGATTCGAACTTGGATCTCATTTATTATTTACTTATCATTAGTATTTAAAATATCACAGACCTACGTTCTGAATAATCACAACCTCACAATAAGAATGTGTTCTACTTAATAAGTTATTTATTAATAAAGCTTATAGTTCTGTAGTAATTATCTCAAATTTTCCTCAATCATCTTCATTTATTCCGTGAAGTACTTATTTATAGTAAGATATTTTTTCTAGTCATAGTCTAATAACGGTTATTAACCTTTACCATACCGTGATATAAAATACCCGAACGCAGCCATGCTGCTCAACTCGTGTTACCGTAAATAATAAATGTTTTTATTAGCTTAAATGGCTTTAATGGTATGAATTTACTCTAAATATTGAGCATTAAATTTTGAAAAAATAATTAATAACACAATTTAGAGCATTCATTAGGTCTGTCCTTCCTTCTTATCTCTCTTCGTTTAAGTAGTGAGAAAGAGACAGTTATATTTGTATGTTTATTGTTCTTTTTACTGTGAAAACAGTGTGTGATCTCTGTTTTTCATATCACAAATGGTATTATTACCAAAGTATTAATTTTACAACGGATTGAATGGAAAAAATAATTGTTTTTGTACGATTCCCTTTTCATAATCGGTTTTTTACTAGTCATTCTTAAGCGCTAATATTTTCTTTAAGATTATCTAAATATGAATTTTATGTTGGATGTATTTACCGAAATATTACAGGTTTAACTATGATGGTAGACCTGTGTTACTGCACGGTTTGGGAAGGGTTAACAACGTTTTCTTTTCCAAATGACAATTGTGACTAACACTAAATAACAACGGATTCATTATGTACTTGTACGTGCGTCCATCTAAACGATGTATGTACATCCCTGCCCGGTAAATGACGTTGATTCAATTTGATTCAATCTTTTCATCAAGTTGTAAGTGAACAGTCTGAACTGTGGATGTGTCTCACTTTATCGCTCTTCATATGCAAATTGGCACAGGAGGTATAAAAAGTGACAATAAAAAAACGCGAGTAGTTCAATGCAATCTACTGTGCGACTTACAATAAGTGTGTGACAAAATTTTGTTCAATTGTACAGTCATTATGTGAATGTACACGGCGTGACGTGCAAGACACCGATTACGGCAGGTCCAATTCATCTTTCAGGCAAATGTTGCGTAGAAGAGAAAGAATACACAAAAGCTCTCGTAACAATTGGATTAATGTCTCAAAAAGATGAAAGCTAAGGTCACCAAATATAACAACTTGAATCAATCATTAATTTGCTTTGTGGCGCAACATAATATTACTAAGGAGAATACATTCTTATTGTGAAGTTGTAATTAGTCAGAACAGAAGGTTAAAGGTGTTTGAGATTCCGTAAAAACAAAGTAGACGACTTTCAAATAATGTATTAATGTGAAAAAATGTAACACACGGGTTCGAAAATTTGTCGTCAAAAATACTGTCGCTGTAGCATAGTTGGATAATATACCTTACCCGGTTTGGAAAGAGATCCAGGTTCGAATCCCGATAGCGCGACAACAATATTTTTAAGAGAACACAATCTTATTGTGAAGTTGTAATTATAGGTCATATAACATGGGTCTGTGATATTACATGTATATCATTCTAATTAATATATTTAATTCATATTTAAAATATCACAGACCTATGTTCTAAATAATTACAACTTGACAATAAGAATGTGTTCTCATAATAATAAAGTTGTATCAATGTGTCCAAAATTTAATAAAAATGAATTGATAATTCTGGCGTCTGCTATCAGATTACTCAAAGGTATTTGAGATTCTGTAAAAATAAGGTAGATGGCTCTTTCAAATAATGGAAAGATTAAATGTATTAATATCAAAAAGGTAACATGTAGGTTCGAAAAAATATCGTTGCAGTAGCATAGTTGGATAATGCACCTTTCCCGGTGCATATAATACATTTAATTACATACATAATACATTTAATTAGTATTTAAATAGAATATGTCGTGTTAGGATATGAATGGAAGATTTCAAAGAAAACAAAAAGGATTATCTGCGACGGTAAACAGGAAGAACCCCCAGGCAGCTGTTGTGTATGCATTCAATACGTATGTGAATTAACGGTGCTCTTGCCTTCGGTTTGGGACGACGTTATAATGTCATCGAACATCGTGACGTCATGCTGGAACGTGACAGGCTCGTATGTTTCGATGAAACTAACTGTGATCCATATAAAAAAAAAATTACAAATTCCACGAATCGCTTAGAGAAATATACCACCGGGACTCGAATCCGCAAATTTCTGCCGCTGGTGGTGAGTACATTTTTGTGATAGACGTTTCTTTGTAAGTTATCTAATAATATGTTTCAATTATCACGAAACTATGTTCTGAAAAATGTCATATTTACGCATTAAATTGTAAAATGATCAATTTATCATATATGCATAATAATATCATATTATCGTCAACTTTTTATTTTAATATTAGAAAATATAATACATTTAAAAAATAATCAGTTGGATATATATATCTTCTCTATGAGAGTAATATTCGTGTATAGAGGAGTATATACGAAAATTTATGATTCAGTTAGTATGTGTAGATATTTTTTTACTTCAGATACAAATTTATAGTAGTCTGAAATTTTTCTAATTGTGATGGGGAGATTGTTAAAAATTTGATGCCTCGATAAATACAGTGATTTTGGACTGCGGTATGTTTTAGTTTTGGATTATCAATTTTGTCTCTAAATATTGTAGACCAGAATTCGCTTCTAATATTTCATTGATTTTTTAATTTAGAAAATTTGAATTATTGAATTTTTTTGTATGTCTATTATTTTTGGTGTTTTGAAATCTGTGAAGAGTTGTATCATATATTTACATACTTCGTCTCTGTGTATTAAAGTGTTTTATACTTTTTACTCTAGTTCCACTATTATCAGAGTTACGGAGTATTTTAAATTGTTAAGCAGCTGTCATTTAAAAACTGGTAGAGGATCATGCCGGGATATCTATAGCAGACGCGGTCGCTTCATACATGCTTTGGATGCTCCGTATCTCTTGTGTTATACGGTCAAAAAACTTTGTATTTTTTGTTTATAGCCGAAAACAGCACTGCTGTAAATAAATTCGTCCTTTAGAGACCAGTCATAACACACACTATGACATGGCGCGCGCACGAAGCTAGTCGACATACATCTATGAATCGCGTAAACGCACAGATACCAGCAACAGTTGATTCTATCATTCGTTCCGTATTCACAAATTTTGTAAGTATTCGCCTTTCGCGCACGCGCATTTCTGTGTCACCTGTCAACGTCTTTGAATACTGTATACGTATACGTTAACAGCTTCCAACGTACAAAAACCGATTTTAATGCTTATGGGCATAACGCGCAGAATAGCATATATATTACGAAGTGAGCGGTTTATTTTGAGAAATTTGTTTGGGTGACGCATTTTTGAAAGTTGAAGTTGAATATTTGAAGCCAATGAAGAAATATTTAATATCTTTCGATAATATGTTATATTTGATAGTAGGTATAAACTTGTTTTTCAGCATCCCTTCTACAAAAAGTCACCGACCCGCCACTGATCTATAGGTCAATTTTTCATAAAATTTGCGTGTTCATAAAATTCGTTATATCGCATACACACACACATATATATATATATACAAAGTGTAACAGACCTAGTCTACAATATTGTATGGGTGGATACTTTACGAGTCATATTATGCGAGTTATTTTACGCTTAACAAAGACAATGACAACGAGCTAGATGCTTGGTCTGTGTCCATACTGTCTTTACCTCGTTCTTGCATCTCATTTATCCAATCCATGATATTTATAAATGTGAATACGTATCGCTATGTTGATATGTTATTACTGCGTTGATCCCTACAGATCTTGCTTTCAATTAGTGTTGTACGTGACGTCGGAAATGAAGATACGAATACCAGGTAGCTGGCACCAGGTGACCAGGTGACCAGGTACCTCAGTCATCTACCGAAGTGTTATAATGAAAGTGTGAAGGAACTAGTTTACCGTGCGCCATACCCATTTCTGTACAATGGTCGAGGCTTTTCAATGCTAATCCAGCGATATCTAGGTAACTCTCTTTTATAATCTCATACCTGTTTATTTTTCTGTATATAATTGAGCAAGCTCTCGGGGCCACCAACAAATGTGTGCTTTTTTTGAATTTTGGTAATATTTAAACATTAATTGGCGACAGCGGGCTATGCGCAGACAGTTTGGAAAGAGTTAATACCTAACTAACTTACCATCACGCTATTCACTCGCGGGAATAAGCAGAGAGGATAGAGCGTAACACTCTTCCGTCCTGTCACATAATTCTCGCATCATCCACATCGAAAACTGAGACCATTCCATGGAAATTAAATGTCGTATAAAGAAGAATATTATTCTATTGTTGACGTATGCAGCGTTAACTTTGTAGTTAAACATAATTTAAAATAACCGGTTTCGATACTAACATATCTTCGTCAGAATTGGCACACAACTGAACTATTCCATAAAATTTAAACGACATCAATTATTCGCTATTTAATACTTACATTCCCTATTTCAATACCTCTCTGTCAATCACCTCTTACCAAGACTCCGCCTACACCCCGTTATGGATATCGTTTAAATTTTATGGAATAGTTCAGTTGTACGTCGATCCTGACGAAGAAAACTTAGTATCGAAAACGGTTGACGTAAAAATAACACAGTTGTTTAAACAAAGTTAAATGTAATACAATTTTAAAGTATTATGCAGCCATGATCAAAAGTTACATTTGCGAATGAGAATGATTTTATGTTGTGTATTCCCTGTAATTTTATATGTTAATTCATTGAAGCAATGCTAAAGCGACTTGAAGCCTTTGAGATGTGGATCTACAGGCAGGTTCTGAAAATAAGCTGTATTGATAGGGTTACAAATGATAATGTGATGATCCGGGTCCTCAGTCCTCAGTCCGACAATTCGGAGCTGCTACAAACAATATAATGATCGCTAACGTTCAATAACCGGAAAAGCACTAGAAAAAGAATTTAAAAAATGATGGAATGATTGTCGACAACTAGTATTTTAATTCTCGCGTTATACATAAAATGTTATTCCGCGACCACTGTAAACCGGCTTCATTCATTATCCATAGCTTATTTTTCTTCTGTCCTGACTGATAACTCTCGTGTCATCCATATTCTTACATCTTCCCATGCAAGTTCGTCGATTTTTGAGCCTTCGAACAGGACCATCTTCCACTATCTGGTTTACCTGGTCATGCCAAGACTTCCTGTATTTCTACAACATTCGCGTCATATATTTTTCTTATCATTCTCTCATTCATTCGTTCTACATGACCAAACCACCAAAGCGACCATTTTTGATCCTATTCACTATGCTACGATCTGCTTTACATTCATTACATTACAATGGATTTGCCACATGATTTATGTGATCTCATTTAAACTGCATTCAGTCAACTTTCATGCCACTTCTCTCAGCACAAGGCTTCATTTCCATACAACATTGTTAGTACTAGAACTCCATCGTGTGCCGCTTGTTTAGCAGACAAATTTACATTAGAAATTACTGTATTTAAAACCACTCCTTTTTAAATTTTTCTTAGCTTTTCCGTTTCTATCAAACATACATAAACTCATCTACTTGTTCCAACACTTATTAATTATAACATGGTATAAAATGTATCATTAAAAATACAGAAGTAAATCTTTGCGTTGATCTTAATTTATAATAATTGAGATATCAAAAATGTTGCTTGTCAGTGACTGAAGGTGAGATTTTGAATACTGGATAATTACAGCTTTAAGGTCAGATTAAAATATTTCCTGTTTAATTTCATGGGTGTCTACTGTCTACTTATTAGTCGTATGCTCGGTACTCTACCGCGAACGCGTAAAAGTTTGCCCAAAATATTTATATTTAAAATAATTATTAATCTGTATATTTAATAAAATTAACACCATTTTCTATTATCGTCTTAAATGAGCGAGCGAGTGCTTTAGATAAACACTTTTTACGGATCCGGATATTTCAAAGCTCTTGTTTATATTCAAAATATGTTCTTTATTATTATCTTATATATTTATATATCTAAATATTGTAGTAATATAATCATTAAATATCTACGTCATTATTACAAATAAATGTCAGAAGTATAAGCAGAAGCGAGATATGAACAGAATTAAAATACTAACGGTAAATTATATTATGTAAGGTGCTGTATACACGCATGAATGTCATAAAACGACGTGAAGTCACTAAAACAATGTAAATATTTATATTTTTAATGACGAACGCATTATTCAAATGTTTATTTTGTAATACCAAAACACAAAGGGAATCATAACATTAAATTGACAATAAAACAAATATACAGTACAAAAGTAAACCGAAAAAAAATTCCAAAACATCTTATCCGGGCGTGCGTGCAGATTTATCAAAATTTAAAAAAAAAAGTCAAAAACTTCCATGTAAGAACGAAACAAATAAATATGCATTATAATTTGGTGCATTTATTCATTGAATCGTGCGGAACAATGATGAACACAATTATAATTCACAAACCTTATTCAGAACTTCCACTCTCAACAATCACAATCAACTTTTGATTCAATATTATTTGAATCAGCGAATCACTTTCTAACACACATCTTTATTTATAACTATTTTAGACTCTGCTTCACTTGATTTTACACTAGAATTACACCCACTTTTATAGATAAAAACACAAAACGGAATGTAGTTAAATACGGGACGACCGAAATCGAACAGTAACCGTTGTCAATATGCGAGGCAAAACAAAACCCGTCCGGCATGACAGCGCGGTGCCAACCTTAAAGAGTGAAATTGCGATGCTGCCAACGCTAGTGCTGCGTTGCCGGCAGGCAGGTAGTCGCCTTCGCTGAACGCGGCGAGTCAGAAGGCGTCGCATTGTGTTCGGACAAATCGTGAGCAATTTGCAATTTACAGAAGTATTTTTTTGGGCCCTATTGTATTTCGATATGGGTATATAACCATCATAGTAATGTGTGTTGGCACCGTTACAATCTAACTGAATATAATAAAAAGGCATTTTTAGAAAGTTATGGCCTCGGCATTGATGCGAATGCCCTTTTTAAATATGTAAGTTACATAATGTAACCCTTACCAGGGCTAAGGTTATTATGATTTATTATTAATATTGTTTTGCATCTAATACTTTATTGATAGATATTTAACTAACATCATATTTACACATCATCTAAAATATAAAAAATACACGTGTGTATGCTTATGCAGTCTGCAAAAAATGTTCTATAAGGGTACTGGGTTAAAACTAACTAAAAAAGTTCAAACCAATCATTTATACTAACAATAACATTAGAAAACATATATTAAATAATAAAACTAGAATAGATCCGTAGGATAATAGTGGAGTATACAAGATTAATTGTAAGAACTGTCAATCATTTTATATTGGACAAACTGGAAGGAAAATACACACACGAATAGAACACCTCAAGGGGATACAGAACTTCAGCATCAACTCAGAGATGACAGACCATGCAAGATCAGAGGGTCATCGTTTCACTCATGAGAATGTAGAAGTACTACACATATGTAGAAAGTGGAGAAAATTAGACATTCTAGAAAATATAGAGATTAATATTAACAATAAAAATGTAATTAACATACGAACACCGCCTATTACATCTTCTTTCCTGTTCATGTTAGCCCCACTCACAACTACATTCACTTTTCACCGAAACCCTCGTCTCCCCAATATCGCTCTTACACCCTCTTCCCTCCATATAGACATTATTCTATCTTCTAGTTAAGTTTTAGTTTATTACTGACGATGACGCAGTAAGCGTTGAAAGCATTTTAATGAATATTTACTTAAAGTGATGTATGAAGTAAACAACATTGTGTTTTATTTCAATAATTAATTTTGTTAAAAGTTAATTACTATTATATAGTCTTCTACCGTCCTTTCCGAAATAATATAATATTCTAGCATTTGTTTTTATTATCGATATCATTAATATCGTTGTGTTAATTTGTTTTATTTGTTTCCCTTATGTTTTGCAAATTGTTAGCATAGATAGATATACATAACAAATAACAACCTAGTAAAAAAACTAAATGCGTACCAAGCTTCTGGTGGATATTTTGTCAATGGACATTACTGCGAAATATAACACAATTCTTTTCCCAAAAAGGTGAAACAAGTGAATAATGTATCACACCCATGGAGATGATTATTACAACTTACGACACCTGTTACCAAATTATTCAATCTTGATCAGGGTCGAAATTACAACATTAATTAATTATTATTTTACATTATTTTAAATATGCATTGAATGATGATATGATATATTCCGTGTACAATGTTTAGACAAATCTGGTGACCAAAAGTATATTATGGTCAATATTTGACCAATTTCAATGTTGTGTATATATTGTGGAGCAAGTTCGTGTTAAACCTTTACACCTTTTACACCTTATAGTTTACACCTTTTTATAAGAAATAAAATCTACATGCTTCGAGAAAAATATTCTCTTCCTCAGGATGAGCTGTATAATTACAGAATTAAATGGTCATCAGAACGGGAAGAATGTTTAAATAGGAAAATATTCAATAGAGGATTGTTTACAAATTTGAAATATTTTTCATAATATTCACACTATTTCTAAGTTGTTAATCTGCGAGACCTTATAACTTGTATGTAATTCTAATAAATAGTATGAAAATTTCAAGTTATTGTTGCTTTACTGTGTGATGTTCTTTAACCCTTAATTAAAATTTTTCCCAATACACAAATAGTTTACATTTATGTTTATAAATTCTTGATTTATTGATACGAATATCGCTGTCTTTGTTATTAAGAATGTATTTTTTCAGTTTGTTGTTAGTATAAAAAGACGGTTGATCGCGAATATTTTTTGTTATAATTTTTGACATATAAAATACAAATAAAAATCTACGCCATTGTACAAAGAGACATTTATTTTGTTTCTAAGCTATTGGCTTATTCGAACGTTTTACATACAATATTTAGAATGTATGAATCGAATTTTATATTAAATTGTGCTTTATTGTTTGAATTTACTTATTGCATTAACTTTTTGTTTTTATTTTTTATATGTACTGCTTATACATTTCCAAATCCGGTTCTGTTTTGGGGGAATAGCCCCAACGCGCACCTGTCACCAGAAATACATTCACACTCTTCAATCTAGAAAAAAACATATTCCAAAAGAATATATGAATGAAAGGCACTTCTTTAAAAATGTCACGGAACTTTAATGTTTACTATAAAAGAATTCGTTTGACAAGGTAAATCCTCTTTTGTAAGGAAAAGTTTTAGCTGACATGATTTTTCTTTTTTGTTCCAATTTTATTTCACACACATTATAAAACAATTTTTATTTTTTGCCAAACAGTTTCACGGCAAGAGTTGCCCGTCAATTAAAGTGAATAACATATTAAATTAAAGTTGAAGTACTTACAAAAAAAAACATAAAAATTTAAGTAAGTAACATAGTAAAAGTAATCTAAAATTTTAAAAAAAAAGTAATATAATAGAGAAATCAAATAATTATATTTGATTTTATATTTGAGTGTGTTCACCGATATCTCTTTATTTTCCATCATGTTTAATAATTCTTAACTAATTTTATTAAAAATTCTTGGCACAGCACATTCTCTGGGTCTTTCTCCGTACACATTGTTCGTGATCGATACTCTCATGCTGCGTCTCGAGGATCTGCTAGAATAGCTATGGTGAGGCTCGGTATTCATATTGACATTGTTTATCATCTCTTCTAAAATTATATAATGTGTTACTTTTTTGTCATGAATATTGTGAATAATTTGTATAATCATCTCTATACAAACATTTTGTTCTGTATTCTACGATAAGTTTATGATCGATATGTTAGTCAATAGCTACTCACTCCATAATTGATAACCGAGAAGACCATCGCAAAGTATAGTGTGGCCCGAGATATGCACCTCAGTGTCTTTATATATATAATATATTTATTATAGATTATTTAAACAAAATTTTTCATCAATTATTAAACATAAAAATTTATATTACTCTTCTTTTTCAATTTTGTTACTTCAAGGATTGTGGAAATGTTGTTAATATTTATCGTTACGAGCATACATTTACTGTAGTATCAATAAAACTGACGTACGGCTGCAAAACATGGACACTCGATAAAAGAGATGTCTAAAAATTTGAAATATTGTGCATCATAGTAATATTATATCATTATTGACAGGGCGGTTATTTTGTGGTGTAATATGATTATTTTAATTTTCAAACTAAACTTTGTTATACATACATGTTGCGTTACTGTCACTACTATAGTTTCGAGAGTATAACAACTTTTCTAACCACATAATTGAAACAAACCACAATTTCGATAGTCTAAACTTATTCCCTCAGTACCGAGTATTTACAAGTATAAAAGAATTTAAATTCGGGGAAAACGCTAATTAACAACATAACATTCCCTAACACTTCGCCTTTACTGTTCATAATTCTGTTAACGATCGAAACTTTTCCTCTCTTCTCAAGCCCCGCATACTGTATTTAGTGTAGTCATTATCCGATGATGAGAGGGACTGCACCTCTCGAAACAATAGTAGTGATCCAAAAAAAAAACCGAAATAATTTTATAAATACGATGAAAGCACTGGATCCTTATTAAATATTTTGATTCGCGCTATTGAATACACGCGGCGCACAGCAAATCGCAAGTTAAAAATGTTACAATGGGAAAAAGAAAATACGGACTTTTATACTTTTCCCACGTTCGTAAACAATATTTTCGCCAACGATGAGGCGAGTAGTTATTGAGTGCACAAGGGTCCGATAATTGTGACCCTTTGAGACTCTCATATGAATTAGATATTTCATTTTAGCACGTCCCTTTGACAACTGTAACCGCCGCCATTTTCTTTACAGCGGGCATTTGTGTTACGGTAGATGTAATATTACGTTTAACTAAACCAGGAATAATATGGAGATGTAATATAAAAATGAATATCAGATTGAACTTTTGGACAGCAATATAATGATAATACGAACGTGAAAGTACATTTAAAATAAATATTTCTTTTCATTTTTCACAAAACTGAAATATTGGCCTTGGATGCGTAGTGTCGCCAGCCGTTTGATTATAAAATAGGAATATAAATATTATTACGCTACGATCTGGCTCCTGCGGACATAACGCGGGCGTAACGTCACTCGCTAGGCTCAGTCTGTGTCAGAGTGGCTGGCTCGGACGGATGGAAATGGTCTCAAACAATAAAAACACTTGATTTACACATTAATCACACTGAATACTTTACATTCAATTTGTGCGGGTGGACCAGGGCTCAGACTTTCTCGATCCACCGCGCCTATCCAATCCTATGTCTGCGATGTCTTTTTCGCCATCCTGCCCGATGAGACGCCGCCCAGCGATCCACTCTCGCACCGAAGTTCCCTCCCCCTCTTTCGTCCAGCCGACTTTAATTGACCGTGTCCACTCAGGTCGGTGTAGTAGAGGGCTCGGTGCCGCCGCGCTAATTTAAAATGTCACAATGTGCATATTTTATTATTACTATATCTAATAACTATTAAGCCATTTAGAAATAGTGTATGCCAATTTAATAAATCTACTAGCATGCCCGCACAGCTACCGCACGGTAGCAGACGTATCCTGCAGAGACGCAGTACTCTGTTTTCAATCTCACCCAACAAAAAAAAAAACACTTTTCTCGGTATCCCAGAATTGGAAGAAACAGAACCGACGTACATAGCCAACAACCTAAGGGGTGGTGAAGAAATTGTGCAGGAGCTACACAGACTCACCCCGTGCACCTAAAAAAAATACCACTTCTCGGTATCCCAAAATTGTAAAAAATAGACCCGACGTACACAACTAACAACCCAAAAGGGTCAAAGGCCTGTTGATCTTTGAGAAGCGTTAGGTAAGATTACTAACCACGTAAAAAAAAACACCACTATTCTCGGCATCCTAAAATTGTAAAAAACAGGGCTGACATATACAACCATCAACCCATCTCTCCAGGTTTTAATAAAAACAAACATTTTGTTAATACTCATTGATAAAACCATAAAAAGTGATTTGACAGAAAAAGAAGAAGAAAAATAAAAAAGAAGAATAATAATCCATCATTCATGGAGCTTGTATGAGAAGATGTATTAATGTGGTTGAGGCGAGAATTATGTGTCAGGACAGAAGAGTGTGGCGCTCTATCCTCTCTGCCTACCCCGGAAACGGTGTGATGGTAAGTAAGTTACGGGTTTATCTATCACCAGAACTGTTCTATTTAAATATTGAATAACAGACGCGTAAAAGAACTAACTCCTTCGACCGGTCTGTAGTAAGACAGGCATATTTAAGTCACGTGTACAACTGCGAAATAATAATTAATTCAATTACGCTTTTAAAAAATCATCATTGTGTCATTCTAGACATAACCTATAAAAATCCAAAAAAACGTACAGAAAATTTTTCTAAGTATAATGTATGACTTCACCATAATTAACCAAATTCCTATTAACCACGTGTACAATTTTTACACGTTTCCCAAAAATCATTTCGACATCTTACTAACCTCTATCGAATTCATTTCATGGCTCAAAAAAAACATGGCTGACCAGAAACGTCAAAGTCATAGCTTAAGGTTAAATTGAATGACATAAAACAGATGTTTATTCAGCGACCATTTTGTGAAAATTTAAAACGTCAAAAAAGCGCGCTAAAATTATGGCACAGGTAAAACAGCTGATCATTCACAGTTTTCAGGCGGCCATTTTTTAAATCAACGAATCAGAGCTCCTCCAATAAGAATCTTCGATTATCGCTTGAAATATAGACGGTTGCGTTTGATTAATAAGTCTGAAAAAAATGTTCTACATTTTATTCGTATGTAGGTAGGTACGTCGATTTTTCAAAAGCGACAGAGCCGACGTACACAACTAACAACCCGAGATGGTCAAAGGCGTGTTGATCTTTGAGAAAGGTTAGGTTAGATTACTTACCACGTAAAAAAATACCACTATTCTCGGCATCCTAAAATTGTAAAAAACAGAGCCGATATACACAACCAACCCATCATTCCAGGTTTTAAAAAAAACAAACATTTTGTTAATACTCATTGATAAAATCATAAAAAGTGATTTGAAAGGAAAAGAAGAAGAAAAATAAAAGAGAAGAATAATAATCCATCACTCATCGAGCTTGTATGAGAAGATGTATGAATGTGGATGAGCGAGAATTATGTGTCAGGACAGAAGAGTATGGCGCTCTATCCTCTGCCTACCCCCGCGAGGAAACGGCGCGATGATAGGTAAGTAAGTAAGTTACAGGTTTATCTATCACCAGAAGTATTCAATTTAAATATTGAATAACAGACGCGTAAAAGAACTAACTCCTTCGACCGGTCTGTAGTAAGGCAGACGTACTTAAGTCACGTGTACAACTGCGAAATAATAATTAATTCAATGACGCATTTAAAAAATCATCATTGTGTCATTCTAGACCTAACCTATAAAAATCGAAAAAAACGTATAGAAAAATTGTATGTATTTCACCACAATTAACCGAATTCCGGAGTGAAAACATCAATTTTATCTTGTGCGGGAAAATATAAAATATCTATGACTATTGCAAGCTGTGAAATCTGGATGTCGATACCTGACATAAAAAAATGCGCGAAAATCAACAGCTGTTTATTACAATGCCGAGTCGAAATAAAGTCATACATTTGAAACGTCAAAAAAAAAATTGCGCGAAAATTACGCACTGCAATAATGACAGGTAAAACAGCTGTTTATTTAATTTTCAGGCAGCCATGTATGAAATGTAACCAATGAGGGTATTGACCAATTACAGCCCACGGTTGCTGCTTGAAAATATGAAGTGTTGCGTTTATTAAGAAAATATCAAGGTTTTTCTTTTTTTTCATTTTCTTTCATTTGTATGTAGGTAGGTACGTCGATTTTTCATATAAAAATTACGTGTTTTTTAGATTTTAAAGGTGAATTTTAAACGATAGAAGCTAACAAATACGAAAATAAATTATATTCCATTGTGATGTATGCACAGATGTAATAAAATTATATTTTGGTCGTAAATTCGCAGAGAAAAGCTGAAAAATACGAAATTTCACTAAATCAGGTTTCATAAGAAAATTAGAAGACGAAGAATTTAAAAAAAAGTGTGTAACGATACTACTCATCGGTGGCAATTGCCAAAAAATATTAAAATGATTTTAGCTCTTAAACTCGCAGAGTTATAAGCGAATGAAAAAAAAGTTAGGCTAATTAAAAAGTTAAAATTTCCAAAAATCACCAAACTAAAACAGTTGTAACAAATAGAGGAGAAAAAGAAGAATAAAAAAAAAAAGATGTAAAGACTCAGTCAACCTTCGGACGTCTGGGAAAAATATCAGAATGCGGATAGAACGCCTAATAAGCGAGATATTAACCAAAACGTGTGTGACAAAATCGGTTACATATAAACATATAAACATCGCGAAATAGGGTCTATTATTTTAATATATATGACTAGCTTACCCGCACAGCTGCCGCCCGGCAGCAGACGTATCAGAGACGCAGTACTCTGTTGTCAATTTTCAGAAGAAAAAAAAAATCTTAACACACTTAATAAAACTATAAAAAGTGTTTTGATAGGAAAATAAGAAGAATAAGAAGGAATAATTCATGTTTTTAAATACATTACGTATTCACCTACTTGTAGAATTTTTCAAAATTAAAATCGTACAAAAACTAACCAATATAATCAAGTGTTGTGGCACCAGAAATAGAAGACGTCCGTGGAAGACTTGGCACGATCAGGTAAACCAGTTAACGGAGGATGGTTCTGTTCGAAGGCTCAACAATCAGCGAGCTTGTATGAGAAGATGTATGAATGTAAGTGAGGCGAGAATTGTGTGTCAAGACAGAAGAGTATGGCGCTCTATCCTCTCTGCCTACCCCCGCGGAGAAACGGCGTTATGGTAATTAATAATAAGATAAATAAGTATCGAACGTCTAAAAACAATATTCATACTATTTTGAATTTAAAAATAATAATAGACATACTCATACATAATAATAATAGAGAAAATTAAGTAAATTAAAAAAAAATCGCACTTAAACTAACCAATATAATAAAAAAAAGTGTTCATATAAATACAATAATAGAGCTATAATAATATATAAACTCCTGTTGTATACTAAAACTAACGCCAATGCTATTTCGATTGCAGTCAACCAGGCGTCTCTTTAATATATACACATATCTCTTTAATTCAAATTATTAGCTGTGCGTTACACCAATTGCCAACTCTCAGGCATATTATACTTATATCCAACACGATATGTTTAATAAGACTTGAATGACGCAAAACACTCTTTTCAAAATATTCATACTAATTTGAATTTAAAAATAATAATAGGCAGCATTCCAATTATCTGCACTGTGCGGCGTACTATCCTCTACGACGTTTGTGAAAATCAAAGAAGAAGGTGGTAATTTAAACGATGATAATGACGGATTAACCGGTGTCGGATTAACCGGTGTCGGATTAACCGGTGACGGATTAACCGGTGTCGGATTAACCGGTGTCGGATTAACCGGTGTCGGATTAACCGGTGTCGGATTAACCGGTGTCGGATTAACCATTGTCGAATTAACCGGTGTCGGATTAACCATTGTCGAATTAACCGGTGTCGGATTAACCGGTGTCGGTTTAACCGGTGTCGGATTAACCATTGTCGAATTAACCGGTGTCGGATTAACCGGTGTCGGATTAACCGGTGTCGGATTAACCATTGTCGAATTAACCGGTGTCGGATTAACCATTGTCGAATTAACCGGTGTCGGATTAACCGGTGTCGGATTAACCGGTGTCGGATTAACCGGTGTCGGATTAACCGGTGTCGGATTAACCGGTGTCGGATTAACCATTGTCGAATTAACCGGTGTCGGATTAACCGGTGTCGGATTAACCGTTGTCGGATTAACCGGTGTCGGATTAACCATTGTCGAATTAACCGGTGTCGGATTAACCATTGTCGAATTAACCGGTGTCGGATTAACCGGTGTCGGATTAACCGGTGTCGGATTAACCGGTGTCGGTTTAACCGGTGTCGGATTAACCATTGTCGAATTAACCGGTGTCGGATTAACCGGTGTCGGATTAACCGGTGTCGGATTAAGCATTGTCGAATTAACCATTGTCGAATTAACCGGTGACGGATTAACCGGTGTCCGATCAACCGACGTCGGATTAACCGGTGTCGGATTAACCGGTGTCGGTTTAACCGGTGTCGGATTAACCATTGTCGAATTAACCGGTGTCGGATTAACCATTGTCGAATTAACCGGTGACGGATTAACCGGTGTCGGATTAACCGGTGTCGGATTAACCGGTGTCGGATTAACCGGTGTCGGATTAACCGGTGTCTGATTAACCATTGTCGAATTAACCGGTGACGGATTAACCGGTGTCGGATTAACCGATGTCGGATTAACCACGGTCAGATTAACCTGGATCGGATTAACCAGAATCAGATTAACCGGGTTCGGAATAACCGGGGTGCCACAGTTTGTATTTATACTTTTGTTATAAATAATATTTTTGTTAAAAATAATATTTTTAATCATCAATATATTTAATAAAACCATAAAGTGTGTTTAAATAATAAATTAATTTTTATTAAATAAATTAATATAAATTTAGCTATCAATAGCATTTAAAAAAATTAAAATCGCACTTAACGCACCTATAATACCAATTTTTAATTTTTTTTTATATGAAACAGCTGTTATCAATAATATAATTAGCGGCCATCTTGCATGAATATTATTATAACCAATGCATGAATATTACTATATCTTTAAACCAATCAATGCCTTCCGCCAATAAACGGCCAGGGTTATGGACGAATCGGATCACTCGTCCAATGAACGGCACTGAAAATACCACTCTTATCGATAAAAGTTTAAAAAACATATTTTTACAAAACATTGGCCGGCCATAAAAAAAAACATCGCGAAAAAATTTCAATTTTAAAATGGACTTTCTTATTCTTAAGAAATTTCAACGTATTTCAACGACTTTTCAAGCGCTGTATTTCAAAAAAATGTTTACATAAAAAAAAAACATTTAAAATTAATTCATAAATATTTTATTTATTTTGTGGAAGACTTGGCACGATCAGGTAAACCAGTTAACGGAGGATGGTTCTGTTAGAAGCCTCGACAATCGGTTAGCTTGTATGAGAAGATGTATGAATGTAAATGAGACGAAAATTGTGTGTCAGGAGAGAAGAGTATGGCGCTCTATCCTCTCTGCCTATCTTTGCGGGGAAACGGCATGATGGTAAGTAAGTAAGTAAGTAAGAAGTTGATACTGTTGGATTAATCGAGTGTTTATGACTCCTGAAATAGAGGACGTCTGTGGAAGACTTGGCACGATCAGGTAAACCAGTTAACGGAGGATGGTTCTGTTAGAAGCCTCGACAATCGGTTAGCTTGTATGAGAATATGTATGAGTGTGAATGAGGCGAAAATTTTGTGTCAGGACAGAAGAGTATGGCGCTCTATCCTCTCTGCCTACCCCTGCGGAGAAACGGCGTGATGGTAAGTAAGTAAGTGTTGTTGGCACCTGAAATAGAGGACGTCCGTAGAAGACTTGGCACGATCAGGTAAACCAGTTAACGGAGGATGGTTCCGTTAGAAGCCTCGACAATCGGCGATGCTTCTAACGGCAAGCATAGCCAGCATAGCCGGCAACCCAAGAGAAAAAATATAATTTTTCTCGGTATAATTCTTTTCCGTAAAAAAATTAATTAACTCTAAAAAATAATTAAAATCATCAATACATTTAGTAGTGTGTTTAAATAATAAATTAATTTTTACTAAATAAATTAATATAAATTTAGCTATCAATAGCATTTAAAAAAATTAAAATCGCTCTTAAACTAACTAATATATTCAAAAAACCTATAATACCAATTCCACATATTACTGCCCTCTATCGAATTCATTTCGTAAGTCAAAACGTCAGCATGGCCGTCTTGACACAACTGTCAAACTATATTTTAGGTTAAAAAAATTTGACATAAACAGCTGTTATCAATAATATAATTAGCGCCCATTTTGCGTGAATATTATTATAACCAATAAAAAAATACCAACGCCCAATAAATTTTTTCGGCGAATGAACTGCAAGCTTGAGGACCAATCAATTTGTCCAGCCAATGGAAGGCCGAATTTCGTCGACGAATCAAATTGTCCGGCGAATAAGAATTCGTTACGGCCTTCGAGTTATGGCCATAGACTTGAGAAAAATTTCGACAACCGGTATTTGGGGTAAGTCGTGTTAATAATTTTACAATTTTAGGTACTCTGATAAAATTTTCACATTTTTTTTCGCGTTTTTTACATTTAAAAGACGTCGGTTAAATTATAGGAGTTTGTTATCTTTGAAATAAATTCTGGAGCGTCTCGATCTATCTCCTAAAATATAAAAATAATTAATTCATCCAAAGGTTACGGAGAAAACGTGAAAAAAATGAAATTCACTTTTTCGAGTTTTGCGAAAAAACTAAAAGCGGGAAAAATTTATAAAGTACGCCCGGCGATGCGGTCGGCCGCGGGCCGTCGCCCGAATATTTAAAAATAATTATCGCTTTTAAATTCCCAGAGTTGTGAGCGAAAATGTAAAAGTTAGGCTAAATAAAAATATAAAATAGCTAGAATTTGGCCAAACCGAAACGGTCGCGATAAATCGAGGAGCGGCGGTGGAGAAAAAGTGTCTATGGCGAAAAGTTTACGTCGGCCTTCGGCCGTCTGGCAAAAATAAAAAATACCCAGATATCTGGCGGGAAAGCCCCTAAAAAGCGATCGCGCGGTGTGACTACCTAGCCGGTTGTGACATATAAACAACACGAAATAGGGCCTATAACTTTAATATATATGACTAGCTTACCCGCACAGCTGCCGCCCGGCAGCAGACGTATCAGAGACGCAGTACTCTGTTGTCAATTTGCAGAAAAAAAAATCCTAACACACTTAATAAAACTATAATAAGTGTTTTGGTAGGAAAATAAGAAGAAGAAGAATGAATAATTCATGTTTTTAAATACATTACGTATTCACCTATTTGTAGAATTTTTCAAAATTAAAATCGTACAAAAACTAACTAATATAATCAAGTGTTGTGGCACCAGAAATAGAAGACGTCCGTGGAAGACTTGGCACGATCAGGTAAACCAGTTAACGGAGGATGGTTCTGTTCGAAGGCTCAAGAATCAGCGAGCTTGTATGAGAAGATGTATGAATGTAAGTGAGGCGAGAATTGTGTGTCAAGACAGAAGAGTATGGCGCTCTATCCTCTCTGCCTACCCCCGCGGAGAAACGGCGTTATGGTAATTAATAATAAGATAAATAAGTATCGAACGTCTAAAAACAATATTCATACTATTTTGAATTTAAAAATAATAATAGACATACTCATACATAATAATAATAGAGAAAATTAAGTAAATTAAAAAAAAATCGCACTTAAACTAACCAATATAATAAAAAAAAGTGTTCATATAAATACATTAATAGAGCTATAATAATATATAAACTCCTGTTGTATACTAAAACTAACGCCAATGCTATTTCGATTGCAGTCAACCAGGCGTCTCTTTAATATATACACATATCTCTTTAATTCAAATTATTAGCTGTGCGTTACACCAATTGCCAACTCTCAGGCATATTATACTTATATCCAACATGATATGTTTAATAAGACTTGAATGACGCAAAACACTCTTTTCAAAATATTCATACTAATTTGAATTTAAAAATAATAATAGGCAGCATTCCAATTATCTGCACTGTGCGGCGTACTATCCTCTACGACGTTTGTGAAAATCAAAGAAGAAGGTGGTAATTTAAATGATGATAATGGCGGATTAACCGGTGTCGGATTAACCGATTTTAGATTAACCGGTGTGAATTAACCGGTGTCAGATTAACCATTGTCGAATTAACCGGTGACGGATTAACCGGTGTCTGATTAACCGATGTCGGATTAACCACGGTCAGATTAACCTGGATCGGATAAACCAGAATCAGATTAACCGGGTTCGGAATAACCGGGGTGCCACAGTTTGTATTTATACTTTTGTTAAAAATAATACTTTTGGACCATAGTACTTATTTAAAGTTACATAAACACCGGGTTGTCGATTAATAATTTAAGTTTTATTTCATTTAAATGAAACTGATAATCACTATCAAACTGATAAAAAGCAAATGCAAACGAACAATGTTGTTATAATTAAGTAAAAATATATAATCATATTAAAAATAATATTATATATAATTAATTACAATGCGAACGAAATTAATGTTATGGTAAAGTACCTACTACATATACTTATTAATTTACTCGTAATTGTTTTAAATTGTTACTTGTTTACGTTAAGTTTCATAAAAAAATCGTTTTACAAATACTTGGACGCCGTAATTAAATAGTATTTGTAAAATACCGAGATAGAAGCAAAGTGATGATGGCTTACAAATTGGATAACTAATATAAATGATTATTTAAAATAAAATATAATAACGTATGTAATATAATAATGTATATTTAAATAATTAATCTTCAAACTCTTATTGTTCTATTTAGATATTTTAATGTTATTCGTATTAGTATCCACAGTAATGAATACTTTCCTCTTAAACGACGCATATTGCCATCTTTCGTTGTTTTTTGGAAGTTGAAATTAAGCCTTACCAAATATTTTTAACATAAAAAGATCGATTGAAAATTCCATGTCGTTAAATAATATTAATACATAATTAAACAAAACTAATGCTTATAATTATATTTTACTGCATGGTGTCCTAGCATAAATTCCTGTTGTATACTAAAACTAACGCCAATGCTATTTCAATTGCAGTCAACCAGGCGTCTCTTTAATATATACACATATCTCTTTAATTCAAATTATTAGCTGCGCGTTACACCATTTGCCAACCAAAAGGCATATTATATTTATATCCAACACGATATGTTTAATAAGACTTGAATGACGCAAAACACTCTTTTCAGAATATTCATACTATTTTGAATTTAAAAATAATAATAGGCAGCATTCCAATTATCTGCACTATGCGGCGTACTATCCTCTACGTCGTTTGTGAAAATCAAAGAAGGTGGCGATTTAAACGATGATGATGATGATGATGATGTTGATTTTTATCGTGTAAATAGATAAAAAATATAATTATTGAACCTAATTTATTAAAGAATAAGACGACTATTAACTATTTATCTAAAGCTACATTTCTTTTAACATTATTTTTAAAAACATATAATTTATTGTAAAAATTCATTAATTGTTGTTCGTCGTTTGAATATATTAATCCCTGAATGTAATCCTCAAATTCATAGTGTTTTTCAAAGTTTATTGCCTCTCTCTGCCTATCCTTGCGGGGAAACGGCGTGATGGTAAGTAAGTAAGTAAGTAAGCAGTTGATACTGTTGGATTAATCGAGTGTTTATGACACCTGAAATAGAGGACGTCCGTGGAAGACTTGGCACGATCAGGTAAACCAGTTAACGGAGGATGGTTCTGTTAGAAGCCTCGACAATCGGTTAGCTCGTATAAGAAGATGTATGAGTGTGAATGAAGCGAGAATTTTGTGTCAGGATAGAAGAGTATGGCGCTCTATCCTTCTGCCTACCTCCGCGGGGAAACGGCGTGATGGTAAATAAGTAAGCAGTTTATATTAATTTACTATGAAAATTAGATTAATAAAAATTAAAATTGCACCTTAATTAACCAATATAATAAAAAAAAACCAGTGTTCATATAAATACATTAATCGAGCGATAATAATATATAAATTCCTGTTGTATACTAAAACTAACGCCAATGCTATTTCAATTGCAGTCAACCAGGCGTCTCTTTAATATATACACATATCTCTTTAATTCAAATTATTAACTGCGCGTTACACCATTTGCCAACCAAAAGGCATATTATATTTATATCCAACACGATATGTTTAATAAGACTTGAATGACGCAAAACACTCTTTTCAGAATATTCATACTATTTTGAATTTAAAAATAATAATAGGCAGCATTCCAATTATCTGCACTGTGCGGCGCACTATCCTCTACGTCGTTTGTGAAAATCAAAGAAGAAGGTGTTACTAAATGGCACTCTTATCGATAAAAGTTTAAAAAACAAAAAAAACATCGCGAAAAATTTCAATTTGTAAATGAAATTTTTTATCCGTATTAAATTTCTATATATTTAAAACGCATCTCGCGCTCTTTACTTAAAAAAATTGTTTACATAAAAAAAAAAAACATTTAAAATTCATAAATATTTTATCGTGTATTTTTTAACATTAAAAAATATTCTCCACCTTTTTGAGGAAACTAAATTATATTTATTAAGAAATATTAACGGTAGAGAATCTGCAAACAAACGGTATGTATGGCGACATCTATGTAAAATAAGTTTTACTAAAAAAATCTAATACTTAAAAAAAATTGTTTACATAAAAAAAAAACATTTAAAATATTCCTCACCCTTTTGTGGAAAATAAATTATATTTATTAGAAAAATATTAATAGTAGAAAATCTCATAATCTGTAAACATATTTTCCATACCAAAATTATTTAATATATTTATTTTTCTAAAACCGCATGTATAGCGACATCTGTATGTCAAATTTGTAAAAAATGCACACGTTTACCGCGGCAAATTAATTATTAAATTAGATTTTCATTTAAAACATTTATTAATATTCTGAAAAGGCTATAAGACGCCGTAAATTTAAAAAAGTAGTTTTCTTTAATAATATAAATACATTTCTACCGAAAAATCGTTCTATTCGGCGGTAAAGATAAAGAGAGAAAAAAAATGTCAATGTACATATTTAAATAAAAATACTCTTTTTAATTCGGATTCGTCACATATTTCGCTTCAAGGTGGTCGAATGAACCGTTACCTGTATTATTACAATATTTATTTAATAAGCTCAATGTTACATAGAGTGTAGAAATAATTTTCAAATGTTTCATTTCTCACGTGAAAATGGACATTTTTACATGGACATGATATAATATTTAAACATTATTTATTAAAAATACTATTTTTAATTCGTATCGGGTATATATTATCCTTCAGGGAGCATAAACGCAAAGATTTTTACATAAATAAGGGGTTTTCTCATGTACCGCTAGTACCGAATAGTGTATAGAGACGCTTTTCTAATAAAAAAATGTACATTTTTTCATGTGAAAATCGACATTTTTTATAAATCGCAAAGTTTGTCATTCGTTCGCTGTCAATATGGAAAAAACCGTGTTTCATTTGTTTTGCGCGGTCGTGATATTTCAGTTAACGGGGCATAAAGTGTCAGTTTTTTCGCATTTTCGGCGCATCTAGGTAGGTCCGTGCGTTTTTCAAAAAAAAAAAAATGTTTTTTTACATTTTAAAGATCCAAATGAAGAGATGGGAGTCTGCATACTCGCTAATAAATTCCGGGCGATCGTTTCCCGCAAATTGAGTGGTAAAAAAAAAATATATCTCTCCGAGCGGCGGAGGAAAAGTGAAAAAAACGAAATTCACTTTTTCGAGTTTTGCGAAAAAACTAAAAGCGGGAAAAATTTATAAAGTACGCCCGGCGATGCGGTCGGCCGCGGGCCGTCGCCGAAATGTATAAAAATAATTTTGGCTCTCAAAATGGCGGAGCGGCGAGCGAAAACGCGCGATTTAGGCTAAATAAAAATGAAAAACAGCTAGAAATCGGCCGAACGGAAACGGTCGCCGTAAATCGAGGAGTGGCGGTAGACGAAAAGTGTCTATGGCGAAAAGTTTACGTCGGCCTTCGGCCGTCTGGCAAAAAAAAAAAATTTCCAAATATCTGGCGGGAAAGCCCCTAAAAAGCGATCGCGCGGTGTGACGGAGTTGGCCGCGTGATTTTTTGCAAACACCACGAAATAGGGCTTATAACTTTAATATATATGATATTATAATTGCGCTTCGTATCCATTGTATTATGTGTTAGTAACATCTATTTTATTGAGAGATCCGCTAGCCATCCGCATTCTGCCTTCATCCTAAATTGGAAAAAAATTATAATATTACCTGGATGTGATAAATAAAAGATATTAGTCTTTAGTAAAAGTAAGACATCTAATTAAAAAAATATAAGATTACAAGAAATAAAACAAATCCTCATCTCGACGGGTTGGGTGCGAGTTCGACGTTCTTCTTGTATGGGACACCAGACGTCTTGGCATCACATCATGTTTTGGCCCGCAGCATCTAGGCCGACGCGATCAGAATCGTAGACGTGATTTGTTGTAGATTATCATGATAAAATTTGTCGCCTTCAGTGAGGCGACTAACTCCAAGGTAAATTGAAGTAAAAAAAAGAGATATACATCAGCGGCATAAACCAAAGGCAAAAACCAGAGGTTAAATTCCAGAGGCAAAACCCAGAGGGAAACGTCTTGTTCAACAAGTTAACATTACATTATGCATTAGTGATTGAACAATAAAAAAAAAAAATTACCCCCTAGGTAAAGTGAATCACACACGGCTACATTTTAGTCTGATAGATCTGGCGACAGTTTGAAAACCAATCATAGATTTCAACCGTTTTTATGAGCTCAGACACCGAATGTGATACCAACCCGAGGGAAACTATTTGTAAAATGTCAAGGTGCTTGACAAAAATAAGTGACGGGGCAATTGTGTACGCGACCCCCATTTATAAGTTATAATGTACAATATATATATATATCCGCAGTTTATATATATATAAACTGCGGATAGTGGTCACAATATCCGCAGGGTCTAGCAGCGAAGTAGTTATTATTTAATTGGCTAAATTATAACTTCGAAGTAATATGAAATATAAATTGCTTCCTGAAATTGATTAATACATTAAACAGTTTGAATGTTACAGGGTTTTCAAAGTTTTATTGTATTATTAATACGTGTACGAAAATTGTCACCCAATAACAAGATAGTAAACAATTATACTTTATCGTTATAATTATCACGAAATTAGTAACACTTGCGAATATTTAATTGTACGAAGTACCAACTTATGTTGGTGATAGTGCGCAGTTTTCAGCCAACCTGAAGAATAATGACCTGTTATGGTTTTATAGCTACATTGATTGAATATTTAACTTTTGATTTAAGTCATTATAATTGTAACGTAAAATAGGAGGGGGGGGGGGATTATGGTGAGGCGCGTGAAGCGCACCGATTCCATCCCACCCCCGGAAATCCACGCATTATACCTCGACGAGGTGAACACGCTTTCCTCAATCAATGCAGCCGAGCGGTGATCGGTCTGCCGGCGTGCCGTTACACAATACACGCCAACTCGTCTTCTCACACAGGTAGTTGATATTCGGGATAGGAACCGGGAAGGTTGTCAAAGAGAAGTCTAGTTGTATAGATTCGTGTATTATAAACATAAAAATAACTTACAAACTATGACTTAGTTAACTAAGTAATCCTAATACTTAAGAGCTACCTTACAAATAATCTAAATCTAAGCTTAGTCTAAACCAGCCATCCTCGGGGTCAATGGCTCCTGGATCCCCGCGACGCGATCCTCGGCGCCATCCCTCAATCCCTCCTGATGCTGTGTGGGTACCGGACAGCCGTCACCGAACGGTATCCCTCCGAACGTGATACTTACACTTGAGCCCCCCACCTGCTCCAGCAGCCCTCCTCCCTACTCCCGGCTGCTCCGTGGGCTCTGGGTGTGACGCACCTTCCTGAGCGGCCCACACACTCAACAGCTTCTGCCAAAGCTAGTGTCTAACAGACACACAGGCTGTCATCAGCCCTAGCACCTTCCGCGACTGGAGCCTCTGAGCGCCCCGCAAGGCGAATCCACGGCACCCTCCTCCAATCCTTCATGATGCTCTGTGGGTACTGGTCACAAAGTGACCTCTTGAGCGCCCACCTGCTCGGGTCCTTACGAACGTCGCCAGTCCTGGCCTTGATGTCGAGGCACCTCGGACTCTCGGAGTCAGCGTTGTCGGGGCTGAAGCCCTTATTGTGCTGACCCGATAGTCCTCCGCTACCTCCAGTTGAGATACCGGCCGCGGATGACCCTCCTCCACCGGTCACCTCCGCTACCACCGATAGAACGTCCTCCGTATTCAAGCCTCCGTCCGAAGAGGGATGGCCCAGAGTCTTCAGACGTTCTATCCTCCTCCACCGGTCACCTCCGCTGCAACCGATAGAACGTCCTCCGTATTCAAGCCTCCGTCCGAAGAGGGATGGCCCAGAGTCTTCAGACATTCTATCCTTCTCCACCGGTCACCTTCGCTACAACCGATAGAACGTCCTCCGTATTCAGGCCTCCGTCCGAAGAGGGATGGCCCAGAGTCTTCAGACGTTCTATCCTCCTCCTCATCCGCGCCATCTAGGGTAAACAACGTACCGAGTTACGAGAAACAGGATAAACGTCAGCATCCCTAGATGCGCTTCCCTCGGGTTCGTCCGGTATACCAGTTATCATGATAACCAGGGTTCAGCGACTCACCCCCACTCCATTTGTCTTCTCTAGGATTTACTGGGCCTTATATACCCAATTTCTGGGTTCCATCTCTTTCTCACTCAAGGATAACCCTAAGGGAGAGATGTCCTTTTCCGACATATTGGTTCAAATGGCCTGTCAGCTTTCTCCTCTGCCGACTTTCAACCAATCTCTATCCCTGGTAAAAAATGACAATATTCGTTTATTTCAAGGGCAGCTTTCTAAAATAATGACCTTTTCAATAGTCCTGCTCGGTGTTAAGAACTATTGTTTTATAGATGTTGTATGCGGTCTCGCGCACCGAGTGAGGGTCCCGAGGATTTCTCTTTTACCAGGAATTTGGCCGCCGATGTTTGCAATTCCGTTACATAATGAAAGGTGTTATTTTGTCACGCCCAGTGGCCCAGTCAACCGAATTTTTCGGAGATGGATAAAATACATATGGTGTATATAAAAACAAGGACTAAACATAGGTTAAATAAGTACAAGAAAGTAGAAATTTTAAGGTGTAGTACCTACATACAAGGAGAATAAACATGGAACACAGGTAAATATATATCGAAAACAATGAATAATATGAAGTGATATTAATCAAAATAATAATGCCCTAGGTTAGTTCACAAGACAGCCATAGAAGGGGATTTGTGCACGTCTCCCAGGGGGAAATTGACTAAACACACGAGTCTGAGTCACGCCACGTCCGGAAACAGGTCAACGGAGTCGTCCCCGAGTAAACATATTTCAGATATGTAAACTTAACTTAATTAATAATTAATTGCAAGTACTGCGCTAAATTTCTCTATGTCAACTGATAAATATACTTTAAACTGTTTTTAATAATATATAATTAAGACGGCATTTGAAGGACGAGGAAAGCTATAAAATCTTATTTTTCGTGATGCTAGTTTTTCGATATAAACACTTGGGCTTATTATAAGTTTTCAACTTCTCAAACGATTCCGCGAAAGGGTGGATCCCCATTCCGGCATATCACATAGAGGGTCCCATATGACGACGACTTGCACGCGCTGCGCTGTGGCATAGTCACGGGCCGGCGCGCAGCGGTCGACGAATGACAAAACTTTATTTCGTAATGAGCGCTTCACGAAATGCACGTTTACTAACTTGAAGCGTTCAAAATGAACACTTCATTCGAAGTATGTTGGTAACGCTGGTTGCCCCACTCCCGATGCAGGTCGCAATCGCTTCGCGTTTCATATAATACAATGAAGTGTGGTTAAGTCGTATTTAAACCGTTATTGAACTATACTTTAATGAAGTGTCTAAACTGCATGAAGTGAGCGGCAAATTATTTCGTTCCTATACACACACAGTTCGCAGTTGATTGTGTGTGTTACAGGCAACTAACTTATTTGCTAGTGTGTGTGAATACGGTGTGAAGTATTGAACTATTGAAGCGTCAGCACGATTTAAAGCGTGCGAACTACGAAACGTGAGTATAAAGAATTAGTTCAATGAAACACTTCGTAGTGTGGACCCATTGCTGGTCCATAAGCAGTTTGTACCGCTTGGAGCTTTCATGATTCTTTGATTAGGGAACTTTGTCATGCATCGCAATCATTTTAACTGATATTCTTTGTAACATTTGCTATTAAACATCTATCCGAGTATGTAAAACATTAATTCTTTTGTTAACCATACCCAAACCAAGTCTTCCATCATAATTAAACCTGTAATATTTCATATTTTAGATAATACTAAAGAAAATATTAGCACTTAAGAATGACTAGTGAAAAACTAATTATGAAAAGGGAATCGTACAAAAACAATTATTCTTTCCATTCAATACGTTGTAAAATAAATACCATTCGTTGGTAAAAATACCATTTGTGATATGTAAGACAGAGATCACACACTATTTTCACAGTAAAAAGAACAACAAACATACGAATATAATTGTCTCTTTCTCACTAATTAAACGAAGAGAGATAAGAAAGAAGGACAGACCTAATGAATGGTCTAAATTATGTTATTAATTATTTTTTCAAAATTTAATGCTCTATATTTAGAGTAAATTCATACCATTAAAGCCATTTAAGCTAATAAAAACATTTGTTAGTTACGGTAACACGAGTTGACAGCATGGCTGCGTTCGGGTATTTTGTATCATGGTATGGTAAAGGTTAACTATACCTATGCTGTAATATTGAATACAAGAACTCATGCGGCTTGTAGTGAAAAGTAATATCTATTTGACTACATAAATGGGCGTTTATCAGCTCCACACTATGGGTAGTTTAGGAATGAAGTAATTATTCCATTTTCATAAAGTCTATGGAGACAGAATAACAAACTGGTCTTTCTAGAGAATCTCATCATCTAGCTGTCCGGTAACTTTCTATGAGAAACAATTAAATACAATTATTTTTTAAACACATATTTGTAACGCTGGCAATATCGTAATATTTTTGGTAATAAATTTAATTATTTAAGTAAGTTGAATTCGAATGGTTTTTCGACATACCCTGTACTTGTAATTTAGGCACTTTTTCTATTTGATTATATTTTACTCATAATAAATATAACGAGCTTCTTAAATACTAATTAAATGTATTAATTATGAAGATATACATATAAAATCAATTTTATCGATAAATATTGTTGTTGCGCTACAGTAATTTGTACTTGCATCTCTTTTCCAATCTGGGGAAAGATTATTACCGACTATGCTACAGCGACAGTATTTTTGATGATAAAATTTCGAACCTATATGTTTATTTATTTATTTATTATTATACTCGCCCTATTCAGACATTAACAGAATTTATAAAATAACAGAAAATGACAACAGAAGTGTAATACGCAAAGAAAAAAAAATTCATAGTGTCAGCATATTTTTACATAATCAAAATTAAAAATAAATAGAAAATGTGAAGTAGCAATTTATCCGTCACCATTGAGTTGAGACACAAAAGATTGTAAGTCTTATAAAGAATTAAATTAACAACAAAAATGTCCACTACCTCCGCATATTCATTCCCCAAGGAATACATTCTGGGGATTCCGGAGTTAGCTAGTGCATAATTTCTGACATTACCACTGTAATAAAACAATGAATTGTGTCTCGATGACATCAATGGTGCTTGAAAGTCAAGCAGACCAACAATCCGGGGGCAGTCAATCAAACCATTGATGATCCTGTATAGAAATATAAGATCGGTCATTTTAGACTTTTTAAAATTAATACATCTATCGTTCCATTATTTGAAAGCCATCTACATTGTTTATCGGAATTTTAAATAGCGTTGATTATTATGTATTAATTTATTGATTTTATATGTATATCTTTCTAATTAATATATTTAATTAGTATTTAAAATATCACAGACCGTCTGTTCTGACTAATTACAACTTTACAATAAGAATGTGTTCTCCTTGATAATAACTAGCCTCAACCGCAACTTTAATTGAGTTAGTTCTGTATTGTCTATAACTAAATAACCAGAGAGGATAGAGCATCACACTCCTTTATCCTGACACACAATTCTCGCCTCATCCACATTCATACATCTCATACAAGCTCGCCAATTTTTGAGGCTTCTAACAGAACCATCCTCTAATGCCATCAACACTTGCGTCGTATATCTTTCTTACCATTCTCTCCTCGTTCATCCGTTCCATATGACAAAACCACCTAAGTGATCCTTTCTGATTTGCCACATATACGTCTAAGTGATCTCATTTCCACTGCATTCAGTTTACTTTCGTTTCTCATCTGCCAGCTCCAGATCTCATTTCTATACATCAGTGTCAGTAACAGGACTCTATTGTGCACCGCTAGTCTCGACAAATTCTCGTTCAATTCGTTCCATTCAAAGCGCTGTCCGCTGACAAAAATCTCGTTTTAAATGAATGAAAATTGATATCTTACTTATGGTGACAAAAACAAATTAATACTCTGTCAATAGACAAATAAATCAATTTAATGATCGCAATAATTTACTTTACTTAAATGGACTGCCGGGTGACAATCTCGGATCAGAATAAACATTATAAACTAGTTCCATTGAAGTTGAATTATTATTTTGAAGAATAATTAAATACCTTAGGTAATACGACTTATTATATCTCGCGGGCGCAACAGCCTGTTGTGGACCTCTGCCTCATCAGGCAACTGTCTCCCATGCGCTTCTCACGTTTATGCCAGATGATGCCGACTGCGTGCGTATCCTGGGTATCCATCCAATCGCCGTGACTTGGAATTTCAACACATTTTTGAAACAAATACTTTCTTCTTAAAAGTAATTCTATTTAAATTGACGTATGTCTCTATTCTGCAGGAACTGAACATCAAGGACAGAATCTCAACCTGCAGTCTGAGATGAATCCTTGAGAGAAAGGAAGATAGATCGGAGAAGCTTGTTGTAGTTGTTGACGTCAATTTAAAAGAACTACAGAATACAAGTTCGAAAATTTATCGACAACTTACTGCGTTTGTATGGTTCCCCAGATAGGAAAGGATCCAGATTCGAATACCGGTAGCAACAAACATATTTTTTCGATAAATTGAATTTTCCTGTATATCTTTCTAATTGGTACATTAAATTAGTATTAAAATACCACAGAACTATGTATGTTCTGAAAAAACTGCAAATTCATAATAGTAATTGCTCGACGAATTACCAATTATAGACACAATCGAACACAATCAGTCACAAGAACGGTTTAAATAACGATTCACAGTTTCTATAACAATATCACAGTTTCTATAACAGTTTTCGTGACAAGTCTCACTAGGTGACCCTATGAATAAACTTATTTTATTATCAATATTGAAATATGTCCAAGAACACACAGTTACTGGATTTTTAAACTGTTATTAAACAAATATCAGGTATCTCATAGACGACAAAGCTATTTTTTATTATATTTAATAGAAAATATATATAAAAGTACAGGGTTTACGATATGTCTTGTATATATAAATTATATATATATATATATATATATATATATATATATATATATATATATATATATATATATAACGTTCACCAATTCTCATCTCTCAATCTCCGCATTTATAAATTTTTTGAATGTTGTATATATGTTAGTATGTGAACTAGCTTCGAGTACCACTACAGCATCGTCATTTATAGACCAAATTTGATAATTCATTTTTACTTTTTTTTTAAACAACATATATGTCACCACCATGAGAATTTGATTTTTTAAAAATTATTTTAAAGCAATATTCTATATCTGTAAAATGTTTTTTAATATATTATTATACTAGAATACGCCTGAAAAATCAATATTTTTAAATTTTTTGTATATTTTCTTATTTTGACCAGTAAATTATATTAGCAATATTTGAATATGTCCAAGAACACACAATTACTGGATTTTTACCTACAAAGGCACTGTATGATGAAAGGCAGATGGCGATGGCGATGGTACTCAAAGCGAGTCCACATAATAACATATATACAACTTTGATAAATTTGGAGAGTGAGGGGTGAGAATTGGTGAATATATATATATATATATTTGTACATAAAGTGATCACTTAAGCCAGCCGAAGACATGTCGTAAGTCCTGTAGTTACCCCATACTTCCGTATATATTTTCTATTAAATATAATAAAAAATAGCTTTGTCTCTATGAGATATCTGATATTTGTTTAAACATATTTTATGTTAAATCCTCTCTCCAACATAATTTTACCATCTTACCTTTGTTCACGTTTTAAATTGAAATTGAAATTAGTATTAACTTTTTAAGTGTTTAAATTAAGTCTGGAAAATGAAAACTGTTCATCAAAAACCGCAAACTAAAGCTTTTCGGAAAGTCGATATTGAAATATAAATAAAAAAAATACCGGCGCCGCTTTTCGGTTTTATTTTCGTAGTCCACATAAAATGGCGGTTAAGACCGCAAATATTTTCTGTTTATTTAAACTCGATACGTGTCCCCGCCATTGTAACGCAGGTACACGAGTATATAATGTATATGCTGTACATATGTATTATGTATGTACAAACATAAATCCTTTGTTACGGTAAGCCTCCCGAAATCCCGAATCGTAAAATGGCCGTGCATTATTGGAACCACTTCGGTTTGAATGGAAATAGAGGAGAAAGGCTTTTAACCCCGATGGTAAGAAATACGGAGTTTTGGTACATTTACACTTTATACGCTACAGACGATACAAAATACGGTAACGTTTTGTTAATACGCTTTGTAGAGCCAATGGTCCCAGTCTATAATATATACGGGTTTTGTGAGAAGCAACAAAATTGAGAATTCGACAAATAATTATGAATTCAATGTGAAAGCCCGCCAATAATGACAAAAAAAAATCATATTTTAAATATTTTTGTCAAAGTCTTTGTAGGGATCAATTACTGGGATTTATCCCCTGAGAGATTGTCATCAATATATATATCATCTCACAAAGACGAAGCTACTATTATTTATTTTTTTACATGGGAAGTATGGAATTCTTGGACATCACAGGGCTTACGATCTGTCATCGACTGGCTAACGTGATCACTTTACACAACGTAACGTTCACCTATTTACCCATGCTACCACATTTATCAAATTTTTGAAAGTCGTATACACCATACTTCCCACGTAAAAAAAATAATAATAGCTTCGTGTCTATGAGACGTCTATATCATATTTTAAAATTTGCACTGAATAGTTGGTACACAAGGGAAATGGGTGACCTGAGGAACATTCAAAGAGTAATATTGTTTAGTATGAAGTAATATTATTTAATATTTAGTATCAGTTGTCAAAGTGTCTGGTGATGATGCAATTATTTTATTTAAAATATGTGTTCGTATGATACTTACAGGTCATTATTGAAAGTGTTATGTAAATAGCAAGAATTATATATACGTAGATAATTTTAAATATATGTAATATATAAATGTTGACAGAAAAAAAATCATATATATACCTAATATATTATGGTGTACGATGCACGGGTAATCAAATAATCTCTGTCCCCAGTTGACTTTTGACCATGAAACGTGGTGGTAGAATCCGATTGGTAAATTGTATATTTGAATTATTTTAAGAAATAAACAATTGGGTAGAGAGTAGTAGTGTATATATATATATATATATATATATATATATATATATATATATATATATATATATATATATATATGTTTAAAACATTTATATTGAACATTGCATCTTTTATCTTCTCTGTAGTTGTGTAAGTATGCTATCTAACTGAATTTTTTTCAGTCGTATTATATATATAATGAGCATTACAATTTTACATAAGTTTACTTATTATTAGTATGTTATATACTTATGTACTCTTACTTTAGTTAGTTTTTTAAATTTTTTTGTAAATTAAACATTGCATTTACTTTAAGTTTTACATTATATTTATATGCTATCTATAAATATTAATATATTTTTCTACATTTAACAATGCTATCTAATCTCATCTTGATTTACTCTTTATATTTATATTTATTTGTACATTGAACACTAAACTTTGTTTATTACTATACCTGAAAGGCAATGTCTGCTATAATACAGTAAAATACTAGTGTAGCAGGCAGGGTACAGAAATATGTGTTTTACTTTGCTGCGATGCTATCTGATTACTGTACTGTACTATAAATCAAAAAAATAAAATATTATTATTTTATCTATGGCTTGTAAAACGGAAAACATCGCAGACGTGGTTTCTTTGCGAACTAAGTCAGGTGGAGGTGGATACATATTTATATTTATATTTTAATATTTTTGTGTAATGAAAATAATAATCTGGTTTTACAATAACAAAACGGTTAACTTATGAAAAAAATAAATACATTATTTAATCTAACAAACATGTCATAAAAAAAAACTGATATATGACGATACGCAATAAAAAACAGTCATCTTCAAACAATTTATGCCTGTCAAAAACTTTCTTATAACTCATCTTTAATTTTTCTTATGCGTCATTATCTCGCAAGATTATATCTTGCTGAATTAATTTATTTTTATAACGCACTATGAAAGCTAAATTTATTATTTTCATTCAGAACACTGCTGCAGCAGCGGAATTTTCATTTATGTATGAACCGCGCAAGCCATGACATATATTTTGAAACACTCCCACAAAATATTTTCCAAACCAATAAACTCTTAATGTCCTATCTAAAATGTTCCACATCTCACGACGTTCATTTCGAGGTTAAGTTCATCTTTCAAACGTTGTGTTCGTGGTGTTTATGCGATATAATTTACGTTCTACAAGTAATAAAAATGGAAATGAATATCGTTTAATAATTTGCCAATATTTATTTTTGTTTCTTTACTTATTTTAATTTCACTTTAATATATTGATAAGTTAAATAAAATAACAATAACTTTATATGAAATCGCGAAATTTATTATACGTCAACCGGTTTCGCTTATCGCAAGTTACATGCGATAAGCGAAAGCGATAAGTTACATAAGGACGTATTTAAAACTGATCATAAAAATGCAAAAACAGTGCACTTATATATACATAAAGAGGGAGATAGAATATAAAATTATTTGCGAAAGAGAGACAGAATACATATACAGATAAACGGAGCATTAAGGGATGGGAAAATGGATATTAAATTGTTGAAGTGTTGATGGATATTAAATTGGTTTTAAAGGAAACATACCTAATATGGGGCTAATGGATAAATTAATTTGATTATTAACAATTGGCGTACCACTATTTATTGCCTTTTTGAAATTATACCACTAGTATTTTGATTATATTTTTTAGTCGCAAGGAAACAATTACTTAAGCGAAGCATTTCAAATATTTTGTGACGTATAAATGTGGTTCACAACTATATATATATATATATATATATATATATACAGGATGGCCAAAAAAAAGTGAGAACATCTCGTAACACATGAGTAATTTCAAAACATAATTTAATTAATTATAATTCTTAATGTAATTTTTTTTGCACAATATTTAGCTAATCAGAAATCATCAAAACATCCCATATTGCATAATCTATTGGGTTTAAATCTGGGCTGTTCGGTGGTCACATGCCTGGCTCGATGAAATTAACATTCTCACGACGAAGAAAGTTGATTGTATTTCTGGCTGTGTAAGATGGGGCTCCGTCCTGCTGTAATGTCCGGTTATGCTGTAAAGTCTAGCTATATTCTAGGTTTTGTTTTGAAACTCTTTGATTATTTTCCCAGCACCCCGACGTTTTTCAATTCGCAAATTTTTGATCAGAATACGGTCGTCTTCTGGAGTAATTTTTGTCATTCTGGACAACAATTTGAAGAAAACAAAGTATAAATAATGGGAAAATTAATAATCAAAGATGGCACTGAAAATTGTTGAAATAAAACGTAATATAGGTAAGTAAGTAAATCAGCAAAGTATTTAAGGTATTGTTGATATAGTTAAACTAATTTTGATGTAATTATATCACATTTTACGAAATATTCTCACTTTTTTTGGGCCACCCTGTATATATATATAATATCTTGTTTATCCGACTTATCTGGAGCAATTGAAATTCCTACACGTCAATAAATACTATAATTTGAATTCTGGAAGACAATAAAATGTGCCAAAGGACACTGTACGTACAAGGAATTCTATAGAAAATGAGAATTTTCATTAAGTCCGAAGGGTTGGAAAAAAATATTTGTGGAACGGTAGGTGCCATTGTGTCGATCGTAGATTGTGTATTGATGTGTATATTATGTTTTCTTCCTTCAAAATTCACAAATTGTTTTTTAGACGATATGAAAGGAGATTTTCGCCTTCGAGATACGGATGGATGGATATAAATGAAACAATGTTATAACTCTACTTGAGTGTATAAGCACTACTCGAGTAACTCTCATCGACAGACGAAATATTAAACTGTCGATGAGAGTTAGTTTATTTAGTTAGTTAGTTAGTTTAGATGTATTATATATACGATGTCGAAACAAAATAAACCGTAGATCGTCACGCCCGTTGAGAGTAGTTTTAGAAAGGTCTTGACAGAATATTTCGTTATATCCGCTACAGTTGCTTTCTTGGAATAACGAAATATTTCGCTATACTCGGTTAACGGGTTAATATAATACTATGACATCATCTCGTCATATTTTTTATTATTACGACATAAATAGAACAAGAATCCTTGACTGATCATACTCGATGTAAAAGTATTTTAATTGTATTGAGAATTGTCTGAAATAATTAATTGCTTGGCGTTTAAGGCGATAAATTATAGAAGTTCTTGTAAAGGCAGTCAATTTCAATAGGTCGCCTTCAAGAAACTGGTTTCTATAATAAATGGTCTATAAACATAAATTAATAAACTCAACCCACGGGAGCTATATGCTATACTAAGATGTCAACTCTCTCATTGTATGCTAATTAATATCTTGTGTAATAGCTCGTAACCATACGAGTATATTCGTGTACGAAAATATATCATATTATTGTATCTACTCTGCGTTAGAAAAAATGCTACTCTTGACTCACTGGTGTAATTGTGATTGTGGTTTTCAATCACTGATTAGATAATATCAGTGATTGAAAACTGTGACTGTGATCACAGTTTCTGATATCACAATACACAAAATAAACATAATTATGAGCGTATTTAATTAAATTATTAAAACTTAATTTGCGTAAAAAACATATTCTAGCGTAACTAATTAGAATAATTAGTAGAAAATTATTGCACATAATGAAGGCTTTTATCAATTTACTTAAAATCCAGTTGATGGTACTAATACAAGTGATAATCAATAGATTTTTCAACAAAAAAAATTTGAATCACAATATTTCCAGATATTCAATCACTGATTGTGAGAGTGATTCAAAGATATCAGTGATTGACTCACGGTTCGTGATTTTGAGTTCATTACTAAAATGGACACTCGGTCTCCTGAATCTTTCGCTTCCACACGCTCCGGTTTGCGACTATTATGAAGATAATTATTTTTTTTATTAAAGGTCAGAAATAGCTCTGAAGTTTTTCTTTTTCTTTTTAATAAAAACGAAAAATACAAAGTTGATTGCTTTTAAAAACTAAATAATTGATATGTCAATTGGAAAAATCACAGAATATTGTTGAAAATGTATTCTATTGCTATAGCGATGTGGTGAACGCATTTTCCCAGATAGGAAGAGGTCCAGGTTCGAATCTCGGTAGCAACTAAATATTTTTTTTAAATAGATTTTTTTTGTATATCTGTCTAGTTGATTAATTTGATATGTTTTGATTAAACAAATCCACCATAATAAATATGCAGCGTCCTCGAACGCAAAGAAAGATCATAACAGTAACACGTTCAATCATTGGCACGCCGATCTCAGCCAAGTTCAAAACCTTTCAAATGCCTTTCTGTTAGGAAACAGCATTACTGAGGACTCCATACAACACGGATCAACTGATCCGCTTCTGACTCCGCTTAGTGGAATTTTCAATTCAGTAGGTAGAAATTGTATAGCTCGAATATAACGATTGTGCGACTGATGCTAACAATTTTAGTAACAATAAATGAAGAATAATCCAATAGCCGACTACGGCGCTGAAGGCAGCGGCAGGACGGTGGTGGCAGAACTTAGAACTATATAATTAATAATTATACAGATATACGGCTGGGGCTAAAGCTATTACTTTAAGATTATTTAATTTAATTTATATATTTTAGAAACAAAAAAAAGTAGCGTTTAAACAAAGTGAATTGTTCTTAAACAGATATTAGATATCTCATAGAAACGAAGCTATTTTTTTGTTATATTTAATGAAAATATATGGAAGTATGGGTAATTACAGAGCTTACGACCTGTCTTCGCCTGGCTTAAGTGATCACTTTATACAAATGTAACGTTCACCATTCTCATCCATTAATCAATCGCCATATCTATAAAACTTTTGGAAGTTGTATATATGTTACTAAGTGGAAACACTTCGAGTACAACTACACTATCAACATCTATAATGAGTTTACAGCAACAACCCTCGAACAATTCAGGCCCTACAAGAAAATATCCGCCGCGAAGTTGCTGTCATTGAACCGACGCTTTGCTCTCGCGTGTTCGCTAATTTAAGAGTCCGATTGCAAGAGTGTCTTGAGAGAAATGGACGACATTTAGACAATATTGTCTATAAAACGTAAAACATAAAATAAAATATGAGAATAACATTTTATTTAAAAAAATAATTTTAATATTAAACTTGAAAATTTTCCGCTGGACACCCTTTATAAATAATTTTATCTCTCGCTACTTTGTTTTATTTTCTTACTGGCAATTTACATTATCATACGCGTTCAGGTAATTCAGGTGATATATTGCACTATATCAATCATTATTGATATAGTGCAATATATCATATATTTATTAGTAGAAAAAAGAGTTCAAATGTATCAATTTAGTATTAACAATTTTTATGGAGACCTTAAGTTGTAAGTAACCATAAAAGTGGTTAATAAATCGAACAATAAAATTTTACGGACTAAATACAACGTATACGGATAAAACATAACTCACTGCCCTTTATTTATTCTGTTTGACCCTTTACTGGTTTTCAGGAGTTACCATTGTAGTTCTACTTTTATGTCATTTTTACATGAATTACTTTTTATGTCATTTTTGTGTCTTTTTTATGTCATTTTTCCAAGAAGTCAAATAAAAATAAATCTGTTAAATTTATTTCTTCTTCTTCTCATGCCGTATTCGATCAATAGACGTTGGCTGTCGTCACTTTGTTTACTGAAATATTCTTAAAACAAACAAAATCTTGCGAAACTCCGTTGGTCTGTATGTTGGCGTGACTCATACATCATTGCGTTTCATCCGAGTCCCTTCATGGGAGAGTGTACTTGATAATTAGCCCATTAATGGCTGTCCTGCACCCACTGGTTTACACTTGATTATCTGTTTGTTTGTAATCTTTTTATATACCTGTATTTTAAAAAATAAATAAAGATATCACCTAAAAGGGCGTAGAAAGGTTTAAATTAAAATCTCTGTTCGTTTTTGCAATCTCTTAGCTTTTGTTTTTTATCTCCTTTCTTTTGTGTTTATTAATTGTAGATAATTGTAGAAAAGAAGTTGAAACTTCTACAACGGCCCCTCCCCTTCTAGCTTCCCTTTATAGTAAACTAGTTAAACCATTGCTTCAGATTCTTTAGCCACGATTTTGTTCTTCTTCCAGAGCACAGATTTTCAGCAATCTTTCCCTTCATTATATGAGATATCTGATACTTCTCTGGACGCCTCTTCGCATCCGAAATATTGAATTTTTAGTTTTTTATACTTATTTTTCTTTATTCGTCCGAACCATAACCTATTAATTCATAACTCTATCTATCCATCATATTTTATTTTTATATTTTTTATCTTCATCAACGCCCTTGTGGGCTTTTACATAAGAATACAAATTTTAATCTAACAGAACATTTTTAATTAACATTTCAATATAAAAGTTTAAATATAACATTAACTAAGTATAATTTACGTACAAATATTTCTTCAGTTCAGGTATACTACTACAACTAAAAATGTCAACGAAATTCAACTTCTTGCCAAGTCGATGCATCCGCGATATTAGCGAGTTAACAGCATAATTATTTTTATGTGTACCTAATTTTGAGCATTCTTCTGTAGATCCACATCTCAAATGCTTCAAGTCGCCTTATCATTTCTTCGGTAAGTGTCATGCTTCCATTCTATAAAATAATATAGAGAACACATAGCATCTGACCATTAGCATTCGTAATCTGAGGTTGAGATCACGCCATGACATTTTGCAATTGAGTTTTTTCTATAATATCCACCGTAAAACAATTGTACGCCGTAAGTGGGTACACTTTTAGCAGTACATATGTCTTTTGTGTTCTACATTGTGTCACGGATACGACATGTTGGTTCATGTCATCTGATATGCAATACTAAGAATTCTCAATTTAGCTGACATTTGACTTCTGAAATCTCTGTATGTTTAAAAGTCACAGACTTTTCCTCACGAAAGCAAATTATGTATAAACATTTATTCTGAGAGATAACATTTTATCTTCTTTTTCTTTCTTGTTCCTTGTAGACTGGCCAAATTATTGTCTTTCTCAAGTCATGATGTTCTCCTTCATCCAGGTTTCCGACTTCCAGCAATCTTTCCCTGCATTACGAGGTGCAAGATTTCATACTTCTCCAGATATCTCATCACATTTCCGAGATATTGAAGTTTTCAGATTTTTATTGTTTTATATACGCTGGACTCTCTTTTTACACGTTTCATGCGATACCGTGTAAACAAAGTATACTAAAATAAAAAATAATGGTGGATAGATTTCCTTGTATAAAAATCAATTCAGGATTTTAAAAAATAAAATTGAATACTTAAAAATCGTAACAAAGATTATTCACAGTAGACGGACAATTGGTACACACATTTAGTACGACATCAATTTCATCACTTGAGAAATCCAGAATCTGTTTAATATTTATTTCTATATTATCTGATTAACTGGATTTAAACAAAAATTCGGTTATCGATCACTGTGACTGTTTCTTTTGTGAGTTACTTGTAAAGGTGTCCAGCGGAAAACGTTCAAGTTTAATATTAAATTTAAAAATAACTACAATGTTATTCTCATATTTTATTTATATAAAATGAAGTTTAATGATGTGGATTTTACGTTTTATAAACAATATCGTCTAAATGCTCAAGACACTCTTGCAATCAGACTCTTAAATTTGCAAACACACGAGAGCAAAGTGTTGGTTTAACGGCAGCAACTTCACGGCGGATATTTTCTTGTAGGGTTTGAATTGTCCGAAATTGTTGCTGTAAACTCTCGACTTAAGGTATCCCTACAAAAAAAAGTCACACAGTGTAAGGTCCGGTGATTGAGGTGCCCAGGGCTTGTCTCCGTACTTGCTGATTAATTTATTGGGGAAAACTCCCTTCAGATTCTCCATTGAAACTATAGCTGTGTGCGGAGTGTCCCCGTTTTGCTGAAATTATATTCTGTTATTGAACCCGAGAAATAGCTGCAGTTATGGTACCAAAAACATTCGTCAATAATTCGGCAATACACGTACACAGTGACTGTTTCTTGCTGGTTAAAAAACGTTTCGTGCAGAAATTGCACACCACACAGTCGTTTTTGGACAATGCAAATATTTTTAATGGCGTTCCCTCGGGTTATCGGGGCACCAGTATCTCATGTTCTGTTTATTAACATAGCCATCGATATGTAAATATGCTTCGTCAGTAAACAAAACGTTTCCAAACATTTGTGCTGTTCCTAAACGTTCCAGCATCATTCTCGCTAAGGTTTCATTTAAAGAATAGTTATTTTCGTTGAGAAACTGCAGTTTGCATGGTGAAACTGTGGTTTATTTTCAAAATAATGTGCACTGTTGAATTTTTATCCAATACAGGCTGCAATCTTCCTTATCGATTCATGCGGATTGCTCATAATTTCACGTCGAACTTGAGCCACGTGTTCTGTTATCGCTGCTGACGTTGATGGTGCCAGAGGAGTTTGATTAACCACTGTTAATTTTTGTCCGAACTTTTGAACCCAACACCAGATAAGTTACGTCCTCGGCCCATCACTTACTCGTCGAATACTAAAGTGAGTACAAAAAGCGCGACGCAAACCAATGAATCACCGCACTTTAAATATTACTCAACCGTGAATGCGCGGCACGCTCCCGATCAGTGACTCATTATAATAATATAATAAATAATTTAAGTTTTAATTTAATTTATTTTAAGTTTTTTAGCCAGTTGCAGGCTTTCAAAGATTGAATACGCTGTTATTGGGCCTCCTTTGTCATCGTCATTACTTTCCTTGGGGCTGGTATGCTTTTCTAAAATAGTTTCGAGTATTGAGAACTTTATCAGCGGTCAATTCATCAGCAATAAGCTCTTCAAAGCCTTCTCGACCAATTACACGTGCCACAGTTATGATATCGGAATGTAGTTTAGTTGTGTTCGGGCTAATATGGTTAGTTTTAACACATTCTGGCCAAATTGGTCCCCCCGCTTTATCCTCGGCCCCTCCGCATACCTCTCGGCGCATAGTACTGAGTAGTACGTACATACAAGGGATGTAGCACCGTGTTATTTCAAAACCGTGTAAAAAGAAAGTCCAGTGTACTTATTTTTTGTAATTTATCCGAACCATGGCATATTCATTCGTAACTCAATCACACCAGCTTATTTTAAGCTTTCAAGTCGGCTTATCGTTTCTTCGCTAAGTGTATGATTCCGTTCCATGAAATAACTTTAGAATCTGACCATTCGCATTCATAATCTGGGGTTTAAATGACGACTGCAGTCATAAGGATAAAAGTTGCACGAGATTGCTCAATGCGGCATTTGATTTCAGTAGAAGGATCCCATCTTTCATTTATATGGTAGACAAAAATAGTAGACGTATACAAAAAAAATTTAATAATTCAAATTTTCAAAATTAAAAATCAATTAAATTTTAGAGGCGAATTCCGATCTACAAGATATAGAGATCAAATTGATATCCCAAAACTAAAATATACCGCAACTCAAAATCAATATATTTATCAAGGTATCAAATTTTTTAACAATATCCCCATCACAATTAGAAAAATTACGGACTATCATAAATTTGTAACTGAAGTAAAAAAAATATGTACACAGACTAACTGAAACATTAATTAACTCGAATATACTCCTTCTCTATACATGAGTCTTACTCTCATAGAGAAGAAACAAATGTTAAAATATATATATATATATATATATATATATATATATATATATATATATATATATATCCACTGATTATTGAAATTGTATTATATTTTTAATATTAATAAAAACAAATTTTAAAAATATTGGTACCCAGATATATAATACTTTGTCTTCTTCATTTTCGTTTCAGCAATGTGAAGATTTTCATCGGTGGAACTTTTGTTCTGTTTGCTAATGAGAATTGTTGTATTAAGTTCTAAACCGAAAGTCTCACACGTCTTTATTAATCGGTTCAACAGAAATTGTAGGTATTCAACGTTACTTGACTAGAAGTACCGTTATCATCTGCATAACTCAGGTTGTTCAAAATCTTTCCATTTATAAATCCACACCGCTAATGCTATCGCGATGTCGCGCTCGAACAAGTATCGGTCACGTTGATGTCTGCTGATTGAAAAACAGGTGCCAATACAACGCGCCGCAGCCGCCCAGTGAGACAAACCTAGCGCGTCACTTCTTTCATGGCTTGCAGACCATACTGCATATATTTACAATATTAATTAAATGTATTAATTAGAAATATATACATATAAAATCATCAAAACTTATTGTTGTTGCGCTACCCGGAATTCGAACCTGGATCTCTTTCCAAACCGGGGCATTATTCAACTATGCTACAGCGATAGTACTTTTGACAGCAAATTTTCGATCCCACAGCTTACACTTTTCAAAGTAATACATCTATCGTTCCATTACACGTATATATTTCTAATTAATAGATTTAATTAGTATTTAAAATATCACGGACCTATGTTCTGAATGATTACAACTTCACAGTAAGAATGTTGTTCCGTACAGGAAATAATAAAACAAGGGTGATTTGCCGATCTCGGCTTCTCTCAACCGGCGACGATGATGATGATAACGAGGTCGAAAAAAATGACACACAAAAGATGTTTAATATAAACACACTACGGCGACAAAATAGAAAATGCCTGCCATAGCAAAATACTCCTGTTTTATTTAAATTCATAACAATACATACATTCATTTCGCAAGTACGTAAAGCGGCGACAGCCCGCCGCTTGGGACGTTCTTCTAAGACGACTTTGTTTTCCTAAATCTACCCTAAATTTCCTAAATTATTAACACGTATCTTATCGTTTTAATTAATAAGGTGTCTGCTCGGCGAGGAATTCCTGTGCGATACAAATGTGTTCTCCTTAATAGCATATATTTCCTACTGTAACTGCGTTCAAGCATCAATAAATTCGCGACAACTGTAAGTAGTTTTTCTTATTATACCTGCTTTGATCACACACACACATACACATGCACATTAACCACACAATCACACTTCGCGTTATAAAACGAAAATATCACGTGAGCACCAGGTGTAATTAATTGGCTTCCTCTTCGTTCTCATTATACGCACAAACTTTTTTCTCCCTACGTTGGATCATAAGTTTTTACACTTTTTAAATAGCGAACCGCGCAAAGGAGGGGCACGTGGGCGATAGTGCGCAAGATCTTAATTCTTGGAAATTTAGTTGCAATAGATTACTTCACGGAGGAACAACGCGCGTTGTGCGTAAAACAGTTTGACAAAAGCTACGATTCTTATGTAATTGATATCTATTGGCACAACCGCACATTCTATGTGATCCTTCAATGTGAAACCAGGTTTTATACATTTTTTCACAATGTTTAATTTTCGATGTGTAGGGTGTCTGTTATTGTAACTAGAACAGGATCTAGAAATGAAAGAGCACTTACAAAAATTTAGTTTATTATGTGATTTATTATACAGTTAAATTTGCGGTTGAACTTTGCAGTGGCTCGCTAGAGATGTCTACGAAAGGACAGTCTGCGGAAGAGTGATCGCTAGCTGTTTGGGCAGTGTCCGTCTCAGATGCATAATGTTTTATTGCATCTGTTGATTGGTCATTTTGGTTTGGGCCTTAAATGGTTGAATCACGACTAAATAATATATTCCGTTTAGATGTAATGCGACGTCTCTCGTATGGGTTGTCATACAACGTATACATTGAGACATGACAGGGAGTCTGCGTCAGACCGCACCGACCGCAAGTCTTCAACCGTTGACCCGTTTAATGAAGTAATTCAATATTTTCCCCATTACGGTGGCACCACCCGCCCGTTAAAGTAATGCAATAAGGACACAAATATTCCCAAGTCTCTCGCGAGAGAAAGGATGCCCACTCCTGCACGTGTGCATGCGAGCAGTATACTCGAGATCCGCAAGGGAGGCAGGGATCTGCAACGCGAGGCCCGTAGCAACCATGATTTAATTGATTTATTAATATATATATATACATATATATATATATATATATATATATATATATATATATATATATATATATATATATATATATATATATATATATATATATATATATATATATTGTGACGTGGTCGCCAATATGTGACGGGTAATCGTCAGAATAGGACGCCATGTTTGCACACCATCAGCTTACTCTGAGGTTTGCATATTGTGCGTGGGTTTTGGGTTACAGAATTTAACATAATCTCTTGCCTTTCACTTCAGCCAGCATTCTCAGGGAAAAATAAAAAGATTATTACAAATTTTATCACTAAGTTTATTACAAAAGAAACAAAAAAAAAAAAATATTAAAATAGAAATCATGAAGCTTTACACCACAAATAGCGATTTTATGAAAGAGATGATCTCGGCAATTTTGCCACATAAAATAATAAAGTTTACCATTTTTTCCATAACTAAATGAACATAAATTGCCACCTGACGGTTTGTCAGGTCAGGTGTAAAACAGAAATAACTTGACAAATAGATTAGTTAACACGAGCAGGAAAACCACGAGTTTTAAATAACGTAAAGAAACAAATATGTTACAATGGAAAAATATTTGTTTTGAATGAGAATATTAGAAAAAAGATTAATGCTACATAAAATGAAATCATATGCTTGAAACTCTTCGTACACAATAAAAATGCATTTTTACAACCAGTATTCGCGTAGTCATTGTCCATTTCTGCAGAGATTCACAGTCTTCATCAATTTGGTCAGTCAATAGTACACGTTAAAACTTGTCACTCCTCTTGCCGCACGACAGAAAAACTGGATTATCTGACATTTGGTTCTCCATGAATCGCATAAATGTTTCTAAACTGCATAAATTGTCAAAATAAAACTAATTTTGATGTAATTATATCACATTTTAAGAAATATTATCACTTTTTTCAGGCCACCCTGTATATATGTCGCTATCCAATTCTCTAACGTAATCATTATACATAATAATTCTACAACACTCTCATTACATTTAAAAAAATGTTTTTTTTTTATAAAAATAAAGGAATAAAAATTCCTATCGAATCTTCATCATTCTTGAATTAAATAACACCACAATAGCACGAAAAAAATGATTACTTTAACACAAACGGCAGTCTAGCAAAGTAGCCAAGTTTTTTATTCGTACAATGTGCAATAGCCCAAAAATGACATCTTCAAAGAAAAGTGCTAAATGATCTACTCAATCAACTTTTTGCTTATTTTGGCATGATTACCAAATTAGTGTTTGAAAATCGTTTAAGCGTCTATTTTCTGAACTGAGACTTTTTAATTACCAACCTTTTGAAACGTTAAGAAAAACATTTTTGGAAAATCGTGACGGACGAAGGATATTTCTAAAACATAGGCATTATAAAATACATACCTACCTGCACATTATTCGTATCAGAAATATTACAATTCAAATTTTTGACATTTGTGTGTGAAAAATTATGCCTTCAATTTACACTTTACTCTAATGAAATATATTATTTTTAAGTGTGACGCAGAAAGGTATTGGGATTTTAAATGTCTATACCACAGACCAGTAAATGAATAGATATGAAATAAAGTGTATGTATAGGAGAGGGGTTTGGACCGTTAGTTGCGGGACGGGAAGCATTCTACACATTATTTGTGAAAACGATAGTTTATGACACATTTATGCAACAGTAAAACTATTGACTCTTCGAATAGTTAATCTTTGTGTAAACAAGACGTATTTTTTTACGTGAATGCATATTATATTGTCAGCGTTTCAATTTTCGTTTCTTCCGAGTCATATATTTAAAAAAAGTAGTGGAGCTGTTTGATTGCGTAAGTGGTACCCAAATGAAAATATTGAAACAAAGAATTTCCGTTAGCTCATATCTACTTGGGTGTGTAAATATGAAACCGGAGTTTTTGTATAGAAACTACACGTTTATTGTATGAAAATCAAACAAAATATTTTAATTGAAGTATTGTTCATCGCCAGCTATACATTTTCCCCATCTTTGACAATTTGTGGATGTCACACCAAAAGGCAAACCGAGCCATTTCGCACATTTTCGTAAGAAGTGAAATGCTGCTCATCAAGTGCGTGTCCCATCGATGCAAATAATTAGTAATTGGACGGAGCCAAGTCTGATGAGTAAGCTGTATGCGAAAGTATTTCCCAACTAAACGCCTCAATCGTTTCCTTGACCGGTTTTGCTGCGTGTGATGGTGCATTATCATGAAGCAAAATCACTTAGTGTTGCCTTTTTTGATATTCTGGTCGTTTTTCACGCAAAGCTTGATTTGAATAGATCATTTGTTGTTGGTAGCGTTCAGTATTAACGGTTTCGCCAGGTTTTAGCAGGTCATAACAGATCACACCCTTCTGATCCCACCAAACACAGAACATTGTCTTCCGTCCATACCGATTTGGCCTTGCAGTTGTTGTCGATGGTTCGAGGGAATTACCCATAATCTTTTACGATTAGAATTCTCGAAATATATCCACTTTTCATCTCCAGTCACAATTTGATGGAGAAATAACTTTCTTTTGTACCTAGCGAGCAGTATTTCTTAAGTGGTTTTTCGGTTTTCCTGGTGTCTTTCATTCAGTTTATGTGGAACCCATTTTCCCATCTTCTGGATCTTTCCCATGGCTTTCAAACATATAAAGATGCCTTCTCGTGTCACATTTAATTGATCCGTGAGTTGTTGTTGCTTTTAAGCGTCATCTTCATCCAACACTGCTTACAATTCGCTGTCTTAAAATTTTTTCTGTGGTCTTCCACGTTCTTTGTTTCTATCGATCGCTAGTTTTGTATTTTTTAAACTACTCAAAGTAAACTGTGATTTACCAAGAGCATACTCACCGTAAGCTTCTACAAGCATTCGATTCGATTCTGCAGCAATTTTCTTTAAATGGTAACAGAAAATCAATGCTGTCCGCAAATCGTAGTTTCCAAGCACAAAATTCGACATGTTCAACGCTATTAAAACTATGCTGTTGTATAAAACTTGTATTGTTATGAGTTTAAAATCTTTGCCTAATGTTAAAACGAGAAAATGACGCCAATAACGCTATTTGACGATAACTACATTGACAGCTAGGGCCATCTATGGGCAAATTCCGGTTTCATATTTACACACCTTATATTTGGTAGTCTGTGATCTATCACATATGGTACACATAAAACTAAATATTCGTCTGTCTGAATCTTAAATAATTTTTGTGTAATTGCTCTTTAAGATCCTTCTAAAAATAAAGCCAACTTCCCCCTTTCCCCTAGCCACTCATCTCTTTTCCTACAATTTTAATGTGCATTACAGTGAATGGCATCCATCTTTTATTTCTTCTTTGCTATCACACTTTTTATATGCTTTGACCAAATCCTAGATGCATACTTTGTTTTAATTTACCTATTAACCCCTATTTTAAATTACAACCAGATCTGAATTCCTGTCAACGCCGCTAGTAAGATTATATATGAAAAGATTTAATTCTGTATTATTTTTCAGTTGAACAGTTCTGCAGCAGACGGTATATTGTTGGCTGCAGAAATAATAGCCGGCATCTCACAGCGTCTCCGGTGTCTGGAGTCTGAACGACTGGTATACCGTATTGTCTGCAATGCATCGCACTCTATATTGTGTATATCTAGTCCGCAGTGCACTGCTCACAGTTCACTATTCACCGCTCACCGCTTAGTAACTTTTCTACAGTATGTTTTTTTTAACTGGGAATGTTTACAGTGGTACAGTGTTGCTATGACAATTCAAATCCCTTCATGGGAGAGTGTATTTGATAGTTAGCCCTTTAATGGCTGTCTTGTACCCACTGGTTTCTTTACTTCCGTACACGCCACTTGATTATCTATTTATTTGTAATGTTGTTATATACCTGTATCTAAAAAATAAATAAAGATAGCACTTAAAAGGGCGCAAGAAGATTTAAATTAAAATCTCAATTCGTTTTGAAATCTCTTACATTACTTTTTATTTTTTTTCTTTATTTTGTATTCATTAATTGTAGATTTCGCGTTTCTGTGGCACTGTGTGTGGAATCGATAAAAGAAGTTGAAACTTCTACAACGGTTCCGGGAAAGAATGGGTGGATTGATTTATGTATTTTTCTGACTTCTTCATACACGCCATTTATAGTATTGTAGAGGGATAACGCCTTCACAGCTAGCATTACCGCCGACCTCATATTTACCGGTGCGTAAAATCAGAGCTCCTGTAACTAGGGTATTTGGCGCCCGGGGTCGAAAGATCAAAATGGCGCCCCTCTCGTTAAAGATATGAGAATAATATTTAGTACTACGCGGTTGACTAATTAAATATCCTGTTTTGGCGCCCCCCTAGCTAGGTTCCCCCCCTAAACCACCCTAGCTACGCCACTGCTCCTGACAGTCACAAATATACGCCCGGTACGTATGTCCGTGTTTGTTCGATGTAAATGCAAAGTAGAATTACAACAAATTTCACTAATATGGTTATTTATACGAAACCTTCTCGGGAGAGAAAGTAGTTTCACACTAGGTTAGATTCAAAAAGATAATTGTCTCTGCTGCGTACACGAAGGAAATGTGATTGTTCGAAGTCACAGCCAAAAGATATATATATTACACGAGTATATGGCATGATTCCACAGAACATCTCCCCGTCACGGATAGAGAATCGGAACGCCAGAAGCGATCGATTTAACAAGCCTTTGATGTAACCATGTCCATAGTGAAATAGCAATATCCTGACAAGGAAATCTGACGAATAACGTGATTTGAACAAAAATAATCTCAACTACAATGTGAATTATATCACATTCCGTAGAATTATATCAGCAATATAATAAGGATGTATAATGCACTATTGTTAAAGAAATAAATTCTGCATTGAAACATATATTAGAACACATTCTTATTATGAAGTTGTAATCATTCAGAACATAGGTCTGTGATATTTGAAATACTAATTAAATGGATTATCAGAAAGATATACATATAAAATCAATCAAAGGTGCATGTAGCCGTGGTCAGCTATGTGAAACTTGTCGTTATTACTACGTGTTTTTACCTCGACAATAGTGCACCGTACGCGACATACGTTGCACTTATAACACAATATAGTTCAGGTTTATCCTACAGTATGTATCCTCCCTTTGGCTCGTATAAAGTACACATCTTACACAGAGTAAAGTTAGACAAAAGAAAAAAAATTACTTATGATTTTTCAAAATCGGTGGAGATGACTCGTCACTTAATACATCATACTTAAAACCTGACTTTTTACCTCTCATAAAATGTATATACATTATATCGAGATAGGATTTGGAAACAGCCAATTACAGATCAATCGGCTAAGCCACTTGTTTTCTGTTAGGGCTGGTTGTGTGATCAGTAGTAACTTTTTACCATGGTAAGTTTTTACTATAGTAACTTTTTAAAATTAAACACATTAAACAAATATCAGATATCTCATAGAGACAGAGCTATTTTTTATTATATTTAATGGAAAATATATGGAAGTATGAGGCAATTATAAGGCTTACGACCTGTATTTGGCTGTAAATCCAGTAATTGTGTGTTCTTGGACATATTCAAATATGGCTAATATAATATACTGGTCAAAATAAGAAAATATGTAAAAAAATTAAAAGTATTGATTTTTCAGACGGATTCCAGTATAATAATTTAAAAACCATTTTTCAGATAAAGAATACTGCATTGAAATAATTTTAAAAAAATCAGATTCTCATAGCGATGACATATATGCTGTTTAAAAAAAAAGGAAAAATGAATTATCAAATTTAGTTCATAGATGGCGATAGTGTAGTGGTACTCGAAGTGAATTCACATACTACCATATATACAACAAAAATTTGATAAATGTGGAGATTGAGGGGTGAGAATTGGTAAACGAAACGTCAATCTCCATATTTACATACATCGTTTATATATATATATATATATATTTTACGTATATATATATATATATATATATATCATTTACCAATTCCCTATATTTTGATATATTTTCCATAACTTTGTCTATATGAGGTATCTGACATTTGTTTAATAACAATGCCTTTGTAGGTACAAATCCAGAAATTGTGTGTTCTTGGAGATATTTAAATGTTGCTAATATTAGTGTTAATTTGTGGCAATGTAGCAAGGCGAATATTCAAGAGATATGTTTTATCTATGGCTTTTTTCGCCTCCGCGTTCGAGATCTGTCACTTTGGTGGCGAAATTTTTTCGAATTATATGCTCACGTTTATTAAACACCGAGATCATCATCAGACGAACTGTCATCATTAAAATAGCGGAATATCGAATGATTAATTGTCGTATACTGCATCTTTCAAAGTATTAATGTGACAAATGACTTTTGAAACAGTTGTGAAGAGATCGCCATATTTAACAATCGATTGATATTTTAACATTAGTTTTCTACGAGAAGTAAATGTTTTTTATTAACGATTAAATAACCCGTTTTATTTTTTAACCATAATAAAAAGTTACTACTGATCAAACAACCGACCCTCGGAGTCTATAAACTTTAACATTTGTACGATTCTTCGGATCTGATGGCAGGATTAAATGTAGCGGTCACGTCAGTCCATTCAACCCCTATTTTTCCAAAATTGAAGTGTTTACCAAGAAAGTTGCGCTTGTTTTAAAAGAAAATAGTTAATGCCTGTGTAGGGTGTATGGTGTAATGGAGCGTTCGATGTTTCCGATGGGGCGAGTCCGCGCTGGGAGGTGTAGTATACAATGAGTTCTCAACTTTTCAGCAAGATTCAACTTCTTCATCCGGAACTTTAGCTCGTATACTACGGTTTATAATACTGTGAGCTCAGATTGGCCGGGCACTACGTACCAAAGCAGATCATTTCTAGATCCATAGCAATCACGAATTAAATAAATTGGCAATATTTGAACATGTTCAAGAACACACAATGACTGAATTTTAATCTACAAAGAGACGAAGCTATTTTTTATTATATTTAATGAAAACATATGGAAAAATAGGTAATTAAAATAAGAAAATATATAAAAAATGATTTTTCAGGCGTATTCTAGTATAATGTGTTAAAAACATTTTACAGATAAAGAATATTGCTTTAAATAATTTCAAAAATAATGAGATTCCCATTGTGACATCTATGCTGTTTCAGGGAAATAAATATCAAATTTAGTCCGTAGATGGCGATAGTGTAGTAGTGCTCGAAGTGTTTCCACATATTAACATATATACAACTTCCAAAAATTTGATAGACATGGAGATTGATTAATGGGTGAGAATGGTGAACGTTATATTTGTATAAAGTGATAACTTATGCCAGCCAAAGACAGGACATTAGCCTTGTAATTACCCATACTTACATATAAATATAATAAAAAATAGCTTTGTCTCTATGATATATTTTATTTTTTTGAATAAATTGGGTTACAATGCGGAATGAAAGGGACCCTGCGTATGTATTGTATAGTAGTGATGATTAAATTATTATTTATACCGTTGTATTTTCAAACTAAGCTAAACGCTTGTACTATGAAAATAGGACTAATTTTCTGGTATCCTGGAACGAGGCGCGAACCTCCGATCACTAGATCACTAACATCTTAACTACAAGACCAACAAGCTACTCTTCGAGCAATGACTGATATTCTAGAAAGTAAAACTCTAACAGTTAAATATTAAATTTAATAAAAAACAATCACTTTGTATGATATCACGAATTTTATTACACGCCAACCGGTTTCGCTTAGCTCAAGCTTCGTCAGAGCGTATTTAATACAAACAATAAACACACAAAGGGTGCACTTAATATATGCATAAAGAGGGAGGTAGAATATAAAATTACATGTGAAAGAGAGTGACAGAATACATATAAAGTTAGACGGAATATAATTTTTTTTTTATCATTGAATCGAATATCAAACTGGAAAAATGAAATGAGAAATTATACACCAATTAATGCTTTTAAGATGGAGCTAATAGTTAAATTATTTTAAGTATCAGATAAATAACTAATGACATTATCATCCGAGGTTTCGTTTATAACATAATTTATCAATTTAACATAATTTTGCAGCATGCAGAATATGCATCTAATGGTCGCAGTCTTTCCTATAATGCTTGTATTGTCTTAATTATGGAAAATAACATTAAGTTTATTAGTTTTAAATTAGTATAAAGGTACTATTTAAGTAATAGTTTTAAAAAAAGTCATATCTGGTGTATAACTTCTGATATAAATGAATAATAAAAACTAAAATTTCCATAAAAAACTTGAAAATTTGTATTATCATTGAAAGTAGCCCCTTAAATCAATTTCCACATCTTTAGGTTAGGTTAAGTAGTGGATTTATTTTAAAAATAGTATTTATTTTTTTAATTGATCGGCTCCATCTTTATGCAAAACGTTTTACGCATACATGCTGAGAATTTGATCCGAATAAAAAAAATATATTTTTTTAAGCGTTTTCATTTCCTTTGTGATGATTTAAAATTAGATTTATATTAATTATTTATGCTAAAAGATGATTTAATAATTTAAATAAATACACTAAAAATTTTGTTTTCGTGTATTGTGATATCGTGCGGCAAACGCGCATTAGTAATGAAACTGTGATCACAGTCACAGATTGTAATCACAGATAGTATCGAACACCAATCACAATCACAACAGTGAGTCGAGAGTAGTATTTTTTCCCATCATTAGTATTCAGGACAATTAGGGAATATATTTGTTGAAGTGGAACAATGACGTCTTTCACGTGTGACGCACGCGTGCTTCTCGCTACTTCCATCAATGTATTACATCGTCATCAAATATTCAGAAATATTTTAACTCAAATACAAATTTTGTTATTCTAAAACTTTAACCATTCTGCGTTGGAAAACAATTCCACCTGAACTTGGCGCTGAAACTTCTTCTTTGAGTTCTAGTTCGCTTCTCGCCTGGTGAACCTCCCCAGCTTCCAGCCTCTGCAGGTAACGCTGGACGAGTATGAGATGTGAGACGCCACAGAATGTATTTTTTAAATAACTAAACCGAGGCATTGGACATTTTAGTAAATTTGTGTTACAATCTAAATAAATTATTAATATATATATTTTTTTTTCCAACCGGTTTCAAAGAGACGATTCCTATACAAATCAAGGTAAATACAAAACTAATTTTAGACATCTGTCTTTGTCGTTGTTTCATTCTGGATGTGTACTAAATCAATTCATATAATCGATAGCAGAATAAAGGAAAAGCCACAAGTATGTAGTCATCACGTCAAATAAAGTATAATTATAATAGTTTACCTTCATACAATAGCAAAATAGTTTTGTCGAAAAGTAATCAAATATTCCGTTATTAAAATTTAGATATTTGGCAAAAAAAAAAAAAAAAAACTATTTACACTATATTATATTATATGGGAAGTATGGAAGTATGTGTATTATACAGGGCTTACGACTTGTCTTCGGCTGGCTTAAGCGATCACTTTACACAAAGTAACGTTCACCAATTCTACCCACGATCAACCTATCAAATTCGGGATATTCTAGTATAATATGTTAATCATTCGTAATATACACAGATAAAGAATATAGCTTCATATTTCTAAAAAATACGATTCTCATTAGTGACATTTATGCTATTTCAGGAGAATGAATCTTAAATTTAAAACCATAAATGGCGACAGTGAAGTTGTACTTGAAATGTTTCCACATGGTAACATATATTGATTGTGGGTTGAATTGGTGATCATTTCTTTGTGTAAAGTGATAACTTAAGTCAGTCAAAGATAGGTCAAAAGCCCTATAATATCCATACTTTAATAACAATGTCTTAATAACAATATCTTCGGGAGTAAAAATCAAGCAACTCTAAAACATAATTCTATTTTTGTGCTGAATTATATATTATTGGGCGCGTTTTGGTTATTGATATTTTATTATTATAAACATGTCTTTATTTTATTGATTTTTTATTTTTTTGCATTTTGCTAATACTCTGCTCTGGACAATAGAAATTTTTGCGGCATGAAATAATTCATACAAATGGATTAATTTCTGTATTAAACATTCCAGAAACGGTTGGCAAATTTTATCACATTTCGTGACAATATCATTGAATCAATTTTATAACGAAGGGCTGTTCGTTTTTCCATTGAATTTCCAAATATTTGAATAGATACCCCTCCCGCCGTGTTAAATTTTACAACCTTTGAAAAGTTCCGCTCCATTTTTCATGAAAGGGTTCCAAATTCAATTACTTCCATAATAATTTGTCCCGACTCTTGTCGTGGGAGTTCGATTGACCCCGGTAATTGGATTAGTGTCGGTGGAAATATATTGCTTTAATCCGCGAATTTAAAAGAAAGATTCACATTTGATTCTCGAATCACGGTCACGTGTTGTAGCGCAAACCTTTCTGTAGATACTGACCGCATATTAACTAAACTGTATCAACGACTGACAAAATCAATTAAATTATTAGCTTGTTAATTATTAAAAAATTAGTTATAAAATGGATTAAAGGTCTTCAAAATTATTACACTATGTATTTGACATCTTTTCCTATTTATTATAATTTGATCAATTTCCCAACATTTTTATATATTGTTAATTTTTATATTAAATATATTAATTAGAAATATATACATAAAAATTCAATTTATCGAATAATATTATTGTTGCATCACCAGGATTCCAACCTGGATCTCTTTCCAATCCGGGGAACCTTCCCCGGATTGTACCTGCATTATCCAACTATGCTACAGCGACAATATTTTTAGCGACAAATTTTCGAACCTATATGTTATCTTTTTGATATTAATGCATTTAATCGTTTCATTATTTGAAAGAGCCATCTACCTTATTTTTACAGAATCTCAAATACCTTTGAGTAATCTGATAGCAGACGCCAGAATTATCAATTTATTTTTATTAAATTTTGGTGGCGCAAAAATAATATTTTTCGATAAAATTGATTTTATATGTATATAATGTAAATTTATATGTATATATATCTTTCTAATTAATATATTTAATTCATATTTAAAATATCGCAGAACTATGTTCTGAATAATTACAACTTCACAATAAGAATGTGTTCTCCTAGTAATTTTTATATGTATTATTATAGATGTAGATGCATATTTTTAAAATCTATTTTCATTTATTGCAAACAAATTCTTACATATAGTTTTATTGATCTTGTATTATATAAATGTTGAAAGCCGCCCCCATAATTCGAGATCTTTCTTATTTGGGGGTACATAACTCTACTATTGTTTTTTTTTATTCTCGAATATATAAATAAATACTGAAATATTCATGACATTGTAGAGCAATGGTGGTAATGTGTTTTCGCTGTATTTTATACTTAAAAGACGCAGAAAGACAATACCAAGTAGATGAATGAATTCTAAGTCTTACTACAAACTTTGGATTAATATGTAAACTAAGAAAAACACGTATTTGTTGTGAAACTGCATTTTCAGAACATAGTTCTGTGGTATTTTAAAGCAAGTTATACGTTTTATTAGAAAGGTATACAGAAAAAATCTATTGCGCGTACTGCATTTTTGCTATAGCAATCAAATACATTTTCAACGAATTTTGAATTAACATTTTTTAATATTTCCAATGGATACAATTATTATTCCATTTTTAAAAGCAATCAACTTTATATTACAGTGAATCTTAAATATCTTTGAGTTAAACTTAATAGAAGACGCCAGAATTAAATGAATTAATCGATTTTATTAAATTTAGAAAATTTAACCTTTCCCTTACGATACTAAAATAAAAACTGGCGTTACTGTGCTCTAATCTCAGTGTAAATCTAGACTTTTCCGATTTTTAAATCGGATAAATAAGAATATTTTACATATATTATATTATTTATATTTAATTATTAAAATAATAGTTGACTAAAAATGACAAAAAACATTAATCATCACGAACGACAGCATAAGACACGCCTAACTCGGCCAGCACAAACTCTGCTACTTTTTAAAAAGACAGCTGGAGGGGGGGGGGGGGGGGAAATCCACCCTTTCCCGGAACCAGTTTAGAAGCTAGAGCTTCCTTGTCGGTCTCAATCAACAAAGCTAATAAAAATACACTACTTTAATTCAATTACATTTTTACAATTACAAAACGAAATAAAATAAGAAAATCAATGTGGTTATCAGCAATAAAACTATTTAAAATTTAGCCCTTCCAGCGTCCCTTAAGTGCTGTCTTTATTCATAAAAAAAATCATATAATATAAATCCATAGAACATAGTTTTACATACAGATGGAAAATTAAGGTGCAGTAGTTCAAGGCAGACACTCAGGAATCCATTCATCAAAAACACTCCCAAAAGGGGGACAGTGGACGAGACAAAATGTATTGAGTCACACTTACATTAAGTGACTATCGGCATCCGGCACCCTCGAGCCTCGCACTGCGCCGTCCGCACCACTCCGCACGAACACATACACGTATTGACAAATTCACGTCGGGTTCATTTCAAATCATTTTTTATTGTTGCGTATGGTAAATACTAATATATCGTAATTATTTTATCCAGTACATAAACGTATTATGGAGGAATACCTTAAATATGAACGCTCTATTTAGTATATTTAGAGATATTCACATAATTAGAGGCAATGTCAACTCAGTTTACATCATCGGAGAGGAAAGGTTAATAAACCTTAGATATATGTTAAGGACAATACATTTTTTTTGTGATGTTACATTTTTAGAATATAATTTTGTGGTATTTTTATGGTTAAAATTACGAAAACTGAAAGGAGTGGAGAAAGTTCTATCAGGGATGCAGATTAAATTAAATCTGGGACCCTTCTATGGAAATTAAATGTCGTATAGAGCAAGCTTAAGGTGCATTTTTTCGTATTAAGAAAGAATTGTACAGCCACTTTAAGTTTTCGAATTAAATAATGACGGAATCGTGAAAACTCACGGCAACAACGTTAAAGCAACTTAGAGCTTTTGAGATGTGAATCTATAGATGACTAAAATTAAGTTGAGTTGATAGAGATACTAATGAGATACTAATGTATTTATAGGGTCACTAATTAAGATGTAACATGGTGTGTCTGATTTTTGTGAAATAATGTTAATCAGAAGGTTGTATGCGTGGTCTTTCAGCCCTGTATCTCCCAGATATCTCCTTGATAGACGTTTATTGCGGATTGATGCACATAAAATATATGCAGTGAGAACGTGAAGTGTCTGCTGGAGAATTGATTGTGAAGCCGGCTGAGAGAGAAGTGAAGCTAAAAGATCGGCTTATTAATGTCTGGAGTACCGGCGGGTGTTGTTGGTTGTAGAGGCGATAGCCCTCCATATGTTAATTTGGATGTGAAATGAAAATAAATCCTTAAAACACTCAATATATAAAACGCTCGAAGTATGGGATCCCGTATATCATAATTCAATGTAACATTACCACCAGAAGAGGCCCTAGAAGATGAAGAGTATCCTATCTGAAGAATCCGGCAATGATTCGAGAAGTCCACAGTCCAACTATTTCAAGCTGTTGTAGATAAAACAATGATCGCTAATGTTCGCTAACCGGACGTGACCGGAAGAAAAATAATATTAATCAACACAATAAATCAAATACGATTTTTTTCGTTCTATATTTATTTTTTCCAAATAATTGGACGATCGTTTCGGCCATCTAGGCCATTATCAACTGATGGCCATGTATAGGCTATTATCAGAAATACAGAACAAAAAAAAATCGCGTTAATTAACAATGGAGTTCTATAAAATGAATACCGTCTGTATTAAAAAAATAAAAGAAGAAGAAAATTGATGAAAATGGAGGCTATATGTTTGGTATGTCTGAACTTCGCAGACAAAAATGTTTTCGTGTCATTATAAATTCTAAATAATTGTGTTGAATTCGTACTCTGCTGTTGTTTAATAATAATAATAATAATGTGTTTATTCCAGCGCGATCAGGTTTTTTTTTTAACCTGATTCATCATAAAGGTAATACATATTATGTTATTCATTAAAGGTTATTAAATAAATATGCTATAAAAAAGAAAACCAAGGAAAATATTAATAAATACAAAAAAAAAAAAAAAAAAGTAAATAAAAAGTAAAAAGTTCACACATATGTACACACAAAATATAAATATTACATATATAACTACCTCAAAACAGATGATTTAAATATTCTCCGTTATTTTATTTTGATTTATATTTATGTTATAAACACATGACGTATTTCTCTTTTTAAAAATGTATAAATATGTCGCCGTACAGATACGGGAGATGGAAGTATAACAGAATAATGAAATGACACGCCTAAAACATTATCGATGAAAACGTTATTTTCCGTTGAGATTTATATGGAATGGTCTAATTTCTTCAATTTTATGGATTTTGGTAGTTTGTTCGTATTATTTTATCAGTTTAATAATAATCGATAATTTGAGCCACGTTTCGAGCACGATGAAAAATTAACCCATTATCCCGGCAATACCGTGCCGTAGTTACAATTTTCTCTCCAGAGATGCATCGGATTAAGGTAAATTAATACTGATATGTATAATTTATTTTACTCAATCCAGTGCTACCCTGGTGGAGTGCCATCGCAGACATTGAGAATATGCTGACTTGACGTAGTCGTAGTATACGTTGTTACGCGAAATAACCAATCTTACGCGTTGTTCAGAAATACTTTGGACAGTGACGATTTCACCAATTTCGTGACCATCGCTTATTTTGGTAATTTCCTTTTTTTTCTGGGGAATTTTTACTTTCAGTATTGGCACGATATCAACACACTTGCAGGGTTGAGGGTCGTAACGATGACCATAGTTTTAAAAATAAATTTATCGACGGTGAGTTTATTTTTTTCGATAGATTTTTTCTAGTGTGTTTTGTATAATAATTTGTTTTCAAATGAAACGTGATCTTGAACATTCAAAGAACTATTTTCTAAAATAACAAATTTGAAATAAATTAAGTTTAATTTTTAGTTAATTTAATTTTTAAATAATTAAGCAACTGTTAAATTTGGCCACTAACCAGTAAATGAACAGACGTGAAATAAGCTCTACATATTGGAGAGATATTTGGAGCACTACTTGCAATACATAATTCCGATAATTTATGTAAAAGTGAAAGTATTTACTCTTAGAAAATTAAATCTTTGTGTAAACAAGACGTATTTTTTACACTAATACAAATTGTATTGTTACCGTTTAATTTTTCGTTCCAATCGAGTCATATATTTACAAAAAGTCGCGGAACTATTTTATTGCGTAAGTGGTATCAAAAAGATCACGTGGATGATAACAAAATGAAAATATTGAAACAAGGAATTTGCGTTAGTCTGTGGATTTGGCTCTTATGGAGCTATGAGTTATGATTGTATCGTAACAGTTATGTATGTGGGTTAACGTACGTGTGGGAATATATGTAAAGGTGTTTTATTTAGAGGTTTGTTTTGACAGCCACTTTGACAGCTGACAGCAGATTTCAGCTCAGTTTTGTTTTCCATTTCATTATGAATAGACTTGCAAATTGTGCAAATTTATTTCGAAATTCATGGTTCAGTTCGCGAAACTTACCGTGCGCTACGTCCATTTTTCGTTCCCCAATTGAATGGCATTAATGTGAAAGAGCTGTGGTTTCAACAAGTCGGCGCAACATGCCACACAGCGCGCGACACAATCTATTTATTGAAGGATACATTCGATGAGCGGATAATTTCGCGTAATGGACCTCCAAGATCGTGTGATTTAACACCTTTGAATTATATTGTGTGGGAATATGTGAAGTCACTAGTATACGCTGATAAACCGGAGACGATAGACGACTTGAAAGCCAACATTCGTCGCGTTATTGTTGATATACGTCCCCAGCTGCTCTAAAAAGTGGTTGAAAATTGAACTTCAGACTATGCACAAGCATAGTGCAATATTAGTGGCATAAAATTATCTTCCCAGTATAGCCAATACCATAGCCATTATCACGATTTTTATATGTTTTATTTAATAAGTTCTTTATAAAACACCCTTTAGATTGGAATCATAAGGATTTTGGAGGTAATGCGGTTCGAAGTTATAGCGCGAGTAATGGAACTGTTGTCTGGAAGGTGTCGATGTCTGACTGCATTAGTATTATTAGTACTGCGTGTCTTTAGGGTTAATGGGAGTTACGTTTCATGCACCTGTACCTGATGGGTAAGTTCAGCAACGCCCGTCGGTGATGATGAGAGTGCAAGTGATGACTCCGCACAGGCCATCAAATGAGACAAAAAAACCCATCTGCATTTCTTGTATTCTGCTCAGGATTATTTAATGCTAATTATTATAGTGTATATATATATACCTACCTAATAAAAATACTATATTAAAATATAGCTTGACCTCTAAGTTTTCTTATTTCGTTGACGTCATGCTACGTAGTGAATTTTTTTTATCGTACCGTACAACACGGTGTTTACACATTTTATACTTTACTTTGTGAAATATTACACAAATTTGCTGAGAAATTTGTTTGAAATTTACGAGAAAGTAAGAGTTTTTTCTCCCTGTAGTATTTCTTTTTTTTTTCAGTTTATAAACTTAGCTGTCAGCAGTGGCGCCAGCTGTGAATGTTGGTTCTTTCCCAAAACCATTATTTTTGAATATTTAAAATATGTATATTATGAGAGATTAATTTAATAATACTTACACATACGACTTTAAATAGAAATGCACGCCCCTCTGTCGATCGTCCAGTAACTTACAAGTATTTTAGTAAGAAAGTGGGGATAGCATTTAGGTCTTTTCAAATGTACTTCAATTACTTAAGTTAGTTACTGAGAGAATACTATTAAGGAGAACAGAATTATTTATTTAATTTTATTTATATTTGGTTGCGAACCGTGATTCGGCACATGTGCAAATGAAATGAAAATATTAATTAATGACTTTATAACTTGTGATAAGCGCCATCTAGAAGATTCTGCTGAAATATTTTACCCGAAATGCTTTTTTTAAGAGTTTTCATACTCTTTATGATGATTAAATAAGATATATATTATTAAGGAGAATATATTCTTATTGTGAAGTTGTAATTATCTAGAATACACGTCTATGATATTTTATATACAAATTAAATGTATTAATTAGAACGATATAGGATAATAGACTGGAAGAGATCCAGGTTCGAATCCCAGTAGCAATATCAATATTTTTCGGTAAAATTTATTTTATATGTATATCTTTCTAATTAATACATTTAATTAGTATTTAAAATATCACAGACCTGTGTTCTGAATAATTACAACTTCACAATAAGAATATGTTCTCCTTAATAATATACAAGTTGAATGAATGTGTCCAAAAATTTAATAAAAATGAATTGTTAATTCTGGCGTCGCCTATCGGTTTATTCAAATGTATTTGAGATCCGTAAAAATAAATTTGAAGAGTGTAACATATAGATTCGAAAATTTGTCGCCAATCCACTGTGTTGGTATAGTATAATCGGATAATACACGTTTCCAGAATTGGAAGAGATCTAGGTTCGAATCCCGGTAGCAACAACAATATTTTTCGATAAAATTGATTTTATATGTATATATTTCTAATTATGACATTTAATTTGTAATTAAGTTATATATTAATTATGATGTCGTGTGGCGCATGCGTATTAGTAATGAAACTATGATCACAATCGCAGTTTTCAATCACTCTTATTATCGAATATCAATCACTATCACGGCAATTAGTTAAAAGTAGCATTTTTTCTCATCATTTTTACCTAATATACTAGGTAAGAGTACGTATACATTTCGATGTTAATTATTCGTAAAAAAATCACAATTAAAAGTTCCAAAGCCAATGTAGTGATTGAATTCGTCGTGTGACTATGTTTCACACCTTGAACATGGCAATGGATGACTTGGCTTGCTTCATCATATATGTCCTTTGGTGTCCCATCAGTTCTTGGTTTCTTCCCTGCTTTCTTCGTTTTTGCTCGTAATTTTTCTATTCTTTCTTTCTTATTCGTTCATCTAATCTTCTAATTGTTTTTTTACAAAGAGTACTCGTAAGCACATCGGAACGTTTCCTTCTTATTTTTGATTTTTCTGCTTTGAAGATTTGGGTGAATTTCACAGATGGTTGAAAACAGGACGTGGAAGTTATTGCACGATAATCAGCTCCACGTGGTGGTGTTATAATAGATTATAAGAATTCTGTTCCAAAACTGTATAATATAAAATCATATGCGAAAGAGACAGAATATATATACAGATAGACGGAACATTAAGGGAGTAACAGGGATATAACAAAACAGTAAAAGTTTCTCAGAATTTTCCAACCATAATATTGAAAAAAGCCATTCTTTTAATGCACAGGGATCAATATCCTTCATAAAAACGGGTTTGACAATTTAGACAATTTAGAAGCCTTCAAAATAAAAAAGGCAGTAAATAGTGGTACGCCAATTCTTAATAATCAAATTAAGTAATTCATTAGCCCGATATTAGGTATATTTCTTTCCTTTAAAACCAATTTAATATCCATCAACACCGTATTTTCCCCTCCCAAAAATTAAAAAAAATTCTTACTACCTAATCGATAAGAGTGCAAAAACTTAAAATTCTAATATCTTCTATACAATACATATACCGGGGTCCAATACCTTTTTACCGTTTTGCATTGACGCTCAATTTTTTTAGATACTTAAGATGGCAGCGATATTTAATATTATATTTGTGTCCCGGTGATTTTTAAGTCACTGGAATACCCAGTTATTCGATACCGTAATAAATGGTTTCACAGAATCCCTCTTTCAAACGATGAATATAAACAATGTTGAAATTAAATTTACTTAATTGATCGACGTCAATCGGTAGTTGAAACTGGTACCAAAAGTAACCGTACAAATAATAAACTGGAATTGGTGATCCAGTAGATCGAAGATATCGACAGAGGTTATTGGATGCCTTCGCCTAGGCACCGGTACGAGACTCACCGAAGAGGAAGAAGAATAATAATCGCATTAACAGAATTTAATAGAATAGATGAGAATCGAGAAGTTCGGCGATTACTCTCTATCCCTTCCGCGAACCTATTCAAGCACACAGCATCCCCATCTCACGCTCGCTGGATTAATTATCTTTCCTCCAGTTATTTACTTAAATTAACGGCAAGAGCGAGCACTGGAGCGCTAAAGTTCACTTCGCCCAGCTTCCGAGATGTGCACCGAGAGCCACCGATTACTTCCGCTTCCACTTCCGCCTTTAACGCCCGAAGAAAAACATGAACTAATGTGTACAAGTGAGTTTGGTCTTAATAATATTGTAGGATTATCAGGGTTAAGACGTTATGCAATCAATTATACGCTGTTTGTTTGTTGTACAAGGAATGTTTTGTATAAGGTATAGGTGACTCGTTGGAGCTCCTTAGATGGGTAGTAAGGCCGGCCTGTGTGGTCGCTCGACTCACCTACGCGCCTACCTCTCACTCTCCATACCTCGTGTTCTGCAACTCCGTTAGTCTGTCCGTGTAAGTGTAACTCAATCCATTTTGTGTCTCGTCCGGTGTCCCTTTTTTGGGAGTTTTTTTGATGAATGGATCCCTGAATGTCTGCCTTGAACGACTGCACCTTAATTTTCCATTAATTTTCCATCTGTATGTAAAACCATATTCTATAGATTTATATTATATGATTTTTTATGAATAAAGACAGTACTTAAGAGCGCTGGAGGGTCTTAATTTTAATTAATTAATCTTAATTGCTAATAACCACATTGAACTTATTCTCTTTTTACGTTCTGTAATTGTAAAAATGTAATAGAATTAAAGTCACGTATTTTTATTAGCTTTGATGAGTGGGACCGATAAGGAAGCCCTAGCTTCTAAACCGGTCCCGGGAAAGGGTGGGTCCCCCTCTTCCAGCTGTTATTTATTATTAGACAAGAGCAGTTGATGAAAATGAAATGACAATGGGCAGGCCACACCGCTAAATGGACGGAGAATGCAATCATTCGAAAAAACATTCATTTAGTGATTCACGAAGGAAAGTGAGAGACCGCTATATTCGCTTTAAAAAAAAACACAAAGTATGGTGTCTGTTTGCACAGAAGGTTAGGAATTGGAATGAAGGATGGTTGAAAGGAATTCGGTACAGGATAAGGTAGGAGGGCTCTAGGACCAACCAGATACAAGGAAAACACTACCTAAGGTGCTCTTTTATCTAGATTTGTTTATTGTGGCCATAGATCTTCTGACTTTACGTTGATAGCGTGAACTTGGACGATACGGAGTGTACACAATAGCAAGATGAAAACATTAATTCTGGTAGGTACGCGAATTACATTTCTCGCACCAGTGTAGTATTGATTTTAAAGGAGAAGTGCATCGTTTATACACTTCGCTAAAGAAAAAAATAAATACATTTAAGAAGACCGATAACTAAAACATAGTAAAGATTTTAATCTCAATAGTTTTGATGGGTTCATTGAACCCGCTGGTCAACCTGAACACCAACATTTGGAATCTCAAGTGGGCTTCCAAGTAACCGTATCCGTTGGCCTGACATGTTACTCAAAGTAAAAACAGAAACGAATACGTTAATCATATATAGGTATGAATTTAACTTGTATAAATTGCATCTACTTTGATGGGTCGTAAAGTAAGTAGGAAGTAATAGTAATATAAGTAATAGTATGAAGTAAGAAGTATAAGAAGGTAGGTAGCCGGAATATAACACGTGCGAAACTAAATCACACACAATAAGACCAGTAGAGTAAAAATGTACTTCACCTTACAGAGTCAAAGACAACATATATAAAAAGACATGCTCTGAGGTAAATATAGGGGGAACTTATAGGTAAAGGGTATTCAGCGGAAAATTTTTACGTTTAATATTAAATAAAAAAAAAACTACAATGTTATTCTACTCTTAAATTTGCGAACACGCAAGAGCAAAGCGTCAGTTCAATGATAGCAACTTCAAGGCGGATATTTTGTTGTAGGGCCTAAATTGTTCAAGGATTGTCGCTGTAAACTCTCGACTAAAGATATTCCCACAAAAAACAGTCGTACTTTGTAAGGACCGGTGACCGAGGTGCCCAGGGTATACCTCCGTACTTGCTGATTAATTTATTGGGAAAAATTCCCCTCAGCTTCTCCATTGGAACTATAGTTGTATGTGGAGTAGCCCCGTCTTGCTGAAATGATGTTTTTTGTTGAATCAGAGAAACAGCTGCAATTGCAATACCAAAAACTCGTCGATCATTCGGCAACGCACGCCAGCAGTGACTGTCTCTCGCTGGTTAAAAAAATAAGGGGCAATTATCCCTTGGGCAGAAATTGCACACCACACTGTCGTGTTTAGAAAATGCGAACGTTTTTGATGGCATTCCTTTGGATTGTCGGGACACCAGTATCTCGTGTTCTATTTATTAACATAGTCATCGATATGAAAATGTGCTTTGTTAGTAAACAATATGTTTCCAAGCGTTCGTGCTGTTCCAAACGTTCCAGCATCGTTCTCGCTAAGGTTTTACGTAAAGAATAGTTATTTTCGTTGAGAAATTACATGATTTGCAGTTTATATAAGTGAAACTGTAGTTTCTTTTTCAAAATAACGTGCACTATTGATTTTTTTATTCCAGTACAGGCTGCAATCTTCTTTATAGATATACTCGGATTGCGCATAATTTCAGGTGGAACTTGAGCCGCATGTTCTGGCGTCGCTGCTAACGTTGATGTTCCCGGAGAAGTTTGGCTAACCATTGTCCCTTCTTGTCTAAACTTTTGAAACCAACACCAGATAAGTTGCGTGCTCGGCCCATCACTTACTCGTCGAATATTAAAGTGAATATAAAAAGTCCGACGCGCACGAACCAATGAATCATCGCACTTTAAATATTGCTCAACCACGAACGCGCGTTGCGCTCCCGACCAGTGACTCATTAGGACTGGCAATCCCGCAAATTACGCGCGTCGAACAATACCCCTCACACTTACCTCACCCTGATGGTTTACGAGTAATTACAATTTAATCTTGAAATACTAGGAAGGGACCATGACACCATGGTGAATCATTAGGTAGACAAGTACGGCGACTGACGATCCGTAGATTATCGTAAAGATCGAACGGTATCGAAGTTTAGACAAAACCGCCAAAGCTCGACGCTTTCAATATGGTGCTGGAAACGATCGCTCAGAGTGCTTTGGGCAGCGATAAACAAATGTCTCAATCGACTTTATATTTTTATACCACTTTCGGGTCCATTTGGAAAGATTCAAATTGATTTTCTTCCCAATTTGACGGTCGGAAATGAGATTTTTGCTGGAAAAGTCTATTTTTTCAGGTTAGGAGTCTGTGTCCTTTAAAATTTCCAAAAGTCACTTTACAGTAAACAATTTCCGAGTTATTCAATTATATATAATCGTATTAACTCTACATTGAACCACAATACACGACAGTTCTCGGAAAATAGAACAAAAGTTATCTTATTATGTTAATTATGTAAATTTTAATATATATTATCATTTGCATACCCCATATGTATTTACAGTACAGCCAATATCAAGATAAAAGGGAAGATGGTTAAAATTCAGGTCAAAATTTATAGTTATGTGACTATAATTCAAGAATTTATATCCATTTAAATTTATTTTAGGACGAGGATTACAACCTATTTAATAAATTAATTATACTCATCAAAAAAATTCTTAAACATCGTCAGATTTAAAAAAGAATCGACAAACGTACTAAAATGTGGACAGATTTGATAAATGTAAATACTTAATTTTACAGACGTGTAAAAGACATCGACATTTTACTTATTACTCTATCATACGCCTTTTGCAGATCTGCAAAGACACAAATAAAAGTTTTTGATTTGTGGCGAATAACTATGCATCTTCTTCGCTTGATCCTCGGGAATACTTAATACTTTTTTTTTCGTCACCATTCTTCCTCTTTCTAATATTATTTTTCCACATAGTTTGCCAGCCGAGTTTTGTAGACTAATTGCCCTATAGTTTCCACATTCCATTCGCGATCCTTTACCTTTGTAGAGAGGCATAATGACAGTCTTTCTCGAATTTAACGGGCCCTGGGTCATTACGTATGTAATCTTAGTCATTTATAAATTATAGCCGAAAGCCGAGTTATATACTTTCAATATTATTATACGAAGCGTAGCTTACACGGAAATATTGGTTGCGGCGAATTCTTTATGTTAGTGAGACATAATTTAAAAAGTAGTAAATAATACCTACAGTACAGTACAGTGACTTATCACTGTACTGTACACATTCATCTTATCTATAATTCTCAAGGTTATAAATGGTCGTCCCTTTAGATAACCATGAGATCTTATATTTAAAGAGTACAATGCCCTAGACATTAGACAAATCTTTATGTTCCGACTGATCCAATTTTTCCATGCTAACAACAACTCACTTTGAGCAATAAATCATGGACACAACACATGACAAACAACGAACATCTGCACGCCAGTTCCGATAGTAACAACGACATTTTATCAAAGATTCTACATGTTCTCAGCTCCGAAATTGTACAACACACTCAGTACCAACTGGAAATCGTTCAACTCCCATAATATTACACAAATATGAACCCAATATATGATCCAATTGGGTAGAGATCAATCAGAAGTATGGCTATCCAACATTCTAACATAATCATTATACAGTGCCTATACTAATAATTCACTAATATATCAGAGGTGGAGTCTACTCCATCCCATACAATAAACATATTACCATGTTATATTATAATATATTCACCTCTGTTACGACAAAAATATGTATGTCAATAAATAAATAGATAAATTATTATATTTCTAGTTAAAACTTAACTCACTTTTCTTTCTTGTTTCGCTATGCGTGACATGCGCACTGACGGTAATTAAGATATTATATACACGATTTTATTTAGTGTATATTTGTAAGTGTTAGTTGACACGAGTTTTCTTCGTCGAGATGTTTTTTATTCGTCGTGTTTAAGCACGCTCTGATCAATCAGAGCATGCTGATGGCTACAAAATTGTTGATGCCGATGAGCATTGGAATCAGTTTAAAATGGTTTCCAATCTCCGGAGAACCTTGATTCATCAATAGGTGGAAACGCAAAACCAGAATAGCAGATTATTACGCAGGGAAAATATAGATTGAAGGTATTGTTGTAACCGGAAAAGTCAAAAGAGCTGGTATTGTTCGAAATGCCTAGATAGTTTTTACTTATTTTTTTGACAAAGTGTTTAAAATAAACAAAGGCCCCGATTTGTGTCTAAAGCTTTCTAACGCTTAAGGTAAATTTGAAAGAAAGTACGGAGTGAAATGCCAATTTCCTTTGAAATGCGTATTGTATAGATATATTTTTCAAATAGAAAAGCAAACGATTTCTTTTGTTCTGTGTATATTTTACTGGGCTGTTCTGCCAGAAAACTATACATAAAAGACTTTTGAACGATTGTGAAAGTCTGAAAACATTTTTAGTTTTATTTCTACCGTCAGGTATTTAAAAATTACAATTGTTTCTGAAATTTGTATTTTTATATGACTCCAAAATCGATACGTGTTGAGATTCTGATCTGGAGATAAACTCAAAGATAACTACTGCTGGGAACATTTGAATTCACCCCACTGGCGAACGGGCCGATTCGATACATATGCACAAATTGTACCTAGAACCACGGACACCTACAACTACTTATTCTGAATAGTTAAACAAACAGAAAACATAAAATTTACAAATATTTATACTGTTTCTACTACTGCTGGGGAGGTTTAAATTCAACCAATAAATAAACAGAATGGACATTGACGAATGATCTTCCAAAATACAATATAGTTACAAAAGAAAATAAAAATATTTTCAGGTACTGTGTTCAACCAATCATCAACTAAAAATAAGGCATCATGTCGCTACTGAAGACGAGCATAAATTATTTACAAGTTTAAGAAACACTTATCGTACTAGACCATAAAAACCTTAATTCTTTTATTTTTCTTCTAGTGCTTTATCCGTTTAACGGACGTCATATTGGTTATCATCATTTTGTTTACTGCGTTTAAATTCTCTCCCCCACGCGGTTGATCATGGCACATCGTTTAATGTTTGCATGGCGGCCGTCCACCTTAAGTCAGCGTTCGGTGTGGCTCATATGAATGGTTCGCATATGAATGCAGTTCGATTCTATATGTCATCGCCAATAACCCTAGTAATGCATTTAGTCCCTGCAATGCTGCATTCAGTCTTTATGGTTGTTTGAATATCACGTCTTCGCTAAGTGCCACGGTTTTTTAATTTAAAAACTGCACTAAATGCCATTGCCTGCTAACGTCAATTTGTATGAAAATGGCCGAGAAAGTGGCGCGCGCGTAAGGTGAGCTCCCTATACAAACGATAAGAAAAAGGTGTTTAAAAGAATATAATGCAAATAAAAGAAGAAAAACACATGGCCTGGAATATATATCAATAGCTATGAAGATAATTCCAGCAAAACATCTACCAGTAAACGAGCTATGATTTATTTTATGTTTTTGGATTAACGTTCATCCCAGTGCCATGTTACGGGCTAGTGATGTGCAATACGCTGAATGTTTAGCGATATTAATTGATATCTACATTTTCGCTCAGGTTAAGTTTAATTATTTACTATTTATAATGGATGAATCGGTAATGTAGGTATCAATAAATAAATTCATGTTTTAATTTTGTTTTTGGCTTGAAGATATTTTTTATTTATTTCGCTACATTCAAAGGACACAGTAGGAAAGCTATTAAGATAATATTAGTTAAAAAGATTAATGTATTTTATGATTGACAAAGATTTTAATTTGTTCAAATGCTATAAAAAGTGCAAAGAAATAGGGGAAGACCAAAAGCAGACATTATTTCACGTATTCTGCAAGCTTCAGAATAATGAAAAATAAGATTCATATCTGATGAGCTTAATAAATATAGTACGGATTAAATGAAGGCGAAATAGTACATACAGTGACCCTGAAGAAAGCAAACGACGAATCGTTCAGGAAATATACTCCCAGTCTGAAAAAAAATATTTATAGACATTTTGCTCTAATAGAAAAAATAAAAAGGGTGTGCAGAAGATTTGATAAAAACGTTTGAAGAAGTTAGGCAAACACCTTTTCATGTTATTGACATGAAACATACCGATTTCTTAGACTTTCAAGAGGCAGCAGATAGTATAATCAATACTGACAAGATGGGTATCTCGAAAGTCCAGTGGGGAAAAATACGTAGTGGCGACATCCATCAAGTTCTCGTCTGAACTACTCTCCACAACGCGGAGCCATGGAGAGTAATAAATATGTTGAAACGAAATAAAACTCCAGCAGATTTAAGAAGGCTTGTAGTCCTCAACTTCACTGCTCTTCCAAGAAAAAGGATTTACTTTAAATGGTGCCTGGTGCCTTATCTAAAACAAGTGTAACACCAAGAGTTCTACAGGCAACTCTGCCAATAAAGCTTAGATTTAGGTGGATGTTACTTCATACTCACAACATCTTCATACAAAGTGTAAATCTGAACGCAATGCGTTATTATGCGTGTTTTAATAAAAACTTTTAACATTATTAACGTTAATAACTATTACTTTTCTTACTGTTTTTTAATATAGATGATGTCAGTAGAATTTACCTTATGTTATAAAATGAACAAAATTGATCAAAAATTAAATTTTAAAAATATGCCTGAAAAAATAAACACCATAACATATATTTTATAACATTTTTATTTTATTTAACTAGTTATTTTTATGTATCAGTAAGACATAGACAGGAACTAGTACCTTAGTTGCACATCACTAGGCCAGTTTACCGTTTGAAGGTGTTCGGGGTACTTAGCTAATTTTAAACTACAGAGACGATGGACTTAGTGCCTTTCATAAGAAATAGTGCTCGGTGTTTAGGAGTTGTTTAAAATTTAACTTTCGCTTTTTAATTACAGGAAGCACAGAAAACTATTACTTTTAGTTTTTATGTAGAAAACAGAGGTAGGATGTATATAGTACAGATTTTTCAAGAAATATTTGTTAAAAACTTAAATATGACGTTATTATTCACCTTTTCTTGTTTTACTCAGATAGTCGGTCATGGTATAATATATATTCTTATATTCAATACCTCTATATTATATGTATTATGTGCCGATTGATCTTATCTAGTGATCCAGTGGTTGGGGGTTCGAGCCTCTTTCGAGGAGACCAGTAACTTAGTTCAATTTTTATGACACAGGTTTATTTTATGAATAATTTATATGAATATTGATTTAACATTCGCAACTTTACATGGCAGAGAAGACAGGACATGAAAGAAAAAAAGACTCATAGAACTCTACATGTTCTGGATCTGCTAAGCACCTCCAAAAGTGGACTATATATAGATTTTATCAAACCAAGGTCACCAAAAAACACAATATGACACTATTTCTTTGCAATTGATAACAGCGTTCTGAACTATTTCGGCCAACTTGTCGCTGCGGTGAGAAGAGAAGGGAAGGGGGGCACAGAATATTATTTCATTCAAAGTATTAATAATAAATATAAGACCTAAACACTTGATGTGAGACGTATTCCGTGTACGCATTTCTATATTTATTATAAAAAAACCTCAATTCGCCTATAAATCGTTGCCATAAACGTGATTGACACCAAAAATAAATTAAAAGTGTAGTTTTCTGGTCTTCTATAGTAAACCGTGGATATTGACAGTACTCCCTCAAGTGAAGTACCTCAGTTACACGTCCCTCTCAATTATAAAAAAGAACTCACGTATCATCGATCCGTTTTTCAGTCTACCTCACACTAATAATATAATAAAAATATTAAAGTACACATAAACCACCTTAGTCAGGTTCTCGAGGACACTTTAGCCTTATTAAGAAGGAGCGCAACCAACCTTCCGCACGCAGTCTCTCTTAAGTCGTCAGTCAATTTCTAAATAATCTTGCAAGATCTCCAAAAGCCCCTTATCTTTGGGAGCAGATTGATATATATTAAGGTATGTTAAGATCTGACGACAAAATATGAAATTAGATTTCAGAAGATGTATATTTTTTACTAGCCTATTGTATAACTGATAAAGAAATCTTTCTTCATCTACATAAATTCATTTAATTATCCATGATTCTTAATGAAGCATTATTTAACTATAACTGTCGGGTTCACTATTCCTATTGTACACAACTCTTAATTTAAGGAATACAAACTTCGCAAGGATTGATCAAAAATATCACACTCTTCTATTCTAACACACACTTCCGTCTTATCCTAACTTATATCTTACTAAATTTCCTATGTCCGTCCACCTATTAGTCCATATATTAACCAAATAACAGCTATCCATTTGGTATCATTGTCTTTGAAAAAGAACAAACGTATCAAAAATTTATTTTTAACGAAATCAGATTTCATATTATCACCATAATTTTAACTGTTAACGACATCACATTTAAAAAATAGGTACGTGCATATTTTTTAACTATCTTAATCTTAAAATTCATAGACGGAAAAAAATGTAATTTATCGATAAATTATTTCATTACAATTTTTTACGTTTACCAACCGAGCTCAAGAGACTAATAGCCTTTCAGTTTTCGCATTCCATATGAGATCCTTTGTAGGGAGGCATGATGACAGTCTATCTCTAATCTAGCGAGTGTGGCTCTTCTCCAAATACTGATTAAAGTGTGTATGAAACCATGTGATTTTAAATATATTGTTAATGTTAATGGTTAGACATCACTAAAAATGGTATTATATTTAATTTTGTATAAACCACTGCGAGTTATTTTTCACATTAATTGGTTTCGATAATGACGTATCTTCGCGTCAGGCCTGGCGTACAACTGAACTATTTCATAAAAATAAAATATTGAAACGATATTAATTACGGGACGTGGATGGAGTCTTGGTACGATTGACAGGAAGACAGAAATAGGGAACGAACAACCAGTTATTTAACAAACCATATTCTCTTACGTACATTTCATTGCACACGTTATTTCTTCTATGTTTCTTCTACTCACACTATATTTGGCTCAGTGAGCATCTCGGTGGATACCTCACTTACATTCTCGTCACTCTCATACGTTTCCTGAAAATATTTCTTCGTTTGTCTTTTACGTCGCCCCCATTCATTAAAATTTCTCCGCTACTTGATTTAATTGCATTCATACATTTTTCTTCTGAAAGTGTTTGATATTAATCTGAAGATTTTTAGTTATCTGGACACATTTGGTCATTATATTTAATTTAAAATATTTGTTTTATTTATTATCTTAGTTTAATAACCACAATTGAGTTTAAAAAACATCTACCGGTTTCGGAAAACACCTTTTCCTTCTTCAGGATATGTTAAAACTAACTAAAAATATAGCATTGTTTTTCTATTTATCCAGAATTTAATTTAATTTTAAAAGTATGTAATTTAAAATATACTGAATTGAGGTTATCCTTGGTGGCAGGTAACATTGCCTCTACTTATGTGAATATACTAAATACAGAGTTCATATTTTAGGTATTCCTCTGTAATTTATTTAAGTATAGGATAAAATAATTACAATATGTTAGTATTTACCATACGCAACAATAAAAAATGTTTTCTCGAAGAACCCGACGTGAATTTGTTAATACGTGTGTGTGTACGTACGGAGTAATGCGGATGGCGCAGTGCGCGGGGTGCCGGATGCCGATCGTCACTTAGTGGCAGAGCATGCGCTGGCCGAGTTAGAAGTGTCTTATGGTGTCTTTCGTGATGATCAATATTTTTTCTTATTTTTAGCATTTTTACATAATAATTGATATAAATATTCACATAACATAAATAAATGTAAAATATTCATATTTATTCAACTTAAAAATCATAAAAGTCTACATGCACACAGAGTTTACAGCACTGTAATGTATTTTTTTATTTTAGCATCGTAAGGGAAAGGTTAACCCATAACAAAAGAATGGTGGTAAGAATACAATGGCCAAAACACATTACAGTATCCTTAAATATTTAATATATTTTCAGCTAAAATATGCAATATCCTTTCAAATATTTGTTTAAATATGACTTTGGATCACATAAAATGCCTTCGTGTCCTCTTTGTGATGATGTTGGAAATGGGATCTAGTTATTTATTAAGTCATTCTTGTCAAAGCATAAAAATATTTTCTCCCAACCTTCCTTACTTTGCTGGTAACATCGTAAATGGAAATAAATGCGAAGAGAATTTTGAGGGGTGGTTCGAGTTCCACGGTTATTGTTTGGGCTGTGGGTGGCCGGGGGGTAGGAGGTCGGACTCACCCCGCAGCTTTTTTTATGGCAGTGAATATCTTTGATTCCGGATTGAAAATTTGGGTCGCCAATAATTCTGTTTGCCCTCGAATAAGAAAATCATGGCGGAAGCGCTTTGGACCGAGCGATTTAGCATTTCAATAGCACATTATAATAATTTATCGTTTTGTCTAAAGATAAGCCACTCCCGGTGATCAAGTGGTCAGGACTCGAGACCAGAGCGAGACAGAGACCACCGAGATAGTTCTATTATTCATAGCACGATCATTCAGATTAGATTGAAAATGGTAAGAATATTGATGTGACATGTATTATGTGTGCGTTTTACTGTTACACTCAAAAAAAGATAACATGTAGTAGAAATTATTGATTGCAAGTAGAAATCATTTCATCATTCACGTCGGTCTCTCATGACTGATGACCATGGTCTACGTGAACTCCTGCCCTCTTGGTTAGGCTCCTACACTTTTCTCAGCATTATTTATTTTTTATTAGTAACTATATAATACAATGCAAAAATCTGTTTTGACTGTGCTCGTGTCACAAGAGAAATTCTGTGTGTCGAGACGGGTATAGTTTACAAGCAATTATACAATTAATTAGAATTACAAGTAGAAGATAGAATTACATTTATTACTATATAATAGGTGTATATGAAGAACAATTTTAAAGTGGACTTAATTTTTGGATCACTTTGTAGCAATAATTAATATAGGTATGTGTCAATATATGTTTGGGTGAGTGCACCAATACTGGCTCCACCCATATTACGAATCCAAGTTTTAATATATAGTTTCATGTTCTTGGGACAATTCAATTGATTTAAATCTTTCAGCATTCTATTAAATAGTTTAGGTTCAAAATATTTGTAGTTCCTTTGGCCATATGTTGTATGTGCTCTTGGGGTTTGTAGGTTATTTGTATTTTTTGAATTTTTGTAAATTTTGAGTTGTTTTAAAATGTGTCTATTTATATATGTATTTAAGAGTAGTATTAGCATATATTTGACTTATATCAAAGACAGACAAAAATTTCGTCAGTGCTCGTTGTGATTGGGGTTTTGAAGATAGGTTTTAATATAATTTTTTGAGCTGCTATTATTGGATTAATTGCAGACATAGTCGATCCACCCCAAATAATTATACCATGCTCTATGATTGATTGACACATAGCGTAGTACGCCATTTTAAGAAGTTTTATATTAAGGAAATTCCTAATATTTCTAAAAAAATATATTGTTTTTTTTATTTTATTTGTAATGAGTTGTGTGTGATGATTCCATTTGAGATAAGGATCAAATATAATTCCTAAGATCGCCCGCTCCGTAGAAGCGTCGTCGCGCTTCCCATTTCCAATAAGATAAGTAGATGGGCAACTTAATAATCTATTAACAGATATGTGAAGTGATCCTTTAGTGAAGAGTGAACTAGTCAGAATGAAGGTTAGCACTGCCTTGCACAGTTGTAAGGATATTTAAGATTGAAATTCTCTAGAGACGAGAGACAGAGAACCACGTTACTGACTAGCTACAATCGGCATTTTCAAGTTTCGGGTTTTTCTCAGGTAACGTCCATGGGCCGCTTCAAAAGAATTTTTTTGTCTACCTTTCACTTCACTTTCTATACTTCAAGCACCTTTTCCTCTTAGATGAATTTTGTACATCGGAAACCCTGGAGATCCAAGCTGACGGGGGTCAACGCGAATCAGCTCTCTGAGGGTCGGATCCGCCATTCCTGAATTTTCGCAACTATAAAGCACCCCGCAATCTCAGAGTTCACAAGCAAAACACGCTGCGCCAGAAATATAGCTAAGGGCACCCGGCTTTTAATTATGGCTCTTGCACGAATCGCCTTTTCTTTTACATCTTGGCCAGCTCTTTTCTTTCGATCACACCAGTTGCGATCCACTAGCCAGAAAAAAGTGACAGCTCCCATCTTGCATCGCGCTATAGATCATTCACTGTATAGCTGGTTTCTCATTGGTTGCGAAATTTTACATCTAATATTTTTAGTGGGCACTCACACATGGTCGCATGCATCCTAACGTCAGACTAACCATATGGATTTTCTTAGAGAAAGAGAGATGAAAAATCCAGATTGCCGATGATTTATATTAGGGGAGTAGTAGGAGTAATCAGCATGGAATCTGGACATTTATACATATAGAAAGATCTCAACTAATGTAATGTGGGTATTTAAGAAGAGTGCAAAAAAATAGGTACATAAAAATCGTAGAAGTCAATGGATAACCAATGGAACTTAGACATGTACAGGGCTATCGTTTCCACAATCAACAACATCGCCGACAGGCCCTTCAACACACGGGCCGTCTTTAAGGACGGCTGCAGGCGCGTTGTATTTGCATCTGTGAGGATCGGTACCGTATGTGTTTTCGAGGTTGATGAGAGCCCCGATTTAAAACCAGGTATATGCAGGGTGCAGTGGTGTAACTACAAAAATTGATCCCCAATGCGGAATGGAAAAAAGGGCCCCCTAAATATACGAATTACTGTACAGCGTGGTTTAATAATAGTAATAACCAATAAATAATAAGAATACAATAAGTATATTATTTCATATAATATTAACACTTTCTTGAAAAAAATACACTTGTTTTTAGATATTTAAAAATACTTTTCACTTTACAGAGATGGTCTGGTCATAAGGATACAAGGATAATGTTTACACCTGTTTTCGTAATACATGTTAGGTATAGTTACGCCACTGGCAGGGTGCGTTCAGGGCCGTTGGCGGTGTTGTCATTTATTAAGGCGATAGACTTCCACAGTCACAATGTATGATATTAGACAAAATCTCAGAAATGTAACTGAGGAAAAAAATCAGAGAGGAAACGACAGGGAGGTGATAATCATTAATATCACAAAATCATGGAGGTGATGTAAAATGTGGTTTTAAATTGCAAATAAACATGTTAAGAAATCAAAAAAATGTATTTAATTTTATTAGAAGATTTCCGCCGGGATGGAATTGTTTTAATTTGCGTATTTTTATTGGGAAGAATCCTTTATCAGAAAGTTCTAAGAATTGATCCAATTATTCCAAAGTTCCGATATCAAAGTATTTACCCGATAATTAATACATCTCTAATTGGTTTCTGCAGAAATTTTTTAGAGAGTCTGAGTATTCGGTTATTTGAAATTTAATAGTCTTGTAAAATGAAATCAGATAATTTTATAATAATATGGATTTATTTGTGTTTCATTTCGATATTTCCCCAAAAGCAAAGGAAAAACCGCAAGATGTTTAAAGATAATTTTATCTTATCGAATTCTGCGAGAATTGAGCTTGCGTCTCTTTGGACTTCCTTCGTTACGAAGATGACGTCTGCGATGGCTTTTTCTTTTTATTTTCCTTGGCCCACTTTGTCTTCTTTTACCATGTGCAAAGTCAACCTGCTCGGGAAGCCGTGAATCATCCATACGTATCCAAGAGTACCTCGTTATAATTTAAAGTACTTACTAGTAAAGAGCACAAATTAAATAATGGTTTTTGAATATGAAATCAGGATATATTATACGTGTATACTGAGTGATTTTAAGATCAAAAAATCTGATTTTAAACGCTTACGCACTACTGAAGTGAAACTTGTTAGCCTCAGACTATAAACTGGTCTAATGTTTGTTAAACAACAATATTTCTTGATTTAAATGCGATATTAATAATAAAATTATAACCTTATGATTACTAAAATACAATATGATTATATGTTCTCGATTAAAATCTATCTAAATATCTTGATATGAAACAATCGGAACATTACAAGATTGAAGAAATAAGGAAAGAATGTGAAGCTGAGATTAGTACAGTGAGTAAGATTAAGAAAATAGAAAATAAGATCAGATAGGTGGTTTGGTCATATAGAACGAATGAATAAGGAGAGAATGGTAAGAAAGATATATGACGCAAGTGTTGATGGCACCAAAAATAGAGTACGTCCGCGGAAGACTTAGCATGACCAGGTAAACCAGATAATGGAGGATGGTTCTGTTAGAAGCCTCAACAATCGGCTTGTATGAGAAAATGTATGAATGTCGATAAGGCGAGAATTGTGTGTCAGGATAGAAAAGTGTGGCCCTCTATCCTTTCTATCTACTTCCGCGGGGAAACGGCCTGATGTAAATAAGGAACATTATGTGCATCAGGTGTACATACATACCAAGTAAGCATTGCTCAGAAGGCTATACCCAGGTGACTTTTCCTATCTTACTTTCCACTTTTCAAGGAATTTCAAGCTAAGACAATTATATGTGCTGAATATACTAACTAGCTTTCATAGGAAAATAAGCGCTCTATCTGTGAGGACTGAAAGATATTATCCCATAAGAGCAAATAATCTAAAAATAGTTCCATGAATGAAAAATACTTTGATCAAAGATTATTCACCTTTCAAGTTCCCAGAATAAAACTATAACTAAACATTAAGGCTTTTAAAAGGGATGCTTCAAATGGGTTGTTGAAATTAGGTATAGCAGAAACTAAGAGTAAACTGTTTTATATAATGAAATAATTCTTATAACTGCATTTTGTGTGTTTTGATCTTGTATTTTTTCCTTTACCTTATGTGTGCTTTTATTCTTTTACATTTTTTTTCTCTTTTTTATATTTTTACGTTTGCCTTTATCATTAAATGTTTTTAAAAAAAATGTAATTTGTTTACCAATTTACCCTAAAACAGGCTCGCCTAGTTGGGCAATGCATTTTAAAATCTGTTTAAAATACATCTAATAAATATATATATTTTTAATCATGTTAAATTCATTATTCAAATCTTATAAGTAAAGACATAAAAGAACACAATATGTAAATATCAAATTAAAAAAACAATTATTCATCGCAAATGGTGGCCTTGAAGTCCGATTGAAATTGCTGCATCGTGACTAAAAAAGTTTTACTTCAATATTGAAGGTTACCCCCTTTTCCCTGAAGATAGTCCCTACGTAATGAATAATATAATAGTCTCACATGGGCCTTGTGGTACTAAAAGAGCTTTAACGCCTGAATTCTACAATTTGTTTAACACTGTCTACCGACTGCTTACAACACTAACTAAATTTCATTTTCAATTCAGCAGGTTTTTCCCGGATATAGTCAAACGGATATAGCTGCATCCACCATCGTTAGTGTATTTTCTTTAGAAATCAGATAAATAACAGAATAGATTAACAAAAAATAAAAATTAATATTAATATTTATTTGCAATTTTTCCACAATGTCATAGATGTCACTGATTAAGGCATCGTATTCACTTAAGTTAATTTTATTTACCTGTCTATATTAATTTATTTCTTTACGTTTACTATCTCTTACTACTACTATACTTTACTTTTAATAACTTTCTGATGATGGGCATGTTGCTTTTCCCCCTCAGATTCCCGACTCAAGTAGCACACGTTCTAATTTTAATTTTATACTATGTTTTTATACACAATGTAACAACTTTTGGATTTCTTAATTACCATATATCGTTTGACTGAACTTATTATTTACATTTACATGCTTAATTTTTCTTACACTGTATAGCCTTAAATACTTCGATAGCTAGTCCTGGGTTTACTATAGGTAATGTTGAATACAGTAATTCAATTTATGCAAATCCAAAATACACAAACCTTTGTGAACCTAGGCCAATGTCACTCTCCTTGTAGTCTGGTAGTTCTTAACTCTACTGGATAACCTACAAAACTTTATCATAATCGATAATCTGAAAATATATAAAACAAAATGTTTTTATATCGTAAATAATTCCGTCCGAACCGAAAAACTGTCTCTTTCAGTAGCAGCTTCGCGTTTATTTGTTTTTTTTTTAAATCCACACAAATAGAATACACATATTCTAAATTTTATATCAAACCTACCTATCGAAGTATAAAAACGTATAAACACACCGGGATACCTACTTTCATTGACACTGTTTAATCATGAATAAAGAAGAGTTCGGGAACTGTGAGGGTTTTGAGATGGCGGCTGTTCGGCTCCGTCTTGACACTATGTGCACGAAGTTGTACAGCTGCCTTAATAGGCAAAAAATGGCAACCATGCGATGAAAGAGTAGGACTATATAGATCTTCTATGCTTATAAACTGTCCTAGGGAAGCACCGAGTTCACTTTTACAGTACAATACTTTTGAAATCGCTTAATGAAATCCTAAAAATCTCTGCTGAGTAATCACCATTTAGATATTCAAAATGCTTACTACCACGTAGACTCCAATGCTCAATATTTCTGATTCAACTCTAAGAAAATATCGGCAGAATTTATAAGAAAAATAGATGCACGAACATTAGACTGCCATTCAGGAAGAAGGCTTAATCTCAAAAATCGATGATCTACAGTGCGATGAAGATTTTCAGTGAAATGCCAGAAAACGTAAGGAGGAGAAACTATGTAGTGTAGATGAATGTAACTATGTAGACTTAAATTAAACTTAGCAAATATGTGAAACGTTTGTCTTATCCTAAGTAACTTCCGGGGATAACTGATCATTGTTTACACTATATTTTACTAACCACTAAAAAAAAAAACAGAAATGATAAAAGTATTGTAATTGTTAGCCTATTTGCTTAAATAAATAATTATACTTGTAAAAATTAATTTTGTCATTTAAGGTAAGATTAGCGGAACACAACAAAGTTTTGGTACTAAACTTGAAATACGGATACTTAAGAAAAATAATTTTACTGCCGGATGGAAAAAAAAAATTAATGAATTATTAAAAGTTTTAATGAAAAGTGTACTTAAATAGGGATTTATTCGTACTTAAGTAAGGTAATGGGTGGTAGGAAGACAATCAGTATCCAAAGTGTAACAAGCTGACAAATTCAAGTACCTCGAAGTCAGTGGAGTAACTACGCCAATATTAGAGAGGGGCCCAAATATTTCAAGCCTTACAATCCATTTGGAACAATTATTTTTGTGAGTATCGATACCTTTTCCAGCAAGAGACGGAATTATAATATTTCAAAAATTGTTTTTTTTTATTTATTTTATTTGTAACTATATAATACTATGTAAAAATCTGTTTGAACTGTGCCCGTCTCACTAGAGAAATTCTGTGTCGAAACGGGCATAGTTTACAAGCAATTGTTCAATTAATTAGAATTACAAGTAGAAGATACAATTACATTTATTACATAAAATTATTATATAAAAGGTGTATATGAAAAACAATTTTAAACCATCAAGTAGCAATAATTAATATAAGTATGAGTCAATATGTTTTGGTGAGTGCACCAATACTGGCTCTAAATTTTATACGAATCCAAGTTTTAATATATAGTTTTATGTTCTTGGGACAATTCGATTAGTTTAAACCTTTAAGCATTCTATTAAATAGTTTAGGTTCAAAATATTTGTAGTTCCTTTGGCCATATGTTGTATGTGCTCTTGGGGTTTGTAGGATATTTGTATTTGTCCGTGTGGAAATTATGTTTTGAGTTGTTTTAAAATGTGTCTGTTTGTATTTATATATGTATTTGAGAGTAGTATTAGCGTATATTTGTCTAATATCAAAGACATCGAATTTATTAAAAATTTCGTCAGTGCTCGTTGTGCTTCTCGTACGTATTACGAAAATACTTGAAAACATTATCAGTGGTTCCATATTTCGATTTAGCGACCAGACTAATTCGTAAAGTGAAAATCGTATTTTTTAAATTGTAAGTACATTTAAATGCCTAAGAATGCTATGTGTTTTTATGAAAGTGTAAAAAGTATATAATATCTCACATATGAGACAAGATTGCTGATTTTTATTATTACTACTTAATAAATAAACCGCATAGTACTAATATTCGCATATCTTATTACATTGTAATTCTGAATAATAATAATAATATTTCAAAGTAAAATTTATTAATTTTAGTTTATTACTAAAGATGACGCAGTAATCTTAGAAAACGTTTATGTAGATGTAAAAATGTAGTTAGAAGTAAACAACTTTGTGTTTTATTTGAATAATAAATTATTTTTTTCGAAAATTAAAAAGTTTTGTTATAAGTTAATTACTTTTATTATAGTTTATCAACCTTAACCTTGAACTAGAAATGATTTGAGAAAGGTTATACGTTGGAACCATTAATAATATTAATAGTATTTTTAATAGTTTTGTTTTTAACCTCTGTCAAATCATAAATTATTTCTGTGTTTATCTTTTAAAATGTTCCCAAATTATAATTCCTTGTCAATTTATGTTCTCTGTAAACGGATGTGCATTGAAACAAGATTTATTTGATATCATTCAATTTATTGCTTTGTTTATCCGATACAGAATCGGGAATTGAGCATATCTACTGTATTATGCAATGATTACCGCCAGAATTATGTTTATAAATTGCGGTATGACCATTCAGTGGTTAGATTGTATCTAAAGTTAAAACAAATGTATCGCACAGAATTGAAAGGTCACAGCAGAGATGCCATATAATTGATATGATAAGATACTTGTCAGTAATTTAAAAATGTAATCATAGACGTGGTGCCAAAAGATCCGTGGGATAAATTTCTGGAGTAATGATTTATATGTATTGTTATGTATCTGAATGTAAACAGAGTTTCTGCAGGCAGGAAGCCATTCTTGATTATGTCGTATCGCTGCAGTGTACCGATATTGAATATCTTTTGCGTTTCATTTCTTTCGATCTCATAATCATTATCATCCCCGGTTTAGAGATCAAGAAACCAAGAATTCAAGCTGCCGTTGTTATTTTTTTTAGGAATAGAAGGAATAACATTACAGGGCCGAGTGAGAAGTACCGAAATAAGGGTGATAGCCCTCACTTATGTAGAGAGAAGGATCTCAATTAAGGTGACTTGGACAAGTCTTGCGAATGCTAGAGGAATCATTATCGAGTTGTATCTTCTTGAACTATGCTGGGATAAACCTCAATAAATACTAAATTGGTCAATGAAGTCTTAAGTTCTTAAAGCAGCGATGGACAGGAGTAGATGGAGGTGTCCTGTCGAGAATCGAGGATAAGATACAAAAATGATGATGATGATTGTAATGATAGCAAATGTAATGATAAAAAGAGAACCGATAAGAAAATAAATTTTTTAGTCAGTTTGCTTCTGATTGTGAATTTATTGTTTTTGTATTGTTAATGTTTGTGGCGTTAACTTTGTAATTTAAAAAAAAAATCACAACAATAAGTCCAATATAATCAATAACCAATTAAACCTTACAAACAACCTGCTATTAAATATTATATTCCCTATTTCTATGTCTTCCTGTCTCACCCTTACCTCCCCACTCTTACCAAAACTCCGCGTACGCCCCGTAATGGATATCGTTTAAATTTTACGAAATAGTTCAGTTGTACACCGGTCCGTTAGTATCGAAACCGGTTGACGTAAAAATAACAGAGTGGTTTAAATAATATTAAATATACTTTTATTGTTTTTGTTTGAATGTTTTTTTTGAACAGAGAATTAATGAAAATGAAGTGACGAAAATTATTATAGATACGTACGTATCATTTCAAATCATACATACATACGTACGTATGATTTGAAACTGAATAAATATCATAGGTGGTTAACCTTTCCCTTACAGTGCTAAAATAAAAACCGGCGTTACGGTGCTGTAAACTCAGTGTACATGAAGACTTTCACGATTTTGTGTAAAAGTGCTAAAAATTGAGAAAAAAACATTGATCTTCACAAATGACAGCATGAAACACGTCCATTCTGCCACTGAGTGACGATCGGCATCCGGCAAACCGCGACCCGCGCACCGGCCGTCAGCAACAACTCCGCGCACGTACACACACGTATTGACAAATTCACGTCGGGTTCTTCGAGAAAATAGTTTTTATTGTTGCATATGGTAAATACTAACATATAGTGGAGTCTGATCCTCATTAAACTATCACTAAATTATCAAATGAACTCGGTTGCTTATGGTCAATAACTTCATCGGACCAGTAAAACTAATGTACAAGGAATTGAACGTAAAACTATCTATCTACTATCATACGTTATCTGAGAAAAATATGTGGCTATATAAATTAGACGCAAAAGTGGAGATTTTCGGTGGCATTCAGCTTTACTGAGTCTTCTCAAATGACTGAAAAGAAAACTCAGAATTCTATAAAATATGAATAATACATAGCAGTTAAGTAATACAAAATTTATAAAGTGATGTGATGATTGTGAATATACATTTGACTACGAAGTCATATTTCATCACGTCGGTGCGCCGTGCGACTTCATTAGGTGAACTTCCACTGCTAAATAAACAAACCTGTTATTATGACTCTTGTAGCTAAGGGTTGTTTGTTGAAGTTAGGAAATTCTTTAATTAAATTACTATTTGTCCCGACATAATGATCACAAGCGCTTTGGAATAATTATGGAAAAGAGAAAGAGAGAGGGTCTTGTCTGATTGCCAAATTAGCGTGACGTATATTCATTTTGTAACACCTAAAATATATTAATTAGAAAGATATACATATAAAATCAATTTTATCGAAAAATATTGTTGTTGCGCCACCGGGATTCGAACCTGGATCTCTTTTGCTGTTAATACGCGTGAAATATTGTGTGTTTTATTAAAAGTTTTTAGTATTTTAATTGAATATATTAAATATGAGTATTGCTGCACTGATACAAGCTGCAGAGTATATCGAGAGACGAGATAGAGAAGCCGAGCATGGATACGCTTCATCCCTGCCGATTCATTCATTCCTCAGGAGCGTTGTCAAGAGGCCAAAGTCGAAAAAATCACAAGGAAGCAGGACGAGTCACAATGAATTGGAAAAAAATAGACTAGCACATCTTCGCAACTGTTTGGAGAAGCTGAAAGATATTGTGCTTCTGGGGCCCGAGGCCTCAAGGCACACCACACTAGGATTATTAACCAAAGCCAAGAGTTTATAAAGAATTTGGAAGGTTTAATTAAGGTTTAATTTTTTAGAGACAAATATTGTCGCTGTAGCATAATTGGATAATGCACCTTCCCCGGTTCGGAAAGAGATCCAAGTTCGAATCCCGGTGGCGCAACGACAATATTTTTCGATATTGATTTTGTATGTATATCTTTCTAATTAATATATTTAATTCATATTTTAATAACAAATAATTTTCTTTACTTATATTTTAGTACCCGCAGGATACTCCCGTACTAGAAGAAACAAATGTACATACAATATAAACAATTACAGTCTATTAAAGATATTTATAAAATCGACCCCTTAGAATAACAAGGTTACAGCTAAAATTATCGGCTGATTTGAATTATTACGTGAAAGGGGTTCCAAATGCATTATTCTTTATTTCTTTCATATTTTCATTATTAAAAAATGGATCATTATTGTTAATTTACAATATTTTATTATTATTTTTAATTTCCCTCATCTCACGGTGGTCATTGATAATATTGAAAATATGTTAAGACCTTTAAACTTTCTCTATACACGAATCTTACTCTCATAGAGAAGAAACAAATGTTAATATATATATATATATCCACTGATTATTGAAATTGTATTATATTTTTAATATTAATAAAAAATAAAAATAAAACTGATTATATTTGCGTACTCAAAACAAAATATACATTAATATATGTTGAAATTCAATCAACACTTTTGAGCTCATTATCTCAAAACAGTGTCATTGTCACATGGAACCTTGTTATTCTGAGGGATCGAAATGATACGATGCAAGCATATAAATACAAGCATTCTTTTCGTCTAGTGTCTATTGTGGTTCATATCATTATAGCCCCAATCGAGCCTTGCCAACGTCCATGGCACTCGGAATTTTGATGTCCATTTTAAACTATTCACAAGGACTAGGACGGCTGCTTCGCTGCCACCTTACCGAAGATCCATTAAAAAGGTTTTTTTTTAAAAATGGTCTACTCTATAGTGATGGTAAAATCGTTGTTTAAACCGTTATTTTAACTGTTATTGTGACTGTGACTGTGTTTGATTGTAACGATAAAGTAAGTCTCCGACAGTTAAATTTCAGTTATCAGTCATCGTTAAATCTTAGTTACCAATCATCGTTAAATCTAAGTTACCAATCATCGTTAAATCTTAGTTACCAATCGTCGTTAAATCTTAGTTACTAATTAATTAATTAAATCTTAGTTACTAATCATCGTTAAATCTTAATTATCAATCAATTAATTAAATCTTAGTTACCAATCATCGTTACATCTTAATTACCAATCAATTAATTAAATCTTAGATACCAATCATCGTTAAATCTTAGTTACCAATCATCGACACAATAACAGTCACGTAACGGTTTATTATTACTGGTCTACGACAATATAATTTAACCAATTAATACAAAGAAATACTAAATAAGATGTATTATTAAAATGATTTATATAACAACGTTACATTTACCATTTCCGCGACACACGTGCCATTTGGTGACAGACTACAATTCCGAGTATCGCTGCACTAGTGGCGATTATTGTTGAAATGCTTAGGGAAGCAGGGACTTTTATACAATTAAATATGACCGAAAGGTTTGTTTTGGATGAATGTCGCGTACTTTTTACCAACCTGGTAGTTTTTTAGACAGATGACAGATATTAAAAAACTAACAGTAAGAAGATTTGAAAATATAATTTATGAAACTGTAGATATTGAGATTTTTCTCATTAACATTTCCTCCCCGATGCTGTAAACTGAGTTGACATTGTCTCTAATTATGTGAATATCTCTGTAAATATACTAAATACAGAGTTCATATTTTAAATATTCCTTCGCAATATATTTATCTATTGGATAAAATAATTATAATATATATAAGTATTTACCATATGCAACAATAAATGTTTTTAGAAGAACCTAACGTGAATTTGTCAATACGTGTAAGTGTACGTGCTGGGAGGTGGGGACGGCGCAGTGCGCTGGATGCCAATAATTGCCCCGTCACTTATTTTTGTCAAGCACCTTGACATTTCACAAATAGTTACCCTCAGGTTAGTATCACATTCGGTGTCTGAGCTTATAAAAACGGTTGAAATCTATGGTTTGTTTTCAAACCGTCGCCAGACCTGATTTACTCTACCTAGAGGTGTATAATTTAATGTTAACTTGTTAATCTAATCGCGTGGTAAATGATCTTTACAGGAAATAAGACGTTTCCCTCTGGGCCTTAGCCTCTCGGATCAACCTTTGGGCTTTGCCTCTGGTTTTTGTTTCGGATTATGCTACTGATGCATATCTCTGTTTTTTTACTTCAATTACAACTTTGGATTTACCTTGAAGTTAGTCGCCTCACTGAAGGCGACAAATTTTATCACGACGATCTACAACAAATAACATCTACGAATCTGATCGCATCGGCTTGGATGTTGCGGGCCAAAACGTGATGTGATGCCAAGACGTCTGGTGTCCCATACGAGAAGGACCTCGAATTCGCGCCCAACCCAACGAGATAAGGATTTGTAGTCTGGATTTGTTTTATTTTTTGTAATCTTATATTGTTTTGATTAGATGTCTTACTTTTACTGAAGACTAACATCTTTTATTTATCACCTCCAGGTATTATTATAAATTTTTTCCAGTTTAGGATGAAGGCAGAATGTGACAAAAATGAGGTGGGTATGTGTGCTCAAAGTAAAAGAACCCGCGGATATCATGTTTTACACTGTCTAGCCGGTGAAAGGGAAGGATGTAGGTTTTTTTTACCACAATATATATATGTATATACATGTTAACTGTTATTTTAATGATTAATATAAGTAATAAATGTTAAATTCACATATTTATCCGTCTTAAAAATCGCAAAAGTCTACATGTACACTAAGTTTATAGCACCGGAAAGCGCGTTTTTATTTTGGCACCGTAAAGGAGTGGTTAAAAAAAATAGCTATCGGATAAATGTCAGTAAACATATAATTAATTGTTTTAGCTACATTTGGTAGAATAGTCTATACATAAGTCTCACGATTCCATTAAGAAACGGTACTTTAGACACACCAGCACCACATCTCGAAGGCATCCAGCATGCTCTTCGTTATCTTATTTCTCAGTACCCATGTGCTACGCAGAAAAAAAGAAAAAATATATCAATAGATGGCGACAGCATAATTGGTAATAAATAAGTGAAATGTTCCGTCTTGATTTAATATATACAACTTCTAAAAATTTGATAGATGTGGTAGCGTGGGTAAATAGGTGAACGTTACATTACGTAAAGTGATCACTTAAGTCAGCCGATGACAGGTCGTAAGCCCTGCAATGCCCAAGACTTCTATACTTTTTCTTATAAAAAATAATAGCTTCGTCTCTGTGAAACATCTTAAACTAGAAATTTCACTAGACGTATTTGGGTTCTTTTAGTATTCCATTATTCGTTTTTCATAAACGCATTTACTTAAAACTATTTTTGAAAAGTCAAAGCAGAGTTAAGATTGATCTGTAAAAAAATACGAAGACCTTACTTAAGAGTTGCTCCGTTGTTTTAACTTTAATCTAATTAATAGTTTAATATTTAATGGCGCCGTTCTTTGACGTAATGAAAATTTAATATTCTATCTCTTTCAGTATAAATAGTCATCCAATTTTCCAATAACCGTTCTATACAAAGCTTTCACAAACAACAAAGGCTTTGCAATTTCACATCACAAAAATATTGAATATTCATGAAAATCATCATGGCCAATAGTGTAGCTACACATCACTAACTATTAGGGTACCCATATGTAATGTAGTTTTTTTAATGATACACTTTAAAAAAAAAATTAATATAGATATAGCCCCCGCCGTTATTAATAATATTTTTCCATTTGTGTGAAATTTCAATGACTGGTGTTTCAAATTCGTAAATACACTTTTGGCACGTCTTTTAGAATCAGCTACGTTCAATAACATTGACACATTTCGCGTCCAAATTCCCATCCATACATTTCCTCATACTCATCTTTCAGCGTGAAATATGACCTTGACGCTGTGTTCAATCTCGACACCGCGATAGCATTCGCAGTGTGAATCTTTCAGCTCCAGTGTACCAGCACTGTATTGTTTGTGGTCCTGTGATATGTGTGCACAGTTATATTATTTGTTTGTGCCGTGGGTGAACTCGTGACATTGCCGTCTTCATTTGGGAGCAGAGATCGGCTCATCCGCGTGCCAGTAATTGCATGATCTCGGCGGCGACTGCAGAGATTACGGAGACGTCATAGGCGAGTAGTCCTTCCGAATCCCAGTTCCCAAGATTATTGTTCCTTCAACTAGAACTCGTATCCCTACAGCGATCTCATCATGTACCACTTTTCTTTACTTCCCTTCCCTACCCTGTGGTGATTTCGATTTACGACCCGAAAGGCTGAAGACAGAGATGATTGACGATCCTTGGGAGAAGTATACAGGGATGATGAAATACTTGTTAAAATGAATAATGTTGTTCGGTCATTATGACAGATCTTTGATCGTCGTGCGCGTGTCTGGATGCACATTTGTATAGTGGTTTCTGTCCCATTATCTACCTGTTTCCCCCCGCCTATTTTTTATTTTATTTAATTGAGGGATTTTGCAGTATAACAAACATAATAACTATTTAACATATGATACTAATAATGAAAATCCACAGGAATATTCAGATACACGTTTAGATGAAGAAAATAAATGAAAAGAGAAATAGAGGAAAAAAGGATAGGGAGGTTGCAACTATTGTTGCGGTAAAAAGAGAGCAAGATGTGTTTACAGGTAGAATGATTGGCCAAAATTGAGATTGTAGTGGTTCATAAGAAGAGCCCTTTGAGTGTAGTAAGGCTAATGTTGAAAAAGTAAATTTCTCATTTTAGTGTTTGCATGACCGATGAATGAATGAATTTTGTATGTAAGATGTTCTACTTCTGGGAATGTGGAAGAGTGCGGATTACCGGGTCGATCTAGATGGTACGCGGAGAGATATTAATTCTAATTTATTGGGACAGTCAAGTACTTTGAAGATAAATATTTGGTCAGCACGTGTTCTTCGATGTTGTAGGCTTTTCATATTGTATACTTTATACCTCAAGGCACGACCTTTTTCTGTGATTTTGAACTAATTAACGCTTTGTTATGGAGCGCGTTAGACTTTTGCGAGTTAATAAATTCAACTGTGAAGACAAACGTCCTGCGATTGTGTTCGTCAGACTGGAAGGTAGCTAACTTAACGTCCTGATATTTGAGCGTGTTAGACTGTTTTTGAAGTGCATTACGCATTTTGTCGTGTGATCGGTTTCTTGCTACCATACGTACTGAAATCAGTTTCATCATATTATTGCGTGCGGTGCGGATAGTGATTCGTGCGTATCAACGAAGTGCGTGTTACTGAAGTCCTGAAAGACCTGAAAGAGAAATCCAAATAAAGGAACATCCCTGCAGGTAGATCGTGTTCTTCCTGGTATCTGGTTTGTCCTTGAACTTCCTGTTTCTTTCCTGTCTTACCTTTGTCTTTCCTGTAATCTATCCCGCGCGCAATAATTTTGGGTCGGCCGGAGGTTGTGCACATAAATATATTACATATAAAAAAGGACATTACTTATGGGTAGCCTCTTAAAAAATATATTCAATGTTAGTATGTATCGTTATTAGCAAATTGTTTACACAATAAGTGCTTTCAGACATTTAATTATTTGAGCGTAAATCAGTGTTACCGTCAAAGATTGAAAATGTTTGTGTACTTTAATTTGAATTGTTAACGATAATTGGCTTCACATACTTACCTTACTTATCGAGCGGAATTGTAATTACGGCCAAAGTTTCAGAAACTCCTGAAAGTTTCGGGCCCAGTAACTCACGGCTGAAAGCGACCGAAGCAGTTTATCATTTTATATGTGTTTGCCTCCATAATGTATTGTGAAGTTAGTCTTACTTGGCAATAAACAAATCATACAGGGTGGGGGATGATCGGTATTGGGTAGTTTTGTTTAACGTTGTAAAATTACTAACAATGAAACTACTTGGATTTTCCAAGTACTCGGTATATTTTGGTTTGTATTTATTCCAACAAAATACCCTACAAAATAAATTACTCTTGTACAAAGCAATCATCCGACCAATACTCACACACGCGAGCTCCATCCGAGCTTCAAGTAACGCTAACATTTTAGAATCCAAACAAAACTACATCCGTAGGAGAATCACAAACTCACCCTGGTTTGTCAGAAACGCAATCATTCACAGAGACTCAAACGACACATACACGATTTATCATCTAAATTAATTTCCATTCAAAACCCTTCTATAAACTCCCTCGGTCTATACGATCCCTCATCCGATCCCCATCATCTTCGTCCCATCTCACTTCTTTACCCTGTTCTCGACCCTATTGAACAAATTTATAAAAACTTTCACTAAAAATATACGTATTTGTAAAAAATTAATTAATTGATTTTACGTCTTTCCAATTAATTCCTTTAATTTATATTAAAAATACCACAGTGATCAAAAATTGCAACATCTGTTTTCATTAAAAAATATATTTATGATGTAAAAAATATCTGGTAAGATGAAATGAATAATGTCGAGTACGCAAAAGTTCCGGCCATTCCACTTGAGTACTTACGTATCGTAAATGATTTAAAAATGGAAATGAAGAGGTTAGAGATTTTTCAAAGCAGTAAGCACAAATCTTTCTTATTTTCCTGGCACTCATAAAAAATTTAGGGGATGGGATATAGACAAGATGAAAGTGATTAATAAGCCTTTCTTGGGTAAAGAAAAGAAAAATTTCTCTTAACTTCTAAATGTAGTAATCAGAGAGAACGGAGAACTGAATCCTGCCAAGGGATGATAAATTCTCTCGTACTGTATTGTTAATGTTGGGCTGATATATTAGGTTGGCTTATCGGCTGTCTCCGTATTATATATAATAACATTGGATCATTTTTATAGCTGAAGTCGAAATGTAAATCCAAATCTATAGGATCTAAATGAACGATTTGCGCAAATCTCCGGATCGCACGTCCCGTTATATCGAGCGGCTACCCAACCTGTGGGACCCCTATTATATCAAGCATATATATCATCACTATGAGGATCTGATTTTTAAAAATTATTTTAAAGTAATATTCTTTATCTGTAAAATGTTTTTTTAACACATTATACTAAAATACGCCTGAAAAATCAATATTTTTATATATTTTGACCAGTATCTTATATTAGTAATATTAGATTATGCAAATGCACTGTTGTTAAACGAATATCAGATATCTCATAGAGACAAAGCTATTTTTTATAATATTTAATGGAAAATGCATGGAAGTATGAGGTAATCTCAGGGCTTACGACTTGTCTTCGGTTGGCGTAAACATAATGGAGCATCCATACGCGCATGGCGTATTACAAAAATATAATATTACGAGAAACGATATAATCATTACATTTGTTTTCATTTTAACACACAGTTAAAGGAGCACGGTTCGAACGTAAGGTAAGGTTTTTTATCTCCCCTTATTCCACGGCGTGGTGCCGGTGGCGTGACGGCCTGAAGAATTACTGCAATCTGTAAAACAAAGCAGAACGCCGTATCGTCCATCATCCCTTAATAGTACCCCCGCGTGGCGTGCTGGGGTGCAGTTAGTGCCGGGCGCATGAAGTATGCGATACTGCTGCACCGGGACTCGGGGCTCGGGGGTTCGGGCGGATCGAGGAAGCAGGATCCCGTCAAGCTGATACAGGTAGTAGGAAAAGTAACCGGCGTTAGTACAAAAACTGATTGCTGCTATAAAACTAGTGATGTAACTAAGGCTTCGAAAGTGATTAAATGGTTTTTTTAGTATTCGGATGATAGTCAATTATGAAAATTAATCATTTAAAAATGTGATGTTAGAAAATAATATTTGAAGATAAGATATGTTTTTGTTGTAACAGAGGTGAATATATTATAATATAACATGATAAACATGAGATACAATTATATCGCATAAGTATATACTCGTAGTTTATTGTATGGGATGGAGTAGACTCCACTTCTGATATATGCAGCATTGTTTTGGCTACTTTGCTAGACTGCCAACTGTGTTAAAGTAGCTCGTTTTTTTCATGCTATTATTTAATTCAAGAAAGATAAAGATTCGACAGGAATAAAAATAAAAGTAGAGAAAAAAAATTGCAGTGAGTGTTGTAGAACTAGTGAATTATTAGTGTATAATGATAACGTTAGAATATTGGATAGCGATGCTTCTGATTGATCTCTACCCAATTGGATCATATTTGTGTAATCTTATTGGAAGTGAACGATTTCCAGTTGGTGCTGAGTGTGTTGTGCAGTTTCGGAGCTAAAAACATGTAGAATCTTTGATAAAATGTCATTGTTGCTCTCGGAATTGGCGTGTAGATGTTCGTTGTTTATTTTGTGTTGTGTCCATGATTTATTGCTCGGGGTGAGTTGTTGTCAGCGTGGAAATATTGGACGAGTCTCAACATATAGATTTGTTTTATATCTAGGGCATTGTTCTCTTTAAATGTGAGATCTGATGGATATCTAGTTGGACACGATCATTAGCGTGAACGCATCAGGTGAGCTGGCATAACCGGAAAGTGAATTAGCAACTATATATACATATTTACGTAATTATATATACTTTTAAAAAAAATATATATACATTTAAAAAAAAAAAATTTACTAAAAATTGAGACGATTTTGGTGTAAATGGATAATATCGAGAATATGGTCCAGTGGTGATCCTACTCACGCCCATAGACATGGCCGGGTAAGGGCTCACCTATTAATCATTATGGTCCAAACCTGAGCGACCAATGAGCAGCAGTAAATAAACACTATGCACCAGAGACGGGTACTGCCAAGCAACTAGCGATCACTTCTCCGCAATCCATCCTAACACCAGCATCTACAGCGAGCCACTACCTAACTCAAATTGTTACTTAATACAAATTTACCGGAATAATTTTTATGAAAAAATTTTAGAATGAGACTCGTAGTTAAATTTAGTTGGTTGATTAAAATTTTTTGATTAGTTTTACACGCTTATCTCCAACGATTCAAAATTATTTAATTTGTGACAACACCGTGTATATGCAAAATTGAAAACCCCAATTTTTTTATCAAAACCATGACCATTTTCTATCAAATGATTAGAAAATTCTGAAAACCCGCTATTGTTTAAACATCTCAAATACTCCCTTACTCTTATATTATAATTTATACCCGTTTTACCAATATAAAATGCAGCACAATCCTTGCAACTAAGTTTATAGACACCAGAATTGTTAAATTTATCATCTTTGTCTTTAGAATTTATGAGTAAATTTCCTTTAAATATTAATCACAAAATTAATTTTGGTAATTTCAAATGTATATATATATATGCATTTTTTCATAAACTGTTCAGATATCAAAATGCTTCTCAATAATTTTAATAACGCATAGATAATTTTTGACAATTAGCGAGAAACTTCCATTTCAGAATAATCTCCATGACATAATTGATCTGAGTACCGAATTCGAGATCGGGAAATATTTCTCATCTTTCAATCAATTTTCGTTCAATTCTCAATCGTCTCGGTAAACTGAGAGGGTTTTAACTTGGCAAACATTTAGCCATTTATTTATTTGAATTTTGTTTACAAATGCTTATATTTCGGGTTACGGAACACTCTATTTGGGTTGGCAGAAAGCATCAGACTTAGCAGAAAATATCGTCTTTGAAAAATTGCAGACCCTTTCGCGAGCATACCGCCCTCGTGAGTGCTCGCTCAGTAGCGGGATATCCGGATAGGAAGGGCGCCAAACTGTAGTGATAAAAGCGAGTTACGCGAAGGAATAATTTAAGTAGTAAATTATGCCGTTTATGGGCCTTTATAGTACGCAGGGAAAATTGATAAAGATATAGGTCGACATTTTTTTGGAGCGAGGTTGAGTAGTATTAGAGGGAACTATGACTGATATTACGTTTCGAAATTTGTTTATGAGTTTAGTCAATAAGTTCTGAAGACTCAAATTTATGTTAATCACATGCGTTTTTTACTTAACCTAACCTCTCCGATGACGTAAACCGAAATGACATTGCCTATAATTATGTGAATATCTCTGTAAATATATTAAATACAGAGTTCATATTTTGTGTATTCTTCCGTAACATATTTATGTATTGGATAAAATAATTATAATATATAAGTATATAACCATACACATCAATTAAAAATGTTTTCTCGAAGAACCTGATGTGAATTTGTCAATACGTACATGTAAGTGTACGTTCGGGGAGATGCGGATGGCGCAGTGCGCGGGACGCGGGGTGCCGGATGCCGATCGCCACTTAAGTGGCAGAGCGTGCGCTGACCGAGTTAGACGTATCTTTTGCGTCTGTATGCTGTCGTTTTTTATTTTTTGATGTTTTTTTCTAATGTTCACTTATATATATATATATATATATATATATATATAAGTTAACACAATATTTTTTAGTAACCAACATCTTATAAAATGTTAAGAAATATAGTTTAAGATTTAATTAAATTAAATTTTGAAAACGGATCGTTATGTAATATTTGTTTACTATTGTCTATCAAAACACAAAATAAAATGTCAAAATGAAATTCATGTCAAAAACAATTTAATAAAATTCTATTACTTATTCCTTCTCTGTGAATTATACACTCACATGATACTTAAATAAAATACACACAATCTTCACACAAATCTACGAGCCACTCATTTTTTTAAGACAATACGTTCTTCAACCAGCTATTACAAGGCAGAAGGTCCAAGACGGGTGTGGGTGGTCCGACCCTTGGCCAAATAGTGATGGTGAGCTGAGTGAAATGTTATCTCTGCTTATCCCTGAGGGAATTTGTTTACGGTGCTCGCGTGCGCGCGTAGGAGCCCCTAAAATATGGCACACTCCATCTTCACAGGAGACAAAACATCAACTTTTCATGGGGGTAGTTTTTGGACGCAGTAAGTTTCGTAGTTTCATTTTTAACCCACGAATACATGACTTGCTCATATCTTTAAATTGGTTGCGTGCCGCCACATACAACGTTAATACTTTAGAATCTAGTTTTAAAAGAAAAACCCATAAAATATTACATCAAGTCTGTCAGATATGTATCCGCTGGAATATTACATTCGCGACCTTATTTTAAAAACATTTGTAATTTAAATTATAATAGCAATATATGATTTAATGACAAGCGCCCTTGTAGGTAAAGAATATTGCTTTAAAATAATTTCAAAAAATCATATTCACATAGTGATGACGTATACAGGGTGGCCCAAAAAAAGTGAAAACATCTCGTGACACATGAGTTATTTCAAAACATAATATAATTAAATACTAAATTAATGTATTAATTATAAATTTATACATATAAAATCAATTTTGTCGAAAAATATTGTTTTTGCGTCACCGGGATTCGAACCTGGATCTCTATTTCCAATCCGGGGAAGTGCACTACCTTTGTGCTATAACGCCAGTATTTTTCTTGACAAATTTTCGAACCTATATGTTACATTTTTCAAATTAATACACCTGCCATCTACATTATTTTTACAGAATCTCAAATACCTTTGAGTGACAAAATTGATTTTATATGTATATATTTATAATTAATACATTAATTTAGTATTTAAAATATCACAGACCCATGTACTGAATAATTACAACTTCACAATAAGAATGTGTTTTCCTTAATAACATAATATAATTAATTATAATTCTTAATGTCATTTTTTTTGTAAATCATAAAAACACCCCACATGCCTGGCTCGATGAAATTAACATTCTCACGACGAAGAAAGTTGATTGTATTTTTGGCTGTGTGAGATGGAGCTCCGTCCTGCTGTAATGCCCAGTTATGCTGTAATGTTAAGCTATACTCCAGGGTTTGTTTTGAAACTCTTTGATCATTTTCTTAGCACCCCGACGTTTTTCGATTCACAAATTTTAATCAGAATACGACCTTCTGCAGTGATTTTTGTCATTCTGGGCAACAATTTGAAAAAACCAAATACAAACAATGAGAAAATTAATAATCAAAGATGGCGACCGGAAATTGTCGAAATAAAACGTAATATAGGTAAGTAAGTAAATTAGTTAACTATTTAAGCTATTGTTGATATAGTTAAACTAATTTTGATGTAATTATATCACGTTTTACGAAATGTTATCACTTTTTTCAGACCACTCTGTATGTTGTTTAAAAACAGGGAATATGAATTATCAAATTTGGTCCATAGATGGCGATGGTGTAGTGCAGGGGTCGCCAGAATTTTCAGAGCTGCAATATACATTTTCACTGCTATTATATACATTTTAATGACGAAAAAAAACGCGATAATTTCAAGACATTTATTTAAAACTCAAATTCACAATACAGTTGTGGGCTACTTAGAAAAATATAATATATATTAGTTATAAGCTTCAGTAGCTCAGTGCTTTAATTATAAAACGAGAAAATCTAAATAGTTATATTTATTAAAATACTTTTTAGGCTTTGTAAAGTTTACTAATTAGAAAGGTGCCCTTACATCGCTTTCAAAAGCTTTGCTTCGCAAGTAACTATTTGTTAAATTTTAGCCAGGATTGTAAATTATCATCGATTAACTTGCTTCTTAGTAATGTTTATTCGCATAAATAAGTAGAGTCAGATTTTGTGAGAATGGCAAATGCCAGTTCTTTTAGTAGGAAAACAATTCCGTACGTCAAATATGATTGTATTCTAAAATATGAGCTGGAATTGAAGATTCACAAATGCCAATGAAAAAAGCCGCATGCGACCCCTGCAAGCGAGTCCATATATTAACATATATACAACTTTAAAAAATTAAAAAGGGATGAGAATTGGTGAACGTTATATTTATATAAAGTGATCACTTAAACCGAAGTGAAGACAGGTCGCAAGCCCTGTAATTACTCTATATTTCCATATATTTTTATATAGTTTTAAATATGTTATTCTTTAAATACATCAAAATGTAGAAATTGGTAGCGATGTAAAGTAATATATATTGTTTCCGTATTTTGTAGGTGAACACATATATTTCCACACGTATTCATTCAGTTATAATATTGTCACCAGTTTTTAGTTTATTCATACCCCCATAGCCCTACATCCCCCACTACATATTATTCCTTTGGCTCAACTGGTTGTCCTTTTGGAAGTCGAGAAGTCGAGGAGAGAAATTGTATTGTGTGATTCTTTGTGTTAAATTTCTAACCGTGAATTTGTTATGGTGAACGTGACACCATCAGATATTTTGTGCTGTGTCATTGACTACATTGGCGTGAACTTCCGGAAGTGCAACGTGACGGCGTCATCAACCAGGTGAATCGAGCTGTTCTTTGGTTCCATATGTCCATCTAGGTCCGCTATCGAAGGTACCCATCATCTCATCATTCTCTCCCTCATACGATTTCCTACTTCCTATCTAACCGTTCCCTCCACCACCACCCGCATCCTTTTTTGGTGACCGGCGACTCGCGTCGGTCACATATTAAATTAATCAACTTGAGAGATATATCGAGAAAATATTTAGTTGCTACCGAGGACAATGTTCCGGTAATGTAACTTAACAGCAAAGATGTGTTTTTCTTAAAATTTTTATTTAAGTCGCTTCTTGTTTAAAAATAAACCTCTAGAAGACGATTGTTTCCGTTGAACCGAGTAGCTAATTCCATTATTACAAATCGTGAATAGTGAACTTTCGCTAATATAATTTATCGTAATGCAAGCAAAGGTAACAGTACACAAATTGCACAATGTGGGTGCATTCAACATAGCAGAGTACTTTTCCCGGCAGGTTACACAATAGACGCTTTACACGGGTGGAATCTATCATTGTTGCAAAGTTCTGAACCCAAAGCTCTAATAATAATTGCCCTCTGGAAACACGGTTCAGCCGTTAGATTGTTCCGAAAATTAAAATTTGTTTAGCCTAGTAAAACTTCTTTATCCTAATCTGATCGGGGGTGTAACGCTTGGACAGCACTCTTACACCATCCTCTGTCCTATGCTGTGTCACTTATAGCCACAAGACAGTTCCACCTCTGTCCATCATACAGACCATCTTCCCTCTGGCACTATGTCCAATATATATGTCCAAGCCAACATAGCTGAGATTTTTCTATTTGGAGCAGCAACGGGTATATTCATTCATATTCATAGCCCGACGATGTTGAACATACCCAACAACTAAGGAGATAATAATAATTGATATCCTAAGAGCGTATATTTAATTTACAATTAATGAATCCTAGAAACTTTCTCTGGATTCTTTCAACCACCGTCGATTGAACAATGAAGTGTGGCGACCGTATGACTGAATTATATTCTACCTGAGGTCTGACTAGAGAAGTGTAGAGGACTTTATAAGTTTGCAGGTTTGAAAAGTTTTTTGCAGTCCGCAGAACAAATCCCAACATTTTGAGACCTTTATTAGTTATCGAATCAATGTGGGGCTGAATGATAATTTACTGTCAAATATTACCATCTAGACCATTATCGCCGGAGTATTATTCTATAAAGATAAATAAAGTTGTAATTCGTGGCATAAATGCGTGGACTACATACATATTGTACAGAATAAAGACTGTATTTCCTTGTTTTCGTATTCTTTTCCAGGTGTCGGTTTTTTTTAAATCTTCTAGATATATTAATTGACTTATAATGATTTGTATAGTCACGCGTGAATGTGATGTATTACAATTTAAGGACCTACTCTGATACTTATCTTAAATACTTAAGTTGTATCATGTTGTATTTATTCATAAGAACTGGTTACAAAATTAAAAAGAACCGGCGTTAAGACGCATATAGGCAAATTTTTTGCTCGTTTATTTTCTCGTGTATGGCGGACGTGACATAAAAAGGCAGTTATGTTATACCTAAATCACGCATTTTTAAATTTATTTATTGAATTTTCTGTATTTCTGGTCCGATTTTGTTGTTCTTTTAGCTGGATAGATTTTTACCGACTGAAGTGCGCACTGGTGGTTTATTTTGAATCTCTGGACCGGTCGAACGAAACACGGAATATAATTGAATTGTTGTTTACCGTCTTTTTGGCTCTCCGAAAAAAAGGCGGCAATACTCACATACACACATGTACATTTCTACAAATCAGGAAACCCAGTGGTGTCATGTGTGGCTTTCATGTGACCTTTTTGCTATTAAATGACTCATATAAGAAATGTTGTACGCAGAGCAGCATGTATTAATTTGTTTGTAGGTAGATGTACGTACATAGATAATATTGTTATCCGCGTTCACAAAAATATGTAAAATTGGTCTTACTTTGATAAGCACTATTTATTATTTACTCTACAGTTTTATTTAACTGAATTTGAAGTTAACGTCGACCATTATTTTCGAAACAACCTAATAATATTAATTGCGGCGCCACTCTTCGCTAAGGGTGCCATGTCAGTTGATTATAATAGCAGCAATCAGTTTGTCGCATAGTAAATCGTATATTTAAAATAACATTTATATTGTTTATCTGCACGCGCGCGCCTTTATCCGCGATACAGCCATGTTTGCTTAATTTTAATGAATTTGATACAATTTTAGTTTAATTGAAACAAAATATCAGCCATCAAGGATAGCGTGACCAATCCACATTTTCAGAAATATTAAAAATAATAATTTTATGATGAAAAAAAAACAAGTATTATTCTCTTATACTAGTGGAATTCGGGTGTTTATTTTTAATATGTACAATTGTATTTGGAATCGCATTTTCTAAAAACATTCTAACATTTGTAAAAATAAATAAAACGGTTGATGTCTTGGATATTTATTGTTATAATTCCGAATTGAATTAAAAATATTGTGCGATTTCAAGTCGTTAATCGCTATGCCACGACTGGTGATGCGAGAGATGTGAAAGTGTTAACGTACATACATATAAATGGATAATCATTATAATATTTTAAAAAATGTGCAAAAAAAAATAGTTTGGTTATGTTGGTCAGGACGGGAAGTAGATCTGGCTCGAACTACTGCACCTTAATTTTCCATCAATTTTCCATCTGCATGTAAAACTATGTTCTATGGATTTATGTTATATGACTTTTTATTAACAAAGACAGCACTTAAGGGACGCTGGAGGGTCTAAATTTTAAAATCTGAATTGCTAATAACCACTTTGAATTTCTTCTCCTTTTTCGTTTTGCTTGTACTTAAATATGTAATTGAATTAAGGACCAACAAGGAAGCCCTAGCTTATATACCGGTCCCGGGAAAGTAGGATCCCCTCCCTCCCTCCAGCTGTCCTTTTATAGGACTGCAAGAAGTTTGCCACTCACCACAATCCGAATTCTACTAATATCTCCGAAGTTACTGTTTAAATTCACTATTTCGTAAAAGGTTCCGACACAGTATAGACGCGAAGTCTCGAATTAGTATTGTAAAATGTAGCGTACACGTATAACCTCATAGAAAGAATAGTAAAGATATATGATACATGGCAATATTACACTAGAATATTAATTAAAATATACTATAAATATATTTATATATACACACAGAATATACTATGATTATATAGAATAATATTATAATAGTATAAAACATTTTACAGATAAAGAATATTGCTTTAAAATAATTTAAAAAAAAATCAGATTCTCATAGTGATGACATAAATGCTGTTTAATAAAAAATAGAAAAATGAATTATCAAATTTGGTCCATAGATGGCGATGGTGTAGTGGTACTCGAAGCGAGTCCACATACTAATTCAAAAATTTGATAAATGTGAAGATTGAGTGGTGAGAATTGGGGAACGTTATATGTACTTATATATATATATATATATATAACGTTATCACTAAAGCCAGCTGAAGATAGGTCATAAACCCTGTAATTATCCCGTACTTCCATATATTTTCTGGATTAATTAAATTATTATTAAGTCACTCACTAAGTAGAGAAAAGTGCAAAAGTGTTGGCGCACACCAAGGCCACAATATAGAGTAAATAGTTCGGCATGGTCAGCTCTCCCTGCTCCAGATCTCCAAGGTCTCCCACTTCGGGCATCCTGGACCTCTGTCGACAGTGTGCGCCGCGTGATTTTTACGTCATTGTGTTTCGTCCTAGTCCCTTCATGGGAGAGTGTATTGTACCCACTGGTTTCTGTCCTTCTATACATAACATTTAATTATCTGTTTGTTTGTAATATTGATATATACATCTATCTAAGAGTAAATATAGATAGCACTTAAAAGGGTGCAGGAAGGTCTAAATTCAAATCTTTGTTCGTTTTCAATCAAACTAAAATTTAAATTTCTTATTAGAACGCATTCTTATTGTGAAGTTGTAATTATTCAGAACACAAGTCTGTGATAATTTAAATATGAATTAAATATATTAATTAGAAAGTTATACATAAAAAATCAATTTTAATATCAAACTGGTAACATATAGGTTCGAAAATTTGTCGCTAAAAGTATTTTCGCTGTAGCATAGTTGGAAAATGCACCTTCCCCGGTTAGGAAAGAGATCCAGGTTTGAATCCCGGTGGCGCAACAACAAAGTTGATTTTATATGTATATCTTTCTAATTAATATATTTACTTCATATTTTAATAAATTTCTTACATTAACTTTTGTTTCTTAATTGTAGAATTCGCGTTATTGTAGCATTGTATGTAAAACAGATAAAATAAGTTACAAACTTCTACAAGGGTTGTGGAAAAGGGTGAGATCTCCCCTCTGGCGCCCCTTTATTAGTGCGCTGAAACTCGTCTGTTATCATCGAATCGCGTTACACCGAGCATAGTCGCGCTGCGGGTAGATGTCGCTCCCTGTCCGCCTCAATAATAAAAATAATCAGAAAAATAACTAATTTATTTTTACTTGTAAAAAGTCAATAAAATAGATAAGGAGTATATATGAGCTTTGCGAGAGTGAATGTTACAAGAAGACGAGACCACAATTGCGTGTGAAGGAACGACATATGGTGTAAGATTGTAAAATATGTGATACTGGATATGCGTTGAAAGTACACTTCATGCACAAGTTCAAAATCTTGTGTACTTGCGAATTTGTTTTGTGATATTACACAAGTTTCTAATTAGTTAATCGCGTGCTCTTCAATATCGCTTCTCCTTGCGGTGAAGTGTTGAGTGATGGACGTCAGCTACACCTCCGTCTGAGCCACTTCGCCAGGTCATAGGTCTTAGCGAAATAGGTCAAACACGACATAAACTGCCGACACCTTCATTTTCAGCCCCCATCCCTTATGGCCCGAGTTCACACATGAGATTTCTCTCAGAGATTCGCCTCGCAAGCGGTTAAAGGTCAGTATAGAATTCGGCGCGAAGCGTTCTAGAAATCATCAATTAGAATGACGCATCCAGTATTAGAGATCAAAGTCTCAATGAGAGATTATCGTAGACACGAACCATTAAAGACTGTCATTACTTTCTATCTTATGTCCTCCACATTTAGCTTCTCATGAGATACATTGCAGAAAGCAGCTGGATGTGGTTTTCAGTAAGCGGCTATCATTTTAGTATTTTTGTAACTCTAATGATTCATTCATTCGGTTGAGGTGCTCTGCCCATTGCTTCTTCTGCATTATCTGGCAAATTATGATCATGATCATTTTGATTTGTATAAATTTGATTGATGCATAAGTTTTAGCATTTTTTAACAATGAAAAGGCTTTTTTTATTGATAGTGTGGTGACCCTACTCGCGCCCGTCAACATGGCCAGGTTAGGGCTCACCTGTCAACCATTAGGGCCCGAATCAGAGTGACCAATGAGCGGCAGCAAATCTTCCACTTCTTCGCAGGCCGTCCGATCAATGCTTCGCTATTCAAATGTATCTCAAGCGAACTACTCCAGAGTTAAAACCGCATATTTGATTTGTATTAATTCATCACCTCAATAAACGAAATCTTGTAAGTGTTCTTTCATTTATACACCCTGCTCTAGTTACAATGGACACATAACCGATGTGCTTGAGACAAGAAGAAGTCAGGAGCTTCTGTCTCACAGCATCTTAACCTTCTGACACAATCTCGAGTCAATCATATATATTTGAATAATTTCAACATCAACTTCTACATTAACTCTTACAATAGAAACACCGTTTATATAATCCAATGTATAATGTCCGTTGTTAGATATGACTGCCTCCCATCTATTGGTCAATATATTTAACCCAACCCTATAAAATTTTTTGGATTATAGAATCGGAAAAAACTGATCAAGAGTTTTTTTGATTTGCTCTGGTGAATTAAATTTTTTACCATTGAGAAAATTTTACAGACATCGGAATAAATGTTGATCACTTGGTCCCAAGTTAGGGGAGTATGGGCGACTTTTAAATATACAGATAATCAACACATCGTTGATGACGCTGGTTGGAAGTCTTAGAATATTATTAAGGTACAATGTAAAAATATTTAATGACAATTAGTAGAATACATTTATTATGATGTCCTTGGGATTGTATAGTTGTGTGTGTGAATGCCGCATCAGCGCGTGTGTGCGAGGTTATAAAGGTCGACGCGCGTCAGGGCGCGTCCTCTTTCTCTGCATGTCCATCGACTTGACAAGAGTATTTCTTAGACCTTCACATTACGAGGTGTACACTGAAGATGTACTTAAAAGACAAGTACGTTACTCTTATATACAAACACTTGAAAAATTGAATTGACAATTGAGGAAAATATATGAGATATTAAAAACTGCCCCATATACACAAAGGTGCGTGGGTTTCAGGGTCAACGAAGTCTAGTCGCGCAACGCAACAATTCTCGACGTTCTATAATACGTTCTACATAATGCGAGTTTGCGGACCGAGGTGTTGAATGACGCTACCCCATCGCTTCTCCTGAAGTTCATCCAATTTGAACTGCAACGAGTGGCAAATCTGGTGAATCCACCGTCCAATGTTCAATAAACTATACAAACAAATACTCTGTTGAGTACGTCCAAATGATCGCCAATAATACTGATCACAATTATGAAGATTCATTTCGAATCTCAGCGAATTTCAATCCAACGAAACGTCAAACCGAGTTGAGGGAAAAACATTACAAGTAATCCAACACGAATCATAACACCGAGGACGACACTTCCACTCCAAATCTCGGCGAATTTCATAAATTCAAAACGAACCAGTCGAGCTGATGGAACAATGTGTACTGACAGAACAGAGGGCCAGGTGAGAACGGTGATATTCTAATAGTATTTTGTTTCAAGCGCATGGAATATATGTATAAATTATGTATGTTCATCGATCAACATCACATGAAGATTTTAGAGGTTCCCGCTTCTTTACATTGTTCTAATGTCTTTGTGGGTAATATGAGAGAATAGTTGTACAATTCATTTGAAAGAAATTTTAGTTTTGAAGTACGTAGCCCGCTAGACAACGGCAAAACTTCCAACGCAAAGACGTTATGACTTGAACACGTTACGTATAATATCAGAAATTTGTATAAACCTGAAGCATTCATTTGTCTAATTCAAAAGGATCTGTAAGAGATAGGTCAGTGCCCTTGACGACAAGGGAAATAATGTCATCTAGAAAAATGATATGTAGGTATACAATAAAATGATTGTTGAGAGCGGTCGACGGTCTAACCTCAACTTGCCCACACTGTTTCATTGTTTAGACAATTCCCCGCGAAACCACTTGCTTTTCTCACCCCCGGCGATTTTTCCTGGAACAGGGAGGAAAGTACTGTTTTTCCGCGGCGTCCATCTTGCCAACGGGGGAGGGTGAGCGCGGAGAGCAGCCCACCGTGTCTGACCTAAAAACTACCCCAAACTTGAGACTTCTGTTTTCATAAATAATATATTTTCTCGGTAAATGTTGTTGACAAATTGAATAAATATTGCGGCACATTAAACATTAATGAACTGCCCTTAAGAGGCCGGTGTTCGGGAAGAAAAAGTTTTTTTAGCTTTTCCAATAATTTGACAAGGAACGAATCTATTATTTAATGATATACTGATGCTTAAGGTTGATCAATTATGAACTCTTTTGAGTCTTCATTGGAGTATGAGAGTTCAGGTGTGAGATTCTGAGGCGATCTGATGCGGGGGTGACCCATCCACTCCCTCTTTTTTTTCTCTAAATTTTAGTTGTGAAGTTATATTTTCAGAACAAAGTACTTTTAATACAAATTAAATTAATCAATTAAAAAGATACACAAAAAAGGGTCCAGTTTCGAATCCCGGTAGCAACTAAATATTCTTTCGATAAATAGATTTTCTCTGCGTATCTTTCCAGTTGATTAATTTATTTTGTATTAGATATTATATTAGTAAGAAAATTTAATGACTTCATTTATGTTCTGTTTTTTATGTAGTGTTCATCGTTAGTTCACTTTTTTTCGTCTCAATGTCTAATTCTTTTAATCTATTGGTCGGGATATATCCCGTGGACTGTACCGATTAAAATTACTTTTTAGTTGTCGCAACCCGAATTTGATTCAAAAAGGAATAATGGCAAATAGATCTAGCCTACCTTGATCTCAGTCCTGAGTTGGATGTCAATTTTCACCTCCACTTGACTAGCACTTTTGTAGTGAAGAACGGAAACATCACTGCACTTTGGGATGTTGTAGAACACCGCTTATTTTTTGTAGTCCCGATGTTTTGCACGGCATTACTATCGATCGTTAAAATAAACGCATGTGTTAACGGATCCGCGTCGAAATGCAATTCCACGTCGGCTGAAATCCCTAATTTGTAGTTGGCGAGAGTGGGACAGGTATATTAAGGTTATTGCAAAGGCGGAATGCACAGGGAGTACCTACTCAGCTTGCGTCAATTCCAATCCATTATATTGGCTGTCACGAATGTATTGGCAGTCGACGTCGGTATTGGGTGCATTTTTACGGCTGTTGGGAGCTTTGTTGGTGCGTTCAGGATTGTCGGTGGTGTGATGACAGTAGAGGCGATAGACCTCCACACATATTTTCATGCATGTTTGTTGATTGTTGATTGAAGTGTTGCCTGATGTCCTTATTGATTTTCACCGAAACACAGTGTGTTGTGTTCTGCACACAAGTTTCTAGTGCTGATCCTAGCATCTAGTATGATGTTTAATTAAGCCTGTTTTTGTCATCATGCTATTAAACTGAATGTACACATGTTCTAAAATGAATTAATGGATGTTGTTTACGCGCCTCATTACTTCGATTAGTACCACTGGGTTCCTGGTTTATAATAATGTACATGTGCATGTATGAGCATTGACGCCCTTTTTTCGGAAAGCTAAGAAGACGGTAACCGACAGGCGTCATTCTTATTAAATCCCGTGTTTCGACTAGTTCAGCGGTCCAAATAAACCACCAGACAACCCAACTAAAAGAACAACAATATCGGATCAGAAACAGCAAAATTAAATAGGTTTGTGCAGTTCATATGTGTGCTTATTGTTATTCGGAAACCTGGAAACCAGCTATCGAAGGCATTTACATAAACAGATGTTGTCATCATTGGCGCATACCCCTCAGGGATTTCGGCGTGATGCCATGAATGAATGAATGAATAATAATAATAATAATCAAATGTTTACCAGCTGTGAAACGGAGAGATATCTACGTTCCAAATATTTAGCATTTCGAACACTCTGGAATACGGAATGTGGGAATATGGAAAATGGTTTTGACACATATAGGGAATTTAAATTCAAAATATTTTGTATACCCTTTATATGTGAAGCCGTAGCGCGTAATTTTTCACCGAACAGGTTTTCAAAGGGGTAGTTTTGTATAATATCAGTAAATGTGAATATTTCAATTCTAAGATATCATTTTTTTTAGCAATACTTGGTTCCCGAAATGCTTTGTGTAAAAGTAAAAGCAAAAAATCTCGTTCGATGGTTTCATAAAACTAGCTATCGTAACGAAGACTTTTTCTGGGCTATCTTCACCTTGTATTTGATCAGAAAATTGTTTTATTTATTGGCTAGCTCTCGGAGATGGCGCGATCTTATCAAAATGTGGGTCAGTGGATATTTGTCAATACAAGTGAGGACATTTTAAATTAATAGAGGTAAATTAATATTCAAATATGATTATTCACAAAAAGGGCCATCAATTATGAAATAGATCATAATTAAATATGATCGTGAATGATAGATGTTATGACTAAGGTAAACATAAATATACAATTACAAGACTGGAGAAGTAAATTATGAATTCCTTCAAGATTGTCCCATTAAATCATATTCTAGAAGTACTTGTAGGTTCTTATGTTCTATATATTGACGCCGCGTGGGCTGAATTACAAATTTCACATAAATACTATGAGGATTCTATATAAATAAACTTGAAGTGGTTGCGGTGGCGACCTGGACATAAGGCCATCGGGTCGTATCAGTGAAAGGAAGCCTGAAGACTCCTGTCTACCAGGAGATCAGGAATACATCGGGAGTTGACGAGTCTTCATCAGATAGAACGAACATAATTCCCTTCACAGAAGAATCCAGAATGTCGGCATGATCCCAGGATGGAGCGATTCAACATAATTTCGGAATGCGACAGTGGGGCTGAGGCGTACAGTCAGAGACAAGATGTAATAATGTTAATTGTAGGTTAAATACAGATGTCGGTATTTCAATGATACTAACACATAGCATATAATAACGTTGTTCACATAGTATTTAAACACAATACATAAATAGGATATGGTTTTTAGATGATAGATTACTCAAATATATAGATGATAACGACGGATTACTTCCGATCACGCAACTCTTTCGGTATTCGAGTCGGACCGTTTTGGGAGATTATACCTGACGGAACTGTTGTCGCTTCGAGATCGCGGACCAGTCTAGCAGCGAGCAGCGATTCTACCGGAACCGGACTTTGTAAATCAGTTTGTTTCTGTACAATCTGAGCGGCTAGATGCACAATAGCTCATAGTAATCGTTAGCCGCGGAGAAACATTGTAATTATAAAATAGACTCACAACACTATCTAGCTTATTTCGAAAAAAAATCTTAGTAATTATGTGATTGCTGTCCCGATGTTCAAAAATAAAATGAGAACATAAATATTTATGTTGTATTTGTGGAAGGCTTAAAAGGATAGCTGGAGGGAGGGGGGACCCACCCTTTTCCGGGACTGGTTTAGAAGCTAGGGGTCTTTGTCGGTATTACTCATCAAAGTTAATAAAAATATCCGACTTTAATTCAATTACATATTTAAGTATAAGCAAAACGAAAAAGGAGAAGAAATTCAAAGTGGTTATTATCAATTCAGATTTAAAATTTAGACCCTCCAGCGTCCCTTAAGTGTTGTCTTTATTAATAAATAATCATATAACATAAATCCATAGAATATAGTTTTACATACAGATGGAAAATTAAGGTGCAGTAGTTCAAGGCAGACGCTCAGGGATCCATTCATCAAAAACACACCCAAAAGAGGGACAGTGGACGAGACACAAAATGGATTGAGTTTCACTTTCACGGCTATCGCCTTCACTCCTCAGCGATACGCAGCAGCAGCAGAACGCAGCTGAACGCGGTCGTCAAGATGAAACCCTATTATAAGCCATAAATATCTAGAGCGCAAGCCAAGCTGCTCATTTCACCTACCGACGTCCTCCGCAGAGGCTGTTTTTTTTTTCCTCAACCATTGTAATTAATATGCCTCAATAAATTCAATTCCAACAGTAAGCAGTTTTTATCTGTCATACCTGCTGCCTGTTATACCTACACATTTACTATTACGTAATAAGTACGTCTCAAGTTGTACAAGAAACTCTTATGTGATAATTAAAAATTTTATTACACGAATAATACAGTTAAGGTACGCCTCGCGCGCGTTACTCTTTTATCTCCGCTCACACATATACATCTCGCCCCGGCGGTGCAGGCGCTCTGACACACATACATATATTCGATCTCAAGGACATCACATTTACATATATTTCAAATATGTTATTCCCTTCGCAATACACTGAACTTGAGGGCAGCGGTTGATCGTGAAGAAACCGTACTCTCATACTTCGACCTTCCTTGTATCCAATCTTCGATGTAAGCAGGGGCATGCAGTGCATACAAGCAAAAAAGCTGTGCATTACTGAAAAATCTGGGAAACAAATATAAATTATATAATTGGATTAATATAAACGAAAACATTATTTTACAATTTGAGTAATCTGTGTACCAGTAAAGATATTAATTGCTTAGTTCTAAAAACCACCACGATAATTTACCGCTGTACCCGTGGCGCAATCGTGTATTCGCCGCATATAGCTATTCACATTATTCTGTTCTGTCTTTAAGCTAGTGAATTACTCGAGTCATATTATTGGTTATTTACTGAATTGAAAATTTCTTTCGGTTGATCCATTAGCATCGTTTTAACCTATGCTGTTTTTAAACAAAATAATATTAGAAAGGCTTATAACTGCATGCTAATTATTGAAGTGTTTACTTCCTCTTTTACTAATTCGCGAATTTTACTATCTTATTGTTTCTAACGAGGTGATTAAATTTGGTACATGGATTGGTTTTTAATTTGGGCAAAACAAAAAGCAATTGGCAAAACTATTTTCTACGTTAAACCTTTAATAAAAATAATTATTTCCTTTAGTTATTACGTGAAGGATTTCCAAACAATAAATTAATCATGTTCAGTCATAGAAAGTGTTCTTAAAAACGTCCATACATTTTTTATATGGATAAGAAGGTATTATTTTACGTTAAAACTTAAACTATAAAAACACTATTAATAGTACTCTAAAATTATAAATAAATACATGGTAGTGTCATATAAACGAAAGTACACATATTGCATTAAATATATTATATATGATTGTATAATATCATTAGTAACAGCATTAGCTAAATCTATACCTACTGCACGCCACTGGATGTAAAGGGCCTTCTTTACTGGCCTCCTCAGTGTGTAGTCCTTTCTTCTACATATATAAAGATGCCAGAATTTTTTTGATTCTATACCTCATATATATATCGATATATTCCATTCACGTTACATGTCTGATAGCTGATGGACTAGGCAAGTTTCTGTATATAGCTTCAAAATACATTATGAAAATTATATTAAAAAGTTAGTTATGAACACTGAAACAATATTGCAGTAAATTTGATAGAACAGAGAATAACTTTTCCTCCCACTCAATATCGCCCTGCTGTCGCCAACTAATCCATAAAGAAAAAAAATAAACATATAAAACAGATCTTGAGTTTGCGGAACGTAAAAAGTTTAATTGGTTCATAGATAAACCCTGAACTGAAACTAAAATAAACTTAAACTTCTCCAAAGTTGTGGTACACCAGTACCGGAATACATTTGAACTTCTTTTGAAGACCTATTTCCTAAAACACCGACTGACCGAGGAAACAATATTTCAAGTTTTGGATATAAAACAACTGTTTTCCAGATCAATCCTAAAACTATTATTTAAAAAAATACTTAAATTCATACCCACGAATCAAAGGAAACTAGTAGCATAACCTTGGGATACTTTTTAGTGCCAAAAATGGATATCAAATTCGGTCAACGATCTTTCTTATTTTGTACATCGCGTATATTTAATAAATTGCCACTAGATGCCACAAAAGGGTCTAAAGTGATTAACGATTCTAAACCAAAAATAACAAAGTAGTCGCTTGATGTAGATAGCATATTTGTCTCCAACTATATTATAGACAAAAATCTTTTTGATTATACCTTAAAGATATACAACTTATAAAAACTATACACGTATATTGAAGTAATTATCTTTTTTTCAAATGTATTATCTTACGCTAAAAAAAGAAATATCGGTGCATAAAATATATTTATTTATAATTGAACGTATTCGAATATATTTAAAAATGTGTTATTTTTAGATTTATATATACGCGATCCGTGCCGCCGCAGTCGACCGGCCCATTAGCTCAGTTGGTTAGAGCGTCGTGCTAATAACGCGAAGGTCGCGGGTTCGATCCCCTCATGGGCCAACTTTTTTATTTTATTATTTGTGACGAAGTTGAAGAATTTGTTATAATTTCAACAAAGAAAAAGGTATTATTGAAAAATTCGTCGAAGTTTTCACACATCGATTACATTCCTACGGTGGAAAATGACGATTATAAGACTAATAAACTCTCGGAACGTTATAAATAGAGCGTTTAAAATAGCGTTAGAAAATTTAGGAATTATATAAGAGGTTCGCGGCTAGACAGTAATATATAAATACATTAAATATGAATTAAATATATTAATTAGAAAGATATACATATAAAATCAATTTTATCGAAAAATATTGTTGTTGCGCCACAGGGATTCGAACCTGGATCTCTTTCCAAACCGGGGAAGGCGCATTATCCAACTATACTACAGCGACAATATTTTTTTTTTAGCGACAAATTTTCGAACCTATATATTACCTTTTTGATATAAATACATTTAATTGAAAGAGCCATCTACCTTATTTTTACAGAATCTCAAACACCTTTGAGTAATCTGATAGCAGACGCCAGAATTATCAATTCATTTTTTATTAAATTTTGGACACATTGATACAACTTTATTATTAGGAGAACACATTCTTATTGTGAAGTTGTAATTATTCAGAACATAGCTCTGTGATATTTTAAATATGAATTAAATATATCAATTAGAAAGATATATATATATATATATATATATATATATATATATATATATATATATATATAATCAAATTTTATAGAAAAATATCTCTGTAAATGTCTATAAATAAATCTCTTTCCAAACCGGAAATATGTCGCTAAAAAAAAATTTATATTGTCGCTGTAGCATAGTTAGATACTGCACCTTTTCCGATTTGGAAAGAGATCCAGGTTCGAATCCCTGTGGCGCAACAACAATATTTTTGGATATAATTGATTTTATATGTATATCTTTAAAATATCTGTTACAAATTCACAATAAGAATGTGTACTCCTAATATAAATACACTGTTACCGGTGTATTTATATTAGGAGTACATTTTTTTAGTCACCAACGAGGAAGAAATATGTATGAAAAAATATATTCAACGCAGCGGTAATATGATACATGTGTCAGAAATATGCAACGCGTTTTTTTTAGTATTGGCTTAATTTTTACTGTACCTAATAATATAGTTAATCTCTAACCCAGGATCATTCTATGAGCAAATGCTCCCATACCGGTCTTTCTCATTCCCCGGCAGGCTGGCGTTTTTTTAAGGCTACATGGCAATCATGTCCTAACGCCATCCCACATAAGTAACGGAGCGACGATAAACCAAATAAATCACTAACAGTCCCCCGGCAAGAAATCTCTTTATTATGTATACAATATATTAGCATGTACACGGGGAGCCGTTAGAATCCGGACAAAAAATCGTTATTGTAAAAAGATTTTTTTTTAAGCCAATATACAAAGATACCAAAAAATACTATTATATCTCATTTAAAGGATCCTTGCTGGGAACTTTCAATCTATATACCCACCCTACGCCTATCACCTCCTCGATCCTCGCCCTAAAGCGCGAGCACGCTATTTTCAACTGATCGCGGTTCATGTCCTGCCTCTGTGCCATGGTGTTTAGACTTGCTGGTCTGTCTCTCGACTACGCTCCACAGTTAGTAAGTAGTTCAGAGGATTGAGGTCGGGATTGTTAGGAGGTCGAAAGTTGCCAGAGAGCCAGATTTGCACTAAATGGCTCGTGTGAGCCTCACACAGTCTCATGACAGACATCATCCTACCTCGAGATGACGCTCAGGACATGGATATTGGCCAGAAATTTGGTCTTGCCCACCACATGGACGTCCTTGGGGTTGTGGGCGTCCCATACAGTCATATACAGTAGATCTTGGGTACCTGAAGAATTTAATAATATCGGTGGGAGTTCTTCCGGCATGAAGGTTTTCTATAATCGCCGCTCTTCTATCGTACTCTGTTTGGGTTGACAGGCTCAGCCATTTTGAGGTTATGAAAGTCTTACTGACATATTTAGCTAACTTTAGCCAACCCCGAATTCAAATACAGCGGGAACTTCAAATATAATTTTGTCTGGATAGTATGTTTTAAATTTTGCGAAAATTGCTAATAACTACATTGAATTTTTTATTAATTAGTAAGTTAAGAAATACATAATCAATTGATACGTAATTTGAAAACAAATACTGTTCGATCTTTATGACGGATTCACGAATCGTCAATCGCCGTGCACGCACGAACGCGACATATGTTGATATAATGGTACCTTATCCATTACCTACCTGTTTCCCCCCTCTCACCACTTTATACTTCAGAGCATGACCTTTTTCTGTAGTGTTGTATATGATTTTAGTTTAACCCTTTAAATGCTATGAGCGCGTTAACACACCAAACTTCTTATGTTACGCTAAGCTATAAGCATGTTAACACGTACTTTTGGACCTTGCAAACTTACAGGTATTAAAGTCATATTTTTAAATCATTTTGCCGTCTGTGGACGACAGGTCTCAACTTTTGATAGATGAGTCAAGACTCTTAAAGCCTAGTCCTAGCCTATGTGGTGTCTTCCATTTCAAATAGAGTTGGCAGTTAAAAGGTTTTGAGCTCGTTAAGTCTAACTCTCCAGTCTGAGAATTAAAAGTAACGTTTGCTATGGAGCGCGTTAGACTGTTGAGAGTTAAACAAGGTATTGTCTTGCTGTATGGGATTGAAAAGTAGAATCGTTGAAGAATTTATATTAGAGCGTATCAGATTAAACTGTTCATCTCGCTATGCGAATAGTATTCGCGCTATCAACGAAGTGTGCGTTCAAGGGATTTCGTTCGTAACAACCAAGTCAGAAGCGAATGTAAAATTCTTGTGTTCTTCCTAGTTCCTAGTTTCCAAATTTCTTCGATTCGAGGTGACGTGCACATTTTTGGTTCTTCGGTCGGAAAGTGTACAAACACAAATCTCCACATAGTTCACGCGATGGTACCGAGGCAGGAACAATCCAGAAGGGTCGGGCAGACTTTGAAGACAACATTTCCTAAGCTTATTTTGCTCACAATCTACCCCGCCCTCATTCTAGTCCAGTCCGGGTTAAATATACATAGTAAAACACGCCTTATAATAATGAAAAACACACAAACCCCACCGCTATCAAATTTTCCCTTCAATACAAACCTAAATTATCTGCTAGCATCCGCTAGTACATTTTGTGATCTTTCTCGCGGATACTGCCTCAAAAGACATTTAAAACACTTTTAATTAAATTCATGACGAAGACTTAGTGTACTTTCAGAGCGTCTGAACGCGCTGGCATAAAGTTGTTTACAAAACGTCCGCGTTCAGTTTAATGGCTTGGATGCATTAGAAGCGGAAGCGTTTTAGATGCGAAAGAAAAGCTATACAGACCTTATTGCTTCGATGCTTGCTTTTAAGGCATATTATTTTTAGTATTTTTCTTAAATATTTTTAGTATTTTTGGTACATCTTTCGTAAGATACACAACTGTATAGTAGTTTTGTACATCAATATCTCGGTAACCTTATCTAGATCATTCTAAGGCACATGTACACATATAACATTTGTTCAGCTGCAAAAAAGTTTGTTACTTTATTTTATTTCACAAAACCAAATAACTCATTGAAGGCAAAACACAATCAAATAAAATGCGTAACATACAAGGTAAGTAAACGTGAAAATATATATATAAAAAAGAAATAAAAAAGTCCAATGTGCAATAACAATATGTAAAATAATGTAAGCACATATCAACAACCAACTTGAAACATCTCTTTTAAAAACTTAGTCGCTTAAAGTTCTAATTTTATTTCCAATTTGGTTGCATATTCTGGAAGCTCGAAATGTGAATAAATATAATAAAAAATAGCTTTCTCTATGAGATATCTGACATTTGTTTAATAACAGTGCCTTTGTAAATAAAAATCCACTAACTGTGTGTTCTTGGACCTATTCAAATATTGCTAATATAATATACTGGTCAAAATAAGAAAATATATCAAAATTGAACCATATTGATTTTTCAGGCGTATTCTAGTATAATATGTTAGAAAATATTTTACAGAAAAAGAATATTGCTTGAAAAAAATCTGATTCTTATAGTGATAACATATATGCTGTTTAAAAAAATGAATTATTAAATTTGGCCCATAGATGGCGATGGTGTAGAGGTACTCGAAGCGAGTTCATATACTAACGTATATACAACTTTCAAAAATTTGATAAATGTGAAGATTGAGAGGTGAGAATTGGTGAACATTATATATAGGCCGAAAAGAGGTCGTAAGCCCTGTGATTACCCCATATTTCCATATATTTTTCATTAAATATAATAAAAATAATAACTTTGTCTCTATAAGATATCTGATATTTATTTAATAACTGTGCCTATGTAGGCAAAAATCCAGTAATTCTATGTTCTTGGACATATTGCTAAAAGTAGTTTCATTCATTCATTTATCGACAATTTGATAGGTTGGGGACATGCAGTCAGAATGCCTGAAACCATCCTATCAAAAGAATTATGCATTCCCATTAAGCACAACAAGAGTGTGCTGCAATCAAGAAGAGAAAACGAAAAGAAAAATAAGAATTAACGTCAATGTGATGATGAGGCTTAGCATCTGTAATTAAAGTGGCCAAGTTAAGTCCACTTTTAGGTGTACTATGCGATTCGAGAATTACATGAACAAAAGCAAGGTTTATATGGCTGCATTCCGGTCTGCCATGTTGATTGGAATAGGTGATGGACGCTCATGAAATACCACAAGGATGGAGGTGACCTGACAAAGCTAAAATACACTGTCCTTCCTTTTCACCGGCTGGTCAGTGTAGAACATAAGATCCGCGGGTTCTTTTACTTGAGCAACACCTACCCACCTTATTTTTGTTCCATTCTGCTTTTATCCTAAACTGGCAAAAATTAATAATAACATCTGGAGGCAATAAATAAAAGATGTTATTCATTAGAAAAAGAAAGACATCTAAATATAATGAAACATAATAAATACAAGAAATACAATAAAATAAAATCCACTTAACGAATCCTCATCTCGTCGGGTTAGGCGCGAGTTTGACGTTCTTTCTTGACAACCAGATGTCTCGGTTACACATTATATTTGGCCCGCAGCATCCAGACCGACGCGATTGGATTCGTAACGGAATTTGTTGTAGATAATCACGTCATAATATAAAATGTCGCCTACAGTGAGGCGACTACCGCACAGGCGATATCCAAAAGTAAAAGTTATAGGTCATGAACCAAGGTACACATCAGAAGTATGCACCAGAAATCAAAGGCATAAACCAGAAGCATAATCCAGAGGAAAACATTTTGTTTCCTGTAAAGATTATTTATCATGCGATTAGATTAACAAGTTAATAGTAGATTATGCACTAGTGATTGAACAATAAAAAATACTTACCCTCTGGTTATAGTGAATCGTACACAGCTACATTTTAGTCTGACAGTTTCGTCGATGGTTTTGAAAATAAACCATAGATGCAACCGTTTTTATAACCTCGAAACTGAATGTGATATCAACTTGAAGGTAACTATTTGTGAATTGTAAGGTGCTTGACAAAAAATAAGTGACGGGGCAATTTCGTACTTGATCCAAATTTATAACACCACAACACATAGAATACGACATAGAGTGGCATATCTCTAATGGCAGAGCGGGGTAACTGACGAAACGAGAGAACAACAGGAATTGTGAACAGGTCAAAGACCTAGACCTGGCAATAGCGGGGAGATAGTCAATCTTCGATATCAGTAACAAAGAAGCTTGGAAGGAGTTGTGAGATGCATATATCCTGTACTGGACGCAAGGATACTGAGAGTGAAGATATGATGATGATGATGATGAAGTCATTTCCACTAGATTTAGTTTACTTTGTCAACACCAGGTTTCACTTTAACATGTGCACCTTTTTTACACCTTTTTCGTCTTCTTTTAATTTAAAACTATTTAGAAAAATTCTTGTGATGAATAAAAATGTTTCGTATCAATTTATTTTATATTCTTCGTTTTTTTTAATTAATTTAATAATTTTCGCCTAGATTTTTACTTCTTCTTCAGTTTTGACTTATTTGGGGAGATGGTTTCTGATGGTAGAATGGTTTTTCTTCTATCACATCTGTTTTTTTATGTACCTAGCGAGGTAGGAAGCGGCGAACAGGCTTGCAAATAAATAAAAAGGAATATTAGTACTTCTTGCACTTGACAGTGTATTATGGTTACTTAAATGTTAATATTGATGCAAGCTTCATAATAATGTTAATAATATATATATTTTTTAAATCTTAGTTATCAGTTCTTCTTTTTTAATCACACCGGATTTTATGATTTTCTACGTTAGTTTAAGAAATATTTATGTTCTAAAATATTTTGGTGATGAACAAAAGTTACAGGTATTCTGTATCACATCGGGTTCGTCTTCTTTATCTAGAAAACTAGATTTTATGAAAAAAACACATTTTATGAGTATAAACGCCTCACACTAGACTTACAATCTAAAAAACACTACCGTTAGTGATTTGTCTTCAACTGGTGCTGTGTTAATAATTTAATTTAAAAGAGCTATCCCTTGGACACGTTATAATTTCACGTTATAAAAGAAGATTTAATTAATAAAAAATATTTTTTATGAGCATAAATAACTTTTGCTTATATACTCGTAATTTGCATAACACATGTTGTCACATCGACTTTGTCTTTTTTATCTAGAAAACCCGATTTAATGAATAAAATATTTTTTTATGAGTATAAATTGTTTGCGCCTGTGATACCGTATTTTACGTAATACTAGCGTTGGTGATTTGTCTTCCACAGGCGCATTGCTTATAATTTAATTTAAAATAGCTATCCCGTGGACACATTGTGATTTTCTCTGTGAGTTTAAGCAATATTTATGTTTTTATAAATTTTGGACATTGAAAAAAGGGTACTGCGTATTTTTTGTTATACGTTTTTGGTATTTTTATTTAGATAATCCGATTTAATTAATATTTATTATATGGAACGGGCAGTTGTTTTAAATAAACAAAACCATCTTAATAAAAATTCTGTAGTTTTTGTGAACAAACTTCAAGACAAATATGTCACCAAGTATTAGGTACTAGATAGGTACTTAATGGTAAACAAAGTAAAATCATCAAATTAGTAAAATTGTAAGTTGATACTTCACTGATTTGCGCGTAATTGAAACCTTTCAAACGTGTTATGAAACAGAATAAGTAATAGAGATCAGCTGACTGGAATTTTCAATTCAGCAGATAGTAATTGTACGGCTTGAGTAGAATGATTAGTTAAAAATAGTAACTAACAGGTGAAAAATGAAAAATACCCCAGCGTACAATCACAGCGCCCGCCAGATGGCGGCGGCAGGCTTCATACGCCGGGTTTTAGGGTAGGGTACGACTGACGATAGTGATCATCATGAATTCCCAACACAAAATTTTATTTTGAAATCTGTGCAGCACCGCCCTGTCATATATGCGGGGCGCTATCGAACAGTTGCTTAGTAGCTTTAAAAAATGCCAACCGGGCTGCGAATGAGTAGAACCGAGATATGAGCCATGAGCTTATTGCATCGGTCCTGGGTAAGCGGTGGGTCCGCCCTCAACTCCTGTCTTGTTAACAATGCCCCTCCACTTCACTCTGCATCTTGTAGATCTAAGGGTTATCACCAGAGAAACGCCTGTTACCTTTACCACTTGGTTGGTCTAACGGGTGGGAGATAATAAGCATCTCCAAAAATTAGTCATTTTAAACTCATGGTTGACAGTCTATCCTCGATGTCCAGGCATCAATCCGCCTTCTCCCCCTTGCTTTCAGGATCCATGATTCCACACCATGTACAATGTACCATAGACTGTACAAGCCTGACCTTGGTTGTTGTTGAGGCAAGTCGAATACTCCATGTGCATTTCGTCGTTCCAATAAACCTTAATATACCTTTCTCGCTCTGGCCAACTATTACTTAGGGATTTTGCCGACGTGAGACCAGATTGCATTTCGACGCGGACCAGTCAATACATGTGCTTCTTTTAACGGTCGAGAGAGTAGCGCCATGCGTAAAATCCGGACCACGAAAAAGAAGCTGTGTTCTACGGCATCCGGAAGAGCAGTGATATCTCCGTTCTTTACCATAAAAGTGCGAGTTAACTGAAGGTATAAATTGTCGTACAACCCAGGACAGAGATCAAGGTAGGCTAGATCTATCTACTATTATCCTTTCTTGCTCCAATTCGGACTGCGTCAACTAAACAGTAATTTAAATCGATACAGCCCACGGGATCCATTCCCACCAGTTGTTTTGGATATACCATATATTGTCAAGTCTGAACTTTAAAACTTTTCGCCATCCCAAGCATCGTTTGGTTTCAATACTTAACATATTAATTATTTTATAGCCTACGACGTTCGTAGTATGCAAGTTATTTAAGTAATATGTAATTTTCAGAATTTCTAGCAATGCACATATACGCCCCTGACTATAACAGTGAATTCCATAGTATGATCATCACTGATCTTTTCTGGACTAACTGTATCGCACAGAATTACGAGGTTGCAGCAGAACCGCCACATAATTGACATGATAAGACACGTGTCAGTAATATAAAGGTGTAATTATCGGCGTGGCGCCAAAAAAACCGTGGGATAGATTTCAGGAAAACAAAAACTATTATTCTTAGTAAAAAGTCATAACGGTGGCTTGTTACTGAGTAGGTACTTGTAAATATGACTACATATATTGTTATGAATCTGAATTTTTAAATAGAACCAAAATATAATCATCATCATCATTAACGGTTAAACCAGCGGACCACCCTTGTCCACATTCTTGTTTCCGGTACGAAAAACTAACTACTAACTAATAAGATCAACATTTTCTAACAGAATTTACTCGAAATGACTTTGTAATTTGGTTCTACTACCCCTGCCGCCTCCGGTAAGGGTTGGTCCGGAAATTAAGCTCACGAAGGCGTCACACACGCCAAGCAGCGTTTTATCATCTTCAAGTGAGTACCGAACATCTCCCTATGTAACTCTTCTCCTTGTTGAGACAGATGTAAAAACGTACCGCTCGGGGTGGGTTACGAAGGGCACTTTCATCTCGCACGTTCGAGAAATAACAAAACAAAAAATCTGAAAGAATAAAAGCGAGGAGCAATATAAATTGTGAAATATAATTTTATTTCGAATGGGCGTTACATTTTATACAAACAAAAATACATCATTTTTATTAGACTTAAATTTTAAATTGAAGCAAAACGCAGCAAGTAAGGTGGAAAAACCAAAAAAAGGGAACCCTATATTAAGGGAGTTATATTGGCATTTTGACTGTAATTGTAAGTTTTGTGTATAATATTATAATATATTCCGAGGATTCACCGACGTGTATCTACACATATACCAAAAACGGAAGCACTCAAAGCATGTCCAAGAACACACAATTATTGGATTTGTACTTCTAAAGTCATTGTTATAAAACAAATTATAGATATATCATAGAGACGTAGCTATTTATATTATATTAAATGAGAAATATGGAAGTATGAGTAATTACAGGGCTCACTTAATTAGGGCCTGTCCTCGGCTGGCTTAAGTGATCACTTTATACAAATACAACGTTCACCATTCTCACCCATTAATCGATCTCCATATCTATCATATTTTTGGAAGTTGTATATACGTTACTATGTGGAAACCCTTCGAGTACAACTACACTATCGCCATCTATGGACTAAATATGATATTATTTTTTGAAATTATTTAAAACAATATACTTTATCTGTAAAAATTTTACTAGAATATGTCTGAAAAATTAATTTTTATATAGTTTTTTATTTTGACTAGTATATTATTAAGTCAGCCGAAGACAGGTTGTAAAGCCTATAATTACTCATACTTCCATATTTTCCCATTAAATATAATATGAATTGTTTTATCAAATAAAATTTAAAATAATATCACATATCCAATAGTGTACGCAGATAGGCAAAAGAAAAAGATTTTATATTAAAAAGGTTCCTTATAATGATTTTAAATGCACAAAGCTTTCGTTAATTAAAGACCCGTCGTTAAGCTTCAACTTTAAACGATGAAAGTTAAAAAATTTGGAAATATGCCCGAAGGTTGTAACAAAAAAATGTTTTAAAACTATTAACGTTCTTTCAGAGTTTCCTTAAACTTGATCGTTTATATTATTAAAATATTCGCTTCAGTGTGTACCTTTATATCAATAACACATACAAAATATTAGTTCACAGTGGATACTAGAAACATATAATAATGTAAAGTTGTAGAATCCAGGACTAATTTCTAATTTAGAAATGAATTCGTTTATTTATAATTTGAAATATGCCTTCACATATTCATCTAATTCGTATTTCAAAGAAAATTAATATTTCATTCTAATGTAGTAATATAAGTTTCACTAAAATTTTGGATAACAATTATATCCGAGAATTTATGTACATGGTTCATCTACATTCAAACAAACGAATATATGATGCCCCATGTACGACATTTCCTGTGTTAACGGCTAAAAAAGAACACTTGCGTGCTCTGAATTTCCACGACATATCGTATCTAAGAACACGTGTACTTCAGTGGCGGTCGGTGACTCTTTGTAGAAGAGATGCTGGAAATAAGTTCATACCTACTATCAAATGTACAAATATAATATATAATGGAAGGATATTCAATGTTTCAATAATTCGGCTTCAAGTATTCGAGCCAAACTGTCAAAAATGCATCACATAAACAAATTTTTCAAAACAATTCGTAATATGTATACTATTTTGTGCATTATACCCAAGAGCATTAAAGTCGATTTTTGTACGTTGGATGCTGTTAACGTATACGTATACAGTATTCAAAGACGTTTACAGGCGGAACTAAATGCGCATGCGCGAAAATCGAATACTTTCAAACTTTGTTGATACGAAACGAATGATAGAATCCACTGTTGCTGGTATGTGTATATGTATTTCGACTCGCTCGTGTCGTATAACTGGTCTCTAAAAGACAGGATGAATTTATTTGCAGCAGTGCTGTTTTCGGCAAGAAACAAAAAGTATAAATATTTTTGACTCTAGAACACAAGGGATGCGGAGCATCCAAAGCATGTATGAAGTGACCGCGCCTGGTGTACTTAGGTGCAGTATAATGGCCTATTTAAATCATGTCCACTACAAAGTAAACGAGTAAACATCATGTAGGCATGAATTATGCCTGTATAAGACTAGGGTAAATATTTTACTGTTTGAATAGATCCAACGTGTAACGACTTGACATTTTATTGATGGAGTATATTCTGAAATTTTAAACGCATAGCCTTCATCCATGTCTCCACAAATATCCGCAAGATTGAGAAAAGCAGCACCTGAGAAAGAATACGAAAACGAGGAAATACAGTCTTTATTTATATGCTCAACATTTATATATTTCTAGAATGTCCTTATTAGAAATTTACTTATTTAATTCCAGCTATGTAGAATTTTTCAGAAGGGAAATGTACATGATTAAAGATTTCTAACAAATTTCCACGCTTTTATGTGTGGACGTACTGGGAGCAGGATTAAAAATAAATGTTTGCCAGAATTGGAAATTTTATCGAGAGTTCATCTTTTGGATTTTCTCGGAAGATGAATGTTTTTCTGACTAGATGAGATAATACTGAGCAAGATTGTTTTTATCTTGTTTGAACAGCTGTTGGGATCAATTAAACGATCCGAGTTTTACCCCAGTTTCGAGCGAAGATAATTCCAGTTCGAATTACTGAATATTTAATTTTGAAAGATTTTTGTTCTGAAGAAAGTTTGCCGTTTCTTCTTTCTTGTTCTGAAAGTTATCATATTTGATACATGATATTTTCATAATTATCATTATGTCCATATTATATTATGCAAATTATCAACATTTTTCAGTTGTGCGTGTAGTATGTGTTTAATTATTAGGTATACACAATTGAAAATAAATTAATTACCTGTGTATCAAGTGCTACGCTGAAGCGTGTAACGTACCAGTGTATGATGTGCTACGCTGACGTGTGTAACGTACCAGTGTATTATGTGCTACGCTGACGTGTGTAGCGTACCAGTGTATTATGTGCTAAGCCAGATGTGTGTAACGTACCAGTGTATAATGTGCTACGCTGACGTGTGTAACGTACCAGTGTATTATGTGCTACGCTGACGTGTTTAACAGTGTATGATGTGCTACGCTGACGTGTGTAACGTACCAGTGTATGATGTTGTACATTTGAAACTCGAACTGAGATAAAAGTACTTTTGTAAAAAGAAAACTTATATGTAGTTTTTTTAATATTGTATTGGCAAAATTACTTTGTGGCCTTGTATTATATAAATAATAAGATAAAAACACTTTGTTTAAACCGCTATTTAAATGTTATTTACGTGTAAAATGATAAATAATATAAAGCTACCAAATTTCGCATGACTTTTAAGAGTATTTAAGAATAGATTTTTGTGTTATCGCATATTACGTTTTTTTATTTACTAAAATTGGGTTTTTGCGAACAGTCAAATTATTAATAATTTGTTAACGTTATTATTAAAATATTTTATACGATAGCGGCATGGCTGTTATTAGTAAAATATAAAATTAACTATTAATTTTTTTTCAAAATTGTTGAGAAGTTGCTTCATTTTCATTTAACCCTTCCCAAACTGTGCAGTAATACAGGTCTATCACTGTAATTAAACCTGTAATATTTTGGTAAATACACGCAACATGCAATTCATATTGTAGTTAAATTAAAGGGAAATATTTACGCTTAGAAATGACTAGTGAAAAATTAATTAATTAAGTATATATAAAGGCGAATTCTACAAAAATAAATATCTTTCAATTCAATCCGTTGTAAAATTAATACGTTGACAAAAATACCATTTGAAAGAAATCACACATTAATTTCACAGTGAATAGAATAACAAAAAAACGAATATAATGATGTCTCTTTCTTACTAATTAAAGAAAGATAGATAAAAAGGAAGATTGTATTATATAATGCAACCTCCTATACAGGACTTGATGAATGCTCTAAATTATTATATTATATGTATATTTTTATATTTAATGCTTAATATTTATAGTAAATCTATGGTATTAACCATTTTTCAAAAGCATTTTTTCACATTTCAAAGGGTAATAAAACTCTAATTTCTTACAGTAACACTAGTTGACAGTATGGCTGCGTACGAGTATTTTATAGCACGGTATGGTAAAGGTTAAACATTACGGCAACGACACATCTACGAGAATCGGTCGCGGCGTAGAGGGATAATATTCAAAAATGTTCGGGACATCTATCTAAGTTAAATCGTATTGTAAACAATATTATTATTTAAAAGCAGGACGTACATGCGTGAACGAAAATTCCGCGTCATTGTTCATTGTTTGGAACTAGTGAAGTGACGCTCGCTAAACTTCATTATAATCAAATGTTCGATCCTTCCAATTGAGCACACCATTCGATGATAAGCTTGAAAATAAAACCACATCTGTGAGCTTTTGTTAAGGAAAACTTTTTAAAAGGAAGTCTAACAACATTTATTTTATGCATATTTAGCGGACCGGAGCGAACCGGGTCGGTACTTAAGAAGTTGCGCCGAACATGATGTTTGAGCCGTTCCGAGCTTATGCCTCGCACCCGTCATTTGATGATACAGAGAAGAGACGACCCCGCAGAGCCATCGATCTCAGAGACGTCTCTCCGCCTGGGCAGGTCCCGCTCGTTACCATCGAGTCTTCTCCGGCGAGGCCCTATACTGAAACCTCAAATATTTAGTAGGAACATCGTGGATCCCACCTAAATTAATATATATTGTGCTTATTGGAAAATCGTCTTCTATCTATTATATATCATAATTAGTATATATCTGTGTATGAGTTATGTTAATTGAATAACATTTTCCGTTTCTATTATTTCCATGACTTGTCACTTGTATCCAGGGGCGTGCAGTGCATACAAGCAAAAAAGCTGTGCATTACTAAAAATTCTGGGAAACAAATATAAATTGAATAATCTATAATATGGACAATGAACGTATATTTAGGGATATACTACGACAATCCACCGCTGCAACCGTAGCTCTAGTAGCTACAATATTCTACTTTTATGCTAGTGAATTACTCAAGTCATTTACTGGGTTGAAAACCTTTCGGTTGATCCATTTTGTATGAAGTCGTTTTGTTACTTATACTGTTTTTTTACCAGAATACAACTAGAAAGTCTTACAATTGCGTGCAAATCATTGAAATGTCTACTTTATCTTATTGTTTTTAACGTGTTGATTTCGTGGTCGTTCTTTGCGTTCGAGCCGCATTCGGTGCATGACTTTGTCTTTGATTTAGGCAAGTAATTGGCAGAACTATTTCCTACGTTAACCTTTAATAAAAATAATTATTTCCTTTAGTTATTACGTGAAGGATTTTCAAACAATAAAATAATCGTGTTCAGTCATAAAAAATGTTCTTAAAAACTTCCATACATATTTTTATACGGGCAAAAAGATATTATTAAATATTAAAACTAAATTTTAAAAACACTATTAATAAACTAAACGAAAGTTCATAATCGTATGTACAACATATATTGTAGTACATATATTATATATGATAGTGTAATATCGCTGGTAACCAACATGACCTAAATCTATACCCACTGCACGCCACTGATAGTAGTAAAGTAGACTCTATCAAAAATCAGTTTACCTCATTCCTCACGAAAAAACCAATACGTTTATATACACACCCACTCCTAAAAAATAGGCAAAAAGAATCAAAATAGTGTATTGCTATTGTGAAAAGTCCTTATTTATGAAGTACTTGCGCCGTGACCTTTCAGCAACCTCGAGGAGAGTCTTGTGCCTTCTGGGTCGGTATTGGGACCACAAACCCAGCCACATTTGATATCCCCGTTTTTCGTGCGATTAGAATCAAATCAAATAAAATACGAATACGTCAGATTCCAGTCGACAATCATCCATCGATCCGTCCAATATTTGCCTTCGAGCGTAAAAAAATATATTACCGCTTGCTGAGCTGAGCTTAGCTGAGCTGAGCTTAGCTGAGCTGTGGAGCCTGGTTGCTACCTACGTGTGCTCATTTACACCTATTTAAAAGTAGATCGTAAACATGTCGTAAGCTGGGGCAATTGTCTATACATAATAAAATAGTATTTGTTTATTCCCCAAAATACGAGTGCTTTGGAAAAAATTGTCACACGCACTGTTCCGATTATTTCGTTTGCCGACATTTTGTTATTTTTATTTTTATGGCAGCGATTCAAATCCACCGCCATTATTGCCGCTCCCAGCTGAACGACGACACCATCGACTACACTCGGGCCTTCTAACGCTTCATATTCTGCTATTTCATACACTTCTGCCTAATTAATACCTTACTAAATATACGATTATACAAAATCCCACGTTTCATTCCACCACCAAACGTTCGAAATCGCCTCGTCATCATTTTTAATGCCAACTACCTCGGTAGTTACGAACAGCACCCTCAGGTTGACAATACGCGCGGTTTTAAAAGTTATAAAATCGATTGGTTAGTTATCAATCAGGTATCACAATATGCAGCTTAGCTGGCTACGGCCATTTATTAAGAAATTATTAAGATTTATTAAGATTATTAAGAATATAAGAATTAAGAATAAAATGTAACCGTAAGGTTCCAAGATGTATCCGAAGGATAATTACTTGAATTATAATTCAATCACCAGTGTAAAATTTACTGAAATTTGTTTTAACCTAATTGCACAATGAACGATTTTTTCAGAAAACAATATGTTTCCCTTCTGTCTATATTTCTTCTCTCTACATTCTTTCCACATTTCTTTCAAAGCTTTTCATTTCATCAGCTTGGGAAGTTGAGAAGATAGCTACGTGAGGATGGGTCACTGGGATGCTCTATTTTGGATGAATGATTAGAGAAACATGATTTGGGTGACGACGACAACTGGTCCATAAGGAATCCAGGGAATACGATGGAATGTCGCACGAGCAAGAATGGATTTTGAGGTTACGCTATCTTTTGTTAAATTATGAATCTTGTTGTCACTGCACAAGCCCGCACTGACGGAATTTAGATTATTTTATTTCAATTGTATTTGTTCTAATTTAATTAAATTTCATTGTATAACGTAAAATATCTTTTCATTTATCACTCCTAGATATTATTAATACATTTAGATGAACGTTAGTATGCGTTTCTGAGGTGAAGAACTCACCGTTCTTATGTTCTCCACTGACTTGACGGTGATGAGGATGGGGTGATTTTAAACATGACGTCCAGATCGTAACGTCACAATATATATATAAAATCACCCCATCTCATATTAGCCACATTTCTGTCAGTGACGTTTTGGGTCCGCGAGAACTTCGCTCGAGTACGGCGATTTAAGTTTTATCTCTTATCCATGGAACAAGCGAGAACAATCGCATGAGGGTGAGAAGAGCCATTTTATATTGGGCTCTAAACAATTGAATTTGTTGTGAACGAATCTCCAACGGGATCAAACATTTGAGATGAAATTTGAATCAACGGTTGAGATGGCTGTGTGTGAAAAAATCATGCCACTTGTGGATCCTTGGTGGAATCTCGCAGAAGCACATCACCATTATCGCTGCGTAATTTGTTAATTTTCATTATTATTTACCGAGGATTTTATTTTTTTATCATTTGAAAGGACTTTGTAGCGTCCGTTTCAAAAGTTTGCCGGAGTCGCCTTATTTATACTTTTATTGATAACAATTAAGTCTTTGTTAATCCTTTGTCATCACACCCATCTGTGTGGAATTAGTAAAGTTAATTATGTTTTTAAGGTTAACACAGCATTTAAGTACTGCCTTGTTGCTTTGTTCCAATTACTAAATAAACCAAATAACACCTAATCTAATATTTTATGCGCAGTATACGTAGACAAACATACTTAAAGGTTTGTTTTTCGAATTGGCAACTCTATAACACTAAAAAAACATTTTTTATAATATGAATTTCTCTGTTACACATAAATTTGACACCGAATGATTTTTCTTTAGATTTAACATCACATTCAGTTTGTTACTATATTTTGGTGAATACCGCAGAGTTCGTTCGTCTGTGGAACCTAATACTGTAGCACACAGAGGACTCCTCGAGACGAATAACGCAACCACGCACCGCGCCAGGGGGTGAGAAACCACGCGGACCAGCGCGCAGCGGTCTACGTTATATTAACTTGCCACCTGCCTCCCTATCCAGACGTTACCACTCAACCGGAATCGTTCATCGACCCAATCTGCGGAGCCCAGACATCACATCTTACGCTACAGAGCATCTTATTTAATTGGTAGTTTTTATGTTGTGGAGGTCTATCACTTCCATAGCTATCCTTACCGCCGAGAACCCACCTCGCATTTGCCGGTGCGTAGAATCAGGGCTCCTAACAGATGAAAAAACACGCCATCATGCGCCCGTCGTATCGCATGCACTCGTATCGCTGCCGTCTTCCAGAGAATGAATATACAATATATATTCTATATTCATAAGAATGTGTTCTCCTTAATAATATAAGTTGTATCAATGTGTTTAAAATTTAATAAAAATGAATTGATAATTCTGGCATCTGCAGTCGGTTTACTCAAAGGTATTTGAGATTCTGTAAAAATAATGTAGATGGCTTTCAAATAATGAAACGACAGATGTATTAATTTGAAAAAGTGAAAAACATATAGGCTCGAAAATTTGTCATGAAAAATACTGGCGCTATAACACAATTGGTAGTGTACTTCCCCGGATGGGAAATACAGATCCAGGTTCGAATCCCGGTAGCGCAAAAACAATATTTTTCGACAAAATTGATTTTATATGTATATATTTAGAATTAATACATTAAATTAGTATGTAATGGTATTTATTTATAAAATCCTCGCTAGGAAAATGTCGGCGAAATTTATACGAAAAATTGATGCAAATCAACATGAGTACGAACATCATACAAGAGGAAAAGATAGACTGAGACTGCCATTCTGGAAGAAGGCTAAATCTCAGATGTACAGTGCGATGAAGATTTTTAATGAAATGCCAGAAGACATCAGAAAGGAGGAGAAGCTGCATGGGTTCAGTGTGAAACTAATCATATATGTGAAAGATAAGTTCTGGTAAAAAAAAACCGATTTTGATTATGTTTATATTGGAGCATATATAAATACTTTTATATGCACTAATTAACGCTCGGTTTGTCTTTCAATATTTGTAAAAATAGAAACATAGTATTGTTACAGGAGGTTGTGGAAATCCGTCTATCCGTAATATGCTGAAAAGTATTTCTCAAATATATTTTGTACATATTGCAAGAAGAAATGTCTAACTTTTGGCGAGCCGTCTCGCTTCTGGATCTAGTGCTATCTTTAAGTGTACTCTACTACTGCAAATATTTTGTTATCTTGCTTCAATCAATTTGTGCTGATTGTCACCTGACAAATGAGTTTGATTCACCTATCACAGCACAACTTCGTTACAGTCGATTATTAACATTTAACTAACGTTTAATTAACGTTTTTATGTACTGGCTTGCAATACCGTGTCGAAAACAGGTGTTAAAAAGCCAGATTAGCCAAAAACACTGTACGTAGAAGATTCATAATCCTTGTTTCCGGATTGGATAAGAAGAGATAAATCCCAGAGATTTAGTTGAGATGAATCTTAATACCGTATACACGTGTTGATATCATCACTATTTTAAATTAAAAATTATTTAAAAAATAAATTTAGTACCTAACTCAAATTGTTACTTAATACAAATTTAGTCGAATAATTTTTAGGAAAAAATTTTAGAATGGGACTCGTAGTTAAATTTAGTTGGTTGTTTATAATTTTTTGATTAGTTTTAGACGCTTTGTTTATCTCCAACGATTCCAAATTATTTAATTTGTGACCAACACCATTTATATGCAAAATTGACAATCCCAATTTTTTATCAAAACCATGACCATTTTCTATCAAATGATTAGAAAATTCTGAAAACCCACTATTGTTTAAACATCTCAAATACTCCCTTACTCTTATATTATAATTTATACCCGTTTTACCAATATAAAATGCAGCACAATCCTTGCAACTAAGTTTATAGACACCAGAATTGTTAAATTTATCATCTTTGTCTTTAGAATTTATGAGTAAATTTCCTATACTATTATTTGTATAAAATGCCGGTCTAATGTTTCTAAAAACTTTTTAAACTCAATCAAGTAGTTAATAAAACAAAGATAATAAATAAAAAATATGAATTTTAACCACAAAGTTAATATTGCTAATTTGAAAAGTAGAGATAGATCACCCAAATCAGAGAATTGACAGAAGTTAATGTCCAGGATCAAAAGAAGTTTAGACATGAATTTCACGCAACTTAAGTAATAGTAATCGATGATATTTCGACGAGAGAAAAGCCCTACCGCCCCATAGCAATATACAATGGCCACCAGCTTCACATTTAACTTATTCTTCGGTTACAAGTAGTCGGTATGAACTTCGTGTCTAACAATAGAGTTCAATCAATCATAGCAGTTTAACCTAAACAATTTTATTGTATAGCGTAAGTACTCAATCGGGAGTTTTAGATCTGTTTTATTTTTCTGTTGTTACCTCTGTCGTCTTATCATTTCACACAATAACCACCGATATACTTACATATGTACACAGAATGGTAACCAGGCTATGGAGGTGGAATACCATCTTATCCTTCTGATTAAACATTTATAACCACCATAAGCTGAATAATTTTTTGATATTGAAAATAAATATATATATATATATATTTATATATATATTTATTTTCTATCAGAAACCTTTATATATGATAGCAATAAAGTTCTTAAAGAGGTAATTTAAAACAAATACTTTTGATGTTTAGTTTACATTAAATTTCTCTGTCGAAGCAACAATTAACAATAAAAAACTGCACATCTTTACGTATTTAGAAGACTTATGTAGACCTCAGTCAAGGATATAAGATTCGTAGTAATAATAAAATATGAATAACATTAACTAACACATTTTTACTATAAATGGAGTATTTAATAAATAATAATAAAAATTTCACATGTAATAGATTAATGTGATATATCCAGAAAATACTAAAATGATTCAAAGTTGGCCTCTGGATCAAATCAAAGATCTAGGATGTTCGAAAAAATGCTAGAAGAAGCTACGAACACATCGTAAAAAGACTATTAGAGAAAAATTAGCAACCTTTAAATTAATAATTTCTCATGAATTGTGTACCGATCGATGAGAGTACAAAATAAGCTGATGAATAGTTGAATTTCGCTTTGCACGCCGTACACGTATTTTTAAACTACTGAATCTGAGCTTGTACCACACAAACATTATACGATTATATGGTTTAAATATATAAGGTTATATTATAATCATATATAATATTAATATACAATAATACGTCATCATCAGCTTCAAGGCTGGAAGAGGCCGGCACATTTTTTGAGGAAACACTAGTCACGACAATAGTTAATAAATAAAGATGTAGTATTGAGTACGATGGGGGCAGATTTATTTCAATTGTAATGTAATTAATAATAGTAAAATTCTTACAGTGTCTTTGATATCAGGATCATACAGAAGAGAAGATTATCACGAAACTTACCTGCGAAAAAAGAAATACATAGTTAATAAAAATTAAAATGAGAAATGTAGAATTTTACTTATGAAAAGCCTTACTCTTAATCTTTCCGTTAGGATGTGGGGTAACATTGTCACCCTGATATAAAAATATGTTAATATTTCAATAAATTAAAAAAATATTGTCTACTTATTTTACGCATTCAATGAGATTTCATTGAATAAATATGTTTTTTTTTTTAAAATATGTACGTAAAAGAAACGAAATTTCTGTTTTTATTGGTGTATTTTGGCCAATATTAGTACTGTCTGCCTGGCAGAATGCCATTCAGGGATATTATTTTGGGGTTGTTACTTACTTAATCCATACCGGGTGTTTCCTAGTAAATGCCTTCGATAGCTGGTACCCAGGTGTCAGATTAACAAAAAGTACATATATGAACTGCACTAACCTTTTTAATTTTGCTGTCTTTCTGGTTCGATATTGTTGTTCTTTAGCTGGGTTGTGTTCTTTAGATTTAGACCGACCGATGCGCGCACTGGTGGTTTACTTGAACCGCTGGACTTGTCGAAGCACGGGTTGTATCGAATGACGCCGGTCGGTTACCGTATTCTTAGATTTACACACACATCTACATTATTATTATTAGTGGGAAACATATCATTTCGCGGTGTTTAATTACTATGTATCAAAACAAATATTACTTTGGGTTACTAACTTACCCCGTTATCGGAATAAATGTAAACTTTTAGCATTGGAATGGAAAGGTTAAAAAAAACCACATTTCAAGTTAACATCATTAAATATCACAGCGATTATCCCTGATCATGAATGACTCCTGTTTTCCACTCCAACATTTTAATGACGCCGTTACTTCCTATCACAGGTTTATAGTTTAATTCTCTCGGATGTAATTGAAAACTCCATCAGTGTAGTAAGACGGAAAAACTAAAAACCTTCCAACACACCCCAGATATCTTTATGATGTAGGTCGCACACCTGAAGCTGAAAACTCTTTTGTTTCCTGTAGCACCCTCGAATGCTGGATCAGCGATATTTTTTAATTGTTGATTTACGAAATTAAAATGAAGGCTTTTTTTGGATTGGTTCAGGAAAATCAAACTTAAATATAATAGTTTTTGCCGTTTTCGTTGTTCATAAAACATATTTACATAACATATAAAACAAATTAAATTAATTTCTTAGAATGTAGATACATTATCGTAAAATATAGTCATCACCGAGATTCCGGTACTCGGAACATTGTACTGTCGATAAAGAGCTTTAACCAATTAAGCTATTCTGACACTATACAATGTTGTTAAATTTCATGTACGCATGTTACCTCATTTGTGAAACATTTATTTTTTCCAGTTTTAATAAAAATGAACTGAAAACTATGATTCTCCCGACAGTTGGTCCCCCGACAGTTGATCCCTCCGACAGTTGATCCCTCGGATAGATGATCCCTCGGATAGATGATCCCTCGGATAGATGATCCCTCGGACAGTTGATCCCTCGGTTAGATGATCCCTCAGACAGTTAATCCCTTCGTACAGATGTACTTCGTAGTCAGTAAATACTAGCATTCGTGAAAGTCATTAACAGGGTGAGAGAAAATTTATAAAAATATTGTTCTCGTACGAAATTACATATAATTCCAGATATTTAAGAATGTTTCATATATGTTCATATTTTTAATAAATCGTTTTTATCTTAAATATCATTACTTTTATGAATTGTGATAAACTATTTTTAATTTATTGTTTTAGCATTTTAGTTCCGTTTTTAATTTTAATACCACTATTAATTAAATTTAGCGTAAACTCTCATAAAAACATTATTTATTTAATTTAAAAGATTTGAAATATATGTTTGTATTAATTTCATAACTGAAAAAAATATACACATAGAAAGCAGGTAAATAAAACATACATTAATAAAATAATTGGTCGACCATATAAGTCGGGCCTCTATTTTAAAGTCGATTTTTTTACATTTAAGGGTCGACTTGTACGAAAATATTTATTTATATACAAAAGTGTATATAGACAAATAGTTTTTTTCTTGTAGCCTTTGAATGAAAATATGTGTAATTAGTTTCAAATAACTATTTTAATTTAATAGTAAAATTTATCTAATACAACATTTTTTGACTTGTAATTACATGGTTGATACGGTGTAATTGGTAAATATTTCTCGAAGCTAGATATAGTTCCGGGTATATATCCTGGTCACATATTTTTTCAATAGATAGATCTTTTCTGTTTATAATTCAAAGTGATTCATCCAATATGAATATAGTCTAATATAAAATCTATATGGAACGGATGAATGCGAAGAGAATGGTAAGAAAGATGTATGATGCAAGTATTGATGGCATCAGAAATAGAGGATGTCCGCGGAAGACTTGGCACGACCGGGTAAACCAGATAATGGAGGATGGTTTTGTTAGAAACCTCAACATTCGGCGAGCTTGTATGAGAAGATGTATGAATGTGGATGAGGCGAGAATTGTGTTTCAAGACAGAAGATTATGGCGCTCTATCCTCTCTGCCTACCCTCACGGGGAAACGGCGTGATGGTAAGTAAGCAAGTAATTAAGTAAAATCTGATGATATTATCCATTTAAGCAATGTCACCATTGCTTAAATGGCAAAATATGATTTTATTAAAATTATTAATTACAGGTTATTACAGATTTATTGTAACATATCACATTATATCAAACAGTTAATTATAACCGAAGATTGACTATTGTTATCAATAACAAACTTCGAATTCGAAACAAAATTCGTGGTGACCCAGCAATAAAAAGTTTAACGAGTGTCACGAAGGGGAAAGGCGAGAATTTTTAGCGAGAGACGTAAGAGAGAAGCAATTTCTAGTGAAAATATTGGATCAGCCTGGGTAGAAGATGAGAAACAAACTATTGTTAAAAAAGAGAATGATTCTAAGTAAATATTTTGTGATAGTCTTCTTTGGAGAGATAGTTTGAAAAATCACTTTGGCTTCGTAATTGGTAACATCTTTACTGGTATAGCTCGCGGCGGCAAGATAGAATAAGTTTTAAAAATATTAATTTTTTGAGGTACGTTAGCAGATTATACTATATTTACTATTTCCGAGGTAAGCCTCTAGAACTTTATAATCACATATACAGGGTGACTCAAAAAAAGTGAGAACATTTCGTAAAATGTGATATAATTACATCAAAATTAGTTCAACTATATCAATAATAGCTTAAATAGTTTACTAATTTACTTACTTACTTATTTACCAATATTACGTTTTATTTCGACAATTTCCAGTCACCATCTTTAATTATTAATTTTCCCATTGTTTATATTTGGTTTTTTCAAATTGTTGCCCAGAATGACAAAAGTCTCTGCAGAAGACCGTATTCTGATTAAAATTTGCAAATTGAAAAACGTTGAGATATTAGGAAAATTATCAAAGAGTTTCAAAACAAAGCCTGAAGTATAGCTAGACATTAGAGCATAACTGGAAATTACAGCAGAATGGAGCTCCATCTCACACAGCCAAAAATACAATCAGCTTTCTTCGTCGTGAGAATGATAATTTCATCGAGCCAGGCATGTGGCCACCGGACAGCCCAACTTTAAACCCAGTAGATTATGCAATGTGGGGTATTTTGATGATTTCTGATTAGCTAAATACTGTATTTAAAAAATTACATTAAGAATTATAATTAATTATATTATGTTTTGAAATAATACATGTGTTACGAAATGTTCTCACTTTTCTTGAGCCACTCTGTATATATGAAAATAAAACACTTGTTTTTTTTATTCAATTAGTTTAATTTCAGAATTCCAATGAATAATTTTCTCCCTTTTCACCTCATGTAAATTAAATTGTATAGCTGTCCCCTATTATATGTTAAGTTGTTGAGTTAAATTGTTAGATTGCTAATACCCTTGCAAGGGCAAGGCGAAACGGATCTCAAATAAATTAAACGAGTAGAATAAAAAAGCAAGGGTTTTACTTTCACATATGAAATTATGCTGTATTGTAAATGATTTTCTGAAGATATAATTTATCATATGCACATGAAATCTTTGATTTGCATCTCCTTTTGAAAAAGTTTTTTTAAGAAGCTAATGATTCACTTCTCCGTAAAGTTTACTTATTTATTATTAAGTAACAAGAATAGTTGTTAAGAAATATATCATTTTTTGTAATCTATTTTAAAGTGGGTCGTTTTTAGTCGAATAATTTTTATATTTCATTTAGATCATTTTTGTTCTTGAAAATCTAGAAACCTTGTGGAGATCTATCGCCTCCACAATCATCAACACCGCCTTTGATTCCTGAATGCCGTAAAACTAAGCTCTCATTAGCGGCAATAACACGCGCTAGCAAAACCAAACTGGGTCCTGAGCATCACTTCTCCCGCGGCTGCCTTTCCGTCAAGATCTTCTCAGTTTATATTGATTATTTTATAAACTGTTAACATGCTCAGGGAATAATAAACTTCTATCAACTGTAAGTAGCTTATTTTCTTCAACCTGCTCTGCATCGCGGCGATCATAATCAAATGAACATGCGAGTAAATGGGCGATTTATATTGAGGCACTAATTCACTCACCCTATAGCACATCTATCTTTCATATGCCCCCATATACCACGTCAACGACTTTTTCACAATCGCACACGTTCGAATTTCCCACACCGAGAATCCATCTACCAGAAAACAAACATGTACGGCGTTTCCTGTGTGCCGCATTTAACAGTAAGTAATGCCGACAGCCATATATACGACTAATTCCCACATTATTTCGTGTCCTTATATAATCGTATAATATAAGGGCCTATATATGTCACATCCGCAATACACTAGTAAATGGCACGAGGACAGGAATTCTGCTTATATAAAATGGCGGTAAATATTTTATAATCAGTTCTCTTGAATAAATCCAACGTGAAATAATCAGAGTTTTTATTGTCAGAGTACATACTGAAATCATAATACATAATTTTCACGCGTTATCAGTTAAAGTTTGAAAAAACCAACACAGTTTTTATTATGTACTATTATTGCTTTTAGACATATCATCAATAACAATAAAAACTACAATGGTCAGAGGATGGCTTGTCTGTGTTCAGTAGATAACTTGAACAGACCAGCGATGGATAGTTGGACTGCAAGTATACCAGATAGGTTTCAATATTCGACTAGTGTGCACGTTTTCGAAAATAATCATTTAGTTTAGCCAATATAACTTTCCACAACCGTCCGTTATGCCTATGGATTCGGAGTTTTGCCTCTGATCGTCAAGGTGGAAAAAGCTCTTTGAACCTGGTCGTCACCACCCTCCCCCTCTAACTCGCCTCAACTCACAGACTCAAAGGTATATATTTGTGAAACGTCTCCTTCGTACATTCGAACTGAAGGTTGTCTGGCCCATTCAAGTGTTGCGATTATCTCGGACAGGGATGTTTTAATAACATTATGTCCCTATCAAGAGGGTAGTTGTAATATTTATAATAGACAGTTTGTTACACATATTGGCAAATTGCAAATCGGCAAACAAATTATATTTCACAAAACCAAATAACTCGTTGAAAACAAAACACAATTAAATAGAAAATGAAGTATACGAGGCAAGTAAACGTGGAAATATATAAAATGAGAGAATAAAACTACTAATCAATATGTATAAATAGAATGCAAGCACATACAAGGGAAAGGAACATATGTACGATTCAAGTCATAATGCAGTCAACACACAAAGAGCACTTATAAGAATTATTTAATAATATAAAACTGTTTACTCTCAGTATCTAACCGACCAAATTAAAAGTTTCAATATTATTTACAATTTGATTATATATTCTGGGAGCTTGAAAAGTTGACCAAAAGTAGCTTTCATTCCTGGAACGATTTAAAAATTATTTGTTCTTGTGGGATATCTTTAAATTCTCATAGATGAATTGCTTATTTTCCTATGAAAATTAGTATATTCAGCACATATAATTGTCTTATATCCAAAACCTGAAATTCCCCAAAAAGTGGCTCTGAAGGATAGGAAAAGTCACGGCAGGGTATTACTCTGAGTATAACATTCTGAGCAATGCTTACTTGATACTGATGCTCTCCCCTAACTATCAATACCATAGCTCAAGACGGATTGATACAAAGCATAGTACAAAGATTTCATCTTCTTTTTGTTGGGAATATTTATTTATTTTCACCCTATCCTGAATCATTTTGAGAGTTGTTTACTCTCGTTTCGATTCGTCATAATTACATATTTATTTTATTTTATTACATTATTATCATAGTCATCGTACCAGAGCCATACCTGTATAATTTGAGGTGAGACTCGTTATCACATTAAATCAGAAGGCAGCCATAAAGAAGCTATATAAATCATATACCCCCTAAAGCATTTATGTGTTGCACTTGCAGAACTCGGTCACAGTCCGGTAGAAATTCACCATGTCCAGGTCCATGAGGTGCGAGGGAGAGCCAGTAGAATGCTCCTTTAGAACTTTCTAGCCACTGCTCTAATTTCTAGGTATTCTAAATATATAAATTAATTTTTGAAATCTTTTAGCTAATCTATCTAAATCTAAATGAATATTCCGTATCATGTGCTTATCAATAACTATTCCAAAATATTTTATTGATTTGATTGATGACACTTACAACAATTTAACATTATTTTTTATTTATTATCTTTGTTTTATTAACCACTTGAATTGAGTTTAAATACATCTACCGGTTTCGAAAAATACCATTTTCTTCTTCAGGATGTCATAACTAACCAAAAATATATAGCATTGTTCCTACATTAGAATCTATTTTAAAAAATTAAAAAAAAAAACAATTATTTATTCATTTAAACTAAATTTATTATTAAAAAATAAATTTAGTTACTAACTCAAATTGCTACTCAATACAAATTTAGTCGAATAATTTTTAGGAAAAAATTTTAGAATAGGACTCGTAGTTAAATTTAGTTGGCTGTTTACAATTTCCTGATTAGTTTTACATGCTTTATTTATCTTCAACGATTCCAAATTATTTAATTTGTGACCAACACCGTTTATATGCAAAATTGACAATCTCAATTTTTTATCAAAACCATGATTATTTTCTATCAAATGATTAGAAAATTCTGAAAACCCACTATTGTTCAAACATCTTAAAAGCTCCCTTACTCTTATATTAAAATTTCTATCCGTTTTACCAATATAAAATGCAGCACAATCCTTGCAACTAAGTTTATAGACGCCAGAATTGTTAAATTTATCATCTTTGTCTTTAGAATTTATGAGTTAATTTCCTATATTATTATTTGTATAAAATGCCAATAAAATGTATGAAAAGTTATTTATGTATAAAATCCTACCCCAATTATCATTATTATCATTATGTTTTATCTGTGATTTATATAAAAACTGATTATTATATTCTTTTAATTTATTTTTTAAAATAACCTTTTCAAACCTGTATTATACCCGTTATTAACTGCTATTTTTTTAATTGTATTCAATTCAATATTGAAATTGGATGTTGACATAGGAATATTGACTAAACGATGTATCATGGAGTGGAACCCTGAATGTTTGTGTGATAATGGATGATTAGATTCATTGTGTATGATAGTATTTGTAAAAGTTGGTTTTCTTAAAATTTTGAACTCAATTTTATTATTATTTTTAATCAATGTTAGATCCAAAAAATTTAGGGTAGAATTATTTTCCATTTCTAATGTAAATTGTATTTTATTATTAAATGAATTAATAAAATTTAGAAATGTAGTTAGTTGACGTTGTGAAAACAAAGATAATAAATAAAAAATATGAATTTTAACCACAAAATTAATATTGCTAATTTTAAAAGAATTTAACATTATATACATTTTTTGGTTGTTCTACACCTGTGATGAAGAAAGGAATAAATTTTGTTTTTGCTGCATTAAGCGTTAATAGGTTTTTATCTAACCAACTATTGATAATACATAGGTTTTTTTCACCAATATAATAAACATGTTCCCATGTTGTTCCCTTAAATATTAATACAGTGTCCTTTTCCTTCAATTTTCAAATGACATAGATCATTTATGTATATCAAAAAAAGCAATGGGCCCAGTGCACTTCCCTGTGGGACTCCATATTCGATCTCTTTTTTGTCGCTCACTACATTTTCACCAATTTTGGTTGATTGTTTTCTTTTAACGTTTGAACGTAAAATATTTTCTTCAAAAGTATTTTATGTGACACCGTATCAAAAGATCTAAGAATATTGCTAATGTCCTTTTTACAGCAACCACAAATTTACGTATACATATATTCAAACAATTTAAGGCATCCCGTGGACTGTATCGATTATAATTAATGTTTAGTTGACGCAACCTGACAAAGCTATTTATATTACATTTTGTATAATTAAATACTCGAAGTGTTTCTACATGGTAACATATATACAACTTAACAAAATTTGATAGATGTGGAGGTTGATTGTGGGTGGAATGGTGAATGTTACATTATGTAAAGTGATTACTTAAGCCAGCCGAAGACAGGTCGTAAGCCCTAACTACCAATACTTCCATATTTTCCCATATAATATAATTGTAGTCGTAAATACTTTGATAACTAGTCCTGGATATTCTATAGGTAATGTCGATTACAGTAATTTAATCTATGTAATCCAAAATACACAAACCTTTGTGAACCTGTGCTGGTAGACGCCAATGTCGCTCTCCTTGTAGTCTGGTGGTCCTTAACTCTGCTGCCCAGCCTCCGAAAACTTTCTTACATAATACAAATGTTTTTATATCGCCGCCGTAAATAAGCCCGTCCGAACCGAAAAACTGTCTATTCCAGTAGCAGCTTCACTTTTGTTTTCTGTTTTTAAATCCACACAAAAACACACGTATTAAAAATTGTATGTCTATAATTTGTTTAATAAAAATAATACGCGCCGGCAACCGCCCGGGAAGTTGGCTCTTTTCTCGCGGCCGTCTTCCACAACTATATGTTTTCTAACTATAACTGCGCAATTATCATCAATGAACGTTTGTCAACTGTAAGTATTTTTTTTTGTTTAACCTGCTCTGCTCCCCCCTCCCTCCTACACACACACGCACACACTCCACGTATAATCACACCTGTTCCCAAAAAAACGTTACTTCGCATGTGCTCTGTGTGCGCATGTGTGGGTGTATTTTATTATTTTAATTTAAATTTTTAAGTATGTACTGTTATCACAATTACCGGGCCGTGAAAGGACTTTTAACCATATTCATGTTTCAACTCGATACAGAATCCCAGGGCCTTAACTAGGGCTTAGAACTTTAATGACATTAAAATTTAAATTAATTTAACCATATTGATATTTGTTGTTGTCTAAACTGTACGCGATTAATTCAAGACTACGAATTTCTGAGTTTGACCATTAAATTAAACAGTTCTGTAGCGAAATTCTATTCAAATCTTGATTTCTACGTGCAAACATAACAAGCTGCGAAACTATTTCGAACGCGGTTCACCCCCTCTATTTACCACCCTCCGGTATACACGTACGTTACGTAATGAATATTTCTCGTCTCTAGATGATGAAAGTCAAATAAAACTATTCTATGTAGGAGGAAAAGAAAAATAATGTAAGGAAAATTAGCATCCAGTTCAAATAAAATATTCATGTTGCGACATGAAAATGCACGATGTTTATTTATATATTTATGTAGTGGCGATAGGCCGCCTGGACAACGGATATCCAGTCGTTATGCGACAAGCCAGCTGGCTGCGTGATGCATGCACGAGTGTTCCGGAACAGAAGTGCAAACTTCCAGGAATCCTTAATTAAGGAAGTGTTTCAGAAGTAACAGGAGAAAATTTACAGTGGTACACCACGGTGGAATGGGAAGTATGAAGATGATGGAAGAATGAATAGCGAACATCCACGTTCACAAAGAACGGCAATTATATTTTCCTCAGGGTCTTAGAATACACATGAGGAAAATTTCAAATGTATGAAATTTAATATAATACACATTCATGGTGGGTAGGTCGGGGTGAGAGGGTGGGGTGCTTTCGCAGGGTTCTACAGAACAATCCATTTTATGTACGAGAATACATTTTTATTTAAAAATTATTTGTTATGTTAGAATGTAATCTCTCAAGTTGTAATTTTTACAACTCGCCACGTTTATGTGAGGTAAACACTGAATCGCAGATAAATAGCTCGTTCGGGGTCGACACGCGGGACCGCTCGGATGACAGTGCCACTTGAGCTCGGGGAGACGCGCGAGGCGGCGCGTTGCGCGGCCGCGGTCGCAAATCCATTCGTACACGATCGAAGGAAGATCTTGTTGATACTAAGTGCATCATCCGTATAATACTCTAGTATAGTATCTAATTTGCATTGTACTCTCTTCCTATGCAGAAATGACCATTTTCTTTTTCGGGCCCCGGGCTAAGGGCACCCGGTTTAAATCGCGGGTCCATGATTACTGACTTTTTCGTTCCCCAATTGAATGGCATTAATGTGGGAGAGCCGTGGTTTCAACAAGACGGTGCAATATGCCACACGCGTATAATGTCGCGTAATGGTCTGTGGATTGGTCTCCAAGATCGGTTAATTTAACACTTTTGAATCATTTTCTGTGGGGAAGACGACTTGGAAGCCAAAATTGGACTTCCAAATTGCGCTTTATTCGAGCCAGCCTAATGGCATTAAACTGTCATTCCAATAAAGGCAACACCACGATTTTGATGTATTTTATTTCATTTTAAACTTCTATACCGCTAAAAAAACACCCTTTGCTTCTTGTTCAAGATAACTAGTGTTTCCGGCATGCGTAATCCAGATTTACGAATACAATATAGTTGTGGGGGGGCTAAACATAATCCACACCCAATACATTACAACAACTCCCATACAATGTTCATCATTTCGAGTATCTTGCCAGAAGATACGTCAATCTGGCGTAGCTTGTGGCAGTCCAGAGTAAAAAATTTCTACATGCACCGAAAAACGCCCGTGATATGATCTGAAGAGATCTGCAGTCGTGGCAGAGTAGTTAAGTGGGACTATGCGTGATATTCCCTCTGAAAATATAAGTTTGAATCCTACCACCTTCGATTTTTTAAGTTTTGTTTTTTTTATCACTGAGTGCATTCTCATGGGCTGCTTGACGTTCTTGGCACACCTTAACTGTGATCAGGCGTTCAGCATTTTCGAAGGTCGGTCACAACCACTCACCATATATAAATGAAGTTTGGGTACAGTAACAATTCTTCTTCTTCTTCCACGGAACTATCCACGGAATCCCAGGATGGGATTTGGCTTCAACCACAAGTGCTCTTCGCCAACTTCAATCATTGGCCATTATTCTCAAGTTCCTGGAGTCTCTTTCGCTTCTTCCTTGGTCTGCAACTAGGTTGCTTCCATTGGGTTTTTTTAAGCATGTACAGTACAGTATTAATAGAAAATATGATTCCAAGTAGGTAAAAAATGTTGACATATAATTTTATTTTTATTATATTTTAACAGATATTAGTAATTTCCCATCACCAGAATAATCCTGTGTCGAAGTGGGGTTTTGTTTAAAAGTTATTCGACTGTTTATTTTGGCGCCCGTGGGCCAACAGTATTATTATAAAAATGTGATAATAATTTTAAAGTTTGTTTAATGTCGAGTATTTTCACATAGTTAATTATTATTTTCCAGGAATTCGCCCTAACGAGTAGTACGGGATTTTAATATTACGCTCTGAAAGTCAATGTTTAAAACAAAAAGTTGTATCTGGTCCTAAAGCCTTGGTCTGGAACTCCAGCTGGAGCTGCACGCGTTATACTGTTAATTAATATAAAATCTCTGGCAAATAAAAAGCTATTTTTAATTAGAAGAATATAGCATTTCTAGCTGTTAAAGGTGCACACCAAAAAATGTTTTTAATAATAAGCACATATCTAGCAAAAAATCAAGTATCAAAATATATTTTTCTGGTGAATATAAAATATTTGTAAATTCACTCAAATAAATAAGATAAAATATGAAGATAGACGTTATTAATATATTCTAAAATAAATTGCATTATTATCAGAACTAATAATTATAAAATTAAAATAAGACCAGTGGTCACTTATGTTTGCGATACGTGGCGCCTAATCCAAATCGAAAAAAATAAATTAGCAATTTTTGAATGCAAAATACTAAGAAATATTTATGGATCTACACAAGAAAATGGATCTTACAGAAATAAGTCGGCCCAGTCTCGGCCCGTCGCTCGACCCGACATGAGTCCCGATTCGCCACATTTACAATAAATAAATAAATATGCTTAATGGACGCATGAAGGTATTAAAATCATATAATCATATTTATACTTTTGAAATTAAATTAAATTTTTAGAAAACCGACTTTTACAGATACTATCATACATAATGAATCTAATCATCCATTATCACACAAACATTCAGGGTTCCACTCCATGATACGTCGTTTAGTCAATATTCCTATGTCAACATCCAATTTCAACATTGAAATGAATACAATTAAAAAAATAGCAGTTAATAACGGGTATAATACAGGTTTGATAGACACTATTTTAAAAAATAAATTAAAAGAATATAATAATCAATTTTTATATAAATCACAGATAAAATATGATTATTGGCGTAGAATTTTACACATAGATAACTTTTCGAATCAAATATCTAAACACCTACCACGAAACATCAGACCGGCATTTCATACAAATAATAAAAATTTACTCATAAATTCTAAAGACAAAGATGATAAATTGAACAATTCTGGTGTCTATAAACTTAGTTGCGAGGATTGTGCTGCATTTTATATTGGTAAGACGGGTAGAAATTTTAATATAAGAGTAAGGGAGCACTAGAGATGTTTGAACAATAGTGGGTTTTCAGAATTTTCTAAAAAATTGGAATTGTCAATTTTGCATATAAATGGTGTTGGTCACTAATTAAATAATTTTGAATCGTTGGAGATAGATAAAGCGTGTAAAACTAATCAAAAAATTATAAACAACCAACTAAATTTAACTACGAGTCCCATTCTAAAATTTTTTCCTAAAAATTATTCGACTAAATTTGTATTAAGTAACAATTTGAGTTAGGTACCAAATTTATTTTTTAAATAATTGTTGTTTTTTTAAAAATAGATTCTGGTAAAGAATCAATAATATATGTTTTTAGTTAATATTGACATTCTGAAAAGAAAATGGTATTTTTCGAAACCGGTAGATGAATTTAAACTAAATAAGTGGTTAATAAAACAAAGTTAACAAATAATCATATTTATATATGTGAACTTTTTTTGCTTTTCTTTTAATAACATAAATATTATTTTGTTACTTATTTTATAGCGAATCAGGTCTTAATAAAAAAAACTAAAAAAAGTGGAAGTCAAAAATCCCACCGACTTCTCACAGGAAAAGTGTGGATCTCAAAATTTTATTTTATATTTTGATTAACGTATGATTGCAATAATCAATTTTTAATTTTGTATGTTAATACTAGAGCATATATAATTTTAATTAATTATCATGTAAAATTTTTTGTTTAACAATCATTAATTTTAGTTGTCTTAACGTATTCTTGTATACATTTAAATACATCTTAAATCTTAACTGAGTTATCTACATATTTGATGAAATTACTTAATATCTGCTTAGCTCTTCGGGGAACTTGCCTTTGTGGTTGGTTGAATAAGTGATTGAATGTTATGAAGAGCAGATAAAGATCACTGCTAAACTTCCTGATTAATTGTTTTTTTATTTCACGTACCAGACCTAAAGCGTAATCAAGTTACTCCATGTAAATTAAATTGACTCTGAAAGCTTTCTCAAGATATCAGATTATCTTCAAAGAAAACCGACGAAATAAATTCACGTTCTCGGTTTGAACTCGACAAGAGCCCTTCAACATATTTCAATAAACTTATTTTACAGTATAAGAGCAAAGGAATATAAATTAAATTCAAGGTAGATTTATTTTAATCAGCTCTCTGTCATGTCAATTCGCTTAATTTAGATGAAAAAATTGGCCTGAGGGCGTCAGGCGGGAAAGGTAGCCTAGGTGAGCCCTGGCGGTCAACAGTCACCGGTGGCAGACTTTTCGATCGAGGCTAAGCAGTCTGGCATGAGCAGCGATCCTTGCTATCAGTCCTCGGGTGGCACGTAGGTCCTGGGCTGGTGACGGTGGCAGTCACGGGATTCGGTGTTCAGAATCGACATTAAAACAGAGAACGTTAAGAAACTTGGAACTTTGGTTGTATGACCCCCCAGATAACCTGAGAAAGAAGGGTACAGTGGGGGAGACGTACAACGACGTTTGTATAACGACCTCTTAGAATAATAAGGTTCTAACTAACAATACTGGTTGAGCTAATTAGAGTTATTGCGTGAAAAGGGTTCCAAATGCATTATCCTTAATTTCTTTCATACACACCGACCCTATTTAACAGATATTAAAGGAAAAGTTCCAACTGCATCGGTTATTTATTTTAGCTTATGGATCATTATTGTTAATTTACAATGTTTTATTTTATTTTTAATTTCCCTCATCTCACAGTGGTCATTGATAACACTGAAAATAAGTTAAGACCTTAAAACTGATCATATTTGTATACTCAAAATAAAATATACATTAATATATGTATGTTGAAATTCAATCAACAATTTTGAGCTCATTATCTCAAAACAGTATCAGTGTCAGATGGAACCTTGTTATTCTGAGGGGTTGATAAGCCAACAGGAATAAATCTGAGAGAAAGACCGAAATAAAGATAGTGCCAAGATGAATCCGCAAGAGGCAGACAGAACCATACGGAATGGATGGCGCCCTGTAGTAACTGCCATAAGTGAATTTTATAAGGCTAAAGAAGAAAAAGAACTATCTTTTCAATCGAAGAGAATCATGATCCTCTTGCTTGACTATGATTGTCACGATCTTGAAGATAAGTTACCTCCCTCTGCATCTTTTATCTTCTTCTTTGCCAATACCAAGTTTTTCGTTGTTAATACGGCTGTTAGATTTTTATCAGGTCGGCGTGCGCTATATCGCTATATAGACATCGTGGTTCTAGTCCTAATACCTATGAGTCTCCCCCCCTCCCTATACTTCAGAGCACGATCTTTTCTGTGTGTTGTCTACGGCTTCTGTGAAATACATTACGATATTGACGATATTACTTAGGTAGGTTATGTTCTTCTTCGTATTTAGTTGGTTCTCAATCCTCTCCTGTCTTGTTCTATACCAAATTCCTTCCATTCATCATACATCCCCATTCCCAGCCTTCATATGCAAACAATAGCAATAAATGCGTCTAAAGCATTTTAATGTGGGATGGAAACTCAATTCTTTATGTCAAGTTCTTCCATAATTTATTAATTTTGTTCATGTTCTTAAGATATGTACATATTATACATCTTAAACATTCTTATAAATATACAAAAAAGGCAAACAAGCTTCATAATATAAGAGATGTTCACTGTCTCCTTAACTAGACCGAAGTCTGTGCTAAAGGAGACAGGTTTATCCGCTGTCTATTGTACAAATATAAAAGCCATTATTATTATTAATATATATATTTTTTATCTAAACCAAAAATATTAGAAATGAGGTAAACAGGGTTTTAAAAGAATTCTAATAACATAATAAACAAGTCAAATACTCTTGCTGTCCCATGATTGAAACACTACGCAAAACAGAAAAATGAATATAAAGGAATGGTGTTCTGTTCATGTGACCATTTCCATGAATCTTTACTCAGTTTCCTTTCTGCCAACACCCAATAACCAGCTCCTGAGATGGTGTTTGAGTTTGTCCATCGAGAATTGTTTCATACTGCTCGGCAAAATGTTATGGAACCTCTGGCTATCGTTCATGGTATCCTAAGCATGCGCTGCCCCATTAAGTATAATTCTGAGGATCCGTCTGTCGATTCCCTAGTATGAGGAATTAGAGTGATACGTTTCTATCACATTATGGTGGATGCCGGCCATCATCTATGCATCGTCGAGACCTGCACTACTGGGCGACCGCTCTGCACTGACCATATGCACCATCTAGCAACCGACGGCTGCCGCGATTTCCTCAGGCTCTTCATTTTTCTCTCCGGCTTCGGACTCATCAATATCTTTTGTTACTCACTCCGTTTCCACCGCGTACAAACAATCCGCATATTTCAACAATCATAAAGGAGAATTCTTCACTAGGTATTAATATTTTATCTGATGCCTTATTTTATTTTATTTTGTCTGCCTTCATTTCACACAGTAACCACGACAGACCTTCGCGATATCCACATAAACAAACATGTTCAATCTTTTGGGTTGGAAGCGGATTATCATTTCCATGTAATCCTTCTGATTTCTTCATGCCTTTCTCCTCTCACACATCCCATACTTCCATAACTGTTATAATATGATAAACCAACATAGATGCCATCCTCTCACCTTCCAAACTATCAAGTCACCTTCGATAGATGATCCTGGGATTTCTATTGCAAATAAAAAGACATCGACCTCCGAAACTTTATATAACGAATAATCGAATAATAATACAGAAAATGTTTTTATATCACCGCCGTAAAATATATCCGTATCTCACCAGAAGCAGTTTCGCTTTATTCAAACTTTATAACCAGCCCTACCTATCAAAATATAAAAACGCGTAAACATATCATATCTCTTGTAGTTTGTAATAAAATACATACATATCTTTATTCTTTTCGTCACGTGGTGTCACGCCAACTTAAATTCTGACAGTTCTCGTGCCATCTCTGTCTCTGTCAGAAATTTGCGACGTGGGCGGCCAAGGAGTTAAATACAAAAATAGTGTAGGACTATGAACATTTTATGTGTAAAGAGCGCCTTTGAAGTGAAACTTTTTACGAAAATGGTGTTTTAAAAATTATCCAATGCTATTATTACTATAACTATTATGATTAATATGGTCTAATACACCTCTAGTTTGTGTGTATGAATATATTATATTTATATATATATATATGTTTTAGTATTTTAAAGATTTGAATACCAATACAAACCTTGATATCAACGGGTCAACTAATGTCACTCGCAGCTTCCGCCACGCGGCACGTACCGGGTCAAGTGACTCGCGGTCTCAACCCTTATTTCTCAGGGGTACCCAGAGAGATGTGACCCGAAGGTGACGGTTAAACAACTGATGCAGTACGATAATATAAAGTGCAGATATCACAGATAAAACAATAAATCAAACTGGCGGTTCATAACCCAATTATGTTGCTAACACTAATATATGGATGTAAAACTCGAAATTTGACTAAAAATGCGGTCAAATCACTTATGAAACCTTGCTTTATTAAATTCAGTGAATCGTGTAAGTATGCGTAAAGGAAGATTGCTTGTTGTGGTGGGCCAGGTCGAAGAACGAAGAGGAAAACCTTCCTTCCGTTGGACTGACCAAGTAGAAAATGCAACAGGCATTTCTCTGATGACAGCCGTAAGATCTGCATGATGTCGAGAAAGGTGGAAGAGCATAGTCAAGATGGCGGGAGTTCATGGAGATGGCGTCCTGTCATGAGGGACTGACATAGATGGGCGACCATATGTTTTTTTTTGTTCTGAAGGTTCATTGTACCTATTTATAATAGAAAAATATTTTAAATTGTCATAGGAAATCGGTACTATTTCTGGTACGAATATTATTAGTATGTTCGTAATTTTATTTTATAAAAACCTACTGTTAAAAATTAATTAAACCCTATAAAATTTTTTGGCGTTGATTTGTTACCCCATGTATACATTCAATTCGCGGTTTACTAAGCTTTAACCTGCATATCTCCTTCCTTTTCTTTGCTAACCTATCCTTAAGCACAAGGAAGAAGATGTCGCAGTGATTAAAAGTCTTTCAACTGCAGCATGTTTAGTATGCTTGGAACTTTTGTACAGATAACTACCGTCGCTTCACTCCGCTTTACTCCGCTAACGCTTATAATTAATCTTACTTTAATCCCGCATAAGCGGGATTAAAGTAAGATTAATATATATATATAAATATAATAATCCTTTTAGCGAATTTTAGTATACACCCCGCGACGCTTGTATTTGTGGTGGAGAGGAATCAACAAAGAACTGCCTCCATTCTTCTTCATATTTCCATCACCTATTATGTTTTTTATTTTATAAATGCTTTAAATAGTTGAAACATCTAACTATTTTTCTTAACGTTTCAAGACTGGTTAACAAAAAGTATTGGTAGTATTTAATTAGTACGGAAGAAGATCCAGTTCAAAAATACCTATAATGAAGAAAATGAAACTTTTCCAAATAAAAACAAAATACAATGGTGCAGCTTTACTGTATAATATAATAATATCTTACTCGGGCATAATTGAATACTTCCCCGTTAAATGACGATAACACAATGTACAGCAAAGTTTCCGGGCATATTAATTTCACGAGCAGGCCACGATCATCCATCAACCACGATGGCCTAATGGACCCACAGACTACCGGCAAGGAGGAACCATTATGGAAAGGTTAATGTTTCACGGGATGCGTTCAAAGTTCTGATGGAAACTTTTTTTTAATTGTTGACAGCCACTTGACGGGGGTCGACGGACCCCGGGCCGGTCGGTTGTCATGGTGAGATGAAAAATACTTGATTCTTAAGAAAAGCGCTTGTACTGTGTAAAATAATATCATTCGCTACGTAAACAAAATCAAACATAATAAAGCAGGACTCCCAACAGTCACAAAAATGCCCGGTGCCGACGATATGACGTGCCACAATAAGCGCTCTCGATCTGTAGCAAACGCCCCTCGGTGAAGATTTTTGTTGCATATTAATTAGAATGATGTACATATAACATCAAATTTATCAAAAAATATTGTTGTTGCTACCGAGATACAAACCTGGATCTCTTCCAATCCGGGGAACGTGCATTAACCGATTATGCTACTGCATACGTGTTACACTTTTCAAATTATAAATGACTAGAATGTGTTCTCCTTAATAACATATTTTGCGCTCAAGTAATAATGAACTTGTCAATGCTATTTTAATTCCATATTATTATTTTAGTAGTCTTCGGTACATTATATATTTTTTGTATAATGTGGAGTCATGGACCCTGAAAGCAAGGGATAAAAGATGGATTGATGCCTTTGATATGTGGTGCTGAAGACACATGTTGCCCATACCGTGGACGGCGAAACGCACGATTAATAGTCAACCGCCTTCAATCAGTTTTTCAGGTATTTCTCCAAAGAAAGTAATATAGATGTTGGTGACATTATTACTTGTACTGTACATTCATATATTCCACTTGGTTAGTAACTGAGTGATTTGTTTTAGGAAAGACAGTACCTCCGTTAGACAAGATAAGTCCTGTTCATAAGGTTAAAATACTATTTCGTGTTCTTACAAAATCATATTGTGGGATGCAGTCAGTTTACTCATATTAAACAATTTTTTGGCATGTTGCGAGAAGGGAGGATAGCTTAGAGAAGCTCGTTGCGGTGGGCTACGTCGAAGGACGAATAGGAAGATGGAATGCTGGCCAAGTGGAAAAGGCATCAGTCGCGTTCCTCATTCATGAGGGATCTCCTTGACAGTCCTCTTCAAAATTAATTTGACGACTTTGCGCCTTCAAACTGGAAACTCAATCTCAATTTTGGCTAATCATTCTACCTTTAAACACATCTTGCTCTCCCTTTACCGTAACAATAGTTCCAACCTTTCTCCCTCTATTTTTCTTTTCATTTATCTTCTGCACCTAAACAAACTTATGTACCTAAACATTTCAGTGGATTTTTATAAATAGTATCACATGTTAAATATTTTTTCATTTCAGAGCCGGTAAATCTACGTTTATTTTTTATAACATTTTTTTTGTAGCTTGCTTCAATATAAAATCCTTAGTACAAATATTATAATTTATTTCATTTACATGCAAGCCTGTTGGCCGCTTCCTACCTCGCTAGGTACACATAAAGTACCTGTTCTGAGGTAGGTAGCCATAAGGTTCCATAAGCTAGAATATAAATTGTAAGTTAGGTAACAAATTAAATTAGATGGTCAAAAACAGAAAAATCAAAAGGAGACAAGTAGAGATAAAGAGTAATTTGATACATACTAAAGATATGTAAGAAATAAAAGAAAAGAAACAATCAGGGAGCAAACAGAACATGAAAAGTACGAGGTAGGATGTAACGACAAAAATAATTAAATAATATGAGTAGTTTTGATCATTTAAGGAACTCGTCCAGTTATATTAGTTAGTTACATTATGTTAGATATGATGAGTTTACACTGTCAAAATCCCTCAATAAAAAAATTTAAAAAATTAAAAAATGTAGAAGAATATATTATCTACCAGTTGTAGTTTGTTAATTTAAAAAAAGTTAATAAAAACATTACGAACTTACGAGTACGTATCAATAAAATATTTTTAAGTAACTTTAAACTAATAAACTGTTAGATACTGCCAGACATAATAAAATGCTTCCAATAGAATAAAGTAATTTATTTGAGAGAAATGGTAGATAATCTACAGGGTAACGTAACTCTGAAAATATCCTTTCATTTCACACAGATCTACCTGGTTTTTTCGGCCATTGCCGGAAAAAAGTTTTCATACCATTGAATGCAGAGTTTTAATGACTACACTCAGATTTATTTTTTCGTAAAAAATATACCGCTAATTTAAAAGTGTAATTTCAGCTTTTATATTCAACATAATACAAGTAAAGCACTTAAACGAACATGGGTGTATTTGAGCCTCGTGTTTTTTGAAAATTATTTTCTAAAACGTAGGAAATCATTAATTAATATGGCGGTTATTTTGTGGTGTAACTAGTTTAGGTATTTTTGTTGGTTTTGACTGGTATTGTCACTATGTCAATACCGTAGATATGAGATGGTCAATATAGTTTCCAGTAGATTTTAAAAAAAAGAAACGTAGCTTTGATGTATTTGCGTACTGTAGTATAAATATATAAATAATGTTATTAAATACTTTTAAAATTAGCAATATTAACTTTGTGGTTAACAATTTGAGTTAGGTATTGAATTTATTTTTAAATAATTGTTGTTTTTTTTAAAATAGATTCTGGTAAAGAAACAATAATATATATTTTAGGTAGTTATGACATCCTGAAGAAGAAAATGGTATTTTTCGAAACCGGTAGATGTATTTAAACTCAATTCAGTGGTTAATAAAACAAAGATAATAAATAAAAACATATATGTTATTAAATATATATAAAAGAGAAATCATGTAAGTAATTTTTACTTAGAGATGTTTAAAACACGATTAAGATCGGCTGTAGCTGCTAGACCTGCGGGCGGCTATTGTGGAATTATCGTACAAAGCAGAAAATATGATGTATGGATATAAATGAAACAATGTTATTACACTACTTGAATATATTTTCTAACTCATCTCCTCTCCTCTCAATATTCCCGTTACAACCACCCCTCTATCGTTCACCAGTAAGTCCGCCCCTTCTCCCTCCATCTGTTAGTACCCAATTACTTGTATATCTATTACCTAAGCCTTGTCTCCTATATTTATGTATCGTCAATTTAATAGTTCACCTGTCGATGAGAGTAACTGTTCTCTCGAAACTCGAGTAGTGCTAATAAACTCACGTAGAATAATAACATTGTTTCATTTATAAATGTTAAGACTGGCCGCTTTCGGCCGACAAAATTGGCAACAGCTGATTCATTCAAGGTTTTCTACTAGTTATTTTTAATTTCCTTCAGGTGTTTATTCTTTAGGCTTCAAACAATGTTGTCTCCAAATCGATCGACGAGAAAACCCCCCTAATTGAGATAGTAGTTACACAGGCTAACTTTCTTTCCACGTTAACTTCAAGAGGGTGGACCCAATGTGGGTGGGCGTCCAGCAAAGTAGAAAAAGATTATCTAATACACTGAAACAGAGAATATGGGATAGTGCAAAAAACAATAAAAAACGAATATAAGATAAATTTTTCTCATTTTACAAATAATGTTTTACAAGGATACCCACTGGTTTTATATTTTTAGAGGTCCTACGTCACAGTCATTCAAGTCCGTTCAGTACCGACCGAAAATCTAGACGACAATACATCGCAACGCAACCGGTTCGAGAAACCAGTTGAAGCACTTATTCCCTGGCCGCCATCTCCAGTGTAAATAATTTCAAAATTTTAGCACAAAACTTATACGACAATTTGACACGGCAGTCTATTATTAGAGAAACAGCAAGATGACAGCACACTTACTTAGCAAATCTTTTTTTAGTTCAACAAGGTTTTCGGTACCGGTAAATCGGTACCGTTAAATAAGAAAATAAGATTAAAATGTTACAAAATTTTTGTTGCTCTCCAACTGGCTAAATTAATATATTTGTACGATGTAATTTAATTCATTTTGTGTGTATTAACTTCTCTCAACTTCTAAACTCGAGAAACACATTCCTTCGAGCTGTATTACATAATTCAGTTCAATTATTTTCACTTATATTAAGGTATGTATAAAATAAACAATTGTGTTTGTTGCTTCAATAAACACACGTACTTACGCAAATCCTTGAGGTCCCACCCTACCCTTCGATAATACACCGATCGATATTATATTATTATTAAAATTCTCGTGGGTTTAAGCCACAACCCTGCTTATAAGTTAATCTTATTTTCAAAGAAAGGGTCGCCTAGATTATATTGTAAATACCACGTAAATTATTGATACTCACATTGACTTGTATATGTATATTTATGGATATTATTATATAGTTTGTAACATTAAATTTGGTACCTACCGCGCCACTTGATTTGGTCGGGATTTACATGCTCACGTTGGTAACACAGTCAAGCCGTCGCGGGAGAACCAACGGTTTTGTTATCTGACAGCTGTCGATAGTAACGGATTGAACTGATCCGATAGTTTAAATACGCAATATGTAACATTTTATACGGGGAAAAGGGTGAGAAAAATACAATACATAACATCTGTGCTGTCCGACATCATATTTAACCTGACTTATTCACTAATAATGTCTGTAATTTCAGGATGGAAGCCCTTTTTCCTAAATGGAGTTTTTTTTCTCCACGCAGTTTTTTGTATATAACGAATTAGATTATTTTTCACATTCATTAATTTCTCTACGTAAATTCTTTGCATTCAACTATCTTGATCTTACTTTTGCCGCCCTCAAATGTAAACTGCTCTAAAGGATTGTTCATCAAAGATTCACATTGCCCCATGACTTGCAATATACAACCCTACAAAGTGGTGTTGTTGCCTTTTGTCACGACTCATGTCGTGGATATGATAATTGTGAAGCCATGCTACACACACTGGATGCATCGGGAAGGATTTCCCCCGAGCAAAAGATGAGGGTAACATAGACTACACAAGAGAGACACACAGGAAACCAGATGTCAGAATCCTGTTTTTGTGATTTGTGAGAGTGAAGTCTTCGGCGTATTCCTTCAACTGACGGAATGGATGGAACCAGTGCATTTTGACAAGAATTGGACAATGATTATCGCTAACTTAAGGGTTGTTCTTCATTATTTTCTGTACAAGGAATTTCAAACTTAGTTTTCATCTTGGAGAATATTTTGTTTCTCTATTAAATTATGGAAATCATGGTTTATCAGCTAATATTTACCGTTCTATTTACCAAGTTATTATGTTTTACGCTTGCCCTGACAATCTGTCAGGTAACAATGGTAAAATTTTAATTGTAAGTGGCTAATTTGCTGAGCTAAATTTCTGGTTTAAATTACGAATTATGCAGAAATGTTTACGAGATTTACTACTTCTATAATTTATTTGCTAGTTTTTTCATATTAAATAAGTATTACAAATTTGTAATAATCTTTTTATTTTGCCTGAGCACGATAGCTGGTGTGACAGGCAAGACAGTATGTAAATTATGCAACCAAAGAACTACGCCTATCCATCGGAACCGCTGAGCGAGTTGGTGGTGTGAAGCACGGTGTCCTAACCTGACGATTACAGTCACGTATAGTCGACCATGTCACAAGTTGTATAAATTACAATATTCTTACATCTAGTATGCAACATTAACATAACAAAATTATTAAATTATATCGTGTAACAATTAGCATTATGTAAAAAGATTATAAATACAAAAGAAAATAAATATTTAAAAAATAATCAGTTATTAAGTTCCTTCACATTTGCTGTCAGTTTTTTTTAACAATTTGAAATCTTTATAGTATAAAATATTTAGTGTTCCTGCCACATTTGTTTGTGGAAGTCTAATATCCCACCGACTTCTCGTAGGATAAGTGAGGACCCCAAAAATTATATTTTATATTTGTATTCATGCAAAAATCGATTTTTTATATCAATACTATAACATTTTGTATAACTTTTTGTTTAATCATCATTAATTTGAATTGTTTAAATATATAACATATTCTTGTATATCTATTATTATATCTTAAAATAGTCCTTATTGATCTGCCATGAATTTTTTTCTTCGCAGATTCGTTTCCTAAAAATAAGTACATAATAAATAAATAAATAAATAGAACTAACATAAAATATTTATTTTTATATTTATTATCAAGGAAAACACATTCTTATTGTGAAGTTGTAATTATTCAAAACATAATTCTGTGATATTATGATATGAAATTAAATTTATTAATTAGAAAGATATACATATGAAATAAATTTTATCGAAAAATATTGTTGTTGCTACCGGAATTCGAACCTGGATCTCTTTCCAAACCGGGAAAAGTGCATTAACCAACTATGCTATTGCAGACAGTACTTTTAATGGCAAATTTTCGAATCTATATGTTACACTTCTCAAATTAATACATCTATCATTCCATTATTTGAAAGATTTTTACTTTATTTTTACGTGATCTCAAATACCTTTAGAGTAGTCCGATAAGAGACGCCAAAATTAACAATTCATTTTTTTTAATTTTGGACACATTTATACAACTTATATATTTTATTAAGGAGAACACATTCTTATTACATAAACATAGGCTTTCAAATAATGGAACGATACATGTATTCATATATAAGTGTAACATATAGGTTCGAAAATTTGTAGTCAAAAGTTCTATCTGCTGTAGTATAGTTGATTATTGTACCTTCCCCGGATTGTAAAAGAGATCCAGATTCGAATCTCGGTGGCGTAACAATATCTTTCGATAAAATTGATTTTATATGTATATCTTTCTAAGTAATACGTTTAATTGTTTTAAAATGCAACTCAAATTAAAATTAAAAACTGAACTAAAATGTTAAAGCAATAAATTAATGATGGCTTATCACGATTCGCAGAAATAATAATTTTTAATATGATAATGATTTATTGTAAATATAAAAACATTCTTAGTTATCTGGAATTATATGTTATTTCGTACGAGAGCAATATTTTTTTTTTATACATTAGCTCCCATCCTATTTATAACATTCTCGGATGCTGGTATTTACGAATATAAAGAAACGTTGGGGGATCAACTGTCCGAAGGATCTAGTGTCTGAGGTATTAACTGTCAGAGGATCAAACGTCAAGAAACCTAAGTAGAATAACACGGGTCTGTTTATAGAAATGTAATGTATCGAAAATACTCAAATATAAAACATACAAATTATCAATTTTTGAGCGCAAAATATTAGAAAAATGTGTGAAGTTGCACTAGAAAATGGAACTTACAGAATAAAAATGAGTCATAAGCTCGAAAATTAATTTGAGCATGAAACAATTGCAAGATTCTGTAGGTTCCAAAGACTGCGATGGCCTGGATGTTGAAAGAATGCCGGATGACAAGACACACGACTTTGACTTTAGGCTTACAGAGTTTCGGGGCCTGTGGTATCGGCGTGCCAAAACTAAAGGGTCGCTGAGATGGTTCGGTTACGTGAATTGTGCGAATGAACAAAGTATGGCAAAGAAAAGGCGAGTGCTGAAGGCAATATACCAAATATTAATAACTTGGAAAATCGAAGAACGTACACGAGACGATGTATGAAAGTTGACGGGTGCTGTGATAGAAAAGACCTATCGCCTCTGCAGCCATCACATTATACAAAATAGCCAACTCCAGACTGTCTTGATTTACTCAGAACACACATCCATTCAAGTGCCGTCTAAATCAACTAGAACTAATCTCAAATTTAACCTTCCGCGTTGTAACACCAAATTTCAACAAAACTCATTTTTCTACCGAGAGTCTCTTTATTGCAACTCACACTTATCTAAATGAACTACAGGGTGGCCCAAAAAAGTGAGAACATCTCGTAACACACGAGTTATTGCATAACATAATATAATTAATTATAATTCTTAATGTAATATTTTGCACAATATTTAGCTAATCAGAAATCATCAAAACACCCCCATATTGCATAATCTACTGGGTTTAAATTTGGGCCGATCGGTGGCTCTTCCTGGCTCGATGAAATTAACGTTCTCACGACGAAGAAAGTTGATTGTATTTCTGGCTGTGTGAGATGGAGCTCCGTCCTGCTGTAATGTCTAGCTATACTCCAGGTTTTGTTTTGAAACTCCAAAATGATCAAAATCATTTTCGTAGCACCCCAACGTTTTTCAATTCGCAAATTTTCGATCAATTTGAAAAAACTAAAAATAAACAATGTAAAAATTAATAATCAAAGATGGCGACCGGAAATTGTCGAAATAAAACGTAATATAGGTAAATAGGTAAGTAAGTAAATTAGTTTTGATTTAATTATATCACATTTTACGAAACGTTCTCACTTTTTTTGGGCCACCCTGTAAACATTTTTAACACTTCAGTTGCCATAATTGAATCTAAATTCAATATATAAACCTTAATGGCCTCGATTTCATTTATATTGCACAGATTTTGTTCCCTATTCCATTTTCCTTTCCTCTTATCTTCCCGTTCCCCTAGAATATCGTCTTCTACATAACTTTTTTCTGTCTTCTGTTTATATTTCCATTTTCTACTTTTTCTTATTTGTACTGTTATATTTCAGCAATAGAGGAAAATGTTTTTATTCCTTTATCATTTTTTGCAGCGTACATTTCAAAGTCTCAATAAGTTATCTATTTAATAAGTCTTTTATAAATTATTGTCTTTCTCCTGTATCAAGTTTTTGTTATTTCAGAGAAAATATGTAATTGGTTCAATGTTTTTTTTTATCGATTGACTGTTTGTTTTCCGAATAAAATAAAACATTTACCGGTACGTAATACCAGAGATCTTTGGGCTGATCCATTGTGGGTAATCACAAAGGCTTATGCATTCCAGTCGCCTTCGGTAGGATCAATCCCGATTCGTGGTTTGACTCTTTACAAAAGGTGTAATTTTGTTGGAAGTGAATAAGAGGCGCACCTGTGGTCTTATCGAGATGTTTATTAGCACAGGCACACAGTACACTAAGAAGTTAAATTATTAAATTATTAAGTATGAATATATTTTATAATGTGAAAGTGTTGACTGGAACAGTCGCGAGAGAAGACTCGAGTCAGCGTCGGGTCAATTGAGAAATCTCTTGCAACCACACTGTACATCGTTTTTGGCAGATCATTGTAGGTCTATGGCACATTATTACACACAATTTATAAGTGATCTTACCTGCAATAATACTGTATGTACTTTTAAAATTAGCAATATTAACTTGGTGGTTAAGATTCATATTTTTTATTTATTATCTTAGTTTTATTAACCACAATTGAGTTTAAAAAACATCTACCGGTTTCGGAAAACACTTTTCCTTCTTCAGGATGTCATAACTAACTAAAAATATAGTATTGTTTCTTCACCAGAATCTATTTTTAAATTTTTTAAAAAACAACAATTATTATATTTAAAAAAAATAAATTTAGTACCTAACTCAAATTACTGCTCAATACAAATTTAGTCGAATAATTTTTAGGAAAAAATTTTAGAATAGGACTCGAAGTTAAATTTAGTTGGCTGTTTAGAATTTCCTGATTACTTTTACATACTTTATTTATTTCCAACGATTCCAAATTATTTAATTTGTGACCTACACCGTTTATATGCAAAATTGACAATCCCAATTTTTATTCAAAACCATGACTATTTTCTATCAAATGATTAGCAAATTCTGAAAACCCACTATTGTTCAAACATCTCAAATTAGGAAATTCTAAACAGCCAACTAAATTTAACTACGATTCCTATTCTAAATTTTTTTCCTAAAAATTATTCGACTAAATTTGTATTGAGCAGTAATTTGAGTTAGGTACTAAATTTATTTTTTTAAATAATTGTTGTTTTTTAAAAAATTTAAAAATAGATTCTGGTGAAGAAACAATACTATATTTTTAGTTAGTTATGACATCCTAAAGAAGGAAAAGTGTTTTCCGAAACCGGTAGATGTTTTTTAAACTCAATTATGGTTAATAAAACTAAGATAATAAATAAAAAATATAATACTGTATGTCATACAAAATGGCCGAAACTCTGTCTACCTATCGACATTTGTAAAAATCTCAATTATTGGGGCGCTAAGGACTCCATCTAATCCACAATCATAATCTTATCCATAATCGCATACCTTATACCCCCATACATTCTATCCTCTATGCCTACCTTTGTGGAGAAACGGCATGACGGTAAGTTTGTTACTCAGTAAGTAAAGCAATAAATAGTATAGTTTTTAAATGCCAAACAAAAATAAATATAACATAGAAAATAATATTAAAAATGATATGATGTACTTGATTATGTAGGCGATATTATTTTTTAAATAATCCTATAATGTAAGACTAATAGGTAATATTTCTTAGATAATATTACTACAGCAGTTCTGACCTTTTCAATATTTTCATTTCAGATCTGTCACCGACACTCGGATCACTTCTGCAAGAGCGCCGGCGGCGCGGCTCCTCCCGCGAGGCTCTTCATACATTATACCTTTATAAAAGGAAATAGAAAATCCATACTGGGAACGTACATTCATTCATCCCACCAGGCCAGAAATCCCTACGGCATAAACAGCGATGGCGGCGACCTTTACCATCGTATTTCACGACCTCTGCGCCATCCACGTAACGTGTTGGTCTTGTCCTTGGAATAGATCTGTCAATCAATCATAGAGCATAGTATAATTGCTTGGGGTGGAGCGACTATATCTGCAATTAATCCAATAATAGCAGCTCAAAAAATTATATTAAAAGTTATCCTCAAATCTCCAATCACAACGAGCACTGACGAAATTTTTGATAAATTCGATGTCTTTGATATTAGACAAATATATGATAATACTACTCTCAAATACAAACAGACACATTTTAAAACAACTCAAAACATAATTTCCACACGAACAAATACAAATAATCTACAAACCCCAAGAGCACATACTACATTTGGTCAAAGGAACTTTTGGACCTAAACTATTTAATATAATGCTAAAAGACTTAAATCAATTGAATCGTCCCAAGAACATGAAACTATATATTAAAATTTGGATTCGTAATATGGGTAGAGCCAGTATTGGTGCATTCACCCAAACATATTGACTTATACCTATTTTAATTATTGCTATAAAGTGATCCAAAAATTAAGACCATTTTAAAATTGTTCTTCATATATACCTTTTATACAGTAATAAATGTAATTCTATCTACTTGTAATTCTAATTAATTGAATAATTGTTTGTAAACAATGCCCGTCTCGAGACAGAATTTCTCTAGTGAGACGGGCACAGTCCAAATAGATTTTTAGATAGTATTATATAGTTACTAATAAAATAAAATAGATGACTGCTTCGGAATAGTAAGAAGACAAATTGAAAGTAAACGCAACATTGTCGGCTTCTATGCTATTGGTTTTGATCTACTTTCAACTATGTGAGATGATGTGAAGGATGAATGAACACCCGGGTTAATTGATGGCTTCTTGGTGGTGGTTCTCTGCGTGCTTTGGAGACTTAGACAGACTCCACACTCTGCGGTGGACCTCTGGAATGGTCTCAACGCTGCCGCTTGGTAAAAACCGTAAAATAAAGTATGATCAAGGGCGAGCTTTCAGTTTTTCAGTTTGAAATTTGAGAAATTCTACTCGAATTACATATGCTTTCAAATGAGGCTAATAGTTAAATTCTTAAATTTTAAGTATCAGATAAATAATTTATTATTTATCGACTATAAAATACAAGTATCAAAAATAACTCGTGTCTAGAGGTTTATCTAAGTTTTTCATATTAATATTGTGGAATGAGTGTCGTGATTTGAATTATTTTATCGAAAATTAAACAATTTATCGATGTACCTAATTCATATATGATCCAATAGAGGAGAGAACAATCAATTTTTTTTATCTCTATTTTTATTTCCGTCGAATCTTTATTACTACACCACAACAGCATGAAAAAAACTGGCTACTATAACACAGACTATCTAGCAAAGTAGCCAGGACAACGCAGACAACGCGGCAACCAGAGGCGGTTTACTTCAACCTATACTATAAACTACGAGTATGTATTTAATTGCAATATAATTGAACCTTATATTTATCACGTTATATTATTATATTTTCACCTATGTTTCAACAAAAATATGAACGTCAATAAAGTCTAAATAAATAAATATATATGAATATGTTTTGAAATCAGACAAAGTACCTACATATATTTTAATGGTTTGTTAAATTAATGTTCCAAATTTAAAATAATAATCACAGCTTCAATTTATAATTTTGTGTAAAATTATCGATTTAAAACGCCACGTTGTCGTTTTGGTGATATGTCTGTTCCATAATTGCATACTATTTACGAAACAGACAGCTAGTGTTTCAAACACAACAGTGTTATATAATATATAAACTGAATATTTAATTGAGACTTACTTGAAAATAACGCACATAAAATGTGTACTTTGTATTCCCTTTAAATCAGTAAAAAAAACATCAAATAGATGAAATTTGCTACTAATGTTGTGAATAAGTTCAATATTAATTCATATTGTGGATAAAATATGCGTGAAAATGTATATTTTTCACATTTTTTACGAAAAGTATGATCGCGCGGATTCGACGTCCGCCATGTCGATTGCAATCGGCGAAATGACGTTAAAAAATTTGAGCAATTTCAATCCACAACTATACTTTTTAATATTGGAGACTCGACGTGAGTGAAATCGATCGTGATCCATAGATGTGTCGATATTTTGATATGGAAATAAACTCAGACATCACCGCTTGAAATTTGAAGGATAGACCCATGTACCCGGCGTACGATTTGAGCGAGTATTAAGTATTAATAGCATTAATACGCCCTCTTTTAATATTTTTTGACGCCATTTATGAAAATGTAGGTTTTTATTAATATCAGAAGTTATAAACTAGTTAAGTGATTGATATCGCCGTCTTCATTGTGTGATCTCGGCTGCGAATGCGGGGTGAGAAAGCGTTATACAAGGTAAGGCGAGCATTCCCGATTCCCCAAGATCACTGGTCCATCGACTGGAATCCCTACCCATCATCGACTCTTATCCTTTATATCCAGGTTTCCTTATTTCCTTACTTCTTTACCCCCCTTTCGGCGATTCTGATTTACTACAGGAAACATCATTCTCCAATCCGCAGGACGCGCAACTCGAAGATAGCGCAATTCGTTCGGTTTTCTTTACATTTTAACCGTTACACTAATTCCAAATTAATAAACTGAATATTATTTACCATAATTAAGACAGTATTGATTTTAATAGAAAGACCGTGACAATTAAATTGGTAAATACTAATTAAATGTATTAGTTGTAAAGATACACATATGAAATCAATTTTATCAAAAAAAATTTGCTGTCAAAAATACTGTCGCCATAGCATAGTTGGTAATACACCTTACCTAGATTGGAAAAGAGATCCAGGTTCGAATCCTGGTAAGTGCTACAACAATATTTTTCGATAAAATTGATTTTTATCTTTCTAATTAATACATTTAATTAGTATGCAAAACATCACAGACCTATGTTCTGAACAATTACAACTTCACCATAAAAATGTGTTCATCTTAATAATTAAAATCGTTTTTAGTGTGCCAGAAAAATGTGTAAATACGGAAAATTCATACATATATAGAATATGTTTTCTTATGGGTCCAAAGCCGAGGTTTTGAAGATAAATGTGGATTTATGAAATTTGATAGGTCATTCAAATTTAACAATTTATGACTAATAATTTTACTATTTTCTAAATATTATATTAATGAGCATATATTTTTGTAGGAGTTATTGTTGTAGAATATTATTGACTGTAATTGTATCAGATGGTTTTGTGGATGGTGAGACTAAAGCTCTTAACTATCATTTAGTCTCACGCGTGTTGGTGCATGTCGCAGTGTATATGGTGCGCGTGTGTGATTATTTATCTATCCACAACAAGGTATTCAAATAAAAGAGAACTTGCAAAAGTTGACGTTTATTTCTGAATGAATTCCAAAGGCAGGTTCGACGAGTATACAGAAATGCGCGTATGAAGTTGAATAATAAGTCGATTAAAGAATCGTCTGCGGATAAGTGGTCGCTAGCTCCTAGGGCAATGTCCGTCATGATGCATTGCATCTGCTGACTGGTCAGTTTGGTTTCGTACCCATATTGGCCATGTCTGTGGGACGCGTGCAGTATGACCATATTTTATACATATACAATGACTGGGAGTTTTTTTTACTTGTGATATTAATTAGTTTGTTTATTAGGGGATGATATTTTCGATGCACTGATATTTAAATGTCAGCGAGTAAAGGTTTTTACCCTCCCCTTAGCCAGGGGCAGTTTTGTTTTGTTCTGGAGCTATATTAGCATAAGGTTAAATGAATTTGCGGTCGTCTTGTGATTGATTTTTCTTCAAATGCCATGGATAATTAATTAACCACAGTTTGTATGTGAATTCGTTATCGTGAACCTTCGCATAATATTAATAAGTAATTTAATACATCATTTGATTGCTGAAGGGTGGTAATTAACATCAATATTGTGGAGATAATATCTGAAAACAAACACAAGATAAATTAAATTGGTAGTTTAATACTTGAGATACTTAAATGAGATTGATGGTAATTAAACAGAACGCAAGTAAGACTATTTCCAGTAAAGCTATGTAATTTTGTTAAACGTAACGAAGAAGAATTGGACTAATCTAACAAATATATGGAGAAATCAGTCTTTGGGGAATGATATTATGTAATATTTAATATGATGGTACGATACGTTATGAGATATCAGAATATTATGTGTAAGTACCTCTAAATAAATTTACACGTATAATCGATGTTTATTGATACTTGAAATACGGTTATATAAACAGTAAGTGTTCTACAACGTGTCCCCTGATGGTATGGTGCGTTCAATTATTGTCTATTTTTCGGTCGGTACCGGCGTGATAAACGATAGACCTCTAGGTGACATCTCTGGTGTTATCCATGGAAATCGACATTGAAAAAAAAGGTATGGAATATGTTGGATGCCTTCGAGATGACCGCAAGGCGCACAAATGCTTTCATCCTCCAGGAGTTGTAGCAGATAATACGCGGATAATTTTTTTTTACAAACTTTTGACATGGTTGCAGAAAATACTATGAGAGTCTAAAAAACCTCGTGGTCATAGGAACAGTTGAGAAAAGCAAGCAAAAGAACGATGCGAGATAGATGCTGTTTACGTACATTCTTATTCCTTTGAATGGTACCCCTGGTTTTATGTTGTTGGTATGATTGGTTTATATAGTGTGAAGATCGCCGCTTTCTGCGTCCAGTGAAAATAGTTATCAAATCACCGTTGGAGCAGTTTTATAATTGTAATCGGTACTTCGCCAGATAAGGACCTATTAATCGGCTCCGGTATTTAATTATTTCGTAATACTAGGTTAGTGGTGATTTTTCTACCTGCATTGTCTTTCAATATTATCAATAGGAAACACGGGAATAACAAGTAATCGAAGGAATTTACTAGAACAGATACCTAAACAAAGGAGTTAACCGAGTCTTCTTTGATTGCTGCGATCAACATGACTTAAAACCGAGAGGGATGGAAACAGATCGATTAAGGCAGACTCATCGCTTACTTAGGAGCGTTTATAAGCAAAAGCTTCCATATAGCCTTGCTCATTCGTCACTAGTTTGGCATTTATTTAATGCTACTATGACAACTGTCCAACAATGTTACACACATAGTGGCAGGGCAGTGCCGCACAGCTGTCAACACAAAATTGCTCTCATACACCCCGAAAACTTCCATTTTATTATGGTATAAACAAATAAATAAATTTCGTGACAGCAATGTAACTCGCAATCAAAACACCACTGCCGGCAGATTAAAGTAAAAACTACAAAAATATCACAAATGATAGATAATAAAAACATAATTAAAAATAAAAAAACGCACTGGGAGACCCTATCAAACCCTGCGGACATCCCAAGTCAGTATCTATATGTTGAGACTGGTCCAATATTTCCATGCTAACAACAACTAACCCCAAGTAATAAATCATGGACACAACAGAAGACAAGACCAGTTCCGAGAGCAACAATGACATTTTATCAAAGATTCTACATGTTCTTAGCTCCGAAACTGTACAACACACTCAGCGCCAACTGAAATACGTTCACTTCCAATAAGATTACACAAATATGAACCCAATATATGATCCAATTGGGTAGAGATCGATCAGAAGCATGGCTATCCAACATTCTAACATAATCATTATACAGTGTCTACACTAATAATTCACTAGATCTACGACATTCTCACTAAATTTTTTTCTCTATTTTTATTTTTATTTCCGTCGAATCTTAATCTTTCTTAAATTAAATTGAAAAAAAACTGGCTACTTTAACACAGACGGCAGTCTAGCAAAATAGCCAGGATAATACTGTATATGTCAGAGGTGGAGACTACTCCATCCCACACAATAAGCTACGAGTATTATACTTAATTGCAATAAAATTGTAACTTATAATATAATATATTCACCTCTGTTACAATAAAAAACGTGTATATCAGTAAGTCTAATAAATAAATAAATATCCCTTGAGATGCTGATCCCACCATAGCTGAAAACCACGGAACGACCCGGGGGTCGTATTGGAGACCTACCTCCCGTATACCTCGGGAGGTAGGTCTCGTATTATGCACCAATACTTCTGCACCTAGGGAAGGAAGCGCTTTATTGATAACACCCTATATTAAATTATAATTAAATTTCATTCCGTACAACCCCAGCAAGAGTCTGCAAGTGTTATATAAAATTTAATATTTCATTCCATTTTAAAATAAATTGTTGTAGTAGCCAGCAGTTTCTATTTTATAATTTAAAGTACATTAACAGTTCAATAACACAATACATAAAAAAATATGGAGCGTATTATAATTCAAAATAAAATCATTAATCCTGGCCGTATAATGAAATTATTCTACAGCCATGCAATCCGACTAGTACCCACCAAACCAGACAGCAATACTTCGCGCTGCAACCGATCCGAGGGAGGCTGGAACCGATCACTCTTCTCGGAATCATCTGCTCGCACCTCGTGTAGCAAGTGTAACTTATACTTTGTAATATAATAATCAGTGTAAATTCAATCGCTAAATAAACGCTAACCAGTTTCATCGCCATAATCTACTCGCTCTATCATAATATTTCTTAACATTTCACACACGGATATATAGATATAGGGTCCTCTATTCTCACCTTACAAATTCTTCTGACAAATAATAAAATGCTCATCACGTATGCTTACTATAATAAAAGTATCCACTGCAGCCTGTAGATACTACAGTGCATTAAAAATAAATACAGTAATAAATAAATACAATACACATTAAAATTATATTACAATACATGTATGGACAAATTAAAATGAAAAATACATGAATGCATAAAATCATAATAAACATACAGAAACATAAACATAGATATAAAAAAAAAATATATATAGCATCAATATACTCTCATACAAAAGTAGTTTGTATCTTAGTAATAAATTTGATAATATTATACAATCTATATACGCGCGAAATTGGATTGAAGAACGCTGAGGTAAGTATCTAGTCTGAATGTTTCATGCTTTCTCAATGATCTAGTATTTGTGTGAACAAATTTGACAGCTGTCAGTTGATTTGTGCTCGGTTTGGTTTGCCATTACACCAGAGCAGTGCTTGCAAATTGCGCAAATTTATTCGTTTTCGCATCATGTATTCTCTAATTGATAACACGAATCCGCAGAGATGTTGTACAGTGTGCTGCACCGAAGAAGCTGTTGCTGTAGTGGAGCTTAGTATTGAGGAGGACCCGAGTGAGTCAATTCGCCATCGTACACAGCAATAGATCCACGATTACTGACTTTTTCGTTCCCTAATTGAACGACATTAATGTGGAGATCTGTGGTTTCAACAAGACGGCGCGACATGCCACACAGCGCGCCGCAAAATCAATTTATTAAAGGAAACATTCGATGAGCGCATAATTTCGCGTAATAATAATAATAATGTGTTTATTCCACCGTGATCAGGCTTTTTTTTTTAAACCTGATTCGCCGTAAAGATAATACATATTATGTTATTCATTAAAGGTTATGAAATAAGTTTGGTACAAAAAAGAAAACCAAGGAAAATATTAATAAATACAAAAAAATAAAAAAATTTCGTGTGATTTATTTGGATTATTTTCTGTGGGAATATGTGAAGTCTATGCTGATAAATCAGAAACGATGAACAATTTGGAAGCCAATATTGTTGTTATACGATATACGATAAAAAGTGGTCAAAAATGTGAGCGAAATCATATTATATAAATATATTATCATTTTAAAGTTCTATACCTTATAAAAAAACACCCTTTACAATGTAAACCATAATAATAGTTGCGCTACAATAGCGAGGCTATCTCTCTTTAGTGAGTAAATTTATCGGAATATTCCAGAACCTATGACAACAAATAATGCAATCAGAACAGGGGCGGTATTTGGCTCCCGGCTGTAGAGACCGCTATTATACAAAGTAACCGTTATTTGACAATGGGTAAATTTCATTTCACTATCGTCCTATGAAATTTTCGATTAGATAATAATAAATAATAATTGAATCTGACAATTAATTTGATGAAATGTGTGTCTATCACGTGACGTAACATTTTAAGGGCCGGTTGTATAATCAGTAGTTACTTTTTACTATATTGAAAAATTATTGATTGTTTGATCGTTAGTAAAAAATATTCACTTCTCGAAAGTACATAGTAAATTCATTTTATTCTGCGATATCCGATAGTAAAAACGAGAATCGATAGTTAAATATGGTGGACTTTTCACAGCTGTTCCAAAAGTCATCTGACACATTGATAATTAGAAAGTTGCAGTATAGGACAATGAATCATTCAATATCCCGCTATTTTAGTGATGAGAGTTCGTCCGATGGTCTCGTTGTTAAACATATCATACTGTCACCACCAAAGTGACAGACATCGAACGCCTAGGCGAAAAAATCCGGGTCCTGCGTTGCCCTCATAGTAGACTCTAGGGTATATCCAGTCAAATGCAACGCATTTATCTACCTGGTTATGTAAATGCCTTCGATAGCTGGTTCCCAAGTTTCCGATTGATAATAAGGACACATGTGATATATGAACACTTTTCACAGCTGTTCCAAAAGTCATCTGTCACATTAAAAGTTGTAGTATACGACAACTAAACATTCAAATGATGATGATTTCGTTGTTTAATATACATTATAACACAAAATATGAAAAAAAATTCACTACCAAACTAACTTACCATCACTCTGTTCTCAGGCAGAGAGGATACAGCGCCACACTCTTCTGTCCTGACTCACAGTTCTCGCCTCATGCACATTCATACAAACTCGCCGATTATTGAGGTTTCTAACATGACCATCCTCCAGTATCTGGTTTGCCTGGTCGTTCCAAGACTTCCGCGGACGTCCTCTATTTCTGGTACCATCAACACTTCATATATCTTTCTTACCATTCTCTCCTCATTCATTCGTTCCATAAGACCAAACCACGTAAGTGATCCTTTCCTAATCTTTCTCACTATACTAAGAATAGCTATACATTCTTTTCTTATTTTTCATTATTTACTCTGTCATAAATGGATCTGCCACACATACGCCTAAACGATCTCATTTCCACTGCGTTCAGTCTACTTTCATTCCTCTTTTGCCAGGCCCAGACCTCACTTCCATACATTAGTATTGGTACCAGGACTACATTGTGTACCGATAGTTTTGCCTCGGTTGACAAGTTCCCATTAGCTATAATTTCACTAGTAAAGTGACAGATATCGAACGCCTAGGCGAAAAAATCCATAAATAATGCATGAAATAAAGCATATTTCTTGATTATTTGTCACACCTATAGACGTCTCCATCTACTCTTCGACAATATTAAATTTGATTTATCAACAATTTGCAAAGGATTTTTACTACGGGCGTTAGTAAAAAGTTACCATAGTAAAAACTTACTACTGATTACGCAACCAGGCCTAAGAATTTTCAATTAGTTCACCTGTTTTTTATGCTTGTTTACAGAGACAACAGGAGACAAAACTCTGATGACAGATAAATCTCCACCACATATTTTTCTTTCACAAGTGCGTATTTCCGCTTCATCGACTCAACACCTACGTGTGATGTATTTGGCTCTTGGCGCTATCGGGCGCCACTAGGTCAATAAAGAAATTTTACCTGTCAAAAATATTTTATGTTCCCTTTCTACATTCGCCAGTATACCGTGATCAATCATTTAACTTCGCAACACAGACTGTGGATGCTTTGACTAGAGTTATTTACCCCAAGCAATTGGAAACAATGTCATATACTTGGTAGGTAAGCGTTCTCATCTGACGAGTTTAGGCATGTACCATATTTAATTTATTATATCTATATTTTTTAAAGTATGTATACTGATCCAACTATTTTATTGGATCACTCTTATGGTGTGTATACACATGTGTTGTTTATCGAGATGTGTTTCCGAGACGAGACTCATCCATGTGTATGCATCTTTAGACCACAGATCAAATAACAAAAAAACGTAAGAAATTCATTTTGTAGAAAATATTTCTTCCAAAGATTTACGTTCTTTGGTGAGTGTGGAGAGAGAAAGAAAGAAAGAGAGAGAGAGAGAGAGAGAGAGAGAGAGAGAGAGAGAGAGAAAATACAGTTGAGTCAACACTACCTTTACACACGCTGGTGTTGGTTGAGCTCAGAACAAAATGACAATTGGTGCGTACTGACCTTTGGCGCTAAATCTCCGAAATGAGAGACAGAATCCATACGGACGTACCCTTGGATTAAGATGCGATGTAAAGTAAAAAATAGATAAATTATATTACGTGAGAACACAACGCAAACTAACGAAATGGGGATTATGCTAATTCGTTTATTTTGTCGCTTTGCTGCGTTTGTCTTCCTCATGACTGGGTATTTGTTAGAGTTCTTGCCCTTTCCAGAACTGACTATTTTTGTCGACATTTCTCCATCATTTATATAGTTCAAAGTCAGCGGGTGACCTTGCTCTCCCTCCGTGACCTTCTGATAATACTAACCGCAAGACGCTTCTTCAATATATCACATTAACGTCAGTGATCGATCTTTATGATTCATGGATCACCGATCACCGTCTCGCGCGCACGTGAACGCGTAAATATAATGATTCCTGTCTATTACCTATCAACTATCTCTTCCTCCTATACCCAGAACACGACCATTTTTTATGTTCTTTGTCGATTTCGTCCAGTTAAATGTTGAAGTTTGAACTGACAATTATCGTTTACCAATGGTACGGGTAGGCTGTGAAAATTACGTGAATTATCTTTGTGCCATGTGGGAATGATAAATTGATGGAGAGTGTACTGCGTGTTCGGTTTCTCGCTACCGTGCATGCCGATTAGTACATCTTGATATTGTGCTTGTTGTGTTACACTTCGCACCATCAACAAAGTGTGAATTAAAGAATACGAAACACACAACGAAATGTGGTTTTCTGGAGTCAGAAGATCTAGTGGAAGAATAAAATCTAAATACCTAAAAGAGCATTTCACAGGTGGTTTGTGTTTCTTCCTGGTATTCTGGTTGATTCTTTAATCTCCCTGTCCGCTATTCCTGTTTATCTTCTAAATTCCTTCCACCCTTTCTACATATCGTATTTTCCCCACGCCTTCATCCATTCAGATAAACCTCTCTATATTCTAGTTGAATTTGAGTTGCGTTCCTTTATTCGCCTACCACTTAGCGTCACAATTTTTTTCTGCAAGGTTTAGTTTGATACAATACTAAGAAAAGTCAAGAAACATTCTTGTAATTAGAGAATAAGGGGTTTATAGTTTCACTTAATTTATATAAAATATGTGGTAAGCATGGACACAGCCGCCATCTATCGGTAAGTAAGAGAAGCGCGTACCGATCAAGCAGGTCAAAAGATGCAAGGGCACCGTTCGCGGTTAGAGGTTAGAGGAGAGTTTCCGGCCTTTAGCTCCGTTAGGGTCCAGTGATCACTCTCTCGCCACACACACAACAGTACGGAAGCATTCAGGATAACCTTTTAGAACCGGAGTCTGCTGCATTACTGCAATGCAGCACGGCTTGGATTAGTTGTAGAGGAATTCTAAACTGGCGGCAAATAAATTGGATCGATATGAGAGTCACCATTCACTTGTACCTTACTAGGTATATTGTTATATAAGTGAATTGTTATTGTTATATGTTTCCACCCCTATACCATATACTTCAGAGCACGATCTTTTATGTGCGATCTATAACTTATGAACTGTCAAGAAGTATGAACGTTCTGCTATATGCTCGTTCACTGGTCTAACTTGTACAGTTACTGTTGGTACTGTATATCTCGGCTTTCTCGCGACGCGTGCCGAAACTACACTTGTATTCAGAGTCCTTCGTGTGAATCAGCGAAGTTGTTCCTGAAGTTCAGAAGTTCAAAAGAGCTATGACTACAGCGGAGAAAATCCAGGTAAGTCGTGCTTCTTGGTTGGTCTTCAAGACTTTATAGTTATGCCCCTGTATCAAATTTCTACGACCCTTTTTACATCCCGTTTCCCCGCTCCTCAAAGAGTTATTAATTAATAAAGGTAAGAACAATGAACTGGAAATAAATGTAAATGCTTTGTAATTATAATTGGGATATAACAGGTCCTAAAACAATTCCAGGAAAGCGATGGAGCCATTCTCTCTCTCTTTGCTTGATGGCCAACATGCATTTTATATGCCTCTTAAATCAACTTTAGTTAATCCTATCTGACACCAAGTTATACGGTACCCATTTAAACTATTTGTCCTTCTGTCTAGAACGATCAATAACTACAACGAGATCTCATATATTAACCCTAACCTATATTATTCATGAGACAGATACATTTTATACATTTATAGACTTACGAGTGGGAAACGTAAAGAATCAGTTCTGACGAATAATACTGATGTTGACATAAGTTAATTAAATGTATAAATTAGAAATATATATATTTAATATCAATTATTCCAAAAAAATATTTTAGTTACCACTGGGATTCGAACCTGGATCTTTTGCTATCCGGGAGAATGCATTACCGGTTGCACCATGCCAATCGAATAAGTTGACGACAAATTTTCTAACTTATATATTGCAGCGCTTTTAAATTGATACATCTGTTATTCCATTTTTAAAAAGCTATCATCTTTATATTGCGACAAATCTCAAATGTGTTCTTCTTAAAAACAAAAAAATATAGCTGAATATTTGGTCACCAAATATAGATCCTAATAAAAAATTCTATTTATACGGATGGGCAGCCCAAATGAGAGAACCGAGTGAGAGTAGCCGATAATCGTAATATCTGTAATTAAAGCGACACGTTTTGCGAATACCAGAAGAATGACTGGTGAAAATAGATCCTGTGGACTGTATCGATTCAAATTACTGTTTAGTTGACGTAACCTGAATTGGGGCAAAAAAGGAACAATGCCATATGGATCTGGCCTACCTTGATCTCAGTCTTGGGTTGGACGGAAATTTACACCTCCAGTTAACTTGCACTCCTGTGGTGAAGAACGGCAATATCACTGCGCTTCAGGATGCTGTAGAAAACCTGCATTTTCGTGGTCCGAATTTTATGCACGGCGACACTTTCGATCCATAAAAAAACATGTTGAAATGCAATTTGTGTAGACATCCGGGATTTCGGCTGGAAAAGAACAGGTATAAAAGTTGATTGGAATGACGGAATGCACATGGAGTACTCGACTTGCGTCAACAATGACTACTAAGATGTATCTTCTCGGTAACTCCGGAAGAAGGCGGCACAAAGGAATGAGTCGCCCTAGACCAAGCTGGAATTAGCAGGGTAAGAGATTGTATGAAGATTGAGCTCAGGCAACAAGACAGGGGAAGATAGAAAGCTCCTAATTGATCTAGGGTAGGGGGGCGAAGATGAGGATAAAAAAAAGATGAGGATGAGATAAGATAAACCCTTATTGAAAATTTTTTGTACATCTGAAATGAACATACAATTATATAATACACTTATTAGTTGACCGTTTTGGGATGCAGTAGACCTCTGATATATAAAGCATTGTCCTGGCTACTTTGCTAGACCACCGTCTGTGTTAGAAGCCAAATTTTTTTCGTTCTGCTGTGGTGTTATTTAATTAAAATTAAAAAGAAACAGTAAGATTTGACAGAGATATAAAAAAATAGAGACAATAAAAAAATGTTGTGAATGTAAATCAAAAGTGAATTATTAGATGTATTGTATTGTGATTAAGTTGCAATGTTGGACAGCGATGTTTCTAACTGATCTCTACCCAATTGAATCATATACTGGGTCCAAATTTGTTCTATTTTTTTAAGTGAAGTTAGTTAGATATGTAGGAATTGGTGTTGTGTGTTGAAGTTATTCAAACTATGATTGACTCGAGATTGTGTCAGAAGTTTAAGATGCTGTGAGACAGAAGCTCCTAACATATTTTTGTCTCACGCCTCTTTTGTGTCACACTTTAGGGTGTTTGTTGTTACTAGAGCAGGAAATATAAATGAAAGAGCACTTATAATGTTTCATTTATTGAGGTGATGAATTAATACAATTCAAATGCGCGGTTAAACTTTGGAGTGGAGATGGGGTTGAATTGCGGTGTTGGCGACAGGACGGCCTGCGAAGAAGTGAAGTTAGTTGTTTGAGCAGTATCTGTCTATGGTGCTAGTGGTTTATTTGCGTCTGCTTGATAGGTGAGCCCTTACGCGGCCATGTCTACGGGCGCGTACAGGAACACCACTGACAAGTGTGTTGTACAGTTTCGGAGCGAAAAATACGTAGAAACGTTAAAAGAATGTCGGTGTTGCTTTCGGAACTGGTGTGTAGATGTTTATTCGATGTATTGTGCTGTGACTATGATTTATTGCTAGAGATGTGTTATTGTTTGAATGATTGTACTAGTACTAATATATAAATTAGTCTGACGGATATTTAAAGGAGTATAAATAATGAATTACCACTATCGACCAACTGTTCACACATTCCCATTAGAAATCCGTTATAATTTATCGTATCGATAACTGTTCATCTCGGGACAGCGGCTAATGAAAATATACATATTATTCAGAGAGGCAAGTCGTTTGATCTCGATGCCGAGTAGACTGAAAGATTAAGTAATTAAATATACTTGAAAGTCTTTGGGTAAGTCAATAAAGGAGAATGTATCGTACCCAGCTCCGTTCTGTGGCGAGCCACTTTCCGCAAGAATTGCTTCTGCCGCGCCAATCTGCATTCTTGTGGTAATTAGATGAAGGATTAAATAATAATCGTGGCTTTGAAAGCGAGTATGTTGGTTTGATAATTCCGTAATAATCTTTGTTTATCTTGCTTATATAATGATGATAGGATAACTTGTGGACATTTGCGCGGATGTGGAGTGATTTACCGACCTCTGTGTTTATTTTATCTTGCAGTGGAGTGGTTTATGGTGAAAAACTGAATAGGATGGTGAGTGCGATAACGGCAGCAAGACGAGAAATTCGTATTACGCCATGACAGTAAAAGTCAGAATAGATAAGAGTTCGCCAGAGTGAACCGTATCACCAACACTCTTCAAATAACTACTTATAAAACTAAATTGGCAAGACAAAGGTATTAATATAGATGAAATAAAGGTTAACATCATTATCGTCGCGTCCAACAGAAACTAACAATAGATGCTCCACTATCTATGTAATCATATAAACAGCAGAAATTAAGTACAATGAATAATTCATTAACATTAACATCGCATCCAGCAGAGTATTAAAATAAAAGATGCTCAAGACTCAAGGAGGCGATCACTGCATTTAGCAAAAATTATAATAACTACAATAGATGCTCCATGGTCTGTGATTATTAGCGTAGCATTCAGCAGATAATAACCGCAATAGATGCTCAAAGACATAATCGTTATCATCACATCCAGCAGAGAATTACAATATGTATATGTTTAAGGCTCAAGGAGGTGATCATTACATCCAGCATAAAATAGGTACAATAGATGCTCAAAAGTTTATGATTGTTATTATCCTATTCAGTAGATATTAACTACAACAGATGCTCCAAGATCTGTGATTATTATCGTCGATTCAGCAGAGAATAACTACAGTAGATGCTCAAAGGTATGATCGTTATCATCGCATCCAGCAGAGAATTACAACAATATATGTTTAAGGCTCAACGAGGTGATCATTGCATCAAGTAGAAAATGATTGTTATTATCCTATCCAGTAAATATTAACTACAACAGATGCTCCAAAATCTTGTGAATGCGAATTCACATTCAGCAGAGAATAACGACAATAGATGCTTAAACGTATAATCGTTATCATCGCATCCAGCAGAGAATTACAACAATGTATGTTTAAGGCTCAACAAGGTGATCATTGTATCAAGTAGAAAATGATTGTTATTATCTAGTAAATATTAATTACAACAGATGCTTCAAAATCTGTGATATTCGCATTACATCGCATTCAGCAGAGATTAAAGACAACAGATGCTCAAACGTATAATCGTTATCATCGCATCCAGCGAAAATTATAATAATATATGTTTAAACGCATCTGTTGGTCTGTTTAATACTTTAGTTGCGTAGGTAATGAACATTTAAAATAACCCAAGACACAAGGCGAGGGGCTAAATTTTTTTTAGCAGTTAACTAGTGATATATAAATACCCGAATGTGCAATGTCGGGTCAGCATGAGTCAAGATTCTTCTACCAAACTTTTATTTCTATCGACATTATATATTTTTTAGAAATATTAATATATGAACAAGATCTTTAAGTTAAAATATATACCCATTTCTTTATTATTACAAGTAACGTACCAGTTACAACGTAATTAAAGAATTTAGATAATATTTCAAACATTTAATTTTACATCTTCATTATTAAGTAGAACACATTCTTATTGTGAAGATGTAATTATTTAGAACATATATCTGTAATATTTATGTTTATATGTATATCTTTCTAATTAGTACATTTAATTAGTATTTAAAATATCACAGACCCATATTCTATGTATTGTGTGTCCAATCTATGTGTCCAAAATTTTATAAAAATGAATTGTTAATTCTGGCATATCCTATCGGACTACTCAAAGGTATTTGAAATTCCGTAAAAACAATGTAGATTGTTTAAGCCACCAAAAATATTAATTATTATTAAGGAGAACACATTCTTATTGTGAAGTTGTAATTATTCAAAACATAGGTCTGTGATATTTTAAATACTAATTAAATGCATTAACAATGGAACGACAGATGTATTAATTTAAAAAGAGTAACATATGGGTTCAAAAATTTGTCATCAAAAGTACTGTCTACTGTAGCGTGGTCGGTTAATATACCTTCCCCGGATTGGAAAGAGAACAAGGTTCAAATACTGATAGCAACCACAATATTTTTTGAAAAAATTGATATTAAATATATATCTTTCTAATTTATACATTTAATTAGTATTTAAAACATCTTTTTTAATTTGAAATGACGTCTGAAATCATTATTTCAGACGTTATTTCAAGTTAAACGATTCCACTGTGCGACATACGAGAACGGTTCGTGCACAATATAAAATGAAAAAAAAAAACAACGTTTGTCGATCCACGAAACTCTTCGTTTTTTCTTACATTAGTGGAAGGGAAATTGCATTCAATTTCCATTCTTTCTAAATCCGAAAGTGAGCGAAATAATGGTGAATATTTTCACTAAACCCTAAAAATCCAGATTTTCACTAAGTTTCACATTTACATATTGATGCTAATGTTGTATCGCACAACAGTGCTCATATTATTTTTGCAGCAGCTACGAGAATTGAAATGCTAGTTCATCTCCTGTAATATTTATATTACTTATTCTCCGGTAATGGCTCCATTACCGATACACTGCAGCACCCTATATGTGAAATAAACAACGAACGGTCTGATCTATCAGTGCTGTTTTATTTCGTAGTGCACTGCACGTTGCTTTTATATTTTTTACAGTAGTGAAGCATGTTTGTTCGAATTACAAATGAATTAATCAAATCCCTTCCGGCGCTAGTCACAAGGATTCGATTTTGTCTCTGTAAAAACAGAATTTATAATACGTGTATGCACACTTACGTAACTTGATTTTTTACTTTTTTATCCTAGTTTTATCTAAGAATATAAATGGTGAATTATAAACAAGAATTACAGAGTCTAGAAAATATAATATACTAAAATAATAATTTAATATATTAATTAGAAAAATATACACATAAAATCAATTTTGTCGAAAAATATTTTTGTTGCGCCACCGGAATTCGAACCTGGATCTCTTTCCGAACCGGGGAAGGTGCATCATCCAACTATGCTACAGCGACAATATTTTTAGCGAAAAATTTTCGAACGTGTGTGTTACCTTTTTTGATATTAATACATTTAATCGACTAGTGGTATACGATAGAGTCCTTGTACCGACACTGACGTATGGAAGTGGCAAAAGATGAACGAAATATGGTACGGAATATGACGATACTGTAGATTCGAGCAGATAGCGTCAAATAGTTTTGGCAGTGGTGTTACCATTATCATAACGACTATGGGCCGGTTGTGTGATCGGTAGTAACTTTTTACTAACGCCCGTAGTAAATATCCTTTGCGGGTTGTTGATACACCAGATTTACTACTGTCAAAGCATAGATGGAGATGTCTATAGGCGTGACAAATAATCATTAATTTTTTTCGTATTATATGCTAATGTATATTAAACAACGAGATCATCATCCAACGATCTATCACAAAAATAATGGGATACTAAAAGATTAATGGTCACATACTGCAGTTTTAAAAGTATCAATGTGTCAAATGACTTTTGGAACAGCTGCAAAAATCCGACATATTTAATTATCGATTCTCGTTTTTACTATCGGATATCGGAGAGTAAAATGAGTTTACCAAAAAAATTTTCGTAATTTTCTTACTATTATAAAAAGTTACTACTGATCATACAACCGGCCCTAAGACTGCTCTGCTAATGGACCTTATCCACGTAATGAAACACGAGAAGAAGTCTTAGTAAAGTAAAATTAGTTGAGTATGATATATATATATATATATCATGATTGTACCTAGGAGTTCTGTGTCGAGATAACAAGAGAAAAAATTCACACAAATTTCATGGGTTTTTTCTGTCCCCAGTCCCGGGATTTGAGACTCTTTTCTAGATGTTATTAATTTAAAAAAAGTTATTTCAGTTAATTTCATCTTACCATTGTCATACAGTAGGTAGTGGTGCAACGACGATCGGTGCATGTGTAAAAATAAATTGACATCTACCGACGCGAGCAGGCGCGGCCGGTAGAGCGAGGTCGGAGGAAGGAGAGGGACTTGGTGGCGAGCGCCCGTGCTAGCGAGCGTGTTGAGGCGGACACCAGGCGGCGCTCCGCCGAGATCTGAGTATTGGTGTAAAAGATTGAGAAATGGCGACAAATAAGACTGAATTTTATAATCACGGAAGAACAAGAGATATTTGGGCCTTGTTCTGCCCGTGAATATCTATGAAGGAAGGACTCTCCGCGGGTACAAGAGGGAGGCTGCGAGCGAGCATGGAAGCGAGGCAAGCACCGTCCACGCTTTGACGTCAATATTGGTCCACTGGAAACCTCCAGAAGACGAGATGATGCCTTGGTACGACCACGGAAAGATCGGCGTGTAACAAAAATTTTCCCTGTTAAGTGAATAAAGTGTAAATAATGTGACTAAAGTGTTATTATTGTCTGAGACCTCCCCCACACTTCTGAGATAGGCATTCTGACACCAACCCTTATGTACCCACAGACTGAGTTTAGCTGGTGGCGTTGTGCGCCGGATTCCATCTGCGGATGAAGGCCACGGCGTGACAATGGTTTTGTCGGTTTGTTCAAGCAGGGAATTATGTTTCTTTGTAAAATGTGATAAAAAATAAATTCCTGTCATATTTTGAAACAATAATTGAGGAGAGATGAAATTATTTGAAAAACGAATAATTCCGATGTGTTTCTTTATTAATTGTTATTTATTAAAATACTAATTAAATGTATTAATTAGAAATCTATACATATAAAATCATTTTTATAGAAAAATATTGTTGTTGCGCTACCGGGATTCGAACCTGTTACACTAAATTACTTAAATTGTTACACTTTTCAAATTAATGCATATAGGTTCGAAAATTTGTCGTCAAAAGTATTGTCGCTGTAGCATAGTCGGATAATGTACCTTCCTTGGCTTAGAAAGAGATCCAGGTTCGAATTCCGGTAGAGCAACAGCAATATATTTTGATCAGATTGATTTTATATGCAAATCTTTCTAATTAATGCATTTAATTAGTATTTAAAATATCATAAATAAAGTACAACTTCGTAATACTAATCTGTTCGTCTTAATAATGTTATTTTTTTGATTTTATTAAATTGTTGGTATTTTATAATTTTTATAAATATGAGTATGTATTTTTATATTCAATAATAATGTAAAAAAAACTATAAACACATTAAATCAAAAAATATTTCTTCAAACAGTTTTTTGTTAGATAATATATCAAATAAAAATATTTGTATTAATAAATTAATATAAACGTGTTTTTTGACCATGTGAATCATATATATTAAAGTTATAAGCCCTATTTCGTGGTGTTTGCAAAAAATCACGCGGCCAACTCCGTCACACCGCGCGATCGCTTTTTAGGGGCTTTCCCGCCAGATATTTGGAAATTTTTTTTTTTTGCCAGACGGCCGAAGGCCGACGAAAACTTTTCGCCATAGACACTTTTCGTCTACCGCCACTCCTCGATTTACGGCGACCGTTTCCGTTCGGCCGATTTCTAGCTGTTTTTCATTTTTATTTAGCCTAAATCGCGCGTTTTCGCTCGCCGCTCCGCCATTTTGAGAGCCAAAATTATTTTTATACATTTCGGCGACGGCCCGCGGCCGACCGCATCGCCGGGCGTACTTTATAAATTTTTCCCGCTTTTAGTTTTTTCGCAAAACTCGAAAAAGTGAATTTCGTTTTTTTCACTTTTCCTCCGCCGCTCGGAGAGATATATTTTTTTTTTACCACTCAATTTGCGGGAAACGATCGCCCGGAATTTATTAGCGAGTATGCAGACTCCCATCTCTTCATTTGGATCTTTAAAATGTAAAAAAACATTTTTTTTTTTTTGAAAAACGCACGGACCTACCTAGATGCGCCGAAAATGCGAAAAAACTGACACTTTATGCCCCGTTAACTGAAATATCACGACCGCGCGAAACAAATGAAATACGTTTTTTTCCAGAATGACAGCGAAACATTGACAAACTTTACGATTTATAAAAAATGTCGATTTTCACATGAAAAAATGTACATTTTTTTATTAGAAAAGCGTCTCTATACACTATTCGGTACTAGCGGTACATGAGAAAACCCCTTATTTATGTAAAAATCTTTGCGTTTATGCTCCCTGAAGGATAATATATACCCGATACGAATTAAAAATAGTATTTTTAATAAATTATGTTTAAATATTATATCATGTCCATGTAAAAATGTCCATTTTCACGTGAGAAATGAAACATTTGAAAATTATTTCTACACTCTATGTAACATTGAGCTTATTAAATAAATATTGTAATAATACAGGTAACGGTTCATTCGACCACCTTGAGGCGAAATATGTGACGAATCCGAATTAAAAAGAGTATTTTTATTTAAATATGTACATTGACATTTTACGACATTTTAATTAATAAATGTTTTAAATGAAATTTAATAATTAATTTGTGCGCATTTTTTACAAATTTGACATACAGATGTCGCTATACATGCATTTTCAGAAAAATAAATATATTAAATAATTTTGGTATGGTAAATATGATTACAGATTATGAGATTTTCTACTATTAATATTTTTCTAATAAATATAATTTATTTTCCACAAAAGGGTGAGGAATATTTTAAATGTTTTTAATTTCATTTTAATCAAAAATGTCAATTTTCACGTGAGAAATAAAACATTTGAAAATTGTCTCTACACTCTATTGTACATTAGGCTTATTAAATAAATATTGAAATAATACAGGTAACGGTTCATTCGACCACCTTGAAGCGAAATATGTGACGAATCCGAATTAAAAAGAGTATTTTTATTTAAATATGTACATTGACATTTTGCTTTTTTCTCTAGGTTATCTTTACCGCCGAATAAAACGATTTTTCGGTAGAAATGTATTTATTTTATTAAAGAAAATTACTTTTTTAAATTTATGGCGTCTTATAGCCTTTTCAGAATATTAATAAATGTTATAGATAATAAACGAAATTTAATAATTAATTTGCCGCGTATCCATGTGCATTTTTTACAAATTTGACAACAGATGTCACTAACCATGCCTTTTCAGAAAAATAAATATATTAAATAATTTTGGTATGGAAAATATGTTTACAGATTATGAGATTTTCTACTATTAATATTTTTCTAATAAATATAATTTATTTTCCACAAAAGGGTGAGGAATATTTTAAATGTTTTTTTTTTATGTAAGCAATTTTTTTAAGTATTAGATTTTTTTAGTACAACTTATTTTACAGAGATGTCACTAAACATCCCGTTTCAGAAAAAAAAATATATTAAATAATTTTGGTAAGGAAAATATGTTTACAGATTATGAGATTTTCTACTATTAATATTTTTCTAATAAATATAATTTATTTTCCACAAAAGGGTGAGGAATATTTTAAATGTTTTTTTTTTTATGTAAACAATTTTTTTAAGTATAAGATTTTTTTAGTACAACTTATTTTACAGAGATGTCGCCATACATACCGTTTGAGCCAATATTTAAAATAAATAGTAAGGCAAACATGTTTTTACAATATACTGAACAAAAAACTTAATAAATATAATTTAGTTTCCTCAAAAAGGTGGAGAATATTTTTTAATGTTAAAAAATACACGATAAAATATTTACGAATTTTAAATGTTTTTTTTTATGTAAACAATTTTTTTTAAGTGAAGAGCGCGAGATGCGTTTTAAATATATAGAAATTTAATACGGATAAAAAATTTCATTTACAAATTGAAATTTTTCGCGATGTTTTTTTTGTTATTTAAACTTTTATCGATAAGAGGTGGAGGTAGGCAGAAGGATAGAGCGCCATACTCTTCTATCCTGACACACAATTCTCGCTTCATTCACACTCATACATCTTCTTATACGAGCTAACCGATTGTCGAGGCTTCTAACAGAACCATCCTCCGTTAACTGGTTTACCTGATCGTGCCAAGTCTTCCACGGACGTCCTCTATTTCAGGTGTCATAAACACTCGATTAATCCAACAGTATCAACTGCTTACTTACTTACTTACCATCACGCCGTTTCCCCGCAAGGATAGGCAGAGAGAGGCAATAAACTTTGAAAAACACTATGAATTTGAGGATTACATTCAGGGATTAATATATTCAAACGACGAACAACAATTAATGAATTTTTACAATAAATTATATGTTTTTAAAAATAATGTTAAAAGAAATGTAGCTTTAGATAAATAGTTAATAGTCGTCTTATTCTTTAATAAATTAGGTTCAATAATTATATTTTTTATCTATTTACACGATAAAAATCAACATCATCATCATCATCATCATCGTTTAAATCGCCACCTTTTTTGATTTTCACAAACGACGTAGAGGATAGTACGCCGCACAGTGCAGATAATTGGAATGCTGCCTATTATTATTTTTAAATTCAAAATAGTATGAATATTCTGAAAAGAGTGTTTTGCGTCATTCAAGTCTTATTAAACATATCGTGTTGGATATAAATATAATATGCCTTTTGGTTGGCAAATGGTGTAACGCGCAGCTAATAATTTGAATTAAAGAGATATGTGTATATATTAAAGAGACGCCTGGTTGACTGCAATTGAAATAGCATTGGCGTTAGTTTTAGTATACAACAGGAATTTATTTATATAGCTCTATTAATGTATTTATATGAACACTGTTTTTTTTTTATTATATTGGTTAATTAAGGTGCAATTTTAATTTTTATTAATCTAATTTTCATAGTAAATTAATATAAACTGCTTACTTATTTACCATCACGCCGTTTCTCCGCGGAGGTAGGCAGAAGGATAGAGCGCCATACTCTTCTATCCTGACACAAAATTCTCGCTTCATTCACACTCATACATCTTCTTATACGAGCTAACCGATTGTCGAGGCTTCTAACAGAACCATCCTCCGTTAACTGGTTTACCTGATCGTGCCAAGTCTTCCACGGACGTCCTCTATTTCAGGTGTCATAAACACTCGATTAATCCAACAGTATCAACTGCTTACTTACTTACTTACCATCACGCCGTTTCCCCGCAAGGATAGGCAGAGAGAGGCAATAAACTTTGAAAAACACTATGAATTTGAGGATTACATTCAGGGATTAATATATTCAAACGACGAACAACAATTAATGAATTTTTACAATAAATTATATGTTTTTAAAAATAATGTTAAAAGAAATGTAGCTTTAGATAAATAGTTAATAGTCGTCTTATTCTTTAATAAATTAGGTTCAATAATTATATTTTTTATCTATTTACACGATAAAAATCAACATCATCATCATCATCATCATCGTTTAAATCGCCACCTTCTTTGATTTTCACAAACGACGTAGAGGATAGTACGCCGCATAGTGCAGATAATTGGAATGCTGCCTATTATTATTTTTAAATTCAAAATAGTATGAATATTCTGAAAAGAGTGTTTTGCGTCATTCAAGTCTTATTAAACATATCGTGTTGGATATAAATATAATATGCCTTTTGGTTGGCAAATGGTGTAACGCGCAGCTAATAATTTGAATTAAAGAGATATGTGTATATATTAAAGAGACGCCTGGTTGACTGCAATTGAAATAGCATTGGCGTTAGTTTTAGTATACAACAGGAATTTATGCTAGGACACCATGCAGTAAAATATAATTATAAGCATTAGTTTTGTTTAATTATGTATTAATATTATTTAACGACATGGAATGAATAAAAATTTTATGTCAATTTTAGAATAGACATAAAAATACATTTTTTCTTTATAACAAACTATGTTAGAGCATAATCCGGACTGTGAATTTCTGTAAAATATTAAAACGAAATGGATTGGCAGAATTTTCATACATTAAAAAATTACTTTTTCAATCGATCTTTTATGTTATGTTAATTTGGTCAGCTTTAATTTAAACTTCATAAAAACAACGATAGATGGCAATTACATTAGTTATCCAATTTGTAAGCCATCTTCACTTTGCCTCTATCTCGGTATTTTACAAATATTATTTAATTATGGCGTCCAATTATTGTAAAACGATTTTTTTTATGAAACTTAACGTAAACAAGTAACAATTTAAAACAATTACGAGTAAATTAATAAGTATATGTAGTAGGTACTTTACCATAACATTAGTTCCATTCGCATTGTAATTCATTATAATGTTTGGAAATGTCCATCATGTTTGATTTTTCGTTATTATTTTTAATATGATTATATATTTTTACTTAATTTTAACAATATTGTTCGTATGCATTTGCTTTTTATTAGTTTGATAGTGATTATCATTTTCATTTAAATAAAATAAAACTTAGATTATTTATCGACAATCCGGTGTTTATGTAACTTTAAATAAGTACTATGGTCCATGTGTGTATATATTATTATACAGAGATATTAATAGTACTTTCTGAAAGGGGATGACGTCAGCGTCTCTAAATGTTCATTCTATATCATGTGTCTATTAATTTGAATATATACTCTTTCTATTTTGTTTTATTTGTATATAGGTATATTTACTACAGTGCAATCTGAATAATATTGTCAATCGGTTATCGTTATTTTAATCAGTCGGTCCCAAAACACTGTATATAAAATTTATTAAAAATAATCTGCTTATTATAATCAAACTTCAGTTATTGATGTAAAAGATGAAGGAAATTCCTACAAAATGACCCTTACTGATGATGACAAAAGAGAGTGAATGTAACACGCACACGGAAGATATTTCAGCAGCTTCTCCAACGTATGTCCAGATGCAAGATTCGCAACAAATTCTTTGACGTGGTGTTTATACAGAGCAATAAACTTTGAAAAACACTATGAATTTGAGGATTACATTCAGGGATTAATATATTCAAACGACGAACAACAATTAATGAATTTTTACAATAAATTATATGTTTTTAAAAATAATGTTAAAAGAAATGTAGCTTTAGATAAATAGTTAATAGTCGTCTTATTCTTTAATAAATTAGGTTCAATAATTATATTTTTTATCTATTTACACGATAAAAATCAACATCATCATCATCATCATCATCGTTTAAATCGCCACCTTTTTTGATTTTCACAAACGACGTAGAGGATAGTACGCCGCACAGTGCAGATAATTGGAATGCTGCCTATTATTATTTTTAAATTCAAAATAGTATGAATATTTTGAAAAGAGTGTTTTGCGTCTTTCAAGTCTTAATAAACATATCGTGTTTGTAATATTTTTTAAGTAACGTCGATTTTAAGATTATTATTTATTTAAATGGGTATAAATATAATACGCCAGTGAGTCGGCAATAGGAGTAACGCACAGCTAATAATTTGAATTAAAGAGATACCCCGTGGACACATAATGATTTTGTCTGTGAGTTTTAGTTGAGTACTCATGTTTTTAAACCTTCTGGAGAATGACAAAAGTGTACTGTTTCTATCTCACATGTGTTTGTCATATCGTTTTTATATAGAAATTACGGTTTTAATAATAAAATTTTCGAGTATAAATGAGTAACGCCTGGTTGACTGCAATTGAAATAGCATTGGCGTTAGTTTTAGTATACAACAGGAATTTATTTATTTTTATAGCTCTATTACTGTATTTATATGAACACTGGTTTTTTTGATTATATTGGTTAGTTTAAGTGCAATTATATTATAATTTACTTAATTTTCTCTATTATTATTATGTATGAGTATGTCTATTATTATTTTTAAATTCAAAATAGTATGAATATTGTTTTTAGACGTTCAATACTTAGTTATCTTATTATTAATTACCATCACGCCGTTTCTCCGCGGGGGTAGGCAGAGAGGATAGAGCGCCATACTCTTCTGCCTTGACACACAATTCTCGCCTCACTCACATTCATACATCTTCTCATACAAGCTCGCTGATTGTTGAGCCTTCGAAAAGAACCATTCTCCGTTAACTGGTTTACCTGATCGTGCCAAGTCTTCCACTGACGTCTTCTATTTCTGGTGCCACAACCCTTGATTATATTGGTTAGTTTTTGTGCGATTTTAATTTTGAAAAATTCTACAAGTAGGTGAAAACGTAATGTATTTAAAAACATGAATTATTCCTTCTTATTCTTCTTATTTTCTTATCAAAACACTTTTTATAGTTTTATTAAGTGTGTTAAGATTTTTTTTTTCTTCTGAAAATTGACAACAGAGTACTGCGTCTCTGATACGTCTGCTGCCGGGCGGCAGCTGTGCGGGTAAGCTAGTCATATATATTAAAGTTATAAGCCCTATTTCGTGGTGTTTGCAAAAAATCACGCGGCCAACTCCGTCACACCGCGCGATCGCTTTTTAGGGGCTTTCCCGCCAGATATTTGGAAATTTTTTTTTTTTGCCAGACGGCCGATAGCCGACGTAAACTTTTCGCCATAGACACTTTTCGTCTACCGCCACTCCTCGATTTACGGCGACCGTTTCCGTTCGGCCGATTTCTAGCTGTTTTTCATTTTTATTTAGCCTAAATCGCGCGTTTTCGCTCGCCGCTCCGCCATTTTGAGAGCCAAAATTATTTTTATACATTTCGGCGACGGCCCGCGGCCGACCGCATCGCCGGGCGTACTTTATAAATTTTTCCCGCTTTTAGTTTTTTCGCAAAACTCGAAAAAGTGAATTTCGTTTTTTTCACTTTTCCTCCGCCGCTCGGAGAGATATATTTTTTTTTTACCACTCAATTTGCGGGAAACGATCGCCCGGAATTTATTAGCGAGTATGCAGACTCCCATCTCTTCATTTGGATCTTTAAAATGTAAAAAAACATTTTTTTTTTTTTGAAAAACGCACGGACCTACCTAGATGCGCCGAAAATGCGAAAAAACTGACACTTTATGCCCCGTTAACTGAAATCTCGCGGCCGCGCAAAACAAATGAAACACGGTTTTTTCCAGAATGACAGCGAAACATTGACAAACTTTGCGATTTATAAAAAATGTCGATTTTCACATGAAAAAATGTACATTTTTTTATTAGAAAAGCGTCTCTATACACTATTCGGTACTAGCGGTACATAAGAAAACCCCTTATTTATGTAAAAATCTTTGCGTTTATGCTCCCTGAAGGATAATATATACCCGATACGAATTAAAAATAGTATTTTTAATAAATTATGTTTAAATATTATATCATGTCCATGTAAAAATGTCCATTTTCACGTGAGAAATGAAACATTTGAAAATTATTTCTACACTCTATGTAACATTGAGCTTATTAAATAAATATTGTAATAATACAGGTAACGGTTCATTCGACCACCTTGAAGCGAAATATGTGACGAATCCGAATTAAAAAGAGTATTTTTATTTAAATATGTACATTGACTTTTTACGACATTTTACGACTTTTTTCTCTATTTATCTTTACCGCCGAATAGAACGATATTTTGGTAGTATAATTGCTTAAATTTTTAATTTATTAAATTTAATTTCCTTAATTTATTAAATTTATGGCATCTTATAGCCTTTTCAGAATATTAATAAATGTTTTAAATGAAATTTAATAATTCATTTGTGCGCATTTTTTACAAATTTGACATACAGATGTCGCTATACATGCATTTTCAGAAAAATAAATATATTAAATAATTTTGGTATGGTAAATATGATTACAGATTATGAGATTTTCTACTATTAATATTTTTCTAATAAATATAATTTATTTTCCACAAAAGGGTGAGGAATATTTTAAATGTTTTTAATTTCATTTTAATCAAAAATGTCAATTTTCACGTGAGAAATGAAACATTTGAAAATTGTCTCTACACTCTATTGTACATTAGGCTTATTAAATAAATATTGAAATAATACAGGTAACGGTTCATTCGACCACCTTGAAGCGAAATATGTGACGAATCCGAATTAAAAAGAGTATTTTTATTTAAATATGTACATTGACATTTTGCTTTTTTCTCTAGGTTATCTTTACCGCCGAATAAAACGATTTTTCGGTAGAAATGTATTTATTTTATTAAAGAAAATTACTTTTTTAAATTTATGGCGTCTTATAGCCTTTTCAGAATATTAATAAATGTTATAGATAATAAACGAAATTTAATAATTAATTTGCCGCGTATCCATGTGCATTTTTTACAAATTTGACAACAGATGTCACTAACCATGCCTTTTCAGAAAAATAAATATATTAAATAATTTTGGTATGGAAAATATGTTTACAGATTATGAGATTTTCTACTATTAATATTTTTCTAATAAATATAATTTATTTTCCACAAAAGGGTGAGGAATATTTTAAATGTTTTTTTTTATGTAAACAATTTTTTTTAAGTATTAGATTTTTTTAGTAAAACTTATTTTACATAGATGTCGCCATACATACCGTTTGTTTGCAGATTCTCTACCGTTAATATTTCTTAATAAATATAATTTAGTTTCCTCAAAAAGGTGGAGAATATTTTTTAATGTTAAAAAATACACGATAAAATATTTACGAATTTTAAATGTTTTTTTTTATGTAAACAATTTTTTTTAAGTGAAGAGCGCGAGATGCGTTTTAAATATATAGAAATTTAATACGGATAAAAAATTTCATTTACAAATTGAAATTTTTCGCGATGTTTTTTTTGTTATTTAAACTTTTATCGATAAGAGGTGGAGGTAGGCAGAAGGATAGAGCGCCATACTCTTCTATCCTGACACACAATTCTCGCTTCATTCACACTCATACATCTTCTTATACGAGCTAACCGATTGTCGAGGCTTCTAACAGAACCATCCTCCGTTAACTGGTTTACCTGATCGTGCCAAGTCTTCCACGGACGTCCTCTATTTCAGGTGTCATAAACACTCGATTAATCCAACAGTATCAACTGCTTACTTACTTACTTACCATCACGCCGTTTCCCCGCAAGGATAGGCAGAGAGAGGCAATAAACTTTGAAAAACACTATGAATTTGAGGATTACATTCAGGGATTAATATATTCAAACGACGAACAACAATTAATGAATTTTTACAATAAATTATATATTTTTAAAAATAATGTTAAAAGAAATGTAGCTTTAGATAAATAGTTAATAGTCGTCTTATTCTTTAATAAATTAGGTTCAATAATTATATTTTTTATATATTTACACGATAAAAATCAACATCATCATCATCATCATCATCGTTTAAATCGCCACCTTCTTTGATTTTCACAAACGACGTAGAGGATAGTACGCCGCATAGTGCAGATAATTGGAATGCTGCCTATTATTATTTTTAAATTCAAAATAGTATGAATATTCTGAAAAGAGTGTTTTGCGTCATTCAAGTCTTATTAAACATATCGTGTTGGATATAAATATAATATGCCTTTTGGTTGGCAAATGGTGTAACGCGCAGCTAATAATTTGAATTAAAGAGATATGTGTATATATTAAAGAGACGCCTGGTTGACTGCAATTGAAATAGCATTGGCGTTAATTTTAGTATACAACAGGAATTTATGCTAGGACACCATGCAGTAAAATATAATTATAAGCATTAGTTTTGTTTAATTATGTATTAATATTATTTAACGACATGGAATGAATAAAAATTTTATGTCAATTTTAGAATAGACATAAAAATACATTTTTTCTTTATAACAAACTATGTTAGAGCATAATCCGGACTGTGAATTTCTGTCAAATATTAAAACGAAATGGATTGGCAAAATTTTCATACATTAAAAAAATACTTTTTCAATCGATCTTTTTATGTTAAAAATATTTGGTAAGGCTTAATTTCAACTTCCAAAAAACAACGAAAGATGGCAATATGCGCTGTTTAAGAGGAAAGTATTCATTACTGTGGATACTAATACGAATAACATTAAAATATCTAAATAGAACAATAAGAGTCTGAAGATTAATTATTTAAATATACATTATTATATTACATACGTTATTATATTTTATTTTAAATAATCATTTATATTAGTTATCCAATTTGTAAGCCATCATCACTTTGCTTCTATCTCGGTATTTTACAAATACTATTTAATTATGGCGTCCAAGTATTGTAAAACGATTTTTTTATGAAACTTAACGTAAACAAGTAACAATTTAAAACAATTACGAGTAAATTAATAAGTATATGTAGTAGGTACTTTACCATAACATTAGTTCCGTTCGCATTGTAATTAATTATATATAATATTATTTTTAATATGATTATATATTTTTACTTAATTATAACAACATTGTTCGTTTGCATTTGCTTTTTATCAGTTTGATAGTGATTATCAGTTTCATTTAAATGAAATAAAACTTAAATTATTAATCGACAACCCGGTGTTTATGTAACTTTAAATAAGTACTATGGTCCAAAAGTATTATTTTTAACAAAAGTATAAATACAAACTGTGGCACCCCAGTTATTCCGAACCCGGTTAATCTGATTCTGGTTTATCCGATCCAGGTTAATCTGACCGTGGTTAATCCGACATCGGTTAATCCGACACCGGTTAATCCGTCACCGGTTAATTCGACAACGTTTAATCCGACACCGGTTAATCTGACACCGGTTAATTCACACCGGTTAATCTGACATCGGTTAATCCGACACCGGTTAATCCGACACCGGTTAATCCGTCATTATCATCGTTTAAATTACCACCTTCTTCTTTGATTTTCACAAACGTCGTAGAGGATAGTACGCCGCACAGTGCAGATAATTGGAATGCTGCCTATTATTATTTTTAAATTCAAATTAGTATGAATATTTTGAAAAGAGTGTTTTGCGTCATTCAAGTCTTATTAAACATATCGTATTGGATATAAGTATAATATGCCTGAGAGTTGGCAATTGGTGTAACGCACAGCTAATAATTTGAATTAAAGAGATATGTGTATATATTAAAGAGACGCCTGGTTGACTGCAATCGAAATAGCATTGGCGTTAGTTTAAGTATACAACAGGAGTTTATATATTATTATAGCTCTATTAATGTATTTATATGAACACTTTTTTTTATTATATTGGTTAGTTTAAGTGCAATTATATTATAATTTACTTAATTTTCTCTATTATTATTATGTATGAGTATGTCTATTATTATTTTTAAATTCAAAATAGTATGAATATTGTTTTTAGACGTTCGATACTTATTTATCTTATTATTAATTACCATAACGCCGTTTCTCCGCGGGGGTAGGCAGAGAGGATAGAGCGCCATACTCTTCTGTCTTGACACACAATTCTCGCCTCACTTACGTTCATACATCTTCTCATACAAGCTCGCTGATTGTTGAGCCTTCGAACAGAACCATCCTCCGTTAACTGGTTTACCTGATCGTGCCAAGTCTTCCACGGACGTCTTCTATTTCTGGTGCCACAACACTTGATTATATTGGTTAGTTTTTGTACGATTTTAATTTTGAAAAATTCTACAAGTAGGTGAATACGTAATGTATTTAAAAACATGAATTATTCATTCTTCTTCTTCTTATTTTCCTACCAAAACACTTATTATAGTTTTATTAAGTGTGTTAGGATTTTTTTTTCTGCAAATTGACAACAGAGTACTGCGTCTCTGATACGTCTGCTGCCGGGCGGCAGCTGTGCGGGTAAGCTAGTCATATATATTAAAGTTATAAGCCCTATTTCGTGGTGTTTGCAAAAAATCACGCGGCCAACTCCGTCACACCGCGCGATCGCTTTTTAGGGGCTTTCCCGCCAGATATTTGGAAATTTTTTTTTTTTGCCAGACGGCCGATAGCCGACGTAAACTTTTCGCCATAGACACTTTTCGTCTACCGCCACTCCTCGATTTACGGCGACCGTTTCCGTTCGGCCGATTTCTAGCTGTTTTTCATTTTTATTTAGCCTAAATCGCGCGTTTTCGCTCGCCGCTCCGCCATTTTGAGAGCCAAAATTATTTTTATACATTTCGGCGACGGCCCGCGGCCGACCGCATCGCCGGGCGTACTTTATAAATTTTTCCCGCTTTTAGTTTTTTCGCAAAACTCGAAAAAGTGAATTTCGTTTTTTTCACTTTTCCTCCGCCGCTCGGAGAGATATATTTTTTTTTTACCACTCAATTTGCGGGAAACGATCGCCCGGAATTTATTAGCGAGTATGCAGACTCCCATCTCTTCATTTGGATCTTTAAAATGTAAAAAAACATTTTTTTTTTTTTGAAAAACGCACGGACCTACCTAGATGCGCCGAAAATGCGAAAAAACTGACACTTTATGCCCCGTTAACTGAAATCTCGCGGCCGCGCAAAACAAATGAAACACGGTTTTTTCCAGAATGACAGCGAAACATTGACAAACTTTGCGATTTATAAAAAATGTCGATTTTCACATGAAAAAATGTACATTTTTTTATTAGAAAAGCGTCTCTATACACTATTCGGTACTAGCGGTACATAAGAAAACCCCTTATTTATGTAAAAATCTTTGCGTTTATGCTCCCTGAAGGATAATATATACCCGATACGAATTAAAAATAGTATTTTTAATAAATTATGTTTAAATATTATATCATGTCCATGTAAAAATGTCCATTTTCACGTGAGAAATGAAACATTTGAAAATTATTTCTACACTCTATGTAACATTGAGCTTATTAAATAAATATTGTAATAATACAGGTAACGGTTCATTCGACCACCTTGAAGCGAAATATGTGACGAATCCGAATTAAAAAGAGTATTTTTATTTAAATATGTACATTGACTTTTTACGACATTTTACGACTTTTTTCTCTATTTATCTTTACCGCCGAATAGAACGATATTTTGGTAGTATAATTGCTTAAATTTTTAATTTATTAAATTTAATTTCCTTAATTTATTAAATTTATGGCATCTTATAGCCTTTTCAGAATATTAATAAATGTTTTAAATGAAATTTAATAATTCATTTGTGCGCATTTTTTACAAATTTGACATACAGATGTCGCTATACATGCATTTTCAGAAAAATAAATATATTAAATAATTTTGGTATGGTAAATATGATTACAGATTATGAGATTTTCTACTATTAATATTTTTCTAATAAATATAATTTATTTTCCACAAAAGGGTGAGGAATATTTTAAATGTTTTTAATTTCATTTTAATCAAAAATGTCAATTTTCACGTGAGAAATGAAACATTTGAAAATTGTCTCTACACTCTATTGTACATTAGGCTTATTAAATAAATATTGAAATAATACAGGTAACGGTTCATTCGACCACCTTGAAGCGAAATATGTGACGAATCCGAATTAAAAAGAGTATTTTTATTTAAATATGTACATTGACATTTTGCTTTTTTCTCTAGGTTATCTTTACCGCCGAATAAAACGATTTTTCGGTAGAAATGTATTTATTTTATTAAAGAAAATTACTTTTTTAAATTTATGGCGTCTTATAGCCTTTTCAGAATATTAATAAATGTTATAGATAATAAACGAAATTTAATAATTAATTTGCCGCGTATCCATGTGCATTTTTTACAAATTTGACAACAGATGTCACTAACCATGCCTTTTCAGAAAAATAAATATATTAAATAATTTTGGTATGGAAAATATGTTTACAGATTATGAGATTTTCTACTATTAATATTTTTCTAATAAATATAATTTATTTTCCACAAAAGGGTGAGGAATATTTTAAATGTTTTTTTTTATGTAAACAATTTTTTTTAAGTATTAGATTTTTTTAGTAAAACTTATTTTACATAGATGTCGCCATACATACCGTTTGTTTGCAGATTCTCTACCGTTAATATTTCTTAATAAATATAATTTAGTTTCCTCAAAAAGGTGGAGAATATTTTTTAATGTTAAAAAATACACGATAAAATATTTACGAATTTTAAATGTTTTTTTTTATGTAAACAATTTTTTTTAAGTGAAGAGCGCGAGATGCGTTTTAAATATATAGAAATTTAATACGGATAAAAAATTTCATTTACAAATTGAAATTTTTCGCGATGTTTTTTTTGTTATTTAAACTTTTATCGATAAGAGGTGGAGGTAGGCAGAAGGATAGAGCGCCATACTCTTCTATCCTGACACACAATTCTCGCTTCATTCACACTCATACATCTTCTTATACGAGCTAACCGATTTTCGAGGCTTCTAACAGAACCATCCTCCGTTAACTGGTTTACCTGATCGTGCCAAGTCTTCCACGGACGTCCTCTATTTCAGGTGTCATAAACACTCGATTAATCCAACAGTATCAACTGCTTACTTACTTACTTACCATCACGCCGTTTCCCCGCAAGGATAGGCAGAGAGAGGCAATAAACTTTGAAAAACACTATGAATTTGAGGATTACATTCAGGGATTAATATATTCAAACGACGAACAACAATTAATGAATTTTTACAATAAATTATATATTTTTAAAAATAATGTTAAAAGAAATGTAGCTTTAGATAAATAGTTAATAGTCGTCTTATTCTTTAATAAATTAGGTTCAATAATTATATTTTTTATATATTTACACGATAAAAATCAACATCATCATCATCATCATCATCGTTTAAATCGCCACCTTCTTTGATTTTCACAAACGACGTAGAGGATAGTACGCCGCATAGTGCAGATAATTGGAATGCTGCCTATTATTATTTTTAAATTCAAAATAGTATGAATATTCTGAAAAGAGTGTTTTGCGTCATTCAAGTCTTATTAAACATATCGTGTTGGATATAAATATAATATGCCTTTTGGTTGGCAAATGGTGTAACGCGCAGCTAATAATTTGAATTAAAGAGATATGTGTATATATTAAAGAGACGCCTGGTTGACTGCAATTGAAATAGCATTGGCGTTAATTTTAGTATACAACAGGAATTTATGCTAGGACACCATGCAGTAAAATATAATTATAAGCATTAGTTTTGTTTAATTATGTATTAATATTATTTAACGACATGGAATGAATAAAAATTTTATGTCAATTTTAGAATAGACATAAAAATACATTTTTTCTTTATAACAAACTATGTTAGAGCATAATCCGGACTGTGAATTTCTGTCAAATATTAAAACGAAATGGATTGGCAAAATTTTCATACATTAAAAAAATACTTTTTCAATCGATCTTTTTATGTTAAAAATATTTGGTAAGGCTTAATTTCAACTTCCAAAAAACAACGAAAGATGGCAATATGCGCTGTTTAAGAGGAAAGTATTCATTACTGTGGATACTAATACGAATAACATTAAAATATCTAAATAGAACAATAAGAGTCTGAAGATTAATTATTTAAATATACATTATTATATTACATACGTTATTATATTTTATTTTAAATAATCATTTATATTAGTTATCCAATTTGTAAGCCATCATCACTTTGCTTCTATCTCGGTATTTTACAAATACTATTTAATTATGGCGTCCAAGTATTGTAAAACGATTTTTTTATGAAACTTAACGTAAACAAGTAACAATTTAAAACAATTACGAGTAAATTAATAAGTATATGTAGTAGGTACTTTACCATAACATTAGTTCCGTTCGCATTGTAATTAATTATATATAATATTATTTTTAATATGATTATATATTTTTACTTAATTATAACAACATTGTTCGTTTGCATTTGCTTTTTATCAGTTTGATAGTGATTATCAGTTTCATTTAAATGAAATAAAACTTAAATTATTAATCGACAACCCGGTGTTTATGTAACTTTAAATAAGTACTATGGTCCAAAAGTATTATTTTTAACAAAAGTATAAATACAAACTGTGGCACCCCAGTTATTCCGAACCCGGTTAATCTGATTCTGGTTTATCCGATCCAGGTTAATCTGACCGTGGTTAATCCGACATCGGTTAATCCGACACCGGTTAATCCGTCACCGGTTAATTCGACAACGTTTAATCCGACACCGGTTAATCTGACACCGGTTAATTCACACCGGTTAATCTGACATCGGTTAATCCGACACCGGTTAATCCGACACCGGTTAATCCGTCATTATCATCGTTTAAATTACCACCTTCTTCTTTGATTTTCACAAACGTCGTAGAGGATAGTACGCCGCACAGTGCAGATAATTGGAATGCTGCCTATTATTATTTTTAAATTCAAATTAGTATGAATATTTTGAAAAGAGTGTTTTGCGTCATTCAAGTCTTATTAAACATATCGTATTGGATATAAGTATAATATGCCTGAGAGTTGGCAATTGGTGTAACGCACAGCTAATAATTTGAATTAAAGAGATATGTGTATATATTAAAGAGACGCCTGGTTGACTGCAATCGAAATAGCATTGGCGTTAGTTTAAGTATACAACAGGAGTTTATATATTATTATAGCTCTATTAATGTATTTATATGAACACTTTTTTTTATTATATTGGTTAGTTTAAGTGCAATTATATTATAATTTACTTAATTTTCTCTATTATTATTATGTATGAGTATGTCTATTATTATTTTTAAATTCAAAATAGTATGAATATTGTTTTTAGACGTTCGATACTTATTTATCTTATTATTAATTACCATAACGCCGTTTCTCCGCGGGGGTAGGCAGAGAGGATAGAGCGCCATACTCTTCTGTCTTGACACACAATTCTCGCCTCACTTACGTTCATACATCTTCTCATACAAGCTCGCTGATTGTTGAGCCTTCGAACAGAACCATCCTCCGTTAACTGGTTTACCTGATCGTGCCAAGTCTTCCACGGACGTCTTCTATTTCTGGTGCCACAACACTTGATTATATTGGTTAGTTTTTGTACGATTTTAATTTTGAAAAATTCTACAAGTAGGTGAATACGTAATGTATTTAAAAACATGAATTATTCATTCTTCTTCTTCTTATTTTCCTACCAAAACACTTATTATAGTTTTATTAAGTGTGTTAGGATTTTTTTTTCTGCAAATTGACAACAGAGTACTGCGTCTCTGATACGTCTGCTGCCGGGCGGCAGCTGTGCGGGTAAGCTAGTCATATATATTAAAGTTATAAGCCCTATTTCGTGGTGTTTGCAAAAAATCACGCGGCCAACTCCGTCACACCGCGCGATCGCTTTTTAGGGGCTTTCCCGCCAGATATTTGGAAATTTTTTTTTTTTGCCAGACGGCCGATAGCCGACGTAAACTTTTCGCCATAGACACTTTTCGTCTACCGCCACTCCTCGATTTACGGCGACCGTTTCCGTTCGGCCGATTTCTAGCTGTTTTTCATTTTTATTTAGCCTAAATCGCGCGTTTTCGCTCGCCGCTCCGCCATTTTGAGAGCCAAAATTATTTTTATACATTTCGGCGACGGCCCGCGGCCGACCGCATCGCCGGGCGTACTTTATAAATTTTTCCCGCTTTTAGTTTTTTCGCAAAACTCGAAAAAGTGAATTTCGTTTTTTTCACTTTTCCTCCGCCGCTCGGAGAGATATATTTTTTTTTTACCACTCAATTTGCGGGAAACGATCGCCCGGAATTTATTAGCGAGTATGCAGACTCCCATCTCTTCATTTGGATCTTTAAAATGTAAAAAAACATTTTTTTTTTTTTGAAAAACGCACGGACCTACCTAGATGCGCCGAAAATGCGAAAAAACTGACACTTTATGCCCCGTTAACTGAAATCTCGCGGCCGCGCAAAACAAATGAAACACGGTTTTTTCCAGAATGACAGCGAAACATTGACAAACTTTGCGATTTATAAAAAATGTCGATTTTCACATGAAAAAATGTACATTTTTTTATTAGAAAAGCGTCTTTATACACTATTCGGTACTAGCGGTACATAAGAAAACCCCTTATTTATGTAAAAATCTTTGCGTTTATGCTCCCTGAAGGATAATATATACCCGATACGAATTAAAAATAGTATTTTTAATAAATTATGTTTAAATATTATATCATGTCCATGTAAAAATGTCCATTTTCACGTGAGAAATGAAACATTTGAAAATTATTTCTACACTCTATGTAACATTGAGCTTATTAAATAAATATTGTAATAATACAGGTAACGGTTCATTCGACCACCTTGAAGCGAAATATGTGACGAATCCGAATTAAAAAGAGTATTTTTATTTAAATATGTACATTGACATTTTTTTTCTCTCTTTATCTTTACCGCCGAATAGAACGATTTTTCGGTAGAAATGTATTTATATTATTAAAGAAAACTACTTTTTTAAATTTACGGCGTCTTATAGCCTTTTCAGAATATTAATAAATGTTTTAAATGAAAATCTAATTTAATAATTAATTTGCCGCGGTAAACGTGTGCATTTTTTACAAATTTGACATACAGATGTCGCTATACATGCGGTTTTAGAAAAATAAATATATTAAATAATTTTGGTATGGAAAATATGTTTACAGATTATGAGATTTTCTACTATTAATATTTTTCTAATAAATATAATTTATTTTCCACAAAAGGGTGAGGAATATTTTAAATGTTTTTTTTTTATGTAAACAATTTTTTTTAAGTATTAGATTTTTTTAGTAAAACTTATTTTACATAGATGTCGCCATACATACCGTTTGTTTGCAGATTCTCTAACGTTAATATTTCTTAATAAATATAATTTAGTTTCCTCAAAAAGGTGGAGAATATTTTTTAATGTTAAAAAATACACGATAAAATATTTATGAATTTTAAATGTTTTTTTTTTTTATGTAAACAATTTTTTTAAGTAAAGAGCGCGAGATGCGTTTTAAATATATAGAAATTTAATACGGATAAAAAATTTCATTTACAAATTGAAATTTTTCGCGATGTTTTTTTTGTTTTTTAAACTTTTATCGATAAGAGTGCCATTTAGTAACACCTTCTTCTTTGATTTTCACAAACGACGTAGAGGATAGTGCGCCGCACAGTGCAGATAATTGGAATGCTGCCTATTATTATTTTTAAATTCAAAATAGTATGAATATTCTGAAAAGAGTGTTTTGCGTCATTCAAGTCTTATTAAACATATCGTGTTGGATATAAATATAATATGCCTTTTGGTTGGCAAATGGTGTAACGCGCAGTTAATAATTTGAATTAAAGAGATATGTGTATATATTAAAGAGACGCCTGGTTGACTGCAATTGAAATAGCATTGGCGTTAGTTTTAGTATACAACAGGAATTTATATATTATTATCGCTCGATTAATGTATTTATATGAACACTGGTTTTTTTTTATTATATTGGTTAATTAAGGTGCAATTTTAATTTTTATTAATCTAATTTTCATAGTAAATTAATATAAACTGCTTACTTATTTACCATCACGCCGTTTCCCCGCGGAGGTAGGCAGAAGGATAGAGCGCCATACTCTTCTATCCTGACACAAAATTCTCGCTTCATTCACACTCATACATCTTCTTATACGAGCTAACCGATTGTCGAGGCTTCTAACAGAACCATCCTCCGTTAACTGGTTTACCTGATCGTGCCAAGTCTTCCACAGACGTCCTCTATTTCAGGTGTCATAAACACTCGATTAATCCAACAGTATCAACTGCTTACTTACTTACTTACCATCACGCCGTTTCCCCGCAAGGATAGGCAGAGAGAGGCAATAAACTTTGAAAAACACTATGAATTTGAGGATTACATTCAGGGATTAATATATTCAAACGACGAACAACAATTAATGAATTTTTACAATAAATTATATGTTTTTAAAAATAATGTTAAAAGAAATGTAGCTTTAGATAAATAGTTAATAGTCGTCTTATTCTTTAATAAATTAGGTTCAATAATTATATTTTTTATCTATTTACACGATAAAAATCAACATCATCATCATCATCATCATCGTTTAAATCGCCACCTTCTTTGATTTTCACAAACGACGTAGAGGATAGTACGCCGCATAGTGCAGATAATTGGAATGCTGCCTATTATTATTTTTAAATTCAAAATAGTATGAATATTCTGAAAAGAGTGTTTTGCGTCATTCAAGTCTTATTAAACATATCGTGTTGGATATAAATATAATATGCCTTTTGGTTGGCAAATGGTGTAACGCGCAGCTAATAATTTGAATTAAAGAGATATGTGTATATATTAAAGAGACGCCTGGTTGACTGCAATTGAAATAGCATTGGCGTTAGTTTTAGTATACAACAGGAATTTATGCTAGGACACCATGCAGTAAAATATAATTATAAGCATTAGTTTTGTTTAATTATGTATTAATATTATTTAACGACATGGAATTTTCAATCGATCTTTTTATGTTAAAAATATTTGGTAAGGCTTAATTTCAACTTCCAAAAAACAACGAAAGATGGCAATATGCGTCGTTTAAGAGGAAAGTATTCATTACTGTGGATACTAATACGAATAACATTAAAATATCTAAATAGAACAATAAGAGTTTGAAGATTAATTATTTAAATATACATTATTATATTACATACGTTATTATATTTTATTTTAAATAATCATTTATATTAGTTATCCAATTTGTAAGCCATCATCACTTTGCTTCTATCTCGGTATTTTACAAATACTATTTAATTACGGCGTCCAAGTATTTGTAAAACGATTTTTTTATGAAACTTAACGTAAACAAGTAACAATTTAAAACAATTACGAGTAAATTAATAAGTATATGTAGTAGGTACTTTACCATAACATTAATTTCGTTCGCATTGTAATTAATTATATATAATATTATTTTTAATATGATTATATATTTTTACTTAATTATAACAACATTGTTCGTTTGCATTTGCTTTTTATCAGTTTGATAGTGATTATCAGTTTCATTTAAATGAAATAAAACTTAAATTATTAATCGACAACCCGGTGTTTATGTAACTTTAAATAAGTACTATGGTCCAAAAGTATTATTTTTAACAAAAGTATAAATACAAACTGTGGCACCCCGGTTATTCCGAACCCGGTTAATCTGATTCTGGTTTATCCGATCCAGGTTAATCTGACCGTGGTTAATCCGACATCGGTTAATCAGACACCGGTTAATCCGTCACCGGTTAATTCGACAATGGTTAATCTGACACCGGTTAATTCACACCGGTTAATCTGACATCGGTTAATCCGACACCGGTTAATCCGCCATTATCATCATTTAAATTACCACCTTCTTCTTTGATTTTCACAAACGTCGTAGAGGATAGTACGCCGCACAGTGCAGATAATTGGAATGCTGCCTATTATTATTTTTAAATTCAAATTAGTATGAATATTTTGAAAAGAGTGTTTTGCGTCATTCAAGTCTTATTAAACATATCATGTTGGATATAAGTATAATATGCCTGAGAGTTGGCAATTGGTGTAACGCACAGCTAATAATTTGAATTAAAGAGATATGTGTATATATTAAAGAGACGCCTGGTTGACTGCAATCGAAATAGCATTGGCGTTAGTTTTAGTATACAACAGGAGTTTATATATTATTATAGCTCTATTAATGTATTTATATGAACACTTTTTTTTATTATATTGGTTAGTTTAAGTGCGATTTTTTTTTAATTTACTTAATTTTCTCTATTATTATTATGTATGAGTATGTCTATTATTATTTTTAAATTCAAAATAGTATGAATATTGTTTTTAGACGTTCGATACTTATTTATCTTATTATTAATTACCATAACGCCGTTTCTCCGCGGGGGTAGGCAGAGAGGATAGAGCGCCATACTCTTCTGTCTTGACACACAATTCTCGCCTCACTTACATTCATACATCTTCTCATACAAGCTCGCTGATTCTTGAGCCTTCGAACAGAACCATCCTCCGTTAACTGGTTTACCTGATCGTGCCAAGTCTTCCACGGACGTCTTCTATTTCTGGTGCCACAACACTTGATTATATTAGTTAGTTTTTGTACGATTTTAATTTTGAAAAATTCTACAAATAGGTGAATACGTAATGTATTTAAAAACATGAATTATTCCTTCTTATTCTTCTTATTTTCCTATCAAAACACTTTTTATAGTTTTATTAAGTGTGTTAAGATTTTTTTTTCCTTCTGAAAATTGACAACAGAGTACTGCGTCTCTGATACGTCTGCTGCCGGGCGGCAGCTGAGCGGGTAAGCTAGTCATATATATTAAAATAATAGACCCTATTTCGCGATGTTTATATGTTTATATGTAACCGATTTTGTCACACACGTTTTGGTTAATATCTCGCTTATTAGGCGTTCTATCCGCATTCTGATATTTTTCCCAGACGTCCGAAGGTTGACTGAGTCTTTACATCTTTTTCTTTTTATTCTTCTTTTTCTCCTCTATTTGTTACAACTGTTTTAGTTTGGTGATTTTTGGAAATTTTAACTTTTTAATTAGCCTAACTTTTTTTTCATTCGCTTATAACTCTGCGAGTTTAAGAGCTAAAATCATTTTAATATTTTTTGGCAATTGCCACCGATGAGTAGTATCGTTACACACTTTTTTTTAAATTCTTCGTCTTCTAATTTTCTTATGAAACCTGATTTAGTGAAATTTCGTATTTTTCAGCTTTTCTCTGCGAATTTACGACCAAAATATAATTTTATTACATCTGTGCATACATCACAATGGAATATAATTTATTTTCGTATTTGTTAGCTTCTATCGTTTAAAATTCACCTTTAAAATCTAAAAAACGCGTAATTTTTATATGAAAAATCGACGTACCTACCTACATACAAATGAAAGAAAATGAAAAAAAAGAAAAACCTTGATATTTTCTTAATAAACGCAACACTTCATATTTTCAAGCAGCAACCGTGGGCTGTAATTGGTCAATACCCTCATTGGTTACATTTCATACATGGCTGCCTGAAAATTAAATAAACAGCTGTTTTACCTGTCATTATTGCAGTGCGTAATTTTCGCGCAATTTTTTTTTTGACGTTTCAAATGTATGACTTTATTTCGACTCGGCATTGTAATAAACAGCTGTTGATTTTCGCGCATTTTTTTATGTCAGGTATCGACATCCAGATTTCACAGCTTGCAATAGTCATAGATATTTTATATTTTCCCGCACAAGATAAAATTGATGTTTTCACTCCGGAATTCGGTTAATTGTGGTGAAATACATACAATTTTTCTATACGTTTTTTTCGATTTTTATAGGTTAGGTCTAGAATGACACAATGATGATTTTTTAAATGCGTCATTGAATTAATTATTATTTCGCAGTTGTACACGTGACTTAAGTACGTCTGCCTTACTACAGACCGGTCGAAGGAGTTAGTTCTTTTACGCGTCTGTTATTCAATATTTAAATTGAATACTTCTGGTGATAGATAAACCTGTAACTTACTTACTTACCTATCATCGCGCCGTTTCCTCGCGGGGGTAGGCAGAGGATAGAGCGCCATACTCTTCTGTCCTGACACATAATTCTCGCTCATCCACATTCATACATCTTCTCATACAAGCTCGATGAGTGATGGATTATTATTCTTCTCTTTTATTTTTCTTCTTCTTTTCCTTTCAAATCACTTTTTATGATTTTATCAATGAGTATTAACAAAATGTTTGTTTTTTTTAAAACCTGGAATGATGGGTTGGTTGTGTATATCGGCTCTGTTTTTTACAATTTTAGGATGCCGAGAATAGTGGTATTTTTTTACGTGGTAAGTAATCTAACCTAACCTTTCTCAAAGATCAACACGCCTTTGACCATCTCGGGTTGTTAGTTGTGTACGTCGGCTCTGTCGCTTTTGAAAAATCGACGTACCTACCTACATACGAATAAAATGTAGAACATTTTTTTCAGACTTATTAATCAAACGCAACCGTCTATATTTCAAGCGATAATCGAAGATTCTTATTGGAGGAGCTCTGATTCGTTGATTTAAAAAATGGCCGCCTGAAAACTGTGAATGATCAGCTGTTTTACCTGTGCCATAATTTTAGCGCGCTTTTTTGACGTTTTAAATTTTCACAAAATGGTCGCTGAATAAACATCTGTTTTATGTCATTCAATTTAACCTTAAGCTATGACTTTGACGTTTCTGGTCAGCCATGTTTTTTTTGAGCCATGAAATGAATTCGATAGAGGTTAGTAAGATGTCGAAATGATTTTTGGGAAACGTGTAAAAATTGTACACGTGGTTAATAGGAATTTGGTTAATTATGGTGAAGTCATACATTATACTTAGAAAAATTTTCTGTACGTTTTTTTGGATTTTTATAGGTTATGTCTAGAATGACACAATGATGATTTTTTAAAAGCGTAATTGAATTAATTATTATTTCGCAGTTGTACACGTGACTTAAATATGCCTGTCTTACTACAGACCGGTCGAAGGAGTTAGTTCTTTTACGCGTCTGTTATTCAATATTTAAATAGAACAGTTCTGGTGATAGATAAACCCGTAACTTACTTACCATCACACCGTTTCCGGGGTAGGCAGAGAGGATAGAGCGCCACACTCTTCTGTCCTGACACATAATTCTCGCCTCAACCACATTCATACATCTTCTCATACAAGCTCCATGAATGATGGATTATTATTCTTCTTTTTTATTTTTCTTCTTCTTTTTCTGTCAAATCACTTTTTATGGTTTTATCAATGAGTATTAACAAAATGTTTGTTTTTATTAAAACCTGGAGAGATGGGTTGATGGTTGTATATGTCAGCCCTGTTTTTTACAATTTTAGGATGCCGAGAATAGTGGTGTTTTTTTTTTACGTGGTTAGTAATCTTACCTAACGCTTCTCAAAGATCAACAGGCCTTTGACCCTTTTGGGTTGTTAGTTGTGTACGTCGGGTCTATTTTTTACAATTTTGGGATACCGAGAAGTGGTATTTTTTTTAGGTGCACGGGGTGAGTCTGTGTAGCTCCTGCACAATTTCTTCACCACCCCTTAGGTTGTTGGCTATGTACGTCGGTTCTGTTTCTTCCAATTCTGGGATACCGAGAAAAGTGTTTTTTTTTTTGTTAGGTGAGATTGAAAACAGAGTACTGCGTCTCTGCAGGATACGTCTGCTACCGTGCGGTAGCTGTGCGGGCATGCTAGTATTTATTAAAAAAATAAAAAATTATGTAATTCCCGGGAATTGAAAAAAGTGTAGAACACAGAATCCCTAATTGTACCGTACAATTCTTGTTCTTATCGATCACGACTGGATTGCCAAAAGAAGAAAAAGAATTCAAGGAAATATTGCTTAAGGGCATGGCCCTGGAATACGCTGAACCTCGTGGCTGAAGAAACTACGACAATGATTCGGAAAAGCCTTTTCAGTCGACTATCAACGAGACAATTACAGCCAACGTGTCGGCAAACCGGCAATAGCCACTCTTGCTAACGATCGATTGGCTGAGCTGACTGCGCCGGAGTGCAGTCGAAGAATCCACTTAATAGATGCACAAATGAGCCACCGCGGGCCGCACAAAAGCCTTGCGGAACGCCATTTTGAATTTCATTTAAACAGAAATCCTCTTGTCGCGACCGGGCATGAAAAATGATTATTAAATAATTGCGAAAGGTCAAGAACGTTCTTCCATAGAGAAAAATAAATTATTCATTTTCACGTAGGAAAAATTTGCATCACAAAAAAGCAATATCGCAGTGCAGAATTCACAGAAATGCTTTGACTACCAGGAAAAGGATTACTGAAATCAATTGAAAGAGTTCTGGTGCAATTTTATACAATTTAACTAAAAAACAACTTAAAAAGAAAAGCTAGGTTTTATTTAATCACTGCATTTTATTTAAAAGTTACCGATACATCTATGTTTATTCAGTGGATTCCTCTGTACAAATTATTCGGAGAATATTCTCTTTTATATTTTGTACCGGTACCAGGATCGATCCCGCTATCTCTTACGTGCTAAGCGAACACTCTAACATACATTTTTTAAATCAATTGCTATGAACAAGTAATTTAAATTTTACGCTTGTCCACTTGCAAAAGTAAACACTGAATCTAAGCGCGCCCAATATTATTATCATCAATTTCGCCAGTATAATTTTGATTAGACCAGAATTAGGCAAATGAAGAAAGTAGCAGAGAAACAATAAGAATATTAGTCATGGATATTGAGTTTGTAAAAGAGTAAGCATATGTACTGTGGAGGTTTATCGCCTCCATGAACGCATCTGGCATTTACCAGTGCGTAAAATCAGAGCTTTTAACAACCGCAAAGTACGCTCGCCACAATAACCAAGCGACTAGTAGCCGTCTTCGCCACTCTTCTCGCTGCCGCCTTCCAGATGACATTTCCAAAATACGCCCCTGCGTGTAGACATGTAGATATAGAGCTTGATTGGATGGAATGGTGAACATTACATTGTGTAAAGTGATCACTTAAGCCAGCCGAAGACAGGTCGTAAGCCTTGTAATACCCATGCTTCCATACTTATAATACATATAATATAATATAAATAGCTTCGTTTCTATGAGATATTTATAATTTGTTTAATAACAATGCCTGAATTCGAACTGTAAATCCGGATCAATAGGATCTGAATGAACGAATTGTGCAATCTCCGAGTCGCGAGTCCCGCGGAATGGGATACGACAATTCCGGTCGTAAATCGGAATCACCAAGATATGGGAATGAAGTAGGGAAACCTTGGTACAGGATGAGGTCGGTGAGGAGAGGGATAGGGGTTCTAGTCGAAGGACCAGTGATTTCGAGGAATCGGGATTCGGAAGGACTACTCGCCTTGCTTTATATATAATAATAATAATAATAATACATATTATGTTATATATTAAAGGTTATGAAATAAATATAATGCTATAAAAAAAAAAACCAAGGAAAATATTAATAAATAAAAAAATTAAAATATTTAAAAAATTAATAAAAAGTAAAAAGTTCACACATATATACACACAAAATATAAATATTACATATTTAACTACTTCATTCATGGCCATTGTTGTATATGTAGCTATTTTGTAGGCGCTGCTATTCTCTGGTCAGGGAACCAACTTTCCATGAGAGCGCCGCTTGCACCAGAGAGTTGAGAGTTGAGTTGAGTATATAACGCCTTCTTAATCCCTGCAGTCGCCCCCGATCTCCGATCCCAATTGAATACGGCGATGTCACGAGTTCACCCACGGCGCACAAACAATGCGTGATCAAAACACAATATCATAAAATATAGTGCTGGTGCACTGGAGCTGAAAGGTCCACACCGCGAATGTTATCGCGATGTCGAAATCGAAGAAATATTGGTCAAGTTGAAATCTGCTGACATCAAGGCACAATTCACACCGACAAGACGAGCATTAGGAAATATATGGATGAGAATTTGGACGCGGAAATGTGTCAATAACAGTGGTCGCGGCTGAATCGAAAGACGCGACAAAAGTGTATTTTACAAATTCGGAACAATCCTTTTGGAGCTAAAAATCTAGTAATGATATGTTCTTGAACATATTCAAATACTGTTAACATAATTTATTAATGTAGATCTACATCTGCGTGTGCAGTTATAAAATACTTCATTTTAGCATCACTGATTTGATATATCATTTCATTTTTAGAGCCCTTTTTCTCCTGTCTTGTGTAGACACAAATTTGATTGATTTTGGTCTGTATAGCTGGAGTACAACCCGTGTGCCCGTTTCTGCTTTACCGAAGGGGGATATTTTCCGCTCGTTAAATAATATGAACGCAAACCACAACATTCGAACGTGCCCCAAGGGAATTATTTAATTTGAAATTAATGAAAGGTCTACCATATTACCGTTGTCAATATTAAATCAACCGATACTTTTTCAACAATTTTTAATATGTTTTTTTTTAATACGCCGTTTCATATATTTATTTAACAACGAATATAAACATAAAAATGTGACCTTTACTGTATGTATCGTATTAAAAAGTCGTTCTAGAATGTGCCTAATGAAAATATGTAATAATTTAATAAATTACCTACCTACAATATAACAACATTACAGTGTACCAATTTTCATGTTTAGAAATATGAAGTGTAAGTGGCTAGTCTCAGTTCAGGAGTCTCTGAATGTCTCTACATTGAAGGGAAGATCGGAAATTTCGCTCCCACGCGTTTAGCACTGTGATAATGACCAATTTTTAGGACATTTGGTGTTGCCAGAGGTAGCACCTCACCACAAAATAAATGATGTCATTTTAGAAAGATTTCGATAGAAATGATTCATATTGTAGAGGATGTAATGACGCAACTTTCAGAAAATTTCAATCATGAAAAGAAAACCTCATAACCACCCTCTGTAAAAAGTTTGTGTGTATATATATATATATATATATATATATATATATACAAACTTATATATACAGCGGAACCTTTATTTTCATCATTAATCCGTTCTTGAGAGCCTGACGAATAAAGAAACAGTTTGTTTCATAACTAATAACTGAAATTCAATTAATTCATTCACAGCATCCAAAAATAGTACACAAATAAATATATGTCAAAACTTTACCTTTATTGTATTGAGGCGGCATGACGGCAGAAGCGGAAGAGAAGGTAAGTTAATTCTATTTAGAAAGACACAAATAAAACAGGTAATTCTAATTCTGGTGGTGGTTTTCGTGTGCCAATGATTCAGTAGCACTCGATTTAACAAAGAACTTGCCCAGTGTTGTCTGTTTTTTAAAACCTTCGTGAAGTAGTCAATGATATTACCATTAAATCCATTTACGTTTTGATTGATTGTGGTAACATTTGGGTGACACTTTTCAACCAAATTCTGCGTTTTGGTCCAGTTAGACAGTATTGCCGGGCGGCGGAAGTGACAAGTATAAAAAATATTAACGAATATGGGAACATTTGTTTGTTATCAAAATGTGACGAATATCGAACCAGACGAATATAGGAGCTGACGAATATAGAGATTCCGCGTGGGATATAACGAAATTTGTGGATAAAATAGAACACGTTATTCTTACCAGATTTCAATAAAACTTGTGTGATGAATTAATCTTGGAAATCTCTGCCAAATTTATTAAATAACCTCCTCTGCCATCTGTTAAAGACTCATACTTAGTATTATAAAACGTTGAACGAAATAATGTCTGTACCCCACCCCCTCCCGCCCCTGCCGCTAGCGATCACCAGTTGACTGTTGATCCTGACCCGGAAAAGTTCAGAATGCTGAATGAATATCAATCTCTGAGACTTTGTAAGTCTGTTGTGTTTCGACCATTGGTCAAATAGTGTGATAATCATATTGTTTACGCGTCTTGTTACTTCGATTGGCACCACTGGATTTTTTGGTTTATAATAATGTACATGTGTGTGTGTGTGAGTATTGCCGCTCTTTTTAAGGAAAACTAAGAAGACGGTAACCGACAGGCGTCATTCTTTTTACATCCCGCGCTTCGACTAGTCCAGCGGTCCAAATAAACCACCAGCGCGCGTTTCGGTCGGTCGAAATCTAAAGAAGACAACCCAGCTAAAAGAACAACAACATCGGATCAGAGAGATAGAAAAATTAAAAAGGTTAGTGCAGTTCACATATCATATGTGTGCTTATTAATAATCATTTATATAAACACCTATACAGTCCACAAGAGATCCTGGAGAGGTGTCTTTTTTTCCTTCCTGTGTTTCAGGTATCTAAAAGTGCGATCTGTTGTTTAAAGAGCAATTAAAAATCGTAATTTTGTTTTAATATTAGTCCAAAAACACACATGACATTTATCTGACTCTTGTAGCCAGTTTAGTAAAATAAATAAAAACAAATAAAATGAATGAACACTGTACATGTGAATTATATCGATATTATACTGGCGGAGCGATTACTTATTGAATTTGTTGCCAAACGAAAATAAAAATCAATTTTCTGCAATCCACAATACTGATTACAAATAAAAATCTGATCAAATAAAGCGATTTCGTTACCATGAAATGGTTATCGTTACATCTTCACGATGTAACGCTTCATTAAACCGCTAAACGAACGAAGAAAATGAAGCGAATAAAACGCGTTCTCATCATCGATAATTTTTTAATATTTTAAACGATTATTTTACTAGGAGAACATATTCTTATTGTGTTCTCCTAATAATAAAGTTGTATCAATGTGTCCAAAATTTTATAAAAATGAATTAATAATTCTGGCGTCTGCTATCAGATTACTCAAAGGTATTTGAGATTCTGTAAAAATAAGGTAGATGGCTCTTTCAAATAATGGAACGATTAAATATATTAATATCAAAGAGGTAACATATAGGTTCGAAAATTTGTCGCTAAAAATATTGTCGCTGTAGCATAGTTGGATAATGCACCTTCCCCGGTAAGGAAAGCAGGTTCAAATCCCGGTGGCGCAACAACAATATTTTTCGATAAAATTGATTTTATATGTATATCTTTCTAATTAATTCATATTTAATATTATTTTACATTATCATTTCTACTGAAAAACTTCTTATTCTTCCAAAAAGAATTCTTGCATACTTTGGACATGTTGTTAGAAGAAACGACAAGAGATCACAAGGACAGTCTCCTGAAAGACGGATAGACCTAATAAAATTTGTCATATAATTATCAACTTGATGGAAATAAACTTAGCGTCTGCACTGCACTCATGTGAAAGATCTTGATATAATCTTAGAGTCAAAAATAACTTTTATCCCGCATATAGAGTCGGTAATTGCTAAGGCCTACAGACTCCTTGGATTCATTGCTAGAACTAACGTCTAACCTCATCTTATCATTTTATATTTCTCATTTGTACGCAGTCAACTTGAATTCGGATCGGTAGTTTAAAACACACGTTATTCCACCTACAGCGACCTACTTGAAAATTTTCAACATCAATTTTTGAATACATTAAAATCAAGTGCCCGTTTAGCTATTAAATCTCATTCAGAAAGTGAGTGTTTCCATAAAATCCCCCCCTCTTAAATAGAAGAAACACACAAGATTTTTTACCCAAATGTTGGCAAAACTAATTACATAAAAAAATATTTTGTGATCCGTTCTACGTCAAAATATAATGACGTAAATTCTTCTAATAACTTTCATTGACATTTTCAATGAAAAATTGTTTCCCTTTAAAATTAAACTACGCCAACTTTTCAATAACTATTAACATAAATGGTATACATCCCATTTCCCTCCCCTTCTTACCGTTTCCAGTTGACCAGTACCGAGAGCAACAACGACATTTTATCAAAGATTCTACATGTTTTTAGCTCCGAAACTGCACAACACACTCAGCACCAACTGGAAATCGTCCACTTCCAATAAGATTACACAAATATGAACCCAATATATGGTCCAACTGGATAGAGATCAATCAGAAGCGTCGCTATCCAACATTCTAACATAATCATTATACAGTGCATACACTACTGATTCAACATTCTACAACAATCTCACTACATTTTTTTCTCTCTATTTTTATTTTTCTTTATCTTTCTTCGATTAAATAACACCACAACAGCATGAAAAAAACTGGCTACTTTAAACTGTGTTAACATAGACGACAGTCTAGTAAAGTAGCCAGGACAATGCTGCATATATCAGAGGTGGAGTCTACTCTATCCCACACAAACTACGAGTATATACTTAATTGCAATATAATTGTATCTTGTGTTTCTCATGTTATATTATATTATATTCAGAAATCTAAATATTTAAAAAATTAAAAATCTTTTAGTCTCGAGTCTTTTTTCATATTTTTCCACAGCCCTAATTTTAATCGTTTTCTCATTTTTCACCCATGTACATTTCATATCTTTAATCCCAAGTTTCATACGTCTTTCTATGACGAAGTAATAATTTTTAAATTAAAAATGCCAGTCAGATTGTTATAGAATTCGATAACGTGACTGTTCTTCTAAAATTGCATTTATATTTAACTATATTTAAACCATTATTGTCTTGTTTTTACGTCAACCGGTTTCGTAACTGACGTGGCTACTTCAGGACGGACTGACGTACAAGTGTAAAATTCGTATTCCACAAAATTTAAATGATATCCATTACGAGGTGTAGGCGGAGTCTTGGCAAGAGTGGAGAGATGATTGACATGGGAGCATTGAAATAGAGAATATATTAAATTTCTGGTTGTTTGTAAGGTTTAATTGGTCGTTAATTATATTGGACTTGGTGTTTAGTTTATTTCGTGCTTCTTCCTGCCGCCCTACCCTCACGCCGTGCGTATCGCTTGGACCGCGCAGAGGAAGTGAATCCTTTTCGGAAGTGCCGTCATAGAGACCTCGGTTCGGCATAATATACGTGCTCGTCAACCTGAGGTGCAATCAACGCCCAGCCCAGGACTTCAAAGCAAGGTAGGCCATATCTATTTGCTTAGTTTTCTTCAGACTTCCATTTCGAGTTGCGTCAAATAATCAAAACCATTCTAGATACAGTCTACGGGATCTTATACCACCATTTCTGGTGATTTTCTGATTTTTAGACTTTATAAATTATCCAATCTAAGGTCTTTATTAATAATGTGCAAAATTTTAATGCCGTTTTCTTTTACGAAATTGTGGCCTGTCTCTAAAATGTGGTTGGAAAATTCTGTGAAATTATTATTGTACCTGAATAAAATGTTGGACAGTCATTACCAGTTTAATTTCTCGACTTTTCCCCGTTTACTTATTGACAGCTGATATAATAATAACATGTCTTAACAATACCAAAGCATTGAGTGTTTCGTCATTCAGTCTTGTTCTTATATTGATACCTTCGAAACTTGCTGCTCAGCCTATGTTTTTATACAATCGCATATCTTTTTTTATCACACGTAAGGTTTGACGAGCAGATATTGTATTCATCACCGCCCGGCGATGCTGACCATATTCAGCATGTACCGGTACGTAGAAAGAAATTCTCTTCAGCCTTAAAGACACTCAGTATCGACGGCGTGCAACAATATCAACGCGGCCAACGGCGCTCGGGAAGGTCGAATACCGACCCACGCACTATTTCCTCAAAGATGTGAATCATAAAATAATTCAATCTCGAATTACGCGTACTAAACCCGGGATTCATAAATACGTACTGTAAACTAGACTGAAATCATGGAAATGGATTCCCTACTTAAGATTTCATTCAATTTGAAGTTATTGAGCTAATTTGAAAATAATAACTTGCATATCGACGATACAAGATTATCTGTTTAACTGCATGGACATAATTATTAATCTGGGTCAATTTTCCAATTACATTGTAACTTCTCAAATAACGGCATAATGACTCAATTGTGCCGTTATTTGAGTGTCGTTCGTTATTATGTCGCTATATTTATTACAGTACGTAGTTGTAGTTTGTGATTGGACACCACACTTATTGCAGTACGTAGTTGTAGTTTGTAATTGGACACCACACTTATTGCAGTACGTAGTTGTAGTTTGCGATTGGACACCACACTTATTGCAGTACGTAGTTGTAGTTTGCGATTGGACACCACACTTATTGCAGTACGTAGTTGCAGTTTGTGATTGGACACCACACTTATTGCAGTACGTAGTTGCAGTTTGTGATTGGACACCAAACAAATAATATGATTAAGGATCAATTGTTATCATCGCATCCAGCAGTTTTCTGCTGGATGCGATGATAACGATTGATTTTTTACACTTTTTATATATATATATATATATATTTGTAAAAAATATATACTGGTCTAAAATATGAAGTTAAAAATTGAAAAATACTGGATTTTCAGACGTATTCTAATATAGGCATAATAATTCTATTGAATTTCTTATACACATAAAGGATATTGCCTCCACTTCAAATTAAGTCTCGGCTTCAGCGACATCTATATTATTACACGAGAAAGAATATCAATTTTTCAAAAAATGTCAATAGATGGCGACAGCATAATTGGTAATAAATAAGTGAAATGTTCCATCTTGATTTAATATAAGCAACTTCCAAAAATTTGATAGATGTGGTAGCGTGGGTAAATAGGTGAACGTTACGTTGTGTAAAGTGATCACTTAAGCCAGCCGATGACAGGTCGTATTGCCCTACAGTGCCCAAGACTTCTATACTTACTCATATAAAAATAATAGATTTGTCTCTGTGAGACATCTTAATTTTGACAACAATATATGTTTAAATGGATCTGTTGGCCTGTTTGATATTTTTGTTGCGTAGGTACTGAACATTAAAAATAGCCCACTACACAAGGCGAGGAGATAATTTTTTTTAGCAGTTAATTAATGACGTATAAATACCCGTGAATGTGCAATGCCGGATCAGCATCTGTCAAGATTCTTCTACCATACTTTTATTTCTGTCGTCATTATAAATTTTTTAGAAATATTGATATAAGAATACTTTTAAAATTAGCAATATTAACTTGGTGGTTAAGATTCATATTTTTTATTTGTTATTTTAGTTTAATAATTGTATTGAGCAGCAATTTGAGTTAGGTACTAAATTTACTTTTTAAATAATTGTTGTTTTTTTAAAAAATTTAAAAATAGATTCTGGATAAATAGAAAAACAATGCTATATTTTTAGTTAGTTTTGACATATCCTGAAGAAGGAAAAGGTGTTTTCCGAAACCGGTAGATGTTTTTTAAACTCAATTGTGGTTATTAAACTAAGATAATAAATAAAAAATATTAATATAAGACTCCACGAACAAGATCTATACCCATTTTTGTATTATTACAAGTAACATACCAGTTACAACATAACTAAAGAATTTAGATAATATTTCAAACATTTAAAAATGTATCTTTTTTTATTAAGGAGAACACATTCTTATTGTGAAGTTGTAATTAATTATTCCGAACATAGCTCTGTGATATTTTTAATACTAATTAACACAACTTCACAATGAGAATGTGCTCTCATTAATAATATATAAGTTGTATCAATGTGTCCAAACTTTAATACAAAATTAATTATTAATTCTGGTGTCTTCTATCGGATTACTCAAAGGTATTTGAGATTCCGTAAAAATAAAGAAGATGGCTTTCAAATAATGGAACGATAGATGTATTCACTTGAAAAGTGTAACACATGGGTTCGAAAATTTCCGTCAATGCACTGTGGTGCTATAGCGTAATCCGTTAATGCACGTTCTCCGGATTGAAAGAGATCCAGATTCAAATCCCGGTAGCAACAAAAGTAAATCTCGATAAAATTGATTTTAAAAGTACATATTTCTAATTAATACATTTAACTTGTATTAAATAATATGATGCTAACTATGGAACAACGATTTATTTACAAACATATTGAAAGTAATTATTTTTACCATATCATCTTATTCTTCTTCTTTTTCGTTATCTTCAAAGTTACACTTTTCTATGAAGGTGGAAAATCATCACCGAGAATTCATCATCAGAATTTGAGGCAGGTATTCATACATAGGGTGTACGGATAAAAAGCAATATTACAAAGTGGATTTTCAATATATTATATTAAAAGATTTGTGACAAAAATTATTACAGGCTTAATGAATTTGTTTGGGTGAGTGCATCAATCCTAGCTCTATCCATATTTCAATCTGACACTCTCAAATGTCAACTTTCAACAGTTTGACGCCCTCAAATACCGAAAATGTAAATTTCCACAGTATTACTTGTTAACTCCACAATGGGATATCAACTTGTTAACATAACAGTCTGACGCGCTCCACAGCAAAACGTTAAATTCAGCCGGTTCAACAGAAAGTCAACTGGTTCAAAGTTATACAGGATGGTCTAAAAAAAGTGAGAACATCTCGTAATACTTGAGTAATTTCAAAGTGTAATATAATTAATTATAATTCTTAATGTAATTTTTAAATCATAAAAACACCCCGTATTGCATAATTTAGTGGGTTTAAATCTGGGCTGTTCGGTGGACATATGTCTGGATCGATGAAATTAACATTCTCAATCACGACGAAGAAAGTTGATTGTATTTCTGGCTGTGTGAGATGGAGCTCCGTCCTGCTGTAATGCTCCATTTATAGGAAAATGATCAGAGGGTTTTCGATTTGCAAAATATTTTGATCAGAATACGGTCCTCTGCAGTGATATTTGTCATTCTGAGTTACAATTTGAAAAAACCAAATATAAACAATGGGAAAATTAATAATCAAATATGGCGCCCAGAAATTGTCGAAATAAAACCTGATGTAGGTAAATAAGTAAGTAAGTAAATTAGTAAACTATTTAACCTATTGTTGATATAGTTAAACAAATTTCGATGTAATCATATCGCATTTTACGAAATGTTCTGACTTTTTTGGGCCACCCCGTAGATAACATACACGCACAGAAAAATGGTCGTGATTTAGGTAAGTAAGTTCTAGGACAGAAACATGATGGTGCGTTCAAACTGGTTTTGGTCATCATAAATTTTCAACAATACCAAAAATTCGTTTATTAATCCACGCTTATAATGTCCTCTTAATTTCTCATAATATTAATTAATTTAATCAAAGGAGATGGGTCTCCATAATCATCATTAAATATCTTTATTACCCTTCGCGACTATTACGACCGCACGTCGGGCGCCACCCCAAGCTATGATGCCATAATTATTGACAATGAGACTTCATTAGATAATGAGCGATATAAGAACGTCCCTTTACGCAAGGGTGGTAAAATGAAGTGAGTCGCCGCCCCCGCTAAAAGCCTTGGACATTCAATCAAGTGACTGTCCGCCCGCCTTAATGCGAAGGTTAACGGAAGGCACCCTTAAACTTGGAAAACTGATTTCTTCTCAATTTTTATTATATTTTTATTTTATTGTATTGAGGGATTTTGACATTTTATAAACTTATTATAATAATTAACATAATACATATTGAACATGTGATACTATTTATGAAAATCCACAGAAATATTTATGTACATAAGTATGTTTAGGGGCAGAAGATAAATAAAACGATAAAAAAGAGGGAGAAAGGTTGGGGAGGTTGCAACCATTCTTGCGGTAAAGGGAGACCAAGACTTTTTTGTAGGTAGAATGATTAGTCAAAATTGAGATTGAGGTGGTTCATAAAAAGAACCCTTTAAACGCAGTAAGGCTAATGTTGAACAAGTCAATTTATGTCAATTTCTCATTATGGTATTTGCATGACCGGTGTTCTACTTCTGGGAATGTGGAAGAGTACGGATTGCCGGGTTGATCTAGATGGCACATGGAGAGATGGCTCAATATCGATAAAACAATATTTGAAACTTTTTGATGATTTAAAATTACATACAATCGAACATAAATGTAATTCAAACCGAAATTAAATTAAATACAGTGAGATGTCATACATTAATTTCACAATGAAATATAAAAATGTATTTAATACAAATTAAATGTATTAATTAGAAGGATATACATATAAAATCAATTTTATCGAAAAATATTATTGTTGCTACCGAAATTCGAACCTGGATCTCTTCCAATCCGGGGAACGTGCATTAACCAATTATGCTATAGCACCACAGTGCATTGACGACAAATTTTCAAACCTATATGCTACACTTTTCAAATTAATACATCTATCGTTCCATTATTTGAAAGCCATCATCTTTATTTTGGATTGGAGTATTCGAATCCCGTAGCAACAACAAAATTGATTTTATATGTATATATTTCTAATCAATACATTTAATTCACATTTGAAATATAGCAGACTTGTGTTCTGAATAATTACAACTTCACAATAAGAATGTGTTCTTACTTACTTACTTACCATCACGCCGTTTCCCTGCGGGGGTAGGCAGGGAGGATAGAGCGCCACACTCTTCTGTCCTGACACACAATTCTCACCTCATCCACATTCATACATCTTCTCATACAAGCTCGCCGATTGTTGAGGGTTCTACAAGAACCATCCTCCATTATCTGGTTTACCTGGTCGTACCAAGTCTTCCGCGGACGTCCTCTATTTCTGGTTCCATCAACAATTGTGTCATATATCTTTCTTACCATTCTGTTCTCATTCATCCGTTCCATATGACCGAACCACCTAAGTAATCTTTTCTTAATCTTACTCAATATACTAACATCAGTTTTACATTCTTTCCTTATTTTTTCATTCTTTAGTCTGTCATAAATAGATTTGCCACAAATACGCCTAAGTGATCTCATTTCCACTGTATTCAGTCTACTTTCGTTCATTTTCTGCCAGCTCCAGGCCTCACTTCCATACATCAGTGTTCTCCTTAATAATAATAATGTCTTGTCTAAAAAAACAACATAAATGCAAAATTCTTGTAGACCTTGTAGACAATGAGATAAATCTCGGACCAGAAATCATCGCTTGAGATTAGTATGGTACGCAATATGGTTAAGCAATAAAAATAACACAAAATTCATCAAAAACTCCCCCAAAAAGCAACCCTTGAATTTGTTGATCTTTTCCTTAAAGACCATTTTCATTAAAAAATACTTATACACACACACACATACTGTTCACTATTATTTCCCTCGACCTTTTAACCTGAATTATTCATAAAGTAGGTTCAATATGTTACCTTTGATGTAGGTCGGTACAAAAAAAAAATTTCACCTATATACATGGGTTGTATTTTTTGTAATATTTATTTGAGAGAAATAGTATTTTTCGCGGACTGGGATTTTCATTTTCGCTACGTTGAATATTAAAAGCGGTTACACCGCACACAGCTCGTGGACCTTGAACTCGAGGTCGCTTGGACCGAGCAATTTTCATTACACTAGAGTTTGGAGTAATTGCAAACCTTTCTAATTAATTAACTAAAATTATTAATCTCATGTAAAAAATAGACTTTACCAATTATAAACCTACTCCTGTGACCCTACAAAATGTCGTCAAATTTCATCTAAAGTTGTTTTAATTTTTCGGTGAGATATCTGATCATGTGAATGAAAATCCCGAGCCAGTGTCCACACCACAACTCAGAGCCAGGTTAAGGAATTATATTATTGAGTACAGGCAACAACTTCATGGTGGACATTTTCTTGGTCTCTCGCTGGTTAAAAAATAAGGGCCAATTATCCTTCGGGCAGAAATTGGACACCGTAGTGTCGTTTTTGGACAATGTAAACATTTTTGATGGCGTTCCCTTGGATTGTTGGGGCACCAGTATCTCATGTTCTGTTTATTAACATAGCCATCGGTATGAAAATGTGCTTCGTCAGTATATAATATGTTTCCAAGCATTCGTACTGTTCCAAAACGCTTCAGCATCGTTCTCGCTAAGGTTTCAAGTAAATAATAGTTATTTTCGTTGATAAACTCTTTTTCTTATTCCAGCACAGGTTGCAATCATCCCGGAGGAGTTTAGTTAATCATTTTCCGTTCTTGTCTGAACCTTTGAACACAACACCAGATAAGTTGCGTGCTCGGCCCATCACTTTCTCGTCGAATATTAAGAGAGACCGCATGAATCATCGCACTTTAAATATTGCTCAACTGCGAACGTGCGGTGCGCTCCCGATCAGTGACTCATTGCAACTGGCATATCCGCAAATCGCGCGCGTGTAATCTTGAAATTTTTCCTCTGGACACCCTATATATAACAAAATTACAATAAACACATAATCAAGTGAGATGTATAAAAGGACAGAAGCCGTTGGGTACAAGCCAGTCATTAAAGGGCTAACTATCAAGTACACTCTCCCATTAAGGAACTTGGACGAAACACAATGAAGTATCAGTCACGCCATACACAGTGTGGCCCAATTTGACTTATGAAAAGTTATTTTAAGAATTTGATTACTCGTCGAATATTAAAGTGAGTACTGAAAACGTGATGCGGACGAACCAATGAATCACCGCAATTAAAATATTGCTCAACCGCGAACGCGCGGTACGCTTCCGACCAATGACTCATTACGACTGGCAAACCCGCAAATCACGCTCGTCAACAATACCTCTCCCACTTACCTCACCCTGACGGTTTACGACCAATTACATTTTAATGTTGAAATTTTTCCGCTGGATACCCTGTATTGGATATCCTAATTGCGAATTTCGGGGTCCCTTTAATGTTTGATGTGTAGGTACGCGTGTCGCTTGAATATTTACCTGAGTTGACAGACAAGTAAGCATCAGGTAAATATAAGATGAAGTGAGTACTCATGATTTAGGTACACTGAAGTTATTAGTGCAAGTTACAATAATTAATAGTGGATGCGCGACTTACGTAAGTGGATCTGTTGGTCTGATGACGACACAGGAGCAAGAAAATAATAAGCTAGATGGCGTATGCGGATCCTCGGTGTATACGACTCTTTGCGCACGCGCTTGTGCTATTGCGCATGACTGAAGATATCACCATAATCGGAAAACAATGAATAAAATTATTATCTTTACTAAATAAATATTAAATCGTGTTATTTTCTAATAAAATGGACTGGAAATCCTGTCCGCAGGTTCTATTCGTAGTAAATATGAAAATATGAATAGTATGAATAGTATATATGAAAAAATAAAAGGTGGTCTATTCTAAAGTAATTACCTGTTCAGTTTTTAAAAGTTGTAATTGTTTAGAGGTAAGTAAATATAATAAGTGAGATATAAATAGTAATGTGAAAAAAAGTATAATCAGAAGTTAGAAAAAGATATTGAAAAAAAGTTATGAAAATATTATTTTCAGTAATGTACAATAGTTGGTGACAAAAATGTGTGGGTAGTTAGGTTAGCACAGATGACAAATGTTTCATTTTGCTTTCTACCTACACCAAGCAACCACTTTGTTATTTTTTGATTGAAGCCGTTAATCACTTTAGACCCTTTAAGGTCTAGTGGCAATTTGTTAAATATTCGCGGAGCACAAAATAAGAAAGTTCATTGTCCTAATTTGGTATTAAATTTTGGCACTGAAAAGTATCCTAAGGCTTTGCTCCTAGTTTCATTTGGATCGGATCGTAAAAGTAAAGTTTTTTTTTTTTAAATAGTGATTAAAATGTAGTTAGAAAGATGATACTTACGGGAATAATAGTCTCACTTAAAACAAATACTATCTACTACTAGATTGTTGATTAAAATTAAAAATGCTACCACATATTATATTAAGAAAGTGTGGTGACCCTAACACGCCCGTAGACATGGCCGTATAAAAGCTCACCTATCAACTGTTAGGGCCCGAACCAGAGTGACCAATAAGTAATGAGAGCGGACCCACCGCTTACTCAGAACTGATGCAATAAGCTCAAGGTTCCTATCTCGGTCCTACTCATTCGCCGTCTGGTTGGAATTTTTTAATGCTACTAAGTAGCTGTTCAATAGCGCCCTGCATATTGACAAGGCGATACAGCACAGTTGCCAAAACAAGATTTGTTTCCATTTTCCCCAGTTGATTCACGTTATAAGTAAATAAATAAATAAATAATATTTACAATACATAACATAAAGATAATATAAAATAATACAACTAACAAGGTCGGGGAACAGAGGGTAAGTAAAGAGGCACACCCTTCCGGGAAATGAGACGGCACAAAAGAAAAACATATAAGAGGCTCACTCTCAATAAGTAGACGCAAATAAACAATTAGCACTAGATACGGATACTGCTCAAACAACGAACATCACTTCTCCGCAGGCAGTCCTATCACCAACATCGCCATTCAACCGCATCTCTAGCGGGCCACTCTAATGTTCAACCGCGCACTTAATTGTATTAATTCATCACCTCAATAAACGAAATCTTGTAAGTTCTCTTTCCTTTATATACCCTGCTCTAGTCACAACATACATCCAACAAGAAGAGATCTTCTGCCACAATCTCGAGTCAAATAATTTGAATAACTTAACGCACAAAAAGCATATCAACAATGTACAGTACGTGTCATACCCTTGACTCTTTTATTAGTAAAAGTTTCCATACCAGTTCTACTAAGATTGGTATTTTTAGCCCGTGCAATGCTGTAGTAATGTACAGCATTGCTGCAATACAACACGGCATGGCAACCGACAAAAAGCCATTCACTGTCCGAAGAGTTCATAAAGTATTAAGCACTAATCAATGTACAAAGGGTACAAAACACAAGTATAATAATCGGTTTAAAACTGGAAAATCAATACACGATAAAATAATTATGTACAGATACAGTGAACATGAAACATAATTTGGTACTAAATGATAGTAAAAGGCATTCATTACCTTCCATCCCTTAAGCGAGCCTTCAAGGGAAAAAAGGTGTTTTATAATCTTAACCTTAGATTACATTTGTGCATTTGAGATGTGAATCTACATAAGAAAGCTCAAAATAAGCTGGATGAATTGAAAGTCACGGTTCGAATGAATAAATAATTTGCACTTCATAATAAGTCGGGACCTTCCTCAGATTGGAAAGAGATCCAGGATCGAATCCCGGTGGCGCAACAACAATATTTTTCGATAAAATTGATTTTATTTAGTGCACTTCCCCGGATTGGAAATGAAGATCCAGGTTCGAATCCCGGTGACGCTAAAACAATATTTTTCGACAAAATTGATTTTATATGTATATATTTATAACTAATACATTAATTTAGTATTTAAAATATCACAGACCGTCTGTTCTGAATAATTACAACTTCACAATAAGAATGTGTTTTCCTTAATAAAAAAATATATATTTTCCTATAAATTATTCTAGTAATTTTGTATCAAGGAACAATTTGAGTTAGGTACTAAATTGATTTTTTAAATAATTGTTGTTTTTTAAAAATAGATTCTGTTAAGTAAATAATAACGTATGTTTTTAGTTATTAGTTATTGACATCCTAAAGAAGAAAATGATATTTTTCGAAACCGGTAGATGTACTTGAACTCAATAAGTGGTTAATAAAACAAAGTTAACAAATAAAAATACATGTAGTAATTGTTATCTAACCACACTATAATGCAAGTGTCTGTTGAATTATAACAATAAAATGGAGTCGTAAATACCTGATCTCTATCAGGTATTTACGACGGGTTCTCTAACCCTTTACACAGATACACAGTAATTGGAAGGTACCTGATTCTCAACAACAGGTCGTACAGGTGATGCAGGACGTGCAGCGAAGGTTCAATTAGGCACTCTAATTTGGCGTGCGGTGTATCTTTGAAGCATTGATTAGCCAAATTCAGCAACAAGTAGAAGAAGCAATCGTGGATGTTAATATACGATCTGGCGTCAAGAAGGAAATGCTCAAGTACGATGGTGAATACTCGAATTTCTTATGGAAGATTCTTCTGACACGATGACTGTGAATCGTGCCACTACGTTTTTCAAATGCTCAACAAGATGGCGATGAGACGTTGATTTGAAAACTAATCGACCGCAATAAGCTTCTTCTGCGGCAATTTCTTGCAAATCATGCTGACGTGGAAATTAGTCTCTAGGGACTCGACGAGGTTACTTAAAAAAGAAAGCCTTTATTTTTAGATAGTATTTGAATAAATCCCGCTGCAACGTGTCTTCTAATATTTATTTACATTTACATTCTTACATACTATACAGTATAAATAATTCTTAGAGTATATAAAAAAGGTGAACAATCTTCATAATGTAAGTGATGTTCACTGTCTCCCTAACTAGGCCGAAGTCTGTACTAAAGGAAACAGACAGGTTCATCCGTTGTCAGTCATACAAATATTTTTTTTTTTTTAATTTTGTTTTTATCTAAAACAAAAATACCCATGATTGATGAATGAATATAAAGAAATTACCTTCTGTTCATGTGATCATTTCCATGAATCTTTGCTCAGTTTCCTTTCTGCCAACACCCAATAACCAGCTCCTGAGGTGGTGTTTGAGTTTGTCCATCGAGAATTGTTTCATACTGCTCGGCAAAATGTCATAGGCTTTGGGGGCCAGAAACATATTATATAGGATTGACCAAAACTTGTTTTCATTTTAGGCTTCACGGTGATCCTATTCTTTTTTGCTCTCGTAACATAACTATGAGATGGATATTGATGAAGCTCTTTGTTGGAATGAAAATAAAGTATCAGCCTTTTTACACAGAGTTGTCGAATATCAAGAAGCTGAGATTTCTCAAACAGTGAGTCAGAGGGAAAATATAGTCTGACGGAGGTGAATTCTTATCTGAGGAAGCAAGATGGCGAGAGCGACAAGATCGTTTTTCGTGTGGTTTTCTGATTGGTTCAAATTGGCGGCAAAGATGTCCATTAGCGCATTCACGACGTCAAGGAAGACAGGCGAGGAAGAGAGCCTATCACAGTTTGAAAATATCGAGACGTGTTCCTATTGGTCTTGAAATTGAAGCGCGGTAGATTTGAAATACGATTTTTAAACTAAATCAATTATTTTTTGATGGAAAAACTACCCCCTCATACAGTTCAATAGTGTTTCAGGACAACTAGCATGCAATGACTGAAACATGAATTGTGGTTAAAAATTTGATAACTTTGGTGTTTTTCTCGCGAATAAATGTTACATTTCCAGGGCAGTAAAAGACCTGGAATTATTTTTATTCTGCAGGAATATTTAAAACGTTTTCAATATTTTAAAGCGATGGGGGTGTGTAAAAACCACAGCGCCTCGCGGCCGGGGAGGTTCCGCCGCAAAGTGGAGTGTCGGGGGTGAGGCGGGAATCGGATAAAAAAGTGCTGAATGGATAATGCTGATTCCAGGCTGTCTCTCCGTGCATCTCATGCGGGAGAAGTAAAGTTATTAATTTAATTGTATTCTTAGTTAAGTACTTTTATGTAATCAATGATATTGCAAGGGTGTGGAGCGCCTCTTAGTTTATTTACGCATTTTCTTATTACTTCGACTGGCACCCCTGCTTTTTTGTTGTGGTTCAACCCATCATTTCAAACCCATTTTCACCCCAAGTGGAAGAAAATAATGTAAAACATAAAGCTAATACAGCACCCCGCATAATGCAATAAACAAGAAACTTTCAACACAGAACATTTTCAACTTAAATGAGCGACTTTTTATTCCGTCTTTAATTTAATTAAACAAATAATAGATATCCCATAGAGAAGAAGCTATTATTTTTATTATATTTAATGGAAGTATGGGTAATTACATGACTTACGAGCAGTCTTCGGCTGGCTTAAGTGATCACTTTATATAAAAATAACGTTCACAATTCTCACCCATTAATCAATCTCCATATATATCAAATTTTTAAAAGTTGTATATATGTGGAAACACTTCGAGAACCACAACACTATCGCCATCTACGGACTAAATTTGATAATTAATTTCCGTGAAACAGCATATATGTCACAATGAGAATCTAATTATTTTTTGACATTATTTAAAGCAATATATAAAATATTTTTAACACATTATACGCCTGAGAAATCAATATTTTTCAATTTTTATATATTTTCTTATTTTGACCAATATATTATTGAAAATATTTGAATGTGTCCAAGAACATACAATTACTGGATTTTCACCTACAAAGGCACTGTTATTAAACATTATTAAATTTTTTCCTTTTAAACGAAACTAACTTAAGCCAAGTCAAACAGAGTAATTATTAAAAAATATATATCACAAAGCGAGCATACGTAATGTGGTGAGTTCCAACTATGGTGCTTGGAGAAAAGTCGTCTATGTTAGACACAGTGTGGCATCTGTCGGATCAACAATCAAACCGGCACAGTTAAACTAGAGGTGACTGGCACCATATAGCGAGCCGGCCGAACGAGATACCGTGCGCATCGCTGCACGCTTTACTTCTCTGCCACTTTTTCATTCTAATGGTCCACCTCGTTCGTAAATTGTAATCGCCTATTCAATTGTAACATATATTGGATAAATCGAGTGTTTTAAAGTAAGTTCTTTGTTTACGCACTTTTTTATTCCTTCGACTGGCACCCCTAGTCTTTGTGTTATTGGTATGATTGGTTTATGTAGTGTGAAAATCGCCGGCTTCTGCGACCGGAGAATTGTTGTTAAACCACGGTCGGAGTGACAATTGCAGTTGGAACTCCGCCAGATGAGGACCTATTAATACCGAAATAATTAATGGAGATCGAGTCAGTCAGATACAAGACTAGAGCATAAAAAAATGACAATACAACCCATGATGAGCAGAGAAACAGTATCCGTAATACTAGGTTAGTGGTGATTTTTCTGCCTGTATAGAGTCTCATGTTATCAATAGGAAACCTGGAAATAACAAGCCATCGAAGGAATCGAATGTTACACCCGATACCAACCCGCGAACCAGACAACAATGAATTGCAGCGTAGCCGCTTTTGGAGCCAGCCTCAATCAATTACTTCTCTTTCGGCCGGCTTCCAGAATAAATCTCCAGTAAATGCTTCTCGGTACACACTTAATTTTTATTTTTACCTCGAATTGTGTGTCTGTATTATGATATCATGTACGACGAACACAGTGAGTGTTGGGAGAATTGGAGCCTCCAGTCTCACATTCGAACAGATCCTTCTGATTCATCTGTCAAACACGCACATGAACATTAACACCTATACAGGCAAAAAGCGTAAACCCTTTCCCCAAACTGCTAACCCTCGATGAAAACATAAAATCTTTCTCCAAACTGGATTCCCCATAAGAGAAATCAACTAGTGCGACTTTTGACTTCCTCACCCATTATTAACAAATTTGTTATGGCCCGTGTCTGTAGGTGAATTTTTTGTTTCGAGGCAATCTCGATGTGGCGATAAAGAAATCCGAGTTAAATATCTAGTGCAAGATGACTATATGGATCCAGACGGCCGTGTCATCGTCATTAAGGTGCTCGGTAGCAATTTTGCGAATACGAGGAAAGACATACTGTTCCGTGCAGAAAACAAGAATATACACAAGAGTGGTTCGCCGATATCAGATTCTCTCAACCGATAGATGATGATTACGAGACCGAAAAAAATTAAACACAAAAGATGTTCAATATCGGTACACTACGGCGACACGACACAATCGAGAATGGCTTCCCGCCTGCAGGATACCCTGTTTTTATTCAGATTCATAACAATACATACAGTCATATTTGCAAGTACCTACTCAGTGAAGGGCTGCCGCTGTGATGTTTTACAAAGAATAATAGTCATTGTTTTCCTGAAATCTATCCTAAGGGTTTTTTTTCTGAATTACACCTTTAAATTACTGACACGTGTCTTATCGCCTCTGCTGCGACCTCGCAATTCTGTGCGATATACATACCAAGATGTATTTTCATGGCAAATTTATAGGGACAGGAAGAACCCACCCTTTCCCGGAACCATTTAAGAAGTACAAAAAATTCCACTCTTCAATCTAGAATTTAATCGCGAGTTTAAAATTAATCCATTGACAATTTAAGCCCAAGTGCTAAATGTCATAAAAACAACTAGAGTAACAAAGAGAGATTAGATTTTAAGCCTTCGTCGCCCTTCAAAAGCTGTTTTAATATTTATTTTGATAAAGAAACAATTAAAATTATATACATCAGTTAACATATAAAAGAAAGAAATAATTAAAAGTTAATTTAATATAAATATAATGTATTTTCATGGCAACCCTTAGGGACGGTGACCGGTGGGTCATCTTAGATTAATCCGGTATTAACCACCTACAGTTATGAGGGATTTGGGAGTGCCCTTTGACGAAAAATTGACAACAACATTCAACATTACAACAAAATTTTTAATAAGCTAAAGAAAAAAATATCTTGGCGTATTATTTGATGAAAAACTATAATTCGTTCCACACATTAATGAAATCATCAATAAAGCTATGAAATGTCACGGTTTTGTATTAAGAACGGTGAAAGACATCAATCCACTTAAATCGCTTTAAGTTTTATACCCAGCTGTGGTTCGTAGCAATTTAGAATTTAACTCAACTATTTGGTCTCCATTCTAGGTCATATTAGAAAGGGTTCAGCATAAATTTTTAAGGTTATTTAACTTCAAACTGTGTATACCTGCTGAGCAATTGAATTATAATTTTCTAATGAGCACTCTTAATTTAATTAACTAGAAGAACATTAAGTGATTTATTATTTTTATTTAAAATAGTAAATGGAATACTAAATAGTAAATGGACGCCCCTAATTTAACTGAACTGATTGTAAACCACGTTCCTGCGCGGAGTATCAGGTCGTCGGTGCTGTTCAATGTTCACTACTAGTTTTTCACTACTAGTTTCGAGAGGTGCAATCCCTATCATCATCAGATGATAACTAAACTAAATACCGAATTGTAGTCTATTCGGGCAATAGGTGGGGGCTTGAGATGAGGGAGGAGGTTTCGGTCGTTAACTGGAACTGGAATGGACAATAAAGGCGAAGTGTTAGGGAATGTTATATTGTTATTAGTGTTTTCTACGAATTTAAATTCTTTTGTTTTTCATCAGTTAAAAATTAACCAAATTATTCATTATTAATCCTTTATAAGGGACCCAGTGAAAATATGTTAGTCTATCACAAGACTATTTTTACTTTTCATTCGTATCTGTTTACAAATAGTGAAGTAGTTAGAATGTATAACAAACAAAAAACATGGATATTGTCCAACAACAATAACTATCGACCCGAATAGAACAAATAAATAAATAAATATAATATACTTAGCTTTATATTAATTCGCTTTCTTTGAATCCCATAATACGTATTAATGTATAAATATAAATTCCGAAATTAAATGCTATAATATTCTATTCCATTAAGGGTAGTTCTGAAAATCAGAAAGCCTCCGAAGATAAAATAAACAAATCCTTTTCTCCTTTAAATTGTTTTAATATATTTCCATGTAATTCAATTCAATTCATTTTGGATAGGTCCCTATTCCCCCGTATTCCTGAGAAAGCCCAAATTATAAATCTGTTTTCTTCTTGTCCAAATAATGTTATACGTACTCGTACGTATTAACCTTTCCCTTACGGTGCTGAAATAAAAACGCGCGTTCCGGTGCTGTACACTCAGTGTACATGGACACTTTTTCCATTTGTAAGTCGGATAAATATTAATATTTTACATTTATTACTTATATTCATCATTCAAATAATAGTTAACATGAAGTGAATATATATACACATATCAATTATTGTGTAAAAATGAGAAAAAATATTGTTTATCACGATCGACAGCATAAAGTCGCATAAGACACGTCTGACTTGGCCGGTGCACGCTTCGTCACTAAAGTGATCATCGGCATCGCGCTCTCTGCCTCGCCACACCGCTCCATACGTACAAATACACGTATTGGCAAATTCACGTCAGGTTCTTCGAGAAAATATTTTATATTGTTGCGTATGGTAAATACTTTTATATTGTAATTATATTATCCAATACATAAATCTATTACTGAGGAATACCTAAAATATAAACTCTCTATTTAGTGAGAGCGCTTGAAAAAATCCACGAAATAAATAATTATATTTTAAATTTCGTGGCCAGAGGTTTATTTACGTTGCACATGCGTCGGGCTATCCGACAGGATAACAAACAGAGGAAATTACACTCTCATTACAATTTCGTCACCCAGCTGACCTAGACGCACTTCACTAGACAGCGTGAGCATTCGTTCCACGATGTCATTTTAGAACGTTACTTCATATAATTTTGTGACAATATAAACATATTTAATATATTGTACATTCTGATATTGTGAACTTCTATAACATCAAACTATTCTGAAAAATTGATCTGGTAGATATCACGGCTAAGATCGTTAACTAGCCTGATCTGCCCCCCTGTGGTGCATTCCGTCGTTCTAATAAACCTTAATATACCTATCCTTTTCTGGCCAACTAATATCTAGCGATTTCGGCCAAAGTGGGACATATTGCATTTCGACACGGACCTATAAACTGGCTTTATTTGTGGATCGAAAGTGTCGCCGTGCGAAAAAGTCCGGACCACGAAAAAGCGTTTTTTTGCAGCATCCTGAAGTACAGTGGTATCTCCGTTCTTCTCCACGAAAGTGCGAGTCAAGTGGAGGTGAAAATTGACGTCCAACCCAGGATTGAGATCAAAGTAGGCCAGATTCATTTGTTATTATAACCATTTCAAAATCTAATTCGGATTGCGTCAACTAAACATTAAACTGTTAAAAAATTTAAAATTCGCTACTCTATTAATATCGGTCATAGAGAAAAACGTAAAAAGATACCTACTCGAATTTAGACACAGATAAAATCTGCCTAATTTACGATATTTCAAATAATTTGATAAAGATATGGAAATTCAAATCTGACCTGACTGTTTCCATGATCACCTTTTATCCCTGCAAATACGGGATGACAGCTTTGTTGATTGCCACAACCCGAGTGGACGATTTCTTCAGAAAAATCCACTGAATCCATTAATCAAAATTTTCGAGAAAGGTCAAAGAAAAATGGGGTAGATAATAAAATGATCCCATTATTTTTCGTCAAATCTAGACAAGCAACCTTTTAGCTGAAGATTGTAAATACTTGTCAGCAAATTGGATTATTGAAGACACCGGATCTGCTGACAGAATTTTAGAGAATTAAAATCGTTGGTAATAAAATTTGTATTTTTTATTTGTTATAAGGTTTTATTAACCACTTCATTAAGTTTAAATATATCTACCGGTTTCGAAAAATACCATTTTCTTCTTCAGGATGTCATAACTAACTAAAAAGGTATGTGGATGATATATTATGTATTTGGTCAGGTTCACAACGTCAACTAACTGCATTTTTAAATTTCATTAATTCATTTAATAATAAAATACAATTTATATTAGAAATGGAAAATAATTCTACCCTAAATTTTTTGGATCTAACATTGATTAAAAATAATAATAAAATTCAATTCAAAATTTTCAGAAAACCAACTTTTACAGATACTATCATACACAATGAATCTAATCATCCATTATCACACAAACATTCAGGGTTCCACTCCATGATACATCGTTTAGTCAATATTCCTATGTCAACATCCAATTTCAACATTGAATTGAATATAATTAAAAAAATAGCAGTTAATAACGGGTATAATACAGGTTTGATAGACACTATTTTAAAAAATAAATTAAAAGAATATAATAATCAATTTTTATATATATCACTGATAAAACATAATGATAATTGGGGTAGGATTTTATACATAAATAACTTTTCGAAACAAATATCTAAACACCTACCACGAAACATTAGACCGGCATTTTATACAAATAATAGTATAGGAATTTTACTCATAAATTCTAAAGAAAAAGATGATAAATTTAACAATTCTGGTGTCTATAAATTTAGTTGCAAGGATTGTGCTGCATTTTATAGCATATATATATATATATATATATATATATATGAGTAAGGGAGCATTTGAGATGTTTGAACAGTAGTGGGTTTTCAGAATTTCCTAATCATTTGATAGAAAATGGTCATGGTTTTGATAAAAAATTGGGATTGTCAATTTTGCATATAAACGGTGTTGGTCATAAATGAAATAATTTGGAATAGTTGGAGATAAATAAAGTATGTAAAACTAATCAAAAATTTATTAACTACCAACTAAATTTAACTACGAGTTTCATTCTAAAATTTTTTCCTAAAAATTATTCGACTAAATTTGTATTAAGTAACAATTTGAGTTAGGTACTAAATTTACTTTTTAAATAATTATTTTTTTTAAATAGATTCTGGTAAAGAAACAATAATTTATGTTTTTAGTTAGTTATGACATCCTGAAGAAGAAAATGGTATTTTTCGAAACCGGTAGATGTATTTAAACTCAATTAAGTGGTTAATAAAACAAAGATAAAAAATAAAAAATATGAATTTTAACCACAAAGTTAATATTGCTAATTGCACTTGACGGCGAATTATGTTCCTCCTAAATCCGAATCAGTTCGTTCTATTCAGTAATATTTTTCTGTTCATCTCTAAAAACCTTTCCATGGTTCGTTGCGAAGATCGCCTTAAACTTGTAGACGAAAAGTATATGCGAACACTCTAATCTTTGTATAACGTAGTCTTTTAAATTTTTTTTAAAAATCAAAATATTGCTGAATTTTTACACTTAAAAAATTAAGTTAATATTTAATCACCATAATATACCGATAATATATAAAAACCGATTCACAACATCTTTGTCATTATCATCGAAGCGATATAATCAAGAAATTATCCGTACGGGAAACAAATGTCAGTTTACACAATTCGGTGTTCACTGAGATATTTGAAGTGTGAATCTAAATTAAAAACGCAATGTCACATTATATATATTTTTTTATTCACGAATTTTCTCATATTTTATTAATCACAAGATCCTAGGACAGACTAAATCCTAATCAATTAGATTCTAAAAAAAAGACACAACGTCCTAGGATATGTAATTGATGTATAATTTTTTCTCTTAAAAACGCATATAACGTATATCATACTGCACATTAAATGTACAATATTGAATGTCTGCGAGAACCGTTCCGTGACGTAGTGTGTTGAGACTCCAGGTTAAGCGGCGGGATAGCGAGCTTTTGCTAGCGAGTTTATAAATGAAAAGATATAAACTAATTTTTTTAACGAAATTTTCTCTTTTTGTTAGCTGGCGTAGGCTCGTAGCGCCCAATTTAAAAGGCTTTAAAATAATCGCCGTCAGGTAATATTTAAATTAATTATACCTTCTATTACTTAGATCAGCTCGTTAATATCTGCTAGCAAAATTTTTACACTAGTAGACGGCTGGAAACTGCGTGTTCCGTATTTTTTTTTTTTGTTTTTAGTATGTGTACATATATACTTCCATAACTTGAAACAAATGTCATTGTAAAATGTAGTATGACTATCATCAATTTTAGTTTTATTCCTACTCCTTAGCCCACTCCCAATCAGTATACATTATACCTTTGGCTCGACTAGCGTGTTTTTGATTTCTTAACATTCGTGATTATTTGTTGTATCACTAGTTCACAGTAAATATTATAGTAGTTCAATTATAATATACCATTGTAATTTTGGTGTACTGTAGACGTTGAAGCTCGTCAGAGTTTTTTGTGGCGTGGCGGTTTTGTATATTGGGTGACCTTTCAGAAGATCATAGAGACGGCGTCATCACTTTGGTTAGTCGATGTTCTTTTGGTTACGTGAGTCGATCTTGGTCCGCTATGGAAGGATTCTCCGATCATTTCCCTATTTCCAATTCCCTTATTTATGATTCTCTTATTTCCAATTCCCTATTTTTCATCCCCCCATGCTTTCCGATGTGTTTGGCAACTTTCATCTGTCACACTACATATCTCACTAATTTAGATACAAGTCCTAATCTAAAGTATGGCCAGAGTTCATTTACACAAGACAAAACAGCTCTGAAAAGTCTACACACAAGATCCCACTGTATCCTTAAAAGTTATATTTCTAAACGTAGGTAAGGTTTTAATATCCGTTTTATCTCGATTATTTGAAGTCTTACTTACAAACGATAACTCCTCCATTTACGACGCCATCATAATATTTTATATTCGCCATATTTGGTAGCTTCTCGAAACAGCTTCCCGCTAAAATACCCACTCACCGGCTTAGCCAAAGGAATATGAGCTTAACTAAATATTACGACAGCTGAATTTTCTATGGATTTCCGTCGGGGCATTAGGGCGTATTTTATGAACCTTTCGGCTAAATAATACAGTGATATTTAGGCCTTCCAATGATGACTGGCGATAACTTTTGCGGGTCGTAATGTTATGAAGTAAGAACATCATGAAATTAAAGATTTAGTAATAAACGGTCGTCGGGTGAAATTGAATTGCATCCCTTATACATGTTTGATTCAATTTAAGAGTGAATGTGCAGAGCTATGTTTACTAAGGACTGAAGGAGTCGAGGCTTAGGCAAGGTCTCTCTCATTTTGAGAGATTCAAACTCTTATGGGACATGGAATTAAACCGTAGACAATCAATCATGGCACTATAATGAGGGCAGACTCACCGCTTACCCGGGACCGTTTATAAGCAAAAGCTTATATATTGTCCTGCTCATTCGCCGACAGGTTGGCATTTATTTAATGCTACTATGACAACTGTACAATAACGTCCCACACAATTGTGACAGGACGGTGTCGCACTCATAGACCACAACAACTTCGACTTTGTTGAGGTACAAACAAAAATTTAATACAAAACCAAAAAAGCAAAAGCACAAATAATAGAATAAAGTAACACTAAAATAAAGAATACCAAAAATAAATAACATTAGTGGAATTGCCTCCCTGGAATTGTACAAATGGTATTCTTACGTATCAATTTTGAAATATATATACATATCCACTTAAGACAATCTCGAAGAAGTTGAGATCATGTTTACATAAATTATTATTGAACAAAAGTAAACATTACGAACAAAGGTAAATATTCATGTGTCATTTGCGTCGCGTCCCATTAGACCAAAGTGAGACCAAAGATATAACAGACGGTCAATATACTTGTCAGTCGTAAAAATTCGTACAATTTCGCTAATATATGTTTTTTAACTTAGAGATATTAAAAATACATACGACTGTCCTACACATTAGTTTTGACTAAATTAGTAAAAATTTAAAAAATGTGAAGTTATGTTTTTAAGTGTGCATTGTTATATATACATACGTACCTATATCAACAAATATTTACTATACTATAACATACCCATATTAAAAAATAAAATATATATTATACACTGGGCCCCGAGTTCCAATTTTATTGGTTGTTGACCTATAATTTCACAAAATGGAAGTTTTGGAAATTTTAAATCCCCTTGAACATTTTTTTCTGGTATGCCTGTAGTTGGGCTGATCCGGGTTGAATAATTAATGAGGAGATATATGTGAAAGGAATGCACATCCAAGATACTGTACGATAACGTACATTATGGCTGACTAAGATATGCAGTAACGTAATGGAAGAGAATATTAGATAAGTTAATAAGAAATCCACGACTCGAAAGGGAATACCTGACACAGGATTTAGCCAGGACCCATAAATGCAGGTGATTATTCAGTGTCCCAAAAGTTTTTTTTCATTTTGGTTCATTCGCTGCACCAACGCATAAGCGTATGCCAGTTGTTCGTGAAATTATCCCTGAACAATTGATATCACAATGATGTGACATAAGCAGGCCTCCACGTAGCTCCAACTTCACACTAATAGAGTTTTTCCTGTGGGGCTATTTTAAATCAAAGGTAAACAGTAACAATCCTCCCTCTCTGGACCAATGAAGAGAAAAAATGGCAGCGATCGCGGAGAATACGTGCCGAGCAGTTCTCAGAAATTTTGCTTCCCATTTAGAAGAGTTCCAGCGAAAAATAACGAAAAACATAATTTTTAATAAATAAATACTTTTTTAATTAAACCCATCCATTATTTTATTACAGGATTTTTATTATAAAAAAGTCTTTTGGAACACTATGTATAATACAGTAATTATAACCAGGAGTGCACAGATAGAGCCAGCAGAATATAATTGCCACAAGGGTGCAACTACGTGGTCATCATGGGCGTGCACTGCATACAAGATAAAAGCTGTACATATTAAAAATTCTGGGAAATTAAATAATCCATATGTTAAGAACAGACTATTAATTATAATTATGCTAGCGCCCGCTATATATCAGTAGAATCTTTTGTTGTGTAGTTCTAAATGCTGCCACCACCATTCCGCCACTGCCGCTGACGCTATACTCGTCTACTAGGTAATTATTCATTTATTGCTACTAAAATTGATAACTATTGTTTTCAATATATCGTTCTACTCGAGCCATACAATTGCTACTTACTGAATTGAAAATTCTATTCTGCAGAGTTTTGACCGGGGAAGGTGCATTATCCAACTATGTTATGGCGACGATAATTTTAGCGAAAAGTTTTCGAACCTATATGTTACCTTTTTGATATTAATACATTCAATCGTTTCATTATTTGAAAGAGACATCTACCTTATTTTTACAGAATCTATAATACCTTTGAGTAATCTGATAGCAGACGCCAGAATTATTAATTCACTTTTATTAAATTTTGGACACATTGATACAACTTTGTTATTAGGAGAACACATTCTAATTGTGAAGTTGTAATTATTCAGAACATAGTTCTGTGATATTTTAAATATGAATTAGAAAGATAATGCACCTTCTCGGGTTTGGAAAGAGATCCAGGTTCGAATCCCGTGGCGCAACAACAATATTTTTCGATAAAATTGATTTTATCTGTATATCTTACTAATTAATACATTTAATTCGTATTTAAAATATCACAGACCATCTGTTCTGAATAATTATAACTTCACAATAAGAATGTGTTCTCCTAACATATGAAATTTTTGACTTTTACAAAAAATACATGGCAAATCCGCATTTGCGTCATTAATATTCCATTTTATTAAATTTAAAATAGTAAATTTAATATCTTTATTTAAAAAATATTATATTTAGGAACATCGTGCGACTCATGCAGTAGCTAACTTCGCAGTCCCCAGATTGCATTATTTGGTGAATGAATATGCGACATTTTTTCTGTTAATTTAACTCTTACATTATTACAAATTTTTGTGACACTCCAAAGCACAGGACGCCAATCGCGATCTCATTGTAATTATGGAACCGTGATTGCACCACGTGCTGACAAATAACAGTACGTATGACGAAACAGCAGATGAAACAGCTAGTGCCATCAGCGGGGCATTGCATGCCTCGCTGAACGATCACCCTGTGCGGAATCCGAGCCTGTCGTCATCGGTCGTTACAATATTTTGTACATTGCTTTCCGTCTCGTAGTATTTCATTCCCATCAAATAATTTCAGAATAAGTACTATATTTTTTTGTTTACGCTTCATCAATGTCTAAATATGTATTCTTTACTATCAAATCAGGGTGAATTATCAATGAGACTTACGATGATCTACTTTATATTTCTATACAGGATCGCCAATGGTATGATAGACTTCTCTCAGATTGCAGACTTTCACGCACCATTGAGATCAACGAGACACAATTCATTGTTTTATTACAGTGATAATGTCAGAACACATGCATTAGCTAACTCAGCAGTCCCAAGATTGCATTTTTTAGGGCATGAATATGCGGAGATAGTAGACATTTTTGCTGAAAATTTAACTCTACATAATAACAATTTTTTGTGTCTCAACTCAATGGTGACGCATAAATTGCTTTACTTCACAATATTTCTTTGCGTATTGCACATCTGATGAAATTTTCTGTTATTTTACAAATTATGCTAACGCCTGAATAGGCCGTGTATTATAATAATAAATAATCATACTTAAATCTTAATAAATATTATTAATATATATTTTTATTGGTACGATCGTATAAACTGGTTCATTTTGCCTGAACCTTTCATAAACCGATTATAATATTACATTATAGCACCCTAATCCTAGGAATCTATGGGCGGTTGACCGCCACATATTTTCTGTGATAACCGAGAGATACGGACTCGGTAAGGATCATCAAAATATAACTTCAATTTATCAGAAAGGATAATATTAATCATAAAGTGCCATTAATAGATAAATGAGTGTCATCCTAATATTTTGATTCTAGGACAATGTCCCTTTTCTGATGGCGATTGGCGGTCACGCGCACGGCAACGCCATGATCTTGTCGGTGTAGTGGTCAAGACGTTGGCCTAGTGATCTAGTGCCCGGAGGTTCGCGCCTCGTTCCAGGACACCGGCAAGTTAGTTCTATTTTCATAGCACAGGCGTTTACCTTAGTTTGAAAATAGTAAGAATATTGATGTGACTTGTATTTCGTGTACGCATCTCTATTTTTAAAAAAGAAAGAAAAGAATAAACTATTTGTTTTTGAGTCGGGTGGAATGCTCTGAAACAATCTGGCAACGTCGCAGGAATCTGGAGTTGCTTAGGACCTTTGATCGAGTGTGAATCTCCAGATGGGAGATCCTCCAGAGAACTTCTGAGTATCTTCATCATTATTATTCTCTTTTCTCTTCTTCTAGTTATCAGTGCTTACTTTGATAATCCTGCTTTCGTTTTCCTTGATAATCTTCAATTTCTAACTATTGTTTAATTTCATTGTTCACTTTATTATTTTTATTTTCTACCTTCTGTTCAAATATGATCTACAATGTACTATTCTTGTGGGTTAAATCTGTCGACAGTGGTGCGTGGAGGGTGAGTCTCCTGTATGTTTTTCTTTTGTGCCATCAACGTTCAACTATCGAGATCTGTCAGAACGATTTGTGTATGTCATTGTTTCTGTATGAGATATAGTTTTAATCACCAATTTGAGTCCAGCTCATATTTGCATGATAGTCTTCCATGTCGAAGTTTATTTATTTATGTATTAATCCCTAATGTGCTTGATTTAATTAATTAAGTTATTTGTTTCTTTAATTCTAGTCATTTGAATCACTTTCTTTATTTCCCTTCTCTATTTTTCCTAGAATAACTGTCCATGGCTCATGGTGCGAGTAAATAGTCAATTCTGAACATTGTACACTCAATAATCTCATTCACTACCCTGAGTATACTCGGTTGACGTACCGACATAAGGTCGCGTACATCACGCTATACATAAACACAGTACAGTATATCCCTACTGCACGCCACTGGTTATGATCCATGATGACTGAATTATTCGAAGCACCCGTTGCAGTGAATGAAGTGATTTCTAACAGAAACTTGCCAGTCGAGACAAGCCTAGCTGTACACGAAGGGGTAGAGAGTTAGCTAAGACTGAATGCAACTGAAATTAGATAATCATAATCATCTATCACTGGCCCTATATATATATATATGATATGAACTTATGCATTAAACCAATAAGTATACTTTTAAAATTAGCAATATTAACTTTGTGGTTAAAATTCATATTCTTTATTTATTATCTTTGTTTTATTAACCACTAAATTGAGTTTAAATACATCTACCGGTTTTCTTCGGGAAGAAGAAAATGGTATTTTTCTAAACCGTTAGATGTATTTAAACTCAATTAAGTGGTTAATAAAACAAAGATAATAAATATAAAATAAACCAATAAGTATATAATACAAATTAAATTAACCGACTAGAAAGATATAGAGAAAAAACCTATCTATCGAAAGAATATTTAATTGCTTCCTGGATACCGGTAGCATATTATATATATATATATATATATATATATATATATATATATATATATATATATTTACAGTTGATTTATTTAATTTATATTATATGCCACATAACTTTGTTCTGAGAATTCAACTTAACAATAAAAATGTGTTTATCTATGCACATATTCACTAAAAAATTAGCCTTCCTAAATATATAAAGATTGAGGTCAATTATATACGTTACCAATGCATAACCCAGAACCAAGTAACTAGATATCGAAGGGTATTTACACAAGCAGGATTGTCAATTCTCTCCGTCTTCAACCATTCTCATCAATCTCTTCTATTTATCCAGCACTCTATCGCCTTATTTCCGAGTTTAGACTCTGGTGTTAAATTGGTTTAAGATAATTGTTCACCTACTCGAGAAATCCTCCTAAATTCTAGCTGCTTCGTGAAATCTGAATATGCTGGATATGTTTATCCACCAGAGCGACCTACGTATCTCTTAGACCTACGTACTCGAATCTTTTAGAAAGTTACCAGCATTGTACTGAAAGCACCTTGGACTCACGAAAAGTGAGCGTCGTTAGGGCTAAAACCCTTATTATGCTAACATGGAAGACAACCCTTATCTCCTGTAGGAGATATCTGATGCGGAGTACCCTCTATTATGGGTCGCATCCACGCTGGAGACATTTTCAATATTCAAGAACCCCGAGTCCTCAAATGTCCCCGTCTCCTCCAAACCTTCCAAGTTAGGGAAGGACCTTGATTTCCGGCCCTTCGGTTCAAAACTTTCTCCTCCGGGACATTTATAGTGATCATCTGAATCGTCTCAAACGATAGGACATGAACAGTATCTTCAACTTTCCTTCTTCGGGACATTTAAAGTGATCGAGGTATAGTCAAAATCTCGAAGTTTCTAGCTCCAAGGTACGCCCAGTATACCATCCATGTCAGTGGCTAGGATTCTGATAGCTTACCTCAACCAAACTCTTTCGAACTGATTTCTTTTTGGCTCTCATGTCTTTCGTAGAGAACTTTTTTATTTTATCGTTTTTTCACTAGTGGGTAATGCTTATGGACTACAGTTAATAGCCACACCATTATTCTTGTGGCTCGAAAAATATATTTTCGTCTAGACTATCTTTATGATATTTCTTGTCGAAAAAATTGCAACTTTATGATTCGGTAACTCCAGATTTTTATTAGATTTCTAAGCCCCCAATAGAACAATATACCCCAAGATGTAGTTTTAAACATATGTTAAAGTTTATCTTAATGACCCCAGCGCGATGCAGTTTTCTTATATTCGCAATAAAACAAGTGTCTTCTGGTACCGTCCCAGACGTATCCAATAAAAATAAACTTTTCTGAATAGGTTGCCGTCACCTCCGGCCATCGGGTTTTATGACTTGATAAATTGTTGCCACCTGTGTTGCCAAAATATATTCCTTAAGATTTATATGCTTTTAAAACACAATAAAAGTTTTGCTAAGTTTTGAAAAGTAGTTAAACTTAATGAACTTTGTAACAGGTTTAACATATTTGTTTATTTTTCTCAACTCGCATTACAGTGGGTTATAAACCCGCTTGTCATGCGAGAGACCGCCGATCAATTCCCCACCAGGGAGGTTTTTGTTTTTAAATAAAATAACAATAACTTTGTATGAAACCACGAAATTTATTATACGTCAACCGGTTTCACTTATCTCAAGCTTCATCAGGACGTATTTAAAACTAATCATAAATTCAAAAAGAGTGCACTGATGTATACATCTAGAGATATACAGAATATACAATTATATGTGAAAGAAAGAGATAGAATACATATAGAGATAAGTAGATTATTAAGGGATGATAAAATGCAGTGTTGATGGATATTAAATTGATTTAAAAGGAAACATACCTAATATGGGGCTAATGGATGTATTAATTTGATTATTAGAAATTGGCGTACCACTATTTATGGCCTTTTTTATTTCAAGGGCTTCTAAATTGTTCAACCGGAGGCCAAACTCGTTTTTATGGAGGATATTGACCCCTGTGCTATTATTAAAAGAATGGTCTTTCTCAGTAATATGGTTGGCAAATTCTGAGAAACCATTACTGTTTAAACATTTAAGATGTTCTTTAATATATTAATAATATTGATATTTCGAGCAGTTTTTGTTTTTATTTTATTTTATTTTAAATGAATTTGTGAATATTTTTTCGAACCAGCAAAATATTTTCACATGCAAATGAGACGGGTGACATTTTGTTATGAGGAGCGTGCTCTAACAGTGTGCGACATGGATTAACAGTGTGCAGTATTGGAGGTTGCCGAGCGGAGGCAGCTTCCTGTACCGCCTGGTGTTACAGGCTGTGAGGGGGCGTGAACCGCGATACCGCCTTCCGGGGTGAAGCAATTCTCCCGAACGGTAATAGATTAGGCGCCCTCTATTGCTGAGTTGTCAATTCAATTTATCAATTATTATCATACAAGATTATTATCATCGTCATCGTTGTGTACTATCCTGCCGAATTATCAGAAATGTGCGCGGGAATAGGGAATTGTCATAATCAGTTATTTTCAGCCTCGCCAAGTGCTAATAGACTTATAGGCAGCTGTGCCATTTCTTCTCGCACATAGCGACAAGACGGAGCCGCAGAGCCGTCATCACAAAACCCTTTATTTATTTATTGATGGTTTACAAACATTTTAACAAATAGATGTAGTAGACGAAAAACAAATAAATTAAAATATTAGCTTTGGTCGGAGAGACGAAGAAAGAAAAGAACAACCCCCCGAAAAGGTGAAAAGGACAATACAAAATTAACAACAAACTGACCCGTCATCAGAGCACCACTGCCGGCCGTAACATCCCAATGACATGAGAAAAACAAAATAGAGACTACAATACAACAAATGAAAATGATAAATGAGAAGATAAAGTGTATGACTAAAGAATTTAAAAACAGAGTATAAAGAAAAAATTTTTTAATACGCTGAGAGTCCCAATTAGATATTGAAAGTCTCAGGTTTCCTAGAGCCCCTTAGCAGGTCCCATCTAGACACCCAAACTCTCACAAAGGTCCTGTATAATTCTAGATTCCTTTTGAAACTGAGTAGATCGGAGTTCCTGATGGAATCCCTGTCGGCTCCCACCAAACCGTCAACCATATATCCTCACTTGCATCCGCATCGCCAGAGAATGTGGTCTGTTAAGGATAATCACGATGGGATGTACGAAATAATGTTGGAAGAAGCGACATGATGACATAGTCTAAGAAACCACTCATCATTTGAAGCCCCGCCTCTCCACCCACAATCAATTATGTAATTCATCAACGATGCCGTAAAATGATCACTTTTAAGACGTTCGAATTGAAAAAAGGTACCGTCGGCCACTTTGCATAGTACTCTTGAAATAGGTAGGTGAATTAGCGCGTAATCGAAAATAAATAGTTTTAGCTGTTTTCAGTATGGCGATCAAATTATCAGAGAATTGCGCCGCGCTGATGGGCGAGCAAGTAGGTAGAATTAAGAGTTTTCTCTAACGTACGCTGCCACATATTTCTGTAGAGATTGGTGATTTTGTCAGTTCAGCGAGTTTTGGGGGGACTCTTCGATCATTTGGATTACTGCGTTTGTTCAACGGTTCTACGTCTTTTGATCTATGTGACTTGCCTATTGCCATTTCATTTTCTTGGCGTGTTTTATTAAATCAACTACTTATCCACTAGTTTTTTTACTGTCTGTGTGATGCGCAATATACATTTTCCATGCATCTTCTAATTATCGTAGTTTTAATAATTTTAAGAATAAACATAAGGGTAAACCAGATAATGGAGGATGGTTCTGTTAGAAGCCTCAACAATCGGCGAGCTTGTATGACAAGATGTATGAATGTGGATGAGGCGAGAATTGTATGTCAGGACAGAAGAGTGTGGCGCTCTATCCTCTCTGCCTACCCCCACGGGGAAACGGCGTGATGGTAAGTAAGTAAGAAAGTAAGTAACATAAGGGTTAGATAATTTACCGCAATTCTTGAGACTAATTTTATCATCATGGTTCAATTGTGATTCATTTCACTTCCAATATCACGCAATGATCAATCGCCATCAGAACAGCATTTAATGTGACGAACAAGTTCAAACGTAACTTTTACTAAACAAATCTGCTCAAAACATTAAATTATTCTTCGGTCGATTGTTTCGAGAGCTTTTATCGAACAAATTTATAATATTAACAAAAGCGAGATCGTAACGCGGCATAATTTCCCTGAAGAACGAAAAGCTTAATTAATTTCATCACCCAAAGGAGTTAGACAAACTCGTTAGCGACATGGTTCGAGCTGAGAGTAGCATTGCATAGTGTAGATATGTTACGACGAAGATAATGACCCATCATTGTGGTTGGTTTACAGCATCCAGGCCGACGCAATAGGATTTGTATACAGCATTGTAGAAAATACGGTGTAATAGTACCAGTAGCCCGTAGTAGTACTAAACCGAAACCGAAGTAGTGAATGTAACCGAAGGGAAACGTCTCGGTTACGTTGGATGCTCACGGTTACATCTTAGATTCGCAGTGAACCGCATAATTTTGACAACTCAGTTCTGACCTACGTTTTGAATAATTACAACTTCACAATAGAATGTGTTCTCCTCAATAATATATAAGTTGTATCAATGTGTCTAAAATTTAATAAAATATGACGTCTCCCATCGAATTACTCAAATGTATTTGAGATTCCGTAAAAATAAAAAAAACAGGTCTCAAATAATGGAATGATAGGTGTATCGATGTGTACCATATAGGTTCGAAAATTTGTCATAAATCCCACTGTGTTGCCGTATCATAATTGGATAATGCAATTTCCCCTGAGAGGATATTTATAATTAATACATTTAATTTATATTTATTCAGATATTTATTTTGCATCACAAAAAAACTGCCATATTAATTAATCATATTACACGAATTTGACATGACTGCGACATGATTCTTGATATTGAGATTTGCAAAGTTTCTCTTTCGCATACGAAGTTAACTCAACAATTGGATTTATTCGACTGACTACGTAAAGTACATCATGCAGAACGCAGTACTTCGTTTATATGTCTCTTTTGTTCAGTGTTTTCAGGCTCTATTACACTCCGAGTGTTCAAGGTGTCAGCTCCTGTTAGATGTTGACAATCATCAAATATTCTGAAGTGATCTGAGTAGACAGACATGTAAATTACAAATATTTCAAAAGAAAATCATTTTGTTATACAAAAATAAAAATACGTGAAATCTAAAAATAGCACACTTAAAATAGCACTCCTGCATATATTATACTTTTGTTCAACCGACAATTTAGAAGCCTTTGAGATGAAAAAGGCAGTAAATAGTGGTAGGGTAATTCTTAATAATCAAATTAATTTATCCATTAGCCCCATATTAGGTCTGTTTCATTTTAAATTAATTTAATATCCATCAACACTATATTTTCCTTTCCCTTAATGTTCCGTTTATCTGTATATGTATTCTGTCTCCCTTAATGTTATATTTGACTATATATATAATCTGTCTACGTCCTGATGAAACTTGAGATAAGCGAAACCGTTTGACGTATAATAAATTTCGTGGTTTCATACAAAGTGATTGTTATTTTATTTAATATTAACATATGCACCTCTTTTCTGCACAAGTATATGCTTTTTAGAGAAGTTATAGAACAAAAAAAAATTGTATTGTATCATTGTAATTATAATAGATTAATAAAAAAAAAGTCTTACTCTTCTTCTTCTAGTGCAATCTAATTTAATTGGAAAACATGATAATATTTACGACTAGAGAGAATAGAGAAAAATTTTCTGGTAACACTTGACGAGCCCTTCCAGTGATACCAAACTGGGTCAGAACCTGACTCTATTGTCTCACTGTTCATGCTCCAAAATATGGCCAAACTTTCTTTTGTCAGATGTGGAATTTTTTCTGAAAAATATCACATTCTTCATAAAAACAATAGTTTTTTTTTCTGAAATGTTTCGTTGTCTTTCGCAGTATGTATTATCTGTGTAACTAGTATTGAAAAATGACAAATTTGTGTAATTAATACTTTTAAATTTTTTTTATTTCCCAGTGATTGAAGTCTTGCTGTCAGTATTAATTTATCACACATACCAGTAAATGAATAGACATGAAATAATGTGTACATGTAGGAGAGGATGTTCACGTGAATGTCTTCGATAGCTGGTTCCCAGATTTTCCATCTTCAATAAGGGCACATATGATGCATGAACACTGCACTAACCTTTTTAATGTACTTACTGATTTTTTGATTTTTTACTGATTGTTCTTATTGTGATTGAGTAGATATTGACCAACGCATCGAAACACGGGATGTAATTGATCCTCATATCATTTACCGTTTCTTGCATTCTCCCAAAAAAGACGGTAACACTCACATACACACATGCACAATATTATCAACCAGGAAAGCCAGTGGTACCAATCGGAGTAACAAATCGCGTAAATAGAGGAGTTTGGGATATTCTACACACGTTCTTGTGGAAACATAAATCCGATTGTTTATGACACATTTATACAACAGTAAAATTATTTACTCTTTGGAAACTAAATCTCAAGCATATTATATTGTCAGCGTTTAAATTTTCGTTTCGTTCGAGTCATATTTTTTAAAAAAGTCGAAGAGCTATTCGATTACGTATGTTGTATCAAATTTCTTACATGAGTGACACCAGAATGAAAAATATTGCATTAGTTCATGTCTATATATTAGGTAGTTTGGAATGTATCACCTATTATGTTGTCGTTTCATAGAGTAACCGATCACATCAAAGCGATCAACATTTCTTCTACCAATGCGAAGCGTCCATTCAGTCATCATCTATTTAGTTCATATCCATCAGATCTTATATTTAAAGAGTACAATGCCCTAGACATAAGACAAATTTATATATTGAGACTCGTCCAATATTTCTATGCTAACAACTCACCCGACGCAATAAATCATGGACACAACACAAGACAAACAACGAACATCTACACGCCAGTTCCGGGAGCAACAACGACATTTTACCAAAGATTCTTGTTCTTAGTTCCGAAATTGTACAACACACTCAGCACCAACTAGAAATCGTTCACTTCCAATAAGATTATACAAATATGGACCCAATATATGATCCAATTGGGTAGAGATCAATCAGAAGCATCGCTATCCAACATTCTAATATAATCATTATACACTAATAATTCACTAGTTCTACAACACTCCCACTATATTGTTTATTTCATATTTTTAATTTCATTCCTATCGAATTTTTATCTTTCTTGAATTAAATAACACCACAACAGCACGAAAAAAACTGTCTACTTTAACATAGACTACAGTCTAGTAAAGTAGCCAGGATAATGCTGTATATATCAGAGGTGGAGTATATACTTATGAAATATAGTTGTATCTTATGTTTATCATGTCATATTATAATATGTTCACCTAATATCAAATTGAAAACAAAAGAAAAATCTTGAGCCTGCAAATTTTCCGGATCACATCTGGCCGACTTGTACATTAGGTACTAGATTTCTCATATTCCATTGCTATTTGAACAGCTTTTAATGTGTGATTGATTTTGTCGGTGGGGGTCCACGTTTTGAGTTTTTAGTGCAAATACAGTTTGTAGGCTTTTGGATTCTGAAATTGTGATATTTGGATTTAAAGTTATAGCCTAGATTTCTAAATGCTGCACGACCCAACGGTACACATTGTCTTCGTCCGCGGTTGTTACACATAAATGAGGATCGCGATCCTCATGAACTCTCGCTCTCTTGAATATGCTCCTCAACTTTAACAGAACTGAGAGCTGTTACCGAAGAAGTGTCTATTGCATTTTTATTATTTTTTTCGGTCCAGCGTATGGGGAATCTTCCTCTTCCTCTCCGTCTTTCGATGTAGCCTACCACAATAAACATCTCCAAGCTATCTTCTCTTCTTGAAAATTACCCAAAAAATTAAAGGATTCGATTTAGGCAAATGATTGAAAGCCTGTTTTTGATGTTCAGCTCCTGCAGAATAGACACAATATGCGCAACATGTGTCTCCAGTGTATACAATGTAGTCATAAAAATATCATAAATTTCTTTAGTAGTCGTCTTTCTTACTCCCGTTTGATGTTGTCGAGTTTCATCAATTTTTACCTCACTTAGATGTTTTCGGGTAGATTTTTATATACTTGTATTCTTTGTAGACACGTTCGTAGATTGCTTTAAAACGGTTCTAATATTTGCATACTAGGGGGTTGTAAACTGGGTTTTATGTGTCTGGCATTTACGCCATCACCCTGGCGCTCGCTGCGGAGGCAGTTCGCTGTCTGTAGTGGCTAGGAGGGTTTATTCAGGGGGAGGAAAATGCATGCATTATTTATTAGTCGCTATTACCTATGAAGGACTGGATTACTTTCTTATTTTTCTTCTTTACGTTAATGTCCACTACAGATGATACGTGTCTCCCAATTCAAGGGCACAGGATCCAGACAGTTCGAAGGCTACTGCACTAGCAGTGGTTCTATGAATTATTGTAGTACGATTAATACCTGAAATGGTGCTACGTGAATTATCCAATATATATCCTTAATTGCGCTCTCTTGACTATAGAACCACAATGGTACCCCATATTCCTATGAGAGATCCCATAGTGGTGTACATTGGTTTAATTGAAAGTAAGATAAATAGTAGCTAAATGTAGCTTTTCTATCCATCTAATAAAGCTGTAAAATGTAATCCATTTTACCAAAAATATTAATTATTATTATTATTAAGGAGAAGACATTCTTATTGTGAAGTTGTAACTATTCAAAACAGACGGTCTATGATATTTTAAATACTAATTAAATGTATTAATAATGGAACGACAGATGTATTAATTTGAAAAAGTGTAACATATAGGTTCGAAAAATTGTCGTCGAAAGTACTGTCGCTGTAGCATAGTTGGTAATGCACCTTCCTCAGATTGAAAAAGAGATCCAGGTTCAAATACCGGTAGCGCAATAACAATATTTCTCGATGAAATTGATTTTATATGTATATCTTTCTAATTAATATTATCATTATTTGTTTATTGACATTCATCCATAGACTATTTAATAAATTATATTTTCAATCTTCTTAATGGTTTAAGTATATAAATGACAGCATCTGTCAAAGTCAATTAAGTTATCTGCCCAAAGTGACATAAAAATTTAAGAAAAATCTCCAGTAATTGTATTATATATCAACGATGCTAAATAAGTTCTTTTCTCTTTCAAAACTTTTTTCCTCTTCAATTTTAATGAATTTCAGGGCCTAATTGACATTGACATTGTTGAAAGAAAAATTTGTCATAGAATAATATATTCACATCGATCAACAATAATCAGTATAATATTTTCTATGTACAGTTTTCTGGGCTAATCTGACACACGTGTCTGACTAGATCCATCTTTAGGGCTGATATGACTGTCGGTGTTAAGTATAATAATCTGTTTTCGATACGGTATTGCAAGTTTATACTTAATCACAACACCAACAGACATCACATCAGCCTTGATGGTGGACTCTGCAATAGGATCCGAAACGTAAGCAAGAAAGGTCAGATATACAAGGCGGATTATCCCATAAAACCGTACACAGAAGATTCTGAACGGCCGTGAAAACCTAAGAACTTTTTAAATATGCGTTTAGGTAAAATCTGAATATTGTATGTATAAGAACTGCTTCGTGCTTCCATTCCATAAAATAAAATCATGAATACTATAGCATCTGACTATTCTCATTCGTAATCTCAGGTTGAGATCATGACTGCAGAACATCTTTTTCATGCGGATAAAGGTTGTATGAAAGGATTCCATCTTTCATTTATATTGCAACCCAGGTATACAATACTTTGTATCTTTTCCAATTTATTTCCAGCTATACAGAGACTTTAATTGTCAGCTACGTTATGTTATTGTGAGATCTGTCACTTTGGACATGCGTGTATGTGTATGTTAGATGAGTGGTGGGGGACAATGGTTACAAGAAACAGTCATTGGGGGAACGGATCTCTTTTCCATCGCCACTTTGCAATACTTATTAGTATATCATTGAGTCATATAATTGTCAACTACTGCACATAATAATAATTGTTACCATGGGACACTGAGTTATTGTTACAAGGACTCAACTCAAGCAACTCGAGAGTACAAGGAGAGGATAGAACCCCAAGGAAATCTGGTGGTACTTGTTAAATTACAACAGTTAGGTTACATTAAGGGCTCGTTTCAGGAGCTGCAAGAAATACCGCAAATAAGCCAAATGTCACAAAGTTCATAAAAACAGGAGACTTTTACGAATAGACCGTTTAGAACATATGAACGAAGTGAAACCCTCAAAATTCTCATTAATAAACCTGAAAGAAGACAAAGAAAATGTCGACCAAAATGAAGTGGTAATTAACAAAGATCTATTTATACTTAAAGTCAGCAATTGGTGGAAAGTAAGAGGTGATAAGACTTATTTTAAAATAATTTGTAAACACATTGAACCATCAGAGACGTGACGTCCAAGATGGACTACATGTCTGCACCATCGACCGTTCGATATGAAAATAAATTTTCTTCATTCTTTGTTTGTTCAAGAGGTGATACATCACCAAGAATGGAGTGAATTTACATCGCCCGGACAAGGGCAGTTTGCCGGTTACACAACGAGGCTTTCTTTACTTTTGATTTTTGGTTTTTGCGCTGCTCGCATATTAAATATTTTGCGTTAGATCCAAAATATTAATTTCTTTCTTCCCGACATTCTTTTTCATTTAAAACTTAGTTTACATAGTTGTAGACAAGGAAACAAGATTGTAGACAAGGATGGTTCGCCGATCTCAGCTTCTCTCAACCGGAGACGATGATGATGATGATGAAGTTAAACACAAAAAATGTTCAATATAGGCACACTACTGGGACAAAATCGAGAATGGCTGCCGCATTCAGAATACTCTGTTTTTATTCAAATTTATAACAATACATATAGTCATATTTGCAAGTACCTACACGGGGACAGGCCGCCGCTGTACGTTTTACTAAGACGTCTTTGTTTTCCTGAAATCTATCCCATGGATTTTTTGGTGCCACATCTTTAAATTATTGACACATGTCTTACCGTATCAATTAATTGGCGCCTCCTCGGCGAGTAATTTTGTGCAATACAATAATTACTAGGCTAAATTTAACACACTTGCTGAATACATTGTGTCATAAAAATAAATGCATATCGATGCACGATGCACAATACGAAAATGATTTTAGTTAAGTCTCTTCCAAGTAGAAACATGGATGTTGGGTAAATCTCATCCGCGTACATCTCCATAGTATCCCGTGTCCAAGGAGAAATATTCGAATAGGGTCAATTTTTGAGATGCGACTATGATATTCTTTGTAGAAAACTCTCAGCTTTCGTAATCTCCGTGTACGCACTGTAATTAGCGTGCATAAAATCGTAGATATTGTCCTTCTGGTTTACAGCCCTACTGTGATGAATCTTAAACATAGACCTAATAACCAGTGGCGTGCAGTAGATATAAACAATCATATATAATATATATACTTTCGTTTAATCCGTCGCTTATACGACCCTACCATGTATTTATTTGTAATTTTAGAGTACTATTAATAGTCTTTTTAAAGTTTAAAGTAAAGTTTTTTGTAAGTTAAAACGTACAAAAATATCTTCTTAATCATATAAAAATCAATATAAAAAGTATACGGACGTTTTTAAAAACACTTTTTATGACTGAACATGGTTCTTTTATTGTTTGATAATTTTTCACGTAATAACTAAACGAAATAATAATTTGCACCAAATGCACCTTGAACGCAGAGAATGGCCATGAAATCAACACTTTAAAAACAGTAAGATAGTAAAATTCGCGAATTAGTAAAAGAGGAAATAGAAACTTCAATGATTTGCACGCAGTTGTAAGCCTTTCTAATGTTATTCTGTTAAAAAACAGCATAGGTAATGACTACATACAAAATGGATCAACCTAAACGAATTTTTAATTCAGTAAATAGCCATTTATATGACTTGAGTAATTCACTAGCTTACAGACAGAGCAGAGTAATGTGAATAGCTCGATGCAGCGAATACCAAAGTGAGTTGTCATGGTAGTTTTTAGAACTAAATAATTAAAATCTCTACTGGTACACAGGTGGCGCTAATTACAATTTTCGCCACTTGTGTACCAAGCATTATTTTACAAAATAATGTTTTCATTTATGTTAATCCATTTATTTAATTTATAGTTTTTCCCAGAATTTTTAGTAATGCACAGCTTTTTTGCACTTAATACCATGATACCACAGTACTTGCACATCTATTTTGTAGCTTCTTTCGCTACCTGTTTGTTATTGATTGTATTTTTCCCAATTTATTCAAACAAATTTTATGAAATGATACCAAGAATTACAAATTAAATCTAGATGGCTCGATCGGATCGCCCTGTGTGTACGTGTCTTGTAACGTTCACGATCTGACCCCGGGTCCTGAACCCACTGCGTTCAGGTGAATATTGCTTGATAAAAGTTCTGTAATCGAATGACGTCCTCCACGGGAGCAAATGTCTCTACAAAAACTGTATGTTGTGATGACGGTATGATAAAAAGACTTATAAGATGTAGTACACTTTTATCAATCACCAAAACATTTTAAAATATAAATTTTGCTTAAACTCACAGAGAAAATCAGATAAATCCCATTCGTTCCGTGGGTGAGCTCTATTAAATCAAATTATAGGCAATACGCCTGTGGAAAACAAATCACTAACGCTAGTATTATGTAGATTGCGAATGTTGAGTTTATTGAATTGCGAAACGATGATTTTAGGTTGATATTTGTGTGCACATGTAAAATCTCGCTGCAGATTGAACGTCGCTAACATTGGTTTGAGTTTTTGTCTATTTCTACAAATCTTAAGCTGATTTCTGAGTTTATCTTGTACATGATTTATACGATATCCTTCTATGGACACTGGCTTTAACAATGTAAAGGGTGTTTTTTATAGGTTTGTTTTTCGAATTAGCAACACTTTTTCCAGCGATAGCCAATTTGACAGCTGACAGCTGATTTGTGCTAAGTTTGTTTTGCCATTTCACCTTGAATAGACTTATACCAGAACAATGCTTGCAAATTTATTTCTAAAATCGTGGTTCAGTTTGCGAAACTTACCATGCGCTGCGTCCATTTTACAGTCAACATAATCATCCATCCGAGCATGTTATTCGAATAACCATTGATCGTTTTCGGACCATGCATACTCTAATTGACAATGCGCATCCGCAGAGAGGTCGTGCAGTGCGCACCGAAGATGCTGTTGTTACTTCAAAAATAAGGCTGGCCAGAACGTTACAGTCAATGTAGAGCGCTATAGATCCACGATTACTGACTTTTTCGTTCCTCAATTGAATGGCATTAATATGGAAGAGCTGTGGTTTCAACAAAACAGAGCAACATGCCACATGAATTTATTTATTGAAGGAGACATTTGTTGAGCGCATAATTTCGAGTAATTGACCTGTGAATAGGCCTTCAATATCGTGTGATATAACACCTTTGGAGGATATGTAGATTCTGTGAGGATATGTTAAGTCGCTAGTCTGCGCCGATAAACCAGAGAAGATAGACGTCTTGGAAGCCAACATTCGTCGCATTATTACCGATATATGTCCCCAGCTGTGACCGAAAATTGAACTTCCAGATGGGCGAAATCATATTTAAACATTAATGACAAAATTATCATTCCAATAAAGTCAATATAATAGTATTACCATGATTTTTATTTCATTTTAAAGTTATATACCTCTAAAAAAAAACACGCTTTACATATCTGAGAAGTAATTTTGTCCGACATTTGTCACTTACCCGTAGATGAATAAACATGCTATAAAAGATACAATAAACGCCGAATGGTACATCGCTTCGCAATAATTCTGTACTGAGCTTTAGGTGAATGTCGAGAATAATGTTTCATCTGCGCCACGCGCCCCTCGAACATCACAACCCCTCCAGAGTCCGTCAAAGTCGAGTAATGAACGACGTGCTGTAATAATCTTTTCCTTTGACCGTGGCCAGGGTTCCAGGAGTCGTTTGTCAGTCTAAAGACTTATGACATCGAGTCGGGGTGCTTACTTTGCTTTGCGGGACACAAAGCCCGCTGTCTTTGTGGAGATAATAATGTATTAACCAGGCTGAGACTGAAACGGACGGGGCAGATTAAGAACCCTTCCGGCAGTAGTTATGACACTCCGAGATGAAAAATACGCTATTCTGTTCATAACGAGACATAAATATAAAAATCCCTCCGTCCACGGAGTACGTATATTTAGCTATTTATTTATCAGACCGTATTGATATACAGTGTTTTTGTTGTAACAGAGTTGAATGTATCATATTAGGAGAAAACATTCTTATTGTGAAGTTGTAATTATTCAGAACATTGCTCTGTGATATTTTAAATATGAATTAAATATATTAATTAAAAAGATGTACAAATAATGGAACGATAAAATGTATTAATATTAAAAAGGTAACATATAGGTTTGAAAATTTGTCGCTAAAAATATCGTCGCTGTAGCATAGTTGGATAATGTACCTTCCTCGGTTTGGAAAGAGATCCAAGTTCGAATCTCGGTGGTTGTAACAACAATATTATATCTTTCTAATTAATATTTAGAATATAACATGATAAACATAATATACAATTATATTGCAATTAAGTATAATAGTCGTAGTTTATTGTGTGGGATGGAGTAGACTCCAGCTCTGATATATACAGCATTGTCCTGGCTACTTTGACAGACTGCCGTCTGCGTTAAAGTAGCCAGTTTCTTTCGTGCTGTTGTGGTGTTATTTAATTCAAGATTGAGATTCGACAGGAATAAAAATAAAAATAGGGAAAAAAAATGTAGTGAGAGTGTTGAAAAACTAGTGAATTATTAAACTGTATAATGATTATGTTAGAATGTTGGATAGCGATACTTCTGATTGATCTCTACCCAATAGGATTATATATTGGGTCCATATTTGTATAATCTTATTGGATTTCCAGACTAGGTCCAATATAAGCCATTTTGAAACACGTTAGAAGATCAGGCTTAGTCAAGATATCTACCAGATCAATTTTTCAGAAAAGTTTGATTAAAATCAGATATATCACCGGCACGGTAGAAATGGATCACGTAACAATCTGGAAGTCTCTCGATGGCGGGAGATAATTTTCCCACGACTGCCACATCATTCATACAACATTCATATAACCTTGTACAAGAAAAGTGTCAAATTCATAATAAACTAGTGTTCTCGCCTTGAGGAAAGAACGATGATAAGTAAAGAAGATAAAAGGACTAAAATCATGTGCAAATATGTTGTGATTGTAAATAAATTGTATTATGTGATTCAAGTGTTTAATTTGACCAAGACCATTCCCATCCATCCGAGACAGCCACACTGACACATCAAACTGTAGACACCCACAGATTGAGCCTACACAGTGGCGTGATGCGCTGGCGTTCGATCCACCGGGGCCAGCGCATTACGTAACAACACATAATTGAAAGAAACCATTATTTTGATAGTTATAAACGAAAACGTCTCCACTCAGGTACTTCCAGGATTAATAATGAGCAATTTAAAATTCGTCGAAATACAAACGAATTTAAATTCAGAAAAAACACTTATTAACAATCCAATGGTAAGACAATCCAAACATTTACTTTGTTGAGGTACTCGTATTCTCACAGTAGCTCATTTTGGTATAGTTATGGTTAGTAGGCGGGACGAGGGTGTGAATCCAATCTCCGGGGTTCAGAACCCCTAATTTGTTAAGATTTACTCTCATGGGATGAAAAATCAGCAGCGATAAACTGAACCATTAGCTACTACTGAAGAAGGATTAATAATAATACGAGAGAGCCAGGATTAATAATTAATCCTGGCTCTCTCGAGGAAAACTAGCGCAGTTCTGTGTGTACGTATGCGTTTGCGATTATCCGACAGAGTAACTGCAAGTGGTCAAACATTACATCGTCAATGTTGTATTCCGATTAACTACACTTAACTATTTAATTAAACACAAAAACTTACAGGAATAAAATAAATTTTACTTTTATCGTCACTAGCGAGTTAAAATTGCCGTCTGAGTATCACGTACAGCCCATCAAGCAACGCTAGTCTCACCACTAGCTATTTTCTTCCTTCATATTCATATATGTTATTATCCTATGTGTCTCTGGTGCCGCATATCCACCAGTAGGATGGTAAATATCAATCTATCTTGAGAAATTTGTACTTACGAGTGGCAAGATGCTGCAGACTTCGCGGGTGGCCCAGAAAATGGCCTTTTGCGGAGGTCCGTTTGTGAGGTAAGCCAGATCGCCAAAGCAGCCTTGTTCGTAGTTACTAGACTCGTTTGTTACAAAGCGCCTAGCAAGCACCCCGTTGTCTTATCTAATGTGTACAATATGAACTGTAAAAGGCGACTCTGACACGGTACTGATGCCGTTCGGAGCCGTCGTCAAACGCCGGATGGCACTAATATTGTGGCGGGCTAGCCAGGCCATCCTGGGTAGAGGTAAAGACCATATATTTTTAAGAAATTTTGATCTAAAGATATGACTGCTTGAGATTGGTAGGACCGATCTCGATTTAACTGCGAGACGCAAACGTCACCTAAAGCCTTACACGTATACAAACTGCGTATACTGGAAAATTAGACAAACGCATGGCAATAATTCACATTTAGGCTGTTGTATGGGAGATTCAAATTCACCCAACGGACAAATGAAACATCAAGTGTAAATAGATTGACATTTGATGTACAATAAGCGTGAAGTAAGTGGTGATACTCGAATTTCTGAGACTTGGTGCGTAAAACTTCGAGGGTAAAGATCGCGACACTATCATACTAACTTCGGTCTCATTCACTTCCTAAATCTTTTCAGGCACATTCGTTATTTATTGAGACATCTAATAGGGGCATCATAGAACATCTGGTTAACTTGATCATAGCAGGTCTTTTGTGAAAGTACTCTTTTCATGTTGGAAACTACTTTTCTTAATTCTAATCTTTCCACTGTCACTCTATTGTATACGGGTTTTCCGTATAAATGCCTGAGAGATCACATTTTAAATGTGGGTAATTTAAAAACAAGACTACACAATAGATGAGATAAAAAGAAGATAATATTACAATATATTTAACAAATAAATAAAGGGAAAATAGGGGATGCTCGCCTTAGAAAAGATTTGCATCTTAGGACGCGGTGGTCAGATAACATCAAGTTGTTGGGTAAAATTAGAACAAAGAGCAAGAGATAGGGAGCTGTGAAAATCAAAAAAGGGGAGAGAGAACAACGGACCCGGATCGGCTAAAGAAGATTAAAAAGTGTCTTAAGTCTTAAGACATAAATGACATGACATTGTGGTTCAGATGATTTAAATTAAGCTGGTTTTGACACGTCTTGGGGAATAATTTTCAAGATGTTCTCCTTAACAACTCTGGAGGAAAGACAGCCAGTGAATCACCCCAGAACTGGGATAGATTGAGCGTGTATACGAGAGCATATAAGATGGTAACAAGAAGTACCGAGATAAGTGAGGCCCTCGGCATGGAGCTCCTACTTCATATATATAGAAAAAATTAAGATGCCCTGGACATTGTAACGACAGGTTTCGTTCGCTAATATGTCATTTATGGGTTAGAAAATTATGAGAAATACATTACCATATATATCCTTCTCAAATGGGTCAGTGGGTATCAGAGTCAAATTATTGGAAATATACTTCAATAAAAAAATATGATTTTACTATTGCAATTATAAATACAATATATTATTTAAATATTAGACGTAGATGGAGGGAATGATTAAGTGAAGTAACAACACACAGTGTGTACAAGAATACAATAAAAATGCAATAAAATCAAAGTCATTAACTTTAGTAGGTAATCTGTTCTTTGGTGGTCTCTATGGGCTCCGAATTCATAAACACACTTTTAAAAACACAAAATTCATAAACACCGCGACCCATTTTATATCCATCCATATATTTCCTCATGCTCCTCTTGTCAGTTTGAATTGTGACCTTCGATCTCGATATCGCGATAGCATTCGCGATGTGCATCTTTTAGCTCCAGTTCACCTGCACTGGGGCTGAAAGGTCCACACCGCGTATTGATATTGTGTTTTAATCACGTATTGTTTGTTGTTTGCGTGCCGTGGGTGAACTTGTGACATCGCCGTATTCGATTGAAATCGGAGATTGGCTCATCTGCGCGCTATTTGTGTGATCTCAGCGGCGACTGCGGAGATTATAGAGACATGATATATAAGGTAAGGCGAGCAGTCCTTCCGAATCCCGATTCCCGAAATCACTGATCCTTCGACTGGAACCCCTATCCCTTCACCGACCGGGGTTTGCGCTATTCGTTCATTTAAATCCTATTGATCCGGATTTACAACGCGTATTCACAATAAGATAACTGTAATTTGTTAATCCAGTAATTGTGTGTTTTTGGACATACTCAAATATTATTAAAGTTTAAATAAATAATAATCAAAAAAGAAATCGCGCGGAATGATATATTTCTTTATGTCGTTATGAACATGGGTTCCGCCCCTTTTACGTTAGTGTAAAATGAAACATAAATATGATCGTATCGTACGTTTGCTACCCTTACATTCTAAAACCAACCGCAATAATTCAACTCTCTTCATGTATTAGGGTCTCTGTGGGATTTTCTGATAATCCCGAAACAAATTTCTCGTTATAACGTTTTTCCTGGAAGAAGAAATTAATAACATAATATAAGCCAGCGTTGTGCAGCCTACCGCAAAAGAGCTGAATAAATACGCAGAAATCTTTATTTTTTTATTTTACACCTCTAAAAATAAAATATATAATTTTTTTAAATATTTCATGAAAATGTTTAAGGCTTTTCGTAAAAAGGAAAAGATATATATGTAATCGATATCTCTTCTAGTATAGATCGTGTTTTTTTAAGATGTTCGACGTTTCGACACAGTTTCACTTGCTATTGTCACAGCTCTTCCTCAAAAGTGACAGTATAACCGTACATGTTCGCAAGTGACAGAGCAAGCCTTAACAATGGCGTGTGTTATCATCCTAAAGCGTCGGCCTTGATATCCTAAAAAATACCTAATAATCTAAAATAAAACGATATCTAAGTGAGAGCAGATACTAATACGAATGAATGCTGGCGGATATCTGAAATTTTATTAATTAATTCATATTAAATTAATTAGCTAAAAAGATATTAAAAAAATCTTTTTTTATGAAAAATATTTAAATGCTACCTGAAACTCTATGCGTGGCATTTCACTGTCATCTGTTTTTGACTATGACATTAAGCGTTTTATTATTTTTTTGTAAATTCTGATTTTAGTTGAAATTCCGCTGCTTTTGAAATCAAAAATATTTTGAGGGGCGACAAGTAACGATCTCCACGAACTCTTCGCGGGGCAGGTGTCGCTCGCGTCGTCGATCTCCAATATGAATCGCCATCCCCACAGGTATGCAGTAAACATGCTGATTTTTTTGTCATTTTTTTACATTTATTCAATCTTAATATCAAATTTTAATAATAAATTAAGTATTGTATTGTACTTCGTACAAAGCTTAATATTTTATTTATTTATTTATTCTTAGTATAGTGCATACTTATTATATATACTCTAATATCAACTACATAGTTTCATTCTGAATCTATGTAGTTTCTCCTTCTTCATCGCACTGTACATCTGAGATTTCTGAGATTTGGCCTTCTTCCTGAATGGCAATCTCGGTCTCTTTTTTCCTCTTGTATGATGTTCTGCAGATATTTTTTTAGTGAGGATTTTTTAAATAAATACCATTATATTAAAATATATTTTCTGCTTAAAAGTCATCATTTTTTTCTTCTTCATTAGCCAAAAACAAGTGTTCTTTTCTATCACATGTAATTTTATATTCTATCTCTCCTTTTACATACATATAAGTGCGTTCTTTTTGTATTTATAATTAGTTTTAAAAACGTCTTGATAAAGCTTGAGATAAGCGAAACCGGTTGGCGTATAATAAATTTCGTAGTTTCATACAAAGTGATTGTTTTTTTATTTAATGTAAATTTAAACGATTTTTCAAAAATTAATTAATCTCGTTATATAAAAGATTTAAATACAATATATGCATTATTTGCTTCATGGCACATTGTGTTGTGATCGCACTATTAATATACCCAAAGCGGATTCCTCCGGCAGCCCAGACCCAAGGGTGGGGGTACACGCAAAAGCTGTTAAACCTTAATGAAGTCTGAGTACAGAACATGCAGAGGTCAATGCAAAACCCTTACGCCCTCTTTCAAAGTATTCTATTCAGATTTTAAATCTATATGTCCTCCGAGTACTTATATTGTCCAATCAAGTGAAATCCAATCAATCCGTACTTTTTTTAATATTAATTTTTTAACAGAGCATTAACAGTTACAGTTACAGATTCATAGGTTAGGATAAATTAGTCACATTATTAATATAGTCGTTAAACCTCTTAAAAATGCTCATCACGAGAGTTTACTACAATTTTAATATACAGGGTGTAACAGACCTAGTCCACAATATTTTATGGGTGGATGCCTGACTAAAAAATGTTGAAAATGTTCATGGTATACGTGCCTAATCTTGACCATGTCAGAGATACAAGCGTAATTAAAATATTTTATTCATTCCAAATAATATATTGAATACAAAAAATTAAAGGTCGTCGTATTTTGAGCGGCTAAATTATTTTTTTATTAGGTGATTTAGGGCACGAAGCAAAGATAAACTTTAATAATGGAATAATTTCTAAAATATTTATTTCAAAGTACGTAGGACTTCAAGAGAAACACGATTTTGTAAAAATTTCAAACAATAATATTTTCCTTACCAGTGCAGTGTCGACTTGTAATTTAGTCAGGTATCCACCCATAAAATATTGTGAACTAGGTCTGTTACACCCTGTAGATTATAACTTTGTTTTTAATTAATTTATGAGTTGTATTTAATACACCAATCGGTTTCGGAAAATACCATTTCCTTCATCAGGTTTTCAAATTAGCTAATTTGCTAACTAATTAGCTAACTAATGTCAAAGTATTCTAATGTTTTTAAAATAAATAAATTTAGAAACAATTGTTCCGAATTCATAAACACCCTTTTGGCCCGTCTTTTCGAATCGGTCGCGATCCACGTTATTGACACATTTCTCCGTCCAAATTTCCATTCATAGATTTCCTCATGCTCATCTTGTCAGTGTGAATTGTGATCTTCGATCTCGATATCGCGATAGCATTCGCGGTGTGGACTTTCAGCTCTAGTGCACCAGCACTGTATTTTGTGATATTGTGTTTTGGTCACGTATTGTTTGTGTGCCGCGGGTGAGTTTGTGGCCTCGTCTTATTCAATTGGGATCGGAGATCGACTCATCCGTGTGCCATTGTGTGATCTCGGCGGCGACTGCGGGGATTACGGAGACGTTATGACGTATATGTACAAGGTAAGGCGAGCAGTCTTTCCAAATCCCGGTTCGTGAAAACATTGGTTCTTCGACTAGAACCTTTATCTCCTCACCGATCTCATCCTATGCCAAGGTTTCCCTACTTCCTTCCCTATCCTGCGGTGATTCCGATTTACGACCGGAATTGTCATATTTCCATTCTACGGGACGCGCGACTCAGAGAACGCGCAATTCGTTCATTTGAATCCTATCGGTGCAGAATTTACAATTCGAATTCAATAATTATTATTTTAAAATAAATCTAGTACTTACCTAACTTACAATGATACAATTCTGACAAATGTGGAAATTTACTTAGTGATACAAAAGTATATAAAAAAAAATTTTGCGTAGGCCTTGTGGTTAAATTTAGTTGGTTATTTATAATATTTTAGTTAATTTTATACGCTTCACTTTTTACAAATGATTCTAAGTCATTCAATTTAAGGTAAACATTATTAATATGTTTTTAATAGTAATGGGTTTTCAGAATTTTCATACTTTTGTCCGTCTTACATATAAACAATGTATATTAAATATAACTCATTAAGTGGTTGAAAAGAAATTGTAAATAATCTATAATTAAATTAATAAAAAACAAAATTTGCAACAAATATTAAAAATATACATACATATACGTAGATATATAAAAATGGGATGTTACGTAGAAGGTGACATAATTATGTGAAAGAAGATTTTCCTAAGCAAATAAAATTTTATAATCTCAATGAGAGTAAGTCTCGAGGTATCTCATTGAGGAAGTCTCTCTCTTTAAGTGCTCCATTCATACAACAGCTGTCAAGAAGAGAGTTTTGAGCGAGTTGTATATTTGATTAAATGTTAAGAAATTCAAAATGCGACTTCGCTGAAATTTACAAATTTAATCTTAATGTATTAAGATGAGATTACTCCATTCTAATGTAGCGTACTGTGAACTATAAAAGATGACAGTACCAATTATTGCCTCTAGCAGTGCAGCCTATTCAAATTAGGCGCCCGGAACACTTTTCATTTTTACACTTCTCCACTTAATGTAAAATATACATTGTGACATTACAAAACTAATGTCATGTTGTAGGTAGTAATCTATGGTTTCGTATTAACACAATCATTCACAGAGACTCAAACACACCCTCACACAAACGACACATACACCATTCATCATCTAAATTAATTTCCATCCGAAACCCTTCCATATACTCCTTCGGCCTATATGATCCCTCATCTGATCCCCAACAAAATTGATAAAAAAATTCTATAAAAACTTTCATTAAAATATAACAATTTGTAAAGAATTCAAAAAAATCAAATGAAAAAGAATTAACAAAATATTAAAAACTTTACCCATTTTTACTACCACTTTATACAATTGTATGCAAAGTTAAAATTACCTGATATAAAAAAAAAACAATTTCACCATATTCCCGGAATAGGGCCCCCAAAAAATCTTACTTCATTGTTGTTACCTCATATGTCGGAGAGGTGAAGGCTTAGCCTTTATCCTTCCCCTTTTCAACAATCGAATCAGAAAGGTTTTAGGTTAATTTTTGCTCGGCCAGAGGAACAAGAGTTGTCACAATACGCAGCCGTTACCATTTTTCCAAGGATCCAAGATGTAACCGAAGGGTAAATGATTTAATTATTATTATAGCACTGAAACACATAAATGTGACGTCTACGCTCTCTTGAGGCCGCATACAACATCCCATTGTTTAAGCCGTGAGAACATACACCGGCGAGCATGGCAATTAAGGGATGAAACACCGAGCGGGACTATTGAAAATGTCATTATTTTAGAAAGCTGCCCTTGGAATAAACTAAAAATATCATTTTTACCAGGAATAGAGATTGGTTGGAAGCCGACAGGGAAGAAAGCTGACATGCCATTTGAACCAATAAGTGGGAAAAGAACATCTCTCCCTTAGGGTTACCCAGAAATTGAGAATATAAGGCCCAGCAAATCCTAGAGAAGACAGACGGAGTGGAGGTGAGTCGCTGGACCCTGGTTATCATGATAACTGGTATACCGGACGAACCCGAGGGAAGCGCATCTACGAATGCTGATGTTTATCCTGTTCCTTGGAACTCGGTACGTTGTTTATCCTAGATAGCGCGGATGAGGAAGAGGATAGAACGTCTAAAGACTCTGGGCCATCCCTCTTCGGACGGAGGCTTGAATACGGAAGACGTTCTATCGGTTGTAGTGGAGGTAACCGGTGGAGGAGGATAGAACGTCTAAAGACTCTGGGCCATCCCTCTTCGGACGGAGGCTTGAATACGGAGGACGTTCTATTAGTTGTAGCGGAGGTGACCGGTGAAGGAGGATAGAACGTCTAAAGACTCTGGGCCATCCCTCTTCGGACGGAGGCTTGAATACGGAGGACGTTCTTTGGTTGTAGCGGAGGTGACCGGTGAAGGAGGATAGAACGTCTAAAGACTCTGGGCCATCTCTCTTCGGACGGAGGCTTGAATACGGAGGACGTCCTATCGGTGGTAGCGGAGGTGACCGGTGGAGGAGGGTCATCCGCGCTCAGGAGGTCACTTTGTGACCAGTAGCCACAGAGCATCATGAAGGATTGGAGGAGGGCGCCATGAATCCGCCTTCGCGGTCACGGAAGGTGCTGAGGCTATGCACAGCCTGTGCGTCTGTCGGACGCAATAGCTTTGCCAGAAGCTGTCGAGTGTGTGGGCCGCTTAGAAGGGTGTGTCACACCCAGAGCTCACGGTGCAGTCGGAGTAGGGAGGAGGACTGCTGGTAGGTGGGGCGCGCTGGCAATCAAGTATCCCGCACGGACTCCGTCCGTGCGGCGATGGTGCCCAGACCTACAGAGCATCGAGGACGATGCTAAGGCTAAGGACAGCCTGTGTGTCTGTTAGACACTAGCTCTGCAGAAACTGTCGAAATTGTGGGCCGCTCTGGTGGATACGCCTATCCAGCGTATCAAGAGCCCACAGAGTAGCCGGGAGTAAGGAGGAGGGCTGCTGGAGCAGGTGGGGCGCTCAGGTGTACGTATCACGTTCGGAGGAATACCGTTCGGTGACGGCTGTCCGGTACCCACACAGCATCAGGAGGAGTCGAGGGACGGCACCGGGGATTGCATCGCGGGGATCCAGGAGCCATTGATCCCGAGGATGGCTGGTTTAGATTAAGCATGGATTCAGATTATTTGTAAGGTAGCTCTTAAGTATTAGGATTATTTAGTTAATTAAGTAATAGCTTGTAAGTTATTTTTATGTTTATAATATATGAATCTATACAACCAGACTTCTCTTTGACAACCTTCCCGGTTTCTATCCCGAGTATCAGCAACCTGTGTGAAAAGACGAGTTGGCGTGTATTGTGTAACGGCACGGCAGCAGACCGATCACCGTTCGGCTGTATTAATTGAGGAAAACGTGTTCACCTCGTCGAGGTGGAATGCATGGATTTCCAGGGGTGGGATGGAATTGGTGCGCTTCACGCGCCTCACCATAACCCCCCCCCCCCCTTTTACGTTACAATATGTTTAACCCGACCGCCGCTACGAACATCATATGATGCGCGAATAATTCGCTCTTCAGACGCTACACGCATCATATGATGTTTTAAATTTATTTTGTTGTGTACTCCGTGACAGCGCGGCAAATCGGGCGGGAAAATATACCAAAAATTAGTTCGATCTATACTTTTGCTGACATCTTGCGTTAGTCACGTGAAATATTGTTATTTGTTTATATAAATCAGTTTAAAAACGAAGACATCTTGAAACGCCGTTCAGTTTATTTGAATTTGGCGGGGCCGACTCATCCCTCTCTCGTCGTGTGTTCGAAGTCACTAGTATTTGTCGGAACTGTGCGTTGATACGAAATATTGACATCGCGATCTGTGTTTTGTGGGGAATTGAAACAATATATTGTATCGGAAACGACATTCATTATTACTGTGATCTTATTTAAATTGGTGTTTACATTCAAATGTTGATATTGTTCTGACTGTATTTGTGTTTCGGGAATCGGTTATATTTTAAGACAATATTCGTTTATTAAAAACAGATGCTTGTATTGTGCTACGTATAATCATAATTATTAAAATTTAAAAATTGTGTACCTTTTAAAATGGCGGGCCGCAGACTTACAGAGGAAGAAATATTAGAAACATTTTTAGATGTGGACTCTGATTTAGAAATGAGTGAAGATGAGCAACATGAAACAATGAATGAAGATGTCAGTGAAAGTGAATCAAACCCCCCTGGGACAAGCCAATCTCATAACCGTTCAAGTACTTCACATCAAAGTGAAAATGCTGACTTTTTGCCTTCTTGGACCTCTGGTCCATTTATCCCAGTTATTCACGAGTTCGATGAGTTTGTGTCAGGTATAGACCCATCTACTTTATTTACTGAAAATTCATCAGAAATCGACTTTTTTGAATACTTTTTGAACAGAGACATTATGACAAAAATAGTTGACGAAACTAACAGATATTACACAGCTACCGTTTCAGTACAGGAACCTTCCCAAAAATCCAGACTTCGTAGATGGGTAGACACGTCTGTCGAAGAAATGTACGTTTTTTTTGCAATATTAATGTTAATGACGAGAAATCGACATCTTACTATCGAGGAACATTGGTCAACCGACCCATTGCTCGCTAGTAATATTTTTGGGAAAACTATGCCCAGAGATCGATATGAAATTTTACTGCGAATGTTGCACTTCTCAGATCCCGACACACAAGTCCCCGGTGACAGACTTCATAAATTAAAAATCCTAGTTGACCATACGCGAAACATTTTCAAAAAAACATTAATGCCTTTTGAAAATTTATGTATAGATGAGAGCATAATTGTTTTCAAAGGGCGTTTGATTTTTAAACAATTTATCCCGACCAAACGTCACCGGTGTGGAATTAAAATGTTTGTTTTGTGTGACGTCAAGACAGATTATATTTTGGATTTCATTATTTATTGTGGTAAAGGGACTGACATAACTGACACTGAATGTCTCGGAGTCACAGGGGCGGTGGTAACGACATTACTTCAAGACTACCTCAATAAAGGTCATAACCTTTTCGTGGATAATTGGTACACTAGCCCTCGTTTATTTGATTTTCTGCACGAGAAAAAGACTAATGCGTGCGGTACGGTGCGGAAAACACGGAAAGGTATGGCCTCATTTCGTAAATTAAAAAAAGGTGAAATGGACGCCAAACATCGTGGACCTCTTTTAGCATTAAAATGGCGCGATAAAAGAGAAGTCCACATGCTAACAACCTTGCATGACGATTCCATGGGTACGACAGGCAAAATAGATTGGAAAACGGGTCAACCTATAATTAAACCGAAATGTGTCAATGACTATAATAAGTGTATGGGTTCTGTCGATAAAGTGGATATGATGTTGAGTAGTTTAAGTTGCTTACGAAAAACAATAAAATGGTACAAGAAAGTGGCTTTTCATATAATCGATTTATTTTTATTAAACTCTAAAATAGTTTACAAAATGATAACGAAAAAAAATATTAGTTTAGCAGACTTTCAACTAGCCTTAATAAGACAATTATTAGAAAAATATCACATTACACACCAATCACCAGCACCCCATCCCCGTACGTTACATGATTCGCCCCTAAGACTAACTGCTAGGGCATTAGTGAAACATATGCCTGAGCCAATAACAGGAAATAAATCCCAAAGACTTCAGAGAGCCTGTCGAGTTTGCGCCGCTTCCAAAACTAGAAAAATGTCTCAATATAAATGCTCCGAGTGTAATGTGACATTGTGTGTGTGGCCGTGTTTTAGGACCTATCACGAAAAACAAACATTTTGAAAATACTTAAATTTTTTTTTTCTCCAAACCATTGATCACTTTAAAACTTTTAAAAATAAATGCTATAGATATTGAAAACGTATGAGTGTTGTTATATTGAAGATAACGGCGCAGTTCTCAAAGGAGCGGGTAAGTACCGCTGTTATTATATTATTTATCGCGTGAGCGGACATCTCTGATGCGACACTTGACTTGATGTGGTATGTTAATGTTTACTATTCTAGCCGTATCTGTGCTCTTTTGTTTATTTATGTATTCCAAAGGACTTTATAAGAATGTAAACATTATTTTCAAATATCTTCAACAAACGTGAAAAAATATAAGCATACTCGTAAGTACATAATAAAGATATCGGCGCAGCAATCCAATTCAACGAGGTCTCTATAATCGTATAAACAACGTGACTGTATTTGTGACCGCGTGAGAGTATACGTAAGTCGGCGACTATTTTTAGGGATCATTGTTTTGTTCAATCAATATTTATATTATCTTAAGGATTTGAACATCTCAATTGATTGTTTATATTAACGACATTATCGGTTAAGTATTTTCAAGTGATAAATCATGCACAAGATGCGTGTATCTATATCTAAATGTCATTTTAAAAGTTGTGTTCAACCAAATTTACGACTTTCGAAAATAGGCCCGCGCAGGGGATATCACTTGGAGTACACTTGTTTAGCGGCTGAGAGGTTAACATGTTTGAATGTATATTGTAAATCTTTCGCAATTAATAATCCCTGTCGTCATTCAGCAGTTGGGGTAAATGTTTCTTTTCACCTTTTGTCACGACTTACAATATGACAAAGTTCTGATCCCTTGTCAACAGTCAGGCCATGGTAGCCAGTGGCGTATCGTTTAATACAGCGCCGACAACTACAGAACACTATACGCATAAAACATTTATGATTCATTTTTATAAAAAAATCAATCGTGTTAATGCGTCATAACAAACTTTACAAATAGCAGGATATGAGATAGTTCAAGAGGCTATTTGGACTCGGTGATCATGAATGCTGGTGCAGATAATTTTAAAATATATACAACTAGTTAAAGTTGCTATGAACCAACTGTAGAGGTGCAAGCAAGCAACAAAAATTACGCTCTCAGCCCTGGGTCCAAATCCTGTTATGTATCGGATAGTATCAAGGTACAAACTTCCTTCCGTTTATCAAGAGACACATAAATCTGTGCCATAGATCACGTACACTATTGTATTTAAGCCATACAAAGTATTCTGAGCTCATCAATCTAATAGTTCCCTGTCCGTTTTGTCCATCCAATAATCTATACCTGTCCCGCTCGGGCCAACTCATTACCTGCGATTTTACCGACGGGAGGACAGATTGCGCTCAGACCGCGAACAATCAAGATCTTGTGCACTTTTTCTGCCGTCCTACATCCGCGCCGTGTGTAACGCTGGGACCGCGAAGAGAAAATGAATTCAATAGTGGAAGTGCAACTCTCGGTTCGGCACAACAAACGTGCTCGTCAACCGGAGGTGAAAACGGTGCTCAACCCAGGACTTTAAAGCAAGGTAGGCCTGATCTTATATTCATTCAGACTTCCAATTCGGGTTGTGTCAACTGATTAATATTATTCTCGATACAGTCTACGGGATCTTATCCCACCAGTGTACCATCTTTAATTACGCACCTTTTGTTCCTTCGACTGGCGTGTGAATATTGACACTTTTTGGAGATTGAAGGAGCGGAGTAAGGAGCTCTTAATAATTCGAGCGACGGGAGTGAGCATTTTGGTCGGTCAGCAACCTACTCAGAGATAAGGAAAACAATTACATCGAACCAGCCACGATGCCAGAGAACCAGCACTGTTAATCAAACCTTAGTGGTAGCGTTCATTCTGCATACATGACCACAGCACTGAAAAGGTACGTTGCATCTAGCTAGTGAGACCCAGTGAAGATGTATTACCAGTCAAGTCTCATCTGATTGAGGCCGCTATATGTCAACACAGGCATGAATGAGGAAAGACTAATATCATAAAAAATAGACACGGTAAAGTACCTTGTGAACCTGGATCCAAACATCGAAATTAAAATAAGAATTGAGATGGCTAGAAGCACTTTTCTGCAAATCAGACAATATTGGAGTGCAATAAATTGGCATCACACACCTTTCTAAAAATGCATTGATCTTGTGCCATGATTTTAAGCGTTAGCCACCACTTACATATCTCATCCCTTACATATCTCATTTTCTTTCCTGCGATATTCGTACGCGCAAGTGTAACGAATTTTCTCAGCTATATTTTTTTAGTTTTAACTTCTTGATGACTTATAGATTCTTAGGAGTTGTTAACACGAGAGTGTATAATTTATTTTTCAGTTGTGGTATTTTAAATACTAATTAAATGTATGTATTATATGAAATTCCGTAAAAGACAAAGTAAATGGCTTAGAAAAGGTGTAACATATGGGTTCGAAAATTTGTCATCAAAAGTACTGTATAGATGAATAATGCACCTTCCCCAGTTAGGAAAGAGATCCAGATTCGAATCCCGGTGGCGCAACAACAATATTTTTCGATAAAATTGATTTTACATGTACATCTTTCTAATGAATACATTTAATTAATTAGTATTACAAGTATAAAAAAAAGTTTGAATCAAAATGTTTGTGTGAGTGCGCCAATATATACTAGTTACATAACAGGGTTTGAGTTTTAGCCAGATAATTCGCCTTTTTTGCTGTGTTTGCTGTATCAAATCTCTTTTTTTCTTCTCATTTTGCTCACGCGTACTTATGATGCATAGCTGCATCAACCTTTGGGGAAGATGCTAATTTTTTTCTAGCTCGTCTATAAGCAACTCGTCTTGAGTTGGCGAAGTTTGGTGAAAAAAATATTTTTGAAGCGCGGCCTCGAGGCGTACCACGTAATTCGGTTATTGTTGAATTGACAATAAGTTTGTAAGAGTTACCATTCAATCAGAATCAGGTTTAAAAAGTACGATTCACAATCACTGAGTTTTCCAGGGATTTTAAATTAAAGCTTTTAGCTGCCGAAGTTATTTCATCACCACAAGTGCATGAAATGGAACTCCCATCGGCCTTAAAGACACAATACCAACCCGCCAGGGACAGGGAAGGCCGTTTCACAAGCTTCCCTCTTCCTACCACAATCCCAAAGAGATCATTCCGATAGTCTTATAGACGTTAACAAAATAGTTTGTGCACGGACATACTTCGGAGATTGTGTTTGCGAACGATAAACATATATTCAACTTAGTCTGTAGTCTTTTATAGTCGATCGGTGGCCGATCACTATTAATCTTAGAAACAGCATTCATCTAGCCGATACTATATTCTCATAGATATGGAAATCCGTGCCAACAGATTTCCATTCGAAAACATCAAATAAACCTTTATAACCCTGATGGTACCTTCCCTCCCCTTTCATATTCGCTGGGAAAGTTTACAGTTCAGACATTTAAGTTCAGCATGCTAGACGAATATATAATTGAATAAATAAATAAAGGGTCTCGCTTCGTGGAGTGTAAATATTCAATAAGAGTGAACTACTACGCTAGTAAATTGTTAATTCCTCGCAAATATGTAATTTTCCAAGAAGATTAAATCCCACCGTAAGTGCTTTGATTCTTCATGACTTTACCGCGAAAATCTCATGTTGATCCTAAGTTTTTATTAAATTTTATGTCTATACATATGTAGTAATCCTGCACGTGCCCCACAGGCATGGCCGTGTAGGGATTGACTAATCAGCTGTTACAATACATCGTGACGAATACTGCCCTAGGAGCTAGCGACCACTTCTCCGCAGACCGCCCTTTCATCGACATCTCGAGCGAGCCACTCCAGTACCCAACTTCATACGCGTATTTTAGTATATACTTGTCGAACCTGCCTTTGTATAATTTATCCAGCAATAAACACCAACACTTGTACATAACATATTTACAAATAAAAACATAAATAACCACACATGCACACCATATACACTGCGACATGCACTAAGGTAGGTAAGATAGTTAGGGGCTTCACTCATACTATCCGCAGTCACAGTCAATAATATCCAAACATAAATTTAAATGATAGTTTTTTCTGTTTGTTTATAAAATCCACGAAGAATCCAACATTACATTTGGCATTTAGGAAAATAAGATAAAAGTAGAACTCAGTCTGAACCCAGCGTCGGTACCGGGCATATGTAGCGCCGGTTTATGTGAAGTGCATTCAGGAGTACCTCCACAGACCGATAACGATTGCTGAGAACTTGATATCTTCCATCGAATGCCTTAGTCCAATTCCAATCAACTCCTCTCTAATCACAATCGCAAAATTCACGTCCCTATTACGATTATCGCCTTCTCTACCGAAACGAAGATTTTTATAATCGCGCGAACTGCATATAGAGAAAAATCCACTGCCAAACATTAGTTCGACCGCCTGTTCCCCGCTATCGTCTTCCCTGTTAAGACTGTCTTAAACCTCACCCTCGTCGCTTCCAGCTAACCCCCCGTAATGGAAAACAACGCTTTCATTCTGTCCTCGCGTTGGTCCACTCCTTGCATCCTTAAGGGATGATGCACGTACGCAATCAACAAATTTGAATCCCGACAAAAAATTACTTTTATAATATCAAAACCACTATAATATGGCAATGATAAGTTAAGGGTTCATTTAACATCGCATTAAATATATTTTATTAAAAAAACAGATCTTTAATTTTTCTAATATGTTTTAACAAATAATTTACAATTATTAATTTATCGTACTCACGTTTGATTTTGCCGGTAGTCCCAAGGGTCCATTTCGTTAAAAAAAAAATGTTTTTACTCACCTGAAACAAAGAAAAATATTTTTAATATACCATTTTATAAATACTTATAAAACATTAGCATAATTACATATTTGTTGGACTGTCATATCAGACATGGTCGTATTACAACTACTTTCTTTCACGCAAATTATTAAAACTAAAAAATACCCAACCTTCTAGATATATATATGTTTTAACAAAAGTTAATATAAACACTTTTCCAGTGTCGCCAGCACACTTGGCGCGTTCACGTTCAAGTTCAAGTCCGTGCGTTTTTTAAATTAAAATTTTGAGGCAACTCTTTAGGCCGTTCTCTTTAGGTTTTAGAAAATGTATTTTTGCGTAGATCGGTCTGCAAACATCGAAGTTACTGCTGAACACCAGGAAAATATGATTCAGGATCTATGGAAGACCTACGCTAAAATAAGACAATCGGAGATTTATAAGGATGCCAAGATCTAGTTGTCGAGCCAACAGAGATGATCAATATTTATACATTGCATGAAAATACGATGTCACGTTACACATAACGTCCCTGTAGACGCAGCATTTGAATTTAAATGCGCGCGTTAGCCATGTGGTTGTTGCATTGCAAAATCTCAGCGCTTATCGGGCGCAAGGAGTGGTCCTCTGACGGCAAAGATCAGAAGACGGAGGGAGATAAGCCCGGCCTGGAGAAAAGTTAATATTTTTATGGCATCTTGACGTGGTGAATCAGGAGATTGATAAAGACCTTGATTCAATAAAAAACTGAAAACATTGCCGGCAGAAAGGGAGATAGAAGATTCCCGGCTCGCTGTAAAGTGGACTAGTCTAGGTCTCGCGATTGAAAGATTTAATATGGCAAGTTGAATATTGGAGCTATGAGGTAAAATTCTTGCTTTGAAGTGACCGTTGTATCGAGTGACTCCAAGTCGTAAACATTAAAAGCGATAATTTTTTCTATGCAAGAATTTTAGTTGATAAGTTTAGGTCATAAGTAACTCAAGTGTATCAATTTTGTGGTAAAAAATCAAGAAATTTCATTAATCATATGTAAAATTTGTCAAGTTTGCATTCCCTCTTATCCGACAAAATATCCGGCACCGTTCCCAGACTGAGCTGGTCGGTTGCTATACTTTCTGGCGCTCGATCCACCAGAGTTAGAAAGCGCCATAACAATATTTAGATACACAAAATTTATTGCATGAATATTCAACAATCATATTAAATTCATAAATTGTAGAAATGGAAGTTAGAACATCTCAATTTCATGTATGTGTCTGTAGTAAACTTGCTTTGAGTTTAGCATCCTTAATCGCTTTAACATAATACTATCAAGATGGAGGGAGGGGAGTTTCGTACAAAACGAACGTATTTTGAGACTGCTGTATTTACTTGAGAAACATATATGTAGATCATCCTATATACTTCTGAAATACAATAAATTTAATATTTCATAAACCACATTTTAAAAAACGAGATTACGAACTTTACGTGTTTGTAATATCAGGCGCGAAAATTATTTTTGTTACATGCTCGCGTCCAAATTTCTATCCTAATGCTTGTCCACCAGTGTGAAATGTGACCTTGACGCCAGCAGACGTCAACTTGACATTATGTTCGATCTCGAGATCGCGATAGTATTCGCGGTGTGGACCTTTTGCACCAGCACTATGTTTTTTTTGTGATTCTGTGATTTGTGTGCACAGTGATATTGTTTATTTGTGCCGTAGATGAACACTGACATCACCATATTCAGTCAGGAGCGGAGATCGGTTCATTCACGTGCCATTATTGTATGATTTTTGGCGGCGACCACAGGGATTTGTGGAGGCGTCATATTCAAAGTAAGGCGAGCAATCCTTCTGAATCCCGGTTCTTCGAGATCACTGATCCTTATTTTAATACCATATTCTTTCACCCACTTTTCTCAGTACCACGTTTCCCTATTCTCACTCACACCTTTCGGTGATTACGATTTACGACCGGAATTGTCGTAATCCATTCCGCGAGACGTGTGACCCGGAGATTGCACAAATCATGAGATATTATTTAATATTGTATATGCCTAAATCAAAACATTTGAAATGAGTGCACTCTATCAGATATTACATGCGGAAGTAGAACTGAAAATGATTTTATAAATCTGGCTTACATCAAGAGAGACCATATTGTTTATCAATGTATTATGTCATTTGATAAATCTGTAAGATGACTATTTTACGACTTTGTATTACACACACGTTGGGTTATTTCAACTACTAGTTTCGGGGCGTTTTAGTTAGGGCGGGGCTTGAGAAGATGGGAAAGGTTTCAATCGTTAACGTGAACATGGACAGTAAATGCGAAGTGTCACGGAATGCTATTATTTTGTATTTCAACGGTTTTCAAATTGTTCATTAATAATCACCATCTTAATACTAATGATGTTTAAATATTTATTTATTTATTTATATATATATTGACATACATATTTTTGTTCTAATAGAAGCGAATACATAATAAATATACATAATACATAGTTTATTGTATGGGATGGAGTAGAGTGCTATTGTGGTGTTATTTATATGACCCTTGTTTATTTATTGCACTGTTAGTTTGAAATACATGAAATAACTAAAATAAATATTGTATTAATTAAGCACAAAAATCATAAGAAAGATATTGATAACTAATAATTTTTCTATTTCTAAGAATATCTCAGATTCGGCTGTTAAAATACTTCGTTTCTGATTAGGATACTTTAGTCAATGTAAATATGAATAGAAAAAATTTTGGATTTTTTATTTCGCTTCAGAATAGTATTTCTATTTGTTATACATGGTAATATGTGTTTGTTATCAAATTACTTATATATTTATTCACTTAATGTTGTTATTATGTGCTATAAGATTATGTAAATTATATTGTATAGCCGAGTGAGGCACGGTTGCCAAGTAGCGTTAAAGTGAGATGGACTGATATAAGAGCCTTCGCTCGTAAAACGGTTCTGGGTGTCACCTCTCACACTCTTCAACTCAGTGGAACAACGATCAGAAAACTTGCGAGCAATAGATGGAAGACTTGGCCATAGAGGAGGTCTAAATCCAGATGTGGAGAGACACGGGCAGATGATAATGATGATGATAATGAAACCAAATATGTTATTAATGACTCACTGAAACTAATATTTTTTTAGTTGTGTTTTTACTCAATTTTATACTGGTTAACAATATTATTTATGCTAGTTGAGTAGCCTATTTTAATAGTAATAAAAATGATTTAAATTTTACGCATATCAAAAGAATATTCTGCGGACTCGGTAAGGGAAGGTTTTGAAAGTTGTAATTCCTTTATTATTTCCATACCCGCTAGTAAAGTTTCGCCCAAATGTTTCATTAAGAATGAGGCGACGGTGTGCAAAATTCATTACACCCTTCGGCAGCCCTGAATTCACTTAATAGTTTTTTTTCTTCTTCGAAGTAAATATCTCGGAACTGAGGAAATGAGGTAAAAAGATCCATCACATTGTATGAGATGTACATTTTTTTTTTAATGAAAAATTTGGGTGCGGCTTAGAAGTGTGGAGCGGTCTAAGTAGAGATGTTATTCCATTCTGAAATATTTCTCTTTTTCTCTCTGTTCTCCCCTCTCACTTACCCATCTCTCTCACACTCTTTTGTCGTTTCCCTTGTTGCTGAAGGTTGTGATCTTTTGCGTGAATCTTTTCTCTGTTTTATTTTCGGCAAGTATCTTATAAAGATGGAGTCAACCTCATATAGATCTCATGGCTAAGATTGAGATTTTCGACTCGAAACAATCTCTGATACGGATTTTGCTTCCATCGGCTTTTGTAATTGTGGTAACGTTGTCAAGTACCACCAGATTTCCATGGGTTATTTCCTCACTTTGTACTCTCGAATTGTCTTGGAGTGAAACTCAATAAATATGTGTAGCTAATTACTAATTAGCTAATTACAATAATATATTTACAGTATTTAACAATTATTACTATTGCGAAGGAACGATGGTAAGGACACCCGTTCCACCAGTGACGGCCTCTTATAACCCATGACCCACACTACTCATCTGACACACACATACAAAAGTGACAGTTCTCACAGTAATCCTTGTGTACCACCATCTCTCAGACACTCGTCGCCTAGCGTCTTTCTCCACGCTCGTCACTTATGTCAAACGTTTAATGTAATTATCGTTTAAATCTATCCATCCATGTCAGGCTGAAGATCGTGATCTTCATGAACTCTCGCTCTCTTGACTATGCTCCTCCACTTTTCTCGGCAACTTGAAGATCTCGGGTGCCTGTTACCTTTTCCACTTGGTCCGTCCAACGGGTGGGGGATCTTCCGTTTCCTCTTCGTTTCTCGACATGGTCTACCAAGACAAGATTCTCCAAATAGCCTCTTCTTTTCGCGATTCGTCTCTGGCAAATGGTTGAGTCTGTCTGTCTGAAGGCATCTATTGTCATATAGTAGCCTAAATCAGATGAGACTCGGCTCGTAAAACATTCCTACAAATCTCGGTTTAGTGTTGCCCTCACAGCTGACTCCAGCTCATGCTCAATTTTTCAGTTCTTATTCGGCCCAAAGATGTGCCCAAAATAATCACTTTTTTTAGACTGTCGCTTTTATGCATTCTTCTTCTTTTTCTTATGCCTTATAAGTTCAACGGACGTTAGCTATCATCACTTTGTTCATTGCCTTAGGTTTTTCAGCTATGATGTTATCCTTCTTCCAGGGCTCGACTTCCAGCAATTTTTCCCTGCTATGAATGAAGTACAAAATCTCGCACCTCTCTGGATCCCTCATCACATGTTCGAGATATTAAAGTTTTCGAATTTCTATTATTTTAAATACTTATTTTTCTTCATTCATCCGAACTATAACATCTTATTTTGTTATTTAGGAGAACACATTCTTATTGTGAAGTTGTAATTATACAGAACATGGGTCTGTGATATATTTTTAAATACAAATTAAATGTATTAATTAGAAAGATATATATTTGAGTAGCTTGTTGGTGTAGTGGTCAAGACGTTGGCCCAGAGATCTAGTGGTCGAGGGTTCGCCTCTCGTTCCAGGACACCAGCAAGTTAGTCCTATTTTCATAGCACAAGCGTTAAGCTTAGTTTGAAAATAGTAAGAATATTAATGTGACATGTATTCCGTGTACGCATCTCTATTTTTTTTTAAAACAAAAAAAAAAAAGAAAATACATACAAAATCAATTTATTTAAAAATATTATTATTTTTTATTTATTATCTTTGTTTTATTAACCACTGAATTGAGTTTAAATACATCTACCGGTTTCGAAAAACACCGTTTCCTCTTCGGGATGTCATAACTAACTAAAAACATATATTATTGTTTCTTTACCAGAGTCTATTTTTAAAAAACAACAAAAGTACCTAACTCAAATTATCACTTAATACAAATTCAGTCGAATAATTTTTAGGAAAAAAATTTAGAATGGGATTCGTACTTAAATTTAGTTGGTTGTTTATAATTTTTTGATTACTTTTGCACGCTTTATTTATCTCCGACGATTCCAAATTATTTAATTTGTGACCAACACCGTTTATATGCAAAATTGACAATCCAAATTTTTTAACAAAACCGTGACCATTTTGTATCAAATGATTAGAAAATTCTGAGAAATCAACAATTTAGTCAGCTACCCCCATACCCATAAACCCATAAAATATTGTGAACTAGGTCTGTTATACCCTGTATATATTATATATGAATCTAGTCAAGCTTAGTTAGATAAGTTGAATACCTCAATAAACTATTCTTTGTACTACACACACATTGTTTTCTCTGAACTTAACTTTTCCTAATGCTGCAACCTTACTCTACATATTCATTTTCGTTAATAGAACCGAAAATTTCTCCTCCTCCTACGCCCCATTCCTCTATCCGAATAAGTCAGCACGAAATTGTATTTAGTTTAGTTTTCATTAACATCTGATAATGAGAGGGATTACAAACTTGGAAACTGTAGTAATGACAAAATAACTCAATATGTGTGTAGTACATTAAGTAATTATAACATGTCATGTCAAACAGGGAAGTTACTGAGGATTAACCTTTGGCCGATAGACTCGCAGTCACTCACCGATTGCAGCGCTCTGATTAGTTTAATTTCACATCAACAAGACGATGTAATTTTGCGGTTTATAATTCCACAAAATACTTGAAATGATAATAAAATTCATTTTCCTCTTTTATGAGACTCATGGTGTTATTGTCACAGTAAGTAATCACCGTCACCGTTACTTTCAAAGCAGATTAATTATGTACGCCAAACTTGGTGAACCGGAGTTAAGTTGGACTGAAATTAAGTATTCACAAAGTTGGGTTAAGTCCCGACGTTAAGAAAAGAATTGGTGTGGCAAAAAAACGCTACGTCAAAGGTAATTAATAATTATAAATAAAACTAAATATACAGAGTGAACATCTCGTAACACACGAATTATATCAAAACATAATGTAATTAATTCTAATTCTTAATGTAATTTTTTTGCACAATATTTAGCTAATCACAAATCATCAAACCACCCCATATTGCATAATCTAGTAGGTTTAAATCTGGGCTGTTCGGTGGCCACATGCCTGGCTCGATGAAATTAACATTCTCACGACGAAGAAAGTTGATTTCTGGCTGTGTGAGATGGAACTCCGTCTAGCTATACTCCAGGCATTGTTTTGAAACTCTTTGATCATTTTCCCAGAATACGATCTTCTGCAGTTCTTTTCGTCAACAATTTGAAAAAACCGAAACAATGAAAAAATTAATAATCAAAGGTGGCGACCGGAAATTGTCGAAATAAAACGTAATATAAATAAATCGTAGTAAAGTAAGTAAATTAGTAAACTTTTTAAGCTATTGTTGATATAACTAAACTAATTTTGATGTAACTATATCACATTTTACGAAATATTCTCACTTTTTTTGAGCCATTCTGTATAGACCGTAAAAAATGTGTCTGGTATTTTCCATATACAAAGTGGAAACTATGGATGGATGATATTTGTATCCAAGTGATTTTTCTTCTGTTTGTCTGTTTATGCTCAGTTGTTCCTTCGATTGGCACACCTGTTTTGCTATTGGTCATTTATGTGTATAAATATTGCCGCCTTTTTCGGAGATTGAACGAGACAAAACGACAAGACGCAATTGGATCCAGTAAAGAGGTCTTAATATTCGGAGCAACGGGACTTCGGTGTCTTTGAACTACCGCAATACCGTGTCGAGTTCAAACACAATATCGACACACCCTGCTTTCGATATGGTATTACTAGCTAGTAGGTACTAAATGTATCTAACACGTCGTATTGTCCAGCAATGGGATTCAAAACGACACCTAGAAAAGTCGGCGGCACACGGTGAAACAGCCCGGAAAACTCTACAAATAAAATTCTGAATGGCCGTGAAAACCAGAGGATTAATGGACAAAGTTTTTATATTATATCACAACTGTATTATTTGACTGTCAAATAATACAATCGTTTAACTGAATAGTGATGTTATTTGAGTCGAAGGCGTTATTCAATTATTAAATTAATTCAATAACGAAAACCGTTATTATCTATTCAGTTCTTATGACAGATTCGCAGGTCGACATCATACTGTATCTGTACTGTTACCTTTTTTCTGTACATACATCTGTACTGTTACCTTTTTTCTGTGTATGTTTATTATCTATGACTTTGAACCAGTTGACAGTGCTTTAGAATGTCGCGAGTTAATTCGGTTAACGTCCTGGTATTGAACTCGTCAGATTGATGAGTTGACAAGTTAACGTTCCACTGTCAAGTTGACAAGTTAGAGCGTCGAACTGTTAAACAACTTTCGTAGAAAGCAATCACTTCGTGGTTTGAAATATTAAATAAAATAAAATGACAAACTTTAACAAAAATTAACTTGCAATAACTGTCCCTCATTCTATATAGGCAAAACTTCTTGTAATTCTCAATATTCGTATCAAAGAACATCTTGTATGCTTAAACAGTAATGGTTTCTCAGAATTTTCCAACCATATTATTGAAAAAGATCATTTTTTTAATAATACCACAGGGGTCAATATCCTCCATAAAAACAATTTAGAAGTCCTCGAAATAAAAAAGGCAATAAATAGGGGTACGCCAATTCTTAATAATCAAATTAATTTATCCATTAGCCCCATACTAGGTATGTTTCCTTTTAAATCAATTTAATATCCATCAACACTGCATTTTATTCTTCCTTAAGGTTCCGTCTATCTGTATATGTATTCTGTCTCTCTCTTTCACATATAATTTTATATTCCATCTCCCTCTTTATGTACCATATATATAAGTGCACTCTTTTTGTATTTATGATTAGTCTTTAAATACGCCCTGATGAAGCTTGAGATAATCAAAACGCGATAAATTTCGTGATTTCATGCAAAGTAATTATTAATTTATTTAATTTTTAAATAATTACTTCTTCAATATTAGCAAAATTAATTTGTGGCTACATATTATATAAATATATAAGATAAAAAACTTTGTTTAAACCATTAAATACAGTAAGATAAATTTGAAATTTTAGAAATAAGAAAAGGTATTAATAGCAAGCTAAATATTATAAGTAACCAAGTCCTTTTTGCAAATAGTTACGTTTTAAATTTGTTTTCATAGTAGTTCCTACTTAGTTACCCATCGTTTATACTTTTTTTTATCTATGTTTGTGTATTTAATTGTAATATAATATATATTGTTTCCTGAAGGAGACACAGTAAGTATCGAAACATGTTGATTTATTAATAAATAGTATTTTATGTTAAATAATTGACATTTGAACATGACAGATTGAACTGATCGTCTTGCTATTGTGTGTGGTCTTAGTTAGTCCTTAAGAACCCTCGTTCCTTTCTTGTATCTATTCCAAATTCCTTCCATCCGTCCTGGTTCTCGTTATATATCATCTTGGGTCCTTCGGCCGGAGGTTGCGTGCACATCATTAATATTAAAAAATATCTGAGCTTGATTAAAATAATATCTAAGGATATCCATTGCAATCCTAGAAGAAAAAAACTGTTTGCGGATTGTTCCTACGTGTCCTGTCAAAAGACAACCACAAATATGTTTTCCTATTTGGAGATTTATCACGTGTAGTGTGGGTGGAGTCTAGACGGGGGACGTCTGGTCTGGTGTGATACATAGACTAGATTATGAGACTTATTTTACGTACTGCAGCTTTCTTCAGCCCCCTCCGAAGGCAGTCTATTTAAAATTTATTGAAAAATAAAAAACTATATACGTATAAGATATCCAGAACAATTGAGTATATAAAGGACTGTCTTATTCTTCAAACTAACCTTAACAAATTACATGAATGGTGTACACACGACAAACTTTTTTTTAAAATATTTATAAATGCCAATCTGTAACGTTTTGAAGAATCAAAAAACTCGTTCAAGAACGGTGAAAGATATCAATTCACTTAAATTGCTTAAAGTTTTGCACACGGCTTTCGTTCGTAGCAATTTAGAATTCAACTCAACTATTTGGTCTCCATTCTATAAAGTGCGTGAATTAAAATTACAAAGAATTCTACATAAATTTCTAATATTTATTAACTTCAAACTGTATATACCCGTTGAACAATTGACTTGTGATTTATTAATGAGCAATCTTCATTTAAACTAACTCGTCTAGAAGAACTTTAATTGATTTATTATTTTTATTTAAAATAGTAAATGACATACTGGACGCCCTTAATTTAACTGAAGTGATTGTATATCACGTTCCTGCGCGGAGTACCAGGTCGTCAGTGTTGATGCATTTAAATGCATCATATACTAATTTTTATAAGAATGCACCCACACAAAGACTTCACAGGCTTGGGAACGATTTTGGTCTTGTAGATATATTCCGATATTCAATGTTTAAATATAAGAGTGATTATTTTTTATACTGTTCTAAGATAAGATACTCAGCCATTCAATGTTAAACCTAAATTTTTATTGTTTTTCTGTCTTGAATCTTAATTTTTATAGTTTGTTTTGCTTATTTTTGAATTATTTTTTTTTTTTTAAAGTGGTAGAAATATGAGGAAGAAAGGAATGCACTCACTTTTTGTCTGCCGGAAGCTGTTTCATTTGTTGATTCCTCTTCACCGCAAATACAAGCATCGCGAGGTGCATACTAACACTCGCGAAAAGGATTATTATGTATAGGCGGGATTAAAGTGAGATTAATTAATAAGCGGGGTGAAGCGACGGTAGTTATCCGTACAAAAGTTCAAAGCGCACTGAACTTGCTGCAATTGAAAGATTTTAATCACTGCGATATTTTCTTTCTTTCTACTGACTTAAGGATACGTGAGGAAAAAAGGGAAGGAGATACGAGGGTTAAAATTTGGTTTACCAAATTTTACCGCGAATTGAATGTATCCATAAGGTAAAGACTCAAATGCCAAAAAATAAACAATTTACAAACCTGAATTCACAGAACACAATCAACATTATATCTATTTTGAATAAAATTTGTCCATCGTTTTACTTATTTTTACATTTGCTTCTGCTTATAATATTGTTGATTAAATTTCCTATAAAAAGGATGTAATTTTTTCATATTGTATTTTATATGACGAGCAGATGACGTGTTTAGTGGATATTTGTATTTGTTCCGAATAGGGCGTTTGTTAATGCGCAAGAATACGAACATTATACGTAATATTTTTTATAAAATATTTAATATTTTAGTCGAAAGATTACAGCACAGAAATGGTAAGTTTAATTAAATCATATTTTAAAAAATATGTTTATAAAAAATCTCCCAAAAAACGGTTGGAAAACCTATAACTTGGGGTTGGTCTAATAAGACCCACTACCGCCGAACGTATTCTGTTTTGATCCACCGGGCAGTAAGTGTTCGGTAAACTCTTCATTAAAGCAATTTATCCACCCCTGTAGATCTTCTTGTGTGGACGCCAGTCCAATATTTATCGAATATACATACTCCAACCAATCAAATTTTGTAATAAAACGTCACTAATCTGTTCGATCTTTATGACTATCCAGGGATCACCGGTCACGTGTGCGCGCAATATGAACTCGACATATAGAATGGTTATCTGTCTATTACACTACCCCCTCACCTATATCAATTATTGTAACCATTTATGAATAAACCATGTGAACTATATAAGTAACTTTTACTCATTCATTACCTTGTGAATATTTATATAGTCGAGTCAGAGCCTGCGGCGGGATAAGGACTAGTCGCAGCGGTCCGCTGGCTGCGTTCGGTTATGCACGTTGCGTCGTGTATGTGAAACGGTGAGCGGTGGCGTGACACCGTTCTGCCGTATACATTCAGCCGCACTAACGGTTGCTCGGAACCGTTCTCACCAAATGAACACTAAATAATATATTTTTATGAAGAAAGTAAAATACAGACTCGTCACATAAATTCAAGATTATTATGTAACGAATTTAGCTTTACAACAACGTTTTTGATATATAGCTAAGCCCAGCCAGCTAAGGCGGACTGGGTTTAAATATTAATTTGTGAGAGCCATAAATAAAGCTTAAATTTGAATAATATTTGCGAGGAGGCATGCCTATAGAAAACCTCCCGAAGGAGAGCTTAGTGATGGAAATTATTAATCTTCAAATGTTGATACTATACACGTTAAAATATTATTTTCCTTAAAAAATGCGATACTCGGCAGTCTAATTATTTAGAAGATAATATGACACTGAATATTGGCAATAATGAATATATATCTACACTTCATTTTTTAACTAGATTATGTTACCCGCCATGCTATACAATGCCGATTTTTCAACGTTGATAGTTCTAAGGGTTGAATTGCGAGCTGGACGTATGGCGACATCTATGTAATACAAAATCGTATTGGCACCGTGACGTCCGTCGAGGCAGTTAGAGAGCGGCCGGGCACTCCGCCGGCTCTTTCTGTTCTGCGCGCCACTCCTCTACCGTATCTCTTTCAGGCAGCCGCATAATATGTAGGTGCTTGTGTGCGTGTGTGTGTGTGTGTGTGTGTGTGTGTGGCCTAATGCGTGCTTATATTTTTTTCAGTAATAAATACTTTTGAATTGTTTCTGGACTCTTTGATTTGTCTCTGGGTTTTTATTTAATTTTTATTTACCATGTGTTGTAAGTACGATTCGTATTTTAATATCTGTTTCACTGAGCTTCATCCTTGGTGAGGTAAATATTTTACATTTTTAACTCTTCCTTTTAAACAAACAACGCAACCTTTTAAACCAACAACTCCTGTAATACCCACACTTTCCATATAATATAAAATAAATAGCCCAGTCTATGAAATATCTATAATTTGACTTGATAATATATTTAATAAAGAACACGCGGTGCACAGCAATTAGGACGTTCTAGATACATTTAAGGTTATATTAAGTTAAAACACATCTTTATTGTCAAATTGCAATTTCAGATCATAGTTCTGTGCTATTGTTAATACGAATCAATTATAATGATATTTAAGGTAAGTTACGTTTCCCAACCCAGGTTCTGTTCCCGGTAGCAACCGATCTAATTGGTTATTTTAATTTGTATTATATTAGATTAGGTTAGGTCATTTAAACAGTCACGGCGGCAGACAAATATTGTGTATGCAATAAAATAAAACACAAGATAAATGTAAACATTTCCGGGATTTTTAGGGTGTGGGTCTCCCGCTGGGGATTACTGGGATGGACAATGCCGGGAAGAGCAGTGCCTAGAGAGACCTAACCGAGCATTCCACTGGCTTTCCATTGCACTTCTTGCCACCTGGTCATGGTGAATTTCTACCAGATATTAATGTGTGTGTCTACCCTCCCCTTTTGGGGGTGCATGATTTATATAGCTTCTCTCTGGCTACCCTCTGAATTTAATGTAATAAAGAGTCTCATGTCAAACTTACAGGTGTGGCTCTGATACAACGATACCGGAGCCAACCTATGATGGTATTAAGATGTTAATTACTGAATGTATCAAAAAAAAAGAAAGTAATATTGACGAATAGAAACAAGAGTAAACAACTCTCAAAACGATTCCGAGATAGAGTGTAAATAAATAAATAAACGGTAAATATAAAAATGTTATAAATTATTCTATGACGCTATTTTTAGAGCAATTTTAATGATAAACTTAACTAAGAATATTAGAATATCCAATATAGCTGCAGCGATGAGGTCACGGCTCAAAGACCTTCAGATATCAAACCGCAAGTTTGTTTTACACAGATCTTCAACAGTAAAAAAACTTTTATCGCAGAATCTTCGCGTCCAGTAAATTAAAACTAAAATGTAACGAAAACATTCTATCTTATATAACGACGATATTTCACGAACTTTTGCTTGGATGAAAAATAGAATTGAAAAAAGCCATTATTTCGACCGTTTGAAATTTTTCAGCGGTTGGCCGTCATCAGACCTGCTCGCCGGGATTAAGCGTGGATATTTATTATTCGACAAAATTATATAATTTATCGTAGGTACGCTTTCGAAATGAAGTGCTTTAAAACGATTTATGAGGATTGCGTGTTAACCAAATCTGTTTCTGTTTTTAATTGATTGTTTCATTTCGAAATATAAATTCAAATCAAAATGCCCGACGGGACAAAGAGATGTTAAAAGAATTTAAAGTACTCTCAATATAAGATTGTCCTACCCTGGGTACCCACCCTAGTTACTCACTAAGGGTCGTTAATTGAAACATTTTTAATGTTTAAAATTAAACCACGAACATTGAAAGAAATCCCAAAGGGTCTTACCCTATCCTTAAATCGTTTTAAGAGTTGTTTACTCTCGCTTTGATTCCAGCTTTTTGGAATATATTTTAAAGTTAGAACAGTTAGTTACTAAAACCTTGTGGTGCCCCTTTATAGTTACCTTTTTCCTTTTCCCTTATTATAATGCACAATTATTACATTTGGTCATTATTATATATTTTTATTATATTCTGTAATTAACTGATATAGGTTGGCTCCGGTATCATTGTGCCAGAGCCATACCTCTACAATATGTATAGAAGGCAGCCAGAGAGAAGCTATAGAAGTCATACACCCCCAAAAAGAGAGGATAAACGTCATATTTATGTGTTGAAGTCACAGAACTCGGTCGAGGTAGAAAGAGGATGCAAAGGAGATCCAGTGGAATTCTCAGTTAGGTTTCCCTAGTCACATATTTTCTGGTAATCCCAGTAATCTCTAGCGGGAGACCCATACGTTAATAAATTCCCGGAAAATTCCGAGATTCCTTTAATTTCTTAATAGGTCATCGTTCCGGGGGATCCGATGAGCTATTCCTTCTAATCCCGCAATCATGATCATACCACGTGCTCCGGCGTCTGCCTCGCCAGACCTTGACAGTAGTAGTAAAATACATAGAAACTCCATTACACTATTTTTAATTTTTTTTTTTTACATTACCACAGTCGTATTCATAATGCCTTACTATACCCATATCCTAATAAATTCCCGGAAAAGTGCGAGATTCCTTTAATTTCTTAATGAGTCATCGGATTCCGCAATCTCTACGGCCCCACAACCCACATAGAGCCTTCTTTAGCCAGGTGTCTCTGCTTTAGGGCATCATCCACTCAGAAACACGAATATACTCCGCTAGATCTCGCCTCGGACTATTTTTCCATCTCAATCTAGGCCTGCCAAGAGTTTGCCATCAATGGACTAAGTGTAGAATACGGTTCACAGCACGCTCTGTATTCATGTGCTCTATAGAGCACAGGGCACGTACGCCTTGCTCAACTTATCCTTTGCAAGTTAAAATCATTAAACTAATCAAGGTTTCGATAAAGATTGCGGTCTGAACAACAGTGCTCATCTTGTAAGGTCATGGCCAACGTTTATACGCCACGGCCAACGCGATAGATAGTCACCATGACAGATATCAAATCTGTAAAGGTCTAGTTCGGCTAGTTGAGGACACCTTATCTTTCCTCTGGTGCCTCTCCTGACTATAAGGTGTCATCTCCGCCTTTCGCGATCTATCAACCGCATTCCATAAAATACGAAACTCATGTGTACTTTCATAAAATATCTGATTGGAACACTAAACCAAACCAAACAGCGAGTCGCCGAATCGGAATCGGAAAGGACATGTAGATATCCTAAATATTCCTAAATAGGGAATCGGAAAGAGGAAATGATGAGGGATGAGGGGCCTTCGATAACGTACCAGGATGGACTCATAGAACCAAAGGCCACCTCGGCACACCTGGTTGATGACGCCGTCTTGATGATCTTCGGGAAGTTCACCAAATGTATGAAACTGCCACAGCACAAGAACTTTGATGAGTTTCAACGTTTACAACACACACAAATACGCTGTTGCGTACTTCCATACAACGAAACACCAAACCGTGTTGAGAACAGACATGTACTTTAAAAGTGATCCACACTTCCTCTCCAAATCTCGACAAATTACAATCTAAAAACAACCAATCGAGCCAAAGGAACAATGTGTACTGATTGGAAATATGTCAAGGGGTAGGAACAATCTAAAAACTGGTGACCATATACTACAACTATCAATAATCATTTTGGTTTCAGTATGGAAGTATACGTGTTCACCTATATATATAAAAAATAAAAGTATATTAATTACATATTAGGAACAGAGTAGAATAAGTATATAAATAACAGACTGCTATCCCATTATAACTAATTAGTATTTTTTTAAATTTAACAGTGTGTCATAAATTATTTTTTTTATTTCCAAGAATTGATCACAGATGGATTTTGCACAATTTAAAAAAATCCAATCAAAATACGTTGTGTTCGAAGGTACCGCGGGGAAAAATTTAATATCGCGAAGGAGATCCACAAATTGGACAAACTTTTATAAGGGCTGTAAAAGAGATTGGAAAAATTTTCCAGATTCGAAAATACATAGATGTAATATGTAGCTTCTGACAATCAAAGGTCGTTAGGACCGAGTCATCAATCTGAGGGTCATCTCGTATATACGAATCTCAAACTTAAACAAGACTCGGAGTGATTGATATTTTTATGATCATCGTTACTTTGATCCTAATTTTAAGATTCAGAAGAGAAGTTACTCGGCAAGGAGTTGAAGAAAGATAATTTAAATACTAATTAAATGTATTAATTAGAAAAATATACATATAAAATCAATTTTATCGGAAAATATTGTTAATGCCCTGCCGGGATTCAAACCGGGGAACATGAATTATCTAACTAAGCTACAGCGGCATTATTTTTGACGACAAATTTTCGAACCTATGTGTTACACTTTTCAAATTAATACATCTATCGTTCTATTATTTGAAAGCCACCTACTTTGTTTATGCAGAATCTCAAATACATTTGAGTAGCCCGATAGTAGACGTCAGAATTAACAATTTATTTCATAATCCCTATGTTCTGAATAATTACAACTTCACAATAAGAATGTGTTTTCCTAATAAAGATAATTTAATTGCGATAATTTTTTTTTTCACTTATTCAGTCTGGTCTGGAATGACAACCCCTATGACACTACGGACACAAAGAACTCAAACATCGCAGATTTTAAAACATCATCAAACAAAATCATCATCTAGAGTTTGTAAGTAAAGCCCAAAAATTGATTGTGAAAGTTATTCATGAGAAACCCTTTCGCTATCCTTCGAATATGCTCTTCAAAGAATGTCACGTCCTAGACATCCGCCAAATGTATATTCTTGGTATACTAAAACACTTTTACTTGCATAAACAAGATTACCAGCAAATTATGCACCCTCACTTAACAAGGACACAGCCTAACGTCACTATATTGTGTACAAAAATATACAACGGTCTAAATGCAAAAGTGAAAGATTGCAACCATAGTCTTGTATATTTTTCACGAAAAGTACAGTTCTGGCTCCACGAAATGGGGAGAAATTACCCCCAAGAACTTTTAATGGTCCAAACCTGAGAATAAAACTGCTACAATAGTATATTGAATTATATAATTGCATCTCTTGATTAACTGTTTATATATATATATTTTTTATACATTGGTTATTGCACTTTGCTTACTGTTATACTGAAGGAACACTGCCTGCTATAATACAGTAAATTACTAATGTAGCAGGCAGAGTACCCAAATATATGTCTTTTTTCTTACTGATATGTTGTATTTACTTTGCCAAATTTTAAATGATCTTTACAGGAAACAAGACGTTTCCCTCTGAGTCTTGCCTCTGGGCCTTAGCCTCTGGACTTAACCTTTGGGCTTTGCCTCTGGTTTTTGCCTTTGGTTTATGCCACTGGTGCATACTTCTTTCTTTTAACTTCAATTACAACTTTGGATTTACCTTGAAATTAGTCGCCTCATTTTTCAAATTTTATCAAAACGATCTACAACAAATAACCTCTACGGATTTGCGTCGGCCTGGATGCTGTGGGCCAAAGCGTGATGTGATGCCGAGATGTCTGGTGTCCCATAAAAGAAGGACGTCGAACTCGCGCCCAACCCGACGGGATGAGGATTTGTAGGATTTCAGGACCTCATGTTTTACACTATCTAGCCGGTGAAAGAAAAGGACTTAGGTCGTAGGAACTAGATCAAGATCTATAATAATAAAGAATGTTTTTTAGAGGTTCGTTTTTCAAATTGGCAACACTTTTTCCCGCGACAACCAATTTGACAGTTGACAGCTGATATTTGATTAGTTTTGTTTGCGATTTCACCATGAATAGCGTATTTATGAACGCGATCAATGGGTTAAAACAGGAAAATCTTTAAAAGTTTGTTTGTTTGGGTAATCTCTAGCCTTTTTTAAAGTTATTTTTACTATGTCTTACTTTGGTCAATCCTTCCATATGTTTCAGGCTCCTAAAGCCTATAACATTTTGCCGAGCAGTATGAAATAATTCTCGATAGACAAACCACCTCAGGAGGTGGTTATTGGGTGTTGGCAGAAAGGAAACTGAGCAAAGATTCACATGGAAATGATCACATGAACAGAACGTCATTTCTTTATATTCTTAATATTCATTTTCTTTATATTCATTTTTCCTTTTGCATAGTGTTTCAATCATAGGTATTTTTGATTTAGATAAAAATAAAATAAAAAATAATTTCATATTTGTATGACAGAACGGATGGACCTGTTTACTTTAGTATAGACTTCGGTCTAGTTAAGGAGACAGTGAACATCTCTTACATTGTGAAGATTGTTCATCTTTTTTATATACTCTAAGATTTGTTTATAATGTATAATATGTAAGAATGTAAGAAACAAATGTCAGAAACAAATTTAATTATGTTTGAGGTGTATGGGACCTAGTATTCCGTATAGTAATATTGCTTCAACCAATACATGTATTATTTTGGTTTCATTAATTATTTGTTTTATTGTTAATGATAGCTTAAATAACATGCTATAGTGAGTAGCCATCAACCTTAAATTGGAGTCGTATTTTTTTTATTTGATACTGAAAATTTTCTAAAAATATCAGAGAGAATAAACAAGAAAGATACATCCGTTGGAATTAATTTGAATCTTAATGCTCGCTATTCATACTAATGCTTTTTTTTTCACCCATTCTACTTGCTCGAACAGATGTCTTCATCTCTCATGTAATATTTCGAATTATCCAACATAAAAATGACTTCTTATAAATAAAAAATATGTTTTCGTTCCATGAAACTAAAGGGTAAAGTACGCCATATATTATTTGTAAAATGGAAAAAATGTGTTTTTTCTTCCGTTAATAATTTGTAAATAATGGATGCAAACATCTTGCCCTAACAAAAGAGTTTCTTAAGGAAAAACACCTTTCAGGGTCACAATTTACGAATGTTTCGTGCGAACTTCAAGCCCTAGTAAGCCAGTGGCGTAAACGTAAATAAAAATGTAAACACGAAAGGTGAATCGGAGATTTTATCGCAATGTTAAATTTAAATACAGGTTGATCCAAAAATTGTTAGACCATTAGAAATTCAAATAAATTTCTACAAATAATTAATTTTATTTCAGATTATTAAAGTGTAATCCTTTGAAATTAAATATGGAAAAATTCACGTGTAAAAATAATCGAATTTCATCTAGAAAATCATCAATCAATTTTATTTTGTTAACCCTTCCCAAACCATGCAGAGTAACATAAGTCTACCGCTCTAATTAAACTTGGAATATTTCGGTAAATACACGCATCGTTCAATTCGAAAAAAAAATCAAGTATGTATGGCGAATCCTACAAAAATAATTATCTTTCAATTCAATACGTTGTAAAATTGATTTGTTGACAAAAATACCATATGTGTCAAGACAGAAAGAAATCACATATTAATTTCACAATGAAAAGAATTACAAATATACGAATGTAATGGTGTCTCTTTCTCACTAATCAATGTAAGATAGATAAAAAGGGAGGTTATATTATATAATGAAACCTCCTATACAAGACTCGATAAATGCTCTGATTTATAATATAATATACATTTTTTATATTTAATGCTTATATTATATTTATGGCATTAACCATTTTTTCACATTTCAATAACTAATAACTCTAATTTCTTACGGTAACACTAGTTGACAGCATGGCTGCGTACGAGTATTTTATATCGCGGTATGGTAAAGGTTAATAAATAAAATATGCGATTTCAAGAAACAGAAAATCCAAGAAAAGTCCACCGACGTAGTCTGCACCCCATAAAAGTAACGGGTTGGTATGATGTAAATGCGGAAGAGTTCTTTGAAGATGAGGCAGAAAACTCCCTAAACGTCAATGGCAAAAAGTATCGAGAAATGCTAGAGAATTTCATACCTTCTGCAGTTGAGGACATAGCGGAGATATAGTGGCAGCAATATGGTAGCAATATAGACAGTTCACCCGACAATTAAACTCTTAAGACAAATTTTTGGAAGTAGGAAGTAGAGTTTTGGAATCAAGTGGCCGTCACGCTCACCTGAATTAACTCCTCCAGGCTTCTTTCTATGAGGGTTTTAAAAAAATAGAGTACACCGTTCAAAATTCCATCACTACAAACTCGAAGAGACATGGCCGATATTATTTTTCTACATAAAACTCACACTCAACTCTAAAGTAGACTATTCAGATTTATTCAGACGTATATCCATTCGAGTGCCAGCCAGGTCAACCAAAACTAATCTCACGTTTAATCTTCCACATTACAACACCAATTCCAAACAAAACTCATCTTTCTACCGAGTACCCCTTTATTTCAATTCATATCTAAACGAACTAAATATTTTCAATACTACAGTTACTTCAATCAAATCTAAATTCAATACATAAACTTAAAAGGCCCCTATTTTAATTTTAATTTTTATCACTCAGATCTTATTCCCTATTCCATTTTCCTTTCCTCTTTCCCTCGAATATTTCCTTACTTTCTTTTTTATAACTTTTTTCTCTAAGTTAAAATTTTTATTCTCAATTTTTTTTTTCTCAGATTTTTCTGCTTAGTCCTTAAAATTGAAATTGTACTCACTGTTTAAAAGTATTTTATATCTTTAGAGGAAACGTGTAATTGGTTTAATCATTGTTTAGCTTTTACTGTGATTTCTGTATTTATTAATTAACTGTATTTTTTCTGAATAAAATGAAAACAAAATAAAATAACCATTCAGCAATTGAAGGCCAACATCAGTGAAGACATTGAAGAAAGAAGCTAAGAAACATAACGATAAGAGATGGTTCACGCCTTAGAAAGAGCGCGTCAGTGTGATGAGTAAAATGACGGTTATTTCAAGGATGTAATTTTCAAAACTAAATTTAAAAAAATTCTGTTTATAAAATAATAAATGCGAGTTATTAAGAAATAAAAAAAGGTTATTTCATGCCATCCTGTACAATATAAAACAAACTTACATTTTTCTGTGATTTCGTTTAGAATTGAGTTATAAACACAGCTTATGAAAAATATAGGCTGTGTATCCGCTGTATTTATATAGTGGTCAACAAGCAAACGAGGCTTGGGTGACGCTACGTTAAAAAAGTACTGAAGTATACTTGATACCATTGTGCACAATTTTATTATAAACTGTTTGCATAAACGACTACTAGGGTGGCCAATTCTGGGGTTTCTATTAAAGGGGTTGTAACGTAGGTTCTCTCAAGGTCGTTTAATGGAGGTGCTTGATTTTTATGATCTACCGCGCATGTAAATGCGATATACGTGGATGGAATAATACGTAACCCATTACCTAACTGTTTCCCCCCTCTACTTTATACCTCAGAGCACGACCTTTTTCTGTATGTTGTGTATGGTTTTGGACTAGTTAAGTTAACTATTACTATTATATATTATAGTAAAGTTTACTATTAGACTGTTAAGTTGACAAGTTATCTTCCTGCCGTGTGGGAATGGTAAGTTGAACTGTGAAGTTGACGTTCTGCTATTATCGACCTGCTGTGTGAGGTTGACAGTTGAACTGTTCATCTTGCTCTTGCGCGCTGCGGTTAGCACTCACTTCGCGCAGTTAAGTTCGAAAAGCTTCGTTCGTTACAAATATCTTAACATCTAACAGGAGGTCTCTGCTAAAACTCCTTGTAGTTTTTGATCCCAAAGATTGGTTGAAATCAAAGTCGTTTTACTAACAATTGATTGCATGATATTTTCGAAGCCACATAATATATGTGAGTAAACGAGTTACCAAATTTTTGGATTTCTGCAATGGCGTTGTTAAGTAAAATAAAAAAATCTCATGCGTACAGAATCTATTGCTTTAAGGGATTTAAGTAAAAGTTACATTCCTTCTCTCTTGTAATCTGCTAGTTGTTAGCTGTGACAATTATATTATTAGTAGAATGTATTAATTATCCCCAATTGTACATATCACCATTTTAGCACCAATAATAGAGACAAAATAATGATAATGAAGAGATAAACTTTTAGTATGATTATTCAGCCCAAGTTGCACCGTGAAAACGTGGAGGTCTCGGGTTAGGGGGGTGGTTTTGGAAGGTCCGTGTGACTAATTGTGTTGGACCTTGCGTTTGTGACATTACACGCCTCGGATGTGTGGGTGCGTGTCTTGAGGGCGACCCTCAAAACCAACCGCCAACACTTACGCGCAGGCCTGGTGACCAAAGTATTGGGGCTTGGTACTTTGATAGTTTACCCCCCGCCCCTTAGATGTATTCAAAGGGGCGTTATATATAAAGGGTAACTGGTAAAGGGTATTTTCACTTTGTATTTAACCATTTTCTTTTGTAGATTTGCAGTCGGCGGAACAAAGCTAACCCCGTTTTCTTTACTTACTGAGATAAATCTTCGATTACTACCAGATTCACTTGGGGTTCTATCCTCTAATTACTTTCAAATTACTTGGGTCCCATTTTTTTATAAGTGAAACTTAGTTTTTCTAGATGACAATATTAAGTTTATTGAACACGTTACACAGAAAATATAAATTATATACTTCAGAGATAGAGTTAGTCATTCAGAAGAAGCTGTGATGGAAGAGAGCTGTTCCCAACAGAGACGGCCCCACCATTCATCTACTAACTTTCATGATACACACACACGCACACATACATTTACAAAGTGACAGATCTCACACTTACATGGAGGGCTCGTCACGGTCACGGCTGCCATAAAAGTGCACGGCTCTGGTTGCATGCACCATGGACATACACCTTTCTCCCCTTCGTGACGGTGAAAATGAAGGTGGGAGTGGTCCTCCGGCGCTGGACGACTACGAGATGCAGATGATCTCGTAGCATGGGTATTTCACGAGTAAACTCTTCGACTTAGGATTTCTCCGTAAACCGTGGTGAGGCTGACGCCGGAGCATATCCTCTGGGACTGTGCGATTATGAATGATGCAAGTGAGATGTTCATGATTGCGGGAATAGGTCATCGAATCCCCCGGAACGATGATCTATTAATAAATTAAAGAAATCTTGGACATTTCCGAAAATTCATTAGGGTGTGGAACTCCCGCTGGGGGTTACTGGGATGGATAATGCCGGGAAGAGCAGTGTCTAGAAAGACCTAACGAGGCATTCTACTGGCTATCCCTCGCACGTCTTGGACAGGGTGAATTTCTGCCGGACTGTGACCGAGTTCTGCGACTGCAACACAGAAATGTGACGTCTACCCTCCCCTTTTGGGGGTGCATTATTTCTATACCTTCTCTCTGGCTGTCCTCTAATTTTAATGTGATAACTCATACATACCTGTACAAATTGATGTGAGACTCATCTCACGTCAAATTGTACAGGAATGGCTCTGGTACGATGATACCGGAGCCAACCTATGATGGTATCAAGATATTAATAACTGAATATAATTTTAAAAAAGTAATATTGACGAATCGTAACGAGAGTTAATAACTCTCAAAACGATTCCGGGATAGGGTGTAAATAAATAAGTAAATACAAATAAATATAACATCTATACTGATCTTGAGCCAGAAACCGAAACATCCCCTATACTGGTGACTCGCTCCATCATACATATCGTTACAACTGATTAAATTGATTCCCTCTATATCCTTTACACTTTCAAACACTTATTTGTTACAAAACCCGAAAGAATCTATTATTTTACATGGTATGGTATTGTGCCTGTCTTGATTTCGGGGCCCAGTAGTTCTCCCCCTAGTCCCTTCCTGTCGCCGGGCCTGCTTACGCATCTTCAAGGAACACCAGCTAAATTAGTAGACAGAAAATGGTGTTTAGATAGAGCATTCTAGAAGGATGTTAGCGAAAAGATGAAAGGTGGGAATTGTCATTTCGTGTACATCCATTATAACTTAAGTTAAAACCTTGCAAAGGAAAGTTGTATAAAAATGTATGTTTATTTTATTTGCCATATTATACAGCGCTAAATTCATATGTGTGTTCATATTGAAAATAGCAAAATACCTGCGGAAGACATACATATATATATATATATATATATATTTAGAGAAAAACTGGCTGACCTTGCTACTGGTGGCCTAGTAGTAGCGCCGATCTAATTCTGGGTGACAGAAAACGTATTTTTAGTGATAAGTGAGACTAAAATGTTACGAAAAAGTGAGAAAAATATGCGTCTGTCCTTTGACGGAAGGGATATTTCGCAACGAAAATGAAGTATATATGTACAATAACATTTTTCTGTCACACATTTTTATGCTTTTCTCTGAAAAATTAAGCGCTTCCTCTATAGATTAAAATTTTTGGTGATAGATGTCACCATATCATGTTCTTCCATTGAAATGCTGTATTTTAATTTTAAATAATAATCAACAAAATTTATTTAATTGTTAAGAAGAACAAATTCTTATTGTGAAGTTATAATTATGCAGAACATTAATATGAATTAGAAATATATACATATATATAAACAGGATTCGAACTTGGATCTCTTCCTAACCGCGGAAATTACATTAACCGACTATACTACACCAACACAGAGCATTGATGACAAATTTTTCAATTTCTCAAATAATTAATTTTTATTAAATTTTGAACACATATATTATTTAAGGAGAACACATTTTTATTATGAAGTTGTAATTATTTAATAAACAGGTCTGTGATATTTTTTAAAATACAAATTAAATGTATTAATTAGAAAGATATATGTACATATGAAATCAATTTTATATATATATATCTTTTTAATGAATACATTTATTTTGTATTTTTTTTTTATGACAATCATTAAAATAAATGTATCAAATTCAAATTTGCATTGAAACAGCCTTTGTGCGAGCCAATTCTTTAAGATCTCGACATCAAAAGAATCTAAGCAGGGAAGTCCGGGATTGCTCGACACACTGGGCTGTATGATAAACGGTATTTATATTTATACACCATCACATCGCGTGAAAGTCTTAATATTGCTAGCACGACATTGGAAAAGATACAAAGTATCATACAACATTGCAGTCGCGATATCAAGCTTAGATTACGAATGTGGATGGTCAGATGCTATGTGTTCTCGATATTATTTTATGGAATGGAAACGTGGACACTTACCGAAGAAATGATGAAGCGACTTGAAGCATTTGAGATGTGGATCTACAGAAGAATGCTCAAACTAAACTGGATGGATCGAGTTACGAAAGAAGATGATATGTTATTAAGGAGAACACGTTCTTATTGTGAAGTCTAATTATTCAGAACATAGATTTGTAATATTTTTAATACAAATTAAATGTATTCATTGGAAAGATAAACATATAAAATCAATTTAATCGAAAAAAATTGGTGTTGCGCTACCGGGATTCTAACATGGATCCAATCCGAGGAACGTGCATGTTATACCAACACAATGTATTGACGACACATTATCGCACCTACATGTTACACTTTTATAACGAATACATCTATCGTTCCATTATTTGAAAGCCATCTTCTTTATTTTTACGGAATCTCAAATATCTTTGAGTAATCCGAAAGGAAACGCCAGAATTAACAATTCATTTTTATTAGATTTTTTGGCACATTGATACAACTTATATATTATTAAGGAGAACACATTCTTATTGTGAAGTTGTAATTATTCAGAACACGGGTATGTATTAATTGTAAAGATATACATATAAAATCAATTTCATCGTAAAATATTGTTGTTCCTACCGGTTTTCGAACCCGGATCTCTATCGGATTACTTAAAGGTATTTGAGATTCCGTAAAAATAAAGTAGATGGCTTTCAAATAATGGAACGATAGATGTATTCATTTGAAAAGTGTAACATATAGGTTTGAAAATTTGACGTCACTGCACTGTGGTGCTATAGTTCTATATATATCTGTTCCGATCCCGGTAGCAACAACAATATTTTTCGATAACATTTATTTTATATGTAAGTTTTTCAAATTAATAAATTTAATTTGTATTTAGAAGATTTTATGGTTCGGATAAATAAATAAAATAAAGTAAAATCAGAAAACTTCAATATGTCGGATACGTGATGAGACCTTCGGATAAGTATAAGATCTTGCACCTCATAATGTAGGGAATGATTGCTAGGAGTCAGGGCCCTGTATGAAGAAACATTATGGCTAAAATACATTTGGAAGTAGTAAACTATTACTGGAGAGGTTTTTTGACCCGCAGTAAACAAAAACGTCCGTTAAACAGATAAGGCACGAATAGAAGACTTCGTGTTCTTTTCGCTATAGTGTACCACCTGTCATATGTGTCCTTCGCTACACAGTTAGCACTATAGTGTACCACCTGTCATATGTGTCCTTCGCTACACAGTTAGCACTATAGTGTACCACCTGTCATATGTGTCCTTCGCTACACAGTTAGCACTATTTTCAGTATTATTGTAGGTCAATATTAGTTTTACTATCTTTAAATTAAATCAGTTATAGCTGCTACAGATTCCAAACTGGAAGACATTCACCGAGAACCAGAGCATGTAGAAGCGGAAGATTCAGCAGGCCTAGCCTCGATATGGGCAAATCTTTAATGAAAGATCTTTAATGAAAGAAGAAGACAAATAAGAAGAAGAAAAAAGAGGTATCTGTAGTTTTAGATGACGTTTGTATACACGTGTTGAGCATTTTATACGTATTATATATGAGTTTTAGTATATTCTTAAATCGGTATGTAAAATTATTTGCGTTGATTGTCAGATCAAACAATATGTAAAAAAATTATAAATAATAAACGTAAGCAAATGTATCATCTGACTCCTGCCTCCCCTATCTACCGCCCTTCGTATTTACAGGTAAACAACATCTCTCAAAAGATCTCGGAACGTTTCGAAATGAGATTTGTTTCAAGTACAGCCTCTTGTTTGAAAAGAGGTTTGTCCCGAATAATGGCCCTTTAGCGCGACAAGTGCGAGTACGTGTTGCCGTTATAATGCGTAATTCGGGTATTTGTTGAATATCTAACCATAGAATAATATGCTAAATTATGTTGTTTACTTAGTTAATATGCACAAAATTATAAAATAATAAGCATTGTTTGAATATGTACAAGAATACACAATTACTGGATTTTCACCTACAAAGGCACTGTTATTAAACTGTTATTTATTATATTTAATGGAAAATGGTCTTCGGTTGGCCTAAGTGATAATTTTATATATGTATATATATATATAAATATAATGTTCATAAATTCTCACCCCTCAATCATCACATTTATCAATTTTTTTTCAAAGTTGTACATTTGTTAGTACATGGATTTGCTTCGTGTACCACTACGCCATCGCCATCTATGGACCAAATTTGATAATTCATTTTTCCCTTTTTTTTTAAACAGTATATATGTCATCACTATGAGAATATGATTTTTTTTTTAAATATTTTAAAATAATATTCTTTATCTGTAAAATGTTTTTGAACATATTATATTAGAATACGCCTGAAAAATCATTTTTTAAATATATTTTCTTATTTTGACCAGTATATTATATTAGCAATATTTGAATATGTCCAAGAACACACCTATTTATATATTTCTACCTACAAAGGCACTGTCATTAAACAAATATTAGATATCTCGTAGAGACAAAGTTTTTTTTTTATTACATTTAATAGAAAATATATGGAAGTATGGGGTAATTACAGGGCTTACGACCTGTCTTCAGCTGATTATTACAAACCGTGATTATAATGCACACATGTTCCTCGTGATTGAGGATTGTAATCTTGCCGCCCTCTTCTCCACTTTTTTCTGCGTCCTGCAGACCTTGAGGGCTATCACAATTTTTACTTTATCATTACAAACTTTCACTTCCTCCCTGACCTTGGACGTGACCCTCCACAGCAAACTTATATTGCCAACAATCTTCTTTTGACGTGTGATTTACATAAGATTTAAAAAAAATTAACCTTCATCGTGACCCTGCAGCCCACATTTTGAATCTTTCGAACTATTTCAGTTTGCAGTGACTTTCTGTCAGTTTTAAATCAAAGTTGGAGTCTTCCCACTAGAGTGGGTACGACTAGAGCCGTACCCAAGGATTCTCGCCTATTTGTATAGATGGAGAGTTTGGAATTTGAGAATTCGCCTCTGGCAGTGGTTCGTTCGTTTTCGGTAGTGTAGATACCATTTCTCTTAGGTATTCTCTTCCTAATTCAACAACTAAGCATTGCACGAAATATAGACTACTAATATACGTAATTTTTATCCACATATCTGAGGAGGCGTTTGTGTTCAAACAATCCCTCTTCGCCTAGGACTTGGGCTGCGTGTATGCGACTCCAGTGCTATCTCAACCAAAACCATCTATTTTTCATGGCTTTAAACATTAATACACCATCTGATTGGAAACAGTTTACCCAGAACACTTTTTAACACTACTTAGTAGCCATGCAACGCTGCAGAGCCACAATAGCTATGGCTGCTAACCAATGACCATTCATTGTCTCGCCGAGAACTCATGGTGCGTGTGTGACTGTGTGAGATAAACGCCGAAGCACATACTCTGGGTGTGAGATTATGAGGGACGCCGTGATGTGGTAGGTGACCTGATGAGTAACGAAAGGAATTCCGGGGTTTTTGGTTGTGTGGGTATCTCGCTGGGAGATTTTGAGACGGTTAGATATTTACAAAGAAGATGAAGCCCATCCGCCCAACTCCTTCTTGCTCGGTAAACCAGGTTGAATACATACATACATAAATACTTCTTGCTCGAAGGTTGAATATTTGCAGGTCCTGGTTTCCGTTTGCCGAAAGATACCTTTCGTTTTTTTATATTGTCTTCTTTTTCCCTTTAAAAGGTGGGTTAAGGACTTACTATTAGCTGATTAGAGACATTTGACGAGATTTTTTTCCGTTCTATTCCCATTTCTATGTATCATATATATACCCTATATTAAAAATAAGAAGGCACTCGAGTATGTACGCTAGCTATAAATTGAATTTTTACTCGGATGTATATAGTAAAATAAAGGGACTGTACGGGCGAACATTTCGTATTACCAACTTTTTGTAAATCACCGCTGGGTTCTACCGTAATCTGATAAAAAAAACCGCCCTATTGGATTGAAGATTTTTTACTCCCGATTGGTTTATCCAATCAAATTGCGTGGGCCATGTTTTTAGACGAGCGATGTGGACCAATTTAATAAGGGAAGGTTTCGCGTGTATCTGAAGGTTGTGATGGTTGATTTTATGATTTAGCGTGTCGTCAATATACCTGTAACATTTTATTTATTCATACCATCAGCTCAGTACATACAGAGTTATTTTGCTATGTACCACAAGGTTTTCAACTTGGGACCTTTATAATGTTAGTGGATTGACTTATCCACAGAGAGAGGTTTTATGTTGTTGGTCTCTTTCTATCTATGTGAAACTATGCAGATACAGCAGAGTGAATGTGAATTCCATTAAGCTGGGCACCTCAACTGAATGAATGCTAATCAGAATGAAGGACTTGGTACTAGATGCCAAAACGTAGAGGAGAAGGAGGAATGCTGGTCATTAAGACAGACTTTTGCGTCTAACAGTGAATGTAAATGAATTAAAGAAGAAGTAGAAGAATAAAAAAAACTATCCCGGAGGAGGTACATAAAGTAAACTTTTTTTCTTTTGAATCGTTATTATTTTTCAAAATTGTTCAAGAGATTGCAAAATCGAGTCAAAAAAAACAATCGTTTGAATTTTTACATTTACTAGGGGATATATCTTTTTCTGCCGCGTCCAAAAAGTTAGTCAGATATCTACTTAATAGGGATGCTTTGCAAATTTGAGAAGTATTATATGTAATATCTTCTTGGAAGCCAACTACGCCCTGGCTTTGATAGAACTGCTGAAACTCCTTTGCGTTTTTGTATCAGAAACAGACAATAAATTTCAATATATTATGTGACATTTGTAGACATTTCTAGACACAGCCACGTGATTTTATTTTCCTCCATACGATACGGCACAAGTGTGTGGCGCAAGAAAAACAACCCCATTTTCAATATCGTACATTTAAGGAAATGAGAAATTTTCGAGTGTCTCGTGGAAAACATTTACATTTTATGATTTCTCGAGAAAAGTAATGATCTGACGGAACGGCTATACATTACACATTACCACATGTGTCTACGTTCACTGTATCGCTCACGTTCCCCTGAGCGATTTTCTCTACCCTTAAATAATGCTACCTACCATACCCACCCCTAGTATATTCAGGGCCGGTGTAAAGGACACTTGCGCCCCGGGTGAACCTTATACCCCGTGTCCACATATGAGATTCATATATTTTCGGAAGTTTGACTAAATAACAGCACAGATTTTGACACGAAACAGATCAGCATGTATGTGTATTGCCGCCTTTTTTTTAAGAATTCAAAAGGACGGTAAATGACAGGCGGATCAATCACATCCCGTGCTTCAACCAGTCCAGAAGTCCAAAAAACCGATCGTCAGGAGTGCGCACTTCGATCGGTGGAAATCTACCCAGCCAAAAGAACAACAACATCGGAGTAGAAAATCAGCAAGTACAATAAAAAGTTTAGTGCAGTGTTCATATATCATATGTGCCTCTATTGTCGATCGGAAACCCGGGAACCAGCTATCGAAGGCATTTACGAGAACAGGGTATTTTCTCGTGAAAAAGATTATTTATCTTATTTTTATTTCTCAGAATCTTTGGTAATGCACAGAATTTTGCTTGTATGCAGCGCAAGCCCCTGTTTAATTAATATTTTAATACATAAGGTCTCCCCAAAGGATCACCAAATCTCTTTAGCCCTTCTTTATCATCTTTTGCATGCTACCCTTATGATGTTGTAAATCTATCAACCAGAATTTCTTCATCCAATATGAGGCTTTATACTTTATCACTTTTTTTTTTCATCTATCATTATTTTCAAATTAATATTGACTTACATTACAGTACTAATTTAATTTGCTGCCACCATCTATGGCTGGCGTGTGTGTGTGTCCGCCAGTGTGAGTATGAGTGGGTGGGAGACAAGCTTTATAAGTCGCCGCATTAGCGGAGAGCGCTCTCTCATCTCAGCTGCTTCCAATTATAATTACTGTTTAGAAAGTGTATATATTATATTAAACCTCTGTACTGTTGAATAAACCGATAATTGTTACCTGGGAGACTGAATTAATTTTATCAAGAATCCGTATGCGGGATAATCAGGCAAGTAGCAGAGGATTGAACGCCAGAGTAAAAACGAGTGGTAAACGCGCAGGTTATCACACTTACCATTCAGTCAGCCCAGGAGATTGTATGTGTAACTTAATTGTGGAACAATTAACAAGTTGTCATAAAAATATATATTGACTGTTTCCGAGGTAAGTTTTTAGAACTCCATAATCACATATGTCGAAATAAAACGCTTGTTCTTTTTTATTAGACGCGTTCCGCCTTGTAATAGCATAAAAGTAAAATAGATTCCCAATTCGCAAAAACATCTTTTTAATAATGATAACAAAATAAACGACCAATATGCATCAATTCCATTGCACTTTGAAACCAAAAGTTTCAAATTAAATTTACTTGAACAATTAGAGAATAACATAATTAATGAACAAATTAATATTCATTTTGAATAGAATTATATCTAACGGGAATTTGTCAACCGAGGCAAGACTAGCGGTGCACAATGGAATCCTGGTACCGACACTGATGTATGGAAGTGTGGCCTGGAGCTGGCAAAAAAGGAACGAAAGTAGACTGAATGCAGTGGAAATGAGATCACTTAGACGTATTTGTGGCAAATCTATTTATGACAGTAAAGAATGAAGAAATAAGGAAAGAATGTAAAGCTGATGTTAGTATAGTGAGTAAGATTAAGAAAGGATCACTTAGGTGGTTTGGTCATATGGAAAGGATGAATGAGGAGAGAATGGTAAGAAAGATATATGACGCAAGTTGATGGAACCAGAAATAGAGGACGTCCGCGGAAGACTTGGCACGACCAGGTAAACCAGATAATGGAGGATGGTTCTGTTAGAAGCCTCAACAATCAGCGAGCTTGTATGACAAGATGTATGAATGTGGATGAGGCGAGAATTGTGTGTCAGGACAGAAGAGTGTGGCGCTCTATCGTCTCTGCCTACCCCCACGGGGAAACGGCGTGATGGTAAGTAAGTGAGTAAGTTAATATTTATAGATATCTCCTAATTAACAATTTCAAAAACACATAATAATTTAAATACATATACATAAAAATCTTTAATTTAATTTATTATTTTCATAAATTATAGACAATTGGAGGATTCGATTCTACCGAAACCTTTTTCTGTAATAAATCTACCAAGGATGTGGAACAAAATCGCCAACTCGACATTACTGCATTAATTAAAAAATATATATATAACAACTATTTCCTAGAACTACGCAAATATTAAATAAATTCCAGAATACCAAAAATATCTCTCTTGCCGTATTATTTTCTTAGATTGTAAAATTATATAGTTGTCCTTTTTTATAAATTACCCGTGACAATTAAATACCATTAGTGTTGAAAATAAATGGCTTCCTATAATAATTAGAAATATTTAAAATGTATGAAAATTCTCAGATTTCCAATGAATAATGTTGTCCCTTTTCACCTCATGTAAATAAAATTATATAGCTGTCTCCCATTATAGTTATAATTAAAAATTGTTGAGTTATAGTTAGATTGATAATGCCCTTGCAAGGCGAAACGCGTCTCAAATAAATCAAACGAGTATAATTAGCAAGTGTTCGATTTCCATTCATGATAAAAATATATGTTTCATTTTGTAAGAACGACGCCCTAGGCGATTGCCTCCGGCCCTGATCATGATTTACCTTACCACCCTTATATGGGAGTAATGATTCGCGGAACCACCTATATGGAAACGTATTATTTTCATCTGAGAATAGATCGATACACGGATAAATATTACTTTAAGAGGAGAAATCAAATATCGCTTGATAATGTAAGGAGAAACAAAATTATAAGGTTATACACTATTACATTCAAACATTAATACACCCCCATCGTAATGGTGAATTTACGAATATTGTCTATTTTAATAATGTATATTTAAATTACATGTTCAATATTTGTGACAGGTTCACGGATCGCCGATTGCTTTGCACGTGTCTGGATGCTCCATTATATTACCCCCTCTTATACCTCAGAGCACTACTATTTATTGTCCATGAACTTTTAAACTATGCAAAAGTATGAACGTTCTGCTACGAGCTCGTTACATTTATCTGAAGTACAGTTTGACATTACAAATTAGGGTCACGTTCGAAATTGTCCCGTCACTTGTTTTATTGGCAAGCACCTCTACATCACAAATAATTTCCCTTACATTAGTATCGCAATCTGTTAAGAAAGTTATAAAAACGGTCGCCGTCTATGGTTCTTTTTCAAATCATCGAGCAGAGCACGGTGGATTGCCACGACCAGAGTTTCTAACATGTAACTGTGAATGATCCTATTTATTCAGAGGGAAAATATTTTTATGTTATTTAATCACTATAAATTTTTTGATTTAATCTTTGGGCTACATTTTTTTGATGTGACGTGATCATCTACAATTGCGTAGGCATGGATGCTAAGGATCGTCTACGACGATAGGCCAAAGAGATAGGATACTCAGATGGCATGGACCGGAGGGATGCCTGCCTGAAAGACGTCGAAATCGTGCCCAACCCGACGAAATTAAGATTATTTAAAGTGGACTGTATCTTTATTTTATTTCTTTTGATCATGTTTCTTTTCATAATTAGGTGCCATTTTTTTTAACGAAAAACACCTTTTTATTTATCACCACCAGGTAATTTTTCCCAGTTTAGGATGGAGACAGAATGTGACAAAATGAGCTGGGTATGTGTTTCCGAGGTGAAGAACTCGCGGATCTTGTGTTCACCACTGACTGGCCAGCGAGAGGGTAGAACGCCGGTCTGTACTCCCGCAACAGTTACAGTTACCATTTTCGGTTTCTCGTTGCACGTGTCAAAACTGTTATTGTGTGTAGTACAGTGCTTCGTGCAAATCATCGAAGTTTGTTCCTGAGTCCAGGTAAGTCGTGTTCTCTCTGGTTGATCTTTGACCCCTCACGTCCCATTTTCCTAGCCCCTTGATCAATCATCCTTTACCTACTCTTATTCTAGGCGTGTCGGCGGTCCCAAGTCGCAACAAGGCCCTTACATCATTTCCTGTTGCTGACCAATTGTTTGTTGCTGTATATCTCATAGTCTGACGATTAGCGATCACTAGATATTTAATTAACAAATAAATAAAATTTACATGTGTACTTATTTATGTATCATTTCGTACATATATATATATATATATATATATATATATACTAACTCCAATTGCTATATGACAGATAGCGTTTCCCTTAAACCTATTATTCAACGTTAGAAACATAATATGTTACGAAAAAGGGAACTTCACTACAACTCAATTTAATATTAACTAATCATATATTCGTTATATGAATTTTCTAATTAAACGCATAATTTACCGTTCCGCGACACACGTGCCCTTCCTTTCATAGCCAATAGACAACTCCCGAGTTTGTCGACCGTTCTGATAGAGTGTACACCACTGGTGCTACTGGCATTTCTGACGTAATATTATTAAAAACGCATATTTTTTTTCAGATTTATATATTTAGATTTTTTAGACGTTATGAGAAAGTGAAACAAAAACTCGCGTCACATTCTAAAAATTTTTCCTAAAATTTATTCTAACAATTTTGTATCATCAAGTAACAATTTAAATTAGGTACTAAATTTATTTTTAAATAATTATTCTTTTAAAGTAACATATGTTTTTGATTAGTTAATAATAATAATAATAATGTGTTTATTCCAGCGTGATCAGATTTTTTTTTTTAAAACCCGATTCGCCATAAAGATAATACATATTAAGTTATACATTTAAAGTTATGAAATAAATATGCTGGGAAAAAGAAAACCAAGGAAAATATTAATAAATACAAAAAAAAAAAATTTCAAAAGTTTATAAAAAGTAAAAAGTTCACACACACACAAAATATAATTATTACATATATAACTACTTCAGTCACGGCCATTGTTGTATATGTAGCTATTTTGTAAGCGCTGCCATTCTCTGGTCAGGGAACCAGCTTTCCATGAGAGCGCCGCTTGCACCAGAGAGTTGGTGCTGAGCTCCAGCCGCCGCTTTATGGCAGCAACTCGATGTCTTAGAAGCGGAACGAATCCATGTATACGGCCTTCGGTAAACATTTTAGATGCGCTACAATAACGCGCCAATCCAAACAGTATTCTGTATGAGTTGTTGTACTGAATTCGGAGACGATTATACGTCACTTGCTTGTATTTCGACCAGAGCTCGCAGGTATACATGCTGGTGAAGAACGATTTAAACAGGATCCTCTTCACCTCCTTACTGCATCGGTAGAAACGGCATGACAGCATATTTGCTCGAACGCTCAACTGTCTCCTCTGCCGTTCTATGTCATCATCGTCTTGTCCATCTTCACTGAATATACGCCCAAGGTATTTGACTTTATTTTGTACGCTCAATTTTATCCCGTCTAGCCACATGGGAGGATGACATCCTGAAGAAGAAAATGATATTTTTCGAAACCGGTAGATGTATTTAATTAATTAAGTGGTTAATAAAACAGTGTTAACAATCTAAAAAATGGTTCACACATCGTGACAAGTATGTGTAAGCTGTATCAATTACTTAAAAACAAAAAAAAATCGGAGTTCAAAAAATTAACTAATTAAATTGATTGAAACCTACGCTTATTGATTGCATAGTAAAGTAAAAAATAATTACAGTAGCTCGATAGAACATTGTTATGTATTATATCATAGTATACAATCATTTCTCGTATCTAGAAGATTGGTATTCTAGCGCTAGCAATTAAAATTCTAAATGCTCTAAGACTAGCGTGTGTGGATCTTAGTTGATAGGGGAGTCTCTATCGATAAAAATGAAGCAACACTAAATTTATTTGATAGAATGATCCTCAGGAGATATTTCGAGGCTGTCAAAGGTAATAGAGTGTGGCGTAGGCGTTATTACCAGAATCTTTACGACTTGACCCGAAAGTCACAAATTTTATAAAATTAGAGAGGTTTCGCGAACCCCGAAGTGACTGCTCGACCTGCAATGAACCCAAAGAAAGAAGAAGATTGTTTATGTAGAAGTAACATGTAGTAGCTAGACCGAAGAGATAAGATCCCGTGGACTGTATCGATTACAATAATGATTAGTTGACGCAACCCTAATTGTATTCAGGAAGGAAAATAATGGCAGAAGGATCTGGCCTACCTTGCTCTAAAGTCTTGGTTTTCATCTTCAGTTAACTAGCACGTTTTTTGTGAAGAACCGAGATATCACTGCACTTCCGGAGCTGTTTAGCACACCGCCTCTTCGTGATCTTAGAGTTACGCACGGCTTTACTTTCGGACGGAAAAAAAGAAACACAAATGTTGACAGTTCAGTGTCAGAAGGCAATCTGGTCCCATGTCGGCAAAATCCCAAAATCATTGATTGGCCGGAGCGGGAGCGATATAATTATATCACATTTTACGAAATGTTCTTACTTTTTTTGGGCCACCCTGTATATAAGGACAAAATGCACAGGAAGTAGGTACTTGACTTCAGCAGAGACAATAAATACAACAACCCAGTATTGAGGCTGATCGAGGTGTGCTCTTGAGAAGGCCGTGAAACCGTACCAAGTTTTTATGAGGCGTAGGAAATGAATGGAGAACAAAAAAAAAGTGGGTTTAAATAGTGAGTTGAATGTTCCTAGTAACACTCGCATGAATTTTTATTTTTCATCTTTCTCTTCGTGTAAACGTCAGGCTTTTCTAGTGTCTAGGAGGCCTGACTTCCTCCATCCTTTTCATATATACATTCCAACATGGTCTTCGTTATCATCCCCATCCTTTGTGGCACATTTCTTTATGTCTTAAAGTCTTCCCAGTGATGGATCCAAGGGTACTCATATCTAAGCTAACAGCATGCTTTTAGTCTTGGTAGTGTCAGCTCTGCTTTCAATACTGTGGAGGTCTATCGCTTCCATAATCAGCAACACCGCCGACGGCTCCTGAACGTACCTTGCTGATACATGGGTATAAAACTAGACTCTTGACAGTATCAAAGACGTGTTTTTGCAACTCCGTTAGTCTGTCCGTGTAAGTGTGACTCGATCATTTTGTATCTCGTCCACTGTCCCTCTTTTGGGAGTGTTTTTGATGAATTGATTCCTGTGTGTCTGCCTTGAACAACTGCACCTTAATTTTCCATCTGTATGTAAAACTATGTTCTATGGATTTATGTTATATGATTTTTTATGAATAAAGATAGCGCTTAAGGGATATGTGTAGAATGCCCCTCGTTCCTTAACAAGTACCACGTAGTACCTGGGTGTATAACTAAACTCCCATCAGCCGCAAAAACATGAGGTATCATCTGATACAACGCAAACAACATGAGGCAATAACATGTACTGGCAGCCGTCCAGGAAGCCGACTCGTGACTGCCTTCCCGCCAGGTTCTTTGGCAAACGCTCCTCGGTGTAGATTTTTTATTGCGTATTTTCTAACTGTAACTGTGCTCACGTAACAATAAACTTGATCATGCACATAACCTTATAATTCTTACATCATATATACCAATCCAAAACATATCAAATCTTTCTTTCACAACGTCGCATGTTCCCCAAAATACTTTATTATATTTAGCGCCACACGATCAAATCCGAAAGATATATTTATTTTTAAAAAAACCTTGGTGAACTTTGCAATAAGCCAGTAATAATATAGTGCTTAATATATTTGAGAATTATATTTCATATTTAACAAAATGTACCTTCGGTACAAATATTCTATTTTCTTAAGATATAAAATACCATGTAAAATGTATTATAAAAATATCGTATACGCAGTTATTTTATTTATTTCGTTGAAATGTTAAAAAATGACTTTTTTCCTTAACAATTTATCAATTATTTCTCAACATTTCCGGTCACATGTCGTCCATTTTTCCGTGACCGGAAACAGTGGTCAATTTCCCGCCCATTTCGGTTCGGCCGCCCTGGCGGCTGCCGCTGACACTAGGAAGGGTGGGGAGAAGAGAGCAACTAATGAGCGTCGACCTGTTTTCTTCTAAACAATCGTTTTTGCACAAAAAATTTTATCCCGTGATTTATTATCAAAAAGATACGAAAAACTTAGCTTAGATTTAACGATACAGAAAAATAAAACTTATATTTATTCCTCTTCTTCTAGTGCTTGCACATTTTTTTATTTGCGACAATTTGAAATAGATATATATAAATTTCCCGAACCAAATGAGGACACTAAATAAGGCCTATAATTGCTGTCACGAGTTCAGTCAGCAACATGAAGACGTGGTAGATTAATAAAAGCAATAAATATTATTTAACCCTTCCCAAACCATGCAGTAACACAGGTCTATCGCTCTAATTAAATCCGTAATATTTCAGTAAATATACGCAACATATACTTCACACTTTAGTTAATTTGAAGGAAAATATTTACGCTTAGAAATGACTAGTGAAAAACCAATTATGTAAGGCGAATTTTACAAAATTAATTATTTTTAATTCATTCCGTTGTAAAATTGATACGTTGACAAAAATACTATTTGTGGTAAGACAGAAAGAGATCACACATTAATTTCACACTGAAAACAATAACAAACATACGAATATAATTATGTCTCTTTCTCACTAATTAAATTAAGATAGATAAAAATGAAGATTGTATTATAAAATGCAACCTCCTATACAGAATTTGATGAATGCTTCGAATTATAATATTACATATTTTTTAAATGTTTAATGCTCAATACTTTAAGTAAATTTATGGTACTAATCATTCTTCAAAACCATTTTTTCACATTTTAAAGCCTAATAGAAGTCTAATTTCTTACGGTAACACGAGTTGACAGGATGGCCGCATACGAGTATTTTATATCACTGTATGGTAAAGGTTAAAAATCATCGTCTAACATTCAGTTAGCTATTATATTAATTTAACGCATAGTTACCGTCAAATCGCGTTATAGGCGCCATTTTCTTGTTTTGACAACTGACAAAGATTTTCAACTCATAACAATACAAGTTTCATACAACAGCATAGTTTTAATAGCGTTGAACATGTCGAATTTTGTGCCTGGAAACTACGATTTGCGGACATCATTGATTTTCTGTTACCATTTAAAGAAAACTGCTGAACATTTTCATGATTATTTGTCAATATTAGCAAATTTTACGTACCAACAACCCAAAAACAGGCAACAGTAAAAATTTACTATAGTAAAAACTTAATATGGTAAATATTCACTAATGATCACACAACGGGTCCTAAAAATGCCGCTTTAATTCTGGTTGTGAAAACACCTTTTCCGGCTCAACGCCATATTAGCGTTAAAAATTGTACACATTTAATTTGAATACAAAATGACAAAGGGTGTGCCTGAAAATGACATTTTCCGGGATTTTTCACACCCTTCGTCCCCCCGTCCTCGTTTCCTTCGCGACCTCGAGTGACACTTTCTGCAGAGCCTTCAAATAGGGGATGATCCAGTACAGTGGCGGCAACTTTAACAGCACAAAAGCTGAACTTTTAAAAATTGTATAAATATTAAATATGGTTTTATTATAGAATGTATGGTACTGAAAATGATTATACAAGGTGCCCTGGGTACAGTGATGAAGAAACAGTTCAAGCTTGATAGAACTGAAATCGAAATAATGGCTTTTGCCTACTATCTACCGACTATGATGACTACTCACATGTCTACACAGACCACCAAACATATGAACTAACGCAAATTTCTTATCTCAATACTTTCATTTTTACGTTACCCACGTGGTCACTCTGGTACTACTTACGCAATCAAATAGCTTTGCTACTTTTTTTAAAAATATGAATCTATTGGAACGAAAATAAAAAAAATACGTCTTGTTTACACATAGATTTAATTTTCGAAGAGTAAATACTTTTACTGTGTCATAAACTATCAGATTTACGTTTCTAGCAAGAATGTGTGTACCTTACTTCCAACATACAATCTAGCTAATGGAACCTAATGGCTACCTATCTTCAGAATGTATTAATGTAATATACGTAATGTAGTATTAATACTTGTTCTTACTGGTGTATTGGTTACTTTAAGGATTTTTATATTGATGCAAGCTATACACGTACAACACGAGACGTGATCATAAATAGATTAATTAATTCGATCGCTCGATAACGTGAACCTCAACCACCTGCCGCCACTGTTCCAGTCGCATGATTTATTCAGTCCAGAAGTAGTTGTTCCGTTTCGACCTTCCATCATTTATTCAAGAATCCGTTTTCGATGCTGAATATCAATATTAAATTCGTAATTTATACAATTTTGAAACACGACAGTTTTTATAGACCTCGGCAAAATGATTTGTGAAATACATTTGGGCATTGTACTTAGCGGATGAGAGAGTGACTTCAGCACGGTTAATCCGAGATTTGAACTGTCCACATTTGAATTATTGCGTACATGAAACACTAACAATGGAACAATTTGTTGTATGTTCAATCTGCGACTTATGACCTGAATGAATCTGTTCTTATGACCACAAGTTCATGTTCAAGTTTATTTTTCTTCTGTTCACCCCATTAGTTTGGGATTAAAGTCTGATCTGTGGTAAATTTTAATCGTGGCCAGTTTTTACTCTAGTAAATTTTTACTATAATAAAAATTCGTTTAAGGGTTGTCAAAAGTTACTATTGAAATGTCTATAGGCGACATAAATAATCATGAAATATGCTTTACTTTATGGATTTATTCGCCTCTGCATTCGAAACCTGTCAATTTGGTGGTGAAATATGTTCGTATTATGTGCTAATGTATATTAAAAACGAGATCATCATCGGGCGAATTCTCACCACTACAATAGCGGGATATTGAAGGATTAATTATCGCATAGTGCAACTGTCATCGTATCAACGCGACAAATGACACTATCGGATATCGGAGAGTAAAATTAGTTTACTGCGGGATGTACTATCGAGAAGTAAATATTTTTTTATCAATGATCAAACAACACGTTTACTTTAGTAACTTTTTTTATTAAAGTAAAAAGTGACTACTTATCGCGCAACCGGTCCAAGTCGAGGACGAAAATTTAATCTGGATTTTGAATGACATTATGGGGAAAATAGAATGAGGGTGCTTGTTTATTGAATCGGAAGAATTTGGCAGGTTGTGTGATTAATGAAACAGCTAATGTAAAGGGTGTTTTTTTAAAGGGTTGTCTTTCGAATTGGCGACTTATTTTCCAGCGACAGCCAATTTGACAGCTGACAGCTGATTGGTGCTCAGTTTGGTTTGCCATTTCACCACGAATAGACTTACGCCAGTTGCAAAATGTTCAATTCTATTTCGAAAAACTTTCCGTGCGCTACGTCCATTTTACGGTCTTATATAATCTTCCATCCGAGCAAGTAATTCTAATAACCATGAATCGTTTAGGTACCACGCATACTCTAAATGATAATACGCATCTGCAGAGAGCTGTTGAAGAAGCTGTTGTTTTTTCAAAAATGATGTCGGTCAGAACGTTACAGTTAATGGAGAGCGCTATAGATCCATGATTACTGACTTTTTCATTCCCCAATTGAATGGCATTAATGTGGAAGAGCTGTGGTTTCAACAAGACGGCGCAACACGCCACACAGCGCGCGCCACAATCTATTTATTGAAGGAAACATTCGATGAGCGCATAATTTCGCGTAATGGACCTGTGAATTGGCCTCCAAGATCGTATGATTTAACACCTCTGGATTATTTTCTATGAGGATACGTGAAGTCGCTAATCTACGGCGATAAACCAGAGACGATAGACGACTTGGAAGCCAACATTCGTTGCGTTATTGTGATCGAAAATTGGTCTTCCAGATTGTGCTGTACAGGAGCCAGACGCGGTGCCCATAAACACTAATAGCATAAAATTATCTTTACAATAAAGCCAATACCATGGCTATTACCATGATTTTTATGTATTTTATTTCATTTTAACGTTCTATACCTCTACAAAAAACATTCTTTATGAATAGTGAATGTTCTAACAGTCACCCGACACGCGTGTCCGTCCGCTAGTCGCGGATGTAATGTGTACATGTATCCAGAGCAGGTTCTAAAATATTTGATTTATTGTCAGACACAGACTACAAATATAGAAAAATTTGACCATACGATAGAGTTATCACGCGCAAGTAGTTTACGAAGACGTTTCTTTCACCTATTGATGGGAAGGAAGGCTGCGCCGAAAAGAGATTGCGGGCCGCTTAAGTATTTTCCTGGTGTCGGTACTGGGAGACTTTATGGCTGCTGGCCGTTTGATTTCACGCACCGGCATCTGAAAGATGCGTTCAGTAATGCCGGACGGCGATGACAAGAGTGGGGACGACAGACTTCCACAACGTATTAGAATGACACGTCTGACACTCAGAGATCAAAGTCTCATCGAGAGACCACCGTGGACGACACGGGCCTTAAACGTTAAATGGTTTCTTAGTGATCTGATACTTGAATGACGCTTAAACGGTGCCACTCATTTATCTTAAATACTTCCGTTGAACGGGTGTACGGTACGGTATTCCTCGCTACGCTAGTCAAACAGTGTAAACAATAAAGGTTTGTGAACTTTGTAATAATTTATATAGTTCACCCAAACCGTTGGACAACTTAACAGCAATTGTAAGGGTTAACAGCATTCCTTCACTACCGAGAACTTGGTTAATTGTAGTTGTTGGAAGTTTATTCCTAGCTGTGCTAAATATTAAATATAATACAGGGTTTAGAAAATGTTATTGTTAACTTGAACTCTGTACTAACACCAAAGCGACCTTATTTCTCGTACTTATAAAACAAATCGGTTTCCAAAAATAAACGGGTTGGGGGTTTAATGATTTTCAAAAGTCAAGTATAAAATATGGTCGAGTTGCAGACCATTAAATGAATAGACATGAAATAAAGTATACATATAAGAGAGGGGTTTGAAACATTAGTTGCGGAACGAGGAGCATTCTACAAACATTATTTGTGGAAACATAAATCCGATAGTCTATGACACATTTATACAACAGTAAAATTAAATATTTGTGTAAACAATACATATTGTATTTTCAGCCTTTAAATTTTCGTTCTAATCGAGTCATATTTTTTTTAAAAGTCGCAGAGCTATTTGATTACGTAAGTGGTACCAAAATGAAAATATTTGGGCGAGAAATTTGGTGGTTTGTGGGTCGAGTACATTTTTCATCCACTAAATGAATACATTAATCAATTTTGTAATATTTTTGATACTCCTATATTATACCTCGTACAAGCATACATTACAAGTTTTTTTTATTGTATTATAAAATGTAAAATATTGTATAAATATAAATTATGTTAAATATTTTATTGTCCAATTTTATATTTTGTTAAACGCACAATACATTAAACTATTTTTCGATATAATTAACTCATGATTTTAAACATTTATTATATCTATTCACGAGCTTTAAAGTCCCGCTGTTGTAGACGTCTATGATTTATTAACACTATTTGAGTTTGTCCAAAAACATACATTTACTCGATTTTTACCTCCAAAGGCATTATTTTTAAACAAATTAAAGATATCTCATACAGATGAACCTTTTTATATTATATTACATGGAAACATGTGTAAATGTGGGTAATTACAGGGCTTACGACCTGTTTTCGGCTAACTTAAGTGATCACTTTACAAGATGTAACGTTTACCATTTGGGCGTATTCTTGAATAATGTGTTAATCATTTGTTATGTATACAGATAAAGAATATAACTTCGATATTTTCTAAAATAAGATTCTCATTAGTGACATCTATGGCGTCTAGGAAATCGATTCTCAAATTTTAGACCATAGATGGCGACAGTGAAGTTGTATAAACAACTTCCAAAAATTAGATAGACACGGAGGTTGATTAATGGGTGGAATGGTGGACGTTACATTATGTAAAGTGATCACTTAAGCCAGCCGAAAACAGGTCGTAAACCCTGTAATTACCACACCTCCACATGTTCCCATATAATATAATATAAATACCTTCGTCTCTATGAGATACCCATAATTTGTTTAATAATTTATTGTCCATTACTGCAGATCACGAAAAATGTTAAAATTGCTCGAAGCAAGATCCGCACTACAGGGTGGATGACCGAAAACGTCTCACCCGAAATTGCACAAGAACGCATGGATTGGGCATTCTCGTCAATAATATACTATTTTTTTCCAGAATTTTCTAATCATTTGTTAAAAAGTGATCATGATAAAAATTTGGGATTGTATATTTTGCATGTAATAAATTAAATAATTTGGAATCGTTGGAGATAAATAAAGCTTGTAAAATTAATCAAAAAATTACAAACAACCAACTAAATTCAACCACAAGTCCCATTCTAAAAATTTTTCCTAAAATTATTATATTAATTTTGTATCATCAAGTAACAATTTAAGTAAAGTACAAAATTTTTATTTAAATAATTATTGTTTTTTAAAAATGGATTCTGTTAAAGAAACAATAACTTATATTTTTGATTAGTTATTGATATCCTGAAGAAGAAATGATATTTTTCGAAACCGGTAGATGTACTCGTATTTTAATTAATTAAAATCATAATATATTTCCTAGAAAATCGTCGTCACGAGTTTTTAAATTGAAAGAGTCTAATTAAATTATCGAGATTTAGTTGGAATAATGCCTCACCTTCCTGTTAGGTCTGCACTGTACAATTCGTTCCCAGGTGTCTCCCGTGATAACTGCTTTAACCTCTTCGCTCTAACGGATAGATTAAAAACAAGGCTACATTAGTTTAATTGATAAATGTAATACTTGTTTTGTTTTATCGAATTGGAGTTTAATGGGTTTTGGTCATGTTTCGTATAGAAGTTTTTGCGTGTTTGTATAACACAGGCTTGCTGTACAGACCGCTAACTTCTGGTACCAAGTTACTGGTGGCAAGTTTTATAGATCCCACGCGATTGGGTTGGACGGTTTTCTCATGGTTACGACTGTACACGAAAGCATACAAATAATACTGAATAGTACGTGTGTCTTTTCATACAAATTACATCGGGATATCGGAGTATATTTCAAAACTAAAGGAAAAATCTGCAGATGTGTAACATGTAGTGTTCCGAATTCGTAAACACACTTAGTATGAAATGTGATATTAACGCCAGCAGATGTCAAGTTGAGCGATATTGTGTTCGATCTCGACATCGCGATACCATTCGCGGTGTGAACCATTTCAGCTCCAGTACACCAGAACTGTGTTTTGTGTGATCATAGTGTTTATTGTTTGTGTGTGCCGTGGATACACATTGACATCGCCGTCTTCAGTCGGGAGCAGAGTTCGTCACCATCCTCGTGCATCATTGTGCGATTTCGGCGGCGACCACAGGGATTTGCGGAAGCGTCATATTCAAGATAAGGCGAGCAGTCCATTATACGAATCTCGGTTTATGAGATCACTGGTACTTCATATAAACCCCTATCCCCATACCGACCTCTATTTTTTATTTATTCTGTTCGTGTAACATTCTTATAAATATACAAAATAGGCGAACGAGATATTCGCTGTCTCCCTTAACTAGACCGAAGTCTGTACTAAAAGAAACAGGTTCATTTGTTGTCTATCATACAAATATAAAAACCATTACTATTATTAACTTTTTTTTTATCTAAACAAAAAATATTAGTAATTAAGTAAACAGGGTTATAAAAAATTCTAATAACATAATAAATAAGTAAAATCCTCTCGCTATCCCATGATTGAAACTCTATGCAAAACAGAAAAATGAATATAAAGAAATGATGTTCTGTTGATGTGATCATTTCCACGAATCTTTGCTCAGTTTCCTTTCTGCCAACACCCAATAACCAGCTCCCGATATGGTGTTTGAGTTTGTCCATCGAGAATTGTTTCATACTGCTCGGTAAAATGTTATAGGCTTCGGGGGCCAGAAACATGTTGAAGGATTGACGAAAGCTTGTTTTCGTTTTACCATGTTTCGCTACTTCCTTCATCACCTTGCGGTGATTCCGATTTACGACCGAAATTGTCGTAATACATTCTGCGGGACGCGCAACCCGGAGATTGCGCAATTCACCCAGTTAAATAAAAAAAATCCAAATAATGTTTCTTAATTCTTAAATTCCGTCAAGTCCTTGTGGAGGCCTATCGCCTTAACTCTCGTTAACCATACTTGTAAAATTAAGCTAAATACGGTATCCAGATACTATCAGCCATAAAGACTCAAGGTACTGATAGCGTGCAACAATGACGTGTTGACACAGTAAGTAATTTCAATTCATAATACCTGCTCGCCTGGTACATCTATATCACTATATTCAGTTATTAACAATAGGTTAGCGGTTGTTCTATAGGGCTGCCGTACTCTCACACCTTAAACCTTCTGATGGCTCCATCTGATCCATATATGTCCCCATAACCTCAATAATTCGCTGGTTATACGTATACTAAATTACAACTCAGAAAGGCTTATATATCTCTGAGTCTATTTTTGGTACTATTGAGTATTTTGGTATAAGATGATTGCAGATAGTTATAGGCAGTAGTTAAATTAGAATGATTGGTTAAAATGCACGTGATATCATGATTGCGGGATTAGAAGGAATAGGTCATCGGATCCCCCGGAACGATGACCTATTAAGAAATTTAAGAAACCTCGGACATTTCCGGAAATTTATTAGAGTGTGGAACTCCTGCTGGGGGTTTCTGGGATGGACAATGCAGAGAAGGGCGGTGGCTAGAGAAACCTAACGGAGCATTCTACTGGCTCTCCCTCGCACTCTTGCGACCTGGACAGGGTGAATTTCTGCCGGACTGCGACTGAAACATATAAATGTGACGTCTACCCTTCCCTTTTGCGGGTGTGTGATTTCTATAGCAGCTCTTTCTGGCTGCTTTTTAAAATTAATGTGACAACAATTCTCTCATATTGTACAGGTATGGTTCTGGTACGACGATACCGGAGCCAACCTACGATGGCGTTATGGCTGAATGTAATAAAATAAATAAAAATATATGTAATTGTGACGAATCGAAACGAGGGTAAACAACTCTCAAAACGATTCGGGATAGGATGTAAATAAATTTAAAAAAAGATTGGTTAAAGTCTTCTGTTAAAATGTTCGCGGTGAAACGACGTTCGTACAAAATATTGCGGTCGAGGCACAGACCGAAGACTAAGTGTTCATTTCGGTGCCTCTTGATCGTTCACGTAGGTCGCCAGTATTACCCATCATCTGGTCCTGCTCGGTACGTTCAGCTGCACTGATCGTCACTCTTTCATAAAATGATGGAAAATTTCAGTTCTATTGACATAAAATCAACAACAATCCGCTTCGAAACTATCACAAATAGATCTAAAATCTCTCGTTCATTTTTTCGGATCTTCAATTCATGTAAACCTTAAAATGATATTGCAATGAGATCGCGTGAGGTATACTTTCGTCATGCACATACTGAGCCAGACTACACATTGGCGCTCCGCCAAAGTGCAGTTCACTGGAAGCCATGCACGATGGGCAATTATAATTTTATACTTAAGATTTGGCTTTAGTTCAGACTTTTTAGTTTCATTAACTCCTTTAATTGAATTTAAAGTACAATAAACATATTATCTATATGAGTATGAATATTGTTTGGTTGATAGATTTTCTCTCACGCGAACAAAATATTTTGTCGAAACTAAAGTCGAGTAAATACAACTAAAATTAAATCTGTCTTGAGAGTGTCAACAGTGAGGGTTATGAATATCTTAGGAAAAACACAGAATATAAGAACAGAAGCAAAAGACGACACTGGAGAGACCTTGTAGACAGAACGACGGAGGACCTCATGAGAGCTAGCTCATGAGAGACCAAATAGACTACCAAAACGTGGAACGATACCTGCAGTCGACCTTTGTTGAGTTGAATGATTATCTAAAAAAATACAAATCTACAGTAATTTTAAAAAATTAAGAAAAAGATTTATGGAACTCGTTAATATCTGTTGTGGATCATGTACATTGTTGTGAATTGTCATTTGAAGTTATTAAATATTAAAACACGACACTGGAGAGACCTTGTAGATAGAACGACGGAGGACCTCGTAGCGCATGAGAGACCAAATAGACTACCAAAACGTGAAACGATACCTGCAGTCGACCTTTGCTGAATTGAATGATTTTCTATAAAAAATTGACAGATCTCCAGTAATGTAAAAAAAACGGACAAAAACATTTATGAATCTCGTTAACATTTCTTGTGGATCATATATATTATTGTGAATTGTCATTTGAAGTTATTAAATACTAAATACTAAAACATAAATAAGAAGGAGGAAAAAGAGAAAAAGGCAGAGATTCAACTCCGCACATTACACCCGTTTGTCATACCAGGTTAGTGTCGAATTTAAAGATTAGACTTAATTTCAATACTTTGGAAGACAAATAATGCATTTATTTAAAAAGAATTTCTTATAGCCGATATCCAAAACACAGTGATCATCTACCGCTACGTCGGGCCTTTTATATCCTAAATCATTTGTCTAGGTTAACGTAAACATTATTAGTTTTAAGAATTTTTTGGGCCAACCTAAACTTCTAATAAAAATAACCTTCTCATTAGTGACACCTATGCTGTTTCAGGAAAATGAATATCAAATTTCAGTCCATAGATGGCGACAGCAAAGTTGTAGTTAATATATAGTCTAACCTAACCTAATATATATGATACTATACGATATGAACTGCACTAACCTTTTTAATTCTGGTTCGATGTTGTTGTTCTTTTAGCTGAGTTGTCTTCTTTAGATTTCGACCGACCGAAGCGTCCACTGGTGGTTTATTTGGACCGCTGGACCGGTCGAAGCACGGGATATGATAAGAATGACGCTTGTCGGTTACCGTCTTTTTAACTTTCCGTAAAAAGGGCGGGAATACTCACACACACACATGTACATTATTATAAACCAGGAAAACCAGTGGTGCCAATCGAAGTAACAAGGCGCGTAAACAGAAGTGTTTCTAGATGGTAGCAAATATACAACTTCCAAAAATTTGACAGATATGGAGGTTTATTGGGTGGAATGGTGAACGTCACATTGTGTAAAGTGATCCCTTAAGTCAGCTGAAGACAGGTCGTAAGCCCTGTAATACTTGTAAAGAAATAATAAATCCTGCGCCGATAGGATCTACCGAACGAATCGCGACGATTCCGATCGTAAATCGGTATCACTGAGGGAAGGGTGGGGGGGGAGGTAAAGGAAGGAAGGAAATAGGGGACTTGGATATAACGGATAAGAGTCGATGATGGGTAGGAATTCCAGTCGAAGGACCAGTGAATCTCGGGGAATCGAGAATCTGAAGGACTGTTCGCCTTACCTTGTATGACGCTTTCTCACCCCGCAAGATCACACGCACACAAACAATATAGTACTGATGCACCGGAGCTCAATAAATCCTCACCGCTAATACTCTCGCGATGTCAAGATCGAACAAATTTCGTTCTAGTTGACGTCTGCTGACGTCAAGGTCACTATTCACACTAAAGACAAGCAATAAGGAAAAAGGACGGGTGTGAATTTGGATGCGTGGTGAGAATTGAAGGTGTCAATAATATGGGTCGCGGCCGATTCTCAAGACGCACCAAAAATATGTTCTATGAATACGGAACAATACTTCCCATATAATATAATAGCTTCGTCTCTATAAGATACATATAATTTGTCTTAATTTTTATGCGTTCAATGACCTGGTTGATTAGTATAAACCTTCATTTCTTTGTTTTGAGACCTTTTTACCCTAAGAAGGACTGAAAAGAAAACTTAGATCCCGCGCAGATAGGATCTACCGTAACAAAAATTGCGCGATTTCCTAGTCGCGCGTCCCGCGGATTGGAAACGACGATACCGGTCGTAAATCGAAATCGCCAAAGAGGGGACGGAAGGAACGGGCTTGGATTATAGGGGATACGGATCGATGATGGGAGAGAATTGCAGCCGAGATCACACGAACAGTACGCGGACGGGCAAATCTCCGCTTCCAAATGAAGACGGCGATATCAAATTACTTCACCCGCGGCTCATATATTATAATATCACTGTGCACATAAATCACAGGATCACAATATAACAGTACTGATGCACCGGAGGTGAACAAAATGCACACCTATATTGCGGTGCTGCAACCGAACAAGTATCGCATCACGTTAACGTCTGCTGACGTTAAGGTTACTATTCACAATGGTCAAGCAGTAGAGATAAAAAGGATGGGTGGGAACTTGAACGCGAAAACTCGGTCGCGGCCGATTCGCAAAGTGCGCCAAAAATGTGTTTAACGAATACGGAACAAGGACTAAATGTAAAAAAATACTGACTGGTAAATTTAAACAAGCGGACACAATAAGAATTTGCATCAAAGTAATCTCATACCGTGGACGAAACAACATAGCAAAAATATTTGGATATTTGGATAAAAGATTCGGAGCCGATTGGTTGTGGATTCCAACATGTCACTAAACATGAGGATACATGAAAAAAAATATGATGTGAGGAAGAGCGAAAAGAAATAGATACACCGACGTGGTAAGGATTTAAATACCAAGTCTGTTACTGAACTGTACAAAATATGTCATGGAATATATAGCGACAGGTCATCCTCGCAGTCATCCGTGATATCCAGTCGCGGGATCCGTGATCACGACTACTTTCTGAAAGTAAACTAAAGAAGAATATGAATTCACAATAAAAATTACAGATATTTTTCCAGAACTTAATCAATATGCCTTCGTGACTCGTATTTCTGATTTATATTATTTTCGCAGAATATTGCAGAATATTCAAAGAAAAATTCAGTGAAAAATATGGTTGGAGAATAGGTTATTCTCAAATTCTATATACTCGTAGGTACATCAACGCCGTTTTCTAAAACGAAAAAATAATATAAAAGGAGCTGTACAAAGGTACGTTTATAGTTTTCTTTTTTGATTTACTTTCGGAAATTTCCTGGAGAAAGCATATGTAAGAATGTTATTATTTTGGATGGCAAATTTTCATCCGTATGCATGCAATTATGTATTTTTAAATGATATTTTTGTATGGTGGATTATAAATTTTCTAAGGTAGATTGTATTAACCACTCGAAATATTTTCGTTTGTGGTTTGTAATATCGTCATTATCATAGACTAACTAGATTGTAATGATGTAGGGTGTCCAGTGGAAAATTTTCAAGTTTAATATTAAATAATAAAAAAAACTACAATGTTATTCTCATATTTTATTTATACAAAATGGATTTTAACGATGCGAATTTTACGTTTTATAAACTAAATGCCGTCCTTTTCTCTCAAGACACTCTTGCAATCGGACTCTTAAATTTGAGAACATGCGAGAGCAAAGCGTTGATTCAATGGCAGCAATGTCCAATGGTAGGGCCTGAATAGTTCGAGGATTATTACTGTAAACTCTCGACTAAAGGTATCCCCAAAAAAAAAAGTCGCACAGTTTAAGGAACGGTGACTGAGGTGCCGAGGATATGTCTCCGTAGTTGCTGATAAATTTATTGAGAAAACTTACCCTCATCTTCATTGAAACTTTAGCTATGTATGCAGTGGCCCCGACTTACTGAAATTGTGTTCTGTTGTTAAACCTGGGAAACAGCTGCAGTTGCGGTACCAAAAACTCGTCGATCATTCGGCAATACTTGTCAGCAGTGACTGTCGTTTTTGGACAACGCAAACGTTTTTGATGGCGTTCCCTTAGATTGTTAAGGCACCAATATCTTATGTTCTATTTATTAACATAGCCATCGATATGAAAATGTGCTTCATCAGTAAACAATGTGTTTCCAAGCGTTCGTGCTGTTCCAAAACGTTCCAACATCGTTCTCGTTAAGGTTTCACATAAATAATTTGTATGATTGAATCTGTAGTTTCTTTTTCAAAATAACGTGTACTGTTAATTTTTTTATTCCAGTACAGACTGCAATCTTCCTTATCGACTTATCGATGCGGATTGCGCATAATTCCACGTCAAACTTGAGGCACATGGTCGTTGATGGTCACAGAGAAGTTTGGTTAACCATTGTCCTATTACTTACTAGTCGAATATTAAAGTGAGTACAAAAAGCGTGACGCGCACGGACCAATGAACCACCGCACTTTAATATTTTTTCGCTCAACTGCGAACGCCCGGTGCGCTCCCGGTCAGTGACTCATTGCGACTGGCAATCTCGCAAATCACATGCACGGAATAATACCCCTCTCACTTACCTCGCCCTTATGGTTTACGAGCAAGTACATTTTAATCTTGAAATTTTTCCGCTGAATACCCTATAGGGTTTACGGAAACACACACCGTTAATCACTAGGCAACCACTGTAGCTACCTACAAGGCCAAGCAATAAGCTAGTATATACTCGTATTAGTTACGAAGTAAACCGTTATTTTAACTGCTATTATAAGATTTGTGTTGATCGGTAAATGATTATTCATATGCCGGTGAGCAATCACTGGTATACTAGAAAATATACCTCTAACAGTTACTCACAGTCACAAAAACAGTTTAGTTCATAACTATAAGATATTTATTTTTATTTTATTAGGAAAACATACAATTTTTCTATAAAAACAAAAATTATAATGAATGTGAAAATTAAAGTTAAAGTTAAAATTTAACCAGTTTGTGTTTTCTCTGAAATTGCAGTAAACTTTGAGGATAGTTTATAAAGGATATATTATATATATATATATAGATAACTTGTTAGGACTATAGTGTATTTTCTACTCCTATGTACAAGTCATACAAGGCTAACGCTCCACATAGCTGTCGTCAGACGGCATTTGCTAATGAAATGTGGTGAACGCGGTGTCACTGCCGAAACGGTACATTATGTATTTGGTATTTAGCAAGTTAGTCCCGTTTTCATAGCACAAGCGTTTAGCTTAGTTTGAAAATAGTAAGAATATCGATGTGACATGTATTCCGTGTATTTAAAAAAAAAATCATTTCACGAATATGTTAAATTGTGTTGTTCTATGGTAGAGCACATTTCTATTTTTGATAATCAATTATGCTTTCTAAATACTAATTAAATGTATTAATTAGAAAGATATACACATAAATTCAATTTTATCGAAAAATATTGTTGTTGCGCAACAGGGATTCGAACCTGGATCTCTTGAAATCTGGGAAACGTGCACTATCCGATTATGCTATACCAACACAGTAGATTGATGACAAATTTTAGAACCTATATGTTACACTTTTCAAATTAATACATCTATCATTCCATTATTTGAAAGCCATCTACAACTTCACAATAAGAATTATGTTTTCAATATTGACTAATAGATTTTACGGAAGCACTGGCCATAGTAGCGCAGTGGCCATCGTTCGCTATAAAATGACCATAATAGCTTTCTCCGATTTCTATCTACTAATAATTGTAATATTAATCTGAGTAGAAGTTAAGCGATGCGGTTCGGCATCAGAATAGACAGTCAAAGGACAGAGACTAAATGTCCGTCTCGCATTATCGTTACAATCGATATTATTCAGTCCCTAAAAAAAGCATATGTGTCACCACAAATTTACTCGCATATATCATTTGATTTCATTGTTTTAAACCAAGCCAACCCTTGTCGCGATGTCGGCGGTGCGCGACACTACGGCTAGATTTTAATGGTTCAATTATTTAAAAAACAGTTTCATAACCTTGCGAAGATAAAATTGTCATAATCGTAAAATTGTAATACCGTGCCGTGCCCGCGAAAGGACCAGGCTGCACGCGGTGCGAATAATCCCGGCAATCAGAACCGCCGACACAAAGCGCGCGGAAAAATCCATAAAACGACGGAAGATCAATTTTTATTATTTTCGCGCCAATAAAAGCTTCCAATTTTGATTGAATATTGAAAATATTTTTTTTCTTTAATGTTGCATAAATATTTAAGCTATCTGTAGCATAAAAGTCACGAAAATTGTTATTTTGTTGAATTTCAACAATCTCATCTCACCTGCCACAGGCTTCAAAGAATTGAACTGGTTTTGAAAAAAATTGTACGCTTAATTCGCTAAAAATGATTTTAATCGACTGTAGAGCAAAATTTATACTCTGTCGCCGCTTACACTCCTCGTCTACTTGATCACCATGGAGCCCAAAATAATTATTAATATCTTCGGAATCTTCTAAGAGCTTTTAAGTAGCCATCTTTCTTTTCATGTTTGTATGGAGCGCGCATGCTATCAAAGATTTCCTATTCTTTGTTCCAGTTTTGCCTCGGGCGAGCCACTAGGCGTCTTTTTTTTGTGACCGTCGAGAAAAATTACACCATCGGATCTTCGTTGGAGTAATTTTTCTCTTAACATTGTGATCACATGACTAAGCCACGTTATCAAGGAAAATTATGGAACGATTCCAGAGGTTCCTTACCGGGGTTCTCATCAATCGTCGAGATTGGCATTTGAATATTTGTATGTTAAATAAATAAAATATAATTATTAAGGTTATTATGTTATTCAAGTATCTGCTATCAATAAAATACGAATAGCCGGTATAACATTATCCGTTCTGAATTCCCTAATGCTCCTCCTTTCAGTGTGAATTGTGACCTTGACGTCAGCAGACGTCAACTTGGCCGATATTTGTACGACTTTCAGCTCCAGTGCACCAGTACTTTTTGATATTCAGCTCCAGTGCACCAGTACTGTATTTTATGATAATGTGTTTTGATCACGTATCGTTTGTGTGCCGTGGGTGAACTTGTAACGTCGCCGTATTCAATCGGGATCGGAGATCGCCTCATCCGCGTGCAACTGCAGGGATTACGGAGTCGTCATATACAAGGTAAGATGAGCAGTCCTTCTGAATCCCGGTTCCCGAGATCACTGGTCCTTCGACTGGAACCCCTATCCCCTCACTGACCTCATCCTGTACCAAGGTTTCCCTACCTTGCGGTGGTTCTGATTGCTGTATTTCCATTTCACGGGACGCGCCCGGAGATCGTGCAATTAGTTTATTTCGATTCTATCGGTGCAGGATTATCTGTTAACATTAATATTTGAATTTAAAAATAATCTTATTGTCCTTCAGTAAGCTTTACGTCTCGAAGGTTTATAAGTGTGCTAAGGTTTTAACCTGAATTTCTTTGTATCGTTACTTTCCAATTTTAATTTTCTATTTAAAGTAAAATACGAAAAATCAATAATAAGGTTCTCTGTTAGAAATTTCAAGTTATGAGAAATTTACTGAATAAATCTGCTCATCGTATTCTTCTTATGCTACGCTTTTCTCGCTACATTAATTAAAATACTGATCCTTTCTAGCTTTAGACTATATACAAATTATTTATGCGCCTTGTTACTACTCCAATTGGCACCACTGGGTTTCCTAGTTAATAATATTATGCATGTGTGTGTGCCGCCTTTTTTTGGAGAATGCAAAAATGGTAAACGACAGACGGATCAATTACATCCCGTGCTTCGACCAGCCCAGAGGTCCAAATAAACCGATCGTCGGAAAAGCGCACTTTGATCGGTCGAAATCTACCCAGCCAAAAGAACAACAACAGAAAACAGGGGCAGAAAATCGGAAACCTGGGAACCAGCTATCGAAGGAAATTTATACAAAAGATTTTTTTTTTCCAAACCTTTATTAGATACTCCTTCAATATTAGCAAAATTATTTTGTGGCCACATATTATATAAATACTTTGTTTAAACCATTATTTATTGATTATTCTACATGTTTCGATACATAACAATGTATACTAAAATTAAAAATATAAACATTGATAAAAACAAAACCATAAAGTAGTGAGAAACTAAATAGGAACTGATTTTAAAACATATTTAAAAGCACTTTTCTAAAAATAATTCAACCTGTGTATGGTACAAATTTTAGTTTACAGGAAAAACTTATTTATATGTGTAAAAAAAATATATGAAAAACATTTAGATCAACCCAATAAATTGGTAAAATTAAACAAAATTCCGTCAGCTTTTATCCCCTCTCTGACGCCTCCAGATTTTTCGTACGCGATTCAGATCACACCGAAAAATATTCTCAAGAATGAAAAATATTTTCGAGATAATATTACGTGGTAAAAAAAAATACGAATTGAAGCGAACATTCCAGACGGAGGCATGTTTCAAAACCCGCCTGGAAAATTTCGTATTCAAGTATAATAAATAGAATCAACCAATCGGAAGGCAATATACTGACTGCTCGTGCTACAGTGTGATAACGCTATTTTGCCAAACCTGCACGGCGATAGGCAGGTGCGAACAAATGTATTGTAGACTCGTAAAATCATTTTTATTACCCTCTTTAATTTCTATTAAATCACTTTTTTATTAACGTAGAGAAATATAAAATTTCGTACAAGACAAACGAAAATATGCTTTTAAAGAGTAAAATTGTTCTCCCGGTAAAACATGTCGGTAAAACTGTTTTCCTCTTCTTCGTCTTGTACTCTATCCGTTCAATGTACTTTGGCTATCATATTGGCCATAATTACTTTAGCAATATTTTAATATGTCCAAGATCACACAATTAAACAAATAATGCTGTTTCATGGACATGAATTATTAAATTTAGCCCATAGGGGTACTTGAAGTTGTTTATTTAAATTCCCAAGATTCCGATTAACAATAAGCACACATGACATATGAACCGCACTACCCTTTTTAATTTTACTGTCTTTCTGTTCCGATGTTGTTGTTCTTTTAGCTGGGATGTCTTCATTAGATTTCGACCGACCGAAGCTCGCACTGTTGGTTTATTTGGATCGCTTGACTGGTCGAAGCACGGGATGTAATAAGAATGACGCCTATCGGTTACCGTCTTCTTAGCTTTTCGAAAAAAGAGCGGCAATACTCACACACACATGTACATTTTTATAATCAAATTTGATGGATATGGACATTGATGGGTGAGAATGGTGAATGTTATGTTTATATAAAGTGATCACATAAGCCAGCCGAAGATAAGTCGTAAGCTCTATAATTACCCATACTTCCATATATTTCCATTAAATATAATAAAAAATAGCTTACCATGGTAGACGTTGTTTTCCCGCGTTTATTCTTTCGACTGACGCACCAGGAATTTCTTGTTGTATTGGTCGCATATATGTGTAAATATTGCCGCCCTTTTTCAGAGATTGGAAAGCGCGCAAAACGATAAGACGCAATCAGTACACCGTGCGGTAAAAAGATCTCAATGATCAGTGCGTTTATCGGTCGGTCGGAAATCTACCCAGAATAACAACAACAACATCGGACCAGCTACGACGCCAGAGCATCAGCGCGCTCAATCAAAGGTTAGTGGTAGAATTCATATTTCATATCTGACCATATTATCAATAGGAAAGTCGGGAACCACAGTTGTTAAAGGACAGCTGGAGGGGGGGACAGCGGGACCGGTTTAGAAGCTAGGGCTTCCTTGTCGGTCCCACTCATCAAAGTTAATAAAAATACGCGACTTTAATTCAATAACGTGTTTAAGTATAAACAAAACGAAAAAAGGGAAGAAATTCAACGTGGTTATTAGTAATTTTCGCAATTTTTTTAAAATTCAGACCCTTCAGCGTTCCTCAAGTGTTGTCCTTGAATTCATAAAAAACAGCTGTCGAAGGCATTTACGGGAACAGACCTCCGAAGAAGACTCATGGTGGGTCATATAGCATTAAAAAAAATACCAACATGGCGGCGAATATAAAGGACCGATATTTTATTTATTTAATTTTTAACATAGTGCATACATAAGCACTCCTTATATATAATCTAATATATACAAGATTAAAGTATTTTATTTTACTGAAACTTATCTTTTATATATTTAGTCAGTTTCATTTTAAATCTATTCACTTTCTTTTCTTTTCTGACATTTCATTAAAAAATTTCATCGCACTATACATCATCGATTTCTGAGATTTGGCCTTCTTCCTGAATGGCAGTCTCATAGACCGTACACACTAAAAACGAACATTATTTAGTGGTGTCAGTTTGTCAGCGAGTTTGTACGGATATTATTGTATAATATTAAATCGGTCTTCGTTAAAAATGTTTCTGGAGCCGCCGAGTCCTCGGATCCACTTCACGTCATTATTTTTCGATTTTTCGTAATTCAATTCAATTTTCTTTTTATGATGGCAGGACCGCCGACTTTTAAAGTAAATAATGATGCCGGCCATAATAAGATTACCAGGTCTCCCCGGCGTCTCGGCCGAGGAGATGTTACAAATGTTGTGCGACGGTTGTTAACTTTGCTAATTAATAAAACCGGCTGAAATGGGACGGGACACAATGATAGTAGAAATGTAAGCGCTCGGTTAATTGTATGTAAATTTCTTCATTTCGGACGAAGAAATATGAAACATTATATGGAACACGACATCTTTTGTCTCTACTTACATTAATTTCGCATCAAAATGAATTATGCTCTTATTTAAACATCACAATATAATGTACCAACGGCTGTCTTAAGCCAGCCGATGACAGGTCGTAAGCCATGTAATTACCCCGTACTTCCATATATTTTCCATTAAATATAATTAAAATGTATGAGATATGTGATATTTGTTTAATAACGGTGCCTCTGTAGGCAAAAATCAAGTAATTGTGTGTTCTTGGAAATAATGAAATATTGCTAATATTAGGTGTACCCATAAGTAATCAATTATTTTTAGTATGGAATGTTTGCTTCGTGTAAACGTGTAAAGACGTGTTTTATACGCAATATTACAATCCGTAGTCTTGTGACTTGTGACAAGTAAATTTAAATTTTTTTATTACTCTGTTGTAAAATGGCGGACAATCAACTAACTGAAGAACATTTACGTTTTATTTAGCGACATTGATTCGGTGGAGTTGAAACTCGTTCCATTCCTCTCGGGTCTATCACCTTTCAGCCCGAATTCATTCACTCCCTCGTCCAATGTTCGGTATCCGCTGCTCCCGGCTATTCACCTTGTGTCATCAGACCATCGAGCCAGTGAGCGACCCACACTTCTTCTAGAAAGATGTTCAGGGTGTTCATTTTAATACTCTCTCCCCCCCAGTGTTTGTGATTAAGATGTACAGCCCATTGCCATGTCAGTTTGCCCACTTTCTTTGTATTTGGTAGTCTAATAAGTTCTTGCAGTTTTTTTTTAAGAAACATAGGTCCGTGATATGTAATATAGATAAACGTATCAATTACAAAGATATACAGATATAAATCAATTAATCGAAAAAATATTTTTGTTTCTGCACGGTTTTACATTTAATTTGTATTAAATGCTCTATCTAAAACATCGCCGTTTTCCTATATCTTATTTACAGTTTATATTTTTTTTTGAGCTTAAATAAAGGAATATCGAGTTGAGAAAAACAAACATTTTCTACACATGCTCTTTTCGATCAAGGCTCTTCAATTAAATGCGTTGAGTTACGTTCTAACAACGACGATTTCTTCATAAATTGGCTCGATAACAATTTTTATAGAAAGATGGGATGAAGTCCATAAACAATACCGGAAAATACACCATATGTTGTAATTTTTGTTTAAAAATTTGATTTTATAATAAATGATTTGAGACTCATAAGACGACATATTCAGCTGAGAATTCAATTTTGTCAAATAATTCGTAATTTTGTCACGCATAAATACTTTACTGTTTCGAACAACGCGATACACTTTCAGGAAAGAAGACAAAGGATCCATCGCACACGTGTATAACCCGATAACAACGTCTCAAATTGTTTATCTCGATCATGACGCTAGTAGAGCCTTAAACGATATCAACACGTGCCACCTTATGGAAAATGGCAATGGCAAGTTAGTTAGTAAATTACTAATTATTTTTTTCTCTGAATATGAATTACATTTTTTACCATAATTATTGACTGCGTGTCGGATAAAAAAACCATTTGTTATAAGCTTGTTTAATTTATACATTTATTTAAATAATTTGGACAATCCAAACAGTGTCCCACTCTAAAGGAGATTTTTATATTGCAGAGAGGTTGATTGATATTAACTTAATAATAAACACTAATGCCTAATAATTATAACTAAAAGATTAATTTAAATAACTAAAATTACTTACTTACTTACCAGCACTCCATTTCCCCGCGGAGATATGCAGAGAGGATAGAGCGCCACTCTTCTGTCCTGACACACAATTCTCGCCTCATCCACATTCATACATCTTCTCATACAAGCTTGCCGATTGTTGAGGCTTCTAACAGAACCATTCTCCATTATCTGGTTTACCTGGTCGTGCCAAGTCTTCCGCGGACGTCTTCTATTTCTGGTACCATCAACATTTGCATCATATATCTTTCTCACCATTCTCTCCTCATTCATCCGTTCCATATGACCGAACCACCTAAGTGATCCTTTTTTAATCTTACTCACTATACTAACATCAGCTTTACATTCTTTCCTTATTTCTTCATAAATAGATTTGCCACAAATACGTCTAAGTGATCTCATTTCCACTGCATTCAGTCTACTATTATAAATATTAATTAAATATATTAATTAGAAAAATATGCATATAAAATCAATTTTATCGAAAAATATTGTTGTTGCGCCATTGGGATTTAAACCTGGATCTCTTTTCAAACCGTGGAAGGTGCATTATCCAACTATGCTACAGCGACAAATTTTCGAATATATATGTTAATATATTTGATCGTTCCACTATTTTGAAAGAGCCATCTACCTTATTTGTGTTCTTCTAATTATACAATTGCTTGCATCACAAATATTACACACATTAAACTAAAGAAAATATCGACAAAAATTCGTGGGATATTCACGATCAATCAACAACCTAGTACTTTGAACAGGAACATGGTACGAAATTAGATTATTCAGATCAAGCATACCATTTATTATTTTGTATGAAAACATTAAATCCCTCTAAGTTCTTAAACATGACAGATTAGTTAGTTTCAAAAAGCTGTATAGTGATAGTTTAAAATTTATAAACTTTAATATTTAAGTTGAACGCTTTCAATCTTTAATTGATGAACTTTGTAGTATGGGGACCAAATTGTCAAATTTTATTCTAAATTGCTTCTAACTAAAGCAAAACTATTTGATGAAAAGTTATTTTATGTCTTCAAATTGAATGGATATAAAGTTCATGGTAAATTCTAACAATCACTTACGGATAATATATTTTTTGTGAAAATGGTGTATTTTAAAAGTTTTCGAAAAGCGTGTAATTACGTATTCGGGTTTGGGGTTGAGAAGGCATTCTATTTTAATTATATTTAGAGTGATCCCGCTTCAGCTCGGTCAGTTATTTAATGGACAAACTTTTAATTGATGAAACAGCTCGAATAATTTTATCCGCCAGTTGGGAAAGTTATAATTGAACAAATCACTTGGATATGTGATTCCTTTCACATATTTATCGATTTTAATTTTAAACATTCAAAAGTTAGTCAACTGAAAACAAGTGTCGCCCATATTTCTATGTTCTTTTCTTGTTGTTCGCTGCCACATATTTCTGCAATTGACGTTTTACATACAACGAGAATGAAGTAAAGACATAGTGTGTACACGTGGGTTACGAAAAATCATAAAAATTGAATCGAATGAAAAATTTCTCTATCTATTTAGTTTGAAGGTTTTACAATACAGTTTGATAAAAATCAAACTGTATTGTAAAAATATGAATACAGTTTTGAAAATGTAATTTTCAAAGTTGTTGACGTTCGGCGTAGAACAAAATTTCTGAATACTATTGGAATCTGTCTATAAAAGAAAGGGGCTAAAAATAACACTGACTTTCAAATTTGTCGGAATCCGTAGGCGGAGCAGTACGTGGTCTAGAGCGATACCAATAATGTATGTAGCGTCGCTTCAGAAGAAAAACGGGTGAATTTTTAAAAAAATGTTACCGATTCGCCATAAAATCATGTAGTTTCAACACTGAGCGTCTTGAAGTATCTAGAACCTGGTGACATGTTGATGGCAGTATGGAAGCCTCCACTCTCATCATCACCACCTGTCGAAGCTGAACACACCCAGCAAGCACCGCCGCGTAAAACGAAACTCCCATCAACCTTTAAGACATTCTTTCTCATAACCTGTCTCCTACCACACACACAAATACATAATACGCTGGATGAAATATTGAGATTTCCGCTATAATCACACTAATCACATCATTTACTATATAACCTTTCCTTCTAATTCGAGTCAACACGCATACAATGGCGTACAGTAAGTATAGATTTAGGTTATGCTATTACTAATGATATTATACAATCATATATAATATATGTTGTACATAAGATAATGAACTTTCGTTTAACCAACATCTTTAGACAAAATTTATACGCCGTTTATACGACCCTACCATGTATTTATTTGTAATTTTAAAATTCTATTAATAGTATCTTTAAAATATAAGTTTTAACGTAAATTCTTACTTACATAAAAATCAATACAAAAAATATATGGACGTTTTTAAAAATACTTTTTATGACTGAACATGATTCATTTATTGTTTGAAAATCATTCACGTAATAACTAAAGGCAGTAATTATTATTATTAAAGATTATAGGAAAGAGTTCTGCTAATTTCTCTTTGTTATTCCCAAATCAAAAACAAATGCATGCACCAAATGCAAAAAACGATCATCTAATCAACACGTTAAAAACAGTAAGATAGTAAAATTCTCGAAATAGTAAAAGAGGAAGTAGACACTTCAATGATTTGCATGCAATTGTAAGCCTTTCTAACGTTATTCTGTTAAAAAAACAGCATAAGTAACAACTCCATACAAAACGGATCAACCGAAAGGAATTTTCAATTATTAAGGAAAACACATTCTTATTGTGAAGTTGTAATTATTCAGAACATAGGTCTGTGATATTTTTAAATACTAAATTAATGTATTAATTATAAATATATACATATAAATTTTCAATTCATTAAATAGCCAATTATATGACTTGAGTAATTCACTAGCTAAAAAATATGAATAGTGCCAATGTGTCGATTGTAACTACTAGCGCTACAACTGCAGCGGTGGTAGTTTTTAGAACTTAGCCATTAAAGTTTCTACTGGTACACAGAGATGGCTCGTATTGTAATAAATCCAAAAATATACGTTAATTCTTAAATGCACTGCGCGCTCCTGACATCGGCACACATGCATCCGTTGACCCACACCTATTCATTCAACCATACATAACTGCATAATCAACATTTCTCTGAACAGTGTCGAAGATGTGATTCGCATTGCAGCATTTAAAGAAAGGTTATTTATTTCTTCCATTTTCTATTTCTATCTTACATGCGACTATCCTCGTGATCCCTTCTCCTTGTGATCATAGGTTTCTCGAGACTCTCATCATTTCATCCAGCAACGTGTCTAAAGTTTGTAAGAATTTTTCTTCTCCATGTTGTAGAAAATCTTTCTGTACTCCTCAACTGCTGGAAGATTGTGTGCACCTTGAGGTGAATAGGATGTTGTTCTAGAACAGTGATGGCGAACCTATGATAAACCACAGCTTTTTAGGCGACACGCCAGCGTTCACTAATACAGACGTTTACCCGACAACAATTACGTACATATTACATATGCATCTCTTTTGCGTTTCACCTTGTGAAAAAAAATCAATTAATTGACGTCAAATCAAATACTATCGATTCCATATTTTGTCATAGGGGAGGGAGTGACACGCCAGTTGAATTTCTGAAATTTTGACACGCCAAACTCAAAAGGTTTTCCATCACTGTTCTAGAATATGTTTTTATGTTATTACATAAGCTATATTTTCAATTGAGGATATGTAATCACATGTGTTTTCGTTGTAAGTCTAGCAATATAACTAGATAAAAGCTATTAATTCGAGGAGAAGGCTAAATCACAGAAATCGTTGATGTACAGTGCGATGAAGATTTTTAATGAAATGCCAAAAGACATAAGAAAGGAGGAGAAACTGCATGACATGGATCCAATGTGAAACTAATATAATCATATATTTGTGAAAGATATGTTCTGGTAAAAAAAAAAAACTATTTTGATTATGTTTATACTGGAGCATATATAAATACTTTTATATGCACTAATTAACTATAAATAATAATATTAAAGAGAACACATTCTTATTGTAAAGTTGTAATTATTCAGTACATAGGTCTGTGATGTTTTAAATACTAATTAAATATATTAATTATAAAGATATACATATAAAATCAATTTTAACGAAATTCTATCGGTTTACTCAAAGGTATTTGAGATTCCGTTAAAACAATGTAGATGGCTTTCAAATAATGGAATGATAGATGTATTAATTTGAAAAGTGTAACATATAGGTTCTAAAATTTGTCATCAATCCACTGTGTTCGTATAGCATAATCGGATAATGTACGTTCTCCGGATTTCATGAGATCCAGGTTCGAATCCCTGTTGCGCAACAACAATATTTTAGGTGTGAAAAGTGTAACATATAGGTTAGAAAATTTGTCGTCAAAAATACTGTCGCTGTAGCATAGTTGGTAATGCACCTTCCCCGGATTGGAAAAGAGATCCAGGTTCGAGTCCCGGTAGCGCAACGTCAATATTTTTTGATAAAATTGATTTAATATGTATATCTTTATAATTTATACGTTTAATTAGTATTTAAATAAACGAAAAGGAACGAAAGTAGACTGAATGCAGTGGAAATGAGATCACTTAGGCGTACGTAGCAAATCTATTTATGACAAAGTAAAGAATGAAGAAATAAGGAAAGAACGTGAATCTGATGGTAGTATAGTGAGTAAGATTAAGAGAAATGATCACTTAGGTGGTTTGGTCATGTGGAACGGATGAACGAGAAGAGAATGGTAAGAAATATATATGACACAAGTGCTGATGGCACCAAAAATAGAAGACGTCCGCGGAATACTTGGCACGACCTGGTAAAGCAGATAATGGAGGATGGTTCTGATAGAAGCCCCAACAATAGGCGAGCTTGTATGAGAAGATGTATGAGGCGAGAGTTGTGTGTCAGGATAGAGAAATATGGCGCTCTATCCTCTCTACATTAGTTAAATCATAATAATTAACAAAATGAAAAAAATGCAGTTATGCGGAAAAAACAGCATAAATTTAATTAGTCGAACTTTTTCGATCTTTGAGACGAAGCAGTATTTCCAAATTTGATCAGCTTCGTCAAGACAGAGTTGGCCATATTAATTTTCTTTCTGATTTCAGCTTTGCACCCTCCATTTCTTGAGAAGATAGTTACCAGATAAATAAATCACTCATCTAGAACATTCGTTGTCGGTATTTGGTGAAACCAATCTTTTAGTATTATTGTCTAGCTTCTGTTTATTTCAAGAGTCATTACCGCGCTTTCTTATTCAATCTTGTGGATGAGTTTTGCTAAGCAAATAAGAAACAAATATAATAATTACGTACTGAACCCGCTGGTATCACCATCCCTTGAAATAACGCTGAATACATCAATTTTTATTTCGAATTCTTGAATTCGTGTCGTGGAGTACGACGGCCATAACTTGAGGGTCGAACACAACCCTCGAGTGCCGACTTCAGAGCATCGGCAGACGAACATTTTGCCAACTCAGCTCGACCATCGTAGCATCGGCTCCAACCATGGAAATAATAAGTTTTAAATATTAATTAAATATATACATAAAAAATCAATTATATCGAAAAATATTGTTGTCGCACCACCGGGATTCGAACCTGGATCTCTTTCCAAACCGGGGAAGGTGCATTATCCAACTATGCTACAGCGACAAATTCTCGAACCTATATGTTACCTTTTTGATATTAATACATTTAATCGTTCCATTATTTGAAAGTCATTTATCTTATTTTTACGGAATCTCAAATACTTTTTAGTAATCTGATAGCAGACGCCAGAATTATCAATTCATTTTTATTAAATTTTGGACACTTTGATACAACTTTTTATTATTATTAGAATATGTTATTGTGAAGTTGTAATTATTCAGAACATGTTCTTCCGGTATAGTAGTAAACAAAGTGCAATGATCAATGAACAAAATTATATATGTAAAGAGTTAAACAAGATATCATTTGATTAGGTATATACTTTGTAAAACTTAACATAAATCCATTGTTCAATGTATTAGATATAATATATGGTATATGTTAAAAATAAAGCAAGATGCAATTAAATGACATATAATTAAAACGTAAAACTTAAATTTAGTCCAATGTACAATGTATAAAAAAAATAATTACATATATATAAAGAGTAGAATAAAATTACAATTAATATATAAAAAGTAAAACAAGATACAACTAGGTATTTCGATACTGTTGTAGCAGTTTTAATCTGAAGTTTGGACCTTGAAAAATTTTTGGGCCTAATTTCTCCCCGTTTCGTGGAGGCAGAACTGCACTTTTCGTGAAAAATATCTAAGACTGTGTGTTGCAACTTTTCACGTTTGCATTTAGACTGTTGTATATTTTTGGTACTAGAAACAAATGGAATCTTTGTGCAAAGGTTTTGTTTAATTTTGACATAAGATAGACAGTTAGCCTGTGTACGTAATTTGCTGGTAATATTGTTTTAGCCGGTAAAAGTGTTTTAATATACCAAGAATATACATTTAGCGGATGTCTAGGACGTGATATTATTTGAAGAGTTCATTTGAAGGATAGCGAAAGAGTTTCTTATAAATAACTCTCAAAATCATTTTTTAGGCTTTACTTACAGAATCTAGAATAAGGAATGAATAATAATGGAAGCAAAAATGATGAAATGACGATTCAACTGTTGCGAATACGATGCTGACCTGACTGATTAATAGTTTATAATGATATTACTATTGGGACTATATTATGTTGTGAGCTTTTTATTATGAACGCGATGAAATGTTTTGCCGGTGAATTGTCAGAGATGATTTATCGGCGATGAACATCCGGATGCTAACCTACGTTGAGTCCCTCTAGTCAAATACGGTTGGCAGTTAAAACGTAAATAATAAATACGGTTGGCTGTTAAAACGTAAATAATAAATACAGTTGGCCGTAAATAATAAATACGGTTGGCCGTTAAAACTTAAATAATAAATACAGTTGGTCGTTAAAACATAAATAATAAATACAGTTGGCCGTTAAAACGTAAATAATAAACAAATTTACGAATACAGCAGTAAAATGTTTGCCGACCCCGATCATTGTAACGTTAATATATGCGGGAGGGCATCGATATGTAAGTATGACTCGACCAGTGCTGACAGAATACCAAACAGGCTAGCTCAGGAGTGAGTCATACTCCGGCAAAAGTTGGGAGAGTGTTTCTCTGCGGCTGGCACGTGACGTGGGTGCCAAGTCGTCAGCGGAAATTGGAGAATACACTGGGTTATTGTAATCTAATTTTACGGGTCTATTTTTGATTCTAATAAACGGCGATTCCTTTATCCGAAAATAGTACAAACATATAAAATAAACACGTATGATTCTCATTAATTAACATGGCGGTTCCTTTGTGGTGTAACGTGATTATTTTATTTTCACAACTAAACTTTGTATTACACACACGTTGGGAATATTTTTACTACTAGTTTCGAAAGTATCTCTCATCATCAGGTGATAAATAAACTAAATAGAGTATTATTCTGGCAATGGCGTTAAAACTTCTTTAATTAATGATGAACAATTTGGAAACACAAAAGAATTTAAATTCGGAGAAAAGACTAATTAACAACATAACATTCCTTAACACTTCACCTTTACTATCCATTTTCCTGTTAATTACCAAAACTTCTTCTCTCTCCTCGAGCGTGTTGATGTATGTTGTTTCTTTACCAGAATCTATTTTTGATTAGTATTGACATCCTGAAGAAGATAATGAAATTTTTTGAAATCGGTAGATGTATTCAAACTGAATAAGTAGTTAATAAAACAAAGTTAACGAATAAAAATAATCTATAATGATTGTTTACGCGTTTTTATAGTTCGATAGATAGGCCTGATTGTAAAATTTAAATAAATCGAAACTGATTATATTTTACGGCGGTGATATAAAAACATTTTGTTTATTATTACTCGAGTATTGGTTATGTAAAGTTTCTGAAGGTAATCAGCAGAGTTTGAGAAGATTCAAGACTGCAAGGGGAGCGACCATCGGCGACTAACAGCCCACTTTCACAAAGCTTTTTATTTGCACGGATTGAATTAATGTATTCAACAATACCAATAGAAAACCCAAGACAACAGAAAACACTTACTTAGAAATAAATAAGCACTTTTTAACGCTGTTTCGTGATACGTTTTACCCGAAAAGCCCCTGAAGAAATATATTGTCACATTAGTATTTAATCCCTCAAGTAGTAATTTTTACAACTCGCCACATTTACATAATAAGATAAACACTGAATTAGAGATATTTAAAAAAATATTTATTTAAACCCTATCCCGAACCGTTTTGAAAGTTGTTAACCCTCCTTTCGATTCGTCATATAAAAATATATTTATATGACGAATCGATTAAATATATTTTTATTTATTTTGTTACATTCAGCCATGTCTGGTTGGCTACGTACCAGAACCATACCTGCACAATATGAGAAGCTTGTTGTCACTTTAATTTCAAAAGGCAGCCGGAAAGAAGCTATAGAAATCACATACCCCTAAAAGGGGAGGGTAGACGTCACATTTCAATCCCAGAACTCGGTCACAGTCCGGCAGAAATTCACCCTGTCCAGGCCGCAAGAGTGCGAGGGAGAGCTAGTAGAATGCTCCGTTAGATCTATCTAGCCACTACTCATCCAGGCATTGCCCATCCTAGCAACCCCCAGCGGGAGACCCACACCTTAATAAATACCCGGAAACGTCCGAGATTCCTTTCATTTCTTAATAGGTCATCGTTACGAGGGATCCGATGATCTATTCTTTCTAATCCCGTAATCATGCATCATTCATAATCACACATTCCCAGAAGATGTGCTCCGGCGTCTGCCTCACCTGAGCGCAAACACACCACGGTTCATGGACAAGTCCTAAGTCGAAGAGTTAACTCATGAAATGCCCATGACCCGAGATCATCTGCATCTCGTAGTGGTCCAGCGCCGAAGGAGCACCTCCACCTTTCGTTTTCACCTCCACGAAGGGGAGAATAGTTAAGTCCATCTGCCCTGCGTGGCAGCGTCCCACCTTGAATTAGAGATAAGTAGGTCGGTCGGTACTGCCGCGCGCGGCGACTCAGTTCATAGCGACACTTGAGTTCGAGGAGAGGCGCGAGGCAGCGTTGTGCATCCGCCGGTCGCATATAATCAAGGGAGAGGGTAAGAATAATATCTTTTAGATGCTAGTACACGTCTGTATAATATTGTAGTACCTAATTGCATTGTAATCTCTTCCTATGCAGTGATAATAATTTTCTTTCCTGGCACGGGGCAGAGGCACCCGCTAGTTTGGATATTCATGTCACGGAGAGCTGGGATGTACAATTATTTGATGTAGCATTCGGGATGGAGCGACGAGTTGTTCTCTGCTATCGAACAACGGGAACATCCAGCCTGACGGCCACGAACCCGCGTCTGAGCAGATCGGAAGGGTGCATCAATTAGTGCGCACAGGAATCTGAGGTTTTGTGACGATCGGATCGATTTGAAACGATTGATTTACCACCACGGAGGCGGGTCTAACTTTGTATTCAGGGTTTAACTGCATAGCAATTTGCACTTCAGAGTTCATTTAGTTAACTTTGTTAAAATGCATTTCTTGCTTGCGACGCTTGCCTTTGTAGCACATTATGCCTGGTTAGAGAGGATATTTTATAAAATCGTTTTATTTTGTATTAAACAAATCTGTTATAAAATTAACACATTTTATTAATTAGCATTGATTCCTAGTCCGAATTATAATTATACAACACTATAAATTTACCACAGGTGAAAGAAAGATCGTCGGCCGAAGGTAAGTTACCTAGGACTACGCCGAACCTATATTTCGCAAGGAACCACTGTCTAGCCGGTGGGAGTGCTCTGGCGTCCTATTCGCAAACCGCAACGTAACAATATTCTAAGTGAAAATTTACACGACAATTTTTAGTAATTTAAATCTTATTTTAATATTATCTCAAAATTATAATTTGACAAGAAAACAAGTTCATTATAGCGTATGGCCTTAGTAACGGAAAAGGGTAGACAGTTGGTGGATTAGACGTAGCGTCACACAACCGGAATGGAGAGTAGACCGGATAAAGCTGAGTTGACTAGAGCATTGAAGAAGTTTTAATAATTTATTTAGCAAGTTTGATCCATAGTGATTAAGAACTCTGAGGATTTCAGTAGACTTCTTAAATACTTTGATCTGTATCGGAATTAAGTAAATAACCCAGTCGCGCATTTAGCACATTAATGGAAATCTTAAACAAATACTTGGAATTACATTTTATTTGTTTTTAATAACCCTATAGTGAAAATAACATATGGCGCCATCTACGCTGCTAAATGGGATAGCGTCTGGATAGCCGAGCGATTTGAGCAGGTAATCACTTCTCTGCCTGAGCCAATCAACATCATTCTCTACAACCGTGTACTTTATTTTCTGCCTCGTAATTATTCATACCAGTGTGATCTATTCTAATCCTTTTTTCACTATCTAAATATATATTCTTGACTGTCAAACCACGGTGAATATTAAAGTAACGTGAACACGAATGATGGGCCAACACATGGAGACAGTTCGTCATTTCTCATTAAAATCTTCATATATCCAATATAACCATAATACAAATACATATTAAACTACAATGTGAAGATGTAATCATTAAAAATAAACAAAATTTGTGATAAAAAAATAAAAATATTAATCAAATAATCATATTAAGACAATTCGGAATTAAATATTACACATTTTATGATTGAAAAATGAAAAACACACAAAATTTTCTTTTAAAAAAATATATTACAAGTCGACAATTGAGTGAATAAGATATGAAGATATTGAGTGAATTGAATGAATAAGATATTAAAACTATCGTACAAATACAAAGCGCATGGGTTTGTAAGGTAAACAACTCGGCTGTATAGTAAGCTTGTAGTAAACAATCGAACGACTCTCGACCAAGACACACTCTAGTCTAAATCAGTAATAAAAATGATCCACATATTTTAGTGTGGTGAGCTCGTTTGGTGAATCTTGAAATCAAGAGAAATTCCAAATTTTCGTCAATCTTTGGCAACTTATTAACTGAAACTGTAGTAAGTAGCCACCACTGAGCGACGGTTGAGTCATAGAACGCCTATTCCCTTTTTGGCCGACTCCCGCTGCAGATACGTTTTTTACAGTAGCTCTCCGCATCCGCAATTTAATTAACTTAGCGTAATAACTATCCCGAATATTTGTGATTAAAATGTATTAAACATAGTATCACGCACTGAATTTTGCTCTCTACGGGTCACACGTATACGACAATTCCGGTCGTATTTCGGAATCACCGCAGAATAGGAAAGGAAAATAGGAAAACGCAGTATAGGACGAGGTCGGTAAAGGGATAGAGGATCAGTGATCTCGGGAATCGAGATTCGGAAGATTCGGCCTTACCTATATGACTCCTCCGTAATCCCTTCAGTTGCCGCCAAGATCACACAATGTTTGGCACGCGAATGAGCAGATCTCCGCTTCCAACTGAAGACTGCGATGTCACAAGTTCACCCACGGGACAAACAAACAATACAGTGCTGGTGCACTGGAGCTGGAAGGTGTGATGATCCACATATAACCAACTGATAAAAAAATATGAATTCCGAGAAACTTCTAGAGCGGGGCGGGGGATGAAGACGGCAGGAGCGGGGGTAGAAAAACGCTTCTCGGACAGTCAGTTTCGGGATCGCACGTGAGAGAGTCACTTTTGAACCGGGAAAAGGGACGGTTACGTAAACGATCGTTCGGGGAACGAAATTGGATTTTCTTTTCGAGAATTACGCCGCAAGTGTTTTAGGGGTGATCGTGTGGGTTTGCGGGTCCGCGAAGGTCGTGTTAAAATTCACAAATCGCGAGTGTTGTGATTTCAAGTTCCAGAAGGCAGACCAGGATCGGCGCAGACGCTGAGGACCATAGCAGAGGACCCAAAATACTAAGTTTATCCTTTTGCATGCTTGTGTACATAATTAAAACTACTAACGAATAATGCAGTGTGATTCGGATCATCGCGTAATTACTCATTCATAAAAGGGGCTGGCGTCATCGCTGGACTACTTGACTGAGCTGTTTTATTAATTTGGAAAGCTCACCTATATACAACCTTTAGTTACATTTAACTCATTATTATACAACTACAGCCTCTCTACAAAGGCATTGTAGGGTACATTATATACATTACATGTTTGATCCGAAGCAACGGTTAATAGGTAGAAACGATAGAATTTATCCGAGAACCTTGTTTGCTTATTTACTTTGGGGACGCACAATCGCATGCGTATGTAAATCGTACTGACCTTTATTATTGACATTGTGCTAACAACTCACTGAACATTTTACTTAACGACACATCTCACAAGTAAGACTCTGTATCTATTCCTACATTATGTGTACAATTATCCTTTCGGTTACCAAGCGGAAACCAGGTGTCTCATTCTACCACCCGTCAACGCATATGTGAATTGTAATTTTCCTAAGATGATTTGATTGGAAGAAAAAGGTGCTTTTGGAGGCTGAACAGAGTCATTCGGTGGCAAGAAGTGTGGGCGGGCTAGCTATGGTTATATTGGTTTGGTAGTGATAGCCAAAATGAAGGAGTTATTGAACATCATCGGTCTGCGTAGGGTGCACAAGACTACAGGCTAACCCTACGTATGTTTACCGTTCATGATCTTTTTCCGATATATAATCTGGCGTAAATAGTTTAGTTCGCACTGGGTTGCATCGAGGTGATTTCTGTGTGGTCGCCGTGGCACTCGTACTTCAGCTGTATGAGGAGGATGATAGTAAGATCTCTAGAGGTTAATACCCAGAGAGAGTGTTCCTGAAATGATCTACAATTAGCCGACACGTCGGCAATCTACACACACACACACACACCAGCATGCAGTGATAATAATCATAACCAATTGTTCTTGGCTCTATTCGAGATGCATTGTTCGAGACACCGAGGATCATCTTATTATTATATAATAAACTATTATAAAGTTATAAAGATAATTTAAACTATTCTTCAGACACCGCTGTCACATGACGTACGTTTTCAGACGCACCCAAAGGAATCAAGGGAATTTCCTGAGAGTCGTACTGTCATGTCACACCGATCACGATTAATTACCTTCAGTGGTGGACACGGCCACGGATTGGCCATTTTCCTACCGATACTGAACAGCAGCATATTGGAGATACAAGGACCTCGGCCATGCATCTTGAATGAGTCATAACAAATGATATTGTTCACTGAGACATCGGCCGATTCTAAACTTTGGATTATCATCATCATCATCATTAATTTTTTAAACGCGTGGGTGAGAGGACTCGGGGTTAAGCACCCGTCGTCTACCGCGAATAGGCACCAGACGTACGGGTTTCTTAATCTGGGTTTAGGGGAGCCGAGCGAGCGCCACAGACTGGTGTCTAGAGAACTTATCATAATCACGGAACATATTTGCCAAGCGAGGCCAGGCACTTAGCATGTCGCATGTTGTTTCACATGTCCACATATAATTTATGAACAGCTAGGCGAAGCCACGAGACGGCCACAGTCACGAGTACAAGTCTACGACAAGGTTGGTGTCCTATGTATAATTTCTTCCACACTGTTACATTCCAGCTCTGAATAATACATACTCAATTAATGTTATAACGGGTGCGCTCGAATATCATACCGTTTGACCGGAGACTTTCTGTTATTTAGTCGTGTACTATAAGATAATCGGTATATTAATTTTAATAATTGCTCTATAGGTATTTGAACGGCTATAATATTTGGATATTTGTAAACTTTAGATATTTGATAATTGAAAACGCGGGTTAAAAGAATTAGGATTATTACGGACACAACATGGGGAATATTCGTAACCACTAGAACGATCACGTTGGCCAAATTTAGATATTAAGCGAATAAACTAGCATTAAGCGTAAAAACTAGTATTAAGAGGTAGAAAGTAAGATCTTCACACTGGCGACAGAAGCCAGGAGGGTACAAACCAATACAAAATAATATTTAAGTGAGTAGGAGAATTACGGGATACCTTACACTGGTACCTTGCGAACAGGAGCGCTCGCACGTAGGAAAATACCGAACACATCGCACTGGTGCCGGAGACCAGGATTATTATTATTTATTATAAAACTAATATTTAAAAGAACCTAGGAAAATACGAATCCTCTACAAAGGTCTACACTGCGAATGGTTTTGCTGTATCGAAACCAACCAAACAATATTTATCCATTTGACGTCTGCTGTGTAAAGGTCACTTTTCACACCGAAAAGACCGAGAAATGTGTGGATGGGAATTTTACGCAAAATGTGTCAATAACATTGGTCGCGGCTGATTTAAAAAGATGTGCCAAAAGTATGTTTACTAATTCAGAACACTGATCTTAAACTTGTACAGTCTAAAAATTGTCTATATGGACCTTTTCAACATACAATCACTAACGCCATAAGATCACAGGTGAGGGTGGAAGTTACAATTTCAGTAATCTCCAAATCTCCAAACATAAAAAACTAAAAGAACGCCTTCCTACAAAAACAACACCTTCCTACAAAAACTTCCTACAAAAAACAAAAGCTAGTTTACATATTTCAGAGTAGCGAATACTGCTGTTGAATTTTAATATAAACAGTGGCGGCAAAAGCAACTAACCATGCAGCTTACTGAACTGAAAATTAAGAACAAACTCTCGATCGAGATGAATTTCTTAATTTTATGGCACCTTACGAGCACCCCCCTTCACGTTCCTTCCCGGCTTCGCCTCGACGCCGACCAGTCGATTGACGATCTTGAGCCAATGCGATTGTACGTATACGGTACAGTTTACAATATCTAAACAGTGTTGAAACCTTTGAAGAAATAGTGTGTTAAAATATACAGTCCACATCCTTGGAGATGCCTGCAGAATCCGGATTGTGATGGGTGCCAACCAAACCTGACCTCTCCTGATATTCTCCCAGCATCTATTATTTGTACGCGACACAGACTTTGCAACTCCCGAATGAAATTGAGAAATTTCTACCCACGGAGCAAGTTTACGTAAGAAGTATCTCACTTGATGTCTAGCAACTTGATCCGAAGAGAACGGCGCCCGAGAAAACTTGCGTCTATAATTATTGTTAACCTCATCAAGTATCGGCCAAGCGTGACATTTCAAAGCAGAACCTCACGTCATTTCTGTAACAGCTGTTGCGTGGGTGGGGAAACTCTGTCTCCCGTTATTTGTAGTTACCCCTGACTACAAAGGAGACCTTTTCAAAGAAAGTTCCTGAGAAGCGAATGAGTGACTAGAATATATAATTAATCTATTATAAATAAATGTCATCACATAAAGGATGCTTTTTTTAGAGATATAGAACTTTAAAATTAAATAAAAATCGTGGTAATAGGCACGGTATTAGCTTTACTGGAAAAATAATTTTATACCATTAGTGTTTAAATATGATTTCGCGCATTTTTTTACCACTTTTTGGAGTAGTATCAGCAATAACGTGACGAATGTTGGCTTCCAAGTCGTCTATCGTCCCCGGTTTGTCCCCGTAGACTAGCGACTTAACATATTCTCACAAAAAATCTAAAGGTGCTCAATCACACGATTTTGGAGGCCAATTTATAGGTCCATTACGCAAAATTATGCGCTCATCGAATCCTATGTGCACGAGCTGGATCTTCTAAGCTCGTAAACCAAGGTTTTTTCGCAAAATCTTCCATAAAGTGGATGGACACAGGTCCAATTGCAGCAACAGCTTCTTCGGTGCGCACTGTACGACGTCTCTGCGGATGCGTATTATCAATTAGAGTATGCGTGGTATGAAAACGATCCACGGTTATTCAAATTACTTGCTCGGATGGAGGATTATGTTGACTGTTCACGCGCTTTTATAATTCCATAGTTAGGCCTGATATACAATTTTGAATACATGTGTTCATTTTGTGTAGATTTAAAAACAGAAAACAAAAGCGAAGCTGCTTCTGGGAAGAGAGTTATTGTGATTCGGACGGACTTTTACGGCGGCGATAATAAAAACATTTAGTATTATATTTTTTCGGATTATCGATTGTGTGAAGATTTTCGGTGGCTGACCAGCATATTTAAAGACCATCAGACTACAAGGAGAGCGACATCGGCGTCAACCAGCACAGATTCACAAAGGTTTGTGTCATTTGAATTTACATAGATTATTCATCATTACCAATAGAAAACCCAGAACTAGCTATCGAAGTATTTACGGCAACATATTTGGTCCTTCGAGTCGGATCGTTTGAGGCAGCGGTCAAATCCGCTAAAACTCATACTCGGCGCGTGCTTGGCGAGACTCGGCTCACTTTTAAGGAGCTCACCACGTTCTTTACCAAGGTGGAAGCGGTGATGAACTCACGACCGTTGTGCTCTCTGAGTACGGATTCCTCGGATCTCGAAATATTGACTCCGGGACATTTTTTTTCCCACTTCCCACTTACCTCACCCTGATGGTTTACAAGCAATTTCAATTTAATCTTAAAAATTTTCTGCTAAACACCCTATATTTGTTAGATATATAGATAAGTAAACCTAAATTCGAACTGTAAATCAGGATCAAAATGAATTATGCAATCTCTCGGAAGAAAGTAGGAAAGGTGGTACAGGATGAGGTCGGTGAGGAGATAAGTATCACAAGTTCACCCACAGCACACAAACAACAAAAAATACATGATCAAAACACAATATCACAAATAAAGTGCTGGTGCACTGGAGCTGAAAGGTCCACACCGCGAATGCTATCGCTGTAAAGACGAACATGAGGAAATGTATGGATGGGAATTTGGATGCGAAATGTGTCAATAACAGTGGTCGCGTCTGAATCGAAAAAACAAGCCAAAAAGTCGTGAAACATGTTTGAATACGTGTAGCTTTAATTTTTAATTTATTTTCAAACTAAGCTATATGCTTGTGCTATGAAAATAGAACTAACTTGATCGCCTCTTGGAACGAAGCTCGAACCCCCGACCACAAGACCAACTAGCTACTCTGTAATTGTTGTTCCGTCCACGATATGCGTCCAAGTTACTTTCTTGATACTTGACCTAACAAATTAGATTCATTTGATACAAAAGTCTCATTGTGATCGTTTGTTAAGATTAACCAGTCAGCATCTTCTTACATTAAACCTTTTTCACCCGTGAACATTACCCTTTACCTTTTTACATTACCTTTTTCACCCGCGTAGAAAAATGTGAAAATTGTTAGGAGTAAAGTCTGCACCATACGGTAGGTGACCGAGAACCTCCCACCCAAATCTGCCTAAGACCTTTCTGGACAGTTTGGGGCACAATTGGTTAAATGAACCGGCGGTGGACAATCACAACAGCGGGACTTTAAAGTTCGTTTAAAGTATTTTAAGTATGTCCAAATCTTTGTAGGATTTTATCGCCTGGGGGATTGTTATCAAAATATAGATGTCTCACAGAGACAGAGATACATGAGAATGAATATCAAATTTTATACACAGCATAGTTGGTAATAAATAATTAAAATGTTCCAACATGATAACATATATACAACTTCCAAAAATTTGATAGATGTCGTAGCATGAGTAAATAGGTGAACGTTACATTTTGTAAAGTGATCAATTAAGACAGCCGCTGACAGGTCGTAAGCCTTGTAATACCCATATAAAATACTACTCTTGACTCACTGCTGTGATTGTGATTGATATTCGATAATATCAGTGATTGAAAACTGCGACTGTGATCACAGTTTCATTACTAATACGCGTGCGCCGCACAATATTACAATGCACGAAATAAATAAATAAAATATAATTTTTCCCGTTATATTATTCAAATTTCATTTGTGTAAAAAATATTCTAGCGTGTATAATTAATATATTTCTAACAAAGAAAATGAATGCCCTTAATGTGAGTTTATTTTTCGGGTCAAATTCTCAGCATTACAATTCGTAAAACGTTTTGGCAGAATCTACTAGATGACGCTTATCGCGAATTATAACGTCATTCCTTCATGAGTATTTTCGTTCCATATTCACATTCGCCGAATCACGATACACAACCAAATATAAATTAAATTAAATATTAAAACACGAATCACGATATTCCCAGATATTCAATCACTGTTAGTGTTTGTAACTCAAAGATATCAGTGATTGAAATTGTGTAATAAAATATTTTCTTAAATTAATCTAAAAGATCTATTCTTTCTGCATTCTCTCGTAGATATATAAAAATCTAGATGTGAGATAGGGTGGCATAATTTTTATTTATTTATCTATATATAAGTATAAGAATATTTATAATATTAACATTGTACTATTCCTGTCTCACTAAAGTAACTTGTGTTTGACTATAACAGACTTCATCCGATTAATAGTATAAACATAATTGGTTTCTTGTTTGATATCTGAGATTCCGTAAAAACAAAGTAGATGGCTTTCAAATAATGGAACGATAAATGTCGTTTGTGACATACATTTATTTGTGTAAGTACATATTCATTTTGAACGAAAATAATGCACTGTGCATTTCCCCCCCATTCCCTTCTTCTCCCAGCACGCCGCCGATCAGTTTACCTAAACGATTACAATATTACTAATTTGAGACTCCGCGTCTATACAGTGTCGGAACTCGTCGTCGTCTGAAGAAGCCTTAGACGAAATAGTGAAGAAAAATACAGTCCACATTTTGGAGATGTCTGCAGAATCTTGATTATGGTGAGTGCCTATTCCTTCCGTATTCTGAATTCTTTCGGCATCTATACTTATAAGCAACAGATGTATTAATGTGAAAAGTGTAACATATAGGTTAGAAAATTTTTCGTCTATTCAATGTATTGGTGTGGCATAATCGAATAATGCACATTCCTCGGATTGCAAGAGATCCAGGTTCGAATCCCGGTAGCAATAACAATATTTATCGATAAAATTGATTTTATATGTAAATCTTACTAATTAACACATTTAATTAGTATTTAAAACATCACAGACCGTCTGTTCTGAATAAATACAACTTCACAATAAGAATGTGTTCTTCCTAATAATTTCTATACTATTCACATATTTTCATCATCTTCCATGATCGTTCAGAACTTCTACCATCTTCTATCCTTCACTTTTCTTGGCACCCTGTAGATCTTAGGACTCACCAGAGAAGTGCTCGTTGTCTTTTCCACTCGGTCGGTCCAACGTATGAAAGATCTCGTCTTCCGCTATTTTCCCTTCTCGCAAGATGTCTAAAAAATTGAAGAATTCGTTCGAAGGACAATGGTTGACAGAATGTCCTTGACGGTTAGTTCCTGCAGAGTGGAGACATTATATTATATAGTATCACCAGCACCACATCTCAAAAGTATCAATTCATCTTCTTTCTCTTACCGTTCACGATTTCATAGCATATTAAAAATAGAATAGAAATACCGGGCTCTTTCCATATTTTGACATGTCTGTACACAGAACTTTTCGGCATACCTTTGAGTCGTTTGATTTCTGGCTCGCAGCTACCATCGTCGGTAATTATGGACCCGAGATAATTGAAGTCCTTGACAATAATTCCAAGGTTTGGGAGGGGATCTGTCCACATTTTTTAGGCACTTTCAACTTAAATAACCTTCTTTAATCCGACATACTACCATATACTTATCATTTGCGCACCTTGTTACTTCGATTGGCACCACCGGGTTTCCTGGTTTATAAAATGTGTGGTATATGTGAGTGTATAAGTATTGCCCCCCTTTTTTCGGAACGCTAAGAAGACGGTAACCGACAAGCGTCATTCTTATTACAGTCCAAATAAACCACCAGTACGCGCTTCGGTAGGTCAAAATCTAAAGAAGACCCAGCTAAAAGAACAACATAGGACCAGAAAATCAAAAAGGTTAGTGCAGTTCATATATCATATGTGTGCTTATTGTTAATCGGAAACCTGGGAACCAGCTATCGAAGGCATTTACAAAAACACTTACACTGATAATGTGTTCAGGTGTTTACGTAATACAGTAAGAAATAACATAGTCTGATGGATTTCACAAAATATTAGCGCTGGGAACAGTTCGGATCAGTTAGATTAGATAATGTCGTGAATGCAGAATGTGCATATGAATGTCCATGAATATACAAGTATGTAGCTCAAGGGCTACGGTGGGTATTCAATTATACCAGATATGAGCACGCGTAGTTAGGTTGAATTATCCACGAGTATCCTAAGGTTATGTTGGTTAAGCTAAATTAGATAATTCAAGAAATGCAATAATTTATTTAAATTTTACACATTTGTGTAATTGGAAATAGTTATTAAATTAACACAATACTGTCATGGTTATGTATACGTTATGTTATGTTACATAATATAAAATGATTTCTATCATATAACCTACCTTTTCCCCCCTCCCTTTTTCGTTTTTCCACATCCCTTCCTTCCACAACCTTTTTTCTGAATGTTGTCTATGATTTTGGACTAGTTCAGTTAACTGTTAAATTGACAAATTTGTATCTTCCCGCCGTGAACTGTGAAGTTGACGTCCTGCGATCTAGTTCGTGAGACTTTGCGAATTGTCGTCTTGCTGTGTGAGGTTGACAGTTGAACTGTTCAACTAGCTATTGGCCATAGTGCGTATTGTCCGCACTTCGCGCTATCAATAAAGTGTGTGTTCTAGAATGCTTCACACAACAAAGTACGTGTTTCTGAAGCCAAAAGACTCGTGGCCACAGCGAAGTAAAATCCAAACAATGTAGCACTTCAGGAATGTCGTGTTCTTTCTGGTGTCTGGTTGATCATTGAGCTCTCCATTTCTATCCTGTTGTTATGAGATCATCTTGGGTCAGCCAAAGATTGCACTAACAAATGTATTACGTCTATTTTTGACATTTTTAATGTAGTTTGGTATTATTTTTTATATTCAAATTTACAAATATCGTGTAGGTACTGATTTCACAAATAAGTTATTTTTCTATACTCCGGAACACGAAAGTTCATATTTAAATATTTGAACGTGCGAATGTTTTTGCATTTCGAATACGTCAATTTAGAAAATGATATAAATTTCCAAAGCATAAAACTGGCCATATTTTAAATACGTAGACGAAAAGACGTAGAACTCTTGACTATACGGTCTATTCTCGGGTTTCTACAAAAAAATATTTTTTCCTATAGAATTGAGTGCTCTGATTTCAAAAAACATTATCCGGTCGCAAGTATTTAAAATGTTATTACACTTTAAAGTTTAAAAATTTCACCAGAAATTTTGACATATGAAACGCTTTAACTGAAGAATTTGTTCAAAATCACCGAAATTATCTCGATATTTACCCCCGTAGGTCGTTTGATTTCTGGTTCTTAGCTACTGTCGTCAGAGACCCAAGATAATTAAACTCTTTGACAATTTCAAGGTTTGGAAAGATATCTGTCCGGTAAAATTAATTAGTTCAGACAAATCATAGATATCTTATAAAGACGAAGCTATTATATTATATAGAAAATGTGGAAGTACGGGTATTACAGAGCTTACGACCTGTCCTTATCACTTTACACTAATTAACGTTCACGCAATCAATCTCCACGTCTATAAATTTTTTGGTAGTTATATATATTTATATGTTACTATATAGAAACATTTCAAGTACAACTTCGCTGTGGCCATCTATGGTTTGAAATTTGATATTCATTTCCCTGAAAGAGCATAGATGTCACTAATGAGAATTTTATTTTTTTTTAAATATGAAAGCTATATACTGATATATGACGAATGAATGAATGGAAATATACAGAAAAATAATATAACTTTCATATTTCTAAAAAATAAGATTCTTATTAATGACATTTATTCTCTTTCAGGCGAATAATATCAAATTTCATACCATAGATGGCCACAGTGATGTTGTACTTGAAATGTTTCTACGTGTTAACAAATATATAACTTTCAATAATTTTATAGATGTGGAAGTTGATTGTGAGTAGAATTGGTGAACGTTACTTTATGTAAAGTGATTACTTAAGTCAGCCGAAGACAGGTAATATACATATTTCCGTAATTCTCAAATAATATAATATAAATAGCTTCGTCTCTATGAGATATCCATAATTTTTCTTAATCACCTGCGATAGTCCATGATAACTGGCGACATGTAGTATTCATGGATGCATGCATCAGATTAGATTATATTGAGTCGGGTTAAAGAGAAAAGGACAGTCTCACCAGTGAGTCCTCGATGGCCCTTGTTCCGGCGGCCGACGGACGGCGAGGCGAGGCAGAGGGCCGGGCCGCCCTTGCAGGGGGGCGGGGAGCTGGCCAGCGGGCCGCCCGAGCTCCACACGGCCTCCACCATGGAGTCGATGCTGGACGAGCGAGGCAGGCGACCCCCGCCGTTGTGAGCGTCGCGTCTAGAACATAACAATACAACACTGATTGATTCAGAATCACTACTTTCAGATATCGGAATAGGATCAAAACCATATCGATCACAAATTCACCTCGTCAAATTTTTTCCTGTTTTATCTGCTGAAGATTGCTGATGACCTTCTCATGACATTGCTGAAAGTGATTTTCAGAAAAGTAGCAAACCATCGCTCAAGCCGGTTCTCTCTTCTCGGCACTACAACTTACATTTTCCACTCAGCTCAATCGCGTTCAGTTTATAAGTAAAATCAAACTATTGTCAGTTGATTCTAAATATATCTGCCCGTCTGTCATTCTCTTACATGAATAATTAACTTTATTAAATCGATCTTCGAATGGGAACCGGGTATAAAAGAGAAGTTTAAGAACTTCTGATAGCATTCTCATCACCAGTGGCGTGCAGTAGGCACAAACTTAAGTTATACTATTATCGACGAATTTATCTAAATGTACAACAGGTAAGTATATAAAAATGATTTATTTTTATTTTTGAACATTTCCACCAATTTAATTAAAAAATATATTTGTAAATTTACTACTTTAAAAATAGCAAGTTCTTTTATTGCTCGGTACCGTACCCTGCTTTCGATTTGACTTAAAATATTTTCTATTATTTTGTCCTTCGGACAACACATTTAAAATGTTTCATCAGAAGTGTTCAAAAACATTTAATTAAATAAATAGCTTTACAAATTAGCATTAGAAACTCATAACATAAATAATTGTATTTTGACAATTAATTTAATATAAATAATAATCTAACTTAATAATAGCCTGAAAAATGCAAATTCGCTCGCTAGACAGATAATTATAATCTATAAATTTTATCTACGCAAACACCGAAACATAGAATCATAGGTTGGAACACAAACACAACTGTCGAGTAAAACAAATACGTAGAAATGTCATTAATCTTTTTCAAAAACAGCAAACTTAAGCACAAATTGTTTGAAAAATGTTTAGTGTGTATGTAACACATGTTAGTTCAGTATAATTATTATAAGGATTATAAAAACAATTTAGATTCATTCAAGATCGAAGTGATGGTAAATTAGTGCAAATCTACCCACGATGCACTGGAGCTCGGTGTTGAGGAGCAAGCATTGATGCACTATGCAGAGGCCCTTTTGATCCGGATGGATGTGGAGACCACGCCGACATACACTTTCTTGTGAGGTCGGCAACGCAGGGAAGATGAACTTATTCCTTTCTTCTTAACGTCGCCAACAAGTTGAAAGGCATGATGAAACCTCCAGACCTAAATCATTTCGAATGGCAGATGATTACGGGGCATGGACAATTTCGGAGTAAACTGTTTGAGTTTAGACTTGTGGATACCTCGTGGTGTACATGTGAGAGAGTGGAACAGACGCCTGTCCATATTTAGTGGACTTTGAGATACTTGGAGATGCACGTGAACGTATGATTGGTGGTTTGTCTGGACTTAGACACCGCCCGCCCATAAATGCGACCTAATTAGTAAAAGGACAAATCTTGTTTTATATATGGAATTTATTCGAGTATGGGTGATTTTTTGGAGCTTCTTAGGTAGATACTTAAGCCGACCTGCATAGGTGGGACTCCTACTCGCCTACCTCTCACTTTCCATACCTCGTGTTTTGCAACTCCGTTAGTCTATCCGTGTAAGTGTGAATCAATCCATTTTGGATCTTACCCGCAATGGATCCCTGACTATCTGCCTTGAACTATTTCACCTTAATTTTCCATCTGTATATAAATCTATATTCTATGGATTTATGTTATATGATTTTTATGAATAAAGACAAGACTTAAGGGACGCTGGAGGGTCTAAATTTTAAAATCTTTACCACAATTGCTAATAACCATATTGACTTCCTTCTCTTTTTTCGTTTTGCTTACACTTAAATATGTTATTGAATTAAAGTCACGTAATTTTTAGCCACTTTGATGAGTGGACCGACAAGGAAGCCCTAGCTTCTAAACCGGTCCCGGGAAAGGGTGGGTCCCCCTTGTTGTCCAGTTGTTCTTTTACCAAAAGGTCGGCGCGTGTACCAGCACTGTTCCAACTCTAACATACTTAGTTTCGGACTTAAATTAAAATAATTAACCGTATTGGTTAATAATTAACCAATACGGTTGTATAAGTCATTAAACTCAGTGTAAACTTGGAAGGTAATAAACACGAGATAAAACTGAGGTACGAAGTCTCTTTCAATTCACCTGTTATGACGCGCATGCCTTTCGCTTTTTGATAGCGGTAGTAAAAATGCTGGAGTCATTCCTTACCTAGACCCGTATTCCGTAAGCAAACCGCTAAATTTTAGCGTCCGTTAAAATTTTTTAGCGGCAGAGTCGTCGATTTCGTATTCCGTAACTGACGTTTCTGCTAAAAATTTATCAGCTCCCGCTAAAATCGCGGGAATATGGTGCCTTTAAATTTTTAGCGGCCGCTATTTCCACGTGAACTGTCAAAAATGACACGTAAAAATGTCGCCTTTCGATAATCATATTACGAAAAATATATTAAATTGCGATGATTAAGGAAGATTCGCGAAAAGAATAATGTAATTGTTATCATACCCAATGATAATTTTAGGTTATTTTCTCATTGAAAACTAAACTAAACTAAACTAAAGACTAACCTAACTTAGCATCACACCACTTCTCTATAGTGGTAGGTGACGAAGATAAAATATCACACATTTCTGTATCACACTTATCGCTTCTAACAGGATCGTTCTCCAGGAGGAAGCGAGGACAGATATATTGCAACCAATATTGCACACCAATGATTTGGGATACCCAATTGAGGAAACAGAATCAGAACAAAACTCAGATAATGAAAATCACAGGATAATACAAATTACAATATTTATCAAAATAATTAGTGGCTTGTGAGAGACTAACTAAGAAGGAATGTTTTATTTGTATATTTTAATTAACCTTCTCAAATAATTTTAGGATGCAGGATCATGTGTATAATTTTGGTAAAATGTTATGAACAAGGTGCGTATATTTAAAGATTATAAATAAAAACTTGTTGCTAAAATACAATAATCCCTAAAAATCAATAATGCAAGCATTTGTCGAAAGAACGTATATAAATATCGTAAATATATCGAAACAACAGTCTCCCGCGACGGCGCACAGAGCGCGCTGCCGAATTCGAGAGAACTTGTAGCTGATTTCGTGCTGGATTTTTAGCGGTCCGTTAGAATATATGTGTTTAACGCGATTGATAAAATGATCGATAGGGAATACGAAATTTCAGATTTCAAATTAGCGGACCGTTAAAATCATATTTTTTTAGCCGCCGTTAAAATTAACGAAAGATACCTGTTCCATGGTAGATATCCTGACAGCATCCACCATACCCCGTTATTGATTTTCTGTGATTAGCCACAATTTTGGTCTTATCTAAAATTCATTTTTCAGCCAAAAAGTTCGATGTACCATTGCAAAGAACTGCGTTTACTTTTCAACATTATTTTCTCATACAAAGATGACGTAGTCGCTTCTTGGCGTAAAATGACGTCACCAGTATGGAACTTTCGAGACCCGTAAAGCTAAGAAAAACTTCATTTTCTCATTAGTGCTAATGAAGGCAAACAATGTTCCCGAAATCTGCACATTAGATGTCGCCAGAAGTAAGTAATTTGAAAGGAAACTTTATATGTTTATGCCGCGATAAAATCCTTGTCGTGTTGTCTTGTACCTACGTTTGGAACAAAGTTGCCAGGAATGTAATCATTACGAAGTTTAGTCCTTAAACGACAAGTCACATAAATCTCGAGTATTATGAAAATGTCGACTGAGATGTACCCAATAGACGCAACCTTCAAATCTAATAAAAATAAGAACATATTTTTGACTAAATATCAAATATCTCACAGAGACGAAGCTAGAAGGTGAAGTCTACTTCATCCCACACAATAAACTACGAGAATTAATTGTGTATTATGTTTATAATATATTCACCTCTGTTAGAACAAAAAAATGTATGTCATCTAATAAATAAATAAACCTCCATATTTATCAAATTTTTAAAAATTCTATAATGTTATTAGATGGATTCGCTTCCAGTACCACTACAACATCGCCATCTATCGACCAAATTTGATCATTCATTTTTCTTTGCAACAGCATATTATATGTCAACTCAATGAGAATCTAATTTTTGTTGAAAATTATTTAAAGCAATATTCTTTATCTGTAAAATGTTTTTAACACATTATACTAGAATACCCCTGAAAAATCAATATTTTTCAATTTTCACATATTTTTATTTTATAAGTAAAACCTTAATGTCATATTAATGTAATATAAGTAGAAGAATTAATGGGAAATTTATACATTTCATTGAAGAGAACTGTCAAATCACTTTGACAGTGTATATATATAATATGTTGGGTTGGGTATGAAGTTTTTGTGGTTTTGTTCAATTATTGATTATAAAATATTTTTTTTTATCAAAAATAACAATATTTCAATCAATTACTGTGCTAACATTAGAAATACCACCAGATTACCAAGGCTCTTTCCTTTGTACTCTAGAGTTGCTCTAAAGTGAAACTCAGTAAATATGTGCATCAATTCTCGTTTATTGCAATAATATATTCACAGTACTTTACAATTATGTAACTCATATATATATAATACTATTGCGAAGGAACGATGGAAAAGAGGCCCGTTTCCCCAGTGAGGGCCACTTGTAACCCATGACCCCCACTACTCATCTGACACACACATACACAAGTGACAGTTCTCACAATTATGTATTCTCCATTATTGTTCAGGACTTTATCCTATCTTTCAACTAATTTGTCGATTTTCTATCGAAATAGTTATTGAGCCAATTTATGAGGTCATCTTCGTTGTTGAACGTAACATCACGCATTTCATTGGAGAGCGACCGAATAAGGTGATAATCTGATGGAACGAGGTCGGGACTGTAAGGTAGATGTTTTCTGAAAGTACATTTTTTCAAAATAGTAAAAAATAAATTTAAATTGATTTCAATTTTATATGGGTACCTAGATAATAATTATAATCATTTAATTTTCTTGACTTTTTACTTGACATTGAATATATTACAAAGTGTTTAGTTTGTGACTACTTTTCATTAATATGAAAGATGATCCAATTCAGAAAGTGTAACGCTCAGATAGTGAAAGATAGCGAAAATTAAGAGTTCGATTCAGTAATGACCGACTGCGTAGGGAAAAAAGTTGACAAAATAGTAAATCGTCGCGAGAAAAAAAGATGGGAACAAACTCGTACTGGACGTGCAGCTGGTGTTATCAAAACGCCAACCGAGAATGGTTGGGTTAGGTTAGGTCCCGTCATAGGTCCGGTCATAGGAATGACGGGGTTGTGTAAGGACTCACCTATCAATCGTATAGGGCCCAAACCAAAGCGACCAATCAGTAGATGCAATAAGACAATATGCACCAGAGATGGATATTGCCCAAGCAGCTAGTAATCACTCTTCCGCAGACCGTCCTCTCATAGACAACTCCATTCAACAGCATCTCGAACGAACCACTCCAGAATTCAACGCGAATTTAGCTATATAATTCATCAAATCAATAAAGTAAGTAAGTGCTCTTTCATCTCTACACCCTGCTATAGCTACGACAACACACACCCTACACTGCGACTTGCAAACAATACGCGTGAGACTAGAAAATGTTAAGAGCTTCTTCTGTCTCACGTTCGTTACAATTGTTAGAATAATCACCACTAAAACGGTTGGTGAACGTCTTGGCGTTCTTCATAGGAGAACACACGGACGCAATAGTAAGGTCGAAGGGTGAGAGATCTATCTCCAACAGATGCACCAAATTCGCAACACTACCCAAGCCAAAATAAGGCCCGAGATCGGCATCTAAAAAACCGCCTTGCTTAGACATGAATACATCGACCTAACAGGAGAGAATAACAAAACCTGAAACTCACCACGCACCAGGTATAACCACAAATTTAACGAACACATTTATAACAATTTATATCCTTTCAAGCCTCCCGGTAACGTGCTGCAATGATGGATACCGCCCCATCTCCCACCGGCGCAGCATCAGTTTATCTTCCCGCGGAAGCGGCGCGCTGTAACCGTGAGAAATGGCCACACAACCCCTAAATGCCAAGTGTAGCGGCGCGCGTAAGGGTTTATCAAAAATGTGCGCCGCACAATGAAAAGGGGGTGTTGAAGGAGATGGATTCTAAAATTATTTTTGATCGATCTAATTCATCGTGTGTCGTGTCGCTCCAACGGGACGCCAAACAAAAAATAAATGGCTAGTACACACCTGTGACATAATTTCTTAACGAATATTTATTAAAATATTACGGTGTCTACAGGTCTACTAGAAACGCAAATGATAAAGGTCGAAATATAATATACAGGGTGGCTCAAAAAAAATGAGAACATCTCGTAAAACATGAGTTATTTCAAAACATAATATAATTAATTATAATTCTGAATGTTATTTTTTTTGCACAATATTTATCTAATCATAAATTATCAAAACACCCCATATTGCATAATCTAGTGGGTTTAAATCTGGCCTGTTCGGTGGCCACATGCCTGGCTCGATGAAATTAATTTCACGGCGAAGAAAGTTGATTGTATTTCTGGCTGTGTGAGATGGAGCATCTTCCTGCTTTAATGTCCAGTTATGCTGTAATGTCTAGCTATACTCCAAGCATTGTTTTGAAATTCTTTGGTTATTTTCCTAGCTCCCCAACGTTTTTCAATTGGCAAATTTTTGATCAGAATACGGTCTTCTGTAGTGATTTTTGTCATTCTAGGCAACAATTTGAAAAAACCAATAATAAACAATGGGAAAATTAATAATCAAAGATGGCGACCGGAAATTGTCGAAATGAAACGTAATATAGGTAAATATATAAGTAAGTAAATTAGTAAACTATTTGAGCTATTGTTGATATACTTAAACTAATTTTGATGTAATTATATCACATTTTACGAAATGTTCTCACTAATTTTGGGCCACTCTGTATATAGAGAAGAATATAACCACTGGTTTATCATTGACGCCGACTAATTTTATTACTAAAATTTCCAAATTTAATAAAATAGATTAATTTATTTAATTCTAGCGTCTCCTATCGAATTTGAATCAAAGATATTTGAGATTCTCCGTAATATAAAGTATTATTTAAAAAAAATGAAGAGTAGATGCAACAATTTGAGATATTATAAAATATATGTTTGAAATTTGTAGAAAGTGTACTCGATCGCTATAGCGAAATAGAAAAACACGCTTTCCCAGATAAGACGAGGTCCAGAATTGAATCCCGATACCAACTAAATATTTTTTCGATAGTTAGATTTTTTTCTGTATATATTTCTAATTGATTAATTTACTTTTGTTTAATTTTGCAATTTGACTGGGTTTTTTTTATTGACATATAGTATTTGTTCCAGATTCGTAAACCGCATTTTGGCGCGTCTTGCCAATCAGCCGCGACCCATATTATTGAGACCTATTCGCGTCCTAATTTACACCCATAATCTTTCTTCACGCTTGTCTTATCAGTGTAAATAGTGAACTTGACGTCAGCAAATGTCAACGTGACCGATACTTGTTCGAGCGCGACATCGCGATAGCATTAGCGGTGTGGATTTGTTCAGCTCCAGTGCACCAGCACCATATTGTTTATGATCATATGATTTGTGTGCACAGTGATTTATTTCTTGTATGCCGCGGGTGAAGTTGTGATATCGCCGTCTTCAATCGGAAGCGGAGATCTGCCCGTCCGCGTGCCGTTTGTGTGATTTTCGGCGACGACTGCGGGAGTGACTGAGGCATCATACACAAAGTAAGACGAGCAGCCTTTCAGATTCCCGATTTCCCGAGATTCACTGGTTCTTCGACTGGAATCCCTACCCATCATCGACCCTTATATCTAGATTTCCTTATTTCCTTCCTTTACCTCCCTACCCCCTTCGGCGATTCCGATTAACGACCGGAATCGTTGTAATCTAGTCCGCGGGACGCGCGACCCCGAGATCGCGCAATTCGTTCGTTAAATCCTATCGACGCAGAACACTTGTGTGTGTGTGTGTGTGTGAGTATTACCGCCCTTTTTTCGGAAACCTAAGAGGGCGGTAACCGATAGACGTCATTCCTATTACAGTTCAAATAAATCTAAAGAAGACAATCCAGCTAGAAGAACAACAAGATCGGACCAGAAAGACAGCAAAATTAAAAAGGTTGTGCGGTTCGTATATCATGTGTGCTTATTGTTAATCGGAAACCTGGGAACCAGCTATCGAAGGCATTTACATAAACATGAGTATAAGTCCCAAATAAATGGTAAATAATTTTTGGTGTTTAGATTTCTTTACTTCGGACACTTTCCAGTATTCCAGACCACTAATTCAGATCTATAAACAGCACATTATGACAGTACAAGGTTCAAAGATTACAAACTCTGTATGTTACACTTTATTCGCAATGTATACTATATAAATTATAGGTCGTAAAAGTTACTCGCAAAAGTTTGAAGTTAAATTCAAATGGTTGAGAAACGGAGAAGCGCTGAAGATCTTGGGATGTACTATGGTTGGCAGTTTTAATCTCTTCAAGCTTCCAAAGAGAAAGATGGTGACCCTGAGTTCTAGCGACAAAACCGACGGTGGTAGATGTGGATAATTTATATTGATTTTTCTAGATAATGTCTGCTTTGAGGCCAATATTGTCTACTGCACTACCACGACCGGAATTTTCATAAAACCTATTATTCCGTGTTGAAAATACGATCAATATCAAAAAAGTGAAGTGGTCTATTGAACCAATTGTCTTAAATTATTACTAAATTTATTTTCCGACTCTCGTAGCCTTGACTGAGATTATAATTATAATTTAATATTTTCATAGAAAGCAATCACTTTGTGATTTGACATATTATATTAAATAAAATAATAATCACTTTGTATGAAACCACGAAATTATTGTATTTCTCCATCCCTTAATGTTTCGTCTATCTGTATATGTATTCTGTCTCTCTCTTTCGCCTATAATTTTATATCTTGTCTCCCTTGATGTTCTATTTAACTATTTTTTTTTTTTTTATTTATTTAAAATTTTTACAATTTTTTTATAATATGAGTTATTAATTAAGTAGTGTACATTATTAAAATTACATCTTTTTTATTCGCTTACCTCTCCAAAAAAATACACTAATATATTCTATCTCCCTCTTTATGTATATATATATATGCACCATTTATGTACTTATGATTTGTTTCAAATACGTCCTGATGAAGCTTGAGATAAGCGAAACCGGTTGATGTATAATAAATTTTATGGTTTCATACAAAGTGATTATTATTTTATTTAATATTACAATATGACTTCAAATATTTCAATAAAAAGATCGAGCGGTTTGTCTCTTGGCTAAATGTGCAACATCATACGTTGACACGTTACTGACATCATTACAGAAAATGTAGTAATACTAATTTTTATCATGTCACAAGACACAAATTGCTACCCTCCCCTAGAAGTGAATAGATCTCGTGGAAGGTCGATAACAAGATTCCTTGCACATGCAGAGCCCACCTGTGGACTGCACAAGAAGTGCCATGGGCCAAAATAAATGACGACAGATCATCCACACCTTAATCCGCAATGTCCAACTGCAGTTCCATGATTACGATTTCCCTCACTAAGAGTAAGACAAAGAAGCATCCCTATTATTAGAAGCGTATCTGAAGAAAATTGTAGTCTTTTATTTCAACAAAAAAAACCGGATAACGGAAAATTCATAAAAATAATAGATTCTAGGAGACCTACGTTAATTTACATGGAATTATGTATTACATGATATGTAAATCTTAATTTATCTAGAACTGAAAGCAGGTATTTAATCTATTTTCAGATATTTTATTAACCGTGCTAGGACAGGCTGACCTCTATATATAAAAGTGTGAGGTCCGAGTAGTAGTATCGACATGGGAAGTGTTAGATATGTGTGTATGTATGCAGAGAATGTCAACGCGCTCTTACTACTCCGACGCGAATTAAGTAACTTGTGCATTGCATTATATTATAAACTGATTGTCACATGACAGAAGAGTTTGATTGCTGATCCACAATAACGATTTGTCAGGAGACAAATCAAAAAATTTCATTAGCAGCCGGTATCATAACAAAATGTTACACTTTTTCGAATTAATACATCTATCTAGTTTTACAGAATCTCAAATACCTTTGAGTAAACCGATAGCGGACGCCAAAATTATCAATTCATTTTTATTAAATTTTGGACACATTGATACAACTTACATCATATATATTCGAATCCCTGTAGCGCAACAACAATATTTTTCGATAAAATCGATTTTATATGTATATCTTTATAATGAATACATTTTAATTAGTATTTAAAACATCACAGACCTAAGTTCTGAACAACTTCACAATAAAAATGTGTTCTTAATTAAAAGATTTTTGTCTATAATATAGTTGGAGACAAAATGTGTAAGTAGTTAGGTTAGCGCAAATCACAAATTAGTTTAATTTTACTTTCTACACACATCAAGCAACTGCTTTGTTATTTTTAGTTTAAAATTAATTAATTCAATTCTAAAAGATAGACGATAATGTATTAGGACAAGCTGACCCCTATTTCAAAATAGATGCCAATTCTGCTAAGGAATAACGAAATTTGAAAATTCATTTTTACTTCCAGCGCGAACGTTTACAATTCAGATTGATATACACGTGAAACATTCGCGGAGAGTGTCACATTTTTCGTGACGTGAAGGACGTATTTTATCTCCGTCCTTGGAGCGAGGGCCTCTTTATCCCCCAACAAAAAAGGTGTTTTATCGTTGGATCCTTTTAGCTCGAGGGTGTGTAAAAGTAAGGCTGTCTAAACTTTTTACGGAAATTACAACTTTCTGTGTAAATTACGTGCTTTGAAAAATGTGAAACGTTTGTATGTCCCCGACTTAGATATTTTTACGATAATAATTCAAACAATACAAAAACTGACAAATCACATTTATTCAAAAAATGTATGTCGAGTCCCGGTTTGCGACATGTGATTTCAAGTGGCCTTTAGGTACGTGGAATGATAATAGGAATGTGCATTGCGGGCGTCACTTGGAGATTCAAACCTTGTCTTGCTCCTAGACCAGCATGGTATTTTTTTATTTATTTGACATTTTAATTTTTTTTTATATAACATGAATTAAGTATTTAACATTATTAAAATTACATGGTTTTTTTTTCGCTTATCTCTCCAAAAAAGAGACTAGCTCTTGTTCTTGGAGAAGGAGTTATCATTTTATATATTTTATTTATTATCTATTTATGTACTTCTGAAGTGTTCTGTAATATTGTTTATTTTCTAGTTGTGTGTTTCTGAAGCGTTAATTTTTTTTTTCTCTTGTTGACATGTTTGTTTAACACTTTTTTAATTTATTTTTCAACCTTCAAGCGGTCGCGCGGTCTTTTTAAAACACAAACTAAATATTTTGGCTACCATTTATTCAATAATTACTAACCGTAAACTCAAAATTATACAATCAACATTTGGTGAAGTCAAATAATAAGTTACATTTACGTAATAGCTTTTATCTTCTTTAGAGTTTCTAATTGTTACATATGAATAAATTCCATGTCAGATATTGTCACGTTGGTATTCAATCTTTCAAGTTGCAATTTTGACAACTGTCCACATTCACACAGCAAGAGAGATAGGTAGGTCGGTCGGTGCTGCCGTGCGTCAAATTAGTTCGGGCAGAGATGCTGGGCGCTTATCGATCGTACACGATCAAGGTAGAGGGTAAGCATAATATCTTCAGGATGCTAGTGCACGTCTGCATATTATTACAGTGACTGATTGCATTGCACTCTCTTCCGATGCAGAAATACAATTTCCTTTCCTGAGAGGCGCCCGGTAAATCTGTAGATTGACGTCACTGGGCAGCCGAGATGTGCGATGACATTATGTTCCCGTTTGGGGATGGAGCAATGGGATATTCTGTCAATCGGTCATCGGGAACACCTGGCGTGACGGCCACGATCCTGCATTTCGGATGATCGGAACTATGAGCGCCGCGCACGGGACTTTAAGGTTATGTGACCATTATTATTTATTCGTCAGAATCAAAGGGAATGACTGATTATCACCATGAAGGGTGAATTAACTTTGTAGTCAAGATTTGGATGCTTTACAAATCGCCCTTCGTACGATCGCCAGGATTGGTGCATATTTGGTTGACTTCGGATCCGAGAGGCTTGTCGCAGTGGACCTATTCAAATGTGCTTTAGTGTGATTCTTGTGTTCATTGTTTATATTGGGGGCACTCATTGCCCGAATGGAGAGGTTACTTGTAATCAGAAAATCCTTTTATGTTATGTTAGCATTAATTCCTAGTCCGAACTACACTACAAATTGACCACAGGTGAAAGAAAGGTCGTCGCCCGAAAGTAAGTGCCTAGGACTCTATTTCCACCCGAACCTACATATCTCATACAACCACTGTCTAGCCAGTGACGGTGCATTAGCATCCGATCCGCAGAAGCCAGACAGCATCGTAACAATATACAAGGCAGATTAGCCCAGAAAACTGAACACAAATGATTTTGCACGGCCGTGAAATATTAGGTATCGCATAACTTTGAATACGGAAATAATAATAAAAATTGATCTTGTATGCTCTATTAACGAGAATAAATTAAATGATTATGTTATTTGAAGGCATTGTATGCAGCCTTCAATAATTGAATTCTCTACCCTAGAGAGGTTTTCTTCATCAACACTACATCTTAATCTCATTTACCAATTGTCGTTTTGTAGTTTTACCATTTCGTAGACTTTTCTTTTTAGGTATCCCCAAAGATAAAAGTCAAGTGAAGTAATAAGTAAGTGAGGTCATTAAGTTGGTGTTCCTCGTCGAATCTCTCTCTCTCTCTCTATTTGTCGTACAGCCAGTCTCTTAAGAATCCACCACAATGTGCTGAAGTATTATCTAATTAAATCGAGCTATTTCATCACGGATTTAAGGTTACGCCTTCAAGTACCTCTGGCAGTACATTTTTTGAGAAGTTGACCGATTACTTAATGTAACATAGAGTATGATTACTAGTAAAATTTGTCATGAAAACTGCGTTAGAAAATTTCAAAATAATCTATAATCTTTACGAAATTAAAAAAATGTTGTCGGCACCAAGTATCGACCCCACCACCGCTCATGACCCCTTTAGACTGTGGTATCAAATCGAATCAGTATTCATGTTAATATATATATATATAATATTTCGTTTCATATTTCAAAGAACCAGCGGTCTCGAGGACTGAAATCCTTGAAAACGGTGGTCTCACTGTTCACTCACGGCATACAAATGATAACACAAAACAGTGCTCCACCGCACTGGAGGTAATTGTTCACACCGCGAATGGTATCGCGATGTCCAGATCAAACAAATAATATTGATCAAGTAGGATATGGGAGGAAAGGAATTTTTCGTACCAGAAAAACATATTCTATAATATGACATACGTATGTCACATACGTGTTATTAAGTATGAAAGTTTTGTTAGAACGTACTGTCTATATAATATTTAATACATTCTAAATCGAGACATACAACATTATGTACTTAACATGGAGCCTTCTAATTAAAGTAACACTGAATTACCAGTTTAAACATGTATTTCAAAACTATCCTGAACGTCGCATGTTTGATGTTTTAATTTAAATAATTTATTTCATGATATATATAATATGAGACCAAACTTGGGCCCTCTCGAGACTCGAGTCCCAGGATGCTACGCCCAACACAACCCGGAAAATTAAACGCTCCCTCCTCCCTTATCATTTCTGTCCTTGAGAAGATCATCTCCGTTTTTCTTCCACCCCCAACCATTATTTAACTACTTATGCTTAAACCATTTTATCCATTGTTTCTTACCCCTTTATTCGTTCTCAACACTTTTTTAATATTCTCAACTCTTCCTCTAATTCAAATACTTAAGCACAAATATCAAAGCAAAAAGGCCATATTGCAAATTTATTTTGGTTAATTGCATATTAATGAGTAGCGTTATTATAAAAATTAAGCTGGACCCCCTAAATAAATATTTTATTATATATTTTTATTTTATTTATTTGACATTTTAAATTTTTTTTATATATGAATTAGTATTATACATTTTTAAAATTACATATTTTATTTTTTCGCTTACCTCTTCAAAAAAGAGACTAGCTCATGTGCTTGGAGAGGGAGTTACTCTATAATAATTTTATATAGAGAGTTATACATTTATAGTTTATAATTATTTATTGTCTATTTGTGCGCTTCTGAAGTGTTCTATAATATTATTTATTTTCTAATTATATGCTTCTGAAGTGTTATTTTAATTTCTTTCTAAGCTCTTTTATTTATTTAATTTGTGTAGGGAGGCTATTGAAATTTTTTATCCCTAAGTATATAAAATTTTACTGATAGTGTTTGGTGTTACATTTAGAGATTTTAAAGTTATAAGATATAAGAATATTAGTACTGCGTAATTTGTATAATAAATAATAAGAACAAAATTAGAATCTTGTCCCACAAAATATTATGTAATAGGTGGACCGGAAAAAGAATGTCGTTTTTTAAATGAAACAATTTGATTTGATAAAAATATGTATTTATCAAAACTTGGTTCAATTTTTTAATCCTACTTTCGTAAAATTCAGTTGGTTTTGAGGCAAAATACTCAGATATGCCCATCATTACGTTCTCATAATTTCTATATTATTTGCCATTCAAAAAGTGTTACGTTGACCGTAACAAATGATAATCAGAAGGAGCATAGTCCGGTGAATATGGTGGGTGACGTATTCTTCTTCTTCTTTTAAACAGGTAATCCACCCTTCAAGAGTGATTTGTGCCATTAAACAAGTTAAAACATTATTTCATAGAAAGCATATTATAGATTAGGGAATATTATGCTACAAGTTAATATCATTGTCGTTCAAGAAATTTGCTATCATATAGCTCAAATGTGGCGAGTTAATGGAGAGAAGATGACACAAGTTAACCGGGAGTTGAAAATTACCACTGACAAGATTATTGTAAAAAAAACCTGTGATCCGCAATGGACAGGCAAAAAAGACATGGTCAAGGGTCAACAAATGTGAGGCCACCCGGCAATGCCCAATTCTCATTCTAGAGATATTTGATATTGTTCTTTTAGATACCTTCCTGTTGGAGAACCAAGGGATGCGGGGAATAGACCTTTGGATTATTTTAAGCCGATTACCCTTGGGATTGTTTGGATCCATCCATTGTGCAGACCAGATAGAACTCGTACGTTTTTTATCATATTAAGTCTGTCATACATCGGGATATGGAATTGATGGGGAACAACTCCGGAAAGAGTAGCCTTCTTGGCCAGTTTATCAGCACATTCATTTCCTTGAATTCCTTTATGTGCAGGAATCCAAACGAACGACACCTGTTTATTGTTGCTGTTGGTGACGTATAGTGTTGTAGAAATTAATTCCAATAGCTCTGTGCACGCGTTTATCCGCTCACCTGGATTCTCTTCACGTAACTCGTGCAGTATCCATTTTCCTTGTCTCCGAGTTCTTGAATCGTTGATGTTGTTATTTGTTCAATCAGATCAGCTAAAATGTCATCATCCACTTTAACTGATCTTCCACTTCCAGAATTATTTTTTAAATTAAAATTTTCGGATCTAAGCTGTTCAAACCACCTCAAACCTTTACGAACATCCAAAATATCCCCCAGTATATCACAAATATTTTTTGGAGCACTTGTTGTGGTCTCTTTCTTCGAGAAATGGTAAAGCATAATATTTCGAAGAAATTCCTCATTCGTCAAAAAGCAATCCATTGAAAATGTGATTGTCAAATTTCATATTTAAAAGTTTCAAATCACTTTAGGTATATGAATAGTCAATGAAACGACCCAAAACACGTTGTTAAAGATTGGCTGACGACGCACAGCTGACCATTGAAGAGCGATAAGAATAAAAACGACATTTTTTTCTGGTGCACCATTACTTTCAAAGGGGTTTATATGTACGTCCATTTAAAAAATGGTCGCTTGGATTTACAGACAAATAGTGGGTAATGCTGCTATATACATCAATAATATTTTCAAGTCTTTTTGCAATTATATATTATGAAAAACGATTTTTTAACTCTTCCATTTCTTGCATTAACGCTGTGAAAGGTATCCATAATCGCAAATATTTGTGTTTCCAACGGATTATAGAACGCTAACTTATTGCCTCTTTCTGACGTGGGTCACAATCCATTATATTGGCTGCATTGGCATAGTATTTCATAATACCCTCACTTGTATTTGTTAAACCTTAACCTATTTCTTCAATATTACCAAAATTACTTTGGGCTTCATTTTATATAAATAATTAGACAAAATACTTTGTTTAAACCACTATTTATTCATTATTCAACATGTTTCGATACCTGCGGTATCTTCTTCAGGAAACAAAGTATACGGAAATTAAAAACATAAGCATAGACAAAAACAAAACTATAAAGTGGTAAATAAGTAAGAACTAATATGAAAAAAATTAATTAATTTGACTATTTGCAAAGGAGGATTTGGTTATTTATAATATTTAGCTTGTTATTAACACTTTTTCTTATTTATAAAATTTATAATTTATTTAACTGTAAACTTGTTAGTATTAATAGAATAGTTTATTTCCAAAACGTGATTGGAAAATTCTGAATAGTATACATTGTTTCCTGAAGAATATACCATACATTCCACGTGGTTTAAATCAAGTATTTTGTCTAATTTCTGATTACTTCACATAATCTATCTATTCGCGATATTTAAAGTACCGCTGTTTTGTAATCTGCCGGTTCGTTTAACCAATTGTCCCCAAAACTACCCAGAAAAACCTTTGACAGATTTGGATGGAAGATTTTTAATCATCTACCGTATAGTTCGGACTTAACTTCTGACGATTTTAACCCTTTTCTTAAGATTAAAGAGAGAGCATTGAAGTATAGTTAACGACTACAAAGAGATCAGTAATTTTTTCTACCTGATATCTCTCAAGAAATGTAGGGTACGAAGTTGAATTGTCGATGTTAAAATTTGTTTGAACCACTCGATCTCCTGAAACGTAAAATATCAATTGGTGGAATACGACCCTTAGAAGGAAAGAAAGGTTCATGCCAGACGTCTTTGAGATGTGGTGTTAGCGTCGCTTGTTACATACACCGTAGTCTGCGAAACGAATGAATGTTTCTTTCTTCAGAAACTCAGGCATAATAAAAGACTCTCTACAACGTGCAATAAAATTATTGTTCCGTACAGGAAACAAGAATGTAGACAAGGGTGGTTCCTCGATTTCAGCTTCTCTCAACCGGCGACGATGATGATAATTATAAGGTCGAAAGAAATGAAATACAAAGGATGTTCAATATAAGCACACTTCGGCGCAAAATCAAAAATGGCCTCCCGCATGCAGAACACTGTTTTTTTTCAAATTCATAACAATACATATAGACATATTTGCAAATATCTACACGGTAACAGACCATCGCTGTACGTTTTACTAAGAAGTATTTGTTTTCCTAATATCTATCTCACGGATTTTTTGGCGCCACATCGATGATTACACATTTAAATTATTGACACGTGTCGTATCGCATCAATTAATTGGTGCCTTCTCGACGAGTAATTCTATGCGATACAATTATTATTTCATACTTTAGACGTGTTGCTATAAGAAATGCGGAGAGCCTGAAGAAATTGGTGATCACCTGCAACGTACGAAGAGCGGAGGTCGATCTTCAATAAGATGGACATACCAAGATCTAAACGTGACCGTAGCCTCACAACATGTTGCACTGAACATGGCCCGAGATTGCGAAAAGTGGAGGCGAGCGTTTCGCGCTGAGGAAGTAGAATGATGATAAAAGGACTATGATATTCAGTAACGAGCACATCGACCAAGGTACAGTAAGAGTATCTGACTGAAAAACGTTTTCTAGATGATGATGAACTGCTACCTGCAGTTAACAATTGCTTAAATGGACTAGCGGTGGACGACTACAACAACGGGACAGATATGATAAATGCTTAAAATGTAAGAGATGAGTATGTGAAGAAATAGATTATGATAAAGGGTCTTAAAATATATTAAATTTGTAATAGAATTAGGGGGTGTGGTAACCAGGAGGAGAGGGTAGGTTGTATTTATTTTTCGTTAGGTTCTAAAGAGGAAATGATGGGATAGGATCCCGTGGACTGTATCGATTAAAAATATGTTTTAGTTGACACAACTCGAATTGGATTCAAAGAGGAATAATGGCAGATTGGACGTCAATTTTCACCACTCTTCACAATCTCTTCCTACGTCGGCGAAATCTCTAAGTAATTAGTTAGCCAGAGAGGGAAAGATATATTAAAGTTTATAGACGGAATGCAGAGGGAATCTTCAACTTGCATCAACAGAACCATGTAAAATTAAGTTTAGAAAGGTCAAAGGGAGTCAAAGACTGTGTAGAGAACAGACAGATAGATTTTATATACTGTGTATTATTATTTTTAAACTAAGATAAGCCTCAAATATGACTAACTAAGTAAGCGAGCGAGCGCCTTATCGGTAGACGACACACGACCGAGATATTTTTGGTATTTTCCTTTGTATGAAAAGGTTAGGTACCTCCGATTCCATTAGGATAAGGAATCATATTTCAGAGGGTCCCTTGGGTAAATATTCATCCCTCCCTGAGGTATTGTCTTCAAGTTATTGAGACTCAGGCTATACCCACACACCCACACGGCCTTCAGAGTATTATTAGATCAACACATGAGACGACAGCCTAACACTTTAAAGTAGCATTTGACTGGTAAACAAAATTCACCATTTAGATATCAGGCTTCTGATGTGAATACCCGTTGGTGAAACAAAATATTAATATTAGTGTGTGGCATCCAGGATAGTGACAATGGAAACGCTGATACGTGTGAGGGTGAAGTAAGTGGGAGAGGTATTATTCGGCATGCGTGATTTGCTGATTAGCCAGTCACAATGAGTCACTGGTCGGGAGCGCATCACACGTTCGCGGTTGAGCAATAATTAAAATGCGGTGATTCATTTTTCTACTTACTTTTATATTCGACGAGTAAGTGATGGGCCGAGAACGCAACTTATCTGGTGTTGGGTTCAAAAGTTCAGACAAGAAGGGACAATGGTTAACCAAATTCCTCCGGGACCATCATAACGTCAGAACATATGGCTCAAGTTTGACGTGATATTACGCGCAATCCGCGTAAATCGATAAGGAAGATTGCAACCTTTACTGGAATAAAAAAATCAACAGTGCACATTATTTTGAAAAAGAAACTACAGTTTCACCCATACAAACTGCAAATCATGCAGTTTCTCAACAAAAATAACTATTCTTCACGTGAAACCTTAGCGAGAACGATGCTGGAATGTTTTGGAATAGCACGAACGCTTGGAAACATATTGCTTACTAACGAAGCACATTTTCTTATCGATGACTATGTTAATAAATAGAACATGAGATACTGGTACCCAGACAACTTAAGGGAATGCTATCAAAAACATTTGCATTCTTCAAAAATGACAGTGTGGTATGCAATTTCTGCCCGAAGGATAATTGGACCTTATTTTTTTAACCAGCAAAAGACAGTTACAGCTGACGTGTATTGCCGAATGATCGACAAGTTTTAGGTACCGCAACTGTAGCTGTTTCCCAGGTTCAACAACATAACACAATTTCAGCAAGACGGGGCTACTCTACACACAGCTAGAATTTCAATGGAGAAGCTGAGGAGAATTTTTCCCAATAAATTAATCAGCAAGGATCTTACATTGTGCGACTTTTTTTTTGAGGATACAAGATGAATTCAGGCCCTAAAAGAAAATATCCGGGGTAAAGTTGCTGCCAGTAAACCGACGCTTTGCTCTCTTGTGTTCGCAAAGTTAAGAGTCCGATTGCAAGAGTGTCTTGAGAGCATTTAGACGATATTGTTTATAAAACGTAAAATTCCATTTTGTGTAAATAAAATATGAGAATAACATTGTAGTTTTTTTTATTTATTTAATGTTAAACTTGAAAATTTTCCGCTGGACACCCTTTATAAACATTTGAGCGCACGCCGGCTTAAAAAATTAATATTGGAGTAATTCGTGACGAAAATTTTACCAAATGACCAGGTCATACTTTTAATCATGGTGACTCTTTTTTTTCATTACCTATAAATGTAACATGTAGCGCCTAATTCCAAAACCCCCTAAAACAACTTTATGTGTTTTTGAGTTATTGATGTATATTTTGAAACCAAATGTACATAATGTTTGTTTTTACATAAGCACTTTTTAAAGAAACAATTCAGTAAAGTATAATTTTTTTTCTATATACATCAACTGTATATATAACAATGAAAGTGAAAATGAACTGTTATTATTTTAGGGGGAATACTCTGTCTGCTTTGGGGTATTTTGGAACTAACTCTGATTTTGAACATGAAATATCAATGGGTGTAAGTGGCTTTTGCGAAAAACAATGTGTTGTACATGGAGCTGACCAAAATATCTACAAAACTGCATATTATCCTAATTATCCCAAATATGTTTTAAGGAGTTTTGAATTTAGGCGCTACACGTGTTAAAAATCTGTCGTTTCATGTCCATGTAGGTAGGAAAAAAGTTTATTTGTGAATTCACTACCTTCACGTACCTAAAAATTTTAATTAAAAAAAATTATACATTCTTAGTACCTACCTAAATGTTTTTATTTTCCAAGGCAAGAGTGCTGTTAAAGAATTTTTTTTGACTAAGTACAGAGTGAATATTATGTTCCAGGCCGATGTTGTTTTTGAATAACTAAAAATGTAACATATTTTTTAGTATGGTTATAATGCATTGATTATTTGATATATTACAATTATGACATTGCCAAGTGGTTTCCTCTTGCAGCGGTACAAATTTGTGCTCCTTTAACCATATTTTATATAACATTCTCGAACACTTAAAATCACCAAATCCGGTTGAAATCACATGTTTTGCAGGCCTGATCGATTTAATTCGGCCACAAAGAAGTTTTCCAACATGTGACGATGCGATCACCATTAATGGTGAACTTGCCGTTATTTAATAAATTGTAATTAACTATTTTCTACGACTACTAAATGAGAACTGACAAATATCTGCCAATCAAAATCGACCTGATATACCGAAGAGAATTAATGTTGTATATATTCACGTATTATATACTTAATCCATGTGGTACCGTATGAACGTGGCAAAGATAGAACTTTGCATGTGTATACAAAATTATTTTAATTAACCGGGTCCATATGAACGTGCGCGTTAGAGCGTATACAGGGTCCTGGTGTTATTTTTAAGACGTCATGAACTTAAACGCATCTGTTCATAACAATATATTATTTACTACGTTCACGTGTTCTTCATTAATTATTCTCGTCATCAGATTTGCCGCACGACGGCATCAAGTGATTTTTCAGCATGTTAATGTCCGTCCGCGTACTACAAACATTACAAAAGTGGCGTTCAGGGACTCAATTGGAAGCTCATTCCACATCTGTCCCATTCTTCTAATTTTGGTGCGTCAGATTTTTATCTTTTTTATGCAACAGTCTCAAAATCCTCAAAATGAAGATGTTGAATAAAAAAACTACCAGAACGTTGGAAATCAATCAATTATTGACACAAAGCAGGAGCATTTTGTTTATTTAAAAAAAAAAACATTTTAAATAGAACTAAAATAAAAAAACAATATTTGTCAACTTTAGGCATTGCTACTCAGAATACCTATTTAACTTGCTGTGTGACGCGTGTAAGTGACGTATGAACATTTATCTCGTGTGTCAAAAATATATAGTCTCACAATTCCTTTGTGAATTATTTCTGTATTGTTTGAATATTTATCTATGGCGAACGCAGTTCAACTGGCGGTCTGCGACAGATTTATCATGGCTCTGAACCAAAATCCAATTTGTACCATTTAAATTAGATTCTTTCATATAATAATTCACCGTGAAGCTGAAAATAAAACAAACCATACCGTGACAATGAAGTGAAAACAATAGATGCGCAACTTATATATTCCAATTTTGAAACACATTCTATGTAAATTATTTTAATTTTCACAACGAAACTTTGTACTACACACACACGTTAAGTTATTTTTACTACTAGTTAATTAATTAAATTCTATTAAGTTTTTTAGCGTTTGACTTGGTTGCCTCATGCATACATTCAATTCGCGGTTTACCAAATTTTAATCTGCCTATCTCCTTCCCTTTCTTTCCTCGCTTATCCATAAGCACAAGGAAGAAATAAGATGTCGCAGTAATTAAAGTCTTACAACTGCAGCAAGTTCAGTACTCTTCGAACTTTATAACTACCATTGTTTTCCTCCGCTTTACTCCGCTAAAGCTTATTAATTAATCTTACCTTAATTCCGCTTCTACATAATAGTCCTTTTTCGCGAGTGTTAGTATGCACGCCGTGACGCATGTACTCGTGGTGAAGTGGAATCTATCAATGAATCAATGAACCCGGAAAATCAAAAATAAGTGCCTTTCTTTCTTCCTCATATTTCCTCATAGGTCTTCTCATACAAGCTCGCTGATTATTGAGGCTTCTAACAGAACCATCGTAGAGTAGATACTCTACCTACTACTATACTAGATACTATAGTAGATACTATAGACCAGGTGATGGTTCACCTGGTCATGCCAAATCTTCCATAGACGTTCTCTACTTCTGGTGCCATCAATACTTGCGTCATATATCTTCCTTACCATTCTCTCCTCATTCATCCATTCCATACAACAAACTACCTATTCTGATAGTGATCCTTTCTTAATCTTACTTACTTACATTCTTTCCTTATTCATTCATTCTTTACTCTGTCATAAATGGATCTGCTGCATATACGCCTAAGCGATCTCATTTCCACTGCATTCAGTCTACTTTCGTTACACCTTCCATACATCCGTGTCAGTACCAGAACTCCATTGTGTACTCCTAGTCTTGCCTCAGTTGAGAAGCTCCCGTTAAATATAACTCCATTCAAAGCGCCATTCACTCTGTTCCCTGCAGTTACCCTCCCTCCTATGAAATAAAGTATTTTGCACGATGTCTTGCTTTCCTCTTTCTCGAATACCATCACTTTCGACTTGTTGACATTAATAATAAGGTTGCTTTCCTCGCATACATCGTACATTGCACTCACTAGACTCTGTAATTCTTGTTCATTATTCGCCATTAGTGCTGCATCATCGGCCTACAATAAACAGCATACAATCAAATCGCCCATTTTTGCTCCTACATTCATACATTCCAGTTCGAAAAATTAAGCTAAAATCCGTCATTAATTGTGTTTTCAATGTATTCGGAGAACAATATTCTAAGCAAAGAATTTACTTACTAACTAAGGAGAAAAGAAAGGGATAGCAACTGTGGGCAAACATTTGCGGTGTTGTCCGAACACCACCGGGCTTAAATGATGATATATAAAACTCAGATTAGTAGAAAATATCATTGTATATCTATTAAGTTATATCTGTTAAGTATATTCAATAGTTTTTATCACTTAAAGTTATAGATAGGAAATATTTTTTACTGTACCGAAGGCCAAAATCGACAATGTGCCGGCTCTTAGTTAAGCTCTCTAAAGCATTACCACCTTCTTGGACACTCTCTTTGCTGATAGTGTAAAGGCCTGTAAACCTTTAGATCATAAATAAAATTAAATTGTAAAATTTGGCTCAAGAAACCCTTCGTTTAAAAGTATACCCTGATCTCAATGGGTCGCTGGTACCCTGGCTGATCCGAGATTATGATGCTGTGATCATTGTTTAGAAGGGGATTAAGCTTCCAGTCATTATTTTGCGACAAGAGCCGTTCTCCTTGTCTATAGCGGATTCACAGAGTCGAACAGTACAAAAATAAACAATGAAATAGAAGAAAAATAATTCGGACTATCATTTTTGTTCAGATATTTTAGTATTCTATTTGAGGAAATACAGTGAGGAAAAGAGTTTAATAATTCAGTAAAATGTGAAGATGCGCCTGGCCAAATTTTTATTTTATTTTTTATCTTTGAGAAACAAACAGTGTAACAATAATAACTGATAGCATAATATATACAAATAACACCAGTGAAGTTTCTTCGGAATTAAATAACTAGTACACCAGAAAATAAAAAATCGTATACTCAAACAAAGTGATAAACAAAAACACTTTTACATTACAATAAACCTGCACATAATAAACTTAAAAATAGTACATCTTAAAAAAAATAACTGGAAAAAGAAACAAAAGAGTGTTTTTGAACTGAACATACAAAGTGGAAAGGGTAAGGAGGGGAGGGAAATGGGATGTAATATATACAATTTAGGTTAATAATTATTGAAAAGTTGGCGTTGTTTAATTTTAAAGGGAAGCAATTTATCGTTGAAGTTATTAGAAGAATTTACGGCATTATATTTTGACGTAAAACAGATCACAAAACAATTTTTTTATGTAATTAGTTCTGCCAAAATTTGGATAAAAAATAAAATGCCCGGCCGGCCTGCTACGTCACGGTGCTAGATTAAAGTTTATTTGATAGATGCCTTTTTTCCGAGTCCAGCTTACCACAAGTATAAGATATCAAGGGCGACTTGAGGTAGTAAAATGAGTGTTTACCTCCAATTTGCGAGGTCAAGTGGGCATATCTGTCGAAGAGATGATGGTTTGTAGGGAAAGAAGGCTCTGAAGAGACACAGGCTGATGAAAATGATGTGTGTCTCACTCCAACTCTCACTACTCCATCCCCTCTTCATTTCAAATCTATTTATGGATCAGTACGATTTTTCCGTCTTGACGAAGATACAGTGGTGTCGAAATCGATTACCAAAAACATCAATTGTAAAACAAAAAAATAACAATTATTACGTTTCTTTAATTTCATCAAAAGTATCTTTAGTTTCATCAAAAGTATCTTTAGTTTCATCAAAAGTATCTTTAGTTTCATCGAAAGTATAATTACATTTTTTGTCCCTAATTTCTTAAAATAAAATCAAAATCTGCCCACACATAGTGGCATGTAACGAAACACATATTTGAGTAAATTATTTTCGTAGAAAGCAATCACTTTGTGGTTTGACATATTAGATTAAATGAAACACAATTACATTGTATAAAACCACGAATCTTGCTTAGCTCAAGCTTCGTCAGGGCGTATTTAAAACTAACAATAAATACAAAGAGAGACAGAATACATATACATTTAGACAAAACAATAAGGGAGGAGAAAGTACAATTTAATATCTATCAACATTGTACTTTCCCCTTCCTTGATGTTCTGTCTAAATGTATATGTATTCTGTCTCTGTCTTTCGCATGTAATTTTATATTCTGTCTCCCTTTTTATATATATATATTGTAACGTTATAAATTTTAGATACAAAAAAAAATAACGATAGTACCTAAATAAAACTAAGATCTCCATGGTTAGTAAATTTTATGGGCAGATTACCTATTACCACTTTCAGAGTTGGTCGCTAAAGCGACAGGATACGTATCAGATCGGTGCGAAGTAGCGCCACTTGGCATTCGCGTGTCGCGCTGGAAGTACACGCTCTGCGGGAGGCGTGGCCGTTCCGCGTGTTTCGAAATTTATTTTCTTGGAGATGGAACCTGAACAGAATCCAGGAGCAAATACGACGCCAAATTGGCCTTGGAACGTCGCGCTCAAGATAACGATGAAGGATAATAACGGTTTTTTTAGTCAATCTCATAACGCACTCATTTCTTCTATTGTATGAATTCTAATTGTATGAAAAATGTATATTGTTGCAGGAAATAATTGAAATTTCAAATTTTATTTTCTTTCTCCCATCTTACTTTTCAAATCTTTGCTTATTATTTTTAACGCTTCATTAAAATTCTTCCTGCCTTGTGATCTTCTTACTGAAGACATGGATTTTTCACATCAAATCACAGTTCATCCCAACATCCGTCGACATTATCTCAAAATGGTCCACCTTGGAGAAGTGCATGTGCCGATGGTGGAAGGAGTACCTGACTGAAATTGCCAGGCTCTCAGATACCTCGGCAGATGCTGCTCCCAGGACACCACGAGACGAGAGACGGATGCGGGAAGATGCCGTGTTTGCCATGCGTATTAGAATAGTGACGCTGGTCGTCGCACCATTATTGTCGCAGTCGTCACATTTAAGTAGATTCGTACCTACAATTTTTCTTGAGTTTAATTTTGTTAATAGTATTTATGGTCCAATTGTCATTTGAATAAATTCGAATAATATTTATTGACTTTTTATTCTGAAATATCACATCTCAAATCTCATTTTATTTTTTCCCAGTGATGATTAAGATGGATCTTCACACCATGGTAGGTAGCATCTGATAAAGAAAAACTCATTACTCGTGTTCTCCGTTGTAGCTAGTCGGTGGAGGGGCTGCCGTGGCCAACACCTCACAATGGCACACAACCCCACAATTACATATATATATATATATATAAGTGCATTCTTATTGTATTTATTATTAATTTTAAATATGCCCTAACGAAGCCAGTTGACGATTAACAAAATTCGTGGTTTATTTTATTAATATACTGTATTCATGACCTCAAATGAATATACTGTATATAATGAATAATATACTGTATTCATGACATACAAAGTGATTGTGTTTTATTTTATCAATATACTGTATTCATGACCTCGAGGATTAGGTCTCAATTATTTGACATGTCTAAGTGAATTTGATCAAAGTCTCCGAGACCGATATGATAATGTGAATACCGCGTTCCGTTTAAATGAGCTCCAATCAAATTCCTGGCGTTCAGTCCTGCACACGAATCGCTCTTCATCGGGTGGCAAGATGAGAAACGCGTCATGTCTCATTAATACTACCATTAATATTTTGCCGTCGGAGCTAATTCTACCACAGATACAAGTATCAATGGACCAAATTCAAGATCATCTTCAAGAGAACTAAATTTCAGCGAAGTGGCTCATTTTTTCAATATTCGAATCAAATAATCTTTCTGATTTTAAATTTCTTCATATCCTTTAACCTTTTCGGGTCGGGGGCGAGACTCTTCTACCGCTCTCTGTCTTGCGTTACATTGTCCTCCAATTACTTGATTATAATGAATTAAAAAATAACACCTGTTCCGTATTCGTCATTATTTTTTGATAGATGAACACATAATTTTTATACATATATTTATACGAAGAAAAAAAAATGTTGTTAAAATTATGTAGTATTATTTTTTATTTTATTTTTTTGTTCTGTCACTAAGTCTATTCGTACACATTATTCCTGAAGCCCGACTGGTTTGTTTTGGATTCGTTAAATTCGTTGAGATTTGGAGAGGAGGTATTCTCGTGTGATCATTTCTTTTGAATCACTAGTTCAATATATACAGGAGCGTGCAGTGCATACAAGCAAAAAATCTGTGCATTACCAAAAATTCTGGGAAATAAATATAAATTAAATAATCTATGATACGAATCGTGAACGTATATTTACGGATTTATTATAATTAACACTATATATGTACCAGTAGATACTTTAAACTTTAAAAACTATCACGACAACCCACCGCTGTAGACGTAGCGCTAGTAGCAACAATGCATCGATTGTAGCTATTCACATCACTATCTTCTATTTTTAAGCTAGTGTATTATTCAAGTCATACAATTGGCTATTTATTGAATTCAAAATTCATTTCTGTCGATCCGTTTTGTATGGAGTCTTTTCATGTGCTGTTTTTTAACAGAATAATATTTGAAAGATTTACAACTATATGCAAATCATTAAAGTGTCTACTTCCTCTTCTACTAATTCGCAAATTTTACTATCTTACTGTTTTTAACGTGTGGATTTCGTGGTCGTTCTTTGCGTTCGAGGTGCAATAGTCTAGCCACACACTCTGCGATCATAATCAAACGAACATATGAGCGAGTGTGTGATTATTAGGAAAAACAGCACTCACACCACGACACCAGAAGGGTGAATCAGAAGATTAATTTGCCATATGTTCTCACAAATTTTAAACATCAAACCACACAAAACACTATTTCAAAACCGCACGCTCTCCACCCTATACACAGGATATTTAACCTTTCTTCTCCAATGATGTAAACCGAGTTAACATCGTCTCTAATTATGCGAATATCTCTGTAAATATACTAAATACAGAGTTCGCATTTTAGGTATTCATCCGTAATATATTTATGTATTGGATAAAATAATTATATATAATAAATATTCTCTATATCCAACAACCAAAAATGCTTTTTCGAAGAATCTGATGCGAATTTGTCAATACGTGCATGTGTACGTGCGGAGAGGTGCGGTCGGCCCAGTGCGCGGGGCGCGGGGTGCCGGATGCCGATCGTCACTTTAGTGGCGGAGCATGCGCTGGCCGAGTTAGACGTATTTTATGCATGTATATATATATATATTTATTATTTTAATGATTAATATAAGTAATAAATGTATAATATTCATATTTATCAGACGTAAAAATCGTTACAGCACCAGCACCATCTTTATTGTATCAACTCACCTCTCCCAGCTGAGCCTCCTGACGCCCCCGTCCTCCGGAGGAGGAGTAGGCTGCGCGGGTGGACCCTTGGACCCCGGGGTCTGGGCCAGCAGGCGGGCCAGGCGGTACAGCGGCGGGGCCGTGGGCGTCGGCGTCGGGGCGGCTATCCCGGTGCCACCGGACATGGACATGCGGTATGCGCGCGCCGCGACCACATGAGGTGCGGGAACCCTGAGGAAAATAAAAACAACCTTTATATATTTATAAATGTTCTGAATAATTACAACTTCACAATAAGAATGTGTTCTCCTAATAATAAAGTTGTATCAATGTGTCCAAAATTTAATAAAAACGAATTGATAATTCTGGCGTCTACTATCAGATTACTCAAAGGTATTTGAGATTCCGTAAAAATAAGATAGATGGCTCTTTCAAATAATGGAACGATTAAATGTATTAATATCAAAAAAGGTAACATATAGGTTCGAAAATTTGTCGCTATAAATATAATAAAGAGATCCAGATTCGAATCCCGATGGTGCAACAACAATATTTTTCGATAAAATTGATTTTATATGTATATCTTTGTAATTAACATATTTAATTTATATAATAAATGTTGCAGGTCAGCTCACAAGACAACTTATAGAAGGAGTGCAGTTTCCACTCCCAAGAGGGAAAAGACGTACACGTGTATCTGAGTCAAGCCACGCGGTCGGAGAACAGGTCTACGAGATTTATCTTAGGCAGCAAACGTTGTATTAGAAGTTAAAAATTTATTTTTAGAAATATCAATTTAGTATAGAGCGAAAATTAGCAAATTTTACAAGAGGAATGAATAAGAAAGTTAAGTGATTGAAATAATTTCGGCGATTGAGTGAAATGGTTGAAATAATACACTTTGGTGCTGTTCAAGGTATGAGTAATAGTCTCGGTGACAATTAACTATTTATTTCATTAAGATACAATTGATATACAAGACGAATCACTAATAAGGAGACGAACGGTAGCGCTCCAAAAGAAACCGCGCTCCGAGTGTGATCACTATTCATATCCGCACATACACACGCATTCACACATACACATGTCCCGCGCGGGGGGTGAAGCTTACATACACACACATAGATCGGTACAATCCAATGACATAACAATTATATTTAATGGAAAGATATGGAAGTATGGGTAACCTGTCTTCGGCTGGCTTAAGTAATCACTTTATACACCATATTAACATATATACAACTTCCAAAGATTTGATAGATATGGAGACTGATTAATGGTTGAGAATGGTGAACGTTATATCACTTAAGCCAGCTGAAGAGAACTCGTGTAATTACCCATACTTCCATATCTTTCCATTAAATATAATAAAAAATAGGTTCCACTTTATGAGATTTCTGTTATTTGTTTAATAACAGTGTCTTTGCAGGTGAAAATCCAGTAATTATATATTCTTGGAACATATTCAAATATTGCATATCAAATTTGAAACCATATTTCTTAACAGTACTTCTTATAATACGTATATCTGTCGTATAAAGTTCAAATTTTAAAAGACTTATGACTAGAATACATTTTATCATTAATTGTTGAATTGAGATTCAGAGTTTGACTTTAGAGATGTCATAAATGACGTACAGAAAGCTATTAACTATTAAATAAAAATGCTAAATGAGTCAACCCTGATGAAAGGTCTCGACCGAAACTCTTCTTCCTCTCTCTGCTCTCTTCTCCCTGACAACCTCACGTCTGGACCTACCACCTTTCCTAAACACCAGTAAGGGATAACAGGAGAATGAAGCAGATGCCGGGTAAAGTAATGGAGAAAGAGGTTGCCGTCTTCAACTGCCTTTATAAACCTCATGGTCGCATTTTGTCTCTCACAGTAGGCGCAGGCTAATAATAACAATGAGGACCGGAAGCCTCCTCATACAATTATTTAATTCCGTGTGTTTATTTAATAACACAACACAACTCGTTTTACACAATACATGTTTTCGACACGGTATCGCATGCCAGTACCTAAATAAGCTAAATATGACAAATCCTGCTTTCGACACGGCACTGCAAGCCAGTACGTAATCACAACACATCAGTCCTGCAATGGAATAGGCAGAAAAATAAAATATACATGGCAGATTAGCTCAGAAAACTGTACACAGAAGATTCTGAACAGCCGTGAAAACCAATGAACATATTTAATTTTACTACATGGCTTTTTAGATGTATTTATTTTTATTAAATTATAATTTCTATTGAATTTTCAATTCAGATATTCTTATCATATATGAATTCGCACAAATATGTTAATTAGTTTAATGTTTACTTAAATTGTGAAGATACACATATTCTACGTTTTTCTTCAGCGTGGGAATGTTCAGATGTTACCAAACCCTATACACATATTTGAATAGAATTGAACATGAATAGAAACGTAAACGTCTATTAGGGTGACCTCATATTCATCGATATATTCGTTCTGCCTGAGGAAAGGACAATAAAATCAAACAGTTTGGTTTTCTTTGAAAACCCACTATTTATTTGTTTTTCTGTTTCATTATTTCAAAGTTTACACACCTTTCAGTTGCGTTTCCATAACGGTTGAAAAACGAAGAAAAGCAATTTTCTCTTCACATAAAATACAAATGAAATGCTTAATTTAATATCGCACTATTGAGAGGATACTGGTCATTACCATGTGTCATTACTGGTCATTGGTGTGAGTATTGCCGCCCTTTTTCGGAAAGCTAAGAATACGGTAACCGACAGGGGTCATTCTCATTACATTCAATTGAAGAAAAAGACAATATCAAGTATCTTGGAATCATAATAGATAACAATCCCAAATGGAAAGAACATATTACTAATCTCACAAATAAAATAAGGAAAACTGCCTACATATTTTTTAGACTCGGAAACATCTTATCACTTACATATCTGAAAATAATATATTACGCGTTTGTACAGTCACATTTTCAATACGGTATTATTGGATGGGGAGGTGCATATAAAACTTCAATGTCACAATTAGAAATCACTCAAAAAATGTTAATAAAAATTATTCTAAAAAAAAAAAAATATCCAAGTATACAACTTTTCACAGATTTTAAAGTACCAAAAATAGTAGACATATACAAAAAAAACATCCAATAATTCAAATTTTCAAAATTAAAAATCAATTAAATTTTAAAAGAGAATTCCGATCCTCAAGATATAGAGATCAAATTGATATCCCAAAACTAAAATATACCGCAACTCAAAATCAATATATTTATCAGGGTATCAAATTTTTTAACAATCTCCCCATCACAATTAGAAAAATTACGGACTATCATAAATTTGTAACTGAAGTAAAAAAAATGTACACAGACTAACTGAAATATTAATCAACTCGAATATACTCCTTCTCTATACGCGAGTCTTACTCTCACAGAGAAGAAACAAATGTTAAAATATATTTTTTTTTTAATCAGTGGATATATATATATATATATATATATATATCCTGAAATTGGATGTATATTCAGTGGAGATATATATATATATATATATCCAATTTCAGTGGATATATATACATCCACTGAAATTATATTATATTTTTAATATTAATAAAAAATAAAAAAAATATTCCGGTCGGTCGAACTCAAAAGAAGACAACCCTCTAAAAATAACAACAACATCGGACCAGAAAGATAACAAAATTAAAAAGGTTAGTGCAGTTAATATATCATATGCGTGCGTATTTTTAATCGGAATCCTGGGAACCAGCTATCGAAGGTATGTACACGAACAAAGCTATTTAAAATCCAAAAAGTCATAAAAAAATATTGCGATATTACCAAAACGAAACATTCTGACTCGAAAGTTTTTGAAAATAATTCTGCAATAAGTAGTTAACTCTGATTCAAAAGAACTCAATCACTTATCGTTAAATAAATTTGGTAGGAATCTTTAGAATCGGTGGATAATCACCCAGTAGTCGAACCTGACCCCCGGGTAATAGCAATTACGAAGCTCTTTTGTGACTAATCCTCGTTCTATACATTATGACATAATACTAGAAACAAAAACAATTTGAACCGATTTCCATTCACAGACGTACCATAATAAAATTAATACATTTTGAAGTGTCTATAATGGGATCCGATACATCGGTAATTAGAAAGTTTAATATGCACGGAAGAGTAACTCAAAAAACTTTTGTATGTTTGTTAGCGCCATTAAATGTACTACGCATGTATACGCGCGCACGTCTCATTGGATTACAGAAATATATCCTGTCCCTTTTACTCTTGTCCTATCCTAGTCCTTAGGCACGAAGGAGAAAGAAGATTCCTGCAGTCTGCCTGATACGCCTGAACGAACTACTCCGCTTTTGAAACCGAACACGGTACGTTGCCGTCGCTGTAAATTCGCTTACAACCGCTAAAATTAATTACCGCTAATATATAATATTTTAATACCGCAAATACATTTAAACCAATTACTTTTTTAACGCGAGTGTCATCAAGTGCGTGACATAATTCTGCGTCGCTTGTGAATTGGTGGATCAGGGAGAAAAGAACCAGCTTCCAGAGATCGGAGACCCACAAGTAAGTGCCATCCTGTTTTTTATCTCCCGATAACCCGCCAACTTTCCAATGTTGATACTTATTTTTTTTATTATTAACTAGTATTATAGTAAAATAAAAATGAACACATAATTTGGGCAACGATCTTTTCTATTTTGTGCTCCGCGAATATATAATAAATTGCAACTAAATTTCAAAAGTGTTTAATGAATTTAAACCAAAATGGTTGCTTGGTGTGAGTAGAAAATAAAATGAAACTATTTTTTCATTTGCGTTAATCTACCTACCTTCTCTCTCTTGTCTCAACTATATTATAGTCTCTTTGTGTAAACTTTGACAGAGGCCATCGTGTTGTTGCAGGTAAATGTGCACTTATAAATTGTGTGTAAATTATTTTAAAGTGCAGTGTAAATGAAGTATATATTGTACTTACATTCAATTGTTAGAACAATATTAGTATGGTATGAAAAAAATCATGTCAAAAAAATTGCATGTTTTTACTTTTTGTTCCACGTTTTTTTTGATACTAAAGAATTTTAGTCTGCTAAATTAATCTTTCATTATATTGTTAATTTATTATATAAATTTCACTTTTGTAAATAAAGTATCAAAATAAATAAAATGAGATAATTTTTATATTTGCTCTGATGTAAAATTTGAAAATATACTGTTAGAACAATTAAGTACTCATCCCGCGATATACAGATTCAAAGTTTAAAAAATCCTTAAATGGCCAATTACTGTATCAATCACCCAGTGGCCTGCAGTAGGTGTAGATTTAGGTTATGCTGTTACGAATGACATTATACAATCACATATGTATGGATAGTATATGTATGTAAATTTCGTTTGACCAACGTCTTTGGACAAAATAAATCCGTCGTTTATACGACCCTACCATGTATTTATTAGTAATTTTAGAGTACTATTAATAGTGTTTAACGTAAAAAAATACCTTCTTACCAATATAAAAGTATTTTTATTGTTTGAAAATCCTTTACGTAATAACTAAAGGAAATAATAATTTTTATTAAAGGTTAACGTAGGAAATTGTTCTACAAATTGCTTTTTATTTTTCCCAAATCAAAAAGAAATTCATGCACCAAATGCACCTCGAACACAAAAAACGCATAGGTAGTGACTTCATACAAAACGGATCAACCGAAAAGAATTTTTAATTCAGTAAATAGCCAATTTTATGACTTGAGTAATTCATTTACTTAAAAATAGACGATAGTAATGTGAATAGATATAATGTGTCGATTCTGCTTCTATGGTTTGTAGTGATAGTTTTTAGAACTAAGCCATTAAAGTTTCCACTGGTACACAGATGGCGCTGATTGTAATAAATCCGTAAATATACTTTCACGGTCAATATTATAGATTGTTTAAATAAACTGAACCAATTCTAAATTATATAGGGACATTTTTATAAAAAATTTAATACCACGGGTGATGAAAAAATGAAAAAATAATATGAAAAATTTTAGATTAATATATTTTAGATGATTTGACGTTTGACAAGCTTAAAGTAAGCCGTAAGACTAGTGGCGAAACGTGGTGTGAACACGATGGACTGCGAGAGTCGAGAGTTGATTTCATGGGAGCATAAAAATCTCATCCTTGGACTCGAGCCGTAAACGTTTAATACTTATATAAATGTCTAAGATCAATATAGATAATTTGTGTTTGTACATAAATACATATTTATAAGTAAAATTGACTTTTCCGCTAGTTATATTTATAAAAAGCGACCTAGAATCGTAAAGCAAGGAATTTGCATTAAACAAGGCATTTTATTTATCCTTGCTCGCTCACATGGCAAATATTCCTTACGAGGCATGGAATATAATATACTCGTACAACATCAAACAAATCATATTTCTTAAATTCATATATTATATTTTCTGTTTATTTTTACCGGTATTTTTACGTTTTAATTTTTTAGTTCTCAAAATATTTGTTTCGTATGTTAAATATAATTTTAAAATATTTAATAAGAGTACGTTTCGCAGCCTGAAATAACACACTACATAGCCGATCTTCATTTATTTTCGTTATCAATAATTTGAACATTTTTAGTTCCACTGGCAACATCTGGCATCAATTGAAATTAGTATGTTTGATTATATATTTATTTATTAAAGATTTCACGGGGAAATAAATTTTTAAATAGATGTGGGAAACAAATGGCTATAGAGTGGGCAGTAATTCCAGATGTCATGAATTTGGTATTATATACAGATAAACATTTGAAATGTATCTGAACATATTTATTTATTTATTTATTTATATATATTTTGACATCCATATTGTACTAACAGAGGTGGATACATAATAAACATACATATAGTTTATTGTGTGGGATGGAGTAGACTTCACCTCTGATATATACAGCGTTGTCCTGGCTACTTTGCTAGACTGAAGTCTGTGTTAAAGTAGCCAGTTTTTTTTTTCGTGCTGTTGTGGTGTTATTTGGAATAAAAAGAGAATTACAAATATGATTAAAAAAAGTTATAATAAAAATATATGGATTGGGAGTTTTGTAGGACTAGTAAATTATTATAATTGTATAAATTATATTAAATTGTTGGATATCTATGCTTCTGATTCATCTCTACCTGATTGAATCATATATTGGGTCCATATTTGTGTAATCTTATTGGTATTGTACAATTTCCAGTTGGTACTGAATGTTTTGTATAGTTTCGGAGCTAGGAATATGTAGAATCTTTGATAAAATGTCGTTGTTGCTCTCGGAACTGGTGTGTAGATGTTTGTTGTTTGTCTTGTGCTGTGTCCATGATTTATTGCTTGAGGAGAGTTGTTGTTAGTATGGAAATATTGAACGAGTCTCAACATAAAGATTTGTCTTATATCTAGGACATTGTACTCTTTAAATATAAGATCCGATGGATATCTAAGGGGACGACCAATTATTACCTTGAGAATTGTTTTTTGTGCTTTTTTAACTGACTCCAATATTGTTTTTTATTATTACATGTATTACAGTTTTCGTTTTATTTTTTAATCGTACTGGCTGTAGTATATTACTAGTACTAGGCTCAGTCTGTGGGTATATGCGTGTGTGGTGTCGGTATGGCTGACTCGGATGGATGGGAATAGTCTCAAACAAAACAACATTCTATTTACATTTTAATTACATTAAACATGAGAAACCCGACAATGTAAGTAAGTACATGGTGAGATCCAAATCTTCTATAACTAATATGTCTTTCAAACAAAGTTCGCCACTTCCGAGTGACAGGGAGATATCTCCCGTATTCACCGCGTCTAAATATGCCTTGTTACGACAATATTTCTCCACTTTTACTGCAAAACGCCGTCAAAACTTGCCGCCAGTCCTCCCTCTCCACAAACCGCCTCCTCGTCCCCTTCGTTCAGCATTCTCACCAATCAAATACCGCGTCCACTCAGGGTCGGTGCAGTAGATCGCTGTCGGTGCCGCGGCTCAAATTTAAATATTACAATATGTAAATATAAGGTGTCTAGAGGGAATTTTTCTATTTTTTTTAACTAGAGACAAACTGTCACTTCTGAGGTTTATTACCATATGATTTTTAGTACCGCAATTCCAATGTTTTCCGGTTACAATAATAAAACGCAGCTTCAACAAGACGGGCCAACTCAACACACTGCTAGTCTCGATGGAGAAGCTAAGGGCAATTTCCACAAGAACATTAACCTTTACCATACCGTGATGTAAAATACCCACATGCAGCCATACTGTCAACTCGTGTTACCGTAAGAAATTTTTAACATTTTAAGAATGAAGAAAGCTTTTATTAGTTTAAATGGTAATACAAATATCAATCCTATAAACTTACTCTCAATATTGAGCATTACTTATGAAAATGACATCAATATCCTAATATAATTCGCAGCATTCATCAAGTCCTATAAAATACTGCCTTTTTTCTTATCTCTCTTCATTAAATTAGTGAAAAAGAGAGATTATATATCCGTCTTTTTGTTATTATTTTTATTCTGAAAATAAAATACCATATCTATTGCCTTACCATAAATGGTATTTTTTCCAGCATATTAATTTTACAACTGACTGAATTGAAAAATAATAATTTTTGTACGATTCGCTTTAAACAACAGGTTTTTCACTAGTCAGTTCTTACCATAAATATATTCCTTAGAATTAATTAAAATATTAATTTTATGTTGCGTATATTAACCGAAATATTACAGTTTTAATTGGGTGGTAGACATAGATAACATAGGTTACTGCATGGTTTTGGAAAGGTTAATAAGCGAGTACGGATACATACCCTGGCTATCTCGATAGCCACATTTAACACCTTGTGATATTTTCTTGTGAGGATATTTGAAATCTAAAGTATACAGTGATAATTCTTGAACAATACAGACCCTACAAAAAAACATTCAGTATGAAATTACCGCCATCAACCCAACATTTTTTGCTACAACATACCCAGCTACAAAGAGTGGGCTTTACTTAGACGACAGTCTTTAAAAAGTAAAATCCTCAGATTTCTATTATCTATTAAAATAAAAATAAATATAGACTTATTTAAACAAATAATAGATAGCTCATAGAAATGAAGCTATTTTTTGTATTATATTTAATAATATGGGTAATTACAGAGCTTACGACCTGGCTGGCTTGAGTGATCACTTTATATAAACAAAACGTTCACCATTCTCACTCATTAATCTCCACAACTATCAAATTTTTGAAAGTTGTATATATGTTAATATGTGGACTCGTTTCGAGTACCATATGGACTAAATTTGATGATTCATTTCCCTGAAACAGCATGAATCATTTTTTTTTATTTCAAATAATTTTTTGCTATTAATTTTCACATTTTAATTTATGCACCTATACATCTCATCGTCATAATGTCACACACAATCACAATCAGCCTGCAATAAAAATACGATTAATTTCTAAATTTCAACTATACAAGTATACACTATTAAAATTAAAATTATATATTTTTATATTCTTTTGCCATATCCGTTCAACCCCCAACATTGGCTATGATCACTTCATTAAATGCAGCCCGGAAGAGCTCTATAGTAGATTGGTCAAACCGTTGCCTCTTCTGGTTCTTCAGAAATCTTTCCCTGCATTATGATAATCTGATCATTCTCTGGATCTCTGACGTTAAATATTTAGTTTTCTTTGTTCTTCCGAACCATAACACCTTCATTCGTAACTTTATACATCCATTTAAACATTTCTCTGTAGATCCACATCTCAAAAGCTTCAAGTCGCTTTATCATTTCTTCGATAAGTTTCCATGCTTCTATTCTACAAAATAATACCAAAAACGTTATATATCTAATCGTTCGCATTCGTAATTTAAGGTTGAAATCTAATCTACTGAACACTTTTTTTCAAGCTCGGTGAATACATCATTTAATTTCAACAGAAGGATCCCATATTTCATTTATGTGTACATAACTTTTAAATTTGTTTAAATATTATTTTTTCTGTGGACTGACAACAGTAACAACAAGCTTCGAATTCATTATTTCCTAAATGCAAATTAAATGTATTCATTATAAAGATATACATATAAAATCAATTTTATCGAATAAGATTGTTGTTGCTACTGGGATTCAAACCTGGATCTCTTCTAATCCGGGAAAGTGTATTATCCAGTTATGCTATACCAACACAGTGGATTGACGACAAATTTTCGAACCCATGTGTCACACTTTTCAAATGAATACATCTATCGTTCCATTATTTGAAAGCCATTTACTTTATTTTTACGGAATCTCAAATATATTTGAGTAATCCGATAGGAGATGCCAGAATTAATTTTAAAAAATATATATCACAGACGTATTGTTCTGAATAATTACAACTTCACAATAAGAATGTGTTTTCCTTAAATATTATTTCCCCCTGTTAGGACGACATCTAACGATATATATTTTTTCCTAAACTTGGCTCGTCCACGCTAATAAAGATCTATCATTATGAGATTTATTTATTACGTTCAGAATATATACCGAATTTCCTCGTTTTTGTATTTTTTCTCGTGTGTTAGTTTTTTCAATATCCTCGATATTTTACTGATTTGTAAAATAATGCGAGAAGGTGATGTATTCAGGATTTTAGGATGCACTCCGTCAATAAAAACTCGAGTTGTTTCATTTCGGATTTATTCAAGGTTATAAAATATTTACCGGCGTCTTGTGTGCGCAGATTTCCTATGTACGTGCTATTTACTGACGTGATATAAATAGGCTGATATATTATTCATAAGTACACGATTTTTGACATATAAATAAAATGGGAACTAGTCGCAACTAGGGATAGCAGGTGTTCTTTTATCCGTTAAATGTTGAATATAGAGCATCATGTAATTGTTTGTTTACAGGTAGATGCACCATGTACATGGTTTGATTCTCGAATAATTTTGTTATCCATGTTTGATGTAACAGGACGCGTCATTAAGGGACCAACTTGATAAACTATTTCTGTAAATTGAGTTATGATATCTAGTGATGAGAAAAAATGCCACTCTCGAATAACAGGTGTGATTGTGATTGGTGTTCTATAATATCAGTGATTGAAAACTGTGACTGTGATTACTATTTCATTACTTATGACCATGCATTGCACGATATCATAATACATTAAATAAACAATAAAAGACTGAGCGTAATATTAAAGCTTCAATTGTGTTAAAAATATATTCTAACACAATTCATTAATAAAAATCTAATTTAAATATCAACGCGAAGAGAATGAAATCTTTTCATAAAATGAAAGTGTATTTTATTGATCAGATTTTCAGCTGATTTGCTGTTTTACGCAAATTTATTCATACCAAACAATTTTTTTAGCATGATTTACTAGACGACACTGTTCATGATTATGACACCTTTTTTTCATAGATTTTGCACATAAATTTGTGAAAAATTTTATGAGTGCCCTCTGTCGGAATATTCAAATAATAATAATAATGATAAAGTATCCATTTACGAATCACGATGTTTTCAATAATAAATCACTGATAGTGAGTGTGACTCAAAGATATCAGTGATTAACTCACATTGTGCCCATCACTAATGAAATCTATGCAACCGAATATTTGCTGGGACAGACTTTTACTTATAAGAGAATATACTCTCTGATTACAAGATGAATAGTAAACCTAAGTATCCCTATATGAAGGAAGTTCTGCTTGTGTAAGGATCGATGAATCATCCACACCATGGTTTAACATTACAAAGGGTGTCAAGCTGGGTTGTGTAATGACTCCATGACTGTTCAACTCGTATATGGATAATTGTGTGAAAGAACTGGAATATATGAATGTAGGAGCAAAAATGAGCGATTTGATTGTATGCTGTTTATTGTACGCCGATGATACAGTACTAATGGTGAATAATGAATAAGAATTAGAGTCTAATGAGTAGAGTGTATGGTGTATACAAGGAAAGCGACCTTATTATGAATATCAACGAATCTAAAGGGATGGTATTTGAGAAGGAGGAAAGCAAGACAACGTACTAAATACTTGGAGGTAATGAATGTTTGGAAAAAGTAGATGAGTTTGTGTATTTGGGAAGACAGAGAAAGATATCGAAAGGAGGGTGACTACTGGGAATAAAGTGAACGGCGCTTTGAATCTAGCGGTTCACAATGGAGTCCTGGTACCGATACTGATGTATAGAAGTGAGGCGTGAAGTTGGCAGAAAAGGAACGAAAGTAGACTGAATGCAATGGAAATAAAATCACTTAGGCATGGACAAAGACACTTAGACAAAGTAAAGAATGAAGAAATGAGGAAAGAATGTAAAGCTGTACTTAGTATAGTGTGTAAGATTAAGAAAGGGTCACTTAAGTGGTTTGGTCATATGGGAAGAAAGATATATGATGCAAGTATTGATGGCACCAGAAGTAGGGGACGTTCGTGGAAGACTTGGCACGACCAGGTAAACCAGATACTGGAGGATGGTCCTGTTAGAAGCCTCAATAATCGTCGAGCTTGTATGAGAAAATGTATGAATGTAGATGAGGCAAAAATTGTGCGTCAGGACAGAAGAGTGTGGGGCTCTATCCTCTTTACCTACGTCCGCGGGGAAACGGCGTGGTGGTAAAGTACGAGTCTTTTTTACGAACAGAAATATGATATTTTATGAAATTAATGAAACATTACAAGATATTTACGACTGGGTATGTTACTACGTTACCCCGAACCATAACGTAAAGGTTAAATGGAAATTAATTAATTCCGACAAACGATTTCTACAAATAACACAATAACTTGGGTTGTACATTTTACTTAGCTTCAAGCTGAAATCATTTTTGTTAAGTTATTTATTTAGTTTAGGAATTAACCCAAATTTAATATAAAATAGAAATACCTAAAAAAAAACAAATACTACAGCATTTTTATTTTATTAAGCGATTTCGACAGTGTAAACTTAATATAACTAACATAATAAATATTTAACGTATGATACTATTTATGAAAATTCACAGAAATGCTAAGGTACTTAAGTATATTTAGGTGCAGAAGATAAATAAAAAGAAAAAAGGTGGGAGAAAGGGTGGGGAGGTTGCAACTATTGTTGCGGTAAAGGGAGAGCAACATGTGTTTATTGGTGGAATGATTGGTCAAAGTTAATATCGAGGTGGTTCATAAAAATAACTCTTTAAGCGTATCAACTCAATTTCTCGTTAATAATAAGCGTATTTAAACTCAATTTCTGTTAATTTCTCATTATGATATTTGAATGAATGAATTTTGTATGTAAGATGTTCTACTTCTAGGAATGTGGAAGAGTGCGGACTACCGGGTCGGTCTAGATGATGTGTGAAGAGATATTAATTCTAATAAGACTAATGCTAAAAATCTTGTGAAGATTGACAAAAATCAACACCTGAAAACCATTACTAAAATTGACAATAGTGACATCTTGACAAGTTAATCGGATTAGAGTTTAAAAATATATTTGGTTATATTTTGGATTCTTCTGCTCGAGCAATAGAATATTTTTCCAGGGCCACACTATCTTGTATAAAAATTTCCATGAAAATGAACGGTCTCAATTCTTGGGTCATTTCGGTGATTATCTTAAATTTAGTTTGTGCACTTTTATGATATTATAAAAGAAAATAGAAACGTGCGCTCTACATCAAGACCAACTTGACCCAGTTAGATCAGCTGAGGTCACCTGGGTCACCGGGGTTATAAATTATTTTATGACGGTGAGAAAATGCTCGCCGAATGCAAAATACTTTTATTTTGTAACGCTTTTGCTAGAGGTCCGAAGTACTTTTTTAGTGTAGCTCTGGGTGTTTAACATGTTCAATTTTATTTTATTATTTTATCTTTGTGGTTAGACATTTTGGTTATTAAACTAGAAAAATTATTATATTTTTGGGGAAATAGTGTGAATGATCAGAAGATTGTATGTATGGAGGCTGGGGTATCATTTCTTCCAGCATTCCACGTGTTCGTTTGAGGATATCTGGGAGTACGAGAAATATTTATGATGACAGACTACAGCAGGTTGTAAGAAAAGAAACTACTTATGGTTGACACGAAATTTATTCATAGCTACGCGCAAGTAGCTACTGAAGACAGTCGGTCTTTCCGATGATTGTTAGTTGATGTTATTGTGGCATATCGGTACCGGAAGTGTTTATGACTATTGTTGACACAAGTCGAGTACTCCATCCGTCTTTACAATAACCTTAATATAACTATTACTTAGGGATTTCGCCGGCGTGGGACCAGATTGCATTTCGACGCAGACCTGTCAATAGGCTTTTTTTGTGGATCGAAAGTGTCACCGTGCATAAAATCTGGACCACGAAAAGAAGCGGTATTCTACAGAATCCGGGAGTGCAGTGATATCTCCGTTCTTCACTACAAAAGTGCGAGTCAAGTGGATGTGAAAATCTGCCATCATTCCTTTCTGAATCCAATTACATACACCGATACAGTCCACGGGATCTATTCCCACAGCTATTAACAGCCTGATTTCACGTTCAGGCAACTGTGAGGCACGTTTAGAGCGTCCACGAATTTAACTACTGTTTTTTTTATCTTTTAATGCCGCTATACAAACATTTTAATAATTCAAATTAGCCATTTTGAAATAAATATTCAACATTTCATTCATTGCACTGTTTCACTCTCTCACTGACGCACCATCTCACTGATGCACCATCTCTAGAGAATGTGAAAAGAAGTATACCACTGAAAATCGGATGGCAAAGATGGTTTGATCCAACTCTCAAAAATATATAGTGAAAGCTTTAAAGTTTTTCATTTTCATCTAAAGTCGAATCTTAGACCCTGCAATCAAGTGAAAAATAAAAAAGTGCGCCTTCGACCAGAAGCCTTAAAAAATTCTTCAATTTTTGTTTACAATGCTAGAAGAGGCTCATTGTCTGCTCAAATGTGCAAAGCGTCAAAGGAGACCACGTGAACCCTGCACAGTGGATCGATCAAGTGAAAAAAGCCTCAAAATTTACATGGAGCGATCGACCTTACTAAAGTTTAAGAGTCCAAATGATAAGAAACATCCTAAGAAAATCATGATCCTCAAGATTGAGGACTACAGTTGAAAGAGAGAAAGAGAGAGTTATAAGAACGATTTAATTATTAATTGATTTTTAATAAAATGATACCACAGAAAATTTTTATCCTCGTCATGCAAACGAGTGGTAGCGAACCAAAACAAAAAAAAAAATATTTTCATGAATAACGATCAAGGTACGTAATAAAAATATTTCTCGGTGGTATATTTAGATGTTTTACTGAGGGTAATATAAAATGACCAGCGAGAGATTTAATGCCAGTTCTTTGCCATAAAACTTTTTCAAACTCATTTTGTGTTACAGGCGATACATAAAACCTGGCGTTATATGAAATGTCTAATGTAATTCCTCGTGACTGAGGATCGTGATGTTCATGAATTTTCGATTACACTCCTCTGTCATTTTCGGTATCCCAACTGTCACTAGAAAAGTATTTTTTTCTGTTGCCACTTGATAGACCCGACGGGGGATGATTTTTATATGTGTAGTACCTGCAAAATAGAGGCATTTGGTCCCCGTGTTGTTCCTCACCTCAAATCTCTCCTTTGAGGTCCACAACTCCATATCATAGAGAAATAATGACATACCGAGGACTTCACAAGTTTAATCTTAGTTGTTATTGATACTCCGTGTAATATTTACATATCTTGTTTAGTCTTCTTCTTTAGTTAGGACGGAACTTCCTTGTACACACTTGTTCACAGCAACCGTCGCCAGTAAACAATCAGACGAACTCTCGACCGTTTGCCTGAAACGAATCCATCAATTTTTTGGACATCTTGCGAGAAGGAAAGATAACTTGGACTCCACGTCGAAGGACGAAGAGAAAGAGGAAGATCCCCCACCCGTTGGACCGACCGAGTGGAAATGTCAACAGGTACTTCTCTAGCGACAGCCCTAACATCTGCAGGATGTTGAGAAAAATAGAAGAGCACAATTATAAGGGCAGGAATTTTGGAGAACATTTATTTAATTCTTAACATGGTGCATACATAAGCACTCCTATATACGCTCTAATATAAACAAGATTAAAGTATTTTCTTTTATTAAAACTTATCTTTTACATACCTGGTCAGTTTCACTTTAAATCTATTTAGTTTCTACTCCTTTCTTATGTTTTCTGGCATTTCAATAAAAATCTTCATCGCACCGATTTGACCTTCCTGAATGGCAGTCTCAGTCTATCCCTTCCTCTTGCTCCTGTTGATTTGCATCAATTTTTCGTTTAATATTTTTGATTAAGGATTTTATAAATAAATACTATAAATAAATTCAAATACATTTTCTGTTTAAAGGTCATCATCTTCAGATCTTTCAGCATTGCTCTGTTCCGAATATATCTTCAATTTTGTTTTTTACATATAATCTTTAGTTTTGAGGGACTGACGTGGATGACATAAAATGAAATCAAAAATCATCAGAAAATTAATCAGGTTTAATAATTATATGCAAGAGATAATTTAAAACTGGTAAAATTGCTGCAAATTACATCATCGGTTGGGATTTCTGGTTGATGACGTGTCGCAAATTATTATTTGGAAACTCATAGATTATACAATTTAGAGGTTGTTTTAACGTTTACAAATTTTTCAGGAAAAAAGCCAGGCTATTTTTACGTCACATCATAGTGTCTACAATTGTATTGTTGTTGAGTCTTTTGATATATGGTATCTACTCACCTTGTTACTCCGATTGGCACCACTGGGTTTGCTGGTTTATATTTTTGTGCAAGTGTGTGTGTGTGAGTATTGTCGCCCTTTTTCGGAGAATGAAGAAGACGTTAAACGACAGGCGGATCAATTACATCCCGTGCTTCGGCCAGTACAGAGGTCCAAAACCAAAACCGATCGTCAGGAGTGGGCACTTAGGTCGATCGAAATCTACCCACCAAAAAAAGAACAACAACTTCGGACCAGAAAACAGCAAGTACATTTACGTAAACATATGGCATATGCGAATAACATTAAAGACACGTATCATATTTCACACATTACACGGTTCTGCAGGATGCCGAGAAAAGTGGAGAAGCGTAGTCACAAGAGCGGGACTTCATGGAGATCAAGATACTCAGTCATACAGGACCGACGTAGATGATGATTATATTAAATACTAATTAAATGTTTTAATTAGAAAGATATACATATAAAAACAACTTTATCGAAAAATATTATTGCTACCGGGATTCGAACCTGGATCTCTTTCCAAACCGGAGAAGGTGCATTATCTATTCAACTATGCTACAGTGACGATATTTTTAGTGACAAATTTTCGAACCTATATGTTACCTTTTTGATATTAATATATTTAATCGTTCTATTATTTGAAATATAAAAATATATCGTCGCTGTAGCGTAATTGGATAATGTACCTTCCCCGGTTTGAAAAGAGATCCAGGTTCAAATCTCGGTGGCGCAACAACAATATTTTTCGGTAAAATTGATTTTATATGTATATCTTTCTACTCAATACATTTAATGAGTATTTAAAATATCACAGACCGTCTGTTCTGAATAATTACAACTTCACAATAAGAATGTGTTCTCCTTAATGATGATAATATTCATTTTCAAAATGAAAATACTTTAAAATTGTATTTTTTTTTCAGTATTCTGTACCTTGCCGGTAACACGTATACATTAATTTACTCAAAGCTTATACATTTCATTTCTATGTTCTCGCTTCAATTATTCGAATGTGAACGATAAAAAAAGGTAGTAATCCGGTTATTATCTTCCTGTAAATCTGGTGAACTTCCGATTGTACGCGTGTAATGGTCATATTAATTCACTAGTATTACGTTCAATACACACAAAATAGACAAGTTTGCGAATCACAGTCGAAGACTGAAAATTATGTTTATATCTATATATTTTTGTGGTTATATTTGTGCAAACGAGCAAAACAGCTATGCATTACTAAAAATTCAGGGAAACAAATATGAATTAAACAATCTATAATATTGATTAACATGAATGGAAACATTATTTACGTATGTATACCAGTAAAAACTTAAATTGCTTAGCTCTAAGAAATACCACGACAACCCACCCCTGTAGCCATAGCGCTCTCGTCGACGTAAATACATTACTGTCTTTTATTTTTAAGCTAGTGTACTGGATGTTTACTGAATTGATAATTCTTTTCGTCCGTTTGTACGGAGTCGTTACTTATGCTGATTTTAACAGAATAACATTTGAAAGGCTTGCAAATCAATTAAAGTGTCTACTTCCTCTTTTACTACTTCGCGAATTTTACTATTTTACTGTTTTTAACGTGTTGATTTCGTGATCGTTCTTTGCACTTGGTGCATTTTTGATTTGGGGAAAACAAAATACAATTGGCAGAAGTATTACAAAATAGCTACATATACAACAATGGCTGTGACTGAGAAGTAGTTATATATGTAATAATTATATTTTGTGTGTATATATGTGTGAACTTTTTACTTTTTATTAATTTTTAAATTTTTTTTTTTTTGTATTTATTAATATTTTTCTTGGTTTTCGACCCTACCATTTATTTGTGTGTTGATTCATTTTGTCTAAAGACGTTGGTTAAATGAAAGTTCATTATCCTGTCTACAACATATATTATATAATATATGTACTACCAGTGGGTAACAGCATAACCAAAATCTATATCTACTGCACACCACTGTATATTAGTTATCTGTTACACGGTCCCCTTTTAAGTAGACCCCTCTTAAATCATCCACGTTGGTCCCTCGTGACAGGATTTCCATGAATTTTCGTTTTCTTGGCTATGTTCTTCTACTTCTCTACTCTGGTGACAGAGAAGTATACACAAGAATACAAAATATTTATAATACGTTTTTTTTCGATTTACTTTACACGTACTGATTGGCGTATACACATTTTGAAGCTGACCAATAGATATCTTGTAATCAGCTTATCAATTCGCGAAACTATTTCCTCTATATAGCTGTAATTAGTTTTTATCATTACAGAATATTTTTGCAAATTGATAAAAATCGATATTGTATATACAGAGTGGCACAAAAAAAGTGAAAACATTTCGTAAAATGTGATTTAATTACATCAAAATTAGTTTAACTATAACAACAATAGCTTAAATAGTTTACTAATTTACTTACTTACCTATTTACCTATATTACGTTTTATTTCGACAATTTCCGGTCGCCATCTTTGATTATTTATTTTCCCATTGTTTATTATTGGTTTTTTCAAATTGTTGCCCAGAATGACAAAAATCACTGCAGAAAACCATATTCTAATCAAAAATTTGCGAATTGAAAAACTTTGAGGTGCTAGAAAAATGATCAAAGAGTTTCAAAACAATGCCAATTTCACAGATAGCAGGGTATAAAACTAGACTCTCGTCAGCCTCAAAACACACCCGGTACAACGACAGTAATATGCGCTGGCAGCCGTCCGGGAAGCTAGCCCCTGAGCGTTACTCCTCCCTTTGCGTCAAGATCTCTAGCAAACGCTCATCAGTGTTCCTATTCGCTCTTAGTCCATTATTTTATTTTATCTAACAATATACAAATATATGTACATATGTAAATATACACATATACATTAATAAAATTGAAAATATTGATTGAAGACTTATTATTACAACACAAGTATTATTGTCAACTGTCAATATCAACGATTGAAATGTACGATAAATTATTCAAAACATCACATTGATATCATCTAGACACAGACCAATAACCTTCAGAGCCAGCACAGGCCGCATTTCACACTTCACTGTTAAGTGATTTCTCCTCTCCAGCCTGTAATTCAATTCACCCTCCGATACCTCCATGTTAAGGGTTACGCCGCGCCACCCCGGGCGCCTAAATTGCTCACCTTTTAGCCCTGGGCCCGGCTCGAGGCTGTCATTAGGCTGTGCGTCCTTAACTATTGCTGATTTACTTAAGGGTAGTTCCGTCGGAGCTCGGAGCTACTTCACCCACTTAGCCTTGATTTTAGAGGCGGTTTATCTGGGTTCTTGGCGCAGATTTAATATTTATATCTATTTCGATTTTGTAAATCTGTTAGTAACAAAAAATATAGCTGGGGCGGAATGTACTTATCAGGAAGTACTGCGAGTATATACATATTTTTAACGACAACACGATTTAATGTTTCAAAACAATTTCTGTGATATTTTTAAATATAAATACCAATTCAAAATTCCAATTCGAGTATTTTTACAAATATTCGAGTAATTCCCGTTAATTATTATAAATGATGGAATATTTTTTAAAAAATGTTACGTATTTAGCAACGACCTGCTTTCGGCATTTACTGCCCGGGTGAGAGAGATTACTGTCAAGTATGATTGTCGGTTATGCTAATGGGATACGATGAAACAATTTAATTTGTGACTTCGTGTCCTCCTGATTTTACAATATTAGCATAAATTATAACAAAGAATACAAGAAAAAGCAAAAATAAATCGTGTGAACAGATTACTTCCTAACAAATATGCTTTTAAATAAAATTCTCGACAGTGGCACAAGACAGCCATTTTAGGGTCAGGTATTTAAATTCTCCCAAATGGAAGAGAACGAGCTACAATTCCAACTCGAGTCTCGCTAATAACGGAGCAGGTCAAATATAATATAATATATTATTACGGCCACTTTTTGCAGATGATCAATGGATTCACCATGTCCCGATGAATCCAATCCGACACCAAGTCAATTTAGATCAGTCTCAAACAGTAAACTATATGATGTGACATTTCAAATAAACGCGCCAAGACCGAGGGCGCCATCTACCGATGTGAGTAGGCGCGGCCGGGGAGAGGGTGGTCGGAGGAAGTAGCGGATACTTTGGTGCGAGCGCCCGACCTGAGAGGTGCGTGAGGCGTGAGGCGCCGGGCGGCGCTCCGCCGAAATTATAATATTGGCGACAGAGATCGACAATTGGAGGATTATTTTCGCGGCAGAACAAGAGATAATTGGGCCTTGTTCTGCCGGTGAAAGTCGTGTAAGGAGGGACTCTCCGCGGGAACGAGCGGCAGGCTGCGAGTGTGCAATGGAGGCGGGACGAGCACTGTCCACGCCGCAACGTCAAGATAGAGCCTTTTGGAAGTCTTCAGAAGTCGAGAGATGTTTTGGTCCGGCTTAGTAGCGATCCGGGACCCCGACTGCCTCATCACATTAATTCGAGTAACATTTCAACCTCTAACCTAACCATAAACATAGTGTCAGTTTCGTAACCAATAGCGTCCACACTCAGTGGATGTAAGGCGTGTAAAGAAGATGAAAGACTGCTCGTGCTCGCAATGTCTGGTCTTGTTTATATTATGTGATTAAATTGTTCTGAGTGTTATAAAGTGTTTTGCATTGTTCTGATCTCCCCCATCCATCTGAGACAGGCATTCCGACACCAATCTTTATCAACCTACAGACTGAGTCTAGCTGGTGCCGTGGCGCACTGGCATTCTATCCACCGGTGACAGCGCACGGCGTAATAATATATATGCTTGAGATGTTCAAAATTGCCCTGTTACGTAATATATATCAATTCAATATGACGTAGGAAGTAAAGAAGAGAGAGAATGTAGTGAAAACGGACGCGTATTTACTGATCATCTGCCAAAGTCATCCCATCTTAGTTTTTATTTTCTGATGAAATCCTTGAACAACCTTAGCACTTACAGCCCAATGGATCAAAACAAAACACGTCCAGTGGTGGTGGATCATTTTAGACCCACCCCAAATATTTAAATATTTTATCAAATATTTTACAATATTCAAATATTTTATATATCAAATATTTTAACTGTTTTTTGGGAGATTTTTTATAGATATATTATTTTCAATATGATTTAATGAAATAGTATGATATGCCGTAATCTTTCTACTAAAAAATCAAAGTTTTTATAAAAATTATTACTAAAAATCTACGTATTGTATTGTATTCGTAGACTATATATTACAATCCAGGTCTCCATTCTTCCAAAATATCCTGGAAATATTGATGGTTTTCACTTTGAACTATTTCATCAGTGTATCGAATATTCCGTGGAGCCGACTTTTGGATATCTCTCGTCGGGTAGTCTGTAACTATATTAAATAGAAGCGGGCTTATGTAGAACCCTGGTGCACTCCGGCTTTTATCTAAAAAGGCTTACATGAGCCTAAAGGATTCCGAAGACGAGGATTTGAAACAATATTGTTGTTGCGCCACCGGGATTCGAACCTGGATATCTTTCCAAACCGAGGAAGGTGCATTATCCAACTATGCCAACGTCTGCTACCAGATTACTCAAAGGTATTTGAGATTCCGTAAAAATAAGGTAGATGACTCTTTCAAATAATGGAACGATTTAATGTATTAATATCAAAAAGGTAACATACAGGTTCGAAAATTTGTCGCTAAAAATATCGTCGCTGAAGTATAGTTGGATAATGCAAACATAAACAACAATACTTTTCGAAAAAAATTATTTTATATGTATATCTTTCTAATTAATATATTTAATTTATATTTAAGATAAATATAATGATTCAATATCGGATCTATCTTGAAGCTATCCTGTATTTTGCTATCATTCTCTTTGAATCCGGCTGATCTTTCAATCTCTGATCTTTCAATCGTATCCAGATCATATGTGAATAACTTGACAAAACTTGCGGATAATGATAACACGCCAGTATATATAAAATAACTATTGGTTATACCATTAACTTAATAAATATTACACAGAAATAATATATATATAAACTATAAAACTTTAAAGGCCGAAGTTCCAACAACAATAGCAATCAAAACATGATTGTTAAGACCTGAAGTTACGTATTTGAGAACAGACTTGAAAAGTTGGTCGTTTTTTTTTCAGTTTTCTATTCAGTTTAGTAAAAATTTACGGAATATTTACATTTCATTTTTCGTGAGTTCTTTCCAGTCTTTGGGAAAGTTTAAAGTACAGTTTATGAATGAGTTAAGTTTCGTGTAACAAAAAGTGTAACGTTTCTAACAAAACAAAACGGTTAAAGTTGTCTAATTAATTATGTCTCGAGTTACGACCTAATGATAACAAAGCGAGACAATCATTTATGTAGGGATGTTTCACCTTAAGGGCGGGCGCCTTATTTATTTATTTACTACCAACTAGACGGCGCGTGAGAAAGGGATGATGATTTTTTTACATTTTTTTTCTTCGGTGTTGAAATGTGAACTATGAGAGTATGGAAGATATACTTTAAAATGTTGTGTGACCAATGTCGTCCAATGTTCCATCTAAGCTCATAATAGTGCTACGTACTACACAGAATTCTCCGCGCACCATCAGGAAACAATAAAACATTTCTCTTAGTTTATCCAAAGATATATCATATACAGGGTGGCACAAAAAAAGTGAAAACATATCGTAAAATGTGATATAATTACATCAAAATTAATTTAATTTACTTACTTACCTATTTACCTACATTACGTTTTATTTCGAGAATTTCCGGTCGCCATCTTTGATTATTAATTTTCCCATTGTTTATATTTGATTTTTTAAAATCATTGCACAGAATAACAAAAATCACTGCAGAAGACCGTATTCTGATCAAAAATTTGCGAATTGAAAAATGTTGGGGTGCTAGGAAAATGATCAGAGTTTCTAAACAAAACCTGAAGTGTAGCTAGACTTAACAGCATAACTGGACATTAGAGCAGGACGGAGCTCCATCTCACACAACTAGAAATACGATCAACTTTCTTCCAGGTATGTGGCTGCCGAAAAGCCCAGATTTAAACCCAGTAGATTATGCAATATGGAGGAGTTTTGATAATTTCTGATAACCCAAATATTGTGCAAAAAAATTACATAAAGAATTATAATTAATTATATTACGTTATGAAATAACTCATGTGTTACGAGACGTTTTCTTTTTTTGGGCCACCCTGTATATAATTACAAATGTCTTGAACCTATGCAGTTATGCGTAATTCGTATATGTAGGCGCAAGTCGAGACTCCCTGTATATTCCGACGTTCCAATAAACCTTAATATACCTGTTCTTTTCCGGGAAACTAATTAGGGATTTCGGCCGACATGGGACAGATTGCATTTCGACGCGGAGCTATCAATAGGCCTTTTTTGTGGATCAAAAGTATCGCCGTGCGTAAAAATCCAGACCACGAAAAAAAACGATTTTCTCCAGCATCCATGAAGTACAGTGATATCTTCTTTCTTCACCATAAAAGTGCGAGTCAACTGGAGGTGAAAATTGACGTCCAACCCAGGACTGAGATTTCATCTCCTATTATTCCTTTCTGAATTCAATTCGGGTTGCGTCAACTAAATCATAATTTTAATCGATACTGATCGACTTTTTAGGGTTTGGCACCTAATAAAGTTGTCGCCTCCACAATCAACATCACCATCAACTACCCTTGAACGCACCTTGCATTTAGCGGTGCGTAAAACCAAATACACAATAATCATGCGACAAACAGCAGTTCTGGAGACGGGCTCCTCTCTTCACGCTGCCAACTTTTAAAATAGATATTGTCCCATTAGAATTTAGAACAAAATGGGTCGCGATGTGTGTGCACCCACGATCTTCATGTTGGCCAATCGTACGCCCGTAATGCGGCAGCAGTCTATGGTGAAGTCAAGATGGCTGATCTGTCAGTTTTCTGATTGTATGTTGATGAATAGTAGCAGTGATAATATGATGACGTAACTCTCAGGAACTCTGATAATTTTAAGAATTTTAATAAGACTAAAATTATTCAAATTATCAGAGAAACGAAGTGATTGAGTTACTTACTTACTTACCATCATGCCATTTCCCAGTGGAGGATAGGCAGAGAGGATAGAGCGCCACACTCGTCTGTCCTGACACACGATTCTCGCCTCATTCACATTCATACATCTTCTCATACAAGCTCGACGATTATTAAGTTGCGGGGTGTTCTCAGCCCTGACGATGTGTAATTTGGCGGCAAATTGATTGCGTGCCCTGATGGCGTGCAATTAGGGGAACAATACTTGAGGACTTCGTGAAACGAGTCCACTCTGGGCGCAGCTGAATCTCCAGAGCCACAAATAAAAAACGATAGAAAAGAAAAGAGAATGTGAACTTGACATGAGAACTGAAGAAAATTGGTTGAAGCTAGGTAGGACAAGTGGCTGTCAGTTGGAGTAACAATCTGTGTATTTGTGAAATCTCCCTTCCCCTGCAAACAATGACCCTAACTTGGCGAGAACCTACAATATGTAAGTATCGGTGGAAGCTAACCGGTGACATGCGGCCCGGGGGACCTGATGTTTCATCCATGAAACAGAAGGAAGCCAGGTCAGTCCGGACAGAATATGACAATATTTGTTGAGAATTTAGGTTAGATCGAAAGTCGTGTACACTGGTTTAAGTTTCTGTCTCTTTCTACCAATCTCAAGCTGATACGATATGATAAGTTTATATCCAGATCAAAATATTAAAATGTATCTCAACTAAATCACTGAAATTATTTCACCGTAACTCCTTCCATAGACACGTGGTTTAATGTCTAAATGCACACTATTATAACGTAAATAACTCTTTAATCTCACTGTTCCTTCGTTTGGGACTCCAAAATAGTTTTTGGTCATTAATCTAATGACTAAGACACTCGGCTAGTGACGTAGTGGTCGGGGGTTTGAGCCTCGTTCCAGGAAATAGTCAAGATACTCCTGCTGTATGTTTAATTTGAAAATAGTCAAAGTGTTACGTATTAAATGAAAAAATGAGCCAAACAAGTCTAATTCAATGTTTTTCTTGTTTACCAGTTTCTCTTGTAACGAGATATGCAAGACTTTTGATCAAACAGTTCAAAAGTTTACTTTAAAAGCTAAATAAAATCTAAAGCTAAGGGATGTAAAATAAACAATATTCTAATATTGACGCACGGATATAGCCCACTTTTATAGCCGGTAAAGATTTTCAAATACAGCGAGCGTTGTGTGAGTACTCGCAGCCTGGGTAAATAATTGGCGCTGTGGAAAGCGTGCGTTATAAATCCTACGTCACTGAATTTCCCACCAGTCCCAGTACTCGCTTCCCTATATCAACGGAGCTTCAGTTATCACATTTTATTTGTACTACGAGTAAAAAATTGTGCAAAAAATTCTGAATTGTAAATATTGTACAAGACAACGAAGCGTATGATCACCTTGAAGTGTTTTTTTAAGGAAGTGTGTTGCTCACCGTGTAGCGACCTCCCGCCGACATCATCGATCACTATACCTGACTGCAGCTTAAGTAATCCGAATACATCAAACGCGCGAGTAACTCGTGTGACGGCCACCAATTTCATTTAGTTCGCACATTAATAAAAACCCGATTGTAACTAGTTTAAATAAATTCAGCGCAACAGTAAGTAGCGTTTTACATTGATCATGATGCCTTCAAAACCTACGATTCCACTCCGTACATAAACTTTGAATGCGCCAGATACTGTACAAGCTTGAAAGCGATTGTTTTGTAACATATATAACGACTTCAAATCAAAAATGACAAAGTGATTGTTTGATATGGGTAGAAAGCAAAATGAATCTAATTTGTCATTTGTGCTAACCTAACTACCAACACATTTTTGTCTCCAACTTTTGTATATTACAGACAATAATAATTTTATAACTTTTTTTCAACAATATTTTATAACTTCAGATTGTACTTTTTTCACATAACTTTTTATAACTTACTAACATTATACAATTACAACTTTTAAAAATTGCACAGGTAATAGCTTTAGAACAGACCACGTCTAGCAAAGTAATTACCTTTATTTTTTCATATGTACTATTTATAGTACAAAAAAAAAATATATACAATTATATTATTTACAAAACCCTTAATTCAAATATTAGTCACCAGTGGTAAAAATTGTATTGGAAACTAAAACGAAATAATCAATTACTAAAACAAACGAATCAGTTTTAAAATTACTCCCATCTCAAATTATTTAACTATCGATTTATTGTTTGTTAGGAAAAAACATTTGAATTATATATGGAATACACACAGAGTGTACACGTGTTAGGGTTGAACAATTATTTTTTTAAATACTAATTAAATGTATTAATTAGAAAAATATACATATGAAATCAATTTTATCGAAAAATATTGTTGTTGCGCTACAAGGATTCAAACTTGTATCTCTTTCCAAACCAGGGAAGGTGCATTATCCAACTATACTACAACGACAGTACTTTAGACGACAAATTCCATCTACTTTATTTTTACGGAATATATATAACAAGGAACGTATAGATTCGAAAATTTGTCGTCAAAAGTACTGTCGCTTTAGCATAGTTGGATAATGCGGTAGCGCAACAGCAATATTCTTAGATAAAATTGATTTTATATGTATATCTTTCTAATTAATACATTTAATTAGTATTGAAAATATCACAGACCTTTGTTTTGAATGATTACAACTTCACAAAAAGAATCTGTTCTCCTTAATAATTAATTTTCTGAAAGCTAAAGCAGTCAGCCAAGATTTTACCATTCACGGCCAAGTGGTTTCTAAAATTTGAGATTAGACAGCGTGTTCAATTTATCTTCTTCTTCATCGAATTCTCAATGTTGAGCGATATATTCCTCTAAAGTATCTGGAACTAGATGCACAATACATCTCCATCCCTCCCGGTCTTGAGCCTTTTTAAAGCAGCGTTGCAGGAGACAATTTGGTGGCACAAAAACATGTCTTTGATGATCTCCACAAAACAGCCGCTGAATATAATGTCTGGAGATCTTGGAAGCCAATAGCGTAGCGCCAAGTCTTGGGGTCTCGTGCGATCTATCCAACGGTGACACAGTGTGCCATTTAAGAAACGTCAAACCTGCAGGTTCCAATGTGGTTTTCATTGTTAAAATGCAAGCTGCACCGCAATTACGGATTCAATTCTTCTGCCCGTGGAACAAATTATTTTTGTAGACAGTAGGAAAGCTATTGGCAGGATGATTTCAGATTCTTCTCAATGCTTCGATTCCACAAGGAAACACTTGTAAGTTGTTGAAGCACGTGCGAAGTGTGATACAACTAGGCTTACATTGACAAGACTGAAACATCTAATGCGGCTTATGTTACATTACAAAAATGAACTATAATACTCCAACTACCACGTGGCGATTCTTCACGTAGGTCAAGATAAAATAGTCTCTCCTGATGCACTCCATTGTCTAACCAGGATTATAATTCGCTTATCAAATGTTGGAACATTATGAAACGTTCACTGCTGCTAAACCTGCTGTTGTTAGATTACAGCACGTTGCGATGCGGGGTTGTCGCAGTGACTGAGATTAAGGGATGTTTATACGCTGGGAAAAACATCTAGCGGTAATCATTTAAAACTCTTTTCCCCATTCTTTGTAGTTCTAAAAGTTTAATTCATGCAGTTCGTGGTTGCAGAGATATATAATATTAACGCATTTATTCCAGCGTGATAGAGTTATTTTTTTTATAAAAACCCGATTCATCATAAAGTTAAAAAATACCATAAAGTTATATGCCATAGCATAAAAAAGAAAAGCAAAAAAATAATAATAAAAAAAGTTAAAAATATAGATACTACATTTCATTCACGGCCATTATTGTATCTGAATTGTAATATTGAAGATTTCTCCGAAGCGGAACAAATCCATCTATACGGCCTTCGGCAAACATTGTAGATGCGCTAAAATAACGCGCCAATTCGAACAGTATTCTGTATGAGTTGTACTAAATTCGGAGACGGTTGTACGTCACTCGCTTGTATTTCGACCAGAGCTCGCGGGTATACATGCTGGTGAAAAACGATTTAAATAGGATCCTCTTCACCTCCTTACTGCATCGGTAGAAACGCCGTGACAGCATATTCGCACGAACGCTCAACTGTCTCCTCTATTATTATATGTGATGATTATCGTCTTCCATCCATCTTTTGACGTTATTTTGAATGCTTAATTTCGTCCCATCCAGCCACACGGGAGGGATATTATCTGGCTCTTTTCCATATTTAAACGCCATTATGACCGGTTTGCTGGCATTGCATAAAATATTATATTCACTGGCATATGTTTCACATATCTGCAAAAGCTTTCGTATCCCTTTTATATATATATCTTTCTCGATTGATGTGCTCATGACTGAGTATCGTGATCCTGTGTTCTGCTTCCACATTGCGAACTGCTTGTATTTTGGGCCTTGTTTAGTGCGACGTGTAGCGAGGCTTCAGTCATTCATTTCTCGGACTTGATATGTCAATCTTATTGAAGATCGACTTCTCACCCCCCATCCTTGTACATTTTCTGTAATTATCAATTTCTCCAGGCTATCTCCAACTCTTATTTTCCTGCATATTGTGGAAAGAATTTCAGAATAAAAATTATATTTCTTCGTTTCGCAGTTAATGATCCGCGCATCATATGATGCCAGCGCAATACTCCTCGGAGGCGCGGCATGTTCCTTTATATCTTTTTCAGGGTTCGTGTTTCATCAGTGGCGTAACTACAAAAATTGGTCTCCAATGTAGAATAGAAAAATGCCCCCCCCTAATATGGTATTGTATATAATATATACGAATAGTAAGAACAAAATTAGTCGCTGGTCTCTTATTATAAGCACTTCTGTGAAAAAATATACGCTCTTAGATATTATAACATTACGTTATAGTACCTACCCGCCGATAGCGTCCACTAGATTTAATATGTGTCGTGAGTCTATTTTCTAATTACAATATTTATCTGCACCTAAGTATCACAGAAACCAGCCCATCTACAAGATCCGGTTCCTGTCGCATCGCTGCCCGCAATCTCGAAGCGACAACAGTCCCGGCGGGTGTACTCTCCAAAACGGTCCGACTCGAATACCGAAAGAGTCGTGTTCTCCGAAGTAATCCGCCCGATGTTACCAATATATTTGATGAATTTAACATCTAAAGCTCTGAAACTGTTTATATCGTGCGTTTTAATACTTTCTACAACGTTATTAACCCACTTATCTCGGTGTGCACCACGCGGTCCATTCATTAAGAATATTCTGTCAATCATCTTTATTTAAGACCTATTTTATATTTATTTGCCCTTTTTGTGAATAAACTCCTTGAATATAATTTTAATAAATACCCTCACTTGTAAATAAAATAAATAAATAATAAACAACTTTCAGTTAATCTACAAAGTATCTGTACCCAAAGGAAAAGTTCTTTACATGTGTCATAGCAATGGCAACACTGCTGGCACGGAAGGATCTTTATCTAAGCATTTCTGTTGACTGAAAAGAGAAACGCTGTCTGAATTTCGTGGACCCCATTTGTTACAAATATGTGATTCAATAAGTAAAAGGAAGGGTGAATAATTATATTTAATGTTAGGTATCTGTGTCACGTACGTCGTGTTATCTAAGTGTGTTTTTTATTGTATTTGTCTCTTACAGGATGTAAATCCCTTCCTTAGAATGGACCACCACGTAAGGAGGCGCCATTGTCTGGATGATGTACCGCTTCATCTGATTACGTGATGGCTCGGATGATAGTCCTGGAGGATTTCCCATGGACAGAGTATGATGACAAACACGATTGGGATTCACCCTTACTTAAATATCTCGCCGGGAACAACGTCAACTTACAAATAACCCAAAATTTGATATTCATCATGAAGCAAAACATGTCCAATGAAATTCAACCTGTTGACCGGCTAAAATAAACTTTTAACACATCAACCGCTGGTAAATTTTGCCACCCATCAGTGGTATTGTTAAATTGGAGTGACAATTGATTTATTTAGCTGTCATAAACTTGATGAATTAATTCCATGATGGGAGTTACTTTGTGTATTAATATGTATAATTTAACGGGGTGATTGTATAAACTTTTCTAAATTATAATGTTGTAAAATTTCTCTCGAATTTTATTTATTTTCCCTTCAGAATGACTGTTGAAGGCAGGTGGGAGATAGAATAGTCAATTCTGTTCATAGTACCTACAATCTCATGTTCTACCTTGGGTGAAACTGGTGGACGCGCTGATACAAACCGACATATATATCTCGTTAATTTTTTCACGTGTTTTAAGTAATACACGATTTTATAATTCCATTCCAATAAGATTACACAAATATGGACCCAATATATGATTTAATCAGGTAGAGATGAATCAGAAGCATGGATATCCAACATTCTAATATGAATTATACAATGCCTTCACTAATAATTCACTAGTCACTTTTTTATACATATTTGTAATTTTTATTCCTGTCAATAAATAACACCACAACAGCACGAAAAAAAACTGGCTACTTTAACACAGACTTCAGTCTAGCAAAGTAGCCAGGACAACGCTGTATATATCAGAGGTGAAGTCTACTCCATCCCACACAATAAACTATGAGAATGTCTTATGTTTATTATGTACCCACCTCTGTTAGAACAAAAATATGTATGTCAATATATATATAAATAAATAAAATAAAATTTCTTGCTGTAGATTACTATTAAACGTATCGATACTTACAAAAATATCAATGTAATTGGCATAGTTACGCCACTGTGTTTCGTGCCCCACCCTTCCAAGTGGCAAGAGTATCATTCGTGTGCGGTTCGTGCTTGCAGAGACACAGCGATTAAAATTGTTTTGAAACACCCTGTATCCGTAACAACCTCTGAAAATAGCTGTCACAAGGGAAACAATTCATCGAGAAATATTCCATTAATAATGCAAGGGAAAGTTCTGAGTTCACACGATTCCGGTTCGCGGTTTTGTAATTCACAAACAATGCACGAACATCTCTCAGTTCAAGATATGTTACATTTATGGGTTTCCTCTCTCATACACAATAGTGTTGATCTCTTCTCGTTGTATATTCATTTCCTCTCTCTTCTGTAATTATTTAGATTTAGATAATTCTCTATTATTATCCATACAATAGTCGTCTTACTACACTAAGAATAGTACAGAGGCGGACAATATATATATCTCGTCGTTAAATATGAAAAATCAACATCAAAACAATCGAATTAATTCAGTTACAATACATACGAGTATTGCGTGGTGTGTGTGTCTCATGTGTGGGATGAAAGAAATGAAATTCTATATCAGGTTTGAAAAGGTTTGAAAGATCTGAGTGCCGCCCACTGATTCCTTCGAGGGTGTTACACGCGGTAGTGGCTCTGTTTTTGAAGGGAAAAATTAATGGCATTGTACACAAAAATAACATTAACGTGTAATAATGATGTAAGAAATAATAGAATCATTTTCTGGTTTAAAATACCGCAAAAAATATCGAGTGAGTACAATAAAATCAATACTTCATACAAATTTGATACAAAAATTACTGATCATTTCCCTGTAGGCCTATTAATAGATGTTCAAATCAAATCAAAAATACATTTACCAAAATAAATTCCAAAACGTTAATTCATGCTATAAACAAACTAAAATGGAGTGATGTTTACTTATAAATAATTATACAAAATACTTTGTTTAAACCACTATTTATGGATTATTCTACTTATGGTATCAATGTATACTGAAATTAAAAAATACAAGCATAGATAAAAACAAAACTATAAAGTGGTGAATAAGTAAGAACTAATATGAAAACAAATTTAAAAGATGACTATTTGTAAAGAGGATTTTGGTTATTTATAATATTTAGCTCGCTATTAACACTTTATCTTATTTGAAATTTATCTTGTGATGAATTATTTATTCTGGCGTATGATTTCAATTTACTCAAAGGTATTTGAGATTCCGTAAAAACAAAGTAGGTGGCTTTCAAATAATGGAACGATAGATGTATTCATTTGAAAAATGTAACATATGAGTTCGAAAATTTGTCGACAAAGGTACTGTCTGCTATAGCATCGTTGGATAATGCACCTTCCCCGGATTGGAAAGAGATCCAGGTTCAAATCCCGGAAGCAACAATAATATATTTTTTTTAGAAGAACACATTCTTATTGTGAAGTTGTAATTATTCAGAGCATAGGTCTGTGATATTTTAAATATGAATTAAATATATCAATTAGAAAAAAATACAAATCAATTTTATCGAAAAATAATCGGGATTCGAACCTGGATCTCTTTTCTAACCAAGGAAGGTGCATTATCCAACTATGCTACAGCGACAATATATTTAGCGACAAATTTTCGATCCTATATGTTATCTTTTTGCTATTAATACATTTAATCTTCCCATTATTTGAAAGAGCCATCTACCTTATTTTTACAGAATCTCAAATACCTTTGAGTAATCTGATAGCAGACGCCATAATTTTCAATTCGTTTTTATTAAATTTTGGACACATTGATACAACTTTATTATTAGGAGAACACATTCTTTATTAATCTATCAACATTGTAATTACTCAAATAATGGAACGATTAAATGTATTAATATCTAAAAGGTAACATATAGGTTCCAAAATTTGTCGCTAAAAATATTGTCGCTGTAGCGTAGTTTGCTAATGCACCTTTCCCTGTTAGGAAAGAGATCCAGGTTCGAATCCCGGTGGCGCAACAATAATATTTTTCGATATAATTGATTATATATGTACATCTTTCTAATTATTACATTTAATTAGTATTTCAAATGAAAACCCCTAGTAATTTAAGTAGTAGTATGTGTAATTTTTAAACCCTTGTTAATATCAAACGAATGGAATAAATATATATAAGTATTTTGTCTAATAATTTATATAAAATGAGGCCACAAAGTAATTTTTCAAATATTGAAGAAGAGATCTTTACTTGATCGGCAATGCTGGTAATGCTGCAAATTATTTTATAGATACGATCTACGAACACATACAAAGGTTTTCAACTAAAAAATAATACCTGTTAATTTTCATATTTTGTATTATTATAGATGTATGTATATATATTTTTTAATTGTTGTAAACAAATTCTTACATCTAGTATATATTGATCTTATATTATATAAATGTTGACAGCCACCCCCACAAGTCCAGATCTTTCTTATTGGGGGTGCATAACTTTATTATTGTTTTCTTTTATTGACGAATGTATAAATAAACTCTACTAAATAAACAAATAAAAATATGTGAAAATACATGTGTGTATTATACATATACTATTCACTGGGAAGAAAACATATACCAGTAAATGAATAGACATGAAATAAAGTGTACATATAGGAGAGTGGTTTGGAACGAGGGGTATTTTACAAACACTCTTTGTGGAGACATACATCCGATAGTTTTGTGACACATGTATGCAACAGTAAAAGTACTCGTATTTACCCTTCGAAAATTAAATCTTTGTGTAAACAAGACGTATTTTTTACATTAATGCATATTTTATTGTCAGCGTTTAAATTTTCGTTCCAATCGAGTCATATATTTTTAAAAAATTGCAGAGCTATTTGATTGCGTAAAGTACCAAAATTAAGATATTGGAAAAAAAAAATTGCGTTAGTTCATGCCTATGGTGTGTGGTCGAGTACATTTTTAACCCAGTAAAATAGTACATTAAAAAAGTCGCCGAGCTATTTGATTGCGTAAGTGGTACCAAAATGATGACGTGGGTGACACCAAAATTAAAACGGAAGCGTAGTCTATCGAAGGAAAAAAATAATTAAATTTTGCATCTGTGTACTAGGTACGTATTATGTACTCGGAATTAAAATATTTAGTTAAGCACCGTGTAGTTACATGTACTGAATATACTAATAAGTTTTTTTACCTTGTTACCTAACGGGACGTGAGCAGAAATTTTAATTTGTTAACATGTGAATTTCTAAAAAAAATGTCAAAACGTAAGTTTAACATTTACGGGTACTGAATAATTCAAGATTATTATGTCTTGTCATATTTAAATTATTTCCCTTCGATATTGAATATATATACATATAAATATAAAATACATATAAAATATACATATAAGATATACATATAAAATCAATGGAACGATTAAATGTATTAATATCAAAGAGGTAACATATAGGTTCGAAAATTTATCGCTGTAGCATAGTTGGAAAATGCACCTTTCCCAGTTTGGAAAGAGATCCAAGTTCGAATCCCGGAAGCAATAACAATATTTTTCGGTAAAATTGATTTTATATGTATATCTTTCTAATTAATATATTTAATTTATAATTAAAATATCACAGACCTATGTTCTGTTCACAACTCTACAATAAGAATGTGTTCTCCTAATAATAAACTGTAATTGCTTGTAAACCATCAGAGTGAGGTAAGTGGGAGGGATATTGTTCGACGCGCGTGATTTGCTGACTTGCCAGTCGCAATATTTAAAATGCGTTGATACATTGGTTCGTGCATGTCGCGCTATTTGTATTCACTTTAATATTCGACGAGTAAGTGATGGGCCGAGCACGCAACTTATCTGGCGTTGTGTTAAGGTTAACCAAACTCGTCCGGGACCAGCAGCGACGCCAGAACATGTGGCTCAAGTTCGACGTGCAATATTCTTTATCGATTTATGCGCAATCCGCATAAATCGATAAAGAATATTGCAGCCTGTACTGGAATAAAAAAATCAACATTGCACGTTATTTTGAAAAAGAAACTACAGTTTCACTCGTGCAAACTGAAAATCGTGTAGTTTCTCAACGAAAATGACTATTCTTTACTAGAAACCTTAGCGAGAACGATGCTAGAACGTTTTGGAATAGCACGAACGCTCGGAACATATTGTTTACTGACAAAGCACATTTTCATATCGATGGCTATTTTAATAAACAGAATATGAGACACTAGCGCCCCGACAATCTAAGGGAACGCCATCAAAAACGTTCGCATTGTCCAAAAACGACAGTGTAGTGTGCAATTTCTGCCCGAGGGATAATTGACCCTTATTTTTTTAACCAGCGAGAGACATTCTCGGCGAATGATCGACGAGTTTTTGTTACCGCAACTCCAGCTGTTTCCCGGGTTCAACAACAGAACTCCACACAATCAATGTAGAAGCTAAGGGGAATTTTTCCCAATAAAGGGCATACCCTGGGCTCCTCGGTCACCGAATCTTACACCGTGTGACTTTTTATTATAGGGATACCTTAAGTCGAGTTTACAGCAACAATCCTTGTACAATTCAGACCGTACAAGAAAATATCCGCCGAGAAGTTGATCACATTGAACCAACGCTTTATTTTCGCGTGTTCGCAAATTTAAGAGTCTAATTGCAAGAGTGTCTTGAGAGAAATGGATATCATTTAGACAATATTGTTTATAAAACGTAAAATCCACAACTTTAACCTCCATTTTGTGTAAATAAAACATGAGAATAACATTGTAGTTTTTTATTTATTTAATATTATACTCGAAAATTTTCCGCTGGACTCCCTTTTCTAAATACATAGTTCATATTTTAAGTATTCCCCCGTAATATATTTATGTATTGGATAAAATAATTATTTATAATATGTCAGCATTTACAATACGCAACAATAAAAATACTTTCTCGAAGAACCCGACGTGAATTTGTCGATACGTGTGTGTATGTGCCGTATGTGTACTAAAACATTAAATGACTGCTGCAAATTAAAAAATAATCTCTAGTTATCATTAATTTATATAATAATTGTAAGTGGGGTACGAATATTAGCTATTTAAAAGGTCGATCGATTAATATAAAGATAAAAACTGTATAGAAATAATTTTATCGTATTTTTTATACAGTTTATACAATTCTATAGATATAAATCATAAATTGTGATAAAATATAAACTCATTTCTTGCAGACAAACACAAATACAGTAAGCACATAATTGAGAAATGTCAATGGTTGCCGTGATTCAAAATAAAGTGACGGCCGACGGAACAAAAAAAATATAGTGACGTCAGACGTAAAATAAACAGAATCAAAATATGTTAAATACTGATAGCAATTTTCAGTTACGATATCGTGAATCAGCGTTAACTATAATTACGTATTTTTTAAATGAGGAACATCGTCGGTACATCTACCCTATCGCAAAATATATTTATATTCAACGCCTCCAAGATGGCTATAAAGATTTTCAAGATTGATGGTGGTGTGCTTTTCGTGGTTAATTAATTATTTTACAGGGATGATTAAACTTTCGAGAGAGGGGAGAAATAATTGATGGCTGGTCCGCAACAAAAGTAGCAGGCAGCGAGGTGGCCGGAGTACAGTAACAAGGGTGATAAATTCTGTGAACCCTTTAAAAATTGCTCAATTTGCCACGTTATAAATTAATGGATTCATTTTACATTGGGCTTTAAATTAAATATATATATATATACTGCCTTTACTTTGTTTCACAAATTTATAATGGGCTAACTACCTTTGGGACCTCTTTGATGAAAATATAAGTATAAAATATAAATAGAATTAAATAAAATAACAATCACTTTGTATGAAATCACGAAATTTATTATACGTCAATCGGTTTCGCTTATCTAAGATTCATCGGAACGTTTTTAAAACTGATCATAAATACCAAAAGAGTGCACTTACATATATATACATAAAGAGGTAGACGGAATACAAAATTATATGCGAAAGAGAGAAACAGAATACAGATAGACGGAACATTAAGGAAGGGAAAAATACATCAACATTGTACAAATACGTCATGTTGAAGCTTGAGATAGGCTAAACCGGTTGATGTTGCTGATGTATGAAACATTGCATTCTTACATTCATTTTAATTTTCCCAACACAACTGTTGGCTTATTTTCACTATTAGTTTCGAGAGGTGCAGTCCGTCTCGTCACCAGGTGATAATAATTATCAATCAATTAATGAGTTCAAAATTCAAGCAAATCTATTTATGAATTCTTGCATATTTGTTTATGACTGGCAGATCATAAGGACTGAATTGAGCTACAAAGAATGTTAATTAATATTTATCTTTAAAAAAAATATTGAATTTTTCTTATGTATATTTAATTATTATGTATGTATATAAGAAATTGATATTTAAAGGTGGTCCTTTACAAAATTTATATACTTTGTGAACTTTATATAATTTATATTTCCTACATTTTTTTACTGTGTTTTACATTTGTATGTTTACGAATTCGTAAACACACTTTGTTATTAACACATTTCCGCATCCAAATTCCCATCTGTACTTTCGATTCAGTCTTAATTGTGACCTTGACGCCAGCATACGTCAACTTGCCCGATATTTGTTAGATCTCGACATCACGATAGCATCCGCGGTGTGGACCTTTCTGCTCCAATGCACCAGCACTGTATTTAATGATATTGTGTTTTGATCACGTATTGTTTGTTGTTTGTGTGCCGTGGGTGAACTTGTGATATCGCCGTATTTAATTGGGATCCGAAATTGACTCATCCGCGTGCTATTTGTATGATCTTGACGGCGACGTAAGTATCATCTCGGTGTAAGGTGAGCAGTCCTTCCGAATCCCGATTCCTGAGATCACTGGTCCTTCGACTAGGACCATTATCCCCTCACCAACATCATTCTGTACAACGTTTCTCTACTTCCCTCCCCTACCTTGCGGTGATTCTGATTTACGACCGGAATTGATCAATTGAATTGACCGGATCGTGCAATTCATTTTGATCCCATCGATCCGGATTTCCAGTTCGAATTCATACATTGTATAAACATACAGTTTATTACTGTAATGTAGCGATTGGATTGCGCGCGCGTGTTGGCAAAAATGACAGCGTGAGAGGGATAAAAGGGCGACGCGTTCGGGCGCGGCTCTCTCTCTCTCTCCGGAATCGTAGTTCAGAACACCTCTTATACTCTATCCTACTTGTGAGATCTGTAATAAACTGTATTATTGTACATCAAGTTCTTGACTACCTGAATTGACCACCATTGTTTGCAGTCGTAATAGTCAGATTAAAGATATAACAGTTGCATACAGATATTACTTTTAAAATTAGCAATATTAATTTGGTGGTTTAGATTCATATTTTTTATTTATTATCTTAGTTTTATTAACCACAATTGAGTTTAAAAAACATCTACCGGTTTCAGAAAATATATTTTTAGTTAGTTATGACATCCTGAAGAAGAAAAAGTGTTTTCCGAAACTGGTAGATGTTTTTTAAACTCAATTGTGGTTAATAAAACTAAGATAATAAATAAAAAATATACTTACAGATATTTTTAAAGTGCATTTCCTAACTAGGCATGCCTGTTTTAGGGTAAATTGGCAAAAAAATCATGTTTTACAAATTAATAAACTAATATAACTCATTGAATATGAATATATTTATAGATATTTAATTTTAAATGTGATTTAATGAAATGGCATGATGTGCTGTAATGTTTTTGCTAAAAAATTAAAGATAAAAATTACAAGATATTAGGAATATTGCACATATTCTCACGCATCAACAGACGCTCTACACAGCCAAAATACAAACATCCACTGAGCATGTAATCTTGTCGTCGAAACCTGAACAGGTAGTGTCATTAAACTTACAGGTAGGCGCAACGCCCCTCAAACAGTTATATTACTGATATTGTCTAGGGACCACCAGACGAAAATAAGTCAAAACAAATACATGGACGCATATCTGGTATCATTTGTCTACCCGCTCAAAATGTTGACATATTTCGGTGTAAGCGCTGAGTTTCAATCCCGTAAAAGCGACTGATTTTTGAGTGATTTTTCACATTTATATCAATAACTCATTTGAATCTCGTCCGATAACATGTATTTGTATCTCAAATTATTTATAAATATTTAATAAAAGATTAGCTAGAAGAAAAACAGCATTAAATGAATATTTGTAGCGTAATTCACATTTTTACAAATACCCGGGTCAAATCTGACCCACCACCGCGGAGGACGTGATTTCTAAAAGCTTTAGTATCACGTGTAAAGTGAATAATTCTTGACGAAAAGTCATTGTTCTATTCAAAGTCATGCTCTATTCAAAGAATTCAAAGTCATGTTCTATTGATTATTTTCTTCTCCATTCATTTCTTATTTATTCATTCTAAGTGTTATCAAGAAATTATAACGCTGAAATTATTGATTATAATAATAAATTGAGACTGCTAGAGTATATTTTTCAATGCTTCGAATATCGACCGATCCCCTAATCAAATTTAATAACCCTATTTCTTTCTAAAGGCTTACGCGCTAACTCAGCAGTCAAGTTTTGTCAGAATCGCTAAGAACATTTTTTAATTGAAATAAGTTCCGCAATACATTTTTTCCTACACTCTAAAATAATATCAATTAAAAAGTTTCCAACGAATCTTTTGAAAGAAAAGTCGGTAAAGAAAATCCCGTTTTCATCCGCGACTTGCCTTTCATTCAGCTTCTAAATGTTCAATCCAACATTTCAAACTCGTTTCCACCCCTAGTGGAAGAAAATAAAGTAAAAAATAAAGCTAATACAGCCACCCCGCATAATACAAGAAACAAACTTTCCACACCCAATGAACCAGAACATTTTCAATTTAAATGAGCTATTTTTTTATTCCGTATTTTATTTAATTCATTCCCTTTGAACGAAGCTAATCAAAGAAGGGATAACTTAAGCCAAGTCAAACAGAGTAATTATAAAAACATCACAAAGCTAGCGCACGTAATGTGGTGAGTTCCATCTATGGTGCTCGGAGAAAAGCCACCTATTGTGGGTTCGACACAGTGCGGCATCTGTCGGATCAACTCCAAACTAGCACACTTACATTAGAGGCGACTGGCACTGCGTAGCGAGCCGGCCGAGCGTGATACCGAGCGCCTCGCTGCACGTTACTTCTCTGCCAGTTTTTCACCACCTCGTTCATAAATTATAATATCGTACTACATTATAACTTATATTAAATAAATCAAGTGTTTTTATTAGGAGAACACATTCTTATTGTGAAGTTGTAATTATTCAGAACACAGCTCTGTGATATTTTAAATATGAATTAAATATATTAATTAGAAAGATAAACATATAAAATCAATTTTATCGAAAAATATTGTTATTGCGCCGCCGGGATTCAAACCTGGATCTCTTTCCTAACCGGAGAAGGTACATTATCCAACTATGCTATAGCGACAATATTTTTAGCGACAAATTTTCGAACTTATATGTTACCTTTTTGATATTAATACATTTAATCGTTCCATTATTTGAAAGAGCCATCTACCTTATTTTTACAGAATCTCAAATACCTTTGAGTAATTTGATAGCAGACGCCAGAATTATCAATTCATTTTTATTTTATCGAGTGTTTTTAAGTAAGTTTACGCACTTTCTTATTCCTTCGACTGGCACCACGCGTTTTTGTGTTGTTAGTATGACCGGTTTATGTAGTGTGAAGGTTGCCGCTTTCTGTCTCTGGAGAATCGATGTCAAACTACGTGATACGCTCTCCAATGTCTCGTCTACCCTTTTATGAAATGTCAATTGACTCTATTCAAGTCAGATGCCCAACTTTCTGAAGCCGTTGGATCTTGAAAATTTTGAAGAGATCAGACTCATCGTGGAGTTTACAAACTTTGAGGATTATCTTTCTAAATTATTACTAAATTACTCGACTAGATGTTGATATCCTTCGTTCCATTACTTTCGTCATGATGTATACTCCGTCCCTCTCCGGCTGAACTTTTACCTGATCGCATACGGCGGACGGCGTGAGTGCAATTTCGAGTCTCAACGGGTCAACGCGCGCGTGGTTGCGCCGAGATATATATTATTACAGTGCTTTAATTCGCCAACATCTGACCGCCTCCGAAGTGCAGCGAGACTTTCTTTCTTGAATGCGAGTCGATTAAAGTACGAAGTGGTGTCCAGCTTATGAGATTGAGATCAAAGTATGTCCAGATTCCTTCCGTCCTTATACCTTTCATAATCCAAATCGGGTTGCATTAAACAAATAATAACTAGAATTGATACAGTCCATCACGGGATCTATTTCCTACCATCTAGTTTTACAAAATTCTATTACTACAGTGAATCAGCACGACTCGGGGTCTTACTATGGCCTTGAAGCATGTGAACTCGGGATAGCACCCGAACGGTTTAATAATGAAAACTGAAACATGAGAACGTTGTAATGTAAACGAAAACTATCAAATTTATATTGATTTGCTTTGAATTTATCTTGAAAAAATTAAATCCTCCGATTCGTTTCAAGTATTCTCCTCGATATTTTTATAATGGAACGTATCCACAGATATAACGCAATAAAGCCAAACTCAAGCGGTTAAGGTCAATATTTGGAAACAAACAATTATTGAACTTTATTTATTTTGAAATTATCAAGTTTTTAAGTGGTTATACAAATGATTTTAAATATTACTACTTAGATTTAAACTTGATAGCCGTAGTTAACTTTTTAGTGTTTAAATAAACTGGTTAAATAAATGTTGGTTTTGCTGCTAACCGATTGTTAAGATTTTACTAAACTCGGTTAGAAATCCAAATTCCATTCTCAATTGTTTGCATTCTACTGAATTTATAAGTTTTCTTTGTTTTCTTTAAAGGATTCTTCATGAATTTAGTTAGGATTACTTAGGATTATTTATACAAAGTTTTACAGCACACTTTCATGTATAAGTTAGATTGTACAATTAAGTAATTTCTGAGCAGTATTTCAAATTTTCAAAATCTACTTTGTGTTAATTTTTCAAAGCACGTCCGTGAAATTATTTATGTGAACGTTCAAACGTCGCACGATCTAGACTGAATTGCAACAATTAATTATTGAATTAATATATGATGGAGTGAAGAATGTATCTGTTAGAGCCGTTTAAAATAAATTAAATTCTATTTATTTTTTGGCGTTTGTCTTGTTATCTCATTCTATTCGCGGTTTACCAAATTTTAACCTGCATATCTCCTTTCCTTTATTCTCCCCACCTATCCTTAAGCGCAAAGATAAAGAAGATGTCGCAATGATTAAAGTCTTCCAACTGCAGCAAGTTCAGTGCGCTTGGAACTTTTGTACCGATAACTACCGTTGCTTCACTCCACTTTACTCCGCTAACGCTTATAATTAATCTTACTTTAATCCCGTTTATATCCCGAAACGTTTCCCAACCAGTTGTAGATTTATTTGACAGGTGGCACAGGCAGCAAGAGAACTCAGTGTGTTGGGAAGGCGCCGACTCCTAGCCATTTTACCTGCGTACTGGAGTGAGGCAGGGCGGGTGCACGTCGCCAACCCTCTTCAATATGTACATGGACGAATTGAGCGAACGACCATCCGATGCTAAAATTGGTTGCCACATGGGCGGGACAAATGTGAACCACATTAGTTATGCCAATGATATGGTTATACTAGCGCCATTTATAAAAGGGTAAGAAAGCTTTTATAGATACGTGAAACATATGCTAGTGAACATAATATTTTATACAAAGCTAGCAAATCGGTCATAATGGTGTTCAAATATGGAAAAGGGTCTGATAATATCCTTACCGTGCGGCTGGACGGGACGAAATTGGGTATTCAAAGTAAGGTCAAATACCTTGGCCATATATTCAATGAAGATGGAGAAGACGATGATGATATAGAACGGCAGAGGAGACAAGTAGAGCGTTCGTGCAAATCTTCTGTCACGGTGTTTCTACTGATACTGTTATATATTTATTTAAAGCTTAAAAAACCGTCCTAGGGCTACGTCTTGGAAAATCGGCAGTTAATTGAAAACCGTTTCTCTCCTACCAGTAACTCCAACAATATTTTTATTTAATTTAACAAATAAACAGAACAAGCCCTCACCTGAGCACGACGGTCCCGTCGGACGTAATGTCCAGGTCCGGCGGCGGCGCCAGGCTGGAGCGGGGAGACACCCGTTGCGAGGAGCCGCGCCGGGACTCCGAGGGGCCCCCCAGGCAGCCCGGGCCCCCCGCCAGTGAGGGCCGCGGCGTGAGGCGCAAGCCGCTCGAGCGCCTCGAGCCGCAGGCCGAGGATGCCTGCAGGTTGCCATCTGAAAGAAATATGGCTCTCAGAGATCACGAAGTCTGGGGAAGAATTTTTACATTTAATAATAATTATTTATTATATATCCTATTGCCTGTCGACTGTGTATTCTACTGTTATATTAGTGCCATATATTATATAATAAATAAATCCATTTATGATTAAAAAAGATGAATATGCATATATTATTAATATTCTATATTTTTTTGAAATGCAATCAAATATATTATTAATTGACACGGTGGTTACCGTATTATCAATAACAATATCGGTAAAATTCTACTCAATTTAACAACGAAATTAAATATATTTGAAAAATGCGAACTTGTGGCGATTGTGATAAAAAAAAAAAAAAAATAAAAAAAAATATATATATATATATATTTATATATATATATATATATATATATATATATATATATATATATATATATATATATATTTTTTTTTTTTATCACAATCGCCACAAGTTCGCATTTTTCAAATATATTTAATTTTGTTAAATTGAGTAGAATATAGATATAGAATAGTAGATATATATATATATATATATATATATATATATATATATATATGTCAATCAAACTGTGAGAAATCTAAACAAGGGAATAAAGACTGCCTATAAAATAACAACTTCTCAGAATTTTTAACCACATAATTGAAACAAACCGTTGAAATATAAAAGACTTTAAGTTTGGAGAAAAATACTAATTAACAGCATCACGCTCCCTAACACATCATCTTTACTATCCATAATACTATTAACGTATCTGCAATAATCTTACTAAACACTAGTGGCACTGCATCATCATGAATTTCGAAATTTGAAAAAGATGACATGGTCGCAAGCGACGTCTCGTCACTGCTTCACTTCTCTCGTTGTACATCTTGGCACACAACGGGTGCGGGACTCGCGCGGCTCGAACTTCACGCAAGTTCGGCACAACTTCCTAAATGCCGATCCGTTCCGGTCCGCCGAGAATACTTCCCAAACAGATAAATCTTCTAGAGCGGGGAGGTCAGCCGGATAGATAAGCCAGCTGGAAGTTGTGTTTGTGTTAAAAAAGTGTTGTCAGGTATCAAATATTAATATAATACAATTTAATTTAATTCGGTTTGCGGCCGAGCTCATTGCAGTGTGATGTACCAAACAATATAATTCCTCAAAAAACCTAAAACATTATGTTATGAAAAATAATGTGTACAATAAAAATAAAATTATCATTTTAAAAATAAATATATGAACCTTTATCTGGAATCCAATGCTGTTGTGAATTAATAAATCTTTAAAATAAAGAATTCCAAAAATTTTAATAATTATTTAACAATTTCGTAATATTGTTTCAAATGTTTAAATGTTTGCTTTAGATCGACTAATGTGTACCAGAAAATTAAACATTTCTCTACGAATGTGTTTTTTTCAAGAACATACTTTTTTTTTAAGAACCAATTCCAGATGCAGTTTTTCATTTATTATTACATTTAAAACATCGTCATATCAATAAAAAAAAAAGTTGGCCCATGAGGGGATCGAACCCGCGACCTTCGCGTTATTAGCACGACGCTCTAACCAACTGAGCTAATGGGCCGGGCGACTGTGACGACACGGGTAGGGTACGTATGAATTTATAAATAACATCAACTTACAACTTTCACACGTCAGTATAGTTTTAACCGCCATGCGTTTGTGAAACTTTCACCCTACTCCTGTTTAGAATATATTACGTCATTATTTTGTATGCTCCATCAAAGAACTCCAAAGATCACAATCTTTTCAAGGTTGTATTCGTCGTGACTGCGAAAATTGAAAAAAATATAATATATATCTCAATTACATAAATTTTATTTAATGTACCAGCACCAGCAATCACAAGATTCGGGTTCGAGTCCCGGTGATGACTATATATTTTGTAGATAGATAGATTTTTCTGTATTTTTTAATTATCGCGGAACATTTTATTGTTTCTTTGTCCCGTATGCCAATACCGTTCATCTGATTGCGATGAAACTTTGGTAAGTTGTTGTGCACACGCCCGCAAAGGTTTCTGAATTAGTACAACCATTTTACAATAGGTGGCGCGCGAGTCGTTTCAACAAATGTGTGTATTTCATATAATTTATTGCCATGAAACTCTGGTGAGTTACTGTGCGCACGCCCGAGAAGGATTCTGAATTAGTACAACCATTTTATAATGAGAAAGTTCGCCGAGGAAAGCGATCTGCGCACCATGGCTATATCAGTTTCATGACAAACCGTATGTCGTGAAATGTGAAATTCGGACACGTTGATTGGCTATTTTTAGGATTCTCTGTGGTGAATTTTCCAAGAATTATCGCTTTTTCTAGAAGGAAAAACAAAAAATATTGTGTATCCAAAAGCATTTCAATAATCAGAATTAAAATACAAACATTTTTTTTCTTTGAGTGGCATTAAAACGCATGCCGGGTATTCGCTAGTAATAAATATATACGAGCATAAATATTCAAATTTGGAATCAGTCACAACATTGTATTACATATGCTTTCAAGATGAGACCGATAGTTAAATTCTTAAAAGTATAAGAGAAATAATTAATGACGTTATTTGTTACGTAAATCATGTGAGAGAGTTTGAATAGAAAGAGACGACAATAAAATTATTGATTTTCTCTAATTCAAAACAAGTATCTGGAGTCTTTTCAACGTTTTTTTCATATAGATATGTGGAATGAAATAAAAATGTGTGTTATCATTTGAATTAATCCATCGAATATTAAATAATTTATGGAAATACTCAATTCATAAGTATGAATATGTTATAAAATCAAACAAAATACCTACATATATTTAGATGGTTGCTTAAATCAATGTTCTAAATTTAAAATTATTATGACAGTTTTAATTTATTATTTTGTTTAATATTATCGATTTAAATCTCCACGTTACCATTATGGTGATATGTCTGTTTCATAATTACATGCTATTTATGAAACAGACAGGTAGTGTTTAAAAAACAACAGTATTAATTGCGACTTACATAAAACTAACGCACATAAAATGTTTACTTTGTTCAATAAAACCCATATTTTCCCATAATATCAGTGAAAAAATATCTAATATATGATATTTTTTACTAATGCTGTAAATATGTTCAATATTAATTCATATTATGACAACAGTAAGAACTCGACGTCCGTCATAACCGGATAGAACGGCGGATTGAATGGATTATTAAAGTTATCGTATTTTATAAGACTGAAAATATATTATTTAAAAATTAATTATTGTATTTTTAATATAAAACTTAGTTTTAAATAGTAATTGAAGCCTCAAAGCACGTGAGTAAATACTATATATTATTTAAAATGTATGTTTTCACTGAAACAAAGTATTTTAAAAACGTCGAATATTGATTTTATGTCCTGCAAATTTAATGGTTATAACTATAAATTTTAAATATTTTCTTAATTTATCTCAATTGAGTTGAATTGTCACCATAATCTTGGCCTCAAGATTACAAGAAAATATATTTCGTTGATGCAAGAATTTTCCATATTAATGCAATTTTGTGGCACGCGGAAAATATATCCAATGATCGCGGTCTTTCTTATAATGCTTGTATTGTCTAAGTATGGAAAATAACATTCAGTTTATTAGTTTTAAATTACTGTAAAGATTATATCTAAGTAGTACTTAAAAAAAGTCAAATCTAGTGTATAACTTCTGACATAAATTAATAATAAAAACCTACATTTTCGTAAAAATTAGAATTATTATTGAATGTCGCTCTAACTTTTATCTTTGAATTTAATAGAATATAGTTTTATGATATTTAAAACAAATTGGAAGAGTATAGATCTTAAAAATATTTAGTTACTACCGGAATACGAACCGGAAAAATTTTCCATGCATACACAGCGAAATTGGTGTCGCAGTTCCTCGGTAAGTAATGCATTTCGGTACATTTTTCTGATTCATTTAATTTGTTATTTTTGTATTGTCATATTTCTAACTGGTTTCATTTCAAACACGTTCGTAACGTGCGTAGTTACGCTACTGTGTCTGATTTACATTGCATAGCTCGCGTTGTCGCGACGGTGATCCATTTAACGTTAATTTGGGTCACCTAAATAGTATTCATAATATTTCAATGATTATATTTAATAAATGGGTCAAACAATCGTGACCAGCTCTTTGTCCAGTTTTCAAATGTTTTGGATTATTCAGCCATGAAATTCGCGACACTGTAGTCCTGGGTGTGGCGACGAGTCCTGATCCCGGGTGGGTGGGAGGGTTGCTCTAGAACTACCCTGACCTGCATTAAATCATAGCTCCGAACAAGTGGACCTAAATTGGAGTCCTTGGACGGGACTACTTTTCATCGCGTTTCTAAGCTGATTTAGCTTTACAAGTAAAATGAAAACAGGGGAGGATTATTTACGGTGGAATTTTTCATCTGTTAGCTTTTGGGAAGTAGTCTTTTTTTTTCTCTTATTAAATGGATTCTGAAAGATGGTGTCAGTTGAATGATCGAAACTTTTCAAGCTTCTAGAATGTGTAATATAATCAAATTAATAATAATATAAAAACATTAAAGATTTTAGAAAGAATGTTTTAAATTGATTATAAAAATCAGGTAGACCAGATATTGAGAGTAAACTGTTGTATATTATGAAATAACTCTCATAACTGCATTATTGTTTTTTTTATGTTTCAGGGAAACGAATTATCAAATTTAGTCTATAGATGGCGATAGTTTAGTGGTGCTCGAAGTGTTTCCACATTACAATTGGAAAAATTACGGACTAGCATAAATTTGTAACTGAAGTAAAAAAAATATGTATACAGACTAACTGAAATATTAATTAACTCGAATATACTCCTTCTCTATACACGAGTCTTACTCTCATAGAGAAGAAACAAATTTTAAAAAATATATATATATATATATTATTGAAATTGTATTATATTTTTAAAATTAATAAAAAAAGAAATATTACATAATAATAACATATTAACATATACACAACTTTCAAAAATTTGATAGATGTGGAGATTGATTAATGGATGAGAATGGTGGTATTTATATAAAGTGATCACTTAAGCAAGCCGAAGACAGATCGTAAGCCCTGTAATTACCCATACTTCCATATATTTTCCATTAAAGATAATAAAAATAGCTTCTTCTCTGTGAGATATATAAATCTGGTAACTGTGCGTTCCTGAACATATTGCTATTAATATTTTGTCTCTGATTTTAAACTGATCTGAGATATTTTTAATATTATTTTACCTTGTATGTGCTTGTATTGTACTGCACATTACCATTTTTTCTGCAATTTTACATATTTTCACTTTTTTTTTGCCTCCGTTTGTACTGTCATTTTGTATTTAATTGTGTTTTGCCCACGTTTTGTATCGTATTCAATGAGTTATTGATTTTGTAAAATATGATCTGTTTACCAATTTGCCCTAAAACAGGCTTGCCTAGTTGGGCAATGCATTTTAAAAATCTATGTGTCACAAATTGTATTTTTAATTATACAATATATACGAGTATTACATGTATCTAAGAAATAAATAAATAAAAATTTACCAAGGCCTGGTTAATAAATAATAAATAAAATAAAAACTATAATGTTATTCTCATATTTTATTTATACAAAATGGAGTTTAACGATGTGGATTAAAGAAGAAAACTTAAAAGTTTTATAAACAATATCTTCTAAAAGCCATCTATTTCCCTCAAGACACTCTTGCAATCTTACTCTTACATTTGCGAACACGCGAGAGCAAAGTGTTGGTCCAATGGCAGCAACTTCACGGCGGATATTTTCTTGTAAGGCCTGAATTGTTCAAAAATTTTTGCTGTACACTCTCGAATTAAGATATCCCCACAAAAAAAGTTACACAGTGTAAGGTCCAGTGACCGAGGTGCCCGGGGTATGTCTCCGTACTTGCTGATTAATTTATTCCCCTCAGCTTCTCCATTGAAGCTCTAACTGTATGTGGAGTGGCCCCGTCTTACTGAAATTGTGTTCTGTTGTTGAACCCGGGAAACAGCTGCAGTTGTGGTACTAAAAATTTATCGATTATTTGGCAATACACGTCAGCAGTGACGGTCTCTCGCTGGTTAAAAAAAAGGGCCAATTATCCCTTGGGCACACAATCGATTTTGGGCAATGCAAACGTTTTTGATGGCATTACCTTGGATTTTCGGGGCACCAGTATCTTGTGTTCTGTTTGTTAACATAGCCATAGATATGAAAATGTGCTTCGTCAGTAAACAATATGTTTCCAAGCGTTCGTGCTGTTCCAAAATGTTCCAGCATCGTTAAGATTTCACATAAAGAATAGTCATTTTCGTTGAGAAACTGCACGATTTGCAGTTTGTAACGGTGAAACTGTAGTTTATTTTTCAAAATAACGTTCAGTATTGATTTTTTTATTCCAGTACAGGCTGCAATCTCCCTTATCGATTTACGCGGATTGCGCATCATTTCACGTCAAACTTGAGTCACATGTTCTGCTCCATTGACGGTCCCGTAGGAGTTTGGTTGACCATTGTTCCTTCTTGTCTGAACTTTTTAACATAACACCGGATAAGTTGCGTGCTTGGCCCATCAATATGTTAAAGTGAGTACAAAAAGGGCTACGCTCATGAACCAATGAATCACAGTACTTTAAATATTGCTCAACCGCGAACACGCGGTGCGCTCTCGACCGGTGACTCATTTCGATTAGCAAATCTGCAAATCACGCGCGTCGAACAATACCCCTTCCACTTACCTCACCCTGATGGTTTACGACCAATTATAATTTAATCTTGAAATTTTTCTGCTGAACACTCTTTTTATACACGATATGAATATTAAACGTAAGCATGAAATTTATGGAAGTATGAAATCGACTGCACCATGTGGACTGCAGGCTTCAGTCGGACAAGAATGATCAGGAGAGTAAATAATACCTATAATTGAATAAATTTTGAGTCCCTAGCGGGTGCTGTTTTGAGTGCCAGGGTTTCACAGAACCATTATAGATAGCGGTAGGTATCCGCCACAAAAACATTGATAATTCTTTAATCATCTGAAAGACTCTGCATCCACATAAGTATGACCCATTAGAGGTGTGGATAGGTATGCTATTAAATAAGAAGGATTTTAATGAGAATGACGAACTGCCTCCATATGTCGGCCCATCATTTGTGTTCAAGTTAATTTAATATTCATCCAGGTTTAACAGTTCGTATTATGTATTTGGACAGTAATTAGGCGTGAAAAGAGAAACACAGTAAGTACTTGCTTAAAAAACACTGAATTTATTTACCAAAGTACAAAAACGTAACGAACAATGCGCGGAACAGCGCGAAAATTTATCGTTGTGGCAAGTCTGTGAAAAGTTACATAGCAAATATTCACAATTCACTTTAAAATGTTCAATTTTTTATATTACACGTGTGCATTTGAAAATAGTTTTTGAAAAATTTGCCTTCCTGCAATTTTATTGAAAACTTCTTCAAAAGTGGTCCATATTAAAATAAGTTTCAAGTTGGCGAAAGTTAAACTGCCATTTTATAAGAGGTGATCCTTGAAGTAACCTTCGGATGACGTAGTGAAGACGTTACGTCATCTGGCTACTTCGCAGAGGTATTCAATATATCAATTCAATAATCAATACATGTACAATTCACGATTTACTAAATTTTAATTTGTGTATCTCCTTCCCTTTTCTTATGATAAGTTATTTTAAGAATTTGACTTATGAAAAGTGAAGTGTCCGCGTTCACGCTGACAATTTTAATTTGATCATGTAAGTTAGATATTTGATCACCTTTAGAAAGATAGTTGCTTTAGATTTAGTTGAGTCCGAAGGACAACCAATAATTGGTAATGTGATCCACGACGTGGTTGAATTTGAAGAACGCGGACTCTTCCTTCTTCTTTCACACTTTTTGCAGGTTCGGAAGAATGTAGCCTAGCCTGATCCTAATTAAAGGTACAATAAAAAGAAGAAAAATTTATCTTAATATATATTATCTTAATCTCTGGATTATCAAAAATACAGTGTAATAGAAAAAATTAAATTTTAAGCCCCGTTTCAAAACTAATCCATCTTTTCGCATTTTTTTACGAAAATGTGTTTTTTTTTATTAATTTATATCTGAAGTAATACTCTTACACTAGATTATACTTTTTTTAAAAACAATTACTTAGATAAGAGCTATAAACTAAAACTGAATATTATTTGCCATAATTAAAAGTCACCACGACCATCATATTTGTTTTCAATGTGCCAGAAAAAATACGTTTAGTTATGAATTCAAAGCCATGGTTTTGACGATAAATCTATTTATGAAACTATCGAAATATTAAAATTAACAGAGTTATAAATTGTTAAATTCGACATTATTTCATTTTTAAAATGCTTCGTATTCATATATAATAACGATTTTAATAAATATATTATATACATGGTGTTACTTACATGCTCTTCAATTACTATTTAAAACTAAGTTTTGCATTAAAAATATAATAATTTCTTACTAAATTAAAATTTTATAGGTTTAAATATGTTTTTTTGCCGACTCTGGTCGAAATCACATGATTTAAAAATTTATTTATAAATTTTTTTGATAAAAATATTATAAATACTTAGAACCAAAGTTAATAAATAAACAACTATTAAAAATTAACAACCACAACGTGTTTGCATTAGATATTAAAAATGACATTATTTTATATTAAATAAAACACAATCACTTTGGTACAAAATCATGAATTTTATTAAACGTCAACCGGTTTCGCTTAGCTCAGGCTTCGTCGGGGCGTATTTAAAACTAACGATAAATACAAACATTTTGCACATAAAGAGTAAATGTTTTTACGATAAATATATTCATTTGAAATACTATTGTATAATGTACGTCTGTGACGACTGAAAATTTTACCTTACATACATATATATAATAAATACACTGTATTGTCTTTAGACATCAAAAATACTGTGTCTGCGTCAAGAGTTTCACTGAATCCTTTCAACGTGTAAGTGACGTGCCGTCTTCATCGTCACAAAACCAGGTTCTTCAATATCTAGTACAAGTCAATTGAATGTTGAATTGTCAGTACGTCAGTCTTAATAAAATTCTTTGAAAGCAAGTTTGGTTCAAGTTAGACACATAGGCAGTCGAAAACAAATCTTTTAAATGGAATCGTAGTCTTCAATCATTTGTGAAGAACTCGTTTCAAGGTTCACCTGCTGTAAAATAGCTGTTTCGCCAACTTAAAATTTATTTTAAAATGCGCCACATTTGAATTAGTTTTTAATAAAATTGACACGATGGTAGGCAAGTTTTTAAAATGCACACGCGCAATGTTGTGTGGGATGGAGTAGACTCCACCTCTGATATATACAGCGTTGTCCTGGCTACTTTGCTAGACTGAAGTCTGTGTAGACTTCAGTAACACTAAAGTAGCCATTTTTTTTCGTGCTATTATTTAAGATTCAACAGGAATAAAAATTTAGACAAAAAAAAAATATATGTATAAAGAAAGTATAAAGAAAATGAAGTGGGAGTGTTGTAGAATTAGTGAATTATTAGTGTAGGCACTGTATAATGATTATGTTAGAATGTTGGATAGCCGTGCTTCTGATTGCTCTCTACCCAATTGGATCATATGTTGGGTCCATATTAGTATAATCTTATTGAAGTTGAATGATTTCCAGTTGGTACAGAGTGTTGTATAGTTTTGGAGCTAAGAACATGTAGAATCTTTGATAAAATGTCGTTGTTGATCTCGTTACTGGCATGTAGATGTTCGTTGTTTGTCTTGTGTTGTGTCCATGATTTATTGCTTAGGATGAGTTGTTGTTAGCACGAAAAACTTGGACTAGTCTCAACATAAAGATTTGTCTAATATCTAGGGCATTTTACTCTTTAAATATAAGATCTGATGGATATCTAAAGGGACGACTATGTATTACCTTAAGAATTGTCTTTTGAGCTCTTTTAGCCGACTCTAAGATTGTTTTTGCTGCTCCTCCCCAAACTTAAATAGCATAATTAATTAAGGAATAGCACAGTGCAAAGAACACCGATCTTAAGTGTTTATAATCAATTATACATCGTATTCCTTTAAAAAAGTAAACTAGTTTTCTTAAGCGTTTAGCTAAGTTCGATATATGTTCTTTCCAGTTAAGACGGTCATCGATCAGTACTCCCAGATGTCGAATAATTTTAACTCGTGTCAATTGGCATGTGACATAAAAAAAAAAGATCGGAATATAAGAAACGCTCAACTATAACCTTGAACTTACTATGGTCTGAACTTGGTCAAATATGTATTATGACCACACATATTTTACATGTATATCACAATTAGACCATCCAATTCGAATATTTGAATATTCGAACTCCGAATATATTCACCTGTTTTTTAGTATTCGTTATTCGAATACTTAAAGTATTCGCTCATATTTATATTATAAGATTTTTAGTATTTTTCTAAACGAAACAAAGGATTACGAACCCTGGAAGTCATATGCAAGCATTCATTCATTCATTCAGGTATACGATTTTTTTCTCCAAAAGTACCGCAATCGGCTATATGGAAGTCAGACAATAAAGATGTAAACGCCTTTGTCGGACATCTTTTGCATTTACTTTTTTTTAAGTCTTCTGCTTATCTTTATGGTTTTATGACAACAAGCACTTATAATACATTGTTTTGTCAACGATTCTTTAGTATTTAGCTTTCATAAATACTTGAGCCGACAAACAAGAATTTAAATACAAAATAATGAAGAAAAAGCTTGCACGTGGGGTGAGAGATACGAAGTAATATAAACATCTAAAATTTTGTCAGTTATCGAGAGAATACTGACTCCTCTTTGTCTCCAAGAAGAGTTTGAGTTCTGCAAGTTATTAATCACGAATCTTACATTTTGGAGAAACATTTGAAACATTTCTGTATTTATCATCCGAAGTAAATTATTCCTTTCTTAAAATTTTTACGAATATATTCGAATATTCGAATATATCATAATTAACTATTTGATATTCGAATAGTTGGAATCACGAATATTTGGAGGCTCTGGTATCTCTGTTATCCTGCTATTGTAATCATTGATTACAATAGCAGGATTTGTCGACAGTGAAATATGTCTCCGTCTTAAAAAAATGAAATGTGGTGCGATGGGCTGGTTATTTCAGAACTCCTACAAGTTAAATAATTGTTTGACTGATTAGTCATGATTAGTACCATACAAACAGAATCTTCAGAACTGCTCGAACCATTGTACAATCATCTTTCATCTATCCATCTTCAAATCTCAAGCTTTTCTGATGACTGACTACCTAATGATACCTAATAACCAGACTAATCTGCACGGATATCAATTAATACACATGGAGATGGCAATTGAACAATGATTTTAATCACTCCAAGAAGCTACAGAAGAGTATAAATCGCCACAGACAGACATATTTTATGCATTATGGGAATTAAAATAGTCATATCTAAGTGATCTCTGAAATAACGGAATATATCTTGGATACCCACCCTGTTTCCTGGAGTCTTAAAGGTAAATCGTCGAGCTGAAGTAAAAGTTAAGTCTACACAGCAGTCTCACTGCAATACAGAATCTTGCTCTATAGCATCTCTAGAGAATCCAACAAATAATGAGATGTAAAAATAAGCCATTAACTAACTTACCATCATTATAGGATAGAGCGTCACACTCTTCTGTACTGACACACAATTCACGCCTCATCCACTTTCATACATCTTTGTATACAAACTTGTCATTTATTGAAATTTCTAACAGAACCATCTTCCAGTATCTGTGGACATCCTCTATTTTTGATGCTATCAATACTTGCGTCACTGTTTACGCGTTTTACACTTCGATGGGTAGGCCTGGTATTATGTTTGACCAGTTTGAATATGTGCATTCCATTTATGTAAATTTAAAACAGAAAACAAAAACTAAACTGCTTCTGTTTAGCGACGTTTTCGGAGTCGGTCATATATTTTACGGCGGTGATGTATAAAAACATTTTGAATTGTATTTTTCGGATTATCGATTGTGAGTTTACAGAGGATTAAAGACAGCAGTGAGAGCGACCATCTGTAGAAGAATCGGCGAGTAACAGCCCAGTTTCGCAAAGGTTGTGTCTTTTCATTTACATAGGTTTAATAAATATATTCAACAAACCGATTAGAAAACCCAGTACTAGCTATCGAAGGTATTTACGGCAACATTCACTATTACTATTTCTTCATTAGTCTTCTCTTTCATCTCCATAAAAGTCATGTTCTGGATGAAATAGATATGAGGGGTACATTCTTGGATCTCTTCTTCTTGAAAAAGGGTGACCTAACCTGACTGTGTCTACAAGGGATGTTCGGCGATCAATAAACTCTTTATAAACCGAATATCTGATAACATTTAATCGCTTATTCAAGACAGTTAAGCAAAATACTTACATACTTTAATTCGAATCGCAATACATCGAATACCTTAATCAAATTTCATAAATTAAACTAGGTTATTATTATTATTATTATTATTTTAGGAAGAACGGGCGCTCTACGCTGGCTTGTGAAACGCATCTGGGTCAGCCGGGTAACAAAATTGCAACGATTATGTGTCATTAACAGTGTCTGCATAGATAAAGATCTCTAGCGGATGCTATAAATGCCACCATAGACACAAAACTACAAGTAAAGTTGGACATATATATTTTGAAAATTATGTTAACATTTATAAGACGAAGATGTGAATGGCTTACCATTGCCGATCTTGGCATCGAGCTGGGCCTGCAGGATGTTCAACCCTGGCACCACGATAGAGGGGAGGGTGCGGGAGCGCAGCAGGGGTGGGGGGCGCGCCACCCCCGCGCTGCCCAAGGCCGTCTGCACCAGCAAAGCACTATGGAAACAAATGAACAATATAAAACAAGTAAAAATTTCTAATAGCCATTTAAAGGGTGTACTATATCGATAAAACTTCAATATCACAATCACACTTTAAATTCTTCCATAATCTCATCCATACAATCAGAAAAATAATAGTTACTGTAAATTTTTATTTGGAACCAAAAAAAATTTTTTTTTTCAGGGAAATGATTATCAAATTTAGTCGATAGATGGCGAAAGTGCAGTTGTACTCGAAGTGTTACCACATATTAATATATATACAATTTCCAAAAATTTTATAGATATGGAGATTAATGGGTGAGAATTGAGAACGTTATATTTGTATAAAGTGATCACTTAAGCCAGCCGAAGACAGATCGTAAGCTCTGTAATTACCCATGCTTCCATATTTTTCCATTAATAAAAAATAGCTTCGTCTCTATGAGATATCTATTGTTTATTTAAAGTTACTTTAATACTAAAGGATGTTATTTGTTACGTATTTGTTGTTGCTAGAGAGGAAAGTCATAATGGAAAGAGATGGCATTAAAACTGTTGATTTTCTCTCATTCGAGACAAGTGTCAAAAATAACTCATATCTATAGTCCTTTTCACAAAATTTCATATTAATATTATAGAATGAAATAAAATGTGTCTTATCATTTGAATTAATACATCGAAAATTAAATAATTTATTGGAGTACCTAATTCATACATATGAATTTATTATGAAAGCTTGAATCAATCTTTTAAATTTAAAACTATTATGTCAGTAGTTGCTGCCTTTGCAATTAATACTCTCAAATTATTTTTCAATAAATCGATGACTATCTTGCATCATGATCTAACTGTGCTTTGGTTTATTTGTCCCCCCTTAAGCATATCTTTAAGGCCTATGCAAAACAGAACACAATAAACCTCAATTTTAAATTATAACAAACTCTGGATCCCGAGCAACGCTGAATAGAGATTGGCAGACTTTTATATGCAACTATAAATACACTAAAATAAAATGAAAAATTTCAACAACTCATCAAAACTTATGATTAGTTTGAGCATATTTCGGCTCTCTTGTAAAGAATTTCAATTGTCTCAAACAGCAATTGAAATTTCCAAAGCGAGAAAACTAACTTTTAACAAAGCTAATATTGAATAATTGGCGACGACGCCGCGGGTGCAACGACTTCTGCAGCTCACGTGAACGAAAGGGAGGACCATCATTTGATCGTCGACTCGGCAATTTGCTCCGAGACGGCAATAACGTCGGCCATTTGTCTCGGTCCGCAAGATGGCGACTGGCGTCGGGCCCGGTGAGAAATGTCGGACGCGTCCGGACGCGCGGCGCATCAAAGGTAAATAAAAACTCGGTGTCAGGTCTGTTGGGGTTTCATTAAAGAAAATCGCAAACAGCTGTGAAGTGGCGAGGGTGCGTGATGTACGGAGACAAGAACAATTTATTTGAATCTGTGTTGGGTGTATGGTGTCGTTGGTGCGAGGTGTGACAATTTAACTCCCGGAAATGCCACGAAAGTGTTTTAACTAATACGTGCGTAAATTTCAAGCAGTTATACAAAATACTGAATACCTGGGTTGCAATTTATTATTAATTTGAGTACATCTCATCAAGTTATTGCATAAAAAGAGCGTGAGAAAGATAGCATGTTTTTATTTTTAATAAAATTAATTGACGTATTTGTTTATTGTGTCATAACAATGATATTAACCCCATGTAATTTCGTATGTCAGCAATATTTGTATAAATTTGCTCTTACCCTATTTATGACATTCACGGATACTGAAAATTTACGAATATAAAGAGGGGTTAATCGTCAGGAGGGGTTCCGAGGGTTCAACTGTCGGAGGGAAAACTGTCGGGGGATCAATCGTCAAGGATACAAAAATTTAATATACACTCAGTAATAATAATTTTTATTATCTTTAACAGAAAAAAATAATTAATTGTAAAATAAAACACAATTAAATATTAATTAAAACGTCTTTGACGCTTACTGCGTCATCGTCAGTAAAAAACTAAAGCTTAAACTAGAAAATAGACAATCGACTACATTTCGGCGGAGGGTATGAGAACAGTGTTGGGGATAGGGGGGCTTTGGTGAAAAGAAAAAATGGTTGTGGACGGGAGAGGAGATGTAATAAGGGGTGTTTATATGTTAAGTACATTTTTATTGTTAATATTAATCTCTATATTTTCTGGAATATCTCATTTTCTCCTCTATCTCCAGATGTGCAGTACTTTTATTTTCTCATGGGCGAAACGATGACCCTCTGATCTGGCATGGTCTGCCATCTCTGAGTTTATGCTGAAGTTCTTTATCTTCTTAACAATAAAAATGTACTTAACATACAAACACCCTCTATTACATCTCCTCTCCTGTCCATGTTAGCCCCGCCCCAACCACTTCTACTTTTCACCGAAAGCCCCCTCTCCCCAACACCGCTCTCATACCATCCCACCTCCCACGTGTAGTCGATAGTCTATCTTCTAGTTTATTACTAACGATGACGTAGTAAGCGTCGAAAACGTTTTAATTAAGGTGATTTGTGAAGTTAACAACGTTTTGTTTTATTTTAATAATTTATTTATTTTTTCAAAAAGTTAAAAAACGTTGTTTTTTACGTTTTAAGTTAATTACAATGGACTTCCACAAAGTTAATTACGAAAATTTTGAAATATAAAAAATTTCATTCCGTCTTTTTAATCACTCGGTTTTTTTTGCAGCCTGAACCTGAACCTTAACATTATTTTTGTGTACAAAAGCAAACACCGCCACCACGTGAAGCGCCCTCGGAGAAATCAATGGGCGACACTCCAATCTGCAAACCTTATCCCTGAATCTACATAAACCTTTTTCACTTGAAAATTTTCAAATCGCAGCCGCGTAACCCTCCCTTCTCTATCACCAAAGAACAGTTTGTAAATACAAGTAACTAAAATAAGAATATATTTTTCTAATTATTTTCTTATTTTCCCGGCTACCGAACGCTGGGTATTATCTTGGATATAATTACTTTAGTAACAGCCGATCCTAGTCTGACCAAACTAATGTCGTTCAATGCTGAGACCGATATGAAAGCTGTTGCTCAAAGAACGATCCGAAGTAAGCGAAGGGTCACCAGGTTTTTTCTAGATGACTCATAATATGTCTGTTGACGCAAGTCGTGTACCTACTCCCTGTTCATTTTGTCCTTCCAATAGAAACGTTAATATACACCTGTCCCGCTCTGGCTAACAAATTACTTTGAGATTTCACCGACGACACCGAACTGTTAAGATCTGTGTTCTTTTTCTGCTGTTTGAAAGTAGCGCTGTGCGTGAAGCGGTGTTCACAACAGTCTCGGAAGTGCAGTGATATCTCGGTCCTTTACAAAAAACGTGCTAGTCAACTGGAGGTGAAAACGACGTCCAACCCAGGACTTTAGAGCAAGGTAAGCCAGATCCATCTGCCATTATTTTCCTTCCTGAATCTAATTCTGGTAATCATTATTATAATCGACACAGTCCAAGGGATCTTATTCCACTAATGTCAATAGTATAATATTACAGTTTTTATATTTTGAATGTTTTAATACCTATCTTCAGAATTTACTTTAAGTTTCTTACTCTGTCTCTCCAGTTTTCTTCTGTAGATCCAAATCTCAAATAACTTAATTCGCCTTAGCCATATTTCTGTAAGAATTTGTACAACACGTAACATCTGACCATTCGCATTTGAAGGTTTTTTACAAAAGCTCACGACTGCAGACTGCCTTTTTCTCACTCACGGCTCACTCCATACAACATTTTACCTCAATCAAAAGATCCCGTCTGTAGTTTATACGGTATTGTGAAAAATATTACTAAGTTAATTTTTTTTTTTAATTTTATTTCGGCAAATTGGTCATAGCGGCGTTCAAATATGGAAAAGGGCCAGATAATATCCCTCCCGTGCGGCTGGACGGGATGAAATTGAGAGTTCAAAATAAGGTCAAATACCTTGGGCTATATATTCAATGAAGATGGAGAAGACGATGATGATATAGAACAGCAGAGGAGACAGTTGAGCGTTCGTGCAAATATGCTGTCACGGCGTTTCTACCGATGCAGTAAGGAGGTGAAGAGCATCCTATTTAAATCGTTCTTCACCAGCATGTATACCTGCGAGCTCTGGTCGAAATACAAGACGTATAACCGTCTTCAAATTCAGTACAACAACTCGCACAGATTGCTGTTCGGATTAGCGCGTTATTGCAGCGCATTTACAATGTTATTCGTTCCGCTTCTGAGATATCGAGTTGCTGGCGTAAAGCTGCGGCTGGAGCATGCGGCACTCTCATGGAAAGCTGGTTCCCTGACCAGAGAATGGCAGCGTCTACAAAATAGCTACATATACAACAATGGCCGTGACTGAAGTAGTTAAATATGTAATGTTTATATTTTGTGTGTATATATATGTGTGAACTTTTTACTTTTTATTAACTTTTTAAAAAAAATATATATATTTTTTATTTATTAATATTTTCCTTGGTTTTCTTTTTCATAACATTATACTTATTTCATAACTTTTAATGTATAACATAATATGTATTATCTGTATGGCGAATCTGGTTAAAAAGAAAACCTGATCACGCTGGAATAAACACATTACTATTATTATTATTATTATTATTATTATTATTTCAACTTATAATATTCAATATTTTCCAAACTGCAGAACACATAGTAATTAACAGTGTTGTATGTATGAAAGAAACAAATAATTAGATGAGAATGTGTTCTTTCGCTTTGTATGTTAGGGGTGGTCAATAAGTTTTTGTTGATGTTATTAAATATTTGCAGCACAACACACACTCGTAAACTGGTAAAATAGCTTTGGAGGGAGTCAATATTAATATTTACATTATTTATCATCTCTTCTATAATTATATTATACATCACTTTTTTTACCAACTTATTTTGAATTTGGAATATTTTTAATAATTTTTAATAATCATCTTCATACAAACACTTTGTTTTGTTATCTACTGTAACTGTTTAATTTTATCAATTGCTCTATATGTTTTAGAAGTAAGTCCATACCTACTCACTCCATAACTAACAACCGAGTCGACCATCGCAAAGTACGGTGAGTAACAGTGTGGTATTGTGTTATTTTGAACGTTGTTTGCTAGGGAATATTTTTAATGAAAATACATTTTTTTATTGTTATGTTGCAATTTCAGAATATAGTCCTGTGGTATTTTTAATACTATCCCGGCAGCAACCAAATATTTTTTTGATAAAGAGAATTTTTATATTTACCTTTCTAATTGATTCGTTTAACCAGTATTAAGAAATATTTTTTATTTTTTTACGTTATGAAGGAATCTGCTTCATTTATTTATCGAGTCCAAAAAAATTGAAATCAAAATTACGTGCAAAGTTTTGCATAAATTTAAACACGGACATTATGCTTCTTAAAAAGCATGCAATGCAAATGGTGAAGTTACCACTTCTGAACTAATTTATCCTTGATATTCAACTCTTGCAGAATGGAGACATTCGTGCGTCTAAATTGTGAGATTCAAAATCAGCAAACCAATAATAAAACTAATGAACTACAATGACATTTAATGTTTGAAAAACAAGTGAGGCGCGAAGTGACGTATTTCTGAGACACGGTGAACGAAAGCCGAGAATCTCAGAGATTGTCTCGAGTTGAAAATCTCATTCGTGGTGGACACGAGCGACATGGCAAATAATGAACGCCAACATGACAAGCACTAGAAAAAGAAAACCTTTTTAATTTGTTTTAAAGATTTATACTTTGTTTTAACCCTTCCCAAACCATGCGGTAACACAAGTCTACCATCATAATTAAACTTGTAATATTTCGGTAAACGCACGCAACATAAAATTCATATTTTAGATAATACTAAAGAAAATATTAGCACTTAGGAATGACTAGTGAAAATCCAATTGCGAAGAGGATATCGTACAAAAATTTTTTTTTTTTCCATTCAATCCGTTGTCATATTAATACGTTGGTAAAAATACCATTTGTGATATGAATGACAGAGATCTCACACTATTTTCACAGTGAAAAGAAGAACAAACATACAAATATAATTGTATATGACTTAACGAATGTTCTAAATCATGTTATTAATCATTTTTTTCAAAATTGAATGCTCAATATATGGGTTTAATGGGACGAATTCACTCTAAAGTAAATTCGCGCCATTAAACCCATTTAAGCTAATCAAAACATTTTTTCTAACTGTTATTTAGGGTAACACAAGTTGACAACATGGCTACGTTCGGATATTTTATATCATGGTATGGTAAAGGTTAACTGAACATATTTTTCTACCTTTCGTCGTAGACATTTACAAAACCTTCTGGTTTTTCTGAGAATTGTCCATTAATAATTCATACTTCATGAATATTTCAGTAAGTTTTCACATTCTGAAACCGCATAGGTGAAAAAATATACAATTCACCAAAGAATACGCGAGTGAAACACTTACAATTACGAGAGGACTAAAAAATATTATCGTCGCCGCCTCCATCTGGCATCTGAGTCCAGGTTCCAGGCTTCAGAGCAGAAAAGTCGTGCCAGCCTGGCAAGTTCCGCTCCGCCACATCGTGACTGGAACCAAGCGATGCCGACTCGCTCTTCTCACTCTTCATACTTCATGCTCTCCACTATCTTCCATACACTTCCTTTCCTATCACTGACTACAATAAACCGTGCGTTGCATTCCATCACCAAAAGCTTCCACACTTACAACGAATCACATCATTGACGTATGATCACTGTATTTATTGTATGAAGTTCTCATGCGATGGTATACTTGGACGATAACTAACCTGACCCATCACTATCGCCACCTTTTTTCAAAATGGTGACTGTTCAAAAACTTTGTAATACTCTTAATATTGGTCCTATAGAAAAAAGTAAAAACATCCATTTAAAAACAGACAGAATCTGCCTGATTCCTACAGGCAGTGCCGGATGTCGTGACGTTAATATTGTAGTACAAAATAATTTCATTACACAGTGGATCTTTTTCAATATTCGGAACAATTATTTGCCCAAGACCCGTGAGACTTAGCTTACTTCGTGACTTTGAGTCTTGGCGTGAATAAAGCTACTTTTCTTTAGTTTATTCCGTTTGAGGCGTTCTGAGAAACAACGTGCTTAACACGTTGACCTAAAGCATCCGAAATCGGCTTATTTAAGTCTGACTTTCACATCTTGGAAACACATTTTTAGGACGCGTTTTTGATATCTTGATCAGTCGACAAACTGAAAACAAGAATCCAATTAAATATTTGGTTGATTGTAAAACAATTGCGATTTACGACCATCAAATTAAAATATATTTTCTCAGCGAATAATTAATTGATTACTAGTTCTGATGGTATAAATTTTGGAATAATTAATATCTCGAAACGTATTTTCGAAAGCAGTTTGGTTGTTAAAGACCTTACCTAGGAAGAAATTAATGTTTTAAATGTCTGGTGATGAGATAACTTTTCATTAATCCAATAAGCTCCCACAATGCAGAACAAACATCGTAAATGAACTTTTTTGGTTTTTATTAATAATTAAACAAATTACTTTGTTTAAACCACTACTTATGGATTATTCTACTTATAGTATCAATGTACACTGAAATTAAAAAATACAAGCATAGATATAAACAAAACTATAAAGTGGTGAAAAAGTAAGAACTAATATGAAAACAAATTTAAAAGGTGATTATTGGCAAAAAGGATTTGGTTATTTAATTAAGCTTGCTGTTAACACTAAGCCCTTAGTATTTGTATGTATAATTTCTAAATCTTTGTTAATATCAAAAGAATGTTTTTTTTCCAAAAGGTGCTTGAAAAATTCTGAATAGTTGTTTCTATTTAAGCATCTCAAGTGCTCCTTAATTCTAATATCAAAATTTCTGCAAGTTTTACTTATATAAAAATAATTGCAATCATTGCAAATTAATTTGAAGAAGAAGAATATTGTTCTTATTCTTGTTACTTAAAATATAATTCTTTAATATGTTATTAGTGTAAAAAGCTGGTTGTATAGAATTTGGGATATTTTTTATAATTGAATATGAAGTAAGATTGTTTCATCCTTCCCAAACCATGCACACAGGTCTACCATCATAATTAATCCTGTAATATTTCAGTAAATACACGCAACATAAAATTCATATTTTAGATAATCTTAAAGAAAATATTAGCGCTTAAGAATGACTGGAGAAAAACCAATTATGAAAAAGGAATCGTACGAAAACAATTATTTTTTCTATTCAAACTGTTGTAAAACTAATACATTGGTAAAAATACCATTTGAAATATGAAAGACAAAGATCACATACTATTTTCGCAGTGAAAAAAACAACAAACATAGAAATATAATTGGCTCTTTCTCACTTAATTAAATGAAGAGAGATAAGAAGGAAGAATATATTGTATAAGACTTAATGAATGCTTTAAATTATGTTATTAATCATTTTTTCAAAATTGAATGCTCAGTATTTAGAGTAAATTCATGCCATTTAAACTAATAAAAACATTTTTTCTAACTGTTATTTTCAGTAACACGAGTTGACAACATGGCTGAGTTCGGATATTTTAAATCATGGTGTGGTAAAGGTTAAAAACACAATTTTTCTCCACCGCTTCCCACTGACCAACCAGGACCTGACCTAGCTATCAAAGTAATTTATGGATACACATTTTGTCCTTAATAATCTTTTTTTTTATATAGATTCAATATACATTCAACTCTTACAACTTGAAAAATGTTTGATACAACAAATTAATTTTCACTCCCCGATATTCGTGTGCCGATATGTATCCAACCTAATTAAAATTGACACGCGCTACGAGAATTGATCGATCTAGTCGATGACGTCATAATAATAAATGATTTATTAATAACATTTATCTTAATTAAGGGTAAATTATACATCTGTCTAGGTAGGTACCCTCATTAAAGATGTTTAAGGGATAAATTATCGAAATTCGTAGATTTTATCTGATATTAATTAGTTGTAGGCTGTAAATCATTATAATCTGCGGGATTTGTAATTAAAACGCTGCAAAGACGATAATACCCTCGCGCTGGCCGAGTTGTGTAACGAAAGCCGCGGCCCCCGTCCCCTCCTCCCGCGGAACCGGGCCTCGGTAATTTAATTTCTCATTTTCCGAGTTTTTCTTTACCTCTCTTTGTCAATTTCCAACGAAATCGTTTAATTACGGAGAAAATTCAATTTTATGTCACTGTCGTACGACCCGACCTTTCGCCTGATGGCAATAATTTCTGTATTCTTTGTGGAAACGAAAACATTTTCAGAATTTACGAAATAAAAAAACTTTATTCTGTATTCAGAATTGAATCCAAAATATTAACTGTCCAGTGTTAGTCGTGTTTGAAATTTTTTTGTCTCAACATTTTGCGTAGGTATCGGCCTCCACAGCGGCGTAGGCGCAAGTCTGAATTTCAACTATCCATTACATGAAGAATCGAATACTTACAAAGCGCTGGTCATTTATTGAACACTGAATACAAGTATGTCGCGTTGTAAATATTAAAAGTAATCATTTAATGAATTATATCGCAATCGTTAAGCATCAAAGGGAATGACCACCATAGTGCGGTACTTGTATGGTAGTCTTCGATCGTGTCTGGTCTCCGGGAGATCATCTCATCACCGCATCTGAAATATTAGCTGACATTTCCCTTCATCTTCGCACACCTAGAACACATCTGTCGTAATGGCGAAAAGATGTGGCAGAGCGCAAATTAAAAAAGGTTATATTTTTTATTTATTATCTTAGTTTTATTAACCACAATTGAGTTTAAAAAACATCTACCGGTTTCGGAAAACACTTTTCCTTCTTCAGGATGTCATAACTAACTAAAAATATAGTATAAGATTAAGATAATAAATAAAAAATATGAATCTTAACCACCAAGTTAATATTGATAATTTTAAAAGTATTAAAAAAGGTTAGCCCTGATATTAATGTTTGAATATGTGCATTCCATTTGTGTAAATTTAAAACAAAAAATTAAATCGAAACTGCTTCTGTTCAGAGACAGTTTCGAAGTCGGTCTAATATATTTTACTTTTATTTTTCAGTTATCGGTTGTGTAAAGTTTCGGAGGTTAGCTAGCATAGTTTTAAAGAGATTCAAAACTGCAGGGAGAACGACTGTCGGTGGAAGGATCGGCGAGTAACAGCACAGTTTTCCAATGGTTGGTGTCTTTCTGTTTACATAGATTGAATTAATATATTCAACAATACCAATAGAATATCCAAGACTAGCTATCGAAGGTAATTACGGTAACAGACCTAAGTTAAAAATTTTGCAAGTGATCGTAGATGATCACCGCTTCGGGCCTTTTACTAATATACACTAAATCCTTTGTCTAGGTTTAAACACAAATATTTGTTTTTATGGTAACCTATACAATTTGTATATATTTTAATATAATGTATTAAAAACATTTTACAGATTCAGAATATTGGTTTAAATATATTTTTTAAATATAATTAGATTCTCATTGTGACATATGCTGTTTTATGAATTATCAAATTTAGTCCATAGGTGGTGGTTGTGTAGTGATACTCGAAGTGAATTCACATATTATAAATACATATATACAACTTTAAAAATTTTTACAGATATGGAGATTGATGGGTGAGAATGGTGAACGTTATATTTATATAAAGTGATCATTAGCCCGCAGAAGATAGGTTATAAACCCGGTAAATTACCCATATATTTTCCATTAAATATAATAAAAATATATCTTCGTCTCTATGAGATATCTAATATTTGTTTAATAGCAGTTCTTGGACATATTCAAATATTTCTAAACATCTATCATAATTTATTTACATCTACCTATTATATTTTTTTTCTCTTCTCTCTTTTTTATTCACTTTTTTATATTTTATAAATTTTTTTTTTCGCTCTCCTTAAATATTTTTACATTATATGCTATGTATGTATTCGATCTTACTGTGTTTTGCCTTCGATGAGTTTTGGTTTTATAAAATATTACATATATATATAATTTGCCCAAAAACAGGCTTGCCTAGTTGGGCAATGTATTCAAATGTGTGTAAAAATGTAAATATGATATATTTCTGTTAAAATCAAAATAAAGTTCAAATAAATAAATAAATAAAATCTACGTCTTTATCCTGAGACTTTTCGTCTCAAGAAGGACTAAATATAAACAAACGAACACAATATATCGTATTAATCTAATTTGGTAAGCTAAGTATCCTACAACATAAGAAAGACGTCAGCTCTTAATGTGTCTGACTAACCGTTTAACATCATTTTGATACAACGAATTTGAAATCATGCAGTTTGATTCAACAAAGTAAGATTTTATTGAAACACCTCAAAACAAATATCCACATAACAACATTAACCTTTACCATACCATGCTAAAAATACCCTACGCAGCCATGCTGTCAACTCGTGTTACTGCAAGAAATTTGAGTTTTGTAAGCACTTTAAACGGGAAAAAAAATGCTTTTACAAAATAAAAATAAAAATAGTTAATGTCATAGTTACCATAAATATAATAAGAAATGATAAATATAATAATTTAATACTATAATTTTATTCTCAAACGTTATTCTTATAACCCATTCGTCAAAAGACCCATCTAACATGATCCTCATCTTTATATCTCTTCATTTAAATTAATGTATGATTTTTTTCACGTGGTACAAGTAATATTTTTAATACAGATAGCACGCAATGAATCAAATTTATATAGCATTGAATTAAAAAATTATTATTTTTGTTATGATTCGCTTTACATAATTGATTTTCCACTTGTCATTTTTAAGCGGAAATGATTTTTTCAGGACTACGTATAGTGTAAGTGTTACATTGTGCACGTTTTTAGAAATACAATTTAATTTACTCGGTAGACCTACATTACTGCGCGGCTAGGGAAGGGTTAAGCCTGACTCGGCGTGCATTATATGTACATCAAATACAAACATAGTACACGATAGTTCTGCCAGTACAAAGGCTCCGCGGTTAAATCCAATCAGGTTAACTTGACAGTTCAGTCACGACCCTAACTAACCGCAGTACACAGCTGGTACAATAGCAGCGATAATTGCAAGGGAGTTGAGTTAATCTGGCCTTTCATTTAGCGTTACGATCAACTTCCTCCAGTCTCTGTGCTCCTGGTAGATTTTGGCTCAAATAAACGGGAAAAGTCTCGTCCTAAATAGATGCTGGGCGTATTCCAAAGTATAATTACGTTTTTGGAAGATCGCACTAAGATCGCACACAGCATCGTCACGGTACCACGATAGCAATAAGAGATAACCAAATCATTTCATGTAGTTTATATATCTGCCTAATCCTAAATAACCTTAGGTACATAAACTGTACTAAATACTAATTAAATGAATTAATTGGAAAGATATACATATTGTTGTTGCGCTACCGGGATTCTAATCTGGATCTCTTTACAAACCTGGGAAGGTACATTATCAAACTATGCTGCAGCGACAGTACTTTTGACGACAAATTTTCGATCCCATATGTTACAAATAATGGAATGATAGAAGTATTAATTTGAAAAGTGTGGGTTCGAAAATTTGTCGTCAAAAGTAGTCGCCATAGCATAGTTGGATATTGCACAAATGTCTCAAGAATTATATGATTATCGAAAGACTTTTGACGATTCCATTGTTTGACATTGCGGTAATTTTGTGGTGCAATTATTTTAACATTTTCAATGAACTGAACTTTGTACTACATGTACATTATATTTTTGAATTTACTAGTTTTCTAGTGTACTAGGTGCATTATCATACAATAAGATTTGAGATACAAATAAAAGTTATCGGACGAGATTCAAATGAGTTATTGATAAAAATGTGAAAAAATACTCAAAAATTGATCTAAGACAGTCGGATTGAATCTCAGCGCTTACGCCAAAACATATATTGTCAATATTTTAAGCGGGTAGACAAAGGATACCAGGTATGCGTCCATGTATTTGTTTTCTCTTCTTTTCGTCTGGCGGCCCCTAGACAATGCCAGTAATATAATTATTTGAGGGGCGTTGCGCCTACCTGTAAGTTTTATGACACTACCTGCTCGGGTTCCGACGAGAATATTACACGCTCAGTGGATGTTTGTATTTTGGCTGCGTAATATTTTTTTAATTTTTAACTTTAATTTTTTACCAAAAACATTACGGCACATCATGCCATTTCATTAAATCATATTTAAAATGAAATATCTATAAACAATCGCCCACAAAACGGTTGAAAAACTGAAAACTTGAGGTGGGTCTAAAATGACCCACCACCGCCGGATGTGTTTTGTTTTGACCCACCGGGCAGTAAGTATGAATCCCTTATAAGTTTTACGTTTATAACTATGATGTGATTAGACAACTTTTGACAACGTACACGAGAAAGATTCTTTCAATTTTTAGTCACGTCACCAGAAAGAACAACGAAAATAATCACAGTTCAGGAGAAACCGTACAAATGGACGATCTTCTACAAGATGGATAGACCAAATAAAAGAGTTATCGTGGTCCTCTTTAAATTCTGCAACCAACATGGTTGGAAAAATAAAAGCGTCTCTTCTTCTTCTTCTTTTTTAAACAGACCAGTCATGGTCTATAAAAACGACGATCTATCAGACTTCTTGGAGGAACTCCAAGTGCCACTGACCCGAGTGGTCAATGCATCTAAAGCAAAAGGTCTTCAACTGAACAAGATAAAGTATAGAATCATTAGCAAACGACATAAATGTAAAGAGTGTGTTTTTTTAGAGGTAACAACACTTTTTCTAGCGACAGCTAATTTAACAGCTGACAGCTGATTTTTGCTCAGTTTATTTTGCAATTTCACCATGAATAGACTTACGCCAAAACAACGCTTGCAAATTGTGCAAATTTATTTCGAAAATCGTGGTTCAGTTCCCAAAACTTACCGTGAATTTTACTGCATACTGGCGAATCATTTAAAACAAGTGGAATTTGTAAGTAGATGTTATTTTTAAATTCATACGTACCCGACCCGTGTCGCCACGGTCGCCCGGCCCATTAGCTCAGTTGGTTAGAGCGTCGTGCTAATAACGCGAAGGTCGCGGGTTCGATCCCCTCATGGGCCAACTTTTTTTTATTGATATTACGATGTTTTAAATGTAATAATAAATGAAAAACTGCATCTGGAATTGGTTTTAAAAGTGGAATACAAGTATGTTCATGAAAAAAAAAAAATTTATTTTCTGGTACATATTAGCCGATTAAAAGCTATTTTTACATTTCAGATAATATTATAAAATTATTAAATAATTTTTTAAAGGATTTTTATTTGTTAACTTTATTTTATTAACCATTTATTGAGTTTAAATACATCTACCGGTTTCGAAAAATACCATTTTCTTCTTCAGGATGAAAACTAACTAAAAACATATATCATTGTTTCTTTACCAGAACTTATTTAAAAAAAACAATTATTTAAAAAGTAAATTTAGTACCTAAATCAAATTATTACTTAATACAAAATTAGTCGAATAATTTTTAGGAAAAAATTTTGGAATGAGACCCGTAGTTAAATTTAGTCGGTTGTTTATAATTTTTTAATTAGTTTTACACGCTTTATTTATCTCCAACGATTCCGAATTATTTAATTTGTGACTAACACCGTTTGTATGCAAAATTGACAATCCCAATTTTTTATCAAAACCATGATCATTTTCCATCAAATGATTAGAAAATTCTGAAAACCCACTATTGTTCAAACATCTCAAATGCTCCCTTACTCTTATATTAAAATTTCTCACCGTTTTACCAATATAAAATGCAAGGATGGCACTAAGTTTATAGACACCCGAATTGTTGAATTTATCATCTTTGTCAGAATTTATGAGTAAATTTCCAATATTATCATTTGTATAAAATGTCGGTCTAATGTTTCGTGGTAGGTGTTTAGATATTTGATTCGAAAAGTTATTTGTGTATAAAATCCTACGCCAATGATCATTATTATCATTATGTTATATTTATGATTTATATAAAAATTGATTATTTTATATTATTTTAATTTATTTTTTTAAATAGTGTCTATCAAACCTGTTATTAACTGCTATTTATTTAATAGTATTCAATTCAATATTGAAATTGGATGTTACTTACTTACTTACTTACCATCATGCCGTTTCCCCGTGGGAGTAGGCAGAGAGGATAGAGCGCCATACTCTTCCTTACTGTCCATACTGTCCTGACACACAATTCTCGCCTCATCCACATTCATACAACTTGTCATACAAGCTCGCCGATTATTGAGGCTTCTAACAGAACCATCCTCCATTATCTGGTTTACCTGATCGTGCCAAGTCTTCCGCGGACATCCTCTATTTCTGGTTTCATCAACACTTGCGTCATATATCTTTCTTACCATTCTCTCCTCATTCATCCTTTCCATATGACCAAACCACCAAAGTGATCCTTTCTTAATCTTACTCACTATACTAACAGCATTGGATGTTGACATAGGAAACACTAAACGATGTATCATGGAGTGGAACCCTGAATGTTTGTCTGATAATGGATGATTAGATTCATTATGTATGATAGTATCACAAAACAATATTTTTATGTAATTAGTTCTGCCAAAATTTGTGTAAAAAAGATTATTTGATCGTGTTTGGTGTGTGGGACAGTTTATCACATGCAGTCCCAACTGCTCCAAAAAGTGTCGAAAATTGGACTTCAAACTTGCACTTTATTCGAGCCAACCGGTAGATGTATTTAAACTCAATTCAAGTGGTTAATAAAACAAAGATAATGAATAAAAAATATGAATTTTAACCGCAAAGTTAATATTGCTAATTTTAAAAGTATAATGACATCAAATTATATTTCCAATAAATCCAATCCCATGGCCTTCACCGCAATTTTGATGTGTTTTATTTCATTTTAAAATTCAAATATGCGCAAATCAAATCCACCGCCAGCTCGTATCCAAAGAGAGACGCGAGCGATATCTGGATTTAGGACCCCGCAGGCTGCAACAGAAAGCGACACATCTAACTGTGAGTTTCATTCGTACCAACCTCCGCGGGAGTAAAACGAATAAGAATAATATTTTCTTTATCTGTATAATGTAAATTAGTAAACAAACTATGTAGATACACCGTTGTGTATACCCAAGATGTTTTATAACTCGAGACGTCCATCTTAAACGAGACGTTCATTTTTCAAATGTTAGATTCAGCTTTGTCGTTTAGTGCTTAGTAGTTGTTTATGTGGTATTATTTATATTCTACGTAATAAAAACGGAAATGAATGATGTTCAACAAGTCAGAAATAATTATTTTTGATTGATTACGTGAAATACAATATCATTCTAATAACTACACTAATAATAATGTTTTTGTGTTCCATATATCTCTGTATCCACACGAACATTTTCTAAATCTATTTTTTTTATTTAATTGGTAATTTATTTTCAGGGGCGCGCACTGTAAATAAACAAAAAAGCCGTGCTTTAATACAAATTCAGGAAAATAAAAATAAACTAAATAATTTTTATATTATGAAAAGACCCTATAAATTTTTTGCCGTTATTAGCCGGAACTGCATAACCTTGTCTATGACGTAACCCACGACTTTTTTCTAGCCGTGGGTTACGTCTAGAATTCTAAATAGAAAAATTGCGAATCATTTGTAGTACCTTCCTGTAAATTTTCAGTACTTACGCGCTGTTTGCATATAATTTTTAAATTATAAGTAAATAAATAAATATTTTCTTACTGAAGCTATATTGGCATCTTTACGTCTATGAATTTGTGCTTTATTCTGGTGTCTTTGAGAAGGATTAATCTTTACTGAAAACAACGTAGAATGACATTTCTACGTATTTGTTTTACTTGAAAAACTAAACGTTTTATTTTCATAGTGTATCAAGCGAACGAATTTGCATTTGCAATTCGGGATATTATTAAATTAGATTATTGCCAATATTAAATTAAATGTGAACACAAAATTATTTCTGTTATGAGTTTACATTTTAAATCCGTTGTCCGAAGGAGAAATCGTAAAAAATATTTTAAACAAAATACCCAACATTAAAGAACTTGCCTTTTTTTAAGTAATAAATTTACAATTATATTCTAAATTTAAATTGATGGAATTGTTCTCAAAATTAGATTTTTTTTTTGATAGCCAGTATACCTATTGTATATTTAGTTAGCATCGTCGGTAATAGCATAACCTAAGTTGCGCCTAAAGCACATCACTTTATTATAAATGAATTGTGCTTCGTAAGATGCATTTCCATAACACTTTGTTTTTATCTTTTTGAACTGACAAGACGTCTCGGAGTTACTCACTGAGCTGGAGGTGGAGGCCAATTCAGTGCCGAGCAAGCTGTGACCACACACGCTAGACGTGATCTAACACCAGCAAATCCGACCATCCACATCGGACAATGCTCGAACATGGATTCAAAACTATGTACTTACTAACGGACAGAGGGTAAGGGCGAATCTGCGGTGCCTTAAATTTGGAACAACGTAGCTAAGGGAAGAAAAACCCCAACTCAGGTTCTGCTGTATGTGCGAAGGGGTGATACCTCATCGGCGTAAAAAGGTAAAAATCAAGAAACAGTTATAACAGACAATTTTCTATTTTATTTTTCGTAGAAAGCAATCAATTTGTGGTTTGGCATATTATATTAAACAAAATATAATGCCTTTCTTGCCGTTGCAATAAATAGTGGTACGCCAATTTTTAATAATCAAATTAATTTATCCATTAACCCCATATTAGGTATGTTTCCTTTAAAATTAATTTAATATCCTTCAACACTGTATTTTCCTCTCCCTTAATGTTCCGTCTATCTGTATATGTATTCTGTATCTTTCTTTCGCATATAATTTTATATTCTATCTCCCTTGATGTTCTTTTTAACTATATATGTGTTATATCACCTTCTTTAGTATTTATGATCAGTTTTAAATACGTCCTGATGAAGCTTGAGTTACGCGAAACCGGTTGACGTATAATAAATTACGTGGTCTCATAAAAAGTGATTGTGATTTTATTTAAGACAATTTTCTGCTATTTGAAGAGGAGGAGCAGTCGGTGATCACCAATAAGATAAGATAATAAATGGCAATCCCCCGCTTACCACAATTAACTCTGGCAACCGTGTCAAGCTGCAGTACAACAATGCAGCATGCAACGCTGCATGTCTATCAGTTAAAAGTCAATCACTATCCAGGAAATGCAAAAAGTACTATTACATGAAAAAGCATCCAAATAGTAAAAAGGTATAACATAATAAAACCAATACACAGAAACAATTAGAGACATACAACAAAACAACTATGTACAGATACGGTGAACCTGTCTCAGACAAGACCTTGGCGCTGAAAGACAACAAAAGGTATATCCTTCTATCCCTTAAGCACCCCATTAAGGGATAAAAAGTATGGAGTAACTTCCGGGAAGGGACGCCAGTACAGGCAAACTATGTGGTTTTAAACATATAACAGATATCTCATAGAGGCGAAGCTATTTTTAAAAAATAAAATAAATGACTCTTTCAAATAATGGAACGATTAAATATCGTCGATGTAGCATAGTTGGATAATGCACCTTCCCCGGTTTGGAAAGAGATCCAGGTTCGAATCCTGGTGACGCAACAACAATATTTTTCGATAAAATTGATTTTATATGTATATCTTTCTAATTAATATATTTAATTCATATTTTATATAAAAATTATTGATTTTTAAGGAATAATAATGTGTTATTAAAAACATTATACATATAAATAATATTGCTTTGAATAGTTTCAAAAAACAAAAATTTGATTCTCATTGTGACACATATTCTGATTCAGGGAAAATGAATATCAAATTTAGTCCATAGTCTTTCTATATATTAACATATTTACTACTTTCAATGGATTGGGTGAAATGGTAAACGTTGCATTGTGTAAAGTGATCACTTAAGCCAGCCAACAACAAGTCGTGAGCCTTGTAATTAACCATACTTTCGTATTTTTCCATTAATAAAAAATAGCTTAGTCTCTATGAGATATCTATTATTTGTTTAAGAACAGTGCCTTTGTAGGTGAAAATCCGGTAATTGTGTATTCTTGAACATATTCACATATTCCTTATGTATTTTTAGTTTTGTGAACAAAAAGAGGAACCACCCCATTTTAAAGTACCAGATCGCCTCAAGATCTGTCCGAGACGTGACTGGAGTCTCGCTGCACAAGGCCCAAGATCACGAAGACTATAGAACACGAGCACATTGAGAGAATGACATCATAATATTTCTCCAATATCTCTGAAATATAAAACGTTGTCAATAGAAGTTTTTGAAATAGACTACTCAAATAATATACACATTATAAATTACCTTTCTTATAAAAGGGCTAGGCTAGTCCAAAGGGTGCAATCGCTTAGCTGGAACATTAGTCATCATTCGCTTTTACCATTTTATTTCGGTGTTAATCCGAGAATTTACACCTGGTGCCTGGAAATTCCAGGAAGCTTGAAGGTAAATTCCATTAATCACATTCCACCCGCGCTTGTATTCACGGCGACAAGCAATTTGTTAATAATTAGACTGGTCTTTCATTTTCTTCAAATGAGTAATGGATTCTGTAACGACAAAGCAATACAAAATGTCCACGGGGTCAAACTTTTTATACCCACAAACCATAGGGACGGGGAGTGACCAATTAATATTATACATCTAGGACGACTACTATAGTACCTATCTATTTGTAATTGTAGTGTATATTTGTTATTCTGTAGTTGTATGTACTATAGTTGTAGAATAGTTATTTGCAGTTCAAAGATCTTTTACATACAACTTTTTAGTACTTACTTTAGAAAAATAATAATAAATCTAGTTTTTGGTTTAAATAAAATAATATTTAAAGAAATGATTTTTAAAAATATATTGTAACACTGGAAGAATTATTACTTTTTAATTAGTAATTAGTAGTTTTAATAATAAATATTGGTACATTACAACTAAAAAAAATGATTGTACGAAGAACTGTCGTACAATACCGGTGTATCAATTTGAGATTATTTACTTGTAAGTCTCGGTTCTCAAACAGATTAATTTGTTTGTTATTACAACATGTCTGAAAAACATTACTTGAGCTTTAAACTTTTGATTCTGTTGACGTTGACTTCGCGCTCCTTGACCTCTGAATCCTCAAAAATAGTAGAAAGCGGAGGAGGAGCTGCTTTAAGCTTTAAGCATGGTAAATAAAATAAGACTTAACATTTCAATCCCGAAAAGTTCCGGATTATTAGACCTGATTCCGGACTTTCGAATCTTGTAAATTGGACAGGATTGATTTCCCTGAAGGGAAAGGCTTTCAACTCGGCTTATATTTATTTAAATTTCACATCACGTGCAACAATATTTACTATTTCATTATTTCTTAATTCTACTGATTACTTTTTAGCCCTTGGGATCTTTGAAATAATTATTAATACCGTTTGAACCTTGTACAGAAGGTTGTACGGTGGAAGGAGTCAGATAAGCTTATGTATTGCCTTCCGAATACATGAAGAGTAGATCACATGAAGTTCATTCGAAAACTGGGATAGTAGAGTTAAAATTGACGGAGCCGCAACGTTGACCACCTCCACAATGTCATACACAAATAAAATGTGGCCAACAAACAATGGAAAGAGCTATTCTTGGAATATCTCTGAGAAATCGAATACCTAACTACAAATCGGTCAGAGAAGCTGATGGAATAGATCTCGTATTAAGTTTCGATTAAAATTAATATTCAATTGACGTAACTTGAATTGATAATGTCAGATATATCTAGTCTACCTTGATCTCAGTCCTGGGTTGGACGTAAATTTTCACCTCCACTTGACTCGCACTTCTGCAGTGAAGAACGGAGATGTCACATTCAAGGGCTGTAGAAAACCGCTTTTTCGTGCTGGATAAATGATTTTTTTGTACCATGAATACTGAGATAAATGATCATTTTTGTACCATGAGTACTAAGATAAATGTTTAAATTCTCCAAAAACTACACAACAACGGCAGACTCTCAATCATTTGGTTAAAACGAATTTTCAAATTTATTTCGAGAAGAGAAAATAATTTAGAAAAGCTTATTGTTTTGGGCCACGTTAGAGGAAGAGGAAGATCTCCAACTTGTTGGACTGACCAAGTGAAAAAAGTAACAGAAACTTATCTGGTGACAGCCGAAATCAGATCTCAGATCAGCGGAATGTCGAGAAAGGATAGTCTAATAAAGGTGAAGTTAAGTCATAAATAACTGAAGTGAAATAAATGTACGAAGGCCATCTGATTCACTTAAGAATATGACAATATCATCTGCAAACTATAAATGACTTGAATTTATTAATTTCCATCAACGGCCTTATTGACCTTAACATAAGAATAAAATTTAATTTAATTTAAATATAACTACATATTTAATTAATATTTCAATATAACTGTTTAAATATAACGTACAAAATAAAAACAAAGTATAATTCACAAACAAATATTTCTTCAGTTCAGGTTGTTACCGAGCCGATGCATCCGCGATATTGGCGAGTTAACAGCATAATTATGTCTACGTGTACCTACAGAGAACACTTCATGTTGTCTCGTTTGAGTTGGTACTTTATACAAAACTTAGGGCAGTCCGGCATGCTATTGATCATTTTATATAGATATACTATATCGCTCACATCTCTTCTCCAGGTTAATTTTTTCAAATGAAGTAGACTCATTAGATAATCGTAATTTATATTTTCTATCGGAATATGCATTTTAAAATTGATAAATCTTAGAAATTTATGTTGCACTCTTTCGATTTGTTTAATATGTGAGCCATAGTAGGGAGACCAGCGTACTTCTAACAATAGATGTATGTAAAGTTGTGAGAGAGCGAAGCGAGTTAATTTTTGGCTGTCCTTAACACAAATCCTAAAGATTTCATCGCCTTGTAGCAAATTTCGTTGTAATGTTGAATAAATGACCAATTTTTCGTCTGCGACTGCGACTCAACTAAGATTTTTTTTTTTTTTTAATATTAAAAATATAATACAATTTCAATAATCAGTGGATATATATATATATATTAACATTTGTTTCTTCTCTATGAGAGTAAGACTCGTGTATAGAGAAGGAGTATATACGAGTTAATTAATGTTTCAGTTAGTCTGTGTACATATTTTTGTTACTTCAGTTACAAATTTATGATAGTCCGTAATTTTTCTAATTGTGATGGGGAGATTATTAAAAAATTTGATACCCTGATAAATATATTGATTTTGAGTTGCGGTATATTTTAGTTTTGGGATATCAATTTGATCTCTATATCTTGTAGATCGAAATTCGCTTCTAAAATTTAATTGATTTTTAATTTTGAAAATTTGAATTATTGAATTTTTTTGTATATCAATAGTGAATTTTTTGTATATCAATAGTTTTTATATCAACAAATCAATAGAGTTAATTAATGCTGTATTGAAAAGGCAGTTGATTTTTACTTCCATTGAAACATATCTGTTTACATTTTTCTACATTGAAATATAATTAGTTAGCACAGCACCACATACAAAGCAAATTTAAGTTTACATGCAAATATCTTTCTCCTCCCAGTCTAGTTACCTGAATAAATAATGAAAATAACGCGTGTGATACTTACGCATAACCGTGAAAATACCAAGTGTATTTATCGATTATTTTTTTTATAAGTTTTGTAAAAACATAAGTTATCGAATTTCTATATTTGCTTTTCGGACCAGAAATTGCGAATTTGTCAAATGCCGTACGTTCAACAAATGTAGACAATTAGGGTCCATTAATCACAGAGAAGTAAAGCGAAGGAAAGACTTGTATTTCCGCAAGACAAAGGAAATTTATTTAATGAAAGGAAACTGGGTTAATTCAGAACACAGCCGAAACAATAAAATAAGCATTCATAATTTTGTCCTACCCAATGTTCGGCACACAAATAGCCCATAAAAATTTTATGGCACTGTTGACACCGAACAATTGTAACTAATAGATTTCATAAAACTGTTTGTTTTAAAAAAAAAGTATCACTAAAACGAGTACAATTCTAATTCTTCTTTTTCTGGTGCGTGCTTGTTTATTTAGCAATCATATTGGCAGTGGTGTGACTATAAAAATGGTGTCCCAATAAATAATGGGTAAAATGCATTAGGCCCTAATTCAAACTGGAAGGCTTCGCTAAATGGGTATTGTGTATAAAACTATGAATATATTATTAATTCGCGGTATTTTCATCAAATAATAAAAACAAAATTGATCTGTTATCTTTAATATTATTCACAATTTTATTGGGAATTTCGTTTCGCGGTGACGGTCTGATCCCTAACTCGACTTTTGTACACATCAATAAGTCACTCCACGCAAATTTGGCACAACTTGCTAAGTACTGACCCGATCCGGTCCGGTCCGGGCCGCTGGGTCTGCCGAGAGTACCTCGCAGATAGATTAATTTCTGGACTGCCAAACCAGCTTGGAAGATCTCGGGTGTTATGGTGGGAACGAATTTTGTTATCTAATGAGGTATCCAATAATACAATCAATTATAAAAACTGAAGACGACTTATACCGATAATTGGCCAACGTGGCTCGTAATGATTCCTAGTAGATTTATTTATTTCAATGGTATTACATTTTATTCCATTTATTTAGGTTTTAGTTTCACTATAACTCTGTGTTGTGACAGGTAAATATTTTATTTAAAAACTGACGATTCGTCGACTACACTCTACCACAAATATGCACATCATACCTTAATATAATATGTTATATATATATATATTTATATACCCATTTTAGATTCTTTGGATACCTAAACCTTGACACCCCTTCTAATATTTTATTGTGTAGGTGTCTAAAATTTAATGTCCATACGTGGTTTGCGCTGTTGGGGAGTTGAAGATAATCTTTGTCTCTGCGTGTATGAATTGTGTTTTGAGTTTCTTTGAAGTGAGTTACTTACATACTTACCATTCCCCGCGGGGGTAGGCAGAGTGGATAGAGCGCCACACTGTTCTGTCCTGACACACAATTCTCGCCTCTTCCATATTCATAAGTCTTTTCATATAAGCTCGACGATTATTGGGGTTTCTAAAAGGATTCTGGTTTACCTGATCGTGCCAAGTCTTCCGCGAACGTCCTCTGCTTCTGGTGCCATCAACACTTGCGTCATATATCTTTCTTATCATTCTCTCTTCATTTATTCAAAAGAGGAAGTAGACACTTCAATTATTTGCACACAGTTGTAACCCTTTCTAATGTTATTCTGTTAAAAAACAGCATAAGTAACGACTCTATACAAAACGGTTCAACGGAAGGAATTTTCAATTCAGTAAATAGTATTTTATGTGACTTGAGTAATTCACTAGCTTAAAGACACAACGGGGTAATGTGAATAGCTCGATGCGGCGAATACAAAAGAGAGCCATGGGTACAGCGGTGAGTTGTCGTGGTATTTTTTAGAACTAAGCAATTAAAGTCTGTACAGGTACACAGATAACGCTAATTGTAAAATAATATTTTCGTTTATGTTAATCCAAATATTTCATTTATATTTCTTTCCCAGTATTTTTAGTAATGCACAGCTTTTTTGCTTGTACGCACTGCACGCCTCTGATATTACCCACCTTACCATCCCCTAAAATGTATTTGGGATAATTGAAGTTAAATATGCAGTTTTATCATCTACATGCAGAACACATTGTTTCTCGCATTGATATTGCATATTCCTAGTCAGGGTTAGTTCCAAAATACCCCAAAGCAAACAGAGTATAAGTTGATATTCCCCCTAAAATTAAATCAGTCAATCTCAATGCATATTGATGATCACGTCATCTAAAACCCAGTATGGCTGTCAGAACGATATATACAATAAAAAAATAACATTACAAAATTGTCTCTTTAAAAATTGCTGTCGTAAAAACAAAAATTTTGTACATTTGATTTAAAAATATACGTTTTCATAAATACATAAAGTCGTTTTAGGGTATTTTAGAATTAGGCGCTACATACATTGTGATATGAATGATAATGCCCCAATAACCACCCATTTGATCGCATGTTCATTTGAACAATCATTCACAGCGTGTGTGGCCAGTGCTGATTGAGAATCGGAAACTCTACTTACGGTTGACATATTTTTTTATTGTTAAGTTACAGTTTAGAGATATACAATATCCGAACAATGAAATGACCACACGGAAACGCGATTCCTGTAGATGGTATCTGAAAGGTGGCGCTCAAGAGCCGACCTCTCGGATAGCTATTTATCCCATGGTTATTGTGGCGGTGGTAGATCTAGTTTTACGCACCGGTAAACGTGAGGTGCGTTTAGTTGATAATGATAGCTGTAGAGACGATAGACTTCTACAGTCTCTTCAACAAACGTATTACTAGGAAAAATAAACGTATTGGCTATGTTAAATAAAGCAATTTTTAAAATATAATATCAGTTAAACCCTTAAATTATTTTACCAGAAAAATTTTCACGTCGGTTGAGAATTGTTTCAAGTGCTTCGTTTGTTGTTACTTTGTTCCAGGTGGCTTCAGACTTTAAAAGCGAAGAGATTTCCGTGTACAATTGCTAATCAAATACTTATCCACCAGATTCGGAGAAAATATGTACAAGAGAAGTTGAAAAGAAACTTTAATCAATTAAAACATTTAATTGCTTCAGAATAAAATTTTAACGGGCGAAGCTATCAAAAGTTCTATAGCAAAATAACTCAGAAATAAGATTGAATTCTAAAATGTTTCAAAATATCTGACTATACGAGTACGTATACGTAAAATTGGCTGGTCTAGGCTATAAACGATTATATTCTAAAACAGTCAAACGTGATTAATATACAAGGTGGCCCAAAAAAACAGTAACAGAGAACATTTCGTAAAATGTGATATAATTACATCAAAATTATAAGAACACATTCTTATTGTGAAGTTGTAATTATTCAGAACAGACGGTCTGTGATTTTTTAAATATTAATTAAATATGTTAATTATAAAAGCGTCTGCTAACAGATTACTCAAAGGTATTAGAGATTCCGTAAAAATAAGGTAGATGGCTCTTTCAAATAATGGAACGATTAAATGTATTAATATCAAAAAGGTAACATGTAAGCACGAAAATTTAAAATGAATGAAAATTAATCTTGTGATACATCCTAATTCGCATTGTATTCATCTCTTCTGCGGAAATGGTTTATTTCGGTTGAAGAACTCTATAACAAATGTGGATGAGTGAATGAGTGTCCGATCGCTGGCCACGATGTGCCGATAAAGGTAGCGGTGACCCAGGCCAATAAGCCGATTCTTTACAAACCAGTACGCGGTGACAAAAAGTTATAAGTTTCCAATCTTTAACTATGGACATTCTGCGTAGACTATTTTTTTAGAATTACACTAGGTTGTACCTGTAATGATTGTTCTGTTTCTTTTATAATAAACTAATGTAATCAATTGTAACTCATTTCAATAATGTAGATTAGATTCATGTCCATGCGAATTACACAAGTCATCATAAATGAAGTGAAGAGAAAAGTCGTCAACAAGGTGGGTTCTGAGTTCCGTACTCACATTTAGTGTTTCTCCATTTATCTAGCCGGTAAGAGTGAACGAGACTCAGGTCACGTTATTTTTAAAAAACAATAATCATTTAAAAAATAAATTTAGTACTTAAATTAAATTGTTACTTTATGGTACAAAATTTTAGAATGAGACTTGTAGTTAAATTTAGTTGGTAGTTTATAATTTTTTGATTAATTATACATGCTCATTTACATTAATTTACACATTTTTTATTTATATCCAACGATTCCAAATTATTTAATTTATGACCAACACCGTTTACGTGCAAAATAGACAATCCCAAATTTGTATCAAAATCTAATAAATGATTAGAAAATTTTGAAAAATCGTAATAACATATGTTTTTGATTAGTTAATAACACCTCAAAGAATAAAATGGTATTTTTCGAAACCGGTAAATGTATTTTAATTCATTAAATGGGTAATAAAACAAAGTTAACAATTTAAAATAACTAATATATACTTTTTTTTTTTTAAAATGGTAACCCCTAGTGGTATTCGTCACAAACTAGTGTCAGTAAAGAGTTTAAGTAGTGCTGTGGTAAGTATTTTAATTTTATGTATTTAACTGTATTCATGAACATATTTTTCGATCCTATTAATCATATACTATGCAGGGATATATGATACATATGTCTGAGATTTGTGAAGCTATTTTATTTCATTTTTAGAGCCTCCTTCAGTAAAATTTGTCACGTATTAGAAATGGAGTGTTCAAAAATTTCGTAATATTCTAACTCTGTTTTATTTTCACCTTTGAAATCAAAAATACTTTAGCTCCGTCTATACAACCTCCACAATAAATGTATTAAAAATCAAATAAAAAATTGTCGAAAATCATACCATAATTATTTTGATACGCATTTTGAGAACTATCGAATGGAATTACCCATAATTTTTTTGTTTAATTTTATTAATTTTTAAATATTATTGTATAACAATGCTAAATATTTTTCAATTCATTCGTTTCACTTACTTCTTTTCTTTCCTCTGCTGTTTCTTCTTCTTGAATGCCTTCTTCACCCTCAGCAGGAGAAACGCCGCCCTGTCAATGGTGAGTGCGGCGCCGACCGGTTTCTTAGCGCTCTGCTCATCCATCGCGTCCTCTACGTCGGCAACCCTCCGTTCTCCATTTTTGTGAATGATGTTACATGTGGCAATTTAGTGCTTTGTATCATGGTCTCCATTTTTAATGATCATATTTATAAATCAAGAACATCTGATTACGTTATTTTTAAAAAATATATTTAAATTGACGTTACAGTTCGTGAAGAAAAATATTTACTTTAGACTTGCTTTTTTTTTTAATTTTCTTCTGGCAAAACCACTTAATCGCTTAATTATTATTTTTTTCTTTGTTGTTTATCAATTTGTTCAATAGACGGACGATGAATTTATAATATTAATTGAAATAGAGCATTCTTAATGAAACTATTAAAAATTTTATTTAAAAGTTCTATCGTTCTATTTTGTAATTGATTTTTATTATTCACAAATCTTTCAGACGGTTGTACTTTTCCTTGTTTCTCTTGTTGGCCTGCGATTTCAGATAAGTTTTATAAATCTTTAGTAGTTTAATAGCTCTGTGAAAACAGCCCAAAAAGGTGTTTCTTTTGTACATTGTAATACTGGGTAATAATAATAGCTGGGACGGATTTTGAACGGTTAAAAGGTTAAATTTTTGAGCAGAGTCGAGTCGAGTTCAGTTTGGTGAGTCGCCGCTAGATATGAACATCTCCTTCCAAAATCTGAAAAAAAGAAAGAATGTATTTCAACAACTGTATTGTGGAAAATAAATCTTTTTTAAAATCGTAAACGGTAATGGACGATGAATGAAATAATAAAATAACAAGAAAACGATGCTTTATTATTTTATAATTAGCGCTTCTTAATGGGTTCTTAGTAATAATACTTCGTTACCTAAGTGGCAATACCGGATATCACTTTTTAGGAGAGGAGCGTAGATAAGAGAGGAGAGGAATAAAACTGATTCCCGTATGACTAATACTAATTCCTAATTTAATGTTCAGTTTTACTGGCAAACTGTTAAATACCGTTTTCTCTTAACTATGAAGTTACCTCAAAGTCGCAAAAAATTGAGGTACTGTGGTCACTTAGGTAAGGACTTAGAGATAAATTATATTTATATTTCATTTATTCTAAATTAAAATTCAGAAATATTTTCTTCTTACTTCCGCCAATTAGTACCATTAATTGTACAAAAATATATATAATATCTTTTTTTAAATACTAATTAAATGTATTAATTAGAAAGATATACATATTTTATTAATTTAATTTAATTAGTATTTTTAAAAATATCACAGACCGTCTGCTCTGAATAATTACAACTTCACAATAAGAATGTGTTCTCCTTAATAATATATAATATCATTCGAAAACTGATTATTTTTAAAACAATTAATTAAATGAAAACAAATTGCAGATAAGTGTCGTTACCAGTAAGAAAAAATACCAAAGTAGCGAATATGTCGAAAGTGGTGATTTTTGATCATGAAAATACAAATTTAGATCTAATACGATTTTCAGTAATAAAATGATAAAATCATACTAACAGTGGTTAGTATCCCTGCCTATCGCGGCACTCAAAGATTTTTATTTTATTAATTTTCATATTTAATAATATTTCTAATTAGAAGAACATATTTCATGCAGTGGATGTGACGCACGTGTTTCCGTCACCACCATCGCTATAATCATAAGTTATCTCATTATCGAGCATTTTCTTTTCAAAATCAATAACCCGCTTTGTACAATAGATATTTCTAGAAGTTTTCGAAGTATTGATTACATAATTCTACCTCTATTGGCGGCGAGATGGAATCCCACGCAACACCAACCCCAGCACAGCTGCTCCGTTGATCGTAATGTATGCTAATGTAGTTGGTCTCTGACGGGGGCTGTTTCCTGGTTGACGACGTCACAATTACGTGTTTATATATTATAATAAATTTTACGTCACACGCAAGCACTGCAGAATTTCAACTAGAGACATGGATTATGCTCCCGCGAGGCTCCTTGTAGACGACCCTCGTCTCGGCCAAATAAATGTAATGTAATGGATAATAAAAGAGAAAACATTTAACATCTCGCGTCGCATTTGACAGCGCGATCATGTTCAAAAATCATCTCAAAATTCGTACCATTTCATTCACTGCTTCTATGATACGACAGACGACAGCTCAAAGTTCGCACGACTTCATTCACGGCTTCTATTATACGTCAGATGACAGCTCAAAATTCGTACGATTTCATTCACGGCTTCTATGATACGTCAGATGACAGTTCAAAATTCGTACGATTTCATTCACAGCTTCTATGATACGACAGATGACAGCTCAAAGCTAGTATGATTTCATTCACGGCTTCTATAACACGACAGGGTTTGTACGATTTCATTCACGGCTTCTATGATACGTCAGATGACAGTTCAAAATTCGTACGATTTCATTCACAGCTTCTATGATACGACAGATGACAGCTCAAAGCTAGTATGATTTCATTCACGGCTTCTATAACACGACAGAGTTTGTACGATTTCATTCACGGCTTCTATGATACGTCAGATGACAGTTCAAAATTCGTACGATTTCATTCACAGCTTCTATGATACGACAGATGACAGCTCAAAGCTAGTATGATTTCATTCACGGCTTCTATAACACGACAGAGTTTGTACGGTTTCATTCACGGCTTGTATGATACGACAGATGATAGCTCAAAGTTCATACGATTTCATTCACGGCTTTTATGATATGACAGATGACAGCTCAAAATTCGTACGATTTCATTCACGGCTTCTATGATACGTCAGATGACAGTTCAAAATTCGTACGATTTCATTCACAGCTTCTATGATACGACAGATGACAGCTCAAAGCTAGTATGATTTCATTCACGGCTTCTATAACACGACAGAGTTTGTACGGTTTCATTCACGGCTTGTATGATACGACAGATGATAGCTCAAAGTTCATACGATTTCATTCACGGCTTTTATGATATAACAGATGACAGCTCAAAATTCGTACGATTTCATTCTCGGCTTCTATTTTTATTATATTTTATTGAGGGATTTTGACAGTATAAACATATTATAACAAACATAATAACTATTTAACATGCGATACTAATAATGAAAATCTACAAAAATATTTAGATACATAACATTAACGGCTTTTATGATACGACAGATGACAATTTCGCAATGTTTTGATTTACAATGTACACTTCATTTCAAATTGAATACGTATTACCGTACTGTTATTGAATATATAAAAGAGAAATATTAAAAACACGTTATTCTTTACAGACCTGACAATTTAAGCAAGCACTAAACAGCCATAATGACACCACTGAAGCCGGCAGCAAAAAGTCACAGACGTAGACAGAGAAATGAAATATTATCACGGATTCTCACATGTTTTACAAATCACTCAAAGAAATAATCGAAGGTTATCTCCAAAGAATAGGATTGTCTCATGTTCTAATACGAGCATTAAGTGTGGCATCTTTAAGGCTGTCTGAACAATATTGTAGCCAGTCATATGAATATGAGAGTCCTACTACTGAACCATTTTCTTGGTATTGATTTACATTGAATTGAATCACGCGACAATGTGGTAACTACTAAAATTTTTGGATAACAAATATCACGTTAGGTCATCAGATTTCAGTGCTGAAAGGTCATCATGAACATAAATCGCTGCCAGGTTAAGTAATCACGATTATATTTCTAATATTATTTGTTACGTAGTTAATAATTGATTAAAATGCCGCTCTATTGAATATTTATGAAACTATTTGTAACCGAGATAACGAATACATAAATTCTTCAGAGTGCGTGCTCATTTGAAATATCAGCGATTTTTGTATCAGGCAACATTGATAAAGGATCTTTATTGTGATAATAGAATGAATCATTCGTAAACATAGATAAGAGAAATAATATACACGAGTATATTGAAATAGACAGTTTGAAAAACGGAACACAGCGCAGCCGTGGTTTATTTGTGTACTAAATGAGGTGAAAGAGTTTAGGCGACATTTTTAGATAATTTATTTAAGTAAATCTCATAATTTTGTAAAAGAAAAGTGATTTAATCACAGACCAGTAAATGTATAGACATAGAATAAAGTGTAAATACAGGAGAGGGGTTTGTAACATTAGTTGAAGGACGAGGGGCATTCAACAAACATTATTTGTGGAAACATAAATCCGATCACATTTATGAAATAGTAAAAGTATTTACTCTTCGAAAATTATACTTTTGTGTAAACAATACGTATTTTTTACATTAATGCATATTTTCGTTCCAATCGAGTCATATATTTAAAAAAAGTCGAGGAGCTATTTGATTGCGTAAGTGATACCAAAGTGATCAATGAATTTGTATTAGTTCAAGTCCATATATTTGGTAATCCACACTAAAAAATTTACATTTTCACAATCAATGTGTCAAAACTTTCTATATACAATATCTGTCAAATAGAAATAGTCACACAATATCTTGTGCCATTAGGGTTACATTTTGTTTTTCTGAAATTTCACACTCTCAATTTTAAATTGTATTGTCTCACTTTAAATGAATGCAGAGGAACACTTATACTCCATCACTTCTTTACCATAGAAAATAAAATACCGTCCACCGTGGAAACCAAAATTATTATTATTTTCGCGGAACAGTGCTGCAGCAGCGGAGCCCTCTAAAAGCTTTCAAGCGACCATCTTTCTTTTCATTTTTGTACGGAGCGCGCAAGCTATGGTCACAAACGATAATAAAAATAAAAATGTCACAAGATGTAGACTGATTTGATTAGTTACGCTTGGATATTACGACCATGCGACCCTAGTGAGATTAAAAATAAGTATGATATATCCTTCCCCATATACGAGTATATAATATTGTTTACGCACCTTTTGTTTCTTCAACTGGCACCACCGGGATTTCTTGTCGATTGGTATTGGTCACTTTATGTTGTGTGAATGTTGACGCTTTTTGGGGATTGAAGGGTCACTGTCAAACGACTAGAGGAGCTCAATTGTAATGTACTCCCTCCAATTCTACATCCTTACATCCTTTAATCGATCTAAACAAAGTTTTGGTTGCTTTTTCTTTAGGATCCTTCGCAAAACATAGAATTGTAAAAAAGAGTGAACGACTGAAAGAAATCGAATTAGAAGAAGTGAAGCGGTGATCGTGTGAACGACTAGAACTCGAGACGGAATATGATCGAGTCGAGCGATTAGTTGATATAAAATACGGTCATCTATATGTATATTTTCACAACGATCTCTCAATGTGACATTGATCTCTGAGAGTCTATAAAGGTACATATGCACTGGATGCATTCCAAAACATATAAAAAATTGATAGCTTCATGTTTGACTTTGCACTGTAAAATACTGCATCTGTCAGCGGCACATTCAAGCTCGCTCACGACATGCTGATAACGGTCTTTGTGTCGCAGCTAACGCGAGTTCGACGTTCGGCCCACAGGTGTCGCTGTCTACTCGCCACTGTAAAATTATAGGTTATTATATCCGGTTCGAAACGATGACCCGATGAGGAACAAAAATAATTTCGGACTTTATCGGGAGTTTGTGGGTGTGTGGGTATCTCGCTGGGATATTTTGAGACGGTCGGGTGTTTATAAAGGGGTGAGGGCCATCTGCTCTTCCCCTTCTTGCTCAAAAAAAAAATTGGATTAATATTTGTCGGTCCTGGCTTCCCTTTGCCGGAAAGATACGATTTTTTGTTGTTTGTGTGTATTGTCTTCTTGTTACCTTTAAGGAGAGTGTGAAAGATTTAGGAACCGCCATTTGTCAGGGTGCAGGACGGCAGTCAGTGGTGAACACGAGTTCCGCAGGTTTTTCACCTCAGAAACGTATACCCCCCTTTAGTTTGTCACATTTTGCCTTCATCTTAAACTAGGAAAATTTGTTAATAATACCGGGGAGAGATAAATGAAAAGATGTTATCCGTTACATAATAAAAAATACTAACTTCGTCGGGTTGGGCGCAATTTCGACGTCTTTCATGAAGGCTGGTGACGATAAGATGTTATAACAGATGGTATAACTCCAGTCCATGGTCATCCATACATATTCCATCGTAACATCCTACCTCCACAACCCATATTCCTAGTTGGTCCTCACCATCTAGGCCGACGCAATAGAATTTGTATACAGAATTGTAGAAAATAAGATGTAATGTAGCCCGTGGTAGTAATGACACCGAAACCAAAATAGTGAAATAAATTGTAAAGATTATTCACAATGCGATTAGATTAACAAATTATAGTAAATTATACACTAGTGATTGAATAATATTTTTAAAAATTCCCTTCGATTACGTTGGATGCTCACGGTTACATCTTGGATTCAGCAGTGAACCGCGTAATTTTGACAGCTCTGAACGATGAATTGAAAAAAACCATAAATGGTGACCGACATCATCGGTCTAAACATCCTTTCCTCATTTATTTTCTCCACAAGACTAAAACACTGAATCCCTTTTAAAATCCTGATCAACTTTACATTCACATCCAATTTGTTTATTCTTTACTATTTATATGCCTGAGCGTTGCCATTTTCACTGCATTTAGATTATTTTCGTTCCCAATTTGCCTACATTATTTATTTTCATTACATCGTTTACTTCCATACAACAGTGTCGGTAGCAGGACTACTCTTGATCAGTTGACAATTTTCCATTAGATGTTTCCATTAGTACGAACATATTTATATATATATTATTTAATCCACTCTACCGCTGTGGAAGTTTCTAGGAGTTACATTTCTATTATTATCTCAATTAATATACATAATTAAATTTCCATTTGTCGCATCTGATTATCCTTGGCAGAAGGTCATGTTTGTCATTATTCTCCGTCATATTATTTAAATTGTTCCTTCTATTATATTTTTAGATATCTGTCATGTCATATTATATTTCTAGTACTTCCTCTTATATTGTATTTAATTTTAAATTTAAACATCTCTTGTGTCGCACGTAATTGCGAGGTGCAGAGGCGCCATATAATTGATATGACACGACACGTGTCAGTAATTTAACGGTGTAATCATCGGCGTGGCGCCAAAAAACCGGTGAGATAGATTTTAAGAAAACAAAACGTCACAGTGGCGACCTGTTACTGAGTGGGTACTTGCAAATGTGACTATATGTACTGTTATGTATCTGAATAAAAACAGAGTATTCTGCAGGCGGGAAGCCATTCTCGATTGTGTCATGTCGCCGTAGTGTACCTATATTGAACATATTTTATGTTTCATTTCTTTCGACCTCATTATCATCATCATCGTCGCTGGTTGATAGAAGCTGAGATGGACGAACCACCCTTGTCTACATTCTCGTTTCCCGTACGGAACATCTCTTCTATAATACGCTGAACCTATTTTACCAATGTTTCCATTTTATAAGGTTGATGTCGTATTGAAATATGTAAATTGCTTTTATTGCTCTACGAAGAAACGAAGACATTAATTTTCCGTCATTATTGACTGGATAAATCGAGTGACAAAAAAAATCTACTCCTCTCTCGACCAATGTACTTATGATTTAACATAGTGTTCCTTTATTATGCTTCTACAGTGAGCATTGCTAGACTCGACTCTTCGCGATCTTAGGCTTTGTTTAATGCGACGTGTGTCAACCTTTCCGCTACCCCCTTGTATGTTCACCGTGTCCTCCATCTCTTCTAGAAACATGCCCAAGGTATGAAATAATCATATTCCTACATGCAACCCCAACATCACATTTAAAATGCGTCGAACATACTCCTTTATTTCCTTCTCAGGGTTCATGTTCCGACTCCACGCACAGCTATTGAATCTTGAATTAATGTTGTTTTTCGACACCCCAAATACGGGCAAGAACCTAAGGGCCCAATCTCGATCCGACTCAGAAAAAAAGCAGAACTCACAAATGGAAAGTTGCTTTAACCCTCTGTAATTTATAATTTAAGACCAATTTAAAGTCTGCCATCATTTCTTAGCACAATTTTTCGTTAAATTTTACAAATTATTAAAGTGAATTAATTACAAGGTGAAAATTATATTCCAGGGTGATGTCGTTTTTGAATAACAAGGAAATAAAACGCAATTTTTTAATTTGGTTTTTATTCATCGATTATTTATGACATATGACATCAGCCAAGTGGCCGCTGGTGGAGGCACAAATGCGTGCTCCTTTAACCATATTTTTCATAACATTCTCGCACACTTCGCGTGTTATTTCAGCAATTTAATTTCGAATATTGTCTTGTAACATCAGAATTGTTGTTAGCGTATTGGCGTAGACTCTTCTTTTCAAGTGCTTCACAGAAAATAGTAGGGAGCCGTCAAATCAGGTGACCGAGGAGGCCAGTCGATATTTTTTGACACAGCCGTTTTTTGACATTATCCGTCCGGGAAAAAATTCTCGCAAAATTTCAAGCGTAGCTCGGGCTGTGTGTGAAGTGGCACCGTCATGTTGAAACCACATGTGTCGCAGGCCCAATCGACCCAATTTGGTTACCAAGAAATTTTATAACATGTGACGATAGCGATCACCATTAATGGTTCCAAAATTATTTAGATAAAAAGTTTTAATGACTTAAACACGTTGTTGAGGCGTTATATGCTCCATAATAAATTGCAATCAACTTCTCTCTACGACTACTAAATTCGAATTGACCAATGGCCAAACCGAAATGGCGGCCAAACAAAATCAACCTTGAACATAATATTCACCCTGTAGTTTGCATATTCGGTTGGTGAAGGTTATTTTAATTAATTCCAGGTAACCATTATATACATCAAAGACTTATTCATAACCATTTAATTAGACTATTAGATTACTAAGGTAGACTTAGTCGTTATTTATAAATATAATAAATACAACGGCGTTATCTGGAATTCAAATTTAGTTATAATTTAAAATAGAGGCTTACGGGGAGGGATAGGAAGAAACGGGATGACCTTGTTTTGATTAGACTTGTGGTGACCCTACTCACGCCCGTAGATATGGTCGTGTAAAGGCTCACCTATCAACCATTAGGGCCCAAACCAGAGCGATCAATAAGCAGACACAATAAATTATTAGCACCAGAGACGGTTACTCCTCAAGTATCGAACTTCACTTCTCCGCAGGCCGTCCTACCACCAGCATCGCTACTCAACAGCAACTCCAACATTGTATTATTTCATCACCTCGATGAACGAAACCTTGTGATTGGTCTTTCATTTATATACACTGCTCTAGTCACAACACTGCGACATACGACTAACACGCGTGAGACAAGAAGATATTAGGAGCTCCTGTCTCACAGCCTTCTGACACAATCTCAAGTCAATCATAATTTGAATAACTTCAACACACACACACTTCAACTGTAAGCGATATTTGGTTCAGTCAGGGGGAGGGTGAGTGGAGAGGGGTGATTTTTCTCAGGATCCTAGAGTACATCGGAACAAAATTTGAGTAGCATTTAATTTTATACTCATTTATATCTAAGATATGGGTGGGGAGACCAAGGAGTAGAGACCTATGTTTTGCGCAGAGTTCTAAAGAGTAACTACACAAAATTTTATAAGGATAGAATAAATTTCATACACAGACAGGTACACTTTATTATATACAACTACGTTATTATTTAAAATAAGGACCATTTAATTTAATTTAATGAATTACAACCATATTTATGGTGCCAAGGCATTTTTTTGGTACTCTTTTTTTTTATTGATAATATTTATAGGGATGCTACGATATACTTAAGGTCAATGACAAAGTGGTCAAGATCTTTAGTAATAGCACAAAAATCCTTCTCAAGTCTCAAAGATTTAGTTGAGATAAATCTCATTACCGTGTATACGAGTTGAGATTTTGATCTGGAGGTAAACTAGGAGATCACCGCTTGAGATTGGTAGGACTAAACCGAAAACAAAGCATTCGATTCGACAGCGAAATTCAACACGTGCGCAAAAGAGTCACCTAGAATCATAGATACTTATAACTATTTATTCAGAAGTCAAATTCAAATTCACCGATCTATAGCCAATGTACTGAAATTTGGAGACAAGCACGGAGCGTGCACTGCATACAAACAAAAAAGCTGTGCATTACTAAAGATTCTAGACAATAAAAATAAATTATTATCTTATGAAAAGACTCTATAAAATTCTAGCCGTTATTACTCGGATTAGCATAACCCATGGTTATATTTTTGTCTAACCGTCAACGGTATGAAAAATTGCGACACGTTCGTATTCAACTTTATTGCCATGCGTCTCCGCATTTTGCTAGAATACATGCGTCGGTCGCCTTCAACTTGTCTGTTCAATCCCTATGAGAAATATACTATGTACTATACTATACTATATATTTTCTTATATACTGTACTATATATTTTCTTACTCAACTTATTGGGCGTCTTTAAGGCTGCAAAAGTTTCCCTTTTATTCAAACAATTTGTGCAGGGGATTAACGATTGTGAAAGGGATTAACGCATACAGAAAATTCCGTGTAAAAACACTGTTACATATTTGCTTCGCTGATAAAACTCTTTTCCACAGTGTATTTTATTTTCAATCATGTGTGGAGTGTGAGATAGTTTACTACATATTCAGGTTGATATTTTGATAATTTGAGTTAATACATCAGTACGTACAGACATATATTTTAATTAATAGTATAAATTCAATCTGTTTCTGTTCTTATTAATTAGTTTTTAGTTAGTTAAATGTAAGTTTTAGTGAAAGTAGAAATATAATTATACGTCATAATGAAAAATTAGATAGGAACCGTACTATTTTTCAACGTTTAATTGAAATAACTTGTTTTTTTGCGATTCAGGAATTACCCTTCCGAGGGCATAATGAATTTCATTGAATGCGTAAATTTAATAGCTAAATATGACGGGGTATTAGTAATATTTAGTAGATTTTCTAATTTGATACAAAATGATCATATGTCTAATATAATAATTGAATTTGACAAAAATTAGATTAGAAATAGATAAAGCCGATTTTGTTTCTGTAATAATAGACGAAACGCCAGATGTCAGCGGCTCAGAGCAATTGTGTTTCATTTAAATCGTTTTAAATAAATTAAAAGATTTTAACGGTACTAGGAAATTAATAGCACAAACTTGCGATGCTACCGCTTCCGGTTTCCGTACAGTTATATAAACGTCGTCGGTAACAGCATAACCAAGTTTAAGCCTACTGCACGCCACTGGAGATAAGACATCGCTCTGTAACTAGTTACACCTACCTAGATAGTCTACGAAAGCAGAGAGCAGTTTCAGAGATTGGTTTGAGATATAATCTGGATACGGACCGTTAAGAAGAATTACAGTAATGATAGGGCAGATAACGTAATAATTTATTGTTCGACATTCTATACCTTCTGTTTACTCTCGCTGCAGGGTGCCAGAATGTATGGATAAATTAATAAATTGCAGATTCTTCAACCACATACTACATCTATAATTTACTCACTGTACTTAGCGATGGTAGACTCGGCTACCAGTTACGATGGATTTGCAGGTTGTACCGTGTTTGCAACGTTTTGTATCTTATTATCACCAGCCTGCCCTGAAGAACGTCGAACTCATGCTCAACCCGACGAAATTAAGATTATTTAATTTGGATTGTCATTTGATCTAATTTAACCTGTGTTTTTTCATTCATTCCATTATAAAACATCTTTTCATTTATCTCTCCCAAGTATTAATAATACATTTTCACAGTTTAGGGCGAAGGTAAAATGTGGCAAACCAAGGTTGGTATGCGTTTCTGAGATGAAGAACTGACTAGCCGGTGAAGAAGATAGAACGCCCTCACAATATACGTACATTTACAGACTCTCAGAGATTGAAAAAGTGGACAAATATAAATATGTAGGTATAATAATTGATAAGAATTTTTGCTGGAAACTGCATATTGACAATATATGTAAGAAACTAAGATCCATGTTAAGTGCATTTTGTATGTCAAAATGTCACATTGTACTTTGCGATGGTCGACTCGGTTATAAGTTATGGAGTGAGTAGCTATGGACTAACACATGGTGATAAAATTAAACAGATGCAAATAAGACTTTTAAAACTGATAGTAGATAACGGAACAAAGTATTTGTATAAAGATGATTATTACAAATTATTTAGAACGGAAATAATTTTTAATAAAATCACTAAAGCTTTGTTAAAAATTATGGAAAATAATGAGACTTCAGTGAACATACTCAAATATAAAGTCAAACACATTCTTTTCTAATTATTTGATTCCTCTATTGTATTACATTTAAAAAAAATTGTTGCTGATAAAATTTTCGTTTACTTTATTATCTTACTTAATTACTTAATTTTTTATGTTTTATCGTACGTACATTGAAGACCGTAAGACTGCTATGCAGTTTTTCAAAAAATAAAAATTGTTATGCTATGTGTGAAATAAAGTTAAAGCAATAAAATTAAAATAAATAATAATGCGGCGTCCTGCACCCACATAAAGAAGTACCTCGATCACGTGATTTGGTGACACGGAGAATGCCACGTGACACACGGGTCAGGTAGGAGGTCAGTCACGCTAGGTCAGCTATTTACTCAATAATTCTTAAAAAATATGTTGAATGGAGATGGCTCCGACTGGAAGAAAAAATGCGTAAGAATGTGGGTAAAAATCAAAGAAAAAATTATCATTCATTCAGTTAAATAAATAAATAAAACCTCATGATGAGAAAAAACGCTACTCTTGACTCACTGGTGGGATTGTGATTGGTATTCGATAATATCAGTGATTGAAAACTGTGAATGTGATCACTGATTCATGATCACTGTTTCATCGCCGAACGATATCATAATACACGAAATAAATAAAAAAAACAATTTTGAGAATATTAAATTATTATACAAACTTTATTTGCATAATAAACATATTCTAGCATTAATAATTAATATATATCTAATTTGATATCATCACAAAGAGAATGAAAACCCTTAAAAAAATGTGTGTATATTTTTCGGGTCAAATTCTCAGCGTTTCGGTTCTAATGCGTAAAATGTTTTGGTAGAAACTACTATTTGGGGCTGATCTCGAATTACATCATGATTCCTTCATGAATTTTTTCGTCTCATATGCACATGCGTCGCATATCAAATATAAATAAAATAAAAAAATTAATCACGAATCACAATATTTCTAGATATTCAATCACTGGTGGTGAGTGTAACTCGAAGATATCAGTGACCGACTCACGGTTTGTGATTTTAAGTTCATCACTACTGCCAAGTCGAAACATGGAATATCTCCATTCTCCAACGAAAAACTCTCCACAATATGCATAAAATTGCATGCATCTCCAATAAGATGGAAAAATGTTATGTCGCACTAAACAATTTCAAAAGGAGGCAAGCATTTTGCATTGTAGAAGCAGAATAGTGAATCGCGATCCAAGTCATGAGGACATCGACAGAGAGAAAGTAAGAAACACAAATAAGATGTGATTTTAAAATAATATCTTAAACACTTTATTAATACTGGCTCTCTACAAATTCCACCTGGGGTTAATTCTTTTTTAAATAAAATAAAATTGTATTATAAATATATTTAAAATTTAGAGTAACAAGATGGTAGAACGTTCGCTTAGCGTATGAGAGGTACGGCGATTGATCCCGGTACCGGTAAAGGTATAAATTAAATATGAAAAATGAGAATATATTAAATGTGACAAAAAAAAAAATTATATATATATTTATTAATTTTAATGAATTGAGTTAGCTTTCATCATAAGTTTATTCGATTGTGTTTCTCTCGGATCATTTCTAATAAACGGATACCACGAAAAAACTGCCTTTGAGAAGTTCCCGTAAAGTTAAGAATTCTTTGGAAAATGTTATAACACCCTTAAGAGGGTTGGTCCTTCTCATTCTTCGTTTCAATATAAAGTTAGGGACTCTTGTCAGGAACTAATGAACGTTTTAATGGCCGATTAGGTGTCCGTAAAGGCTCAGATTTCAAGGGGAGTGAGAAAACTTTATTTACGTCCTGATAGTTTCAATTTTTTATTGCACTGCCTACTATTACTTACAGAATAATTACTGTATTTTCTCGTTTTTGATTATTTTCAGGTACTGGATTTTTCAGTCTTTTGGATATTTTAACTGATTCATAACGATTTATGTTAGACATGGGGGAAGAATACGATTTGTCAATAAAAACTCAGTAAGTAGTTTCACGTTGGATTTATTCGAGAGAACTGCTTAGAAAATATTCACAGGCATCTTGTACGACTGACGTGAAAACTTAATTTTAAATATGAAATAATGTGGTAATTGGTCGAATTTAACTTTATTTTATACATATTACATTTCAATTTTTATTTATTGCCAAACTGCATAGCAGTTGTAAAAAATATAAAAAATTAAGTAATTAAGTCAGATAGTAAAGTAAACTAAAATTTTATCAACAACAAGTATATTTTTTAAATGTAATACAATAGAGAAATTAAATAATTAGATAAGAAAATGTCTCTTTATTTTCCATAATGTTTAATAATTAATTACTGATTTTATTAAAAATTCTTGGCACAACACGTTCTCTCGTTCTCTCACCGTACACATTGTTCAAGATCAGTATTCTCATAGTTTGTCCCGAGGATCTGGTAGAATCGCTATGGCATGGGTCAGTATTCATATTTATATTGTTTATCATCTCTTCTAAATTATATTATGTTACTTTTTTGTCAACTTGTCAGATTTTACATATTGTAAATATTTTTTAATAATCATCTTTATACCAACACTTTGTCCTGTTATCTACTATCAGTTTTAAAAATCTTAATTACGACTGTTTAATTTTATCATGTTTTATATGTTAGTCCATAGCTACTCACTCCACAACTGGTAGCTGAGTCGACCATCGCAAAGTACAATGAGTACATTACGACTGTAGTTTGTGGTTGACGAATATACAATTCATGATCATGGATATGTCTATATATTCTGGTACACTGTAGCGGGAGTAAACATAAGGTATAGGATGTCGAACAATAAATTATTGTTCTACTATCAATACTGTAATTCTTCTTAACGGCCCGTGTCCACAAAAAAATCTAATTGAAACTGTTTAATTTTATCAGTATATGTTTTATAAGTTAGTCCATAGCTACTCACTCCATAAGTGATAACCGAGTCGATCATCGCAAAGTACAGTGTGGCTCGAGAGATGCATAACTTTGACATATAAAATACACTTAACGTGGATCTCAGTTTCTTACATATATTATCAATATCCGGTTTCCAGCAAAAATTTCATCAATTATTAAACCTACATACTTATATTTGTCCACTTTTTCAATCTCTGAGAGTTTGTAAATGTACGTAAATTGTGAGGGTAAAGAACGACGTTCTATCCTCTTCACCGGCTAGTCAATGGAGAACACAAGAACGGCGGGTTTTTCACCTCAGAAAAGCGCACCAACCTTGATTTGCCACATTATACCTTCGCTCTAAACTGGGAAAATTTACTATTAATATCTGGGAGAGATAAATGAAAAGATGTTTTACGTTATAAAATGGTATCTCATCAAAAAAACAATGGTTAAATTAAAGAAAAATACAATTAAAATTAAATAATCCTAATTTCGTCGGGTTAAGTATGAGTTCAAAGATCTTCAGAGCAGGCTGGTGACAACAAGGTTCTAAATATTACAAAATATGGTATAACCTCCAAATCCATCGTAAGTAGAGCATCTAGTGACCCATCGTCGTAATTAGTTTTCTCAGCATCCCAAAAGGATTAATAGAGTGAAGTGTAGAAAAATAATGTAAAGAGAATTAGACTGAAGTGAAACAATCTCGTTCCCTGAAAAGATCGTTCACCATGCGATTAGGTTAAAATAAAGTACAGTAAATTTTGTACTAGTGATTGAATTATAATTGAATAAGTACTTACCCTTCGGTTACATCTTGGGTTCTTCATAAATAGCTTCGCTAGACGCAGCAGCTAAGCCGAGTATTCTGACAGCTCCGAGCGAAATATTCATTTCAACCATAGACTCCGACCGTTTTTATAACCTTCAAAACCGCTCGCATTACCAACATGAGGGCGCTGTTCGTGATGTTAAAAATAATAACGGGACAGTTTCGAACGTGATATAAATTGTGTAATGTCACAATACACTGTATGCGTCAATCTAATCCATAAAAAAACTGCGATTTATTGATTAATATACACATATCAGCGACTCTAAAATACCATTGAGAGATTATCGTGAACGCGGGCTTTAATAGATAAAATGAGTGGATTTTTTTTGCTGTTATATAAATATTTTCACATAACCCATCCTAATCAAACAATCTGTAAAAGTATTATTTTTCCAATAAGAATTTCTCTGCAATAACATAGAAATTCCGTTAATCTATTACATCATGAAGATGAATATCTTACACAATCCCGAAGAGATTGTTTTTCTGAAATGATTTTTAGATTGGTATTAAGATTGGATAGTCTTTTCAATTCAGTTAAAATTACGCGTTATATTTACTTAAATAAGCCTTGACAATCAGATATTTTAAATATTCATGGAAAAGTTAAGTTTTTTTTTGTACTCCAAAAATTAAGATCGACATATATGAACATGTGTGTAATATAAGGTTACCAATATGGGGTGTGCGCCAGAAGCGGTCGCTTCATACATCCTTTGGATGCTCCACATCCCTTGTGTTCTATAATCAAAAAGCTTTGGACTTTTCGTTTCTAGCCGAAAACTGCACTGCTACAAATAAATTCGTCCTGTCCTTTAGAGACCTGTCATAACACACACTACGAAACACGGCGCATGCACGGAGCGAGTTGAAATACATTTATAAATCGCGTATACACACAGATACCAGTGACAGTGGATTCTATTATTCATTCCGTATCCACCAAGTTTGAAAACAATCTGTTCCGCCTGTCAAGGTCTTCGAATACTGTAAACGCATTCGTTAACAGCATTCAACGTTAAAAAAACAACTTATGGGTATAGAATAGCATACATACTATGAAACGAGCGGATTATTTTGAGAAAATTGTTTGCGTGACGCATTTTTGACAATTTGGTTTGAATAATTGAACCTGAATTATTGAAACATTGAATATCCTTCGATTATATGTTTAATTAATTATTTCAATAAAAAATTAATATAGAAAATAACATGGATACTTTCACTAATAACAAAAATAGTGAATTGTGAGTGTATAATTGAATCATTAATGTGTGTCGACCATTTGCGGAAAAAAAACACATTCTGGAAACTGTAAAATCGAGAGCATCCCTTCTACAAAAGGTCACCGACCGCCACTGGTGTGCGTATGGGTATTTGTTATGATGCAAATCAGAAGGATTATGCTGGAAATGTCTTGTATGTTGAGATATGCTTAATGTGTGAGTGGTGGATGCCCCAATATTCACCCACCACTCACGTGTTCAATGTGTTCAAGTCGCGGAATGTAATGTGTATGAACAGAGCAAGTAAGTAAAACAAATAACTACTTACAGTTACTACTTGATTTATTATCAGACACAGTTTACATGTATAGAGTATTTAAGCTGTAAAATAAAAGTTATTACGGGTTTCGTACAGTTGCTAGGCGCATTTGTATTGCTATCTGGCTAAAGGCTTCACGGCTGCTGGGAGCTTGGTTTCACACACCGGTATCTGACGGTATTCGAGTTTTCTTCCTCAATCTTATGATGATCTACTACCAAACCCATATTTCGATATACTATTAAAATGTATGAATGTATTTCGTAACGTATTTTAAATACAAATATAGTATAGAACTGTAGGGGTTGCGGTTATTGAACATGATTGACTGTGATTTATCAGAAAGTTTCGCGGATCTAAGACTGAGGCCCCTAATTATCTCCTAGTCTTACGCGTATCAATGTATGTCGCAGTGTATATGATGCGTGTATGTAGTATTTGTGTTTTGTCTAAAGCAAGCTATAGAAATGAAAGATCCACTTACAAAGATTGACGTCTATTGATGGATGAATTATACAAAGGCGGTATGCAATTAAATGTGCGTGTGTGGCTGAACGCTGGAGTGGCTCGCTCGAGATGCCTATGAAAGGAAGGCCTGCGGAGAAGTGGTCGCTAGATCCTAGGACAGCGTCCGTCGTGATATATGGTTTTTGCAGATTGGTCGTTTGGGTATCGGCCTTATATGGTTGTCAAGTGCCATGTATGTGGGGCGCGCGCAGGGTCACCACAGAACTAAACAGTTTATGTGTAAAGCGCCCTTGAGGTGATTTTTTTTACGAAAGTGCCGCTATAAAAATCAACCAATGTCAATGTCGCAATGTGTATCAAATAATAAATTATCATTATATAATTTTCATGTATGGTGCAGTGCGACTATTCTAATGTAAGAATTTATTAAATAAAATTATTTGATAGCATTTATAAACCAAGAATGCAAACTAATAACAATTTCCTAAATTCTTGAGCGCTTTTCTTGAAGGAATTTCTCCGATACTGAAAAGTATTCGGGAATTTCTTTATACCCTTTCGACCTCCAACTTCTTGTTTTAAAGTTTATTTTACTGCTTTCCATAATGTTTTCCTATATTTGGGAGCATTGCCTTGAAGATTTCGCTATACAACAGTTTTTTCGGGTAGAATGAAACTTTTTACAAATCGTAAGGTAATTCTGGCCCTGAGTTTATTTTCCGTGGATGGTCCTTTATGGTCAAGGAACGTGATCTTCATGAACTCTCGGCTTCTTGACTACTTCTCTACGTCACCAGCTATCATCAGAGAAGCGCCTGTTGCTTTATCACTTTGTATTTAACGGATAGGGGATCCTCTTCCGTAAAATAATGGACTCACTCTTTTTTACCCCGCGCCGCCGTTAAATCGAAGGGTGTAAGGGGACCTCCGAATCTGAATCAATCTGAGTGGCATATGATTACGGGGCAAGGCCAATTCCGAAGTAAACTGTTTGATTTTAGACTCGCGGATGTCCCGTGGTGTGTATGTGAGCGAGTGAATCAAACTCCGGAAGACATCTTGGGGCATTGCGGGATAATGAGGGATGCTCGTGATCGCATCATTGGAGACTTAAAGGCTTCGGAGGAAAATGCGAACCTGATCAGTAATGCGAGGAATCTCAAACTGTATAGGGAGGGATGTAAAACGTGAACTACGATATGGATACATTAGGCAGATTATGACAAGATCGTGTCAGCGAGAACCTGGACACTTCACTTTTCGTCCAAGTCCCTTCATGGGAGAGTGTACTTGATAGTTAGCCCTTTAATGGCTGTCTTGTATCCACTGGTCTCTTTACTTCCGTACATTACACTTGATAATCTGTTTGTTTGTAATGTTGTTATATACCTGTATTTCAAAATAAGAAAAGGGCGCAGGAAGGTTTTTGTATGTACATTTCCGTTTCTGTAGCACTGTGTGTAGAACCGATAAAATAAGTTGAAACTTCTACAACGATTCCGGGAAAGTATGGGTCAAAATCCCAAATTATATTCTGTTCTTTCAAACTGAATAAAATATTGGAGGATACGTCTCAGGCCTATGGTTTAGTTTATTTTTCAGTGGCGTGCAAAAGATATAAACTATATTTATGCTTTTATTGACGATGCTAATTAGGTATACGCAAATAAATATTTTTAGAACAATTCTATTTAAATTTTAGAAAGTAATTGTGAATTCATTACTTCAAAAAATGTTAATTATTTTATTGCTCCACACCGTACTCTGCTCTCGATTTCACCAAAAATTATATGTATGATTTCTCAGATTTTTAAAATGTTTTATTTAAAACAGTTACCAAAAAATTATATTTAAATTATTAATTTGACAAATTACCATAAACGAAACTCGTATAACAAAAATAAATATATTTCAATATTATTAGTAATAATTGACCCAAAAATTAAAAACTTGCTCGCTTCATAGACAAAATTGATGAATACTAAACGAACTACGAAATAACGCTGGAATATACGAAAGATGTTTAGTATGTAGCATTAGTCAAGATCCCTTTCGAAAAAATAGCTTGAAAACTGCAGCAAATTGACAAAGTCGATTCTCCTACCAGACCACATCTTCAGCAGGGAAATATTAAGTTCAATTAGATTGTTATGCGGTCTGAATAAAAAAAATAGATGCGACAATAAATCACGCGGGAGGACCGTCAGAATTAAATAGTTTACCGTAGGTCACGTTAATCTAATATGGCTAGAATTGTAAAATGTCTTTTCAGAAGATAAAGATAATTTAATATATATTTATTTCTTACAATCTTTAACATTGCACAGCTCACATATGTGAAAATAAAAGATTGTTTTTTTTTATTCTATTTGTTTAATTTTCGCGTTTCGCCTCACAAGGGCATTATCAATCTAACAATTTTAACTCTATAATTTGTATTTAAAACTATAATGGGGGACAGCTATACAATTCTGAAGATGTCCATATACCAAAAATTTCTATCTTTCCGTACTGTCGTTTTAGATTATAAAATTATATAGCTGTTCTTTTCTAGTTTAAAATTAATTAAATTATTTTTTCTTTTTTTTTATTCATATTAAAAATTTAATACAATTTCAATAATCAGTGGATATATATATATATTAACATTTGTTTCTTCTCTATGAGAGTAAGACTCGTGTAACTCGTGTGATTCGAGTTAATTAATGTTTCAGTTAGTCTGTGTACATATTTTTTTTACTTTAGTTACAAATTTAAGATAGTCCGTAATTTTTCTAATTTTGATGGGGAGATTGTTAAAAAATTTGATACCTTGATAAATATATTGATTTTGAGTTGCGGTAAATTTTAGATTTGGGATATCAATTTGATTCTATTAAGTTTTTTGCAGTTTGACTTGTTGCCTCGTGCATACATTCAATTCGCGGTTTACCAAATTTTAACCTGCATATATCCTTCTCCTTCTCTCCTCACCTATCGTTAAACACACGGAAGAAAGAATTAGCAGTGATTAAAAGTTTTCCAACTGTAGCAAGTTCAATGCGCCTGGAACTTTTGTACGGATAACTACCGTCGCTTCACTCCGCTAATGCTAGTTAATTAATCCTTTTCGCTAGTGTTAGTATGCACCCCGCGACGCTTGTATTTGTGATGGAGAGGAATCAATAAATGAACCACCATCCGACAGACGAAAAGTAAGTGCCTTCCTTTCTTCTACATATTTCCACCAACATTATACATTATAATACCATTAGAGTTGAAACTTGGTAACTTGGAATAAATTAGAATAAATGTATGGAAATCCTCAGAATTACAATGAATAATGTTGTCCCTTTTTATCTCATGTAAATAAATTGTATACCCGTCTCCCATTCTAGTTAATTGTTCGATTGATAATGCGCATGCAAGGCGAAACGCGTCATAAATAAATTAAACGAGTAGAATCAAAAAACAGTGTTTTATTTTCACATATGTGATTACGGAATTCTACAAACTTACCTAAGAAATAGTTAATATATTGCATAGTATTTTATCTCCTATGAAGTGCAAGCTCCTGCTATCCTTGAGGTGTATTTACTGCAAATATATTATAGATTATGCATGTTAAAAATTACTCCATCTGATATTTTTTATGCCCGCCACATTTTTGGTCATAACTACATTTCTATCTTATAATAGGTCGATAATTATCTATGGTATATACGGAAAATTTTACTGGTGCTCGAAGCGAGGGGCCAGCAACTGGTGATGAGAAAAAATGCTACTCTTTACGCACTGGTGTGATTGTGATTGGTATTCGATAATATCAGTGATTGAAAACTGTGACTGTGATTACAGTTGCATTACTAATACGCGTGCGCAGCACGATATCACAATACGTGAAATAAATAAAAAAAACATAATTTTGACTTATATTATTAAAATTTCATTTATTTATTTTATTTTATAGTTTATGGTCAATGGTTTTGGGTCAAATGCGTAAAACGTAAGATCACGAATTATAACGTTATTCCTTCAAGAATATTTTCATTTCATTTGTTCATGCGCCGAATCATAAATAAAATTAAAAAATGAATCAGGAACCACGCTATTCCCAGATATTCAATCACTGATAGTGAGTGTGACTGAAATATATCAGTGATTGACTCACGGTTCGTGATTTTGAGCTCATCACTACCAGCAACCCATTATTGTGGGATCTAAGATGTAACCTAAAGGTAAAAAATCCTTTAATTGTCTATTCAGTCACAAATGCACTATTTATTACGATTTGTTTGAACTTAATTGCATGATAAACGACACTTATCTACCTTTACCACACTCATCATACATAGCATACAAATGTAAGGAGCTAGATAGAGTAAAAAGTATTAAATACCATTTGGATTGACCAACTCTTAAACCGGTCTGAGCATATTAATAAACTTTGCGTTAAATAAAGAAAGCTGACATTCTTTTTCAGATATCTTAGGAATGTTCTAGAGAAACGTACGCTGAGAACAATATACGTTGCTCTCTGCCAATCCCTTCTTAGCTACGCGATCTTAGGTTGGGGTGGAGTTGGGAAAACTGCCCTTAATCAATTAGTAATTATACAAAAATCAAATCTACAGAAAAACGTATAGATTTCTTGATATTCGACAACTGTATATAAAAAGACTGATCTTTTACTTTCATTTCAATAAAAAGCTTCATCAGTATCCATTTATTATGCTATGAGAGCTAAAAAGAATAGGCTCACCGTGAAGCCTAAAATGAAAACAAGCTTTGGTCAATCCTTCCATATGTTTCTGGCCCCCAAAACCTATTTGCCGGGCAGCATGTAACAATTCTCGATAAACACACCATCTCAGGAGCTGGTTATTGAGTGTTGACAGAAAGGAAACTGAGCAAAGATTCATGGAAATGATCACATCAACAGAATGTCAATTCTACTTCATATTCATTTTTCTGTTTTACATAGTGGATAGCGAGAGGATTTTACATATTTTTTAATTCTTTTAAAACCCTGTTTACTTCATTCCTAATATTTTTAGTTTAGATAAAAAAAATATATATTAATAATAATAATGATTTTCATATTTGTATGATAGACAACCGGATGAACCTGTCTCCTTTAGTACAGACTTCGGTCTAGTTAAGGAGACAGTGAACATCTCTTACATTATGAAGCTTGTTCGCCTTTTTTGTATATTTATAAGAATGTTTATAATGTATAATATGTACGTATACTAAGAACATGAACAGAATAAATAAAATTCAATGGGAATAAAATTACGTGACGATGGCGTCACTGGGATACTTCTTAGGGGATGAGTAGAGAAACCTGATTTGTGTGACGGCGACATTTGGTTCGTAGGGATGAAGTAGACCTCAATAGTTATGTGATCCATGCCATATCGGACGGACTAGAATGTATAATTACTCCTGCCACGGATTACAAGATTACACCATATTTTGAGCAAATTAGATTTTTTTTGTCACCAGCCCACACTGAAGCTTTTCAAATTTACGTTCCCCCCACACAGAGTTTTGTTTACTTTTTATTAGATGTCCTCTGTTTTAACTTAATCCTTGTTCTATTGTATTTCATTATTGGGAATTTATTTATTTAATTTATTGATTTTTAATGAGTTGAATTGACTATTACCTATTAATTTTTGCTAAAATTATGACCTGTTTAATTCATAATAGATTTATTTTTATACTGAAAACATCTTACATTTACTGCTCCAAGGTGTCAACGATAAATTAATGTAGAATGTGGCTGATTGACGTTGGTATGCTCTTCTAAGGTGTAGAACCAGCGATTTTCATGTTTTTCTCCGACTAACCGGTGGAGGATAGGACTCCCCAGTTTGATACCTCACAAAATATACACATATAATGTAATTTTACATACAAATATTTTATAAATAAGAAAAAGTGTTAATAGCATTTTAAATATTATAAATAACTAAATCTTTTAAATTTGTTTTCACAGTAGTTCTGCGGGAGTAGGTTGTGAGAATGGAATGGAAACTAGCGAGTAAAGTCGTTTATTGGTAGAGGTAGCAGATATAGAAGGAAGATTGCAGGAAATAGCGGGGAGTTTGAGGAGCGAGTCGGTCCTGCCGGCCTCAAGCGCCGTAGCGGGGCAGCGGAACGGAATATGTGTCGTCGGTGAGCGATCGGACCAGACTATGTCGGCAGCACTTTGCCGCCAGCTAGGTGTTAAATGTAGATCTCGCTGGTGTTGATGTCGTGTGTGAATTTGAACCCCTGTACCCTACAGTTATTAATTAGTTTCCCACCACTTTTTTTTATCTATGCTTGCATTTTTAATTTTAGTATAAGTACATTGATTCCTGAAGAATTTACCATGTTGATGTAACAATATATAATGGTTTTAAACAAAGTGTTTTTCTTATTAAATTAAGCCACAAAGTAATTTTGGAAATATTGAAGAAATGAAATTTTAATTTAAAAACATAAAAATCAAATGAAATTCTTTCAAATATGAATTAAATATATTAATTAGAAAGATATACAGATAAAATCAATTTTATCTAAAAATATTGTTGTTGCGCCACCGGGATTCGAACCTGGATCTCTTTTCTAACCGGGAAAGGTGCATTATCCAACTATGCTATAGCGACAATATATTTAGCAACAAATTTTCGAACCTAATGTTACCTTTTTTATATTAATACATTTAATCGTTCAATTATCTGAAAGAGCCATGTATTGAAATTCTTATTTATTGAAATTCTTTCCTTCTTTTTCAATTGCATGATTTTTTTACACCATTTTATAACGACTAGATTTTTTTATCTGTTTTAACATTTCACGTTCATATATGCAATTCAAAAGTTACATTAGCATAATATTTTTAATATAAAATTGAGATTGTCGAGTTAGTAATTAACAGTACAGAACTGTCTCCCTACTGCACCCTTTAGGGATGTGTTATTTGAGAATATACGACACAAACTGTATATTTATAATATCTACAAATCTAAATTTGAGAATAAACTAAATCGTCGTGCAAATTAACGTTAATGCCTTGAAAACAAATCAAACAATGCTCGTAGCATGGATGTAAAGCGATTGCTTAATTTATCTCGTAGGCGTAATTTCGATTTTACATTTAAGCTTTATTTGATATTACAGCAGAAAGCTTGCTTGTATAGCGTGTGGCTCAGAAGTAATAGGATCAAAGTGTGGATATTTAAAAAAATGTGTTGGAAATTTCTCTTATAATTCAAAATTAAAATAATATTGATTTTCATTATTCCGAATTCGTAAAACACAGACGATGTTATTGACTCAATTCCGCTTGAATTTTAACCTTGACATCAGCAGACGTCAACTTGATCGATATTTTTTCGATTTCGACATCTTGATATCATTCGCGGTGTGGACATTTCAGCTCCAGTGCACCAGCGCGGTATTTTGGTCATATTGTGTTTTGATCACGTACTGTTTGTTGTTTGTGTGCCATGGGTGAACTTGTGACATAACCGTATTCAACTGGGATCGCAATCATCCGCGTGCCATTGCGTAATCTCGGCGGAGACGTCATGTACAAGGAAAGACGAGCAGTCCTTCCAAATCCCGGTTCCCGAGATCACTGATCCTTTGACTAGGACCCGTATTCTCTCACCGACCTCATCCTGTAACAAGACCGTTCCGTCCCATACCTTGCTGTGATTCCAATTTACGACCGGAATTGTCGAATTCGTAAACAAGGTGGGACTTAATTTAAATTACTTAATAAATAATGCAAACATGTAAAAATTAAATTTTTTATTAATAACTAAATCAATTTAAAAACTAGACCGATTATAAAAATCTAATCAGTTTCAGACATTCTCCCTACCAATATGACGACACTTGAATATAAATGTATACGTCGTAAAATTTCATGCTAGAGTAATCTCAGATATAATATATAACAAATATGATGGTGACTACATATTTTATTAAGTACCCATGAACGTTCACAATTCACGTGTTGGAAAAATAAAATGTATTTTACGTCCCGGTAATGAATTCAGTACCTATCTTATAATTTTTATTAAGAAATGAAAATTTGAAATAATCTAAAATAAATATAACAAAATTGATTTAATTCCTTCCTTCGCAATTAACAGTACATATCACAACTAATTGTAATCATTCGATTTTTCTCTAATATCTTTTCAAATACAGTAGACCAAGGTGAATACCGCATAAAACGAACATAAAAGATAAGCCGAATTAGGGAACGAATTATTATTCATACATTTGATCGGACCCTGTACAAATCTTCCAAATTTTTAAATAATGATCAAAAAAATTCATTCATCATTATTTAAACATTCATCCAAATTAATGGCAGGGAAATTTAAAAAATACAATTAATTCTTGTTAAAATGATTTCTATAATATAATGAATGCTAGGTAGAACCATATGATCTGTGTATTGTAGCTACGAATTTCAAGATGTACTAATTTTGGCTGGACCCGTACAGATATCGTCGTAGCCTCCAATTAAAACGCCGTCTTATGGCACTGGAATCATTGTTAATGACGTCATGTAGTCGCTTGCCCTGGCCATAACCTGTACTCCTGGTTGACTTTATGCCGCCATAACGATTCAGCCTGAACCCTAATAAAGGAGACGGAATAAGAAACATACCATAGACGGTTCGTGGAGGCGCACGATTTTTAAATTATATGATTTTTTTTAACGTTAAACCTACTGCTTTTGTGTTGTGGTGTGATTGTTTATACAGTGTGAAAGTCGCCGTTTTCTGCGACCGGCCGATGAATAATTCGTAAATAATTGCGGTCGGCACTTTTTCGGATAAAGATCGGCTTCCGGTAGTTAATTATTTCAACCGGTCCAAATAATTCATGGAGATCGAGTCGGCGCATCCAGACACAAGATGGGAACTCAAAAGAAGAACAATACAACCCACGACGAGCGGAAAAACAGCATCCGTAATTTCAGGTTAGTGGTGATTTTTCTACCTGCATTGATTTTCATATTATCAATAAGAAACCCGGTAATCAAATCAAGCTGTCGAAGGAATTAATACCTACTATAGGTATTTTAGATGCGAAAAGAGAGAAAAGAGAGATGGAGACTCATGTTGCGATTACCATGGACGTTGAGAGGAACGAATGTCTCCATTCTGCAGGAGCTGAACATCAAGAACAGACTGTCAACCTGCAGCCTGAGACGAACCCTTCAAGACAGAAACTTATTACAGTGGGCCACATCGAAGGCCGAAGAAGAAGATGAAGATCCCGCACTCGTTGGACCAACCGAGTGAAAAGGGCAACATGCACTTCTCTGATGACAATGTCTTGCGTCCTGTTACTTAATTTGTCTATGTGAAATCAAGATGAATATTTTAACATTCAAACACAATTGTGATGTGTATTTAGAGGTAAGCCATTATTACTCTTGGCATAGCACTCATTCGTAGTACCTATTTCACTTTCTGCCTTCTGCTACAAGTTGTGTAGAAGATTCCTCATATGTATTCATAAATTTTCACAAAAGACATTTATTTTATTTATTTTCTTTTTGTATTAATATTAAAAATATAATACAGTTTCAATAATCAGTGAATATGTATATATATATATATATATATTATAATATTAACATTTGTTTCTTCTTTATGAGAGTAGACTCGTGTATAGATAAGGAGTATATTCGAGTTAATTAATGTTTCAGTTAGTCTGTGTACATATTGTTATTACTTCAGTTTCAAATTTATGATAGTCCGTTATTTTTCTAATTGTGATGGGGAGATCGTTAAAAAAATTTATACATTGATAAATATGTTGATTTTGAGTTGCGGTATATTATAGTTTTGGGATATCAATTTGATCTCTATATCTTGTAGATCGGAATTCGCTTCTAAAATTTATTAAATTTTTAATTTTGAAAATTTGAATTACTGATTTTTTTTTGTATATGTCTTACTATTTTTGGTACTTTAAAATCTATGAAAAGATGTATACTTGGATAGTCTTTTTTTTAATAATAATTTTTATTATCATTTTTTGAGTGATTTCTAATTGTGACATTGAAGTTTTATATGCACCTACCCATCCAATAATACCGTATTGCAAATGTGTATTATTGCGTATTATTTTCAGATATGTAAGTGATAAGATAAGATTACAATCTTGTTTTCAATTGCATCTACATAACCATGGGGTTATGTAGATGCAATTGAATGTTAGATGTTATTTCCTTCTAGAACTGGCACATGAAGATAAATAGAATATTAAAAATGATCCAGTAAACATGTAACAAAAAATATTTTACCAGTACATGGATAAATTCCACGCACTACCAAAAAGCTGTTCCTCTAAAAAACTGTGGTGCCAAATTGACGATTAAGTTTTTTTATTTTAAATACTGTACAGAGGTGGTATGGACACACGTCTGAGATATACAACGCGTTTTTTTATCTTTAAATGAAAAGTTACTTTGTATGCTCTTTGTAGTGCCAGCATCACAGTGATCCGAAGTATCGTACCGAAATTATCAGAAATAGGCAATAATGTATTAAAACTAATATAAAGTCATAGCGGTCAATAACACTTCTTACTGATATTGGAAATTTCTGCTATAAATTAGTTCCTAAGTGGCGTTGATCGCTTTGCGTAGGAGGGCTCCAAGCTGAATCACACTTGAGGCGTATTTTTTAGAATGGAATGGAAATAATTGCGGGTTTTTGATTTTCGTTCAGTTCATGCGGCACCCAAGCTTTTTTTTATTTTCCTAACTGTTTTAAATCGTCCAGAACTATTGGGTGAATAAGCGATTCTGATTCAACTAACGTCTTCAGTTGGTCATTATCAACTGAAGGACCACTCACGATTTTCTTCATCTACAAGGCTTTCGTCCTGAGCGTGAATTTTTGGACCCACCATTGCATGCAATCATTATTTAAACCGTTATTGTGACTGTGATTTGTATTTGATTGTAACAATGATTGGTGTCATGGGTGGATTCATAATTCTTCGAGCAAATGACCTTTAACCGTCAAATCTTAATTATCATCAATTATCAAATCATCGTTAAATCTCAGTTACCAATCATCATCACAGTAACAGTCACATAACGGTTCACCATCACTAATTGCACCCTCAGTACACATTAAAAAAGCATCTTTACAACCCATTTAGAACCCATAAAAATATATTTGTATTTTAAATATGAATTGAATATATTAATTAGAAAAAATACTGTTGTTGAGCCACGGGGATTCGAACCTGGATCTCTTATATCTCGTAAAAATGGGGTAGATGGCTCTTTCAAATAATGGAACGATTAAATGTATTAATATCAAAAAGGTAACATATAGGTTCGAAAATTTGTCGTTAAAAATATCGTCGCTGTAGCATAGTTGGATAATGCACCTTCCCTGCTTTAGAAAGAGATCCAGGTTCCCGGTGGCGCAACAACAATATATTTTGATAAAATTGATTTTATACGTATATATTTTTAATTAATGTATCTAATTCATTATCTTAGTTTAATAACCACAATTGAGTTTAAAAAACATCTACCGGTTTCGGAAAACACTTTTCCTTCTTCAGGATGTCATAACTAACTAAAAATATAGTATTGTTTCTTCACCAGAATCTATTTTTAAATTTTTTAAAAAACAACAATTATTTAAAAAAATAAATTTAGTACCTAACTCAAATTACTGCTCAATACAATTTTAGTCGAATAATTTTTAGGAAAAAATTTTAGAATAGGACTCGTAGTTAAATTTAGTTGGCTGTTTAGAATTTCCTGATTACTTTTACATGCTTTATTTATCTCCAACGATTCCAAATTATTTAATTTGTGACCTACACCGTTTATATGCAAAATTGACAATCCCAATTTTTTATCAAAACCATGACTATTTTCTATCAAATGATTAGCAAATTCTGAAAACCCACTATTGTTCAAACATCTCAAATGCTCCTTTACTCTTATATTAAAATTTCTACCCGTTTTACCAACATAAAGTGCAGCACAATCCTTGCAACTAAGTTTATAGACGCCAGAATTGTTAAATTTATCATCTTTGTCTTTAGAATTTATGAGTAAATTTCCTATACTATTATTTGTGTAAAATGCTGGTCTAATATCTCGTGGTAGGTGTTTAGATATTTGTTTCGAAAAGTTATTTATGTATAAAATCCTACCCCAATTATCATTATTATCATTATGTTTTATCTGTGATTTATATAAAAACTGATTATTATATTCTTTTAATTTATTTTTTAAAATAGAATAAAACTAAGATAATAAATAAAAAATATGAATCTTAACCACCAAGTTAATATTGCTAATTTTAAAAGTATCTAATTCATATTTATAATATCACAGACCTACGTTCTGAATAATTACAACTTCACAATAAGAATGTGTTCTCCTAATACTTTTATTCGTTTTATTTTAAACAAATTTAATAATAAAACGAAGTCGATGTTACCAAAATATATACCGAAAATGACACTTTTATTGATCAAATTAAGGTTAAATTCAGAAAACCAAAACCGTAATTATTTTTCGACAAAATTATTATTTATAAATACGTAATCCTAAGAATAGGCCGAAAAAAGCCAGTACAAATATAATATTCACCTGTAATTACACGAAACACGCAGAGGGTTAGTATGGTATGTTCTATGCGATATTTTCTGTGTAGCTCTATAACTCAGGAACTGCCAGGATTATCGCGTTCTCCGATTCCTGTAAGCTTGCTCCGAAGCCTTTCAAAACTCTACGTAGTATTACAAGATAAATCTTAACTTTAAGTATTAATTAATTAAGTTTCTGAAATCGAACATGTCCAGTGTTTCTCTAGAGCCTATTATTAAATTGTTGAAATTATACATTTGTTCATTAAAGGGACGTGGTCAACCTCGGTATACCTTAACAAATTACCGCTGACAGAAATGAGTCGTATACCGTTATGCATCATTCCGGCAATAACGCGACACACGTGCGCTACCTTTCATTGGCAATGCCCAGCTGCTGTATCTCATATATTGTTGATATAAATATTGCTTCTTTTTTTTTAAATTATTCATTCTATAGTGCACACATAAGTATTTTTATATATGTTCTAAAATAAATAAGATCAAAATTGTTCATTTTTACTATAACTTATCTTTCAAATACTAATTTAATATATTGATTATAAATATATACATATAAAATCAATTTTGACGAAAAATATTGTTTTTTGCGCTACCGGGATTCGAAGCTGGATCTCTATTTCCAATCCGGGGAAGTACACTACCAACTGTGTTATAGAAGACTAGAAGTGAGATTTTTTAGCAATCTTTTTAGTCACGTATTTTGTGAAAAGTTCAATTTTGACTACCAAATATTTTATTTCAGTCACTTTCTTTAGACTTTCACCTTCTATGATAATTGTTGGTGTGATTGGTATTCTTGTATTTCCGATGTTCATGAATTTAGTTATGTTTACATTTAGTTGCATATTTGGCAGGACATGTTTCATAGATGTTTACATTAGTTTCTCTGAAAACTAAATCGGCCACACTGATCGATACAAACGCGAAACTAGAATAGGGGCGAGATTTAGGGGTATTTGGCAAAATAAAAAATTCAACTAGAAAGCATCCAGTTGTTATTTTGGCAATCCACCACCGAGTCGACAGTAGCATATAACACCTACTTAGAGTGGAGTGACCAGCCGGGGGTCCGAATGCAAAGATTATACTTATTTTTTTTAAAAACATTTATTTTTTCATCATCTTTTACAAATTTATTTATTTATTTTATTTTCAAAAAAAAAGCACAACAAACACACTACCCCTATCATTTTAAAAATTACCGACTGGGACGCGGCATCTGTCACTTCTTTTAACGTGAAATTCGTTCAACACGAAAAAATATTTCTGTCGCCATGACTTCGTATTACACGACTTTCACTGTACCCACAACAGCACGAAAAAAAAATGACTACTTTAACACTTTTGTGTCTTATGTTTATTGTGTTTTAATATACCTCTGTTAGAACAAAAATATGTATGTCTTCTAATAAATAAATAAATGTTCACCGTAATATACCTTTCCGGCGATGACGCGACACGCGTGCGCTGCCTTTACGCCCACCAAAAATGTCCGTCTTTCCAAATTATACCACCGGCATTGTTAACGCAATGTAATATACACATACTGACCTAGTTTAATTTGAAATGAATATATGGAACAATTCTGAATTATAAAGCAGCTATAAATGAAAAATAAAAATGGAACCCTCACAATCCGAAATGACGTCGTTATATTAAACACTCGTTATTCTGAATTTGTCGTGCCTTCCCCACGAAGCAGGTAATGCACGTGACCTAAATGACATCAAACTAAAAAAAGATCTAATAAAATATAAATAAAAATTCAAATACACGTTTGTTGTTTTCATTTTACAAAATGTAATATTAAAATTATTTAAAAACTTTGATCTCTTGACAAATTTTAATTATTCAAGATATTTAATTACTCATCTTGTTCAATCTTTATAACAAGACTCGTGTATCGCTGCTCGTGTACATGCGCGCGTGAACGCGATTCATGTTTCCCCACCCTATACCCAGAGCACGACCTGTTTCTGTGTATCCTCTATGGTTTTTGACTAGTTCAGTGAACGTAAGCTGTTGAAGTGCATTATACTGTTAAGTTGACAAGTTATCTTTCTGCCGTGTGGGAATGATTGAACTGTGATGTTGACGTCCTGATATCGAGAACGTCATACTTTGTGAATTATTGTCCTGTTAGTTGGACTTTTAATCTTGCTATTGTGCTTGTGTAGTTTCAACTTCGCGCTATCAGCGAAGTGTGCTTCGTGCGGATCAACGAAGAACGTGGTTCTGAAACCGGAAGACCTGTGGCCACCTCAGTGAAGGATCACCTCAGATGGGTCGTGTTCTTTCTAGTGCCAAGTTGAATCGAGTTGAATGAGAAAACAGGGTTTGGTCAATCCTTCCATATGTTTCTGGCCCCCAAAGCCTATAACATTTTGCCGAGCAGTATGAAACAATTCTTGATGCACAAACTCAAACACCATCTCAGGAGCTGGTTATTAAGTGTTGGCAGAAAGGAAACTGAGTAAAGATTCATGGAAATGATCACACGAACAGAACATCATTTCTTTATATTCATTATTCTGTTTTGCATAGTCTTTCAATCATGGGATAACGAGACGATTTTACTTATTTATTATGCTATTAGAATTCTTTATAACCCTGTTTTCTTCATTCCTAATATTTTTGGTTTAGATAAAAAAAAATATTAATATTAATAATGGTTTTCATATTTCTACTACAGACAACAGATGAACCTGTCTTCTTTGGTACAGACTTCGGTCTAGTTAAGAAGACAGTGAACATCTCTTAGATTATGAAGCTTGTTTGTATATTTATAAGAATATTTATAATGTATAATAAATACGTACGTATATTAAGAACATGAATAGAATAAATAATATAAAATCTTTGACAGGCTAAGATTGACTGTATTTAAAGATCAGAATCAACACAAGTCAGCTTTTTTTAGCACAATTATTGACTTAAAACTGTGTCTTGATGTGCCAAAAAATCTAATTATGAAACGAAATTTAAAAAATCTACGACATTTCAGGTTGGGAATACACGGCATAATAACCTGTGGGAATACGCCAAGATGGTATGTATATGCAAATGTAATGTACAACTATGATATTATATATTACATGAAGCTTCCCCCGGAGATATAACCGTAACACCAATTGTCTGTTATGTTAAATCGATTTCGGCCATTGCGACTCTCGAAGGAATAAACAAGTTCACATCAGGTATCCACCCTTGGCGTGGGTCAATACGTCGTCCGCAGGATATGACGCACTCCTTTATTTACGAATTCAGTTTGCAAAGGAACAAATAGTTTGATCCGATCGTAGGTTTTTATTCAGTTTCCTTTGAGGCCGATTTCAAATTGTAATACCGCAGGGAGGGTGTGCCGTCGTGTTTGTTGGTTCTGGCACAGGACCGGCGGGCAACCAAAGAAGCGATCGCCCAAGGCGGCATACCAAGGGGTCTATTTTTCTTAATAAATGACATAGTTAATCTTTTTTTTTTAAGTTTTCTATGTTTGATATTAGGTGGAATCTAAAATAATTTCAAATCTTAAAAAAACATATTGACACAATTCCGCATCCAAATTCATATCCATACATTTTCTCACGCTCGTCTTGTCAGTGTGAAATGCGACCTTGAAGCCAATAGACGTTAACTTGACTGAAATTTGTTCGATTTCTACATCGCGATAGCATTCGCGAGGTGGACCTTTCAGCTCTAGTGCACCAGCACTGTATTTTGTGATATTGTGTTTTGATCACGTATTGTTTGTTGTTTGTGTGCCGTGGGTGAACTTGTGACATCGCCGTATTCAATTGGGATCGGAGATAGACTCATCCGCGTGCCATTGTGTGATTTCAGCGGCGACTGCAGGGCAGGACGTGACGTCATATACAAAGTAAGGCGAGCAGTCCTTCCGAAGCCCAGTTCTCGAGATCACTGGTCCTTCGACTTGAACCCTTATCCTCTCATCCTGTACCACGTTTTCCTACTTCCCTCCCCTTTCTTGCGGTTATTCCGATTTACGATCGAAATTATCGTATTCCATTCCGCTAGACGCGTGACCCTGAGTTTGCGCAATTCATTTTGATCCTATCGATCCAGATTTACAGTTCAAATTCAATTTGAAATGTCTAAAACATCAACTGAGCGAAATTGAGAATACCGTGTTAAGTTATGAGCTTCAAATTCGCTGAAGAAACCTTCCACGACTGCAAAAGAACGAGATCAAATAACTTACCATGGAACCCTTTATACGCAGGAATACGCAAATAGTTTATACAAATTGTCTAATAACAACAACACTCTTTTGTTTTGACGTACATTCATTTTCGTGCATCTTGTCATCAATGTTATCTTTAAGGAGTACGGGTGTGCGCGCGCACACTATTTTTTCATCATATATTATTATTTTTCATAATGGTGAATGTGTACAGTTTTCCTAAATAGTTGTTATTAGTTCTCTTGACTTATTTATGCACCTTAATACATCTTCATTAGTAACATGATCAACCCAGGCCCTACCAGCGTACATATAATAGCATTAGTCTTTAAAATGTAAGAGCACACCGCGATCTTCGTCAATCATCTTAAACATAAAATCTCAATATCAACGGAGAGAAATTGATACGTTTCATTGGAATGAATACAACTAAGTTAATTAAGAGACATATGCAGCTGGGCTGGCCAGCATTTATAAAGCCACAGCATATCCTCAAAGCCAACACATCATAATCTCTAAAGACTAAAGTCTACAACCAGAGCGTCTGTTACACGACAGCCACTTTCTTGATATTTAGCTAATCAAATTATAGTAATTTGATATGAATTCTTATTATATTCGGTTATTTAGATTAACCAGTCAGTTCTTCTTGTCGAAAAATACTGCTTTTGCGCTACCGGGATTCGAACTTGAATCTCTATTTCCAATCCGGGGAAGTACACTACCAATTGTGTTATAGCACCAGTATTTTTCATGACAAATTTTCGAACCTATATGTTTCACTTTTTCAAATAATGGAACGACACATATGTCGTTCCATTATTTGAAAGCCATCTACATTGTTTTTACGGAATCTCAAATACCTTTGAGTAAACCGATTGCAGACGCCAGAATTATAAGCTGTATTAATGTGTTCAAAATTTAATAAAAATGAATTGGTAATTCTGGCGTCTGCAGTCGGTTTATTCAAAGGTATTTTTGAGATTCCGTAAAAATAATGTAGATATAGGATATGGCAATAAAGTTTACATATAGGAGATGGGTTTAGATCATTTGTTGCGGGACGAGGAGCATTCTACACACATTCTTGATAGAAACATAAATTCGATAGTTTATGACACATTTATGCAAAAGTAAAAGTATTATTAAGGAGCACACATTCTTATTGTGAAGTTGTAATTATTATTTTTTTAATACAAATTAAAAGTATTAATTAGAAAGATACACATATAAATCTATTTTATCGAAAAATAAATAAATAAAATGGCTTTCAAATAATGGAACGATAGATGTATTAATTTGAAAAGTGTGTTAGTATAGCGTAATCGATTAATGCACGTTCCCCGGATTGAAAGAGATCCAGGTTCGAATCCTGGTAGCAACTTTTAATTAATTTTATATGCATATATTACTAATTAATACATTTAATTTGCATTAAAAAAAAAAGATAAATCTAGAACGTGACAATTAAGGGCTGTATATTTTTTTATTTTGTTGTAAAAATTATATAATATTCTTACATCCAGTATGCTTATTTATTTTTAGGATTTCTTAAGTTTATATAGTAAGGTCGACGACAATTTTTTGAAACGAAATTTTAAATTAAATTTTTCATACAATTTCAAGTGATCTTTGAAGCAATAGAGAAATGTTTTGTTCGCAAAATTCCGGGAATACTTCATCACTTTTCTGACAAACAAAGCCTCCATCTTCGCAGGAAGCTCGCGCCACGTTCCATTTTCCTACAAAAATATCTCCGCTGACTTGTTCCAATATTTACACACAGGGCACATTACACTTTCCTAACCCTCGCCTGACCACCCGCGATAAGTTCACCAGACAACCATCGGGGGGTGCTAATTAGACTCAATTTACAATTCCGGATTTGAAGTGGAGGGTCTTGGAATTGTGTGGCGTGACTGGAATACATATATGCAAATTCACGAAGGTTCTTCTTGTGAAATTCAAAATAATGAGACTTGATAGCTGAGAGTCGCTAAAGGTATATACTAATGATTCATAAATCACTTCGGACTGAATTCTGCACCGTTCTTCAGGCAGACTCGAGAGAAATCTCATCTGTGGCCATACAACATGAATACACACTCTCGAGATATAGTGCAATGAACGAAATATTAAATGTATTAATTACGAAAACAATTTAATCGAAGAATATTGTTGTTGCGCCACCGAGATTTGAACCTGGATCTCTTTCCAAACCGGAAAAGGTGCCTTATCCAACAGTCCTTTTGACGTATATGTTACATTTTTTCAAATTAATACATCTATCGTTCCGTGGATAGATGTATTATGTCCCGGTTTGGAAAGAGATCCAGGTTCGAATCCCGGTAGCGCAACAACAATATTTTTCGATTAAATTGATTTTATACGTATATCTTTTTAATTAATACATTTAATTAGTATTTAAAATATCACAGACCGTCTGTTCTGAATAATTACAACTTCACAATAAGTATGTGTTTTCCTTAATAGTGAAATGTTAAATGTTGACGGGATCTGTCCAACGACTCCAATTATATTTCGAAATTATACTTATTGCATTTGTTTTAGTATTTCTTTTGGAGGTTTTTCGAGTAAAATATATCAAGAAAATGCTTTTAAAAGGTGAGTAACATTTATATTTATCAATTTTCTTTCCACAAAATAAAAAAAACATCTGAACTTCAGATAAAACATAATTGTTTTTTTTAATAATGTAATAATATATACAGTATGGAACCTAGACTAAAAATATATTGTTTCATTTGCTTCTTGCTCTGGTAGATTGAACGCCACAACGCGTTGCCATCGACCAGTTTAGTTTTGTTGCGGCACCGGATATTCTTTCATAATGCAAAGCCGATCAATGCTCACAAATTATATTTACAACATTTTCGTTCACCATGACTAAAATATTGATTCAGTATTACCCAATTGAGACCCGGTGTCACGGGCCCATGTTTTCTAGCTCCAAAAATTATCGTGTCTCTTACACAGCGTCCTCGGATGCTTTCTCAACGTCGGACCCAGGCGAAGTCCAAGGACTCATAATTCCTTCCGATACCCGTCTGGTATGTTGTTCTAGCCATCTTTCCGGCATCCATTCACTAGTTTTCATTTTGCCGGCCAAGACCGAGGACACTTCAGTCTCGTACCGCTCAGAAGTGGCCGATAGCGTCAAGCATTTCCCACTTGCCACCAGGGGACCGCTCGCTCGCGTTCCATTACCTCGGAAATTTTGTAATGTCAAATCCACACGGCCACCGTGCGCTTTTTTATTTTCTAATACATCATCCACAGGGTTGTGATTTTTCACGTCACAGTATTCAAGTATTGCAAATGTAGACACCTACAGACAATTTCTGAATATGATAGGATTTACATATACGCATGGCAAACATTACTTCGACAATAATATAGTTCCTAAAGGAGAAAATTTATAGGGAGTCTTAAATGAACCCCATTTGGTCATCAAAGGTTTAAATAATATAATATAGTTGGTGCGATCGTGCGAAATAATTCTTTATCTCTCTCTTTAACCGGATATTTGTTAATACAAATATTCAGTTAACCTCACTTGGTGACTTTTTCTGTTCATTGTATATTTGAAGAACGATCCGTGTGAAGAATGATCGCCTTTGGCCGTAATATCGGTCCGGCACAAGTTTGATCGATCTCTTCGTCCTATATACATTTATACCAAGCGGTATGAAACTATTTGACTAGTTCTGATATAAATATACCTTTAACATAGTATGTTTTTTCGGGAGCGTCTTGGATGAAACTCATCAGAAAAGTGTATAATTTTATAAGAAGTATGTTGTGTGAGGGAGGTTATGAATTATAAAATGATGTTTGTGTGAATGTGAGTATGTGTAAACTCCAATTAAAAGGGTTTTTGCGGGTTATGTTTTGAATGATGAGATGTGAAAGCAGTGGATGCCTCAAAATATTGATTTATAACTTACTTTTTGCACTGAGTTTAGTCACAAAGTTTACACAAATAAAAAGTGGCCTAATAGCGATTCCTGGAGCTGTTGATGGGAAGGTGGTAAAAAGAATAGCTCTTTCTGACCCGAGAAAGACTTAGGTACATACACATAATACATAACATAACAATACTTTAAAAACTAAGCTAAGCGCTTGTGTTATTGGACGCAAGTCGAGTATTCCATGTGCATTCCGTCGTTCCAATAAATAGGGATAACAACAAATATCTAGGGACTTTTCCCAGGTGAGACAGATTGCACTTGGACGTGGACATCTCAACAGGCTTTTTTTGTGAATCGAAAGTGTCACCGTGCGTAAAATCTGTACGACGAAAAAACGGTTTTCTACAGCATCCCGAAGTGCAGTAATATCTACATTCTTTACCGCAAAAATGCAAGTCAACTGAAGTCAGCGAATAAAATTATAGGAATACAAATTCACACATGAATAAATAAAAAGTAGGTAATTTCCATAAAACAGGGAGAGTGAGACAGACGACACTTATGAGAGAGAGGTCACTGCCTCTCATCAACGGGTGCCTGGAGCCTGAGCCGCTAGACACAAAAAAACAAATTGAATAGCCATCAGGCACGTTTTATTACGGTGAAGGTTTTCGCAACGGAAGGGGATAAAATGTAACTGTAATGCTAGAACTGTTCCCAGGATACAAAACCTGTCATATTTGAAGAAATAAACATGGGGAAAAAATGGTTAAGGAATTGAAAAAGAAAAGTCATTTATTGTAGTATTATATAGTCGTAAAAAGCAATCACATTGTGGTTTGACATATTAGATTAAATAAAACACAATCACTTTGTATGAAACCACGAATTTTATTACACGCCAACCGGTTTCGCTTAGGTCAAACTTCGTCAGGGCGTATTTGAAACTAACAATAAATACAAAAATAGACGAAGGTAGAATATAAAATTACATGTGAAAGAGAGAGACAGAATACGTATATAGTTAGATAAAACGTCAAGGGAGACAGAATATAAAATTATATGTGAAAGAGAGAGATAGAATACATATACAGTTAGACGGAACATTAAGGGATGGGAAAGTACTGTGTTGATGGATATTAATTTGATTTTAAGGAAACATGCCCAATATGGAACAAATAGATAAGTTAATTCGATTAAAAATTACCCCGCCACTATTTACTGGCTTCTTTATTTCAATGGCTTCTAAATTGTCAAAAATTGACATTCTACCGTGTCTTCAACCTTCTCTTGCCGACGATTCGGATATCATCGAGGGGCTCGACATCGGAGCTGATGCCGGCGATGCGACGTTTTGGTATTTTTTTTTTATTCTTCTTTTTATAATACTTTTTTGCAGTTATTAAAAATAATGCCCCTTCACTAGAACGATCCTGTGTCGAGGTGGTTTTGTTAAGTATTGACTTGCAAAAATCGTGTTGAAAGGAGAGTAGTAGATAAATAACTAAGTAGATAGTAAATAAATAACTTATTTGTGAATTCAGTACCCACTCCGTACCTACCAATATAAAAAAATAATGAAAAACGTCAGTTTATGCATTTCTGTAGAATTAAATTATATGTACATACTTGACACCGTTATTTCGAATTTATCATTGTTTTTTTCAAAATATGAATTAATAAATTAAAAAACTTATTAATACAAAATGTACATTTTAAGATACTTACTTGCTGGTGTCCTGAAACGAGGCGCGTACCACCGACCACTAGATCACTAGGCTAGCATCTTAATCACTACACCGACAACCTACTCTTCTCTACTATTAGACAGCCGCTTAATCCTGGTGAATTAATTGCATTTGAATTTACTAAAAACGTTTTGAACCCCCTACGCGTCTCTGAAGAGAATATTGGCTAGACTCGATACCTAAACGAGCAGAAAAAATACAAAAAATATTTTGATTATTCAAAGCACACGGTCCACAAACAATACGCAAAAAAAAATTAAAATTCTCAACATTACACGTGAAACATCGCGGTGTTGTGATTGGTACAGTGTTGAAATTCAAACGAGTTTATTTATGAACGTGTATTTTTTAACACAACGCTTTTGTGTAAGAAATATTGAAAATAACGCGATAAACCCGGCGCGGTGTACGCTATCCGAGCAACATCAACATATGGATGGATAAAGACGTGTAAAATATTTACGAAACGCTCGCTAGACGTACAGGAGTCTCGGGGGAGGGACGCGTGTGAGATATTTGAAGCGTGATAAGATAAGGGAGTAAAAGGAAGCAATGTGTCTCGGGAGATTTTCCGAGAGAAATGGATGATTAAAGTCAAATTTAGCGAGGGAGAATTTCGCCGAGTACAGCTGGGCCCGGACCTCTAGGAATTTTTCGACTCCTGTTAAATTAACCCTTGTTAATGTTTTGAGTAAAGCGGGGTGTAACACAGCCTTTAATTTATTGCCCAGCTTAGGGGGAGGAAGTCTTAAAAATGATTTTTCGAAGATAATTCATAATTCACAAACAAATCATTTTTTAAATAAAATAGAGAAGTTAGCAATATTTGAATATGTCCAAGAACACACAATTACTGCGATTTTTACCTACAAAGTTATTATATAAATATCAGATATCTCATAGAGACATAGCTATTTGTGATTATATTTAATGGCCGTTTAAAAAAGGGTAAACATGAATTATCAAATTTTGTCCATAGAACGCGATGATGTAGTGGTACTCGAAAAGAGTCCACATATTAACACGCATACAACTTTCAAAAATTTGATACCTGTGGAAATTGAGGGGTGAGAATGGTGAATGTTATATTTATATAAAGTGGTCACTTAAGCCAGCCGAAGACAAGTCGTAAGCCCTTTAATTATTCCATACTTCTATATATTTTCAATTAAATATATGAAAAAATAGCTTTTTTCTATGAGATATCTGATATTTGTATAAAATAGAAATGCATACCGAACAAGGAGTGTATTTCATTTCCATTTTTCAGGTGCTAGTTTTGTCAATCTTCATATTATTATAAATATTGTAAAGAGAAACGTCTAGATTATTAGAAGATTCATGATATACAAAGTCAATGAAAGAGAACTCAGATTTTTAGGTAGATTTATCGATGTTATTTTTCTAATTAATTTCGTCGGTTGAATGAAAAGAACCAATGTTACAAATATACAGTGTTTCTTTTTATAGACATATTTACAATCTTTGTGTTATTCACGTGTTATTTACTTAGCCTAGATGGTACACTCGTGAATGTGATAAAAATATTTTAGAACTGGTCCACGTTGACTGCGCATGGAACCCGCGCGGTGGAACTAAAGAACAAATATTCCAGGTGTTATTTTTAAGATATACATCGTCCACGTGTACTTAATTTAGCCGTTGGCGCGCTCAACATTTGTACGTGGCGCATCCGTTTTAGGTATATGTATAAATTGAGGGAATTCTCAAAATTTTTCATCATTTTAAACTAAGCTAAAAGCTTATTGTTGACGTAAGTCGATTACCTACTCCTTGTCCATTTTGTCCATCCAATATCTAAACTTTATTCTATATCTGTCCTGCTCTGGCCAACTAATTACTTTCGATTTTGCCGACGGGAGAACTATTTGCGCTCCGACATCGGACTGTCAAGATTTGTGTCCCTTTTTAACGTCCGAAAAAAGCAACGCCGTGCGTAACGCTGAGATAGCGAAAAGAAAGTATTCTAAACAGTGCCGGAGTGCAGTGATTTCTCGGTTCTGCACAACAAACGTGCAAGTCAACCGGAGGTGAAGACAATGCCCAACCCGAGACTTTTGAGCAAGGTAGGCCAGATCTATCTGCCTTTATTTTCCTTCATAAATCGACTACCTTTCTGGTTAACTGTAAGGAAGGTAGAGACCCCAAACCGATTGTTCATTTTTCAAAAATAAACGGGCTAAATTTAAAGATTTTAAATAAAATCACGTTTTTATTGTGAAATTGCAATTTTATAACAAAATAATCATTTAGAAAGACGCATCGAATAATCTAGCAGTGAACAATCCTGAACACAACTTTAAACCGAAGAATACCTGAAAGAGTACCGCAGCGGTGGATGTATCCGGAGAGATCCTAGACTGGAGTCAGCTGTGATGGCGACCCAGGACCGGGTCTTGTGGAGCCGAGTTTCATCTGATTGAGGCCAATACATATCAATACTGACATGAAAAAGGGATTAATGAGATTCCAATATTAAGTGTCGCAATAAAATGTAATAACAATTGAAGTAATATATTTAATGTGTTAATTTGGGAACAAATTTGGGGTAATTTGCCATCTCTGTATCATTTTTATGTTACAATATAAATAATATTAAACCAGTTAAAGGCAAGATAAGTGTTTTTAAAGTAATGAAAAATATACCGTATCAGTATATAAAATTTCATGTTATTTGTGTATTTCAAAAGAATTGTTCCCCCACGTGTAGTTCGTCGAATTTCTAAAACCATTACAGCTACCTTTATTACCGTCTGAAGGATAATTAAAATTACACAGCCCGGTTACAAAACTGTTGGACGCTTTTCAAAAAGGACTTTTGTAAAATGCGCTTTGAAGGCGTGGGCCGGCGTGTCCATTAAAAGTAATGGCAACACCAGACCGCTCGCTCTCTGAACGCTGCGAAGTAGGTACCAGAGGAAATCAGAATTCTACTCTAAAACTAGAATAATTGTATTACGTCGTACCTTAATGTACTTTGGTGAAAGGTTCTGAGAATAATGTTCTTTGACCGTACGGCGGGGTCAAATATTTAAGGGTCATATATTCATAATGCACAACTTTTAAGTGTTTCCATTTAAATGCTCGATCTATTCTTGCTACACAAATTATCTTACTAATTTACGGGTTAGCGGAGATATACGCCACACTTTACTACTGTTGTGACAAGGGCAATAAGTAACAGGTGTCAGAATACAATTAACTATGTGTGTAATTGGTTTCATTAAATTATACATTATCGACGCCGGTACTGCGGTAGAGTCGCTTCTGGATGCGTAACGTACTGTAGTCTGTACAAAGCTTTGAGCAATATTACATACACCTTAAACAATCCCACGTGTAGACCTCATGTACAACGGCAAACCATGGCAGACGTCGTCCTCGTAAAGAGGGACCGCCGAAGACTACTTTTTATTTTTTAAGAACAGCTGGTGAAGAGGAACCCACCCTTTAAGAAGCTAGGGCTACCTTATCAGTCCCACTCATCAAAGCTAATCAAAATACGCGACTTTAATTCAATTACATATTTAAGTGTAAGCAAAACGAAAAAGGAGAAGTAATTCAAAGTGGTTATTAGCAATTAAAATTTAAAATTTAGACCCTCCAGCGTCTCGAGTGCTGTCTTTACTTATAAAAAATCATGTAACATAAATCCATAAAACGTAGTTTTACATACAGATGGAAAATTAAGATGCAGTAGTTCAAGGCAGACACTCAGGGATCCATTCATCAAAAACACTCCCAAAAGAGCGACAATGGACGAGACACAAAATGGATTGAGTCACACTTACACGGACAAATTAACGTAGTTGCAAAACACGAGGTATAGAGAATGAGAAGTAGTTCAATTACTAATTAGGTCTGCATTCCTGGACGGGCGGTGTCTAAGTCCAGTCAAACCACCAATCATACATTCGGGTGCAGCTCTAAGTATCTCACGTCTGTTCTACTCTTCCACATGTACACCACGGGGCATCGATAAGTCTAAACTCAAACAGTTTACTCCGGAATTGTCCATGCCCCGTAATCATCTGTCATTCAAAATGATTTAGGTCTGGAGGTTTCATCGTACCTTTCAACTTGATGGCGACGTTAGGAAGAAATGATTAAGTCCATCTTCCCTGCGTTGGCGTATCCCACCTCTCTTGCCACTTTCCAAGCGTTAACTGCCTCATTCTCAGAACCAGATCTTTCAAAGACCCGTCCGATGAATTAAAAGTGATGCCTAGCAAAGTCGCTTCAGACCGAAGGCCACTGTAGCGGACGACTACCGCCATAGATTGACAAGCAATGCGCACCACAGCTACACAATGCACTGGTTGCAAAAACCGTCGGTTCATAACGTCCGCCAACTGCGCCAGTCACTTTCTCTTCAGTTTCCGCCTCGATCGCATTCGATACGAACTCTGTATTCACCGTGGAAATTCACTACCTGTTGTGATTTAACGTAAATAAATTCAGTGTAAACGTAAGTACTCATTTTAATTCTATTTATCTTTTCTGCCATTGCGGTTCGTTATCATTTCACACAATAACCAGAACAGATTCAGCGACATACCTTACCGACTATTAATTTACCATGTTTACTAATATCTGGGTTTTTTTCTGATTGTGTCTGATCTTATTGGCCCTATGTGCCTCTGATTGGTCCTATGTGTCTGACGTCATCAATAGTCACCTCACATATTTCCTTTTCCAATCTCTACTCACTCTATTTTCATATGCCGTAACAATCTCAGGGACCCGACCCATCCTCCATTTTATGCAACAGGCAGATTCGATCCAAATTTGTTCGTTCTTCGCCTCATTTTACATAAATTTTTTAGTGCGATCGCATCTCCTTTGTTTTTAATCTACTTTCATTTTTTTTTCATTTCAAGCATATCCTCGCTTGCATCAATTAACATAACACATATACCCACACCCAGAAGAACGAAGCTGAATGCAATACTATCCATCAAGGCTCAAGATACTGGCCGCGTGCAACGGCATATAAGCGCCAGCCAGCGCCCCGGCGCAAGCCGAGCCACTCTTTTCGCTTCACGTACTAACGTCCGCCACAGCAGCAGCTTCCGAGACACCTTCAATTTTCTATATATATTTAAATCTCAACCTTCGTAATAAGTTCAATAAATTCCGTGCCAAGAGTAATAATTTTCAATCTATAATACCAACACGCCTGTTACATATATGCAGTCCAAATATGATTTATTTATTAAAACTTGGCAGATTGGCACAAGTCGAATACTCATTCCCTTTCCTCTTCCGTCCATCCAATAATTTATACCTGTCCCGCTCTGACCGATTACTTGCATCGCTCTCCGATTGTGCTTCGATCGCGAAGCATTAAGTACTCGTGCTTCCTTCTACCGCACTACACTCACGCCGTGTGTAACGCTTGGACCGCGCAGAGGAAGTGAATTCCAGATTTCGGAAGTGCAGTGATTGATGTCTCGGTTCGGCATAACAAACGTGCTCGTCAACTGGAAGTGCAGTCGACGCCCAACCCAGGACTTCAAAGCAAGGTAGGTCAGATCCATCTGCCCTTATCCTTCAGACTTACATTTCGGGTTGCGTCAACTACTTAAAATTATTCTAAATACAGCCCACGGGATCTTATCCCACCATATCTGGTCCTTCGAGCCGGAATATTTAGTTAAGTTTGTTTTATATTCTTATACTTAAGTTTCATGATCATTTTCGGCAATATTGATAAACTTCACCTAAAATAATTTGATCACGAATATTTTTATTTTTTTGCAATACACGAACACACAATTACTGGATTTTTAGCCGCATGTAGAGTACTCAGAGTATCGTAGACTCTAAATAAATTGGAAAAAAATGAGTTAGTGATCTGCACGGGCGCTGATTTCTGACATGTTTAATGTACATTATTTACAAGTTTTTACTAATACAAAGATTAAATTTAACTTTATAGTTTAAAACGTATTACATTCTACACGAATAAACTGAGTTTGAAAATGTGAATAACTGAGCGATACTAGATGACGAGAGGACTTTTTATTATTTCGTGTTTGTTTCAAGATGACTAATAATCCTTGACAAATATCAACAGATATCGGTAGGATAAAGATTCCAAATAATTGTGGTACAATTTTCACCGCTCCTCAGCGCGTATGTACGCATTAGTAGCGAGCGAAACACGGCGACTCATATGAGTTTCCCACGGGGAATGGGTGAGTTGCGTATATTTTAAGGTTCCATGACTGTATACTGCAGTTATAGAAAAAGGTAAGCCATGGTATTGAAATTGAACAATCTAAAATCGGATTTATATATTATATTTATATATTTTTTAAATTTTAATATCATCGTTTACGTATATTACTATATCATCACATTTATTGTGAAATTTGTTTCTTTTAAGCATGAGCATAGATAAAACTTTTCCACTACTATAAGACAAATGAATTCCATAGAGTATTTAATAATTAGTATTTATTAATTTATTTGTCTAAATTTATATTTTTCTGAAACGCTGTGACAATTAAATTCGTTTTCAGTGTAACAAAAAACTCCCTACTAATGAACAATTGGAGCAAATTAAACACATATTTCTACATAAGTTAAATTTGAGTATTCTTAGAATATAAAAGATGTCCAGTGGAAAAATTTAAAGATTAAATTTTAATTGCTTGTAAATTATCAGGGTGAGTCACTGGTCGCGAGCGCACCACACGTTCGCGGTTGAGCAATATTTAAAGTGTGGTGATTTATTGATTCGTGCGCGTCGCGTTTTTTGTACTCACTTTAATAATCGACGAGTAAGTGATGGACCGAGCACGCTACTTATCTGGTGTTGAGTTCAAAAGTTCAGGACAATGGTTAACCAAACTCCTCCGGGACCATCAACGTAAGCAGCAACACCAGAACATGTAGCTCAAATTCAACGTGAAATTACGCACAATCCGCGTAAATCGATAAGGAAGATTGCGTGATCGATCTTTACGTGAAACCTATGCTGAGAACTAAGCTGGAACGTTTTGAAATAGCACGAACGCATTGTAATGCTGATGCACCGGAGTTGAACATATCCACACCGCTAATGCAATCGCAGTGTCGCAACCGAACAAGTATCACGTAGCGTTAACGTCTGCTGACATCAAAATCACTATTCACACTAAAGACAAGCAGTAGGGAAAAGGGATGGGTGAGAATTTGAACGTGGAAAGGTGTCAATAATATAGGTCGCGACCAATCCTCAAGAAGCGCCAAAAAATGTGTTCTATGAATACGGAACAGGTGTATTAAATTCAACTCGTAAAGTGGTTAAAAACAAAGTTTTCAACCATTTATGTCAAAATAGAATAATTCATTATTAAATAAATAAAAAAAACGATTTTTAAATTATGTATTATTGGTATTTTTAGTTTATAAATCCATTTAGAGCGGCCAATATTAGAGCAGGGATCTGATGTTCCCCATTTTCCAATTTTCAGAAAATATTTCATGTACACCATTTAGTTGTAGTGGCGTAATTACATATAGAATTGTTATCGATGTATTTTAGAAATAATAACAAACTATATAATAATGTAACATCACATAACGGTGACACAGCCTAGGCGCGACAACAAACATAGAACCTACCAAATCTCAAAACATCGCCCTTATTGTTTCAAGTAATAGACCACTCACTCCGAATTTTCGTTCACGCTTCAATCGTATAAATATTTATTTTTAAATTCGTTACGTACTACGATTTGTATATTGTCACATATTATTTCGTTTCTATAGATTAAATACAAGAAATTAGTGTTTTCTTACAGTTTAGGGCCGAACCAAACTGACCGATCAGCAGATGAAATGCATTGTAACGGACACTGCTCTAGGAGCTAGCGATCACTTCTCCGCAGGCCGTCCTCTCAACGACGTCTTGGGCTAGTTACTACAGTAGTCAACTTCATACACACATTGAACTCTATATGTACTCGTCGAACGTGCCTTTGTATAATTTATTCAGCAATAAGCGCCAATTTTTGTTAAGTGCTCTTTAATTTTAACGCCTTGCTCTAAACAACTTACTTACCATCACGCCGTTTCCCCGTGGGGGTAGGCAGAGAGGATAGAGCGCCACATTCTTCTGTCCTGACACACAATTCTCGCCTCATCCACATTCATACATCTTGTCATACAAGCTCGCCGATTTTTGAGGCTTCTAACAGAACCATCCTCCATTATCTGGTTTACCTGATCGTGCCAAGTCTTCCGCGGACGTCCTCTATTTCTGGTTCCATCAACACTTGCGTCATATATCTTTCTTACCATTCTCTCCTCATTCATCCTTTCCATATGACCAAACCACCTAAGTGATCCTTTCTTAATCTTACTCACTATACTAACATCAGCTTTACATTCTTTCCTTATTTCTTAATTCTTTACTCTGTCATAAATAGATTTGCCACAAATACGTCTAAGTGATCTCATTTCCACTGCATTCAGTCTACTTTCGTTCCTTTTCTGCCAGCTCCAGGCCTCACTTCCATACATCAGTGTCGGTACCAGGATTCCATTGTGCACCGCTAGTCTTGCCTCGGTTGACAAATTCCCGTTAGATATAATTCCATTCAAAGCGCCGTTTACTTTATTTCCTGCAGTCACCCTCCTTTCGATATCATTTTCAGCCTTTCCGTTTCTATCAAACATTCTTCCCAAATATACAAACTCATCTACTTGTTCCAAACATTCATTACCTACAAGTATTTTGCATGGCGTCTTGGTTTCCTCCTTCTCGAATACCATCACTTTCGACTTGCTCTAAACAAAACATAAATAATCACACGCCTGTGACTCGTAAATAGTTAAAGCCTTATCTTAAGTTGATATGATTATCGTCAGAATATTATTAAAATTGTAAACATGAAGAATATTGTAAACTTAAAGAAATTAAATAATAATGTGGATAGTTAAAAAAAAACTTATAATCTTAAATGAATACGTTATCTTAATCAGTGATATATACGTATTGCACAATGCAGAATAATTGATATTAATTATATTCATTTTTTTTTTTACTAGTCTATACTGTCATCTAGCAGATTTCTAAATAAAATACACTAACGATGAAGAATTCTACGTAGCGCAATATATTTTTAAGTTTGAACAAATTCATTTTTTTACAAACTAAAGAAATGGGATAAATTCACTATTTTTTGCAAACGATAAAAGACAACGTGGTCTATCCAATCATCTTCACAATACAAGGAGATGAAATTGGTTGGATTTGAAAAGTACATAATGTGAAACACTCTCAAGAAAGTCATTTAGCGTCGCCAGTAGCAACGACAATATATGGAGTTGACCAATTCTGACGTGTTAATAAACCATCACTATTACCTCAAATTTCAAATCATAAAAATAAAGAAATGATGGCATTGTATACTTTTCAATTTAAGTATTACAATAAAACGATTAATTTTTTTAAATTAAACAAAAGTAAAAGAAAACTAAAGAAAATATTTAATGCGGCACTATAATACTCTAAATTAAAACTGCGTTTTATGAAAAACTTAGTCGGCGAAAACTCTCGAGAAAATCTCATGAAAACAGGTTGGTTTAAATTTCTTTTCCAACTATCTCCAAGCCAAAGTTCTCCTTATTTGAGTTTGACCGGCTCTCGGTAACTACCTCCTCTGTCAACCCTCAACTCGCTTACTAAATCTAGGCGCGCTATGAAGTTTCAATCCAACACCCTAATTTGTAGCAAAGTTGGTTTCAATATTAGGGGTGCGATCGCTTCGTCTTGTTAACGACCTCCTTTGTTAACGGCAATTTGCAATATCTATTGCAACCCTACGCTATATACGAAAATTGGTATGCCACTGCATGTGTTTGCATTTAATAATCTTCTTCTTCTTCAGTGGTCACTAATTTCTTACTGATATGTTGTATTTACTTTACCAAATTTTTATATACATACCCTCGGTACATTTGTCTGATATTTGAAATATGATAATGAGATTTATTTCATCTAAATCTCTGAAACTTATCGTGTTTCATTCCGTGGATGCGGTCCATTAAGCACGCTATTTAAAAAATAATAAGGAAGCCAAAATTCAAATTTTGAACACCGGCAGAAAGCGGCAAATTTGCAATTATTTCCAGTCTTAACTGACGTCATCCGGGGGGTGGACTTTCTGGGAAAGGGAAAATTCCTTCTGTATCTTGAGGCTGAAATTACCCCATAAATTCAGCCGCTAGCTTCGGCTGCCAGATGGCGACACTGCGTCGAGAAAAGCCTCGAAAATTAGCATAGCTCGCCGGCCCAGTGACGGTCATTAAGTAATACATTATTAATTCCAAGTCACGCTTTACCCAGTATAAGGTGAACATGACGCATCGAGTGACCTGCATAGATGCAATTGGAGACGATTATAACCGGAACAGTTAAATTAAATTTTTTTTTTTTTTAAATAGAGATGCGTACACGAAATTCGTGTCACATCAGTATTCTTACTATTTTCAAACTAATCTAAACGCTTGTGCTATGAAAATAGGACTAACTTGCTGGTGTCCTGGAACGAGGCGCGAACCCCCGACCACTAGATCACTAGACCAACGTCTTGACCACTACACCAACAAGCCACTCTTTCACTGATGGATCCACATCATGGACCACAAGGCCTACAAATATCTATCCTCCGGGAGTTAAGGTTTACAAAAAGACTATCTTACCAGCTTTCACGAACAGACGCCCTTCCAGACCTTGAAATTGTCAAAGATTTAAATTAACTCGAGTCCGTAAACGACGTATAGGTGTGGTGAAAAGTTTTATGACCAAACTTGATAAAACATGGAGAGACTGTAGTATTTCTAAGACAACGAAGGTCAGGCTTGTACAGTCTCTGGTGCATTCTACATTTTTATATAGTGTAGAATCATGAGAGAAGATAGATTGATGCCTTTGAAATGTGGTGCTGTAGACACATGTTGCGCACACCATGGATGACGAGGCACACGAATGTCTCCTTTCTGTAGAAACTTAACATCAAGGACGAAGAGAGAAGAGGAAGATCTCCCACCCGTGGGACTGACCAAGTGGAAAAGGCAACAGGCACTTCTGTGGTGACAGCTTTTAGGCTGCATATAGGTACAATGATGTAAGATAGTTCAAGAAATAGACTAAGAAGATATAACACCAAAGTATGTCAAGATTGTCCTATTGCATCACAAAAAACTTTACAAATAGCAAGAAATGAAGTATTTCAAGAGACAATTTATTTGGGCGCGTTGATCACGACCACTGGTGACAGTGGGCAGGAAATTTGTAGACGCATACGACTAGCTAAAATTGCATTGAACCAGCTGTAGAGAATATTGAAAGATTTATATCAAGCAAGCAACTAAAATTATGTCAGTTCTCATTCTTGTCTTTTCAATGCTTTTGGACAGTCCGCAATAGCGGCAAGTGAGCAAATATATTGCTGGAGAAGGATGTTACATACCAGTGTGCAGCATGACGCGCGGATGCCTCAAACCAACTAAATTCAACCACAGCAAATTCAACAACAGCAAATTCAACCACAGCAAATTTAACAACACCAAATTCAACCACAGCAAACCCTATCTATAGCAGTGAACAAAAGTTGAAACCATATTGAGACATTGATTAGTCACATACAAAGACATCAATTTGGCGATTTGAAATTATAAAACTCAATAAAAAAAAAAAATTAATAGGATCGATAGAAATATTATTCAGTAAGAAATTATTATGTTTTTTATATAAAACTATATATAACGGTGCTTTAAAACATCGAACATTGGTAATATGTCCTGCAAATTTAATGGTTTGTAACTACATTCATTTTTAACATTTTTCTAATTTGATTCAATGCCGATTTGTCTGCGTAATCTTGGCTTCAAGATTATAAGAAAATATAATTCGTACATGCAAGAATTTCATATATTAAGGTAATTTTGTGGCACGCTGAAAATAAATTTATAATGCTTTTATTTTCTTAATTATGGCAAATAACATTCAGTTTACTAGTTTTACAATAGTGTAAAACTCCTGTCTAAGTAATAGTTTTAAAAAAATTCAATTCTAGTGTATAACTTCTGATATAAATAAATAATAAAAATCCACATTTTCGTAAAAAAACGCGAAAATATTAATTATCTTTGAAAGCGCGCCCTTAAGTGTAGGGAAGGGTCATAAAATTCATGTTTCTATGAATATTAATAACACCGAAACTATTTTACATCTTTCAGAGAATGTTTCAAGTCGACTATCTCATAATAATCTCATCCATGGACACGGGCGCCTTGGACCAAAATGTAATAACAAAAGGATCTGTAATTGAATTTGTAAGTACACCACGAGCCGGAGCTTTATTTGCGAGAATCCAACGAACCAAAACGGCGTTCCGGTTAGCTCCGGTACATTTCAAACCCTGGATATGTACGGATTACACTTTAAACTATTTGGAATACATAGTTGATTGCTTTTACATTTCTATACGCGTTGGGGTGCAAGACGATTGCATGAAAGATTTACGTTTAAGAAACTGATATCTCCATTTTATAGCTCGCGGCACTTTTCAACGCTTGCGATTCAAGGCGTTATAAACATCTAAAGATATACACTCAACAAATATCAGATATCTCATAGTGGCAAAGTTATTTTTTATTATATTTAATGGAAAATATATATGGAAGTATGGGGTGATTACAGGGCTTATTACCTGTCTTCGGCTGGCTTATATGATAACTTTATATACATATAACGTTCACCAATTCTCACCTCTCAATTTCCACATTTATCATATTTTTGAAAGTTGAATATGTGCTAGTATGTGGACTCGCTTCAAGTACCACTACACCATCGCCATCTATGGATCAAATTTGATAAAAAAATTTCTCCTTTTTTTTTTTGAACAGCATGTCTTCACTATGAGAATATGATTTTTTTTAAATTATTTTAAAGTAATATTATTTATCTGTAAAATGTTTTTTTTTTAACATATTATACTAGATTACGCCTGAAAAATCAGTTTTTTTATATATTTTCTTATTATGACTGTATTATGTAAATTAGTAATATTGAAATATGTCAAAGTTTTGTCTCTATGAGATATCTGACATTTGTTTAATAACAGTGCCTGTGTAGGTAAAAATCCAGTAATTGTGTGTTCTGGACATATTCAACTATTGAACGCAGGACGCACAGACGTCCACGACGAGCAAAGGAGTGGGAGGCCATCGGTGTCGGACGAAGTCGTGGCGAAGATTGAGCGCATTTTCCTCGAAGATCGGAGAGTAACGCTTCGGGAGCTTGCTGTCCAGGTTCCTGAGGTTTGTGAAAAAACCATCGACAACATTTTGACCGATAAACTTGGTTATCGCAAGATGTGCGCGCGGTGGGTCCCACACATGCTTTCAGAAACCCACAAAGACAATCGTGTCAAGTGTGCCGAGGGGTTTCTTCGAGAATGCGCCGAGAATACCGAAGAATTCTTGGACTCCATTATTACGGGAGATGAAACGTGGTGTCACTACGTCACTCCAGAAACAAAAGAACAGTCCAAACAATGGCGCCATCCTGAATCGCCTAGGCCGAAAAAGTTTAAGCAGACGCTTTCCGCAGGGAAAGTGATGGCTACGGTGTTTTGGGACCGAAAAGGCGTCTTGCTGACCGAGTTTATGCCTAAAGGGACCACCATCAATTCGGACAGGTACTGCGAGACATTGACAAAACTCAAAAGAGCCATCCAAAATCGCCGGAGAGGAAGGCTGACCAAGGGCGTTAGGCTGCACCACGACAACGCTCGCCCGCATGTCTCTCGACAGACCACCGCCCTACTGGACAAATTCGGCTGGAAATTGCTTGACCATGCCCCCTACAGCCCTGATCTTGCTCCCAGCGACTTCCACTTGTTTCCGAAATTGAAGCAACACTTGGGTGGACAACGCTTTAATACAGATGAAGAGGTGAAAGAAGCGGTCACCAAGTTCATCGGCGGCCTAGCGGCGGAATTCTTCGAAGCAGGTTTTCAGAAGTGGATAACTCGTCAGGAAAAATGCATAGAAAAATCAGGAGACTATGTAGAAAAATAGAATAAAGTACAAGCTTTCAGATGGTTTACTTATTTATTGCAATAAAAAATACCTTATACCTGAAAAAAATGTAGGAACCTTATTTTTTACTTGCCCCTCGTATTTCATCGACTCAGTCATCACTGTCGTCAGACATTATCGATCCAGTGCTCTGAACGAAGGTCTCTCTATAACGCACAGATGACTCTTGCCACATAACTCCCACTGCTCGGATAATTTGGTTTATCCATCGAGACCTTTGGAGTCCCCTAGATTGTTTGATATGTAATTACAGAAAAATATTTGATGCAAACAAATACATCACACTAGTTACCATGGTGACTACATATTTTATTCAGTATCCGTAAATGTTCCTTCCTTTCTAGTACCTACCTACCTACCTACACACAAAGTACAATGCTAAGCAAACGTTTTCTAAAAAAAAAAAATTTAAAATTGTCAAAAATAAATGTAGTAAAATTTAATTCATTCCTTCTTTCCCACTGAACTGTACACGCACACACATACACACACATTCATCCATGAGAGTACTAAATGTGCTTACTCAATTTTCTCTCTCGATAGCAGTATTATTTTTTTACATTAAGTATCCCATTATCGAAACATTGGACTTGAGAGATTAGGGACGTACGTCAGAATACCCCAGAAAACAGAACACAATTTAGTGGAAATTTTACAGTTGTTTTTCAACCTTGCTCTAGCAATTTCATTTTTTCTAAACCATGTAACAATATTTATTTCCCGGTACTCTGCTAAGGTTAAAGGTAAAATATAATATACAAAAGGTTAAGCCATGAGACATTTGTATTCCTTCCTTTATTTTTTTTCATTTAATACTTTCAAATTCCCTCGTCAAAGTTTCCTAGCGCGTGTCACGTTCTTGTGAAAAGTAGACATTAAGACAGAATAAAGGCGGACAGAGTATTAAAGTTGAAAACACTTAATGTACACATAAATCATTCCAATTTTTATTATACCGTGCCCGTCTTGTAATTTTGACTGATGAATAAATTATGACTAATAAAAGCTACGGTGGGTCGTCCCAGTGCAGTCAAACGCTCTAGCGTAATAGAGTAGTTAGCGCGCTGAACGCAACCAGCGTCACCGCGAGTCGCTACTTCCCCACCATTTTGGCTCAACGACAAAAGTTCCGGCCGACAAATGATCCATGCGACATTAGATCCAATGACATAACGTATAAAAGTAAGTATAACGCATAAAGTATATAGTTTTAAAATTATGACGTTCGTTTTTAATTTAAAGAATTCCACTATCTCACTGTAAACTTTGTATTTCGCATCGGATTTGTTTTGATCGGTTACTTATTTTTGTAATCTACGAAAAGTTATATGCGTATTTCAGTCACCCCTCGATAAGTCAATTTCTTTAGAGCTCTTTCTTTTAATAAAATCATTTTAATATTTTATTTGTGGATCTAATGCCGTATGGATCATTTTTCGGCTGGAGCTTTTGTCGGCTGGAGTTTTTTCTGCCGGAGCTTTTGTCGGCTGGAGTTTTATTCGGCCGGATCTTTTGTCGTGACGCGTTCCCCACCGGTTCTCTCCTCGATCGTGTAATTTGGAAAAACTCCGTTTCCACCGCGGGAATTATAACAACCAACCGTTGTGATTTGTCGAAACTCTTTCTGTCTTTACTGTCATCCCTTCACACAATAATCAGTACAGACTCAGCGACATATGAGTACACGAATACCAGATAGGACATTGAAGGCAGGGTACCATTCTTCATCTCAGCAGAAGCTAGCATCCATCGTACTTCTATCGAATTGTAATATTTTCTTCAAGTAATGACATATCGTCGAACCCCAAAAAACTAATAAAAAGGGTAACAAAATGAGACGAATCCAGCTAGGTTGGACGCATTTGAAGAAGCTAGAACATATCCTCAAAACCAAAACACCATTACTTTTAAAAGCCAAAGCCTATAAATAGTGCGTGCTCCCAGCACTCACAGCCAGGTGGACCCTCATCCAGATGAATGCCATACACAAATTAAAAGTTGCTCGAAGAACAATGGAGAGGTGGAATATCTCTGAGAGATAGAGTACTTGGTACTAATGTAACAGATGCTGTCCAAAAAACCTACATTCTCATGTGGCAATGTCTGTCAAAGAGACAGAACCTAGAGTGGAGTCTTCAAGCTCCATGGAATGAAGTCAAAAGAGTGATGGACAACAAATGGATGAAAGTACTGTGCTGACATGGCCGTGTACTTTACATATTTTTATTTAATATTAAACTTGAAAATTTTCCGCTAAACACCTTTTACAAAAATTTTCAGTATTTTAAATGCCAGTTACTTTAAATGAACACTTTTCTAACAATCAGGTGTAAGTAACCCTCTAATAATATGGTAGACAGGTCTATAGAAAATATCGTGTTATGAGACACAAAAATAGACAATAGAATTTCTTTAAATAATATTTTGTGCAATTCACGCAAAACGGTAATGCGCTTTTGCGTCGAAAAATAGTGTTTATGTACGAGAAGTGTAATAATACCATTTACGTAAAGTCTTTGTTAATTGAAAAAATATCAAATTACTATCATAGAGCAAATAAATTCACATCTCGTGTTTTACTCTAACATGATACATCTCATAAATATGACTCAGGATACAACTGGTAAATAAAGATGTAGCTCGTAATAAAGGATAATATAAAGCGTTTAAATAAAAAGGGGAAAATACAACAAAACGAACAAAAAACATAGGTGAATAAATTACCCATAATTTTTGTGATGTAAGATGAACGACCCAATAATTTAAGGGAGAAAAGTTTTTATCGGTTGTTAAACCTTCCATGGTGACTAAAATGAATATTAAATTTATTCAATTAACAAACAATACATTTATGAAAGCTGGTGTAATAAAAAAATTAATATAGTGTTTTATTTAATTTAATAAAAAGATGGCGTAGGCAAATTTATTTATTATTAAGGAGAACACATTCTTATTGTGATGTTGTAATTATTCAAAACAGACGGTCTGTGATATTTTAAATACGAATTAAATATATTAATTAGAAAGATATATTAAAAGAACACATTCTCATTGTGAATGTGTTCTCCTAATAATAAAGTTGTATCAATGTGTCCAAAATTTAATAATAATGAATTGATAATTCTGTCGTCAGCTATCAGATTACTCAAAAGTATTTGAGATTCCGTAAAAATAAAGTAGGTGGCTCTTTCAAATAATGGAACGATTAAATCAAAAAGGTAACACACAGGTTCGAAAATTTGTCGCTAAAAATATCGTAGCTGTAGCATAGTTGGATAATGCACCTTCCCCGGTTTGGAAAGATATCCAGGTTCGAATTCCGGTGACGCAACAACAATATTTTTCGATAAAATTGATTTTACATGTATATATTCCTAATTAGTATATTTAATTCATATTTATTGATACAATCAAATCTCCCATCCTCGCTCCCATATTCATATATTCCAGTAACGTGGGTAACTTAGTAAAAAAGTCGAACACCAAGTGCCATGTATTGAGTCTCACGTATCTGAGGGCATCACGGGGGTGGGTGCATGTCGCCAATCTTCATCAATATGTACATGGACGAATTGAGCGAGCAACGATCCGATACTAAAATTGGCTGCCACGTGGTCGGGATACATGTGAACCATATATGACGATGATAAAAGGGATAAGAAAGCATTAACATATATGCGAAACATACGCCAGTGAATATAGTATTTTATAAAATGCCAGCAAATTGGTCATAATGGCGTCCAAGTGTGGAAAAAGGTCAGATAATATCCTTCCCGTGACGGGACGAAATTGAGGGTTAAAAATTTAGGTCAAATACCCTGGCCATATATTCAACGAAGATGAACAAGACCAAGATAGCATATTTATACAGTAAAGAGGTGAAGAGGATCCTGTTTAGGAGTCCTGCGACGTAAAACCGTCTCCGAATTCAATACAACAACTCATACAGAATACTGTTCGGACTGGCGCGTTATTGTAGATGCGCTATGTTTACCGAAGGCCGTATACATGGATTCGTTTCAGTTCTGAAACATCGGGTGGCGGACGCTCAGCATCATCTCTCTAGTACAGGCGGCGCTGTCATGGAAAGCTGGTTCCCTGACCAGAGAATGGCAACGAATACAGAATAGCTACAGAGTCATGACTGAAATGAAATATTTATATATATATATATATATATATATATATGTATGTGTGAACATTTTTTTCTAATTTATATACTTTTTGCTTTTCTTTTCATAACATAAACATTATTTTTTTACTTAAATGTATTCTAAAATAATAACCCGATTACGCTGAAATAAATGCATTATTATTGTCATTATTATTATTATTATTATTATTATTATTATTATTATTATTATTATTATTATTATTATTATTATTATTATTATTATTATTATTATTATTATTATTATTATTATTATTATTATTATTATTATTATTATTATTATTATTATTATTATTATTATTATTATTATTATTATTATTATTATTATTATTATTATTATTATTATTATTATTATTATTATTATTATTATATGTCACCGATATGAAAGAAAAGAAGGCAACGGGATGATGAATCAATAACCTCTGTTATGCCGATGTTATACAATTGCTAGCTGACAGTATTGCAGATCTTCATTTCGTACTTATAAAGTTTTGAGAGTAAAGCCTCAAGGTAAACATTCTAAAAACACGTTTTATAGTAATCGCTAGACAAAAGGTTGAAAATGTTCATTAGTCAATCGATAGCACTTATATCAAAAGGGTGTAAAAGATTAAGTACCTCGGCTGCTGGATAAGGGAGGAGTGGGACCTATACTTTGAAATAAAGAATAATTGAGGGATTTAGAGATGGCGAGAAGCACTTTTGAGAAAATGAAACTCTGCTGCGAGATATAAGATATATGTCTTCACCACCATGTATGTTAAAATATACCACCATAAAAAGATTGGAGTCATTCGAGATGTGGATGTTTCGACGTAAAGATCCCCCAGGTTGAACATATTACCAACGAAGATATACTGAGATACATGATGAATACGTCAAAAAACTACCAAACGGTGGAAAACTACCTTTAATGGAAGAAAATATATGAGCAGTAAAGTTTTAGGAAAAACTATATTATTTTGTCTGTGTTGCGTACAAGCATAGATGCCGGAAGAATTCAGATATGGATGGAATTTGGCACTCACCACAATTCGGATTCTGCTGACATCTCCAAAGATGTGGACTTATATTTTATTCACTATTTTGTCAATGGTTCCAACACATTATAATATTATAAACTGCATCGTACATGTAAAAACATACTGACTCAAGGTCAATATATGTTCCAAACAGTCTGTAACGTCAGAAAGTGACGCAATGTACGAAATTCCGGTAAACATATATATTTATTTCCTTCTTTATGTCAGTATTGACGTCTAGTGGCCCCAATCAGTTGAGATTCGGCCCGTAATATACGTCTCCCAAGTCTCAGTTCTGGGTCGCTCTCACAGCTGTCTCCAGAGTTTCTCCAGCAAGATGCCATCACGCGTGGTACTATCACTTTGACCCATAACGTAGCTGAAGATATTTAAGAATCTCTTGTTCACTGCTGTAGATAGGGGGCGCTGTGGTTGGATTTGTTGCGGGATTGAGACTTTCGTGCGTCGAAAATGATATACAAAAGACAAATAAAATTATCTGTTATATCCTTAACCCGACTATTACAGTTACAAGCAATGGTGTCACTATCTTGTGCCAAAATTAAACAAAACTTTTGCATAAAGATTCCATTTGTTTCTAGAACCAAAAATATACAACAGTCTAAATGCAAACGTGAAAAATTGCAACCATTGTCTTACATATTTTTCACGTAAAGTGCAGTTCTGGCTCCACGAAATAGGGAGAAATTCCGCCCAAGAACTTTTGAAGGTACAAACATGAGATTAAAACTGATAAAATAGTATATTGAATTATCTAATTGAATCTTGTTTTACTCTTTATATATATTTTTTTTATATGCTATCTAGTTGTATCTTGTTCTACTCTTTATACATATATAAAATCTATTACAGGTTACAGATATAGCAGTGAGTACAATCCGTTGATGTTCTGCGGCGGAGATTCGGTTGGATGATTGCCGATGCTTGATGAAATAACGCGTAGTCGCGATACAAAATGGCGTGCGCTTGGGCCGTCGAAGAGATTCACACGACCGGACAGTATAGTAAATAAAGTATTCCGATGTTAACACAATATACAGATAAAGGTCAGTAATAAAGGCTTTACGTACGAATAATGATCATGCAACTCTTGAATATCGAGATTGGAAATATTACTTGGAGGGCGGACGGAGGAACTTATCAAGTTAAACGGTATTCGGAGCAGATCTGTCTTTGCAAACTGAGGAAGCAGAAATGAAACAGGGCTTCTGTAACAGGAGGAGAGTGCACGGCGGGTGACTAGAGTCAAAATGCGACACTTGTAATCCGTGAAAATAATCCTATGACAATGTGCATTAAAAGTGCATGTGTAATCAGATGCACTTTAAACGACTTAGAATTATCCCAAGTAGAGGGTATTAGATGTTTTCACCATCCTGGATTATGTAGAAAACGACTGCAGACAGAAAAAAAAGAATTAATTAATTATTAAAAACAGGCCACACACCCTCCTCGTGAAAAATTATTGAATTTTGACTCTCAAGCCGTTAAGAATGAAGATAATTTGATTAAAAACAGTATTATGGAAATTATTAATGAATGAACCTTTCAATTACTCCAATTTATTTATGGAATGGTTATATGTGATTGAAACTATATACGTATACACATATACATTTATCGATTAAAACAGAAAAATTGAGTTAATAGGGAAATGTTTTTAAGGTGGATAACATAAGCTTATCAGGCGGGTACGGGTGCGGAAGGAGTATTATAATGGACGAAACTAGAAGCTTGGTGAAATTTTTAGATGCTTCTCATGGGTTCTTAAGGTTAAAGTTTTGCTTCCTTGATCACCCAGGTATATCAGTTAATGTTAACTAAATACATTTAATCAAATAAATAGTGTCAATAGTCATAAAAAGTTTAATATTAAATAAAAATAAAAACTATAATGTTATTCTCATATTTTATTTATACAAAATGGAGTTTAACGACGCGGATTTTACTTCTTGTACACAATATCGTCTAAATGCCGTCCATCCGTTCTCTCAAGACACTCTTAAATTTGCGAACACGCGACCGCAAAGCGTCGGTTCAATGTCAGCATCATCACGGCGGATATTTTCTTGTAGGGCCTGAATTGTTCGAGAATTTTCACCGTAAACTCTCGACTTAAGGTATTCCCACAAAAAAAAGTCGCACGGTGTAAGGTCCGGTGGCCGAGGTGCCCAGAGTATTTCTCCGTACTTGCTGATTAATTTATTGGGAAAAATTACCCTCAGCTTCTCCATTGAAACTCTAGCTGTGTGTGGAGTAGCCCCGTCTTGCTGAAATTGTGTTCTGTTGTTTTGAACCCGGGAAACAGCTGCAGTTGGGGCATCAAAAACTCGTCGATCATTCGGCAATACAAGTCAACAGTGACTGTCTCTCGCTAGTAATAAATATAAGGGCCAATTATCCCTCGGGCAGATATTGCACATCACAATGTCGTTTTTGGACAATGCAAACGTTATTGATTGCATTTTCTTGGGTTACCGGGGCACTAGTATCTCAGGTTCTGTCTATTAACATAGCCATCGAAATGAAAATGTGCTTCGTTAATAAACAGTATGTTTCCAAGCATTCGTGCTGTTCCAAAATGTTCCAGCATCGTTCTCGCTAAGGTTTCACGTAAAGAATAGTCATTTTCGTTGAGAAATCGCACGATTTGCAGTTTGTATGAGTAAAACTGTAGTTTCTTTTTCAAAATATCGTGCACTGTTGATTTTTTTATTCCAATACAGGCTGCAAACTTCCTTATCGAATTGCGCGGATTGCGCATCATTTCACATCAAACTTGAGCCACATGTTCTGGCGTCGCTGCTGACGTTGATGGTCGCGGAGGAGTTTGGTTAACCATTGTCCCTTCTCGTCTGAACTTTTGAACTCAACACCAGATAAGTTGCATGCTCGACCCATCACTTACTCGTCGAATATTAAAGTGAGTATAAAAAGGACTCATTGCGACTGTCAAATCCGCAAATCACGCGCGTCGAACAATACCCCTCCCACTTACCTCACCCTGATGGTTCACGAGCAATTACAGTTTAATCTTAAAAAATTTCCGCTGTATACCCTTTACCTCTCTGATCTGTACTACAAGTGTTGTATTTAGCCTCACGTTCGCCGTTTAGTTCACCTTTCAAGACACAAATCAGATCTAATCAATCTACGTGTGTCCCGAACTGGATACAAACTAACTGAATACCTCTTTCAAATAAGGGATGTAATCTCTGCCAACCGATCTCACAGTCAGTGAGGGAATAAAAGTAAGGGTAGATAAAAGATACGTTATAAGATCTTTGGTTGAAGGGAAATACATTTTAATATATCAAGGGTTTAATAATAATAATAAATTTATGGTTTGAATTATGTAATAATTTAAGTATTAATTAATAAAAATACTACCTTAAGCTGATCTAAGTGTGTTATTATATAAAAATAATAAGGTTTTCCGTAAATATTACCATAGTATAATAATAATGATTAAAATGTGGGGACGGCGATTCAAATTTACCGTCATCGTCGCCGTCCCTAGCTGATCAAAACGCAAGCGACATCTGTATCCAGGTCCCAAGACTTTAGAGAGAAAAGCACTGATTTAGTTTAATTTTTATTATGTTTATGTTCTTAATATATGTACATACTATACATTATAAACAATCTTATAAATATACAAAAAAGGCAAACAAGCTTCATAATATAAGAGATTTTCACTGTCTCGTAACTAGACCGAAGTCTGTACTAAAGGAGACAGGTTCATCCGTTGTCTATCATACAAATATGAAAACTATTATTAATATTACTTTTTTTTTTTCATCTAAACCAAAAATATTAGGAAAGAAGAAAACAGGGTACGTAAAATAAGTAAAATTCTAAATTCTAAAATAACACCCAATAACCAACTCCTGAGGTGGTATTTGAGTGTGTCCATCGAGAATTGTTACTCTGTCCAATCTGGTCCGATCGCTCACCGAGGACCTCGGTTTTGCTCGACCGCCTGGCGGGACCAAGACCGAACGCCACCGTTTCGCTCTTCTAACTCTTCATATTTCACGCTTCGCTATCTTCTATACTCCATTACTTCCATTACTATCCCTGACTACAATAAACAACAAAACAAAATCGGTAGCAAATTACGTGATTCATTCCATCACCAAAAGTCCTCATAAAACTATAAACAATAATAACATCAAACGAACAAATTAAAAAAATACAATAACTAAAGTAGGAAAAAACATAATTTTCCATGCCTTTCTAAAAACCAGGATAACAATTCAATCAATCCACGTTATTTGTTAAAAATAAATAGCTTTTGGTGGACCTAATAACAAAGCAGCCAGATTTCTTTCCAGGACGCTATGAAGTAGTACAAACAACCGCCACAGCTGATATCATATCTGATGCATAAATGCAGAGTTACTCAAATAAATTAGCTCCTTAAGGATATTCTACGGACAGCTTTCTTGAAAAGATGTCTACATATTGTGCAGACAGTTTGCCAGAAATGAAGTTCATATATCTCGGACAGTTTTCCCCAGAAGTCCAAAAGGTAACCGCAGAGGCCTTAAACAGAATATAAAGTCCATCAGTGCCATTATAAAATGAAGAACATAGTTTTTTATCTCGTACCTTCTCGTACCTTATCCACTACCAAATTCTCATGGGCAGTGTTCAAAATTTTCAAAACTCACAAAGTTCACGGTTCTTCAATTCTCCAAAAAGGGTAAGTGTTTGGGATATATACTTATTCTTGAACGAAGGTAGTGTACTGTGCCCTCCACCTCCCCTCCCTTTCCTCGCCCGGCACGCCACCGAGTCAGTCGAACGGCGACCCTGAACCGGTACGGTATAACATTAAAGTGAGACATCGTGTTTAATCCAGTGCAATCTGAAGGAATAGGACCCCTGAACGAAGATAATGATAAACATACATTTACAGTCCACCTTGGAGGTGCCAGAAGAACTGGATTATGGTGAGTGCAAACCTCCTTCCGTATATTCTGTTTTTTTCCGGCATCTATGCTTTTACGCAACAATAGGTAATGACTACACATACTTCTTACTCTATATATTATACAGGGACGGCCCGAGGGGGGGACAAGCTCAGGCATTACAAATACATAATATAGATCCAGAAAATCCACCTGTTTCTTCAAATACCATCACAAACGTCTCCGCTGTAGTATCGCCCTGGATAATGGTAGCTAATTCTCCAGTACCATAATAATTACAGCTTTATGGGGTGCCGTTAAAGAAGGCTCACCCTCAGCTGTAATCTTAATAATAACTGGAAAATGAGCTTAAAAATCAGTGAAGATTCGGAAACTGGAATATTTTGCCCATGTGAAGAGAAACTTGAGAGATATATGTAATAAAACAATCTCCACCTTATCATCAGGGCAAGATTGAATCACGAAAAAGAGGGACTGGTCACAGGAAGACGTTGTAACTGCGGAGTCTGAGAGAATGGTTTAACAAGATTCACATTTTTTTTAAATCAGGGATAGGGGCGACGCCTAGAAGAATGTTACCCTTGAGCGCCACCGAGGCTAGGGTCTGCACTGCTTGTGTATGATGGTTTTGTGCGTTTTACGGGACTCATCTGCTCTCGCCACACCTCCCGCTTATTGCAGCCTCCTTGCCTCAGATTTTTCAGCCATAAAATTCGTCTTCTTCTAAAACCTTCCAGCAATCTTTCGCTGCGTTATGAGATTTTTTTTTCTGAATACTCTGTTTTAAATACCTATTTTTCTTTTTTCTTCATTCGTAACTCTACCCACCCAGTTTTTTGATCATTCTTATATAGATCCACATTTCAAATATTTCATGTTGCCTTTCCATTTCTTCGGTAAATGAATAAAATTATACCGAGAATATATAGCAATCGTAATCAAATATTGAAATCATGACTGCAGAGCATTTTTGCAAGCAGATGAAGGTAACATATATTGCTCATTAATTAATTAATTAATATTTGACTTCTGTATATCAAGAAGGTGGTAGAAATGTAACTAAAATAGGTACGAGAAATTTATCTAAACTTTTGCCACGCTTCGACTAATCTCATATAAATTTTCATTCGGCACTTAGTCCTGAAAACCGTCTTAAAAGCTCTTTTGAATGTTTTATACTTAAAAGGGTAAACTTGGCAAGTGATTCACATCCCCCTTCAATTTTATTATATATTTATTACTGTCGATACAATTAGCAATTGAATAGCTCTTTTCATAACACGGGATTGTGTTTAAGAAATCAGACATCATCTGGAGTAGGTATTTGAATCAAAATATTATTTTTTTATTATTTTAGTAACAACTAAAATAATTTTTCGAAAAATTGATAATTGTTTGCAGGCATTTAATATCTTTCGATTGGTAGTCCTGGGTTTTTATGTTGATGGTTTTTCTGTTTGATTGATGTGAATACTGGCCAAGGTTTGATTTTTGTATATTAAATTCCTTTCTAATTTCATCACGTTAATTTAGTTAAATTATGCTACCTGGATTTTTAACAAAAGAGTTCGCTTTCTCTCAATTTGGAAGAAATGATAAAAAAAAATGGCTTATTGATAATAAACCTGTCTTACCTGTAAGCATGAATTGAATTGTTTAAACTATGACTGATTATTTGTTATGTTTTGATTATATTAAATGTAATAAAATTAATATAAACGTATATAAATATAACGTCTAGTTATTAAAAAATATAAATGAAAAGAAAAATATTATGTACAACTTACATTCATATGTTATTATTTTCAATTATCATTTCTCCTCAAGTGACAAATGCAGATTTGGTGGACAGTTGGTAGGTAAGAAATTCTGGTAGGTTTTTATCTCATTAGAACTCACATCTTTCGTACATACTACTGTGCTAGCTGGTGGAGATGTGAGTACCCAGCGCCTCCACCAAAGGGCCCCGACTCTATACCTTACTATATGTTGCGTAAAAGCATAGATGTCAGAAGAAAACAGGATATACGGAAGGAGGTTTGCACTCACCACAATCCAGTTCTTCAGACACCTCCAAGGTGGACTGAAAATTTATCACTATCTTCATCTAGCGTCCTTTAGAATACACTGTATAGACGCGACGTCTCAATCGAATAATATTCTTCGATTCACGAATTACCGCACCGCTTCAAGGTCGCCGTTCGACTGGCGGCGGCGTGCCGGGTGAGGAGAGGGAAGGCACAGTAAATTATTTTCGTTCAAGAATAAATAAGTAATTAATAACAAATAAATATACGTCCCTAACACTATACCTATACTTGATGTGACGATGGAAGAAGACAAGAGTTGTGTATCCTGTGAACCGCAAGGCGTACAAATATCTCTAACCACCAGAAATTAAGGATTGCGGAAAGGCTTTCGACAACACGCAGAAAAAAAATTCTTGCGTTCTTTGGACATGCTGCCAGAAGAAATTGTGAGTCTCGAAATGCAATTGTAGGAAAGCGATCAGAGGATGGTCTCCTGCAAGATGTCACATTTTTTATATTTACGATTTTATTATCATATTTTTTTATCATTATAAAACTGAAGTTTAAATACACAGTTATATATAAATAAAGCTTCTTGATAAATCTTTCTTGTATAAATAAAAATAAAAAATTCCTGTAAACCTTCATCATGAGATAAAAAAAAAAAAAAGGAATAAATATACCCATAATTTATACAACAGACGAAACATAAAAAGTTCGCATCTGCCAATGACAGATGAAAAAAGTTATTTTCAAGAATAATTTGATAATGTCGTGTCAGCTGATTAAGCGAAATAAGACAGCCTTCTTTGTTAATAATACGATAATATTTAAAACTCTTAAATCTCGTTATATGGTAGAAGTTCTAGAAAGTCCTGAGGGTATTCTGAGCTCTGTATAAAAATATCACAATTAATGAATAATTATAATGAGGTCAAAAACAAAATTATTATAGGGCATAAGCAGGGGTGTACACTCTATACAATCAAAATAAGCTGTGCATAACTATAATCTTGACGAAATAAATTAAATATTTATTTGACATATTATGTATTAATTATGCATTATGCATAGATCTACACAAAAATAATTCAGTTTTCATGTTAATGCGTTAACTAAAGCTGTATAACTAGTGGAAAAAAAAATTAATTGACAAATAAAGCTGCGCATGTGTTTTTTCGACAAACTGTTCTCTAGACATATACAAACTAAACGCAATTCTCGCACCGCGCGGTGTTCTGAATACACGTCTTCACTTTAACAGACGTGTTGCAAAACGCCGCAAGTGTGTGTTTGAAGCGGCCTTGACTACAATTCCAATACAGTTTATACGTGATATTATTTAACAGCATAACATATTTTACTGCTTTGCTTGAAAAACTTCCCAATAAGTAAAATAAGTAAGTAATAATACTTAAACAAAAACATGCAGCTGAAAGAGTGAACGACGAATCTATTGATAATACCCATCGGTTTTACGCTTTGCGATATTAGCAGCATAACCTAAGTCCATGCCTAGTGAACGACGCTGCGTATAAGTCTTAACCGAATCATTTAAATTACCTAATACTTTTGGATGATTTTATACCGTTACGGAAGTTGATTTAAACTCGGAAAGACAAAATGGAGCAAGGATGACTTCTAAGATATTTCCCTCAATTATATTATATAATTATAATCGCGTTTTTACAGAAATGCTAAACATTTTAAAAACGTGATAAATTGACAATATTTACCGGTTTATAACTATTCTACTTATTGACATTCTGTTAAATTTGTACAAACAGATTTGTCTCCATAATATTATCTTCAAGATTATAAGAAAATATATTTCGTATATATGCAATAATTTTCCATATTAATGCAATTTTGTGGCACACTTGATAATGAATTTAATGGTAACGGTCTTTCTTATTGTGATGTCCTTGAGATCATGTGTATGTGTGTGTCAGCGCGCCAGCACCGCCGGTGCGAAATGAATAAGGACGTGTGTGTGGCGGACTTAAAAGGCTTCGGCTTCGTAACTAGTTATATACTTTGTATCATAAAACTGTATTATTCGTGTAATAAAGATTAATATTATCACATAAAAGTTTCTCATTGGATCATTTACTACGAGGAACTCGAGAAGTACTTATCACGCAAGTACTTAATATTTACAATCCTTGCATTATCTTAATTATAGCAAATAATATACAGTTTTTTAGTGTTACATTAATGTAAAGAACGTATCTTAGTTACGGTTTTGAAAAAAGTTTAATATAGTTTATAAGTTCTGATATACATTAATATAAATAACAAAAACCCACATTGACGTAAAAAACGCTAAAATATGAATTAGTATTGAAAGGGTCCCCTTAAATTAAAATAAGCTTTCTTAAAGATACATTTTATATTTTATGCATTACCTCTTTGCTTAACTCTTTATCGTATCGTATCGTCGCACAGTCTAAATTTGGAACGCGAATTATAAATGTATAAATAATTTAGCACATTCCTCTAATGCGGAGGGTGCGAGCCACCCTGTCGCGTGTAATATAAACAAACACGTTTTAATTATTTCAAGAGGGGATGTAATTTTCTAAGGGATGCTCACAATTAAAGGAAAATTAACTTTAGCACATTAAGATAATTTTACATAGATTATTCGATTATTTTCTGAAGATATATTTCTGCTTGATCCAAACAAAACTTTTGCTTATAATATATATGGATAAGGCTTCAAAACAATTACGAGCTATTACTTGACTACTTGACGATTGCACTCCATCACTATCATACGGATATGATGACAGGTATTGGGGATAAATAACAGACAGCTCATGAATGAGTAAAAGGTACTTACATTATTTATAATATGGTGACCTTTAAACAGAAAATATATTTTAATACAATGGTATTTATTTACAAAATCATCAATAAGAAAATATCAGCGGAATTCACACGAAAAATTGATGCAAATCGGCATGAGCACGAGCATCGTACAAGGGGAAGGGATAGACTGAGACTGCCATGAATGGCTGAAGGAGGAAGGCCAAATCTCAGAAATCGATGATTTATAAGTGTGATTAAATTTTTTAATGAAATGCCAGAAAACATAAGAAAGAAAGAGAAATTGAATAGATTTAAAATGAAACTGACTAAATATATAAAAGATAAGTTTTAATAAAAGAAAAGACTTTAATCTTGTTTATATTAGAGCATATATAAGGAGTGCTTATGTATCCACTATGTCAAGAATTAAATAAATAAATTTTCAATAGGTTACAAGAGACTAAACTTTCATTGAAGGTAAAATTCAAAAGCCTTACTTACCATACTATCAATAGTTTACTTTAATTCATCTTTATAAGTAATTAAAAATTTTGAATATGTAATATGGTTACTGTTGGCATAATTATCTTCGATAGCTAGTCCTTGCCTTTCTAATTGGTTTATTGAATACATTCATTCAACCGACGGATGCTCTCCCTGCTGACTTGAATCTTCTGAAAACTCGGCCGGCCAGCCTCCGAAACTGCAGCACAATCGATAATACGAAAAATACAATACAGAATGTTTTTACATATCACCGTCGTAAAATATATGACCGACTCCGAAAACATCTCTGAACAGAAGCAGTTTCGCTTTTGTTTTCTGTTTTAAATTTACATAAATGGAATGCACATATTCAAAATACAATTACGAGGCCTACCCATCGAAGTATAAAATATGTAAACACTTACAAATATATCAAATTTAAAATGTCCTTCACGATTGTGGGTCCTCGGGTGGCTGAAGAGTCCAGTCCTGAATCTACAAGTTTTGAGGTGTCTTGGGCATGGGAAGATACTCTGTTTACTCCTTATTTTTGGTATTCCGTTATGATGGATTATTGGATACCACTATATAGCATTGTCCTCCAGTTAGGCCTGTCTTCTGTAGCTCGTTTCCAAGATCGCTCTTAACTGATTGGTCTTTTAAAGGCTCGCTTTCAGGGAGTCTTTGAAGCGGTTTTTTTGGTTTTTACATGTCTCCTTTAGTAGTTTGATTTCAGGCATTCAGACTGCGTGCCTAACACATTGAAATTGTTGCTGAATAATTTACTGTCATCAATCTTTATAAATTAATATGATCTCTTTATATTATGTTCACAAATATTTCAAAGCAATAAATGTAAAGTAAAATAATAAAAAAGTTGAGTCCCCCTTCATAGCGAAGTCCGACTTCGTTAACACTTTTTTTTGTTAAAATATCTGTGAAAATTTCTTTAATTCAATAAATATTGTAGTACCCACTCTCAGTCCAAATTACTTCACAACACAAAATGTAAAATTCTAAATTCCATTTAAAAGCCTTTGAAAATTAATTAAGACATTTCTCCTTTTTTTGTTGGAGGAGAGATCCGAATGAATTAAGTCGCTTAAAATAAAATCCTGCAAATAACGAGGCGTCCATCTGAATTTAATTTTTGAGAGGTGTATATAATTACAATTGTACATCTTATAATTACAATGAAGAAAGACTATTTGAATTCTTTCTTTTGGCTTTTGACAGAATAGTCTGGATTAATCTTATAGAGTAATCTTGATATAATTTTTTGACCGTTTAAATAACGTGTATTGTTAAATAAAGGTATACAAACTGAGTCAGTTAAAAGTGCAATATCAAAGCTGGACACAATTTAGAAAAGTAGCATAACCATAATCACAATAGTGCGTTAAATTGAGTTTCTTGTTTTATCCAACAAGTGACCACTTTTTGATGCTTGGCGAAATATGGTGCTGGAAGCGAATTGTTAAAATCCCTTGGACCATAATACACGCGTGTTACGAACAAACGCAAAGTCCCACGTACAACATTTCCTGTGTGCCGTATTTAACGGAAATAAAAGAACACCTGCATGCCAAACATCTGACCAATTATTTCATATGTAAAAACACGTGTTCTTAAACATACGTCACGTCCGCCATGCCCTAGTAAATAGTAGCGCTGAGCTCAAAATGATTGAATATCTGGAAATATCGTGATCCATAAATAAGCGCCGTCTAGTAGATTTTGCCGAAACGTTTCACGCATTTAAGCGGAAATGCTGAGAATTTGACCCGAAAAACTTCGTTTTCATTCTCCTTGTGATGATATTAAATTTGATATGTATTAATTATATATACTAGAATATGTTTTTTACTCAAATGAAGTTTGAATAATACAATTTTTATTTATTTATTAATTTAATATATTGCGGTGCATGCGTATTGGCGTATTATTACGTGGTGATCACGGTTCCGAGTATCTTTCTGCGAGTGAATGTTTCTACAGATACCAATCCGACACTGAGCGTACTCCCCACGGAAGATCGACAGTTTCTAACTCCGTGTCCACCGCGTAAATTCCAATCGTAAGTACTCGTTTTTACCTTACATGCTTCCCTACACTCACACATTAACCGAGTAGACTTTGGAAGCAGCTATCTCCTCACACAGATCCTTCTAATACAACACAACAAGCAACATACAAGGAAACGAGGCGCTCACTTCAACAACTGTACTAATCTACCCAACTTCATACGAGAAACTTAGTCACTGAGCTCGAGTCAGTCAGTTACAAAGCAAAATGGAAAAGATTCAAGACTCAATAAAATTAATGTTATAATGCTATAATTACCCATGCTTCCGTATATTTCCATTAAATATAATAAAAAATATCTTCGTCTCTATGAGATATTTATTATTTGTATAATAACAGTGCTTTTGTGTCTTACTAATAATAATCAAAATAAGAAAATACTAGATTTTATATATAATGTGTTACAAAAAAATATATTTTACTGATAAATAATATTGTTGCTTTAAATAATGTTTTTAAAAAAATTATTCTAATATACTTGGAGACAAAAATGTGTAAATATAATAGTTAGGTTAACACAAATGACAAATTAGTTTAAATTTTGCTTTCCACCCACATCAAGCAACCACTTTTTTTATTTATTATTTTTGATTTAAAATCGTTAATCACTTTAGGGCCTTTAATGCCTGTCTAGTGGCAATTTGTTAAATATCCACGGTGCATAAAACAAGAAAGTTCATTGACCGAATTTGGTATTCATTTTTGGCACTGAAAAGTATCCTACAGTTATGCTCCTAGTTTCCATTGGATCGGATCGTGAAAGTAAAGTTAATTTTAACATAAGTTAATAATATTATTATCAGCCTTTATTAATTCGCCACTTGATGAAGCTCTTTTCGTAACTATGCCGTTATCTATATTTTTATATTTATATATTATATTTATATTTTTATAATAATTTCATCTACTTATCGAAACGTTCTCCTGATTATTTTTGTCTCGTGGATTTCTGATTCTAGAATATTCTTTACCAATTATTTACAGTGTAAGGCCATGCAAGAGAGTAGAGATTTTTCTGCAAATATCTGCACTGGTATAAAAGTATATCTAAACCGCCACCCATCTGGAAACATCCAGCGGCAACAACACCTACCCCTCTCCGCCCCCTCACCATACGACATTTATACGACACTTTTTACTTTCGACAAACATTTTTAATGTGTCTATATAATATGTAGCAAAAGTTATTACCATTTTATTATTCTTTTTTAATGGAATAGCAATAAAATACGGAAGCTCGGTTCTGGCTTGAGATAGGGCAATGGGAACAGACTTGTTTTTATGCTATTAGTCACCAGAAATCACCGCCCTACAGCTTTGTGTTGAATTATTATTTCCCAATATCCAGGCGTGACATAAAACGTTCACAACGTATTTTCTGCGAATGTATCCGGGTTGTCTAATTCTTATAACCTTGGTGTATTTTATTTTGTCTGTTTCCGATCTCTTAAATCCTTTTTTTCTTACATTCCTGCGCCATTAGTGATAAATAAGACATCTTTCTACCTGGTCGTCCAAAGCGTGACCTTCAAACCCGGATTTTAAGGGTATAGCTGTAAGCTAGAGTAGGGGATGAACTTAGAAGTTTTCCGTATTCAAATCCGTATATTAAAAAAAGTTTATTATTTTGTTAACAAATAGTGCTAACAAACCCAAGTAGATTAATAACATTGTTTCATTTATACCCATTGAATTGTACATCCTATAATCTCATGCACTAAACGTGCCGACGTAAATTCGTGCACGTCACCACATACGGTATGAACTATGACCGATGCAATATGAACGAATATCTCCATTCTTCAGTAACTCCATACTAAAGAAAACGTCTCCACAACATGCGGGAAATGAATTCGTTCATACTTTGGGCATGTTGCTAAAACAGATGGATATAGCCTGGAGAAATTGAAGATGGAGGGCAAGAGGTCTATCTTCAATAAAATGAACAGATAATATCAGAGACATAACCTCACTATACGTCGCACTTAACAAGGCCCAAGATCGCGCTATAGAAGCGAATAGACGTTCATCGTGAGCACATCGACCGAGAGTGACTATCAAGTGCTTGTTGGAAACTTAGACACTATCAAAACACCATCACATAGTGCCTTCAATCAGATGATACATAAGTCTTGGTTCAGGGTCACCCTCATGTGTATCCGATTCCAGTGTATCTCATTATCCGTTCTCTCTTGTGGCGAGTAGACAGCCATACCTGTGAGGCCAAGCTGCAAAGTAACACCGGTAACACAACTTTATCGCTAACCTACATAAAAAATAATACGTGAAGTAGAAGTAGAATACATCTCATATTTATTTTATTTAAATACTGTACTATAAAATAACATTACAAAAACACGGAATACGTCATTACATTTTTATAAAATATAAAGAATCTGGATAAATTGCTACAGTGATATTCCACAACTCCGTCTGCTGTCGATGTCATTCTTGAAGGTTCGATATTTATGGTGTGCAGCTGAATCTCACCAAATGAAACCGTCTTTAAACTCGAATGTATTAAACACGTGGAACATAACTATTGCAATTTTCTTCGACCGGTGGTGGCTGACTTGGCAGAGGAGATGAAAGATGGACCCCATCTGGTAACTGCCTGCAGTGCTGAGAAAAATAGAACGAGAACGTCGCTGTTTATGATCATATTTATAGGTTGATCTCGCGAGATGCACCAGGTGCATAAAATGGCTTATATATGTGAATAATTCAAGTCATAACTTTCCATCTATCCAGGTACACCAACATTTACCACGTTTATTTCAGAACTATTTCAAGTTGTCAATAGTTTAAATGATTCATATTTCCACATTAATTCATATATACAGTTATTGTGTCACATCATTCTTACTATTTACAAGCAGTGTTCTAAAGGGTGTTTTTTAGAGGTATAAAATTTTAAAATAAAACATAAAAATCGTGGTAATGGCCATGGTATTAGGTTTATTATATATTTTATATCCATCTCATAATTATGCTATGAGAGTAAAAAAGAATAAGCTCACCGTGAAGCCTAAAATGAAAACAAGCTTTGGTCAATTCTTCCACATGTTTCTGGCCCCCAAAGCCTATGACATTTTGCTGAGCAGTATGAAACAATTCTCGATGGACAAACTCAAACACCATCTCAAGAGCTGGTTATTGGGTGTTGCCAGAAAGAAAACAGAGCAAAAATTCATGGAAATCATCACATGAACAGAACATCATTTCTTTATATTCATTTTTCTGTTTCGCATAGTGTTTCCTTCGTGTACTGACGTCGTTCACAGCAACAGCTTCCGAGTCGAATTTAAACCTCAATCTTTGTAATAAGTTTGCCTCAATAAATTCAGTGCTAACAGTAAGTAGTTTAAACCCATAATACCTGTCCACCTGTTACATATACATACATCACTATACGCACTCCAAATAATCAGTGGCGGTTGATCTATGGACCAGCCAAATCCTCTCACCTGAAACCTTCTGATAGCTTCATCTGAGTCCAACAACAACACATGATGATGTTAAAAAAAATTCCTGCACGTTGGACTCCTCTTTAACACAATTTTTACAGAACGGAGACAGTCGTTCATTAAATTATTCACAATTTACTTAAACATATATTGACATTATTTGTTTTTGTAAATCAGAATAGAATATACAAATACACTTATTAGTTTGTGTGAGATGCAGTAGGCATCCATCTCTGATACATATAGCATTATCCTGGCTACTTTGCTAGACTACCATCTGTATTAAAAGCAAGATTTTTTGGTGATGCTGTAGTGTTTTTTAATTAAAATTTAAAAAAACAGTAAGATTCGACAGAGGTATAAAAAAAATAGAGACAATAAAAAAATGAAAATCAAAAGTAAATTATTAGGTGTATTGTATTGTAATTAAATTGGAATGTAAGTCAGCGAAGCTTCTGACTAATCTCTACCCAATCGAATCATATAGAGTCTATATTTGCGCAATCTTATTGAAAGTGAACGATTTTCAGTTAGTGTTAAGTGTGTTGTACAGTTTCGGAGTTAAAAACATGATAGAATGTCAATGTTGCTTTCGGAACTGGTGTGTAGATGTTCGTTGTCTTGTGTTGTGACCATGATTTATTATTAGGGGTAAGTTATTGTTGCGATATTATTTTATCTCTTTTTGCTTTTATGTTATTGATAGGTAAACAAAAACAAATTATTACAGGGGCCACACAATTGACACACGACCCTTAAAGACGTCCCTATGTAGATTCCTACTTTATCCAAAACACGTTAAATTTCATCCCCCGCTATATGAAGACCCAAACCTTTTGCCTATCTTTAATGTATTTTCTTACACACGACGGGGTGAGGCTCCCTGCCCCATAAATTAAGCAAAAAGAAATAAACTTTATCCCATTTGAAAAGTACCTTCGGAATGACGGGGTCGCGTGCTAAGGGTGGATAAAAAAACCCTTAAAAAACTAATACGTTTTCCATGTCGAAGATTTCCACCGTACGGAAATGTCTTACTAATATTTTTTTCGTTTAACTAGCAGTCAGTACCCGGCGTTGCTCGAGACTCGGATAATTTTTTTTTTCATTTGAAACAGTTATTTACGAAGGGGATATTAATTGAAATATTATCACTGTTCAAAGGTTTTCGATGAAACTTTATGATTAAATTGACTTAAAACACTGTTTTAGAAATTTTTAATAATAAGAATAACAATAAGAAAATAATAAACACCCAAAACACACTTAATTACTGTCAGCAAATGCTTTTAACTTTAGTTGTATTGTATTATTGATAATGAGAAGATGTTCTCGAAAATGTTCTAATGTTTAATATAATAAAATATAGTGGAATAAAATAGAATTTCAACTCAATTTACAAAATAATGAAATGCTATGTTTTGCTTACATTATAAAAATTTATTAGCTAGTTTTAAGATTTGGAAATATTTTAAAGTAAATCGTTCCGACTCAACCCGACTCAAAAGATTATTTTACTAGATAACATATTTTAATTACTCAGTGTCGGGAATTAAACCTTTAAAACAGTCAGTCAAAGCTAGAGCGTCTCATTACCCGTGTCTCTGATCTCAGAATCTCTGAAACAGGGATTAGACTTACGTGAGATTCTATTGAGACAACTACCTGCGTAGTCCACGATGCACACATTAAGTGTCATAGATTCGCCATCTCGTGCCTCATTTAACGCTCGTTGTACGTCAAATGTCAGATACCAGTTCATTAGCGTTTGAAATGTAATGTCTTCTGTTTGTCAAACTTTATAGAGCACATACCTGTAAGTATCTACGGTTCTAGATGACGCTTGTACACATACCTCGCTGTTATATCAAATATACATGTACACGGGTTGGTCTTGCAAATCTCAATTACTATATTATTATTATTATTCAGAACATAGGTCTGTGATATTTTAAATACTAATTAAATGTATTAATTAGAAAGATATACATATAAAATCAAAAAAAAAAGTACTGTTGCTGTAGCATAGTTATTCCCGGGTTTGGAAGGAAATTCAGGTTCGAATCCCGGTAGCGCAACAACAATAGTTTTCGTTAAAATTGATTTTATATGGATATCTTTCTAATTAATACGTTTAATATGTTTTTTTATACATTGTTTTATATTGCTTGTGTTCCAGTTCATTTTTACTACATCAAGATACTCTCCAGTACGTAGTATCGAAATTAACCTGAAAATGCTGAACGAACCCTCCCGCCTTCTTTTTCTCGTAGCGTCACACTTTAAAACAAACATGGCCACCAAATATCATTACTGGAACAAATTCGTTTGTCCCTTTATTTAATTCCTTTGGCATTTCGCACCACTTCAAAATGAAACGAGAAAACATTTCGAATCCTACGCGCGAAAACAAAAAGCTTCGACGAGTTTCTCCCGCCGAGCAGCACAATACAGCGCGTCGTCAGTGCAGCCAACCGCGAAATAATCCCCGCTGAGGTACTCGGTATATCCGTGCATCTACGAACACAATACCCACTCGAGTTGGGTAAAAGATGCGGTAACTGTTTTTACTTTCGTATCGTTGAACAAAGGGATGAATTTGAACTTGTAAAATACAAGATATGGGGAAAAGCCTGTCATGAAAAGGACTATGATTAGAGAGAGGCCTATGATGAAAGAAAATAAGCATTACGATGAAAAAAAAACGTAGATTCCGCGCCAATATGAGATCTAGAAAACGAAATTGCGCGATCTTGTAAGGAAGAAAGGAAGTAAGGAAGAAAATAAGGGGACCTAGAATAATGGATAAGGATTGAAGATGGGAGGGAGTCCAGTCGAAGGACCAGTGGATCTCGGGCAATCGGGAATCTAAAGGACTGCTCGCTTTACCTCGTGTATGACGCATCCGTTACTCCCTCAGTCGCAGCCACACAAACAGTATTTCAAATGAAGACGGCGAAATCACTCACTTCATCCGCGGCTCACACAATAATCACTGTGTACAAATCACAGGATCACAATACAATGCTGACGCACCAGAGTTGAACAAAATCCACAGCGCCAATGCAATTGCGGTGTCGCGACCGAACAAGTATCGCGTCGCGTTAACGTCTGCTGACGTCAAGGTCACTATTCACACTAAATACAAGCAGTAGGGAAAAAGGATGGGAGGGAATTTGAACGTGGAAAGGTGTCAATAATATAGGTCGCGACTAATTCTCAAGTAGCGCTACAAATATGTTCGATGAATACAGAATAAATACCATACGTAATATGCACATTTAACAATGTATTGATGCCGCTCAGCGTTTTATTTGGTTAGTGGGCGGGGTGTTGTCGTATGAAATTAGTTAAAAACATGTACGGAATGTTTAAATTTTGTAAATTAGAAAAATTATTATTTATGTTTATTTTTTTAATGTATTAGTTGTATTTTTGTGTTTCTATATTATTACCAAACTTCGTCTTAGTCGAATGCATTCGTTGGTTTTTCCATTATTATAAATATATAACTAAGCATATATTATTATAAAAGCCGTATGTTAAAAATAAGTATTCCTTAAAGCATTTTATGTTCAAATGAACCATTTTTTTCTCTGTACATAAATATACTTATCCCTATTTCTATCATATATACACGGCAGCGGAAAACATAAAATATATAAAAAGACGGTGTACATGAACATTTGAGGTCTGTGTGCGTTGTATGTTCTATTCCTACGAGTTTTCCAGCACCATGTATTTACTTAATTAAAATTGTATGTACTTAATTTTAAAAAAAAGTGTTACGTGTTTTTGAAACAGGCTTTTATACAATACAAATACAGGGTGTCCAGCGGAAAAATTTCAAGATTAAATTGTATGCGAGAGGGGTATTGTTCGACGCCCGTGATTTGCTGATGATACATAATGGAAATACAGTCTATATTATGTACGTAAAAACAATAATATTTAACGTGCGTTGGAAATGTTCATTCAAACACGTTTTTGGTCCGGAGTGAGCAAACGCGCCACCCAACGTTTGGCCAGCTTTTTCATCCCTAAATCTTGATTCAATATGTGACAAACACGCCCTTTGGAGAGATAGCAGACTCTATGAACACGTCCAAAGGACGTGTTCATAGCGTCTGCTATCTCTCTAACCTTAATTCGACGGTCGTCCAGCAACATTTGGTGAACATGAGCTTTGTTATCGTCAGTGGTTGCAGTTTTTAGCCGTCTCAATCTGATACGGCCTGGTAGCCCAATCTGGTACGGCCACGTTCAAATTCAGCTTCCCCAAAATTTCCCCATAGTAAATGATGTTGCAGTGTCCAAATCGTCTTTAATTTGTGTAGGCGTATTGCCTTTCAAAAACAAATAATTAATGAGAGCTCGATACTCGATTTTTTCCATTTTCACAAAAACACTCACATCGATGCACTCAAACGATTGTCATTCAACAACTGCGCGTCCAAAATGGCTGAAATTTTGGTGAGTACTTATCAAAACATGTGCAAACATGTTCTTCAACTTTTGTTGACGAGTGCTGCCATCTTCACGTTGAGGTCGGAAATTTTTCAGGCAGCCTGAAGTAAGGCGCAAAACGCAGAATCTCTGGGATATGGTATGTTGACGGGGACTACGAAAGCCGAAATGGCAAAAAGCAAGCAAAAAAAGATATGGTTTCGAGTCGAAAATCTCTTAAATCATTCCTGGACACGTACCATAAACATCGACCCTGGAATAACTCCACAACTCCCTACCATTATAGGGGTATTTTATTTTACATCCTCTCATTTATTCTTCTTGGCTTATCTCCTTCCGTAGCAGTCCCTGGACCGCAATTTCAATCAGTTCGTTCAAGGACCCTGAAATTCCCAAGATGTATGAATTCTCTGAACCATTCGGAACGGTCCCATAAAACGTGTGGGAAGAAAATACCATTTCATTTTCCGTAATGAAATTGTTATCTTTTGACAGTAAATCGTTTCCCATAATTTAATCAGTTTGATGCGAACATTTCTTGAACGAATTTTCTGATTTTTTTATACATTTTTCAAAATACTCGGTACGGCGTTACGGCCCACGTCCACGGAATGAGACAAGATGAGATAAATCTCAGTACCGTATAGACTTGATTTCGATCTGGAGATAAATTCAGAAATCAGTTTGAGATTGGCAGAAAGACTCGTGCACACAAACATCTCCTCACTTCTGGGAAGGATCTGAAGATTTATCAGTACTGAGTATTGTAAAATAGTTTACAACTCTGTTATTATTTCTCACATTAACTGCTGCAGTAGCATTTTGTTTTTGGCTAATGAAGAAAAAATGGAACAATTATCAGTGTTGCAAAGTAAAACTATGAGAATAACACTCAGAAAAATAGATATACTCGGATCAGTGCAATGCTGGACGATCTGAATATGATGACCTTTAAACAGAAGATATATTTTAATACAATGGTATTTATTTACAAAATCGTCAATAAGAAAATATCACCGGAATTTACACGAAAAATCAACATGAGCACGAGCATCATACAAGAGGAAGTGATAGACCGAGATTACCATTCAGGAAGAAGGCCATATCTTATAAATCGATGTTGTATAGTGCGATAAAATTTTTTAATGAAATACCAGAAGGAGGAGAAATTGAATAGATTTAAAATGAAACTGACCAAATATGTAAAAGATAAATTTTAGTAAATGAAAATACTTTGATCTTGTTTATATTAGAGCATATATAAGAGAGCTTATATATGCACTGCGTTAGAATGAAATAAATAAATAAAAAATAATCGTAGCTAACTAAAGCTATTTAAAATAATAACACTGTATACTTTAAATACTAAATTAATGTATTAATTACAAATAATTAATATATTTATAATTAATACATTAATTTAGTATTTAAAATATCACAGACCGTCTGTTCTGAATAATTACAACTTCACAATAAGTGTTTTCCTTAATACTGTATACTTTCACTAATTTATTATTTATTTTAATATTTTCTATGCTGACGCATCATCTTCAGTAATGTCACTAATACTAAACATTAGACTAAAGGACTACGTGCTACTTAGACGATGAGGAGTGGAGTGGGGGGGGGGGATTAAAGTTGGGCGGGTGTACGGGCGTGGTCAACAAGCGCAGGATAGGATATATTTATGACATTTTTGTTACATTTAATCGTTAAGTTTTCCAAAATATCTAGTTTCTTTCCTTTTAAGGAACGGTGTTATTATTTTTACACAAGAAAATTTCGAAAAATTACTACAATCTCTTTCTACCTACACCTCTGCTACAGCAATTTTTAAAATAATATTGTTACAAATTTCGAATTGATTTTCTTTATTTTTGAGTTAATAAAATGTTTTGTACGTTCAATGTTTGACGATGAATGTTTATTAGATTGAGAGAGCTTCTATTCCGAAATTGTAACTTTTTTGTGGTTGCTCTGTGTCTGCGGTTTTATTTCAACCATCAATTATGTCCCTAACTTGGTACAATACAATTAATTGCTAAGGAGCGTGTTAGAATTAGTTCGTCAAGTTTTCTTGTTGAACGCCCAAGGAATAATAATACTATAAATGTATTCAATACGAGAATAAAAGATCAGAACAGAAAATTATGGCAAATCGGCTAGTCTCGACTAAATGCTCCCCATTTTGCTTCGAATTTCGTCTTCCTCGTTATCTATAAGACCACAACACAATGTAGTCTACGAACAACACAAAAATAGAGATGATCTTTTAGGGTAAAACCCTTCCTTTTAGGGTAAAACTATTCCTTTTAAGGTAAAACACATACTCTGCGGTGGTGAATCAGATTTGACCCGAGTGCTTGTAAAAATGTGAATTACGCTACAGATATTCGTTTAATGCTGTTTTCCTTCTAGGTAATCTTTTATTAAATATTTCCAAATAATTTGAGTTACAAATAAATGTTATCATCCGAGATTCAAATGAGTTATTGATAAAAATGTGAAAAAACGGTCAAAAAACTCAGCGCTTACACCGAAATATATATTGTCAACATTTTGAGTGGGTAGACAAAGAATACCAGGTATATGTCCATGTATTTTTTTTGACTTATATTCGTAATATAACTATTTGAGGGGCGTTGCGCCTACCTGTACGTTTTATGACACTACCTGTTCGGGTTCCGACGAGAAGATTACATGGTCAGTGGATGTTTGTATTTTGGCTGTGTAGGGCGTCTGTTGATGCGTGAGAATATGTACATTATTCGGAATATTTTTTAATTTATTACAGCACATCATGCCATTTCATTAAATCATATTTAAAATATAATATCTATAAAAAATCTCCCACAAAACGGTTGAAAAACTGAAAACTTGAGGTGTTTTGTTTTGACTCACCGAACAGTAAGTGTCAATAGATAATACCAGAACTAGAGCCTAGAATACCCGAAGGCAACTGAACACATGAGGATACGCCAGTATTTTTGAAACTAAAACGGTATTTTTGAAAGTTATTTTTTATTATTTCCTATAATATTTTATTTTTCTCTGTTACTCCTGAGTTTTTCTCACTTTTATAGTGAACCGAGAACCCTCTGGAAAGCTGAAATACTAAAAGGATTATTTGGTTATCACGACAGTTCTGAATATTCTATGTAGTTTTCTGGGCTAATCTGCCGTGTATATCTGACCTTATTGACAGACGTTTCGAATCCGATATTTCAAAGCCATAGGAGTCGAAGAGTCCATAGTTGGAACTAACGCATAACAATGCGCTACCATTTTCACGCAATACCTGTTTTCGACACGGTATTGCAAACCAGTACCTAAAAATGACATACTTTACTTTCGACACGGTACTGCAAACCAGTTCTTAATCACAACACTAACGATGGATCCTGCAATGGGTTCCAAAACATCGGTCAGAAAAGTTAGATGTACAAGGTAGATTAGCCCAGAAAACTATACACTGAAATGCTCTCGCATTTGTGACTATAAATCCTTTAAAACCTCTCCTTCATCAATTCAAAGACCTATAGTGATGCCTCCATCACACGCTGAATGCTCCTAGCGGCATGAGCACATGTAAAAAGAGACGTGCACATCCTCGCGTGTATCTACGCACTTTGCCTGCCTCATTATCTCCCTGGCTCCTGAGTCGTCAGCAGCTCACGTGATCCACTCCGCGTAATTTGTGCATCTGCTATTATTTAGTCTCAACTATTGTAACTGGGCTCTGATAATTTAAATGTACCCAAATCGTGAATACCTGATGCCGCACCGACTTTTATACTTAACTCAGGTACATGTCCACGCAACACACACAACACTGAGGAGGGTCCCCTTTGCACCTATACGTTCTAACACAGTAATATAATCTACATCTACTTCCATATTACACGCTGAAGGCTCTATGTATAACTTAGTCCGTTTTTGTTAAAGCGTTACCAAAGACAATAATTTTTAACCAAGGCACTGTCAACTGACACCATGAGGCGGACATAGAATGGCATCTAGTACCGCGTAGCAGAAACGCGGTAACCACGCCGCATACCACCGAACAGACGAGCTTGGTCAAACCACCGAGAGAGGTGGTTCACGCAGCTTCGCATTACGGCCGGTAGAGTTTAGTCCCGGCGTCGACGTGAAGCCAGGAACCCGACAATCCTCTCTCGTGACTGGTCCAGAAAGCATCTTTCAAAAGTGTATTTTAATATTTTAGTAAAATACTTTGTGTAAAATAATAAACATCTCGACAAGACTCCAGGTATGTTAAAAGCCTTTTGAATAAGTGAGTCTATTAAACGAATTAAGACTGATCCACTTTAGCCAACAGAGATCTCCGTAAAATAGTAATTACCCACAATGATCAGTCCAAAACCACTTTCCTGGAAGGAAATCTTCCGTCTCTCCTCCGGCACATTTCATCTTAATGAATTCCTATTTGTCAGAAATTACCAGGACAGCGCGGACACGTCCCAAAGAGTCCTCCCTGAGAAGTAAACTTCATTAAAGCCTCCCCTTCCCTACTTTTACGAGGGTGTCGTGCCGCCTTAAAAATAACGGCCCTACATCTCAGACCTGAGACGTCCAATAAACTTTATCAGTCTATTGATAAAAAATATAATTAAACTGTCATCGGAAGAGGATGTCGTAACGTCGCTTGATCGGCAAATATAATTAAGATGTCAATATAACGGACGGGAAATTTGGTTCATGACATACACTAATTTTTGATGAGTAAGTAAACATCTTAGCTCATCTCCCCCTATCCCTTCTCAGGCCCAAAATTCAAACTAGAGTAATCTCAGAACAATTACATTTTGACAATTCACATAATTCACAATTCATAAAATAAACACGTAGGTTACATATATCTGTCGAACAGATGAAGGGGTGGGAAAATAAGGATCTGTAGTGGAGATCTCACACTTTTAAAAGAAGTGTTGGCCATCTTCAAGCTCGATGGAGCGACAACATCAGATGGGTGACAAGAGTTGAAGGCAGAGGAGAATTGGCGATTTTTGAATGAACAAGACATTTAGAAGACTAGAAACATTTATGTAACAGTAAAAGTATTTCCTCTACGAAAATTACATTTTTGTTTAAATAAAACGTATTTTGTACATTAATGCATAATTATATTGTCAGCGTTTAAATTTTCATTATAATCGAGTCATATTTTTAATAAAAAGTCTCGGAGCTATTTGATTGCGTAAGCGGTATCAAAGTGATCACGTGGATGATACCAAAATGAAAATATTGGTAAAATTTGCGTTAGTTCATGTCTATTTATTTGATACATATATGTATTTTTTCACCTGGGATTCTCTATTCCTCCTATCACGTTCAATTTACGACAATTGTTAATTGAAGATATTGTTGAAGTTTGTAGCGTTAACTTTGTGGTTAGACAAAATTAAAAATTGTATCTATATTTAACTTAGTATGAACTACTACTCAGTTATTATTGAGTAAGTCAATCGGTTTCGATACTAACATATCTTCGTCAGGACTGGCGTAGATGCGTTAGTAATTATTGAAACTGGATATATTCGTGTATATTATGAACCATATCTTGTTAATCTGGTTCGTATATTGTGTTATACATTTATTGCAAAGAGTCCAAAGGTCTGATTAAAACCTAACGTGACGTTTCTATAGGATAGTATGGTAAGTCGAGTATCCCCCGCATCCGATGCCCTTTGACTCTGATCCTTCAAATATCCTTTATGGGTATTCGACACTGTGAAGACAAATATGGGTGGTTAGTAATATACTGTATATTTTGTAGTGATTAATGTTAATATAGTCGAATAGCTCTAATATTTTATCCACCACTCTCATTTCCGTGTTAAAGTCCGTAGAATGTTTTGTGTATATGTGAATATGACAGGCGTCACGTTACGAGAAAGAAACCACGTACTGTATTCAAACTTTACAAATGTAGAAGTAAATCTGAACAATGAGTTACTACGCGAATTGTTATCGCAGGCGGTCTCTGAAGTTGTTGACTGGAAACTGGCGATAACTCATGAGACGGCCTTCTCTAAAATATCATTATAATTACATAACTTAAAGTTTTATTGAATTATATATCTCCGTTCTTGGTTTATTTGTCAAAATGAATGCCATCAAATTTCACAATGTATAACAAAGCCTAATCTAAACTTGCCAATCCAAATAAAGTTCGGCGCCCGCGGGCTTGATAACCTCACTAAAGGTTAATCGTAGCCCCATTTATATGATTTCAAAATACACATTTAATGCCTGAAGGTTTTACAACAGAAACCAAATACGCAGGCAATATTTAATGAAAATTAAACTGTGATGACGTATTTTTTTGTTATCCTTTAGATAAATGAAGATTAAGAAGTTGACGTTTGTGGGGAAAAATACTTATCATTTTTTTCAAAATCATAGCTTGAGTAGTTTGTTGGTGTAGCGGTCAAGACGTTGGCTTAGTGATCAAGCGGTCGGGGGTTCGCGTCTCGTTCCAGGACACCAGCAAGTTAGTCCTATTTTCATAGCACAAGCATTTAGCTTAGTTTGAAAATAGTAAGAATATTGATGTGACATGTATTCCGCGTACGCATCTCTATTTAAAAAATAATAATAATAATAATAATAAAAAAATACATACAATTTTAAATACAGGCCAAGTGTCCTACTTTTGGACAAAACTTTATTTTTCAACTATAGATTTTTTTTATCCGATAAATAGAAAATAATATTGCCAAACTATTTTCTCTTACTTATTGAGATGACATTTGTGTACGTATTTTATATTTTTAGTATAGTTAGTTTTACACCGTTTAAAAGTTATAAGGACTTTACTAAAAAACTGTATTTTTATCCAAAAGTACGACAGGTGCGCGTATCTTTGGACAGGGATGAACCTACCTTTGGACACTAATTCATTTATGCGTATAATATTATGTAAGAGTAAGATTTGAGCTACAAATATGCATTGAATGTTTTTAAAAATGTTTAATATATTTTTTTATAATCTTCTGAATGACATGGAATAACAGTAATTAATCAGAGATATAACGAGAGAGCTTGATAAAAAATATGATGTAACTAAACTTCTTAGTTGCGTTTGTTTTATAAATAAATATTGTACAGCTCTTCTGGATCCACAGAATCATTTGTATCGGATTCTTCTGATAGAATAAAATAATTTTGACATGAGAAATTATATAATTTATTTGTATCGTTTCGGTAGGCACCCTACATGAAAATTATTCTTGCATGCTTCACAGGTGAGTGAATTTTCTCCATTGACCAATCGCTTGCATATATTATATAACATGTTACAACTATTTTATCCATAAGGATCTTCTTTTTTTAGACTTTTTTTCATTTTTTGTAAAATTTTTCATAATCTCATTTTTTTTCCAGAGCGTCTGTAAGTAATCTTGATTTTCCTTTCTTCCTATCTCCATGATTTTTTGCTTTCCTTCATAATTTCAGTATTAGTTGGTTCCACATTTAGAATATCTTTGACCAGTGAGTTGCACTTATTTCAGCTTTGCCTGAAGTAGCATACTTTTTTACATAGTTAAACAGAACTTAGTAAGTTTCCATTTTACAACACTCGTGCAAAAACTTTTGCCTTGGATAACCTCTTTAACAACTTTTTTCAAGTCATTATTATTAACATTAATATTAACATTATCTCTCTTACGTTCCAATTTACTTTTCGGCACTATTAAAAAAAAGGGTTTTATTAGCCACAAACCTCTTGACAAATACACTCCACTGTATACCTTTGTCCTTTGTGTTTGTTTGTAAAGTTGTCCAAAGGTACAACCGAGCACACAAAATTAAAAGATTATTAATCGTATAAATTTGAGGTTAGAAATATATAAAAGTAACAATTCAATCAAATAAACTTATTCTTGGTTTACTAATATTAACTAAAATAAGATAATATGTAAATAATCATTAAAAATACTTCATCAAAATAGGTAAAAAAAACTTACTATTCGTACAATTTTTTTCAAATTTGTAAAACAAAAACGCTATTGACAAAATGAAAGATTTGACACAATAGTGTTGCTAGCTGACGAAAATAGAATACCCGTATATTTTATATTGAATATTAACGTTGCCAGACATATTACTGTTGTTCAAAGGTAGGGTATTTACCCTACAGATTATTAACTGGTCGTTAATGATCCAGATAGTCCTAGTATAACATCATCATCATCATCATCCAAGTCGGTCCATGACTGAGGATCGTGATCTCCATGAACTCCTGCCCTAACGACTTTCTCCTCTACTTTTCGCAGATCTTAAGACTATCACCAGAGAAATATCTATTGCATTTTCCGCTTGATCGATCCAACGATGGCGGATCTTCTTTTTCCTCTTCGTCCTTCGACATGACCCGCCACAACAAGCTTCACCTAGCTATCTTTCCCATCTCACAAGATGCCCAATAAATTTGTTGAGTTCGTTCAGGCAAATGGTTAAAATTTAAAACGATTAGGATGATAACATGTTACAAGATAGGTTTTTGTGGTTAAGATATTACGTATATAAAAAAAAATTATGTATAATATTTCAAATTGGAAATTGAAGAGAATAAACAATATATTTTAAACAAAAGTGAACAGAAGTACAAAAGTGAGTGAGTTTTCAACGAAGCCCAATCCCGTGACAGATGATTTATATCCCCCACTTAAGGTTACAGTATACCGTAACTCTTGAGGCAAAAACTGACAATGGCGCATGTTACCGTTGCATGGGTAACACGTGCCATTGTCAAGGCTTTAAATTATGGTACAGATGTAAATCTCCCATCATGCCGAAACTTCAATCTAGGTTTCCCCAAAGCTGTAGGTGTTCTTTATTTTAATATTTAAATATGTTTCTATGTTGTTTTCAAATGAAATAAAATATGTATATATATATATAAGACAAGTTTTATTCGAGTCACAAAATATATTCACGAGTTGAGAAGTTCAGAATAATGTATTCGGTCATTAATTCATAACGATTCTGAAATGTCAAATTTTGATCTTTTATTTTGTAAAACTCAACAACTGTATGAGTGAGCGATTATTTGAGTAACATAATTTGTATTTCGTGGAAGAGGCAAAAAAATATATAAAAACACAATAAATCTAAAAATTATTGACGATAATATTGGTACTCAATTAAATTATTATTTTTTGATGAGATCATTATTTATATTATTACGAGTATGTACGTATTTTTAGACTAAGAGTAGATAATTTCTGTAGATGGTTTAAATGTATTATGAAACATAAGTGAATTCGAACTGTAAATCCGGATCGATTGGATTAAAATTGAACGAATTGCGCAATTGCCGAGTCACGCGTCCCGCGTAATGGAATACGGCAGTCGTAAATCGGAATCACCGCAAGGTATGGGAGGGAAGTAGGGAAACGTAGTACAGGATGAGGTCCATAAGGGGATAGAAGTTCTAGTCGAAGGAACCGAGATTCGGAAGAACTCCTTGCCTTACCTTGCATATGAGACCACCGTTATCTCTGCAGTATACGCCAAATTCACACAATTGGCACGCGGATAAGCCGATCTCCGTTCTACAAGTTCATTCACGGCACACAAACAATAAGTGATCAAAACACAATATCACAAAATACAGTGCTGGTGCACTGAAGCTGAAAATTCCACACCGCGAATGCTATCGCGATGTCGTGATCGATCAAGTATCGGTCAATTCGACGTCTGCTGGTGTCAAGGTAACATTTTATACTAACAAGACGATGCGAAATTATGTCAATAACTACGGTTGTGGCTGATACAGAAAGGCGCGCCAAAAGTGTGTTTTCGAATTCGGAACAATGAGAATATGGACTTTGTTTCCTTTTGAAAATTCTCTTAAAATACCTACATTTATTTTGGATACATAATGAAAGAGACCTAGCCGTCTACAGTCTAACAATGCTTAAAATGCTAATGTTTAATGTATCCAGGTGTCCCAAAAAAATATATACACTATTTAGCAGGTAATAACTTTCTGATTTTTTTTTTCTTTTCGGGGTGTAATTATTTGGAAATAATGATTGGACTAAGATCAACTTTTGAAAAAAGAAAAATTATTTAAAAATGCTATTGAACGTATGAAAATGTAGTAGACGTAGAGTTTATAAATTAGAGTTTCAGGCAGATCCACCTACGCGACTTACAATTAATCGGATAAAAGATTAGTTTGAAATGAAAGCAACTGTTCAGGATGTTCATAGACAACGTTCCGGAAGACCAAGAACATCAACGAGCTTCACCAGCCAAGAAATAGTACTGGAAAGTTATTGTGAAACTTCCAAAAAATCTGTAAGACAAACAAAATTGGCATCAGCAAATCAAGTGTCCAATGGAAAAGCTACATTCCAACAATGGTTACATGCTATCAATGACGATGATCCTAACAGGGCAGAAGATAAAATTATTATTAAATATAAAAGGATTTTAAAATAATCAACCCATTAAATATTTTAATTACTCGAGCCATCGTCATGTACCGTCGCTTTTCATCCCTAATGGAGTTTTTACATATGCGTACGGAAAAGGCATTTTTTGCGAGACCTCACCCATCCCTCGGGGTTCTCCGTCTTGCGGAGCGCCAGAACCTTTTATAAAATCAACATGAAAGAAAACTATTAAGGTTGTTGATAAAAAAAAAAAAAACTAACATTAAAAATCCTTTCGCATTTACGAGGGCTACGAGTAAAAAAGTACATTTCGACAGGTCAAAAGAATACCGCATTTGTCGCACAAAAGAAATAAAATGTATTTAGATCTTGTTATGTGATATCGTTTGTTTTTTTAACAATAGGACCCACAATAATAACGGTTGATTAAATATATAAACATATTAAATGGATCAACTAGAAAGATATACAGATAAAATCTATTTATCGAATACATATCGAGATATGAGATTTACCGCAATATAAAATTGATTGTTTTTCAAAATGGATGAAATAATAAGTTTATCAATTGAAAAGATTACAGAACATATGTTCAAAATTTGTCGAAAATGTATTCGATTACTGTAGCGAAATAGAAAGAGATCCAGGTTCGAATCACGGTAGCAACTAAATATTTTTTCGATAAATAGATTTTTTCTATAAATCATTTCAGTAGATTCATTTCATTTGTATTAAAATACCACAAAACTATGTTTTGAAAATGCGATTTCACAACAAAAATGTGTTCTCTTTAAAAAATATGCATATACAGGGTGGCCCAAAAAAAGTGAGAACTTTACTAATTTACTTACTTACCTATATTACGTTTTATTTCGACAATTTCCTGTCGCCATCTTTGATTATTAATTTTCCCATTGTTTATAATTGGCTTTAACAAATTGTTGCCATGAATGACAAAAATCATTCTGATCAAAAATTTGCCAATTGAAAAACGTCGGGGCGCTAAGAAAATGATCAAAGAGTTTCAAAACAAAGCCTGGAGTATAGCTAGACACTACAGCATTACTGAACATTACAGAAGGACGGAGCTCCATCTTACACAGCCAGAAATACAATCAACTTTCTTCGTCGCGAGAATATTAATTTCATCGAGCCAGGTACGTGGCCACCGAACAACCCAGATTTAAACTCAGTAGATTATGCAATATGGGGTGTTTTGATGATTTCTGATTAGCTAAATATTTTGCAAAAAAATGACATTAAGAATTATAATTAATTATATTATGTTTTGAAATCACTCGTGTGTTACGCGATATTCTCACTTTTTTTGGGCCACTCTGTATAAACAGTTAGATACGTATAGCCATAGTAAGATGCATTTGTGTATAACCCTGTGTACTACAGGCCAACATGGACCAGTGTTCAATTTTAATAATGCCAGTCTATTCAATAAGATAAACAAATATCAATAAGTTGTTTAGATACTTAAATTAAATAATAATAATAATACATTTATTAGGTTCACTTTTTACATGTGTTATGTACTTACATTGATAAATAATGTCTAACGGTCTGACGTATTACTCTTCCAAATTAATATTCAATAAGTATACATTTTCACCTAGTTAATTACTGTGAGTGTTGCGTCATATTTCAAACATCAGACAAATGTACCGAGGGTATGCATATAAAATTTGGCAAAGTGAATACAACATATCAGTAAGAAAGTAAGACACATATTTGGGTACCCTGCCTGCTACACTAGTAATTTACTGTATTATAGCAGACAGTGTTCCTCCAGTATAACAGTAAGCAAAGCGCAATGACCAATGTACAAAAAATATATATGTAAACAGTTAATCAAGAGATGCAATTAGGTAATTCAACATACTATTGTAGCAGTTTTATTCTCAGGTTTTGACCTTTAAAAGTTCTTGGGCGTAATTTCTCCCCATTTCGTGGAGCCAGAACTGCACTTTTCGTGAAATATATGCAAGACTATGTCTGCAATCTTTCACTTTTGCATTTATACCGTTATATATTTTTGGTGCTAGAAATAATGAAATCTTTGTGCAAAAGTTTTGTTTAGTTTTGCACAAGATAGTGACAGTTAGCCTGTGTCCTTGTTAAGTGAGGGTGCGTAATTTGCTGGTAACATTGCTTATGCCAGTAAAAGTGTTTTAGTATACCAAGAATACACATTTGGCGGATGTCTAGGACGTGACATTCTTCGAAGAGTTCATTTGAAAGGGTTTCTTATGAATATACGTCGGTTTAGTTTGGGTGGCAAACGGTGGGTGCACTTGCGAAGATTTGTGAGGGACTCGTGAGTGTCTCGGTCAGATGGTCAGTAGCTCATCGATTAATGTATGATGCACGGTGGCTGTTTGGTGTCGTATAATGTTGCCAGGCCACGTACTTAATACAGTCGGGTCACCTATTTTTAAACAGCCAACCAGAGTTTTTATCGTTCTTATTATATTGCAGCGCTAGTTTATATGATAAATGTGCGTGCGTCACTTTGTTTACGTGGCGTATTGAACTGTTATTTTTAAATTACTGTTATTTTAGAAAAACGTCTGATTTCGAGTGAAAGTTCGTTAAATCTAAAGTCAAATGAACCACAGAGAGAAAAGCTTAATTTATAGGATTTTGGTTAGACAGTGAAAAGATGAAATCGGTCACCTTTGAATGTTTTTTAATGAGGTGAACGTGAATTTGTTCAAAATGTGCAATAATTTCAGAGATAATGCGTTCAAAGTTGGGATTATTGAAAAACGCTCGAATTACCGTGTGACGTCATATCTCTCGTACGTGCGAGAGATGTAACGTCACTACATCAATATACGCCCGCTGAAGTATAAAGTACCGACTTGTCGACTCTGAAGATGTGACAGTATAAACAGATCATCTTTAAAACACGCAACTTTGAACATCTGTAACTCTGCTACATTTCACGACATCGAAAATATTACTTTTGTTTCGTGAATTAGATTTTTCGACTTCCGTTACCTTATTATTTGTTTCTTTGTACGGAGCGGATTTATGGAATTAATCTAATCTAAGATTAGCTGGTCATGGGACGACGACACCTAGCCAATTCAAAGCCATATCGTTTTTAGAATAAACACGTACATCATTGTCACAATAATTAACCTGCCTGTAAGTCAAGTGGGATACCCTAATATTTGAACACGAATTACAAATTCCATAACTCTCTAAATATAATAGACCAACTAAAATTTACTGGTTACATTAAAGTTTATTATCTTCTGAATATTTGTTCAGTTATCTGATATGCGCATTACGCCATAGATGCTATCATTTCAACCCTAACTACGTGCAAGCTGTGCACAAAATACGTTTTGTGCATTTTACGTTTTATAATGTCTGAATGGAATCGTTCGACAAAACCATTTAGTTTTATATCGAGCAGTTTGTATTTAAATCACGTTCCAACCAAATCGGATAATAAGAATTGTAATTAAACTCTATTTCAGAAAATTTTTCAAAAAAATATTCAGTGTCACAAAATATGCAACCTGTAAATAAAATTGTTTGAAAAAATGCGTTTTTGTTTATAAAAAATGTATTTAGTACCTACCACAAGCTAAACGATCCCTCTGCCATTATCTCCTTAGTCAAGCCCTCATCTTGTCAAATTGGGATCTTTTTATTTTTTAATGCTACGAGAGCTAAAAAGAATAGGCTCACCGTTAAGCCTAAAATGAAACAAGTCTCGGTTAATCCTTCCATATGTTTCTGGCCCCCCAAAGCCTATAACATTTTGCCGAGCAGTATGAAACAATTCTCGATAGACAAACTCAAACATCATCTCAGGAGCTGGTTATTGGGTGTTGGCAGAAAGGAAACATTGAAATGATGACATGAACAGAACATCATTTCTTTATATTCATTTTTCTGTTTTACATAGTGTTTCAATCATGGGATAGCGAGAGGATTTCACTTATTTATTATGCTATATAACCCTGTTTCCTTCATTCCTTATAATTTTGGTTTAGATAAAAAATAATAACAGTAATATTAATATTAATAATGGTTTTCATATTTGTACGATAGACAACGGATGAACCTGGTTCCTTTAGTACATACTTTGGTCTAGTTAAGGAGACAGTGAACATCTCCCACATTATAAAGCTTGTTCGGCTTTTTTGTATATTTGTAATAATGTTTATATTGTATAATAAGTACTTACTTACCATCACGCCGTTTCTCCGCGGGGGTAGGCAGAGACGATAGAGCGCTACACTCTACTGTCCTGACACACAATTCTCGCCTCATCCACATTCATACATCTTGTCATACAAGCTCGCCGATTGTTGAGGCTTCTAACAGAACCATCCTCCATTATCTGGTTTACCTGGTCGTGCCAAGTCTTCCGCCGACGTCCTCTATTTCTGGTTCCATCAACGCTTGCGTCATATATCTTTCTTGCCATTCTCTCCTCATTCATTCTTTCCATATGACCAAACCACCTAAGTGATCCTTTCTTAATCTTACTCACTATACTAACATCAGCTTTACATTCTTTCCTTATTTCTTCATTCTTTACTCTGTCATAAATAGATTTGCCACAAATACGTCTAAGTGATCTCATTTCCACTGCATTCAATATAATATGTACGTATATTAAAAACAAATAAAAAAATATACACCTGATTCAATTTTTTGTACGCAAGTGACAAAAACATGTAAATATGAAAAGAGAAAAGATTATTTATTTTAACACAAATTAGAACGGTCGAAAAGAAATTAACTAATTATATCATAATATACATATGAAAGAAAGAACAATACACAATAAACATAGACCCAGACTCTGGTTAAATATAATTAAGTCTGGCACTCATACAGTGTCCATCTTTTAATTGAGGTGGGATTCACGGTGACCCCATTAAACATGTGTGGCACTCGCGGTTTTTACGTCCGAAAAGAACAACGGATTTCACCAACTTCCAAGGTTCTACCCGATTGCTTTACGGAGGCGTACATGATAAGGCTGCTGGTAGCGTCTCATCGCTGCTTCAAAAGATGACAGATACAGAATCGCTCGGGCACGGCGTGGCTCAAACGTACTGCAGTATCTTTCTAAGTACCGACCCGATCCGATCCGGTCTGCCGGGAATACTTCGCAAACAAATGAACCTCCTAGAGTGGTGAACTTTGCTGGGATTCCTTCCAGACAACTAAACCTGCTTGAAAATCTTACGGTTCGATTTATATCCCCTTGATATCGTGGTGGGGATGAATTTCTGTTTGTTGTCGATCAACGGAATTCGCCGAAAAGCCTCGTTATTAGTAGCGTTGTGTAAGATGGAAAAACTGAATACATTACCGACGATTACGCTATAGTTTGGCCAGGGTAGATCTTTACGGGCAGAATTTTAGTTCGTAATATGCGAGCATCACACATTTATTATTTATACATTCTTAACATTACTTTTAATACTAATATTTAATTGACTTCTATGCGAGCTCAGTTCAACTGTTCAGGGTCTTTATGCGAGTGTGGGTTTCCAGGTGGGATACTCTTCGGAGGCCTCGGTTATTTGGGGATATCTGTCAGGTTTGCCAATAAACTCTTTGGTGTGCTGCTCTTTTTGGCTGAAGTTTGCCGGCAATGGTACTCTGACGGCGAATCTATTAATTTTTATGTGTATTTAGTTTTCCAGCATTGTGTATATAATTTTATGTTATGTACTGTTATTTTACTGTATCTGTCGATAAAATATGATTAATAATGTTGATCTCGTCGGGGTACAATTAGATAATTTTGTAAGGCGGCCGTGCGGTACAGCCTTGACGCTATCGTACTCGGCGATATTGTACAGTGCTGCCTGAATAGCATTAAAAAATTCCAACTTATCGGCGAATGGATAGAACCAATACAAAAGTTTTTACTTATAAAGGGTCTTGGGTAAGCGGTGGGTCCGTTCTCATTATATTTATTATCATTTCAAGAATATTTCGGAGGAGCCGGAATCGACAAATGGATCTCGCATGCGAAACAAGCACTCTGCTGTCTTAGTCATGTCTTCCAAGTTGTCTTCCTTACGAAAAGAAGAAAATGATATTCTTTATGCATTACGTCGTATAGCCTCTTCTACTGCATAATCAGTTATAAGAGAGCACAATTCTCATTGTGGTAAAAGTGTCCAAAACGGAACTTTTATTTGTTGCTAGTTATTAATTCTCTTGACTTATCTACGTCTTATGTCCCCTTCATTGGTAATATATACAATGAATAAAATTATAACTTTATTAATAAGTAAATTATTACAACGTCAAAAAATATATATCTACACAAAAATATTCTCATTTTAGGCTGTGCTATTTTCAAACCATTTTCACACCCTCTTGGGAGAACTTTTACTGAAAAAGTCGCGTAAATTTAAAATTCTTAACAATTTGTATTATAATTTAGTTTTCGTCTTTAATTAGAATTTTGTTCGCGGGAGTGTATCTGCATAATAAGTACAGATAAAAATATATATATATTCCGCACGTCCAGAGAGGTTAAACTCAAGTTATGTTTTGCACACTTATTACGTACAGAATAAAGACTATTTTATTCTATCTTAGATGCTGGTTTTCCAATACCAATAACAATACAATAAAATAAAAAACTGCCGCAAATTTATCAAGGTTAGAATATATCTACATGCGTCTTATATAGGCAGATTATTCTTCCCGCCTACGTACTATGTACAGAATATGGTAGACATTCTCATAGTTTATTGTGTGGGATGGAGTAGACTTCACCTCTGATGTATACAGCGTTGTCCTGGCTATTTTGCTAGATTGAAGTCTGTGTTAAAGTAGCCAGTTTTTTTTCGTCCTGTTGTGGTGTTATTTATCGACAGGAATAAAATGAGAATTACAAATATGTATAGAAAAGTAAAAATAATATAAAAATATATGTAGTGGGAGTGTTGTAGGACTAGTGAAGGTACTGTATAAATTATATTAGAATGTTGGATATCCATGCCTCTAATTCATCTCTACCTGATTGAATATAAGAACACGTGTTTCGTTACATAAAATAATGTGGGAACTGGTCGAACGATCGGGTGCAGGTATTCTTTTTGACCGTCAAATACGTCACGTAAGGAATGTCGTTTGTACTTGTTTGATTGTAGGTAGATTCATCTTTAAATAAATTCATTTTCAGATTAAAATTTAATAACATTTCATTATTTTGGAGATGGCTAATGAGTGATGAAAGAACACTAATGCAAATGGCCTCCTTAAAGAGGGAATAATTCAAGACCGTCGGAATAACGTTGGAAATATTAGATAAATATTATCGGATGGACATTATGGGAATTAAATATTAAAGAAAATATTGCAACCATCAACTAAACTTAAAATTTCCAATGAGAATGATACGATGCTATGTGTTCCCTTATATGTAATGAAGTCATGGACACTCACTGAAATAATGCTAAAGCGACTTGAAGCGAAGCGACTTGATATTCTTGATGTTAACTTGTGGTTAGACATAATTAAAATTGTGTATTTATTTACACTTTATATAAACTACTGTGAGTTATTTTTACGTCAACCGGTTTTATATACTTGCGTATTTTCGTCAGGACTGGCGTACAACTGAACTATTCCACAAAAATAAAATCTTTAAACAACATCGTGAAAAAATCTATTACATCATTTAGACTGCTGATAAATTCACACGTTTACTTTGCTGAATGGAACCGATGCGGGAATGTACAACTCTCATATTTATTAGAACAAATAACTTTAAACTGTCCCGCACACCCAACACGATCAAATAATCTTTTTTACCCAAATTTTGGCAGTACTAATTACATCAAAAATTGTTTTTCGATCCGTTTTACGTCAAAATGTAATGCCGTAAATTCTTCTAATAACTTGTATATTTTTAACGATAAATTGCTTCCCTTTAAAATTAAACTACGCCAAATTTTCTATAACAATTAAAATAAATTGTATATATTGCATCAGTTTACAAACACTATTTTGTTCTTTTTTCAGTTTTTTTTTTTCAATATACACTATTTTTTAGTTTATTATGTACTGGTTGGTTGTTAATTCCGAAGAATCTTAACTGGTGTTATTTTTATATATTATGTTATTATCAGTTATTATTGTTACACTATTTCTCTAAAAATAAAAATAAAATAACGGCTCCGAAAAAGTCTGAACTCCTTTGGTCTTCCTTCAAAATTGATTTACAATGCTTCGATTTAACTAACTAATTCGATGTAACGGAGTGAGACGCGCAAGCGGCTGATGACGTCGGAGCCGAGAAGAGAATGCCGAAGGCACCGTATTCCGACGCGTGCGCTAATAAGGTAAACTTTGATTGTGACTAATTGTGTGATTAGTGTTCTATTGAAACGGTGATTTGGTGATTAAAGATTTAGTTTCTGGTGTACCGGTGCTCGCTCGCCGCATTACAAATAGCACAGTTACCAATCAGTGTCACAGTCAAACACCAATCACGACCACAATCACTGTTAATCTCACCACTAAGCGAATATGTGCATGTGGGAGAAAATCAATTGCAGTCCCCGATTGCGAAGTATGCACAGCGTATGTGATATGTATATAATGGCCGCTTACGACACGCTCTGCTTCCCTGGTACCTAGCGGAAACCCAGCGGAATATTATTGCTGTACTTAGCCGCTTAAATAATTTATTCTGGAAATTCTCCAAGCTGTTGACGTAAGCACTTTAATGTGGATTCCAAACAGTGGAAGTGTATTCCAGTATACTTCTAACTGATGAAAAATTCAGTCAGTTTATAAAATAGCTCAATACGAAATCTCTAGTTAGTAACATAATAAATAATATAAATTAAAGAAAATATTTGGATGAATTGTGAAAGTCTAGGATGTTTAAAATGATGGAATTTTTTTATTTATATATGATTTATATATTTATATATATTATTATATATTTATATATTTTTTTATTTATGACATATGTAAAAATAAAACACTTGTTTTTTTATTCTACTCACTTTTTTTTAATTCACTTGAGACGCGTTTCGCCTTGTAAGGGCATTATCAACAATATTTTTCGATAAAATTGATTTTATGTGTATATCTATCTAATTAATATTTAAAATAAGTAAGTAAACTAATAATTTCATTGGAAAATAACAATTTTTTTTCAATATATTTTGCGTCGGAGTCGTAATTTTTTAATTCGTCACTACTATTATATATGGCGATGAGATGTATCTCAAATATGCAGTACCAGAACTTATAGTGGAAATATGAGAAGAAAAGGAAGGCACTTACATTTTTAGTCGGTTGGATGTTGGCTGGTTCATTGATTCCTCTCCACCACGAGTACATGCGTCGCGGCGTGTATAGTAAAACACCCGAAAAAAGGATTATTGAGTATAAGCGGAAATAATATTAATAAGCGGTAGCGGAGTGAAACGACGGTAGTGTTTCCGTAGATTGGTAAAAAAAGACAAAAACTCAAATCCACATCATACGTTTACGTTCACCTTCACCTTAAACTATAAATACCTATTTTTTATTTTATATTTATTTATAATTTTAACTACTGCTGAAATTATATATTTTTATTGCAACCCCTTTTGCATTTCCTCCTCATCCTCTCCTCTTCTAGACAGTGTAAAAACACTTTTTTGTTTATATTTTTATTAGTATGCACTATTTTTTAGTTTACTAATTTGTGTGATTTGAAGAAACTTCAGTCTTATATTTATATTGCGTCATAAGTTATTAAATATTTGTATTGTTTGTTTCTAATAAATAAATAAAATATAATATGATATTTGACAAGCAAGCACGAAATGAGGCGCAAGACGGAGAATCTTTAAGGCCTAGTGTAGTCTTAGTGAGGCTTGATGGTGCTAGTTTAAAACTTATAAAAATCTATTCCGTGATCGCGGGCCATTATAGTAATGTACACGTTATTTGAAATATGTAACGGTAGCGTGCAAGCAATTTGACCAGGTGGGGGGCAACTATTTACATTCATACCTCACTATAATGTACACATATGAACACTAACAATAGCGAATCCATTTTATGTACACAACGTGAAATGCTATCCACATAAAAATATGTGGCGTTAACTCGGTTCAAAGCGAAAACATGTCGTAATATTTCGTCCAACAAGCAGATTCTTGGCAGGTTTCCATTTGAAAACAGTTTCACCGGTCATAAGTTGGCAACTTTGTTGATACTTTGGCACGATTTCTTCATTACATTTCAAGGTTAACCCTTAACCACGTGCATCGTGCACACGAGTATTTCACGCCAGTGGTTTATTTTTAAATTTAACATTAAAATTTGATAGGTGTGGTAGCATAGGTCAAAAGGTGAACGTTACATTGTGTAAAGTGATCACTTAACCCAACCGATGACAGGTCGTAAGCCCTGTAATGCCCAAGACTTCCATACTTCCCATGTAAAAATAATAGCTTCGTCTTCACTTGTTAACATATTTTAACGAATTGTGTGGGACGATCCAAGATGCTTCACGACTTATGCATTAATCTCGGTAGGGTTCATATATTATTTTGTTTGATACACAGGTTTGTAACTTTATTATTATTCTTTTTAAATACGTAAACCTATCAATAATATATCTCCTGTATTGTTTACGATTGAGTGTTACCAATGTTCTTGCAGTTTCAGAATTGAAGAAACACGCGGTTTGGATGTGAAGAAGTTGTCAAGACAATTTTGAAGAGCAACATCGTTGTTGAAGGAAATTGTTGGATGGAGAGCTGAGAAGATAAAAATCGGATGGAGCAAGTTTAAAAGAGTAGGCCAGATGTGTAATAACCTCCCAACCAAGCTCTTGAATAGCCACTTCTTATATTATAAATATGCGGACGGGCATTATCATGCTGAAAAATCACTTGATAGCGTCTTCCAGGTTGTTTTTCTTGAATTGCAGCCTCAACTAGTTGGTAATAAATCTCAAAATAAAGATTTACACTTTTGAATTATGCTACGAGAGCTAAAAAGAATAGGCTCACCGTGAAGCCTAAAATGAAAACAAGCTTTAGTCAATCCTTCCATACGTTTCTGGCTCCCAAAGCCTATAACATTTTACCTAGGAGTATGAAACAATTCTCGATGGACAAACTCAAATACCATCTCAGGAGCTGGTTATTGGGTGTTGACAGAAAGGAAACTGAGCAAAGATTCATGGAAATGATCACATCAACAGAACATTATTTCTTTATATTCATTTTTCTATTTTGCATAGTGTTTCAATCATGGGATAGCGAGAGGATTTTACTTATTTATCAAGTTATTAGAATTCTTTATAACCCTGTTTTCTTCATTCCTAATATTTTCGGTTTAAATAAAATAAAAAATTAATATTAATAATAATTTTCATATTTGTATGCTAGACAACGGATGAACCTGTCTCCTTCAGTACCTACAGACTTCAGTCTAGTTAAGGAGTCAGTGAACATCTCTTACATCAAGAAGCTTGTTCGCCTTTTTTGTATATTTATAAGAATGTTTATAATGTATGTATAAGAACATGAACAGAATAAAAAATTTAAAATATCACAGAAAAAAATTTTAATGGCGTGTAATAAAATTCATGGTTTCACACAAAGTGACTGCTTTCTACAAAAATAGAATAACATTTTACAAAATAAACTTTCTTGTGTTTGAAAAGTTTGAAACACTTTTTAAAAAAATTACATAGTACAAATTGACAATTGACGAGTATGTAATTAGGTATTGAAACTAGTGCACAAGTACAAAAGCTCATGGGCTCCATGGTCATCAATGTCCGAACACGTGTCCTCTGTATTAAATGTATTATTGTATATTTTATTTTCTTTATTATTAATTCTATTGAATTTCATCCGTTCACTCCGATGTGGTCGATGGAAAGTTAAGTCTTAATATCATAAACAGTAAATATTTCGGTGATGATGTGATCGGGTAACATTTAAAATGGTAAGTATTTCGTGGTGGGGCGGCCAGTTACTTTAGGGACGAATGATTGAGAGGTTATATATCAATGTATGGAATTATGAATTAATGTTTGTGTGGGTGAGAATGTTTGCGAATCAGAAGCATTTGGCAGGTTGTGTGAATGATGAAACTGTGAGTAGTAGATGCCCCAATAATCATCCATCACTCACTTATCCAATTGATAATCACGGGATGTATTGTGTATACGTTGCCAGAGCAGTTATGTGACGAATATACAGCTTACAGTGAACACTTAACTATTGACAGGCACAGTTTTCAAATATAGAGTGGTTACATAGGCGCTGTTGATGGGAAGGCGGCGGTGAGAAGAATGAAGCTCGAGAGACAACTTTCCTGACGGTCGCTGGTCGCGATCGTATTATTACATGACATTGGTACTGGGAGATTTTACGGCTGCTAGGCGTTTGATTTCACGCACCGGTATCTGCAGGGTGCGTTCAGTGATGACAATAGTGGAAACGATGTACCTTCACTAACGTTTTTCACAGTATTACATTATATATTATATACCTTGGCCATATATTCAATGAAGATAGACAAGACGATGATGACATGGAACGACAGAGGAGACAGTTGAGCGTTCGTGCAAATATGCTAGCATGGTGTTTCTACCGATGCCGTAAGGGGGTGAAGAGGATCCTGTTTAAATCGTTCTTCACCAGCATGTATACCTGTGAGATCTAGTCAAAATACGAGCAAGTGACGTACAACCTTCTCCGAATTCAGTATAACTACTCGTACAGAATACTGTTCGGATTGGCGCGTTATTGTAGCGCATCTACAATGTTTGCCGAAGGCCGTATACATGAATTCTTGTCTGTTCTTGGGGCATAAAGCTGCGGCTGGAGCTCAGCACCAACTCTCCAGTGCAAGTTTTTTTATTTATTTATTTTTTGCTTTCGTTTTCATAACATAAATAATATTTCGTAAGTTAACTTTTCTTTACTTTGTTGCCATGTTATATTAATATTTTAATTTCTCATCTGTTGTATTAGAAATTATTTTAAGTATCAAATATTTTTTTGGTTTATCTCTGGACTGTTATCTGCCGGCAGAGGTACTCGGAAGATTGGTCAGTTCGTTTTAATTTTGTTTCTGTCTTTTTTCCCTTCTTCGGGGGCGTGTCGCTTCCTCCCTCGGCTTCCCTATTCAAGTAGCACATATGCTTATTTTGATTTTGGATTTCTTAATTGCCTTATTTTGTTTGACAGAACTTATTTTTTACACGCTTAATGTTTTCTTACACTGGGATGCTTTACTTGTAATTGTTTGTTTAATCGTGAATGTAGAAGAGTTCGGGGACTGTGAGGGTTTTAAGATGGCAACTGTTCAGCTCCGTCTTGGCACTATGCGCGTGATGAAGTTGCACAGCTACCTATTAGCATTTTAAAAAATGCCAACCAGGCAGCGAATGAATAAGACCAGTACAAGGGTTGGGTGGCCAAGGAGACGAGAAGAGAGAAACATATTTACCTTTATTTAATATGTATGGGTAAATAAAATTTGTGACGTGAAAACAACACGATTTAGTTACACAATATTGATAAAGTATACGTGTAAAGGATTTTATTGAAAGTTTGTGGGTTATCCGTAATCTGACAGAAGAAAGCCGCCATGATAGATTGTGCGCGTGGTTCTAAATTTAGCCCTCGGTTTCACGATAAATCACGATCAAGCCGAAAGGGTTTGAAGCCTCGCTAGATGGATCCATCAGATAACTTGCTAATGCTCAGCGTAGCTTGGCTATATATAAAACTTTTACCAAAACAAATATGAAACTAAACCGTGACAGAAAATCATATTTTATTAAATAAAGTCAAATCCTGTTATTCCGATTATTAATTCTTTCTAAACGTCATATCTTTTTTTTTATTCTTCTTTTAAGATATTTTGTGTCACTCCAGCACAAATCCATGACTGCGGTCTCTCTCCCATTACATCGCCATCGTGATGCAGTCTACTGGGTACTAATGGATGGCGCAATTATAACACTAGATTTAAATTGGAAATAAAATGACGTTTTTATTGATTTTATAATTGGATTTTTATTAAGTGTGAAATCGCACGATTTCCCAATAAACATGAATTAAATATATTAATTAGAAAGATATACATATAAAATCAATTCTATCGAAAAATATTGTTGTTGCGCCAACGGGATTCGTACCTGGATATCATTCCTAACAGGGGAAGGTGCATTATCCAACTATGCTACAGCGACGATATTTTTAGCGACAAATTTTCTAACCCATATGTTACTTTTTTAATTATTTGAAAGAGCCATCTACCTTATTTTTACAGAATCTCAAATACCTATGTTCTGAATAATTACAATTTCACAATAAGAATGTGTTCTCCTAAAAATATGAAAAATTATGTCGGACAAATTTCTTACAATCTCTGATCAATTTCATCGATAACACGTCAAATTTCATTTTTGAGGTCGTCAACAAGAAGATATTCGCTTAACCCTTCCCAAACCATGCAGTAACACAGGTCTATCGCCCCCAATATTTCGTTAAATACACACAACATCATATTCATATTAAGGAATATATTTACGCTTAAAGATGAATAGTGAAAAACCAGACATTTAAAGGGAATCCAATAAATACAATTAATTCTCAATTCAATCTATTATGAAATAAATACGTTGGCAAAAATACTATAACCCAGTGAAAATAATAACAAACACATGAATGTATTTTTGTATCTTTCTCAGTAATTAAATGAAGAGAGACAAGAAGAGACAAGGTTGTATAGGACTTAATGAATGCTCCGAATTATAATATTATATTAATCATTTTTTCACATTTAATACTTTATATTTAGAGTGGCATTAACAATTTTAAAGCCACTTGAAGCATTTTTTTACATTTTAGAAACTAAAAAAATCTAATCTCTTACGCTAACACGATTTGATAGCATGGCTGCGTACGGGTATTTTATATCGCGGTATGGCAAAGGTTAACATTGATAATAAATCAAATTCAGTGAAATATAGGGGTTGATCGAAAGTATCTAATCTAGCTTCTGCGATAAAAGTCTTTGCAACTTAGGACTAAGCGATGTCTAACTATGAAGCCGGTCATGAAGCCTCCATTTAAAGGCTGGAGGCGTTTCAAATATGGTTGTATCGACGTACGCTAAAGATCTCCTGGCTTGACCACATTACCAATACTAAGACGCATGAATAAGTCAAGAAGAGAACTAATAACTATCCAAAGAAGTAAACCATCATACTTTAAAGCCAAGGATAGAAGACAGAGATATAGAAAACATGTTTACAGCTTCAGTCATCTTATAAATCTTACACAAGATAAATCAGCATTCTGTGACTTGGTTACTAACCTTTTATTGACGATGGTACATACAGAAGAATCACACCCCAATAAAAATTAACGCACCTGGCAAACACCTGGGTGCAAACCATAAGCTCTTACTAGCCACATAATCTCGCCGGTACCGACCATTAATTGACTTCAGCAATATGCGCGGGCAGTCGTCCAGCAAGCCGTCTTTTTTTGCTCACTTCTCTCTCAACCGGCTTTCCGATCAGTTCTCCAGCAGACGCCTATACATTTAATCTATAATTGTGTATTAATAAACAAATAGACGTCTATTATCTGTAAGTTGTATTTTTTGTCCAATTTACTTTAGCCGCATTCTCCCACAAATCCACGCAGAGTCAAAGTCTAAAGATAAAGTAAGCGTTGGTATAATGTCATAATTTGTGGATACAAGGCACTCACACATATAAAATGTTGGTATTTGTTTTGCGGACTGCAAAAGCTTTTCAGACCTGCACACTTATAAAGTCCTCTACACTTCTCTATGAATATAATTCGGTCATATGGTCGCCTCACTTCATTGTTCACTCGACGGTCGTTGAAAGAGTCCAGAGAAAGTTTTTAAGATTTGTTAATTTTAAATTAAATATACACTCTGAGAGTATCAACTATGATTATCTCCTTAGCCGTCTGAAATTGTTAAAATTATCAGTGAGACGTACGATGACCGACCTTATATTTCTACACAGGATCATCAATGGTATAATGGACAGATCCCAGATTGTTGGACTCCTTGACTTTCAAGCACCATTGAGGTCATCGAGACATAATTCATTGTTCTATTACAGTGGTAATGTCAGAGCACATGCATTAGCTAACTTCGCAGTCCCCATAATGCATTATTTGCGGAATGAGTATGCGGAGGAAATCGTCATTTTTGCTGTAAATTTATAGAACTACACTATTACAATATTTTTTGTCTCAACTCAATGGTGACGGATAAATTTCTTTACTTCACATTTTATATTTATTTTTAATTTTGATTTATGAAAAAACATGTTGACGTTATGTAATTTTTTTCTTTGTGTATTGCACTTTTGACGAATGTCTATTATTTTACAAATTATGTTAATGCTTGAATATGGCATGTATAATAATAATAATAATAATATATAGTCGTCACCCGATATTCTCAATTCTCTAATTCTGACACTCTCTTCACTAGTTAGTGGAACATTTTATCGATGTTTCGAATAATGTGTTATTTTGAAGTGGTTCGACAACCTTTGACAAGGCAAAGCATCCACCTTTGAATGTGAAGTGGTTCGATAACCTTTGACAAGGCAAAGCATCCACTTTTGAATGTGAAGTGGTTCGATAACCTTTGACAAGGCAAAGCATCCGCGTTAGCGTTAGTTACTATACAAACGATCAGATAATAGCCCATCCATTGCGGTTGCTTTCGTAAAAAGTCATTATACTTTTATATCTGCGTGCATTTTGTACAAAGCAATCATTATAATTGTTCCATGTAACGCTGTTCAGATTGCCAACAAATAGGCGCTCCTCTGTAGAATGGCTACCATAGTGTGAATATGTTCCAGGTCAATTTTGTTTGGCCGCCATTTCGGTTTGGCAGACATTTGTCAGTTTGCATTCGGTAGCCGTAGAGAGTAGTCGATTACAATTTATTATTGAGCATCCAACGTCTCAACAAGGTGTAGAAGTCATTAAATCATTTCATCTAAATAATAATGGTCATCGCTATCGTCACGTGTTGGGAAACTTGTACTATAAAATAGTACAAAAAATATATAGTTGCCAGGCAGTTAAATTTAATAATTCGGGGTATAAGGGTTTTAAAAGAAAATATCGGTACACCCTGAGTTTTTAAAACAAGCAAATATCTTAAAAATAATTAAATAAAGTAAAATCACACTGGATGGACATGAGCTAAAGAACAAGAAAGTATGGAGCACCAGGGTTTCGAGAAAATGTGAATTGACATGAGTATATTATATACTAGCGAAAAACAATCGGCGCCCACCAGCGCCACCTTAAGTACAACCGCGCACTTCTCCACCGACTCCAATTTATTATTCTACCGCATCCCATCAAGTCTCGCAATAATCTAATCTCGTATAACTTAATCAAATGTAAATAAACCGTGTGATTTAACCGTAAGTACAATTTACTCATTATCTTATCCGATTAGACTCGTCCCCTTCTATTAGATTCTAGCTGAATATTGATTGTTTATTTATTGTCGAAGCAATTATGAATGTCTATAAAATTACAAACATATTATTGTAGGGATCAGATTTCAAATTCACCGCCATCTCAACCAGCGTCGATGCTAGCGACATATCGCTGCCGGCTGCCGCTACAGGTCTGGCCTGATTCTTCATCGTCGAGTCTCTCCCGTTTCATCGCTTCGCAACGGCAGTTTTTCCGGCCCACGCGCGCCGACCGAGACCGCCGACTCGCTTCATTTCATTTCATAACACACGCACACCCACTGCATCTTCATTAATTTCATTCATTCTATCTGCGTTCCTTGTTTTCATACTGTCTTGATAAACCTCAACACGCCAATCGCCTCTCTTTCATTTAACCACCGACCTAACCCCTAAATTATTAATACAAACAAATTTTAAATAACAATTTTAAAGACAACAAAGACTGTCTCTTAACATGTTAATTATTGGCTGAGTGAACTTGTTTCAAAATATTCGATCAGTATCGAAAAAAAATTTCATCACAAAGTCATGAATTTCCGATCAAACTAATAATACGAAAACTCGACTTCAGAAGATTACAGAATACATACGTCTAGACAATTGTGGAGAAAAATGTTGAATAAATGTTTATCTCATAGAATTAAATTAATATTTGGAAGTTATTAAAACTAACAGAGTAGCCAAGAATTACGTAAAAGTATCTACAAGATTCAGTAAATTATTAGAAAAGAGAATTTCAAGCAAGGCTTTTACGATCTGGCGGATAATTATTAGAAGAACCTTTGTTAATTAAAAATAACATTATTAGAAGTACCGGCCGAGTCAAAATTATCTGTATTTATAATTATAGTACTAAACTACGTATTATATAAAAAAAATATGGATCAAAAGAATTTTGCTTTAATATTGCTTATTTTTTCAGACAAAATTAAAAACTTTTATAATATTATATAATTTATTAATTGAAATTGACTAATATTATTCATTAATTTCTCGATAATTTATACATTTTTATATAGAATACGCTTATTAAAATTACCTTTAAATGAAAGCAAAAAGATTTTAGGAGAGGCACTGCATATCGATTTCAGGTTCACATCCTCCACTATTTGAAATTAAAGAACCAAGGTACACCTAGTTCTTCAAGATCTCGCAGTTGATGCCTATTAGCGTTATATACGATTGACAACAGATTGTCGATCAAATATTATCATTTTAGTTTACATAAATATACATAATCTTCTCAAAGGTTCATGTGCTATTTTGGTCATCATTTTAATGGTCATTTTGATATACCCCGCATCGTGTATCAAAGAAGATATTTATTAATGTTCCAATAGGAATTCGATTAGGCTAAGGGATGTTTTCGGTAGTTAGGGGTAGTTCACACCAACACCTGCGCGAGCGTGTTTGCCGTTACATAATGTACCTATATCCAATCTACCAAATGGAAGCTGAGGCCGTAAAAGCATTAGAGAAAATGAAATAATTTGGGAAATTACACAATAATACATATCCAGTTCGTAACATCACGATATCGGTAAAAAAATATTTATAATAGAGATAAAACAGATCGTTATTGACCATTCATTGCAATTATTTGGTACACTTGATAAGGTGGATGCTGTCGCTTTGAAAATGTCCAAGTATCATTTACGAAAGTATTTGAATTTTGGAATTTTGGATACGATCTTATGCAAATCATATCCATCACTCCCGTAAAGTATATAAGAAAAAGTATGAAATAAGAAGTATAAAAATGAAGGTAGCCGGAATATAACATGCGCACTTCGGTCGGTCCCAATATCCAGCCAAAAGAATCAGAAAGTCAGCACGTACAAAAAAAATGATGGTGCAGTGTTCATGCATCATATGTGCCCTTACTGTCAATCGGAAACCTGGGAACCAGCTATCGAAGGAAATTACGGGAACACCAGTTATATAATACTTAGTGAAAAGAAAACGTAGATCCCGCGCGGATATGATCCATCGTAACGAAAACTACGCAATCTCCGAGTCGCGCGTCTCGCGGATTGGATTACGACGATTCCGGTCGTAAATCGGAATCGCCAAAAAGGGGGCAGTAAAGGAAGGAAGGAAGGAAATAAGAAACTTGGATTAACAGGGATAAGGATCGATGATGGGAGAGAATCCAGACGAAGGACCAGTGGATCTCGGAGAATCGGGAATCTGAAGAACTGCTCGCCTTAACTCGTGTATGACGCCACCGTTACTCCTGCAGTCGCAGCCGAGATCACACAAACAGCACGCGGACGGGCAAATCTCCGCTTTCAAATGAAGACGGCGATATCAACCACTTCACCAGCGGCTCACACAATAATCACTATTCACAAATCACAGGATCACAATACAGTTCTGATGCACAGGAGTTAAATAAATCCACACCACTAATACAATCGCGGTGTCGCAACCGAACAAGTATCGCATCGCGTTAACGTCTGCTGAAGTCAAGATCACTATTCACTCTGGTAAAACAATAGGGAAAAAAATATGAGTGGGAATTTGAACATGGAAAAGTGTCAATAATATAGGTCGCGACCGATTCTCAAGAAGCGCCAAAAATGTGTTCGATGAATACGGAACACTTAGTATCTTCTCTAATTTCATTCCTGCAATACAAAGACACATTGTCAGCCGCGTTATATTTCCTAATAAGCATATATTTTGTTTTAATTGTATTAGATTCTAACCCAAAAGTGTTACATGTGTAAAATACTGTGCGTCATTGTCTCCTAGTGCGTACGGAACTTGATACACAATAATTTTGTTACATAAGTTTAGAGAGCTAGCTTTGTGGCACAATAACCGCCCGGTGTGTTCCTTTTCAAGTGATAAATTTTCCCCAAAATGTACACATTTTTTTCATCCCCCTAAAGTGGGCACTTCTCTCTCTCTCTTTGTCCACAAATGGTTAGCTCCACATTTTTTCCGCCGATGCAAAAACAGCCGCTTTTGAAAGTTAGCGTAGTTATTTTTCCCTCTGTAGCGGGCAAGGTTTATAGCCGCTAATAAAAGCCTCCCTCTAGCCGTAGAGACGATATTCCGGCTAATAAACATCCCCAGAATCTGAACCACGGTCGTAATCTATAAAGAAAAACGGGATATTATGTACCGACACGTCTTTCAGGAGCAAATATTATGTTGGTAATGTTATTGAACACAAAATGGTTTGGGAGATTCAGCGCAGTGCCTTAATAAATACCCTTAAACATCGACAATTTGTATTTCCTAATATTTTAACAAATTACTTAATATATCTTTAGAGGTATTGGATGAGTATAGAATCAGATTTTAATACGAATTAAATTAAACAACTAGAACGATATACAGAAAAAAATCTCTTTATAGAAAAAATATTTTGTTGCTACCGGGATTCAAACCTAGACCTCTTGCTATCCGGAGAAGCGCGTTCACCATTTCGCTATAGCAATTGAATACATTTACGACAAAAAAAAATTAAAATTCAACTCTCAAATCTCAAATACCTTTGAGTAAAACACACTAGGAGCTGCAAGAATTAAATTATTTTATCAATTTTATTAAATTTATATTTTAAAAAAATTGTATATCTTTCTCGTTGACGAGCAAAATATTTCTGAAAATGCAACTTCACAACAAAAACGTGAAATAAATTAAAAAAAATTACTTCGAATGACGAACTTTCTTCATAGTCGGCCCATCATTCGTGTTCAATTAATTTTCGTACTCACCTTGGTTTGACAGTTAGTATTTGGACCGTAATGAGGCAGAGCAGTGAAACGCGGCACCTATTAAATTAAGTTAAATTGAAGACGATAGAATCGGGTTCAGCAGAAAAGAAACTGGTCGAGCGGAGCTGTCATTCGCCGCTTTCGCTAAATGGCGCCCCCTATGTCCACTTCACATATATCTATAAAGATTTGTGTTGTGAAGCTTGTGCAGTCTCTGATGCATTTAATATTTCTCTACAGTGTGAAGTCACGAAGAGAAGATGGACTAATTAACACCTTCAAAACTTGGTACTGGAGGTTAATGCTTAGAAACCCTTGGACAGCAATGTACACTGTTCCGGATTCATAAAACATATTCTTCTTTTCCCCGTCCAAATGCACTTTTCCTTAATACTCGTCTTCAGTGTGTAGAGTAACCTTGACGTCAGCAGACGTCAACTAGACCGATATTTGTTCGATCTCGACATCGCGAGAGCATTAGCGGTGTAGTTTTATTCAGCTCCAGTATATCAGTACTGTATTATTTGTTATCCTGTGATTTGTGTGCACAGTGATTGTCATTTACTGTTTTATGTGCCGCAGTGAAGTTGTGATATCGCCGTCTTTATTGAAAGCGGAGATCTGCGCAACGCGTGCCGTTTGTGTGATCTCAGCGGCAAGTGCACGGGTGACGGAGGCGTCATACACAAGGCAAGACGAGCAGTCCTTCCGAATCTCGGTTCCCCGAGATCCACTAGTACTTCGACTGGAACCCTACCATCATCGACCCTTATCCATTATATCCAGGTCCCTTATTTCCTTCCTTCTTCCCCACCCCCTGCGGCGATTCTGATTTACGATAGGAATCGTCATAATCCAATCCGAGGAATGTACGACCAGGAGATCGCGCAATTCGTCCGGTAGATTCTATCGCCACAGGATTTACGTTTTTTTTACATACACTGATGCATACATTTTGGAAAAACTAAAGATCCATAATAGATTGTGCACTACATCTGCTACTGTTTGTAAATCATACTAATACATCAGGTTAATTACGAACCGAATCTCATCTGACTGAGGCCACTATATGTCAATAATGAGAAAAGAAGAAGACCTATGCCAGAAAAGAAGCCAAGAGTATTTGACCAACTAGATGGACCGACCAGATCGAAGACGCTACTGGCTATTCTAACTGCTGGCTGCAGTGTAAAACGGAGACAAAGATATCAGCAGATCATATTCCTCAGTATTGAGGTAATTGACTGAAGGTGAAATAAGTTTTTCAGTTCTACTCGTTTAATTTCCATGAGACGCGTTTCGCCTTATAAGGGTATTATCAATCTAACCATTTTAAATTCAACAACTTGTGTTTATATGAAATCTAAAGAAAAGGAACAACTATATTTTGGGACTGTTCCCGTGAATGCCTTCGACAGATGTTATCCCGGGTTTTCTATTGATAATATGGTCATACATGCTGTATGAACACTACCACTAACCTTTGATTGACTGTGCTGGTTCTCTGGCATCGTAGCTGATCCAATGTTGTTGTTCATCTGCTGGGTAGATTTCCGACCAACCGAAATGCGCACTCCCGTCACCCGGATTATTGAGAACACCTTACCGGATAATGTACTGAATGCAATTGCGCTCCGCTGGTGGTGTTACCGCGCGCCTTAATCTCTGAAAAAGCTGCTGTTGGCGCAAGTCGAATACTTTCGTCCATCCAATCATCTATATCTGTCCCGCTCTGGCCGATTACCTTACATTTCGCCGCCGGGGACTACTCTTCGATTGTAGTTCTACCGCGAAGCATTAAGTTTTTTTGTGCTTCTTCCTGCCGCCCTTCACTCACGCCATGCGTATCGCTTGGACCGCGCAGAGGAAGTGAATCCTTTTCGGAAGTGCCGTCATAGAGACCTCGGTTCGGCATAATATACGTGCTCGTTAACCTGAGGTGCAATCGACGCCCAGCCCAGGACTTTAAAACAAGGTAGACCATATCCATTTGCCTTAGTTTCCTTCAGACTTCCATTTCGGATTGCGTCAAATACTTAAAACCATTCTAGATAGCGGCAATATTCATACACATAAACATGACCAATATCTACGACAAGAAATCCCAGGAGTGCCAATCGAAGGAACAAAGAGAGACAACATTATTCATGTTAATTCTTAGGGTTTTTTTACTGGTGTTTTTGTATGATTCTAATTAATAAAGCAAGCTTACCTATTCCATGCATACTTAATAAATGTGAAATAAGCTGTTATTATTATTTTGGATCGTGGTCCACATTTAGAAAATTTTTTTGCACGTTGACATATTACTAGATTTTAGGTTTCTACAGTCCTAATGATAAATCATTTTTTGATGAATCGTTTGATAGCTTTGGGGACATCGCTGCTCCAAATACGAGCTATCCATCATCCTTTTGTCATCTTATCTATCGCGGCCATCTCGCTCTGGCGTTTTTCGCGATCTATTTTCTTCACCGTCTTTGTGATCGCGTTTCTAATTAAATACCAACATAACAATCGAGATGAGATACGATAGAACGACTCACCTTACTTCAACACTACGACCAGGAAGTTGGTAATAAAAATAAACAGTTCTTTTTTAGTAAGAAAAAATGCGCCGAAACTCACATCTTGTTAATCTTTCATTTAATTATATTCAGTTTTGAACATAAATATAATTTATTGTATTTAAGGGATAATAAATTAGTCAATTCCGAAGTTTTGTCCAATAAGACATAGCAATTCAAGTGCACGTGGACAAATTTTCATCAAATTTTAAAAACCCACATTTAAAACTTTAAAAATCCGTTGAAAAAAGACCGGGAACGGCATTCCGGTACATTTTATACATTGTTTCACGCTCATCGCGCTTTTTGTACTCACTTTAATATTCGACGAGTAAGTGATGGGCCGAGCACGCTACTTATCCGGTGTTGGGTTCAGAAGTTCAGACAAGAAGAGACAATGGTTAACCAAACTCCTCCGGAAACATCAACGTCAAACAAATAATAGATATCTCATAGAGACGAAGCTATTTTTTATTATATTTAATGGAAAAATATGGAAGTACGTGTAATTACAAGGATTACGACCTGTCTTCGGCTGGCTTAAGTGATCACTTTATACAAATATAACGTTCACCACTCTCACTCATTAATCAATCTCCATATCTATGAAACTTTTTGAAGTTGTATATATGTTAATATGTGGATACACTTTGAGTTATCGCCATCTATGGACTAAATTTGATATTAATTTCCCTGAAATAGCGTATATATCACAATGAGAACCAAATTTTTTTTTTTTTTTAATTATTTAAAGCAATATCGTTTATCTGTAAAATGTTCTTAACGCATAAAAAATCTATATTTTTCAATTTTATATATTTTTTTATTGCTGATCATTATTTTATTAATAAAACAATTGGTCTGCTGACTTTCCACAAGACTTAGGTACTAAATTTATTTTTTAAATAATTGTTGTTTTTTTAAAAATAGATTCTGGTAAAGAAACAATAATATATGTTTTTAGTTAGTTATGACATCCTGAAGAAGAAAATGGTATTTTTCGAAACCGGTAGATGTATTTAAACTTAATTCAGTGGTTAATAAAACAAAGATAATAAATAAAAAATATAATTTGTGTTGAACATACCTATTTCCTAGAATCATTCGAACATTATACAAATTCCAGAATATAAAAAATGTCTCTCTTGCTATATTTCCTGTTTAGATTGTAAAATTATATAGCTGTCTTTTTCTACAAATTACCAATAACATTAAAATACCATTAGTGTTGAAACTGAATGGTTACTTAAAATAATTAGAAGTATTAAAAATGTATGGAAATCCTCAGAATTCCAAAGAATAATGTTGCCCCTATGTAAATAAAATTGTATAGCTGTCCCCCATTACAGTTATAAATACAAGTTGTTGAGTTAAATTGTTAGATTGATAATGCCCTTGCAAGGGGAAACGCGTCTCAAGTAAACTAAACGAGTGGACTAAAAAAATTTGTGTTTTATTTTCACATATTTGATTATGACGTTCTACAAACTTACCTTGGAATCAGTAAAAAAATTATTAATCTACACTAAAAAATTAAACTTACAGAATAAAAATTAATCATGAAATTAAAAACTTAATTTATCAAGAAACAATCGTAATATTCTATAGGTTCCAAAAACTGGCTGGCCATGATGAAAGAATGCAAGATGACAGGATATCGAAGACCATGACCAAGTAGATACCCCAGTGGAAGCGACCTAGAAGTAGACCATCGAAAAGATGGGCTGACTGTGTAGAAGACGACTGGAACAGGATGGGAGAGTCCGGGAACTGAAGAAGGATGTCCACGGATAAGAATCGATAGGGAGCACAAATCATGAGATAGCCTGGGATGTAGTGCCGTGTAAGAAGAAGAATGATACAAATGACTGCAGTTTTAAATCATTGCACTTCTACTCCCAGGGAGAGGAAAATATGCAACATATATATTTTTTTTTTTTTTGTAGCATAAATAGCACATATGAAAATAAAGGTAATTACTTTACTGAACGTGGTCTGTTTTAAAGCTATTACATGCACAATTTTTAAAAGTTATAATTGTTAAGGTATAATCGTTATAAAGTAAGGTAAGTAAGTAAGTTAATCAGAAGTTATAAAATGTTATCGTAAAAAAAAGTTATAAAAATATTTTTGTCTGTAATACAGTTGGAGTCAAAAATGTGTAGGTAGTTAGGTTAGCACAAATAACAAATTAGTTTCATTGTACTTTCTATACACATCAAGCAACCACTTTGTTATTTTTAGTTTAAAATCGTTAATCATTTTAGTCCCTTTAAGGTCAAGTGGCAATTTGTTAAATATCCGCGGTGCACAAAACAAGAAAGTTCGTTGACCGAATTTAGTATTAATTTTTGGCACTGAAAAGTATCCTAATGATACTAATCATTCGACAATGAATGACGTTTCATAACAATTTGAATAATGACGAATAATAACCGAGGTGGATTAGCATGCATTTGAGATGAATGTATTAGACTAATCCAAATGCGAAACATGACGTTGTATATTTTGACACAGTCTAATTACGTGTGCTACATCAGTTGCCTATAATTAGGCGTACTAGCAATTGTACAATATTCATATGCGAAGCATTGTTTGCGGTCTATATCAACATTATAATAAACTTAAGGATGTACAATTTTTTTTTCAAATTAATCGATTCAGTTTATCTAACCTACACAGGTAGGTACTTACTTCTCATATAATAATATAATAATTTAATTCGATATCAGATGGCAAGTACTGCCGTGTTAATGATAAAAAAAATTCTTCTCATTATTAACGGGTTAAGTAGTTAACAATATTTTCCGCAAACAAGTATAACAATTTTAAAAATGGCTGATTGATTAAAAAATGTGATTTATAAGGCGGTTTAATGACGATGAAAGTCGAAAAAAAAACCATCTAATTCTAACATCTAATAGGTTACAGAAAAAAACCTATCTGTAAAAAATAATCTCCCACCGAGACAACACCGCGAAAGCCTTATTTATAAGTACAGAAAAAAAAAATTCTAAATAGTAAAAATATATCACGAAAAGTGCAAATTAAACATTTTCGTATACGCTCACTTTTAAGTTGTGTTTTATTTAATCTGGCATCATCATTATCAGTCGTTTTCTATCAACTGCTGGATGAAAGGCTCCCCGAGTATCTCCCACCTTTTTCTGTCCATTATTATTCACTGCCACTTCACATACATTTTAGGGCGGCTTGTCGACCTCTTTATTCGCTTCAGGTACAACTGGATGACTGCATTGGAACAAAGATTATCCTTCCTCCGGGTAATCTGTCCATTTTATTTTCTTGTCTCTTGTTCATTCCCTTATTCGCAAGTTTATATTCTTGTGCCCAACATACAACATCCCAAACATATTTCACGTTAGTCTGTCTATATACCTGTACATGTATATGTTTGTTTTAAGGTTTCCGCTAGCACTAGTGTATGGAAATGGCGTCTCTTCTATGTTAGATAACGCGTTGTTTGATGAAGGAAACCCCAAAGGGTCCCCACCCTACCCCGGAATCGTTTTGAGACTTGTTTACTCTCGCTTCGATTCCACACAACAAAACAACGCGTGCAATATTTCACAAAATCTTCAAAGCTTTTTTTGGAATATATTTTAAAGTTAGAACTGCTGACTACCAAATATATAGACATGAACTAACGCAAATTTCTTGTTTAAATATTTTCAATTTGGTGTCACTTTGGTACTACTTAAGCAATCAAATAGCTCAGCGACTTTTTTTAAATATATGACTGGATTGGAACGAAAATTTAAACGCTGTTAATATAATATGCATTAATTTGTTTACAAATTTAATTTTCGAAGAATAAATACTTTTATTGTTGCATTAATATATCATAAACTATCGGATTTATGTTGCGCAGAATGCCCCTCGTCCCGCAACTAATGTTCCAAACCCCCCTCTCCTATACGTGCACTTTATTTCATGTCTATTCATTTACTGGTCTGTGGTACAGTTAATTACGTTCCATCAGCTAGTTATTAAAATCTTGTGGCTTTCCTTCATAATTAACTTTTTTATTTTCCTTTATTTATGTATATGGCACAATTATTACATTTTTTATTACATTCAGTCATTAACTGATATAGGTTGGCTCCGGTATCATACAATATGTATAAATTAGACGTTAGGCTCGTTATCATATTAAATACAGAAGGCAGCCAGAGAGAAGCTATAGAAGTCACGCATCCCCAATAGGGGAGGGTAGACGTCACATTTATGTGTTGCAGTCGCAGAACTCGGTCACGGTCCGGCAGAGAAATACACCCTGTCCAGGTCGCAAGAGGATACGAGCCTCCCTATCCACCGCTCTTTCGGGCATCGTCCATCCCAGCAACCCCCAGCTGGAGACCCACACCCTAATAAATTCCTGGAAAAGTTTGTTGAGATTCCTTTAATTTCTTAATAGGTCACCTTTTTGAGGTATCCGACGACCTATTCCTTCTAATTCCTATAACGCGTTGTTCACCGAGGAAACCTAAGCCGAATAAAAAAATTACAGTACAGCAGTACTTATCGCAGGAGCATGCTAAAAGGTTCTAAGGGCGCAGTAAAAGACTTGTCTACAAAGCCTCTCAACTCAGAAAAATATTTTCTTGGGTCTAAAAAATACGTGGTAAAAAAGCGAAATTGCACGCCTTCATCTGAACTTTAGTCCCAAATATAAATATTTCAGCGCGACATTCCTGTGGGGGAGATAATTGAAAATAGATGGTTTAAAGGGATTTTCTAACAGCTTTTTGAAATTTTTAGATGATTCTCTCTTGAGCCAAGATACCGTGTATGCAATACCGGGCATGGCACCGATATGTTGCAATTGTAAAATTAAAATCGTTTCAATTTTCAAATCGATCAGCTCGTTTTACATTCACTCCCACTACTCGCTCTCAAGAAATAACGTTATATACTGAGATGCGCGTCAGTTCGAAGACTAATTCGAAGTGACGTCAGAGTTCAGTCTCGCATTTTCATTACCAATCAGTATCAGTCTTCATATTAGACTCGTTATTCGTGTATGAAACCAGCGACATCTAAAAAAAAGCAACTAGAAACATAAAATTGACCACCAAACACGTAATTTTCATATTATTACATAAAAAAAAACTTGCGACATGGTGAAGTTTTTTTTTATTTATTTATTTATTTAATTTAGCGAAAATACAATGGCAAAATAAATTCAATTTTTAAATAGATGGTTACATACATACATATGGTTATATACATACATAGTTTTTCTTTCGCTCACCTCTCCAAAAAAGAGACCAGCTCTTGTGCTTGGAGAGGGAGTTACACTACAATAATTTTATATAATACCTTACGTATTCTATTCACATCGTTACATGGTGTTTATTTTTTATATTTATTTATTTATTTTTTTTTTCTATTACTGACCCACTGACAATAATATTATAAAACCATTAACATGAAAAATTTCACAGAACACAACATTTATCGCAAACAATATATCAACAATTATATTTTACCTCACAGAATTACCAAAAGTCAAACATTAGGTCCTAAAGCCTCTTATTATACAAAGTAAAGATCGTATTAAACACTTCGCCGATATTTTCCTTCCTTTTTAACAAACATATATATAAAATAATAAATCCAAATCTTGGCCGAGTAGACCAAATATCTCAAAAAAAAAAAAATTATTTAAAACTATGAACTATAACTGCGAAAAATAATTTATGCTTAATCTCTCTCACAATACATATTATTTCTCGCTCTGTTCTTTAAAAATACTTTTTTTTTTCTAGATTTCAACGCTCTTTTTTTATTTGTTTTTTCTTGTTGAAAAATATGTAACAAAAAATAATGTGTCGTCTTGTCTTATTATACAACAGATAAATTAATATTTCCAAGCATCCGTGGAAATAGCCGCGTTGACCTAAAAAATCGAGACAGAATAAGCTCTGCGAATTTTATGACGCCAGAACTCACCGATCCGGATTTGTTTTTGTTGCTTCGGACAGATTTTCTGTTATATTATAAATAAAATTAAGTTCTAATATATTTACACTTACATACATTCATTTCAATATGCATTCCTAGATAGGTCGCACGTCCGCCCTACTTGTTCAATCTCCGACCAAAGACAGGCTTACAGTTAACTTACACATAACTTTATACGAATGTAACACCGGAGTTAGATATTATTTAGAATATCAAAACAAAAATATGGTATGAATAATTTGACATTATGCAGTCTACAATTTTGATAAAGGTGAGATATAGTTTTTATCGGACGCGGTAAGGTCACTTCGACATTTTGCACAGCACAAATAATAATGACAGTCGCGTACATGCATACATGTCGGAAGAATCTCAGGACAGGAAGGAATAGGCACTCACTACCAATTCGGATTCTGCTGGCACCTCCAAAATGTGGACTGTATACTTCTCACTCACTATTTCCATCAAGGGTTACCACAAAATACAAACGTATAAATAACAGTAAGTATTAACTGTTCCGCACACATAACCGTACTGATTCAAGGTCGCCGATTGACTGGTAAAGGAAGGAGGGAAAGGCACAGTGCATTATTTTTGTTCAATAATTAATATATTTATACACAAATAAATATATGTCCCAAACAATGACCGTCTTATGAACATTTGTCTGATCGCATAAACCTCATTTTAAATTTTAAAAAACTTCATAATATATAAAAGCCAAAAAAAATCTATTCTTCAATCTTGTTACGTCATATGAAATTTGGTACCTTTGTATTATTTTTAATTTTTTACAAAAATACTGTTATTATTAAGGACAACATATTCTCATTGTGAAGTTGTAATTATTCAGAATATGGCTCTTGGAGATATTAAATACTAATTAAATGTATTAATTAGAAAGATATACATATAATATCAACTTTATCGAAAAAAGTTGCTGTTGATGCGCTACCGGAGTGTAACATATGGGTACGAAAGATTGTTATCAAAAGTACTGTCGCTGTAGCACAGTTGGATAATGCACCTTCCACGGATTGGAAAGAGATCCAGTTTCGGATCCCGGTAGCGCAACAACAATATTTTTCGATAAAATTGTTTTTTTATGTATATCTTTCTAATTAATACATTTAATTATTATTTAATAGTACTTTTATCTCAGTTTGAGTTTTCGATGGCTGACTACGCCCTAATTCATCGTTTACTGCGGTACCGCCCTTTTGACTACGCTCCTCCATTTTTCTCGACATCATTCAGATCACCACGGTCGGTCCGACAGTGCGGGGATCTTTCTCTTCCTCTTTATCCTTTGACGTGACCCACCGCAACAAGCTTCTCCAAGCTATCTTTCCTTCTCCCAAGATACCAAGAATTGAAAAATTTATCTCAGGCAGCAGGTTGAGAGTCCACCCTTGATGTTTAATTCCTTCAGAATGGAGACATTCATACGTAACCGTCCACGGTATACGCAATATGCGTCTCCAGCGTCACATCTCAAAGGCATGAATCCTTACAAAAATATAGAATACACCAGTGATCTATTTGATTTTATTAATAATAGTTAATATCTACAGTTCCGAGAGCAGCAACCTAATATATTTCTGTGTGCAATGCGCAATTAAAACATGTTATCGGAATAAAGTGTTAATTTTAGCTCATTTGTCAAAATAGTAAACAAAAATTTATATTGCCAAAAAATTTTTAATATTTAATTAATTTAATGACGGCAGAAAATTATTATTTAATACCAGTACGATTTTAAGCTTATTTTTTATAAATATGTTCCTAATACAAATTAATTAGAAAGATATACGTATAAAATCAATTTTATCGAAAAATATTGTTGTTACTACCGGGATTCGAACCTGAATCTCTTCCAATCGATTATGCTATAGCACCACAGTGCATTAACGACAAATTTTCGAACATATATGTTAAACTTTTCAAATGAATACATCTATCGTTCCATTATTTAAAAGCCATCTATCTACTTTATTTTTACGAAATTTCAAATATCTTTGAGTAATCCGATAGGAGACACTAGAATGAATAATTAATTTTTATTATATTTTGGACACATTGATACAACTTATATATTATTAAGGATAACACATTCCTATTGTGAAGTTGTAATTATCTGTGATGTTTTTAAGACAAATTAATTTTAAAACATCACATCACAATAAAAATGTGTTCCCCGTAATAAAATATGTTTCTGTTCATGAGGATTGTTTTTCAAAGCTTCAACCATTGCCATTGTTTATGGTGTTTTAACAAGTATGTAAGAATATTCAGCTCGATGTCGTTTTAAATGCGTTTCAAACAACATTGCGTTCTTAAAACTAATATATAAAATCTGTACGTGCATCACCCATAGAAAAATTGTTACATGTCATCGCAGTGAAGTGTCAATTTTCATTCTAAATACGCATTTTTTAAAGTAGCAAAGAAAATTTCGACAATAATATTTTTGATACGAATATTGCGTCAATTATTTTTCACGGCGTCCTTACTGATATGGAAGATCCAATCCAGAAGAAGCGACAATTAAATGACGCGTTTTGACAACAATATAAATCAAACAAGAAAACGTGTACTCACCATTTTAAACTTTTGTCTTCGGCCAAATTTTCCTTTTCTTTATGGCCAAACGTTCTAGAATGTTGTTTGAGATTATGTTTGACGAATAATGTACGGCTTTCAAACTTTTAAAACAACCAGAATTTCACCGGAAAACTGAAAATTGCTCTCCGTTATCTCGGTGAAAGTTTGTTGATCGAATCCGAAACAATGTCGTTTTGCGTTCACAAATTGTTCCGAAATTTATACGGCGCTACTCGTTCCCAAAAACCATCGTTTTTTTTTTTAAATCTGGTCACATGACACACTTTGTTGTACACTGTATTACATGTTATTAATTCACACCATTGTCGGACGTTGAAACACCACTGCACTAAACATCAACACTGACAGAAAACAATAAAAAACATGGAATTTTCAAAGTACACGTTATCACCACTGAAAAGAATTCGAAGAGCCTCACCGATCGCCATCCAAACACCGGACAAAGACCGCGTAATTAGTTTGGAAAACTTGACTCGAAACGCGCAGACTTGATCAAAGTTTTCTGAGGATGTTCGCGATTTTCGTGGACGCGAACCGCCGGGGTGCCGCGTCGTCTCTGGCGCACTGTCGGGGTGATACTAGCGCCTCCTGGCGGCCGCGGGGCGCACCCCCGCCTGTCAGAACCACCCCGGAGTAGCCCACCCTGAGTCGCCCGCCCGCCACCCTCCATTGACTGACTGAAAGCGCCCAAAGTGCGAGTTTTCGAGAAAGTGAAGCGAGAGTCCGAGAGTTTTAATTTCATTTCTGTCGAGATCTCGGAGGAACGGATTTTATTGACATCTGTAAAAGCTCTTGGCATTTTGAAGTTGCTTTATTTTCTTAATATCTCTTTTCTGTCTATTGCAATTTACCTCACAGACTTTTGTCCCCGATAATAAGTAACTAACAGAAAACAATCGACTTCTCCGATTGCCATTGCCGCTTCGCGATCGTGGCAGATATTTCTACTCATGGAAAAATTTAATATTTAAAATATAACTTATTACAGAAATAACGGCGTGCACTTTATACAATCAAAAAAGCTGTCCATAACCATAATCTTTGCAAAATAAATGTATATTCAATATTTATTTGATATATCATATATTGCATCGGTTCTCGTGTTAACGTGTTAAATAAAACCGTATAACTAACGGAAGAGTTGAAAATTAACAAATAAAGCAGCGCATGTGTTTTTTCGCAAAAACTATCCCAAACGTGTATTAACTAAACTTAAGTCTCGCAACGTGCGGTGGTCTGAAAACACGTCTTCGCTTCAACAGACATGTTGCAAAACGCTGCTAGTGTGTCATTGAAGCGGACTTGACTGTATGCATTCCAATACACTTTAAACGTAGTACTATTTTATAATACAAAATATTTTAGCTCCTTCCAAGAATACTAGTAATAATATATACTCACAAAGATATACTGACACAAAAAACTGCTTCTGAAAGAGTGAATAATGAATACGACCTCTAATGATAATACACTATCGATATTAGCAGCTTAACCTAAATCCTTAGAACAACCTAACTCAACCAATAATAACTGCAATATAATTATTACAACACAATACATGTGTTAGCTGAAGTATTATAATCTATCATTTATTAAGCGAAATCGTTACAAATCCAGAAAAAAATAGTTTTAATATATCAAAACTATTTTCAGTTACTTAATATCTAGGATCTAGGATAAATTTATAATAATTAATTAGCTATAATTACGAAACGAAGAATTAGAATCATCCCTCATTCTTGACATTTTGACAGATGTTTGTAATTTATCTATGAAAAGATATAACAGTACCTACATAGGAGCAAAAAAAACTACCTACCGATTTAATAAAAAGAAAAGATATTTTGATGTTCTTTCTTACTAGTAATAAAAACAATTTGCACTACTTGGTTGGGAGCCCGTATAATTATAACAATAGGGTGTTTAAATATTTATCTCAATTTTGATTAAATCAATTTTTTTGTGATGTTATAATTTTCCGTGACAGCGGAGAAAATTACATTAACAAAAAAAACGTACTTAAATTAGTGATGAGAAAAAATGCTACTCTTGACTCACTGCTGTGATCGTGATTGATATTCGATAATATCAGTGATTGAAAACTGCGACTGTGATCACAGTTTCATTACTAATTCGCATGCGTCGCACGATATCGCAATAACGAAATAAATGAATAAATAAAATAACATAATTTGGAGCGTATTTACCTACATTATTCAAATTTCATATGATATACATCTTATTTAATATCATCACAAAGAGAATGAAAGTCATTAAAAAAATATGAGTTCATTTTTCAGATCAAATTCTCAGCATTTCGGGTCAAATGCGTAAAATATTTTGGCAGAATCTTCTAGATGGCGTGTATCACGAGTTATAACGTCATTTATGAATATTTTTATTTCATATTCACGACCAAATATAAATAAAATAAAATAATTAATCACGATATTTCCAGATATTCAATCACTGATAGTGAGTATGACTCAAGATATCAGTGATTTACTCACGGTTCGTGATTTTGAGCTCGTCACTACTTCAAGTGCTTGATTTGATTGAATTTTGATGATATTTTTATTACATTGGGGTAGGTTATGTTTGGTTAATTCAAAATTACCTACCAGAACAATAATTTGCAATTGTTTCGTTGTACCTATACATGTCAATGTGTGTAACTGTCATGGAATCCTTTAGAATAAAATACCTACACTTTGACAAATGTGTAGGTGTTGTAATTCACCCAGAACCCACCCAGAACCGGAGATCGTAGAGAACGGTGAGAGAAGCTGTTCAACAGCGGACATATTCAGGCTAATAGCTTTCTTAAAATTTTAACTTGAAGATTCACTCATATTATGTAAAACAGATCACCTGTTGAGATTGGTAGGATCGACCCGACGCACAAGCTTCACCTACAACTAATTATTCTGTAAATTTATACAAACAGAAAGCTTTGATTTACAAACATTTATTCTGTTTTATCTGCTGCGAGGTGATTGACACTTGACGGACAATAAACGTGAAGCGGGGCGCGAGACAAATGGCGGTGCTCGTACCTTTAAAACTTGGTGTCTACCTATCTCCTACCGAAGCCTATCTCTGAATCTCAGGGAACCATAATCCCTATCTTAGAAATGAAAACCACATCCGTAGACATGGGCCATAAAGAAGAACAAGAACCATTACTTTTACAAAGTTCCTGCCTGAAATGCAAAGCCGTCTTAGGAGAATTGCAGGGCTGGTTTTGGGTGCGGGGCTCTCTTATTTTATAAATAAAATTCTACCTAATGTCTGTTACTCACAAATCAATTTTGTGGTTCTAAAGTTACAATATTTTTCAAAATAATAAACTAAAATGTCCATTTATACATATTATTATTTTTAAGATTGGCAAAATTAACTTTGTGATTAAAATCCATTATTTTAAATTGTTAACTTTGTTATATTAACCACTCAATGAATTAAAATACATCTACCGGTTTCGAAAAATGTAATTTTCTTCTTCAGAATGTCAATAACTAATCAAAAACATACGTTGTTGTTTCTTTAACAGATTCTATTTTTATATTGTAATTTAATACAATAGTAATATTTACGATAAGAATATTTTAAAGATAAGTATGTAGGGGACCGGATTTCAAATTCACCGCCGTCTCAGCCGGCATCGATGCTAGCGAAGTAGAGCTGCCGGTTACTGCTACAGGCCTGGCCCGATTTCTCACCGACGATCTCTCTCCTGTTTCATCGCTTCGCAACGGCGGTCTTGCCAGCCCACCTTGTGCGTCTTTTCATTATATTCGTAATATCTGTCTCCCTAGTTTTATCATACTGTCACAGTTAACATCAACACGCCAATCACCACTCTTTCATTTAACCACCGACCTAACCCCCGAAGGTAAATATTTTTTAGATTTTCACAATGATCACTTTTCGAAGATAAAATATCAAACCGTTTTTCTCAATGTTTATTTTAATATATCAGTTAAATAAGTGTTCGTGGTGTTTAATTTATATGAAAGAAGATCCATTTCAGAAAAAAAAACAACATTTGAACGACGTTCGAAGTCGGGTTTTATTAGTAATATATATATAACTTCATCGTGTTTTACTTATCGTGTAAAGGCTTCCAACAGGATCATCTTCCAGTATCTGATTAACCTGGCAGTGCCAGATCTTTCACAATCATCTTCTATTTTCGGTGCCATCAACACTAGCATCGTATTTCATTCCTACCGTCTACATTTCACTCCTTCCACATCGCATGAAAGCGGCCATTTTGTTGAAATAATAGAATCGGGATTGCGGAACCGGTTGTTAAATTAAGCCACGGTTCATCGAACCGGTTGTTAAAATCTACCAAATGAAAAACAACTGTAATTTGTCACCCCAATAATTCATAACTAAAAGCAAAAACTTTTGTCATACTCATATTAGTGTTGTCGAACCATGTATCGTACTTATATTACGTTCAGTTACTGGTCATACTTCACAAGCAAAGATTTATGGTCAATGAAGTCAAATATCGAACTGGAAATCTGACAGAAAATGAATTATATAACAAATAGTTAAAACAGTCGAAAATAAACATTATTTCCAATAATATTATCTTCTTCAATATTGATCCTAACTGCTCTGGACATTAGCGCATACTCTCGATTTTTTTCAAATTTTCTTTTTAATTGAATATTTTATTATTATATAGACTTAATAAAAAAAAAACTACGATAGTATGTTACTAACGGCAACAGTATTCTATTTAGAAGAAAAAACAGCGAACCGAAAAAAATTGATGGTTAATATTTCATAATAATATATAATAATTCTAATGTAATGTGATGCTGTATAAATGACGGGAAATTGACTGTTTTATAACGCTCGTTTTATTAAATAATACAATTAAAAAAATAATTGTAAAATATTTTGATATGTTTATCAACTTATCTATAAATTACAGTTTATTCCATTATACATTTTGATTTTATTAAAAAGTATGCAAGAACCTACTTACAAATAGGTACCTACACATAATTAATTTAACTGTTGTCTATCAACGACGTTTAACGATATTCCACATTCAAAAGCATTGTGACAGACTCGACGTTTGATTTTGTTTAAAATTATTTATTTTAATATTTTTGCCGCATAATTTCGTCACGTCCGTCCAATGCCTATAAAAACTGTAAAAACACATTATTGGTTCTTAAGCCAATTACAACTTTCGTCACCGATATGCTTTTAAATTTGACAGTACTTTACCTTTGCGCTTATACATTCGTAATCTATGACAATATTTCACCGGTTAACAACGCAGATAAAAGACAAGTTAGTTCGTCCTTTGAAGAAAATGTTTTGTTCGTCGAGCTTTCATCGAACATTTCAATATTTAAAACACAGCATCGCCATCTGTGGATGATCTTTGAATAAAAAACAGATAATCATTTAAAAATAATCTTATATTAATGTATAAAGCAGTCTGATAACAATTAGAGCAACATTTTATTGTATTAATTTGAAAATAGGTTAAAAAAATGTAGCAATATACAAATAAAAATAACCTTATTTTAGTGCAAAGCAGAGTAATAAAAGTAATGAAATAAATCTTGTATATTCTTCACTAATGCCATCTATGGATAATATTTTATTAAACAAATATTTAATATGTTCATTCCAGCGTGTCGGGTTATATATAAAGGACGCGATTCGTTATATAAATAATACAAATTTCCAACAACGGTAAATTAAAAACAATAATATGTAGTCTCATTATATAACATAGAAGTGTAATAACAATAACAGTAAGTACATATAATAATAACATATCATTTCTATTATTCATCAAAACCACCTGAAAAAATTTTAGATTAGTGAATAAAAAATAGATGGCGCTCCACAAAATTCAAATATTTTTATGAACTAAGAAAATCAGTAACTGTAACAGTAAATTAAAAATAATATTGTGTTACTTACTTCATTCTAATATATAGCAGTAATAAAGTAATCAGTCAAATAAGCAATTCGTGTATATATTCTTATTTTATATAACGCCTCTCAGAGCGAGATGTCAGTGGTAATGTGTAAATAGATAATATGGCACTTAGCAGAAAGATATATTATTACGTAATTATACTGAAGTACCAAAAAAGTGCTGATTTTCTATCGTTTCTCAGGGCATTTATTTTGCTTTGATGTATAATCCTTAATTTTATTCTAAAGCCAGGAAGATGTTTACTGCCGTGAGTTTAGACAATCTGACACTTCTGTCTATGATATGAATGCGTACAATAAGTAAGCTTTTCTCTCCGTGTCACGAGATTTCTGTCAGTATTGTGTTGCGTAGTTCAAAGTGTCTTTATGAAAATATGTGTTGAAAATGGAAAAAAGAGAATGGTTGAAAAGTGAAGTGGAAGAATTAATACGCACTTACGAAGCCAGACCCGTGCTTTGGGATATCAGAACCAAGGAATATAAGAGCAGGTCAAAGAAGCGTGACACTTTGGAGGAACTAGCTCTCAAGTTCGACACGACACCGGAAGAAATCACTAGGAAAATACACAATCTACGCAATCAATTCAATTCTGAATTGAAAAAGATTGCAAAAGGTCAACGAACGGACGATACATACGTTTCCCGGTGGCCACATTTTATGGCATTGACATTTTTACAAGCGACAATGCATTTTAGAACGCCAAGAGGAAATGTTATGGTAAACATAGTAAACCTCTAGAAAATAATGTATTTGAATGTTTTGTATGTAAATAGAAAATAATGGAATTTTCGTACGGTAATTCTTTGTATGATTTGTTTTTTGTGCAATTATTATGAATTGGCACAGAATATTGTCATTATAATTTAATATATACGTGTACCGTACGATCGTAATATCAATTAAATTGATTGGCTATACTTCGATTACATTTTCGTAGTGCTGAATATGTCGTTACTTTTTTCATGATAGATGGCGCGTGTGTCAGCACGCGATCGGCGCCCCATCCGAATGCGCATCTTTGCTTAGAAATTATACGCGGTGGCGGTGATCGTTTATGCAGTTATATAAATGCTTATATTTTAAAATAGAAGTTATGTGAATCATATATTCATTACTAGTCGTTCGCTTCTTTTAAAATTCCATATTCCGACGCTGTTTATGTTTTTATTATTCATAAATTTACTGTCATATTTAATGAACCCTCCTATAAAATAATTAACAAATAAATAAATCTTCTTAATTGTTAATCTTAATGTTTCGCATATGTATAGTTATATATGTGTATATATAAATATAATTGTAGTAAAAATTTTTATATATGTTTTATTGAAACCAATATATTTGTAAAAAATTCTACAACATAAAAATCTATCAAAATACATACAAAGTATTAGAACTAAAATTGACATATTTGTTAGATACGCAACACACTATTTATAGGCAGAGGATGGAATGTCATACATTCCTTTCCTGAAGAACATTTGTTGTACTATAACAGTTTCTATATACATCAGGTGCGAGTTATTTTGACAGGTTACTTTTAAATAATTTGCAGATTCATCTTATATGACAGATGTACTGAGCTTAATTAGACGCCATCCATGGTTGGGTAAAAGAAGCAGAGAATGGCCACAAATATACTGGACTTCTAATGATATAAAGACCCAACGGCTTTTGCTGGAGAATGGTCGCACAGAACCAGAGTTTATGGAGAACAATAAGCGAGACCTATGTTATTCAGCAATGGACGCAAACAGGCAGAATGTGAACTAGACTTCACTGCTGTGTCTATCAATTACAAATTTCTATGTACCTTTAGATAAAACTAATTCACCATGAAAATTCAAAAGTAATAATTATATTTCCAGATATTAGATGAACTCCCGCTTTACACAAACGAAAGAAGTAATTCCGACGATCAGGACTACAAAAGCCAATCCCTCGGCAGCAACCAGCAGACAGGTTCATCTTCTTTTTCCCAAAGAAGTGCGAGCAATCCTCCGAAACGAAGACTGCAAAACAATGACGAATATCAATACTTGGACAATGTGGATGTCTTGAGAGATATCTCATCCAGCTCTCACAAGGAAGATGAATTTGAAGCATTCGCGCTGAGCATCGCCACACAGATGAGACAACTTCCACTACAAGAAGCGCTAGAACTCCAAGCTGAAATTCAAAACCTCGTAGTACAAAAAAGAATAAAAGTTTTGAATTCTATGAGACGTTGAAGTACATGTTTTTTTATTAATTTTTGTGTTACATGCGAATATCGCAAGATTTTCTGGTATTTGAAACTAAATTTGTATCTTCAGAATTTAAAAAAATAAGAAGAATTACTTCTGGCTTGTCTGTGCCACCGGAGGAACAATATAGTGAACAATGATTTACAAGGTCTGCTAAAGTTAAATTAAAACTCAAAGTAGACAAAGTATACATAACACTATTACGAAAAAGTAACGGCCATACACAACCCACAAAAAAATAGATTACTAATTAATCAAATTAATTATATAATCTGATTTACAAGGAAGCAACAATTCAATAAATCTTAAATAATATATTTTAAAAATCTAAATGTAATTGTAAATATGTAGTATTCTAATTACAGTGTACACGAATTTATAGCATTTTTATATATATAATGTTAAGGAAATTATATATTACAAATCTTATACCCCATACAACTTTTTTGATCTTTATATAGACTAAGGTCAGTAGTTCTTTTCTGGATATAAATGAAACAATGTTATTACTCTACTTGAATTTATTAGCACTACTCCAGTTTCGAGAGAAACAGTCTTTTTTTATTTTAGTGGCTATTAAGCCATATACTGGCTTTATATCCACTAAAATAACAAAATGTCTTCCTCCTCATGAGATCCGCATATTACACCAACAATAACTTAAGCGCATTACTTCTCAATTCAAAGTCAAAAATAGATAACTTAGAAAAAAGCGGGATTTAGAAAATTTCATGTAGAGATTGCAATAGTAAATATATCAAACAAACCTCTAGAAATCTCAACATTAGATTAAAAGAGCATCATCGTTATCTAACTAATGACAACTTTTCCAAATCCGCGAACTGCATCATTCCTTTCATTTATGTACCATTAAACTTCTCCATCCCATCACTTCAAAATGAATAATTTTGAAAGTTAAGAAATAAAAAAGAATTTGAACTCTGGTATTAATTTGTTTCACAATATTACATTTTCTAACTCATCTCTCAATATTCCCTTTACAACCATCCCTCCACCACCCACCAGTAACTACCTCCATCTGTCAGTACCTAACTACTTGTATGTCTACCACCTAAGCCTTGTTATCTATATTTATGTGTAGTTAGTTTAATACTTCACCTGTCGATGAGTTACTGTTTCTCTCAAAACTCGAATAGTACTAATAAACTCAAGTAGAGTAATAATATTGTTTCATTTATATCTATCCATTATGAAAAAACTCTACAAAGTTAACGCAGATTCTACCAATAATATATAGTTCTTTTCTGATACATTGTATTGCTTCTTGTGAATTGATTTCGATATACATAAATCTAATAACCCGAGAAGATATTGAATGAAGGAAAGCAGAGAATATAGAATTCCGTCCCTGCTACCTCATATACATCAATTATTGAAGTATTATGGAAAAATCTTTTTTTTTTCAACCAGTGAAAATAAAAATACCTACATCCAATACTGACTCTTGTACACATGCTTCTTCCACCATTACTCCTTCCAACTTATGTTCAGCATAGTCACACGATGGCCTTGTGGACTAAAAACTATGTCTATTCTTCCACTGAATGCATTCAATATATGTACATATATACAAATAACAAACTAATCAGCCTGTAAAGCTTCATGACAAACTCCTTATTTTGTAAGAAAAAAGATATCAATATCAATTATTTCGAAAAAAGTCCACACTTTTCACTCAACTCATTTTTGTTTATACATATCAAATTTTAACTGGTTTGACTGCTCAAGGATGTAAATTAGGCTTCTGAGGATGCTATGTACAAGTTTTTTTTATTAAAATTTTTTTTTTTTTCATAATGTTTTGGCCTCGGAGCAAATTAAAATTGTTTGTTGCGTGACGACAGACTTAAACTAATTGTAAAATACAATTTTATAAGTTGAGAGTCCTGTTTTACCAAGTCAAATATAAATAAGGCATATTGTATGTACTGACTTCCGTTGGTTGAAATGAACAGATGTGTGTTTTACCATCGTTAAGGGAGTATTCTGCCTGAATGTAAAGGATCTATGTGGTGTCACCATTTCTGTAAAGATGTGTCCAAATATGACACAGTTTTTGAGGACAGTGTGTTGCAGATCATAAAATATAAAATTAAATAAAATATTAAACGACTTGTGGAAAAGACCTTTAATCATTAAATTAATCCTTTAATTATAATATGTGCCTGTTGGCCCGGGGCCCCCACAAACAAACTACCAGGACAGTGGACGAATGTGGTGGCGAGAGTGATTGTGCCGTGGCGACTACTCAACGTTTGTTATTTCCTCCTTAATAAAGAATTCAATCATCTCCTCTTCAACGTTCTTCGTGTCAGAGTCCAGCTCATCCGTGTCCACATCTGAAAAGAATAAAAATATTAATAAATCAGAAATTTTTCCATTTGTACGAGACTTATAAAGAAATAACGTCACAACAAAGAGGAACTCACAATTTCTCAACTCCAATCTCCTGGGCTTCTGCTCTTCCCACTCCTTGACCTTGGACGCGCGGTACTCCTCAAACTTCTTCATCAGCTCTGCTCTCTTGGCCACCAGCTCCTTGGAAGCCTTGGTAAGACGCAGACGATCCTTGGACTCAAACTGCGCCGAATACTTCTTGAGGTTCTTTTGAATCTCCTTCTGCTGAATGGCTGACAGAAGCGTAGGTGGGCGTGGACGCCACAGGAACTGAGTGAAGTTCTCCTTCGCCACTCTGGGGAATTAAAGAGATATTTAGTAAGTAAAAGTTGAAGAAAATTAACCAATTTAAAAGAATTATTTTTCCTTATATATAAAAATGGAAACACGTGGGTTAAAACGCTGACCAAGGTGAAGGATGTGATTGTCACAGGTAAAAAGAGAAAATGGCAATGGACGGACCATACTTCAAAATGCCAAATAATCGTTATCATCACTGCTGGAGGCCATCCTCCATATAATGATGATAACGATGATCTTAATAAATTCCTATTCAACCTTACAAACTCTCTTACATTACAACATCAAATATAATGGAAAACATTTAAAAATTTTAACATACCTTCTCAATATCTTTCCTTGGAAGGACCACATGTAATAGCCGCAATCCATTTTACATTTGAGGGCTGACACACCGGTCACCACGTACCGACCGGTCGGATCCCATTCTATTCCAGACATCTAAAAAAAAATTGTTGATCAGGCATGAATATATGCTTGAAACAGAAAATATACATGTCATTAATTGACATAGCAGTTACTTTGGTGTGTAACATGATTATTTTAATTTTGTACTACACATGCACGTTGTGTTATTTTATCACTGCTACAGTTTTCAAGAGCTGCTATCTCTCATCATCGGGTGGTAACATCATCGGTGAAAGTTATAACGAGAGGGGTTACACCTCTCAAAACTATAATAGTGACATATGTGCAATACAAAGTTTAGTTAATTAAAAAATACTTAGGTATGTCACATACATATAACGTTTATGGTGACAGCTTTAAAAAGGTTAATTGTCACTAAAAATAAAGAAAGCAAATATCAGTACTTGATAACTAACCTGGTAATGGTCTGCAATATTCATCACAGTAAAATCGTAGGTATCTAAAAACTCCAGTGCACCGCCGGTGAGTCCCAGATTCGCCAAGACGATGAACTGTCCGGAAGGAGCCCAGAAGAGATGATTGTACGGCTTTTTCTCAAACTTCTTCAACAAACTCGGCGCCTGTCCCGCATTGACTCCGTAGAAACTGATGCAGATGTTGGACATGTCTCCGTGAATGATGGCAAACTTGGAGCCGATAGGCTCCCACGCAAACGCGTGAATCGGCTCTTTGATTTCGACCGAATCCACGGGGATCGCTTTCTCTCGCATGTGGAAGATTTCAAAATTATAATACATGCCGGAATATTTGACCTCTGACTTGTCTTTGCGTATCTTGGAATATCTGTCGACCTTCACGCACAGGTAGTCCCCGCTCTTTTGCCAGTGCACTTTGCAGTCAGCAACATTGAATAAATTCTTTGATCGTATTTCCGCACGGCCCGGTATTTCGAGAAGGGTTACCCTAGCAGGCACATCCTTATCTTCAGCCACCCAATATGCAAGGATATTATCGATCGGAGACCAGCTGAAATCTCTGTAATGGCAAAAGTATGCACTGTTAGTAATGTGTTCTATTCACAGCTAGTTGTAACAGTTGCAAAAATGCATACATTTAATTTGCAATTAGTTAAAAAAAAAAATGTGTGTGCATGATTACTTTATGGCATTTTATATCACAGGGTGTAGATACAGACCTGATGCCCTGCACCTTGATTGATTTCTTGTCCAGCAAGCCGAAGCTAGGAGTGGAGTAGACGGAAAGCAGATCCTGGCTCATACAGGCAAAGAATTTGTCATCCTTACTCCAGCGGAATAGTGGCCATACTGTATAGTCATCGGGGGGAGGGAAACTACGCTTCTCTTGACCAGTTCTAAAAAAAAAATCATTAATTAATAATTAGATTTGTTTTAAAATTGTGATGCAAATGCAATACGTGAATACAATTTTTGTTTCCAAATATATTCTACAAAATATTGCAAGTGAAAATTCCCAAACTATTTATTAACTAGATTTCACTGGGATGTTGAGCATGAGTTCTAACAAAACTCGGAAACATAGTGAGGTATACAAATAACATCCTCAGAGAAACTGTACAAAAAAATTTATCAAAAGCACAGCTATAATCAAATAGTTCACCTGATATCCCAGATGATGAGTTTCTTATCTTCGGGCCTATCGTTGCTGGCGCAGAATGTGACCAGGTAGTTCTCGCACGGGGAGAAGCTGATGAAGCGGGCGTACGGGTGAGAGAACTTTTGGAACTGAGAGAATTTGGGGCCAGCCCACAGAGCCACTCCGCGCCAATGGAAGGTGGCGAGGTACGTGCCCAGAGGTGACCACATTGCAAACGTTTCCGACCATTCCTACAATGAAGTATAGTTGCTTTAAACAATCGTTTTAACTAGCATAAAAACAATCGGCTGTCGCCAATTGCTTGCTGCTGGGCGGCTATTGTGACCACTTCACGGTCGATAGTAACAGCCGCACAGCTAGGGTTTCTGTATAATCTATAAATCAATGCAGAAACCCCTTATTATATTGCTTTAACATTATTTCCAGGAAGAAAAACAAAATATTAGTAAAATGATACATGCTATATACATACATATATTGAGAACTATCTTAAATTGATATATAGTAAAACTCCATTTATTCGAAAAACGTTTATTTGAAATTCGCCACAAGTCGAAATTTTAGAGCAGAATGTGATCAATCGAATATCATTATTCAAAGCCATTTTGGACCCTATCAGATGAATTTGTCGATCTATTTTTCGCCTAATTCGATTTTTTGTTAGATGTCAGCAATCTGGAAAATACACATGCGCTACGCAATATGTCTGTCCAAAGTCCAAGACCATCAAAATGGGTAGTTCCGCCCCTATACCGATTCACGACGCATAAAATTAATTCTCATTGTTTGTTTTCTCATTCACTCTCAGTACACTAGAAAAGATGACAAATACATCTTGTGCGTCCTCGATTTGAAATATTTATTTTTTACCGCAACGCTTTAACTTAAGATCACATGCTTTTTTCTCTCGCTCGTTTTCTTTACATTAGAAAAAGATAGCTATTATCTTTGCTCCCTTATAGGTAACGCGGTTCTCTAGTTCTCCCATCTGCTAGCTGCGAATGTCAGCGCTTGCCAATCTTCTGTTCCATATTATTACAATCATTATTTTTGTTTACATAGCGTTTGTATATTTTGATGTACAAACGTTTGTACACGGTTGAGTTCCTCAGACTTTTCCATGTTTTATAAATTATTTAATTTGTATTAATTTTAATACAGACGTTTCTCTTTCTATTTAAGTTTAGTGTCAAGGCATTTTAAAGAATGTGTAGTTAGCGTTTCTCAGATTCTCTCGAATCTAGTTAATTATTTTATTGCCATTGTTTTATATGTAAAGAACATTATTTGTTCTTCTCTAATATTTACGTGTTAGACATTTTGAAATTCGCGAATGCGTGGTTTGCGTTCCTTAGACTTTTCCTTATTTCATTAAATTTAAATTAAAACATTTTATAATTTTGACTGACAATTTGATATTCTCGATAAATAGCATTAATACAAAATTCGTACAAAACGCCAACAGTTGCTAAAATCAAATTAATACAAGAGATTGACAAAAAATATTATCCAAAACAAAATTAACAGAAAAATACACAGCCCCATTAATGAGGTTGTCGACAATATTAAACATGATGACAGAAAGAACTTTAACGTTGAAAGGCGAGCCAAATGTCGCAGCGACCACCACGAAACAAGTGTTTTAAAAGCGCTGGAAACTTTTGTCACTAACTTCAGCGGAGAAATGGCGGGTTGACAAGTTTGACTATTATGTCGTTATTAAAAATGGCACAAAAAGATAGTCCATTATAATAGTGTTTTTTTTTTTAAATAATATTGTGATTTGTTTACACTGTATTTTGACAACTTGGTTGTTAATTTTAAATGTGTGGATATAGGTGTATATAATTACTTCAAGTTGCTATGAAAAAAGTTAATATGCAAAAAAAGAATTGAATTTTTGAAATTTTTATATTCATTATCCTAAATTGTTATTCTAACTTTTTTCTTGATTTTCGGTCCCCTCAACTTCGAATAAACGGGATTTTACTGTACTTATCGTCAGACTGTTATTAAATTAAATAATACGGATAAGTAAAATAAATTAACTTAAAATCTCTAGTGAATAAGATATTTTGTGTAAAACCATTTTGAACCGCAACGCTAAAATGATTGAGTAATCAGATCCAAGAATTACACCTACTGGAGATCTTAATCAGTGACATCTATTACACAATGAGTTACATATTACACAATATTAATTTACATTAATATTTTTTGCTAATCTGTACTGCCATCTAACAGATTTCTGAATAAAGTGGACTATACTAGCATAGGATGCAATGTAGAGCAATTATATTATAGATGTATAGATAAAACTAGAAAAATAATGTAAAAAGTCACATAGGTTTAAATATTAACTGTAATGTCGGCCATCGGATAACCTGGTCAATGGTGTAATTTTGTCGCTAACTTTGTTAATATTCCTACACACTAGATTTTAAAATGCCAAGATACAGTGAAAAGCTACAATTGATAGAATTTAAGAGTTTTCTATACACACAGATATTCACAATAATAGAACTGCACAAAGCGATCTTTGTTAAAATGGGCAGTAACATTATTTCAAATTATATTCATAGTAAATCAAACAACCTCATTAAGAAGACTGTCATAAAACTGAAAAACTTGAAAGGATGATTGTCGCTTGACTGAACTGTGTTCTTGTAGGTGTAGTAGTTTAATCCTTAATTCTTTTTAGCAGATGACAGTTAAGATTATGTCGCTTTTGTCTTACTCATTATGTATTTAGTCAAAGTACTTCTGTCTCGGTCGTCCTCTCTGTCATCTCCATTGAACTCTTCCTATTTAGGTAGATGTTGTCTTAGTATATAACTGATGATTTTGCTGTCTTATGTATATTTTTATAATATTTTCTCTCTTTCCATTCATCTCACATTATTTCATCCTTGTCCAACGTGACAATGAATGATTGTGCTTCGTCATCGCTATTGGATCTGTACATGATCCGTTGTCATTGCCAGTAAGAAAAATTCCACATATTCGCCAAAGTAACAAATGTTTTTATTATCTCTACGTTAAGATTAAATAAATGTTTTCTCTTTTTATATATTCTATAACAGTATGTAAATATATATTTAATTTAAAATGAGGTGAACATTGTCTTCATTACGAGTAAGAAAAAACATACATTAGCAATAGTAGAATTTTTACGACTGGCAAGTACATTGACCATCTGTCATCTAGCGTCGCACTGATGACAGATGGTAATGTTTACCTTTGTTCGATAATTATTGTTCGATTGCTTTTCTGCTAGTCATATCTTAAATGTCACCCCATTTTTATCTAACTAAATGTTCACATTTTAAATGACATGTTGAATAGCTATTTTTTAAATTAGAATTTTTTTCTTTTCTCAAATACCTATCTTTAATTATGTTATCAAGATATTTAAAATATTCTGTAATGAATGATTATGAAATGTTTTACTATGAGATTTGCGGAGAAAAAATAAAAAAGGACAACTATATCAACACAAATAAGACTATTACAAATTAAATGAGCGCTCACCGGCCTATCTTGAAGGACTACGGGTTCCGGATGACAATTCTGCCAGATCTGAAGAGACACCCCCGTGCCGATTCCGATACAGAATTGATCGTACGCATCGGGTTCCATTAAGTAAAACTGGAGGTCTGATTGTACATTAAAGGGTTGCGGCGCAGGAGGCTCCCATTCTTTAGGAATTGAGCCATAGCTAAAATGAAAATAAACAATATTATTTACATTAGACCTTTTTAATGACAAAGGTGTATGTTTTCATAAGCATGTTTGATAAAAAAAGTTACATTTGTGCCACATATCACAAAGAAACTGATAAAAGTAAAGCTTGTCTCAGTTTCTAATCTTTGAAATTTTATTCATGGCTTTAGTTAGAAGTGATTTAAAATATTACTTGACTATTTGGTTCCCGTTTTATAAAATTCATCAGTTGAATAAATTGAGATTTTTTTTAATGGCCTTACATAATATAACTAGCTTAATATGTAGAAAAACTTTAAATGATTCAATGCTTTTATTTGTACGAATATTAGTATTATTGACAAACTTGACATCTTCAATTTGACCGAGTTGATGTTTTGAATAGACTCAAAGAACTAGATAAGTAGTTCCCAACGGGTGTGATGCGATTAGATATTTTGTTGCATCCAAAACTTAAGCTTCTACTGAGTAATCAACTCTGCTCAATTTAAATTGTTTTTATTTGCTTCTAAACTAAACTCTAATAAGAAGCATAACCGGCATAATACTATTAAATTTATTTTAAAGAACACTTTCGTGTTGTGAAGTTACAATTTCAGAATTTTAAGGATTTTTAATTCAAATTAAATTAATCAACTAAAAAAATATACAGAAAAAATCTATTTATCGAAAAAATATTGTAATACAATACAATTTATAATACACGGAATCTTCAATTAACTTGATATTGATAAGAATTAAACAAATAGTGCACATTGACAATTTCCATAGATCAATACATATAACATGATTCACACTCAAACCCTGCCGCTTGAAAATTTGAATTTGAAAAAAATTTATAATTTTGAATATTAAAGTGATATTAAATTTTAAGTATCTGTAGTCACATTGTATGTTAATGCGTTCTAACAATAATATGAGGTGCACAATCGAATATAAACTGTCACTATTTGTTTTCTTTCCAAAATAGTGTTGTCATTCTTTGATGCGTCATTAAACTATAGTATAGTATAATATATAAACTATAGTATAGTATAATAAAGTGGTATAGAGTAATAAACTGAAATTATAAGTTTTCTAAACGTAATAAATTCCAATGAATAGGGAATAGAGAAAGTAGTACTCACTTCTTAAAGTCTGTGAATAAATTAACTAAAAGCGTATGGTTCTTATCGAGTTTCGCATTATTTGTGACCTTCACTGCCTCCAGAGCATTCACCGGATTGGAATATTCCAGAAAAATGTACCCCACAGTGTCTTCAGAATTGGGTTTAGTTGGGTAAAATGTATTGACGACGGTGCCAAATTTTCCAAACAGTTTATTGATAACTGTTTGCAACTTGGGCAGGCGATCGGGACCGACTTGCGGCAAACCGTCGACGACAATGACACTTTCGACGCCATCGGTCTCTTTAGGCCTCAATTCGATCAAATCATCTAGAAGTTCTGCAACAGAGATTTATAGGTTATATATGACACATCATTAAAATAAATATGAAAACAAATTAGATAATATTGGCGCACAGCGTAAATAATGTGTAATAAGTAAAGAACTACACGAAATACATTATAAAACAACCTTAATGAACCAATAAGCGGGCTAAGTCAGAATAACCAGCACACCCCCTGTCAAAAAGTATATGTGTCGGCGTACCTTCATCTTCGATATCATCGACAAATCCTTCCGGATCACTAAAATCCGGCTCCTCATCGTAGTTTTCTGCCGGCTCATTTTCGGCGGGCTGATTTGCCTTGTCGTCACCTTTTTTTTTAGCCATTACGATGAGAAAACGTGGGGCACCGCAACCTTGCCATATGTCTACACGAAAGAAAGATGGCGGCCGATGCAGATAGTTGTCTGCCTGTTCTAAAATGCACGACGCTCAATTATGCCTTCAAATTTTCGCGCCTTTTTTGACAGTTCTGAAAAAGACTTACTTAAAAATTGATTAAAATCTGTATGTTAATTTAATTGTAGTGCGCCGACGCGGAATGACGCGTGATTTAACCAATCGCGGTTAGTGACGGATCGAGCCACACTCAATCCAACGAAATAATTTATTCAAATAGGGTCGCGGTTACGGGCTAGACCATGTGGCAGGAATCGTTATAATTTTAACAAATGATTGGGCCATAAATAAGATCGGGCCTAGCCTGCCAGATGAGTGACGGGTATAATTGTCCAGGGACCGTTGGTCTTGGAACAACACAATAACCATTAAGTAAGCTTATCATCTTCTTTTGTTGTACAGAATATGTATATTGTCATATCAAACATGTGTATTGTAATTATCATTATGGTTTGATTTTAAAGTTTTTCCTAGTCATTAGCTGAGTTTGTTTACATTTCTTGGATTGTACAGTATAATACATTTTTAATTATGTTATTATGCATTTAAATTGAATCGTTTTGTCTATGACAACGTAAAAGTACTACATACTTGTACATGCAAAAAGGGGAGAAAATTAGACATTCTAGAAAATATAGAAATTAATTTTAACATAAGATGATCAAACATACTCTTTTAAAGATCTCTGTACTCTCTTTGAACCATACTCCTTGTAAAACCTGAACTCCTAAAATATTGTATGGACCGTACTATTAAATTATATAAAAAATTTCATATTGCAAATTTTTCATTCATTAGTACTCCTCTTGTACCAAAAATAGTTGGTCACTTTAATTAACAATAATAATGTACTTAACATACCCTCTATTACATCACCATTCCCGTTCATATTTGCTCCGCCCACAACTGCTTTCACTTCTCACCGAAACCCCTTTCTCCCCAACCTAGCTCTCATGCTGTCCACCAACCATGTAGTCGATTAAATATCTTGTAGTTTTAAGTTTTAGTTAATTACTGAAGATGGTGCAATAGGCATTAAAAAGTTTTAATTTTAATTTAATTATGAGTAAGTATTTATTTTTAATTTTTTAAGAGTTATGTGAAGTAAACAACATTGTGTTTTATTTTATTAATTAATTAATTTTTCTAAAAGTTAATTTAAATTGAATTATTGACGTAAAATATTTTATGCCGTAAGTTTTTCACGACTGATTAATGTTACTGAATAAAAAAGTAATGTTACTGTTTTTTTACATATCTTATTTTCATCAAATCATGACATGAGAAGTTTTACCCACCAAGCCAACTACAGAAATATCACTTAAATCTGCATCCTATGTTACAAATAACACAGAGTGTATCAAAACTTCTTTAATATTATTATAGTTTATTAAATCTATTATTTCAAATATTATATTTACCTTGAAAAAACATAAAAATATATCAAATATTATCTAAAACAATAAATATTAAACACTTTAGTAGAAATCAATCCAAATGATCTAAAAAAAAAAAATTGTGGGTTAAATTAGAAAATACAAATGTATGTACTTACATATAAAAGAAAGCGACTCATTTCTGCTGCAACCAAACAAAATTTAAAAAAACATCAAATAAAATCTACTCAAAAATTAACATTATTTAAAATAATATTGCTTTGGAAGATTTTACTACCTAGATACAACAATATTATTTTTCGTCGTAGATGTTTCAGTCATTTAGAGGCCTCCTTTTTATGGGAGCCTGAATTTGGTTCTAACGTTATTAGTATTTGATTTTTATGAAGTTGGTTGTATAATATATAAACAATGTATAGAGCTTGTCTTTATCTTAAATACATGCTTGTTAGTTTTGCCCCTAGTTTAATGGTTGCAGTGAATTTTAATTAAACGCTCTTTGAAAAAATTTAATAATAATATTTCAATTTAGATAAAATAAACTAGGGACAGGAATGTCACTGAATTCTAAAGCAATTTAATAATCTCTTATTTATTATCATTATTTTTTAAATTACGTTACTTGGGCTGATATTTGAGAATGTAAGTATGTAATTGAAATAAATATTTTCATAATTATTCACATTTAAAAAGGGTTTTTTTCATAACCAAACACCCTGTTAACAACAAGGTAACTCTGTAATGCATTGTCCTAACAATTTCATCTAGGATCGTTTTCAAATGTTAACCTTTATAACTCACAGAGCGATCTGTGCCAGCTGTCGGTCCATGGGTCAATTTTCGACTGATCCGCCGCTCATCGCTCAACTCAAATTTTTCTGGTGAGCGAGTTGAGCAGTTGAGCAGGTTGAGTGTATTGAGCGGGTGAACTGGCTCAACACAAAGATCCGGCTCAGTGAGACGATTCATTCGTGAACGACGCACTGCTATTCTAGAGTGCAACTGAACAATATACAGTATAATATGGTCAGGGTAAAGTGGAGAGTGCCTATATTTTGCCCAGGGACCTAAATAGTAATTATGCAACATTTGGTTATGACCTGTCAAAGGATGTAGGATTGTATAGAGAACAGACACAGGCAATCAGTTATATATATGAATATTATAGTTTTTATTATAGGTTTTCCATCCTTTCCTTGTATCTGATAAAATATATTGGACATATTTGACTTAATGTTCTACACTTATATTTTCGATGTTTACACACTGATTTGTAAGTCCTATGTTTGCTTTATGTAATGGGGTGGTGTTATACAGGAGAGTCAGTCTTATGGTCCGAGGATTAAAGAGATTTGGTGAATATAAACATCTATATGTATCTGTTGGTCATTCTGCACTACATTCAGAATATATAACAAATTACAGCTCGCTTCGCGATCAACTGTGTACTATCATATATTTATTAATTATAATTGTTAATGCAATTTTTTTTGCACAATATTTGGCTAATCAGAAATCATCAAAACACCTCATATTGCATAACCTACTGGGTTTAAATCTGGGCTGTTCGGTGGCCACATGCCTGGCTCGATGAAATTAACATTCTCACAATGAAGAAAGTTGATTGTATTTCTGGCTATGTGAGATGGAGCTCCGGCTTTGTTTTGAAACTTTTGATCATTTTCCTAGCATCCCAACATTTTTCAATTTGCAAATTTTTGATCAGAATACGGTCTTCTGCAGTGATTTTTGTCATTCTGGGCAACAATTTGAAAAAACCAAAAATAAACAATGGGAAAATTAATAATCAAAGATATTGGCCGGAAATTATCAAAATAAAACATAATGTATGTAAATAGGTAAGTAAGTAAATTAGTAAACTATTTAACTTATTGTTGATATAGTTAAACTAATTTTGATGTAATTATATCACGTTTTACAAAATGTTCTCACTTTTTTTGGGCCACCTGTATGTAGTAATAAACACAATTTGTGTAACACCATACATTAATAAAACAAAATCAATTGCTGTAGTACTAGTTAATAATATATTTAACAAAACATTTAAAATCTATAACATACATGTTTCACAATAGTGGGACTATTGATTATTACAGTTATAATCTTATAACTATTTAAAAAAGCATATTTAAGTTGTCATAAAGACAAAAACACTGATACTTTAATATATTTGGACTTTTTTCAAGACTTATATGCTTATAATTTAAGACCAAATGTGTTTAACTGTTTTATATTATTGCCAGTGATAGCAATATATCGAGCAGACATCATGGAATGTTCATGTTAGCTCGCAGTCAAAGTGAAATACAAAATTCTATAATGAATAATATTTTTCTGCTGATATTCAATAATTGTTACATTCAATACAATTGTTAATTTTGTGTTGTGACAAATAATCCAACTTTGTGATTTTGATAATTCAGCTATTTAAGAATAAACGACGAGACAAAACCGAGGTATGACTCTCTCGACATCTATCTGTAAAGCAGCAATTTTTTTTAAAGTCGCCATGGACGACAATATCGGCTATGTCAAAGCTGGGTCTTGTAAATTCAGAAGTTTAAACAGTGAAACCAATTAACTGCTTACGCAGTTATTAGAGGAACTATGCTAAACCTATTATTTGACCACAAATTAAATGTAAGAATCGGAAGAATTCTCATTACTCCTCACTTGTCTCGTGATATTTTAAACGAATGTTAACTCAATGTAATGCAAAAAATTAAAGCAGAGAGTTGGGAAAAGTAGACTAAAAAACTTGAAATTCTTTTTTGTATTATTTTTACAACCATGTACTTAACAAACTGAAAATACAAAAGAATATAATATTTTGAATGTGTCCCAATTTTGGAAAGAACACAATTACAGGATTTTATTCCCAGATGCATTGTCATCAAGACATATTTAGATGTCTTATAGAGACAAAGCTATTATTTTTTATATGGGAATCATGGGTATTACAGTGTGCAGCGTAATTAAGAAAATACTTGAAAAAGTTTCTACATAGTAACATATATACAACTTCCAAAAGTTTGATAGGTGTGGCAGTTGGCCGTGGGTAGAATTACATTGTGTGAAGTGATCACTCAAGCCAGCCGAAAATAGGTTGTAAGCCCTGTAATACCCATTGACTTTGTTCTATGAGACATCTAAATATGTTTTGATAACAAAATAATGTATTTAATACAGAATAAATAATGTTTCAAAGCACCTTCTAAAAGAGAATTCACTGAAATACTTGATTTTAAGATATTGAAATTATTTCAACATTTTTTAAGTATGTTATTAAGCCATCAAAACTACAAGAATGTGAGATTACCACTGGTGTATTGTGTAACTTGGCTACTACTGAACCTGTTGCACACGTACAGTGTCATGAATGGACTTATTGTGTCAATATATTATCGAGATATACTTACTACTGGGGAATAAATAAATATGTACTATCAGGATAAATTCGCGGCTCAGATTAATTGAACTTAATACTGAAACATAACTCTCACAATCATAATATAAGAACATTGATAATAACAAACAGATAAAAATTTAATTTTTAAACTCCAGGGTTTAACCACAATATAACATGCATTGAAGAAACATCGATTTACAAATCATATTTATCTAATGCTAACCGATAACATATTTAAGAAATCAAAGAATCACACCATGTGGTAAAATCATTACGATACATATTAAATCAATTAAAACAGTTGAAGAATTTGTATTAGTATCCCAACTTAATGCGATATGAGGACATTAGAATTTGTTGTTCCTACACTGAAAAATAAACTACCTGTGTCTTTACAAAATAGTTTTCTTTCTCCTAATTAAGAAGAAGTTGTAAAAAAGTGGCTTATCAATAATGATTTGTCTTACTTGTAAGAATGAAATGGATGGTTGAGCAGTGCCACTAATGTTTTTATGTTTGTTTATATTAAATAGAATAAAATTGATAAGAATGTGCCTGAGGACAAACGTCTAGAAAGACGTTTTGTGGGACTAGTTTAATTGCAAAAAAAAAAACATAAGTTGGTGGTAAATCCTCCAACTAGTCCAGAATACAAAAAAAGGATAATAAACCTGTTGCTAATTATGTTAGTAAGTTAAATATGGCAGAAAAACAAAAACAACAGTACGGCAATTCGGCCAGATGGGGAGAATATTTCTTTTCATCAGTTTATTCACATTTAGGTCTCCTCAATCTAAAGCAGTTAATTTTCAATCTGAGAATTATGAACCAAATATGTCACTACCTTTTCAGAAATTGTATACATCAATATACGTCTGTCATGAGGAAAATACAGTTGTATTATCGAAAGACAGTTCTCAACATTGTTAATACAATGTTACTAGGTTATATGAATAATTACGAATAATGTCAATGTAAACACTTTGAACAATCAAAATATTAATTATGTAATTGTATTTCATGTAAAAGGTGTAACTAATCTGAATTTAACAATTCCCAAAATAAGTATGGATCCAGGACATTAGAATTTGTTGTTTCTATACTCAAAAATAGATTACTATAGTTTTTATATCGCCCCAACTATTTATTAGTTAATACAAGGCAACATTTGTCGCCCTATAAAGATATTGTATAAGAATTAGAAGCAATAAAGTCTTGAAAGGAGAAACATCTTTTAATTCTGTGGATCATTTGTAACCAAAGGAAAAATATCCTCCTTCATGCAACCGGAATAGACCAAATAAATCCAATCTGTGATCAAACATTAATGGTGTGAGCTGTCAAGCGCGTTTTCATTACTATATCTATTCAATTTTAATTTTGTCAAAGTACTGTGAAATCTAAATATCTTTTATCTCAAGTAAAACTATTGTAACAGAGTTTAAAAAACTGTGTGATTGGCTACAATCCAAACAGTGACAGGATAATACACTTGAAGATAAACGTGCTGTAGACTATACTATACTGCTGTAGACTATAGAAGTAATACAGAACTAGTCATTAAAATTGATGGTAAATTAGAAATTGTGACACAAAGTATTGCTATGAAAAAGTTCACCATCATTTATCAAAAATATTCAATAATAAAAATATACAATATGAAGCTAAACATATTATGTATATTCGACTATGTTGACTAAAAATATTATGCATATTCAGAAAGCAAATAATTGCTAAAGCTGGCAAATAGAGATGGATTATTCAAGCATTCTGAGTTTTCCAAACCTTTCATTCAAGATCACAGTTTGATTTATACTCTCATCCTTTTAAGTGCATGTACGTAATATAATACTGAATAATGTGTCTTGCATCATAGAAATCGTAATGTCTCCCTGCATTATAATAACTGTCACTTGGGTCTAGCCAAGGAACGTCCTTTCAAGTATATATCCAGGGCTGAGTCCTTTAAAAACAATATATTTCAGATTATAATAACTGATTTGTCAAACCATGACTTAATTTAACAACCTGCTGGTTGACAGCACTCAACGATATACATTTACGTTGTAATGAAATATTCTCCAAATTAGGAATGAAGAAAGGAAAAAAGGAAAGAAAGATGAACTCCAGCTGTTCCAGAACATCAGCAAAGTATAATTAAAATGTAATTTAATTCCCTACCTAATTGAACACATTTGTGGTAATTAATTAAGAATGGAAAGGTTAAAAAAAATGTCAACCTTAATCTCATGTCTAAATGTTAAATATTTTAGCAATTATGTTTTCAGTTGAGTCTTGATGTATAATAATACTAACCAAACCCAAAATCTTGGATTGTTTTCACAACTACCTATCAAACTGAAAACCCAAAATAATATAATAAAATAAATAATACAAAGTATCTCAACTTATGTATTAGCTATTATTATTCTGTGACAGAAACTCAAGAAAAATGTTTTCATGGCTTTCTTCAAAGAAAATATATAACGTGATGTTAAACAATACAACAAAAATACTATGCATGTTAAAAAAGCAAGTAATTGCTAAAGCTGGCAAATAACTCGCTAATAATAAGCTGGCAAGCTCGAAAACAATTGTGATTATAATCAATTTTATGAAATTGCATGTGACATTATCAAGTCACGAACATGGCCAAATGTGGTCTAAATACTTTTACTTTTCCTTATCAAAATAAGGTAAAATTATTATTTTACTGGAATTATAATTGTTCATAACACCGCACGCCTAATGCACATTATAAATTTGACATCTCAATTTATTGGCTGATCAATTCCTCATTTTGTTATATTTTATTTTATTTACTTATGTACGTGGCAACAAAATATAGGAACCTTTATTTAATGTATTTGAAAATTGCATTATACGGTTAAAATCAAATCTAATAAATAAAAGAGGAAAATTAAATGCTAGAATCGATCATACATAAGATATTTTGTCAAATTAAAAAAAAATGAGATATCTTCTTTAAATGACCTAGGTACTTATGGTTGCATGATAGCGACGTTCGGTTTTAATATTATCATTTAAATAATAATGTCATTTAAAAATGACACTATTTAATATTTTAAACAGTAACGCAAGAAGTCGTATTTGTATAACACTGCTGCTGATTTATATCTTCAATATAATACCTACTGTTTTTAACTTTGTGGAAACTTTTCAAATTTCAACTCTGTGTAGCATTACTATGTATGTATATATACATTCACAACACAATTGTTAAGTTCCTAAAATGGAATTGTGACTTTTCTCCAAAAAAATTTGATTGCACCCATAATATTGTATAAAGAATGATAAATATTATGTTAAATAAGATGGATAGATTTTCCTGTCTTCTAAAAAATTGTATCCTCATCAAATCTTCATAAGTAATAATAAGAAAAACGAATAATAAATGATGTATAACTCATTTGGTCCAACATAAAGGATTGAAAAGGATATATATAGTACATTTTATTCAGTTTAGGATATTAGTACATGAAATAAAGAGATTCTTTGCGAGAATTAAAATATTTAAAGATAATTTCCAAGAAATATAAAATCCAGTAACATGTATAATGAGTTCATTAAAATAGCTACCTAGAATGAGTTTAATAACAAGGAATTTAAAAAATACTTCAATGTTTCAAGCAGGCATGTTATTTGACAAGAAATATAACAGCGCCCGAAAGGAAGAAGCCACAGAAAAGCTTGATTTCAAGAATTATGGTTCTGTATACTATTGAGATAGTTTCCAAACTCAAATGAAATATTTTTTCCTATCAGTCTCATTTCACCCTACGTTACACGGATAACATAGACATAGTTGAGGAAGCACGAACGTCTACAGACCACACTGGTAAATCTTCAATATATTTAAGAACTCAATAGGCTAATGATATTACCCGTGACAGACCTATGTAAACCAACACAATGCAGTAAAATAATTTGATACATATTAAATCAATTAAAATCATTGATGAAGTATAGGTATAAGTATCCCTGCATAATCTAAGTGAGCATCCCACCAAAACTGATAAGATTATTTATCATTTAAGGTTGGCCGAACTGAATACCTAAGAATTGATGTGGTCATTTCAAAAGTAAAGCCAACATTGTTGAAATATTCTCCGAATAAAAGAGACTAAGACAAAGAGTAGTGGAGAAAAAATTTGGCTGGTCCAGAGCATTACAGAGCATCACAGTTTAGCCAGATAAGAAGAAAATTTATTTTCATCAGTTTATTCACATTTAGGTCTCATACAAAGTGTATAACTATTCAAACTAAAGCAGTTCAATTTTAGTAGGCTAATCAGTAGATTATCACCCATGGTGGATTAAAAGATAGAATTGGCAAATCTGTAGATTATCACCAACGGTGGATTAAAAGATAGAATTGAAAAATCATTAGATTATCACCAATGGTGGATTACAAGATAGAATTGGCAAATCAGTAGATTATCACCAATGGTGAATTGAAAGACTGTCAAATCAGGAGACTATCACCAACGGTGGATTAAAAGATAGAATTGGCAAATCAATAGATTATCACCAACGGTGGATTACAAGATAGAATTGGCAAATCAATAGATTATCACCCTCAGTGGATTATAAGTTATAATTAGCAAATCAGTAAATATTCATCCAAGATGAATTAAAAATTAGAATTGGCAAATCAGTAGATTATCACCAATGGTGGATTGAAAGATTGTCAAATCAGGAGACCAACGGTGAATTAAAATATAGATAGTAGATTATCACCAATGGTGGATTGAAAGATTGTCAAATCAGAAGACCAACGGTGAATTTAAATATAGAATTGGCAAATCAGTAGATTATCACCCTCAGTGGATTATAAGTTATAATTGGCAAATCAGTAAATATTCATCAAAGATAAATTAAAAATTAGAATTGGCAAATCAGTAGATTATCACCAATGGTGGATTGAAAGATTGTCAAATCAGGAGACCAACGGTGAATTAAAATATAGATAATAGATTATCACCAATGGTGGATTGAAAGATTGTCAAATCAGAAGACCAATGGTGAATTTAAATATAGAATTGGCAAATCAGTAGATTATCACCAACGGTGGATTAAAATATAGAATTGGCAAATCAGTAGATTATCACCAACGGTGAATTAAATGATAGAATTGGCAAATCAGTAGATTATCACCCATGGTGAATTAAAAGTTAGAATTGGCATATCAGTAGATTATCACCAACGGTGGATTAAAAGGTAGAATTGGCAAATTGGTACATCTTCATCCAAGATGAATTAAAAGTTAGAATTGGCAAATCAGTAGATTATCACCAACGTCGGATTAAAAGATAGAATTGGCAAATCAGTAGATTATCACCAATGGTGGATTAAAAGTTTGTCAAATCAGTAGATTATCACCAACGGTTGATTAAAAGATAAAATATCCAATTCAGTAAATTACCACCAACGGTGGATTAAGAATTACAATTGGCAAATCAGTAGATATCCCCCACGGTGGATTACAAGTTAGAATTGGCAAATCAGTACATCTTCATCTAAGATGAATTAAAAATTAGAATTGGCAAATCAGTAGATATTTACTGACGGTGGATTAAAAGTTAGATTTAGTTAATCAGTAGTCACTGTGTACAAAAAAGGTGCAGTGCATATTTTGCTTATTTGCACAACCTAAAAATGTTTCCAAAAACATGTTATTTTTTTAGGTAATAAGTTGTATTATCTATATTATTAGATATAAGTACTCCTGGTTGATTTGTGACCCAACTCTAAAGCAAACGTAAAACATCTGTTTTTAAAAATAATATTATGTTTTAATCTTCAAAATAATTACTTTTTTCATTAAATTAGAGTTGTGTTTATGAAATACCAATAGAGGAATTATCAATTTAATTAATTTAATGTTGAATTTATGAAAATTCTTTATGGACAAGATTCATTTTCTTCATGTCCACTTCAATTCTTCTCAGCGTGAAGTCTGCATGTTTTATTTATGGAACGATTGATATCCTGAATGATAACGATAACCTTTTTGACTTGTTCCACTTAGCATTTAGTTTAGTCCGTAGTGTGAGGTCTGGAGATATAGTCGAACCCAAATATTATTGTTACCTGTTCGAGATTTACTATTATATTTCAGACAAAATAAATCTTCAGTATGCTCCTGTTTATTTTTGCAGCAACGTGCCTCAATCTTGACGATGCGTACTGATGATGGTGGATTCTTTACTGCTATCAGCGATAGTCTTTTCTTCAGCGTCCAGTTTTGTAGAGCTCGATAAAAAGTTCAACAGACGAGATTTCTGCGCTGATACTTCAGCATCCTGAAATTTACCGTGATGAAATTACAATCTGAAATTGACTTTTAATTAAATAAATGAACCAATGAGACAAACAGTGAGGACACGGCTGGCGAATCCAAGATATATATATATATATATTTTTTTTTTTTTTTCGTAGAAAGAAATCACTTTGTAATTTGACATATTATATTAAATAAAATAACAATAACTTTGTATGAAACCACGAAATTTATTGTACATCGACCGGTTTCGCTTAACTCAAGCTTCATCAGAACCTATTTTAACAATAAATTTCGTGGTTTCATACAAAGTTATTGTTATTTTATTTAATATATTTTTAAGTAAAATAATTATGAATGATTTTTGAAAATAAAACATGATTTAGAATAGAATGATTTAGATGCACTCGCAGGTTATGGCGGCCGTTAAATGATACCATAATTACTTCTATATTATTTAGACGTTGGTAGTTTTCTTTGTCATAGCCGATGTTTCGAGTCACAATTCTATGGCAGAATAAATGATAAATTCATCATTAAAAAAATCATCAAATCATTCACTATAAAAAAAAATCAAAAAATTTGGTAAGCGTAACTCTAACCAATACAGAATTTGGTATAAAACATTTTTTTCTTCAAATTATGCTAGCAAATTGTTTAAAGGAATAATATCGTCAAATGATTACTTGCAACAATATTTTAGAAAACAAATTATTGTGATTTCTGCGGTTTCAATAAAATACCGATACGACACCTCAACTTTCATCCCTTGATATTAAAATTGTATTACTTACACATATTTATTGTTTTATTTAAAATTACGTAAAATAAATAAATATAGTGTTTTATTACAATGATTTTACAATTTCTTTCATTAATAAAATCGATTAAATTTTGTTGTTTTGACAAGATGACACATGCAATGTACCATCTTAAACAAATGACAAAAAAAATACTGACCGCGATAGATGGCTCCATGACAGTTCCATATTTTAAACTGCTCGCTGGTGATCAACATCGTAGATAATAGAATTATCGAATCATTCACATTTTCATCAATCTCTTGAGTCATTCTGAAAGATAATAAATCACTATTTATAGTATTTGAAATACAATATTTAAACCTACAACGTAGCACTATGCAGAAGTGATGCGTAGATATGCTACTAGAGAGAGAGAAGTAGGTTGAAAGCATAAGCTGAACAGAAATGTAGCGACCGGAATTCAAATCCACCGCCATCTCAGTCGGCATCGACGCTAGCGACAGCGCTGCCGGCTGCTGCTACAAACCTGGCTCGAAATTCACCGCTAGAGAGTCTCTCCAGTTTCAGCGTTTCACCACGGCGGTCTCGCCGGCTCGCGAGAGCCGAGCGAGACCGCCAACCCGCTTCACATCATTTCATTTCATAATATACACGCACCTTCTACATCATTCATTCATTCATTCATTTCATTATATGTCTTTCTTGTTTTCATCATAATTTAATAAACCGCCACACGCCATATTGACCCATATCTTTCATTTAACCGCCGTCCTAACCCCCAAAGAAATAAAAACAAATGTTTTGAGTATAGTGCAAAAAAAAGGTCCATAATGAACACCGTCGATAGGACCAACGGATAGAATGCATTCTTAAACTCAACGCGTACCTCAGAAGGCAAATTGAGGGGGAAAGACATAAATGAAGGCGTGGACAAAAATACATTCACCATATAATGAGCAACGGTGAATCCAGACTCTTCTGGGTGATATCCAGAACCGAGACGAGCATTGCACCGATAAGAACAATGATCTTAAATATGAAATAAGAAAATTACTAATTTCAAAACAGTTGATTTAAAAATAAATACATACCAGGCCTTTCTGCTTCGCGACGTCAACAGGTTGTGCACTTTGATAATGTCTCATTTGAAAAACGCTGAGTGCCGAATTCATTGTATGAAATAACTGAGTATTTTTATTCGGCAATGAAACTCGACCGACCAGGACGACAATCGTCGTAGAAATATCGATCTGAATTCAATGTCACTGTACCACAATATTCTTGAAACGTATTTCAACAACGGTATTTAGTTATTTAGTTATTGACACCTGTTGTGCTGTTAAATTTATTGTAATACATTAATTTAAAGGTCGAATTACCTGGTGGGTATTGTTGCATTATAATTATGGCCTAATTACAAGACGTACTCTCCATGTCGGATTCAAAGTGCAGTACTCATTAGCTACTTGATCAATGAAGCAAATAAATACTGTGTCCTTTGGCGACTTTGTTCTCTTTTTTTACTTTTGTATTAAATATAGTGACTTATTTATGTAATGTGAAAGAATGACAATAAAAATACAACTGCAAAGCATACTTCATAAAAATAATAATACATAAAAAATATCGTATTAATTAGGGATTTTTTAAATTCCCGGGACTCGAGTCAACATTTTCATATCCCGGGAATCGAGTCCGCGAATTTTATTTAATTAAAAAGTAAATATATTTTAATAATTGATGTATGTAGCTATTAAGGATATTGTCTGTGTAAAAACGTACGTTAATATTAATTTACTAGAACAAATAAAAACTGTTTGATGAAATATTTATTGATTCATATGTGGTAGTAGTTTTTTTAAATGAAATTAAATTAACTTATATATTAAATACAAAAACACATTTGTAAATCTATAAAAATTTCAAAACACAATAATTTTTAAGAATTAACAAACAAAATAAGAAACATACTAAAAAAATCAATTAACCCTTCCCTTACGATGTTAAAATAAAAACGCGCATTCCGATGCTGTAAACTCAGTGTACACGGAGACTTTTGCGATTTTTAAAACGGATATATATGAATATTTTACATTTATATAAGTGATGTATATATCAATAATTGTGTAAAAGTACTAAAAATGAGAAAACACATTGCTCTTCAAAAACGACAGCATAAGACTCGTCTAACTCGGCCAGCCCACACTCTGCCACTAAGTGACAATCGGCATCCGGCACCCCGCGCCCCGCGCACTGCGCCGTCAGCACCACTCGGCACGAACACATACGTATTGATAAATTCATGTCGGGTTCTTCAAGAAAACATTTTTAATAAATGTAAATACCTATATATTGTAATTATTTTATCCAATACCTAAAATATGAACTCTGTATTTAGTATATTTACAGAGATATTCACATAATTAGAGGTAATGTTAACTCAGTTTACATCACCGGAGAGAAAAGATTAATAAAGAAACACATCGAAAGACAAAAACGCACGTACGAGTATGTATTCAGCTAAAGTCAACTAAAGTCCCATAATAACGTTTTTCAAATAATTTAATCCCATCCAAATTTTATTTCAAAAGACGGAATGAATTTATCTTAAAGATAAAAGATTACATTTTACAAGGAAACATAATCCCCTGTTTGAACAAATCGACAAAACCATTTACATCAGATTTTTTTTGTTAGTAGTAAATATCTTTGGACTAACTTCTCCTTAATACAAATCTGTACGACTGACCATATAAATTATGGAAACTTTTTCCATTTTTTTATACTTACACATGCACCACTCGTCGCTGGGTCACTACCTGCTGTATGACAATAATCAGATGGGATTAACTCAACATGTTTAAAACGAATAATTGCAAGAAAAATTAGTCTTAAATCTTGGGGTAATTTTTTTTTTAAATCCCGGAACTCGAGACAGAATTCCTAGTATTAATAAACTATCAAATTGATGTAGAGAATTTAGTTTTAAAAATGAATGGCCATTTTTCAAACAACATGTCAATTTAACGGAATTTCAGTATTAAGGAAGTTGCCAATTGTTAGTATTGAAGAATATGAAGCGAAGAATTCTCTTTTCTAAAGTTCAAATGCAGATTTAGTTCTGGTGGATTCTGCCAGATTCTATCATATTCTGATCGATTTTCATTACCACATATGGGCCTTTTTCGTGTGCACTTATCTTTTATTTATTATTAATTCCATCTGAAATGCAAAACCATAATTCAACCGACTTAGTCGTAAAACGAAACAATACTTGGTCTATTCATCACAAGTTATGACACTATTAGTACTTAGTCATGTGCCAAATCAGGCAAACTTCAAAACTCTGAAGATTGTCTTAATGCCGGGAAGAGCAGTGGCTACAGAGACCTAACAGAGCATTCTACTGGGTCTCCCTCGCAACTCTTGCGACCTGAACAGGGTGAATTTCTGCCGGAGTGTGAGTTCTGCCACTGCAACACATAAATGTGACGTCTACCCTCCCCTCACGTCAAATTGTACAGGTATGGCTCTGGTACGATGATACCGGAGCCAACCTATGATGGTATTACGATGATAATGTTAATAATGATTGAATGAAACAAAATAAAATAATATAAGGTTGATAAACTTTTTGTAATTCGGGCCCAAAAGGCAAAGACGGCGAGGTTTTTAAAAATAGTCTGGTAACTAAAGGACATCGCAACAATAAGTCAGTAGGTGCAGTGCCAACTAGAATGATATGTTCCAGATATGGTCTGCAACCTACAACTGAGTGTACTTAATATTTAGAAGTAGGTAGTATTAAAAAGCTTGTACTGGCATTTAAACCTCTTCATTAGAGATGAAAAGTCGGGAGTTAAAAACGTCTGTTGATAATGATCATGACGATAATCTAATCAAGATATATCCTTGGGAACATGCTATGATTCTAACACCTCATTCTGATCTGTGGCCCTTTTCAGGGAGCTAATCTTGAACTCATACTTTGTACACTTCCCGAGGATATGCTCCACATCTTCCGCTTTGACACACTGGTGGAAAAGTAGCAGGCTGGACAGGTCCATCAAAAATAGCGCACAATGCAAGAAAAGATTGCTGTAAATCGAGGCCTTGGAATAAGGGGAACATCGTGGCTGAAAAAATTGATTCGGCCGCTTTAAACGAATGATAATAGCAGTGGCGTAACTTAAAAAAATTGTGCCTCAATGTAAAATTGAAAAAAAAAAGTACATGTATTAAGAGTTAAAAATATTCAAGGAATGTGTGCCTACAAGCAAATCAAAAATATCGAAATTATACGATTACTTCGATTAATTTAAATATTTCATTGATTCCAAATCATGCATTGAATTCAAAAATTAAAGATCATCGAATTTCAAGTAGCCAAACTATTTTTTATGAATAAATTTCGCAAATATTTATTTCTAAGTACGTTGACATCAGGTTAACACGATTTAAAAAAAACTTCAAACAATAATATTTTCCTTAACAATGCAGATTTGCACATATTCCTTGAACATTTTCGACTCGTAATTTAGTCAGGTATCCACCCATTAAATTTTATGGAGTAGGTCTGTTACACCCTGTATAAGAATATTCAGTTCTAGGCGGTTTTCAGCCAGCCAGGCTTTCATAGGCCCAAAATTGTGCCCGGGATAACTACTTTTATAGGCCATCACATTGACGCATAATGCACCTGAAGAATTGAAAAAATCCTTTGTTAACTGATGTAGAAAGGGCTTCCTGTGGTTGGGTTGGATTGAGATGAATTAGTCTCCCTCTTGAAATAGTCACAGTGTGTTTTACATACTCGTATATACAAGCGACAAAGTAAATTTCTACAGTTCACTATCCCTACAAAACAAATTACTCTTGTATCAAGCAATCATCCGTCCTATACTCATACGCGAGCCCCGTCCAAGGTTTAAATAACACAAAAAATTTACAATCCATACAAAACCACATCCTTAAGAGAATCACAAACTCACCCTGGTTTGTCAGAAACGCAATCATTCACAGAGACTCAAACGATACGTACACGATTTATCGTCTAAATTTTATTCTAAATTAATTTCCATCCCAAACCCTTCCATAAACTCCTTCGGCCTATATGATCCCTCATCCGATCCCCATCATCTTCGTTCCATTTCACTTATTTACCCTGTTCTTGACCCTATTGAATAAAATGTACCAAAAGATTCTATAAATAATATATTTGTAAAAAATGAAACAAAAAAATTGAATTAACAACATATCTTCTTTTTTTTTTAAATGTATTATATAAAAAAACTTTACCCATTTTTACTATTACTTCGCAAACAATTTCACCATATTCCTCGCTATCCCAAAAAAAATCTTACCTCATTATTGTTACCTCATATGTCCGGAGACAAGAGAGCTCAGCCCTTGTCCCTCCTCCCTTTAACAGTCGAATCAGAGACATACTCGTATACAGGGTGGCCCAAAAAAGTGAGAACATTTCGTAAAATGACATCAAAATTAGTTTAACTATATCAACAATAGCTTCATAGTTCACTAATTTACTTACTTGCCTATATTACGTTACATTTCGACAATTTCCGGTCGCCATCTTTGATTATTCATTTTTCCATTGTTTATATTTGGTTTTTTCAAATTGTTGTTCAGAAAGAATTACTGCAGAAGACCGTATTCTGATCAAAAATTTGCGAATTGGAAGGCGTTGGGGTGCTAGGAAAATAATCAAAGAGTTTCAAAACAAAGCCTGGAGTATAGCTAGACATTACAGCAGGACAGAGCTCCATCTCACAGCCAGAAATACAATCAACTTTCTTCGTCGTGAGAACGTTAATTTCATCGAGCCAGGCATGTGACCACCGAACAGCCCAGATTTAAACCCAGTAGATTATTCAATATGGCGTATTTTGATAATTTCTAATTAGCTAAATATTGTGTAAAAAAATTACTTTAAGAATTATAATTAATTATATTACGTTTTGAAATAACTAATAATAACATGTTACGAGATGTTCTCACTTTTTTTGGACCACCCTGTATGTACTCGCAACTGAAAAAATCTTTTCTTCACTTTACATATTGCTTTCCTGCAATGGTATATTTCCTAATTTCGCGTATTAACCTAATATACTTAAGAAATAATTGTTTAAATTATATAATACCATTTCTTGCCGTGGTGAATTTTAAAAATCAATAGTCCACAATTAATTAACACTGAGAAAAGTACCGACACCGACACGTGGGCCCCAACGCGCCACATTGGTGTACGCCAATGGATAGTACGCCAGGGTGATGGCCAACGTTTGTTGAAGGTATATAGGAGGAGAAGAGGAAAATTATGGCCATGATCCATTGCAAAATCGCCCAAATTTATACATTCTTATGACTACGCGAATGAGCTGCCACAATCCATCAATATTTCATATTAACAATTCTTAATTCTAAGAACCAGTTCTCACGAAGATCCAAAATGTTTGAAACGTAACCAATCTCTCTAATATACGCAGGGCCGTATCAACTATGATATTATTCATGGGCCCGTAACTGCTGGGCCTGATGTACTGAAAATGTTTTTTAAAATTTCGTCGACTTGAGCTATTGAATAAACGTTACATGTTTTTATTACTTTTTCATATTGTGCGACACTTTTCCATGAAAAAACTTGCTGGAGAACATCATGATCGAAGAACCTGTGCCAAATTGTTCGACCAGTCTCTAGATGATAGTCGACGTCGGTTGAATGTATAGGCCGCAAGAAGAAGATCAAAAAATCAGCATTAGGTATTTTACTTGTAATACTTATTTTGACATACAGGGTGGCCCGAAAAAATTAACATTTCGTAAAATGTGATATAATTACATCGAAATTAGTTTAACTATATCAACAATAGCTTAAATAGTTTACTAATTTACTTACTCACCTATTTACCTATATTACGTTTTATTTCGACAATTTCCGGTCGCCATCTTTGATTATTAATTTTCCCATTGTTTACATTTGTTTGTTTTTTTCAAATTGTTGCCCAGAATGAAAAAAATCACTGCAGAAGACCTATTCTTTCAAATTCTTGAATTCTGATCAAAAATTTTCGATTTGAAAGATGCCGGGTGCTAGTAAAATGATCAAAGAGTTTCAAAACGAAGTCTGCAGTATAGCTAGACATTACAGCACAACTGGACATTACAGCAGAACGGAGCTCCATCTCACACAGCCAGAAATACAATCAACTTTCTTCGTCGTGAGAACGTTAATTTCATCGAGCCAGGCATGTGACCACCGAACAGGCCAGATTTAAACCCACTAGATCATGCAATATGGCGTGTTTTGATGATTTCTGATTGTGCAAAAAAAAATTACATTAAGAATTATAATATGTTTTGAAATAACTCATGTGTAACGAGATGTTCTCACTTTTTTTGGGTCATCCTGTATATGACAATTTATTTAAGGACACCACAATCTATTACAGGAGTAGCTAAAAAGGCAAAGAACTAGCTCGGCATGTGAGAGGTACTCGGCGCCTCTAAAATCAATGGAAAAGCGTGAGTATATAGGAATAAGACAAAATTTTCTAACGCGCTATTTCTTGCATGGTATTTCCAAAGCAGTTTATTTTAAATCTTCAAAATGTCTCAATCCAGCTCTGGTCGAATAGACAGGTACGTTCGTCTATTACCTAACGAGTTTTTACACCTGCAACAAGCGGCGGCTAACTGTAGTCTTGCCGAAGGTAAATAAAAAAGTACGCGGGCGGAATGTCTACACGAGACTCGCTCCATTCAAGAGTTCAATGGTTTAGATTCGTGTTTCAACGATAGTTGACTCTTGTCCCATCCACAAAATTGGAAATGGCACCCAACACCAGGGATGTGCAAAACTTCAAAACTCGTTTCGACTTCGAATCGATTCGTTCGGATGGTTCGTGCCCTCAACAAGCGTTATTTTAACTTTTATGGGTTACGATGAGATAAAGTATATCGACTACACGTCCTATTCAGGCGTTAACATAATTTGAAAAATAACAGAAAATTACAGCAGAAGTGCAATACATAAAGAAAAAAATTACTGCATGTTTTTACATAATTAAAATTAAAAATAAATATAAAAATATTTATTCGTCACCATTAAGTTGAGACATAAAAAATTGTAATAGTGTAGTCCTATAAAGAATTAAATTAACAGCAATAATGTCAACTACCTTCGCATATTCGTTCCCTAAAGAATGCATTCTGGGGACTGCGGAGTCAGCTAGTACATGAATTCTGACATTACCACTGCAATAAAACAATGAATTGTGTCTCGATGACCTCAATGGTGTTCGAAAGTCAACCGGACCAACAATCTCATATTCAATAGCAAATACTCATATTCAATGCACTTTTATTAAGAACGAGAAAGCCAAGAGGTTCACTTAAATCGGAAACTTTCTCCCTTCCCCTGAACGCGAAAGAAGGAGATACATAGTGAAAGTATGTCACGAGTAAGTGCATAATAGTGAAATGCATGTTCCCATCTATATATTTCCTAATGCTCGTCTTGTCAGTGTAAATTATGACCTTAACGTCAGCAGACGTCAACTTGACCGACATTTGTTCAATCTCGACATCGCGATAGCATTTATGGTATGGATTTGTCAGCTCCAGTGCACCAGCACTGTATTTTGTGATATTGTGTTTTGATCACGTATTGTTTGTTGTTTGTATGCCGTGAGTGAACTTGTGACATCGCCGTATTCAAGTGGGATCGAAGATCGGCTCACCCGCGTGGCATTGTGTGATGTCGGCGACGACTAGAGGGATAATGAAGGTGTCATATACAAGATAAGGCGAACAGTCGACTGAAATCCCTATCCCCTCACCAACCTCGTCATTTGGATCATACCGGTCTAGGTTTATGTTTCGAATTCATCACTCAATACATTAATATCTTAATGAAAGTTCATTGTGAATTCCATTCTTAATAATACAACGAGAGATGTTTTGCTGAATCTCAGTACATGTGTACAATTCGATCTGAAAACAAACTCTGATATTAGCTCTGATAGAAAGAGAAAAAAACTCAAACCCGTTCTCGATTTGGGATTCGATAAGTTCGACGAGATTCGGACAAACTTCATGTGGAACCATACAAGTTATTTATTCTCTGTACTCTCCTTATTTACATATGGATAAAGGTATTTGAGATTCCGTAAAAATATAATTAGATGGCTTTCAAATAATGGAATGATAGATTTATAGATTTGAAAAAGTGTAACATAGAGGATCGAAAATTTATCGACAAAGGTACTGTCCGCTGTTGCATAGTTGGATAATGCATTTCCTCCGGTTTGGAAAGAGATCCAGGTTCGAATCCCGGTAGCAACAACAATATATTTTTCGTTAAAATTGATCATATACAGAATGGCCCGAAAAAAGTGAGTTATTTCAAAATGTAATATAATTAATTATAATTCCTAATGTAAATTTATATATATATATTTTATATAATATTCACCTAATCAGAAATCATCCAAACACCCCACATTGCAAATCTAGTGGGTTTAAATCTGGGCTGGCTGACCACATGCCTGGCTCGATGAAATTAACATTCTCACAACGAAGAAAGTTGATTGTATTTTTGACTGTGTGAGATGGACCTCCGTCCTTCTGTAATGTCCAGTTATGCTGCAATGTCTAGCTATACTCCAGGCTTTATTTTGAAACTATTTGATCATTTTCCTAGCACACCAACGTTATCCAATTCGTAAATTTTTAATCATTTTTGTCATTCTGGGCAACGATTTGAAAAAAAAAATTAATAATCAAAAATTGGTAATATAGGCACATAGGTAAGTAAGTAAATTAGTAAACCATTTAAGGTATTACCGATATATTTAAACTAATTTTGATGTAATTACATATATCACATTACACGAAATGTTCTCACATTTTTTGGGCCACCCTCTATGTATATATTTAAAACTTTCTGCATTTCCTCGCGCGTGTTATTTATATCGTTCAGAATATTAATCTGAATATTATATTAGTGACCTGACCAGCCAATCAGTTTTCCGGAATACAACAATGAGAAAGCGATATTTTTATTTAACACAATCGATTTACGATTACGTTTCGATTCGAAGCGAATTGAGTATTTCGTGCGACCCTATTTCACACTTAATATAAACGCACGCGCAATGTTATATTAATATGAACGTCATCCCGTATTCATGTTGCATAATAATACGCTTGAACGAAACAAAAGACGGAACAATGCTATATTTATTTTTCGCTTTTTTATTGTTTAAACTTATTCACAAATCTGCAAGAAAATAAACTAAATTATAAACACGATTAGTTGTGACTACGTACGATTATAATTCATCGGTATGATTATAATTGAGTCGCACAGCTGCGGAGCGGCCTGTCTGCAAAGTTATCAAATGGAGACGCAAGGAATTGAAGATATGACAAAATCTCATATTTTTATTTATTAAAAAAAAAAGTATTAATTAACATCATTATGATTATACAGTGCTTCTGTATATCCCTGCACATTAAATTACACTAATACATAACAAAACAATTCATTTTGAACGTATTAATGTATGTAGTTTAAAATATGTATGTGAGGCCTGAAACTGGCAGAAGAGGAACGAAAATAGACTGAATGCAGTGGAAATGAGATCACTTAAGCGTATATGTGGCAAATCTATTAATGACAGAGTAAAGAATGAAGAAATAAGAAAATATTATAAAGCTGATGTTAGTATATTGAGTAAGATTAAGAAAGAATCACTTAGGTGGTTTGGTCCATGACCATATATGACCGGAAGACTTGGCACGACCAGGTAAAACAGATACTGGAGGATGGTTCTGTTAACAACAATCGGCGAGCTTGTATGAAGAGATATACGAATGTGGATGAGGCGAGAATTGTGTGTCACGACAGAGGAGTGTGGCGCTCTATCCTCTCTGCCTACCCCCACGAGGAAAGAAAGGAAGGAATAGGCACTCACCAATCCGGATTCTCGGGACCTCTGAAGATGTGGACTGTATATTTTACTCACTATTTCGTCAAAGGTTCCGATACAGTATAGACGTGAAGTCTCGAGATTGTATAATATTGTAAACTGTACCGTACACGTATAACCGCATTGGTTCAAGGTCATCAATCAACTGGTCGGCGGCTTGGTCGGGTGGGGAAGGGAAAGGGGAAGGCACAGTGCATTATTTTCGTTCAATAATAATAAATATGTATTTACGCAAATAAATATATGTGCCAAACAGTTAACTTAAAATATGCAATTTTTCACTCGGGCCACTTGATCTCTCTGAATCGCATCCTTCAGTTCTTCAGAATCACAAAGAAGACGATAATGGAGAAGCTGGTAGTGACTGGACAGGTGGAAAGCCAGAGGAAGAGGACGACCAGATCAAACCAGTGCTGTCTTAGATTCCACGCTCGTATGTTAAACGTTAAATATTACGTCGTCATGTTTGTCACTTGGGTGATTTTGAATCTCCCCAGTAGCAGTTAATAATAATAATAATAATGTGTTTATTCCAGCGTGATCAGGTTTTTTTTTAAACCTGATTCGCCATACAGATAATACATATTAAGTTATACATTAAATAAATAAATATGCTGTGAAAAAGAAAACCAAAAAGAAAATACAAAAAAAAAAAAATTAAAAAGTTAATAAAAAGTAAAAAAGTTCACACACACACACAAAATATAATTATTACATATATAACTACTTCAGTCACGGCCATTGTTGTATATGTAGCTATTTTGTAAGCGCTGCCATTCTCTGGTCAGGGAACCAGCTTTCCATGAGAGCGCCGCTTGCATCAGAGAGTTGGTGCTGAGCTCCAGCCGCCGCTTTATGCCAGCAACTCGATGTTTTAGAAGCGGAACGAATCCATGTATACGGCCTTCGGTAAATATTGTAGATGCGCTACAATAACGCGCCAATCCGAACAGTATTCTGTATGAATTGTTGTACTGAATTCGGAGACGGTTATACATCACTTGCTTGTATTTCGACCGGAGCTCGCAGGTATACATGCTGGTGAAGAACGATTTAAATAGGATGCTCTTCAACTAACTGTTAAAACTGAATAAATGCTTGTAATATAACGCCGTATTTTAATGTTTAATGACTTATATCTAACTTTCAGAATACATATGTAGTTGTAGAGATCTATGGTAGTTTTAGGTGACGTTTATGAGCACGTATCAAAACTCGCTGTCTGAACGTACGTCGTGTGCATGGTTTAAGTTTTTGTTTCTTTCTAACAATCTCAAACTTATCTCCGAGTTTATCTCCAGTACAAAATCTCATCACGTGTACACGGTATATTGATTGAGATGTATCTCAGAGGCGTAGCCAGGATATTTGGCGCCTGGGGGCGAACTATCCAAATAGCGCCCCCCCCCCCCACACAACATTTTATTTTTTATTACTGAATATTCTAATTTTAAGCTTATATTTTGCCTTATCGCCGTTGTTTTCAGAGTAAAAATATTTGTATATCGATGTATATATTCTTATTAAAAGCACTTAGGATTTATTTTTTATATAGATACAATTTTGATAGTAAAATGATGATTTATAGCGGTCACTTTCAACTGGAAGGGTCGTAAAATCGTGCAATTATGTAAAATTAAAATAGAGGGATGTAAAATATATTTACACACATAAAAATATGAAAAAATAATAATATGATTTTATGTGCGAATTGAATTAAAATTATTCAAATCAATAATTTACTTTTAGCAATATTTGAATATCTCCAAGAACACACAATTACTGGATTTTCTACACACACAATTACTGGACCTACAAAGGCACTGTTATTAAACAAATAACAGATATCTCATTGTGACATATATGCTGTTTCAGAGAAAATGAATTATCAAATTTAGTACATAGATGGCGATAGTGTAGTGGACTCGTAGCGAGTTCAAATATTGACATATATACAACTTTGATAGACATGGAGATTGATGGGTGAGAATGGTGAACGCTATATTTAAATAAGGTGATCACTTAAGCCAGACGAAGACAGGTCATAAGCCCTGTAATTACCTATACTTCCATATATTTTCCATTAATTATAAAAAATAGTTTCGTCTTTATGAGTTATCTATTATTTGGTTAATTTAGTTTTAATCTAGTTTGGCGCCCGGGGTCATAAACCCCTCCCTAAACCCCCCTAACTACGCCTCTAGTATATCTGAACTGAATCTCTGAGATTGTCTCTTTCCGTGGCCAATCTAATCTATTTATAAGCTTGATTTATCTTTTAAATTGTTAAAAAATCGGTAGTTTCTCTCTGCGAGTCCATGCGTTGCAGTAGTCTGACGCTGTTTACAGGCAATCACGTTAAAGATATGTAATTTGTCGGTGTTTCATCAGTCTGTCGAAGTCATACAATGTCCTCTTCAGGATATGCATGGGCTGCTCCCAATTCCCTTCACAACATAAACACATAATAAAACAGCAATATTGGCATCCAATTTAACCAATTTAAACGTAGTTTAACGGTCTACTGCACCTGATCATTATAAAAAATACTGATTCGTTCAGAATTGGTAGTAATGGCAGAATTTGAAGCTCGCGGTAATGTTTTGGCTGCATTTCAACGAACCCTGAATCTTGAGTATTAGTTATTTCTATTCTATCCTCTGGTTACTCTTCCCGTGTCACCAGTCTGCTGTCATCTGAACACGGATGCAGAATTCAAGTTGTCCTGAAAGGTACTGCCTGAAGAAATTAGTTATAGATATGAAGGAGGCTCCAACAAGATCATTTTTAGTCCGAGACTTGTCAAAGTCTTCTTACGCGTCACACTAAATATGACCCAGGATCGCGAAAAGTGAAGGCGAGCAGTTCGCGGTGTAGAAGCATGCTAGAGGACCACGATGCTCAGTCACCAGTACATAACACGGAGAGAGAGACAGAACTTAAAATGAAAAATATAACGAAACAATGATATCTGAAATTTCACATTTATTTTTGATCAAAAAGAATACACTTACATTACATTACTTCAATATTTTTGTTGAATCTAAGGCGGACAGAGGGCGGCATCTGGCGCCACGCGGTATAAATGTAGCCGTGATACACCGTGCAAACTTTAGGGCGCAGCCAGCAGAGGCAGTGCCGATATTTTTGTAGTTCGATCGAAAGAAACGGGCCCAGTAGGGAGCGCGAGCCATCGTCGTGGCTCGCGCTCATCGTCGTGGCAGCATCTCCTAAAATGTCTCTTTTTATAAACTCCGGACTCGATAAACTTCAAGACAAGACCTGAGGTATCCTTATTTATATTATCACATCCCTTCACCTCACACTCTAAGACCACCCATAAATCTAACAGAAATATATCCTACAGATCCTACCAACGGGAGCTATATTTGTGAGAAATCTACATAGAGTGGGGTTTTGAGTCCTGATTCCACTCCACTTGTCACATCATTATCATTCCTTCATATTCAGTGATGCTGCAGTTCACATCGAGCTTTACCCTCCTGAATCTTTCGCGTCTACATGGTCCAGTTTTCGGCGAATTTCTTTAAGTATATCCTTGCAAATTAACAGATATATTGCTAGACGAAACGACTGCTTGGAAAAACTAGTAGAGGTTCACAGCTGCACTTGTAACAGCACTGAAAACTGCAGGTATAGAGGAATGCTGTCAGTAGGATTAAAGAACACCGTAGAGGTTGCGATCATCAACCACGAGGAATCGATTAGAAAAAGAATACTATTCGAATTCGAACATAAATCTGCCCAGACAGCTGCTAGACCATAAAGTGCTACTCGTACAAGCCTACAGAAAACATTATACTCAATCGAGGTTTCCCCAAAACAAACCACACGTAAATGAAATCTAGATATAATTAAATTTGTGGCGGCCCTCGCGCATCGTCCAGATGTTCTTCGCTTCCTTATTTCTCAGTATTACACCATTCTGTGCAATCAAAGCGAGAACGTTCGAGAGAGGCCAAGCTCGGCGGGCATGACCCGCGTGCACTTCGCATGTGAATTATATTTCTCGCACCTGAGTAGTACCGAATTAAAAGGAAAAGTCCATCCTTTGTACACTACGCAAGAGAAAATTATTTATTTATTTAGGAAGAACTTCCCGTGACCGATACTCAAAACACAGTGATTGCTAACTATGGCTTCGGGCCTTTTATTACCTACAATCCTTTATTCTTACTTAATATAAACATTTTTTGTTTTAAGGGAAGCTTTTCGTCTCGACCGTTTTTATGGGTTCATTGAACCCGCCGGTTAACCTAAACACCGACCCTTATCTTAAGTCCAAGCAACCGAGTTCGTTGGCCTGACAAAGTAAAAATAGAAACGAATACAATGACATTTATGGTGGTTGTTCCGCACAGGAACAAGACTGTATAAAATCGCTTAGGTGCTGGTTCAATGCGGTCCGCTCTATCTCTCGGACGCCGATATTCTGCCGTATGCAGTGGTCCAAGGAGATCCAAATCGTGTCCAGTGTAGTCGCAGAGTCGTAAGTGTTCTTCCAGGATCAGTCCAAGTGTAACAGCCAAAGATCAAATCCGAGGGGAAGAAAGTCCAGGTGAAAAGCAGGGGTCAAAGTAGAGATGAATAAAAGATGTTTTCTTGTAGTGAAGTCCAGCGGTGCAAGCGAAGCGAGGCGAGAGAGTGTGATTTTGCAACCGTTGGACCGTTTATTTATACCACAGTTTCATCCCTGGGAGCTTATGGCTCCCTCGGGATGCTGGGACCAATCAGGAGGCGAAGGCATTCCCAGCGCCACCCCAATTCGGTCCCGCGCCGACACCACCTGGCGGCCAAATTCGGCAACATTTGCCATTTTTTCTGCCGTCTCGTAAGGGGCGGTAGAACTCTGTTTTGTCCGCTATTTTATTCCTTTACTACCAAATCGGACATTTCCCAGACATCGCGGGTATTTTTTATTATGAACATTAACCTGCCTCGCGATGCCTGGTAGTTTTTTTACTGCGGGCGATGGCCCGGGGAATTCATTAATGCACCTTAAACTTTAAAAATCCATTTTTATTACCTAAACGATTTTTAAGGTGCATTAAACTATCTCCGGGCGATCGCCCTCTTAATTCTCTATTTATTCACATATTTCATTTATCTCTAACAATTTTTTAAAGTAAGATATTTAATAAATATTAGTGATGCATTTTCTGGCGGCGCCAGGGCGTGGCCTCGTCCGCGGCCCGGCTCCCCCTTTCCCCGGCGGCCCCTGTGCTCCAGCGGCGGCGGGTTTCCAATGGCGGGGTGTGGCGAACGAAATATTCTCGTAAAGCGGCCAAGTCCGATTTTTCGTCCGGCGCTTTCTCGAGCCGCGGTCCGCGCGCTCCGTGGCCGCGTAGCTGTGCGGAACAGTGGTATAAATTTAACTATTATATATTGCATCTACTTAGATAAACCGTAAAGTTAGCAGGTCGTAATGGTAATATAAGTAATAGTATGAAGTAAGAAGTATAAGAGGTTAGGTAGGCGGAATATAATATGTGCACTGCACACGTGCGCGCACCAGAGGAAGCAGTCTGCGTTAACACACGGTGCGGTGCACATGACTGCGGTGGTGGGTCAGATTTGATTACGCTACAAATATTCGTTTAATGCTGTTTTCCTTCTAGCTAATATTTTATTAAATATTTTCAAATAATTTGAGATACAAATAAATGTTATCGGACGAGATTCAAATGAGTTATAGATAAAATGTGAAAAAACGCTCAAAAACTGACCTAAGACAGTCGGATTGAAGCTCAACGCTTACGCCGAAACATATATTGTCAACATTTTGAGCATACTTTTTACGGGGGGTAGACAAAATATACCATGTATGCGTCCATGTATTATTAGCCAGTCCAATTATTGTACAGATTTATATTGTTATTTATTTTGACTTATTTTCGTCTGGCGGCCCCTAGACAATGCCAGTAATATGATTAATTGAGGGACGTTGCGCCTACCTGTAAGTTTTATGACACTACCTGCTCGGGTTCCGACGAGAAGATCACATGCTCGGTGGATGTTTGTATTTTGGCTGTGTAGGGCGTCTGTTGATGCGTGAGAATATGTACATTATTCCTAATGTTTTTTTGTTTGTTAGCAGAAACATTACGGCACATCATGTCATTTCATTAAATCATATTTAAAATATCTATACAAAAAATTCCCACAAAACGGTTGAAAAACCGAAAACGTGAGGTGGGTCTAAAATGATCCACCACCGCCGGACGTGTTTTGTTTTGATCCACCGGGCTGTAAGTGCTATAGTCCGCGTCCAGTACCTGAACCGATCTGTTTTCTGACCGGTTTTCACTGTCATCTACATATTCTGCGTCTCTTTCTTGCTCTCGGTGGCTTCTCCCCGATGAGAATAAATAAACATATATAAGAATGGTTTTTACTTTGAACACCAACGAACCTTCCCACAAGTTAGCTGTCAAAAATGAAAAAAAGTTCTCAAGATGATGCATAAGAATCGCTGATAAACACAAAAATGCTATTTTACGGTATCTGATGAATGGTTTTCTCAGTTGATTTTGACAAATCTTATGTCGCAAACATAACCAGAAAAATGTCGTTTTGAGATTGCGACTAAGAAAGTGCTTTATTATATAGTAAGTACTTACCGTAGACAGCATAGATAAGAAAAGATGACAGATATCAATATACTTGCTAGTCGTCTCGTACGATTTCGCTAAAATATGTTTTTTTTTTCTTACTCATAATAAAGACGATGTTCACTTCATTTAAAATTGATCATATATTTACGTACTGTTATTGAATGTATAAAATGGAAATCATTTAAGTAATCTTAACCTAGACGCAATGTATAATAAAAATTACACACAGGCACGAGCGAATTAACACGCTAAAACACTTCCATGTCACGCCTAATCACATGCGTGATTATACGCTCTTTTCGACCTTACAGAGACGGTATTAAACATAATTTACAACGTCATATACTTGAAATTATTCTGCCGTCTGTGTATAACAGTATTCAATTTTTAATAGACATTATAAATCAACACCCTTAAAATCTTCCACTACTCTTTTTAGTACCCCTCCTCCTCATAGGTTAAATATATTTAATATGGTATTCTTAACCTGTTATATAAAGAATTTCTTTCTCACTTCTGTTTCTATCCCGGTGGAACCAATTTTGTTTCGAAATTGTATTCCTTTCTTGAATTATCAATTTTTTCTCAAGTAGCTAACGTACCTAACACAAGGTCCCCACATTTTCAAATATGTCAATTCAGACTGCTTGACTGATTTCTACATCCTTTATGAAGAATAATTTTACCAAAATAGTCTCCGACAATTCTCGCGTACATAATATATGTTTATTTAGTTTCTTGAATTATCTCCATTAGGGTTTGCCTCCTTTTTAGTAAATCGTGTCCTCATTTCTTAAGTCTCACTTTCATTTCTTTTCTTTGTTTAAACGCTCGTATCCGTCTGAGTAACCACAAATTATATGCGTACACGTTGTTTATTTAATTATCAATCCTTACCTATATTAATTAGCGAAAAAAATGTGTACGTTTCTTGGCATATTAATGTCGATACATGGTTTATAATATTCTATTCGACGTTCATAACTTGACGTAATCAGAAATGATATTTAAAAAATGTCGTATAAACCAATAATCAAAATATTGGCTATAGATCGTACATTAGCATCACCGCAAATGTCCAAAATAGCAGGAAGCGGGTTAGTTCAAGAGGTTATTTAATTGGGCGCGCTGATCACGAACACCGGTGATTCAATTCACGACGCATCCGACTAAAGTTGGTATTAACTAATCTGAAAATACAGAAACATCAAGCGATGTCGCAGCTCTTTTTCGGCAAGTCCCTGAATGCAGATGTCGCCCGTGTCGTCGGTCAGATGGGACCAGCGTTGGATTTGAATCGCCGCCTTCACAAACACTAATATGTGCAATCTTTTACTAAAGGGGAAAATAACAACGTTGAATCCTCGACTCGACATATTTGTAAGCAACGCGATTATAATTTGATTTTAAATGTCACTGAACGCCAAATTGATAAAGGGAAATGACGAGTCTTTACTAAATAAATTTATATATTGGTACATGGTAATTATACAATTCTATCGTCGTTATTCATGCTGGAATGTGCGATTAGTTCACGTACTAGCCTTGTACGTTGGATATACCCAAATATGTACTGCGTGTCGAATGCAGGTTAATTGGAAGTGTCCTCATGTCCAGCTGCGGCTGCGGACTGTGTCTGGTGCCTGGCACCCGATGCCGGGTGCCTGCAACCTTCGCTCGTGGGATATGGCAAATATATTTATCCGATTTATGTCATCGCGTCGGATCATCGGTGATCACCGGTTTATCAGTAAACTGCAAACGGGCGATCAGGAAACGTGCGCAACTTTGTGATGTTTCCTTGGGGATAATGTTTGTTAACGCGCCTTGTTACTTCGATTGGCACCACTCGGTTTCTTGGTTTATAATAATGTACATGGGTGTGCGTGTGTGAGTATTGCCGCCCTTTTTTCGGAAAGCTATTCAATGACATCTCGTGACCAGTCCAGCGGTCCAAATAAACCACCAGAAATCTAAAGAAGACAATCCAGCTAAAAGAACAACAACATCGGACCAGAAAGAGAGTAAAAATAAACTGTTAATGCAACTCATATATCATATGTGTTAAATGCAAATTAAATGTATTAATTATGAAGATATACATACAAAATCAATTTTATCGTAAAATATTGTTTTTGCGCCACCGGGATTCGAGCCTGGATCTCTATTTCCAATCCGGGGAAGTACACTACAAATTGTGTTATAGCGCCAATATTTTTGATAACAAATTTTCGAACCTACATGTTACACTTTTTCAAATTAATACATCTGTCGTTCCATTATTTGAAAGCTATCTACATCGTTTTTACGGAACGCGACTGATATATATATATATATTTTTTTTTTTTTTTAAATAGAGATGCGACCACTAGATTACTAGGCCAACGTCTTGATCACTACACCAACAAGATACTCAAATTTGCAGGTAATGTATTATACATCAGAATTATTGTTTAAGGTGAAGACTGAGGGCTCTAATCCTCCTTAGATTCGCACGCGTGTGTATGAATGTCGTAGTCTATTGCATGTTTATATTACTGAGCGTGCTTATGAGTATAGGTGTTGGTGATGCAGCTAGAGCAGGTTGACAAAATGAAACAGGATTTAACAAAAGTTCACGTTTATTATCGAATGATGAACAAATAAATGTACATTTTTTGGAGGTTAAATTGCAAGTTAAGGTTCGTGACTAGCGAAGCTCACTTGAGGTGATTTCGAGAGATGAGTCCGAGAAGGTGGCCAGGAGAAAAGTGATCGCTTCGGCTGACTTCTTGGACCGGTTGCGTCACGATGTATTGTCGACTGAATTCTGCCGGTACTCGGCGGCGTGGAATGGCTGTAAAATGTCCGATTTGACAGCCAGATCTGTTAGGCGTAAGCACGGCCTTTACAGTTCTAATGAGATTTAATGAATCTTCATCTGTCACTGAATATCTGCTGGCAGTGATACTCGATAGGGAATCAATCCTATATTTTGTTTGTTTCCCGACTTCTGCGTGTTTGTGTATCTTTAGTTTTATTTTTCTATTGTTTTTGTATTGATAATAATAATTGTACTTTTATTTATCATTTTTAACTGTACTGTACTTTTTGTAAAATTTTCAGACAATGGGAGATGTTTTTTGGTTGGCGACCGTGCGCCGTGGCTTAGTTGCTTTTGCGCTGAGCTGTGTTGCACGGTCGCCTGTTGAGCACTAAAAATTTCCGACCTGGCGGTGAATGAGTAAGACCGACACAGGAGCTTTTGCTATAGAACGGTCTTGGGTAAATGATGGGTTAACCAACATATACACTAATGGCCAACCAACATACATACACACTCTCAGCTTGCACCGTCTAGCTCTTCAATTCACAAATATCAGTCAATTGACCGATTATTTTCCGTTCAACAGTTGGGTGAATTTAAATATTCAACAGCATCATTTAAAACAGAACACTGCGTTAGAAAATTTCGTAACATTTTTATATTTGTGTTGGCATAGACTACGTCCGTAGAAGACTTGGCATGTCAAGGTAAACCAGACACTGTTAGATGGTCCTGTTAAATGCCTCAATAATTGACGAGCTTTCATGAGAGAATTGTGTATCAGGAGATAAGTGTGTGACGCTCTATCCTCTCTGCGTATCCCGGCGGATAAACAACGTGATGATCAGTTAGTACCTTTTAAATAATTCAACTCTGTAAACCTTAAAATATCGTACGATTTGTTTAGATCTGACTAAAATTTTGATTAGATCATTTCCAATTCTTACTAAAGAACGCACATTTTTTGAAAAATAATCTGTTATTTATAAATGCCGTTGCCATGGATACTAACGACTTTGAAAACTACGTATTATACAACCGCTTCTTAATATTTTAATGTAGATAACAATATTTATGACGTCCGAAATATGCATACCTACGTTAAGTGTTTAACGCAAGTACGTAATATTAATATGGAGTTGGATGCGTGGGATTGACCTTATATTCGTGTGAAATTATTATACATGCGTAACCAACCGCGGGTATCTTTACAAAAATGTACTTTTTTATGGTATTTAAATGATTTTCCCCTTTGGTACTTGCGTGCACTATATTTTAAGGAAAGTGCATGCACCAGTTTCAACCTACGTAGGAATATAAATATCTCTATCCTCCAGGAATTGAAGACTACAGAAAGATTTATGACAACACGTTGGAACAAAATTGACTGGGGCTGTTGAGCGAGTGAGAACTATCTCCTGCAAAATGGATAGACCAAATAAAGGCGTTAATAAGGTCCTATTTGAAAGCTGCCATCAACATAGATCAAAACCGGGAGGAATGGAGACGTATTTGTATAAAAAAAGCGTTTTTTTTAAAGATGTGTATTTAGACAAGACGTGGAGAAATATGATGTAAGAACGGTGATAGGAATTTCTGTATAGGGACAGAACAATAAGGGCTCAATGACCAACCAGGAAGCACGACTTACCTGGATTTTCTTATTGTACTCACAACTCTCCTGAACTTCAAGAAACTTATTAGATGATTGGCACGAAGCACTGTGTATCACCCAATAATGATTGTAAATCTTCGGCACGCACTGCGAGAAACCGAATACACAATTGCAACAGTAACTGTACAAATTAAAGATCAGTGGGACGTTTACTTCTTGACAGTTCCAAGTTAAAGATAATACACAGAAAAATTTAAGGTAAGAGAGGAGGGGGCGGGGAACAGATAGGTATAGTAAACCTAAAGGAGCATCCACACACGCCCAAGACAACCATTTCAATTACTAGATTACTTGGCGAGAGTCTTAACCATTAGACCAACAAGCACGTCAAAGTAGACATGTCTCAGACGCACGTGTTATATCACTCCTGCATAAATTTTTATTAATGGATGTCTGGCAAATTTTGTTAAAAAAATCTTACATACTTAAATTTTATAGATTTGTACATTATTTCACATTATAATGCTGGATTTGCTTCTGCTATTCTGTGACGTGTTACATCTATGTGACCAGTGGTGTAACCAAAAAAATGAGCCACGTGATATAATTACATCAAAATTAGTTTAACTATATCAACAATAGCTTAAATTGTTTACTAATTTACTTACCTATTTACCTATATTACGTTTTATTTTGACAATTTCTGGTCGCCATCTTTGATTATTAATTTTCCCATCGTTTATATTTGGTTTTTTCAAATTGTTGCCCAGAATGATCGTATTCTGATCAAAAATTTGCAAATTGTAAAACGTTGGGGTGAAGAGTTTCAAAACAAAGCCTGGAGTATAGCTAGACATTACAGCATAACTGTACATTACAGCAGGACGGAGCTCCATCTCGCACAGCCAGAAATACAATCAACTTTCTTCATCGTGAGAATGTAAATTTCATCGAGCCAGGCATGTGGCTACCGAACAGCCTAGATTTAAACCTGGTAAATTATGCAATATGGGGTGTTTTGATCATTTCTGATTAGCTAAATATTGGGCAAAAAAAATTACTTTAAGAATTATAATTAATTATAATATGTTTTGAAATAACTCAAGTGTTACGAGATGTTCTCACTTTTTTGGGCCATTCTGTACATGATTAATTTTATCGAAAAATATATTGTTGTATTTTGGGCCAGCCTGTATTTTAGTTTTATATATTAGCAGTTTGCTTCGTAAAAGCTTATATTTCCAGCTAGAAGTAAAATCTCTAATTCATCCGATGTCTTATTTATCGTTAGTTCAAGTAAGAACTCAGATATATAAAATTATCAACCTCTTCATATACACGGTGTCCTTCTTGGTGAGCCTCCTGTTCACCTGTACTTTGTTTTTGAGGCGAATCAGTTGGTTTATTAATAATTTGATCATCTAATGACGAAAACTACAACGATACTATAGTATTTAATGTACTACAAAGTTAAGCTTATTGTAAAAAAATCAAATGGCAAAGATGTCATCACCTTCCGAAAGGCCCTGTGCGACTCGACCGCGCTACAACTTTGGCGCGCTACAACTCGACACAGATCCGCCATTTTTCTTTTTTTCTTTCGCAAGTACCTACCGCGCGGTGTGTCGAGTATTTATTATAGAACGGACCAGTGCCTTGTCGACTATCCGCGTGTTTGGTTGCGCGCCCGTCTTTACGCGCCAATAACGACAGATCGTTTATTTTGAATTTCGAAAAGGTAATGTTCCAAAGATATTTCACTTTTAAAATGTCACGGTCGGGCAACCGATCGCTTCGTGTTTGATCTGTCATTTGTTTTGTGTCAGTTTTCTGGCGACCTACATGTTAGTTAATTTTTTTTACGCAATTCTACATACCTACGAGAGTTCACGCACACGCCTCTTTTTTGTTTATTTACCAGTGGTTTGTTGCTTGTGTGGCTTTATGTTGCAATCCCGCACATGAAAAAATCTAAATATTTACATCTATTTTCATAAAATTGTTTTTATACCGATGGTAAGTTTTTTAAAACTATTTAAACTATTTTTAAAGTGAACACATTTTTGTTATGATGTTGCATTTTTCATACAAATCATATTAATCAACTTGACTAAAAATTTTATAAGTTAGATATAAGTTTAAAATTTGTCGACAATGTATTTGATTGCTATAGCGAAAATAGTAAACGCGCTTCTCCGGATGTCCAGGTTCGAATCGTGGTGGTAAATGAATATATTTTTTTGATAGATAGATTATTCTAGTTGGTTCATTTAATTTGTATTATATATTAAGTATTTAATCTATCATCGTAATGTGAATTCCCTTGTAATAAGACAAAATTTCACAATTTATAATTGTTTTTTTTTAACATTATTAACATAGAAATTTGTCATGATATTTATGTATGTACATGTGGAATTTGTAATTAACATTTTTGACTTTGGAACAATATGGTACCAACTGACATTTTGGTCAAAACTGACTTTTGTAGCACAATTTTTTCGATAATTTGCCCTTTAAAACTATATTTTAAATTTCCGTTAAGGCGAAAAAGTTATATTTGAATCACATTACTAATATTTCTTAGAACAACAAGGTTTAATTTGCTATTTAAGGGCAGTTGGGTACTATCTGCAACAGATAATTATTTTACAGAGCAACATGATTCCATTTGCACCGTTACCGGTTACGCCGGTGAGCTGCCTAATAGTTTTTCGATAACGCAGTTTTGCATTATCCTTATCCTCTCTGCCTACCTACTTGGAAATAGCTTGATGTTATAAAAAAAAGTTAATACTGCTGCAATCAGCCACGAATTGTTAATTAAACATAAAAAAAAATTATACGTATCAATTGCCTGCGCCTAGATATTTGCAATTTACATAACACTGGCTAATAAATCTTAACTTAATTCATATTGATTTTTCAAATTTTTTTGGCTAAAGGAATACTTTACTTTGGATTTGAAAATAAATAAATGTATTACCTGTATGAATATTGCATCAAAGTAGTGCGATTAAATATACGATGTACAGATATTTGTTCGTTACTGACTTGATAGGTGCGACATTTGTGAGCATTTTACAAATGAAAGCAAGGTGTTCATCGAAGCTACATAAAACAAAAAAAAAACGTATGACCGATTGTGTAATAAATTTTTACTATTTTAAGTTTTTACTAACGCCCGTAGTAAAAATCCTTTGCGGGTTGTTGATACATCATAGCATAGATGGTATATGCATTATCTACGGATTTTTTCGCCTAGGTATTCGAAATCTGTCACCTTGATTGTGAATTTTTTTCGTATTATGTGCTAATGTATATTAAACAACGAGATCGTCATCGGACGAACTCTCATCACTAAAATAGCGACAATTGATTAATTATCGTATACTGCAACATTCAAAGTATCAATATGTCAGATGACTTTTGAAACAGCTGTGAAATGTCCGCCATATTTAACTATTATCGAATATCAGAAGAGTAAAATGAGTTTACTACGGGATGTACTTTCGAGAAGTAATTTTTTTTTTTTTACTAACGATCAAACAAACCCGTGTTCACAATTTTTTTTACTATAATAAAAAATTGACGAGAAACTCTTACTTTGAATCTATGATGGACCCCGTAATGGGATCCAAAACTTCGGCCGGAAAGGTCAGATATGCACGGCAGATTAGCCCAGAATATTATGCTCGGAAGATTCTGAACGGCCGTGAAAACCTATGAACATTTTGAATTCAACAATTCATAGTGGATTATCCCTCGACGATCTCACCATACACACAATGAAATCTTATTTCTAAAGTTATTGAATAAACTGCATATCTTTTCAACCTGCCATCGTAGCACTATTGCCTTTTTTGAATTCCCAAAACATCACACGACGAATATGTACGTTTCGACTCTCCATTTTAAAGGTTAGAAACAACACTGCAATGTAACGTGCACCACACAAAACAGTTGTCAAAAGACTAACAGAACCCTCATCTAGAACTCGTAGTGGGTAAATACAAACAATGGATTCAACCTAAGTGCGCCGGAAGTTATTTATAGTCGCCTCACAAATCACAGTCGACTAGTTTAAAAAAATGAGGGCAACAGTTTTTCATAATTATAAAATCAAGTAACAAAGAGATTATGGAATTATTTTATTCGCTTGCACGCTATTAAAAGTGTGACGAGAATTATTTTAACGTTGACTGATGATGTCACAGCCTATTTTACAATTTGATATGTAGTTAATGATTGAACTCGTTGATTTAAATACTTTTACTCGAACAATTACAGCTCATTTTTAATATTTAACACTTCCCATACCATGCGGTGACACGGTTCTACCGCCCCCAATATATCGGTAAATAGAGACAACATGAAATAGTCATATTTTAGTTAATTTTAAGGAAAGCGTAAATACGCATAGAAATAAATCAATTATGAAAAGCTAATCTTGCAAAAATAATTATTTTTCTATTTTACCTTTGTAAAATTAATAGCGTTTGCGAAAATATCACTTGTAGTAAGACAGAATAAGATTACACATTAATTTCACAACGAAAATAATAACAAGCATACGAATTTAATTATGTAACTTTTTCACTTATTAATTATTATTATATAAGACTTGATGAATGCTCCGAATTATAATACTATATTAATCCTTTTTTTCACATTTAATGCTCAGTATTTAGAGTGAATTTATGGCGTTAACAATTTTAAAATCACTTAAACATTTTTTCACATTTTAGATGCTAAAACAACTCTAAATATCTTATGGTAACGCGAGTTGACAGCGTGGCTGCGTACGGGTATTTTATATCACTGAAGGTTAAATAAATCTGTCAAAATTAACTGGCGTTTTAAGATTTAATTACCACACTAAAATATACAAATTTAGTTGCAAGTAAAAAAAATCTTCCGTAGATTGTATATGCGGGCGAAAGTGTGTCTTTAAATATATTTTTTTAATTGAATCTGTTAAAACACGAGAAGATAAATGAAAAAATATATATTTTGTTATAAAATCCGTTATATATCTTATTCTATTCTGAAAAACCAGTCAAATTAAACATTTAGATAAGTACGTACAGTACATTTAGGGTGATTTAGAGATCTTCCAATCATGATCGAAGAAAGTGCATCGAAATTTTTTTTAAGTTGCGTCATCAGACCCTCGGCAATAATAACATTAATTCTATAAAAATCTTGGCTGAATTTCGACAAGTTTTCCAAAATGTCAATACTAATGAGAAAATGATGGTCTTTTATATAATAAAGTTATTTTTTTTAGAAAAAATGTGTAATCGAAAATCGATAGCTTGTAATCTGTTCTACCTACTGAGATATTTAAAGTTTCAAAAAAAATAACACCTCTTTTATTTGGTGTCGAACCACTTAATAGTTTCAGGTGTCACGGGAAATTGATGGCTCATTACTAATACACACAATGTTGTTGTTACTTATTTGTACATAAATACAGTTATAACCTCGACAATATTCAGGCAGTTGAAATATTCATTTAGTTAGAATTTTATTGAACCAATATATGATTTGTTGATTATTTCTAACTCACTATACATCGATAAGTCCGTAACAAGCCGGAATACCGCCCGGTTGTCACCTATTCCGCAAACATATCTCCGGCTAGTCATATCCTTTCATATTCAATTACATATTATTTTAGATTCAGTAAAGAATATTAAAGAGTCAAAATATTTATCAATTAATTTAATTTTATGCTCGGGCCTAAACTATCTGGCGATTGGTATCATAAAATATGTTAAAAAGAGACTCGATGTAGCTCTCACTCGCACTTGTGCACCGCGTGGGGTGGTATTATAGTCCGACCAACGTAAATTGTCGAATGGCGGAGGGCATGTCAAGAACAGCCGCTCGCGGATGGAGGAATCTTAGCCTGAAAAGTCACCGCTCGCCAATTTACGTTGGTCGGACTATAGTGATGGGCAATTTTTCGGTATAAGTTACAATTGCGAAAATCGTTGTACATGACATGCATAATATAAAATATAAAAATTCTAAGTTATTAAGTATAAAATTATATACTTAAACAGAAATATTGTATTAAGACAAATTATAGATATCTCAGAGACGAAGCTATATATATGATATTATATGGGAAGTATGGAAGGATGTGTATTACAAGGCTTACGACCTGTCTTCGGCTGGCTTAAGTGATCACTTTACACAGTGTAATATTCGCCATTCGATCCAATCAACATGCACATCTGTCAAATTTTTAGAAGTTGTATATATGCTACCATACTACAACTTCGCTATCGCCATCTATGGACTGAAATTTAATATTTATTTCCTTGAAACAGCATAGATGTCACTAATGAGAATCTTATTTTTATTATTTTATCTTATTCTTTATCTTAATAACAATACCATTGTAGGTAAAAATCCAGTAATTGTGTGTTCTTGGACATACTCAAATATTGTCGTTTGGAATAGGTATTCATTTTTTATAAGTAAAAATTTATATGTATGTATAAAAAATATTTACGTGCAATGTCTACAGTTTATTTACAACTATTACATTTTTATAAGCGATCATCGTCGCCATCGCCGTCATCCGTGTCGCTGTCGTCATCTTGTAAATTTATTATCAATGACAGGATTGGTCTCGCCAAATAACCGTTCTCATGTTGGCCTCTTGCAGCTCTTCAAAGTGACTCATCGGCCGTGCGTGCTCAGGTAATAATTATTGACAAAGCGATACCGATCCCGATATTACGATTTATGACCAAAGTTGTCCGATAGTTTGGACCCGAGCATAGTCAAGTCGTAAATCAATCCTTCTAGAACGACACTAAGGTGTCAGTCAGCCGCCAACGCATATATTATACATATATGTATATTGTGGTATGGTAACGTAAGTGTTGCCGTAAATACTTCGATAGCTAGTTCTGGGTTTTCTATTGGTAATGATGAATACAGTAATTCAATCTATGTAAATTCAAATTACACAAACCTTTGTGAACCTGTGGTGGTTGACGCCGACGTCGCTCTCCTTGTAGTCTGATGGCCTTAAATATGCTGGTCAGCCACCGAAAACCTTCACACAACCGATAATCCGAAAATATACAATACTAAATGTTTTTATTATCGCCGCCGTAAAAGTGCGTCCGAATCACAATAACTCTCTTCCCAGAAGCAGCTTCGCTTTTGTTTTCTGTTTTTAAATCCACACAAAAAGAACACACATATTCTAAATTTTATATCAGGCCTACCTATCGAAGTATAAAAGCGCGTAAACAGTAAGTGTATTCATTTTATTTTTCGAAACCGATAGATGTATTCAAACACATTAAGTGGTTAATGAAACAAAGTTAACAAGTAAAAATAATGAATTTTAACCGCAAAGTTAATTTCAAAAGTATTATTGAAAGTTAATAGTTCAGGTCAATCTCCGCAATTATGTAGTTCATCAGTTAAAGCATACGTGCTGAATATCTATCTATATTTTTTGTGCATTTATGGCTTCCTAAGGCTCATGTTGAGGCTCCAATTTCAGGGTCAATAATTATAGCTGGAATTATATTTAAGTTAGGGGGTATGGGATTATGCGTGTGTTAGTGTTTTTATCTTCTTTAAATATAAAGTTTAAGAAGTAAACTACGAGTATAAGAAGTAAAAGTTAAAAAGATTTACTTCTACATTCATTTGTAGACTGGACACTTACCAAAGAAATGACGAGGCGACTTGAAGCGTTTGAGATGTGGATCTACACAAGAACTCTCAAAATAAGCTGGATGGATAGAGTTACGTATGATAATGTTTTTAAATACTAATTAAATGTATTAATTAGAAACATATACATATAAAATCAATTTTATCGAAAAATATTGTTGGGATTCGAACCTGGATCTCTTTCCAAACCGGGAAGGTGCATTATCGAACTATGCTACAGCGACATTATTTTTGACGACAAATTTTATATCAAATTTATATTATAAATATCACAGACCTATGTTCTGAATAATTACAACTTGAAGAAAAATAAGTATTTAATAAAAATAATAAAAATCCTAAAACTTGAATATGTTGGATATGTCATGAGACACCCAGAGAAGTACGGGATCTTGCACCTCATAATAAGAAGGTGAACATCATGGTTGAAGAACCTAAGACAATGATTTGGTCAGTCTACAAGACACAAGAAGAAGAAAATAAAATCATATCTCTTAAAATAAATGTTTCTAACCGAAAAACCCGTGACATTTGAACGTCATTCTTCGTAGTTCAGATGATTAATTCAGATGTCAGCTAAATTGAGAACTCTTCAAAAATTATTGGTGAAACTTTGAGTTCAAACACTGTTTTATTCCACTGTGTTTTATTATATTAAACGTTAGAACGTTTTCGGGAACATCTTCCCATTATCAATAATGCGATTCAACTAAAGTTAAAAATATTTTCAGACAGTAATTAAAGGTGTGTCTGGAATTAATAGATGTTGGCGATGGAGTGGAGTTAAAATAGATAAGAGAGGAGATGTAGTGAGCGGTATTCGGATGTTTCTTATTTTTTTATTGCTATTCTTATTATTAAAAAAATTCTAAATTCTATAAGATGTCTAACTTTCGTCCATCGGCGCAACCATGTAGAAGTTATAAATTATTATTATCGTATGAATGGCCCTCCATTATTGCATGTTCAACCATTTCGGAATATAGAATTTAAAATCAATCAATACTCCAATATTAGATGGTAAACTTGATACTTTTAAAGTCGACCGCAACTTTAAAACTATTTGACAACGAATCATTCAATATACACTGTTGAATTTATATTATAGACACATAAACCGAAGATTTTTCGTCATCAAAGTGACAGATTTCGAACGCCCTGTGAATAAAATCATGGATGAAGCATAAAATTACATGTATTAGGTGAATATTTTAAATAAATCGAATATGGCGACATACGCAGATATTAGATGATGCCTTGCCTCACTATCGGGCGAGATTATCTTCGACCATAGTAAATTTGACGTTCGAACAACCCGCAAACGTTTTTTACCACGAGCGATGGTAAAAGCTTACTAAGTATGGTAAAATTTTACTACTGAACGAACAGCCGGCCCTTAGATATATTCAGCTTATAGATGATATTCAGCTTGGACTACAAGCCAAGGGCAGCCAGATAGTTAATTTCGTCAGGTTTCACATCCGCATATGGTTATGAATGTATTTATTCATCAGTATTCAGTGGCGCGTTAAGGGCCCTCGATTTTTAGAGGCAAAAAAAAAGGTTTTTTTTGCGTACGCCATCAACAGATTAATTTTGTTTAATTCTTAACACAGTGCATACATAAGCACTCCTTATGCTCTAATGTAAACAAGATTAAAATATTTTCTTTTACTAAAACTTATCTTTTATATATTTAGTCAGTTTCATTTTAAATCTATTTACTTTCTTATGTTTTCCGGCATTTCATTAAAAAATTTCATCGCACTATACATCATCGATTTCTGAGATTTGACCTTCCTGCTGAATGGCAGTCTCAGTCTATCCCTTCCCCTCGTACGATGCTCGTGTTCATGTTGATTTGCATCAATTTTTTGTGTAAATTCCGCTGATATTTCCTTATTGATGATTTTGTAAATAAATACCATTGTATTAAAATATATTTTCTGCTTAAAGGTCATCATATTCAGATCTTTCAGCATTGACTGATCCGAGTATATCTATTTTTTCCCGAGTATTATTCACAAAGCTTTATTTTGCAACACTTACAATTGTAGCATTTCTTCTTCGTTAGCCCAAACCAAAATACTGCTACAGTAGTCGATGTGAGGAATAATAACAGAGTTGTCAACTATTTGACAAGACTCAGTACTAATAAATCTTCTGATCCAGAAGTGAGATTTTCTTAGCAATCTTTTTAGTCACTTATCTTGTATTTTGCGATAGATTCAATTTTGAATCTATTATGACTCCCAAATATTTTATTTCAGTCTCTTTCACCATCTATGATAATTTTTGATGTGATTAGTATGCTTTACTCTAATTATATATAAGCTGATGACACAAATTGAGTTTATAAAAATTAATATTTTCTCGTTTTTATCTGACATCTGGCGTATTACCGTATTTCATAATCCACAATGAAGAATGGCTAAATTAGTGTTCAAATCGTCCCATACTTTCTCCTTGGTTTTATTTTCTCGCGCGAAAGTGCTCATAGAAATAAAATATGATTCTCAGGTTGGTATGCGACTCAATATTGCGTCAAATAATATTTTTAAGCGCGGTGTCTTTTAGATTTGACAAATGAATAGTTTGCGAGGGGGAAATGAAAGTTTTTCATATTAATTAAGTATTATGCCTCACGTTTACGGAAGAGATTTTGATGATATATTCGACTCTACACTATCTCTGATATGGGGATTATATTCTTATAAGATTATTTTGAAATAACTCTCGGTCCACCGTGTACTCGACAAGTCTCAGAGATTCGATCAACGCCACTTGCCGCCAAGACAGAATTTGATATTTGTTTTGTGCCTCACCCTTTTGACCGTTGATGTTCCGTTCGTTCGATGGGTCAATTTTAATCAAACCACAACCAATGAATAAACATCTGAATAGATGAATTCTGGGACATTATGCTCCCGTGAGATTCTTTCGAGAAAACTCTCGGCTTTCGTAATCACACACCAAGTCTCAGAGATTAGCCGTCTCGCGCCTTACTTCACGCTTGTTGTAATAATGAATATTATCGTTTATTTACAATTTTTTCTCATTGTGCAATAGATGTCACCCATGTCTAATATTAGTTAAAACTGTTGTGAATAATTCTTAGATATAAATACTCGATAAGTTTTACTTTGCAATTCAAAATATAATATTAATTTGAGATTTTAAGATATTTTTTTTACCTCTTCATATTATTTCATTTCTTTAAGTTCACTATATACCCTTCGTGTTTTTGCTTTTAATAACATTCTGACGATAATCATATCAATTTAAGATAACTCTAGATGTACACATTACAAATATTTTGTTTATTCTTACTGGAAATAAAGACAAAATATACTACGTGGTGCATTATTAAAGCGATATAATAAGGAATTTCCGCATTGAAATATGGATTTTACGGAAGCCCTGGCCGCGCAGCGTCTACTGTTGGCCGCTAGCAGCAAGTAATCCAAGCTATTGCTTTTCTGCTATTTTTACATAGTTACATTAAAAAAATAGGCTAAACCTTCAAATTGACACAGAAAATGTAGTTATCAATTCCGAAGGGAGTTGAATGAATAGCGTAGGTATAGTTGACACCGCAGCCGTCATCATGGAGGATGCCAGAAGTGGAAATGTTTCCTTGACGACGACCAAGATTCAAATCGTACTAAAGTAATAATTGGACGGTAAATGGAGCCAAGTGTTGCAATACAACATAAACGGTAAATAGGTCCGTCATCACATTAAAAAGTACTTAATCTTTGACCTTATTCAAGTTTACTATCAGATCTATTTAAAACAATATTATATTAGCTCGAAGATCATCTGCAGGACCTCGCTCTCGCTATTCTTTAGGTCCATCCAATACTTTAATCGATACATATATTAAATTGTGGAAATATTATTGATCGCAATGTTTGAAATTTGTCACAAAATTGTTCCTTGCGTTTCATTGGTCGCCCGTAAAGAACGCTGCCAGAAGTTCAACCTATTTAGAATTTCTGACAGGTGTCACCTGTTGCGAATAAACTGTATGCGTTTCCATTGATTTTAATGTTTAACATTTTTATTATTCTGTAATGAATAATAGTGTGACGTTTATGTGTGCATTTGGACTTGCATACTTTGTAAACAGTGCATGTTCAAATATGTGCAATTGCGGTAAATAATCCAGTAACAATAATATTATCTGCTGTCATGAATTTGTGGTCTGGTGTGCTTCCATTGTTTCTATTCCAGGAAATTATCACATTCCTGTGATAAAACAGTTTATGAATTTACCGACATGTTTACGATGCTTGACGTCTTGGTTAATAACAGAGATCATTTATTTTATTTACATTTGTTTTCTGCATTTAAAATCGGAGAATATTTTTAAATATTTATTACTATTAATATGAATTAATTAATTTATGAATTTACTGACATGTTTACGATGCTTGACGTCTTGGTTAAGAAAAGAGATCATTTATTTTATTTACATTTGTTTTCTGCATTTAAAATCGGAGAATATTTTTAAATATTTATTACTATTAATATGAATTAATTAATTTATGAATTTACCGACATGTTTGTGATGCTTGACGTCTTGGTTAAGAAAAGAGATAATTTATTTTATTTACATTTGTTTTCTGCATTTAAAATCGGATAATATTTTTGTAATATTTATTACTATTAATACTTCCTCTTCGACCTTCAAAGTGGCCCACCACAACAAGATTCTTAAGCTATCGTCCCTTCTCGCAAGATACTCAAACTCTTAGGTAAATGATTGACAATCTGTCCTTTTTGTTCAGCATCTGCAGAAGGGAGACATTCGTGCGTCTCGCCGTCCACGGTATCCGCAACACGTGGCTATCGAAATTTATATAAAAACATGATCATATCTATAATAATACAATGTAAAAATTGATCAAATTAGAACTATATATTTCCATATCTTGTCTCGCTTGGACATATAACTTTTCGCCATACCTACGCTCGCAACTACCGTCGTCAGTAATTATGAACCCAAAACTATAAATAAATTATATATTAATAGATAAGCTATGATAATTACATAATAATTAATAATATAATAAAAGTTTGATTACAATAACATTGATTAATTAATAGGTACCTATTACTGATGATAAACACAAACTGATGTAATAAAAGAAGACCCATTGAGATGGTATAGACGCGTGATATGAAGGAAGCAGATCATAGGTGGGCTGGAAGGGGCTCGAAGAGGCTCGCGCGAGCCCTTTGTTGAATTAAGAAAAAACAATATTCTCAGATTAAATCAGTACCTAACAGCAATTTCTTTAGATGTTTTAAATGTATTATGAACCGAAAGACTTTATTGTCTTTTGAAATTTCTCGTTTATTCTTTAAAAAATAGATATGTACATATACTATATTGCTTCCAGATGTTGTTAGATGTTCAGCGCAACATTTTTGTGAACGATGCTTTGAATTATTATCCTTCATACTTCACACATCACATTTTTTTCAGTGTTCTGTTTTGAAACATGGAATTGTCACAAAAAGAATAGTACCTATTTCTGCATCAATTTCACTTTCTCTTCACTCTTGCAATCTAAAGTAGGTAAGTACATTTTTCAGCTATTGATATTTAATATTTTACAGCATATTGCGTATTGTTACATAATATTAATATATTGAGTAATATTAAAAATTATTGCGTATAATTGTATAAGAGTCCCTATAAAAATTTGCCTTTCCCCGGAACACCGCTAATACTTCTGAGATTAGGCGATCACCTTGTTAACGTATTGGCAGCCCACCATTAAAGAAGATCATATAATTCGTAAAACAATAACAAAGAACCAGTAAACTGGCTTCAGATGTGATAGTTTCAGTCAGTCGCGATTAATGTTTTGAATGTGATCAATGATACAACCAAGTGTAGAAGAAAAGAAATAAAAATAGTAACCGACTTCAGATGAACGGGATAAGACGAGGATAAAGATAAAGGCTCATATTTAAAAGACGATACACTTTGCTCATTGCAATCTTACTGAGGATGACGAGGATATCTATCAAGGGTATCGTAGGGAAACAAATAAATGTCCTTACTACAATAAAAGACGTTGTTCCAATACATTTCTTATCGTCATCACTTATTTAATCTAGCTAGGAGTACTTAGTCGCCATTTTGCTTCAACGATAACTTATGTTATTGTGACGCGGTCGATTTAACGTTCAAATTATCACAAGACAACCTTCCGTAATAAATCAAATGTGTGAAGAATCTCCATAGCCTCATCTTATTTTGATTTAATGACTTCGTACGGCATCAGTGTCAACACCTCGTGGATTATTAGTGTCACCGTTTATTTTAAGCATTTCAACTCAATGCAGGCTGGGATTAAGTTTTAAATGTGAATTTTCTTTAATTTGATAATTTTTTAACTATATGAAATAAAATACAATCACTTTGTATGTAACCATGAAATTTATTATACGTCAACCGGTTTCGCTTACCTCAACCTTCATCAGGATGTATTTAAAATTAATTATAAATACAAAAAGAGTGCAATTATATATACATAAAGAGGGGGATAGAATATAAAATTACATGTGAAAGAGAGAATACATATACAGTTAGATAGAACATCAAGGGAGACAGAACACATACATATACAGATACAGATATATAGAATACATATACAGATAGACGGAACATTAAGGGAAGGAAAAATACAGTGTTGATGGATATTTAATTGATTTTAAAAGAAACCTACCTAATTCGGGGCTAATGGATAAGTGTATTTGATTATTAAGTATTGGCGCACCACTATTTACTGCCTTTTTTATTTCCAGGGCTTTCAAGTTGTCCAAAATTTCGTGGTTTCATTATTTATTTATTTATTTTATTGACATGGTTGATTTTGAATGACAGACAATTGTCTAAATATATTGATTTCTTCGATGGCAGTCAATAATATCTGGGAATGATCGGTGTATTAGTATTATCCTACTGTGTCGGTCAAAACCAGTCAGAGACAGATGAAGCGGGGTAGTAAAAATGCTGCTATGGCGTCTCAGTTAACCATTGATAACAACCTCTAAACAGAAAAATTACTTTATTTTGTTAATCTAATACGCAAGACATAAACACAATTAATCATCTTTTCGTAGCTTCGTATGGGCAAATACACTCGACAGGAGGTGATTTTCAATACATTACTACGGTTCTCTCGATCCGCTTTTCGATAGCAGCCGCCATTTTTCAATGTGACATGTCACCTGCAGTAATGTCTGTGGTGAACATGCAAAAAGTAATAAATTAATAATAAAGTAATACATATGTACCAACGTAATGTAGATTTGTTGTGATTTTGACTGTTAAATGTGTATTTCTATATTTCGTGTCAAATCGATGACAATCAAAGTCAATAAGAAAGTATAGGTAATGTCCATTTTTACACAACGAATTATAATCATATTATTTGATTTCGTCGTGACTATTCCTTCGTCGTGCTCTAAATTAATGCGTAGTATAAATTAGTAAAATGATTCAATATTTCTAATTTGTAATTCTGCATACGACTTTGCAAAATAATGTCTTGTGTTAGGGCGACATCTAACATCGCCCCAAGTATATTTAATGATAAAAGGCGACATCTGTCGCCCTATGTATATTATTAATAGAAGCAATAAAGGTTTGACAGGAGAAACATCTCTTTAATTCTGTGGACCAAAGTATCCTTCAGAAACAAAATTCAGACCAGATCTAACCATGATCAAACACCTTGAAATGTTGTAAAAATACAATTACATCCAATTAGTGTACACATTTGATAAAAAGACGTCTCAAAATTTGCATGTTCAGTTTTGAATGTAGAACATTGTTGGGTAGTTTTAATTGTTCTCACATGAGATTAAAAAATATTAATATTTTAACATTTAAATCATGTTGATAATTAGTTAACCGACACCAATGTCGGTTTAATAGTGTGTGAAATATGCACACACTACAAAAAAATTCGAAAATAAAAATGTATAACGTATTTATCACGACCCGGCACTGTCTTGCCACGAGAATTCCGTACCCTAATTGTAATAAAAACCCATTTAATTGTGAAGTTGTAGTTTAAGAATGGTTCGGTGATATTTAATTCAATCAGAAAGATATATAGGAAAAAATTTATCTATCGATAAAATATTCGGTTGCCACCGGTTGAAGCCGAAACTTTATCTTGCCAGGAGGGTGCGTTACAATTACACCACATAAATTGTCTCTATCATTGATAGCTCTTGCGTACGAGAAGATCACGATATCATCTTCAAAACGGAGATAGCCATTTTACCAATTAAGTAAATGATTTTCTCCTCCCAGTCTAGTTATCTGAATAGATTTTCGAGAGTAGCCGTAAATAATTCAGGTGTGATTGAGTTACGCATAGAAATGTGAAGAAGTGTAGTTGATATAACTGATTTTACCAAGAAAATGAAATGGGCAGGCTACATCTCTCGGAGGATGGATAATCGTGAGACGAATGCAGTCATCCAGTGGTAACAGCGGTGAGCTGTCAATATGTTAACAAGATTTTCACTTAATCTCAGAACTATTCGCGGTGTTCCAAGGAAGGCGCGTATTTATATATCACTCTCATACAATTATACGCAATATGTTACTTAATATACTTATGTATGTAATAATACGCAATGCACCGTAAAATAATTATTATCAATAACTGAAAAATGTACTTACCATGCTTTGAATGCTTCGCATCCTTTGTATTCTAGAGTCAAAAAGCTTTAGATTTTTTATTTTTACCCGAAAACAGCACCGCTGCAAATAAATTTATCCTGACCTTTAGAGTCCAGTCATAACGCACACTACGACACGGCGCACGCACGGATCTAGTCGAAATACATGTACATTCTCAACTTTCGAACATCTATGAATCGCGTAAACACACAGATACCAGCAACAGTAGATTCTATCATTCGTTCCGTATCCATAAAGTTTGAAAATGTTCAACTTTCGAGCATGCGTATTCGGTTTCACCTGTCAAGGTCTTCGAATACTGTATACGCATTCGTTATCAGAATCCAACTTACAAAAACTACTTTAATACTTATGGATATAATGCACAAAACAGCATACATATTTCGAAACGAGCGGATTGTTTTGAGAAATTCGTTTATCTAACGCATTTTTGATAGCATGGCTTAAATACTTGAAGCCAAATTGTTGAAACATTGAATATTCTTCGATTATATGTTATATTTGATATAGTAGGTATGAACTTATTGTCTAGCATCCTTTTTACAAAGTCACCGACCGCCACTGTTACCTACCTTAGATTATAAGAGTGAGGCAGTTCCAAGATTGAGGCAGAAATAGGTACTATTCTTTTCGTGACAATTCCATGTTTCAAAACAGAACACTGGATTGTAACTTGAAGTTCTCCTTAGTAAATGATGGTACAAAGTAATAAATATTAGGAACTGTCCTTCTCAAAACTGTTCACTGTAAAGAGAAAAGAAATGTGACGTGTGAAGTATGAAGGGTAATTGCTCAAAGCATCATTCACAAAAATGTTGCGTTAAACTCGCTGTATTAATAAAATCATTAAAATGGCAGCGAATAACAATGGACAGAGAAAAGTGTGAGACACTTGGGGAAGTCTTCGTCTAGTAGTTGAGAGAAAACGGCTTACATCCATAATGATCTCAGCAGTGGCGTGCAGTAGGTATAGATTTAGGTTAAGCTGTCACCAATGAAATTACACAATTATATATAATATATGTACTTTCGTTTAACCGAAGTCTTTGGACAAAATAAATCCGTCGTTTATACGACCCTATCTTGTATTTATTTATAATTTTAGAGTACTGTTAATAGTGTTTTTAAAGTTTAAGTTTTAACGTAAATAATACTTTCGTAAGAACGTAAAGAATTTTTTATACGGGTAACCGTATAAAAAATTTATGGACCTTTTTAAGAACACTTTATATGACTGAACATTATTGTTTGAAAATTCTTCACATTATAACTAAAGAAAATAATTATTTTTATTAAAGGTTAACGTAGGAAATAGTTCTGCCAATTGTTTTTCTCAAATCAAAAACCAATCCATGCACCAAATTTAAAGAACAGTCATGAAATCAACACGTTAAAAACAGTAAGGTAGTAAAATTCGCGAATTAGTAAAAGAGGAAGTAGACACTTCAATGATTTGCACGCAGTTATAACCCTTTCTAATGATATTCTGTTAATAAACAGCGTAGGTAACGACTCCATACAAAACGGATCAACCGAAAGGAATTTTCATTTCAGTAAATAGCCATTTATATGACTTGAGTAATTCACTAGGTTAAAGACAGATCTGAGTAATATAAATAGCACTATGCGGCGAATAAAAAAAGAGCGCCATGAGTTGCGGTGAGTTTTTAGAACTAAGCAATTAAAGTCTCTGCTGGTACACAGATGGCACTAATTGAAAATTAATGTTTTCGTTTTTATATATATTTGTTTCCCAGAATTTTTAGTTATACACTGCACGCCCCTGGATGTCAGTATTCTTCTTTCATTCTCGCATCGTATTTATCTAAGCATTCTTTATCCCGCGATATCATATCTCACACGATGTGATGACTAGCCCGTCATGATCACTTTCTTCACATGACTTAATAATAGAAGTTGCGTCATAATAAATTACAAATTAAACTGGTCGTACTGGTAGTCGATCCAAACCGCCAGGGTGACCATCCTCTACACGAATATTTCATGTTTGAAGCGAGAACAAGTGTTGTGCTTTGGAAGTATGTTTGACAGGAACGGAAACGATGTGAAAATATGTTTGCAGGTTAGATGTAATTTTTGTAATCATATGAGATATCTGATGCGCAAGAAACTATGATTGAAAGACTGATTGGGATAAATAGTCGTGGCAGTAAATTTATTTATAATAAACTTTGTATTTAATGACAGAATTACAAATGAATCTGTGTCAGCATCTATGCTTGTCTCTTTTTCCAATCTATTGATAATTGTTATTTAAGTTTATCAAATGTAATTAACTTTATATAATGGGTTTTTTTTAGATGTATAGAACTTTAAAATGAAATAAAACACATACAAATCGTGGTAATGGCCGTGGTATTAGCTTTATTGGAAGCTAATTTTATGCCATTACTGTTTATAAGGCGCAATCTGGAAGTCCAATTTTCGACCACTTTTTGGAGCAGCTGGGGACGTATATCAGCAATAACGCTACGAATGTTGGCTTCCAAGTCGTCTGTCGTCTCTGGTTTATCGCCGTAGATTAGCGACTTCACGTATCCCCACAGAAAATAATCCAAAGGTGTTAAATCACACTATCTTGGAGGCCAATTCACAGGTGCATTACGCGAAATTATGCGCTCATCGAATGTGTGGCATGTTGCGCCGTCTTGTTGAAAACACAGCTCTTTCACATTAATGCCATTTAATTAGGGAATTAAAAAGGGAGTAATCGTGGATCTATTGCTATTCACGATGGCGAATCGACTCATTCGGATCCTCCTCGATACTACGCTCCACTGCAGCAACAGCTTCTTCGGTACGCGCTGTGCAGCGTCTCTACGGATGCGTATTATTAATGAGAGTAAGCGTGGTGCGAAAACGATCCATGATTATTCGAATTACTTGCTCGAATGGACGATTACATCAACCGTAAAATGGACGTAGTGCACGGTAAGTTTCGCGAAATGAAGCACGTTTTTCGAAATAAATTTACAAACGTTGTTCTGGTGTAAGTTTATTCATGGTGAAATGGCAAACCAAATTGAGCACAAATCAGCAGTCAGCTGTCAAATTGGCTATCGCTGGAAAAGGTGTTGTTGCCAATTTGAAAAACAAACCTTTACGTTACCGATAAAGAAAGCACACAGAGACGTCGAAATGTGTAGTTTTTAAATTCACAAACTAACATCTCGTCTTATTTTTGTATAATATATCTTCAATAATTGCATTTAGATTCTCGAGAGTTCAATTTTTCTTGCTTTTATTGAGAGAAACCGGATCATAGGAGTGGAATAGCATCCAACATAGCGCGCACGTACTAATTGATCAAGATGTCTGTTATATTATGTTAAAATACCCACGTAACGCCACTGGAACTTTAAATTTTCTTACATGGATTTCTCTTTTTTGTTTATAGTATTTGACGTTAAAATTTCACAAAATATTTCTACATTCAGACAGTTATCCAACAATTAGATGGAGCATTATTCATAACGGCAAGAAATTCAGCCAAATCACAAGGGACACCCTGACCGGTAAAGAAACAAGAAGTCCTTGAAGATTGGACCTACTATGACATAATCAAGGTGTTCGCTCGGAGCATAATAACGTCAAACAAACATGCAAGACGCAGCGAACCATCTCTGTAATAAAATATCTCGTAAACAAGAAGACCAAGGCAAAAATCGTTAGCCAGCTGGGAACATTAATTTTGTCTAGTTAAAAATGGACGGTGAAAATAACTAATTAGATTAATGTAATAGAAATATATACAGAAAAACAACTATATTTTTTTAAATACTAATTAAATGTATCAATTATAAAGATGTACACATAAAATTAATTTTATCGAAAAATATTGTTGTTAGGCTACCGAAATTCAAATAACGGAACGATTGATGTATTGGGTGTTCAGCGAAAAAATTTCAAGATTAGATTGTAATTGCTCGTAAACCATTAGCGTTAAGTAAGTGGGAGGGGTATTGTTCGACGCGCGTGTTTTGCAAATTTGCCAGTCGCAATGAGTCACTGGTCGAGAGCGCACCGCGCGTCCGCGGTTGAGCAATATTTAAAGTGCGGTGATTCATTGGTTCGTGCGCGTCGCGCTTTTTGTACTCACTTTAATATTCGACGAGTAAGTGATGGGCCGAGCACGTAACTTATATGATGATGGGTTCAAAAGTTCAGGACAGTGGTTAACCAAACTCCTCCGTGACCATCAACGTCAGCAACGACGCCAGAACGTATGGCAGCTGTTGCTGTTTCCCGGGTTCAACAACAGAACACAATTTCAGCAAGACGGGGGCACTCCACACATAGCTAGAGTTTCGATGGAGAAGCTGAGGGGAATTTTTCCTAATAAATTCATCAACTGTGCGGAGACATGCCACTCGGTCACCGGATCTTACACCGTGCGACTTTTTTTGTGGGGATATCTTAAGTCGAGAGTTTACAGCAACAACCCTCGAACAATTCAGGCCCTACAAGAAAATATGCACCGTAAAGTTCTGCCATTGAACCAACGATTTGCTCTCGCGTGTTCGCAAATTTTAGAGTTCGATTGCAAGAGTGTCTTGAGAGAAATGGACGGCATTTAGACGATTTTGTTTTTAAAACGTTAAATTAGCATCGTTTAACTCCATTTTGTATAAATAAAATGTGAGAATAACATTGTAGTTTTTTTTAAATTTAATATTAAACTTGAAAATTTTCCGCTGGATTAGAAAAGAGATCCGGGTTCGAATCCCGGTAGCGCAACAATAATATTTTACGATAAAGTTGATTTTATATGTATGTCTTTCTAATTATTACATTTAATTCATATTTAAAATATCACAGACCGTCTGTTCTGAATAATTACAACTTCACAATAAGAATGTGTTCTCCTTAATAATGAAAACATATTTGATTTTCCACAAGGTAATGAAGCCGGAACTTTATCTTATATATCAATTATTTTACAATTAAACCATATAAACAATTTAAGATTACGAATTTTATATGTATGTAGACTTTTAAAAAAAAGTTACTTAATTATAATATCCATTTAAAAGATATAACAGTTTAGATATTCGTTTTTATGGTCGATTCGGTTATTGCAAGCTGACTGCCCTAGTTTCTTCTTTTGTTCTTGCTTCTTTTCTAGTTAACTGATACGAAACTTTAAGGTGTACTAGCAGAAATGCAATCGGCCATCCAATTGCAAGCCAATTGCTGTTAGATCATGCTGGCGGCTATTGCGGCCGCTTCGCGGCCAACAGTGGACGTTGTATCTATATTTCAATGTGGAAATACCTTGCACCACGTAGTATATTTTATGTTTATTTCCAATAATTAAAAACAAAATATTAGTAACATATAGTGCCCAGAGCTATCTTTAATTAATATGATTATCGTCAGAATGTCATTAGAACCATTTTGTACTGCAATGCAAAAATAATCGAGTAATTGTTGATTAATAAATATTAAACATGGGTGATATCTAATGCACAATGCGGAAAAATTGTAAACGAACATTAAAATTATTAAGGAGAACACATTCTTATTGTGAAATTGTAATTATTCAGAATAGACGGTCTGTGATATTTTAAATATTAATTAAATGTATTAATAAGAAAGATATACATATAAAATCAATTTTGTCGAAAAATATTGTTGTTGTTACAGGGATTCGAACCTGGATCTCTTTAAATCCGGGGAACAACAAAGTAAAAATAAAGTGGATGGCTTTCAAATAATGGTACGATAGATGTATTCATTTGAAAAGTAGAACACATAATTTTCTGCTAGCTAATTTAAATCACCTACATCAAAATTAGTTTAACTATATCAACCAATAGCTTAAATAGTTTACTAATTTACTTACTTACATATTTACCTGTATTTCGTTTTATTTCGATCATTTCCGGTCGCCATCTTCGATTATTAATTTTCCCATTGTTTATAATTGGTTTTTTCAAATTGTTGCCCAGAATGACAAAAATCACTGCAGAAGACCGTATTCTGATCAAAAATTTGAGAATTGAAAGATGTCGGGTGCTAGGAAAATGATCAAAGAGTTTCAAAACAAAGCCTGGAATATAGCTAGACATTACAGCATAACTGTACATTACAGTAGGACGGAGCTCCATCTCACACAGCCAAAAATACAATCAACTTTCTTCGTCGTGAGAATGTTAATTTCATCGAGCCAGGCATGTGTCCACCGAACAGGCCAGATTTAAACCCACTAGATTATGCAATATGGGGTGTTTCGATGATTTCTGATTAGCTAAATATTGTAATAAAAAAAAATTACATTAAAAATTATAATCAAATATATTATGTTTTGAAATAACTCATGTGTTACGAGATGTTTTCACTTTTTTTGGGCCACCATTTATTATATAAATTAATTTCGAAAGACTTTAACGGAGGAGGTTTCGGGATCTACACTAGGTATGACCACACGACGAAGTGCATTGAAATTTTCCGAAAGTTGCATCAGCTGATTTTCTGCAATACGTAGTATCTATCTAAAACAATTCAAACACGACTATAACATTAGATGACATGTTGTTTGAATTGCGTGCACTCATATATAGTATTGTTTGCTATCTTTGCACATAAAATATAAATAATGTATATTAAATGGAAATTAACTGATATTGATTTGTACTTTTTACACGTTTACCACAACATATATTATGTATTTAATGTCAGTGTCGTGTACTTAAAGTCAATATATGATTTAAGTAACAGTGTGTTGGTTGGCCTGACAGCTGTATGTTAACACGTTCGATATTATTATTAAATTAATAATAATTAAGTTAATATTCAATTTCATATTAGGATGTCGTGTTCATTTATTAGTGGATAGATGACGGATATTAAATTTATTTATTTTCACATATATATTCTATCATACTTTGTCGTTAGAGTGCATGTAGTTTCAATGTACGAAGAATGAACCGACTGATGTACATATCCGCCCCTCTACCCCTAAATAGGTATTTAGTTTACCTATCATTTTTATTCTGATAATGAGAAGTATTGCACTCCTCGAAATAATAGTAGTGACAAATTTTGACGGAGGGTATAGAGTTCCATCCTTTTAGGCATGCCACCGCAAATGCCCGTTCACTAAATTAGACTTTTGACAACAGTTAGTCGGTTCCACAACCCTTCCTGCGGCTGACTTGAGAGTTTCACCGTTCAAATTGTCTGGGATACAAAGTTCTTGAAAGGCGCCATGTTGTGTGACGCCTTGTACATCAACCAGCACAATTTAAATTCAACTCTTTCAGGGAATCGCAGCCAATGTAGCTTCTAATAATAATTTGGAAACTCCATATATTATCCGTGCAGCCGCATTGAGAATGGATTGTAATCTATCCAGCTGAAACATTGGCAGGCCAGCATAGATGCTGTTACAATAGTCCACACGTGACACCACAATGAGTAGACGGGCTGTCTCAAGAGGAAGATGTCTCAGTTGATGTCAGCATGCACTAATAGTTTTACTGATTTGTGTACTCATTGAAAGATCTGAATCAAAGTGCACGCCCAACAACTTAACTGCAAATTTATAAAGTTGAAAGTCTTCTCCAAAGAATCTCACGGTAGTCTCGGAAATTGTCCCGAGTTGAATATCTCATCAGTGGACACGGTCCGTTAGTGACATATCGCCGACATTCATTATTTGACACGGGGATGACTCCGCACGGCCATGAAAGATTGACAACTTAAAATGTAATTTCGTCAATAACTATGTGCTGCATATTTCAAGGTTATATTACTCATGGAATACCTTTGTTTCCACTGTGTAATGGGCACCGGAACCGGAAGATTTATGTCGGCTTATTTAATTAAAATCATTCTGCTATGCATTAGGTTTAGTATTGTATTTATAATGTATTCAATCAATAAGAGTTTATTCAGAATATATAAGCTTGTTTGAAGACCAGACTGCAAGCTCAAGTTAGCTGAAGGACAAGAACCGCCGCCCCGTTTCGTGGGATTCTAGCAAACTAGAAATTTTAAAATTTTGCGCAATTTCTCTTTTGGAATAAGATGTTTTTTTTTCAAACGTTAGATCGTTAACCTTACCCAAGTTTAAAAATATTATTATTAAGGAGAACAAATTCTAATTGTGAAAATGTAATTATTCAGAACTTTGGTCTGTGATGTTTTAAATGTATTAATTAGAAAGATATACATTTAAAATCAATTTTATCGAAAAATATTGTTGTCGCGCTACCGGGATTCGAACCTGGATCTCTTTAAGGTGCATTACTAACTATGCTACAGCGACAGTATTTTTGACGACAAATTTTCGAACCCATATTTTACACTTTTTTAAATTAATATATCTATCGTTCCATTATTTGAAAGGCGTCTACATTGTTTTTACGGAATCTCAAATACCTTCGTGTAAACCGACTGCAGACGCCAGAATTAACGATTCGTTTCAATTAAATTTTGGACATATGGGATTGGAAGAGATCCAGGTTCGAATCCCGGTAGCAACAACAATATTTTTCGATAAAATTGATTTTATATGATTCTAATTAATACATTTAATTTGTATTAAAAAATCTGTAATTCTTGTTTACTATTCGCCATTAATACTTTATCATCGGTATTAAATAAACGCCACACAATCAATTCGCTCATTTTATATTACATATTCAAAAAATTTCAATTCTTTCACACTATTATCTATGTGCAAGATGAACAGCCATGGAGACATTTCGCAACCCTGCCTTACATCCTTTGTGATATTAAACCATGGTGTGAATGATCCATCGATCCTTACACACGACATTATTACATTTCTAGTTAACTATTGTAAGGTCATGTGTTTATTATAAAAACAAATAATGTTTTTAAACACTTGACAAATATAAGAAAAATCACACTAAATTGTAATTAATTATCCATGACCCATCTTTAGGAGATGTCTTATCGATGAAGTGTCACTCTAAAATGATCGCGAAATAATCCTTTTCAAGCCGGCAGTTCAGCGCTAAGTAAAATTACTAATCTTTAAAATATGAATTAAAGGTTTTAATTAGAAAATCAATTTTAACGAAAATATTGTTGTTGCGCCATCGGGGTGGATCTCTTTCCAAACCGGTGAAGGTGCATTATCCAAGTATGCTACAGCGACATTATTTTTAACGACAAATTTTCGAACCTATATGTTACCTTTTTTTCATATTAATACATTCATCGTTCCATTATTTGAAAGAGCCATCTACCTTATTTTTACGGAATCTCAAATACCTTTGAGTAATCTGATAGCAGACGCCAGAATTATCAATTAATTTTTATAAAATTTTGGACACATCGATACAACTTATATATTATTAGGAGAACACATTTTTATTATGAAGTTTTATTATTTATATGATATTTTAAATATGAAAATCTCGGTGGCGCAACAACAATATTTTTCAATATAATTGATTTTATATGTATATCTTTCTAATTAATACATTTAATTAATATTTAAAACATCACAGAGGGTCTGTTCTGAATAATTACAACTTCACAATAAGAATGTGTTCTCCTAATAATACTAATCTTTACTTTACATAACTAAACTTCTGATAATTCTGTAATTTAAATTATTATTGTTGCTTGTTAGTAAAATGTCGAATTCGGAGAAATTGATGTAATGTCAGCGGATGAAATAATTTGTCTGTCTTCTAACATATTGAGCCAGGTGTTTGAAAGCCTATCATAGAATGCTGTGCAAGAGATGACGCGACTTGTTCATTACGTCTACAATATGTTCAATACGACTAAGTGTCAAATTTTTAATATTATCGATGATTCCAGTTCGTTAAATGCGTGTACCATTTCGAGCCGTCATTATTATATTTACATCAACAAGTAATCGTCAATTCTGTGAGAATTGAATAAACACGTACAATCGTAACGTATTTGTATCTCAAAAATTTAATAATAATATATTTTTTTACAGAACAGTACAGTGTGTAATTATATTATTAAGGAAAACACATTCTTATTGCGAAGTTGTAATTATTCAGTACATGGGTCTGTGATATTTTAAATACTAAATTAATGTATTAATTATAAATATATACATACAACATCAATTTTGTCGAAAATTATTGTTTTTTTATAACACAATTGGTAGTGTACTTCACCGGATTGGAAATAGAGATCCAGAAACAATATTTTTCGACAAAATTGATTTTATATGTATATATTTATAATTAATACATTAATTTAGTATTTGTTATTATATTGTTATAATCAGATAACACTGCAGCAATGTAAAACATATATTTGTATATAGTATACTACTGTATTGTAGCAGACAGTGCCTTTCAGGTACAGTAATAAACAAAGTGCAGTGTGCAATGTACAAATAAATATATATAAAGAGTAAATCAAGATGCGATTAGATAGCATATAAATACATTGTAATAAAGTAAGTAAATGCATTGTTCAATGAAGAAAAATATATTAATATTTATAGAAAGAATAAAAAATATATGTATAAAAAGTTAAAAAAATATTATATAAGAAGTAAAACAGGATGCGATTAATAGCATATAAATATAATGTAAAACTTAAAGTACATGCAATGTTCCATTTATAAAAAAATTAAAAACTAAGTAAAGTAAGAGTAAATAATATCAAATATGAAGTAAACTTATGTAAATTTGTAATGCTCAATATATATACATAATACGATTGAAAAAAGTTCAGAGAAATAGCATACTAACACAACTACAGAGAAGAGTAAAAAATGCAATATTCAATATATAAATACTGTTATAGCAATTTTAACCTCAAGTTTGGACTTTAAAAGTTCTTGGGCGTAATTTCTCCACATTTCGTGGAGCCAAAACTGCACTTTTCTTGAAAAATGTGTAAGACTGGTTGCAATTTTTCACGTCTCCATTTAGACTGTTGTGTATTTTTGGTGCTAGAAACAAATGGAATCTTTGAGCAAAAGTTTTGTTTAATTTTGACACGAGATAGTGACAGTTAGCCTGTGTCCTTGTGAAATGAGGGTGCGTTATTTGCACGCTTCTATTTAATCCTTGATCTCATGGCTGAGGGTGGACATCCTTCATCCTTCCATACTACCCAGGACTAGTGTTTTCACCAAACTGTCGGGATATCTTCTAGCGATGTGGTCAAAATATTGTAGTATTCGCGTCATGCACTTTGAAAAAAGACACTCTTATATGTCTGACTTCCTGATAATAGATATGCTAGTCGCATGGCAGTCCAAGGAATACGAATATTCTTTGTTGACACCACATTTCAAAGTCGTCTATTTTCTTTCTTTCAGTTTCTCTTAATATCCATGTTTTCATGAAAGAAAACTGAGAATATGAGCAAACACAGCTCTTATGAAATATTAACTTTATCGAGAAAAATTGTTTTTGAAAAATAGTTAAGTTTATAATTAAATGTCTTCACATTATGTAAATATATTTTTATTATTAAGCTGCATTTTCTCAGTAAACAAGCAACTAACATATTATTAATATATTATGATCAAGGCAACATGCAAAGTTCAACATTGTGTGTAAATTATCCCTAGCACGATGTATCTACAAAATATGAGGATTTCACTCGCTAGTAGCACCTATTTAAACTATCACTTGTCGCAATGTAGTTCTACGAAAGATCTGTTCAATTCATAATTAGTACTGTGTATTTTTTTGCATTCTTTAACTGTACCTACAACCATTATCACTCGATGACGCAGTAGACCCTGGTAGGGCAAAAGGTATTTTATAATATACCAGCAGATAAACAATCGGCGATGCTAGACTGAATCTATATTTCAATGATAGAGGTTTCCCCAAAACAAACCACACGTAAATAAAATGTCGATGTAATTAAAATTATTCCACCTTTGTAAGTTATCTGTCAAAATGAACAAAAATGACATCTAGATGACATATAAGAATCGCAAATACACAATTTCTATGGTAACTAAGATTTCTCCCTTACCATAAACAATATAGATAATAAAAGATGACAGATGTCATGTATGTTTGTTCTTACTCGTAATAAAGATAATGTGTACCTCATTTCATATTAAATACATACACTTAAATACTGTTGTTAAATATATAAAAGAGAAAACATTTAAGTAATCTTAACCCAAAGATCGTGCTCGCGTTTAAGCAAGCACTTTACAGCCACAAGTCATAGATATAGATGGGAAAGCGTAATTTTATTATGGATTGTGTAAGATTTAATCGATTCTGGTGAATCATTATCCATAATGTCCGATGTAATCATTTTGTTTACTCTTTTTAGTGACTCATTCTCACGAAATTCAAATACTGACAACGCAAATAGTTTCGTAATTTCATGTGGCGTTTTTGCTGTACCGTCTTTTTTATAGTTAAATAGAGTTTGAGTCATTACTGTCGTTATTCTTGATGAGTTTAGATACATATTTTTTTTGTTTTCCGTTAGCAATAAGTTTATTTTTTGTCACGCATTATTGTTACACATTCTTCTTTTTTTTTAATGTAGACTCCGGCTGATTGCTGTCCACATCTTTTGTACATTTTGATTATATTTAAGTATATGTTTACTTATTCAATACATTATAAACATCATACGCATTCACGTGTTCAACTGTATATTAAAGGCGTACATGAAAACAGAACCCTGCACCTTATCACACATTCTAAGTGTACTCGGGCAAAACTAGCTGTCCCGTTAATGAAAACCTTATTTGCTCAAAGATATGCATGTTTTGTAGGACTGCGGATAAACAATAAGCTACCTCAAGAGATGGCAACGGTATTGTATCCTCAATTCTGCGTACTTATTAGGGAATGGCTTTTCAAAATTGGAAGAAGTCAGCTGGAAGAGTTCCTTAAATGATCAAAACCACTCATTTTAAGTCATTCTTTTTATCATTACATCCTACTTGTACTTATCATGTTTAGTTTACTCCCTGCTTGTTTCTTTTACTTATTATCTACTTGTCTCCTTCTAGATTTTTCTGTTTTTTACCATTTATATTATTTAATTTGTCACCTTATTTCCAACTTATATTCTAGCTACCTCAGAACAGGTACTTTATATGTACCTAACGAGGTAGGAAACGGCCAACGGGCTTGCGTGTAAATGAAATGTATTATTAATTATTAGGAGAACACATTATTATTGTGAAGTTGTAATTATTCAGAACATAGGTCTGTGATATTTTAAATACTAATTAAATGTATTCATTAGAAAGATATACATACGAAATCAATTTACATATCATACATACATACATAATCAATACATTTAATTAATATTTGTATTATTAATACTAGTTCGGGGGTTAGGTCGATAGTTAAATGAAAGATTGATGATGGCGTGTTGATGTTTATTATGAGAGTATGATAAAACAAAGAATTCAGAAATACGGATAGAATGAAGGGATGCAGAGTCGGTGAGGGATCGGGCCAGACCTGTAGCGGCAGCCGACAGAGCTATATCGTTATTGTCAATGACGGCTGAGACGACGGCGAATTTGAAATCCTGTCCCCACAATTCGGTTTTCGGAAAGGCAAAAGCACTCTGGATAATTTGTCTATTTTTACTACGGATATTAATTTGTCATTTTCTAGAAAAGAATATTTAATGGCTGTTTTTTTAGATATCATCGGCGCATACGACAATATTCATATTCCAATACTTGTGGATAAACTCCGCAAGATGAACATTCCTGAAAAGATTATTATTTTTATAAAAAATCTTCTTTGTTGTAGAACCATCCATGTATTCGTGCAGGGATGCGTAGTTGGTACTAGAGTTGTATGGAAAGGTCTCGGACAAGGATCAGTTTTAGGTCCAATACTTTTTAATTTATATATATCAGATTTAGAAGCTGTTATTACTAAACACTCTAGAATTATTTCGTTTGCCGATGATATAACTATTTATATTTCAGAAAAAACAATTTCTTTGGCTTTAATTCAAATTGAGAAAGCCCTGAATGACTTAAGCTTATGGCTTGCATATAACGGTTTGCGCTTGTGCCCAGAAAAGAGCAAAATTGTTGTTTTTTCCAAAAAAAAGATAACCCCAAATTTCATTGTACATTTCGAAAACCAACCCCTTGAAATAAGCTCGTCGGTAAAATTTCTTGGATTAAATTTCCAATCGTCTTTATCTTGGTTTAACCATATTTCTGAAATTTTAACGAAATGTAATAAAAACTTCAATGTTATCAAAGCAACAGCGGGAATTTGGTGGGGTTCTCATCCTACAGTTCTAAGATTAATGTACAATGCACTTGTCAGATCTCATCTTGATTACGCCTCTTTTCTTTTGGATCCATTGCCAAAGTACTTAGCAAAAAAGCTTAATCAAATCCAATATAAATGTACTTTTAAAATTATCAATATTAACTTGGTGGTTAAGATTCATACACTTGTACTAAGGATTTTTATATTGATGCAAGCTATAAAGGAATATTGTTATAAAAATAAGCGCACTGAAAATGAAAAATTAATGGTATAACCACGTATATGTACATATGGAATCAAAACCATGAAACAACTGCATTGACCATATCTTTTTTTCAATAGCTATGACAATGTGGCTGTCCGCGCTGCTGGGCTGCTGCCTGGCTCTGCTCACCCCCGCCCCCTCGTCAGCACAGAGGGACGGCTACTGCCTGGCTTCAGACTACGATCCGTACCTCATGTTCGCCACCAAGTCGGCCTACGAGCTGGTCAAGGGGAAGGATAATAACCAACACGTGGTGCCTTGTATGTATTAAGCTGAGCTTTTTATTTTTCCAAATTATTATTTTTTAATACAAATTAAATGCATTCATTAGAAAGATATATAGATACATACAGATAAACTCAATTTATCGAACAATTAAAATTGAATGGGAATTTCATACATTTCACTGAAGATAAGAGTCAAATCCTTTTGAAAGTGCATGATATATGTCATTTTGGTTCTGGAGGTATTTTTTTTTAAAAAGCGTATTTTAATTCTAACAATATATTTATTTGTTTATTTATTTTCTTCAACGCCCTCGTGGGCTTTTACATAATGTAAGTTTAAATATAACATAAAAAATAAAAACTAAGTATAATTTACATACAAATATTTCTTCAGTTCAAGTATCCTCCTGCAAAGAAAAATATCAACGAAATTCAACTTGTTACCATGTCGATGCATCCGCGATATTGGCGAGTTAACAGCATAATTATTTCTACGTGTATTTACAGAGAACACTTCATGTTGCCTTGTTTGAGTTGGTACTTTATACGAAACCATTTGTATCAACTCAGGGCAACCAACATGCTATTGATCATTTTATATAGATATACTATATCGCTCACATCTCTTCTCCAGGCTAATTTTTTCAAATGAAGTAGACTCATTAGATAATCGTAATTTATATTTTCTATCGGAATATGCAATTTAAAATTGATAAATCTTAGAAATTTATGTTGCACTGTTTCGATTTTTATAATATGTGAGCCATATATGTAATGTGATTTAAAATAATTTAAATTAAATTTAAAGTCAATTTATATTAATAGAAAAAATTTCGAGCTCGATAAAGTAACGACATACAATGGTAAATTGTCACGCGCAAAAAAGATTGTTTTGTACCACGTCAACTATACGTTTTTGGCGCCCGTAATATGTTATAAAAAAATCATATGAAAAGTGACAATAATTTTTGTACATTCATATCCACGTTTATAATTCTGGTGACTTTGAATTCTTTATGAAAGTACTTATATAGACATGTCGTTTTCACGTCTTGATTCAAAATTTTAATTTGAATTTAATTCAAAGTGCATTTTTTGAACCCATGTCGCATGGCATATTCTATTAAACTGTAGATGAAAGGTGGTCGGCCATGTGAAAGAAAATTCTCCGCGAACATATTTTTATAGATGGGATGGGGCACCTACCCACTGAGTGTTCATCCCTTTGACCAATTTTATTACGATTATAAAAAGGCCATTGGTATGGAAAATATTGATCATTTTTTGGTTTCATGGCTGTGATTTTAGTCCAGTTATTTATGTATTATTTGTATACATTAATTTCCACGGGCCGAGAGGCCCAGAGGCTGTGAAAATTTCAGGCGCCCCCTCGAAAATTATCTCCTAATACGTGATGACAATCGCGTAGTTTGCACCGTTGTTATTTTTACAAACTGACAGCTGACAGGTGACAAAGATAATAAACAAATTGTTATGTGACTCTGATATCTATGGTTTATGTTAATGGTATTCAGTATTTTCTCATTACAGTATTTAATGTAAAGTGTTCGTTTCTTTGAGTTGATTCATTTTTTTCCTACGTTTTGTAAACAATGTAATAAAGCTCAATTATAATTTTCTTTTAAGATCAAATTATTGTGGCGGGTCCCCTAAAGCCTATTTTGCTAATTTATTATTATAATATATTTTCAACAAATCATTTAATCATCATATACAGTCATCACGGTTATTGTGTTCAGTGGTTATTAGAATGAGCCGTATATTGTGCTCAATTTTTATGGACGGGGTTAAGCATCAAACCCGCATGTATTTTTAATTGCTTTTTAGATATAGATTATCGATTATTAACTAACTAACTTAGAGATGATACAACGTTACATTCTTCTGTCCTGGCGTGTCACTCATACCTCGTCTTCTATATTTGTTTTGCATGCTCTTTCAAGGATACCCTCTATTTCTGTCGTTTTCAACACTCGCTTCATATATTTTCTTCATATCCTGTCCTCCCCACGTCGTCCTTCCTTTTCTTAATTCTATCGACTACGCTACAAACAGCTGTCGATAGAATTAAGAACTACTGGATATTCGAACCAAAATCTTCGAAGACTAATGTAATGTGACCACAATAACTGGCGTCCATTGCACTTTAACAGACATCTTTGATTTTTGATTATCTTCAGAGCTTAGAACCGCTTCTAATCGATTCGTTCGGCGAAAGTTTCTTACCGAAAATCATTATCAACTTGTAATGTTTTACAATATTCTTACGTTCTATATTTGTATATTTTATTTATAGGAATATCTAAAGTAATACATATATATATATATATATAATATTACTAGCGTTGGTGATTTGTCTTCCACAGGCGCATTGCTTATAATTTGAATTTAAAAATAGCTATCCCGTGGACCCAATATGATTTTCTCTGAGAGTTTAAGCAATATTTATGTTTTCAAAAGTTCTGGAGATTGAAAAAAGTGTATTGCGTTTTACAAATCTTATTCATCATATCCTCATCGTTTTCTTTATATGGAAACTCGATTTTATCAACAAAAAAAAAATTTTATGAGCATAAATGGTCTGCGCCTACGACATTAGCAATTTACGAAACAGTAGCGTTGGTGATTTGTCATCCACAGGCGCATTTCTTACAATTATAATTTAAAAAGAGCTATCCCTTAGATCCAATATGATTTTCTCTGCGAGTTTAAGCAATATTTATGTTTTCAAATATTATGTTCTGGAGATTGACAAAGGTGTATTGCGTCTTACAAATCTTATTCGTCATCTAAGTTTCTGGGCTAATCTTCCGTGTATATCTGACCTTTCTGGCCGACGTTTCGGATCCTATTGCAGGGTCCATCATCAGGGCTGATATGATATGAATGCATGAAAATAAAGGCCGATTTTAACTGTATTAATCAAAGTAAGAGCCATTTGATTCTACGCATTTTTGCCAACGAATTACGAGCTTATTTATGATTATGGAATGAAACTCAGACAAATTAGAATCCAGAATTTCTTAGAACGCCTTTTTGTTGCTATTAAATTTTTTACCGTAAATAATTGTGAAAGTTGCCATTATATTTGTTTATGGCGTGTTTTCTTCCACTAAATCCTTAAATTCGACGTTTCAACAGAAATTTTCTAACTATAGATAACATTGGGTCATCCGATAAATGATGCGAACCAAAAGTCGGAGAGGGGTGGGAAGCAGGTAGTAACTTATTTTTAGCACAAGTTTTAAAGAGTGCAGTTAAATTTTAACAGCTATTTTTTCAAAGCTATAATGAAGTGACAAAGGAATATTTTCACAACATATTTTGCTTTACGAGTTCAATAAAGGCAACAACGCAATGAAAAGTACGAGGAATACTAATGCAGTACATGTGGATCGGACAATAAGCGTAAGCCAGTGTCAACGGTGGTTCCAGAAATTCCGAGCCGGAAACTATAGCCAAGAAAATGAGTCTAGTCCTGGAAAATCTATAAAACTCGACGAGAATGTCTTGCAAACCCTGATGGAACAAAGTCCCATTATAACTAGCAATTAATCTTGGATTTGGTCATTCAACCATCCATCGAGCCAACGAAAAAGTCAGCAAATTGGGTCAATGGGTTCCTCACAAACTTTCAGAGTCTAATCGCGTCCAGAGAGTGAATATGTGCTTTGCTGACATCTTAGAAATTAACCTTTTTGGAAACGATGCCCCACCCACCATATTCACCGGACATCTGATTACCTTTTATTCCGCTATCTTCAAAATCATTTGGACGGAAAAATATGAATTTTGTAAACGAGGTTAGAACAGTACTGGAGGAGTATTTTTCGTCACGGACAAGTAAATTTTTGAAGAGGGGCCTTACAACTCTACCAGAAAGATGAAAGAGCATTGTAGAAAATAAAGGAGAGTATATTTTAGATTAAAATAGAACTTTGTTTCTTACGTCTTCGTTCCTAAATATTTTGAACCATCGCCCCACTATTTCTTCACTAGTGGTTCCTTTACTACGTGCTTGGGTTAACATTGCATGCTGATGGAGATGAATTATACCGAAGTTTAAATTCATGCAAAAAATTACACGTAATTCTTATTTTTCCAATCCCATTTCTGAAAGATCGAATTAAATATCTCGACTCAATAAATGAATATGGCAGATTTCTAAGCGTCAAAAAAATAACTAAATAACAAACATTCCCTAACAAAAACCCTTCAAAATGATACAACAGCCATTATTTTGGGAAAAACATAATAATTATTGTGTTGTTTATTTAATTTTAAATTAAAGCAAATAAGTATTCATCAATCAACAATTCCCGACCCACAATTTAAAGGTTAAGTTGCCAATGAGTTGCCAACGTTAATCGTAACTGATCGTAAAGAAAATAAGCACTAAAAATACCGTTTACAAAGTTGGTTGAACTAGTAAAAAGCACTAAGCATTGACATTTGTTTTTTGCCGTATCAAACTACGAAAATCCACCGTTTCAGTCAGGTGTAAATTTAAATTTTACTCACGAGTGAGGACAACGAAATTTCGTGCGACAGCATTCTATATATCGTTGTAAATCGGTATTTCACCTCCATTCATCCGCGCGTAAGTTTGTGTATGTACATACTTGTGTAACGTTAGGTCATGAAGAGATTCAGCTTCGTACGGAATGTATGGATATGCAAACCAAGGTCAAGGTAAAATATCAAAAATATTAAGAACTGGCGCTCTATGGTTAATCATTCACAACTAAAATAAAAATGGCGCCCAACGGTAGAAACAAAAACAAACAAATATTTTCTATTCAAAGTATTATACATAATACATACATTTATACAAATAAGCATGCCTATGTACACCATTCCTTAAATAATATACCTAAATCACAATTAATAAAAAGTCTAAAAGTTAAAAACATAACTGAAGATATTTTCTTCTTTCATATCCTATGTATTGAAAATATAATTGACTTTGGAATTATAGGCAATTACCGTCAATTCTTATTCCATCTGAAATGTCAACGCTTGTTTAATTTATATGCATATGGATCCTTTGACCCCTTTTCATTTAGGGTTGCTGTGTAAAAAATCCTTTTTCATTTATCATAGGTACTCTAATTATTATCTCTATTACCAACATGTACAGTAAAAACTCAATAATTTGAAATTCAAGGGACCAAAAAAAAATTCATTATGCAGAACCGATTGTATCAATCAAATTTATGATTGTATTGATGATTGGTAACTGAGATTTAATGATGATACTTAGATTTAACTGTCGGAGACTTACTTTCTAGTGTACCAGTCATTGCTCAAAGAATTACATTAATCCATTATCAATCATCGTTACAATCAAACACAATCACAGTAACAATAACAGTTTAAATAACGATTTTACCATCACTAGTTAGTACCATAACAAAAAACCGCCCGGGCAGCGCCCTGGTCCCACTACGCCACTGAGTATATAAAAATGTTACGAAATTATCTAATGCACTATTTCTGTAGCAGGTTTCGTAAGAAACTTTACTAGGATACCGCAGAATAAACATATTCCAAATTAAAATGAGAAAACACATTGAAAACTCGATTCTTCATCAATCTTAATAAATTTTCTCGATCGTGTCATGTTTCAGGATCTCTCGGGACTGTCTTGCATTGGCAATACTTGACATTGTTCCATTCATTGTTCCAATGTCAAGTATTGACATTGACATGGAACAATGAATGCCAATACTCAATAAAAGACTCTGATACGCGCGACCGCGAATATGTATTCAATTTATAACTGTTGGCTGTGTTGATGGGTTCATGCTATAATCGCAAGCCATTGAATGATGGCGCATTACAACCGCAAATTTGTAATTATTTATTTAATAACGGCCTCCAAATATACATCAATGCTACGACACAGAATGAACACACCTTCTTCTTCTTCTCTTCTTCCACGGTACTACATCCCAAGGCAGGATTTGGCCTCCTCCACACTGCTCTCCACCGACTCTTATTTCTGTTCCTTTTCCCGTTCCTGGACCTTCCCATGCTCCCCCAGTCCTCTTTCGCACAGTCAACCCATCTCTTTCTTGGTCTGCCTCTCAGGTCACTTCCACGGGTCATGATATTTGGTGTCCTGTCATCTGGCATTATTTCAAGACGGCCAGCCCATCGCAGTATTTCGAACCTACAGATTCTTACAATTGTTTCTTGCTCAAGTAAATTTTCATAAGTTCCATTTTCTATTGCAGATCCATAAATCTTTCTTAGTGTTTTGCGTTCAAAAACTTCTAATTTATTTTCTTCAATTTGAGTTAGATTAGGCACATTTCTCAACCTCTCCATATAAATATTTCATATTTTTCTTCATATGTCTGTAATAAGCGGTGCTATATACGGCTGCACTCTTTGCACCTGCTTCACCCAAACATACAGAATATGAAGTCAATCCATATTATTAACAAATGCCATTTTTAAGATTTAACATTGTCATTTCAGACTGCCGTCCAATCCAGTTTTGGTCATTCAACCGACACGGTACCAGACTTCCATCACTGAGGATAATTGAGGAGTTGTCAAAATTAACAACAACACGGGATGATATTATTGCCAACTATGAAGTAAGGAGAACCGCTCCTGATCAGGTAACTATTGTCTTCTTTCATTTTTTTAATAAACCAACAAGTCACAAGTTTAGAGAGGTGGCTCATCACCATTCAGCTGCTCGGAAGGTGCTCGGAACTGTGCTCATCACAGGCCTTATTATGTTCTTGTAAATGATAAGCTTGGATTTACTAATATAAAATTATATAAATGATTCCAGTAAATGCGTAGATTCAGTGGCGTAACTACAAAAATTGAGCACCAATGCAGAATATCAAAAGGGCCCTAAATATGTATTGTATTATATATAACACATACAAAGATTAGTACTGTATGGTTTAAATTAAATTGTAAGAACAAAATTAGTGTCTTGTCTCTTATAATTTTCACACTTTCATAAAAAAAGTGTTCTTAGGCGTTTATATGCACATGCTATTTAAAAAATACTTTCTATACTTTAAAGCAATTTTACTTCACATCGATAGTCTGGTCCCTAACTCGACACATTAGCGGGGTACTGTTTTGGCATGTGTTTACGTAATACACGTGTAGGGATCAGAAATCAAATCCACCGCCATCTCAGCCGTCATCGATGCTAGCGACAGCGCGGCCGGCTACTGCTACAAGTCTGGCTCGATCATTCATTGCCAAGCAGTCTCTCCGGTTTCATCGCTTCACAACGGCGGTCTTACTGGCCCACGCGCGCCGAGCGAGGCCGCCGACTCACTTCATAATACACGCACACCTTCTACATCTCTGCATTTCTTCACTGTATTCATTCTATCTGTATTCGATATATTCATCTCAATAAACATCAACATGCAAATCTACAAAGTTTCCTTCATTTAACCACCGTCCTAATCCCCAAACATGTGAGAAATAAGTTTTTAATTTTTGTAATTATATTTTATGCTGTTTTGCATATTAAACATTATTTGTCCATATTAACACTGGGAAAGGTATCGTTATTTGCAAAAATGTTGCTGCCGATTGGAGGGCGTGAACTTTTTGGGCCTGTAGGAGTTGAAGTGTGTGTGTGTGTGTTGAAGTTATTCAAATTATGATTGACTCGAGATTGTGTCAGAAGGTTATGATGCTGTGACACAGAAGCTCCTAACCTCTTCTTGTCTCATGTGTATCGATTGTATGTCGTAGTGTAGGCTGTCTGTTGTAACTAAAGCAGGGTATATAAATGAAAGACCACTTACAAGGTTTAGTTTATTGAGGTGGTGAATTAATCCAATTAAATGCACGTTTGAACTTTGGAGTGGTTCGCTGTAGATGCGGTTGAATGGCAATGTTGGTCCTAGGACGGTCTGCCGAGAAGTGATGTCCGTCGCATGAACAGAATCCATCTATGGTGCTAATGGTTTATTTGCGAGTGCTTATTGGTCCCTCTGGTTTGGGCCCTAATAGTTGATAAGTTAGTCCTTATACAGCCATGTCAGCATGCAGGGTCACCACAAGGCCCATATCTAACGTAGGCCTAATGCACTGCATTGGTTGCATTGACATAGATTTAAAAAGTTAGAATACAGAAAATTAATTTGTGATTCCGTACGCACTGACCCTGCCAACCCTTCATGGCTCAATAAGTGCTTGTTGAACAAATAAATAGTAGAGAATGAAGAAGTGGAGAAGGTGGCGAGATTATAAATTAATATTTTGAAATTTCAGCTTAAACCGATCATCCTCTGTGTGCTTCCCACCCCTGCATGTGGCACATGAGGAATGTTCAAATGTGTAATGACTAATTGTTTTAATATATTTCTAGGGTAGACTCTGCAATCAGGATTTGGAAAATCTAAAGCTGTGGTTTTGGAACAAAAACTTCACAAAGAATTACGCTAATGACCTCACGTATCAGGGTTATGACGACCTTAAATACCTGGCCAAGAGATGGCAGACCAAGTTCCCAGACCTTTTGTCTACCATGTATTCGGCAAAGGACTATGTGGTACAGTACATTAATCACTATAAATATGAACTATTTCTTATAACCTTTAATTTGTCTACGTTTTTCTAAGTTAACGTGTGAAAGAAATGTCGATTTTAACAAATTTATTGTTCAGAATAGTTGAATATCGTTTGTCTTGTCAAGTAGATTCTCATACATTTTATGGTGACCATAAAACCGTTTTGTACTTTGAGGCCCATAACATATGATAATATTATTATTTTCAGACCATGTTTATCTTCTATTGAATGCCACATTAAACTCTAAGCGAGTGAGCTTGAATATTTTAGTTGAAAAAGTTATCTAATATCTCATGCAGGCGGTGTAATGTCAGTGTTATGACAAAATTTATATACACGGAAATAAGAGGGAATACTTTTGGGAAATTTTTTTTTCGCTGCACACCTTCTTACAGTACTCTTAGAGATTAATTATTGTGTAATATAGATGTCTCTAGTAAGTCACAAATTGATAGATTGTCTCATCATAATATTTCTTTAATATATCCATTTATATTAGAATAATTATATTTCTTTATAGGAAATATTATTACATATGTCTACAAATTAATTCATATTCCAGTCTGTTTGACTAAAAACGTTGGGCCCCAACGCAAAACGAATAAAATGACCACCACGTATATTATAATTATATGATTTACATTAACCGTATAGCCATTAAATAATAAAAACAAAACTGATCTCCTGTCTCTTGTAGCAGGATGACAAACCTTTTTGAGGTGTACCGTGTTAAAAAATTCTACTAACTAACTACTTAATATATAAACACAATTAATCAATAAAACCATTAAAAAATAAAATAAAACAGATTTTATATGGTTTAAATACCAGATGCCAACTTTTTTGTGTCCAGTTTATAATTTGTTTTTTTTTCAACAAAATACAAACATTCATTATATAATATAATTCACAGGAGTAGGCGAAAGAAAAATTGATAAACTTTTTCTTTTTTTATTTCTTGTTTTTGGTAAAATAGATTTTTATTTCAAATTGTTGCATTCCAAAGAAATTCTCCTGCATGCCTTGTTCACCACTTTTAAAAAAAATTTCCATGCTTTGCTTCTTGACGATTTTCGCTTTGCAGCAATGATCTACTGTGGTGAATTTTTAAATTTATTAGTAAAAAGTATTGTAGGACTTTTTTGGGCACCCCTATTTAACATGCCCCAATGCATCTTATTCATGTGGTTACACCACTGACTATTATAAATCACAGTAGTAATTGCTCTACAATTAAACCTATCCTGTTTGCATCATCGCAAAGGTTATGTTAATCAGTGAATGTAATAATTATACTCGTTACAACTATTTAGTGTTTACATATATGCCTGCGGAAGGTTCTACGGTCCCATCCAACAATTTCAAACCAGAGATGTTGCATTTACATGATATATATGTAGTTTTATTTTCTCTCAAATATCTAATTGTTGTTTCAGCTAAAAGAAAAAATTATGATTATTTTTTACTAAACATTTTATTATATTCAAACCACAAGTTCAATGTCCTATTGCCTCAAGGATAACAGATTTCATTTGTCACTTGTCCTAACCACATGAAAATGTCTGCCTCTTCATTTGATTAAGATTTTATTATCACAATTATTCATGTCTAAAAAATGAACAAAGCAATAGACTTTGAACAGATATGTAAATAAATTTTAATTTGCATTGGAGGATGCGGACACACTTCGACAAATAAGCTGTTTTACAAAATATACTTCAATATTAAATTAAATATTATCATTTTATATATATGTAAAAACATATATAAACTACAGATAAAATATTACCCCAGCAAGATGTGCCCACGCCAGAATGTCCGAAACCAGAAAGCTAAAAAAAAATAGTTCACCGTATAGCATGGGCTGCCGACAGAACTTTTTAAATCAGATTTATGGTGCAGGAGTCTATCTCACTGGACATTTTGGAACCCCATGTCTTAATATGAAGGGCCCCCAAAAGACACACGCTTGAACTATGAACATCAACATTGATATAGAGACAATGTTTTAATATAATGGTTCGATATGTTAAACAATACCTACACATACCTATGTAATAGAATAGAGCTGACTTGACAATGTCCAAAAGGCACAAAGTTACATCTTCTCTTTTCTTATTGATTCGAGAGTCCTTTGCAACGGATCTGCCACTGTCTATGAACTTTCAGACTTTTTTCTGGAAGTTAAATTTATATCGCTAATAATATAATTTTATCATTTCAGTTTCGTTTTACTGACAAAAGGAGAACTAAAGACAGTTTCAGAGCATACCTTGATGGGTTGTTTGGTCGAGTTGCAGCCAACGAAATTCGCACTCCGCAAGTCATTCCTAATGATACTCTGCTTCAGGTAATTAAATACTAATACATACTTCAACAAAGTAACCTGAAAATAATATTACAATACTTAATTTGACAATGATATGGGTTGTTATAGATTTCTACTGCCAGTGATACTTTCGCAGTTTGAGAATGAAAACTGAAAATATTTTTACATCAATTTAAGCTGTCATCTGCCAACATTGAAAACGATTTTTCACTTGTGAATTCCTAATGCATAGACAAAAGATTGAATATGTCCACAGTCAAAATCATTTTAATGACTTATTTTAACTTCATATCCACAATCAAAGCATTTTAATGACTCAATTTAACTTTATTTTACAATAAAACTGTTGTACGTAAATAGGCATCAATGAAAAATCACATAGATGTTTTTTAACCTCACCAGGAATTCATCCCGGAATCTCCGGTACGAAAAGCCAGTGGCATACGTATTGGACCATGGAATTATGAAATATGTCTTCTATTTTTCATTGTCAAATACGGAATCCTCAATAATGATTGTAAACAATAATAATTTTATATCCATATATTGGTATTTATATCTGTGTTGTTGAAGAAAGAATGTGAATTTTTCATCAAATAGATTAACTGATATGTTAATAAAACATGTAAATTTGAATTAACTTTCAAGCCTTACGAATTCTGCACGGAATGGATCAAACAGGTGGGAGAAAACCCCGACACTGCAGAACAGATGAAGCAATTTAAAAAGAAGGAAGAATATCAAACGGTAAGATTTGAACATACTCTTATTTTAAATCATCATATTTTCATTACTGCAAATAAAAATCTTTCAAAGGTATCCAATATTATTTACACTTAGAGATGCAGAGAATTGATTAAGAATAAATTCTGTATTACATGGGACAAAAAGAATCACGAGGATGTTAGGTCTAGATAAGTTTTTTGTAAAGATTAGCTTAGATGCGTAAAACAAATGGAATAATTTCTTTGAGTGCTATCTGTTAAGGGATACATACAGGATGCGCCGTTAGAATTCAGACAAAATTGTATTTGAAGTTCCCGCTATGTTTGAATTCAGGGTTAGGCTCTAGTTAAATAGTTAGCTAAATATGTCAGTAATACTTTCATAACCTCAAAATGGCTGAGCCTGTTAACCCAAACATGGAGTACGATAGAAGAGCGGCGATTATAGATAGCCTGGCCAAAATTGGCCCTCTGACAACATTGACATGTTTTGGTTGAAGGACTTTTGGCCTCCGACCTAAACCCTCTGGACTACTAAGTGTAGGGCATAGTCGAGAAACAAACCAACAAGTCCAGGCTCCCTGGATTGTTACAAAAATAGTTTTGGGATGCGGATAAAAAATTGAACATACCTTTAATTTCATCATCATATGATGTTGCTTTTGATTGAGGAAGACTGTCTTTAATAATTTCTGTATGTCATTATTTGACTTAAAGAGTCTGTTTCTGAATCTACAAAGACAGAGACCAGGTTTATTAAACATGTTTAATTCATTCCAGATGATACAAAATGTATCTAACCATTTAGGATACAAATATCCGCTAGATGAAAATATCATTGACAACATTTACGAAATGTGCCGATTTGACAAAGCCTGGGAATTGAACAAGAATTCTCCGTGGTGTGCCGTAAGTGTTAAATAAATTGCTTCTTATTAATTTAGTGCTTTGTGCAAAATAATTATAAATAATTTATCATGTTCATTTGAAATTTAAGGACCCCATAAAATTTTTTGCGAAAATTCAAGATGACATTAAAATTGTGAAATTCTTAAAAAATGCAAAATTCTGGAAAAAAAATATTTTCACTTTGTACTACACACACAATTTTTTTAGTAATATAACATAGTACACGAGTAGCACAAAGTGAAAATAAAAATGATATATTTTTAAAAATTAGAATGTCAATCAAAACATTTAATTATTTGAACATTAATTGTATAATGTGAAAATGTATTAATTTAGTGCGTGAGGGTCTAAAATTTATTATTTAGAATTTCAAATTACAAATGTTTCCGAATTAATAGGGTTAATCAATTATGAAATTTTAGAAGAGTTAGAAATTTTTTGAACCGTATAATATTTTGAATTAATAGGATTTTACTGTAATATATGTATATATGTGTGCAGTTGTCTATGTGCATCTGTCTTGTGTGCAGTTATCTGGTTGCCTTTCTCAATAAATCAGCATTCAGCTGATTACAAATAAGGGAATGATCATTTTTGAATTCTAATTAGATATTATTTTATTTTAGGCTTTTAGCAAGGATCAACTTAAATTATTGGAGTACGCTGAAGATTTAATCAATTATTATGACACTGGATACGGAAACAAACTGAACAAGAAAGTTGGCTGCACTCCTATAAAGGATTTCATGGAGAAATTCACCAAAATGGTTGAGCATCCAGGTAATAAGCAAATCCCGCATAATTTATTTTTTCAGTCTATCGTAATAAAGGACAGTTCACTATCTGTGAGGGTTTTAGAATGATAAGAGGAATGCTAGTTTACTCACCTGTCCCTTTTCAGAAATGTTTAAAATTAAAAACTGGAAAGAAAGTTATTAAGAGGCTTTTGTAAACAGTTCTGTAGTCATAAACTTCACAGAGGGTGTACGTTAACGCACTCTTTGTGTATATTGTAAACCTTATATTTACACCCATATTTTTACTGTATAAATTAATTATAACATATTATTCCCATGTTGTACTTTACCGTACCGTGGATTGAAAAAATGAAGTATATATAATATAAAGATTAGTTTTATTTTAATTTTTGTCTGATGGTAGAATATTTTGATTAAGCCAGAGGATACATGCTATTTCTGCGAATATAGCAGAGGGTATACCCTCGACTACAGCACTGATTACCAATTGTTTGAAGTTGCACGCACGCTACTGTTGCATGAGGCATGTCGCTATCGTCGTAAATATCTTCATATTCTGCCGAAACTAACAAATAAGTTGTTACGTCGTGCGCTGTCACCAGAGGATGGAATGCCAGCGCACTACGCCACCAGCTAGACTCAGTCTGTGGGTCAATAAAGATTGGTGTCGGAATGCCTGCCTCAGATGGATGGGGGAGGTCTGAACAATGGAAACACTTTATGCACTTTGAACAATTTTAATCATATAAAAATAAAAAGCCCGACACTGTAAGCACGGTTATTGTCTTTAAGATCTCCTTTCTTCCCGTCACGCTATTCTCCTTGTGGGGACACACCGTGTCACCGATTTTAGCGATACGACAACTGCCCAGTTCCAGAAATGAACTCTTCTTCCCGAAGGTCACCCAGATGCCATCCGGTTACTGTGGAGTCTCCCCGCCAGTACCCGCGAACAGTCACGCACGGATAGATCGATGCTTCGACCCCTCTAATTCACCACGCATCATCCAAGATTTGTGTTTTATCCTTAATTTTGTTATACCGCCTCGAGAGACACCGCCACGGCGCTCTACCTCCCGCGTGCGCTCGCTACGAAGTCCTCTGCTACCTTCCTCCGACCTCTCTCCCCACCGGCCGCGCCTACTCGCCTCGGTAGATGGCGCCCTCGGTCTTGGCGCGTATATTTGAAATGTCACAAAGTTTGTTTTTACATGAATGCAAATTTTTCAGGGTGTACAACTCGTTCAATATTCATATCTGAAAAATAATCATTTTTCTTTGAATCTCATACAATCAGTTTATAAACAAATATATTTATATGGAAATATTTCAAGATTCAGTGTACCAAATATAACTATTACGAGAAAGCTAAAAAAGTTTTCTGGGATTTCTTTTTTTTGTAATAATTCTTAATAAAATTGATCGTTCATAATAAAATTGATTGGAAGCATGTTTCACTGTAGTTTTTGCAAAATGATTGGAAAACTCTATTGTAGTAAATTGACTCCAGAAAGCAAAAATATAAATCATGTACAATGGGGCTTTAAGTTGACTTTGTATGTTCTTTTGCAGGTGGGCTGTATTTTTTTGATAAAAAACCACACAATATGTTACACTATGAAAACAATATTCTTATTATTTTCAAACTAAGGTACGAGTTTGTGCTATAGGACTAACTTGGCGGTCTCCTGGGATGAGACTTGAACCCCCGACCACTTGGTCTTAGCACTAGACATACAAACACTCATTATTGTAGCTACTCATTCATAGATGGACAATATTTCACCCATTACTATTATTATCAATAATTATCGCCGTTTGAATGCTGGTCACACTTTTAATAATGACCTGCGAGCATATTTTTTGAATAAAATAATTCTATAATAATCTGGAATATTGTCCCTTGATTGGGCATGAAAAAATATATTTTCTTAAAATGAGCTCTGCTTATCCAACATAGGCAGGTACCTATTTCCCGTGTGTTCGATATTAATGTTTAACGCTATGTTTTTGTAACACCCAAATTGTATAATATAGCGATACACTTTATAGAAGGTTTGCAGGTGGAAATTAATGTGTAATAACATTGTTCAGGCAAGAAAAAAAAGTATTCTATGCAGGGGTGGTATGATACGAAGTGGGCTGTAAGTGCATCATGACCGAGGATCGCAATCTCCAAAAACTCCCACCCTCTTGACTATGCTTGTCCACTTTTCTCGGCATCCTGCAAATCTGTCACCAAAGAAGTGCATGTTGCCTTTTCCACTTCGTCAGTCCAACGGGTGGGGATCTTTCTCTTCCTTTTCGTCTTTGTCCTTCAACATGACCCGCTACAAACTTCACCAAGCTGTCTTCCTATCTCGCAAGTTGCTCAATAAATTTAAGGATTCGTCTCAAGCAAATGTTCGAGTCTCTCCTTGATCTTCAGTTCTTTCAGAATAGAAACATTTGTGCGTCTTACCGTCCATGGTATACGCAAGATGTGTCTCCAGCACCACATCTCAAGCATCAATCCATAGTCTCTCCCTTGCCTTCAGGATTCTTGATTCCACACCATATAAAAATGCATATAATAATGTTAAGTACCCATGTTTAACGACCGACGGCGCCACTGATGCAAAATCTGTGTACCATTGTTTCACGCCGTCTATCGAATGACGCCTGTCAAAATTTCAAAAAGATTTTTTTATTTTGAAAGTTGTAAAAAGTTGGCAAGTTTTGTGTTTATTTACTTCCCTAACACTGATACTTATCATACAGCCCTCATACATGTGTATGAGATATATATAACACATATTTTCTTGTCATTGATTTTGTAATTTTGATGTTAATTTGATTACTTCATAAACTTATTTTACTTACATTTTCAGAGGAAGAACAGCCCAAAGCCACGGTTTATTTCACCCATTCTCGGATGATAGAATTGCTGGTAACCGCATTGGGAACAGCTGAGGATGCGGTTCCTCTCACTTCAGACAATTACCACACTCCAAACATTCAGCGGAGACTGTGGAGGACCAGTCTCATTGATCCCTTCGCTGCTAATCTTGTAGCCGTATTATATAAGTAAGCAATGGTTATCTCTGAATGTTCTTGACCTATTTATGGTGTATTTCATCAGAACATTAAATTCTCCAAGTCCATAATTTATTAATGTTAGATATTTTTTTATATTACATTACATTATTTATTAAAACTACGATGTGCTTCTGTAACTTAAAATATTTATATAACAACATATAATCTTAATTTATAAATGTTAAAATGACAGAAAAAAATTAATTAACCTAACATTAAAAAAATGTTACCTTTTCTCTCACACAGATGTCAGGAGGGTGACACTCACAGGGTGATGTTCTTCCTCAACGAGAAACCACTGGACTTTAGTGATTGTCGTGTCGGCCTGTGTTCCTGGGATGTGGTTAAGAAAAAGTTTGGTGACGTGGCCAATTCCTGCAACCTTGACTTCTGCTCACAGAACTCTGTTGGCGCAAATTCGGCATCTTTCAAACTCCATTTCATTATATCTTTCCTGGTGTTAATATTCACCACAAAACTAAGATTTTGAAAATAATTAGATTTGACATTCATTAGGTTACAAGCAAGCAATTACAGAATGTAGAAGTTCTATCAGAATACACTGGTTTTCAAATCTCTTCACCTGCGTAATTTCCGAAATAAAATAAGTTATGATAAAATCTAAAATATTAAGTAAATTTAAATATATTTGACTACAAATCAAATATAACTAATTAAAAATAATTATTTCCAATTCATACTGTTATTAAAAATGCTATTTTGGGGTAAGACAACTAATTAATTTATTAAATTACCAGAAAGCAATTGGCTATCGCTGATACTGTCGCTAGGGCCTGCTGGGTACCATAATGGACACTGTGAAGCCGCAGTTGTTGTCTCCGGAAATTATAATACATAAAATCTCGTAAAAAGTTGATAATAAAGTAAACCAAATTACGGTTCAAATTACCCATTTATAAGAAATATGCAACATAGCCAAAAGTTGGCTAAAAACTGGGTACAATTCACAATGCAGCAGAATTTTGATGAACTGTGAGTCACTGTTTGGAGGGAACAACATATGTGCACCGATTGGTTTAATCAATTTGGGATTTTTGACATTTTGTCACGTCCACGGTCATGCGCACACGATTTGGCATCATAGCTCATATAAAAAAATATAGCGTGCACACAATTTTTAACAAGACTTCTTCTTCCTGTGCTGCCTTCTATCGAAGGTTAGCCACCATGTTGATTTATCCTGTATGAGATTACCAACATTTTGGACATTGAACCACCTTTTGAGGTTACACAGCCAAGATAATCTCTTCTACCTACGCCTCTGCTGCCTTCAATCTTCCCCTGCATAATGTAAGAGATTATATTTTTCATTTCGGAGAATATTTTTGAATAGTTGTTTAATTAAATTAGTTCTCTTGACTTATTTATGTGACTTAATACATCTTCATTATTAATGTGGTCAAGCCAGGCCCTACCAGTAGCCTTATACTGGAATGGTAATATTTTCATTAGTTTCTCCCCCAGCGCACAATTGGTCCTTAAAATTGCACAATGATTTTGCACCCTATAATCCAAATTTAGAGACATGGACATTGGGACATTTGTCACAATGCCCAAGTAGAATGCTGCATTAAAATTTTACTCATAAATACTCAAGAGTGGATTTTGATAGAATTCCGATCATCAGTGAAGAGTTGAATAACAAGAAAAAAAGAATGGTTGTTTTTAATTTTTACTTTCGTCTGATGCTAGCAGTTCATTCTTGCCGAGGCGCCTCGGGCAAGGCATTTGCCGAGGTGCCGAAACTCGAATGGTACAAAGTACACTCCCGCCAAGCCTCGTTTTCGTTCACGCTCCGAGGCGAGACGGAGCGAGAGAAACCAAGGGCTAGCTGTACACTCATGACAAGGGCAGATGGCACGAGACGACCCGAATCGACACGAGAATAGGCGAGGCAAGCCGAGAGCCGCAGTACATTCTCGTCCTCGGCTTCTCTCGCCATGTCTCGGCGAGAGTGGACTGCTGGTATGACTCTACAATATGACACGTTGTCTGCGGCACTACACGAGTATGTTTTGCTTAAGTAATAAAATTTCAATAGTCTGCTGCAGTCGATGGCACAAATTGATGTATCCACAAAAATTAAACAGTAACACACCTCAATATTTGATTATTTGAGGAAGCGGTAAAAAGCATTACGGGATGTACAGCAACCCTAGTTATATGTATTAAAAAAGAGATTTCTGGCAATTTCTTACAAGAACATGATGTTAATTTCTAGATATTAAAACTGAGTTTTCACTATCAATTTCAACATTTGCTATATTTTTTATGGCACTCTAATGATGTCTTGTGTTATAATATTTTATCTTTTTGATGTCTTTGAAGAGAAATCTAGTAAATATTTCAATTTGTAATTTTTTGGAATCTCTGTGATTTTGAATTTATATTTTATTTATGTTTATATGATTCTATCATTTCAAATATGAAATCATCTCGATTAACCTTCATGCGCTCGCGCTAGACAGATTCACATGGTCAGTTGACCGCCCATGATTTTTTATCATTCTTTATGAGGTTTTCTTTTTTTAAAATGCATATTTCAATATAAAACGAACATAATATCTCTAACACAATGTTGCAAACATGGTTCTGATCAAAATTATTTATTTATCAATAAAATATTATTACCTAGGGAAATAAACAAACAAAAGAAAGTCAAATACCCAAATGCAACATAAGAAGAGCTATTAATTTTTTTTAACCCTATATGTTGCGAATATATTAATATTAGAATTTTAAAAAGAATAACCATTATTGTTACTTTTGACAAAACAAAAAAATGTTTTGAAGGAAAAAGTACAAAAGCAGGAAGAAAAAACAATAATAGTGATAGGAAAAAACTTATATAAAGTTATACACAAACATTGGAGTACTGAAAAAGTCTACAAAATAGAGAAATTATAGAGGAATGAAAAAAAATACTTACATTCTGAAGTTGACGGATAGAAAAAATCTGGTAAGCGCTCGCAAGGTGGTGAACTGACCTAGTTTGAAGCTGTAATGAGTGGCGGAGAGAAGTGAGTTGAGTGAACTGTGAGTAGGATCTAGTGGGGGAGAGTGCAACTAGAGAATACATGCCCTTCCCACCGCCCTCTAAGCTTTGTGGAGTGAGTTTTAGGTAAAAATTCAAAAAGGCGGTTACTTGACCACCCACGCGAGCGCATGAAGGTTAAATATGTCTAGAATACACAAGTTTAAAAAAATATTTTATGTATTCTATCAATGTTATTGCTTGACACATGTATATGTTGCCGCGAATAGTCGCCGCAGATGGTGCTAAATGTTTAACAATTTAAATGATAATCATATTGGACAAAGCTGGCAACACTGTTGCAATGCTGTAATTTATCATTGTCTAATTTCACATTTACCAGGTTAGTCATAACTCACTGAATTACTTAATATCATGACCCTTTTAATGCTTGTATTTACTTTTTAATTTAAATACTTGTCGACGTCAAATTAATTTTTGTTATCAAAAACAATTTTGCAGTTCAGTTTGGATTATTTATGATTGTATTTTCCGAATTCCAGATATTTAGCATTGTGACATTAGTATTTAATATTGAAATACTTTTTTATAACAAAAAACTGTAGAAATTCTTAACTCATCATCCTGATTAAAACGCCTGAAAAATATGACACCTATTCCGTCCAAACCGCCTAAAATTTCAGGCAAAATTGTTTATTTTTGTGACATCTCTGACATATTGACAAAGCTACCATACCACACCATCAAAACCATAAAGCAGAGAAGGGAGTAGAAAACATTTAACTCGAAGGTATATTATGGAAAACTTGATTTCATAAATTTAAAAAATATATCATAAATAATTCATTTTAAGTATTAAGTGTATTTTTAATAGACTCAGGAAAAGGTTAAATATTTATAATATTGTTTATACATCTAATAAGATTTATTAGCATTGGGTATTATAATTTATGTGATTTTTAATATTACTTGCATCTCTTTAAAAATATATATTTAAAACTTTATTAAATAACAACAAAATAAGTGATTATTGTAGATTTAAGTTGAATGCTTTATTTATATTATACATACAACACAAAGTGTGCATTGTTTTACTACACATACATACGTATGCATTTTGTCATTTACTAAGCGTATACATATTTTTCTTATTACAAAATATGTATTGTTTAGTTTGATACTTGACATATAAAATTAGTTACCATATAAGATAATACTTTAACAAATCATAGTTATTAGTTATTTACAGTGTGTTCGTAAACGATTGATTCAAATAATTAGAAATATCTATTCAATATAAAAATAATTGCGATTAATTAATTGAAAAAGTAAATCTATTATTATATGAATACAGATGGTACATATACCAGAAAGTCTACAATTTTAATCTTGTTGTGAAATATTATAACATTGTTTTTTTTAATTATATTAATCAACAAGCTTTTAGTACAAAATATTTTTAGGCAATAAAACAAAATGTTATTTCGTTGATTAAAGGGGGCCTTACATAAATATTTCAAACATTGCTAAAAGGTGGGTCGCGTCGAGTTGGGTTACTATAAACTTTACTTTTAAACATAGTTTATCTAAAAACAGATTGGGTCATCTCATTTTTGTCGCTTACTTTAACTATAAACCTGACAGATGTCACCGAAAGTGAGTTTTTTTCAATTTTTGACACTGTAGTATCGAAATGTACAATATTATATCAGATAGCAATGATGTCACCGACTTTTTTGATGATAAACTAATTATACGGTATATCCTTAACAGAAAAAGTTAAACTCGGACCTCAGCACATTATTTTTTGCAGGAAGAAATGGGTTTTGAAATATCTTTTTCCAATAACAGATTACATCCACTGGATTTGTCATCTAGGGCACATTGGCATTGTGCACGAGCCACTTGACATCCGTCATTAAAGCATTCTTTTAAATTTTTCAACATTGTTTTATTAAAATGAACATTATGTCAGATGGCACTGATACCGATTTTTCTAATGACCAACTAATTGTTCAATACATTCTTAAAGAGAAGAGCAAAACTTTTAGACTACAAACCAATCATTTTATATGGGAAGAATTAGATTTTATTGCAAGATTCTACCTGTCCAAAAGTACAGTTAGGCAACTGTTTTTGCTTATTTCTGACAATATAATGTCATCTACAACCTCAACCTTTTTAAACCTTAAATTAGATGTTTATTTTATACTTAGATATCATTCTATTATACAGAGTTTTCTAAATGAAACAAGCAGAACTTTGAATATAGATATAATGTAAAATTCTGAATGTTAATAAATAAATGTGAATAAAAGTTTGGTCTAAAATACTCCATTATCGAGATGTAACAAAATAATACTGAACCTGAATGGAATGCTCGAAAAGATGTCACATTACTTCAATGCTATTTTGCAGCGTTCAACAATTGAATTCTGTATCATAGAATTTTTCTTCATCAAGTCATATATTACATCTCATTTATCAGTATATGATTACATAGTGACTATATTATCATAGACTGCTATTTAAATGTTCCCAAAGATGAAAGTCAAATGAAGTATGAGGCCATGGAATTGGTCCTACTCGTATATCTCCGTCATCACGTCATCAGACAAAAATTTTCTATAACATTTTTTGTTTAGAATCTTATATTATATCTGTATTTGCAATTAATTTAGGTGGTTTGTAAGAACTATTTCATCGTACCTGTTATCTCTTGTCCAGGCCGCATCAGACGCACATATTTAATTATCTTCTTTAAAGACTCCATTGCTAGACACAAACAAACCCTATTATGTTATTTAGGTAAGCACTCAACTTAGCAATTTTTTTTAATTTGGAGGAAAATATTAAATGTGTTTATGAAATTTTTGATATTTATTTATGATTCAACAGGAAATGGGAAATATTATTTTATACAAAATTAATTAGGTTGTTTAATAATCATAAATATACTCAGTATTTGAATTGCAGTTGTAAATATGATTTCAGTGGCAAATGCCAGTACATTTACTAACAAATATTTAAAATCTCTCTGTTAATCGATGTGCTCATGTTTGAGCGTCATCATGTCTTTATTCTGCTTCTACAGAGTGAACTGCTGAGTGAACCCTGGCATTATTTAATGTGACAATGCAGCGAAGCTCTGGTCATTTTTCAGACTTGGTATGTCCACCTTATTGAACATCAACTTCTTGCTCTTCGTCCTTATACATTCCCAGTGATCATGAATTTCTCGAGGCCGTTTTCATCTCTTCTAGCAATGTGTCCAAAATACGTAATAATTCTTTTCCTGCATGTTGCGAAAAGACCCTTTCTTCACAGTGGAGTACATGTAGAATAGGAGACATCCGTTTGTCTCGCAGTCCATGGTAATTGTTGGTTTAAAATTGAAATAAATAAGCCACATATTAACAAGATCCAAAAAAGAATTTACAAATTATTTTAAGTATGTATAATTTCTCATATAAGTCATTTGATATTTTGAATGTTTATTATTGTTGAATATATGTAATAAGAAAATATACTTAGTAACATAATACATCATGTATTTTATTTTGTCATTTCTTACATTTAGTTTTATATAGCAGGGCATTTCAAAATAGTGCTGCAGCCACGGCTCAAAAAATATGCAGTGTGTACGGTGAAGGAGTGATAACCGATTGGGCAGTTAGACGAACCGAAGTCGGGTCGGCCTTCAAACTTCGATAACGACATTTTGAAGATAATATTGAAACAAAATCCACGTCAAACAATAAGAGAGTTAACAAACAAGCTCAATACGTCGCAATCAACTGTTTGCCACCACCTCGAGAAATTGGGATCACTCAGTAAATTAGAAGTATGGGTGCCCCATAATCTCAGTGAACGCAACAACATACGCATACAGCAAGGTGACTCAAAAAAAATTCTCGAACTTTGCTGGTCTGTTTTACCTCATCCACCATACTCACCGGACCTTGCCCCAACAGACTTCCACCTTTTCTGCTCCTTACAGAATTTTTTAAATGGCAAAAATTTAAATTCTGACCAGGCAGTAAATGAGGCTGTCTGAGACTTCTTTCAGTCCAAACCAGCCAAACTTTATGGGGAAAGAATCGATAAATTGAAAACAAGATGAGAACAAGTCATATCAAATAATGGAGAATACATTTTAGATTCATTTATATATTTATTTTTGTTGAAAAATAAATGTATGAAAAAAAACGGAAGTTATTTATGACTCACCACACCACAATATTGTAGATTTTCTTGGGCGTCCAATGATATATTAAACAACCATATAAAATAAATAAAAATACTGTTACACACAATTTCTAAGTGATCTTACCTGCAACAACACTGTATATCATCCAAGATTATTTTTGGTGGATTAATTCAATATTCAAAAATGCAACTATCTTACATTACACTGTGCTACAAATGCGAGTAATATGCCATCATTGTACAATGCATATGATGCTGTCTAGTTTGTAATCATTATAAACGCAATAATATCGACACAATTAATATTATCAATCATACCCGAGTGGGATAAGATGCCAGATTCATAAATGAGAAACAGATCCGGGGTCCTGGTTTCAAATCCCTGACTGGCCAGTTTAAAAAATAAATTAGCCGAAACGTAAACCACTTTTTTTGGTGATGTTCCAAATCTGCTGCCAGGCGTCGTCAGAAATGTGTCACAGTACATTATGTAATTAAATCATTTACAATCATTGAAAAATAGGCTTTGTAGAAATGCTGCCCATGGCACCCTACCTAAAAAAACAATTGGCTTTCCCAATTATTTTTTAATAAACTTGTCATATTATGTCAATATGACACTATTGCAAGGTTGGGTGTGACACTCATGTTGTTGAAATTGCAATGGCTTATATTGGGTTGGTTCAATTAGATTACGCGCAAGACATATTTTAATGAAATTACTTTCTAACTAAAAATAATATTGAAAAACTAGCGTTTTGGGAATACGAGTTTGAACAGCATATAATGTTCCATACAAGAAACGAGAATGTAGACAAGGGAGGTTCACCAATCTCAGATTCTCTCAACCGGCGATGATGGTGATGATTATGAGGTCGAAAGAAATGAAACACAAAAGATGTTCAATATCGGTATACTACGGTGACACAACACAATCGAGAATGGCTTCCCGCCTACAGAATACTATGTTTTTATTCAGATTCATAACAATACATTTACATAGTCAAATTTGTAAGTACCTACACGGTGACAGGCCGCCACTGTAATGTTTTACTAAGATGTCTTTGTTTTCCTGAAATCTATCCCACGGGTTTTTTGGCGCCACACTGATGATTACATCTTTAAATTACTAACACATGTCATATTGTATCAATTAATTGGCGTCTCCTCGGCGAGTAATTCTGTGCGATACGATTGTTGATACTGCAATATGTCATATGTCAAAAAAATATTATTTTGATTTTTTGATGCAAACAATATTATTGCAACCAAATTGAGAAATGACAAATTACTAAAAAAATCTACATTCATACTGATTTCATACATATGATGTGTTGATATGATGCACAGATCAAAAATTTTAATCTTTACATCCGAGTTAATATTTATATAAATAGGAGTAGGATATTGAATGGTGTTCAATAATATTAAACAATCGTCCATTTCAACATATATTTACGTATTTATTTCCTATAATATTCATGATATTTTTGTGTCAAGACATGGAATAATATTTTTTATAAGGAACATTTTGATTCAATACCAATTACAGGAATAAATATCAGTATGCATTTTTATCATATGATCGCATCAGCGTATATTATGCGATATCATGGGATTACAACATTTGGCAGTGGTATAATATAAAAATATATAATAATCAATAAGTTTGATAACATCCGATGCTTATATTAATTGGTTATCTACAAAGAAGCAATATATTCAAATAATATCTTTAACAACGCACACAGCGAAATCAGTATCTAGCTTGTGGAATTTGTTAAGATGTCTACTTTTGGCACAAACGGTCGCTAGCTACCATCTGTTGTCCTATTTCTGTAACACACGTGCTTGTGTTTACATATTTAATAAACTGAAACCATACTACATTGCATTTGAAATTCAATTTAGATAAAAAACCAATTACATATATTAATACCAACATACTGGTGAATATTATGTTCCAGGCCGATTTTGTTTGGCCGCCATTTTGGTTTGACAGACATTTGTCAGTTCGCAATCGGTAGTCGTAAAGAGTAGTCGATTACAATTTATTATGGAGCATTTAACACCTCAACAACATGTTGAAGTCATTAAAACAATTTATCTAAATAATAATGGCAACGCTGTAACCATTAATGGTGATCACTATCGTCACATTTTGGAAAACTTCTTAATGGTCGATTGGGTCTAGAACATATATGGTTTCAACAGCCCGAACTACACTTGAAATTTTTCCCGGTCGCATAATGTCAAATAGTGATTATATTGACTGGCCTCCTTAATCACCTGATTTGATGGCTCCCGACTATTTTCTGTGGGGATACTTGAAAAGAAAGGTCCACACGCCAATAAGCCAACAACAATTCCGATGCTACAGGACAATATTCAGAATAAAATTGCTAAAATAACACGCTAAGTGTGCGAGAATGTTCTGAAAAATATGGTTAAAAGAGCACGCATTTGTGCCACTGCCAGAGGCGACCACTTGACCGATGTCATATTCCGTACATAATTGTAATAAACCAAATAATCGATAAATAAAAATCAGATTAAAAAGTTGTATTTTATAAACTAGTTATTCAAAAACAACATCGGCCTGGAACATAATATTTACCCTGTATATCTTAAACTAATAAATAAATTATATTCACAAAATAAATAATTATGAATATCATCTCCCGTTCGTACATTCCCAGCTACCTCATCACACTTTTCTTTTGCTGAGCAATTATTTTAATATACACAAAAATAAAAACTCAACATTGCCCCGAGAAGCTTGCAAATATATTTTTAAATGAAAGATGTGTCACCACCATTCTCTTAATAAGCTGATGCATTATATCAAATCAAAACAAATTTGTTTACAATTGAAACATACCTAATAATTAAACCTCATTCAAGATAACATTAAATGTCACGCGGTATTCCATAGAAATGTAAAAAAAGTCATGTATGTATATTGTATACGGATATAAAATGCGACAATTGGTTGTAAATAACACAACGAATGGCATTACTAACAAGTCGGCCTCCTCGGCCACAGTTCCACAAGTATTACATATTATACTTACATCACAGCAATCAGCTTCAACGTGTTTCCTGCCGAAAATTCAATATTCAGTCCAAATTTTTTAGAATTAGAAAATAACCTAGCTATACTATAAGATCATGACACTCTTTTATCACTTGAATTAAAATTGCTATGGCCGCCGCCGGTGCTGTGAGTCCGTTTGCATCCTTTCGCACTATTTTTCGCGGCCTTTTTTGAATCACTGCCACTTTCATTGTCGGAGCTGATCGATTCTTTATGACTGAAACTGATGCTGTTACTTCTGACTTTGGGACTGGGCATGCCGCTATCGGAGCTGAAGGAGTCGCGTTGGGATTTCTTACGCTGCCTCTTGGGGGTGGCCGGTTCGCCGGAGAGCATTTCGTTGAACTGGCGCTGCCTCGCTTCCCAGAAAAGGGCCTGCCGCTGTTCGATGTCGGGATACTTGATTTGAAATTCAGGATCCGGCGGGATGAGCAGTTCCCATCCCTTGTTGGGTTGGATTCGTGCCACGGAGCTCAATATCTCCTTCACTTCTTCCGGAGGTAGTTTGACGGCCACTGTGAACTTCCGTCTGTCTACGTAGTCACTTTGAGTGAAAAGGTATAACTGTAAAGATAATGATCGGTATTTATTAAAATTTTAGGATTTTTGAAACTGCTCTATAAAGGTAGCAACATAAAGTCCAGTTTCCAGAAGTAAAGAAATTACAACAAATATTCAGATGATACAAATGGTAAATCAGGTTTCTTGAATACGAATACGGGAATCGATAAAAAAAAAATTAATCATGAGGCCACTCAGCTTCGACTCTGACAATGGTCAACTTACAACACTTGATTTTCTAATTGTGATCAATTACCATTCTTTAACTCTACAGATATACCATCATACTTTGTGGCACTCTTGATAGGTAAGAAAGGAAGAGTTTTCCACGTTTTAGTTTAATAAAATGCGCAAATACTCACGGCATAGTCTCTAGCGCGGCACATAAGAGTGTGGGAGAGGCCGGACGCACGGGACAGAGTGCCCGCCGGATAGAGCAGGTCGGATCGCGCTGCCCAGCGGCCCCGTGACACCAGACGACCGGCACCAGACAAAGCCGTGAGAAGCGGAGGTCCACGCACGCCCAGCACCGAGCTCAGCCAACCCACTGTCACCAGTTTGGCTGGAAATCAAATTACAATTAAACAAATGTTTAGTGGTCTAGTTATTGTTGACGATCGGCGATGGCGAGGTTTGTCTCAATAAATTAATTAAATTAAAAGACTACAGTTCAGTTGAAAGAAAGTTGCGAGGCGAGCGCAAGCGTCACAGGTGTGTAATAAATTAAATATGTACCTTGGGTTCTGTCTCTAATAAGTAAATTCTAATAAGTCACAATAAATTTGAGTTATTTTGTACAATAATTGACTCAGTAGAGAAAAAACAATCAAAAGCTGCTGATCATCCAGACTTCACGAAAGGAAATGCTGAGTCTCTGACTGCAGGAACCTTCTCGCTCCGGCTCCCCGCTCTGTGGCATCCGAGTCAGTGAAGCCGCCCAATGTAGCTTCAGCTGGAGGAGCACAGGGGGCGTTACCTGTCTGCCTCAAATGTATAATATTTCGAAAATAGATATTTCTTTAAAAATTATGTGGTCAAGCTTACTCCCAAACACAACTGACTTCTATTTATTTGAAGTTCTGATTATATATTAGACACCTGCTTCATTTCAAACATGAAAAACTCTAAAAAGAATTATCTTACAAAGAATTTTTTGAGATAATTTTAAAAAACTGAAATTATCAATATTAAGTAGCATTAAAATAACTGTGTCTTTAAATTCGATCTCGTCCTCATCAGTCAGATTTCAATAATATTTGTAGAGAAAAATGGGTGACAATTTTACTTGAAGTTAATTAAATATCACATTTATAACTGCTTACCATCCTTAAGAATGATCTTGCACTGATCAGGGAGGGGGAGTTTCTTGATTTCATTAAGATTGATAACATCACCGGCCTGCCCGGGGTCCTGCGCTGCCTTGGACTCCTCGTCTACAGGCACCAGGGTGCAGAGATACTCTGACGCTGGTAGCTCCAGTCCCATGTCTCCCGTCGCTGTTGTGGAGGCAAACAGTTTCAAGCGCTCCAACTGTTGAGAAAAAATCAAATTATCAAAATGCACGACGACTGCCCCACATATATTTATATAAACTAAAAGAGTTAAATAGACCATTACCTCGGCTTTGTCAGAGTTTGAATGCCACCAGACTGTCTCGCACCACGGCTCCTCGGCGCTCTTCTTGGCAAGGTAACCAAAGGACTTTTCCCTCGCCATCTTAATTCGGTCACTTTCAGTTCTTGCGAAAGAGACGGTCACCTGCTTAGCCTCTGGTTCCCCCGAAGTTCCCGCATCCTCGTCAACCACGCCCTTCTCCCGTTCCTCATCCTTCAGTCGTTTGTCTTGCTTGTCGAAATAAGAATAGGACGGCCTTAACTGAACGATACCTGAAAAAAAATTAACTCATATTGAAATTATTCCACAATACATGCACCGTAACCTACATACGCAGGCACTTGCCTAGTTCAGCAGCAACTAGCGTATTTGATCTGATATGTTTCAATATTTGCATACTTCTGAATGAATGCTTAAGAATGAACTGTTTACAATACATGGCAATAGATTTTGCAAACATATATGACGAGTAGCAGATAAACCGTGATTGTAATTGTGAATGTGCGATTGGTATTCGTGTGACGATTGATAATTGTATTTATTTGTAATTCAGCGAGCAATTATTGGTACATTAGAAACTAAACCACTAACTATTAAATCACAGTTACTGTTCCATTTATTATGTAGTTACTGTTCCATTTATTATTCCATTAAAATGTATTTGCAAAACACATTTTAGCGCGTTTGTAATATCAGATGCAAAAATTATTGTTGTCACATGCGCGCATCCAAATTTCTATCACAATGCTTGCCCACCAGTGTGAATTGAATTGAAAATTGAACCTTGATGCCAACAGATGTCAACTTGAGCGATATTGTGTTTGATCTCGACATCGCAATGGCATTCACGGTGTGGACTTTTTCAGATCCAGTGCACCAGCACTGTGTTTTTTATGATTTGTGTGCACTGTGTCTATTGTTTGTGTGTGCCTTGGATGCGAACTGACAACGCCATCTTCAGTCGGAAGCAGAGATCGGCTCATCCACGTGCTATTATTGTGTGATTTTCGGCGGCAACCACGGAGATTTGCGGAGGCATCATATTCAAGATAAGGCGAGCAGTTCTACCAAATCCCGGTTCCCGAAATTCACTAGTTCCTCGACTAAACCCCTATCCCCTCACCGACCTCTCCCTATAGCACGTTTTCCTAATTCTCCCCACACCTTGCGATGATTCTGATTTACGACCGGAATTGTCGTAATCCATTTTGCGGGACGTGCAATGCGGAGATTGTACAATTCAATTACCAATCATTGAAGTAAAATTATTTTAAAGGGTATTTATGGCTTGTATTTGGGAATGTTTGTGTTTATCATTTCAAAATTGACAATAGTTTGTAGAAATAGTAGGCCTTGCACATTTGACTTCAAGAAAATATTGATAATAAGGTGTTGATAACTGTTGATACTAAGTGTTATGATAGTGATAGTATTATTTTACCAGGAAATTGTGTTGAAAATGTAGACAGGGAAGATAAAACTGATTATTGTCAGTGTCAGTATTGTTGTGTGACATATTTGCTACAATATGTGACAAAAATGTGTTGGCGACAGTTATAGTCACCTGGGTTATGGATTGTGATATCACGGAGTGATTAAGAAATTGGATATTTAACTCAAATCACTATGTAACATAAATATATATACATAATTTACCACAAATGGGCAAAAAAAGTTATGTTTTTATAGCATCCAAATTGTATAATTCTCTCCCTAAATATATAAAAAATATTGAGCACCACAAACAGTTTAAAGACACAATAAAAAAAACTGGTTAAAAAATTCAGATCGAGCATATGTTCATAGCATGGTCACCCCTTCAATATAAACACATGCAGGGTCAATAATCAATGTAGTGTGTTCTACAATAAATGTATGTGCGAGAGCAAGCACGGCAAGACCTCAGTCCAAACACCAGTGATACAAAAGTAGCCTGACTGTGTGTGTTCCATATTCGTACATCTTCATGAAAACTCCCTTACAGAACTAACTTTCAATATCTAGTTTACATACCTTTTAAGTCCATTATTTCTGATGGCATCAACACATCATATTTCTTTCTTACCATTCTCTCCTCATTCATTCATAATTGGTATCAAATTGCTTATTTTAGCTGCTGCATTGTTGCATTTCAGTTCTTTTACATGGAGACATTATCCTTACCATTAACTGGTGTAAAATGCATTTCTCCATCTTGCAGAATAGCCACAGCATACTTGCTGGCGTCCATCACCGGAGTGTTACTTTCGAACTGCAGTTTGTCCATAAGTCCAGATTTAAAATATGTATTGCGTTCCTTTTCCTTGTTGTAAATGTTCGATGGCTAAAAAAACTCATTATTTATTTAAATACAAACAATCTTAAATAAGTACTAAAGCATTCTTACATCGATCAAATGTTTATTTCATTGTTTCTTAAATTTAGAATTTGCGTATTATGAAATGATTCTTATAACTGCGTTATGTGTACTTGTATACTGCATTATAATTTTTAATCTTATGTATTTTCTTCTTCAATATTCGCGAAATTACTTTGTGGCCTCATTTTATATTATTAATAATACAAAATACATTGTTTCCTGAAGATGATACCATAGGTATCGAAACATGTAGAATAATTAATAAATATTGGTTTAAACAAAGTATTTTATATAATTATTATTATATATTTTCACTTAGCTTTACCTCGTGTGTGATTATATTTGATTTATACATATTATATATTCTCACTTTTACTTAGCCTTGTATATACTTTAATTTTGCATTTAAATTGTGTTTTGACTAGTATTCAATGAGTTATATTAGTTGAAATATATTTTGTTTGCCAATTTGCCTTAAAACAGGCTTGCCTAGTTGGGCAATGCATTTTAAAAATCTATATATGTAACAAACAGTTTTTTTAGCTATACAATATACATATATATATATATATATATATTATTGTATATGTATCTAAGAAATAAATAAAATTAATTTCCCAATATCTATTACACATTCAATGAACTAAATTAAATGGAAAATAATTCTTAAGGCCAGTTGTGTGATAATTATTAACTTTTTACTATGGTAACTTTTTACTTTAGTAACTTTTTACTTTAGTAACTTTTTACTAACGCCTGTGGTTAAAATCGTTTGCACGTTGTTTGAATGACAAATTTACTATCTTCATACAGGTGTGACAAATAATCATGAAATATACTTATCATTATTATATATATCCATAGGTAATCCTATGGATTTTTTCACCTAGGCATTCGATATCTGTCACTTTGGTAGTGACATTTTTTCGTATTATGTGTAATGATGTAAATTAAACTACAAGATCATCATCAGACAAACTCTCATCACTAAAATAGCGGGATATTGAATGATTAATTGTCGTTTACTGCAACTTTCAAAGTTAAGTATCAATGTGACAGATGCCATATTTAACTATCGATTCTCGTTTTTACTATCGGATATCGCAGAGTAAAATGAGTTTACTACGGGATGTACTTTCAAGAAGTAAATATTTTTTTCCTAACCATCAAACAACCCGTTTTCCCAAAAACTTTTACTTTAGTAACTTAGCCTTTCAATATACAGCAGAACTTCCATTTTGCGTATTACAGTTGCTATTGCTTTAGAAAAAAATGTTATATAGAAACATATAATAGTCAAAATCCCTTGATGGATTCAATTTGTTTTAAATCATTTTAAAACAGAATGTCTTATCAGAGGCATCCTCTTGTAAAATGTTTCATAAGATTACAGATTAGACATAGCGCATTAGAAAATTTTGGAGTATTGTGAAAGACAGCAACATGTGCAACTGGCTTACAGTGGTGCATTTTGAAATTGGTAGAGAAGATTCTAATTTAAAAAAAAATTATAACTATGGAAATGAATGAAGATTGTATCCCCTTCTTGCAGTAGTTTGTGACCTCCAATGAAGCGGATTTATCTCGAGACCTTAAAACTATTTTGAAGATCTTATCAACCGTTTGAAAAATATTTCCATGTTCAAGTTGATATGCAGAGGGACAATTGGGGCACCGTGGAAAAATCTCGATACAAATTTAGTATACAGAGTGTACACACCTAGTCCACAATATTTTATGGGTGGGTACCTGACTCAATTACAAATCAAAACGAATATGTGCCTAATTTTAACCATGACAGAGATATAAGCATTTCAAAGAAATCGTAACCATGCGATTATTTTGATTATATTATAAAAAATTAAAGGTCATCGAATTTCGCATAAATTAATGGATAAATTTCGCAAATATTTCTTATGTTGATGTTAATGCAGAATTCAGAAGACAGTGCAGAATTTGCACATATTCCTTGAATATTTTCTACTCATAATTTAGTTAGGTATCCACCCATAAGATATTGTGAACTAGGTCTGTTACACCTGTATAAGAATGTAGGAAATCCATGTAGGAAAAAATATGTTACATCAAACATTTTCTAAGAAATTAAATTTTAAAATATCCAAAATAAATGTAATAAAAATTATGACACATAACACACACACACAAATGCATGCTGTTTACACATAACCTGAATATTCTTGTATATGACCTTAATTACTCAAGTGAATATTCTATTCTTTAGCCAAACCGGACCTCTTGGCATGTAAATTTGTAACACTCATAAAATTTAAAATTCTCAATAAAACAATTAAATAGAACTAAGATCATGCTGCCATCTTATGTGCAAGGTTCGAAGATAAAACAAAAACATTTAAAGAAAAAATTGACAAATTGAAGTTCCATTGTATCATAAAAAAGCTAAAACAGTAATGAATGTCTCAAATGCACTAAAGTGCCGAAAAACTTTTTTGTTATGATAAAAAATCCTATTTACGTACCCCTCGCAACATTCCACATATTTACATCATACAAGTTTTTACTAAAATGGATTTCATATTAATCATTACTATCAAATATGGAATTAAATTTTTAAAAATTCCAACCTTCGATCCATCTGTATTTAAGGCTATTTGCTCTCCCTTAGAAGGATTGTATCTTTCACTGTCTGTGTCCAGTCCAAACTCGAGTTTGACTTCTTGGTGAACTGGCTTGATTCTAGAGTTCAATACTGAAGCATCTTCCCAACCCTCTTTGGCAGATCTCAAAGGATATTGAAAAACATACAGTTGCTTCGATAGTGTCTGTGAAAGGTAAACAGGAATCTGAAAGAAAGCGTGCAAACAGGCGTGTAATATTTTCACTGCAAAGTATAAATATAACCTCAAAGTCTGTACCACGTTGATTAAAATAAAAGCGGTAAAACGAATAGATTCATTACTTCTTGAATGATACTATCCTCCTCTTCGTCCATTTTAAATTAAGTAAGATATATATCTCTATTCTACGAGTAAGATGGTAAATTTCTCGTATTCTTATATTCTAAATTCCTCGCTAACCATAGAAAGAGTCTATAAAGTCTTTGACAACTGGACAATTTGACAGGTGATTTTGCCTATGGATTGATTATAAGATTTTGTTTATGACCGTATTATGACGTTTGCATCTTGATCTTGATTCTTGACATTTATTTGTTTTGTAAACATTGACCTGGTACAATTGTCCAATATCTTTTCAGGTTATACTTTAATGTATTCTTCTTAATATGATTTTCAAAATTATTCTTTAATATTATACTAACTTATCAATTTAATAATATATCAATAATAATAGTAATTCAAATTTTAAAATGCACACAAACCTAAGAAGTGTTCTTTCTGTTGAAAGAATGATTGCACTTCTCAGTGCATCTTGCTGGATATCAAATATTTTCTTTTTGTATATCAACTGGTTTAAGAATAGAAAACATCACAAATTTTTCTTAACCACTCTAAAAACCTTTTGTCTTTTCAATTTGTTTTTGAACTGTATATAATTTGTGAAACAGTATACTTTATATGTTGAACCAACATCCAAAATCATTATAAAAAAATACTTATTACGTGAAAAACACTAAGCTTGTAATAGTTTTAACATAAATTTGAAACCAGACAATATTAATTAGTTTCTTTTATTATAATTATTAACTCTTCTCAGGATATAACACAGTTAAATGCTCGACTCATAGTCACTATTCCCATCTGGACAGTCAGAAGATAAAGTGTACATAATATTATGTTCAACACTGATAATGCATTAAGTACAGAAATGGACTCTTCTATTGATAACAACTTCCTGCTTTAGAAAAAATACTGTTGTATTATAATTTTGCATTTATTCATTCATATTCTAGTGAGTTACATAATAGGCGTTCCTATCAGTTAATACCGTACATTATAATAATATGTATAGTTTAGTTATGTGTTCAAGAAGATCTTTTTTCAACATTAAGTCACACATTATTTATAAAATATTGTTATGTTTTGTATGTTTCATATCACTGAGGTATTTTTACCGCAGTTCTAGTAGTTTTCGACCAAAAAGTCCGCCAGAAAACCCGATTCTCATATGGTGGACTCCAAAATTTCCCGGTTCTCCTTCCAACATTCAATATTGCAAGAATAATGCTGTTTGCGAGTTTACAAATGTCAGAGAAAAGAGGTTCAACAAAAATACTGAAGGGTTTCTGTTTTACGGGAGCCAATTTGATTATTTGGATCTCCCTTTGCCGAGAGACGCTCACAAGTACATCTGGGGCTTGCTGCACGAAGAATCGCCGAGAAACACTCCCATAATAGAACATGAGCCGACGTTGCAACTGTTCAATTATTCTTCAACCATATCTCGGTACAGTAACGTCCCGTTGACTTTACAATATTTAAAAAGTGTACAAGATTTACTCACCGATAATTATTTTTTACAAACATCGGAAAAAAATACTTTATTGAACGAAATTGCACCAGTTCTGTATATACAAACCGACTGCGATACATCTTCATACAGGGACAGCTACGTGAAGGAATTGATGAAGTACATTTCCGTTGACTCTTACGGAACATGTTTGAATAATAAAAAATTACCTCCTGAATTTGGGGGTGACTATCTTAACAATTTGGATTCGGATGAATTTTATAAGTTCGTTGCTCGCTACAAGTTTACAATATCCTTTGAAAATGCAGTCTGTGAAGATTACATCACTGAAAAATTGTGGAGGCCTTTGAAGGTGGGTTCCGTGCCTATTTATATGGGTTCTCCCAGCGTCAAAGATTGGCTACCTAACGAACAATCAGTGATTATAGCTAACAGTTTTGAATCTCCAAAACAGCTCGCCGCCTATTTAGAATATTTAAATATTCATAATGATAAATATGAAAGTTTTTTGCAGCACAAAACTTCTAATAAAATAACAAATTTATATTTGATCAAATCACTGGAAGAAAGAGAGTGGAAAGTGAATGGATACGAAGTGGAATCATTTGTGTCCGCATTTGAGTGCTTTGTTTGTGAAATGGTGCACAATAAATGGCATAATAATAATTTTAAAAGCAGTGCGGCTGACCAAACTCATTACAACTGTCCCAAACCAGTACCACCTCCAAATACTCAAGTGTTTGACGACTGGTGGGGTCGATTGTGGACGTTGCACAAGAATCGCTCTTCGATTCTTCATAAACTAGTTATTCAAGAAAATAGAAAGAATGTGACATTGGCAGACTTCTCCATGCCGGACTCGGAAAATGAATTTGTCTTATTATGACACATATTACTCTGTTTTTGTTTTTCAATGTATAGAACCAATTGAATGGTTTTCTGTGGAATGATATTGCCAGTTAGTATTTTAGACTGCAGTACCCAAAGTAACAGACAAATACAACATAATTGACTGTATTAAAGAATCTACATAAGCTTTTCAAACTATGTGCAAAAATAGTTTATATGTTATATTAACATTAGTCTATACATGTGTGCCATTTAAATCAAACAAGTTGTGTAGGTAGACAACTTGCACAACTATATCATTAGTCTCTAGTCAATAAGCTAATCAAGTACTTTCAAAATTATCTTTTTAACCAATGTTACCAGATCTAGAGAATAAATATTATTAATTTGATTATTATGTTTAACATTTTATTAAATGTGGGTAAACATAAATATATTTAATTTTAGCACACTTCTCAAATATATTGTACATTGTTAGATTAATAAAATTGAAATATTACAATGTTTTAGTACTTATATAAAAGAAATTACTGTTTTTAATATGTGGATATTTTTAAAGAAAACAGTTTAATTAATTTTGATATTGCAAATTTACAATTCAATCTTGTATATCATATATGTACAGCTTTAATACATTTATTATTACAGGGTGTCACCAGCTAGTTGTCCAAAATGTATGTATTACAATTAGAAATGCACTATGTATGTGTATTGATTATTATTTTTGTGTTTATGTACCTTTCTATATGTCAAAAATTATTAAATAATAAGTTGACTGAAATTATTTTAATATTGTATATTTTACTGGAATGTACTTCAGGGTTTGAAATATTGTTTACATATTTTTGTATAAAATTGTGAGAAAGTATAAATAATTTAATAAAAACATTAATAGTATGTAAAAATAAATGCTTTATTTAGTAAAAAACATGCATTAAAAGTAAATTTTCTACAAAACATATATGCTTTTTAATATTACATTAAACATTTATTTATATGTTTATATTTATTCATGATAAATAATTGTTGGATCTTCGGTAACAATGAGCAAAGGCAGTAAAAAAAGAGATACATTTAAATAAAACATAAAAATACTTGGTAAAGTATTCTATATGTTGTCCTTTGCGAGCGGTCAATGATTTTAAATCTACTGGCAAACACCGTGCAGCGCATGTACTGGGATAACTCCTGGGTCTCCTTCAACTAGTCCCCTTTTGATAATATGAGGTATGGTCTTCGGAACCATGCTGTAATTAAAGTGTACATTTAAAAATGCTGATTTCATTTGTACATATTACTTTGAGAACTATACAAATATTGTAACTGTGATAGAACACACTGTACCCATAAAAAATACTAAAATCATTCAAAACCAGCTGGAACTCCCAGTACTGAATGCTTAGGTGGACTCCCATCGCAACACCCCCCTGATAAGCCTATGAAAAGATACCCCTTTCTCCTTATCCACATTCATACATCTTCTCGTGAAAGCTTGTCAATTGTTGAGACTTCTGAGATAGAATTATCTTTCAATATCTGGTTTACCTGATCATGCTTAGACTTCTGCGGATGCCCTCTATTTCTGGTACCATCAACACTCACGTCATATATCTCTTACTATTTTATCATCATTCATTTGTTTTACTTGTATACTACATAAGCAATCCTATTTACTTCATCAGCTTTGCAATCACTCCTAATTTGTTGATTATTTACTCTGTCATAAATGGATTTACCACATACAGGGTGGCCCAAAAAAAGTGAGAATATTACGTAAAATGTGATATAATTACATCAAAATTAGTTTAACTATATCAACAATAGCTTAAATAGTTTACTAATTTAAAATACATTGAACTGACGACCGACCGTGGTATACCAGTTTCTCTTTCTATTTTCTGTGGACTTTTAGACTATGCGGATTATCATCTTGACTGCAGATTAGCTCACTCACACGCTCAATGCTCTGTTGAGTTCTAACAGACCTTGGTTGACCACTTCCGGGCCTATGTACCGTTGTACCGTCGTTGTCAATTTGTTTGATAACCCGACTGACACTAGCTATACTCCAGGCTTTGTTTTGAAACTTTTTTTCCTAGCACCAAAACGTTTTTCAATTCGCAAATTTTTGATCAGAATACGGTCTTCTGCGGTGATTTTTGTCATTCTGGGCAACAATTTGAAAAAACCAAATATAAACAATGGGAAAATTAATAATCAAAGATGGCGACCAGAAATTATCGAAATAAAACACAATATTAAAAGTAAATTAGTAAACTATTTAACCTATTGTTGATATAGTTAAACTAATTTTGATGTAATTATATCATATTTTACGAAATGTTCTCACTTTTATCGTGTCACCCTATATATGCTTAAGTGATCTCGTTTCCACTGCATTTATTCCTCTTCTGCCAGCTCCAGGTTTCATTTTCTTACACAAATGTTGGTACTAGGACTTTATTACATATCGCTAGTCTTTTTAATACGGCTCTCGGGTTAGTTGTTCAGCTCTGTTGTGTATTAAAATCATTTACATATGCAAAAAGAATCGAACTCTGCATTCTTTTACATTTGTGCATGTTATTTTTTAAGAATGCAAAATAAAAAAATCATATCTTAATCTTGACCAAAGAAAAATAACATCGAAAATATTTACCTTATACAATCTATGATTGGGCAGACTGAAAGACACAGAGTGCAACCGGTGCAGTCGTCCGTCACATGTGGAAGGTGGGTTTTTCGATCAAAACTGAAAATGAAGTGGGAAAATTAATTTATTCTTTTTTCTTTACGAGTTGACACTGAATTTTTTTATTTGACAAAGCTCCATACCTTATTGCTTGATAGCCGGAATCAGCACAAGCCATGTAGCATTTTCCACAGTTGATGCACATGTCCTGAAAGAAATGAAAACAAAACAATGTCAAAGCATCGTACCGGCCAAACTATTATTTTTTTAATATGTCAACATCTTGACTCGCACCCTCCAAAATAATTTAATACTAGAAAAAACGACCAGACAAATACGTCATACTCGTTGTCATGGTGACTACATATTTTATTCAGTAGACATAAATCCCAAACTTACACTTTGGCAGCTTCCATAAATGATGTCACAGGTTTAGGGGGAGGAGGGGCGGAATTTTGACAGGAACAGAGGTGTGTGGTCATATTATGACGAATGTGACATAGGGAGGGGGTTAATTAAAATTTTTAGAAAAACCTGTGACATCATTTATGGTAGTCAGTTGCCTGTGATACTTTTCAGAAATTTACATGTTAGAAAAGCCACAACACTTATGTATTTGAATATTAAAATGTTTCCTTTCATGTCCTGATATGAAGGTAGGGAGTAAACTTCTTTGTGAATTTAGTAATTTTTACTTTTAAAATAATGTATACCTAGTACCTACCTACGTCGCCAAGCAACCGTTTACCAAGAAATTAAATTTGAAAATGTCAAGAAAAAAATTCATTCCTACCTAGTGAACTGTACACACAAATGTGGGTGCAATGTTAACACACATTACTATGAGAGTATTAATTGAACTCGCTTGATTTTTTTTTAAATATCTCAGCCTAGGATACAAGCCAGGAATACTAAAACTTGGCAGAGCTCCATGGCAAAACGCTGCTCCCTCAAAGCCTCAGTCCTCAAATTTTCAATCCAAATCTTTACACGCTTGTGTGAGTGAAAATACATAAAACAAAACAAATATATTTTTAACAACACAAAACACTTACATCGTCAATTAGAGCCACAACTTGTTTAGTATTATCCAAATTCTTGTAGGTGCCAATTCTTGGGAGAGCCTCTCCAATAATATCTTTGATGTGGGGTATCTTTGCATTGACCTTATCAAAACCATTTGATACATCGGAAGTCATTGAGTCTCCGTTCAAAAGATTTGTCTTTGAACGGGTTTCCTCCAATATTAATTCCCTTTCTTTTTTATACGGACCAAAGTGAGCCAATATCTGTAAAAAACAAATTGTTAATAATACAACACATAAAATACAATATATTTATGGGCGATCTTTTAGTCATATACTACCTCTCCATTGGCGGCCCTGAGAGTTGTGACCGGTTTCCCCTTTTGGTGTTTGAATGTGGGGGGCGATTGCCCTAGCCACGGCCCCCCGGGTGCCCCCACCCCTCTCAAGTACAGAAGAGCCTTCAGTCCCGTGCAATAGTCTTCTATTAGGGTGAAGTCTTGGTTCTGGATTGCACTTCCAACCTGAGAATTGACAAGAAATATGTATGTAACAAAATTTACATTTTAATACAGGACACTAATAATGTGCATTTTATTTGTTTTTGTAACTATTTTTTATTGATATAATATAATAAATATATAAAAAAAAAATTGTGAGACCAATTGTATTCTTACTGTTAATAAATAAACCATAATATAATTATTTAGCTTCCTTGCATGTTCGGAGGGTCCTTCCATTTTGCACTGGGGCCTAATTTTCTTAATTACGCTGCTGACTGGAAGGATTTGTGTATCAAAATTCTAAAACAAGGTATTATTAACCTGCACAACAGATGCCCCGCACTGCAAGAACTGCAGAGCGACTTCAGGTGAGTCGACCCCTCCAATACCGAGAATTGCTAATCCGGGTAGTTTATTACCGATGGAAGAGACAGCCTTCAACGCCATGGGTCTGGTGGCATTGCCAGATACTCCACCGTAAGTTGTGCGCTTCTCTACACCTAAAATATTAATAATTCAGTGATTAAACAGGAGACAGCTATCTCACTTAAAAACTAAAATTATATGCTTGGTGTTTTTAAAACAAATAATTCATAAAAGAACAATGAAAAAAATTGATAATGTTTATTTAACAATTCGTCAGCCATATCATCATTGTGACAGCAGTAGAGATTGTTTAGAAAGCATAATGTTACTGGAAACCAAAAAATCTTATATAGTATTCATGTATGTATAATATATTGACATATTGTACTTGTTAATGTAGTGGTAAGATACTTGTCTAGTGTTCTAGTGATTGCGGGTTCAAGCCACATCCTAGGAAATCACCAAGTCGGTCGTGTTTTCATAGCGCAAGCACTTAACTTAATTTGAAAACAGGAAGAATATTAATGTGATATGTCTTCTGTATAAACATCTCTATTTTTTATTATGTACATATATATATGCGATGCTTGGAGAGTTAAAGGTTCTATGGGCAGATTTTAGTGTTTACTAGGGACATATAAGCTTATCATTAGGTACGGGAGGAGTGCAACAATATGTATCAGCAAATAAATGAAAAATTTGGAAATATAGCGATTTTAATAAGTTGTGATTTATAAGAATATAAAACATATTATTACTTACCAACATTAGGCCAAGGAACAGAGTCTGGTCTGACACTCATCAATCCTGAAACTGTGTTGATGGCAGATACACCGTCAGCTTTACCTGGATTGAAATTGTTCATTATTTATAAATATTAATTATCAAATTAATAAAATTGTCTTATATGTAATGCTAATTGTTAAGATTTTTGTATGGGTATTGAAGATTCTTGATGATTAAAATTTCTGTAATTTTTATTAACCAAACAGAATACTAATCACCTTCTTAAAATGACATTATTGTACATTACATTCACAAAGACTGCATTGAGATAGGCTACTTATCTAAATAAAGTCTATACTAGTGATGGCAAACGTACGACACGCGTGTCAAAGGTGACACGCCACAGCATTTTGGGCGACACACCAGCGTTCACTAATATTAGATTTAATACATATGTATCAATCTCTTTTGGATATCAATTTGTGAAAATAACAATTAAATCAAAATAACCAATTAATTAATTGACATCAAATCAAATACTATGTGCTCCATATTTTTCCAGTTCAATTTAAATAAAAATATATATAAACGAATATGTAAATTGATTATTTTTATAATTAAATAGTAGCCTGCCCGCTAATCAAAATTCATAATGTGTCCATGGGATATCTCATTAATTCAAATAATAATTAATGCGCCTATGGAAGACAAATCACCAATGCTAGTGTTTCGTAAATTGCCAATGTCGTAGGCACAGGACAATTATACTCAAAAAATATATATATATATGTATCATTAATAAAATTGTGTTTTCCATATAAAGAAGACAAAGAGGCTATGATGAAGAATACTTATAAGATGCAATACACATTTTCTCAATCTCCAGAACTTTTGAAAACATAAATTAATTATTGCTCAAACTCACAGAGAAAATCATACTGGGTCCACAGGATTGCTATTTTTTAATTTAAACTATAAGCAATGCGTCTGTGGAAGACAAATCACCAACGCCAGTGTTGTTTAGATTGCCATCATAGGCATGCAATCAATTTATACCCATTTAAAAAAAATATTCATAAAATCGGGTTTTCTCGATAAAGAATACGACGACGATGTGGTAAAGAAGACTTGCCAGTACACTGTAAAGAAGACCGCCTCTTACTATTACACTTTTGTCAATCTCCAGATTTTATAAAAATAGAAATTACGCTAATACTCTTTGAGAAAATTATAAAGTAATAAAAATCTGCATGTGTTACACTTTAATGTATCATCAGAATTTTTCAAATTAAACATTGCATTTAAACTAACTGAGAAAAGTTAAAAAACAAATGTGATGGTACACAAACCATTTTCCTGTAAAAAAATGTAATAATTTGTGAATTCAAAGACGCATTAAAAAAAATTGTATAATTCTGGACACATTTGTAAAGCCTCTGTTAAAGTTGAATACTATTTAAACAAACTTAAAGCCTGCCTGCTACACCATGCAGTATAACCTAATTTAGATGACGATAATGATATTTGTGTAAATAATAAATAAATGGGAGGCAGGGTCCCGATTGTTTGTATTGTGCTGCGTTCGTTCGGTTGCTCGACGTCATTTGAAAATAAAATAAAAAGATGAACCATGTGGTTACAATGATGTTGATAATCCACAAAATGGTGACCTTAAAATTGCCTTTCGCCGCGTGCTTATGTCAGAAATTAAAATTCAAAAGGTATTCGCACAGCCATCTGGTTTTTTTATTAATTTGAAGTTCTGGAGTAAACAAACCTATTACTGAGATGAAAAAGTCTGCGAAAAGTGTCAGTTCTATCAAAGTTTGATAAATGCGCAAAAAAACGTAAATATGTCAGTGTCAAACGTCCAGTTTACTTATATTTTTGTTGTAGGTTAAGAGAACTAAAAAGATAAAATCCACTCAAATTTATTTTGGTGGAAGATCTTATTATACTCCATAGTGGATACGCATGCTGGTCGCTTCATTTTTATTATATTTATGCACCGGCTGTTCATTCTGTATAGTGAAAAATTTTCGCCATAAACCTCAAAAATATAGTTTTGTGTCGTAAAATGACTTTTTTTATCTGACGTTTGTCAAAAAGAAATTCAAACTCTTTCGTTTTTAGCCGAAGTTTGCCCAGAAATGTACAGAACGGGGTGGTTTGTTAACTTTTTGAAAAAATTAATTAATTATTAAAATAAAACACAACATTGTTTACTTCACACTACACTTTAATTAAAAAATTTAAGGTTTTCGACGCTTACTGCGTCATCTTCAGTAATAAATTAAAACTTAAAACTAACATGAAATTAAAAACAATTTCATATCATAAATTACATCCACGGTAGCTTATACAAAGAAAACATGGACAGCAATATTTAGAGACCAAATGCTCTTCTGTTGTATCTCGCACTATTTCTCCATCACCCGAGGTCACACCGAGATACACAACTCAGTGAGCCACACTCCAATCATAGCAGTGACATTAGGCTACAGCATTGATAGTGTGATTCCGCCCCAAATAGGACTGACAGGGCCAAATCCTTCTCCATCCAGAAACATAATTGTCTTGTCGGGCAGGACCAAATCCATCTCTGCCCAGCCAGATAATAATCTAATTTGGGTCACGTGCCCATCCCGATATAAAGAAGACCCTGGCAGGAATTAATCTTCTGCCAGGATCGATGGTAGATAAACCTATCGTATTGCCATATAGTACCGGCTCGGTAACAATTCTTCGTCCATGTAATGGACTCTTTCAAATTTTAAATATTCTCGACCAGAGTGGCAGGCATAACGGCTACCGCTCGGTCGGGCCCCTTGTGGAAGTCTGCCGGAATTGGTTCACCTCCTCACCGCCCAGTCGGGTAGGCATAGATTCCCAATTTTATAGATTGGTGATTACCATATGCAGAATAAAAATTTCCTACATAAATTTAGTTATCAGTGCAAGTACTATAATGTGACATTATACTATATAACAAATGCAAGACGGTGACACATATAATCATTAGTAAATATGTATATATACATGGTTGTCCAATTTTTATTTGTGCTAAAATTGCCATTAAAAATTGTAGGTATGGATCACAACTATATTTTAAAATTTTACCTTCAAAAGCTGCTTGCGCAATGGACACAATTTCCGTGATGTTTGGAGTAAGTTTTATGAAAAATGGAATTTTCACAGCGGATCGCACCCATTTAGAAATGTTGTGTACCAGCACGGGATCCTGAAACACGGGATTAACACTATTGATGATAAATCATTTGTGACTGCGATTGTGAGGATGATTAGTAACTAAGATTTAACTGTTGGTAGTTTACTTTCTAATGTACCAGTCATTGTTTGAAAAATTATAAATAATCATTAGCAAAGATTGTTACAATCCAATAATGATTTAAATAACGATTTAACTGTCACTAATATCTTTAATAATAAACCAAAAAATGATTCTTGAAGAGTTTGTGGTAGAATCAATAAGGTATATAAGTATTAAAGATGGAACAAGTGACATAGAAATACATTCATAATACTTGCAGCTAACCTATAAATCTATAACTAAGTCATAGCCAACAACAATGCTTTTGTTGTACAAAAAAGATACCAGAATTTATATTGTAGTAAGCTTTTTGTTTTGGCGTTGGCGAAATGTATTCCGTGTACACATCTTTATTTCTTTAAAAAAATAAGACATTTAAAATACCCCCCAAAGTAGGTTAGAAAATTTGATATAAAAAATTTCTAAATTTCATCCCATTCTCGTCCGATAAATCTTCTTTGAATTTACCAAGGCATTAAATTATTTTAGTAATTGATCAAAATGCATAAAAACTGTAAATTTCCAAAAGATATTTTTAAAACATTGGGAGAATGGCCTCAAGACAAAATAAGGAAGAATAAATAATTAATTTTCTTTTCATTTTTTCATTAAACTAAACTTTGTACTATGTACATGTTGAGTTACATTTTTATCACTATTATACTATACCACTGTGATTTTGATGTTCGAGTCGATAGTATAGATGTGCAATCCCTCTCAAAACTACAGTACATATTAACAAAAATATTAAAGCGTGTAAAAGATAAATATCTAAAAAATCTATTTGTTATCATATTTTTAATGTATTACCTGACCGCATGCTAATCCCATTCCTGATTCTCCCATCCCATGGGGACAGGAGAGGTTCAGTTCTAGGGCATCCGCCCCTGCTTTCTCGGCTCTCTGTGCCAACACTATCCAGTCTTCCTCTTTGTAAGAGCACATGATGGATGCTATCACAATCTGGAGACACAAATAAAATTTTTTTTGACAAGATTCATTTTCACACAGTTCACTCAATTATTAGTGGAAAGTTTCTACAACACAGGCACAAGAAACACAAATAAACAAACGGCACATTAAGGCTTCTAATTTGATATTTCGTATTTTATTTTTAAAATTTATAAAAAATAAATTAAAATTTTCTAATAATATATTCAATGTATGTTCCACAGAGGATTCTTAACACTAAGTGTAAATTATGTGTATTTATCACCACTATATTTTTTAATTGATTGATGCCTTTGAAATGTGGTGCTGCAGACACGTGTTGCGCATACCATGAACGGCAAGACGTGCAAATGTCTCCATTCTGCAGGAACTGAACGTCAACGACAAACTCTCAACCATCTGCATGAGACGAATCCTTAAATTTTTTAGGCATCTTGCAAAAAGGGAAGATAACTTGGAGAAGCTTGTGGTGAAGAAGAAGAGGAAAATCCCAACACGTTAGACCGACCAAGTTGAAAAAGCAACAGGCAACAGGCACTTCTCTGGTGACAGCCGAGATGCCGAAAATTGAACGAGTATAGTCGAGAGGGTGGGAATTCACAATTTTCAAACATGAAGGACTGACGTGGATGATATATTTTTAAAACATCTGAAGATGTTTACCTTAGTGGGAAAGTCTTTTTTGAGTTCCGTGACGCTTCGGCACCAGTAGGCTGCACTCTTTTCCGAGATGAGTTCAATGTTGAGGAATGCTCCCTGCTCAGGGCCAAAGTGCTGGCCTGAAGTGGTCCCCCGGACTATACGAGGAGACACATTTGTTACCATATCCTGAAAATATTTCATAAATCACTAGTAAATAATTCAAAATTACCAAAGCTTTGGAGAAGAGTTTCAAATTGATTTTGCGTAAGTTGGAATGAAAGCCAATTTAACTAATTTATGTTTTCAATATAAATGTATAATTTACCTCTACATAATCTAACTCTACATCACACTCTAACTCGACATCACACAGTAGTGTCGAGACCCTCCCTTAGCTAAATTTTGACAAAAATTGTAGAAAATAAAGTGATAAAATTTACCTTGTCCAAAGCAAAAGTTTTAGTGACTGCAAAAGCCCATCCCTGTTCAAAAGATCTTCGAATCATGGCTGATGTGGTAGCAGGCGGGGCACTGGCAAGCCCAAATGGATTCTCGAACTTTAATCCACACATCTCTACTGATATATCCACATCGTCTATGGGACAGTGGAACTTGGGTAGCTGGGGTGGATGAACTCCTGGCTCTTGCGACATATCCTTTGACATTAAATTATGCATTCAACAATATAATAATATAATTTTTGTCATGAGATAATTATTTTGGTATTTGCATGATTTCCAATGTTGCCATAGAAAAACATTTTCTTTCATTGATAATCCTTGAAACTGTTATGGCACATATACACAGATGAAATTTATATGAGATTCTTTGGTGACAAGTCTCGGCTTTTGTAGTTCACCGTTAACATGTCAAGTCTCAGAGTTTCGCCATTTCGCATCTCACATCGCACCTGTTGTACGTCAAACGTCAAATGTTAGTCTGTTGACCTTTAATGTTCTCTTCATCAGATGGGTGTCACCAAAAATTTGAATCTCCCCAGTAGCAATTAACGCTAGTGATGGTAAAACCGTTATTATGACTGATTATGTTTGATTGTAATGATGATTGGTAACTGATTATTTGCAATTCTTCGAGCAGTCACTAGAAACACTAGTACACTAGAAACTAAACCCCAAATAATTATTATTAAGGAGAACACATTCTTATTGTAAAGTTGTAATTATTTACATAGGTCTGTGATATTTTAAATACTAATTTAATGTAATAATTAGAAAGATATACATATAAAATCAATTTTATTAATTATCACATTCATATTATATTTAGATATCTATCTGGATTTTTCCCGATCCAGAAAAGATCCAGGTTCGAATCCCGGTAGCAACAACAATATTTTTTGTTAAAATTAATTTTATATATATAAATCTTTCTAAATAATATGTTTACTTTGTATTCCCAAATAGTTAAATCTCAGTTTTTTATTTATTTATTTATTTACACCCAATCCCGAATCATTTTGAAAGTTGTTTACCCTTGTTTTGATTCGTCATAATTATATATATTTTTATTTATTTTATTACATTCAATCATATCATCATAATACCATCATAGGTTGGCTCCGGTATCGTCGTACCAGAACCATACCTGTACAATATGAAAGACTTATTGTCAAATTAATATCAAAAGGCAGCCAGAAAGAAACTATAAAAATCACACACCCCTAAAAGGGGAGGGTAGACGTCACATTTATGTGTTTCAGTAGCAGAAAGATAAATCTAGTTAGCAATGATTGTTACAATTGAACAAAATCACAGATTTATCTCATTATATCATGGACACGGACCATTATAGGTGATATACGGGTGGCCCAAAAAAAGTGAGAATTATTACATCAAAATTAGTTTAACTTTATCAACAATTGCTTAAATTGTTTACTAATTTATTAACTTACCTATATTATGTTTTATTTCGACAATTTCTGGTCGCCATTTTTGATTATTAATTTTCCCATTGTATATATTTGGTTTTTTCAAATTGTTGCCCAGAATGACAAAAATCACTGCAGAAGACCGTATTCTGATCAAAAATTTGCAAATTGAAAAACATTGAGGTGCTAGGAAAATGATCAGAGTTTCAAAACAAAGCCTGGAACATTACAGCATAACTGGACATTACAGCAGGACGAAGCTCCATCTCACACAGCCAGAAATACAATCAACTTTTTTCGTCGTGAGAATATTAATTTCATCGAGCCAGGCATGTGGCCACCGAACAGCCCAGATTTAAACCCAGTAGATTATGCAATAAAGGGTGTTTTGTTAAATATTGTGCAAATAAAATTACATTAAGAATTATAATTAATTATATTACGTTTTGCAATGAAAGATATTCTCACTTTTTTTGGGCCACCTGTACATAAATGGAACTTAAAGAGCCGCCTTCATGTGGTCCTCAAACAAGAATACGTGACATAACAGATACATGCCCAATCTAAGATTTCCAGGGGCCATTTCAAAAGTAATGCTTGTGAACCAACGTAGGCCACTTTAACAATGTTACCATCACACAAAGAAATAAAATAATCGTGGTTTTATATTTAAAACAATCAACATACCTGTAATACGCAATGCATATACCAAGCAGCTGTCTTCCCGTCATTAACAGACTCAACGGTGGTTTCCGAATACCCTGCCAGATCGCCTCCACAAAATACCCTTGGCTCAGATAAACTCTGCATAGTTTGTGGATTGATGGCTGGAAGACCAGATCTATTCAGATGAACACCAAACATTGCCTGTTTAACTGAAAATATTAAATACACTGTGTTACCATTTCAATTAAATTAAATTAAGAAAAATTTAATTAAAAGATTATTTTTATATTAGAAGTAGGTACACTAAGAAATAACGTACTATCAGAATTAAAAAGGCCTGATCCAAACGCTGAGATAATGAAATTAGCCTTCAACTGTGTAACCTGGTCGGTGTCTTCAATCCATTCATCATTTTCATTTTGTTCCGTTCGACAGAATTTCATTCCTGCAATCTGTAATTATTTTAACAAATGTAATACATATTTTAAAATTGAATTAATATCTGACTTCATATTTTTGAGGAAAAGTGTGTTAATTACCTTTCCATCCCGAGTGATGACTTCTAAAGGTGACATGAATGGAATAAATTCACATTTTTCTTCTTTAGCCAAATCCACCTAAAATAACAAAATTTTAGAAAAAAACATTTTGACTAGCGATGAGCTAAATTGTTATTTTAACTGATTGTGACTGTGAGATTGTAACAATAATTGATAACCGATTATTAATAATTTGATGAGCTCTGATACACTATAAACTAAACCTCCAGCCTCTTAGTTACCAAACATTACTACAATCGAATACCAATTACAATGATGGTTTAGATCTTCACCTTCTAATTTTGGGTCAAGGTGTGCGCATAAAATATCTATTGTGAATTTTAAGAATAAGCCAACAGAACTAATACAAACTATCAAAGAAAACTGTATACTTTGGACACATTCTACGCAACGAGAAATATAATCTTTTACAACTCATTATGCACCAGAATATAGAAGGTGGCAGAGGCGTAGGTAGAAAGAAATTATCTTGGCTGAATATCCTCAGAAAGTGGTTTATTGTCAAAAATGCTGGTGATCTTATACAGGATAAATGAATATACTGCAACATGGTCGCCAACCTTTGATATAAGGCGGCGTGAAAAGCTGATGATACCAAATCATGCGATCACATGCACACCTGTACACCTTAGAGGGAACATTGGTTAAGACTGTGATATCTGACTTTCTACAAACTTCCCTGTTTTAAAAAATTACTAACCTCTTCAGGGACAGCCCTGATGTTGGAAAATCCTTTTCTAAAGATAACAAAGACCTTTTTGGCTCCGCAACGAAGTGCAGAAGTTGCGCAGTCAAAGGCAGTATCGCCTGCTCCCAAGACTATCACGTTCCCCGACAATTTGGGCAGAGTAACTCCGGAACTACAGGCACACATACCTTAAAACAATTTTTTTTCCAAGGTTAACATTAGTTAAAATACTGTTAAGTCCAGTGAACAATTAATAGTCAACTATATTTACAGTTCAAGAATTCAATCAATACCTTTTAAAACACATGTCGTTTGTAAATTAAAGTATGCCGATTCACGATGTCATATTAAAAAATTGTAAAGAACTTGTTTGCGTTTATAATGTTCTAAACAAAACATGAATAACTTTTAATACACATATAACCTCAAATTTTGAACAAAAATTATAAACACAGAAAGTTGATCTAAAATGCTTCATTACTGAGATATTAAGGAAATTAATTATACTAAATATTTATAACATTTTTCTTTTTTAGCAAGTCCTTCAGTTAAATTTGTAACTGCGTTAGAAATAATTTTGAGTACTCTCATTTCTACTATGTTTTATTTTCAACTTTACCGGTATCGGTATCAATACCAAGCACCTAGAAAATCTTTTTGAAATCAAAAAGATTTTGGCGGTGCCGAATATTGATTCCAAAACTTCTCACGTGCTCTGCTATCTTAGCTACTACCCTAATAGACTGTGGTGCCAAATTGTCAAATAAGTATATACGTAATTAAATTTTTAGTATTAGAATTTAATGCTTTTATTTATACCCCTGTTGAACTTTGTAGCGAACCATTATAAGGTACCACCACCTGTGGTGAATATCCCCACAGGAGACCGGTCTTTGGTTCTCGTGTAGGTGATTTTTATTTTATTTATTTAACTGAATATTTTTAGAAACATATTTAGTGCAGGGATGTTATCGTAAGTAAAAAATGATATTTTTAATCAATCTAGTATTTCGCATGGATTTGATACTTATTTATTTGGCAGAAATTAAAATAAAATATATTGCATTCTATGTGAGTACTAATATACATAATATTAAAAAAATAGCAGCCATTTAAAAATATATCAAACATGCACAAAATACTAGAATGATTAAAATAATGCCATTTTTCACTTACAATACTTTGCGTAGGAGGGGTCGATATATCTGAGACGTGTAATGCGTTTTATTTATCTATTTTTTACGGTACTAAAATAAATTTTAAAACTATCAAACTATTCTATGCTTACCTTTCTTGCTTCCTTCCGCTACTTTAGGTAAAAAGTTTTTACTCGTGTAGAATCCCATTTCTGTAGTCAACCCTTGAAAGATTGGAATGATTTTAGGTTCCGGCAATCCAATACCTAAAAATACTGCTGCGTAATTCTCTTTAAATAATTTCTGCAATAAAACATTTGTAAGTTTACATTACGACAGGTAAGTAGATATATAAGTATTATTTGTATTAAATTATTGATGATATCCTTACCTCTACAGTTATATCATTCGTAGCTAGAGATCTTCCTGAGATAATTTTCACTCCAAGATCCTTCACAAGATCAATCTCAAATTGGACCACGTCAAATGGCAAACGGTACTGGGGAATCTCTGAAGAACTATAATATTATCACATATATGTCATATTAAACCAATGCATACTTCTAGTGCTCGTTTGAGCTATGAAACATGGAGGTCAAAGAGGTCTACAAATAGAAAAACAACGAGAGATAGAAAAATATATTGGGTATCACTCGAAGAGACAGGAAAGATAAAGAGTATAATAGAATTCGCAAAGCAACAACTCGCTCGAAGAACGGACAATTATTGGTCAAAAGACAGACCACCCTAAAACCCGCTGGATTGATGAAATCATCAAACTCTGTGGAAAGATGTTTTAACAATCAAGCATGATTTAAATACAAATTTATTGATTAACTATATAAATGATTGGGTTTAAAAAAGTACTCAATATTTTCATGACATTATCTTCTCTTATTATTCTATTCTGCTGAGTGTCTCTGACCTTTCTGGCCAATTCCGTCACATGGTTCATCATCAGGGGTCATGTCGCATAAGTATCTAAGGCAAAATAGGAAACTACACGGCTATTAAAACCTTAAACATTCTTACTGTGTGATTTATTGTCTGAGAACAGCAATACTGTAATGATGAACCCCGCAAATAATGTCGGTCAGAGAGATGAGAATAGTGTTGGACAGAGAGATCAGATATTAGTTACTTACTGCTGATTTACTGTAATTTACTCATATTATTTTCTCTTTTTAGATAGAAATTGTAGAATTAGCTTACCTTAATCCACCAAAAAACTTTTCCTTTTCGAAAATGGTAATATCAGAGTATCCCATCCTGGCTAGGAAACAAGCGCAGCTGATGCTCGCAGGCCCAGCCCCGAGAAGAGCTATTTTTTGATCTCCACCTTTTGGAAGCAGTGAGCGATTGGGATCCAATGTCTGCTTAATTTTCATTTGTTTGAATATCTAAAACGAATAAATGTTGCTTAATGTTGAGTTATTTGAATGTTTGATAGCTAAATTAATAATGTCATGTTGATTATTGTAAACGATTTTAAATTAACATTAAAAATATACATATACATTCCCCTTATAATGATGTAATAAAGAATTCCGAGTAAGGCGTCAATACCAAATTATACAAGTAATATATGCTCACCAATATGCATTATCATGGAGATAGTGAGACCAAGTTCAGACAGCTGGAATTAGATATCTTAAGGAAGTAATACGAGTAACATTAATGGGCCGAGTGAGAAGTACCGCGACAAGTAAGACCTTACTTCTACATTTAGAAAGATTTCAACTGAGGTGACTTGTATTCATCTAACAAGTGCCAGAGGTACTTCAGAGGGAAGACCGCTAATAGCACTAGATAAAGACCCAATCTGTCTTCATATACAACTATATGAAGACAGATTGGGTCTTGATTGGTGATCAAGTTGATACCTGTCAGTCAAGACTGGGACGATAAAAACCTTTATTTAGACATTATGCAGCTTTGGATGTTAGTTTGAATATTTGAACTCCTATTTTTATGTGGGTAAGACTGCAAACATCTGCCATCGCCAGAATCACTTGAGGCAGTTTTGGTCAAACATCTTTGTACACGCGAAATACGGATTATTTTCAGTATTTATTGGATCAGATTCTGGAGTTCTGGAGGTCCGACCAGCCGGGAGTCGGAGGAATAATAAGGTGAGTGGTTTTTCTGTATAATTTGGAGTGAGTAGCTCAAAAAAATAGAAAACCAAGGTTAGCGCTATTAAAGGAATTTACGGGGACACTCTTTTTCGAGATTTTGGAAGATAGGAGGATGAAAATGATGATATATACAGAGGAACATGACTATTTGTTCTAATAGTGAGATATTTGTTTAGTGACCATGAAGTTAGGCATTCTATACTGGAAGAATATAAGTTAGTTTTTTTTTTTCATAGCTTAGTCCGTAAAATGAAATTAAAATATCCTTGTCATTTAAATTTATGATTGACCTCTGTGTCATTTCTTAAATGGTATTTGAGAATCCCAGCCCACATATTATTCTCCTGCATTGTCTTATTAACCAAGTTCAAATCATGGGCAAATTCCAATTGTATTATGTAAGTGATAAAAATTTGTAACTCCTTACATTGTGATCTACATCTGTGTAAAATTTTGTGGGTAAATTTATTATAAAAATAATCCATCTTTTAGATATCTATGGAGGTCAGATGTATAAAGAGTTCATCAGCGGGGTAGAATACCTAGAGTGCTGGCGCACGTCCATGGGTGTCATTTTTGACTCGAGACAATCTTTGAGAAACAAATTTTGCTCCCAGAGATTCTTTGGAGACAACTCTTGGCATTCGTAGTCCCCATGTACAAACCTCATCTCATCTCAGAGATTTGCCATCCCACGCCTCACCTCACGCTTGTCATACATCAAATGTCGATTCATTAACCATTAAAGTTTAATTTTTTAGTTGGGTGAATTTGAATCTCCCCAACAGCAGTTAAAACGGAACAATGTTTGTAATTTAATACCTTCTATTGTTTATATAACTTTTCAAAATTAATAGTAGTGAAAATGTGCACACATGTTGAATCTCATTGTCAAACCGAAAATTGTGTACACAGGATTAAGTTAAATAATTCAAACTAATGATTGTGCTCAGTTGATTAGGTATTCGGCTTGGCTTTGAGTGAGGAAAGAAATCAGGCAATGGTATTGCATGAGCAAAATAATGAAGACGTGGAGCACTGAAAAGAGCGAACCAGCAGAATGGCCGGCCAGTTCGCTCGAGGCACTATGCTTGACCTATTTTTCACTCTTATATATAAATAAATAACAAGCTTTACATGCGGCCTCACAATTTTCCAGACCGGCCCTGATATTCAGTCAATAAAATTAGGAAAGGATCGCTGAGACGGTTTGATTGTGTGGAACATATAAGTAAAGAGAGAAGAATCTATGATGAGAGTGTTGAAGGCAACAAGAACGGAAGACTTCCGCATGACACATGGTAAGATTAGATAAACCAGATATGTTCATATATATTGGGGAATAGCCCGGAGATAAAAACTTCAGCAACCGAAGAGCGTATATGAAAAGATGTATGAAAGTACCAGGACAAAAGAGTATGGTGTTATATCCAATCTACTTATCTCTGCGGGGAAACAGAGTAATGGTAAGTTAGTTAGTTAGAAATGTAACACTCACATCAACAGCAAAATGCTGCAGTCCCCCAATATTAATAGCTCCTTCCTCGCTAGCCTGAAGGTTGCACCCGCCCACGCACAGGTCACTGGTCGGGCAGACCATTCCGCAAGTTAGACCAAGAGGATTGTCCGACAAGATGGCCTTGGCTGCTCCATAGTAGTTCTGTAACAATTAATCAATGTCCTTAACTTTGAACTGAGAACATTTTAAAGCAAAATTATGTTAATAATTCAAAAAAATATAACTATTCAATGTTCTTGATAAGATTTCTACATTTTACAATCTTCATAAAGTATTCAGTTGAGTACTTAAAGTTAATAAATGCTTGGAATTTATCAATACTTAATTTGTAAAATATCTTTACTTATAAAGTAATAACGTTTGAGGTAATTTGAATGTGAAGCTTATGAAGAGTAAAGAATTTATGCACAATATATGTAGACATTTTATTCCCTTTCATTACATTAACTTGGATACAGAAAATAATAACTAGGTTTAGAATGTGAACCACTAAATCCTGCATTTGCTATTTCTCCAAAACTTAATCGACTAATTATGACAAACACACTCTTTCTCTTTATCAAACCGGTTCAAAGAATATATTTTTTGGAACATGTATTTATATCCTTGTGTAGGTGACTTAAGACAAAAAATATTCAACTTATAATTAGGAGTGAATACATCTTTACGCATTTATGAATAGTTTAACGATATTTAAGCCAGTCCAGCATGCAGGTAGTGAAGGCCATTGCTACAATCAACTTATCTTATTCAGTTACTAAGTCCAGAATGCTGGAGTTTTTTTTCCACACTTTAATCATGCAGATAAGTACTAATGAAATATACTATGTTGAAGCTGATAACTGTTATCAATGTTTATTACTACTGTTGATGAAAAATTACATCATCAAACAACTTTATCTCCAAACAAATCATCATCGCCAGAGGCGCAACAGTCCAGCGTGGCCCCTGGCATTAAGGACATGGGTTAATTAGGTATTCAGTATATCCCTTGTTATTCGCGGGGATTACAATCCGCAAATGTATGTGGATAACATGGATAATGAAACATTAGGTAAAAAGACTAAGCATCCATAGAAAAACATGCGTTATAAAATTTTTACAAAAAAACAGAAGATTTTGAATGATTTTATAGGTTATATAATAAATTATAAACACGAAACTACCAACTTATACATATAAAAATAATGTTGTATTAAATTAAAAGTATTTAAGGTCTACACATATACACTAGTGAGATGAAAAACTTATATCTATAATCATCAGTAAGTTAATCGGCAAAAAGAATAGTATCATTTCAACCAAAACTGTGAATATAAAGAGGATGTTTTTTTAGAGGTTTCCAAGATTGTGTGATTTTTGTGTGACCTTTGGATTATTTTAGATAGATAGACGATAGACGACTTGGAGGCCAACACTCGTCACGCTAATGCTGATATACATCCCCAGCTGCTCCAAAAAGTGGTTGAAAATTGGAGTTCCAGATTGCGCGTTATTCGAGTCAGCCATGGCGCCCATACATGCAAAATCATATTTAAACACTAATAGCATAAAATTAGCTTTCCAATAAAGCCAATACCACAGCCATTACCGCGATTTTTATGTGTTTTATTTCATTTTAATGTTCTATACCTCTAAAAAAACAACCTTTAGAAATATTATATATAGTACACCAAATCAAAAATTATTTTAACTTTGTGAAATTTCAAGGTATAAATATTTAAACTGTCTTGTTAAGTATTTAGATACACGTTCCTATCCCAGCGTACCTTATTAGCGATACTTGTGATGAAGCTCTTCACGTCCAGTTGAGTCGGGCAAGACTTCTGGCACGGGGCATCAGCACATTTCAGGCACCTGGAAGCTTCTTTGAGCGCTCCCCTCTCTGACAGCGTAGTATGCTTAATATCACCGAAGTCATTCTCTAGCGATGGGCAAGACTGGAATAATCAAATTAATCACATTTCTGAAAACCTTATTTTTCATTTATATATTATATTATTCTGCTAAAAAAAAACATTTGTTACATATTTCTTAAAACAGATTTTAAAATTCATTTCCCAAGTAGGCAAACCTGTTTTATTCAGCTTCAACATGGGAACATACAAATGTGTCCAGAATGACACAATATATTTATTTTAAAATGCGTCTTTGAATTTACAAATAACATCATTCTTCACAGGAAAATGGTTTGTCTCCCATCACATTTGTTTTTAAGCTTTTCTCAGTTAGTTTATGTTCAATATTTAAATTTAAAAGTTCTGGTAATATATAAACATAGAACGCGTAGAGATTGTTATCATTCGCTCTTCTTCTTCTTCTTCTTATTTTCCTATCAAAATACTTTTTAAGGTTTTATCAAAGTGTATTGACAATTGAGTACTGCTATAAGATTAAAGTTATAATGTAGTCAGTATAATACACAAAATGCAGTTACAAGAATTATTTCATAATATATAATAGTTTATTCTCAGTATCTGGTCAGAATGTGACGTAATAAATACAGAAAATTATATGCAATCGATTTATTATCCTGTTCTGGCTTTACAACTCTGTGTGAGAGGCCAAAAATGAATAGATCTTTATTTATTTTGAACCTATCTGTCCTCTTTCCTTCAGGTTCATTATTAAATAGCCGTTTTCGATATGTTATATGCTTGGATATCTCTAATGTATATGTAAACAATACTTACAGTACACTTTCTATCAGAATTTCTTTTCCAATGTTGTTTATTAATCTTGGTGTCAAGAGAAGGGACCAATGAGGTATATTTTTTAACCCTGGGGTTCAAAAGCAGCAGATTCTGAAATCAAAACAAAGTGTATGAATAATACGGAACATTACAATACGGAATACCAGGTTGGGACGGAACTTGTCCCATACATCTCAAACCAACAATTACATCTCAAAAGTTAACAATAAAAATAATTTTAAAAAAGGCTAGAGATTACCCAACCAAACATATTTTTAAAGATTTTCCTGTATTGAATTTATTTTCTTTACATAAAAAAAAAAACTGTCTTATTTCATTTTTTTAAAGAGGATAAAATAAAAATTCACCACAACTATCAGACTAGAAGTAAAACTAATGAACATGTTATTTTTAAAATATCCAAATTAGGAATAGGAAAGAGACATGCATGGTACATTGCTCGTAGACTGCATAACCAACTGATAATATCAATTAAATTAGCAGCAAATATAAATGTTTACAAAAAAGAAGTTATAAAATGGATTAAAGGTCTTCAAAATTATTAAACTATGTATTTGACATCTTTCCCTCGCTCTAATCTGATCAATTTCCCAACATTTTTATATATTGTTGTATTATTATAGATGTATGTATTTTTTTTTATTGATCTTGTATTATATAAATGTTGTCAGCCACCCCCATAATTCATCTTATTTAGGGGTGCATAACTCTACTATTGTTTTTTTTTTATTGTCGAATGTATATAAACAAATAAATATAAAATAAAATATATTTATATATATTATTCTGATGGTCAATTAAGAGTAAAATAGAAAATGTCAGTTTATGGGCATGTGGAGGTCTATCGCCCCCGCAATCTGTACGCACCCTGCATATACATGGGTGCAAAATATCATCAACCTCAAAAACACGCCTGGTGCCGACCCCCAACTGACAACAATACAATACGCCGCAGCCGTCCAGGGAGGCGGAGAGCCCGCCATTTCTTCCGCAACCGCCTCCCAGAGAAGTTTGCTAACAATCGTTTCAACTGTGTTTCAAGCATCATTAAACATCAATCTACTCTAAGCAGTATTTTATTGTTCATCCTACTCTGGCCACACACTCGCACACGCACACACTGAGTTATCACTCAAACAAACAGGTAAGCGCCTGGTGTAACCTAAGCGTTTAGCTTACTTTGAAAATAGTAAGAATATTTATGTGACACGTATTCGGTGTATACAACCAAGGACATGTGGAATACGTTTATGACTTTTTTATTAGTTGTTTTTAGCGACCACTACAAGCGATTCTATCATTTTCGCAAAAAGAAATATTATATGTGCGTCATTCCTATTTTTATCACAATATTATAAACTGTTAAAAACAAATAGACACATCCTATCTGAATTATTTTACCCATTAAGATAGACATTATTGGTAATAGATAACCTTGTAAAGAATTAAAAGGTCATCGCCAATAATGAATTTAACACATTTTTAATGAGAACACATTTCTGTTGTGAAGTTACATTTTCAGAACATAGTTCTGTGGTATTTTTGATACAAATTAAATTAATCAACTCGAAAGATGTACAGAAAAATCTATTTATCGAAAAAATATTTAAGTTGTATCATATTTTATCAAAATTTTATTAAATTGATTGGCAACTCAAAGGTATTTGGGATTCATCGCAATATAAAGTTGATTGCTTTTAAAAAATAAATAAAAGATATACCAAACAATTTTAAAGAACTACTGAATATAAGTTTAAAAATTGTCATAAACGAAGGTACTTAACTAATGTAGGTGAACTGGTTAACGCATTCTCCGGATAGGAAAAGGTTCAAGTTCGAATCCCAGTAGCAACTAAAATATTTTGTCAATAAATAGATTTTTTCTGCGTATATTCCTAGTTGTTAAATTTAATTTGTATTATTTTATTCTAAATAAACCCACGAATTTTTACAAAAACGTATAAAAATATTTTATGAGTTCAATTGAATCAATTGATTCTGCCCAGCTGGTATGGCTGAGTAGGGGTAGTGAATAGAATGATTATTTTTTTTAGTTGTTTATTGTAATATTATAACATATATCAATACGATCGGGATGCGATCCCAGAACTGTCTCTTACCGGGAAAAGAACCATCTATTACACATTTATAATGTTGGTGGCTGTTCTGAAAAAGATCTTTAAAAAATATATTATTTTTGAATTCAAAACATTGTACGTCTGTAGTAAATCATGATTTATTGTATTACAGAAGAGTATCCCCCTGTTGTAAGGATAAAGCCAAAAATAAGTTTGGATATCAGTTATAAGAAGTTCTTCTTAAACAAATTAATTAATTATTTTGCAACGTGTTTGAATAACCTTCAAATTCGACACTACGTTAGTGTGAGAAATATAATTTTCGTACTATCGTATATTTCCGTAGACCCTCGCCATTATGACAGAATTGTCGTACAACAGAAAGTCACAGGTGTGTGCTAAATCTAGAAGGTCTGCGCCCTACAATACATTTGGTATCATCGGTATATGTATAATTCATACATTTTATTTGTATTCAAATCAACAGCTGTTGTTACGAACGTGAATAATAATATTATCCGAGAATTCAGGTACATAGTGTATCTACCTACAAACAAATCAATACATTATGCCTCATGTGCATTTCCTATGGTCAACATTTAACGGTTAAAAACATATAAGATACTGGTGAATATTTTGTAACCAGTTCTCTCAAATAAATCCAATGTACAATAACTAGACTTTTTATTGACGAACTACATCCTGAAATCGTATTTCACGCATGTCTCTACAAATCATTATCAATCAGATAAAATTTCCAAAAGATTGTAAAAAAACCAGAGAAAGAATACGAAAACAAGGAAATACACTCTTTGTCCTGTACATTATAGTTGTTTTTCTAAAAAATATTACAAGTACTGCTACTTGTTTTCTTATTTCATATCTCATAAACCACTAAGAAATTTGATATGTTTGTAACACAGTTTTAAGGAAAAAATGTTTGTCGAAATTTTGATACAAAAGGATTCATTTTAACCAAAATGTCAAATAATAATACTATTGTTTACATTATTTTTTGTTCTCTTCGGTTCATAAATTCTAATTTACTTATTTGAATAAATAACATATACATATACCTAATATATTTGTTATTCTACCTTTTTTTATAAATGTAACACAAATGAGAAACAGTATTTACTGTTTACTGTCCCGCGAACATCAAAATCGATTTCTGAAATCCCGAAATTGTAATTTGTCTCGGGACTGAATTCAATAATAGCACTCTTTTATCTATGTGAATAATTGAGCACTTAGACCCCGGTTGATGCGTAATTTGACCTAACTTAATATGTATATGTAACCTGACAGGACGTGTAATTTAAACATCAGGCCGTACGTTTGGCATCACAGATCACAGCTCATAATAGTGAAAACCGGATAGAAAAATAACTCCCATTAGCAAATATGTAACGCTTCCCGTCGTAGATCCCGATGATGGCTGGCGCGACGAAACTGTCAAATCAGATGTCGTTCAGAATATTTTTTATATGTATTAAAATATATTCATTGGAAAGATATACATATAAAATCCATCCAGGTTCGAATCCCAGTGGCGCAACAACAATATTTGTCGGTAAAATTGATTTTATATGTATATCTTTCTAATTAACATATTTAGTTCATATTTACTATAAAATACCGTTAGCTGTGAGACCCCGAATCCACTGAATAAATCATTTTAAGAATATATTTGCGTTATTTGGTCGACTTGTATTGTGGTAGTATTTCTTTTATTACTAGTAGAAGCATAAACTTCGTGGCGAGCGCCCGAGCTGAGCGGTGCGTGTGGCGGACGCCAAGCGGCGCTCCGTCGCAAGTAGAGTATTGGCGAAGGAGATCGAGAAATGGAGGAGAATTTATCGAAACAAGGACTATGTAACGCTGTGAATACTAAAGATGAGGCCTCGATTCACCCGCGTGATGTATGGATCGTCTAGCTGGGATTCATGTGGAAATTACCGGCGAGCAGCCGTGGTAAACAAGTCAAGGTATTCCTATTTGGACCTGCTCAAGATGGCGTGCATTTGAAGGTCATCGATGGCGAGATGGAATGCTGGTCCGAGCGCATGGCATCCGGGAGACAACTGGGACCCACTACCAATGGATATGTCGAGCATCATGGAAACCGGAGTTCTTAAAAGTGTCTCCTCGTCAGTTGGGGAAGTGGCGAACTCTGGTAGAAAGAATTATTGTTTATAGAAGATTTGGAACCCTCTACGTGCTTACAATGTCGAATTTCTCATGTTTATAGTGATTAAAGTGTAAATAATGTGTAGTAAACCAGTGTTATTATTGTCTGAGACCTCCCCCACACATCTGAGATAGCATTCCGACACCAAACCTTATTGACCCACAGACTGAGTCTAGCTAGTGGCGTTGCGCTGGCATCCCATCCTCTGATGACAGCGCACGACGTAACATGGCCAACTGCGAGTTATTTTCGCAAAAACGTTATTAATTTAAAAATATCGTGATTCTGTGAGCACGGAGATTGAAGTGGTGATCAACGATAAGTACTAGTGGAATCATGATTGGTCTATTTGAAAATTTTTGATAATTTAAGAGAGTAAATAAATGTATATCCCTGAATTGGTATGTATCTTGAAGCTCTAATGTCAGTAGTAGTGATGAGTCCACACTGTACGAACTACTTCAATGAACTTTTTCTTTATACTCACGCTTCGCAGTTCGCAAATTATATTTCTCGCACCAGCGTAGTGCCGAATTTAAAGTGAGATACCCAAAACACACTGATCTGCTAGCTTTAGCTTCGGGCCTTTTATTATCTATCATCCTTTGTTCTTGGTTAATATAAACATTTTTTTGTTTTAAGGGAAGATTTTAGTCCCAACAGTTTTGATGGGTTCATTGAACCCGCTGGTTAGTCTAAACACGGACCTTTGTATCTCAAGTGGGCTTCCAAGTAATTGAGTTTGTTGACCTGACAAAATAAAAATAGAAACTAATACAACGATAATATGTAGGTATGAATTTAACTATTATAATAAATTGAATCTACTTTGATAAGTCGTAAAGTAAATAGGTAGTAATAGTAATATAAGTAATAGTATGAAGTAAGAAGTATATGAAGGACGGTAGCCGGAATATAACACGCACGTTTTAAATCGGGCTGACGCTTCAATAGTTCAATACTTCACGCCATATTCACACACACTAGAAAATAACTTAATTGCCTGCAACGAAGCTCTTACTCAACAACGCACATAATTAACTGCGAACTGTGTATATATAGAGATGAAAGAGTTTTCCGCTCACTTCATATAGTTCATTGAAGTGTGTACTTCGCGAAGTATTACTACACACTTCGCTTTTCGCATCGCACTTCACACTTTTTTTTCTACACTTCTCTAAAGAGCATATGCACGTTCACCAACTTGAAGCGCTCAAAATGAACCCTTCATTCCGAAGTATGTTGGTACAAGTCGCAATCGCTTCGCACTTCATATAATACAATGAAGTGTGGTTAAATCGTTATTTAAACCGCTATTGAACTATACTTCAATGAAGTTCAATGAACTACATGAAGTGAGCGGCAAACTCTTTCATCTCTATACGTACATAGTTTGTAGTTAATTGTAAACGTTACTGAGTGAGAGTTTCGTTACAGGCGACTAAGTTATTTGCTAGTGTGTGAAAATATGGTGTGAAGTATTGAACCATTGAATCGTCAGCACGATTTAAAACGTGCGAACTACGCAGTATAAAGAACTAGTTCATTGAAGTACTTCGTACAGTGTGGACCCATCTCTAAATATTAATTACGCTTTCCCATCTTTTATCTATGACTATATATTGTATACGGACTATAATGATAGTGTCATTGTGACTGTGAAGTACTTGATTAAACTACCAGATCTGTAAGGTGCAAGCAGGGGCAAGTTAGTTAAGATTACTTAAATGTTTTATCTTTAATATATTCAATAACAGTACGTAAATATATATTCAATTTGAAATGAAGTATACATTGTCTTTATTACGAGTAAAAAAAAACATACATTATCGAAAATAGGCGTTCATTTTTTCCTCTATTATTACTGTGTAGATAGTACTTAATATTTGTATATCTTATATGTATACAATAATATACAGAGGTCCTTTTTTGCATTTTGCATTGAGACTAGGGTTTCTGACCCGGGAATACATGGGGTTTTTGATGTATCCAGTCCCGGGAATTCTTATGTCGAGTCCCGGGATTCGTAATAATTTTTGAAGAGTGTAAATAAAATAATTTCGTCCAAATTTTGTGTCTTACGAACGCAGTTAAAAATAAATGTTTGGGTCAAAACAAAAAAAGCATACTTTTCGAATGGGTTCTAGAAAACAACAACAATGGGTTCAGGAAACAATAAATCATTTAGTCGCAAAATACAGAGTTACAAATTCTTTGAATTTGCTATTTGCATTGACGACTGTCGGTGAAGTGCAATAAAAATACGAGTACATACATGAATGAGTGCTTCGCTGAAACAAAATGTTATTTTTTTTATCGAATTATGCCCTGGCTTGTAACGGTTTCGAAATCATTCGATAATAGGAATTCTTAGCCGTCATACTGTCGTAGCACAAACTTGTTAGTTCATCAAACGAACATTGTGTTTCCTTTATAAGTATTTTTTATTTTATTCTTAAATTATTTTATTTTATTTTTGAGCTAAATATGGAAAATTAGTCGCAAGTTTGGAAGCATTTCATAAAATGCAAGAATAAAGAAACTGCACAGTGCCAAATATATTACATAAATATATACAATATATTTCATTCAAATTAACTTTTTTAAATGATTTTTTAAAGACTTTATAATATCTGTATTTTGATTTAGAAATAGTATTTTTTTGTCAATGCATGTTTAATTTGTAATAATAATTTAATTGAAATGAAATTACGATGTTTATAAAAAACAAACATAAAATCTTTTATTTAAAAAAAATATATATTAACATATCACGATACCCGGGATCCCGGAAATAATCCAGAGCTGCGAATTGAGTCTCGAGAATGAAAAAAGTGCAAGAATAGAGAAACTCTAATTGGGACCCAATTTTTATAGTTACGCCAACGCAATAAATACACAAAGAGCCTTTCCATTTTCTACTGGAACCCTCTGAGTACAAACAAATAAATATATTTTAAAAATACCCAAACTTGCACCCATCCTCGCAATTTTCTCGGCCAGCCCTGATCCTAAACATAGATTTAATCTAAACAGTACACACCTCAATATCGGGCAGCTCCCTGCTGACTTGCAAAGTAGCCATTTTGATAACAAATCAATTCAGCACTTGTTGATAATAACAAAAACACGAAAGTACAACCGTACAACTACATCAACTACTTTCTTTAAAAGTTCTTGGAGTACCTTATTATAATATTAACAAATTAAATTGCACTGTTTAAAGCCGTGTAAAAGGATTCAAAGATGACATATATTTTTTTCAACCAAGTCAATATTTTTGCATTATTTGAAGATAATGTTATTTGGAAAATTCACTCGTTTCGATGAATTCGACGGCGCAGTGGAGCTGCTCACTGACAACTGCGCACTGGCGCACTGAACGACTGAACTAAAACCTGAACAGTCTGAACACTGAAAGACCGTAGACTAGTTCTGCGAACTCTGTTTAGATCACTCGTTGATCATTACGTAATATGTAATCATTACTTCCAAAGACTCTAAAACTTTTGAGTCGTGAAAATTATGTTATTTATTGATTAAACTCAATTATTTTGTGTTGAATAGTAACATGCGGTATTGCAGGGCTCGAGGAATTTATCTTGCCCGACACTTTGCAGGTTTCTAATCAGTAGTGGAGAAGTGGCATAAATATGCCACTTTTTTTCAATTGACGATAACTCTTTTGTATATTAATATTTTCAAAAACAGTAAAATCATTTACCTCTGCTTAAGATATATTGAAATTGTAATGTTTCTTAGATTTCGTCGTTGTAGAGTAGTATTGAAACGACTAGCTACTGGAATGAAACGGCCAGGGTAAGAATTTATTTTTAAAACACATTAGCATACATAAAACTCAAATTTTAATAACACAAATATTGATCGAATCTCTAAATATTCGATCAATATTCGTACCTCCAAAGGTACGTACACAGAATGTAACAAGGAAATGTGTCTAATCTGAACCATGTCAGAGATATAATCATTTTGAAAAAATCCTATTTCTACTATTATTTCGGTTAATTGAAACATTTTGTTGTTTCTAAACTATATATTGAATACAAAAAATTGAAGGTCGTCGAATTTTATTATTAGATCTTTTTTTTTAAATGATCTAGTACCTGAAGCAATGATATAGATTAATAATGGATAAATTTCTCTAACATTTATTTCGAAGTATGTAGACTTAAAGTTTAGCATGATTTTGTAAAAATTTCAAACAATAATATTTTTCGTAACTGTGCAGAATTTACACATATACCTTAAATATTTTTGACTCGTAATTAAGTCAGGTATCCACCCATAAAATATTGTGGACTAGGTTTGTTACACTCGTATATTATAAAACTTTTACTTTTACGAATAAAAATAAACAAAATATAAATTTGTTCAACCCTTATTTACGCATGATTCATTCAAGTGTCATTTAATTGTTTTCAAAATATTGTTTCTGGCTTACAGCGTATTTTGTAATACTCGTTTAACTATTTTGTAATTATTCGTTGTTTTATTGGTTTGGTTACGTGTCTTGTGTCTTCTTCCCGTGTTTACCTTACATTCATCTTCAGAAATGTCATATGAGAAATCGCTGGTCACGCAGCGATATTTTTGACGTAAGTCATCAGTGATGATATAAATCATCGCTATTCATATCTTCGATTCAGTTTCACTGCGGATAAAACGACGTTTATTTGCAAAATGACTTTCTTTAGAAGCTTACATCAATATAAACATTCTTTAAGTAATTAATACACTAACAAGTACAATAAATATTACATTTTATTTATATGCAAGCTGTTAGCCGCTTCCTACCTCGCCAGGTACATATAAAGTATCTGTTCTGAGATAGGTAGCCATTAGGTTCCATTAGCGATTTATTACTGTTTTTAATATTCCTGAAAACTGATATATGCATAAGTAGGAAGTAACGTAGGACTAATTTAGATTAGTCATCGAATGTCTTCTCTTTTTTTTAACTTTTATCTTTTGTGAATGATGAACCAGTGGTCAAACTACCTGAAGATTTTATTTCTATATTATATATTATTATAGAGGAAAATATTTCTCGAAGTGGATGGTTGCGAGTCTCATGTCTGTGTAGAAGTTTTTTTTATTTTTTAATTACTTACTACGACGACTGCTCCCTGGAGTCATTGATTGCAGACAGATTGGTCCATAGAATCGGCGATCCTCCCTCCCTCAAGAAAGCAAAAAACGTATTTTACATACCCTAAACTAGTGTTATTCAGTTTTGGACCTGTCCCTCTGCCCAGCTCCAATGGCACACTAAGCATCGACATAATAATAATCAGATATGACGCTCCATATAAACAAAATTTGTCAATCCAATCGCAGTTCGCGACAATTCAGCGGTAAAGTGCGGACAGAAAATAGAAAAAAATGGTTTATCGTTAATTAAAAAATTATAAGAACCGAATTAAAGTGATACAAATGACTGCAAGAATTGCTACATTTAATACCGAATACACACTTGGACGAGTTATTAGACAATGATAACAGAAATTTACAAATGTTAATGTAGTATTTATTTTAGACTAGTGTTTATGCATAACAAGCATTGATAATTAACTAATTATTTTTGAAATAACAATTAGTAATATTTTCGAAAAAAACTTTGACAGCCGCTACATATTTGACAAACTGGTATCTGAAGGCCAATGAATGATAAAATTGAATAACTAACATTGTTCAAATATTGCTATATGAACACTTACTTGGTTTTACTAGTGATGGGACAATTGATCGGAATCGGGAATCGTAAATATCGGAACTTTTTTAGGTATCGGATTCGACATCGGAATCGTAAAATTTTTAACCTAATTTCTGATTCCGAAAACGATTCTTTGGTACTTTCGTTGCCCACAAATTATTTTGACAACTAAATTGTTGCTAGTGCGAAAAAAGATCGACGGCGAGCGTGGTTTATGGTGCCGATGTTATTCTACGGTTCGCGCAATTCAAATTTTGAGCAAACCGCTTGGCAACCAATCTTCCATTTATGTTTCTAATTCGAGTTAACTTGGGTTGAGGAGCCGAGGTTGGTCAAGGGAGTGAGGAATCTTGAAATTATTAAAGGAAATAATTACATAAGATAATGAACTTATTTTAACATTGTAGGAATCGAAATCGGGAATCGTATCGAAATCGGAAATTGTACCTATCGAAATCGGTAAAAATTTTGGAATCGTCCCATCACTAGTTTCTACACTAAGAATTCTGGGAGAATTTAATTTAATTTAATACACAAATACAAAATTCAATTTGCAAGACATTTATATTAAAAGTATTATACAGAGTGTAACAGACCTAGTCCACAATATTTTATGGGTGGATACCTGACTAAATTATAAGCTGAAAATGTTAATAAACTTAACATCTACATAATTGGTTAAATGTACTCCTACGTCCACCAAGGACCATGTTTTTAATGGCTGTACGTACAGGAAACAAGAAATGTAGACTAGGGTGGTTCACCGATTTCCGCTTCTCTCAACTGATGATGATGATGATGATGAGTATGAAGTCGAAAGAAATGAAATACGAAAGACATTCAATATAGATACACTCGACAACACAATCGAGAATGGCGTTCGCGCCTGCAGAATACCCTGTTTTATTTCAGTTACATACAATACATACATGATTATACCTTTAAATTACTGACACGTGTCTTATTATATCAATTAATTGGCGCCTCCTCGGCGAGTAATTCTATGTAATACGTAGGATCCAGGTCAGACTGATGATTTGTTTTCACAGATGCTACAAACTAAGAATTTGTTAATCAAATTTGTGGTATTCAATATTTTGGTTCGAAAGTTTGCAAATCAAATGTTTGTAAATCGGAACATTTCAGTAATCAAGTTCGCAACATCAATAAAGACATGTATCTTTTCTTCAGGGGCACTGAGACTCATTTGACTGTCTCTGATTACAATGTCATTACAATATTATCATTCTAAGAACATAACAGAAACAAAGGATTTATTACAATACTAAATACTCTGTACAACAAAATAGTAATAATTAATGTCAGTGTGGCAAGTGTTCTTACAAGATATTATGAAAATAAGGTCAATTGATTACAAATTGTATGGCTTTAAAAATAAACAACTGATTTGAAGATAATTGTGGATTCAACTGTTATTACATGGAACCATTACTTATCTATGTAAAGCTTTGTAGCTGATAATTTATTACATAATTTGGCTTTTTATCTACGCACATTAAACCTTCAAAATTAAATATTATATTTTATCTCATTTTAAAAGACAACATGCATAATAAGGAATGAGTGAAAAGAATGAATAAATTAAAAGCAATGTTTCCTCTGAGTGATGCGGGTGTGTGCGCGTATATAGATTTGCCATCATAGCGCGCCCAAAAATATATAGTGCGCACACCATTTTCAATAAGACTTTGTATCCATATTGGAGTATGTTGATTATCCTATATAGGATTACCAACATTTTGGACATTAAACTCCTTTCTGAAGTAACACAGCCATGATAATCTATTTCTTTCTAAAATACTTTGTTTAAACCACTATTTATTGATTATTCTACGTTTCGATGCCAATGGTATCTTTTTCAGGAAACAATGTATGCTGAAATTATGAAATCTATGCTTGTATTTTTTAATTTCAGTATACATTGTTTCCTGAAGAAGATACCATAGGTATCGAAGCATGTAGAATAATCAATAAATAGTGGTTTAAACAAAGTATTTTATCTAATTATTAATATAAAATGAGGCCACAAAGTAATTTTCCAAATATTGAAGAAGTAATCTATTTCTAGTTACGCCTCTGCTGCATTTTATCTTCCCCTGCGTAATTAATTGTAAAAGATCATATTTTTCATTGCGTAGAATGTGTCCGAAGTATGCAGCTTTCCCTGATAGCTGTTATTAGTTATCTTGACTTATTTAAGTGTCTAAATACAACTTCATAAATAATGTGGTCAACCCAGGCCCTACCAGTAGCCTTATTCTGGTAAGGTAATGTTTTTCTTATTTTCTCCCCCAGCACACAAACAATAGCAATTGGTCCTTAAAAATGCACAAAAGATTATTTATATACACACCGTGATCCAAACTTAGAGGGAACATTGATTAAGAGTGAATTTTGAGGAGGGTAACAATCCAATGTTGATGGCACTAAATAGAGGCCCTTGTTAGAGAAATTGTGTTCCTATAGATACCTTCCAACCTTCCTATAGCTACTTGGTTTTATCTACTCGTCCATCAATGCGGGAATCAGTGTTAATTTGGTCGCCGTACAGTAAACATTACATTCTGCACCTTTTTCGAATATGCACCGGTCATCTACCTACATTGCGAGATACTTTGCAAAGTGGCCGATTGTACCTTCTACAACTATGAGCGTCTTAAAAGTGACTCCCAGCATCCGTCGAAGGATCCTTCAATTGCTGAACGTAGAGAGGCAGGAACACAAAAAAATCAGTGGTAGTTTTAAAGTAGTGTGTTATCCTGTTTCTTTCCTCCATATTTTCCTTCATACAGTCCACTGCGCAGGAATAACACACTAATAGTAGACCATTTGCCTTAGGTTCCTCTCCAATGTTTTAAACATCTCATTCCATTATCAGTAACAGATTATCATCATCATAAATAGAAGTACTATTTGGTAGAATATTGATTTTGGAAGCTCCAATACTCATTTTAAGAAAAATAGGTCTCCAAACCTTTTTAACCTTTCCCTTACGGTGCTAAAATAAAAATGCGCATTCCAATTCCGTAAACTCAGTGTACATGTAGACTTTTCAATTTTTTAATCAGATAAATATGAATATTTTACATTTATTACTTATATTAATCTTTCAAATAATATTTGTAATATACACTTGAACTTGGTTACAACGAGCTCGGGTATAGCGAGTTCACGGCTATAGTACGCAAAAACTCTTCGATATTTTAGTTTACACAAGTTTTCATATAAAAGTGAACTGTTATAAAGAGCTTGCTTCTCAGTTATACCGAACAAATAATGATAATACCGAATGAATAATACATATACATACGCGCTTCATCATTACTGACGGTAGCTGTGAGCTAGAAATTAGATGACACATAGGTATAGTGAAAAGTTCTGTGTCGGACTTGACCAAACATGGAAAGACTGCAGTATTTCCAAGACAACGAAAGTCAGGCTTGTAGTCTATGGTGCATTCTATATTTTTATATGGTTTGCAATCATGGACCCTGAAAGCAGAGGAGAGAAGACGGATTAATGCCTTTGAGATGTGGTGCTGGAAACACATGTTGCGCATACCATGGACGGCGAGAAACACAAATGTCTCCATTCTGTAGGAACTGAACATCAAAGACAGACTCTTAACCATTTGCCTGAAACGAATCCTTCAATTTTTTGGGCATCTTGCGAGAAGGGAAGATACTTGTTGTGGTGGGCCACGTCGAAGAATGAAGAGGAAGAGAAATATCGAGAAAGTGACATCCCTAACATCTGCAGAATGCCAAGAAAAGTGGAGCAGCACAGTCAAGAGGAAGGGAGTTCATAAGTCATGAGGGACTGACGTGGATGAAATATAAATGTATAAAAAAATTGCTATTTCATTGAATCTGTCATATTCGTCTCATTCTTACGCCTGAAAAATGTGTCTACTTACCTCCCACCACTTGCAGTTAAGATTTTTCCACATGGACAGCATAATGGTGACAATTGCTTCTAGTACCTGATCTAATTTTATTATGTTTGGAATAAGAATGTCGTGCACTGTGTAAAAATGGTAAATAATATCTATTATTGTCTTAAGGGGCCCCTTATCCATTAACTATTAGTCTCATTTTGAAAAGAGTCTGTAATTCACGTAGAATTTCTTAAATTTCAAACTGGAAAAATGAAAGTACCCGTCTTTTACGAGTGTTAATAAAATGTTGGGTGCTTTTTGGTTCTGATTTTGGTAATATAGTGAAACCTCTATCTATCATTTTTTAAGGGATCTATTAAAGTAAACTATGAATGCGGGAATATAGAAAAAAGTTACATTTTTCATACTTAAATGTTTAATACATATTCTAAAAAAGATACATATTTCACATGTTAATGAATGTGTTTAAATAAAAATAAAATTAGAAAGCTGCGCAGAAACCAAATATAATTAATTAAATTTTGTATTGTATAATGACAAGCGGCAGTCAGTAGCAGTATTATCTCTCTCTCTCTCTCTCCGAATGTTTCGTTCATTGTATACGAGTACCGTTAATCGAAACCAAGTACAGTAGAATCGCGATATAACGAAACCCGATATAGCGAAAAATGATGTATATCGAAAAAAAATCGAAATTTAGTCCCTAAAACCAATTTTTCATACAAAAATGCATTTATATAACGAAATCCCGTTAATATTTATAACAAAATCATTTTTGTCCCGTACGAAAAAATGCCAATACATTTACGTAAATTTATAACGAAATAAAAAAATGTTAAAAGATGAAAATATTATTTGGCACTTACAAAGCCGCGCCGATACATCTGCCGTATGCGAACGGTTTTATGGCCTTTACGGCGGTGCGCGGCGGTCGGCCGACAAGGTAGTAAAACAATTCAAACTTCTTCTTGGGTTCATAGCAGGCATAAAACCATTTGACATAATTCTTGCGGCGTTCTCTGACACGTTTTACGTACGCATACGCCTCTAATATGATTGCAACCCAGACCCAAGCAGCTGTAAAATACAAAAATTAACAGGAACCCCCCGAAAGTTGCAGAATGTACTTATTGGAAATGTCAGTCTCAGTGTAACGTCTGTAGAGTTAAGTTTGTTCAGCTTTTAACGCGATTATTGCATGACCGAACTGAATATTTACATAAATTCATTTTCGTTTGACAATTGTTTTCGTGTGAACTCGTCAATAATATAAATAATTCGTTAAAATATTTTATGAACTATTTTTGTACGGTATTTTGTATTTCTATTAACTATTGTTTTCGTGTATTTTAAGTGTACAATGTTAACGATAAATTTTAAGTGAACAATTTTAACGATTATAAATATATTTTTAAGTGAACAATTTTAACGATTATAAATATATTTTGAAGTGGTTGCCGCCGTTACCGGTAAATACCTTCGTAATTTATATACGACTCATTTTATAAAAATGCCGCGATTCAACTGTAAGATTGTTATTTTTGAATTATTTTGTATGTTTCATGCCCAAAACTATGTTTGAAGCGGCTCTACATTTAAACACAATTAAAATATTGTTTTGTGTTTGCAATATTCTGGAATTTACAAAAATATCTTCCAATTGGTGTTGAATAGATTCTGTTCTTAATTTAATTCCTTTGATTATCCATTTGCTTATCTGTTTTAATAACATATTTTAACGTTTTAATAACTACATTTTTATAATTTAATTATAATTTAAAATTTAATATCCATTTGCTTATCTGTTTTAATAACATATTTTAATGTTTTAATAACTAAAAATATGTAGGTATTCAGTTCCCTGTGGCCTTTTTCCTCCTTTGTTTGCAGAATTTGCGATCTTTTTTGAAGCCGCGCAACATTTTTTTGCGACGGCGCGTAACATATAGTAGGTTTTTTATTTTTTTCGTTATATGTGGGAATTCGTTATTACGAATTTTTATTTTTTGGTCCCTTGGATTTCGTTATATCGCGGTTTTACTGTATTTAGCTATGAAGAAGCTTTGAGTAATTTAAACGATTAATACAGTAAAATGATGCATAGAGGAATGATCCGTGCAATCTATTTTTGGGTGTTTTGTATGAAATTAATTCGGGACTGGAAGGAATAAAGAATACATGTGGAAAAACGATTATTCGAGGAACGATCGATTAAGATTTCACTGTAATAATTTTTTTTAAATGTACTTATATTGCTTACAGACGGCATAACTGCCAACAAAATTCTTCTCCATCGATTCCTGTCTAATATAGTTGCTCGCTGGGTAATTTCCCTATGTTAGTCCGCTATGGTACCGTCCCACCGCATCATTTTATTGTACAAGTGACACGATGATTACAATTGTTCAAATGTTCCAGAGATCGTTTTGCAATCATCCCAAATAAATACATGGATCATTAAATAAAAACAAGTCTTATCACATTTTTTACACAAATTTATTTAATATTCGTTATAATATAAATTTATTTGACATGTGAATAATAAACAATATTATAATATAAAGCCTATGTTAAAGTTATTCATTTTGTCATTACAAACAATATCTAACAACAAGGCATTCGATGATTCAAATAGATTGTATTTTTTTTTATCTATAAGAGTATAAATTTTAATTGTTAAGTTACGGTTCACACTTATTTCCTTATGAAACCTGATATAGTATTTATTATATTTATTTAAAACATTTAAAATCGCCCACTGAAGTCTTATGTTTAATTAAAGTTAATAATGAATCATCAAATGCCACACCGCGGATAGAGTTGCGTAATATAATGCGTAATGTAACAATAATCTTTATTCACATATATTTTGTCAAATATATCAGCAATCGCTCGATCCTCCAAAATTATAACGTGAAGATAAAAATAATCCGAAAAAGATTATTTCTACAAAATCACTGGAAGCATTTTCTATAAATATATTTTGGATTAATTAAATATCAAAATTAATTCAATACCTTTTTGTGTTAGCCATTATCAACTTACTTTAAAAGACGCCTACCAGACATGCGGCTCATCAATACTCAAAAACTATAGATATATACGTAAATAAAATATATCTATTGTTTTAATGTATTTTTTGAAATGTGTCATAAAATTTTGAAACAAGTTGTTTCAAAACATTACATTACTACTTCAAAGGCCATAATTGTTTATACATTTCAAAAAAGTTTAAAATAAAAAAATATTTCAACTGTCACATTCATCCTTTTTTTTTCCACAGTAATGTAACGTTGTTATTAAGAAATTATATTTATGAGAACCTCAATTTTTTTTAATATACATTCCTTAATGACATTTAAAAAAGGTTGTATCTCATATTATTGAATGAAACACATATTATAACATTATAAAAATAAAGAAAGAGAAAATATTTAACGTTAATAAAATTATATGAAAATATAAGTATATTTTAAATATATATTTGATTTTATTGGAAGATTGAAAAGTGTATCAAATTTTTTTTTGAAAAGTTAAAAGATATGGCATTAATTTTAGTGGTGGATTTTAATTGAATAAAATTAATATAATTCTTCTAATCTGTTAGAATTAATTGTTAAGAAGATAATTTTGTTTTTATTTTTTAATAGAGGGCAATAAATTTTCTGATTATTTTGCAAAAAACCAATTTATTTTATAATACATTTATTTTGTAATTATAACGCTTACCATCATATCAAAACATTCAGATTGCAAATTTTGTTTTAAAAACTACAATCTAATAAGAAATACTTGAGAATTGTCTCAAAGGATATGTTTATATATTTACTCTACAAAGTAACAATAGCCATTAGCGTTTTAGCATTTATATATCCACGAAGTGTACGTAAAAACCCAAATATCTATTAACTTCGTGTGTATTATATATGTGAATGTTACACAAATGACTTGATGATGAAAATTGCAGTTGGCTTATAAATTCCCTCATATTTTAACAAATGTAAAAATAAAATATAAATTTTGATTGCACGTTAGTTATTAAACCAAAAGATTTCATGATTTGAAAATGATTTTCAAAAAGACAAAATAACACACTTTATTATGAACCCATAAGTAAAAAAAAGAATTGTCAGCAGGTCGATCGTGAATCTGTCGCGCTCGACTAAATAAGTCTACACGCCATTCAAGTTCCCGAAGTAACATAACTAAATCACGGATTGTATTATTAAGCGCACATATTAATTGTGTTGTTTTCTTGATGTAACTGAAAAGCAGAAATTAAAATACCACTATTTAGATCATAATCGCCCTGCTGTAGAATTATTTTAAGACAGTTATAAAATGTAGACCAATATTTAAAACAAAAGTATCCTAAATGCCAAGTTATTAATTTTAATTAAATTAAATATTTCTGCGTATTAATTGATGTAATAAAAAGGCCTTCAATGTCTTTTGTATCAATAATTGACTTCATAATGTGCGCATTTAATGTTATGTAAAATTCTCAATTAGTTTTAACCCAAAAATAATATACTTATATGGTGTATGCAGAAACTCACAATACTGAACTAAAGGAAATTAATGGAAATATTTTCTGCACATTCCTGTAAATTAAGTGTGGATCGTACCAATATATGTAGTGATAAATTAAATTACTGAATATAAATTTTTAAAGCACTCCTTGCGTTAGAAATTAAAGCGTGCACGTCCCATGCATTCTTCAACCTCTGAGCGAGTGATTATTTTATTTCAAGAAGTAATTTAAGATCTATTTGATGGCAATGTAATGTACATGTTAAATTCGTGGCAAAATTTTAATATTCGGGAATAAAAGACACTGATGAAACATGTACGGCAGAACTTAGCGGCTTCGAAGGTTAAAATCATATCCAGCTTATTAAAATATCATGTATTTAAAATATATTTTCAGTTGGTTAAATGGTGTATTTTTCAACAAGTAAAAAAAATGTAATCACATATGAAGGAAGAATAAAAACAATTAGGGCCGGTCATGTGATAGTAACTTTTTACTACACTTAAGAAAGTTACTAAAGTAAAATATTTTGCAAAAACGGGTTGTTTGATCGTTGGTAAAAAAATATTTACTTCTCGAAAGTATATCCCGTAGTAAACTGATTTTATTATAATATTCGATAATGTGAATCGATGGTTAAATATGGCGGACTTTTCATAGCCGTATCAAAAGTCATCATCTGTCACTGTCACTTTGAAAGTTGCAGTGTACGACAATTAATCATTCAATATCTCACTATTTTAATGATGAGAGTTTGTCTGATGATGATCTCGAATGCAGCGGTGATTAGAGCACATTCCATGACTATTCGCCTCGCCACACTGAGAGGTAAGATTGTCTTTGACCATCTTTGACAGTAGTAAATTTGATTTGATTTTTACTACGGGCGTTAGTAAAAGGTTGCTACTGATCACACTACCGGCCCTTCAAGTATATATTTTAGTTTTTAAATGGAGTGGACATTCATTACATGGTATTACCATATCCAGACACTGTATACAGTCTAAATATATTCAAGAATATGGACACCCAAGAAATTAAATTAATATTATTAAGGATAAAATAATAATATCTGAATGACGATCAGGTAAGAGATTAGTAATTGAATCAATTGAATTCTACATGCGAGGCCCTCATTGCAAACAAACACTTAAGCAATATTTTTGTTATCTAGACAGTTAGATTATATCATTATTATATGTTATTTTCATAGCAACATACTCACTAGAAATTAAATGTTGGAAAGGCCGTTTTTAAAGAAATATAGATACATTGAATAATTGTTCTTCAATTCAGAATTTACATATAAAAAATGTCCAACAATGTACTGCCTCTTTACTCTTTACAATTTTTATAATTGAATAGTGAATCGATAACCACAAATAACACCACTAAAATTATCCAAAATTATTTATTATTAACTGTAAAAAAGAAGAAAAAAAAGGCACAATAAATGTGGTATAATTATAATTCAACAGGAAAATATTCATTTTTCATTGAATAATCGCAAGATGTTTAAAAATAACCGAAGCAGTAGCGTAGAGTTATTGTAAGAAGTGAATTAAGACAAGAAATGTGTACGAGTTTTCTCTGTACAGCTATGAGCTATAAAAAACGTTTTCACCGATAAGCTACAATAGTATATAAAAAAATATTTATTGTTACGACGAATCATTAAGCAAGATGATAAACTTAAAAATACACTATATTCACATTATATTTTCAATTTATTACCAAATTAATTATATCTTCAATTGTTTTAATGTAATGTTAAATAAAAAAATACTATGATAATGGAACAATTATATAACAAGAGATCGTGAAGTAACCTCGTAACAATGATCAGCGTCGCTCACACAAATTAACAAATTTAAATTGTGTGAAATAATTTTCTAAATCATCTGCGTTAAATTGTATTAAATTGACGACAAAGGCTTCGGCAAATAAAGGGTGAAAGAAAGCACGATAATTATTTGAAAGAACAGCCCTTATTTTTACATAAACCACATCATTATTAGTGAGGCGAAATGTGAACTGACAGGCCCTGATAACCGGAACCACGAGGCACCTCAGAATTGCACAATTTTTTAAACTAGAAAGTGCCGGCAATTTTGTGAGGTTGCGTGCTTCCGGGACCCTTTGAGAGCTTGAACACAATATTATCATTATTGACATGGCAAGTTGAAATTGAATACATTTAAGGTACAACTTATACAATACGAGACATTCAGTCTATTTTGCATCAAAAAACAATGTGGAAATCAATTCAGGAAATGTTGAATCAATTGATCGGAATATAATAGAACAACTGTTCTTACAGAATGTTTTTGGGTAATGTCTCATCTTGGTAACATAATAATTTCGTGGGTGGTTTGAAGTCATCACGCAAGCCAAAATATACTTTTTAATAACGCATCACAATTTTTGTAAATTAATGAAAAAAAAAAGAAGATATTTATTACATATAAATATAAAACAGACCAGAATGCGTCTTATTAACATGATAAAAAATTAACTCAAACATAAAATAGATCGGTTGATGCGATGAAAATATCCACACTCTAGAACGGAACATGTCATGTCGAGTAGTTTATATTGATGATGTGTTGTGTAATTATGTAACTTTAAAAATATTCAATGTTCAATATAAACATCGGACTTTGAAGATGAAGCGATAGTGTCGGTTTCATGCTCGCATCCAAGCCCGCGCATGCTCGCATACACGCACGCACACAGCGCTTCCGGGACATACTTGGGGCATTGCGTGTTGAGTAGCAAATGTTGTATCCAAAATGGTTTCTTGATAAAAAATTCTTGTTTTAAACCACTGCGGAGGCTTTAGAAATTGAAGGGCTGAAAAGAATAAAACATGATTAAATATTGTGAAATCGTTGGCACGAAACTGTGATTATAAGATTCATATTTGATTGTAATTCAGCGAGCAATCACCGATATACTAGAAACTAAACCTCTAATCTCAGTTACCAACCGAATACCAATCACACAATTATAGTCACAATAACAGTTTAGCTTGTCACTATTAATCAGTCTAAATCCAATCGTCCTACAAAATAACCAAAAACGGATCTCACTCCGATCTCCACACAAGTAACACGCATAATGTTGCACCAGGTACACGATACTTGGACTCTGCCAATGCTGTTCAGTGCCGTTTAAAGCCGGCCTCGAATAAATCAATAGTCAGGTGTAACATTACGTAAAAAAAAAAAAAAAAAAAAAAAAACTCTACAACAATGTACAATGTAACAGGACACAGGACAGTTGTGATTTATTTTAAGTATTTATAAAACTATGTATGTATGTTATTTCATTATATCCTAATAAAATATTTAAAAAAAAAATCATATTAAATCACATAAAACGAAAATGTCACACTGTGGTTGAAGGCAACGGAATCAGACATCCGCAAAAGGCCTGGCATATCAATTTGACATGATATTGGAGAACACACCTGTTGGAACAATCAATGACCTTGCATGAGACGACGTATAAAAATGAAAGAGGTAAGAGTGATATGTCAAGAGTGTGGCCTACCCCCATAATTAATTAGTCTGCATAAATACAACCCGGCAGATGTCAGCATCGTACAATGACAGCTGTTTTATGTGGGGCTAAATATGCATACTTCAAATTATTATCACCTTCAGTGATTTAACATATTGTCACATTAGAATTTAATCCCTCAAAGTAATTTTTATAACTCGTCACATTTACATAACGTAAATACTGATTTGTACCCATTTTGTTCATTCGGTACTGCCGCACGCGGCCACTCGGCTTGCATATCCCCATTTGTACACGATCATGGGAATAAAGGTAAGAATAATATCTTATGGATACTAGTGCATCATCTGTAGATTATTGTAGTATCTAATTTGCATTGTACTCTCTTCCTATGCAGAAATGTCGATTTTCTTTTTCCGGCCCCGGGCTAAGGGCACCCAGTTTTAATTTGAGTCGGCGTCACGGGTACCTGGGATGTACGATGGAAGGCAGTCTACATTTGGGATGGAGAAATCTTCGGCACATCAGCGATATAGGGTGTGCGCAGTAGTTACGTTGCACGGGTTTCGAGATTATGTGACTATCATTTTAATTTAGTTGTAACATCAAGAGAGAAACATTTTTTTTTCAACAAATCAAAAAAAATTGAGTGAATACGAATAGTATTGTCATATTTATGTTTAAATATCACCTGTGTATGTGTGTGTGTTATGTGTACTGTTCACCGGGAAGGAAGAAAGGAATGAAATTTTCTTTCATTTATTTCTGATATTTTAAAATTTAAAAAAAAAAAAAAATTAAAAATTTACAGGTATTGAATAAAATATGTAAACATTGGTAATGTTTGGTCACACATTTCTGAGATTACCCTGAGAGAAACTCATGTAAAAAAAGAGACACTACCCTAAATTATTCAAAAGATGGCTGTCAAACTCGTTTTGTGCAAAAAAAAGTTTTTCCAATTACATTGACAATATTAAATTTAAATTGAAAAGCAACCCCTCACTGAACACTGAATTGATTCTGGGGAAAATATTATTGAGTGATATTGACCTGACACGGAATAGTTGAATAATGTAATTGAACACAGGGTGTCTTGAGAAAAATGATAATAAGTTTTACAAAAAATAAATTGAAATTTTAAAAATTCTTTTCACGACTCATGAATAATTTAATTAAATAATAAATTCAATCTGTATTGAAGTTATGATTCATGGAAAAATAATTTTCCTCCCGTGAAAAAATTGAATCTGACGACATTAACACGGCTGATGTAGTTCAGCTGAGACAGCATGCTACCAGCAATAGAAAGGTATCCCAGGGGCAACTGTTTTTTTTTTTCAAAGAAAGATATCTGATTTGTCATATTTACTTTGATTTAAATAATTTAATTAATATAGTACAATAGTTTATTTTTATCATGCCACAATGAGTAAGCTCGCATAGCATGAAAAATATAACTGTTAATACAGTGTTTTGATTATAGTTAAATTTGTATTTGTCAAAAATGACAGATTTTATTTTTAGAGCTACTAATGTGATATAAACCTCCAATGGTTAAATATTGTAAGAACGATTTTACGATTGGAGGTTTAGGTTGCAGTGTGCCAGTGATTTCTCGCCTCGGTTTTCGAAATTCCAATAATTAGAACTAGAATTTAAGTGTTGATGGCGTCAGAAATAGAGGACGTGCGCGGAAGACTTGGCACAACCAAGTAAACCAGATACTGGAAGACGATCATATTAGAAACCTCAATAATCAACGAGCTTGTATGAGAAGATGAATGTGTATGAGGCAAGAATTGTGTGTCAAGTCAGAAGAGTGTGGCATTCTATCGTGATGATAAGTTAATTATAACAAGTACTAATAGATGGCTCAATGTAACTGCATCTTGCATGATTCATTCCTCATTAGGGTTCGGTTCTCTGCCAGGGAGATATTCAGTATGATTTTATTTATTTAACTGAATTAACTAATTTTTTAACCATAAAAACATTATATTCAGGGTTAGTGTGATACACATGTTAATGAATTTAAAAAAAAATTATATTATTACATAACTATAATCTGATTATAGCCGTGGTAAAGCTGCACGAGAATGTGTCAATTTCGTGGGGAATTTTTATTCTCAAAAATAATTATTTGTTAAGTACCTTAAATACCAGACTACCAACAAAAAGTACGCATGTGAAAGATTAATTCAGTCAATTGTACGATCGCGTTGAAACCGTATAACATTGTTATACCTTGTTACGATTTCATTTGCAAACTGGATCACAATTGACCATTCATTCTACATTCAATACGTATGTCATAAACTGCCAATTGCTGAGCAGAATTGAGATTCGTGACGATGAAACCGGGCCACTGCATGAGTCACGCGGCAAGCGTTTGGACAGATTAGAATCAACCCAGAATAAAAATGTTTCAAAGTAATGCTCTTATATACTTATATACTTTGGAATGCAGAAATAATATAGTACATATAAAGGATACCTACACGATGACACTACAGTAGCACACACTTCCGTTTAGGTTTGACCTGCAGCACGGGACACAGCACAGCTCGGATGGCCTCGTCGAACACAGTCTTCAAACCCTTCTGTGTCAGCGCTGAGCACTCTAGGTACTTAACTGCTCCAATCTCCTTCGCCATAGACAGACCCTGAAAAGTATAAAATAAAACAATGTTAGAATAGTAATTTTTTGCAAATTAACAATGTTGTTTTAATTTAAAATCAGACTAATGATAATTTTTAGGTATAATATTTCAATGTCTTGAATCTTCTTCTATTGATCTACATCCAGTGTGATATATAGGCCTTCCATATTGTTGATTTCCATAGCTCCCTATCTCTCGCAATTTTATCTAATAACTTACCTGATCAAAATATGACTCACGTTTTAGATTAAGATATCTATATTTTTCAATGTACAGATTATAAATAGGTCATTAATGACCTTGACAGATAGTCCTAGTATGACATTGAGTAAGGACATTGGCTTAATACCGAAGCAACGAAACTCCCAGTATAACGTATCTTCAATTTGTACCCGAAAAACTTCTATCATCTTTCTTCCATTCAATATAAAGAATTTTCAGTATAATGAAACATTTTCTTTGGTCCCGTGAACTTCGCTATACTGAAATTTGACTATATATATATATATATATATTATATACCAATTTGAAATTTGAAATGAAATTAATACATTACATTGGTGTAAAGTATCAATTTCCTTTGAAATAAACAAATTAGATGGCTGTATGATCTTTTTTTTCTGAAGGAACATTTTTTCAAATAACAAACAAGTTCATTGTCTTTTCTCAAAAATTTGATAATTGCAACACTGTAGGTAGCTAATTATTTAAATTATCACTTTTTTTCACAGGAGCCTATGTCCCACGGCTCAAACAGATTTTAACCTTTTGAATGCTACTCCCAGCCCTGAAATTCCAATACAATACGCACATATTTTTTGAACACCCAAATACGCATGAAATTATCAAGACTTATGCATGATTTATTACCTCAGATAGAGATAAAAAGTTATCTTGTAGGATGTTTATAAATGAATAAACATAAACTCCGTACAAAAACATGCATAACGTTACACCAATGCGGCCGCTGCTCGAAACACGTGACAATGATTATTGAAACGAAGTACGTTTTTATATTCCAAAAATATCTGGTGGTGTCAGCACTGTCAAAGCATTAGGAATCTTTTAGTGTATGTCAAAATATTGTATGAAATAGGCACACATGCATAAAAAATATATATTATTATAATACGTATGTCAAAATAAGAAAAATATTTTTCCTATTGGCAAGTGTATTGACCATCTTTTGTCTATCATATTAAGAGGCTACTTTCATTTTTCCAGTTTGAATTTCGAGATATTTTTGCATTTTGCATACCCTTTCAAGACGAGACTAATAGTTAATTCATTTACAATATCAAGTAAACATAAAAGTGCGTTATTTTTTACGTAAATATTGCTAGAGTGAAAGGTATCAATAGAAAAGGACAAGTATACAATTGTTGGTTTTTTAAAATTCCTAGGTAATAAAGCTATCAGAAAATAGGCATTTCTTCAACATTGATAATACATATGTGTTGCCATTTGAAATTATCAGGCGAAAATTAAATAATTTGTTAAAGTTCTCACCTAAGAATTGTTATTTTTATGATAAAAACCATTGTTTGTGTGGATAAACATGATTATTACAATTATGCCCCCGATTTATAAGGAAAAAATTGACGTAAATTCATACTAATAAATAATATTGACAACTTTTGAAGCAGCCGTATTTGTGAAGAGAAAACTATTTATGCTAATATTATATAATAATCATACTATGGTTGTAATAAAAAAAAAGTTTTTTTTAAAAATATTTATTTATTGTTTTAATAAATTACATATTTATTAATATTAAAATATAAATAAAAATATGACAAAAGTATTATTATTCACTGTTAAATAATTAGTTGTTCATCGAGCACATTATCGTTATTCAGAATTTCGTTATTTTTTTTCTTTACACGTATTCAAAACAAAATTTGATTCATACTTATTACAATTTAAACTGAATTTAGAAATAAAATTTTATGTTCTTTCACATATTCAATATTCGTTCATGTGCACCCAAACATCGATTTGTGGGAGTAAATGTCGTCGACCACTCTTTTGCCATCCAATTTAGGAAGTTCACACGAGTTCGCACATTCAATACTCAGTTCGGGAACATCCTGAAAATAATTAATAATATTATTATTGTTATTTAGTTATCAGTATTTTTATGTCTAAAATATTAAAATACATGTTTATTCATTTATATGACTATAACAAATACATTTGTATCAGACAGGTCTGTCATGTATAATTCTTTTGATAAGATTATTTATCTTTAAGGATATGTATTTCCAATAAAAAATAATTTATCTGCACTACATAATATATGTATATTGAACTATGCAATTTGTATTGTTAAATCAAATAGATAATTGTTATAGAAATGGTAAAAATTATCAACTTACGTTGCGATTTTTATTCCAAGAAGATAACCATTTAAAATTTTGTTGGAATATTTCGTAGAGCGTGTCAATGGATACTTTTTGACCTTAGGTATCTTGAGTCACAGGAGGCAGTAATTTCAGAACAATAATTTGTATAATAAAATATAATGAGAACCAAACCCAACAAAAAAAAACACGGGTTCGCGAATGTCACGTTGAATCTTATCTATGCGTTGAATCATGTTTATGCCCTTGAGGCGCATGCGTTAGATGCGCAATGCCATAGATAAGACGCAATGCGATGCAAGCCGCGCATGCGTTGTCAGATTCTTAGTGCTCAGATCCGTAACGTAGGTTTTGACACATGTATTATGTTCAGAAGTCAAAATTATAATCTGTTTTCGTATAAAAACAGCTCAAAACCATATAATTTACAAAAATAAGCAATTGGTATCGAGAATAAGTATAATATTCATTCATAGTGTAGTCAAAATTTGTAATAAAATGTGTTTTATAGGCAAATTTAATGAAAATCCAACAGAGCGTAAATCCGACCCCTGTCATTGCCGAATTCAACGGCGTTCTGAAGGTCCGCTAGACAATTAAAATTATCGTGTTTCATAAGACTGGAAATATATTATTTAAAAAATGATTATTGTGTTTCTGATATTAAACTTAGTTTTAAATAGTAGTTGAAGCCTCAAAGCATGTGAGTAAATATAGTATATTATTTAAAAACGTATGTTTTTACTAAAACAAAGTATTTTAAAAACGTCAAAAATTCATCAAATGTACTGCAAATTGAATGATTTATAACTTTATTAATTTTTAACATTTTGCTGATTTGGTTTCCTACAGATTTGTCTCCGTAATCTTGGCTTTAAGATTATAAGAAAATATATTTCGTCTACGCATTCGTTTAGCGCATTGACTCAATTTTGTACAATGCCTAAAATGCATCTAATGGTCACGGTCTTTCTTATAATATTTGTATCGTCTTAATTATGACAAATAATATTCAGTTTATTAGTTTTATATTAATGTAAAGATCCAATCCAAGTAATAGTTGAAAAAAAAGTCAAATCTATTGAATAATTTCTGATATAAATGAATAATAAAAACCCACATTTTCGTAAAAAACGCCAAAATAGGAATTATTATTGCAAGTGGCGCCTTAAAGATCTTTGACCTAAGTACAAGTGTCCCAAGCCTTTTTCATAATAAAAATTTAATAAAAAATGTTTAAACAAATAATAGATATATCATAGAGACAAAGCCTATTTTTTATTATATTTTAATGGAAAGATATGGAAGTATGGGTAATTACAGGGCTTACAACTTGTCTTCGGCTGGCTTAATTGATCACTATATATAAAAATGTTTATTTTGCATTTAAGTACAGTTCCTAGGAAATTATTTCTTAAAAATTATGTTTTCTAAATGTGATCCGTTATTTCGCTGGCACTTTTTTAAACGGTAGGCAAAATTTCCACAAACGGATCGGCACGTATTCTCCGTGATCCGCTGCCATTTCTTCTTGAATATTTTCTTTTAATTGGTCCAGAGAGGGAAGATTATTAATACCTTTGATTTAACCTTTTTGATTGTCAACCGTACTTGAAATGGATGACACTGCATAAAATTCTTGACTTAAAAGTATCTATCAAAAGCTGGGAACTGTCACCCACAAATGGCAAAATGAAGTTAAAAATATGACTTTACCCCCTGTATGGGTCTTTAGTGTCTGCAAGGTCAAAAAGTGTGTGTTATCACGGTTATGGCTTGGCGTAACATGCAAAATTTGGCATGTTAACGCGCTCATGACATCTATAAGGTTAAGGTAGCCCCATAAGTAAAAGTCCATGCGGAGACCAGTTTATGTCGACACACTCACATTCGTCATGGCATGGCGAGAGGAGCCGAGTACGAGAATGCACTGCGACACTCGGCTCGCATCGCCTATTCTCGTGTTGACTCGGGACATCTCATGCCATCTCGCTTCGCCTCGCACCATCCATGCTCCGACCGGAACGAGGCGAGGCAATCAAATCAAATCCTAGACCTTGTTTAGTGCATACATTGCATGTATAACGAGGCTTCGGTCATTGGTCTGTTCATCTTGTCTGAGATTGACCTCTCACTTTTCATTAATTGTACATTCCCAGCGATCGCCAATTGGTCGGTGACATATTTAACTTGGTTTAGTTATCAAACAAAAATATTTTTTGAATAATCGCAACATCATCAATAAATCCGTAAATTTTATCATTTAATTGTACAATTATAATTATAACCTTGAAAGCAGGAAAAGTAAGAAAGTACACCCTGCTTGCGATGAACGTATTATATTTTACCTGTGGGTATGTGATTGGGGCCAATTTCTTGTCCTTTAACTTCTCGATGGTGTCCTTATCCTCGCGCAAATCTAACTTGGTTCCTACCAGGATGATGGGTGTGGACGGACAGTGATGCCTGACCTCGGGATACCACTGAAATGTATAAAAAAAAATATTCTCAATCAAACTGGAATACTGTAAAAAATAATAAACACTGAATCTGTGAATGATATGATGTTAATTATATTATTAATAGAATCGGCGTTAACTTTGTAGAGTTTCATAATAATGGACGGATATAAAAGAAACAATGTTAGTTAATATTAGTTAGTTAGCTAGTAACAACTTTCCCGAATTCGCGAACCACATAATCATTCATACACCATTAAACTTCTCCATCCCATCATGCGTAAAGGTAATAAAATGAATAATTTTGAAAGTTTAGAAATAAAAAGGAATTTGAACTCTGGTATTAATCTGTTAAACAATATTACATTTTCTAACTCATTTCCTCTCTACTCAATATTCCCATTACAACCACCCCTACACCGTCCCACCAGTAACTCCGCCCCCTCCCCCCCATCTGTCAGTACCTAAATACTTGTATGTCTACCGGCTAAGCCTTGTCTCCTATATTTATGTGTAGTCAGTTTAATACTTCACCTATCGATGAGAGTTACTGTTTCTCTCAAAATTCGAATAGTGCTAATAAACTCAAGTAGACTAATAACATCGTTTTATTTATATACATCCATGATATGACGTTAATATTTAAAATAGAATGTTACACGTTATTTAAAAAAATTTAACATGGGAAAAAACATATTTCATGCAGGGATGATATGATAGTTTTTTTAAAAATATGATATAATGAATCAGCCAAAATTATCTTCAATTTAACAATTTAATTTTGAAAACCATCATATTTATAAGACAAACAATTGAATTGTTATAAAATACACATTTTATTTTTATAAGCGCATGCAATCTGCATCAGGGTCCTAGTCACCAATTTCATAACAATTGTTTTGCCCACCTTTGCCCTGACATTCTCAAAGGAGGCGGGGTTGACGAGCGAGAAGCATATAAGGAAGACATCGGTCTGGGGATAGGACAGAGGCCTGAGCCTGTCGTAGTCCTCTTGTCCCGCCGTATCCCACAGTCCCAGGTTTATGGGTTTTCCATCCACCATCACGTTGGCGGAATAATTGTCGAATCTGAAAAAAACAGCAATGAAAAGAAATGATAAATTTTTCTAATATATTTAAAAGAAAAATATGAATAAATAATTAATAACAATGTTATGTATCATGACTAAATCGGCGACCTAAGACCGGCCCGGAAAGTTTTACAGTTTAGGCCGGTTGCGTCAAAAATTTTCTCACAATTTAAAAAATTTTGAAAACATTTTTTTTTTCATACAAAATATATATTATTACAGCGCACCTTGTTCCGTAATTAAATTAATAATTACAATATTACCAATCTCATTCAACATCATTCTCTCTTTTGACACTAATATAGAAGCCTCTAATCTACTGTCAATAATAATTTATCATTTATATTTTTATCCGGCGGTCCAACATAATGATTGTTGCGTACACGTACAAGATTTTAGAAAAATTAATGGTTTGTTTGAGGTTAGTGCTTATACGATATCATTATATTATTTAGATGAATTTTAATATTATGTTTTGTAAAATTCAAATCAAATCTATTGGCCCACTGTGATTTTTCTCGGTATCCCACCGGGACAATTAAAAAGTCTCCTATACCAAGATTTCATATATAAGAAAAGGCATATATCATAATTCTTGCATTCAACATTAATTTAATATTGTTATACTGTATTCAAGCTTATATACTCGTAGGATAATTAATTCAAACCCATGACAGTTTTGTTATTTACAGATATCATTTATGTAGTCCCTGTCTTTTTTAATTGGATAATTTGAAAAACATAAATATGAAGATAATAAGTTGATTTATCTAATATGGTTTAAGATGAATTCTATTTATTTATACCAGTGAATAACTGGCAACGTCGGTTGTCACTGCTGGGTCCTGCAGAACGACACATTGGCCCAATACAAGGTCAAATTAACACCCATGTCTTTTAATATGATGAGAAACTACATTTTTAACTGCTTATTAGTTAATTAATTATAGTGTAACATTAGAAATTTATGATAAACCATACGAACAAGGAACAACCGAATGAATATCGTGAATATTTTTATATACTGAGTAAGACACGATTCACCAAATGAATGCAAGACAAAACAAAAATTATAAAGCAGTAAAATCCTGCATTTATCACCCATCAGGCTTTATGGACTATATATGTATATACAGTAAAACCGCGATATAACGAAACCCGATATAGCGAAAAATGACTTATATCGAAAAAAAATCGAAATTTAGTCCCTAAAACCAATTTTTCATACAAAAACGCATTTATATAACGAAAATCCCATTAATATTTATAACAAAATCATTTTTGTCCTGTACGAAAAAATGCCAATACATTTACGTAAATTTATAACGAAATAAAAAAATGTTAAAAGATGAAAATATTATTTTGCACTTACAAAGCCGCGCCGATGCATCTGCCGTATGCGAACGGTTTTATAGCCTTTTCGGCGGTGCGCGGCGGTCGGCCGACAAGGTAGTAAAACAATTCAAACTTCTTCTTGGGTTCATAGTAGGCCCATAAAACCATTTGACATAATTTTTGCGGCGTTCACTTAGACCGTTTTGCGTACGCATACGCATCTAATATGTATTGCAATCCCAGACCAAAACAGCTGTAAAATACAAAAATTAACAGGAACCCCCCGAAAGTTGCAGTATGTACTTATTGAAAATGTCAGTCTCAGTGTAACGTCTGTAGAGTTAAGTTTGTTCAGCTTTTAACGCGATTATTGCATGACCGAACTGAATATTTACATAAATTCATTTTCGTTTGACAATTGTTTTTGTGTGAACTCGTCAATAATATAAATAATTCGTTAAAATATTTTATGGACTATTTTTGTACGGCATTTTATATTTCTATTAACTATTGTTTTAGTGTATTTTAAGTGAACAATGTTAACAATAATTTTTAAGTGAACAATTTTAACGATTATAAATATATTTTGAAGTGGTTGCCGCCGTTACCGGTAAGTACTTTCGTAATTTATATACGACTCATTCTATAAAAATGCCGCGATTCAACTGTAAAATTGTTATTTTTGAATTATTTTGTATGTTTCATGCCCAAAACTATGTTTGAAGCAGCTCTACATTTAAACACAATTAAAATATTGTTTTGTGTTTGCAATATTCTGGAATTTACAAAAATATCTTCCAATTGGTGTTGAATAGGTTCTGTTCTTAATTTAATTTCTTTGATTATCCATTTGCTTATCTGTTTTAAAAACAAAACTACTAAAAATAAGTAGGTATTCAGTTCCCTATGGCCTTCTTCCTCCTTTGTTTGCAGAATTTGCGATCTTTTTTGAAGCCGCGCAACATTTTTTTGCGACGGCGCGTAACATATAGTAGGATTTTTTAAATTTATTTCGTTATATGTGGGAATTCGTTATTACGAATTTTTATTTTTTGGTCCCATGGATTTCGTTATATCGCGGTTTTACTGTATATTTATAACCCAGGGACCCTTGTTCCTTAATCCTATTAAAAGTTGTTTGAAATTGTGTCAGGAATCATAATTTAGAAAAATTTTACAATATATTCCGAGAAACTGCCGCTGCAGCTGGTGCAGAAAGTGTTAACATACTTACTTTTTAGAATAGACTTAATCCAGTATTTCTGGAAAAATATACTAGTCTTGGGTGTAAAAATTATCTTAACCAAGAAAAGCAACTTAGAAGTGCTGACACTCTAATATTTTCCACTCTAGTAGAATGAAGGTGCCAAGTGTTTTCCTAGGGGTTGGCCTCTCTAGCCTTCATGGATATTTATAGATAGGGGTTGAAGAAACTCCTTTTTCACCTTCTTTTATACATATTTGTAGGGAAATAATACTTAATTTATAAAAAATATTTCCGTATTGACAATTATTTTAATAATTATGTCACCGTAACCAAAGTAATAAACGACAAATCTTTCATTCAAATAGAACAGAGCTACCACCGGGACTTGAACTCGGGACTTTTCTATTGCCGGTAGAACGATCCCCCAACTGAGCTACGTTAATCTTGTTAATCAAACAAGTTTGAATTTTTTCAGTGACATTTACTTTAGTTAAATTATCAAGATACAAGAAAACTTGGCGTTTACGACTGGAGGACTACCTGTGAGAATGGACGCCAGTGGCGAAAACTCCTGCTTGAGGAGGCAAAGAACCTCAATGGATCGTAGCCACGTGATAATTAATTATGATGAAATTATCAAAAAAATTTGTGTTCCGAAGATTCGCAACTTAACTGATAAAATGTGAATTTATAATTATAAATTTTTTACTGAAATTGCATTTTATTAGTAAAGTTGCAATTTTACAGAACAAAAGGAACTACAGTGGAACCTCTATATTCGTCATTAATCCTGAGGGCCTGACCAATACGAAACCTGACGAATGTAGAAATAGTTGTTCCCACAACAAATAATTGAAATCCAATTAATTTGTTCCCAATCCCCAAAAATAGTACGCAAATTAATAGATTGCATGTCAAAACTTTACCTTATTGTACTGAGAAGACATGGTAGAAGCGGAAGAGGATGAAAATTACTAATATTTAGAAGGAGACAATTTAAACACCAGGTAACTCTAATTCTGATGATGGTTTTCATTTGCCGATGATTCCGTAGCACTCGATTTAACAAAGAACTGGCCCATTATTGACTGTTTCTGTCTGTTTTCTAAAACCTTCATGAAATAGTCAATCACATTACCGTTGAATCCATTTATGTTTCGGTTGACTATTGCAATATTCGGGTGCCACCCAATTTGACCCAATTCTGTGTTTTGGCCCAGTTAGACAGCATTGCCGGGCGGTAGAAGTGACAAATATGGAACCAGACAAATATAGGGGCTGACGAATATAGAAGAGGTTCCACTATACATTCTATGTTCTAGGGATAATTAAAATAAATTAGATAAACGCTTAGAGATTTTTTTAAATCTAACTAAAAAAAACCTGGACAGATTTAATAATTAAGCTGTAATGACCCTACACAGATTGTCATCAGATTTCATGTACATATGTTTCATTTATGAGACATTTTTCTATATATATATTTTAGTGTATATGATATTTGTAAGTAATTAATTATGCTATTATTTATTTAGTGATTGAAAACTTACACTGTGGGGATGTATTCTCCGGGGAAGGCATTTGTTGTATAACTGATGAGCAGGCATGTTTTACCCACGGCACTGGAAAAAAAGAAGAGAAATATGTTAATTACATAAACATGTCGTCATATAACAGATAACAAAAAATTTGACAGAAACAGATGGAATTACAGAAGCCTGGAAAAATTATGAGTAGGAGCCGATTTGAACACAAGATTAAATTTTATATATTTTGTATGAATGTTGAGTTTGTCGGAATTGGTTAACATATTCACTACTACAAAAAAATTCATGCAAACTTGTGCGACATAAAATCTGAACAAAATACTAATTTCTGTGCTGAGGCGTAAAAGAACCCGTTGGCCAAGTGCTCAATCGTGTTGGAATATAAGTAAATGATTGTGACCATTAACTGCGCAGACGCGTTGTATGCTCTGGGTCATTTTTTTGAAAAATGCGCCATGAAACATGTTAAAAACTAAAATGAAATCACAAGTCTGTACGCCTTTTTACGGCCTGTATTTTTTTAGCCTGTTGCACTGTTCTATAGGTAAGAGTTACTGTGGCGTAATTGGTAAAGCATTCAACCGGTAATAGAAAATCCCGGGTTCGAATGACTATATTATTTCGATGGCTAGATTTTTTCTGTGTAACTTTTTAAGAGATTTATCTAATTTGTTTGTAAAAAAAATCCATAAAAATTAGCCGAATTTATCAAAATCACAAATCTAACGATTTTTAATGATAACGCAGGATGGCATTGGTCAACGCGTTAACGAATGACGTGACGTTTCAGATTCTCGAAATATATAATCAAATTTCTAAATTTAAAAAGAAAACTTTTTAACATAACGTCAAGAATGTATTCAATTGTATTTGTAGTAAACAGAACCGATACCTTATTCTCTCACTTGGATTGAACAATTCTCCCTAAGAGTCTGAACGCCGAGCTTAGGTACGAGAATGATGTCGCAATTATCCCGCGCCCGTGGCAAAACCAGGTAGGATTTTACTCCTATTAATTATACAGGAATGGTGCAGAATTTTAAAATCCCCCCCAGCCGCCCAGCTCCAGTTTTCCTTATTACTTACGACAACAATTTCCAGACTCAGGTCGACTGTTAACCGGGCTCGAAGCGGAATCGAGACAATGTCATTATTTCGAGGGTTAAATTAGAAATTAAGATGGCCGCTATGTTTACACGAAATACCAGTACCTCTCAAGAAACAAATACAAGAAATGTCAACTAGCTTAATTGTTTAAACAATAAGAATAATAAATAAGGGAATTTTGATTCTTGCTCTAGGGGAACACAAGTCGTCCGATTAACGTAGGATTACCATACGTATTTTACAAGGCCGCCAACGGACAACGGACCGGTTATCGGTTTAACGCAAAAAAATAGTTTCCATAGTTTACTTTTAATTAAATCTTAATTGAAATTGGTACATTATGGCCAATTTCCTATAAATTCGAATTATTTTATGTTCGATTTTGAATATAGTGTGTAGCCAACATTCACAACAAAAATAAGCTACAAATTTCGCAAAATTTCCACCATTTTTCATTCCCGCCACACTTCAACGAAGTGTCGGATGGATGAGTGAGTGAGTCGAGTACCCGCTTACAAAAGAAAAACAGGTTATATACGATAGGTATATTATTGTGTGCCACCTACCTTCCCCAGGTGCTTAACCTATATAATATCCAACCCGGAGTCGTTACACGCTCTCGCGCCCTTTCCGCGTTGTTTCCCGCCGAAAATTATTATTACCCCGCGGGGAAAATAATTTAAAACACTGGCAACACCGAACGGCGCCCAGATTTCGACGAGCTACATTTTTCAAATTTCGAATGCGAAGCGGCCGTAGAGAAATAAAAAGTCAAGTGGCGAACTAATTGAACGTTGAATTACTCGTGTATATATTATGCGAGTTCTAAAAATGTTCAAATTTCAAACTCTAATTTGAACATTACGGAGTCGAATTCCCGTTCTAATATCGACGCCAGTTTAAATATAGATAATATCATTTAAACGATCAATCGTCGAATTGAATTAAAAACTTTATAGGGGTCAGTTGTGAAGAGTGATTTGTAATGATATATTGTTATTATTGATGGGATGGAAGGGAATATTCAGTATTTACAACAAAACAAAATATGGATTTAAGTAACCAGTGTTATTTGTGTACAATTACATGAATTGAATGTGTCTATCTATGTATGTTACCAGCAGTCAAAAGTAAAACGAAAGGATGGTTTTGTAATTCAAAAAAAATCTTGAGTGGTCTACGGTAAGTAATTTCGCTACAGATATTTGACGCGTTATGGGCTAGACTTTGATTATAGCATAATCTATTTTACAAAGGGCTAAAATTAAATGTATATATTAACAATTTCATTATAAATACGGCAAAAATAGGTAATACACACACCTCGCAACAGTAGCTGTGGCAGAGGGGTTAAGGAATCAAATTTCTTCTGGGAGTGTAACCTTGAATCCTACTTATCCTTGAATTATAATACGCTACGCTAATACTAGCGGTGTGTTTAGCTAATACACAAACCGTTTTATTTATTTCTCAAAATATCTCATGGTGACCTTGGGTAAGGTTATGCACCTCTCGGGCCGCACTGTACTCACCGTACTTTGCGATGGTCGGCTCGGTTATCAGTTATGGAGTGAGTAGCAATGGACTAACATTTAAAACATATATTGATAAAATTAAACAATGAATACAGACCCTCACCATAGCTATTCTACCATATCCTCGGGACGAAACCACGAGAGTACTAATCTCGAACAATGTGTAAGGTGAGAGAACAAGAGAATATGTTGTGCCAAGAATTTTTAATAAAATTAGTAATGAATTATTAAACATTATGGAAAATAAAGAGACATCAATGAACACACTCAAAAGTAAAAAGTCAAACACATTTTTATCTAATTATTTGATTTCTCTATTGTATTACATTAAAAAAAATGTTGCTGATAAAATATTAGTATACCTTAATTTAATATCTAATTACTTGCCCTAAAATTGCCATGCAGATTGGCAAAAAATAAAAATTGTTATGTAATATATATGAAATAAAGTCGGAATTAAATATATACACAAAAGTATGTCTTACATTACGATTCAATCGATTGCATTAAAGTAAGAATGAATTAAACCCCATGGAGGGGTAAGCACCTATGTATTCAAACCACGTATTTAATTAATTTTAATTCCTACAACGTTACTCGTTAAGTGATCATCCGTTCACGCGTAGCGATTGTCCCTAACATCAAATAAATGGATCATGGAACGGTACAAAAATTCGGCGATATTCAATTTTCAATCGAAGCTACGAGAACTGTAATCCCGTATATGTGAGGTCCCAATAATATTGGAGAACTTGTATAGCACCATTTTCGTAAAAACTTTCACCTCAAGAGCGCTTTACACATAAACTGTTGATAGTTACATTATCTTTGATTTTTAAAATTAAAAATTGTCATTTTAACTTATGCGAATGATTTTTTGAATAAAATCTCCGATGCACTGTTTCTTATGACGGAGGGCAAAGAGTTCCACGCTTTTGGGCCTGCCACCGCAAATGCCCGTTCACTAAATTTAGACTTCTAGAAACGGTCAGTCGGTTCTACAACCCTTTAGAGGCTGACCTGAGAGTTTGAAGTCTACCATTAAAATTGTCTGGGATACAAAGTTCTCGAAGATACAGATGCGCCATGTTTTGTGTCGCCTTGTCGCCGGCACAATTTAAATTCAACTCTTTCAGCCAATGTAGCTGATGTAGAAGGGATGTTATATGAGAGAATTTGGAAACTCCATATATTATCCGTGCAGCCGCATTTAGAATGGATTGTAATCTATCCAGCTGAAACATTGGCAGGCCAGCATAGATGCTGTTATTAGTCATTATATTAAGTGTTTAATAAAAAAAAATTTAAGATAAAATCACTTTATATCTGACGATAAATGGATTTCTGTGAATCAATGAAATTTTTGTGAACGAGCCATTACGGGCTCATTTTATTATTTATTTTTATTATATTTTAAAGGAATATATAGAAAATATGGGGTCAACTGCAGGACTTGCGACCTATCTTCGGCTAAACATATATAGAATTTTCAAAAATTTGATAAATATGGAGATTGAGTGAGGGGTGAGAATTGGTGAATTGGTATATATATTATAGAGTCATCACTTAAGCCAGCCGAAGACAGGTCGTAAGCCCTGTAATTACCACTCATATTTTCTATATATTCCTTTAAAATATAATAAAAATAGCTTCGCCTCTATGAGATATCTGATATTTATTTGAAAAGGTATTAATTTTGTTTGTGTATATATTTATTTAAAAAAATCAATGGGGATCTTGTTATGGGGTGATGTGGCAGTTTATCGTTGGGGTAATAATATTTTATCGTTCCTCAGTGGAGTGAGCACTTCCCCTATTATATATCATGACGTGACACCCCCACAACTCGGCTCCACGTGTTATAGTTGAATCGAGACTCGCAAATCAATAATAATTGTAATGGTGTCTTTACGAATTCGTTTTATCTTCACTGAATTAAGTTACCAGAGATTCGTATTTATGACACTTTTGACTCTTCTAACATTCATCAGATGATCCTTGCATTCACCGTAAGTAAATCATGAAATTCTTAATTCTATTATGTTAGAAACGCCGGTAATATAGAGTTAGGTCAACTAATACCGAAGCGACGCGAGATACGAAAATGGAAGCGCCTTGTCGAGTCTTCGGGTCCCCCAATCCTCCGAGGATATAGAGACGAAGATGATGATGACGACACCAATAATATACTCTCTATTACCAGGCGGCTTTGGTTATGAAACGTATCACCGCCGGAATGGTACATTACGTGTTTAAATCACTTTTAAAAAAAATCTGATTGTGGATCTGTTTGAGTTAATTAATTAAGTCAGGTTGTACCTACTGTGGAAGCCTTCTTCTTTTTTATAATAAATTATGGTTTCAACATTGTACCTTGGCGGCGCGGAGAAAATTCCCAAATTGACCAAAAATTGTCACAACTCGTCATAACATTTCCAAATCAACGTGGCACATGAAGAAGGTCTGCAATAATACTGTATTATCAAACGACCGGGACAAGGAAACTCAGGAAACCGAATCCGTTGGGAGTAAACATAAATCCTTTCGGTCGCCCTGTTCACAGGGGCCGCCGGATGTAAACAAACAATAATTATTACACTTCCGGGAAAATGCACAAAGCGACCGGAATGGATTCACACCGGCAGATGGTGTATTAAGACACCATTCCGCAAACAAAACCTTTCAGTTAGTTTCAAAAATAATGCTCACAAGAGTCTGGTATCGCTCAACGATTATTAACCTCCAAACAATCTGTTTTGTTTCTATATACATTCATATATCTATATCTACATATATATCTATCTGTCAATCAATCATAGAGCACGGTATGATTGCTTGGAGTGGAGCGACTGTGTCTGAAATTAATCCAATAATAGCAGCTCAAAAAATTATATTAAAAGTTATCCTCAAATCCCCAATCACAACGAGCACTGACGAAATTTTTAATAAATTCAATGTCTTTGATATTAGACAAATTTACGCTAATACTACTCTCAAATACATATAGAAATACAAACACACATTTTAAAACAACCCAAAACATAATTTCCACACGGACAAATACAAATAACCTACAAACCCAAAGAGCACATACTACATTTGGTCAAAGGAACTATAAATATTTTGGACCTAAACTGTTTAATAGAATGCTAAAAGACTTAAATCAATTGAATTGTCACAAGAACATGAAACTATATATTAAAACTTGGATTCGTAATATGGGTAGAGCCAGTATCGGTGCACTCACCCAAACATATTGACTCATACCTATATTAATTATTGCTACAACACTTTGGAGCACTATCCAAAAATTAAGTCCATTTTAAAATTTTTCTTCATATACACCTTTTATACAGTAATAAATATAATTCTATCTACTTGTAATTCTAATTAATTGAACAATTGCTTGTAAACTATGCCCGTCTCGACACAGAATTTCTCTAGTGAGACGGGCACAGTCCAAACAGATTTTTATATAGTATTATATAGTTACTAATAAATAAATAAATAAATATGTCCAACACGCCGAAGTCATTCATTCATTCATTCATCCTGAACGCAATCGCGAGGTTCTTTTCTAAATTTTTACGATGCGGGCATCCAGACTTGTTCATCTTCATGAAGGTGATTCTAATAATAAACGCTCAGGCTTATTACTGAGACATTATTGAATGATCGTCTGTTCATGGGATTTAATTGTATGTCCCATCCCATCAAATGGTTCACGAAACGGAATCAATCGAATATGCTTCGATCAATTTTCATTAAATTTATAAAAGTGTGAATTAGTGACGAGATAAACTGTGATTGGTGTTCAATTGTAACGATAAACTGTGATTTAACGATTGGAGGTTTAGGTTCCGGTGCACTGGTGATTGCTAGCCAATCTATGTATTTAAATGTAATTTTAAGAAGAATAGCAGAAAGATTAACGTATCTGTTATTCAGTGGCGTGCAGTAGGTATAGATTTAGGTTATGCTGTTACCGATGATATTATACAATCATATATAATATATTTACTACAATATATGTTGTACATAGAATTATGAACATTCGTTTAACCAATGTCTTTAGACAAAATAAATACGTCGTTTATACGACCCTACCATGTATATAATACTATTAATAGTGTTTTTAATGTTTATGTTTTAACGTAAAATAATATCTTCTTACCCATATAAAAATCAATATGAAAAATGTATGGACCTTTTTAAGAACACATTTTATGACTGAACATGATTCATTTACTGTTTTTAACGTGTTGAAAGAACGGCCATGAAATCAACACGTTAAAAACAGTAAGATAGTAAAGTTCGCGAATTAGTAAAAGAGGAAGTAGACACTTCAATGATTTGCACGCAGATGTCAGTCTTTCTAATGTTATTCTGTTAAAAAAACAGCACGAGTAATGACTCCATACAAAACGGATCAACCGAAAGAAATTTTCAATTCAGTAAATAACCAATTATATGACTCGAGTAATTCAATCGCTTAAAGATAGAACAGAGTAATATGAATAGGTCAAGAGCGCCATAGGTACAGCGGTGAGTCGTCGTGGTAGTTTTTATAACTAAGCAATTAAATTTAATCTGTATTTTTTTCCCAGAATTTTTAGTAACGCACAGCTTTTTTACTTGTATGCACTGCACGCCCTTGCTGTTTAAGAATGCCAAAATTGTATTTCATCAACACAATATGCGTTCTGATATAAACTGAATCATCATATTGTACATAATATGAAATCCGAAATGAAATCACAAATTGGAAAAACCGATTTCTTTCTGCTATTTATAGAAAACGAATAATTATAGTTACCAATAAATAATAAGAAATAGAGGACGTCCGCGGAAGACTTGGCACGACCAGGTAAACCAGATAATGGAGGATGGTTCTGTTAGAAGCCTCAACAATCGGCGAGCTTGTATGACAAGATGTATGAATGTGGATGAGGCGAGAATTGTATGTCAGGACAGAAGAGTGTGGCGCTCTATCCTCTCTGCCTACCCCCACGGGGAAACGGCGTGATGGTAAGTAAGTAAGTACCAATCATCGTTATAATCAAACAACAATCATATTCTCACCACTCATATGACACCAGTAGTCGTGTAACACTTCGGTTCACCAAGTTTTAAGAGTGTAAAGGTGTAAGGGTGCTAGGAACGATTTCAAGAATCGACTATACATTTCCACTGGATCTTGTAAACATTCATTATAAATAATCGTAGTTCCCACCACAAGAGGGGAACAAAATGATAGATACTCGACAAAGAACTAAATTATGCTAAAATGGGATATCAGAATAGACGATCTAACGTAAGATAATGTGTAGGAATTGCGTCGGCACTCGTCAATCTGACTTCTCAACCTAGCCGCAAATTATCCACGGCCACTTATCGTGGAACCGGTCGGCGGTGTATACTCGTAAATGCACTTCGCTGCAAGACAGAAACATGCAAGAATGAAAGTGCAACAGCTCATAAATTTGCATCACACAATGCATCGGAGGGACGTCGAGGTGTAGATCGTATCTTGCTCGAAAGAAATGGAGAATCTAATTTGAATACGGTTTTATTATAATAGATACGCGATTGAAACAATGCCGTACGCTGTGAACAATAAAGCGAAGGGGGAAAATAGCAAACAAACACACATACTACATCATGATACTCGATAATATTTGTATATATGATTAGCGGTCCTGCCCGGCGTAGACCGGGATTCAGATTTAGTTATAATTTAAGATACGGGTTTAGAATTTGCAAAAATTTGATAACTATTTTTGTCAGGGTCAGAGAATGATAATTTTTTAACACCTTAGATATCTGAGTATTTTGTTTTGATATTGTCGATGAATTTATACATTGTTTGTGGAAATATCTTCCAAAACATTAAAGGCACATTGGGTTAGATTCAATTTATAGGCACGCGGGGTCTACGGGTTGTAGAAAATAAAGCAGGGTTGAGTTTATTGTACCGACGACGCACCGCACGGTGATTGGACGGGGGCGAAAGGGCGAGTACTATTCTCGTGAACCAAAGGCGAAGGAAGTGTCACGTTACCCATCAGGTTAGAGCCGGTGTCCGGCGTGTTGATGACGAGGATGCAAAACCGTCGTAGGGTGATTTAAACCGGCGACGAAGGGTCAATTTAGACAATTGGACGGGGCAATTCAAAAGGCAGATATACAACAAAGCGAATTATATTTTTATTTGTTAATATCAATTTTTTTTTCTTCTTTTTGAGCTATGTCAGAACAGTTCATCTACCCTTCTATTTCCGGTCCAGCCACGGTCGGTGCCCTCAGCTATAATGCATATTGTCTCCTACCGACTCTCTCCGAAATTATTTATTTTAAACTGTAGACGTTGGTACTTCAGGTGTCTCAACCATATCTAACCTTTTTTTGCAACCTAACCATGCACATTAACAATCTATTATAATATTGCCTTTCGTATCCGTTAGACGGCAGTACATATTAGCAAAAATAATCCATAATAATATTACGTTTCCCTGGCTACATCTGAGACTTGATGACGGCTTCGGCTTCTGTAGTGTCATTATGGCCGAATAGTGCTTGATTAAATGGCCAGGTTTGTAAAAACGAACGTGTTTAGCGAAATCGTGTGTTGACGTCTGTCATCTTTTCTTCAGTCTATTATTGTAAGAGAGAAATTTTACCATAGAAATTATCTATCCACAATTTTTATATGTCAATTTTGTTCGTTTTGACAACTAACTTACAAAGATTGAATAATTTTAATTACATCGCCATTTTATTTACGTGTGGTTTGTTTTGTAGAAAACTCTATCATTGAAATACAGATTATATTTAGACCCTGACCGTGTGGCGGTCACCAATGGCCGCCCGCAGGTACTAGCAACAATCAATCGGCGATGTCTGATGAGACCCTGACGCCCGCAGTAATGTAATAATCTGCTAGTAGTGAATATTAATATTCATTTACAATATTTCCATATTGTGTCATAGATGTCACTGATGTTTAATGTATCACAATATCTATCAATTTATACATTGTGCAATAGATATCACCGATGTTTAATATTTCAAATTAATATAGCTCTAGGTATACATACGTATGTATATATATATATAGCATGTATCATTTTATTTTAAAAAATATATACTAGAAATAAAGACAAAGTACACTACATGGTGTATTGTTAAAGCAATATAATAAGGGATTTCCGCATTGAAATATAGATTCTACGGAAACCCTGACCACAATAGCCGCCCGCGGAACCTAACAAGACGGAGACAGCCGATTGCTTTTCTGCTAGTTGATTATTTATTAAATAAATACCAGATATCTCATAGAGACGAAAAATGGAAAATATACGGAAATATGGGGTAATTACGGGGCTTAAGCCAGCCGAAGACAGGTCGTAAGCCCTGTAATTACCCCATATTTCTATATATTTTCCATTAAATATAATAAAAACAGCTTCGTCTCAATGAGATATCTGATATTTATTTAATAAAAGTCCCTTTGTAGGTAAAAATCCAGTAATTGTGCGTTCTTGGACATATTCAAATATTGCTAAAAAGATTACTTATTAGCGGAAAGAAACACAACCAGTCTTTAGAGCCCCCGACTCTCTCAGGATAAAGGAACGAAAATGATGAAGATAATGATGAACTATAATTATAAACGAGGTTTACTATTTTTTTACGAAACCATTTAACATTTGTCGAACCGCCGGATCTATGCCAATTTATAATGTTGACATACTATTTATAAATAGTTTCAGCGTAGTTTTATTTTAGTAAATCAACCATTACTTGCGAAAATATAACGAGATATTTTTAACACGACAGTCGTCACAAAAATACCAAGTTATCGGCGAGACTAATTGACCATTCAAAGGCGTCAGATTTGACGGCTCTATCGGTATTATACGATAACTGTTTTTTTTTAACATACAATACATCACTAAGGCAGTGCTCTGCCGTCTTTACTATTCCCCTAGTAGGCTACGGTGTCAAATTATTATGTAAGTACCTATATAATGCTGATTTTTTAAATAATATTTCTTAAAACAACAACTGAAACAATCCCCGCAACAACACTGTATATCTTTTTTGGACATATCTAATGTGAATGCCGCAACGTTGTATACCTTCTCGGACATCGAATGGTATATTAAACAACTATATAAAAATAAATGATAATACTATAAGTAAGACACGATACATAAATGATCTTATATGCAACAACACTGTATATCATCCAAGATGGCAGCATTTATAAAATAAAATAAAAACTATTTACAGTGTTGTCGCGGGGGTGTCTCAACTGTTGATTTGAATACAAATAAAATGTACGAGTTGTATTATATAACATATCTGAAATCCAAAATTTCACCTTAATCGAAAAAAAAAACGAAAAATTAATATTCAAAATTTTGAAACTGAATATGTGAATTTGACATATTCAGTTCAAAGGGTACAATTTGTCGAAATGAAACCCACTCTTAATCACAAATTATAATAGAGGCACACGAGTTTGCCCAGCCTCCCCCTGGCAGGGTGAATTCCCCTAATAACCTTTTTTTATTCGTTAATAGGATCCATAGAATCTATAACTGGTAAATATCAAAGTTTAAACTTGAGTATTTGTGGGTCAGAGAACCGAACATTCCCCAGCCATTAATCTTAAAACAATCCCCCCACAAGTGGAAAACTTTCATTAAAGATGATTTAGCAGAACGAGGGAGAAAATTTTGTTTTCCAAGCGGGGTTGATTCAATGCCGAAAACGTGGGGCACTATATTAAATTTTCAATAATGGAAATATTCAAGGGTGGTATTATAATACCGAGTGTGCAGTGGAAATTCTCTAATATAGGCATACTTACGCACGGCACGTGCTGTAATTCGTTTCACCATGGATAAAATAACGAAATTGAATGATTAATACAGAAACGCGAAATCTACAATTAATAAACACAAAAGAAAGAAGAAAAAAAACTAATGTAAGAGATTGCAAAAACGGAGAGATTTTAATTTTATCTTTCCTGCGCCCTTTTAAGTGCTATCTTTATTTTTTTTTAAGATACCGGGTATACAACAAAATTGCAAACAAACAGATAATCAAGTGTTATGTACGGAAGTAAAGAAGCCAGCCATTAAAGGGCTAACTATCAAGTACACTCTCCCATGAAGGGACTTGTATCATTAAGATGAAAATATGATGAAGAGTAAGGCTCTGTGAGAAGATATGCTTTTGGATACTCGATGATTTAAATCACTTAGATTAGAATTAATATAAATATTAACGGGTAGTTAAATTGTTTTTTTCTGTATTGTTTATTCTGCTGTGTCGGTTTTTTCGTGGCCGACTTTTCGGAGTCCTACTGACGATGAAAACCGATTCGCGGCAGAATAACTCCGAAAAAAATGTATTACAACTTAAAATAATTTACGTGACAAAATAAATCAGTTTAGTATGATTACTTTTTAGAAAGAAAAAGTATTGAAATTATTAAAAATCATAGTGATAATGTAAGATACTCGTAAGATAGGGTTATTATCAGATATCAATTATTATCTTATTTGAATTCTTCTAAATTATTTAAAAAATGTATTAATATCAATTACCTAATTTATGTAGTCTTGATGTAGGAGATTGTACGATTACAATGATGAAACACAACGAGGCTGAACGCACCCAGTAACGAAACTCCCCCTAGCTATAAAGACGTAGGGTACCGACTGCGTCCAACAATACAAACGAAGCCGTCACGAGCGCCACTCGACCATCTACCGACGTAGCCCGAGCAGCAGCTCTAGAAGCCGCCTACAATCTTAATCCACATACCTAGTGGCGTGTGTCGTTAAAACCGGGAACTTAACGATTTGTATAATGAGCCGAAAGTCACAATATTCATAAATTTGGGAGACTTCGATGGTTGCTAAATAATACACCTGACGGAAGACGAAGAATTAAGTCCGAAAGGAGGTGACAAGACAATAGAAATAAATAATTATCCATTCTTGGCATCGGCTGTTAGCGGAAATGATGAAGGTGTATTCATAAGAAAGCCATTCCGGATTGTAGAACTAGGGATGATGTTGATGATGCAGACGACGACGGGGGAGAGAATGTCGGGGAAAACTAATAGTCAGCTGATGAAGGCAACGCGTAGCATACAAAACGTACAGGTTCTTTGATCTCTAACCGCTGCCCCATTTTTTCCTTCCATCAATTGCAAGTTCGGGGTGTCGCCAACATGTTTTTCGATTGAACTTATCGGATATTTGAAAACACAAATAAAACGGTTTGCGTCTCGGCTAAAACTTTTTTATAAAAGTTAAAAAGACTGGCGGCCATCAGGATTCGAACCTACGCTCCCAGATGGAATCTGACGTCCACTCGGATGGCGACGTTGGTAGCGTAACATAATATATGTATATTATTGGCGTGACACCAGAACGTACTACATTTAAAAATATTTTTAAATTGCAGTATAGATAATTTCGTTGTACAAAATACCGCCACAACATTTTCACAAATTCCGATGAGGTTTTAATAATTGGTTCGAACAACTCCTAAAAAGTTACGGAATTAGCCAACATTCTGTGTACCTATTATGTATATACACCCGTTAGCCAAACCCAATTTTAACTTTGGCTTTCGCGTTTTGTTGAATTTAATCGCTACGGTAATGCTCCCGCCAGTGTTGGGAGCGCGCCAACCTTTTAAACCCACTCCATTGCAAAACACGATAATAATGTGCAAATAATATAATCGATTCATCAATCTAAGAAAGGTCCGCCCTCCCTCCACTAACTACGCTCATTATTTAATTTAATTTTATTAATCAAAAAAAAAAAAATCAGCATTACATACTTACACGACAATTTGACAACACTGTCTACTAGGGAGTAAGCTAAGATGGCAGAGATGGAATAAACATGTCCTATGTTATGTGACTAAGAAAACAAAATTTTGGTACGCTTTTTTATAAAAAGTAGACTGGTCAGTGCCACACGCACTGAAGAATGGAGAAGAAAAACAGTACCTATAGGAAATAAATAACCCAATTAAAAAAATATTTTTTATATACTAGTCTATGATAAATCCACATATAAATTTAATCCAAATAAAATCCGACCACAGCAAACCGCGAACAAAAAATTCTTCTGATTCTTCGGCCTGTTGTGAGGACGACTTACGAGCCGAGTCTCACCTGATTGAGGCCGCTATATGAAGGAGAAAAAAGAAAGATTAATTTAATTTATAAGAAAAAAAATATGTTGAAAACGAGACTTGTGTCACGGGTTCGAGTCCACGAGTGGAGGAGTAGTTCACGCCCATTCGCTGATCCGACGTTCTCGTTGTCACGAGATGAATTAGGTGTAATATTACTACTTAAGAAATCATATAAATATTATGTAAGTACATATGTATATAATTCCTGGACCGGACACGTGTGAGGCCGGAAGCCGCGCCATCGGCACGGATCTGGAAGCCATTAGCGAAAATTTATTTAACAAGTTTCAAACTGGCGCGCAAAATATAATAATCCGAAGTTAGCACTTAAGTATGTACTTGAACATACGGAACCACGTGCGCAACATAATATAATTCATTTTATACAGTACTTGCAAAAATCTGAAAAGATAAAAAGTATCAGGTATATTAATTGTAATTTAAAATAAATTTGTGGTTTTTTTTCTTCTGATTATTTATAAACTCCATAATATCGACAAACTTATTTTAATATTACATATACAACGCGAAATTTTTTGGGACGAAATTTATTTGGAGTGTAAATATTAATTATTGAACGAAAATGCACTGTGCCTTCCTCGCCAGGTCTCGCCGCCGACCAGTCGATTGACGACCTTGAACCGATTCAGTTATATGTGTACGGTACAGTTTACAATATTATACTAATCTCGAAACTTCGCGTCTATACTTTGTGTCGGAACCATGACGAAATAGTGAGTTAAACAGTGTACAGTCCACATCTTTGGAGATGCCAGCAGAACCCGGATTGTGGTGAGTGCCTATTCCCTCCTGTCCCGAATTCTTCCGACATCTATACGCAACAGAAATGTCGATTGCCAAACAATTAATTTAATTTATACAAAATCTATCGAAACCAGTTTAATTGCCCACTAATTCTGTATTACGCTGTCGAGCTTACAATGATTTATTTGTTCACCGACATTAATGTACAATATATTTTGTTTCATTACGAATGTTTAAAAACCAAATGAACTGTAAATATATCGTACGATACATTAAGTAAATGTTTTTTCCTTGTCAGTGTGTTTATAACATATTATTTATTTTTGTAATTTTTTTCGCAAATCTTTAAATCTAAATAATTCTTAATTAAGAACTACATATTATATTTAATCGTGTCAATTTCTTTGTAACTAATACATAAGCACTCCTTTATATGCTATAATATAAACAAGATTAAAGTATTTTTTTTTACTAAAACTTATATTTTACATATCTGGTCAGTTACATTTTACATCTATTCAATTTCTCCTCCTTTCTTGTTTTCTAGCATTTCATTAAAAAATTTCATCGCACTGTAGATCATCGATTTCTGAGATTTGGCCTTCTTCCTGAATGGCAGTCTCAGTCTATCCCATCCTCTTGTACGATGCTCGTGCTCATGTTGATTTGCATCAATTTTTCGTGTAAATTCCGTTGATATTTTATTATTGAGAATTTTATAAATAAATACCATTATATTAAAATATATTTTCTGCAAGGTCATCATATTCAGATCTTTCAGCGTTGCACTGATCCGAGTATATCTATTTTTTCTGAGTATTATTCTCAAACCTTTATTCTGCAACACTGACAATTGTTCCATTTATTCTTCATTAGTCAAAACCAAAATGCTGCTGCAGTGGTTGATGTGAGGAATAATAACAGAATTGTATACTATTTAACAAGACTCAGCACTAATGAATCTTCTGATCCTTCCCAGAAGTGAGATTTTCTTAGCAATCTTTTTTAGCCACGTATCTTGTATTTGCGATAAATTCAATTTCGAATCTATTATGACTTCCTTCAGACTTTCACCATCTATGATAATTGTTGGTGTAATTGGTATTCTTTTATTTCCAATATTCATAAATTTATTAGTCTTGTATAGATTTAGTTTTAATTTATTTTTCTTCAGCCATATTGTTATATTGTATAAGCCATAGTTTAATTCATTCAGTATAGTCAGCAAGGGCATCGTCTGCAAATAATCTTATTTTCCAATGATTTAGCATTTATAAAATAAAATAAACAAAGGTATAGCAAACATTAAAACAGTTCAACTATAATGCTTTCAATACGAAGGGATCACTTACATATTCCCTTAATTTTATCATCTGCACTTCTCTTCCGGTGATGTCAAGTCTTTGAATTGCTCCATCACAGAGTTCTCCAGAAACAATTTAATTTGTTCATGTCAAAACACCTGTCAATCGCGGGTGGGGCGCGTTTATGCCCCCTCGGGGACCTCCTAGATAGTAGGCGAATCGCTCGTTTTCAACGGCTGCCGAACCCGAATCGACGCCGGAGCGCCTCCGTGTCAAGTGATCACATGACCCTAATTGACCCGTTCTGATGCCGAGGAGTCCGGTGCAGCCGGAGTCGGCTCCTGCGATGCGTTGGGCTCGGTGTGATCTAATTATTCATTGAGATCCGTCATAGTTCAATTGCTTTTAATTTCATTTACTGCCGTACAGCCGGTCGGGTATTCAAATACACCCAACACTAATATTTGTGCAAAATGCGGCTCTGATGTGGACCATTCGTGTAATTGATTGATCATCGATCATTGTGTATACGTTTATATGAATGCATAGATTAATTCAATTTTATTAATCTGATTACCAAAACTACTAAAAATTCTGAAATATACCCCGATCATGCCTTACATTGAAAATAAGTCTGGGCAGATTCGGGGGACTATTAAAATAACTATTAAACGCAGCTTATCAAGCAAAGGACAGTCTTCAGATATTAAAATAGTTGATATTCTATTAAAGCACCCCTTATTTATTTATTTATTAGACTTTATGTTTAATAACAGAGGTGAATATATTATAAAATATCATGATAAATATAAGATACAATTATATTGTAATTAAGTATAGTATTGTGTGGATTGGAGTAGACTCCACTTCTGATATATACTTTGCTAGTTAAAATAACCCGTTTTTTTTCGTGCTGTTGTGGTGTTATTTAATTCAAGAAAGATAAAGATTCGACAGGAATAAAAAGGAGAAAAAAAATTGTAGTGAGAGTGTTGTAGAACTAGTGAATTATTAGTGTAGGCGTTGTATTATGATTATGTTAGAATGTTGGATTAATACTTCAGTAATATAACAATTGTAAGGATTTTTAAAATTGTCTAAAAAAATATACATGAATAACGTTGAAAAAAAAATCACAACCAAAAATCTAGTTACGAGATATAAATCGCAAAAATATCTACAGTCAATCAAAACAACAGCTTGTAAGAAATATCAAAATATTGTAACGAGTTTATATTAATTTATACATCGACATTTGAGTCTGGTGGCTATGTTCAAGGCGTTGACCTTAAGTGTAGGGATATGCAGCAAGGAGTGGACAGAAATAACAATACTTTACACATAACACACAATTACTAAATTTTCACCTACAAAGACACTGTTATTAAACAAATAATAGATATCTCATAGAGACGAAGCTATTTTTTAATATATTTAATGGAAATACATGGAAGTATGAGCAATTACAGGGCTTACGACCTGTTTTCGGCTGGCTTAAGTGATCACTTTATATAAATACAACGTTCCCATATATTTCCATTAAATATAATTAAAAATAGCTTCGTCTTTTTTTTTGTTTTACAGTACTTTTAGTTTCCCATGTAGAAAAAAACATCCATCTATTAATGAAACGTCTCGAGTTTATAACTTTTTCAGCTAAATCATGATATTACACTGATGAAGGTGACCACAGTTCACGAGAGACAAAGAAAATTGTCATAATTAATTGACCTATAAGCAAACTCGGCATTCTGACCGCCGATGTCAGAACTCCTGACAGTATTTTTTGGTCGCCGTCGCGTGACGTGTTATTTACTGCGGCCCGGTGCAGCTCTACAGTAGACTGGCCAAATAGTTGTCTCAGGTTCTTCAGTCAAGACATTCTCCTTCTTCCGGCAATCTTTCCCTGCATTATTAGGCGCAAGATCTCATACTTCTCCGTATGTCTCATTACATGTTCGTCCAACAGTTCACTATCCCTACAAAACAAATTACTCTTGTAAAAAGCAATCATCTGCCCCACATACGTAAGCCCCATCTAGGGTTAAAGTAAGACGAAAATTTTAGAATCCAAACAAAACTACATCCTTATAAGAATCACAAACTCACCCTGGTTTGTCAGAAATACAATCATTCACAGATACTCAAACATACCCTCAATCAAACGACACATACACAATTTATCGTCTAGATTTTATGCAAAATTTACTTATATTCCAAACCCTTCCATAAACTCCATCGGCCTATACGATCCCTCATCCGATCCCCATCATCTTCGTCAATTGAACAAAATTTATAAAAACTTTCACTAAATATATAACAATTTGTAAAAAATTCAACAAAATCAAACAAAAAAATAATTAACAAAATATAAAATAAATAAAAATGTATTATATAAAAATTTTGACCCATTTTTGCTACTACTTTATACAATTATATACAAAGTTAAAATAAAATAATTCACCATATTCCCCGTTAAATAGGGTCTCCCAAAAAAAATCTTACGGCATTGTTGTTACCTCATATGTCGGGGACAAGAGGATTCAGCCCTTATCCCTCCCCTCTTTAACAATTGAATCAGAGATTCCATGTCCGAGATATTGAAGTTTTCGGATTTTTATTGTATTAATTACTTATTTATCTTTATTCATCCGAACCACACCATCTTAATTCGTAATTCTATCCATCCAACTTATTTTAAGCATTCTTCTATTGATCCACACCTCAAATGCTTATGCAAATGTAGAAGCACATATGAAACCTGGTTTCGCAAATTTGGATAATGTTCTGTTCGGCGCAGGCTACACAAATATGTCCCAATTGATGATTTAAATTATAATCTCATTACACAGTAATCCAACTACATAATAGGCTGAAAAAGTATTTTCATTCGATAATGAACCATGTATCACAGAAGTTTTGGGTTACGTAGTGAGGTCACGTGACGTATTCTTCTTCTCCAATCGGTTCCCTCATTACCAGCGGCGGTTTGAGTTTTTTAAAAGACAGCTGGAGGCGGGGGAGGGAGATCCACCCTTTCCCGGTACCGGTTTAGAACCCAAGACTTCGCAAAAATTAATATTTAGACCCTCCAGCGTCCCTTAAGTGCTGTCTTTATTCATAAAAAATCATATTACACAAATCTATAGAATATAGTTTTACATACAGGAAAATTAAGGTGCAGTAGTTCGAGGCAGACACTCAGTGATCCACTCATCAAAAACACTCCCAAAAGAGGGACAGTGGACGAGACACAAAATGGATTGAGTCGCACTTACACGGACAGACTAACGGAGTTGCAAAACACGAGGTGTGAAGAGTGAGAGGTAGGCGCGTAGGCCAGCCTAACTACCCACCTAAAGAGCTCCAACGAGTCACCCATACCAGAATAAATTCCTTATATAAAGCAACATTCATTCCATTACTAATTAGGTGTACATCCTGGGCGGGCGGTGTCTAAATCTATATATATGCTCTGGAGTCTATTTCACTCTCCCATGGATTTAGGTTATGCTGCTAATATCGACGGTGTAAAAGGGATGGATATTATCATTAGAGGTTGTATTCATTTTTCAGAAGCATGTTTTTGTATCAATATACCTGCGTAAGTTTATTATCCACTCTTGAAAAATATAAACACTGTTAATATTCTTCCGGGCTAATCTTCCGTGTATATCTGACCTTTCTGGCCGACGTTTCGGAATAACAAGAGTCCTCAAAAAACGAGTCATTTCGCGAACTCAACGATCTTTTCGGCGTAGGAACGAATAGCGAAAGGGCATGCCGAGAGTGGTTTGCTCCGGCGGCTGTAGAAGAGGACGAAAGTTGCACCACCAGGACACTGGCTGAGAACTTCAACATCGACCGGTCCACAATTATGGTGACTACGCGCCCCCTAATGATAATTGCACATAATATGTTTTAAGTTTGTTTTCGTTTTTGGTTATGTTAATATAATATAATTTTTAAAAGACGGCGGATATGCAATGTTCCATCTGAGTTCGCGAAATATTGCCGCGCTCTACACAAAATTCTTCACGCATCGTTCTGATAAAATAAAATGATTTCTTTACGAGAATTATAAATGCGAATATCTGAACATCGGACCATAATAATTGGCACTCCATTATCGTGCGTGAATTAAAAATATGTTTAGGGTTCGGTACCTAATAAAGTAAATTGTTTATATTATTGTTAAACTGAAAACTGTAACACACACCCCATCCCCTCAAATATTCATAAAGCATCTATAATAAAAATCATGAATAAGTTAGTGGTTCGGTACCTAATAAGGTATATCGTTTATTTTATTGTTAGACTGAAAACCTCAACCCCTCGAAGGGGTATTATAAAAATCACAGATAAGCCGCCGAGGGTCCGTGTGTGATTCGGCTGGCTCCGCGCAAGGGATGACAGTTGCGCGAGATCGCGCCGTCCGGGATGAGAAATTTTTCCGGCTAATTTATGTTCTCGGGGGTTCGACAATTTGTCGGCTCGGTGAACGGATAAACCCGCCGGGTGTCGGTTGGCCGGCACCGAGCACCGGCGCCGGCACCGAGAGCCGGACGCTGCCCGGTAGCGCAGTTCCTGTCTGACGGTGAAAATCCGGAAAATGTCATTAATACGGCACACGTCTCCGCTTCCCGCCGGCAGTCTCAATGTCGTGACTGTGCTAATATTATTTTACACCAGTTTATTGTGAACTTCTTCCGTCCGACGTCCCCGCGCGACCGGTGGCGTGCGATAGGTGCAGATTAGAGTTATGCAGTTACCGATGATATTATACAATCATATATAATATAATATATGTACTTTCGTTTGACCAACGTCTTTGGACGAGATTTGTTCTCCTTAATAACAAAAATGTACTTTCAATAAAAATGTTAAAATGCCCTCGCGGCGAGTGTACGGCCAGCCCTCGGTTTCTCTCGTTTTGCCGAGAGTGTACTGCTGGCATAGCGGTACACTCTCGGCGTAAAGAGCAGTACTATGTACAATTTTTATTTCAATATGTACGTCATTCGCTTTCGATAACATCATCAGCTCATATTATCGATTTACTTAATCAGCTTTGAATGAGTAAAGAAACGGTTCCATTCATCCCTTCTGCGTAGTCTTCATCACCGTCCGTCGTGACTCATCGCGTTCGCGATGCGACAACACTCATGATCGACTCAGGTTCGACGAAACCCACCCGAGAAGTGCACCGCCTGCGGTCAAAAATGTGAATCAACTCCAACGTCAATAAAGCCTGTCGATAAAATGAAAACAGTAATCGCCGACGGCACTATCGTGTGTCATAACAACGCGCGTGTGCGAGAGTTGTTATGCCGCGCGCGCGGGGCAATGCCCTGCCACCCGATAACACTCGCAACATAGAGACGTGTGATTCAATAATTATTTGTTGAAATATTTTGGTCAAACTGCGAAAATTAAATATCCCTAATTATAAAACGCGAGTAACCCCACATGGCAAGCAGCATTCCCTTTAAACCAATGTTTTTCAGTGTTGGGGTGGGCCGCGAGTGTCCTCCCTAGTGTGTAAAATAGTAAATTAATAGCTTCAAGATCACAAGCACACAAGTAATATCATAATTGTACAAACTTACGTCCGATAAGTAATGTCCGAAAGTAGGTCAGTTTTTGGCCGAAGGTTCAATTGTACTTAGAAATCTTAGAACACCGAAACTATTCATAACAATTAGTAATGAGAAAAAATGATACTGTTGACTCACTGGTGTGATTGTGATCGGTATTCGATAATATCAGTGATTGAAAACTGTGAATGTGATCACAGTTTCATTACTAAAGCGCACGCGCCACACGATATCACAACACACGTAATAAATTTTAAAAAACATATTCTAACATAAATAATGTATATATCTAATTTAACACAATCACAAAGCGAATGAAAACACTTTAAAAAAATGTGCGTTTATTTTTCGGTTCAAATTCTCAGCGATTCGGATCAAATGCGTAAAACGTTTTGGCAGAATCTACTAGATGGCGTATTTCACAAATTATAACATCATTCCTTCATGAATATTTTCGTCTCAAATGCGCATGCATTGAATCACAGTTCGCAACCAAATATAAATAAAATTAAAAAATAAATCATGAATCACGGATATTCCTAGATATTCAATCACTGATAGTGAGTGTGACTCAAATATATTAATGATTGTTTCACGGTTTGTGATTTTGAGCTCATCACTAATACAAATTCTACAATACAAATTCTACACTGCTACTTAGTTTTCTGTGTTATGGGTGTTGATAATAATCGTTAATATATCCATTATATAAATTTATTGCAATTTTTCAAAAACGACAAACTGAATTTTTTATTTATTTATTATCTTAGTTTAATAACCACAATTGAGTTTAAAAAACATCTACCGGTTTCGGAAAACACCTTTTCCTTCTTCAGGATATGTTAAAACTAACTAAAAATATAGCATTGTTTTTCTATTTATCCAGAATCTATTTTTAAATTTTTTAAAAAAACAACAATTATTTAAAAAGTAAATTTAGTACCTAACTCAAATTGCTGCTCAATACAAATTTAGTCGAATAATTTTTAGGAAAAAATTTTAGAATAGGACTCGTAGTTAAATTTAGTTGGCTGTTTAGAATTTCCTGATTACTTTTACATGCTTTATTTATCTCAAATGTAGATGTTTTTTAAACTCAATTGTGGTTATTAAACTAAGATAATAAATAAAAAAAATATGAATCTTAACCACCAAGTTAATATTGCTAATTTTAAAAGTATGAATTTTATTTCATTCGTAATAATTCGTGCGTTTTCGGCACTTTTCGGTGGCTAAATACAAAGCCCCAGCTTCGGCCAAACCTTCGGCAGATTTTAGGCGAAGCCGAAGGTGTATTTTTTCATTTGTTTTTTGTAACCATCGGTCGGACTTTAATGATAAGTAATAATTCAGTAGATGGGCAAAGATAATAAAACGCTACAGTATCCTGTCCTGATGCACCACTCTTGCCTCATTCACTTTCATACGTCTTCTTCGTGTACGCTCTTCGGTGTATCACGCCAGGTGATACTTCTACTTCTGATGCCATCAACACTCACTTCACATATCCTCTCCTCGCACATACGTTCCACGTGACAAAACCATCTCAAGGACCATATTTTTATATTCTACCCACTATGCCACAAGCATTCCTCATTGAGACTATCCCTGCAACAACAACAACAACAACACTGTATGTCATCAACATTTGTAAAAAACCGATTTACAGTGTTGTTGTAGGGGGAGGGTTTCAATTACATTTTTTAAATGCACAATATTTTTTTAATTTTCTAACCGCCGAATTGCCGCCAAGTGCGTAGTTAACCGAAGCTGCTTTCATCACTGAATGAAGTGAAAACTAACTTAACCCCACAAGACTGACAAACTTTATGGGTCGCTATTTGTTTATGGAGAGCGTCATTTCAAATTATTTATTATTATATGTGTACCATGGGAGTCTGGCGGAGAGTCAAACGTGCCGCTTCGATAAAAAATAAAGGACATCGAACAAAAATTGATTAAAATAAAAATATCAGCCTGAGAAGACTCTGAGAGGTAATAAGTAAATATATCAAATTTTATTTTGTAAATAATACAAGATCCAATTTCCTAAGGCGTTAACTTCGCCCGGCGGGATATTACGAAAAAAAAGTTCACCCGGCCAGGGGTGAATTACAAGACCACAACTAATGACGCGAAGGAACACACGGGGCCGAGAAAAAGAGATTCGATAATTTTTCCACAGAGTCACACCCTCGCAGAGTCGGATATATTTTCATACCCGGCGAAATAACAGTAAATTGTACTTAGATAAGGGTGGTGGCGGAAGTTATGGGAAACTTTAGGGATGTTGACTTTTGAAAAGTGCGGGCGTATCGTGTATGTAACCAAATATCCAAAACATGTAACAAAAATCAAAATCAGTACATTAAGGAAACTATTATAGAGAATAATATATTTTTATTTTTTTGAGTCAAATACAGCGTGTTATATTGTTATAATAAGATAAATAACATTGCAGCAGAATAAGATAGATATTTGGGTACCCTGCCTGCTATATTAGTATTTTACTGTATGCAGATAGTGCCACGATTTTAAGTTTTCGAAAGGACCAACAAAAACACGTAAACAGTGGGAAAATGTAAATTCGGGGTATTAAAAAAAATCCTTTGTGGGAACTGGGTTTATGAGATGAGCAGACATTTCTTCTTGGTGGGAAGGTTCTTCTGTCAAGTTTTCGTTTATACGACTGTCAACCATTTAATCAATTTCCGCCCGATGTTATTATTTTATTTTATTCAGAAAACGTACAGTTTATCAGTAAATACGAGAATTACAATAAAAGCTAAACAACAGTTGAACCAGTTACATGTGTTCTCAGACGATACAAAATACTTTATACACTGAGTACAATTTAAAATTTAAGAAGGACTATAAACTAGAAAAATGTGAGAAAAAAGTTATTAAAGTAAGAAAATATTCGAGGGGAAATGGAAAGGAAAATGCGATAGGGAATAAAATCTGAGTGATAAAAATAAAAAAATAAATAAAGGCCTTTAAAGTTTAAGTATTGAATTTAGATTAAATTGAGGTAACTGAAGTATTGAACATGTCTAGTTCGTTTAGGTGTGAATTGAAAAAAAAAAAAAGTTTTATTTGACGTTGGTGTTGCAATGTGGAAGATTAAATGTGAGATTAGTTCCGGTTGACCTGGCTAGCATTCGAATGGATATGCGTCTGAGTAAATTAGGACAGTCTACTTTAGAGTTGGCTATTTTGTGTAAGAACATAACATCGGCCATGTCTCTTCGAGTTTGTAGTGATGGAACTTTGAAAAAGATAGATGACTCGGCAGTGCTAGTTAAAGTACGATAACTACGAAAGTTAAGATATCTGTATTATTGTGTTGAAGTCAACGTCTAAGTTAGTCTGCAAGGGTTATTCATGAATTCTTCCCGGGCCACCAGTGTTGTCTATACTATCTTCTACGCAATTTTCTTGCTGACTCCAGCTTGTAAAAAAAACAATAAAACAACGAAACGTACAAATTACGTAAATATGAGAATAAAAAATGCGTGTTTACGACAAGCAAACGACTAACACACTCTTGGCTCTATGGTGAAAAGTAAACTGGCCGAACGAATTATAATAAATTTTAGAGGTAAATCGCGGGAAAACAAATGTAAAATAGGGTTTTTAATGTACTAAAATGACACGGGACTGCATAAATAACACGCAAATAGAGTGAAAACGTGAATTCCGGGCATGTAAAATCGAGGTTCCACTGTATATTATAACATTACGTTATAGTACCTCCATGACCATAGCGACTTAGACACCGCTCGCCCGTGAATGCAAACCTAATTAGTAATGGGACGAATCTTATTTTATATAAGAATTTATTCGGGTATGGGTGACACGTTGGAGCTCCTTAGGTAGGTACCGAGGCCGGCCTGCGCCTCACCCTCCATACCTCGTGTTTTGCAACTCCGTTAGTCTGTCCGTGTAAATGTGACTCAATCCATTTTGTGTCTCGTCCACTGTCCCTCTTTTGGGAGTTTTTTTGATGAATGGATCCCTGAGTGTCTGCTTTAAACTACTGCACTTTCATTTTCCATCTTTATGCAAAACTATGTTCTATGGGTTTGAGTTATATGATTTTTTATGAAAAAGACAGCCCTTAAGGGACGCTGGAGGGTCTAAATTTTAAATCTTAATTGCTAATAAACACATTAAATTTCTTCTCCTTTTTCGTTGTGCTTATACTTAAATATGTAATTGAATTAAAGTCGCGTATTTTTATTAGCTATTACAAGGAAGCTATAGCTTCTAAACCGGTCTCGGGAAAGGATAGGTCCCCCACCCCCTTCTAGCTGTCCTTTTAAAGAAGCCCTCTATGGTTAACAAGTCATGGTAATGGCAACACTACTGCGCGAAAGGATCTTTATCTAAGCATTTCCGTTGACGAAGGAGAGTAGCGCTTACGTAGTAATTACAAACATGTGATTCAATATTTGAAAGGAAGGGTGAGAATTATATCTAATGTTAAGCATCTGTAATACGCGCATCGTGTTATAAGTGTATTGTATTTGTTTCTTACAGGATGTAAATCCCTTCCTGAGAATGGACCACAACGTAAAGAAGCGCCTTCGTCTGGATGATGTGCCACTTCATCTGATTATGTGATGATTCAGATGAGAGTCCTGGAGGATTGCCCACGGACAGAGTACGATCACGATCCGGATCCATCCGCTCTAATCATCTCTATACTTAAATACAAACGACGTCAACTAACAAGTGACCCCAAAAGCATCCTGTGAAATTCAATCTGTTGACCTACCAAGTGAACTTTTATCACATCCTCGACGCTGGTCAATTTTTTCCACCTACCGGAAGTATTGTCAAATAGGAGTGAAAATTGATTTTTTAAGCTATGTTTGAACTGCATCAATAAACTTCATTTATGCTGATGATGAAAGTTACCGGTGTATTAAAATGTAATTTAACGGAGTGATTTTTCGTAAATAATTCGACAACGTTTTTCTCTTTGTTTATTTATTTCAATTGTATAATTTGTTTTAATCATAATGTTGTAAAATCTCTCCCTAATTTTTATTTATTTTCCCTTAAGAATGACTGTTGAAGGCAGGCAGGAGATAGCATAGCCAATTCTGTTTATAGTACCCACAATCTGCTTACAATAATACCTTGGGTGAAACCGGCGGACGCGCTGACACTGTCGTGCATGTCACAAAATATATAAAGAGTAAAACAAGATGCAATTAGATTAAATTAAAAAGTGCTAACCTATAAATGAATAAATGTTACTGATATAGTCCACAATAGTTTACTCGTAAATGCCTAACTAAATTTCCAGTCGAAAATATTCAAGAAGTATGCAAAATATCTGTTACGGAAAGTATTATAGTATATTTTTACAAAATCATTTTAAGGTTGTTAATAATATTAAAAAAAAGAATTGCTCATGCTGTTTTGCTCATATGGAAATATGAAATGGTGCAAATGTTGACGACAACAGAAATAGAGGACTTCCACGGAAGAGGTAAACCAGATACTGGGAGAAGATGAAGCGAGAATTGTGTATCAGAAAGAGTGTGGCGGTCTATCCTCTCTGCGTACCCCCACGAGGAAACAGCGTGACGATAAGTTATGTCAAGCTTTAAGTTTTGGCGAATAGATCTTTACAAAAAGTTAGTTCTGCGGTAGAGTCGAGTGTGCCGATTTCACAAATAAATAGAAATTGATCGGGTCTCAAATACTCAAGTTCTGACAGTTTCGCCGAACGCGTGTATTCAGCCATTGGTCAATATTGACAGATAGAATTTTTTTCCGATATTCGCCATATATATATAGAAAAAAAAGCAATATCTTCGGTCAAAGAAGTTTAATCCCCGCTGTGTGTGAAGCCACCTACCTACTAGTTTTTCCTTTCGCTTGAACTTTGCTCATAACATTTTGGATTTCGGAAATATAACGCCGGAAGTGCTATTATAGTATGTATACTTAGGGGATCGGTAACGCCCTTGCCTTGCCTTGCCTCGTCTCACCCCCTCCCCACCAAACGCCTGGGGAATTTCGCGGGGTTGACCCAGATATTCACCAAAATATAAAGGGTTATTGCGTGGGAATGAAATCTGAAAAGCTACCGCGGCCCCCGGAGCAAACTTTCATTTCGGTATTCACGCTATTTCTTACAAAATGCCTCATTAAATGAGACCCCCGCGCAACAACACTGTATATCGATCATTTTCAAAAGTTGATAGATAGACAGACGAAGCGTCGGCCATATTGGATGATATACTATATTGTCGCAGGTAAGATCACTCAGAAATTGTGTACATTTCTATTTATTTATATGATTGTATAATATATTATTCGATGGCCAAGATGATGTACAACATAGTGATGACATCAAAATTACGAACCGTGAGTCAATCGCCGATATCTTGAGCCACACTCACTATCCGTGATTGAATATCGTCATTCGTTAATTTTTTAATTTGGTTGTAAACCGTGATTCAGCGCATGTGCATATGAAATGAAAATATTCATGAAGGAATGACGTTATAATTCGTGATAAGCGCCATCTAGTAGATTCTGAATTCAAAACATATTACGCATTTGACCCGAAAAATAAACTCGCACTTTTGAAGGGTTTTCATTCACTTTGTGATGATATTAAATTAGATATATATTAATTATATATGCTAGAATATCTTTTTACGCAAATAAATTTTGAATAATATAAGTAAATACGTTCAAAATTATGTTGTATTTATTTCGTGTATTGTGATAACGTGCAGCGCACGCGTATTAGTAATGAAACTGTGATCACAGTCACAGTTTTCAATCACAGATATTATTGAATATCAATCACAATCACACCAGTGAGTAACAGTGTTGTTGCAGACATGGTTTCATGTATTGATTGAAAATGTTGATACAATTATTTATTATAGAAAATGTACAAAATATATTATTTCATTTCGGTGTTATTTCTCAAGGAATATAATAATCAATAATTTGTATAGAGCTATTTTTGTAAAAACTTTCACCTCAAGGATGCTTATTAACATGGATTCTACTTTTAATTCTTTACTTTAATCTATTATGACTTATTATAGATTTACATACAACCTTCGATCATATTGAAGACATAAGTTGAAATCAATAATGTAATTGTTTAAATCTTTAACAATACTTAGTAAAGAGGAGGTAAATGTACAATTAATATTTAAAATATATGTGTACCTAGGAAATAATACACGTACATATATACTTTTTTAATTCTCCAAGGCCTCTTAGTAAATAATAATTTAATAAATGCATCCCATTCCCTATTTTTTCCAAGATTTTTGTTCGTTAGTAGGTACAATTTTTTACTTTATTTTTACTCGTTTCAGCTCCGAAGGATCTTCGCTGGTAATATTTAAAAATATATATTAGATATAAGCAATATACATATACTGTTTGTTTCTTCTTTAAATAATGGAATATAATTTTTTTTTAAATAAAATCAACTTTATTGTACTGTACTTTTGGTACGCTTGTAAAAAGTGCTTGCAATACTCGTATAATGTAATATGGCAAGAGATACTGGGAACGTTCTTGAAGAAATGTCGCTATAACAGGGTAAATAAAAAAAAAAAGCAAACCCTCGTTAGCGTCGTTACGGTGTCTTTCTCGAATAAAATAATCGTAATATTTAAAGAATATAAAGGGCAAAATATACACAGAGAAAATATTTCGAACGTGAAATTATTTGATACTTACATAAGGATGTGGAAAATGAAAATATTCACTCCCTCGTTTAAACTCGTTTTGCATAGCGACGATTTTGTTACAACGTGTGATTACAAATAGTAACTGGTAATAGTTTCAGTGTTTGGTTATATGAAGCTTCCACACTTTCTATTACATAATTAGAATGTCCATCCATATACAAGTATTCCAGTGGCGGAGAACACAATCACTTGCAATAATAGAAAATAAGTTACAACAATATATAATCAATATATAATCTCAAATAAAAATTATTCTTTGCCAAACCATCATAAAAACTATTTTTAATTAGAACATAATTTTTGTTTCAACATTAATGAATTTTAATTTGCGAAATAATATCTTACGCATGCGTGGTCAATAAAAATTATCAATCAATTAAAAGTTTTACTAAAAAAGATCAAGAACGTTATTATTTATAACTACGGATGGTAAACCGTTAACGATGGTTGAACACTAAGATTTAACTGTTGTAGGTTTAGTTTCAGTTATATAATACGAATAATCAGTTACCAATTGTCGTTACAATCAAACACGATCACAGTCATAACGATGGTTTAACCAACACTAATATTTCAAAAGACGGACATATAACCGATAGACAACGAATATTCATAAATGATATCCACGAGACAAAAATAATCTAGAGACGCCCGTCCCGATGAATAGACGAACTAGCGGAGCAACGGGAGAGACACGGCAAAGATTGGTGGAGAATTGAAGAAGTATTGGAATCACGAGGTCTTCATCCAGAAGTGAATTGATAATAATGAAAATAACTAAAAAAAAAAAACATCTATTAACAATAATTTTAAAGATATTAAAGGTATCCCGCAATCGCTTTCCTGTGACAACAAAATATATTTTGTATTAAAAATATCACAGAACCCTGTTCTGAAAAACTACAACTTCACAATAATAATAATGTGTTCTCCTTAAAAATAAAAAATAACAATATCGGCTGAATTTTCATGATTATGACGTCATTGTCATTTTATTTTCATTAGATTCTCGTTTCGAGGTCGTATCACAGAATCACGTTCGAGATCGTTTATTTGCAAGCCTCGTTACGCGTAACTCCGTCGACGGAAGCGCAAGCGCGAATCGTTTTGCAGTTTGACTGAAAGCCAATATTTGAAAACAGGATATCCACCATGAAGATGCACTTCACACTGAATAAAATTTGTTGTTCGCATCTGCCTCTTCATATGGCGTCTAATTGAATTATGTACGCACGCGCTCGAATAATCTTGCTCTTGAAGAATGCGCGATTAGATTACATTCTAAGATGAAAATAAATCTCGGATGTATTATAGATTGACAGCATCACGCCGCGGTGTACACGGATAGGCAGAAGGGATAAACTTCCCTATGCTATCATCTAGCTTAGCTAGAAATCTTTCCATTGTTCATTCATCGACTTGAATTTAGACAACATCCTTCAGAAGTGGAAATGTTATTAAAATGTTAATAATTTTGTATTCTAAAGAAATAACATTTTTACTATGAAATTGCAATATTTAAACAAATTATATAAATCGTTAAGATTTACGGAAAAAAATCTTAACCAATTAATTTTAATTTACTTTTTAGTCTTTATACGTGAATCCGTGCATTCTGTAACGCTCTCCCTGGAATTGTACAAACGTGAAAAATACTAATAAAACAATCATGTCACATTTGATAGCTACAAAAATAAGGAAAAATACCATATTAATTACGACATTTATTATTTACAGTTAAAACTTTTTTTAATTGTAATAAATCTCAAAAACCTTTTGACATTCTAGATGACGCTAGAATTTTCAAATTCATTTTTATTTAGTAATTTATGTAGGGTACGTATTATATATATATATATATATGACATGTTCAATGAAATCATTATTACTAGTAGAAAAGGAATCGGCTTTCGCGTTGAACGAATCAGGGACGAGAATCGACTCTGGCGAACAGCTGAGCAAAACGTAACTTTTGGTGGGAACGCTCAAAAATAGGCGCGTCGGTGGAGCCGCGCTCCGGAGGAATAAGAAGATCACCGCGGTGGACTCAGAGGTGAATGGTACTGGTCCACCCGCGGGTTGAGGAGAGACCCCGCTGCGACGAGCGAGGAGGCTGCATGCGAACGATGGGCGTTATGGACCAGGCTGAGACGAGATGGTGTCCTAGCGCGGACATGTAACGGCCCGGGTCCTCGGCTGCATCGGCACCCCACGGCCGCGTTGGCTGATGCTAGCAATAAAAGAGATAAATAAAAGTGACGAAAGTTGACCTGAAGATCTAAATAACATTTTCCGTGCATTTTCCGTGTTTTCGAGAATAATTGTGTCAAGTGTAAATCAGAATGCCTTTGAATCAATGATTATTCCATCCGAGGTAGTAGGCGACACCAGAACACACACACGCCTCTTGGCTTCCTATCCTCTAGGTGCCAAAGGGACCGTAATAGTATGTTTTATCTTACTCGTAATAAAGACAATGTACACGCAATGACAATACAGTCCATCACATCCGATACAGTCCAGTAAGTCATAGATAAAAGATGGGGAAGCGCAATACTTATTATTATGGATTATTGGTAAAATTAATTGATTAACATGGTATAGTGGTAAAGTGTTCTCCCGGCAAGAGAAACTTCCATGTTCGAGTCCCGGTAGTAAATAAATATTTCCTTTGTGATCCTTTTTCAAAGTGATTCATCTAATTTGTTTTGTAAAATAATTTTTATACGATAAGATTTCTCCAGGCGGTTTCCTCATTACCGAGGATCTCGCCCTCCTTCTCTCCGACCATTCACCTTCTAGATCACCAATATTCCAGCTGTCTTCTGACTGTTTTCAACTTGCACATTTTCTTCTTTTTTTTTAAATATATTACTCGTACTTTCACCCGTCGGAACCAATCGTGCATTGGCAACGTGCCGTAAAAAGTTGTCGCTTAACTATCGAGTTTGACCTTCGGTAGATAATCACTCGGTATGCACTGCTAGCAACACTGCGGACATGCAGAAAAATTGCGTCACAAGAGAAAGAGAGTGAACGCATAGCTGATGACGCGCAGCTCATAATACGAGTATAATATTTTAGAGATCAGTACAGATAAAATGCATGTTAATATAAGATTTATGCAACTTAATACTAAATAATCATAAGGAGAATATGGAGGGTGTGGAATAACTTATCAACCGAACTCTTGAATAGCCGCTTTTGTTATGTTAGCAGTATGCAGACGGGCATTATCATGGTGAAAAATCACTCGCGAATGCGGTCTTAAGACAACGGTGCTGTTAGTAATAAACCTCAGAAGCAGTCCCTCTGTCTGCACCTCTCGAAACTACAGTAGTGACGTGTGTGTAGTACAAAATTTAGATTAGTGAAAATTAAAGTAATTCAACTGAGGCAAGACTACCGGTTCACAATGGAGTCCCGGTACCGACACTGATGTATGAAAGTAGACTGAATGCAGTGGAAATGAGATCACTCAAGCGTATATATAAAAAGTGAAAGCTTTCTTTCCAAAGCAATCATGCCTCGGAAAATTAAATAATAAATAACGAGACTAAAACGGTTTATATCTTTAACTGGAAATACCGAATTTTTCGATTGAGATGTATATTATTTATCGCACACACCGAGGTCTCGGCCGAACATATGCGCAACGTCGACAAATAATTCACAGTAGGCCACACCGGGATATAAAAAAAAATACAAAAAAAAAAAGCTTTCCAACCCCGGGTATGAATTTCCAACCGTACAATTTGCGCGGGAATGCGCCGTACGAAATACCAAATCTCCCACCCCCCTCCAGAGCCTAACCGGAATATCCGGTCTCCCGTTCCGGCAGCAGACACGCCGAGCGGTAGCGCTGAAATCGAAAGCGATCCGGCTGCTTTATTTTGGCGCCGAGCTCGCGAGAGATCTAGAAAGATCGATTAACAGCGAATGATTTGTGGAGATGCGCAAGCGCAATGAGACAGTGGAGTCGTTTTTTTTTTAATTCTTCGAAAAATCTCATTTGCAAAACTGACGTTGCGTGTTTTAAAAACCATCGGTTTATACCACGCGAGAGATGTGACGTCGCATCTTCCGAGTCGACAAGTCGGCACTCGACACTCTAGTACTAATATTGTTAATACTGGCCGGTACATACGAGGGATGTGACGTCACACGGTAATCTGAGCGTTTTTCATCAAACCCAACTCTGAACGCGAATATCTCCGAAAGTATTGCACATTTTGAAAAAATTCAAAAAACGTTGTGATTTGGATTTTTACTATACTGCAAAAGCTCATTTCTGACATGCTCCACTACCTCATTGCCGGTGTGACGAAGATATAGAGAAATCAGTTCATTATAAAAGTAATCAAAATCTGTCTGACAACAAGAAAGACGGAAAGGACCGTGTTGGTTGCCTTTGAGATGTGGTGCTGGAGGTGGAGGCCTCATTTCCCGTGGACCCGCGAGACGTACAAATGTCTGTACTCCAGGGGTTAAGCATTACCGAAAGACTTCCGACAACATATGACGGTTTCCTATAAATTCATTTCTGATACGCTCCACTACCCCATTGCGAGGGTCCTCGAATCGCTAAGAAAGCTAAACTCGGCTTATCATTCGTATTCGTATAATTCTGTATTCAACGTGGTTTACTTGATAGGAAGAGATTCTGAGCGAAAAACGCAAACTGACGATTTCAAAACTTCGTATACGCTCGGTCTTTGTCGGGTCGGCTCGGGAGCTCTAGGCTTCAGGCCTGTAATTGTTAATATAAATACATATATATCTGTGATTCTGTTCGCAGTTCACGTTGTATTGTGATATAATCAATTAAAATGTCCGGTGAGACAGGTGGAAAGAAGACCGACCTACTTTGGAAACGCTGATTTCAAAAATAGCATCAGATATGTTACATTCCCCTTTTATGCTAATTCTTCTATTAACACAAAATAAAGTAATCTTTTTTTATATTAAAACAACCGCAAAACGACTAAATCCCTTTATTTCTAAGTATTGATATACAGATATCTTCTTTGGTATCTCTGATTACATGATTTTTATAAAAATAAGCAAGCCAATAATAATTAATAAATGTAAAAAATTAAGTGATGTGACTTAAAAGTACTGGCCAGTAAAAACTCCATACGGTAAAATCCATTAAAATTATAAAGCAGCGTATAAAAAAGTTTGCAACGATATCGGCGCTATTGCAGTCATTTTAGAAATAAACTGTTACTTTCCTAACTTGAACCATTGTAACGTTGGATCGGTCTTATTGCAGTCAATTACCATTACATTGATTGTCAGACAAACACTTTTGACTTGAAATCGAATGATGACGTTTGTCTCACCTCACGAGTAATATGGCGGACATACTATAACATTATATTTTATTTAATTATTCCTTCGAATTTCATTGATATAAATATAAATGATTCACCGATTATAATGTGTCTTTGTCTTCTCCATATACGTCGGCTATCTCTATATTACATTACTATGTAATGATGATTTACGATGCGTTCTTGTCATTTATTTTTAATTAAATAAAATAACAAATCACTTTGTATGAAACCACGAAATTTATTATACGTCAACCGGTTTCGCTTATCTCAAGCTACATCAGGACGTATTTAAAATTGATCATAAATACAAAAAAAGTGCACTTATATAGAATATAAATATACATGTATTTTCCCCTCCCTTAATGTTCTGTCTATCTGTATATGTATTCTGTCTCATTCTTTCACATGTAATTTTAACAAATTTACACAACAACAAATTTTCCCCAATGAACGCCGAAAGGAAATAAATATACAGCTCATAATGTAACTTTTTTTTAAATTTACATAAACTACTCACAAACATTATTAAATTTAATCATCTTAACAAATTATGATTATACTTAGACTGAGAGGAACTAATACGAGAGTAACCCACTCATATAACGATTCCTTGAAATGTTTCAGAAAAAAAAAAAAAAAAAGAGATCGATTGTCAAATCGTAAAACAAAGAAAATATCTTATATTTAAAATTATTAATTTTCTTAGTAACATCACATACAACGGTTCAAGAATGTCATGTCTTCACTAATACATTATTGTACAGTCGCTTGTTGTGCTATTAATGCTATCGATTGAAAAATCACAAAATTGTTTATCGAAACAGCAAATTCATATCGAAACCGCTGTATCGATACAACCACAACCGCCCGCAGTGAGCTGCAAAACAGTTTGAGAGAAAAGAAAACCTGTTTTGCACAGCACAATGCTGACAGGACAAAGATGTAAAAATATTACACACACACTGTTTGCAAAACACGTGTTGCGTGGCCCGGTTTACAGTGAATCGGAAAGTGAAAATGATTTTTTTCTAATCAAGATTCAAAATATAATTCAAACGCGAATCATAGTTGAGATGATGTTCGGTTTGTACCATACACAGTTTATTTTTGTTGATGTTACAACATCACAACACACTTCTGTGGTATTTTAATCAATTAATAATTGCACCGGTATACGACTTTGCAACTTTTTCTATAATGTCGATACAGCGAAATGGCGGGTGACGCGTGACAAACAAAATCGATTGAAAATATTCTTAATTTTTGATTGGATAATCCACCTTCCCCGGTTAGGAAAGAGATCCAAGAGATCCCGGTGGCGCAACAACAATATTTTTCGATAAAATTGATTTTATATGTATATCTTTCTAATTAATATATTTAATTCATATTTAAAATATTTTTTGGATAAGTTGATTTTATCTGTACATCTTTCTGATTAATGCATCCAATTTGTATTAAAAATAATGCAGAACTATGTTCTAAAAAGCTGCAACATCACAATAATAATGTGTTCTCCTTAATAATAATGTATATATATATGTGTGTGTATTTGAATTTTCAACATAGTAGGCAGGTCAAGATAAACTCGTAATGAAATAATTCAAATTTATCTATGAGTAATCTACATTTATCTATTGGAGGGGAGCGGTGCCTATGTTTTGCGCAGGGTTCTAAGCAATATTTGGTTCAGATCGGTCAAAGGGTTTAGGATTTACCATATACAAAACCGACAGTAACATCAATTCAATTTATATATATTACTAAATTATGTTTATTTTTACAATATTCCGATGATCTTTAACTTACTGTCATTATAATATGCCCACGACATCGAGATATATTTTAATTTCCTATATTACATTAAGAAAAAGACAATGTCCACAGGCCGATCCCATCATATGTGGGCGGATAGTACGGGAAGCTAGAATAAATCAAGATTAATAAATATTATAATTTCGTCTCGGGGATTGAATGTGATATATCAAGGTCAATCAGATTTGCTCGCAGATGCTTGCATCATCGTCGTGTGCAGTTGAGATTTGAATTAATTAAAAAAATAACTATATTTAAATGGACCTGTTTTTAGATGGTGTATTTTTAAGTATGAGAACGAATATAGTACATATAAGACGATTAATATTTCAAAGTATTTTACATATTCTTGTGAACAGTCTGCCTTTTTTCATAGTAGAATATTATTAAGAACACATTCTTATTGTGAAGTTGTAATTATTCAGAACAGACGGTCTGTGGTATTTTAAATACTAATTAAATGTATCAATGAGAAAGATGCACATATAAAATCAATTTTTGAAATGGCTTTCAAATAATGAAACGATAGAGGTATCAATTTTAAAAGTATTGTCGTCAATCCACTATGTTGCCGTAGCATAATCGGATAATGCAATTTCCCCGGATTGGAAGAGATCCCGGTAGCACCTTCGATTTTATATGTACATCTTTCTGATTAATAGTAATTAGTATTTTCATAGCATATGTTTATACAGCAGGTCCCCCGGCAAAATTTGTCACGATAACTGTGTTAGAAAATTTCGCAACATTTCACTATATTCTCATTTTTGCCTTCTGTTTTATTTTTAAGCGAGCATTCTACCATCTTACTATTGCCCCATTAGACTGTGGTATCAAATTTACATATATGTATATAATGCTGATTTAGTTGTGTTAGCATTTAACGCATCGGTTTATATTTGATTAAACATTCTGAATATCAAATTAACGTATCCGTCGGTAGTGCAGTGATTAGATTCCCCGCCGGGAAATTTTTTATGATAATAAAATTGTATGACAGCTATGTAATGACATGTAAAGCTTTTTTTTTTTGTATTAATATTATATATTTTAATATTATTTTGTCAGTTTCAGAAGATGAGAATTGGATCTCGTTTTTTAAACTAAATTTTGTACTACACACACATACTGCTGCAGGGAAGATTCGTGGTGCACTACAAATGTCGAGAGTACAAACAAATTTAATCTGAGTTTTAGAGATTGTCACGAGACAAAAGCCTCATTCGTGGACACGTCATTACAATATACAGTAAGTACATAAATAAATTCATCTGAAAAGGGTATATACACACACACAAACAAATGTGATACGTATCCGAGTAATGTAATGTAGTAGTTGAATGCGCACAGATAATGAGCGGTAAGTTGTACCAACAGAATCGGCAACCAGCGGTTCGAAGGCCACCAGGGATTATCTGGGTCGACCGGGCGGAGAGCGGAGATTCGCATTGTCGTCGAGTCAGGGGTCGTCAGGAATGGTCCCGGCCCGGGCACAGCTAAAATCCACACGTATTCCACGACTATAAAAGCTGTCATCGATTTTATGCTGGAGATACACCGAAAGTAGAGCATTGCAAAAATAATGTTTTATTTTTTTTACACTATGACGGACCACAAAGCCCAAAATCACATGGACGTATTGTGATCCCGCCGGAAATCTAGTCTGGAACCCTTGAGAAGCCAGTGGAAACCATGTTCATATTGCCGACTGGAATGCGAAGGTCAAAACATTACTAATTTTTGTACTTTTATGTCTGTAAAAAAACTGCTTTATTTATTTAATTATTAACATAGCGCATACATAAGCACTCCTATATATGCTCTAACATAAACAAGATTCTTATTCTTTTACTAAAACTTATCTTTTATATATTTCGTTAGTTTCATTTTGAATCTATTGGTGGTCGATTGGGTCTGCAACATATGTGGTTTCAACAGCCCGAACTACATTTGAAATTTTTCCAGGTCGCATAATGTCAAATAGATATCGACTGGCCTCCTCAATCACCTGATTTGACGGCTCCCGACCGTCTTCTGCGGGGGTACATGAAAGAAAAGGTCTACACGCCAATAAGCCAACAACAATTCCGATGCTACAGGTCAATATTCAGAATAAAATTGCTAAAATAACACGCCAAGTGTGCGAGAATGTTCTGAAAAATATGGTTAAAAGAGCACGCATCTTTGCCGTTGCCAGAGACGGTCACCTAACCGATGTCACATTCCGCGCGTAATTGTAATAAATCAAATAGTCTATAAATAAAAATCAAATTAATAAATAACGTCGACCCGGAACACAATATTCACTTATTGTACAAAACAATAATAAGATCAGTGGTCACTAATGGTTACGAAACGTGGTTACCTAACACAAATCGTAAAAAAATAAATTAGCAGTTTTCGAACGCAAAATACTAATAAAAATTAAAATTTAATTGAGCAAGAAACAATCGTAAGATTCTGCGGGTCCCAAAGACTGCGATGGACTGGCCAGTGTTGAAAGAATACCAGATGACAGGACACCGAAGATCATGACCGACCCAGTGGAAGGCCAATGAAGGGGTGGGCCGACTGTGTGGAAGAGAACTGGAGCAGGATGGGAGAGTCCGGGATGTGAAGAAGAATGGCCAGGGATAGGATTCGGTGGAGACCATTTGTGAAGGAGGGAGGACCAAACTAAAAAAAAAGCCATGGAAATTTCACGCACGTGCCGACAGTTAAATTAAATTTCAAAACGGACTGACGGCATTTTGTGAAAAGGTTTAGCACACCGACCGTTTTAGATAGTATCAGATAAAATATAGAATTGACGCACCCAGCGGATGGCTATAAATAAATACACGGATCGCGTGCTGCAAACGGCAGTCGCAATGCCGTGTGACATAATTGTACGCGTAAACAATACTGACGTACACACGACAAATGACCCTCTAGGATGCTGTGTAAGGACGCCGAGACGGTGGACTCGAGAGGCGTTCCACAACCCATCGCGAACACGCTAAGATGAAATATACGGGTCGTAACAGACCTTTGCCCGGGCCCAAACTATCGGGCGACTGGTACCATAAAACACGTTAAAGAGAGGCTCGATGAAGCGGGTTTTTGCACAGTTTCGGTGGATCCAGATGCTTCAGCAGCATAACTGGACTATACCAACCTTAAGAATTAGTTTGTGCTGTGCTGAACCACTTTTAGTCAGGAATTTTCAGAACTCGGCTGGATGTGACGTGATGAAGAAGTGATCTGCCTTTATGTAAAATGTCATTATTCTCTATTTACATACAGCGTGTAACATAACCTAGTCCACAATATTTTGTAGATAGGTAGATGACTAAATTACGAGTTGAAAATGTTCAAGAAGTATGTACAAAATCTGTACTGTTACGGAAAACATTTATGCATGTTTTTACAAAATAGGTTTAACATTTTGAATAAGATTAAGAAAGGATCACTTGGGTGGTTTAGTCATATGAAATGGATGAATAAGTGAGAGAATTGTAAAAAAAAAAGATATATGACGCTAGTGTTGATGGCACCAGAAGTAGAGGATGTCCACGGAATACTTGGCACGATCAGGTAAACCAGATACTGGAGGATGGTCCTGTTAGAAGCCTAAATAATCGTCGAGCTTGTATGAGAAGATGTATGTGTGTGGATGAGGCGAGAATTGTGTGTCAAGACAGAAAGAATGTGGCGCTCTATCCTCTCTGCCTACCCCTGCGGGTAAACGGCGTGATTTATTTATTAATGCCCTTATGGGCTTTTACAAATTTAGGTTTGACACAGAATGGCTGAGTATCAAAATCAGTTGTATCTGTGATTCAGAACAGCGCCAAAAACATCACTCTTGTATTTAAACATTGAATATCGAAATTTATCTACAAGACCAAAATCGTTCCCAAGCCTGTGACGAATATGGTATACAATCAGTTCAGTTAAATTAGGGGCGTCCAGTATGCCATTTACTATTTTAAATAAAAATAATAAATCACTTAAGTGATGGTAAGTATGTTAAACTTAGTCTACGTACATCAATATAAGTATTAAAAAAATGTGAAACTGCCCAACTACTATCCTATATCTAGCGCTACACACTTAGAGTCCTTGTACCAACACTGGTGGATGGAAGTAAAGTCTGGAGCTGGTAGAAAAGGAACGAATGCAGTGAAAAAAAAACACTTGGGCGTACATGTGGACAATACGTTTCTGATTGAGTAAATAATGAACAAATTAAGATAGAATATAGAGATGACCTCAGCATTGTAAATAAGATTAAAAAAAGGTCATGTGGAACAAATGAATGTGAAGATAATGACAAGAAGATATATGACGCGAGCGTTGATGGTACCAGAAATAGAGGACGTCCATCGAAGTTTTGGCTTGACCAGATAAACCAGATACTGGAATATGGTCAACACTTATACACAATTGCCGTAACACACATACACTTAAATTAAGAGCTGCATAAAATAGATAATTACATAAACAAAATAACGATCTGATCTGACCCGGGTGGAAAAATGTAAATTTCAGAGAGAAACCAAGTTTTAACGAGGTGTTAGAATTTTAGTCAAATGTTTGTTCATTGATTAGAGATAGATTACACTTGGTTACATTCCAATCTCCGAGTAAACATACAATCCTATCGATTTCCGGTTGGGATACGTCTCTAACACTCGTCGATTTAGACATGATTTTATTTGAATTAAAAATAGATCACATCTAGAATTTTAACACTCGGATCTGCGAAATGCCGAGAAAAGTGAAGGGGGTGGGAATTCGCGAAGATCGCGATCCTCGAAGAAGTGGTAGAAATAAAAGCCCTCAAGGGTATTTACATTGATCAATTATTAAAATATATATATGTACTCACCTAACCTACTATATAAGGTAAAATTGGCAAAAAATAAAAATTAATTAAGCTTAAATATTTTGTATTATCTCTATACAGCATCAAAAACGTCACAATTATATTTAAGCATTGACCATTGGAATATATCGACAGAACTATAATCGTTCCCAAGCCTGTGGAGCCTTTGTACAGGTACATTATATTACTATAAGAATTCGAATATGAAACAAATATATGAAAACAGCGCCCGCCATTATTCGCCAGGTAATTAATATTGACACATGTAGCAAATACACTTTCATTCAAATTAAAATAAATATGTTATAAAACTGTTTAAGAAATACATTAATAAAAAATTATACCAAATAAAATAACAATCTCTTTGTACGAAATCACGAAATTTATTATACATCAACCGGTTTCGCTTATCTCAAGCTTCATCAGAACGTGCTTAAAACTGATCATAAATACAAAAAGAATGAACTTATATATATATAAATACATAAAGGGGGAGATAGTATATAAAATTATATGCGAAAGAGAGAGACAGAATACATATATAGATAGACGGAACGTTAAGGAACGGATATTAAATTGATTTTAAAGGAAATATACCTAATATGGGGCTAACTGATAAATTATTTTGATTATTAAGAATTGGCATACCACTGTGTATTGCCTTTTTTATTTCAAGGGCTTTTAAATTGTCCAACCGTAGGCCAAACCCGTTTTTATGGAGGATATTGACCATTTTGTATTCATGATCAGTTTTAAATACGTCCTGATAAAGCTTGAGATAAGGGAAACCGGTTGACGTATAATAAATTTCGTGGTTGACGTGGAAAAAACTGATGACAAAGTGATTGCTTTCTACGAAAAAAAAAATATACTATACTAACCGAATAAAAAGATGGGCTACGAACTCAAGTGACTGTAAAAACAATTAATCATCCGTAATAGAATGAGAACAAAAGATAACATTGTAAACTGAGTCAGTAGACAGTGGCGCGAAATGACAGGAAAAGTCAGAAAAAAGTATTAAGAATGCTGACGTTAATGTTTTATTGGAACGTATTTGACCAGTTTACAAGTCGCGAATCGGAAGTGATTTGTCACTTACATCTGTATCCATCTGTCTGTGTTGATTGCTTCCGTCATTGGCAACAAGATGAATGAGCGGACAACAGATTGGATCGTACACACACACACATACATACACATACACACACACAACGCACGCATACTCGGGACTAAATTACTAAATCGTCGTCAAGACTGAAGTCAATGTTCAGATCGGCTTTGTGACAGCGGACTTTTGTTCGGCGCGTTGTTTTGTAAACGGACTCCCCCACACGCACACAAACCACAACACATGTTCTTGATTAGTTGTCGCACTGCACACTGATAGCGGTCGCTGCAGCGGCAACAATCTGCTGTAAAGTGAATGGACCGCTTTAGGATAATATATTGTCACGTGATCGACCTCGCGTCAACTCGGGGTGGTGTTTAATAAATTATATATTATTATCGTTCGATTCTATCAATACGTTGCATGTGTTCCGGTAGATTTCTTAGTTCTAAAAACTACCACGACTACTGTAATCGTCTACTGGGTTATACTTCTTTTATAACTACTAATATTGCTATCCTCTGACCACTGACGCTTACATACTTAATCTTGATGTGTCTAGAATACTTAATAAATCTGAAGATGTCAACTCTAACAGAGAGAGTGTCGTAAAACCAGAGTATCGATAAGTCGCCAAGGTTTGATTGAAATATATTGAAACTACCGAACGACAATCATTGAAGTCATTGCTGAACACAACACCAACAGGAGCTTGGGAAGTTCTAAATTATGGTGGAGCGGCATATCTGTCTTAGAAACCCGAGACCGAAAAGAAACGGAGAGTAATTAAGTTAGAAAATTCTTTAGGAGGTCTTTAGGAGGAGGCAACCAGAGGTTGTAGAATCGACAGAGATTTGTATATTAAGACAAGAGGGCGTCACGAGCGCACAGCGACCGAATCTGTTTTTTGATTTAAACTTCTCAAATATAATGTGCTAGTTATCACGTCAAAGTGCACTTTTCGACCTCGCAGAGACGGAATTAAACGCGATTTTCAATGTGATATTTAAAATCACACCATATATGGTTGAGAATTAAAAAATTGGTCTGTAAAAGGAATTTATTATTTGAGAGTATGTATTTCATTTTTTTAATCAAGATTTTTCTTCTTTTTCTCCAGCTATCCATCCACTATTATCTTAACGGTCACCACTTCGCTCTACAGTCCGCATCCAGCTGTTTCTTGCAAGTATTTTTGTCTAATCGGACCACGCTGTGGGGCGCCAATTTAGATACCAATAAGTACGCTGTGAGTATCAGCTTTGTGTCATCAACAAAAAGTATAAAATGTATTATTAATCTATAGACTACACTGTGCCAAAAACCTCAGTAATCACCACCACCTTTCACCGTACGTTGGTATACATTTGTATTACGGTAATGTCGATACATCTTCAAGAACCGATCGCTGCAGAGAGCGCGGGTTCAGATCACACCAGCCGCGAATTTTACTTCCATTGTATATTTAACTAAAACTCAAACCGCTTTATCTAACGAGATCTCACAATCTGTCGCCAGGCGCCATTAGGATTGAGGGCGAACCCACCGCTTATCCAGGACAAATGCAATAGCTCAAGAGACTCGGTCTTACTCATTCGCCGCCTGGTTAAAATTTTTTAATGCTATTAGGCAGCTATTCGATAGCGCCCCGCACATTGACAGGGCGATATCGGACAGCTGCCAAAACCAAATTTGCCCTCACTGTCCCCGGTTGACTCACTTTATTAGTAAATAATATTTACAATAATATAATGTAATATAATATAAAATAATACAATTAACAAGGCCGGGGGCAAAGAGTGAAGACGGCACAAAATAAAAACACACATGAGACTCACCCTGCACGCACCACTGCCGGTAGATTTAACCCACAAGAACAGTACATCCCAGATCATGTTCGGGCAGAAGGTAGAAAATAAGAATAACAGATAATGATGAAGCTACTCACTCCTCCGGAAGATCTCCCATCTGGAGATTCACACGAACAAAGGCCCTAAACAACTCCAGATTCCTACCACGCTTGAGCAGATCCAAACCCTCTAGCATCCGTCAGAATCACGCAATGCCAGGCGTATACGCTCCGGCGTTTGCCTCACCCGGCTGCGGGACGCGCTTAGGATTGTGCAAGTTCTACTGTGGTAGAGACCCCATCCATTTTTTTGATAAATTATCATTTTAACATTGGAAAGTAGACCTTACTTTGCTTAATATATACAAGACATTACATACATCCCTTGAAATCTAACCCCGAATCGGATACGTAGACTAATTATGATCCTCGCGCGAGATTACATCTCGTCGGTCTTCTAGCCAATCTCTGGTTCCGCCCGTAGCTGCTGCACGTGACACGTCGCGCACACAGCACACACAACACCTTGTACCGTGCACATTGCTATTCAAGGGGCCACCGAGCCGATCCGAGCGATCGATCACTGTGACGATGGTATCCGCGACGATCGTTTCCGTCCGACCAGCATCAGTTATTCTGCAGGAGCGGCGGCAGCTCCTCTCGAGCGTGTACAATACATGACCAGGGTAGTAAAACCATACATTGTTAACTCTGTAACGATGTAAGTGAAAAAAGACGGACTCTAAGGTATCTAACATCTTGTACAAGATCGGATCGCAAAAAATATTCGCCAATTTTTTTTTTTACATCTTAAAACATCGGCAGAAACATGAATAATGGGTGTGTTTGTATTTATATGAGGAAAAAATAAAACAATATATCCATTTTCGAGATATTTTCAACGTTAATTTTTCAAAAAAGTTTGATCGAAATTTGTTAATAACTACAGGAGTTATCGTAGGATCCACAAAATCTGTTACATGCTCCTATACACATATTTAATGGTGTTTTTAAATTTCAATCAAAATCTACCTAAAAGCAACAAAATAAAAAATACAAAATTATTTATGTTGTTTTTAAGTGGTGTGGACGTGTGGATCACATAAGAAAATAGATCGTGCACTAGAGACCCGGCATGGTAAACATTTTTTATAGAAAATTAAATTAATAATAATATGAGAAATAATTATAACAATTAACTTTCTGTAAACCCGACGACACACCCGCAGTCTGGTGAGAAATTCCACAAACGAATGAACATATCTCCGAAGGCTTTTAAGGTGTTAAGTCGTTAACATAGAACCCCCCAACAGTCTCAAGTAAGGAATAGTCTTCGCAATAGTTGACAACGAGGGGAGAAAAAAGACAATACGGATGTTTTATGGCAAGGATGAAAAACTTAAGGATTTTAAAAAGAAGATAACTTTCCATATGCGAACGGCTGCGCCATTCATGATGTCGACTAAAAAATATAAAATATTTCATTATGGTTTTCCAAGCATCTCGATAATGCATTATTCCCGGTACATGAATTCGCGTTTAATTCGGTGCCAGTCTGGCTTCCAAGTCCAACTGTCGAGAATATGTTATCTACTGGTTAATTATTCTCGAAATACCAGGTTCAGGGACGATGGCCAGCGTACGTATCATGAATGGAAGGAGCGCCAGCTCTCCCACGACGAGGCGACTATTTTAGGCCTGAAACCTGTAACCTGTTATACACCGCAGACATTCGAGGGATTCATTTCAGATTGTTATCCTATTCATCATATAGGACGATACTTGGGGACGTTGCTACATGCTCTAAATATTTAAAAACACAATCCAGAAATAATATTTTGTGTATATATATTAATTGTAACGACACGTGCGTGTTAAGATACAATTAAAAACAACAATGTATACAATTAAATTTATTCCATTTAAATATTTCAGTGCTTCTGGAATATGCGTGGAAATTAACACTGAATTAATCTACAAATTAGAATAGTTTACTAGACATACCTCTGCCAAAATAAGGGTAAGATAAATAATATTGTTGTACATTATTGCCACGCCAGGGTCCGGGACTAGACAAACAATTCGCATTAAAATACGAGACTTTAATTGATCCTGATGAGGCTGTTTCATGATTTAATTTTATTTTATTGAGGGATTTAACATGTTATACTATTTATGAAAATTCACAGAAATGTTTAGGTACAAAGTGTATTTAAGTGCAGAAAATAAATAAAAAGAAAAAAAGAGGGAGAAATGGTGGGGAGGGTGTATTGTTGCGGTAAAGGAAGAGCAAGATGTGTTTATGGGTAGAATGATTGGCTAAAATTAAGATTGTGGTGGTTCATAAGAAGAACGCTTTGAGCATAGTAAGGCTAATGTAAAAAAAAAAGTCAATTTTTGTAAATTTTTCATTACGGTATTTGCATGACCGGTGAATGAATGAATTTTGTATGTAAGATATTCTACTTCTAGAAATGTAGAAAAGTGCGGACTGCCGGGTCGATCTAGATGGCATGTGGAGATATTAATTCTAATTGGCTGGGACACTCAATACGGTCTTGCAGTAGTTTGAAGATAAATATTTGGTCAGCACGTGTTCTTCGATATTCTAGGGTTTTCATATTGCGGAAGTTTGCTACATCTAAATAGGAGTTGAATGATAGATTAGATCTAACTTTAAGATATCGAAAAAACCTATTTTGTATTCGTTCTAATTTCGCAATATATGTAATCTGCCATGGGTTCCAGATTTGAGATGCGTACTCTAAGTGACTACGAACGAATGCGTAATACAGTATTTTGAGGCAATATGGATTTTGGAAGTGTCTGCAGGTTCAAAGTATGAATCCTAGCATTCTATAGGCCTTAGAGGTAATTTGGTCAATGTGACTTTTGAAAAGAAGTTTGCTGTCGAAGATTATTGCTAGGTCTTTAACATTACTTTTATTTTCTAGCCGAGTGCTGTCTATTGTGTAAGCAAACTGAATGTTGTTAAATTTTCTTGAAAATGTTATTTGAAAACATTTAGACTGATGATATATAATACTTGAAACTTGTAACAAAATCGATTCAGCTGTTCTCGATTTTTAAGATTTAAAATGATGGAATCTACGTATTAATTTAGGGTTAGGTCTGCAATAGCGCGTCCGAAACGTGTTCGTGAATTATCAACTCGGTGAAAAAAGTGTATTTACAAATTTACGCGTCTAAGAATATAAATAGTTTATTTTCGCAGAGCGAAATCTGGCAGGGGGTCTACCTCTACGGGGCGGAAGTCATTGAGGAAAATAAATCTGGAAAATCTGCAGTCATCATAATATTTGTCTTTAAGCTGAGCCAATTTGAAAAGCGCAAGATTTTCATATTACTCGATTGGATCATAATTGATTTTATATAATTTTCGGTCCTATTATTTTGTTATTAAGGAGAAATTATCATGGTGAAGTTGTAATTATTAGGTCTGTGATATTTTAAATACTAATTAAATGTATTAATTATTTAGATATACATATAAAATCAATTTTATCGAAAAATATTGTTGTTGCGCTACCGGGATTCGAACCCGTATCTCTTTTCCAATTCGGGGAATGTGCATTACTGAACTATGCTACAGAGACAGTATTTTTGTATATGTTACACTTTTTCAAATTAATACATCTATCGTTCCATTATTTGAAAGTCATGTATATTGTTTTTACGGAATCTTAAATACCTTGTAATCTGATAACAGACGCCAGAATTAACAATTCATTTCTATTAAATTTTGGATTCTTAAAATATACAAGTTGTATCAATGTGTCCAAAAATTAATAAAAATGAATTATTAAGGAAAACACATTCTTATTGTGAAGTTGTAATTATTCAGAACATAGGTCTGTCATATTTTAAATACTAAATTAATGTATTAATTATAAATATATACATATAAAATCAATTTTGTCGAAAAATATTGTTTTTGCGTCACCGGGATTCGAACCTGGATCTCTATTTCCAATCAAATTTGTCAAGAAAAATACTGGCGTTATAGCACAATGGTAGTGCACTTCCCCGGATTGGAAATAGAGATCCAGGTTCGAATCCCGGTGACGCAAAAACAATATTTTTCAACAAAATTGATTTTATATGTATATATTTATAATTAATACATTAATTTAGTATTTAAAAATGAATTGTTAATTCTGGAGTCTGCTATCGGTTTACTCAAAGATATTTTAGATTCCGTAAAAACAATGTAGATGGCTTTCAAATAATGGAACGATAGATGTATTGATTTGAAAAAGTGCAACATATAGGTTCGAAAATTTGTCGTTAATAATACTGTCGCTGTAGCATAGTTCGGTAATGCACCTTTCCCGGATTGGAAAAGAGATCCAGGTTCGAATCCCGGTAGCGCAACAACAATATTTTTCGATAAAATCTTTATAATTAATACATTTAATAAGTATTTACTATTATTTTGTTTATAAAAACTAATACCTACATGCTTATCATACTTCAAACACGCCCGTATAGATTATCTGGTCCTAATCGTATCGTTATCCAAACATTCAAAAATAGATTGAGGACGTAGAGACTTACGTCTGTGCAATGTATATATTATATTTGAATATTTCGAAGCAAGCCATCATAATATGTCGTACGTCAATATGTACGGTGGCAAGATTGGTTCCAAAACTATAAAATGAGCGGCATACAAATAACAGATTGTGCTAGGCAATTGAAAACAGGTGTGATCGTTTTCTTTTGGCGCTTAAAGAGACCTCAAACAAGCGACCAAAATTATTAATATTTACACTCTTGTATTAATTATTTTGCACCACATAATCCAAAATGAAGATGGCCATGACGATTACCTACCCACGGCACGCAAAGAAAACAATTCATTTGTCTTTTATAATCCAGTCCTGCATCATTGACACAGTTGCAGCGACTGTTATTGTCTGTGACCGCACTAGCACACTCCAAGTGTTCCCACGAGAGAGGAGCACGGCATAGTATAATGTTATAAACAATGTTTTCATTGTGTGCGGTAGTGTTTTGCAACACGAGAACCTCTTCATCTCCGATGTGTTCCTGATACATTATCTACTGAACAGAGGACTTCTGCGTCCGATAGGTTGCGTGCAAAAGGTATCAGGGGGATATTTGATTTTAACCCCACCCCACCTAATCCATTATAAAACAACAAAACCATTACATATGTCAAAAAAAACTACCGCGCTATAACAAGTAAATTTAAGGATGACTGTTTATTTAAGTTGACTTCACATATTTCATCTGTCTCTAAGTGCAGGCGGTCAATGGTTGAAAGAATGGGATCGATAATCCAATACTTAACAAAAAAAAAACCCATAAATTTCCTCGTAATGACTTTCACGTTTAGTAAAATATTCCGATCCTATATATATATATATATATATATATTTTTGCATTCTCGCAATATCCGTCCGCTGCACGATATTACGAGTATAATAGATGTACAAAATTCTATGTGGAATATTTTGTATCCTTTATGCGCTCTCGAGACGAGTCTCCTAGACAATCCTCATTTATGTGTATTGGCGTGTATTGGCGCCATTAGACGCTTCAACAACCGACAAGCGTTTATGAGAACGAGGAGTGGTACGCCAAGACAGAAGCGCAGTGTTTTATCGTGATAGTATGTTAAGTACCACGGTGTGGGAGACTCAATTAATGCCAACTTCGTGCAATCTATTGCATCGTTTAACCAGTCGCCAGTATTGTGGAAGATATTTCTGTATTGTCCTGGCGCAAGACCACCAATCGGTATCGTAACATTGCTTTGCTGTCAAGTCTAAACAACGAGGTTAAATCAACATAGGATGGTGCCCCCTGTATGGGCTTGAATAAAAATAAACCTACAGCGCGAAAAATGTGATACCGATTTGAAAATAAATTAAATTAAATTAATTAATTTTGATGTATTTATACAATTAAAATCGCTGATATCATTCATTAAAATCCACGTGTTTTAACAAAAGATATTATCACATAATAATTAAACACTTGTAAAATAATATATAACGATTTTAAATAATGGCGAAACAAATTTACATTTTTACTTAGGTACGCGAAAAACTGAGGCTACTGTTGGTCACTGTATACTGGATAAATAAATACTCATTACGTAATCAGTTATTTATTTTTGGAACAGCAGTGATTATTTTCAGTGAGGAATGTTACATCAACCGCAGTAGTCATCAATTGGAGTAAATGATGATTAGTATGCACTATATGCATTGTGTCGTAAGCCTGTTTAGGTTTATATAACATCATGATCGACTTTTAAGTACAATTTCTTTATCAATTTTTGTAATGATTTAATATGACCGTGAAGTTGAAATTGTCGATAATTAAAACGAATTAAATTTATTTATACATATTTTTGTTTAACAGATGTGAATATATTATAATATATAACATAAGATACAATTATATTGCAATTAAATACTCGTAGCTTATTGTGTGGGATGGAGTAGACTCCATATCTGATATATACAGTGTTGTCCTGGCTACTTTGCTAGACTGAAGTCAGTATTAAAGTAGCCAGTTTTTTTCAATGCTGTTGTGGTGTTATTTAATAAAGATTCGACAGAGATAAAAACAGTCTTTCAAATAATGGAACGACAGATATATTAATTTGAAAAAGTGCAATGTTCGAAAATTTGTCACGAAAGATACTATTTATTATACGTATTTGGTAATGCACCTTCCCCGAATTGGAAATAGAGATCCAGTTTCGAATCCCGGTAGCGCAAAAACAATATTTTTTGATCAAATTAATTTTACACGTCTTTATAATTAATACATTTAATTAGTATTTACAACTAGTACTTTATAATTTATTTATTTTTTCTAAATAATTGTCGTCAACTAGAATCGACATCTAAACGAAACATTGTATGTTTCTCTTTTATAAAGCAGACGATGATACATCGATGATGCATAGGAATTGTGTTACCACTAGTCGATTGTATTCTATGGAGTCCATGGAATTGATTCATTGAATACGTGTGAACGCTGCATAAGTAAGTAAGCTCGATCTCGCTGACGTCAGCCGAGAGGAGAAGAACAGACAGTTTTTAAATTTCAAATAGTCGTTTCTGTTTTTTGCCACCAGACACCACTTGACACGTGACCCCATAATTTTGCCACGTGATTTATTTTTCCTTCTCTAGCCGACGCACAGTGGGTTCAGAATAAAACATATAGATGAAAAAAAAATTTTTAATCTTTTTTAGGTAGATAGATATATTTTATAGACCAAATAAAAGATTTAACAAAAAAGCCATTCCCTGTCTTTTCAGTGCAGATTCTGAATTTATTTATTTAAATTAGGATACAGAGTGAGAATAAAATAAATAATAGAAGACGTAAAAAAAAAGTATTCAGATTATTGGACAGACATGAACAGTGGTGATTCAAGAAACACAACATAGATTATTAAATAAAATAACAATAACTTTGTATGAAACTACGAAATTTATTATACGTCAACCGGTTTCGCTTATCTCAAGCTTCATCAGGAAGTATTTAAAACTAATCATAAATACAAAAAGAGTGCACTTATATATATATAAAGAGAGAAATAGAATATAAAATTACATGTGAAAGAGAGAGACAGAATACATATATAGTTAAATAGAACATAAAAGGAGACAGAATATAAAATTATATGCGAAAGAGAGAGACAGATTGCATATACTCATAGACGGAACATTAAGGGAGGGGAAAATATAATTTACGTACAAATATTTCTTCAGTTCAAGTATGCTCCTGCAACGAAAAATATTAATTTTCTGTTTTGTATTGTATTTCAATAATGGGAAAGAGAGAATATTTTAGTTACGTTATTAGAATTATTTTATAATCCTGTTCACTTAATTTTTTTTTTTTTTTTGCTTTAGATTAAAAATAATGGTTTCATATTTGTATTGATAGATATAACGAATGAACCTGTCTCCTTTAGTGCAGACTTCGGTCTAGTTAAGGAGACAGTGAACATCTCTCATACTATGAATCTTAAATGTTCACTTTATAAAAAACGGGTGGCACGTCAAGACAGAATAGTATGGCGCTCTATCCTCTTTACTTACCCCGAAACGACGCGATAGTAAGCAAGTAAGTATAATTTTATTACAAGCCAAATAAATATTATATTTGTGTTCCATGGCTTGCTTCAATACAAAATATCTTTTCACATAGTCTCAAGCTGGCTGTATAATGTCATATAGACTACGGGAAGGTAATAAATCAAGCACACTATTTTTCTTCGTATTGTCACCCGCATCAGAACAGTGGAATTAGCCTGCATCAGCGATCTCGAAAAATATTCATTTCCAGGTTGAAAACGGAAATTGGACCGCCGTGCGGCCATCGCGGACGGGGGGGGTCACGCCTAGACGGAGCCGGCGGAGCGCGGTGCCGGACATCTGGATCCTGGATGGGAGAGACACGCCAATAATTTCTCATTTAAAAAATTTGCTAAGGGCAACCGAAAAACTCTTTAAATAAAATATGGCGTTACTTTTGCGCGCGGTCTAGAACTCATTAACAAATATTTGGTTTTTCACTTTACAATTCTAAGACTGACCATAAATAGAAAATTACAATGCCAAATGGCTAAAGCTATTCTCACTTGTTGTAGAATATATTTCTCTTTTAACATATTCTCACTTTTACCAATTTTCATATTTATCGGTACCAGGATCCATCGGTATAGGCAGATTCCAAAATATTTTTGAAATCAATGATAAATATAAATAAAATAATAAAGGCACAAAATCAAAAACATTTTGGAGCCGTCGAGTATCTCTCACACGCCAAGAACGTCATCTCGCTATTCCCCTAGTAGACTGTTGTGACAAATTGTCATAAAAGTATACAATACTGATTTTTTTCAGTCAGAAATTGATGAATTGATCTGCATCAAATTTTAACTCCCTGACTGACTCCCCGCTGTACTTTGTAAGAAGCAAGTATTAATAAGGAGGTTAATAAATATATTTGTAAACAGCTATTTTTACATCTAATGCGTATCCGCTACAAGACCGGGGCTACACGACGCTTTAAACAACGTCCGAGATCGCTAAGAGTGGAGGTAATCGAATCATGCTCAGATATGATAACATCAACAGAGAGAGAGAGAGGTAAAGAATAAATATTTATCGGATAAAAGTTGAAATTTTTAATCATAATCATAGGAAGTCATTAAATTACGAGACGTTGTAATTCAGTACTAACTGGCCCGGCCCTAATTAGTTAAAATTGTTTTTTAAATTAAAATATTTCAGAACTTAGTTAATTGATAATTAAAACAAATTAGATGAATCGCTTAGAAAGATGGTCAGAAAACAAAATATTGTCAGTATATTAAATATTATTAAATTAAATACAATCAATTTCATCCAAGGGACAGGTTATGTGATTAATGGTAAATTTTTACTAGGTATAGTAAAATTTTACCATCGCCTGTGGTTAAAAACAAAAAACGTTTGCGAGTTGTTTGTACGTCGAGTTTACAACTGTCAAAAGATAGCGTGGCAAGTTTATTAAAAATTGATTTATTTTAAATATTCACCGATTGCAATGCATACAACTGTACGCTTTATCTATGGCTTTATGCGTGCGAAATACCTTCGGTATATCTGCTAATATAAATTCAACATCATCATCGGACAAACTAAAATAGCGAAATGTTGAATGATTCATTGCCGTATACTGAAACTTTTAAAGAATTAATGTGACAGATGATTTTTGAAACAGCTGTGAAGTGTCCGCCATTTTTAACTAACGATTTACTGTTTTTAGTGTGTAGTGCGATGAAGATTTTCATTGGAATGCCAGAAAACATAAGGAGGAGAAATTGAATAGATTTAAAGTGAAACCGAGCAGATATGTAAAAGATAAGTTTTAGTAAAAGAAAATACTTTAATCTTGTTTATATTAGGAGTATATACAGGAGTGCCTGTGTACATGAATTAAATAAATAAATAATTTTAGATTGTTAACTTTGTTTTATTAAATATATTTTTGAATTCATTAAGTGATCGATAATACAAAGTTAACAATATAAAATAATAGCTTTAACCACAAAGTTGATTTTGCAAATCTCAAAAATAAATAAATATTCGAGGGTAAAATGAGTATGCTCTATTGTACACTGTGCTCACGAGCAATGTTCACTTTAAAGAAAGAATGGCAATTTTGGCACAGGCCGCCGGCAACCCGCGGCGTTACCATCGCACGTGACGGTACGTGGTTCGCGCGTGCTGAGATCACGGAACTTTCCATTTTTATGAGGTTTTCGTGGTTTGGTTGACCCCATGTTAATGGGCGACGGCGATAAGGATGACTCCTCGCTCCGGTTACTCCACAGTGCAGTGAGATAAGAGCGTAGTTGAGTAAAAATGGTAGCATTTAATTTATTTTTTTGTGATAACTAATAACGATTAAAGGCTGTATGACTCATATTTTTTTATCTGCCCGACGGAGAATGCCAGGATATCAAGAAGAAATTTATGGGATGCAAATTGACGTAAACAAAAGCAAAAGAATATTTATTTACGTCTGTCTATACTCTGTACAATCACAAAAGTTACATATTAAGACATACGAGTCTCAGAAATTTAGAAGAGACAAATCGTACGCACATCACCTATAACCATAGATACTTACAAGAGTTAATTATGAAAGTGTGACAAACATGTGTGGCATTTAATTGCAGACACCCGTCGAACGAACGGAACATCAACGGATTGGCGGCGCTCGAATCTCTGAATCTCACAATCCTTGTCTTCAGTGATAATTTGATCTAGACAATAAAGCGAGAGAGCGTGCAAGGATCCACGCTTTTGAGATGTTTTCCTCACATACCTTAAAAATAATAATATTGGATAATTTGTATAGCGCCATTTTCGTAAAAACGTTCACCTGAAGGGCGCTTTACACATCAACTGTTTATATTTCTACATTATCTTTTGTTTTTAAAATTAAAAATTGTTATTTTAACTTACGGAAATGATTTTTTGAAAAGGTCTCTGATGCACTGTTTCTTATAATGGAGGGCAAAGAGTTCCACGCTTTTTGGCCTGCCACCGCAAATGCCCGTTCACTAAATTTAAGACTTCTGGCAACGGTTAGTCGGTTCTACAACCCTTCCTCCCTTTGAAGTAGAGGCTGACCGGAGAGTTTGCGTCTACCATTCAAATTGTCTAGGACATAATACTCTTGGACGGGCAGATATACTAATTAGTTCATCTTCCATCTCAACCGAACCGGGAATCTGCATATGTACAATCCATCCGGATGAAACAACGGGCAAGCCAGAATAAATACTATTATAGCAGTCTACACGTGACACCACAAATGTATATACGAATAGACTGGTTGCTTCAGGGGGAGATGTCTAATAATTCTTTTAATCTATCTCAGATGATAAAACCATCCAGTGACAGTTTTGTTGATTTAAGTATTCATAGCCGTACACTCCTAACAACGTAATTGCAGATTTAGCATTCACAGTAATGGCGATTATTTGTAATTCGGCAAGAACACTAGAAACCTTTAATACATAAAATACTAATTATACAATCACAATTGATCTCGCCACAAATGCCCCCTCAGAGCCAACCGAACAGATGTTGCCCCAAAAATCTGCAAGTGGCAATGAGTTGGATGTAATTTTGTTGATCCTGAAGTGGAAGAACTGGTAGAAGAAGCGTTGGCCACCCTCAAGCTCGATGGAGCGACGACATCAGAATTGAGAGAGAGAGAAACAGATGAATGAGAAACGCCGAAAACAGAAGATTGGCAAACCTGATGAGAGGCACAGAAACAGATGATTGGCAAACCTTGTGAGAGGCACAGAAACAGATGATTGGCAAACCTTGTGAGAGGCGCAGAAACAGATGATTGACAAACCTTGCGAGAGGCACAGAAACAGATGATTCGCAAACCATGTGATGGCACAGAAACATTGTGAGGGGCACAGAAATAGATGATTGACAAATCTTGTGAGAGGCACAGAAACAGAGGCAAACCTTGTGAGAGGCACAGAAACAGATGATTCGCAAACCATGTGATTGCACAGAAACATTGTGAGAGGCACAGAAACAGAGGCAAACCTTGTGAGAGGCACAGAAACAGATGATTCGCAAACCATGTGATTGCACAGAAACATTGTGAGAGGCACAGAAACAGAGGTAAACCTTGTGAGAGGCACATGTTGATGACGATACCCTTGACGGTCTTGAAATATAATAAGACTAATTTGTATGATGACTTGTTTGCAAGAATAATAAATTAAAATAAACAAAAGTTTATAACATAACAAGGCCTATTGTAGGTGGCGCGACTTTGTGAATTACCAGGAGCACATATTGGTACAAGAGGATGGAAATTACAAGTGCAAACAGACGTGACACTTATACACGAGCAAAGCTGCGGCCGCATTACAAGACCGCCGCGCTCCGGCCAACTTTCGCCGTACAGCGTCGACGACGGAGAGCCGAGTCGGGGCGCCGCGTCAGCTGTGAACTTCGACCCCGGGGCATGGAAGGAATTCGAAATTTTCTCGCGCGGAATGTACCAAGTTTTATGGCCAATAGCCAGACGACATCGTCTGCCGGGGAAGGATGCAGGACACCATCCTATTTTGCATAATAATAATTAATGAAACTCAATATGGACATGGACACATTTTCAGATGTTATGAAAGAAATAAGTCTGTCTAAAAATGATCTCGTTGTTTAATATACATTATTATATATAATACGAAAAAATGTCACCACCAAAGTGACAGATAACGAACGCTTAGGGGAAAAAATCCATAGATCGTGCATAAAATAAAGCATATTTCATGCTTTAACAATAGTAAATTTGACGTTCGAACAAACTGCAAACGATTTTAACCACGGGCGTTAGTAAAAAGTTACCATAGTAAAAAGACACACAACCGGCTCTTAGTCGCGATGTGCTCGGACACGTAGTGAGGCTCCGTAGCATGTATAATCCCTGGTGAGAGACTACTATCCAAGTTACAGAATCGTTGCTATATCTTTCAAGCTGCTTTTGTACGCATTAACAGATGATGACTTATCTATACAAGATATGTAATATACAAAATTTCGGGTTCAAGATCCTCGTGGATTATCGGGAGGTGATGAACTTCACTCAATCCCGACTGCGTGCGTCATAAAAACATGGAAACACATGTCGACTACCGAGAATTCCCATGCTTTGGTTGTGTATGGTACTTCCGGTAACAACACCCGAATTACAAGACCATAATGTGTCGGGTCTATTACTGTTCTGAATCTGCCGTATGCTGGGGTTAGTATACAATTATTCTAGGGACAAACTAAAGGAATATTCATTTTAATAAAATCACGATTGTTTTTCAGAATCAAAATAAATTTAAATAAATCGCTTAGAAAGATACACACAGAAAACGTGCGGTCGCTTCCAACGGAAAAAAAAGATGTCACACTTTGAACACGCACACAAAAAACGTGTGTAGATGAAATTTGGCGAATTCCGTGTGGGTCACTGTAGCTTATTCAAATACTTTCAATGATGGTTAACTTGTGGGCAGTACTACAAATGTTCGTCAAACTGAACAGAAAATTAATTATTTTACACCAAAAGTAAATATTATACCTATAAAACAAATATCAGATATCTCATAGAGACAAAGCTATTTTTATTATATTTAATAGAAAATGTATGAAAGTATAGGCTTACGACCTGTCTTCGGCTGGGTTAAGTGATCACTTCTCACCCCTCAATCTCCACATTTATCCAATTTTTTTTATGTTGTATATATGTTAGTATGTGGACTCGCTTCGAATACCACTACACCATCGCCACCCATGGACCAAATTTGATAATTCATCTATCCTTTTTTTTTTAAACAGCATATATGTCATCACTATGAGAATCTGATTTTTTTTTTAATTTAATGACAAGTCGTAAGCCCTGTAATTATCCCGTACTTCAATATATTTTCCATTAAATATAATAAAATATAGCTTGTCTCTATGAAATATCTGATATTTGTTTTGCATTGCCATTGACATTGCCTTTGTAGGTAAAAATCCAGTAATTGTGCGTTCTTGGAAACATACATAATATAATTATACTCTTATTAAGGAGAACACATTCTCATTGTGAAGTTGTAATTATTCAGAACATAGGTCTGTGATATTTTAAATACTAATTTAGTATTTATAACTATAATCGTTTGTACATCACTTATTTAATAATAATATTTATGGCCCCATTTTCGTAAAAAATTTCACCTCAAGTGCGCTTTACACATAAATTGTTTATAGTCTTACATTATCATTGTTTTTTTAATTAAAAATTGTTATTTGAACTTATGGAAATGATTTTTTTGAAAAGGTGCGTTTTTAGTCTCTTCCGAAATAAACACTTTTAATACGAGTAATGTCCCGCTAGTGTGAGCCATACACGCACGTACATTTTGAACAAAATAATTCTATAATCGTCTGGCATTTATCACATAACTTGATATGAAAACATAGCGCTGTCAGGACGTTCTATGTTTTCATATTAATCAACTGAACTTTGCGTATCCAATCTAATTTAATTATGTATCAGAAGGTATCACAGTGCATATATCTACCAACTATTTTGAGTAAATTTGAAAATATGATTTCCTCGGGACTATTCGCGCGCAGCAACAAAATATTGACAGCTGTCCGTGGAGCGTGTAGCGACATAAAACAAACAAGATCTGCTGTCAATTGTATAACTCTAATGAGTAAATTATTTTGCTATTGAACTTTCGATGCTTTTTTAAAAATGAATTAAGGTTATAAAAAAAATATTAATTACCCGTCATTAGTGACGGGTTTATTTTTAAAATAGTCTCTTAACATTGATGGAACAATTTCGGAAACGTTGCCCAGCCAGAGCGTGGAATAACCGCACTCGAAATGAAGAATACATTTCAAGTATTACGCAAGTGCGCGACTTCCTGCTCAAAATCATGGGTTTTCAAATAGACGAAGCATTGTTAGTTTGTGGGAAAACGAACAATAGACAATAAAATTATTTAATTGGTGCAATCTTGAAAAACAAGCGACTTTTTTAGTAACTAACCGAAATAACTGTTTGGGATGACAAACAAAATTATAACGATTTAGCTAAACAATGGATTTTTAAGTATAATTTAATAAGATATACATAGGTATATAATGGTCAAAAATTTACGAAAGATGCGAAACCTGAGATGGAAGTACAAATTAAAAATATTATTATCCGCGGTACTTCTAGGATGATCCCTATTCCTGAAGAAGTAAAAGAAGACCGATACAGATGGTATGGAGATGTGAAGTTCAACCATGAGTATCAAGATCAGGAAGACAGCGAGCAATATGGATAGTCGGTCGTGATTTTACGGATGTGAACGTAACCAAGGACGCAGTCCAAGACAGAACACAGCAGGACAGAATGATCACGCCCAGGTGAATTGAACTGTCTTCTTACCGAATTAGATTAGACCCCTGAACGCACCACACATTTATCAGTGCGTAAATCCAGAGCTCTTGACAGCTGCAAAAACGCGCCCGATACCGACGCCAACATGTGTCAATAACATGCGCCCGCAACCACCTCGAAGACCCGCTCGTGAGCTTTCACTCTACTCGCCGACCACTCCGTTAACTAATTGCGCATAACTTTATTGTACGGTCCAATTTCATCAGCAATTTTGTATGACTATTGCTCAACAAACTTCTGTCGGTAGTCTTTGTCTCGTCTCCAACCTGCTCCAGTCTGACCACACACCACGCGATCATAACAAATGAACGTGTGAGTGAATAGGTGGTTGGGCCACTCATTCACTCACGCCACAACACATCTTTCTGATTCATCTGTCGTACGCTCTCACAAACTGAACATTAATCCGCACAAAACACTATTTCATAACCGCATCCTCGGCAACCCCATAGTGTATATTAGGGACCTCAGAATTTCATTTGGAAATCTCTCGATCCAGCTTAATATTTTCATATTAAATTAAATAACAATAACTTTGTATGAAACCACGAAAGTTATTATACGTCAACCGGTTTCGCTTATCCCAAGATTCATCAGGACGTATTTAAAACTGATCATAAATACAAAAAAGTGCACTTATACTATATACATAAAGAGGGAAATAAAATATAAAATTACATCTGAAAAAGAGAGACAGAATACATATATGGTTAAATAGAACATCAAGGGAAACAGATATAAAATTATAAGCGAAAGACAGAGACAGAATACATATACAGATAAACGGAACATTAAGGGATGGGAAAATATAGTGTTGATGGATATTAAATTGATTTTAAAGGAGACATACCTAATATGGGGCTAACGGTTAAATTAATTTGGTTATTAAGAATCGGCGTACCACTATTTATTGCCTTTTTTTATTTCAAGGGTTTCTAAATTGTCCAACCGGAGGCCAAACCCGTTTCTATGGAGGATATTGACCCCTGTGGTATTAATAAAAGAATGGTCAACCGGTTGACGTATAATAAATTTCGTCGTTTCATACAAACTTATTGTTATTTTATTTAATATAATATGTCAAACCGCGAAGTGATTGCTTTGTACGAAAATATAATATTTTCATCCTTCGAACTAACTTCTAACTTATTCTCTCTCATGTCAATCGTCCAGATTTCACATGCATACTATTGCTCCAGATGTGGTTTTGATGAATTGCTTTCTCGTCTTTCTGTTTATTTGTGATTTAAGAAAGTTAAAAGTTTGTTTAGCTACTACTAATCTGATTATTATATCCAATATATTTCCTATGTCTTACCATCTCGTTCTAGTTGCTCATTTTCAAGGTGACCTGTCGTGATGCACGCGTCGCTATAACTTTTGGTTTTTGCTATTAATTCTAAATGGTACTACTTAAATATTTTATTAATTTTATGAGTAACAATATTTTGAATTACGTACCTGCGGGCATTATGTATTTAGTATTGTTTTATCTAACACGAGATCTGAACAATTTGCCTCGTTGCCATTTGTATCGCGACTACCTTTGAGTCGACAGCAAAAAAATGATAACTAACTTGTTTACGGAAAATCAGGAAAAAACGCGATGGGCCACAGTCTGCGAAAATTGTCATACATATATATTTTTTTTTATGCGTATAACATTTGCACGTCTCTAAAACCGATAGCGTCTTCATAAAATTCGTAAAATATGAATAAAAAAAATCTTCTAATTTTAAATGAGCCTCATTTATATTTATACTAAGGTAAAATAATAATTACATATTGTTTCAAAATACTTTTATTATTAAAGAGAACGCAGGTCTGTGATATTTTTTTAAATACAAATTAAATGTATTCATTGAGAAAGACATACATATAAAAACAATTTTATCGAAAAATAATGTTGTTGCTACCGGGATTTGAACCTGGATCTCTTCCTATCACAACAATGCATTAACCGATTATGCTAAACACTTTATATGTTACACTTTTTTAAATTGATACATACATCAATCGTTCCATTATTTGAAAGACATTTTCTTTATTTTTACAGAATCTCAAATACCTTTGAGTAAACCGATAGCAGACGCCAGAATTAATAATTGATTTTTATTAAATTTTAGATACATTGATACAACTTATATATTATTAAGATCCAAGTTCGAATCCCGATAGCGCAACAACAATATGTTTCGATAAAATTGATTTTATACGTATATCTTTATAATTAATGCGTTTAATTTGTATTTTTAAAACAATACTTTCAATCTAATTCCAATGTCATCAATTTTGTTTGAACCAAAATCACAATATATACTCACATACAACATTGCCCCGGGCCACGATGACAGTACAGAGTTGAGCGCGGCGCGAGCTACTTTTCGTTGTCGACAATATTTTATACGCAGAGTCATTACCAAAGTCACAACCGTGTGCCCCGCACCGCTAGACACTTTGCGGGAGAGTCTTTATGAAATAAAATGTCTCTACCTACAAATACGTACGTAAAATGTTAGTCACCCAAGAGTCGACGCCAGAAATACCGATCGATCACAGCTGATAGCGATCGACGTTTAGTGTTCTCCTGTCCTCATAACGGCGATATGTCGGGAAAATGTAAAAAATATTGATAACAATACATACATTTATTTTTACATACATACACACATTTATTATACGCGAAAAGACTCCCAACAATTCACATAGACAGGAAGGGAACTAGAAAGAAAACTGTGCGTGGGTGCGAACACAAACACGTGCAATATGACGGCCGAAAAGTGGGGGGAAGAGTCGGGTACGTGCAAGGACGTGCAGTGCACATGCAAGCAATTAAGCTGTGCATTATTAAAAAATTCTGGGAAACAAATATAAATTAAATATTCTATAATATGGATCGCGAACGTATATTTACGGATTTATTACAATTAGCGCCATCTATGTACTAGTAGAAACTGTAATGGCTTAGTTCTAAAAACTAGCACGACAACCCACCGCCGTATCCGTATTCACATTGCTCTCTTCTATTTTTAAGCTAGTGTATTACTCAAGTCATACAATTGGCTATTTACTGAATTGAAAATTCCTTTCGGGTTGATCCGTTTTGTTACATATGCTGTTTTTTAACAGAATAATATTAGGAGGGCTTACAACTGCGTCCAAATCGTTAAATGTTTACTTCCTCTTTTACTAATTTGTGAATTTTACTATCTTACTGGTTTTAACGTGTTGATTTCATGGCCGTTCTATGAATTTGTTTTTGATTTGGGAAAAACAAAAAGCAATTAGCAGAACTATTTTCTACGTTAACCTTTAATAAAAATAATTATTTCCTTTAGTTACTACGTGAAGGATTTTCAAACAATAAAGGAATCATGTTCAGAAAAACGTCCTTACATTTTTTATATGGGTAAGAAGGTATTATTTTACGTTAAAACTTAAACTTTAAAAACACTATTAATAGTACTTTAAAATTACAAATAAATACATGATATATGATTGGTAACAGCATTACCTAAATCTATACCTACCGCACGCCACTGGAGGAGTCGGGTATATCATACAAGACGTTCCACTAAAACAGACTAGTAAATATGAAAATAAGGTATAAAAAAATGAAACCTTGGTAATGTATGTAACATAAGAGACTTTTTAATGATTATAGATTCACCGCTTGGCGGCATACCACGTCAGTCATACTGAATACATTTTAAATCATTCCGGTACGTTTGGATTGATTTTGGACTATACTTATAATATCACGAGACTACACCTTTAAAAATATGACCGTTGCCGGATATAAAATAAATATTTGTTTTATAAACATGACGACGAAATGTATGGTATGGACTGATCGCCGGTATACCGATAATAGTGGTTAAAGCTGGATTTTTTTCATTGTTAACAAGTTGCCAGCAATTGCTAGTCGCGGAAAAAATAACTAATTGTAAAGCAGGAACATGAATTTTATTGAAGCCGAATTTTATTGAAGCATCGGTAATATTGTCCTCATATTCACCTTACCAAACGATCTAATTAATTGAGGTATTATACGGATATTCATACAGCCACTTAATTTCAAATTAATTCATTATCATTCTTAAACCGCACACGCCCAGAGAGTATATTTTGACGATAATTGGTGTCATACCACGTGTACCATGAACGGCGAGACGAACGAACGTCTATTCAGGCTATTCCGTACTGAAGAAAGAAAGAGAGCGAATCTTTAATACCGGATGCATATCCATACATAAACAAGGCCCAGGAGGCAAGCAGTTCACGCTGTAGAAGCAGAATAGATGACCACGATGCTCAGTCATGAGCACATCGACTGAGAGAGATGTTATTATACAAAATATAACATTCTAAATGTGTTCAAGAACTATGTGCAAAATCTGTATCGCTACGGAAAATCTTAGACCCGGTTGTGTGATCAGTAGTAACTTTTTACTATAGTAAATTTTTTTGCGAAAACGATGTGTATGATCGTTAGTAAAAAAATATTTACTGATGAGAGTTCTAAATGTACTTGAAAAGTAAGTCCCATGTCAAAAGAAGTGTCCCACTACAACTATGATTACATACCAACACGCAAACTTCCCACAAAATATTACGCACTTTTCAAACACGCTTTTTTACACAGTTTCGAGACACATTCTACATATTTCAGTGTGTTAAAACGTACGTGACTATATATATAAAAATGAAAGTAACTTTAAAACAAAATGAATAATTAATTGATTTCAGTTATATTCATTTTTTTCTGAAACAAGAGAAAACCCACACTGACATCAATTATGTTGACATGTGAGTCTTTTAATGGCCACGGATTTTATATGTAAGACTGCATACCATAGAAAGTGACTCTTTCGACATAATATTTCTTGCGAGCAACTGGAACTCATTAAAGACATCAGTCCCGACATGCGTACCACCAGAGTATTAATCGGCTATTTGAAATAACAAAATACACATTAATAGGATCGATATAAATATTATATTTAGTAAGAAATTATTGTGTTTTTGATATAAAACTTGGTTTTAAACAGTAGCTGAAGCCTCGAAGCGTGCAAGTAAATATAATATATTATTTAAAAAATATTTTTTTCACTAATGCACTAACTTTCACTGCAATTCGAATGGTTTATAATTCGATTAATTTTTAGGCAATTTTGTGGCACGCTGAAAATAAATTTAACGCATTAATTAAAAAGATACACATATAAAATCAATTCTATCAAAAATATTGTTGTTGCGCTACCGGTATTCGAATCTGGATCTCTTTTCCAATCCGGGGAAAGTGCTTTACCAACTATGCTACAGCGATAGTATTTTTGACGACAAATTTTCGAACCTATGTCTACTAGATGGCTTTCAAATAATGGAACGATAGAGGTATTCATTTGAAAAAGTGTAACATATAGGTTCGAAAATTTGTCATCGAAAATACTGTCGCTGTAGGATAGTTGGTAATGCACCTTCTCCGGTTTGGAAAAATCCAGGTTCGAATCCCGGTAGCGCAACAACAATATTTTTCGATACATTGATTTTACATGTATATCTTTCTAAATAATACATTTAATTAGTATTTAAAATATCACAGACCTACGTTCTGAATAATTACAACTTCACAATGAGAATGTGTTCTCCTAATAATAAATTGAATGGTTGCGATCTTTCTTACAATGCTTGTATTTTCTTAATTATGGAAAATAACATTGAATTTATTAGTTTTACATTAGTCCTATTTAAGTAATTGTTTAAAAAAAAAAGTCAGATTTATTATATAACTTCTGATATAAATGATTAATAAAACACACATTTTCGTAAAAAACGCGACAATATGGAATATTTTTTTTAAAAAAGCGCCCTTAAAATTGCACAAAAAAAAATGTAAAATGTAAATGAGTGCTCCACAGTCCTGTATACAATCACGTACGTTGAAAAATCTTCTCAATAAAACTCGAACGGGCCCACCGAAGAATATAATTATGGGATTTATTCAGAGACATGCAGCTTTCGCGAAATACGTACAATTTTCAATTGAAGAGAAATCCTTCCATCCGCGAGATGATTTACTGCGAGGTGTGTATAATAATTTATAGCTGCTGTACATTATTTGGTTCCACTGTATTTAAAATTACAGAATTATAATTGATTCGCATTGCTTTGTTTGCTTTCAAATTCAGAATCGAAAACGTTCAAGCAGTATGAACATCGTTGAATCAGTCTAGAGCAGATATGGCGAACCCACGACACGCGGGCTAAATTCTAATTTATTTGCAAAACTTTATTAAAATGAGAACATTTTTTAAAAGATAGAAAGTTAATTTATAAAAAAATATTATTTTCTAATTGAACTTTTTTCAAATCAGTGCTGTCAAATTCCCCATTAGATTGTGGTGTCAAATTGCCGTGCAAGTATTTATTTGTATTTTCTTCCTCTCTCAATCGATGTGCTTGTGACTGAGTAAGCATCGTGGTCTTTTAATCTGCTTGCCTCCACTCTTCGCGATCCAGGACTTTGTTTGGTGCGACTTGTAGCAAAACATGTCTATCATGTCTCGGTCTGACCTCTCCTCTCCCCCTTTGTACGTTCAAAATACGTGATCAAAATTTCTCCATCTCTTCTAGCAATATGTCCAAAGCAAGAAACAATTATTTTCTTGTATTCTATGGAATGCCTTTCTTTACACATCTACACATTCTTTACATATCTACACATTCTTTATATTAATATTTAAAAATAGTAACCCTTGGTGAGCTTTGTAACAAACTAACATTAATAAGAACGAGACGCACGACCATTCTACAGAACCAACGTGGACTATGAATATTAATAAAGAACTCATTTGTATCCCCCGGTAATGTGTGTAGTGATAAGTAACGCTTGTCACGCGGAAGGCCGGAGTTTGGTTCTCCGCTGGGGAGATTTCAATTTTAATTTTATTTATTTAACTGAATTTATTTATTATACGACTTTCACGCATGCGCATTCAGTTCCGCCTGTTAAGGTCTTCAAATACTGTATACGCATTTGTTATCAGTATTAAACGAACTAACAACCACTTTAATGCTTATGGATATAATGCATAGAATAACATACATATTACGAAGCGAGCGGATTGTTTTCAGGAATTTGTGTGACCTACTCGAAGTCGAACTATTGAAACATTGAATATCCTTCGATTATCTATTTAATTTATCATTTAAATAAAAAAATGAATACAGAAAATAACATTGATACTCCACCAAAAAGTCACTGACCGCCTTTTTTCTTTTTTTTTTTTTTTTTAATAAAAACCAAAAACTGGTATTGAACCAAAAGCAAATGGATGATTACATGAGAAAGAATAGTTTCGTAAACACGTAATAGTGCAATTTTGTATCGGTAATGACAATGTATGACGCCATTTTGAAATGAAAAATATTCTCATCTCGTTTATCTGAGACGCATTGACCATCCACTTGTGGAAAAAGGTCCGCCTCCGCTAATCTGGATTCACATATAAAACATCACATTATGTATTCCTGTCATATCTTTCGATCGCACATACAAAATTTGTTAATTATATTTCAGACACAAATATTCTTATTCGAATATGTATTTTTAAATTTCTTTTAACGCTCAAAAGTTGAATTATTCATTTGAGTTAGAAATTTTACAAAATTAAAGTAATACGATTCATTGAGCGTGACCTAACTCGTTAATAATATTCCTGTGTTGTCGGGCATCAGCCTTCTTATAATACCGTACAAACGTATAAATATTTAGACAAGTCAGACGAATGCAAAGAACAAATATATTTGTCATATAATAAATTTATCTTGTCGATGTAGTGTTTTAACCAATTAATAACAGTCAAATTCGATATATATTTTTTCTAGTAATATTTTTATAAATATCTAATCAAAATATTAAACCAGATATAGGTAACTTAAAAAACATTTTTAAAGAGAAATATCATCTCGGTAAAATAGCTGCAATAAACGAGACAAGATTAATTTGAATTAAACAGATGAAATCCGATATGAAGATTATGTATGCGAATAAAGCTAATCATTATTGGTTTTGCGTTACTGTTGTGGCCAACCTGACTGATTACGTGAAGACTATACAATAAATGGGCAAAGAAATTGAAAGAATATGACCATGTTTAATTAAATTAAGGAAACCTGTTGCGTAATGGAAATTAGGCCAATAACTAATACTTATTATACAGAACATATCAGATTCCTGTTCTTTCAATTTTAGTGTGATATCTATGTTCTAAATTTCTAACATCAGCAATAAAAATATGTTGTTGCATACTAATTCAGCTCAAATAAAATTAATTGAAACTCAACAATAAAAATTATATTAGTGTGTACAGTGATTATCAATTATTTTAGCCTATTCTAAAAATAACAACATCATTAAGGTTGATTGTTACCCAACACTACAAAGAAAATTGAGGATGCAGTTCTTTACGGAAAAAAAATCGAAATGATAAATTTCAAATAAAACAGCTGTAACAGAGGATTTGGCATTTAACGTTATATACTCACGTCTGGGATTTACTGTACCGAATCAATGCCAGTAACCGAGTTATCCGTATTCAGAATAGTGAGGCCTTATCAATAAATTTCCATCTGGCATTTTCGTTAGTAATCGGTCTTGTTTCAATCCGAAAAAAAATTGGTGCCACTAAGGACACGTTTACATCATAATTATATTATTAAACTACAACACCTCGGCTTAGTGCTTCACTGTGTCAATGACCGCATCATTCATGACCTGCAAAATAATTATTAACATGTACTATTTTGATCGAATGATTTATTAATGACAGTTGAATCATTTCTAGTTATCTATTTATCAGTCTAAAGTGATAATTTCAATAATAAAATACGATAATTTTATATGGTCATTTTTGTATAAACTTTATCATACTTTATCGGTGCTTTACAATTTGGTTTAGAATACTAAAAATAAATGTCATAATAACAAAACGTTTTCTAAAAAGTGTGAAAAATTCATCTCATGTAAACCGCCCTTGATTTGTGATTTATTTTATCCTAGCCTTTTCCTTTTTCTTCCAATAGAACTTTCATTATAAAATTATTCAAAATATCAGTCTCTCACGTACAAAAAGAAAGCAGTTTTCATAGTAACATTCGACGTATTAACACGTAAGTAATCAGATCCGATAAAATATTATACTGATAAGATCCCGTATAAAAGTATTATAGTATGTTAAATTAAGTAACCTGAGAAAAATATCAAGGCGGTAAAAAGGTCAGAGCCATAAAACGTCACGAAGCATTCAAATTACCACATCCTAATCGCGGTAACACAATAAATTTGGAAATAGTATTTTTTACAAAAAACAATTCGCAGGTAACAAAAGTAATAATTATTCTCTGCCGATACCATTTATAAAATTATGTTATTACAATCGCAATAACACATATTACAATTAAGAATCTGCTGTTTATTTTGTGATGGTCACTTTAAATCTCCCGCCTTCAGACATTCGACAATTCGTTTTCATTTTGACAAGGCATTTCTAAGAAAATAATAATAGCTGGAGTATGTAACGCGATGAATAAAATGAAATAAAAGAAAATTTTAGCAGATAACGTAATAAAAACATTTACTCATTCGTCGAGTATGACAAGATAAAACAGGTGGCACGAGAAATATGTTTATTAATCGTTAATCAATCACCACAATGCAATGCGGGCAGAAAGACTTGCGAGTGTTGTCAACGGCGGGTCTGGATTATTCTTTACTCCTGTCAAAATCAAACGTGTTTTGTAAATATTGAATATTCAAAAGTAAAATTGGAATTACAGACATCTTCCTGACCGCCTGCGAAGTTACAAACAACCTAACGTAACAAGTGATAGTGATAAGCAACGTCGCACACTTTCAGCAAAATGACGTCAGTGATTGTCTGAGCTCAAATGTGAAGATGTCCGATGCGGTATGTGCTGAATTAATTCAGTAAAATTATTTAAATAAAATACGTACCCATCCCCCACCACCACACACTTGATCGCCTGCATTTTGACACACTATTGTCTTGAAAATCACAATATTTCTTTCTATAAGGAATGGGCGTTTTATGTGATTGGACAAGTTAACATGAAAATTGACTTGTAATATACAACTGGCATGTGAACGGTATACAAGCACTTATTTCTCACAATTTACAGAAACAAAACTGTATAGTACATCCAGATATATCTAGAAACTCCACTTAAAACTTTTCACTAAAATTACATCCCGTCATACACCCGCGACAGCCCAACATGACACTAGAAACACTGGAATAGGTGGCGCTGTGATAGCTTTTTTTGAAGGACTCTGGCAGTGTTGCCTCAACGAAAAATTACTTAATATTTTAGATGAAGTTAAAAATTGTTTCTTAGCTAAGACTCTTATACCATAAAATAAATAAAACAAACTTTAGCTAAATGGAGGGTACCAATTTTTTTAATATAAAATAGTACGTTACGTATAAAAGGAATTAAGTTGTATAGTTTATTTCATTTCTCATAAGAAGAGAACGAAATTATACATTAAAAAATACGCTGTTGACATCACTTAAATAAGTGTAACATGAATTAGTATTATGAATACTATTGAATTTTGGTTATATGAAACATAAATAATAAATGTTATGATTTTATTACAGGAATTAATTTTTTGTTAATGATAAAAAAGGAAAAAATAAGTTCAATTTAAAAAAAATAATTATAAAACAGTCTTATACTATTCGTAATGGTAGGTATTTAGAGTAAGAAAAGTATATTGCTTAATGTATCCATACATACAATACTTAAGCTAACTAAAAAGCTCTAATTATCACAGCACAGTATGAAAAGAAAAGAATGCTGGGAATCACTAGTATGGTGGAGACAAAACACATGAGTTAGAGCGCAAACCGAGGTGAAGGATGACCGTGTCAGCATTGAAAAAATATATAAATGGCAATGGGCAGGTAATATTTTAAGATGCAGAGATAACCGTGCCAGCCACCATACGAGGAGACGGTTCTAAGAACAGCACCTTTGTAGAAAAATATGTGTAGAATAAAATTAATTAAATTAGAATAAATTGATACTTAAGATTACGGTAGACTCTACCTTATCGTAAAATTAATAATATAGATACACAACGACAATAGACACACCTCTGGAACGAGCACTAAAAACGAGTGGAACACCATTGTTCAGGTGAGTTGGCAATTAATATCAGAAGCCGGAGGAGGCTTTATATAATATAAGAATATAATATAATATAAGAAATTGGGATTGTGAGGCAGTTGATTAGTTGGTGTTGGGAATTGGGAGACACCACGAGAGTTGAAGATTGATAATAGTAGTCGGAGGAGGTTCAGAGAGTTAGTATTAATATTTGTAAGACACCACCGATCAGTTGATATCGGAAGTCGTTCCAGAAGTTGTGAATCAGTTGAGATCGGAAAGTGAAAGACAGTCCAACAGAGTCCAGAAGAAGATCTGGAGACCGGTTATGAAAGGCCCAGCCAGTTGTCTGGAAACCAGCCACGAGCAGCCTGCCGTCAGTCAGTCACCCTGTCCGCTACAGCGTCAGCTTGGGCACAGCCGCCCAAAGTCAACCCGGAAGTAATCGTCGGCAACGCAGCATCTCCCGACCTCGACGCATCGCCGTGGATTAATTAAGGTAGTTCATAATTAGATTAAGTTAGTCGTAAGCATTTCTGCCTGCCCACGTGTATATGTAGTAGGAAATAAATATCAGATTTGTGTGTCTTCCATGTTTTAAATATTTTCACATGTGCCATTTTCATAACCATATTGTAATAAAAATGTGATACCTGGAAATAATCGCAGAGCGAAATATTACCAAAATGCGGGGCTGTTCTAATAAAATTGATTTAGAGCTAATTATTATATTTTTATTCGAAAACCCCCCCTATCATGCATTTAACAATCTTTTACGAGCGATGAGCATGAGATATTATTGTACCATTTGTCTATGTTCAATTGCTTAACTCGATGATTATTTGCTCATCACCATAGTGCTCATCACTTAATGTTCTCCGGCGACTGGCAACACAGAGTTATTGCACCACGATTTCAGACGCGCAGATCCGTCGCGTTTTGCGTTGTTTGCTAATTTTTTTAGAGTCGAGCGGGCGCAGTGACGCATCTGTCCTCTTGCCTGCGGAGTTTATGTTTGTGTTGATCTATCCGCCGTAATTCCAAGTAGTTAAGATGGCGAAAGGCGACAAAGAATTGGAAAAGCCGGCCCTCGTGGGCGGTGAGCTGCCGAACCCGGATTGCAGAAGTGCCGATAACGAGGACTCCGAGTCGCTGGAAGAACAACCACTTGACATAGGCGAGCATTACCTGGTTCGGCGTACCGATGACTCATGGCAGCCCGCGGAGATTATACAAACAAGATACAATAACAACGAATCTTGTTACGAATACTACGTGCATTATGAAGGCTTTGACAGACGCTTGGACGAGTGGGTCTCTCGAGACAGGATAATGTCGGACAGATTCGACATGAGCGAGCGAGGATGGAAGTCCAGCAGCAAAATGTCCACCGACTCCCTCATTACCGACAAGTCCGGTCGTAAAATAACGAGGAACCAAAAACGTAAACACGACGAAATCAATCACATCCAGAAAACATACGAGGAAATGGATCCCACAACAGCGGCGCTGGAGAAGGAACACGAAGCCATTACGAAAGTAAAGTACATTGACAAAATACAAATTGGAAAATACGAGATAGATACATGGTACTTCAGTCCCTACCCTGACGAATATGGGAAAAAGCCCAAATTGTGGATATGCGAGTATTGCTTGAAGTACATGCGCTTAGAGAAGACTTACCAGCACCATCTGGTGGAATGCCAGCACCGCCAACCGGTGGGGAATGAGATATACAGGAAGGGGACTCTGGCTGTGTTCGAAGTGAATGGCAAGGATCACAAAGTGTATTGCCAGAACCTCTGCCTCCTGGCAAAGTTGTTTTTAGACCATAAGACGTTATACTTTGATGTGGAACCTTTCCTGTTTTATATCCTCTGCGAAGTGGACAAGAACGGTGCCCACGTTGTAGGCTATTTTTCTAAAGAAAAAGAGTCTCCGGAAGGAAACAATGTTGCCTGCATTTTAACATTACCTCCTTACCAGAGACAGGGATATGGCAAGTTCCTGATCGCATTTAGCTACGAACTCTCCCGACTTGAACAAGTCGTCGGGAGTCCAGAAAAACCGTTGTCAGATTTGGGAAAACTAAGCTATCGCTCCTATTGGTCGTGGATACTTTTGGATGTGTTAAGTGTCAGTCGAGGTATTCTGAGCATCAAAGATCTTAGTCAAATGACAGGCATATCGCAGACGGACATAATTTCCACATTACAGTCCATGAACATGATGAGATACTGGAAAGGACAGCACGTAATCTGCGTTACGCCGAAGTTGGTTGCGGAACATTTAATGAGTCCTCACTTTAAGAAACCGCGGCTCTGCGTGGATCCGTCGGCCCTCAGGTGGGCCCCTCCGAAAGCGAGTCCTTACTCTAAAACTAAGAAATGATAGTTTGACCTGCAGTCACCGCCAGATACCTTAGAAATTATTAGTATTGTATAAACTAGATTACTCCGACTAAGTCTTGATGTTGATTAAACTAATAATTTGAAGAATGGATTGTGAAGCTTTAAAGCTACAAATTGAAATTGTTGAGCTAGTTGACAGATGGTTTGAGTACCGTTTAGAAATGTATTAATGTCTGTTGTAAGATGTTCTATTTATTAATATAAGATTAAATTAAGCATATATCGTCATTGTTCTATGAGTTGTTTGAAACTGCACCCTAAATAGGGACAATTTATATTTAGAACTAAATTACTTTCTAGACTAACTGTTGATTGTAAATTAATATTTCGGTTGATTGATATCGACCTTATACTAAGTAGGCCTAAAAATTATTTTCAATATATTATGGTTAAGGCAATTGATTTTAATTCAAATCTTATGTTGTACTCATATTGACCAATATACCATTTAGAATTTTATTGCTATGATTATTTTTAAAGTTCTATCGTTTTATCAATATTGTCTGTATGATATAATAAATTGTGCGAGTATATATTCCATCTTAACAAAATGCATTTTTGTCAATTTAAGTTTTTTTTTGGGGGTAGATAATACATTTATATTTCTTTTGGAGAATATTATTAATAATTTACTACAGTAATTTGAAATGTAATAAATAAGAATGTGTTCTCCTTAAAAATAAGAAATTATACATGATGAGATCGTAGAAGTTTGTGTCCAGGAAATTATAGTATTCAGGAGAAACTCGCAAGATTGCATCATAGTCTGTTCAGCTTTGAAGCATACTCAAGTTAAACAAATTGCTTTTGGGTTTTAGAAGTGTGTGGTTGAGACAAATAGTTCTTAATGGATGTAAATTAGAACATTTAATATGTGTGGAACAAACAAACGAACATTGTAATATGTTCCAATTAACCCATCCGTCTAACGTTTACTATATTAGAATTAGCGATTAGTTTATTATTATTTTTTAGCCAAAAAAAATGGCACTATTTTCATTTTCATCACAATAATAACATTATCCTTACTTCCGAGTACAATAATGGTCACATTTGTTTGCTCGTTGTGAATTATTAATTTTGATTTTCTTATAATTAGTTCACGTAAAACATCACACTTTAGAAACATTAAAAAAAATATATATTTATTCCATTTTCAGAGTAATAGATGCTGATACGGCGTGTGTACACGGATACAGTACGCAGTTGAGCGCAAAGTGATCTATGATTCATTAAATGTATTTTGTATACAGAGTAGAATAACATGCTGAACTTTATTAACAAATCTCAAAGGCGAGAGATCGTAGTTTCCGTGTACATGCACTGTAAATAATATGCTGTCAACTGTTTGCATTCTGTAGATTTATGATAAAAATAAATATTAGTTTATTTATTTTATACGGGCGATTTATACATGTTTAATGTATTAAGGCTCCTGGTATTGCATTCTTTAGAATTTTTCTTCTATTGGTACTTGCATATATTTGGTTTTAAATCTATTTGTCATTTACTCCGTATGCCCGGACAGTCTAATTTAATTATCACTTCTTAATCTCAATCATGTAAGTCATCATAGTAGAATACCATTATGGATTTATTGACAAAAGTTTCTTGAAAGATTCATATTTTTAATAAGAGCGCTATTTGCTTTATTTACTCCAGATGCTCATTTTCAAATATTTTCATTCTACCTAAGCATTTGGTATATCACAAATGGAGCCACTTCATCCTTCTAGATTATTTTTTGACCAGTGAAAATTAAATCAACATTCATCTTAAATTATAAGATATTTTGTTTCTATTTTTTTACTCTTAATATAATTAAGCGCGACAAATAGGTTTGTCGTTTTCAAGCCATAGTATGTAAAAATTATTCTTAAGTTACGTGTATTCCATGTGTAACCTTAAGAATTATAGCATCACGTTACACCAAGTCTCATCACACTAGAATTCTTGTAGCGTTGCGTTCCTTTCATGTAAAATATTGTGCACCCAATATGCTCTTGTTAGATTCCATGAATCTGCTGTTTACATATATGTTTGTGATAAATATAAAATTTAAAACTGTGATTACTGTTTTTATTTATTGGAGAGATCAAATATGAATGAACACTCCCGAGCTGATATAGTGCCTAGTACAGGGTTACTCAGTGGAATGTAGTGACGTAGCTGTATATGCTATGTTTATTTTTGCAATCGCGTATTCACCGAGGTGCACAGATAATTTTTTTTTTCCTGGAAACTGCATATTGGAAATATATATGTAAGAAACGGAAATCCATGTTATGTGCGTTTTATATGTTAAGGTTATACACCTCATGGACTACACTGTAGCCGTTCAGATAACTGAGCCGGTTCACCCGCTCAATCGTTTAAATTAAACATGAATCATCGGTTCGATTGAATCGTTGAATCCTTTGTAAGCAATGAAAGCATAGCTTATGGCTCAGTCGGGCTGGGGATGTTTTGCTACTCGGAATATTTTAGTCATATTACTATTGCTCCCGAAAGGATATCAGTATTTGAGCGACGTCAACTATTTTTTATATCATTTTCATTTATTAAAGGTTGCTTTACTATGTCCAGTGTAATGAAATCAAAATTATTCATAGAATTGAAATAGAAAATATTTCCTTATTATGGTATTTTATCAAAATTATTAAATTAAATACACGAGCTATGTTTAAATGAAAAAAATTAGGATGCATGAAATAACTATTTTTTCATGTAACTTTTTTTTTTCATTTTCAATGTTAAATTATACATCCTGACTAGTATATTATATGTATTTCCTATCTCTTAGTAAATGGCCGATGAAATATGTACATTGTAATTTTCAGAATGGTATGATTTAAAAGTTTTTCTTTGTCATTAGCTGAGTTTGTTTACATTTTATATTAATATCCAAAAAAAACCAACTAAGAAAATCTGGATTAAACAAAAATTAAGATTCTTAAAAATAACAATGCTTTGGAAGATTATACTTACGAGATATATCAATATTATTTTTTGTCACAGATGTTTCAGTCGTTTATCATCGAAGCCGGTGATCCGTTGAACCACCTCAACGAAAAGATCCGGCTCAGTGAGCCGGTTCGTTCGCGAACGACGCACCGCTACCACACTGTACTTTGCAATGGTCGACTCGGTTGTCAGATGTGGAGTATCTATGAACTTATAAAACATATGTACTGATAAAATTAAACAGTTACAATTAAGATTCTTAAAACTTATAGTAGCACGAAAATCTCAACACTTGACAAAAAGGTAACATATAGTATAATTATAGAAGAGATGATAAATAATGTAAATATGAATATTGATCCTCACCATAGTTATTCTACTAGATTGTCGGGTCGAACCATGAGAGTACTGATCACGAACAATGTTTGTGTTTTGCCACAAATATTTAATAACTTCAATAAAGACTTATTAAAACATGAAAATTAAAGAAACCCCAGTAACCATCCTAAAATATGAATTGAAAGAACACATTCTTATCTAATTATTTGTTTTCTTTATATATGTTAAATTACATTAAAAAAAAATTCTTTGTTGATTATGCACTTAATTGATTCCTTGCCCTACAACTGTTCAGCAGTTTGGCAATATTGAAAATTATAATATACATATATGTATATAATAAAGTTGGATTAAAAGATTCAGAATTGATAAGCCATCTGTTCGATTTTCAACTAATTTGTCACAACCATCGCTCACGCCACTCGCTTAAATTGACCTGGTGGGCCGTTAGGGATCCGGCCCAACGAGCTGCTTCATTTGTGAACAATGCACTGCTAGAGCTCATTGCCATTAATGAGTGATTTTTGTAAAACTTACAGATTGTACTCAGAGAAACTAAGAAATAATTTGTTAGAATATATGTTATGAAATCTGTTTAAATCACTGTTTTAAGGTCTGGAAATTTTAAAGCATAACTTTAAATCATCAGCTAAGAGTAAAAATGAGGCAAATTGAAAGCACACAAGAGTTAATAAAGCGTTCAGTCTGCTACGTGCCAATCAGGTGCATTGAACATGTCGATTGCAAGTTTTCACCTCAAAATTCATCTTTACAAAATTTAAGTTATATAGAATTGTAAAAACATTCATAAAATACATACAATAAAATTTGCTGGATATATAGTTCATCTGTCCACCTAGGTCTCTTGACCCTACAGGCCCTTATTAATGGTGATACAAGCAAAAGTGTATGTTGACAAATCTCACTCCATTACTGAAATGAAGCAGTGCTTCACTGATGCAGCTTTACTGCGAAGGGTTATGTATGATTTCATAGTGAGATTACAAGAATGCATCAGTTGAGGTGGAGCCTATTTAAAGTATTACTTTAAAACCCTAAAGGAACATAAATACATTGTATGACATGTTTTTATTTCATAATATTACCTTTACTACTAATACTAGCCCAAAATCGTCACATTCCACTGAGTGTAACTAATCCTGTATAATACTAGCATATTTTTTAAACATTATATAGTCAAATCCCAAGAGAGTGAATGGTTGCTTGCATATAGATAATATTTCAACCAATTAGATGAATCATTTAGAAAGAAACAGAAAAAAGATTTAAACAAATAATAAATATCTCAGACAAAGCTATTTAAAAAAAATTATATCAAATGAAAAATATATGGAAGTATGGGAAAAATATACAAAATTGAAAAATATTGATTTTTCAGGCGTATTCTAGAATAATGTGTTAAAAACATTTTATAGATAAATAATATTGCTTTAAATAATTATATTCTCATTGTGACATGCCGTTTCAGGGAAATGAATTATCAAATTTAGTCTATAGATGGCGATAGTGTAGTGGTACTCGAAGCGAGTCCATATATTAACATATATTCAACTTTTAAAAAATTTGATAAATATGGAGATTGATGGGTGAGAATGGTGAATGTTATATTTATATAAAGTGATCACTTAACCCAGCCGAAGACAGGTTGTAAGCTCTGCAATTACCCTTACTGCCATATATTTTCCATTAAATATAATTAAAGAAATAGCTTTGTCTCTATGAGATATCTATTATTTGTTTAATAACATTGCCTTTGTAGGTGAAAATCCAGTAATTGTGTGTTCTTGGACGTATTTAAATATTAAAAAAATATTTAGTTGTCATTGAGACTTGATTTTTCAGCCTTCTTCCTACATTAATATTGAGTCCTTTTAACACTGGTGACTGCCATACACCCCCATGAGCATTATTAGTCTTGTTAGGTACCACTTACACCCAAGGACGGATCATTTCTATACATGTTTATTCACACCAGTATGTTGCCGGCAACCCCTACGACCTGTTGTTTTTGTGGCGGATGTGTGCTTCAGCAATGATGTATAATCGGTGTTTGTTAATGTTCTAGAAAAGAGCCAGTAGTCAATGGGTTAAGTTCTATAAACACCTTTGTAGTCTGAACTGTGATCAGTAATGAATTACTGGTAACTGAGGTTTAACTGTTTAGTTTCCAGTGTATCAATAATTGCTCACCGAAATATAAATGTCAGTTACCAATCATCGTTACAATCAAACACAAATATCACAATGACAGTCAAAATAATTAGTTTTTGATTATCTGACGTAGGATCGGTACACACTAACCCTATTTTTACACATAACGATGATTTTTTAAAAATATCTTTTGTAGTCATGAATAGTTGTGACCATGAGGATAATATTCTCAATAAAAAAACCAAGATACACATTAATCTATTTTATTACTTCCATAATGTACACTGTCAACTGTGTAATGTACGTAACATTTGAATATATGATTTCTTACATGATAAATATTTTTTACACAAACCGTTTTTTGTATTACAAACATTCTTTTGCATTTACAAATATATATATATATATACTTTTGGGTAAACATAGACAAGCTAGCTGAACAATGTCTACTCTTGGAACGGTAATCTCACAAAAAATTAAGAGCAGCATCGTCACACTCAAAGAATTTACATTTTTCTAATTATAGCGTAATGACATCACGGTAAAGTTTAATCAATTTATTACACAACTTAAATTATATTCGGCACAGCAAACTCGTTGACTAAACATATTTCTTAATTGCGCAAGAAACAATATTAAATCATATCAAGACAAGAAAAAATTCCTCCGACTATATATGTATGATGGTTGAGAATTGTAAATTTTAAACTACATAAATTATTGTCTTTCTATTCTATATAAAAAATAAATATTGGAAATGTTATTTTAATTAAAATTAATCAGGTTGACTAGAACTTTTATCATCATGTTCAGAAGGAGTAGGTAATTCTTTTCTCAATATCATTCTCACTACTTTAATCAACCATTTCAATAGATATAAATTTATAAAAATGCTGGCACATTGTCAGGACTGACATCAAAATTGGAAAGACTTTAAATCATCAAATTATTTAAGTCGCCTAGTAAGAGATAGTGCAGGCTTGAATGTCGAAGATCGCTACTATATAATATATTTAAATTATTTAATATCATTCATTCAACTTTGTCTTTCCATAATAAAGCGCAATCCTCTGATTACAGTTTGCGATAACTTATTTATTTCTACATATGCGTGCAAGCTATTGGAAGTGAGTTAAAGATATCTCCAAATTTTTAACAAAAACGCTAAATGGTGCAATGATTGAAAAATATGCGTTTAATTTGGAAAATATTGGTGACTTTTTATTTTACAATTTTTTTAAACATGTACAAGATTATGTGAATGTGAACAAATAATGCACAATTATTTGCAACAAATAATAATCAAAAAATGTAAGTTCTATTATGTCTGCAGTAGGTAAGATATGTATATTAAAATGTCACCATCGACTGTATTACTATATTCTAGGTGAGACGTAGGGTGAGAGTGTAGGATGGATTTTTTATATAACAAAAATAAAGTCTTCATTTTAAAACTGATCAATTTTTTGATAGCCAGCTATGGGCACACATTTAAAAATGTTTTTAAGAGTGATTATTCAGAAAATTAATGTACGCGGCCACTACATTCTCATATGACCTACGAAATAGAAACTGTAATGTTTTTAAATTGGCCAATTTGACTAGTTAAAAGACAGCAGAAAAATAATTGTGAAAACATTGCTGTCAGTTAAGTTATAGACTCACGTGTGAGACGATCAATAGACAATAGAGCAAATATGATTAAAGTTGCCAGCCATATGCAAAAAATAAGAGATAAACAATATTGTGTATTTCTTAATTGCGTTGCACGTGTTTTGCAAATGTCATATATAATATATTGCTCATGAATTATATTGACATTGTTAAAATTGCTTAAAATATTAATTATTTGTACAATTTTGTCATATTTTGTAAGGTTTCAATAGTTTTGTTTGAAAGTGTTTATTGTCAACACTAAAAATTGGTTTTCTTACTTATAACGCTGTTATTTCTGTTAAAAAAATAGATTATTAATAATAATGATTATTCGATACATAATAATTACATGGAATTGGCTGCATTTCATTGTAAAGAAACAACAATCGGTGGGAATGGTCGATTAATGAGAAAAATTTCTTCATTTGAAAGGATGAATACGCAATGACTTTTTTAAACTATTTAGCAAAATGAAAATAGCAAGACGACATGCCCTTCAATCTATTCTAATAAACGAGTTATACTGTTTTCATATCCACGCATGTGATGATGAATACGAAGCATACAGTTCTACAAAGTATCCAATGCAAATAAACATATTGTACGTAGCTTCACAGGAGAAATTACACATTTACAAGGAACAGATTTCTACAATAAATACTTTTGTTTTATATCACTAATAGTAACTCCTTTAGATAAGAGAACATAGTCATTCAGAAACAAGTTTTTTTGTAAAGTTTATGTTAAAAATTAAAAGATTATCACTGCAATTTTGTTATTTTTTAGTTAACAATTAATGCAAGTAATTATTGATATCTCAGGAGATTTAAAAAAAACTGATAAACAGAGAGTAACAGGCAGTGATTCGTATTGAGCACTACTCCCGAGGAATGAGCCGCCATCAGTCTCGAAACATCATTAACGGCGTATATTCCTGTATGCCGTACTTTTCAAAAATATTTTTATTTGTAACATTTCAAAAAAATTTATGAGATCTCTCGTTCATCAGGGAACTAATTGTTTTTGTTTTAAATAAAATTATATTAATGAATTAAACATTTTATAATCATTATACAGTAATTTATTTTATTGTTCTCTTTCTTACAGCACATAATCCTGTACACTCAATTATTACTTACAACATTCTTATCACTATACTTTAGCAAAAATGTTCAAACTTCTATGAAACTAGGAAGATAACTTTGAATGGTTAACTTGCAGATTTCGCCGGATATAAAAATATATTATTTCTGAAACTGAACCACAACTTTGAATAGATACAATACGAATTTGTCACTTCACAGATTTTGTATTACCTAATTTTCAGGACAATAAAGGTACACCCAAATAACATATTTAAAATTTTTGACAGCTATTTAAATAATATGAGCACTAAGTTAACGCAAAACCCGCAATGTTTCTCAAACACATTGCAGTGGAACAACAAATAATTTTGAACTTGTGACAGAATAATTATATCACCACGTCCGATGCCTTTCATAAAAATATTAATTTGATTATGTCAAAGAATTATGTATAATTGATTAATATACAATGAAAATAATTTATTGATTAATTTAAAAAAAACATGATAATTAACAAGGCTTTACAATTTGTTAAAATAGCTATTTTTATACATTATACATAACGTGCGCAGTATTGTCCATAAAAAAAGGTACTTGCACAATGCAATATAATAGATCAATATTTATGTAGTGATCATGCATCATACATGTTGATATTATTCAGTTTACATAAATACGTGCAGTAAAACAAAGTCAATTCGCAATTTGTGCAGGAGAAATATTTCAATATACAAACACTGCCGCCATCGTTTTAAGTAACCTGGTAATATATAAATATTTCAATGTACAAGTATTGCCATTGCTTTAAACATCTCGGTATACAGAAATAATTCAATGAACAATAATATTGTTATTGAGTTAAGTAACTTGGTTTAGAGAAATATTTCAATGAATTAATACTGCCATTGTTTTAATTCTTAAATTGGAATCAACCAAGTTTTGCTGCTGTGATAGGATAGGTATTTTACCCGACGACTTGAGTCAAAAGCGTATAGACTGCTTACATATCTACAAACATTAATTTCACATTATGAGAATGTACTCTAAAAAGAATCCTAATTTTAAGTATTTTCCGTATTTAGGTGAGATCTTCTTCTAAATAATGTGAGATATTGATAAAAACTCCATTATTAACCTATTCGTTCCTTCAACTTTTCCCACCATTGAGAAATGCCTATAAAAATACATTTAAGTACCATACTTAAAAAAATGACGCAAAAACACATAATTAAGACAATATTTTTATAGCCATCGGCAATTTGGTATGTTTTTTCGTTTCCTATTAAATAATTATTGAATTTCATTAATAAATTTAGAAATAAATTAAAAGATACATAACAGTAATATATTTTTTTTTTGTTAAAAATGATTACACATCTAAACGGAATAAATACTTTTTAAATAACAATTAATTTGTTGTATCTCGAGAACAAATCCTTAAAACGAAAGGTGACACTGCCCCGAAAATGGAAAATGTAAATATTTTTCATTTAATCTTAGATAGTTTCTAAAAAAATTCAGTTAATTAATTTTTATCCACAAAATTATTAGACATTTTAATATTCTGAAAGTCAAAAATAAATAAATCAAATACCTATTGAGACTGAACACAATTTTCTTACATCATTAGTGATTTAGCAATAAAATACTGACAATTTTGGAAAGAAGAGAAAGCCTGAATATATTACACAATCTGACGTAGATTAACAGCTAACATAGAACGCCAGGGCGGCCAGCGTCAGCCCGAGATATTGTTAAAGCGATCGTCGTTAGGCCATCGACACTCCAAACGAGATATCATACAACATACAAGTGCTACAATATTCAACATTTTAAAATTAAATAATCAAATATACCGAGATGTGGGTACTCGCATAATTGTGAGCTTCGTCACCTGAACCTCGGCAGAAATATTACTAATCTCAATCATAAAATAATAGTCTATCTTCGCCAAATCAAGACTATGAGGAATCACAAAAAAATCCAGGTACAAACTAATACATAAATAGTTAACAAAGCGGTCATCTGATTCCGCTCTATAGCGGCAGAAAGGAGATGTACCGATAAATATTAATATGTCGACTAAACACACTGTGTGCAGGTTGGTGGAGAGATGACGTGGATAATCTAGTCACGCGGTGTAGCACGTGGACACCAGACCATGTTGGGTTATGTTGTGCAGACATCTCAATATGTCGGTGCTTGATACTCTCCAGCTCCTGCAATTAAAAATATTATTGTTGCCATCGGAGACTACTGATTTGGAGATAATGTTATTCAATAATATATAAGAAAACTTAAACCACTAACATTATGTACAGAATAAAGACTGTATTTCCTCGTTTTTGTATTGTTTCTTGGGTGCTGATAATGATTTATAGAGACATGCGTGACGGTTATGTATTACGATTTTAAGATGTTCTCCGTTAATAAAAAGTAAAGTTGTTTCACGTTAGATTTATTCAAGAGAATTGGTTACAAAATATTTACTAGTGTATGGCGGACGTGACATAAATAGACCCTTATATTACATATGTTTTTACATACGGATAATATGAGAATTAACCGCATGTATGGCTTGCAGGTGTCCTTTATTTGCCGTTAAATGTGGCACACAGGAAATATCGTACAAGGGGCATCATGAATTTGTTTGCACGTACATGGATTTTGGGATAATCTACATTAGTAACAACTAATATATTATATCTCTGAATAATTGAGTAAGGTTATAATAATTATAATACATGCATGTTTACGAGTTATGAAATCTTCAAGTATTCTACAGTTGGTGATAGATGTTTGTCCCGAGCATTAGTGAATATCATCACTTCCAGAGCCATGTATGCATTGAGTAAACCCAATTTGAAAAAATCAAATGCCATTTTCTTTATTTTGCCAAATGAGAATTTTTTAACTCATAAATATTTTATTTAATCAAATCTATACAGTAGATAAAAAGTGAATGAAGAAGGTCTAATAATTCACTCAAAGAAGATATTTTTAATATGGTGTATATAAAGTTTTCCAGGATCAGTAACAATATCAATAAAAGATCACCATTTTTATTATGTTTGTAACAAATAACAAAATTTTAAAATTGTTCAAAAAAGAGGCATTTATTTCTCTCATTCTCTCTGAGTGACAAAGTATACTGGTTAGTGGTGTGTACCTCTCGGAGCGGAGAACGGAGGATCCTGATAGGCTGGTTCTGGATCCGGAGCCCCAGGGTAGGAGGCCGTGCCTCCGAGCGCTCCCTCCACCTCGTACGAGGGAGCGAAGGCTGCCTCGGCCCCCTGACGGAAGCGCTGGAAAGCGAAGAATGCGCAAGCCGCCTGAAAAATAACATCAATAAATTTATGATAATTTGATAAATCGCGTTGTAGATGGCGCATATTAAATATTTTTATAACAAGGTATACGAATTTCAAAAAGGTATTTAATCACTTTTTTTTTTAATTATGAAAATATGTAATGGTGTAATTTCATAATTATTTTTGTTTTGTCATAAATAATCTTTCACAGGTGGACAGTTCCCCAACGAGTCTTAGTATCATATAGGTAGAAAAATGTTCGAAAAATGCTATTTTTTTAATAGCCTACCCATGTGAAGATAGCGAAGAAGGAGAAGACTATAGCGGCTTGCATATTGCTGGAGCCCCGGCCTTCAGGTGGGTCATCAGACTTGCCCCAGGCATTGGTCAGATAGCAGAAACCAACAAAGTACAGGAATGCCCAGAATGCTGTAACATTATAAGCAAATTCATATAACAGTCAAACATTTAATTGCAATAAAGACATTTTATAACGCACTACAGAAGTAACCAAAATTATGAATATATGTCCCATAACAGAGCAAATGGCACTGCGCAAAATGTTAATTTATTTGTAATATTTTATAAACAATTCAACAGTTAGCTTCAATGGAAGCGTAATACTACTAGACTTTTACTATTATAAATAAAATAAATAATGATATGTCATTTATAAAGTAAATGTATGCGCAATGCGTGAGAATAAATTTGATGATTCTGATGTTCCATGGCTCGGTTATAATAAAAATATCTAGTTTCTTCCCATCACCTAACAATAACATCATAAAATTGTCTTAAATTTTGAAACCTTGCGAAAATGGCTAAATACATATATTTTTGAAATTCACCCGAAAAGCCAAGATCGCCTAGCACATAATGCTTCCTCGTCTTGACAGACGACATCTGCTCAAACAGGAACTCTCCGACGATGAAACCGACGGAAGCGACAAATGCGATGACTGAAATCCCCACTCCATAGTTGCAGGCGTTGGTGTCCTTGTTGTACAGGCAGTACTCCTTGCTCGTTACAGGGTCTAAGGCCCATCCTTTGGAAGAGATGCAACCGAATATGATGACACTGAATAACTGAAATACAAAAAGGACATGAAATGTGGAAAAAGATTTTCTGCTTATATATTACTAATCCAAGATTTTAAATCACATCATATTGAAAATAAAAGCAATGAAAAAACTAAATGGAAGTGCAAAAGCGTAATTATGTATCTATTTACGTATTATAAAAGGGGTTGTATCATATTATTTTATGTACATGTGTGAATGTGAATATGTTATAATACTAAGGGCCGGTTGTGTGACCAGTAGTCACTTTTTACTAACACTTTACTAATTCAATAAGTTAAAATATACTGAAAAAGCATAAAAAAAAGTTTATCTTTTTTGCATATTTTTTTCTTAAGAATTATCATCACTATATAACAATGTTAGGCATAATTTGTGAACTGGTTCGAAATCATTTTCATCACTAGAAGAGATAATCAAATCTAGATCAGATCAATGTCCTAAAGATTCTTCACAAATAAAATTAACCTCAACTTCGCATGTTGATTTTTCCTTTTTGACAATATAATCAGTGATTAAAGTTTGCGATGACTTTGCTAATTTGTTGTACTGATACCCAGAAATGCAATTCTGAAGCTCGCCTTGAAACTTGAATGCTCGTTAAGAATTATCATCTTTTTCAATGACATGGTTTGCCAATTTACTGCAAAGTTGAAGACCTTCTCGAATTACACTTGCAGTGAGGGTGACTGGAGTTTCATTTTCTTCCAATTCATTTCCGTTTTCTTTTTCTTCGACGATATCGAGAGTTATACCAATGATATCATTGTCATTCGTGACATTATCCTCTGCATTATGTTCACTGATAATTTCTGAAAACAATGGAGAAGAGAAACGCGTCCAGACATGCCCAATTTCACTTGGTTTTGGATGAATTGTACTGGCACAGACTGTGTTTGCATATACAGACAAAATTCTCCAAATTTTTGACCCTTTCAACATGTCAAATTGGTCTAAAATAGTTATTTAAAAAAAAAAGCTTCTTGAAATATAAACCGCATAAAAATAGTACGCATAAAAAGAGACCCGAGTGTATAACGGATTCAGAGTATATTTGAATGTCATCGAATGAAATAAAAATTAATTTATCTGCATATTTGTTAAAAATAGAGGTAGAATGTGAGAAAAATTAAATAAGTAAAAAATAAATAAATATGCAAGTTAGAATAACAGTTGCAAACTGGCAATTTATCTGATATATTTCTTGTTGTGATATTCACATTTTAATTTGTGATAATATTCTACATATCTTGATAAGTAATTCAATTCAATTTCTTTATCTAAAACTATAGAGTATGACTTATTTGAAAGTACCGTCTGCACATGCTCAATATCCTTGTAAGAAATTCAGAGTCTGCACTCTTCCACATGTATCACGCTGCAGGACTAGATGAGCAAGAGATGCTTTCAGAAATTCCAGGTATGTAACTGCTTCTCCTTTCATGTTAAAGAAATGCATTTTTGTCAGTGCAATGCTCACTACGCGTCCTGGACATGGTCCAGAAGTTCTCTGTATTAGCCTTGTTTATTATTTAGTGAATGCATTATTGTCAGGATATTTCCTTCCTTTCCATTGGTCCCTTTGATTTTCGATGGTGTTTATTATAGACCTCTTTTCTTGTATTTTTCTCATTTGTAACTCTCTATATTCATCCTTCTCCAGAATCACACCTCAAATGCAATAACATGTTCTTGCTCTCCATCATAAGGAACAATGCATCAGAGATTATTTAAAAAGATACTAAAAATGCACCTTTTCAAAAATTTATATCCATAAGTTCAAATAACAATTTTAAATACAAAGATAATTTAAGACTAACAGTTTATGTGTAAAGCGCACTTGAGGTGACTTTTTTTTTTGCGAAAATGGAGCTATAAAAATGATCCAATGTTATTATTATTATTATCTGTAAAATAACAAATTGAATCTTTATAGTACTATCTAAAATCCCACTAGGGTTTAGCTGTTATCTTATTTGAAAAAAATAAAACCAGCTTTGAAAAAATATTGATTGCCATGGCAAACAAGATAGAGGTCAACTGATTACAAGTTGTCATCACCGATATCCGTGCAGTAAAATAATACATCAATAATTCATTACATATCGAGATAACAATTGAACGTTGACGTGAATCAACTGGACGTTACTCATACATTATTGAATTCCAAGATATTTCCCATGAATGATTCATTAAACGTTCAAGAGAAACTTGTTTTTCAAATGAATTTATAGCCTTCAGAATGTTGGCCAATTTATGGTCTTGTGTGGCTGGATACTTCAAACGAATCTCGGGCATAAATGTGATTTTTATATACACAGATAGCTACCAACACTCCAGTACTATGTTAAAAAACCTCAAAATTACGACTGATAATACAATCGTATTAATTCTAAAGTTAATAATATTACTTCACTTAACAAAAACTCTTTATTCTAAGACAACTTGAAATTAGCCTTACTTTTGAAATATTTTATTGTATTATTTAAACACTGTATGTTGTCCAAAAAATAATAAATAAATATATAAAATATATATAGCAACTTATATTCATTAATTCGCACACACATTTTTATAAAATCAGCCATTTCGGTAATGTTATAACTTTATTTTTATTTATTCTTAACATAGTTTCTTTTACTACAACTTATCTTTCACACATTTGTTAAGTTTTAGCTTTTCTCACGTTTTCTAACATTTCATTAAAAATCTTTTTAAAATTTTTTTAACATACAAATAATATATTTAAAATAAATGTAATTGCTTTACTACACGTGGTCTGTTCCAAAACAATTACCTGTACGGTTTCTATAAGTTATATATTATTAAAGTAAAATTAAAAGTTATAAAAAATACTTTTAACTATAATAATTTTAATGCAGGAAATAAAGTAAACAGCGCTTTGAATGGAATTATATCTAACGGGAATTTGTCAACCGAGGCAAGACTAGCGGTGCACAATGGAATCCTGGTACCGACACTGATGGAAGTGAGGCCTGATGGATGGAATATGAATGGTACCGACACTGATGTATGGAAGTGAGGCCTGGAGCTGGCAGAAAAGGAACGAAAGTAGACTGAATGCAGTGGAAATGAGATCACTTAGACGTATTTGTGGCAAATCTATTTATGACAGAGTAAAAAATGAAGAAATAAGGAAAGAATGTAAAACTGATGTTAGTATATTGAGTAAGATTAAGAAAGGATCACTTAGGTGGTGAAAGATATATGACGCAAGTGTTGATGGAACCAGAAATAGAGGACGTCCGCGAAAGACTTGGCACGACCAGATAAACCAGATAATGGAGGATGGTTCTGTTAGAAGAATCAACAATCGGCGAGCTTGTATGACAAGATGTATGAATGTGGATGAGGCAAGAATTGTGCGTCAGGACAGAAGAGTGTGGCGCTCTATCCTCTCTGCCTACCCCCACGGAGAAACGGCGTGATGGTAAGTAAGTAAGTAAGTAACTATAATATAGTTGTGAGACAAAAATGTGTAGGTAGCTGGATTAACACAAATGACAAATTATATACTACATCACTATACATCATTGATTTCTGAGATTTAGCCTTCTTCCTGAATGGCAGTCTCAGTCTATCTTTTCCTCTTGTATGACGTTCGTGCTCTTATTGATTTGCATCAATTTATTTTGTAAATTCTTATGATATTTTTTTAGTGAGGATTTTATAAAAAATACCATTACATTGAAATATATTTTTTGCTTAAAGGTCATCATATTCAGATCTTTCAGCATTGCACTGATCCGATAATATCTATTTTTTCTAAGTATTATACTCAAAACTTAATTTTGTGACAATGAAAATTGTTGCATTTCTTCTTCATTAGTCAAACTATCGATGAGAGTTACTGTTTCTCTCTTAACTCGAGTAGTGCTAATAAACTCAAGTAGAGTTATAACATTGTTTCATTTAAATTCATCCATTATGATGAAACTCTACAAAGTTTATTAGATCCCCATGCAGGTGAAGCTGCATGAATATGGATGTACAAAACTCAGAACCAATGTTGCGAAAGCCATTAATTTGATCTCATGGACCCACAAGCTAAAGAATGTACCCGAAGAAGACAGTCCTGAAGTTTTTACAACTAGCTATGTCACACTATATATGAATAACAATAATATTTTTCCAATTGCCTCACTGGATTATAACATCTAACGATCATTTAACAATATGGTGTATGTTAGTTTATGCAACACTGCATCGCTGGAATTAACATTATTATAATCATTAGGAAGTGACAGCTAAATAAACGTAATTAAAATGGAACACAATTATTTTAATTTTTTCGATTAATAGTTCAGTTCAGTTTTATGTTTTTTCAAAGTTCCTACTCAATAATAAGGTTTACATAGTTTTTCTTCAGTTTTCCGACACCCTCCCATAAAATGTTGTACTTGAGAAATCTCAGAAAAGTATTTGACGAAAAAGTGAACAGGCAAATACGCCATATTTGCTACCATGCTGACTACACATTTTGTTCAGTACCCTTAAATTCACATGTTTGAAAATTAAAATGTCTTCACATTCCTGTAGGTAAGTAAAGAACTTCTTTATCAATTTAATATTCTAGCAAATTCTGTTAAAAACATATTATATGCTGGGGTGGTATGATACATAAGTCTGAGTCTGAGAGAGAAAATGCCTATGATCCTAATTCAAAGATGACTGTGCAAAATTTGATTTAGATTGGTCAAAGAACGTAGGATTGTACAGAGAACAGATTGGCACATATCAAATTTTATGTACATACATACATATATATATATATATTTGTACTATTTAATTTGTAATATTGTTAAAAATAATTTGTGCACTTGAAATAAAAAGTTTTTTATGAAAAATTGTCAAAAAAAATATTTTTCACTAGAGCATACTGGGTGTAATCTACCTAGCATTTTACAAGTAGAGACTAAATAAAAACTTTTTCATAGTAAATATTATGTTGCATAAAAACTATAAAATGTCTATTATATATACATATTTATGAGTGTACAAATATGTGAGGGAAACAAGTTAAAATAATTGAAGACCTGCTAAATCAGTGAAAGAAATTTTTTAATTACAAGCGTGCATAAATATAAAATAAAAATACCGAAATTGCAAACATGCCATTGAACGGAAGTCACAACATTCACTAATTTCATTGTGCTAATTTGTAAATTGCTTTAACTCACATTGAAAGACTACTTGATTACTTGAAGCAATATGAAGTACCCCTAGCTGATAAGCTAATTTTGAATTCTGCATGGCATCATTTGCGGAAAAACGATTTCGCTATCAAATATTAATTTGCTGATAAAATTTGAAATATATATTTTTTATTAGGAAAACACATTCTTATTGTGAAGTTGTAATTATTCAGAACATGGGTCTGTGATATTTTAAATACTAATTAAATGTATTGTTATTGCGCTACCGGGATTGATTTTATATGTATTATCTTTCTAATTAATATGTTTAATTAGTACTTATTTAATATATTTTTTATTATTATATAATTTTTTTTTGTCAAAGATGATTCAGGTCATTAAGTTTACTGTATTGATACAATTACCAAAAACTTTTGCAGCACGCTCTTCAACATAATTTTCTACAATTTAGTGACAGAAGCAGTCGATTCCTAAATCATGTTAAATATTCCTTAATACTAGTAATGACACAAATCTTACAAAATTTGGTGTTGATTTTCTCATGTTAAAAATTATGTTGTGAAAAAGTTTTTACAAATATAGTCAGTCAATACCCTGGAGTCAAGTGGCATATACACAAGCTAGCATGAGTGAGAGTAAACAAGCTAGTCATTCAATCAAGGAAATTAAATCTGCTAAACAATTGAACTTTTATGGTCAAGGGCGACCTTCTGTAGAGACAAGCATGTAAAATGCAAAAAAACTGTCATGCACACAGAAAAATTCAGAAGTTTTCTTGATGCAAAGTAATAACTATTTTGTCCCATAGTGTATTCAGGGTAGGTACACAACTTAAGTAAAAAAAAAAAAAAAAAAAGAAGTTCTTGTTTGTGAAGTCGAGTAGACTTCACAAACAAGACAAATCCATTTAAAAAAAAAGTTTTATTATTTTTATTATAACTTTTAAATTAAAAATATTAGAATATTTCGCTTTCATTTTTATGAAGGAAAAAATATATCTAATTAGGTAACTACTTTTCAATTGGTTTATTTTGAGAAAAAATATTATATTGGAATAATTAATTTGAAGTTGACACCTAAAATGATATTTAAAATTTTAAGAATATTTCGAAGTACGCCTTAAGTTTTTGAAAAATTTACTTAATAAAAAGATTTAAATTGAAAAATTAATAAAATAAAGTCGTGAAGACGAAAATAACACAAATAAAGCGACGCAGTTTCATCTCGTAACAAAGATGAGGGGGGTTGGGATGATTCTTACATGCATTTCAATGGAAATAGATGGAAAAATCCTCATGAAATTACAATCGAATTATTGAAAATAAATTATTTCGATCCGTTTGAAAAGTATAAAACTTGCAGGAGGAATATTAATTAATCAATAAAACCTTAAACCTAGGATGAGGAGTGATCTGCCACCCCCACCTTGTGTAGTAAAATCTCCCTACTCCCCAAACGTCAAATCGATTTTCGGGTACAGATTGGATATGGAAAAATTTGTACATGACTCGCTGTGCTAAATGTGTAAAAATAAAGGAAAATATCTTACCCAGCAAACTCCTCTTAAAATGACAGGAGGCCTTTGAGCAAAAGCAATTGGATTAAATGCTCCACCCGCTTTCCCACCGCCATAAGCACCCGCACCGTCCATCTTTAGAAAACTGACTGCTCGATTCGGTATACTCCTGTATTCATTCATGCAAATTTGAGAGATGCGATATATTTTCATTAAAATAAATATTGTATAGTTGTAATATCTTATAGTATTTTTAATTTACGAACTATAATATTAATTGTTAAATAAAATAAAACAAGTTTTGAATGACGATAATTTGACTCTTTTGTCGGTAAAAATGTTTCCTGTAATGGTATATTTTTTGGAAATATTACACAGATGGATCTAATCCCATTTTATATTTTATTAAATTTATTTTTAGCCTTAGACAAATTAAAAAGGGTTTGCTGAGATTGATATTAAATACTGACATTATATTGTTCGATCAGTGTTCAAAATTGTATTAAATTAAATTTTTTAAATATAAAATAATTAGGGTAAAAATTGTACTGGAACTCATAATATTGCTTCATTAAACCTACAGAAAAATTAATTACATATCGTCATTTTATTTTAATGTCATATCTAAAAAATAACATATATTTAAGAAACAGCTTTCCATTCAATGATCTGAAATTTTTTTGTGGTTGTTTGTGGTTTTTTTGTGGTTTTGTGGTGTGGTTTTGTCTTGTTTAAAATAACTCCAATATTGGTACAAAAAAGAAATTTCTGCCATAAACTCCAAGATCCAAAAAATATCCAATCATTCTTAATCTTTCAGCATATATCATATTGATTTCATTAGTTAACCACACCTTTACACATCTTCTCAGAATATAGAGCTGATGCAGATCATCATGAAGCTTTTGTGAATCTTCTGCTTGTGTTTTTGCAGGAGAATAGGAAAGTCATTGGTTGAATATGAAGTCCAAAATATGATATGGCTTGATAAGTTTTCGTAAGATTTTATGTACAAAATGTCAACCGTTTCAGAGAAAATTTATGGGTTTTGAATGACAAGAAAAATAGATACATATAAATTAAATACATAAGTAGTGGTAGGGAAGGGGGAAAGGAACGTCAAATGTGGATTGTTATTAATGTGGAATATATTCAATTGGAGTTTTCCAGTCATTCTAATTCAATTTGTGAGGAAATTTCAGGGCCCACTTGAGGCAAGAGTGCAGCTGTATCTAGCCACACACTTAGCGAGCTCCGCACTCATAACAGATAAATAAATAAAAACATGGAGCTTGGATTTTAATTTATTCTTATAATTTTCATATTTTGAAGTAATGCTTTTTTGGTATTATTAAATTGTGTCGCATGTTGTTACGATATTCATAACATTGGGAAAGTGATGGAGCTTATTCAATACAATATTCTAAGATCAATCTGTTGTATATATCCATTCATGACAATATTTTTTTAAAATAGTAAGTACATTTTAAATTAATCTTTTATGTTTGAAAATATTTATTGTTTTCATCCTTAGATACAGGCATAAATAAATAAGAAGGTTTTGCGCCCAAATATTGCACCCAGCATTGTAATGTCAAAAACAATACATATTATACTTGGTCTTCTTTTTATCTGAATCTTTTTAATTAATATGATTTTGAAGTTTATGAGGTTAGTTTTGAGGTTTATGTTTAATGCAATGGTGGTGAAGTAGAAGAAAATTCAGTTCCTTTCACTGCAAATGTAATTTGAGAAGGTCGTTGTTGTTTCCATATAAAGACCATACATTTTGTTTATAAATTGATTGTATGAGGTTTAAACAGAAACTTGTATTTCAGTATATTTTAAGTAAGTAATTTGGATTATGACAACTGCACACAAGACAAGAGCACACAGACGACTGTATAAAGCAACAGGTGCAGACACTCTCAACTTGTGGCTTGGAATGAAATAACTTAATGTGACCTATCATTTTACGAATGTAAGCTATTGTGAGGTAACTTATATTAATCTATCTAATATTCTATTACCGTGTGTACAGTAGTCTATGTGTGCAGTTGTCTACGTGTGCACCTGTCTTGTGCGCAGTTACGCAGTGCGACAAGGTAGTAAAACAATTCAAATTTCTTCTTGGGTTCATAGCAGGCCCATAAAACTATTTGACATAATTCTTGCGGCGTTCTCTGACACGTTTTACGTACGCATACGCCTCTAATATGATTGCAACCCAGACCCAAACAGCTGTAAAATACAAAAATTAACAGGAACCCCCCGAAAGTTGCAGTATTTACTTATTGGAAATGTCAGTCTCAGTGTAATGTCTGTAGAGTTAAGTTTGTTCAGCTTTTAACGCGATTATTGCATGACCGAACTGAATATTTACATAAATTCATTTTCGTTTGACAATTGTTTTCGTGTGAACTCGTCAATAATATAAATAATTCGTTAAAATATTTTATGAACTATTTTTGTACGGTATTTTGTATTTCTATTAACTATTGTTTTCATGTATTTTAAGTGTACAATGTTAACAATAATTTTTAAGTGAACAATTTTAACGATTATAAATATATTTTGAAGTGGTTGCCACCGTTACCGGTAAATACCTTCGTAATTTATATACGACTCATTTTATAAAAATGCCGCGATTCAACTGTAAGATTGTTATTTTTTTAATTATTTTGTATGTTTCATGCCCAAAACTATGTTTGAAGCGGCTCTACATTTAAACACAATTAAAATATTGTTTTGTGTTTGCAATATTCTGGAATTTACAAAAATATCTTCCAATTGGTGTTGAATAGATTCTGTTCTTAATTTAATTCCTTTGATTATCCATTTTCTTATCTGTTTTAATAACAAAACTACTAAAAATAAGTAGGTATTCAGTTCCCTGGGGCCTTTTTCCTCCTTTGTTTGCAGAATTTGCGATCTTTTTTGAAGCCGCGCAACATTTTTTTGCGACGGCGCGTAACATATAGTAGGTTTTTTATTTTTTTCGTTATATGTGGGAATTCGTTATTACGAATTGTTATTTTTTGGTCCCTTGGATTTCGTTATATCGCGGTTTTACTGTACTATGACAGAGATTTGCCAAAATGTGAAAGCCACTGGGATTTTTTCCGTTCATTAGTAATCATACATACGTATATATATATATATATATTACTCTGATATAATTGTTTTAGTATGAGACTCATCTAAAATTTGTTTATGTCAACACATTGTTTTGGAGTTCATGATTTTTTAATGTTGATTTGAAGTTCATCCTCACAAATTGCACTGAGATTGTTCATTTGTGGTATCAATCATAATGTTACAATAAATACCTACACTTTTGGTTTGAGTACTTTTAAGTCTTAAATATCACATTCTTACCCTAATTACTTTATAACTAAAACTGGTAAATTCGTTGGACTTGTTAGGATGGGTCTCCACTATGTATGCCGAATATCTGACATCAACTTTAATAGGATTGGATCCATCACTTTTTTTGAGACTAACCCAATCTATTAGGTTAGGCAGCCAAAATGACATTTCCAGAATGTCTTTCATTTAAATATATCTTTTATTATCATCAGTCATAATGATTGTTGGTTAATTGCCATGACTTTAATTTTAATTACAGTCAAATTTGGTTACAACGAGCATGAGGGGACCGACTAAATTTGTTTGATATAGCCATTTCTTTTTATATCCAACCAACCGTTGCAACACGTAAAATCATTTTTCCTGAACTGTTTTGCGAATTTTTCCTCTTGTGTCTTTAAAATTGCCCCGTTAATAGCAAATCTGGCACTTCTTTGGGTGTTAAACCATTTTTATAATGCTGCATTAACATCATTAAGATCGGATCTTCTATTTTTTTTTTGTTTCTGTGATGTTTTCAAATGTTGACAAGTAAACATCCTTATTTTTCAATAATGTTGAAACAGTTAAAGAAGACAACGAAAAATTGTATACATTTTTCAGACTGTGTTCTAATTTACAAATGATTTTGTATTTCTCACAAATTGAGGGATTTTTTCTTTTGTTAATAGACATGTTTGTAAATCAAGGGCCACTTTTTAACTGAAAAGTCAATATCAAATTGTCAATATAACATTGTTGATGCATACAAACATTACTTTAGTCATAATAATTTCATAATAAATTTGAATTCAGAGAAAAACACAAATGTAAAAAGGGAACGAGATTGTAAAATGGCATTTTTGGATGTCCGTTTTTTATTTGATGCTTAATAATAAGTTGTAAGCGTCAACAAGCTCAAAGTTTTGGCAGCCGGAAATCTCAGGTAGTGTCAAGTCGGTGATGGTCAGTGTCTGCCGCTTCTTTCACATTAATTGCTTTCATTTTTTGAGAATTGTTTTGTTAGTCCCAACAAACACATAAATATTTATGTGTTGGCCGTATTATTTGTTCGGTATAACCGAGAAGCAAGCTCATTATAACAGTTCACTCTTGTATGAAAACTTGCGTAAACTAAAATATCAGAGTTTTTGCTTACTATAGCTGTGAGCTCGCTGTCCCCGAGCTTGTCTATAACCAAGTTATAACCAAGTTTGTCTGTAATTAATTTAAAAAAATTCTGTTTTCTAATAAGTCACATTTCTCTATTTATGACTGTTCAACTTCATCAATGGCAAGTTGATGAATTAAGTTATACTGCAATAGCTCTTCTGTGGTGACTTCCACTTCTTCAATCTCTTTTGCTGATTAGCACATAGCAGAATAGCAGAAAATCACATAAGGCAATGTTTAAATATTGGAAAACGGGTACACATAAAACTGAATAAAAAGTCAACATCAATTCTATAAAGTGTTCATATATTTCATTGAAATGTAAACATGATTTTATAACATATAAGATTAAATGATTCATTAAAGCAAACAACTTATAATGCCAAAGTAGAAAATGATTTATCGTATTACATGTATATAAAAAAAAGCATACATTAAAATATGCGTAAATACAAAACACGCTCTGCAGACATTTTGACTTTATATTAGAAAGTCACTTTGGCAAGTTGTTTGTGACATTCTCCTACAAATAAAATAGAATAAAAAATAATTTGACAAAATTGACTGGATACGAATTCTAAACAATTATTTCACTTAAATTAAGTCCATTTCTTTTTTATATTCGGAGAATATAAAATAAAATAATCTTTGCACACATTAAAACTTTATTTTTTCATAACAAACGCGAAAAAAATGTTCATTTTTGGGCGTACAAAAGAATGTATCATAAATAATTTTGGGCGTAATTTTCAGGTGTCGCTGTAAAAACAAACTGTTTCTATTGCGAATTTTGTTTTGTACACGTTTTCAACAAAACTGATTAAAGCAAATCTCGTATTATCATAATAATATACGATGAAAATTTTTAGGTTGGTCGATTAATATAATATAAACATTATTTGTTTACAATGCAAAAACTATTTTTCTATCCACATGTTTCACTTTACGACCGTATACTAACATTTGTTAATTCATTTTACCTCTATTGATTACTGTACAAAATCTATTGCGTTGACACTGCTGTGTATATGCGTCTGACATAAATATATAACAATTATCTATCGCTACGTATAGTACATTATTACTTTGACTATATTCAACGTCAACATCTACAGTTATTCTAGGACTGTCGCAGTCTTCTTGTGACTGTGAAAACATTGATGGCGCATGACACGACTGCAAATTAAGTTTTTTCACGAGGAAATCGTCCCAATGATCCAAGTATAAAAAAGATATAAAATTTTAACACTTCGGTCAGTGAATGTTTAATAAAAATGTTCAATGTTCAAGTATGCAATATATGCTCGTTTAAATATGGCAAAACAACACTTACAATCCAGCACGTTAAGTATTTAAAAATTAACGTAATCACCAGAATTGCAATGTTTAATAAGAAATCTTTGCAGTTTCGATTCTTACATATTTCTTTTGTATATATAACGTATATAACTTATATTTAAAATTAGTAAATATATTATGTATGTTTACAGTTTAATTAAACATGGCCAAATTAAATCACCGTTTACTTTGAAATACAAGCAATATTCCGCCCATTGCACGCATTGCTTTCAAATATACAAGAGCTATAATAGCTTACAGGATTACAAAAAAAAATACATATGTACCTATATAAAGCTGTTTACTCAATAGAGAAAGTATTTTTAATTACCGAAGAAATATGCAAAAATGAGAGTAGAAACCAAAATATTTTTTTCAACACAATTCAATTTAGCATATTTGTACGGTAATTAATGATACTTAGTAAAAGGAGAACTACTATAGGAAATAATATGTGTTTACTTATAATGATTTCAAAAACTATACAAAAAATTAAGTAATCTTTATACGATTGAATAACATTATTTAATATATAGAATGAAGTAGTGAAATGTACCTAGGTGAAAGTATATATTATTTCAAAAAAATATATGAAATTTATTTGACAGATTAGAAAATATTAATATTTACACATGGTTAATAATCTATCTAGTTAAGTAAATAATGTTATGTAATGGATACATAATCATATATGTATTAAGTAATTGATTAAAAAATATTGTTAATCGGTGATTTTTTATGAAAATCTTAATTTTATTTTAAATACCAGTTTCGAAAAAGCTTATGTGATTAAACATATATGATATTATACATAGTACATAAAAATATTTCGTAGGAACCAAGAAAAATAAAATATAAAATTAATAAGACCCACAATTATTCCCGGTTATTTATAAAATGTCTAACAAATTATTTTTTTCAATAATTATTATTCAATTATTCCTGCATTTATCCAAATCCCGGTTGAGATGTTCCCGGATAATAAGTATACATTCTGTGGCAAAATTGATCAAAATACAAAGTAGATAAATTATGTAAATAAGTACCGCAAAATAATTAAAATAGATTATACTATTTGTCTATGCTAAATCAATTCAAGATTTATTTTTCTTCGTGATTTTTTTTCATTGTTTAGAACTTTGGCAGCAAAAGATATTTTGAGATCCGACAATTTGAAGGAAATTTTTAAATAAAATTCAGCAAAAATTATTTACATAGATTTTCAATAATTATTGTATGTTTTCACCTCATCCCGCATTTAGATTTTTCTAACTAAAACATTTTTATGCGGCATTTATCACCAAATGATAATCAAAAGACTGGTCAAATTCATAGTCATACACAAAATAAAAAAATACGATTATGTTAAAAATGTCATACTTAATTCTGTGTACATACAAATATTAAGATCTTTTAGGCACTATCTAATACAACACAAGTAGTAAATATGTAATGTTTACACTGTAAATTTGGCCCACAGCTCTTGATTTGGCCCTGTGCAATCATTACATCGACTAATCATATAAAAAAAGTTTTTTTAACAAATTCCGCTATATACATTATTTATTTGTTTATTAATATTTTAAAAGTAGGCATTAACATCAATAAAAATATAAAGAGTGGAAAAGTACAAAAAATATCTAGAGTTCGTTGGCTCGCTTTGATTTTTCATTTCTTCTCAGGTTGGTGATCGCGGTCCACACATTAGCACATTTTTTTCAAGTCTTTATGGCATTCTAATATTCTAAACAACTCAAGTTTATACACGTGTATAGTCATTGCCTTTAACAAGGGTTTTCCGGTACGTTCTCTGTCTATTTTGCGTTGTGATGCCGTGCATTGTGACCCTATCTGCAGTTTCTATCGACAATGTTAAAACCTTTTCGAACAAATGTTAAGTCAATGGCATTACTGCAACTTAAATAAAGCGAACTTGAACTTACTTTGCGAAACCTTAACAAACTAATAGCTGTAAAATTTCTGAATAATGAACCTGAAATTAAAATGTAAAATCACTCAGTTATCTGTGAGTCCTTGTCTCTTTTCCTCTTCCAACATGGCATCCAACTCGTCTGTCAGATTGGCCAGCATATTTCCTATATCATTTAAAACGTCTCCGGGCTCCGCGGAGAGCGAAAGCGGCGCGTGTGACGATGTCTTCGGCGTTGTAGCTGCGCTCCTCGCTGTCGGCTCATCGCTGTCATTGTTGCTGGAGTGAGTCGGGGTAGAAGGATGGCGAGGAGGAAGCGAGCCGAGCGGCGTGTTGCACCGGCCATAGTCAGCCGTATGGGGTCGGCTGTTTGTCTGACCGCGGTTCTGCTTGATGGTTCCGGCGTTTTCGTTGGCGAATGGTAGGCTATCAGATTCGGTGCTGGAACTCGACTATAACAAGTCATAAAAATACATATCTATAAAATCTTACATTATTGAAAAACATTTCCATAATTCAAGAAAATAAATTAATAAATAAATGCCCCGATGAAATGTCTGACTATGAATAAAATAATTATGTAAGTGTTGTTCATGAGAGTTCAAAATTTGAATTGCAGGCTATCTGACAAATATAAATGATGCAAAAATAAGTCCAGCACAAATGCCATTTTCTACCACCTGGTATAAAAATCTTCTGAGGACACAATTTATGTTTACAATAAAATCTGTTGTGGATCCAGCCCGTACACAAACATAATACCAACTGGAATATTTCTTTATATATTTAAATACACAAGCATTATCAATGATGAAATCGAATGTCACAATTTTGGAAATATTTGTTTTACTGTTGTAATTGGCTTTTTTGACACAAAGGCAAGGAAGCCTAACACACGCAATACATATATGCAATGAATCAAATTTATTATAAAAAGTATTTGAATTTTAACAAAAATTTTAACTGTTTGTAAAAATGAATTTAATTGTGTATTATTTTAATAATTAATTAATTTTATTAAAAAGTTCAAAATGTTAGAAGTTAATTACAAAGGACTTCCACAAAGTTAATCACGAAAATGTTGAAATATTTAAAAAAAGTATGTCGCATTTATGATGAAACTACAGAAATAAAAAATACCTTAAAGCTTGCATCTGATCCGTTTCGACTCTGCGCTGCTAGCGGGCACGTGACCTGTGCCCACCTTCTCTCCTCTCCCGCCGGGGTGGGTGACGGAGGTGCCGGGGGCGGCGGCCCGAGAGGGAGCCCCGCGCTGTCCAGAGCCACGCTACTCAAGCTGTCGGAGCTGGGGTAGGCTGGCAACGGCAATGGGAGAGGCGAAGGCCGAGCACGCGGGCAGTCGGTGGGCAGTTTCTCCTGATGAATTTCGACAGTGGTTTGATGGCTGTAGCTTTGCTGGGTGTACTGGAAAGTGAAGATATCCAGAAATTATTTTAAAACAACTGAAAACATAGTCTTGTCATCTTTTAAATTAACTGAAATGTAATTGTCTGGTTGTCTTACATGCAGAAAACTAGGTAGGGGTCACTTCACAAACTAATTCACCAATATAAGTGATTTAACTTATTATAGATGCAATGAAATATGTATGTAGCAAATTAGTAAGAACAATTATTTGGAAAAGTCCACAGGAAGCAAAAAGAGACACCTGTCAAAGATTTGTTATAAAATCCCATCTTTAAACGTGATACCAAAGTCCTAAATAATCAGGAAATAGCACCACAGTTTTGATGCTGTATTGAAAGGGATCTTTCTTGAAATTCTGTAGGGTCAAGCTGTTCGAAATAACATTTTACATAATATTTATTCTACAATACGTATAGACGTGTTCCGATTTTGATATTGGTAATCTTTTAGATTCTGTTATATCCGAGTACATACTTATAAACTATTAAAAATAATCTGATGAGTAAGTAATGCAATCAAAGTAAGGTTATTGTTTGCAGAGATCGAACCCTCAATCAGATTTTCAATTTGGATCAACTGTAGGTCAACAATTTTATGGGATACTATGACAAGCGTGTCAGACATTTGCCTTAACACAATAAGGCTCCAATATTTCGATTAAAAATGTTAGATATATGCGTCAAGATAACCAAGAAGAAAATTCAGAACCTCTTAGATACCAAAGTATAGTATGGTAGTATGTTTCAATGATAATTAATAATACAAAATACAAAAAAATACAAAGACATTCTTAAGGCGAATTTGTAAAAAAGTGGCTATGCTTATGATTGAGCGCAATGGCGTCAAAAAATATGTAATGCCAGGGAAACTAACGAATGCAAGATGATTGTTGTCTGGACTGTTTTTAATAACCAGTCTTTCAGAGTTCCATTGTTCAGGATGTACCTGTGCCACATGCGCAGTTCAAAGATAAGGCTCCATAGCCATATAAAGACACTTAATATATTATATAACAAGCTATGATGGATGTCATCTGCCTAATAAGAATATAGCATTACGCTTCTTTTTATCAAGAAATAAGTATTGTTTGCAGTAGCAAGTAAGTAAAAACATCCATCTAAAATAATCTCAACCACCAAACAAAATACCTCTCAAGCACCAACTATAAACTTTACAAATATCTAAAGCGACAGTGTTAAGTATCAGTAGCAACAAGAGAGTAATCTTTTACAGTACAGGAATTTTATCGTAAGCGCCGTGTTCTTGGCAGATAAACTATCTCAACTACTGTTATATTATAAATCAATAAAAAAATAAATGTTGAACCCGAATGTTGTATATAGGGACAAAAATGAGAATTTTTGATAATCTTTCTTTTTATATTCTCAGATGTCTAAAATTAGGTAACTTTTCCATTAGGTGACGTACCTAACATCTAAAAAATATTAACAGATTTTCTCATCATTGATAAAAAGATCAAATCAATATACGTATCATAAAGTAAAGAATTACTAGAATAGATAAAGTTCGAGTTGAAAGATCATAATTAATAATTTTCAGGCTTGTTTTCCCTCTCTGTGGTTCTTGAAAAACAACAAACTTTTTAGGGCCAACACAAAGAATATAAAACATATTTTTACTTACAGAATGTCCGTAGCATCCCATATTTCCGTACTGCACAAACGGTTGTCCCGAGAGTCCCATATGCTCCATCTGAGCTGCAACTTGGTCTATTCCCGGGTTAGAACTCTGCCTCTTGGGCGGTTCAGGCGGCATCTTCTTCCCCATGTGCGGACTGACCGCGTACACCTGTCTTATCTGTGCCATGTGCTGCGGCTGCACGGGATATCCCATTTTGTCAACAGGATACACATTTTGGAATCCCTCCATTATATATTTTGGAGATTTCTCATTTACATCCTGGAAGATCACGTTTTCTCTAACTGCTTTTGTGGTGGCGCTTATCTTTGCTACGGGTCTAGGTTTTACGAGGCCCCTCGGTCGCGGCAATGTACCGCCCCCTTCGTAACTTCCCAAGATGGCCGCTTCATTTGTCGGAGTTATATCGCCGTCGTCGTAGGAACGGCGCCACGTTTGCAGATTGGGTTGGTTCATGTTGACGTGGGTGCAGTAGTAAGTTTGTGGATTTTCTGGAGAGAAAGTGAGGTGCGTGTTTCTTTCGGTGGCATCCTCCAAGCTCTCCAATGATTTACCACGCGGTTGCCTAATCTGTAAACCAAAAACGTTATACAATACAAGAACCGGTGGATTATTCTTGATGATGATAAATTATATCTTGAAAAATATTACTTCTAAGTTCACTAAACAATATTATATTAGTAGGAAGCTGGTTCTTGTTATTTGTAGAGATATGAGAAAAAATACTTCTACTCCTCAATGTTAGAAAAATACCATGCCTTTAAGCTCTACAGTAAGTTGTCAATTATCTACGTTATTAAATATATCCATGGATTAATATTACACATAATATTCTGAATCTACAATAATACTTTAACCAAATTCATTTGATATCTACAATGACAAATCAAAATAATTACATATACATACATGGTTGAATTATAACACTTATAAAAAAACAACCTATTGTTTGACATATTCCTAATTGTCTTAAGCCGTACATTTGAAACATAAATACATTAAATTGCAAATATAATAACATTAAATATATTCAAAATGAAAAATAAAACAAAGGACGAAATTTAAATGGATAAAAATGAAATGATTGGCTATTTGATACACACACGTACAACAACATGACGGTACATTGAAACACATAAATAAAAACATTGAACACGCATAACATCAAACGTATTGCGTACCTGTATAGGGACCAGGTCCGTACCACTTCCCGTCGTGTTGAAGGGAATCCCTGGATGCTTTTTCTGGTACATTTGCATCTGTTGCTGATGTTGGTAAGTGGCGTGCATACTACGCGATTGTTGGACTTCCCACGGCTGTTGGTAAGCGTGCATCGAGGTATGAACGTAAGATCCTGGAGTCAAATCTCCTCCGCTCATCGGGGACGGGGTGTGAAGCATGTCCTGCTTCGTTGAAATTTTATTTCCAAAAGATTTCATTCAACATATCCATGTTGAGGTGTTTCGTGTTTGCGTCGTGCGTTTCACACAATTTTGCATCCATTTTTTGTTACCAATGGTGAGTATTCGCCAATCACGCGGTGTTTGTGAAGTTGTGATGAAAAAAAGAAACAAAACATACACATGCAGACGATGCTTACAATTTGTTTTTCGCCTAAACTAACAGACAGTCCACCAAGTCTTACGGAATTTTACCATACAAATATCAATTAAACCGGCCAGAGATATTAAGTCTAGTCATTTAAATAAATATCGCTTTTCCTTGCGCCAAAGATTTTGAGGAAGCAGTACTGGGAAATGATGACAAACTTATAACATAAACTTTGATGTTGATTTTCAACATGTATATTAATATCCATTTGTTAGGTAGAACACACGAGCTTTGGTTGCTATTATTGTCCTTACAAATATCACGTAGTAATGGTCCCGAGAATACGTACGTTTCAAATAATAGAAACTAGGACATTTTTAGCAGGGAACACAAGTTTGACTATGAAACAATTTTGAAATATTACCCGAGGAAACTTTGTGAATGTTTGATAATGTAATACAGTTAAAAATGATTAAAGTATCTCATGTTAGAATTTAAATAGTTGTTCACTATATTCAAATGAGAAATATTTTCATAACAATAGGTATAAATATGGCGACATACAAAATTCATCTACGTGTTGACCATGTGATTGAAAAAAGAATTAAAAATCAAAAACACTATATCCACCAAAAGCTTATTCAAAGCGTTGCAATTCAATGAATGATGAAGTAAGCGCAAATATGCTTCTACGTGAGAACATTCTAAGGTAGCAACACTCGTGACCAGGGCGATGAGACATGTGAAGATGATGTCATAGATAAACTGCGGCTTAATAACATTTGAGCACATCTAAGCTATAAAAATATTTTTAAAAAAACCTAGTACAGATTGTAAGCTGTATAATAATTATAGTTTTTTTTCAACACTTACATTAAATTTATTTGATAACAGTACAACGTGACGTCATATATAATTGTATATAATATATAATGTAGAAAATATTAATTTATACTGAACATTTGTGATAAAAAAAACTGAATACTTATATACTCATAATATTAACATCTTTTTAAAAACCCTAATTGCAATAGGCAAATAATACACAAATAAGCCATAAACCATGGGCAATATTACAAATCAACGTAACATTATTATAGAGTAATTTAGAAATTATATTGAAGGCTTGTTTGAAATTTTACAGGAAGCGGTAGACGAGAGCGAGGCTGTCAAACGTCCGGTGAAGAAATACTATAGTGTTGTTAAGATAATTATTTTAGACAGCGAAAACTGCCCATGGTTAGTAGGTTAAGTTATAAAATCAAAGCCATAGGAAATAACAAAAAGATATCTAAGTTACAATCGTCAAAAAATCATTTCAGCGAGTTGTGCGGCCATTAAGAATAGTACGAGATGTATATTAGCGTGGAGTGATTTTGAAATAATAAGCAAACAATATAACGCACGTTTAATAATTTCAAGCTATGTATTTTTTAAACTATTTAAAATATAATTTGATGCCAGAGGTGCTCCGGAGTGTTTTGTATGAGAAAGGCAAACAAAATATTAACGGCGTGTAGATATACAAAACTTTATGGTGAAATTAAATGATTGAAAATATAATATGAAAGCACTTCTATAAACACTTATGAAGAATGTTTTAATGATTATTGGATAATATTAGGAAAAAATTGAAATGAAAATGCCGCAAAATTCTGCTGAATTGATTATCATGAACAATCTTCGGAATAAAGTTAAAACTGTATATCCCATAATAAAATGTTATTCATTTATAAAACTACAATTTATTTGTGAAATTGCATGATTTTTAGTATACAGTTATGTACTTGTTAAACAAATTGAGATAAATCGCTTAGAAAGAACAAAGTCATTACCGGTACACTAGACAGCTTTTACCAATTAAAGTGTGATGACCCTACATAGATTGTCGAAAAATTTCATCTACGCATCTTTATCAGTGAGACATCTATTTATCTATTACTCAAAGGTTTTTTAGAAACATTGTAATGAAAAAGATGATCACTTTCAATAGTATAGTCAATAATTTATAATTTAATTGGTAAGAGCTGTTTATTGACAATGTAATGTTCCGGGTTCGAGTCCTGGTGGGGACTATACTTTTTCTGAATAATATTTGAACAAATCGAGGAATCAATCAATGTGTATTATTCATTAATCAAACTCAAACATGCGTAACGCTATATATTTTATGTAAAAATATTTTTGATTTGATAGGCGTAAAACAAGATGAAAATTTGAAAAAAATACGATAAAATCTCAAGCAAGGTGCACTGCAATTTGCAAACATTTTAGTAAGAAAATGAAAAATGACATTTTAATATGGGATGAAAACAGGTTTTACTTTTATTACTTTCAAACGTCACACACCACCAAAAAATTGCAGTTACATACGTGAGTGTGTGTCGCGTGTGTCCGCTTCCCCGCCCTGATGTCCTTGACTCTCTTGATGGCCAGCAGAAATTTCTTCTGGTGGCCGAGCCGGACGATGCCGGCATCCTCGAGATCCTCCCAAGCCAACTGCGTGGCGTCCTGTACGCTGCAGTACCCTTGCGACTTGAGGGCGGGACCATACTCTTCTAGGCGGAGGAGTCGGAGCCATTCGTCCAATGAACCCTGGATGGAGAATTCAAATAATGACATATAAAAGTGACAATGATGAAATATTAAAGAAAAAATTAACTGTTTTAGTGATAAGCAATTTTCGATACAAACGATCGCAGCCCTTCTGCGACACATAGCATTCAAACGGTTAATAAATAATATATTTAATTTCATTGACATTAAGCATATTTTATGTTGGATGGATTCCAATACTCGTCATAAAAGCGAATCATGAACTTGAATATGTATTTAATTGAGTAAGAAATAAGTCTAAGATTCTGTAAGTTGGCAATGTTCAAAGAATGCCAGATGACAGGACACCAAATATCATAGCCAATTTGATACCCCAGCAGAAACCTAAAGGGCCTAGAGACAGCAGTCCAAAGAAGAGGTGGACTGACTGTGTGGAAGTGGATTGGAGCAGGATGGGGAGACAAAAAGAAATGCTTGGGATAGGAGAAGCGAACATGTATTTTATTTCATGATTCAAATATATTTACTGATCAACACTTTTATTATTAGGTCCAGGGAACAAACCATCAATCTCTGCATCTGTAGACAAGTTTGCATTTTGTGAGCCACAATGACCAGAGTTCAATGTTCACCAGAGACAGAATACCATTACCATATTGTTTGAAAAATTCATGAACAATTTAATGAACTAATAAAGCACCTATCATATACTTAGTTAAATACAACTTACCGGAATATAATCAGGCAGGTTATCTGGGACGTTCAGGTTGGCTATCTCCGCCTTGAGCCGCTTGCGATGGTTTGGTTTCTTGATGCCGATAGCCGTTAGGTCCTCGGGAGTCATCCTTGTGACAGTAGGGAGGTCGTAGCCGGCAGCGGCAAACAGTGGAGCGTATTCCTCAAAGTGCAGCTCGGAGAGCCAAGCGTGAATTATGTCGTGGTCCTGGAATCGGTCAATATGTGTATTGATACACGAGTCATTAATTTTTACATGTACATTTATATATAATTGTAATTGGGGATCGATTCAACAAGTATGGATCGATGACAATGGTTTGAATGTTGAACTAATGAATCAAATTTTGAAATGCGAAAATAAAAATATTATTTCAATGAAAATTATTTCAATTTTACAACACAGTTCTATGATATTTAAAACAAATTAGATGAATCAATTAGAAAGATATACATAAAAAAAATTATCTTTCGAACCCAGAATGAATTGAATAAATTCCCCTGAACTCTTCCTTACCGAGGAACTGCATTACCATTTGTGCTATGTTAACCATTAGTTTATGAAAAATTTGAGAGTTATGTGGTAGTTTTTTTTTTGGTAGGTAACAACTTTATATTTTGAGTAGTATTACTGCGTAGCATATACACGTTCCAGGTTCGTATCTTAATATTAACCAAATATTTTTTCAATAGATAGATTTTTTCTGTATATATTTATATATTTTCTGTATTATAATAATTGATTCATCTAATTTGTTTGTAGTAAATAAAAAAACATGTATGGAAATTGTATCAGATGATGAAATCCATTAAATATAATGCATTTTAATACAAAGGAGCGAGTAATGCGGCGGATGCTAATTTGGTCACATCCATTTTTGTGCATCCAATACCGAGAATCCAACATGTAATTTAAACAAACTTAAAATCATGCACAGACAAAAAGTGATATACACTATTTGTTCAAAGCAAGTTGAGGAAGAACCGAGGGCTGATGAATAAACCATGAGTTGTGACGACGCACGGGCCTGTACCCGACAATGGGAGGACACATCTGAATAACAAATTACACCATTTTACATATTACAAAATGAAGAATACGATAAATAATATTGCGCCACGCCAGAGTTTCGGCACAGGGAAGGAGGAATACTCAAATTATAGCGGACTTGCCAACGTGAAACATAAATAATTTTGACTAACAAATAATAAATTAATAGCATTTTCTATAAATATCCATCTTCCAATAAATTGATATCATTAAGGAAAACACATTCTTATTGTGAAGTTGTAATTATTCAGAACGTAGGTCTGTGATATATTAAATACTAAATTAATGTATTAATTATAAATATGTATATACATATAAAATCAATTTTGTCGAAAAATATTGTTTTTGCATCACCGTGATTCGAACCTGGATCTCTATTTCCAATCCGGGGAAGTACCCTACCAATTGTGTTATAACGCCAGTATTTTTCATGACAAATTTTTGAACCTATATGTTATATTTTTTCGAATCCCGGTGACCCAAAAACAATATTTTTCGACAAAATTGATTTTATATGTATATATTTATAATTAATACATTAATTTAGTATTTAAAATATATTAATAATATATGTTGTATCAATGTGTCCAAAATTTAATAAAATGAATTGATAATTCTGGCTTCTGCAGTCGGTTTACTCAAAGGTGTTTGAGATTCTGTAAAAATAATGTAGATGGCTTTCAAATAATGGAACGACAGGTGTATTAATTTGAAAAAATGTAACATATAGGTTCGAAAATTCGTCATGAAAAATACTGGCGTTATAACACAATTGGTAGTGTACTTCCCTGGATTGGAAATAGAGAGGTTCGAATCCCGGTGACGCAAAAACAATATTTTTCGACAAAATTGATTTTATATGTATATATTTATAATTAATACATTAATTTAGTATTTAAAATTGATATCACTTTACTTCATATTCTTTGTTATATTTTTAACAATCATTAAGCTTTGAGGTAGGCCAATGAGATAATGATCTCTTTTTTCATTTCTGTCACACAATACAAAGGTGAATTGTAAATAAATATTTTATTTAAAAATTTCCATGTGTCCGTCCTTAACATAAAACAAACATTTGTTGATAACCGCGTGTCGCACGATAACATAAAACTTACAAGATCTATTATCAATTCTATCACTTGAAAGTGTTTGGTTATCGTGCCAAACAAAATAAATAATTTTAATATTATATTTTCGTTGACTTTTAAAAATGTATATATTTTTTAAATATATATATGTAGTAGATACAAATGTATTTATGTATGGATAATGATATTGATGAGAGCGCCCACTGGAAATACAATATTATATTATCAGGAGAATTATTATGATTAATTAGTCATAGTACCAATAAACACCTAAGCCAGTGAAACTCGTAAATGACCGAGGAAGGACAAAGACACACTGCGAGTGCAGAGGATTTGCACACGGAATGAAGACAGATATTTCAGATGTGTGGATAGTCGCTCTGTACATGTATGTGCAGAGAGAGTGTGCACGGTACAAAAATTTGGCAGTATTCACATAAGATCTGGTGTGGTACTCTGAAGTTAAGTAATACCAGGATACGGGTGTGTGTCAATATAAGAATGTGCAATATTCTTCAGAAATATGTGTGATTGACAACTCGACCTCTCAGAATAACACGGTTCCATCTGACACTGACACCGTTTTGAGATAATGAGCTCAAAAGTGTTGATTGAATTTCAACACATATTCATGTACATTTTGTTTTGAGTATGCAAATATTATCAGTTTTAAATTATTTTCAGTATTATCAATGATCACTGTGAGATGAGGGAAATTAAAAATATTAAAAAAATATTGTAAATTAACAATAATGATCCATAAATTGTAATAAATAACTGATGCAGTTGGAACGTTGATCTCTTGCTATTTCCTTTAATATTCGTTAATTAGAGTTGGTGTGTATGGAAGAAATAAAGAATAATGCATTTTGAACCCATTTCGTGCAATAACTCAAAATGTCCATAATAGCCCAAAATGTTAGTTGGAACCTTGTTATTCTAAGGGGTCGAACTGAAAAGCCTAATGAATAAATTTTCTAATTTGTCAATATTAAGTATAAATAAAAACTATCAATCAAATTCTTGATCTCTTTGAACACAAAAAAATAAACATCTGGCTTAGAAAATTTTTAATGCTGAACTATTGTCGAGAATGCTTTATGGAATATTACAACCTAATAAGTCACATCATATGCAAGTTACGCATGAAAATAATTTTCTCATTTTCTAAAACAGTGAGAGCAACAAAGGAAGTGCGCACATGTGTGCGTGGTGCAAGTTTATGATTTACGAAGGGAAGTGTTGCCGTAGATATGGCAGAAATGAAAACAATGCAAGGCTGAAACAAAGGAAGTGTGATAAAAGGAGAAAAAAGCGCAGTGTGTAAACACCAAAGTCCAAACATTCTGAGATGATTTAGTGGGAATAAAATCAAGTGCCCAGCTGGCCTGCGTGAACAGCTGACTGATGGTTGTAAACTATAAACAATACCAGGGTGTGCTTGCTCAGAAACATCAAAATATAAAAGCGGTGTTATTATTTCAAGAAATAATCAAATATCTGATACATATATCAATTTTATGATTTATCTATAAAATAACTAAACAAATTAATTTAGATTTTTTTTTATTATTGGAATTTTTGATTTTTAATGGAATGCAAACCGACCAGATACGTTTATCCTTTAATTTCAATGTTTACATTATATTTTTAATGTTATTTAATTCGAAATGTTTTATTGTAAGTTGATAACTTTTACATTCTGAATTTAAAAATATTTAAGTATATTATTTATTTTAATTTGGGCCTGTACAAATAATATCTGGTGAAGTTTCAGGACTTTGCCTGCAGGGAAACGAAGGAGTCCACTAAAAAGAATAAACTTTAATACTCCTTTCATTAGCATCATATATATTTATACAAGGTAATATTAAAAGTCTAAATTCCCAGTATATTATACATGTTACCTAAGAGGAATAAAATATGCGAAAAACAACCAGCTCTGATTAACCGTAGATGACCAATTATGCTCCTCGATAATTTTCACCTTTTAAGCACCTCGAAAATTATTTACGGCAAAAAATAATAATAATAGCAGTAGAAAGTGCCATTAAAGAATTCTTGGATTCAAATATGGCTGCGTTTTATTCTTTAGACATAAATAAGCTTGGCAATTAGCTGTTATTTACAAGACAAAATGTTAAAAAAATAATTACCATTATAAAATGTTGCCCTATCACTGGGTTGTTTTTGACTTGTCACATATTTTACAAATTGCTAATTTCTCAAGCATGCCTTTGAACGCCCACCAGAGTTCGCTCAATTTAATCTTCTCAAACTTTGTGAGGCAAATAATTGGCAAAGAATAAAAAAATATATTTCAATCCAGCCCCTCTTTTGCATAATTTGATAGCGTCGCTCAAATTTCATTTCGTCACAATGTCAGACTGAATTCTTCATACACCAGCGTGCATTTTGTGAGGCACACAATGCGCGCGTTGTTGTACACGTATGGATGCCTCGGTGCACCATACAATTTGGGTAATTGATGTGCTGTGCACGTCATTGTTGAAATGATATATTTATGACAGGTTAACAAGCAATCCCAATTGAGGAAATATCAAAGCTATTTTTATTTTAACATAATGAATGTTTTTTAACGCTCTGTGATTTTATGTTGTGAAATAAATATATTTCAATTGCTGTAACTGGGCAGATGTATGCAAATAACAATAATTCATGTCAAACTGGGTACTAATAATGTGAAGGTAACGGTATATAGCCACATTCCTCAAAGACATATCACACTACCAGAAGAACAGTGACGAGTTATTGGAATTAAGTGTTGAGTGTTGATAGTCACTGAAATTAAGGAACTAAATAAACTTCATCACTGTGATGATGAACTGCTTTGTTAACTCGACAGCCAATCAAGTTAAGAAAGCTGTATCAAAATGGAAATGGGAACTAAAGTACTAGAACAGAGGCCAAGAATTGATAACAAAAATGTATGTTGTCTCCCATCTTATTGGATCGCATAAAATAGATCGCAGAACGTAGCCGGACGCGGAGGATAAAGAATACAGAGAGGCAAATGTCAAACTAAATGATATATATATATATATATATATATATATATATATATACTAATGACTCAATAACACTTTGAGATTAAGGCTGTACTAAAGATTATCTCTGGTTTGTGCCTAGACTAATATCACAATCCGTTTGCAGTACTTTTATCCGTAATCCATCATATGGAAAAATACCAATATTTTCTCAATTTTGTATACTGTTGTAGTAAAATTCTACAAAAATTATTTGATAATGATTTTTAACAAATATTTGATGTGTCAATAATTAATAGAAAAATAAAAAATCTTACCGGCAATCCTTGACAAAGCAATCTGTCCAGTCTGGTTTGATCGGAGCTCAACGAACACGAGCTCAGTGAGCAGCGGGCTGCGTTGGGACAGCCGGAAGCTCTGCCGCTGTCCAGAGAGGCGGAACTGTGGCGAGAGCCGGAGCCGGCGGACCCAGACGATGAACCTGGACTGTCGCGGCCAGGACTCTGCGACAAAAGCAATTAGATTTTTAGAATGGGAAATTTTAATTTTATAATGATAAATATATATATGTATTTCTAATAAATTCACATTGATTGTCCTCACTTCCAATATACTGTTTTAGGAGCTGGTGCTTCCATATTAGCCTTGGTAAACCATTATTGTGAATGTGATTCTATTCTATTGTAACAACGGTTTAGTTTCTAATGTACCAGCGATTGTTTGAGGAATTACAAATAATAAGTTACCAATCATTGTTATAGAATTCAAACAATATCACAGTCACAATAATGGTTTAATCATCAGTATTTCACACTCACACTCAATATATACTCACATATCACACTCAATATATGGACAAATTACATCTTCAGAAACTAACCTGTGTCATGTCAATCCCCTGGTCTTCTTGCAGGGCCAGCTGGTGGTGGTAGTACACGGCCGCCTTGTGCGTGAGCGGCTGGGGGGGCGGAGGGAAGGTGAAGGCCGAGGGAGGGCCCCCTCCCCCGACGCCCGCTCCTGGGGACTTGCCGCTGCCCCCGCTCGCGCCACTCACTGTGCTGCCATAGTCTGAATGGTCATCTGCAAGTAATAAGGGTTATTTAAATTTTTTATAATTATAAAAAATTCAACTATTGTCGATGACTCATATACCGCATAGTGACCTTCTAGGTATGAAAAATTAAGAGACAAAACAGAATGCTGTGTTAATAATGATATTTTTTCATCTATATGATACTGGTAGGGCGAGTCGGCATTACCTGGAATTTAGATAGCATTCTAATTTAAAATAGGTAAATAGGGGATGGGGGAAGCAGGTTTCTTTGTTTTGTGCAAACTTGGTTTAGACAAGTCAAAGAGTGTAGGATTGTCAAGAGACAGGTCAAAGATGTTTAAAGATCACCCTTGAGGTGAAAGTTTTTACGAAAATGGCACTATACAAATTATCCAATCATATACATATATTTGTTTAAATATTCACAAAGTCCGCCTTAAGGTGGGTTTTCACTATGCAGGGCGAACATTTGGTTGTTGAAGTTCCTGGGTCCAGTCCTAGTGATCACTATTTCAATAGATTTTATCTATGTATCTTTATAAGAAACAAGAGATGTGACCTACCCCTAATGCTGGCGACCGGCGTGTCGGGCGGCTGCATGAGCGCGTCCTCGCTGCTGGCGTAGCCCTGCGAGCCGAAGCTGCTGCCCGAGTGGCGGTGCTGCACGGCCAGCGCCTGGCCGGGCGGGGCGAGCTGGCCAGGGGCGCCGTGGGGGCCCGGGACGCCGTGGGGGCCCGGGGACGGCGGGCAAAAGGCGTCCGGCACTGCGGGCGGAGCCACGCGCTTAGCCTGCAGGGCGGGCTTGCCGCCGCGGGACATTCCGCCCACTGGAAATTTAAATAAAATTACACATTACTTTATATTCCAAAGTCAGTATACTCAATAATTGGATAGAATCAATTATATGACGGGAAAATATACATTATTAGCCACTTCTAAACAAACATATACTCTTATATATATACATATAAAATTATTAAATAATAATATAATTTATCGTTCCGGTGACACACGCATCGCCCAGCGGAAATTGTTTAAGAACCCCCTTTAATTAAATAGTGGGCGCTACATCCCACATATGTGCCATGCGATGTTTTTAGCACAATATGGTAAACATATTGACGCGAAGAAAATGTATCTTAGAGTTTATTGCGTCATCTGTGGCTGTGTTTGCATAAGTCTGCGTCACGCTCCTGTACCGGGCGGTAACAACTGGAGTGCGTAATTCGTTGTCAGTACTCCATGTCGAGTTCTAGCGAATTTATTTTTCTTTTATCGCAAACAAACATAAACAAATAAATTAACTCTTATAAGTATTTTATCAATTCAAAATCAATTAATCATAGTACATTTTGATCACCAAATTACAAATAATGTTTACTTGCGCGTGCTCGTCACGCATCCCGTTATTTTTAAAATCTTTCAAGTCTCCCTCGAAATGTTTCTCGCGAACCCATTTTTGTCCGCGAAATCCGTGCACTATTACACCTCTCTAGCTAATGAGTTCTTCCGATCTCCAGCTCCGGGGGACGGCAGCGCTGATGCTGGGGTGAATCCTGCTAGAGTTGGGAAGCACCCTAGGGGTGAAAGCCCCCTCCCCCGGCGACTAATGACAGGGACAACTGTCGACGAACTCCAGTGAGGTAAAAAAAATTTTTAATCAGTATCAGGTTGGCAGGAGTTACATTATTCCGTTATAAACTATGTTGCACACGTATAGTATCTAAGAGCACGACTTCGGCTTTCACTCATTTTGTATGGATATTCGGTGCTTCATGTAGAAAATACAGTCGATCCCGCTTAATTGGGCCGCCGGTTAATCGGGGCAGCCGCTTATTTGGGCCATATCTCAAGGAACGGAAACCAAACCAAGGAACTGTTAGTAATTTACATCGCTTAATTGGGACGACATTCCACGTAATTGGGACAGTAAATTTAAGATTACATAAGTTTAAAATTTATTAATAAGTTCTTCAAAAGTCAAAGAGTTAGTGCAAAAATTTCCCTTTTGCAAGCAATACAGTTTGTCGCTGACAGTTGGCGAGCTATAAAAACCAATACCATATGAAATCTTTAAACATTTAGATATTTCCGCGTATTGAAAAATGAGGGAATGTTAAAAATTATATTTTTAATTATTAAGAGTTTTCGATAATAGATAACAATTTACCATGTTATGATGAGATTAAAGAATGAGGATGCAATTGTTGAAGCATTAAATCGAAAGATCAAAAATTAGATGAAGAAGACGTTGATGATTAATATCCAACTGTGCCTGTAAGTAACCAGGAGAAGAAAAAAAATTACCTGGTTACAGCGTTATTTAATGAAGGGAGCCTAACGTATTTATAGAAAAATATTCATAATTTAATTTTAAGCTAATTGGGGAAGCCGCGTAATTGGGCCAAACTTCCACTGTATTTAAATAAATATTTTAGCATGATTATTATTGTCGGTAACTGTGTTGGTGTTGGTGACGCCGATGCGCGTGCCATGGACTGCGAAACGAATGACTCCATTCTTCAGTAAGTTCGCATTAAAGAAAGGTTTAAAATAATTCTTTTATACTTTAGCATGTTGCTGGAAGAGATGGATACAGCCTGGAGAAATTAGTGATCACGAGGAACAGAACAGATGTCGAGTGGTCAGTGACCAGAGTCTTGCTACAACCAGAATGGTTAAACTAGGTCCGAAAAGTACAGCCAAGCTGTGAAAGCTGTGTTCACGTTGTGGAAGCAGATTAGAAGACCGCGATGCTCAGTCATGAGCACATCGGCAGAGAGAGAGAGAGATTATTGTTGTTAGTCTATGAATCATCACCGACGTAACCGAGTCAATGCGATCAGTGTTGCATTAGGGTCCACATTAGATATCAGTCACAATAATGGTATTTTAAATTTAAAAATCAACTCTTACGCGTATTACAAAACAAATATCGATGAATACAGCAGAATCCCGCAAAAATGTCGGGTTAGGGACCAAACCATCGCTACAAAGCGAAAATCACCATAAAACGAAGCGAGAACTTTCTTCACTTATTCGTATCTATAATTTGTAATAGTTATGGTTGTTGAACTTATTCATCAATTTTGGGTCCCCGGGCAGCTGCGCATGCTGCTCAGGCAGTAGCTACGCCGCTGGGCCCAATGCCTTTATTCAATTATGCATTGGAATCGTTGGCACGACTGTAATATCATCATAGTTGTTTCAGCTGCAAAATATTTTGTCCAATTAAATCAACAATGTGTACGGGAATTGTTGTTAGCTATATATCAAGTACTTCGCGTTTAAAATGCTTTTAAATAAAACCGAGTATCTACTAGGGATTCTGTGTCGAGACAATCCGGGAATTTATTCCCGGGAATTCAAACATTTTATAAAGGGAATTTAAAAAAAAAATAACCCGGGACTCGAAACTTTCCGATTCATTTTTTTTTTTTAATATATCCTACGTTTATTTTTTCAAAATAAAATCTGCATAGTCGAAAATAACCCATGCCCGGTTTGTATACAAGCAGGTAGCAAGCGAAAGGATTGGCAAAATGACGCGATCGTTTTTGTCACATTGCGTCGGCACTCGGCAGTGATAAAAAAAAATCGATTCACATTTACCTATCAACAAAAATATAGTTAAGGAGACAAATAATTATTATATTAATTTTGTAGTAAACGCTTTCGTCGTTATTTGTAAAATATCAATCATACGAAAACAAAATATTTTAAAGTATTTATCCTCGATTCTTTTCGGCGTGTAATTACAAATACGATGCACGTGTTATTCCGAGAATAATTTGATTTTATTTGTTGATAGTATCAGTTTGTATTTGTCTTTAGCCAAATACATTCCCGTCGCTGCATATTCTGAACTGCATATTTCGGACTTATAATTTTTCGAACTAAAATTACAAAGGATTCCATGATTTAAACGAAAAATAATTAAATTGTCGAGTCCCGGAAATTGGAAAAACCCGAGACTGCAGAATCCCTAGTACCAACGTAATGAAAACTGTAAAACTGCAGCCAAATGTGTAATGTAATTAGTCAATAGATAAACATCTATTAATCATAGTCATTATTAATAATTCTGTGGTACCGTGACACATTCAAATTATTATTTTTATGTTTCTTTTCCGCGTTCAAGATAAACATACTTTTTTGTGATGATGAGGTGTTGGTAGACCTGTAAGTATCTAATACTGCTCGTGTGAAAAAAAAAAAATTGAAATCGTAAGTTTTATAAATAAATACGCCTGTACTCCTAATTCCGACCCAAGTCTGTATAAAGGGTGTGTGCCTACCCACGTTTCGTAAAGCGAGACAGTCCACAATATCAATTACTTTCAGCAAGCCACCCTTCAGCGCGAGAGGACCTACTCTGATTTTACGGGGTACGTTGAGGATGCCACTGAGCGCAGACAGAAGAACCTCCTGAAACAGGGTTGCAGCGAAGCCTTTTCATCCGTTCAAAAGAACTTTCTTCCCATTGCGAAAACATTACAAAAGAAAACATTTTGGCATGAGAGTTTTAAAATAGGGGAGCATTATCGAATTTGAATTTCACAATTGAATTAGACTGTAATTTTTAAAATGTTCACAACGATAATTTTTTCTCAGATCACAACTCATAACATACCTATCAACCAAGAGAAGAATCAAACATTATTTTATCCGATCAATCCGGAGGGGAAATAAATAATAACGACTTGAAAGGGTAAAAGAATTTTAGACTATCGCATTATGCTCTGGAATTTCACCCAAAACGCATTTGGAATTAAAGGCGGTGAAATTAAACGAGGGTGGGGAAATATTTCCCAACTTTCAAAATCGCGTTTAATTTAATATCATTAGTCACAATATATTATAATAATAGTTTAGCCTTAAAAATAAATATAATATTGTAGAATTCTGATAAGACCAGTGCTTACCTAACCATTTGAAAGAAGGATCTATGGGAAAATTTTTAGAAATATCATAGCAAATAGAGTGTGGAGTAGGAGTCATAACTAGGAACTTAACGACCTGCGTAATGAACTGAAAGTGACAAAATTCATAAATGATAATGTAATAAAATCATTTATAGTAAAATACATATACTATCCCTTGATGTGAGCTATTTCGTTACGTAGAGCAAAATTCAGAAACAATTTGTTAACAACTCGAAACTCTCATAAACCACAATACCTTCTAATTTATACCACCATCAATAAACACATGTTAAAAGACTCGTAAAAATCTTAAAACGCAGTGCGAAGAAATAATTCACCAAAACAAGAATCCGGCCATCAATCATAGCGGTAATGTGACCGAGAAAAATAATAGTATGCCGAAAATACTCGGTGTCGCCTGGCCATAAACTAAATTAAAAATAATGAATCGCCTCGTCGTTTAGTTGTGGCAACACGACGCCCATTTTAAATTTGGAACCGCCGCGCGCAGCGAACTGCGGACCACGTGACCGCGCCTTCCCGCCCTGTCACCGCGGACCGTTCATTCAAATTTCTAATACGCTATTCTAAATTAGCCGCCATTTATTTATTTGTAGATCGGGCTGCAGATGTTGTCGGCCGAGGAGGAAATGCGACGCCGATGTATACAATGTCTGGCATGAGACACGCGGGACTTTATAATTAAATATCTACATTATCTACAGATGAAGCCGTGCAAGCGCCAAGTGTATGATTGATTGTTCGACGCTTTTGTCAATTAGAAACTGTTCACTTTTTTTACATCATAAAGGCGCAAAATACGAGTGGATATGCGAGCATTGAAAAACGAGGCACGATTCTTTCGGTTGCCATGTCTGTAATTTATTTAGATTGGTAAACTGTCAGGTATGTACATGGATGACATTTTGGTTTCGGAATTAAGTAATGAAAATTAAAGGACAATGTAAAAGTAATGTAGATTCATTAACTCAAATGTTTATCCATTTTGCATGGAAAGCAGACACAACTAACTGGCGTATCTCGAGGGCAAGATTTCATCCGTGGATACGCAACATTGCACAACGTTTTATAATTTTTTTATTAGACTTTATTGACAGAGGTGAATATATAATAATATATCATGATAAACATAAGATATAATTATATTGCAATTAAATACTCGTAGTTTATTGTGTGGGATGGAGTACACCACCATTGTCCTGGCTACTTTGCTAGACTGCCGTCTGTGTTAAAGTAACCAGTTTTTTTCGTGCTGTTGTGGTGTAATTTAATTTAAGAAAGAATAATAAAAAAAATATATAGTGAGATTGTTGTAGCACTAGTGAATTATTAGTGTAGACACTGTATAATGATTATGTTAGAATATTGGATAGCGACGCTTCTGATCGATCTTTACCCAATTGGATAATGTATTGGTTCCATATTTGTATAATCTTATTGGAAGTGAACGATTTTCAGTTGGTACTGAGTGTGTTGTACAGTTTCAGAGCTTAGAACATGTAGAATCTTTGATAAAATGCCGTTGTTGCTCTCGAAACTGGTGTGTTGTTTGTCTTGTGTTGTGTCCATTATTTATTGCTTGGGGTGAGTTAGCGACATGTTATGTATTAATTAGACGAGACATTAATGATAAAAAAAATCTAATTTACATAGAATAGTTAGTAGTACATACCTACCTATTTAAGAAGTAGATTTTTAATTATTTTCTTTTTAGTATATTTTATGTCGAGGTGCCTAACTAGAATGGACAAGCAAAGCTAAAATAATTAATTTGAAAATAAAATAAAGTCTAGAGATTGCTATTTTTTCATATCCAGTCAAGTGACCGAGAGCTAAACGATTATCTTCTTATTTTCTTCCTTCATGACAGTGTTGCCATGTAGTGGCTGTAATGCGCCTCTACAAATCCCGGTCCTGAGACGCCCTCACAGCTGACATCTGCAACATATCTATCCTCCGTTGTGACACCCTTCCAGGTCTTTTTCTGTCCAAAGTTGTGCTCAGAATAATCACTGTCACCGCATAATAATTACTCTTTTGTCAACTGGTAAGATTTTGCATAGTGTAAATAATTTGTAATAATCATCTTATAAAGATACAAAAACATTGTTCTGTTATCTACTATCAGTTTCAAAAATCATGATTTAAATGTTAGTCCATAGCTACTTACTCCATAACTGATAACCGAGTCGACCATCGCAAAGTACAGTGAGTACAGTGTAGCCCGAGAGGTGCATAATCTTAACATATAAAATGCACTTAACATGGAAATCAGTTTTTTACTTATATTATCAACCGGCAGTCACTACCAAACGCTCTTGTCAGTTTTCTAGTCTCTGTGTGATATTGATAATGTATTATGTGTATGAAAAGAATTAAGAACCTCCGGAACAAATATACAAATTTGCATATTGATCATTAGCGTATGTAATGTACGTACGCAGGGTGCGCTTTACTTATCCCAATCCCTTTTGACTTCTCACACAGATTGCATTCGCTTATAATACGCTGGAATACAAACATACCTTTAATATCAATAAACATACTCGTATATATTTATATTCCGCTCAGGTATACCTGCTTTGCGCAGATGTCGTCAATACATAATATTGTCAGCCTTGATCTTTGAGCACATCCCACAAAGGAAATGTGGTCAACATAACTGACGGCAGACAAGTAAAGATATTTCATCTCACTAAAGTACATAATTTTAAAATGTACATGTGACAAATGCGATGTAATTGTTTATCTCAGACACAATTAATAACGCGTGCACACTGATGATACTTGTCTCGGAACCCGTTTCAGAAGTCGCCTATACGACAGTACGGAACATGCTGTAGTTCGCTGTCCATTGTATTTTGTATGCAGAATAGCATTACCATACGTATCTACCGGTGGCGGTAGGTGACTTTTAGTAGAAGAGATGCTAGAAAACAGGTTTATACCTACTAACAAATATAATATATAATCGAAGGATATTCAATGTTTCAATAATTAGATTTTAAGTATTCAGACTAAACTGTCAAGACAATCCGCTCGTTTCGTAATATGAATACTATTTTGTTCATTATATCCATAAGTATTAAAATCGTCTTTTGTATGTTGGATGCTGTTAACGAATACGTATACAGTATTCGAAAACATTGAAAAAGTCGAATATTTTCAAACTTTGCGGATACGGAACGAATGATAGAATCCACTGTTGCTGGTATATATATATATATATATATCAGCAGCATTCGACATTGAAAAAGTCGAATATTTTCAAACTTTGCGGATACGGAACGAATGATAGAATCCACTGCTGAATATGAATGCTGTTGAGAATGTATATATATTTCGACTTGCTCATAGTGTGTGAAACAAAAGGTCTAAAGCTTTTAAATATACGAATTAGGTGGATATATTTGACCTTTAACCCTGATGAACATTGTATTACAGTGATGGTATATCGATATGTGATTGTACCGATGATTGGTAACTAATATTTAACTGTTGGAGGTTTAATCCAATCATTGCTCGAAGAATTACTAATCAGGATTACAATCGAACACAATAACGATTTAGCCATCGCTGCTGTGTAAGAAGCTAGTACCTATTAATAAAGTGCTCAAGATATTTTGCAATCTGCTATTATTCGGCGGACGGTGGTTCGATTTTTTGGCGATTTGAATTTTATTTATTTAAATAAATAAATATCAGATATCTCATAGAGACGAAACTATTTTTGTTATATAGAAAATATGGGGGGGTGATTACAGGGCTTACGACCTGTCTTCACTGGCTATATTATGTATATTATATGTATGTATATATATGTATATTGTATATATTGTAAAGTTGTATATATCTTATTACATTAGATGGCTATGGTGTAGTGGTAAAAATTTGATAAATATGGAGGTTGAGGGGTGAGAATTGGTGGACGTTAATACTCACTTAAGCCAGCCGAAAGACAGGTCGAAAGGTCTGTAATTACCCCCCATATTTTCTATATATAATTTCCATTAAAAATATAATAAAAATAGCTTCGTCTCTATGAGATATCTGATATTTATTTAATAACAGTACATTTACAGGTAAAAATCCAGGAATTATGTGTTCTTTAACTTATTAAAATATTTTTATTTATTTAATTGAATTTATAAAAGCATATTCCTATATAGGAGTCGTGTTATCCCTGCAGCGAGGGCACCCCGCAAAAGGAATGAGAGTAGGCTGGTAATATTAGATGGACCAAAATAATGCTTAGGCTAACCTTAGGCTGTCCTAAGACAGCTTCTCGTTTTGTAGCATCAAAATTAAAATCCATGAATCGGACGCTAAAAATATGGAAACTACCAATAGTGGTCTCAAAATACGAGAAAGGAACGAAATAGGAGACGGAACGTGCGAACAGACAGATAATGTTACATTTAAAAGACACAACTGGAAGTTTTGGCCGGGCGAGAATTTATGAGTCAAATGTTGAATCGGAAACTGGCACAAAATTCTTGTTGTTGAACATCGTACGCCTGCATTTTAGCGCGTGGAAATGGATGAAGTGATAGAAAACAATTTTTAATACAGACGGTATTCATTTTATAGAATTTCATTATTGATCGAACACGTTTTTTTTTGGTACTAATTTAATTTTTCCATTAATGACATGTAACTAAATTCTTGGTATTTCCAACATTGTCAATTTTAGCATCAAAGGAATGTTGTATTGTTAATCTAGTACTTTGTTGGTGTAGTGGTCAAGACGTTGACCTAGTTGGTCGGGGATTCACGTCTCGTTCCAGGACTCCAGCTAGTTAGTCTTGTTTTCATAGTACAGGCGTTTAATTTGAAAATAGTAAGAATATTGATGTGACGTGTATTCCGTGTACACATCTCTATTTAAAAAAAATCATTCAGTATGTAATACCCAACTTTTTAGATTATTTCACACTCTGTATAATTCTTGGGAATATATGTTACGGATAGAACCATTTCTGCATATCTAATTCAAAAACAATATTTTTGTAGCTTGGTTTTAGTGTTATAAAGCTGTCTATATAAACGTAGTAATGCCATTCACAGATACCGTTCATATATTTCTTACCCCGATATTTCCGTGGAGTTATTAATAAAGTCCCCCTTCCCGACATTAATCTCGCACCATTTGTAAATCTCTCATTACCCTCGCGGAGCATCTACCCTTTTTGTCCCATCCCTTTTACGGATTTCCATTAGGTAGGTACTAGATACCTACTTCGCCCACTTCAAACACATCCGTCCTTACCTTTCACGCGTTTATCTGCGGAGCCATACGTCATAAAATAAATATTACCCCTTTTTTATAGGTTTACAACAAACCGCAGGGTGACCGCTTTCGTTGGTTTTGTTATTATTAAATTATCTAATAATATTTAAGGGTGTGTTATAGCATGATCCAAACTCACCCGTTATTTTAAATATCGCTCTGTTTTTTTATCTTTCAAGTTTAGCGTGATGTCCTTGGGATTATATAATTGTGTGTATTGAGTGTGTGTGAATGCCGCACCGCCAGCGCGCGTGTATGCGAGGCTATAAACGGCAGCGCGCGGCAGGGCGCGGCCTCTTTCTCTGCGTGTCCATCAGCTTTGTCGTTTGACTTATACTAGTGATATTTGTATCTATATATATATATATATATATATATATATATATACTAGTGGTATACCTTGTACTAAATTGTATCGTATTGTAATAAAAGATTAATTGTTACATAGTCTATTTCTTGGACCTACACTACGAGGTGTACACTGAAGACGTACTTAGAAGACAAGTACGTAACATTTAGAAACGTCATATGTGACATCTGTCAAATAAAAAATATGCCATTAACGAAAATGAGTTGACACACGGTTGAGCAGCGCATTGAAATTGTAAAAAGTACAAAAAAATAAATAATGGAAATTTCGCGGAAACAGTTTGTTGCCGAATGTCTTGATGTGCCAATAAGAAGACGTGCACAGAAATTAGGGTCTTCATATCGTACTTTGTACCGTATTTTGGCTAGACTTGGCATGGTTTGAAGGCTTACAGAGTTCAATTGATGCGTGTAATAATTCAAAATAACGGCTGAGTTTGGATCACTCTTTACTGAAATAATATTTTTTATTTTAATGTAGAATATGTTATCTTCAATAATTGCAGAGTTACCCTGTGTCAAACGTAATATATTAATAATAAAAAAACACTTTGTTTACACCACTGTTTATTGATACTATTTGTTGCCATAATTACCTTCGATAGCTAGTCCTAGGTTTTCTAATTGGTTTGTTGAATATCTTTATTCAATCTATGTAAATGATAAGACACCAACCTTTGCGAAACTGACCGATTTTCTACCGATGGTCGCTCTCCCTGCTGTCACGAATCTTCTGAAAACTCGGCTGGCCAGCCCCCGAAACTGTATCACAACCGATAATCCGAAAAATACAATACAACATGTTTTTATACATTACCGCCGTAAAATATATGACCGACTCCGAAAACGTCTCTGAACAGAAGCAGTTTTGCTTTTGTTTTACATAAATAGAATGCAAATATTCAAACTATTATTACACCGCCTATACTTATAATTTTGTTTTTGTCTACGCTTGCATTTTTAATTTTAGTATACATTGTATCCAGAAGAAGATACCATTGGTATTGAAATATGCTGATTTATCAATAAACAGTATTTTCTTATTATCAATGTAATCTGATTATTTAACGGATACCTTAGTAAAAAAATTGCCTTTTACATACTTACTTACTTGTAACTGTGATTGTGCGTTTGGTATTTCTTTTATAACGATGATTGGTAACTTATATTTAACTGTTAGAGGTTTAGTTTCGCCAAATTACGAATAATCAGTTACTAATCATAGTTACAATCGAACACAAATTTCACAATCACAGTCGCAATAATGGTTAAAATAACAGTTTAGCTCATCAACCATATTCAAAACATTTTTTTAAATAAAAAGATTGTTTATTGCTGGATTTCGATCCCTGTATCTTTTTCATGGTAAGCTCACGCTGAGGCTATGAAGCTAAAGACTTGTTGCCAAAAATTGCCAAAATTTTATATAAAAATGTAATGCTGACGATATCTATGAATTATTAAGTGGATGAAGGATAGTAGCCAATATCATTTAAGTAAGTCATTTAGTATTTGCAGTCGAAAAAAAACTGGTTGCTTTGTTGTGCGGAACCGACATGGGACCACCAGCTCCTAAAACATATTCTAAGAGTGGAGCCTTTCAAGCACGTATTTGCATAAAAATATGTGGTTTAGTGTGAAAACTAAACAAATTATATCAAAATACGAAAAATAATTTTCAATTTGTTTCACGAAAACGTCAAAAGCACGCGCAGAATCGCGGTACCATTAAATGGTGTGCGATTATGATCGTTAAATTACCAAAACGAACGAAGTCGCTTAAACTTTACAACTTCGGGCGCGCCAACATAGTCGAGAGATATTTTACGACATATCGATGCTGTTAACATCAACTGGGGCAAAAATATCCTCTGACAAGGCGGGCAGAACATATTTGAATTATTGATCGAAACAGATGCAGTTTTCTGTCCCGATATACCACTTTCATCTAGACCATTATCACACATCTGTGTGCTGAACCACAGGCAAGATTATTATACAGTAATACCCCGACTTACGCGAACTCTGAGTTACGCGGTTCGTTTGACGACACCGCCGCTAGACGTTGACCGTTGTCAACACTGCCGCCCGCTCTTACTATATCGCTAGAAACTGATATCGCTCATGTGGTAGAAGTTGTTCATCTTGGCAGGATATTGGATTTGGAAGTCAATGCTAACGATGTTAACGAGCTGTTGGATTCACTTAGTCAGGAGCTAACAATCGATGAGCTCGTAAGCAAAACGACAATGAAGACACTTCAGACCCAATTCCACCAGAAAAGCACATGACAATTGCAAGCTTGACAGGCGGTCTCAGCTCAATTGAAAATGACTTAAAAATTTTAGAAAATATAGACTCCAACGAAGAACGCGTTGTAGCTACAAAGCAAGAAAAAAAAAATTATTATCTCACTACGAAGAAATTCTGCATGAAAAAAGAAGGCATTGTGTCGTCAGACGAATTTGTTAGATTTTATGAACCCATCGACACTGAAATGACTTTTTTTATGTAAATCGTTTATTTTTTAAAAAATATTTTGTATTAATATGTATAAAGAACTGGAATTTTCTTAAATATTTTTCTTCTAAACTTATATTTTTGTTAATCCTTGGTACCAATTAAAGAAAATTGTATGTATTTATATGCAAAGTTGTACCCCGACTTACGCGAATTTCGTCGGTCTCACCTATCGCGTAACTTCAGGGTATTACTGTATTGTTTCCAGCCATTTACGTTGCTGTACGTAATGTAGGTAGTCAAGCTATGACAATTGTAATTTTTGTATATGTGTGTGTCAGATGAGTGGTGGGGGTCATGGGATATAAGAGGACGTCACTGGGGGAACGGGTCTCTTTTCCATCGTTCCTTCGCAATAGTAATAATGAATATCTGAGTTATATAATTGTACATTCCGTAAATACGTTGTGGTAATAATACGTGGTGGTATTTCCAAAAACACCATACTGATGCAGTCAAATTGGAAAGTCACCACAAAAGCCTTTCATACTTATAATAATTACAGGTACAAAATTAAATATCAACGATTTTAAAGTAATTTTTAATGAACCGTTGTCAGCCGAGACAAGACTAGCGATGCACAATTGAGTCCTGGTATCAACACTGATGTATGCAAATCTTGAGTTGGCAAAAAATGAACGTAAGTACACTGAATGCAGAAGAAATGAAATCTCTTATGCAAATACACGGTGACCCAAAAAAAATGAGAAAATTTCGTAAAATGTGATATAATTACATCAAAATTAGTTTAACTATATCAACAATAGCTTAAATAGTTTATTAATTTATTTACTTACCTATATTACGTTTTATTTCGACAATTTCCGGTCGCCATCTTTGGTTATTAATCTTCTCATTGTTTATGTTTGGTTTTTTCAAATTGTTGCCCATAATGACAAAAATTACTACAAAAGACCGTATTCTGATCAAAAATTTGCGAATTGAAAAACGTTCGGGTGATAGGAAAATGATCAAAGAGTTTCAAAACAAAGCCTGGAATATAGCTAGACATTACAGCAGGACGGAGCTCCATCTCACACAGCCAGAAATACAATCAACTTTCTTCATCGTGAGAATGTTAATTTCATTGAGACAGACATGTGGCCACCGAACAGGCCAGATTTAAACCCGGTAGATGATGCAATATGGGGTGTTTTGATGATTTCTGATTAGCTAAATATTGTTCAAAAAAATGACATGAAGAATTAATATTAATTATATTATGTTTTGAAATAACTCGTGTGTTACGAGATGTTCTCACTTTTTTTGGCCACCTGTATATGTGGCGATTCATTTAAGATTATAAATAATGAACAAATTAAGAGCGAGTGTCGAGTTGATCTTAGGATAGCGAATAGGATTAAAAAAGGGTTCCTTAGATAGTTTGGACATGATAGAACGAATGCATGAGGTGATAAAGGTGTTGATAGCATATTGTCCTATTAAAAGTGAGGCGAGAGTTGCGTCAGAACAGAAGAGTGTGACGCTTCATCCTCTCTGTCTGCCCCTGCAAAGCGGCGTGATGGTAAGTTAGATAGTAAATAATGAAAGCCTTAATACACAAGACCATGACCCATTTGCGCGGGAATGAACAATCCGCCATCTCGATAAGCGCTTCCATCTTGCGAACTTTCTCTCCGATCGCCGATGCGAAATGGCCACCGCAATAATTCATCGGCATGACACGGTCAATTAGAGTACATTCCATGACCAAACATGGATGCTGGGCCCCGAGAAAGAGGCTCAATTTCCACTGGGATATTTCTCCTAAACCGCGAGGCAGGTTTGCAAATATTATCAATGGAGGATATGTGGCTTGCAAAACAGTTGAAAGCGGAGGAGGGGTACCTTTCTATAAGCACGACGTGCGTGAATATTACAAAGAATAAATGACATCCATTCCCTCATTTTGTATGGCTATTTGGTGCGAATAAGAGCCAATTTATCGTCTTTTAACTATTAGAAAGATGACACACGATAAATAGCTATTGTATTTTTGCTCGCTCCCTCAACAAAAAATTTTGTACTAGAGTAATTTTAGAAAAACAAGTGACGAAAAAATAATCACGTTACCAAAGTGACTACAAATTATATTCAGTGCCTTGGATAGTAGACTGGATTTAAGTTTGTAGAATGTCCGCCGTCCCGCAACTAATGTACCAAAACCCTCTCCTATATGTACACTTTATTTCATGTCTATTATTTACCGGTCTGTGGACCAACTCAATGGTAAATATTCGTTCTGAAAATGTTTGTAATCATAATAAAATTAAAGAGGATCGATATCACATTTTTAATAATAGTCTAAGCACGTCACTGGATCCGCATCAGCCTCATCACAGGATCCGCATTAAGACCCGTAGGGTTTTGAAAACGGCTATGATCGTCGGGCGAATCTCCACCCACCGGACTAACTTTGACCTTTGGATGCCTGGCAGTCTGGCGTCTAGCCGGCAGCGGGCGCGTCGGGGGAGGGGGGAGGGCACCAGGGATGGGTGGCGCCAGCGTTATAAAGGTCAGCGGAATACGCTTGCCACACTTTTATTGTATCGGAATTATTAGCGCGGACGAAATATCAAGCCAGGGCTGCAGGGTCAGCGAAATGTCCCATTTCGCTTTGAACGTCCGCAATTATACGGACGACATTTTTGAAGACGGGCTGAAGATCTTGGATCTTGCGCCATTCGCTTTTTTATGGGGTCGCGCGATATGGAACGACTGAATTCCGTAGGCTGTACCCTCATGATAGAAATCATACATTTCGCACTAAAATCTAATCATCATCATATTCTTCGGTAAACTTTTATTTTTGATAAATAAATAATAAATAATAATGGATAATTTGTATAGCGCCATTTTCGTAAAAACTTTCACCTCAAGGGCGCTTTACACATCAACTGTTAATAGTTTTACATTTTTAAAATTTTTTTAAAATTAATAATCGTTATTTTAACTTATGGAAATGATTTTTTGTAAAGGTGCGTTTTTAGTTTTTTCTTAAATAAAGTCTCTGATGCACTGTTCCTTATAACGGAAGGCAAAGAGTTCCCCGCAAAAGTAATTAGGTGAAACAATGATCGCACGTACATAATTATAATCCATATTTATATGATAATATATAATGTTTTTATCAACCAGATCAAATACTAATGCATTCGAAATTACGGTTCTCATGTTTTGAGTATCGGCGCCATTTTTTAAACATAAAACTATCTTACTTTTGAAATTAGAAAAAATTAACTTTGTGGTTAAAATTCATATTCATCTGAGATGTTTTAACAATAGTGGGTTTTCAGAATTTTCTAATCACTCGATAGAAAATGATCATGGTTTAGATAAAAACTTGGGATTGTCAATTTTGCATATAAACGGTGTTGGTCACAAATGAAATAATTTGGAATCGTTGGAGATAAATAAAGCGTGTAAAACTAATTTTTTCCTAAAAAATTATTCGAGTAAATTTGTATTAAGTAACAATTTGAGTTGGTACTAAATTTACTTTTTAAATAATTGTTGGTTTTTTAAAAATAGATTCTGGTAAAGAAACAATAATATATGTTTTTAGTTAGTATTGACATCCTGAAGAAGAAAATAGTATTTTTAGAAATCGGTAGATGTATTTAAACTCAATAAATGGTTAATAAAACAAAGTTAAAAAATAAAAATATTAAACTATCTGTAGTTATATACGTTTTAATGACGAAATTAAAAAAAATCTAATTCACAATACAACCGAGGACTAGTTAAGAGAATAGAATAGAATATAATATAATATATATGGCAGTTATAAAGCTTCAGTAACTCAGTGCTCTGCTCATAAAACAAAAAAAACTTAAATAATTATAAAAACATTTTTTAGGTTTTGTAAAGTTGACTAGTTAGAACGGTGCCCTTGCATGCTATGTCTGGCAAGTAACTACTTGTTCAATTTTAAAATTGCTTAAATTTACAACCATGCTTAAGCATCAAATATGAGTTGAAGTTGAAGAGTCGCAAATGCCTATGAAAAGAGCAGCGCTTCCGTCTTTCACTGTCTTGTGTAGCTTCAGTTCTTTTTGACTAATCGAGGCTCAATCCATCTTCATACAGTCTCTGTTGCTGTTTCCTGGAGCGACGCTCAAAAACATACATTTCGGTAGTCTAGCATTCGCGATACGTGTACAAGCTACCTTAATTAAGATCTTACGATGTGTAGAAGCAGGGACTCTACGGCACCATAAATAGACGACGTCCGCGTCAGTAGGTAAACTAAACCGCACACAACAAGATGACCATTAATTAATTATTAAAATAAAACATAACGTTGTTTACTTCACACTACACTTTAATTAAAATATTAAAATGTTGTCGACGCACACTGCGTCATCTTCAGTAATAAACTAAATCTTGAAACTAGGTGAAGCGTGGGGGGGTATGAGAGCGGCATTGGGGAGAGAGAGGTTTCAATGAAAAGTGAAAGAGGTTGTGGGCGGGACTAATCTCTGTACTTTTTAGGATGTCTAATTAATTAATTTATATAATAATACTAAGTTAATTAACGCAGATATCGACGAACTGTTAAACTTGTTATTGACAATTTAGTTTTGAAATGTGTCAATGTCTCGATGGTTGACTGCATGATAAAATATTAACATAAAACGATGCAACATAATTCTATGAATATTTTTCTACATGGATAATTGAGTCAATGAGTGCCAGGTCCACAACTTTGGGTGATCCTGCGTGGAGAGTGGACGACATGCGACATCTGAGAGGTCAATTCGGAAGCAGAAAGCGTATTGAGATGATGTAATGTTTGTGACATCTGACATCTCCAGCCTCCGACGAGGATCGTACGGAGAGCCTTTTAATAAAATTTATATTGGTGTATTCTCATATACGAGTATTTGAATTCCATTTAATTCTCGCCGAGAGAAATGTTTGACATTATTATTGTTCGGTATGAGTATAAAGTATAAATTGTATTGCCATGTTTATTTTTTATAGGGTGGTTCAAAAAAAGTGTATGTGAACATCTTGTAACAGTTATTTCAAAACATAATATAATTAATTATAATTCTTCATGTCATTTTTTTTGCACAATATTTAGCTAATCAGAAAACATCAAATGGCTATAAGCCTGGCTCGATGAAATTAACATTCTCACGACGAAGAAAGTTGATTGTATTTATGGCTGTGTGAGATGGAGCTCCGTCCTGCTGTAATGTCTAGCTATACTCCAGGCTTTGTTTTGAAACTCTTTGATCATTTTCCTAGCACCCGAACGTTTTTCAATTTGCAAATTTTTGATCAGAATACGGTCTTTTGTAGTAATTTTTGTCATTATGGGCAACAATTTGAAAAAAACTAAATATAAACAATGGGAAAATTAATAACCAAAGATGGCGACCGGAAATTGTCGAAATAAAACGTAATATAGGTAAATAGGTAAGTAAGTAAACTATTTAAGCTATTGTTGATACAGTTAATTTTAATGTAATTATATAACATTTTACGAAATGTTCTCACTTTTTTTTGGTCACCCTGTAAGTAAATTTTTAAACTGTATTATAACATTGTTTTTTATTTATATCCATTCATTTTGTATTATAATATTTTTTTGAAAATACATTTTAAATGGGGATAAATTAAGATCATTTTTAATAACATATAGTACAATTATTTCTGCATACGATTTATGTAATGTTTAATAATCACTAATGACACCTTTGTATCTTTCGCCGCCAATGCGAAATGTATGATCGAGGGCGTTACGATCTAACAACGTACGTATCTTTGTGTTCCAATAAGAGGGACATTAAAAATATACACAATTTAGTGTTTTTGCGGTGATTAAATCCTAGTTTGCAGTGCATTAAAAATGAATCAGTCCAAATGATGACATTAAATGATTGGAATGATCAATATTCAAGGTTGCAGAGTTTCGTAGGTGGAAGCGAATTAGTCGACAAATAAAAACAATTGATGCAGTACGGGTTTTGTCTGCCGCGGCGGAAGCAATCCAGTTTGGCACGGACGGTGCTTGCCGAGTTAATGAGAAAATTGGTACGGACTTGTTACAAAGCGTAGAAAGGGATGATTTATTTATTATATATTTTTATTATACTAATTATCCACAGGTAGTTAACAACGCTGATTTTTTTTTGTGGTTAAACTACGTATGTTACAAATTGGCAATTGAAGAAAATAAACAAGATATCAAAACTACAGAGCGCGAGGTCAACGATGTCGGATCACACGGTCTTCGGCATTCGAGAGCGAATAGTGCGAACACGTTCACTCGATATCAAGAAAAAATTATATTTTTAAAAAAGATAAAATTTCATTAATTTAACGTCGACCGGTTTCGATACTGCTGTATCTTCGTCGAGACGAACGCGGCCGTAGCCTTCAACTATTAAATTTTTTGCACGGATATGTTGAACATTTCATTCGACGCTTCTTAATAATCTGTTTGGTAGCCAATTTGGGTAGGCAATTTGGGGAAAATAGTCATGGTTTTGATAAAAAACTGGGATTGTCAATTTTGCATATAAACGGTGTAGGTCACAACATTAAATAATTTGGAATCGTTGGAGATAAATAAAGCATGTAAAAGTAATCAGGAAATTCTAAACAGCCAACTGAATTTAACTACTAGTCCTATTCTAAAATTTTTTCCTAAAAATTATTCGACTAAATTTGTATTGAGCAGCAATTTGAGTTAGGTACTAAATTTACTTTTTAAATAATAGTTGTTTTTAAAAATTTAAAAATAGATTCTGGATAAATAGAAAAACAATGCTATATTTTTAGTTAGTTTTGACATCCTGAAGAAGGAAAAGGTGTTTTCCGAAACCGGTAGATGTTTTTTTAAACTCAATTGTGGTTATTAAACTAAGATAATAAATAAAAAATATGAATCTTAACCACCAAGTTAATATTGCTAATTTTAAAAGTACTTTATAGTTTTGTTTAGGTAATATTAATATACATTGTATCCTGAATTGCATTGGTCTTGAAACACGTTGATTTGTCAATAACCAGTGGTGTAAACAAATTGTTTTTTTTTTATTATTAATTTTTTTTTTTGTTGTTTTTTTATAGAGTATTCATAAAACTGATACATTACATTGGAGTAAAGTGATTTAAATTATGTCTCTTTCGAGCCCATCCTAGGACGGGTTTTATACGCTAGTAAATAATTAATAAAAATATGCGTGCGCTTGCCAATACGGAATATAAACAGACACGTAAAAAAATAATAACAGACAACTTTTTTGGCGCGTCCTAATGACGAGCCAAGGCTCACGCCACTGCCGGCGGCCTTGCAATGTTACTGTAAAAACTAATCCATATAGTTACAAAAACAAAAAATACTCGACACAAAGCGGACAAAAGACAGCAGATTAATAGTGCGGTCCGAGCGGGTCGTGCCGTAATGACGGGTGTGTGTGGCGGAGACTAATACACACATATATATATATATATATAGTAAGTGTATATTTATTTTAAATACTAATTAAATGTATTACTTATAAAGATATACATATAATAAAAATTTTATGGAAAAATATTGTTGTTGCGCTACTGGGATTCGCACCTGGATCTTTTTTCCAATACGGGGAAGGTGCATTACCGACTATGCTATAGCGACAGTATTTTTGGCGACAAATTTTCGAAACAATATGTTGCACTTTTTCAATTTAGCGTACCATCATTTGAAAGCCATCTACGTTGTTTGGATTGGAAAAAAGATTCAGGTCCAAGAATCTCGGTAGCGCTACAACAATATTTTTCGATAAAATATATTTTGTATGTATATCTTTATAGTTAATACATTTAATTAGTATTTAAAACATCACAGACCGTCTGTTCTGAATAATTACAACTTCACAATAATAATGTGTTCCCTAATAAGGTATAAGAATACCTCAAGTTTTTAGCGTTTCAAACAATCCTGCAATCTTCCAAATTATCTCATAAGTAAACAGATGAAATGTAGTAATAATCTGAATGTGTGCAGTTGTCTATGTGTGCACTTGTTACTGTGTGCAGTTGTCTTTTTAATTTTTTTTTATTTCAACTTTATTGAACTTTAAACTTTATTTTGGTTTTAACAGAAATATATCATATTTACATCTTTACACACATTTAAACACATTGCCCAACTAGGCTAGCCTGTTTTTGGGCAAATTATATATATATATATATATATATATAATTTAATATTTTATAAAACCACAACTCATCGAAGGCAAAACACAGTAAGATGGAATAATCGAAGATCGTACGTGTATATTGATTATAATTTTATTTTTTGTCAAACTGCATGGCAGTTAGTTATTATTGAGGTTTTATTAACATTTTTATAAATTTTTTATAATTGAAATATAACAAGGGAAAAAAATAGATGTTAATGAACTAAAATGTTCACACATGTTTATGTGTGTACTTGTTACTGTGCGCAGTTGTCTATGTGTACATTCACGTATATACAGACATTTATTGCCATTATATTATAATTCATATCTGAAGTTGTACGGGAGGAAATGTAAAGAATAACCTGGACAATTAACGGTCTCACCTCAGTACCGCATCACAACTACAACGATAATGGAGACGCTGTTAATGAACTTAAAAAAAACTTGAAATATATCAAATACTTTAGTCCCGAGATCTGACGCGCATTCGAGGTCCGGATCCCCAATTAATCTTTCAGTTTGGTCCGTATCTTCAGCATCCGATCGGATGGGCCGTCACGTGTCATGTTCCCCGTAATAACAGCATATAATACGGGCTCCGACAAGATGGACTCCTCGTCTGAACCGTCAGATTATCAAAAACACGCGATAAATTCATAACGAAAACAAAAGGCGCGCTGCGAGATGCGCATCTCCATCTCTCGGTCGCTAGACGAGTTCTCCGCTGGACCGAACTGTTCACGTCGGTCCCTCGTGACTGAACTCCCGCCCTTCTGACTGTGCTCTACCACTTTTCTCAAAATCCTGCAGATCTTAGGGCTGTCACCAGAGAAGTGCATGTTGCCCTTTCCACTCGATCGGTTCAACACCTGAGGGATCCTCCTCTTCCTCTTCGTCCTTCGACGTGGTCCACCACAATAAACTTCTCCAAGTTATCTTCCCGTCTCGCAAGACGCCCAAAAAATTGAAGGATACATCTCAGGCTGCAGGTTGAGAGTCTGCCCTTGATTTTCAGTTCCCGCAGAATGCAAAACATGTGTCTCCAGCATCACATCCCAAAGGCATCTATCGGTCTGCTTCCTTGCTTTCAAGATCCATGATTCCACAGAAGCTCGTCAATTATCATCTAAATAAAAGTTCAAATAAAGCACAATATCTGTATGCGTTTTCATGTTTCTTGATGATTCCATGACAACTGTACACAATACAAGTGCACACAAGACAGTTACACACAGTTAGCGTACTTTGATTCTTTGCTACCGTGATTTTGTATTGAATAATCTAAACTACCCTAATATAGTGTAACTTATCTTAAATTATATTAACAATATTTGAACAATTACTGGATTTTTACCTACAAAGGCACTGCTATTAAATAAAAATCAGACATATCATAGAAACGAAGCTATTTTTATTATATTTAATGGAAAATATGAGGTAATTACAGGGCTTACGACCTGTCTTCGGCTGGCTTAAGTATATAAGTTAGTACCAAACATTGTATTACTTTATCTTCAGTTGTCTATGTGTGCGTCTATCTTATATATGATATATATTTTAGTATATTTTATTTATAGCTCGTGAATATTATAAATACAAGGCTGTATTTACACTGTACACGATGTAATAAATGAAATTGAATCGAATCAAAATTCAGCCTGAAACGGGGGAAGCGAGAACAGCCTGTTACGGAGCGAACAAAGGTTTAATAATAACGATAATAAGTTGTGTAGTTTTCAAAGGCTCTTTCCGATTTGCATAGACAAAGGGACGGTTTAATCAATTCTTCGGCCGGCCGACAATAGGCGATACACCGCCGGAGTGCGTGTTCGGCGCAGCGGCCGCGGAGATGTTAATTACACGAGTGCGGAACATTTATCGACGAGGCTTCTAAGCTATTTTAACGAGGCGCAAACAAAACTAGTTTGTACCGGACACTTCTTGCCGCATGTACAAATGTTTATCAGGATCGTGGCCGGCAATGCACAATGGTCACCGGTGACACTAATAATGCACTTGTCACCAAGATATGAAAAATAGCGCAGGAAATACATGTTTACATTTTCAGATTTGTTTATTGTGAGAACTGTCACTGTCACATGTAACTGTGTGTGTGTGTGTGTGTCATGAAAGTGAGTAGATGAGTGGTGGGGGACAAAAATTATAAGAGGCCGTCACTGGGGGAACGGCTCTCTTCCATCACAGCTTCACCTAAATAACTAGTATAATTTATAATTACTGTAGTACTTGTCGTAATAAACTTAATACTATGTATCTATGAATATAAAATTAAATGTCTGTCTGTTTGTTCTCTATACAATCCTACAACATTTAACTAAACTCTATTAAATAAAGATATCGAAAGGAGGGTGACAGCAGGGAATAAAAAGTGAACGGTGCTTTGAATGCAATCGTTTCAAATAGAAACTTGTCAACCGAGGCAAGACTAGCGGTACACAATTGAGTATTGACGTATAAAAATGAAGCCTGGAGTTGGCAGAAGAGGAACGAAAATAGACTGAATGCAGTGAAAATGAAATATCACAGACCATCTGTTCTGAATAATTACAACTTCAAAGTTGTATCAATGTGTCCAAAATTTAATAAAAATGAATTGATAATTCTGGCGTCTGCTATCAGATTACTTAAAGGTATTTGAGATTCCGTAAAAATAAGGTAGATGGTTCTTTCAAATAATGGAACGATTAAATGTATTAATATCAAAAAGGTAACATATAGGTTCGAAAATTTGTCGCTAAAAATATCGTCGCTGTAGCATAGTTGGATAATGTACCTTCTCCGGTGTGCAACAATAACAACACGGTGTAATAATGTACAAATCTAGGTTCGAATCCCGGTGGCGCAACAATAATATTTTTCGATAAATTGATTTTATATGTATATCTTTCTAATTAATATATTTAATTCATATTTAAAACATATGTGGCGAATCCATTTACGAGAAAGTAAAAAATGAAGAAAATTTGTAGAGAATGTAAAGCTGATCTTAGTGCAGTGAATAGGATTAAAAATGGATTGTAGAACAAATGAAACACAAGAGATTGGTAAGAAAGGAATATATAGGTTTTTTTTAGAGGTATAGAAATTTCACATAAAAATCGCGGTAATGGCCACGGTATTGGCTTTATTGGAAATATAATTTGATGCCATTAGTGGTTAAATATGATTTCGTGCATATGGTCGGCTCGAATAAAGCGCAATCTGGAAGTCCAATTTTCGACCACTTTTTGGAGCTGCTGGAGACGTATATCGGCAATAACGCGACGAATATTGGCTTTCAAGTCGTCTATCGTCTCTGGTTTATCGGTGTAGATTAGCGACTTCATATATCCCTACAGCAAATAATCTAAAGGTGTTGAATCACTCGACCTTGGAGGCCATTACGCGAAATTATGAGCTCTTCAATAAATTGATTGTGGCACGCGCTGTGCGGCATGTTGCTCGCAAACCAAGATCTTTCCGCAAAATCTTCCATAAAATGGATGGACACACCTCCGATTGCTGTGCACGATGTCGAATCGACTCATTCGGGTCCTTCTCAATACTATGCTCCACTGCAGCAACAGCTACTTCTGATGCGGATGTGTATTATCAATTAGAGTATGCGTGGTGCGAAAACGATCCATGGTTATTCGAATTACTTGCTCGGACGGACGATTATGTCTCAAACAAACTTCGAAAAAAACATCCTTTATAAAGGAAAATATATTTTTTGTAAAGATCCGAGAAAATACCATATTCTCGATGTATGGCCGTACAATTAGCCACTGTCCATCTTCTATTGATAGAAATGCGTATTATATTAATTGTCATCCAGTTCTAATTTCGCTCAGTCACACTAGAGTGTAACTCGAAGAAAATGTATATATCCTACCCCACCGTTTCTCTGCTTGGAATAAATTATTGTATACATCGATACTCTTTAGGTCCAACGCAAAACGAAGAAATATATGTATCCACAAATAAATCTGAGCAACGTTTTATAACTTTTTCCCTAAGAATACGTTTCGTTTAAGGTAAAGTAACTTTAGAAGAGAGAAATCTTGTTTTATTAAACTATCGGTGTCACGATTACATTAGCGGTATCCGGACCAGTAGACGACCTTAATTAACTGTTATTCTAATATACCCCCAGCATATTGGTTGTAATGGATATTTAGTTAGCAATTAAAATATATCTCAGCTCTACCGATATAACGGAGAAATGTATAACAGCAGCGAGACCTCCTCGTGCCATTAGGTTAAACAGTCGTTTAAAACCGGAAGAGCTCTTCTGGTATTTGCGTAAACAATGGAATACCTGGCTCTAAAGGTTAAGGGCACGCACACATTGGTAACTTTAATATATCATTCAAATATCAGGCGATGCTAGAAGCCCTTTCGGTGCGTAATCCAAGGGCGATGACCCAGGGCGGGGGTCGGCAGACTTTCTAGTGACAAGAGTCAAATGTTGACTAAACAGAATCTCAACATTTTCATGGAGCCGCAACATAAATTTTCACTGTAGCTGAAAAAAATCAATATTTAAAACTCAAATTTACAGAATAGTCGTGGACTACTACTTAGAAGAACATAGTATATGGAAGTTATATGTTTCAAAAGATCAGTGCACTTAAAAGGACAACTGGAGGGGGGAGGACCCATCCTTTCCCGGAACCGGTTTAGAAGCTAGGGCTCCCTTGTCGGTCCCACTCATCAAGTCTAATAAAAATACGCGACTTTAATTCAATTACATTTTTACAATTTCAAAACGAAAAAGGAGAAGAAATTCAATGTAGTTATATGTATTTAAGATTTAAATTTTAGACCTTCCAGCGTCCCTTAAGTACTGTCTTTATTCATAAAAAATCATATAACATAAATACATAGAACACAGTTTTACATACACATGGAAAATTAAGGAGTAAAAGTTCAAGGCAGACACTCATTCATCAAAAACACTCCCAAAAGAGGAACAGTGGACGAGACACAAAATGAATTGGGTCATATTTACATGGCCTAACTACCCACCTAAAGAGTTCCAACGAGTCACCCATACCCAAATAAATCCTTATATAAAACAAGGTTCATCCCATTAGTAATTAGGTGTGCATTCCTGGGCGGTTGGTATCTAAGTCCAGTCAAGCCACCAATCAAACGTTCACGTGCATCTCCAAGTATCTCACAAGTCCACAAAATATGGTCGGGCGTCTGTTCCACTCTCTCACATGTACACCACAGGGCAACCGCAAGTCTAAACTCAAACAGTTTATTCCGAAATTGTCCATGCCCCGTAATCATCTGCCATTCAAAACGATTTAGAACAGTGCACAACATATAAAACAAGTAAACCTGAATAATTAAACACTTTTTGGGCTTTGTAAAGTTTACTAGTTAGAACGGTGGCATTGCATCGCTTTCGAAAGTTTTGCTATGCCTTGTAAGTAACCGCTTGTATTCAATTTTAGGCTTGATTGTAAATTATTGTAAAAATAACTTATTTTTTATTTGATTCATGGAATAGAATATATGTTCTCATACACGGGCAGAGCCAAACAGTGTGAGAATGGCAAATGCTAGTTACTTTATTGTGTCCTGATTGTAGGTGAAAATTAAAGAGTCGCAAATGCTTCGAAATGAAAAGAACCGCATGCGGCTCGCGAGCCGCGGTCTGCCGACCCCTGGTCTAAAGACACAAAAATAAAATTACGACTTTTTTAACAACGTTGTTCATCGATACGCCTTGTCAAAGATTATCTTGTGGTCCAGTGATTTCGATACGTGTTGACTAGGGTATCGTGTTACGTAAAGTAAAGCGAAGAATTACGAAGCGGGTATAGACAGACGCTATTGATTTGACTGAAAAGTGTTTCGAAACCACAATATAACACGGTGCTACTTTTTTAAGAAAATGGAAGGATGGTTTGATGCGACCGCAAGTGTGAAGGTGTGACGTAAGAAATGCGGAGGATGCGAAATGAATGTCAGGATTAAAGGCTACTACGACTACAAATGAAATTAATTATGAAACATTTATCATGTTACGTTTTAATATTATATTTAACATAATAATATTATTCAAGATGATATTTTATGTACGTTCGTTATTTGAGACGGTACGAGCAAATTTAAGTAAGAAGTTTTGTTTTGAGTAGTAGTATTTTAATTAATCTTGCAACTAGTGATTATTTCAAAATAAGGGTTGCACAAATTTTGCTCTAAGTCAAATTTCGTCACCCAGCTACCGAGCACAGCATTACCGGTGAAACGTACGGTGGATGAAGTTATTTTTATGAATTTTTACTATCATTATTACTGACCTTTTTGGGTATTTATTAGGGTGTGGGTTTTCTACTGAGGGTTGCTGGGATGCACGATGCCGGGAAGAGCGGTGGCATGATTTCTGTAGCTTCTCTCTGGCTGCCTTCTGATTTTAATATGATAACGAGTCTCACGTTAAATTGTACAGGTATGGCTCTGGTACGATGATACCGCAGCCAACCCGTGATAGTATTAAGATGATAATAACTGAATGTAGTAAAAGAAAAAGTTACAATGCGGCATTTGGTTTCAACAGTAGGATCCCATTTTTCATTTATATTGGGATGTTCTACTTAATACTTTTTTCAATTTGTTTCCAGTAATACAAAGACTTTCATAATCAACTGTGTTCTGTTTGCTAATGAACATAAAAGTCTCACGAGTCTTCACTGTTAGCGATGGGATTGAACGATGATATATATATATATCACTGCTGAACTCGAGTTCTTATAACTTCTACTCGCTCTAGCATCAACAGCTCTCCATCCATTGATAATAATTTTAAACGTAATAAATTTCTCAGTCATTTTCTGAAAAGTCCGGCTCACCGATCCGGGCCCGGCACACCGATCCGTCATCATTATTGCCGTCTCCCGATTGTTCCGGGATATTTCACGGGACGATTCCGGGAATCCCGTCCCCGCGGCACGCACCGGGCGGGCACCCGGCGAGCACTGCCCGCGCACCTACGGGCTGTCTGTAATTGAATCGACGTAAAAACTGAGTCGTAAATCAAACGCAGCTATCAAAAACGGAATGGGATAATATCGCTCCGTCCAGGGAACATTGGGGCGAGGGAGGGAGGGGAAAGGGACCGAATTTATCGTACCTACAGTTCTGAATTCAAAATGTTTCACAGAGCGCTCCGTAAAATCGTGACCGACGGTCAGACCGTTCAGTCTGTCGGGTAATACCGTGATATATTTTGATGTTTCCTAATAACAGACAAACAGATGTTTTACTTATTTTTCTAACCGTAGATTGTCGTTCAACGATCGCGTTTTACGTTAAAATAATTTGATGTCGGTCAGTTGTCACTTCATAGTAGAAATAAAGATTTCTGTATCATTCTTGTATTTCACAAAAATACGACAGAACATATTCAGATACGATGAGATAATCTCAGAGATTTAGTTGAGATAGCCGATGATGCACTATTAATGGCGAATAATTACAGATACTACTGAGTAGAATGTACGGTGTATGGAAGGAAAGCGACCTTATTATGAATGGCAACAAGTCGAAAGTGATGCTATTCGAGAAGGAGGAAAGCGAGACACCGTGTTAAATACTTGTAGGTAATGAATGTTTGGAACAAGTAGATGAGTTTGTGTATTTGGGAAGTATGTTTGATAGAATCGGAAAGATATCTGCAGGGAATAAAGTGAACGGTGCTTTGAATGGAACTTGTCAACTGAGGCTGTCCTGGTACCGACACTGATGTACGGAAGTGTGGTTTGGTCATATGGAACGGATAAATGGGGAGATAATGGTATGAAAGATATATGACGCAAGTGTTGATGGCACCAGAAGTACAGGACGTCCGCGGAAGACTTGGCACGACCAGGTAAACCTCGTATGCTTGCATGAGAAGATGTATGAATGCGGATGAGGCGAGAATTGTGTGTCGGGACAGAAGAGTAAGTAAGTAAGTAGTTGAGATACATCTCAAATCAGTGTTGTGTGAGATTCGAAACGTGCACACTGACGTCGCCTAAAACCATCAAAAATAGACCATTAAACATTATCAATTTAAAAATGTAATAGAAAAGGTCCAGATTATAATTTTTTTTGTGCTTTTCTAGTTTATTAATTTATTTTGTATTATTAATACAAGTTTTAACACTTACTGGAGAGATTTAAAACCACACAACTGACGAACGGCTAGGAAAGCTGAGAGTTATTCCCAAGGAATTTTAATGGAGCAAAATACGGTCTAGAGTCGAACATTTTTTTGAATCCTCATTCATGAACACGGGCTATTAATGTACACCTCTGAAATATGACGTGGTTCATAGTCTAGTGTCTCGCTTCAGGAGATCACTAAGTTAGTCCAATTTTAATTTGCAATTGGTTCAGTTTCATCTCTATTTTTTTTAAATTAGTATTTATCATCAACTGCTAGAACTACCATTAAGGCGAGTGTACACGATGGTGATGACAGTAAAGTGTGTACTGATGTACACCGACCTTTACCACCAAATCGAAGAAAATGTAACACGAAGGCTTTTCTGGTCTAAATATAATATAAATAAAATGTAAACAGGAGACTATGAAATAATTTAAAATTGCAACGCAAGAAATACACACACGGAATAGTTCTGACGATGATGACGAGAGTCTTCTTCGAATTGAAATCTCTCTTCGCGAATGTGCCAAATTGTGGTGGAGGGGCGTCTTGAAAGTTTCTCTGCTCTCGTATAAAAATGGTAATTTAGTACGCTGCATCCACCCAAAGTGCAGGGTGAGAGTTATTTTTCAAAGATTGGAGAGTCGTCACGCCACTCCAGCTCGCGGCACAAAATTGCAAAGTGATTTTTTTATAAATGCGGAAAAATGATATTCGTGATTTTGTTCCCTGCGGGTGAATCGTTTAATTTAAAATAGATATCTATCTGTTCTTTTGTCAAAAACATTCAGAACATTTTAAAGTAATCACGTATATTTGAAAAACTAATTGAGTTAGTATAATCAGTTATGTGTTATGTGTACAGTTCACCGGGAAGGAAGACAAGATATTTTTTTTTGACATTTAAAAATGTCATCTGTTAGAAATCATTTTACGCAGCTTCATGAATATTACTTTATTTAAAACAGTATACTATTCACTTTGTCAGAGTCTCATCGGTTACGCAATATGTGTACTGGGTGGTGCAGCTCTTACTTTAATGAATTTTCAAATTAAGAGTCAGAAATAAGGTCATCACAAGAGGCTCAGAAGAACTCTTTAAATCCTTTCAAGTTTTGGATATAAAACAACTGTTTACCAGATCAATCTTAAAACCATTTAAAAATAAAAATTAACTTTACTTCCAAGATAAGATCCAAAAGAAACTAGGAGAAAAACTTTTCAGTGCCAAAAATAAATACCAAATTCGGTCAACGAACCTTCTTGTTTTGCGCTCCGCAGATATTTAACAAATTGCCACTAGACGTTAAAGGGTCTAAAGTGATTAACGATTTTAACCAAAAATGATAAAGTGGTTGCTTGTTGTGGGTAAAAAGCAAATTTAAACTAATTTTCATTTGTGCTAACCTAACTACCTACACATTTTTGTCTCCAACTGTATTACAGACAAAAACATTTTTATAACTTTTTTTACAATAACTTCTGATTGTACTTTTTTTTATATAACTTACTTTACAGTATATTAACGGTTGTACCTTGTAATTTCTTAAGAACAGACCACATCTAGTAAAGTAATTACCTTTATTTTCGTATGTATTATTTATGGTGTGAAAAAAAAAAAAAAATATATATATGTATATAAAGGCAGATGCTGGGTATGTATTATTTTTTGATTTTTAAATTCACATATAGTATTGTGGCTTTTCAAATATGCGAATTTTTAAAATTAATTATCGTCTACGGGTACTGAATAAAATGTGTGGTAGCTGCGATAGCGAGCATGACGTATTTGTTTGTTTCCTTTTTCGTCATCCATTTTTTGAGTAGGTACTTACTTTAGTACGAAAATTTGGCGGAGAGGGGGTGGAGAGTGAGTGAGAAAGCGTCGTCAGGTATATTTTTAAATTCAGCTAACCTTACTCTCGCATACATATTATATTTTTTATTATTCCATGTAATATTTCTAAACTTGATGATTTTTGGCTGAGTGAAAGATAACAACTCTGGTTATATGAGTTTTTTTACTGAGAATGAAGGTAATATATATATATATATTACCTTTATTCTCAGTAAAAAAACTCATATAACCAGAGTTGTATATATATATATATATATATATAGATGAAAAAATAAACGATTCATTATCTATATTAACCGGTAAAGCAGGATAGGATAAACGAAATAAAGTACGTGAACAGCTTTAGTTACGAGACCTTCAATAAAAATATCATTTCCATGTGTCAATTCGACCATTTTTGTGGCCGGTAAATTAGGATTTTTATTGATTTCCCTTATCGAACCCCGGTATCTCAAATTGTTTCGATCATTTCTTTGATACGGGATTGGTGGGAAATTTACGGCCGCGGTTAAGCGAGAGTTTGACACATCGTTTAGCTAAAACATTGAATACAAATTGATTAATTAAAAGGGGAACAGAACGGCCGTGGGAAGACGGAACCCACATCATCTCGCGCTGATTAAACTGTTTATGTAATTTGCATACATAACTAGGCGATTTCAATGCTAACTCAGTGTGCTACGGCAACATTTGAGTGCATAGATGAAAGCTTATTTGGTGTAATTATTTAGTAGCAGGGAAATACGTCAATTATACAGTCCACTAAGTATCTTCAAATATCCACAACCCTTGTAGGCAAAACTCTGAACAGTATTATATATTTTCATGAAATCCTCGCCGGTGTACCTCAAGGATTGCATCGTGGATCGAGTGTTTAATTTTTTAACTTGTTGTATTGTGGGATCAACTCTATAATGGGTGGGCCTCATGTAACATTCTATGCCCACACCTACTTACTACTCTACTGCATCAACGTTAATGACGCGAAAAGCAAGATGAAGCAGAGCAAAATGACAATTGAAAAATTTTAATAAATTTATAATCTACAGGAGCTGAACTTCGAGGAATCTCAACCATTTACCTAAGATATATCCTTCAATTTTTTGGACATCTTGCGAGAAGGGAAGTTAGCTTGGAGAAGCTTGTTGTGGTGGGCCGCGTCGAAGGACTAAGAGGAAGAGGAAAATCTTCAAGTAAAAAAAGGCAACAAGCACTTCTTTGGTGACAGCCCTAAGATCTGAAGGATGCCGAGAAAAGTGGAGGAACACAGACAAGAGGGCGATATAGATAAGGGATAGATTTTATGACTTTAGAAAATAATATATATTTTCGTTTTTTTTTTCAAATATATACATATTACAAAGAAACACAAATGGAGTGATCTTCGTAGAAACTCGACCGCTGGTACTGCCCAAGAATGAAACAGGCAAACACAGTGAATATGACAGGTTTATAGGACTGGAGAGAATTGGACGTGACAGGGATGTCTGAAGACAGTCGACCTTGGACCTGGATGGCGTGTAGCGCCAGACGATGATGACGATAAATAAGGTAACTGATATTACAAATAAAGGGTCGTATTAAATTGTCAAGTGTGCTTAATATGCCCACTTGGACACGAGGGCCGTGAGTTTCAATTACCGAGTACTTAACAGTATTTTTTTAAAACTTATATTTATTTAAATCGAATGATATTGTACTAGAAAAAGAATCGACAATGTGATGTTATCGATAATAAATATATTTATTTAAAACTTCAATAGATTCAATACTGCCCACCTTACTAGATTAGAGTCCGTATCGAGATGAACAGCGTTTGCTCTGTATCATTTACATTTGTTCTTTGTGTCATCTGCAAGGGGTGACAGTAGCCCAAACAATATGTTAAATAAAAATATGCAAAATTAGAGTAAATACGACAATTGCAATAACTAGACTCAAAAAAATTCAAACAATAAATGTACATACATAGTGTAAAAACGTAACCACCGTCACCTCATAATACAGGTCAACAGTAGCTCCGAACCCTCTCGACACACCTCTATTAGCCATTCAGCCATTGATCCTTTCCGAGCAAATGGATTGTTAATTCTGGTATCTCCTATCGGTTTACTCAAAGGTATTTGAGATTCCGTAAAAACAAAGTAGATAGATGGTTTTAAAACAATGGAACGATCGATCTTTTAATTTGAAAAGCGTAACAGGTTCGAAAATTTATCGTTAATCCACTGTGTTGATGTAACATAATCGGATAATGCACGTTCCTCGGATTGGTAGAGATCCAGGTTCGAATTCCGGTAGCAACAACGATATTTTTCCATAAAATTGATCATATATGTAGAAGATGTCTATTTAATTTGTACAGCAACAATAAACGGGTGTCATTCATTTGGATTCCTGCACATAAGGGAATTCATGGAAATGAATTTGCTGATACACTGGCCAAGGAGGCCACTCTTTCCGGAGTTTTCCCCCATCGATTCCATATATCGATGTATGACAAACTTAATATGGTAAAAAAACGAACGAATTCTTTCTGGACTGCACAATGGATGGATCCAAATAATCATAAGGGTAATCGGCTTAAAGTAATTCAAGGATCTATTCGCCGCACGCCCTGGTCCTACAAAAGTCTCCAAAAAACAGTATCAAATATTACCTAGAATGAGAATTGGGCAATGCCAGGTAGCCTCTTATTTGTTCAGATTGAACTTAATAGATTCCCCATCCATAGATCCTGTTAACTTATGTCATCTTCTTTCTCTTAACTCGCCACGTTTAATTGTGTAATATAATATTTCCTATTCTATAATATTATTGAACTTTTTTCTATAAAATAAAGTTTTTAACATGATTAATGGCACAAAACACTTTTGAAGGGTGGATTGCCTATTTAAAAGAAGATCTATATACGTATATCTTTCTAATTAATACATTTAATTTGTATTTAAAATAAATAATAAATTATTGACGAGCTATACCGTTTTAGGGTCCGTGTATATATATATATATATACAATAATATATGTAATATACAGTACATCCGCAAAGAAGCAACATAGCGTGTCTCGGAAGTAAGGGAGTAGGCACACATGATAGAAACGTCATATAAAATGTCATCCATAAATAACCCGCGCTGCTGCAGGCTGCGGAGTCGGGCGGTCTTAATGGAATTATAAATTAACGTGCAATTAGCGGACTAATCTATGATTAACAGCATCATTGGACGGCTCCGTGCTGTAGGAAGACCAGACCGTGAAACACTGCTTCCTCTGATACAATAATACCACACTTATTGTCAGCGAGGCAAAAAACATTCCATTTATATTGGACGTCAAAGACAGGCTAAAAAACAAACACTAAGCTACGGATTTCGTTGAAAAATATTTTTTTTAAATCTTACGCGTGCTGCTGTCAGTTAGAATCAATCTTTTTGGCAGATTAATTAATACCAGTAATTAGAAATAAAAAATATTGTTGAGATTACGGTAAAAAGAAAATTATGACACAGAAACAAAACAGAAAAAAATATACAAATATCTGATTCTTTAAATAATTTTTTGAGCTACCAAATTTAAATTTTCTCTGAGATTGTCGTGTTCAATATTGTATGATGAGGAATCGTGAACTCTGAAGACAGGGGAGAGAAGAGATGCTTTTGAGATGTGTCAATTCAGCCGTTCTCGAGTATTAAGATCACAGACAGACGTTGCCTTATATATATATTTCTTCTTCTTTACACTCCATCTTATTGAAGATTGGCGACTAAGTTGCAGTATGCCGATTTATCCTAAGCAAGATCTCTCTAATTTTGGATGTTGAGCCACTTTTTGAGGCGAGATAATCTCTTTCTACTTACGAAAATAGATAATGAGTTGTAAGAGATCGTGTTGCGAGTTAGTTCTCTCGACTTATCTACGAGTTTTGGTACATGTTCATTGGTAAAATGGTCAACTCAGGTGATGTGATGATAAACCGTTATGTGACTGAGATTTAACTGTTGGAGGTTTACTTTCTAGTGTGCCAGTCATTGTTCGAATAATTAAGTTAATCAGTTATCAATCATTGTTTCGATCAAACACAGTTATAGTCATAATAATGGTTTGAACAATAATTACTAGTCGATATATCATACGATGTTTTTTGTTTAACATATGTTAATTATTCCCGGCTTCGTCCTCTGATATGATCTACACGAAGACATCGTTAAATTGCAAAAAAATCTTTGGATTCTGATTCTGGAACGCTCCAGAGGCACCTAACAGGTTTGATTGCCGAAGGACTTCGATTGTGAGAATCGAAAAAAGAAATGTTCGGCTGCTGAAAGGACACGTGGTATTCCTCGAGAGAAAACAATGCTCTGCACTGTGTGACCCTCCGTCTGCACTGTACACACGCGGTCCATTCAACGAAGAACCCAGTTCGGGATCGATCGGGTGACTTCGGATCCGCTAACCCTGAAATCGCTGGACTCTAGAAAGATCACATTTTAATTTTATCAGTAAATGAATTTGTGAATTGGTTTGGAAAGAGATCCAGGTTTGAATCCCGGTAGTGCATCAACAATATTTTATGATAAAATTGATCCTTGTAATTAATATATTTAATTAGTATTTAAAATATGCACTCTGCTAACTCGATGTCGTTTGGCGACAGATTATATTCAGCTTTTCTCTAAATAAAACGGTTTGTGTCTTGAATTAAATCAGCCGATTTAATCAGCACGCCACCGAAGAATACTAATATTAATTTAAATAAATTAAATATCATTATAAATACCCTCAGAATTGTACCGAAAAATATTTTCTTAACCAGATAAGCGCACGATTGTGGCAGCAGCCAGCGAGACGGTGATTGGCGACCATTACCGGGTGAGGGGGGGAAGTGTAATTACCGATTTATTACTCGCTGTACGTCGGGCTCCCGGCTACCTGTGCAGGACCGGTAGGGTTGGGTAGGGCCCGGGGCGCTGCAAAAAGCGCAGGAGCCAGCCGCGGCGCCGGCCAGCCGAGAGGTGAATGCGCCGCTCGCGGGCGCGGCGGGAAGGAGGTACACCGGTACCGGGGGAGAGAGGATACTGGAACAACTTAGTATTTAAGTAAGTTTTTACTGTTTACTGAGTGTATTTCAAAACTTTCAATAAAGGTCATTTAACCCACGCTTCAAGGACATTGAATGCCGTGAATGAACGAAATTACGAAAAAAAAGGATTATTTGTTGAATAAAACTGATACGAGGTGTGCATATATATCAAGTAAGCATAAACGTGACTTTTCATATCCTTCGGAGCCACGTTTTAGGAAATTTCAGGTTTTGGATATAAAACTGGGCCGAATATACTAACTAGTTTTCGTAGGTAAATAAGCGCTCCATCCGTGTGGACTGAAAGATATTATCCTACAAGAGCAAATAATCTTAAAATCGTTCCGATAATGAAAACTACCTTTTGTCAAAGATTATTCAGTTTTGAAGCTCCCAAAATATACAATCAAATTGGAAATAATATTAAAATTTTAAGTGACTTTTAAAAGAGATGCTTCAAATTGGTTGTTGAAATTATGTGGAGCAGATACCGAGAGTAAACTGTTTTACGTTATTAAATAATTCTTATAACTGCATTTTTTGTGTTGTGCAGACTGCATTACAACTTTGATCTTGCATAAACCCTTTCATTTTATATATTTTCACATGTATCGTTTTCTATTTGATTGTGTTTTGCCTTCAATGAGTTATTTGATTTAACGAAATGTAGTTTGTTTGCCAACATACCCTAAAACAGGCTTACCTAGTTGGGCAATGCATTTAAAAATCTGTGTAACAAACTGTATTATTTTTAACTGTATAATGCTTATATATGTCAAAATAAATAAATAAATAAAATATCAGCTTCAAAACAATCTCGAGAAAGTGGCGGCCGTTGAATATAATATTTATTTCAACAGTGGGCTTCGTAGATTTGACATATTTAATCTCACATATATTACTCTAGAAACACTGCGTCCGCGTATTGCGTACACTTAGTAAAGACACATGAGTTGTGGCGTCTGACTTTCCCTGCGGAATCGCAAATTTCAATCCCCGGCCGCTAGTTTTTTATTCACCCTTCATGTTTACCCAAGACACAAACCGCTTTCATAAAAGCCTGGCGGTGAGACCTTTAAAATGTATTAAAAGTAAAGCATTGTTTATTTAACTAAGAGGTTTGCCGCCATGAACTTGTTTAGATGGCAGATAATTTAATATAATACTATTTTTAATGTTCTTAACCATTAAAGTGTATTTTGTAACATGTTATATTCCCAATTGGTCTTAAATGCTTCCGTATTGTACCTCAGTGTCTAGGATTATCATAATTCATAGGATATTGCCATAAAATTAGTTCTCTACTTGTGTTGCTCTGTGAAGCACAGAGCAAACTTTAGAACATGTTCTGTATGCTGTGGCCTGTATTCTCCCAAACTTGGCCATCTCAGGACGTAAATCGTCAGAATAAAATGGAGATTGAGGACTTGTTTCATAATTTTTATAGTACAAGCTTCTAGAAGGAGATTATAAGATAGTGAGATTCTTATTTTTTTCATCAGATGTGTAATATGAAATATCTGGAAGTGCACTCTCGGTCTTGAGTCATGTTGACCGCAGCGTTTAAAGAGGACCCACAAAACAGAACTAATATGGACAGCAACACCTAGAAGACAAAACTTAATACAGGAATGTCTGCGAAAGCAAGTAAAGTTGTTGGATTTGATTGAAATCTTTCATTGAATGCAAAAAACAACAAAACTATCAGTGCATGCTGATATCTTCCACTTGCGGCAGCCCATCTACTCATTGTGGTGTCACGTGTGGATTATTCTGGTAACAGCATCTACGCTGGCCTGCCAATATTTCAGCTAGACAGATTAAAATCCATTCTGAATTCTCTCATATAACATCCCATTTACATCAGTTCCCTGAAAGAGTTAAATTTAAATTGTGCTGGTTGATGTATAAGGCGACACATAACGTGGCGCCTCCGTATCTTCAAGAGCTTTGTATCTCGAACAATTTGAATGGTAGACGTCAAACTCTCAGGTCGGCCTCTACTACAGCCGCAGGAAGGGTTGCAGAAACGACCAGAAGTCTAAATTTAGAGAACGGGTAATTGCGATTGCAGGCCCAAAAACGTCCGTCATAAGAAACAGTGCACCGGATACTTTATTTAAGAAGAAACAAAAAACGCACCTTTTCAAAAAAATATTTATTCATGTGTAAAGCGTTCTTAAGGTGAAAGTTTTTACTAAAATGGCGCTATACAAATTATCCAATATTATTATTAACTCCTTTGTTTAGTCTTGTCCCGCTTGTTATCGAAAACTATAATCCTTAACTCTTGGAAGACAGAGACCTGCAGCATCGCATATCAAAGGCATCCAATCTTCTGTTAAAGAGTGCTATGGAGAATACCAGAAATTTCACCAAACGGATTTTAGCTCTTTTTACGAGTGACCGATTTCTCCGTAACATCGTTGTACATAATTGAGCTCGAGAGTCATGAAACATGAGAATCAGCAAGGCAAAAAAATGTGCAGAATATGTATGCATTGTGATATTTTAATTTTCCAAATACAAATATGAACTGTCCCACATTTGAAATGGTATGATTGAGTTGCTGGCTAAAAGCCACGAACGCGATGATACAAATGGATTCGAGATGTGAGGAGTCACTTCCAACGGATGTTACTAGTAATAATCATGTCATTTTAAACTCCCACCGGTACGTTGGTAGTATTACAGTGGCGTTTCGAAGAATGGCCACAGCTGTAAAAGGAAACCGAGTGAGTACAATTATGTACGAGTAGTAGGCAATGTTGAAACATTGCGCGCACATGTGTGCATTTTGTACAGTTCACTGGGAAGGAAGGAAGGAATTAAATATGATTACTTAAAAAATATATAATTTTTATATTGATTTTTGTACTGCACACGCACAATTTTTGAGTTAATATCACTACTAGTTTATAATCACTACAAGTGTAAATTGAACTAAAGTGAACACGGTTGACTGTGATGGCCGTATGGGTGGAAGTGACTTTATTGTATCTTGGAAGTACAAAGTCAATATAAAAATTATATATTTTTTATGTAATCATATTGAATTCCTTCCTGCATGATATATAAAAATAATACTAGTGAAGTTTCTTCGGAATTAAACAACATAAGAAATAGAACTAAATAAACTAAAAAATAGTATACATTGAAAAAACTGAAAAACAAAAGAGTGGAAAGGGTAAGGAAGAAAGGGAAATGGGATGGAATATATATTTTTAATATATATAATACATATATATATATACGCATACACGCATTTACATACAATTTATGTTAACAGTTATTAAAAAATTAGCGTAGTTTAATTTTAAAGTGAAGCAATTTATCGTTGAAAATGTCCAAGTTATTAGAAAAATTATATTTTGACGTAGAGCTGGTCACAAAACAATTTTTTATGTAATTAGTTCTGCCAAAATTTGGGTAAAATTGTGCACGTAGCTACTAAATTTCTAAAAAAGTGTCAACGCTAAGTTTGACGTTTATGGATAATCAATAATAAATGTAGTCACCATGGTAGTGACGTATTATTGAGTCACTTTTTTATCACGAACTTTTTTTAAATACGTAATATTTTTGAGTGTTGCGATCATGAATAATTAAACATCCAAAATTCTTGTCATACGAACCGTCATAAATCATAAATGAACATATATCGTCATGTTTCATCAAAATACAGATGAAAACATTGATGAGAGCATCTTCGAATGTGCGTAGGCCAGATAGCGAGACATTGGCCGTGTTATAACTTTTGCTCGGCGAACCAGTCTGTGTCGAAAACGACGACAGTGTTAACCATCTGTTGTCAGCGGCGGTCCGACCATCACACGTGTTGTGAAATGGGTCATTTTCCCGGTGACGCGGGGTCAACCCGACGGAACGAGGGTGAGAAAACGTCACCGGGGGTTGTAAATCGACATCCCGCTTTTTGATCGGTCATTTTGGACGGTTTTGAGAGGTGACAGAATGATTGCGGATGTGTCGAAAGTTTGAGGTGACCCCGAACAGTGTGAGAACTGGAGAAATACAATTAGGTAGGTGCAGGTATATTTTTTGGTCATGGCACATATGCACGTCAAAGTGTGCGTGAGCGCTGTCTGAGCGTGAAAGAGACAAAGTTATATGACCGCTTCACGCTAGATAGCAATGCAATAACGCACTCGATGTCGGTAGACGCATGGTATCGGTTGTGTACATCGCGCGCAGAGTTTTATTGTGTTATGTCGTACAAAATTTATTTTCTTCATCTACTAATTTCAGCTGATGAAGGGCATCGACAGAGTCATAGTAATTATTAAGATGTGATTAATATTATTTCATTCCTTATCTATAAAATAATTAAACATTAAACAAACCAATGTACTAAACATTGAAATAATAAAAAAATTAAACTAGAAACAGATTCGTCAGTGACCGACTGTACAGTGCCATGAGTAAAAAATCGACCTGTATACGACATGCACTTGAATGTAGCGGTACACCGTATAATAAGCGAAGGAAGGAAATTTTTTAAAGTAAAACCACGGTACAGTGATTTCAATCGGTCTTCAAGGTCATCGTCACACGGATTTGAAACGATACATCATTTTGGACACATCTGTAAAAGAGTGCGTTCGTTTAAAAAATTCACGTCACTTACGCTGTTGTAATGTTGTAAAATATTTCAAATCAATTTCTTTATTCCTTAAATCGTGAAACGAAAATAAAGCGTTATTTCCATGGTGCTGTGTAACATTTTTACTTGATTATCTGAAGGCGCTTGTTACGTTTTACTTTCAGACTTCTCCATACAATTCACAGAATCTTGTGTGTTTCAAGATAAATTTAATAAAACATTCAGAAAAATAAAGTTTTTTTTTTTTTTTTAAATTGGCGTTTCACCCTTATGGAGTGTTCTTGCCATTACCGAGTAATTTTATTTAACGTGAAGTTTCTTTTGGATACATTTAATTTTTACAGGTTTATTTCATTGGCGTTTAGGAACCTCGTTAATATTTTAAAAATGGTTTGATTGTTGAACAAAGTTGGGATGTTGATGGGGAATGGAATTTTGTTGTTAGAAAGATCTTGGATTAAGTTTGGATACTGGTCATTGATAGGGCATCCTAAAAAAACATGATTTAAGTTTTCCTCTTCTAGTTGACATTCACACATAGGAGAGTCTCGAATGCGGATTTTAAATAAGTGAGAATTTATACAACAATGGCCGATCCTCAAAAATAAAGTTACCACCGACAAAAGAACCCGAAATTTGCGCCAGTGTTGTCAGATTTTGATTTGTATACCACTATTTTATTTCTAATGTTATACTAGTATACTTGATCTCACGTTTATAAAAATTCTAGGGCTCGATAGAAGTTATAATGTCATCTTCAATATCTTCTATTCGAGAATATTTTTTGTCTATTAAAAATTGTTAAAATGACCGAAATAGATGGTAGTCAGAAGGTGCAGAGGTTGAGCTGATGAATTTAGCATCAACATTTCTTATCCTATGTATTTCTATGTACTTTATCTTCATATCTTATATTTTAGTTAGATCCCTATTTTCGCCATATGATTCAATCACAAAGGTATTCAATAAAGCTCACCTCTGTTTCGCAGGTCAAATACTAGATGTCATCTTAACTGACGACCAATCAATTACATCATATTGAGCCTAATTAACTGTTTAATCTGCATGTATTAATGTTGAAGCATTAATTAAGATTGATAGTAAACGTTTAACGATCGATCTGTCCAAGATATCCAATTAAATTGTGAGCTTAATGGTGGATATTTAAATGAAATTCTAAGAGGTAAAATAAAATATGGCATAATACCAAAACTGTGCGCAATAAATAAACAATAAAAATTATCACATTATAATGGATGCAAATATAACTGCGAATCTAAAGAGTTAATACACAACCCTGACAGTCATAATTTGATCCAATACTTTGGGAACCGCTGTAAAACGTTATTACTATTTTTATTAAATGTTGAGAAGAAGGAACTGATCATAAAATTATAGTATCGCTGAGCATCGTGGTCCTTTGACCTGCTTCTACACGGCTACTATCTTCACGATGAAGTGTAGCAATTCTTCAGTTATTTCTTGGACTTCTTCTATCTATTTTATTGGAGAACATTTCGCTTTTCATCCTTTACATTAATCTTCCCAGTAATCACTTATTTCTCCAGGATACTATACGTCGGTATTCGGACATCACAATGCTGCCTTATTTGATTAGTTTCATTAATTACTGCATTCAACCCCCTTTTGATATCATTATCACCCTTACCGTTTCTATCAAGCATACTCCCCAATAAACTCATCTATATACTAAAATAAAATGATTTCAACCACATATAAAGAATTTGCCAAAATACCAAGCTATACTGAGAATTATAAAATGAAGAGGCTTTGAGGAGTGAGCAAGGAAAGACGGCTATCATAATAGGTACAATCAAAAATAGATGGAGCTAATGGATAGGTCGCATTCTTAGACACGACGCGTACCTCAACATTTTAATTGACAGAAGATAAAAAAGAAGGCTTAGCCCGAATGTAGGCATATACTGACAAGTTCTGGATGGTGTCCAGGATAGAGACACGTTCTTAAATAAGAAAAAGACAAAATCATTTTTCTTTTTCAGCGACAAATCGATGCTTATTTTTAAAAGCATTCCTTTATAAGTTGCATCAATATAAAAATCCTTAAAGTAACCAATACACCAGAAAGTACAAGTATTAGTACTACATTCCATTTACATGCATGCCTGTTGGCCGCGTCTTACCTCGCTAGATACATATAAAGATCCTGTTCTGAGGTACGTAGCCACAAGGTTCCACAATATATGTTGGAAGTGAGGTAACAAATTAAATTAAATGGTAAAAAATAAATAAATCTAAACTTAATAAGGAAACAAGTAGAGAATAAGTAAAAATAAACAAAGTAAAATTTTTGATACAGACTAAAGACAAGTAAGAAGTAAAAGAAAAGAAACAAGCAGGGAGCAAACAAAACATGCTAAGTACGAGGTAGGATGTAACGACAAAAAGAATTACAGAAAATGAGTAGCTCTGATTATTTAAGAAACTCTTGCAGCTGACGTCTTCCAATTTACAAAAGCCATTCCTTTGTAAGCATACAGAATTGAGGACACCATACCGTTGCCACCTCTTGTGGTAGCTTATTGTACATTTGAGGTCCTATAAAACGTGCATGCGTTTGAGCAAATGAGGTTTTCAAGAACGGGACAGCTAGTTTTACCCGAGTACACTTGAACGTGTGATAAGGCGCAGGGTTCTGTTTACATGTGTGTCTTTAAGCAGAGTCTTTATGAATAATTACTTGATATTTAGCTTCTTGAATTTTTGGAATAGCGGCTCTGATTCATGCTGAAAGGATTTATTGAGAATTATTCTCATTTTAATCAGTGGGGCTCCACCCTAGCCTACTATACCATATCCTATGATGCTATAAAATGCAACGAGTAAGAAACTAACACCTGTATAGTTAACACTACAAAACGGCGTGCCCCTTGACCTATTGCTTCACAGTCTGAAAAAGTAAATAAACGCGGTGTAATTAAATAATGCACAATGAAACACGGCGAAGCTTTTCGTCGCTCGTGTAAAAGTAGAACCCGATATCCGTTGTTGTGAATCAATCATTAGGGCATTACATGTTAATTGCGGGTCCACGTCTGCTCAGACTAGATTATGTGCTCATAAAATTAGTCAGACCGGCTTGATTGGCAGTCGTTAAACTAGACGATAGCGTGCATACATTACAGGCGCCATCAGACCAGAGCGGGCCGCAGCGACAAGCGAAAGAGAGAGACAAAGTAAAAAGAGAAAACAATTCGCAAGACGCTGTGAGAAATATGTTCCGCAGATCGTACACCTTTCGATCGACTGAAATATATTTTCACGTGAAATCAAAACGGCACGATCAAAATATAATGTATACGAGTTCAGAAGCGGAGATACAGCGCAACACGTTAACAGCGTTAGATAAAAAATGTTGAATGGAAGTAGAGGATGAAGAATTGATTGGAGAAGAGCTTAACTGCTTGACTGGTTAATTAATATTGTCAAAACACCTTTTTTTTTAATCAGCGCTAAACAGGCGTCTACTAATCGGTCTTAAAATGAATGCGGACAAAACAAACGTAGTGATAAACAACCACACAATACAAAGTGGGAAAGGATGTATATCTAAGCCAAACTATTCAAGGGAGGCAAGGGATACAACTCAAATACTCCACAATGCCTCAAAACTAAAGTCTCGATCTCCCAACGATTACATATGATACCGTAGCTTGGATGCTGACTGTGGACCTAATTGTGTTTCATCCAAGTCCCTTCATGTGAGAGTGTACTTGATAGTTAGCCCTTTAATGGCTGTCTTGTACCCACTGGTCTATTTACTTTCGTACATAACACTAGATTATCTGTTTGTTTGTAAGTTGTTATATACCTGAATTTTAAAAAGAATTAAAAATAGCACTTAAAAAGGCGCAGGAAGATTTAAATATAAATCTATTCGTTTTCGCAATCTCTTACATTGGCTTTTATTTTTTATCTCCTTTCTTTTGTGTTTATTAATTGTACATTTCGTGAAACCTATAAAAGAAGTTGAAACTTCTACAAAGGTTCACGTGATAATTGCCGAAGTACCAAAGCTGCCGACATTACTCACATAGAAGGAGAAAATATAAAAACGGAGACCTCGGACGAGAACAAGAAGTATGGGCGGTCTACAAGTTCGATGATCCGACGACAAAAGACAGAACAGGAGACATGAGATAAAGGAGGCTGACAAAGATTAGGATTTAGCAGTGAAAAGATACGGACCGTCGATGATGAAACAGACAAACGAATAAAATCATTAAACTTGAATAGTCTAATAACAGTTTAGTTGGAAAATCAATTACTGAAGTGTACAGGAATGATGATTAGTGACGGTATTAATTACATGAATACTGACGGATATTAATAAAATAGGTATATTTATTACATACCTACACATTTGTTTAATTGCGAATAGCTTCACGTTAACCGGCTCTGCAGCTTAAAAGCCATAAACTTGGTCAATCTGAAAAAAGACTATTCATCGAGAAACCTACCTAGCTACTGGGACATTAGTCTAACTTGTTGGGTATTCTAGATTGTAAATAAAGAATGTAATCGGTTCTAGAACATCATTCGTTATAGCATCTGTTCGTTCTAGCATATGTTGAAATATGTACAGGTTGGCCCAAAAAAGTGAAAACATTTCGAAAAATTTAATATAATTACATCAAAATTTGTTTACTAATTTACTTACTTATCTATTTAGCTTTACTTCGACAACTTCCGGTCGCCATTTTTGATTATTAATTTTCCCAATGTTCATTTTTTTTTTTCAAATCGTTGCCCAGAATGACAAAAATCACTGCAGAAGACTGTATTCTGATCAAAAATTTTCGAATTGAAAACGTTGGGGAGCTAGGTAAATGATCAAAGAGTTTTTAAACAAAGTCTGGAGTATAGCTAGACATTACAGCAGGACGGAGCCCCATCTCACACAGCCAGAAATACAATCAACTTTCTTCGTCGTGAGAATGTTAATTTCATCGAGCCAGGCATGTGGCCACCGAACAACCCAGTAGATTATGCAATATGGGGTGTTTTGATGATTTCTGATTAGCTAAATATCGTGTAAAAAAAATTAAATTACGAATTATAATTAATTATATTGTGTTTTAAAATAACTCATGCGTTACGAGATGTTCTGACTTTTGACTTTTTTTGGGCCACCATGTATAGGTATCGATGGGTGATCCGTTTCATGCTCATAGGCTGAAGCAAAGTTACCATTCAACATGATTGATTTATTTAACAAATACAAGAATCTCATAGAAACAAAGCTATTTTTTTATTATATTTAATGGAAAATATATGGAAGTATGGGGTACTTACAGGGCTTACGACCTGTCTTAGGCTGATAACTTTATATATATAACGTTTAACAATTCTCACACCTCGCGTTGTACATATGTTTAGTATGTAGACTCGCTTCGAGAACCACTTCACAATCGCTATCTATGGACCAAATTTGATAATTCATTTTTCCCTTTTTTTTAAACAGCATACATGTCATCACTACGAGAATATGATTTTTTTTAAATTATTTTAAAGCAATAACCTTTATCTGTAAAATGTTTTTTAACATATTATACTAGAATATGCCTAAAAAACAATTTTTTCAATTTTTATATATTTTCTTATTTTGACCGGTATATTAAATTAGCAATATTTGAATATGTCCAAGAACACACGATTACTGGAGTTTTATCTACAGAGGCACTGTTATTAAACAAATATCAGCTCTGTCCCTATGAGATATCTGTTATTTGATATTCAAATATTGCAGATTTATTTAATATTTATTACTAAAACTTCAATAGTCATTCAGCGAACCTTCTCTAATAAAAAAAAGAAAAGGTCAAGCGGAAAGTCCTCGACTCTGTGACGCGTCCAATGACATTTTTCAGCGCTGTTCGTTGTAGCATCCTCATATTATGTTGACTGTTGGTTGCAACATTTATTTGTCGTTGTTGTGTAATTTGTTCAACGATATACTATCAGTTGGAGCGAATAACATATTTTATCTTTACTTACGATGATTAAGGGGCATCATTCAGTCGTCGCACTTATTATTGACGCGGAGAAACATTTTTATAACCCGTTTGATTTAGAGACTGGGACACGATCGCTTTAAAGAAATGCTAATAACAGTAATTGCATACAAAGGGAAGAAATTATCATGGCTGTAAACACAGACGCGCGGTTTAAATAAATTTAAAAAAAGTAACGTACACATGAAAAACTACGAATAAGTATTTACCTACGTGTAATTTAAGATTTCAAGATATTGGCGACTCTCATAGTCAAGTAGGTAAGGTGTTGGATTTATAGCAAGCATATCTGGGGTTCCAGGTTCGATTCCTTGGGTGTTTTGGCGAAGTTTCACATTTATTTATTTATTCTGTTCATGCTCTTAATGTACGTACGTATTACACATTATAAACATTCTTATAAATATACAAAAAAGGCGAACAAGCTTCATCATGTAAGAGATGTTCACTGTCTCCTTAACTAGACCGAAGTCTGTACTAAAGGAGACAGGTTCATCCCTTGTCCATCATACAAATATGAACACCATTATTATTATTAATATTTTTTATTTTATCTAAACTGAAAATATTAAATAATAAACAGGGTTATAAAAGAATTATAATAACATAATAAATAAGTAAAATCCTTTAGCTATCCCATGATAGAAACACTATGCAAAACAGAATAATGATTATAAAGCAATGATGTTCTGTTCGTGTGATCACTTCCGTGAATCTTTGCTCAGTTTCCTTTCTGCCAACACCCAATAACCAGCTCCTGAGATGGTGTTTGAGTTTATCCATTTTATAAATGGAAAATATGGACGGATTGTCTTCATTTTAGGCTTCACGGTGAGCCTATTCTTTTTTGCTCTCATAGCATAATTATGAGATGGATACTGATGAAGCTCTTTGTTGGAATGAAAGTAAAGGATCAGTCTTTTTATATACAGTTGTTGAATATCAAGAAACCTATATGTTTTTTTGTAGATTTGATTTTTGTATAATTACTAATTGGTTAAGGGCAGTTTTCCCAACTCCACCCCAACCTAAGATCGCGCAGCTAAGAAGGTATTGGCAGAGAGCAATGTATATTGTTCTCAGCGTACATTTCTCCAGAACATTCCTAAGACATCTGAAGAAGAATGTCAGCTTTCTTAATTTAGCGCAAAGTTTATTGATATGCTCAGACCAGTTTAAGAGTTGGTCAATACAAATGCCGAGGTATTTAATACTAGTACACTTTAATACTAATAAAGTAGTAGAGTTAAAAATCTATAAAGCTAATATTTTATTAAATAATTTAAAAAATATCACAAGCGAGTGAATCTGTTTTAGTTATTAAATGAAATAAAATCAATTCTTGGCGATAGATATGAAATGTGTACATTTCAGTTCCAGATCATGTAACCTGGCAATATACTTGAGATGTTGACATATCTGATGGATTGGCGGTAAGGTGGTTATTTAGTGTGGCAAGGTGTTGTTATGAGAAGCTGTCTGACCCGAGGACCCTGGCGCCTGTCTACGTCTAGAAGACATCGACGTGCATTGCGAGCGTACGGAGCCAATTATCGCCAGAACTGAGCTGAACGCGATTTCGAATAATTAATCACGATTTGGTATTAAACGCCACTCATAAGAGACAGATCGTTTTAGAAATACACAGGCATATTGCAAATCAGAAGACGTAATTAAAAAGGCTATATAAAAGGTTTCGGTCAAAATATATGAGATAATATGAAATTCACGAAATTTAATGCTTGTCACGAAAGGCGACAGTCTTTCCCGTAATTGTAGCGGTTTGGGTTGTCAGTGTTATACTCATTGCTTTTTTTAAAAATATTATCTTTTATTTCTACGATACTTTATTCTTTAAAAGTCTGGAGCGAGAGCGAATCATCAATGACAGATATGTAAGCATGTCAGATACAATTATGCGGATTATTATTATTTCGCGTTTTCTCACTCTAGTGCATGCAACTTAGCTGACCGTTGCACCTGAGAACTGCGAGAAGAGTGTTTCATTGTTGCTCGCATAAAGTCTGACTTAGTAGATTTTGAAGTGACTCTATATGGGATGTACCCAATTCTGTGGAAACGATAAATCCCGTAATTCATATTAGATTTCGATTAAACTTTTCTAAATAACTGACCTAGTCAATAAATTCTTTAACCGGCCCGATCCGCAATCTTGTTCAGAAATGACGGTGTTTAAGTTTAAAAAACATTAAAAATATGTACACATTCGACCCAAAGAAAAACGTAAAAGACACACTTATACACAGACGAGACATACCTGATTCCAGTGTCGGAAAGGATTTTTTTTAAAGCAGTGATTGGCTTTTAAAATCAATAAAAAAATATTTCGTAACACGAAGAATGTCTTCAGAGCAGCACCGCAGTTGTATTCGTTGATCAAAATAATATACCAGACAGTGGCGTAGTCGCCGTCTGGATAGTCGCACGGGGGCCCGGACGGGGGAATTAATTTTTAAACCGATTTGAGACAGTGATAGTAGGTACCAGCTATTTTATTTATTTATTTATCTATTTATTAGTAACTATATAATACATATAAAAATTTGTTTGGACTGTGCCCGTCTCACTAGAGAAATTCTGTGTCGAGACGGGCATTATATACATTAAACGTATACCTTATTACGTACATACCTTTAAAGTATGTATCTAATACTGTTGTAAAAAAAAACATATGAAAATATAAATACGCATTCGGAAATTATTTTCGAAAAAACAGGTAAAAAGCGGTGTGTTCTTGGTGGGGTGGGGGGTAGGGTCCCAGTAATTAGTCGCAACGCCACTGGTACCAGAATACATCACGCGGTGTGGTATTTATTTGGAAGATTGGCGTGGAACACAACATCGAAGCAGAATGTCGAGCTAAATATTATGCAACGCAAAGTGTACCGCAATTCCGTGATATTTGCTTTATTAGCGGTTGCATCCAGCATACTCCGTACATTTCAACAGGTTTGCATTATATTAGTACGATCGTTGGAGCCGTGCGCGGTGTCGGCTCGGGCGCATGAAAATATCACGTTGCGCTGATTCGCCCGCAGATTCCTCGCTGATTGCCGTGCCGGCGGTCTTCCTGGATTATTTGTCAGCCATTAAGATTCCGGTCGATTGTTTTCAGACGGCGAAAGTGGCCACGTGACGCCAACTAGAAATTAGTGTGTGCGATATGATGTCGGACAAACTGGTTCAAGCGAATAACGAAACGAGAATCTTCTTGTTTAACAAAAGAGTTCTATATTTTCTTCGTGGTTTGGCATATTAAATTATTTTTTTACATGCCACGAGCTTCATCAGGGCGTATTTAAAACTAGCAATAAATACAACAAAAAAACAGTGCACTTATACAAAGAGAGATATAGAATACATGTACACTTAGATAGAACACCAAGGGAGACAGAATATAAAATTATATGCGAAAGAGAGAGAGACAGAATACATATACAGTTAGACGGAAAATTAAGTACATTGTTGATAGATATTAAATTGATTTTAATGGAAATATACCTAATATGGGGCTAATGGATAAATTAATTTGATTATGTATGTGTAAAAGAGTGTTAACTTGATTATTTTGATTATTGACAATAATGTATTGGCATAAAAAGTAGAATAAGAAGGGTTTACGTAGATTTTTAAAAATATCTAAATGTTTGAATATTCTACCAAATCTGCTTCATGTTAGGGAAGGAGATAATGGTTGGTGGAGAAATAAGTTTCCGGAGTGGAAATCTTGCACCGGTAGAATTAACGTTGGCCGTCGTTCGTCCCAACGGAGTGACGACGGTAGAAGAGTGGCGGGCAAGAAATGAGGGAGAAAGATTAAATATTGAGTATAAGGCTATGGAGGTCTACCGCCTCCACAATCATCATAACCGTCGATGACCCCTGAATACACCTTTCACATACCTGGGCGTAAAACAAATCTACTAACAGCCTCAAAAACACGTCCGGTACCGACGATAACATGTGCCAAGAAAACACGCCCGCAGCCACTTCTCTTTGCTGCTGTAAACTTTTTATTGCATATTTTTAAACTGTAATTGTGAGGTATAGAATCAAAATCAGATATAAATAAGATAGAAATACAAATAAAAAGAAAATTAATGCCTATAAGACTAGCCTATTGAAATTAGAAAAATATTGCTGAATTTCAAATAAAAACGTGTTTAAAATTTGCTTCTTACTTAATCGCAGATATGACCAAAAGATAATTAATTCAAACCCAGACAAATATATTTTCAGCCAATAAGATTTATTTCAGCCAATAAGAGTATTTGGTCGTATGACCCGTGTTTACTGGTCATGTCAATATGTAAAATGGTTTTTTTTTGCATTTTACTGGAAAACAGGTAAAGTGGACATGTCTGTTTATGATTCTGGAAGTTATAACTGTGCTCAATTGTGTCAATCGCAAGTAGTTTATCTTCGTCAACACGCTCTGGCCACAATATATATCCGCGATCATTATCAAACAAACATGTGAATGATGGGTAGTTATCTGGGCACTCATTATCACACCACAGTAAATCATTTTGATTCAATTGCTGTACACCCTCACCAACTTTAAACATCAATCCACGCAAAGCAAATATCCCATTTTTAATACAACATAATTGGTGACCTCGCCGATCCAGATCCCGTTTTTATTTTATAACGTCGTCGTAAGCCCCAAGAGGCCTAGGTAAATTCAGTCGTGGAGAGACACAGGTTTACGATGACGAAGTGACACTATTCATTTTGTCACACTATGCTTTGCAAATATTCAGAACAAATAATAAAATAATTCTAGAGATAATTCCAGTAAGACATCTTACAATATCCATTATTAATTTGCCCATACACCGAGAGACATTAAAGACACGAATTATTCGCCAGAACAACACTGACTTTTCCGCACTATCTGATGTAACGAAACAACCGTCGAATTAACAAGGTAATAATATAGAATACTGAATGTTAACGGCTGTGCAGCCTGGGCAGGATAATTCAGAGATGAAGATATCAAATGTCAGGACGTTGGGCAGGAGAAAGAATCACCAAGAACGATGGATAAGGCTAGAAAATAAGCAACAATTTATTAGTTTACTAAAGGTATTTACTGATAATTCAGCTAATTTTTTTCAGTTGGCGCCAGGAGAATGAGTCAATATACCTAATGAAAATTCATGAAAAAACTTGTAGTTCCTATATTACTTAAACATAAGAACATCATAGTTGAAGAACCTAAGGCAATGGCAAAGTGATGATAGCCAACGTCCGTTAAACGGATAAGGCATGAGAAGAAGAAGAAAAATAAGAAAAAATCAAATTACAGTGGAACCCCGATTTTATAATATATGCCCGGAATTTACGTTTTCCCTCAATTAGCGTGTTATTTCTGTAGTCCCGTGTCATTTAAGTACATTAAAAACCCTATTTTAAGATTGTTTTTCCCACGATTTACGTTTAAAATTTATTGAAATTTGCCATAGAGTCAAGTGCGTTAGACGGTTGATTGTCCTTTATACGCATTTTTCATCATCATGCTTACATATTGAAAGAACTATTTGCAGCAAAAAACATTGTTTGATTATTTCAATAAAAAATAAGTTTAAACTTTTTTATAATACCACCAATTTACTTACTTTTTTGTTGGTCCTTTCAAAAAGTTATAATTCTACTGCATATCTAAATGTACCCGTAGGCAATACGGTTTAAAATATTACAAAATTTAATGCGTCCTTCGAACTCGAGGCGATATAGTGACTAATCTATGTTAGTACGCCCACAATTATACTTAAGTATGCACACGCCGGTAAAACTAATTAATGCTTATTCAAATATCATTTATATTATCAGACAATTCACACGGATTAACACGTCCAGCTGGCTGTGAGGGTGAGCCATCATGGCTGAAGTACCTGAGGCAATGATTAGGCCAGTCTGCTATAGAGCTGGACCGCAGTCAACAAAGTGAAGATAGCTAACATGATAGCCAACCTCCGCTGAACAAATACTCCATGAGAAGAAAAACCACACTACTATACTAGTACCGGACACCGACCTTTTGTTAATTAAACTAATATATTTTCGTAGTATGAAACAACGAAATTTATTATACGTCAACTGGTTTAGCTTATCATGCTTCATCAGGACATATTTGAAAGTAATCATAAATACAAAAAGAGTGCACTTATATATACATAAAGAGGGAGATGGAATATAAAATTATATGCGAAAGGGAGAGACAGTATGCATATATAGTTAAATAGAACATGAAGGGAGATAGAATATAAAATTATATGCGAAAGACTTTAACATTTAAACTTAAATTATTTTAATTTTCCATCCCTTAATGTTCCTTCTATCTGTATCTGTACACAATGTAACGTTCACCATTCCACCCAATCAACCAACACATCTATCAAATTTTTGGAAGTTGTATATATGTTATCATGTAGAAACTTCGAGCATTAACTAAACACTTCGAGCATTAACTAAAACTTCACTGTCGTCATCTATGGTCTGAAATTTGATATTCATTCTTCTGAAACAGCATAGATGTCACTAATGAGAAACGTATTTTTCAGAAATATGAAAGCTGTATTCTTTGTCTGTATATATGTCGAATGATTAACATATTATCCCAGAACACGCCCGAACAGTCAATTTAATGTTTCTTATTTTTATTTATTTATTGTTGAAATAGAGATGGCCTGGAGAAGTTAGAGGGAGTGCGGTCATACTAATAGGGGAAAAAAGGGAGAGGTCGATTTACAACAAGGTGGATAGACCGAGTTAGAAAAATGACCTCCTCTTTTTCTAGTGCTCGTACACTTGATGAAAGTTTGGGATCATTATTTTATTTGCAGCAGTTCGAAATGGTATAATTGTGAACAACCCAAGCCATCGCATCTTCCAGGACTTCTGTCTTGAGTGATGAAATGCAAATCACATCCAAATTTTTGGAGACACGAAGAGTGGGGGCGAGCAGTTATACAGGCAAAGCATTCGTGATCTGTCAAGATGCTCGGAAATGAGAGAACTTAGAAAACTATAAATTATAAATACTAATTAAATCTATTAATTAGAAACATATACTTATAAAATCAATTTTATCGAAAAATATTGTTGCCCCACCGGGATTCGAACCTAGATCTATTTCCACACCGGAGAAGGTAATGTCGTAAAAAATAATGTCGTTGTAGCATAGTTGGATAAATGCACCTTCCCCGGTTTGGAAAGAGATCCAGGTAAGAATCCCGGTGGCGCAACAACAATATTTTTCGATAAAACTGATTTTTCTAATTAATACATTTAATTAGTATTTAGTAATAAGTTCTCGTTTCACATAAGACGTTGATCGTTTAATGTAATACAATATTAGTTGTCATTTACATTGACACGAATGGGTCGCACAGAGATTGTCAGTATTCCGAGGAGTTTATTCAAAGAAATTGTCCAGTTTCCAATACGATCGTAAATCATAGATTGTGTGACTTAAGTATAACAAATTACCGCCGCCATTTCCGCGACAGTCTCTCAATTATTTGCTGCCGTAAAGCATACGACGAGTTGCACTCGCGCGCCAATCTGGGCATGCCATCTGACGCCCGCTGGATAGTGGATAGTGGATAGGAATAAAACACGAAACTTAATTGTATCAAACGTCAGTTGGAATAAACATGTCAGGAAGTCCGCACTGGACGGGCGAACAGTAAAGTAAATACCGGAGAAAACCACAGATAAAAAGAAAAGTCGCGGGGGGTACCTGCTTACGTCTCATTCAAATGGCGTTGCGACACGGCTGTACATTATTATTCAGCGTAATAATGCATGTCCACGGATTTGTTTACGATCATGTCTCGGTTTTATTGCACAGTGGCACGAATAAATGTATAGAGCCCCCTTCTCCGCAGCTCCGGACTATAATAGTATCAATAAAACTGGTTATATTTCTAAATGACGGCTCTTTAATAACGCTTGGATTTATTTAATAAAACTAAATTGATAATTGTTGATGCGGCACCTTAAAAGGTAACTGTGAGGTCGGGGAGAACTACGTGTACCTTGGTTCTCCAATATCAAACACTGGAGGATGCGAGTCGAAGTTAAAAGGAGTACCCATCAGCGATGGACAAACTAAAGAAGATTTGGCTAGACAGACGCCTCACCAGGTCGCAGGTCACACGCTGGGCTGTACAATCTTTGTATATTAGTCTGAAATGTGGACAACGAGAGGGCAGGAAGATATATGCATTCGAGAAGTGGTACTGGTGACGCGCCCAAGGGCAGCTCTCAGAACAATAACTATATTTTACAAGAAATTAATGTTGAACAATGTCTATCATAGACAATACAAATATGGCATCCTGCAGATCTTGGGACTGCCAACAGAGAAGTGCCTATTGCCTTTTTTACTCTGTCGGTCCAACGTGTGGGGGATCTTCCTCTTCCTCTTGCTTTTCATTCTTCGAGCTATCTCCCTTCTCGCAAGATGTCTAAAACATTAAATGATTCGTCTCAGGCAAATGGTTACAGAGACATTACAGAGTATACGTAACATGCGCCTCCAGCACCACATCTCAGATACGTATAGACTAGATGGACGGATCTGGTGAAGCCATCAGAAATGCTGCAGATCAGAGCAGATGGCGCTATACATGTAGTTTTGGATGTAGTGTCGTCATTACCATAGCGACAACGACTAATCTGCCATGATCACAACGAAAGAGGACGAAGGAAAAAGGAAAATGATTAAATTACTAATCGGCAGTGGCGTGCAGTAGGTATAGATTTAGATTATGCTGTTACCATGATATTATATAATATTTAACCAACATATTTTGGCAAAGTGAATCTTGAACACAAAATAACAACTGAAATAAAAAATAAAAATGAAAACAAGTTAAGGAAGGTAGAAAAATTTTCGAACTAATAAATGAGGAAGTAAATGCTTCAATTAGCTCTAAGCCAAGTTCAAAACCTTTCAAATGTCATTCTGTTAAGAAACAACATAAGTAAGGACTTCGTACAAAATGGATCAGCTGATCCATTTCTGACTTTGCTGAGTGGAATTTTCAATTCAGTAGGTAGCAATTGTATAGCTTGAATAGAACATTAGATTAAAATAGTGGTTAGCAATTGTAGTAGCAAAAAATGAAGAATAACCCAGTAGAGGACTACAGCGCTCCGGTGGCGTCACATGGTAGCATCCAGAACGGCGCAACTAATGATTCTACTGATACACGATGGATGCTAGCATAATTATAACATAACGTATGGATTGTTTAATTTATATTTGTTTCCCAGAATTTTTGATAATGGACAGTTTTTTGCTTGTACGCAGTGCACGTCCCTGCTAATCGGTGTAAGTTTGAATTAAGGTCGTTAGCAATTGTGGTAACTTTAGGAGTATTACCATATACCTCAGGTGTTCTATCCGTTGATTATCCGTTAATCCCGATTTCTTGTAAGAGAAACTCTGTATGTTCAGGTGACAATATTCAGTTTATTACAACAACGTATTTAGAGTAATTATTAATTACACACTTCAGCGATAGACTAGTTACTCAGGAGGATCCGTGATGGAAGAGCCCCGTTCCCCCAGAGACGGCTTCTCATAATGATTTACCCCCACCACTCATTTACTCATTCTCATAACACACACACACACACACATACATACAAGTTGACAGTTTTCCCAGTAATGTATTAAAGTAACATTAAAAGAAGAGGAGAAAATATGTAGTATGGTAATAGGAGAATTGAGAATAAAATATGAAAACAAAGATAAAACGCAAACAGCTATATAAAATATCAGAAGAATGATTGAAAGAAGCATGAAAAATGATTGGAACAATGTTGAGCATACCGAGTTTATTAGAGGTCAACGAAGACATCAAAGGCATCAACCAATACCCAAAAGAGGAAAAGGCAAAAATAAACATCCAAGGAAATATAAATCACAATTCGAAAGGTCACTTCGGTCAATTCAGTCCTCAGCGTAAAAGGGGAACTGTATACACAAAACAAGCAAAACAAAAATAAACGATCCGCGTGTGTTTTAGGTTGTTTGCAAAATAATACATCAGCAAACCCGAAGTACGCCACAGGGAAGGCAGTATGTGCTCGATACTTCTCTCGGTTCGAACGGCAGAGTCGCCGCTGCCGAGCAATATTTCCCCCCCGGATTGTTTATGTAGGCACCTACCCGCAATGATTGTACGGCTGGCTAGGAAAGATTAGATCTGCGCAGCCGGTCGCGACAGGTGGGTGTCCGACGTGGCGCCGAAAGCGCGGGAAATGTGACAGGTTAAAAATCAACATTGTTTGATGGCATTTTTTTTCATCGCCTATCGTGAAGTTTTGAAAATTGGCGCCGGAACATGCTGGAGAAATTACTATACATATTTAAATAACATTTTTTTCTTCTCTTTGACGATACTTTAACAACTATTGGCAATGCCCCCTCACTAGGATGATCATGTGTAGAGGTGGTCGATTGTTTAAAAGATATTCAAGTGCTTATTTTTGATGACTTCATTGATTTTCAGTTTTATTCAAATTTTATTAACGAGAACACATTCGTATTGCGAAGTTGTAATTATTCAGAACAGACGGTCTGTGATATTTTAAATACTAAATTAATGTATTAATTATAAATATATACATTTAAAATCAATTTTGTCGAAAAATATTGTTTTAGCGTCACCGGGATTCGAACCTGGATCTTCATTTCCAATCCGGGGAAGTGCACTACCTTTGTGCTATAATGCCAGTATTTTTCTTGACAAATTTTCGAACCTATATGTTACATTTTTTCAAATTAATACACCTGTCGTTCCATTATTTGAAAGCCATCTACATTATTTTTACAGAATCTCAAATACCTTTGAGTAAACCGACTTGCATACGCCAGAATTATCAATTCATTTTTATTAAATTTTGGACACGTTGATACAACATATATAATGGAACGACAGGTGTATTAATTTGAAAAAATGTAACATATAGGTTCGAAAATTTGTCAAGAAAAATACTGGCGTTATAGCACAAAGGTAGTGCACTTCCCCGGATTGGAAATGAAGATCCAGGTTCGAATCCCGGTGACGCTAAAACAATATTTTTCGACAAAATTGATTTTATATGTATATATTTATAATTAATACATTAATTTAGTATTTAAAATGTTCCATTATTTGATAATTCTGGCGTCTGCTGTCGGTAGAAAGCTTTCAGAGAGAGAGAGAAAGAGATATTAATAATTTGACAGCGTAGTGGAACATGTCTTTTGTTCAAAACCCACCGCGGGTTATCTGAGTTGAATATGTGAAGCAGTATAAACCAAAAAGGTCTTTTCATTTAGGAGGATTATAAATCAATTAGTCTAATAGTCTAATTATTTGGAAAAATTAAATAGTATCAAAAAAATCGTGTTTGATTTATTGTGTTGATTAACAATGGAGTTCTATAAAATGAATGAATAATTAAAAATCAAAAAAAATTATTAATATTGTTTTTGCTGTCAATGCTTCTATCAATTGTTTCCAATCTTCAGTTCAATCAATTCTGTCAATTGTTTATATTTAAAATTATATTTTGTTTTCATTGTCCTTTCATTTTATATGATCTTCCTTGGATCAGGTATAATCTAAGTAAAAAAATTATGTTTACGAAAATAGATAATAATAAGAAAGATATGTCGGATACCACATGGTAACCCTGCCTAGGTGAGAGTTGTTGCGAGGCACCGCGGCATTGTATATACCATGCCTGTAAGGTAATAGACGGCGGAAATGCTTAGGGAAGATAAAATCATATTTATTTAGATGCTATTTCATAGCGAGTGGATCAGATTGTAAAATAATTACAACCGTAATTGAATTATAATTATAATCTATCATTCCCCGAGCCGACGCCCCGAGACTGGTTCGACCTGGTAGAAAACAGTTTATAAAAAAAATTGCACATTTCAATTCTGCATTCAATTATAATCAACTATCTACAAACTGTGATACATTGTTTCTTTTAGATGTTGGATTGGATATGTTTACGAGCTGCACTTTACAAGCCCAACTAAAACAATGAGACAGGTCCAGATCTGCGCAGATGCGGATCAAATCTGTGTTTATTGTTTTTGCAGACAATAGAAAATAATTTACACTTGTAGCGTTTCTGAGCGGGTAGGCACCATAGTCAACATCAAGGATTTCTACAATAACGAAACAAAAAATATATAAAATTATTAGAACTCATTCTTATTGTGAAGTTGAAATTATTCAGAACAGATGGTCTGTGATATTTTAAATATTAATTAAATGTATTAATTAGAAAGATACACATATAAAATAAATTTTATCGAAAAATATTGTTGTTGCGCCACCGGGATCTCTTTTCAAACCGGGGAATGTGCTTTATCCAACTATGCTACGGCGACGATAATTTTAGCGACAAATTTTCGAAGCTACATGTTACCTTTTTGATATTAATACATTTAATCGTTCCATTATTTGAAAGAGACATCTACCTTATTTTTACGGAATCTCAAATACTTTTGAGTAATCTGATAGCAGACGCCAGAATTATCAATTCATTTGTATTAAGTTTTGGACACATTGACACAACTTTATTATTAGGAGAACACATTCTTATTGTGAAGTTGTAATTATTCAGAACATAGATATATAAAGTTGTGTAATAAAATATTATCTTAATTTTTTAGATTTAATTGTTGGTGTACCTGGCGTTAAAGAGGTAGAAAACGTTAAGTTCAAAAAACATAAGAAACATCTTACGTAGCATTTATTAGCATTAGTGCAACACGATTTTGTTTTTACAATTAACTAAACTCTGTACTGCACCTACCGTCGCTTACATCTGATGAAGAGAGAGAGATTACATCCCTCGTAAGTATAATATAAAATAATCCAAGGTTAATTAAAAAAAATATATTCTATACTCAGATATTCTGACCCTATTACTAGACAAGAAAACTTCTTCTTTAGCGGCTTAATACAGCTCGTTTATGACCGCATGACTGAGAGTAAAACGGAGATAGAAAAGTGTTCGTATATTTTTGTTTAAAAGGTTTCTTGATAATTTTGTTATATAGAATTCATCAATGTCACATAACAAATTTAAAAAAAAGAAAAAGTTCACCGTTTGATATTGAGTAAAATACATATTATTTGTTTCCTTTGAACACCCACAAAGGCTCGGGCGTAAATCAACGCCTCCAGCCTGTTATGTTATCAATAAACATAGCAAAATATCAATAGGCAGGTAGGTACCTACCTACCTACCTGATCGACACGGAGCGCCCACTCACCGTCGCGTGTTATCTGTCGCAATACTACTTATGTCAAAAAAAACATTGTTTACTTTTTACAATAACACGCGCGGTCTTGTGTATGTCGGGACTGGGAAAGGTGACGCACAATGTAACATAGTTGTCACACTAGGCGAAGGCCCGTCAATAATTACTGAAAAAAAAAACATATTTTTTATCCTTGTAAAACTAGGAAAAAAACGTCCGGAGAGCAATACTTTTTTATTTCCAGTCAAGGGACAAAATGCGATGCGATACGATTACAGAAATATTTTATTCGATATGTGCGTGCAGGTGGCCGTTATTAAAAGTGTGACCGACGTACAGACGGCGAGAATTATTTCAATACTAATAATCAAGTGACTGATTGCTGACCGTATTCCGGCATCTTTCAAATTGTACATTATATACCTATGGCCAGTGTCGGGAGGAAGTTTATTATATCTAGGTTCAATATTAGCTAAGTTAGGAGTTTTTTTTTAATTTTTGAACGGCCGACATTTTGAAACATGATGGAAGATCAGGCTGGCTAACGAACTTAACTTTTCCAAGAAATTTAATCATTTTTGATGATCGAAGGTAATGAACGCGTCAGGATGAAAGGATTTCTATGCAAATATATCTCAAAATATATACAGAGTGTAACAGACCTAGTTTATAATAAATTACGAGTCACCAAATCTCACCATAGCATGCATTTGTGGTGTCACGTGTGGATTATTGTAATAGCATCTATGTATGCTGGCCAATCAATGTTAAAACTGGATAGATTACAATTCATTATAAATTCTCTCATATAAGATCCCCTTTTCATCAGCTCCATTGGCTCCATCAGCTCCGATACCCTTGAATTGTTGAATTTAAATAGCGCTGATTGATGTACAAGGCGACACACAACATGGCGCCTCTGTATCTTCAAGAACTTTGTATTCCAGACAATTTGAATGGTAGACGTCAAACTCTCAGATCAGTCTCTACTTCAGCTGTAGGAAGGGTTATAGAACCGACCAACCGTTGTCAGAAGTCTAAATTTAGTGATCGGGCATTTGCGGTGGCAGACCCAAAAGCGTGCAACTCTTTGCCCTCCGTTACATAAGAAACAGTGCATTAGAGACTATATTTAAGAAGAAACTAAAAACGCACCTTTTCAAAAAGTCATTTCCGTAAGTGAAAATAATGATTTTTAATTTTAAAAACAAAAACAATTGCAGAACTATAAACAGTTGATGTGTAAAGCGCCCTTGAGGTGAAAGTTTTTATGAAAATGGCGCTATACAAATTATCCAACGCTATTATTATTATTATTATTATTATAGCATCACATCTCAAAGGCATCAATCCGTCGTCTCTCTCTTGCATCCAGAGTCTACGATTCCACATTATACGGAAATTTTGAATGCACCAGAATGACAGACAGAATGCAGGAAAAACAGACAAGAGCCTAGAATAATGAGAAAACGTAGTACAAGGGGTCACTTAAATCAGTAATTGTTTCAATATCGTAAATCTGAATTCCGAACTACATTCGGTCAGGGCATATTTGACAGCTCTTTGCGCGGGAAAAATCCGACGCGGAGCTGTGTACCGCGATATCTATGGCGTCCAGAGAGTAATTTGTGGCTTTGTGATACAATAAATCGACGTGGGCAGCGCCGTCGGAGGCGCCTTCCCACGTCTGACATTTCTAAAATCACTGCATCAGTAACGGGCCGAGTCATGCAACGTTTCTACGCGTTAGATTCTATAATCCCGGAGAAAAATGACCCTTAATCGATGCGTGTAGTACCACAATTTGTAAGAGCAAATTATCACCGCTCCGATCTGGCTTTATTGTGTGTTAATTCACTCGGTGTTACAGTGCATTTACATTTGTGGTGTATTTACGAGGTGTGCATTACCTTCCAGCAAAAGGTGAAATTGATAAATGAAAATGTTTTAAATGAGGGTAAAAGCTAAAGTATATCCTCGAAGCGAAATACAACAATATCTAAAAATGGGCAACACTGAACTAGATAAATAAAAGATGGAATCGTTCACATTGAGCAAGCTCGTGATCTCAACATTAGATAACGAATGCGAATGGTCAGATGTTATTTTATGGATTGGAAGCGTGAATATTTACAGAAGAAGTCAAAATAAGAACACATTCTAATTGTGAAGTTGAAATAAAGTAGATGGCTTTCAAATAATGGAACGATAGATCTATTAATTTGAAAAGTGTAACATACAGGTTCGAAAATTTGTCGTCAATCTATCGTGTTGGTATAGAAAAATCGGATAATGCACGTTCCCCGGATTGGAAGAGATCCAGGTTCGTATCCCGGTAGCGACAATAATATTTTTGGATAAAATTGATTTTACATATATATCTTTCTAATTAATACATTTGATTCGTATTTAGAAGATGGCATAGTTCGGATGAATAAAGAAATTAAAGTATTCAAAATAGTTAAATTTGAATACTTCAAGATTTTGCACCTCATAATGCATGGAAAGTTTTGTGGAAGTCGGAGCCTTGGAGGAAGTAAAAAATCATGGCTGAAGAACTTAAGGCAAAGGTTTGGCCAGTCTACAACAACAAAGTGATGATGGCCAACGTCCATTAAACACTGATTTTTCTCCGGAGATGCATATTGTACGACTATCGATATATTGAGGTGTTTAATTAACTCTGCAACAATAACTGTACCATTTTTATACCAGTTGCAAAAGGCGCACATCAAGGAGATGGAGGTCGTCTTTTGTTTACATATTTACATATTGTTACTATGTACGTTAATTTAAATAAATAACTATGCAGTGAAAAGACAGTGAAAGGCATTTTGCAATACTGCACTACAACATGGCATAGTTGCCTTTTAGAGTAAAAATGCCAACTTAGCGGCGAATGAGTAGGACCGATATGGGAGCTCATAAAATGATCCTGGAAAAGCGGAGAGTAGCCATTCACCGATGATGACTATGATGATAGAGAATTAAGAAAAAAAAACAAACATCAGATATCTCATAGAGACAAAGCTATATTAATGGAAAATATATGGAAGTATGGGATAATTACAGAGTTTATGACCTGTCTTCACCAATTCTCACCCTTCAATCTACATATTTCTCAAATATTTAAAAGTTGTATATATGTTAGTATATGGACCGAATTTGTTAATTCATTCAACAGCATATATGTCATCGCACGAGAATCTGATTTAATAAAAAAATATTTTAAAGCAATATTCTTTAATATTGTTTTGTCCATAGAGAGGGATAGTGTAGTGGTACGCGAAGCGAGTCTACATACTAACATATATACAACTTTCAAAAATTTGATAAATATGCAGATTGAGGGGTGAGAATTGGTGAACGTTATATATATATAAAGTGATCACTTAAGCCAGCCGAAGACAGATGATAAGCCCTGTAATTACCCCATACTTCCATATATTTCTCAAAAAATATAATAAAAAATAGCTTTGTCCTCTATGAGATATCTGATATTTGTTTAATAACAGTGCCTCTGTAGGTAAAAATCCAGTCACTGTGTGTTCTTGGACATATTCAAATATTGCTAATTAGGAAAAGAGTCGTTATATTGTAATTCCGCGTCTCGATATTACAAATAATGCGAGGTCTTTAACTTTTTAGCAAAAAATATACATAAACGCGAACCATCTTGTTACGAGATAAACGACTTTTAAGACACTTCCGATCGATGGCTTGTCAGGCCAAATTACACGGCCCGCGAGACGGAAACGGATTTTAATGACAGAATTAAAAGACAAGTTATAGGATATCGTGTGCCCGTCCAGGTAGGTACTTTCACATATTTAAGAGTCTCAAATTTAAGAGGCGGATAATTTTGGCATTTTCAAAACGAGAGTTTAATGAGAATCTGTAAAAGTATCCACGGTGCATAAAATACATTATATTATATAATAAACAATCTTGTTATGTAACCATCAGGGAAGATTTTGAATTTGAAGTAATTACGCTTAATGTGTTTTAAGTATACAAATAACCAATTCACGGAGATGTATTGAAACAAATAGACTTTCAATTCTTTTTCGTTTGGATGTTAGATCTACGATTTACGATCTGATCTCTGAAGGGCTGTGTTATTAATTGCGGATATATTTCTCCCATTAAATAATATAGAAGTTAATTTAAATCCGGGTTCTGTACCGGGTAAATAAAGCAATATATTAGATGATATGAAATAATCGTTTCAATGCACATCCGCTTACAGAAGGCAAAAATAATAAGATTAGACAAAACTATTAAAATAATGGTTCCAACTCATAACTCTCCTCAAATCAAGAATGGTTAAGGTTGACTAACTAAAAGATAGGGATGTGGCTTAAGAGTTAGGGTACATACATAACAATCTAATGAATTAATTAGTAGTCATGATTGTGTGTAAACATCGTGTTTTTGGACAGTTCACATTAAAGGAAGGCTTGAAATTTAATAACGCTTATTTTTGACATTACTTAGCGTCGTAGGTACATTCTGTAAGTAGCTACTGGAGGTGTATTCTTTTTTAATTAAAATTTTAGGTAGGTATCATGGCGATACTGAAAAGAGTGTTAGTGTTGCGCGGTTTTTCGAACGTGCGAATTTCTAAAGTGTCAAAACGCAAGTTTGACACATTTTTATGTGTACTGAATGAAATGTATAGTCACCGTGGTAATGAGTATGACGTATTTGCTCGATCACTCATTCAAGATTACTCGAGGAATGAACGATTTGAAATTGAAATATTCCGGCGAATGTATGTATATTGGATGTATCTCTGAATCGATTGTTAAAGGGGGGAGGGATAAGGCCTGAGCCCTCTTGTCTCCGACATATGAAGTAACAACAATGGGGTAAGATTTTTTGGGGACCCTATTGCGGGGAATATGGTGAAATTGTTTTTTTTTTTAACTTTGTGTATAATTGCTTTTGCATGAGTAAAGTTTATTCAAAAAAAATTTTTTTTTATATTTAGTTAATTATTTTTTTGTTTGATTTTGTATTTTAAACAATTTTTTGGTTATTGAAGTTATTTAATCTTTTTATATGTAAATTATGTTCAATAGGGTCAAGAACAGGGTAAAGAAGTGAAATGGGTCGAGGATCGGATGAGGGATCATATAGGCCGAGGGAGTTTATGGAGGGGTTTGGGATGGAAATTAATTTAGAATAAAATTTAGAAGATAAATCGTGTATGTGTCTTTTGTGTCTCTGTGAATATTGGTGTATGAAAACAATAAATTATTATATTTATTTCTGAACATTTACATTACAGCACGTGGGTACCTATGTACCGCACGCTTCGAGTTATTTAAATTATTTGAGGGTGGTTTTCAGCTTATCAAAAGTATACATTATTAGGTACCGAACCACTAAAATATTTTTTATGTCGTAAGTATTAATTATTCTACTCCGGCGTCAAGTTTGTTTAACACTTTTGTTTAATTTGTCGGAATTTATTTATTAGACTTAATTGACACACATGTTTTTGTTGTATCAGAAGTGAATATATTATAATATAACACGACAAACTTAACAGTAGACTCCACAGCATTGTCCTGGCTACTTTGCTAGGCTACTGTCTGTGTTAAAGTAGCCAGTTTATGATGTGCGAAGAATTCTAGAAGGAATCTCTGCCTGCAATGAGAACCAAAACATCAGCTAGGCACAAAGCTCAGAAAACACTGTGCAGAAGAAAACACCAGAAAAATTTCTTACAAAAATATTCAAGATCTCGAGAAGATCATAATTGTAAGGATGTGTCAGTGTATTATATTGCCGATATAATATCGAGCACGGTCATTTATTATAATGGTAAAGTAAGCTCATAGGTGGTCAGTTCAAAAGTGGTTCCGATACTCGACATGCTGACGGAATGGCCTGACCGGAATACGTAATGAAGTCGCAGTGACAGGTTCACGCGATAAAATGAAGGAACTATTATACAATGGAGGCACTAGAATGAGGTAGCTAAAAGCTTAACATCAAAGGGTTTGTAATACCATCAACATAAGTATGGCTATATATATGGTAAATTAATATCGTGCTTGTTGAAATAACAACGTTTTAGGGGTCATTAGTACTCATAGTTTATTCTGATATATTTACATTGTTATTGAATTATTTAATAAAGCTATTCGGTACTGAGAACACATTCTTATTGTGAAGATGTAATTATTCAGAATAGACGGTTTGTGATATTTTAAATATTCATTAAATATATTAATTAGAAAGATGTACATATAAAATCAATTTTATAGAAAAATATTGTTGTTGCGCCACCGGGATTCGAACCTGGATCGCTTTCCAAACCGGGGAAGATGCATTATCCAACTAAGCTAATTTAATAAAAATGAATTGATAATTCTGGCGTCTGCCATCAGACTACTCAAAGGTATTCGAGATTTCGTAAAAATAAGGTAGATGGCTCTTTCAAATAATGGAACGATTACATGTATTAATATCAAATAGGTTCGAAAATTTGTCGCTATAGCATAGTTGGATAATGCACCTTCCTCAGTTTGGAAAGAGATCCAGGTTCGAATCCCAGTGGCGCAACAATAATATTTTTAGATAAAATTGATTTTATATGTATATCTTTCTAATTAATATATTTAATTCATACTATAGAAGTGTAGATATCTATCGACTCCACACAATGAGGGCGGACCCACTGCTCATCCAAGATCGATACAAAAACTCAAGGCTCATATCTTGGTCCTGCTCATTCTCCGCCTGGTTGACATTTTTTAATGCTACTAGGCAGATACTACATACAAAATTAGCCCTCATTGTCCCCGGCTGACTCACTTTATTAGTATATAAGATATTTACAATACATTTAAATAAATAACAAAACATATTTATGTATAAAAGTAATAATATAAATAATACAAGTAAAATATAATAGAATAGTTGAGAGCGTGATTAGAAGAGGCACTCCCTTCTGGGAAACGAAACAACACAAAAAATACATAGGAGACTTAATCTCCACGCACCACTGCCGGCAGATTTAACCCACAGCTATCGTTACCGATGACGACCCCTTAATGCACCAGTGCATAAAAAACAGAGTTCCTAATAGGCGAAAAAACACGTCCAGTACCGACGTCACCATACGCCAATAAAATGCACCCACACTCAATGAAGCCACTCTACCCGCCGTTGTCTTCCCGACAGTATGTTCCGAGAACAACCTTGCACGTATCTTTATTGGACGTTCAAATTTCATCCGCAATTCTGTATAACTGTGCTCAATAAACTTCTGTCAACTGGATGTAGTCTTACTCGTCTCCAACCTGCTCTAGTCTGGCCACACACTCCGCAATCATAATCAAACGAATATGTGAGTGAATCGGTGGTTACTGGGGCACAGATTCTCTCACATATCTTTCCGTTTCAATTACTCTTTCTAACCGCATACTCCATAATACCATAGAGGTATCTCACTTAATTTATCTTGATGCGATGTCAGATCATTGATGAATTTTCTGAAAAGACAGAGACTTTCACGGGTACTTTTAGTAAGCACCACTGCCTGCTAATCAAAATAGTTGAAGACGTGAGGACGGCGTTTGAACCTGATTCACATCAAAGTAAACCGCGGTCGTTGAGTAAAAAGCGAATGATGAGAGGTACCACACTGCATAGGAAAGGATATTCTTGCAGTTGCAAGGGTGCAAGAGAGGTGTACGTCTACACTGCCTACAAGGGGTGAGGGGCTTATTAATATTCAAAGAGGTGCCTTGCGTCCATTTCAATATTGAGGGGTGAAAAGCTTGCAGAGGCGAAACATAAATGTTTAAAGCTTTATGCAAAATCGTCGCAAAGTATTGCAAAAGCGACAGTGAACTCGCTTTCGCTACAGTAATTGTATTGTCTTAGACTATAGACAACGCAGATGTAATCAAATTAAATTATGTAAGTATATTAAAAATACAAGAACTGCGAATAAATTATAATGCAATAAGTTCATTTTGAATATGGCGAAAGTTCGTGCTTAGCATCCTTATTCATAATTAGCCTCTGTATCTCCATTGCCGGATTCAGGCCTCCTCCAAGGGTTACTAAATCTCTCTTTCTTCAACCCTTTTCGTTCATCTGTCGTCACTCCATGGAGCTTGAAGACGGCCAATACTTATTCTACCATCGCGACCTTCTTTCCCAACTACCGATCATCTGTTCGGCAGATGTGTCCAGCATTTCATTAGAAAGAAGACGGTCTTCTACAAGATGGATATATCGAACAGTGGAGTTAATAGGGTCTTCTTTAAACGCTGCAATCAACATGGCTAAAAACTGGGAGGAATGGACATACATAGATCAGGGTATCACGATGCTCAGCGTTCAACACGCGATAATGAAGAAATAGATTAATAATAACTGGTGGGTTTTCAAGGTACAATACAACAGTATCAATCAATTATTCGGGATAAATAAAATGTATTTGAGAAAAATTTAGAATTTTGAATATTTTAAAAAATATTCAAAAAGATCCAACTGGAATAAACAAACGACTCGCTAAAAAAGTAACATCATATACAGGTGTAACAGACCAAGTCCACAATATTTTAAGGGTGGATACCTGACTATATTGCGAGTTGAAAATGTTCAAGGGATATATGAAAATTCTGCACTGTTACGAAAAATATTATTGTTTGAATTTTTTACAAAATCGTGTTAAGCTTGAAATGCTTGTGAAATTGTTCCAATTATTAATTTATACCTTTGCTTCAGGCCCTAAATCATCTAACAAAAAATGGTCTAGTCGCTCAAAATTCGATGATTTTTGTATAGAATATATAATTTGGAATCAGTAAAGTATTTCAACTAATAGGAATAATCGAATTATTACAATTTTTTTAAAAATGGTTATATCTCTGACATGGTTGAGATCCGGCACATATCCTTTGAACATTTTCGACTCGTAATTAAGTCAGGTATACACCCATTAAGTATTGTGGACTAGGTCTGTTACACCTTATATAGTGATCAAATGTGACGAGTTCAAATCAAAATTCAAATGTGTTAATTTCTAAGTAATCAACTCGATATACTTCCGTTCCGAGTCAAAAATATAGAGAATAGTAAACTATTCGTTTTTGGCGTATTTGTTTACGAAGATTTAAAAAAAAATACTAATACGAACATATTGAACAACTTACAGTAACATGATCAGATGGTGTTTGTGAAAGCCAATCATTGGTCTAATGAAATGTTTGCATTAATTGAAATAACTGTTTCTGTCCTATAAACAGAAGCCGAGATTATAAGGTGGTTTAATTGAATTACAAAACCAGTTCCACAGTGAATTTTCACTATCAACTGAATAAGTAGTTGTGTGTAAATCGCTTATCTTTATCCCCCTCACCCTGACTGCTTATCGGTGTCCCTCTCTAAGGACATGATTGTCTTTTATTTTAGCACGATAGGTCCTGACCTGGCCGTGGTCACGTGCGAGAGCGTGACCCGAATAGGAAACTGCCCCACCCCCCATCCTCTCCCGCGCTCACCCCGCAGGGACCTAAGACATGAGGACCAATTAAATTGGGATGGCAACAGGTAAAGAGAAAGGAATGGGAAAGAGATAGTTGAACAAAAGTCATAAGGACAAACGTAGGGATGACTTTATCGGGCCACGTGGGAGGTTAAAGGTCTTAAGGGTACAATTGTAGGATTACAATAGTCGTATATTAAATAGCTTTACAAGAAGATAATCGAAAAACAATATCTGATCACCGAAAATAAATATAAATTCAATTTTTGTGTGTCGTGCTTTCTTTGTACGTGAAATTGAAAGGAATCTGATTCGACACATCTGAGTAAATAGTCAATTTTTGAAAAGCGAATCAAAATTTTGCGCAACATGTTATATACATAATAAGAAAAACACTTTGTTTAAAACCACTATTTATTGATATATCAACATGTCTCGATACATATGGTACGTATCTTCTTCGGGAAACAATGTATACTAAAATTAAAAATACAAGAATAGATAAAAACAAAACTGTAAATAACTGTTCGATGATTTTTCGTGAAACTTTGTTGAATTGCATGATTAGAATTTAAAACTTATACATAGTTGCGACAAGGGATGAAAGTTAGATATTCTAGAAAATTTGGAAATATTTAATAATAAAAATAATAATAAATATTCAAATACCGCCCATTACATCCCCTCTCTTATCCATTTTAACTCCACCCCCACATCCACCACCGTTAACTCCAAACACACCATATATTACTGTCTGAAAATGTTTTTAATTTTAGTTGAATTATATTATTGGTAATGGGAAGATGTTCCCGAAAACGTTCTAACGTTTAACACAATAAAATATAGTGGAATAAAACAGTGTTTTAACTTAATTTACAAAAACTATAAAAGTACAAGTGGTGTGGGTTATTAGTTAGGAACTACTGTAAAAACAAATTTAAAAGGTGACTATTTGCAAAAATTATTTATTTGAGATCTTTTGAAAACAAATTATTCTTTTGATATTAACAAGGGTTTAGGAATTTTCCATACAAATACTAGGGGTTTACAGTTAGATAAATTTGAAATTTTAGAAATAAGAAAAAATGTTCATAGCAAAATAAATATTATAAATAGACAAATCCTTTATGCAAAGGATCACCCTTTAAATTTAAATTTAAATTGTTTTCATACTAGTTCTTAATTAGTCACACATCACTTACACTTTTATACTTTTGTTTTATTCTATGCTTGTATTTTTAATTTTAGTATAAATCGTTTCGAATTATCGAATTAACGAATAATTGAATCATCGAAACATGTTGATGTATCAATAAATAGTGGTTTTAAACAAAGTGTTTTTCTTATAATTAATATATTATGCAACGGAAGTTCAAAACATAAAGTATTAATTCAAAGCAATACGATATTGTTATTATCATTAAGTGATTCGGTCCAGTAAAAATCTAGACCAGGCGAAAATTCGGCTCTTAAAAAGGACAGTTTCTGGTGGACGCACCTCATTTTAACACGGAATTTGGTGTTCAATGAGACGTTTGAAATGTAAACCCCAATTGACCAAGAATTAACAAGCCAAAGTTATGAAAGCAGGTATAGGTCATTTCTATTTCATCTCTCAAGCTCGATGAGTCTTGTCGTCCGCGGTGAACGTTGACGGTCGACGGACTTGGTGCAAACTGTCAGCGGAGCGGACATGTTTACACTGTAATAACCGGAAAACTAATTAAGCTATCGGGATCAAATTTCGCACACAAAATCTAAGCACGCATGCGCAGAAGGCAGAGTGTGTTATGGATCATTTTTGACTCGCCCTCGCATATAATAAAGAATTTCACTACAAAACACTATGTTAAAACAATCTTTGAGTTTACCAAAGTTTACCAAGATCACACAGATTTACAAGTATATCGTCACATTCTCTGTTCGTTCGAAATATTTATTTCTCTTTTATTAGAAGCTAATTCCGATCTACAAGATTTAGATACCAAATTGAGATAACAAAACTAAAATATACAGCAACCCAAAATTACTATATTTATCAAGGTATCACATTTTTTGACAATCTCCCCATCACAATTAGAAAAATTACAGTCTAACTGAAACGTAAATTATCTCGTATATACTCCTTCTCTAAACACGAGTCGTACTCTCGTAATGTTAAAAGAAATATATATAATATATTACTGATTATTTTATAAATGTATTGATATTTTATAATATTATAATAAAAGGAAAAAAAAAACGTGAATACAAGCACATACATTATAAAGAGTACAAGACACTCACCGCTTGAAGCATGTATTTAGCAAAAGCGTATCCACTTTAAAGCATAACCAGGGAGAGACAGCCAATACTTAAGACGAGGCATGATGCCCACAGAAGTGAACCCCGGTATGACCTCAACATTTGTTCCTATCATCGGTACAAAACAGGTCTTTAAAACACAATACAATCTCCTGTAAGTAATTCAGGAAAAGTTACTCTTAACACCATACATCCTTGCAAACTTAACCCCGCAAGACCGCGATACGACAAAACTAACAAAGGCAGAATTGATATATTATTTTATTTCAGACCTATAATGCTCTTATGGCTTCGGCAGTTGAAACAGAGATGGCCACAAATGCGTTGGGCTGACGACCTGAAGGGAAGTGTCGGACTTGATATGGGATATATGGGAGCAAAATATCTTATGAAGAAGTAGACTTCTTTGCATGTATTTCTCTCTTCTTTCATAGTTTTGCTTGTACTGAATTATATTGTATATATTGGGTTGTCTAACAAGTTTTATCGGTTTGTTAAATTGTTTATTAGAAAATCAAGATTAGTTGACGCAACCCGAAGTGAATTCAGGAAGGAAAATAATGGCAGACGGATCTGGCCTACCTTGCTCTAAAGTCCTGGGTTGGATGTCGTTTTCACTTCCAGTTGACTCGCACCTCTTTTAGTGAGAAACCAAGATATCACTACACTTCCGGAGTTGTTGAGAACATTACCTCTTCGTGATCCTAGCGTTACGCACGGCGCTGCTTTTGGACGGTAGAAAAAGAACACAGATCATGACAGTTCGGTGTCAGAAAACAATCTGACGAAATCCCTAAGTAATTAGTTGGCCAGAGCGGGACAGGTATATATTGCACAGAGAGTGGGTACTCGACTTGCGTAAATAGATATAAAAATCGGCTGGTCTGACTGATATCGAAATAATTATCGAACCAATTTCTGAGATCATCATCGTTGTTGAAGGTAACGCCACGCAATTGATTGGAGAGCGACTGAAAAAGGTGTTAAGCAAGTGGAGCGAGGTCGGGACTGTAGGGTGGATGTGGCAGAATTTTCCTTTGGAAGCATTGGAATGAAAATCGTATAACTATACACAGTTTATTTGTAAAGCTCCCTTAAGGTGAAAGTTTTTAGGAAAATGGCGCTATACAAATTATCCATTATTTATTATTATTTGATTAAAGGAGAAAGGGCGCATGCGTCGAAAATTTTCGGTTTTATCAACTTGACACTATTATTTAAGTATAAAAATTAAGAACAATTATAAGTTACAGGAAAACAGCGACACAGGCATTTTAGAGCAGAAAAAATTGTATCAAGTAATATCAATTTTATCACAAAAAAAAAAACAAATTAGCGGGAAAATAACATTTAGAAACCACAAAGACTTATTAGACGACCCAATATTATTTGTAAATTTTCTATTGGAAATATCACAGACTACCAAATATAGACATGAACTAACGCAAATTCTTTGTTTCAGTATTTTCAATCACTTTAGTACCAATTACGTAATCAAATAACTCCGCGACTTTTTTTAAATATGTGACTCAATTGAAACTAAAATTTTAACGCTGAAAATATAATATGCATTAATGTAAAAAATACGTCTTGTTTACACAAAGATTTAATTTTCGAATTATCGGATTTATGTTTCCACAAAGAATATATGTAGAATGCCCCACCGTCCCGCAAGTAATATTCCAAACCATTATCCCATATGTACACTTTATTTCATGTCTATTCATTTATTGGTCTGTGGTAAGTGTGTTCCTCTATTGTATTTATATTTACCTACAGTAAGAACCTGTGTACTACAGTCATTATGTGCATCATATTGTATTTCGTATTTTATGGTAACACTTCTATTGTATATCTGTTTAAGGCAAGCCCATCGGTCATTGGACAGAGAATAAAATAATAATACGTATCGGGTTGTTTTGCTGGGTGAAACTGTTTTGGAAGCACCAGGTGATAAAACAATGATAAAAAAGAGGAAAAAGTTAAGCAAGGCGTAGCCAGTCACAGAAAACTAGAAATGGAATAAAAATATTTTTAAATAAACAAATTGTGAATAATTAAATGCGCGTACCAAATGTATTATTTTAAAATTAGATTTTTGCGATCAACGTAATTTTCAGATACAGTAGAATCTTTGTACTTGTCATTAATCTATTCTTGGGCGTCTAACGAATATAGAAACAATTTTCCCCTTAAGAAACAACTGAAATTCAATTAATCTGTTTTCATTTCCTAAAAGCGGTAAAAAAAAGAAAAAAAATGCTGTTTAAACTTTAACTTTATTGTACTAAATAGATATACACAGTGGTAGAAGTGAAATAGGAGGAAGGTTAATATTAAGAACACGAGTTGCTATCAATTAAAACAAAACAGCCAATAGTAATTCCAATTCTGATCAAGGGGTCCGTTTTGCCGATAATTCAGTAGCACTACATTTACAAGGAACTTGTCCAATATTGTCTGCTCTGTAAATCCTTCCCGAAGTAGTCAATCACATTATCCTTATGCGTTTAAATTTTGGTTGATATAATATAATTATGCACACCAGACCAGACCAACTTCAGCCACCAAATACGTTTAGCTGATTGGCGTGCGATTGCAGCGCCAGTGACGACGAATACGGAAAATACTAACGAATATGGGGGATAACGATTGTCATAAAAATGTGATAATTATCGAATATTACGAATATGAATCTGCGTAACTGTGTTCAATTAACTCACCAGCCCTTCTCACATTTAAACAATAACCAACAAAAAAGAAATCCAAAAGTTGTCTTCTCGGAGAGATGGCTGAATTGCCGACATGTTCGGAGGGTTAAATGGCGCGGCCGATAATACAGGTTCCTGTTTCCTCTCTCGATGGTCGCAATAAATCAGCAGTGTTTAAGGTGGTGTAGGCTGTTGGCCGGTGCAGTACTGAGCCGATATTACATCGGGCCCGGCTCAATCTAATGAGATTAGTTTATAGCCGGCCCACGGAGGTGACGCTTGATGGCGGGATCACGGACACCGAGCACAGCGCGGGGTATTATTATCCGCGGCATTAGTCACTGACTCTGCGGGTACTTTGTGTTGTGTAGTGTAAAGATTGGAGTAAAGGTTACACCTTCACTTCTAATTAAGCATTACATGGAAACAAATTTAAATAAATCACGTAGAAAGATACACGGAAACAATATACCTATCAAAAAAATACGATAATTTTCTATCGCCGGTAAACACTAATATTAAGCGACAATATCATAGATTGCGCTTCGCCGCTATTGCATACTCGTAGAGTACGGCCAATGTAAGTTTGCACGTGAGATTTCTGCATACAAATCATCATCGCATCTATTTCGTAAACATTCGTAAAACTTCGGAAAAAGTAGGTAAACCAAAAAAATTGGCTTTTTACAAATTAACAAATATAAATTCTACCCACTGTGCTACAAACAGATCTACATTTATTCCTAAGTTTTTCATTATTTACTCTATGATATTGAGTTGTCTGTTGCTAATTCCCGTCATTTTATTTTTTGTGACAAAAAATAACATACTATTTGATAGCATTTTTATACACGTCACACGTCAATGTCACCGTTACTAGGCGTTTCTACACGTCAGCGTCGCCGTTTTCCTGTTTCTTAATTTTTGTACTTATGTAATGGAGTGTCAAGTTGAGAAAAACGAACATTTTTGATTTAAATTTATTTTCGCCTTTAATCAAGGTTCCAATGCTTCCAAAGATAAATTCTGCCCCATCCACCCTGCAGTCCCGACCTGGCTCCATCAGATTATCACGTTTTTCAGTCGCTCTCTAGTCAAATGCGTGACGTTACATTTAAACGGTTGAAAGATATGATGAAAACTGAACAATAATGAAGAATACATACTTTTAAAATTAGCAAAATTAACATTGTGGTGAAAATTAATTATTTTTATTTGATAACTTTGTTTCATTAATCACTTATTGAGTTTAAATACATCTACCGGTTAACATTTTATATTGGTAAACCGGGTAGAAATTTTAATATAAGAGTAAAAGAGCATTTGAGATGTTTGAACAATAGTGGGTTCTCAGAATTTTCTAATCATTTGATAGAAAATGGTCATATGGTTTTAATAAAAAATTGGTATGTCAATTTCACATGTAAACGGTGTTGATCATAAATTAAATAATTTGGAATCGTTGGAGATAAATAAAGCGTGTAAAACTAATCAAAAAATTATAAACAACCGACTAAATTTAACTATGAGTCCCATTCTAAAATTATTTATAAATGTATTGTAACAATTTGAGCTCGGTATTAAATTTATTTTTTAAATAATTATTGTTTTTTAAAAATAGATTTTTGTAAAGAAACAACATTTGTATTTTTGATCAGTATTGACATCCTGAAGAAGAAAATGGTATTTTTCGAAACCGATAGATGTATTTAAACTCAATAAGTGATTAATGAAACAAAGTTAACAAATAAAAATAATACAGCATTTATTAAAATGTTGTAATTTTTATTTAAATAATTGTCTTTATAATAAATAATTGAACAAAAGCGCACGCTCTTGAGCTAACGCATTTCGATCTAAATGCCTTTCTAAGTTATTTAAATTAATTTATTTTAATTATCTCGAAACTATCATCGTAACTTCACTAATAAAATGTGATTTTATTTTAAATTAAACATAATATCGACGTTTGTTGGGAGACGGGCAGTTCCGAGGGAGAGGAACTTTTGATGACCCATCAACTTTTATCTCTAAGGAACGGGTCGTGGATTCACGACGCTGTACGATCTTAATTACCGTCGTATTCACCTCCATTACATTCAAAGTCCGTGACAAACGTGAAAGTAAAATATCACGTACGCACAAATCGTAATCAACGCTCAGAACGGTGCGTTTCTGGATACTGGGAGAAAGCTAGAAACAGAATGATTAGAAGTGAATTTAACTAAGTGGAAAAGAAAATCTCTGAGCCTGAAAAACTTACCAAAGATTGATGACACAATTATGACATAAGTAAACTCGTTACCAAAGACACACTTTCTGTCATCATTTCAAAAGTATTCTTCCAAAAAATTTACATTAATTCCTATTTTTTACACATTTCATATATTATCATTGCAGGTAATGAATGTTTGGAACAAGTAGATGAGTTTGTGTATTTGGGAAGTATGTTCGATAGAAACGGAAAGGCTGAGAATGATATCGAAAGGAGGGTGACTGCAGGGAATAAAGTGAACGGCGCTTTGAATGGAATTATACCTAACGGGAATTTGTCAATCGAGGCAATACTAGCGGTGGATAATGGTGAAGTGAGGCCTGGAGCTGGCAGAAGAGGTATGAAAGTAGACTGAATGTAGTGGAAATGAAATCACTCAGGCGTACATGTGGCAAATCTATTTATGACAAAATAAAGACTGTAAAGCTGATGTTAGTACAGTGAATAAGATTAAAAAAGGATCACTTAACGTATGAATGAAGAGAACATGGTATGGAAGATATATGACACAATTGTTGATGGCAATACAGGACGTCCGCAGAAGACTTGACACGATCAAGTAAACCAGAAAATGGAGGATGGTTCTGTTAGAAGCCTTAACAGTCGGCGAGCTTGGATGAGCAGATGTATGAATGTGGATGAGGCGAGAATTGTGCGTCAGGACAGACGAGTGTGGCGATGTATCCACTCTGCCTACCCCCGCGGGGAAACGGCGTGACGGTAATTAAGTAAGCATCATCATCATCAGCCAATGTCAATTCACTGCTGAATTACGGAAGGCCTTCCTTGACTTTATTCGGTTCTCTGACAGTCTCGTTACTCTTACCACTCCGATAATTTTGTCTACTCTTTTTTGTCTTCTTAAGTAATTTACGCCATTGTCGTATATATTCACACGTAGTCTTCCAGTCGCGTCTCGGGAATACCATTTAAATATAATATATTATTTTGCTGTCCTTTTGTCTTTCCTTTTTTTGGTTACTGCAACCCTCTTCAATCCATTTGTCTTTGAGTATTTTCCTTCGCCAAACCTGTCGTCTTTTGAAATAAATTTGTTTAGGAAGCTGTGTATCATTCATACGTATGCAATGACTTGCCAATCATAGTTTATGCGAAAGCATTGGAAGAATGCGCTGACGTCAAAGATCCTGAGATACAGTGGCATATTGCTTTTAAAGACCTACATGTTATCTTTGATACGCACTCTAGTTTACTGTTCTCTTCCTGAAGTCCTCCGCTTGGTAAGATGACATGTCCTTGGTATACACGAGGAGACTAATTCTATGTTCATACCGCCTACAGTAATGTTTCTTAGATTTTTCTCACAAAACTTAGGAGTTAACGACTCAACAATGTTGGTACAACGTATCCAGCATAGAAAACAATAACTTGTATTTTGACGTCAAGCAGAGAGGACCGAGGTCGCCCAGTCACTGGACCAATATTGCGGAGCGCTTTGCCCTGTTATGGAAATGTCAATTGAACCACCGTAGAAGCCATGAGTCCTTTGATCGTTGATCTGAAATATCTCTCCATGGTTCATTTCATCGCATTAACTTCGTGCAAGAGGAAAATTCGTACGAGTATTGGGCGTACAATTTTATTAGAAATTATAATAAAATAGATTAATACTTTCTATTGGCTATACCGAAATTTTCTCTTATTGGCAGATAGTTTTAATTGTCTAGATTCCTTTTATATATGTTACTTCACTGTTTCCCGTTGGAAGTGACCATCTTTTAAATTAAAAATCTTTGAGTTGAATCTACTAGGTGGTTTTGTGACTTTCAGTACACTTTATTAATAGAAAATATTCAACGTATGTAACAACACTTCTTCCGCTCCGGCGCTCTAGCGTCGGACGGGACTGAGAACGAGCACTGCCGGCTCGCCCTTCTCACTCTTCATACTTCATACTCTATTACCGAAGACCCCCAGTCATCTGCTAGTCACTCTTTTGACAGAGCAAGCACTACTTAGAGAATATTATATTTTATTGACATTTTGTGGTATTTTAGCTTTCGGGACACGCTATGGCTTCGCGAATGCTGCCCAACCCAGCTGAAAGAATTCTCATAGTACAGATTATTAATCTGGAGCCTACTTATAGCAAATTGACTGCCAAAGTTCGTATGAATTATATGTGCACATCCGCCATTTATTTAAAAAAAAAAATTATAATCACATTTATAATATACTTGGCCCCGTTTAACTTTTTATGAACCCAGAAAGTCGAATCCAGTCACACGGCGAAACCGGTAATCGATCTCGTAAAAAAAGTAGATGATTTAAAAAAATATTATTTCACTAATTATTTATTATTTATTAACTTTTAAGTTACAAAAACAAACACATTAATATGGTGGATGAAGGCGACAAGAAATTCAGGTCCTAACTGGAATTTGTATATATGAATAAATAATAAAATACATATGAATACTGTAACATATAATTTTTAAATATGATATAATATTATTATCAATATGCAATTCATACCCAATGTAGTATCTATAGACTACGGTGGGTAGTCACATTATAGTAAATGCATGTGGTGAGCATTTTTAGGAGGTTTGATGACTATATTTTTAATGTAGCTCAATTATTCTGACCTACGATCAATCATTAAATGTTAATAAAAATAATAAAATAGATGGAACGAGCAGTATTTTTAGGTGCAACCTTTATATATTAAATTTGAAGTATTTTAACTTTCGATGGCGACCGGTTTCGAAGCGATTCTTCAGGGAAGTATAAACATTAATTCTGAATCACATAATATAATAAAAAATTGTTTTTTTCGGATATATTTAGCTGTAGATTTCTTGTCCTGAGGCGTTTTTTATCACTATTAAACTTTTTTTTATACTTAAATAAATACACGTTTATGGAGAGAATTTTGAAATACTTGGAGAAAATCAAATATAAAATCAATAAGTATGCATCGAGTGTGATCATTGTTGGAATGTACCAATAAGGTTATTAAACTAAATGCAGGTGGTCTAATGGAAACTTTCTTACTGGCTAATGAGAACCCTCATTAGCGAGCGATTACATCCACAGAAACTACAATAGAAAGTCCTCAAATGAACCATCGATTTATTGAATAACCCAAAAGGTCAATACATAAAGACTAAGCGACTGTTAGATTTTAATAAGAGATCTGTATGTTATCAATCCGGTGTAAGTGAGATGAAACGGTTTCGATCGAATCTGGTTCGATTAATTGGCTAATAAATAATATCGGTCGGCCTTTTAATTCAAATCTCAAGATAATAAGATAAAATGTAAAAAAACAGATGACCAATGAATTATTAAAGACCAAAAAAACACAGAATCTGGTATATTGTATATTATATCATATAACCGTGTGTCATGCGTAGGGAAATATGAAAGGAGACTGATATATTATATCCGTATGAAGTGTATCCGTCATTTAGGTAGATACGATTCCGCAACAAAAGCTCCGCCCGACGACTACACGTCTACGACAGAAGATCCGACCGACTAAAGCTCCAGTCGATGAATCAAAGAGTGACTGAAATATGATATGAATATTCGCATATTACTAAAAATAAATAACATTAATTATTATTTTTATCAGAACTACTTTTAACATTTATTTCTTCTCTGTAAGAGTCTCGAGTTCTCGTGTCTAGAGAAGGAGCATATACGGGAATTTATGTTTCAGTTAGTCTGTGTACACATTTTTTTATTTCAGATACAAATTTATAGTAGTCTGTAATTTTTCTAATTATGATGGGGAGATTGTTAAAAAATTTGTTGTCTTAATGAACATAGTGATTTTGGATTGTGATATATTTTAGTTTTGGAATATCAATTCGGTCTCTAAATCAGAATTAGCTTCTAATATTTAATTGATTTTTCATTTTTAAAATTTTGATTATTCCAATTTTTTTAGATATGTCTTTTATTTTAGGTATTTTGAAATCTGTGAAAAATTGGATACTTGGAATATCATTATTTTTTTAGAATTATTTTTATTATAAATTTTTGAGTGATTTCTAATTGTGATATTGAAGTTTTATGTACTCCTCCCCATCCCATAATACCGTAATATTATGTATCTTTTGAAATTTTGCTTGTGGCCGTTATGCCGTTGGATGGATGGATTGCACGGTCGGCTGGAGCTTTAGTCGGCCGGATCATTTGTCGTGGAGGTGTAGTCGTTGGGCTAAAAGTCCGCGGAGCCTTTGTCGTGTCACGGTAGATATGTGACCATTTTGTTCTGAAGGTATGCGTCATAGGACGGGTACCAAAGTCGCACAAAAGACGGTTTCACAATAAAAAAAAATGCTACAAAGTTAAGTACATACACAAAAATTTTTATTTTATTAAAGTAGATATTATACATCCAGCGATTTTTAGAGATTTTATATATAAAATAAATTTTATCGTAAAATATTGTTGTTGCTACCGGGATTCAAAACAAGATCTCTTCCAATTCGGGGAACATGTATTGACCGATTATGCTACAGCACACAGTACATTGACAGCAAATTTTCGAACCTATTTGTTACACTTTTCAAATTGATGCATCTGTCGTTCCATTATTTGAAAACCATCTACTTTATTTTTACGGAATTTGAAAAATACCTTTGAGTAATCCGACAGGAGACGAACCGGATTGGAAGAGATCCAGGTTCGAATTCCGGTAGGAACAACAACAAATTGATTTTATATGTACATCTTTCTAATTAATACATTTAATTTGTATTTAAAATATCTGAATAACTACAACTTCACAATAAGAATGTGATCTCCGTAATGATTTTTTATTGTTTATTCAGTGGCTTCCACGGCAATATTTAATATATAACTTAGTTATAGTAATCAGTCAATTGTCAAGTGGGAGAATGACATTAACGAGTTTGAAACAATGAGGAAATCATTTGTTTTGAACTTAAAATACACTTGTGTACAAACAAAAGGGGGTAACGACTCAACAAGAGAAAACTAAAAACATAAACAGACCAGCGGTGTGCATAAACAATTACGACCACCACAATTTGTTTTTAGTTTGGCCGCGTTCACGAAATGTTTTCCTTCACTGTTTTTGTTTACTCGCTACAATGTTTACGCACTTTTATGGACGATCCTGAACACTCTGAACGGTGACGAGTTTCCGACGCACTCAGGCGTCGGGCAGGGCAGGGGGCCCTTTCAACATCTGTTTTTATATTAAGATTCGATGAGGGCAATTCGTGAGATGTCGATTGGAACAAATTTGCCAGCGATGTTGGCGCGTGTTAGAGACGGTGGAAACAAATCGTCCAGCGTCTGAATAAATTATTCGTAACATACTTTGTGGAAGCTCACAGTCGTGTCGCAATATTTTAAATTCGATACATAAATATTTGGTCTCCATTCTATAAAGTGCACGAATTAAAGTTAGAAAGTGTTCAGCATAAATTTTTAAGGTTTAATAACTTCAAACTGTGTATACCCGCTGAACAATTGAATTATGATTTTCTAATGAGCACTCTTCATTTAACTGACTTGTCGTGTAGAAGAACTTTAAGTGATTTATTATTTTTATTTAAAATAGTAAATGGCATACTGGACGCCCCTAATTTAACTGAACTGATTGTATACCACGTTCCTGCGCGGAGTACTCGGTACTGTTCCGTGTAAATTCATCATATACTCATTTTTATAGGAATGCATCCATACAAAGACTACACAGGCTCGGGAACGATTTTGGTCTTGTAGATATATTCCGATAATCAAAGCTTAAATATAAGAGTGATGTTTTTGATTTGTTCTGAGTCAAAGGTACAACTGATTTTGATGCTCAGCCATTCTGTGTCAAACCTACATTTTTATTATTTTTTATAGTTGTTTGGCTTATTTTTTATTTTTTCTATTCTATTTTTCTATATAATATATATTATATAGAAAACTATTACAAGTAGCATGGAATATCCATGCTACTTGTGTAGCTGCTCGTATACATGAAATAAAGTGTATACATAGGAGAGAGATTTGGAACATTAGTTGCGGGACGAGGGGCATTCTACACACGTTCTTTGTGGAAACGTAAATCCTATAGTTTATGATACATTTATTTTTAACTTTATTTTATTGAGTGATTTTGACAGTGTAAACATATTATAACTAACATAACTATTTAACATATGATACTATTTATGAAAATCCACAAAAATATTTAGATACATAAATATGTTTAGAAACAGAAGAGAAATGTAAAAAAAAAAAAAAATGGAGAAAGGGTGAGGAGGTTGCAACTATCGTTGCGGTAAAGGGAGAGTAAGACGTGTTTATAGGTAGAATCATTGGCCAAAATTGAAATTGCGGTGGTTCATAAAAAGAACTCTTTAAGCGTAGTAAGGCTAATGTTGAAAAAGTCAATTTCTGTAAATTTCTCATTATGGTATTTGATGACCGGTGAATGAATGAATTTAGTATGTAAAATGTTCCACTTCCGGGAATGCAGAAGAGTGCGGATTGCCGGGTCGATCCAGATGGTACGTGGAGAGATATTAATTCTAATTGCCTTGCAGTAATTTGAAGAGAAGTATTTGGTCAGCACGTGTTCTTCGATGTTCTAGGGTTTTCATATTGTGGAAGTTTGCCGCATCTAAATAGGAGTTGAATGATAGATTAGATCTAACATTAAGATATCGAATGAACCTTTTTTGTATTCGTTCTAATTATGCAACAGTAAAAGTATTAACTCTTCGAAAAACAACACGTATTTTTTACATTAATGCATATTATATTGTCAGCATTTAAATTTTCGTTCCAATCGAGTCATATATTTAAAAAAAGCCGCGGAGCTATTTAATTGCGTAATTGGTACCAAAGTGATTGAAAATAATGAGACGAGGAATTTGCGTTAGTCCATGTCTATATATTTGGTAGTTTGTAACACTACAAAAGCAATATTGTTTCCACCTACCACCACAGAAGTGGTTTCTCTCGGTCCCTTTTTATATATATATATTATAATAGAAATGTAATGATTTTGCTTAAATGTGATAAGGTTTTTTGATCGTCCTCAAACAACAAACAATCCGAAGAGACATTGACCTTTCGGCCATACTAACTTTCGAATATCCTATTCACATAACACTTACGTATCAATAATCAACACGGCAAACATACTTTATAAACTATAAACTCCCCCTCCCCATCCACCACCGCCACCCGCCGCTCTCGAGCTTTTTCCAAAATAATAAACAACTGTGTACAATGGTAACTCAGATGTAACTGAAACACAATGATTAAAAAAATAATCATTACATATCATCATACCACCCCTGCGAGGCACACGTTTATCCAGATCAAAAAAAAAAAAAGATAAATTCAGTTAAATAACTCTATTTATAAATAAAAGGAACCAAACACCGATATAAAAACGTATCAGTTAACATATCAAGATTTTTATTAACACTGGTTTGTTACAAATACCACCAGAGTTAAAAATTTAAAATATATATATATTATTAAGGAGAATATATTCTTATTGTGAAGTTGTAATTATTCAGATCTTAGGTTTGAACCTTCCCTAGATTGGAAAGAGATCGAGGTTCGTATTTTATATGTACATTTTTCTAATTAATACATTTAACTAGTATTTAAAATATCAAAGACTGTCAATGTGTCCAAAATTTTATTAAAAATGATTTGTTAACTCTGGCGTCTGCTATCGGATTACTCAAAGGTATTTGAGATTCCGTAAAAACAAAGTAGATTACTTTCAAATAATGGAACGATAGTTGTATTAATTTGAAAAGAGTAACACATGGGTTCGAAAATTTGACGTCAAAAGTACTGTCGCTGTAGCACAGTAGCCCGGATTGGAAAGAGATCCAGGTTCGAATCCCGGTAGCGCAACAAAATATTTTTCGATAAAATTGATTTAATATGTATATTAATAATAACACATTTAATATATATATATTAGTATTAAATAGAAAATAGTAGGTACGCGAAAAATATAAATCAATGCATTAAATATTAACAAAAAAAATCAGCATTATATTGTTACATGGTAACTATTTAAGATGGTAGAACGCTCGCTTAGCACGTGAATGGTACCGTACCGGGGTCGACGCAAGGTGCATGCAAAATCTTTTGCATGCACCTTGCGTCGATGCATGATGCGTCGATGCATGCTTTTGCATGCATGAAATGTAAGTAAAAGTGAGAGTAAAAATGTCACGAATTTTTCCAACGCTTTTTGTGACATGTTTTACTGGAGGACCCACAGAAAAAACACTTTAAAAAATTAAAGTCGCATGGAAATCCAAATAATATCGGTAAAAAAATTCGTCAGAGAGAAGCGACTCGTTGTCGTGCCACTGATGACAGTTGTACATGGATACTGGCCACGTGTTCGTTAGACACAGAGCAGTGTAGAATAATAGTAGCAGAATTTTAACATTATATTCAGCAGGTGCTATAGAGATTGTTTTCTTCTATTTTAAATATATATAAAAATATGTTAAAATGATACCTTCTTAGATGGACCCTCGGTAGGATGATGGGGCACTTTCTCGAGAATTTCACATGCAGCCGATTCTTAAACAATCAGGTACTTACCTGCGAGAAAGAGAAAGAAAAATATTAGTACAATTAATTTCCATTAATTTGCTTAAATATATGTCATTGTTATGTAAAAGTGTGTACATAATGAGTGAGAAGATGTCCATACTAAATATTTTACACTGATTTCTCAATTTGGCCGAAAACGTTCACGTTATATGTGCAAAATTTTATGCATTTCAGAGATATTATGAACGTGAATGTTTATGATCACTTAAAATGATATATTTAAAACAAAAAGTTAAATCTTCAATATTTGCAAAATTACTTTGTGGCCTCATTTTATATATAAATAATTAGAAAAAATACCTTGTTTAAACCACTATTTATTGATTATTTTATATATTTTATATATTATTTTATACCTATTTATTAAAAGTGCTAATAGTAAGCTAAATATTATAAATAACCAAATCCTCTTTGCAAATAGTCACCATTTTATAGTTTTGTTTTTATCAATGCTTGTATTTTTAATTTCAATACACATTGTTTCCTGAAGAAGATACCATAGGTATCGAAACATGTTGAATAATCAATAAATAGTGGTATAAACAAAGAATTTTGTCTAATTATTTATAAAAAGTTAATTCGTTATTTAAATCTCTATCGTGACTGCGATTTTATTAGATTTAAACAATGATTGGTAACTTTCGCAATTCTACGAACAATGATAGGTACACTAGAAAGTAAGTCTCCAACAGTTAAATCATCTTCAAATCCTAGTTACCAATAATCGTTAAATCTTAGTTACCAATCATTGTCAAATCTTAGTTATCAATCATCGTCAAATCTTAGTTACCAATCATTGTCAAATCTTAGTTATCAATCATCGTCAAATCTTAGTTACCAATCATTGTCAAATCTTAGTTATCAATCATCGTCAAATCTTAGTTACCAATCTTCGTCACAATCATAAACATGTTTATCATCCACTAACAACATCTAGTGAAGGGAGGAGGAGGAGGGGATCATAACATCACATGTGGTATAATATTAAGTTTTTTTATTCTATTAGAGTTTTTCAGCAATTTTCGCTAAATCTGACATACATTCGTGATGTATTAAACAAGATAGTATCAAAATGAGTCAAATCAAAAATTTTGTTTGTATCATGGTTGTAATTGCATTGATTTTTCATACACAGCTTAAACATATTTGACTTGCGGGCAGGTAGGTGTCTACACTGTCTGCACATAAACAATTGTGAAACAAGTCTGTATAGAGTGAAACAAAATATACAAAAGGGTGATGCATATATTATAATTCCCGTAATAACGAGCGACACTTGTGAGTTCAGAATGGCCGAAGAATTGACGGCCGTAATGTTAATACCAGAACGAATAGACTAGGAAAGGGATTACTGTCCAGTGGGCAGTGCAATTATTATTCAATGCATTCATATTATTAGATATGTACAGAGATGAAGGGGAATTTCATAATAAATTTCAAATCAAAACTGAACAATATATTAAGAAAATCAATATATACCTTTTTAAAATGTCTACATAGTTATAATTAACTAAACATTACCTAATATAGTAGGCAATGAACAAATTAAGAGTGAATGTAAATTCGATCTTAGCATAGTGAATAAGATTCAAAAAGGGTCGTTTAGATGGTTGGATCAAGTGGAATTAATAAAAGAGAAGAGAACGGTGGACACGACTTGATGGCACACGAAATATTTTCAAATTACGCTAAGCGTTCGTCCCATGAAAATAGGACTAACTTGGTAGTCTCCTGGGACGTGACGAGCACAACCGACTATAGTCCGACCAACGTAAATTGTGCGAGTGGTGACTTTTCGAACTAATATTCCCTCCATCCGCGCGCGGCTGTTCCCCTCATCATAAGGTTCAGTATGAGGCGCTCTTCGCTGTTCGCCAATTTACGTTGGTCGGACTATACTTGATCACTAGGTGAGTAACTTGCCACTAGACCAAAAAAGCATGTCAACATTGCATTCCCTAATACATCACCACTATTTACAATATTCCCAATAGAGATCACCCACTTCCCCCCTATTTCAAGCCCCACAGCCCTGCCTGTATAAGTCGTTATATGAATATGAATATTGATGAGGGGGACTGTATCTTTCAAAACAATAGTCGTGATAAAAATTATATGTTATAAGTTGTGTGTGTAGTACAAAGATTGGTTTATAAAGAGTATACATAGGTTTTTCTCAGTGGAAATACGGGACAAGAATTGACATGAGCGACGAAATATAGTCAGTGGAGGAGTTTAATGGATTTGAGACATTATGTCCAGTAATTAGACTAAACTAGTTTCAGTGATCACAAAGTTAGTAGGAATGTTAATTTAGTAATAACGACTTGAATGTATCAACTCTTAATAATTTATATTGTATATATCTGTCAATAGAGATAATATCGAATCTAATTTTCGTTGTATTTCGGATAGTTTCAACGACTTTATTTTCGGAGCGTCCTATTTGAATTCCGAACCCTGGCCGCCATCATAGCAAACATTGTCTGTTGACATTCCCTTCCCGACGTCTGATAGGATACACGCGTCCGCCAGTCTGATCCCGAACCGATCGGACCGTTTCAAGTTTCAAACCGCAGAGGAGCAAGTAAAAGGAACAATGACCCGATTCGACACGGCGAAGAATTGAATAATTTTTTTTGTGCCGGGTCGTGTAATTTGAACGGGAACTCGCAGTGTGGGCACCGGGTACGTACCTGTGATAATATAATCCGTGTGAGACGGGCTCTACAATGGCGACAGTTCAAAAATCAAAATATTTATCTGAACATTCGAAATGGTTGTTAAATGTTTGGGTATGTGGTACACATTTACGTACGGGCGGGCGAATAATATTCAAATAGCGTTATTTTGATAAAAATATATTTAAAATTTAATAAATTAATACCGAACCTAAGTATTGTCTAAAACACATAACGGCTATAAAAATTATGTAAATTTCTTATGTGTGTAATATAATGTAATTTTTCTTTTTTTTATTACGTACGTCCAATATTAACGGAGTTTCGATTCTATAAAACTTTACACGAACACCGTTTTGAAACGAAATGGTGGATTAGGCTGGCTAACGAACTTGACCGAGATATTAACAAGATCAATTTTTCAGAAAAGTTTGATTAAAATTACGTGAGTTATTGTACCCACAATTCGTTATATCCTATGTAAGTATAATAGAAATATAATCAATATTCAAACTGCATTTTTTTATATTAATAATTATACAAAATACTTGGCTTAAACCACTATTTATTGATAAATCAACATGTTTCGATACCTATGGTATCTTCTTCAGGAAACAATGTATACTGAAATTAAAAATGCAAGCATGGATAAAAACAAAACTATAAAACGGTGAATAAGTAAGAACTTATATGAAAACAAATTTAAAAGGTGACTATTTGCAAAGAGGATTTGGTTATTTATAATATTAAGCTCGCTATTAACACTTTTTCTTATTTGTACAATTACAAATTTATCTAACTGTAAACCCGTGTTATTTGTATGTATAATTTCTAAACCCTTGTTAATATTAAAAGAATGGTTTGTTTTCAAAAGATGATTGGAAAATTCAGAATAGTTGTTGCTATTCAGGCATCTCGAGTGTTCCTTAATTTGTAAAACATCGTCCTTATCCTTGTTATTTAATATATAATTCTTTAATTTATTATTAGTGTAAAAAGTTGGTTGTACAGAATTTAGGATATTTGCAAATATTGAAGAAATGCCCTTTTTTCCATTAAGTCCTTTCGATGTTTCTAAGGTACCTACGTACTTACACCAAAACCACAACAACTAGTTGTCTATTGCTTTAGATTTAACAGCCGCGTTCTCATTTCAAAAGTTGACATTTTGAACTATAAACAGAGGGAATTTTAAATTCGAACGATGCGATAAAATACACGGCAGATGAATGGCTACTAGAAAACGTGCACATTTATGGAACAGCTTCGTCGTAAACGTGATTTAAAACCTTGATTAGAATGAAGGGACATCGAGTGACTTAATGTCCTGTCATTTTAATGAAAAATACATTCACAAATAGTGATAAAATGGCGCTTTCAAAATGGCGCCGGAACCGCATTCGATTCTGAGACGGGATTAGTACATTTACACGCCGCGTCGTTTATTACCGCGCGCAAGATGTCCCCGACGTATTTAATGACGCGACAATATTACAGACATATATAATAATTGAATAAATATACTTCCTGACGCTGGATTGCCCCCAAGAAATGAGAAATTATCCAAGGAATGACGTTTGTTTATCGTTTATGAGTTTCTGAGCATTGCCTCGGATTAAAGCCGACCGAAAGCTTCTTATAACGGTCTTAATGCTCGTCATGATATCATTTAATTCTAACATTGTTGTTAAATCATTGTTAACGTTTAGAAATTATCAAATTACTGTGTTTATATAAAAAATATGTTGACATTTTAGCCAATATTAACATTAAACAAATATCAGATAACTCAGAGACAAAGCTATTTTTTAATTACAGTGATTACGACCTGTCTTCGGATGGCTTAAGTGACCAATTCTCACCCCTCAATCTTCACATTTATCAATTTTTTGAAAGTTGTATATATGTTAGTATGTGGACTCGCTTCGAGTACCACTACACCATCGTCATCTATGGACCAAATTTGATAATTCATTTTTCCTTTTTATTTTAAACAGCACATATGTCAACACTATGAGAATCTGATGTTTTTTTTTTAAATTATTCTAAGGCAATATTCTTTTTCTGTAAAATGTTTTTTAACATAATATACTAGAATACTTTTAAAATTAGCAATATTAACATTGTGGTTAAAATTCATATTTTTATTTATTATCTTTGTTTTATTAACCACTTAATTGAGTTTAATTACATCTATTGGTTTCGAAAAATACCATTTTCTTCTTCAGGAAGTCATTTTCCCATTAATATGGGTTGGTCAGCTAGAACAGGCAGCTCTTCGAGGTAACCCGGCCAGAACTCAACAAATAAACTTTCCAAGAATGGAATCAACGAGGCGTACTTGTTGATCTAGTGGGTAAGACTAGTGCTTTAGTGGGGGGGGGGGGGGGGGTTTCGGGTCTCGTTCCAGGAGACCATCAAGTTTTCATAGCGTAATCTAGCTTAGATTTGTAAATAGTAAGTATTAAAAAAAATGTTGTTTTTGTTGACCGTTATATAATATTTTCGGGGAGGCCATCATCCAGCAGTGGATAGAAAACAGCTGATAATGATGATCAGCAATGTTAATATACAATCGGTAACCGACACAGAATCGTGCTGGATTTGTGGGATTCACATTCACGCATGTGACGGGGATTTGTATTCAATTTAATGACTGCATTTGTATCGGACGCATTGAGTACATTTTATATGTCATGTCGTTAAAATGTCAATAGGGAAAAATAAAAATTCCAAATTACATCATGAACAGTAACGGCACCGCTGGAGAATAATTCTTTAGATATTTTAAACGGAACATTTTGTAAAACGCAGGTATCAATAATGTCTCTAGAGCCCTGAAAGAAGAACAGATTTATGGACACTTAACACACTGCCTTTATTAAACGTGTAATATAAACAAGTTACGAGGCCTATAAACTTTCAGAGATTTAAGGTTATATTTTATAACCCAATTATCGCTATTGATTTTATTGACAGGCAGAAATGTATCTCTGAAACGACGACTTAAGAAATAGTGTAAATAATAATTAAACAAATTATAGATATGTCGTAGAGACGAAGCTATTTATATTACATTAGAGGGCTTACGGCCTGTCTTAATTTTCCCATTTAATATAATATAAATAGCGTCATGTCCATGATTTGTTCAATAACAACGCCTCTGTAGGTAAAAATTCAGTAAATGTGTGTTCTTGGACGTATAAATAATAATAATTTGATTTATAATCAATTCCCCTCTCCCCCACCCCTAACATAAATTAGTAGAATAATTCAAAAAAATATATTTCGAAAAAGTTACTACATATTTTATCCAGTACCATAAACGTTAAAAGTGCGATTTGACACTTTTTAGAATATCACATGTTCAAAAAACCGCAACGCTCAAGCACGTTAAAAAAATTTAAATTGGTCTTTTAATTTAAAAAAAAAATAATTATTATAAAACATACCTAGTACCTACCTACACAGAAAACAATGATTACAATTAGGAAACAAATGAATTTCATAAATGTTAAAAATAAATGTAATAAAATTTTAATTGTTCCCTCCTACCCGGTGTAATGTGCACATAGCACATGACCATGAGAGTACTAATCTCAAGATCAATTTAAAGAGTAAAATGTTGAAGAAGTGCATAATTGTGATACTTGGAGATGCAGCTTATTTATATCTCGAGATACTTGCATCTTAAAATTGCAGACTGGTTTTGAACCCGCTGATAGTGGCGTCAGTGGCCTGGACTTCCGAGTCATCAGTAAACAAGATGTTGTATGCGTCTGGAAATTATGCTGTACTCTTTCAAGGAAACCAACCAGCCGGTGATCTAATCTAATACTCAGATAACTAAGGAACTTGATTGCGGTGTAAATTGAGCGTAGCTGGCTGAACAAAATGTTCCGGTGAAAATTCTAAGAATGAAAAATAAAGACTTTTGAAATTGAATCTTCACTGATCCAGTTTAGTCTCAGAATTGTGGAACCTAGGAATCTCACCACGGACTGGATTCCTTAGACTTTCTTGACATTATTTGTCATCCGTTCGTCACACCACGCTAACAAATGCGGAATTCTTGTGCGTAGTGATGAGCTCAAAATCACGAACCGTGAGTCAATCACTGATATTTTGAGTCACACTCACTATCGGTGATTGAATATCTGGGAATATCGTGATTAATTTTTTTTTAATATCTATATTTGGTTGTGAACCGTGATTTAGAGCATGCGAATATTTAACGAAAATATTCATGAATGAATGATAAGCACCATCTAGTAGATTCTGCCAAAACGTTTTACGCATTTGACCCGAAATGCTGAAAATTTGACCCGAAAAATAAACTCACATTTTTTTAAGGGTTTTCATTATCTTTGTAATGATATTAAATTAGGTTAAATATATATTTTACACAAATGAAGTTTGAATAATATAAGTAAATACGTTCAAAATTATGTTATTTTCAATTTATTTCGTGTATTGTGATATCGTGCGGCTTATGAGTATTAGTAATGGAACTGTGGTCATAGTCACAGTTTTCAATCACTGATATTATTGAATATCAATCACAATCACACCAGTGAGTCAAGAGTAGCACTTTTTCTCATCACTAGTTGCGAGGACCCAGACTGTCGCTCAGTGAGGTCCATAACACTTATCTTCTGTAGATGGCAAACTACATTATTAATGTTGTTTCCAATGGTGAATATTAATGAATACTCTTCTTCTTAGTCCTCACCTTATCTCCTTCACCTGATTTTATATATTCTGCCCGGGGCTGCATCCTTGGTCACGTTCAAATCTTTAAGATGTTAATCTAATCCTTAATTATCTGCAAGATTCAAGTGCTCGAGGTCGTCCAGCTCTCCTCATTTCGATCTCGATACTCACGGTTTTATGTATTATGTAATGTAATCTTTCTCCATTCGCATGACACGGACATACTATTTTTTATATTTTCAGAAAGATGAGACACCCTAAAAGTACTATGCATATACAGGATGGCCCAAGAAAAGTGAGCACATTTCGTAAAATGTGATATAATTACATCAACATTGGTTTAACTATATCAACAATAACTTAAATAGTTTATTAATTTACTTACTTACCTGTTTACCTGTATTACGTTTTATTTCGACAATTTCTGGTCGACATCTTTGATTATTAATTTTTTCATTATTTATATTTGGTTTTTTCAAATTGTTGCCCAGAATGACAAAAAATCACTGCAGAACATCGTATTCTGATCAAAAATGTGCGATTTGAGAAACGTTAGAGTGTTAGGAATATTATCGGAATATAAAAATGTTGGGGTGCTAGGAATTTCACGTGTAATTTTATATTCTATCTTTCTCTTTATGTACATATATAAGTGCACTATTTTTGTATTTATTGTTAGTTTTAAATACGTCCTGACGAAGCTTTAGCTAAGCGAAACCTGTTGGCGTGTAATAAAACTCTTGATTTCATACAAAGTGATTGAATTTTATTTAATCTGATATGTCAAACTACAAAGTGATTGCTTCCTGTGAAAATATAATTTTAGTTACGTACTTTATGTCACTGTTTTTCATATTCTCTACATTTGGTTCATAGCAATTTTAGCATCAAAAATGAATTGCTTATTGACCAAACTCACATCTTGCTATTACGCATTAGCACGAACCACATTTTTTTTATAAACACAAAATAATTGGAAGAATCTCTTGTTCACTGTTGTAGATAAGGCTTGCTGTAGTTAGATTTGTCGCATGATTGAGGCACTTGTAAGTCGCGCTGTCCACGGAATGCTTAACATAAAATACTACTTCAATAAGACCAATGAATAGACTATTAAGAAAAAGCAACTAGTCAGAAATTCTGAAACGTTTACAGGACCCTGCCAGTGGCCGTTTGCCATCTCGGTTCCCGCTGCTCGGCAATTAAAATCAAGATCAAATTTAATATCACGTCCCGCGTTGTTTGTCTCTCGGGGCTCGGGCCTGCAGGTGGGTGGGTGGTACCGGGAGATTAATAATGCACGTGTCTTTTCAACCTGTTCATCCCACGTGCGAAGGGAGACCAGAACCGGCGCCCACGCCGGCGCGCGCCCGCGGGCGCTGCGGCCGCACCGCTGACGCGAAACGTGTCAACATCAGCGGAGAAAGAGGAGAACGGAGATGCCTATAAATTCCGTCGGATCACAATTGCCGGGAGCCAGTTGATAAATCAAATTTCCGATGCACCTGATTATAGCTCGCAGTGTCTGGCGGATCATTAAATAATACGAGGGTGATGGTCAAGGTCCGCTCGCGAAGATTGCAGCGAGGCTGCGCAGCCGGTGATTAATGCTTCAATTTTCGTGTGACCGACGAAAGGGACCAGCACCAAAATGGTACCCAAATAATTTCAATAGTCTTCTTGTAATTACGAGCACAAGTGTGGGAATAACAATTCTGGAACAGCGAAGACTCCGTTGAAAAAGTTGGTAATCTATTTCTGAACAAAACCATACAAAATAAACCATTTTGAGACCACTAATTGCCATTGAACAGAAGCAATAGTTGTGTAATAATGTTTTTGCATATAACATGTGCAATTAACCTCCAAGTCGACCAAATATTTGTGTTTACGTATATCGGTATGAGTGCAATGAAACTGACAATATTTACGGGAAACGCACCAAGTTTATTGAATTACGATTACAACGAATTTTATTCGCTAGTTTGCTATTCAGAGGACGGAGCGAAACGTTGTTGATCGGTTCAATGCGGTGGCAGGCCCAAAAGCGCGGTACACTTTTCCCTTCGTAGTAAGGAACTGTACATAAGAAACATTATTTGAAAATAATTGAAAACGGATTACATATAATAAGCCATTTGCCAGAGACGAATCCTTCAATTTTTTGGGCATCTATTCGATGGACGAATAGGAAAAAGAAGATCCCACACTCGTTGGACTTACCGAGTGGAAAAAGCAACAGGCATTTGAAAAGTCTACAGAGAAAAGTGGAGTAGCTTAGTTAGTCCGACGTGAATGATGAAATATAATGTATAAAATAATTAGACAAAATACTTTGTTTAAACCGCTGTTTATTGATTATTCAACATGTTTCGATACCTATGATATCTTCTTCAGTAAACAGTGTATACTGAAATTAAAAATACAAGCATAGATTAAAACAAAACTATAAAGTGGTGAATAAGTAAGAACTAATATGAAAATGAATTTAAAAGGTGACTTTTTGCAAAAAGGATTTGTTTATTTATAATATTTAGCTTGTATAGCTATAATGTATTAAATTATATCTTTAAGTTCACATTACAATTTTAAGTCCTAGCGTAGCACTGAAGAACCGACTAAATTTAACTACGTGTCTCATTCTAAAATTTTTTCCTAAAAATTATTCGAGTAAATTTGTATTAAGTAACAATTTGAGTTAGGTACTAAATTTATTTTTTAAATAATTGTTTTTTTTTAAATAGATTCTGGTAAAGAAAAAATAATATTTGTTTTTAGTTAGTTATAACATCCTGAACAAGAAAATGGTATTTTTCGAAACGGTAGATGTATTTAAACTCAATTAAGTGGTTAATAAAACAAAGATAATAAATAAAACTATATAAAACTGTAATATTTCGGTTAATAAAAAATCAGTTATGTAAAGCGTTATGTAAATAATAATTTTTCAATTCAGTCAGTCGTAAAATTAATATGCTGGAAAAAATACCATTTGTGTAAGAGAAATAGATATGGCACATTAATTTCACAGATGAATATATGATTTCTCTTTCTCGAATGAAGAGAGATAAGAAATAAGGTAGTATTGTATAGGACTTGATAAATGCTCTGAATATTGAATTGATACCATTTTCGTAATTAACGCGCAATATTTAGAGTAAGTTTATAGGATTGATAATTTTAAAGCCATTTAAACTAATAAAAGTTTTCTTCACATTTAAAATGTTAAAAATTTGTTACGGTAACACGAGTTGACAGCATGGCTGCACATGGGTATTTTATATCACGGTATGGTAACGGTTAAAAAGAACACGAGATGGACGAATAACGAAGGTGAAAATATGATATTAAAAATAATGCATAAGTTATGAAACTCGACGCGCCGCATATAATCGTTTACCACACTATTTTAGAAAATAAAGCAAACACATTGAGGAGACACGTCTACGGTTAGCGGGGAGGCAAGATCCTGTTGATTAGTACAAGGATCGTGTTACATTTTTAAATGTACACGATCGAACACATGGTCCTACGACTTGTTATAAAAGGATTTGAGATTGACGTCAATGTTAATGTTGTATAGATCACGGTTTACAAAGAAAAATCTAAAAATAAAATATTATTTATTTAATTCTTTTATTAGGTGAACCAACAAATAGTTGTAAAATAGAATATATCATTTAAAAATTAACATAAGGGCCGGTTGTGTGATCATTAGTAACTTTTTACTATAGTAAAAAAGTTGTTTGATCGTTAGTAAAAATATATTTACTTCGCAAAAGTACATCCCGTAGTAAACTCATTTTACTCTGCGATATCCGATAGTAAAAACGAGAATCGATAGTTAAATATGGCGGACTTTTCACAGCTGTTCTAAAAGATATTTGAAGACATATTGATGCTTTAAAAGTTACAGAATATGACAATTATTCATTCAATATCCAGTTAATTTTGTGATGAGAGTTCGTCCGATGATGATCTCGTTGTTCAAAGTGACAGATTTCGAATGCCTAGGCGAAAAAATTCATAGATAATGCATAGAATAAAGCATGTTTCATGATTATGTATAACACATTTATTTTTAGACATGTTCATCTATGCTTTGACAGTAGTAAATTCGATGTATCAACAACCCGCAAAGGATTTTTACTACGGGCGTTAGTAAAAAGTTGCTAATGATCACAAAAATAAGTAATGCGCTCACAAATTAATTAATTTTTCTTAAAGCCTTCAAGTAATAGTAATTTTATAAGGGAGATGGCGACTTGCAAGTTTTTTTTGTTTGTATCCATAGTAAAAATACCATATTTGCATATAACAGAAAGGTAACACCATATCTTCCGTTTTTTAAAGGGTTATCGTCTGACATTCCAAAGACTTCGACATGCGTTTGCTTAAGTAAAATTAATTATATTTAACGACATCATATGGACAGAATTGGAGGATCTTAACCATTTAACTGCCAACTCTATTTGAAATAGAAGACTACATAAGGTAAGACTAGGCTTTAAGGGTCTTGACCTGTCTATCAAAAGCTGGGACCAGTCGTTCACAGACGTCAAAATGATTTAAAAATATGACTTTAATCCCTGCAAGTTTGCAAGGTATAAAACATGTGTTAAGACGCTTATAGATTGGCGTGACGTATAAAATTTGGCGTGTTAAGGCGCTCATGGCATTTAAAAGATCATCACCAGATTAGATTTTGGTCTATGGCGCTGATACGTGCATTATTAGACGTCGTTGTTGGTTTCATTCCGTCTATGTAAAACGATGAAGACTAAGAACTCATGTTAATGAAGGCAGGTCACGTTGGCAACTTCTAAAACCTACACAAGATGAGCTGAAGGTTCTTACAGGCCATTAAAAAAAAGAAACATATGTTCTATAAATGTAGTACCGGTGACGAATGTTACACAAATGTATAAATCCTCTTCTTTTTTTGACTTCCTACATCAATTGCTATCCCTTCCAATTTTGTTTCAGTCCACTTTCACAGCCCTTTCTCGGTCTACCTCTAGGTCCTTTCACTAGAGCAGGGGTCAACTGAGAAGAGCCAAATTATCAAGGAAACAGGATAACAAATATACATATATATATATGGATTTGTAGTGAAAAAAAAGTTGGAGATTTTTTATTTAAAAATTTAATTAGAACGGCATCCATGCATCGCTTTTGATAGATTCACAATTTTAATTAAATACATGATTGTAAATTTTCATTTCTTCTAAGTTTATTTTTTATTTGATTGTGAGAATACCAAAAGCTGGTTTTTTTAATTCGTCATACGTTTCAGGCAAACTATTATATGTATCAAATATTATTATTTCTATTTTGTTTATATTATTGTTTTATAGCTGTCCGTTCACTTGTGCTAAAAAATCAAATTGGATTTCTCTCTTTCGAGCTCTTCTAAGCTGGTCAGATCTGTGAAATCTATTAACTGCATCCGGAGTGAACCAGCATCTGTATCGAACGGTGTTATGTTAAGTTCATTGACATTTGTTTTGACAGGACGTACGATGAAAGCTAGTGTAGTCTTATTTGTGCTAAATTGTTGAAAACGTTCACCAAAACTATTTTTCATTTTTCCTAATATGCTGCTAAAATAAATCGCATTAAAACAAGTCCTTTTTTCGTTACCCATACGGCCGTATTGACCGACGCGAGTGTGGTCATGTGCGGCCGGACTAAAGTGTGGTAGAGAGTATTCCTTACGAATCTATGTTTGTTCGGCGTCTCTATCTCATAAACTCATAAGTTATAAGACTACTTGAGATGAGGTGAAATTGGAGCTTATGTCTTAAGAACCGCAAACGTCCATGAAAAGAGCCGCGAGCCGCTTTTGCGGACCCTTGCGCAAGAGCATCCACTTCGTCATACTTGGCATTCTTTCAACACGGATAGCTTATCGCAGCCTTTACGTCCTACAGAATCCTACAATAATTGTTCCGTGCTTAGTCACAATCGTAGAGGAATTAGAAATTGAGTAATGTCTAACTTCTATGCAATGGCGCGCGCTTAAATACTTGGCCACGTTAGGAGGCGCGACGATGTCACGGAAAGATCAGATGTACAAGGTAGAATAGAAGGATCCCGCTCACGCTACAGGTCACCCGAGTGCTGGATACGTCCGGAGATGACTTCCATCACTCATGCCGATAACGTAGCAGAAATGCGATGCAAGAGACGAATAGCGGCAAATAGTTTTTATTGTAGTGTCTGCAGTTTGTCTACACAGTGATAAATGACAAGGACTGCTTGGACAAGAGTAAAACAAAAAAGAATAACTTACATTGGCCGAGTATTTGGATTCCAGCCAGACCTATATCCCGAGAAACAAATTTAGATAAATTGAAAATATTTAGGATAAAGAAAAATCCATCTGACGTAATAATATTGTTATAACTGTTGTGACTCGAACCAGGAACTTAAATAGATGTCACACTTCGTAAACATATGTTTATATAAAATTAATATAAATTAATATAAAATTTGGCGACTTTTGTGTTGATCAACATAGTTTAATTAATCAATTAAAGAAATGATGAACTGTATCGCACAGGATTACTCGCCGAGGAGGCGCCAATTAATTGATATGTTAAGACACGTGTTAATAATTTAAAGGTGTAATCATCGGCGTGGCGCCAAAAAACCCGTGGGATAGACATCAGGAAAACAATGAGGTCTTAGTAAAACGTACAGCGGCGATCTGTCGCCGTGTAGGTACTTGCAAATGTGACTATATGTATTGTTACGAATCGGAATAAAAACAGAGTATTCTGCATGCGGGAAGCCATTCTCGATCGTGTCTTGTCGCTGTAGTGTACCGATACTGAACATCTTTTGTGTTTCATTTCTTTCGACCTCATGATCATCATCATCGTCGGTTGAGAGAAGCTGAGATCTATAGTCTTGTTTCCTGTAGATGCAGAGTATATAATAAGGCAGACATCATTGACAGTACTTTTGAACAATTATAATGAAGAAATACACGAGCCATTATGATCAGTCACAGTTTCGTGATTAAACAATAGTAAAATGCATCTCAATAATGGAATCCATGCACCGTTGTACAACGCGGTGTGGGCGATCGGGACTCTAGCTCACACGAACCGAAACTCATTTTCAATGCAGTCGAAACAATGCAGCATTTATGGACGATAAAACTAGAAGTGTGATTGTTTTAGCCGATTTTATGGCCAATTGTCCGTTTTGAAATTGTGTTTCATTTATACACAATGTGAAAATATGTCCCGATTTTGAGAAAGAGCAAGGCCTAAAATTGTTGGTGTGAAAATTAATTAACAAATGTGCATCGAAGCTGGGTCTTAATTGGACTGAGGTAGAGAAATTGGCGGAAGATAGACAAGGGCAAAAGGAACGAATTATTTTCTTGCGTCAATCCCCTCTCTACTCTTACCAAGACTCCGCCTACACCCCGTAAAGGATGTCGTTTAAATTTTATGGAATAGATCAGTTGTACGTTAGTCCTGACGAAGATACGTTGACGAAAAACAACACAGTGGTTTAAACAAAGCAATTATTTTTCGTCTTTTCACTTTACTTAACCGTTACCATACCGTGATATAAAATACTCGTACGCAGCCATGTTGTCAACTCGTGTTACTGTAAGAAATTAGACTAGCCTTTGACATGTGAAAAAATGCTTTTATAAAAATGGTTAAGGCCATAAATTTACAATAACTATTGAGCATTAAATATAAAATAAATATATTACATTATAATTCGGAGCATTGTATATTAGAACTTTCCTTTTTATCTAACTTTCTTTAATTAGTGAGAAAAAGACACCATTACATTTGTATGCTTGTTATTCTTTTCAGTGTGAAAGTAAGGTGTGATTTCTTTTTGTCTTGCCGCAAATTGTATTTATGTCAACGTATTAATTTTACAACGGATTGAATTGAAAGATAATTATTTTTGACAGATTCGCATTACTTATTCATTAGTTAGCATAAATATTTTCCTTCAAATTAACTAAAATACGAATTGCATGTTGCGTGTATTTATCGAAATATAACAGGTTTAATTAGAGCGGTAGACTGCATGGTTTGGGAAGGGTTAAGGTCGTTTCTCCTTGTACGAAAGCACCAGGACGGTATGTCTGGACGGTCTCCTGACTTTTGCATCGTCTCCTCGGTGTTTGACCGCGTTTTGACGACATATGAAACGTACTGTATATTCTAGTTTTGACGACATATGAAACGTACTGTATATTCTAGTTTTGACGACATATGAAACGTACTGTATATTCTAGTTTTGACGACATATGAAACGTAATATATATTCTAGCGATTCAAGAAAAAAAGGCAACATATATATATAAAGTTCGAATACGACGAGTTCTATCTATATAGGTTGCCACAGTTCAGCAATTCAAATTAAGCCTTTGAATCTTGAGAATAGGTCAATATTAAATTTTAAATTGTTTAACACAGGAGTCTCCAAACTTTTTGGTCAACGAGGCACACTGACCGTTTCACGAAGTCGGGCGGGGCAAGATAATTAGTCAAGCCAATTTTATAAGAGTTTGATACAGTTTGATCAGTTGCATAAATTTAACTGTGTGAAAAAACTTTCCCCAAAATGAAATATATTAAAAACAACTACAGATCCAATTTTTGATAATCGGCACGAGTAAACTTGATACACAGCTCCAAACAATTGTCAGCGGAATAACATCAATCTCATTAATTATTATTACAATGTTAAATTCTCTAACATAAGTATGGGTTTATGTAAGTCAGCGATTGTGTATTTATTCTAGTAAATAAAAGATTTTTAGATTTCTTAATTTTGTTTTTTTAACGACTTAACCGGTTTCAGAAAATGCCATTTCCTTCTTCGTGATGTCTAATTAACTAACGAAAATCATATACAGTCGATTCCGTTTAATTGGACCGCCAGTTTATTGGGACAGCCGGTTATTTGGGTCAAATTCCAAAATACAGAAACCAAATAAAGTAATTGATGAATTCCCGCAGAAATATATTTTTTATTGTTATAAATGTATTATGTACATTATTTTCATGAATATTTTTTAAAGTCACTGTTATTATTAACATTATTAAAATATTGTTTTTTTAGCAATTCAATATATGTATATATATATATATTTTTTTAATTTTACCTTAAAGTTCGCTTATTAGAGGCAGCGGCTTATTTGGGACAAAATGTTTGGGCACAATGTGTCCCAATTAAGCGGAATCGACTGTATAGCATGTTATTCTAATGGGTTTTTTTTTTAAATCTGTTCTCACAAAGTTGATTTTACTAATAGTACAAAATAATAAAACATTTGATTATTAAGAAAATAAAATAAGTGTTTATGTAAATGCATTCGATAGCTGGTTCCCAGGATTCCGATTAACAATAACAATGAACTGCGCTAATCTCTTTATTTTTATTGTCTTTCTGGTTCGATGTCATTGTTCTTTTAGCTGGGTTGTTTTCTTTAGATTTCGACCAACCGGAGGGCGCACTGGTGGTTTATTTGGACCGCTGGACTGGTCGAAGCACGGGATGTAATTGAAAGACGTCGGTTACCGTCTTCGCAGCTTTCCGAAAATAGGGAGGCAATACTCACACACACACATGTACATTATTATAAACCAAGAAACCAAAGTAACAAGGCGCGTAAACTGTCAGGGTGTAGGGCAGGATTTATTACGGAGTTCGCGGGCCGCAGTCTGGAGACCCCTGGTTTAACAGATCGTATGGGACGATTTATTTATTCAATAATAGAAATTGAATTTCAACAGGGTACATAAAATACGAGGACCCATGTTCGAGAGATTTACGAATTTTTGTGACTATCTTCAGTGCGGGAGATGTTCTCATTTCCGCGTAGGAGGAGATACAGCATCTCTTGCATCGTAGTGTTTCCCACATTATGTCACCGTCTTCACTGGCTGTTGTTCGCCTAAGTCTGTTTTTCCGTAACTTCAAACCTGTCGTCTTGGGCGGGACCGCCAGCTCGACCGGTCATTATTTGTGTGAGACTTCGTGGGGCAATCTGTTCCTGCAGCGGATGAGTCACACGTCGGCTGTGCAACCGTTGCAGGGATGTCGCCTAACTTGGACTTGGACAATTTCAAACTGATACCTCAAACACTTCCCGGGTCCGGTAAGTTCTCTGTTTTGTTTTTTGGATATCATTCCATGTACTTTCTTTTTATTAGCAATATTTGAACATGTCCAAGAATACACAATTACTGGATTTTCATATAGAAAGGCACTGTTATTAAACAAATAATAACTATTTCATATAGAGAGAAGAATGGGTCGTTGTGAGGCGTGTTCCGGCGGACTATCCTCCACCGACCAGCAACACGGAAGAGCGTGAGTGTGAGATCGTAAATCAGAAGCTACCTACTTACCATAATATCGAGATCCACCTTGACCATCTTCTGGGAAAATAAACTTTACGAACAGCAAAATATAGAAAGGTGATATTTCATAATAAAAACATTAATAACCAATTATTACGTTAAATTTTATTAATAGAACAAAGAAACCAAAAATTACGAGAATTATTACTTATTGAATAAATAAGATAAAATTACGGAGCTACAAAATAGGTGGCGACGACAATAATACTAGTACATAAAAATGCGTCGACCTTGGGCGATTCCTCTTCATCTGGCTTAAGCGAACACTTTACACAATGTAACGTTCACCATTCCACCCAATCAACCTCCATATATATAAAAATTTTGAAAGTTGTATATATTGCATAAGTTGTATTTGATAGATATGGAGGTTGATTGGGTGGAATGGTGAACGTTACGTTGTGTAAAGTGATCACTTAAGCCAGCCCAGCCGACGACAGGTCGTAAGCTCTGTAATTACAAATACTTTAATATTTTTCTATTAATAAAAAATAGCTTCGTTTCTATAAGATATCTATTATTTTTTTAATAACAATTCTTTTTATTCGGCTGGAGGTAAACAGCACAGCATCTTAAAATCTTCAGATTGATACAGAGTTTAGTAGTTAATCCCGACGTTATGACGACCATAAATCTTCATATCCTCGACAACCAACTCGGACAACGTCTGCATTAGCCGCTCACATCCCGCTGTGTAGGACTGATCACAACCGATGCAAGAGCTGATGTGAATCATTTCAGAAATGGAAATTCTCCATGTCGGTAAAATAAATTAACCTGTAGATCTCATTTTCCAATGTACTTCAATAAGAAATAACTAAATACAATCAATTAATCAAAAATTGCAACCTATCTCACGATAGTAGGGTTTCTGAAAACGTGGAGTTTTGAAACCCGCCGAGTCCGGGTACAAAATCATTATAGTATAAACATAAAAATTAAAAAAATAAACGATTTTATTATGTTCATTGCGAATAATGTTACAGCACTTTTGTGTATCGTCCACTGTCCCTCTTTTGGGAATGTTTTTGATGAATTGATCCCTGAGTGTCTGCCTCGAACAACTGCACCTTAATATTCCATTAATTTTCCATCTGTATGTAATACTATGTTTTTTATGGATTTATGAAATATGATTTTTTATGAATAAAGACAGCACTTAAAGGACGCGGTTGGTTAAAAAAATTAATTGCTAAAAAAAAATTGTTAAAATGTAATTGAATTAAAGTCACGAATTTTTTATTAGTTTTGATGAGTGGGACCGACAAAGAAGCCCTACACCCCACCACCCTACAGCTGTTCTATTAAAAAAAGGCACTTATAGGTTATTTTGTTTCAGAATCTCTTATATAATAATATTTTAGGAATACTAATGCAGCGAGGGACTTATCCCCTGATGCTGATCTACTTTTCCTGCAAAAATTAGTCGACACCGAGAATGTTCGCTCATTGTCAGTCCAAGTTGGTCTCACTGTGCAAAACGCGTCGTAGGGCCTCTCAACGTTGAACGGACGCTTTTTATTGGTTTTAAACAGGGTTAATTCTTCCCTTAAACATTTAAAATGGTCCTTTTCTTGTTTTTCCGGTATTTAAGTATCTTTTAAAATGAGATCCAACTCTTCATCCATCATCAATACTTTTTCTTTTTGAATCTTTTATACTGTCGATACAATTTACTTCTGAAACCGAACTTTGGAAAAGCCTGCTTATCAGTTGTGTAGCTTAACTTAACTTAAGGCTTCGTCTGAAGGATTTAAATTTGGGTCTTTAAGCGCCTTAAACAAATTGATCAAATTCGAATGCATTCGACTGTTCAGTCGTTTTCCGATGTTTCGCACCAATTTACTTGAAATCCGAACTCGGCGGGTTTCGGATCTGGGTTTTAGGGTTACTTAACCGGGTCCAGGTCGGGTCCAGAAACCCTGCACAACAGATATTTTATGTGCTGTCTAAATTCTCTCATATAACATCCCTTTTGCACTAGCTACACTGGCTCCAGTTCATTGAAATAGTCGAATTTAAATTGTGCTGGTTTGTGTATAAGGCGACACAGCATGGCTTCGAGAGTTTTGAATCCCAATTTGAATAGTAGACATGAGGTCAACCTTTAGTTCGGTCGCTGAAAAGATTGCAGAAACGACCGGTCGTTTCCAGAAGTCTTAAGTTCAGTGAAATGGTATTTGCGGTGGCAAACCCAAAAGCGTGGAACTCTTTGTCCTCCGTCATAGGGAACAGAGAATCTATTTAAGAAGAAACTAAAAACGCACCTTTTCAAAAAAATAATTTCCATAAGTTCAAATAACAATTATTAATTGTAGTACTGTATGTAACAGTTTTTGTGTAAAGCGCATTTGAGATGGCGCTATAAAATGTATTTAATATTATTATTAAATATGAATTAAATAGAAAGAAATACAACAATCAATTTTATCGAAAAATATTGTTATATTTTATTTATTATCTTTGTTTTATTAACCACTTCCATGAGTTTAAATACATCAACCGGTTTCGAAAAATACCATTTTCCTCTTCAGGATGTCATAACTAACTAAAAACAGATATTATTGTTTCTTCACCAGAATTTATTTAAAAAAAAAAAAACACAATTATTTAAAAAATAAATTTAGTACCTAACTCAAATAATTACTTAATACAAATTTACTCGAATAATTTTTATTTTAAAAACCACTATTCTTCTACAACTTATATAAAAATAATTGAATATATGAGTTTTGAAAAATGAAATAAAAAAACAAATAGAATTCAACGCAGTAATGGCCCGACGCTCGAATGAGCCGAAAACAAAAATTAACCGGACTTAATCTTATCATGACTTAACCGGGAGTTATTTAAATTTCGTCTGGTAGCCAAGAAATAAGAATTCTTGAAAAAAAAATACAGCCATCATGTACGAGCCTTGAAGCAGAAGCCCTTTGGCTGAACGCCAAATAGATATTTTCACCAATTTTTTGGGTCGACAAACCAAAACAAATCCGGTTGGGCTCTCCCCAGCGATATTAGTCGAATTGTAAATGATTAATGACGTCATTATACTTTACTGAAAAAACAACGCGTTGTATGTCTCAGACACATGTATCATACCGTCGCTAGATAGTATATGTTTACGCGTTTTTATACTTCGATAGGTAGGCCTAGTGTAAATGTTGAATATGTGCATTCTATTTGTGTAAATTTAAAACAGCAAACAAAAGCTAAACTGCTTCTGTTGAGATACGGTTTTCGGTTCGATTGGATATATTTTACGGCGGTGATATGAAAATATTTTGTATTGTATATTTTCGGATTATCGGTCGAGATAAAGTTTCGGAAGCTGGCCAGCAGAGTTTCGAAGTTTCAAGATTGCAACGAGAGCGACCATCGGCGTCTAACAGTCCAATTTCACAAAGGTTCACAATACGGCAACACGTAAGTTTAGATAAATAAATACGATTAAAATCGTCTTGGCGGAGAATCGAATCCCGGTCTCATACGTGACAGGTGGGGTCGCTAGCACTACTATTGCACTACCGAAGAATACGAATGAAAATACATTTACAAACCTCTTCATTAACACTAGCTTGTTATGTGGTTCACTAGGGGTAACTATTTTTCAGATGAAAATACATATCAGTATTAAAATTTGATCTTAAAATAAAGAACATACATACGAGACCACCCCTGCAACAACACTGTTAACCGGGTTTTAGAAAATGTTGATACATAAACGAAGCGTCAGCCACCTTGCAAATGTCACTTAGAAATTGTGTGTAAGAGTATTATTCATTTTATATGGTTGTATATTATACCAATATACAGTGTTGTTGCAGGAGTAGACTCATATATCAAAAATATTGATGAAAGTAAAATACGTGCAAAATACTTGTAGGTAATGAATATTTGGAACAAGTAGATGAGTTTGTGTATTTGGGAAGTATGTTCGATAGAAACGGAAAGACAGAGAAAGATATCTAAAGGAGGGTGACTGCAGGGAATAAAGTGAACGGCGCATTGAATGGAATTATAGCTAATGGGAACTTATCAATTGAGGCAAGACTAGCGGTTCACAATGGAGTCCTGGTATCGAAACTGATGTATAGAAGTGAGACCTGGAGCTGGCAGAAGAGGAATGAAAGTAGACTGCGAATGCTAGACTAGAGAATGCAGTGGAAATGAGATCTCTTAGGCGTATATGTGGAAAATCCATTTATGACAGAGTAAAGAATGTAAAGCTGATCTTAGTATAGTGAGTAAGATTAAGAAAGGATCACTTAGGTGGTTTGGTCATATGGAAAGAATGGTAAGAAAGATATATGACGCAAGTGTTGATGGCACCAGAAGTAGAAGACTTCCGCGGAAGACTGGAGGATGGTCCTGTTAGAAGCCTCAATAATCGTCGAACTTGCATGAGAAGATGTATTAATGCGGATGGGGCGAGAATTGTGTGCCAGGACAGAAGAGTGTGGCGTTCTATCCTCTCTGCCTACCCCCGCGGGGAAACGGCGTGATGGTAAGTAAGTTAATCAATGTATTAAATTGACAAAAAATCAGTATTATATACTTATATTACCATTGTACAATAGTCCATTAGGATATTGGTCAAGTGAGAAGAGCGCTCGCTTAGCGATAGATCAAAAGTTTGAATTTAAATAAATTTTGGAGACACTTCATATCGATCGGTGGTAAAAAATAAAACGCAATTTTCACAAATATTTTACAATCACAAATATTATCAGCGCACAATTTTCCATCTTTTACTGCTTTAGATGTCCTCAGGTTACGCACCACCCTACCCATGAGGCTGCCATTCAGGAAGAAGGCCAATTCTCAGAAATCGATGATCTACAACAGTGAGATGAAGATCTTTAATGAAATGCCAGAAAATAGATTTAAAATGAAACTGACCAGATATGTAAAAGTAAAAGAAAATACTTTAATCTTGTTTACATTGCAGCGTATATAGGAGTGCTTATGTAAGCACTATGTTAGGAATTAAATAAAAAAATATATAGACATTCCTCTTCATCTCCTCTTCGGTGCTTTTATCAAGTTTTTATTTCAAATTCCTCCGAGTCTACGATAGTATTCCTACCTGCGGCCATACCGCTTACTTATTTATTCCACGAGGGTATTAATGCTACCTATCATGGATGACATTTTTACAGAATACTGTAAAGTATATAATTGTAAAATTATGTGTTTAACACATTGATTGAAATCAATTTTTACGGTTAATAAATTTAAAAAAAAATATGTGTTCATTTTTAAGAAGATTTCGATGGATCCTACCTATTACCGAAGGTCTCGTGATAAAACTTGTGGAAAATTTCAACGCACTTTCTTCCGTTTTATATATTTTGAAACATTCAAAAATGTATGAAAATCCTCAGAATTTACATCTCACGCAAAAAAAAAAAAAAAACAAGTTGTTAAGGAGAACGCATTCTTATTGTGAAGTTGTAATTATTCATAATTAAATGGAAAGTGATCCAGGTTCGAATCCCGGTAGCGCAACAACAATGTTTTTCGATAAAATTGATCTTAAATGTATACCTTTATAATTAATACATTTAATTAGTGTTTGAGATTCTGTAAAAATAAAGTAGATGGGTTTTTAAATAATGGAACGATAGATGTATTCATTTGAAAAGTGTAACATATAAGTTCGACAATTCGTCGTCAATGTACTGTGCGCTGTAGCGTAATCGGTTAATGCACGTTCCCCGGATTTGTAGTGATCCAGGTTCGAATCCCAATAGCGACAACAATATTTTTCGATAAAATTGATTTTATATGTATATCTTTCTAATTAATACATTTAATTTGTATTTAAAAAAACAAGTGTTTTATTGTTACGTATGTGAAATATAAATAAAATGGAATAATTCCTGTCCGTTCATGTGAGCTTATCAACTTTCATCTGATATACCTGATCACGTCAAGACGTGAGCAGTTTTCTTACATTCCTGGTGCTACAGCGTCAAATATTACAAAGAGTACACGTGTCATTTCACTGATTACATCATTTGTAAAATGACTTGTATTTTAATTAATTAAGGCAGCGCATTGCCATCACAATTCCCTTAAGATTAAATAAATATATAAGATGAAGCGATAACAAATTAATAATTAGATTTATTTGTGCTTAAATAATAATGGCGCGCGGTAAAATGCGATTTTAGTGCTGCCGTAGTTTCTAAGACGTTAAGTTGTAATAAATATGCATATATAGTCTATAAAACGTAAGATTGACAATATCGAGATTAAATAACGATGCAGTGAACCCGTTCAATCTAGAAGGAGACTAAATAATTAATTACCTCGACGTAATTACATACTAGAATTTGTTTAAGTGGCATTACTCTTATAAATGAGCAATGGCTATCGATTATCATTTAAATTTTTCTTATAGAATACTTAATAACAGTGCCTTTGTAGGCGAAAATCTAGTAATTGAGTGTTCTTGGACATATTCAAATACTGCTAGAACTACATAACTAATAAAGTTTATTTTAATTTCATTATACATTGATTTTTCACGTATATTATTTAATTTCTAAATTGATATTTGTACGCATTACGAATTCAATATGAATAGTATTGCTCGTAAGGGTAGACAGTCCGCGTAGACAATAAAAAAAGAAGACGGAACATTAGTCTGGAGTCACCAGGAGAACCCCCGTTGGAGGTCGCCATGCACCGGCGGCCGCAATCTGTCAGGATAATCGAATATTTCACAATCGACTCCTCGCTCTCGCGCGGCCGGGTCCCGACATCATTTATGACAGATCTGAAGATATCAAGTGCGGCTGACGGCGCCAATCCGGCGTCCCCCCGCTCCGCTGTCCAAACCGCCCGACCTACGCATTCGTTGCGACTTTTAACACCGGTTTCAGCACGAGAAGAAGAAAAAAAAAACGTTCTCTGGAATACAAGAATATTATTGAAACCACTTAGCGAATGGAGTGGCGGTGTAGCCAATCAATATTTTCATTTGCGTAATAAAAAATGCGTAAAAAAAGACATTAAAACGTACGAACAAAGATTCTTGCATCGATTTAATTTTATTTCTTTATCTTACCATTAACGCGTGCATCGCGCGGACGGTTTCAGAGTTAAACACATTTTATATCAATTTCCGATGCACAAACAATACAAATCTTCAAATTTCACGATTAAAATATCACAAAGTATTTTTATGTTTCGGACGAAATTCAGACGAAGTTCCCGACATATCTGGGTATTAAATATATTATATTTTTATTTGTTATCTTTGTTTTATTAACCACTTAATTGAGTTTAAATACATCTACCCTGTTTCGAAAAATACCATTTTCTTCTTCAGGATGTCAACACTAACTAAAAACATATATCATTGTTTCTTTACCAGAATCTATTTAAAAAAAAAACAATTATTTAAAAAATAAATTTAGTACCTAACTCAAACTGTTACTTAATACAAATTTACTCGAATTATTTTTAAAAAAAAATTTTAGAATGGGACTCGTAGTTAAATTTAGTTTGTTGTTTATAATTTTTTGATTAGTTTTACACGCTTTATTTATCTCCAACGATTCCAAATTATTTAATTTCTGACCAACACCGTTTATATGCAAAATTGACAGTCCCAAGTTTTTATCCAAACCATGACCATTTTCTATCAAATGATTAGAAAATTCTGAAAAGCCACTATTGTTCAAACATCTCAAATGCTCCCTTACTCTTATATTAATATTTCTACCCGTTATACCAATATAAAATGCAGCACAATCCTTGCAACTAATTTTATAGACACCAGAATTGTTAAATTTATCATCTTTGTCTTTAGAATTTATGAATAAAAGTATTCAATATGTTAATTACAACAGAAACAGAAAAATTATTTTAGTTGCTACCAGGATTCGAAACTGGACCATTTTCTATCCGAGGAAGTACGTTATCCAGTTTCGCCACATCAACCGAGTAAGTTGACGGCAAATTTGGAGCTTCATAGCTTCACATTTGCGTATTTTTCAAACTATTTGTCGGAGAGCAATAAACGGTTACTTTTAAATGAAGCTGCTGTGGTATTCGGACCAGCTTTGACATTATTTGTTGTCGTTCATTGCCGTCATAGCTCAGTTCGACGGGACAAGTGGTCAGATCATCCAGTTTGTATCTGTGACTGTTCAATCAAGGGTCAGACGTGAAGACTTTGGATCCAACGATCCATCGCTCCTGACGTTCTTCTCCCCCCCGCCGATTCCAATGTATACAACAATTATATAAAACTTAGTAAACCAAATAGTTTAACTGTCAGAGATTAATGACGATGTCATGATAGCACACTAAAATAATCAAATTATTTAGAATATAAAAGGAGTCATCCATGGAGTATCTCTGAGACATCGAGTACCTACCTAAACAAATATATTTACATGCTCAAGTGGCAATAGACTGGACATGATGACCAAATTACTACAAACATGACAACTGCACACGAGACAGCGTAACAGAATATTATTAAGGAGAATATATTCTTATTGTGAAGTTGTAATTATTCAGAACATACGGTCTGTGATGTTTTGAATACTAATTAAATGTATTATTATGATTATAAAGATATATTTACATATAAAATTTCGACGATTTCGTAAAAAAACAATGTAGATAGCTTTCAAATTATGGAACGATTGATGTATTATCGATGGTTTGAAAATTAGTCGACAAAAATACTGTCGCTGTACATAGTTGGTAATGCACCTTCCCCGGATTGGAAAGGAGATCCAGGTTCGAATCCCGTTAGCGCAACAACAATATTTTTCTATAAAATTGGTTTATACGTACATCTTTTAATTAGCATTTAATAGAATATTAGATAGATATAAGTTAGGTACCTTAAGATAGGTTACATTCCTTATAGGTAGGTTAGGTTATTTAATACAAAGTCACGGAAGAAGAGCAATAAGCCTCTGGTGTGCAGTTATCCTGGAATCGTTGGACACACATGTCGAAGAGATGGTGGACGATAGGGGAGGAAAGTTCTGGAGTGAAGAAGGCTCCGACATGTAGAAGAAGTGTTGATCGTTCTCACGTTCGATGGAGCGATGGCATCAGTTGACAGAGAATTGGCGATCCTTGGTGGAGAAACAGACGTTGATAAGTGGATTATTATTGACGTGTATGCTTAACAGAATCGATGATTTGATTTCGTAACCGACCATCATCCCGTCAGGTCAGACCAGTCTCGACAAATACTCATTAATATAAAATTTCGTACACACTTTTAGAAATATTATTCGAATCATATTTATTTACAGATGTAATTAAAATTTCCATATTTAATTTATCAGTTTTAATTGAACGCTACTCTAAACCTTCTATGTTAATTATATAATAGTACGGTAACTGTTGGCGACCTGGGTGCGAGGCCGGCGTGGGACACAGCGCGCTACCCACACCCTCGGCGGCTTACGAAAGCAGTCGAAACAGGACAACACTGGTTGCGTTCAGCAGAAAATCGCGCATTAAAACAACGTGGCAAATTTTACGCAGAACGCAATTAATTGTGGTTCTATGTTAGAAATGTTCGGAATTTACCTAAAATCCCCGAATTAATTCGAACCACGGAAAATGTATATACAGAGTGTAACAGACCTAGTCCACAATATTTTATGGGTGGATACCTCACTCAATTACAAGTCGAAAATGTTCAAGAAATGTGTGTAAATATTATGTTTGAAATTTTTCGTGTTAAGCTTGAAGTTGATGTACTTCGAAATAAATATTTGCGAAATTGTTATATTATTAATCTATATCTTTGCTTCAGACCTTTCATTTTTTGTATTAAATATATAATTTGGAATCAATTAATCGAAATAATCGCATAATTACAAATTTTTTAAATGCTTATATCTCTAACATGATTTTGATTAGGCACATAACCCTTGAACATTTTTGACTCACTCGTAACTTAGTCAGGTATCCACCTATAAAGTATTGTGGACTTTGTCTGATACATCCTGTATATACCACAGATCAGTGAATGAATAGACACGAAATAAAGTGTACATATAGGAGAGTGGTTTGGAACATTACTTGCGGGATGAGGGCCATTCTACACACATTCTTTGTGAAAACATAAATCCGATAGTTTATGACACATTTATGGAACCGTAAAAGTATTTACTCTTCGAAAATTAAATCTTTGTGTAAACAAGGCGTATTTTTTACATTAATGCATATTATATTGTCGGGGTTTAAACATTCGCCTCAATTGAGTCATATATTTAAAAAGAATCGCGGAGCCATTTGATTGCGAAAGTGGTACCAAGGTGGTTTGTGTTAGTTCATGTCTATTTATTTGGTAGTCAGTCTGCGATATGTACTTATCTAAGAAAGGTTTAGTATATGTATATTTTTTTAGATACTCCCGCAGTAAGATTTGTCACATAAACTTTATATTGCATTACATATTCAATTATATTGCGCGCAATCACGGGTTTAAAATTTCGTAACATTTTGTATACTCCCACTTTACCTCGTGGTTTGTTTTCGAAATAAAAAAAAATTGGAAGCGCCGAGTATCCCGGCACATCTCGTACGCTAAAACAGTACACCACCATCTTAGCTATTTCTCTAATAGTCTGCAGTGTCATATTAACCCATGTACATAATGCTTATTTTTCTATGCTATTTTTCAATTTATGTTAATTATTTGTGAACGGTTATTTTCACTTCTAACACGGTAGTGTATTTTTCCGGTTTCGGAAAATACCATTTCCTTTTCCAAAAACCGTGTCAAATTGTTATACGATGATAAAAGATGTGTAAAAATTTTTAAGATAGGACTTGTTAAATTTAGTTGGTTATTTATAATATTTGAGTTAATTTTCATTCTTTACAAGTTTTTAACGATTCTAAATTATTCAATTTAAGACTAACATTGTTTATACAAAAATTCCAAATTTTTATCAATTTCTAATAAATGATTGAGAAAATTCTGAAAATATATACATCTTAATACATTCAATACATATTAAATGCTCTTTGTTTAATATGTTAAGTTTCTTAAGTTTATAATAAATATTAATTCATTAATTAAAAATGTGGCTCGATATGACATCTTAATGTCAACATTCCGTTCAGAAAATGCACGCAACTTGTTGAGAATGCAATTTTAAGCGTGGAACGCGACCATCAACACCGTTTATAAACCAGACGGCCGTTCTTAACTGGGAAATTAACACCCAAATTTGGTACATGACAAGTTAAAAGGCGAGACGTGCTCTATACATTAATAATATTTTCCATCGCTGTAAAATTGTACAAAATAATCGATCTTATATTTAAACAAATATCAGATATTTCATAGAGACAAAGTTATGTTTTTATTACATTTAATGGATAATATATGGAAGTTTTAGCTAATTTCTTTTTTGTTTTCAGTGCCGAAAAATAGGCATTTATTTCTATAACATTATTTTTATCGCTTGCATCAACATAAAAATCCTTTGTAGTAATATTACAATTCATTTCATTTACATACAAGCCTATTGGCCGCTTCCTACCTCGCTACTTGTTTTGAGGTAAGTAGCCATAAGGTTCCATAAGTTAGAATATAAGTTGGAAGTAAGGTAACAAATTAAATTAAATGGTAAAAAAAACAGAAAAATCAAAAGGAGAAAAGTAGATACATAAATTGAACAAAGTAAATTTTTGATACAGATTATACATATGTAAGAAGTGAAAGAAAAGAAACAAGCAGGGAGCAAACAAAACATGATAAGTACGAGGTAGGATGTAACGACAAAAAAAATTACAGAAAATGAGAACTCTTCCAGCTCTGACTTCTTCCAATTTTGAAAAGCCAAGAATTGAGGATACGATACCGTTACCATCTCTTGTGGTAACTTATTTTTTATTCGCGGTCCTATGCATGTCTTTGAGCAAATGAGGGTACAGGGTTCACATTACAGGGCTTACGACCTGTCTTCGGCTGGCTCAAGTAAGTGATCATAACATAAAGTTCACCAATTCTCACCCCTCCATCTTCACATTTACCAAATTTTTTAAAGTTGTACATATGTTAATATGTGGAATCTGATTTAAATTGTTTAGTAACAGTGCCTTTGTAGGTAAAAATCCAGTAATTGTGTGTTCTTGGACGTATTCAAATAATTCTGATGTTATATTTAATAAAACTTTTGTGTTAAATTAGGAAATTGTAGATTTTCCCCTGAAACACTTTTATCAGTATATTACTAGTACCATTTATTTAACAAATAATTATAGATGCAGTTATTAGTAAATAAACTGCGTACGCGTTATTTCCAGGAAGGGAGAAAATAATAAAATTTTATTACATTTATTTTTGATATTTTAAAATTTCTATTCACTTTATGTTGATGTGTAGTATTTTGAATGGTTTCGAGGTCTCCTGGTCTTGATCGAAAAAAGAGATTAAAATTAATAAAAGTTGTGTCACGAGTAAAATTACTGCGTATTCATATGGTTGTTTGTAAATATCGCGCGTGTGCGTGTTCAATTTTAAATTTTCCTTTATTAGAAAACAGTTACTTAGCATTGTACTTTGTGTAGGTAGGTAGTAGATATGTATTATTTTTGAGTAGTTTCGAGGTATCCTGATCGTGATCGAAAAAAGTGCATCGAAACGAGAACGCGAGCAAGCATGTGAATTGAAGAGAGTTACTTCACTGAAACTCATAACTTTTTTCTCCCACACTCGCGCGGCTGGGAAGTTGTATTTTTTCAACGGTTGTCATATCCGACGGAAACGGACCGCGATATTTACGGACTTTCAGAGCCGATTCGATTCTGCGTTAAATTCATCGAGCCGACATATCAATTTCGCAGAATTTGCATGCCGAGAGTACTTAAAAATTTCTTCCGATGGCGAAATAAGCGGTCACACTAGAATGACGATGCCGCAGAAAGATACAATGTAGCCAAATGAATTCACCACATCGGTGGTTTCCAACTTTCTTCGCGTTACGTAACACTTTTCAAATTACAAAATTTTCTACTTAACCTAACACGATTATTGTGAGAACTGTCACTTTGGACATGTATGTGTGTGGGTGTATGTCAGAAGAGTGAGTAGACGAGTGGTGGGGGACAAGGAACGGGTCTCTTTCCATCGCCACTTCTCCATGATTGCTAGGCTATCTCTGAATTGTATAATTATAATAAACGTGTAATTGTTATATTATCGACAGCAAAAAGAGGATACAACACCGAGGAAATCTGGTGGTACTACGAAAGCTGCCACAATTATCAAACACTTTCTCGTCCATTGTTCATTTGAATAGCTATGAAATTTAAAATTATTTTCTAATCAAGTACTTGTGTGCCAGAAATAGTGGACGTCCGCGAAAGACTTGCCACGATCAGGTAAACCAGATGGTCATGTTAAAAGCCACAATAACCGACGAGCTTGTATGAGAAGATGTACGAATGTGTATGAGACGAGAATTGAGTGCGGCGGTTTATCCTTTTTGCCTACCCCCGCGGGGAAACGGCGCGATGGTAGAAAGTATATAAGTACTTATGTATTTTGATTTTCTTCCATTGCAACATTGTATTTTCTTCATTCCGTTGGCATCATCGCATAAGATTACTTTGTGTTTATATTTTTACAAGATGTGTATATATTTTTTATTATTATAATTTATATTTAGCGAATAAACGTATAAACGTCAAATGATATAAAAAAAAACTATAATAAAACCATTTCTGTATTGTATTTTCTTTAGGTCAATCGTACGTCCTTTCAAATAGCCAATTGGCGTTGGAGACAATACTTAGAATTCATTTATATAGAATAGTTAAGAAGACGCGCGTAAGAGGATGCTCTCTTATAATAAACCTAGTTTAAATAGTAACAAAGATGATAAAAAAGAAGAAGAAAATTAATGTTTTATTTTATTATTTATAAAATCATTGCCACATACAGGGTGAATATTATGTTCCAGGCCGATGTTGTTTTTGAATAACTAAGAAATCAAATACAATTTTTTAATTTTAATTTTATTTATCGATTATTTGGTTTATTATAATTATGTGTGGAGTATGGTATTAGCCAAGTGGCGGACTCTGGCAGCGGCACAAATTCGTGCTCCTTTAACCATATTTTTCATAACATTCTCGCACACTTCGCGTGTTATTTCAGCAATTTCATTTCGAATATTGTCCTGTAGCATCGAAATTGTTTTTGGCTTATAGTTATTATTATCTTTCCTTTCAAGTACAATGTTACAGTATATATCTAAACAAATTACAACGCTAAATGCATGAAAGGCCGCCTATTTTACCGACATCGAGCACAAGCAGTCATTGGCTAGAGGACTAGACGAATGTCGGAGCAGAGTTTGCACGGTTGGCAGGAGGACTTCCGCGCGGGCTGGCGGCGTGAGTGGAGCGAGTGTCGGAAAAATTGATAAATATTAATTGAACAAGGCATTGTTGGTCGCGGTGAATTCGGGAGATATCTGGGCCACATTTCAGAACTATAAAAATAATTATCACCAGCTTTTATTGTATTGTACGAATAATGTTTACATAAACCAAAATAACAATTAATAATGTATGACTATTAACAGTTTATGTGCAAAGCGCCCTTGAGGTGAAAGTTTTTACGAAAATGGCGCTGTACAAATAATCCAATATTATTATTATCAGGGCCAGAGTTTTCTTGATACGACCCTGTCATGGATGCTCTTGCGAAAGCCATCATAGCAGTTACGAATTAAAATACAAATAAATGAATCAACCACCGCGGCGCGGGTTGTGCATTCAAATGCCAATACAACTCTTAACCGTTAAGAAATATTGATCACGTAGTTACACAGCGTCCGCGGTGATAAGTGAAGAAATCTTCCTCAGTGGGCGACTGTGGGGGAGCAATCGGCAAAAGCATCCGCATTTCGTAATTGCAGAGAGATCGCAGAAGTCGGATGCAATCGTTACCAGTAAATGTGGTGGGAAAAACAATAAATAATTAGTGCAAACAAGGGTAGATTAAAAGCGCACTTCATGGTACCCACGATGAACAGGGCTGATGCAGGACCGTTCTAAGGGAGAAACATGACTGACCGAGGTCATTTATTTATTTACATTTACTACATTAGACATTATTGACATACATGCTTTTGTTGTTGTTAGACAGTATATTATATAACATGATAAACATAAGATACAATTATATTGCGATTAAGTATATACTCGTTGTTTTTTTGTGTGAGAAGAAGTAGACTCCACCTCTAATATATACAGCATTGTCCTGGCTACTTTGCTGGACTGTTAAAGTAGTCAGTTTTTTTCGTGCTATTGTGGTGTTATTTGATTCAAGAATGATAAAGATTCGACAGGAATAAAAATAAAAGTAGAGAAAAAAAAAATGTAGTGAGATTGTTGTAGAATTAGTGGAGATACTGTATAATGATTATATTAGAATTGATTCTGATCGATCTCTACCCAATTGGATCATATATTGGGTCCATATTTGTGTAATCTTATTGAAAGTGAACTATTTCTAGTTGGTGCTCAGTGTATTGTAGAGTTTTGGAGCTAGAATCTTTGATAAAATGTCGTTGTTGCTCTCGGAACTGTCGTGTAGATGTTCGTTATTTGTCTTGTGTTGTGTCCATGATTTATTGCTTGGGGTAGGTTGTTGGTATGGAAATATTGGACGAGTCTAAACGTATAGATTTGTCATATGTCTAGGGCACTGTACTCTTTAAATATTAGATCTGATGGATATCTAAAGGGATGACCATCCATTACTCCAAGAATTATCTTTTGTGCTCTCTTAGCCAACTATAATATTGTTTTTGCTGCTACTCCCAAAACTATTACTTCAATGCGTATGTTATTTCAAATTACATTAAAGACTTTTAAAATTAGCAATATTAACTTGGTGGTTAAGATTCATATTTTTTATTTATTATCTTAGTTTAATAACCACAATTGAGTAAATGCTATATTTTTAGTTAGTTTTGACATATCCTGAAGAAGGAAAAGGTGTTTTCCGAAACCGGTAGATGTTTTTTAAACTCAATTGTGGTTATTAAACTAAGATAATAAATAAAAAATTACATTAAAGAACCCACGGAATTGTTTTAGGAGTGGTTCCTCTCATCGCATCAGTTCCTCTCAGAAAAATATTTCGTGAATTTAGGTATATAATTCTGAATATAGTTCTGTGATTTTTTAAATATGAATTAAATATATTAACTAGAAATCAATTTTATTGAAAAATATTGTTGTTGCGCCACCGGGATTTTGGGTATGGAGGGTCAAATGTACAGTTAAATGTGTTTGATAGTACAGATTTCACAATTAAAATAGACTCGGACAAATTGCCTTCACTGGATTAATGGTGTAATAGAAAGAAAGCAAATAAGATGGCTTGGACGTCTTTCGTATGCCAGAGGAACGACTACAAAGATGTATGTATAAAAATGTAACAAATCTTTATAAACATATAATGAAATTTTTGTAGAAAATTTAATAATCCTTTTTCCGACAGGAAACAAGAATGTAGATAAGGGTGGTTCGCCAATCTCAGCTTCTCTCGACCAGTGATGATGATAATGATTATGAGGTCGAAAGAAATGAAACACAAAAGATGTTCAATATCGGTACACTACGGCGACACGACCCAATCGAGAATGACTTCTCGCCTGCAGAACACTATGTTTTTATTCCGATTCGTAATAATACATATAGTCAAATTTGCAAGTACCTACACGGTGACAGGCCGCCGCTGTAACGTTTTACTAAGACGTCTTTGTTTTCCTAAAATCTATTCCATGGGTTTTTTATATATATTACAATATTATATTACAATATTACACCTTTAAATTACTGGCTGCGACCTAGCAATTCTGTGCGATACATATGCTTCTTTATTATAAGTGTGACATTTCAATGGTACCTGCATACGCACTTATAAAAAAATTAAAAGCTTATAAATTCTTCGGACGGCACTGCTTAAATCAAACAAACTAGTCGCGGAAGTCATACAAGTGAACAGCAAATACGTAATGTAAAAAGTTCTAAAGCATTGGCGTACACGCCACCACCGTAAGGCCGAGTGTTCACATTGCAATGTGAATATTTGCATTTGTCTTTATACGCTCGATTGGTTCGCAACATGTTATACAGTATTTTATATTGTTTTGAATAATTATCCACATAACAAAACAATATCGTCGTGTTTTGCATACAAAGGAATATCTCGGATTAATAACATTCAACAGCCGATCGCTTTCATGGGACAAAAAAATGTGACAAGCTGAAACTGGTTCGAAATTATTAGAATATCACATAAAAAAAAAAACGAATAGATTAATACACGAACTCATTAGTTGCAAGATATGACTTTTTTTGTACAATTAATTAACATTATATTATCAGACGATTAACCACTTAATTTCACAATAAAAAAATACACGAATTGTACCACTCACGCGCAGATTATTGCATTTTGTTTTGGTATTTGCAAACGTTTTTCGAATTATATGTTAAGTTCAGAAGATGGTCTTTTGTAAAACAAAAAAAAAAGGTAATATTTTACATATTTATTTTACATTATTCTACAAAATGCTTTGCACTTTTCTAACACGTCTTCTCTTACGCAGTTTCGTGACATATTTTATCGGAGAAGTCTCCCGAAAAACGAGTTCTACGATAAAACAGCTTAAAATACGACAATACAATATTCAACGCTGTATTCAACAGGACGCGGGTCGATACAAAAAAACGATAATTAAATTATTACAGCGAGCCACATTTCATCTACAAAGTGAAAATAATGCGAAACGTGATATTATTACAAATCAGAACTATTTAAATTATTATCGAGATTTTGCAATACATATTTGTTTTCAGTTTCAACGAAGTTCTTGACTTGCCCACATTTATTTGATTGAATTTTCATATACAAATGTAAGAAAATTGATGCACTTCTTTGTCCTGAAAATTAATTGTACTTACATGTACAGTGAATATTTCTGTTACTGTTATTTTTGTTAATTTATATTGACAAAAATCTAAAAATTGGATATGGAATAGTAAAATTTCTGATATGAATATTGTGAAAATATGTAATTGTTAATGCAGTTTTGGGAATATATTTCAGTTCGTAAGATTTTTTACAGTTAATCTATTTTTCTCAACATTTCACGATGTTTGGTAAAAAGTGTTAAGTTAATACGGAAGAAGTTCCAGTCCCAGGGGAGGTTTTAAACACTAGTTAATTATATTTTTATTTGTTATCTTTGTTTTATTAACCACTTAATTGAGTTTAAATACATCTAATAATAATATATATATATTTTTAAAATAGATTCTGGTAAATAAACAATAATATATGTTTTTAGTTAGTAATGACATGCTGAAGAAGAAAATGGTATTTTTCGAAACCGGTAGATGTGGTTAAGTGGTTAATAAAACAAAGATAACAAATAAAAATATGAATTTTAACCACAAGTGCTAATTTTAAAAGTTCTAGTTAATTAAATGAATTAATTTAACGTCTATTTTATATGGCTGTAATGTTATTATTAGTACACGTATAAAGCAGCTTTTCGAAATTTCTATACAGTACAAAGCAGAACAGGTGTTAAATAGAGAGTTAAACGACTCGATTGTATAAATAATATGTATCTTTCAGAGATCGCCACTCGGGCATTGGAAAAGCACAAGTACCGAAACACGTTCTGCCCTTGACGTTTCCTACGCACTCGGGAGTCGATCGACCCCAGGAATGGAAGAGCTTTTTGCGCGAACATTAGCCAAACAATTAACAAGAAGAGAGACTCGCTCTTAAAAGCTTTCACGCACTCAACTGTGCATCTGTCGATGTGTACACACTAACGGACGACATTCCTCTGCATAGAAACAGATAAACAGATCGACGATGGTACGATAAAAACTGCAGTTCATAATAATAACATAGGATAAATGCGACATCCATTTTATCTGTTTTCGAGTAAAATGCAAAGAAAACATTGTTTCCAAAACTGTCATATTTGGAATCATAATGAACATGACCGGTAATCATAGGCCTATCTCTCACCCTCCATACCTCTTGTTTTGCAACTCCATTAGTCTGTCCGCGTAAGTATGACTCAATCCATTTTGTGTCTCGTCCACTGTCCCTCTTTTGGGAGTGTTTTTTGATGAATGTATCCCTGAGTGTCTGCCTTGAACTACTGCACCTTAATTTTCCATCTGTATGTAAAACTATGTTCTATGGATTTATGTTATATGATTTTTATGAATAAAGACAGCATTTAAGGTACGCTGGAGGGTCTAAATTTTAAAATTTTTGCGATAATTGCTAATAACCACATTGAATATCTTCTCATTTTTCGTTTTGCGTATACTTAAATATGTAATTGAATTAAAGTCGAGTATTTTCATTAGCTTTGATGAGTGGGACCGACCAGGAAGCCTTAGCTCTAAACCGGTCCCGGGAAATGACGGATCCTACCCCATCCAGCTGTCCTTTTATTAAGCCACGTGATCAAATACTGTCGTCTTATTGGCTGAAAACACTTTTGTCTGGGTCTAATTATTAATTGGACAAATCTGCGATTGAAGTAATAAGTCAAATTTTAATTGGGTTTTTATACAAAATTCTTATAGACATTAATTTGTTTTATATTTGTATATACCTAACTCAAAAGCCATAAAAATTGGACATGTGTAATTTTGATTCTATACCTCATAATTACGCTTTACACATAAACTGTAGTCCCGCATTATTTTTGTATTTAAAGTTGTTATTTTGAACTTAACGATATGACTATGAAAATGTGATTTTTCTGTATTTTTAAAAATAATAAATAATAATAATATAGATGTTTGAATAATTATGGTTTTCGGAATTTACCGATCATTTGTTAGAAAATAATCATACTTTTGATAAAAATTTGCGTTTGACGATTTTACATATAAACAATGTCGGTATTAAATTAAATAATTCAGAATCATTAGAAATAAATAAGCATGTAAAACTAACCAAAATATTATAAACAACCAATTAAATTCCACTCTAAAATTTTTTCCTAATAATTTTTCTAATAATTTTGTATCATCAAGTACCAATTTAAGTTAGGTACTAAATTTATTATTTTTTTTAAAATAGATTCTTTTAAATTAACAATATAACATGTGTGTTTGATTAGTTGATGACATCCCGAAGAAGAAAATGATATTTTTTGAAACCGACAGATGTATTTAATTCATTAAATGGTTAATAAAACAAAGTTAACAGTCTAAAAAATGGGTTTTAATCACAAAGTTGATTTTGTAAAAAAAGCGTCTTATACAAAGTCAAATAGTTAATCTTCAATCTCATTAATAATAATATAAATGTTGAACTATGTTACGTTTGGAATTTCCTCTTTCTCTGTAAGTGCATCTTTCGCCTTTATCGAGATTCCCTAGCGCTGTGTTCGCTCATAAAATATTATTCTTTACTATTTGCACGCGTTCAGGCCGTTCGCTCTCTGCCGATAATGTAAACAACTCGGCCGCTGCGGTTGGCACAACTGTCACAAATATGTAAACATGCCGCTTAGTTTTCCTGAATATGCAGTCGACGCACGCAGGTAGCGATGCCTGAGAACTCAAGTTGAAATCTTATTCGTAATCATTTTACTCGGGCAATATTGTTCCGCGTGTACAAACAAATGGTTGTGCATCGCATGTACATGCAGCTAAAGGAAAATAAAAGTGCAAAAGATTGATGTTGTCTGTCTTGGAGATACGAGTGTTGCAAGGGTGGGACATGATATCGGAAGAATGAGATGGAACGGTAATCTGTTTGGTTTTTCGTGGTTTCTGTGTGAAATGACGGCAGGCGGTATTGACAGAAAAGGTAGATAAAACAATAAACGAGTACTTACCTATTAATTTTTTGCCTTACTTTTGTTGACGATCTACAGATAGCGGAAGGCGTTCGCCACAATATTAATTTTTAATGAAATTATATTATCTTTGCGAAGTTACAACGTTTCAGAGCATAGATTTGTGAAAAGTGAAAGAAATTTTAAAAATATAGTCATCAGCGGTACTCGAACCCGAAACTTTATATCACTAGTAGAGAGCTTTAACCGATTATACTATGACGCCCTGTACAGAGGTCGCCAAATTTCATCTAAACACGTTTGCTAAGAGAGAGATGAATTTTTTTTTCATATATGAGAGGACCAACAAAATGACATGTGATTTCATTGAAAATAATATAATCTGTTATTTTAATATATTCCGTTATTGAAATGCAGGTTCCATTAGAAGGTATTTGAAAAACATTGCAATTAAAAATATGGTCGCTCCCAACGGGAAAAAAATACATGTGTTTATGTAAATGCCTTCGATAGCTGGTTCCCAGGTTTCCGATTAACAATAAGCACACATAGATACATGAACTGCACTAACCTCTGATGTCCGATGTTGTTATTTTTTTAGCTGGGTCGTCTTCTTTGGATTTCGATCGACGGAAGCGGCGCGCTGGTGGTTTATTTGGACCATTGGATTGGTCGAAGCACGGGATGTAACAAGAATGACGCTTGTCGATTACCGTCTTTATAGTTTCCGAAAAAAGGGCGGCAATACTCACACACATATACACACACACATACACATGTAAATTATTATAAACCAGGAAAGCCAGTGGTGCCAATCGAGGGCGCGTAAACAAGACGTCTAACATTAAAAAGACATGAGGCTTTCTACCACGTACTGGACATTCAGTACTTATATATAAAAATTTCACAAATACGAATGCGAATATTATTTTATTTGTATCGGGGAACATAAAATATCGTTACTGGAGTCATTGAACATGTCCGCACATTTATGTTTTCCTTAACAACCCGTCAATAATAACAAAGTTAACGATTTGTTCCCAACGAGCCTATTTACGCAGCAAATGCAAAATATAAAACACAGTTATAGTGATGAAATATTTATTATTATTTTGATTCAGACCTGTTTTCATACAACTCTTCTCTGTATAGTGAGCTCGCTTCACTGATATAACGTAAAAAAATATTGTTAACAGAACAAAATACATTACACGGTCGAAAAACCCTAATTCTTGAGAAGTCATAAAATCAAAAGCAGCGTCTGCCGACGAGGTTTCTTATTGTTTACGATTCCTTTCAGGTTTGTGAATTCTTATGAAAAAAACAATGGGTGTTTATTGCGTGTGCGTGCTACTTAAGTAGTAAGTTTTGAACTTTACAACTTTATTATTTTGAATTTTGTTAAGAAATAATGTGATTGAATGTAGTCATTTTCTTTTAACATTTACATTTACTGGCATTGCCAGGTAGCCTCACATTTATTCAGATTGAACCTAAACGATTCCCCAATGTGTGAGTGTGGTGCAGAGGAGGAAACCCTTGACCATATCGTTTTTGCCTGTCCATTGCGGATCACAGTTTTTTTTCACAGTAATCTCGATAATAGTGATTTTCAACTCCCAGGTAACGTGTGTCATCTTTTTTTCCTTAACTCGCCACATTTAATTATTTGAACGACTTTTTTCTATACAATAAAGTTTTAACTTCATTAATGGCACAAATCACTCTTGAAGGGTGGGTTGCCTATTTAAAAGAAGAAGAAGACCCAGAGACAAGATCAACCTATTTTTTTGTAGCCATGCATGTGATTGTTGAGTTAAGGTACAGCGGTAAAGGAATTGCCTTTCTACTCTGTGTTTACTTGCCATCTCTTTTTCTGCCGCATTGTTTATCTTTGTGCTGTCCGTATGATTCATAGTGTATATTGAAGGAGTAATAAATTTAATGTTTGTATGTTTTCCATTCTCACTTAACCCTCGCTTCGCTCATCTCCTGGTAGTTCGTTTACCTCCGTCCCACGCGCCCAGACTCGCGGCGCCACCGTCCCTACCCCACCGGCCACCACTCTTCGCTTCGCGAAGGCTGCGCGTTTCATTACGACCGTTGCAGAGCCTGACAGTGATCCGACTGGTGGTAAGACTGAAACTAGATGCGCCCTCGTGTTTTGTTAGCGCCCTGCCAATATGCAGGGCGATATCGAACAGTTGGCTAGTAGCATTAAAAATTAATGAGAAGGAGCGAGATAGGAGCCATGAGCTTATTGCATCGGTCCTGTGTAAGCGGCGGGGTAAGACCTCGAGGGTTATATTTGATCTTTAGATCTTCTCTGTTAAGATGAAAAATCAATTAAACATTTTCTTCCATGTCAATTGTAAAATAAAATCACTTTAATTTTTTTCACAATTGACAATTATTGCGCTTGTGGCACCATTGATATGAAAGTTTTTATGTATTTTAATATTTCTGTATGGTGTAGAATCATGGACTCTGAAGGAAAGAAAGAGAAGATGTTTTCATGCCTGAAACATACGTTTTTAAAAATTTTATTTTATTTCCATCAACGCCATTGTGGCTTTTACATAAGAATAAAAATTTAAATATAACAGTACATTTTTAATTAACATTTAAATTTAACATTAACTAAGTATAATTTACGTACAAATATTTCTTCAGTTCAGGTATGCTTCTGCAACGAAAAATGTCAACGAAATACAACTTGTTACCGAGCCGATGCATCCGCGATATTGGCGAGTTAACAGCATAATCATTTCTATGTGAACCTACAGAGAACACTTCATGTTGTCTCGTTTGAGTTGGTACTTTATACGAAACCATTTGTGTCAACTCAGGGCAGTCCAACATGCTATTGATCATTTTCTTTAGATATACTATAACGCTCACATCTCTTCTTCAGGCTAATGTTTTCAAATTAGGATTCCACAATTATTAAATTTTTTAAGGAGAACACGTTATTATTGTAAAGTTGCAGTTTTTTCAGAACATAGTTCTGTAATATTTAATTTGTATTCATTATTAAACTATTATAAACAAGGATGAGGAGCTGTAACTAAATATTTTTTCGATATCGATTTAAGTTGTATTATTTCTTGGATACATTTAAAATGATATTTAATTGATTAAATCCATAAGCAGAAGTTAACCAAGGTGAATATTGATTGGTTCTACTGAATTCATTTTAATATCACTGTCGAACAGTGCGTCCGATTTTTGATAACCTTCGATTAACGCTTCAATCTGTGACGAAATTCAGAAGGGCTTTAATTACACGTGTGTCCATCCTTTTGGCGTTAATTGGCCTGGATTTGAACGAGTGGTAATCTCGATTATTCGCAAGCTCTCGGCTAGTCGGGCGCGCACGCTATGCGCCGGCGCGTAACACTCGGGCGAGACTTACAAAACAGAAAAGACCCCACGCTCAGGGGTAAGGTATTAAGTTTAAAATAATGATCAAAGCGAAAGGATAAGGACTTAATTGGATCTACATACGAGTGATGAGAAAATTGCTATTTTTAATACGTTGACTGTGATTGGCATTCTACGATGTCAGTGATTAAAAACTACGTTTTACGGCGTTTCGAATTTTTTTCTTACGGCGCAGAGTTGATATTGCGGCGCACATCACGTGACTCGATTGAAAGAATTCGCACACCTCGTGTTTCGTAACAAAGTTTGACATTTATTTAATATTTTTACTAAACGCACATCGATTTTTTAATGTAAATATAGTTCTGGGCTTTCATATGGTCTAGAAAATTAAAAAAGGTTGAAATTGGAACGTAACTCGCGAGGTTTACCTATATTTGCCAAAATAAATACTTAACTCTAACTATGCCAAATTCTCAGGTGAGCCGCAGGAAGGGTTGTAGAACCGCCCAATCGTTGCCAGAAGTCTAATTTAGTGAACGGGCATTTGCGGTGGTAGGCCCATTAGCGTAAAACATTATTTAAGACGAAACTAAAAATGAACCTTATCTAAAAATCATTTCTATAAGTTAAAATAACAATTTTTAATTTTAAAAACAAAGTTAATGTAGGACTAAAAAAAGTTTATGTGTAAAGCGCCCTTGAGATGGAAGTTTTTACAAAAATAGCGCTATACAAATTATTCAATATTATTGTTAAGAATTTGAATAGTACGGATTTTCAGTCGAAAAATCCTCACCATAGAATGAATTTAATTTATAGATTTATATAGGATTATCTCCTTAGCCGTCTGAAATTGTTAAAGTTATCAGTGGGACGTACGATGACCGTCCTTACATTTCTCTACACGATCAATGATATGATAGACTGCCCCCAGATTGTTGGACTGCTTGACTTTCACGTACCATTGAAGTCAAAGAGACACAATTCATTGTATTATTACAGTGGTAATGTCAGCACTCATGCACTAGCTAACTCCGCAGACCCCAGAATGCAATCTTCGGGGAATGAGTATCCGGAGGTAGTCAACATTTTTGCTGTTAATTTAATTCTTTATAAGACTACACTATAACAATTTTTTGTGTCTCATTTCAATGGTGACGTATAAATTGCTACTTCACATTTTATACTTATTTTTAATTATGTAATAACATGATGATACGATGTAATTTTTTTTCTTTGTGTATTGCACTTTGGACTGTTGTGATTTTCTCTTATTTTACAAATTATGTTAATGCCTGAATAGGGCGTGTATAAATAAATATAGTTTCCGTCTCAGCTCCATCCAGGAGTCAGGTTGCAGTCTTTGCAGTTCAGGTTCGGGAGTCAGTCAAGCTTAAAAATTTTAAAGTGCACAGTGCACAGGTACGGGCATGTAAGATTCACGAAATGTCTGGAGAGCTTTACTGATTGGCGTGGCTACCGACAGTCTGTCTAAACTCTAGACGGTGGATACCTATGCATAATAGAATTTGTGGAGCAAAGCGTGCAGCCGTGTTCCGCCGGTACGTGAAATAAACTTGATGCGAGGGTGTACGTTTCACGTTTGATTTGTATTTGCGTTTGTATCTTGATTTTAACCTGAGTACTGTACTGCTGAACGATGCTCTTCTATCTTGCATCTTAAGAGATGACTCCTTATTTTTTAATCTTTGATATTAACCCTTCCCAAACCATGCTATAACACAGGTCTACCATCCTAATGAAACCTGTAATATTTCGGTAAATATATGCAACATAAAATTCATATTTTAGATAATCTTAAAGAAAATATTAGCGCTTAGGAATGACTCACAGTGACAAACCAATTATGAAAAGGGAATCGTACAAAAACAATTATTTTTTCCATTCAATCCGTTGTAAAGTTAATACGTTGGTAAAAATACTATTTGTGATATGAAAGACAGAGATCACACACTATTTTCACAGTGAAAAGAACAGCTATAGTATAGCTAGGATTAATCAATTATGAAGAACCTGAATGTGTTCTTTTATTCTAATATTTACGTTTCTCGGTGTTATTTCCATATATAAAGCTGGTAAATCGTATAAATACTTAAGTTTATAGATGCTAGAATGGCTTAATATATTAAATACTAATCACATATGTTAATTAGAAAATCAATTTTACCGAAAAATATTGTTGTTGCGCTACCGGGATTCGAACTTGGATCTCTTTCCATTTTTCCGGGCTTACAAATAATGGAACGATAGATGTAATAATTTTAAAAGTGTAACATATGGGTTCGAAAATTTGTCGTCAAAAGTACTTTCGCTGAAGCATAGTTGGATAATGCACTTTCCTCGGATTTGAAAGAGATCCAGCTTCGAATCCTGGTAGCGCAACAAAAATATTTTTCGATTAAATTGATTTCATATGTATATCTTTCCAATTAATACATTTAATTATTATTTAAAATATCACAGACTTATTTTCTGAATAATTAAAACTTCACAATAAGAATGTGTTCTGGTTAATATATCTTATTTCTCTTTATAATTAGTTAAAAGTGTGCTTAAATTATTATTAGTATAGAAAACTGGCATTATCTTTTTTGGGTGTTTTGAGGGAGGGGGCGCCATTTGGATAGTTCGTCCCCGGGCGCCAAATATATTAGCTACGCCTCTGGTAATACTCTGAAACTGTTGTGAGGGCGAAAGAAGGCAATAAGCAGAAGAGGAATCACGGATATCTTGCTGACGAATGAGTGAGTGAATTAAATGCTAATTAATTTAAATTAAGGGCAAAACACATGCCACCCTGTTGTTCGGGAGAATTTCGAGTATCAGACGATAGGATCTGTAGGTCGATAGGCTCCAAAGTGGAAATACTGCGGGCTCTGCTCTGGTGAAACCGCGCCGGGTGTTGCGTGTCGCCACAGTAGCGCCACCGCCTACCCCGACAGCCTCCCACGCCGGTGAAGGTTTGCGGGCTGCACAGCCTCGTGATAAGGGCACTGCCAAAAAGGTGGCGCAACGAGGAATTCCAATGCAAATTTATTGCCCGTTGCTGTATTTTCGTGTGTTCAATAAGGTGTGCCACAAGGCTGGGGTTCAGTAACACCGTGCAAACAAGTGCCAATGGAGTGGTTTTAGGTAAAAAAAATAAATGAAGTGATAAAAAACGATCAAATGCCTACCAATTAAAAACGCACATATATGAGTCGAAGGTTGAAAGCGACATGAACAGAGGACATCTGCGAAGAAAGGTCTGGTAAGGTCGATCAAACCAAATAGAGGAGGATCGCTCCGTTAAAAGAAAACAATCCAGAACCTTGCATGAGACCATATACGAAGCGAGATTGTTCTGAGTAGAGTACAATGGAATCCGAAACTAGTGGTCAGAGACACACGACTCAACAATTTTGATTGGTCGTGAGGCGTCCTATCCTCTCCGCCTATCTCTGCAAGAAAACGACGTGATACTCTGTTAGTCAGTTATTGTAGTAAAATCATTAATATGTTGATACAAATTAAATTAATATTTATATATTTTTTTTGTCTGTGGTTTGACATATAATATTAAATAAAATAAGAATCACTTTGTATGAAACCACGAATTTTATTGTTGGGTTGGTTTCATTCAAAGTGATTGTATTTTATTTAAACAAATTTAATTAATCAACTAGAAAGATATACTCGCAGTCGCTACCGGGATGTTTTCCTATCTGGGGAAAATGCGATACCATTTTCGCTATAGCAATCAAATACGTTTTTGACAAATTTTCAATTTATATTCTGAAATCTTTCCAATTTATAGGTACTTATTCTATTTTTTGAAAGTTCCGGTAGCAACTAAATATTTTTTCGATAAATAGTTTTTTTTTCTGTATATCTTTCTAGTTGATTAATTTAATTTGTTTAATTAAATGTGCTTTCCTTAAAAATCATTAATACGTACGTATGTATGTTTGGGGCTTATACTAATATATGATATACCTTGAACGAATTAATATTCGGTGCCTCCTACCTTCTCTTCCCTCCGCCGCCGCTAGCGAGCGGTCAGCCGATCGGCGACCTTGAATCTTATCAACCTCGACCTTTGGCGAAATAGTTATATATTTCCATACTCTCAATCACAGGAGGTGATTTCCTGTTCCTGTGATTGTGGCAGCTAAGGTACGATAATTTTATTTTGTCGAATATGCGCTATTGGGGTAACTTTTGTTTTTAGATTTCGGTACTCACGAACCTCGGAGCATTCTGGATAGATTTGAATATTTAATATATTATAAAATATTCGTACATATATTTTAATTTTTATAATATTTATTTACTTAGCACACAATGATAGTTCAAAATATTGAATATTTAAGTTATATTTATACATATTTAGAGTTTGACTCGTGCCACTCAAAAACATGGAACACTACACTAAAATATTCAAAGTTTAGAGAATTAAAACGTTAAAGTAGGTACCTACTGTCGTCTTATTGAGAAAAAGTTTCCACTCTCTTCACTGTGTGCTTCTTTCTCACTCTTTTGCACTACATCTCCTGTAAAGTGAAGAAAATGTACCCTCCAGTCGGAGAGTGACGTCATTCAAGAACGGCGAATGTTCAAGATCGCCACGAACACAAAAGTGACCGAGACGAGTGTGGCGTAAACATTTTCGTCGATATTTGAAATTCAACCCTTTCGATGCGGCCTCGAGTGGTGTTCCGGTGTATCCGCGCGTACCAGCCGAAGGGGACATCAGAAATGCAAAAGTTTCAAGTAGATCCCGGTCCAAGTGTGTCCCGGACGAAGTTTGACAGCCGCCGTGATACAGAAGTTTCACCGACCGACTTGAATGGCCACACAACAGTTTGAGATTTAGATTGGACGGTGTTAAATCAATTCTGCCGATGGCCATAGAGAATACCTGCCACTTGAACTTGGACTAACTTTGCCGGGCCGATTCGTGATGCTGTCGACGTGTTTGCTTTCAAGATGTCAGCGTTATTGTAGAAATGTATGCATAAAATTAAACAATCGATGTAGCGCACTGGGGAAAATCAATTAATCCATTAGATTATTAATTGTTGTAATAAAACTGTAAAATAATTGTTTCAATTAGATGAAATATCGTGGAAAAAATATGTCATTATATTCAATGACTCGATAGAGAGCATTAAAATATCCCGTAATCAAAAATGATTAAATTCAAATGATTACTCTAGTGATAAACTCCAAACAATGTGTATGCGTCTTGCCACGACCGACGATAAAAATTATAGCTGGAATAATTAACTGAAATACTAATATGTAAGAATTGATTAAGAAACGTGCCGACAACCCCTAACGGCTTGGCACGATCTAGAGTAATGTAAATTTGAAAAAAAAAAAAAAAACTAAATAATATATATAGCTACCTAACTAACTACTACTGGGGCAGGCAGAATGCCACACTCTTAACAATTAAAACACATTCTCGCACTTACTTCCAATTCCAAAATAAATAAATAAACGATCTGACGTTGAATTCGGCTAGATTTGAAAATCGCGTAATGTCAAGCACTCTCAAGAGAGTGATATGGCATTGCTAATAAAATAAAAAGGGCACATTTGAAAATCACCCCCTGAAATTTAAAAAATATCAAAGAGATTACGTAAAAAAAATCAACAATAAACAACATTTAATTTCACTAACTATTTTAAGGCTCTCTTTAAATCTCTTTATTCAAACTTTTTCTTTCAAAGAATTTACATTAGCGTTTTGTTTAGGTTAATTCAAATTTCACCTCCGGCCGACTCGGAGCAGTTCGCCCCGGAAGTATTTTAATTAGATCAACAAGCGAAAATAATTACAGCGAAAAGAACGAGCCTCAAATTATTTTCTGGAGGGGAGGGGGCATTCCTCGCGTAAGAAAGAACGAAAGAAAGAATGAACAAAAAAAAAAACGACTCGACCAAAAAAGTCAAGTCGACGAAACCGACTCGGAACAATGGCCATCCTCCTCGGCTGAAAGTTTCCGGAGAGGGAACAAAAAAGGAAAATACAGTGCTGCCTAAAATGTTGGTGTAGCCAACACACGAATTTCTTCGCATCACCTTTAAAGGCGTCTGATTGATATGTGATCTTCATTTCATTGTGATCACTGTTTAAATAAACTAATCATTAAGTCGTTTTCGATAGAACGCGACACTATTATGTCCTAACTTGTTTATATCGCTTCTATTGAGACCGTCCTTCAATATCTGGATCGATACTACTCCCATAATAGTGGTTAAGATACTTCCAAGAGTCTACCAGTTAGTCCTATTTTCATAGCGCAAGCGTTTAGCTTAGTTTTAGCTTAGTTAGATGGACAAGGATCACACAACTTCATCACATTTCGGGCATTCACCCCGTAAGGGTTCACAAAACACCTCTCCAATTGTTTTTTATGTTGGCCTCCCCAAGCACCAAAATCCCACGATCAACGTGTTATCAAAAACCTTTCTTCTTTAGTGGTTACATGTCAACTAATAATAATATGTAACAGACCCATAAGGCATACTTCACGACGAAGGAGCAAGGGGTCCACGAGACCCGGTATTCCGTAAGACAAGAAATCAAAGTTCAAAGATTTTAGTTTTAAAATAGTAAGAATATTGATGTGACGCGTATTTCGAGTAAACGTCTCTTTGTTTATTCTATTGACTATTCTACAAACAGATAATTTGTTCATTCTTCATTCAATCGTACGTAGATTTTTCACGCATGCACATGAGCGATCGCATTCAGTCTAAGAACTTCTAGTCTTCAATTTCATGCATCGATAATCTAGACGTCAGTCCAACCAACAAAAGTTCACATATTCCACCGCGGATGATATTTCTGAAAATATTTACTTTGGTCGTAATCATCGCACAGAACTGTCACGATAATAATGATATTTAATTTAATTTATAATTTATTTAGAAAGTAAAAATTTAAATATTTAAAATTTAAAACCACCTTTGTACGAAAGTGTACACCTAGTCGAACAGCTGGTTCATTATCACAATGGTATTGTGAGAATGAATATAAGCAGAATGTTTGCGAGTGTAGTAGAACATAAAGTGACTTTCTAAATCTTGCTTTCATTCAAGAGGTGAAAGCAAAGAAAGAGTACTGCACTAATAGGGATGGGGGAGTATACGTCCGGAGCGAATTTCATATAAGATTTCTAAGAGAAAATACAAGAAGAGAAATCCAGAAACTAAGTGGTGGAGTGGATGTACTCACCCTGGTCGTGAACTTCTCTCTACCTCTGCTCCGGGTATTTTATATTTTCTCGGCTAATGACACATGATTTAGCGAAGGGCGAGGTAGTATTATACGGACACAGGGTGGCTCAAAAAAATTGAGAACATCTCGTGACACGTGAGTTATTTCAAAACATAATATAATTAATTGTAATTCTTAATGTAACTTTTTTTAAACAATATTTAGCTAATCAGAAATCATCAAAACACCCCATATTGCATCATCTGCTGGGTTTAAATCTGGGCTGTTCGGTGGCAACATGCCTGACTCGATGAAATTAACATTCTCACGACGAAGAAAGTTGATTGTATTTCTGGCTGTGTGAGATGGAGCTCCGTCCTGCTGTAATGTCCAGTTATGCCGTTATGTCTAGCTATACTCCAGGCTTTGTTTTGAAACTCTTTGATCATTTTCCTAGCACCCTGACGTTTTTCAATTCGCAAATTTTTGACCAGAATACGGTCTTCTGCAGTGATTTTTGTCATTCTGTGCAACAATTTGAAATAACCAAATATAAACAATGGGAAAATTAATAATCAAACATGACGACAGGAAATTGTCGAAATAAAACATAATATAGGTAAATATGTAAGTAAGTAAATTAGTAAATTATTTAAACTAATTTTGATGTAATTATATCACATTTTACGAAATGTTCTCACTCTTTTTGGGCCACCCTGTACATACATTCGTATCTTCACACAGAAATCTTTGAAGTTGCAATGTTCGTATTATTTAAAAGACTGTCAATATACTCGTATAGGGATCCCAGTTTGCAGTACTTATTATTACGAGAATCGCTAAATCAATATTATCGATTAATTTCGGGCTATCAAAATTAGATTAAGTTGAAATGATAAATTATTCTATTAATCATAATAATAATATTGTTTCATAATGAAATTGCTGTTGGTCAATATTTACGTTATCTTTCACTAATTATTATATTTGTTATTTTTTATATTATGTAACGTTTAATACAAATTAAATTAATCAACTAAAAATATATGTACAGAAATGTACCATTTTAAATCCTGATTACAGTTTTGGCTCGAGTTTGGATTTACTATGTTTTTAATGACCAATTAAAATTAATTCTACTCGTATTCAATTCGCTTTGAAGGCTCCACCTCATCTGATCATCCCGCATTGTAACATGATAGACCATAACCACCGAGATGTACGAGTAGATGGGCAGTAGCGCCAAGATGGAATTGCAAGAGCGAGAGGTAGGCCCAGCAGAATGGACTACGACGACAATGTCACGGGGTGGATTGCGCTCTGTGGTGGCTACAGTTACGGACGAGCCTTTTGAGACCATAAGCGAAAAAGATTGTTGACCATTTAGTATTTTATTTTGATAATGTATTTAATATATTTAAAAAAGGCACACGATAAAGAATAACGTTATGACATAATAAAAATTACACGTTATATTAATATATAAAAAGTATATACTTGTTATTAAGGAAAACACATTCTTATTGTGAAGTTGTAATTATTCAGAACATAGGTCTGTGATATTTTAAATACTAAATTAATGTATTAATTATAAATATATACATATAAAATCAATTTTGTCGAAAAATATTGTTTTAGCGTCAATTTCCCCGGATTGGAAATGAAGATCCAGGTTCGAATCCCGGTGACGCTAAAACAATATTTTTCGACAAAATTGATTTTATATGTATATATTTATAATTAATACATTAATTTAGTATTTAGTATATACTTGTTTATAAACATAAACAAATTAAAGTCATTAATACCATTCGTAACATCCATCGCCTGATTTAACAAGACACGTGCAGTTCACGTGATGAATTTCGTAACCTTATCGAGGACTCGGATTCACTGTGGGTGAAGAGGTTTGTCAAATTGGGCCCCTGTAGACCAATATAGGTAGGCAGGTTTCAAACTTACGAGGACTGACAATTAAGTTCGTAGAATTTTTTATAACAATTGTAGAACGTACTTATTCGTTAGCTGATATACGGTCTCCTTCGAAATAGTCCCCTCCTAGAGAAATAATACTTGATTCGACGTTTTTTCCATAAATTTTTTCAAAGCCAGAATTCGTGAGGCTATTTAGAGCATGCGTCATAATCCGTTCTACCTCCGTTCATGATCCCCAATGATGAAAAAAGCCAGGTGAGGACCGGTTGCGCAGATGTTCTGACACGGTATTACGATTATTGGCGAAAAAGTTCTTCATAATAAATAATGGCTGTGTGTGCCGTGGCAAGGAGATGCCACTAGCATATTGATAGACAAACTATCAAATGGGGGCCAAAAAAACGCTTTCAAGACTCCCCGATAGCTTGAATGTAGCAACATTAAGAGCGATACTTGGGAACTAGCTGCAGATGAAGGGCAATGGTATACAGTGGTAAGAGTGTGGATCCAGCTGTGGACTTTTCAGTCACCCGAGAACGCGCAAGCAGATAACGAGTGTGTACTGGAACATTGCAATATGAAAAATTCATTCTCAAACTATTCAGGACACGACTGTCTCGAATCGTATAGAATATTTGTCCTTTGGGAATAAATTTTGGTGTCGTTCCGCGACGAGCTCGATGCGAAAGTCGTCAAATAGTACACACGAATTCTACGAACTTAATTGTCAGCGAGCGTACTTGAGCTAGTGAATTGTTTACCAATGGCAAGTGTACTCTGCGTGTTTGAACATTACCCGAAGAAATGAAAGAGTGAAAAAAATGGCCACGCGGGGAGCTTAACTTTAACTGTCGGCGGGTGAGGAGCCACCCGCCCACCTGGCCCGGCGGACGAGCGGGCGGCGGACGGGGGCAGGAGGCGCTCACCCCCGGCGGATGGATGAGGGCGCTCACCGGTCGACCCAGACATTAATACGGGCTAGATTTGAACGGACCCGCGATTAAGTGCCGGCGGGAGAGGCGTTTAAAAATCGAACGCTGCGTCATTGGCCGGCGCTCCGCTGGCGGGAAATGAAAATGGATTTTCGCGGGAAATGGCACTACTTACTGAACCCAAGGACGGGCGCTTTATTTAAAATGATTCCGACTTGTTTTATCTGTGCAGCGGGGCTGATGCGAGAAATTGAGGATATTATCTACTCGAATGTAACTAAACGGATGACGTAGGAAAAGCATCATATCATAATACGATAGTCAGAACTAACTTTGCGAAAATGCGGTTGAAATCAATTATGATAATTCGAAAAGCAGAAGGTTTCCCAGGTAGCTGGATTGATAAAAAATATATCAAGAAGCAGCTGGATGCAGAGGACAGAGAGGAGAAGCAGTAGTTAAGAGAAACCATGAGACGGTCTCTCATGAATTAATATTATTGAATTTATTTCATTTAATTTGTTTCTTACATTCTTACATATCATAAACAATTCATAGAGTATATAAAAAAGGTGAACAATCTTCATAATGTAAGAGATGTTCACGTCTCCTTAACTAGGCCGAAGTCTGTACTGAAGGAGACAGGTTCATCTGTTGTCAGTCATACAAATATGAAATTATTTTTCGTTTTATTTTTATCTAAATTAAAAATTAAAAATACCCATGAATATAAATAAATGACGTTCTGTTCATGTGATCATTTCTATGAATCTTTGCTCAGTTTCAATAACCAGCTCCTGAGATGGCATTTGAGATTGTATATCAAGAATTGTTTCATACTGCTCGGCAAAATATTATAGGCTTTGGGGGCCAGAAACAAATGGAAGGATTGACCAAAGATTGTTTTCATTTTAGGCTTCACGGTGATCCTATTCTTTTTTGCTCTCGTAACATAACTATGAGATGGATATTGATGTAATTTTTTGTTGGGATGAAAATAAAGTATCAGCCTTTTTTTTTTTTTTAGAGTTGTCGAATATCAGGAAGCTGACATTCATAATCCCACGACTCAACTCTATTTTCCTTCTGCAGATCTGAGATGTGTAACCGTAGAAGTATGTTAATTTTTCCACTTGTTTGGTCTCACGGGTTGGAATATTCCTCCACGCCCTACAACGATGTCCACTACAACAAGCTTTTCCAAGCTGTCTTCTGATCTTGTAAGATATTCAAAAACTTTCAGGATCGATCTTAAGAAAATGGCAAAACTACGTGAAGATTTATGAAAATAAAGACAGAATGTCCATTCTATAGAAACTCAGAACTGAATAAAAGCCGTCTTTGCCTACTTCGAATGGCCAATTTCCAACAAGACTGAGTCCTAGAAATGGTTGAAGTATCACTGAACGAGGACCACAGCGACGAAGAATAAAGACTAGGGGAGCACGATGCTCAGATTAAGAGAGAGAAATTTTATGTGTAAATTTTTCTAGGTTAATCTGCAATGTATATTTGACTATTCTGGCCAACGTTTCGGATGCAGGGTCCATCATGATGTGATGTGTGACTTTTAGTGTTGTGATCAAGTACTGGCTTGCAGTACCGTGTCGACAGCAGGGAGTGTCGTTTTTGGGTATTTGCTTGTGTAATACCGTGTCGTAAACAGGTGTTATGTGGAAGAATACTGTTATGTTGTGTATAAGTTACAAGCTCCGAAAGGTTGGCCAGAAAAATCAGATATACACGGCAGATTAACCCATAAAACTGCGCATAGAAGATTCTGAACCGCCGTGAAAACCCAAAAACATTGAAAAACCTAAAAATAATTTGAAATTATTTCTCATACTGAATGAGAATTCTCTTTAATTGAATTCTTCTCGGTATTAGCATTATTTTAAAGTATAAGCGAACAATCTATTTCTTCGTTCTGGAAAATATCATTATTTTGTTGGATAACGGTACATTTTCCAAGATCTCAATATTATTTTTGGCCGTAGAATCGATGGCGGTGGGTTAGTTACTTAAGGGTAAGATTTAGGGTAAGGCGGAGGTAACGGCGGGCATTAGGGGAGTGCTTTCCCGCGAGCTCTCCCAAATAACTAATAAGGCTATTTGTTATGATCGCCTGAGAGGAGATAAGGGAGGACACGGAAATGGAAATGTGTAGAAAAAGAGTTCGCTTAATCCAAGAAAAATGACGCCTTAAGGAAAGTACGAGGTTAAAACGTGATTTCCTTACAGTAGCAAAAAAAAATTTAAAAAGATATAGAAAATGAATTGCATGTAAATTTTCTTCTTACATACATTTGTGGATTAATGTTTGATTTTTATGTGCCCCAATTTACCACTCATCACTCACTTGCTCGTTTGAAGATGGCGGAGGGTATTGAATAAGTGTGTGTGGCCAGAGTAGGTTAAGAAACGGAAACTCTACTTGACACAAGTTTACTGTTAAGCACAGTTACAGAATAGAGATTTACAATAACCGTACAATAAGAAGTCTACACAGACGAGCGTTTCCTGGAAATCTTATCTGGAAGGCGGCAGCGAGAAGAGTGGAGCTCACTGGTGGGTCTTTCAGTTGGTTGTGGGCTTATGTTGTATATTTGAGGTGCGTTCAGAGGTAGTCGGCGGTGATGATGACTGTGGAGACGATAGACCTCCACATATGATTAATAGACATTAAATCTCATTCGGAAAGTGAGTGTTTCCATAAAATTCTCCCACCTCTTAAATATAAGAAACACGCAAGATTTATCTTACCTTTATAAAAATTTAAATAACTTAGTTGACTCGCCCTATTTATTAGAACAAACAACTTTAAACTGTCCCACACACCCAACACGATCAAATAATTTTTTTTACCCAAATTATGGCAGAATTAATTAAATAATAAACTGTTTTGTGATCCGCTGTACGTTAAAATATAATGCCGTAAATTCTTCTAATAACTTGGTCATTTTCAACAATAAATTGCTTCCCTTTAAAATATAACGCCGTAAATTCTTCTAATAACTTGGTCATTTTCAACGATAAATTGGTTCCCTTTAAAATTAAACTACGCCAACTTTTCAATAACTATTAACACAAATTGTATATATTGCATTCCATTTCCCTCCCTTCCTTACCCTTACCACTTTATATGTTCAGTTTTTTTTTTAAATATATACTATTTTTTAGTTGATTATGTTTATTTTAACGTAAGTCTTTTTGTTTATCAGTTCGTTTGAGTGAATTATTTTTTTAGTTTATTATGTACTATTTATTTAATTCCGAAGAAACTTCATTGGTGTTATTTTTACATATTATGTTGTAATCAGTTATTATTGTTACACTGTTTGTTCCTCTAAAAATAATACAGGGTGTACTAAAGACAGTAAGTAAACATCATTAGAAACACATTGACATAAAATAGGGTTATCTGCAATTTAACAGTTTAGAAGTTAACCTCTAGCTACACTAGTAACTTTTCTCAAACAAGAACATGCGTTTCCAAATATATATATAAAAAAAAGAACCAGTAAACAAAGTAATATTATTAAAAATTAAATATCAATCTGCGAAATCTCAAGAGTCTGAATACTGAAAATAAAGGTGAAAAATATATATACAGTGTGTAACAGACCTAGTCCACAATATTTATTAGTGAACACATGACTAAATTATGAAACGAAAATGTTCAAGAAATATGTGCAAATTCTATACTGCTGTGGAAAATATTATTTGATTTTTTTACAAAACCATGTTAAGCTTTTGGTCTACTTATTTCGAAATAAATATTTGCCACTAGGTGTACTACACAGGGTATATATATTTTATGAATCGAAAATGACTATGAATCGAGTCGAAAATGTTCAAGGAATATGTACCTAATCTCAGCCATGTCTGATATATGAGCATTTAAAAAAAAAGGAATTATGTTATTATTTTGATTAATAAAATCATATATTGAATACAAAAAATTAAAGGTCATCGAACTTCGAGCAGCTAGACAATGTTTTGTTAGGTGATTTAGGGGCCGAAGCAAAGATATAGATAAATAATGGAACTATTTTGTAAATATTCATTTCAGATTACATAGACATCAGGCTTAACATGATTTTGTAAAATTTCAAACAATAATATTTTCCGTAACAATGTAGAATTTGCACATATTCATTGAGCATTTTCGACTTGGAATTCTATTTAATTTCGTTTAACCAACATCTTTGGACAAAATAAATCCGTCGTTTATAAGATCCTACCATGTATTTATTTATAATTTTAGAATAGTGTTTTTAAAGTTTAAGTTTTATCGTGAAATAATACCTAGATACAATTGCTTTTTGTTTTTCTCAAATCAAAAACTAATCCATGCGCCAAATTTAAAGAACGATCACGAAATCAACAAGTTAAAAACAGTAAAATAGTAAAATTCGCAAATCAGTAAAAGAGGATGTAGACGCTTCAATGATTTGCACGCAGTTGTAATGCTTTCTAATGTTATTCTGTTAAAAACAGCATAGGTAATGACTACACAAAACGCATCAACCGAAAGGAATTTTCAATTCAGTAAATAACCATTTATATGACTTGAGTAATTCACTAGCTTAAAGACATAATTAAGTAATGTAAATAGCACGATGCGGTGAATAAAAAAGTTTGTGAGTTTTAAGAACTAAACAATTGAAGTCTATGTTTTCGCTTATGTTAATCCAATTTTTAAATTTACATTTGTTTCCCAGAATTCTTAGTAATGCACAGCTTTTTCGCTTGTATGCACTGCACGCCTCTGTGTGTTGTTACAAAGGGGTGAATTCGCAAGAAGACCGATTGTATCGGAAATTTTTCCAGAGAATATCGCACCGCGTTTGGTGGCGGCTCTTTGCCTTTCAACACTGTTCAAACATCCGAAAAGTTATGGGGGATGTGTTTAATGAAAAGGAAAGATAATGAAATGAAAAATGAATACACGGAGTGTTCAAACTGGAGAAATATCACCAGGGGCCGCCCTCGCGAGCAGTGAGAAACTCCCTTGCGTCAACACGAGATATAACTCGACTGTGCAATCATTTCCACGCGAAGACTATAAAACGTCGCACTGGTTTATCGCTGTTAGAATGCGTGCACGCGGATGATACCTCGCTTTCACGTCTCGAAGATTTGTCGGTAAAGATGCGTCAGTTGTTTGTTATATGCATACAAAATTTAGCGTGCAATGATTGACAGCTCACTCAGCTCTGAATTCTGCGAATCTCGTATTACTACACGAGCTGTTAAGGTGCGCGTTTGCTGACGCATGTCGCGGAGATTTGGCAATAGGGGTCAAATTCATACATTAACAGACATGGCTTTTATACACTTGCAGTAAGTGATCGTCATTTTTTTCTTTGCAGATGTATCTTGCTCATCCGATAACTTTCAAAATCGACCCACGAAGCCTCGGTTCAATTTAGGGATATTTAGCCTTGACTTCAAGAGTGGCAACGTGACGGAGCTGTGAGGTGTTGCATCAACAGTCAGGGAGAGCACTGCTAAAGTGGGGGAGGCATCATAATTGGCAAGTGGGCGGAGCAAATGCTTTTGTTTGAACGAAACGTAAAATTTTCGTACGATATTAATCTAGGGTTAACTATACCGAAGTTTGTGTTAAAGGGGACAGGTTCATCTGTTATATCTAACAATACAAATACGAAACAATTATTCTCAATATAAACTATACATTTTAAATAATTAAATAAACAAGGTAATAAAATAATTTTAAAAACAATGTATTTATTTTTAAACTAAGTGTGATATCCTTGGGTTTGCATAGTTGTGTGTGTGTGTGTGTGTGTGTGCGGGGTTATAAAGGGCGACGCGCGGGTCTCTCTGCGTTTGACTTGTACTAGTGATATACCCTGTAACTAAATTGTATCTTACTGTAATAAATGTGTAATTGTTACAATGAGTATTTCTTAGACCTTCACATTACGAGGTGTATACTGAAAACGTACTTAAGAGTAACAGTACGTAACATTGGCGCAGCCGGTAAGATAATTGGCACTACGTAAGACAATTTTTTTTTTCATAATTCCTGTTCGCTCTGCACTGAACTCTGCTCTACTTCTTCTTCTTCTAGTGCTTGTACGGTAATTGATCATTAGAGATCATTACTTTGTTTGCAGCAGTTTATAATTGTTGGATTGTAGACTTCCGGAACCATCTCTACAGCTGTTTATGCAAATTTCTAAACTAGTCTCAACTGTATACACACACCTTTAGATCATACATCGTGTCATGAAAACTGGTGCTATCCTCAGGTCAAGACTTCCTTCAGGATTATATCACATGATTTAGTTGCTGATGCCAAGACTGTTTCGGTCCCACGTAACATTCGCATCATTTATATTCTCTTCACTTTACTCATTCATCGAACCCATACACACGTTTAATCTTGTGAACTATGGTACCGCTGATCCCGCCTTGGATGACATCTTCTTAAACGATAACACAAAAATATACAGTAATAGTCATTCTAAAAAATGTTTACAATGAATCGTTTAAGAAGAGTACCTTAAACAGGCTGATGATAAAAACTGCAATCGCACGATTATTTCACTTATCGCACGGTATCGCAACAATCGCTTTTACCTTTGAACATTGTTTTCAAGGTAAATCATCAAGTAGGCTCGAAGGTTCAATCACATTCGGAACAAAGAACGCTACAGTGATATTTGACGCCCATGTGATCTTGTGTACGATTTTATAAAAGCAAAAACAGAACTATTGAATTTGGAAAGCGACCGAAATGACGCACGTTATTAATGCTAATTTAAAAAACGTCGACTAATATACAAGGTGACGATTTAATACGAGGAATGCACTTTTATAAAATTTAATATAATTTTTAATTCGTTTCTTACATTCTTACATATTATACATTATAAACAATTCTTAAAGTATGTAAAAAAAGGTGAACAATCTTCATAATGTAAGAGATGTTCGCTATCTCCTTAACTAGACCGAAGTCTGTACTAAAGGAGACAGGTTCATCCGTTGTCTATCATACAAATATGAAATCAAAAATACCCACGATTGATACACTATGTAAAAGGAAAAATGAATATAAAGAAATGACGTTCTGTTCGTGTGATCATTTCCATGAATCTTTGCTCAGTTTCCTTTCTGCCAACACCCAATAACCAGCTCCTGAGATGGAGTTTGAGATTGTCCATAGAAAATTTTTTCATACTGCTTGGCAAAATGTTACAGGCTTTGGGGGCCAGAAACAAATGGAAGGATTGACCAAAGCTCGTTTTCATTTTAGGCTTCACGTTGATCCTATTCTTTTTTGCTCTTGTAACATAACTATGAGATGGATATTGATGAAGTTCTTTGTTGGAATGAAAGTAAAATATCATCCAAAATAAACGTATGGAATTGTAAAATAGTCGCTACTGTCGCCTTCAAAGTACTTCTCTTGTACATCTATACACTGACTTAGACTGCGTTGTATATTAGTTAGAATTTTAAAAAATCTTCTTCCATTTAACAGGGAGGTAAGTCAGGTAATTCGACAGGACAATCTAATCGCGTAATCGCTATTTTGGCCAAAAAGTGCTCACGCAGGTAGCTAACTAACAACAAACTCTATTAGCTTGAAAATTTCGCACGTATTAGTAGTTCAAACATATTCAAATACGAACACCCACGTGGTTTTTGATAGAGTTACGTCACGGGCGACTACGCAGCCATTTCGGAAATTAGTAAATATTAATTAATAACCTTAGAAACAACCCGCTATTTACTATAATATATTCCATATTTCGATGCCTCCCTTTCAATCACCTCCCCATATTTACCAAGACTCTGCCTACACCCCGTAATGGATGTCGTTTAAATTTTGTGGAATAGTTCAGGACTGGTGCACTCCTGACGAAGAAACCAGTTGATGTATAAATAATTCACAGTGGTCCAAACAAAGATAAATACAGATACAATTTTAAATTATGCCTAACCACCATGCAGTTAACGATACGAACATCAACAATGTCGTATTCTTCTTCAGACATCTCAAAATATAACAAAAAAGTTTTATTTAAGATTTCAACAGCACAAAGTTTCATGATACACTAACGTGCCACATAGCATACGAGACTAATTATAAAAATCTACAAAAAAATTAAGTAATGTCAAAGTTTTCATTATAAAGTAACATAACATTAGTAGGTGAAAGCTTTACATTATTAAATAAAAGTACACTCGTTTTTGAATTTATTGGTACTACATGCAATAAAATAAGATAAAAACTGGGGAGGTTGAAATTAGGGTTGAGGTAGAGAGATAGCAAGGAGATGTGAGTGTATAATAAAATAGTGCCTTAATTTTATTTTTTTTCCTTACTTTTTCTTACAAGGACATGTAAAAAAATATAAATAAGTATTCATAAAACAATATGTGGTAAGTAATATGGTAATATATGGTACGTAAAATTAAAAGAATATATGGTAAGTAAAATTAAAAGTATATATGGTAAGTAAGCATAATCATAAAAACAATCTATCACTCCATATATATATATATTGTAATTGCTAATATATTGTAAGTAAAAGTATAAGTATATATGGTAATATATGGTAGGTAAGCATAATCGTAAAACAATATATGATAAGTAAGCATACTCATAAAAACAATTTTATTAAAATTCTTTCAAAATTAGCAATATTAACTTTGTGGTTAAAATTTATATTTTTTATTTATTATCTTTGTTTTATTAATCACTTAATGAGTTTAAATACATTTAAATGTTTCGAAAAATACCATTTTCTTCTTCAGGATGTCATAACTAACTAAAAACATATATTATTGTTTCTTTACCAGAATCTATTTTTAAACAAAATAATAATAAAACAAAGATAATAAATAAAAAAAATAAAAATAATAATAATCTTATTAAACATAATCATAAAACAATATATGGTAAGTAAGCATAATCTTAAAATCAAATATATCGCTATAATATTACTGGGTTATTCAGTCATCCTTTGGTACACTGTGCTAGTTGCACTGTGCTGGTTGCAGAGTTCTTCAATCTTACACCTGTCACACAACTATACTACCAACATTGTAAAGTCATTGATGATATGTAGGAGATAAGCATAAAAGTTCTCCGAAATTATGATTAAGAATTAAATGAATGTGAAAAAAGCATTTTTTACGCTTGGACATTTTAGATTAGACGTTTAAAACATCCGGTGCTTTTCCGTAAAAAAAAAACATAATTATATAATAATTTTGAATACATAAACATATCGGATCACCGACCGGAACATTTTATTATGGTCATTTAATCTGAACGTTATATAAAGCTTGTAATATCCTCGTGCAATCGCCGACTCAAGGAGCAAGCGGTCACATGTGCGAATAATAAAATTTTATGAAAACGGTAAAACAGCATTATAATGGCAGCGTCAGAAATATAATTAACATGTTATTATCTTGTTAAAAAAATACGTCTCAACAAATTACACATTTTCAACCGGTTTCGCAACATCCATTTAAACGTTTAACAACCGAATGTGCAATACAGAATGATTAAAGTTCAAAACAAAATAATATAATCAATTTATTCCAAAAATACATTATAATTGGTGTATTTCCAGCAAGAAAAATAACCAAACACGATGACGACGGGCCATATACTATACAATCTGTCGCCAGGTGGCGTCGCATGGCAGGACGGCAATCGCCAATTTTGGTTATGAAACGCGGTGGGCGTGTGTCACCGCCGGAATGGTACATTACGTATATAAATAATTTAAAGAATAAGTCTGATTGGATATTTATTTGTTTTCGGTAATTAATTAAATTTAGTTGTGCTGTGATAGTATATTAAGTAAATTATATTTAAAAAAATAGGTTATACGGATTCGCTCTCTGGATTTAAAAAATCTAATTATAATAATTATTATTTATTTTTTGATTCATAGTACAGTACAGTGTGTTATTATATTGTTATAATGAAATAACATTGCAGTAAAGTAAAACATGTATTTGGGTACCCTGCCTGCTACACTAGTATTTTACTGTGTTATAGTAGACAGTGCCTTTCCGGTATAGTAGTAAACAAAGTGTAGTGTTCAATGTACTTATAAATATACATAAAGAGTAAATCAAGATGCGATTAAATAGCATATAAATACAATGTTCAATGTATATAAAAAAGTGTTATAATTGAGTTCTGATAGTTTGCGTAATCATTATTTAGATATTACAGCTGTTTCGGCGATTAAGGCCATTGCCAAAAAGTGGATATATCACGTAAAATCGACTTATTTAAATGATTTTAGTTACCCCTTCCTCTATGGGTATTTAGGTGGTTTCGGTGTAACCGATGTATATTAATATTCTTATTCTCAGAGGCTTATTATTAATAAAATCCCAGTTAATGTGTTTAATATCTATGTTCACTAATGATTTTATTGTTGTAAAATTATTATATTAAGATTAATTGTCAATTTTCCTCGTTTCTGTAAAATGATTAATTAAAATATTCTATAAGTGCCTCTATTTATTTTAACTACCTAGATTACCTCATTGCGATCGGTTATTTTGTCTTAATTTTAGGTTTTTTGAACATATTAAGAAGTGGGGCCTTTTTTATGTCTTCCAGTAATTCCAACTGTGTCCATCTTAAGCACTGTCTCAATTAATAAATTATTCTACACAAAAAAATAAATTGTAACACTGTAATTATAAACCTGCACCACAGTTTTAATTCCCGAAAATAAATTCTATTCTTACTTTTTATCGACACCTATTTTTGTTTTTAAAAGACAGGTATCTAATTTAGTTTAAATATGTAATGATCGCAACATTCACCGGAAAATGTCCAGTTTGATGGTTTGATGATTCAATAAATGGTTCGATGCTTTGATAGATTTTATTTAACTTTATAGCGTACAACACCATTGTGTACCTTCTGAGGGGATGGTGCCGCAAACTGGTGTGACAATAAAATTTCCATATAGCTGACTAAATATCGGCAATAAATGACGAAAGCCATTTTATGGCCTCGCATGACTATAATATAATTTGAAGCCTCGCCAGACGCCGAGACTACGTTATAGTTTAATTGGTTTGTTGATGGTGCCTGTACGAGGTGTACGAAGCAGCGGGATGTTAAAAACCGATTTCACTAAAGAATACGATCATTTCCAGTTTATTGATATTAATAAACATTTAATGGTTATCAGGTAATAGCGCGATACAGATACGTTCATTCGAGTGAATGTCGCGAACACACGATCATGAGATCGATCCCCGGCACACTGGTCAAAAGCACATGCGGGAATGCCAAGATAGTCAAGCAAAGTGCAGGCGTGCACTGAAAACGACTGTTCCTAACTTTTTTCTGGCTTCGGCGTCATCAGCAGCTTTTGTTACTCACTCCGTTACCAAAGCGTATAATCGATCAGTATATTAATAGATAAACATCGCGATACCTACACGGACACAGAATAGTGAAACGACTTGGGAGGCGGCTTACCGTTCCGATCTAATAGTTATTATTATCATCATATTTTCGTACACACTCGAAACAACAAATACACTTACAAACCATCAACCATGCAAGATGAAGACAAATAACACAAGCAGCTACCAAACAGATGGACCTAGCTGCGATGTGCTGATCGAGTCGCAAAATTGGACAAATATTAAAATATTTATAAACTTTTAGGGTGGTAATTCTCGAAAATATAAGGGAAGTCCGATATAAATATTATGGAGACGTATGGTGAAGGGAGGAAGACCACACGATCACTACTGTGGTATACCAGGATAAAAGAGTGTGGCGTTCTGTCTATTTTGCCTACCATTCAGAGAAATGACGTGGTGGTAAGATAATTACTCACGTTGTTCACTCGACGGCGGTTGAAAGAATCCAAAGAAGATTTTTAAGGTTCATTAATTTTAAATTTTGAAATTGTTTAACTTATCAGTGAGATGTACGATGACCGTCCTTATATTTCTCTACAGGATCATCAATGATATGATAGACTGCCCTCGGATTGTTGGTTATTGAGATTATCGAGACACAATTCATTGTATTATTACAGTGATAATGTCCGAACACATGCATTATCTGACTCCGCAATCTCCAGATTGCATTCTCTGGGGAATGAATATGCGGAGGTAGTGGACATTTTTGCTGTAAATTGAACTCTTTATTGGACTACAGTATTACAATTTTTTGCGTCTCAACGGTGACGGATAAATTGCTTTATATAAATTCACATTTAAATTTATTTTTATTTTGATTAAGAAAAAACATGCTGACATTATGTAATTTTTTTCTTTGTGAATAAAATTTTCTGCATTTTAAAAACTATGTTAAGGCCTGAATAGGGCGTGCATAATAATAATCAATAATTAGTATTATGAGTTACAATATTTTTGAAATATTATTGAATATTTTAGATTATTGAGCGTACGAATATGCCAGCTTGTCTGCCAGTACTTTTATCTTTTCTGGTATTTTTATCTTATCGCAAAATCGATAACAGATAAAAAAAAGTTGGAGTCATGTTGGAGGACGCGTCTGTTAGAGGCGTTCAATAATCGTTATGAAGGTGAACAAAGTAAGAGTGGTATGTCAGAAATGTAGAAAAGGCGCAATGTTAAGTATGTAAGTTAGCAAGTCTCCGCGATCGAAGAGTATTAACCAAGAAAATAAAAAATAAATCCATATTACTTGAAATGAATAATGCAATGGTATCATTTTACGAAACACGTAAAGGCTTTCAAGTGTTTCGGCTCCTGGACGAATGTTTACATTAAAAAATGCACAAGTGACCCCTGCTGCACACGTGATCCCGCGGCAACACATGTGTTTTCTCTCTTCTGGCAGTGTTTTTAAAAAGGATCAATATTTTTTTCAAAAATTGGCAGATTTTTAGTCTCGAATGCTGCAGAATGCGACGCTAATATGTAATAATAATAAAATAAAAACTGTCAAGGATAATTGACTGCGTCTGGAACCAATCACAGGCGACATGCTTGACTCTGATACATTATTTACTTGGATACTAATACTGCATCAACACATGGTTAACCTACGGTGAATCTGGCCAACACGTGGACCTGACCTCTTCACATTTCAGAAGTTACATGATACGATGAACGACAAAGTAGCGCAGATCAGGAGAATTTTGACTAAATAAAATTACTAAATACTATTTCTACACGATAACTCAGAAGTTCTGATCAGACGTCGATCAAACATTTAAACGGCCTGATAACACATCTTGTTTCAAAATGGTGGCAATTCAAACCAATGTTCAATTCCTTTAATATCGGTTTTAGAGAAAAATAAATTAAAATGTTGAAGTACAGGATGAAGTACAGAATGGTAAGAAAGATATATGACGCAAGTGTTGGTGACACTAAAAGTAGAGAACGTCCGCGGGAGACCCGGCACGACCAGGTAAACCAGATGATCCTGTTAGAAGTCTCAATAATCGTCGAGCTTGTATGAATGTGGATGAGGGGAGAATTGTATGAATGTGGATGAGGCGAGAATTGTATGAATGTGGATGAGGCGAGAATTGTGTGTCAGGATAGAACAGTGTGGCTACCCCTGCGGGGAAACGGCGTGAAGGACACACAGAGCGTAATTAAACACATTAAAAAAAAAAAAATCTTTACGTGTAAATACGGATTTAAAAAAAAAAAAAAATTAGAAAAATGTTAAGAATTCCAAAACAAAATTCGTACCGACGGAATATTGTGAATGCGTGTGCACACGCGCGGCCGGTCCGATTTGAAAGAATTGACCGGCCGTTACAAACGACAGTTTCGCGTATATACTCGCTCAAAACTACACGCGTGATAAATCCCCACAATAAATCCGCCGGACCCGCGGCCGATGTCCCCGAGGTGGGGCGGGGGCAGGCGGGGGGCAAGGTGGGGTCTCCTTTTTTTATTTATGCCCGGTCCGGGAGAAGGGGAGCGATCGCCCCGGAGGGAGGGGGAATATCGCGCGGCGACACCGGAGCGGAGGCGGGCCCGAGTCCCGCGAGGATCGCCGCGCTATCGTCGCGCCGAAATGAAGATTGGTTTTTTTTTTTAAATCAGGATATTACCGCAAAACTAGTCCTGGGATATGTTCCTGGGTAGACTATTTATTTTTAATTTTTCCAAATTTATCAAACAGATAAAGCGATATTTAAAAAGACGTTAGAATCGCTTATATATACAAGGTGTAACATACCTAGTCTACATAAATATTATAATAACAATAATATTGGATAATTTGAATAACGCCTTTTTTGTTAGGAAATAATATAAATCAATATTTGAAGAGACAGTCCAGAGATGGTGCAAATTCAAACATTAGTTTGCTTGTAATATTATTTCAAATTATGACGGTTGTTTGACGTCAACTTGTGAGTTGTGTATGCTTTTTCAATCTTTCGTATATCGCAATACTCTTTAGTGTCAGGACGCTGATATTGGGTAAGTACCTTTATTTTAAAATCTAGTTTATGATGTATATATTAGTTTTGTGATTATTTGCGCGAATTACGATTTATAAGATCAGATACACTTACCCCATAAATTTTAAACCGCGGGGAAAGTGCATCACTGTGATGTGTCGCACTCCCCCCGTCTAAGCAATTTCACAAGATTTTTTTGGAACTCACCATTTTTTGAATTCAATATACAATTTTGAATCAATAAAATATTTCAATTAATAAAAATTTTTTATGCTCAGGTATATCTCCGATATGGTTGAGATTAGGCACATGTTCCTTGAACATTTTTCGAACCCATAAAATATTGTGATTTAGGTATGTTACATCCTGCATATATTCTCTCTGTCAACATTGGAATATGAAGAGATCTAATAGTGCGTAAAATATGTTGAATATAGGAATTAATGTAAAGCTAATGTAAGCATAGAGAATAGGATTGAAAAATTTCATCATGTGGAACGAATGAATGAAGTGAGAATGACAAGAAAAATACATAATACAGAAAACGTTCTATCCTCTATGGCCACCCTATGCCGCGGGGAATAGCATGAGGGTAATTTGGTTAGATAGTTCAGTAAAAAAAATTAACCTAACATTGTAAGTAAAAGAATTTTAAAATACGAACATGATGTGTAATGAAAATCAGGATGAACACGATGATCGCAAAATGTACTTACCTCGAAGAAAGTGACCACACATTCACATTCAGTGACTTTGCGGGAAGTAGTAGTAGATAGTACTTACCTGGAAAAATAGAAAATATAAATATCAGAATATGTAGCAATTGTATTTATTTGAGTGTATCGGAATGAGAGTGAAATAAACACAGAAAATAACAAAAATATCAATTCACGGTGAAAAAATTGAGTTAAATGTGAGTTATCAGAAGGTAAGGATTTAATGTGGAAGGAACGTTTCATCTTCTCCGTTTATTCTTATAAATACTGAAGATTAAATCGTGCCATGCACTGTCTCAGAGTTTTTTAACTGCTACGACATAAAGTATTTGTATCGCACAGAATTGCGAGGTCGCAGCAGAGGCGCCACATAATTGATATAATAAGACACGCGTTAGTAATTTTAAGGTGTAATCATCGGTGTGGCGCCAAAAAACCCGTGGAATAGATTTTAGGAAAACAATTACGTTTTAGTAAAGTCGCTGAGTAGGTACTTGCAAATATGACTGAATGTATTGTTATATATCTGAATAAAAATAAGATATTCTGCAGGCGGGAAGCTATTCTCGATTGTGTCGTGTCGCTGCAGTGTACCGATAATGAACATATTTTGTATTTCATTTCTTTTAAACTCAAAATCATCATCATCATCACCGGTTGGAAGAAGCTGAGATCGGCAAACCACCCTTGTATAATACATTCTTGTTTCCTGTACGGAACAATATTATTACAGTGCGCGCCTCATTTTAATTGCAAAATGGAAATAATGTAACAGCCCTTATTATTAGAAATCAGAATTATCTTACATTTTCGGATTTTGGAAATTTTGCAATGTGTGTTTATTTTTAGTTAGGACAAAGTTCACAGCATTCAGGACAGATCTGGAAGTTTATTATACTTATTAATAGCGTGATGATATTTGTAAATACATTTTGATAATATTACATGTTAGTTATGATACTTTTAATATTTGTAATAACTTTGTGGTTAATGTTATTTTTTTAATAGATTTTGTCTAAAAACAGTAGAATGTGATAATTATATTTTTGGTTAGTTAATTTGTCACCCTGCAGAAGTAAAGGGTTGTTTCAGCAACTGGTTGGTGGATTATAATAATTATTTAAGTGGTTAAAAAAATAAATTTATAACTAAAAATTGATAGTTATGTTTAAAAATATGTCATGTTTATTTACGCGTTTGACTGCATACACGTGTTTACATCGTACACAAGCCGCCATAACGAACACTGCGGACTGTCACTTCTTTCGATATCATCGGCCCCAAGAGCCAGGAGCCCTGCAGTGCAATGAATTTATCTTTATTTTTATTTTAATATGTAAATTAGATATTAAGTTTATTATATTATATCATTTTTATACTATTATAGATTTTTTATCATAATACAAGACCATTATTATTTAGGGCTGCATAAAATTAAACTATGTTAGAAAACTGGTATTTTATGTATGCAAACTATTTTATTATTTTTACTATATTAATGTTTTTAATTAACTCGGTTTGACTACGCTATTAAATAAATATTATTAAAGAGAACGCATTCTTGTTGCGAAGCTGTACAGACAGTCTGTGATATTTTAAATACTAATTAAATATATTAATTAGAAAGATATGCATATAAAATCAATTTTATCTAAAAACATTGTTGTTGCGCTACCGGGATTCGAACCTGGATCTCTTTTCTAATCCGGGGAAGGTGTATTACCAACTAAGCTACAGCGACAGTATTTTTGACGACAAACAATGTAGATGGCTTTCAAATAATGGAACGATAGATGTATTAATTTGAAAAAGTGTAACAAAAAGTAAAAATTTGCCGTCAAAAATACTGTCCCCGTGTGAATCCCGGTAGCACAACAACAATATTTTTCAATAAAATTGATTTTATATGTATACCTTTAGAATTAATACATTTAATTAGTATTTAGAATAAATATTAGTTTTTTGGCAATTGTTCTCTAGTATGTATTGTGCGTTCTTTAAGGAAATATAAAAAAAAACCTGTTAAAAAATAAATCAAACGTTCCTTAAAGATCCTCGAGTAGTCTCACTTAGGCGGGGTGAAGTCCACAAGGTGGAACATGCGCAGTTATTCGGAAGCCGTCACGGTCCAGCGTAGCGTCCAATCGGGTACTTAATCATTTATTTACTGTCGCAAGAAAGTTCGCGGAACAAGCTTCCAGAAAAGGAGATGGCAGTTTCCGAGAAGGTCTCCTCCGTCGGTGGAGAAACGGCTCCGCGAGACGATAATATTTTGGACAAACAAGAAAGGAATTTCAGGCCGACATCAGCGGCCACCGCGGCGGACAGTATCATGTGAAGTGAAGTGAAGTGAAGTGGATTGAAATACAATGTTGAATAAATCTGTCATCAACAACGTCTGTCTTCCTCCATCCTCTTCAATATTCATTTTTCAGGTTTTTAAAGATCATTGTATGTAGTGATGAGAAAAAATGCTTCTCTCGACTCACTGGTGTGATTGTGATTGATATTCGATAATATCTGTGATTGAAAACTATGACTGTGATCACAGTTTCATTACTAATACGCGTGCGCCGCACGATAACACGAAATAAAAAAATTATTTTGAGCGTATAACTCAAATTACAAATTACAAAAACATATTCTAGCATATATAATTAATATATATCTAATTTAATATTATCACAAAGAGAATGAAAACCTTTAAAAAATGTTTATTTTTCGTTCAAATTCTCAGCATTTCGGGTCAAATGCGTAAAACGTTTTGGCAGAATCTACTAGATGGCGCTTATCACGAATTATAACGTCATTTCTTGATTATTTTCATTTCACAACCAAATAATACCAATATGAATAAAATAAAAAAATGAACCACGAATCACGATATTTCCAGTCATTCAATCACTGATAGTGAGTGTGACTCAAAGATATCAGTGAATGACTTGATTGTGTGGTTCAAAATGTAGAAAAATAAAGTATTACACACATAAAATTAATTTACAGTAAGTCCTCTACATGCGAGCTTTCAGCTTGCGAACTATGAACGTCCGTGTTTAAATTTATATAAATAAGTGCAAAATTCCAAATTGTACCGGAAATTCGAATAAGGGGAGGGATAAGGGCTGAGCCCTCTTGTCTCCGACACATGAGCTAACAACAATGGCGCAAGTTTTTTTGGGGTACCCTATTCCGGGAACACAGTGAAATTGTTTTTTTTTAAATATCAGGTAATTTTAATTTTGTATATAATTGTATAAAGTAGTAGCAAAAATGGGTAAAAAAAAATTATATAATTAATTTAAAAAATATATATTTTGTTCATTCTTTTTTTTGTTTGATTTTATTAAGATTTTAACAGTTTTTTTATATTTTTAGTGAAAGTTTTTATAGAATCTTTTTATAAATTTTATTCAATAGGGTCAAGAACAGGGTTAAGAAGTGAAATGAGACGAAGATGATGGGGATCGGATGAGGGATCATCGAATGTTCTGGTGCCACCATTAACGTATGAAAGTGAAGCTCGGAATTGCCCATAAGGAACGAATGTAGACTTAAGCGCATGTGTGAAAAATTATGTACAATAGAGAGAAGAATTAATAAACTTATGAATTGAACTTATGAATTATAAAGAATTAATAAATTAATAACTTAATAAGCGTATGTAGATAAATTTGTAGCATAGTCGATAGAATAAATAAGGTTTGCTGAGATGGTTTGGTCATGTGGAACGTAAGAGCTAAGAAGATATACGTGACATCAGGAAACGAGGATGCTCGAAAAAGGCCTCGCATGGCCAGATAAATCAAGTACTGAAGACCGTTCATGTGAAGATTTGTTAAAATCTTATTCTCTCTCCTATCCCTGCGGGGAAAAGGACCCACGCTTACAGTAATGTTTACAGTAGTATCGTAGTTAACTTCTTTAATGCATGTGAATGCTCTTCAGTATAGCTAAATTTTGTTTAATTTCCTTGCGATTAATTTTAACCCCAGCACTGGATGCCGGATACCAGGATGTTCGACATGTGAACAAATTCAACATGCGAACGAGTTCGGGGAATTATTAAACGATAATGCCATGTAAATTGTGTGAAATTACTTACACATTTTTTATTGTATTTGAATGAAACATATTTGGAAGTATGGGGTAATTACAGACCTTACGACCTGTCTTCGGCTGGCTTAAGTGATTACCCCCCAATCTCCATATATATCAAATTTTTTGAAAGTTGCGTATATGTTAGTATGTGAACTCGCTTCGAATACCACTACACCATCGTCATCTATGGACCAACTTTGATAATTCATTTTTCGATTTTTTAAACAGCATATATGTAATCATTATGCTTATATATAAGCCAGCCGAAGACAGGTCGTAAGCCCTGTAATTTATTTATTCTGGTCATGTTCTTAATATACGTACATATTATACATTATAAACATTCTTATAAATATACAAAAAAGGCGAACAAGCTTCATAATGTAAGAGATGTTCGCTGTCTCCTTAACTAGACCGAAGTCTGTACTAACTGAGACAGGTTCATCCGCTGTCTATAATACAAATATAAAAACCTTTTTTTTTAATCTAAACAAAAAAAATAGGAATGAAGAAAATAGGGTTATAAAGAATTTTAATAGCATAATAAACAAGTAAAATCCTCTCGCTACCCCATGATTGAAACACAATGCAAAACAGAAAAATGAATATAAATAAATGATGTTCTGTTCATGTGATATATTCCATAAATCTTTGCTCCATACTTCCATATATTTTCAATTAAAATATAACAAAAAATAGCTTTGTCCCTATGAGATATCAGATATTTGTTTAATAACAGTGCTTTTGTAGGTAAAAATCCAGTAATTGTGTGTTCTTGGACATATTCAAATATTGATAAATTACTTTATTCCTGAAATCATGTCTTTGACGTCACTCGTCTGTGTTTATGCACAGGGCCCCGAAAAGGGTAGGTCGAATTGTACAGATAGCATATTCGTTTACTATACGATTATTGATTCGGATACTGATCGATCGTTGTTGGTACTGCAGGGACCTGCAGTGGGCGGAAACAGACGCCTTGGTATGTTTTAAGGAAAAAAAATGTCACCATATATAACGTGGATGACATTCCTCCGAGCGATTGTGTTAACCTGTTCGGGATGGCCAAATGCGTTCTGCGACAGTGGCAGCACATTTGACGCACGGATGACAGGAATGCGGGAATTTATTGGATTTATCGGACATATCGCACACCGAGATCAAAACTAAGACAACTCAAAAAATCAAGAATTTTGAGTTATTATTGTATTCGAATATTCTGTACTCTGTCATATACAAAACTAACTTAGCCCCAGTTTTCGAATATTGTCATTTTAGGATACATTTATGACCTAAAATGTTATTTAGTTTCATAACTTAAGTAACAAAAAATGGAGAAAAATGTTATTATTTTTTTGTCTACTCAAAAATGTATTTTTGAGTTGTTTTAGTTTAGATCTAGGTGTGCGATATGATACGTTTAGTTTTAACTGACTAACTTGCCATCACGCCACTTTTCAGCGTGCAGAAGGCAGAGAGGATAGAGATGAGATTGGTGGGTAAACTTATTTGCTATCAGGCCGTTTCATAAAGAGGTACGCAGAGAGTGTAGAAAGATACACTCTTCACAATACCTTTGCCTCGTCCGCTTACATAAACTTTTCCATGCACGTTTTTTGATTATTGAAACTTTTGAGCTAATTATTTAAATGATTAATAAAGTACCTATGCCTCAGTGGTGATCGGTGATTTTTTGTAGAAGGTATGCTGGATAATAAATTTATATCTACTAACAAATATATAAATCTATAGACTAGCCCACGAACACTAACATAATTCACTATTTTTGTTTACAGCGTTAGAACATGTTGATGATAAATAGAAAATCGAAGGATGTTAAATGTTTCAATAATTCGGCTTCAAGTATTAAAGCCAAGCTGTCAAAAATGTTGCTCGCTTCGTAATATGTACGCTATTCTGCGTACCCGTAAGCATTAAAGTCATTTTTGTACGTTGAATGCTGTTAACGACTGCGTATACAGTATTCGAAGACCTTGACAGGCGAAACTGAATGCGCATGCGCGAAAGTCGAATAATTTCAAACTTTGTGGATACGGAGCGAATGATAGAATCCACTGTTGCTGGTATCTGTGTGTTTACGCGATTCACAGATGTTCGAAAGTTGAGAATGTACACGTATTTCGTCTCGCTCTAAAGGACAGGACGAATTAATATAAAATAATACATTATATTCGACACATACAAATCCGCATTACGTAGACTTTCCGCTCGATATTAAATTATGTCGGTACCGATAAAGGTGAAAATAAAACTCAAGTAAAAGTAAAAAATGTTAAACGCTATTTCTAACGCAGATTTCGTGACAAACTGTATTACGGAACCCGCTGAATAAACATATTTAATATTAAAATTATGCAAAACAGCCCGAATATCTGCCGATTAAGCGGAGTAAATGATGGCTACTGTCATTTTTTACGATGTTGATATTAAATTGATTTAGTTCTCGAATCGGCGCGAGGCTACAAGTATCGCTCCAAACCCAAAATGGGCTCCGTATATAATATAACCGTCCACATTAACTAATGCACATGTGAGAACTGAGAACACCACCTACGGTATAATATATGAAACCTTAAAAGCGGGCGGGACAGACCGCGATTAGTCGGAAACACGGGATGGGCCAGGACCCGGGCATAAAATTAATTCCAAATGCCTTATTTAATTATGCCCATTTGCAAACGGAATATTTACACCAGGTCGATTCCAGGTATTCTTCCCGGCGAGAGACCGGGGTCACCACTAGGGAACCAGTCCCGGGATCCCGGCATAATTTACAGTATTTATGTATCCCGAGAATAGAACGTATAATCCGGAAAATTTCGAGATTAATATTATATTTTGAATTAATAAGATTAAAACAGGTTCGCTTATGTGGTTTTGTCATGTGGAACGGATGAATGAGAAGAGAATGGTGAGAGAGATTGATGGCACCAGAAATAGAGGACGTCCGCGGAAGATTTGGCACGACCAGGTAAACAAGACATAAGCTTCAATAATCAGTGCAACGCTGAAAGATCTGAATATGATGACTTTTAAGCGGAAAATATATATCAACGGTGTTTGTTGCGTTTAAGCATAAATGCCGTAAGAATATCAGGACAGGAAGGAGTTTGGCACTCACCACAATTCGGATTCTGCTGGCATCTCCAATAATTTTTAAAATTTATATATATTTTTTTAGCATAACGGAGTACGTAGCATATGTATGAAAATAAAGGTAATTAGTTTACAAGACGTGGTCTGTTCTAAAGCAATTACCTGTACAGTTTTTAAAAGTTGTGATTGTTTAGAGGTAAGTATAATATTAAGTAAGTTATGTGAAAAAAGTACAATCTGAAGTTATAAAATATTATTGAAAAAAAGTTATAAAAATATTATTGTCTGTAATATACAATAGTCGGAGACAAAAATGTGAAGGTAGTTAGGTTAGCACAAATGACAAATTAGATTAATTTTGCTTTACTAAGGATGTGGACTGTATACCGTTTAAACTCACTATTTCCGTCAATGGAAGGGGGTGAGAGGCACAGTGCATTATTTTCGTTCAATAATTAATATAATTTATACACAAATAAATATATATGTCCCAAACAGTATTTATTTTTAAAATCCTCACTAAGAAAATATCGGCAGAATTAATACGAAAAATTGATGCACGAGCACGAACATCATACAAGAGGAAAAGACAGACTGAGACTGCCTTTCAGGAAGAAGGCTAAATCTCAGAAATCGATGATGTTCAATGCGATGAAGATCTTTAAAGAAATGCTAGAAGATATAAGAAAGGAGGAGAAACATCATTATACTGCATTATGAGATGCAATATCTGACACCAATCTGGATGTTATCACATGTCCGAGTCAGGGTCCCCCCCATCCCTACAACAATGCTATATATCGTTTTTTCAAAGTCGCTAAGTTCAATTTAACAATTCCTAAAATTACCAATAAGTATGGATCGAGGACATTAGAATTTGTTGTTCATACACTGAAAAATAAACTACCTGGATCTTTACGAAATAGTAAGTTTTCTCCCAATTTGAAAGAAGTGGCTTATTAATAATGATTTGTCTTAATTGTAGGCATGAAATGGATTGTTGAACTGTGACTCTGATTAGTTTTCATGTTTGATTATATTAAATGTAATAGTTGATATGAATGTACCTGCAGACAAACGTGTAGACAGATATTTTGTGGGTCTAGTCTAATTACAAAAATAAAAATTAATACAAAATATGACAGATAGATCTGATCAAAAACGATATACGCAATACGATTGTTGCAGGGGTGTGTTTGTATTTTGAGTATTCTTCTGTAGACCCACATTTCAAATGTTTAAATTCTTCATCATCCAGGGCCTCTTCTGCTAGCAATTTGACTTTGGACAATTGAATATTATTTATTAATGAATTTTGTCGTGAAGAGTCATACATTTAAGAAAGGCCATGAGCTTAATGCATATCTTCATCAAGAATCGAAGAGCTGGGACTGCCGTAACATGTGGGCATTAGTTGTTTGGAAATGTTGCGGGTATGTGTAAGAGTGGGACGACTTTTATACGACCATCAAATAACATTAACGACGCAAGGAGAGAACGGGCAGCGTTTACATTGTACAGCACTTTTACGACTATGCCGTGCAGTAAACACGTGTATGGTCATGAAAAATATTTAAAAAGTATTTGTCAAGGGAAAAGAAAGTAATCTACAAAACTTTCCTTTCATAAATTTCATATCAAAATATAATTGAGAGATTCAGTAAAACAATACGTATTTTCGTTTGACATATTATATTAAATAAAATAACAATCCAATTATATCATAAATATATAAGAGTGCACTTATATATATATTATAGAATACAAAATTACGTGTGAAAGAGAGAGACAGAATACATATACAGGTAGACGGAACATTAAGGGAGGGGAAAATACAGTGTTGATGGATATTAAATTGATTTTAAAGGAAACATACCTAATATGGGGCTAAAGGATTAATTAATTTGATTATTAAGAATTGGCGTACCACTATTTATTCCCTTTTTATTTCGAGGGCTTTTAAATTGTCGTTTTTATGGAGGATATTGACCCATGTGGTATTATTGAAAGAATGGTATTTTTCAATAATATGTTTGGAAAATTCTGAGAAACCATTACTGTTTATTCTTATTCTGATATATTTCAGAAGACATATCCTCCGATTTTTCGGACACATCGCATAACTTGGATAAGCTGGTGGGGACGGCAAAGATGGAGAGGAAAAACAATACTGGCTATCTTTTTAGTATGGGTTTCAGAACCGCTGGCTGCAGAGGAAGGTAGAGATAAGGACATTAACAGTTACAACCCTCAGCAATGAGGGAACTGGATGACTGGAGAAGAAAAACGAACACAACCTTAAAACACGTAGAACGTTTACAATTGATCAAATAAATAGATAATCTAAGTTTTCTACTGCCCTTCTTCATGCTAGTATTGGTCTTTTTAGCTAGATCATCTTCTTCAGGTCTTCTTTGGCCCAAGATTTATAATAATAATAATAATAATAATAATGTGGCCAAAGAATTGGAAGAATTCTTTGTTCACTGTTGTAGGTAGATAGGGCTTGCTGTGGATGGATGGAGACGTTCGTGCGTCTTGCTCCATGCAATATATGTCCATGTAACATCCTTCTCCAGCAATACATTTCGAAGGCACCGCTACACACGTGCAGATAAGAAAGACAAAAGTGTGAACTTACGTAATTTTAGTTGCTTAATTGACGTCACTGTCTTTCGTACCAGTTGTAGGTAGTTGGATGCGTCTTTGCATTTCTCGCCCACATCCCAACATCCCAAAGATTCTTTGTTTCCTCAATATTCTAAAACTGTTTCCAACTAACGTACGAGTTCAAGGACAAGTCTCCAATCCCCTTCCTTCCTCAAATACCTGACATTACAGACACTGCTCCTCGGGGCAGTGTAGCGCATCAGAGGCAGTGAAATGAGATGATTGATGTTTTCATCAGCTCTCCTTCGCCGTCGGGGATTGTAGCGTGACGATATGAATGAATGAATGAAGGAATATCGAAAAAAATAATACGGGCATATATGATATTACCTTGTCTGGTGGAAGAATTATTATGACAGACCCGTTATTATTATACAATATTTTACTTAATTTAATAAAACTAAAAATACCATCATCCGGCACCGGGCCGCAGGCACTGCTCAACCGTGAGAGAAAAAACATTATTTTTTTAGAAATATAATATATCTCATTAATCTTCTTCTTCGTCTAAATCTTTTACTATTCCCATTTACTTGGCGATGCAGGCGATCATTTCACGAGTGAACTCCTCGACTTAGGACTTGTTCGTGAACCGTGGTGTGTTTGCGCTCGGGTGAGGCAGGCATCCTCATGGAGCCCATCCTCTGGGATTGTGTGATCATTTATGATGCACGTGAGATCATGATTGCAGGATTAGAAGGAATAGGTCATTATTAAGAAATGAAAGGAATCTCGGACATTTCCGGGAATTTATTAGGGTGTGGGTTTCTCGCTGTGAGTTGTCTTCGATGATAACACCCCCAGTCCACCTCAGTATCTTCAATTCAGAACTTTGAGACTTTTGTTGGTAGTGACTTAGGCTTACAACAACGACAGAAATAATAAAATCTAGGTATAGAATAACTACTGTCCTTCTCGATTGTGGGTCCGCAGGTGGCTAAAGAGTCTAATCCAGGATCCACAATTTCTGGAGAATTTTGGGCATGAAAAGGCAGAGGGTGTGGACTAACTTCTGGACACTGTTTGTTCTTTCCTATCTTAACATTTTCTCGTCCTATTTACCGCATTCGGTTGGCATTCTGCTTCAAAGTATTTGTCCCATTGTATACCATGGTCCTTTAGGCCTGCTTCTTGCGGCTAGTTTTCAAGTATCTATTTAAGGGTCACTTTCAGAGAGTCTAGTGGTTTTTTGGTTTCCATGTGAATGTTTGCCCTGGAATAACTGAGAGTACATTATTTCATTTGGCAGTCTAGTTTGGCTGTGATATAAATTAAATTGCAAAAAATGTAAAAGTTAACTATTCGTTTGACGATGTATGTACAGTACACAGGCAAGATGTGTAGAAGGAATTACACATCCGATATATGAAAATCGATAACACATTTGTTCAGGCACAGTTGCTAGCCCTGATTTAAAAAAAGTATATGAGTATATACATTCCATTTTGTGTGGGTAATGCACAAAACTTGCGGCGAGCTTGAATTGATCCGGTCAGATCGAGTGTCGGAGGCTGGCCAGCCGAATCTCGGAAGACCATCAAAGAGATTGAAGACAGCGGAGTACAGGCAAGATTAAGAAGGTTCATGGTTATTAATTTGAAATATTATACTCTCTGAAAACTACCAATAGAAAACTAGGATCTGACCTAGATATCGAAGTAATTTACAAATACAATATTATACCTGGAAACATTGTAATTAATAAAGCTCATAAAAGAGTATGAAGCCTCCATATAAGAACGAGGTTCTCCTGGAAGCCGGTGGGGAAGCTAGACTAAAGAGGGTCTTCCCGCAGGAATACTACCGTGTCTGTATATCCTATTACGTTTTACGAGTACGTCGTTTTTACAAAATGCTTTATAAGCATTAAATTAAATATTTACGGCCAACGTGGCGCATTGATAGTGGGGACGGCGGTGGGGGCTGCCGGCTGGATGGCGGTGAGGGTAGCGATGTTCGACTACTGTGGCGAGCGTCGGAGGCGGAATTGTATTATGTTAATTAAAACCGAATTCAAATGTCAAGAATTTGTGTGAATTAATGAACTTGGTGTTCTGAATGTCTTACTTTACCTGCCGTCGGTGCAGACAAATCATTTTATCGTCCAGGGTATCTGATAAAACATAAATTTACGGCCAAGCTAATCCGACACACGTTTAAATTATATTTTTAAACGATATACAGTTTAATTTAATGTATGAAAGTGGATGCAGCGACAGTTGTATTACTTACAGAGGAAACTATATCATGAAGTAGGTAAATAAACATTTTAGGTATACAGCTGTAATATATAATGAAAAACTATATACTGCCGTCTACTCATTCTCTCTTATTTACCCTCCCATTTGTCCTAAACCATCTTTAAACAAGCCTATACGATAATATAATAAGATAAGATAATATAATATTTACTTTGTATATTTTTTGTTAATTACAACCTACGATTATTACTGTAATCAAGAAGATGAGATTTGCATGGCTTGGACACGTTTTGCTGACGCCTAAACCGAGCGTGTCTGTTATACGCATCAGTAGGAACCCGGCGACTGATTTGCTCAAGCGTGGCGGGAATCTGGAGTTGTTTAGGGCTTCTGTTCGAGTGTGAGTCTCCAGACGGGAGATCCTCCGGAGAACTGCTGCTTCTGAGTAGCTTCATCATTATTATTTTAATATTCTGCCAAATATGATTTGCGATGTTGCGTTCTTGTGGGTTAAATCTGCCGGCAGTGGTGCGTGGAGGGTGAGTATCTTATATGTTTTTCTTTTGTGCCGTCTCGCTTCTCGGAAGAAAGTGTCTCTTCGCTTCCCCTCTGCTCCCCGGGCTTGTTAATTGTACTATTTTATATAATCTTTATGTTATGTATTGTAAATATTATTGTTACGTACTTGTCTTCTAAGTACTTGAAACAATTATACATTTAATACAATACGATACAATTTAGTAGAAGGTATATCACTAGTATAGGCCAAACTATTAAGCCGATGAACACGCAGAGAAAGAGACCGCGCCCTGCCGCGCGCCGCCCTTTATAGCCTCGCACGCACGTATGCCGGCTGTGCGGCACTCACACACACTTACACACAATCATACAATCCCAAGGACATCACAATTATTTATTTATTTAATAATAATTCTTGTTTTGGCAGCTGTGCATATATGCGAGGCGCTATCGAACAGCTGCCTAGTAGTATTTAAAAATACCGACGAGATAGGAGCTTTCAGCTTATTGCATCGGTCCTGGGTAGGCGGCGGGTCCGCTCTCATTTTTGTTGTTATAACTATACACTGATAATACGATCACAAACGATGACACGTTTGGCTGTTATACTTGGCAGTCACTCCGTCGGACAAACGTACGACAGGCGCGAGTGATAAATAATACAACATCCAGTGACAATAAGGTCCATCGTATTGTACATTTCTTTATATTCATTTTCTGTTTTTTATAGCGAGAGGATTTTAATTATTTATTATTTTATTGGAATTCTTTTAAAACCCTGTTTATTTCATTCCTTATATTTTTGGTTTAGATAAAATAATAATAATAATAATAGTTTTCATATTTGTATGACAGGCAACGGATGAACCTGTCTTCGGTCTAGTTAAGGAGACAGTGAACAGCTTACATTATGAAGCTTGTTCGCCTTTTTGTATATTAATAAGTATAAATGTAGTTTTGTATAAGAATGTTTATAATGTATAACATGTAAAAATTTTATATTCATGTTTCTCAATAAATTTACAATTAGCATCGACATTAGCAGCATAACCTAAGACTGTATCTAGTGTACGCCACTGACATAACTAAATAGCATTTCTATTATTGTAGATCCCCTCCTTTAGAACTGGTTCACGTTTAACTAGGTGGCATTAAAAAATCTTACAATTTTATTGGCGTTCCACAAAAAGCGACGAATAAACATATCACAATAATTACAAAATGATTACACGAAGCTGTAACAGTTGAGATAATCTGATCGGGAAACATCCACCCATAAACAAAACACAAAACGATCGCTCTTTGTTTTACTCATACACTTACAAGAAAACAATGGTACAATAATGTTCGGAATCACATATCGTGCAGTGGGCAATTAGCGTAACATTTATCACGTGTATCTTCAGGGCCGGTGGCAGGGCAGGGACTGTAAGCGATTAACAGGCGCTATTATTTCTTCTTCTTCTTCATTTTCGATTTACTCTCAATGAAAACAGTCGTGATTGTGGAACTGACGCTATCGGCGGATGACGTATTGGATAAATTTTAACCAGGTCGATCCATCGTGGTGAGGTCTGGTTCCTCCCACTCTCATTCGGATCATCAACCCTCTCCATGGTGTCCCTATATCTGGTAGCAAATATGAATTTTATTTTTTCAACTAAACCAAAATTTCTATTGTACATGTAGCTGAGTATTCATTTATTTATTTTTTTATTTCGTAGAAAACAATCATTTTGTGGTTTAACATATTATATGAAATAAAATAACAATAACTTTGTATGAAACCATAAAATTTATCATACGTCAACCGGTTTCGCTGATCTCAAGTTTCATCAGAACATATTTAAAACTGATCATAAATACAAAACGTGTGACAGAGAGAGATACAGAATACATATATAACTAAATAGAACATCAAAGGAGACAGAATTCATTAATGTTTCGTTTATCTGTATATCTCTCTTGATGTTCTATTTATGTGTATTCTGTGTCTCTCTTTCACGTGTAATTTTACATTCTATCTCCCTATTTATGTACATATAAGTGCACTCTTTTTGTACTTATGATTAGTTTTAAATACGTCCTGATGAACCTTGAGATAACCGAAATCGGTTGACGTATAACAAATTTCGTGGTTTCATACGAAGTTATTGTAATTCTATTTAATGTGAGTATTATTTTTATCACGACCATTGTTTCGAGAGGTGCAGTCCTTCTCATCAACAGGCATAAGTAACAACTGAACTATTATATTTGTGATAAAAATGGTACCTAATCAATAGTGTATATATAATAGAACAAAGTTTGATTTATTTAAACGTTTAAAGACGTTTAACGTTACCTATAACGATATATATTTAAACGTTGTATACCTCAATAATAATTGAGAACGAATATTTGGTCAGGTGGTCCGTTAAATGAATATTTTTGTAGCCGAAGATAGGTCACCCGAGACAATGATTATTGTAGCCGATGATAGGTCACCCGAGACAGTCATTTTTGTAGCCGATGATAGGTCACCCGAGACAGTGATTTTTTGCGCCCAGCACAGCGCGCACCGGCCCTGCGACCCGGCATCGAACGGTTCGATCGGATGCTGCCGAGTTTAATTGCAGATGGTGCACTTGGAGTGTACGAATATAAGATAAATCTTTCTGAAGCGCCAAATGCTGGAGATTCATATCATATCGTATTCATGTGTGTTTCTGATGCCAAAATAAGAATACACGTACATAATGATGGAGAATAATAATGTATGTAGCGGTAATGTAAAAGAAACGAAAATTGAGGTGTTTACGTAAATGCCTTCGATAGCTGGTAACCAGGTTTCCGATTAACGATAAGCACACATATGATATATGAACCGCACTAACCTCTTTCATTTTGTTGTCTTTCTGGTCCGATATTGTCATTCTTTTAGCTGGGCTGTCTTCCTTAGATTTTGACCGAGTGAAGAGCGCACTGGTGGTTTATTTGGATCGCTGGACTGGTCGAAGCACGGGATGTAATAAGAATGACGCCTGGCGGTTACCGTCTTCTTAGCTTTCCGAAAAAATGGCGGCAATACTCACACACACACACACACACACATGTACATTATTATAAACCAGGAAACCCAGCGGTGCCAATCGAAGTAACAAGGCGCGTAAACAAGAGTGAATCCTGGAACCAGGATTGTATAATCGTGACCAATGTAACCAACCTACCTAACCTAACCAACTAAAACGTGAAGAAACTCTTTTGTCTTGATATACAACTCTCGTTGCTTGTTGAGGCTTCTGACAGGATCGTCTTCCAATGCCTGATATGCCTGATCATGCTATGCCTTAGGTGGTTTGATAATGTAGAACGAATGAATGAGGAGAGAAAGATAAGAAAGATGTTGACGCGAGTGTTGACATCAGAAATACTGGATGCCAGCTGAAGTCAAATTCGCAATATTTGAATTTGTCCAAGAACACACAGTTACTGGATTTTTACCTACAGAGGCACTGTTATTAAACAAATATCAGATATCTCATAGAGACAAGGATAATTTTTTAAATTATATTTTAATGGAAAATATATGAAAGTATGAGGTAATTACAGGTAATTTCTATTTATTTTTCATCAAAATATAATAAAAAATATCTTTGTCTATGAGATATTTGATATTTGTTTAATTGAAGTCAAATTCATTTTCCTCTCGAGCCTCTCTATTATTCAAACTTTAAGGGACTAAATTTTTTATATCATCACATTTATCTATCATATAGATCAAAATGCCCTCTGTATATGTCTTCCCCATTATATTATTAGATATTATTAACACACAGATTTTAATTACCAACCCATTATCCCTCCCTAATTCCTCTGGAATTAATTAACTTATTTTTTTCCCCAAATATTTTAAACATTTTTCCATTCTGAAAATAACTAAAACTGTGTTTTCATAAAAAAATAAAAAAACGACCCATCACTTGTTCCGAACATTTGTCACGATTACTTCATTTAATATTCGATGTAAAGTAAAAGCTCACACTGCCGGTACAATATTATCGTACCACTCACACAGATGTACATTTTTTTCAAGCGATCGCATTCCGTTTCCATTAGTTACCGTAGCAAAACAAAAGCTTGTTGCAGATGCACTTAAACCACTGCACCGTCTAGTCTAGACAGGATGCACAGGGTGAAATATGAAATACAACGCCTATATGCACCGCGGACGAGCGCACATACACCGCCGTCATGAATGAAGTGAAAAAACCTGAAGAATTATTATATCCGTCTGACCAACCGTCCGTCCGTCCGTCCGTCCGTTGCCCGGGCCATTAGCTGTCAGTCATTCATTGAAATGATTTGCACCGCAAACAGTAAAAATAACAGTACCGATACAATAAACAAAAAGGTGTAATCATCTTCATCTTGTTCAAATTTCACAACAAGCAGAGCGTTGCTCTATTTGTGCGGTGGTTTAAAATCACTCGATTTCAAACTGCAATACCGACGAGACTGCATATCTGAAGATCAAACGTTAACGCCCGTCTGCAATGCACAAAACTTCTATTACTGACCGCATAAAGCGTTCTACAGCAAAAAAAAACGTATCCGAAACTACGAAACCGCAAAAATGTACGGTGTTACGTCTCGGTGACTTTTTGTGCGGAGTCTTCGATTTAATTTCCAACTCGTCGAAAGTTTTCGGGCCGGTCGAAAAAAGCACTCTCGTTATGGCGACGGCCGCGGGCTCCTCGCGCAGGATACGCGGCGGCCTTGCTGCGTCCCGCTCTCGCGCGCGCTCGCCCTGCGGCCGCGTGCGAGCGAGAAGCGCGCACATGGCGTTACGCGCCGCATCGCAAGTGGCTCCGGCTCGCGGGACGGTTGCAATAATAAATTGATTCTCAAGGCTGCTCTGCCCGCTCGCCCGTAAGGGTATAATAATATTATGTTGTGGGTATACACTCTAGTGCCAATTATTATTTTTGCCGAGCGGAATTATTATATTTACACATTTCACACCAATTATTATTGTATTAACCATACATACGAAAAATACATATTTAAATGTTTAAATATATATATATCACTGTCTCCTTAACTAGACCGAAGTCTGCACTAAAGGAGACAGGTTCATCCGTTGTCTGTCATACAAATATGAAATTATTTAACTGTAGAATTTACTGGCCTCCCACTTTGTACATCTCCGTTCATTGTATATAATATTTAAACATTTAAATATGTCTTTTTCGTCTGATGTATTACACTATTTATTGATTAATTTTCAATTATAAACCATTTTGATTGAATTAACGTCGACCGCTTTCCTTATCGTTGTAGTTTTTGTCAGGTCGGACGCACACTTATTAATCCATAAAATAAAATATACACAAAATTAATTGATTGAGGGGTGAAAGGGGGGGGGGGGGGGAGGTTACCTCAATGGGAAAGCGTATTATTTTATTGGGTGTTAATTGAATGTGGCCTCTCTCTAAAAGGTGGTTAGGTAATTCAGAAAAATTATCAGTACTACTCTGCGTATGATGACAAGACTTGATTCAAATATATGGTAATTTTTACTTCTGTAGGTCAGGTTATTACTTACATTCACAAATATATAGACATGAACTAAGGCAAATTATTTGTTTCAATATATGCCGTTTGGTGTCACCCATGTGTTCCTTATGGTGCCACTCACGCAATCAAATAGCTCCTTAACTTTTTTTAAATATACGACTTGATTGGAACAAAAATTTAAACGCTTACAATATACGAGGGGCAAGTAAAAAATAAGGTTCCTACATTTTTTTCAGGTATAAGGTATTTTATATTGCAATAAATAAGTAAACCATCTGAAAGCTTGTACTTTATTCTATTTTTCTACATAGTCTCCTGATTTTTCTATGCATTTTTCCTGCATCTGTTATCCACTTCTGAAAACCCGCTTCGAATAATTCCGCCGCTAGGCCGCCGATGAACTTGGTGACCGCTTCTTTCACCTCTTCATCTGTATTGAAGCGTTGTCCACCCAAGTGTTGCTTCAATTTCGGAAACAAGTGGAAGTCGCTGGGAGCAAGATCAGGGCTGTAGGGGGCATGGTCAAGCAATTTCCAGCCGAATTTGTCCAGTAGGGCGGTGGTCCGTCGAGAGACATGCGGGCGAGCGTTGTCGTGGTGCAGCCTAACGCCCTTGGTCAGCCTTCCTCTCCGGCGATTTTGGATGGCTCTTTTGAGTTTTGTCAATGTCTCGCAGTACCTGTCCGAATTGATGGTGGTCCCTTTAGGCATAAACTCGGTCAGCAAGACGCCTTTTCGGTCCCAAAACACCGTAGCCATCACTTTCCCTGCGGAAAGCGTCTGCTTAAACTTTTTCGGCCTAGGCGATTCAGGATGGCGCCATTGTTTGGACTGTTCTTTTGTTTCTGCAATGACGTAGTGACACCACGTTTCATCTCCCGTAATAATGGAGTCCAAGAATTCTTCTGTATTCTCGGCGCATTCTCGAAGAAACTCGTAATATGCATTAATGTAAAAAATACGTCTTGTTTACACAATGATTTAATTTTCGAACAGTGAATACTTTTACTGTTGCGTAAATATGTCATAAACTATCATCTTTATGTTTCCACAAGGAATGTGTGTAGAACTAGTAACAAGCCCCTCTCATTTTAATTCATATCTATTCATTTACTGGTCTATGCTTCCATTCTTGTCCAGTACCACATCTCGAATAACAATAAAAAATGAAATATTGTAAAATCTCATTTTGAATATACCTCTCAATATCATGATAATATTTGGATGTCTAGACAGACGCATTGTTGAAGTGATCCCTATATATGGTCTAAGATGAAATTTAACTAAGCAGGTACTGTTGTGTCGTCTGCCATGTTTCCTATGAATACTGGCGCCAGTAAGGTCGTCTTGATGCACCAGTATGCTCGATACCAGGAAAGTTACCTGTGGACTGATAAGGCGGTATGCTCCAACTTAGTGATCGTAAAATTTACTGTTGCTGCATAAATTAGGAAATACCGAAACAGGATTATATTTTTTGACAAGTGGAAGAGCGAGAATTTCTGTAATATTCCTATTTCATTTATAACACATTATATTACGTAAGTACACATAAATATATATATTTAAAACACATTATTTTATATTACGTAAAATAACAATCACGAAATTTGTAATACGTCAACCGATTTCGCTTATATAAAAATGATCATAAATACAAAAAGAGTGCACTTATAGGTATATACATAAATAGGGAGATAGAATATAAAATTACACGTGAAAGAGAGACACATAATACATATATAGTTAAATAGAACATCAAGAGAGACAGAATACAAAATTATATGCGAAAGAGAGAGATAGAATACATATACAGATAAACGGAACATTAAGGGAGGGAAAAATACAGTGTTGATGGACATTAAATTGATTTTAAAGGAAACACCTAATATAGGGCTAATGGATAAATTATTTTGATTATTAAGAATTAGTTTAGCACTATTTATTGCCTTTTTTATTTCAAGGGCTTCTAAATTGTCCAACCGTTTTTATGGAAGATATCGACCCCTGTGATATTATTAAAAGAATGGTCTTTTTCAATAATAAGTTGGAAAATTCTCAGAAACCACTACTGTTTAAACAATGAATGTTTTTTAAATTTAACATCTCAAATGTATATATATATATATATATATATACATTCAATTTATTGAAACCCAACAGCGATAAATATGTAGTATGTACGTAGTGATAAATTCCAACGTTATTGTCGGGTTTAAAGTCATTTTTTGTACGTTGGATGCTGGTAACGAATGCGTATACACTATTCTAAGACCTTGACAGGCGGAACTGACTGCGTATACGCGAAAGTCGAATACTTGTAAATTTTACGGATACGGAACGACTGATAGAATCCACGGTTGCTAGTATCCGTGTGTTAACGCGATTCATAGATTTTCGAAAATTGAGAATGTATTGTATATGTATTTCGACTCGCTCCATGGGCGTGCCGTGTCGTAGTGCAGTCACAAAAAGTTGGACAAAAAGTTCAAAGCTTTTTGATTCTAGAACGCAAGGGATGCGGGGCATCCAAAGCTGGTTCACACTCTTCATGTACGCAACGGAGACTTGCATTCGGACTTCGAAAAGTTTTGTAGGAGAAGAATGTTACGAATACCGTGGGCAGCACGACGCACGAACACCTCAATCCTGCAATCAATTCAACCACAGCAAGCCACGAACCCTACATCAGTGAGCAACAGAGTCGTACAGTTTTTTGGAGATACGATATGTGTCAAAGTGACAACCTAAAAAAGGAAATAATTATGGGAAAACTTGGAAGAGTGGCACAACGGTGGGTAGATGCATCGCATCTATCTGAAGAGACCCTGGTTCGAGTTTCATCTGATTGAGGCCACTGAATGTCAATACTGACATAATTGAGAAAATAAGAAGATATTTAAAAATAATTTATTCACATCCTATCCCGAATCGTTTTGGAAGTTGTTTACTCTCATTTCGATTCGTCATAATTACATATCTTTTTATTTTATTACAATGTCGTTTTTTTTTGTAGCATATGAAAATTAAGGTAATTACTTTAGTAGATGTGGTCATTATTAACATTATCATCATAATACCATTATGGGTTGGCTCCGGGATCATCGTACCAGAGCCATACCTGCACCATTTGACGTGAGACTCGTGACGTTATCACATTCAATTCAGAAAGCAGCCAGAAAGAAGCTATAAAAATCATACACCCCCCCTAAAGGGGAAGGTAGACGTCACATTTATGTGTTGCAGTCGCAGAACTCGTTCACAGTTCGGCAGAAATTCACCCTGTCCAGGTCGCAAGGGATGCGAGGGAGAGCCAGTAGAATGCTGCGTTAGGTCTCTCTGGCCACTGCTCTTCGCGGCATCGTCCATCCCAGCAACCCCCAACCTAATAAATATCCGAGATTCCTTTCATTTCGTAATAGGCCATCGTTCTGAGGGATCATTCACGATCATTAATAATACAGTCCCAGAGGATAAGAAGAAGATAGAAATAATCAGTTTGAATACAGCAAGTATATTATTTAGTCATTTAATTTTTACACGCTGCACTTCCACGAACGTTATCGTGTGTAATGTATTTCCAACATCTCCATTTCGGCCGCGCCGTAATCCTTCATAAATAATTCCCCAACAATGAACCTCCAGGCACAAACCAAACCACCTACATCATTGAGCGTCGACAAGAGTTTATTTTTTGTGATATTGTTCGCGCAGTCCCACGCCCAGCATCATTTCGGACCAGATGGTTCATCACAAAGCTCTCGGAGAAAGGTCGCGATTAGGTAGTGAGCGGGGAGTGCCGGCGAACCGAGATTTGTTGTGATGATACCTTCAGGGTGTGCAGTGTTCCCTTTGAGCTGCGCGGATGGGCGGGCGCGCACTCGTCAAATAAAACAATTTGAAAGAAAGAAGATTTAAGTACTTTGACCCTTTTGGAGTTGGCGTCATGTGATGCATATAATGATGTAGTGGGGCACATATTTTGATACAAAATATTTCCTATAGAATTTTGTACATCGTCGTGCAGCGGGCGGATATTACAGGATGAAAAAAAAAATTTATAAGACCGGAGCATTTCACAAAACGCGAAAGACATTCTCAATTTATACATTTTTTTTTTTTTTGTTAAGTATTGGATCATCTGGGCGCGCGGCGGTGTCCAATTCTTTCAACCATTGACCACATGTACTTGGAGACAGACGAAATGTATGAACTCACCATAAATATCCCTAAATTTACATGCTCGATAGTTTTTATGACATATTAATGGTTTTAGAGTTATTACATTAAAGATATTTTATAGCTAACAAAATCATTTCTTAATAACTAAAAAGGGTGGGAGGGTTGCGATCAAATACACACCACTGCTTATCTCCATTTTTATTTTCAGTAACTTCGTGCTATCCACAATATGTAGGAAAATCAGTGGGAAACATGTAGGAGAATTTGGGAATATTCAAGGCATGAGTCAATCTCGGGGGTGACAAAATGGTATCTACTTAATTGAGAAATGAATTCAAAGTAGTAGTTCTCATCAAAATAGCTCCAGTTAATAACATTTTAAAACAATAATAATATATAAATATCAAATATCGCATAGAGACAAAGCTATTTTTATTATATTTAATGGAAAATATACAGAAATACGGGTAATTACAGGGCTTACGATCTGTCATCGCGTGGCTTAAGTGATCACTTTATATAAATATAACGTTCACCATTTTCACCCCATCAATCTCCAATTCTATCAAATTGTGTATTCTTGGACATATTCAAATATTGCTACAATAATAATATGATGTTCGCAATGATCTTGCAGACGAAGCAGAACGACCAAGGAAATGAAAATCATTACAATTAGATTTATTAAAACTGATTTTAACTATACTTATAAAAATAAGAGAACGACGTGATTAATTTATATAGAGCTCGTTGCCCTGACCGAGGGTTGATCGTCGCTAGACACAAAATTAGACGTAGCGCGAAGATGAGGGGTGACGATCTAGTTACTTCCGACACCCGTTTTTGTGACGTACATGAATGTGTCAAAATGTAAGGTAGTGCGCCACTTAAACTTCGACGTGTTTCATTCAATTAAACCACAAACATAAATATTAAGTGTAATTGGACAGACAAATGTATTATTGTGAAGCGGGCGTTATATGATATTTAAGATTCCGTTTCTCTTATTCCAGTCGACCAGCGGTAGCCGATTCGTGACCGCTTCGCATAAACCCAAAGCGATAAATATATATAATATGCGTATATCGATTGGCCGGAACCAAAGTGCCGGTCGTATATTCAAATCTGGTCATTTAAATGACGTGCGAGTTGTTCGCGGCTATTCTAGAACGCATCAGAACAATTTTCGTTCTGTTTCAGTACTGTTAGGCGATTGTGTTACGGCCGCGAAAATAGCCGTTACAAATCAAACCGTTGCATGTCAATATAGTGCTCACAAAAAAATGTAGCACGCACACAATCTTTTTACAAAATACTAATAATTCCATTGACATATAGAGCTCTCCTATTTTGTACGTATTTGTTATATATATATATATATATATATATATATATATATATATATATGTGTGTCAAGTAAATAAGTGTTAAAAACATACTAAAATGTTTTTTTTTTTTTATATATACGTATACGTAGGATGGGGTCGATATCCGGAAAGGAAAAGGGAAGTAAAACCAGAAGAAACAGAGAAAGCGAAAAGAAAAAAAATGAATTGATAATTCTGGCGTCTGCTATTAGATTACTCAAAGGTATTTAAGATTCTGTAAAAATAAGGTAGGTGGCTCTTTCAAATAATGGAACGATTAAATGTATTAATGTCAAAAAGGTATCATAAGTAGGTAAAAATATTGCCGCTATAGCATAGTTGGATAATGCACCTTCCCCGGTTAGGAAAGAGATCCAGGTTCGAATCCCGGTGGCGCAACAACAATATTTTTCAATAAAATTGATTTTATATGTAAATCTTTCTAATTAATATATTTAATTCATATTTAAAATATCACAGACCTATGTTCTGAATAATTAGAACTTCACGATAAGAAAAAAAAAACATTATTTAATTATATTTTTATTGGCAAATCCGATTGTGCTCGGATGACATGTGTCTATTATTGGTGACAGTTTAGCCTAGAATATTAAATCCGTCCCTGTCGACAATTACTTAGCGCAAACTGTATTAAGACAGTAAGTGGGTACTAACTGGTCCGGTGAACGAGAATAGCCCCCGTTAACGCTCCAGCGAAGAGGAGTTGTATTTCAATATTAATTACACTAAAATCGAATAAAGTAAATTATATCGGGCGTGTTAAATAATTTGTTGTTGACACGTCGCCTGGAAATAAAATAAATCGTGCAGCTAGCTTACAGCTCGCGTGCTGACGTACAATTTAATCAACAATTTAAATTAGAAATTCGGTAAGAGAGATTAATTTAATTAATGGGGAAAGCTAATGACGTCCAAGAAAATTACGAGTTATTCATAAAAACGAATCAAGAGGGTGGTGTTGTAATTTGAGGAGTTTTCCTAACCCGGTACAGTCGGCTATTTGACTAACACAAATAACACAGAGTTTAATTACAAAATCTATTTTTTATTTTTATTAATATTAAAAATATAATACAATTTGAATAATTAGTGGATATATATTTTAACATTTGTTTCTTCTTTATGAGAGTAAGACTCGTACATGGAGAAGGAATCAGTTAGTCTGCGTACATATTTTTTTTACTTCAGTTACAAATTTATGATAGTCCGTAATTTATCTAATGGTGATGGGGATATTGTTAAAAAATTTGATGCCTTGATATTGTATTATATTGATTTTGAGTTACGGTATATTTGTTAAATAAATATTAAATAATGAATATTTATTTAACAAATATCTCATAGGGAAAGTTATTTTTATTATATTTAATGGAAAACATGTTAAAAATACATTTTACAGATAAACAATATTGCTATAAAATAAGTTCACATAAACCAGATTCTCATAGTGATAATATATATGCTATTTAAAAAAAGGAAAAATTAATTATCAAATTTGATCCATAGATGGCGATGGTGTAGTAGTACTTGAAGCGAGTCCACATACTAACATATATACAACTTTCAAAAAATTTGATAAACGTGGAGATAAGCCGTGTAATTACCCTATACTTCCATATATTTTCCATTAAATATAATAAAAAATTGCTTTGTCCCTATGAGATATCTGATATTTGTTTAATAAAAGTGCCTTTGTAGGTAAAAATCCAGAATCTATTTTTAAAAAATATTTTGTGAAGAAACAATGATATATGTTTTTAGTTAGTTATGACATCCTGAAGAAGAAAATGGTATTTTTCGAAACTGGTAGATGTATTTAAACTCAATTCAGTGGTTAATAAAACAAAGATAACAAATAAAAAATATGAATTTTAACCACAAAGTTAATATTGCTAATTTTAAATGTACTATATATTACACCTTTCAAATGAATACATTTGTCGTTCCATTATTTGAAAGCTTTTACTTTACTTTATTTTTACGGAATCTCAAATACCTTCGAGTAATCCGATTGGAAAGAGATTTCAGGTTCGAATTTCGGTAGCAACAATAATATTTTTTCAATAAAATTGATTTTATATGTATATATTTCTAATTAATACATTTAATATGTATTTAAAAAAATCACAGAGCTATGTTCTGAATAATAACAATAAATAGTTGCGATGACCTTTTCTTTATTGTATTCAATATATAATTTGGAATCAATAAAATATTTCAATTAATTTAAATAATTGCAAAACTACGACACTTTCAATTAGCCCTTATATATAAATCGTTCAATACATATTTAAATGCTTTTTAATACTGTAGACGCGTTGGTTTCAAATTTATTTGCCTGATTCAGTGGATCCTCTAGTGAGGTTTTGATTGGTATTCTACATGCACAATATACGTGCTCAATTTACAGAGTTGCGCAACAGATTCATATGATTAACAGAAATACATTTGTATATCTTTTATGTTTAAACGTTCCTGTCGAAGCTGCCCGCAAGAATCCGTGTTTACATGGCGAACTATTGCGCCTTTCAAGTATAACATACCTCGGGAATGGGAAAAAACTGAAAACCCTCTAGTGCATTCCTTTCTGATGCACTTCTGTGCGCACCACGCTCGCAGTGGCAAGGTCGCCGAGTGCGATGCACTCGTGTCGCCGACTCGAGGGCCCGGATCGATCCTTGAGCGCTGTCGCTGAGAGCAGGTAGGCTAGGCGCAGGTGTCGCGCAGGGGGACGATTTTTAAAAATAAAAATGCATCGTAATTTTTTTGCCAGTTAAAAAGTTATCGATGTGTATACGAAAAAGTTACCGAACAAATTTGTTACCATGGCGTTCTGATTCTTTTTAAAAAAAATCACATTTTAGAAAAGTCATAACACTCGTTAGCTTCAATGTCAGCAGTTGCCGGTTGTAGATCTCCACCGAGGATCTTCGATCGTCTCAGCCTTTCTCGTCCATTACATCTCTACTACTCTACTCTACATCGTCGCTTGAGGATAGCTTAGGCTTCTTCCATCAATACGTGGCCTCCATTCTAAGATCTATCTTCCAACGATAAATACGTTCATCCCGTTGCCACTCGAGCTTGTAGATATTTTAGGCAACCTGTTATCATGAAACTGTGCTTTAAGTACTCCATATCTCAGAGATATTCCAAGCGAAGACATGGGTAACTTTTAATTTGTGTTTGATATTGACAGTGACGGTCCACGTCACGATTCCGCGTATTGGTACTGGGGTTGAAGATACTTTAGCCTTCCTAATGCTGCTGAATACATATTTTTATATCTCTCCTGTTTCTGTCTCCCTAGTGGTATTATTTGCTTCAAGCATATATAAACCTCTATTAATTCAATGTTGTATTGGTTCACTGTTATTTTATTCATTAGTCATAATCATTTAAAATTAATTTTAATTTATCGTTTGAAAATCTGATGTGTGTCCGTATACGAGTATTGTCGGGGCGGTAAATTACGTGTCTAGATCATTTGAAGAAATAATGTAATTGGGAATTTGTTTGAGTTAAAATTATTCAACAATGAAAAATAATATATATATATATATATAGTTTTAATTTGCAATGATTGTAATCATTTTATATATCATGTAAAACTTGCAGAAATGTTGAAATTAGAATTAAGGAGCACTTGAGATGCCTAAATAGCAACAACTATTCTGAATTCGTCAAACACCATTTGGAAACAAACCATTCTTTTAACATTAATAAGGGTTTAGAAAATAACATGGGTTTACATTTAGATAAATTAGAAATTGTAGAAAAATAAAAAAGGGTTAATATTAATATTATTAATAACCAAATCCTTTTTGCAAATGGTCACCTTATAAGTTTATTTTCATATTAGTTGCTACTTAGTTACCCACCACTTATACTTTATAGTTTTGTTTTTATTATTATGCTCATTTTTTTAATTTTAGTACACATTGTTTCCTGAAAAAGATATCATAAGTATCGAAACATGTTGATTTATAAATAAATAGTGGTTTAAACAAAGTGTTTTGTTTTATTATTTATCGAAATAATATTTTTTATATATCATACTAGTGTATATTGAAATATGTGACGACACACACTTGAAGAAATGAAAATTTTAAAATATAATAACGTTCATGTTCGCGTATCTTGAAATGGCAGTTTGCAATAATAATATTTTTCTTTTCCGTTTCCTACGACCGGGTCAAATGATAAGGAGCTTTCAAATACAACTATTTACAGTTTTACATGGGACGTTGGCGCAATCGGATCGGTACGCCGTCCCATATGCCCGCACTGCACCCGCGATAAACTGCGCACGGAATCGCGAGGCGGCTGTCGCAGGGGCAAACATCGCCAGGCGGGGGACATAAAAATCGTTATTTACGATAATGATTTTCAAAAAAGTACCGCTCAGGGTATTGAACCAACCGCAAATGTCTCACGGAGAGATTGAAGAGAAATTATCAAAATTATATGATTGCCGATGCCCATCCCTGTCTTTATGGAGGCGTACGGAAACGAAAGAATAATGAAAGCTATATTAATATGATCTCTCATAGAATTATGGGCATAAGAATGTAATAAACTTAATCTTAACAAGCTCACATATCATAAATTGAGATTATTCACTTCTGGTACTTTCTGATGCGTTAAGGATATTAAATTTACGACCGTAGCACGGTAGTGGGGTTAATGTAAGAATTTAATCTATTTTATTCTAATCTATCTCAGTCTCTAGCCTCTCCACAAATCTCTCCGTCGGAGTTGCTACAAGTTACACATGTGGTTCCTTTCATAATAAACTATAACTTTTATAAACCTATACGCGAGCTTAGACGTGTAGCTATACCCAGGGGCGTGCAGCGTATACAAGCAAAAAAGTTGTGGATAACTGAAAATTCTGGGAAGCAAATATAAATTAAAAAATTGTATTAACATTAACGAAAACATTATTTTGCAATCAGTGCCATCTGTGTACCAGTACAGAATTTAGTTGCTTAGTTCTAAAAACTCACCCCAACTCACAGCTGTACTCGTGGCGCTATTTTTTTATTCGCGGTATCGTGCTATTATATTACTCAGTTCTATCTTTAAGCTAGTGAATTACTTTAATTGAGTATGAGTCGTTACCTATGCTGTTTATTAACAGAATAACATTAGAAAGGGTTACAACTGCGTGTAAAACATTGAAGCGTCTGCTTTCTCTTTCACTAATTCGCGAATTTAACTATCTTACTGTTTTTAACACGCTCATTTCATGAGTATTCTTTAAATTTGGTTCATGGATTGATTTTTGATTTGAGAAAAATAAAAAGCAATTAGCAGAACTATTTTCAGCGTTGACCTTTAATAAAAATAATTATTTTTTTTAGTTATTACGTGAAGTATTTTCAAACAACATGTTCTATGACAAACAACATTTCAAACACTTTCTATGACTGAACATGAATCATGTTCAGTCATAGAAAGTGTTCTTAAAAACGTCTATACATTTTTAAATGGGTAAAGAAGTATTATTTTACGTTAAAACTTAAACGTTAAAAACACTATTAACAGTACTCTAAAATTATAAATAAATACATGATATAGTGGTATAAACGACGGATTTATTTTGTCCAAAGACGTTGGTTAAACGAAAGTACATATATAATACATGATTGTATAATATCATTGGTAACAGCATTACCTAAATCTATACCTACTGCACGCCACTGGCTTATATCAACATAATACTCTTAACTCAGCCATACTCAACTGCGGCCCGACAAACTTTTGTATGCGGCCCTAAACACATTTATTATCAGGAACGTGATTTAAAAAAATCTGGCAATCTTGAGATACGCGCGAACAATCGTCGCTCTTGTCTAAAATAGTAAACAATTTATCTCAGTATCAAAAATCACACTAATTTTAAAATAAACCATTGGATACACGTTAGTTTTGAGTTTTATTTATGACGAAAAACAAATTTTTTGTAGGGAAATACGCTGTTGTTAATGTTGCTAATGTAGTGGCTAATCTTGAATCAAACGGGTTTCAACCAATACAGTTTTTCCTATATGACTTTGTTTTTTCCGTCATATCGGTAACTTAGCTAACATACGTATGTGGCCCGAAGAAAAAAAAGGCTGCCCTAAATCGATGGATATAAATGAAACAATGTTATAGCTCTACTTGAGTTTATTAGCACAACTCGAGTTTCGATAGAAACAGGAACTCTCATTTAATACATCATCACCCATCGATGAACGAACCAAACGAAAAGTTGCCTAGATTGTACTAATTAAGTAATAATTGTTTTTTTTTTCAAATGTTAAACATGTTCCTAAACTAATATTTTCTTATTTATGACGTTGGCAACAACGTCGTATTTTTAACGATACTAATCTAGGGTTAAAGGGATGTAAGCAATCGTGGCGTAATTTACATTCATCTACCAAATATTTTACTACTTTGTCGACAGTCGTCCATTTGTGAACTTGTCACTGTTCGCAGCGGTCTGTGTGTGCAGTTGTTCTGTGCGCAGTTATTTAGTGACTACCAGAATATTCGATAAATTCTAGATAACACGTGTTCCGTGTAAAATTCAATGTGTATTTCATTAAGAGGAGTGGCGTCGTAAAAAATGTCAGTTTATCAAATTATATTATATTTGAATCGACAACATTATGGTAAGAAGTACTGCGAAATCTACTGAGCACTGCGATAAGGGAAATATCGTCAGATTGCTACAGGAGTTGCTTGATAAGAAACGTACAATAAGGCTGTTCACCGGTTATATTAAATAAAAATACGGTACACGGTTTTCAAAACTACATTAAAATGAACAAAAACAAAATCAGACACAATGCGTAAGACAATGAAGTATGATTGTACTTAAATAGTGGAATGAGTAGTTTATGTTCCAATGTTCTCACAAATACTATTATTTGTGCGCTGGATTGACCACATCACTAATTATGATGTATTAAGATGCATAAATAAGTCAAGAGAACTAATAACAACTATCAAAACAACTGCATACTTGGTACACATTATCGGCAATGAAAAAATATTTATCATAATATTTTAGATTAATCCCGGTAGTATCTAAAATATTTTTTCTGTATATTTTTCTAGTTGGTATATTTAATTTCTATACAAATACTACAAAATAGATTATCAAGATACTAAAACGTGGACGTTCGACAGAAGGCGGCATAGGCACCCGCATACCTTAGAGGGAACGTCTTTTATGACTCAACATAATGATAATTCGGAAAATCTAAAATCTTGGTATGTTGATATTCAACAAGAAACTGAGAAGTGAACACGGTGTGATGGTAAATGAGATAGGACTACAATTAACTTCATAAAGAATAGAGAGCAATGGTGAAGACGAATGAATGAAATTAGTAACATAGCAACAATTATAAGTTATTAGGAGAACAGATTCTTATTGTGAAGTTGTAATTATTCAGAACAGACGGTCTGTGATATTTCTAATATATTAATTAGATAGATATACATATGAAATCAATTTTATCGAAAAATATTGTTGTTGCGCCACCGGGATTCGAACATGGATCTCTTTCCAAACCGGGGAAGGCTCTTTCAAATAATGGAACGATTAAATGTATTAATGTCAACATATTAGGTTTGAAAATTTGTCGCTAAAAATATTGTCGCTGTAGCATAGTTGGATAATGCACCTTCCTGGTGGCGCAACAACAATATTTTTTGATAAAATTGATTTTTTATGTACATCTTTCTAGTCAATATATTAAATTCATATTTACAATTATAAGTAACGCGGTCAAAAATTATGGCAGGTGGAATTATGCATATATGAATTCATATGAAGAGGTGAGTATGTCAACAGGTCTGCAAAACTGTGCGATATGAAGAGAGTGCACCCAATCGACAAAATGATTTAAAAAGACTCACATAGGAACAGGTTTCTCCAACTGCCGCTGAGCACCCTGAGACACTTGTTGAGAGTCGTGGACCCGGCCGACCCCGGGTGGTGGTGATGATGATGTTGATGCTGTTGGAGACCGACTCTTCTGGAGCCCAAAGGACTCAAGCTTAGGGGCACTTCCTTTTCTAGAGCGGCTAGGTTTCCTTCAGAAGAACTTCTAGCGAGGGATAATCTCAATTCTCCAAACCCTCGAAAGCTCCGCGTCAGGGAATTAGTATGAAAACTGGCTCTTCCTACGGACTGCGGCCTGACAAACGGACTGGTTTTGACTGTGGCGTAAGACAGCTTTCTTCTGTTGTCATCTTCTACTATAGTCAAATCTTCGCAGCCTCTGCTGAAGACCTCGCTGAACGTTTTGAGAGGAATAGAATCAGTCGGCTCGTCGGGAGAGTGCAGGAAATACTGCTTACTTAACTCACTTCTCGCTCTATCGAACTCCGTCCCGTCTTCGTGCGCGTAACTCCTCTCGAATCCGTTAACGAGACTGCTGCTTTTGAACGTGACTTCACCGTCGAAGGTTTTCTTGCTCCTGTCCTCCGTGAACTTGGCCAGGCTGAGGTTCAGCGCGTGTTTGCACTTTTTAAGGGAATTCTTTCTCTTATGGTGATGATGGCACTTTTTGGACGAGTTTTTGTCCGCGGGCGAGGGAATGTCCTCGGAACTCAGCACGAGTATCTCGTCCAAGGGATCCTTGAAACTCATGTAGGTGGAGGACGTCAGACTGGCGTTGGCGCGATTGCCGCTCGCTTGCGTGAAGCTGTTCTTCCTCTGGACGCCGTCCTTGCTACTGGCCGCGGTCGGTCGCTTGTTCGGCGGGAGAGGCGGAGGTCCAAAACATGTGGTCGCCATTTTTTTCCCCGACAGATCTGGATCTCGCCAAATGTGCGTTTGTTTACACACACACACTGCTACAGTCTGGACCTTAATCCTCGGTTCTCACACGAAACATGTCCGCGTGTTGGCAATGTGGACAACCGGTGACACTCACTCAAAAATCATTTCAAAATCGAGAGCAATTTTATTTGCAAAATGTCCATAATCGTTTCTGGTCTACGAAAAATAAAACACATTTATTTATAAATACAACAGAACAATATTTTGGCCCGCATTGAAGTGGGAACGCTACAGCTTTTATACCACGATAATAAGTTGCCAAACTGAAAATGATTCGTCGAACTGATACAATATAAGCGTCTCAATAAGATAAGATAAGGTATCTATTGTATTTGATATCGTTTTGAAGTAACTGTTGAATTCGCGGAATAAGTTGATATGTAACATATTTAAAAATATATCATTCATTTATAATTCTCAGAATAATATATATAACCCAGTAAAGAACACCTCAGTCGTGCAATAAATCAAATCAAGGTAAACTCTATCTACGGTAGTGATCAAAAGATTCTACAAAATTTTCAGCTACATTATCGATTTTTGCATTTGAACGAAGATACCCTGGAGTTAAGACTTGCGGAGGTGTGTTGTAAGCTCTCATCTCTGACTGAAGACATTATATTTCAATATTGTGGGGGCTGTTATCGTCACCCCGGATAAATCACTAAATAACTATCGAATATTTTGCCTATTTCATTATTTTGTCATACAAACGAATATAAAAAATAAATAGAGATGCGTACGTGGAATACTACTACTACGTACTAAAGTTAATAAAATATAAATAAAATCAACATTCTAAATATTTTCAGACTAAGCTAAACGCTTGTGCTATGAAAATAAGACTAACTTGCTGGTTTCCTGGAACGAGGTTGAAACCTCCGATCACCACGCCAGCGTCTTAACTACTAGACAAATTATTCAATTCAACTTTAATTCGCTACAAGGTCAAAAACTGTCGTCGGCTTATTATCAAAATAAAAGATTTCACTAGATAATAATTTAATTATAGGTAAACAATGTACCTGTAAGATTGCGATTAAGTATTAATATGAAACATAAAGTGGTATTCTTGTTCTCGTATCTGGCTCACGTGACGGCTAACACGACAGCCAGCGTGTCTCGGATGGGAGACCAAAACAGTTACGGCGATATTGCACTCTGAAGCAATGACTGACAAGATAATGTCTGGTCATATCGCGAAGAAACTTTACACTTAGATAAACACAATCCTCATTCGCGATTCAGCCGGTAGGTGGTCACATTTTGCATCGCATTTGCTGTTGGAGTTTTATTATCGCGAGTTGAAGAACAAGAGACGATGTGGAACATCAGCAGTTCAGTTCAAATGAAATTCTAAAGAAAACAAAAGATAGATCTACAAAACTCAAGTGATAACCCTATATGAACAACGTAACAACATAATTAGACTTAAAATGAACACCTAGAAAACATAACTTTAGTAGTACCTATTTAAGAATCCTGCACCATGATCGAATCTGCCAACAAAGAACCTATGAAGTCTAGCTATCCAATATCTAGAGACTTGAATCAATGACAATTGGGATCATTCCTAAGAAGTTGGAGAAGTTAAAAATTAATCCCTTTTTTGTTAATCGTATCACAAAATGATTGAGAATGCGTACAGTTCATTGTTACATATTTAAGATGCTTCTTCATGAAGCTGAAATAAGTCGGATCGAAGAAATTGAGTTGTGGGTCTACCGAAGAATATGGAGATTCCTTGGACAGATAAATAAAATTCTAATACATATCTCGGTTACGTAATAAAGGTCACTTAATGTGATGTCCTTGAGATCGAATATATGCTTGCGTGTCAGAGCGCTGCACTGCCGGGGCGGGATGTATATATGTTTGTGTGTGTGTGAGCTGGGATAAAATGGATGACGCGCGCGAGGCGCGGTCTCTTTTGCGTTACCGTTTGGCTTCGAGACTAGTTATATATTTTGTACCTTAATTGTATTATTCGAGTAATAAAGATATAATTGTCACATAAAAGTTTTTCTTGGACCACCAATAATCTACTACGAGGTGTACAACTGATACGTACTTATTACGCAAATACGTAATACTTATTGTGAGATTAGACACAGGATCACCCAAAGAAACATGAAAGAGAAAGGGATAGAAAGCGTATTTCTTGGCTACGGAACTTGCGTAGGGTAGGTATGAGCTGTTCCGAGCAGTTGACTGCTATGTTGACATAGTGAAGGTTGTCACGATGGTGACCGACATTCGATAGGACAAGGTATGAACTTAAAATTAACCAAAATTTACATGGAAAATTGATGGTTCTGAGTACAGTGAGAGGATCAGCAAAACACATAAGCGTTTGATGAAGGCTTCCATTAATAGTTCGCTGACCAATGATGTTCCCCTACGAGATCATACAGAGAGAGAATTGCATCCCTCTCAAGGCTCTCATATCAGGATAAATTATATTATTAACATTGTTGGGATTAATAGCTATAAATGCATCAATCATATGCAGGAAGGGAGAGTGTACGTGCAGCTACCAAAATTAATTTATCGAACCACTTCATAATTTTCTTTAGGGAACATCGGTGGTCCATTCCAGTGATGAAAAAAAAAAATGCTACTCTCGACTCACTGGTGTGATTGCGATTAGTGTTTGATAATATCAGTGATTACAAACCGTGACATTACTAATGCGTATGTGCCAACATAATTTTGAACGTATTTATATTATTAAAACCTCACACATATTTGCACAAAAAAATAATATAAATCTAATTCAATAGTATCACAGAGATAATAAAAATGCTTTTAAAAACGTAAATTTATTTTTCGGATCAAATTCTCAGTAAATATGCGTAAAAGTACTGGCGGAGTTTACTAGATGACGCCGATCAAATTACAAAATATATGACTCAAGTAATAACCGATTTAAACGGCGGAAAATCAATAGAATTTTTAATTTAAAAAATATTTGAATCATGATATTCTGAGATATTCAATCACTGATAGTGAGAGTGACTCAAAGGTATCAGTGATTGACTCACGGTTCGTGATATTATGCGCCAGAAATACTACGAATAATTTCTGTTAGCACATCGCCTGAGTGATCGATGACCACGACTGAGAAGAAGAAGATCAAATAAATAAAATACTATGGTATAAATTAAAGCCATCTGATTCGTGAAAGTAATGCAAATAATGATGAAATTCGATCAAATCAAAGAGCACGATACGAATTGATTGTTACAGAGGACAATGTTTCATCACCCCGTCGGTTTCGAAGGTTGTAGATACTATACAAGATAGCGTATTATAAGTGAAGCTTAAGGTCCCAACACACTATACAGATATAAAAACACGCGGTATCGCTTAATTGCTATCGCGTGTTTAGGAAATAATTAATTACAATTTATGGTAATAATTCATTCGATTCGCCCTCGGGACACGTGCTGATGTGAAAATAAATAATTTGTTTAAACAATGTCAATGGGAATGGCCGTATTGTGATTTATAAAAGGCGATAATTTCAACAACTCTATTGGTTTGGTCATTTTTTCAAAAGTTTCGGACACACATTTATATGTAGGCACAATGCGAGATGCCTAAAAATAGACTAGATAAAGTCCCGTCAAAAATGACGGGAAAAAATATTTTCAAATTTACACAGAACACACAGTTAAAAACTTGTTATTAACGAGAACACATTCTTTTTGTGTAGTTGTAATTATGTCTGTGTTATCTTAAATACTAATTATATGTATTAATTATAAAAATACATCAATAAAATCAATTTTAGCGTAAAATATTGTTGTTGCGCTGCCGAGATTCGAACCTGGATCTCTTTCCCAATCTGGGGAAGGTGCATTATCAACTATGCAATAGCGACAGTATTTTTGACGACACATTTTCGAACCTATATGTTACACTTTTTAAATGAATACATCTATCGTTCCATTATTTGAATACCATCTACTTTGTTTTTACGGAATCTCAAATACCTTTGAGTAAACCGATAGCAGACGCCAGAATTAACAATTCATACTTATATATTATTAAGGAGAACACATTATTATTATTGTGAAGTTGTAATTATTTAGAACATAGGTCTAGGTATATAGGTATTAAAAGTATTTTATTACACAATTTAATATATTTTTTTAATACCCAGTAAGTACCTAAATCTATTTCATTACATAACCACCTCCAACATTTATCATATGTGTTCACGAGCTTAAAGTCCCGCTGTTGTGGTCGTCCACCGCCATTCCATTTAAGCAATGTTGCAATTCGTCAACATCTCTAAAAGGTTTTCCACCCAAAAGCTTAGGAAAGGGATGAAAATTGATCGAAGCAAGGTCCGGACTATACGGCGGATGATTGAAAACATCTCACCCGATTTTGGGCAGATGATTGTGCCATCTTCATTCGTTCATCACCGACACTGATTCAATTTCCAATTGAATGAAACATGCTAACATTCAGTTTCATAATTTTTTATCGGTCTTTAAATAATATTCATCAACATGTGAGAACCGGACTTTATTAAAACACGTTACCGATCGGGCTTTATGCATTTGATCAAATTTAGAAAAATAACGTCCAGAGAGTAATATTTTTACATATGCAGTCATGTTGAGATAAATAAAGCGTGTAAAACTAATCAAAAAATTATAAACCAACTAAATTTAACTACGAGTCCCATTCAAAAATTTTTTCCTAAAAATTATTCGACTAAATTTGTATTAAGTAACAATTTGAGTTATATACTAAATTTATTTTTTAAATAATTGTTTTTTTAAAAATACATTCTAGTAAAGAAACAATAAAATATGTTTTTAGTTAGTATTGACATTCTGAAGAAGAAAATGGTATTTTTCGAAACAGGGTAGATGTATTTAAACTCAATTAAATGGTTAATAAAACAAAGGTTATAAATAAAAAATATGAATTTTAACCACAGAGTTAATATTGCTAATTTTAAAAGTAATAAAATATATTATTCGAAATTACGCTGGCAGGCCATTAGAACGGCGAAAATTATATAATATTTATATATTATAAATATAAAAAAATATATTTTTATTTTTCATTAATATATGGAGAGATTCAATAAAAATAGATGACCGCAGTAAGATGTCGTCTCTACGTAAATATGATAACAAGCTCAAGCGAATATACGAGTATAATAGCGTGTATATCAACACATCATACTTGAATATTGTTATGAGGAAGCGAGTTATGTTTTATTATATGTAGAAACGCGAGCACTTGTTTTATCTATTGTAAAGGTCAATTGACGTAATGTGAAGACATGTCGGGTATGTGAAATGTACGCATCACATGCGAGAGAAAAATACGGCCACCGCTGTGGAGTTGATAGCGATATATCCGATAGCGACATTAATGGCGTGACAAAAACAGCAAACGAATACAATAATATTTACAATCGGTTAATAATAACTATTAGATAATTTTAAAACAATTACGATTAGGGCTGCCCGTTGGAAACATTTAGAAAAAAATCAGCTCCGAAACCGGCCGCAAGAATCAGGTAAATTTATGATATAGTAAAGAATAAACAAATAAGAAGAGCATGTAAAGCTAATCTTAGCATCAACAATATTTGAGTATGTCCAAAAGCACACAATTACTGGATTTTTAGCTACAGAGGCGCTGTTATTAAACGAATTATAGATATCTCATAGAGACGAAGCTATTTATTTATATTAATGCATACATATATATATATATATATATATGAAAGTATGAGTAATTACACTTAACACAATGTAACGTTCACCATTCCACCCATTAATCAATCTCCATATCTATCTAATTTTTGGAAGTTGTATATATGTTACCATGTAGAAACATTTCGAGTATTAGCTACAACTTCACTGTTGCCATCTATGGTCTGAAATTTGATATTCATTTCCTTAAACAACGTGAGATATCTATAATTTGTTTAATCTTACCATTGTGAAGCCTCAATAATTGACGAGCTTGCATGAGAAGATGTATAAATGTAGATGAGGACAGAAGAGTGTTCCATCTTCTCTGCTTACCCCCGCGAAAAATGGCGTGATGGAAAGCTAGTTAATTTTTTTTTTAGAAGCATTTTGATGACGATTTAGGCTAGCGAAATGTGTATCGCCAACAGTTGATGAGACTACTGAGACACTCTCGAGACTATAGTCGTGATAAAAATAATACTAAGTTACGCGTGCAGTAGACAATTTGGTGTATTGCAAGAGATTAATACAATCTGATTTTGAAAAACGTTGAGATAAATCATACTCACGGACCTCGCCTGACGAGAAAAAAAACAGAATTAGTAGTATGTAAGATTTATTTATTAACGTGTTCATAAGCATCAGTGGAACGCGATACAGCTAGCGAAACGACACGCTGAAGGAAGAAAGTTGGTAGGAAGTACAAGTGGGAGAACTTGATCAGGTGACTGATGTTAAACACAGCTATATTCGGATAAATCGAAAGATGTAAGCAGTAAATATAATATATCCAACACCGAGGAGAAATTAATAACAATTTAGTATAAAAGCACGTTTGTTGGGACTCTATCAAACTTGGCGTTATGTGCTCAATTGCTGAAGTCAAATAAGTACTCGACTCTTTACAAACAACGATCGTTAATATATCTATAGTGGAGTATTCTAAAACGAATGCTTAGCAATCCCTTGGACAGAAATGCGTACTAATACTAATCAAGACTTAAGATAGAAGATAGGCCAAAATGTTTCAGAGAAAGGTGGAGAAGAATCGTCAAGAACATCGACAGATCACAAGCTGGGGGTCACGGTTCTCACTAATGAAGGAACCGAATGGGGAAGATTCTAGAACGAATGTAATTGGTTCTAGAATCTGTTCGATCTAGTCTAGCATATATTAACAAATATACATATAGTCATCAATTTTAACATGAAAAATATAATTCTATTATCTCAGATATATATTTCGTAAAATATGTTTATTTTTCCATATTTTTTCCTCGTTTGTGACTTACAAAGCTACTGAATAACTGAAATTCTAATATATTATATCTCCATCCGCGAACTGACTATAAAATGTTGCGAAATCTTTTAACGCGATATTTATAACGTTCTATTTTAAACGCAACACTAAAATCATAATCATGAGCCGCGTCGACCAACAATATTTTCCACGCGGTTCGTTGTAGCATCCTATTTCATTGCCAACAACTGACTTTTACTGCCACCCCTGCAACAACACTGTATATCATTTCTGGGCAGATCTGAGTCACAAACGCCATAACGTTGTATATCTTCTTGGCCATACAATGGTATAGTAAACAACCAGATCAAATAAATAAATAAATATTTAACACCATTTTTAAGTGAGCTTCCCTGCAATTACACTGTAAATCATTCAAAATGACCGACGTTCCGTCTATCTATCAACATATGTAAAAACCGATATACAGTGTTGATGCAAAAGGGATCTCTTTATAATAGCGTTTCAATCCAGCATCACACACACACGTATTAATAATATAAATAATGGGATTATAAATATTGAAAGATCATCTTGTAGTCGCGCCAAGACGTGCCAATATTGAAGGTTTTCGTAAACATCTAATGATTCGTTTATGGGTCGTCAGAATCATCGTCAGCGTTGTTCCCTTTGTCTCCATATCTAACATGATTAAAGTCCGAGGAATTCCTTATCTACCGGTGTCGATACAGCGCGGTCCCGGGGTCGCAACCCGGTGATGTCATCAGCTCCATATCAAACCCGTGGCTGACAGGCTGTCTCGCTGGCAAAGTTTTTATGCTATTATTTATTTGGTCATCATTGAAATCACTTGTGACACGCTCGGACACGCCAGTTGAGAAGAGTGTAATAATCCCCACGATTTTAATTGAAGTATCTGAGAACTTTATGCGAAAACTTAATACAGATGCCGTAGCCTATTCGTGAACTTGACAGCAACAACTATTCGTAATTTGTGCTAATAATGCGCTACGACGGTTAGTTATAGATAAAATCGGAAATAAAAAATGCGATGAAAGCTCGTCAATAATGACAGTACTTTTTTTTTCAAATTTATACATTCGGTGCTACGCCTATCTAATACCTAGTTGATATCTAGTATCAATTACATTTTGTTGAACACATACAAAGTAGGCATTTACTCACCTTGGCTATATAAGCAAAGCTCACTTTGAAACAATTAGAGTTACATCCAGTCTAGTGATGCTAGTCATAGACCAATATACAATTATTTTATATTTTCGTAGAAAGCAATCACTTTGTGGTTTGACATTTATATTAAATAAAATAACAAACACTTTGTATGAAACCGCGAAATTTGTTATACGTCAACCGGTTTCGTTTGTCTCAAACTTCATCAGGACGTATTTGAAACTAATCATAAATACAAAAAGAGTGCACTTATATATATAAAATCTGCGCACTTTTTGTATTTATCAAACCGGTTGACGTATAACAAATTTCGTGGTTTCATACAGAGTGATTGTTGTTTTATTTAATACAATTATTTTATTCGTAAAATGCGTACATTAAAAGTGTGACCGACGTACAAACTGTTACAAGGCATCGAGATCCGGGTCAACAAGGCACCCCTGCGTTCTTAACACGATACTTGAAAAAAATAATTATTGGCTTTACTAATGAACTACTAATTACCATATTTTACGTAGGAGGGTCGATTTGTTGGCCAGAAATTTTACTAGACCTAGCAATCCATTCAGCGCACGGAATAAATATCAGCCCAGCTGGTATAGCGTGAGAAAATTGATCAAATTATAAGTGTGGCCAATCAAGAAAGCACTCTTGTAAATCACGAGGACTATCGTCGAACTTCAGCTCCGCGACATTGTTCTTCTCTAACACTAGGTTGAAGCTCGGATGAAAAGAGACGAGTTGGGATATCGCCGTTTCTTGTTCCTATCGTCCATCTTGCGGTGCAGTACATTCATCAAAGGCAATTACTTCAATTGTTGGTCATACCGGGCAATTAACTTCGTCGGCTATTTCAACTTAACATTGCGTCATCCGATTCCGGCAATTCTGCGCGCGCAATCGTCGCCAATAATGCACTCTCACGAGTGCCAAAATATCATCACTGATATAAAAAAATAAATTCGACCATATTCTGTCAAATGTTGTCACAGATCGTCATGAAAAATTATTCAAGAAATATTGTTCATATTAAATAAAATAACGATCACTCTGTATGAAATGACGAAATTTATTATACGTCAACCGGTTTCACTTATCTCAAGCTTCATCTGAAAGCGTTTAAAACTTATCATAAATACAAAAAGAATGCACTTATATACATAAAAAGGGAGGTAGAATATAAAATTACATGTGAAAGAGAGAGACAGAATACATATAACATCAGGGGAGACAGAATACTTATACAGATGAACGGAACAAGGGAAGAGGAAAACACAATGTTGATGGATATTAAATTGATTTTAAAGGAAACATATCCATCAGCACTGTATTTTCCCCTCCCCTTAATGTTCGCCTATTTGTGTATGTATTCTGTCTCTCTCCTTCGCATATAATTTTACATTCTGTCTCCCTTGATGTTCTATTAAACTATACATGTATTCTGCCTCTCTATATTCTATTTCCATCTTTATGTATACATAAGTGCACTCTTTTTGTATTTATGATTAGTTTCAAATACGTCCTGATGAAGCTTGAGATAAGCGAAACGGGTTGACGTATAATAAATATCGTAGTTTCATACAAAGTGATTGTTATTTTATTTAATATAATATGTCAAACCACAGTGATTGCTTTCTATGAAAATATTAAATAATTGTATATTCGTCCTAGCACTAGCATCACTAGACTGGATGCTACTCTGATTGTTTCAAAGTGAGCTTTGCTTATATAGCCAAGGTGAGTAAGTGACTACTTTGTATGTGTTCAACAAAATTTAATTGATACTAGATATCAACTAGGTATTAGGTAGGCGTAGCACCGAATGTGTAAATTTGAAAAAGTGTCACAAACTGAGGGTTACGGCTCTCACTAATGAAGTATACATTAAAATATATACATTTAGTCATCAATTTTAACATGATAAATATAATTTCATTATCTCAGACATATATTTCGTAGAATATCTTTATATTTCCATATTTTTTCCTCGTTTGTGACTTACAAAGCTACTGAATAACTGAAATTCTAATATATTATATCTCCATCCGCGAAATAACTATAAAATGTTACGAAATCTTCTAAAGCGCTATTTTAAACGCAACACTAAAATCACAAAGAATCACAATCATGAGTCGCGTCGACCAACAATATTTTCCACGCGGTTCGTTGTAGCATCCTATTTCATTGCCAACAACTGACTTTTACTGCCACCCCTGCAACAACACTGTATGTCATTTCTGGGTAGATCTGAGTCACAAATGCCATCACGTTGTATATCTTCATGGCCAAACAATGGTATATTAAACAACTATATCAAACTAGGTATTAGGATGTGTAAATCTGAAAAAAAGTCATTATTGACGAGCTTTCATCGCATTTTTGATTTCTGATTATATCTGTAATTAATAGTTGTAACGCATTTTAGCGCAAATTACGAATAGTTTTTCAACTGTCAAGTTCACGAATAGGCTACGATATCTGTAAGTATGGAAGTATTTAAATAAATATGTAATTTTTTAATAGGATCATTTTCAGAGTCTGGTTTACTTGGTATTCATATTCTCTAACACAATTGATTACTTTCTAAGAGTTATTTTTTTCCTGGTTTAATTAAATCTTTTAAATTTTAAAAACGTCGCGAAGATTCCTGCCGGCTGTTCAGTATGCAGATGATCGCTTTGAATAAACCGACATCAAAGAGGCCAATTAAAATAATGCCTCCCCCCCACCCCAACAATAAATGCGTATTATCATAAAAATGTATATACATTTTAACGCAGTAATGAAGCCAAGCCCGCCGCCATAATAATAGTTAATTAAATTATCATAATGTTGGAAAATAATAAGGAAGATAGGTCATTCGTTTCGATTGTCAGAAGTAATTAATTAACAGTGGAAAAGAAAAAAAACAAGATTAAAATAAAAAAATAATCCACACAATGGAATAAAAGTATAATATGTATTTTTAATGAAAGCACGTTTTATTTATTAAATTGTGATCGATAATCAAAACATATTAAATAAATCATATAATTTAATTAATATCTTTCAGCGGGAATTAATAAATGTTTCACTAATAATAGTACACTTACATATCATTTTTCTCTCTCTTTTTTAATATACAGATGACCCAAAAAAAGTGAGAATATTTCGTAAAATGTGATATAATTACATCAAAATTAGTTAATAACTATTTACTTACTTACTTATTTACCTGTATTACGTTTTATTTCGACAATTTCCGATCGCCATCTTTGATTATTAATTTTCCCATTGTTTATATTTAGTTTTTTCAATTTGTTGCCCAGAATGACAAAAATCACTGCAGAAGTACTTTGATTAAAAATTTGCGAATTGAAAAACATTGAGGTGCTAAGAAAATGATCAAAGAGTTTCAAAACAAAGCCTGGAATATAGTTAGACATTACAATAGAACGGAACTCCATCTCACACAGCCAGAAATACAATCAACTTCGTCGTGAGAATGTTTATTGTGTATACAAGCATGTTGGCCATCGAACAGCCCAGTAGATTATGCAATATGGGGTGTTTTGATGATTTCTGATTAGCTAAATATTGTGCAAAAAAATACATGAAGAATTATAATAAATTATATTATGTTTTGAAATAACTCATGTGTTACTATATTTTCTCATTTTTTTGGACCATTCTGTATATATTTTTTAAATATTTTCACGCCTTGTATGTTACGTATTCTATATGATTGTGTATCGCCTTTAATGAGTTTTGGTTTTGTGAAAAGTAATTTGTTATATCAATTTGCTCTAAAACAGGTTTGCCTAGTTAGGCGATGTATTTTAATATGTGTGTAAAATATATGTAAAAAAACTGTATTTTTTTGTAACCGTACAAATGTTATATGTCAAAATGGTTAATAACTAAATTTGTTAAGTTGTTGTACTTCTTCTGTTCCCTGTCCGCATCACAAGATTAGAGTCCGTGATGAGGTAAGCAGTTTTATCTTGTTTATAATTTTATTTTTAATTAGAGATCCGTACACGTAATACATGTCACATCAATATTCTTACTATTTCAAACTAAGCTTAATATTTGGTGGTTACCTGGAACAAGGCTCGAACTCCCGACTAGGCGAATGTCTAAATCACTAGACCACCAAGCTACTCAATTGCAATAAATATATATATATATAATACATAGAAGTGAGCAAAGCATATCCATAATTAAGATTAGAAAAGTATATACGTGAAGTATAGAATCAAAAGTAGACATATCCATTTTACCTGTTTTCGAATAAAATGCAAAAAAACCTTGTACCACAACTGTCACTTTTGGAATCATATTGAAAATGACCAGAAACCATAGGACACATAAACAAACATGTTTTATTGGTTGAAAACATATTAGTCATGGTTTTAATTAATTATCTATAGGACATGTTTGATTTTGATTTTAAATTTCACATATTCTACATTTCTTTTTAAGTATATACCTTAACGATGACTAATAAAAAGTAAAATTAAGTAAAAAAAATAATATTATTGATTAAAATCAAATAATCAAATCAAACATCACAGATGTGTACCGAAAATAGAAAATTCCGGGCTCGAGTCCCGGCGGACTATATTATTCGAAAAATAGATTGATTCTGTGTATTCATTTAACTTGTTTTGATTATCAAAAAACCACTGTGTACAATTATAACTTTATAGAAAACAAATATTTAATTTTATTTAAAAAATAGTTATCCTTGTTGAACTTTGTAACACGCCAGTATTAATAAAGACCATTTCATTTATCATTCCGTTCACACGTTCACCGTTCATAGGTGGCAATATTCTTTTTTTTACAAATGTGAAGGTGCTCGATCAAACTCCTTTTAGACTAGTCCATTCAGTTGAATTACTGGCAGAGGTGGTGCCAATTGATATGATAAGAGTCAGTAATTTAAAGGTATAATCATTGGCGTGGTGCTAAAGAGGCGCAAGACCACGGTGCGAGCGAGACTGAGACTGCAAAAAACAGTATTGTTATATAATTCTGGTTAATCCCTGAAGTATAACGATTAAAAAACGGTAAATGGTACAATGCACTCAAACTAAGGATATAAAACATAGAAGGAACGTATAATTGATATAATTACGTATAAAATAATATTAAGATTCGACTATAAAGATTTCCCTTCGAAATGCTAATAATTACACTTAATGATACCTTTGTTCGTGGGAGGAAGTGAGTAATTAGACAGCGAATAATCCATTTTCCTGGTGTGTACAAGAGTTGAATGACAAGCACCTCCGTCCGCCAAAATACCCTACTTATGTAAATCTTAGCACGGCACTGTTGTTCCATCTAAACACGATTAGCCATCACAGGGCGAACACAATTTTTTACGAGACAATAAGGTATGGTGTTGCATTTGTTAATTTTCTACCACGCACAAATTATAGCATTGGACCTTAAAATTGTCCCACAGATTTGTTTTGCGGATCAGAGATCCAAAAGCTCGAGATAACTTTGACCAATTTTCTTCATTTAGACTATTTGGTTGCTCTATCGTTTTAGCGATTTTTCACTGCTCCATCGAAATACGTATAGACATATTCGTACGTTTTTCGGGATGGACTTCTTTTAAAATAAGCTACACGGAGGTTGTGAAATAATTGAGAATAATCATTTGCGGAATGGAAATATGGACCTTGAGAAAGAAGAAAAGGAACATGCTGGATGCTTTGGAGACGTGGTGCTGGAGGTAGAAGCTATGTATCCCGTGGACCTCGAGGCGCAAAAATATTTCTAACTAAATCTCTAGTTACAAACTACAGGAGAAGGATTCTTGAACACTTTGGATATGTTACCGGAGAGAATGACGAAGAACGTCATCACAGGGACAGTTAAGGGAAAACGAGAAAAAGGATTGTCTCCTACAAGATGGATGGATTAAATGAGTGAGTTGCCACGGGTCTCTTTAAATGCCGCAAGCGACATGACTCAAGACCGGGAGCAACGGAGACAGACGTCTTGGGCACCGAGATTAAGATAGATTAGTATTGAGCACACGATGAAGAAAAAGAATTGGAAAAATAATAATACTCTACGCTGAATATAGATTGAAATAAATACAAATGTATCAATAGTAAACAATTTAAATATTAATCGGAATATACGAGTACATTGAATATATTTCAAGACGATTAAAAATGATTTGATTGTAACGAGAACGCTGGAACTGAATACAAACATATACGATACGGTAAAAGTGGTGTTTAAGAGAGACAAAATCGATCAGATTTGTCTGTTGCCAATATTGATACAGCCAACAAAGTCGGCGGTAACTTACTCGAGATACTAAAATAAACACAAACAAGTCTGGAGAGTAAGAAAGCTAATAAACGACTAATAGCGCTGAACGCCGCGGTGTTTCATGAATACCAATGCATGTTTGGTGTGGTGACCAAGTTTTCCAGTAGCTTATTTCTAAAGGAAATTAAATTATGATCGATAATTAAATATGGCAACATTTATATCATGAGAAAAGGATTGGAATTAACTGAATACTTGTCACTGAATGAAAAAATTAGACGATAGACTTGGTAGAAGCTTCTACAAGGCATGAGTATAGACTTAGAAATGATAAAAGATGTGGAATCGGGATAGACTAGTGCAGTAACGTGCAGAGAGATAAAATATTAAGTTAAACTATAAATTTAGATAATGAATGAAATGAATTAAATAGAAGACAATGCAAGATCGTAGAAATCTAATTTTTGTCAATAAATTGTATGCAAGAAATATGTAAAAGTTAAAAAATATGGTGATAATTTAGCCAGTCCACATATTCAAACTGGATGATTATGAGTATATATCTTTTAAATGTGGTGCCCGAGGTGAATGCTTAGAATTCCTAGGACAACAATAAATACCTCAATTATGGAAAATGCGGCAGACCAGAAAGGAAAACGGCAATCTCCTACTCGATGAACCGACTAGATCAAAGATGCAACTGGCTATCCGAAATGCGGGATGCAGTGACAGGTGGAGGAAAATTGTCAAGGTTATCAACAGGTCACAATCGAATGGGAAAGAGTGAATCTATAACAGATGGAGTATATCTCACAAACTAATACGCCACATTACATTTCCCGCGGTGTCACGGTGTCTCCAGCAGTTATTCACGGTGATTTAACACCTCGGTAGTTCATTTCGCCGGTCGGATTTCACCGCCCACCGCAGCATTAGCAGCAAGTGCAGAGCGTGTTTATTATTTGGAATTATTGTCAACCGGTATAATGACATCATTAGGTGGCAAGTGTACCGTCAGCCGAGAGGGGGCGACGGAGGTATTCCGAACACGGACGACGGCGGTGGGCGGCAAGAGGAATTGTTATTAGCCCTAAGTGTGAAATCAGATGGGTTTGTACCCACTTTTCTGCATTATTGCAATGTCCACAAGGCCCACTATGTTCAATACACATCAAGCCGATTGGGAGATGTTTACAGTTGGATTTGATTTCATTCTATTTGATCTTTGAAAAGCAATTACGTAAAATCAATGTACGAGCAAAGATTGAATTATGAGTGTGGTGATATGAGTTTTTAATGAGAAAGGAACTACTGGACGATAATATAAGTGATAACAGAACGACAATTAATTGACAGGAAGCTTTATCTATAGCAAAAAAACCTAAACAGAAGACTCTTCCAATTCCAACAGCCTAGAAAACACACCTGAGCTCCACGTTGGACCGAAGATCTGGAAGATAGATGTGTTGCATCTAGCTGGAGAGAACCTGGATCAGCTATGAAAGGAATCCAGGACCGAGATTTGTGGAGGTGCATTACTAACCGAGTCTCATCTGATTGAGGCCACTATAAGTCAATATTTATATGAAGGAGGAATGACGAAGAATATCAGTGTTGAAAACACTGTCGGTATAATTATAAAATCATTGAGAACAGTAAATTGTACCAAAGAGACACAATACTAACAAATTAAGTAGTCTAATAAAATCTAAAGAAAACAAAAATACCACTTGAAAGACCAAGGCTATGCTGAATGGTATGATATTAGAAAAAAGAAGGATAGAATCTAAGGGTTGCAAAATCTAGACATATTGTCATTAACAACTCTATAGATCCTGACATCCACAAGACCGTCACTGGGCTTCTCGCCGATTGCTAAAGCCAAAGATGAAAAAAATATTATATATAGTGTCCTGTCCTGCCCTCTCATTGTGGGTCTACCTATTCTTCACCTTACTTCAAGTTATAACGTATCAGATTCCATTACAGGGTCCATCATAAAAGCTGATGCGATGTGTGACTGTTGGTGCTGTGATTAAGTATAGGTTTGCAGTATCGTTACGTATTTGTTTACAGTTTACTGAGCAGTTATTTCGAGGGTCGCCCAGTATTCATACTCTGCAAGGCAAAAAATCATCGCAGCATCCCTAACTTTATGATTTTGTGATTCTTGACTCATCGTATAGGACATTAAGTTCCTGGTTGTAATGCTAACGTCGCGGTATATTTTCTTTAACAGCTTCGAAAGCTTTTCCATTTGGAAATCCTTGACACGAGTTTGTAATCACGGTTACTAACCTAAGTTAATCAGGAAACTTCACCTAAATGATAGAAAGATTAGTGCACATTCAACACTTACAAAAATAACAAAATCTATACCAACGCTTTTAACATCGTTGGTGATCGAAGAAAGCGATGCTTAAGCGCCGTAAAGGCTTCGGCGAAATTTTGCATAATACCACAGGCATCCGTGGCTAATCGTAGTGAGGGTGGATCTCCGATCCCTTGGTCCACGGGCGAGGCGGGGTCCTGTGCGAGCAATATCACAGCATCACTAATCAAGACGAAAACGGCATCTCGGAAATGGTGGGTTCGGGACCGAGATAAGAAAAGGATTCGCCACATCAAGAGGAACAAAGGAATATACGGAGAGGAGGAGCGAGAACACCCACGCGAAGAGGAAGAACGTTTCAAGAATCGTGAGAGATTTAAGATATTCAAAAACGAAACGATCGATTCGTAAAAAACAAACCATATTGATTTAAAACAGAACCTTATAGATAATATAGAATTATATATATATGGAACGTTTCATCAAGAATAAGAAACAAAGTAGAATAGAATAAATAATTATTTTGAAAATGCAAGACGAATTGTAATCATACACATGGTAATATTCTCCTTCTTCAAATACAAGTGTAAAAGGTGTTTTTTTTAGAGGTTTGCTTTTCGAATTGGCAACACTTTTTACAGGGACAGCCAATTTGACAGCTGACAGCTAATTTGTGCTCAGTTTGGTTTGACATTTCACCATAAATTGACTTACGCAAGAAAAACGCTTGCAAACTATGAAAATTTATTTCGAAAAATCGTGGTTTAGTTTGCGAAACTTACCGTGCGCTACTTCTATTTTACGGTCGACACAATCGTCCATCCGAGTAAGTAATTCGAATAACCATGGATGGTTTTGGTACCATACATACTCTAATTGTTGTCGTACAGTGCGCGCCGAAACAGCTGTTGCTGCAGTGGAGCGTAGTATTGAGGAGGACCCGGATGAGTCGATTCGCCGTCGTGCATAGTAATAGATCCATGGTTACTGACTTTTTCGTTTCCCAATTGAATGGCATTAATATAGAAGAGCTGTGGTTTTAACAAGACGGCGCAACATGCCACAAAATTTATTGAAAGAAACATTCGATGAGCGCGTAATTTCGCGTAATGGACCTGTGAATTGGCTTCCAAGATCGTGTGATTTAACACCGTTAGATAATTTTCTGTGGGGATATGTTAAGTCGCTAGTCTACGCTTGTAAACCAGAGACGATAGACTATTTGGAAGCCAATATTTGTCGCATTATTGCCGATATACGTTCCCAACTGCTCCAAAAAGTGGTAAAAATTTGACTTCCAGATTGCGATTTATTCGAGCCAGCCGCAGTGCCCATATGCGTGAAATCATATTTAAACACTAATTGCATAAAAGTATATTTCCAATAAAGCCAATACCGTGGCTTTTACCACGATTTTTATGTTGTTTTACTTCATTTTAAAGTTCTATACCTCTGAAAAAACAAATGAACGTTAGTGATCATTATTATATTTGCAGCAGTTCCAGATAGTTCGACTGTAGACTCCCCGAATCATCTGATTTAAGGATTTATTTTCCCTAATAATAGCATAATATTTGAATCAACACATTGCTATAATTTTTAATAATCGTTTGTAGATTCACATCTTAAATGCTTCAAATCGCTTTCAATGAGTGACCAGAATTCCACATAAAAGAGCACCGTACCTTTCTTATTCGCAAAATTTTAATTTGGTTCACGGCTGCACAATGCGTTCTTCGTGCGGAAGAATTTATCTCGAGCTTGCTTAATAGAAGGATCCCAGTTTTCATATTATCTGCATCCCTGGTAAACTATTTTCAATCTTATTCGTTCCGTTTGCTTATTTTGGCGATCATCGTAGTCCAGTATGAAAGCCATTAGCCACTCATTTTGCGTGATTTTCTCAAGCCTGGGTGTTTTAATGATGTGATTTGCTACAGTAATAGAACCCCGTGACCAACTGTCGCGTTATAAATTAAAATCGTGTATTTTGTCTTGTGTAGAAATTATTAGTCTTAATGTACAATGCGTGTTTAACGGCTTCGAACCGGTATCCTTGAATTCTGATGTTTGTCAAATCCGTGACCTAAAAACTGGGCCAAAGTGAGAGTTCAGTTGATCAACGCTTGAAACTGAATAATATTAACAATAAAAGTGTACTTAACATATAAACACCCCCTATTACATCTCCTCTCCTGTCCATATTAGCCCTGCTCACAAACTTTTTTCACGGAAGAGCCCCTCCTCTCCCTTATCCCGCTCTCATACCGCGTCCACCCATGTAGACGATAAAATATCTTCTAGTTATAGTTTATTACTGAAGATGACGCAGTATGCGTCGAAAACGTTTTAATTTTAATTAAAGTCTAGTGCGAAGTAAACAACACTGTGTTTTATTTAATTCATTAATTATTTATTAAAAGTTAATGAAATAAACTTTTACACGACATTTGAGTTTAAAGGTGGCGATAAAGTTGGGGCAATATAAACTGGAGATAGTTATTGGGGTAATATACCTGAGCTGGTGATGGATCTTATTATCTCTCCATCTGACAATCATCTGTTTTATAACGGAATAATGAAATTAGAGTAGCGGTGAAGAGATTAACGAGACACTGACATAAAGTCCACGGGTTCTGGCTTGAAAATACCTCAGAACCAGTGGCGTATCTACCGCCTTGGCAATCCGGGCAATCGCAAATAAAATCCCAAAAAAAAAATTCAAAACAAATTAAGGACATTTAAATGCAAAGTTGTGTAAATAATATATCTGCTATTTAAAAAAAAATCCACGTATAGTTAACGTAGACAATTTGTTTTAAATGTCATACAAACGTGTTCTAAAAATTGCAACTACACAATAACATTTATTTCTGATGAAATAACAAAAAGTGACATTTACGCTTCTTTGTCAAAAATGGTGACGCCACGTAAACAATTAAATTTTATTGAAAAAGTCTTCGTGTGTTATTTTATTAGCAGTATCTTGAATACATTAAATTGTAACTTATTAAAGATATGGAATGGTTTTATATTTATTTTTTAGTTTACAGTATGAAACGAAAGATGGTATATTAGTGCTAAGAAACGTAATATTAAAAAAAATAAGTTGAGTGTAAATACACATATAGAACGAAAGTAGACTAAATACAGTGGAAATGAGATCATATAGGCGTATGTGGCAGATCCATTTATGACTAAGTAAAGAATGAAGAAATAAGGAAATAATACAAAGTTAATCTTAGTATAGTGAGTAAGATTAAGAAAGGATAACTTAGATGGTTTGGTCATATGGAACGAATAAATGAGGAGAGAATGGTAAGAAAGATATATGACGCAAGTGTTGATAGCACCAGAAGTAGAGTCGGCGGAAGACTTAGCACGATCAGGTAAACCAGATACTGTAGGATGGTCTTGTTAAAAGCCTGATGAGGCGAGAATTGTGTGTCAGAGTGTGGTGCTCTATCCTCTCTGCCTACCGCGGGGAAACGGCGTGATGGTAAGTAATTAAAAGTACTAACGAGCGAGAATAGTGATGAAGCGAATGAAGTCAAGTGGATAATAATTAATTTGGAAACAATTGTGAAATTGTTATCTCGAAAGGGAGGGCAGGGGGGCCCGACATACACGATTGCCCGCGGCCTGGAAATTTATTGCTACGCCACTGTCTAGAAATGAACAGCATGGACAGTTGAAGGTTCGAACCTATATGTTACACTTTTCAAATGAACATTTATCGTTCCACTATTTTGTCGTCAAAAGTACTGTGTACTGTATAGCATAGTCGGTTAATGCACCTTTCCCGGATTGGAAAGAGATCCAGGTTCGAATTCCGGTAGGAACAACAACAAATTGATTTTATATGTACATCTTTCTAATTAATATATTTAATTAGTATTTAAAATATTAAAGACCGTCTGTTCTGAATAATTACAACTTCACAATAATAATGTGTTCTCCTTAATAAAAATAAATATTGATAAATTAAGTTAAACAAAATAAAGTTAAAAACTCGCGAAGGGGAACCAAATCATACCTTGCGGAAATATTTAGCACTACACTATACTGCCGAAAAAAAAAATTAAAAAAAAAAGAGTCTACCCCTGCAACAACACTGTATATTGGTTTTGGGCAGATCTGAGTTATGAGTGACACAATGTTGTACATCTTCTTGGCCATTTATTTATATATTTAACAATCATAGAAAATAAATAAAAATACTATTAGACACAATTTATAAGTGAGCTTACCTGCAACAACACTGTATATCATCTAAGATAGTCGTCGCTCCATTTGTCTATCAACATTTGTAAAAACCGATATACAGTATTGTTGCGGGGGGATCTCAAATAATAAGCGAAAACAGTAGTCTTAAAATATCTTAAGCTATTTAAAAGTGAGTAAATAATGTATTATATGACAAAAAAATATACTACACTTATATGATAATTTAACGCCACAGTCAAATGGGGAAATAATGAAACGGTAGAGCGCTCGCTTAGCACGAAATTTTACTAGGGTACCCCTGTGAATAACGCAGATTCTTTGCGGGGTGAGTTTGGGACAGTCAATTCCAATGAATTCATTTTATTAACCTAAAACTTTTGATGACATCCATTATTATATACAATGCCGAAAGGTGAGAGTATAGAGGAGTGTTACTAGACTATTACCGGAATCAGGCTGGCACCGCGGCCGACACTAATGGCGTTCTGTGTTGATTGCTAATGTTATCATATTATATCCCATTACGAGCGACTTTCATTATCATCTATGGCACCGGTGGAATAAAGTGAATCTAAACTAATTAATTCTGTTTAATATTATAATAACACGGGCGGCGTTATGCCTGCGGTAACTGTACGTCTAGAATACAAGTTTAATTTTAGCGAGCTGATGATAAAGAAACATTAATGTTCACCGTACAGCCCGGACAAGTGAAGGCGAACCTTTTTCCGCGAGTGGGTCAAATAAATTGAAAATTAAAATGAAGTATAACATTGAAGGTCCACGTTAAAAACTATCATTACAAATAGTACATCATACGAGTCATAGATTATAGATTGTTCTTTTCGCAAAACATAAGACATATTAGACATATTTCGCAAAACATATTAGAAATATAATTTGATGCCATTAGTGTTTAAATATGATTTCGCGCATATGGTCGGCTCGAATAAAGCGCAATCTGGAAGATTAGTCTAATTTTTGACCACTTTTTGGAGCAGCTGGGGACGTATATAGGCAATAACGCGACGAATATTGGCTTTCAAGTCGTCTGTCATCTCTGATTTATCAGCGTAGATTAGCGACTTAACATATCCCCGCAGACAATAATCGGAAGGTGTTAAATCACACGATCTTAATGGCCAATTCACAGGTCCATTACGCGAAGTTATGCGCTCATCGAATGTTTCCTTCAATATATTGATTGTAGCTCGCGCTGTGTGTCATGTTGCGCCGTCTTGTTAAAACCACAGCTCTTCTATATTAATGCCATTCGTGGATCTATTGCTGTGCACGATGGCGAATCAACTAATTCGGGTCCTCCTCAATACTACGCTCCACTGCAGCAACAGCTTATTCAGTGCGTACTGCACGACGTCTCTGCGGATGCGTATTATTAATTAGAATATGCGTGGTGCGAAAACGATTCATGGTTATTCGAATTACGATTATGTCGACCGTAAATGGATGTAGCACACGGTAATTTTTGCGAACCGAACTACGATTAACGAAATAAACTTGCACAATTTGCAAGCGTTGTTCTGGCGTAAGTCAATTCATGGCGAAATGGCAAACCAAACTGAGCATAAATCAACTGTCGGCTGTCAAAGTGGCTGTCGCTGGAAAAAGTGTTGCCAATTCAAAAAATAAACCTCTAAAAAATCACCCTTCGTAAACTAATGCAGTAGCAATTAAATTAACAAATATCAGTACTGTAAAATAAAATATACTTACTTAAACATTAGAAAATATATTTCAATGTTATGGTGTTTATTTTTAAAATCCTCACTAAACAAATATCGGCAGAATTTATATGAAACATTGAGACAAGTCAGAATGATTACGTGCAAGGTTCGCCATCTCTGGCCAAGACAAGCAAAAGCTTTTCCCTTTTTACGACGGGGTTATATTGTGTACGACTATGTGTTCGCTTTTAACTTTTGCAGTAATATTAAAAACATTCCGCCATCTCAACTCTATCGCTGATGATCCTGTATTACATTTTGCTACAAATGCGAGAACGTGTCGAGCTTTGCGTCAGACGTTGTACAGTCTGTGTTTATTATAAATTAATTATAAGTTTAAAAAAATTGCAGAAACACAAACCACTTTATTTATCGAAATACTGTCTCTGGCCACACATGCTGACTAGTGATGATCTCAAAATCACGAACCGTGAGTCAATCACTGATATCTTTGAGTCACACTCACTTTCAGTGATTGAATATCTGGAAATATCGTGATTCGTGATTCATTTTTTTATTTGATTTATATTTGATTGTGAACCGTAATTCGACGCATTGGCATATGAAACGAAAATATGAATGAAGGAATGACGTTATAATTCGTGATAAGCGCCATCTAATAGATTCTGCCAAAACGTTTTACGCAATTTGACCGGAAAACTAAACTCACATTTTTATAAATCATCATTTATCATTATCTTTGTGATGATATTAAATTAGATATATACTAATTATATATTCTAGATTATGTTTTTTACGCAAATGAAGTTGGAGTAATATAAGAAAATACGCTAAAAATTGTTTTTTTATTTATTAATTTATTTCGTGTATTGTGATATCGTGCGGCGCACGCGTATTAGTAATGAAACTGTGATCACAGTCACAGTTTTCAATCACTGATATAATCGAATAGCAATCACAATAACACCAGTGAGTCAAGAGTAGCATTTTTTCTCATCACTAATGCTGACACAATCAGACATTAATATATATATATATATATATATATACGGCTTTCTATCCTTTCTGCGTATCAGAACTACCTGAAAGAATTAGGTAGATTTCGTCTGTGTTCTTTTTTTAAATTTTTAAACAACCTCGTTTTCAAAAAATGTAGCAGATTAGATTTATTTATTAACTTACATTACTTATTGATTGATAAAAAAAAACAAATATTAAAGCATTAATTTAAATGTTAAAAATATGTTACTTTAGCCGGCCCTGACGCTGATCCCGCGTCAAGATTCCTTACGTAATTCTGACTTTAATTAAAAGATAAAAATTTGAATGATAACATCAAAAATACGAAAGACTGCAATCGGTTTTTAATTTCCCCTCTGAAAGAGAAATATAAGATTTTTATTCGCGATGGACCACTTGAAATGAAATTTGATACCGTCGTATTTCGCGTCCCGACAGCCATTGATCGGCTGCGTATATATACGTACGAACGTGACACATACGTACGAACGCATTATACTGATTACGTTTGCAAAATATGCGTTTGCAATTCTTCAATATGCAAAGTAAAAAAATTATTAAGAAATACAGTAAACAATAATGTCTGGAAATGTGTAAAATAGACGATCATAAAAAATGTTGAGTAACAACTTTGACAGGTTTGACATTTTAAACAATACAATATAGATGTATTATTTTATAGAGCATTAAAATGTATTTGTATGTATATTTAATAAAAATATTTTTTAAATATATGTGAGATACGGGAGGGGATGCCTATGGAAATAATATTTAGAAGCTCGTGATCACGGGGACTGGTTGAAGGAAAGCGAGCAATATGACTAGTGACGAGAAAAAATGCTACTCTCAACTCACTGTTGTGATTGTGATTGGTATTCGATAATATCAGTGATTGAAAACTATGACTGTTTCATTACTAATACGCATGCGCCGCACGATATCACAATACACGAAAACGTAATTCTTAGAGGATTTATTTATATTATTTAAACATCATTTACATAAAATACACATTCTAACATAAATAATGAATATAAATCTAATTAAATATAATCACTAAGAGAATGAAAATGCTTAAAAAAATGTAAATTTATTATTCAGGTAAAATTCTCAGCAAAAATGCATAAATCGTTTTTTAGAATATATAAGATAGTGCTTATCCAATCACAGAAAATCTGATAGATGACGCTAATTCACGTGATAATTGATTTAAACGATGGTGTCAAAAAACAAACAGAATTTTTAACTAAACAAAAATGAACAACACGAATCACGGTATTACCAGATATTCAATCACTGATAGTGAGTGTGACTGAAAGATATCAGTGACTGACTCAAGGTTCGTGATTTTGAGCTCATCACTAAATAGGACGGTCTCTTGCGAAATGGATATTCCAAATAAAAGTCTTCTTTAAAGGCTGAGATCAACATGATTGTTGACAGAATGTTTTTTCTTATTATTTATATAATATGGGTCCACAAAGTTATTTTACTAATATTGAAAAAATAAAAAGACATTGTTTTAAAGAGTAATAAATTAGCTTTTGTAAACAATATTTTTTTTTTTTTTTTATTTTATACATTTAGGGTTAACAATTTATTTAAGTTTCATTTGTTTTCAACTGCATGTGGTCAATGATTGAAAGAATGGGATACCGCCGCGGAGCCTTCAATTCTTAACAAAAAAAAAAAAACTATTATTACTATTAAATGTATCCATATACAAGAAAATTAAATTTATCGGAAAAAAATTCACATTTTGGAAATGATCCGGTCTTGTAAATTTTTTACATTCTTGTAATATTTGATGTAGATAATTCAATACGGAATATTTTGGAACCAAAATATTTGTTTAATGTACTTGAAAAGTAAGTTCTATGTCACAAGGGTGGCAGGGCGGCGCCCTGGCTCAAAAAGGCGGCGCCCTGGCCCCGCCACATCACTGGGAGGAATGAGACGTATTGTGCACCAAGTACCAGATAATTTATAAGTTGTTGATAATTTCAATTCGTAGAAAATGAGTCGAGATTGTCCTGTTTTTGTTCTAGCTGTGGTAATTTTGAGTTGTTTGTGTAGTGTTGATGATTTTCATATGTTTTTACTAACTTCTAAGTCTGGTTAAGTTTACTTTATTTAGTTCATCAGAAAGGTATCAGCATAGTTTAATACTTAACTTATTTAACACCTTGCATCCGGCGACTTTTCTTTCTTTTTGATGTCTTTTAATACTTATTTAAATTTAATTTAATTTTTACTTTACTTTTAGACGAACATTTTAAAATTTAATGTCTATTATTATATTACGACACACGCCAGTAATAGTTTTATATAATATTTAGCAAATGTACAAACTTATTGATTTATTTTTGTAACGATTAGAATTTTAAATAATTTATACATTAAAAATTTAAAAATAATTTTTAACATTTAAAAAAATACCCTTAAATCAAATTAGTCAAGTATTTAGTTACAACGAAAGTTATAAAGAATATATGTTAAAATAATCTATCCTAATTAAAGTAAATTTAAAATGTTATTGTGTTCATTATATGAAATCTAAACAATCCTATAAACTAGCAAAACTTAAAAAATATTTCCCCAATTACAAAAGATAATCTCTGTTATTTGACGTGTGAATAGTCAGACAAGTGATCATATGGTCGGGGTTTACAGCCACGTCCCAGGAGACCACCAAAGTAGACCTATTTTCACAGCACTAGGCGATTAGCTTAGTTTGAAAATAGTAAAAATATTAATGTAACACGTATTTTTTAAAAACAAAAAAAGAACAAAGAAAATCAATTTGAAATTAAACCAAAATAAATATCACATCACTGCAGTGTTTGTTTATGACATAAAAATATAAATTATTCAATGCGAAATGAAACAAAATAAAGTGAAGCTTGACTGTGAACAAACTGAGAAAGTTATACTCGGAACTCGGCACTTACATACAATTATATTACATACGAGTACTAGCCGTACATACAACTTCTTAATTCTTTTCTTACGGCTGTTGCGCGTCTGTATGGGTGACCGGTGAACGCGTAGGCACACAATCGCACACTGACTCGCAGCAGCGAGAGGTCGCGCGTGCATCTGTTGCAAACTGCTCTATTATTTGAGAAAAATGACACAATTTCTTCAAATGGACCGACAACAAACGATCCATGGACGTCAAAAGAGCGACGACAAATTTAAAAAAATTAGATTTCGTAAAAAAATACAGAATCAATCTGTTTTTCGAATGATCTGTAGTAAGATAAAAACGCACGAATGAAAATGACCGAAACATGATTTGGTTCAAGATTCTTATATTCTTATACATACTTTGTTTATATAATGTATTATAAAAAATAAAATAAACTAAAAATAAATATATTACTTTGTAACAAACAAGCGGTATGGCCAAAAAGTATAAAAAAATAATAACAATATTTAATTACCGTGAGTTAGTGTAAACATCACTAAAAATTCACATCACCTGTACACTGAAAAAAAAAAAAACTGCACACACACACTAGTACATAAAAACCAGTTCATTAACCATTTTCACCAATGTAACCGGCAACTGTTGTGTCTCTTGAGCGGGTTTACAAATGATAAATAAATCAAATAGATTTTTTTTTTTTAACACTCGCTATCGTTGTTTTCCGGAATTGTTCAATTGTTGTTATGTTGTGTTATGTTACGACGGTATAACGCGAAGATCGTGTACGGGAGTGCGGACGACAGCGACGCGGACAATCGAGCGACACCGCAGCCGGTGGAGCAATGAGAGATCGCCGGTCACAGCGCTGCGCCGTCCCGGCACAGTGGGCGACTATAACACCTTGGACTTTAGAAAATTTTCCCGTCTACCCGAAGTATACTCGTACATCCCCTCGCAGAATAGTTGCCCTTGGGATGAAAATAATAATATTAAACATGTCTACATAAAATATGCGTAATTCTTTATATTTATTTATAAATGTGAATATGTTGGTTTTCTCATCTATTTAAATATTTTTAAAATTTAATTTAAAATTAAAATGTTTGAATAATAATAGTATTTTTTCTGAATTTCGTTTGATAGAAAATGGTCATGGTTTTGATAAAAATTTTGGTATTGTCTATTTTGTTGGTCATAAAAATAATTTGGAATCGTTGGAGATAAATAAAACGTGTAAAACTAATAAAAAAAAAAAACTATAAATAACCAACTAAATTTAAACACAAGTCCCATTCTAAAATTTTTTCCTAAAAATTATTCTATCAATTTTGTATCATCAAGTAACAATTTAAATTAGGTACTAAATTTATTTTTTAAATAATTATTGTTTTTTAAAAATAGATTCTGTTAAAGAAACAATAATATATGTTTTTGATTAGTTGTTGACATTCTGAAGAAGATAATGATATTTTTCGAAACCGGTAGATGTATTTTAATTCATTAAGTGGTTAATAAAACAAAGTTAACAATTTAAAATATTATTTAAATATTTCCTAATTAACGACATTTTGTTTTTCAACAAATTATTTCCATAAGTTCAAAAAACAATTATTAATTTTAAACACAATGATAATGTAGGGCTTAACAATTTATGTGTAAAGCGCCCTTGAGGTGAAATTTTTTACGAAAATGACGCTATCCAATGTTATGATTGCTTATCGAAATATTTTTAATTTCCATAATATATAATTAATTATTAAAAAATCTTAAACTATATTTATGTACTCCCAAATATCCTATATTCATATTGAATTATTGAGGTAATTTAGACATCTTCTACTTCTATGTCTTTTTGATTCTGCGTCCATTCGGCCTTTATTATTGACAGTCATTCCTCTGTATCCTCTTTCATCTACATCCAGTTGCTTCCTGCAATATTTCGTCATCGGCCCAGCGAGCTGGATGATAACATACGTACCATTCTAGTACCATTTTAATCCAAAGTGTTAATGCCATTTCAGCTTTGTTATTCGGTGAACTACGTTCTCAACTTTGGTTCCACTGAGAATGTCTTCAATTTTTATTCTGTCAATTGATATAAAATTTACAATATTAAGATCGAATTAACATTACAAAGAAAAAAATCCAAATTAATCTAATCTTCACATTATAACGTTGAGGTTAGTACAATTTATAAAAGTAGTTTTATTAAAATGTAATCTGTCATATTCTTGATTAAGACCTATTTAGAATATTGTTGTGTCATATATAAATAAAAATAATAATTTTATGATTTGGAAAATCAATCACTTTATATTACCTATACGTACTATCACATCAAGTACAAAAATTATAAATATAATCGCATTATTTAAAAACAAGAACAGAAGTGTTTATAATAAAAACGTTTTATTTAAGTGGTTAATTGTAATAATTGAAATCACGAGATTTTTTCCTAATTTTTGATAACCTACTAAAGTATGGAAAAACTGTGAGTCGCGGTGTATATTTAGCAACAAAACTTGAGACAGAATTCTGAGTATACATCAAAATAATGTTAAACAAGTTTTCAACTACTTTGTACTAATCGAGTAGTTAGTTAGAAATTTAAGTCACTTTCCAACTAATCTAACAGGCCAAAAGCAAAATATTTACGATTCGAGTTATTAAGTTAAAACAACTAAGCTCTAAATAGAGTGACTTCACACGGAAAAAAACAAAAAGTATAGCTAATCTGTATTTAACAATTTCCAAAATAACCGATAAGTATGGATAGAGGACAATAGAATTTGTTGTTACTACAATAAAAAATAAACTACCTGGTTTTTTACAAAAGAGTACGCTTTCTCCCAATTTAGAAGAAATGATAAAAAAATGGCTTACCGATAATAACCTGTCTTACCTGTAAGAATAAAATGAATTGTTTAAACTGTAACTGATTAATTGTTATATTTTGATGATATTAAATGTAACAAAATTGATATAAATGTACTTGAAAAATAAAATATCTCGGTCATTTTACTACGAGTAAAGTAAGTTCTCATGGTCATGACACATGGTCGTTATTTCTGAAGCAGGCCCTGGAGTCGTCACCAGGTCCACGCATTCCGAAAGATACCGTCTAACCTTTAAAAGAATCTAACCTATCCTTGTAAACGCCATAAGCGAGTTAACACGCCAAATTTTTCATATCACATTAAAAACGTTTTGCGCTTAACGTCCGACATAGGGCAGTGCTAAGGGTGAAAAATAATATAACAACATGTGGCTACACTGTAGAGCACACACACTTGTCAAAGAAGACCGCACATGACTACTGTAAACATTACAGAATCTTCTGGCCGTGAAAACATTATTAATGTATAATAACGCTTATGCTTGGTGTGATATGAAAAATTTGGTATGCTGATTTTTCTTCAAAACATTTTTAGGCTATTCTATCGAGTGCCTCGTACCGTTATATCATCAAGACTGATGTTGCTATCAGCGACATCAGTCCTGATAATGAATATAATAAAAGTTATATAAAAAATAATGCGTGCGGCAGGGACTTAAGGAGTTAAAGGTAAACATACGTACATTAGCGGGGTTCGAGGCTCGAAGGGGAAGGAGGCTCCGCCCGACTGCAACTCTGAGGGCATTTTACGAAAGTATCACTTTCAAAATAGCACGATGACGAGAACGCCCAAAAAGCTTCCGGCGACCTTTTCATAAATTCGTAAATTTCACCCGTCAACGCTGATCACCCTCAAGCCGACAAATGAATTAGATGTTTTTATTACACTTTTCTTTATCCGTTATCGATTTTGCGATAAGATAAAAATACCGGAACAGATAAAAAGTGCCAGCAGACAATCTGGCACGTACGTGCAATAAATAATGTAAAAATAAACTGTCATAAAAAAATAAGCAAAAGATATTCTCAGAAATATTACTCATAAATAGGAAATTTGACATCGCGGTCTGTACAAAAAAATGTACTTGCATGATATGAGGAATCTTGAACCTACATCTACACCAGTGACGGCGAACCTTTCGGGCTCGGCGTGTTAAAATTTCAGAAAATCTAACTCAACTTTGTTGGCGTGTATTTCTCTAACAGGAACAGCGGGGCTTTTGATTAAAAAGTTTAGATTTAGCTCGGCAAGTGGTTGAGTAACATAGAAAAGTAAGATGCATTCAAAACATGTTAAATTAGTAGAAGGATAAAGAAAAAATGTTAAAGCACGCAATATTTTTATGGAACACACATATTGTATAAAACGAAAAAAAAAACAGAATACGTATTAAAATAGAATCCACACCAATGTAAGAAATAATATCAAAATAATGTGGATAATTTTCTAATGAAAAATTAATTTTTTCAAGTCTTCTAATATTTACGAAGACTGACAATGTACGGCATAGTTATATTAATTAATTTAAAAAATACTTAATGATAATGAAATGAGAGACTATTTGCTTGTAATATTTTATGATTAGTACTCATACACGTTACTGTTTAGTATGACTAATATTCCATAATTTTATACAATTTTTAAGTGATTGAGAATAATGAACGGGATTAGGCGTGATACAATTATATGCGGATCAGTTTAATATATTAAATTTTTCCAATTGTATGTTTTTTGGATCTCGAGGTACTCTAGATGCCCCCCCCCCCTATAGTCAATAAATTAATTGCTAATTTTAATTATTTGTTTTTTTCACACACATGTGTAATATGTACGTAATAGTTGTTGTCGGGTAGACGTCTAATTGTCACGAGTCATACACGCTTCGCGACAAAAGGACGAAACACAACGTTTTATGACCATGTACGTCATACACAGGTGCAGTGATACGATAGAAAATCAGCTAGCCAGTGCCCACTTGGAATTTTTTTAATATAAATTCGACATTATATATATACTTTGTTTTTATAAATATTTTTGATCGTCTCTATTTTATGATATAAAAAATAAGTTTATAAAAGTCAACGCGTGGGTCATTTAAAAAGCGTGCGTGGGTCAGTGTCTGACCCGCGGGTCATAGGTTCGCCATCACTGATCTACACTATAATGTAAAGACTACTAACCAAACACAGAAAAGCTATTAGACTCCGTATTTAAAGACCTCTTGAAGGTCCAGCTTAACAATTCAACACATTTTGTAAACAAACGTAGAGCTTCGGCGATTCCTAAGAATTAAAAAAAACCATCAATTTGATCAACAACAGACAGAAGGAACTTGGCAGTCTCAGGTCTAAGGGCTAAGGGCCGGTTGTGTGATCAGTAGTGACTTTTTACTAACGCCCGTGGGTAAAAATGGGGTTGTTTGAACGTCAAGTTTACTATTGTTAAAGCAGAGATGGAGATGTCTATAGGCGCAACAAGTAATCATGAATAATTCTTTATTTTATGGATTATCTGTGGATTTTTTCGCCTAGGCGTTCGAAATCTGTCACTTTTGGTGATGATTTTCGAATCACTGGTGTGATTGGTATTTGATAATATCAGTGATTGAAAACTGTGACTGTGATCACAGTATCATTACTAATGCGCGTGCGCTGCACAATATCACAATACACGAAAACATAATTTTGAGCATACTTATTTATATTATTAAAACCTCATTTACGTAAAAAACGTATTCTACCATAAATAAATAACGTAAATCTAATTTAATATCATCACAAAGAAAATCAAAATGCTTTAAAAAATATATTTCTCAGCAAATATGCGTAAAACGTTTTAGCAGAATCTACTAGATGGCGCTGATCGAATTGATCGAATGATCGAAGAGAGAGAAGACGGAGACACATGTTGCTCATACCGTGGATGGCGAAACGCAGGAATGTCTCCAACATCAAGGACAGACTCTAAATCATTTGCCTGAGACGAACCCTTAAATTTTTTGGCACCTTACGAGAACAAGAGAATTGGAGAATGGTGATAACGATTCTCAGACATATCTAGGGTACACGATACGAAACAGAAATCAAACGTTTGGGTTTTTTTTATTTCAAATCGCTCATTCAAAACAATAAAAAAAACATATTAATAATATCGGTATAAATATTAGTTAATGTTATTAAATATCATATTTTTGATATTAAACGTGATTTTAAATAGTAGCTGAACCCTCAAAGCATGTAAGTAAATATAATGAATTATTTTAAATAATTTGTTTTCACTAACACAAAGTGTTTTAATAACGTCCAAAATTGATCATATGTACTGCAAATTAAATGGTTTATAACTCTACTAATTTTTAACATTTTACTAATTTGGTTCAATGCAGATTTGTCTTCGTAATCTAGCCCTTCAATATTATAAGAAAATATATTTAGCATATGCAAGAACTTTATATATCAACGCAATTTTGTGGCACACGGAAAATAAATTGAATGGTCGTGGTCTTTCATATAATGATTGTATTTTCTTAATTATGGCAAATAACATTTAGTTTATTAGTTTTACGTTAGAAAAGGTCCTATTTCAAAAAAAAGGTCCTATATAAAAAAAAGTCAAGACTAGTTTATAACTTCTGATATAAATAAATAATAATAATTCTATTCTATAATATTTTCATATTATATCGCTTAATATATTATGTCAAATATAAAAGGCTTAATTGGAGTCGTTAGTTTAAAAATAAATAAATATATAAAATTAACGTCCGTCTGTCTATCACCGTTTAACATATGGGATTGAAATTAATTGAATAAAATATGCCAAGACACTTGTTAAAGATACCGCATGTGACTACTGTAAACATTACTGAAAAAGTTAACTTAAAACACAGCAGAATTGCAGAAGTTTGGGAGGAAAAATCTGGACTATCCTCTACATCATACCTGACTTTTTTTGGGTGGAAAATGGCCCCCACGTAACTGTTAACAACTGGTTCATGGAACAGGTGGCTGACTTCTTCATCAAGGGGATTGTTAGGTTCGTCTTCCAGTTTCTAAAAATGCTTAACTAGTTAAATACATATTTTCATTGAGTTTATGACAAAACGATTCTTAGTTTAGATGTGGCCCGTGTGTATCAATATACGAGTAGATCAAATACCGACCATCAATGGAAGCAACGCTCGACATTAAAAGTACATACACAAAAAAGGTAATCTGTGATGTTTGCCTGCGTAGGACGTGAACATATATTACAGTTCAAATTGAAATTATACACTGGCTTACTTATTTTATCTATGTACTTATCTATAAATGTATTACGTGTTTTAAGTACTGATAAAATACAAAATAAACACGGACTACTTGAAAGGCCCGGCGAAGTGGTCGAAGGACTCGCCGCGTTAGTAATTTGTCAATAAAGCATATATTTTCACTTAAATATAATAAAAAATAGCTTTGTCTCTATGAGATATCTGATATTTGTTCCATAACAGTGTCTTTGTAGGTGAAAATCCAGTAATTGTATGTTTTTGGACACATTCAAATATTGCTGACTAAAATTCTTACTTTTTAATTGACCAGTTCGGGGTACCGTGCTCCTTTACTGATCTTTCACCAGCCAAGGGTTGATCTTACACGACACATTTACCAAGATTCCTCGACACAAGACAAGTACACAAAGTCAGTTTATTACTTCGCTGCTGTGACTTTGAATTAAATAGCTTAACCAAATCTTAAAGGAATGTAAGCTATCGTGAGGAAACTTATATTCAAATGTATGGAAGTGAGGCCTGGAGCTGGCAGAAGAGGATCGAAAGTAGACTGAACCCGGTAGAAATGAGATCATTTAGGCGTACAGGTGGCAGATCTATTTATGTCAGAGTAAAGAATGAAGAAATAAGGAAAAAATGAAAAGCTGATCTTAGTATAGTGAGAAAGATTAAGAAATATATATGACGCAAGTGTTGATGGCACCATAAGTAGAGGACGTCCGCGGAAGATTTGGCTCGACCAAGTAAACCAGATACTGGAGGACGATCCTTTTAGAAGTATCAATAAACAAGCAGCAATGTATGAATGTGGATGAGGGGAGAATTGTTTATCAGGACAGTAGAGTGTGGCGCTCTATCCTCTCTGCCTACCCCCGCGGTAAAACGGCGTGATAGCAAGTAAGTATCAGAGATGGCACATAACGCACAGAGGAAGGTTCGAACATTTGTCGTCAAAAGTACTGTGCGCTGTAGCATAGTCGGTCAATGCACCTTCCCCGGATTGGAAAGCGATCTAGGTTTAAATTCCGGTAGTAACAACAATATTTTTCGATAAAATTGATTTTATATGTATATCTTTCTAATTAATATATTTAATTAGTATTGTTATATTTGATTGATGACATAATAAAAAATATTAAAAAAAACATATTAAACAAAACCAAGAAGAGAAAAAAAAGATAGAATGTCTCCATTGTTCAGGAATCCGCAGTAAAGAAAGGCTCTCGACAACATGAAATATAAGAATTCTTTCATTTTTTGGAAATGTTGCTAAAAGAGATGCACATATATTGGTTACCATACAAGACTACATACAAGAACGTTGGGCGAGAGATTAATCTCCGATAAGATGAGCAGACCAAGTCAGAAATATGACCGGAACCTCGCTATAAGGCGCAAGATCGCAAAGAGTGGAGACACGTAGTTAACGCTGTGGAAGCAGAACAGTGGAAGATAATAGAGGACATGAGCACATCGACTAAGAGAGAGAGAGATTACCAATACTATATCATACGCGGACGTGACAAGTGGTTCAGACATGACTTGTTTTACGGTTATATATCTATTACGAAACGAGGTGGAGCGCAGATTAGTAGAAAATTGCATCTGAGCTGAACAGCATCCCAATCGACCACACTGCTGAAACCAGTTTCATTTAGGCGGAGGCGGTAGCCTATCAAATTACTCCGCCCACTGAAGTATGGAAAATATTGTGCTGCGGTAGATCTGTAACTATTATAGAAAACACTGGACTGGCGCCGATTGGCGAGGTGCAAGTTGAAAACTACTTTTGGCAGGTTGATGACAAGACACGCAGCGGCGTGGACAACAATTCAAAAGTATTGTCTGATCAATAATGCATGCGTTATCTAGATCAGAAAGTCGTTTCGCGAAGTAATATATAACGAAAGATGAGTAATTACCTCCTCATAAATAAAACTAAAAGAATTAAGACATATTACAGGTCTTGGGTGTGACCATTATTTCAGAATAAGTATCAAATGGATAAATGATATTGGGCGTCGTAAAGTAAGTGATATTATAATAGTTTCAATAAGAAAATAAACGATGCATAACAAAATTATCTAAGGATAGTCCAAGTCTGTTTAAATATCAGGTAAAAAGTGATTGTACGTATTGAGACACGCTCGTAGTGGTGTCAATCACATGAGACACGGCTCGTAATGTGTCTTCACTAGTCTCGGTCCTGGGTCGTCTTTACGACTACAAGTCTCTTCAGCTGTGGTAGCTCTACCGACAACCGTTTTGGTACTCTTCCAGATCTTCTTCATCATAAAGTTGTGCCCGGGATCCAGGATAGCGTGGTTAAATTTTGTATAAGTGCTTACATATTAGTTGTGTTATTTTGAACATTTTTATTTAATATCAACAATAATTAACGTATTCCGTTTGAACTGCTGCAGAAGAGATTTCCATCGCACCAACGGAAAGCTGACGTTTGACGTACTACAAGCGTGAAGTGAGGAGCGAATCCTTATGACTTAAACTTTTAGATTTCGAAACTGAATTTCGAAATTCGTAAAAATTGAAATAGTCGAAATTCAAACCTTATGACTTAAACTTCCGAAACTTGGCGTATACGAGGTGGACTACGATGGCCGAAGAGTCTCTAAAGAATCTCACACCGACTGACCAAGTGGAAAAGGCAACAGGAACTTCTCTGGTCTAAGATCTGCAGGGTTCCAAGAAAAGTAGAGCAGGATAGTTTAGAGGGCGGGATTTCGTGAAGAACTCGATCCTCAGTCACGAGGGATCATAGAGAATGTCGATGTAGGGAACAGATGAAATAGTCGCTGACTAAAAATGATCAATAATCCACGCCATTTCCTCGGAAGTAGAGAGGGTAGAACACTACACTCCTTCGTCCCGATACAACTGTCGCCTCATCGGAACTCATACATCTAATCACGCGTTCTCGTCGATTATTCTAACAGCACCATTGTTCACGCGTTTTATACTTCGACGGGCAAGCCTGGTATTATAGTTTGAATATGTGCATTACACTTATTTAAGTTTAAAGGCAGGAACAAAAGCGAAACTGCTTCTGGTTTCGGTCGGATATATTTTACGGCGGTGATATAAGCAGAAAATATATTTTAATAGAATGGTATTTATTTACAAAATCATCAATAAGAAAATATCAGCGGAATTCACACGAAAAGTGCAAATCAGCATGAGCACGAGTATCGTACAAGGGGAAGGGATAGACTGAGACTGCCATTCAGGAGGGAGGCCAAATCTTAGAAATCGAAGATTTATAGTAAATGATTATGAAATTTTTAAATTAAAATGCCAGAAGATATAAGAAAAGAAGAGAAATTGAATAGATTTAAAATCAAACTGACTAAATATATAAATGATAAGTTTTAGTAAAAGAAAATACTTTAATCTTGTTTATATTAAAGTATATATAAGGAGTACTTATGTATGCACTACGTTAAGAATTAAATAAATAAAAAAACAACATTTTATGTATTATTTTTAAGCTGTCGGTTACGTAAAGTTTCGGAGGCTGACCAGCAGAGTTTAAGAAGATTCAAGACTACAAGAAGAGCGACCATCGGCGTCTAACAGCCCAGTTTCACAAAGCTAGGTGTCTTTTATTTAAATGGATTGAATTAATATATTCAACAATATCAATAGAAAACCTAGGACTAGCTATCGAAGGTAATTACGGCATCATATTTTGGTCCTTCGGCCGGATTGGGTTTTCGATCAACCATATTCTAATATTTGGTTTACTTAGTCCTGTCAAGTCTTCTGGACGAACGTTTTTTATTTCTTGTGCTATCAACACAGCTCATCTTTCTCAACATGCTCTCCTGATTAATTTGTTCCACATTCACTCTCTTTATATTCTATCATAAGTTGTTAATTATTTACTCAATTTATGATACATTTATGATACAGTATGTACTTTTCGAAAATTAAATCTTTGTGTAAACATGACGTATTTTTTACATTAATGCGTATTAAATTGTCAGCGTTTAAATTTTCGTTCCAATCGAGTCATATATTTAAAAAAAGTCGTGGAGCTATTTGATTGCAAAATGGAAATATTGAAACAGGGATTTTACGTTAGTTCTGTCTATATATTTTGCAGTCTGTGGTCTGGGGTATTATAAAAAAAAAAGTGACTTTAGGGGTAGTCAGGTATCGTTTAGCGATCTGTCTAAAAGGGAATAATTTCGACCTTTTTCGTGGTTAATCTTGTCTAGCCTTTAAAAAAAATTCTTCTCTTTCGTTCACCGTGGCAAAGACGAAACATTTTCTACGCATTGTTTGAAAATAAAGGAGAGAACCTTAATAAAAAGGGCAGGAGGTGGTGTATGTTTACAAAGTGTGTGTGTTGAGATGTATGAAAGGGTCCAATTATCAGGGATGGACCCACATCAAGAGATTAAGGGGATTTTAATGGATTTTGGTTACGTGCACAAATAGTTTCAGCAGACAATGGAGCGAGCGCAACATTATATTTTTGATTTTTTCAATTAGATTACACACCCGCCTTAAGGAATCATTTAAAATAATGGCTTGTTAATGGTGCGTTGTCGAAGTAAACAAAATGTTTTTGAAGACGGTTGATTTTTTACGTCTTTTACGGCCTGTCAAAGGCACACTTATTAATTATTTGCGTATCATTTTTCAGTAGCTTTTTGAAATTCTTTGGGAGCCGAAACAGCTAGCGACAACCATTAGGCCAGCCAACCCGGCGGCGTCCGGAGGCAGAAACAACGTTTTCTTCACGATAGCGCATCACGTCTTCGAATTTACAGCACGAATAATAAATTTTAAAAAATCACGAATATTATTGCAAGACAAATTTTTCGAGATAACATTGCAGGTACAGATGTGAGTACAATCTCTTTGTGTTTTCAGCGAAAGTTTGTATTTGACTTAAGTTTAACTCAATGTTTAATCTACATTCAACTCTAAATGTCTATAATTATTATTATTAATACATAATTTAACATTAAATATTTGTGTCAAAAAAACTACTAACGAGGATTTATGCTTTGCTCTATTCATTTTACTTAGAGCTGTCTGGTACTCACGTCTTAGAGGGAACGTTGGTAATGGCGTAGCTAGGATATTTGGCGCCCGAGGGCGAACTATCTAAATGCCCCCCCCCCCCCCCCTCATTTTATTTTTTATTACTGAATTACTGTTTTTATTAAAAGCACTAAGTTATCAATTGTAAGGATTTATTTTTTGCATAGATATATTTTTTAATGTTATAATGAGAATTTATAGCTATTTACAGCACGAGAAGGCCCTTCCAATTCGTATTAAGTTTAGTCCGTCTACCTGGAAGGATCGTAATACAAACAAGCGTGCTATTGTTTAAAATTAAAATAGAGAAAAGTAAAATATGTTTACACACATATAAATTAGTCTGGTGCCAGGGGACATATGCCCCCCCCCCCCCTTCATAAACCCACCTAGCTACGCCACTGAACGTTGGATAGAACATCATACATGATAAAAGAATAACAATAAATTAATCAACACCCTTTAAAACATTCGACAACCTGCAGGAGAAGAATTTTGGACACATTGTAATTATTGAGAACATGGGTCTGAGATATTTAAAATACTAATTAAATGTATTAATTAGAAAAATATACTTATAACATCAATCTTATCGAGAAATACTGTTGTTGTATGTATTATCATTAACAATGTATAAGTTGTATCAGTATGTCTAAAAATTGAATAAAAATGAATTGATAATTCTGGCGTCTACTATCAGATTACTCAAAGGTATTTGAGATTTCGTAAAAACAAAGTAGATGGCTTTCAAATAATAAATAATGGAATCATAGATGAGTTCATTTGAAAAGTGTAATATATAGGTTCGAAAATTTGTCGTCAAAGGTACTGTCTAGTACAAAGATATAATTAATATTGACAGACCATCTGTTCTGAATAATTACAACATAAAATGTGAATGTGTTCTTCTTAATAAACTGATAATTGTTACCTGGAAGACCAAGTTTACTTTACCAAGAATCCGTATGCGGGATATCCAGATAATTAGCAGAGGATTGAATACCGGAACAAACGAGTGGTAAATGCTCAACTTATCTCAAAGGCGCAGGTTATCACACACGGGGTGGGGGTTTCTGTTGCCAGATATGTATTAATTTCCCGTAACAACCCTTCTATAAAAATATGCAGCCTCTCAGAATGTCTCACGGTAAATCATTAGAAACCCACAATCGTAAAATGATCCCGAATAATACACAGATATTATTTCCTCAGCTCTTGCCCCCCCCCCCCCCCAATGCTCGGTATCCGAGAAGCGTAATGCGGTAAGAACTACACAACGAGATTGTAAACTGTGTTATCATTTATCACGGCCCGGTAAACAGTTGTAATTCCTTCCACTAAATCCCGCTAATTCCGCGCTCTCAGTCCCAACTCTGCGGAGTTATGCGGCAACTTTCTCCGATTGTAATTTTACACGACATTGTTAGGCACCCACCCACGAGGGGTTTTGAAGAATTCTGTAAAACCACTTCTTGAAAAGGGCACCATGTATCAGTTGGCTATTCTGTTCAGAATTTCAGATTCCATTCTGGTAAACTCACGAGGATATGGAAAAATAGGGCCATTATAAAAATGAAATCTTTATTGTGATGTCCTTGAAAAACATATAAGAGACTCACCCTCCACGCACCACTGCTGACAGTTTTAACCCACAGAAGGTAGAAAAAAAAAAACAAAATAATAATGATGAAGCTACTCAGTAGTTCTCCGGAGGATATCTCATCTGGAACAAAGGCCCTAAACAACTCTAGATTTCTGCCACGCTTGAGCAGATCGGAGTTCCTGATGCAACCTCGATCTACTCCATCCAAACCCTCTAGCCTATCATGCTTTGCGTTCGTTAGAATTGCGTAATGCCAGAGTTGGACACTTGTTTTTTCGTTTTCCTCTCTGAGAGAAATGCTCATTTTTATATATTCCAGTGAAATTGAGCTGAATCTTCTTTTTCTATTTTCATATACAAAAAATAGCCTGACCGATGGTCTTACGTAAAATGCTATTGATGGAGAACGGCTCTGAACATTGAACTTTGTGTGTTTTCAAAAAATTGTCTTATCTCCGTATCTCGTAATATCCACACCGTTACAAAATATAAACAGGTCGATAATCCACGGCTTCCAGCGGAATTATTTACAGATAAAACCGATACGACGCCACACGACCGCCTCTAATGTCGATCAACAGCGGCATCTGTCGGACGCGCTTATCACTATTGACACTTGATACAGATTATAGAAAATTGTTTTACCGGTAAAAGTGTAATCACGCGATATTTCGACGCACCTCCGATGTTCCGGATCGCCTGCTCGAGCGATGTAATAACCCTTACCGAAAATTTTCCACAACACCTTTGACAGTTATTATTAACAATCAACGTGTTGTATAAAATACACGGTGACGTTGGAATTTTCGCGAACGAAAATGTACCAAATTACTTGAATATACTATAATTGAGACCAACATCTACGCGTTGTATATCTCCTTGGGCATCGAATAGTATATAAAACAACCATGTAAAATAAATAATAACACTATTACACATAATAAACCCAAGAACATCGACGAACACGTGCTGACCGAATACTTCTCTTCAAACTACTGCAAGGCCAAATTGATTGTCCCAGCCAATTGGAATTAACATCTCTCCATGTACCATCTAGATCAACTCGGCAATCCGTACTCTGCCACATTCTCAGAAGTAGAACATCTTACATACAAAATTCATTCATTCACCGGTCATGCAAATACCGTAATGAGAAATTTACAGAAATTGACTTGTTCAACATTAGCCTTACTACGCTCAAAGGGTTCTTCTTATGAACCACCACAATCTAAGCTTTGGCCATTCACTCTACCTATAAAAACATTAGTTGCAACCTCCCCCCTCCCCTCCCTTCTCCTTCTTTTATCTAAACATTTATGTATCCAAATATTTTTTGTGGATTTTCATTATTAGTATCGCATGTTAAATAGTTATTATGTTTATTACAATATGTTTACACTGTCAAAATTCTTTAATAAAATAAAATAAATAATGTCTAATTGATCTTCCTTGCAACAGATTTTTAGTATGTCCGAACCTTTGTAGGAATCAATTACTGGGATTTATCCCCTGAGGGATTATCATCAAGATATAGATGTCTCACAGAGACGAAGCTATTATTTTTACACGGGAAGTATGGAAGTCTTGGGCATTACAGGGCTTACGACCTGTCATCAGCTGGCGTAAGTGATCACTTTACACAATGTAACGTTCACCTATTTACCCACGCTACCACATCTATCAAATTTTTGGGAAATTGTATATATGTTATCATGTTGGAACATTTCAATTATTTATTACCGACTATACTGTCTATGTGTATAAAAAAAAATAGACTCAGCTTCAGCGCATCTGTGCTGTTACATGAGAATGAATATCAAATTTTCAAAAAATCCATAGATGGCGACAGTATATAATATTTATTTAATTCATTAAGTTCTTTACTTACTACTTCTACCTGCTACCGGGACGAGAATGACATATTTTAATTTTCGAACATGTTAGTTGACAATTACGAGAGTACTGAATAAAATATGTATCCACCATGGTAATGGACATGGGCACTATAATATTTCTGAAATAACCTCGTAATTCTTCGAGCAATGAGTGGTGTACTACAAAGCAGTGGCGTAACTACAAAAATTGGCCACCAAGGAAGAATGGAAAAAAGCCCGCTAAATAAGTATTTTACATATAATGTACGAACATTAATACTGCGTAGTTTATCCATTAAATAGTAAGAACATAATTAATTTCTTGTCTCATATAATATCATAATTAATTTCTTGTCTCATATAATATCATAATTAATTTCTTGTCTCATATAATATCATAATTAATCTCACGTGTTTTTAGGTATTTATAAACACTGCAATTTCAAATACTTTCTTCGCTTTAAGGCGATTTCCACCTGCAATGCTTTTAAGGCAGTGGCCTGGTCCCTAATGTTTTCACGTGTTTTTGTAATACACGTGAGAAACTATTTTTAAAATTTTATATTGCAAACACGAACCTTTTGGACCCCTATCTAACGTGAGCCCCAATGCACTGCGTTAATAATAATAATGTATAGTTTGTATAGCCCCATTTTCGTAACACCTCAAGGGCACTTTACACAACAACTGTTTATAGTTCTGCAATTATCTTTGTTTTTTTAAAATTAAAATTTGTTATTTTCACTTATGGAAATGACTTTTTGAATAGGTGCGTTTTTTGTTACTCCTTAAATTAAGTCTCTGATGCACTGTTTCTCTTGACGGAGGGCAAAGAGTTCCACGCTTTTGGGCCTGCCACCGCAAATGCCCGTTTACTAAATTTAGACTTCTGGGAAAGGTTGGTCGGTTCTACAACCTTTCCTGCAGCTGAAGTAGAGACTGACCTGAGAGTTTGACGTCTACCATTCAAATTATCTGAAATACAATGTTCTTGAAGATACAGAGGCGCCATGTTGTGTGTCGCCTTGAACATCAACTGGCACAATTTAAATTCAACTCTTTCAGGGAATCAGAGCCAATACAGGTGATATAAAAGGGATGTTATATGAGAGAATTTGGAAACTTCATATATTATTCTTGCAGCCGCATTTAGAATAGATTGTAATCTATCCAGCTAAAACATTGGAAGGCCAACATTACAATAGTCCACACGTGACACGTGGCGTAGTTACGCGACTGCTAGAAAGCAAACCTTCAACAGTTAAATCTTAGTTACTAAACATAGTCACAATCACATAACGGTTTACCATCACCAGTTCCCACTGACCGCGCAGGGTTCCATTATTTTTTCATCGCAATGTTCACGCTATCCGAAGCCAAACATTTGATCGCTATATTTATGAGGGTGTAAATCACGTCTGAAGGCTTGTAGTTCGGCAACACCTCGCGGAGGGCTGAAATAGGAATAAATCTCCGCGAACACTTAAAATTTAAATTATCGCAATGGAAAGTCGATTTTTACGATTCGGTCAATCGTTAAAGATGCCGTCCCGCCCACAGGCCGGGCCCCGGTCGAGCAGCACGGGGGAACATCTCCGAAAATATCAATTATTGTAATAGTGTGTGTCTTGACATTTTGGGATTTATGGGAGCATCGTGTCGACGGATTCTGTGAGAAATAGAAATGCCGCTTCGCACTGGACCACGCGTAGAATCATCGTAGTTTTGAATTAATGACAATACGCAATGTTTCGTTAATATATTATGATAATATATATAAATAAAAAAAATGTTTTTTATATTAACCTTTACCATACCGAGATATAAAATACTCGTACGCAGCCACGCTGTCAACTCGCGTTACCGTAAGAAATTAGAGTTCTGTTAGCCTTTGAAATGTGAAAAAATGGTCAATGTCATAAATTTACCATAAATAATGAGCATTAAATATATAATATTATAATTTGGAGCATTAATTCGGTATAGGAGGTTGCATTGTATAATACAACCTTCCTTTTTATCTTTAATTAGTGAGACAGAGACACCATTATATTCGTATGTTTGTTATTCTTTTCACTGTGAAATTAATGTTTTATTTCTTTCTGCCTTACCACAAATTGTAATTGAATTGAAATACAATTATTTTTGTAGGATTCGCCTTACATAAATGATTTTTCACTAGTCATTTCTAAGAGTAAATATTTTCCTCTTAGCATGTTGCGCGTATTTACTGAAATATTACAAGTTTAATTAGAGCGGTAGACCTGTGTTACTGCACGGTTTGGGAAGAGTTAACGATGTAAGTACACAGTTACACAGATGAACATTATAACTAGTGAAGGGACGATTAATCGGAATCGGAATCGGAGAATTTGTATTTAATTTGTAATTAATCTAATTTGACTGAATTTGTAACCTCATTGAATTTTTTTGATTCTTTTGCAATAGCTGGCCACAAGTATTTTGACAACTAAATTGTTGCCAGCGCGAAAAAAGAACAGCGGAGAGTGCGGTCGGCGGTGTCTATGCAGATCGACAGCGCGCATGGTTTGCGGTGCCGATGTCACCGTTCGGTCTACACTCGTTAATGAGAACGCAATTATGTACGCGCGGTTCAAATTTTGCGCAAAGGAAAGATAACCGCTTGGCAACCGATCTTTCATTTCTGTTGATGGTACTAATTCGGGTTAACTCGGGTTGAGGAGTCGAGGTTAGCCGAGCGAGGCAAGAACGGTCAGAGCGCGGGAGAAAGCTTTTAGTGTGGAAACCTGGAATTATTAAAGGAAATAATTACAAAAGGTAATTAACTTATTTTTAAATTGTAGGAGTCGGAATTGGAAGCTTAAAGAAGAATCGGGAATTGTATCGGAATCGGTAAAAATTTTGGAATCATCCCATCACTAACTAACCTAGAACTGTAGAAAAATACCTTGAACTACAGAATCCTTTATAAATGTTAGGTTAGTTTGTTGCGTACAAGCATAGATGCCGGAAAAATTCGAGATACGTAGGGAGTAGGCACTCACCATAACGCAGATTCTGCAGACATCTCTAAAATGTGGACTGTATTTTAATTTACTATTTTGTCTTAGGTTCCTTTAGACGACGACGAGTTCCGATACTGTACAGAAGCGAAGTCTCAAATTAGTAAGTAAACGTATACCGCACTCGTTCAAGGTCGTCGATCGACTGATCGGCGTCGTGCCGGGAAGGGAAAGGAATAGGGGGAATGCACAGTGTATTATTTTCGTTAAAATTAAATATTTATTTACATAAATAAATATACGTCCCAAACAGTTAAGTTAGTTAGTAATTTATTAGATTAGTCTCCAATATTAAATATGATGATGACACAAGGCTCTTTGCCTATTCAGAAGAAGTACCAACTCCGAAATTCTTCATAGGGTTGAAGAAGACTCGGGATTTGGGATATATAGAACCAAAACCAAAATCATGATTGGCGAACGAACTGAATTACTACATACAGGCAGTGTGCAGCGTGGCTTGGAGATTGTAAATAAGAAAAAAAAGAGGATAATTTATACAACTATTACCTCAAACGCGAACGGATGACTTTATCTTGAGTCCTGTATAACTGAAAATGATTGGGATGTCACAGCTGCGTCCAATTTGGATTAATACAAAGTGGAACATTTGGACCGACTGATGTAAAATGCATATAACTTTAAAAAAAAAAATTATTACATGAAAGTGTACTTTGTTAACCTTTTTTTAATCTATGTGTAGAAAATAACACCATTTAAATGACATTATTTTGTAACGTATTTTGTATTACATTACGCAACGTTTCTGTCTTCAAATTTATCATTTCTGCACGAATATTTTGTTCAAGCATTTGAATTGTTGCTGGTTTGTTCATGTAAATCCAGCCTTTTAAGTAGCCCCACAAAAATAAATCAGGCGCCGTCAAATCTGGGGAACGGGGAGGCCAAGCAAACTCTGCATTTTTTGAAATTAGTTAGTCACCGAAAATAGATCGTCGCTAAACATAATAAAATTCAATAATTTTAACGCGCTCTTGCGCTGGGTATGTAGCCGTTATAAACTTTCATATTTTTTTTATTATCTGCAAAAAAATATATAATTAAAAATAAACCCTACCAAAGTTATACATTTTTAAAAACAGTTAGCCCATGTTGGCCTACCTTTTAGATCCATACCCGCCATACCGTCACCGGTCAACCAAAGCTCGCTTTTACAACTAAACACGAAATTATACTGTAATACGAGATACAAAAATATAGTATTTTGAAAAAAAGTATTCATTGTAACGTTGTTGGTGTGTTCATAAAAAAACCCATAAATTCTCAATGTACTTCGAGCAGGAGCAGCGTGGGTATCGTGACGTATCGAAGTAGGCAGTCACAGCAGCAGATCGGCAATATAATTAATGTGCACCACATGTCTGACCAACGTCTACATTCACCAATTAACCAAATGACCTGTTTCTGAAACCGGCAGACTTCAGTTTCAGGGCAACCAATAAAAATTTTGTATTTATGTGTTAACAGTTTCAATTGAAGCTTTTACTCCATACATTACAAATATTTTTCAAAAAAAGGGTTCATAAAAGTATTTGACACGTGTAAACTAATTAAAATATATATAGATATTAATACATCGACAACAATCAAGTTCTGCAAAATCTTATCCACTAATAGCTTAATGAATACAAATTAATTACAATTTAATTGTGGCGTCGCCTAGCGTGTATTACTCAAAACGTATTTGAGATTCGTTGCAAAATAAATTTTATTGCTTTTAAAAATGGAATAACAGATATATCAATTTTAAACAGAGCTACAGAATATAAGTTCAAAAATTTGTCTTAAACCTACTTAGTTGATGTAGCTAAATGGATAATATCCGATAGCCGAATAGGAAAAGGTCCAGGTTCGTGTCCCGGTAGCAACTGTATATTTTTCTAGTTGATTCATTTCATTTGTATTAAAATATCACAGAACTATGTTCTGAAAAATTGTAACTTCACGTTAATCTCCTCAGAAATACTTTTATTGCTTTCCTGTATCTAATCAGATCAAAATAATTCTGATAACACCAAGCAAGTTTCCTACAGAGATGATAGAACGCCACACTCTTCTGTTCTGATTTATCGGTGTTGCTTCGTTCACTCTCATACATGTACATACTTTCATACATTTTTCATGTACGCACGTCAATTGTTGAAAGATCTAACAAGACTGTTCCGTGAATAACCTCTATAGATTACAATACATTTTCTTTACCATCCTCTCCTCACACATACGTTCCACGTGACTTGTTAGAGAAAGTTCTTAATTCCTGTATATATTCCTTTCAACCTATCCCAGACACAAGCTTGGTTACCTACGTGCTCGCCAACTAGCGCGACGCATTTCCGTGTTAATTTGATCGCCTTACTGAGAACAACTAAAACTGTCTTTCTTTTCGATTACGCGTTGATTCACCTACCTATCTCGAGAGATCTATGCAAACTAGCTGACAGTATCTTTCTTCTCTTCGAGTGTCTCAAAATTGATCAACATCTAGCATCGTCGAGGGATTACATAAGTGATTGTAGAAAGAGGGATTGGGCTTCAGTTGGTGAGTGGTTCTTTAGAATTGTGTCATTTTACCTCTTCTTCCAACATTATTTCACTGTGACTATCCCCAACATGACCAAACGTCTTAATGACCCTTCATAATTCTATCGACCACGTTACAAATAAATTAACATTTACTGCTAATTTCTATTTCTTAAAAGAGGTTAGAATCCAGACAGTTTTCGTTAACACCGCATTCAATGCACCGTTCACTTTATTCCCTGAAATCACTTGCCCATCTATTTTTTTCTCAACCTTTCCGTTCTTATAAAATATACTTCCCAAAAACGAAAACACCATTACACATATAAATATAATAATAATAATAATGGATAATTTGTATAGCACCATTTTCGTAAAAACTTTCACCTCAAGGGCGCTTTACACATAAACTGTTAATAGTTTTACAATTATTTTTTATTTATTTTTTTTAATTAAAAATCGTTATTTTCACTTATGGAAATAATTTTTTGAAAGGTTGAAAATTGATGGATTTTGGCACCAGAACAATAGAATTAAAAAAATCTAGTCTAATCTATATTTTTATCAAAAAAAAAAACATTTGAAATAAATGAATAAATTCTGGAATCCCTTCAGATACTCCAAAAAGATTAAAATACTTTTTCGTTGAGAGCGTCTTCGGACACGGAGGTCAAAAAATATTTGTTAAAAATGTCAAGATCACGTGAGAGATATCATATTCGGAAAGGATCATTACGTCGTATCCTTCAAAAAAACCTGCGCCCGACACGACAAACTTGTTTAGTTAATCTCCAAATCCCTTCACCGCATCCAGACCTCTTGGGACAGACAAATTTGCAAATGTACAATCACATTTGCAAATTTGCAAAATATATTTTTTTATGACTTTTTCATTAATAACATAATTACATAATATAATATTTAAATAAATGACACGCATCATACCTGGATAAAACACCGTTGGCCTTTTCTAATTGGATTAACAAATATACAAAAAAATAACGTAATACATATCGTAGAATTTATTTTTTTAAATCCATTTTATTTATTTCATTTTTGGCAGCTTAACTGATCACTTTATATAAATATAACGTTCACTATTTTCACTGTGATATCAAATGTAAAGTTCACGTTCAAAATTTAATAAAAATGAATTGTTAATTCTGGCGTCTCCTATCGGATTACTAAAAGCTATTTGAGATTCCGTAAAAATAAAGTAGATGGCTTTCAAATAATGGAACGATAAATGTATTAATTTGAAAACGTGTAACATATAGGTTCGAAAATTTGTCGTCAATCCACTGTATTGGTAATCGTAATCGGATAAGGCACGTTCTCGGGACAGGTTCGAATCCCGGTAGCAATAACAATATTTTTTCGAAAAAATTGATTTTACAAGTATATTTTTTTCATAAATACATTTAATTTGTATTTAAAAAAACATTATATATTATTAAATAAAATACCAATGTCGCGGTTATTAGCACGCGGCTATTATCAAATCATTAAGATATGAAAAATATGACTCTAATAGTATTTTAGGTAAACGGATATGTTAATGTCACCAAAAATATTTCATTTAATATTCACAACTACTGAACTAAATCGTATCTAAACAGGGTGCTCAGATCAAAAAACAAAAATAAGTTTAAGGTAGCTATACTGGCCACGAACTGAGCCACAATGGCTCCGTCGCCAGATTCAAGGTCAAAATAAAGTTCCTCTGAATACAAAAAAAAGGTAAGTAAGGTAAGGTAGAGGTAGACACGCAGTAAAAGTACGAATTTAGGTACATTTTTAATGCAGATTGAAACGACGCGCTTCACTGTCGCTTTATATGAAGTTGGTAACACTTGACAGCAATTGATTTTCAACCATTTGTCTGAGATGAACTATTCAATTTTTTGGCATCTTACGAAAAGGGATGATAGCTTAGAGAACTTTGTAGCAGACAAAAATCCCCCGTCCGTTGAACCGACTAAGTGGAAAAGGCGACAGGCACTTCATATAAACCAAATATCAGAGAAAGGTCCTGTTAAAAGCTTCAATAACCTTGCGTGAGATGTATGAAAGAAGATTAAATAAGAGTGGTGTATCAGGACTTAGCAAATTAATTAGTTATTTCATGTAATCACATGTTATAAATAAAAAGGAAAGAAGGTCTTGAAAGATCCTTAATGAAGAATAGCGAAAACGTATACCTTTCTGCGAATAGGTCTTAATTTAGCATCAGAGTGTAGAGTATTAAGAATGCGATTATATATGTGAAAATTAAAAGAAACTACCGCAAGATCGGCATGAAACATTTAAAGATAACCTGGGAACCATAGTTGCATCTGGGGCATTCAAACAGCAAGCAAAACGAGACCACTGAGAAAACAGAAAACAAGGTTTTAACTGCACGTTACCTCTGCACCAAGACTTTGAACAATATTCTTGAAGAAGCTTCAATAAAATAGAGAGATGCTTTGACTGGTTCGAGACAAAAGAGACATTCATTTCTGGTAAAAGATTTTTGTTTGGTCCGAAGATAAGATGGCGGTCAGAGCTCGGGACCCTACGTTTTTGTCCCTCTCCCCTCGACCCCCGCTGCGTTTCGGGGGAACCATTATTTATTTATTCGCAATGTCCCATGAAAGGTCTCCGGTGATTTACGATCGAGGATGCAGAGAGGCATGCGTTATGGTGCGCCGCAAGGATATGTTTTTGGACCATGACAAACGTTGTCAATTATGTGTATTCTGGTAAATTTAAAGAAATCTCGATCAGATGATTTCGAAATATAAAATGCAGATGTAACACTAAAGATTGCCGAAAAACTGGCATGCAGTTTGGCAAAAAATTAATATTTAATAATATGTGATAATCTGATTCTTCAATATTATGGTCGTACTGAACTAAATAAGAAAGATCTACAGGGATTCAGGATAATTACTATATTATTTTAAATTATAAATTGAGTCATATTTTTAATGACAATACAGTTTTGTCGTGTATTTTTAATACAAATTAAATTAATCAATTAGAAAACGTAATCGGTCCAGGTTCAAATCACTTTAGCAACTGATTTATTCTGTGCAATTTTCTTATTGATTAATTTAATTTGTATTACCAAGTAATATTTATAAAAACATAGTAATTCAGCCTTTTTTGCTTTAAAATACGTGTTCGGATCTAAGAAACCGTAAAAATAATTTTGCATTTATAATATGACCGTTAAGCCAATAGTGCTACATGGAAATGAAATATGAAGATTGTATCTATATTAAACTTTTTCAATACTAACGTATCTTCGTCAGGACTGGCGTACAACAACAATATAGGTATATAATGATACTTGGAACAGTTAAGGATAATCACCGATGACGCATTCGGTCAAACTTTGACATGGTGGAGGTCATCCAACAACCAAATATCGCATTAATATTGTTGAGAAGGTTTAGGCAGGGAGGAAATTATGTTCGATGTGACGATGCCATGAGGGAACGTCAAAGCCTGGTACGTTCAAGAATAAGATGGAGGACAATGTTCAAAAGAATGTAAGAAACGTCCAAATTATCTGTTACTAAGACCTGCAAGACGGTTGTGCGAATCGACCATAGGCCTGAAAGGCTCTCAGAGCAAATTTTTAAAATAAGTATGATAATATTTATATATTATTAAGGAGAACACATTCTTATTGTGAAGTTGTAATTATTCAGAACATAGCTCTGTGATGTTTTAAATAATGTATTAATCAGAAAGATACATATAAAATAAATTTTATCGAAAAATATTGTCGTTGCTACCGGGATTCGAACCTGGATCTCTTTCCGATCCGGGGAATGTGCATTAACCAACTATGCTACAGCACACAGAACTTTGACGACAAATTTTTGAACCAATATGTTACACTTTTCAAATTAATACATCTATCGTACCACTATTTGAAAGCCATCTACTATATTTTTACGGAATCTCAAATAGCTTTCCCTGGATTGGAAAGAGATCTAGGTCCGAATCCCAGTAGCAACAACAATATTTTTCGATAAAATTGATTTCATATGTATATCTTTCTAATTAATACATTTAATATTTATATAGTAGATGTACAAAGCTCGGAAGGGATCAAACAGGAAACAAATATAATTAAGTGTAAGTACATCAAGGGAAAATATACGAATCATATATGGGCCAATTAATCACTATCGACGGTAATATAAGTACAGTACCATCCATAAATATTTGTCTAGAAAGTATTGAGAAATTAATATAGCAACGAAGCAATCTATCAAATTGTTACTGAAAAAGGCAAGTGAATTTTAAGAGTGAAACAAGATCCTTTTGAGCTTTTTATAAAGAGTCTTCAAATTGGAGGAACGACGGATGACGACGTCTGGACTGAGCTAAAACCTTAGCCAAACCCCCAACATCCATTGTTCTTATAACCATTGGGGCGTATCAGCTCTAATGACTGCATGTCATGCCCTAATACAACGGAGTGCACCAACACCAGTGCAACCAGGCGAAGAGACGTTAAGATGAATCCACGAATATAATACAAACCTTCAGGAAGTAGCTGACACCCTTGGTGAGATCAAAACGTAACGGATTAATTTAATAATAATTATTATTATTGTATTATTATTGCCCAATTAATGATAATAATTAAAAATAAATATTATTCAATGAAAACATTGTTTTTAAGAGAACACATTCTTATTGTGAAGTTATAATTATTCAAAACATGGCTCTGTGATATTTTAAATAAGAATTATATATATATCAATTAGAAAGATATACATTTAAAATCAACTTTATCGAAAAATATTGTAGTTGCGCCACCGGGATTCGAACCTGGATCTCTTTCCTGACCGGGGAAGGTGCATTATCCAACTATGCTACAACGAAAATATTTTTGGCGACAAATTTATATGTTACCTTTTTGATATTAATACATTTGATCGTTCCATTATTTGAGAGAGCCATCTATCTTATTAATTAAAATAGTCCTGTTGTTGTGCATTTTGCGGCGAAGATTTTCCAAATTAATCAAATTAATAGATTTAATCTTGTCGCAATTAATAGATTTAATGTTGTGTATTACTCGAAAGTTTTTATGTGAGTCATTGCAATATATAGATTTTAATTTAGATATATCATTTATAAATACTACATGATGAAAGTCTCAAATTTAAATGGTGGCGATATAATAATAATAATTTATTTATTTGATTCTTAGTACAGTGTGTTAAATTATAATCTCATAAACATTTCAGCAAAGTAAAACATATATGCCTGCTACACTAGTATTTGACTGTATTATGTGGATAAGAAATAATATAATATGATTTAAATAGTTATTCATCAACATGAAATCTGTAGCTCATCAGAGCGGTCAATCTGATCTGAACACTACTCTTGTTTTGAAAGATTAATCTACCATAATTAGTATCTACTTGTTTAAATTAAAATAATCTGATAATCATTTTAAAATGTAAAAATTTTTAATTAAGATTTTAAGCTAATTACAGCTAATTAATAAAGCAATTTTTTTATCTGGTACACTGTCAGAATCGGGGAAATTAGCAGGGCATGAGTATTAAGATTTTTTAAAAATAAATTATGATATAATTATTTCTCAGAACACAACGACTTAGCCGTTCACCTAGGAGATTCTCAAGAATAAAATATGTTTGGACTGTGCCCGTCTCACTAGAGAAATTCTGTATCGAGACGGGCATAGTTTACAAGCAATTGTACAATGAATTAGTATTACAAGTAGTAGATAGAATTAACAATTATTACCTTATACGTATAATATAAAATGTGTATGTGAAAAAAATAATTTTAAAGTGGATTTTCAAAGAAATTATTTTGAATAAATTTCTGACAACAATTCTATTTAAATAGTTAAGGTCCTAAATATTTGTAGTTCTTTTGTATTTGTCCATGTTGAAATTATATTTTGAGTTGTTTTAAAATGTGTCTGTTTGTGTTTATATATGTGATTAAGACTAGTATTGGCATATATTTGTCTTATATCAAAGAGATCGAATTTATTACAAAATTTGTCAGTGCTCTTTGTGATTGGGGTTTTGAGGATAACTTTTAAAATAATTTTCTGAGCTGCTATTATTGGATTAATTGCAGACATAGTAGATCCACCCCACGCAATTATACTATTCTCTATGACTGATTGATTGACAGATTGCTTAGTACGCAATTTTTAGAAGTTTTATATTAAGGAAATTCCTAATATTTCTAAAATAGTATATTATTTTATTTGTAATGAGTTTATGATGACTCCATTTGAGGTAAGAATCAAATATAATTCCTAAGTATTTGATTTGGTCAGTACGTTCTATATAATTGCATTGACTCGTATCGTCGTATGAGTTGGAAAAATTGTAAACTTGTATTTTGTAAACGTTGAAGGGTTTGCGCATTTTCTTTTATGTTCGAAGTTTTATTGGTATTAAGTGTTAAGGTGTTCAGTTCGAGCCATTTTTTAACAATACCATATATATCAGCTTGTAACAAGTCTTCTTGTATTGTAACTTGATTGGCGGGTGTACGGTGTATAATGACGCTCAGCAGAGATGTTTTACCGGAAAACATGGAGTAAGAACGACGAAGGCAGCATCTCAGTTTGACGGTTTTATTCCCACGAAGACATCAATTGAAGATGACGAGAAACCGGGCGTTGCTCAGACAACAGCGGATGCTGTCTGTCGACAGAGTGACCAGTTCAATGGTGCAGTTAATCACAATTTATTAAATTACGTTGTTCCGAAAATGATAGCCGGTTTAACCATCAAATTCAATTAAACATATAATTTTTTTTAATAGAGAAGCGTAGATTATACATGTCTCATCAATATTCTTACTATTTTCAAATTAATCAGCTTAATGCTTGTGCTATTAAAATAGGACTAATTTGATGGTGCCCTGGAAGGAGCACTAGATCACTAGGCGAGTATTGTAACCAGTAACAAGAGAGGGTGATAATTATCATTATCAGATTACGATCTGGTGTAGTCAGTGGTGACTGGGAGGGCGGAGAGGACTTGACTATTCGATAGATCAGTCAGGAGTCAACTGCACAAAGAGGTGGAAGAGAAGAACATAAGGTTGTGCGCATAAAAAAATACATTGTGCAATTTTTAAGAAGAAATACTGTTATTTGTGAGCTGGGGAAGAAAATAACAATGACATTATCATATCAATATAGGGTTGCTGGAAGGGCCTTGCCTAACAAGTCAAGATAACTAACAACAACTATTAAGGAAAGTTGTATACTTCAGACACGTTCTTGAACATATTCAAGTATTGTTAGTAATATACTGGTCAAAATAAGAAAATATATAAAATTGAAAGCTATATTAAATTTTTAGGCGTATTCTGGTATAATGCTTTAAAAATATTTACCAGATAAAGAATATTATCATTGTGACATATATGCTGTATCAGGTAAATGAATTATCAAATTTAGTCCATAGATGGCGATAGTGTAGGGATACTCGAAGTGTTTCCACATATTAACATAGATACAACTTTCAAAAATTGAATAGATATGGAGATTGATTAATGGGTGAGAATGGTGAACGTTATATTTATATAAAGTGATCACTTAAGCCAGCCGAAGACAGATCGTAAGCCCTGTAATTAATTACCCATACTTTCATATATTTCCATTAAATATAATAAAAAATAGCTTCGTCTCTATTAGATATTTATTATTTGTTTTATAACAGTGCCTTTTTAGGTGAAAATCCAGTAATTGTGTGTTCTTGGAAAAATTTTAATATTGATAAAAATATTTTATATTATAACTCTGTAGGGGAAGATAGAAAGTAGCAGGATCGTACGTAGAAAATACATCTTGAATGTGTAACCTCAAAGGCAACACATATATTTTTTTGTGTGCGCTATAATGCCAAATACTGTGCGCGCGCACACCAGCACACCTTAGAAGGAACAATGGTCACGATCCTCTTTGATGAGGGATCTGACTGAACAAGACTAATCAAAGTAAGAGACAATTTCATTCCGCTTATTTACAAGTTGATTTATGGTAGATTCTGAGAATTCTTTAAAAGCATTTTCTGCTGGTTCTCCGCTATCGTTTTTATGTCGTAAACAGTTATCGAGATACTCGATAAAGTAAAACTTGTCAAGATGCAAGATGGGTGTCATTCTTGAATGATTAATATCATAAAAATGAAGAAATTTTAAATAGAAATCTACCTAAAATAATATGCGATGGTACAAAAATCGAGATAATTAATTCTAACCAAGTAATTACACTAAAACGATACAATTTTATTTACATTCGTGGAAATGATTCTGAAATTTTAAAGTAACGCGCTACAACCGTTACAGTATCAAGTTCAACAAACTTAGAAAGATTAATGAGATATATGAAATAACTCAATTCTTAACGTAGCAAAATATCATTATTTAATTGGAATGGTCGCGAACAGCAACGGCGATATCAATTCTTGGCGCATCATTCTGACAAATTAAACTAACGTTAAAATACTTTCTAAGAATTACTTAGGTACTTGCTCATGTCATCTGGCAATTTTTGATATAATTGACATTTATGTATTAAAATTCTGACAGTAATTTTCTCTTTAAAACGTGTCAAATTTTCTAGTAGTTTAGAAGATAACAAGAAAACAAAATTATATTTGAGTAGCACTTCCATTTTTTGTTACGAACGAAGATGTTATGGTTCAGATGAATGAAGAAAATTAAATATTTAAAACAATAAAAATCCGAAAACTTTAATATCTCAGACATGTGATAAGGTATCCAAAGAGCCGCGAGATCTTGCACCCCATAATGAAGTGAAGTGTTGCTGGAAGTCGGAGCCTTGGAAGAAAGAAAACATCGTGGCTGATGAACTCGAGGCAACGGTTTGAACAGATAATAAGACACGAAAAGATATCTATTATATAATACGCCTGAAAATCAGTTAAATTTATCCCTTTAAAATAAATAGCGGTGTTTTTGTAAAAATATCACCTCACGAGCAAAGGAAAAATTAATTAAGGAGAACACCTTATTGTGAAGTTGAATAATTCAGAAAGTTATTCAAAACATAGGTCTGTGATATTTTAAATATATTAATTAGAAAGATATACATATAAAATCAATTTTATTGAAAAATATTGTTGTTGCGCAACCAGGATTTGAACCTGGATATCTTTCTTAACCGGGGAAGGTGCATTATCCAACTATTCTGCACTTTCAAATAATGGAACGTTTAAATGAATTAATATCAAAAAGGTAACATATAGGTTTGAAAATTTGTCGCTGTAGCATAGTTGGATAATGCACCTTCCCCGGTTAGGAAAGAGATCCAGGTTCGAATCCTGGTGGCGCAACAATATTTTTTTTCGATAAAATTGATTTTTTTTGTACATTGTTCTAATTAATACATTTAATGTGTATTTAAAATAATAATATTTTAAGCTTAATATCTGTTTGACGTAAGTATCAGACCTTGTTCATACAGGCACGATGTGTTTGTAATTAATTATTTATTTTATTATATCGGTAAGTTTTGACATATTCAGTTGAGCGCGTTAAAATCGCTACAATATCAAATAAAATCGCGCAGTAAGTGATACAAACAATCCCTCTGGTTAGAATCAATTCCGACTTAGAGCGATCGTTTATATCAAAATATCCGACAGCTGGCTTTGACAGTCGAATGCCTGCTGGAAGCGCTCCGGTAATAATAGTCGAGTTAAGTGGATAATGGCTTCGACATTCGGTAATGTCCTACAAAGTTTGGTTACTGACAATGGCCGCGATGATCTTCGGAAAGCACGTTAATGTTTCGTTTAACTGCTGAAATGGTGCAGTCAGATAGACGGAGCTGTTGGTGTTATAGTTGGAGAGTTTCAATTGTCTCGCCGCAAACGAAATAACACAAACAATTCATGAAAGTGAAATAAATATCGGTGAATGTATTTCAAGATATCATCCAGTTATATAGGGTGATCATAAGGGGCGTGCACTGCATACAAGCAAAACAGCTGTACATTACTAAAAATTTTGGGAAACAAATATTAATTAAATAATTCATATGTTATAATTACGCTAGTGCCCACCGTGTATCAGTAGAATCATCAATTGCGTAGTTCTGGACGCTATTACAACTACAAAAATTTCTAGCCAATTTTCAATCTATCGTTCTATTCAAGCCATACAATTGTTACCTACTGAAATGAAAATTTCACTAGGCAGAGTTAAAAATGGATCAGCTATTCCATGTTGTAAGGAGTCGTTACTTATGCTGTTTCCTAAAATAATGATATTTGAAAGGTTTTAAACTTGGCTTGGAGCTGATAGAAGTATCTAATTCCTCATTTAATAATTCGCAAATTTGACTTCCTTAATAAATGTGTTGTTTTCATGATTGTTTTTTGCGTTCGAAGATAATGTATATATAATATCACGGTAACAGCACAACCTAAGTCTATACCTACTGCACGCCACTGGTGATCATATGCAACGTCATCTGTAAAATAAAAACTATACCATTAAATGTTACATACTTGCGTGATAAGTATTTCCCAAGTTGTATTAGAAGATTATTGGTAGTCCAATCATAAACTCTTCATGTGCCAATTACAATCTGTATTACACGAATAATACACTTTATGGTACAGTGTAAACAACTATTCACGGAGACAAACGGCAGATAATAGAGGCCTCGCTTCGCGCGCGTCATTTTTTTAAGCTCACGCCCACATACGCCTCACACCGGCGGTGCTGTCGCACTGACACACAATCTCAAGTTCATCACATTAAAGAAGATTAATCGATACACTATTAAGTAGCACACACAAATTATGAAAATTTCGCTTTAAGACGACATCTATTTTCAGCAAAATAGGGCTACGTGTCACACAAGCTAGGAAACAATCGAATTTAACATCAGACATCAGAGTTTTGGAGACATTAATTGGTTGCCCAAATCGAACGATTTAAATTATTTGGACTTTTTTTGGGTTATGTGAAAGATAAGGTCTACGCTGATATTCAAGAAACGATCCAAACACTTAAGGTCAATATCCGAGCTGCTATTGGTGAAAATGTAAAAAAATAATTAAAATTAATATCCGAGCTGCCATTGGTTCAGTTTGGATCACCCGTTGTTTGAGTTTATTGCGGGCTATTCTAAACCATAATAATTTATTACACACACAACATCCCAGAAAAGTTTGTCTGTGTGTTGCGAAAGGAAACTGATATATGGTATTAGAGTGAAGTGAAAATTTCCTTGGAAATATATGAAATAATGACTTTTTTGCTTCAAAGGTACATTTAAAAAATTATAAACATCTTTTATGCCCATCTTATAATATGTATAATATCCGTGTGTCAATTTTTTATGACATATATGAAGCAGGTGGATATGTGACCTTTTTGTTCCGAAGGTACATTTTTCAAATTGAAAACAAATAATCGTAGATAGTTTTTTTTCCAGAAACCGTTCTGTATGTCTTTCGTTCCCGTCTTAAGACGGGTTTTAAACACTGCTGTCATATTATATCTCAGAACTTTTAGATGAAATTGAAAATTTATTATAGATGGATATGTTTGATCCAAAAAGAACATTAAGACTATTTCTACTATGAGAAATGTGAAAATTACAGAACTGACACGCTGCTGTACTAAAGTTATATTTAAATTATACGATATGTACGTATTCAACGCTAGTTTTTGAAACAAACCGACAAATATTTAACAATGACAATAGAAAGTTTAAATGATCGGCAAAACACCATACCAGGACACTGGACTGTCAACTGGCACAATTCCTGGACAAATTTGTCAACCGGTTGACACGCGATGTCAATCGTCGTAAAATAAACGAGAGGGCGGGAAGGAAAAAAGGCCACAAATGAAAAACAACCCCGAGCTCGTCCGAGGGACGCGCCCAGATTATACACGCGAATCAGTGTCGGAAAATGAAATAAGATAGAATGAAATAATCTAGCAAATGAAAAACACCAATTGACAAGGCACAAAGGTGCATACGAATGGTGCGATACTCACTTATAAAACAATGTTTGCAGTTCTGGAAAATTGAAGATGTGTGCAATATTATAATAATTCCATTAAATATGAGTCAAGTTCAGTCAATGATGACTCGCATCACAAACAAATAACAATTCGAAAAACTCGTCACAAGAGTGTCACTTCACGGGAGAGCGCGAATCGGAAATAAAACGCGGGATATAGGAAAATTGAACACAACATCTCCGCTGTAGGGATTTTACTTCGGTTATAAAATGATTATTTGGTGAACCGGATAGCGATCGCGAGAACGACCTGAACAGGTACCGTTTCAGGCGAAGTTCAGCGTGAAAATAGGCGCGCGGGCGACGTGCCGCCCCGAACGTGGAAGGTTCGCGACTGGCCGGTGTTTGTTGTGGTTCGTCCCGCGGACTGGGGTACGTCCAGGGGTTGCGGACCTTTAACATTGTGGGTTGCTTTAGTGCACGACTATACGTTCGCAATTGAGTCCCTCATTTTTACGGTCCAAGTTAATTTTTTTACATTTTTTGTGTACATACAATATTTAAGAAACTAATTATTTATTTTTTATTTATTATCTTTGTTTTATTAACCACTGAATTGAGTTTAAATACATCTAAAATTTTCGAAAAATACTATTTTCTTCTTTAGGATGTCATAACTAACTAAAAATATATATCATTGTTTCTTCACCAGAAACTATTTTTAAAATTTTTAAAAAAACAACAATTATTTAAAAAATAAATTTAGTACCTAACACAAATTGTTGCTTAATACAAATTTAGTCGAATAATTTTTAGAAAAAAAATTTAGAATAGAACTCGTAGTTAAATTTAGTTGGTTGTTTATAATTTCTTGATTAGTTTTAAATGCTTTATTTATCTCTACTAAATTTCTAAATTTCTAAATTTCATTAATTTATTTAACAACAAAATACAATTTACATTAGAAATGGAAAATAATTCTACTCTAAATTTTTTGGATCTAACATTGATTAAAAATAATAATAAAATTGAATTTAAAATTTTTAGAAAACCAACTTTTACAGATTTAATAAAACAAAGATAATAAATGAAAAATTCGAATTTTAACCACAAAGTTGGTAATTTTAAAAGAATTATTTATTTATTTAATTCTTAACATACAGAAGCGTAATATAAGCAAGATTAAAGTATTTTCTTTTACTAAAACTTATCTTTTACATATTTGGTCAGTTTCATTTTAAATCTATTCAATTTCTCATTCTTTCTTATATTTTCTGGCATTTCGTTAAAAAATTTCATAGCACTATACATCATCGATTTCTGAGATTTGGCCTTCTTCCTGGATTATACAATGAAAGAATTAGACTACGAGGTAATAAAAAAATAAAGTCATCAAATATTCTTAGAAATAATTATAAACACTTGAATCACAGGATCGTCTTAGAGAGACGACATTATTATTATTAACCGTTAAAATATTACAAAAATACAAGAATGAAAAATTAAAATGACTGAAAGAGTTGACTTTATATTGTGCAGGTTGATATACAAGGCGACACACAATATCAAGAGCTTTGTATCCCAGACAATCTGAATAGTAGACGTCTCTACTTCAGCCGCAGGAAGCGCTGTAAAACCGATCAGCCATTGTCTGAAACGAAAGTTTAGTGAACGGGCTTTTGCGATGGCAGGCCCAAAAGAGTGGAACTCTTTCCTATCCATCAGAAGAAACAGTGCATCAGAAACTAAAAACGCACGTTTTCAAAAAATCATTTCCATGAGTTAAAATAACAATTTTTGATTTTAAATACAAAGATAATGTAGGACGATAAAGAGTCAACTACTACTTTCATCTGACAATTCTTTTATTTTTGTTATCAAATAAAAATTTAATTTTTAATTACATTAATAACTTCTGCATTTTGGCTTGATCATTTGGTGAGTGTATATTTGTTCGGTATATTTTTATTTTTGAAATCTTTCCCTTAGTAACAATTCTGAAATGCGCATTGTGTCAAACATGTGTTCTGTCGATTTTCGATGGGATCTATTATGGACTTCTATTCTTGCATTCTCCACAGATCCTCCTCATTTACAGTACTATTTTCTTTCCTTTCCTTTCTTAAAGGGATAACAATTATGTTTTGAGTTTCCAATTAGGCTGATCTTTACTATGAATTTATTTATTTAGACTTTTTTGACTTACATATTTTTATTATAACAGAGGTGAATATGTCACGTGTTTAATTTTCAGTTAGTACGCGATGCCGCGATTAAGTAATTATGATGAGGACTATCAATATAGCGTTAAAAAATTATGCTAATTTATAACGGGGTCAACGGGGGTAGTTGTCACCCTATAATAGTCGATTGTCCTTAATAAACTGAACTGATTAATATCGATATCTAAGGCGTACGCCCAATACCAATACAGAGGGGGAGATCACTCATTAAATTAATATCTCAGATAAATTAATTTAAATTAATGGATCCTAATGGAGAGAGTGAGGTCTGGAATCTAGGATGTCGAAATGAATTACGTCAGGAGAGCAGGAGGAGTAACATTATTGGATCGAATAACAATTACCGAGATAAAGGAGAACCTGAGCATGGAGCCTTTATTTCTACATACAGAAAGAACGCAATTACGGTGGCTTGGAAGCATCTTGCGAATGACTACCAAGATGTTGGTAATCATTTTCAACTTCGGAAGGGATAAACAGCCAAAAAGATTTTAAAGGACAGCTGGAGGGGGGACAGCTGGCTTCTAAACCCCTCCATTCCCGGGACTGGTTTAGAAGACAGGGCTTCCATGTCGATCCCACCCATCAAAGCTAATCAAAATACGTGACTTTAATTCAACAACATATTCAAGTTCATGCAGAACGAAAAAAAGAGAAGAAATTCAATGTGGTTATTAGCAATTTTCGGAACATTTAAAAAATTTAGACCCTCCGGTGTCCCTTAAGTGCTGTCTTTATTCATAAAAAACATATAACATTAATCCATAGAACACAGTTCTATATCTTTGCATATTGGGTGTTGGCAGAAAGGAAACTGAGCAAAGATTCGTGGAAATGATCACATCAACACAACATCATTTTTTTATATTCATTTTTATGTTTTGCATAGTGTTTCAATCATGGTATACCAAAAGGATTTAATTTTTTTATTATGTTATTATAATTCTTTTTAAGCCTGTTTTCTTTATTCCTAATATTTTTGGTTTAGATAAAAAAATAAATTAATATTAATAATGGTTTTCATATTTGTATGATAGACAACGGATGAACCTGTCTTCTTTAGTACAGACTTCGGTCTGGTTAAGGAGACAGCGAACATCTCTTACATTATGAAGCCTTTTCACCTTTTTTGTATAATATGTAACGTATATTAAAAACATGAACAGAATAAATAAAGATATAAATGAAGAATTTATGGAAAATTAAGGTGCAGTTCAAGGCAGACACTCAGGATACATTCATCAAAAAACACTCCCAAAAGAGGGACAGTGGACGAGATACAAAATGGATTGAGTCACACTTACACGGACAGACTAACGGAGTTGCAAAACAAGAGGTATGGAGAGTGAGAGGTAGGCGCGTAGGTGGAGATCCCATTAGCTACCTACCTAAGGAGCTCCAACGTGTCACCCATACCCGAATAAATCCCTTATATAAAACAAGATTCGTCCCATTAGTAATTAGGTCTGCATTCCTGGACGGGCGGTGTCTAAATCCAGTTAAACAATCAATCATACGTTCACGTGCATCTCTAAGTATCAAAAGCAAAAAAGATTGTATGAAGACAGATTGGGCAACTAGTATCGACTAGTCTTTGCCTCTCCATAAGGGAATGAAGACGGTGATGATATCAATTAATATATCATCTTAAAATAATTGAATTCTTAGAGCGTACTGGAACCGATGGTTGCAGAACCCTCGAAGGGACGGGGCGAAGGATGGGTGATGATCGATACATCACAATAGACTGACGCGATATGGCCCATTTACAAGTGGGCCTTATTCATTTAGGTAATGTTCAACCGCCTAAATGCCAAACACCAAAATGGTCAAAGGAAATTTTACAGGCGGAAGCGTCCTCCTTTATAGGATAGGCTTCATATAAATCCCTTTTGTTTGTAGTACCACATCTCAAAACATAAATTTAAAATAAATTAATATTGTTGCGTACAAGCATAGACGACGCAAGAATGTAAGGACAGGAAGTATATTGGCGCTTGCCAAAATCCGGATTCTGCTGGCATCTCCGAAGATGTGGACTGTATATTTTAATCACTATTTCGTCAAAAGTCGACACAGTATAGACGCGTTGTCTCAAATTAGTATATTATTGTAATTCTTTCCGTACATGAATAACCGCATTGGTTCAAGGTCGCCAATCGACAGTCGGCGGCGAGGCCGGGAAGGGAGGGGCGGGGAAGGGAAGGCACAGTGCATTATTTAAGTAAAATTAAAGAGCGTTTATTAGAAGATGTATGAAAGAGAATTAAGCAAGAGTGTGGCGAATGAGGAGGTGCGATGTACAATAGTATATTTGAGAAATATATTTTTTTTTTCATTTACAACCGTTTACCCTGGACCATAATAATTGATACTCGCATCACCATGTGGCGTTCACGTATTTGAAAATCCATTTCGAAATATTTTTGTTTTCGGTACCTAAGAATGTCAACTGTTTATATTTATCTTGATGAGCTGAAGAGATCACTCTCAAAATATTTAGTACATGCCGGAGACCAGTTATAACACACATTACGACACGGCGCGTGCATGGAGCGAATCGAAATACATATACATATGTTCTCAACTTTCGAACATCTATGAATCGCGTTAACACACTGATACCAGTAACAATGGATTCTATCATTCGTTTCGTATCCACAAAGTTTGAAAGTATTCGACATTCAGTTCTGCCTGTCAAGGTCTTCGAATTCAGTATACGCATTCGTTAACAGCATCCAACGTACAAAAAACGACTTTAATGCTTACGGGTATAATGCAAAAAATAGCATACATTACGAAGCGAGCGAATTGTTTTAAGGATTTTGTTTGTGATTTTTGCATTTTTGATATTTTTAGCCGAATTATTGAAATATTAAATATCCTTTGATTATATGTTATATTTGTATATTTAATAGTATGTTGGTATAAGATTGCTATCCAGCATTCCTTCTACAAAATGTCACCGACCGCCACTGCTATCAAATCAATTTATTAAGATACCAATTTAAGATGGAACGTATTTTTTAATAAATAGAAAGTAGAAAAATTAATTCTAGATGGTGCACCACATATAAAATAATTAATAAATAAAACATATTGTAGTTCTTGTTGTATAAATTCAAGATACATATACAACGTAAAATAAATCTAGAAATGTTAAAATTTATACTATAAAAAGACTTACCTTTTATCATCACAATAGAATTTTAAGTAATCTAGGATAGGAAGAATAGCACTCTGAATCAGGAAACAAAATAGCTCACCTGAAAATAAAGAAAAATACAAAACTTTAATAATGTCGATACAGTATAAATATGAATAATATATGGTACGTTTTTGTTAGAAAATAGAGAGAGGTATGGTACGGCTCTTGAACATAAATTTGAAAGAAAAGGAAGTCTCAAAAACCAGATAATAATTTTTTTTTTTAAATTTCAAGAAATACAAAAAAATGGTTATTTATTAATAACATTTATAAATTCAAATGTTGTTCGGAACATTAAACTGGACGAGAGTCGGTAGCAGACACGGTGAAGGATACACATATTAATGAGTTGCTTCAAGTTTTGTTATGTTCTTCTTCTAGTGCCTATTCAACTAGTGAAGGTTGCCTTTCCATGTTATCCTGTAGTTGGTTTACTGAACACCAACACATTATTCCTAAACTTCTCTTTTCAATTTTAACTAATTAACTTACCATCACAGATTGTGTGTCAGGACAGAGCGCCACACTCCTTTGTCCTGACACACAATTCTCGCCTCATCCACATTTATACATCTTCTCATACAATCTCGCCGACTGTTGAGGCTTCTAGCAGAACCATCCTCTATATTATCTGGCTTACCTGGTCGTCCCAAGTTTTCTGCGGACGTTCTCTATTTCTGGTGCCATCTGCACTTGCGTCATATATCTTTCTTACCATTCTCTCCTCATTCATCCGTTCCATATGACCAAATCACCTAAGTGATCCTTTCTTAATTTTACTCTGATAATAGTTGATTGGGACATTTATTTATTTATGTAAATATATATTTATTCTTGAACGAAAATAATGCACTGTGCTTTCCCTCCCCCCTTTCCATTCCTTGGAACGAGTGCGGTATACGTTTACCTAAACGATTACAATATTACTAATTTGAGACTTCGCGTCTATACAGTGTCGGAACTCGTCGACATTTAAAGAAACCTAAGACGAAATAGTGATAATTAAAAACATACAGTCCATATTTGGAGGTGCCAGCAGAATCGGATTGTGGTGAGTGCCAAACTCCTTCCGTATCCTGAATTCTTCCGGCATCTATACTTATTCGCAACAATAATCCTTTCTAGCAACTTGTAGATATCACGTCTCATGTTATGTTGTCTAGATAATTGAATATTTCCTTTTTGGAATTTGTCAGAAACTGAACTCCAAGACAATGTGTATATCACTAATGAAATTGGCAAAAGAAAACCGAAACTAAACTGAATGCAGTCGCATGTGTCACAGTGACCAATTAATAAATGTAGATTTGTTTGTAACGTAATCGATAGAATTAATAAATTGTCACTGAGACGGTTTGGGTACGTGGAGCGTATGAGTGAGGAGAGGATGGTAAAGAAAATAAACGAGCCGAGTGTGGAACACACGGTGTCTGCAGAAGTCCCGACAAGATAAGTTACACGAGATATTGGAGCACGCTCCCGTTAGAAGATTTATAAAGTCGAAAGTGAACGAGGTGATAGTTTAGCGAATAATCCTCTCTGCCTGTCCTTGAGGCGAAACGGGATGGTAAGTTAGTCTCCAGCTTGTCCGGATATTGTCAAGGTAAGTTGCTTAATATTTTCTGGAACGTGTTTCTACCGATCCTGGCTAATATTTCGGGTTCAGCATTAGCTAGCACGCTCGGACTGCTCACCGTAACGCTATCCCCAGAAATTTTAGGCATTTTTTGCGCTTTTACCAGATTTTCTTTATTTATGTATTTTTTCCAGGTATGCGTCATTTAACTTCAATTATTTCTCATATTCGTCATAATACGGGAATGATAAAAATAACATTATTATTATTCGATCCTGCGATACCATTACCTTCTAACTACTAGTAAGCCGGAAATAATTTCATAAGGAACCCGAACGGAAAATATTTCAACGCGCGGACATCATGAAAACCACCATGATTTGCACCCACATACAAATTGTACTCTATCTGATTATTATGTTGGTTATTTTTCTTACGATAGTTTAGTTTCTGTAAATTTAAGAAGAGGACTGTGAAAGACGCAAAGAAGACTTCACGATCCAGGAAAAGACCTGCTACAGTTTCTTTTTTCTACTTTTTTATTCAAAACGCATTCATCCCTCACCCTCTGTCTTTCACGAACCCCGATCCTGTGTGGCTCTCCTCACATCGCCAGTCCAGCAAATCTACCTATCCCGCCCAGCCATGGATTTTCCCTTACAACATTGATCAGTCAGTCTGGTTACGTGTCCGGCACAACCCACTTTATCATGGCGACAGTTCGCACGATGTCGGCAACCTTAAATATTTTCTCATCCACTTGTTTTTCTACCTCTTAAGAAGACGCCCAGAATTGCCATTTACGAAGAAGAAGAAGCAGCAGAAAAAATTACTTGCTTAAACAATACACCATCACTGTCTCCGCAGACACATTACCAATTAAGAATTTTAATAGAACTCATAATAAATTTAGAATTTTATGACGAAAAAATAAGAGGATGAGAAATTTCGCCCACAACAAATACATAAGTTGCAGAATTTAGCCTTCCCGTGGGACTCGGCGCGGTTAGGGCGCCGACGAGAGAGGATATTTTATTGCGTTAGTTTCGGAAAAAAGTTTATTTTTTATGTTAGTTTTAAAGCCAATTTCGTGATATATTCAATATATCAAGAGAAAAATTTATTTCGACTGAACAACACTTTTTGAAGCATTTGATGATGCTCAGCTTATGTAGGCTGTGCGGTAATTAATGTTCTTAATTATATATATCTGGCATTTTACCTGTCCTCGATCGTGATTCTGGGGTATGGCGATAGAGAAATAATTATTAGAAGATGTGGTGAAATTTCACCTATAACCAGAATTTTTAAAGCCATAAAAAGAGCTTAATCTCGCAGAGAAAAGCATAAAAAAAGGTGTTACAGAAAATGTTACTTACTAGGTACACGATATAGATGCATACTAAAAATTTGAGTCGAAAATGCAATGAAATGAAAAATCTACACGTGCCTAAGCTCTGTCACGTTAGCGATATTATTTATATATTATTTTGATCAATTGAAAGATTATTTTTTTTAGCGGCCAGATTATTTTTTGTTAGATGATTTAAGGCCTGTCAAAGGTATCCTTATAATAATATTACGATTCTCCGTCCATATCTATGACTTTCTGGATGTGGGGGCTTCGGCAGTGTCATTATAGCTGTATAGTGCTTGATTAAACGGCAAGGTCTGTGAGACGCGAGCATGGTAAAAACAAACGTGTTTTTAATATATCTTGGTTGAGATTACTTAAATGTTTTTTTTTTTTATGAATTAAATAACAGTACGGTAATATATATTATATTTGAAATGAAAACATATTTGAGGGAAAACGTATATTCTGATTTCGTATATCTGTCATTGTTTATTTTGTCTATGTTAAGGGAGAAACCTTACCATAGAAATTGTCTATCCACGATTCTTATATGTCATTTTTGTTCGTTTTGACAACTTACAAAGATGGAATAATTTTAATTACATCGATATTTTATTTTAGGAAAGCTCTATCATTGATTTGTAGATTCTATTGAGAACCTGATCGTGCAGCGGTCACCAATGGCCACGTAGCGGTCACAATTGCCGCCCGCAGGGTCTAGCAGTAAGCAATCGGCGATACCCGATCTGTAAATTTCGCAAATATTTATTTCAATGTACGTAGGCCTAAATTCTAACATGATTATGTAAAAATCTCATACAATATCAAGATGTGATTTAGAACGGTCAAAAAGTGTTGGAATGAATAGAGAACAAACAGATATACATATTTTAGATTGAAGTGATCTACTTAAAAATTTCAGCTGAATTGCATAAATTAGGCTCGCCCAGCGAATACCGGGGGCGTGCACTCTGATACATTCAAGAAAACTCTAATACATTCAAGAAAACGGTATAATTAGAATTGCTTTGAAATTAATCAAAATTATTATTTATCTGAATCAGCTATCTCAATTACAATCGTTTTGTTAATATTTTAGCATTCCGTATAAATTACAACTTGAAAACGTTGTGAAGTAATTTATGACTGTATTCAAAATACTCTACATACAAATATTGAGATTAGTTGCGTCAGAACAAAAATCCCCTATTCGGCATGTCAAACGGCAATGGTTAATTCATTTAATATATCTAAAAACTGTCAACGCTCTTGAGTGCCGTGGCGCCAAAAAGAGAAAATCGTCTTATCTCGCGATTTGATTCGAGGTGAGAGAGATACTAACGACTTGCTTGTTTTTAAAATGGCCGTCTTTATTGTGAGAAATTATCATAAATTTAGAATGATATTGTCCAGTGGGCGCGGGCGTCGGACAGCAGACAGACAATGGCGACAGAAGCAATCGAGGTTGATGAATTTGACAGTTATTGATTGTTTCTGATGAAACGCATCGATGAACGTCGTTGTTAAGAGACTGTTAACTATATCACGTCTCTATTAACAAATGTCAATGGTAATTCGAAGAATGGATGATGGAAATGGGCTGTACATAGCGGTGGACTGCCAATACGTTAACGAGTGGCTCGCTTAATCTCAGAACTATTCGCGGTGTTCCGGGGACGGACCGGATTTTTTTTTAGGGACTATTGTACGCAATAATTATTAAATAAATCGAATATTACTTAATATAACTCGTCCCGTCCCTACACGGCTTCATCGCCGACGAGTCGATTGGCGACCTTGAACCGATACGGTTATACGTGTACGGTACAGTTTACAATATTATACAATCTCGAGTAAAATATACAGTCCACATCTTTGGAGATGTCAGCAGAATCCGGTTTGTGGTGAGTGTCTATTCCTTCCTGTTCTGAGATTTTTCTGATATCTATGCTTGTACGCAATACTTACCATAGATTGTAAGACTGAATAGTTCCAAGATTGACGCAGATATAGGCACTATTCTTTTCGTGACAATTACACGTTTCAGAATAGAACACTGAATTGAAACTAAAGTTTTCCTTAGTAAATGGTGGTAAAAAGTTGTAAATATTGGGGACACTGTCCTCAAAACTGTGCACAATAAATTTAAGGGGAAAAAATGTGCACTTGTGAAGTTTGAAGGATAATCGTTTAAAGCATCGTTCACGAAAATGTTGCGTTGAACATCTAACAATATTTGGAAGCAATATACATAAAACATCGTCGTTTTTAAACATTGTTAGACTATAGGTCTCTTTTATTATGCACCCGAAATAATTTTATTTTACGAGAAATTTGAAAAGGCAACAAAGTTTTATGTGTTATTTATACATTTAAACCATTTACGAAAATTGATTTGATCTGAGAATACTGTTTTTCTTAATTTAACAAGAGGCTCGTGCGAGCCACGAGTCTCCAGCCCCCAGTCCCTAGCCCACCCCTAGCTATACATAGGTGGAATAAGAATAGAGGAAATTGTATAACTGCGATTCAAATTAGATGAAAACTGGGACTCTATTGAAATTCATTGTCATATTGAGCAAGAGTCAAATTCAATGTCGTATTGACTAAGTCTACCGTGTCAGTTGATTAAATTTGACTAAATTTTGGATGAACTGCTCTATCTCACGGGTTGAAACACGGAACCTGAAAATGAAACAAAGGAAAATGCACGACGCCTTCGAGGTGGGGTGTTGGCGTCACCATTTTTCAGGAACTCCACGCCAAAGAAAAGCTTTCCACAACACGTATGAAAAAAAAAAATTATACTTTGGGCATGTTACTAGAAGAGATGGAGAAATTGGTGATCACGAGGGATGTACAAGAGGGGAGGGCGAGAAGTTCATCTGCAATGAGATGGAGAGATCGTTGAACCAAACGAGGTCCAAGATCGCGAAGAGTGGAGACAAGCAGTTTGCAGAATAGAGGACCGCGATGCTCTGTCAACGACCGGGATTGAGCAAGATTGAGTCGCATTCTTCAGCACGAAGAAAGTATTGTGCAAGTATGACGTAAATTTAAATTTGCGAATGGGAATGGTACGATGATACGCGTTCCCTGTATGGATGTTAATAGAATCACTGAAACAATATTGAGATGAACAGACTGGAACTGCAAAAAAATAACGAAAGTAAACAACATGTGGTGTTTGTAGTGTAGTTGATAGAGGCTTGGTCATGTGGAAAATATGAGCGATAAGAAGATGTCAAGGAAAATGTAAGTGGCGAGTATTTAAGGCGAAAAGAATGAATGATAGTTATCTGAAAGTGGACAAGGCAAGAGTGGTGTGCCAGAAGAGAAACAGCGTAATGGCAAGTTAATTAGTTAGTCTATACACAGTGTTCCATATTTGCAAAACTTTAGCGCGTTTGTAATATCATGTGCGAAAATTATTGTTGTCACATGCTCGCGTTCAATTTTTTTATCCATGACCTGTCCTAATGCTTGTGTGAAATGTGACCTTGACGCCAGCAAAATTCAATTTGAGCGAAATTGTGTTCGATCTTGAGATACCAAACGCGGCGTGGACCCTTTCAGCTCCAGTGCACCAGCACTGTGTTGCTTGTGATCCTGTGATTTGTGTGCACAGTGATATTGTTTGTTTGTGCCGTGGATGAACACCTGACATCGCCGTCTTCAGTCGGAAGCGGAGATCAGCACATCCACGTACCAATATTCAAGGTAAATCGAGCAGTCCTTCCGAATCCTGGTTCTCGAAATCACTGGTCCTTCGATTAAAACCCCTATCCCCTCACCGACCTCCCTCTGTACCGCGTTTCCCTATTCCCTCCGACATCTTGCGGTGATTCTGATTTACGACCGGCATTGTCGTAATTCATCCCGCGGTACGTGTGACCCGGAGATTGCACAATTCTTAGAGCTTTAAAATAGTCAGTTTGGTCTTGACACCTAACTTTATCACCGCTGGGTTTATAATCATCGGGCCTGTTAGTAGTCTGGATTCAGTCCATTTCAGCTTCCTGTATTTCGTTGCTAAAATATTTCTCTTCGAGGTATTTAAACTTGTATTGAACAGGATTTAAAATCGAATTACCACGCGATCTTCGCCAAGAATGTTTGGTAACAACAGAATGGTGATTGTAAAATGAGCCAGGAACCGAAATGCAAATTAATTTATGAATAAACTATTGTGATTAGGTGATTTGATAGACATGTAAGAACAATGAGGGCGGACCCACCGCTTAACCAAGACCGACGCAAAGCTCAAGGTTCCTATCTCGGTCCTACTGATTCGCCGGCTGGTTGGCACTTTTAATACTACTGGGCAGCAGTTCTATAGCGCACATTGACAGCTACCAAATTTATGCCCTCATTGTCCCCGATTGAATTACTTATACGAATATTTACAATATATAACATAAAGATACTATAAAATAATAAAATTAACAAGGCCGGGGAGCAGAGATAAAGTAAAGAGGTACTCCTTTCCGGGAAACGAGACGGCACAAAAGAAAAACATATAAGAGACTCACCCTCCACGCACTACTGCCGGCAGATTTAACCCACAAGAGTAGTACATCGGAGATCGTATTTGGGCAGAAGATAGAAAATAAATTTAACAAAATAAAAAATCTACTCCCTCCAAACCCTCTAGCATATCCTGCCTTGCATCCTTGCATGATGTACTCCGGCGTTTGCCTCAACCGGCTACAGGTACACCATGGGTCCGGGGCAAGCCCTAAACCGTCTAGTTTGTTGCGGAATTCACCGTGACCCAAGACTAGTTGCACCGAGAAATGGTCAAACGCCTTGGATAGATACGTAGCCAAATTATTATAACAGTCTAAAATTCACGGACGATGTATTCTCTAGCAACGCGATATCAATAGCGAACGCATGGTGAGGTGGCGCCAGAGCAAATTAATTAAAGAATGGGACAGGCGCCCGTATACGAGATAATGAAAAACCGGTGACAAAGGTGACGGTGACACTGTCTACGACGGACGCCGTTCTGACGTCTGTTTAAATATCTCATGGGAACGTTGGAAATAATAGCGATGATAATGTTGGAATGTTGGTAAAATATCATGATCATGAGCTCATGAATGATAAATTAAACAAATAATAGACATCTTATAAATACGAAGCTATTTATATTATATTTAATGGGAAAATATGGAAGTATGGGTAATTACAGGGCTTTTGGCCTTGTATTCGGCTGGCTTTAGTGATCACTTTATACAAATATAACGTTCATCAATATCACCCATTAATCAATCTCCATATCTATCAAATTTTTGGTAGTATGGACTAAATTTGATATTAATTTCCCTGAAACAGCATATATAACACAATGATAATCTAATTATTTAAAGCAATATTCTTTATCTGAAAAAATATTTTTAACACGTTATACTAGAATACGCCTCAAAAATCAATATTTTTCAATTTTATATATTTTCTTATTTTGACTTATATTGAGTAATAAAGAGTTTTTCATTAAGGGCGCTCAAACTTTTTTTAAAATAAAACAAAAACGAATGAATATATCTAAAAAAAATTATTATATTTTGAAGTACATTTAGTGGCAATTATGTATGAAATTCAATTTCCCTCGCATGACCACCGCAGGCACGTTTGCAGAAGTCCAATCGTTGAATCCAATTTTCCACCACTTTTTCACATAATTCGGCCCGAATCGCACCAATTTCGCGTTCAATATTTTCTCTTAGCTCTTGTAACGTCGCCGGCTTGTTGGTATAGACCAAAGATTTAACATAGCCTCAAAGAAAATAGTCCAATGGTGTTAAATCGCATGATCTAGGCGGCCATTGAACTGGTCCATTTCGCGAAATAACACGCTCACCAAATTTGGTTTTCAATAAGTCAATTGTTGCGTGTGCCGTGTGACTGGTAGCGCCGTCTTGTTGAAACCACATATTGGCCAAGTCCATACCTTGCAATTGAGGCCAAAAATAATCAGTTATCATGGAGCGATAACGATTACCATTCACAGTAACATGACGATTAGCATCATCAACAAAAAAATATGGTCCAATGACACCTCCGGTATGTAATCCACACCAAACAGTGATGCAATTGTGTTTCGTGAAGCACGTGTGGATTGGTGCCTGCCCAATAACGCATATTTTGCTTGTTTACATATCCATTGAGCCAAAAATGAGCTTCGTCGCTAAAGATGATTTTTCGATGGAATTCAGCATCATTTTCAAATTGTTGTGCAGCCCAATTGAGGAATTGGCGACGCTTCAAATGGTCAAGCGGCTTTAGTTCTTGTGTCAACTGGATCTTGTATGGATTTAGGCCAAGATCTTTTCGCAAAATTTGCCACAATGACGTCACAGAAATGCCCAATTGTTGAGAGCGTCGTGTTAGAGACTCATTTGGGTCATCAAGAACAGATGCTCTAGCGGCGGCAATATTTTCCTCACTTCGTGCATTTCTTTGTCTCACTGGCACTAGAACATTGTGTAGCGAAAATGTGCTTTCAAATTTTTGCACCAAACGTTGAATTGTTGATGTGGCAGGCAAGTGATGACGACGATAAAATGGTCGTAATGCTCTTAAAGTTGCGGTGAGCGAACGCGAATTTTGGTAGTAGATTTGAATAATTTGCAAGCGTTGCTCCGGTGTGTACTGCTCCATGATGATTTGCCAACTAAGTATGAGTGTTAACCTCAAAAAAAATTGAAGAAATATGGCGTAGTTTCTTGTCCCTGTTGAAATAAAGTTTGAGCGTCCCTATTGAAAAACCCTTTATATGAATATGTCCAAGATTATGGTCGAAAGCCCTGTAATTACCCATATTTTCCCATTTAATATAATATAAATAGCTTCGTCTCTATGATATATCTATTGTTTGTTTTAATAACAGTGCTTTTGTAGGTGAAAATCTAGTAATTGTGCGTTCTTGGTCATATTCAAATATTGCTAATGATTGATTGTTTGAATAATATTGTAATTGTCCAAAAGTGAAATAAAAGCAGGTTCACTGCGGTCGGCAGTGTCCTTAGAAATGATATATGTCTGTGTTTCATTTCTTCTGACCTCATCATCATCATCGCCAGTTGAGAGAAGCTGAGATCGGCGAACAAAATTTGTCGATTTACTTAAGCTACGATCTACGTCCAATTTCCATGCAAACAAATTGCCACGAGTACAATATCCATTTCAGACGATCCATTCGAGGTGAAACAGCTGTCACTCGACAGCACGCGCACGTACTCAAAAAATTGTGATATTATAATATCCGGCCGAAACAAAATCCATTATTATTATTTAACGAGAGCGCGGAGCGGTCACCCTCCCGCCCCCCTCCCTCTCATGCTGTCGGCCTGATTTATCGCCGACTCTCGACTATTCAAAACTCCCCGAGATGTCAAAACCAGAGAAGAGAAAGTGCCCCGGGGTTATGGGTTTAGTTAAACCCGCTTGAACCCCGGTCCGAAAATAAACTTCAACAAAATTAATTTGACAAAAATCGGACCACTTACTGTCACGTCAGTTCCTCCAAGCCGGACGATTCATGAAAAGGGAATGCCAGCAATGAAAAGGATGTACTGAGGTCTTATGAATGCTGGCTTGTTACAAAGTTCAACAGGGTAGCTATTATTAAAATAAAAAATATTTTTAATGAATTAACAAATTGAACTTTGTGGTTAATTATATATATTTTTTTTTATTGATTGAATTCGAAACGTAAATCCTGCACCGACAGGATCCAAATGAACTAATTAGAATAGCGCGATCTCTGTGGAATGGAAATACGCCAATTCCGGTCGTTAATCGGAATCACCGCAGGGTGGGGAAAGGAAGTATGGAAACCTTTCGGTGAGGGGATAGAGGTTTCAGTCGAAGGACAGTGATCTCGGGAACCGGGATTCGAAAGGACTGCTCGCCTTACCTAGTATATGACGCCTCCGTTATCCTGTCAGTCGCTACCGAAGGCACACACAAATGGCACGTGGATGAGCAGATCTCCGCTTCCAATTGAAGATACGGCGATATCACAATTTCACCCACGGCACGAACAAACAATATGTGATCAAAACACAATTCCACACCGCGAATGCTATCGCGATGTCGAGATCGAACTAATATCTGTCAAGTTGACGTCTGCTGACGTCAAGGGCACAATTCACAGTGACAAGACGCATTAGAAAATCTAAGGATATTAATTTGGACGGGGAAATGTGTCAATAGTATGAAAAGACGGGCTAAAAAGGTGTTTACGAAGTCGAAACAGAAACCGTTTAACTTTATTTATAATAACCACTTAATGAGTAATTTTTAAAACACCAACCAGTTTCGGAAAATAATTATAAAATAAAATGAAAAAGGCAATGATATTTTCCGAAACCGGTTGGTGTTTAAAAAATACTCATTAAGTGGTTATTATAAACAAAGTAAAATAATCTATAAAAAAAATAAAAACACTGCCTACCATCATCGTCAGCAGGGAACCAACATTTGGTGTTTATACGATGTGTCGCGTCGACTACTTCTAGCGCCTAGTGAGCGGCCGTGGAACGATGTTGAACGTCAGGGAGCTGGTCTACAGTGCGCACTAATAAATAATAATAATATTGGATAATTTGTATAGCGCCATTTTCGTGAAAACTTTCACCTCGAGGGCGCTTTACACATCAACTGTTTACAGATTTACATTATCATTGTTTTTAAAATTAAAAATTATAATTTTGATTATTGATATACTTACTTACTTACCATCACGCCGTTTCCCCGTGGGGGTAGGCAGAGAGGATAGAGCGCCACACTCTTCTGTCCTGACACACAATTCTCGCCTCATCCACATTCATACATCTTGTCATACAAGCTTGCCAATTGTTGAGGCTTCTAACAGAACCATCCTCCATTATCTGGTTTACCTGGTCGTGCCAAGTCTTTCGCGGACGTCCTCTATTTCTGGTTCCATCAACACTTGCGTCATATATCTTTCTTACCATTCTCTCCTAATTCATCCTTTCCATATGACCAAACCACCTAAGGGATCCTTTCTTAATCTTACTCACTATACTAACATATCATTATTTGAAAAGGTGTATTTTTTAGTTTCTTATTATATAAAGTGCACGATTCTTTATGACGGAGGGCAAAGAGTTCCACGCTTTAGGGCCAGCCACCGCAAACGTCCGTTCACTAAATTTAGACTTCTGGCAACGGTTGGTCGGTTTTACGACCCTTCCTGTTGCTAAAATAGAGGCTGACCCGAGGGTTTGACGTCTACCATTCAAATTGTCTGGGGGTACAAAGCTCTTCAAGATACAGATGCGCCATGTTACGTGTCGCCTTGTACATCAACCGGTACAATTTAAATTCGCATCGCCCGTATTGAGTCAATAAGTTAGTGTGCAAAAATCATAAATTTTTATATATTTTATTAAAATAAAATATAACATCGAGAAGTTTGCTTATCGACCAGACCGGTGGTGTGAAATCTGGTCGTGCATTCTTTGTCAAAAAATTGCTCCATCCGTTTTCCAAGGCTGTCGGTGACCGGCGCCCGGTGATATTTCCAAATGAGACTATTGTGATTAGCGAATATTATCAAAAACTGGTTGGCATTACGGTGACAATTAAATCCTACGCACATTTTTTTGCGTGCTAAGTCAGTCCGCCAAGGCGAAATTTGCATAACAAACACGTCGCACAATGCGTTCGACTCCCGGCCGAGAACGTGGATGTGGCGACCGCCCACGCCCGGAGCCGAGGCTTATAGAGGTTCAATAATATAATATATTGGAACGTATAAATCTCGATAGTTTGTCACAGGCGAACGCGAATCTATGTCAAAATTAAAAAAGGATTAATGAAATTATTAAGGAGAACACATTCTTATTATGAAGTTGTAATTATTTAAAACATAGGTCTGTGATGTATTTGAGATTCTGTAAAAATAATGTAGATGGCTTTCTAATAATGGAACGATAGATGTATTCATTTGAAAAAGTGTAACATATAGGTTCGAAAATTTGTCGTCAAAAATACAGGCGCTGTAGCATAGTTAGTAATGCACCTTTCCCGGATTGGAAAACAGATCCAGTTTCGAATCCCGCTGGCGCAACAATAATAATTTTCGATAAAATTGATTTTATATGTATATATTTCTAATTAATATGTTCAATTTGTATTTAAAATATTAAACGTGTCTATAAATATCTATTTATTAATGAAATATCAATATTGCATTCGTATTCACAGAATTCAATGAGCCAAACTGGAATTAGACCATGGAAGGGAAAGTCATAATGAGAGTGAATGTATTAAGAGCTGACATTAGGGACAGATTCTTCTTCTTTCGAGAAATTTCCTAGTATTTTAAGAAATTATAAGGCAATAAAGTAATTTTCATTTCATTTCATTCATTCATTCATTTCATGGTGAAATGAAATTATGAAAATTAACTGAAAATTCCATGTCTAAAGTCCATCCCAGTAATCCCCAGCGGGTAACCCATACCCTAATAAATTACTAGAAAAGTCTGAGATTCATTTAACATTATATGATTGCCCACTCCTCACACGGTATAATATTTCGGGTACACAAGTCGTGGGCCCAAATAATACGTTCTACAGGCAAACGTAGGTTATGCAGAAATAAACTTTTCTGAGAAGCATTCGGAAGTGGACCGATCGGAGTCAAGTTGCCAAGGACATACATCAGTATGACCAAATGGCGGATGCTGTGTGTGGTCCTGCAACTATTTAGAAAGAAGCCTACGCTTGGACCACACACGGCACCAGAAGAAGAATCCACACATTTCCGGTTCATTTGTGTTTGAAAATGGTAACAATTAATTGTTGGAGTAGTTTCAATTGATGGAGTTTAACATAGATAAAATCAAATTATATCATATTAACATACTTGATAAAAACTAACATAAAGATACCGCCGAAAAGTTAAATAGGTTTAATATATTTTAGAGTATATTCGAAGTACAATTTGAAATGATAATTTTATTATGATTTAGATCCTGTTTACACAGGCTTCTAATAAATATAATAATTTTTATCTGTTGATCTACAATATTACTCTGACCTTTACATTGTTCAGTGTTTTAATTGCCATCGTCACTAATGGTACAAATATAATAATGCATAATTACACTAAATATATTCTACTACCCGTATATAATGACACATAAAACTGTAACTGTTGGAAAATCTAATAATTTATTATGTAATGAAATACGTTTTCTATTGAATAAATTTAAAATAAATAATTTTTCGTCGGCCACGGCCTGTGGGCGGCAAAGATGACAACATTTGAACATTTACGGTATTCATTTTAACAGATGTTTTACAGGTAAAATAGCTTCACTTTTCCAATCAATGCCTTCTAGAAACTTCAATCATTGATATCTTTGAGTCACACTCACTATCAGTGATTGAATATCTGGGAATATCGTGATTCGTGATTCATTTTTTATATTTTGTTGTGAACCGTGATTCGGCGCATGTGCTTATGAAACAAAAATATTCGTGAAGGAATGACGTGAATGGCGAATGAAGCACCATCTAGTTGATTCTGCCAAAACGCCTTATGCGTTTGACCCGAAATGCTGAGAATTTGACCCGAAAAATAAACTCTTTTTATAAGGGTCTTCATTCCCCATGTGATCATATTAAAGTCGATAGACATAAATTATCAAAGTCTGAATAATATAAGTTAATACGCTCAAAATGATGTATTTTTATTTATTTCGTGTATCGTGATATCGTGCGGCGCACGCGTATTAGTAATGAAACTGCGATCACAGTCGCAGTTTTCAATCACTGATTGTTTGGGATATATATTTGCCTTCCACCTCTCCTCCCTTTCCTCACCCCGGCACGCCGTCGCATCAGTCAAACGGTGACCTTGAAGCAGTGTAGTTATGCGTGAATCGGAGTATAATATTAAATTGAGATGTCACGTCTAATACAGTGCAATCTAAAGAACTAGGACCCCTGAACGAAGATAGTGATAAACATAAATTTACACTCCACCATGGAGGTGCCAGAAGAACTGGATTGTGTTGAATGCTAACTTCCTTCCGAATATCCTGTTTCTTCCGGCATCTATGCTTTTACGCAACACTGATATTATCGAATATCAATCACAATCACATCAGTGAGTCAAGGTAGCATTTTTTCTCAACACTACCAGAAACCACCTCCTATAATAATTCGCGCATTACATGCTTAAACTTCTATAATATGTTTGTAAACTCAAATTAAAATAAATTTAGTAAGTAGTTTCATAACCTGCCATCTGTCACACTCGCATACACACAATACACTCCGCGACATCAAATGAACACGAGAGTTGTGGATGAGATATTGGGTTACTCACACTAATCAAAACATGTACAAAATAATCTTAAAATCATTAAGATTCGAGTCAATATACTGACATTAACATCCATTAATTCTCACATACACAATCTGCTAAAACTAATAATCGCATAACAAACATTATCATCATCATCATATTCATAGTGGCAACTCTCACATTCCAAAAATATTTAAAAATTGCGTTACGAGTAAATTCTGGAAGAAAACAATAGGGAAGACCTGAAGCAATCTGGTGGTCAAACACCACGAAGATGAAGGACGCCCGTTAAAGCCGGGAGACCATCCAGGACAGAGCGTTCTAGCGCTTAAGATGAAAATGGTAAAAGTGAAAGATGAAGATTCATCTTGATATCTTTTATAGGTAAGTCCCGTGTTGTAGCTAAGGCTGAATGCTGAAACGAGAGAAGCAAATAAAGGTAAAAAAGTGGAAAAAAACACAAAGTACTTACGCATTTCAAAGAAAAAGGATTTAATTAAAGATAATTATGTTTTCACGGCTCTTTTAAAAAGGACGAAACGAAATAAGGGTTTTCGCGAATGAGAGAAAACACAGATTGCATTTAAAGATGGGTCCAGGATAACAGCCCTTCGCCTTCAACACGTTTATATATTTCTTAAAAATTAGGGTTAAACATTTAACCTACCCAGGGGGCGGCTATCACCATTTTTGATCATTATACTTTCAACGAGAAAATACAAGGCCTAAACTAAAATTAAACAAAAAGCTTTCTAAACCTTAAACATGAAAAAAGTCTATTTTTCCCGATGTAATAAGACTACGAATATCAAAAACGATATAATGAAAAAGGGAACCTATCAAAATCAATTTTTAGCATTGAAATCAGCTCTGATGTTTGGCTAGTTTGGCAATAACAATCCACGACAGAATAGCTCAGAAGAAGTTTAATTACACTGACGACCGTTGTTTAGATATTAATAAATATATATTTAAAAAAATACAAATCAATATTCTTACTATTTTCAGAGCAAGTTTAAAGAATAAAAATAGAACTAACTTGATGGCCAGGCGAGTATCATAACCGCTAGATCACGAGCACGTCAAATTATTATTATTATTAGTGACTAACATTCAATATCACCGAAACCTGGACCAGAGAGAGAGAATTAGGTTGGAAGCATTCGTGGCGCTGGAGAAGAATGGGAAGAATGAGCTGGACTGATAGAAATATTGATGAGGGAGTTTTGAGAAGAGTACAAGAAACGAAACCTATAGAAATTGAGGAAAGAAGACAGAGGAAAATCAAGAGAAAAATATATCAAATAATGAACAAAGCAGACAACTATTAGATGATGTCTCTTCCGGAGTCTTCGTCTTACTCCTAATGAGAACAGTCGCGATAATGGAACGGTTAATCTGTCGCCACCTATTCCGGTCCGTGGGTGGGCGGTGGGCACTGCCACGAAGATTTATCGGGAACCACAACATCCGGTTTCTTCCACCATCCCTTGAATCACTAATATTTCCACAGTATCTCCAAGCTTGGTAACATGCTCAAAATATCTAAGGATTCGCAGCTGTATAGTTAAGAATTAACGCGTACCACGTTCAGCGGACTATCCAAGGTATGCCGTTCCATCATAATTCAATCATACTTAAATGAAATCAATAATTTATTATTAATAGACATATATATAACGAATTAAATACATTATGAAACATTAATAATCGAAAAACATTGTCCCATGAATTTCCAAATTTTTGCAGGCTTGATAAATACGATATATAATCAATTTTCTATTAGCAGGAATATTATTTCTAAGAATTGTAGATAATAACAATATAATACACATTATGTCCGAATGGAATCGTTTCCTGTTTCCTCTGTTATAGTAATATAGGAAAATAAGATTGTTTTATGGATAGAGTCCTCCCAGGAATTCGTATCACATTACTGGAGGGGGATCCCCTATAATCTCAAATGACATGACTCATACGCCCATCGGGACATCCCTTCTCCTGCGGAAAATAATTATCTCAAGCCTCTTGTACAGACAAAACTATAAAGATGCCCCGCTATTAAAATGCCCCCCCCGTCTTAATGCGCCCCACTGAGGAAATTCGGTCACGAAATGGCAATAAATAAAGTGGTATGTAATATTAGTGGAACGGATCAGAGAATTTGGTTACTGTGTATATAACATTTTTAAAACATTAAATAAATCACATAAAATGATACCTTTCCTACTCTGCTTGTTTGAAAGGTTTGTGATAGTGCCTGAAGCTGGTGGCGACTGGAAAGATGGAAGAGATCGATCTCCAACTTGATGGAGCAACCAGATCAATGACTATATTGTCGGAACGGCTATCCAAAGAATGGTAGAGAGAAGGACATGAACAGTTCACAGCTTGGGATTGCAATCGTCAATATTAAGAAAACAATTTTAAAACATTGCTACGTTTCATGCCATGGATAAGAACTCTAGGCCCAGAGCTTCACCCTACCAGCTAGCACAAATTACTGGTTCTTACCGGGTGAACTAAAACTATAAATCCGGATTGATAGGATCTAAATGAACGAATTGCGCGATCTCCGGGTCGCACATCCCGCGGAAAGGAATACAAAAATTCTGGTCGTAAATCGGTATCACCGCAAGGTATGGGAGGGAAGTAGGGAAACCTTCTAGTCGAAAAAGCAGTGATCTCGCGAACCAGGATTCGGAAGGACTGCTCGCCGCCGAGATTACACAATGGCACGCGAATGAGCCGATCTCCGATTTCAATTGAATACGGTAATGTCATAAGTTCACACAAACAACAAATAATACGTGATCAAAACACAGTATCACAAAATAGAGTGTTGGTGCACTGGAGCTAAAAGATCCACACCGCGAATGCTATCGCGATTTCGAGATCGAACAAATATCGGTCATGTTGACGTCTGCATACGTCAAGGTAACAATTCATAGTGACAAAACGAGCATGAGGAGATGTATGGATGCGGAATTGTGCCAATAACAATGATTGCGGCTGATTCGAAAAGACGTGCCAAAAATGTGTTTACGAATTCGAAACACCGGGTAACGTCCATGGGCCGCCTCATGAGTTTATTTTATCTGTAGGGAAGGGTAAATACACAATGATAACAAATTTGTGCACTATTAACAATAATTTAACAACCACCCATGCTTCACTTAACATGCCCAATTTTCGTTTTTATTCTTATGTTCATATTTTACTTCACTTTTTATTCTTTAAGCACCATCTCTTAGATGAATCTTGCACACAGAGACCCTAGAGATCCGAGCTGTCGGTGATCAGAGTGAATCAGCTCCTCGAAAGCCGGACCCGCCATCTAAGAATTTTGCCCGCACTGAGCACGCCACCTAGAAATATAGTCGAGGACGCCCGGCCTCTACTTATGGCCCTTCCACCTTTTAGTCTACATCCGCTCACCAGAAAAAGTGACAGCTACACAGCAGCCAGTCACACTTGGTGCCACATTTTATATCTGATATTTTTGGTGGGCTACACACGTGGACACATGCATCATAACGTCACAATATATATAAGTGTTGAAAATGATTGAAATATATGTTACATTCACGATCTTTTAGTGCTGCATTACTGTATTCGCAGTAGTTTGAAATAGTTGACTGTAGACCCGAACCATTTCATTCAGCCAGATGAGATGCAATATCTGGTACGTTTCTAGATGTTTTTATTGCTTTAAGGATTTCTTTTTCCTTTCGCATCACATTATCATTTGTAACAGTACTTTCAGAATCCATTTGTAGATCCACATCTCAATGTTTAACACATTCAAAATTGTCATTATCTTTTAAAAGACAGCGAAATATAGTACGTATAAAATATCATCGATATTGGACGAAAATATACCAAAAAAAAAAAAGAAAAATAATATGCCTGCAGATTAATAACGGGAAAGCTTTACGTTTAGTCGAGTTGGGCAGATTTCACGCACGAGAGGACGCGATACAACCTAAAAGCTCGTTATATGTTATACGGCAATACGATTGGCAGCTTTTATCGGGATCTTTTCGCCGGTTTGAATATTTGGACTGATACAAGTTGACAGCGCGAATCGACGCCACGCAACCACATATTTGCCCAATGCGTAAAAATTTCGTAAAAGCAATTAAAACTGGCGTAGCAGTGGCGTCCTGCAGTAATGTGAGTAGCTACTGTAGTAACGGTGGGTTGTCGTGATAGTTTTTAGAATTAAGCCATTAAAGTTTCTACTTTTCCATTAAAGTCCATCATCAGGGCTGTTGTTTATTTAATTTATATTTGTTTCCCAGAACTTTTAATAATGCATAGATTTTTCGCTTGTATGCCCCTGCGCCGTGGATACCCACCAACTTATACGCAATATGGCACAATAAGAAATTAATGTTTAGGAGGAATATTAAGACAGATATATGATAATTTTCCACATATTAGTGAAGTACGACATCATCATGCCAGAGCAGTTTAAGTCTCCCTCTTCTTCTTCTTGTGCTCTATCCGTTCAATGGACGTTGGTTATCATCACTCGAAACATCTTAATTTGTAACACTATTCTTATGAAGATCCACATCACGAGGAGAGATAATTTTAGCGAGAGATTATGATTTCCGGAGAATGACGCCGCCCTAGCGGCGATTATTACTATTATCAATAGGTAGGAAAGGTTTGTGACTCGAATAAATGACGCAGAGTATTCAATTATTCTATGACGATAATTATGCTGAAAAGATAGTCGATAACTACATTATATAAAACGATGACTGACAATTAAATTCATTGAAAACTTTTCGTGTGTATCATCTGATAGTAATGTGACGTCGATAAAGAGCAGCTAGAGCATTATTTGTTTCCTCACTATCTATCTGATAGTGAGGAAACAATTAATGTTCCAGCATATTCGATCTGGCCCCCCGTGGCTCTTTTCTATTCCCCAAAATCAAGAAAGAAAGAAATCATTGGGGTTTTAATGTCATGGGTAATTTGTAAAAAAAGACAGCTATATAATTTTACAATCTATTGTATTGTTTTCTTGTAATAAATAGAAGCATTAAAAATGTATAGAAATCCTCCAATTCTAATGAATAATGTTGTTCCTTTACACATCACGTTAATAAAATTATATAGCTGTCCCCCATTATAGTTATAAATACAAGTTATTATTATTAAGAGAACAAATTCTTATTGTGAAGTTGTAATTATTCAGAACAGACGGTCTGTGATATTTTAAATACTAATTTAATGTATTAATTATAAAGATACGCATATAAAATCAATTTTATCTAAAAATACTCTTGTTGTTACCGGGATTCGAACCTAAATATCTTTCTATTCCGGGAAATGTGCATTATCCAACTATGCTACAGCAGACAGAACTTTTGACGACAAATTTTCGAACCCATATGTTACATTTTTCAAATTAATACATCTACCGTTCCATTATATGAAATCTATTGTTTTTACGTAATTACTTAACAATTCATTTTTATTAGTTCGAATCCCGGTAGCAACAACAATATTTCTAATTAATACATTTAATTAGTATTTATAAACATAAGTTGTCGAGTTAAATTGTTAGATTGATAATCAAAAAACAATTTTTTTTTTCAAATATGTAATAAATATGTTCTGTAATTATAATTTTTTTTCTACAAACTTAATTGAACCACTTCCATGATCCAATCCAAAGAAAACCAGGATAATTTAATACCAACTTCGCTCAACGAACTTTCTCATTTTGTGCTCCGAGAATATTCAACAAATTGCCACTAGACCTTGATTCACGACTTCAAACCAAAAATAACAAAGTTATCCTATAAGAATCTAATTTGTGCTAACCTAACTACCTACACATTTTTGTCTCCAACTATTGTATATTACAGACAATAATATTTTTTAACCTTCTTTCAATATCATTTTTATAACTTCTGATTTTACTTTTTTCTTACTTAACATTATACTTACTTACCTCTTAACATTTACAATGTTTAAAAACCGTTCAGGTAATTGCTTTAGAACAGACTACGTCTAGTAAAGCAATTACCTTTATTTTATCATATGTACTATTTGTGTCAGAAAATAAATAAATAATAACCTTGTAGTGTATTAGATTATTCTAAAAATTGGTAAAAAATATCTACACGTAGGTCCTGTCCAATATTGTAAAATAAAAAATAATAGTTCATATATTTAGCCCTCCTCCAAACCTTGATAGCTTGAACTTTATCATGTGACATCCGATGACTGTGCACGTTACGTCGCTACGACACCAGCGCAGTCCGCTTCGATCACCCACATTCAGCTAGTACAAAAAACGGACGAGTCATGATCGGGATGGTCTGAGAGACCGCACCTGCACTAGATTACACTGTATATCGATCCCTAAAATTAAGGGCACATGGAATGACTGTCATGAAAATAAATAAAGCCACTGTTTACCAAAAGGGCTAGGAGAGTTGTTTTAGAATTACATATTAACACTTCCGAATCACACAATACCTTTAAAGAATAAATGCGAATTGTAGAGATAAAAAAAAATAATGTTGGAGACAATCGTATCTAACGCACATTTATCGCTTCTTCCTCAAGTCATTCGAATTTCAGGCTTTTGGCAGTAATCTCCTTCAGGATCTGTTCTGTTTACGTCAGGTCTAATAGTAACACATAATATTATTTCTATTTTTCAATAATCGTCGGTCTCTGGTACTCTGTTACCAGGTTATTCTAGAACAATATCGAATCTCGTCAACACAGTGTGACAATATTGTAATGTGCAATGATATACCGTGCGTCGGTTGAATCAATATTACAATACGGAATGCTAGGTTGGAGCGGAACTTGTCCCATACATCTCAAACCAATAATTATATCTCAAAAGATAATAATAAGTTTTTAAAGATTTTCCTATATTGAATTTATTTTCTTTATACAAAAAAAAACATATCTTATTGCATTTTTTTAAAATAAAAATTCACCATAACTATCAGACTGGGAGCAGAACTAATGAACATGTTATTTAAAATGTTCAAATTTGGAATAAGACAGAGACATGCATGGTACATTGCTCCTAAACTGACAATACCAATTAAATTAGCAGCAAATATAAATGTTAACAAAAAAGAAGTTATAAAATGGATTAAAGGTATTCTAAATTATTAAACTATGTATTTGACTCTTTCCCCATTATCTGACATTTTTATATATTGTATTATTATAGATGTATGTATATTTAAAAAAAAAATTTCATTTGTGGTAAACAAATTCTTACATCTAGTTTATATTGATCTTGTATTACATAAATGTTGACAGCCACCCCCATAATTCAAGATTTTTCTTATTTGGGGGTGCATAACTATACTATTGTTTTTTTATTGTCGAATATATAAGTAAACTTAAATTTAAATAAACCTTGGTCTGTTTCTTAGTCTCTCCTCCATGTCTTGTGATAGATTTGTGCACTAATTATAATTACGCATATAAAACTGAACGTCTGTCTTGTTTATACTATTCTGTACTTTTTGACTAGTGTTCAATATACGTTTGACCATGAAAATCAAATTTTGAATAGTCACTCTATAGGACCCTGCGTAAAACATAGGTACCTCCCCCTACTCTCTATTTCCACTAAATATAAATACGTATTATATTAAATGCCAAGTGCTCATAATTTTGCAAAGCTTCTCTAGTAATATTTCAAAATGAAAGTCCATTGAATTAACTTTTAAAACATTATTAACAAAATTTTTTACATTGTTTACTTAACACCACACCTTCATTAAAAATTAAAACGTTTTCGACGCTTAATGCGCCATCTTCAGTAATAAACTATATCTTAAAACTAGAAGATAGACTATCGACTACATGGGTTCAGGGGGGGGGGGGTGTGAAAGCGGTGGTGGGGAGAGGAGGGTTTCGGTTGCGGGCGGAACTAGAAGGATAGAAGAGGAGAAGTAATAGGGGGTGTTTTTATGTTAAGTACATTTTTATTGTTATTCTCTTTAGGACCTAACGTAAAATATAGCTTCATCGATATATATGTATATTTTATTAAATACCACCCAAATTTTGCACAGTTGCAGTCTAGGATCCTTATGAAAATATAATCACCTCGGTCCATCCTTCCCCGGAGATTACACCATCCTCCTGCATACATCGTTACTCTTTAGGCAAAACAAGGGCACCTATATATAAAAATATATCAAACCTTTTCAGGATTGCCTTTGATATTACGTAGACTTAAATTTTAAAAAATGGGCAGTATATTAATTAATTTTAAATTTGCAGATACTAAACAGGCCATGTATTTATTACCAGGAGCGCAAGTCAGCCGAAGAGATTAAACATTTATTAGGAGGTATGAAAAAGCAAACACGGTACAAAAAACAACCAAAGGTTTGCATAGAAATTTATGCGGCAGGAGCTGCGGCACGCGATGCACACTGCACACCTTATGGATGGACGATATATTGAAGATTTATAGCGCTTTCAACATTGTATCAACCCTCAGAAGATATCCCTTTGATTCTACCTTGTTAAATAATAAGAATGGATAATTTATGTAGCGCTATATTCGTTAAAATTTCACCTCAAGGGCTCTTAAAACTTAAACTTGTTTCCTACCTTCCTTTATGTGAAGGCTTGCACGTATATCATATTAAAAAATTGTAATGTATTGACACATATTAACGCTTTCAATATTCTTTCGAAATTTACAAGTTTCCTGCTAAAGTTTATGGCGTCAGGTGTCACACCAGTCGGAAATCCGCAAACGCGATATATGTTATGTTATTACTTACTTATTTACTTACCATCATGCCATTTCACGGCGGGAGTAGGCATAGAGGATACAGCGTCACACTCCTCTGTTCTGACACACAATTCTCGTCACATCCACATTCACACATCTTCTCACACAAGCTTGCTGGTTGTCGAGGCTTCTAACCGAACTATCCTCCATTATTTGGTTTATCTGGTCGTGCTAAGTCTTCCGCGGAAGTCATCTATTTCTGGTGCCATCAACACTTGCGGCATATATCTTCCTTACCATTCTCTCCTCATTCATCCGTTCCATATGACCAAACCAGCTAAGTGATCCTTTCTTAATTTTACTCACTATACTAACATCAGCCTTACATTCTTTTCTCATTTCTTCATAAATAGATTAGCCACATATACGTCTAAGTGATCTTATTTTCACTTCATTCAGTATACTTTCGCTCCTCTTCTGCCATCTCCAAGTCTCACATCATACATCAGTGTCGTTTCTGGGACTCCATTGTGCACCGCTAGTCTTGGGTCGGTTGACAAATTCCTGTTAGATATAATTATGTTATATTATAGCGGATAATAACCATTAGATATTATATAGAAAAATAATAAAACTATAAGTAGAATGATAATGAGGTAGTGGGGTTATTTTTTAAGTTTTAAAAAAAAATCTTCGAGATATCTTATTTATAAAACTGAATTTTTTCGATATCTAGAAATATGGCAGAGTTACAGATGTTCAAAGTTGTGTGTTTTACAAACGATCGGTTTACACCACACGAGAGATGTGAAGTCACATCTTCCAAGTCGATAAGTTGGAATTCGACACTCTGATAAGTACTGATGTTGTTAGTCCTTGCCTATTCGTACGAGAGATGTGAAATCACACGGTGGATACATATTGATAATCCTAGTGTTTTTCAACAAGCCCAAATTTGAACGCCAATATCTCCGAAAGCATTATTGTACATTTTGCAAAACTTCAAAAACCATTGTAATCAGGAATTTTTCTTAATTTTTTTAACATACTACAAAAGTTCATTTTTGACATGCTTCACTACCACGTTGCTGGTGTGACGAAGATATTGAGAAATCGGTTCATTCTAAAAGTAACCGAAATCAGTCTGACAATATAGAAGAAGGAAATGAGCGTGTTGGATGGCTTTGAGATGTGGTGATGGAGGTGGAGAGTAAATATTACCGAAAAACTTACGACAACATATGGCGGTTTCCTGCAAGATGAATGAACCAAATAAAATATGGTTGATATGATCGATAGAAATGGAGACGTATTATGAGTTTTAGAGATGTCAGGGCCGAAGAAGAAGAAGAAGACGACCTTTTTTTATATTGTTAATTATTTTTAACACCTGAATTCTTAAATAAAAAATCTCCATGGTGAACTTCACACGCCGCAAGTAAGCGGCAGGTATCGGGAGCGCACGATACCAGAGGAGGTGATTTATACCGAATTTTAAATGCCAATTTAGCAGGCGCCCAGTCCTTATCGCCGGGTTAGCAACCCCACCCTAACAGATTTACGGCGGATGCGTTGCCTAGACAACGGCGGCGTAATGCGATTCATATCGCATGGCGTAATGAATATTGATATCCATTTTTACCCCGGCCAGATAATCGCGGCGTACCTCCGTCGGATTGTGCGCTCCCGATTACGCGTACAGCATGTGATATGTTAAACTTTACCTGCGAAGCTTCCACATATCTAACAATAAGACGAAAAATATTATACACACAGCTCGGATAAAGGAAGACGCGGTGGCTGCAAGTCAAATTGAAATGTTCTACGAAACCTTTATAAAAGAAAACTATTTATTATTATTATAGTTATTAAATAAATATCAGATATCTCATAGAGACGAAGTTATTTTTATTATATTTAATGGAAGATAAATAAAAATATGGGGTATATTGCAGGGCTTACCGACCCGTCTTCGGCTGGCGTAAGTGATCATTTTATAAACATATAACATTTACCAATTCTCACACCTCAATCTCCACATTTAACAAATTTTTAAAAGTTGTATATATGTTAGTATATGGATTCTCTTCGAGTACTACTACACCGTCGCCGTCTATGGACCAAATTTTATAATTCATTTTTCCCTTTTTTTTAAATATCGTAAGTATGGGGTAATTACAGGGTTTACGATCTGTCTTTGCCTGGATTAAATAATTTCATTGAAGTAAATAATATTCTTCTAGTGATGATATACATGCTGTTTAAAAAAAAAGCAAGAAATAATTATCAGTTTTTTCCATAGATGGCGATGGTGTAGTGGTACTCGAAGCGAGTCTACATACTAACATATATACGAGTTTCACAATTTTGATAAATGTGGAGATTGAGAAGGGAGTCCTGTAATTACCCCATATTTTCTTATATTTTCCAGTAAATATAATAAAAAAACAGCTTTGTGAGGACAAAGACAAATAGAGGTATGAGATGTCTGATATTTGTTTAATAAGAGTGCCTTTCTAGGTGAAAATCCAATAATAATCCAGTGTTCTTGGACATATTCAAATATTGCTAATAAATGGAATTATTAATTTTCACTTCGTTTCACTGCCGTACTTCAGCATCAGGACTTCAATAAGCACCATTGCCTCTGTTAACAAGTTTCCATGAACAATAAGTTGATATAATTATTACTTATTTCCCATATACAAGTACACAACTAAAGTACAATTTTATAAGCAACAATACGCACCCTTATAACGCACGCAAATAAAAAAATCTTAATGGTTTTTGAAAAATTTTATTCTGTAATTCCCGGTATATCCGTGTTACTTTTGACAACGACTTTCTCAACGTTTCCGTTCCCTATCAAACTTACATAAACTTGTTTCAAACATTCATTCTAAATTTATAAAATGGATTTTTAGCGACTCACATTAACATTTTAATATTCTTCAAAATAATGAATTTGGATACAATTTGGTCTGTATTTAATTTATGCTTTAATGAAGTTAGAATGAAGTTCGGTCCGGTGTAAAACCTTTAATATTTGAGGTCCCATCACTCAGAACATTCCGGCCCCCTCTCAATCAGCAGAGACATCTTTATTTATTACCCAGGGGTCACTTCCGGTGCTAACCGGATGTGGAAGGTGTCCCGGCGGTGGAAGGTGGTGGAAGGCGGTGGAACAAAGCAGAGGGCGAAAGGGAAATTAGTTTCAGAGATGAAAATCGAGATTGAGGGGAAACTGCTGCGAAATTTAAATTATAAAAGGATTATTTTTGTGTGTTTTGTTTCTTTTCGTTGGTAACATTTTTAAAATAAAATATATTTTGGTGGATACATAATTCTACCTATTGCAGAAGATACCATGACGCAACTTCGGATACATTTCAGATAAACTTCAGATGGCCAAGAAAAGTGAGAACATTTCGTAAAATGTGATATAATTACATCAACATTAGTTTAACTATATCAACAATAGCTCAAATAGTTTACTAATACACTTACTTACGACGCAGCTCAATCTCACACAGCCAGAAATACAATCACCTTTCTTCGTCGTGAGAATGTTAATTTCATTGAGCCAGGCTTGTGGCCACCGAACAGCCCAGTAGATGATGCAATATGGGGTGTTTCGATGATTTCTGATTAGCTAAATATTGTGCAAATAAAAAAACATTAAGAATTATAATTAATTATATTATGTTTTGAAATAACTCATGTGTTACGAGATGTTCTTATTTATTTTGGGTCACCTTGTACATATTAAAGACCCGTGAACAAAAAATGAGCACCAACGAACTCAAAATGCTCAGATGGGGTGAAGAAATGATACAACACAAGAAGTAATCACAGAGAAGATGAAAAAGCCACGCTGAGATGGTATGATCACGTTTGAAGGAGACCATTAGCGCCTTAGTGGTCAAACATCAAGAAGTAAATGAAGAACGGCCGCAAGAGTCAGGAGACCGTTCAGGACGGAGCGTCCCGGCGACCCTAAGTAGACGAAAAAGATGAAAGAGAGAGAGAGAGAGAGTGAAATGAATAGGTCAGTAAAGCCGTGGATTGTGTTCAGCATATCGTGAAAGCTGGCATCAGCGTGTCCACCAGACTGGAATGATAAGGCATCGCAGTGTCCCTCCCCGCGTAATATGCGGTTAATGAGGAAACTAGCGCCCCCAAAAGCACCCGCACCCCCTCCACTCCGCCGAGCGAGACTGTAATTACCGGGGCCGCATTAAACGACGGGCCGGAAACGTCAAAACGGTGTTTAAACAACACGTTCAAAGTTGGGAGGGATCACAGATCAGGGCGCAGGGCGCAGGGCGCAGGGCGCAGGGCGCTCCCGCACGGCACCCCGTGTAAAATGATCCTCGACAAGGGTAGAAAACTAATTGTCAAATAAATGTTATTTATTAATAATTATACAAAATACTTTGTTTAAACCGTAACGTGTAGAATAATTAATAAACCCTAAATTAATGTATTAATTATAAATTTATTCATATAAAATCAATTTTGTCGAAAAATATTGTTTTTGCGTCACCGGGATTCGAACCTGTATCTCCATTTCCAAACCGGGGAAGTACACTACCAATTGTGTTATAACGCCAGTATTTTTCATGACAAATTTTCGAACCTATATGTTACATTTTTTTCAAATTAATACACCTGTCGTTCCATTATTTGAAAGCCATCTACATTATTTTTACAGAACCTCAAATACCTTTGAGTAAACCGACTGCAGACGCCAGAATTATCAATTCATTTTTATTAAATTTTGGACACATTGATACAACAAATATTATTAAGGAAAACACACAATAACCTTCACAATAAGAATGTGTTTTCCTTAATACTTAATAAACCAATTAATGTCAATCTTATTATAGATTAACCTTGTACATTCCCAGTGACCACCAATTTCTCGATCTCTTCAACCAACATGTCTAAAGGTACGAAAGCATTATTTTTATGCATGTCGTGTTCAGATGTTCTTTAGTACGGAGTTCCTGGTGAATAAAGACGTTCAGACAAACATTAGGTATTCAGTTACAAACATAAATTCTCCTTTAACTGCTTCGCCCTATGACGAACGGAACACGAGTGGCCAGTGGACTGTATTGGACGTTTGATGTACGATAATGTACATCAAACGTCCCATATACACATGTGATGGCATATGAGTCTTTAAGCCATGCTAAAACTATTCGGTATCCAGGGATCACTATTGATGATAAACTTAGATAGGAAGTTCATATCGACATGTTGGTGAGCTTAAGAAACTTTTGTACTGTTACAATATTTTAAGGAAGGTGTTGAACCTGAAACAAATGCGTACTGTATATTAGTTAGTCTGTCGAAGCATCACAGGATATGGTATAATTGGATGGGGTGGAGCCGCTATCACAATGCAAAAAGCCATAATAAAAATAATTCTCAATAAATCCTTTCAGCATGAATCAGAGCCGCTATTCCAAAAACTCAAGAAGCTAAATATCAAGTAATTATTCATAAAGTCTCTCCTTAAAGACACATGAAAACAGAACCCAGCGCCTTATCACACATGCTAAGTGTACTCGGGCAAAAACTCAAAGAAAACTAGCTGGCCCGTTAATGAAAACCTCATTTCCTCAAAGACACGCATGTTTTATAGGACCGCGGATAAACAATAAGCTACTACAAGAGATGGCAACGGTATCGTATCCTCAATTCTGTGTGCTTATAATGGAATAGCTTTTCAAAATCGGAAGAAGTCAGAAGTGGAAGAGTTCCTTAAATGATCAAAGTTACTCATTTTAAGTAATTCTTTTTGTCGTTGCATCCTACCTCGTACTTATCATATTTCGTTTGCTCCCTGCTTCTTTCTTTTATTTTATTTTTAACATATCTTTAGTATGTATCAAAAAAATTATTTTGTTCAATTTACTTATTATCTCTACTTGTTTCCTTTTGATTTTTTGTTCCTTACTATTTAATTTAATTTGTTACCTTGCATCCAACTTATATTTCAGCTTATGGAACCTTATGGCTACCTACCTCAGAACAGTTACTTTATATGTACCTAGCGAGGTAGGAAGACTCGCATTTAAATGAAATGAATTATAATATTTGTACTAAGGATTTTGTGCAAGAATGTTGTTGTAACACTTTATCGGCAATGAAATTAAAAAATAAATGTGAAGATGAACGAACGAGTCTACGAATATTTGAGATATGACGTGTACACGGGGACTGCGAAAGCCGAGTGTTGTTGTCTCCGAAGAATCTCACGGAAGCAAAATCAGATTGTCTCGAGTCGAAAATCTTATAAAAATCTTCTTCTTGTCACGGGCCATAACACTTCTAGCTATGTATCGATCTATCCTATTCTCTCCGGCTCCGACAGCTCCGCCATCAAAGGGAAGCTGACAAATTGACATAATAAAATACACGCTTTAATCATTCCATTTATCGAAATAGTAAACTCCGGCACAAAAATCCACTTAAGTACGGCATAAACAACGTATAGAACTATAACTCGCTAGTGGAAACAAGTTTCTTTGAAAGTTGAGTGATTCAAACCCGAAATTCTCACAAAGTGGAGCCTTTCAATACTAATTCATCACTTACGAAAATATGAGTTTTGTATAACTTTGGTGAGATTTATTTTTAATTATTTATTGTTTTGCAGATAATAAAGAATTTATGAAAGTTTATAATGGCTACATACCCAGTGCAAGAGCGCAATAAAATGATTGAATTCGCGATGATCTATTTTCGATGACCGGCTAATTTAAAAAAAATGCCGAGTTTGCTTGGCCTTCCCGTTCCCCAGGTTTGACGCGCCTGATTTATTTTTGTGGGGCTACTTAAGAGGTCGAGTTTACATGAACAAACCAGCAACAATTCAGGAGCATAAACAAAATATTCGTGCAGAAATAACAAATTTGGAGACAGAAACGTTGCGTAATGTAATAAGGAGGCCGTCAAATCACACTTGATAAATTTATAATATACATAAACAGAATTTACGTGTTGTCTTTGATTAACTGGAGAGTAATAATTTTTTGTAATTTTATTTTAATTGAAGACTGGTTTATACAAAGTTATATCAGAACATGGACACCAGGGAGACACCGAACGGATATTAAAATCATACTCGACCGGGTCTAATTATTCTAATAGAATAAGGGTTACTTTATCAGGAAATAAAAGAACGAGATATTTACTTAAATAGAGATGGTCGGATATGGTTTTATTATGTGGGCAAGTTTGATCAAAACTTGCTTGTTGGCAAGTAACAGTGCTCTGGTTTATAAATAATTATTAATATTTTTTTCTTGTTGAAATGTAGTGATAAAGAGTTAGAGATAACACCAAAATCTAAGGTCGAAATAAAAGGTATTACTGGACAAATAAAGTTTGCTGAAGTAAATCGAGGTCACTTGATTTTCTAAAATTTTCAAATGCAGAAAACTGGAGGAATCACTGTCGGCGAGAGTTGGAATATTCAGAGTAAAGATTTCGAAGAGGTGGATCTTTACGGTAAATGCTGAACACTGGGGGACACACGATACCTTGGTTTTAGACATCGAACATGGTGACAGAGTATTTAATGACACGCGGAGCCTGAGGTCGTCAGGTGGGCAGAGGCGATGTTCCTGAATCTATGAAGCTGATGGAAGGCGTCTGGGATGACTTTTTGGTACATGCGGAGTCATCAGGAGCAATTAGACGATGGAGTAAGTAGTATAAAATGTATCGAGAATATAGGTAGTAGCGGCGGTCTTCATAAGGAGACGTCACGTCTCCGTAAAACCCGGGTAGTTTACTGGTGCATACTACATAATTGATGGTACATTACGGCAAAAATTCGTATAAAACTTGTGTATATTGCAAACACGATTAATGAAGGTTCTTGGACTTCGGATAAGCTCACTGCGACATGCCGAATAAGTTATTACAGCACATAGTTAGGAATATTTCGACGGTTGAGAAATAGTCTTAAAATAGATTGTTTTAATGAGATTGATACATTTTAAAAGGATGACCGGAAAACATCGTGAACCAATAATCTCACGGACGCGCCTCTAGGTCGAATAGATGTTGATTTTTTCTGCTTCGGAAACTAAGTGGGGGGTCGTTTATGTACCCTTCCGTATAGTGGCGATGACCAAATATAGGGAGGGGGAAAGACAGCAATTAAAGAAGACACCCAAAATACGTAAGACTATGCTGTTTTTTTCTTTTTGAAGGACTCGTGACGCGATGTTTCTGGTTTTGTTAGAACAGCACGTGTGCTCTTGGCTAATCTATTTTTAGACGGTACTTCCTGTTTACACGCGACTTTACTGGTATTATCTGATGAAATTTGCACGTAATATTAATATTTGCGCGGAGGAAATTTGGAAGTAATTAAAAATGATTATTATATTCTATAAATTCTTGATTATTTATATCGTAATGGTAGTATGTTGTACAAGGAATAAATGTTTCTTTTATGAAGATGTAGTAATTTAGGATGAATGAATTTAAAAGTCGAGTACCTTGACTGCGGCGAAATTATATACGTGACATGATCGAGAAAATGATTATTTTCGGGACCCGAAAGAATGTCATTTTCAGGAGGGAATCGAGAAACGTTGAATTAAAAATGTTGAGCTTCGTAGGGGTGCTTCTTTTTTTAGTGATTATCAGATTATCGAACTTTAGGCATCACGTTGCATCTGCTGATATCTATCAGCCATTATCGAGATTAATAATATTTCAGTATGTCCAATTATAAATACGATAAATTATAGATATCTCATTAATGGCGACAGCTAAGTTGTAGTAAATAGCTTGAAAGATTTCTACATGGTAACATATATATATAACTTCCAAACATTTGATAGACGTGGAGGTTGATTATGGGTAGAATTGGTGAAAGTTACATTGTGTAAAGTGATCAATTAAGTCAACCGATGATAAGTCTCTACGAGATATCTATAATTTGTATTATTATCAAGATTGTACTGGAGAGGTAAAATGAGATAGTTTGCCGACGCTTTCCTCAGGGATAAGGTTAAAAAATAAAATATAGTTTTCATCAGATTTGTATTGTTTTATTGTCATTCTGGAAACTTTCAATCTATCTTCGTAATTAGGAAGAAAATAGAAAAAATTAACGTTTTGAATGATGAAAACATATTTTTTAAGTTGTCAACAGGACACGATTAAAATAAATATCTTATTGATATTTCGTGAGCGATTGGCGAATGCGGGTGTGTTAATAAATACTTTCTCTAGACGCTCGCCGACGAGACGGCAGAAAGGGTGGAACTTGGCCAAGAACATACAAATTACTCTGCGGCGTGGTGATGGATTTAAATGGGCTGTTCCTCGTGATAAATTGGACATTTTGTTATTTTTATAGTCCTACTACTACTGTGCATACTTTATTTTATCCCGACGCTTCAAACTGAAGGGGGATAATCGGCAACAAGTCAATACCTAGCGCAATATCGAACAGGCTGTGGGGTAGTTAAGCAAAGAAGGGTGTATCTAGAGAGGCAATCTTCTACGATGATTTGAATTTGACGCATACTTGAAACCCGCGTGAAAATGCTCCACTGGTTTAACACATGTAGGAAAGCAATTAAATATACAAATTTGAGTGATATTTGTGACACTCTAACGGTGACTTTTGGAAGTTGATACTTGACAGCTACCGTTTAGAGAGTATGCCATTATAACACGATTACTCACTGTGAAAGCATATTATGAAAGTAATGGATCAATTGCGGGTAGTGAAAGAAGATTGCGTGTAATTTTCGGTTGCCATATGGCACCTGCTAGTCGATGGACAATCCAGCGTTTAACAGGAAATTTGGAAGTTACAGGCTCTGTGCGTGATGTATGAACACCCACATATCACTGTAAACGGTGTTTAGGCGAAAACATAGAAGTTGAAGTTGTGTGTGAAAGCATGACTATAGACAACACTATCGCCGTGAGACTTCATGCGCAACGACTGATCGAAAGATCTTCATTTTCATGCGTATAAAATCCAAGTGATGTCAAAAAAGAAATTGGTCACCTAATGTTGGAAAATCTTTTATTATACGATAGATAACGCTTAACCCTGCTAGAAGAAAATATGTTAAATATTTGGGAAAGGAAGATACTCCGAAAATGAGCAGTGGATATCCGGTGGAACCAAGAACTGAAAGATTTATGCGGGGAACCAGGTATCTTGGCTATACTAAAGATCGGTCGACTATGCTAGGTTGGACACGTTCAAATGCAATGCAATGCAAAGGTACCCAAATACAGGTACGATACTGCATCAGCCACCTCAAGATACACCACCACGAGGAAACCCTCAAATAAGTAAATGAGAGAAAACCAGTGAAGATAAACGGAAGTGGCGAAAACTACAACATGAGAGAGCAAGCGCGTGATGATGATGTAGGTGATGTAGATCAACATCATAAAGTTCATTCCCTTTTCCTAGAAGAGTCAGGAGTCTAAAATTTCAACAAGGTGCTTTCAACTTCCCAACAGTTCAAAATCCATATTTTATTGGTGAGGTAAAACCAGAAAGGACATAGATCTGGAGACGCTCAGGTTTCTGACTCCGATCGAAATGAGATAGCCTGGCACCCAGTTACATATACCTAAGTGATCCTTTCTTAACCTTACTCACTATACTGACATCCGCTTTACATTCTTTCCTTATTTCTTTATTCTTTACTCTGTCATAAATAGATTTGCTACATATACGCCTAAGTGATCTCATTTCCAGGCCTCACTTCCATACATCGTAGCTATTTTTATGATATTTAATGGAAGATATATAGAAATATGGGGTAATTACAGGGCCACGATCTGTCGTTGGCTGGCTTAAGTGATCACTTTATTCATATATAATATTATATATAACGTCTCTTTTCTTTCTCACTCTTTCTGAAAATCCTGAAAAGCCACTATTGTTCAAACATCTCAAATGCTCCCTTACTCTTATTTTAAAATTTCTACCCGTTTAACTAATATTAAATGCAACATAACCCTTGCAACTAAGTTTATAGACACCAGAATTGTTAAATTTATCATCTTTGTCTTTAGAATTTATGAGTAAATTTCCTATATTATTATTTGTATAAAATGCCGGTCTAATGTTTCGTGGTAGGTGTTTAGATATTTGATTCGAAAAGTTATTTATGTATAAAATCCCACGCCAATAATCATTATTATTATTAATTATATGAATTTAACCACAAAGTTAATATTGCTAATTTTAAAGGTAGTAATTTATTATATTTTTATTTGTTAATTTTGTTTCATTAACCACTTATTGAGTTTAAATACATTAACATAATATTTTTCGAAACCGGTAGATGTATTTAAACTCAATAAGTGGTTAATAAAACAAAGTTAACAAATAACAATAACGAATTTTAACCACAAAGTTAATTTTGCTAATTTCAAAAGGAATTTATTATTTTTATTATTGTTAAACGTCAAATAGTGGCCACGACGAGGTGGGTTGTGAAGCCACGGAGTGACAAAAATGTTTAGTTTGTCTGTCATTATTCCGAGCAGCAGTATATTTTTATAATATACTGCCACAGTAGGTTTCCCCAACCTATTTACACAACTGAAACATAATACTCTGAAATACAGAGAGAACAAACATTAATTAGAATTACAATTAATATAAAATAACAAGGACACCTACCAGCCAAGTATGCAGATGGATTATTTGTATTTTGACTTCTCGGAACACAAAATAATGTAAACAGGGCTTTCAGGCTGGGACGTCCAACCGAAAGGGGGGACAAACGAAAACAAATATGTTTGTTTTACTTTGACCGTTGTTTAATCTCCTTTCGTCAATTCTCGGTACATGAATCCCGCACGGGCACTGATCTCTGTTCCCCGCTAGCCGTTGGATACAATGTTTATTTTGTTTATCAGCAGTTCTCCGGAACTGCCTCAATGTATCATACGGGTGTTTATAAAGTGGCCCACACAGGTAGAAGCGTCACGTTACGCGGCGGCAGTATCGCGATACATGTTGCGATGCAAATCCTGAATCTATATTAAATACATATGATGTTTACGCGTTTTATATTTCGAGTCTGGTATTATAGTGTATTCCATTTATGAAAAATTCAACAGCAAACAAAACCTAAACTGCTTCTGTTCAGAGACGTTTTCGGAGTCGGTCTTAAATTTTACAGCGGTGATGTTAAAACATTTTGTATTGTATTTTTCGGTTTATCGGTTGTGCTACAGTCTCGAAGGGTAGACAGTTGAGTAATAGGGAATATTCTAAAGGGAATTTAACAACAGATCGTTCACAACACTAAAAGGCAATTATGAGGTCGTAAAGAACTACTTGTACCTTGGTATTCTAAAGACTAACACTGCAGGATGCAAATAAAAGGGATGATGCAGTAATCCGATCAGTGAGGGACCAACTGAATATAAGTTAGCAAAACAGAAATATCACCAATTCCACCGAGATGAAGATTGTTAGAACAATTCAATCTTTCTATACGGGTCTAAGACATGGAAACTAGTCCAGGAAGATAGATGCAAACAAACACGATTGTGCTCCTGGCAGCGTATACTTCGAATACTTTGGACAGTTAACTGAACAAATAGCTTCACTAGAAATAAAAATTCCACAATACAACTACGTACACCGAAATACTTTGGACATGTCACAAGACGTGCGAATGCAATGCAGAGACTGATGCTACCGAAGAATGATGACTAAATGGACTGATCTGGTAAAATTTCAATAGATCACTCCAGGAAGTCTTCAGGAATGTTGCAGATCAGAGCAGATACATAATCAGATGTCACTTACAATACGTATCTCAAATCTGGAACTCATGGCAGATCAGATTAGAACGAATACAAAATAGGTTTCTTCAACATCTTAATGTTAGATCTAATTTATCATTCAACTCCTATTTAGATGCAGCAAATTTCTACAATATGAAAACCCTAGAGTATCGGAGAACATGGGCTGACCAAATACTTTACACTACTGCACTCACTATATTGACTGTACCAGCCAACTAGAATTAATATCTTTTCACATACCATCTAGATCGACCCGGCAGTCGGCACTCTTCCACATTCCCAGAAATAGAACATCTTACATACTAAATCCATTCATTCACCGGTCATGCAAATATCATAATGAGAAATTAACAGAAACTGACCTTTTCAAAATTAGCTTTACTACGCTAAAGAGTTCTTTTTATGAACTACCATAATCTAAATTTTAACCAATCATGTTACCTACGAACACTCCCTTTACCGCAACAATAGTTGTAACCTTCCCACTGTTTCTCTCACCTTTTTTCTTTTTATTTATCTTCTGCACCTAAACATTTCTGTAGATTTTCAGAAATAATTCACATATTAAATATTTATTATATTAGTTTACACTGTCCAAAACGCTTAAAATATTAAATTTAAAATAAAATTCTACGTACCTAATCGTGGAATTTGCACTTCATTGCATGGAATTTTCCACAACCACAATATATTGAACGATCTAGATATTTTTGCACTATCGATATAAGGCGGTATTCTGACTGCCCGATGGCAGAAGCAGGTATCGTCGATACGATATCTGGTTCTTGATACGTGCGTCGCCACACATATATCAGTGTACGGGCTGCTTTACATATTGACATCAGGAATTTATTTTCTCTGAGTCAATTTCTCAGGAAAAGGAGTGCATTGAGCATGTTGAGTTGAGATAAGACAATAATAAAACCATTAATTGAACATGATCAAATGGCGGGTTTCATGGAGTGGAACCCTGAATGCTTGTGTGATAATGGATAATTAGATCCATTATGTATGATAGTATCTAAAAAAAATTGGTTTTCTAAAAATTTTTAAATATAAGTGGCCGAATAAAAGTGAGAAAATTTCGTAAAATGTGATATAATTACTTCAAAAATAGTTTAACAATAGTATATCAACAAAAGCTTAAATAGTCTACTAATTTACTTATTTACGAATTGAAAAACGTTGGGGTGCTAGGAAAATGAGCAAAGAGTTTCAAAACAAAGCTTGGAGTATAGCTGGACATTACAGCATAACTGGACATTACAGCAGGATGGAGCTCCATCTCACACAGCCAGAAATACAATCAACTTTCATCGTCGTGTGGATGTTAATTTCATCGAGTCAGGCATGTGGCTACCGAACAGCCCAGATTTAAAACAAGTAGATTACAAAATATGGGGTGTCTTTTGATGATTTCTGATTAGCTAAATATTTTGCAAAAAAATTACGTTTAGAATCATAATTAATTATATTATGTTTTGAAATAACTCGGGTGTTACGAGATGTTCTCACCTTTTTTGGGCCATTCTATATATTTAACAAAATATCATTTTAAATTTGTTATAGAACAAATTTAAAGATGAAAATGGTCGTAGTTTCCGCGAAAATACGACAGAGATCAGCGGTCGTCCCGGCTTTATCTCGCGTCGGGTCCAGAGGTTGTGCAATTTCTCGGATCGTCTGATCAGATAATGCGGAGGAGAGAATATCATCTTGTACGTCCGAGAAACGAGGAGGTGAAAGGAGATTGCTCGGCGGAGATAAAATGATAGTCTGGCAAATAAATATATACATAAATCTGGGTTTTCGAAATTGGCGGTGATATTTTTGAATTCATAATCATCGCTCATAAGCAAACAGAACAGAACAGAACAGGTATTTGCATAAGTCAGATATTTTAAGGTTATGATTTTTTTATGTTTGTGAAGTCAATTTATGTCGAAGTCATCAATCACATCGTATAGTATCTGATTGTTTGAAATCCAATTTTATTTCTTATTGTATTTTTTTTGACATTTATTTTTATATTGTATTATAATTCAACATGATGAGTTTCTCGTCATTTCATCTAATCTAATTTTCAAAATTAAGAGTAATTAAATATTTTTATAAGATCTGTTTATTCAATAATAGTGATTTTTGTTTTAACTTGAAATTGTTTTATCTTTAGTATGTCTCCATAATTATTTATTTAGACATATATGACATTTGTACAGTTGCAAAAAAAAGACAGTTTGTAACACATATATGTAACACATTTTAAATGCATTGCCCAACTAGGCAATTTTAGGGCAAATTAGTGTAAAATGTATTCGTTTAAATACATTTTACAAAACCAAAACTCATTGAAGGCAAACACGATAAGATCGAATACATAACATACAAGGGAAGTAAAAGTGAAAATATTATTAAGAGTGTAAAAAAGAGAGAGAGAAAAAAATCGATGTGCAATACAATATATAATGTAGGAACATGTAAGGTAGATGGAAATATGCAAGACCAAAACACACATGTGGATCTACAAAAGAATGCACAAAATAAGGTGGACGGACAGTTATGAATGAAAAAGTTATGATTCGGATGAAAATAAAAGTACATATTTTCAAATAAATATCAGACCTCATATTTTTATTATATTTAATGGAAAGTATATAGAAATATGGGGTAATTACAGGGCTTTCGACCTGTTCACCAATTCTCACCCCTCAATCTCCACATATAACAATTTTTTGAAAGTTATATATATGTTAGTATGTGGATTAACTTCGAGTACCACTACACCATCGCCATCTGTGGACCAAGTTTGATAAATATTTTTTCCTTGAATCTGGAGAACTCACTGGAACTCACTGGAAAACTCAATGAGAATCTGATTTTTTTGAAAATTATACATTTTCCATTAAATATAATAAAAAAATAGCTTTCTCTCTATGAGATGTCTGATATTTGTTTAATAACAGTGCCTGTGTAGGTAAAAATCCAGTAATTGGACATATAAAAGTATTGCTAAAATAAAAAAGTATCTAAAATAATAAAAATCCGATAACTTCAATATCTTACACCTCATAATGAAGTCGGGACCCTGGATGGAGAACAGCTTTTGGCCAGTGTACTGTAGAGCTCTTTCAGGCCACAGTGAACAAAGTGATGATAGCCAACGTCCATTGAGCAGATAAACCAGAAGAAGAAGAAGAAATTATTTTTGATTTCCTAGCTTCCTTCTTCTTCTACATCCCATTGTCATTATCATAATCAACAGCAAACAATTGAATGGCAATCGGAAGCTCGATCTCGGTTGCGGCGGTTGGTGTACTTTAATTATTGAAAGTGTATTTAGCGCACCGCACAGCTCGCGGCCCGCCGGCCGTCCCCTGCGGTCGCGCGGTCAGGGCTGCTAATTCAAATACAGCGGTGCCGCCGACTCGATACCCGCGGGAAGCAAACAGACAACAACGGTGCTAGGGCCTGTAATGTCAATACCCTTCAATTAAATTTTCCCATCCTCTGAATAAATCACTTCCAATAATTAGACTTTCCCACGTGGCAACACCAGGTTTTTTGCACCCCCCGACAAACCATTTAGTAAAATTCTCGAAGGGTTACGAAGGCATAAGTACGTAAAAAAATATAGCGCGTATTCAAATTTGAACAACTTTTTATTGCGATAGTGAAAATTAGAAAAGTTTTATGGAAAAACTGTTTTCACCCGAACATATTGACTCATACCTATATTAATTATTGCTGCAAAGAGATCACAAAAATTAAGTCCACTTTAAAATTTTTCTTCATATACATCTATTATATAGTAATAAATAAAATTCTATCTAGTACTTATAATTCTAATTAATTGTACAATTGCTTGTAAACTATGCCCGTCTCAATACAGAATTTCTCTAGTAAGACGGGCACAGTTCAAACATATTTTTACATTGCATTATATAGTTACGAATAAAATAAATAAATAACATTGTCAAGAAAATTCAACAACATTCATTTTACTTACACTCGGCAAGAAAATAAAAGCGGTGTTAAAGACTAAGTAATAATCCTCGATAGCAAACTTCTTTTCAAGAATCATATTGATCAAATTACCTCCAAGGCTTGTAGAATACTAGGATTCATACTTGGAACCTGCAAACACTTCCAAAATCCATATTGCTTCAAAATACTGTATTACGCATTCGTTCACAGTCATCATCATCAGTGCGCATCTCAAATCTGGAACCTATGGCAGATTACATATAGAAGAGAGAGAACGAATATAAAATAGGTTTCTTCGATATTTTAATGTTTGATCTAATCTATCATTAAACATCTAAACTTTCATAATATAAAAACCCTAGAATATCGAAGAACACATGCTGACCAAATACTTCTCTTCAAACTACTGCAAGGCCATATTGACTGTCCCAGCCAATTATAATTGATATCTCTCCACATACCATCCAGATCGACCCGGCAGTCCGCACTCTTCCACATTCCTAGAAGTAGAACATTTTACATACCAAATTCATTCATTCACTGGTCATGCAAATACCATAATCAGAAATTAACAGAAATTGAGTTTTTTAACATTAAGCCTTACTACGCTTAAAGAGTTATTTTTATGAACCACCACAATTTCAATTTTGTCCAATCATTCCACCTATAAACACATCATGCTCTCCCTTTACCGCAACGATAGTTGCAACCTCTCCACCTTTTCTTCCACCTATTTTCTTTTTCTAAACTATTTTATCTTCTGTACCTAAACGTATGTATGTACCTAAACCATTCTGTGGATTTTCGTAAATAGTATCACATGTTAAATATTTATTATGTTAGTTATATTAAGTTTACACTGTCAAAATCCCTTAATAAAATAAAGTTTGCAAACGCATTTCTTACTTTTATTTATCTACAGTGAAACTAATGATTTTGTACGGTAATTTTTCGTTAATTTGCCTACCTAAATTCCCGTGTTAAACCGTCATAACAATCGAACACTGCCTCACGTTGGCCTATGGTCGCGAGCGCAGAATGTAATAATTGTATTCATATCGGATCTATAAGTTTAGCGTTTTGTTGTATCTGTCTTCCTTTTTCATTGCGTGCTCAATACTGAGCGTCGTGGTTCCCTGATCTCTGTGGAACTTAGTGGACCATACGTTACTCTTTCTACTCGTTAAAGCCATGAAAAAGAACCCTAGCAACTTCCTTTATTTGTTCTGCCCTTTGTCACGTGGTGACAAAGTGACCCTCTCCAGGTGCGCGCACTACCTTAATTAAAGAGAAAAAAATTAGTTTCGCCGGTGGGCGTCTATGGGTATAGCAAGATGGCGACCGGTCACTCGGGGAAGAGAGAAGGAAGAGTCCGCGCGGTCCGCTGTTCGCCGGCTGCTCGCATGAAACGAGACGTGACTACCGAGGCAAGACGGTGATGTTGGTACAATAATGGAATGACGAGCTGGTGTTCCGAGACCATGTTCAGTTATCGGCGATCTCAAGGGCCTTGGACAATTTGAATGGCGAACTTGAAGAATTATGAAGAGAGAAGAATGAAGAAAGAAGAAATGGCGTGAGAACCGAGTGTAAATAAATGAGGTTAGATAAGAAGAAGTGGTTGTAAGTGGCGTGAAATTAGTGTAATTATAATCTTGTATATTGAAAAATCATGTATTTGTGTATTTCTTGGCAAAACCCACGCAGAATATAGACCGACTGAGCCCGACCAGCCCCGGGCAGCATGTAACACTATCTTATAGGACCCCCCGTCCTATTGCCATTCTCTCAACAGTCCTTGGAATTATGTGTTTATAAAGACTTTCAGCGTTCTTTCTGGCAACATGTCCAAAGTATACAAGGATCCTTTTCCTGCAGGATGTTTGTCCACTGTTGTCGAAAGTGTTCCGGTAAACCTCAATTCTCGGAGAATATAAACATCTATGCGTCTCATCTATTTATCAAACATATATTTTTTTTCTTCTTTCTCATCGTCAATATTTCTGTTGAATACAGTGCTACAGAGAATACTAGAGTACGTACCTAAATACTACTACTTCCTCCATTCATAAATAATGACATAATCAATTATTTTTACTTTTAATACACATTATTACTTTGTTGTAGTTACCTCCATCGATTTCTATCTTGTGCCAGGTATTTCGTTTTTCTCAGTTTTTCTCTTCTTCTTCTTCTTTTTCTATCTTTCCTTATACTACTATGGTTGTATTGTGTTTTGCGATGTTTTCATGTTTGTTCGTTGTTCTCATTTGCTTTAATTTATTTCTTTAAAAATCTAATAATTTTGTTTTTTTTTGATCAAATAATTTTCACTATTTTTAAGGGTTCCAGTTTCTCTTTTCGTCATACATGTCATTTATAAGATCTTTATTGTGATAAAAGTGATATTATTAATTTAAAAGCTTTACATTTTAAGTAGATTTCAATAGGAATATTATCTACAACAGAAAACCCAACACATTTGATTAATCCTAAAAGAAACGACCTAACCCTAAGTTACTCTTAAATTTTGAATCAGTCGGTCGTATTACCTAGCCCCCCCTATGTCACCGTACCTTCTGAATTTCGTGATATTTTCCAGTGTGATGTGAGCAGAAATTTAATCAATGCTGAAAAGGTGCCTCCGAGAGGTAAACCTTAAAAAGGTTGTACCGGGCCGGGGGCAGGCGGCTCGCCGAGCCGGACCGACCCGCCTCAGAAGACAACTAATCATTGCAAACTGAAGTTTTAATGGAACGGTTCAAAAGGTAGGGGTCGACCACAAAGAAAGAAAAAAAAGGTCCGCAAATTAAGACCTTGCGAAGCGAATGCAATTTAAATACTGTGTGTGATTTTTTTACACCGGGACTCGGTAGGGCATTTTAATATCGCAAGAAATCTGGCCACCGCTATTGCGGTAGCTCTTTCAATTAAAATTTTATAATTTGATTAAATTTTTTTCGCGCGATTAATTAATAATTATTTTAAAAATGTTTTTGGCAATGTTCGCAATATTCTGAATATTTTCATCTTATTATATAAGATGTTCCAACAAGGATATTATTACTTTATTGATTTTTTTTATAATTGTCATTAGCGTCATTTGGATTATAATCAATTTTAATTAAAAATCTTTCGACAAAATTTGATGTAGGTAATGTGCGCACGGCGTCTGATAGAGATAGTGCGGTCTGCAGCTACGGTTTCATTTAAGCGTCGTACACGGTGATGTATAGGCGTTCGTATATTACAAAATTTTACAATTTTGCCATTAAATGCTGAATTGTCCACATAACAGGTGGCAAATTCTATTCTTCTCTCAGTGAGAAATGACCCACCACTTACCCAGAACCGTTCTGTAAGTTAATGCTCCCGTGTCGATCCTTCTCATTCACCGTCAGGTTGGCATTTTTTTAATGCTTAAAGGCAACTATGCCCACAACAGGCTTAATGATTATGCAATATGCTTTCACAATAGGTGATCGTTGCTGAACCGTGTAGCGCTCCATTTTAACTATCAAGTGTCATGATAGCTGTCAAGTATCAACTTCCAAAGAGCACCGCTAGAGAAATGGTGATAATTTCAAATCGGCTATCTATTGTTGGAACACACTATATATAATCATCCCAATATTCTGTATCAGTTTTAGTAGAAGGAATCAACAAGAAGGATCGACCTGATTAAAACTGCAGAGTCCACTCTTAGATTGCATACTCGTTACAAATGCTACGGAACGAAATTTTTGATGACTGATCCTTGAACGACTGCACCGTCATTTACCACCAATTTTCCATCTATATGTAATACTATGGATTTATGTTTGACGCTGGAGGGCCTAAATTTTAAATTTTGCGAAAATTGCTAATAACCAAATGGAATTTCTTCTCGTCTTTCGTTTTTATACTGCATAAACTTGAATATGTTATTGAATTTGGTGAGTGGGACCGACGAGGAAGCCATAGCCTTTCAGCCGGTCCCGGGGAAGGATGGCTCCTCCCCCCACCAGCTGTTATTATATACAATAGTTAATATTAGAGACTTAACAGTTGCTTAAAGGTTATAATAGATAGAGTACTGAGATAGAAGCGCATTAACCAAAAAATGACCAGAAAAAGGACTACCTTTTTTTGTTTTTCCTTCCCTTACAAATACAGCCCCTAACATTAACACTGAAACACTGCATATCGATACAGGTAGAGTCGGGATGATTGACTGGGCATCATGAATGGGGGCCGATCCCGTTCGCGGTGAGTAATGCGCGTCCCGTGAAATATCGCGTGAATAAGTAGGTCCACTACTTTCAGAAATGAAATGGGTTCTTTGTTGCGGAAGAGTAGATCAACCGGGAACCGTGGAAAGTGGGTCACAACAGGGGAGGAGTGGTAAGTGATTGAATGTAAACGGGGCAAGGGTGGCTGGCGTGGCAGGTGTAATATATAAAAAGGTGATGAACAAGATTAGTCAGAGGATCACGGTTATGGAACATGTATAATACGTGCATACTCGTATATATATATAAATACACCGCGCATCGCATTTCAGGACTTAACAGTGCTTAAATATACTTATTGATATACGAGAAAATTGCCAGAGGGAATGCAAAAATAAACAAATGGTTGTGTTTACGCGTTTTTATACTTCGATGGGTAGGCCTGGTATAAATTTTGAATATGTGCAAAAGCGAAACTGCTTCTGGAGATATGTTTTACGGTTCGATAGGATATATTAAAACATTTTATATTGTATTTTTTCGTATTATCGGTTGTGATAAAGTTTCGGAGGCTGGCCAGCAGAGTTTAGAAGTTTCAAGACTGCAAGGAGAGCGACCATCGGCGTCTAACAGCCCAGTTTCACAAAAGTTGGTGTATTTTTATTTGTATGAATTGAATGAACGTATTCAACATTACCAATAGAAAACCCAGGACTAGCTATCGAAAGGTAATTACGGCAACATATTGGAAAGACAAATTATTAGCTCTACGAATTATAAAATATAGAAAAATAAGCACTTGCGAATGTCTATAGTGGCCGCTTTATGGCTTGTGGTGGTTGTATCGCACAGAATCACTCGCTGAAGAGGCGCCAATTAACCTTTTAAATGCCATGAGCGCATTAACACGTCAAACTTTGTATGTCACGCTAAACTATTAGCGTGTTAACACGCACATTTGGACCTTTAAAACTTACAGTGATTAAAGCCTAGTCTTACCTTATGTGGCGTCTTCCATTTCAAAAATAGTTGGCAGTTAAAAGGTTAATTGATATGATAAGACACGTGTCAGTAATTTAAAGGTATAATCACCGTCGTGGCGCCTAAAAATCCGTGAGATAGATTTCGAGAAACAGGGCTAACATTCTTAATGAAACGTCACAGCGGCGGCCTGTCGCTATGTACCTACTTGCAAATATGGTGGGAAAAATATTATATAAATGTATGTATCTGAATAAAAACAGGGTATTTCGCCGTAGTGTATCTATATTGAACATCTTTTGTGTTTCATTTCGTTTGATCTCATTATCATCATCATCATCGCCGGTTGACAGAATCTGAGATCGGCGAACCACCTTTGTCTACATTGTTGTTTACTTTACGGATCAGTGGTCTCTGGGATCCCACGGCTAGCTTCAGGTACGTAATATACCATTCCGGTCGGCGGCCGGCAATTCACTGACATCATCGCGACATGATAATCGAGTTTTTGCGGCTTCATCAGGTGTCAATCTGTCAAACTGCGCGCGAAACAATTGAGAAAAAAAATATTTTCACCCAATGGCGATCAGAATCACGCGATGTGACACCGTACGATATCTTTTTTGGGGTTTTGTGTAGTTTCGCGTCCACGTCAATATATATAAACTATAATAATAACTGACGCAAAAAGGGTCGGTTTTGTGTCAGCTTTAACCCCGTTTACCATTGCAATACATACCGTCACGCGGCTGGGGGTGAAGATTAGCGAAAGGGGTTCACTACACTATGGCGGTTGCAGTCATGTTTTGAGATGCAATTGCAAGGTACTCACCTGAAAATAAAGAAAATGCAAAATATAAGTATGTGTTTGGGACATAGAATTACTTATAAATAATAAATTCTTGAACGAAAATAATGTACTGTGCCTTCCCCCTCCCCTCCCTCTCCTTACTCGGTACGACGCCGCCAGTCGAACGGCGACCTTTAACCGGTGCGGTAATTCGTGAATCGAAGAATAGGATTCAATTGAAACGTCGCGTCTATACAGTGCATCTAAAGGACTAGGATCTAGACGAAGATAGTGATAAGTTAAGTGAGGAGTCTGAAGAACTGGATTGTGGTGAGTGCAAGCCTCCTGTCGAATATCCCGTTTTCTTCCGGCATCTGTGCTATTACGCAACAGTATGTAATAAATGGAATTGGATTTATAATTTAAGAACACTGTCCATACTCCGTAGAACATAATAAATTAGGGAAAGAAAAGTTGTGTTGACCAGATTGGAGGACGGCTCTGTTAGAAACTCTAGTAACTTTCCATTTTCTGCACCCGTGTGGTGCTTTTGGAAAGTATTATCACAGATACCCTTTGGTGTTCTATCCTCTATGTCTACTTCTCGAGTTGCTCGGTTGAGTCTTTGTAAGTAAAATTCAGTAGATATATGTGACATTTATTGTTTATTTACAACAACTTATTTACAGAATGTACAATTATATAACTCGGATTATCGCTATTGTGAAGGAACGATGGGATAAAAGAGCCGTTCCCTCTGTGATGGCCTTTTAAAACCCATGTCCCTCACCATTCATCTAACACACACACACACACACATGCATACAAAAGTGACAGTTCTCACATAAACTCTAATAACTGACGAGCCTGCAAATGATTATGTGTGGTATAGACAGAAGAGTGTGGCGTTCTGTCCATTCAGCCTACCCATACGGAAGATAGTAAAACGCAATAATATAATTCATACAATTAGAACACGTACGACGTGATCGTATTTGGTGACTAGCTCAGTATAACGAGTAGATATGAACTTGCTATTACTTATGTCAAAAATAAAAATCTGTTTCAGGTTTTGCCGTAAGAATCAGGTAGACGTACGTGTGTGAAAATGTGTTATATAATTTTTTATTTGTGAACTATATTAATAGAGATATGAATATTTAAAAAATTAACGGTCGCCACTTTGAAACAGGACTGAGAATCAGGCTGGCTAAGCCTCAGCCAAAATACATTTTTTTCATAAAATGGTAATTCGATGATAATTGTAGATACTTTTACCACAATTTTTATTGATATAAATATGTAGTGAAATTAGCGCCATCTGTGAACTAAAAGCATTACCATCTTTAATGTGTTATATTTGTGGTGACATTAGCGCCATCTACGAAATAAAAGTTTAACCGTCGTTATTGATGTTTGTGGGACATTTTTGCTATTCACGAACAAAAAGCATTACCTAATTTAATCTTGATATTTGTAGTGACATTAGAACTGTTGAACATATGAACTAAATTGGTAGCCCTGATTTATTGCGGTTGATGAACTTTCTTTTACCTGCCAGAAATACTAGAATCATTTAACCTTACTACTGTAACAATACTGGGACGGTTGCCCAGTTTAATTCTCCATTATATAGAATTCAATACTAATTTCAACGAGTGTGGGGATGTTACCGGAAAACAGAACAATTCTAATATTTTTGTTTATGACTCGGTGTTATATATTGGACAGACTGATTTGAGACCAACACGAGCTTCAAATTTGATATGATTTACATATTTAATTAATATGTATGTATTATAACTTTACGTTATAGTACTTACCTGCCGATAGTGCTGTCCTGCGGATTGCCGTGTAACAGCTATGGCAACACTACACCGTTGAAGGATCTTTTTCTATGCATTTCCGGTGACAAGTTAAGCATTGTCTGCGTCTCGTGTAAGGAATTCTTACAAACATATGATTCCATAATTTAAAAAAGAAGGGTGAAAATAATTGTATAATGTTAGGTATCCGTATTACGTTGTGTCGTGTTTGTTATTGTATTTGTTTTTTATAGGATGTAAATCCCTTCTTCACGATGGACCTCGACGCTAGCGGAGGCATCATTTTTGTTACAAGTGTCATCACTTAATCTAGATATGCGATGGCTAGTAATAATGTCATGGAAGATTGCCCGTGGAGCAGGGAAGGATAAAAGATCACGATTTGGATCCATCCGCTCAACATTATCTCCGCAGTAAAGGAACAGTACTTCAATATCTCACCTTGGACAATGTCAATTGACACAAGTAACGCAAATTTTGTATTCACCATGGAGCAAACTATTCAAGTGGAATTCGACCTGGTGACCTACTAAAATATAAAGTTTATTTATTTATTTATTTACGGTTGCTACTCGAGTGCAAGCCATTTTTATTTGCGTTATTAAATATGAGTGAAGAGTTGACTCATTTCGCCGAGGTCGAAGTTGATAGTATTCCATTTATGCTTCTATACAGAGCAATTTATTTCTCTGAGGTCGAAGTTGAAAGTATTCCATTTATGCTTCTATACAGAGCAATTTAATACTTTATAATGTAATTTGAACGAAGCGATTCTTTGTAAGTCTTTTGTGAACGTTTACGTTTTATTCTCATTATTCTGTTACTAAATTTTATTTCAATTTCCTTGAGAATGACTTTCGGAAGCAGGTGGGAGACAGAATAGCCAATTCTGTTCATAGTGCCCACAAGTCTCATGCTCTATCTCGGGTGAAACCAGTGGACGCGCTGACTTTCTGTCGTGCACGTCACAGTATACAATAAACAGATTTTCAAATGTGGTACTTCACAAAATTTCTATACTTTTCTTTTCTTCTGTTACGTTCTTTTTACTGTGTATTATTTTTGTCAATAATTTAACTTTTATCATTTACTTATTGTTTTTATTCTATATTGTTCGTTTTTACGTTACTTTGTGTATTGCTGTCATATATTACCCTGTAAAGAGGGGGATGATCATAATAACATATTGATATTTGTAGTGATATTCGCCTCCAGGTCCCCGAGCACCTGAACTGAATATTTTATGGTATTGCTGCCTACTGAGACCCTTCGCCTGTCGTACAACTCGTGGTCAGGCCTCTATCCTGGACCAACACACTCCACTCGGAGACAGGACCTCCCGATTTATATCATCATATAAATAAAAAATCAGGATTTTGATAAAAACATTTTAACTCTGATTTTGTGAGAGTCCATATCTCACGTGCGTCTTAGGTCGAATTGACGTCTTGTAGATCGCAATTTTTGTTTCGATTTCACGACATTTTCAAAGGTAAGAACGTTTTATATATTTTAAATTCAACTTACATACAGATTATACATTATAAATAATAATACATAAGTATGTATGTACAAATAATGTTTCAAGCTTCATAATGTAAGAGATATTCACTGTCTCCTTAACTAGATCGAAAGGAGACAGGCTCATCCGTTACATCTATTAATTAATACTAATATTAAACCATTATTTTCAATCAATATTTCAATAAATAATATTACTAAAATAGTCTCGCTTTTCTACGATTGAAACACAATACAAAACAGAAAATGAATATAAATAAATGATGTTCTGTTCGTGTGATCATTTCCACGAATCTTTGCTCAGTTTCCTTTCTGCCAACACCCAATAACCAGCTCCTGAGATGGTATTTGAGTTTGTCCATCGAGAATTGTTTCATACTATTCAGCAAAATGTTGTAGGCTTTGGGGGGTAGAAACATATGGGAGGAATTACCGTGTCAGAACTAAGAAGTATCCTGCACTACGGATAAATTTTTCAAGTGAGTTTATCAATAATGTCGCGCCATGAGACCTTCTGCAATACGTACCTAGTATTCCTAACGAATGGCAATTACGAAAGTACATCACTCCGCATCAAGACACGTTGTATTTTAGCGGATTGTGATCTGAATACCTGAGGTTCAGTGCTAAAGGCATGCAGCCCATGTACGTCGCCATGTTTTCATGTCGTGCAAGTGACAGGCAAAGGAACAGCGCGCACAAAACATTATATATATACTAGGCGTTTCAGTGATTCTAAAACTATTATTTTAACCTTTCCCTTACGGTGCTAATATAAAAACAGCTCAGTGTACATGAACACTTTTGAAATTTTTAAATCTGATAAATATGAATAATTAACATGTAGGTAAAGTAACAATGTAACATAGTTGATATATATATATATATGAGTCCACCCTCATATATATATATATATAGACCTATGCAATAACCTATGCACACAGGACCTATGCAATAAGCTCAGGACTTCTATTTCGGTCCTACTCATTCGCCGCCTGGTTGACATTTTTTAATGCTACTAGGCAGCTGTTTAATAGCGCTCCGAATTTTGACATGGCGATACCGCACAGCTGCCAAAACAAGACTTGCCCTCATTGTCGCCGGTTGATTCATTTTTTTGAAAATAAATAAATAATATTTACAATACATAATATAACAGATAATGTAAAATTATACAATTAACATATAATATATATACGTATCAAGTATTGTTTAAAAGTGCTAAAAATGAGAAAAAAACATTGGTTATCATGACATCATAAAGACGCATGAGACGTCTGACTCAGCCGGCGCACTCTGTGACGGAGTGACGATCGGCATCCGACTCCCCGCGCCCCGCGCACTGCGCCATCCACACCACACCGTTGATAAATTCACGTCAGGTTCTTTGAGAAAACATTTTTTATTTTTGCATATGGTAAACACATATATTATGATTTTTTTATCCAATACATAAATATATAACGGAAGAATACCTAAAATATGAACTTTGTATTTAGTATATTTACAGAGATATTCACATAATTAAAGGTAATGTCAGCATATCTGAAAGGAAAACTTAAACATAGAATTTAGGGTGACTGCAAGGAAAAATGTAATATATGTTATCAGAAATTATTATCAAATTTAGTCCATAGATGGCGATAGTGTATTGGTATACGATATATACAACATTAAAAAATTTGATAAATATGGGCGGTGATTGGGTGGAATGGTGAACGTTACATTATGTAAAGTGATTACTTAAGCCAGCCGAAAACAGGTCGTAGGTCCTGTAATTTCCCATACTTCCATATATTTCCATTAAATATAATAAACAAAAGCTTCGTCTCTATAAGATATCTATTATTTGTTTAATAACAGTGCCTTTGTAGGTGAAAATCCAGTAATTGTGTGTTCTTGAACATATTACAAAATAATTTAAATACTGTCTTTTCGTATTCTTGTAAGTAGGAACATAGCTAGTTGCATGCTTCTTCGAATTTTTTTTTTCGGTACGTATTACCTATTACGTATTTACATAAGGAAAATTAATTCATGAAAATACACACTGCAGTGCATCACTAAGGATGACGCAGGGAGGGAAAAGGAATAAGAAAAGTAATTAATAATATAATATCTTGGCAGAAAAAAATTAAGTTCAAAAGAATTCTGCCTCATTTTGAGAACCGCCGTTTTCCCTTCGCCTAAGAGGGGGCGGCGAAGGGATGAGGGCTGACAGGAGCACGCGCTGCAGTGATTAATTATTATAAAATTGTGCGTGTGTGTGTGCGCCCTTACGCGAAAATGAGGCACACACGCACGCACATTCGTCGTCGCTCCGACCGCATCGCCGAGCCAATTAATAAGCTGACTCATTGCATAAAAAAAGCTGGCGCTCCACAGCATTACAATATTGCGTTACGAACTTTGTCGGTTTCTATAAAACAAAATCGAGAGCGTATAATTAGTACATTTATATTAATTGCAAACATCGCTAGTGTGTAGCGAAATTTTATTACACTAATTTTGGTGTTATAGAATTACATTTGTTGGAAAATGATAATTTGCGTAGGTTCTAGGTAAGTTTTAGACAAATGCGTGTAGGGTTCAATATATATTTCAATGAATACACAATTCAGCAAAACTGTCAGTACATGCAGATATCAAATGAGACAGATTAAAAGTATTCGGAGACATCTTCCGCATGAGGCAGCCCTCAGTCTACTCATTGTGGTGTCACGTGTGGACTATTGTAATAGTATCTATGCTGGCCTGCCAATGTTTCAGCTGGATAGATTGCAATCCATTCTAAATGCGGCTGCACGGATAGTATATGGAGTTTCCAAATTCTCTCATATAACATCCCTTTTACATCAGCTACATTGGCTCCGATTCCCTGAAAGAGTTGAATTTAAATTGTGCCGGTTGATGTATAAGATCTTCTTCAAGAAATTTGTATCTAAGTATACCTAGGACAATTTGAATGGTAGACGTCAAATTCTCAGGTCAGAACCTACCGACTGTTCTAAATTTAGTGAACGGGCATTTGCGGTGGCAGGCCCAGAAGCGTAGAACTCTTTGCCTCCGTCATAAAAAACATTATTTAAGAAGAAATTAAAAATTCACCCTTTAAAAAAATCATTTCCATAAGTGAAAATAACAATTTTTAATCTTAAAAACATAGATAATTGCAGAACTATAAACAGTTGATGTGTAAAGCGCCCTTGAGGTGAAAGTTTTTATGAAAACTGCGCTATACAAATTATCCAATATTATTATTATCATCATCATCTGTATGTAAAAAGATTTCTATATTTCATGTTCCATGAAGTATGTTTCATCAAATGTCTTTTGTTAACTTTTAAGGTCAGTGACAACGAGGATGTTTGTGATGGCGGCTGTGCGGCTCCGTTTTATCACTCAGGTAACAAGACAGAATTGCACAGCTGCCAATTAGCATTAAAAAAAAATGCCAACCAGGCGGCGAATGACAAGGACCATACGTGTCTCGGGTTAGCGGCGGGTCCGTCCTCATTGTATGCAAGAAGTTGGATTGATGCCTTTGAGATGTAGTGCTGGAGGTACATGCTGCGAGTCGAGGGTATCAAGAATACAACTCTTCGGTTTATGGATATTTTGCGAGAAGAGAATATAGTTTGAAGAAGCTTGATATGATGTGCGACGATGAAAAATGTAGAAAAAGAAAAATAACACTACACGTTGGATAGACCGAGTGCTAAAACAAACAGCCACTTCTCCGGTGACAGTCATCAGATCTGCAGGATAACGAGAAAAGTGGAGTAGTACAGTCAAAAGGGCGGGAGTCATCGTGATCACGATCCTCACGATGATAACGTAATATTGACGCTTATTGGTAGGTACTGAATAAAATACGTACTCACCGTAGTAACGAGTTATAATATCGAAAATATATGGTTCTAGAAGGTGTTCCTAGATGTTTCGGAAAATTTTATAGTTGCCCTTCAACACAGCTGCTGCTGAAAGTGCCTTGGCCGGGCCGGATGAAACTCCCTCCTCCGCGAGGTTTGCCAAAGGCACATGACGCAAGTCTTGACGGAACCAGAAGTAGAGGATGTCCGCGGAAGACTGATACTGGAGGATGGTCCTGTTAGAAGATGTATGTATGTGGATGAGGCGAGAATTGTGCATTGGGACAGAAGAGTGTGGCCCTTTATCCTCTCTGCTTACCCCCATGGGAAAAGGGCGTGATGGTAAGCGAGTAAGTAAGGGGAGAAACATATTGACATATTGAAGACATATTATTATGCTCTGACGCCCGTGAAAAACATACGAGTGTAATTAATTTAATACCCTAGATACGAATAGATGCGCAGTATGGTGTTATATCACACCATAAGGGATGAAAAAAGGTATAATAAACCGCAGAGGGATGCAAAAATAACAATTTAATTTACAGAAATTCCATTATTTTCCTTCTAAAGTGGCATTACGGCATTTACTTCCTACGGATCTGGGCCGATATCTCTCTCAGCAGTAGTACTAAGGGAAATGAAAAAAGACCCCACGTTTAGACTGTTTTTTTTTGATACAGGCTATATCCGCTATTCTATTACCTGTCCAATTTCAGTCCAGAAATTCACTAGTAGTTTACAAACCATTTTATAAAAAAATAATGGCTTTCTCGGACTAACTGCATGAAGTCTAAACTGTGCTCTGATTTTAAGATAATGTTATATTTATAGAGGTGGATGAACATAGGACTGTTGGAAAAGGAGTACATATCTGGCTGTTCATATTTTGTCTATCAATACACTATTCTTTTCTACCTTGATCCGCGGAACGATGACGTAATGCGAGGTGGAATTAACTTCGAACTCTTCTGGGTGTTCAATGAGGTGTGGGAATCGCGCTGGGAGCTTCTTAGAAAGTAAATTCTGTTTTTTTTTTTCATAAGTATGTTTTAGGTAGAGTTAGATAAAACAAATGGCCGTGTAAGTGTGACTTAATTAATTTTGTGTTTCATCCACCGTTCCACTTTTGGGAGTGTTGTTTATGATGAATAGATCCCTGAGTGTCTGCTTGAACTACTGTACCTTAATTTTCCATCTGCATGTAAAACTATGTTATATCATTTTTATGAATAAAGACAGCACTTAAGGGATGCTGGAAAGTCTAAATTTTAAAATCTTTGCGATAATTGCTAATAACTTTATTGAATTGCTTCTCTTTTTCGTTTTGCATATACTTAAATATGTTATTGAATTAAAGTCGCGTATTTTTTATTAGATTTGAAGAGTGGGACCGACAAGAAAGCCCTACCTTCAAAACCGGTGGGGGTCCCACCTCCCTCCTGTTGTCCTTTAAAAAAAAAAAACAATTTCCACCCCCGTATGTTGTTCCTGTACCAGAGTGAATTCCTGTCGGTTGTGGCCGGTCTGATATCTGGACTAAACTGTAATTTTCCCCCTCGAGGGATCAGGACATTACTTCACATTATATCACTGTCTGGACAGTGGCAAACATTTTTAGTAATTTATTTTGTGTTTCTTGGTTCATCACTGTATTCTTGTATCTGTCCTATAATGTATTGGAGATCTAAAACTAGAGACAATCAGAGCAAAATAAGGACCGACGGAGGAAAACTCTTGGGGTCAAGACTAATCAGGTAAAGTCGTTATGTGTAACATCTAATGTTATTTGTATTATAGTTAACTATTGTAGACTACGCAAGATCAGAGGGTCATCGTTTCGATCATATATGCAAAAAGGGGAGAAAATTAGACATTCTAGAAAATATAAAAATTAAACAATAATTATGCACTTAGCTTACAAACACCCCCTATTACATCTCCTCTCCAGTTCATATTAGCCCCGCCTACAACCATTATTCACCGAAACCCCGCTGTCATACCCCCTCCCTCCATTTAGTCGGTAGTCTATCTTCTAGTTTTAGTTTATTACTGAAGATGACGTAGTAAGCGACGAAAACGTTTTAATTTTTTAGTGTGAAGTAAATAACTTTGTGTTTCATTTTGATTATTAATTATTTTTTTCAAATAGTTAATTTTTTTAAAAGTTCAATAGAAATTCACGTTCAATTCAAGTTCCCGAAAATTTTGAGATATTATTATCATCTATCGTATTTATTTTATATATATCTTCTTATAAAGACTTAACTACTGATCACTGAGCAGTGAATGACGTATATTTATTAACACCAAAATATGTATACTGGTTTATTTTGCTAATATGGGGATACAAGCTCCAAAATAGTTTCGAGGAAGTGGTACAGCTGTTCATCGTCTCTTGTCGATTTTTTTCGTTTCGGTTTCCAATCGTTCAATCTGCCACCTCAAATCTTGCAACCGCTGCTTTTGATATCCTTTAGAACTAAAATAAATATGGGCTTTTAAGACTTACATTATTAAATTCGATCTATGTTTTATTATTATTCCCTTAATTATTTTTAATTTAGAATTTGACAAGAATTGAAAAACCCGAAAGTGGAACCTCGGTAGGGCGAAGCGAAAAGAGGGTCTGTTGCAACTAATTAATTCTCTGTTAAATACCAATAAATATGCGAATTGAAGACAGGGGCGAAGCGGAGGGGATGATAATGGATGTCAAAAGTACCCTTCACTGTAAAATGCTTTTTGAAAATGTCTTTTGTAACAAAAGAAAGGCAGTTATTAAGAATTTAGGGGTAATATTTTCTTGTGCAGAATGTTAATCGGGTTTCCAACCCAAGAACCCCGCACTCGAGTCTGGGTCATTAAAGATCTCCCATTAGGGCATCCCTCGGATCAACACTTTGAGGAGTATATTGCTCTATATGTGACGCAAAACTAAAATCTATCTATCTACCACAGTCATAGCGTAAGTCATGTTCACACCGACACAGATAGCAATCACTACATTTTGCCACCGATTAGAAGTGGCGTTCTGCGAGAAGAATGAAAGAATCCATTCTTCAGAAACTTCACAAAGAAGAAAGACTTCCACAACATCCAGGAAAATAAATTGTCGGCCTAGAAAAGACAGAGATAGCCTGGAAGGTTTGGTGATCATTGGGACCGAGTTCAAGAAATGAATAAGTTCGTTATATGCTCTAAAAGTACGCAACATATTCGACAGCAAGTGGAAATCATTGTTTACCAGAAAACTTAATAAAATGAGTAGATACACATCGGAAAGAGTTCTGTTCAAAATTCCAAGTTAGCCAACATAAACAAATAATTATTCCATTAAAGAGAATACATTTTTGTTGTGAAGGTGTATTTCAACAAGTCACGTGGAACGTATGTGTGAGGAGAGGATGGTAAAGAAAATGTATTGTAATCTATAGAGGTCATTCACGGAATAGTCTTGTTAGATTTTTCAACGATTGACGTGCGTACATGAGAAATGTTTGAAAGTATGTACACATATGTAAGTGAACAAAGCAACAGTGGTAAATCAGGAAAGAAGAGTGTAGCGTTCTATCATCTCTGTAGGAAACCTGGTTGATGTTATCAGAACTATTTTGATCTGACTGGATACAGGAAAGCAATAAAACTATTTCTGAGGAGATTAACGTGAAGTTATAATTTTTCAGAACATAGTTCTGTGGTATTTTAATACAAATTAAATGAACCAACTAGAAAAAATATACAGTTGCTACCGGGACACGAACCTGGACCTTTTCCAATCCGAGGATATGTGAAATCTATTACATAGACTTTAATCTCTTTAAAACAAGTGTTATTGAGGAGAACACATTCTTACTGTGAAGTTGTAATTATTCAGAACGTTGGTCTGTAATATTTTAAATACTAATTAAATGTATTAATTAGAAAGATATACATATAAAATCAATTGTATCGAAAAATATTTAAGCCTGGATCTCTTTTCCAATCCGGGGACCGTGTATTATTTTGGGGGCTGGGAACGAATTAATTGAATTTCAGTTATTTGTTATGAACGGATTAATAACGAATATACGTTTCACTGTATTGTAAATTTTTCAATTAGTACATATTCTAATATTAATTGTATATTAGCAAATAGTAGTAACCTTCAATATTGCAAACGTTCAGAATACAGTAAATACTATTAAGGAGAACACATTCCTATTGTGAAGTTGTAATTATTCAGAACAGACGCTCTGTGATGTTATAAATACTAATTTAATGTATTAATAAAAGTATATACATATAAAATCAATTTTGTCGAAAAATGTTGTTGTTGTTGCGCTACCGGGATTCGAACCTGGATCTCTATTTCCAATACGGGGAAGTATACTACCAATTGTATTATAGCGCCTGTATTTTTCTTGAAAAATTTTCGAACCTATTGTGTTACACTTTTTCATACTGTCTTAATTCAAAATTATCGATTATAAAATTTGACACTGCATGTGACTACCGCATTTCGCATCTTTCTGTAAGCATGGTTTAGTTAGTGTGTGTTTCAATATACCAGGTAATCAATTGGTCCAAATAGGATTTATATCAATATAAAACCATTGCCGAATGAATTTTTTCCTCCCGAATATTTAAATACGACTTCGGATGACATATAACGGTCGAGATGTTCAGAATGAGTATTAATTATCCAGACATTTTTGTTATGTAGGCAAAAATACATTTGATTTTTCCGATTTATAAAATAATTTGATTCCATGTCGAAATCTAGGTAAAGTAACGATATTACTTAAAATGTGATTCCAAATTATTATTAAGGAGAACACATTCTTATTGTGAAGTTGTGATTATTCAGAACAGAACAGTAATATTTTATATACTAATTAAATGTATTATTTAGAAAGATATACATATAAAATCAATTTTATCGAAAAATATTGTTGTTGCGCTACCGGGATTAGAACCTGAATCTCTTTCCAAACCGGGGAAGGTGCATTATTAGACGGCTTTCAAATAATGGAACGATACATGTATTGATTTGAAAAATGTAACATATGGGGTTCGAAAATTTGTCGTCAAAAGTATGTCGCTGTAGCATAGTTAGATAATGTACCTTCTCCAATATTTTTCGATATATGTGTATATTGATTATATGTGTATATCTTTCTAATTAATACATTTAATTGGTAATCCAAATTATTATTTTTTTAGACGTGATCCGTTCTAAAATAATTAATTACCTATACGTTTTTATAAGTTGAATATTGTTAAGGTACAATCAAAGTTATAAAAAAGATTTTTGTCTATAATATAGATGCAGACAAAATGTGTAGGTTGTTAGGTTAGCACAAATGACAAATTAGTTTAATTTCGCTTTCTAACCACATCAAGCAACCACTTTGATATTTTTGTTTAAAATCGTTAATCACTATAGACCCTTTAAGGTCTAGTGGCAATTTATTAAATATACGCGGTGCACAAAACAAGAAAGTTCGTTGATCAAATTTTGTATCCATTTTTGGCACTAAAAAGTATCCTAAGGTTTTATTCTTAGTTTCCTTTGAATACGTACAAAATGTGTAGGTGGAACCTACAGCCTGCTAAATTAAAGATGTGAATACACCGATATTAAAATGTTGTGTTTATGGTAACGCGGGTGCGTGAGTTAGATCGGGAGAATTATTGTCCTCTTATACTGACACATAAACAAGTGTTGCACCCTTCCATTTAAGGTTGCACTCGCTCAGCCCCGAACGGTAACGATAACGGCAAGTGAACTGAGAGCGGGGGAAGGAGAATTGATTAGAGAGATTGGACCACTTTGAGTGGAAAACCACCCCGGAGCGGAGAAGTGCGGAGGAGTTTATTTATATCGGGGGGTGCGGGCGGCAACTTGTTTATCGCCAGAGGTGGGATGAAAAGGCGCTTCTTGCTCCCTTTATAGTTGTTGTATACATATATACATATATACACAGACGGATCAGTTGATAGGTATTTGTATTGTAGCAATTTGAGATGATGGATGTTTCCTTAGATTTTTGAAATTTTTACAAATAACACGGAGAGTATTAATCAAATTCCCCGGAAAAATCAAAAGAATACCAATATTTCTTCCCTGGCTTCCGATACATAATTCCTACAAAGATATCTCACCTTTATCAGTTTAAAAGTGAAATTGTACCTACTGTTCAGTCCAATGCTGATATTACCAATATGTCGACATTTATTAGTAAAAAATATCTTTTAAATAGATTGCAATATTTTTTTAAACAAGCAACTAACTTGCGTATTAACGCGTTCACGTCATTTAAAAGAATAAGCGTTAATGTTATATTTTATGGACCAGTTGTACAGAATACATCTCGTGAATTGATTCCGTTGAAATTAAACACGAAATAACGATTTAATCGCTCAAATGTAGTAATGTGACATCTTATCTACTCGATGGAATATGATATCCAAAGGGAATGATGGAATTTATATACATTTATATACATTAATTAGAAAAAACTTGACGTGAAACGTATTAATACCATTCCCGTCGTTAGTATTTAAAGAGAGCTTTCAGCAACAACATGTACCGATAAAGAGTGAATATTCATTTTTGTGGTGTGTTTACGGTGGTTTAACCTTTAAGTTTTAAGCTCACTTTCTCAGGCAGTAAAGTGCCTGAGATTTCTCGAAAAAACAGTAAAGCGAAACGGATACATGGACGGGGAACATAACATGTCCTATCCAACATTACCCCCCACTCCTATCGCACACACTCTTGCCACTCACTGTTTTCGTTTATCCCAAACCGCGAAAGAAAAATAGACGCGTGCACCTGCCGACAGATGGCGCCTGCTCCCCCGTTTCTTCTACTTCTTTACAGTTATTCCGGCAACGTTCCGGGAAGTTTAGACTATTCACATATCATAACACACCTGCAGCAGCACTCCGGGCAGGCACTCATCCGCGAGGGAGGGGCTGACACCTCGAAAGAGTGAGGGAGAATTAAACGAAAAAATTGGTCTGTAGTGAAAAAAATACGATTTATTTAATATATTAATATGGTTGTCGAATTAATGCGAATTTAGAATGATTAATTATAAAGAAAAGCGTGCGAAATATTGGTGACACATGAAAATTATTCAAATTTGCATACACAAGGTTTCCCAGAAATAGTAGTCCAAATTAGTACAGTTAGGGGATATTGTGTGTCAATATAATAGTATTTATTTATAAAATCCACTCAATAAGAAAATATCGGCGGAATTTATACAAAAAATTGATGCAAATCAACATGAGCACGAGCATCGTACAAGAAAGAGGGGTAGACTGAGACTGCCATTCAGGAAGAAGGCCAAATCTCAGAAATCGATGATGTATAGTGCGACGAAGATTTTTAATGAAATGCCAGAAAATATAAGAAAGTAGGAGAAATTGAATAGATTTAAAGTGAAACTGACCAGATATGTAAAACATAAGTTTTAGTAAAAGAAAACACTTTAATCTTGTATATATTAGAGCATATATAAGAGTGATTATGTATGCACTATGTTAAGAATCAAATAAATAAATAAGTTATCCGAAATTTAACAGTGCAGAAGATATTCGAAGTTTTATGATTTACAAAACATTCATGAATTTATTATTTAACGATCCGAGTCGTAGTAATGCCACAGATCTAACTGTTAATGTACTTTCTTATTTCTTTGACCGCCAGTCCTGGTTTTGGTGTTGTTGGTATGATTGGTATATGTAGTGTGAAGGTCGTCGCTTTCTACGACCGGTAGAATCGCTGTCAAACCACAGTCGGAAAACGGTTGACAAATAATGTAAAGATAAAGATGAATTAATTATTTCGGCAGCATCCGTAATTCCAGGTTAGTGTTGATTTTTCTACCTGCATTGACTTTCATATTATTAATAGAAAACACGAGAATAACAAGCTATCAAAGGAATTCACTAGAACTCTAACCATGCATATTTTTAGGTATACCTATGATATAATTTTTGAAATTTATTATTTTTACATTGGTAAATGAAATATAGTAATGCTAAATGCATAACGCCACTGACATCACGACCCATGATGCATTCGGCGATAACTCGAAGTAGTGAAGTTTCCTCGTAAGAAGAAGCCGTAGGATTTGGCATTCTCCTGTACATTCGTACCCGTAATCACGTCGGCAGAATGGCCGCTGAGCCCGCTAATAAAATCTAACTACGTAATAGACTTGTCTACGGCTGCCCGGCGGAGACCACCTCGAGAGGCTGGCCGGTCAGCCGCAATTTTGTGAAATAAAATATCGTGAAAAAAAAAACAATCATTAACGACTCACTATTATTTAAACATGTCCTTGAAAATGGAAACAGTATTTTGATTAAGAAAAACTGTCATGGTTGGCACCGCAACCGAGCAGACGTTTATTAAAATGTCCTATTCTATAGTGACAGCAGGGGTGATTAGACGATTAGCTGTCAATATTGCACATACAATACGATCATTATTAGCTCGCGTCTCAATGTCGGTTTTAAAGGGGTGTGTCCTATTTTAGGAATGGGAAGTTATAAAAGAAACATATGATAAGTTATGAATCGGTACATATGTTGTAAGAATCAGCAGGTTATGTGCGTTCACGTGTTCTTTTGAATATGAAGATCCCAAAGCAGGATGAACAAGAGAAACTACTTACAGTTGACAGGTGTTTAATGTAGCTTACAGTTGAAAAATATGGAATAAAAAGTCTACACTGAGGTGCGTTTGCTAGAGATCTTAACGGGAAGGCAGTTGCGAGAGGAATGGCGCGCAGGGGCCGGCTTCGTGTTGGACTCGGTAGCGGACGTGTTTTTGAGCTTGATGAGAGCCTAGTTTTACACCCAGGTGCGTTCAGGGGCCGTCCGCGGTGACAATAATTGTGGAGGCGATTGACCTCCACAGATCCTTCCCCAAATATCGGCAATTTTTTCTGTGATACCCTTCTCGTCTATCCATTGGCCGTAAGGTAAATGACTATTGCAACACGTAAATGTGATAACTACCCTCCCCTTTTGGGGGTGTATGATTTCTATAGCTTTTTTCTGGCTGCCTTCTAAATTTAATGTAATAACGAGTCTCACGTCAAATTGTACGGGTGTGGCTCTGGTATGATGATCCTGGAGCCAACATATGATGGTATTAGGATAACTGAATGTAAGAAAAAAAAAAAAGTTAATATGAAGGTGCGTCATAAGGTTTTAATCGCCAGAACTTAGCTAACTGCTCTAACTTTAAAATATAGTCCAAAAACAAGCTTTAAGATTTTGTAAAATATTACACGCGTTGCCTTGTTGAGTGGAATCGAAAAGAGAGTTACACAACTCTCAAAACGATTCCGGGATAGGGTGGGACTCTTTGGGGTTTCCTTTATATCTATTGGCCGTCTCTTCTGGTGTAGTCTCTCCATAGAGCATGTGGATGGTCAACACATCTTTCAGTTCGAGGCCTCCACTCCTGGGTTTTATTTCCCCACCGTCTATTATCTCTTCGACAAATACGTTTAACCCATTGTCACTAGATAATGCAGATATTTTTGTTCCAAGTATAGTTTTTTCCTTTGCTCTTTGAGCGAAGTTATAATTTGTGTATGCCGCTAATGGTTAGGACGTCTCGACTCACTAGCTAAGAACTGGGAGCACGCACTGGTTGAAACTGTTTTACTTACACGAGAAGCACACTTAGTTTATTGAATTATGATATTACACACAGTTAGAGTGAACTGATCTCATTGTGTGATTTAGGAGCATGCACTGATTGAAACTGTTTTACTTACACGAGAAGCACACTTAGTTTATTGAATTATGATATTACACACAGTTAGAGTGAACTGATCTCATTGTGTGATTTAGGAGCATGCACTGATTGAAACTGTTTTACTTACACGAGAAGCACACTTAGTTTATTGAATTATGATATTACACACAGTTAGAGTGAACTGATCTCATCGTGAGATCTAGGAGCATGCACTGATTGAAACTGTTTTACTTACACGAGAAGCACACTCAGTTTATTGAATTATGATATTACTCACAGCTAGAACGATTTGATCGATTGATGGACATATGTTAATTCTTGTTAAATTTTAGTGATAAAGAAATACAATACTGCATTTAATAACGTAAGCTTAATATTAATGTCCTGCATAGAAATGAATAAATAAAAATAAAGAAAAGTAACAAATACAGGATGTCCCAAAAAATGTATATACAGTTTGAATGATTATAACTTCAGTTTTTTATTTATATATAATGAATATTTAAATTGCAAAAAAATCTATATAAAATGTATAACTTATTACCGTTCTAATTGCTTAACAAATTTCAACAAACTTGCGTTGTAGCGCATTCTTGATCAATTGCGGCTTTTAATTCTTCCAGTGTCATCGATTTTCTGGAATAGACTTTATTTTTAAGATGTCTCCTCGTTGTCGCGGGCAGGGTATTCTATGGGACCTCTTCGTTCGAGCCATCTGTTTTTTTTATAATTATAATATATTTATTATAATAATAAAAATAATTTTTCTTTTTTCAAAAGTGAACCTCAGTCCAATCATTATTTCCAATTAATTACACCATGAAAAGAAAGAAAAATCCGAAAGTTATGTCCCGTTAAACAGTGTATACATTTTTTTCGGATACCCTGTATATAAACATGAACTAATGCAAATTTATTGTTCTAATATTTTCAATTTGGCGTTACCCACATGAAAAATTTGGTACCACTTACGTAATCAAATAACTCTGAAACTTTTTTTAAATATATGACTCGATTGGAACGAAAATTTAAACGTATGTATTATTGTAAAAAATACGTCTTGTTTACATAAAGATTTAATTTTCGAAGAATAAATGTATCATAAACTATCGGATTTATATTTCCACAAATAATGTTTCTAGAATGCCCCTCGTCCCGCAACTAATGTTCCAAACCCCTTTCCTATATGTACACTTTATTTCATGTCAATTCATTTACTGGTCTGCGCATTACACTAAAGACAGTAAAATAGTTTTGTTAAATATAAGATTCAATATCTATTTCAATTTAAAATCCAAATGTCTAAAAAGATATTGCGAAACACAGATGGCAGTCGCGTTGTACCGAATCCATCAAATGCTAGCCATGTCAATCTCGCAGAAAATTGTGAGCGAACTGCCCCTAATTCTCTCCCCCGATGATCGGGGGTGAGGCAAAAAGTGGTTGTAAGAAAAGCAGGTATTCGCAGAGGCAGTTCGAAGATGGGTATCGCGTCGAAAGCGACGTTTTCAATTTGCATAATCGCCTTAAGTAAATTAGTCCCGGGGGCGGCGGGTAAAAAAGTTCAGATAGACAGGGTGGGTTTATTGCGAGGCTCGCAAATGGACCGGGGGATAAACACTGAATCTCTTTTTGCGTGCAAAGGAATAATAGAGATTCATCTCTGATAGCGGCAGGACGCGATGAAGTCGGTAATAAAGAATGAATATTTTAAAGAAAGATTAAATTCATTTATCAGCATTGCGCACAATAATTCGTATCATAAGACAGGGCTACCGTATATACACTTTGAAATAAATCATCACCTGAAGGTAAGAACCAAACGAGAGGGATGTAGGAGAGCATAATTAAAATGTTAAAAATTATTTTTGTTATTTTTATTCTAAATTTGATCGACATTATAATAATTGGAAGCAGAAGGATTTACAATCGTACGTGGTCGATACAACTTTGATCGCTAAATCAGAAGAAGAAATGGCTACACTACTGTGTCGCCGATGGGAATAGATCCCGTGGACTGTATCGATTTAAATTACTGTTCAGTTGACCCAACCCGAATTGGAGCAAGAAAGGCAATTTACATCTCCAGTTGACTTGCACTTTATGATGCTGTAGAAAACCGCTTTTTCGTGGTCCGGATTTTACGATCCACAAAAGAGAAACGTGTTGACACGTCCGCGTTAAAATGCAATCTTTAAGTATTAGTTGGCCAGAATGCACATGGAGTATTCGACTTGTGTTACCAGTCGAATCGAGGAATAAAGTAGAAGATTGGTCTTTAAAATAAATAATGAAAAAATAAAACTACTTTTCACGGAAAGATGCCATTCCAGATCTTAAAATTATCAAGGACTTCAATTATCTCGGATCTATCATTACTGACGAGGGTAGTTGCGATACAGAAATTAAACAACGTATAAGTATGATGAAAAGTTATTATGTTCAGACCTGAGAAAATATGGAAAGTCCGCGGTATTTCCAAGACAACAAAGGTCAGTCTCTGGTGCATTCTATATTGTTATATGGTGTGGAATCATGGACCCTGAACGTTCGTCTTCTCTCCCTTGCCATCCACATACGTCCTGGCATACCGTGGATGGTGAAACGCACGAATGAACTCCATTATGCAGAAACTGAATTTAAAGGACAGACTCTCAACCACAGTTCGAAACGAAACCTAAAATTTTTTGGGCATCTTAGGAGAAGCTTGTTGTTGTTTGGTTGTTGTGGTCGAAGGACGGAAAGGGAGAGGAAGATTCCCCAAGTGGAAAACTTGAAACTAGTGGAACATGGACCGACCAAGTTGAAAAGGCAATAGGCAAATTTATGGTAACAGGCCTAAGATCTGCAGGATGCCGAGAAAAGTGGAGGAGCATAGTCAAGATGGCAGGAGTCCATGGAGATCACGATCCTCAGTAATGAGGGACTGACGTGAATGATGATGAAATTGAACATACGCTATAATAATTTATTTGTATGTTATTGGATTGCAAGCATGTCTGGCTGTGAATGTGTAGGAACGATATAAAAAACAGCCCTGGGTAAGCGGAGGATCGTTATTAACTACAGAGGAATGTTAGAACCTCTGGTGGTGCACAGTTGTAGCTTGTGGAGGAATATTAGAGTCTCCGAAGGTTCATGATTCTACCCCGCCACTGGAACCACGAGGCTTCATTTTATTCATCATTATTATTCTTGTCTTTCATGTAATATAGCCTTAATAGGAAGAATACGATTTTACGTAAATATATCCCAAAATCAGCTGCTTTTCTTCCCTAGTAGGGTTAGAATCTGGAGTAGGTATGTATCGATCCCGAACGAGGGTGGATGAACCATTTATGAACTAGCCTACACTCCGCTCCGTGATCGGAAAGCCAACCAGGGGGCCGTTACCTCCCTCCTTGCTCCGGTGCAGGGCGACACCCCTGTAGGCACTTTTCCTGTTTAATTTTCAAATTGTCGCCGTCAATGGATGTCCGGTATGCGAGGATCGGGTATTGTTCTGCAAACACTCGCCGATGCAGTTTGCGACCTGTCGGGCTTATCGAATTGGAATAATCCGTGAATACACATACACGCGTAATATGGAGGTTTAATGAAGTTAAGTATGAATTTAATACATATGAAGGTCAGCTTGAAAGGGGCGACCCACTCTTTCCCGGGACCTGTTGAGAATCTAGAGCTTCCTTGTCGGTCCCACTCATCAAAGCTAATCAAAATACGCGACTTTAATTCAATAACATTCGGGTTTATGCAAAACGAAAAAAGAGAAGAAATTCAATATGGTTATTAGCAATTTTCGCAAAAATATTAAAATTTAGACCCAACAGCGTTAAAATTGATTGAGTCATACTTATACAGCCTGACTAACACGAGGTATGGTGAGATAAAAGGGCGACGCGCTCGGGCGCGGCTCTCTCTCTCCGGAATCGTAGATCGGAACACATCACCTTGTACTCTATCCTACTTATGAGATCTGTAATAAACTGTATTATTGTACATCGAGTTCTTGACTATCTGAATTGACCATCATTGTTTGCAGCCGTAATGGTCGGGTTATGGATATAACATTTTAATTACGCTTTTCATGTGTATCAATCTATAATGTTTTTGTATTGTATTGTTTTTCTTTGGACTATAGTCCGCCGGCAGTGGTGCTCTGATTGCGAGTCAGTTTGTTTTTATTTTTGTTTTGTCGGTTTTTCCCATTCTTCCCCTCTACTCCCCGACTAAAGACAAATATGTAAATTTGTTTCTACTAATGTTGTTTATTTTTGTTATCCTTTGTTTAAGTGTTGCTTTAATGGTACTTTTGTTTTAACTTCTTTGTATTTGTATCTATTTAATTTTTTTTTATGTTTATTAAGTTTTTGTTTGTACCTCAATAAAGTGGAAGTTGTTGGGGTCTATGAGGGAAATTTTGTGTTGACAGCTGTGCGGCACCGCTCTGTCACTATTATGCGAGACGTTGTACCACGGCTGTCATAGTAGGATTAAATAAATGATAACCTGGCGGCGAATGAGCAGAACTATATAGGAGCTTTTGCTTATATTCGGTCATGGGTAGACGGTGAGTCTGCCCTCATTGTCCAGGTTAGTTATGATCATCTGTATTACAAGAGTGATACGGTCTTATATTAACAATAGAAAATCCAGGACCAGAATTTAGAAATAAATTGATTTAATATGTATATCTTCCTAATTTATACATTTAATTTGTACTATGAAAGGTTATGGTTTGGATGAATAAAAAAAAAGTATTTAAAATAATAAAAATTCGAAAATCTTGCTCCTCATAATGCAGGGAAAAATTGGGGAAAGTCGGGGCCCTGGAAGAAGGAAAACATTATGGCTGAAGAACCTGAGGACATAGTTTCTACTGTGGAGCTATTCTGTACCGCAGTGAACATAGTTATGGTAGCCAATGTCCGTTGAACAAGAAGAAGAAGAAGATAGGACAATGCGAAATCAACGACACGCTTAATTAATCTCATAAATAGCTAAATATGTACACGTCAGCAATAATCCTAGAGAGACTAACGGAGCATTCTACCGGCTCTCCCTCGCGCCTCTTGCGACCTGGACAGGGTGGATTTCTGCCGGACTGTGACCGAGTTTTGAAAACTGCAACACATAAGTGTGACGTCTACCCTCCCCTTTTGGGGATGCATGATTTCTATAGCTTCTAACTGGCTGCTCTCTGAATTGAATTTGATAACGAGTTTCACGTCAAATTGTATTATGATGATAATGTTAATGACTGATAAAACAAGAGTAGACAACTCTCAAAAAGATTCGGATATGGTGTAAATAAAAAAAAAATAATCGCAAGTCCTAGTTGATATTGCAGAACTATCCGTGACAGACTTTATACTCTGATTGAGTGACTGCTGGCCTCTTGTATGGCCTCCGTCGCGACAGACACATTCAGACAACGACATTTCAACTGTCAAAGTGTCAAGTGTTACGACGCAGATGTAATAGGCTCCAGAGAATGAGTCGGTTGTGTTAATTTCTCGCTAAATTATTCTAGAACGGCACAGTAGGTAACCTAACCTACGCTCGGTACGGAGGAAAGGAGGGGAACCTGACGATCCTCAGCTGGCACAGCCGGTGTGCGAGTATTATATGAGACATCCCCTGCGCCAGTGTAGAGTTCCTCAAATAACGGAGCACATTATTGCCTAACCCAACGTTCAACATACGCTTTCAAGAAGATACAAGACCGGGTCCTCGCCAAGTCTTAGACTTGGCGAGGACCAAATCGAATCAAATTTACTACTGTTAAAGTCAATCCTGCCTAATAGTGCGGCAATGCGAGTAATCATCAAATACATACAAGTTTATGCTTTATCTATGGTTTTATTCACTCGTAAGTTTGAAATCTGTCACTTTCCTGGCGAAAATTCTTCGGTAATATAAATTAAACTCTCGACGAACTGCCATCACTAAAATAGCGAGATGTTGAATGATTCATTGTCCTATACAAGAACTTTTAAAGAATCAATGTATAACAAATGACTTTTGAAACAGCTGTGAATAGTCAGTTATTTTTAACTAACAATTGACGATTTTACCATCGGATATCGGAAAGTAAAATTAGTGTACTTTGGAACAAGTAGATGAGTTTGTGCATTTGGGAAGTATGTTTGATAGAAACGGAAAAGCTGAGAATGATATAGAAAGGAGGGTGACTGCAGGGAATAGAGTGAAAGGCATTTTGAATGGGAATTTATCAATCGAGGCAAGTCCCGGTACCGACACTGATGTACGGAAGTGAGACCTGGAGATGGCAGAAGAGGAACGAAAGTAGACTGAACGCAGTGGAATCACTAAGGCATATATGTGGCAAATCTATTTATGACAGAGTGAAGCATGAAGAAATAAGGAAATAATGTAAGAGGGTGACTGCAGGGAATAGAGTGAAAGGCATTTTGAACGGGAATTTATCAACCGAGGCAAGTCCCGGTACCGACACTGATGTACGGAAGTGAGGCCTGGAGATGGCATAAGAGGAACGAAAGTAGACTGAACGCAGTGGAATCACTAAGGCATATATGTGGCAAATCTATTTATGACAGAGTGAAGCATGAAGAAATAAGGAAATAATGTAAGAGGGTGACTGCAGGGAATAGAGTGAAAGGCATTTTGAACGGGAATTTATCAACCGAGGCAAGTCCCGGTACCGACACTGATGTACGGAAGTGAGGCCTGGAGATGGCAGAAGAGGAACGAAAGTAGACTGAACGCAGTGGAATCACTAAGGCATATATGTGGCAAATCTATTTATGACAGAGTGAAGCATGAAGAAATAAGGAAATAATGTAAGAGGGTGACTGCAGGGAATAGAGTGAAAGGCATTTTGAACGGGAATTTATCAACCGAGGCAAGTCCCGGTACCGACACTGATGTACGGAAGTGAGACCTGGAGATGGCAGAAGAGGAACGAAAGTAGACTGAACGCAGTGGAATCACTAAGGCATATATGTGGCAAATCTATTTATGACAGAGTGAAGCATGAAGAAATAAGGAAATAATGTAAGAGGGTGACTGCAGGGAATAGAGTGAAAGGCATTTTGAACGGGAATTTATCAACCGAGGCAAGTCCCGGTACCGACACTGATGTACGGAAGTGAGACCTGGAGATGGCAGAAGAGGAACGAAAGTAGACTGAACGCAGTGGAATCACTAAGGCATATATGTGGCAAATCTATTTATGACAGAGTGAAGCATGAAGAAATAAGGAAATAATGTAAGAGGGTGACTGCAGGGAATAGAGTGAAAGGCATTTTGAACGGGAATTTATCAACCGAGGCAAGTCCCGGTACCGACACTGATGTACGGAAGTGAGGCCTGGAGATGGCATAAGAGGAACGAAAGTAGACTGAACGCAGTGGAATCACTAAGGCATATATGTGGCAAATCTATTTATGACAGAGTGAAGCATGAAGAAATAAGGAAATAATGTAAGAGGGTGACTGCAGGGAATAGAGTGAAAGGCATTTTGAACGGGAATTTATCAACCGAGGCAAGTCCCGGTACCGACACTGATGTACGGAAGTGAGACCTGGAGATGGCAGAAGAGGAACGAAAGTAGACTGAACGCAGTGGAATCACTAAGGCATATATGTGGCAAATCTATTTATGACAGAGTGAAGCATGAAGAAATAAGGAAATAATGTAAGAGGGTGACTGCAGGGAATAGAGTGAAAGGCATTTTGAACGGGAATTTATCAACCGAGGCAAGTCCCGGTACCGACACTGATGTACGGAAGTGAGGCCTGGAGATGGCATAAGAGGAACGAAAGTAGACTGAACGCAGTGGAATCACTAAGGCATATATGTGGCAAATCTATTTATGACAGAGTGAAGCATGAAGAAATAAGGAAATAATGTAAGAGGGTGACTGCAGGGAATAGAGTGAAAGGCATTTTGAACGGGAATTTATCAACCGAGGCAAGTCCCGGTACCGACACTGATGTACGGAAGTGAGACCTGGAGATGGCAGAAGAGGAACGAAAGTAGACTGAACGCAGTGGAATCACTAAGGCATATATGTGGCAAATCTATTTATGACAGAGTGAAGCATGAAGAAATAAGGAAATAATGTAAGAGGGTGACTGCAGGGAATAGAGTGAAAGGCATTTTGAACGGGAATTTATCAACCGAGGCAAGTCCCGGTACCGACACTGATGTACGGAAGTGAGACCTGGAGATGGCAGAAGAGGAACGAAAGTAGACTGAACGCAGTGGAATCACTAAGGCATATATGTGGCAAATCTATTTATGACAGAGTGAAGCATGAAGAAATAAGGAAATAATGTAAGAGGGTGACTGCAGGGAATAGAGTGAAAGGCATTTTGAACGGGAATTTATCAACCGAGGCAAGTCCCGGTACCGACACTGATGTACGGAAGTGAGACCTGGAGATGGCAGAAGAGGAACGAAAGTAGACTGAACGCAGTGGAATCACTAAGGCATATATGTGGCAAATCTATTTATGACAGAGTGAAGCATGAAGAAATAAGGAAATAATGTAAGAGGGTGACTGCAGGGAATAGAGTGAAAGGCATTTTGAACGGGAATTTATCAACCGAGGCAAGTCCCGGTACCGACACTGATGTACGGAAGTGAGACCTGGAGATGGCAGAAGAGGAACGAAAGTAGACTGAACGCAGTGGAATCACTAAGGCATATATGTGGCAAATCTATTTATGACAGAGTGAAGCATGAAGAAATAAGGAAATAATGTAAGAGGGTGACTGCAGGGAATAGAGTGAAAGGCATTTTGAACGGGAATTTATCAACCGAGGCAAGTCCCGGTACCGACACTGATGTACGGAAGTGAGACCTGGAGATGGCAGAAGAGGAACGAAAGTAGACTGAACGCAGTGGAATCACTAAGGCATATATGTGGCAAATCTATTTATGACAGAGTGAAGCATGAAGAAATAAGGAAATAATGTAAGAGGGTGACTGCAGGGAATAGAGTGAAAGGCATTTTGAACGGGAATTTATCAACCGAGGCAAGTCCCGGTACCGACACTGATGTACGGAAGTGAGACCTGGAGATGGCAGAAGAGGAACGAAAGTAGACTGAACGCAGTGGAATCACTAAGGCATATATGTGGCAAATCTATTTATGACAGAGTGAAGCATGAAGAAATAAGGAAATAATGTAAGAGGGTGACTGCAGGGAATAGAGTGAAAGGCATTTTGAACGGGAATTTATCAACCGAGGCAAGTCCCGGTACCGACACTGATGTACGGAAGTGAGACCTGGAGATGGCAGAAGAGGAACGAAAGTAGACTGAACGCAGTGGAATCACTAAGGCATATATGTGGCAAATCTATTTATGACAGAGTGAAGCATGAAGAAATAAGGAAATAATGTAAGAGGGTGACTGCAGGGAATAGAGTGAAAGGCATTTTGAACGGGAATTTATCAACCGAGGCAAGTCCCGGTACCGACACTGATGTACGGAAGTGAGGCCTGGAGATGGCAGAAGAGGAACGAAAGTAGACTGAACGCAGTGGAATCACTAAGGCATATATGTGGCAAATCTATTTATGACAGAGTAAAGCATGAAGAAATAAGGAAATAATGTAAAGCTGATATTAGTATAGTGAGTAAGATTAAGAAAGGATCACTTAGGTGGTTTGGTCATATGAAACGGATGAATGAAAAAAGAATGCTAAGAAAGATGTTGATGACACTAGAAGTCCGCGGAAGACTTGTCACGACCAGGTAAACCATATACTGGGAGATGGTCCTGTTAGAAGCTTCAGTAATTGTCGAGCTTGTATGAGAAGATGTGTGAATGTGGATGAGGTGAGAAACGGCGCGATGGTAAGTAAGTAAGTACTAGTGTACACGCAGTTAGTAAAAGGTATGGTATTAGTAAAAGGTATTTATGCTTCCTTGTTGTACAAGGAAGCATAAATAGGTCGAATCATAATATTGTTGTTGCGCCACCGGGATTCGAACCTGGATCTCTTTCCAAACCGGGGAAGGTGCATTATCCAACTATGCTACAGCGACACTATTTTAAGGGACAAATTTTCGAACCTATGTGTTACCTTTATGATATTAATACATTTAATCGTTCCATTATTTGAAAGAGCCATCTACCTTATTTTTACGGAATCTCAAATACCTTTGAGTAGTCTGATAGCAGACGCCAGAATTTCATTTCATACATTCATTTTTATGGCGCAACAATAATATTTTTCGATAAAATTGATTTTATACGTATATCTTTGTAATGAATGTATTTAATTAATATTCAAATCGTAATAATTTAGAAAAATAAATAAAAATAGTGAAAGGAAAACAAATAAGTTAATGAAAATGTAGCTTTGGTCGGGGAGCCGAGGGTGAAAAAGGACACACCCCCGAAAAAGGATGTGCATCGGCCTTGCACAAAGACTGCGCTTCTGCTCAAGATGCGCTGGAATCGAGCAATCGACCGTATTGCGATGACGCCGCTGAGGGAGTAGAAAACGAAAGGTTATCGGGGCGAAAAAACAAAGTGTGGAAGGTGGCCAGACTAATTAGATTACGGCCGTAGACAGAGATGGAAGGTGGCCAGACTGATTAGATTACGGCCGTAGACAGAGATGGACCACAAAAAACAAAGTGTGGAAGGTGGCCAGACTAATTAGATTACGGCCGTAGACAGAGATGGACCACAAAAAACAAAGTGTGGAAGGTGGCCAGACTAATTAGATTACGGCCGTAGACAGAGATGGACCACAAAAAACAAAGTGTGGAAGGTGGCCAGACTAATTAGATTACGGCCGTAGACAGAGATGGACCACAAAAAACAAAGTGTGGAAGGTGGCCAGACTAATTAGATTACGGCCGTAGACAGAGATGGACCACAAAAAACAAAGTGTGGAAGGTGGCCAGACTAATTAGATTACGGCCGTAGACAGAGATGGACCACAAAAAACAAAGTGTGGAAGGTGGCCAGACTAATTAGATTACGGCCGTAGACAGAGATGGAAGGTGGCCAGACTGATTAGATTACGGCCGTAGACAGAGATGGACCACAAAAAACAAAGTGTGGAAGGTGGCCAGACTAATTAGATTACGGCCGTAGACAGAGATGGACCACAAAAAACAAAGTGTGGAAGGTGGCCAGACTAATTAGATTACGGCCGTAGACAGAGATGGACCACAAAAAACAAAGTGTGGAAGGTGGCCAGACTAATTAGATTACGGCCGTAGACAGAGATGGACCACAAAAAACAAAGTGTGGAAGGTGGCCAGACTAATTAGATTACGGCCGTAGACAGAGATGGACCACAAAAAACAAAGTGTGGAAGGTGGCCAGACTAATTAGATTACGGCCGTAGACAGAGATGGACCACAAAAAACAAAGTGTGGAAGGTGGCCAGACTAATTAGATTACGGCCGTAGACAGAGATGGACCACAAAAAACAAAGTGTGGAAGGTGGCCAGACTAATTAGATTACGGCCGTAGACAGAGATGGACCACAAAAAAAATAAAAAAACGAAGACCTTCACAGCACGGAGGGTGTACATTTTGATTAAAATTAAACTAAATTAAAAACAATACGATTATTCAATTGAGGGTGTAATTTAAAAATAAAAAAATGAAAAAATGCGGGTTTCATCACATTTATCAAATGACTCTCGTATATTTTATAACGAGGAAAAGTGGAGTTTAAAAAATATCTCACCAGGACGCGACGGAGAGATTTGTGATGATGGGCGGGTGTTACCGGAGGGAGAAGCTGCTCGCAGAGCTGCTGATAAATTACCAAGAAAAAACATTTCATATACTTATCATAAAAAATCCATTTATCAATTTACATTTACGTGGAAAAAAAAAACAGTACAATAAAAATTTCCTACTGACTAATATTAAGTTATCAACTAGGAAATATTATAATATTGATAGAATCGGCATTAGATTTGTAGAATTTAATCATAATAGACGGATATAAATTAAACAGCTGATGTCAGTATAGTAAGTAAAATTAAGAAAGGATCACTTAGGTGGTTTGGTCATATGGAACGGATGAATGGTAAGAAAGATATGTGACACAAGTGTTGATGGCACCAGAAATAGAGGACGTCCGTGGAAGACTTGACACAACTAGGTGAACCAGATGATGGAGGATGGTTCAGTTAGAAGCCTCAACAATCGGTGAGCTTGTACGAGAAGATGTATGAATGTGGATGAGGCGAGAATCGTGTCAGGACAGAGGAGTATGGCGCTCTATCGGGGAAACGGTAAGTAAGTAAATGAAACAAAGTTATAACTCTACTTGAGTTTATTAGCACTATTCGAGTTTCGAAAGAAAAACTAACTCTCATCGACAGGTAAAGTCGATGAGAATTATTTGAAAGTTCATAAATAAAATAAATAAATTGAAATTCACAATTTAGCTAATGATTCTACACACGACTTTCTAATCATTCCATATATGTTATTTTAATTTACGGCGGTTTTTAACGTTCTACTATATCACAACGATATGCAGGGGTGTATTTATGGTGCAGGCGCATGGACTTACTGGATATTCTGGAGGCCCTTGTTTTGAGGCAAGGGGCATATGATATTTTATATTAAATTATCAAATACTAATTAAATGTGTTAATTAAAAAGATATATATATATATATATATATATATATATATATATATATATATATATATATATATATATAAAATCAATTTTATCGAAAAATATTGTTCATTTAAAAAGTGTAAATATGGGTTGGAAAATTAATCGTCAAAAGTACTGTCTGGTGTAGCATAGTTGGTTAATGCACCTTCCCCGGATTGGAAAGAGATTCAGGTTCGAATCCCAGTAGCGCAACAATAATATTTTTCAATAAAATTGATTTCATATGTATATCTTTCTAATTAATACATTTAATTAGTATTTAAAATATCACACACCTATATTCTGAATAATTACAACTCCATAATAAAAATTTATTATCAATATAGTAGAGGTCCCGAGCTGACCTTACAAAAACCCAGCGTACACGATGTCACGAATACCAGATGGCAGCCGAGCACAATCGGAACTGCCGGTATTTTTGGAGTTAAAATATAAATGTATAATAAGTACAATATTTCACACGAATTATATGTGTTTTGATACGAATGTGGATGAGGCGAGAGTTGTGACAGAAGGGTGAGGAACCCAGTCCCCTTTGTCTACCCGCACGGAGAAACCATGTGTTAGGTAAATAGTATATATTTTAGTCAAAGATTTAGTCAATTTTTGTTTATTTGTAAAATAATTTATTCGTCAGATCATTCTGATAAAGGGAATTTCTGTTTTCGTACGAAAACAATTTTGTTGTTTTTAATGCTTTGAAACTAATTAAAAAAAAATTTAAATATAAAATACGTAATACCGTCCCACCATTCATAGAATATTATAATAAAACTCAGATAAATTCCACTACAAAAAAGGTTTTAAAAAAGTTATAAATCCACGCCTTCAAGCCTTTTTCAGCCACTGTAAACGGATCTAAACACATTTAAAGTTAAATAATTACATTTATTTGTTATTATTACGAACACACTGTATTCTTTCAACGACTCACTGAGTACTAAAGCACATAAGTCAACTTCTTCAATTTAAAATGTACTTATTTTATTAGGAAGTCCGCATGACCGCAGCAACAAGAGCCATCCACCCCGTGACGTCGTCTCTGTGGTCTTCGCCTGCCTATTGCAGGCCTGTGTTGAAATTATGTCCAAGAATGTGTAAAAACAATGAACAAAAAAAACAAAATTTGTTATTTATTGAATTGTTATTTATTCAACATTACACCGAAATTTGCAACAATGCGATGAAATACTTAGGATTTGTGTTAAGGACTTTAACTCGCTCCGCTCACTAACAACATTATATATGTAGATTTATTGTAAGAACTACGCTAGAGAAGGGATATGAGGGATATAGTATGTTTATATAAAATGATCAATAGCATCTGCCCTGAGTTGATACAAATGGTTTCGTATAAAGTACCAACTCAAACGAGACAACATGAAGTATTCTCTGTAGGTACACATATAAATAATTATGCTGTTAACTCGCCAATATCGCGGATGCATCGGCTCGGTAATAAGTTGAATTTCGTTGACAGGAGCATACTTGAGCTGAAGAAATATTTATATACTTAATTTTTATTTTTGTACGTTAAATTTAAACTGTTATTTTTTAAAATTATATTGAAATGTTAATTAAAAATGTAGTTATATTTTAAATCAAATAAAAATGTATTTTTATGTAAAAGCCCACAAGGGCGTTTAAGGAAATAAATTTAAAAAAATGATAAACTATATTTTATTAGCTTTAGACACCTCCCTAGCTTCCTAGCGAGTTTTTATTTTGACAGCGCAATACATAATACTTAAAAATTTGAATTTCTGGCTTCCTACCTAATTATATATGAAGAAAGATAAATATAAGATTATCACCATCCCCCTCGAGACCCGACGATATTTATCTTTCACAAACAACAACACAAGACAATCAACTTGACCAGATATGATATGTTTAACCAAGGCTTACTTCTTGTATTTCACGAAGGACATGACTGCCAGACCGGATGCGTTCTTTTGTTGGTTCAGTTTCCGTTTGAATAAATTAGGTTCCAATTGTCCGACCCAATATTTAAACAGAACTATAATAGACGAGGACTCGCATCCTAATAAGCGCCACTGAAGGGTTCAGGCGGCACGGAAAGGAGTACATCGAAGGGAACAAACAAAAAACGTAAAAAGGATAGGGCAAAGAAAGGACCGACAGAAATGGAAATGTACAGAGATGAAAGAGCTAACAAACCTGCCTATTTTAAATGTGATAATACAACAGTTCATCGTGTCGTCACATATCATCTGATACGTTCTGCAAGCATTTAACTAGAGTTGTCTCTCACCTGGCCTCTACACGATATAAATATAAATTACATCTTCAATATTTGCAAAATTACTTTGTGGCCTCATTTAATATTCAGAATTTTCCAATCATCTATTCGAAACAAACCATTCTTTTGATATTAACAAGGCATTAGAAACTATACATACAAATACTAGGGGTTTACAGTTAAATAAATTTGTAATTTTAAAAATAAGAAAAAGTGTTAAAAAAAAGCTAAATATTATAAATAACCAAATTCTCTTTGCAAATAGTCACATTTTAAATTTGTTTTCATATTAGTTCTTACTTATTCACCACTTTATAGTTTAGTTTTTATCTATGCTTGTATTTTTAATTTCAGTATACATTGTTTCCTGAAGATGGTACCATAGGTATCATAGGAATAATTAATAAATAGTGGTTTAAACAAAGTATTTTGTCTAATTATTTAAATATATATTATATTGAACGTCATCTACTCCAAAATTTGCTTAGTTACACTCTAGGACCCTGGGAAAAATATTACTCCACTATCTAGACATCTCACCCTAGACCAAATTTTGCAAACATTGTTACGTTTCAGTTATCTATTATATTACCCCAATTATGTTAGGGTTTTACGTTACTCTTTAGGGCTAGCACTACCCTGTCCCCTCTACACGATATAAATGTGTGTTGTATTGAAAACCACCTTTTCCAAGTATTGAACAATTACACTCGAGGACACTGAGAATAATACAGTTACATCACTCCACTACCTGGACATCTCATCTTCTTAACTTAAGGGTACAATGAGTAACTAAAGAGTAACAATGTATACCAAATTTAACTAATGAGTAAAAATGCATTCCCGTTACCCTTTGGTTATTTAATACCCGAATCATCACCGTACAAAACACGAATATTCTCAGAAGTATAAGAAACGCATGTACAAGCGTGTGTATGGATGGAAAAGTGTGGATAATTGACAGACAAAATGAAGGAAAGCGTTACTAAAATGGACCTTCATGTAATAAACAAAACCGCGACGGCGCGGGCGCCGGCCTGAGAGTTGACTCCGCTGACCTCCTGTTCCCGACGAATTACGCCCGTGTAAATGAGGGTAGCAAAAAAGAAGATTAGTCTCGGAATACAGCCCCAAATGAGATGAGATTTCTGTTATTCCCACTTTCTTCTTCCTTTTAATCCTTCAGCCCCGCACATTGGCCGTGATGGATGGTTCTCGGGGTACTTTTGTTCCTAATTGAACAACTGGAATAATGTACTTTTTTTTCTCCCCTTCGTTCTTTCTTCCTTTCTTTCCCTGTCCGCTCTTTGCGGAGATTATTAAGGTGTGTTAAAAAAATGTTTCATTTGTGTTACATTTTTTCGCTTCACTCACTGCCAGGGTTAATTATTTAGATGAACTTGACGCGGGGGTCGCTAATGCCGGGATGATCTTTTCACTTAGGCGCGTACGCACCTTCCTCTATCCCAGTAACTGATATAAATTTAGAAAGGGTGGTTTACATTATGTGTCTATAAACATTAATTAATAGCAACATTAAAAGAAACTCTAATTTTAATGCGAATGGGTGATCCAAACTCAATCGTTATTTTGAATAATTAAACGCAGATTGTAGAAAACACTAACCTAACCTAATCTGACCCTGAAAGATGAAAAATATAGCAATTTTTATAATAACGGTTCAGTTTTGATCACCCGACACATAAACATTTAAAATAGATTTTTAAAAACATTACAATAATGTGACATATATGGTTTTGGGTAGTTAATTTGACATCCTGACGAAGGAAATGACATAAGGAACTGATTAAGAAGAAAGTTAAATAATCTATACAAAAAAGAATATAATAAACCACAAAGCTTAAATTGCAAATATAAAAAATAAAAAATTTGATAATATTATAATTTATTTTGAAGTACAGTGACATAATGCTAAATTAGTGTAACTTATACCATGTGTCTCTGTATAACATCCCATAACATGGCCCTATTCACCCCACGACTTGTCTCTATTCACCCCAAAACTAGGTTATAAAGGACTTGACAGTAAAACCAGTATAAAATAAATTAATGGGAAATTTTACTTGCAAAAAAAAAAAACACCAACATATAATTCTTCTTTGTGAAATATTAAGGTTAACCGAAAAACCTAATTGTTTAACAGCTTTATAAGCAAAGTTTTGCGAAATAAAATTTTATCAGTTAACTTGCAAAATCTTTAGGATTTAATAATTCAAAATATTAGATAATAGTCCAAAACTGAAGTAAAAGTGGCGCAATAAGACTTTAAACTTTTTCCTGACGATTGTCCCCATTCCCACTAACGTCCTTTTCACCCCTTTTCAATAGATTTCATATAAATACAAGTTGTTGAATTTAAAATGGTTTTATTGATAATGCCCTCACCAGGCGAAACGCGCCTCACGGAAATTAAACGAAAAGAACAAAAAAAAAAAAGAGTTTTTATTTTCATATGTGTGAGTTATGAAAACTGATCCGTAGTAATTTTTTGGGTTAGTACAAAGAGTTACCAAAGCAAATTTTTTTGGTAATTGTTGGTAAAAAAATATTTACTTTTCGAAAGTACATCCCGTACTCATTTTACTCTCCGATATGCGATAGTAAAAACGAGAATCGATGGTTAAATATGGCTGACTCTTCACAGCTGTTTTAAAAGTAATCAATCTATCACGTTGATACCTTGAAAGTCGCTGTATACGATAATTAATCATTCAGTATCCCGCTATTTCAGTGATGAGAGTTCGTCCGATGATGATCTCGTTGTTTAATATACATTAGCACATAATTCGAAAAAAAATCACGATCAAAGAGACAAGTTTCGAACGCAGAGGCGAATAAGTCCATAGATAAAGCTTATTTCATGATTAATTGTCTATAGGCGAGACTTCTTACCTATGCTTTGACAATAATAAATTAAACCCGAAAACGATTATTACCACGGGCGATAGTAAAAAGTTACTACGGTAAAAACATACCGTGGTTAAAATTGACTACTGATCACACAACTGGCCCTTAGACTACTTACCTATCAGGGTTATTAATATTAATAATCAGTAGATGAAAAATTTATAAATAAAATGGCGGTATGAGATGGACGATTATGTATACCGAAATGTTCGCGCAATTTGTAAAGTGTTACATCCGCCGTTTTTGTAATGTGTTACTTTCGCCGTTTTTGTAATGTGTTACTTTCGTCGTTTTTGTAATGTGTTACTTTCGCCCGTTTTGTAATGAGTGTTCGTGTGTCCGTGCAATGTTGCATAACTAAAATGTTAATGCTTCACACTGACTTCAAAAATCACCTGTCAAAAATGGCATTCACTTTAAAATAACACCTCCCGCTGGGACACCCGTTGTATAAACAAATAAGTTAATTGAGTATTTAACCGATATTTTGTTTAAATATTATATAGTTTACCGATATATGTTGCGGTAGTTGTAATTGTAATTAAAATTGTAAACATTGTAATTAAAAACATGATAACATGTAATAAAAACAATAAAAGATATTTAAAAAAAATACAAATTAAATGTATTAATTAGAAAGATATATAATATCAATTTTATCGAAAAATATTGTTGTTGATACCGAGATACTAACCTAGATTCCTATCCGGGGAACGTGCATTAATCGATTATGCTATATCAACACTGCAACAGTGCACTGACGACAAATTTTCGAACCTATATGTTTTAATTTTCGAACCTATATGTTTTGTTTACCTTTTAAAATTGATACATCCATCGTTCAATTATTTGAAAGCCATCTTCTTTATATTTTACGAAGTCTCAAATACCTTTAAGTAATCCGATAGGAGACGCCAGAATTAATAATTAATTTGTGGATACATTGATACAAGTTATATAAAATTGATTTTACACGTATATCTATATAATTAATACACTCAATTTTGTATTTAAAACATAAACAGACCTATGTTTTGAATAATTACAACTTCAAAATCAGAATGTGTTCTCCTTAATATAATAGATGTACCAATAATAAAAATATAAATTCTAAATTTGTCACAAACGTAATCGATTGCTATAGTGGAATGGTAATACGTTTTACCGGATGGGAAGAGGTCCAGGTTCGCATCCCGCCAGTAATCAAATATTTTTCGCAATATTGATTAATTCAATTTGTATTTTTAAGATTGGCAAAATCAACTTTGTGGTTAAAATCCATTATAACATTGTTTTACTAACCACTTATGAATTAAAATAAATCTACCGGTTTCGAAAAATATCATTAAAATTTCAACCTGGAGCATTTGACATGTTTGAATAATAGTGGGTTTTCAGAATTTTCTAATCATTTGATAGAAAATGGACATGGTTTTGATAAAAATTTGGAATTGTTTATTTTGCATGTAAACGGTGTTGGTCATAAATTAAATAATTTCTAATCATTGGAGATAAATAAAACGTGTAAAACTAATAAAAAAATTATAAACAACCAACTAAATTTAACCATAAGTCTAAAATATTTTCCTAAAAAATATTCTAGTAATTTTGTATCAATTTAAGTTAGGTACTAAATTATATTTTTCGAAACTGCTGGATGTATTTTAACTAAGTGGTTAATAAAACAAAGATAACAATTAAAAAAAAAATAATAAAATTTGTATTAAAAATACCACACAAATATGCTTCGAACTTTACAATAAAAATATGTTTTTATTAAAACTATGATTATGTATTCTTGCATTGTAATAAAAATGAATAGGGCATGATTATTGGCACTAAGCCCTGTAAGATTACATATATTAACTTTATACACCTCGTTCTCGCAATCTGTTTCTTGTTTGTCGGTGCGGTCTCGTATGAGCTTCTCCCTATAATGCTAAATTATACATCCAATGTATTTGGGCACTAAGTAAGCTTTGTCGTACGGACATATAAAAATCTGAATTTAGAAAATTCTTTTGTGCAATAGGAATGGAATAATTTGTCAACATCAGAAAAATCAGATTCGAGTTTAGAAAAAGGCAGAAAGAACACGTGATCCGAGTGACTCTGCCGGGCTGGTCCGTTTCAGGCGGGAGTGCGCCATAGATATTTTAATTTTCTAGATATGGAACAGGATGAAATGGAAATGGTAATCCGCGTCCACAGCCGGTTTACCATATGCATAGGTGTCGCGAAGTATATTGTATGAATTGTGTCGTGTGACTGAGTTTATTATAAATATTGTACTTTATTATACGCAGCTGAGGCGCCATATAATTGATATGATGAGACACGTGTCAGTAATTTAAAGGTGTAATCATCGGCGTGGCGCCTAAATACCCGTGGGATAGATTTCAGGAAAATAAAGAATATTCGCCGCGTAGGTGCTTGCAAATATGACTATATGTATTGTTATGAATCTAAATAAAAACAGAGTATTCTGCAGGCGGGAAGCCATTCTTGATTGTGTCGCTGTTTGTGTTTCATTTCTTTCGACTTCATAATTATCATCATCATCGCCGGTTGACAGAAACTGAGATCGGCGAACCATCCTTGTCTAGATTTTTGTTTCCTGTACGGAACAATAGTCTTTCGCAAAATGAACTATGAGATCGGAGTCGATAGGAGATAGCTATTTGAAGTCAATTAATTAAAGGCTATCAAAGAATTTGAAAACAAAATTTCTCCGAATCACCGAGGGACTGTCGAGACCTTCCGACTAATGTTCGCTCTAAGTTCGGATCGCGGCGTGCGCATAAAATATATTTTGTTCTATTTCAAGGACTAATGCTCTTATTGTGTCGTGTGCTGGGGGAGAAAATAAAAAAATAGATATGCCGGTATAAGGTTACTCGTAGGGCTTGAGTTGTCCATATTATTAATAAAGACATATTAAGGTGGACTAATAAAAATTATTAAGGACACATTAGCATTCTCCGAAATGCATTCAGAAAAACACACCGCGGTGACTTTTTCAGAGCCACTTATTAGGTGAGTATACTAACTAGCTTTCATAGAAAAATAAGTGCTCCACCTGTAAGGGCTGAAAGATATTATCCCACAAGAGCAAATAATCTTAAAATCATTCCAAGAATGAAAACTACTTTATACTATAGAAATAATATTAGAGCTTTAAGTGATATTAAGGCTTTTAAAAGGGATGTTTCAAATTGGTTGAGAGTTAACTATTTTATACTAATACATAATTCTTATAACTGCATTTCGTATGTTGTACTGATTGCATTATAGCTTTGATCTTGCATATTTTCCTTTATCTTGTATGTGCTTACTTTCTTTTACATATTGTATTAGACATTGGTATTTTTTTTCTCTCATTTGATATATTTTCACGTTTATTTGCCTTGTATGTATCGTTTTCTATTTGATTGTGTTTTGTATTTAATGAGTTATTTGGTTTTTTGAAACGTAATTTGTTTGTTAATTAACAAACAAATTTGCCCTAAAACAGATTTGCCTAGTTGGGCAATACATTTAAAGAAAAATGAAAAATATCATATTTTACAACTTATTATTGTCTTGGCTGTGTAACCTCAAAAATGTTGGTGATATTATAAAGGATAAATCAATATCAACCGTCGATAGAATGTGGCACTCGAAGAATAAGGCTTGTTAAAATTGTGCGCGCGCTATATTTTTGTGTGCGCTATGATGCTATCACCAACGTGAACTCGACCTCTAGGAGGGCCAGGAATGAAATAGGCGGACAATGTTTAAAAGAATGAAGCGAGGCTACAAATTCCTTGTTGGGAGATAAATTTGGAGAATAATTGTGCTATTGGAACTTTGGCAGTTTCAGGTCCTCACCTGAAAGGTCATTTAGAGCCAACTACAGTAATATGGTTCGAGAATATTGGCTCTTTTCTCCCGACGACGATGAGATTAAAAAAATCCTAAACACGCCCTGATCCTCGGAACGTAGTCTATTCTTCCCGATATTAAAATGTGCCATGTGTCCAGAAGGTCGTCAGAGGAATTTTCCGTCCGCAAAAGAATTGACCCTTTTCGGAAAATCACTCGGAGCGGACCGGCCGGCGAGAGGGAAAAACGGATACGCAGCGAGTCATAAATAAAACAAAGGGCGAGCTACCCTCCGCGGCCGGCCACCCCCGGCCCTGGTGGGACGCCTCGATGGTCGCGGCCGGCCGGACGCTAATTCCATTTGTGACGTCTTGTTTCGGTATTGAGGATGGATGCAGCGGCGTGGCTACCGCACGGGCAGCCCGGGAAACTGTCCTGAGCCCAGAACAGCTGAACACCTTCAACACCAATTCAATAAAATTTAAATATTGCACGAGTAGGTTAAATATACCGGCAGTGGTTCGCGGAGGGTAAGTCTCTTATATGTTTTTTCTTTTGGGATTTCCCGAAATCGCGCACGATTTCGTTACTTTGACACTCGCGTGCAGTCTTGCGGTGCGTTTCAATACGAACACTCGTTGCTGCGTCATAGTTAATTCATTTTCGGTCATCAACGTTATTGTGCACGTATGTAGATAAAACCATAACATGTATATTATTTTATTGTGATAAATATGTCAATTTTTAGTTCCTAAAATGGATAATTGCAAAAAATAAAAATAAAGTAAAGCGACAAGAAAAAGAATTTCGTTGGAAACTAAAATGCAAGTGCTCGGACGATTAGATGCAATCTGATATAGATGCTGCATTAAATTTGTCTACTTCAACAATATGAACAATTCTAAAAAATAAAGACAAAGTCGTATCATAAGCAACTGCAACCGCAAGGACTACAGCAACCAAAATTACCAGTTCCAGAAGCGACGCTATTGAGGAAATGGAAAAACGACTTTCCATCTGGATTGACGATGAAGTTGAACAAAATATGTTATTAAGTCGATCAATTATAATGGAAAAAGCGAGAAATTTTTTATTTTAGCCACTATAATGGAAATTATGAATTAATTTATTCAAAATGATACCAATTTTGATAGAAGATCTAAGGCAAGACGAATTGTCATCGATGCGATGTCTCCTTATCGACGACTGCTTTCTGAACAAAACAAGATGAGACAAACGAAGTTAGAAGACTTCTTCATAAAAAAAACATAAAAAGTTTTATGAGGAAGAACCTTCCATATTGCTAACATAAATTCTTTACTCGGAACTTTTTTTTACTGTCATATGTGAAAAAAAACACACTGAAATAACGTCAAACCCCAACGTGTTTGCTTTCTTTGAAAATTTAAAATACGCTTATTTTTTTATTATAATCGTTTAATTTACTTGAAACGCGTTTCACCTTGTAGGGGCATCATCAATCTAACAATTTAACTCAACAATTTGTATTTATAACTATAATGGGGGACAGCTGTACAGTTGTATTTCCATGAGAAGAAAAGAGACAACATTATTCATAGGATTTTCATACATTTTGAATGCTTCCGATTATTACAAAATTGTACAGCTATTGTTAGATTGATAATGTTCTTACAAGACGAAACGCATCTCAAGTAAATTAAACGAGTAGAATAAAAAAAACAATTGTTTTATTTTCACATACAAGAACACAGTTCTTTAACATGAAAGAAGAGCCCGCTTTACTTTAGTGATTAAATTTAAGACTGAGTAAATTTAATAACTAAAGATTTATGTGTTGTCCATGCCCGATTGGTATGTGTTGTCCATGCCCGAATGATATGTATTGTCCATGTCCGATTGATATGTGTTGTCCATGCCCGAATGATATGTATTGTCCATGCCCGAATGATATGTGTTGTCCATGCCCGATTGGTATGTGTTGTCCATGCCCGATTGGTATGTGTTGTCCATGACCGAATGATATGTGTTGTCCATGCCCGATTGATATGTGTTGTCCATGCCCGAATGATATCTATTGTCCATGACAGAATAATATGTGTTGTCCATGCCCGATTGGTATGTGTTGTCCATGCCCGAATGATATGTATTGTCCATGTCCGATTGATATGTGTTGTCCATGCCCGAATGATATGTATTGTCCATGCTCGAATGATATGTGTTGTCCATGCCCGATTGGTATGTGTTGTCCATGCCCGATTGGTATGTGTTGTCCATGCCCGAATGATATGTGTTGTCCATGCCCGATTGATATGTGTTGTCCATTCCCGAATGATATCTATTGTCCATGACAGAATAATATGTGTTGTCCATGCCCGATTGGTATGTGTTGTCCATGCCCGAATGATATGTATTGTCCATGTCCGATTGATATGTGTTGTCCATGCCCGAATGATATGTGTTGTCCATGCCCGATTGGTATGTGTTGTCCATGCCCGAATGATATGTGTTGTCCATGCCCGATTGATATGTGTTGTCCATGCCCGAATGATATGTGTTGTCCATGCCCGATTGATATGTGTTGTCCATGCCCGATTGGTATGTGTTGTCCATGCCCGAATGATATGTATTGTCCATGTCCGATTGATATGTGTTGTCCATGCCCGAATGATATGTATTGTCCATGACAGAATGATATGTGTTGTCCATGCCCGATTGGTATGTGTTGTCCATGCCCGAATGATATGTATTGTCCATGTCCGATTGATATGTGTTGTCCATGCCCGAATGATATGTATTATCCATGACAGAATGATATGTGTTGTCCATGCCCGAATGATATGTATTGTCCATGTCCGATTGATATGTGTTGTCCATGCCCGAATGATATGTATTGTCCATGTCCGAATGATATGTGTTGTCCATGCCGGATTGATATGTGTTGTCCATGCCCGATTGATATGTGTTGTCCGTACCCGAATGATATGTGTTGTCTATGCCCGATTGATATGTGTTGTCCATGCCCGAATGATATGTGTTGTCCATGTCCGACTGATATGTGTTGTCCATGCCCGAATGATATGTGTTGTCCATGTCCGATTGATATGTGTTGTCCATGATCGAATGATATGTGTTGTCCATGCCCGTCCTTCTTGCCAGATCAAGTTGAACCTGTGATCTCAAGACCCCATGTTCCTTACAGTGAAGAGATACATATTTTTGGACTATATCCATCGAATAAAATAAAAAATTACATTACGAAATGGTTTTTTCTGTCCGCAAAGAAATAGTTAATACAAACACCATGTAGTCTGCTGCTAACCGATTTAGAAGTAAATTTTTATGTTCTACCCTCGATGCCATCTGCTTCGGCTCTGAATGAAAGAAAATATGTAAAAAGGTCCCAAACTGGTTCATCCGAGCCGTTATAAGGTCCATAATTTCCGCGATGCCGTTTGATCCGGGTGTGCAGTTATTTGCTAGATTTATGTATTCATACTAAAACTTGAAGAGTCATTAAACGGTGCTTAAGTGGAAGGCTCTCAAACTTTCTCGCGCAGCGCTCGAGAGTGAGCGAAAATGTTGTCAAACAATTTTTAAATTTAAAAAGCTATGATTATTTTCTAAAAAAAAATATTATTTGGTATTTGAATTATTTTTAATAGACAAGAAAAGACATGTAATACAAGATACGTTGACAAAAATTAAAAACTTTATATATAATTAGAATAATCAACACACCAAAGATTGAATTGTTCGCTTTAAACACACCGAAGATGGATTTGTTCGTTTTAACGTATAACGGTCGAAAAAAATTCCCAGAAACATCTAGAACATGATTCAACGTTAGTCCTGAATAATCACGACATATCCAGGAATTTCGCGAAAACAGAATCATTGCCGATAAATCATAGCTGACGTCTGAATAACGAATGGTGCCTCTGCTCTCGGTCAAATCTGCTACGAGCTTGAAATTGATTGTTATTATTTAAGTCGTGATTAAGTAATTGTGATTAGGATTAACAGTGATTTTCAACAGTCTGGAATTATCGATTCTTACACATATGTTACGTATCAACTGATCCTATTCAAAAGAAGTCAATTCATATAATATATGAAGAAAAAACGACTGTGTCACCAATTATGAAGGAGTGCGGTGTGCGATGGTGAACTATTATTGCTAATGTGATGATGGATTAATTCAAATTTAAATCCAACATTATTTAAGTAATCGGACAAGGTAATGTATGAGTAAATGGTACTCACAATTAAATCACATGCTTAATTCAGAAAAGTTACGATTTGATATGCCGTTTGAAACTAAACGCGAAGTTACGAAACGAAACCTGGACGAGATGCTGATGTAGAATGGCGAGCGCTGCATTCTCACCATAACTACATAATAAATTATGTTTTTTTTAAAAATAAATGTATACATATTCATTGTTAAAAATTTCAGTGATTAGTCCAAAATAAACGCTATTCATTCGAACACTACCCTTAAATGTAATGTGAAAATTAGCGAGCCACCCTTTCTTATTCTCGGTTTAGGGAAAACAGGGCGTGAGTAGGCCTTTATTAAAAGGATAAGTTCCTCATGGGTTCGTTTTATGAGACGTGCTTTCCCGGTGATTTATTTAACAAACGTAAGGGCCTAGCTGTTATTACCTAAGGGTTGGCGGCCGGGGGTCGAGGGTTGCGGGCGGGGGGTGCGTGCTCGCAGAGGGAAAGATGCAAGACTGCACAGAGCGGTGAAAATTTAAACAGTCCATAATAGTATTGGGAAATGGAAATTGTGGAGGGATTTCTCCTGTGACGTTCAAAGGCGCTTTTGGCACTGGTTTCAATCAGTATTTAAGGGTAATACAAATGTATTATAAAGTGGCGTGTGTAAATTTTATTAATAGTTTCTCAAATCTTAAGTAGTGCCAGGCGTAGACTTGCATGCACTATGGCAGCCGACTTGGCAATGGGAAGCAGTGAAGCAATTACTTATGACAGCCGAATTTCTGACGTATATATTTTTCACATCCTCTCACGCGTGACGGTCGTGCGTCGCAGTGTAGGGCGCCTGTTGTAACTAAAGTAAGGTATATCAATTAAAGAGCACTTAAAAGGTTTCGTTTAGGTGATGAATTAATACAATTTAAATTCGCAGTCGAACTCTGGAGTGGCTCGCTGGAGATGCTGTTGAGTAGCGATGCTGGTGACAGGACGGCCTGCGGAGAAGTGATGTTAGTTGCCTGAGCTGTATCCGTCTCTGGTGCTAATGTCTATTTAGTTCTAATGTTTGATAGGTGAGCCCTTACACGACAATGTTTACGGGCGCCACGCTACGAAATATGGAGTGTTTAGAGAAATAATATACAATTTTTTAAATTTCTCTCTAATTTTTTGGTTACCAGTTGTGATTTTATTTATTTGCAAGTTTGAAGATGTTGGAGATGCTGTTATATTGGACATACGACATAAAATACCATATCAAAGGTATTCAGGCAAATATGTGGGAAACGTAATGTTTGAAATTGATATGAAAGGAAACCTTTAGAATGATTACATCCTTATATTCTATACCTAATAGAATTTGAAGAACCAAAATCAGAAAAAATAGAAACGGATCACAGGTTCCTGATTTCACAACAACAACATATGAGTCGTTTAAATAATACGGTGCCATACACCTTGATTGGTGCCTTTAAGATGTGGTACAAGAGGCACGTGTTGCATATCGTAAACGGCGAGATGCGCTGATGTCTCCATTCTGCAGGAGCTCAACATCATGGACAGACTCTCAACCATTAGCCTAAATCGAATCTTCCAATTATTTTGGCATCTTACGGAAAGAAAATATAGTTCGAAAAGTTTGCTGGGGTGGACCACGTTGAAGAACGGAGAGGGAGAGGAAGATTCCCTATTTGCTTGATCGACCAAGTGGAAAAGGTAACAGGTACTTCTCTGATGACAGCGAACATTGAATTGAGGCCAAGATTCACAGTCATGTGGAACTGACGTGGTTGATGCATTACATCAATTAAACTGTTTAAAATGACGATAAAATGGTATGAGAAGTCTAATCGGCGATAACCACTCAAGTCTTCGAATGAGACTTTAGAAGTTGTAGTAAGTGCAGAGTAGGTAGGTTAGTAATGGAACAATGGATTCAGGCCAAAATTGAGACATCTGCCATGGACCATAAAACGATGTGCCATTGATCAACCGCGTGGAGGGGGAAATTTCAAACTTTCGCTCGTTCCATAGACCAGATGTACTATAGAGAAAGATTCTTTATGATAGACTCGATATTAGAGCGATAATAAATAGGTTCCTTTTCTTCTTATTTCACATTTAAGAAATGTATTCTTCTCGGTGCAGTGCTAGCTAGCGTCTCTGACCTGAACACCATCCAGTCGATTGTGTGACTGACGCAAGTCGCCGGTCATAAATGGGGGGTGATGGAATCGGAAAGGATGGGTAAATTGGAAACAAGGGATAAAAATAGAGATTGATGAGGGATGAGGGATCTCCGATAGCAAATCAGGATGGCTTACGGGAAAACAGCTCGACTCACCTGATGATGACGCTCCCTGGCTTATCCCGAAGATCACCCCAAAACTTGCGCAGACTCGAACCGGCGATTTTGCTGAATCACTAAACGTACGTCCAAAATAGTCGCCAATATGATCACAATGACGAAAATTTCAAAATACCAGCCGAGCCAAAGGAACAATGTGTACTGATTGGAAATAGATTAAGGTGTAGGAACAAAATAAAAACTGGTGTCAGTACACTACGTTTATCATTTTGGTTAATGTATGGAAACTTATTTGAGAAACTGTAGAACTAAAAATATAATTTATTGGCCACTCCGGTTTTCTGTGTGGTAATGTTTCTTATCATCCAAAATATATATTTATCATCCACATTTGTAATTCTCTCCGAGCAGCTTAATATTTCTGTACCTCACCTCTTTACTAACTAACTTACCATCATACCGTTTCCTAGCGGGGGTAGGCAGAAAGGACAGAGCGCCACACTCTTCTGTCTTGACACACAGTTCTCGCCTCATCCACATTCATACATCTTCTCATACGAGCTCGTCGATTATTGAGGCTTCAAACAGAACAACTATTCTGCAAACGTCCTATATTTCTGGTGCCATCAACACTTGCGTCATATATCTTCCTTACCATTCTCTCCTCATTAATTCGTTCCATATTACCAAACTACCTAAGTGATCCTTTTTTAATCTTACTCACTATACTAAGATCATCTTTAAATTCTTTCCTTATTTCCATACATCAATATCGGTACCAGGACTCCATTGTGACATTGGACGCCTCTTAACCATCTGGTTAATTGTCAGAAGGTTTTACTTTCGTATAATGCTACGCCATAAATAATAGTGATGAGAAAAAATGCTCTCTTGACTCACTGGTGTGATTGTGATTGATATTCGATAATATCTGTGATTGGAAACTGTGACTGTGATCACAGCTTCATTACTAATACGCATGCGCCGCATGATATCATAATACACGAAATAAATGAATAAAGAAAAAAAACATAACTTTGAACATATTTACTTGTATTATTCAAACTTCATTTGGGTAAAAAACATATTCTAGCGTGTATAACTATTTTAATATTATCACAAAAAGAATGAATACCGTAAAAAAAATATTAACTTATTTTTCGGGTCAAATTATCAGCATATCAGGTTAAATGCATAAAATGTTTTAGAAAAATCTACTAGATGACGTCTATTATGAATTATGACGTCATTACTTCATGAATATTTTCATTTCATATCACGGTTCACAACCAAATACAAATAAAATAATAAAAAACCGCAAATCACGATATTCACAGATGTTCAGTCACTGACAGTGAGTGTGACTTAAAGATGTCAGTGATTGCACACGGTTTATGATTTTGAGCTCATCACTAATAAATAGGTTATATGTGTAAAATAAATATGAAATCCAAGTTTTGAAAAAGATTGAAATTTTCTAAACTGGCTAATATGAACCTCTTGTGCGAGTGTGAGTGCGTCGGTCCGGGCAGCGCGCCCCGGGCTGCGGGCGGCTCGGGCCGTCCGCGAAGGTACGATCACCGGCGGATCCGAAGGGTCCCAACCCACGGGCGACCTGGCCGCGGACCGCAGGGATAAGGGGGCCCGGCTGGCTCGGGTCGGTGAACCGGCACTCCCCCGGTGCGGTGTCTGGAGATGAGACAGTATTTTGGGCATATTGCACGACACATCATTTTGAAAATTGCAAAGTGGTTACCCGAAATGTCTCAAATGAAAAAAAAGGAGAGTTATCGTTGTACAAGACAACTTTTCACCAGATCAATCTAAAAACTATTTTAAAAAATAACTTCACATGTACGATCTGATTCAAATGAAACTAGAAGCAAAACCTTAGGATACTTTTTAGTGCCAAAAATGGATACTAAATTTGGTCTACGAATTTTCTTAGTTTGTCCACCGCGTATATTTAATAATAATAAGGACAATAATTTTTCCGATCTAACTGTCCGACCATAAATACAATATTTTCATATCGGTGTGTTCACATCTTTAATTTAGTAGTCTATAGGTTCCACGTGCACATTTTGTACGTAAGAGTAAAACCTTAGGATACTTTTTAGTGCCAAAAATGGACACCAAATTTGGTCAACAATCTTTCTTATTTTGTGCACCGCATATATTTAATAAATTGCCACTAGATTTTAACGATTTTAAACCAAAAATAACAATGTGGTTGCTTGATGGGTAGAAAGCAAAATTAAACTAATTTGTCCCTTGTGCTAATATAACCTACTGTGCTATTTTGTAGTAAATTATAACTATATTATAGACAAGAATCTTTTTTATAACTTTGATAGTACCTAAACAAAACTGTACAGGTAATTACTTTAGAACAGATGACGTCTAGTAAATTTCTGTGTCTATTGTATTATTTTATACTAAACAAATAAATAAATTGTTATGTGAAAAGTATGTTAGAAGGATAGCTAGAGTAATGATTGTATGCCTCCATAATTCTAACCGTTAATTGTGTTTTTAGGTTTTTAGACAGATTTTTAGGTATTTACACTTACAGTGAGTTCAGGAAACAGAAAGGTATGCGTGAGGAAAATGAGCGAATGAACAGAATCCTCAGCCATCGATCGGCAATAGATGAAACGTACACAAAATACACCACACTGTCATCGATACGGTATTGCAACGAAACACACTAACACTTTCATCAGCGAGATTACCTCTGATGTTGGACCATGCGATGAGATCCAAAACGTCGGCTATAGTAAATAGTCCAGCTAACTTTATACATAAGATACTTATTCTTTGTTCACATATTTATACGTATTAACGTTATTAAATTGTTATTAAACAATTAATTAAGATGATAAATTTAACAATTTTGGTGTCTATAAACATAGTTTCAAGGATTGTGCTGCATTTTATATTGATAGAGCGGGTCGAAATTTTAATATAAAAGTAAAGAAGCAGTTGAGATGTTTGTTCAATAGTGGGTTTTCAGAATTTTCTAATCATTTGATAGGAAATGGTCATGGTTTTGATAAAAAATTGGGATTGTCAATTTTGCATGTAAACGGTGTTGATCATAAATTAAATAATTTGGAATCGTTGGAGATAAATGAAGCGTGTAAAACTTATTAAAAAATTATTAACAACCAATTAAATTTAACTTCGAGTCCCATTTTAAAATTTTTTCCTAAAAATTATTCTAGGAATTTTGTATCATCAAGAAACAATTCGAGAAATTTTTTTTTTTAAAATAGACTGTTAAAGAAATAATAACACATGTATTTGATTAGTTATTGACATCCTTAAGAAGAAAAAGATATTTTTCGAAACCGGTAGACATATTTTAATTCAATAAGTGGTTAATAAAACAAAGTTAACAAATAAAAAATAAAAATTAATAACCTCGCGAGAGATGCGGTTGTTTGGGTAATGCGCGGTGGAGAATTAGCGCGCCGAACGGAACGCTCTGGGGGTCCGCTGGCGGCGCCAGTAGACACAGGTCATTATAAATCCTTGAATTAAAATAATAAGAAATTCCGAAAATCTTTTGATTAGGGGTTTAATTAGTATTCAATGTTAATGTTTAAACAAGAAGGTAGGAGGTGCGTCACTTGCGAGTAGCAAGTTGGTAGTGATGTAAGACTTTCCGTCTCGAATTTTCGTTACCAATCAATTTTCACATCAAAAACTAAGGGTAGGAACAAAACAGAAGACTGTCTTGTAACTAGGACAGGCACGGTGGTAAAGTGGAAAGATGTTAGAAAACTAGATGTCGAATTGTTGCAGAGGACATAAAATGTCATGTGTATTGGCAGGCATCCATATTCCTTTCGGCTCAGAGCTTAAAATAAGCGAGAGGAATGCCGAAGAACCAGCCGATGCAGTCTTGCTATATAATTGGTGTTCACTTTACGACCCAGCGGGAACAGTTTTATTGCATTTGTTTCCCTGGACCTCTCTCTCAAACAATACTTCTCAATATTAAAGCGGTCCAGCATCGTCACTGTACCACGATAAGACTGGTCAAGTAACTAAATTCCTTCAGACACTGGCTATCTGGTAGATTAGAGGTAAGTTTGTAGGACTCCACAATCACATGTTTGAAAATAAAATACGTATTTTTGACTCTACTCATTACCTATGATATTAAAATAGCATTAATGCTGATACAGAATGGTTACTTAAAATAATTAGAAGCATTCAAATATTTAGGGAAATTCTCGGAATTCCAATAAATATATCTCCCGGTTATAATCGAAAAAAGTTCATTAAAATTTTTGATCTCCCTCGTTACCGGCCTTCCTTCATTTGATCAGCCATCGATTTCACCATACTAACGGTTATCGATTAGTCTCGCTACGTATCTGGCATAGTTCCACTTTAGTTTCGCGACAGTTTTTGCCCGATTTTTCTTATTAGGTTGCTGCATAATTATCCGCCGTTTTTTTCGTCACTGTTACCGGTGGAATGGCAAGGATGAGCATCAGGAATCCCGGACAGAAATGGCCAAAGGTAGTATAAGATCAACAGAGACATGTACCTGGCCTAGCTTGATCGCCTTTATACTGCCATTCAGCTAAAAAGACCGGGCAAAAAGAACCAAATCGTTTTCCACCGCGACAACGCTCGTCCTCATGTCGAACGCCGTGTGATCGAATTCATCGCTAGCAAGAGATGGAATTTCTTCCCCCATCTGCCCTAATCTTCCACCGAGACCCCCACGGACTACCACATCAACTGCTCTCTGAAACATTGGTAGGTAACAAAGTTCATGACGATATGGAGGAGTCGATAGAGAATATCAAATCGTGGATTGCCTTAAAAATCCAGTGCTTCTTCGCCTGCGGAATCGACTGTCTTTCAAGCAAATGGGAAGCAGTAATTGAAATTGATGGTGACTACGCCCCCGAATGATAATTACACATAATATGGTTTGAGTTTATTTTCGTTCATGGTTACGTTACAATATTGTAATACAATATAATTTATCGCTCAGTTTGGTGCTATCCTCCACCCTGGGCTGCCTTCTATCTGGAATAGCTAAGAAATAACTTCTCGGTATCCGTTATTCTGGTATTAGACATATGTGCACCTTAATTACCGTCTTTGTATAAGTTCAAGTAGAGGTTCCACGCCGAGGGTTTTCCTTATGTCGGTACTTCTTAACTCGATCCAATAATATAACTCCTGCTACTCCGCTAAAGTAACCAAACGTACAACCTATGGTGACAATATATTGCAGTGAGGCTACACACAGTTTTAAAGTCAACATCCTAAAATAATTACTGTTACTTTGAGAAACACACGATTTCGACACAACAACTGCATATTAAAATTATCGGTTTAAAATGAGTCAACGGTACGTTCGTCAAAAGATTACTCGATAGAAAATAATTTAACGTTGTACAGTGTAAAATTTCGACTCGGGGCCTCATATTTACTACACGGTTAAAACGCATTGAATCAAATGTTTAACCCGTGCGTTCAAACTGCCTTTGAAATAATTTATAACCTGAATACCCCATTAGGAGACTGCCAATTATATTATTTTTGTACCGAAGGCAAATCGATGTTTTATTATTTTAAGAATTATATACGGGCGAGAGTACTCGTACTGTGGTTTGAAAATTCTATATATTTATAATATACTCGTACTTGCAGCAGAAAAGATCGTGTATTTTTTTATTTATGCATCGTTTTGGTAATAAAAAACAAACTATTATAAATAAACCCTTAATGCAAGAAAAGCAGTATTGTTAAAAATAATTTTGTGATTAGAATAGGTATTTTTTTCTATTTTTTAAAAGAAAATCTTATTCTTGTATCCGTACATAAAACGTACATGAATTATTTTTAAACGTATTGCATGATCGCACACTGATAGTCGACAGCACTTAAAGTCTAATTCACACCATCAAATTTTTCATCTCATTTACACTAGTCCAATATTGGGCCAAGTACAAAACCTTATGACACATCAGAAGTAATTGAAAAAAACATACATTCATGCACAGATGGAAGTAAAATTGATAATTTGCGTTAACTATCTAAGTTAAAATAAAAATAATCTTTGGATGTCCTAGAATATTGACCAGAGAGAGAGAAATAGATATGAAGCATTCGAAATGTGGTGCTAGAGAAAATGTAGACGGTAAAAATAATCAGGACTTAAAAATAACAAAAGATGAATTTTTGAGGAAAGTGCAAGAAAAGAGGTCCATGATAAATATCATCAAAAATCGAAGGTGTCAATGTATACCTTAGAAATGTAACTGAGGGAAGGAGAGAGAAAAAAGGAAGGCATCGACAAAAATACATCCACCAATTAAAATACACAGAAAAATATTATTTTGTCATAAAAATATAAAATTGTTATGTAAAATATATTGTGACATTACAAACTGATGTCACATTTGAAATTGCCCCGTCACTTGTTTTAATGCCAAGTACCTCGTAATCACGATTAATTGCCTTTATCTGTTTTGATGGTTATAAAAACGGTCACCATCTATGGTTCTTTTTCAATTCATCGAGTAAAGCTGTCAAAATTACACGGTTCACTGTTGCGGTCAGCGGATGTAACTGTGAGCATTCAATGTAACCAAAGGGTAAACAATTTTATGTTATTCAATCACTAGTTCATAATTTACTGTAATTTATTAATCTAAACGCATGGTGAATAATCTTTACAGGAAACGAGACATTTCCCTACGGTTACAGTCAGTACTTCGGTTTTGGTATCGTTATTACCACGGGCTACATTACATCTTATTTAATACAATTCTGCATACGAATCCGTCGACCTGGAGGCTGAGAATAATTTACGATGATGGGTTGTTATCACCAGGTTGCATGAAGAACGTTGAACTCGCGCCCAACCCGACGAAATTAGGATTTGTTAATGTGAATTGTATTCTGATTTTTACTTTCTTCGTGTTCTTTTTTATGATTAGATTCCATTATATAACGAATAATACCTATAATGATTTCCGCCAGATATTATTGATAAATTTTCCCAGTTTAGGATTAAGGCAGAATGTGACTAACTAGGTGGGTTTGCGATTCTGAGGTGAAGAACCCGCGGATCTCGTGTTCACCACTGACTAGCCGGTGAGAAGGTAGAACACCAACCTTCACCCTCACAATATGTGATCATATTTTTATATATCAATAATATCATAATTCAAGATATTTATTATTTATGGGTTCATAACACTATTGTTGCATATTGTTGTTAAATGTATACATATATTTGAATACATATAAAATGTATATAACTTATACATTTTATATGTATTCAAGTCAATAGTTGTTGTTGTTCTACATAAATAAACTAGCGATAACTTTTGGATAGTGTACAGAATAGAGTCGAAGGGCGAGCATTGCACTGACAATAAACTGTTCTTTAATATGAAAGAAAAATGAGGTCTCAAACTCATTTTATTAATTATATTTTTAAAATGAATCAACCATTTAATCATTATCAAATCAATGGAGGTATTTTTTTACTATCACAATAGTATCCCAAGTTCTAAACCTTGGGATACTTCAGAAGTTACAATACAAGATATTTGCTTTTAGATGTGGATTGTTTTCTGATTAATAATGGACTCTGTAATAGAATCATTTAGCTCTTAAGATTATTGACACCCCTGTGAAAACTTCAAAACTGATATGATACTAGAGGTATCTATCTTATCTTTCGACAATATGTAGGAAAATGATTCTTACATACTTCATACACGTTGCCAGAAGAAATTATGATAGCCTCGAGAAGATCGTCATCACAGAGACAGTTGAGAGAATATTAAGATGTCTCCTGCAAGAAACATAGACTGAATTGTGCAATCTCCGGGTCACATGCCCCGCGGAATGGAATACGACAATTTCGGTTATAAATCGGAATCACCGCAAGATGTGGGGGGGAAGCAGGGAAAATTAGTTGAAGGACCAGTGAATTTCGAGGAACCGGGATTCGGAAGAACTGCTCACCTTACTTTGCATGTGACGACTCCGCAAATCCCGTGGTTGCCGTCGAAAATCACAGAAAATGGCACACGGATGAGCCGATCTCCGCTTCCGAAATTAAGATGGCGATGCCACAAGTTCACCCACGGTACAAATAAATAATATCACTGTGCACACAAATGACAGAATCACAAACAATACAGTGCTGGTGCACTGGAGTCGAAAGGTCCACACCGCGAATGCTATCGCGATGTCGAGATCGAACAAATATCGGTCAAGTTGATGTCTGCTAGCGTCAAGGTTACACTTCACACTGAAAAGACGAGTATGAGAAATGTATGAATGGAAATTTGTATGCGGAATGTGTCAAACATGGTCGCGGTTGATTCGAAAAGACGCGCCAAAAGTGTGTTTACGAATTCGGAACATAGACCAAATGAAGAAATTCACATTTAATTACCATTTATGACTTTATGGATGTGTTGGATTCGGACGTAGTGTCATTTATGTCTGTAAGTGCTTGGTTAAACGACCAGGTCTTTGAGGCGCGACTAGAGCCAAAACGAATGTGTTTTTAATATACCTAGGTAAAAATTAAATTAAATTTTTTCTCTTTTATATATTCAATAACAGTACGTAATATTCGATTTGAAACGAAGTGTACATTGTTTTTATTACGAGTCTGTCAAGTTTTCTTAGTCGCAATGTCAAAGCGACGGTTTTTGACTATTTTTGCGACTCATCCGATTCCGTCTTTACTAAAATGCACATCTTGGTGATAAAGTAGCACTTTTGTTCGTTTTGACAGCTGACTTACAAAGGTGGATTCATTTTAATTACATAGAGATTTTATTTACGTGCCATTTGTTTTTCGGATGTTCCAACACTAGCTGCCACTATAGTTCGCAAGGCTGGGGCGATAGCCGATTGCTTAACTGCTAATAAATGTAGAATATTCAAGAATATTTTAAAAGCCCGATTTTATGAAATCAATAGTTATAGAAACGCAGTAAGTGTGCGTATATTTTTGCACAAAGATTCCATTTGTTTCTAGCACCAAAAATATACAGTAGACTAAATGCAAATATGAAAGATTGAAACTATAGTCTTGCATATTTTTCACGAAATGTGCAGTTCTGGCTCCACGAAATGGGGAGAAATTACGCCCAAGAACTTTTAAAGGTTCAAACTTGAGATTAAAACAGCTACAACAATACATTGAATTATCTAATTGCATCTTGTTTTACTCTTTACATATACCATATATTATATCTTATACATTGAACAATGCATTTACGATAAGTTTGTTTTTATTTTAATGACATATTGTTTAACTGTTTATATATATATATTTTTTTTTTGTACATTGATCATTGCACTTTGTTTACTGTTATACCGGTGGAACACTGTCTGCTATAATACAGTAAAATACTAGTGTAGCAGGCAGGGTACCCAAATATATTTCTTACTTTTCTGAAATGTTTATCTGATTATAATATAACACACTGTACTAAGAATCAAACAAATAAATAATAATAATAATTATTATTTTAAATTACAAAAGGTCAGAAAAGTAAGAGAAATGATTAAAAAGTTTCCCGAAAGAGTAATGGATAAAAATAAAAACTTCACCGTAGTAGGGATTTGTGTTTTTAAGCTACGCCCGTGGCTGTCTGGCGTCCGCCATGCCGCGCAAATTATAATTTCGTACGTAAACTAAACAAAATTAATATTTATATTCGTAGAATGCGTAAAACCATTCGCGGAATTTTGTCGGGATTTGGAATATGTTATTGAAAGTCAGAATCAAACGCTCGGGAGTTTAATAACGCGTGTAACATGATTTATTGTACTAACTTGGTCCGAGATCCCGCGGTGTAACAGTCTCGTGATAAACATGAAACGGAAAACGCTAAAATAACAGTATTTTTCTGTAGAGAAAACGTTGGGTGAGGCTTCGCTTTATCGACCACAAAATACACCCGCGTCGGGGGCTCGGTTTGTTAACAATAAAAACAATAACTGTGCTACAAAAATAAAAATTAAAGATCGAAAAGCTTTTCATCTCGAGTGGTTTTTTCGACGTGTAAACAACTCAACTCGCAAAATTTTGTTCTCTAGAACATCTCAGAAAAATACGAGACAAAGAAGTGACAAAACAAACACGTCATACCTACTCGATACCGCGGCGACAACATAGTTTATATAGCACTTATGTTGTGACACTTTTTAGAAATTAACGCGATCGAAAAGTGGAAAGCAACTCATTAATCGACTTATTTGTGAATTTCAAACCCACGAAGTAACTATTTTATAATATTTGAGTATGTCCAAGAACACAAAATTACTAGATTTTCACCTACGAAGGCACTGTTATTCAACAAATAATAGATACCTCATAAAGACGAAGCTATTAATTACAAGGCTTACGACTTGGCTTTAATCATCACTTTGGTGGTAATCACTACACAATGTAACGTTCACCATTACAAACATAATTAAATCTCCATATCTAAAAAAAATTTTAAAGTTGTATATATTGTGGGGTAAAAGACCTACATCCTTCCCTTTCACCAGCTAAACAGAGTAGGACATGAGATTCGCGGGTTCTTTTACCTTGAGCTAACATACCCACCTCATTTTTGTCACATTCTGCTTTCATCCTAAACTGGGAAAAAATTATAATAATATCTGGAGATGATAAATAAAATATTTTAGTCATTAGTAAAAATAAGACATCTAATCAAGAAAAACACAAGACTGCAAGAAATAAAACAAATCCAGACGACAAATCCTCATCTCGTCTGGTTGGGCGCAAGTTCAACGTCCTTCTTGTATGATACACCAGATGTCTTGGCATCACATCATGTTTTTGCGATCAGATTCGTAGACGTGATTTGTTATAGATCATCATGATAAAATTTGTCGTCTTCATTGAGGCGACTTAACTCCAAGGTAAATAAATCTAAAGTAGAAATTGAAGTTAAAAAACAGAGGTATGCATCAGTGGCATAAACCAGAGGTTAAATTCCAGAGGCAAAGTCCAAAGGGAAACGTCTTGTTTTCTATAAAGATTATTTACCATGCAATTAGATTAACAAGTCAATATTAAATTATGCACTAGTGATTGAACAATAAAAAAATACTTACCCTCTAGGTAGAGTGAATCACACACGGTTACTTTTTAGTCTGATGGCTCGCGACGGTTTGAAAATAAACCATAGATTTAAACCGTTTTTATAAGCTGAGACACCGAATGTGATACAAACCTGTGGGTAACTATTTGTGAAATGTCAGGGTGCTTGACAAAAATAAGTGACGGGCCAATTTTGTATGCGACCCCCATTAATAACGTCACAATAAGTTAATACGTGGACTCACTTTGAGTACCACTACACTAACGCCATCTATGGACTAAATTTGATAATTCATTCCCCTGAAACAGCATATATCTCACAATGAGAATCTAATTAGATAGAGATCACTCAAGCCAGCCGGAGACAGTTCGTAAGCCGTGTAATTAGCCATACTAAATATAATAAAAAAATAGCTCCGTCTCTATGAGATATCTATTATTTGTTTAATAACTATTTTACAATTTGAATTTAAAAAATAATACCTAGTACCTACCTATCTTCAAAGTTTAAATGAAATTTTAAAAAGTCAAAAATGAATGTAAAACGATTTTGAACATAACACAGAACACAATTACAAACACAATGCGATGTATGTACGTTACTGAACTGTTATAAATATGTTACGATATAAAATAATTATTACAAAGTGCGCCTCTTTTTATACACCAATTAATAAATATGAAATCTGTTTTCATTAAAAATGATATTGTGGTGGTCATGTTCGCGCCCCAAAGACATGGCCGCGTAAGAAATCACCTGACAGTCATACAGTTCGACTGGTACCCACCAAACCAGAGAGTAATACGTCGCGCCGCAACCAGCCCGAAGAAGCCTAGACCCGATCACTCTTCTCCTGGCCAGCTCCTCAGATACATCTACTCGCACCTCGTCACCGTCTCCAGTGTAGTACGTTTATTTTATAATTATTATAATATAACAAACGAGTGTAAAGTCAATATGTAAATAAACCCCAACTATCGTAAGTACTGTTTCACTCTCGCTAGCTGTACACGCAAACACCAAATCACCATTATATAGGGATGAGATATAAAGACCCTCGATTTTCACCATACAAATCCTTCTGACACAAACAATTCCCATTAGTGACCCTGACGAGTTTACATAATCTTTAACAATATATTCTCTAAAGTGGCTACTAAATTATCATTGACAATAATGCGCTATTAGGGTTGACATATGTTTTTAAATTTGATAGATTTCGCAATATGGGTTCTAAATTCATCGATTCTGTACAAAGAGCGTTCCAGACATTTATACGTTACAAATAATTTTTTACATACCTGTATATTTTTCCTATACGTCTCGAATTTTTTCATATTAATTTGAGAGTTCATTTACCCCAAAAAACAAATATAGACGTCAAACCACCACCGATAAATCGCCGTTATTTAATTATCGATTCTCGTTTTTTACTATCGGATATCGGAGAGTAAAATGTGTTTACTACTGGATGTACTTTCGAGAAGAAAATATTTTTTTACTAACGATCAAACAAAACGTTTCCGCAAAAAAATTGAATCACACAACCGACCCCTAAGACGACACTTTCTTCTAAAAATTGTCCTATAAATTAATGTTGTATCTGACGATATGAAAAGTACGTTACCATACACTACAACACCGTCTGTCACGTTTCTTGTACGCAAATATTATTTTACACGCAAAGAATTACAAAACACTATTTTGCATTGATTTATCTAAGAAATATGGAATAATATTTATGGGGTGTTAAAATTTGAAAGCCCTTCGACGCGGTGTGACGGCGAGACAGCGCATATTGAAGAAAGGCTAGCGCAATACGCTGAAAAGTAATTGTTGCATTCTTTGGGTTTAACTGGAAATATTGATGGAGGCAGCTCGGACAAGTTAATGCTCACTGTGAATGTTGAAGGACGGCGATTGACGGACGGACCGAGTGCAAGAAATGACCGCAGTTCACTTCACGTTTGCGCTGGGAAAAAATACCATAACGTCACACAGCATAGTACGACCAACGTAAATTGGCGAGCGCGTTGTGACGCCCTCCGCTGTTCGCCAATTTACGTTAGTCGGACCATAGTAGTCGATCAGAAAAGTCGGTCCACGACAAAGAAAATTGGCTAATAATCTCACCAACTCACTTACATTCACACCGTTTCTTCTTACCTTATCTATGTATAAATCTCATGCATGCTGATCGATTGTAGATACTTCTAACATGATCATCTTTTAATATCTGGTTTGCTTGATCGTACCAACTTATCTAGAACCTAACCAAACCAAATTAATTAAGTACTTAATTACATTCATTAGAATTATTTTAAAATCCATCAACACTGTAGTTTCCCTTCCCTTAATGTTCCGGTCTAACTGCATATGTATTCTGTCTCTCTCTTTGGTATATAATTTAATATTCTATCTCATTCTTTATGTATGTATGTATAAGTGCACTCTTTGTATTTATTTTTAGTTTTAAATACGCCCTGACGAAGCTTGAGGTTGGCGATTGGGGTGTAATAAAATTTGCGGTTTCATACAAAGTGATTGTGTTTTATTTAATCTAATATGTGATTGCTTTCTACAAAATTGCTTAATTACTTACCCCGCAGAGGGTAGGTAGACATGATAAAATGACACGGAATGTGGCTTTCTATCTGTTCTAGCATAGCACTATTGCCTTGTTTATTTTCATACTTCTTGTCATGTACGTTAGTCATTATTGAGGCTTCTTACCGGGTCACCTCAATCTGGTTTGTCACGTCAGATCATTCGCGGACGTTCTCAGCTTCTGCTACCTTCAACACTTACCACAAATAGTTGTCGGTCATACGTTCCACGTGCCCAAACTATCTCACTACCCTTTCTAAGACCAATCTTTCTTGATTCTATAAACTAGGCTGCATGAGGGGTTCAACAACAAAATCACCAACTTACAGCTGACAAAATTGAGATATACAACAGACCAGTAAATTGAATAGGCATGAAGTAAAGTGTACATACAGGAGAAAGGTTTGGAACATTAGTTGCGGGACGAGGGGCATTTTACACACATTAGTTGTGGAAATGTAACACATTTATGTAATAATAAAAGTATTTACTCTTTGAAAATTATTTATTACATATTTTTCATGTCATATATTTTTAAAAAAGGTCGCGGAACTAATTTTTATTTATAGCATAAATAATACATGTAAAAACGAAGGTAATTACTTTACTAGACGTGGTCTGTTCTAAAGCAATTACCTGGACAGTTTTTAAAAGTTGTAATTATTAAGGTACAATTGTTATAAATTAAGGTAAGTAAGTATAATGTAAAGTAAGTTATAAAAAGTTATGTAAAAAAGTACAATCAGAAGTTAATAAATGTTATTGTAAAAAAAGTTACAAAAATATTTTTGTTGTAAGTGTTATTGGAGACAAATATGTGTAGGTAGTTAGGTTAACACAAATGACAAATTAGTTTCATTTTGCTTCCCACCCACATCAAGCAACCGCTTTGTTATTTTTGGTTTAAAATCGTTAATCATTTTACACCCTTTAAGGTCTAGTGGCAACTTGTTAAATATCCGCGGTTCATTGACCGAATTTGGTATTCATTTTTGGCACTGAAAAGTATCTTAAGGTTTTGCGCCTACTTTCCTTTGGATCGGATCGTGGAAGTAAAGTTAATTAAAAAAATGTTTAGTTTTAAGATTGATCTGGTAAACTTTTGTCTTACGTCCAAAACTTGAAAGGATTTAAAGAGTTCTTCAGATTTATGTCTAATTTGCCTCTCTTTTACTACTCTGATGGTCCATTTCTGAGCCTTAATTAGAGAATCCATTGAAATAAGAGCTGCACCGCCCCATGCGCATATTGCGTAACTGATGAGACTGACAAAATGAATAGTATACAATTTTAATAGTATTTGGAATGATATGTTACTCTTGTTTTTTTAACGAAAAGGCAATAAAATATGTTTTTTTTTTGAGTTAAATGTTAGTAGGTGATTGTCTAGAGTAGTTTTGATTTCTGCAATGGCTAATTCAGCACTTTTAAATGTTTCAGCCCACGTAAGTGGTACCAAAATGATCACGTGGGTGACACAAAATTGAAAATATTGAAACAAGGAATTTGCGTGAGTTCATGTGTATATATTTGGTAGTTTGTGAGATATACGTATTTGTACTGAATTTTTAACCACAGCGGGCATTTAAAATTGATATGCTTTTGATAAAATGCTTCTAAAACATACAATACACGTATTTCCAATATATTTGTATTCAGCAGAGACCAAAGACAGTCCGCAATAGTGACAAGCATGAAATAGACGCCTTTCAAATATATTATAACATATCCCGTGGACAACACGACACACAAATATCTCAAGCCTGCAAACAAATTCAATCACAAAAAGCCCTTCCAATTCTTTGGTCATGTTATGTGTCAAATATCCTAGAAAATAAGATAATCCTGGACACAACTTTGGACCAAAGAAGATCCGGAACGGCTAGCTGGAGAGACCCTGGAGCTGGAGTCAGCTGTGAGGGCGACCCTGGACCGGGACTTGTAGAGGTTCATCTGATTGAGGCCACTATATGTCTGAAGAAATACTGACATTGGTGAAAATATGGGGAAGAAAGGAAAGCAATTACTTTTCGTCTGCCGGATGCTGGTGTATTCGTTGATTCCTCTCCACCACAAATACAAGCATCGCGGAGTGCCTACAATGTTAACACTCGCGAAAAGGATTATGATGCATAAACGGGATTAAGGTAAGACTCATTGATAAGCGTTAGCGGAGTGAAGCGACGGTAGTTATCCGTCCAAAAGTTCCAAGCGCACTGAACTTGCTGCAGTTGGAAGACTTCAATCACTGAGAAATCTTCTTTCTTCCTTGTGCTTAAGCATAGGTGAGGAAAATAAAAGGACGGAGATACGCAGGTAAAAATTTGGTAGATAGCGAATTGAATGTATGCATGAGGCAATAAGTCAAACGCCAAAAAACTTAATAGAATTTAATTAATTTTAAACAACCTAACAGACATGAAGGAAAAAAGAAGAAGAAAGAATACATATCTTCGTTATCGATAACTGCCACTATTACCATACTATCATTTTCAAACACGTCACTTTCTATTTTAATTAAAAATTGCGGTTTTGCTCTTCAACGCTTCAATCATATTTTGTTCATTCTTCACATAGATTTTCCATACTTACAGCTGAGTGACCGCATTATAGTATCTTCACTTAATTTCATTTAATCAGTCAATAATACAAACAATTAAATACAACTGAGCAAAAGCTCGGGGAAGGTGTTTTTTTCTGGGGGGAAATTGGCACACAATAGAAATCTGCGCTAGTCCTAAAACTATTTAAAAAAAAACTTAACTTCACATCCTTGATACGAATCAAAATAAACTAGGAGCAAAACCTCAAGATAAATACCAAAAATGGATACCAAATTTGGTCAAAGATCTTTCTTATTTTGTGCACCGTGTATATTTAATTGCCACTAGATCTTAAAGGGTCTGAAGTGATTAACGATTTTAAACCAAAAATAACAAACTGGTTGCTTGATATGGGTAGAATACAATATGAAACTAATTTGTCATTTGCGCTAACCTAACTAACCTAACACAATTTTTGCCTCCAACTATATTATAGACAAAAATCTTTTTTATAACTTTTCATTGTACCTTAACACTATAAAACTTATAAAAACTGCACAGGCAATTGATTTAGAACAGACCATGTCTAGTAAAGTAATTACCTTTATTTTAAATGTATTATTTTATGCTAGAAAAATAAATAAAATTTGTACGTAGCCCCAATGGAGGCTGTGCATTAGCACACATCGTAACCAAAACGTACCATTTTGTTACAAAAGGCTCATGCTAATAGCAGGCTCTATTCTATACAATACTAAATTAATTATGACAACCCACAAGGAACTGGTATGTGCCTGATACGTTGATAAAACATTATTAGAAAGAAAAATTGTACTTTTCTTTTTATTCCCCACGGTAAATATTATTGTTTATTAAATATTGATTATTATTGCCCAAATTCAGAAATGATGGCATTTGGAGTCTTTGCATCCAGGTAGGTTAATATCTCAAGGACCCTAAAGTGAGATTCAACTGAATTCACTAAACAATTTCAATGCAGAGGCAAAGTAATTCACACCGAATGGTCTCGTCGAAAATATGCGGGGGTTGACGACCCCTGTTGTGAACATGTGTTAGGGGTAGTACAACTCAGGTGGCAACGTAATAATATACTTTTCAGAAATTGTGAAGTTGTAATACTTTTAATATAATAAACAAATTATTTGTAACTCTTTAAACCTGGACCAAACTGAAAACAAATATTATGAATTCTTGAAAATTTAAGATTGTTTTGGGCAATATAAGATTTTATATTTTATGTGTTTTGTCAAAATGATGATAGATCAGAAGGATGTGCTTTAAGCGTGAGTAGATGAATGCCCCTTTATATTTTATTGATTCATTCACATGATCGATTGAAATATAACGCGGAGTGTGCATGTGCGAGTGTGCGGCCAGAGCAGGATGAACAATAAAAGACAACTCGTCTGAAAAGCTCGCGCGAGAAAAGTGACGCGCTAGAGCAGCTGCGGCGCGTTGTATTGACGCTTGTTGGTGATCGGTACCAGGCGTGCTTTTGACATTGATGAGAGCCCCATTTTGCACCCAGGTATATGCAGGGTGCGTGCAGATTGTAGAGGCAGTAGAGTCCATATTAATGTAGATAGTTCTGACTTCTAATAATATCACGAGTTACATTATTTTTTATAATTTTGTAAAACTGGAGGCGCGCGCGATAATAATTTAAGCATGCATTTATTGTATTTATTTATTTTTGTTTATCCACGTCCCGACGATTAAACAAATAATAGTGGCGAGTGAAGATTTTATAGTTTTGACATTTCATTATCAGTTTGCAACACAGCGGACAAGAATGGAATGAAGTTGCAAGACAGCCACCTCGACCAAGAAGAGGCAAAGAAGAAAAAGAGAAACTGCCAACACAAAATAAGACAAGATTTTAGTTTATTCTAAAATAAAATCTCTGATGGACTATTTCTTACGAGTTCCACGCTTTTGGGCCTGCCACCGCAAAAGCTCGTTCACCAAATTTAGGCTTCTGGTAACGGTTGGTCGGTTCTGCAACCCTTCCTGCAGGTATAGTAGAGACTGACCTGAGAATTTGATGTCAACCATTAAAATTGTCTGGGATACGACATGAAAATAGAGCCTTGTACATCAACCAACATAATTTAAATTCAACTCTTTCAGGAAATCGGAGCCAATGTAGCTGATGTAAAAGGGATGTTATATGAGAGAATATCCAATAATAACCGATAAAACAAACAACCCGCTATTTCAATACCTCTCTGTCAATCACCTCCCCATCTTACCAAAACTCTGTCTACACCACGTTTTAAATTTTACGGAATAGTTCAGTTGTACGCCAGTCCTGACGAAGATACGTCAGTATCGAAACCGGTTGCCGTAAAAATATCACAGTGGTTTAAACAGAGTTAAATATAAATTTAATTTGAAATGAAAATGTCCGATGAAAAACTATAAAATGTCGGGTGCAATTTAAACGACAGTTTGGAAAGCGGCGATGCGGGCTGTCTCGAGTGGGCGGGCGGCCAGCACCGGCGATGCCATGGCAACGTCTGCAGTCTGCGATCATACTTCATGCACACAGTTCCGATGCAGCGCGCGAGACAGCGGCGGAGCAAAGTTTGGGAATCTACGGCGCCCCCTTCGCGGGTCCTTCCTCTTGAATTCATCTCGCAAAAAGAATATCTGCGCCTGACGCCGATTTACCGTAAGATTAACGACGTTTTCAAAGATATTCCAGTGAATTTGAGAGAGGACCAATTATTGATCTTACACTGGGGCGTAGCACACCTAGTGTATAATATTTTAACGGTAGGTACAGAGATATAAATTTGACTGAGCCTAACAATATTCTCAGATCAAAACAGTATTATATTATATTGCTTCCAGATGTTGTTAGATGTTCAACGCAAAATTTTTGTGAACGATGCTTTGAACGATTATCCTTCACACTTCACATGTGCACATTTTTTTTCCTTTACCGTAAGTGTGCACAGTTTTGAGAAGGACAGATCTTAATATTTATTACTTTGTGCCATCATTTACTAAAGAAACTTTCAGTTTCAATCCAGTGTTCCGTTTTGAAACACGGAATTGTCACGAAAAGAAGAATACCTATTTCTGCGTCAATCTTGGAACTCTCCACTCTTGCAATCTAAGGTAGGTAAATATATTTTTCAGCTATTGATATTAATTATTATACAGTATATTGCATACCGTACTGTTACATAATATAAGGATATTAAGTAACATTAGATTGCTTTATAATTATAGCGTATAATTGCATAAGAGCGATAAAAAAATATATTCATCTAGTATGTCAAGTAGTCTATCGTCTCTGGTTTATCGGTGCAGACTAGCGACTTCACATATCTCCACAGAAAATAATTCAAAGGTGTTAAATCACACGATCTTGGAGGCCAGTTCGATCCTGGTTCAAATCCCGGTGGCAGCTACAATATTTTTTCGATCAATTGATTTTATTTGTAGGTATGTGTATATTTGTAATTGACGCATTTAATTTGTATTAAAATATCACAGAACTGTGTTCTGAAAAAACTACACCTTCACAATAACAATGTGTTCCCTTTAAAATTATCTATTTATTTGAATCTTAATATGTATGAAGACAATATTCGTAAAAATAACATCAACAATTATTTTGAAGGTTGTCTTTAGTTTCACAAGCCCGCATTATTAACCGTCTGAGATAATGCCAATAATAATTTCAATGGAATCCAATCGCTTACGCATTAATTTCTGGAGGGCTTATTATGAAAGCTTCCCGAATACAGGGCGGAGAGGCTCCCACGCAGGGCGCCACGCAGCGATAAATCAAAGTCGAACAGACAAAATAATCTGCTTGAAAAGTTCCCAAGAAGACGGAGATAACAGAAACATCTCTGCCAAGTCGCCCCTCCTCCGCCCGACCGCCCACTCCGGAGGATCATTACAATTCCACTAATGATAGAGCACGCGTAAAGAGGTGAATTACCATAACCTAAAACCAAAAATCGTACGTCCGAAAATAGCTCCGATTCCGTGTAATTTAGACAATGTATTAAACAATGTTATTTTCTTTTTCCACAACTAGTGCTCCACCACTTTTCAGAAAACGTTTTAAGAATTAGTGCTCTCACATCAGTTTCTCTCAGCAAGGCATTCTTCTTCTGTGCCGATGAATCGACGTATATTAGCAAAAAAAATTTTCAAACAAATATCAGATATCTCATAGAAACAAAGCTATGTTTATATTATATTTAATGTATCTGTAATGTAATGTAATGTAACTAACATATATACAACTTTCAAAAATTTGATAAATGTGGAGATTGAAGGATGAGAATTGGTGAACGTTGTATATATATATATATATATATATATATAAAGTGATCACTTAAGCCAGACGAAGATAGGTCGTAAGCCCTGTAATTACCCAATAATAATATATTTTCACACTGAAAAGACGAGCATGAGAAAATGTATGGATGGGAATTTGGATGCGGAATGTGTTAATAACAGCGGTTGCGGCTGAATCGAAAAGACGCGCTAAAAGGGTGTTTACGAATTTGAAACAGGGGGTTTAGGCTACGGTTGATGAATCTTCCGTTTCCGTTAGCCAAAGATGCTGCACATCCCATTGGGGCCGGATATCCAAATCGGCAGGCTCGATGTTCCCCGGAGGTTATCAGGCTAAGAGGTGGAAAACTGAAATGGAATATGTAACAAGTAACATGGGGCGTAGTAAATAACAAAGGACAAGTAACGTTTTTAAAGTAAAAAAGTACAAATACCTAACAAGTGACAAAGTGAAGCACAAATTAAACATCTAATACAGAAATAATACATATCACACTTGGCAAAGATTAAAATATTGTGTTTTATATCTGAACTGATATAATCTCGAGAGATGACTTTATAGGATCACGTAGCGTACGTGTAGCAACGACCTATTAATCTCATAATTTTAATATTTAAAGCGAAAACTTTGTACAGAATTTACTTGGGAATTGTTAGCATTATTTATGGATATTAAGTGATTTTTTAAATCCTCGACGCCAACACTTTATTAAAAGAAAAGTTTGCCAAAAAATATTACATACATAGTACTTAACAACTTACAGGCTTCCGCTCTTTATGTTGAGATCATATACTTACAAAGTGATGAAGTATTCTGGTAGAGGGAAGGCTTGGAATGGGATGATTTATATCATTGATGATTTTAATGTTTCTAGGTTTTGTACGCCGGCTTACGTTAAAACAGTTTTAACTAGTGGAAATTTGTACGCCTTGCCTTTTATTATTACAATTTTACCTATGGTTTAGAATGTATAATTTTTAAAAGAAAACTTAATATTTTCCTTCTTATTTTAATCATTATCCTCTAATGTAGTACATATGGCCTCCGCTCAAGGACCGCCAATTCCCTCTGTCATCACCCCTTCTCAACCATCTGCTGTCCGCTACTTTCTTTATAGCGCTTGAGTATGGCCAACACTTCCTTCTCTATCGTATGATAATATATTTTGTAAACCAACAATATAAAGAACTCAATTATAGTACTATACACAAGACTACCAAATATATAAACATGAATAGACGCAAATTTCTTGTTCCAATATTTTCAATTTGGGCTCACTCATGTGATCACTTCGGTACCGCTTACGCAAACAAATAGTTCCGCGACTTTTTTTTAAATATATGACTCGATTCGAACAAAAATTTAAACGTAACTAATATTCCAAACTCCTCTACTATATGTACACTTTATTTCCTGTCTATTCATTAACTGGTCTGTGTACTATACTGTAAATAGAGACTAGTGTAAAAATTTCCATTCTTCAGGAACTCCGCACTAAAGAAGAGTTCTCTACTAAATGTAGGAAAATAATTCGTTCATACTTTGGACCTTTTGCTAGAAGAGATGAAGCTTGGAGAAATTGGTTGTCACGGAGAATACACAAGGATGGACGATGGAAGGAATACACAATAAGATGGACACACCAAGTCCGAGACATAACCAAAGCATCGCTACACAAGGCCCAAGATCACGAAGAGTGGATTGTCGTATAATATATCTTCTTCCAAGTTGTTCTCTCATGACTGGGGATTGCGATCTCTATGGGGTCTGTCGATGACCTTTCTGATGGTATTTCTCCATACCTCTCGGCATCCAGCAGCTATGCCTGATGCGGTCTTCACTTGGTCAATATTTATACGATTGGTATACTTTAAACCACCGTACAGATGATAATCTGGGATTAATTAATTTCCACTCGTATAAATATACTGTCGTACAAATGCTGGCGTACAAAAGATTCTTCACTTTTATGAAATCAGTAAATTTTTTAAATGTGTACCGAAATTGTCGTTTAATTTAAGCAGAAAAGGATTGGCAAATAATTAGTGCGACAACGCGGGATATTTAGAAATTTTACGGAATATACAATTCGTTACGTCGTCCAAAACTTGACATTTCAGATGGCCTGTATCCACTTCTGAAAAAGCATCAGCGATACACAAATTACCTATAAACTATTCTTTCAATTCTTGGATCGTTAGATTCATATCTAGGTGATATAATTAGATGACAAAGTAGGCAACATCAGGTACGCAGACGACATCAACACTGCAGTAATAAATGTTGATTTAATTATCGGAGTCGAGATCGAAAGCTGGAAACCAGGCGTGTGAAAAAGAAGTGAACTAAATATTATGAATAGTAAAGTCAACTGTTGGAAATATTCAGTAAATTTAGTGTGAAGACAGATCGTGGATCCACCGACAGGCCAATAAATCGCCTAAAATATTCTGGACAGCAACTCACCTGTTTTGCAATGGTTAAACAGAAGGAAGCCCAAAGGGGCTCACACTTTCCCGGAACCGTTATGGGAGTTGTGCACTCTCGCATCGGTTCCGCGTGAGTTTATCAGCAAAAAAAAAAAATGACGATTTAGAAAAAAATATAAGATAGATTGTATTGTATCTTACAAGGTGGAAAGCGATTTAGTACTAGATGGATCGATCACTTCAAAACTGATCACAGATTAATCGCGTAATATTGAATAAACCAGTTGTTCTTATGTAAGTATTTTCTTGCATTCAGCAACGTCATTATCTCTCAACCAAGGTAAGTACTGTAACGTTCTACACTCTAATGATGGATCGAAGTGTAGAGGCGGTACATCATCAGAACTGCGAATCTTTATAACATACCAGTAAGGAGTGTCTAACCAACGCGGTCGCAATGGTGCATATCGTAAAATTTCCATTTGCAATATTGCAAAGTGTGTGTTTAAAAAGATCATATTTTTATTAATGTAATATTGCTAATGTGCTCGGATATCGCTAAAGGAAGGATGTATACTGTGTATGTCAGAGAAGGGTGTGCCGTTTCATCTTTTTTAATCAACTTTGCGAAGACTGGGGGTCGGCGGTGGGCGTACGCGAATAAGTATTTGTTGAGAATCTAGATTTATTTGTAACCTATTTTCCGCAAAATTGTAGTACAAACAGTTTTTTTCTTGCCCGCAACACTAGGGGATGAGAATTTATTCAAACGAGTTCTACTTTTTTTTTTGGCAGCAGTCCACTTTGTCAGAAGTACCGCACTGCGTAGCCGACTATTCGCGGATCGCGGCAGGGCCGCTACACACACCGTATCATATTATTATTATTCTCGGAAGGCGGTCCCGATTCCATTTAAGCTGTTTTCAAAAATATGTAGTGTGAAGAAAATCCGAAAAGATAAATCATTAATCAAAACAGGAAAAAAGTAAATGCAATCAAAATGCGATTGAGGTGAAAAGAAATGTAGGTAATCAATTGTCACATTGTATTTTGAGGCTATATTTTAAATCAATATATATATAAAATTGAATGTCTGGTTTTTGTTTCTTTTGACCGATCTAAACCAATTTTTTCATAGTCACTGTTGCGTACAAACATAGATGCCGGAAGAATTCAGGATACGGAAGGACGGAAGGAATAGGCACTCACCATAATCCCGATTCTGCAGACATCTCAGACATTCTGTTTACTCACTATTTCGTCAAAGGTTCTGACATGAATTAGTATAATGTTGTAATCCTTTCCGAACACGTATAATCGCACTGGCTCAAGGTCGCCGATCGCCCGGTTCGGCGGCGCGGTCGGGAAGGGAAGGGAAGCGGAGGGGAAGGCACAGTGCATTATTTTCGTTAAAAATAAATATATTTATATATGTCCCAAACAGTTACTCTTTAGGATCCTGCGCAAAACATAGACACCGTACCCCCCACCTAGTCGTCCCACCCTACCTACTCGACATAAATATGTTTCATATTAAATGCTGTTCACTCCAAATTTTGCAGTTTCTTTTTAGGACTACCTTAACATAATAGTTACCCTTCCTCTATGCTCCTCACCACATCATCCCGATTAAATACAATTTAATTAAAAATTTACCTAGTGACTCATTAGGACCCTAGCCACCTCCAATGGACATATGTGTGTTATATAGAGCGTATTATTGTAGAGATTAATATAGAAATAATATTCTATATTAATTTAATCTATGAAAAGACACCAACCTTTGCGAAACTGGGCTGTTACTCGCCGATTTTTCTACCGATGGTCGCTCTCCTTGCAGTCTTGAATCTTTTGAATCTTGGCTGGCCAGCTTCAGAAACTGTAGCACAACCGATAATTCGAAAAATACAATACAATATATTTTTATATCACTGCCGTAAAATATATGTCCGACTCCGAAATCGTCTTTGAACAGAAGCAGTTTCGCTTTTGTTTCCTGTTTTAAATTTACACAAATGGAATGCGTAAAGAGCCATCAATTCCAAATTTTGTAAATTTACTCTTTAGAATCCTACACAAAATTTCCCCCCCCCCCCCTTTCCCCTCCTACTAATATAAATGTGTATTATATTGAATGCAATATGTTTCAAATTTTGCAGTTATTTTTTAGGACCCGTTACCCCACCGCCTGCTTCTCGTCGATGTGTCCTTCGTACTAGTCTTTCATAAATTTAGTTAATTGATTATCTAACTAATTTTATATTGTTCAATAACAGACGTAGATAGAAAATATTCTAAAAAATAGCGAAATTACGATATTTTGATATCAGATAAGATATAAAACGACGTCCTAGAACGGATTTTAGTCGCTAGTCCAAAAATAGAATTAAATTTTTAAAAGTAAAAGATAATATTATTTGCTATAACAAAATATTTCCAGAAACTTCCGTAAGATGTTTCTGTAGAGATAAAAATGATATAACCGTTGTGGAAAATTTCCTCCAATCATTTGAGGGAAAATTATCCGGATCAGTATCAATGAGCCGGATGCCATTGAAAGGGAGGTATATCAGAAAAGGTAATGGGATTCGCGTGTAAGTATGAGAAGTAAGGCGGATGAAAGGATATTAGATTTTATTGTGATCATTGGTGGCTTTTTTGATTCCCCACAAACCCTCGGAATATTCTGAAAAAAAAAAGATTATCGATTTTAAATGTGAGAACCTTTTCGACGTGGTTTATTTATATTCAGCAGTTTTACGCTTTACCCAACAGTGTAGATGAACATTACTCGCAAAGTTATGAACGATTCCGTAGTGTTTCAGATTATCAAGTCAATTTGTAAAAAATAATGTTTTTAAAACACCGAGAAAAGGGTACCGAAAGATTTCGGGACGAGGTTGACTCGAGTTCACAGCCTTGTTTGGTTTGTTAGTAAAAAGTACCAGGCGTAGCACTGAAATACAAATTTAACTTTAAGATATTTTCAGAACCATCTAAAAATTTCACTCAGCTTCTAGAAACATCTTTTGGATCCACCTTCATTCAGTAAATCACCACCTCATTAATCCGCCTGTAGGCCTAGACCAGGGGTTGGCAGACTTTCTTGTGAGAATTGTCAAATATTAAGTAAACAGAATCTCAATATTTTTTAAAAGCCGCACCATACAATGCTATGGTGTAATATTCGAAGGGTTGATAAATAATGGAAATATATATAGCGATTCAGATCGAACCATGAGAGTACCGATCGCGAACAATGCTCACAATGCGGTGAGAGAACGAGAGAATGTGTTGTGTGTTGTAAGAATAATTAACAAAATCGATAAAGACCTATTAAATATTTAAAAAAATGACCATTGACCACCTTAAAATACAAAGTAAAAGAACATATTCTTATCTAACGTTTTGTTTCTTTGTTATATTATATTATATTTAGGTATCCACCATGTAAAATTGTACATTTTCTCGAAAGATTGATTGTTTCTTTATATCTTAGTAATTCATCTAATTTCTTTTAACTTGACTATAATATGATTTATAAGCATGTCCCAGTATTCCACCAAATGGAAGATTGTATATTATATGAACATACCGATTTAGTGAAGGATAATGCATACTTTTAGTTCATTAACATCTTCTAATCTACTTTTTATTCTCTTGTTACATTTTAAAAATGAAGTTATTTATAAGACCTCGATAATAATGATGTAAAAGACGATCCATACCGTAAAACTGCCATGCAGTTTGGCAAAAAAAATAAATTGTAATGTATATGCATATATGTAATAAAATCGAACAATATAAGTATAAATTTTAATGACGAAAAAACGAGATGAAACCAAGATTTTTATTTAAAACTCAAAAACATTCACTATACTGTCGTAAACTACATAGAAGAATATAAAATATGAGAGTGATGATTTTCAGTAGTTCAGTGCACTACATATAAAACAAGAAAACACAAATACAGTGATGCCTCGCATAACATACTTAATTCGTTCCAGGAGCAAGTTAATTATGCGAAAAGTTCGTTATGTGAAACGTGTTTTTCCAATGCATGTTAAAAAATTTAATTCATTCTGTAGCATAAAATATGGTACTGTAACTTAAAAAATATGCTCACGTTTTTTATTTTTTAGTCAGACTCAAACTTAGGAACTGCCGAGGCTTGCAGGGTTAAATCCTCCTGTTCCTGATTACATTTTGAAATACACGTATGTGTGTGGCGGACGCCTGCCAATATCCATGAATCTTCTTGCAAAGCGCGTCGTTTTTGTAAGTGAACGATATCCAGTCAGTGTTAAGTGTGTTGTACAGTTTCGAAGCTAAAATAATGTAGAAAAGTTGAAAGAATGTCGTTGCTCTCGTAACTGGCGTGTAGATGTTTATTTGATGTCTTGTGTTGTGACCATGATTTATTGCTTGAATCCAAATATTATACGAGTCTCAATATATAAATTTATCTTACGTCAAAAACATTCTACTCTTTAAATAGAAGATCTGATGGGAAAGATAGTTTGTTTAAATTTACCGTCAAGTGAACTTCGGGACATGGGATCGAGATGGAAGAACGCGGACGCGCCGGAGGCGAACCGCAGTCAATGGAAGAGTTTTATGACCTTATGGACCAAAAGTAGCGAAAAAATAAGAATGAATCGGCTTTTATAAGTCTTCAAATATAGCGTTTGATAAGTTTCGCCATACAATATTAGGCAATATCATGAGAAAAATCTTTCAAAATTAAATTAAACGAGGCCACCTGTAAATCACAATACAAAGAGTTTAACTGTTTAGAGACATCGTGTTACACTTTTCGCGAGGCAAAGTTCACAGATCACAAAAGGGTTTAACTTAAATTTAATTCTCTTAGCGATCGAATTTCTGGCGACGTACACGACGGATAAAATGAAATGGCGCGGATAGACAAAAATACTGTAAAAGACTGAGCCAACTTCGCGGGATTCGTGATTCTTAGAAAGCCAAGCGATTTAAGTTGCGCGAACAAAGCGAACACTTCCGCCGCAGTGCCCCTTCCCCCTCGGAACTTTTAGAGATATTAATGGGTTTCATATTTTCGTCTGGCGATTCTATTGCGCGTCCCGCCACCGTCAATAAAATAATAAAATAAATCACCTGATCGCTCCCTGCGACGTAAACATTAATGCTAAGAATCTTTATCTTTCTTGAATTAAATAACACCACAACAGCACGAAAATTACTGGCTACTTTAAATTTAGTCTAGCAAAGTAGTCTTTGCTAGACTAAATTTAAATGCTAGCCTAGTAGTCTACTTAGCTAGACTTTAGTCTAGCAAAGTAGCCAGGACAATGCTGTATATATCAGGGGTGGAGTCTACGCCATCCCAGACTACGAGTATTTAATTACAATATAATTAGATCTTATGTTTTATTATATTATATTTATAATATATTCACCTCTGTTACAACGAAAACTGTATGTCAATAAAGTTTAATAAAATAACAAAATATTGAAAATCGACAATGCGAAAGATGATTCAACATTGAGTTATTCTAAAGACTATTTAGATTTCTTATTTATCGATTCTAGAAAATGTAGTATCTGAAGAAATGCTTCAATGCTGTGTTAGACTAAACTAAACTCTACGACGGCACTTGAAGAAGAAGAAGAAGGAGAAGAAAAAGAAGAAGAAGGAAGATTAGAAAATTTATTTAAACTGTAAAATAACATTGAAAATTAAGAGAGGGGATGTAATGGGCGGTATTTGAATATTTATTGTTTTTATTGTTATTTTTATTATTAAATATTTCTATATTTTCTAGAATGTCTAACTTTCGTCCTTTGGCGCAACTATGTATAAATTGTAAATGACTATTATCAAATGAATGGCCCTTCATTCTTGCGCGATCAGCCATTTCGTAGTTAAGACTGAAGTTTTTTATAGCTTTCTTATGTTCTTCCAACCTTTTTATTATTCTTCTTCCGCTCTGTTCAATATAAAATACGTCACAATCCTTGCAACTCAACTTGTAGAGTCCGCTTTTTTCTTCTTGGGGTATTTTTAATTTATTATTCAAGATATATATTTTAATATTGTTTTTTGTATAGAAGGAAGGGTTAATTTTTTTATCTTTACAGATATTTAATAAATCTGTTGTAAGTTTTCCTACATACATTATTCTCCTCCGTGGCTTTCTTTCGTCGTTGTCTTTTAGTATTTTGTGATATGTATATATATATAGTATGCATATATTGATTTTTGTATTTTCTTCTCGTTAATAATAGTTTTAATGGTTTTCTCTTGGTAGCCGTTGTTTTTCGCTATGTTCAAAATTATTTCTTTAATTGTAATGTAATTCATTTAACTCCACCCACACCCCCACCCCCACCCCCACCTCCGTTAACTCCAAACACACCGTATATTACTGTCAGAAAGTGTTTTTAATTTTAGTTGAATTATATTATTGATAATGGGAAGATGTTCCAGAAAACGTTCTAATATTTAACACCGATGAACAGTTATTGAAAATTAGTCATCACATTATCATCCACATCAGTCCATTCTGACTGAGGAACTTGACTATTCTCCTCCTTTTTCTCGACATCCTGCAGATCACCAGAGATCATCTTCTTCTTACTATCCGTTCTTCGATATGGTCCACCACAACAAGTTTCCACAAGCTGTCTTCCGCAAACACTAAACATCTGTTAAACAAGATAGTCTTTAAGTTGAACTTCTCTTCTTCGGTGATCCCTCGTTATCGATTGTGAGTCTGAGTGTGGCTGAGGAGCCCTATTCTCGAACCGCCCACCCTTTCACATATTGTGCACGTTTACGCGCTGGATAGTGGAGGGGTGAGGGATGAATGTTCCTCTCTTTCTCAGTTATGATACCAACTTTCTTCTGTTCCAATATTTCCTCGGCGCAATGCACTTATTAACAGCAACTGGGCCAAAATGCAGAATTTGGTTAAAAGATGGCACCCAAATATTGACATAGTCAACCAAAACATAAATGGATTCAATGATAAATAGACAGAAAGAGGCAGAAAACCATCACCATAATAAGAGTTACCTGATGTTTGTCTCCTAAATATTAGTAACTTTCCTCCTCTACCGCTTCTACCATCATGTCTCCTCAGTACAATAAAGATAAAGTTTTGACATAAAATTTATACATTTGTGTAATATTTTTGGGGAGTGGAAATGAATTAATTGAATATCAGTTATTTGTTATGGGAAAAAATGTTTCTATATTCGTCAGTCCTTCAGGAACGGATAAATGACAAATATAGAGATTCCACTGTCTAGGTTGATGATATTATAATTCACAGCATAATAACTAGAAATAAATTCTTATTTGTTATCTTACTTTTATTAACCACTTAATTGAGTTTAAATACATCTACCGGTTTCGAAAAATACCATTTTCTTCTTCAAGATGTCATTAAAAACTAAAAACATATTTAAAAATAGATTCTGGTAAAGAAACAATAATATATGTTTTTAGTTAGTATTGACATTCTGAAGAAGAAAATGGTATTTTTCGAAACCGGTCGATGTATTTTAACTCAATTAAAAGGTTAATAAAACAAAGTTAACAAATAAAAATATGACTTTTAACCACAAAGTTGATTTTTGCTAATTACCAAAATAGAAATAAATTAAATTATCATTATTTTTACATAGACGTTGACATTTAAAAAAAATATATATATAATTTAACCAATATTAATGACAGCTTTGACAAAAACAAACTTGCTTCGAACCTACATGGCTCGTTCTATTACTGTTATTACTATCCTGCAGACGTTCCTTTTGTCTTCCAGTTTGATCGGTCCCACGGGTGACGATAGAGCGGCACATTTTTCTGTTCTGTCATTCCCTCACTCTTTATATCAGAAAGCGCAAATAGTTTTTTTTTCTTCTTCAATAATTGCAATATTACTTTGTGGCAACATATTATATTGATAATAAGAAAATATTTTGTTTACAGCACTGTTTATTGATAAACCAACGTGTTTCAAGAACAATGGTGGTTAAAAATGCAATTATAGATAAAATCAAAACTATAAATATATGTGATGGGTAACTAATTAGGCACTACTGCGAAAAATTTTTTTAATTTAATTAAAGGATTTAATTATTTAAATCATACTTATTCATCACTTATATTTATATTTTTTTGTCTATAATAATAATGCGTTTACTCCAGCGCGATCGGTTTTTTATTTTTTTATGAAGACCCGATTCGCCATAAAGATAATACATATTATATAATACATTTAAGTTACGAAATATTATTTATGTTATGAAAAAAAAAAATAAAGGAAAATATAAATAAATAAAAAGTTCACACATACTTATAAATATCTGTAGCTATTCTGTATTCGTTGCCATTCTCTGGTCAGGGAACCAGCTTTCCATGACAGCGCCGCTTGCACCAGAGAGTTGGTGCTGAGCTCCAGCCGTAGCTTTACGCCCGCAACTCGATGTCTCAGAAGCGGAACGAATCCATATATACGGCTTTCGGCAAACATTGTAGATGCGCTACAATAACGCGCTACAACAATCCGAACAGTATTCTGTATGAGTTGTTGTACTGAATACGTCACTCGTTTATACTTCGACCAGAGCTCGCAGATGAAGAACGATTTAAACAGGATCGTCTTCACCTTCTTACTGCATCGGTAGAAACGCTGTGACAGCAACATCGTCTTGTCCATCTTTATTGAATACATGGCCAAGGTATTTGACCTTATTTTGAACACTCACTTTGGTCCTGTCCAGCCACACAGGAGGGTTTTCTGGCCTTTTTCCATATCTGAACGTCATTATGACCGATTTGCTGACATTGTATAAAATATTATGTTCACTGGCATATGTTTCACATATCTGTAAATCTATGCTTGGATTTTTAATTTTAGTATACATTGTACCCTGAAGAAGGGACCATTAGTCGTGAAATATGTTGATTTATCAATAAACAGTGGTATAAACAACGTGGTTTTTTTATTATTAATTTTCTTTTTATAATACTATAATAATAATAATTCTTTCTGCTAGTTAGTAATACAGCTAAACTTCAATATTAGAATAATTAAACGAACTCTACATTAATGCGTTACTTTAGAGGCCAAATATGTTTGAATAAGTATGTAGAACGAGAATATTTTCAGAATCTAACGAGAGTCGGGACGCATTATAACTGATAGGGTGAGGAGGGAAAAGGGAGGACGGAGTATAATAAGATTGTAATTAAGTAATTTTTAAAATATGAATTAGACTTTCCAATAGGCGCGCGCACAGCCCCCGGATGGTAAAAGTCGTGAACAAAGTCTGTTTGGCTCACTAATTTGCAATTTCCTGAAGGGCGCGCCTAATGGAGGCTCGCACCCAACGGGTTAAGGGCGGACCGAACAAATAATGTACAGCAACATAAGGAAATCAGATAACCCCGTCAGTACGGCGGCCGCAGGATCATCAAAAATCGAACCATTAACAGAGAAAAACAAAATAACGTAATTTTATTATTATCCTTATTTAATTACACTGTTTCAGTAATCAATTTTAATTTTTAAAAAACCGACTCGTGTATTTGATACGTTGTTATAAGTTATATTATTCATTACGTACGTATTAAATTCATTAATATCTAAAACAACGTTCTGCCGATTGCCTAGTCAGTTAAATTCAGGAGCGTTCATAAAAGTGAGTCTAAATCGCTCAACTCACATCAGGTAGACGATTAAAAATTAATGATTAAAATTTTTTACATCCTTTGTCTGTCACATAAATGCTGATAAAACGAAGGAACGTAGTCAAAAGAGCCAACTATTAACTCCACGAAGATTACTATCAATGTTTGTATCTATCCATCTACATTTTATCTGCATATGTCAGTTTTATTAGTGGGAATAAAATTAATTGCTATATTATATCATTAATGCTGATTAGAATTAGTGCTTTAAGGCCAATCGGTTGTATAGATTTCATCGTAGATATTAAAAGTTAAATGGGATTTAACGGTTGGTTGGTTATGGGTGGGGGTAAATAAATGATTGAAAACGCATACCGTTGCGTTTAGGGTAGTATGATGGATCATTTTATTAGTTAAAGTAAAATAGAACACATATGTTTAAAAAATATGTTTCGTTTGTAATAATTATTATGCATAATTAACTTTGTGTCGCGAGACGACCCTGCGCTGAGCACGGATCGCGGGTAGTCGCTAATAAGCATCAAATAAGGGTAGGCCGGGGCGGGCCGATTGGCCAGGTGGAAATTAAGAAGGGCGCAAAGAGCGAAAGGGTTAAAATGTACAATATTTACACAGCGCGTCACAGAAAGGGAAATTTCAGTATGTAGCAGATATATATTTTAATAACGCGCACACCTGATGAATTATTGATAACAATAGGTTTTTAACAAAATAATATCAAGGGTGCAGTTATTGCAGGGTGCATAGTGTGGTCGTTGTGGGGTTGCAAGTTGCGAGCAAACTGCTGCCGGGCACTGATTCAACTCTTGCAGGTCTGTCATCACGTCTTCTCCTGTTGGCTTGTGTATGAGAGCTTTAAGTATGTTGCGAGACTCGTCAACTGGGCCAAAAGTTTTTGCACTTTTTAAATCGCTTCTGTGCGGGAACCGCATGAAGGAGGAGCACGCGGGCGACAGCGCGCGGGAGTTTGGTCCTTGAAAATTTAGTCGCAATGGATGGTGTATAGTTTATCCATTACTGTCGTGTGCAATTGATTTATTTCTGTCTTATGTTTTTTTACTGAATAAATGTTTTTTACTGCACTGTGATCTTTGGTTACTGTTAAAAAATGTGAAGGACCGATATGGGAGCTTTTACTCATAAATCGGTATTGGGTAAGCATTGGGTCACCATTCTGTTATTCTCCGTTGCACTATATGGAATAGAAAAATATTCTCATGTTTTACAATGTAACTACCCCGCCTTCAGACCCAGCGGCAAGTACCGAGCGGTAGACCTATGTAACTGCACGGCTACGGAAGGGTTAATTTCTTAACCATAAAAAAGTGTAGCATATTACAATCCTCAATTGTCTTAAAGGGCTTAATACTCCTAGGTATGGCATTGTAACTTAATATTATATGTTCATATCACATTTTGGATGCCTTTCGACTTACATGACATGTATGTATATATATATTTCTTGTAACATTTATTTCTTCTCTATGAGAGTAAGACTCGTGTATAGAGAAGAAGTATATACGAGAATTTATGTTTCAGTTAGTCTTTAATTTTTCTAATCATAATGGGGAGATTGTTAAAAAATTTGGTGCCTTGGGTTGGGGTATATTTTAGTTTTGGTATATCAATTTGGTCTCTAAATTTTGTAGATCGGAATTCACTTCTAATATTTAATTTTAAAAATATGAATAATTGATTTTTTTTGTATATATTATATCAGGTACTTTGAAATCTGTGGAGAGTTGGATACTTGGATAATCTCTCTTTTTTAGAATTATTTTTATTCGTCATTTTTTGAGTGATTTTTTATTGTGATACTGAAGTTTTATATGCTCCTCCCCATCCAATAATACCGTATTATAAATGTGACTATACAAACGGGTAATATATTATAAGACGTTTCTGAGTCTTAAAAATATGTAGGCAGTTTCGGAACATGGAGTAAAGAAACAATTTCATTTACGAACATGCGAGTGTTAGGACTTTTCGAACTTGTGAATTTCTATAAAGTGTCAAAAACGAGTAAGACGTTTTTGTTTGGTCTATTTTTCATCACATATTCTTCAGAGATTACTCTGGAGTTTTATTATATTTGGGGGGTGCGAACTAAGATGTTTATATTTAAAAAAAAATTATTTCCGTAATTGTGTCAACGCCGCGGTATGACACAATGCCAGCGCACATTATATAAATCCCGTAACACTGCGCGCGCCCGGCGGGAAATTGGACCTATGTCGGAATTCCAAATTCAAGCACTTCCGCCGGATTCAGGAGATGTGGAACAAAAATAAAAATGGAAGAAAACAGATCGATGCGGGAATGCTGCGCGCGCATTACTGTCACCTGGTGACACTTTAATGATCAAGGCACTACCGGGACGCTCAATTGTGTAGACAGTAGTTTAGTTCTCGTGACATCCTACATATCGTGTCGCATAACAACAATAATATTTCGATAAAACAAACTTTAAGTATATAGTAGTACAGTGAAATTAGACATTGTGCTTCCAACAAATTCATGGAAAGCTGGATTTTAGTAGGGACCTTTATATGGTGGTTTTAAACAAAATGTCAAAAGCTCCCATCGATACGATTGCTGCTCAAAATTTGTACAGGTTGATGTACAGGGTGGCCCAAAAAAGGGAGAACATCTCGTAACACATGAGTTATTTCAAAACATAATATAATTAATTATGATTCTTAATGTAATTTTTTTGTACAGTATTTAACTAATCAGAAATCACCAAAACACCCCATACTGCATAATCTAGTGGGTTTAAATCTGTCCTGTTCGGTGGCCACATGCCTGGCTCGATGAAATTAATATTCTCACGATAAAGAAATTTGATTGTATTTCTGGCAATGTGAAATGTAGCTCCGTCCTACTGTAATGTCTAGCTATACTCCAGGCATTGTTTTGAGGCTCTTTGATCGTTTTCCTAGCACCCCAACGTTTTGAAATCGCAAATTTTTGATCAGAATACGGTCTTCTGCAGTGATTTTTGTCTTTCTGGGCAATAATTTGAAAAAACCAAATATAAACAATGAGAAAATTAATGATCAAAGATGGCGACCGGAAATTGTCGAAATAAAACGTAATATAGGTAAATAGGTAAGTGAGTAAATTATTTAAGCTATTGTTGATACAGTTAAACAAATTTTGATGTAATTATATCACATTTTACGAAATGTTCTTACTGTTTTTTAGCCATCCTGTAGATACCGTTGACGATTGCACACTGTTCCATACAACTGTGTAAATCGATTTGTCTCCAAAACGGCTACTTTTACAAATAAAAGTGATAATATATTTTTTGTAGAAAATTTGCTAAGCTATATTATATTGTAACATAACCAAAAACGAAAACAAACTCAAAACATATTATGAACAATTATCATTCGGGGGCGTAATCGATGTTGAAGTTCTCAGCCAGTGTCCTGGTGGTTGCAACTTTCGTCCTCTTCCACAGCCGCCAGAAATGCAGCTGGTCATCAAAATCCGAAGATCCTTTCCTGACTTGACGTCTACGCTGGTATCAGCAGCTTTGAAGCGAACGCACCACTTTCGGCATGCCCTTTCGCTAATCGATCTTTCGCCGAAAAGATCGTTGAGATGGTGAAAAGATTCAACATTCGTAATTCTGGTAAAGCTAGTATTGGTGCACTCACCCAAACATATTGACTCATACCTTTATTAACTATTGCTACAAATTTGTTGAAAATAATTTATTTGAAAGTCCACATTAACACCTATATATAAAGTAATAAATGTATAAAGCAATACTAATTCGTTGAACAATTTGAACAACACAACACAGAATTTCTCCAGTGAGACGGGCACAGTCCAAACATTTACATTATATATACATATTTTTACATTATATTTACATATTTTTTACATTATATTATATAGTTACAAATAAATAAATGAACACCGTTCTACCCTTTCTTCAAGTGGTACATTATAATGTAGCGTACACGTGTTGGCTTTAGATGCGTATTTTAATTTTCTAATCCTATTAAGGTATTATATTATGAAAAATATCAATTAAAACGTCAAATTAAAAATACAAAACTTAATATGTATATTGAATTGACGGCAGAATAATTAGAAGGAATTAAATCATTATTACTTTTACATTGACGTTGACATTTAAAAAAAAAAAAAAAATGAACCAATGTCAGTTTTGAGAAAAACAAACTCGCTTTGAACCTACATCTCTCGTTCTATTACAGAATAAATTTTGTGGACCTCTATTCGGAATGATTCTAGTGTTGTGTATCCACCGATACGGTTCAAGTTGTATTTATCGAAGGGTATCCGCGGCGTGCCCTTTGCAACAAAATAAAAAAATCACATCGAAGAAACACAAAGTTCGCCTTTCGTGATCGAAAAAGGTGTTTTCCAACGTGGAGCATGTCTGTTTTGCCTAATGAAATCGCCCGGGGGTATTGGAAAGGGTGTAGCGAACAGAAGGCGGCCAATTTGGCTAATGGAGGGCTAAAACGTGGCTCAGAGTACAAAGGCAGCCGAGAGTTGGGAATTAGAAAGTGTGGGGGTGGAATGCTGTCGAACAAATTCATTTTGGCTATTATTCACAAGGCGAGGTTTCAACATTCTGTTTTTCAGTTACGGATTATTGCGAAGTTACTGTAAACTATTTAAATATAATAAATTAACAAAAGATTATCGTTCTTCTTTTTGGAATTCTAAAACAAATGTAAATGTCAAATTAGCTGAATCATTGGGCTATTTAAAAGAACAAAGAGCAGGAGGGTACATCTTCAAGAAGACGGTCAGACCAAGTCCAAGAATCGTGAAGGTGAGTAGTATGATGTTTAGATTCCAACATATTGACTGCAAGAGACATATGACGTAAATCAAGCAAAAAACAAATGTATACAATTTTTTTTTTAAATCGTCGCTTGCAGTCTGATTCGGAATAAATAAAGCGGTTTATGTTTTGACTAAATTAAATGGTTAAACAGCTATCTGTAAATTACGTTATTCCATTTTCTGAATCTGGCATACTGGCTTTGGCCGAAAATATGAAGTGATTCGATATTTATAATGTATTCACACTGTAATACACCCAATTTCTCAGAGTAATACACCGCCGTGACTTTTCCTATCCTTCAGAGCCACTTTTTAGGGAATTTCAGGTTTTGGATATAAGACAATTATATGTGCAGAATATATAAACTAGCTTTCATAGGAAAATAAGGGCTCCATCTGTGAGGACTGAAAGATATCCCACAAGAGCAAACAAGCCTAAAATAGTTCCAAGAATGAAAACTAGTTTTGGGCAAAGATTATTTACCTTTCAAGCTTCCAGAATATATAATCAAATTAAAAATAAAATTAGAAATTTAACTGACATTAGCACTTTTAAAAAGGATATTTCAAATTGGTTGTTGCAATTAGGAAGAGCAGATACAAAGAGTAAACTCTTTTATATAATGAAATAATTTGTTAACTACTTTTGGTCTTGTATATTTACATCTGCCTTATATCTGCTTACATTATTGGTATTATTATTATTATTTTTTTTTTCTCTTCTCTCTTTTTTATTCACTTTTTAATATTTTATGTATATACATTTATTATTATTTTTTCTCTCTCTTTAAATATTTTCACATTATATGCTATGTATGTATTCGATCTTACTGTGTTTTGCCTTCGATGAGTTTTGGTTTTATAAAATATTATATATATATGTAATTTGCCTAAAAACAGGCCAGCCTAGTTGGGCAATGTATTTAAATGTGTGTAAAGATGTAAATATGATATGTTTCTGTTAAAATCAAAATAAAGTTAAAAAAAAAAAAAAAAAACTGTACAACATCATACGCTGGCGCGTTATTCGAATTTGTAGCACGATTTTATTATATAGAATACTATTTTGTTAGGGGCGACTTGTACGCCGAGCACTTCGATCAGCTACTTCGGAAGCTGTCTGCTGGCTTGAGCCGCCAAAACGTCCCAGTGGAGATGTGAACTTCGCGCTGCATGTGGAACGAGCTGTCTTCGAGCGTTAACATTATGGAAAACGTGCCGTTTAATACATCATTTTGTCATCTTCCCCTCGGAATGTAAGTGCTGGGTATTTAGAAATATATTTTTACAAGCTTATTTAGCTTAATTAAATCACCAGATGAGATATGAAAATACGGACGTGAGGCGCGCCCGCGTCGGCAATTAGGATAATGGATTCCTGACGAAACACGAAGGTGAATCGGGCCAGGGCCGAGTCAAGCCAGGGTTCACGACAGCCTCGGTGCGCAGGGGTCGAGGTCAACCTGGAAAATGATTGATTGCACGTAATGTGTAAAGCGGAAGTGAGGCTGCTCCGTGCCACCTCTCGGGAGATGGTTAGGGGTGAGATTTATTACACCCGAGGAAAAAGCTCAGTTGAGCTAATCGGTATCTGATATTTCATTACATGGCGTACACTGATCGACACGGACATCGGAAAGAAATATTTTTATCAAAAATTTAGACATTAAAAATTATTATTAGGAGAACACATTCTTATCGTGAAGTTGTAATTATTCAGAACATAGCTCGGTAATATTTTAAATACTAATTAAATGTATTCATCATAAAGATATACATATAAAATCAATTTTATCGAAAAATATTGTTGTAGCGCCACCGAAATTCGAACTTGGATCTCTTTCCAAACCGAGGAAGGTGCATTATACAACTATCCACAGAGACATCATTTTTGACGACAAATTTTAGAATCTATATGTTACACAATAGATGTATTAATTTGAAAAAGTTTATTATGGAACATCAAATGCCTCAAGAACGTGTTGAAGTCATTAAAACAGTTTATCTACCATTAATAAATCACCATTAATGGTGATCACTATCGTCACATGTTGGAAAACTTCTTGGTGGCTGAATCGGGTTGATTGGGCCTACAACACATGTGGTTTCAACAGCACGGTGCCACCTCATACACAGCCTGAGATATGCTTGAAGTTTTTCTCGACCGTATAAAGTCTAAAAGTGTTGATATTGACTAGCCTCCTCGATCACCCGATTTGATGGCTCCCGACTATTTTCTATGAGAGTAATTAAAAGGAAAAGTTTACACCAATAAGCCAATAACGAATCAAATGCTACAGAACATTATTCTAAATGAAATGACACGCGAAGCGCGCGAGAATGTCAAGAAAAATATGGTTAAACGAGCACGCGTTTGTGCCGCTACCAGAGGCGGTCACTTGGCCGATGTCATATTCAATACATATTTGTAATAAACTAAATAACCGATAAAAAAAATAATAATTAAAAAATGGTGTTTTATTTCCTAGTTATTCAAAAATAACATCAGCCTGGAACATAATATTCACCTGCATGAAGTGTAAAAACCAACGACACCGTCAAAACGTGATAGTTCATCAAACAAACTTCAACGTAGGTGTACATATATCAAATTTTGTACATTAGAAAGAGATAAAAGAGTATAGAAAATTATATATAGTAAATAATTAGTCATTCCGAATTTTCGCAGGGTCGATTCATGACAATACTACGAATTCGCCTATCATCTAATGTGAAGCTGATCTGTAATTATGAACAATTATAACAAGCAATTTATCGTGTACATACATTTATTTTAACGAAAAAAACAAATTACTCAAACAGGATATCTACATAAATATAATTCTCTCACTTTTGATTATGGCCCGCGACCGTGAGCCGTACGCACGCACATTTTGAATTAAATAATTCTAAAATCGTCTGGCACTGTGTCAGTCTACTAGATATGAAGCTTGCGGACGTTGCATTTTTAAAAATAAATTAATTAATCAATTGAGTTTTGCGTAGCAAACCCAGTTAGGTACCTATTTCTCTTGTGTTTAACCTTATAAATGCGATGAGCGCGTTAAAACGCCAAACTTTGTATGTTAACACGTGCTTTTGGACCTTGAAAACTTGCAGGCATTAAAGTCATATTTTGAAATTATTTTGTCATGTGTGGACGACAGGTTCCAGCTTTTGATAGCCTAATCTTACTCTATGTGGTGTCTTCCATTTCAAATAAATTTGACAGTTAAGAGGTTACCTAATTTAATTGGAAACCAGAAACCAACTATTTTGTATAAATTATTTTTTTCTTCTTATTAACTGTCATAAAGCAATTTACCACCAAGTAAGAGTATTATTTTTCTACACCAGTAGAATTTTTGTCCCCCAATTAAACTCAATTAAAATCAACATCCCAGAATATACAAATAATCTATCTCCGATAATAATGGAAACTTCTTACTTACTGCCTGATAACGCCTGGCCGAGGTTTCTCAGTGAGACTGCATCATCTGATTAGCGCAAAGGATTTTGGCAGATTTCCCCCAGAAAATATAATTCCATTATGTAAAGAAACCTTACCTGTAAAGAAAAGGAAAAAAAAAGTTTTTAATACTATTATTAAGGAAAACACATTCTTATTGTGAAGTTGTAATTATTCAGAACAGACGGTCTGTGATATTTTAAATACTAAATTAATGTATTAATTATAAATATATACATATAAAATCAATTTTGTCGGAAAATATTGTTTTTGCGTATATAAATATTTTATCCCGATGACGCAAAAACAATATTTTTCTATATAATTAAAAACATATATTATTGTTTCTTCACCAAAATCTATTTTTAAAAAACAAAAATTATTTAAAAAATAAATTTAGTACCTAACTCAAATTGTTATTTAATACAAATTTACTTGAATAATTTTTAGGAAAAAAATTTAGAATTGGACTCGTAGTTAAATTAAAAATTATTCGACTATATTTGTATTAGGTAACAATTTGAGTTAGGCACTAAATTTATTTTTTAAATAATTGTTGTTTTTTTAAAAAAATAGATTCTGGTGAAGAAACAATAATATATTTTTTTAGTTAGTTATGACATCCTGAAGAAGAAAATGGTATTTTTAGAAACCGGTAGATGTATTTAAACTCAATTCAGTGGTTAATAAAACAAAGATAATAAATAAAAATTATAATTCTAATTTAGCGATTTGTAACTACAATTTTTTTACATTTTTTAAAAATACATATTTATATTCGTAACCTTGGCTTTGGATATAAGAAAACATATATAGTTTTATTAGCAATATTTTGAAAATGTCCAAGAACACACAATTACCGGATTTTTATATACAAAGGCACTGTTATTAAACAAATATCAGATATTTCATAGAGACAAAGGTCATAATGATGACATATATGCTATTTAAAAAAGGAAGAAATGAATTATCAAATTTGGTCCATAGATGGCGATTGTGTAGTGTTACTCGCAGCGAGTCCGCATACTAACATATATACAAGTTTCAAAAATTTGATAAGTGAGGAAATTGAAGGATGAGAATTGGTGAACGTTATATATATAAAGTGATCATTTAAGCCAGCCGAAGACAGGTCGTAAGCCCTGTTTTCTCTAAGAGATATCTGATATTTGTTCATTAGTTTTATATTAGTAAAATGGTTTTATATATTTTCTTCTTCATTATTAGCAATGATTTTATTTAAGTTATAATTAAACAAAAACTATAATATAGTGTGTAGCTTCTGATATAAATGAATTATAATATCCAACATTTTTTCGTGAGGTGTATGAAATATGAAAATAATTTAAAAATAAATATTTCTCATTAATATTATTTATTACAAGCTATCATAAATGTAACCAATCCAATCAAGTTTCCTTTGTAAGCAGAATTCCTAGGGTCTCATTCTGGTATCATCTCATGGTATGATCTCATCTCTCTGTATCTCTCTGTATCTCTGTATCTCATACTTCGTGCACATCCCGAGGATGTGCTCCACATCTTTCACTACATCACACTCTGAGTAGCGAAGTGGCAAGCTGGACGGGTCCATTAAAAATAGTATTCTTCTCTCCAAAGCGTGTCGTGGTTTCATTATAAATATAATAATTATTTTATTTCATCCCTCTTCATATTACACGTAATTTCTCTTTTGACAATTGAAATTTGGTAATATAAAATATAAAATCAAAGATCTTAGGACTACGCATTGACCATATTAATTGGAAATATTGTACAATACTATCAAAATACTGTAATTTACATATGTGCCCAAAATATATTCACAAATGTTTACTTCACTGTCAACTACATAAACTCTGAAAAATTGAATAGATATATTTTAATAATATTTGTATACTTTATAGATTTTATGTAATGGTTTTTATTTAAATATATAAATAAATAAAATATATATCAACGTCACAATGGACCTGCAGGATACAACCGGCTTTGACTGCCGATTGCAAAAAGATAACCAAGCTTTCCAACGCTTTAAAGGAGAAACTTTCGTCTGCATGCACAGGGTAGGGCGCTGGGCGGAGGGTGGAGGGTGCAAGGTGCGCCGGATGCAAAACGTCCCCCGGTGCGGGGAGGCACCACCCTGCGGGCGAATATCCGCCGGAAACTGGCGACATCGGCTGCCGTCGATCGATGTAACGATTTGAGATGAAAACTATTTGAAAACGGAAACAGGATTTGCAGCGCCTTAAAATGACACAAGCGTGTTGTATTGTTTGTCTATTCGCAACTTTCTAGGGGTGTAGGGTAGGGCATACAAATTAAAATTATTAGTATTAAATTCAGACGGAACCATTGGAGATAAATAAAGCGTGTAAAACTAATCAAAAAATTATAAACAACCAACTAAATTTAACTACGAGTCCCATACTAAAATTTTTTCCTAGAAATTATTCGAGTAAATTTGTATTAAGTAACTGTTTGAGTTAGGTACTAAATTTATTTTTTAAATAATTATTGTTTTTTAAAAATGGATTCTGGTAAAGAAACGACATATTTTGATTAATATTGACATCCTGAAGAAGAAAATGGTATTTTACGAAACCGGTAAACGTATTTAAACTCAATGAGTGGTTAATAAAACAAAGTTAACAAATATAAATAAAATTAAATAGAAACAATAGAATACAATGATATTTATGTAGGTATGAATTTAACTATTATAAGTTGCATCTACTGCGATAAGACGTAGACTAAGTAGGTAGAAATGGCAATATAAGTAATAGTAAGAAGTATAAGAATGTAGGTAGCCTTTAACCTTTCTGACATGCAAACTTCGGATAGCATTCATCTCACTCGTCACAACACCTAGCCATACATAAGTAATTGGTGATCCACTCATATCACACGAAATAAACACTCATTTACCCCACTTTCTTCTTTCTCAATTCTCAATTCAAAGTTATCCGAAAATATAAAATCGTCTTTGCAAAAATTCAAGGTGATGAAATTTACTCTCTTAAATAAACACCTACATCCCTAACAAGCATAAATTGAAGAGTTCAAAGTAGGCTTAGCCAACACACACACACACATATATACACTGGCTGAAACGTAAACGAACTGTAATGAATGTGTAAAAAAAAAAGGGAAGTCTTTTTTTCAAATAAATTTAAAAGAAACCAAAAAAGAGAAGCGAAAAATGTTGCGTTGGGAGATTCTTGACCAGCCACAAGCTTATTTAGTGAGATGTTTAACAAACGTTTGTAGACGATAGTTGCACATAGATTTCGTGCTCTGAGTTATTCTGGCACAGGTGTAAGGCCCGCTCAGTATCCGTGTGCATTATTTCCACTCAATACCATGGTGAATACATATTTTATTTAGTACCTATAAACGTCACACTGACATTTTGCCACCTGTTGGAAATTTCACAACACTGATATGTTCGATAATTAAAGTACACATGTTCCGGTAAGTAATAAATTTCTATTAGGTGAACACATTCTTATTGTGATGTAATTATTTAGAACATTGGTCTGTGATATTTTAAATACTAATTTAATGTATTAATTAGAGCCATCTAGTTTGTTTTTACGGAATCTCAAATACCTTTGATTAAACCGATAGCAGGCGCCAGAATTAATAATTAATTTTATTCAATTTTTGAACACATTGATATAACTTATATATTATTAGGGGAACACATTGCTTTCAAATAATGGAACGATAAATGTATTAATTTAAAAAAGTGTGTCATACAGGTTCGAAAATTTGTCGTCAAAAATGATGTCGCTGTAGCATAGTTGAATAATGAACCTCCCCCGGTTTGGTAAGAGATCCAGGTTCGAATCCCGGTGGCGCAACAATAATATTTTTCAAAAAAATTGATTTTGTATATATATCTTTCTAATTAATACATTTAATTAATAAATTTTGAATACATTGATTCCTGAAGAAGATACTATAGGTATCGAAACATGTGGAATAATACATTTTTAGCCATAGGTAAAGAACTTATAAATACAATGCTAAATAACTTGATGGAAAACAAATAAATGTACTAAAATTTCATTACTTCCATTCTTCCCAATACACATAATACAACAATGAGAGTAATAATGTATTAACTTGATTATTTATTGTTTAACGATTTAACGCCAACCGGTTTCGGAACAACTTCCTCTGTTCCTTTATTAGAGCAGTATAAAATTTTATTGATTACATCAAGATTCAATTTAAAAAATCTGCAATGTTCAAGTTCCCAGTACCCGTCATGATATAACGCTCTCGTCCCGAAGGTTTTGATTTTAGGTTTACCGTAAATAGAAAAAGCCTTATTAATAAAAATGTTTCAAATAATATATCATCAACCACCAACAAACAGCAATGTTGACCATAGTTCAGTTACCCGTCTTTTCTTTATATTCTTACAATGTAAGGTCCCACTGCTTTGGTTCTCTCATATCAGTTCCTCTAAGGTTCCCAATTATAATTATGAAACTATTTGGTCAACCCATAAATAATGCAGTTTTTTTATACTTATATTTTTTGTAAATTAAGATGAAAAACGTTATATTTGAATCTAAAATATACTTTTCTTCATTTTATACAATGCTCTTCCATCTTTCTGGTAGAGTTGCAAAGCCCCTCTTCCAAAATTTACTTGTCCGTGACGAAAAATACTCCTCCAGTACAGTTCTGACCTCGTCTACAGAATTCATATTTTTTCCATCCAAATGATTTTGTAGACTGCGAAATAAATGATAATTAGATGGGGCAATGTTCGGCCAATATGGTAGGCAGAATATCATTTTCAAAAAAGGTTCATTCCAGAGACGCGACAGCAGAGAAGAGCACACATTCACTCTCTGCTCGAAGGTATCCCATTGACCCAATTTGCTGACTTTTTCGATGTCACGCAGGTGGCAATTAGTGGTTGAATGACTAAATCTAAGCTTCATTGCTGGTTCCTTAATAGTTACGACAGAATTTTGTTTCTCGTTAATAACTTTAGACCCTTTAAGGTCTAGTGGAAATTTATTAAACATAAAAACATTGTGCATAAAACAAGAAAGTTCGTTGACCAAATTTGGTATCCATTTTTGGCACTGAAAAGTATCCTAAAGTTTTGCTCCTAGTTTCCTTAGGATTGGATCGTATATGTAAAAATATTTTTTTTTATAAATAGTTTTAAGATCGATCTGGTAAACAGTTGTCTTCAGAGTTATATCTAAATGGCCTCTTGTATGGTCTAAATGGTCACTTCCATTATTACTTTGAAAAATAACTGTTAAAGTCGAATCGCACTTTTCAAAATTGGCACTAAGAATAAAAAACTAAGTGTTTTTATAGCAGGTAGTAATTAAACCTAATTCAGGTAGTCTATTTCCTCCCCTGGCCCGACTTAATTGAAAAAACCGCATTATTTATGGGATGATCAAATATTATGCATGACCAGTATTCATATATAACAGTACATTAGTATAATACTACAATGTAATGAGATGCAAATGATGGAGAATAATCAATAACGTAAAATATTATAGAGAGAAAGGAAACAAGTGATAAAAAGAAAGGAAACAAGGAGGTTTAACCACCCAAAGGAAGTATGGTGAGTATATCTCTTGGAAGGGACAAAACGATATTCTTACAGTAAAGAGAATTCACCCCCATTTCGGATAAATCACAGAACCAGCACCTGATGTGCGAGACTTACTGGAGACAAAGCCCCCGCAGCCATGATCTGGTGGAAAAGGTCGCGCATGAAACAGAAATAAGGGAGGAAGGTTCCCCTTCTTCAGTTCGGATTCACTTTGATCTCCTGAAAAATCCTCACCACCTATTCACACAATTCTCTCACGCAGGCGGATTTCGGGAGAAATAAAATCGAACGAGTTACATTTCAGAACAATTGAATACTACTATCGATCTTCTTTATTAAGATTGTATGTCTACGTTTAAAGTCTTTCTTATATTCAGATAAGATCCTTCTGTTTACTTCAGTCATGGAAAAACTAGCAGTACACAGTAAAGTAAAGTAGACCAAATGCAGTGGAAATTAGATCACATGTGGCAGATTCATTAATGACAGAAAAAATAATAGAATGTAAAGATGATCTTAGTATTATATAATGAGTAAGATGTAAAAATAATCACTTAGGTGGTTTGGTCATATGGTACAGATGAATGAGCTGAGACTGGTAGGAAAGATATTATTTATGTAATTTGTAAAACAATAGAAAATTTCAACAGAAATGCAATACACAAAGAAAAAATTAAATACAAATATCCTGAAAATTGTGTTGCCACCCTAGAGAGCATCCTACCATAAATTCCTATAGTTTTCATGTAGCCAAGTGCCGTAAAATAATGTTATAAGATATATTTTTTAATGTTTTAGTTCAAAATCACATACTAAAAACGTCATTTGCATTAAACTTAGAATGTTAATTTAAATAGGTACGTAAATAGATTATCGATAATGTTATAAAATTATTATAGATCATAGCAGAAACATTGTCTCTATGTAATTATAAATATGAAATTCATTAAAAGTGAATTGCGTTTTTAAAAGTGTACCCACGATTCATTGTAAGCCGGGCCTAAAATGACGTCGAATAAATAAATAAATGAGTCACAGTGATGTCACATAAACAATTGAGTTACGTTACACAATCAGTTTAAATGTTGAATCTAGATTATCTCGCCATAAACTGTAGAGAGACACGAGCGCAGAGATAACAAACCGACACTGAATAGATGTCCAAGTTGGCGAGAAATCCCAGTTATCCGGTCCGCAACACGGATCGCTGATTGGTCATTCATTCCTCATTGTCGTGGATACAAATGGCAGTTTTATTATTTACCTTTATTTTGCGCAGACCCTAAACAGTAGCGATGCATGTAAAATAGTGTAGTGTAAAATAGTAGATAGGGAAGGAGTGAGATGTCAGAGGTGGGGGGTGAGGTGCCTACATTTTGTTCAGGGTCCTAGAGTGCAATTGGGAAAAGATTAGAACGAAAGGTTTTCAAAATAATAAATATTTCAATCTTAAGGGTGCCTATGTTTTGCAAAGGTCCAGAAAAGTAACGATATGTGCAAAATTTGGTCCAAGTGTCCTAGTGGCGGTATATTTGCCTCAGATATTTTTAGCGACAAATTTTCGAACCTATATGTTACCTTTTAGATATTAATACATTTAATCGTTCCATTATTTGAAAGAGTCATCTACCTTATTTTTACGGAATCTCAAATAAATACCTTTGAGTAATCTGATAGCAGACATCAGAATTACCAATTCATTTTTGTTAAATTTTGGACACATTGCTACAACTTTATTATTAGGAGAACACTTATTGCGAAGTTGTAATTATTCATAACATAGGTCTGTGATATTTTAAATATAAATTAAATATATTTATTAGAAAGATATAAATAATAAGAATATAAAATCAAATTTTAAAATATCACATACCTATGTTCTTCAACTTCACAATAAGAATGTGTTCTCCTAATAAAAGGTTAAGTATTTATCTTAATTGAAATACGTCATCCGTCATCAATGAAACGTATTTCATATAAAATTCACATATGAATCCACATCTGAAATCAATCCACTCGTTCCCAAGTAATGACTGGTCTAGTTGAACTGACCAATACGAATATTATACATATGATATTTACGTGCAATATTGTACAAACGTGGATAATGATTGTGAGCAACGTGGATAATGACCTCGGTATGTGACTCATTGCTTTTGTATTGCTGATAATGAGATACTTAACGAGCTCATCGTGGGTGAAAAATCTCAAGAATATTTTTACATTCACGATAATAATAAACAAGTATTTATAACATCTGAAAAAGGTAAAAATATTTGGTACAGACAACAAAGGTAGACGTTGAGTTTTGAAGTCAATATGTTGTTGGAATATTTCATTGTGTTAGTCCCATACACAATATAGGTGGTATATTACCATTGCACTAATCAATATAATCGAAACAGAAGGGGAAAGTGCATCGGTAATACAATGAAACGTAACAGCTGTTATTAATGTATATTATTCATTAGAATACAGGTATTTTACTAGCAGTCCCGTTGGCAGTGATACAGGTATAGGTATTTATGATATAAAATTGTGATTTAGGAAAAGCGCGACGCCATTGTTTTACACTTTTTTATTTTGAACTAATAATTGTTGTCACAAATTTCCTAGAATAATATATTGAATGTCCATTTTGTAATTGCTTTTATACTTTATACATGATATATAAGATGTGTGTTCAAGAGGTAAACGTTAATGTCGGTCTGATACTTGTAAACTAATTAATTGCACAATCACTTGTAAACTATACATGTATCAACACAAAATTTTCCAGTGAGACGGAGACAGTCCAAACATATTATACATATAAGAATACAATGTGTAATTGACTACAAACTCATAAGATTGGTGTACTTTGCACTGTGCTACTTCTTAATTAATTATACTATTTTAGTTTGGGGAGGAGCAGCAAAAATAATATTAGAGTCGGCAAAAAGAGCACAAAAGACAATTCTTAAGGTAATAAATGGTCGTCCTTTTAGATATCCATCAGATCTTATATTTAAAGAGTACATTGCTCTAGACATAAGATAAATCTTTATGTTGAGACTCGTTGTTGAATTTTTTCATGCTAACAACTCACCCCAAGCAATAAATCATGAACACAATACAAGACAAAGAACGGACATTTAAACGCCAGTTCCTAGAGCAACAACGACATTTTATCAAAGATTCTACATGTTCTTAGCTTCGAAACTCACTCAGTACCAACTGGAAATCGTTCAACTCCATTAAGATTATACTAATATGGACCCAATATATGATCCAATCGGGTAGTCCATCATTCATTATTGTCTACACTAATAATTCACTAGTTCTACAACACTACCACTACATTTTTATTAAATTTTTTTTTTTATCTGTCCAATCTTTAACTTATATAACACCAAAACAGCACGAAAAAAACTGGCTACTTTAACACAGACTTCAGTTTAGCAAAGAAGCCAGGACAACGCTGTATATATTAGAGGTAGAGTCTACTCCAGTATTTACTTGCAATGTAATTGTATCTTATGTGTATCATGTTATGTATAATAATATATTCACCTCTGTTACAACAAAAATATGTATGCCTTAAAGTCTAAATAAATAAATAATAATAAATATTTTTTACATAGTTTCTATTAAATAAATGTGTGCAAAATTTGTTTCAGATAGAGAGTGACATCCGGAAGTGTGAGGCAGAAAGACTACCTTTTCATTAGGATCCTAAAGAGCAACTGAACAAAATTTGCTATTCAATATGTAGACGTTCTTGATGGTTTGGTGATTTTGACACTCGCCTAAGTGATCCAGTAGTTGGGGATTCAAACCTCATTCCAGAAGATTAGCAAGTTACTCCTATTTTTATACTACAACAGATGAGCTTAGTTTGAAAATAGTAAGAATATTGAGTGACACGTACTCAACGTACGTATCTCTATTTTTTAAAAATAAAAATTATATCAACTATACCTACTCGAACATTGCGGATACCCCAACAGTGTTACGTAGATACATTGATAAAATGTAATATTACCTACATATTAAAGTTATGAGGGGTGTTTTGCGAAGTCAATATATAAATTATCGCGATGTAACCGTTCAGTCACACACAAGAGTATAAATAACTCTGCGGGCTTGCTCGCATTCTGCATTTTTGTAGACGTCTGAAGGTTTACTGTGTCTCTACAACCTTATATTTTAATTCTTCTTCGTCTCTTCTATTTTTTACAACTAATTTAGTTTAGTGATTTTTTAATACATAATGTTTTTTAAATAGCCTTGATCTTTCTGAGATCTTTCTTATATCACATATTTGAATACATTATAAAAATCCTGTACTTTAATAAATTAATTCATTTTCAATTGATTAACTCGAATTACAATTCACATTTGATTTCAATTCATAATATTATGATAAAACATACATAAAACTCTAGAACTGAGTTGACAGCTTGTCTATTTACTATTTCATTGTCGACTTATTCTATCAAAGCTTTTCGCCTAGATTTACGTAAAAAATAATGTCATTCAGTATTTAAGTGATATTGGCAGTAAATTAATTATTAATTAATTAATTAAATAATAATATTGGATAATTTGTATAGCTTTATTTTCGTAAAAACTTTCACCTCAAGAGTGTTTTAGTCGTGTTTTAGTAGTTTTTTAAGAGTGTTAATAGTCCTACATTATATTTGTTTTTAAAATTAAAAACTGTTATTTTATGAAAATGTGCGTTTTTAGTTTCTTATTAAATAAAGTCTCTGATGTACTGTATTTTATGAGGCAGGGCCAAGAGTTCCACGTTTTTGGGCCTACCACCGCAAATGTCCTTCACTAAATTTAGACTTCTGGAGACGGTTTGTCGGTTTCAAAGCCCCTCCTACGGCTAACCTGAATGTTTGACGTTTGCCACAAATTGTCTGGGATTTAAAGCTCGTGAAGATACAGAGGTGCCATGTTATGTATCGCCTTGTACATTAATTTGCATTATTTAAATTCAACTTTTTCAGGGAACTGGAGCCATTGTAGCTCATGTAAAAGGGATGTTATATGAGAGATTTTGGAAACTCCATATATTATCTAGAACGGATTGTGATCTATCCAGCTGAAATATCGGAAACGTGACATCATAAGAGAAAGATGTCTCAGAAAACTTTTAATCTATCTCAGTTGATGTCAGCATGCACTGCAGTTTTGCTGATTTGTGTACTCATTGAAATATCTGAATCAATGTGCACGCCCAACTTAGCAGATTTAAAATTCGCAGACATTGAAAGAGTATTCAATACGAGCAGAGTTTCTAGAAACATAAACTGGATAATAATGAAAGACCCGACCCGCCTTAATGTAGTAAACCAAGAAGTTCCTGCTCATAGACCATTAAAGAAAGTGCTCGTTGCATTGTACGGAAAGCATCAGAGCCACCGGCGATAAAGTATTTTAAATGTTTATCGGGTTTAATGAATGTTCGCGCCAACAGATATCGTTTCGTTGTAATAATTGCAAACAATGTAAATAGAAAAATTGACTGCGACACAATACCGATATAGAAAGATGGCTACTTGCTAATGAATCCAGATTACCAAAGTTGGTAACACAGGATTCATTTCGTAAAACTTATTTAGAATATAGAAGAAGATTTATCGGAGTATAATCCATTTCCAAAATTAAATTAACCCGAGTAATTATAATTATTAAATATTTCTACATAACAGTAGAAATCTATCGCCAGGATGCGCGGCCACGGTCAGTGTTACCCTAATACTTTATTTTCAATACTGGAAACACAATTTATCATCTAAAAAATGCATTCTGGCATTGACCGCAAGAATTAAGTAGATTTCTCCTGTGTTTTTTAAAACTTTTACCCTTTAAAAAAGGATAAACGAAAAAGGGTCGATTCCATACACTCGATATATACTAAAACATGATAGTATTAACAAGCTTAAAAATAAAATATACTTTTGCTGAAGCTTGAAACTGCGTTAAGAAGTGCGTAATGAAATTTTATGAGGTACGCCGATGTGACTGCTGCGCGGTTAGGGCCTCATCGGCTGTCAACAATTGCTTGATGCTAGGCCCGCGTAAGTCACCTGTCAAAATTCATAAAAATGACATCTAGATGATGTATAAGAATCGCGAATAGACAATAATAAACACAAAAATGCTATTTTATCAGAATAATGTGCTTTTAAGTAAAGACGGAATCGGACGAAATGTCAAAATTGAATAAGTATGGTTAATAGCATAGATAAGAAAAGATGATAGATGTTACGTATGTTTCTTCTTACTCGTAATAAAGACAATGTACACTTCACTTTTAATTGAATAAATATTTAGGTAATATTAAAAACACGTTCGTTTTGCCCTGCTTGCGTCTCACAGACCTGGCCGATTAACCTAGAACTATAAATACACTACGTCAAATACACCCATAAGAACATAGAAATAGATGGAGAAACGCAATATATAATAAGGATGTTATTCCGAATTCATAAAACACACTTTTGGCGTATCTTTCGATTCAGCCGCGATCACTGTTATTGTCACATTTTCGCGTCCAAATTCCCATCTATATATTTCCTAATGATCGTCTTTTCAGTGTGAATTATGACCTTGGCGTCAGCACACGTCAACTTGATCCATATTTGTTCGATTTCGACATCGCGATAGCATTCGCGGTGTGGACTTTCAGCTCCAGTGCACCAGCACTGTAATTTGATTACGTATTGTTTGTTGTTTGTATGTCATGGGTGAACTTGTGACATTGCCGTATTGAATTGGGATCGGAGATCGGCTCATCCGCGCGCCATTGTGTGATCTCGGCAGCGACTGCGGGGATTATGGAGACGTCATATACAAGGTAAGGCGAGCAGTCCTTCCGAATCCCAAATCCCGAGATCACTGGTCATTCAACTAGAACCTCTCACCAACCCAATCCTGTACCAAGATTTCCGTACTTTCCTCCGATACCTTGCGGTGATTCCGATTTACTACCGGAATTGTCGTATTCCATTCCGCGGGATGCGCGACTCGGAGATCGCACAATTCGTTCATTTAGATCCTATTGATTCGGATTAACAGTTCGAATTCAGATGTTATAAGTATTACGTATCTTCTATTGTAGTAAGCGATAAGGAAGAAATATTTCCACAAAATAAAATAATTTATAAATAACAATTCCAAAACACCGTCTGAACTTAAAACAAAAATTCACACGACGTTTAAAGAAACACAAAAACAAAATGCAGTGGAAAATCAGAAAAACATGTTTTACAACTTGTCACATGTCTCAGTGATGGAATTAAAAGGAATAATAAATGATAAAAATGTTTTCAGATGTATTTCGCGAAGAAATATTCTATTACAGTGTTGCGCATTGTACAAAATGGATTTAAACTTGGTAAAATACGTACACAAACATTGCAAAACTTTAATTCATTTTACCGTCGTCCGCGACCGGACTCGTTACATCAGACGCGGGAACTAGAAAAAACTAAAAAAAAACCACACACCATAGAAATAAAAGATGGGGCATTCTACACGAGTAATCAGGATATCATTGACCATAGATCGATCGAGTTATGGAGTCTACGTCAAGATTGGAAATGTTGCCATGCCAGTTTGATATATAAATGATCCAACATTAGATTTTTTTTAAACACTTTGTTCATAATATCATAATCAACGATTGTTGACTTTAATAGATAAACCAGAGAAGTGTTTTTATAATCTCGTTACTAAAGAGACACACTTAACCCTCTGCCAACCAGGCACACAGAGGATCGACATAATATACAATACACAAAGTTTTCATATCATTCAGTGACGCGCACAGTTTCAGCTAACAACGCAGCAATCGGCAGTAGAGTACAGGCAGGACGAATTATAAAATACGATTGATTATGCGATCCACGTGCTAAACATAAGCTGGCAAACAATTATCACTTAATAGCACCTAGCTAGTGGCGTATCTGCCGGTCGTTGTAATGGGGGTGGGTGTTATTTAAAGATTTGATGTTATCCTCATCATACGTAAAACTTCAAAATCGTGGTCATGCACGGTTATTTGGTTATTGACATTTTTAACAGCGGTTCTCCAAAATTTTGATTAAAATACTTTTAACAAAGTTCGTAACTTTTGAAAAACTCAATTAATTATTAAAATAAAACACAACGATGTTAACTTCACACTACACTAATTAAAAATTAAAACACTTTCGACGTTTACCGCGTCATCTTCAGTAATAAACTAACTATCGACTACACATGGCGGAGGGAAGGGGGGGGGTACGATAGAAGTGTTGGGGACTGGTTCAACACAATATATTTTGACACGATCAAAACATCTCAGCGTCCCCTTTTATCGACTATGCTCCCTAAGGCGGGAATCCCAGACAATCTTGTGCAACTCATTCGCGATCTATATTTGAATAATTCCGCCGTAGTTACATTTAAATCCATCTCTTCTAAAAAGTTTAAAGTGTGAAAAGGAGTCAGACAAGGATGTATTTCTATTATCTCCAGAGCTTTTTAACATATATGGAGAAATGGTGGAGTAAAAATTGGAGGCAGAAAGATTTACAAACTCAGGTACGCGGACGATACAACTTTGATCGCTATAAGAAGAAGAAATGGCTGCACTACTCGGCCGCATTGAAGAAGAAAGTAGAAAATTGAGCCTTAAGATACACATAATATATAACTAATGGTCATTGATCGACATAATCGGCTTTCACGAAAATATGCCCTTTAAGACCTTGAAATTGTCAAGGTCTTTAATTATCTCTGATCCATAATGACTGACGACGGAAGTTGCAAACCAGAAATTAAAAGACTTATAGGCATTGTAAAATAAGAGCGACCATCGGTAGAAGAATCGGCGAGTAACAGCCCAGTTTCGCAAATGTTGGTGTCTATTCATTTACTTAGGTTGACTAAATATATTAAACAAACCAATTAGAAATCCCTGGACTAGTTATCGAAGGTAATTACGGAAACATATATCAATAACTTTTTAAGCAATAATTTATTCTTTTTCACGACTGTTCCAGGTATGGCGAAAAGTTATATGTTCAGACTCGACAAAATATAGAGACCGCGGTACCTTTAACACAACGAATGTTAGGCTTTTACAGTCTTTGATGCATTGTATATTTTGATATGGTGTGGAATCATGGACCTTGAAGGCGAGGGACAGAAGACGGATTGATGGCTTTGAGATGTGGTGCTGGAGACACATGCTGCGCATACGGATAGCAAGACGCACGAATGTCTCCATTCTGCAGGAACTGAACATCAAGGACAGACTCTCAATCATTTACCTGAGATTCAAACCCTTCAATTTTTTGGGTATCATGGTAGAAAGAAGAGAACTTGAAGAAGAAAGAAGAAGAAATAAAGAACTGACGAATGATGCTTAAAACAGTAAAAATAGACGGTATTAAAAACAAAATTTTAATTTACGTGTAATAAATTGATAAATATCCAGTAGTTGCGGGTTTAAGGCGGTAAAAACAATCATCTAAGTAAGGAGACACGATGTGATACGAACGAAGGTTCTAGTTTCACGTCACGTGCGCACGTGGGGGCACGTAGGGCCGTCACGGCGAGGAATCCAAGAGTGCATCCTGCTCCCAGCCGCAGCCCTGCTTTTTACACAACTGCAGCGGAATGCATTATTTTTAATACTCAGCGGAGTGGAAGCTTCGCAGAGCGGACGCGGAGAAAGAAAGTCTATTCATTGTCTGTATTTCTAAATCATTTATATAAATAGTATTATATTACTATTGCTGACTACTCCATTTTATTATTATCAACAATAGTGTAAGGGAATTTAACCATCAATCTAAGAAGGTAATCCAGATCACATACACAATCTCATACAATCACTTTGTATGAAACAACGAATTTTATTACACGCCAACCGGTTTCGCTTAGCTTAAGCTTCGTCATTTAAAACAAATTATAAATATAAAAAGAGTGCACTTATATATACATAAAGAGGGAGATATAATATAAAATTACACGTGAAAGACAGGGACAGAATACATATACAGTTGGATAGTACATAAAGGAAAACAGAATATAAAATTATATGCGAAAGAGAGAGACGTAATACATATACAGTTAGACGGAAATTTAAAAGAGGGGAAAGTACAGTGTTGATGGATATTAAATTGATTTTAAAGGAAACATACCCAATACGGGGCTAATAGATAAATGCTCTTTATGTATATATAAGGGCAAATTTTTTGTATTTATTGTTACTTTTAAATACGCCCTGATGAGCTTCATCTAAGCGAAACCGGTTGGCTTGATGTCAGCAAATTTGAAGGAACTAGTCCAGAGCACGCACCGGCGGTGGTGTATTCTTGAGTACGCCAGGACCCATATCGGAAATTGATCGAGGTCACCTTCGTGGTACATTCACAAACATACAAAGAAAATTGCTATTTCCTAATATCCCGAAAATTAATTATCCTTGAACCACAAAAAATCATCCAGGAAGTATTCGCACAGCCTGTACACAAAAAGGTTTCGGTGAAAAGAAATTGGTTTGCGGAATTTTATTTTCAAATCCAAATTAAACTCGCTTTAATTGTTTTCAATTAAAGACACTGTAAAAAGGAGCGAAACCTCAAAACATTTTCATTCGCATTGGTTCATTACGTTCGACTCGGGAACCTTAATTACACCAGGAACCAGCTGCACTTCCGATGTGGCTTCGTGGAACGGAGCTGTGGAGTTAAAAATTGAATAACAGATGTATAAATTAGAAAGGGCTGCAGTATATAAGTTTGAAAATTTGTCGTGAACACGGTTGGCGTGGTGTAACTGGTAATGCATTTCACCGGACAGGAAAAGATCCAGGTTCGAATACCGGTAGTAATAAACTTGATTTTTTCTGTATGTACATATATTTTTAGTTGTTGTATTTAATTTGTATTGCTCTATTAGGGGAGTAATGTCAGAACACACGCATTAGCTAACTCCGCAGTCCCCAGATTGCATTCTTTGGGGAATGAAGTAAGATAGTCGATATTTTTGATGTAAATATAATTCTTTATTCCTATAAAGTTATGTAGTCCTCTACATTATTATAATTTTTTTATGTCTCAACTCAATGGTGACGGATAAATTGATTTACTTTACAATTTATATACATTTTTATTTTCAATTTTGATTATAAAAAATATGCTGATATTATATAATTTTTTTCTATGTGTATTGCACTTTTGATTAAATTTTCTACCTGAATAGTTGCGTGTATAATAAAAATAAATAAATATACCACAGAACTATGTTCTGAAAAAACTGCAACTTCACAATAATATGTTCTGAAAAATTATGTACGAACATCGGCCCATGTTAGCCTATAACATATCTGTGCATCATATCACAGATCTTTATGGCATCCAGATGATGCATTCTTTAACGATTCAAGATAAGACAGACGGAACAAAACATGTTGCCAGTTCAGTACCAACGATAGCAATCATCAGAGATTACCAGGCCGCATTAGTCACGGATGCTGCGTCGTGTCGGATTTGGCATACAAATGGACCGGTGTGGATGGAGAGGTACTGGACGGTGTACCACTACAGAGCGTAATGAGAGAAGATTGATGCAATCGGAAATGAGGCCTGGGCCTTGAATAGATCACGAGCCGCGGCCCTTCTTGAAATGGGACGGTTGCACCGCACAGCATGGCGAGGACGTCAGGAGACGATTAGTCAATTAGGTGATGTGACTAGATTAATAACCCTGATGAGGAAGCAGGCGTAGACGTCTACTGAAGCAGAAATAATAAAATGTAAAATATCATTGATACATGTTGGAATATTTCTTTAAAATTTAAATGGCTCTTAATACAAAGCCTATTTGAAAGCTCTAGGGTGTCATAGCGTTGTATAGAAAAAAGCATGTAGGAAACCATTAAAAGAGACATGGACATGGCGCGGACCAAAGTGAAGATAGGGACAGGGAAATGATAATATATCACAACGTGAACTACAGACAGCAACAGAGATGATGCACAATCCATGAGACGATCAATTCGTTCATTTTTTTAATTTCGCTTCCTCTGTTGCTCCAGCGATTCGCGGGCCCTCTGGAAAGCGAGGGCCCTTGAAATTGCGACACCATAATCCATCACTGGGCGGAAGGATGTCATTGTTAGTGTTGAAAAGCGTAAATGCGGAAATGGGCGGGCCGTATTTCATGAATCACATATAGCCGATGGGTTGATGTAAAAGTTCGAAGCGTTTTTATTAAATTGTTTTTTTTTTATTATTATTATTAAATAAACAAAATACACAAAAAAATCAATAATATTCGGCTGCATTGTTTACGATCGACTCCCAATGTTCTAGCAGTTTATCCATTCCATGCCTAAAGTAATCCAGAAGTGAAAAAGTTGTCAAGCCAATTTTGAACAGGACCCTCTTTATTAACGGCGACTTCGATTTCGAAATTATCGGGTAGGGAGCGGAAAGTCTGATGGAGCAAGATCAAGAGAAAAGGATGGACGTGGAATAACCTCCCAACCGAGCTCTTGATTATTCGGTTTAGACCATAGATGGCGATAGCGAAGTTGTATCTAATACTTGAAGAGTTTCTACATAGTAACATAAGTAAAACTTCCAAAAATTTGATAGATATGGAGATTGATTAATGGGTGGAATGGTGAACGTTGCATTGTATAAAGTAATCACTTAGGCCAACCTAAGACAGATTGTAAGCCCTGTAATTACCCATACTTTCATATCTTCCCATTTATTATAATATAAAAATAGCTTCGTCTCTATGAGATATCCATGATTTGTTTAAAACATTAAATTCAAAAAAAAAAGTTGTGTCGGAAATGATCATGTTTTCGTATTTGACACCGATCTTCTATAGCTAAAAACAAATAACACATAAATTAAGAAAAATTAGGACAAACACATTAAAATGAGACGGAAAACAAAAACACTTGGAACTTATGCATCGAGCCAGTACTTCAGAGAAATATTAGACAATTATTAAGTACTATTAGGAAACTAGCTCGAGCTGGGGGCTGAAATTGTACGGTAGCACCGGGGAAATTAATAATTGCAAATTTAGCAGAGAAACTTGAAACAGAGTCGTTCGGGGCAAAACTTCCAGTGCCGAGGTAAGCCGGACTCAATTTATCGCTCGAATAATTATGCAAGCCGTTTGCATACAAAACTCAAAAGTGACCACGGGGGCGAGGGTAGGGGGCGAGACCCAAGTTACTCCCGGCGTAATATCAGTTGGGAACTGATTTAACGAGGGGAGTGTGCTGACGTTAGATAATGAAATTTTTGCTACGCTGCAGAAAAATACAAACAAACAGTTAATAAAGATAAAATCATTATTCACATTCAGTTCATAGATGACGATAGTGTAGTGGTACTCGAAGTGAGTCCACATGTTAACATATATACAACTTTCAAAAATTTGATAGATATGGAGGTTGATGGGTTAGAATGGTGAACGTTATATTTATACAAAGTGATCACTTAGCCAGCTGAAGACATTTATATATTTTCCATTAAATTATAATTAAAATAGCTTCATCTCTATAAGATACCTATTATTAGGTTAATAACAGTGCCTTTGTAGATGAACATTCAGTAATTGTGTGTTCTTGGACATTTACATAAAATATTTTGGGTATATTGTGAGAAGGGAAGATAGCTTGGAGAAGCTTGTTGTGGTTGGCTACATTGAAGGACGAAGAGGAAGAGGAAGATCCCTCATACGTTGGACCGACCAAGTGGAGAAAGGCAACAGACACTTTACTGGTGACAGCCATGCAGATTACGACCCTCATTCATGAAGGACCGACGTGGATGATGAACTATTTAATGACATTATGATACTAAACAAATCTGTCAGTAATTAGTATCGGTTGGTTCCTTGGCGTTTTCCATATCTATGTAAAAAGTCGAAACGTGGACCTAGAGAAGGAAAGAAAGGAAGACGCTGGATGCCTTCGAATATGTTCCTTTCTTTGCGTATACCATGGACTGAAACGAACCAATGTCTGCATTCTTAAAAAACTGTGAGCTAAAGAAAGGCAACATACAGAAAAATCATTTTTCTTACTTCGGGCTTATTGCTAGAAGACAATCCGGAAAAATTGGCAATCATAAGATGGACTGATAAGTCAGAGATATGACCGAAGCTCATGCACGTCATGTCACGGCATGCAAGGCTCAAGAGCTATGGAATCAGAATAGAGGTTCAAAATACTCATGAGTACATCGACTGAGAGAAATAGAGAGAGACGGTACTAAATATATAAGAAAATAACAAGAAAAATAGTAAATAAACACATACCATACAAGAATAAAAAAACCAAGCAGTTACCAAAAACGATAGATCTTTAAGATAAATAAAATACAACAATGTTAATTGTATAAAAATGTCTAACTACAATGTTATACAGTAAACAACATTAACAATAGGATTCTCTATGTTTGACCATCGGGTTGCTTGAAGTGTTCATTTTTGTCTATTGTTAGTATTTATTCTAAATGTAGTTTTGACGATATCATCGTCTGACTATCTACTCTGTGATTGGTGTAACCTTAAAACTCGACTGCGTAGTAAAAATATTTAGTTGCTATCTTTATATACATTTTGCTTAATTATGCGTACGTAAGTCATGATTTGATGTAATGTTCATTTAGATGTAACTATTTAGTTAAAAAACTAATTAAAAATAATGAATTGCAACACACATTTAGTAGATCGAGACGATTTCATTTAAATGTTGATATTTTGGTGTAATATAAATGCAGAGTAGAATTGATGCGAGAGTAGAGAGTAGTAGAAAGGGTGGATTGAGCGCTCTCGAGTTAAAAAAAAAGTACGCCAATAGCTTAGAATGAAAGTTTGATGAAAATTGAGGCGATAAAATTGGTTAAAAAAAAAAAAGAACACTCAAAATAAATATTTCTCAGAAAATGGAAACGAAACGGGAGCAACAAACAGCTATTACAAAATAAATGGAAAATTTTAATCAACTTCGCGGATTCGCGACTCCGCCGTACGCGAAACAAATTACGAAGCAAATTTTTTTCATTAAGCGCGATACGCACAACCCCGACGGATAAAGCTCCCGCGACCGTCCGCCCCGCGGCCCGCCCAGTCCCAGCGATACTTTTTAATAATGGCAATACAGCTGGATGGTCTCGGTCGGTGGAATAATATACCAGTTATTTTTAATGTCTTGACGATTTTGTGTGAAGCGTCGTTAAATAAAAACATCTGAAAATGATTTATTAAAAAAAAAAAAATTTTAGATGCGTACGCGGAATGGGTATCGCATTAATATTCTTACTATTTTCAATTGTGCTATGAATAGTTCTAACTAACGTGCCGGTCTCGTGGAATCAATCTCGAATCCTAACACTAGAGCACCAGGCGAGTGTTTTAATCACTAGACCAATATGCACGTCAGGGTTGAGTACAGCATAATAATATATATTTATTTTCAATAATACATTTTTTTTATTACATTCAGTCATTAACATTATCATTATAATACCATCATAGGTTGGCTCCGGATCATCGTATCATATTAAATTCAGCCAGAGAGAAGCTATAGAAATCATACACCCCCAAAAGGGGAGGGTAGACGTCACATTTATGTGTTGCAGTCGCAGAACTCGGTCACAGTCTGGCAGAAATTCACCCCGTCCAGGTCGCAAGAGGTGCGAGAGAGGGCCAGTAGAATTGCTCTTCCCGGCATCGTCCATCCCAGTAACCCCCAGCGAGAGACCCACACCCTAATAAATTCTCGAAATCGTCCGAGATTCCTTCGATTTCTTAATCGGTCATCGTTTCGGGGGATCCGATGACCTATTAAGAAATGAAAAAGAAATTAAGCGATGCGATGTAATATAATAACAAAAATCAATAAATAGGATGTCTATAAATTAAGGAGTTCATTATCTCGGGTCTGATGACGATAGCTGCTAACCGGAGTGAAGAGATTTATTTCCAGACTTGACAAGAAAGACTGCGCGGTGTTTCAAAAACAACCAAGGTCAGGCTTGTGCATTTTCTGTATTCTGAAAATATGTGTGGAATTGTAGACTCTGGAAAGAAGACAGATTAATGCCTAGATGTGATGTGGGATATCACGGATACGAATGATTCCATCACGCAGGAACTAGAGATCAATCCACTCTCAACCATATGCCTAAAACGAAGCCTATAATTTTTTGAATATCTTGCGAGAATAGATCATTATCAGGCACACTCTTAAACCTTAATAATCAGATGCTATGTGTTTTCATTATTCATGTTTATTTAAGGTACTTATCGATGAAATGATGAGGCAATTTGAAGAGTTTGAGATATGGATTTATAGAGAAAAATGGTCAAAATAAGATGTTTGGAAGAATCTATATTTTTTGAAAATAAGTATTTAAAAAAATAAAAATCCGAAACAATCAACACCTCGGACTCGTTATGAGAGGAATGAGAATGTCGTGACTGAATGGCAATGGTTTGGTCAGTCTAAATAAAGTAGAGCTTTTAAACAGATGGTAATCATTAATTAGTAGTTCATTGAAGGGATAAGGCATGAGAAAAAGAAGAAGCAAGAAGGACAGAGAGGAACAGTAAGATGCCCCAAGCATTGAACTGGTCAAGTGGAAAAGCATTGGGGTGGGAGTTAATGAAGTTGTGAGGGATCCATGTGAATTTTGAGATAATAATTTTAACATGATATTTTCAAGTCTTCAATCACTGATAGCACAATTAGTGAATTTGAGCTCATCGCTAATGTGAAGAGTATAGAGAAGAAGGTTCCCGAAATTAAACGCCTAAAATATTAATGTTCCCACTTGTACATCTTTAGATATTCAAATAAAACTTCAGCAATTAAAACTAAAAGCTAAGGTTTAATCAAGAAACAATATAGAAAAGACAAATAAATCGATTATTACACCAGATAACTGGTGCTGGTGGCAGAAGTTTAGGCCATAACTCAACACCTCACCGAGACCTGTTTCGTCTAGGTACGTAATGAGAGCAATACGCGGTTATCTCACATTAATATTTGTTTTAATAACGACTAATGGAAATGTTTCCAAACCAGTTATTCGGGTACACCGTACCGGCGATCACGATGCTCGGCGGAGCCGTGGACGATACCATCAGAGCTTCCCCGCATCGGACGACCAGCGTAATTGGATGAAACGAAAGTGTGTCAGACGGAGAAATGGATATAGACATTACAAATTCAAGGTCAATTAAATCACAGAAAGCATCAGATGATGTACAACATGTGTAGAGATATAGACATACCTATTCTTAAATACCATTAACTATTGAGTTTTGATTGCTATTTTTATATACAGGGTGAATATTATGTTCCAGGCCGATTTTGTTTAGCCGCCATTTTGGATTGACGGATATTTTTCCATTCGCATTTGGTAGCCATAAAGAATAATTGATTACAATTTATTATAGAGCATCTAATATCTTAATTTAAACGTATAGGAGTCATTAACACATTTTATCCAAATACAGGTTGTAAAATTTTTTGGTGGTCGAATTGGGTCGATTAGGCCTGCAACACATGTGGTTTCAACAAGACGGTACCACCTAATACACAGCCCGAGCTATGTCAAAAAATGGTGATATCGACTGCCCTCCTCGATCACCTGATTTGACGGCTCTTGACTATTTTCTATGAGGGTACTTGAAAGGAAAGGTCTACGCCAATAAGTCAACAACACAACAATATTCGAAGTGAAATAAGTGAAGTGTGCGAAAATATTATGAAAAATATGGTTAAAAGAGCATGGATTTGTGTCGATGTCATATTCCATACACAATTGTAATAAACCAAATAATTGATAAATAAAGATCAAATTTAAAAATTGTATTTTATTTCCTAGTTATTCAAAAACAACATTGGCCTGGAATATAATATTCACTCTGTACCTAGTAACATAATCAAAATCGAGGGGATACTGCAAGATAATTAATAACAAGGAGGAGACCAAAATATAGATGGGCGAATATGTCAAAGTGGACTTGCAAGAGACAGGCGAGTCCCTTGCAAATTGATCCACAACGACGATGTCAAGGAACGGATGGCGCTCTGTAGGAACTGCGATCGTGGACTCAAGATTGGAAGAAGAAGGAAGACACATATATCAGCATTTAAAAATGGATGAAGCTTTTTGTAAGTGTACAAGATTTGGCAGGAATGAAAGATCTCACGAATCAAAAAATTTTAAGAATTGCATTGCATCAGTAATGATCATCATCATTAGCAACCTCTTTCTATTCACTGCAGGATGGAAAATTAAGGTGCAGTAGTTTAAGGCAGGCATTCAGGAATCCATTCATCGAAAAACACTCCCGAAAGAGAGACAGTGGACGAGATCCGAGTTACACTTAACGGACAGACTAACGAAGTTGCAAAACACGGGGTATGGAGAGTGAGGGTATGGGCGCTTAGGTGGAGTCCCACACGCGCAGGCCGACCATACGAGTCACCCATACCTGAATAAATTTCTTACATACAACAAGATTCGTTCCATTACTAATCTAACTAACTTGAACTAACTTATTAAGTTACTAAGTTAGTTATAGAGCGCCACAATCTTTTGTCTTGACATAATTCTTGCCTTATCCACATTCATACATCTTCTCATAGAAGCTCGTCGATTATTGAGGCTTCTAACACTTGCGTCATATATCTTTCTTACCATTCTCACCTCATTCATCCGTTATATGTGACCAAACCACCTATGTGATAATTTCTTAATCTTATTTTCTATACTAAGATCAGCTTTACATTCTCTCCTTATTTCTTCATTTTTTATTCTGTCATTTCCACTGAATTTAATCTAGTTTCTTAATATTATATTAAATATTCTAGTTTTTTTTTTTTCTAAACGTTTCTTTTCCTCCGAGTATATTGTGACGAGATCATGTCAAATGTGACGTATTCGTCCTCCAGTTCGCTCAATGGAAAGCACGAGAGCGTGGTCCTGATGCACAGAATTCACCATACCGTCTCCCATCCACATCAGCAATTATTCTTAAGGAAAAAATAATAGAATAAGTTTGAGATTTACAACATTATAATTAATTAGCTTATGCATACAAAATTTGAGCATGATAGAATATGAAAATATTAGTATACAAGGTAATACAGTATAAAAATAATATCACGTCAGTGTGATTTTAATAAAAGATTTTCAACAAATCGTCTACAAAAAAATGATCAACAAGCATAAAATCAGAGGTGAGAATAATTATTATAATTTAATACCTCTTCAAAATTTTACAACTAAAAATTTCCTTAACAACAATTACACACAAGAACCTTTGCTCTTCAGAAGAAATCCATAATGTGAATTCAGATTTTGATGTTCCGAGTCATCCCGTAGAATACCTGGTGGCTCCTCGCACCGCCAACTTCATAAAAGCTGGGTCACCCGCTTCCTCGCGTGGTTCCTGAAGTAGCGCAGAAACCCTTGTATCCTCATGTTGTAAAATATATTGAGCAGATGGAACCCAATCGTGTTCCCATCACGCTTAGCTCGTCAGTACTCCTCTACGAAGAAATTAGTATTGTCATCCAAATCACATCTCACTGACGTCACATTTCATTTTTTCATCAAATCACATTAATTTTACGAGCAGCTTATTGCACACGCTCTCGACCCGTCAACGGAAAGTGCCATAGAGAAATTCCTTCCCGCGGTGCAGTGTTGCCATTTGCGAAATTTTAACTCAAAATAATATCTCGTGGCAGGTAGGTACTCTAACATAACATTCTAATACATATCTTTCAAGTAATAAGTAATAATTAAAATGTCTCTGTTCAACATAGGTAATTCTATTCGAATTCATAATAATAATAAAATAATATTATTACACCGTTCAAACATCGTAAAAAAGTATTGTATCGAAAAGAAAACAATGAATTCGTTGCTCATTCTTAAACTGCAGATCGTAAAGATCCTGGAATGTAAATTGTAAAGTCCAGACGATCCGGGAGATAAATATATATATATATATATTTTTTACATATTATTTCCTTGTTTTACGACTCATCCATCCACCGAGCGGCGCACAATGGATCGTAAAAAATATTTTAAAACGCAACAAAGAAGATGTTTAACTTTTAGTATTTCTATTTCGAATTTTATAGGTTTACGTAATGTTTTGATGGCCACCACAACGGTCCAGGGTTTTGATAGGTCAGGATGTCCCTGTCTGTGAATACAACGGAAACTGATTAATTACCCACGAAAAGTCAACTGGGAAACCAATCAAGTGGATTCATACAATGTTTGGCTTCTATTGAGGGTCAAAATACCTTTAAATTGAATACATTAAAACGGTACAAAAATTTTCAGTGCAATATTTTATTAAATACAAAAATCAAATGTATTAATTAGAAAGATATACATATTAAATCAATTTTGTCGAAAAATATTGTTGTTGCTACCGGAATTCGAATCTAATCCAGATTGGAAGAGATCCAGTATTTATTTATTAATTGTCTAGCGAAAGGAGTCATTTAGGTTAAATAGGAAAATTAGGTCTGCTAGTGGGTTTTCCGTCAAATTAAGCAAAGTCAAAACGTCATTTAAAAGGTTCTTTAAAAGTTATTTAAAACGTTATTGGCATTGATATTTATACCGTTATTTGACGTTATTGTGACTATGATTTGGGTTCGATTGTAACGATTATTCGGAATTCTTCGAGCAATAACTGGTGGTACACTAGAAAGTAAGTCTCGAACAGTTATATCTTAGTTACTAATCATCGTTAAATCTTAGTTACCAATCATCGTTAAGTCTTAGTTACTAATCATCGTTAAATCTTAGTTACCAATCATCATTAAATCTTAGTTACTAATCATCGTTAAATCTTAGTTACTAATCATCGTTAAATCTTAGTTACTAATCATCGTTAAATCTTAGTTACTAATCATCTTTAAATCTTAGTTACTAATCATTGTAAAATCTTAGTTACTAATCATCGTTAAATCTTAGTTACTAATCATCGTTAAATCTTAATTACTAATCATCGTTAAATCTTAGTTACTAATCGTTGTTAAATCTTAGTTACTAATCATTGTTAAATCTTAGTTACTAATCATCGATAAATCTTAGTTACTAATCATTGTAAAATCATAGTTACTAATCATTGTTAAATCTTAGTTACTAATCATCGTTAAATCTCAGTTAACAATCATCGCTAAATTTCAGTGTTACAATATGTTACACTTTTCAAATTGATACATCTATCGTTCTATTATTTGAAAGCCATCTTAATTGAGAGGTTATAATAGCGTTACAAACGTGTTTAAGCATGATTCAATACTTGGAGAATTCATTGACTATCTGCATATATCTGAAACGGATGCTCTATGTACAATTATAATACGTTTTTTATACCGCACCAATGACCAAATGAGGAACACGTGGACAAAGTTAATAATATATAACTATGTAATTTGCGCTCGAGTCCACGCCATCTTAAAAGGAATTAACGGACTATTTGCTATGTAGACGCTTCGCTGTGCAAGTTTCTGCGTAGTCAACGTGGACTAGTTAATTACATTTATTTTGTACATGTGATGTACCATATCTATGGTGACGAATGTGTAGACGCGCGCGAGGTTAGTACGTGTAAGTGTGTGAAAGAGATAAATGACGTGACAGACAGATTTCCTTCACATTCACCGCCATGTTGGCGTTTTTTTAACACTACTTAGCAAGTGTGTTATACCGCGATGCAACACGATATGACTGCCAACCATAGTCAGTAATAAATCAAATACACATAATAGACGCACTGAGAGGGACAGAAAATGGCGGTCCCTCACACACCACTTAAAGGGAAATAGAAGACAACACATAAAAACAAAACAAGTTCCTTCCGATAAAGGGAAGCCAGGACCGGCAAATATTAAATCTAAAGTTTTTAGAGGAAGAAAGGGAATGGCAGATGGCCCTTATCCTTTTTCTAAGCATCTCACCGTCTCAAAATCTCCCTAACCTAACCTAACCTGAGAACAGAAAAGACTAACAATTTAAAATTTCGAGAACGGTGTGCCGCACCAGATACCCTCCTGTGAAAGGTGAAAGCAAGGAGTGTAGTGAGTGAGAGCACATGCAAGTCAAAAGATCAAGACTATGATGTAGGTGAGCGGACAATATCAAGACAAACCTCCAAGAAGTAGGCGGGCACCTAGCAGACTGGACCGCAATGGCGAAATCAAGGGATGGCGGATGTTCTAAAGTGAATACGGTCATGTTACCTGGTTGGGAAACTAGGCTCATATCCTTAAAGGTAGTAACGTTATTGTGAGAACTGTCACTTTGTAAATGTGTGTGCGTGTGTGTGTGTCAGTAAATGAGTGTTGGGGGATGAACCTTATAAGAGGCCGTCTCTGGGGGAACAGCTCTCTTTCGTCACAGCTTTTTCTGAATATTGAATTTCCCGGGACCGGTTCATAAGCTAGGGTTTCCTTATCGGTCCCACTCATCAAAGATAATAAAAATAGGCAACTTTAATTCAATTGCATATTTAAGTATACGCAAAACGAAAAAAGAGAAGAAATTTAATGTGGTATTAGCAATTAAGATTTAAAATTTATACCCTCCAGCGTCCCTTAAATGCTCTTTTTATTCATAAAAAATCATATGACATGAATCCATAAAGCGTAGTTTTACATACAGATGGAATATTAAGGTACAGTAGTTCAAGGCAGACACTCAGGGATCCATTCATCAAAAAACACTCCCAAAAAAGAGACAGTGGATGAGATACAAAATGGATTGAGTTACATTTACCGGACACCAGGATCTAATGGAGTTGCAGAACACGAGGCAAGGTATGGGAGGGAAAATAGGGAATGCGGTACAGGATGAGGTCGTTGAGGAGATAAGGGTTCTAATCGAAGGACCAGTGATCTCGGGAACCGAGATTCGGAAGGACTTCTCACCTTACCTTGTATATGACGCTTTCGTAATCGGAGCAGTCGCCGCCGAGATTACACAAAATGGCACGCGGATGAGCAATATGTAATCAAAACATAATATCACATAATACGGTACTGGTACACTGGAGCTGAAACGTGCATACGGCGAATGCTATCGCGATGCCGAGATCAAACAAATATCGGTCAAGATAATGTCTGCTGGCATCAAGGTCACATTTTACACTGAAAAAACGATCAAAAATGAATGGATGGAATTTGGATGCGGAAATGTGTTAATAACAACGGTCGCGGCTGAATCGAAAAGACGGGCAAAAAGTGTTTTTACGAATTCGGAACACATAAATTGTTAACCCCCTATAAAACCTTATCATTATGAAATTTACAAAATGGCCAAGTGAAAAACTTAGTTTGAACAAGTTTTATTTCTATTCTGGGCACATGGAAGAGTACAGCCTGCCAGGTAATTCTAGAATTAGCTGGCAGGCTGTACTCAGATGGAAGGTTGAAAGATATCAGTTCCAGTTGGATGATGACGATGCTGATCAACATGTGTGTGTGTTCACAACATTAATTGCTACTTACGCAACAAAAAAATTAGTGTAATAATTTAATTATAGTCATTACTCCAATAATCATTTTTTATGAGGTCTTCAAGGTGGTTCACAAAATTTAGTGTTGTATTATGAGCTAATCTGCCGTGTGTTAACAAGTTATGCATATTTGTCATGGTGAGATATTTTTTGCCAAAAGCTGGAGCAATTAGGAAATCCTAATGTTTTAATTGCGATTTAAATTTTATTGCAGTTGTATATAGCATTAGTTTATTTTTGGAATGTCATAACTTTTGTAGTGGTTAAAAAAGTTCCAGACTCACGGAACCGGAACGAAACGATGTTTACATGACTCTACAAATTATTCGTGTTATCAATACTAACATATATCTTTAAATATAATATTTACATATTATTTTATTTTGTGAACAATTGTTTTAAATGTAGAGTTTAAATTATTTAAAAACACAGACAGTAAATGAATATACATTATATGAAGTGTACATATAGGAGAGAGATTCGGAGCATTATTTGCGGGACGAGAGGCATTATACGCACATTCTTGGTGGAAACATAAATTCTATAGCATGTATTGTATATGAATTCAAAATGATTTTAATGTATTTTACGAAAATATAACATTGATTACTATTTACTACAATCAGTTTTTGATATTTAAAAATAGTGAAAAAATAAAATTATTCACGTGTATTTCGTAACACTCTAATGAAACAGGTGCTCGCTTACTTGGAAGCTAGGAGCTTCCTGCCCTAATGACCGAGGCCCCAGGCCCCAGAAGGACGAAGGCAGGTGGCAAGGATGCGCGCCACAGTCCCTGCAGGCTGGCCCGCGCCGCGCCGGCAGATGGCAGATAAGAAAGTGCATCTGCAATTTTGGTGATGGATTGATTCTTATTTTATTTATTAACGGTGTATTGGTGGATGGTTCTTTTGAACTGAATACATTTCAATAAAAGTATTTACAGAGTGTCCCAAAAAAAGTGAGAACATCATGTAACACATGAGCTATTTCAAAACATAATGTAATTAATTATAATTCTTAATGTCATTTTTTTTGCACAATATTTAGCTAATCAGAAATCATCAAAATCATATTATTGCATAATCTAGTGGGTTTAGATCTGGGCTGTTCGGTGGCCACATGCCTGGCTTGATGAAATTCACATTCTCACGACGAAGAAAGTTGATTGTGTTTCATACTGTGTGAGATGGAGCTCCGTTATGCCGTAATGTCTAGCCATACTCCAGGCTTTGTTTTGAAACTCTTTGATCATTTTTATAGAACCCCAACGTTTTTCAATTCGCAAATTTTTCGAATACGGTCTTCTGCAGTGATTCTGGGCAACAATTTGAAAAAACCAAATAGAAGCAATGGGAAAAATTAATAATCAAACACAGCGACTGGAAATTGTCGAAATAAAACGTAATATAGGTAAATAGGTAAGTAAGTAAATTAGGAAAACAATTTAAGCTATTGATGATATAGTTAAACTAATTTTGATGTAATTATATCACATTTTACGAAATTTTTTTTGGGCCACCATGTATAAATTTTTTAATACATAATACAATCTTAGGCATCATATAATATTTTAATAAATGTACACTATATCTATATGTATATGATATAATATAAAGTGTGATAAAAAAACAATTTATGCCAGGAATCTTATTTTGTGCCTTTTTGAAAATGTGCACCACTCTCTAAATAGGTAATGGATGCAAATCAACATGAGCACGAGCATCGTACAAGGGGAAGGGATAGACTGAGACTGCCATTCAGGAAGAAGGCTAAATGTCAGAAATCGATGATGTACAGTGCGATGAAGATTTTTAATGAAACGCCAGAAGACATAAGAAAGAAGGAGAAACTACATAGATTCAAAATTAAGCTAAGCAGATATGCCAAAGATAAGTTTTAGTCAAAATAAACGATTTTGATCTTGTTTACATTAGAGCATGTATAAAAAATACTGAAAACATAAAATATTAAGAATAAATAAATAAATAAATGTAGTTAGTTAATGAATAATATCAAACTTTGTGTGTCAAATTGTGATCAAGTGGTCATCCTAGGAGACCACTAAGTTAGTCCTACTTTCGTACATATCACAAGCGTTCAGCTTAGTTTGGAAATATAACAGTAAGAATATTAATGCGACATCTCTATTTAAAAAGAAAATAAGGTCTATACAATTGCAGTACATGAAATCATTTTGTAATAAATAGCAGGAATAATAATTGAATAACTGATGCAGGTATTTAATTTACCCGTTAGTCTACAAACTGCGTAAAATGTCTATTTGTTATTTGAGATTGTTTTAAAAAGGAAAACACCAAAATATTGCATATACATAAAAAATACAAAAAAGTACCAAATTCGTAGATTTGGTACTTTTTTGTGTATTCAGTACTCAGTGATTGTGTAGTTGCAACACATATGTTTTTAGTGGATATAGTCTAATATCGTAGTATATTATTAGTAATCTTGTATTGATAATAAAAGACTTATACAATAAGATATTCTTGATTTTTTTTATTTCAATTTAAGAGTAGTTAACATTCCGTCTCTTTTATGCATTAATAAGTTCATCAAATACCAAGTTAAGGGCACCGTAATAATCAGGGCTCTATTTTTAATGCCGCGAGGGGTGGATTCCAATTCCTACCCCCGGGGATAACCAGGTAAAATTGTAAACCGGTCCGAGATAACATCCGGGGCGCGTGCCGCGGCCTCGCAGATGTCCCGCCACGCGGTGGCCAGGTGTGCGAGCAGAGGCACGAAGGTAGCCTTTAGGGGTTGAAATCTGACAATAAAAGAAAACTGATCACATCTGCACTATTACACGCGCAGTCTTGATGAAGTTATCTCACAATATATAGATATCTTTTTATGTTTCATTTTAAATTTCATTTGTAACATCTGTTTGGGTTTGTGAGAACTGTCACTTTGTAAATGTATGTGTGCGTGTCTTGAAAGTGAGTAGAGTTGGGGGACGAACCTTATAAGAGTGCGTCTCTGAGGGAACAGCTCTCTTCCATCACAGCTTCTTCTGAATAACTAGTCTATCTCTGAATGTATAATACATATTTACTGTATACTGTGTTGTAATAAACGTATAATATTATTACTTGGAAAGACTGAGTTTCATTTATAAGGAATTGGGACCCAAGTAATTAGAGGACAGAGCAAGTTTATAGACAACAGAAATGTTAAATTTTTCCTAAATTATTATTTGTATAAAATGCTGGTCTATGTTAACAATCTAAAATAATGGATTTTAACCACAAAGTTGAATTTGCTAATCTTAAAAAATATATATAAGCAAGTACTGTATAAAAAATAACAAGATTAAGAGGAAATATAAATGTGATACAAAGTTACTTTTCTAGTAAATGATAGTTTAATAATTTATAACTTAATGGGAAATGCTATTAAAGCTCTAAAATTTGATTAAATTAATATATAATAAGAAGAATATTCTAATAGTTTTTGTTTTATTCAATAATTTAAACATTTTCTAATTTATTTCTCTGTGCCATAATTCTAGATCAGTGCAGAAAAATGTTCGCCTTCATCTTTATGGAGCTGTGTGAAGAATGCACAATTTCGTTTTTAAATTCCGTCATATACGACGGGCAATTAGATGTAGTGACGTCACATTTGTTTTTTGTTTACGCGTTCAGTACCAGGAAGAAGAAACTATAAACATAATTTATTGAACCAATAATAAGATTTGTTACGCTTATATAATAAAATAATGGTAAGATAATTACGCACCGCCATTTAGAGTACCCACCTCGAGGACGCGGAGCAGGTCTGATCCGCTTCCGACAGCGGGAGACAACTCACTCCGTGGACTGTCGACCGATGTAATTATCTTATTTTGCTTCCAACTACAGATCGTAGAGTTTCAAATCAGGGTATCGATAGAACAGAACTGTCAGTACATTATGTATCTACAAACCGCAGAATTGTGTGGTTTTTCTTAGTGTACTGACTACTTCCTGGGTTTGAATTGGACAGTAATCAATCAGGTTCCGTTTCTCAGACTGACTTTGATCTTTACTAAAGGTCAAAACTAGCGAGTACATTAGTAGCTAAGTTGTTCGTAGTATTATTTAATATATCTACATAAAACGTGACTGTTACGGTATGAAATGTGTTATTTCATAAAACGCCCGGTTGTTATGCACATAGAAAAAACACCGCAAGTAATGTCCCTTTAGATATTCATCAGATCTTATATTTAAAGAGTACAATGCTTTAGACATAAGTGCGGGGGGGGGGGAAAGTGAAAGTGATTGTGGGGGGGGGGGCTCATATGGATAGAAGAGGAGATGTAATAGGGGGTGTTTGTATGTTAAGTACATTTTTATTGTTAATATTAATCTCTTTATTTTCTAGAATGTCTAATTTTCTTCTCTTTACTTCTACGTTCTTATGGGCGAAACGATGACCTTCAGATCTTACATGGTTTGCCATCTCTGAATTTATGGTGAAGTTTTTTATCCCCTTACGGTGTTCTTCTATTCATGTGTGTATTTGCCTTCCAGTTTGTTCAATATAAGATGATTGACAGTTCTTACAATTAATCTTGCATACTTCACTATTATCCAGAGGATCTATTCTATTGTTTGGTATAAAAGGTTGATTTGAACATTTTTTTGATGTGACATGTATTTCGTGTACATACTTTGTATAAAATCAATTTTAAAGTGTATTTACTGAAACACTCATGTATCTATTTACACCTAGGCAATCTATAACATACCTGATTTATCTATTTAACAGTAACAAATCCAATAACAGTTGACGCCTTAAACGCTCCGACGCGTCGCCATATTTGGGTGCGAAATTCTTCCGTGTTCGCAGCTTTGCCATTTCATATTTGGAACCCGTTCGATATAATTTTTTTCGACTAATCACACGGGGCGTTCTGTTTTCGAATAATATATACGGGACCAATTAGATCGGCGCATTTCACGCGGGCCCGTTCCTGGGGAATGTTAATGGCGCACATAAAATGGCCGTCCTCGTTTGTAGGGTCTCATTAATTCGGTGTTGGAATGAATTAATTTTAATAAAAATAATTTATTTCGCGCCCCCTCGGCCGCGTCGCCGGAATTAAAAGGTACTTCGTGAATTTTTATTGCCGCAGCTAAATCTCTCTTGGTGACAAGATGAAATGCAACTTTTGGTTATCTTACGCTTTCCGTAATCATTTAGGGAGAAAATATCGCCGCGATAGCGTCAGATATCAGAACAATAATTTTAAAATATGAAATATTACTAACTTCTGGTGTTCACTACATTATAGAGCATTAAATACCCACTTCTTCCATTATCATCCACGACGCAACGGCCTGGACTTATCGAATCTGAACACATATAACATATACATATATTGCGATATTAGAATGAATACAAAATAGGTTTCTTTGATATCTTAATGTTAGATCTAATCAATCATTCAACATCCAAACTTCCATAATATAAAAACTTAAGAATATCGAAGAACACGTGCTGTCCCAGCCGATTAGAATTAATATCTCTTCACATACCATCTAGATCGACCCGGCAGTCCGCACTCTTCCACGTTCCCAGAAATAGAACATCTTGCATACAAAATTCATTCATTCACCGGTCTTACAAATACCATACTGAGAAATTAACAGAAGTTGACTTTTTCAACATTAGCCTTACTATGATCAAAGGGTTCTTATTATGAACCACCACAATCTCAATTTTAGCCAATCATTCTACCTATAAACACATCTTGCTCTCATTTTACCGTAACAATAGTTGCTACCTCCTCACCCTTTCTTCTTTTTATTTATCTTCTGCATCTAAACATACTTATGTACCTAAACATTTCTGTGGATTTTTATAAATAGTATCACATGTTAATTATATTAAGTTTACACTTGAAAACCCCTAATAAAATAAAATTAATTAACATCCCTCCAGCCTAGGAATACTTTTTTTTATATAACAATATTTACTTCTCAAAACTTATATTATTTCTCCCTGATGATTATCGTCTCCTTTCCTTAGGAGCGTCAGGGGCCCAAAGTTTCGACAAGGTTACAAAATCAGAATATAAGTATAGCGAAACTATTTTTTAGAAATGCGAGATCTTCTTTAACCTAATAAAAACCTACGACTGCGTATGTTGCGATGTTATATCTTCTACTGAAAATTCATTTCATCATAATGGCCGGATATAAATAAAACAATGTTGTAATTCTACTTGAGTTTATTAACACTACTCGAGTTTCGAGAGAAACAGTAATTCTCATCGACAGGTGAAGTATTAATCTTATATTTAATAAGTTTAATTAAGTTGAATACTTCACGTGTCTCGAAACTCGAGTAGTGCTAATAAACTCAAGTAGAGTTATAACTTTGTTTTATTTATATACATTCATAACTTCATTACAATATTTTTGATGTATCATCTTACGTCTTCTAGAAACTGTCCTTTTGTGGGTTGCAATGAAACGCTGGATTATCCGCTTATCAGGGGACCGAAAATTTTCTTTCAGTCACAATGTATCCTTTACTCTCACAATAAATAATCGTTGCTGAACTGTGCAGTGATTTATTTAGAAAAGGCTTACATGACAGGTGTCAAATGTGAACTTTTAAAAAACACCACTAGAGAAATGGCGGCAATTTCAAATCTTATATTTCTTGTTGGAACACACATTTTTAACATATGCTTCAAAAAAAAATCTACATACCGCGAAAGGGCCTGCCGTAGTAAGGTGCGTATAATGTGTCAGACATACCTGCGAAAGAAGAAAAAACATTATAAATCATACAGAATGAGTCAATAGATTAATAAAATATATGAACGCGCTACATCGGTCCATTAGTTCGCTTGCCGCCTCCCGCCCTCGGAGATGCGATCTCCGATGACGCGCAGTAAATCATTAACCTAATCTGCCTAATAACAGAGCACTGATCTCTCTTCCTCTCAAACTATGCCTCATATTTTAAAAGTTATCAAACATCCACATGGCTTCGGCTGGAGGTGTTGATTTAATGAAGATGTTAGTTGATTCCAATTAACACCATCCCATCATGCAGTATATGTGATGGAGATAGTCTTCGGATACCCTGGACAACGTATGAGATATCTGATATTTGTTATTAAACAAATATCAGATATCTCATAGAGACAAAGCTATTTTTTTATTATATTTCGTGGAAAATATATGAAAGTATGGGGCTTACGACCTGTCTTTGGCTTAATCCCCCTCAATATCCACATTTATCAAATTATTGAAAGTTGTATATGTCTTAGTATGTGAACTGGTAAAAATAAGAAAATATATAAAAATATCCATTTTTTAGGCGTATTCTAGTATAACACGTTTACAGATAAAGAATATTGCTTTAAAATTTATAAAAAAATCAAATTTTCATATTGATAACATATATGCTGTTTAAAAAAAGGGAAAAATGAATAATCAAATTTGGTTCATAGATGTCGATGGTGTAGTGGTACTCGAAGGGAATGCACACGCTAACATATAACTTTTAAAAATTTGATAAATGTTGAGAATTGGTAAACGTTATATATAAAGTGATCACTTAAGCCAGCCGAAGACAGGTCGTAAGCCCTGTAATTATTTTATTTCATATATTTTCCATTAAATATAATATAAAATAGCTTTGTCTCTATGAAATGTCTGATATTTGTTTAATAACAGTAAAAATCCAGTCACTGTGTGTTCTTGGACATATTCAAATATTGTTAACATTTTTGTTATTTTCCAAATGTTGGAAGCCACTACAGAATTATAAAATTTTCTTTTGTTCTTACGCGACATAAAACAAGCACTATAACGCAAGACTAAGTAAATTATTTTACTTAACTATCTAAATGTCAGAAGGCACATTAGAATGATCAGTAGACACAAACAGAATTTTCGTATAACCTATTTTTCAATGTTGAAAATTATTTAAATACATATAATACAGTGATGTGTATTTGCGACGCCGTCTGGCGACTGTTTTAAGATTTCGCTAAATATGATGGATTGTGTGTCGGCTGTTTTCCGCGCATCCGGATCTGATTATGATTTCTGAATTGGCATCCTAATAATTCAGCCAATCGTATAAATAAATAAACAAGTGTATACTATCGTTCGTTCGCATGCCACTTGCGTTTATGTACAGTAATATAGTTGAAGATTTAAAAAAAATTGTAAGTTCTGATATATTATGACAAAAACATATGAACAAATAATCAATTAATTTATATACCGTACTTTACAACCTTACTACAGCAGTAGTAATACAACTGAACAGAACTAGGAATGAATACTTAGAGGTTGCAACCATCGGTGAAAGATTGGAGAAACTAGGATGACATGGTGTGATTTTGTAAAGAGGAGGCTAGATGATCGTATCAGAGAGGAAGAACGCTCAAATAAATAAGAAGACCATCTACGACAGAGCGTCCTAGTACAAACCGTGGCAGGATATTTAAAATTAAAAAAATTACAAAATGTAATATTTATTAGTGACATGTTAACAATTATAATGGTATATTTACTCTTTGCCAGTCATCATTTGGATATGGCTTTGCATAAATCAAACAAGTTGAAAAAAAAAACGAAAACAAATAATATTTATTGTTTCTATGGTAAGTTTGTAGAATTCCATAATCACATATGTGAAAATAAAACACATTAAAATATTATTAGTGTTAAAACAGAATGGTTTCTTACAATAATTAGAAGTATTCAAAATTTATGCTAATTTTCAGAATTCCAATGAATAATGATGTCCCTTTTCATTTCGTGCAAATAAAATTGTAAAGTGTAGCTGTTGACCCAAGTCTACTCCCTGTGCATTTGTGCTTCCCATATAAACCTCAATAAACCTAGGCCGCTCTGGCCAACCAATGATTTAGGGATTTCGCCGACGGGGGTACAAATTGCCTTCTGATACTGAACTGTCAAGATCTGAGTTCTTTTTCTACCGTCCGAAAGCAGCGCCGTGCGTGACGTTAGGACCACAAAGTAGCGGTGTTTTCAACAGCTCCTGAAGTGCAGTGATATTTCAGTTTTTCACAAAAAATGTGCTAGTCAACTTGAGTTGAAAACGACGTCCAACCCAGGACTTTAGAGCAAGGTAGTCCAGATCCATCTGCCCTTATTTTGCTTCCTGAATCCACTTCGGGTTGCGTCAACTAATCATTATTATAATCGATACAGACCGCGGGACCAGTAGCGTCCTTCACTATAGATATAAATACAAGTTGTTGAGTTAAATTGTTAGATTGATAATTCTCTTGCAAGACGAAACGCGTCTCAAGTAAATTAAATGAGTAGAATCAAAAAAACAAGTGTTTCATTTTCACAACAAATAACAAAAAAATGAAATTGTACGAAAATTAATACCGAAAGACTAAAAGACTATTTTCACGTAAAGTACCCGCGATAGATCAAATACGAACCCATCGTGAAACATACGTCGATGGTCGAGAATGTGCACAAGTTGTACTGTAGGACGGATTGATTGTTTGTAAAACTAATTAATCGAAGAATGCAACGCAAACGATCGTCCGTGAACCGCCGATGGCAATTAAGCAGATACACGGAACGGCCTAGCCGGGAAGCAATCCCATATTGGTTCAATTACGTCACTCGCCGGTTCCAGAGAATGCCGCTCGGCCGGCGGGTTGAACAGTTGGCTCATCACCATTCGCAGTACATCAATCAAAATTCGTATACAAAAAGTGATTAGCTGTGTTGGGAGTTGAGGATTGCTATGTCACTACACACACACGGGGAATCCAGTTTCTATGCGATCATAAGATAAGGAGCGATTCAAATCCTGGCTCACAAACCAAGCAGGATAACTAAAATAAATTGAAAATCATATTTTTCATGAAACCATGAAACGCACCATTTTCACTTACACACAATTCTCCGCTCATCAAAATTCATACATCTTCTCATACAAGCTTGTTGAGGCTTCTAACAGAACCACCCTCCATTATCTGGTTTACTTGGTTATGCCAAGTCTTCCGCGGACGTTCTCTATTTCTGGTGCCATCAACACTTGCGTTAAATATCTTTCTCACCATTCTCTCCTCATTCATCCTTTCCATATGACCAAACCACTTAAGTGATCCTTTCTTAATCTTACTCACTATACTAACATCAGCTTTACATTCTTTCCTTATTTCTTCACTCTTTACTCTGTCATAAATAGATTTGCCACATATAAGCCTAAGTGATCTCATTTCCATTGGATTCAGTCTATTTTGGTTCGTCTTCTGCCAGCTCCAGGCCTCAATTTCATACATAAATGTCGGTACCAAGACTCCGTTGTGCACCGCTAGTCTTGTCTCGGTTGACAAATTCCCGTTAGATGTAATTCCGTTCACTTTATTTCCTGCAGTCACCCTCCTTTCCGTTTCTATTTTCACTTAAATTCAGAACACAAACTACGCAGTGTTTTTTTGTTTTATGATCCGACAACAGCCTCCTGATCTCTTCAATGTCTATTTAGAATATAAAATATAATGAGAAAAGTGTTTCAATAGACTGCAACAAATTCTCCAAACTTCAATTAACCGATCGTGCCACACTGACTGCAACCAGTGAGGACGAAATAGCACGACTTATCACAAGATTGAAGAAAAAAGTTTTGTATTGAGTCGTAAAATAAACAGAAGCAAGACAAAACTACTCAGAGTAGATCGATTAGACCAAATGCTGAAAATTAATGTTCTCAATTACAAACCGAGAATGGTAAGGCCAAAATTTTGAAGAATTGCTCCATCTTAATGGACGAATCAAAAGTATGAGATGTTAAGGTTCTAATACCATCCATAGCTCTCTATAGAGTTGAAATATGGAGCGTAAGAAGGAAACATGTCAAGCATGTTCGATGCCTTTGAAAAATGGTGTTGGCGTCAAGAACTACAAGACGAACGAATAAAACCAGTAGGGTACGTCTAATTGTCCGAGAAATAGGGTACTTACTCCCGGACCGAATTATAGCCATTTGGTTCTGTTTATCCAGTCGAAACATACAAAATTTAGTTACTCCTGAGTACGAGTAGTGTTCGTTAAAAATCCGTCAATTCATTAATATTGTTAACAAAACGTCAAATTATTTGCAACCCGCAGGGATTTCTCGTGTTATCCGGTAGACCGAGTGTATGAAAAAAATCTTATGAACCATTTTTCCATATTACATCTCTTAAAACATATCAAATTTATATGTAGACTAATAGGAGCCGTGAGTAATGCAAGTCTCCCTCGTTATCCGGAGATGTCACGTCATAATCATCTGCCGAAACTTTACGACCCGTTCTCATCGCACAAGCAATTTACACAAATCTACTAACAGTAGTAAAAAGGACGCTTCATTTCTTCCGCACACAAATTAAGATGTCGCAAATGACGGGAGCTTTTTGCAAAAGTCCACCTGATTTGACAGCGATTATTATACATCCGATGACGCGGGAGGCCCCGACATTAGCGACAATCATTTTTACATACGGTCCTGGGGGTGTAAAGAGGAACGCTCGTAAAGTTTATAACATTCAGCATCCATTTCATTTTCGTCCACAGGGAGGGATTTTACCCAACTAAAAGAAAGAACCTCAAACCGCTTAAACGTGCATATATGATTTATAATTCTCTCCGGTTAAACTAGAGTTATTATGAAATAGGGTAACGCTGGGTAGTCACTCCAACGAATACGACAATTCCGGTCTTAAATGGGAATCACCGCAAGGTATGGGAGGGAAGTAGGGAAACCGTGGTACAGGATGAGGTCGGTGAGGGGATAGGAGATCTAGTTGAAGGACCAGTGAATTTCGGGGAACCGGGATTCGGAAGGACTGCTCGCCTTACCTTGTTTGAGACGCCTCTGTAATCCCTGCAGTCGCCGCCGAGATCACCCAATGGCACGCGGATAAGCCGATTTCCGATCCCAATTGAATACGGCGATGTCACAAGTTCACATACGACACACAAACAACAAACAATATGTTATCTAACTGTTATTGTCACCTTTTTCACCGTTAATACCTTTTTCCACACAACGTCAACACTCCTTCGCGCGCGCTTTTTCACTGATTCTTTCCCGCGTCGTCCATAGATGATGTCGCACCATCGACAATCCTTTGCCATGGATCATCATAAACCACACTAACACAATATCACAAAATACAGTGCTGGTGCACTGGAGCTGAAAGGTCTACACCGCGAATGCTATCGCGATGTCGAGATCGAACTAATATTAGTTCGATCTCGACATATCGACCGATATCGGTTACAATTCACATTGAAAATACGAGCATTAAGAAATATATGGATGGAAATTTGGACGTGGAAATGTGTTAATAACATGGGTCGCTGCTGAATCGAAAGACACGCCAAAAGTGTGTTTTACGAATTCGGAACAATACAGGTGCATGCTATTTGTAACAATGTTATTAGAAAACATAATTATGTTAAAAACCGTCAGAGATCATGTCGTGCAATTAGTCATATTACATTTTATTATGTAAAAACTTTATCAGAAGGGTAGTTAGAGTAATATTGGTCCGAATTCACTAATTTATCCATTCATTGTGTTCAAATTGATTTATTTATTAAGGCCCTTAAGGGCTATTATAAAATAGTTTTGGTATAAAACATAATACAAAACACATGAGCAGCTACACAAGTAGCATGGAATATATATATAAATAGAATAGAAAAATTAAAAATTAAAAAATAAGCAATCCAAACAATAAAAAATAATTTAGGTTTGACACAGAATGGCTGAGTACCAAAATCAGTTGTATCTTAGACTCAGAACATCATCTAAAACATCATTCTTATATTCAAATATAGAATATCGGAATATATCTACAAGACGATGTTTAAGTAGCATGGCTTTACATCGAGGACAAGAACCAGACGGTGAAGGTACGATGAAGAAGTGACGCGCCGAACGGAACGCCCGGAAGGCTCGTAGCTTTAGCCGGCGCATCGGCAAGCCGCGCTTACGAACGCTAGGGTGCCCGCTTGGCTTTGTATTATATAGATGTCTCTCTACGTCCAACTCACCGTACATATTTATGTTTTAAATCGGAAGAAGTTCAAAAATTTAGAAAAAAATTGAGTACCACTGCACTACGGGGACACAATTCAACTTGAAGAGACGCAAATGAACTCAAATTTGCTCTCTGCTCTCAAATAACCAGGAGTCATTTGAATAAACATCATTTTAATACCTAGCCCAAAATGCGAAAAAAATTTAAAATTATATTAGGGCGTAAAATATTTTTTAATAAAATCCTCGCATTCCAAATCATTAACGAACTGCTTTCATCAAATATAAAAATATCATAAAGTAGAGGAAATAAAAAATACACACTGATGATAAAAATGATTATGACTAAATACTATACAGGATGTTACTCTATTTGTGACATTTAAGAAAGTAAGACTGTACGTAACATACATCTCGGATCCTAATGACAAACACTTTCCATCAATCTCATTTCAATCTATTTATTATTATTAAGGAAAACACATTCTTATTGTGAAGTTGTAATTATTCAGAACAGACGGTCTGTCATATTTTAAATACTAAATTAATGTATTAATTATAAATATATACATATAAAATCAATTTTGTCGAAAAATATTGTTTTATAATCAGGTTCGAATCCCGGTGACGCTAAAACAATATTTTTCGACAAAATTTAATTTATATGTATATATTTATAATTAATACATTAATTTAGTATTTAAAATATCACAGACCCTTGTTCTGAATAATTACAACTTCACAATAAGAATGTGTTTTCCTTAGTAATATATGTTGTATCAACGTGTCCAAAATTTAATAAAAATTAATTGATAATTCTGGCGTCTGCAAATCGGTTTACTCAAAGGTATTTGAGATTCTGTAAAAATTATGTAGATGGCTTTCAAATAATGGAACGACAGGTGTATTAATTAGAAAAATGTAACATATAGTTTCGAAAATTTGTCAAGAAAAATACTGGCGTTATAGCACAAAGGTAGTGCACTTCCCCGGATTGGAAATGAAGATCCAGGTTCGAAGCCCGGTGACGCTAAAACAATATTTTTCGACAAAATTGATTTTATATGTATATATTTATAATTAATACATTAATTTAGTATTTATTTATTATTATTAATAAAAGTTCTTCTAGAGCTTGCTTGGTTATAAAGCATTAGAGGTTACATTATTTTGTTTGCAGCAAGTCTAAATAGTTGGACTGTGGTTTTCCCGAACCATTGCCTTTTCAGCGAGGACCTAATCTGCTCATAATTTTGCCTTGAATTATAAGATGCAAGATCTGGTTCTCTTCTGGGTGTCTCACGATGTGATCAAAATATTGAAATTTTTATTGTTTGCATGTTTTCTATGTTCTTTCGCATCCGCATTTGTAAGCCAACCCTATTAATCTTGCTTGATCCAATCCAATGTGCGTCCATAATTCTTATTCGTAAATTTAGAAGTACACAGAGACAAAGCCTATCTATCGAAAAAGTTCTCAGTATATAATCACTCAAATGTATTTTGTTAATTAAATGGAATGAAAGTCCCGGCGCCACCTAGCGGGTTCCTCTCAAACCTTTTCGAGAAATATTGTAATTAAACATATAATAGATATCTTATGAGACGAAGCCATTTTTAATTATATTTTATGGAAAATATATGGGAAAATAATTACAGGCCTCATTTTCACCCATCAATCTCCATATCTACCAAATTTTTGAAAGCTGTATATATATAAATATGTAGACTCACTTCGAGTACCACTACACTATCGCCATCTACGGACAAAACTTGATAATTTATTTCCCTGAAACAGCATATATGTCACAATGGAAAACAATTTTTTTTTTTTTAATTATTTAAAGCAGTATTACTTATCTGTAAAATGTTTTTAACGCATTATACTCGAATACGCCCGATAAATCAATATTTTATTATTTCGACCAGTATATTATTAGCAATATTTGAACATGTCCAAGAACCAATGTTAATTTGCTTACAATGTATGCAAATTAAATTTTTAAGGTTAGTCGGAAAAGGGTCTACCGGAAACATAAACTTCCAGATTCAAGTCCAGGTGATGTCTATTTTTTTTGATAGATAGATTTCATTTTTTGTTTAGGAAGAAATTGTCCAAAAACAGTTAAGGAATACACGGTATCAACGGGTTGACCTACTTTGAAGATATTTTTGTTGTCGGTACAAAGCCCAGAATGGGCTTTGCCTATTGAAGTGGTAAAAAGGATTAAAATGCAATAATTGTATATTGCTTTATAATTCGTACGGCACGGACCTCGGTGAAGCAGAACGGAATCTCGGGTCAGCTCCATCAGCTGGAAACAATCTGGTGTACGTAATTAACGCCAACATGGCGAAATATTACGATGAGGCATTTCGAGTGGCTGACCCGTTGGAGTGGAATAAACTGGCTACGACTGTCAGGTGCGCACGCGAACTCCGACTACTTCTGAAGACTGAAAGCGTCATTGAGACGACAAAATCGGATATTATTAATAATATATTGTATTAGATATTTCCGAGAATTTTTAGGGTGTGGGTCTCCCGCTGGGGTTTCAGGGATGAAAGATGCTGGGAAGAACAGTGGCTAGAGAGACCTGACGGAGTATTCTACCGGCTCTCACTCGCACCTCTTGCGACCTGAACAGAGTGAATTTTTGCCGGACTGTGACCGAGTTCGTGACTGCAACACATAAATGTGACATCTACCCTCCCCTTTTTGGGGTGCATAATTTCTATAGCTTCTCTCTGGTTACCTTCTGAATTGAATGTGATAACGAGTCTTTATAAAAAGATATACGAATATTAGTGCTGTGTGATTTATTTATTAAATAATAAGAACAAAATTAGTCTCTTGTTCCATATAATATTAACACTTTGCAAGGCATTAACGTGAACTAGAAATTTAAAAAATACTTGCTTTAATGCCATTTTACCTTTATGATAATCGTCTGGTCCTTAAACTAATATATAGCGAGAAATCTTTTACGTATTTTTGCAATACACATGACAAACGATTTTTAAAATTGAATAATTCAATTTCTTGTTGAGGATTATTGTTAACGCTGTAAAAGGTACAGATACTCGCAAAAATATCGATGTCTATTAGTATAATAAATGTTATTATTGAGTTCTGCAAGTTGACGTAAGCATTATTTAGATGTTTTGGCGGTTAAGGTCATTTTTAAACAATGGATATATCACGTACAATCGACTTATTTAAATGATTTTAGTTACCCCTTCCTCTATGGGTATTTAGGTGGTTTCGGTGTAACCGATGTATATTAATATTCTTATTCTCAGAGCCACTACCTTATTATTCAAAAATCCCAATTAATGTGTATACTATCTATGTTTACTAATGGTTTTATTGTTGTAAAATTATTATGTTAAGCTTAATTGTCAATTTTCCCGTTTCTGTAAATGATTAATTAAAATATTCTGTAAGTGATTCTATTTACCCCATTGTGATTGGTTATTTTGTATTGATTTTAGGTTAGGTTAGGTTAGGTTATGCCACTGCTCCAATTAAAAATATATCAGTAATTTTAGAGTTATTTATAATTTAATTTAAAATTTACGCAAGTTATTAGATCACAACATATTTTGCTAACACGAGACTTTACCGAGCAAAGAATAGACGCAAAAGATTGACCCAGTAATTTTGAAACAGCCCGTACACAATAGAGGGGGGCTGGTAAATAATGTATAACTTGTATATTATTACAACGGCCATTAAGGAAAACAGTGCCGAAGCGAAATAATGTAAAATTCGGTCACAGTTCCACAATGGCGTCATTGGAAACGGAAACGGCCATCGAGTTTTCCCGCCTTTTCCAGCGGAAGTGTTAACGAGACGGAGCGCGACGCGATATTACCAATTATTATCTTTACGACGCCCTGGAAAAAAACGACGCCGGCGTCGCTTCAGGACCGGATGCCGGATACGGGCGACCCCCGCCGGCGGTGATTTCTTTCCAGGGCGGCAAAACGATTTGTTTATGTTACTCCTCCGCGCTGGCGGCCAGCTAGATGGCCGTGACACATCTTCAAGTGGATAATGCTAAATTCAACAAGATTTCAATTTATTCATCGATTTTGTGATAAAATTGACTCGAAATTTAAAAGTAACTAGATATATTGAGCTTCCAACATTTTGTCATACATTTTATTTTCATCCAAATCAGCAGTTGTTATTTTTAAAAATATTACAAGCACTACATACTAAAGTGGATACTTTATTTTCCTGATTTCTACTAAACTAATAGAAAATTTGACAAAATAATATGTTTGTGTTAGCGCCATTAAATGTACTACGCACGCACATCTCATTGGATTACAGAAATATGTCCTTTCCCTCTTGTCCAATCCTAGTCCCTAGGCACGAAGGAGAAAGAAGATTCCTGCAGTCTGATTGATACGCCTGAGCGAACTACTCCGCTTTTAAAACTGATCACGGTACGTTGCCGTCGCTGTGAATACGCTTACAACCGCTAACATTAATTACCGCTAATACATAATTTTTTACTACCGCTAATAGATTTAAAACAATTACTTTTTTTACGCGACAAACAAATGCGTGATATAATTTGGCGTCGCTTGTGAATCGGTGGACCAGGGAGAAAAGAACCAGCTTCCAGAGATAGGAGACCAACAAGTGCCATCCTGTCTTTTATCTCCCGATAACCCGCCAACTTTCCAGTTTGTAACATAATTTTAAAGAAAAAACTATCGTGTGTGGATACTTTGTTGTTCTAAGATCACCTTTTGAAATAAATAATTAATCTTCTCTAGTCGGTTCCCTCATTACTGAGGAACGTGACTTGTTGATGGCCTTGTTTCCTCCACCTTTGTCTCCAGCCCACAGTTTGCTAGCTATAATAATAATATTATTTTTTTTATTCATAGTACAGGGTGTTATTACATTGTTATAATCAGATAACATTGCAGCAAAGTAAGACATATATTTGGATACCCTGTCTGCTACACTAGTAGCATAATCAGAAAGGCCTAGACAAAAATAAAGACAGCTTTAGTTAATTTCTGTAATGTATCCAGAACAGCAGAAAGCAGAGTATTGCATTAACAAGAAAGCAGTTATTACGAAAGGAGAAGATCTCATGAAAATTGTACATCATTGCAATGGGTTGAGATTATTATATCACTACACTGTACTTGAAGAAGTGAAGACTCGGTGCCCTGTTTCACTTTAATATTCGACAGTATAACAGATGGAGGCACGACTTAATAATTCCCAGCGCGAACGGGCGGTGATGACGCGGGACTCGGGGTGGGGGTTGCGCTAGTAAATTTTTTATGGGTGATTTCGCAGCGCACAAGTTGGATTGAAACTGTGTAATTCGAAAAAAAAATAGCAATACGTATTTTGATTAATTTTTAAAGCAACGGCCTGTAAAACCGTTACAACGGGGTAGTTTATCCTAGCGTGAAATTACATTAAATTATTGCGAAAAGACCCTAGCGACAGCGTGATGAGTATATCTTCATCAGACACCAATTCTTTTAGAAAATCGTATCTGTGGGCGACCTGCACGTGCCCTACAGTACCTGGCTGTCAATCCAGGTACTTAACAACCATACCGCAGAAATGCAGATGTCAATACATCGAGACGGGCACCTTCTAGAAGTTAGCGAATGCCAGCAACTGCTCTGCAGTCCGTCTCACCTCAAGTGAGCGTCTCCCGTTACGAACTTTACGTGTGCAAATTAATTTTATACTCGTATACTCACTCGCACTAACCACATTCATATATATGCGTGAGACTTGAAGAGAGCTAGGTCCTTCGGTCTCTTGCATAACCTTCAAACGAGTCACTCCATCCGAGTGACTCGACAACTCAGATCGTACATTTCGACTCAAATAACGAGATAAACCTCGCCCCTACACATACGTCTGTTGCCCGCCATTCTTCTGATGTCATCGGCATTTCTAGTTTCGTCCTTTTTTCCACATAATTCATAACCGTCTGAGAGATATCATCATTTTCGTTTCCTTAGGAGTGTCGAAGGCCCAACGTCTCGACAAGGCGCTCTCATCATTCCGCCTAGCTGCTTCGGTTCTTGATCAAGATCCCGATCCGTTTATTTATTTATTGCTGTTCATCCCTGCAGAATCTGGGACCACCCGTCCTCCTGGGCCGCTTCTCTCCAGAGTCACCAAGAGGAAAAATCTTAGCAGTCGTTTTCTTCAATCAAAACTTATCCAACCCATCTTAGACTTTATTTTATGTACTCATAGAAATAGAGACTCCACTTCTCACTAGGCACAACAATGATACTTGTTCGATATTTATGACCGGTCCACGGATCGCCGATCGCCATGCTTCATGCTCCATTATGTTGACTATACCTATCTGTCTCGCCCTCCATACCTCAGAGTACGACTTTCTATTGTCTATGAATTTTTGAACTGTCAAGAACTGTGAACGTCCTGCTACGAGCTCGTTACACTGATCTGAAGTAAATATACATATTGTGTGTTCGGTTTCTCGCTGTGGGTGCTATTGTGTACTACAGTATTTTGTGCGAATCATCGAAGTTCGTTCCTGGTAAGTCGTGTTCTTCTTGATTGGTCCTTGCTCCGCTACTGTCCTGTCCCTATACCTTATTCCTTTCATCATTCCTACATTCCGTTTTTATTGTTCAAACCGTTTGTTGTTTTGAAGTGCTTGTTTAAACAATACTTTTGCTACTTCCCTAAGAAAACTCATTTCGCCAGCCTGGATTCTTGATCTCTCTCTCCATATTTGGTAACCATATATCATAGTGGGCTTTAAAAATAGTCAGCTTGGTCTATTTTATCACCGCACATAAAGCATCTTTAGCAGTCTCGACCTATTTCACTTTCCCGTCTCCCATTGCTAGAGCCTTCCACTCTAAGGTTAACACTTGAATTTGTCGAATTTGTACGATTGCTACTGGATATCTTAGAAATATTTCAAACAAAGCTCAATTTAATTTAGATATAATAATAATGGAGGTATCGCCATCAGGTGTAAGTACCGGGAGTGAGAGCACGTACGTGGTTTTGGTCTTCAGAGATTGTGGTATTTGTATTATAAAACATTAAACACTCAAAACAGGTCCTACAGCCTAGCGAGAAGGTTCAACAATTATTTTTATATTGGTAATAATGAGGAAGAATCGAACGAATGCCCGACAACTTGGACCGCAACGGCGATGTCCAAATATATATGAACCTTAATAGTGACTGCGGTCATGAGCTACCGAGTTCGGCAAGGCCACAAAACAAGAAAAATAAGAAGAACAATAATAATTATACATGTACTCGCGCGATTTTAGGGTAATAAAACTGAATTGATTATAAAAATTATACAATTCGTAATTCACTTACATAAGTATTTAAATCCAACAATGAGTCTTAAAATTACATTACCATAATACACTATTGTTTCATTTTGTACATTCTCGTACTGGGTAGGTGTTTGCGCTGTAATAGATATCGCTTTAATGTTAAACAATGAATAATGGTCGGTCGTAAAACAAGCATATTTTTTTTTTTTAATTTTAAAACAAGACTTACGTTTTGTGAACACTTTCAGTGGTCTTTGCTATCCCACGGGGAGAAGTCACAATTTCCGATAGCTTCACCGCGATCATTAAGACTTATTAAAAAAAACTTTGTTAACGCAAGTCGAATACTGCATATGCAGTCCGTAATATACCTTTCCGCTCTGGCCAACTGAAGGTCATCGAAAGTGTCACCGTGCGTCAAAATACGGACCACGATAAAAGTGGTTTTCTTCAGCATCCATGAAGTGCAGTAATATCTCCGTTCTTCACTACAAATGTGCGAGTCAAGTGGAGGTGAAAATTGTCGTCCAACCCAGGAGTTACATATAGATAGGCCAGATCCATCTGCAATTATTCTTTGGTGAATCCAATTCGTTGCGTCAACTAAAACATAATTTTAATCGATACGATCCACGGGATCCATCCCACATCCTTGATGATCAAAATTGTTACGAACCAACTGTAGGTGTGGAAAAGCAGAGACATATGCGCTGCGGAGCCTTCGAGCATAAAATGGATACTAATTATATTGCTGGAGAAGGATGTTACGTAACTCGTGGACAGCACGACGCACGAATACCTTATCCTTGCAACAAATCCAACCACAGTAAGCCCAATCTATAGCGATGAACAAAAGATTGATCTAATTGATGCGTTGTATCTAGCTGGAAAGGCTCTGAAGTGAGCTGCGAGGGCGACCTAGGGACGGAACTTGTAGAGTCTCACTCATCTGATTAATGCCACATTGTATATACAACTGTGGCGACCCTACATGCGCTCATACACATGGCCGTGTAAGAGATCATCTATCAACCATTAGGGCCCGAACCAGAGCGGCCAACAAGTAAACGCAAATGAACCATTAGCACCAGAGACGGATATTGCTCAAGGAACTGACATCACTTCTCCGCAGGCCGTCCTATCGACCGCGTCTCCAGCGAGTGTAAGTGCTATTTTATTTATATACCCTGCTCTTATTACAACAGCCACCCTACACTGCGACATACAATCAACACGCGTGAGACAAGAAGAGATTAGGAGCTTCTGTCTCACAGCATCATAACCTTCTGACACAATCTCGAGTCAATCATAATTTGAATAACTTCAACACATACACCTCAACTCCTACACAACCTTAGAGAACAAAGCTACTCTAGGCATCACTCAAAATTAATGAAAATGAAGACAGAATATGTTAGTCCGTATAATTAAAGACTTTGCGATTTCTGCTGTGAGTTTTGGAACATGTTTAATATTACATACAATATATTAATACTAAAGTTTGTTGCGTTTCTTGCATTGGTAAAAATTGATTTGATTACAACATTTAAATTGTATCTTTAATTTCAAACTTGAAGATAATTAATTTCCCATTAATCTGTATAATATCTAGTCCGATATGCTTTAGTTTGATATATAATAATTATGAAAAACCTACTTAGTTAAATATCTTGTCATTTAATATATTCACTAGCATTAACACAACAATTTCTTTCGATTTGAATTGAAAATATTTTATTTTTATTTGTTAACTTTGTTTTATTAACCACTTATTCAGTTTAAACACATCTACCGGTTTCGAAAAATACCATTTTCTTCTTCAGCATGTCAATTTTATATTGGTAAAACGGATAGAAATTTTAATATAAGAGTAATGGAGCATTTGTGATGTTTGAACAATAGTGGGTTTTCAGAATTTTCTAATCATTTTATAGAAAATGGTCATGGTTTTGATACAAAATTGGGATTGTCAATTTTGCATATACATAATACATAATACATAACAGTGTTGGTCACAAATTAAATAATTTGGAATCGTTGGAGATAAATAAAGCATGTAAAACTAATCAAAAAATTATAAACAACCAATTAAATTTAACTGCGAGTCCCATTTTAAAATTTTTTCCTAAAAATTATTCGACAAAATTTGTATTGACAATTTGAGTTAGGTACTAAATTAATTTTTTAAACAATTATTGTTTTTTAAAAATAGATTGCGGTAAAGAAACAACATATTTTGATTAGTATTGACATCCTAAAAAAGAAAATGGTATTTTTCGAAACCGGTAGATGTATTTAAACTCAATAAGTGGTTAATGAAACAAAGTTAACAAATAAAAATAATGAATTTTAACCACAAAGTTAATTTTGCTAATTTCGAAAATATATTAACAAATAAATGGACAAATACATTTATCCACGATTAAAATGAAGTAGTTAGCAGTGAGCGTCGTAACACAACCGTTCACCGCACGAGCGGGCCCAATCAAAACTGGCGACAACATGACATGTACACAGAAGCAACCACAATTGATACATCGAGGTTCGTGTCAATCAAAATTGCCATTAATTAATATTGACTAGTATCCTCGCATTCCAAACCGGTTCTAGATAGATTTAGGATAGGCCCTTTATAAATATGTCAGACTCAGTGCCTCTACATGATACAAAACAAATTTACCGGAAAAAATGTGATTCTAGTATAGTGAATGAGATTATAATACGTCATTTTAATTTTTTCAATGTATTAATCATTATAGTATACGCTCGTTGAAATATACAATAGTTTTATTTTAGGAATTAACAATGAACAACTTCGAAACTATCGAAATATAAAAATAAAAAAATCTGAAAAAAAACACTAATAAAAATCAATACGTTCTCTAATATTGTCCATATTTTCCATTAACGAGTAAAAAATTCTCCTTCCTTCCAAGCCCCGGTCATTTTTCAGGTAAAATGATCAAATAACGGATAGTATTGACTCGTGTCAATTTCTCACATTTTCTAGTTTATTTTTGAAGTGATGATGTTCTTTCGTTAATACAAGAGCGTACATTCTTGTGTACAGTGATAGATGATTCGAATTGAGTCATTTATTTGCCTTGTCAAACCTTCGAAGCAGAGCACATTGTCATCAACGAACGTGATTGTTTTCTCATTATTCAAAGTTGTATTACAAAAATCGTCAATGTACATCTGAAATAAGATTGGGCCAAAATGCTTCCTTGTGGAACGCCGCATGTTACCGATGATGAGAATGATATACTAAACGGCCGTGAAAACCAGATAATATTTTTATATTTGCCAAGATGGAGATGTACGACGGCGCCACGGCGCATACGACGCAAGCATTGCATCGGACCTGACAAGCGGTATGAATTCACTATATCAATGAAAAGTGCACATTTGTGCAGGCAGACTTGTGCATCCGCCTCGCGCCGCGCGCGAGAATGCGGGCGGTGGAATGCGAGCCGCGTTGCGGTCGCCCGCTTGTGGGAATGCCGCAAACAGTAGCGGGCGGCGACACTTAATTGGAGGAGACGTCTGGATGAAGGATCGGACGAAGAGTTGACAAGAATGCGACAGCTTCGGCCGAAGACATGCGCCCGGACACGCGTTAGGATTTGGAGAAATAACATGCACTTAAGAATGCGCTAATCCATGTAAGAATTTAGGTACCTCTTATTATGTTTACTTCCAAATGACGAGAACTGTCGTACGTCACGTGATCCGACATCAATTCAACAATTTTGCGTGAACTACATTGGATCCGCTTCTCTAAAAAGAAGAGATTCATTTTTGTTAATCAATGTAAAAGACGACATATAAAATGGCATTATGCAAAAATCCCATTTCTAATATTATCAAGAGGCAAAAACAAAAAAGATATGTTACATATTGACCATTGAGGATGATGAAAGAGATATTTATTTATTTATTCCCATCAGCGCCCTTGTGAGCTTTTACATAAGAATAAAAATTGATTTTAATTTAAATACAACAGTACATTTTTAATAAAACATAAAAAAATAAAACAATTATGTATACTTTACGTACAAATATTTCTTCAATTCAGGTTGCTTCTGCAACAAAAAATATCAACGAAATTCAACTTGTTACCGAGTCGTCGCATCCGCGATATTGGCGAGTTAACAGCATAATTATTTCTACGTGTACCTACACAGAACATTTCATGTTATCTCGTTTGAGTTGGTACTTTATACGAGATCATTTGTTTTAATTCAGGGCTGTCTAATATTCTGTTGATAATTTTGTATAGAAATACTATGTCGCTCACATCTCTTCCCAGGCTACTTTTTGAAATGAAGTAGACTTCAAATCTTAGTTTTCTGTTCTCTATTTCTTCTCTACGGAGCAGCTCAGCCATTTCATCCTGGTATTTGGCCATTAGCATTGTATCATCTGTGAGTTCACGCTATAATCAACTAGTTTAGGTACAGTTTGGTGCGGTTGAACCTGTCTGAGCTAACACATTCAACTATCTATGATAATTTCACTGTACACGAAGAATAATTATAACAAAGGGTTATTTCACTATTATTATTAGTTTCATCATAATGGCGAAGCTCTTTTAATGTAATATTGAGATTTCTAGAGATTCGTTCAATATATTTACTATTGCAATCTTCTCGCGAAATTTTGTAAACCCCGTTTTTTTGTAAGTTGTCTGTTTTTAACTTTGAATTGAGAAGTAATTTATAAGCCCTCAATTCGAAGTTAAAAATAGATAGTCCACATATTAACATATATACAACATTCAATAATTTGAAAGATGTGGAAATTGATGGAGTGAGAATGGTGAACGTTATATTTATATAAAGTGATCACTTAAGCCAGCCGAAGACAGGTAAGTAGAAGGACTAATAAAAAGGACTGTAATTATCCCATACTTTTATATATTTTCCATTAAATATAATAAAAATAACTTCGTCTCTATGAGATATCTGATATTTATTTAATAACAGTGCCTTTGTAGGTAAAAATCCAGTAATAGTGTGTTCTTGGACATATTCAAATATTGCTAAAAAGAGATAACGAAATGGAAAAAAGCGTGGCTTACAAAATTTCATGTGGAGATTGCAATAGTAAATATATCGGACAAACCTCTAGAAATCTCAACATTAGATTAAATGACCATCGTCATTGTCTAACTATTTACAACTATACCGAATTTGCGAACCACATCATGGATAATAATCATTTCTTTCATTCATGAACCATTAAACTTCTCCACCCCGTCACACGTAAAGGTAAAAAAATTAATAATTTTGAAAGTTTAGAAATAAAATGGAATTTGAATTCAGGTATTAATATATTAAACAATATTACATTTTCTCACTATTGCCGTTACAACCACCTTCCACCAGTAACTCCGCCCCCTCCCCATCGATCTGTCATTAACCTAATTACTTGTATGTCTACCACCTAAGCCTTGTCTCGTATATTTGTGTGTAGCTAGGTTAATACTTCACCTGTCAATGAGAGTTACCGTTTCTCTCGAAACTCGATTAGTGCTAATAAACTCAAGTAGAGTTATAACATTGTTTCATTTATATCCATCCATAACAAAGGGTTGTTGGGCATAATTTTTACACAAATTTCAGTTTCTTGCTCAGTGAATTCATCTCATTGTTATATTACCCGATTATCTTTGAAGCGAAAGTGGAGGCTCCATTTTTGTGTCGGTGTGTTTGCCAAATGAAATGGCCAATAAACCTTCAGCCACGGCGTGATGAGCCCCTTTGATATTCAACGTGCAATTGGATTGTTTGGCCCTCTGCCTGCCATAACTTTGCGGCGTATTACTGGGGCGTATTTCAGTACAAGCTTTTTTAAAAAGTGCACATGTTTCGTGGGTCTATTTGATGTCGGCCAGAAATGCTTAATTATAAATATTCAAAGAATCTTGTATATTTTCCGATTTCATGTACCGATTCATATTACACAAAAATACTCATTTTATTCAAAAATTCTCAAAATTTTCTGTAGAATCATTTTTGATGTGTAAAGATCTTTGGTCGTCCACCCCCTACCCCCTTAAACAGTAAAAAAAAATAGACTATACAAATTTCAAGAAAACAAGTGACCAAACAAATTTTCGTCACCATGGTAATTACATTATTTATTTAGTACCTTAAACTTCATACATAAGGTAGAATATAATTAAGAATTGTATAAGATTATAAAAAATAAATGAAGAATCGTACATAACGTCACGTTTTTTTTTTTAAATAAAACAATTGGGGTTCGAAATCATTATGTGGTAATATCTATGGTATAGTAGTATCTATTATGTAGTAATATAAAGCTGGATCTCTGATAAAAAAATTTCTGAATATGCTAACCACGTTATAGAAGATCCTTATTTAATTACCAATATTTACGTAAAATTAATCTAATCAATAAAAATAAAGGATTATAAATAAATAATTTAAAAATTCGTAAAATACATCGCAACAAATATTCAAAATTTAAGAAAAAAATCGACCCAGCTTTATAAACCCCTAATCCGATAAACAGCACGTACCTACACTAAGATATGACATGATTATTATATATATATATGTATATTTTTAATAATATAAAGTATGGTAAATAATATTTTAATAAAATTGATTTTTTATGAATAATTTGTTTCATTTATTAAGGATCTAAAAATATAGTCTGTTTTCACGCGCACAGCTCTGTGTTGCCATAAAATATAAGTCGCACGCTAAAGACGGCTCTAACAAGTCGTGCACAAAATAAGGTATTAAAATATTTGGAGAAACTGTTGCGTAAGACAGGCTCCGGCCTTCGGAACAAGCGAACCGACCAGCCAACCGACGAATCAGGCAGTCAATTTCCACAAACGGCACTCGCAAATTACAGACAAACATTCAAACTAACGAAGCATTAGGCGCAGCCATACTTCTTACCGAGTCCCCTATTCGGAAAAATTCCAAGCGTCCGATACATGACTTTCTCCTTAAAAATCGTGCACGGTGAATATTTAATCTAAACCCGCGCAATCTTAACTTAAGCTTACTTACTTACTTACCATCACGCTGTTTTCCGCCGGGGGTAGGCAGAGAGGATAGAGTGCCACACTCTTCTGTTCACAACACACACAATTCTCGCCTCATCCACATTAATACATCTTCTCATACAAGCTCGCCGATTGTTGAGGCTTCTAACAGAACCATCCTCCATTAACTGGTTTGGTCGTGCCAAGTCTTCCGCAGAAGTCCTCTCTTTCTGGTGCCATCAACACTTGCGTCATAACTTAAGCTAATATTGAAAAAAGACATTCTGCTTTTCGACAGCATTGTTATTCTAATCTGGTATTAAAAATAATAACGAAAAAGTCAAGGTGCAGCTCTGTGCCATACAAGTCTTAAAAAAAAAATTACAAGTCACAGACATGTGTATTCGAATAAAATACGCATAAATTCTACTGATTATCAATTATATAGACATGAACTAACGCAAATTCCTTGTCCCAATATTTTCATTTTGATGTCACTTATGCGATCAAATAGCCCCATGACTTAAAAAAAATATATGATTCGTTTAGAATGAAAATTTAAACGCTGACATTTTTAAATTCCCTGACCCATCTGCGCACCATCCCGGAGCTCATACACTCTTCTCCATACACTTCACAAAGTTCTTCATGAATTTCCTTCGCCGATTTCTTCTTAGCGGCCAGGAAACGAATAACAGACCGCAACTCGTAGCTGGCGGGAGACGCAAGAGGAAGCTCCATCGTTGACGGCTGCTGGGCCTAGACTAAACGTCGCAGCGACGCTGGCTTGGTGAGGAATTGTAGTGGGGGAACCAAATAACCTGCCTCTGCTGTCTGGTCGCGCATAGAAACGATCCTAGCGCCAGCGGCAGTCCGTGGAACTTATTTTACGGACAAGCCTCGTAATATAAGATTTAATTTTTGAAGAGTAAACACTTTAACTGTCGTACAAATGTGTCATAATCTATCGGATTTGTTTCATAAATAGTATCGCATTTCCCGAATATTACTAACTGTGGTGAAAAGGGACAACATTATTCATAGCTGTCTCCCATTATAGTTATAAATACAAATTGTTGAGTTAAATTGTTAGATTGATTATGACAATAATATTATTAAGGAAAACACATTCTTATTGTGAAGTTATAATTATTCAGAACATAGGTCTGTGATATTTTAAATACTAAATTAATGTATTAATTATAAATATAAACACATAAAATCAATTTTGTCGAAAAATATTGTTTTTGCGTCACCGGGATTCGAACCTGGATCTCTATTTCCAATCCGGGAAAGTACACTACCAATTGTGTTATAACGCCAGTATTTTCCATAAATGTAACATATAGGTTCGAAAATTTGTCATGAAAAATACTAGCGTTATAACATAATTGATAGTGTACTTCCCCAGATTGGAAATAGAGATCCAGGTTCGAATCCCCGTGACGCAAAAACAATATTTTTCGACAAAATTGATTTTATATGTATATATTTCTAATTAATACATTAATTTATTATTTGACAATAATATTTTTCAACATATCGATGCAGCGTCATGGGGAAAGTAAAACGTGCCCCAACTACCCACAACAAAGGGTGAATATTAGGCAGAGAAACAGACGATGAGGGCCAGTTTATAAAGAGCTGATGAGGTAATGAGTTCAGGGAAGTGAGGGATGATACCAAATAAATTGCCTTATGATCCGACCCTGGACATTCGTGGGTAAATTATGGTCTATACAAGTTCCGACTTCCTCGAAATAGTGTAAAGGTCTTTTAAGGGTGTAATTTCTACACACAGAAGTCTTAAAAGTTCTACTACGGAATTAATTTTAATAATGCTACTGTATATTTTAGAGGTTTATTTATGCGCTACCATCGGAAAATGGCGGATTTTGTGCGATCGGTAACTACCGTTGTTCTAATCAGATCTCATTTTAAAAATAGAGAAATCATTATGGACAATATTAACAGTTGCATGAGTTTACTATATATTAATTACTAGCGAGTATCCACCATGCGTTGCAATGCCACTCAAAAAAAGAAAATGTTTGTATTTTAATTCTGATTATTGAAGTGCTTTTGGATACATAATATTTTTTGTTTTTCCATCTGGTGCGTATACGAAGAAGTTGCTAGAAAAAGCGATAATTCTTGGAAAATTCGCCACAGAGAATCCTGAAAATAACCAATCAACGTGTCCGAATTTCATATTTCACGACATATGGTTTTCCATGAAACTGATATAGATGTGGCGCACAGATCGCTTTCTTCGGCAAACTTTCTAATTGTAAAATGGTTGTACTAATTCAGAAACCTTCGCGGGCGTGCGCACGGCAACTCACCAAAGTTTCATGGCAATAAATTATGAGAAATACACACATTTGTTGAAACGATTCGCGCGCCACCTATTGAAATATGGTTGTACTAATTCAGAAACCTTCACGGGCGAGTGCACAGCAACTCACCAAAGTTTCATCACAATCGAATGAACGGTATAGGAACGCATACGGGACAAACAAACAAACAAACATTAATTTTTATATATATAGATTAAAAATATAATTATTGCGATTGCCTTTAATCATCAATAAATAAATGTAAACTGGCACTAGCCGCGAGTATATTTCGTAAATGTGTGAAAGTAAGTTGTGGCTACGTTTTTCTATTTTGGACCAATTTTAACGACCAATGATGACAGAGAATTTAACAGAGATGTTTATAAGATCAATCCTTAAGGAAGTGTAAGGGAGTTATTGTCTCCATAAAATCAGATACGTACCTAGATTTCGTTTTGAGATATTTAAAGGTTCTCATATGAATTGATTAAAAAATATTTTCATATTACACAACACAATGTTTCAAAATATGTTTAGTCTACTGGATTTATAATTTGTTTCGACATAGCATGTAGCATATCTACATATATAAAAATAAATGTTTGTTTGTCCCGTATGCGTTCCTATACCATTCATCCGATTGCGATGAAACTTTGGTGAGTTGTTGTGCGCACGCCCGCGAAGGTTTCTGAATTAGTACAATAGGTGGCGCGCGAGTAGTTTCAACAAATGTGTGTATTTCCTATAGTTTATTGCCGTGAAACTTCAGTGAATTGCTGTGCGCACGCCCGCTAAGGTTTCTGAATTAGTACAACCATTGTACAATGAGAAAATAATGAACAATATCATCGAAGCTATAATTTTAAATAGAAAATTTAAAGGAGAAGATGTGCTGCTTGCCACGCATCCTAATGATTCCGACAGATATGGCATTCGAATTTAAACGTCGCATTTGCAATGACTGTCAACAAAGCACAGGGACAATCGCTACAAGTGTGTGGACTCAATTTGGAAAATTCACGCTTCTCACATGGACAGCTGTGTGTGGCCTGCTCGCGCGTTGGAAAACCTTCTGATTTCTTCGTATATGCATCAGATGGAAAAACAATAAATATTGTGTATCCAAAAGCACTTCAATAATCAGAATTAAAATACAAACATTTTTTTTCTTTGAGTGGTATTACAACGCATGCCGGGTACTCGCTAGTAAGAAAATAAAAAAATTTATGTTGAAATGACCTGACACTATTATTAAAATAAATACTAGCGAAATACCATGGAACGTTGTAACAATACATTGAATGTAACGCTTCAAATTTTTACAATTTGCATCATATTATATTAATTTAAAACAATGATAAACTCAAATTTTCAATTTTTTGATTTAGACCACTTTCATAATAAAACTGAAAAAATTTTTTTTACTGTAAGTTGGTTTCGGAGTGTTGTGCATTGAAATTTTCCGGAAGTTGCAGTTTTCGTGAAATATGTTGTATTTCATTAAAATCTGATACATTCAGTTGAGTTTATAGAATGTAATTTTGAGAGGAAATACTAGGTCGTTAATAATATAGATTAAATAATAAAGAGCACGTGATAACATACACGACATCACTCATCCCCGCCTACCCGGCGGAAGGTGTGGTGGAATCTTAATAGCCGATCGCGGACGGTTCACACCGTTCTCCTAACGATGCATCCAAAATGCATATTCAAATATCAAATCTGATCTAGAGCGAAGCGCCCGTGCGCTGCAGAGGTTTGATGATGCATCCAACAACCACAAAATGGAAGAAAATAATAATATGGTAGTGATTTTTTAATGAGCGGTTTGCGTTGGAAACCTTCCAACCAAAAAAACAATACTAACAGATATTATAGTTAAAATATATTTACAACATAAAAAGAGCACATATAAATCAGTTATTTTCAACGCTAAACCAAAGACAATAAATAACGTTAATGTAACCAAAAATGTTCAGGTTTGGAGAAACGGTTTGATTGTAGGAAAATTTGAAAGGAAATTGATTCATTTGTGGATGTTGGTGGTGAAGTGAAACGCTGGTAGAAAGAAGGGTACAAAAGGTAGCAGAGTATGAAGAGTACGAGAGTAACAGGGCGTGGTTCCTCTCTGTAGGAGCATCGTTTCCGATTGAACATGTCGCCCGTGTCGTCGGTCAGCTGGGAGCAGCGACGGAGGCGGAGAATATGAATCGCCGGCTTTACATATTATGTGTCAATATGTTTTTAAATATAAAATAAAGTGGTATGTAAGTCATGAATCGCCGTACGTGGTGGTGGTGGTTCCTGTCCATTAATTACCCATTACCCCCTCTCCCTATACCAGAACACGATCTTTTTCAGAGATTGTTCCATAACCCTGACGATATTATTATATATTTTATATCTTTCGTACATAAAATATACAATAGTGGTCCGAGAATTGATCCCTGAGGTACTCCGATGTTAAAAGTAGATGTAGATGAGGTTGAAATCGATTTAAACCAACCATGTGCATTTCCATCAACCCAACCCAATCTTTGAAGGGCATCTGCATTAGTATTATCGTGTAAATCAACCTTCTCATCATGCAGGGCGAGAGGGTAGAACGCCATATGCTATGTCTTGACCTACAAACCTCACCCGGTGTTCGACACTCGTTGTCTTCCGATGTAGCTTGTCGATTACTGAGCATCCTAAAAAGACCAGCCACCGCGACTGGTTTATCGTTTATATAAGGTGTTGTTCTCGTTTATTGTTGCCGTCGACCCAGATAGTTCTCGTCGGACTGCCCTGACTCCAAGTTCAGACAATACAACATTATAATCATTAGTTTTTTTGAAAATATACAAACAAATTAAGAAAATGTATCAATATTCAGACCAAATCAATTTATCTCTCCCATCGGATTTCACTCAAAGGTGTTTGAGATTTCTGTAAATATAAAGTAGAATAACAAATGCATCAATTTGAAAGTGCAACTTATAAGTTAGAAAATTTGTCGTTAACTTGCTGTGTTGACGTGGTGTAATACGTCAGCGCACAGTGTAGTAGCAAACAGAAATACTTTTTCGATAAATTGATTTTATTTGTATATTTTTTTATTGTATGGTACATTTAATTTTTATTAAATACCACAACTTCACAATAATAATGTGTTCTCCTTAATAATAAATTAATAACATTTTCCCTTGCACGCCCCGTCACCTACCCGAATAGCACAGCAGCGAACTGTATTTAAATTAGTTATTATTTAAACCTTATGGACTACAACACTTCTTGAAACTATATCAATATACGCGTTATACAAAGTTATGTCTAAGTGCATTGAAAGTTTTCGGAAGTTCTCCAATATTGGACAAAGTCAAGGTGTATTTTCAATATTTAAGTTAAATTTTAGCCATTTTTTCGACTGGCATTTCATTACAAATTTTACAATCATTTAGATTCGATAGAAACTCTACTTTGGCTGTTATTCCTGCTGGTAAATTACCGGTATAATATAATTATGGATACAAAATTAAACACTAGTCTTGTTTGAAAGAGACGACACGTGCACATGTCAAATTCAAACAAATAATGAGAACTGTCTATCTGGTTCATACGTCTCCCAGAAAGTTGTCGGCATGTTGAACGATATAGGGTCGTGAGAAAGTTTTACATGAACGCACAATAAATAATTGTTGCGGCGGGCTATGGTTCAGAGATGTAGAGCCAAGAGATGACGGTGGCGACTTATCGGGAGTCGAGATCGGGTTATGGTGAACGTTTAATCTGAACGATCGCGTCCGTAAAGTGTATCGAACACTACCTACACTGGTGCATGCTGCGGGACTGGACCTTATACTGCGCCGTGAACTTATATGAATTATAGATTTTTTAAGTACATATTTAAAACGAGCAGTGTTTGTATTTTGCACGTCCAAGATAACGTGCAGTAATCTCATGGAAGTATATACTAGGATGTCCTTTGCTTGTTTGTACATATATTTACATGGACGCTATGGATGGCGAGATGAAAAGATCTAAGGGCCATGGTGTTGCCGTAATTGCCTTCGATAGGTAGTCCTGGGTTTTCTATTGATAAATAAAAATACACCATCGTTTGCGAAACTGAGCTGTTAGTCGCCGATTCTGCTACCGATGATTGCTCTCCTTATATTCTTTAATCTTTTTCAAAATGTTTTTATATCACCGCCGTAAAATATATCACCGACTCCGAAAACCGTCTCTGAAAAGAAGCAGTTTCGTTTTTGTTCCTGTTTTTAATTTACATAAATGGAAACTGTAATACGATGGACCATTGAAGTATAAAACGCGAAAACACTGAGTATATCTCGTCTCTCGGAAATTAAATCGTCATTTAAACTGTTATTGTGACTGGTTGTATTACGTTGTAATGATGATTATTTGTAATTCTTCGAGCAATCACTGTTACGCTAGAAATTAAACCTCCAATAGTTAAATCATAGTTACCAATCATCGTTAAAGCTCAACTGAGATTTTACTACCAATCGTCGTCTCACAATTACAGTCATAACATAACGGTTCACCATCACTAATATCTTATCACGACGGATAAGGTAAGAAGGCGGTAAGGTGGTGCAGTTGGGTAGGGGGTGAGATGCGCGGAGGAGGCTACATACCATTAGCTAGTGTTACAGTAAACGATTAGTCATTAAAGGATGACCCTCGTAAATAATGGTACAAATATATAAATGCAATGAATATTATAAAAAATGTAATTTTAACAAAAATATTCACATATATGGCATATATAGAGGGCACTGGATGGACGGGAAGGCAAACAGATCTTTAACCACCGGTTTGCAAATTGATTACGAGGGAAGACGAGATGGCAAAACTTATCCGCAAGCTTGAAGACGATCGTTTAAGGTCTTGAAATAAACTATCAGAGTAGATGGCTCTGACCAAATTCGGAGAAATAATATTCTTGATGACTATGAAAAGGTAAGTGATTTTATCTGGGACCTTTACCATTACCTAGAATCTCGACTCAATAAATGAAGGATGCAAAATTGAGGTCTAAAGGAGAATTCACTCAGGTAGGTATTTTTCCTTCTGTTAATATACCTTAGTCGGTTTTCCCTTCTTTCTGGGAAGGTAGTAACCTTGAAACTGCTTCGAATAAATGTATTATTTTGTCTTATAAGGCAAAATCTTCATTCCATCTCGACATCTTCGTTTGCTTTCGTCTAACATTCCAATTTTCTAAACCATAGAGCAAAGTAAGTTCCACATCAGTCTTGTACATTTTTCTCTTAATATGCATAGACAATGTTCAGTTGTTAATGTGTAACCCTGGCAGAAGAAGAACATCATGGCTAAGGGGACCTAAGACAAGGGTTTGGCCAGTCTACTGTAGAGCTTTTCCGGACCGCATTAAAAAAAGTGATGATACCCAACGTCTCTATTGAACGTATAAGGCACAAGAAGAAGAATAATAATATTTAGTTATCTTTAACAACACTTTAAAATATTTAATTTTAAAAAATCAGATTCTCATAGCGAAGCAATTAAATATCAAATTTAGTCCGTAGATGGCGATGGTGTAGTGGTACTCGAAGCGAGTCCACATACTAACATATATACAACTTTCAAAAATTTGATAAATGTGGGGATTGAGGAGTAAGAATTGGTGAATATGCATGGTGAAGTTATATCACTTAAGCCAGCCGACATATTATTTATGATCACTTAAGCCACCCGAAGACAGATCTGTAATTACCCCGTACTTCCATATATTTTCCATTAAACATAATAAAAAAATAGTCTTATCTCTGTGAGAAATTTGACATTTGTTTAAAATATTTCATAGTATCGCCTTTAAAAGCTTAATATATTGAAATTATAAAAATATAAATGGCAAAAGGCAATGACATAAGTTTTACAAATAATTTTGTGGTAGTTATTAACTTTCCAATGGAATGGAACAGTGTTGTAAGATAAAATGAGTACCATTTGACGCAGCAAAGATAAGTGCACCCATTGAACTCGCGACCTTACTCGTGAACTTCGATGTAGTCCTCGTCTCAAGTCGCGAGCGACCAATCATTTTATTTACGTTCGAGCAGTGAAACAAAGCGCTTTAAACCTTTTCCCTGCCGGCGAAATTATCGTTGTAGAATTTTTAAAATCTTTTTTTTTTGGCACGAATGATTTGAAATGTGTCAATTTTTATGGATTTAAAGTCGCAAGCGAAAGAAAGACAGACAGCACGAAATTAGCGACAGTTTAACGCACCAAAGTAAATAGTAAGGTGAATAGGGACGACATATAAATCACAGACATAAACTTTGAACTGTTCTCAAACTTCAGAAGATGATGCTATGACTTTGAAACTTTGATTGAAGAATCGTTAACTATTTCCTAATTTAAGTCTTTAAAAATCGGAATGTAACCTTTTAGGATACCATTTTATAAAAATTGGACGAGTAGATGCACTTACCCCAAATTTGGGGTAATAGTATCTAGTAGTATAAGTGCGACATATAAATCATAGACATAAACTTTAAACTGTTCTCAAACTTCATAAGATTATGCTATGACTTTGAAACTTTGATTGAAGAATCGTTAACTATTTCCTAATTTAAGTCTTTAAAAATCGGAATGTAACCTTTTAGGATACCATTTTATAAAAATTGGACGAGTAGATGCACTTACCCCAAATTTGGGGTAATAGCATCTAGTAGTATAAGTGCGACATATAAATCATAGACACAAACTTTAAACTGTTCTCAAACTTCATAAGATTATGCTATGACTTTGAAACTTTGATAGAAGAATCATTAACCATTTCCTAATTTAAGTCTCTAAAAATCGGAATGTAACCTTTTAGGATACCATTTTATAAAAAATAGTCAAGTAGATGCACTTACCCCAAATTTGGGGTAAGAGCATCTGGTTGTAGTGTTTCTGATAAATTGTTAAACTAATGAAAATGTCTTTACTGAAGTTCCAAAAAAATCTAGTAAAATTGCTTAGACGGGAGAAGTGCGCGACATATCATAGTGATTATTTTTGAACTGTCTACGCATCACTAGTTGAGAAAGTTTACATACAAAAATATATGGGGTACCATACCAAACACTGTATAGATGCATTTTCCCGAAAATGTATGGGGTAAGTGTATCTGGTCTTATAAATCGTAATCCGAGGAAAAGATCACAAAACTAATACATACATCACAAATTATAATTCAAAATAAAGGTATTTACCTAATATCAGCATCCTGGCACAAAAGATTATCGAGATAAACGAAAGATTGAAAAGGCATAGACAACTCGCAAGTTGACATCGAACAACTGTCATAATTTGAAACGGTATTACAAGCAAACCAATGTTTGGATTTGCACCGTCTCTGGACTGTCTTTTCAAATATTAATTTATAACATTCCTTAATAAATTGCGGCACTGAAATCCAATTTATAATGTAATTAGAAGAAGTAAATGCACTTACCCTGGCTCAATTTATAGTTATATTTATCCGGGGGACTGAATCACGGAGTCGATATCATTAGATTTGTGGCGCTCCGTTGAGACTGCGGTCATCCATTTTCCAGACCGTTAGAAAAAGAAGTTAACTATTGGAATCAGCAAATAAACGTTTAATTTGAGCAAGATGCAGGCATTGGAGGGTTTGATGTGATAATTTTATTTCCCACTTATTTAATCACATTAAACGGGCCGAGTTAAGATACTTGAATGAGTAAACGAACACCTTATGTTACGAGAAAATAGGACTTATACATTCCGAATACGTGGAGATATAATAAAATGTAATTATTAGTATTATTAAGATATCAAACAGTGATAAAACAAGAAAGTTTATATACGGTACGGAACATTATTTACCGTATCGTGCAGTAGGAAAATACATGTTAATGAGGTGGTATCGATTCGATAAGCTATTTACATGCCGGGATACAATGTTTCCAAACAAAACAAACATTTTGTTGGAGATTATTTTTGAAATGTGATCATCCTACGGACATAGCACCTGTCTAATATTCAATTACATATTAAATTCAATTTGTAAATTCAGTTAATTGTGTATACATACCGTTACCGTAAAGCGGAAGCTTGGACGCTCACTAAGGCAAATTAAGGAGTTTGAAATGTAGGTAAACTGAATGGAAAGAATGAGATACGAAGATGGTCAGAATCGGATGAATAAAGACAAGGAAATTACAAAAAAAAACCTTGGATATGTTATATTATTATACATATAGTAAAATATGCGATCTTACAATTCAATGATAGCGTGGTTCTAGAAATCTGAAGAATCTACGATGATGATTTGTACAGACCATAATCAACACAATAAAAATAATGTGTTTATTCCAGCGTGATCGGGTTGTATCTGCAAGACCCGATTCGCCAAGTAAAAAAAAATATTATTATTATGGGAGTTTTTCATGAGAGCGCCGCTTGCACTTAGTTCTCAGCCGGAACTTTACACCAGCAACTCGATGTCTCAGAAGCGGAACGAATCCATGAACACGGTCTTCGGCAAACATTGTAGAAGCGCTACAATAACGCACCAACCCGAATTCTGTATGAGTTGTTATATTGAAGCCTTAGATGGTTGTACATTACTTACTTGCTTTTCGACCAGAGGTCACAAGTGCTGGTGAAAAACGTTTTAAACAGGATCCTCTTCGCCCCCTTACTGCATTGGTAGAAACGCCGTGACAGCATATTCGCACGAACGCTTAACTATCTCCTCTGTCGTTCGATGTCATCATCGTCTTGCCCATCTTCATTGAAAATAATTATAGCCAGAAAAAAGTGAATCTAGAGTAATATACTGTGGACTACTCACGACGCACAAATTCCTTGATCTTGCAACTAATCCGACTACGGAAAGCTCTACATAAAAGATTCATATAATTATTATTATCCTGGGCGCAACATCAGAACGAAAAAGCCTCGAAGGAGTGCCACAATAGTTGATGGAATCATTACGTCTGGCTAGAGAAACCCTGGAGTCAGCTGAAAATGACCCAGGACCGAGACTTGTGGAGGCGCATTGTGAGGCGACTATCTGATTGAGGCCACTACGTGTCAGTACTAAATTATGATTGAAGAAGAAGGAAGAGAATCGGTCAAAATAATTTTAATTAGTACTTTTTATGAACCACCACAATCTCAATTTTGGCCAATCATTCTACCTATAAACACATCTTATTCTCCCTTTACCGCAAAAATAGTTGCAACCTCCGCATCCTTTCTCCCTCTTTTTCTCTTTTCATTGTTAGTATCACATGTTAAATAGTTATTATGTTTATTATATGTTTACACTGTTAAAATACCTCAAAAAAATAAAATGCAAAATGGGTCCTCTTCAGTTGCGTAGTGCTGGATGTTTATCGCGTATTATCAATTACGTTCAGAAGTGGTTCTTTCACCCTGATAACATTATGTCAATTTTAAATTCAAGCAAAAAATAAGACCAAACAAATACTTCCTAGCAAAGAACGTTCAAAATGATATAATATTAAGATCGGCCATTATTTTCGAAATAATCTAATAAATTACACCCGTCGCTTTATTCGTACCTTAAAAAAATCATTCTCCGCTATCGTACGTGTGCTCTAAAACCTATTTAAAAAAAAAAAATTGACGTCGGTCTCACGTTCGCAACAGTAAATATGGCAACACACGCGGATCGCCCGCGGGCGGCGAGACCAAACACCGGCCGACCGAAAGCTCAGTTTGGAGACCCCGGCAACGAACGGGTCGAGCAATCAAACAAAAGATTAAAATGCAGTACTTAAATGGAAAGCTAACGCGAAATTGTATTTTGCAGAGCGTAATGTGCAAACAAACGGTAAAACAGCGAGACCGCGTCACGAGATCGGCTATCGGTAATGGCTAATGGTCTCAAAATATATAAAATGTAATGTTTGTAAATTATTTCTTTACAAGGCAATCATTTTTATGTGTTATTTTAAAGCTGGGATCTCTATTCTCTTCATTACAACATTGTCCATAAAGAGATAAACTGTGTGATGTCTGTGAATAGCAAAATACATTAAGTACATGTTGGTCTATCTCTCTCTCTATTAGTAAATATGTTTCATGACTGTGTTTCGGATATATATTTATTTGGTGTATAAATATTAATTATTGAACGAAAATAATGCACTGTGCCTTCCCCAGGCGGCCATGCCGCCGATCAGTCGATTGGCGATCTTGAGCCAGTACGGTTATATGTGTACGGTGCAGTTTACAATATTAAACTAATTCGAGACTTCTCGTCTATACTGTGTCGGAACCTTTGACGAAATAGTGAGTTAAAATATATAGTTCACATCTTTGGAGATGCCGCCAGAATCCGTATTGTGGTGAGTGCCAAACTCCGTCCTGTCCTGAACTTCTTTCGGAATCTATGCTTTATACGCAACTAGTGAATCCGATTTTGAGCCAAAATATATATTCATTAGCAAACATAACACAATGGCAATGAAAGTAAAAGTTTTATAAAGATAGTAAATACGGTATAAATGTATTGCAATATAAATGAAAAAAATCAAATGCCGCAATAAGTAAGTTCGTGCAACCTTTATCCGCATGAAAAGATATTGTGCAGTCTAGATAGATTACGAATGCGCATGGTAAGATGGTATGTGATCTCGAAATAATTTTATAGAATAGAAGCATGAAAGCATTTGAGATGTGGTTCTACAGAAGAATGCTCAAATAGGGTCATGAATATGGCTCGGATGTATAAATAAAAATAAGTCTCTTTTTTAAATTAGCAAAATTAATTTTGTGGTTAAAATTCATTCTTTTTATTTGTTAACTTTGTTTTATTAACCACTTACCTTTTCCACAACAAAACATTTTTTAACGAAGAAGAATCACAATCAAAAACATTCCTCTCCAAATTGTCTACAAAAATATCTGCTATTAGTGGACTTGTGGGTGCTTCCATAGGAAGACCCTCTGTTTGATTGTACATTATATTATTAAATTGAAAATAATTTTGGTTCATACAAAGGTTTAACAAACGACATAGATCTTTTACCAAATTATTAGGTAAATTAGATGAATTTAGTAAATCAGAAATTAAAATTTTACTTTCATTAATAGGTATATTAGTAAACAATTTATCAATATCAAAAGAAACAAGTTTAACATTGAAGGGAAGATCCATATCCTTTAACATATCCACTAATTGCAACGAATTTATATTTATACAGTGTATTTTGGTTGAAAAATATTTAGCCTATTTATAGTTTTTGTAATAAATTAACATAATTTAAAAATGAAACTACCGGTCTTATTGGAATATTAATTTTGGAGGTTTAAGGTTCATTAAAAATAGATTCTGGTAAAGAAACAAGATATTTTGATTAGTATTGATATCCTGAAGAAAAAGGTATTTTTTGAAACCGGTAGATATATTTAAACTCAATAAGTGGTTAATAAAACAAAGAAAAATAAGTATTTAAAACAATAAAAATCCGGAAACTTCAATATCTCGGACGTCTGAGGAGACATCCAGAGAAGTATGAGATCTTACACCTCAAAATTCAGGGAAATATTGCCGTGGCCGTGGAAGAAGGAGAGCATCATGGCTATGAGAGCAGACCCATCGCCTACCCAGGACCGTTTATAAGCAAAACTCTATTTAATGCTACTATGACAACTGTGCAACAACGTCTCGCATATATAGTGACAGGATGATGCCGCACAACTATCAACACAAAATTGCCCTTATAGACCCAGAGAACTTCCACTTTATTGAGGTATAAACAAAAACATATGAAATAAACAAATTTCAATACAATACAAATAAAGTAGCAAAAGCACTAATAACAGATGAAAGTAACACTAAATTCCGGAATCAGTACTAATTTTCTCATTAATGTTAAGTTTTCCCTTTTCCCGTTTACTTGCGGTCAACTCTCCTTGTACTAAAGCACCGAGACGCTCCTCCCGTTGTCTTCACCGCGTATTTATCCTTAACGCAATTTAAACAATACCTTCGTATGGTTTCATCATGGGACCATATCACGCAGCCCTGGCTTCTACCATCTTTTCTGTGATCGGTTTACTAACTTATCAACTTTAAAACTTCCTCTGACGTATTCATTTTGAACTCTAATCCAGTTTTGTCATTCCCCGAGCCCATCTGAGAATTGAGAGAGAGAATGAGAATACTGTCGTATTCTTCAATCGGTACTACGTTGTATTATTGTGTCGGAAAGACATCACTGAAAGTATTCATCATTTAGTGTTGATCTAATTTTGACACCCCGAAATTAATTCAAAATATTAATCCTGAAAGTTTTGAAACGTTCACGTAATGGAATCATTATTTCTAACTCTTTGAATTCCTGTTATGCATGGTGATGGGCTGACGTCGTCATGATCCTTTTTTGGAATTTGTTCTACTTGTAACCGTACCTGGTTTTACGTGATGGCTCCAGGCTTCTTGTACTATCCACAATCGCCTTATACACCTGTTATCTGCCTTTCATCAGGCCGACTCTTCATTTGATGATACCGCTGATGTCATTTCGGTTTGAATCCATTCAATGTGCATGTCTCGCATTTCCTATTTTTTGCTTCCTTAGCGAAAATCATCTAAATGTACATTATTAGGTACATTACTAAAATTAAGAAACTTGAAAGAGTATAAAAATACTTTTAATATATATGTATTGAATAGATCGATAAACTATAAATGGTACGTATTGTTAAAAATATTAGTTAATAGTTTAAAAGTTTGATAATATACACTAGGGCAGCTAAAAAAACCAAACTAAAGTATGGTTAGAAATATTTTTATTTTTCAATGTATTCACTTTTTCCAATGGTCACAACGACATACGACGATACAACACAATCGAGAATGTCTTCCCGCCTGCAGAATACTCTGTTTTTATTCAGATACATAACAATACATACAGTCATATTTACAAGTACCTACACAGCGACAGGCCGCCGCTGTGACGTTTTACTAAGACGATTGTTTTCCTCAAATCTATCCTGTGGGTTTTTTGGCACCACGCCGATGATTACACCTTTAAATTACTGATAAGTGTCTTTTCATATCAATTATTTGGCCTATTCTGTGCGATACAATGCCGCTATGACATAACTGTTTCTACTCTGGTTGATTTTGGCATATCCAGGTTTCATCCAGTCACAAATCGTCCCAAAAATGGTCAGAATCAGCATCAAATAGCCAAAAATTCCCGGCATCAAAAGTTTTGGTAATCACCAAGCAGAAAGCTTCTACCTTTGCAAATCCAAAATTACGATAAATTCCACTCGTTCTGATATTCAGTAACGTTGATATCACCGTAATAAACAATTTATCGATCTGTAAAGCCAAATTCATAACTTCATAGACTTTTACTGGAATTACTGCGGTCGGTGGCCTTCCACTGCGATCGTCTTACGTTTAAAATTGGCTCAGTTTTAAATATGACACAGTAGACTCCGACAATGCTTCTGATTAAAATATTTGTTTTGGTGTAGTGATTTGTGTGGCTAATAAAAAAATACTTAATCACTTTTCAATTTCCCGAAAAATGTTAAACACGCTAAATTCAAACAGCTACCCAAAAGTGAACGAAAATTCCGAGAGATGTCAGATGTTGTAAAAAAAACATTTATTTGTTTGATTCAATGTTTTCTATCGTAAATAATTAAAAATAAATCACCGATTTTGTTTTCGCAAACATGACTGCCGAGGTCACGAGTCACGTTATATAATTCGAACGAAAATTAAAACACAAAGGCGAAATATGTGGGTTCAAAAAGGTAATAAATCGATGTTGAAATAAAGAAACAACTGGTCGCAATTTGCAGTGAGGGATTGAAGAAAGCCAGCCTTAATTACCCTCCGCGGTACGAAAAAGATCATAAAATTAATCGGTGCCCGCATCTGATCTCTCGAACCACATTTTACGGCGCAATTTCTCCACAAGAATGAAGATTATCAATCGGTTCGAGAATAGTCCGAGTAATTAAAATGGTTTTAAAAAATACAGCTGTTTTATGACCAGAGCGGCACACTTGACCCTCTGCCAAGCACCGATGTAATAATAATTAGACAAGACGCACCCTAAAAACAAAGTGCTACTCGCAAACTTCTCCAACTTCTGTACGATTGACAGTTTCAGCTAACAATACGCGGCAGCGGGGAGAAAGGGTGGCGAGGTTGCAACTATTGTTGCGGTAATGGGAGAGCAAGATGTGTTAGATAGAACGATTGGCCAAAATTGAGATTGTGGTGGTTCATAACAAAAACTCTTTAAGTGTAGTAAGGCTAATGTTGAAAGAGTCTATTTCTGTTAATTTCTCATTATGAATGAATTTTGTATGTAAGATGTTCTACTTCTGGGAATGTGGAAGAGTGCGGACTGCCGGGTCGATCTAGATGGTACGTAAAGAGATATTAATTCTAATCGGCTGGGACAGTCAATATGGGTTTGCAGTAGTTTGAAGACAAGTATTTGGTCAGCACGTGTTCTTCGATATTCTATGGTTTTTTCTGCATCTGCAGGAGTTGAATGATAGATTAAGATTATTATCTAACATTAAGAAATCGATGAAACCTATTTTGTATTCGTTCTAATCTCGCAATATATGTAATCTGCCATGGTTTCCAGATTTGAGATGCGCACTCTAAGTGTCTGTGAACGAATGCGTAATACAGTATTTTGAAGCAATATGGATTTTGGAAGTGTTTGAATTCGCCAATCACTTTTTGGAAACAAACTATTCTTTTGACATTAAAAAGGGTTTAGAAATTATACATAGATACAAATACTAGGGGTTTACAGTTAGATAAATTTGAAATTTTAAAAATAAAAAAAAGTGTTCATAGCAATCTAAATAACTAAATACTTTTTGCAAATAGTCACCTTTTAAATTTGTTTTCATACTAGATCTTACATAGTTACCCACCACTTGTACTTTATGGTTTTATTTTTGTCTATGCTTGTATTTTCCTGAAGACGATACCGTAGGTATCGAAACATGTTGATTTATTAATAAATAGTGGTTTAAACAAAGTGTTTTGTGTAATTATTTATATAATATGTGGCCACAAAGTAATTTTGCTGACATTGAAGAAGAGATTAGAAATCGCTTAGGCCTTGTCGATGTGTCATTGATTTAAGGAACTTTCTTTGGATTTTTTCTGATCGGGAAATCTAAAGAAATCGACAAAAAAATGTTATGTTGTGATAAGAATTTATTACGCTAACACGAAACGTCAGAAACACATGGATTATTTACTATAGTGAATTATAGACGAAACATTAGCGAACACATCAAGAAGATATATCATGACGTTGGACGTGCAATCTCACCCGATACGGTAAGTGGGTTGTCGGTGAAGATCAAGAACCAGAGACTCGAATACGGAACCGCAAACCAGTAACAGGAGTACATGTCGGTGGAAGAGGCAAGTCGGTAGCCGAAACTAGATCAATATTAATATTACGGTCGTAATAGGACACAACGTCGAAACAATTACTAACGATCGCATTTCAAATAATTCCTATAATAATTTTAAAACTTTATAATCCATTTCTTTTTTTTGCCACTTCCCGTCTATTTGGGATCTCTTAAGAAGTAAATGGTGTTTTTTTTTAGAAGCTTGTTTTTCGAATTGGCAACATCCTTTTCAGCGACAGACAATTTGACAGCTGACAGCTGATTTGTGCTCAGTTTGGTTTGCCATTTCACAACAACATTGAACAACGCTTAACGTGCGGTACGTCCATTTTACGGTTGAACAAGTAATTTGAATAACCATGGATCGTTTTCGCACCATGAATATTTTAATTGATAATATACTTCCCAGAGACGTCGTCCAGTGCGCATGGAAGAAGTTGTTGTTTCTTCAAAAATGATGCTGGTCAGAAGGTTATAGTCAACGGAGAGCGCTATAGATCCATGATTATTGACTTTTTCGTTCCCCAATTGAATGGCTTTAATGTGGAAGAGGTGTGATTTCAACAAGACGGCGCAACATGCCACACAGCACGCGCCACAATCAATTTATTGAAGGAAACATTCGATGAGTGCATAATTTAGCGTAATGGACCTGTGAATTAGCCTCCAAGATCGTGTGATTTAACACCTTTGGATTAATTTCCGTGAGGATATGTGAAGTGGTTAGTCTACGCCGATAAATCAGAGACGATAGAAGACTTGGAAGCCAACAATCGTTGTGTAATTTCCGATATATGGCCCCAGCTGTTTCAAAAAGTGGTCGAAAATTGAACTTCCAGATTGTACTTTTTTCGAGGCAGTCGCGGCACCCATATACGTGAAATCACATTTAAATACTAATGGCATAAAATAACCTTTTCATTAGAGCCAAAACCATGGCCATTAACAAGATTATTATTTGTTTTATTTAATTTTAAAGAAATTAAAAATCATCCTTTATATTACGTTTTCAATAATTTCAAAGTGACAATATAATATATTTAATAAAGCAAGAGTTTTAAGACCAATGGTCCCTTTTTCACAATACAATGTAAATTAAAATTAAAAATGCAAGCATAGACAAAAAACAAAACTATAAATACAAGCGGTGGGTAATTAATTAAGAACTACCGTAAAAACAAATTTAACCATAGTATGCACGACATGTGTTTCCAGCACCACATCTCAAAGGTATAAATCCGTCGTCTCTCCCTTGCCTTCAGGGTCCATGATTCCACACCATATAGTAGTATATAATGCACCAGAGACTGTACAAGCCTGATCTTCGTTGTCTTGAAAATACCGCGGTCTATCCTTATTTTTTCTTTCCACATCGGCTAAGATAGTCAGAATTAATATCGATATTATTTTATTATATACATATCACTAGTTTCACTGATTCCTCAACTATTTTTTAAGCTATTAATAATTATACAAAATACTTTGTTTAAACCACTATTTATTAATTATTCAACATGTTTCGATACCTATGGTATCTTCTTCAGGAAACAATGTATACTCAAATTAAAAGTACAAACTAATATGAAAACAATTTTAAAAAGTGACTATTAAGAGGATTTGGTTATTTATATTATAAAGCTCGTTATTAACACTTTTTCTTAATGTAGAATATTATAGCGGTTTAAACAAAGTATTTCGTATAATTATTAATATAAAAGTAATTTTGCAAATATTGAAGAAGTATTTTTCAAACGCTTATATTCTTACATTAAATAATATTATTGTATACACAAGACTTAAAGACGTAATAACGACCGGTATCGTCATGGCTGGCGCCTCGTCCTTCACGGCTTCCTCGCTCATCATGGTCAGGTGCTCTTCGCGCAAACTGGACGCTCACAGGTCATGTAGAAAGAAATATATAACATTTTTTAAATATCTTTCAATACATCTTCGACATCGTCCGCTACTCACAAACAAACATAATAGCACTTTGGCGAAAAGAACGCCAGTGATCTGACCCACATCTATGATTTCTGCCATCTTATAACGTCTGTCTAATTGACGTGCCAGATTTTATGCGGTCTTTCCCGAATTGTGTTATCAATAAAACTATATTAGGTTACGGTACCTGCCCACCGACATTAACCTCTATGCTTGATGCGGTTGTAGGACTAGAAACACCAGCAGCACGTAAGAAAAATATTTCTAGGCATTTCCGTCTTCTGACGCGGGGAAGGAGCGTGATTGAACAGAAAAAGATACACGGGCTTCCGACCTAGGGAGATGTCATTTTTTTCGGTTTACCAAAACCCAGAACACTAAAATGTTCCTCAGTCTCTTAACATGATGTTTTAAAGGAAGGATCCTGGAGAATTGGTCAGGGACTATTGCGGGACACCACGTCGCGATTTGGATCTCACCCGCTCAAACATTATCTCCGTACGGAACACCACAAATTTATCTGACATTTGTCGCGTACCAAGTCGACTGGGATACGAGTAACCTAATTTGTATATAATACCCCGCTTATCGTGTGGCCGAATCACCGAAAACCTTTATTAAATTGTAGTTGCTCAGCGAGCATTAGTTGATTTTGTAAATACCTACCGCGTATATTGACGAATCTCATACGAATTTGATTCGCATCGCAACAGTCGATGCGAAATGATTTTAATTCTATTTATGGATGTACATTTCAATTTTTCTGTATTTTAGTTACGGTTATTTAAATACTAAATTAATGTATTAATTATAAATATATACATATAAAATCAATTTTGTCGAAAAATATTGTTTTTGCGTCACCGGGACTCGAACCTGGATCTCTATTTCCAATCCGGGGAAGTACACTACCAATTGTGTTATAACGCCAGTATTTTTCATGACAAATTTTCGAACCTATATGTTACATTTTTTCAAATTAATACACTTGTCGTTCCATTATTTGAAAGCCATCTACATTGTTTTTACAGAATCTCAAACACCTTTGAGTAAACCGACTGCAGACGCCGGAATTATCAATTCATTTTTATTAAATTTTGGACACATTGATACAACATATATTATTAAGGAAAACACATTCTTATTGTGAAGTTGTAATTATTCAGAACATAGGTCTGTGATATTTTAAATACTAAATTAATATATATAAGTTCGAAAATTTGTCATGAAAAATACTGGCGTTATAACACAATTGGTAGTGTACTTCCCCGGATTGGAAATAGAGATCCAGCTTCGAATCCCGGTGACGCAAAAACAATATTTTTCAACAAAATTGATTTTATATGTATATATTTATAATTAATACATTAATTTAGTATTTAAAATATCACAGACCAATGTTCTGAATAATTACAACATCACAATAAGAATGTGTTTTCCTTAATGACGGTTATTTATTTTAATCTGCCAATCATCTTTTGAAAACAAACCATTCTTTTGATATTAATAGGAGAATTGCATACAAATACAATTACAGGGAATTATAGTTTATTTTAAAAATAAGATAAAATATTAATAGCAAATTAAATATGGTAATTTACCAAATCATTTTTGTAAATAGTCACCTTTTAAATTTGTTAAATGAAAAATGTACTCCAACAATAAGTGTATTAAAGATCAATACAGATATTGATTATCAGTAAAATTTTATTTGAAAGTGAAAGTGAAAATTGAAATAAACTACATTAATTTTCTACGACTCCGCAAAGAAAGGTAAACCACGTATCATGTTACAGAACGTCGATGAATACACTTCTCAGAAATCCAAAACCATTAAACATGTTGCAATTGTTTTATGGCAATACATTCGGTGCACTTCCTAGTGTGCTAGTTCAATGGAACTTTATGCCAGCGGAATAGTTAAACGGAGATTTTCAGCGGAACGAACACAGAGGCGTTGCTAATACACAACACGGTGCATACTCCATCGTCGGGAAATTTCAATAACAGAGAGCTGATTGCCAAACTGAAAACCGGTCGGAGAAACATTTAGCTTCGGCAAAACTCGCTTAATGTACAAGGATACTGACGATAATGCAGATTCCTACTCCATTTATTGTCTTACATTAGGTAAGCAGGCTCCTCGCACCACCCACGGCTCCATAACGTGAATACATTATGCGGGTATATTGTATTATTTACGCTGGTTTCTGATGATAAGTAGAAGGTTATTAAAATGAATTAATGCATTAAATCGTTTCCAATGCAGGCAATTAATAATTATTTTTGAACTTGTATCTCTATTTAAAATTTTGCATAATAACACTGAAAGAGGTGATTTATTCGTAATCAACTTTCGTGTACCTTGCCAGAAATACTAACATTATATTACCAAACTATTGTAACAATACTGGGACGGTCGCTCAGTTTAATTCGCTACTACACAAAACACAATACTTAGGTAACAGGTAAAAGACTTGTTAAAAGTTGTGTCAGGACAAGAGAGTGTTGCCTTTTATCCTCTCAATCTACACCTAACGTGATGATGGTAAGTAAGTTAAAGCATTTTATTTATGAATTGTTGTGAGTTTTCAGAATATAGTTCCTTGCTATGGTGACACTATACAATGTTGTCAGATGCCATGTACGTAATATATTATTACCTTATTAGTGAGTAAGGCACGCTGACGACACAACTTTGCTAGCAAATAATGCAGTCGACGTTAAAGGGTTATTGTCATTGTTGGAATCTACCAGTAGTGAAATGGGTCTAGTCATTAACAGGGAAAAAACTAAAATTATGATTGTTGATCAACAACACAGCAATAGATCGGACCAGATCTTAACAGGCATAGAACTATATGTAGGGTATAAACTAATAGAGGGAAACAGTGGATAACACGATCAAACTGAAACTGAAACTGATGAAAAGATTGGGAAGACTAATCAGAACATAAGTCTTCCCATTCTTTCTGTACGGGAGTAGGACAAAGACACTGAGGCAACAATAGCGCAGGTAGATAGAAGTAATAAAGATGTAGTGATTGTATTTAGATTTTATTCACATGAACAGTTCATATAACAAATAAGAAATGTTTAAACTATTAAGAAAAACACATTTTTGTTGTGAAGTTGCATATTTAGAACATAACTATGTTGTTTTTAATACAAAATTAAATGAATCAACTAGTTTATATACAGAAAAAATCTATACATAGAAAAAATATTTAGCTGCCACAGAGATACGAATCTGAAACTCTTCTTATCAGGGGAAGCGCGTTCACCACTTTAGCTATAGCCTCCCGGATTCATTTAATTTGTATTGCTGTTTAAATAATTGAAATTAACAAAACATTAAAAAAGCAGTAATAGGTGAAATTTTTGGCGTCTTAATTAATTATTTATTTATTAATTTATTAACGTCCTTATGGGCTTTTACAAAATAGGTTTGGTATAAAAAATACAAAACAAAATTCATGAGCAGCTACACAAGTAGCATGGACTATATTTATAAAAATTGAATAGAAAAATAGAAATTTAAAAATAAGCAAAACAAACTATAAAAATAAAGGTTCAAGACAGAAAAAACAATAAAAATTTAGGTTTGACACAGAATAGCTGAGTATCTAAATCAGTCGTATCTTTGACTCAGAACAGCATCAAAAACCTCACTCTTATATTTAAACATTGAATATCGGAATATATCTATAAGACCAAAATCGTTCCCAAGCCTGTGAAGTCTTTGTGTGGGTGCATTTCTATAAAAATGAGTATATGACGAATTTACATGGCACAGTACCGACGACCTGGTACTCCGCGCAGGAACGTAGTATACAATCAGTCCAGTTAAATTAGGGGCGTCCAGAATGCCATTTAATATTTAAAATAAAAATAATAAATCACTTAAAGTTCTTCTACACGACAAGTTAGTTAAATTAAGAGTGCTCATTAGAAAATCATAATTCAATTGTTCAGCAGGTAAATTATAAAGAATAAAAGAATAATCAACTTCAGAAATATCTGATATGTAGTCTGAGTTCCGTAATGGCGGCCGCATTTAATATGCGGTCCAGTCGCAAAAAGATTGAAAGAGTACCTCCCAACGTTTTGAACAATGTATAATTTGATCTGCAACACTGCAATTAATAAATAAGTGACCAGTTGTCAGATGTAATTATTGTTGCAGTCGCGACTACCGACGACAAAATGAACTAGAGCGGGGGACGAGCACAGCATTGAGAAAAAACACGACAACATACATCGTTCTCTGTGTATCGCGAGATCTAATTTCAGAGGAACAATGGTGAAGGAAATCAGTGCGGCCCGAGAGAGACCAGACGGAGTATCTGGGTCAAGTTGAACAAAGCGTCGCACTGGTCGGACCGTGTGCGTTGCGAGTGATACCGAGATGCCGTCTCGTGAGAGCCATCGAGAGAGCTGATAAATAGAACACTCCGAGACTCTAAATTCTAAGTATTATGACAGATAATATTATTTTATTTAATTATCACACCAACAGACCTCGATGGAGAGAACAGCTCGAGTCGGAAGTCTTTATTATGTGATAATAGGTATCCAATGTAGACAAAAGGAAATGTTTAAAAATCAGGCTGCACGAATCAGGTCTTCATCATCATCTGTGTGTGAGACAATTTTCATTTTTTCTCTAGGTGATTTTTGCTGAAAAGAAAATTTTTGATCTAAATCTAATGACACTATATTACATATACATATATGTTTATTTTAAGATTTCCGCGAGCATTAGCATATGCAACTAGTGCGCTTGTATCGTAATTTTTTGGAACAACGCCTTGACAATGGCACGCTTTATCATGCCCAGGGCCTAGGTTTCCCAAGGAAAATATCTACAAAAACCGTGAACTATCCCAGGTAATCCCCAAGGAAACTGTTAAAGAAAGTTCTTAATTCCTATAAACAGGTGGCCCAAAAAATTACATCAAAATTAGTTTAACTATATCAACAATAGCTTAAGTAGTTTGCTAATTTACTTACCTATATTACGTTTTATTTCGACAATTTCCGGTCGACATCTTTAATTATTAATTTTCCCATTGTTTATATTTGGTTTTTTCAAATTGTTGCACAGAATAACAAAAATAACTGCAGAAGACAAATAAAATCTGGTTTATAGCTAGACATTACAGCATAAGTGGACATTACAGCAGGGCGGAGCTCCATCTCACACAGCCAGAAATACAATCAATTTTCTTCATCGTGAGAATGTTAATTTCATCGAGCCAGGCATGTGGCCACTGAACAGTTCAGATTTAAATCCAGTAGATTATGCAATACGGGATATTTTGATGATTTCTGATTAGCTAAATATTGTGTAAAAAAAATTAAATTAAGAATTATAATTAATTATATTGTGTTTTGAAATAACTCATGCGTTGCAAGACGTTCTCACTTCTTTTGGGCCATCCTGTAGATTTCTCAACCTATCCCAGATACATACACGGTTACCTACTTGCTCGCCATCTAACGCGGCGCGGTTCACTGTTAATTGGGATCGCCTTACTGAAAACAACTAAAATTGTCTTTCTTTTCTATTACGAAATCTACGCAAAGTGGCCGACGGTATCTTTCTTCAATTTCATATGTCTTAAGAGTGATCATCTTCCAACATTGTCGAGGGATTATATAACATATTGTGGAGAGAAGTAGCTTCTTAGAACTGTATCATTCTACCTTTTCCTTCACCATTTTTTCATACAGTTCGCTGTGATTATCCCTAACAGAAACCATCCACAAAAAACGGGATCTAACTTGGAAAAAATCGAAGGCTAGCGTAGTGTTTTGTCAGGAACCTAACTTAACGGAACGCTAAATGCAAGAGAAGATCAATAATAACAGAGATAAATCGTTGAAGTAATAATAGAAGGATAATAATGAGAATGACTGAAATAAATAAATACAATACATACATTATTTTAATGATTCGTTGTTTTTATACTTCAACACCCGTTACGAGTGTTAAGACCCTAATAATAGTTGCTTTCATACTCAGTTGCCTATTGACTATGAAAGGTGGCGCACGTGTGTCGTGTAATCACCAGAACGGTATAATACAAATTAAATTAGATATTTAAATCATTTTAAGAACATGTCTAATCACACTACCGATCGGCGATAACCGATTGCTCTTCTGGTACAACTTGATTTTTCAGTCTAAACTCTACTTTAAAGAGCACATCGCGATTAATCTCGACAACTCCGCGTTGTGCACGTCGGCCGATCGAATGCATTCTTCGTGCAATAAGTGTCAGCCGTAAGCGTGGCCCCACACAAAGATGTCGCCGTACAATGGGGGCACAGCATAAGGACGGTTCGGTTCCGAGACGGCTGTACCACAAATTGATGGTTCACAAACGAGAGGAGACGAACGGAACGAATGCGGCCGTTCGAGGAGCTTCACGGGAATACGGGTGAAAGCGCGTCAAAGAAACATCCATCAAACGATGAAGTGTGTACCAGTGCACCGCACACAACGTTCAAGAACAAAAACACTCCACTGGCATGAGGAGAATGGAGCTAAAATAGCGACTAGATGGTGCCCCAGTCGCTATTTATACTATATAATACTAATTATGGCGTCTGCTATAGGTTTACTCAAAGGTATTCGAGATTCCGTAAAAACAATGTACATGGCTTTCGAATATTGGAACGATAGATGTATTAATTTGAAAAGTTCAACATATGGGTTCGAAAATTTGCCGTCAAAAATACTGTCGCTGTAGCATAGTCGGTAATGCATTTTCTCCGGATTGGAAAAGAGATCCAGGTTCGAATTCCGAGAGCGCAAAAACAATATTTTTCGATAAAATTGATTTTATATGTATATAATTAATACATTTAATTAGTATTTCAAATATCACAGACCGTCTGTTCTTAATAATTACAATTCTTAATAATGAATTAATTAAATTAATAATTAAATAACCAAATAATTCAGATTACATTTCATGTCCAAATTGCGCCTTATGACGTATTTTATCGAAGATTACCTACCAAATTGCAGTATGCCGATTTGTGTATTCAGCGGAATTTTGGATATTGAGCAACTTTCTGAGGTTCGGCAGCTCTTCTACTGCCTTTTATCTTCCTCTGCACGATGAATTGTGAGTGATCAAATTTTTAATAACGCTAAACTAAGCTAAACTATTGTAAAAAAAATCAGTTAGATATTGATTTTTTAAAACAGAGTTTTAAAATGCATTACCCAAATAGACAAGCCTGTTTTAGGGCAAATTGGCAAACAAATCATATTTCATAAACCAAATAAAGCACTGCAACTCATTAAATACTAGATAAAACACAATTAAATACAAAATGATAGTACATACAAGGCAAAGTAATAGTGAAAATATATAAAATCAGAGAATAAAAATGCAAATTATAGACATCTCGTAGAGACGAAGCTATTTACATTATATGGGAACTTATAGAAGTATGGGTAATTATAAGGCTTACGACCTGTCTTCGGCTTTACAAAATGTAACGTTCACCATTCCACCCCTATAATCAACCTCCATATCTATAAAATTGTACATATGTTACCATGTAGAAACACTTCGAGTATTTAACTACAACATCGCTGTCGCCATCTATGGTCTGAAATTTACAGGGAAATGAATATCAAAGATAGTATATTCAGCACATATAATAGGCTTACATCGAAAACCTGAAATTCCCTAAAAAGTGGATCTGAAGGATACGAAAAGTCACGACGGCGTATTACTCTAGATATAGCGGAGTAGGTACGCAGTATTTCTTCAACAATACAAAAATACGTTTTCGAAATGTACTGTTGGACAAGGACATTACGTAGCCCATGGAGAGCACGACAAAATATGGTTCCAGTTCCTCGATCACATTATACGTCAAGAGGCAGCCTAGAAAGGGAGATTATCCTGAGGGCAACTTGGCGACGTAGTTTACCATGAAAACAATGGTGGATGAAAGCGAGGGGCGTAATTGCACCAATGCATCCAACCCAGCCATTGGGGCACATGTTGAATGAGAGCCCAAAAGACGTACGCCTATCAATAATGTATTTGGTATTAATATGTATTTTAGTCAACGCTAATGTGGACTAATATTTGTTTAACTCCGTCATAGTAAGAAATGGTATTGTAACAAATTAAAAAACGTCTTCGATGCATTACGCGATAGTACTTTGATAGTATGTCGGGTTAAGGGAAAATCTCTGTAAAGCGAAGCAAATCATATTTACAGTTGAGACTTTTTTTTTAATGAATATTATGAGAGACAAGAAATCAATTTTACTATTTAATAAATAAAATTATGCAGTAGGCACATAATATTTTCATTTGTACATACACATAATACATATATATGAACCCTTCCATTTGTGTAGGTACACCACTGACGAAAGTGTTGCATCTGGCTGGAGAGACATTGGAGTCAGATGTGAGGGCGACCCAGAACCGAGACTTGTGGAGGAGCGTAACAAGCTGAGTCTCATCTGATTGAGGCCACAATATATCAATATTGACATGAAGGTAGAAAGAAGAAGAAGATAAAGAAAACACGCTTTCATAATTGAACTGCTGTAGAAGGATGGTACTTATCCACGACGCACAAATGCCCGAGCTGTGAGAGCGACACACGACCGAGACTTGTCGAGAAGCATAACGAGCCGTGTCCGACATGAATGAAGAAAGAAGAAGAAAAATATTTAAAATAGACTTCTAAAAATACTTTTCAAAAAAACAACACATGTAAACATCTCACTTCCTGCGCCGTGATGTTGACCCGTGTTCCTGTGAACCGTCGAGTGTGACATATCCACGAAGTATTTAAATGATGTGACAATAACACGCGGCAGGTCGCACGGTCCCGACTAACGCTGGCTTCGGGCAACTTCATGCATTATGCAACGGCGATAGGGATTAGAATATGGCTGGTCAAGGTTAGTCACTTCACATCCACACAGACGATTTGTAACGGAGATGACGAAGAACTTTGAAAGTGTCCGAGGGTACTCCCGGATCGCTTACACGACATCTTGAGATCGAGTGCTTTATCTTAAACTAGTTAATTTAACACGTCACTAGGCGATAGATATAATTAAGGATTTGGATAAAACTATAAAGTTTCAAATAACTTTGAATCTCATTAAATTGTCAAATTTAATATTAATGACATTAAAAATTTACTACTAGGCCCTGCGGGTGGATATGAATCTGTATTTTAATGAGAGAGCTTTCGGTGTAATTAAAATTATTCCATCTTTGTAAGCTGTCAAAACGAACAAAAATGACATCTAAGAATTGTGGATAAACAATTTCTATTGTAAGTAAAATTTCTCCCTTACCATAGACAGAAGAAAATATGAAAGATGTCAATATGTGATTTGGCTAAATTATTTTAACTCGTAATAAACTTAATTTCAAATTGAATATATATATATTTACGTACGTACTGTTATTGAATATATTATATAAAAGAGAAAACATTAAACTAATCTTAGCCTAGAGATATTAAAAACACGTTCGTTTTTACAGACCTGGACGTTTAATCGAGCACTATACAACCATAGTGACACTACCGAAGCCGCCACATTCAGAAAGTCATAGATATAGACGGGTAAGCGTAATATAAACTTAAATCAAGTCGATAAACTCTGCTTCTAGTGGTGCTGTATAGTGCGGCGATAAAGTTAAGGGTCATGATAAAAAAATTGAATTTTAAAGTTGCACAGGCCCACTTTAATATATGGTCACCGAGTATAGATTCTTATGGCAGCCGAAATGAGTAGCGGGAGTAACATTATTGGACCGAGTGAGAAGTACCGACATAAAGGAGACCCTCGGCATGGAGCCCCCTTTCGAATACCAGAATATATCATACGTACCATCTTAGTATCATAAATCTAAATACACTTACACAAGATACGGCATGATTTCAAATTATAACTTATAATTAACTTAACAATAAATAAGTGTAAAAAATTAAAAATTGAAACCGTAATACAACAGTTGAAATAACATAGTTCTTTGATAATTAAAAATAAATTAATTAATGTTACAACATAGTAATTAATATTACAAGTACCAGAAACTTTTTATTGCCAAGAGAATGTGTCACCATTACACATTGTCAGCCATTAAGGTTAAATGGTTAACATGGTGTAACGGTAACGAATTCTACCGGCAAGAGAAAGTTCCGGTTATAAGTCTTTGTGGAAATAAAATATTGTAGTTTCTGAGTGATTAATCTAATTTGTTATAATAAATAAATTTATTAAACACACACATAACTATTGGTAATATCATCATGAATTATTCGTTACCACTCACTCAACTGTTGAAAAACTTAAATCACGTAAAAAAAATATATGAAAATAAATAAAAAAATGATTCGTTCAACAATCTTTTGAAAAAACTCAATATTTGAATCATCTTTAAATTTTGAAATATAAAATTTGAACGTAATGAGGAAGTGATTTTTTTTAAGTATCCTGCATTCACGAGTCGAGTGACAACCCCTTCAGCACGCACCCGAGTTGAAATCGCGCATCGGCCGCCCTCGGGGGGTTAAGTCAATGGCACTCGACCGCTATGACAGAGCGACGTTTCGAGGGGGCTTTGTCACGTGAAATCCCACACAAGGGACGCCACTCAAAGTTCACATTCATTCTAACAAGAGAGTCGACCCACAAACGTAAACGCAAAACGTACAGAATTATAATTATGCGTGGCATGAAATAAATCAGTCTAAAATGAAAATATTGGCTGTGGATCGTCCTAACGCGTCACAACAAACTTTACGAACAGCCGGATGTGAGGAATGTATTTGGGCGCGCTGATCACGAACGCTGTGAAAGTGGGCAGGAAATTCAAAGACGCATACAACTACCAAATGGAGAGAACATGAAAAGACAGTGACATGAAGCTAGCAATTAAAGTGGTGTCGGTTCAGACTATTGTGTTTCCAATGTGTACAACGGAGACCTGGATAATCCGCAATAGCGACAGCATATAATAGATGCTATTGAAATGGATTGACGAAGAAGAATTGTTATGTACCAGCATGGAAGATTTTGAATATGAAGACTTGGCGGTTTGAAGTAATTATGTTTATTGAATTTTAAATGTGCAAATAACCTATTCACGGAGATGCATTGCAACGAGCAGACATTTAGTTCTTCCTTGTTGTAACTGTTGGGATAAGATCCCGTGGACTGCAACGATTAAAATGATTAGTTGACTGGCCTACCTTGCTCTAAAGTCCTGGTTTAGACGTCGTTTTCACCTCCATTTGACTAGCACGTGAAGAATCGAGATGTCACTGCACTTCCGGAGCAGTTTAAAACACCGCCTCTTCGTGGTCCTAGCATTACGCACGGCGCTGCTTTCGGACGGTAAAAAAAGTACACAAATCTTGACAGTTCGGTGTCAGAAGGTAATTTGTCTCCCCGTCGGCGAAATCCCTAAGTAATTAGTAGGCCAGAGCGGGACAGTTATATATTAAAGTTTATATTGGAAGGACTAAATGCACGGGGAGTAGGTACTCGACTTACATCAACAGTAACAGTAAATATGGTAATGTATGAGAATTCCCACGCAATGAATTTGAGTGGCAAATGTTAAGTGAGGTTTTAATCCAAGCCCGTTTACAAAGGATAGCAAAGTACATTAGTGGTCAGCTATGTGGTCCTGATGCATGTCCGTTTATAAAGAATAACAATAAATAATAGTGGTTAATATATTAACACTGTTTATTACTCGGTTTAGCGATGTGCCTTTTTGAGATGAGTGCCCTAGATAACAACACAAGATAAAATTCGGAGAAGGAAGGCTCTCGCATAATAAAGTTAAATGATTGACTCGTGGGAAGGTGATGCTGGGGACACTTAACAGGATGTTAAGTATAGCATGAATAGTACGACGCATGAATTTGTTAATCTTGCAATAAATCACAGCAAGCCTTTGCTACTACCCGAGAACCAAAGATTCTTCGAATTATTTAACAAAATTTTGCGTCAAAGTGACAGTCTAGTGAATGAGATTATCTTGGGCATAACTTTGGGCCGAAGAAGACCTGAATGAGTACCACAACAGTGAACCGGGACTTGTGGAAGTGCATTACGGATCTAATTGAGGCCAATATGTGGAAATACTGACATGAAGGAGGAAAGAAGAAGAATAATTCGAAGAGCGTAATTTATTTATTTATATATTCGACAATTTAAAACAACAATAGGGTTATGCCCAAATAAGAAAGATCTTGAATTATGGGGGTGGCTACCAACATTTATATAATACAAGATCAAGATCTACAGACGTAAGAAATTGTTTACAACTAATAAAAAAATATATATAATATATACTATAACATTAAATTTGGTATCTACCGCGCCACTAGATTTTGAAGGGATTAACATTCTCAAGTTGTCAACACAGCTCAAGCGCGATCGCGGTAGCGGCCAACGGCGGTATCGTCTGACAGCTGTCGTTTGCAACGGATTGAACAAATCCGATTGTTTTAAATAAGCAAGATGTAACATTTATACAATCCTTTCCCTCCATGGAGTCTTTCCTCCTTGCAGTCTTTCTCCATGCAGTTTTTTTAATATCGAAATAGTTTATTTCTACATTAAATTATTTCTCTACGTAAATTTTTACATACAACTTTCTTGATCTTCCTTTTACTGCTCTCAAATGCTAACTACTCGAAAGGATTGTTCATCTGTGATTCACATTGCCCTATGACTTTCAATCTAAAATCTTATAAAATGGAAGGGTTGTTGCCTTTTTTGTCACGACTCATGTCGTGGACATGACAATCAAGAAATCCTGCCACAACACACTGGATGCAACGGGAAGGATTTCTTCCGTATAGAGGATGAGGGCAACGTGTTACTCTGACGTGGACCACTAGACAGAGTGAATTTCTCCAACCGTAGGCGATGTGAGTGACTCAAGGAAAACCAAATGTCAGAATCCAGTTTGTCTGATGTACGGCACCAGGAGTGAGAAGTCTTCAACGTGTACCTTGGACTGACCGAATGTACGGGAAAAGTGAATTTTGACATGAATGGACAATTATCGCAAACACAATGGTTGTAAAAATTCATTTATTTGCGTGCATGGAATTTCAAACTTAATTGTCTTTTTGGAGCATTTCTGGAGCTTTTTGGAGCATTTCTCTATTTAATGGAGCTCATGGTTTTCCAGCTAGTATTAACCATTCTATTTGCCATGTTATGTTTTATACTTGACCTGACAATCTGTCAGGTAACAATGTTATTCCCTTGGCTTTGGAAAAATTTAATTGTAAACTTTGGATTTTATGTGGCAAAATTTGCCGAGACCAACTCTTATTTAAATTGAAAATTATGCAGTAATGTTGATGGTGTTTATTCCATTTACCTTTTATTTGCTTAGTTTCTTTATCTTTTTATTTCCCCTGAGCACGATAGCTAGAGTGACAGGCAAGACAGTATGGTCAATTCTGTAACCAAAGACTTGTACCCAATCATGTGAACCTCTGAGCAAGTCGGTGGTGTGAAAGCATGGCGTCCTATCCTGACGATTATCAGTCACGCATAGGCGAACATGTCACAATACATTATATACATAATATCTATAATAATACAATGTAAAAATTAACAAAATATAAAAAATGTTAAGAAATTGATCCGATTAGAACTTTGAAAAGACGTCAAATATAATACATAATTATTTAATAATTTTGAAGACTTTAAACTATTTTAGAACCTCTTTTTTGTAAACATTTATATTAGCTGCTAATTTAATTGATTTTGGCAGTCGGTTATACTCCATACTATTTCTAATTTGGACATTTTGGCACGTATACACGGTTGAGAGTTGTCTCAGAGACTCGTCGAGTTGAGCGTGAAGTGGGCTGTGAGTAGAATGACGGCTCGCTCTGCACTAACTGTGGACATTTTTAAGTACCGAGCGAATCAAGGCGTACACTCGCCGTAAGAATCATTTACGGTTACCGTATTTGAAAATGTGCCATCATTACCATAATTGTTTGCCAAAATTTCCATAAGTTAATTTATTTTCTATCAGTCAGTTATCTCCAAAGGTTGCAAAGAGTTTGCAATCCCGTTATTACGATACAATCGCAGGTGATAATTTTAAGAATATATTTTGTTTGCGTTAATTGGTTATGTCAGAATGTACAGTGGCAGTCCATTTGTTTGATAATAAATTATATTTTCTACATAGAAAAATAAGTTTACAGAAATACCAGCACACACGTGTTGATGGCTACCCCTGATCAACCCTTACCTCGTCGCCATAGGGTGTAATTAATACATCCACAAGTTGGTGCACACGATGATTCGAGGGTTGCTTAATTTTTAATCAAATGTACTCGAAACAGTTAGTGAACTTGTTAAATAAATTACTAAACTTTTTGATACCAGTAAACGTAAAATTAACTATCACAGAATACTTTACAGCCAAATTACCAAACAAACATTTAGAAAATTTTGTACACGAATTTTAGATAATTTTTGAAGCAGGCAGTCTTGGTAGACACCTTGTTCATTTGTTTATATATAACGATGCTAAATTATTTACACCAATTTCTATCGAATGTAGTTAATTTTTTCAATTGTTTAATTTTACTTATAATTACTGATTTAACCTTTTAAATACCATAAGCGTATTAACACGCCAAACTTTGTATGTCACGCCAAGCTATAAGCGTGTTAACACGCACTTTTAGATCTTGCAAACTTGCACGGATTAAATTCAAATTTTTAAATAATTTTTCAGGTCGTAGCTTTAAATAGATAAGTCAAGACCATTACGTGTTGTATTCCATTTCAATAAGAGTTGGCAGTTAAAAGGTTAATTCACTTGTTGATTGATAACAAATTGAAATAAAAATTCGGAAGAAACTACGTGAAAATGTCGACAAATGATAGGTGTTAACCGGTTGCATACAGGATTTTCGTAGTGAGTCAAGAAACGACAGTGTAGTCTATACTGATATCAATCTACAATATTAAACAAATGTGTATTTATCATATTCTAAAAATCCTCATGTCGCAAAGCAACATAAAATAACTTGTTTTTCTGCAGACAATTCTATCACGTGAAAGTGTACGGTTATCGCGACAAACTAAATAAATTAGTAAAAAGTAAAAAATAGTAATTTCCGTCATTATTTACAAACTATATTATGTAATCATATACTTGTGTATTTTCGCACACTAATTAGATAAATTATTATAACAGCTTACCTGTGAAAGAAACTGAAATCATCAATGATTGTTCGGGTTGACCACGATGGGACGAGAGACGAGGATGACGAGACCGGCGCGGGTGTCCCCGCGAACCCTCGCCAGCACGCTCCGCGGCCCGGGTGATGCGGAATTGGGTTGGCAAGTCAACGACCCTCGATCCTTATTTAATGGCGGCTGAGGGTCGGTACAAGGGGAGAATTCTCCAACAGGGATGAAAAATCATCGGAAAGGGAGCGGAGACACGGATAGATGAAAGCTCACTTTGATGGTGAGTAGTAAAGGATGTTTTTTTTTAGAGATATAGAACTTTAAAATGAAACACATAAAAATCGTATTGGCTTTATTGGAAAGATAATTTTATACCATTAGTGTTTAAATATGATTTCGCGCATATGGTCGGCTCGAATAAAGCGCAATCTGGAAGCTCCATCAATACATTGATTGTAGCGCGCGTTGTGTGGCATGTTGCGCCATCTTGTTCAAACCGCAGCTTTTTCATATTAATGCCATTCAATTGGAGAATTGGGGAAAAGTCAGTAAACATGGATCTATTGCTGCGAACGATTGCGAATCGACTCATTCAGGTCCTCCTCAATACTACGCTCCACTGCAGCAACAGCTTCTTCAGTGCGCAGTATGAAAACGATCCATGGTTATTTGGATTACTTGCTTGGTGGACGATTATGTCGACCGTAAAATGGACGTAGCGCACGGTAAGTTTCGCGAACTGAATCACGATTATAAATAAATTTGAACAGTTTGCAAGCGTTGTTCTGGCCTAAGTCTATTCGTGATGAAATGACAAACTAAACTGAGCTCAAATCAGCTGTCAAATAAGAAAAACATTCTTTATAACATCAGAAGTTGATCCATTATGACCAAGTCGTTGTTCCTAAGAACATACTTACTTACTTACTATCATGTCGTTTCCAGCGGGGGTAGGCAGAGAGGATAGACAGTTCCCGCCTCATCCACATTCATACATCTTCTCATACAAGCTCGCCGATCGTTGAGGCTTCTAACATAAACATCCTCCATTATCTGGTTCACCTGGTCGTGCCAAGTATTCCGAGGACGTCTTTTATTTCTGGTACCATCAACACTTGCGTCATATATATTTCTTACCATTCTCTCCTCATTCATCCGTTCTATATGACCAAATCACCTAAGTGATATTTTCTTAATCTTACTCACCATACTAACATCAGCTTTACATTATTTCCTAATTTCTTCATTCTTTACTCTGTCATAAATATGTTTGCCAAATATACGCCTAGGTGATCTCATTTCCATACATCAGTGTTGGTAACAAGACTCCATTGTAAACCGCTAGTTTTACCTCGGTTGACAAATTCCAGTTGGATATAATTCCATTCAAAGCACCATTCACTTTATTCCCTGCAGTCACCCTCTTTTCGATATCATTCTCAGCCTTTCCGTTTCTATCGAACATACTTCCCAAATACACAAAAACCCATCTACTTGTTCCAAACATTCATTACCTCCAAGTATTAAGCACGGTGTATTGCTTTCCTCCTTCTCGAATACCATCACTTTCGACTTATCAATATTCATCATGAGGTCGCTTTCCTTGCATACATCGTATATTGCACTCCCTAGACTAGTAGTTCTCGTTCATTATTCGCCACTAGTACTGCATCATAGGACGTATAATATAATATAATCTTTCGAAGGTATATAAAGAATGTATCAACAAAATAGATGGAATAATGAGGTTTTTAATAAAAACAATTCATTGTTCTCAGTTTGGTTTTACAAGGACAAGAATCAGTGTACAGTGTGCTATAGCAAAAGAGTATTTAGGGTTTGTTCTATATTTACTCAATAAAAAGTATAATAAATATCCGATTGCTACAAGTGTAGTGGATCTCTGCTGCCTGGATGAGGTACGGTGAAGAAATAGCGCGCCGAACGGAAACAGCCGAAGGAACGCCCGGCTGGTCAATTATAGGGGCAACCTCAAGCTTTTACCCTGCTGTACTGACCTGGAGACCGAGTATCTCTATATATCTTATGTATAAACTTGATATAAATAAATTAGGGTCGTACAAACTATTAAATTCTTATCGTTACTAAATGGTTATTTCTTGAATTATTAAATTGAAAATAAACTAAATTAATCAATCAAAGAGTCGAAAGCGCGATTCTTGAATTTACTTTTCCCGAGTCGATTAACATACGTGTACAAATTCACTAAAACTAGGTCTAATTCATCTGTGATGCAGATGTTACGCGGAAGGGTAATGAAGGAGAATCGCCGCAGACCCCGTGCGCCACGATATATCCCCTACATGCGGCGGAGGGAGATTAGGACATGCCAATTACCCGCCCTGCAGGAATCCGCCCTTCGTTCCCCAGAGGTACGTCTCTAGGAGTTCGGGGTCTACCATTGTAGCGGCACGGATTGTTGGTCATGAAGACTGGCTGAGCGGCATATTCTCCAAACTGAAGGACACTCGACAGAAAAAATGATACGATATAAGGGAAAATATTTAATATACAGGATGGCCCGAAAAAAGTGATAACATTTCGTAAAATAAGATATAATTACATCAAAATTAGTTTAACTATATAAACAAATTTTCGAACCTACAGGATGGCCGAAAAAAGTGAGAACATTTCGTAAAATGTTATATAAATACATCAAAATTAGTTAAACTATATCAAAAATAGCTTAAATAGTTTACTAATTTACTTACTTTACCCATTTACCTATATTACGTTTTATTTTGACAATTTCCGGTCGCCATCTTCGATTATTAATTTTCTCATTATTTACATTTGGTTTTTTCAAATTGTTGCCCATAATGACAAAAATCACTGCAGAAGACCGTATTCTGATCAAAAATTTATGAATTGGAAAACATCGGGGTGCTAGGAAAATGATCAAACGGTTTCAAAACAAAGCCTGGAGTATAGCTAGACATCACAGCATTACTGGACATTACAGCAGGACGTAGCTCCATCTCACACAGTCGAAAATACAATCAACTTTCTTCATCGCGAGAATGTTCATTTCTTCGAGCCAGGCATGTGGCCACCGAACAGCCCAGATCTAAACCCACTAGATTATGCAATAATATGATTTTGATGATTTCTGATTAGCTAAATATTGTACAAAAAAAAATGACATTAAGAATTATAATTAATTTCATTATGTTTTGAAATAATTTATGTATTAAGAGATGTTCTCATTTTTTTGGGCTACCGGTATACTCATATACTTACTTACTTATCATCACGCCGTTTCCCCGTGGGGGTAGGTAGAGAGGATAGAGCGCCACACTCTTCTGTTCTGACACACAATTCTCGCCTTATCCACATTCATACATCTTCTCATACGAGCTCGCCGATTGTTGAGGCTTCTAACAGAACAATCCTCCATTATCTGGTTTACCTGGTCGTGCCAAGTCTTCCGCGGACGTCCTCTATTTCTACTCATATATATATTTTTAAATAAACTACTAGATTACCCGCTGCAACCGGATGGTTGCAAACCTGTCCTAATCCTGAAGCACCAACTACGGTGGACAGGTCATTGCGTATGAATGACACATGGCTTCCCAGACAAGCTCTGTTTTTCACTGGCTAAAAAAGATGGGGTGAGCCGAGGTAAAGATTTAAAGAAACCCTGACTATGAATCTGAGAATTGGAAAATCGCAACCCATGATCGAGATCTGACCCTCAAAACCCTCCTCCCAGCGTTGCATGTGGGCAACATGTAGTCGGAATGTATGGCTACTCACCAGGGGCTTGCAGTAGGTATAGATTTAGATTATGCTGGTACCAATGATATTATACAATCAGATATAATATATGTAATACAATATACGTACTTTCGTTTAACCAACGCCTTTAGACAAAATGCATCCGTCGTTTATACGACCCTACCATGTATTTATTTGTAAATTTAGATTACTATTAAGTGTTTTTAAAGTTTAAATTTTAACGTAAAATAATACCTTTTTACCCATGTGTGATGTAAAAATGTGTGGACGTTTTTAAGATCACTTTTTATAACCGAACATGATTCTTTTATTCTTTGAAAATTCTTCAAGTAATACATAAATGAAATAATTATTTTTATTAAAGGTTAACGTAGAAAATAGTTCTGCCAATTGCTTTTTGTTTTTCCCAAATCAAAAACAAATTCATGCACAAAATGCACCTCGAACGCAAAGAACATCCGTGAATTCAACACGTTAAAAACAGTAAGATAGTAAAATTCGCGAATTAGTAAAAGAGGAAGTAGACACTTCAATGATTTGCATGCAGTTGTAAGCCTTTCTAATGTTATTATTCTGTTAAAAAACAGCATAGGAAACGAATCCATAAAAAACGGATAAACCGAAAAAATAAATTCAATTCAGCAAATAGCCAATTATATGACTTGAGTAATTCACTAGCTTAACGATAGAACAGAATAATGTGAATAGCTCAATGCGGCGAATGGATAAAAGCGCCATGACTACAGCGGTGAGTTGTCGTGGTAGTTTTTAGAACTAAACAATTAAAATCTCTACTGGTACATAGATGGCGTTAATTGTAAAAAAAATGTTTCTGTTTAATCCAATTTTTAGTAATGCATTGGTTTTTTTGTTTGTATGCACTGCACGCTCCTGCTACTCAGCCACACTCAGACTCATAATCGATAAATCATGACAGACGTCATACCTTGTACCGACGGACCGCCGAAGAAAGGTATGATTTAATGTGCAGTCATTTCTTGATTGAGTCGGTTGTTATATCCAAATGTTATTAAAATTAAATCCTTGATAAGAAAATGAGAGGTAAAATCAACTTACATAAATAATCAAAAACTCACCCCTTGTCCCAATATTGTAACCAAATGTAAAATCGTCTTACCTGTGAAAAGAAAAAATATACACATTAGATAGACGTACTTGTGCGAAGATGAATGAATGTGATTACATGGTATGTTAAATGGAATGCGCGTGTGAATGGAGTACACTAAGCAGTACAGCGTGTAACCAAAGAATGAAAGATGACTACGTCAGAAGCCTGGACGCGTGCCCGGAGCTGAAAACTTGAAGAAATCAGTCACATTAGTTTGAATGATAATGGCGTCTGTCGGGCCAGTCGAGGTGGAAGCGTTTGACTGATGACGACCCGACTACATAAAGGTTTCAAGAATTATGTCCACTCGAAATAAAAGTATGTACTCAAATGTCAAATTATGAAACGATACTCGTGTTTCAACAAAATGCGCTGATGATACAACTGTTTTGGTCCGATACCACTCATTTGTAATAATTGAAGAGCGCTGCATTTGGGAAGCACGTTCTCTAGGGGTGGTAAGGTTAAAAAGATCAAAGCACGGTCTGTTAAGGATAATCGAGTGGACTGCATTAAATAATTGTTGGAGGAAGAGGCAGAATGATACAGTATTAAGAAATCACTCACTCACTCATTCGAAACGAAAATATTCATGAAGGAATGACGTTATAATTCGTTATCAGCGCCATCTAGTTGATCCGAAACGCTGAGAATTTGACCCGAAAAATAAGCTCATATTTTTTTAAGCCTTTTCATTCTTTTTAAATTAGATTTGCATTTATTATTTATGCTAGAATATGTTTTTAAATTTATTTCGTGTATAGTGATATCGTGCGGCGCGTGCGCATTAGTAATGAAATTGTGATCACAGTCAGCTTTCAATCACTGATATTATCGAGTACTAATCACAATCACACCAGTGTGTCAAGAGTAGCTTTTTTCTCATCACTAAATGGAGTTCTGGTACCAGTAGCGTTTTTGATGTGGTCGGTTCACCTATGCAGTCACCACCAGCTTCTCCGATGTATCAGAAAAATGGAAAGATGAGTCTCAGATAGATCGTGGACCATTTATCTTGAATGCTATGTTGTTCCAAAAATCTAAGTATTTGCCTTCAGTACTACATTTCTAAGTCACCAAGTTCCTTTCTGTCACTTGTTAACATAAGTTTAGTTAACTTTGGAAATGTTGACGGAAAATCTCAAAAAAAAAAATTGAGAAGTTCATGATAATGTGGACAGTTGAGAGAAAGCGAGAAAACTGGCGGTCTTTATTATTTATTTATTTATTATTATTATACAGGCCCTATTCAGGCATTAACACAATTTGTAAAATAACAGAAAATTTCACCAGAAGTGCAATACACAAAGAAAAAAATTACAGTGTCAGCAAGTTTAACATAATCAAAATTAAAAATATACGTAAAAAGTATACGTCATCATTGAGTTGAGACATAAAAAAATTGTAATAATGTTGTCTTATAAAGAGTTAAATTTACAGAAAAAATGTCGACTACCTCCGCATATTCATTCGCTAAAGAATGCAATCTGGGAACTGCGGAGTTAGCTAATGCATGTGTTCTGACATTACCACTGTAATAGAACAATTAATTGTGTCTCGATAATCTCAATGGCGTGTGAAAGATAAGCAGACCGACAATTGAAGATCCTGGATTAAATAAGTAGTTAACAGGATCCATTTTAAACTGCATATAAACATATTGTGCACCAACTATATGACGGCTAGTATTGAACACACGATGAAGAAGAGAGAGTCATGAAAAAATAACAAGAAGGGTTTTACACTTTGGTCTTGGGTTCTCCCAAGGTCCTCCCCGGGACAACGCTCGCTTTGGAAATCTCTACGGCCCCCACAAGTTAGTTGAAATCAAAGGTTCGGTTGTATTACTAGCAAGATAATGGATTAATGCTGACAAATAAACGAGTCCCACAGTTTGAGTGCGCCGAGCGGGTGGAAGGTGAGGGCACTCACAGCGAGAGCACGTCTCGCCTTGTGACAAATGAAGAGATGCTGGGATCTGAACTACAATGCCGCGCTCGGAAGAGTTCTGAATGTAAATTCTACGTTTACCCGCGACTTTGAACAATCACACGCCAGATGAAGCGAGGAACGGAAGTGAATTTCACCAATTCTAAAAGACGTCGGTTACTAAGTTTGGTATAGAATCAAAATATATGCTTTATTTTCATGTATGAAAGTACTGCATTAATTAGTAGTAACCACGAGTATGGTGTATTTGTTTGGTAACTTTTTCGTCACACTTTTTTCCTGAGATTGATTTTTTTAATTTTTTTTATTTTTATTTCATCTCTCAATATATCTCAATATATATATTTAATCTCAATAGTACCTTCGAAAGTGAGTTACAAATTTTTGGGGACAATACATACATACATTCAAAATGAAACGTACTACGCATTTACTTCTAATGCTTGCAAATCTGAAATAATCCTTATATTTTGTAAGTTTATCATTTTATTTTAGTTGACTAACTAACTAACCAACTTACCATCACGGTGTTTTCTCGCGGAGGTAGGCAGAAAGGATAGAGTGGCACACTATTCTGTCCTAACACACAGTTCTCGCCTCATCCACATTCATACGTCTTCTCATACGAGCTCGCCGATTATTGAGGCTTCTAACAGAACCATCCTCCATTAACTGGTTTACCTGATCGTGCCAAGTCTTCCGCGGACGTCTTCTATTTCTGGTGTCATCAACACTTGCGTCATATATTTTTCTTACCATTCTCTCATTCATCCGTTCCATATTACCAAACCACCTAAGTGATCCTTTCTTAATCTTACTCACTATACTAACATCAGCTTTACATTCTTTCCTTGTTTCTTCATCCTTTACTCTATCATAAACAGATCTGACACATACACCTAAGCGATCTCATTTCTACTGTATTCAGTCTACTTTTGTTCCTCTTTTTCCAGCTCCAGGAATCACTTCCATGCATCAGTGTCGGTACCAGGACTCCGTTGTGTACCGCTAGTTTTGCCTTGATTGACAAGTTCTTATTAGTCATTCACTTTGTTTCTTGCAGTCACCCTCCTATCGATATCTTTCTTAGCCTTTCCGTTTCTATCAAACGCGCTTTAAAAATACACAAACTGATCTACTTGTTCCAAACATTCATTACCTACAACTATTTTGCGCGTTGTCATGCTTTCTTCCTTCTCGAATACCATCACTTTCAACTTGTTGACATTCACTTGAAGGTCACTTTTCTTGCATACATCGTACACTCTATTCACTAGACTCTGTAATGCTTGTTCATTATTCGCCATTACAATAAACAGCATGCAATCAAATCGTCTATTTTCGCTCCCACATTCATACATTCCAGTTCTTTCACACAAATATCCATATATAAGTTGAATACCCATGGAGATATTACACGACACCCTTTGTAATGTCAAACCATGGTGTGAATGATTCATTGATACTTACACACGCAGAACTTTCTTCATATAGGATGCGATTGCGTGTATAAGTTTACTATACAACCTGTACTCAAAGAGTACCTTCCATAACCTTTATCTTATAACTCTATCATACACCTTATGCAGATCTACAAATTTTAGTTAAACATTACAATAAATTATTTATGCTACACACCAGAATGTTCTCTAATACAGAGTAATACGTCATAAAATTGAATTGTATACAGGCTGCGATTGTTAATCCTGAATCTGTAAAAAAAAAACGTATATCCCTGATCGACGGTACGACGGTCGAACGTTGGAGAGCCTTCCTAAGTTGAACATGTCACGCTCCGCCGAACAAAGGCTGCGACACACACACACGGGGATCGTGATCTCAATGGACAAAACCGGAGCTGTAACAGTTTGAATAATGAGATACACACGGAATACGGCGTCGTACTAACGTTGCATAAGCGCACAGAGTTCCCGCTAAATTCAACAATAATATTGTGAAATATTATCCTGATACACATGTATTTACATAGATGTAGGATGAACGGCGTAAGAGAGCTCATCCAGCGATAAAAAGACAATTCTAAATTGTAGATCTAAGATATAGGAATATACGTTTCATCGCTGCTTCTAAGGTTTCGAGCTACAGCCAAGTTCGAGACTGTATCTTTATAAGTACTGACCTGGTCGGGTCCGGTCTACTAGTTTTACCAGGACTCCCTTCTAGACTAATTAACCTTCTTGGAAGGTAAGGACTGTCGGGATTGCCTCCAAGACAAATAAGCCTACAGAAAGATCTTCGGATATGGCTTAAACAAGGTGTAACAGATCTAGTCCACAATATTTTTTGGGTGGATACCTGACTCAATTACGAGTCGAAAATGTTGTAGGAATATAACGGTACGGTATATAATACATGTCGCATCAATATTCTTACTATTTTAAAACTAAGCTAAACGCTTGTGCTATAAAAATATTAATAACTTGATGGCTTTCTGGAGGCTCGAACCCCAGACCACTAGATCACTAGGCGAGCATCTTAACCACTAGACCACACGCACGTGATGATTTTGCTGATGAAATGGACTGATTCAGCGGGTTTTAGGATGGCCCGTCAGCCTTTTGATAACTTATGCCTGCCCATTCCCATTTCATTTTCATGACGTATTTTATGTATCTTAGTATGACGCCCAACATACCTCTTTACGTACTACAATATAAAAGCGGTACATATTGAAACACATTCAGAAATATGACGTCACGTCACGCGTGTTCGAAAGCGCACCCCGTGAAACTCGAGGGTTGAAGATGACGACCCAAGTAGCTCCCGCAATCTTTGACAGATTGTCATAAAAAAATAAGGGAAAAATAAAACAGAGAACAGCGACAGCGTCCCAGCACCTACCCTCTCATTTGTTCATCTCAAACTGCTTGTTATCCCCGTTTCCCTAAACTTTCCTCCCCCTCCAGGCTGGCGGTCTACCCCTGCTGCCGCAGATTTATGCTACCCAACATTTTACTTTATCTTGCATACATTTTGGAGGTAAATGTTTAGGGAATTCATCATCAAACAGACAAAGCGCTAAAAGTTTTCTTTTCTTATTTGTAAATCGTTATCAGGAGCGTTGGTTGACATTTCTTACACATAACATATTCGAACATGTTGGCCCAATATTTTCATTGTGCAGAACACAATGGTGACGGGTCCACGATTTGGCTAAAATGAATTATGGAAGTATTTTTAATTAAGAAAAAAAGCATTTTTGTTCTGAAGTTGCATTTTAAGAACATTGTGGTATTTAATACAAATTAAATTAATCAACTAGAAAGATATACAGAAAAAATTTATCACCAAATCATTCGAACCTGGACCTCTTCCTATCTGGGGAAGCGCATTCTCTATTTTCGCTATATCGATTTCGACAAATTTTTAAACTTACATTCTGCAATATACAATATGCAAATCTACGAATCCCTGTAGCAGCTAAATATTTTTTCGATAAATTTTTATTTTCTGTATATCTTTCTAGTTGACTCATTTAATTTGTATCTAAAAGCATTTTTGAATTATTTTTACAAATTTTACCGCACAAGTTTAGTTCTTTTTAATAAAAAATAAAGTACAATTAAAAAAAGAACAAAATACAAATAGATAGAAAAGTGGAGTGTCTGTATATAAAATGTCGTTTTTATACACAGTTCTCGCAACTTATTATCTAAAAAAAATTTAATTTTTGACATGTCACCAAGACATGTTTGTATGTCGGTCATATTTTTAATAACACACGCTGGACGCAAGTAAAATATTTTGAAAAAAATAATTCTAAAACTATCTGGAACTTTTGCTGCTAAATAAAATACGACATGAAAAAGTATTGCTCATTGGAAGAAAATTTTTTTTAAAAATAATACTGTTCCAACGTGTGATGAGATCAGATCCTGAATCTCGTAACGCAGACAAATCGAAATCCTGGAAGAGGGAGAACGTCGTGACTGAAGAACCTGAGGCGATGGTTTGGACAGTCTACTGTAGAACTTTCCAGGCCGCAATAAAAATGATGAATGATAACATGATAGATGCAATTTATACAAGTCAAATTCATACCTACATATTATTAATGTATTCGTTTCTATTTTTATTTTGAGTAACATGTCAGGAAAATAGGTAACTGTTGGGACAAAAATCTTCCCTTAAAACAAACAATGTTTATATTAACCAATAACAAAGAATTATAGATTATAAGAAGGCCGAAGCAGTAGCTAGCAGATCACTGTGTTGTTGGGAAGTTCTTCTTAAATATATCATTAATTTCTCTTGCATAGTGTTCTTCGCCTTTAAATTCGACACTACGCTGGTATAAGAAATATAATTAGCCAATGTCCATTGAACGGATAAGGCAGGACGATCTACCTACCTGCTTGCCATGTCCTCAATATTTTGTAAAATTCTATTCCAAAGGTTATACGGGTGTCTCATAGCTAGAAGCAAAAACTTCGGGGGAGTCTTCTTCATTTATTTTATTTACACTTTGGTAAAATATTTACAGTAAACGAGTTATGCGACTTCAAAAATAGATGTTTACACAAAAATCCCACGTAAATATTGTTTACACAAAGTTACGCACAATCTGTGCGTGTAAATAATTATAAAAAAGTAATTTATTTAAATAAAACCATAAATAAAAATATAAATTTATATGGAATTAATAATTCTATATTTTAAGTTAATTATATTAAAATGCAAATATGATTAAAATTAAAAACTGAACTAAAATGTAAAATTATAAATTAAAAATATCTGTGGAACGAAAAATATTTTAATGAATAAAAAATATTATAATTTAAATAGGTCCATTTACTAGAATGCGATATTGTATTTTATATTAAAATTAAATAAATGTTCATATAACAAATAATGGGGGGTTAAAAATATTAGCAAATTTTTACTTATTACGTCATACATAAAAATCTCCTCGACACTTAAGGAATTAATTTTTCAGATGCTGTGTCATTGAATCGAAGGATAAAGATTTTTACTTTGAAAATGTATTTACTTCGGAAAAAAGTTTGTTTTCACACATCTGTGTAATTCAATTTCCGGTATTAAAATTTATAATTAAGTGAATATTATTTTAATTTCAACAACTACATAGGTACTTTTTTTTTTTCAAAAAAACGAAAAGACTCACTTTTAATTAAATTAAAAAAAAACTACCGTGTTGTCGATATCAGCATGTGGTAAAGGTTTCCTGTACCTGGAAGATGTCAGAGGGTCAGTATATATTGAGGTCATCGAACTCTCATATACAGAATGTTTTGACATACTTTAACTTTTTGAATACGAATTTTGAAAAATAAAAATGAAATAATTCGCCAGGCAGGGGGAAAATCGACAAATTATAAAGAATATTTTTCGTTCTAAATTACTTGATTTACCTATACTTGAAGTTTGGACAACTAGCTACGAGACACTCTATATTAACTACTCTGTGTAAATTTGAAAATATGATTTTTTTCAATCGAGTGTATGACGTACGCGTTTGTAAACGTGTACTTTGTACGAACCGCTTTTATTAATTTAATATCGATCGGTTTTCATACTGTTGTTCAATACGGGACGCACACTAACTTATCCATAAAATAAAATAGGCAAAGAAATCCATTGTCGAGGGGGGCTGTTGTGGTGGGGTGGGGGAGGAGATAACTATACCTGAGTTCTGAGTTAAGTAACGAACGGTGTAAGGTTGATCCTTTCAATTTGCTGACCAAAACTTTTCTTTTAACGGGTACTCGTAATTTTCTGTTACGATTTACAATCCTTGTACTCGTCATCAAACTGGTATAAATCACGCATACGCAGTCCCCGCAGAAACAAGTGTCCGCCAAATGTAATCTGTGTTACTTGACTACGTATCCTCGGCAGTCAGGACGCTCCAATAACTCATGCTTAAATGTTATTAAACAAATATCAGATATCTCTTAGAGACAAAGCAATTAAAAAATATATATATATATATATATATATATGTATTTATTTTTCAGGCATATTCTGTGTTAAAACCATGTTACAGGAAAAGAATATTGCTTTAAAAATTAAAAAAAAAAATTAGATTAACATTATGACATATATGGTGTTTCAGGGAAATGAATTTAGTCCACAGATGGCGATAGCGTAGTGGTACTCGAAGCGAGTACACACATTAACATACATACAACTTTCAATAAATTTGATAGATATGGAGATTGACGGGTGAGAATGGTGAACGTTATATTTATATAAAGTGATCACTTAAGCCAGCCGAAGACAGATCGTAAGTCTTTTAATTACCCATACTTCCATATATTATATATTAAATATAATAAAAAATACCTTCGTGTCTCTATGAGATATCTATTATCTGTTTAAAAACATAATTAATTAATTGGTTAATAAAATAAAATTAACATTCTAAAAAAAAACCACATAGATGGATGATTGAATGATGACACAAAGTATATAAACTAGTGATGGTAAACCATTACGTGACTATGATTGTGTCGGTGATTGGTAACTAAGATTTAACGATGATTGGTAACTAAGATTTAAGTGTTGAAGGTTTACCAGTAATTGATCAAAGAATTACGTACATAAGTGATCAATCATCGTTACAATCGAACATAATCACAGTCACAATAACAGTTAAAATAACGGTTTAAATAACGATTTTCCCATCACTAATATAAACCTACCGGAACATTAACAGCTGGTAAAAATACACGTCCCAACACTCCCCTTCCAGTGTATGGACAACGGCAATATATTAAAGTTCAAAGTAAACCCTTTTATTTTACATATTTTTATATCGCATGGCGGAAACGTGCAAATATTTGTGGAGAAGAGGGTAGGTACTTGTAATCTAGTGAACGAAAAAGGGAAGAAAAGTGTGATTCCTCAGTCACCAACCGCAAAACCATAAAACCTACACAGCTAAATTTATGCATGTCAAAGAGAATTAAGAATCTCATCGTGGAACTTTAATACACAAGCTTGATAATGGTGAGGTAAAATACAATAATAATGAAAATATTTTCTGAGCTATTTTGCCGTGGGTACTCGACATTTCGGAACCCATTACTTGGTTAGAGTTAAATGTGTAAATTTTGGTGTTGTGATTATCGTCAAATACCGTATCTAAAGCAGGGTGATTGTTCGCGTTATTTCCTTCGATAGCCGTGGTTCCCGGGTTTCCAATTGAAAATATGGTCAGATATGAAATGTGAACACTACTACTAACCTATGATTGAGCGCACTGATGCTCTCGCGTCGTAGTTGATCCGATGTTGTTGTTTTTCTTCTTCTGGATCTCTTAACCGTACGGTGTACTGGATGCAATTGCCGTGTCGTTTTGCAAGCTCTCCAATCTCCGAAAAGGGCGGCAATATTCACATACATATGTGACCAATACAAGAACAAAACGGTCGTTGTTTTTGTTTAACCATATACCAATTTTTGAATTTTGCTGAAGGAATGCAAATGTCTTACTATAGTTGATTTCCTCATTGATTAACGTGGATCATGCCTTAACTCTTCGGACAAACACAAACTAAAAGAGTATCGAAAATGTTCATTTCTTTGTACTACCCAAACTCCATACAAATTTCTAAATTCAAGACGTATTCATTAATTGAACAATACTACTGCATTGAAATGTGTAAAAAATATCTTTGCAAAGCGTTCTTGTCTTGGAAATAAAAACGCTTATCGATACCTTAATCTGCAAGGCAGCTAACTCCATTTTTATAAAATGTTCAGGAGCAACAAAAAACTGTTTAATTTTGTAATTAAACAAATTACGAAAATAAAAAAACCACACTTTGGTATGTTGTTTATGCAGAAATAGGGTGGCTGAGAAATTTTATTGATATTTTGATTTATCGCGTACTTATAGGGGATATTTGGAGTTAGCTGAATTTCTTTATTAAAATTATACAATATTATCGAGAGTTAGCTGATTTTCTATGATAATGTAGTGCAACCATTACGTCGTCCTCTATTTCCGGTGCCATCAAATGCTTGTGTCAGGTAAACATTTAAGGTTTTTGTAAGAATCAATAAGGTTTTTCGACACGCAGTACATATTTTATATTTTAAAACACGTGATTTCACGTGTTTTAAAATTGATGGAAATTTTTGTTCATACCATAGAACAATAAAAGTGGAAAAAAATGGCATCAAAAACTGTTTTTCGACCATGGGTGGTATTGACGCAAGTCTAGTATCCAATTCCTGTGCATTTGTCCTAATTATAAACCTTAATACACCTGTCTCGCTCTGGCCAACCAGTGACTTAGAGATTTCGCCGACGGGGGGACAGATTGCCTTTTGACATCGAACTGTTAAGATATTGTGCCTTTTTTTGCGCCGTGCGTAAAGCACGGATCAAGAAGAAGCTGTGTTCTAAACAGTTCCGGAAGTGCAGTGATCTCTCGGTTCTTCACAACAAACGTGCTAGTCAACCGGATGTGAATAAGACGCCCAACGCAGGATTTTAGAGCAAGGTAGGCCAGATCCCTCTGCCATTATTTTTCTTCATAAATCCGATTCGGAATGTGTCAACTGATCAATTTTATAATCGATACAATCCACGGGATCTTATCCCGCCAGGTGGAGTTAGCTGCTTTGCACATTAAGGTATCGTTATGCATCAAGCCAATAGTTCCGTTTTCAGGTTACAAAAATGCTTTGGATTGAATGTCTACCTGACTTCCATTTACCTGTCCATTAAACAAGGTTCATATTTAAACAATGTCAAATTATTGCGATATAATGATTGTTCAGATGTGATTGACCTGCCATCGAGCCGCATGAATGTGGCGGCAGCAGACCGCGGCCTCGTCACAACGGTACCCTCGTCCTAATATGGAAGGCTGCGGCGCATCTGGATGCTGCACGGATGGACGCTAAAAACTGGTCAAGACGTGGTGAACCTGTCCACGGTGCCGGGGTCTTATGCAACCGTAGATAGCGGCATAAAGACCACCAAGTATTTTGGACGTATCTTTTTCAATCAATCGAAAATTAAAGTTTTGAGATTATTGTGGTGCTGCTGAATGCGAATGCTGCGATGCTACGATACGAAACTGCGTAGGAAGAAATTTTTGAACATATTTTAATACAAGTTAAATGTATTAATTAGAAAGATATACATATAAAATAAATTTTATCGAAAAATATTGTTGTCGCTACCAGGATTCGAATCTGGATCTCTTCCAATCCGTAGAATGTGCATTAACTGATTATGCTATAGCACCACACGTTACACTTTTCAAATTAATACATCTATGTTTTGAATAATTACAACTTCACAATAAGAATATGTTTTCCTTAATAATATTATAATGTTGCCTAATAAGAATACGGTACGATCACAGACCAGTAAATGAATAAACATGAAATAAAGTGTATATATAGTAGCGGGACGAGGGGCACTCTACACACATTCTTCGCGGAAACATAATTTTATGACACATTTATGCAACAGTAAAAGTCATATCTTTAAATAAATATCATATTTTTTTTAAAAGTCGCGGAGCTATTTGATTGCCTAAGTGGTACCAAAGTGACACCAAAATGAAAATATTGTAACAAAAAGTTAGCGTTAGTTCATGGTGGTCTGTGGATACGATAGAATTTACGCGATGTGTCTAGTTAGATGGCGGTTTCGCTGAGGGTTTTGACAGTAAAGTAAGGACTTTATTATTTGCTCTATCGTCTATGATTTATTAGTTTTCTGAATATACTCGTAAATAGAATGTTGGTATAGATATAAAATATTCATATCGAGAATCAACGAGATGACTAATAAGACTGGTGTGCATTCAGTACATATACATATATTTTTCTTTTAGTCGTACGTTATCCGTTTAACGGAAGACAGCTGTCGTCATTTTATTCACTGTGACCCGGAGAAGCTCTACCGTAGACTGACTTAGGTTCTTCAGACATGATGTTCTACTTCTTGCATTGTGAGGTGCAAAATCTCATATTTCTCTGGACGTCTCGTGAAACGTCCAAGATATTGAAGTTTTCTGATGTTTATTGTTTTGAAAATTTATTTTTCTTTACACATCCAAACCATAACACCATAACATATGTCCAAGAACACACAATAACTGGATTTTAACGTACAAAGGCGCTGTTATTAAACAAATAATAGATATCTCAAAGAGACGAAGCTATTTTTTTATTATATTTAATATAAAGATATGGAAGCATGGGTAATTACAGGGCTTACGACCTGTCTTCGGCTGACCTAAGTGATCACTTTATACAAATATAACGTTCACCATTCTCACTCATTAATCAATATTCATATCTATTAAATTTTTGGAAGTTGTATGTATGTTACAATGTGGAAACACTTCGAGTACAACTACACTATCGCCATCTATGGATTAAATTTGATATTTATTTCCTTGAAATAGCATATACGTCACAATGAGAATCTAATTATTTAAAGCAATATTGTTTATCTGTAAAATGTTTTTTTTTAACACGATATACTAGAATACGCCTAAAAATCAATTTTTATATATTTTCTTATTTTGACCAGTACATTATTAACAATATTTGAATATGTTCAAGAACACACAATTACTAGATTTTCACGTACAAAGGCGCTGTTATTAAATAAATAATAGATATCGCATAGAGACGAAAATTTGATGGAAAGAAATATAAAAACTTGAAATGTGCAAAAAGTCGTGGGATGTCACAAATCAGGAGCATTAAATTATTTCATAATTAATTGAACCGCAAGAACGATGTGAAGGGGTAACGAATAGATGGCGCTTTAGAGTAACTGAAGTGTTGGGCTTTAAATAGATTAAAGAAGAAGAAGAGGACGTTTACAAATACATTTATAATTAGTGGAGAAGGATTTTATAACAGGGCTTCGTGAGTTTATTTTTTACATTAATTAATTGTATTCACATTTCGGGCCCGAAAGGCAAATTGTATTAAATTATTTGAACAGAAAAGAAATCTAGCATCTGAATATAAATATAATAATACGAGCAAAGAAAATACATTTTGACAGACGTATTTCGGAAAATGTGTGATTACGTTCGTCAGTTCTGTGATATCACGAGACTGTCGCATTCCTGGAAGCCATCGCTGTCAGCGGTGACATCTGGTGACAGGAGCTATCGGAGCTGGAGCTGTCAGATCAAATATTCGGATCGTCAATAATAATGAATCGATAGGCGACGGCCGCCGGAGCATAACTTTACAAGTGAAATTACGAAAGAACTTATCTCACAACAAATTTCAATACACTTTATTCGTTATATATATATTGTAATTATGTTTGTATAAGTTCTTGTTAGTCTTGTGATTAAGACAGTCCAGCAGTTTGTGCCTTAATCCTAGAGACCATCAAGGTAGTCCTATTTTCATGACACAAGCGTTTAGCTTAGTTTGAAAATAGTAATACCATTGAAGTGTCACGTATGCCGTGTGTGCATCTCTATTTTTTAATTTGTATTTATGTTGTATGTTCTTATATTTTTATATTATTCTTTCATATATTTTGCATTGCAATATTTACTCTAATATATATATATATATATATTAATGGAAAAACTAAGGTAATTCCATTAATATGGGATCTAGAGAAATAAGTAAAAAGTACATTTTCACATAGTCTTGTGGCCAGAGCTGAAAAAGATACTTAGTTTTATGTATCCTATTTAAGATATTTATTTTAGTAGAATGCTAATGGTACAATAAAGACAAGCTAAAAATAAGACAATAATAATCCTCATGTTTAAATTAAAAATCTGCGCGATCCGTCAATTGGCTCATTGAGCATGGTCTAATAGCGTGGGGAGGAGTGATTAAAACTGCAATTAACTCATTAGTAGCAATTCAGACAACTATTTTAATTTAAAGCGGACTGACAGTGCCACCTTACGACGGTTAGCCGCGGCGTACATCTAATACCGAGTTACAGAGACCATGCGGTGGCCACCGCTAGAGGGTCGCGGAGCTTGACATGACGGTCGGCAGAGTGTGGGTCCCGGCGACAACGAGGAACGGATTCTCGAACATTCTTCTCTCGCGACTGTTTCAGCTAACGCTTTCACATCTTTAGTTTCACACAACATACATAAAATATATTTAACTAGTTAATCAACTACTTAGTGTATTGTGTGCCCGTGCAAACAAACATCTCGACAAGGCCACAGGTACATCTCTTATTAATCAATCCCTGATAATTCATTTCCAATAGAATTATATCTTTTGTAAAGAGTCAAACCACGAGTTGGGATTGATCCTGTCGAAGCCGACTAAGTTGTACTACCCATTGTGATTACCTACTGTTGCGGAAAAGCGTAGATGCCGGAAGAAACAGAATATTCGGAAGGAGGTTTGCACTCACCACAATCCAGTTCTTCAGACACCTCCAAGGTGGACTGTAAATTTATATTTATCACTATCTTCGTTCAGGGGTCCTAGTCCTTCAGATTGCACTGGATTAGACGCGACGTCTCAATTTAATATTATACCCCGATTCATTAATTACCGTACCTGTTCAAGGTCGCCGTTCGACTGGTGCGGCGGTGTGCCGGGTGAGGAAAAGGAAGGGAGGTGGAAGGCACAGTACACTATTTCGTTCAAGAATAAATATATGTACCAAACACCCACTATGGATCAGACCAAAAATTTTATTTATTATAATGGCCCATATATACAAGGAAGAATTTTTCAATCAATTCTGTTTTGATTAACGAAATAAAACACAGTTCAGACCGGATTTGAACCGGGATCATCGTTTTCCCATTGCACTAATTTATATATTTGTAAATGTATTTTACAGTACCTTTTGTAGATATAAAAAAAAAAAAATCTTTGTATCGTTATTTCAAAAATCGCGAAGCAAATGTAATCCAGAAAAAATTTCATCCGCCAAAACATATTTTCGGTGTCTCAGCACAAACAACCTTATTGAATGGCGTCCCCCGTAAGTGTTGCCAGAGCAAACACGCTGAGAAATATTATGCAAAGTAGGTTGGTAGGATGCGCACCTACCCGTCACGGGGCGGGAGGGGTCGGGGGAGCGAGGGAGAGGGGGAGCGTGCGTGGGCATAAATAGCAACACGCAGACGATATTTCACCGAGCGGCTAGAAGCGCCCGCGGGGCTGGCACGAGACCTCGGAGGGGAAAAATGCAGGGGTGAGGTTACAAAATTCTGGGTAGGCTGTGCGAAGAAATTTCACGGGGAAGAAAATGTCATTCATACATACCGTCACGGTATAGGCAAAGACGCAAGAATGCCATCAATTACGCTTCGTTAGAAATTAATATATTATGTAGTAACAGATTAATATTTGAAAACAATCATATATAGGATAGTACTTCATGACTTTAGCATACGAATGTTACATAGTTACACGGTGCCATTCAACTTCCACCAGAATGAGTGGCGCACCTGCCAGCGCCGCTTGGAAGACGGCCGCGCGTACTCATTCATTTACCGCATCTCGGTCAATAAGCGACGTAAACGCCTCAACCGTTTGCTCCACACGTATTGGCTCCACTCAACGACAACCGCGCATGTAACCTTTATCGAATAAACCGTGTAATTTAACAGTAAGTAAATTTTACTCAAACATTATCATATCCGATTTGTATTGTTTAGTTTTGACATATGTCAGTGTTTCCACTGTTGCAAATCTTTTCAATTTACAATAAAAAATTTCATAGCCTTTTTATTTCGCTCATATTATTCACGTATGAAGTTGGGATATTTATGTATTATTGATTATCGAAATTTTGTGTCACAAAATTCATAAAATAAATTTATCTTTGAAAATGTATTAGAGACATGTCAAATTCCCTAGTAGTTTAGGAAATAAGAACAAAATAAAGTGTATTTTATATTTGAGGAATTATTTCACATTTGTAATATTTTTTACAATAATAACTGTTGTTAAAACAAATTACAGCTATCTCATGGAGACGAAGCGATTATATTATATGGGAAGTATGGAAGTATGGGTATTGCAGGGTTTGCGACCTATCTTCGGCCGGCTTAAGTCATTTTATACGATGTAATGTTTTCTACCCAATCAACTTCCATATCTATCAAATTTTTGGAATTTGTATATATGCTACACTTCGAGTGTTAACTACAACTTCGCTGTCACCATTTGTAGACTGAAATTTAGTATTTGTTTCCTTGAAACACCATAGATGTCACTAATGAGAATCTTATTTTAATTAGAAATAATGGAAGCTATATTCTTTATCTGTACATATAATAAATGATTAACAAATTATAAAGGAGAGCACATTCATATTGTGAAGTTGTAATTATTCAGAATATAGGGCTGTGGTATTTTAAATATGTACAAATTAAATGTATTAATTAGAAAGATATACTTATAAAATCAATTTTATCGAAAAATATTGTTGTTGCTATCGGTTCTCTTCCAATCCGGGGAACGTGCATTATCCGATTATGCTATACCGACACAGTGAATTGATGACAAATTTTCGAACTTATATGTTACACTTTTCAAATGAATACATCTATCATTCTATTATTTGAAAATCATCTACATTGTTTTTACGGAATCTCAAATGACTTCGAATAAGCCGATAGAAGACGCTAGAATTAATAATTCAATTTTTACTAAATTTTGGACACATTAATGCATCTTATATATTATTAAGAGAACACATTCTTATTGTGAAGTTGTAATTATTCAGAACATAGCTCTGATATATATTAAAGATATACATATAAAATCAATTTTATCGGTCGAGGTTCGAATTCCGGTAGCAACAATAATATTTTTCGATAAAATTTATTTTATATGTATATCTTTCTAATTGACACATTTAATTTGTATTAACACATTGTACTGGAATACGCTTGAAAAGTCAATTTTCAATTTTATATATTTATTATTTAGACCAGTATATAATATTAATAATGTCTATAATTTGTCTTAATAACACTGCCTTTGCAGGTAAAAATCCTGTAATTGTGTGTTGTTGGATATACTCAAATATTGTTAATTCAATAACTGTCGAGTTATGATGATGTACGAATAAAATGAATGAGTTATATCATATAACGTGCTGAAATCAAGATTTATGCACAAGAAATCGAAAAATTAATATTCAAAACTTTGCAGCTCAATATCTCCGTTTGACGTAAATGTCAAATGATACCTCGTTGTTCCAAGGGCACGACAGTACAGAGTGTGGAGGGAGTAAAATACACACAATTTCTAGAGCGCCAGTCGAGACCTAGCGGTGGTTCTAGCCGCTCGTGATTTATTTGATATTCCCGAAAGAGGGGGGACCTTTATGGGGGCGAGGACATCAAACTTCCGAACCGATTCTGGTTACGGTGCTCGAGCAGCTCGGCTCCTGAGCTGTAGTCGTTCCACTAAACACACTTGAATACTCGGCAAAGGGCAGTTTACGATTCGGGTCTCGGGGGAATCACTCCGGAGCGGGCGACGCGGCTTTGAAGCCAAGATTGAATTATTTTCCGGATACCTTGGGTTAAGAACTATTCTTGGAGTTATAGTATTCGCACCGTTCTTTATTATTTGTCGCATCCGACAGTTCTACGTTTGCCTTTCTCGTTTGTGGACAATTGTCATCTTAGGATTCAAATAGACATTTGAGATGCGCTCAATATAATCCAAATAAATTGGTCCCCTACACAAAAAAGAAAAAGAGCGGATTCTATATAAACCAACAGATAAATGCGGGCGACCATTGGTGACCGTTACACGGTTAGGTTCTTATCGGCATCGCCGATTGCTTGATGCTAGGCCCTGTATTGTGGTCGTTTTGCGGCCAACAGTGACCGCTAAGCTGTCATGGTCTGAATATAATCTACATTTCAATGATAGAGCTTTCCCCAAACCAAATAATATCTCGATATGATTAAAATTATTCTACCTTTGTAAGTTGCGCAGCAAGCTGTCAAAATGAACAAAAATGGCATGTCACGGGATAATGATGTAAGAGTCGCGAATAGACAATAATAAACTTATAAATAAATCAGTATAACTAACTTACTTTCCATCACCCCGTTTCTCCGCGGGGATAGTCAAAAAGGATAGAGCACCACACTCTTCTGTCCTAATAAACTGGCTTCTAACAGGACCATCCTCCAGTACCTTGTTTACCTGATCGTGCCAAGTCTATCGCGAGCGTCCTCTATTTCGAGTCCCATCAACACTTGCGTCATACACCACTCTTACCACTTTTTCTTCATTCGTCCGTTCCATTAGACCAAACCGACTAAATGATCCTTTCTTAATCTTACTTACTATTTTAAGATCACACACTCTTTCCTCATTCATTAATTTTTGACTATCATAAATGGATCTGCCGCATATACGCCTAAGCGATCTCATTTCTACTACATTCAGTCTACTTTCGTTCCTCTTTTCCCAGCTCCATGCCTCACTTCTATACACCAGTGTCAGTACCAGGACTCCATTGTGTATCGCTAGTCTTGCCTCGGTTTACTGAGAATGACGAATGCGCCCATAATTCGTGTTTGAGTTTAATTTCAATTTTAATATGCATCATGGTTTGACAGTCAGGAATGTACATTTGGATAGTGATGAGGCACGAGGCACGAATAGAGAAATTCAGTACATACTTGAGATTATTGAATTGACTCACAACGAATGTATTGGACCATTAGATTGTGTAAGTATGAATAATTAGACGGAAAGAAAAGAACAAACAAAGAAATAGTACATCAAACATAATAAAGTAGAGAATAGTATGTATTAAAAAAACTGATTAACAAAAGTGATCGTTTGAGCGAGGTGCCCACGTTGTTACGGTCCGCTGATGGCACTACCTGCGTCTGCTGTGCCGTCATATGAACTATGAACTGTCGGAAGGTAGTGACGATACGGTTTAACAGCGCTCCGTGTCCGTTTCACCACAAGGTTAACATTCTAATCGTAATACGTATTACAATATTTTTATTTTCATAACATACAAGTAATGTATTGAGAACACTCGGTAAATCTAATTACGAGAACACCTCTATTCGTGATAGTTCACGGCCTGTTAGCGTCCTGCAAAACAATTGATGGCTAATCGAGTACGCGGGCGTGGTAATTACACGTCACCTATCGCTTAGCACACCATTAAATATTCATTTAGTAAGATGAACGATCTTCCTGACATCACGAGGAAGATATTAAACGTGAATATAAACGAGAATAAATAATCTATTTTCCTTCGTACGTTTGTCAGTCCGACGTGAAGTTAGCTGCAATTGAAGAATACAACAAGCTACGTAGACATGTACGACGCTCGCGCATTGCTCGAGAGAAGCTTCGATCGTGATGTACACATTTAATAGAATTTGCACGACATATCACCTAGAATCATTTTTATAATACAGGGTTATTCAAAAGGATGGACTCAATTTCTTAATGCCATGTTTTCTGAATTATACGTGGCATGTGAATGATCTACATAGCAATTGATAGAGGAGGTCTGAAAATTACCACCTTTACCAGCATACTTCATCGGATGCAGAATGAGTTCAGCTACCGATTTGCCGTGGAGCCAAAGGGGGTCATATTCAACATATATCAATTTCATTGTGAGTATTATCAAATGTAGTGTAGTATCAAATGAAGTGCATCATTTTGAATAATTCTGTATTGTGATTGTCAGTGTCGTTATACTTAAGCGTATTCATAAATAGTGTTATCCAGGATATAACAGAAATAGTCCACAATATTTAATGGGCAGATACCTGACTAAATTACGAGTCGAAAACGTTTAAGAAATATGTGCAAATTCTGCACTGTTACGAAAAATATTATTGTTTTAAATTTTTACGAAATCGTGTTAAGCTTGATAAACATTTGCGAAATTGTTCTATTATTAATGTACATTTTTGCTTCAGGGCATAAACCACCTAACAAAAAATAGTCTAGTCGCTCAAAATTCGATGGTCTTTATTTAATTTATTGTATTCATTATATAAATTGGAATTAATAAAATATTTAAATTAATCAAAATAATCGCATAATTACGAATTTTTTTAAATGCTTATATCTCTGACACGGTTGAGATTAGGCTAATATCCGTTGAACATTTTCGATGCGTAATTTAGTCAGGTAACCACCCATAAAATATCGTGAACTAGGTCAGTTACACGTGTATAAAAGAGTTATACAGAAATTTTTTATAAATGTTTAATTACATTAACATTAATGATTTATTCTTGTTTTTTTGTACATAGCAGGCACTATGTTGTTGTCTTGTCCATGTGAAATATATTTATTTCTCTACGTCCAATGCAAATATATTTATATTTGTTTTATTTCCAATAAATAAGTATATACAGGATGGCTTAAAAAAAGTGAGTACATTTCGTAAAATGTGATATAATTACATCAAAATTAGTTTAACTATATCAATAATAGTTTACTAATTTACTTACTTACCTATTTATCTGTATTATATTTTATTTCCGGTCGCCATCTTTGATTATTAATTTTCCCATTGTTTATATTTGATTTTTTCAAATTGTCGCCCAGAATGATAAAAATTACTGCAGTGATTCTGCAGTGATTCTGATTAAAAATTTGCCAATTGAAAAACGTTGGCGTGCTAGGAAAATGATCAAAGAGTTTCAAAGCTTGGAGTAAGCTAGATATTACATCATAACTGGACATTACAGCAGGACGGAGCTCCATCTCACATATCTGGATATTTCTGGAAATTCAATCAAATTTCTTTGTCGTGAGAATGTTAATTTCATCGAGACAGGCATGTGGCCACCGAATAGCCCAGATTTAAACCCAGTAGATGATGCAATATGGGGTGTTTTGATGATTTCTGATTAGCTAAATATTGTGCAAAAAAAATTACGTTAAGAATTATAATTAATTACATTATGTTTTGAAATAATTCACGTGTTACGAGATTTTTACACTTTTTTTGGGCCAGCCTGTACATAGACTCAAATCATTATATTAATAGTAAAGAAGTGCGTGTAAAACTGTTCAGATAAATACAAAAATTAAAAATTAAAACATATCATCGTCGAAGATTTGCGACGCACAGCCAATCATTAACAAGTTAGAGATGTATAAAAATGATTAGGCGACACAATGGATAGTAAACCGTCGTTTTTCTGTTTAACCAATTCCAAAAAAACAGTCAGTGACCGCTCGGCACCTAATTAGAAAAAAGCCTAGTCATTAAAATTTTCAGGTCTGCTAGATATTCTCATTATATATTACACTAGATATTCTAGATATAAACATCTTAAGTAGGTACTTATATTTTTAAAACGAAATACTTACAAAGGGAGCGATAAGAAAATTCCGACAAACCAAAAATGTCCTCAAATATTTTAATGGAGAAAAACTCGTAAAAAATTATTATCTGGAACCCTCCGTTCAGAAAGAAAGCGCCAGATTGACAGCCGGAGTATCATGACGTCATAAAGAAACCAGAAAGGTCAGCAGGATCGGCATAAACAAAAATAGGCACTAAAAAAGAAAGCCTACGAAGGGGTGGCAGTTAGTGTAAAGATCACTATTTAGCGGAACAAATTTGATGTTTGTAAGTCGTGCATTATTTTAGTACGACACATATATTTTTGCGTTGTTTAAGATCAGTTCGACGAAAACATCAAGAACTATATAATGACATAAATAATAAAATCAATCCTATAGAAAATGCATCACGCCCTTCAGGCGGTACCGCCAGGGACAAACACTCCCAAGTGAAATTCTGCCGGATATGTCTGTTAACATAAATTAGACGGAATAAATTGGCTTATAGGTTTGTAAAATTTTTTACTATATAAATATATTTTAAATAAATCGTTAAACGTCAGCATTGATATCATTGGCGGCAAAAAAACTACACTATTAAATCATAATACGTCACAATAGATTGAAACTAAACATAACAGATGGATATAAATGAAACAATTTTGTAGCTCTACTTGAGTTTATTAGCACTACTCGAGTAGTGACAAAAAACTCAAGTACAGTTATGACATTATTTTATTTATATCCATGCATTATGAAGCCAAATCTAAATAGTATATATGTGAAACAGATCAGTACCTACTTAATACCTTTTTTTCTTAAGTTTCAAGACGTCTTAATTTCGGACTTTGTTCACCTAGGTGTTTTTAGGGTATACCTGAAGCACCACCTCTCGGAAGCCAGTCTTTATTGTGGTAGCTTGGTAAAGATATCAGTATTTTTTAGTAAAAGATATAACATGGCAACATATAAATTAAGAGAAGATCTCGCATTTCTAAAAAAAATATTTTAGTTTTGATCTCTTGTAAGTGATCCTATTGATCATTCGGTTCCGTGACACTTGCGCACAAGACAGATATTTATATAGACAACTACAAACCAACCCCATAATTATGATGAAACCCTACAAAGTTAACGCTGAATGTATCAATAATATAAACTAAACATGATTGGTTAGTAATGTATGATAATAGACGCGGTAGAAGTGAAATTTTATGGTATAAATAAAATCCAATATACGAGTATGTAACCTAACCTACCTCTCATTATAGAAATATGTAGACAGAAGGTACTGGTGATGTAGGTACCTCCACTGAAGGCTTTACAAGCTGCGAGCATCCTGCACGGTGGAGATAAAGGTATGAATATGTTCATTCTACTGTTTTATTAAGATGGAGACATTGTTACAGAAGGGACTTCGTGCGGTGAACTATTTTTCTTATAGAGATTTCAAAAAGTACAAAAGGTGAAACACAATCAACAAAATTTTATATACTTAAAGATAAAAAATTTCAGTAGCCTCCCTACACAAATTAAAGATATAAAAGAGTTTAGAAAGAAATTAAATGAGCACTCAGAAGCACATAATTAGAAAATAAATAATATTATAGAACACATCAGAAGCACACAAATAGACAATAAATAATTATAAACTACAAATATATGTCTCTATAAAATTATTACAGTGTAACTCCCTCTCCAAGCACAAGAGCTAGTCTCTTTTTTGGAGAGGTAAGCAAAAAAAAACATGTTATTTTAATAATGTAAAATACTTAATTCATGTTATAAAAAAATTGTAAAAATGTTAAATAAATAAATAAGAAAACTAAACAGCCAAATATTTCGAGCATTACATAATGAAATAATCAACTCTTGATTAAGAATCTGAAACTAAAGATCTTGGCATTATATTGGATTCTAAATTACTCTTCGACTTGCACATTAACCATATTACATCCAGAGCAACCAAAACGTTAGGATTCATCCTTCGAGTATGTAAACAATTCAATAACATAAACACCATGAACACACTGTACTTCTCATATGTCCGAAGTATCATCGAATATGCCTCCCAAGTCAGGAATTCAAGATATACCACATACATTAATAGAATCTAAAAAATACAGAACAGCTTACTCAAATATCTTTACTTTCGTAATTATCGAACTATCTTTTGTCTGAGTCATCTATCTTTTTCAAAATTCTATCACTACAAACTCGAAGAGATATGGCCGATGTCATTTTCCTACACAAAATAGCCAACTCTAAAGTAGACTGTCCTGATTTACTCAGACGCATATCCATCCGAGTGCCAGCCAGGTCAACCAGAACTAATTTCACATTTAATCTTCCACATTGTAACACTAACGCCAAACAAAACTAATTTTTTTACTTCTTCATTTCAATTCACACCTAAACGAACTAGACATGTTCAATACTTCAGTTACCTCAATTAATTCTAAATTCAATACTTGAACTTTAAAGACCTTTATTTTTCTTTTTATTTTTATCACTCAGATTTTATTTAGTATCCCATTTTAGTTTTCCTTTCCCGTCGAATATTTTCTGACTTTCTTTTTATAACTTTTTTCTTTATGTCAAAATTATTTTTTATTCTGAACTTTTTTTTTCACATTTTTCTGCTTTATAATCCTTCTTAAATTTTGAATTGTTCTCACTGTATAAAGTATTTCGCATCGTCTGAGAAAACGTGACATTTAAAGTCATGAATAATAAGGGCCCGTTGTGTTATCAGTAGTAACTTTTTACTAACACCCGTGGTTAAAATCGTTTGTGGGTTGTTCGAAAGTCAAATTTACTATTGTCAAAGCATAGACGGAGGTATTTTTATATATAAAGTGATCACTTAAGATCATACGAGTTCGAAAATTTGTCGTCTACTTAATCTGTTGTGTAGTGCAATCGGTTAACTTTGTGAATTTTTATGTATATCTTTCTAATTGATTGATAGGGAGGGGCATACAAAACTTAAATATCACAATTAGAAATCACTCAAAAAATGATAAAAATAATTCTTAAAAAAAAAAAGACTATCCAAGTATTCAACTCTTCACAGATTTCAAAGTACCGAAAATAATAGAAATAAATTAAATATTAGAAGCGAATTCCGATCAACAAGATTTATAAATCAAATTGATATTCCAAAACTAAAGTATACCGCAACCCAAAATCACATATTTATCAAGGCATCAAATTTTTTAACCTTCCCATCACAATAAGAACAATTACAGGCTGCTGTAAATTTGTATCTGAAATCAGAAAATATGTTATGACGTTATATTTGACATTTACCAAATGGCAACACTGTACCGCGTAAGAAAAAATTCTCGGTAGTATTCTTTTCTTTTGACAGTTTGCGAGCACGAGAAAGTTGTCCCTATGCTAAAATTACGAAGATGTGATTTCGTATTGAATTAAGGAAGGGTGAGAATGATCAAATATATTGGGTATCTGTGTTATTTTGTACCATATTGTGAGATTTGTTTGCTATTTTGCTTGTATGCTTGCAGGATGGAAGCATCTCTTCCTTACATGACAGCAGAGAGGTCATGTAGATGACAATATTTTTTCTTCGTGAAAGATTTCTCATGAATAAAGCAGGACGGGGATACGATTTGGTCCTCTCTGCTTCATAATTTCACAACTAAACTTGTTTTACAATATAAGAGGACGCAAGGTATTCCATGTGAGTTCAAATGGAAGAAGATGACACAGCCTTCCTGACGTTTTGATAAGTAAGGAGATACAAGTATGTTTCCTCGGAAGATCAACTCTGGACGAAAACTGTGGTTCGCTGCCGAAAAACTAAAATACCTAGCGTTTAAATGGCTGTAAAACGAATTTCGATGTAAATTGTTAATATTTGAAGTATTGTAGTTTTTATTGTAAATTCAAATAATAACTTGCTAATCTTGTTAATCACATTCATTTGATACGATATTTGGCTATATTTGACCTGACTAACTTATCAGGGGATTTAAATTGTTGCAATATAATTTCCTAGGTGAAGATTTTCATATCCAATGAATCTAAGTGTTCTATCTCACCATTAGTTTTAGATAATAACTTGTTGATTTAGATGTTCACACGATAGTGAGAATTCCATTATTTTATTTATATTATTTTAAGGCAAAACATGCCAATCAGTCTTTCAATGTAATCACATTCAAGTAACAGGATTCTTACTACATTTTACCTTATAATTCATATGTTTTCGTATCTGATTAAGTCATTAAATTATGTTATAAAAATTTGAAACAAATCTTATTATTTTCCCTGAAAATGGTAGCTAATGCGAGTGGCAGGCTACATGGTGAATTTTGTGCATCAGAAGCACGCACCTCATGCTATACCCTGAGCGAGCCGGTGGAAGTATAAAAAACGGCGTCACAATGTACACAGACTAACTGACACAAATTATACACTCTCATATATACTTACTTTCTATACACGACTCTTACTCTCATAGAGAAGAAATAAATGTTAAAAGAAATATATGTATTTCTTACTGATTATTTTTAAAATCCTTTACATGTTCTAATATTAAAATAAAATAAAAATACATTTAATTTGTATTAAAATCATTTTTAATTTTTGTTAGATTAATAAAAATTATTAACATAGATAAATTCGTGATAAACGGCCCTGTGAAGTGAAAACTGATATACAAATGAAGTGTACATATAAAAGAGTTACTTAACCCAGATACTGAGATAAACGTATTATTCAGGCGGGTTAACCTGCACGCTGTTTACTTGAGAATGCGTAGCCAATGTAGGCAACATGTTTACGGGGAATATGGCAACACATTAGCCCTTTCCCTTCACGTGGGGATGGAAATACAGAACCACATCAAAGAGCGTACACGTGGAAATTAGTACATGAAGACTGACGCACGAAAATGACTAAAAATCACGACTGTATTTTCGATCCATCTGGGTTTACCGACACAAACTGTGGTAATGCGATACGTTTCCAAAATAGGGTTTAAAAATTAATCCATTTGGATAATATCCTTTTACCTATAGCAATGTTGCAAGGCTATAAATATTTTGGTAATTTTGTTAATATTGTTAATTTAAAAACAACTATTGTTACATATGTGAAAATGAAACACTTGTTTTTTGATTCTACTCGTTTAATGTACTTGAGACGCGCTTCGCCTTGCAAGAGCATTATCAATCTAACAATTGAACTCAACAGCTTGTATTCATAACTTTAATGGGGGACAGGTATACAATTTTATTTGCATGAGGTGAAAGGACTTCCATACATTTAAATGCTTCTAATTATTGTAAGTAACTATTCAGTTTTGATACTAATGATTTTAAATGGCATGGGTAATTTGTAGAAAAGGACAGCTATTTTTGATATTCTGGAATTTATATAATGTTAGCATGGCTGTAGGAAATAGTTGTGTTCAACACGAATGAGTAGAATTAAACGATTAATAAATATCAGATATCTCACACGTAGCTCTTTACTGGAAGATATATAGAAATATGGGGTAATTACAGTAATGTACTAACATACAGGATGTCTCGTAGATAGTTGTCCAAACTTCAAGAATAGGTAAATCAAATAATTTAGAACGAAAAATATTCTTGATAATTTGTCGATTTTCCCCCTGCTTGGCGAATTTTTATTTTTTTATTTTTCAAAATTCGCATTCAAAAGGTTAAGTATTATGTCAAACATTCCATATATGAGAGATCGATGACCTCAATATGTACTGACCCACTGACCTAGAATTTGCAGGGTGGAAAAGATATAAGATAAAAATGCCCAGATTGACAACATTAAAAAAAAATTGTATCACGTAATGAAAGATCGTATATATTTTTTCAATTATTACCTTGCGCTCATCGAATAAAAAAGATGTAAAAACGTGAAATTAAATAAAAAAGACGTCAATTTGTCTGCGTCAAACTTTGATTGTGAAAAGCATCATTAGAAATTTGTAAAAGTATTATGCTTATTAGCCTGCAAATTACGTATATAGTTACTGTCGGACGGTTATTTAATTTGTGTTATCAAATCGAAAGCCAGTTTTAAATTATTCAAAGCGCATTTTAAATTAATACCTAATCAAAATATGCTTTGATAAAGACATGTCAGTCAATATGAAGCTAAATATAAAGTATGCTTAAATTGTAGGTTCCCCAAAAATCAGAATCATATCTACGTACTCCGAATTACTATACTCGTATGCCACTTCATGCAATATTACAAAAACACAAGATCTTTGATCAAATTATTACGTTTTTATTGTTTATAAACCTAGAGTTGAGTCAGTACTACATTACCGCACAACGCAAACTAACATGAATTTGTATCTGAAAGAATCTTTCAAGTACAGGAAACTTTTAATACGTGCTGATATCGACAACACGGTATTTTTTTATTTATTTAAAAGTGCATCTTTTCGTTTTCTGAAAATAAATAAGTACCTAGTAGTAGTTAAAACTAAAGTAATATTCACTTAATTTAAAAATTTCAATATCGGAAATTGAATTACACAGATGTGCGAAAACAGACTTTTTTCCGAAGTAAATACATTTTCAAAGTAAAAATCTTTATCCTTCGATTCAATGACACAGCATCTGAAAAATGAATTCCGCAAGTCGCAAGGAGATTTTTATGTATGACGTAATAAATAAAAAATTTCTAATATTTTTAACCCCCCATTAATTGCTGTATGAGCATTTCCTTAACCTTAATATAAAATACAATATCTCGTTCTAGTAAATGGACCTATTTAAATTATAATATTTTTCATTCATTAAAATATTTTTCGTTCTACAGATATTTAAATTTATAGATAAAAATGTTTATAATACTTACCTACATACGTTGTAAAATATAAACATCCATTCAATATAGCGTTCCGCCATAATATTTTAATACGCGAAGTAAAAAGGGACCAAGACTGCTTATCGCCGTCATGAATGCCGTCATGTCACTTACGATAAAGAACATCCCTTACTAAGCGCGATGTCATTTGGCGCTGATGTTTACACATATCTAACAGTAATTCTAAAATATGGAAGCGCGCAAGTCCCCATTCATGTATTTTAAGGTACATTTTAATAAACAGCATACAATGTTTTCATATTTACAATAAATCGTATTTATGTTAAATATTATTACTTTTGCGAATTGTGATGAACCATTTTTAATGTAACATTTTAGTTCAGTTTTTAATTTTAATATAATTAATTTAAAATATAGAATTATTAATTCCATATAAAATTATATTTTTAATCGTCTAATTTAAATAAATGATGGTTTTATAATTATTTACACGCAGAGTATGCGTAACTTTGTGTAAAAGATATTTACGTGGGATTTTTGTGTAAACATTATTTTTAATGCACATTGATGTGCATTAGTATTACATTCCGTGTGACATTTCTATTCTTTTGATTGCTGGATATTATACCTACCATACATACCGATCTATATTTTGGATTACTTGGTAAGCTATTTACATTTTTTTTGTTTTGCTTTCCATTCAATATTTTGAATCCCTTGTTTTTTAAATTATTTTTGGTAATTACAGTGCTTGCGTTTATTTAAAAATTCTTATGAACTTCATTAATATACGCAATATTTAAATTAAGTTTGTTTGGTAGACGAGTGAGCGAACCACCGTTTTAAGTCAGCGGAAGTCGAGAGCTCGGCAAGCTATGTAAGTACCTATAAATGTGCATATGTATTTATGAGGGCATACTTAGATAAGGTAAATCAGCTGATTTAACATTTTAGTGCAGTGATTTCAATAGTATTGTATTTTGAATGTTTTATCAATTAATTAATCAGCGAATCAATTTATAAACCTTTTTTTATCTTTTTTAAAATTTTTACCGAAGTGTAAATAATATTTTCTGTTCAAAATTGAATGTAGAAGACTCCCTCGAAGTTTTTGCTACTAGCTATGAGACACCCGGTATGTATACAACTTTAAAAAAAAAAGATAAATATGGAGATTGAGGGGTGAGAATTGGTGAACATTATATAATATACAAGCCAGCCGAAGATATGTCGTAAGCCCTGTAATTACCCCATATTTCTACATATCTACCATTAAATATTATAAAAATAGCTTCGTCTCTAAGAGATATCTGATATTTATTTACTAACAGTGCCTTTGTAAGTAAAAATTCAGTAATTGTGTGTTCTTGGACACATTCAAATATTGCTAAAAAAATTATTTATTTTCACATACTTGATTATGGAGTTCTACAAACTTACCCCGAAAACAGTAAACAACTATTGTGAATAAACTGACTTTGATTTCAATCAACGGGGGTGGACCGTAGGGAGATTTTCAGCCGAGACATCGGTTTAACGACCACACGGATGAGACGTCCTAGCTAAAGGTAAAACCCGTAATGGAGATCTACAAGATCTCATCTATTATTCGCTGAAACTCAAAAGCCATCCACCACTAATTTTTGCTCTCACATAAACCTCCCCAAATATCAGTATACTCCCTGACATCATTATCAGTGTACTCCCTGACATTATTAACAGTGTACTCTCTGGCGTTATTGACAGTCTACTTCCTGACATCATTAACAGTCTACTCTCTGACATCATTAACAGTCTACTCTCTGACATCATTAACAGTATACTACATGACATTATTAACAGTCTACTCTCTGACATTATTAACAATGTACTCCCTGACATTATTAACAGTGTACTCCCTGACATTATTGGCAGTTTACTCCCTGACATCATTATCAGTGTACTCCCTGACATTATTAACAGTCTACTTCTTGACATTATTAACAGTTTACTTCTTGACATTATTAACAGTGTACTCCCTGACATCATTAAAAGTCTACTCCCTGACATTATTAACAGTGTACTCCCTGACATTATTAACAGTCTACTCCCTGATATTATTAACAGTGTACTCCCTGACATTATTGACAGTGTTAACATAATGACACATGCAACCAGCAAAGAGACGTGCAAATAAATAGCATTGTTAGGTATCCTTATACATAACATTGCTACCCGGTTCTCTTGCGTTTCAAGACGGTTCAGTCGCCGGAGCGAGCGTGTTTGGGGTTGTGTGATTTTTACTGCAGTAAACAGTATCGGCGCCACATCGCGCCTTCAAGGTTCATCATAATGAAAGAAGGATTTCTACAACCTTCGTAATAACGGAATAATGAATTCCGTGAGCTCGATAATGAGACAGAGGGTCTACACGCCGCTAAGGTCTACGTACGTGTACGCGAACATATTGCTCGGATCCATATCCAACACGTAAAATTTCGATCCAAAGATTAATATATACACAACAGGTCTAACACGAAGGCTTGGGTGTAAAAAATAATCAATTTATTTTCTATTCTTATTTACATAATGAGTTATTGATACATACAACGACACTGATACTCTGAAATGTAAAATGAGAGATATCTCGCGTATCTATGCACTCGATAGGCATTCAAGTCCGTCCAGTATCGTCAAAAATGCAGAAAACAATACATCGCGCCGCAACCATTATTCTCTAGTGAACTTCATTAATCCTGAACTTTACCTTATAATTTGACTTACTTACTTACTTAACATCACGCCGTTTCCCTGCGGCGGTAGGTAGAGAGGATAGAGCACCACACTCTTCTGTCCTGACACGATTCTCGCCTGTTCCACATTTATAAATCTTACACAAGCTCGCCGATCATTGAGGTCTACTCTGGCCGCAATACCAACACGCGTACTACGCACACTCGGTAAAATTTAAAAAGACAGCTGGATAGGGAAGAAAGCCCTAGATTCTAAACCAGTCTTTCTTGTCGGTCCCACTCATCAAAGTTAATAAAAATACGCTACATTAATTCAATAATACATTCAAGTTTATGCAGTATATAAAACGAAAAAAAGAAAGAAATTTAATGTTGTTATTAGCAATTTTCGCAAAAAATTAAAATTTAGACCCTCCAGCGTCCCTTAAGTGATGTCTTTATTCATATATAAAACATATAACATAAATGCATAGAACACATAGTTTTACATATAGATGGTAAATTAAGGTGTAGTTAGTGCAGGGAAAAAACACTCCCAAGAGAGGGACAGTGGACGAGACACAACATGGATTTCGATGAGATGACTTTTAGGAGGCTTTTGGTGATGGAATGAAACGCGTGTTTAGTATCGTGCTGTCTCGAAGAATGCAAGAGATAGCGGTGCTCGACATATGAAGAGTGAGAAAAGCGAGTCGGCGGCGTTCGGTTTCAGTCCCGCAGCGGAGTGAAAGGAGTGTCGTCGGTGATCGATCGGGCCAGACTGGTGACCGCTTCTCTCCGCTGAACTCTAGGTCATGATGATGTCGCTCGCGTCTTTGGTCTCCTGTGGTTGGAGATGATGGCTGTCAATTAAGAGAAGAGGAGCAACACTTGAAGGTAGGTCGAGCTTTTCTTTGATTTGGTTGGTCCTGTGAATTTTTTCAACTACACCTATTAAAAATTTGTCTATCCTAGCAGACTTCGAATGCACCTAGTAGAGATGAAATAATAGAAGAGAAAGAGTAAGTCTTCTCTGAATGAGGAGCCAGATAAGTGTATGAGAAGGTATTGTGAACAAATGTTCCTCAGAAACATTATCATTGAATCATCAGTACGAGTAGAAGCTGTAAACCTTCTTCTACTTCTGGCGGACAAGACGAATTGCCTTCCATTCCACGGAGTCCGCAGGGGCAGTAACCCGAAGGTGAATAACCAAGTTGTGGTTAGTTGTGCGGGGTCAGCAGTTGAGTTATTAAAGTCGAGACCATTAAAAAATAACGGGACCTGTACACCGACAAGATTTACGCTTTATTTGTAGATGAGAGAAATTGTTGGCTAGATTATGCAGTTGGTGTGTTATGGTTCGTATGTTTAATTCGGGCACTTTGTTTATTACCAAGGTACCCTAAGCATACAAAAAATAAAATACACTACGTTATATATAATCTCTGTCCTATATTATATTACCCTTTATGTCACAATCGCTAATGGTGTACACTTTAGCCAAGAGATATAAATCATCAATAGCATAAGGCACGATTCATTCAACCAAAATGTCTGATTAAAAACAGAATCTGAGAGCGTTGGTTCGAATCCCCGTGTGTCAGTTTATCAACGTTAATTTAGCTAACGCATAACCGCTTTATTTGGCGGGACCCCGAAAATAATTAGTTGCCAAGCAGCAGTACAGTTGTGTGTCGTAATATCACCGGAACGATAAATTACGTGTTTTAAGAATATATTTAATTGAGTATTTGTTTGCGTTATGTAGTTGTATGTAGAAAAAATAGGTTTTACGGAAATGCTGTAGTTGTGATGCAGAATCTACGCGTGGCAGTCGTGTGTCACGTAATATCTCCGGAACGGTAAACTACACATTTAAATAATTTTAAGAATATTTCTAATTGGCTGTTTCCAAGGTAAGTTATTTTACTAATTCTGGAGTTCTCTCCATGATCACAAATGTAGAAATAAAACACTTATTTTTTAATTCTACTAGTTTAATTTTCTTGAGACGCGTTTCGCCTTGTAAGGGAATTATCACTTCATTTCACCTCATGTAAATAAAATTGTATAGGTTGTACACCATTATAGTTATAAATACAATTTGTTGAGTTAAATCGTTAGATTGATAATGCCCTTACAAGGCGAAACGCGTCTCAGGTAAATTAAACGAGTAAAATTACCGACTACCAAGTCCTGTCACCCACGTGATCATTTTGATACCACTTATAACTCCGAGACTTTTTTTTAAATATACGACTTCATTGGAGCGAAAATTTAAACGAGATTAAATTTTTGAAGAGTAAATACATTTAATGTGTCATAAACTATCGGATTTATGTTTCCATAAAGAATGTTTGCAGAATGAATGTTTCGAACCCCTGTTCTATATGTATACTTTATTTAATATCTATTTATTTACTGGTCTGTGAGTAGAATAAAAGAACAAAAGTTTTATTTCCACATATTAGAATTTTTTTCATCAATTGTAATTTCAACAGTAAACAACACAGTTTACGAAATATGTACATATTAGACCTTTTCGTATTTTTAATTTAAAATCATAATGATCGATTACGTTAGGTGTGGTTAGTTAGATAAAACAACGAGTCTAGCTCGCGAAATCAAATAAATTCACTTGAATCTTTAACTGGGACAGGAAAAAGTACAAGAGGTGTAGCAATTTTTGAATGTAATGATCCCCAAAATCACCAACACGCATGGATAGAGGACAATAGAATTTATTTTTCCTACAATAAAAAATTAAATACCCGGGTCTTTAGAAAAGAGCACGCTTTCTCCTAATTTAGAAGAAATTATTAAAAAATGGCTTAACAACTGATTGATTGTTGTGTTTTTGAGTTTATTAAATGTAACAAAGTTAACAAATGCAGTTAAGTTGTTGCGCTTGCACATTGATGCAGATCTTTCAATGAATACACAAATCAGCAAAACTGTCAGTGCATGCTTTTATCAACTGAGGCAGATTAAAAGTATTCGGAGACATCTTCCTCTTGAGGCAGCCCGCCTACTCATTGTGGTGTCACGTGTGGACTATTATAACAGCATCAATACTGGCCTGCCAATGTTTCAGCTGACTAGATTACAATCCATTCTAAATGCGGCTGCACGGATAACATATGGAGTTTCCAAATTATTTCATATAACATCCCTTTTACATCAGCTACATTGGCTCTGATTCCCTGAAAGAGTTGAATTTAGATTGTGTCGGTTGATGTACAAGGCGACACATAATATGGCGCCTCTGTATCTTCAAGAACTTTGTATCCTAGACAATTTGAATGGTAGACGTAAAACTTTCAAGTCAGCCGCAGGAAGGGTTGTGGAACCGACCAACCGTTGCCAGAAGTCTAAATTTAGTGAACGGTCATTTGCGGGTGGCAGGCCCAAAAGCGTAGAACTCTTTGCCCTCCGATTTTATTTAAGAAGAAACTAAAAATGCACCTTGTGAAAATAATAATTTTTAATAAAAAAAAAATAAAGATAATGTAAGACTATAAACAGTTGATGTGTAAAACGCCCTTGATGTGAAAGTTTTTACGAAAATGGCGCTATACAAATTATTTAATATTATTATTATTGCACCTGCAAACAAACGTTTATCAAGATGGTTTTGTGGGTCTAGTGTTAATTAAAAAAAAAAAAAGTTTAACTATTTTGTTTCCGTCGATTTGTAGAATAACCGGGTTTCATGAATTGCATTTTATACTTTAACGGTAACGTGATTGTTCAATATCCCGGCGAGGGATACCGAGCTCATTAGCCTTGAATTAGTTCATGTCAGTTTCTGTTCAAGGAAGGTGGAGGGGGGGAGATGGCCTAACTTTAGGACGGATAGTGATGTGTGTTTTCAGAATATACACTTAATTAAGGAAGTTACAGATTAAGAATATTTCAGAAACATTTACATTAATTACGTTTTACCTAATCACGTGTTCTAAAATATAATTAACGTTAAATAAATTGTAAGCTAGAATTAATTAATTCGTAGTGTACATATTTTATTTAGATGCTTTAACAAGCCATTGTGTTATAGTATACTGGGTGACCCATTTAGTGTACACCATTTTAGGGGTAGATACATATTAAAAATACGAATATATATGATTATTTTGATTTATTGAAATATTATATTAATTCCAAATTATACAGTGTGTCGCAAAAGTCTTTTTCATTTTGGTTCATTCGCTGCACCAACGCAACAAGCGGGAAAGGGTCGGCGAAATGCCGATCGATAGCCGCGTCTTTGGGAATTCAGTCGCTATGGAGCGTGTCCTTACCAGTAGTGCTAGTCTAGTGCTAGTCCTTATACTCTGAGAAATATGGCTGATTTTATGCTAGTAGGGACTGTATGGAATTGAATTTTGATTATAGTATTAAGCTTTGTATTTAAATTAAAAATATATTAAAGTATCTAACTGTAAAGCTCGTTTATACATTTTCAAGCCATTACAGGGTTATCAATATATGTTGCACCGATATAGGAATGCGTGGATGCCAAGGACCTATTTCACCCAACTCTTCACTATGTTCAAATGAGATAAATATCACGGTGTGTGTGTGTGTGTATGTAGATATAGCTAGAACAGGTGGAACGAATAATAAGTAACTTACAGTTGATATCGTTTATTGAAGATAGACGTACAATTACAGGTAAATGGAAACAGTAAGGATATGAAGTGTCTGATGGTTAGTAGGCTTGTTAGGAAGCTGAAAAGGTATGACTGGCTCTCGCGGCGATGTGTTGTCGTAAGTACTAGGTGTACTTTTAAGGTTGATGCGAGCCTGGTCTACCAACCAGGTAACTGTGAGGCGCATTCAGGGGGCAATTTATAGGGGCACTTAAACTTATAAAGTCGTAAATAAAAAAATCACTTAAATTATTAGTATTAAACGGAATAACACTTTTCCTAAATCGAGTATGAACTAATATCGAAGAAATAATTAGTTGATTTGTATTGATTATAAAAACTATTAATTTCCCGTTAATAATGATGGGTTTTATATTGTATTATATATTACACACTATGATGAAATATATCGTTTACACAATATTCTAAAACTGAACAAGTATCGTAAATAACACCTTCAAACACAAAGTGTCGTCATAAGGTGTTCCCTCCCTCAAAATACTGCACACACAAAGCTGTCCCTTGTCGAAAACATTTTACATTTTTCAAAAGGGAGCACCAAAATAGACGGATATAAATAATAACGCCTTATAAAAACGTATGCAAGACGGAAGACTAGTGTCCTGTTTTAGAAAGGATGGGTTATCCGGACACAATTTCAAGTCAAGTCGTGCATTTACCGGAAGAACATTTTAAAAAGAGTACGCGAAATACGTACACAACAAAAATTTAACCGTATTACCCTCTACTCGGTGGCTTTGATTTATCAGCAGTTTTATGGTTGCACAGTGACGACGCAACTTCCGGGGGATAAAAGCTGGTGGGAAAAATTGGCGGGATAGCCGAGCGAACGACTAGGGAGAGAAAAAAACATGGCTGACAGTGTTGCCAAACGACAGAGATTCATTTCCCTCTCTGGGTGGTTCTTTTATGGGTCAGTAATTATTTTCGACTACTTTTTAAAGGGTTGATATTTAAAATACTACAAATACAGTGATCAGGTCCATTTTGTCAGCAGAGAGACTCCATATCGGGCCATTACACAAAGCATTTATAGTATATACGTAACGTATTATCTTCTTCTGCGTATTCTTTTTTCCTATTTTGATGTCTCTGAATTCGGCGTGCGTCTTACAATCGACGGCGTCTTACAATCGCTGTATGAATCATCTATCACGGATTACTAATAGAACTGAGTCGAATGGTGATTCAGAAAAAGCGGACACTAAAAATCTATGCCTATTTTAAAATACTTTTTGTTGCAATTGTATGACATTGTCTATTATAATAAAGTTTACATAATGTTTTTATTATTTATTATTCGTGTATAAAAATAAAGATGCGTCTTATAATCGAGGAAATGCGATCTTATCTTATCAAAACACATCAATAGTATATAATACAGAGTCAACACATTTGATAAATGAAGAAAATATTTGATAAAGAAATAAAAGCGGAAAAGAAAAATTGGAAGAAAATAGGAGTATGGTGAACGCTGAACACGCTCACTCCTCATGATTTCCAGCTAACACGACGCATCTACTATTATATCTCAACTATTGTAACTTCACTAATAAATTCAGTGCTGGTACTTAAATCGTGAGTACTCATTTTATTCTACATTGACCTGATGTCTTATCGTCTGTCATACTCTATGACTACACGTACCTAAGTTAAGAGGCTGGCACCCTTCGCGCCTGTACCTTATGTTACATCAATGCATTTATATTGGGAACCTCAACATTGGTGAACCCTTCCGACCGCAGTCTTGCTACACATCGCACTAAACAATGCCCAGATTAGCGAAGGTATAGGCAATTGTAGAAATAGAATAGAGAACTAATTAGCACATCAGTCATGAGAGAGAATTATGAAAAGTTTGCGAGTATTGAATTAATTAATTATAATGTACCGGTAACATACCTAGTCCACAATATTTTATGGGTGCAACTAAAATGGTTAATATATTTTTTTTAAACAGAGACGCATACATCGATATGTGTCACATCAATATTCTTAATATTTTCAAACTAAGCTAAAAGATTGTGCTGTGAAAATAGGACTAACTTCACGGCCTCCTGGAACGAGGCTCGAACCCCCGACCACTAAATCACAAGAAGAGTATCGTAACCATTAGATCACAAGCACGTCAATTAACCCATATCTTTGCTTCAGGTCCTAAATCATTTAATAAAACTTTTCATTTTTTCTTTTCGAAATGTTTATATCTCTGAAACGGTTGAGATAAGGCAAAATAAATAAAATAAAAAAATTATTCACTACATTCCCAGATATTCATTCATTGATAGTGAATATAACTCGAAGATATCAGTGATTGACTCACGGTTCGTGATTTTGAGTTCATCACAAGTGTATAGGCAGTACGAAACGTGCAATAACATAAACACAATGAAAACACTGTACTGTCATATGTCCGAAATATCATTGAATATGCCTCCCAAGTCTGGAACCCAATATATACCACATACATCAATAGAATTGAAAAAATACAGTACAGTTTCCACAAATATCTTAACTTTTGTAGTTATCGAACCTTAACTAGCACTGCTCAGTCATCTATTATTTTTAAAGTTCCATCACTACAAACTCGAAGAGACATGAACGATGTCACGTTTCTACAAAAAATAGCCAACTCTAAAGTAGACTGTCCTGATTTACTCAGACGCATATCCATTCGAGTGCCAGCCAGGTCAACCAGAACTAATCTTACATTTAACCTTCCACATTGCAACACCAATGCCAAACAAAACTCATTTTTCTACCGAGATTTTTATTTCAATTCACACCTAAACAAACTAGATATTTTCAGTACTTCAGTTATTTTAATTAATTCTAAATTCAACACTTAAACTTTAAAGGCCTTTATTTTTCTTTTTATTCTTATCATTCAGATTTTATTCCCTGTCCCATTTTAGTTTTCTTTTCCCCTCGAATATTTTCTTACTTCCTTATTTATAACTTTTTTCTGCGTGTTAAAATTTTTATTCTCACATTTTTCTGCTTTATACTCTTTTTTAAATTTTAAATTGTACCCACTGTATAAAGTGTACTGTATCTTCTGTTATTGTTTAGCTTTTATTGTAATTTTCGTATTTACTGATAAACGGTATATTTTCCGAATAAAATAAAATACATACAATAATTAATAATTGTTTATGTCATATTTTGTCGCCGGAGGATCGTTTGCAGTTAACGTTATACTAAAACGCCACAATGTCGTCGTGGTCGCGGATAAGTGTCAAGTGTACAAGTGTGTGTAAGGTCCGTAAATAAGTGGTATCGGTGAAAGCAATGGTCTATTCGGATTCTTCTCAAGTTGCATTTCGGGTTGTGGCAATCTTTTATGGGTGCATTCTGGCTGTCCGCATTCTGTGTCCATTTTAACGTCTGCATTCAATTATGATGCAATCACAGTGTTGTTTGTGTTACTGTCTAGAGATTTCACAACGCTTCTAGAAACTCTTTCTATTTTCATTAATTTCAAATTGTTGATTTCGCATCGTTTCTATTTATCGGTATATTTATCGTACGAACGAGGAGAGGTTCGAAAATATGACGTACGAGGCGAATGTTGAGAGCCTGGAGCTGGCGGAAGATATGTGGCAGATCCATTTATGACAGAGTAAGATTGAGAAAGGTAGTTTAGTCATATGGAACGGATGAATGAGGGGAGAATGGTAAGACAGATACTGGAGGATGGTCCTGTTAGAAGCCTCAATAATCGGCGACCTTGTATGAGAAGATGTATGAATGTGGATTAGGCGAGAATTGTGTGTCAGGACAGTAGAGTGTGGCGCTCTGTCCTCTCTGCCTACACTCGCGAGGAAACGGCGTGATGGTAAGTAAGAAAGTATGTTGACGGCTCTGTTAGTAATAAAAATGTATTAATTAACCTAATTAATTTTTTTTGATCTTTGAATTGTAGTTTATTTCTAAAGTTGTAGTGTATTAAAAACAAATTACATATATTTTCGTATTTCGGTTTGACATTTTACAAAATCACTTTGTATAAAACCACCAATATTATTAAATAGATCGCCAACCGGTTTCGCTTAGCTCAAGCCTCGTCAGGGCGTATTTAAAACTAACGTCAGTAAATAAGAAATAGATTGCTTTTAAAAAATGGAATAACAGATGTATCAATTTGAAAGTGAAACAAATAGGTTTGAAAAATAGTCATTAATTTACTATGATGACAGCGGTCGAATCCCGGTGGCGACAAAATATTTTTTCGATAAATTAATTTTATCTGTACATCGTTCTAATTGATACATTTCATTCGTATTAACAGTATTATCCAAACAGTCATAACATTATTTAGTAATGCACGCTAGACATTTAGCGTGATTTGTAAAGGAACGAGTACATCGCGCGGCAGAAGACGGCGGGTTAAAGTTGTTCTTCAGCGCAGAGAAGTGAAACAGACGTGTGATATTTCGCGGCCAAGGGTCGTTCAAGTAATAAACGCATTTCACAGACAGGGACTAACCACCGTCCCATGAATCGTCGAGCCTCGAGGAAACGGCCGCGGAGGTGAGACATTCTGAGAGTACACATAATACAAATAATGCCGCCGTACAAACTACACAGACACAATTACACAACACAAATAAAGTCATTTTTTATTTTATTTATTTGATATTTTTACAATTTTTTTATAATGTGAAATAAGTATTTTACATTATTAAAATAAGATGGTTTTTTTTCTTTACCTCTCCGAAAAAGAGACCAGAGTTAAGGTTCGATAACTGCGAAAGTTAAGATACTTGAGTAAGCTGTTCTGTATTTTTTCGATTCTATTAATGTATGTGGTATATCTTGAATTCCTGACTTGGGAGGCATATTCGATGATACTTCGGACATATGAGAAGTACAGTGTTTTCATGGTGTTTATGTTATTGAATTGTTTACATACTCGAAGGATGAATCCTAACGTTTTGGTTGCTCTGGATATAATATGGTTAATGTGCAAGTCGAATAGTAATTTAGAATCCAATATAATGCCAAGATCTTTAGTTTCAGATTCTTAATCAAGAGTTAATTATTTCATTATGTAATGCTCTAAATATTTGGTTGTTTAGTTTACTTATTTATTTATTTAACATTTTTAAAATTTTTTTATAACATGAATTAAGTATTTTACATTATTAAAATTACACGTTTCTAAGAAACTACCTCTTGTGCTTGGAGAGGGAGTTACATTGTAATAATTTTTTAGAGAGTTATACATTTGCAGTCTATAATTATTTATTGTCTATTTGTGTCCTTCTGAAGTAATTTCTTTCTAAACTCTTTAACATCTTTTATTTCTTTTATTTGTGTAGGATGGCTATTGAAATTTTTTATCCCAAAGTATATGAAATTTTGCTGATAGTGTTTGGTGTTACATGTAGAGCGAAGTGTTTATATGTAGAGCCTAATTCCAAAACTCCCTAAAAATGACTTTATGTGTTTTTGAATTGTGGATATTTGGTAAACAAATGTACAAAATATTTGTTTTTACATCAGCATTTTTTAAAGAGACAATTCTGTAATGTAATTTTTTTTCTGTACATATATCGTTCTGGAAGCCATACTGTATTTTAGATCACGTGATAATCAACAAGCGTTGTGATTGGCTGATTTAATTTTAGGGGGAGTAGCAACTTATACTCCGTTTTAGGGTATTTTGGAACTAAGTCTGATTCTGAACTAACTAATTTACCATCACGTCGTTTCCCCGCGGGGGTAAGCAATTCTCACCTTATCATTCACATTCTCATCACTGGTTGTCTGATTTTAAGCTCAGCACTGGTTTATTTTCCTGTCTCTTCGTGCATCGCTCAGGATAGATCTTCCAATGCTACGTTGCTGGACCTTTCCCTCGTTGAGGTTTCGTGTTCCGCAGCCATACACGGTGCACTGGAAGTATGCATTAATTAAACACGTTTCGTTCTCAAATATGTTCTATTTAACACAATGATTTAATAACAAGATTAACATGTCTTACAGAGACGAAGCTATTATATTTATGAGAAGTATGGAAGTCTTGGGCATTACAGGGCTTACCACCTGTCATCGGCTGGCTTAAGCGATCACTTTACACAATGTAACGTTCACCTATTTACCCACGCTAATACATCTATCAAATTTTTGGAAGTTGTATATATTAAATCAAGATGGAACATTTCACTTATATATTACCAATTTACTGTCGCCATCTACTGACATTTTTTTTTTTTGAAAATATACATCAATTTAATTTAATCAACTGAAAATTACCTATTTGTTCCACGTGACGATCGCACGGCTCCACGTGTTGTTCCTGCTCCTCTCTACTATGCGTAGAATACTTTACTTCATGATAGAGAATTCGCATATTAAAAATATTTTTTAGTTATACAATATATTGCGGTGAATGACGGCACTGCAGCTTGCAACGCCCGCTATTGTCGCCACTTGTCGCCGGCAGTGCGAATTGAGGTTATCAACTCGCATAAATAAGCGAACATTTCAAAACGACCCATACGGAGTACGTACGGAGTTTGCGACAACGTTATCTAGCTTTTGTTGACACACCGAGTACTATGGTCACAAAGCCGTTCTTCGATACTGAATATTTTAGAAAATATATAAATAAGTATTTTTCGGAAACTAGTCTCAACGATTGCCGAAAGTGGAACACTATAAGTAATGCACAATTAATGTTTATTTTAAACAAATTAAATGAATCACTTAGAAAGATGCACAGAATAAATCTGTATATGTGTTGAAAAAATACATAGATATCACCGGGGCATCGAATTATCGACATCATAATTAATTTACAAAAGTTACATATTTTATCTTCTGTGTATAGTTTTCTGGAATAATCTGCCGTGTATATCTGACTTTTACGGATCCCTTTGCTGGGTCCATCATCAGGGGTAATTGATGTATGACTTCCACAATATGAAAACCCTAGAACATCGAAGGACACATTAGTGTTGTAGTTAAGAACTGGCTTGCAGTACCGTGTCGTGTTTGTTACATATTTTATATTGTCACATCAAGTTTTGCACGGTGTAATCCCCTTTCCACCCTCCCACACCACACACCCACCTCTCACATTTCCACGCATCTCAACCTCCCTTATTCTTCTCGTGTCTTATCTGTTTAACGGACGTTGGTTCCTATGTTAGTTTGTTTATTCTACAAAAGCTCTACAGTAGATTGGCCAAACCATAGCCCCAGGTTCTTCAGCCATGATGATCTCCTTCTTCCAGAGCTCCAGAAATTTTCCCATCATGAGGTGCAAGACTCATACTTATCTGAATGTTTCATTACATGTCCGTAATATACATATGTCATATACAGAGTGTAATGTACCTAGTCCACAATATATTATGGGTGGATACCTGACTCAATTACGAGTCCACGTCGGATACCAACCATGTCAGATATATAAGCATTTCAAATAAATCGTAATTAAGCGATTATTTCGATTAATTTAAATATTTTATTAATTCCAAATTAAATACTGAATACAAAAAATAAAAGGTCATCGAATTTCGAGCGGGCAGACTATTTTTTGTCATCTGAAGCAAAGATATAAATTAATAATGGATAAATTTCGCAAATACGAGGCGCGTTTTTGAAGTAAGTACCGTAATTTTTTGTTTAAAGAAACATCGTTTTTACAACACTTTACTTTTTTCGGACGCTACACACCTTAAACTACTACTATAAAAACTACCATTATTGAGGTACTTGTCATAGCAGGACATCAGTGTTTGTATACTAAGGAACCGCTTCGGATGAAAGAAATCACGGACCATATCTCACAGTTGGCGAGCTGATCTATTGTCTTGAATATTTCAACCACTCACTACAAGATGGCCACATTACGTGAATGTCTGTAACGATGCATGTGGTGAGTCAACAGATGAAAAAAAACATTTCGCAGCGCTACACCGTGAATATCCGGCAACGGTACTTACATAAACGCGATTCGTATTTATTTGTTTCAAACAAAAATATTTTCCGTAACGGTGCATAATTTGCACATGTTCCTTGAACATTTTTGACTGGTAATTTAGTCAGGTATCCACCCATAAAATATTGTGGACCAGGTCTATTGCATTCTGTATAATATATACAGATAGACAACGGGCATCCTAAAATGTATATAAATATACTGGGCACGCAAATAAAAGCGATACATATTTTTTTTATTTACATTTAACCGCCTCAGTCAAATCGCATTTGTAACCCCTGCCATAAGGAACAGTATAAAAAGGTACATTTTCATTTGTTATTTTATTTTTCGATATTTTGGTTTTATACCTCCTAATCCAATAAAGATAAATTAGGTAAAAGTATTTCCCGAAAATCGACCGTCTCCAGCGGCGGGACGGCGGCCGTAAAGCATACAATGCAATGCCAGAAAACACTAAACTTAAAATTGGAGTTACTTTAGCGGGCGCTCGTAACTCTTTACGACGGGAGAGTGATTGCAAAAGGGCAGAGCGGGAATAAAGAGGATTGGATATGTTCGGGGTTTGTTCTTCGCGTATCGTGCAGTTTAGCACCTCGTAAAGCGGCGGGTCCGACATGGTGCGCGGGTGACGATTGCCGCTACACAAATCGTGCTTTTTGCCGCTACAATTTAAAAGAACACTAATTAATTTTTGAGCACCAAATTTGAGCTATTTAAAATTTTTGAGCACCAAATCTGAGGTAATTAAAAAATTTTGCCACCAAATGGTAACTAATTAATTTTCATTGAGCACTAAATTTGAGCACCAAAAAATAACTAGCGTAAAAAAGAACAATGTGACGCAAACCTCATAAGTCTCATTTTGTTAACGCGTTTTATACTTCGATGAGTAGTCTTGGTATTATAGTTTAAATATGTGCATTCGATTTATGTTAATTTAAAACAGGAACAAAAGCGAAAGTGCTTCTGTTCAGAGACGTTTTCGGAGTCGGTGATATATTTTACGGCGGTGATATAAAACATTTTTGTGTATTATTTTTCGGTTATCGGTTGTGTAAAGTTTCGGAGGCTGAACAGTCAAGTTTAAGAAGATTAAAGACTGCAAGGAGAGCGACCATCAGTAGAAAAATCAGTGACTAACAACATAGTTTCGCAGAGGTTGGTGTCTTTTTATACCAATAGAAAACCCATTAAATATGTTATCGTAGCTGCCAAATACAATTACGACAACATATTTAATGATACAATTAATATATATGATTTGTAAATTGAATTGGATGAACAAGCCCAAAAATATAGTCGAAATCATAGATAAATAAATTATACTCGTTGCCGGTTATAGTAAATAAATAGACATGAAATAAAATGTACATATAGGAGAGGGGTTTGGAACATTAGTTGCGGCGGGGATGAGGGGCATTCTACAAACATTATTTGCGGAAACATAAATCAGATAGTTTGTGACACATTTGTGCAAAAGTATTTACTCCTCGAAAATTAAATCTTTGTGTAAACAGACGTATTTTTTACATTTTGTCAGCGTTTAAATTTTCGTTCCAATTGAGTCATATGTTTAAAAAAAGTCGCGGAGCTATATGATTGCGTAAGTAGTACCAAAGTGATGACACTAAAATGCAAATATCGAAACAAGGAATTTGCATTAGTTCATGTCTGTGTATTTGGTAGTATGTGCGGGCTTATGTTTTTGGTGTCCATTAAACAACGATTTGGTGCTTAATATTTTTTTTTTCACATACTAAATTAGCATTATTAACAGTACATAGAGACTCACTGTTTGAAAACCATTATTGCACAATTATATTGTTGGGCTAAAATGAAGGCAGAGAAGTGGATTACAGGATCAATATTTGAATATGTCCAAGAACACACAGTTACTGGATTTTCATTTACAAAAACACTGTTATTAATCAAATAATATATATCTCATAGAGACGAAGCTACTATATTTATTATATTTAATATAAAGATATAGAAGATACCTGTCTTCGGCTGGCTAAAGTGATTACTTTATACAAATATAACGTTCACCATTCTCACCTATTAATTTTTCAACACAGGAGCGCTCGATTCACCTTGTCTCCGGGATGGGATCCTCGTCGCGCTGCAGATAGTTCCTCGTAGGTCTGCTAAACTCGCACTGACACAAACACAGGTCTATATCTTTTGAATTCTCTTTCTTAGAATTTCACTTCTTGTAGTTTAGTCAAGAGTCAAAATACGTCATATATCCAGAGGATCTTTGGTCTTCACTAAACATTTTTTTTGCACAAATAACATTATCGATTTATTAACTTCTTTCATATAAGCAACGAACATGGCGTACGGTGCTGGTCGTGTAGCTTCATCAAAGAGGTCTGAATAATAAATTTTGGTATGGTTTTGAACACTTTTTTTAAAGTAGAAATAGGTGAGTGATTTTAAATACTGTGGAAACAAAGAATACGAGTTAGAGTAATCTATAAAATCTTGCGCGTCTGGCACATTCGCCCGAGTGCACACAACGGGACTGACTGCATCAGCTCCAAGAGTGTGGCGCACTTCGGCCCCAAAACTTTTTAAGATCATAAATATGTTAATGTAATTTTCTTCGTTTGATACTAACCCAAATTTAAAGTTAAAATAAACGTGCTCATTAAATATGGACTTTTTTTATGTAGATACGTTAATTTTCAGTTATCAGAGACAGCAACATGGTTGAAAGATGTATTGGAGAAAGTATTTTGTGGCTGCTATCGTCGGTGCACAGTGGATCAGTGTTTTTTCGTGATGAAAAACAATTACTCTTAGAATATGGTCGCTAAAATAACAACACTGGACGTAGTTCGTCAGAAGAAAATGATTAAAATAATTACTTTAGAATGATTTTAAATGAAAAAGAAAAAAGAAAACAGACATCTTCCATCATGTCGAATCATATGCAAACGTCCTCTATTACTGGTACTTCCGAATTCGTCATCACAATTTGGGTCGTCTTTTCGAATCGGTCGCGACCCATGTTATTGACACATGTCCGCATCCAAATTCCCATCTATATATTTCCTAATGCTCGTCTTTTCAGTGTGAATTGTGAGTTTTACGTTTTCAGACATCAACTTGACCGATATTTGTTCGATTTCGATATTGCGGCGTAGATTTTCAGGTCCAGTGCACTAGCACTGTATTTTGATCACGTATTGTTTGCTATTTGTGTGCCGTGGATGAACTTGTGACATCACCGTATTCACTGAGGATCGAAGATCGTCTCATCCGCGTGCTATTGTGTGATCTCGGCGGCGACTGCGGGGATTACGGAGACGTCATATTCAAAGTAAGGTGAGCGGTCATTCCGAATCCCGGTTCCCGAGATCACTGGTACTTCGACTAGAACCTCTATTCCGTCACCGACCTCAACTTGTACCAAGATTTCCCTACTTCCCTCCCATACTTTGCGGTGATTCCGATTTACGACCGGAATTGTCGTATTCCATTCCGGGGAACATGCGTCTTCCGAAGATTTGCGCAATTCGTTCATTTAGATCCTATCGATCCGGATTTATAGTTCCAATTCAGGTACTATCAATATAATATCTTTCTTACCATTCTATCTTTGTTCATTCAATGTACAAGATCAAACCGCCCAAGCGATCCATTTTTAATCCTATTCACTGTGTTAGTCCAAAAGTAAAATCTAATTTTGTAAGTTTCGACAGTTGAAATGAAATCTTTCTTTTATCTATTTGAAAAGTGTACCTTCAGAATAAGACGGTAATACAACACGTACCGCGATCCGACTACACATACGTGCTCACCAGTGCGTAACTTTTATAATTCGTGTCTTGGACCAATAGTGTTTAGTTGAACTTCAACCGCGGCGGATCGGTTAACACTCCCAAATTATATTAAACAATATTAAAAAATGTGTTCTCAACAGATCAACGATCATTGCGTCTGATTCATCGCATGTAATAAAAACTGATTTAGGGATATCGAAAACACATTATTCAAAAGCATTTCTATCGATAAACATTCAATCGACATGATGCGGGTTTGAATTTTTTTATGTAAACAATCAGAAGCATTTCAATTTAAAATGTATAAATATGAAGGTACTTTCAATTTTATAATGAGGCGAAATGGAGGATAAAAATTGAACACTTTCGTGAACGAAATCACTTTGATCGCTATTAAAGTCCGACCGAAGTTTAGGATTCGGCCACCTTCGGTTGCACATTCGGCTTCGGCTAAAATCTGCCGAAGGTTTGGCAGAAGCCGAAGCTTCGTATTTAGCCGCCGAAAAGTACCGAAAACGCACGAACGAATGGAATGAAATTCATTTTATCATTTCTGGAAAACTGCAATTTATTTATTTAATAGATATATTTAGAATTATTATCAACACTATAACACAGAAAAATAAGTAACGGTGTAGAATTTGCATTGTTATGTATACATTATAGTAGGTGTTCTAAGATTTCCAAGTGCGATTAAACCTTTGGCTTCGGCCGAGGGTTATGGCAAAAGCCGAACAATCGGCTTCAGCCAAAAGCTGACCATTGGTCGGACTCTCGGTTGCATTGAAAAAGAAAGACACTGGCTCTCGAGATAAACAAAAAGAAAAACAAAACTGTTGTTTCTTGAAATTATCGAGGAGTTAATTATTTCAGGTTTATAATTGAGATCCCCCTGTAACAACCGCGTTGGATGATAAACAGTGTTGTTGCACGGAAGTTCAATGAAAATTGCTTGTTAATAGTATTATTATTTATTTTATATTGTTGTTTAATATACAATTCGATACCCAAGAAGATATACAACGTTGTGGTATTCAGATCTCAGATCTGACGATATACAGTGTTGTTGCAATCACTGACGACAGTAGCTGCGAACTAGAAATCAAACGACGCGCCGGTATAGTGAAAAGTTATATGTCAAGATTTGATAATATATGAAAGGACTGCGGTATATCCATGTTAGAGAAAGTTCTTAATTCCTATATAGATTCCTTTTAATTTATCCTAAACAAATACTTGGTTATCTACTTGCTCGCCCATCAGCGCGGCGCAATTCAGTGTTAATTTGATCGCCTTACTGAAAATAACTAAAACTGTTTTCTTCCGGTTCATCTGCCTACCTCGAGAAATCTACGCAAAGTGGCCGACGGTACCTTTCTTCAATTCGAGTGTCTTAAAAGTGATCATCTTCCAGTATCGTCGAGGAATTACATCATTGATTGTGGAGAGAGAGGCGGGGCTTCAAATGATGAGTGGTTTCTTAGTACTGTATCATCCTGTCTCTTCCTCCAACATTCTATCATACAGTCCACTGTGATTATTCGTAACGATCCAAAACAACGAAGATCAGGCTCATGCAGTCTCTGATGCATTCAATATTTATCTATGGCACGGAATCGTGGACCCTCTAATGGAATCATTTGTGCATCGCCGTTAATGATATTTGCAGCACGTATCTTTAGCACCACATCTCGAAAGTATTCTAAATTTAGTGATTGGGAATTTGCGGTGGCAGGCCCAAAAGCGTGGAACTCTGCCCTCTGCCATTAGTGAAAATAACAATTTGTAATTTAAAAAAACAAAGATAATTGTGAACTAGAATGGGCCAACTTGGACTGACCGATGTACAATGCATAAAACTTTTGTAATTTAAATATTTATTAAAAATATATATTATTACATGAAAGTGTACTTTGTTAACTTTTTTTTTATCTATGTGTGGAAAATAACACCATTTAAATGACCTCTATTTTCTTGTTGACAAATATATTCTTGATGGTTTGTTCACGTAAACTCGGCATTTTAAGTAGCCCCACAAAAATAAATCAGGCGCCGTCAAATCTGGGGAACGGGGAGGCCAAGCAAACTCATTGCATTTTTTTAAATAAGCCGGTCACCGAAAAGTTCTCGAGGAATCTTCATTGTTGCCTTTGTGGTGTGTGCTGTGGCTCCATCTTGCTGGAACTATATGTAAGGGGTATTTTGAACTGCCGGACGTAAATAATTCTCTAGGAACTAGAAGTTGTTACAGCATAATATGCTGGCGGTATTTTCTGTGCGTTGAAATAATAGAATCGTCGCGAAACATAATAAAATTCAATAATTTAAACCCGCTCTTGCGCTGGGTATGTAGCCATTATAAACTTTCATAAATTCTTTATTATCTGCTAAAATTTTTTAATTAAAAATAAACCCCACAAAAGTTATACATTTTTAAAAACAGTCAGCCCAAGTTGGCCCACCCTTTATGAGCAGTTGATGTGTAAAGCGCCCTTGAGGTGAAAGTTTTTACGAAAATGGCGCTGTACAAATTATCCATTATTATTATCAATCTATTTTCCCTCCCTTACATTCAATTATGGTTGTGATAAAAACGAAACAAAATTGTGAGTGTAATTTAATTTTTTTAATTAACTATACTTTGTACTACACACATAATTGAGTTAATTTTTTTTTGGTGCAATCCTTCTTATCAACACAGAGACATCATACATGTGTCAGAAACACGTAAACCGTTTTTTTATTCATCGTGATTTGATTCAATACATGATACGGAAACACTACCGTCGCTTCATTGCGCTTTTTAGTTAATACTATTACCTAAATACAGCTTATATACACATACAAAATAATCATTTTCGGGAGTATTAACATTGTAGACACTCCGCGACGCTTGTTCTTGTGGTGGAGACGAAAAAGTAAGTGCCTTCCGTTGTTCCTAATATATCCACCATAAGTACTGGTCCACCATACGCTTGTTGAACTTTGTATACGTACAACAAGCATGCATAAAATTTACGAATGATAAAAACCACAGATAAACACCGTTCGCTTCTTCCACATCTATACACCTTCGCACACACACGCACACTCAATAATTTAATACATTTAATTACAGCACGTATATCGTACAGAGGTAACTATGTACACATGTGATTTGTGCGGGTCGTTGAACACAAAATGTTTCATTTTATTATAACGAAGTGAATTTTTTTGTTTAACTATTGAGTAAATAATCGCACGATAAAAAAATAGATGAAGTCTCGCGATAAAAAAAGTTCTGGGAACAGAGTGGAAGTGTTTCACGTGTAGGTGTGGATGCTGCAGGTCAATGGCCTACGTTATTATTTTATAATCAAAATATATATATATATTAATTATTTTAAAAAAAACAACAATGAATCGCGTAAAGAAACATGATTATTCGTTCAGTAAGCTTTATAGCAAAAAATATGACTATTTAACGCATCGTCATGGAGGAACACCAGGGCGGTAGCGCGGATAGCGGTTCTCGTGAAAGATCGCACGTTTTTTTAACTCATTATTAAAAATGGATTTTTATAGAATTATTTTACGTAATATTCTCTCTAATAAAGTATTAGCAGACTTTGTTCGTTTCCAAAGTTGTTGAATATCTCGGAAGTGTCTCCTAAAAATTTTGAATTTTACACACATACAATATTTATCCATAGTACAAAAATTATCTGCGGGTACCAGGTTTATTCTAAAACTCTGCACAATCTCTTATTCTTGTCGCTTTCCTCTGATTTCATTATTGTATTATAATTTGTATTCTAAGCACTTAGTAATGTAACAATGACAAAATTATAATTTTTTTTTATAAATTATGGAAAATATTATAGTGTGAGATTTTTATAAAATCGTGTTCATCTTTAAGTCGACGTACTCCGAAATACTTCTACTGTTGAAATATTATACACTATATGCAGTGGCGTGCAGTAGGTATAGATTTAGGTTATGCTGTTACCAATAACATTGTACAATCATATATAATATATGTACTTTAGTTTAACCAACGTTTTATGGCAAAATAAATCCGTCGTTTATATGACCCTACCATGTATTTAATAGTAATTATAGAGTACCTACTGTTAATAGTGTTTTTAAAGTTTTAACGTAAAATAATACCCTTTTGCCCATATAAAAAATTTATGGACGTTTTTAAGAACACTTTCTATGACTGAACATGATTCTTATATTGTTTGAAAATCATTCACGTAATAACTAAAGAAAATAATTATTTTTATTAAAGGTTAACGTAGGAAATAGTTCTGCCAATTGCTTTTTGTTTTTCCCAAATCAAAAACCAATCCATGCACCAAATTTAAAGAACAATCATGAAATCAACACGTTAAAAACAGTAAGATAGTAAAATTCGCGAAATAGTAAAAGAGAAAGTAGACACTTCAATGATTTGCACGCAGTTGTAAGCCTTCCTAATGTTATCCTGTTGAAGCATAGGTAATGACTCCATACAAAACGAATCAACCAAAATAAATTTTCAATTCAGTAAATAACCAATCATATGACTCAAGTAATTAACTAGTTTAATAGATATAACAGATCAATGTAAATAGCTCGATGCGGCGAATACAAAAGAGCGCCATGGGTACATACTATTAAACAATCCTGTAAATAATTTCTTCCACACCTGTCTGTTTTTGCTAACATTGTAACTTGTATTTTTCGAATAAATACTGCGTTTCAGGGGCAATGGAAAGTCTAGCTTTAATTCTAGCATTTACTTATATTACATGTTTATGTAAACGCCTTCGATAGCTGGTTCCCAGGTTTTCGATTAACAATAAGCACGCATACGATATATGAACTGCACTAACCTCTTTCATTGTGCTGTATTTGTGTTTTTTTAGCTGGGTTGTCTTCTTTAGATTTCGACCGGCCGAAGCGCACGCTGGTGGTTTATTTGTTGTAATAAGAATGACGCCTGTCGGTTACCGTCTTCTTAGCTTTTCGAAAAAAGGGCGGCAATACTCATCCAAACACATGTACATTATTATAAACCAGAAAACCCAGTGGTGCCGATCGAAGTAACAAGGCGCGGAAATAAATTGTTTATTTCCAATTCTTGCTGTGGTGGATATAAAAAAAATATAAGACCGTATTAACACTGGGAAAAGCACTTGCGAAAGAATGGTGTCGTATCGTGGATCCCAATGCACCGCATAGAATGCATAGTTAATGATTTAGGACCTACAGAAACATAGAATTTTTCATAGAATTTTGCAATCAAACACTGCTAATTTATTTTACGTAACCAAAATAAAATTGGGGGCACGATTTTATCTATAAAATAGTAAGAAAAAAATTTGCCTCCAGTTTCTTATAATATTCACATTTTAAAGGGAAAAAACTAGTGTTTTGAGCGTTTTGGCCCAAATACGAGGGTGGTTTGATAAGTAACTTGGTTTGATATTAAAGGATACAAATCGGGTTTTGAAACGTATTTTATTTTTCGATACAGTGCGATATCACCCCAATGTTTCTCCAGTTTCTTCAGAAATCAGTTTCTTTGAGGCTTTCAAAATACTTGTTTACCCTTCATTTGCTCAACTTAACGTCCTGCCAGGAAAATTTTAAATTTCCGGAATAGATGGTAGTCAGAGGGAGCTAGATCTGGTGAATAAGCAGGAGCAGAAGCAGTTCAAATCGCAGTTCGGCCAATTTTTGCTCAGCGACGCGACTTGAATATACCGGTGTGTTGTCATGGTGAAACTGCACTACACCGGCGGCATTGATGTTGTTACGCCACTGCATAAAAGCATTCGCTTCCAGCTAGGAGGCGAATTTTCAGTTCCTTATTTAACTTTAAAACATGTTCACGGATTCGACTGAAAAATTGTCACTTATCGAGATTTGTCGCAAGATTCCTCAGCATAATATGCCGTAGATAAGCTGTTTACACAACATTTTATCTTCACGAACCGGAATGTTATCTAAAGATATAAAATAAAAAAGTAAAAGTGTAGCGAGTATTCCCACGCGTCAAAGAAAAATTACCTCTGGAAAAAAATGTCGCTATTCGAGTTTACGGATCGTACCGGCGAGACAAATTGTATCAGTAGACGATTTATATAACTCAAAGGTAGAACGTGACGCGAGCCCCCCACGCGCGCAAATTGACAGCAAAATAAAACAAAATGGTAATATCATTTCTTGAAATAAATCGTGCCAACTGCACCGCCACTCGTGTGATTCAAAAACTTTATCAAATTTAACAGTTTTTGTGTAAAAGATGTCTTTAATGTATTTTACAAAACCTTGGAAAAAAAACAGAAGTTTCCCAATGGACGATACATATTGTGATCTCACAGGTAAAAATAACTTCACGCTCGCGCGATACAACCATGAATTTTATTACAAATATTGTGTGCTATCACTAGAGGCGGATTGGTGACACGAAACTGGCACTGTAAAATTTTCAAGAATCCGACCAAAAAAAATTTCTTTAGTTACCCACTTTGTTCAGTTGCATTATTACTCTCATTTAATAAGTTTCTTTCTCTCTCTCTGTCTTGATATTAAAATGAAATCTTCTAATTTACTTTCGCTAATACTGCATCGCAATATACATTTTACCCAGCCCCGCAGTCATTGTTTTCTGTATCAGCAATATTTTAGAAAAATAAATGGTTTATTGCAGGATATTTAGTTCCACTATTATGATGGAAATTATAAATAGTGGAATGTTTTGATTAAATCATGTTTATAGTTTGTTTATTTGACATCCTGATGAAAGAAAATGTATTTTGCGAAACCGGTCGGTGTATTAAATTAACTCGTAAAAATGGTTAAAAACAAAATAAATACAGTGGAACCCCGATTTTACATGCCCGGAATTCACGTTTTTCTTCATCAGCAAGAAAATTGCGTAGAAGATAGTTTAAGACAACATCGATAGCTGGGAAAAAATATGAATAACCCTTGCAGACTTATTAGGACGTTTACTTCAACGTAATAACATCGGACGCAGTGGAAATCGATGAAATAGTGGACAGACGTATAAACGAAAACTTGACAGAAGAAGAACCTTCCTATGAAGAAGTGTGCTCACTCCATCAACCCAGATCCTACAAAGGACGTTGCCATGAGGCACATTGAAGGTCTCAAAACATATTTTACTAGTATTGGTAATGTACCCCTTTTCATTTAATTTATAATATTTAAAGAATTAGGTATTTAAAAAAAAAATGCATCAAAAAAAAAAAATCGGTTGATTTTTTCAATAAAAAATAAATATAATCTATTTTTTTTAAATTTGCATTTTCCCACTGTTTACATTTTTTTTTTGTTGGTACCTTCAAAAACTCAAAATCTGAATTCCACTGTAATTAAATATTAAAATGAATAACCACAATGTAAAGTTTGCGTTTAATATAAAAAAAACAAGTATAGTAACGTCTTTTATAAACTTGTGAAGGTTGTAAACATGACTACATAGAAGGGAAGTGAAAAGTGAGAGAGAGAGATGGTTCTATAAGTCGACAGGATCTAGATCAAAATTAATGAAAAATGGGGCGAAGTGCTAAAATGATGAAGACCAGAGATATATGGCGCTCAATAGTGACATGGATTTTGTATTCAATAAAGCTACAAAAAAAAAATGAATTACACAAAGTTAAATTGTTGAATATTTCAGATCATATTTATAATTTTCTCATTAACAATACAAATATATACGACGACAGGTGCTTATTTCGAAAATTATTTATTTCTATTTTTTAATATAAGAGTAAAGGAGTATTTGAGATGTTTGAACAATAGTGGGTTTTCAGAATTTTCTAATTATTTGATAGAAAATGGTCATGGTTTTGATAAAAAATTTGGATTGTAAACGGTGTTGGTCATAAATTAAATAATTTAGAATCGTTGGAGATAAATAACGTATGTAAAACTAATCAAAAAATTATTCTAGTAATTTTGTATCATCACGGAACAATTAAAGTTAGGTTCTAAATTTATTTTTTAAATAATTATTGTTTTTTAAAACTAGATTCTGTTAAAGAAACAATAACATATGTTTTTGATTAGTTAATGACATCCTGAAGAACAAAATGATATTTTTCGAAACCGGTAGATGTATTTTAATTCATTAAGTGGTTAATATAATAATACAAAGTTAACAATTTAAAATAATGGATTTCAACAACAAAGTTGTTTGTGCTAATGTTAAAAATAAATTATTATACTAATTATTTAATGTATTTTGAATTGTTATAATCTTTCAAAAAAAATAAAAATATATATATATATATACGAATTTTGTCGTACGTGTGTCAGTAATTATTATTAGAAGATTATTTTTAAAATATTATACAAATCACAGACATAAATACAAATTTATCAAAAATATAATGAAAACAGTCTATCAATCCGATTACTAATATTAATAAATTCTGCGTATAACGCGCAAGATTGATTATTTGATTTATACATATATAGACTACATGTGTTAGGATATGATAAGAATAGATAATTATTATTGACCTAAATAATATACTTATTTATAAACGAAAAGGGTTAATAAATTTAGCTACATGTAAAAAAAACAATATTTTATCTAATGCTATATTTTGACATGAGAATGTGTATGGATTTGGCGCTCTATCCTCTCTACCCACTCCCGCGGAGAAGACGTCATGATAATATTAAGTTACCAGTTAAATGTTGTTTGTTTATTATACAACGTATTATTAAGAAATTTGTGTGCGTGCTACGTTTTTTTTTATGTTGGCAAATCGTGTGCGCGGGCCGCACGCGAAAAAATGTATATGTAAAAAATTATACAACTCAGAGATATTAATTTCATTATACATAAATACAAATAAAAAATTTAAAAATTCGCATTTAAATACCTTTTCAACAATGGTTTGAGTATCCCACAGTCCATATAGCACTCAGATGCACTCAAAAAGCGAACCTAACCTCAAACAATACCAACGAATGCAAAGGCCAATGGAGGAATATTTAACCTTGCACCTTACATAGAGCGACCGTCCCCTTCACTCCGCACGCGCACACTTCACGAGAGACAAGGATGCTGGCCGTTGGATCTGGACGATTCGCACGATGTGCATTTTCTCCGGCACATGTTGCATTTTTTGAAAATTCACAAGTAGTTTTTGAAAAAAGGTGGTCGATTTTTGGACGGTGCTGTGGTGCGGCGGCTCACCCATCGTTTCGGCGTTTTTTCCACAGATTTTGTGACGCTTTGAAATGAACAAGAGGAAAAAAATGATTGCAGGTCACCGGTGATGGCGGTTCACACTCGAAACATGATACAAGGAAACTCGAAACGCGATATTGCGGCTTGTGAGAAGAACTATCAGAAAGTTTACTCATTAACTAAGTATACACTAGGATTATCGTTTGCAACAGCGTTGAAAGTAATACATTTTGTGGTTAAAGTAATATTCATACACTACACAAGTGAATAAGTGACCAACTCATTGCAAGACATTCCACATTCGATGTGGTTGATTGGAAGAGCGAGAAAAATTATTTTTTAGTAATGAGAAGAAAAAAACAAAACAAAAGAAGGAGATTAACAATAGAATTAATGAAACGATTATTTAAAAGATTACTAGATAATACAAATGAGGCAAAAAAGAAGATAAAAAAAATAAGCCAATAAAAAATGGCTCTCGTTTACAACTCACACTAGACAGACTCAACAATTACCTAACTACAGTAGACGGTAAAGGTGGGCATAGAGTCTGGATAATTTATTAAGGAGAATACATTCTTATTGTGAAGTTGTAATTATTCAAAACATAGGTCTGTGATATTTTTTAAAATACAAATTAAATCAGCTGCAATGGTTGTTATTTATACAATTCCGCATCCAAATTCCCATCCATAGATGAGGACATACAGTGTAGACATTTCAGTTCCATTGCACGAGTACTGTATTTGGTGACATTGTGTTTTGATTACGTATTGTTTGTTATTTGTGTGCCGTGGGTGAACTTGTGACATCGCCGTATTCAATTAGGATCGGAGATCGGCTCATCCGCGTGCCATTTGTGTGATCTCGGCGGCGACTGCAGGAGTGACGGAAGCGTCATATATAAGTTAAGGCGAGCAGTTATTCCGAATCTCGGTTCCCCGAAGAAGAGACCGGTCTTTTGACTTGAACCCTTATCCTGTACCAAGGTTCCCCTACTTCCCGCCCATACCCTGCGGTGATTCTGATTCACGACCGGATTTGTCAAATTCCATTCCGCGAGACGCGCGACCCGGAATTCGCGCAATTCGTTCATTCAGATCGTAGCGATCCGTATTTACAGTTCGAATTCTAATGTATCGATTAAAAAGATATACATATAAAATCAATTTTATTGAAAAATATTGTTATTGCTATCGGGATCTCTTCCAATCCGGGAAACGTGCATTAACCGATTATGCTATACAAACACAGTGTTTTGACTACAAATTTTCGAATTTATATGTAACACTTTTCAAATGAATAAATCTATCGTTCAATTATTCGAAAGCCATCTGTGTTGGTATAGTATAATCGGTTAATGCACGTTCACCGGATTGGAAGAGATCCAGGTTTGAATCCTGGTAGCAACGACAATATTTTTCGATAATTTTATATATATATATAAATATATGATTAATCACATTTTAAAAGTTGTTTTCATCATTGGCGAAACAAATGTGTATGCATTTTGGGAAATTGACTTATACACGATGCAGTAATACTTGTCTCCAACGTCAGTAGCTCATTCAGTTGTGATGCAGGCTTCTGACGATTAATAATGTTGATTTTCGACAAATAAATCTTCTCTTCAGCACATGTCAGAAGAAGTAGTCGAGGGGATTAAGATCTCGAGAGCGAAGAAAGCGAGAGAGTCAAATTAACAAATTATCATTGGAAGGGAAAGTTATTCAGTGAAAATAACGACAAACCATCACGACCGCGTGCTAGGATCGACGGAGGTAATGCATCACTCTACAGTTTACTCGTACATGTCAATTTCACAAAACGCGTCATCATGTGCTAATGATAGAAACCACATTGAAAATGTCACTAATAAAATATATTGACGCCTGTGTGGCCGTACTTTATGCTCATCTGTATAACACAATTAGATGTTAATATTTAACAGTCGAAAAACTGTAAATTAATGTGATTTAGGTATTTTTTAAGTTACTTGTAAGCAGTGATGAGCTCAAAATCACGAACCGTGAGTCAATCACTGATATTTTTGAGTCACACTCACTGTCTGTGATTAAATATCTGGGAATTTCGTTATTCTTTTTTTTTTTTAATCTATTTATTTTCTGACGCCACCGTTAAAATCGATTATCACTTGAATCGAATGAGCGAATTTTTCGTAATTTGACTAGCGCCATCTATCGAAATCTGGTTTTGTTGGTAACGTTTATGCTAGCTTGCTGGTAACTTCATTTTATTTTGTTCGCATTTTTATTTTACATTTTGTATATATGTGCAGTAATTTACTACTAATTATTTATGCTAGAATATATTTTTAGAATTAGAAATATAAGATTTCTCCTTTTCCCCTCCCTTAATGTTCCGTCTATCTGTACACGTATTCTATCTCTCTCTTTCGCATATAATTTTATATTCTGTCTCCTTTGATGTTCAATTTAAATATATATGTATTCTGTCTCTCTTTTTCACATGTAATTTTATAATCTATCTCCCACTTTATGTATATATAAGGGCACTCTTTTTGTATTTATGATCAGTTTTAAACACGTCCTGATGAAGCTTGAGATAAGCGAAACCGGTTGATGTATAATAAATTTCGTGGTTTCGTACAAAGTGATTTTAATTTTATTTAATATAATATGTCAAACCACCGCACATTGATTGTTTTCTACTAAAATATAATTTAATTTGTTTTAAAATACCACATAACAATGTACTGAAAATGCAAACTTCACAAGAAAAATGTGTTAAATCATAAGTAGGTACTTTGGCCACTTAAAAATATAACAATTTCATCATTCTACGAAAAAACTGTTATTCTTATGCCTTAAGACTATTGCTTTTAAACAAATTAAATTAATTATTTAGAAAGATATACAGAAAAAAAAATTGTTACTAGTGATGAGCTCAACCATTATTATAGCTGTGATTGTGAGATATGTTGTTTTGTAACGATGATTGGTAACTGATTACACGTAATCCGGCGAGTAATCATCTGTAGATACCTACACTATAAAGTATATTTCCAATAGTTAAATCTCACTTACTAATCATTGATATAATTTCATTCGCCACTATTAGTTGCTACCGGGTGACGAACCCGGAACTTCCTTTCACCGGTAGAATAATGGGTTATTTTTTGATAGATAGATTTTTTATATTTATTTAGAACGACAACTGTTGATTTGTTAAAAGTAAAATGTATTAGTTATATATGAATATATACATGGACCTCCATATAAAAATGATCTTGAATTATGGGGGTGGCTTTCGACATTTATATAAAAAATATGATCTAGATCTACGCGAAATTTAACAACAAAATAATGTCATATAAAAATGTTGAGAAATTGATCAAATCAGAACATGGGAATAAAAAAAAAGTATAATACATAATTATTTAATTGTATTGAAGACCTTAAAGCCATTTTAGGACCATTATTTTGTACTTATTCAAATTTGCTATTAATTAATTGATTTTGGCAGCTGGTCACATAGTCTAGGATCAATTTACGTTGCATGTCCCTGTCATATTTCCAATTTTTATGTATATCTGATTTGTTTAAATATCAAAAAATGTTCTACAATTGCAACTCAACACTTGATAAACATACGTCACCAGCCCTCAACTGATGCATTGCATTACGAGTGTAATAGACGCCCTTCAAAGTGAGTACTTTTGAAAAAGTTGCCCGAAAACTACGGGAAAAACACGCTATAGGCTCATTCCCCGATTGAATTGAAGCATTTTGATGGAATAGAAAAAAAAATTGACTGAAATTATTACGCTAAATTGAACTAGGCTATTGACAGATCAATTCTATGTAAAAGGCACTCATTTAACTGCAGTAGTTTTAGAGAAAAGTGCATTTGAAAATGTGTTAATGGAAGGTAATGAAATGCAAGCAGATGGTAATGAAATTATTCTGACTTACAGTACAAAATGGCTCGGTGCAAAGAAATTATCTTAATTTTTTTATTGTTTTATTAATGTGCCTACTTGCAGTATGTGAAAACGGAAGGTTACGATTACACTACTGGACGAAAATGAAAATTATGTACTAGGATCGTTGACAATGATTTGAAAAAATAGAGTACGCATCTTGGCAATTCTTCCTATTGAACTGGGCGGGAAACAACATGTTTGCGTAATGTGTAGAAAAGTGTAATTCATTCCTGCGGAAGGCGATGAAAAGAACTTCGGACAGACGTTAAATTATTTATATGTTGTGGTTTAATAATTATTGACGTAGCTCCGAGGTACTGAAGGCGAAATTCATTTATGTCTTCTAATTTAGAAATTCAAATTCATGATTTTTTCATGAATGAAATCATTTCCAGAAATAGGAAGGTAATGAAAATATGGGATTTTTTTAAAAGATAATCAATAAGATGATAATTAACAATTATTGTGATCATTTGTGAAATGCTCCTTTTAGAAAAATCAATAATGCAAAGTTGGGTGTAAAAAGAATCGACATAAATAACTATCTCTATCAAAATCGCTTGAAAATACACTCGGGTCTCTTTTTATGAGTACTTTTTTTATGCGGTTTATATTTCTAGAAGCTTTTTTTTAAATAACTTTTTTAGACCAATTTGTCATGTTGAAAGGGTCAAAAATTCGGAGAATTTTGTTTGTATATACAAACACAGTCTACGCCAGTAAAATTCAGCTGAAACCAAGTGAAATTGGGCATGTCTGGACGCTTTTCTTACCTCCATTGTTTTCAGAAATTATCAGTGAGCATAATGCAGAGGATATTGTCATGAATGAGAATGATATCGTTGGTATAACTCTCGATACCGTCGAAGAAAACAAAAACGAAAATGAATCGGAATAAAATGAAACTCCAGTCACCCTCACTGCGAGTGTAATTCAAGAATGTCAACTTTGCAGTAAATTAGCAAACCATTTCATCGAAAAATATGATAATTCTGAAAGAGCATTCAAGTTTTAAGGCGAGCTTCAGAATTACATTTCTGGATATCAGGAATTGTACAACAAATTAGCAAAGTCATCGCAAACTTTATTCACTGATTATATTGTCAAAAGGGAAAAAACAACATGCGAAGTTGAGAATTTTAATTGTGAAGAATCATTATCTTCAGGACATAGATTTGATCAAGATTTGACCATCTCTTCTAGTGATGTTCCGCACGGCTACGCGACCGCGGAGCGCGCTAACCGCGGCTCAAGAAAAGCGCCTGGCGAAAAGTCTATCTTGGTCGATTCACGGCAATATTTCGCCCGGTACCCCGCGCCGCTGGAATCCCGCCGCCTCTGCACGCAGCGGGCCGCCGAGGAGAGGGGGAAGCCGGGCCGCGGACGAGGCCACGCCCCGGCGCCAGCCGGAATTTTACTATTACATTTTGTAGAATAACTCATGATAAAAAATTATTGTATATAACATGAATGATGTAATAAAGAGAGTTTGTGGAGGGCGATCGCCCGGAGATAATATTAGGCACCTTAAAAATCGTTTAGATGGTTAAAATGGATTTGCAAAGTTTAAGGTGCATTAATAAATTCCCCGGGCCATCGCCCGCAGTAAAAACTACCAGGCATCGCGAGGCAGGTCAACATTTGTAATAAAAAATACTCGCGATGTCTGGGAAATGTTTGTCCGCATTTTTAATAAGAGAAATTGCGGAGAAAACTGAGTTCTGCCGCCGCGTACGGGAGGTCGGAAAAAATGGCACAAGTTGCAAAATTTGGCCGCCAGGTGGTGTCGGCGCTGGACCGAATCGGGGTGGCGCGGGGAATGTCTTCGCCCCCTGATTGGTCCCAGCATCCTGAGGGAGCCGTAAGCTCCCAGGAGATGAATCTCCGAGATAAATAAACGGTCCAACGGTTGCAAAAATCCCTTCCCTCGATCGCTTCTGCACCGCTGGACTTCTCTACAATAACTGTGTTTTCTTTATCTCCGCTTGATCTCTGCTATTCACCTGGACCTTCTTTTCTGGATTTGACTTTTGGCTACGACATTTGGATTGATCCCGGAAGACTCTACGACTTGGCTGCTACACTGGACGAAGACTTGGACCCCCCTGGACGACTGCACACCGCTGCAGACGTCAACGTTCGAGAGCTCAGAGTGAACCGGCGAACCACCCCTGCGTGATTTGCTACAGTCTTGTTCCTCTACTGAACAAGTGATGAAAATGATTTCCAACCAGGTCGCAAATTATACCCAACATTATCATATAGCGATGATAATTTTTAACAAAAACATGCAAATTTTTTTATTTTTTTGACATTTTTACAATTTTTTTATAACATGAATTAAGTATTTTACATTAATAAAAATACTTGGTTTTTTTCGCTTACTTCTCCAAAAAAATAGATTAGCTCCTGTGCTTGAAGAGGGAGTTACAGTATAATAATTTTATATATTTTATTTATTGTCTATTTGTGTGCTTCTGAAGTGTTCTGTAATATTGTTTATTTTCTAATTATGTGCTTCTGAAGTGTTCATTTTATTTCTTTCTAAACTCTTTTATATCTTTTATTTCTTTAATTTGTGCAGGGAGGCTATTGAAATTTTTTATCCTTATATATATAAAATTTTGCTGATGCGTTTCGTGTTACATTTAGGGATTTTAAAGTTATTTTTAAACCTTCATGATATGTTTATATTTATTTTTAATATATTTTTCTGAAATTTAACAACCTTTTTTTATGCATTTTTCGGTATTTTTTAACTTATTGAATTAGTTTTATGACATTTTATAAAATTATGGAACGTGTCCTTTATTATTATACGTGTGTCTAGTCTTTTTTTATTCGTTTTCCTGTTGAACGTATCTACCGCATACCTGAGTGTACGTTTTGCACGAAACGAAGGAATCACCCTATAAGTCACATGACACATATCGCACGCGAGAGAAGTGTCGAGTGCGGGCCCACCATGTGCACCGTTGCAGCACCGGCACACTTCTCGAAGAGTGCAGATTTCGTCTTCAACTCCCACGCGCCGCGGCCGGGCATTAGCGAACTCTCCGCCTGTCGCTGCCCGCCCTGCGTCAACAGGTTAACCCTTCCCAAACCATGCAGTAACACAGGTCTACCGCTCTAATTAAATCTGTAATATTACAGTAAATATACGCAATATACACTTCATATTTCAGTTAGTATGAAGAAAAATATTTACGCTTAGAAATGACTAGTGAAAAACCAATTATACAAGGCGAATCCTACAAAAATAATTATTTTCAATTCATTCCGTTGTAAAATTAATACGTTGACAAAAATACCATTTGTGTCAAGACAGAAAGAAATCACACATTAATTTCACAGTGAAAACAATAACAAACATACGAATATAATGGTGTCTCTTTCTCACTAATTAAATAAAGATAGATAAAAAGGAAGGCTGTATTATTCAATGCAATCTCCTATACAGAACTTGATGGATGCTCCGAATTATAATATTACATATTTACAAAATATTTAATGCTCAATACTTAAGGTAAATTTATGGCATTAACCATTTTTTCACATTTTAAAAGCTAATAGAACTTTAATTTCTTACGGTAACACGTGTTGACAGCGTGGCTGCATACGAGTATTTTATATCACGGTATGGTAAAGGTTAAATGGAGCGCAATGGCCGACATAAGATGCAACAACACCTTATCGACAGCTGTGCACCTTTAAACTTGTCCAATTATCGACCATCAATCTTGAAATCCTCTCCGGCGTACGTGTGACGAGTCCGTTTGTGATGACTTACGAGTACGAGTAAAGAATGAAAGACATCGATTGAAACGACAGTTCTTTGGATGGATGATACCAAATATTTAAGACCAGTGTTGAAGGAATCAGAAACAGAGGGCGCCCGCGAAAGGCCTGACTTTTTGAAATTAAATCATTGGAGATAAATAAAGCGTGCAAAAGTAATCAAAAAAATTATAAACAACTAACTAAAGTGGGTTTTCAGAATTTTCTAATCATTTGATAGAAAATGGTCATGGTTTTGATAAAAAAATTTGGATTGTAAACGGTCATAAATTAAATAATTTGGAATCATTGGAGGTAAATAAAGCGTATAACACTAATCAAAAAATTATAAACAACCAATTAAATTTAACTACGAGTCCCATTCTAAATTTTTTTCCTAAAAATTATTCGAGTAAATTTGTAATAAACAATTGTTGTTTTTTTTTTAAATAGATTCTGGTAAAGAAACAATAATATATGTTTTTAGTTAGTATTGGCATCCTGAAGAAGAAAATGGTATTTTTCGAAACCGGTAGATGTATTTAAATTAAATTAAAATGTTAGTTACAAAAACATTGCGGCTTTCCTTAATAGATAACATTTTTCTTTTCGATACGAATTAAATGTATTAATTAGAAAAATATACATATAAAATTAATTTTATCTAAAAATACTGTTGTTGCTAACGATATTCGAACCTGGATCTCTTTCCAATCCGGGGAAGGTGCATTAACCAACTATGCTACAGCGACAGTACTTTTAACAAATTTTCGAATTCCGGTAGCAATAACAATATTTTTCGACAAAATTGATTTTATATGTATATATTTATAATTAATACATTTAATAAGTATTTAATGTTCTGAATAATTTTAACTTCACAATAAGAATGTGTTCTACTTAATAATTTTTCTTTTCCTTTATATATATATATATATTGCACAATTATAATATTTGGTCATTATTACATTCAGTCATCAACTGTTATAGGTTAGATCCAGTATCATATTTGACATGAGACTCATTATCATATTAAATTCAGTAGGAAGCCAGAAAGAAGCTACAGAAGTCATACACCCCCAAAGGGCAAAGGTAAACGTCACAGTTATGTATTAAAGTCGCAAAAATTCTGTTACAATCCGCCAGAAATAGTATTGGAGAACGATCTTGTTAGAAGCTAGCAGCAACCGGTATAGTGTGGGACCCTTTAGAGTTTTCTTTAATCAAATCGACGTATGAATGTGGACGCGGCGAGAATTGTGTGTTGGGATAAAAAAGTGTGGCCTTTTATCCTATCTGCCTACCCCCATGAAATAGCGTGATGATGGTAAGTTAGTTATTACTTTATTATTATTATTAAAGTGTGCAACGAGCATTTACTACTGCTGGACTCCGGTAGAGGGGAAACATCAGGCACAAATCCGCATATGGGCATGCAGAAAAAAGGGTCAAGGGTCACTGCGCTCTTCATTCGCACTGAAGTCGGAACTATCCGCCTGAAGATTGAACACTGATGCAGCGCAGTGCGGCGATTAAAATTTTCTAAAAAAAAAAAGGCAATCTTTAGCCAAAATTATCGTAAATACAATCCGACACGTGACCGTCACACTAAACATCGCAAAGAGTGGAGTAGAAGCAGACTAGAGAACCGCAATGTTCAGTCATGAGCACATCGACAGAGAGATGGTGAGCGGCTGTTCAGAAGCGTTAAACCGGATATTTTTTAAATATTCGATACAAAATAATAATTGATCATGCTATTGTAGGAGCTACCGTTGTTGAATATTATTGACTCGTAAGAATCATAATTGTGTGATCTGAATTATCGAGCCACTCGGATGGAGTGACCGACGTTTGTAGGTTAAGCTATTACTTGGACTCTACTCACCAGACTCTGTAATTCTTGTTCATTATTCGCCAATAATACTGCATCATCGGCGTACAATAAACAGCATACAATCAAATCACCGATTTTCGCTCCTACATTCATAAATTCCAGTTTTTTCACACAATAATCCATACATAAATTGAACAGCCATGGAGACATTACACAACCCGGTTTTTGCAACAAATCGCGTATAAAAATGTCTGAGGTATGTACGACATACAACCCAACTCGTAAACCTCGTGAGGCATTGTATCCGGGAAGCCTCTAAAAATATATATTATATGTTTAAAAAAGCCCGGGAAAGTTGACTCAATTGTAGCGAAAACCATGTCTGCTATTGTTGGGTCAAGTGACGGGCTAGCTCGAAAATCAAACTCCCAACATTCTCGACAAACGCCGTAATACGAGACGAGAGTCGACTGTACACAAAAGTCCGCGTTCGGATATTCAATTTCCCGCCCTGTCAATCATAACGTTCCATTTTCAAACGTTCAAAATTTAGGCGGGACGTTCGATATTTTTTGTTTAGGTTTTTTTTTAAATCCAACGCGGCGATCGAATCGTAAGGCTAGTGGACAGCGGTGTTGTTTCCAAACGTTGACCGCCCATACAAATCTATTTTGACATGCGAATCGTAAATCAAGATATTAAATATCAAAAAATGAAATTGATATATGTATATCAAATGACGATGTGAAATTGCGATGCAAAACAATGGTTCTATAGCATTGTTTTGTTTTTGTTATCTTGATTTGATTGTTTTGTATTGCACCCTTAGGAGCTTTTTCATATAATAATACTTTCTGCACCATCCGAACAGTGAAAGACTTTTGTTGGCATGTCATGTTGCAATGCTGTCCTCCAATATGACGGCGAATGTGTAGGATAGATATGGAAGCTTTTAATCATAAAACGTTCATGGGTAAATATAGAGCTTGCATTTACCAGTGGTGTGCAGTAGGTATAGATTTAGGTTATGCTGTTACCAATGATATTATACAATCGCATACAATACATAGGATTATGAACTTTCGTTTAGCCAGCGTCTTTAGACAAAATGAATCCGTCGTTTATATCATATGTATTTATTTGTAATTCTAGAGTAGTTCTAACTATTAATAGTGATTTAACGTAAAATAATATCTTTTTACCCATATAAAAATCAATATAAAAAATGTATGGACGTTTTTAAGAACACTTTCTATGACTGAACATGATTATTTTATTGTTTGAAAATCTTACACGTAATAACTAAAATCAATAATTATTACTTTTGAAATTAGCAAAATTAACTTTGTGGTTAAAATTAATTATTTTTATCTGTTAACTTTGTTTCATTAACCACTTATTGAGTTTAAATACATCTACCGGTTTCGAAAAATAACATTTTCTTCATCAGGATGTCAATACTAATCAAAATATGTTATTTCTTTACCAGAATCTATTTTTAAAAAACAATAATTATTTAAAAAATAAATTTAGTACCTATCTCAAATTGTTAATACAAATTTACTCGAATAATTTTTAGGAACAAAATTGAGAATGGGACTCGTAGTTAAATTTAATTTGTTGTTTATAATTTTTTGATTAGTGTTACACGCTTTATTTACCTCCAATGATTTCAAATTATTTAATTTATGACCAACACCGTTTACATGCAAAATTGACAATCCAAATTTTTTTATCAAAACCATGACCATTTTCTATCAAATGATTAGAAAATTCTGAAAACCCACTATTTTTCAAAGATCTCAAACGCTCCTTTACTCTTATATGAAAATTTCAATCCGTTTTACCAATATAAAATGCAGCACAATCCTTGCAACTAAGTTTATAGACACCAGAATTGTTAAATTAATCATATTTGTCTTTAGAATTTATGAGTAAATTCTTTATACTATTATTTGTATGAAATGTCGGTCTAATGTTTGGTGGTAGGTGTTTAGATATTTGATTCGAAAATTTATTTATGAATAAAATCCTACGCCAATAATCATTATGTTTTATCTGTGATTTATATAAAAATTGATCATTATATTCTTATCATTTATTTTTTTAAATAGTGTCTATTAAGCCTGTATTATACCAGTTATTAACTGCTATTTTTTTAATTGTATTCAATTCAATATTAAAATTGGATGTTGACCTAGGAATATTGACTAAACGATGTATCATGGAGTGGAACCCTGAATGTTTGTGTGATAATGGATGATTAGATTCATTGTGTATGACAGTATCTGTAAAAGTTGGTTTTCTAAAAATTTTGAATTCAATTTTATTATTATTTTTAATTAATCTTAGTTAAATAGTGTTATTGAAAATTTAGCAGTAGATATTGAAACAGCATTATAGAAAAAATCAAAAACATTTCATTACAAAGTTACAGATTTTTTAAATAATCATCAAATCCCTACAAAATCAAATACGAACAAATAATAAATAGTTATTAACGTAGGAAATAGTTCTGCCACTCACTCGCGTAGTACTCATTAGCTTTCGAAGAAACTTTTCTGTAAAGCACATCTTGTAAATATCTCGTACAAGTTCGTTATTCAGTCTGATCCGCCATCTTACTTAAAAATAGCAGGAGTTCAAAAATTTGTTGATATTATAATATAGCCTGAAATTAGAAAAAAAAAATGTATTTGCGATAGAGTAAAGAAAGAACAAATTAGGTGTGAAAATGGGTTTGTTTGTAATGTCGGAAGTGATATGGTACGGTCGTATGAGCGAAAAGTGGATGGTAAAGTAAATATAATATTGTATGAAATAAGTGTTAAAATTGTTCTATGTTTTCAAGGCCGTTCAGAATATTCTGGGCTAATCTGTCGAGTATATTTGACGTTTCGGATCTCATTGCAGGGTCGTTCATCGACGAAGGATCGAGACCCCTTGGAAAAAATGTAATTTCCTTTTATATACAGACAAAATCTATATTTTTCTTGGCGGAGAGAGAAGCAACTGCTTCAGGAGCTAACTGAAATGTACTATTCTCAACTTTTTACTGATGATGGTGTTAGAGATAACATGTTTCCGTCTGAATGACCGCGCAGCGCCTAGTGCACCCATCGCAGCAAAGATAACACTCCCCGAGGCCTTCAGCAGTAATAATCTGTTGACACAGGTGGATTATCAGCTCATAAAGAAGAGCGTTCACCGAACACGCCAAACGTTGTAACACATATTCTATTTGTTTTTTAAGTAAAACGTCCCAGGGCGCACCGGGTGGATTAAGTCATCTAACTAACTAACTTACCATCACGCGAGGGCAGGCAGAGAGGATAGAGCGCCACATTCTTCTATTCTGACACATAGTTTTCGTCTCCTCTATTTCTGGTGCCATCAACACTTGGGTCATATATCTTTCTTACCATTCTCTCCACATTCATCCGTTCCATATGACCAAACCACCTAAATTATTATTTCTCAATCTTACTCACTATGTTATGACAAGCTTTACATTCTTTCCTTAATTCTTCATTCTAGACTCTGTCATAAATGGATCTGCCACACATACGTCTAAGCGATTTCATTTCCATAGGATCCAAATGAACGAATTTCGCGATCTCAGGGTCGCGTCCCGTGGAATGGAAATATGACAATTCCAGTCGTAAATCGGAATCACCGCAGGGTAGGGAAGGGAAGGAAGAAAACTTTGGTACAAGATGAGATCGATGAAGGGATATTGATTCCACTCGACAGTGATCTCGGGAACTGGAATTCGGAAGGACTACTCACCTTACATCGTATATCATGACTCCGTCACCACCGCAATCGCCGCCGAGATCACACAAATGGCACGCGGATGAGCAGACTTTCGGTTCCAATTGAAGGCGACGATATCACAATTTCACCCGCGGTACAAACAAGCAACAAACGATACGTGATCAAAACATAATATCACAAAATACAGTACTGATGCACTGGAGCTGATGAGTCCACACACCGAATGCGATCGCGATGTCGAGATCGAACAAATATCGATCAAGTTGACGTCTACTGACGTCAAAGACACATTCATGCAAGACGAGCATTAGGAAATATGTGGTGGGAATTTGGATTCGGAATTGTGCAATAACAACGGTTGCGGCTGATTTGAAAGACGCGCCAAAAGTGTGTATTAAAAATTCGGAACAACACCATTCAGTCTACTTTCGTTCCTCTTCTGCTAGTTGCAGGCCTCACTTCTATACATCAGTAATTTAAAACTAGAAAATTACACGAAAGTGACATCACACTTCTCAACAATCGCCATTGTATAGTGCGTTAGTCTGACTATATACTTTCATTAAATTAGCATTCGTTTTATTTACTACTCCTTTCATGGTGGCGAACGAATCAAAGATCCTAATTATGCCCCTCAAACGAGCCAAGTTGGTTCCTCATTTCGCTCTTTCATTATTATAGACTGACTAACTTATTATCACAGTGTTGACAGAGACGATACACTCCACACTCCTCAGTTCTGCCCCATCAATCTGCTTATGCACCATCGATCGTTGAAGCTTCTAACGTGGCCGTCATCTACTGTTTGATTTATCTGAACATGCCAGTAAACGCGTACTGCCATGTACTGTTAAACCGTAGGTGCAGTGTGCGTTAAATTGCACCTGACAAAATTTATGAGGCGCTTTCATAACAAGATTCGGTTCATTTTTCGGGGTTCAATGATTTATAGTATGGTGTGCTGGACGCAGTGTGACATCTGGCGAATCAATTCCTAACTAGCACCATGCACCATTCTCTGTCCGTACAGTTCTCTGATGAAAGTAAATCGTTGCGTATCAAATATTCCATAAATATTTCAAAAACTGAATTGCGATCGCGTAATTCAATTCAACTCGGACAAGATTTGACTCACGGGCTTCCGCATTTTCGCCGCTTATCTGCTGGTGATGAGCTCAAAATCACGAACCGTTAGACAATCACTGATATTTTTGTGTCACGATCACTATCAGTGATTGCATATCTGGGAATATCGGGATTCAATTTTTTTTTAAATTCTATTCTGATTGCTTGATTGATATTATGACGCCGCCGTTTAAATCGATTATCACTTGAATCATAGGATTTTCCGTAATTTGACTAAAGCCATGTTTAGCAGTTATGCTAGTTTGCTGGTATCGTTTCTTTTGCTGCTGGTATTTAATCTTATTTTGCTTGTATTTTTATTTTACATTTAATATATATATGTGTAGTAATTTTCTACTAATTATTTATGCTAGAATATGTTTTTTTACGAAAGAAGTTTTAATAATATAAATAAATATTATTAAGAAAACACATTCTTATTGTGATGTTGTAATTATTCAGAACACAGGTCTGTGATATTTTAGTTATTATATTTTATATTAATATATTTAATTCATATTTAAAATATCACAGACCTATGTTCTGAAAATTTACAACTTCACAATAAGAATGTGTTCTCTTAATAATAAAGTTGTATCAATGTGTCCAAAATTTAATAAAAATGAATTGATAATTCTGGGGTCTGCTATCAGATAAATCTAAAGTAGATGGCTCTTTCATCTATTAATATCAAAAAGGACATAATGTTCGAAAATTTGTCGCTAAAAATATCGTCGCTGTAGTACAGTTGAATAATGCACCTTCACCGGTTTGGAAAGCGATCCAGGTTCGAATCCCGATGGCGCAACAACAATATATTTCGATAAAATTGATTTTATATGTATATCTTTCTAATTAATGTACTTAATTAATATTTATAAATAAATATGTTAAAAATTATGTTTTTTAAATTTATTTAAAGTGATATCAGAAACTGTGATCACAGACACAGTTTTCAATCACTGATATTATCGAATACCGATCACAATCGCATCAGTGAGTCAAGAGTGGCATTTTTTGTCATTACTATAATCTGTACAACGAGCGTCTACTGCGGACAGCCGTGCGGGTGTGCATACATTAAAACTCTATTTATAATCATCGACTCGTAAATGATCGGAAAAATAACACACCTAACATATCGTAACGTGCGATGTGTCGAAACTCCGTTCCAAATTTCTTCCTCACGCGAGAATTATCAACTTCGTGATCTGATACAATATTTAATGCAATAGTCTTGTCTCGAAAGCATTGCGTGATCAGTGTTTACACACGTCATTTACTAGCCATGTATTTAACACTCATAAAATAAAAATTGTAAAATATGCAAAATAATGATTTTAAATGCACAATGACAAAACTTTTACTATATGTCAGATAAATTAATCTTATCGCAATAATTTCCCACTGAACTAAGGAAACCCCCTCAAATTATAATTTATTATATATATTATAATATAGTCAGTATATATTTAAATGAAACCACTGACAGCAAAAAAAAAAGAATAATAATATCTTTTTTTTTAAATACAAATTAAATGTATTAATTAGAAAGATATACACATAAAATCAATTTTATCTAAAAATATTGTTGTTGCTACCGGGATTCGAACTTGGATCTCTTCCTATCTGCTGAAATTGCATTATTCGATTATTCTACGGCAGCACAGTGCATTGACGACAAATTTTCGAACACTCCATAACCATAATTGCAAATTAATACAAATCCTGGTAAACAATATCCCACATCGACGACACAAAAGGACGTTATCAATATTATGTATATTTTTTAGATTATAAAAGTCTTGTAGCTTAAAAATCACGATTAACGCAGTTCGCCCGTCTCAGGAAGGGTAAAAGGCTCGAGCTTCAATTTCAAATGACGAAATGATTTTCATAAAGCTAAATAAATTGGAAAGGTTGGAGTTGGGGTACCCGAAGGCTATGAAAAGTTATTACATTTGTGGGGTATTTCAGCCATCCCTTTGGGACCCCACGCAATTTTACGCGAACGTAAATATTTTTTTTTACAAATATTTTTTAGCAGTGTTATCGTAAGGTTTCACAACAAACATTAAACAGTTAAATACAATGGCTACTTTTAAAACGTCAACGATTACAATGAAATAATGTTGGCAAAATCGTAAAAAAAACATCCCCTTACAAGCGTTCCAAGGCACCCCATTTTTAACTCGGGACTTTGCCAACCAATGGCCGGAAAATCGGCGGGGGGCTCCGTGTAAAAAGAGTCAGAGATAAACGTGGCGTTGAATTTCAAAGATTAAAATCAAATCAAGCCGTGGAGGGGGGCGGGGAATCCGGAAAGGCTGAGGTGAGATAAGGGATGAGGATGTTTAGGGGGTTTGCATGTGGATAAGCGTGAATAACCCCTACGTGGACTGTGTCGGATAATGGCTGAAAAATATGGGTGAAATGGTATGAATCTAGATTATACGCAATAAATATATTTATACAATGTTGTTGAAAATTCTCGTTTAATAATGCTTTCATTTTGTTTTTATACAATAACTGGACTAACTTGGATACTATGATTTAAATATTCTTTTGAAATATTTCTTCATAAATTATCCATTAACAGAGGCTAATGAGTAGAACGTACGATGTATGCAAAGAAAGCGATCTTATTATGAATGGCAACAAGTCGAAAGTGATGGTATTTGAGAAGGAGGAAAGCAAGACACCGTGCTAAATACTGGTAATGAATGTTTGGAACAAGTAGACGCGTTTGTGTATTTGGGAAGTATGTTCGATAGAAACGGAAATATATCGAAGGGAGGGTGTCTGCAGGGAATCAAATGAACGAAGCTTTGAATGGAATTATAGCTGATAGGAACTTGTCAACTGAGGCAAGACTAGCGGTTCACAATGGAGTCCTGGTACCGTCACAGATGTATGGAAGTGATTTCGTTCCTCTTCTGCACTGGCAGAAAGTAGACTGAATGCAGTGGAAATGAGATCACTTAGGCGTATATGTGGCAGATCCATTTATGACAGAGTAAAGAATGAAGAAATAAGGAATGAATGTAAAGTTGATCTTAGTAAAATTAAGAAAGGATCACTTAGGTGGTTTAGTCATATGGAACGGACGAGTGAGAAGAGAATGGTAAGAAATATATATGACGCAAATGTTGATGGCACCAGAAGTAGAGGACGTTCTCGGAAGACTTGGAACGACCAAGTAAACCAGATACTGTTAGAAGCCTCAATAATCGTCAAGTTTGTATGAGAAGACGCATTAATGTGGATGAGGTGAGAATTGTGTGTCAGGCAGAAGAGCGTGGCGGTCTATCCTTTCTGTCTACCCCTGCGGGGAAACGGCGTGATGGTAAGTAAGTAAGTAATAAATTTAAAGTGTGGAAACGGAACTCGTAAGAATTTGTTCGCTTTTTTCATTAATTTAACTCAAATCATACTGAGAATAATGCGATGTTCCCTGCAAATATAAATCAAATAGAATCATGAACACTCATTGCAAAAAGAGCGATCTGTTTGAGATGCGGATCTACAGGCGATTTCTAAAAGTAAGATGAATTCCTAGGGTCACTGCTGATAATATGATGATGTCAGATCCACAGTCCAACTACTCAAACTACTACAAATAAAATAATGATCTTAATAACAATATTAGAGTATGTCCAAGAACACACAATTACTGGATTTTTACCTACAGAGTCATTGTTATTAAACAAATTAAAGATATCTCATAGAGACGAATCTATTTATATTATATTATATGGGAAGTATAGAAGTATGTTAACATAATATATTGGTCTAAACAAGAAATATACAAAATTGAAAATTGACCTTTCAGACGTATTTTAGTATAATGACATTTGTCATATATACAGATAAATAATATAGTTTTCACACTTTCTGAAAAAAATAAGATTGATAGTGACATTTTTGGTCTTTCATGGAAATAAATATCAAATTTCAGAACATAAATATGGTAACATATATACAACTTCCAAAAATTTGATAAATATGGAGATTGATTGGGTGGAATGGTGAACATTACATTGTGTAAAGTGATCACTTAAGCCAGCCAAAGACAAATCGAAAGCCCTGTAATTACCCATACTTCCACATTTTCCCATATAATATAATATAAGTACCTTCGTCTCTGTGAAATATCTATAATTTGTTTAAAATAATGATCGCTCACACGAGGGGTCAGTAGACTTTCTAGAAAAAGGAGCCAAATAATAACTAAATATAATCTCAAAAATTTTCATAGAGCTGCAACGTAATTTTTCACTGTAGTATATATGTTTATTAGAATGATGGAAAGAATGAGATATAATCAAGATTTTTATTTAAAACTGAAATTAACAATACAATTATAGGCTATTTAGAAGAATATTTTATATGAGAGTTATAAGCTTCAGTAGCTCAGTCTACTACTTATACAATAAGAAAATCTAAATACTTAAACACTAATAAAGTTTACTAGTCAGAACGGTGATCTTGCATGTTATGTCTGGTAAGTATCAATTCCATATATCAGATATGATTGTAGATTAAAATATGAGCCGGAGTTGAAGACTCTCAAATAGTGATGAGCTCAAAATCACGAACCGTGAATCAATCACTGATATTTTGAGTCGCACTCACTATCAGTGATTGAATATCTGGAAATATCGTTATTAGTGATTCTTTTTTTTTATAATTCGTTTTGAACCTTGATTCGGAGCATATGCGTATGAAACGAAAATATTCATTAAGGAATGGCGTTAGTATTCGTGATAAGCGCCATCTAGTAGATTTTGCCAAAAAGTTTACGTATTTAACAGGAAATGCTGAGAATTTGACCCGAAAAATAAACTCACATTTTTATAAAGGGTTTTTATTCTCTTTGTAATGATATTAAAATAGATACATATTAATTATGTATGCTAGAGTACGTTTTTTTACGCAAATAAAGTTTGAATAATACAATTTAATGTATTGTGATATTGTGCGGTGCACGTATATTAGTAATGAAGCTACAATCACAGTCACAGTTTTCAATCACTAATATTATCGAACATCAATCACAATCACACCAGTGAGTCAAGAGTAGCATTTTTTCTCATCACTACACTCCAATACCTATGAAAAGAGCCGCATGCGGCTCGCAGGCCGCGGTCTGCAGACCGCTGGCATACACGATCGCTAACCGGACGAACACTATCTAAATTTATTTTATTATTTATCAAAAATATAAAGCTATCTCGTAACAATGTAATATGTAAGGTTATCTAACAACGCGATAAATCACCATCGACCTACATAAATAGTATACCCGCAGCCGGCGAAGGTGATTTGTTAGCCATAAATAATTATACAAACAATTAATAAAAATGAAAAGTTTGATTTATGTTGATTAGCTATTTTTTCAATCAAGTCAAATTTCAATTATCCACCGCGCTATTGATTCAAGATTTGTGTCTTCTTCGACATTGTGATATTTCATTTCCCTTTCTCTAAGGCTAGTCAAATATAATGGGCTTCCGATATTGCATTCTTAATTTTCAGTTCGTGTCCGGAGGGACATTTGTACAAAATTAGTCTTCTACGTCAGATATATGATTGTCGAGATGGTTTTTTCATGTGGAAAGTATGAGCGAGAAGGGGATAGTACAAAAAAATATATACAGCCAGTGTTGAAGGCAACATGAACAAATACACCAAACACAAGGGTAGATTCCTGTTAAAAGCTTTCCTGAAAAGTTGTATGAAAACGAACGTGGCAATGCTGATATATCAGGACAGAGGAGTGATCTATCGTCTCTGCGTATCCCTTATAAACGGCGTGATTTTAAATAAATTTAAATAAATTAGTTAGTTATATCATATATTTATTGATTTATCAATTTTTTTGGAGTCGGTTAAAACAACAATATCATAAATCCATTAAAGTTTTCAAGCTTTTGCGGCAAACTCCAAGAAATTGTATTTACACGTGTGCCTGCAATATTACCTCGACAAATATATCTCATCATAAAATTCACTCGCTATTGTCAAGAGCACTACTATTGGTGTGATGTAATTTAGTTAAATATATTGAAATACCATATTATAAAAAAATATTATTTACAATACTTAAAGTAGAAGTCAACTATGTAAGATTTTATTATTTATTTGTTTTAATATTTTAACTAACCTACTTATCATCACGCCGTTTCTCCATAGGCAGAAAGGATATAGCGCCACATTCTTCTGTCCTGATACTTATTTCGACATCTTCTCATGTATGTTCGTCGATTGCTGAGACTACCAATTCAAGTTCAATCACTCTTCATTCATTTCACCCCTTGTATACTAGCCATCCACATCGGTCGCCCATGACTGAGGACCGTGATCTCAGTGAATTCCCGTCCTCTTGACTATGGTCCTCCACTTGCAGATCTTAGGGCTATCACCAGAGAAGTGCCTGTTGTCTTTTCCACTTCCTCTTTGTCCTTCGACGTGGCCCACCACAACAAGCTTCTCCAAACTATCTTCCCTTCTAGCAAGACGCCCAAAAAATTGAAGAAATCATCTGAAGCAAATGGCTGAGAGATATTTTAATACACATAACTGAAAATTAGATATACAAATGTCATTTTCCTACATATTTCAAAAAATTTTCCCTATACACTTTTCAAATCATTTTTACTATTGATTTCAGCCAGGAATTGAACGTTGGAGAGTTCAGAGAATAACTCAGATGAATATCCATTCGAGCGCCATTTAGGTCAACCAGAACTGATCTCACATTCAACCTTCCACATCGTAACACCAATGCCAAGGAAAACTCATTTTTCTACCGAGCCTCCTTTATTCCAACTCGCACTTAAATTAATTAGAGATTTTCAATACTTTACTTACCGCAATTATATCAAAATTCAATATATAAACCTGAATAGCATTCATTTTATTTTTATTACACAGATTTTATTCCCTATCTCATTTTCCTTTCCCCTCACTCTCTCGTTCCCTTTGAAAAATTTTCTTCTTTTTAACTTTTATCTCTCCTCTGTTTACCTATATTTTCTTTTTTCTTTTTCTCATTTTTACTGATTTTATTTTATTCCTGCAATAGAGGAGAGAGTTCTCATTCTTTCATCGTTTTCTATGCAGCGAAAAATGAATTTCCCATTAAACTCTTTAACAAGCTATTGTATCAATTTAGTAAGTCTTATTCAAATTATTTTTTTCAGAAAAAAAAACATGTAATTGGTTCAATTTTTGTTACACTTAAATTAAGATTTTTTTTATATCGATTAACTGTTTGTTTCCCAAATAAAATATAATAAAATAACATTTTCTTGACTGGATAATATTTGTCGCCATTCACATGCACGGTCACCTGTGACGACACCCTCCGGCAAATCATTATATCCTCACACCTCCTGTGCGTCATTACATCGCGCCAAAAAGCTTATGGAAGTCTGAATACGGATCGTCATGGGATCATCAGTCAGTACCCTATGCACCCACAACTTGCGATACTTTAAAACATCGATTGAAGTACCTAGGATATTTTTTCCGTGAAATATTATCAATTTGCTGGAACCATATAAAATGAACTCGTATTTTATGCAGATGTAACTATACGATAACATTAAATGGAATATTGAGTTTAAATAAATGATTATTACTTACTTAATTAAGGTATGCACTGATCCCCGCCCGACTCCTGATGAAATGACAAAGGGATAGTTCACTTACCTGAAAACAAAAAAAAACCATAATGCAATTTATCTATTGTGTGAGTAGTACTCGTAATGAGATCTTCGTGTTACACGGTCATAAAAAAATATTACCAGCAATAATGAATTAATTCATATTAATTTTAATTTACAAAAATGAAATAAACCCTTTCAGATCTAAATCGGATATAAAAGATGTTTCTTTCTTGATTGTGCTAAAAATAATTAAATTAGAATTTATCTCAAATTATAACTAAATCTGAATAGTTATGATGTAATGTACCTTGTGTATCGACAAAAAAGTGACCAAATCATTAAATAACTGAAGCAAAAGTCCATTGGGTATATGAAAGGTCGTTCGATTGATATAAACAAATACAATTTAACAATGTTTTTATTAGTTTTTAAAAACATATGACAGTTCATAACTTTAGATATAAATTATAATAAACATAGATAAAATAATTTGAGTTGCCTAAATAGCAACAACTATTCTGAATTGGCCAACCACCTTTTGGAAACAAAGCATTATTTTGACATTAACAAGGGTATAGAAATTATACATACAAATACTTGGGGTTTACAGTTAGATAAATTATAAATTTAAAAAATAAGAAAAAGTGTTAATAAGTTAAATATTACATAAACAACCAAATCTTGTTTGCACTTTATATTTTAAATTTGTTTTCATATTAGTTACCCACCACTTTATAGTTTTATTTTTATCTAGGCTTATATTTTAAATTTTAGTGTACATTGTTTCCTGAAGAATATACCATAGATATCGAAACATATTGAATAATCAATAAATAGTGGTTTAAAGAAAGTATTTTGTATACGAATTAAATGTAATAATTAGAAAGATACATATGAAATCAATTTCATTGAAAAATATTGTTGTTGCGCTACCGGGATTCGAATCTGGATCTCTTTTCAATCCGCGGAAGGTGCATTATCCAACTATGCTACGGCGACAGTACTTTTGACGACAAATTTATAGCGTCCGCGGAGGAAAACAAAGTGACGTGTTTTTGTCTGATGCGATGATGCCATCGGAACAGAATCGAAATACGTGAAGTATTTGATTACAAAATAATTTTCAAAGTTCATGTCAAGAAAGGGTTAATTGATGACGTTGTGAGAATGCACGAGCCCGGGAGGGAGAGGGAGCCCCCGAAGGTCACAGCAACAGCATCCGCACAATGAGGCCAGCGCGGTCGGACGATAAGATCGTGCCACGATGTGAAGGCGCCCCGGGCTGATGACAGGCCGGTGCTGGAGATTGCTTTTCATAATAATTTTTAATAAGCGGCTTGCGCGGCAGATGAAAAAATAAATATGTAAGCGTTTCTTTGTTTTTATCGCAGGTGTCTCGCGGGCCTATAAATCAAAGTGAGGTAAACTCAAAATCGGCGTAATTTCGAAAATGCCCTTGTTTTCTGCGATGCCGCCAGGCAGGAACCCAACAAAAACAAATATTTAAAATATTAATCTGCATTCATTAAAAATATTATTATATTTTTAAAGAATTTACATTTTTATTGTGAAATTACAATTATTAGAACACAGTTCTATGATAATGGATGTGCTTGTGGTCTAGTAGTTACGATGCTCGCCTATCGATCTAGTTAGCGGTCGGGGGTTCGAGCCTCGATACAGGAAGCCATCAAGTTAGTTTTATTTTAGTAATAATATTGATGTGACACGTATTTATTTTTAATTTCATTGTATTAAACTTAATATTCATTGTCTATAGGCGCGACAAATAATCGTGAAATATGATTTATCTACGGATTTTTTCGCCTCTGCATTCGAAATCTATTACTTTGGTGGTGATCGTTTTTAGGATTACGTGCTAATGCGTATTAAGCAAGGAGATCATCATCGGACGAACTCTCACCACTAAAATAACAGAATATTGAATGATTAACTGTCGTATAATAAAGACCTATTTAAGGTTTTTTTAAATGATGAGACTCCTGTGACCACCATAAAATACAAAGTAAAAGAACATATTCTTATCTAATTTTTTATTTCCTTGTTACTCTATATTATATTCAGATATCCATCCATAAAATGCTGTGGAATAGGTCTGTCATACCCTAGAAAAATTGTATATCTTTTTGAAAAATTGATTTTATTCTTTATATCATTCTAAGTAATTATTTTAACTTCTCCTTATCTAACTTTTATCCCCTTGTTATATTTTATTTATAATAAAAAAATTTTTAACTATGTAAAAGGCAAACCTTGCCGTGAAACTGCCATGCAGTTTGGCAAATAATAAAATTAAACTGAACATATATATAATAAAGAAAAAATAAAAATATGACTTTCGGAACAGCTGTGAAGAGTTCGCCATAGTTAACAATCGATTTTCGTTTTTAGTATCGGATATCGGGAGAGCAAAGTGAGTTTACAACGAGATGCACATTTGATAAGTAAATATTTTTTTACCAACGATCAAACAATCCGTTTTCGCAAAAATTTTACTTTAGTAAAATGTTACTACTCACATCACACAATCGACCCTTAGTGCGTCTGCTCGCGTCTCACCCGGTGGATAATGATCGGCCCGACGGTAATCACTGATCGCTCTCAAAGTAAACTAATTACGCGGCCAGATATTTCGCGTCCCGACCCGTTAATTGCCAGATCAGGTGATATTAATAAAAGGTATGGAGATAGAGCAAATACGGGTGGGTAGGCAGCAGCGGAAGGCTGTGCGAGAATTTTCGCGCCAAATTAGCGCGCGGAAACAGCAATTTGTCACGGCTTAATATTGTAATAAATGCCCGAGAAATTAGGGCTGTACGTTAGAGATTAGCACACACAAGTGCGCGTGTAAAAATATTTGAAATGGTTGAAATGTTCGTTGAAGATAAACGGAAAATAATTTTAAAAAAACACGTAGCTATGCCATAAAAAATTAGTTCCACCGAGTTTAAGAAAGAGTAAAGGAATATTTTGTGAATATCAACATTCACAATTGTGAAATACAAGTTACATATTATTTTTTCGTACAACAAATTACACTTTAATTGGAAGCACAAAATTTTTAATAGATTGAGTTTAAAATAATTCTTCTTGCATTAAAATACCACTCTTTAATGTTAATACATTTTGCTGTGATGTTACAATGTTATAATTAAATTAAATTAACCAATTAGAAATACGTTCAGAAAAATCTATCTATTGAAAAAAATATTTTTGATCGCTACCGGGATTCGAACTTGACGTTTTTCGCCATATCAACCGATAACGTTTTTAACAAATTTTGAATAAATATAATTAATACACCTATTATTCCATTTTTAAAAGCAATCAACTTTACAATGCGATGAATCCCAAATACGTACTAGGAGATGCCAGGATTAAATCATTCAATTTTATTAATTTTGGATAAACTTTGATACAACACGTATATTTCTAATTAAAACACATTTTTGTTGTGCAGTTGCAATTTCAGAAAATAGTTATGTGGATGTTTTAATACAAATTAAATTCATTCATTTGAAAGATATACAAAAAAAAAACCATCTATCGAAAAAATTAGTTTGATCGCTACTGCGTTTCGAACCTGGACCTTTCATATCCTGACTCATATTTGTCACGTACACCATTTATTTTTATATTCAATTGATAATGAGATGGAAGTTGTCATGAAAAAATGTCACATAACACCTTTATCCACTAAAGTTTTTAATTAACATATATTTAGTAAAACTATTATAAATATACCAAATTATTCTTAACATGTCCTCGATGATATCAAAGATACGTGTCATAACCAATGTTCCCTCTGAGGTACGCCGCTGGTGTGCGCGGTTTGGCATCATAGCGCACACAATTTTCAGCGTTACTTCTTCATTATATGGCCCATTCTATTGAAGATTAGCCACCATACTGCAGTATGTATATTAATTCATCCTGAATAAGATAACCAATATGTTGGTACTGAACCACTTTCTGAAGTTACACAGCCAAGATAATCTGTCTACCCACGACTCCTCTTGTCGGTCATATTGGTCATAATAACATTGCAATAACCCACCTACCATAGCACCAGGGGCGTGCAATCCATATAATCAAAAAAGCTGGGCATAATTATAATTTCTGCAAATAGTTCACATGTTAAAGTTTTAACTAGAATTATATAGAGGAAGAATTTAGATATGACCAATAAAGTTGCGCATATAAATTCTGCCCCAAACGTATACAAATCAAACGTACCGAATACACGTCTTCGCTTAAACAGACGTGTTACAAAACGCAGCAAGGGTGAATTTGAAGCGGATTCGAATGTACATATGTAAATATATATATTCGATTCGAATGAACATATGTATATGTATATATATATATACACATTCGAATCCGCTTCAAATTCACCCAAACTGTTTTTGACCCCAACACCCAAAATTGTTTTTAAAAACAATACTTTAAGCTTATTGGATTATATATATATATATATATATATATATATATATATATATATATATATATATATATATATATATATATATATATTTATAATCCAATAAGCTTAAAATATTGTTTTCAAAACACGAAGAATTTTCCAAGAATAATGTAACAAAAATTAACTCGCACAGGTATTCTTTAACAAAAACATGCTTCTGATAGAGTATTTATTTTAAATAAATATAACTTCTAACAGCATCAATATTAGCAGCATAACCTAAGCCCATGCCTTGTGCACGCCACTGCATAGCACATACTAGATTTTTAGTGCACTTATGATATCTTTAGTTTCTCGCTTTCTGTAGTCGGAGAGCGCGCGTCTGCTCGAGGGTCGTGAAACTCCCAAGCCCAAAAATTTCAATATTTTGGGCCAAGAATATCAAGAAAAATATTGGCTCTTGCATGTGATGCAAGAAGAATTGTGAGAATTGAAGGTATAGCTGGCAGAAAAGGTCTTGGAAGATGGAGAACATCTCGACTGAAGAATACAAAGTTCGGAAAATCCATAGGCCAACTATTTCGAGCCTTTGCTCATTTGTCCATCGGCACTCCTTCTAATTTAGTCGATTAACACTGACATGTACATGTTCTTCATGATACAGTCTGTTCAAAAACGAAATTGTACTACACATGGCTAACGACCATTAACGACCTGTTGATAATGTGCAAATAAAAATAAATAATTATTAAACATAAAAAAAAGACAACGCTACGTTTCCATTAATTAAATGAATGCGGATACTTTAATGAAGATCACGTTGTGAAGAATGATATTGCGATTGATGTGAACTCGGGTTCACGGCTGTCCGCCATTTTGCACGCCGCACTCGGAAACTGAGCGATCTAGAATCATCTCGAACGACCAATGACGCGAGACAAACGATGTGAAAGTCATTAACCCAAAAAATTATGATTACCGAGTGAAAAAAATATTATCACACGATTATATTCTGATGAGGAGACATTTTTAGGTTACGTTCATTTTAAATATTACAAAGATATACATATAAAATCAATTTGTTCTTTTACCGGGATTCGAACCGAAATCTCTTCCAAACCGGTGAACGTGCATTAACCGATTATGCTATAGCATCACAGTACATTTACGACAAATTTTCGAACCTATATGTCACACTGTTCAAATTAATACATCTATCATTCCATTTAATTTGTATTAAAAATATCACAGACCTATTGTTATGAATAATTTCGACTTCACAATAAGAATGTGTTCTCCTTAATATAATACATTAATTTTATTAACGAGGCTGTGAGGAGAAAGGCATTTGCATAAATTGCTATCTACGTTTAGCAGACGATATTATGATCTTCTCAAACGAACCAGACGTCCTTGAAAACATAATACAAGAGCCAGTGGTAGAGCAAAATCGAAGATACATATCTCAAAGAAGAAAGTTATGATGAACTATTTTATTGAATACATCCATATTAATGAAAAGAAGCTTAATCAAGTCGATAAATAAGACTAAAAGTTAGACAAACACAAGGAATGAAATGACGTACATTCATTACGTTTTACCAACATTAGTCACAGTTAAGGTTCGATTCAAATTAACCCAACAGCAGAGACGTAATTAAAAAAGTTGTGCCCCAATAAAGAATTGTAAAAAAGCATCGAGTCCCAGTACAAAATATAATAAAAAAGCCCCATCCATCAAACAGGAAGAACACAATTGGTCTCGTATACCAGCAACTGAAAAAGCGTTGGAAAAGATATCTATGGCTCTCATTGGCGAAGTTACATATATTGCGAGCTTAATGTTAAATCTAATCTATCATTCAATTCCTATTTAGATGAAGCAAACTTCCACAATATGAAAACCCTAGAATATCGAAGAACACGTGCTGACCAAATACTTCTCTTTAAACTACTGCAAGGCCATATTGACTGTCCCAGCCAATTAGAATTAATATCCTTCCACATATCATCCAGATCGACCCGAGAGTCCGCACTCTTTCACATACCTACAAGTAGAACATCTTACATACTAAATTAATTCATTCACCGGTCATGCAAGTACCGCATTGAGAAATTAACAGAAATTGACTTTTTCAAAATTAGACTTACTACGCTTAAATATTTATTTTTATGAACCACCACAATCTCAATTTTGACCAATCATTCTACCTACAAACACATCGTTACATACAATAATTACAACCTTCCCACCCTTTCTCTCACCGTCTTACTTTTTTTTTACCTTGTGCTATATTATGTACTTAAACATTTCTGTGAATTTTCATAATTGGTATCACATGTTAAATATTAATTATGTTAGTTCTATTATGTTTAAACTGTAAAAATCCCTTAATAAAATTTTAATTAAAATATGTACGTGTCGGAGATGATGACCGATGAATAAACAAAGTTCTAGAATGGAGACCGGAAGAAGAGATGGAGCGATGGGAGCGAAGTGTAGCAAGCAACAGATGAGATGCGGAGGAGAAGTCCACTTCACAGTGGAGAGACCCAGGAGCCAGGCTGATGATGATGAAGGTGAATACTACAGGTACAGAGATATCAGAAAGGCGTGAATGCTTTGTTTTCTGCTACAATATTACTGCCGCCAGGTAAGTGAGCTAAGTATCTTTTAATAACTTCACACAATCTTCGCGAATGGACGATTGGAAGAACAAACGAGCTGGGAACTCCTCATTCACTGTAAGTGGGTAGTATATAAGTGCAAGGTCCAAATTTTTAAACCAAAGTTGGAATTGTTTTCAAAATATTCAGTCTCCAAAGTTATTGTTGTTAAACAATTTTTTCCCATATAATGTGATCTAAATGGCTTCGTCTCTGTGAGATATCTATAATGGGAACATGTCGACCGAGGCAAAACTAGCGGTACACAATGAGTCCTGGTACCGACACTGATTAGCTGGCAGAAGTGGAACGAAAGTAGACTGAATGCAGTTGAAATGAGATCGCTTAGGTGTATATGCGGCAGATCAATTTGACAGAGTAAATAATGATGAACTAAGGAGAGAATGTAAAACTGATCTTACAATAGTGAGTAAGATAAAGAAAGGATAACTAAGCTAGTTTGGTAATATTTATTTATTTATTTATTAGACTATATTGACGTAGATTTTTTTGTTGTAACAGAGGTGAATATATTATAATATAACATGATAAACATAGGATACAATTGTATTATAATTAAGTATATACTTGTAGTTTATTGTGTGTAGTGTAGACTCGCCTCTGATATATACAGCATTGTCCTGGCTACTTTACTAGACTGCAGGAATGGATGAACGAGGAGAGAATGGCAAGGAAGATATATGACGCAAGTGTAGATGGCACCAGAAATAGAGGACGTCCGCGGAAGACTTGGCACGACCAGGTAAACCATATGATAGAGGATGGTCCTGTTAGAAACCTCACTAATTGGCGAGCATGTATGAGAAGATATATGAATGTGGATGAAGCGAGAACTGTGTGTAAGGTCAGAAGAGTGTGGCGCTGTATCCTTCCTGCCTACCCCGGCGGAGAAACGGCATGATGATAAGTTAGTTAGTTAGTCCTCAAGGAATTGTTCCTTGTAAGAGTTTTGAATGGATTGACGATAAAGACTTTCGTATTGTCAATCAAAAATTATCAATACACAAAATACACGTCAATTTTAGGTGTCACATCACAATATTCTTACTATTTTCAAACTAAGCTAAACTGCTGGAACGAGACTCGAACCCTCGACCACTAGACCGCAAGCACGTCGTGCCTGCATTCGTACTTATTTACATTCTGTCGCGTGGCTCCCGGTCCCGTGTGCAGGAAGCCCGGTTCGAGCGCGATCGAAGATCCTCGCCAAAAGCCGGAACAGCGCTGGTCGCCGCGCGGCGAACAATGGCGGTGGGCGGGCCGATGTCCGATTAATTAATTACTCCCAGGTGCGCCGCGCTGGAGGGAGCGGCTGGTAATGACTACGGGGAGAAGTAGGTGTAGAAAATATACAAACACACGGTGTAAAAAAAATCGAGCGAGTACATTTAGTACTCTCGTGATTATGATGTGTAAACATCGCACGTGAGCGAGTCATGTGTATAGATACTCAAAATATTGTGAAATATACTGATCTTAAATATGAAGTCTAAAAACTGAAAAACACTGCCTTTTCAGACATATTCTAGTATATATGTTAATAATTCGAATGAATTTCATATATACTAATAAAGGACATAGCCCCATACTTCAGATAAAAGAGTCTCGGCTTCAGTGACATCTATACTATTACATGAGAATGAATATCAAATTTTAAAAAAAAAGCATAGATGGCGACAGAATAGTTGGTAATAAATAATTGAAATATTCCAAAATGATAACATATACATCTTCCAAAAGTTTGATATATGTGGTAGCATAGGTGAACGTTACATTGTGTAAAGTGATCACCTAAGCCAGCCGATGACAGGTCGTAAGCCCTGTAATTCCAAGATTTTCATACTTCCCATGTAAATAAAAATAATAGTTTCGTCTCTTTGAGACATCTATATCCGGAAGGAATGACATTTTATTACATTTATTTTGGACATTTTAAATTTTCTTTCGCTAGGAAACTTTGCACAGCTTTGTTTAGGTAAATACTAGAAATGAATAATTATTAAAATTAAAATTCTTAGATGTATCTATATTTGTTTACTGTTTTCGAGGTAAGTTTGTAGAACTCCATAGTCACACATTATGTGAAAATATGACACTTGTTTTTTGATTCTACTCGTCTAAATATCATTTGTGTTGAAACTGAATGGTTGGTTACATAGAATAATTAGAAGCATTCAAAATGTATGGAATTCCTCACAATTCCAATGAATAATGTTGTCCCTTTTCATCTCACGTAAATACATTGTATAGCTGTCCCCCGTTATAGTTATAAATACAAATTGTTGAGTTAAAATTGTTATATTGATAATGCTCGTGCAAAGCGAAACGCGTCTTACTCAAATCAAATAAGTATAATAAAAAAAAGGTGTTTTATTTTAACATATGTGACGTATCTATACGTACGTATGTTATATTCCTACTACCTACCTTCTTATACTTCTTACTTCATACTATTACTTCCTACTTACTTTATGGCTTATCAAAGTATACGCAATCTATACAAGTTACATACCTACATCATCATCAGAGTAATAAACAAGAGGCCATTTAGACATAACTAGATATAAAACAACTGTTTACCAGAGCAATCTTAAAACTATTTTAAAAAAAAAAAATTACTTTTCTTCCAAGATCCGATCCAAAGGAAACTAGGAGCAAAGCCTTAGAATACTTTTTAGTGCCAAAAATGAATACCAAATTCGTTCAACGAACTTTCTTATTTTGTGCTCCCCGGATATTTAACAAAATGCCACTAGACCTTAAAGAGTCTAAAGTGATTAACGATTTTAAACCAAAAATAACAAAGTGGTTGCTTGATGTGGGTGGGAAATAGAATGAAACTAATTTGTCAATTGTGCTAACCTAACTACCTACACATTTTTGTCTCCGACTATATTACAGACAAATATATTTTTATACTTTTAAATTTAGCAATATTATCTTTGTGGTTAAAATTCATATTTTTTATTTATTATCTTTGTTTCATAAAAATTATAAACAACCAACTAAATTTAACTACGAGTCCCATTCTAAAAATTTTTCCTAAAAATTATTCGACTAAATTTTTATTAAGCAACAATTTGAGTTAGGTACTAAATTTATTTTTTAAATTATTGTTGTTTTTTTAAAAATAGTTTCTGGTGAAGAAACAATGATATATGTTTTTAGTTAGTTATGACATCCTGAAGAAGAAAATGATATTTTTCGAAACCGGTAGATGTATTTAAACTGAATAAATAATAAAGATATTTTTATAACATTTTTTACAAAATATTTTATAACTTCTGATTGTACTGTTTTTAAATAACTTTTTATAACTTACTTTACATTATACTTACTTACCTTACTTTATAACGACTGTACCTTAACAATTATAACTTTTAAAAACTGTACAGGTAATAGCTTTAGAACGGACGACGTCTAGTAAAGTAATTACCTTTATTTTCATATGTACTATATATGCTACAAAAAAAATATATTGCATTCGTTTCTGGTTTTACTTTGAGTAACATGTCAGGCCAACAAACTCAGTTACTTGGAAGCCCACTAGAGACTCCAAGGGTTGGTGTTCAGGTTAATCAAAGGTTTCAACGAACCCATCAAAACTATTGGGACTAAAATCTTCCCTTAAAATAAAAAATGTTTATATCAACCAAGAACAGAGGATTATAGATAATATAAGGCCCAAAGCCATAGCTTGCAGATTACTGTGTTTTGGGTATCGGTTATAGGAAGTTCTTTTTAAATAAATTCATTATTTTCTCTTGCATAGTGTACAAAAGGTTGTACTTCTCCTTTAAATACGGCTCTACGCTGTTGCGAGAAATATAATTCGTACACCTTACACGTTAATTCTTCAGGAACTCGACACTAAAGAAAATAATTGCGCCTGGGCAGCCGCACGGGAGCCCACGGAGTGCCCGGAATGGCTGAACAAGTTCTAAAATCTTAGTTATGTATACATGAGTTGGTGTATTTTAAATTTAAATATTAAATAATTGTGTGATGCTACTGACGACTAGTATACTTATTTTAAACACTAATAAAATATTTTAATTATAATGATATACACATAAAATCATCGAAAAATATTGTTGTTGCGCTACCTGGATCTCTTTTCGAATCAGAGGAAGGTGCATTATCAACTATGCTACAGCGACAGTATTTTTGGCGACAAATTTTTGAACCTGTATATTACACTTTATCAAATTAGTTCATCTATCGTTCCATTATTTGAAAGCCATCGATTTTTTTTACTGTAAGTTTTTACAGAATCTCAAATGGCTCATTTGCTCGAGGCCCCGGTAATATATTGCTACGCCACTGCCAAGACAAAATAATTTTATCTTTGCGTGGCAACTGTATGATGGCAAGTTAATTAGTTCTTACGTTATTTTTCAACGCAGTTTTGTGACACATTTTAGAAGGGGAGCCCAAATAAATAATAAAACATATTAGACTAAAAAAACAAGATTTAATAAAATAAAAAATTAATACGGTTAAATAAATTTTCTTTCGCAGATTAAAATATATAAAATATTTAAAAAAGTTGTGGAAACACCTCTAAGTGAATATTTAAATAATTGTTCATTGAATTCGTATTTGATTATTTCGTCGGGTTTTGTTGTCTATTTGAAAACGATATTAAATTAAAATCTAATTACATTTAGAAGCTTATCGCTGGTGCCGTAAATGGATTTGCGAAAGGCGAAATTACAATATATCCAATTTGATTTACGTCTCTATCCCGAACGAATCGCGGGAGAATTGTTCACTTAATTAGCGGAAATATTAATTATAATTTCAAACAAACATTTCTCGGCAAACATCCAATTTTCATTTTGTCACAATTTAAATTTATTCAACGAAATTAGCGTCAACAAGTTAAATATTATTACCGTCACGAAATGACGTCCCTGCAAACTTGAAATTATCAGGAATAACTTAATACAGGTAACAATAAACTCATTAATGAGAATACATAATGCACGTTCCCCGGATCGGAAGAGACCGGGCTCGTACTTGTTTAAATAAAACTGAACAAATAAGGAAATAAACATTATTTTAATAAGAAATAATGATGGCTCACTAAAATAGAAAGTCACCCCTGCAACAGCACTGTACATCATTTTTGGGGTGATCTAAGTTATGAATGCCACAACGCTGTATACCTTCTTGGGCATCGAATTAAAATTATTGAATTGCATTATGTTTCGTGATGATTTATTTTCGGCGACTGGCTAATTTAAAAAAATTCAGAGTTTGCTTGGCCTCCCCGTTCGCCAGATTTGACGGCGCCTGATTTCTTTTTATGGGGCTACTTAAAAGGCCGAGTTTACATGAAAAAACCAGCAACAATTCAAGAGCTTAAACAAAATATTCGTGCAGAAATAACAAATTTGGAGACAGAAACGTTGCGTAATGTAATACAAAATACTTTAGAAAGAGCAATTATTTGACAACCAGAAAATGGAGGTCATTTAAATGGTGTTATTTTCCACACATAGATTTAAAAAAGTTAACAAAGTACACTTTCATGTACAGTGTTGTGCAAGGAGAGGGGGGGGGGGGGGGAAGGGGCTCGCATATAAAATTTAAAATTTACACAATTAATTGGCAACTCATTTTTCCGACAAGTGATTGAAATTTTAACATTTTCGCGGCACTGAAGAATACATACATTTATTCACTCTTAAATTATCGTATGATGCATATTTACAATAGTGAAAAATTCTTAGTTATAAAGGTTTTTCAAGACAGAAGAATAGAAAAACCATTGAAGCACCAAAAAAATTGTATATCAGTTATTAATATTAATATAATTAAAGTCCAGAAATGTGTCTGTCATGTGATGCCGTATTTGAGTATCTTGAGGTGTATTTCGCGTTAAACTTGTTAATGCTTTTCTGTGTAAGATTAAGGGCTTTTTCCTCTATTGCCATATTTAGCCACTTGCCTAACCATTGCGTAAAATTCAATTGCGCCACAAATTTTTCGGCACACTAGTGTGCCGCGGCATGCCGGTTGAGAACCACTGTCCTAGACCATGAACTCGCGATACTTTAATTAGTATGTCAAACACGACGATGCCTCAAGCAGACAAAGGTCAAACGGCACACGCCAAGCAAAACTACATTTTAAACGGGAAATGTAGTTAACTGAAATATTAAATAAACTTAGCCTATGTACATATGTACGTGCCCTCTGATTAGACACATATACGAGTTCTCACGGCGTCTTTATTATCGTAGTCCCAAACTCAAAAGTGTTGCGTTTGAAAACGGTTATATTTCAACTAGGTGTCTTATCTATTGTTAGATTAATTTTTACGAAGTCAAATATCAAACAAACAGAATGACAAGCGGGCCGTTTATCTGTTACCGGCAAGGTACACAATACTGACAATGTACGAAATCACAGATAGTCTATAAAATACATTTAAGTTTTAAAAAAAAACGAGGATTAATTATTATCAAACACTAAGTAAAAAAAGTCACTAAAGTAAAAAAAAATTTCGAAAATGGGTTGTTAGATTGATGGTAAAAAAAATATTTACGTCTCGATAGTACATCCCGTAGTGAACTCATTTTACTCTCCGATATCCGATAATAAAAACGAGAATCGATAGTTAAATATGGCGGACCCATCGTAGCTGTTCCAAAAGTCATGTGGCACATTGAAACTTTGAAAATTGCAGTACACAATTAATCATTTAATATCCCGTTATTTTAGTGATGAGAGTTTGTCTGATGATGATCTCGTTGTTTAATATACATTAGCACATAATCCAAAAAAATAAATCCACAGATGGAGCGGAAAATAGACCACATTCCATGATTACTCGCCTTTCCACACTGTGAGGCGAGATTATCAGTTAGAGGATACCATAGTAAAAGTTTACTACTGATCACAATGGTAAAAAAAGTTATTAAAGTACATTTGATAATAAATTAATTTTACCATTGAATATAGAATGGTAAAATCCGTAAATCGTTAGTTAAAAATGGCGGACTTTTTACATTTGTTTCGAAAGTCATCTGACACATTTGATACTTTAAAAATTGCTGTATACGACAATAAATCATTTATTATCCCGCTATTTCAGTGATGAGACTACATTCGATGATGATTAATGTAATATATATTACCGAAAATTTTTCGACAGCAAAGTGGCAGATTTCGAACGCATCAAATTGTATGTATTTAAAATAAATCAATTTTGGTAAAATTCGCAGATATTTAATGATTATTCGCCTTGCCACACTATTAACCGAGATCGACTTTGACACTAGCAAATTTGACGTATGAATAATCCGCAATTGTTTTTTTACACAGCCGGCTCTAAGGACAGGAATATGTTGGATGCCTTCGAGATATGGTGCTGGAAGCTGATGGCAGGTACCTACGTATCTAAAGGCTTTCGATAACATGTATTAAACATATTTTAAAGCTTCCGTCTACATGGTTCAAGATCGGAATGAATGAAGAGGAAAAGGAAGAAGAAATAATCGATTAATTCGTTTACTCAGCAGAAAATCCAGTCAGAACTTACAGTGGCAGCTTCGCGACCCAGTAGAAGAAAGAAAACTGGATTAGGTTCGGATAATCTTGACAACATCAAAAGGTTTGCAGATCAAACAGATGATATGTTTATATGTCAAAAAAATGATTATGTATATATAATACAACATACAATTGCTTGTCTAAAAGATATCAATTATTTATTATTAATGCCGAGGTATTTCTCTGACTGTCAGCATTCTAAGCCTTGCCTGTAACACGCCTACGTTATGCTAGCTTTAAAATAAAACTTTTCTTTTGAAAGACTTAACATCACTCGATATCTCAACTCACACGTGATTTGTGCGAATTAACGACGTCACGTCGCAGAAACAAGGTTTAAGGTGCGTTACGTAAACAGTAATAATTAATTTTAAATATTCTTGAGTTAGTAGCACGGAGCACCGTTTTATTTCAAAAGCTACCCCGAGGGAGAGGGGAGAAAAACAATTTGTAAAAATCAAAAAATGTACATTGTAGACCGGCAAAAAATAGTTTTATTATTATTATTTTTAAAATTAAAATCAAAGACGTTATTTTCAAAGGGTTACTGAATAGCGACAACCGTTATGCTTGTTTGTCCTGTGATTGAGACGCTCGCCTAGTGATCCGGCGGTCGGAGGTTTGGGCCTCATTCCGGGAGACCAGCAAGTTAGACCTACATTCATAGCACAAGTGTTTAATTTAGGTTGAAAATAATAAGAATATTGATGTGACACGACTTCCGTGTACGCATGTCCATATTTTTTTTTTTAAATGAAACTGATTTTGAAAACCAATTTATTTATTTAAAACATTAAGCACAATAATTATTACTCTCATGGTAACGTGTAAACATCGAGTGTTTGTGAAGAAATTTTATTAAATTTACTTCAGAAAAAACTTCATTTATTAGTTAAAAAACGATTACTTAAAATTGCTCGTGTATGTAAGTAGATATGTATATGATTTCGCTAAATAAAGTGGTTTGTGTCTAGAGTATATTTTTTATTTGATCTATCTGATTTAGATTTACAAATCTTGCATCTTAGTCCTCTCGGCTAAGATCGGTAAAAAAAATGTGTCGATATTATCGTATTTACGCAATACACAGACTGTACAACATTGGCATTTAATATAGGTTTAAATGATTTTCGAAGCACCATGTAGTGATAATCTTTTTTTTTCATGTCGTACACGAAACACGCGTACGACATTACATTTTGAATTATTATTACACGTCACGAAGAAATATGATGACAGCAGCTGTCACATTTTCATTCCATAGATAAAACCGTACATTAATAATACAGCCTGCGCCATAATACAGTGAGATATTATTTATCGTGCGACAGTGTTGGCTGTTCACTGTTCACTGTTCACAGGGCACTAAACAGCCCTTAAGTATCTATTCATACTAGTTTTACGATGGAAATATGAAGGAATTATGTATCCACGATTATGCATACATTAAAATAATAAAGTACAATTGATCATACGAGCACATCATATATCTAACATGTTAACTGCGAAGTAAACACAAAAATAAAAAAGAGAAATAAAACGATTTCATTTTCTCTTAGGTTAAAAAAATACACATCAAATCTAATTGGCCGCTTTATTAAAATGCACAGAATTCAGCGGGACCCAATAAAATTTTAATTTAAAAATTCACAGGATTAATAAATATTCTAACTTTCATTAAAGAGAACAAATTCTAATTGTGAAGTTGTAATTATTCAGAACGTAGGTCTGTGATATTTTAAATACTAATTAAATGTATTAATTAGAAAGATATACATATAAAATCAACTTTTTCGAAAAACATTGTTGTTGCTACCGGGATTCGAACACGGATCTCTTTTCAATTAACCAACTATTCTACAGCAGACAGTACTTTTGACGACAAATTTTCGAACCCATATGTTGCACTTTTCAAATTAATACATCTATCGTTCCATTATTTGAAAAACAAAGTAGATTCACTGAACAAATTTAATATTTTACATTTTACACATTTGATACTTTAAACTTATACAAAATATATCGAAACCAGTTTAATTATCTATGCCATATGTCATAAATAAATTTTTATTTCCCATCGCAAGTATCACGATCGCAACTTTCTGGATTACGCTCTCCTATAATGAGAATGTGCCGAGGTTGCAATTATTTTATAATATGTTCAATTTCATTACCAATATTTAAAAACCTAATTAACAAGATTATTTTTGTGTTGATAACTTTTTTTCATCGTACTATGCTCTTATCCTATCGTTTTCTTGTCCATGTGTGTTAGCACCGTTTAAGTTAGTTATTAAATTATATTAAGTTTTTTGGCGTTTCACTTGTTGCCTCACTCATACATACTCACACATGCATATATTCTATTCGCGATTTACCAAGATGTAACCTGCGTATCTCCGTCCCTTTCTTTTCCTAACCTATCCTTAAGCACAAGGAAGAAAGAAAATGTTGCAGTAATCAACACTCTCCAACTGCAGCAAGTTTAGTGTGCACTTGGAACTTTATACAGACTAACTATTATCGTTTATTAATTAATCGTTAACGCTTATAATCAATCTTTACTTTGATCTCGCTAATACATACAAATAATCCTTTACGCGAGCGTTAACAGTGTTAGATTACACATCCCGCTCAAACGCTTGTTCTTGTGGTGAAGAGGAAACAACAACTGAACCAGCATCTAGCAGACGAAAAAGTAAGTGTCTTCTTTTCTTCCTAATATTCCCAGCAATGTGAAATATGCGAGGACGTAAGTAATTTGACACCATTTTTTTTCTCTGTTTAATGCTCTTGTACTTAGGTTTATCTGTGTTATTTCCAAAAAATGAATAGTTTTTAAAACTAATTTAATGCTGCAGAGACAACTGTTTAATGTTGTAATATCGATAATTATATTTGACATTTGTAATTAATATAACAAAAGTAAAATATTATTGCTGTTTAAATTGACAGAATTTTAAAATTACAATGTTCCCAATTTCCATAAAAAGACCGAGGTCTCTAATAAGGGAGACAGGACCTGTAATTTAAAGTAATGAGGCAACACAAAACGGAAATGTTACAATCGACCCGAGGTTTCTTCGAATATTTAGAAAATATTTATTGAAATATCTTAATGTATCCTATCTGTAGCTGCCCGCGGGGCTTAGCAACAAGCAATCGCAAAAGATAAAACAGAAAAAAGTTAATATTATTAGATTAGTTGTCAAAAATACGTTTATCAAGTGTATATTGGAGGATGACCCTATTAGAGGCTCCACGAACTAACAGACGAACGTCCATTAGAAAATGTATGAAAGTGAACAAGACAAGAAGTAAAAGAAAATGTATGAAAGTGTAGACAAGATCGGCTTGCCAAGACAAAAGAGAATGATCTATTCCTGGGAGGAAACGGCGTGATGGTGAGTTAGCCGTTTCAGAATAAACTGGCCTGTCTGGGAATTGAACCTGCGTTTCTAGAGATAAAGTCAGATGCCTCAGCCCACTCAGACATATTATATGTGAAAATAAAACACTTGTTTTTTTATTCCACTCGTTTAATTGACTTAAAACGCGTTTCGCCTTGTAAGGGCATTATCAATCTAACAATTTAACTTAACAACTTGTATTTATATCTAGTGGGAGATAGCTATAGAACTTTATTTGCATGAGATGAAAAGAGACGACATTATTCATTGGAATTATGAGGATTCAATACTAATGATATTTTATGTCATAGGTAATATGTAGAAAAGAACAGAGACATTTAAGACAGACAAAATTTAAAAAAAAAAAAAATTATTTTCACATATGTGATTATGGAGTTCTACAAAATTACCTCGGAAACAGTAAACATAATATATGTGAGGATATTATAGATTTTTTAATAATTTACACTGTTTACATGGTTTCGGGAAAAAGCGGTTTGTGTCTTAGTTAAATACACATAATTAAAAAAACTGGCCAGACGAGGTTTCGAACTTGCGTTCCAAGTGGGAAAGTCAGGCGTCTTAACTCGGTCTCCTGAAAATACGATACGTTTCGATATCGACGCATCGCTTTTGGTTTAATGTAATACAAGATAAAAAGTGTACGATTTTATTACACTACAATTGTTTCGTTTCTTATTTGGCGCGATATGGAGTCTTAGAGTCGCATCTCGCGGGAGAGAAGGCATTCTTCAATATCTTAAATATAAAATCTACGGCACTGTCGACGTAAGTAAATATTCGTTTCGAATGGTTGCAAAAAAAAAAAAAACTTGTAAAATATTTCATTAAAATTGTATTAAACATTTAGTAATCTGATCGAGACGAGCGATCGTGCGGCGTGCAACGTTCATGACAATGGTCGGACGTGAACTGCGCACTGCTGGGGTCAACGATTTGTAGGGACATCAATTGCACGAGATGGAACCAGACAGTGATTCCACAACTGTGCTATAAAGCGCTAAAACTTATTTATATGTATCGACTCCTCATGACTGAGGATCGTGATTTCCACGGAGTCTCCCGATGATCCTTCCTCCATTCCAACAGGCATGTTTCTAAGCGTCACATCACACTACGTAAGTAGGTAATTGCATACTTCATCTCAAAACATTTTCACAGAGGAAAGAAAAATTTGTGATTTGTCGAGAAATTGATATTTTGTACAGTGATCGGTAACTGTTCCTTATTTTCAAAACATACTTTAGCGCGTTTTTAATATCAGGCGCGAAAATTATTATTGTCATATGTTTGCATCCAAATTTCTTACCCGTGACCTATCTCAATGCTTGTCCACAATTATGAAATGAGACCTTGACGCCAGCATACGTTACATTGAGCGATATTGTGTTCAATCTCGACATCGCGATAACATTCGCGATGTGGACCCTTTCAACTCCAGCGCACCAGCACTATGTTTTGTGTTCACATCCGGTGATCTAGAGTTTTGTGTTCACATGGTGTCTATTGTTCGTATGTGCCGTGGATGCACATTGACATCGCCGTCTTCAGTCGGGAGCGGAGATCGGGTCGTCCACGTGCCATCATTGTGTGATTTCGGCGGCAACCACGGGGATTTGCGGAGGCGTCGTACGGAATCCCGGTTCCCGAAATCACTAGTCCTTCGATTAAACCCCTATCCCCTCACCGACCACTTCCCGTATCACGTTTTCTTATACCACCCACACCGATGCGAAGATTCCGATTTACGACCGGAATTGTCGTAAACGTGTGACCTGGAGGTTGAACCATTCAGATTTAACTCGGAAGTTCAGTTTCCGACGTACCAGCGAAGAATTACGAATTATCAGTTACCAATCATCGTTATAATCGAACACAATAATGATTTATCCATCAATAGTATTGGGTTTATCTACAAGTTCGTTGTTGATTTCTAAATATATTTTTTTGACATTTACGAGTATTATATATCGACGTTTTGTAGTATTATATTGTTAAATATTATCGAAATTGTAGAAAGTTCATTTTATTCTTGGCTAAAGAAATTAAAGTGTCAAGAAAAAAATCGAACGACTCCGACATATCGTTTTGATTAATTTTAACCGGGGAGTTAAGGCAACGGAATTCGCTAGAACCATTTACTACAGATTTAGTCACCAACTATGAAATTCCCTATCAATTGAGGTTTGCTGTCAACAACTCCTTCAACTTGAGATCGCAATTCAAGGAAACGGCCAGGAAGACGGCATAGAGTCATTTTTCAGTATAATAATGTCCGTCCGCAAGCAGCTAATATTACATCTGCCCTATTTTTCTGATCTACTCATTAGATTTTCATCTCTCCGCTCTCTATTCATCAATCTCTAAAGAATCTTCTATAAGACGGGCACTGCTTTTTAAAATTGGTTTGTTTTCACCTACAAACCACGTGGTATCGAAAAACTGTCAGAATCTGTATAAATTCAACATATAAACAATGCAGAATAATAAATTATTGACAGATTATTTAAAAAAAAAAACTTTAAATTAATAACGCTACTGACTATAACATGCATATATTAATTTAAATATTTAAGATTAAGATGTCTCACAGAGACGAAGCTATTATTTTTATATGAGAAGTATGGAAGTCTTGGGCATTACAGAGCTTACCACCTGTCATCGGCTGGCTTAAGTGATCACTTTACACAATGTAACGTTCACCTATTTACTCATGCTACCACATCTCCCCAGTAATTAGTACAGTACAGGAATTAGTTCCTACAAAGATTTGGACATACTCAAAAATATTGTTAAATATTAAAATTGATTTAACTTTACACCCCTGCTTGTCAAATATACAATAATATAATTTTAATAGTTTTGTAATGATTTGAATAAATTATTCTATTATTTAAATAAAATAAACTGATAAACAACATATAAAATAAAATACACTTCTATAATAAAATTCTAGGCAACAATAGAGTTGTGCTTAGATAGAGTAATTATGTAATATTTAATTTAGCCTTTTAAATTTTAAATACGTTCATGAATATTTTACGGTTTGCATATGAATTAACTAGAATACTTCTAAGAGATAAAAAAAATAAAACAGGCCTAATTAAAAATCAAAACCGGTTAAAAATCAAAGCATACCCATGTACATGTTTTCAAGAGTTCATTTTACAAATTTTAAAGATATATTTAAATTCCAACTCTGCTCCAAAACGCAAATATGTACATAAAAAACGAATACAACAGGTTGTTTCGAAAATAATGGTCGATATTAATACAATATCGTTGTCAGGAAATATTTGTTCTTTTTTTTTGACAGTTAGGAAGATTCCAGATGCCATCATTATTTATGGAGTCGGATATTTAATATGCGTGACTTTAACTCTTCAGAAATGAGATTGAAAAAATAAGAAAAATACGTGTAATTTTTTTGCATAATGCATCACAAAAAGCATACACTGTTAACCAACTACGGGGTAAAGGAACCATTTCTGAACAAACAGTGCGGCGTTGGTTCAACGAAATAGACATTTCGTCTAGACTTACGTCTAAACAGACGTAAGTCTTAAAGATGAAGAGGTTCAAGGAGGCACTGCTGATGTTGAAAACGACAAATTGAAAGCCCACCTAGCTTTCATATTTTCAAACATCTCGATAACTATTTACGGAAAAAAATGCGAAAACAGAGAAGCATCAGAAAATTCCTTTAAGGAATTCTTGGTGATAATTTTCCCCAAATTTTATCTACAGGCATTGAAAAGTATTCAATTTAAATTTTTATTTTTTATAGGCAATGCTAGATCACTTTCTTGACAGCGCTTGCGTATTGTGAGTTTCAAATCAAGCCAAATTAAACGTTTAAAATATTCTTAACACAGGAATAATTTTCAATAGTGGACAAATCTAGACAGTTTCATTTTCAAAGTTCATCGCAAGGGCAGACACCATCTTTCTGAATCCCATAAATTGTGAAGGTGATGGGAGACACTACATTTTCATAAAATGTTTCATAAAGTGAATTTGACCAAATTTGAAAATTACATTCTACAACGAGCTGATTCATTTGCAAAAATGCGTAAAATTTACTTTGATTATTAAAGTGTACTTGGTCTATAGTTATGTTTAATTTAATTAGCCATTTGCATCGGCCAATATTTTCGAAACAACCTACTTCATTCATAAAAAAAACTGTGTTGCTAGTTCTTTAGTGACACGGAATGACAAAATTTTGATTTAAGACCCTGTAACTTCTTGTACCGTATTTCTCCAGCCACTCGAACACGTAAATAGCGTTTAGTTATTCGTAATCGTCATTCCGTTTCGAAATCAATCAAAATAGACACAAAGTAATCACACTGGCTGTTAATTAATGAAGTGCCTCTGAAGGAAGGTTCAGCTCAAGCATTTTTAACTGGTTATTGAAATCTGAAGTTATCGCCACAAATTTAGTCTACAAAACTTTCCATTTGTATTCGTATGTAATTATATTAAGAATTACAGTAGTTTATTTTGTACAACTCCATAATCAAATACGTGAAAATAAAACACTGTTTTTTATTTTACTTGCGACGCGTTTTGCCTGGCAAGGGCATTATAAATCTAACAGTTTAACTCAACAACTCGTATTTATAATAATAATGGGGAACATGAGATGAAAAAGGACAACATGATACGACAGGGACAACAATGAATAATGTTGTCTCTAGTAGTGGAGCAGAATCAAAAAACAAGTATTTTATTTTCACATATTTAATTTCAGTAGTCGTTGGAAAATAAACTTATTTTACCTTGTGATTTGATATATTATATTAAATAAAATAATAATCACTTAATCACGACATTTATTATACGTCATCCGGTTTCCGGTTGGACAATTTAGAAGCCCTCGAAATCAAAAAGGCCATAAATAGTGGTACGCCAATTCTTAATAAACAAATTAATTTATCCATTAGCACCATATTAGGTATGTTTTCTTTAAAATCAATTTAATATCTATCAACACTGTATTTTCCCCTTCCTCAATGATTCGTTTATCTGTATATGTGTTCTGTCTCTCTCTTTCGCATATAATTTTATATACTGTCTTCATTGATGTTCTATTTAACTATATTATATATATATATATATATATATGCTGTCTCTTTCTTATCGAGTAAAAAATAAAACTATTAAAGCTGTGTATAGGCTTACTTTAATATAATGCGGCCGGCAAGGTGGTACGCTATTACCAGTCATAAAGCCAGCTGCCAAGCCACTCGCCTCTCTTCTTCACTTCACAAACTGACGTCCGCCACAGCAGCCACTTCCGAGTCTTCGAAAATTTAAATTTATGTCAATATTCGTGTCAAAGAAGACCTTAAATATTTAAACAGTAATGATTTCTCAGAATTTTCCAACCAAATTATTATAAAAAAAATATTTTAATAATACCACAGGGGTCAATATGCTCCATAAAAATGGGTTTGCCCTCCGATTGGAGAATTTAGAAGCCCTCAAAAAAAATCACTTAATAGTAGTACGCCAATTCTTAATAATCAAATTAATTTATTCATTTGCTCCATATTAGGTGTGTTTCCTTTAAAATCAATTTAATATCCATCAACACTGTATTTTCCTCTTCCTTAATGTTCCGTTTATCTGTATGGTATGCTGTTTCTCTCTTTTACATGTAATTTTATATTCTATCTCCCCTCTTTATGTATATGTAAGTGCACTTTTTTTATATTTGTGATCAGTTTTAAATACGTCCTGATGAAGCTTGAGATAAGCGAAACCGGTTGACGTATAATAAATTTCGTGGTTTCATAAAAAGTGTTTGTTATTTTATTTAAAAACTTATTTGGTTATGTTTGACGCTAATTTCGAGTATTTCTTGCCACAATTTGTGACCATGAAAGATACTTGGATCCACCACCACTATCCGGAGTACAAACAACAATAATAGAAACAGAGCTGATCAGTGCACAAGATCGGTTCACCGCAACCGAAGAAAATATCCTCAAAATCAGTTTTGTCAGCTGGCAAGGCGATGACAACAATTTTATGGGATTGTAAGGACATTATCATAATTAGCGGACTATGTTAACTTCGTAACCCAATTGAGAGAAGAAAACTTTCTCAATCGCATGGGGTTGAGAAAGTTTGCGCGCCGCACTTTGTTTATAGGGAGAGTCACGTCTAATTATTATCATGTCGATGCTTGGTGTGCCGTGGGAGATTGGTAAGTGTGGCAGCTTAATAAAAATATTGAAAAATACTGGGCTAAATAAAGGACCAACGCGAATTAGAAATGTGTGTCTGTAAAAAAATAAGGTGTACTTCACAATGTATATAAAAAATTTCACACTAGTTTTTTATGGTTTTTCCCTCTTTTCGCATCGAATGTTCCATTTTTTACTGTCTATTTTTGTTTACACTTATCCTCCCGACCTTTCAGGATTCTTTATGACGTCATGATGTCAATCTCGTGCTTTATTTCTTAATTTTTCTCCATTAAAATTTCTGAGTGTGTATTTGGTTTGTCGGAAATTAAATATCATTTAGTATTATTGTGATGCCCTTGGGATTATATAGTTGTGTGTGTGTGTGAATGCCGTACTGTCGCGGCGTATGTGCGGGGTTGTAAAGGGCGACGCGTATTGTATCTTACTGTAATAAACGTGTAATTGTTACAAAGAGTATTTCTAAGACCTATACATTACACTGAAGATGTACTTAAGAGATAAGTACCTAACAATTATTATATGAATAAAAGAACGGAAACTTGTCTGTCATGTGACGCTGTACCTGGTTAAAATCTTAAGGTGTATTTCGCTACATACAAAGCGCTTTTTTTTAAATTTAAAATATAAATAAAATTTCCCCGCATCGTCTTCTTCTATTGCCATATCCAACAACTCGCATGACCATCATATTATAGTCAGTATATAATATAAAAGGAAAAATAATATATATAATATTCCAGCCCTTTATAATTACCGTGACGACTTACTTATTTACTTACGAAACATGTTTTGATTTCTCCGTCCGAGAAAAGCACGATAAACTTTAAAGTATTAATCAAGTCACGAGACTTTCAATATTGACAGAACGAAAACAGGCGGTCCCTTACGAAATGACACGGCCATTATTAAAAATCGATTCGGCCATGTTCGCTTTCGATTTATCTCAAAGCTCACCACGCATCATCTATCATTCGTCAGCCGGCCGAATTGCCGGCTGCGTCAACCGGGTCCGCGGGCTGATCAGCTGTAACTAAACGGTAGCCGATGCTGTGGCTAATGGGGTATATACAGATTTATCGAATGAGATAAGAGATGAATTGCTGCGCGGTCACGAGCCGAAAACACGAGCGTTCAACCTGGACCAGAAGTCTCAGAACATTACAAAACCACAAATTGAAAGGGACAGTTTATAAGAGTTGATAAACATTTGCAGTTGTTGATAATTTTTTAACAGAAAACTCCATTTTTACACATTTTGGGATTGATATGATGTAGTGTTTAATGTGTAGTGATGAAAATGAAAAATTAGATAGGTTAGGTTAGGTTAGGTTGAAGACAGAAATTGCGGAACGACGGCCACATTTGCAGAAAAAAAAATTTTCACCGCCGTCTTACCCCTCAACGGTTGCCCAGGCGAAAATCTACGAATTATGGTTTAAACTGCTTGACCACCCTCCTTACTCACCAGATCTAGCACCAAGCGACTTTTTTTTGTTCCCTAAGCTAAAAGTTGCGCTCAGAAGACAGACATTTTCGTCAAATGAGGAGATAATCACCTTCGTAATTAATTATTTTGCAGAGAAAGACTCCAAGTAGTATTTGGACGGGTTAAAGGTATGGGAGCATCGCTGGGAGAAGTGTATAGACTTATAAGGAGACTATGTAGAAAAAAAAAAAAAATTTAAAGAGAAAATGTCTCGTTTCTTTGTTAAGTCGGAAACTTTTCTGACAGCCCTAGTACATCGTAACGGACGAGTCTGAAGAGCTAGCCGACCACTTCTCTCGGTGACTTCTCAAGTGAGCCGCTCCAGTCTTCAACATCATACGCGCAACTAACTTCATACTCGTCGTGCCTGCCATTGCAAATCGTCCCGCAATAATCGCCAATTTTTGTAAGTTCTGTTTTATTTAAATACCTTGCTCTAGACGCAGCATAAATAATCAAACACGGACAGTCACACACATTCAGCGGCGTGTAGTAGGTATAGATTTAGGTTGTGCTGTTACCAATGATATCATATATAATATATGTAATACAATATATGTACATTCGTTTAACCAATGTCTTTAGACAAAACGAATCCATTTTTAATACAACCTTACCATGTATTTATTTGTAATTTTAGAGTACAATTAATAGTGTTTTTAAAGTTTAAGTTTTAATGTTAAATAATACCTTCTTACCCATACAAAAAATGTATGGACGTTTTTAAGAACACTTTTTATGATTGAACACGATTATTTTATTGTTTGAAAACTCTTCACGTAATAACAAAATGAAATAATAATAATTATTATTATTAAAGGTTAACATAGGAAACAGTTCTGCCAATTGCTTTTTGTTATTCCCAAATCAAAAACAAATTCATGCACCAAATGCACATCGAATGCAAAGAACGGCCATGAAATCAACACGTTAAAAACAGTAAGATAGTAAAGTTCGCAAATTAGTAAAAGAGGAAGGTAGACTGTTGTAAGCCTTTCTTACGTTATTCTGTTAAAAAGCTTTATTATTATATTAACTCATATGTTACGAGATGTTCTCACATGCCACTCTGTACTTGTTAATCATCTTTCTTCAGGTTTATTGTTGAGCAGCCATTTCAGGTATTGCATTGACATTAGCATCACAGAAACTACATATTTAATATATTCAATAATGTGTTTTCCTTAATATTTAATATATGTTACATTGCTTGCTTTGTGGCTCGAACATAATCAAAGTTGTATCGGAATAATATAGAGTAAATGCATATTCCTTGTCTTAACGAGCAATGTGCAATAGTGCATTCACTTATCACGAATAATAGCCTCTAATGACTATTAATTATGCACTACCATTGTTATCATCGGATACAAGATTAGAAGTGCACAATGCGTTTCTGGTGCACCAACAGTTTTGTTGTTTGGAAGTGAAGCGTGGAATTGGAAAAAGAAATTAGTTTAGACTGCGTGTAAAGGGTGTTTTTTTTATTTGTGCTCACTTTGGTTTTCCATTTCATCATGAATAGACTTAGGCCAGAACAACGCTTGCAAACTGTTCAAATTTATTTATAATCGTGATTCAGTTCGCGAAACTTACCGTGCGCTACGTCCATTTTACGGTCGACATAGCAAGTAATTCCAATAACCATGGATCATTTTCATACTGCGCACTGAAGAAGCTTTTGCTGCAGTGGAGCGTAGTATTGAGGAGGACCCGAATGAGTCGATTTGCCATCGTGCACAGCAATAGATCCACGATTACTGACTTTTTTGTTCCCTGATTGAATGGCATTAATGTGGAAGAGCTGTGGTCTCTACAAAATAGCGCAACATCAACAGAATAGTGTACAGAAAAAAATCTATTTTATCAATTCGAACCTGAACCTCCTCCTATTCCTATAGTTTTTATCTAAATGAATATTACGCTAATATTCGTATTATTATATAATAATAATTAATGATAGTTCTTAAATCATTATTACATTTTTCGTAATATAATTATCAAAAGGCGACATTTTATGTCACTTTTGACAGTTCTAATCTAATTGTTTCTTTAAAAATACGTTCGATGTATATACCAATGTTAAAGACGTCAATACACAGATAAGAGATAATTAATAATATATTTGACATTAGGAAAAATAATATGCAGACACGATAGAAATAAACACTACTTAAGTGTTTTTCTTACTTGCAATAAATGCACTGAGAAACACTACTTCTGCTACAATAGGAACCCGGACTCTGACTGCTTTCAAGTATGTAGACTAGCAGTAATCAATCGGGACCGATTGCTTACTGCTAGGCCCTGCGGGTGGCTACTTATGATGAATCATAACCAAAAATTATATTATCAAAACCAACTATTATTTACGACAGTTATAATTTTTTACTGTATTTTAATGCATAATAAAAGAGAAAACATTTAACATAACCATATTCTTAAAAAAATTGAGATCACGTTTACATTAAAGATTATTCACACCTAAATTCATTCTTTGACAGTGCGACCATAGAAAAAATTCGCACGATTTCATTCACGACGTCTTTGATACAACGCGAGATGACCACAGATAAGAGAAATGATAGCCTAATGTTCATACGATTTCGCAATTTACGATAGACAATAATACTTGCCATAGATTCGTAGGTTTTCGCTACTTTAATGAAAACATTTCATTTTAATTTAAAATGTATTTTCTCACGTATACATATATATATATATATATATAAGATATAAGATATAGATATAAAATCAATTTTATCGAGAAATATTGTTGTTGCGCCACCGTAATTGAGATTCCGTAGAAATGAGGTAGAATGGCTCTTTCAAATAATGGAACGATTAAATGTATTAATATAAAAAATATAACATATAGGTTCGAAAATTTGTCGCTAAAAATATCGTCGCTGTAGCATAGTTGGATAATACCTTCACCGGTTTGGAAAGAGATTCAGGTTCGAATCCCGGTGGCGCAACAACAATATTTCTTTTAAAATTAGCAATATTAACATTGTGGTTAAAATTCATATTTTTTATTTATTATCTTTGTTTTATTAACCACTGAATTGAGTTTAAATACATCTAACGATTTCGAAAAATACCATTTTCTTCTTCGATAAATTGATTTTATATGTATATCTTTTTAATTAATACATTTGATTCATATTTAAAATATTTATTTATCTGACAAACTACGTCCAAGACTTGCTAGATGTGTTAGACGTCCAGAAAGTCATATAAATATTATGGATTCTTTTCTTCTTCATTGTGTGCTTACGATGCTAAGCATCATGGTCCGCTGATCTGTCTGGATCTCGCTGCACAAAACGTCTCCATTTCTTCCGGTCTTGAACCACGTTGACTTCAACGTTTAAAGACGACTTTGTTAACTCGTATATCTTATCTAGCATCTCGTTGGAGACCGTCTTATTTCTCGTTCTCCCTTAATTGTAATTATTAGTTTCTCGAAACTTTCGTCGTTTTTTTGGCAACACGCACAAAGCGTACAAGAATCTTTCTGCTGCACATTTTTATTTATTTTAATTTTATTTCCATCAACGCCCTTGTGGGCTTTTACGAGTACATAAGAATAACATTTTTACAGTACATTTTTATTTAAAATTTTAATATAACAGTTTAAATATAACATAAAAAAAAACTAAGTATAATTTACGTATAAATATTTATTCAGTTCAGATATGCTTCTGCAACGAAAAATATCAACGAAATTCAACTTGTTACCGAGCCGATGCATCCGCGATATCGGCGAGTTAACAGCATAATTATTTCTATGTGTACCTACAACGAACACTTCATGTTGTCTTGTTTGAGTTGATACTCTATACGAAACCATTTGTATCAACTCAGAGCAATCTAACATGATATTGATCATTTTATATAGATATACAGTACCGCTCACATCTCTTCTCCAGGCCAAATGAAGTACTCATTAAATAATCGTAATTATTAGGAGGACACATTATTATTGTGAAGTTGTAATTATTCAGAACATACTTCTGTGATGTTTTAAATATGAATTAAATATATTAATTATAAAGATATACATATAAAATCAATTTTATCAAAAAATATTGTTGTTGCGCCACCGGGATTCAAACCTGGATCTCTTTCCTAACCAGGTAAGGTGCATTATCCAACTATGCTACAGCGACAATATTTTTAGCGACAAACTTTTGAACCTATATGTTACCTTTTTGATATTAATACATTTAATCATTCCATTATGTGAAAGAGCCATCTACCCTATTTATATATAAATATAAAAAATATATATAAATTTGTCGAAAGTTTGTTCTTAATTTTTGTAAAATAGACCCATTTACAACATCACATATAGAAGGCATCCAATATAATATTTTATGCAACTCAAATGGGAAAACGATCATGGGGCAGCTTCGACATGAAAATCTATATTTTAAAAATTAATACAAACTGTTGATGTGTTTAGATATTTTGCGAGTTTCAAGACCCAAGATTTATTACAGAAATTATACATTTAAATTACAGCCAAACACATAAAGCTTTTCGGACCTGTCGCACACTTCAAACACGGCTAAACCTCAACTCCAGTTCCAGCTAGCGTTCTCGCGAAATTCGCTTTATAAAATACTACCCCAGGGGGCTATTCCCGAATGCTCAACACGGATGAACCTGGCGCAGCCGCAATAAAAATTCTCGTCTTTTTTACTGATAGAACACTGTAAAAATTACAAAATGATTCTAGTGATATGATAAAATAACTAACTTATTATTGCGCCGTTTTCTCGTGAAGATAAACAAACAGGAAACAATCCCGCACTTTTAAAATAGACCCACCCTTTCCCGGAATCGTTGCAGAAGTTTGCAACTTCTTTTATCGGTTCCGCACACAATTATTATTATTATTATTAACTACAATTAATAAAAAACAAAAACTAATGTAAGAAGAAAAATTTATATTTTAATTTAAAACAACGTACGAGCAATACGAACAAAGATCATAATTTAGACCTACCTGCCCCCTGCCAAGTGCTGTATTTACTCCTAGAGATGCAATATATGCAAGATACATATACATGTTACAAATGACAATATAATACAAATGAAAGAACATACAAAGATCAGATTTTATATAAGGAAGGGCAGAAATCAATGGATACAAGGCAGCGATCAAACGGCTTACTAGCAAATATACTCTCCTATGAAGGTTCTAGGACGAAACACAATTACGTTATGAGTATGGTTTTATAAAACCCGGGATTTTAAAACCCGCCGAGTCCGGGTCAAATATTTTGGAAGCCCGGTGGGTTCGACCCCGGGTTCGGGTCGAAAATCGTTATATGTAAACATAAAAATAAAAAAGTAAACGATTTTTTTTTTTATTGCAAATAATCTTTTATTTTAGGCATACTAATGCAGCGAGAGACTTATCCCCTGATGCTGATCTACTTTTCTTGCAAAAATTAGTCGACACCGAGAATGTTCTCTCATTGTCAGTCCAAGTCGGTGTCACTATGCAAAGCGCGTCGTAGAGCCTCTCAACATTGAACGGACGCTTTTTATTGGTTTTAAACAGGGCTAACTCTTCTCTTAAACATTTAAAATTGTCCGTTTCCTGTTTCTCTGGTGTTTCAGCGTCTTTTAAAATAAGATCCAACTCTTCATTCATCGTTAATACATTTGTTTTATCGTCGATTAATATTGGATCTTTTATACTGTTCATAGAATTGGCTTCTGAAACCGAAATTTTAAAAATCCTTCTCATTTAGTTGTGTAGCCAAACGAAAGACTTCGTCTTTAAGCGCCTTAAACAAATTGATCAAATTCGAATGCATTCAATCGTTCAGTCGTTTTCCGATGTTTTGCAGCAATTTGTTTAAAACCCGAACCCGGCGGGTTTCGGATCCGTATTTTAGGGTCACTACCGGGTCCGGATCGGGTCGGATCGGGTCGGGTCGGGTCGGAAGACGCGTGCACATAGTGATAAGTTAATACAATGTAACGGCACGTAAGTAAGCAGCAATAGTAACCAAATTGATTACTTTGACGTCGCCGTTTTCAATATTACAGTCGGTATACGTCAGTCCTGACGAAGATACAGCGGCATCGAAAAGGGTTGACGTTAAAGTAATTTTTCCATCGATATTTTTCTTCCCTGAGAAAGTGCGGAATTGCCCCGCGGGAGTTGGTCGCAGACTGACCCCCTCCATCTCCCCGCGGCCCAGCGCCCGCCGCGCTCGCCAGTCACGCTCGGCCAACTTCGGTAATTACTACTAGCGAATTTCTTCTGTTTTTATATCCACCAACCGGGGCCGCTCCCGTCTCCCGCCCGGATGACACAATGGTCGCGCTGTATTCGAGCCTGCAGGGCGGCACGTGGTCGTGTCACGGCAATTTCAACGATTGCGGAAACATCGACCAAGACTCCGTACTAAAGTAATCACAGAAAAACTTATGACTAAAAAATTACTACAAATTTTATTCCGTACCCGTAAACGTCAAACTTGCATTTTAAAACCTTTTAGAAATTTACATGTTTGCAAATTAAAATATATTCCGATGAGTAGGTGCTACATAAATAATTGCATACTTTGTGAGTGAGTCCAAAATACTGATTGTGTCGATTCTACATGAAAATCGAGCGCTCCTCACATCCACCCCAATATTTCCTCTAAGGCGTGCGGGTGTCACAGCGCACTAAAAAAAAAATATAGCACGCACACATTTTTAACTTCTTCGTGTGCCGCCATCTATCTAAGGTTGGCAACCATTAATATATCCTGTTTTTTGACTTATTTATGTATCGTAAATTATTTATTTGAGTCATAGTACAGTGTGTTATATTATTGTTATAGTAGGATAAAATATTGCAGCAAAGTAGGACAAATATTTCGGTGCCCTGCCTGCTTCACTAGTGTTTGACTGTATTATAGCAGAGAGTGTTTTTCCGGTATAGTAGTAAACAAAGTGTAATGTTCAATGTACAAAAATATATAGGTATATAAATAGTAAAACAATATGCAAGTTGTTAACGCGTTTTACACTTCGATGGTCTGGTATTATAGTTTGAATATGTGCATTCCATTTATGTAAATTTAAAACAGAAACAAAAGCGAAACTGCTTCTGTTCAGAGACGTTTTCGGGATCGGTCATATATTTTACGGCGGTGATATAAAACATTTTTTGTATTGTATTTTTCGGTTATCGGTTGTGTAAAGTTTCGGAGGCTGGATTCCGTATAGTATTCCGTATTCCGACTTCTTCCGTCATCTATGCTTATACGCAACACACACAGTGATACAAAATTAGAGGGAACATTGAACTACGACACAATACCTATCGCCCCCCAATGGGAATTTTGGATTGTCTATTATGGTAAACCTGCACGCGCGCTAAAGATATGCCCGTGCAGGGACTCACTTAACAACCATCTACATGGCCGAAACCCAATCAACCAATCAGCAGATAACATATTTCGTAATGGACCTAGGATCTTGCGACCACTTCTCCGCAGGCCTTCCTTTCATCCACGCCATCGAGCGAGCTACTCCGGCATTAAACACATTTAATGTTTTTTATACCTTGCTCTAGATAAAACATGAACACTCACACACGCACACCATATACACTACGCCATGCACTAACATAGGAGATAGTTAGGGTATTCTGTCTTACATTCACAAATGCTTCTGATAAATCACTAGTCAATAATATTCTACAATTACAACCCCTACACTGGTGATATGGCTCTGAGCACGCTCTGTGTCCATCTTATTCATTTCAATTTTACCAACTTCATCAGGGTTGAATTTTTTAATTCGTGGATTATTGCGAATACGCCACTGACCTGGTTGAATATCTCTTGTCGGTCCATATATTTTTCAGAGAACTTTTCTTTCACAAACATTCAATTTAATTTCCGCAGCTTTCATTTCCCATGTCCATCTCTCACATGCTCATGTAAAACTTTACACACTTCCTGGTGCTTTTAAATCTTGATGCACAGCTCGGCTGTCGATATGACTAAAACCAAATAAAACATTTGATACGGATGTGAAAGATTAACATTATTATTATTGCTTTGATTGAAATATTCAATGACGTCGATAGACTTTGTAGTTTAACACTTCAAGACTGTTGAAGTAAGTCAGGTACGTGACGAGTGAGGAGCGATGGCGCCATACGGAATGCTGTCTGTCATCATTTATATTTTGTATCATATCAATAGTCATCTTCGCTGATAAAACAAACGAAAAATGATGCTGAAAACTAAAGAGCCACTCTAATCGAAGAAATTCATTCAACAGTAGATTTGTTATTCAAATAAATGTCACCTTACTAGCCAGTCGGTGTGTTGAGCCACCAATCACACCGAGCGAGCGAGAAATCTTTACGAGAAAGTCACCCAGTTGCTTCTTTCGAATAATCGTATTGAATTATGTTCACCCTTGCGGCCCGCAATTCGGCTTTGACCGTGCGTACTAATTCCGATCTTCGCGGGTGAGTCCAAAGATCTGATTAATTGAACTTGATTCTGGTCAACATCTTTGGTATTCAACAAATCCCCTCTCTATTTTCTTCTCATGACTAATACATTTCAGCGTCTAAGTCGAATGATATTTATTCTTCTTTTTCAAAGCCGCTTCCACATTACCGAAGATCACTGCATCATGACCCTCCTGCCATTACAATTGGTCCATCAGCCTTTTCTACTCACCTCTATCTTCCAACAGACTTCTTTGTCTTGGACATCTTCTTCATGCGTTCAGCTGTTTACGGAATCCTCTGTATTCGCTCAAGCAAAGGTATCGATCTACTATTTGTATGCAGCTCTGTGTGCCTAAGATAACACACACGTATCGGCTGATCAGGTCTAAAATCTAGAATAATTTTCATTTCTTACAATGGCATCTCGTGACTTTAATTATATAACAAATAAATAATTGCAAAGTTACAAATTTAATAGGTGTCACGTGCTCAAAGAAAAAGCAATAAAACACCCCCCCCACAAGGCTGCACGAGAAACAAAATGCATAGCGGCGAATTAAAATTTCATCGTCGGTTGCCGCGACCCTTGATAGCATTCACCGCCCCTAAGCTCTCCGGCGCACTTGCAAGGTGTTTAGGGTAAAATATTCATAGCGGCGCGGGAACACAAAGTAAATAGACCAACTTGGCTCCGACTCCTCTTTTTGGAATATCGTTGGGTCTTCCCCCGTGGCGGGGAGGCGACCACTCAAAACGACGCTACCGGTAATACCATGCAGGAAGAATTTTATCTCAAAAATGATCTCCATGTTTAATACATTTATAAGCAGCTGGATGCTGGAATCGTTTAAAGAAGCCTTTACCCAACAGTGAATAGGCTATGATGGAATGAAGAAAATATATATTTATTAGAAATTGTATAATTTCACAGTTTTACAAGTCTTCAGATATACACCTTTATTTTTTATCTGACTGGAGCTCTATTATCTGGCTGTGAAGCTTACGGTGGTATCCCTTTCCAGTTTACAACCCCCAGAGCACAACTCTCTACTACCACGTCATCAACCCACCTCAGCTTCGCACTACCTACTCTTCTGCGCGCTCGCGGATCTCCAGTACGATATATGGTGAGTAGACAGCGACAACTGTGAGCCATGCGGCAAAGCTGGTTAAGCCGCAATACCAGAGCCACTAGTGGCGAACGGGTCATTAAAGTCACCAGCACCAAGTGGATTGAAAAGGATGAACGGAGGGGAAACTTCAATAGGCGGAAAATTCTCGAGCAGTTCAGTACAGCTGCTTATCTTGTGAACTCTCTCATAATATAAAGTATTACTCATTATAAATTTGGTATTGTGACATGTGACGAGTAAAAAATGCAATGTTCAATATATAGTTACTGTTGTAACAGTTTTCATCTCGAGTTTGGAATTTTAAAAGTTCTTGGGCGTAATTTCTCCCCATTTCGTGGAGCCAGAACTGCACATTTCTTGAATTATATGCAAGACTACGGTTGCAATTTTTCACGTTTGCATTTAGACTGTCGTAATATTTTTGATGCTAGAAACAAATGAAATCTGTGTGGAAAATTTTTGTTTAATTTTGACACGAGATAGTGACAGTTGGCCTGTGTCCTCGCCCTTATTGCGCGAGAATGCCTATGTTGTTAGCCTGTTATAAAGTCTTAAAGTCATAGATAATAAATACTTCATATTTTCAATACTAACAAACACGAATTGTGTGTTTGTTCATGAATTATAATATAATGATTAAGGGCTCAACGAAAGAGCGAATGGAAATCGTGCACCAACCATAGTGTTCATGCAGTCGCTTCGGCGTGATATCTATATCGTACACATCTATGTGTACACAGCGAAATGATACAGTGTGTCCCAAAACAAATTTTCATTTTGATTCATTCGCTGCAACAAACGCAACGAGTGGCAGAGGGGCGGAGGGTATGACGATCGCTAGCCGCGTCCTTGGAAATCCAGTCCCTATGGAGCGTGTCCTTAGCAGTTGTCCGTGAAATTTTCCCTGGAAAATTGATATCCCGACGAGGTAACATAAACTGACTTCCGCGTAGTCCTAATGAACTTTTTCCAACGGGGCTACCTTAAATCAAAAGTATAGAGTAACAATCCTCTCTCTTTGGACCAATTACAAAAAAAAATCCGAGAAGAAATGGCAGCGATCACGAAGAATACTCAGAAGCAGTACTCAGAAATTTTCCTCCCGTTTAGAAGAGTTCCAGAGAAATTACAGATCACATTTAGAAAACATCATTTTTAAGAACTAAATTCTCATAGACTACTTAAATATAAAAAAAAACATTTTTTTTATTAAACCCATCCATTATTTTATAACAATTTTTTATTACGAAAATAACATTTGGGACACCTTGTACATGATCACCGTAAATATGTTAAACACTGATTGAAATTATGCAGGTAACATCCGAATTGAACAGTCCTACAACTTCCTCGAAACTGTTTTAGGAGCTAACGCTCTCACATCAGTTTCTCTCAGCAAAGCATCCCGATTACAAAATAACTAGCAGTCCCTAATTATTCATATTTAGTTATAATTTAAGACAGGGATTTGGTTGCCATCGTTTTATGCAGGTCTTAGAGATATTCAGTACTATATTTTCCTCAGAATCCTAGAGTGCATCTGAACAAAATTTGTATCGCGTTAAATACAATATAAAATTACAACAGGGAAGGGCGCGGGAGGAAGAGTACCAATGTTTAGCACAGAATTATAAATTGTAAAGTAAAAGAGCAAAATTTGAAAGGGTGGTATTCAATATATCAACGCAATAAGGTCTTAAGCTATACCTAATGGAAGCAAAATTTGCTTTAGTTCAGTCAAAGAATGTTTAGGACTGTATAACATACAAGCATACTAAATTTTCTGACACGTTACTTTTAATGAAATACATCTTGACAAACAGTTCACTGATTAAACGTTCCTATACCATGTAAAAGTCCATAATAAAATATGGTATCGTCATTACCAGCTAAATAGGAATAATGGCAGTGTTTTTGACAATCCCGACGAGATAAGATGTAATCAGTTAATTAAAATGCATTTTCCGCAGCGTCAATGCCACCGTGGCTCCGATTAATATCGATATCGGATTAATCGGACATGCGAGATGGATAAATTGGAAGTCATTAAACCCTTCTGGTGACAGAAGTTTATTAAACCGAAACTAAAGAAAATCAAGAAATTACCATATTATTATCGAAGATATGGTTTTTTATAACACATATAAAACATTATTAATATTAGAAGAACACATTCTTATTGTGAAGTTGTAATTATTAAGAACAGACGCTCTGTGATATTTTAAATACTAATTAAATGTATTCATTTGAAATAATGGAACGATAGATGTATTAATTAGAAAAAGTCTAACATAAGGGGTTCGAAAATTTTTCGTCAAAAGTACTGTCGCTATAGCATAGATGGATAATGCACCAGGATAATGAGATCCAGGTTCGAATCCCGATAGTGCAACAACAATATTTTTCAATAAAACTGATTTTATATGTATATCTTTCTAATAAATACATTATAATTTACAAAAAGTGGACGAACGCTCAGATCAAAGCGAAATTGCAAGAAGTTCATGAAGACTTTGCACCAGCATTGTCTGTACAGATACAACCAGCGGCGTAACTACGAGTATAAACATTGGGCTTCAATCAATGCCGGCGCTAGACGTTTTGCCGCCACAGGCAAGATTGTAGTAACTTAAGTGAAGATGATGTTATATGATGGCGGTATTTTGTTAGGCCAGCATTTTGAAACTTGCTCAAGGGCGGCTTTTTACCAAAAGACGTTCTGGACACTAATGTTGACTACAAATTACTGCTTTATTAGGAAATAACTATAATGTTATTTATTGAATTGTTTATATACCTATTATCGTTTTGCAAATTGGGATTTTGTTTTTCAATTTTTTTATATATGTAATTATGAATAAAAAAAATAAAAAACATTATATAGGCTCGTTATAATTGGTACAACTGTCTAGAAAGTTATGGATTCTGGTCTGAGTTTATTTTTTCTACTGTTATACTTGTTACTGATTTATCTACTATCTATAAGGTGATTATTTAAATTTTTCGACATCGAAAGGGTTGTAAATGCATTCGGCGCCTCGTAACCGAATTTGGCATCCGATTGGATAACAACTTTCCACATCGAAATTTAGCGTCCGTCGTATTATTATGCGATTAACAATTTCGCCGGATCATATTATATACATACATGCACGGTGTGAAATACATACTTCCGAAATGCACATTGATTAAAAATTCTGACAACGTACAATGTTCGATTTGCCAGTTGACAGTCAACAACAATTTAAACAAAACAGTATTTCAATTTCATTATAGCAATAGTGTCCTAATAGCAATGCTGTTGAATGTCAGCGGATTAGAATGTTGCTTTTATTTGAATATATAAAAATATAGTTGGAGACACGTAATATTTCGGTAAAAAAATATTTATAACCAAACAAAAGATGGCGGCGTATCAGTTAGAGGTATGCAAGTTTCTTTATTTCTTCAAGTAAAACTCTCTAGAAATATTTATTTTTTCCTCCATTATGTCAGTATTGACATATATTGGCCTCAGTCAGATGAGAGTCGGCTAGAAGTAATGCATCTACACAAATAAATGACGGTCCTGTGTCGCCCTCACAGGCTTCCCTCAAAAACAGGAAATAATATTCTGGCATGAGACTCTAGAAGAGAGCAGAAGAGATCTTGGAAGAACACGGTTGAACAATCTAAGGTAATCGGGAAACCGAAAAGTAGGTCGTCCCCCAAGACAATAAAAGTTATATGCGGAAGACAGAGGAATGGCAGTCGCGATTGGACGTGAGCTGAAAAGCCAGAAAGTGAACCAGCGGTCCAATTTGTCGGCTGTCTTAACTGTGGCAATGTTTTTAATTTCTTCAGGCAGTCTTAATGTTGTCAATTATTCTCTGAGAAATTTCTTAAATATACTGTTACAACTTTATTTCCCGAACAACGCAATGATTAAAATGGTGCCATCGCCGAACCACCCAGGAGACTTTTTCTCGATCTCAATCGCAATGTCGACGGTCAAAGGTTGTGATCCCGATGGTGAAGAAACCACATTTAAATTACACAGGCCTATAATGAGGACAGCACACGACGTGTTCCGCTCATCATACATTATCCAAACAGCATCTTTTTAAATCCATACTGCCTATCGATTATTTGTGTGCTATTTTTTAATGCTTGTCAAAATATTATATTATTGGACACGCTGTTTGGACATCGTCAGATAATGAGAGTCATTATTAAACACCGGACGATCTGACGGTGGGATCCCTCATGAAGATAAATATTTTCCATCTCGCTTATATGTACAGAACAAAAAGAACGGAAGATTACAGTACATACCATCATTTAAATTTAAATCCGTCTTCAGAAATTTTATGTGCGGTTCTGAGATATATTATGGGTACAGAATAATAGAAGATAAGTTAATTAGACACCAGTCGTTGAAAGATAGAGAAGGAAATAGGAAGAATTTGTACGTTGGGACATCATTTAAGATGGCAACGGTATCTTATCCTAAATTCTGCGTGTTTATAACTACCTCCGTTTATAGCTAGCTCCGAAACTACACAATACACTCAGTACCAACTGGAAATCGTACAATTACTATGGACCCAATATATGATTCAATCAGGTAGAGATGAATCAGAAGCATGGATATCCAACAATTTACTATAATATATACAATTCTTTTACTAATAACTCACTAGTCCTACAACACTCCCACTCCACATATTTTTATTATATTTTTATTTTATTATACTTTTATTTTTTTAATTTTATTCTTACTTTTTTATTCATATTTGATTTATTTTTTTATTCCAAATAACACCACAATAGCACGAAAAAAAAAAAAAAAAAAAAAAAAACTGGCTACTTTAACACAGACTTTAGTCTAGCAAAGTAGCCAGGACAACGCTGTATATATCAGAGGTGAAGTTTACTCCATCCCACACATTAAACTATGTATTATGTATGTTATGTATCCACCTCTGTAACTACAAAAATATGGATGTCAAAATATACATAAATAAATAAATAAATGGCTTTTCAAAATTGGAAGAAGTCGGCTGGAAGAGTACCTTAAATGATCAAAGCTATTCATTGTATATAATTCGTTTTTGTCCTTACATCCCTGCTTGTTTCTCTTCTTTTAAATTCTTCAAAATTTTTACATTGTTCATATTACTTTTTCTGTACTTGTTTCTTTTTTGATTTTTCTGTATTTTAACCATTTAATATAATTTATTATCTAACTTCCAACTTATAATCTAGCTAATGGAACCTAATGGCTACCTGCCTCAGAATAGGTACTTTATAGATACCTGGCGAGGTACGTAGCGGCCAACAGGCTTACATGTAAATGGAATGTGGTAGTAAAACTTGTAATTTCTGGTGTATTGGTTACTTTAAGGATTTTTATATTGATATAAGTTTTATGTTAGAGGATATTAAATATAATGAGCTCTTGACCTATGTTGCATTAGTCTCCGGATTATTTGGACTTATATATATGATTTTGTACGTTGAGACAGTATTTGGAAGTGATAGATATTTGGAACTTTGAAATAGTGTTAGAGAAATTATGTTCCTAATTCCGACATAGATCCCTTCCAACATCTCGATACATACTTGGTCTATCTGCTCGTCCATCACCGCGGGAATTAGTGTTAATTTGGTTGCCGTACAGTAAACATCACAACATGTACCTTTTACGAATACGCGCCGGTCCATCGCAAGATACTTTGCAAAGTGGCCGATGGTACCTTCAACAACAACTTTGAGCGTCTTAAAGTGACTCCCGGCATCTATCGAGGGATCTTTTAATTGCTGAGCGCGGAGAGAGAGGCGGGACTACAAAATATCAGTGGTAGTTTTCAAAGTACTGTGTTTTCCTGTTTCTCCCTAAATATTTTCATTTATACTGTCCACGCAATAATTCCTAACAAATAGTGATGGTTAAATCGTTATTGTGATTCGATCGTAACCATAAATAACTGATTAAGTTAAATCTCAGTCATCAATCACAATCACAGTCACATAACTCCTACGTCAAAATATAATGCCGTAAATTCTTCTAATAACTTGAACATTTTTAACGATAAATTGTTTTCCTTTAAAATTAAACTACGCCAACTTTCTAATAACTAATAATAAATTGTATACATTGCATCCCATTTCCCTGCCCTCCTTACCCTTTCCACTTTGTATATTCAGTTTTAAAACACTCTTTTGTTTCTTTTTTCAGTTTTTTTTTAAATTTATACTATTTTATTAGTCTTTTTGTTTATAAGTTTGTTTGAGTATATTATTTTTTAGTTTTTTACGTACTAGTTATTTAATTTCGAAGAAACTTGACTGGTGGTATTATTACATATTATGTTGTTATCAGTTAGTATTGTTACACTGTTTGTTTCTCTAAAAATAAAAAAAATAAAAAACTGTTTACTATCACTAATTCGAAAGGCAATCAAAGGGGATAGGAATATGAAGAGCTGCAGCTGCATCAGCTTCCACTAATGAGATTTACACTGCATTAGCTTCTCAATCAGACCTTTGGACTTATTCACGAAGATAGCAAGACCTCATGGCTTAAAATAGTCCAAAAACAGAATTGATGGCCCACTGTCTATAAAAACACAACGCAATTGAAATCATGGAGATAAGAATAAGATCGACTGCCTTATAGCCTTGTCGCAACGCTGTATTAGCCCAATAAGACAAATTGCAAGGACTGGTCAACTGTCAACTAAAATCACAATGGAAGGAAGCAATTGGGTAGATTCCTTGCAAAGGAACCACTTGCTATCTAGCATATTTTCACAAAATCATATCTTTAAGTTCAAATAACAATTTTGAATAAATAGTAGAGGGCTAAATAGGTGATGATAGATCCCTTGAGGTGAATTTTTTTACATTAATGGTGCTATATAAATTATACAATGCTATTGTGATAAATTTTGAGTTACCACAGATTCTCTTAGGGTTCTATCGTCTGATTACTGTCTAGTTTCTTGGGTCCTGATTTCTTGTAAGTGAAACTCTGTCTTTTCCAGGTAACAATATTAAGTTTATTCAAATACGTTATTACAGTCAATAATAATTGTATCGCACAGAATTACTCGCTGAGAAGGCGCCAATTAATGGATACGATAATTTAAAGGTGTAATCATCGGCGTGGTGCCAAAAAACCCGTGGGATAGATTTCAGGAAAACAATGACGTCTTAGTTAAACATTACAGCGGAGGCCTGTCGCTGCGTAGGTACATGCAAATATGACTACATGTATTGTTATGTATCTGAATAAAAACAGGGTATTCTGCAGGCGAGAAGCCATTCTCGATTGTGTTGTGTCGTCGTAGTGTACCTATATTGAAGACATTTAGTGTTTCATTTTTGTCAATCTCATAACCATTATTATCATCGCATGTTGAGAGAAGATGAGATCGGCGAACCATCCTTGTCTATATTTTTGTTCATTGTCACATCATTACACACTTCAGAGATAGATTTGTTATTCAGAAGAAGCTGTGATGGAAGAGAGCTCTTCCACCAGAGGCAGCCCCTTATAAGGCTCGCCTCCAACCACTCATCTACTCATTTTCCTGATACACACACACATATACATTTACGAAGTGACAGTTCTCACAGTTATTATTATTATTTGGCTAGTAGATCAAGCGTGGGGGAAAGGTATAACGAAGGTGCATATAAAATTCTAGAATTATTAAAGTGTTCTTAGTTTCGTATGTATTTGTTTATGTAAATGCTTTCAATAGCTGGTTCCCAGGTTTCCGATTGACAATAAACACAACACATGATATATGGAACTGCACTAACCTTTTTGATTTTACTGTCTTTCTGGTCCGATTTTGTTGTTCTTCTAGCTGGGTTATCTTCGTTAGATTTCGACCGACCGAAGCGCGTACTGGTAGTTTATTTGGACCGCTAGACTTGTCGAAGCGCGGGATGTTGGTTACCGTCTTCTTAGCTTTCCGAAAAAAGGGCGGCAATATTCACATCTACGTTATTATAAGCCAGGAAGCCCAGTGGTGCTAATCAAAGTAACAAAGCGTAAAAACAACATTACTGGAATACACGTACGTTCTTGCTTGATAAGACACATTGAATATCGTGAGTACCACCTCTAGACACTCTCGAGATATTTCGCAAGTCATTCAAATGACTTGCAAAATATCAACAATGAATGTTGGTCCATCACACCGACGCAGTCACACTTCCGTTGCGGGTAATGAGAGCACATTATACCCTGAGAATAAATAGTCCGCAGTCGGCCTCGCTCGCAATACACGCTGATGACATTTTAGATAAAAATGTTGATTTATGAATAGACGAGAACCACAATAAATCTTTGCCGCCATGTTGCGATTTATGTTTGGCGCCAATAAAGAAACACAGGAAGGCTGCGGACTGCCGGTACCGGGAGTTCCACATGTCTACGACTACTCTGCGAAACATGTCTCGTGGATGTTTGTTGTCAATTCTGCAAGGGCGTAATATCAGAATCCGACAAGCATATGAGAAGCGTAAGATGTGTGTCAGATTAGAAGTAGTTGTGTTCTTGACCTTGACAATCGATGATAAATGTATTTTTTAAATAAATTAAATTAAATGTATTAATTAGAAAGATATACATATAAAATCGGCATCGTTCTCGCTAAGGCTTCACGAAAGGTTGTTGAGAAACTGTACGATTTGCAGTCTTTTCTTTTTCAAAATAATGTGCACTATTGATATTTTTCTTTCAGTACAGGCTGCAATCTTCCTTATCAATTTACAGGGATTGCGCATTATTTCACGTCGAACTTGAGCCACATGTTCTGGCGTCGCTACTGACGTTGATGGTCCCGGAGGAGTCTGGTTAACTATTGTCCCTTCTTGTTTAAACTTTTGAACCCAACACTAGATAAGTTGCGCGCTCGGCCCATCATTTACTAATTGAATATTAAAGTGAGTACAAAAACGCACGAACCAATAAATCAGCGCACTTTAAATATTGCTCAACCGCGACCGCGCAGTACGCTCCCGACCAGTGACTCATTGCGACTAGTAAATCATGCGCGTCGAACAATACCCCTCCCACTTACCTCACCCTGATGGTATACTAGCAATTACAATTTAATCTTGAAATTTTTCCGCTGGACACCCTATAGTATACTTGGATATATAATACAGGCTTAATTAAAAAAAAAATTCTATTATACGCGATTGGTACGCGGTCGATCGTGTGATGCATGCGTAATTTTTTTTACTACTATTTATTCTAGCCAGGTCACCACTACTGCGAGAACACACGCTCAGCTGACGCCGGCCACTGTCACGTGTTTTAGCATTATTGACCTTGAAAAACATGCGCTTTGTATTTAAAAAATAAAATTAATGAGTATTTATTTTTTCCTTACACTTTCATTTTCTTTACTGTTTTTGGATGATTTTCCTCAAATTGGCTTTTCTACGCTAATTAGCTTGAACACAATATTGATTTTTTGTTTGTTTCCTTTTACAAAATATTTTAATGTCTTTGTGGGACAATCTTAGAAAGGGTCACCGAGGGACCTGCTGATAATCTGTTTCGTTAAAATAATAAAAATGTAATTAACATCAGGGTTGAGGGCCTAAAGACTCGACATGGTGTTTCTATCTATTTTCTATTTTCACACAGCATTAGTTGCTGTTTATCCCAGCTCAGTCTGAGTTCATTGGAGTTCCCGAGAAGATAAATCCCGATAGCCAGTTGGCACTGAAATTATTGAAACACAAATACTTGTAATAACAAAGGTTTATTCAATTAAATAACGATCACTTTGTATGAAACCACGAAATTTATTATACGCCAACTGGATTTCGCTTATCTCAAGCTTCATCAGGATGTGTTAAAAACTGACCATAAATACAAAAAGAGGGAGATAGAATATAAAATTACATGTAAAAGAAAGAGACAGAATACATATATAGTTAAATAGAACATCAATACAGACAGAATATAAAATTATATGCGAAAGCGAGAGACAGAATACATATACAGATAAACGGAACATTAAGGGAGGGGAAAATACAGTGTTGCTGGATTTTAATTGATTTTAAAGGAAACATACTTAATATGGAGCTAAGAGATAAATTAATTCGATTATTAAGAATTGGCGTACCACTATTTATTGCCTTTTTTATTTAGAGAGTTTCTAAATTGTCCAAACGGAGGCCAAACCCGTTTTTATGGAGGATATTGACCCCTGTGGTATTATTAAAATTTGTTTTTTTCAATAATATGGTTGGAAAATTCCAATAATATGGAGAAACCATTACTGTTTAACCATTTAAGATGTTCTTAGACACGAATATTGACATGAATCTAACTTCTCTAAGACTCAGAAGCGGCTTTGTGAAGTGAAGAGAGGCGAGTGGCTCGATCCGCTCGGGTCGCTGGTTTTGTGACTGGTAATAGGACCTTGCCGGTCGCGTTATATTAAAGTAAGCCTATACACATCTTTAATAGTTTTATTTTTAACTGGATATTCTTTATCGCCACTCTGTGAAGTAAATTTAAAACACTACTAGAAGCGTCGACTCTGTTGTCAAAAAATTACTTTACATTGAAGAAAATTACTACATCACTGGACGCTTTTACTTTAATAAATAATTAAGTCAGAACATGCAAGCCTTCAACGAGACAAATTCAATTCTGGCTTCAGAGTCTGATGGGGCCCATCAGATGTGACGCGCGACGCCGACGCCGCCGTCGCGATGCCGAACATTATGAAGTCAGACCTTCAGCGGAGCGTGGCTTTTTAATATAATCGCTGCATAGCGGACCAGACTGATTTAATTCCTGCAATTCTCGCGCGGCGAGCGAAATAAGAATTTTAATTGAGCGAATTTTTCCAGAGAGATCTTTCTGATTATCATAAAAAATAATGTAAACAACACATTAAAATAAAAATGCACTTAAAGAAATCATTAATTGATATGGAAGTTTCTTTGTTGAGTAAGAAGATTAATACTATCTTTTTAATAAATTAATCATTGTATTTATATAGTGACAGATAATTATAATTTTACTTTATGATATAATAAAATAAAACAAGTTGTAAATTATTACGAACATAGATGTTAATTGAGATCAATTTAAAATTAATTGTGTATACGTATTAAAAAAAATTAAATGTAATGAACACACTGTGTACTAAGGTAAAATCATTTTAATATAAATTATTTAACTTTGTTTTTAACCATTTAATGAGTTTTAATACACTAACAGGATCCGGAAAATTCTATTTCCATCGTCAAGATGTCAAATAAACTAAACAAAGTTAAATAATCTATATTAAAATAAACATTAATCACAAAGATCAATTTGAAAATATTAAAAATTAAATTGTTTTTTTAAATATTAGTAATGAAAATTCATCATATCCTCGGCACATTCGCGTAACCCAGAATTGGTTGAAATTATTTACATTAAAGTCAAACAAAAAAAAAAAAACACTTCTAGGACTATTATTAAACTAATAATAATATTGTGTTAATATACTTACAACAATTTTTTCTAATTGCATATAATATTTCCTATGATCTAACATATTTAAGAAGTACCATTAATTTAAACAGGACGGAAACAATACAACGACCTACTTCAATGGGAAAACAAAATGAAACATCACCAGAATCAAAAAATACGTGACAGACATACTAAGATCTAAAAAGACGTAACAGTCACGTGTATTCGGAATATTAACTTGACGTACAACGGAGCTGTTAGTTTTTAGTCACTCTGTAAGTCCACGCAGGAAGTCCCGCGACATATTAAAATGTGGTTTTCAAGGTTGTCGCTGAGGTTTATGAAAATAAATATAGTCCGTAGAAATACACAGAGATAGTCCACCACCTATCGAGCTTCATCCATTCGAAGACATTCCCACTATATCCACATTTTAATTTTATTTTATATTATTTATCATTTTATTTTATTTATTATTGAAGTTAGAATAAATAAGATGTATTTAAAATATAGTATTATTAAGGAAAATGCATTATTATTGGGAAGTTGCAATTTTTCAGAACATTATATATATAATATTTTAATACAAATTAAATGTATCAATAAGAAAGATTTCAGTAAATATAAAGTAGATTGCTTTCAAATAATGGAATAACAGATGTATCAATTTGAAAATGCAATATATAAGTTCGAAAATTTGTCGTTAACTTACAATGTTGACGAGGTATAATAGATCAGAGCATTTTCACAGATAGGAAGGATTCCTGGTTCGAGCCCGCATGGTAACAAACATATTTTTTTCGATATATTGATTTTATCTGTATATCTTTCTTAGTGACACATTTAATTTGTATTAAAATATAGTTGTTGCGTACGAGCATAGATGCCGGAAGAATTCACGATACGGAAGGAGTTTGGCACTCATCACAATCCAGATTCTGCTAGTACCTCCAAAATGTGGACTGTATATTTAATTCACTATTTCGCCTTAGGTTCCTTTAGAGGACGATGATTTCCGACATTGTATAGTATTGTAAATTTAGGTAAACATATACCGTAGTCGTTCAAGGTCGCCAATTAACTGATCTTCGGCGTACCTGGAGGGGAAAGGAATGAAGGGAGGAATGCATAAATAAATATATGTCCCAAAAGTACTCACCACGTGCGTTACTATATTGAGTATTTTCTTCATCGTTTCTTCTCACAACACGTCTGTCTGAACAAGGGGGTTGGAAAAATACAGGGGGTTGGAAAAATACAAGGGGATTGGAAAAAAACAGGGGGGCTGAAGGACCAACCAGAACTAAGTAGAAACACGACCCACCTGAGAAATGTTTCTTGAAATATCTGAATTTTTTTCTTCCTCTTAGATCCATAGGTCTTCTGACTCCAGGAAACGCACATCGTTGTTCTCCACGAAGTATTTTCGAATTCACACTTCATTGATGGCGCGAAGTGTGACACAAGCACAATAGCAAGATGTATAGATTTCAGCACGCACAGCGAAACTGAACACACAAACTACACACTATTGGCCCCACACAGAATGACGATAATTAACACAGGCCAACAATTCGTTCCCACGCGGCAGGAAGAACTTGGCGGCAGTCAACGCACCCAATGGTAAACGATTACTGTCAAACATCAACTGGTCCAAACCATAGACCACATAAACCAGAGAAAATAAATGTATGTCATACGGCGATCGGCGATCCATGAATAAGTTATAAATATCTAACAATGTCCAAGGTACGTAAGAATTGCGGTTCACGGGATACGCATCATCCGCCTCCAGCGCTACGTCACGAAGTCATCCAACATATTCCTTTTCTTATTTCATAGTGTCAAGTTTCCATTCTATACAGCGGTGTGGAGAATTTTGGGAAGATTATGCCCAGTTATTTATAGCGTAACATATCAGAGATCGGACTTTTATTATATTAATAATTATAATCTATATGAATGTATCAGGAGAACACGTGACGGTATATTTTTATATTTTCATTGTATTTGAAATATAATATTGACGTTACTTCGAAGTAAACAGCGGGAAAAATATCTACTAGCTTTTAATTATATGTTCTGACAAAGAAATATGTTTTCGTTTCAATTTCCGTGTGACCGTGGTCTTGTAGACCGATTGAAACGACTGTACCATGGCTAAAACAGTTTCATCTCAAAAAAAAAAAAAACGTATCATTCGACTAAAAAAAAAAACAGATTAACCCGATTTCAAAAGATTCCAAGAATACAAAGGATTAAAAGGTTTAACGATCGACTTTTTGATTTTAAAATCCATTTCTCGCGTTGTTTATTTACGCGGTAGAGAATTAAATCCCTTCAGCTAGCCCTCGACGCAATCGCCTGTTCATCGAACCAAAACCCACGCGTTTGTTTTTAAGCGGCGACTTAAAAGGTAGAGAGGTTACCTCCCGTCCGGTTGAGATGTCAGACGAGTAGGAAGCTGAGCAGTCACGACTTGTAACCCTCAGCTGGGAAAATTAGCTCATTTTTGCCAAACCGAAAATTTTTTTATAATTCAAGTACAATAAGTAAGTACATAAATAGCAATCTTTTAAAAAGAAGCTTCGGTACACGAGACTTTTTGTATTTAGTACTAAACATCAGTTAAACAAATTGTCAGGCACAAAAAGCACACCGGGCATGTACCGTCCTCTCCATAATCATAATACTTTTAAGGACATTAAATCACATTCGGAAAGTGAGTGTTTCCATAAAATCCCCTCCTTTTGAAATGAAAGAAACACTCAAAATTTATCCTATAAAATTTTAAATAACTTAGTTGACCCGCCCTATTTATTAGAACAAATAACTTTAAACTGTCCCACACACCCAACACGATCATATAATCTTTTTTACCCAAATTTTTGCACAACTAATTACATAAAAAAATGTTTTGTAATCCGCTCTACATCAAAATATAATGCCGTAAATTCTTCTAATAACTTAGACGTTTTCAAAGATAAATTGCTTCCCTTTAAAATTAAACTACGCCAACTTTTCAAAAACTATTAACATAAATTGTATACATTGCATCCCATTTCCCTCCCCTCCTTACCCTTTCCACTTTGTATGTTCAGTTTAAAAACACTATTTTGTTTCTTTTTCCAGTTATTTTTTTTTAAGATGTTCTATTTTTAAGTTTATTATGTGTAGGTTTGTTGTAATGTAAAAGTCTTTTTGTTTATCAGTTTGTTTGAGTAAACTATTTTTTAGTTTCTTATGTACTAATTATTTAATTCCGAAGAAATTTCACTGGTGTTATTTTTATATATTATACTATTATCAGTTGTTATTGTTACACTGTTTTTTTTTCTCAAAAAAAATTTAAAAAAGGATCTTTTGTATCACATCACACATCACATCTTTTGTATAACATTGTTAGTAAAATGAAAAAAATCGTCCATATCTCTATTAAGATACAGACAACAATAAAACAACATAAAATTTAATATAAATAATAAGACAAAACGCTTTGTTAAAACCACTACTTATTGATAAATCAACATTTTTCGATACCTACGGTGTCTTCTTCATGACACAATGCATGCTAGTAAACAAACTTAGTTACCCACCACGTATACTTTACAGTTTTGTTTTTATCTATGCTTGCATTTTTAATTTCAGTATACATTGTTTCCTGAAGAAGATACCATAGGTATCGAAACATGTTGATTTATCAATAAATAGTGGTTAAAAAACAAAGTTTTTTTTATATTATTATTTGTATAATATGTGGCCACAAAGTAAATTTTCTAATATTGAAAAAGTAAAACTTAATAGCAGTGGCGTGCAGTAGGTACAGATTTAGGTTATGCTGTTATCAATGATATTATACAATCATATGTAATACTATATATGTACTTTCGTTTAACCAACTTCTTTGGACAAAATATATCCGTCATTTATACGACCCTATCATGTATTTATTTATAATTTTAAAATAATACTTTCTTACCCATATAAAAAATGTATGGACGTTTTTAAGAACTTTCTATGACTGAACATGATTAAATTATTGTTTGAAAATACTTGTAGATTAACACTTTAGAAATATTAGAGATTAGAAAAAGTGTGAATATTCAGTCAAATATAATTATTAATCAGATAAAATTTGTAAACAACCCTCTATTATTTTCCCACAACTCATCCTGAGAAAGAGAACATTGTTCTGAAAGCGTAGATTTTATATATAATAAAATAATGTAAACAAAGTTGTTTACGCGTCTTGTTACTTAGATTAGCACCACTGGGTTTCTTGGTTTATAATAATATACACGTGTGTGTGTGTGAGTATTGCCGCCCTTTATTCGGAAAGCTAAGAAGACGGTAACCGACACGCATCATTCTTATTACATTCCTCGCTTCAACCAGTCCATCAGACCAAATAAACCACCAGTGCGCGCTTCGGTCGGTCATGCTACAACCCAGCTAAAAGAACAACCACATCGGACTAGAAAGGCAGCAAAATGAAAGAGGTTAGTGCAGTTCATACATCATATGTGTGCTTATTGTTAATTAGAAATCTGTGAACCAGCTATCGAAGGCATTTACATAAATAAAAGTTATTTGGCTTCTTTAATGCTTGTATTTTTAATTTCACTGTACATTGTTTCCTGAAGATGATACCATAGGTATCGAAACATGTTGAATAAGCAATAAATAGTGGTTTAAAGAAAGTATTTTGTTTTATTATTTATTTATTGGACTTTAATCACTATAAAGTATTTTATCCTACATAAATCAGCATCGCGCTATCTCGTCTTGCGGTGCTGATTTTCGACCACGTGCCATGATTACACCACATAATAATATTTTGCTTCTCACCCGGTGTCTAGTAAACCGGCGATACTCCACCGAAAAAATGCTGCATCTCCAGACAAGAGATTAACATTCCTCTCGCACGAGGAGGGCGATATATGACGCAACACGATTATACGTTTGTGGTTTCCCGCAGAATCTGATTGAACTGAATCTAAACAATTCTGATACGGTTTGGTCATTCCCGAACAGCATTTTTATATCAATATGTTCTCGCTTGATTCATAAAAAAAAAACTATTTTATTTTATCGATTTTAATCACTGTCATATTTTACTAAAATAAAAATGTATAACTCTACGAGATCACGTGAGAAATGTAATATTCAGTGGCGTGCAGTAGGTATAGATTTAGGTTATGCTGTTACCAATGATATTATATAATCATATGTACTACATTGTTCAATACAATATATGTTGTACATATGATTGTAAACTTTCGTTTAACCAATGTCTTTAGACAAAATAAATCCGTCGTTTATACGACCCTACCATGTATATATTTGTAATTTTAAAGTACTATTTATAGTGTTTTTAAAGTTTAAGTTTTAACGTAAACTTTAAAAATAATAAAAATACCTTTTTACGCATATAAAAATCAATATAAAAAATGTATGGACGTTTTTCAGAACATTTTTATGACTGGACGTGATTCTTTTATTGTTTGAAAATCCTTCACGTAATAACTAAAGGAAATAATAATCATGCATCTCGAACGCAAAGAACGGCCATGAAATCAACACTTAAACATCAATACGTCAAAAACAGTAAGATAGTAAAATTTACAAATTAGTAAAAGAGGAAGTAGACATTTCTCAATGATTTGCTCGCAGTTGTAATCCTTTCTAATGTTATTCTGTTAAAAAACAGCATAGGTAACGACTCTATACAAAACGGATCAAACGAAAGAAATTTTCAATTCAGTAAATAACCAATTATATGACTCGAGTAATTCACTAGCTTAAAGATAAGACAGAGTAATATGAATAGCTCAAGGCGGCGAATGCATAAGTGCGCCATGGGTACAGTAGTGAGTTGTCGTGGTAGTTTTCAGAACTAAGCAATTAAAGTCTCTATTGGTACACAGTTGGCGCTAATTGTAAAATAATGTTTCCCTCTATGTTAATCCAATTATTTAATTTATATTTGTTTCCCAGAAACTTAATAATGCACAGCTTTATGCTTGTATGCACTGCACGCCCGTGATAATATTGTAATAAAATATCAATACTACATTAAATATCATAATTAATCAATATTTTTAATATTTACAAAATTAACTTTGTATTATATTATGTTGATTATTTTATAGATTATAAAAGAAAATATTACTAATCAATTTTTATATAGCTCAATAATAAAACAAAATAATAGTAATGTTTATTTGCATCGAATTTTATTTATAAATAAATTTTTGAATCAAATATCGAAACTACATATTAGACAGGCATTTTATAAAAATAATAATATAGGAAAATTACTTATAAATTCCAAAGGCAAAGATGATACATTTAATAATGTTGGTGTTTATAAACATTGTAACTGTAAATATTGAACTGCTATCTATACTGGTAAAAAAGGTCGAAATTTTAACATAAGAGCATTTAAGATATAATGGTTTTTCGGATTTTCCAATCATTTATTAGAAATAATCATACTTTTGATAAAAATTCGGGATTGTCTGCTTTACATATAAATAATGTTGATCTTAAATTGAATAATTCAGAATCATTAGAAATAAATAAAGCTTATAAAATTAACCAAAATATTATAACTAATTAACTAAATTTAACCTCAAGCACCTATTCTAAAAATTTTTTTCAATAATTTTGCATCATTAATACGATTTCACCGTAAAAATTTAAATAAAGTGATAAATATATACATTTTTTAATAATTATTATTTTAATGTGAAAAAAAAATAGTATTTTTAAAACATTAGATATACATGTTTTTGGTTAGTTGATTTTACATATGATTTGATGTTTAAAATTACTCATTAAGTAGCAAATTATAAAAGAAGTTAAATAATTAATTATGTCAAACCACAAAGTTAAGAGTATAAACATAAAAAAAATCTAAAATTTAATCTCGATTACGTAAGGAATTGTTTCAGATACATTTTAAACCTTTTTCATTCATAATTTAGACAGCCATCCACGAATAGGTTTGCCACACCTGTATACTGGTTGGTTACAAAATTTTAAAATTATTTTAACTTTATTAACTTTTTTTTTTTTAGTAAAATTAAATATTAACATTCAATTTTGATGTTAAAAATACAGTACATCAAAAACGCATTAAATTTGAACACAAAAATCAGCCGTATGAAAGAAATATTTTAAAGACAGTTTTAATGAAAAAATACTGCTGAGTATTTATCGACCTGTACGGGATGGAGAGGTTTGGAGAGAAAGGCACAATGACGAGTCGCATAACATTTATCAGAACCCCAGACTCTCTATCCATATGAAACTGCAGCGACTCAGGTGGGCGGATCACGTCTAGAGGATGCAAAAAGAATTCTAAATGGAAACCTAAACAGTATGTAGGAGAAGAGTGGGAAGACCTCGTCTTTACTGGGAGGATAACATAAAAGAGGAAGCAGTAGAGCTGCTACAGAACTATAAGAAGTTGCCGAGAACCAGAGCACGAGGAGACGAAAGATTCAAGGGTTCGATACACGGCGCTGTCAAAATCTTTTTGATTTCAATAAGTTTCGAGGTGTCTGTTATCGATTCCGGTAAAGCTAAAATTAAAACATAATGTAAACAGTAAATGAAAGTATATATATATATTTTTTTAAATACAAATTAAATGTATTAATTAGAAAGTTACACGTATAAAATAAATTTTATCAAAAAATGTTGATGCGCCACTGGATGTGTATTAATGGAACGGTATTAACGGAACGGTAATGGAATGGAGATGTATTAATTTGAGAAGTGTAACATATAAGTTCGAAAATTTGTCGTCAATGCACTGTGTTGGTATAGCATAATCGGGAAATGCACGTTCCTCGGATATGAAGAGATCCAGGTTCACATCCCGGTAGAAACAATATTTTTTGATAAAATTGATTTTATATGTTTATCTTTCCAATTAATACATTTAATTAATATTTTTAAAATATCACACACCTACGTTCTGAGTAATTACAACTTCACAGTAAGAATGTGTTCTCCTTATAAAATACGTTTTTACAAATTTTCGTATATACATTATACATATATATTCTATACTGAATATTATGTATTAAAGAATAATTAAAAATCTCAGTCTTAATTCAGCTATCGCAAGACATTAATTCCAATAAGTAAAACAGGAAAGCAACAATGTTGCAGAATTGCAAGGCACATAATATAATACGAAATAGAGATATGGAGAGACGCTAAATATTTACCACGGTCAGCTTATCGTTCAGGTACCAATAAAACATTTTGCTTATTGACCAGTCAAGAACTCCGATGATAATATGGAGTCATCAATGCATTTAAACGTGCATTATTTTATTTCCCAGTTCAATAGAGAACAGGTGAGCCAAAAGTCACTTAACTATTTAAGAATTCAATTTCTTTTCGTTTATTTTATTTACATGGCATGGAGATTTTTTTTTACTTATACACGAAGTTCGCATTTGTGAAAATCAAAATAGAGATCATATACAAGATGATATTTCATGTATAGGTAAAATAAATCTTTATGCTATGTAGAATATCATGTAAGAGGCATACATATTCAAAAAAATATATAAAATTCTAAAGTTATTTATTTTGTAAATGATACAGTGACTTTTGAGTCAATCCGTATTTATAATACATTCTGATTTTGTATAATATTACTTAAATTACATAAAAATAACTTAATTTACAGTATATATTTTAGATTTTTTCCTTATCAAATTTTACAATACATTTAATTGTATTGAATTATGTTAATTCAAATTATGAATGACCGTCTTCAGGTATATTTTCGTCTGCGTATTTATAAATTTTTTTCTTTTTTTCTCTAGATCCAATATTAACAGAGTTACGAATTTTAAATTTTTTAAACAATTTGCAATTTAAAATAAATTGGCAGATAAGGCCCGGCCTATTAAACTTAACCGAGATATACTAGATAAATTTTTATGAAAATTTTGAGCGAAATCTGATACGTACTACGAGTTATAATGGAAATTATGAGTCCACAAAATACGGTATAATCTTTGCTCTGAAACGACGTTTATGAGCGTAGATAAAACATTTTTTAGAAGATGAGAAAATATTCAAGACCGCAGTCGTTGTAAATGATAGTCAACATCTATGTTATTGCAGTCAATTCACTATTTGATAAGGCTCGTCAAATAATAGTTCACAATCGGTTCTGAAAAACTTGGAAAAGAAAAAAATATTTTTTATTAAGAACACATTATTATTGTGAATTTGCAGTTTTTTCAGATCACAGTTCTGTGAATGTATTCTATTAATATATTAGTTGTATCAAAGTTTATTCAAAATTTAATAAAAATGATTTAGTTTAATTTCTGGCGTCTCCGAACGAATATTACTCAAAGCTATTTGTGATTTTCGCAATGAAAGATAACTTTTAAATATGTAATTGTACCTATCCCTGTACATTTTTTCTTCCCAATAAACTTAAATATACCTTTCCCGCTCTGGCCAACTAATTAGTTAGGAATTTGGTCGACGTGGTAACAAATTGTATTTCGACACGAAACGGTCAACATCTGTGTTTCTTTTAATGTTTGAGAGTAGTGCCGTACGTAAAAATCCGGACAACGAAAAAGAAACGGTGTTCTGCAGCATCCGCAGTTTTTGTTTAGTGCAGCATCAGTATTTCCGTTCTTCACTACAAAAGTGCGAGTCAACAGGAGGTGAAAATTGACGTCCAACCCAGGATCGTGATCAAGGAAGACAGGTCCATTGGTGTAATCGGTTAACGCATTTCCCCGGATAGGAAAGGATCCAGGTTCGAATCTTGGTAACAACAAAAATATTTTACCGATGAATGGAATGCATTGGCGCAGCGGGCCTAGACATTTACAAGGGCTAAACAACTTTCGAATGGTGTTCAGGACAGAGATACAAGACACTGCACCAATAAGATGTATTTAATATGAAAGAATCATGATAGGTGTCAACTAGAGACCAGCTAGTATTGCGTTCTGACCAAGCCCTTCAATTTATAACAAATTTGATATTGATTCCGATGCTTTTTTCACTGGTGATGAGACCAGTATCAAAAATAAAGCGACTGATTAGATTTTGTACCTGAATTTTTCGGAAACTTTATGAACACACTACGTCGTGTCCAGCGGCGTGCACTAGGTATGTACTTAGGTTATGCTGCTAATATCGATGCTGTAAAAACGATTGGTATTATTATTAGAGGTTGTATTCATCATTGAGTGTGAGTGTATTATTATTATTAATATTATCATTCTTGGGAAGTTTTTTAATTAATTACAAAAATAAGTTAAAATATAAAATAAATACGAATTAAATGTATTAATTAGAAAGATATACATAAAATATCACAGAGCTACGTTCTGAATAATTAATTACAACTTTACAATAAGAATGTGTTTTCCTAATAAGTTAAAATATGCTGTAAAATAAAATAATACCATGTTTAAAGAATATTAGAATTCATACAGTCATGTCCGCTTCATTTTGCGAAAAAACACATGCGCAGCTTTATTTGTCAATTTTAAATTCTTCCACTAATTATACGGTACTAGTTAACACGTTAATATGAGAACTGAATTATTTTCGTCTAGATCTACATACTTAATACATAATATGTCAAACGAATATTCAATTTTTGATTGTATAGAGTGCACGTCCCTAGTCATGTCAGTGTCTCTATTATCATCTAAATATGCTTCAATTCATCTATCAAATCCCGTCTAAATATTCAATGCTCTCAGAGCAAACTATTCAACATTACGATGGTCCGACGAGTGGATACGCAGCATCAGTATTACGAAGGAGATCTTGAGATGGTTTCAATAGAAAAATGTCTGCGCATAGCAGACGACGATAAAAGCTTTCAGTAACCCTGGGGCTGCCGGATTGTTGTCTTTACGAGCGTTTTCACTTACACCAGCTCGGAGCTCCGGTATTTGTTGTGTTGAAGGACACGGCGTGACGGGCATGAAGGGAAAAAGATGCAAGGCGATAAATAGTGATGTGTTTGATTTGAAGAGGTTTTGAGTGGAGTAGGACACGTGTCTCTCCATGGCACACGGTATTCCGAGAATCGAAGGACCGTGAACTGCTCTAAATAAATAGTTTTCTAAAAAAATCTAAAGAATCTGAAGCTTACCAATAATTTCAAGAACCTTAAAAAAAATACAACATACAACTCCCGCAATAACACTATTCTGTTTATACAAATGTTGGCCATCTTGGATGATATACAGTGTTGTTGCAGAGGAGCTCACTTCTATTTATTTGATATGGTTCGATTGTTGTGGCATTCTTAACTTAGATGATAGAAAAAAAAAACAAATTTTGAAAACATTTCTGTAAATTTAAATTTAGAATATATGTTTACGTATTTATATACTTCGATGGGTAAGCTATGTATTATAGTTTGAATATGTGCATTATGTAAATTTAAAACAGAAAACAAAAGTGAAACTGCTTCTGTTCAGAGACAGTTTCGGAGTTGGCTATATATTTTACGGCGGTGATATAAAACATTTTGTGTATTGTGCAAAGTTTCGGAGAGCGATCATCTGTAGAAGAATCGGCGTTTAACAGCCCAGTTCAATGCAAAGGTTGGTGTCTTTTTTTTTTTACATAGGTTGAATATTAAACAATACCAATAGCAAAACCCAGGACTAGCTATTAATGTAATTTTGAAAAAGGAAGTTATTTTATTGCTCTGTACCGTACTCTGTTTTCGATTTAGCTTAAAATATTTTCTATGATTTCTGACAAAGGATTTAAAATATTTGACTATCATCGTACAAAAACATTTATTTAAAAATTAGCTTTAGCACAGTCGAAATTCATAACAAAAATAATTTTATTTTAACATTTAATTTAATATTGATAATAATTTAACTCCCAAAAAATGCAAACTGCTGCAAACGCTCGACAGATAATAAATTATAACCTACAAATTTTATCTATGCAGATACACAGAAATACGGAATGACTGGGAATAACAGGCTGGAATACACTATGAAAACAAAACGTTTAGTCTGTCAAGCAAAACCAATAGGTAAAAGTTGTACATATTTACGCAGTTTTCAGTGAGGATTAATCCCTTTCGAAGCAACAGAATTAAGCACAAATTGTTTGAAAAATGCAGAAAATTGACAGTTTAAAGATGCTTCTATAGCTTGAGTAAGAAAATATTTAGTTTAGTATGTTTCTCATACGGATTGAACAAACAAATTTGACGCGTACGTCCTGGCAAATTGCATGCCAGAATGGCCATGAAATTGTTCATAAATAATTCACAAATTTTAAGAATAACCGACGGTTATATAAAAATCTAGCCATGGGTTACGCTAATGGGGATAATAACAGCTAGAACTTTAAAGGGTCTTTTCATAAGATAAGGTTTATTTAATTTTATTTTATTTCTTAGAGTCTTTAGTAATGCACACCTCTTTTGCTTGTATGCAGTGCACACCCCTGGTAACACAGCAAATATAATACGCTATATAGAATTTGTCATTGTTTCTGATATTTACCCAAAGAATTTAATTGTGTGAAAATATCGTATTACCAATACCTCGATAATTAGACCCAATGAATGTCACTCACCCTAGGATTGTAAGAATTGTGATTATCATGGCTCGGGCGGTTTCGGTGCGGAGCGTAAAGAGGTCATCAGCGCTACAATTTGGATGACAGCGGTATTTTGACGGACACGCCACCTGATCCGTGTTTTCGAAAACAACTTTGTCAGTGGAATCTGACACCGAGCGTGTGAAGTGGTCATTGAACACGTCAATCAAGAGCACAGTAATCACTCGGCCCCGTCCGATTGCGCGCGCATTCGTCAGTTTCATTTGACACAGGGCGGGCGGCTGCTGAAAGGCTGTTAAGGACGTTCAAACCATAATCAGAGAGCCTTCAAAACCACGGCAGCAAAATCCGAATCTTTTTTAACATATATGAAAGGTACTAGAAAACGAGAATAGTGGAGCGAAAATCTCAGATACATGGACGATACAATTTTGCTCGCTACATCGGAAGAACAAATCGCTGCACTACTCGATCGCATTGAAGAATAATGTAGAAAATTGTAAACAAGGAAAAAACAAAGCTACCTATCATTGAACAAATAAATAAGAAATGAAGCTATTTTTTATTATATTTAATGGAAAGATATGGAAGTATGGGTAATTACACTTTATACAAATATAACGTTCACCATTTGCATCCATTAATCAATCTCCATATTTATCAAATTTTTGAAAGTTGTATATATGTCACCGTGTAGAAATACTTCGAGTTCAACAAAACTATCGCCATATATCTCCGCAATATTATCTTCATACAATTCATTACCACGTAGAAGAATTGCTCCATACTGATTTAACAGTAACATCCTTCTTCACTGAAATGATCGATAATCCAGCTCGAGTACTATATCGAAGACTGACAGTATTTAAATAGCACGCATTTACTAACTTCGACAGGCATACCAGGCACACCAGCTCGTAGCTGGTGCTTCTGTTGGGCTACTTTAAAAACCACGACCCTCCATTAAACGACCCGCTCGGAACTGGTTCCATCTTCAGACGCGGCGGGACAATTGTATGGGTAAATATTATCAAAATCTATTATTGATTTGTTGTGAGATCGCGTGTGGAACATGATCCAGAATCTGACCACAACATTAAATTATAATGAGTTTACCATACCGAGGGCCCAGATCGCAAGCACCCGGTTTTACCATAATATCAATTTAACAGACCTGATGAAATTAATGGCTCCACTTTTCGAGAATGCTAGTTTATACATGATTATCGTCACAGGGCAGGTAATTGACCAATTAACTAACTCCATGCGTAATATTATGTAACAAAAAATTATTGATTACTAGAAAGTTTTATTCCTACCCCTTAGCCCACTCTCAATCAGTACACATTGTTCCTATGGCTCGACTGGTTTGATTTGAATTCGTAAAATTAATCGAGATTTGGAGAGGAAGTATTCTCGTGCGATTATTTATTGGATCACTAGTTCATATACCGCTGTGATTTTGGACGATGAAACTTATCAGAGTTTTGTATGCCGTGACAGTTTTGTACATTTAAAAAAAAGTACGTCTCACATCAATATTTTTACTATTTTCGAACAAAGCCAAACGAAAAATGAAAATAGGACTAATTTGCTAATGTCCTGGAACGAGGCGTGAACCCCCGATTATTAAATCACAAGGCCAGCGTCTTAACAACTACACCAATAAGCTACTCAATAAATTGGGTGAACTTCCGGAAAATCATAAAGACGGCGTCATCAACCAGATGAGTCGAGCTGTCCTTTTGGTTCGGTAGATCCATCCTGATTCGCTATCATCATTCCCTCATTTCCGATTATCTATTTTCCATCCACCCATCCTTTCCGACTCCATCACCCACCATTGTGATCGGCGACTTGCGTCGATCACACTGGTCGATCAATTCACATTACGTTTTAATGCTACGCCAGTACCATTGCGCACACTCTGTTTATTTATCTAAGACGCAAACCTCTTTATTAATATTTCCAAATATCCGTCATTTATATTATTGTTATAAAACCCTGGCGGAGAGACACCGAAGCGCGGCGCGCAGCAGTCGGTTTTCGGTAACGAAACTGTTACTGCCGGGACGGTACATTACATATTTAATTACTTAATTGAGTAACGGAGTGGTAGACCGTTTCTGAAAATATATTTTCAACATTGAAAAATAGGCTACCATTTGCTAGCAATATTTTAATATATCCAAGAACACATAATTACTGGATTTTTACCTACAAAAGGCACTGTTATTAAACAAATGTCGGATATCTCATAGAGACAAAGCTATTTTTTATTATATTTAATGGAAAATATATGGAAGTCTGGGGTAATCACAGGGTTTACGGCTCACGATCCACAAACTCACATATATACAACTTTCAAAACTTTGATAAAATGTGGGTGAGAATTGGTGAACGTTATATATATATATATATATAAAGTGATCACTTCAGCCAGCCGAAGACAGGTCGTAATCCCTGTGATTACCACATACTTCCATATATTTTTCATTAAATATCTTTGCCTCTATGAGATATCTGATATTTGTTTAACACCATTTGCTAGCCTAGCAACTAGTTGAATGATTTCTGATAGATAAACAAAAAACAAATAATTAAAAAATAGTCTTTCTATTGAGTAGTCAACGTGCCGCCTCTGCAGCCAAATGGAAAAACGTGCAAAACGTTCAGTTGCAGTTCCCAAGTCGCAGTACCGATTGCATTGTGGCTTCAATATGTTACGGTGAATCATTTCTCCGAGTGGCCATTATTCACAGGCAGTGCCGCATGGAGTCGATAAGGAAAATAATAAATGAGCACGTGTGCAATAGGGCTGCTCGTTCCGCGTGCGAGGGTCCAGCCTCTTCCACGTTGTGTGCGCACAGATGCCATCATCGCAAGAATTTCCGGAATTCAGCTGACGGTCAAAAGGTGTACGTAATATATTAATGTCATCATCAAGAATAGAAGGTTAGAGATGTTTGAGACTTGGCTGCGTCGATGCGTGCTGAAGAACTGTTGACGTACTAGATGCATGAATAAGGCGAGAGAACTAATTACAACTCACTACGCATGGAATGTTAAATCTAAAGGTGCTGTGAACTAACAACTGTGACATCAAGCAAGCAACTAAAATTATTATTATATAGCAATATTTGAATATGTCCAAGAACACACAATAACTGGATTTTTACCTTCAAAGGCACTGTTATTAAACAGATATCAGATATCTCATAGAGACAAAGGTATTTTTTATTATATTTAAGGATCTATGGAAGTTTGGGGTAAAAATCAGATTCTCATAGTGATAACATATATGCTGTTTAAAAAAAAGGGAAAAATGAATTATCAAATTTGGTCCAGGATGGCGATGGTGTAGCGGTACTCGAAGCGAGTCCACGTACTAACATATACAAAACTTTCAAAAAATTTAATAAATCTGGAGTTTAAGAGGTGAGAATTGGTGAATATATATATAAATCAATTAAGCCAGCTGAAGAGAAATCGTAAGTCCTGTAATTACCCCCATACTTCCTGTTTACGTGCTTTTATACTTCGATAGGTAGGCCTAGTATAAAATTTTGAATGTGTATTCTTTTTGTGTGGATTTAAAAACAGAAAACAAAAGCTAAGCTGCTACGGGAAAAATACAGTTCCAGAGACTTATTTACGGCGGCGATACAAAAACATTTTGTATTATATATTTTCCGATTATCGGTTGTGAGAAAGTTTACGAAGGCTGGCCAGCAGAGTTAAGGACCACCAGATTACAAGGAGAGCGACATCGGCGTCTACCAGCACAGATTCACAAAAGTTGGTGTATTTTTGATTTGCATAGATTGAATTACTGTATTCAACAATACCTATAGAAAACCCAGGACTAGCTACCAAAGTATTAATGGCTACACTTTTATACATTTTTCATTAAATATAATAAAAAATATGTTTGTCTCTGTGAGATATCTGATATTTGTTCAAAATTATTGTTAATTGACATGGCGGTTACTTTGTGGTGTAACATGATTATTTTCACTACTGGTTTCGAGGGGTGCAGGCCCTCTCATCATCAGGTGATAAATAAACTAAATACACTATTGTGTCTATTCGGGAAATGAGGTTTCGGCCGCTAACGGGAATATGGACAGTAAATGCGAAGTGTTAGGGAATGTTATGTCGTGATTTATTTATTTTTGATATTTTAAAATTTCATTCAGAAAACATTTGATTAACGTTGTGCTTTGTGTAAATAATTACTAGTTACATACTTTTAAATTCGAATTTTTAGGTAGATACCTACTAAAATCACAAAGAAGTGAAGTTTACCAATGATTCTTAAAAGTCCCCTGAACAAAATAATCACAATGGTAACGAACATAAGGTACTTCACTTTTCCAGTATTTGCAAAATTACTTTGTAATTATACAATTATACTTTGTTTAAACCACTATTTATTAATTATTCTACATGTTTCGATATCTATGGTATCATGTTCAGGTAACAATGTACGCTAAGATTAAAAATACAAGCATAGATAAAAACAATACTATAAAATGGTGAATAAGTAAGAACTAATATGAAAACAAATTTAAAAAGTGACTATTTGCAAAGAGGATTTGGTTATTTATAACATTATTAACACTTTTTCTTATTTTTAATATTTCAAATTTACCATAGGTATCGAAACATGTAGAATATTTAATAAATAGTGGTTTAAACAATGTATTATGAATAATCATTAAGATGACGAATTTGATTGGAGACTTTAAATCCGATTTTTTTTTCTGAGATTACCCTAGTACAAAATTCTTTGAGATGAGACGCTAGCCATGACGTTTACACATTACCGAAATCGTGATAATTTTTAAACAATAAAAATAGAAAAAATAATTAATAGTATATTTTGAAGGGGGTAAGTGACTGGTAAAGGTTAACGCTAAATCACCGCACCGATAATACAGGTAGACATTTCTACCTGCTCGGTAACCTATTTCAAGAGTCCAGAGACTGTCAAAAGTTTTTGATCATATTTTGCGCTCTTAGAAAAAACACGTGTAATATTGCGGCTGAGGCCTTGCCCCCGCTAGACAAATGATTTCTTTGCGTATTTTATTTATGGATCAGTGTACCTCCATCCTGATGAAGCCACATGGCAGAATTGACATTAAATTAGTCAGTGTTCGTGCAGTCAAGAAACTTGGATTGGATTAGACTGTGGGAGTGAAGACCATCGTTCTACTCTCTCACCTGCTGGTCAGTGGTGAACACAAGATCTGCGGGTTCATTACCTCAGAAACGCATATCCACCTTATTTTGTAGCATTCTGAATCATCCTTAACTGGGAAAAATTTAAAAATAATGCCAAAAAGGTTTTATTCGTTATTCAATGTCATCTAATCATAAAAGAAACACGAACAAAGAAAATAAAATAAAGATACAATCCACATTAACAGATCCTAATTTCGTCGGGTTGGGCGCGAGTTTAGATGTTCTGCGATGCAAGCAGGTGATAAGAAGACGTTTCATTAGATGGCATCACTCCGGTCCATGCTCGTTCGAGCTACCATCTCTTCGGCCTATTATCGTAGATGATCCTCAGAATCCAGGCCGACGCAATTAGATTCGTACGCAGAATTGTAGAAGATCACATCGCCCGAGGTGAACCGTAAGAGTGAAAAGTGTGAGAATAATCGAATGCGAAGTAACCAAAGAGAAACGTCTCGTTTCCTGCAAAGATTATTCACCATGCGATTAGATCAACAAATCATAGTAAATTATGGACTAGTGATTGAATAATGTAAAAATATTTATCCTTAGGTTACGCTGTATTGCTCACAGTTACACATTATAAACGCTAGTTGCGGTAATTGAACCGTGCAAATTTGACAGCTCTGCTCAATGATGAACCGTAAAAAATGAACCATAGATGGTGACCGTTTTTACAACCTTGAGAACGGATTGCGATACCAACGTAAGAGCAAGTATTTGTGATTACAAGGTGCTTGGCGTTAAAACAAGTGACGGGGTAATTTCGAACATTACTCTAATTTGTAATGTCACAATATGTAGAAAAAACTTGTATTACATGAAGAAATTGTAAGCCATTGTGCATTTCAAAAATAATTCTATAAAACAAAAAGCACAATTAACGACAATTAAAGAATTGCATCAATAATTTGTTAGAGCTTGACGTTGCTGGATTGAGGCATCCGCGAATTGCGCTGTTCACGAGATACGTAACATCTAACGTCCTTCTTCAGCAATATATTTCGAAGGTATCTTATAATTTCTCGCCAACTGCCACCAGTGTTCACGATCAGCTCGCCCAAATAAATTGCGTCTTGAACTATCTCAAAAGGTACGCACCAATCTTATCACATTTAGCTCTGCATAAAATAGATTTGCAGTATCCGCTCGTGCCGTGCGGGTGTTTTACGCACCGCAGTTGGAGAGCCCCCAGAACGTGTTGCAGTTGAGCCGCGGCCTTCGCACGCCGCGGCCGTAAAATGCGGTAAAAAGGCAAGACCAACGCTGACGTCACCGGAGACGATTACGTTATTCCTATTTGTGAACCGATACGCCAAACATGTGCGGAGATTGCATTCGCATGCAAATTTATCTAGCCGACGTTTGTCCCAAATGGCCTCTACCGCCGAGAGCTCGCACTTAATGGTCAGCCTAATATAATTAGTTAGATTGTTATTCTCGATAAATTATTATTTAAAATATAATAAATACTAAATTAATATATTCATTATAAATATATACATATAAAATCAATTTTGTCGAAAAATATTGTTTTAGCGTTACCGGGATTCGAACCTGGATCTTCATTTCCAATCCGGGGAAGTGCACTACCTTTGTGCTATAACGCCAGTATTTTTCTTGACAAATTTTCGAAACTATATGTTACATTTTTCAAATTAATACACCTGTCGTTCCATTATTTAAAAGCCATCTACATTATTTTTACAGAATCTCAAATACCTTTGAGTAAACCGATTTGCAGACGCCAGAATTATCAATTCATTTTTATTATTAAATTTTTGGACACGTTGATACAACATATATTACTAAGGAAAACACATTCTTATTGTGAAGTTGTAATTATTCAGAACATAGGTCTGTGATATTTTAAATACTAAATTAATGTATTAATTATAAATACATACATATAAAATCAATTTGTCAAAAAATTTGTCAAGAAAAATACTGGCGTTATAGCACAAAGGTAGTGCACTTCCCCGGATTGGAAATGAAGATCCAGGTTCGAATCCCGGTGACGCTAAAACAATATTTTTCGACAAAATTGATTTTATATGTATATATTTATAATTAATACATTAATTTAGTATTTAAAATATCACAGACCGTCTGTTCTGAATAATTACAACTTCGCAATAAGAATGTGTTTTCCTTAATAAAATATAATAAGGTTGCCTTGATAATCCATATTATTATTGCGCTTTCCAATTTTTTATATATGACTTACTGGACTGTATCGGGCGTAACGGACTGTACTGTCAGTATCGGAAAATGTCGAACGTGTATTTAATATCTCTAGGTTAAGATTACTTAAATGTTTTCTATTTGAGATATTCAATGACAGTACGAAAATATATATTTAATTTGAAATGAAGTGTTGTACCTACGAATTTTTTTACCATATGTCGTCTTATTTTCTTAACTATGCTGTCATCTCTCTTATCTATGCCGTTATCTATCTTATCTGTGGGCATCTCGCGTCGCTCCATAGAATAAAGCACTTTCTTAGTGGCAATGTCAAAGAAACGCGAGTTGATAAATATTTTCTCTTTTATTATGCATTACATTACACTCAAAACCTAAAACTGCCGTAAATAATTGTTGGTTATGATGATATAAATACTAATTTAATGTATTAATTATAAAGATATATATATATATAAATGATAAAATTGATTGTATATATATATATAGAATCAATTTTATCGAAAAATTTTGTTGTTACGCTACCGAGATTCGAACCTGGAACTCTTTTCAATCCGGGGAAGGTGCATTATCTTTTGACTACAAATTATGTTTTGTTTATTGCCGCGGTTCGTATTAAATAACCTAACCTGACTTACTTACTTACTTAACATCACGCCGTTTCCCCGTGGGGGTAGGCTGATAGGATAGAGCGCCACACTTTTCTGTCCCGACACACAATTCTCGCCTCATCCACATTCATACATCTTGTCATACAAGCTCGCCGATTGTTGAGGCTTCTAACAGAACCATCCTCCATTATCTGGTTTACCTGACTTAATGTAATATAACGTAACCTACCTTAACCGTTTTAGTGCTAAGCAATTTTGGCAAAAATAAATGAAAATTGCTATACACATATTGATTAATTTAGAGGAAAAAATAATGGTGTCAAATAAAACACTAACTTAGACAAATATCAATCAATTTTATTAATTATTTTTGCATTATAAAGATAAAATGTTTATTGTTTATTAATGTTTATTAAACATAAAGTGATATCAATATTATTGTATTTTATTTCTTTTAGAAAATAAAAAATCAAAAAAAAATAGCTCAACAATTATGTTTTGCCAAATACACGTACAACATTGTGTTTCTTCTGTTTCTGTAGATGAAGAGGAGGTAGAAGACTCACTTTCAATCCTCAATCTTTTTCTTCGATGCGTTATAATACTGCTATCATCACTATTTGTATCTGTCGTTTCACTCCCCGTAGAATCACTAGGAATCGAATCAACGTTCGAAATAATAGCACGTGACATGGTTATTTTTTTAAAAATATATAAAAAAACGATAAAAGTTATTTTTAAATGTATAAGAATGCACTCTCATTACAAATTACGCGCGAGGTTAGCGTACGTGCACTCCCGCGGAGCACCGAAAACACACTGAAACTTGCAGCGCTTTTGCGCTGCGCCGCAATTTTCGATACAAACGATCGCAGCGCTTTTGCGCCGCGTAGCATTCTAACGGTTAAAGGAGTATTAGCTATCGTGAGGTAACTTATATTAATCAATATAAACATTATCGTAATAACAATTTAAGTAAACCTATTCATAAAACAATATATGTTAAGAAATATGGTAATACATGGAAAGTAAAAGTAAAAGTATATATGGTAAGTAAGCATAATCATAAAATAATATACGGTAAGTGAGCATAATCATAGAGACAATTTTACTTACATTGTTTTATGAATACTTGTTAAATTTGTCTAAAAGTCCTTGTACAAAAAAAGCGAGGAAAAAAAAAACTAATATTAATCTACCTAATACTGTGTGCAATTGTCCGGTCATCGTAGGAAGCACCTTTTTGTTTTTGTTGCAAACTTGGGACATCGTCATGACAATCCGAACGAGACCGGAGAGAGAATCAAATGTATTTTTTACGGCTTTCAAGCTCTCGTTCAAAAGACATCTTAAATTTCCTGTGAAGACTGGCGACGCGCTACATACGTTACGGTGGGCAGCCGCGGCGGCGGACGTGTCAGCAGCGCACGGCCGTACACGGTCATGCCGGCAGACGACAGCGGCTGCGAGGAGACGCCGACCAACGGTACCGGACCGGGCGGTAAAGACGACCAGCTCTGCGGAGAATCGAAGGTGACTTACCTGTAACAAAATAAAATGCGTAATTTAGTACGTGAGATGAAACATACTTTCACGCGGATGCAGTTTCGGTGTCGATGCACCGGGGCAATAGGGGAGAGATGGCAATTGGCGAACACCTAAGGAAATAAAACACAATATTCAGCAAATTGGTGAATTTTATTTCATTATTAGGAAAACGCATTCTTCTTGTGAAGTTGTAATTATGCAGAACAGACGCTCTGTGATATTTAAAATATATTAATTAGAAAGATATACATATAAAAACAATTTTATCGAAAAACATTGTTTTTGCATCACCGGGATTCGAACCTGGATCTCTTACTTAACCGGGTAATGTGCATAATCCAACTATGCTACAGCGACAAATAATGGAACGATTAATGGAATTTGTCGCTAAAAATATCGTCGCTGTAGCGTAGTTGGATAATGCATCTTCCTCGGTTAGGAAAGAGATCCAGGTTCGAATCCCGGTGGCGCAACAACAATGTTTTTCGATAAAATTGTTTTTATATGTATATCTTTCTAATTAATATATTTAATTAATATTTACAATTTTTTTTCAACTTAATTATTATTATACACGCCCTGCCCTATTCAGGCATTAACATAATACGTAAAATAAATAAAAAATTCATCAGAAGTGCAATACACAAAGATAAAATTACTTAATGTCAGCATGTTTTTTCGTAATCAAAATTAAAAATAAATATAAAATGTGAAGTAAAGCAATTTATCCGTCACCATTTAGTTGTGATACAAAATATTGTAATACTGTAGTCCAATAAAGAGTTCAATTTACAGCAAAAATGTCCACTACCTCCGCATATTCATTCCCCAGAGAATGCATTATGGGGACTGCGGAGTTAGCTAATGCATGTGTTCTGACATTGCCACTGTAATAATACAATGAATTGTGTCTTTATGACTTCAATGGTGCTTGAAAGTCAATGAGTCCAACAATCTGGGGGCAGTCTATTATACTATTGGCGATCTTGTATAGAAATATAAGGTCGGTTATCGTACGTCTCACTAATAATTTTAACAATTTTAATTTATTTTATTAATATATTTAAATGACGGCCTAAAATTAAAATCCTCGTGGTATCCGGCGCTTTAAAACCATAGGAGTCGAAGAGCTTTCATAGATAGTGATCCGACAGTAGATCGAACTTAACTTAATAACACCACTCACTTCACACTACACCTGTTTTCGACACGGTACTGCAAGTCAGTTCTTAACCACAAAACTAACAGTCATACATCACTTCAGCCTTGATGATGGACCCGAAACGTCAGCCAGAATGGTCAGATATACATGGCAGATTAGCCCAGAAAACTATACACAGATAATATTTCAAATGGTAATTGTTTGCGTCAATTCTACTGTGGTAGAACATTTCCCCCTTTTTTTTGATAAATTTTAATTTTTAAATTAAAACAGGATTTACGTAAACTCTAGCCGTGGTCGCGAAGCATATTATAAAATAAATCAGTTTGGAGTTATGGTGGCAGTTAATTCAGAGTGATTTTTTTTTTTTTGAAAAAAAGTTTCTGTTTGTCTTTTGATGAATTTATTATACATTATGCAAAATATTACCGATCGTATATACGAGTATAACATATTTAAAAAAAGTGTTACACAATACAGTTTCGTGATAATTAAAACAAATTTAGGTAAATTGCCTAATTTGATTTAAATACATTTTCTAAGTGAGATATCTATCTTTTCATATTAAAATTAATATAATTGGTTAGATTAAATGTTAGAAGTCATGGCTTCACATACTTACTTATTTACCATCATGCCGTTTCACCGCGAAGGTAGGCAGAGATGATAGAGGGCCACACTCTTCTGTCCAGACTCATAATTCTCGCATCATTTACATTCATACATTATCGATCTGGTCTACCAAGCAGTCTCTATTCAAAGGTTTTTGTGAAACATTGTAATTAAAAAAATATATACAAAAAAAATGTGTAGATTATTTTTGACGACTTCTTTACGGGACATCGTAGTTTACTCGGTAAAGCTGTTCGCTAATTGTTTATTTATTGGTAATTATATAATACATAAGTAAAAATATGTTTGGACTGTGCCCGTCTCACTAGAGAAATTCTGTGTTGTGACCGCCATAGTTTACAAGCAATTGAACAAATAAATTGGTATTACAAATATAAAAAACAATTACAATTATTTTGATTTGGTGAGTGCACCAATACTAGCTCTACCCATATTACGAATAAAAGTTTTTATATTCAGTTTCATATTATTGGGACAATTTAATTGAGTTAAATCTTTCAGCATTCTATTAAATAGTTTAGGTCCAAAATATTTTTAGTTCTTTTAGCCATATGTTGTATGTGCTCTTGGGGCTTGTAGATTATGTGTGTTTGCCCGTGCGGTGATTGTATTTTGAGTTGTTTCAAAATGTGTTTGTTTGTGTTTATATATGTAGTTAAGAGTAGTATTAGCATATATCATTTTTGATTGATGTTTTCATCGAATTTATTAAAAATTCTGAGCTGCTATTATTGGATTAATTGCAGACATAGTCGCTCCACCCTAAGCAATTATACCATGCTCTATGATTGATTGATTGACAGATTGCGTAGTGCGCCATTTTGAGGAAGTTTTATATTAAGGAAATTCCTAATAGTATATACATATTTTTATTTTATTATTTGCAATGAGTTGTGTATGATGACTCCATTTGAGATAAGGAGCAAATATAATTCCTAAGTATATGATTTAGTCAGTACGTTCTATATAATTGCATTGACACTTATCGTCGTATGAGTTGGAAAATGTTCCAGTTTCTAGTCTCAGCGGTAACTATATTTTTTAACTGATTTATGTAAATTTGTTTTGAAACATAAATTATTCAGATACGGCTGGGTTAGCAGAATTTTACCCGCAGTCCTTAGTTAAACCGATCGCAATTTATATATATATATATCAAACATCAATCATTCTCGAGCAATAATAATATTTCTTATTAGATATTCAATTCTCGATCTAAAATGTCAGTGACCATTTTAAATGCCGGTGACAGCCGCGGCGCGCTGCCCGCTATGGTGAAACGGGGAGGCCGTCATCGTTTACGGTGACACCCGGATCCGCGGCGATGTAAATATTAAATTCTAACTGGACGATCAGTGAAATACATACTATGAATGCACACAGACATGCTTCCGTTTCCGCGGATTCCCTTTTGCGATTTTAACCATACACGGGCGATATCTAAATGTATATAAGCTGACTGAAACCCAGCAAAAACACATACATTCATCCGTACTTCAAGTTATGCACGATTAAATTAATTGTAATTAAAGGATGTCCCAACAAGAACGGAAAATTTAAATTTGAAATAAAACAAAGGTTTTTTTTGAGAAAATACCGAAATTTTGATTTAATCATAAAGTAGACATGTGAGAAGAATGTATTTATTTATTAAACTTTATTGATATATATGTTTTTGTTGTAACAGAGGTGAATATATTATAATATAACATGATACACATAAGATACAATTATATTGCAATTAAGTATAATAATATAATATACGCGTAGTTTATTGTATAGGATGGTGTAGACTTCGCCTCTGACATATACAGCATTGTCCTGACTACTTTGCTAAACTGCCGTCTGTGTTAGACAGAAAGATAAAGACTCAACCGATGTGGCCACATTCTAGCAAACAGCCATGATGATTTCTGGTGAACGATCTGGACGAATACGTGTCCATGGTTTGACATCAGTAATCGACCCAGTCTCTTAGAATTTTTCAATTATTCTCTTCACAGTTGATGCGCTTGGAACATTTTGATCATCAAAAATTGGACAAAATTTGCTAATCGTGGCAGTCAAATTTTCACCATTTTTGAAATAATGTTTAACAATACGAGTGAGTTGTGTCAAATAGCGATCCATTCTTAATAATGGCGGACTATCTACCATCGAACTGTCATAATGGTTTGATTGTCAAAGCACAATAGTAAAAATAGCGTCAAATTAAAAATTTTCGCTCTTGTTGAGACACCCATTATACGTATTCGTGTATACAATACCTTAACGCCTGTGTGTAGATCTTTTCATTAATATGAGTACCGTATTTGAGAAGAATCTCTCTACAGCCGTAGTCTTGATAAGTTGAATAATAATAGTTGGACCCTTCCTCTTCTTCATATTCTATCAAAGATTGGCAACCAAATTGCAGAATGCTGATTTATCCTGTGCAAAGTGTATTAGATCACGCGGCCAATTTTTGCCTTCTCTCTTTCTCTGCATAATAGACTGTAAGAGGTCATATTTCTTATTGCGAGGAATATGCCCGAAGTATGCAGCTTCCCTTCGTTTGATAGTAATAATATTGGTTAATTTTTATAGCGTCATTATCGTAAAAAAAATTCACCTCAAGGGCGCTTTACACATATAATATATAAACTGTCGTACACTATCTTTAAATTGAAAATTAATAATGTATTATTAGATCTCTTGATTTATCCATGCGTCTTATGTAGTACCACTTCACTGGTAATGTGGTGAATCCAGGAGATCTTTAGCATATTCAAAATTATAAATTGTAAAATATACAATCAAAACAGAATGTTCACAGTCATATTCTGGCAAATATAAAAATAAAAAATAATAATTAACTTTCAGATACGTACAGAATTTTTAAATAATTAATTAGCAACGTTTACTGTTGGTAAAATGAAATATTTTCTGATATATAAAAGGACAATTCTGATATATAAACAACCTTAAACATTGCAGAGACTAGCCTCATTATCCATGTAAAACAAAAGGCTTCGAAGCTGTCGCGCGACCCTTCACATATCTGGTGGGCGTCCACGCTTATTACAATTTATAATATAATAGAAGTAGCCAATTACATCACGTTGGCCATTTGAATTGCCTCCCATTGACATCACGACTTCCGTGACGGTTTAAGGAGACATTGATCGATGCAGCATGGGCATGCCAATCATATACGGTTTGATGGCCAGTAATGGGGTATCGAAATGGACACGGGGATTCTAGCTGCATCTCATGCACTGCCTATTCGTCCAGTTAAATTAGCATGAACTGATTGTAGACATTCAGCAAACTCCAATAAACGGGAAAATTGAATTGAGGAAATTCGTTGTGTCATAAATAAATAAAAAAATAAAGAACTATAATCAGTACTATCGAGACAATTGCGCAAATTCCGAGTCGGATGGAATACAACAATTTTGGTCGTAAATTGGTAAGGGAGGGAAGTAGGGAAACCTTTTAACAGGATGAGGTCGGTGACGGGATAGGGGTTCTAGTCGAAGGACCAGTGATCTCGGAAACCGGGATTCGGAAGGACTGCTCGCCTTACCTTGTATATGATGTCTCCGTAATGCTCGCAGTCGCCGCCGAGATCATACAAATGGCATGCGGATGAGCTGATTTCTGAACCCAATTGAATACGGTGATGTTACAAGTTCACCCACGGCACATAAACTACAAACAATACGTGATCTAAACACAATATCATAAAATAGAGTGCTGGTCCACACAGCGAATGCTATCGTGATGTCGAGATCGAACAAATATTGGTCAAGTTGATATCTGCTGACATCAAGGGCACAATTCACACTGACAAGACGAGAATGAGAAAATGTATGAATGGGAATTTGGATGTGGAATTGTGTCAATAACAGTGGTCGCGGCTGAATCAAAAGACGCGCCAAAAATGTGTTTTACAAATTCGGAACACGCGATTTAACTCGATAACTGATGATGATCGAGCAAGCTCATGCAACTTTTATCCGCATGGAAAAGATGTTCTGCGGTCATGATCTCAACTTTAAATTATGAATGTGAATGGTTAGAAGCTATGTGTTCTCGATATTATAATATTTTTTGGAATGAAAGCATAAACACTTACCGAAAAAATGATAATGCGAAGTAGATTTACAGAAGAACGCTCAAAATAAGCTGGATTGACAAATGAATAAAGAAAAATAAGTATATAAAACTTTGAAAACTTCAATATCTCGGACATGTAATGATACATCCGGAGAAGTACAAGATCTTGGAAGTCGGGACCCTGGTAAAAGAAGAACATCATTTTGGGCTGAACAAGTGATGACAACCAACGTCCATTGCACGTATAGGATACAAGAAGAAAAGTGATGACTAACCGTAGCTAGTTTAGACTACCAAAATAGCTGTATTTAAAAATGACATCCAAAAAAAACAAAGTAAATGCAGTATAAAACTCTGATAATATGTACTAGTCAAAGAAAATGGAGAGAAGCGTAGACATTATAACCAGGAACTTTACTACCTGTAAGATGAAATAAAATTAGGGAGGTCTTGGTGGCTAGACTGTATAGAGTGTCGAATAATGCACAATCTTCCAAACGGCTTCTCAATAATAAACCTGAAAGAAAACAAAGTATTGGTAGATCCAAAATGAGGTGGCGGGTCAATATAAAAAATGATCTTCCTTTCTTGGCGACATCAGTTGGTGGGAAGTAATCTAGTGCAGAAATGGTGGAAATATATTTTTATGGAGGTCATGACCAAAGGATGACGATGATAAAGTACTTGATTTAGATCTACGAATGCGTTTAAGAAGTTACATCTTCCCGGTGCTTCTTTACGGGGTCGAAACATAGAGTCTAACCCGAACCACCACAAAAAAGAAACGGTACGTTTATTTGTTCGTAATATGAAGTACTGCAGGACATTGAAAATCTCCTGCAAAACGAAAGCATTTTGAAACGTAAGAAAAAGATGTACTTTGTGACGATCAAAAAAATAAAACTTGAGTACTTTGTGAGAGGAAACAAACTACAGGGAAAGATTCCAGAGAGGAACGCGGTACACGAAGAAGACATACCTTCTGGTTGAAGAGCGTGCGTGATTGGTTCCATTTCAGTCATTACTGTAGTAACTGCCTCTAAATACCAAATAGCAGTGATGATTTCATACATGTAAAGAAGAGAGGACCTTTGAAGAAGAAGAACATCTACTTAAGAGTATTATGGAATCATCGACCATTTAAGACGACCATAACAGAAATACATTAACCGAACCAAATAATGAAATTAGCAGACAAAAAACAGTGCCAAATAAAAATGTCACAATGACAAAAATATTGTTTTTAACACTAATAAACTCGCTTGACATCATGATAAACTGTGATCCAAAACTCTGTCCAAGATCATTTCCACTTTTGGCAACCATAACTTCATCAGCTATTATCACAGCACAGATGGTTCCGCTCTTTGGGAATGTTTTTTGATGAATGGATCCGAGTGTCTGCCTTGAACTACTGCACCTTAATTTTCCATCTGTATGTAAAACTATGCACTATGGATTTATGATGATTTTCATCAATAAAGACACCACTTAAGGGATGCTGGAGGGCCTAAATTTAAAAATCTTTGCAATAATTGCTAATAACCACATTGAATTTCTTCTCTTTTTTCGTTTTGCGTATACTTAAATATGTTATTGAATTAAAGTCGCGTATTTTTATTAGTTTTGATGAGTGGGGCCGACAAGAAAACCCTAGCTTGTAAACTGGTCCCGGGAAAATGTGCGTCCCCCCTCCCTCCAGCTGTCCTTTAAAACAAAGATGGTTCTGAATATTTGCAATTAACAAATTTGTTTCTTTTGGTGTAATATTAATGATTTTTCCATGGTCGTTCTCGACGTCTTGTATCAGTCTAGTTCATCGAATACATTAATTTACTTTTCTTGTTTCTTCTTCTTTACTTTCATGTTTTACTCAATATTACTCACGATATTAATTCTTGGAATTGTCTTTCCTACACCAAGTTTTCTGTTATCTCAGGACGACAATCTATTCATCTTAAAAACACAAAGATATCTAATTCAGCCGCTTAATGGTATTGACTTTATAATGAGGTTGTCACTGTGTATAATGGAGACGGTGTCAAACGTACCTTTCTTGTTTACAATAGGATTCAAAGACTGACGCAAATATTCCGCACACGTGACGCAGAGCGAAGCTCTGCTCTCATTAAAATGTGAAAGCGAAGATGACACAATAAAGCGTGAAATTAAACTGAATGAAAATAGTAAACCTATTACGTCTAAGCGCAACGTTGTAAGAACTCAAAAAAATATTAAATTAAAAATTGTAATATTTCAAAATATCGTATAAAGAATCGGAAAAGAGAGTCGAAGATTGAATAAAGGAAGATTGCTTCTAAAGACACTTTACTTTTAAAAGTAAGAGTTGCTTGGCAACCGTTTTAGCGTCATCGGCTTCATTGGCTTGGGGTTCGTTTAAATTGATTTATTTCGTTTTTTCTGTTTTTATAATTATAAAAACATAGTTTTTTTTCTTGCTTTAATTATTTGTACCATTTGTGGTAATTATTTTTTTAATTTATTGTCTTTTTAATCTGTTTTAAACGATTTTCGTAGTTTTTCTTTTTTTTCACTAGAAATTTCTTTATGTTGTTTACCTTGGCAACCACCAACAACGGAATGGGGGCAACTGAAAAGTTGTCCCCGGCCCCATCTGACATATCCGATCCAAGAAAACGGAGAGATGCGTGTCCGGGTGATACGACATCATCAAAAAAACCCAGAGAGTCTGTAATGAATTCTTACAAATCAACTGACTGTGGTCCATATACAGTTCATGTACAGAAGATTAGCGGAGATGACAAATCCTCACCCATCCATCCCATACATTTCGGAAATTTTTTGTTTCGAAACAAAATTAAAAATATTTCTCCCGGGGGAGTCAAATCTCTTGGAAAATTTAAAGTGTCTGTCCAATTTAAAGACTATAAATCAGCAAATGAATTTTGCTACTCCTCTCTGACCATTAATCAGTACTCAGCAGTAATTCCGGCTTACCAGGTTACTCGCATGGGTCTGGTTAAGGGTATCCCAGTCGATATGTCAGATAATGACATCATCGAACAAATCAATGTTCCGGATCATTTCGGAAAACCATCTAAAGTCCGACGATTAAATTACAAAGATACAAAATCTGGTACTGTTCAGTGGCTTCCATCTCAATCAGTCGTGATAACATTTGAAGGGCAAAATCTTCCAAAGTATGTATATTTACATTATAATTCTCTTCCCGTAGAACAGTATGTTTTTCCAACAATACAATGTTTCCGATGCTGTAGATTTGGTCATACGAAAACTGCATGCAGATCCAATCCCCGCTGTTTTAAGTGCGGCGATGCACACCTGGGCGAAGAATGTCCCAAAATAAACATAATGCCTTCATGCCTCAATTGTTCTGGTCAGCACAACGCCACTAACATCATCTGTCCTGAATTTACCAGACAAAAAAATATTAAGCATATTATGGCGTCTGAAAACCTTTCCTATTTTGAGGCATCAAAATCCTTTTCTCCTGCAAAATCTTCCTTTGCGGAAAAAACTTCAACGTCATCTCCGACTAAATTTTCTGCATCTCCTCTCTTCTCGCAAGTACTTGCGGAAAAAAATAACCATGTCTCTATGAAACCATCTTCACAAAAGAAAACTAGTTTCACTTTCCGTACCCCAAAAACATATCAGCCTTCTTATCTATCAAATGACCAATCCACATTAAATTCTATATATATTTCTCCCAATGGTAATTCCCAATCTAATGATAACTCCAATGGAGTTGCTTTCCTGTCAAATAATGATTCTCTTTCTTTTAATAATAATAATTCTTCTGATATTATTAAAACTTTATTAACTCTTTTAATTAATATTATATCTCAAAATAAAATACCGTCCAACGCTGCCGAAATAATTTCAAATATATCAAACTCTCTCCCAAATAATGGCAGTTCTTCTTCAGTGGAACACGAGAAGCGCTGTTTCTAATCGAATTAATCTTCTTTATTTATTACAAAACTACTCAATTTCTATTGCTTCCATCTCAGAGACATGGTTTAAGCCGTCTCTCCGTTTTCATGTGAAAGGATATTCATGTGTTAGGTGTGATCGGTCAGATGGAGGAGGAGATTCTGCCATCCTAATCAAAAATGGTATCCCATTTCAATCAATTCCCGTTTCTCCTCCGGATCATAATGTACAAATATGTGCGATACGTTATGACAATATTACAATAGTTTCCACATACTGTAATCCATCTTCTGTTTTTAATCTTAATTGGTGGAATAACTTTATATCTTCTTTACCTTCACCGATCATTATAATGGGTGACTTCAATGCACATTCTACCGTTTGGGGTTGTTCTTCTGATGATAAATCTGGTAAAAGAATAATAGATTTATTAGATTCTGCAAATTTATGTTTACTTAATGATGGTTCTCCCACAAGAGTACCACTCCCCTCCCAAAATCCTAGTGCAGTTGACCTCTCCATCTGTTCTAGTAATGTAGCATCGTTGCTATCATGGGACATTGTTCCCGATTGTTGTGGTAGCGATCACTTTCCAATAATTTTATCTTTTCAAACCCCTCAAGTCAGTAGAGCTACTCCGAGACCTAAATATCGACTGCAATCTAAAAAAGCTGACTTACTTAGCTACGCGATAGAACTTGACAGTGCTATGTCTTCTTCCTTTCATCCGTCAGATAATTGCATTCAGTCTTACAATAAAATGGTAGACATTCTTAAAAACATATCTCAAAAACATATCCCTTTTACTATTTCCAATTTACATAAACCTCATCCTGCACCTTGGTGGGATCTCGATTGTACTCTCGCTGTAGGAAAAAGGAAAAAAGCCACTAAAATTTACTGTAAAAATATGACTTTACAAAATTATCTTGAATTCAAAAAAATCTCTGCTCAAACCAGACAGCTTCTAAGAAATAAAAAAAGGGCAGAATGGACTTCATTTTGTGAGGCCTTATCTCCAGATACTACTTTAACCACTGTTTGGAAAATGATTCGAAGATATAGATCTTCATACAATCCTCCTATCCAACTTGCTACCACTTCTTCTTGGTTGAATAATTTCATGGACAAATTAGCTCCCTCTTTTTGTCCATCAGATCAAGAACTCCCTCAGCCATCTAATCTCACTAATTCTCATCCTCTTGAAGGCCCCTTTGTTATTTCTGAATTAAAATTTGTTCTTCAAAATTTAAATGATTTTTCTCCTGGACCAGATGACATTCCGTATTCTTTAATAAAACTAGCTAATTTAAAATTCCATACAATAATCCTTAATATTTTCAATGAAATCTTTTCCACGGGTTTGATCCCTGACAGTTGGAAATCTCAATATATTATTCCAATTCTCAAACCAAATAAAGATCCATCAAATGGATCCTCATATCGTCCTATTGCTTTATCATCGTGTCTTTGTAAAATAATGGAGCATCTAATTAAAAATAGGTTAGACTGGTTTGTAGAACATAATCATCTACTTTCAAAATCACAATTCGGTTTTCGGAAAGGCAAAAGCACTCTGGATAATTTGTCTATTTTTACTACGGATATTAATTTGTCATTTTCTAGAAAAGAATATTTAATGGCTGTTTTTTTAGATATCATCGGCGCATACGACAATATTCATATTCCAATACTTGTGGATAAACTCCGCAAGATGAACATTCCTGAAAAGATTATTATTTTTATAAAAAATCTTCTTTGTTGTAGAACCATCCATGTATTCGTGCAGGGATGTGTAGTTGGTACTAGAGTTGTATGGAAAGGTCTCGGACAAGGATCAGTTTTAAGTCCAATACTTTTTAATTTATATATATCAGATTTAGAAGCTGTTATTACTAAACACTCTAGAATTATTTCGTTTGCCGATGATATAACTATTTATATTTCAGAAAAAACAATTTCTTTGGCTTTAATTCAAATTGAGAAAGCCCTGAATGACTTAAGCTTATGGCTTGCATATAACGGTTTGCGCTTGTGCCCAGAAAAGAGCAAAATTGTTGTTTTTTCCAAAAAAAAGATAACCCCAAATTTCATTGTACATTTCGAAAACCAACCCCTTAAAATAAGCTCGTCGGTAAAATTTCTTGGATTAAATTTCCAATCGTCTTTATCTTGGTTTAACCACATTTCTGAAATTTTAACGAAATGTAATAAAAACTTCAATGTTATCAAAGCAACAGCGGGAATTTGGTGGGGTTCTCATCCTACAGTTCTAAGATTAATGTACAATGCACTTGTCAGATCTCATCTTGATTACGCCTCTTTTCTTTTGGATCCATTGCCAAAGTACTTAGCAAAAAAGCTTAATCAAATCCAATATAAATGTCTTAGGCTGATATCTGGATGCATGAAATCGACACCAATTAACGTTCTTCAGGTAGAAAATGTCGAACCACCTTTAGAAATAAGACGCCAACTTCAGTCTGACAAATTTTTTATCAACCGTCTTAGTATGCTTTCTCATCCATTAACACCAAAGTTACAACTTTTGCATAGTTACTGTCACAACAAACCCTTTTGACGAAATAAAAAACATCCCTTATTTGTGATGAGTTACCATTCGTTATCTTACTACGCCCTAAAAATTTATCGAAGTCATTCAATTCCACTGTACCTGATCCCATATGAAAGCATTATTTTAGAAAATAATATCTGCCTTGATTTGGGTTTATCAAAACAATTTTGTTCATCACAAAATGCTTCAATTGTTTGCAAAGAATTTAATCGGATAACTAACGAAAGATGGCCTGGATTTTCTTATATTTATACAGATGGTTCTAAAACTCAGTCTCCTGTTTCAGCTGGAGCAGCATTCCTTTGTGTTAACCCATATTCAACCGAAGTCTTTAAACTCCCAGATGATACGTCTAGTTTTGCTGCTGAATCGATAGCAATTCTTGAAGCCCTTCAGTTTGTTGACTTACATGGGCTTGATAAAGTAACCATTTTTACAGATTCACTCAGTTGTCTTAAATTATTAATATCTTCTCCCTTTAAATCAAACCTGTCACATATTTTCGTCAAAATAAAATTTCTGCTTTATAGCTTGTTTTTCAAAAATTCGAATATTATTTTAGCGTGGATTCCCAGTCATGTTGGTATAATTGGTAATGAAACCACTGATTCTCTGGCAAAGGAAGCATGTAAAGTAGGGAATCTTAAACATGATCGTCTAATTGCGTCAGATATGATTACAGTTCTAAAAAGAAAAAGTCGGGAAACTTGGAGTTCTCAGTGGAATGAATCAAAATTAGTTAAAGGTACATTTTTTGGCCATATTCATCCAAGTATTCTCCCTAAGCCGTGGTATGTAGGTTCACTTTTAAGTAGGGATAAGATTGTAACTATATGTCGCCTAAGATCTAATCACTGTTGTTCTACAGCTCATCTCTTTAAAATTAATTGTAATAATTCACCGATATGCGAGTGTGGTATAGGTGTTGGAGATCTCAACCACATATTTTTTGAATGCCCAATAATGGTCGATAGGGAAAATTTAATAACAAATCTAATCAAACAATTTGCAACTTTGCCATTAAACATACAATCTGTCCTTTATTCACCAACAAATCATGTCATATTATCTTTATGTAAATATTTAAAACTTAATTTTATGAATCTTTAATAAATTTAAGTGTATTTTTAACTATATTTAAAATAATGTAAATATCAATAAATTTGATGTAATGTTTTGGTTGTTTCACAATGAGAGAAATGTGAACGTATAATTTATATACCCTCACAATTTTCTTGATTATCTTAATATAAGGGAATCTCAATTGCAATGATGATTATTTTGTTTAAGTTTTTATTTATTACTTCCTTTGGTGATTTTTATAATTTGTTAATATATTACAAATATACTTTATGTTTATTAATATTGTGAATGTATACTTTCATACATTCACAATATTGTCTCGATGTTAAAAATATTATTATATTACAATTAAGAGAACTGTTTTTGTACTTTTATCTTTGAAAATAGTAATGTAAAGTTTTGTTAAAATAATTTTAGTTGTTTTTTTCGGTTTTGGTCTATCATGTTTGGTTATGTTATATTGTTCAAATTAAGAGAAATGTGAAAGTATAATATATATTTACGCAATTTTCTTTATAAATTCAATTAATACTTTATATGAATTGAAATATTACATTGTTTTTTTATTTTAGTTATATAATTTTTTTTTAATCAATCCTTCACTTATACTTCAGTTATAATTGGTATATTTTTATTTTACAATATAAATGTTCTTCTTCTTACTATACTATGTAATGTATGTTAATGAATGTGTTAATTATTTTTCAAAAATCAAATACTGTTACTAATATTTATTAATAATATTACCATGGTTATTTATTTATGTTAATTATTTATATATTTAAAAAATTGTATTATTTCATTTGTATATACTTGTAATGGCTAATTACGCCTAATTGGCGAAGGCCATAATAAAGAGAAAAAAAAAAAAAAAAAAACTTTTAAAAGTAATGCATTCAACCAGAATGTTGTGACATTACAAATTAGGGTTACGTTCGAAATTTCGAATGGGCAATTTGCACGAATTTGACAGGGCAATTGCCTTGTCACTTGTTTTATTGCCAAGTACATCGAAATCACAAATAACTGTCCTTACGTTGGTATCGCAATCTGTTTTGAAAGTTATAAAAATGGTCACCGTCTATGGTTCTTTTAAAAATCATCGAGCAGAGCTACGGCCAGCGGTTATAATATGTAAATGTGAGCGATACAGTGTGACCAAAGGGAAACCAGATGTTTTCCTTTGGTTTCTTCGCCTAAGGTTATTCTCACTGTAGGCTACATTCATTTCTTTGATGTAATATGATCTACAATTCCGCTTACGGATCCTATCGCGTTGGCCTGATTGCTACAACAAATTTGTATTGAACAAAACAACAACAAAACAAATTCAGTTCAGTCAAAAACATTTTATCAATTGACGATAATGATGTTTCAATTATTACTAAAAGAATCAAGGTGAATTACAAGTAATATAACGAGTTGACAAAAACCCAAATAAATTAAGACGTTTTAAAAAAAAACTGAAGCAACATGTTGCTTGAGAAATTTATCCAAGTTGTACAATCAAGTAAGCCAAAGGTATATAACATTCATACTGGATGGACTAAGGTCACCGACAAGCGGAGCATTCTGCAAAATGCAAAGATTTTACAAATATTGCTGATAATGATTAAATCAGAGATGGCACGTAAAATAAATACTTCCGTGTCAAATATAGATCTTATGTACGATTCCTGTATCATACCATACATAGGCTTTTGTTGAAATGGACATAGGGCAGCATATGTGGAGCGCAAGCCAAGCTTGCATTTTCGGCCGTTCTTCAGCCAGCAACAATGCTTGCAGAACTCTGTTTCATAATTCTATCGCATTTCAAATCGAGTATTAAATGTAATCTTTTGTGAACACACCTGATACAACGTAAGTAATCTTTTACTCATGCAACACCCTGTCTCCATACCAGTGGCGTGCGATAGGTATAGCTTTAGGTTATTCTGTTACCAATGATATTATATAATCATATATAAGATATGTAAAACGATATATGTACTATCGTTAAACCAACGTCGTTAGGCAAAAGAAATCCGTCGATCATACGACCCTACCATGTATTTATTTGTAATTTTTAAATAAAAACTTAAATAAGTTTTAACGTAAAATAATGCCATCTTACCCATATAAAAACTGTATGGACTTTTTTAAGAACACTTTCTATGACTGAACATGATTAATTTATTGTTTGAAAATCCTTTAAGTAAAATAACTAAAGGAAATAATTATTTTTATTACAGGTTAACGAAGGAAATAGTTCTGTCAATTGCTTTTTGTTTTTCCCAAGTCAAAAACCAATCTATGCACCAAATTTAAAGAACAATCGTGAAATCGACACATTAAAAACAGCAATATAGTAATATAGCAGCAATATAGTAAAATAAAAAGAGGAAATAGACACTTCAATGATTTGTACGCAGTTGCAGGCCTTTCTAATGGTATTCTGTTAAAAAACAGCAAATATAACGACTCCTTACAAAACGGATCAACCGAAAGGAATTTTCAATTCAGTAAACAGCCATTTATATGACTTGAGTAATTCACTAGCTTAAAGACAGAACAGAGTAAGGTGAATAGCTCGATGCGGCGAATACAAAAGAGCGCCATGGGTACAGCGGTGAGATGTCGTGGTAGTTTTTAGAACTAAGCAATTAAAATCTCCACTGGCACACTGATGGCGCTAATTGTAAAATAATGTTTTCATTTATGTTAATTCATTTATTTAATTTATATTTGTTTCCCAGAATTTTTAGTAACGCACAGCTTTTTTACATACGTACATATACTCCAAATAGTTAATCTTATTAATTTTGATGTAATTCACAGATTTAAAAGGAATTTTAGTATTAAAAAATTTGATCGCACCACCAAAAAAATAGGCCAACAAATATATTTCAGTTACAGGATTGCCAGCTTGTAAAATAGTAATTGTATCATAACACTGCTGTGTTAGAATGTCAGAATGCCATGCGGGATCAATTTCTTCAGCTACTTCTAGAACATATTGGACATTAAGTGCAGTACCTTCCTGCTGTAAGAGATAATTCATCTCACGCTCGCAAGCACTTAAAATACTACTAAAAACCTATCCCACCATTTATAAAAAAAAATAGGCTTCATAACCGGATTTCGAAAAAAACACAACATCCGACGTATCTTCGTATGTATTCGAGTGCAGATTTCCGATTCGGGTTTGTTAATTGCATTCGTATACTCAACTACATCTGGATCCGAGCTTCGTCAATCTTTGGGTACTTCATTGCATTCCTCTCGTTCACGAGAGATCAGTTTATAACAAGAGAGAGATAAAACTAATAAAATGTTGAAAGCAAAACCGGAAACATACCGAGCTACTGATTTCATATGTCTGGTGTGGAAACGAAAAATAGGTTACCAAGACTAGTTGGGTCAGAAGATGAATTTGACATGTGTCATTTCGGTGGGGAAAAAATAACATCTGCAGGCAGATTAGGAGACGTGGGAAATTACACACATGTGTTTTGACGCAAGTTTTTTTGTAGACAATCGCACCGAATATTTTCTATTTCTTCGAATAAATATTTACTTTCCAACCTATTAGCTGAAAAAATATTATTCACCGACAGAAATGGTTTATATTTGTATTGTTTAAAAATCTTTCAAATTGGTGTCTGTTGACGCAAGTCGAATATTACCTTATTCTTCCTTTCCGTCGTTCCATAACCCTTTAATATACCCGTTCTGGCTAAATAATACCTAGATATTTTGGCCGACGACCGACAGATTGCTATTCGAACGCGGATGGGTCAACACGTTTTTTTTAGTCTTTCTGCTTTCGACAGCATCCCGAGGTGCAGCGATCTCCTTTCTTCACCATAACAGTGCGAGTCAACGGGAGGTGTAATTTGCCGTCCAACCCAGGACTGAGTACAAGGTAGGCCGGATCCTTTCTGACATTATTCCTTTTTTACTTCAATTGGGTTGAGTCAACTAAACAATAGTTTAAATCTATTCAGTCCACGGGATCTATTCCCATCAAGCGTCACTGATTTAGGAAGACGAAATTCTCTGCTGAAGGAGATGGAAGTGGATCGAAGATTTGGACACCACATAGGATGGCGTATCCTCGTTTGGTAGAGAGGATGCGGAAGACAGTTCCTCTATTTAAGGATGCATTGGAATCGTTCCATTATTTGAAAGCCATCTATCTTATTTTTACGAAATCTCAAATACTATTGAGTAGTCCTATAGGAGACGCCAGAATTAACAATTAATTTTGATTAAATTTTGAACACATTGATACAACTGATATATTATTAAGGAGAATACATTCTTATTGTGAAGTTGATTCAAAACATAGGTCTGTGATATTTTAAATACTAATTAAATGTACTAATGAGAAAGATGTACATAAAAAATCAATTTTATCGAAAAATATTGTTGTCGCTACCGGTATTCGAACCTGGATCTCTTCCAATCTGGGGAACGTGCATAAAACAATTATGCTACAGCACACAGTACTTTGACGACAAATTTTCGAACCTATATGTTACACTTTTCACGAATACGACACAATTTTTTTTAAAACTGTCGCATTTGATTTTTTTATTCCAACTTTAATACATACATATATTATATATTCTAATTTTCAATATTTCTTAAATTGCAGAACCCTCCTTCACATAGTAATTAACAGTGCTTTATCAACAATAATTTTTTTTTTAATGAAATACAAAGATAAATTAAATAAGATACAAATAATTAAAAGAGAATGTGTTCTTTCACTTTATATTTTAGGATGGTCACTGGGGTCTCTTTATTTTTGTTAATGTTTAATAAATCTTTATTGATTTTATCAAATATATTCTTTCGTACACAATACATTCTTTCGTTCTCTCACCATACACATTACATTATACACCGTACAATATGATCTGCGATGTACCGTTCTTGTGGGTTAAAGCTGCCGGCAGTGTTGCATGGAGGGTGAGTCTCTTATATGTTTTTCTTTTATGCCGTCTCGTTTCCGGAAGAAATTGCCCCTTCACTTCCCCTCTGCTCCACTACCTCGTTAATTGTATTTTTTTATATTATTTTTATTTTATGTATTGTAAATATTATTTATTTATTTACTAATGAAGTGAGTCAACCGGGGATAACGAGGGTAAATCTTATTTTAGCAGCTGTACGGTATCGCCCTGTCAATGTGCGGGGCGCTATCGAACAGGAATCTTGAGAGCAAGCGAGGTCCTGGGCAAGTGGTGGGTCCGTACACATTGTTCACGATTTTTTTTTAATTTTTTAAAGTGAGCAAAACAAATCAAAATCTTTTATTTTCATTTCTATGGTTCTGTGATCTTAAATAAAAAGACAGTCGAATGTAATGTCGAAGAAAAGTGTTGAAGTACATTCTTTTCAGTAGATACTTTATTAAATAGATTTATTTTCTTCATTAATTTAATTTCAAGTCATTTAATAGTCAGTTGGTTTTCGTTCCTCCCCGTCGTGCAGTAATAGTAAAAAATAATTACTTAAGTTATTTAATTGGCATTCGAACCACGGCTTTAATTACTTTTAATTATTAGCCTGAGTAACACATAGGTGTACAAAATGAACTCTCACTTATCTCAGTAAGAAACATTATAATTACATTTTTAATGTTTACAGCTTTAACTTTGTGGTTAGACAAACTCATTAATTTAAAAAAATATTAGGTTTACGCATTAAGTTCGAAGTGTTACGTACATTAATCAATGATATATTCTTCTGCATCGTAAATGATTGACTCCAAACGTTTTGGCAATTTCTCCATTCCACTCCTGAAGAAATCCACTGGTTTGGAAATTAAGAAGTCGTTATTAAATAGATAAAGAGCGAAAAACTTAAAAATCTGATGGAACAAGATCAGGAGAATACGGCGGATGTGGAATAACCTCCAAGCCGAGCTCTTAAATAGCTGCTAAACTCAAATAAAAGTATATGTCGGAAACGCTCGTTTTTTTACATTTGATACTCCTTTTTCTTTCGTCAAAAATGAACACAAACTACTCAATAAAACAATTCACACTACGGCCTTAAGATGATACAATACATGTCAAAAAAAAAATATCCAAACTACTCTTGCGTGGAAATTGTTTATCAACGAAATTATGCACCATTTCAATGACAATCATTTTGATTAAATAATACAGTATCTTAAGAATAGTAGTTGGATGTGGGGGGGGGGAGACAATTTACATTGAAATGGGAATCAGAACCTCCTCTATACCTACAGTCAAAAGTTCCCCTGGCTGTCAAATAGTCGGAGACTCGTTTCGCTGTACGAAATTTTGCAAACAATGGTTGTATAAATATTTATTCAAAAGTAATAGACAACGCTGTTTATTTCATAGCGAGGTACATTCCACCAGCTTGAGTCATCATTCTCCAGATGAACAGACTTCTTACTAAGTCTTCAGAGGCATATTAAATTATAGGTAGGTACATTAAACAACTTGCTCACCCCCTACCCCGGAATATGTACTAGAGAATAATATATGACGAAAAAGTGACCAAACAGGTGTTATTACCATGGTGACTACATATTTTACTGCATTTTCAAAATTCCACAACACTGATACATTATTATCGTACTTTGCCTCTCGGTATACGTTACCTACGGGTAAAGAACTTATTTGTGAATTCAGTACCTAAACAAAGCCACATAAAAATTTGAATTAAATACTCAAAGTTCATTCCTAAAACACCGTTTCTCTTATAAATGAAATGCCTATAAATAAATGTAATAAAATTTCATTCCTTCTCAGTGAACTGTACAACACACGCATGCGTGATGTTTACATAACCGTGAGAGTAATAATTACACCATATTTCATAATACCGGTCGTTCCTTCAACTGCCACCCCTGAGATTTCTTGTTGGTTGGTATTGGTCATTTTATGTGTGTGAATATGGCCGCTTTTCGGATATTGAAGGATCGCAGTCAAACGACAAGCAGAGCGCAATTGCGATTAGTACAAACTACCCAGAGAGAAGAAGAACAATAACATTGGACCAGCCCCGACGCCAGAGAACCAGCACTGTCAATCAAAGGTTAGCGGTAGTGTTCAATCTGCTTACGTGACCATATTATCAATAGGAAACCTGAGAACAGCTGTCGAAGATATTCACCGGAACACCGTTGTTTTTCTTCATATGCTATATATTCTATCGAAACTTGACTACCAAGTTGCAGCGTGCTGATTTATTCTGTGCAAAATCTGTAAAATCACCGGCATTTTAGATATTGTACCACTTTTAAGGTTATGCAGCAGGGATAAAGTCTACCTATGCATCTGCAGTAAATTTAGATTGAAAATCAACATATCGACATTAAAACGGTACAAAATAATGTAAATGATGTTTTTTTTCGAATTAGCAATACTTTTTCCAGCGACAGCCAATTTGACAGGTGACAGCTGATTTGTGCTCAGTTTGGATTGCCATTTTACCATGAACAGATTTACGCCAGAACAACGCATAGTGCAAATTTATTTCGAAAATCATGGTTCAGTTCGCTTTTTACTGTCGACATAATCGTCCGTCCGAGCAAGTAATTCGAATAACGATCGTTTTCGAACCACATATACTCTAATTGATAATACGCATCTGCAGAGACGTCGCACAGTGCGCACCGAAGAAGCTGTTGCTGCAGTGGAGCGTAGTATTGAGGAGGACCCAAATGAGTCGATTTGCCATCGTGCACAGCAATAGATCCAAGATTACTGACTTTTTCGTTCCCCAATTGAATGGCATTAATGTGGAAGAACTGTCGTTTCAATAAGACAGCGCGACAAGCCACACAGCGCGTGCCATAATCAATTTATTGAAGGAAACATTCGATGAGCGCATAATGGATCTGTGAATTGGAACACCTTTAGATTATTTTCAGTGGGGATATGTGAAGTCGCTAGTCTACGCCGATAAACCAGAGATGATAGACGACTTGGAAGCCAACATTCGTCGCGTATTGCCGATATACGTCCCCAGCTGCTTCAAAAAGTGGTCGAAAATTGGACTTCCAGATTGCGCTTTATTCGAGCCTTTATGCGCGAAATCGTAAAACTAATGGCATAAAATAATATTTCTAATAAAGCCAATACCATAGCCATTACCACGATTTTTATGGGTTTTATTTCATTTTAAAGTTCTATACCTCTCAAAAAAAAAACACCCCTTAGTACGAGTAGTATGAAATAAAAGTCAAGGAGAATATTTCAATCACCTGGATGGACGCTAGTGGGTATCGAACTCCCGATCACTAGAATACATCAGATAAATCGTTTTGCCAAATAATGCCTTTTTCGAAGAAAAAAAAATCAATATAATAAGGCAGATTTTCTCGTAAGTTTTATTGGGGATATTTCAATTATCTTTTTTATTTTACATCTCCTTCAGAGGAATTGTAGATCACTTCCATCTCAGGTAGCCCAACCTCCTCTGATAGCACACCAGCACACTGTGTTGATTGATTGGACGTGCAAACTTGAAAAGTAAAACGATAAATTCGACGTTCCACGACACGAAAAATGCGTTATCTGGTTAAATATGCAGTATTTAATTGAATAAATTATTTAGAAAGATATATGGAAAAAATCTATCTATCGAAAAAATATTTTCGGTACTTTACTACTTTACCAATTACGTCATAGAACCCAATAAATTATTGCCTGATTTTTATCTGCAAGTACGCATTATATATTTACAGTGAAACGTCTGAGACCCCATTGATTTAGTTTTTACAAATGTTGGTAGTAGACGAAGCGTTGGCCATTTAAAAATTGTGAGTAATAATATACCATTGGATGCCCGAGAAGATACACAACGTTGTGGCATTCATAAAACACAATGCCCAAAAGCGATATACAGTGTTGTTGCATAAGAATTATACTATAAACTGAATTTATTCCAATTAAGTCATATTTCTACTATATTTATATTTCTAACTTTATTTCTATAATTATTATTATTATATTTTTATAATTATTATTTATTATATATATAATAAGTACGTATTAATTAATACGAACGTTCAGGTAAACTCCTGCAACGAAATTCAACTTGTTACCGAGCCGTCGCATCCGCGATATTGGCGATTTAACAGCATAATTATTTCTATCCGTATCTACAAAGAACGCTTCATGTTGTCTCGTTTTATCAGGTGATTTGGACTCGTCTTGAGAATACCAGATGAACGACTAACTGACTATGAAGCTCCAGTAGCCCCAGACTGAGGTGGGATAAACGGTAGCAAAGGCTGTATGAAGAGAGATTAGTTCTTGATTTATCATCAAGTATCAAGTGGGAAAGATGGAAGTGCCTTGTCGAGATTCTGACCCTCCTAGCATAAGGGATGGAAAGAGTCAAATTTGAGTGATACTAGTGGAACTATAATCGCGTCGAAGTTCGAGTACGAAGTAATGCTTTGAAATGGCTGTAAAGTAGTATGAACAATTCTAAACGCACACTCGTTTAAAACTGTTAATACAATTATATCATATTAGATTAGCAGTGTCATTAAACAAGACAAACATCTGTCAAACTTTAAATCACAGCAGACGAGTAAGATACTAAGTAGCATCGCAATGATGGCCGTGTTTGTATAATACGCCGTCCAAAATGGCGATGACGAATTTGGCGGCAAGCAAAATAAACAAATGGCGAGCGCCGCACAACTCAAATATGGGTACAGTTGTAAAAAAATTAATTGAGCACTTCTCGGAAACAGATTGGATCTTTTCAATGCGAAGATCGCACGAGTAATGCAGACGGGCACGGTGCAAAATAACATAACAACAAAAAAACTGACGACAAAAATTTGACAATACGGAGAAATAAATAATACATCTGTTCGAATATGGCGCGGTGCTCTATATTCAAATTTGAACGACAGAAAAGGTACCATTTTTCGGCTGTCGGAGAGCGTGGGTGAATAAAATGCAACGTGTGGTGATTTGCTGGGTGCGTTCACTATTGTCGAACCTTATACATTTGACTAAATTACGAGTTGAAAATGTTTAAGGAGCATGTCGTGAGATCAAATAATGAAATCTTTACAAAATCATGTTAAACTTTAAGTTTGACGCACATACTTCGAAATCAATATTTTCGAAATTGTACCATCATTCTTCTGCATGAAAAACAAGCTGACCGCTCAAAGTTTAAAAGATCTTTTATTTTCAGTGTATAAATGATATGTATATAAATAAAATGATTATTTTTAAATGTAGTATATTGTCACCAGTTTTTAGATTGTCCCTACCCCTTAGCCCATTTCCAATTAGTAACATTGTCCCTTTGGCTCGACTGGATGTTTTGAAATTGTAATTCGTCGAGATTTGGGAGAAAATAATGGTTTTCATATTAGTACGATAGACAACGGATGAACCTGTCTCCTTTAGTACAGACTTCGGTCTAGTTAAGGAGTCAGTGAACATCTCTTACATTATGAAGCTGGTTCGCCTTTTTTGTATATTTATAAGAATGTTTATAATGTATAACATGTACGTACATCAAGAACATAAACAGAATAAATAGATAATGACATACTTAACATTGACTTGAAAAATCAGATCATTTTCGTCATTTTTGACGGGCTGCAACCAATTTGCAATATATCATATTTCCTACAGCAATTTGAGAGGATGCGCAGCGCGGTGGTTTCTCACAATAGGACTTTTAAAAAGAAGGCGTTTCACAATTATTATTAATTACATCATAAATATTGTACAGGAAAGTAATAAATAATGATTTATGAAAAATTTCGAATATAAAAGAAGAGGAAGCGCCGCAGCCACCTTCGCAGAATAGGCGGTAGGTGTACCTTTTTTATAAATAGATCAGACAAAACGGTGGCTCGGTGATCCGAATACCGGAATGGAATCGAACGGAATAAAGAATCGAGAGTCGCATAAAAACTTCTTTATTCGTATTTAAATGGAGAACACAAAAAGTTTCCGAACAATAGGTCCTTTGAATGGGTATAGGTACCGTGTGTACTCTGGCGGTGCTAAACCGAACGTGGCCGCGAACAGGGCCTAACAACCTCACTCCGTGGACTCGTTTCTTTGAATAACTTCATTCATTTAGTCATACCATTGCGCCAAAGTCGTTAGCGGTTATAATGGGATCGTCCATTATCTCATATCACAATCGCCTTTCGAACAATCAGACGCGCGTACTGCGAATCCCGTGGCAAATCACAAAGCCAACAGTTACACATTATAAGACATCAAGTTTGACTTTCACTAATGGTTCTACATATACACATACATTTAATAATAAGATGCAAACAAGATACTGATAACACAAGGCAGAAAGGATGGAAGAACGCCAACATTGTAGAAGTCACCTGAAATGAACAACTCGCGAAACCAATAGTTATGGCTACTAAGATGGCTTATCTCCTACTTCAGCAACAGAAACCGGCGGTTTTAAATCAGATTGGGCGCGCATCTCTTCCGGAATTCCTTCCTCAAGGGAGTTAGCTAGGTCCATTATTATTCATAATCTATATTAACGATATATACACACGCTTTCAATTAGCCAACTTTCTTCTTTATGTTCTTCTATGAAGATCTTTGCCAAAGTGAGCTCCCTAGATGACTGCCATAAAATGGAAAATGATATCACCGCGTTGCAACCTACTGTAAGGTGAACAAACTTCTCCTGAATGCTAAAAAGTGTTTTCAAATAACATTCTCAAGAAAATTTAACAATATTAATCTCACTTACACAATAGACAGCATTCAGTTAGAAAATAAAAGCGATGTTAAAGACTTAGGAATAATCCTCGATAGCAAACTTACTTTCAAAAATCACGTTGACCAAATTACCTCCAAGGCCTATAGAATGCTAGGATTCATACTTCGAACCTGCAAACACTTCCAAAATCCATACTGTTTCAAAATTCTGTATTATGCATTAATTCGTAGTCACTTAGAGTACGATTCTCAAATCTGAAACCCATGGCAGACTACATGTCTTGCGAGATTAGAACGAATACAAAATAGGTTTATTCGACATCTGAATGTTAGATCTAATCTATCATTCAACTCATATTTAGATGCAGCAAACTTCCACACTATGAAAACCCTAGAATATCGACGAACATGTGCTGACTTCTCTTCAAACAGCAAGGCCATATTGATTGTCCCAGCCAATTAGAATTAATATCTCTCCATGTACCATCTAGATCAACCCGGCAATCCGTACTCTTCCACATTCCCAGAAGTAGAACATCCTTATATACAAAATTCATTCATTCACCGGTCATGCAAATACCATAATTACAGAAATTGACTTATTCAACATTACCCTTACTACGCTCAAAGGGTTCTTCTTATGAACCACCTCAATCTAAACTTTGGCCATTCACTCTACCTATAAAAACACATGTTGTTCTCCCTTTACCGCAACAATAGTTGCAACCTCCCCACCCTTCTTCTTATTTTTTAGTTTCTTCTTTTCGCTAATTTTCTGCATACTCATGTATCTAAATATTATTTGTGGATTTTCATTATTAGTATCACATGTTAAATAGTTATTATGTTTATTGCAATATGTTTATACCATCAAAATCCTTCAATAAAAATAAAATAATTCATTTTTTTATATAAGACACGTAGATTGGAAAGAGATTGATTTAGATACTTTTGTTATAACCACATTCAAATAACTCACTTCAAAGTAAGGTGAACAACTCAAGGACTCGCATGTAGCTGCCCGGATGCCTCAGATCATGATGAGACCATCACCATGAAAATTAAATTGCTCTCGGTACTTCTGTATCATATCTTCACTACCACAAGGACTGCCACTAGTCCGTCCGTCATCGAGGAATATAATCAGCACGATGCATGATAGAATATCCTCATTTATAAATAGAAGAATATTCTCAAGTATAAATCTTAGGAAGACTTAACTTAAGACTCACTTTGTGGAAATTAAATCCGGTGTAAGACAGGATGATGTGATGCACCCTCTATCACGGTCTTTAATCTGGTGTTGGATAGTAAGGGAAATTAAACGTATTCTGTTCCTGGTAAACTATATCATGCAGCACTTGCCGATGTCGATTTGTAGGTTATGTGGATTGCAATATACATGGAGGCGGTTTAAATAACTTTGAAGTTTATGGCAATCGTCGATGTTATGAATTGGAGTAAAAAATTTCATATCGTCTGTGAGTATATAAGAAACACTTAGAGATGTCATTGATATAAATGTTAAAGAGAAGTGGTCCTAGAAGTGACCCCTGAGGAACATCTGATGTGACGCATACCCAGTCGGATTTATAGCTGCTAACTACTACTGCTTGGCTCCTATTGGATATGTAGGAGGAAAACCATCTTAAGTAGGTTTCCGTGAATACCTATAAGGAGGAGTTTGTTTGCCGAAAGACTGGCATTACCTGATCGTAAATAATTTTTTCAAAAATTTTGCTGAATATGCAAAGCTTGGAGATAGGTCTGTAATTTTTGATTTCGATTTTAATGCCCTTTTTATAAATTGGGGAAACGAATGTCTCCTTACAGAGGATTGGCACTTCCCCTTCGTTTAACAACCGGCTAAATAGAATAGATAGGGGTAGAAATAGGCTATGATATAAGAATGAAGTAAGGTGGTATGTTATCGGGACCTGCTCCTTTGTTGGTATCAAGTTGTCTTAAGTATTTGAGAGTTGCACCCTGATTTATTTCTATTCTATTGATAGTGCAATCAGCTGGGCTTTGTAATGAATTATGGACAAGCGGTTGTGTTGGAGTCGAACACGGAGTTGAAGTATTTGGAGAATATGTTTGATGTATCTATTCTATTGTCGGTCTTAATCTCATTGAATAACATATTATTAGGAATGCCACGAGCTTTAGAATTGTTTTTAACAAAGCCCCAAAATTGTTTTTAATCAGAAATTATAGAATTTTCTACATTTGAAAGGTAATGGTACGACACTCTTGGGAAAGTGGCGTATGATGCTTACGTAGGAAGGAAAATGTCGCGTAGTCATACCATAGTTATCATATCATAGTTATTGACTTATTACCACACCGTAATTAGTACTATATTATAGTTATTGCGCGTCTAAATTTCCATCCATATATTTCCTAATGCTCGACGCCAGCAGACGTCAACTTGACCGATGTTTGTTCGATCTCGACATCGCAATAGTATTCGCGGTGTGCACCTTCCAACTCCAGTGCACCAGCATTGTATTTTGTGACAGTGTTTTGATTACGTATTGGCTCATCCGCGTGCCATTTTTCGTAATCGGGGCGGTGACTGCAGGGTTTACGGAGGCATCATATACAAGGTAAGGCGAGCAGTCCCTCCTAATCTCGGTTTCTTGAAATTCACTGGTCCTTCGACTCTCTATCCCCTTATCGACCTTATCCTTTACCAAGGTTTTCCTACTTCTCTCTCATACCTTGCGGTATTTCTGATTTACGACCGGAATTGTCGTATTCAGTTCTCAATCATTGATATTATCGAATATCAATCATAATCACACCAGTGAGTCAAGAGTAGCATTTTCTCTCATCACTAGCATAGACGGTTCCAAGGAGAGAAAAGGGTGCGTTCAGCGATGGGGGAAGATCTATCAACACGGGTACGAAAAACAATAAAATGTGCTCCGGGATAATAATGAGCAGGCCTGCTTTAGGCCATAAATCTATCAATATTTTCACTCGACTGGGCTACCTCGCATTATTTTTAAATAATATGCAAATGTTATCTAAACTTTATTTTTACATCCCTGAATAAGGTTTGAGATTTGTCCACCACTACAGTAGCATACCAGCACGCGTCAGTCCATTGTGCGAGACCACTCCACCGAGGGGCGAGCGAACTGGTAGACCTACCCCTACCGCCTTCCACCTCCCAGTCTTATTATATATATTATAACCTACAGAATGACGTCAGCTAATCATTGTTGCCTAATCTATGTATGTCGTGTATCTGCTTGCCATTTGTCAAGATAACATCATGTTTAGAGGGTGCCTAACTTATATTCTCGTTATGAAGCGCAAGATATTTCAATAAAATATAAATTCTTCTTTTTACTTTTGTACCGATATACTACGCTACGCGTCAAGGAACGATGTGCTAATGACCAACCGAGTGGAAGGGAGAAATTCGTCCGAGACGCGGCCATCGAAGCGCTCGAAGATCACACTTTTGCTTGCTCCCGAAACGACCAAACTCACTAAGAGTTAGCAGCCGCACCTCGCCACCCAATCATTCTAACTTTTATACATTTTAGTGAATAAACAATTGAAGACTAATATGAGTACATTTTTGGTCCATCTGATTGAACTGACTGAGATTATTAAAATCGAATGGCCTATATTGCCCTATATTTGCTAGTGCCAAAGTGATATATAACTACATCAATATCATGGGTAATATGAATCCCATATACAGGGTGAATATTATGTTCCAGGCCAATTTTGCTCGGCCGCTATTTTGGTTTGGCGACATTTGTCAGTTCGCATTTGGTAGTCGTAGAGAGTAGTTGATTAAATGCATTCTGCGGCCGCACAATGTCCAAAAGTGGTGATATCGACTGACCTCCTCGACCACCTGATTTGACTGCTCTCGACGGTCTTCTGCGAGGGTACATCAAAAGAAAGGTCTACGCCAATAAGCCAACAACAATTTTGATGCTACAGAACAATATTCGAAATGAAATTGCTGAAATAACACGCTAAGTGTGCGAGAATGTTATGAAAAATATGTTTAAAAGAGCACGCATTTGCGTCGCTGCCAGAGGCAGCTACTTGGGTAATATTATATTCCATACATAATTGTAATAAATCAAATAATCGATATATAAAAATAAACATAAAAAATTGTACTTTTAAAAATAGCAATATTAACTTTGTGGTTAAATTCATATTTTTATTTGTTATCTTTGTTTTATATATCTACCGGTTTAGAAAAATTCAATTTTCTTCTTCAGGGTGTCATAACTAACAAAAAACATGTATTATTTTTTCTTTACCAAAATCTATTTTTAAAAAAACAATTATTTAAAAAAATAATTTTAGTACCTAACTCAAATTGTTACTTAATACAAATTTACTCGAATAATTTTTAGGAAAAACTTTTAGAATGGGATTCGAAGTTAAATTTAGTTGGTTGTTTATAATTTTTTGATTAGTTTTACACGCTTTATTTATCTCCAACGATTCCAAATTATTTAATTAATGACCAACACCGTTTATATTTTGAAAATTGACAATCCCAATTTTTTATCAAAACCATGATCATTTTCTATCAAATGATTAGAAAATTCTGAAAACCCACTATTGTTCAAATATCTCAAATGCTCCCTTACTCTTATATTAAAATTTCTACCCGTTTTACCAATATAAAATGCAGCACAATCCTTGCAACTAAGTTTATAGACACCAGAATTGTTAAATTTATCATCTTTGTCTTTAGAATTTATGAGTAAATTTTCTATATTATTATTTCTATAAAACGCCCGTCTAATGTTTCGCGGTAGATGTTTAGATATTTGATTCGAAAAGTTATTTATGCATAAAATCCTACGCCAATAATCATTATCTGTGATTTATATAAAAAAATATTATTATATTCTTTTAATTATTTTTTAAAATAGTGTCTATCAAACCTGTATTATACCCGTTATTAACTGCTTTTTTTTAAATTGTATTCAATTCAATATTAAAATTGGATGTTGGCATACCATCATACACGTTGAATCTAATCATCCATTATCAAACAAAAAATATGGATATTTTATTATAATTTCATGGATGTCCAGCATTTCCATACAAATGCATCATATACATACAAATTAAAACCACATTTTTTATTGTTTTTTGGCTTTTAAATGAAATTTATCAATGTCTGTTCTAACATCATTTTTTAAAATTGTTAATACGATATATAACAAAAAAATTTAATTATACGTAAGTACATTTTACATGCCGAGAAACACATTAGCAAAAAAGATGTTAATATTTCGGCACCCATTCGATACAATATATTCGCGAGACGACCTTCACGATATCGTGCAGCCTACATAATATTAACATTTATATTTAATAAAGCTCGCTTCGCGTGACGTATCATTAGAGTATTAAAGTCTTTTGTTTGTGTTTATAAATACAGTAATTTGACGGTATAACTCACGACTTGCATTATGTCTTACGTTTGACAGCTTAATATATGTTTTGGACGGCGGGAAACGACAATGGAAATTGGGTTAATACGGTTTCCTGCCGCAGAACATGAGCACGTATAACGTTTACAAAAAACACAGGAAACAACATCATTCTATAGTCGGTTTGATAATGACATCAAAGCGAGTGCTGCCACAATCAGAGGATCAAAGGAAATTGGCTCCAGAAAAGAATTACATGACTTAATTTTTATTACATTATTATATTATACACGAAAAACGAATAAGTAATAAAATGAATATCAGAAATTAGCAGCAGAAAGGTGTAACACACCCTGTGCATAATATTCCAATTATAAAACGTTCGACGCAAAGAAATACGATTTTTAATACAAATTAAGATATAGATATAAAATCAATTTATCGAAAAAATATTCAAACCTGAATCTCTTCCTATCCGGGGAAATGCACTAATCGATTATGCTATACCAACACAGTAAGTTCACGACAAATTTTCGAACTCATATGTTGCACTTTTAAATTGATACATCTGTCGTTCAATTATTTGGAAGCCATCTTGTTTATACAGGATGGGCCAACTTATTTATACGTTTATTTTTTTGCAGATAATAAAGAATTTATATTGGCTGCATATCCAATGCAACAGCGTGTTAAAATTATTAAATTTTATTATGTTTCGCGACGATCTATTTTCGGTGAACGGCTAATACCAAAAATTTCAAAGTTTGCTTGGCCTCCCCGTTCCATAGATTTGACGGCGCTTGATTTATTTTTGTGGGGCTACTTAAAAGGCCAGTTTACATGAACAAACCGGCAACAAAGACAGAAAAGTTGCGTAATGTAATGCAAAATACTTTAGAAAGAGCAATTATTTGTCAACAAGAAAATGGAGGTCATTTAAATGGTGTTATTTTCCATACATAGATTTTTTAAAAAGTTAACAAAGTACACTTTCATGAAATATATTTTTTTTTTTAATAAATATTAAAATTATAAAAGTTGTATGCATTTTACATCGAGCAGTCCACGTTGGCCCACTCTGTATTTACGGAATCTCAATCACAATTTTGAGTAAAATCCGATAGGAGACATTCAATACAACTTGTTCCGCACAGCTACGCGGCCGAAGAGCGCGCGGACCGCGGCTCGAGGAAGCGCCGGTCGAAAAATCGTACTTTGCCGCTTTACGGCAGTATTTCGTCCGGCACGGGCCGCCTTTGAAGAATCGCCGCCACTGGGACACCGCGCGGCCGCCGGGGAGAGGGGGAGCCGGGCCGCGGACGAGGCCACGCCCCGGCCGCCGTCAGATTTTATTGATACATTATTCTGAAATATCTACTTGTAAAAAATTACTAGAGTTTAAATGAATATTGCAATAAATAGAGTTTTGTAAGGGCGATCGCCCGGAGATAGTTTAATGCACCTCAAAAATCATTGTACTAATAAAAATGGATTTTAAAGGTTTGAGGTGCGTTAATAAATTCTCCGGGCCATCGCCCGCAGTATAATATGCCAGGCATCGCGAGGCAGGTCAATTTTTGTAATAAAAAGTACTCGCGGTGCCTGGGAGATGTCAAATAAATTTAAAATAAAAGAAAACATAAGACGAAACTGAGTTCTGCCGCCCCGTACGGGACGGCGGAAAAAATGACGAAAGTTTCGGAGTTTGGCCGCCAGGCGGTGTCGGCGCGGGACCGAATCGGGGTGGCGCGGGGGATGCTTGCGCCTCCTGATTGGTCCCAGCATCCCGATGGAGCCATAAGCTCCCAGGTATAAGATTTAAATATAAATAAACTGTCCAGCGGTTGCAAAATCACTTCTACTCTCACTCGTCTCTTGCACCGCTAGACATCACTACTAGAACATCTTTTACTTTGACCCCTCCCTTCACCTGGACTTTCTTCCCCCTGGATTTCGACTTTGGCTGTACCTTTGGACTGATCCTGGAAGAACACTACGACTCTGCGACTACACTGGACACGATTTGGAGCCCACATTGGACCTCTGCGAACGGCAGGACATCGTCGTCCGAGCTAAAGAGCGGCGACAAATTGAACCAGCACCTCAGCGATATTTACAGTCTTGTTCCTGTGCGGAACACAACTTATATAACAATATTTTTTCAATAAATTGAATTTATATGTATATCTTTCTAATTAATATATATTTATTTTTTATTAAACATATCACAAACCAATATTCTGAAAATTTGCAACTCACAATAAGAATGTGTTCTCCTTAAAAATATGCGATTTCGCTACTTTGGTGGTTTTTCTTACTAGAAATGTACACTAACATACGTTAAGACCACTTGAGACAATACAGTAGATGGCTAACAGAAAAGCAGCTAGGTCCTGCGAACGGCTATTGTGGCCGCAGCGCGCACAGCGTTTCCGTTGAATTCGTATTTAAATGCGGAAATTGCTTTGCATAGTGTATGTTGTTTTTATTTCCACTAATAAAAGACAAAATATCAATAAAATAATACATGCTGTATACATATGTACACCTAGAGCTATCTTAGACTGATATGATTACCGTAAAAAAAAATTTAAAGCATAATTATGAGGTATACATACAGAGAACTTAAAGAAATAAAATAATATGAAAAGGGTAAAAAAAATAAACTTAAAATTTTTTAAACTGCAATGTTAAAATGATCGAATAAATATCTAAGAATTATTCACATCAGCTTTTGATAAATATTAGACACCAGACAGATATTTTCGTGCTGTAATGTAAATACATTGAAAATATAAAAATGAAAACAACCCCTCTACGACCCAGTGCCGAATATATCCGTCGCAAAAAAACTTTCCATCGCGGCCAGCAACGTATTAATCTGTCGTGAAGTAATTTATTCATCTGTTATGAACAGGGACATCTCCCGGAGACCTTAATCAGTGACATACATTGCGCAATCTGGAAAGATTGTAAATGAATATTAATTTTCATTATTATTTTTTGCTAATCTGTAGCGTATTTCTAAAAAAAATCTTACTAGCAATAACACTAACAATGGATACAATAGATACGATGTCGAAGGTTGCATACGTTAGCGCAATTATAATATTAAACACACGTAAATATTACAAACTGTCATCGTCGCATCATTCTTTGACAATGCGACCATAGAAAAAAATCGTATAATTTCATTCACGGCTTCTATGACACGACGCGACCATATATAACCATAGATAGGAGAGATGATAGCTCAAAATTCGTAATTCGTCGTTTTGATTTACTATGTACGCTTAATTTCAAATTGAATATACTTGGGTACGTAAATATGAATCCGGAATTTTTGTATTTAAAATACACGTTTATTGTATGAAAATGAAACAAAATATTTTATTGGAAGTATTCCCCATCGCTAGCTATACATTTTTCCCATCTCTCTGACAATTTGCGGATACCACGCCAAAAAAAAACTGTTGCTCTTTTGAGATAAACCGATCATCGAGCCATTTTCGTACATTTTTGTAAGAAGTGAAGCGCTGCTCAGCAAGTGAGTGTTCCATTAATGCAAATAAGTAGTAATCTGACGGAGCCAAGTCTGGTGAGTAAGCCGCAGCTGAAAGTATTTTCCAACTAAACGCCTCAATCGTTTCCTTGACCGGTTTTGCTGTGTGTGATGGTGCATTATCATGAAGCAAAATCACTTTTTTGATATTCTAGTCGTTTTTTTGGTATTCTTGATTTAAATCGATCAGTTGTTGTCGGTAGCGTTCAGTATTAACGGTTTCGCCAGGTTTTAGCAGTTCATAATAGATCCCACCAAACACAGAGCATTGTTTCTCACGTCAAAATCGCCACTTTTGAATTTTTAAACCACTCAAAGCACTGTGATTTACCAAGAACGTACTTACCGTAAGCTTCTACAAGCATTCGATGCGATTCTGCAGCAGTTTTCTTCAAACGTTAACATAAAATCAATGCTATTCGAAAATTGTAGTTTCCAGGCACAAAATTCAACATGTTCAACGCAATTACATACTGAGCTGTTGTATGAAACTTGTATTGTTATGAGTTGCAAATCATTGTCAGATGTCAAAACAAGAAAATGGCACCAATGACGCGGTTTGGCGGACAGCTAGGGCCATCTATGGGTAAATTCCGGTTTCATATTTACATACCTGGTATATTTATGTACTTTTATTGAATATAAAAAAGTTAAAAATTTAACTATTCTTAACATTACTTAAAAAAAAAAACACTTGTTTTTGCCTGGATGTTTAATGGAAGCACTATATAGCCATAATGACACATCCTAGACTTTGCAAACGTCCAGAAAGCCATAGAAATAGACGGGGAGGCGTAATATTATTATTGAGTACTGGTGTAACATATCTAACCTAGTCCACAATATTTTAGGACCATATTAAAAATATTAGTCGAAAATGTTCAATTTTTACAGGCAAAAATCTAGTCCACGTGTTTTGAGAACGCTGCGCAGACGCCGCGCGCGGTAAATTCTGAAAATTTATCAGCTGATGGTTATGAAAGCAGGAAGTCAGTGGATATTTAATATTTTACGTATTATATTTAAACAATCATATCTAATTATTACGTCGATACTTGGTGTTCTCGGCGTGCGGCAGATACAAAGATTAAGCTTAAGCAATAAAAAGATTGAAAAATACTGACACAATAGATACATCATTCCTGGTGAGTACTTAAGTAGTGTCTTATTGAATGTGCAAGAGTGATAAATATCCGTATTCCCAGGGTCATACCGATTATTCTCACTTTTAATGCACAATTTATATTACATACAAACTGCATATTACATTGCAAAATGATTCGAATTGATTTTGTGTTTTTATGAGCCGTCAGTCTGTCATGTTAATTGGCCGATAAGCGGAATCGATTTCCGGTCACCGCTGTTGCCCGAAACCGGATATACCAGACGTTTAAATCCCACGACTAATATGCATTCTGATTTACACGGGTAACTCGTGATGATCTTTTTATTGACGTCCGACATTTTATACAATTAAAATTCATTTTCAGGAAATATAATATAAAACCTTTTAGGTTTTTTTTTAACAAATGTGTAAATGCTGGGAAAGAAAGAAGAAATTAAATTTTATAACATTTATTTTTGATATTTTTTAAATTTAATTTATTAGAAAATGGTCGCTTGGCATTGTTCTATGTGTAGGTGGGTAAGTATTATTTTGACATTTTAAATTTTTAGGTAGGCACTGAATTCATAAAGATGTTCTTAACGGCACGTGAATCAAGTATTTTTTTAAATAGCAAAATGTAAATATGACGTATTTATTTGGTGACATTTTTGTTACATATCAGAGACAAATATAGTATAATTCAAATTAAATTAATCAACTAGAAAGGTGTATACAGAAAAAATCTATTTGTAGAAAAATATTTAATTTCTATCGGGATTCGAATCCTGATCTTTTCCTATCGGTACTAGGTACGTTTACCATAAATTTTTGAACGTATATTCTGGAGCTCTTTAAAGCTATCGACGATTGATTTTCATCTGTAATTTGCGTCGTGTGTCTTATCTATGGTCGCACTGTCAAACGCGATGATGTTTAATATGCGCACTTGCCAGTCGTATAAATTAGTACGATTTACAAAAAAGTCATAGATAAAAGATACGCAATAGCGCAATGAATCCTAAATATCTTTAAAAAATACACGACAGAATTAAATCAATATAATTGAAGCTTCACAAAAAAATGTTTTCTCCTTAAAAATTGAAAATATAATATGTTTGCACATCAAAAACTTCACATTACTCTCTGATGAATAGCATGTGCTATATTGCAAATATGTACCCACATATATCAAGAAATTCTGGAGCATTCTTTTACAACGCATCATAACGGGGAAATAATTTCCCTCTCCGAGCTCCGCGGTTACAGATTATTCCACAGAAAGAATTTGTTCTTCCGTAACAGATTCCCTGAATGGAATTCCGCAAGCTTTGTCCCTGCGGAAGATTTATGACGGCGGCGCTGGAGGGGCCGCGCAGGGCTGGCGGGGGTGGAGGGGGATCTTCACACGATCGAGGAGTCTCCTCCGCACCAGATATCCCTACACCGGCGCCAAACAAAGTGAGATCTATTTCGAGTGAATAAACGCGGTCATAACCCTTGAATAATAAATAATAATTCGGCGTTTTGAACAATTCGTCTAGGGTCAAAAGGTTACGGAGGAAATGTCACGTCAAATGAAATTACATATATATTACGAATAAAATTCATGCACTAGAGATTGATCAACACGTTTGTAAATGATCTCAGGTAAATGAGGGAGAGAGAATTGTTAAAATCACTATCAATAAATAAAAATAAACTGCAATGAACATTGCTTTAGATTAGTCGTTAGACGTGTGCGGTCTGATGATGCCGCAAGGCGAAACCGGACACCAGGAAAAACCAGCATCGGATAAGCCGAATCATATTTCTCTCTCGGTCGATTAATTATCATATTTTCAGGTGACAAAACGCACCGAACTATTAGATGCACTCAATTTTTAGAATTTTTTATTTTATTATTATAACATTACATTATTAAAAAAGAGAGAAAATACATATTATTCACCAGCGAGCTAACGAGCATCAGTTTACGCCGATTTATCGGTGGTGTCGGACTTTCAATTAGTTTTAAGCGCTAAATGAACTGTCAAATTAATATGACGTGCTTGCGGTCTAGCTGTTGATACTCGAGGGTTCGAGCCTCGTTCCTCGTTCGTTTAACTTAGTTCGAAAATACAGCGAAACCCCGATTTTAAATTTTTGAAGGGACTACAAAAAAAAAATTAAACAGGGAATATCTAAAACATTAAATTAATTTTAAAGGTAACACATAGATTCGAAAATTTCTCACTAAAAATATCGTCGCTGTGGCATAGTTGGATAATGCACCTTCCCCGGTTTGGAAAGAGATCCAGGTTCGAATCCCGGTAGCGCAACAACAATATTTTTCGATAAAATTGATTTTATATGGATATCTTTCCAATTAATGTATTTAATTCATATTTAAAATTAATTTTTTATTGAAAAAATTAAACAATTTGTTTTTATGTATGTATTTTTGTTGTTTTTAAATAGTTCTTTCAATATTATAAATTAAATTAAATGTTTCTGATGGTACATTACTAATACTAGTAAAATATGCTATGAAGCCTTAAATATGCCTCACGGCATCGTCTCTTGTAGGAACTAGATTTATGGAATGAACAGAAAGATTCTTCTTCTGTCAAGTTTTCGTTTATACGACTGTCCACTATTTCATCAATTTCCACTATGTCCGATGTCATTACGATGGAGTCAACGTCTAAGTACGTCCACAAGGGTTAGTCATAAATTCTTTCCCAGCCATCATTGTTGCCTATACTATCTTTTAGGAAATTTTCTTGTTGATTCCAGCTTGTAAAAATTACCTAGGTATGAGAATGAAAAATGTGTAAAACACTCTTGACTTTATAGCGAATAGCGAACTGGCTGAACGAATTTCAATTCATATTAGACGTAAATCGCGGGAAAGACAAACGCAAAATAGGGTTTTTTTCAAATAGAAGGAAAACGTAAATTCCGGGTAAAAACGTAAAATTGGGATTCCACTGTAGTAAGAATATTGATGTAAGACGTATTCCATGTACGCACCTCTATTCATTTTTTAAAAATTTAAAATTGAAAAATAAGTATATAAAAAATGGGAAATGTAGTATATAACTAAAAGGAGTGAAGTATATAACATAATATGTAGGTGTTCCGTATTTGTAATTTTTTTTTATAAACTTATATATACATATACTTCCACACTTTACTCGAAATGATTATTTTTAAATGTTGTATATTGTCACTAGTTTTTAGCTTGTCCCTACCCCTTAGCACATTTCCAATCAGTACACATTGTACCTTTGGCTCCACTTGTTGTTTTGAAATTGTAATTCATCGAGATTTGGTGAGGAAGTCGTCCTCGCTGCGATCACTTCTAAAGTACATGACTCGGTTTGGTGTTTTGTTGTATGGAAATTCGCTGACAATGTATGATCAGTGTTATTGGACGTACGCAACAGTGTATTTCTGTGTGCAGTTACGGTGGATTCACCAGAGTCGCTAGCCAGGGAGCGTCATCATCAGGTAAGTGGATTCCCTTACCCTTATCCCTCATCCCTCAACATTCCCTCATTCCGATTACCTGTCTACCCAGAGTCTACGTCACAATGGTTATTCAAATTAAAAACATAGGTAAGAATTCTCTCAGTCGATGTTCTTATGACTAAGCATCGTGGTCCTCTATTTTGCTTTTACAGCGCAAACTATTTGCCTCGACTTTTCGGAATCTTGGACATCTCCGGTCATGACGTAGACTTGGTCTATCATTCTTGTTTACGAGCCATGTTACTTCGATTGGCACCACTGGGTTTCCTGATTTATAATAATGTATATGAGTATTGTCGCCTTTTTTCGGAGAGTCAAGAAGACGGTAAACGACAGCCGGTTCATTTACATCACGCACTTCGACCAGTCTAGAGGTCCAAATATGCGCGCTTCGGTAAGTCGAAATCTATCCAGCTAAAAGAACAACAACATCGGACCAGAAATACAGCAAATACAATATAAAGGTTAGTGCAGTTCATATATCATACGTGTCCTGGAAACCAGCTATCGAAGGCATTTATATAAACAATTCTTATTGGAGACTGACCTAAGTTCTAGTACATTTAACGTGTTCACCAATTTATCCAAGCCATCTCCGTCTCTATTAGCAACATACCCTAAGTACGAAAGAATTCTTTTCGTACGCGTTGCGGAGAGCCTTAGTGTGGATCTTCTGAAGAATGGAGACATTCATTCGTTTTAGTAGTCTATAGTAAACTCCAACACCACATATTGAAATTTTTTTTTCTTCTCTCTCTAATCTCTACTAGAAATATTTTTTAAACATTCAAAACCAATTATTACGACATCGTTTAATTTTTTGATGTTTTTAAAATGCTTCGTTTTAAATATAATTAATTGATCTTGAAATATGTATAGAATACCTAGTAATTCAAACTACAATAGAAAAGTAAAGGAACGTCCTTAAGAAACATGTTCGTTACCTACAAAACAAAGACATACTTTTCTGCATTTTAAGGTGCTATGCTTTTGTAGACTAAAATACAATAATAAATGCTGTAGAGACATTCGTATACAGGTAGACATCACAGACTACCAAATATATAGACATGAATAACGGAAGTTTCTTGTTTAAATATTGTCATTTTGTTGTCACTAACTTGATCACTTTGGTACCACTTACGCAATCAAATAATAGTTGAGACACAAAAAATTGTAATAGTGTAGTCCTATCATCGCGATGTTTATATGTTTATATGTATGTTTATATGTAACCGATTTCGTCACACACGTTTTGGTTAATATCTCGGTTATTAGGGGTTCTATCCGCATATTTTTCCCAGACGTCCGAAGGTTGACTGAGTCTTTACATCTTTTTCTTTTCATTATTCTTCTTCTCCTCTATTTGTTACAACTCTTTTAGTTTGGTGATTTTTGGAAAATTTTACTTTTTATTTAGCCTAACTTTTTTTTCATTCGCTTATAAGTCTGCGAGTTTAAAAGCTAAAATCATTTTAATATTTTTTGGCAATTGCCACTGACAGGCAGTATCGTTGTACACTTTTTTTATAATTCTTCTTCTTCTAACTTATTTGTGAAGCCTGATTTAGTGAAATTTCGTATTTTTGAGCTTTTCTCTGCGAGTTTACGGCCAAAATATAATTTTATTGCATCTGTGCATACATCACAATGGACTATAATTTATTTTCGTATTTGTAAACCCTTAACATTTAAAATTCACCTTTAAATTGTGAAAAACGCGTATTTTTTTTTTTTGAAAAACTTACAGACCTACCTAGATGCGCCGAAAATGCGAAAAAACTGCCACAATTTACCCCGAAAAAGTGAAATCTCACGACCGCCGGAGGAAACAAATGAATGCGGTTTTTTCCACATTTGACAGGCGAAACGATGACAAACTTTGCTATTTATGAAAAATGTCGATTTTCACATGAGAAAATGTACATTTTTTGATCTGAAAACGATCTCTATACACTCTTCGGTACGAACGGTCTATACACTATTCGGTATTAAAAAGACCGTAATCATGGAGTAATCTTCGAGTCCATGCACCCTGAAGGGTAATATATACCCGATACGAATTAAAAATAGTATTTTTATTAAATTATGTTTTAATATTATTTCATTTTAATCAAAAATGTCCATTTTCACATGAGAAATGAAACAATTTTACATTTGAAAATTATCTCTACACTCTATGCGATATTAAATGGATCAAAAAAAATTGTAATAATATAGGTAACGGTTCATTCGACCACCGTGAAGCGAAATATATGACGAATCCGAATTAAAAAGAGTATTTTTATTTAAATATGTACATTGACATTTTTCGACATGTACATTTTTTTCTAGGCATTTTATTGGCAATCTTTTACCGCCAAGTATTATGATATTTTGGCTCTAAACGAATTTATTTTATTTACGGAAACTACTTTTTTTAATTTATGGCGTCTTATAGCCTTTTTAGAATATTAATAAATGTTATAAATAAAAATCAAATTAAATAACTAATTTGCCGCGATGTACATGTGCATTTTTTACAAATTTGAAACACAGATGTCACTATACATTTCAGTAAATAGATTTATATAAAATAATTTTGGTAAGGAAAATATGTTTTTACAATTCACCGAACAAAATAGTATTTTAAGATTTTCTACTATTAATATTTCTTAATAAGCGCGTTTTTTATGTCAGGTATCGAAATCCAGATTTCACAGCTTACAATAGTCATAGGTATTTTATATTTTTCCGCACAAGATAAAATGGATGATTTCACTCCGGAATTTGGTTAATTATGGTGAAATCATACATTATAAAGGGTTTTTCATTAAGGGCGCTCAAACTTTTTTTTAAAATAAAACAAAAACGAATGAATATATCTAAAAAAAAATATTATGTTTTGAAGTACATTTAGTGGCAATTATGTATGAAATTCAATTTCCCTCGCATGACCACCGCGGGCACGTTTGCAGAAGTCCAATCGTTGAATCCAATTTTCCACCACTTTTTCACATAACTCGGCCCGAATCGCACCAATTTCGCGTTCAATATTTTCTCTTAGCCCTTGTAACGTCGCCGGCTTGTTGGTATAGACCAAAGATTTAACATAGCCCCAAAGAAAATTATCCAATGGTGTTAAATCGCATGATCTAGGCGGCCATTGAACTGGTCCATTTCGCGAAATAACACGCTCACCAAATTTGGTTTTCAATAAGTCAATTGTTGCGTGTGCCGTGTGACTGGTAGCGCTGTCTTGTTGAAACCACATATTGGCCAAGTCCATACCTTGCATTTGAGGCCAAAAATAATCAGTTATCATGGAGCGATAACGATTGCCATTCACAGTAACATGACGATTAGCATCATCAACAAAAAAATATGGTCCAATGACACCTCCGGCATGTAATCCACACCAAACAGTGATTTTTCCGGGATGCAATTGTGTTTCGTGAAGCACGTGTGGATTGGTGCCTGCCCAATAACGCATATTTTGTTGTTTACATATCCATTGAGCCAAAAATGAGCTTCGTCGCTAAAGATGATTTTTCGATGGAATTTGATTTTTCGATGGCGGTGAGCGAACGCGAATTTTGGTAGTAGATTTGAAAAATTTTCTGTACGTTTTTTCGATTTTTATAGGTTACGTCTAGAATGACACAATGATGATTTTTTAAATGCGTCATTGAATTAATTATTATTTCGCAGTTGTACACGTGACTTAAATACGCCTGCCTTACTACAGACCGGCCGAAAGAGTTTGTTCTTTTATGCGTCAGTTATTCAATATTTAAATTGAACAGTTCTGGTGATAGGTATACCTGTAACTTACTTACTTACCTACCATCAGGCCGTTTCCGGGGTAGGCAGAGAGGATAGAGCGCCACACTTTTCTGTCCTGACACATAATTCTCGCCTCATCCACATTCATACATTTTCTCATACAAGCTCGATGAGTGATGGATTATTATTCTTCTCTTTTATTTTTCTCCTTCTTTTCCTGTCAAATTACTTTTATGTTAATTATACTTATGGTTTTATCAATGAGTTTTAACAACATGGACTTTATATGTGTGCAAGTCTGAAATTTTTTTTACAGTCCGCAAAACAAATTTAAGACCTTTATTAGTTTTCGAATCAAATTATGACTCGATTGGAACGAAAATTTAAACACTATGCATTAATATAAAAAAAATACGTCTTGTTTACACAAAGATTTAATTTTCGAAGAGTAAATACTTTTACTGTTACACAAATGTGTCATAAACTATCGGATTTATGTTTCCACAAGGAATGTGTGTGCAATGCCTCTAATGTTCCGAACTCCTCTCATATATGTACACTTTATTTATTTCATGTCTATTTATTTACTGGTCTTTGGTAGACGCCAAGAAGATTAAGGACAATAAATTTTTAAAAATTCAGATGTACAATATAAGCGAATGTACTGATTTATTGGAGTATATTAGCATTTGAAATATGGAAGGTGCCTTTTTACAGGCAAATTTTTAGTCTGCGTATTGTCTACATATTATTTAAAACACAGCCCATCTAGCATCGCGTGGACGCAGTAAAAATGGAATGTTGTATGTGTTGCGTACAAGCATAGATGCCGGAAGAATTCAGATATATAATAGGGGTTTGGCCCTCACCACAATCCGATTCTGCTGGCACCTCTAAATGTGGACTGTATGTTTTTAATTCATTATTTTGTCTTAGATTTATTTAGCCGACGACGAGTTCCGACACTGAATAGACGCGAAGTCTCAAATTAGTATAATATTGTAATCGTTTAGGTAAACGTATACCGCACTCGTTCAGGGCCTGCGTGATATATTTAAATCTTAATTAAATTTTGTATGATTTGTTTTGAGCCAATCAAAAAGTATTAATAGAATACAATTCGAACGCGTGAATGTGGCTGGTTGGGTATCGATGTTGGAGTGGTGCTCCAATTCGTCCGAGTGTTCGGTAATATTCTGGAAAGGTTATTCTAGTACCTACCTAAACAGTATATTAAATTCAGTAACCGTTATGGGCTCCGCGCACGGAATATTTAACTAATAAAGCCATTAATAGCGATATTTATTCAACGTGGTTATTCTTTCTGAAATGTAATCGTGTTCCTTATAATGGGGATAAATTTTTGATAGAAATCGTCGAAAATAATAGCACGATAATCAATACCGTAGTGTAATCGAGTGCTTTGTATACGTTTTCAAACGTCTTCCAGAAATTTGTGTTAATGTTCGTTTTGAAATAAACCGACTAAATTTAACTACGAGTCCCGTTCTAAAATTTTTTCCTAAAAATTATTCGACTAAATTTGTATTAAGTAACAATTTGAGTTAGGTACTGAATTTATTTTTTAAATAATTGTTGTTTTTTTTTCAAAATAGATTCTGATAAAGAAACAATAATATATGTTTTTAGTTAGTATTGGCATCCTGAAGAAGAAAATGGTATTTTTCGAAACCGGTAGATGTATTTAAACTCAATAAGTGGTTAATAAAACCAAGTTGACAAATAAAAATATTTGTGTTAATGTGTTTAAATAATCTATATCATCACCTCCTGCTCAGCCATGGTAAAATAAGGACACCCCCTCTATCTTCTATCTATCTTCCTGGGTACAGTTAAATTAATGACTACGTTTGTCCAAAGATAGTTTACCCATCCGAGCGATGTGGTTTACCTATTTTCACTTCATGTTTTAATATATTGACATCGACCGCTCTTGTTTATTGTCGTGTCTACGCGTACTTGTATTTTCGTATGATGCCCAACAACGCATCTTTCAACGTCCTTTTGCGTTACTAATATATGTTTTTGGAATTCTTATTTCTTGAGGTCCATATTTTGCAACCATAAGCGCTAAAAGTAAGCAGTGATTGAATATAGTGAACATAATCCCTAGTTTTTCTTGTTGATTGGTATGAGTCAATCATGTAGTGTGAATGTTGCCTCTTTCAGAGACCTATGGATCGCTGTCAAACCACAGTCAGAGCACAATTGCGATTGGTACTTCGCCAGAAAAACATCTACTAAGTAGCTCCGGGAGTGCGCATTTCGGTCGATCGAATAATACCCAGAAAAACAAAACATCCGACCAACCCACGACGGCAGAGAAACAGCTACTGTTAATCAAGGTTAGTGGTAATTTTCATTTTGCATGCGTGGTCGTATTATGAATAGGAAACCCGGAAACAACAAGCTATCAATAGCTTCTGATTGCTCACTACCCGATTGGATCATATATTGGGTCCATATTTGTGTAATCTTATTGGGGTTGAAGGATGTCCAGTTGGCACTGAGTGTGTTGTACAGTTTCGGAGCTAAGAACATGTACAATCTTTGATAAAATGTCGTTGTTGTTCTCAGAATTGGCGTGTAGATATTCGTTGTTTGTCTTGTGTTGTGTCCATGGTTTATTGCTTGGGGTGAGTTGTTAGCATGAAAAAATTGGACGAGTCTCAACATTAAGATTTGTCTTATATCTAGGGCATTGTACTCCTTAAATATAAGATCTGATAGACATCTAAAGGGACGACCATTTATAACCTTAAGAATTGTTTTTTTTTGCTCTTTTAGCCGATTGTAATATTGTTTTTGCTGCTCCTCCTCAAACTAAAAAAGCATAATTAATTAAGAAGTAGCACAGTGCAAAGTACAATTACTCTAGATTCTTGATGACATACAGAACTATTAGCTATAGTAACGGGCAATGGACCACAGATAGACATATTATGTATGTCAGTTGAACAAAGCGTCATCATATTATTTATATGTAAGTTTTGCGATATAATTATATTAGAACACACTTAGAATCTACATAAAATACAGTTTATTCAAGAACTGAGTATTTCCTGATCAAGTTTCCGGGCAAAAAGGGCTTAAGAGTACACAACAGTGATCCGGAGAAAGCCGCCGTGCTTCTACAGGGAAGGAAGCATTCAGCATCACTAATTGAGTGTTGACCGACATCGTCGGCGAGGTATTCTACTCTGTGACGAATAAATAAATAAAAAAATAGTTCAGTTTTCTGAAGAGTGTGTGTTTTTTTGTACCTTTATATCAAAAAATAATGCTCTGATGGATATGTGTCAATAATTTACAAATAAACTGTTAAGTTTTATATTATTTAAAAATTATTCAAATTTATGAATATGATTTTGTCAAAAGGTGCGTTTTAGTCTCTTTAAATAAACTCTCTGATGCGCCGATCTTTATGAGAAACAAAGAGTATCGCAAATGTCCGATCGCTTGGTTCTAAAACCCTTCTGCAGCTAAAGTTTGAAGTTTTTTCCATTCAAATTGTCAGGGGTGCAGAGCTCTTGAAGATGTGCCATGTAATGTGAACCAGCAAAATTTAAATTCTACTTTTTCAGGGAAACCAGGCCAATGTAGTTTACGCAAAAGGAATGTTATATGTGATGTATCTATGGAACGAATGCGTAGATGCGCGCGTAGTTGGTACGATTGATAGTGTGTGAAAGAGATGAAAGTCGGCGCGCTCTCTTAGCTCCGGACCATGACACCGTAAATACCTAATATATATCTGCATAATATTGTATCGAGCATCGGAAATAAATACTTTTGTTACACCTGTTGTTACTTTTGTTACACTGGGATCTAACACCATATCCATCATCAGCACGATATCAAGATATCACATTATATAAGCAAATTGATAAGCTGCATATATTATTACATCCATACTTCATCATTTATAATAGATTGTAATTTATCCATCTGAAACATTGGCAGGCCACCATATATGTTACTACACGCGTCACTACAAATGCATTTATGAGTAGATGGGCTGCCTGCGTAGGAAGGAAGGGGCAGAATATATTTATATTTGGGGGTAGGCTTTATCCAGATCTACAAAGCTAAAGAGGACAATTTTATTATTATTATCGACTACAATATTTTCGTATTAACCCAATTTATTTATTCACCTGTTAACAGAATACCCCGTCGAGGAAAGCAGGAGATTTAACGAACATTTTACGATCTGACCCAACGTCCGTATTCCCATTCCGAAGCATTTCACAAATTCGACGGGGCTGTTGGCACCTCGTAAAACGGCTTCTGATTTAATATCGACGATTCTATAAAAGGAAACGATTCGCCAAACACTTTTGTAAATTGCATAATAATTATGCTAGTGTTTGGTGTTTTAACCATTATGTAAAATGAGTGTCTTGCCCAAAAGATGTTAATATCGTCACGGATAGCCGTTGCGACAACGTGAAATAGTCCTTAAAAAATGTTTCCATTAACTATCGAAACTTACCCCCTTTTCCCAATCAACACCCCATTACTCTAATAGACTATTAAACTGTATTTAATTTAGTTATCACCTGATGATCTCTCGAAACTATAGTAGTTTAGGGATTATTGTTATATGGGGTCACCAGTGTCGAATTTTTTGTTATATAATGAATTGTGATCGATATGTGTGTTCTGAGTTGACGAGTAACTCGGATGGAGTGATCGATGTTTGTAGGTTATGCGATTCATTTCAGAAGGTTTTGTGTATGGTGAGACTAAGGGTCTAACTCTCTTCAATGTCTCATACATGTGGGTGCATGTCGCGGTATATATGAATGTGCGTGCGAATGTTCATTTATTTAAATAAAACAAAATTTACAAAAGTTCGCATTTATTACGAAAAAATTTACAATGCCAGGTACTACGAATACAAAGTTATCGAAAGCGAGCGAGAGTTATCGTATAAAGTTATTAAAGAACGGTCTGACTTCGGTTTAGACACTATAATAATAACCTCTATATTTTGTATAATAAGATCTCAAGGTTTATTCTTTGAACCTTTTCAACAAGCCAAACTTTGTATGTCGCGCCAAGCTATAAGCGTTAACACGAACTTTTTATATTTGTGGACGACAGGTCTCAGCTTTTGATAGATAAGTCGTGACCCATAAAACCTAGTATTACCCTATGTGGTGTCTTCTATTTCAAATAGAGTTGGCAGTTAAAAGGTTAATAAGAAGACTTCGGTGGGTGAGCTACGTGAAGAGGACGACAGGAGGAACAGCTATCACCAAAGTCGTTGCACAGTAGCTCGGGAAGGCCAAAGCTAAGATGGATAACGAAGGACAAAACTTCATATCGTAATATATGCTTCACTAAATGCACGTACCACTGGTTGGCCTACTCCCGATGCAGGCCGAAATCGCTTCGCACTTCATATAAGTGATATTTCACGAACAATGAACCACATGAAGTGAGCGGCAAACTCGTTCGTCTCTATACATACACAGTTCGCAGTCAATTGTGTGAGTTGCTTAGTAAGAGCTTCATTGCAGGCAACTAAGTTATTATTTTTTTATTTTTTATTTATTATCTTAGTTTAATAACCACAATTGAGTTTAAAAAACATCTACCGGTTTCGGAAAACACCTTTTCCTTCTTCAGGATATGTCAAAACTAACTAAAAATATAGCATTGTTTTTCTATTTATCCAGAATCTATTTTTAAATTTTTAAAAACAACTATTATTTAAAAAGTAAATTTAGTACCTAACTCAAATTGCTGCTCAATATAAATTTAGTCGAATAATTTTTAGGAAAAAAATTTTAGAATAGGACTCGTAGTTAAATTTAGTTGGCTGTTTAGAATTTCCTGATTACTTTTACATGCTTTATTTATCTCCAACGATTCCAAATTATTTAATTTGTGACCTACACCGTTTATATGCAAAATTGACAATCCCAATTTTTTATCAAAACCATAACTAAGTTATTTTAGCAATATTTGCATATACCCAACTTCATTGCAGACAACTAAGTTATTTTAGCAATATTTGAATATACCCAGGAACTCATTCTAAATACATACTGGTCAAAATAAGAAAAATATATAAAAATTGAAAAATATTGATTTTTCAAGAGTATTCTAGTATAATGTGCTAAAAAAAATTTACAGATAAAGAAAATTGCTTTAAATAATTTAAAAAAAAATCAGATTCTCATCGAGTTGTCATATAATATATGCTCTTTCAAGGAAAACTGAATTATCAAATTTGGTCCATAGATGGCGATGATGTAGTTGTACTCGAAGCGAGTTCACGTACTAACATATGTACAACTTTCACAAATTTAATAAATATGGAGACTGAGGAATGAGAATTGGTGAAGACAAATCGTAAGCCATGTAAGCCCATATTTCTATATATTTTCCATTAAAATATAATAAAAATAGCTTCGTCTCTATGAGATATCTGATATTTATTTAATTGATAGTTATTTGGTAGCGTATGTGAATATGGTGTGAAGTATGGAAGTGTCAGCACGATTTAAAATGTGCGAACTACGAAGCGTGAGTATAAAGAACTAGTTCGTTAAAGTACTTCGTACAGTGTAGACCCATCGCTAGAGATGGAGTGACAATATCTTCATAGACTATCTGTCTTAGAAGCCACCAGGGGTTGCAGGGGGTTGTGGTGATTTCTTTATGGTGAGTTCTGTTGAAATGCAGTCGGCAAAACGATTTTAAATATCATATATTAATTATAAGACATTCGTTAGGCCGCATGTGAAGTCGCTAATAAGATTACTCTGAAGAAAATACTTGGAGTACATCTTAGGAAAATGAAAATCACCCCCTCCACAATCACTAAGGTCGTGACTCTAACAGAAGTAGTTTAAACGGCGCGCGGACGTTGCGAGATGTGAGATATCTCGGAATACGGAGTAGCAAATAGTCTTACAAAAAAAAAAATCCCGATAAACAACGGCAAACCATTGGAAATTTTATCGATGGCCCGAATTATAAAACAATTGTAGTACATGCGAAAAACGTGAATTTATGTTTTAGTTTAACAAATTGCTTAAAAAGATATACAGAAAAATCAATATAATTGGCCACCGTCTTTTAAATGGAAGACACCATATAGGGTTATGACTTTTGATACAGAATCTATCGAAAACTGTCCGAACCGAAACTGGAAACAAATATGATTTATTTTTCGTAGAAAGCAATCACCTTGTGGTTTGATATATTATATCAAATAAAATAACAATTATTTTGTATGAAACCGCGAAATTTATTATGCGTCAACCGGTTTCGCTTCTCAAGGGTCATCTTTAAACAAAAACGGTTTCTCAGAATTTTCCAACCATATTATTGAAAAAGACCATTCTTTTAATAATACCACAGGGCTCAATATCCTCCATAAAAACGGGTTTGGCCTCCAGTTGGACAATTTAGAGGCCTCGATATGAAAAAAACAATAAATAGTGGTAAGCCAATTCTTAATACTCAAATTAATTTATTCATTAGCCCAGTATTAGTTATGTTTCCTTTAAAATCAATTTAATATCCATAAACACTGTATTTTCTCATCCCTTATTGTTCCGTCTATTTGTATATGTATTTTGTCTCTATCTTTCGCATATAATTTTATATTCTGTCTCCCTTGATGTTCTATTTAACTATATATATTCTGTCTCTCTCTTTCACGTGAAATTTTATATTCTCCCTGTTTATGTAGGTATATATAAATACACTATTTTTGCATTTATGATCAGTTTTAAATAAGTCCTGATGTAGCATGAAATAAGCGAAACCGGTTGACGTATAATAAATTTCGTGGTTTCTCACAAAGTGACCATTATTTTATTTAATAAAATATGATTTTAATCCTTAGTTCCTTGCAGCGACTCTAATGGCTGCAAGGTAAAAAGTGGGTGTTATCACGCTAATAGTTTGGAGTGATATGAAAATTTTGGCGTGTTAACGCGCCCATTCAAAAGGTTAACGTAGTGCTGTGGTAATTTTATTTTATTGATTTAATTTCCGGCGTCTCCTAGCGAATATTCTATCATCAGTCTCGCAATAAAAGGTGATTGCTTTTAAACTTAGAATACTATTATTGAAAAAACTGCAACATAAATTCGTTCGAAAATTTGCAGTCAACTTACTATGTTGGTGTGGTGTGATCAGTTAACGCATTTTCCCGGATAGGAAATAATCCAGTTTCGAATCCCGGTAGCAACAAAAATATTTTTTCGATTAATTGAATATTCCCGTATATCTTACTAATTGATACATTTAATTTGTATTCAAATATTTTGTTATCATTATCTTTTGCCAAGAGAATGAGTTAACAATTACACTGTAATTACCAAACTGTACTATAAAACCAAGACAACACGAGTTGAGGTCGTGACGGTTTGATCTCAGCTTATTCGAAGAACGACGAAATTAATCCAAATACATATAGAGTTATTAACCCTTGTGGGTCAGGGTTTAATTTATTTATTTATTACACTTTACTGATATATATTTTTTTTTGTAACAGAATTGAATATAAAATGATAAACATAAGATACAATTATATTGCTGTTCAGTATAATACTCGGAGTTTATTGTGTGGGACTCCACCTCTGATATACACAACATTGTCCTGGATACTTTGCTAGACTGCTGTCTGTGTTAAAGTAGCAAGTTTTTTTCACGCTGTTGTGGTGTTATTTAATTCAAGAAAGATAAAAATTCGACAGGAATAAAAAATAAATACGTAGTGAGAGCGTTGCAAAACTAAAGTGAATTATTGGTGTAGGTATTGTATTATGATTATGTTGAATGTTGGACTTTACCCAATTGAATCATATATTGGGTTTAATAACAAGCAAACTAATTGATCGCCGACGAAAATGTATTGATGGATTGTAGCCGAAACACCTTACATTTTACAATATTAAAATAAATTAATAGAAAAAAGGGTGATAAAAGAAAGAGAATATCAAGATATTCACGACTGAAGAAATTGTTGGCAGAAAATCAGATCACAAGAGCCGCTAAATTCAGCAGAACACACAGGCACCAGAAGAAGTAGAAAGTCTGAGAAAACAGAATAAGTAACAGTATATCACTTTAGGGCAAGCGCAAAACAAGAGCTGAACAAACTTGACGATGTCAAGAATTTAAAAAGTGCCAGCAGATTATTGTCGGTAATTTAGACCTGCGTCCTCAGATTTAAACATACTTGTTGTTGGTGAAACAAACTCACAACTTTACAACGGCGATAGATTCTAAACTTCCGGTGAGGTGGGGCTCTCGTAGTTGGGCCTAAAGGTGTAATTTATATCGGTTTGGGAACAATGCCTCAGCATTCCCGGCCGAATAGTTGGTCCACTGGAATTCTCGGATGCTGCTTTGTTTATCTACTGATCAAATTTATGGAACGGTATGGGTATTTGTGATATACGGGACTTTTTAGGTTTGTTTTTCGCAAAACCCACGTGAAATATTGAGTATTTTTCGGTAGGCTTATTCAAATTACTAATATTTATTACGTACATTATACTATATCCTCCCATATTGGAAAATTAAGAGGATACCTTCTACTAAAGCAGCTAGGATATCATGAGTCACGACAGTACTTACATCAAAAGAGATGTTTATCTGCAATATTTGAATATGTCCAAGAACACACAATTACTGGATTTTCACCTACAAAGGCACTGTTATTAACAAATAATAGATATATCATAGAGACGAAGCCATTTTTTATTATATTTAATGGAAATATCTGAAAGTATGGACAATTATACTTACGACCTGTCTTCGGCAGGTTTAAGTGATCACTTTATATAAATATAAAATTCACGATTCTCACCCATCAATCTCCACATCTATCAAAGTTGTATATATGTTAATATGTGTAAACACTTCGAGTACCACTACACTATCTATATTTGTAGATGTTTATTTGTTCGGTCATCTGAAATAAAATATAAATGTTTATTTTTTTAAAAAGGCAAGAGCCTTCAATCATTACTAAGACAATGAGCTCTAAGAAAACTACATAAATATTGCATGAAGGTAGATAGAATTTTATAATTACATATATCATCAATTACATTGTAATTACATCACGCGCTGATCACGAACACCAGTGACTGCGGACAGGTATGCAATTGCCATGATTTATCTTACTTGGCTGTGAAATGACAGAGATGTCATGTAAGTGCAAAATAATATCGGTTCACACTCTTAACCTTCTTGAGACTTAAAGAGTCCGCAATATCAACAAATGTAAAATGAATGACCTCTAAATGCACTGCTAGATCTCGTGGATGCCTTAATTCTGCAACAAATCTAACCGCAGTAAGCTCTACCTACGGTTGTATACAGAAGATCCCTTTAATTTTTTGATCGCATTATACCGTGTTAATATGATAACATAGAAAATTATCTCAGGCACAACTTCAAAACGAAAAAGACCTGCAACGGTGGATGGATGGATGGAGTCAGCTGTGCTAGCGACTCAAAATCGAGTCAATGTCCCTGCAGCTCGTATCGAGACTTGGTCTTCTCATGCTCCGGTTCCCGACGACTGTCTTCCAATTTGGGATCTGTAGCAGCTCTACTACGTCCTTTTTTATGCCAATTTTCTCCTACCACATGCGTATCCGTTAAGACTTGTTTTGGTATCCTCGCTTCTACCTACCCGAATCGCTATAGTTTTGTGGAGGGTAGACAACGATATCTATGATCCGCGCGGCGAACCTGGTTTACTACTCTATTCTCGTGTCTCCTGCAAATTGGCAGCATTTCTTAGGTTATTTTAACTGCGTTGATCTATACTCACTTACATTAAACTGACAACATACCTAACTTATTTTATACAGCTGGGAGTAACTAAATACACAAAAAGGCAAGACTCAAGGTATGATTATTTACTGGTACTCATCCCTGACGTTAGTTCCATTTAAAATACCTTCTGATATTTGGAGTCGAGTAATTGCTTAACTTTCACATCAACCCGAGTCAACAGTCTTTACCATCAAAATAGTAACTGCCCCGTGACCAGCTGCATTGGCTATCCGGACATTGGTAACAGCCACAGTTTCATACGAATGAAGAATTTGGAGTCGTCATTGTGGTACTTTATTCTCCAAACTGTCTTCATAAATTTTCCGCAGCATATTACCCCTCTCTCAAAGCTGTCCAACAATTCTCCCAATTCGACTTTCGCCAACTTTCATACCTGTAAGTTACTTTGTGGCAACATTTTATATAAATAATAAGAAAACACTTTGTTTATACCAACTGTTTAGTTTACCTGTGGACGCACCGCGATTTCAGTATCGGTGGTAGTAGGCAGTAGGTGATCTCTGAAGCCCCTACACTTGGACCCATTACACATAATAAAATATCATCAAAATATAAATACACAACGCTTTTAATAATGATGATAAATTAATTCCGAAGAGACCTCTGACCGGAAATACTTATTGAATTGATGGAGATGAGGACGTGAGTGTAATCAGGCGTCACCGTCACCGACAGCCGAGATCAAGGTCCATCAGACGGCGACCGGAGCTATTTTTAATCCTAGATGCATTTCAAATTGTTCATTTGCATTACTGGTTTTGTTTTGCATCAGAATGCAATCTGTTATATTGGCGATGGAAATGCAGTGACTGCAAGAAATAAAATATGAATTACATAAAAAAGACAAAACAAATAAAAATTCTTCATTTTTATTCTGTTAGTCGGATTAATATGAATAGGTACAAACGTGTTCCGTTATTTAACAGTTTCATTGTATTTCAAAGTTGTTTGACAATGAAACGGATTCTTTCCATTAGTTTAACTGTTATTCCGGTTATTAGTGTGTGCGATGATATGTAACTGAGTGGAAGTCGAGATATACTTGATTAAAACTCTTTGATTTCTTCTTCTTCCTCTCGTGCGTTACCTGTTCAATGGACGTTGACTATCATCATTTAGTTCAGTGCGGCCAGGAAAAGCTCTACAGTAGACTGGGCAAACCATTGCCTTAGGTTTTCCTGGTTTCGGCCAGCGAATGGCTTTTTGCTGGTAGCAGTATGGCGGCATGGTCGCCATGTAGAGTAAAAATGCCAACCCGACGGCGAATGAGTACGACCGATATGGGAGCTCATAGAATGGTCCTGGGTAAGCAGCGGAGGGTCGCCATTCACTGGCTTCAGCCAAAAGTAATATGAATCCTGCTCTTTTTTTCACTCGATCAGTTTATCACATAAACGATAGTCCACGCGGCACCTTTCAGGAACATTATCTACCAAAATGATATTTTTCAGACTTCATTCCTCTTGTTCTACAATATCTACAAAAATATTATTTCTATTTTCAATAACAATCTTGTAGTGTTGTTAATAATCAATCTTTAGGCACATACGTGTTTATATTTAAATATGTTTAAAGTTTACTCATTGAGTTGACATATAATATATGCTGTTTCAAGGAAAAATAAATGATTAAATTTGGTCCATAGATGGCGATGTTGTAGTGGTACTTGAAGCAAGTCAATATAACATACAACTATAAAAAAATTGGATAAATTCATATATATAAATCTTCATAGATTGAAGGATGAGAATTGGTGAATATTATATATATATATATATATATTATGACGTTATATTTGGTACCTAGCGTGCACAAGATGTGTTGGAAGTTGACATTTACGAAATGGCAACACTCTTTCGACAGTTTTGGCAAGCACGAGAAAGTTGTCCCGATGTCACAAATATGTGATTTCGTATTGAATTAAGGAAGGGTGAAAATAATCAAATATATTAGGCATCTGTGTTATCCTGCACCATATTCTGAATTTTGTTTGCTATTGTGTTTGTATGCTAGCAGGATGGACGTATCCTTTCCTTACATGACAGCAGAGAGGTCATGTAGATGACAAAACTTTTTATGCATGAAGAATTTCTCATGAACAAAGCAGGATAGGGATACGCTTTGGTCTCCTCCGCTTCATAATTTCACAACTGAATTTGTTTTGCAACAGTAAAGGACGCAAGGCATTCCATGTGAGTTCAAATGGAAGAAGATGACCCAGCCTTCTTGACGTTTTGATAAGTAAGATATGCTTTAAATGTACAAAGCCGGGGTTCACGGTCCCGACGTGCAAACGCGGAGCAAACTGTGTTTGGGAAGGTGACCTCACCAGTCACAGTAGATGGAGCAACGCAAAATATTGTTTTTCTAGTAACTCTCTTACTACGCCCAGAAATCATACTGGGAGTAGACTTTTGGGTTAAATTCAACCTAACACCCAATATTTTTGACAATCCAAGTGTGAGACAGGGCTCCGTTACTCCTCGAGCGATACAATCTGCCTCCACGTTAACGCAAAAGCAGGCAGCCGTATTGGCCGCAACTATAAAAAACTTTGAAAATATTTCTTTTGAAAAGAAAGGTCCGGGGTCGCACGCATTTAGTTAAACACGAAATTGTAACAGTGGGCCCGCCAATTAAAATGAGATATTTTTCCCAATCTCCTCCGAAACCAAAGGTTATGGAAGATGAGTTAGATGAGATGTTACGGTTGGGTTCGGTCAGGCCTTCAAAGTCTCCATGGTGTTCTCCCGCTGTAAAACTGCTGAAGAAATATGGCAAGCCGAGATTTTGTCTACTCACATGGACTGAATGCGGTGACGGTGAGAGATGCGTATCCTCTGCCACATATTCAGGAAATACTACAGAACTTGAGTGGGGCGAAATAAATCACATCATTAGATTTATCACGCGCTTTTTGGCAGCTTCCTCTAGAATCTTGCGAAAAGACCGCATTCGTAGTACCTAACAGAGGATTGTTCGAATTTGTAACTTTAATTTGGGTCAAAGAATTCAAGCTCAGTTATGCAGAGTTCCTGATGAATGGAAAAATGCGAATTTTACTATAAACTTGAAAAAGTCAGAATTTTGTAAAAGCTCTTTAAAGTATTTGGGTTACATTGTGGATGGGGGTGGGTTAAGGACCGATCCTGAAAAAATAAGTGCAGTGAAAAATTTTCCGGTTCCTAGAACCGCAAAGGAGGTGCGTAGCCTTTTGTACTCTGTTCGTATTATAGAAGGTTCATCGAAAATTTTTCAACAATGTCTGTACCTTTGACGCGTTTGACAGGTACTCGTAAAAGCATTAGTCAGTTCAAGTGGTCGGACGAAGCTCGGGAAGCGTTCAATAGACTAAAGGAAATGTTAGTTACGGTTCCGGTGCTAGTAAACCAAGACTTTACGAAGGAATTCTCGGTGCATACAGGTGCCAGTGCCGTGGGCATATACGAGTATGCGGTGTTATCACAAGTGATCACAAGTGTTATCACAAGTATTTTTCGAGAATGTTATCACAACCTGAACGAAATTATGGTGTAACAGAGAGAGAACTACCAGCAGTAGTGTGTGCAATACGACACTTCCGTTCATATTTAGAGCTTTCGCATTTCACAGTGGTTGCTGATAACACCAGTTTACGATGGTTGTCGTCCCTAGAGAATCCGTCCGAACGTTTGGCGAGGTGGAGTACGGAGCTATTACAATACTCATTCTCAGTGGTGCACAGGAAGGGCAAACATAACGTAGTGCCTGATGTACTGTCCAGATTTAAGATTGCAGCTTTGACTGGAGTGGCGATATCAAAGATGAATGGTATTTTAAAATATTGAAGGGGTGTAAGTTGAAACCAATCAGAAATGACAAATTGGTCCGAAATACAAAAGTATCGGACATTTTGCACAAGGAGTACTCATGGGAGGTGGTTGTGCCTTCGGAGGACAGTACGGGACTCATGAAGGAGAATCACGATGATATCAACTCGGCTCATTTAAGAATTTTCAAAACCTACAAGAAATTGCAGCTCAACTATTATTGGCCGGGCATGTTTAAAACTGCAATGGAATATGTCAACTCGTGCGAGATTTGTAAGGCTTACAAACATTATCACGGTTATCCTATGGGCCTTATATCAAATCCGAAGATGGTAGATAAATTCATGTATCTCTCTATAGATTTAGTCGGTCCGTTACCCCGGTCTAATCGTGGGTTCACACATGTATTAACGGTTGTGGACATTTTCACCAAATTCTTATGGTTGTTTCCTTTGTGAAGGGCCACGGCGGATAATAAATAATTAAACATTTGAAAATTGACGTTATTTTACCTAACGGTACGCCGGCATGTATATTCTGGATAACGGTGTACAATTTGTATCCAAAACCTTTAAAAATTTTGCAGAAAAGTACGCAATTCCGCGTCTTTTCTGTACCGCTTTATACTCCCCACAGGTGAACTCGGTAGAAAGATACAACGAGACATTTGTGACAGCGCTAGCTACTCTGGTGAATGGAACATTTATCTGCCGCACATCACTATGGCCATAAACAATACTGTAAATCTTGCCACCCAATAATATGGCGAAAAAACTTCTGCCTGTCTCGAGGGGCGGATTTCTTTACCAACAAATTAGCCCCGAGTTTCGTAAAAAATCTAATTGTGGCAAAGGTTTCCCCCAACGTATATTCCTTAGCGAACATGCAGAGAAAATCGGTGGGAAATTTTCATGTTACAGATATTTTAAAGGTTTAGGAATTTTGATAGTGAAGTATTCATGGTGGCTAGATCATTCTATAGAAGAAGAAATTTGGACAGTATATTATTTTTTTAGTTGGTTGAAACGTTTAGTTGGTCAAAATGCAGTAATCTTTTATGTTCTTTTATTATTACAGCTCATTGAAATTAGGACTCGCGAGATGAATTAGTGTAAATTTGGGTTGCAGCCAATAAAATTTTTGTTGATATGATTTTATTTGAGGCAGCATCCCTTAAACTGCAAAAGTTTATAGAATATATATTCTTATTTTAATTAATAGTGTAGTAATTTTTTTTGTTACCAGAATTATTTATCTGATTATTTTTTCTTTTGCATTATTAATTATTATTCGGCTCAAGCGACATTCGGTGTTATAATCCAATATTGTGAATAATGATAATGTGCTGTTGACGTAAGAAGTCACGTTAAATATTACTTAATTTTTTTTTCTTATGTATAACAAAATTTTTGCTTCAGGATATATTTAAATTATGGGTTGATTTTATTTTTATTTCGGGAATATTACCAATGATAGGTGTCGACCTATTTAATATGACTTTGTTTAATGACGTGTATGAGTATCGCTGGCGTTTAAAAAATTAACTTGTTCAAGCAAGGAAGAAATAGAGAATGAACGGTGTACGGATCAGGTTGTTTTGAGTTTGGAGACACGGAAATGGTGTTGTATAAAAAAATGGAATTTCTAGGTAAAAAAAAAAAATGGAACATGAATGTGGTCGTGCAATTTCTGAAATCTTAGAAAGATCTGTGTTTCGGTCAAAGACAAATTCTAGAATTATTTTCAACATGTAAGATGGTATCTCGATGTAAATTTTTGGTTGATTATGTGTTACGTAACTTATATAATATATAATCTTGTATTGAAGTGAATATTATATAGTGTAAAATATTGTTTATATGGGGTCAAGAACCTTACATAATGTTTAATTATTGTGTTTGATTCTAGAATGTCATCATATTATGTAAATGGAGGATCTCGAGGACTGGCAGATTCAATATATTTTTTTTGTACGGAAGACTCCGTGAGGGGATCCGAGGGTGGCCACGAATTTTCGGAGGCTATCGCCTGTGGTCACGTTTCTGGGTAAACCGGCCGGTGCCCGGCAGCGTGATCTGCGGGGAACTTTGGACGTGTAAAACGCATTAAAGCATAGCATATTCGGCAACACTCTGATAAACAGGAGAGTATTTTGAACTGGGATTGGGGAGATACTGCAGCACTGCGTCAATTCCCAGTCACAAATATCGATGATAGTCTACTAGTATTCTTGAGGATTGCCTGGTCATCGAGATCCACCAGCTTCATGTCATATGTTATATATAATATAAACGTTGAGAATCATGTGGGAGTTGGTATTTCAAGGTGTATGCACGGACTAACACAGATGCACTAAATATAACCTTCTAGTTATTTTGTTTTTTCACCTTCCTATGGTTAGTGTTGGCGGTCGTATTTGCTTCAGAGGAATTTCCTTGCGCGGTGGAATAAGACGATGACACTTCGGACTTCGGCTTGTTGCCGGGTCACACATCTTTAGTGTCTAATTCGTTAAACAAAATTCACACGCTGTCGAAATCGATTGATTTTCAAACTTACTTTTCTTAAACGCGCTAAGGTGAAACCGCGTTAAAAAAAACACGTAACTCGAGACATGGATGTATTGCGATGTGAGCACGTTCATTGTTCATGCTATCCGAGGGATACACTCCAACAGTTGTACATCGAGGATAATTTGAAAATATTGAATTTCAAAACGCTCTCTCTCTCGAGAGAGAGAGAGTAAGGTTTTAAGGATAGATCAATACAGGTTGGGGTCGTTGATACATATATTATACAGGTATGGTTTCTGTAGGTAAAGGTGGTGTTTTTACTACGCACCCCCATGTGGTATCAATTTCATAAGAGGCACTGGAGGCCATTAGATGTTCGGCTTCTTTTTCCGTCCGGCCTGGGAATACACGGGAGCCAGGAACGGCTCGGAGATATAAATCATCACTAATTAGAGAGGAATCTCCGCGATTGAACCCGGTGTGCGCTACATCAAAGACCGAGACGGTGACAGATAACGGAGGGGAAGTAAAGAGATAGCTATTTCGGATGTTTTGGTGCAGACCCATTATATTACGCAGTATTGAATAACATAATCATTACTGCAATTCATGTTTGTATCGCTATTTACTTACTGTCGGAATAGACACACTCGTCTCGATGAACTATCGATTTAAAGTTGTATTGTGTTCTGTAACCACCGTTCCTTCTTCAGGGAGTTTTGTAACCGGTTGATGTTAGCAAAAATAAAGTGGTGTTTAAACAGAGTGAATTGTTTGTAGCAATATTTGAATATGTCCAAGAACACACAATTACTGAATTTTCACCTACAAAGATACAGTTATTACACAAATAATAGATATCTCATTGAGACGAAGCTATTTTTTAAATTATATTTGATGAAAATATATGGAAGTATTTGTAATTACAGGGCTTACGAGCTGTCTTCGGCTGGCTTAAGTGATCACTTTATACTAATATAACGTCCACCATTCTCACCCATTAATCAATCTCCATATCTATAAATTTTTTGGAAGTTGTACATGTGTTACTATGCGAAAACACTTCGAGTACAACTACACTTCATTTCCCAGAAACAGCATAGATGTCACAATGAGGATCTAATTATTTAAAGCAATATATCCCCTTTTATTGTAAAGTTTTACTTTTTTCTCCAGGACCAATATTAACGAAGTTACAAATATTTAAAAAAATTAATAGCCACCATTTTGCTAATGAAGTTTAGCCGAGATATTTACGTCAATTTTCCAAAAAAGTTTTATCGAAATCTGATACAAACTACGAGAATTATCGCATCCACAGAGTCCGTTATAGTTCACATATAGATAGATATATGTATAGACTACTTAAAAATTGGAAGTTTACATAATCAGTAGCAGGTATGTTTGAATTTTAGGTCGACGTGCAATATGATTAATTTACGTGCGTGACATAAATAAGTTAAACGTGATAAAATAGAACATTCAATTAGGATTTAAACAAATTTAAAATTAGTGTTAAAAACCATTGCAGCTTTTTCTGAACTGGATCTTCATCCATAACCTGTACCTTCTTCCATATTAATTAAATACCACAAATACTTTATCTGAAAAAAACTATTAAGGGGAACACATTATTATTGTGAAGTTGCAGTTTTTCAGAACATAGGTTTATGATAATTTTTATACAAATTAAATGTTGAGACGTTATAAATGGAAGTCACGTATAAAATTGCCCCGTCACTTATTTTTGTCAAGCATTTTAACATTTCACAAATAGTTACCCTCGAGTTTGTATCACATTCGGTGTCTCAGCTTGTAAAAACGGTTGCATCTATGATTCATTTTCAAAACCATCGACGAATCTGTCATACTAAAATGTAGCTGTGTGTGATTCACTATAACCGTAGGGTAAGTATTTTTTATTTTTCAGTCACTAGTGCATAATTTAATATTAACTTGTTAACTAATTGCATGGAAAATAATCTTTACAGGAAACAAGAGGTGTCCCTCTGGTTTTTGACTCTGGTGCATCATACCTCAGGTTTTAACTTTAATATCTACTTTGGATTTACCTCGGAGTTAGTCGCCTCACTGAAGGCGACAATTTTTATCATGATGATCTACAACAAATCACGTCTACGAATCTGATCGCGTCGGCCTGGATGCTATGGGCCAAACGTGATGTGACGCCAAGACATCTGGTATCCCATACAAGAAGGATGTCGAACTCGCGCCCAACCCGACGAGATGAGGATTTGTCGTCTGAATTTTATTTTGTTTTATTTCTTGCAGTCTTGTGTTTTTCTTGATAAGATATCTTACTTTTACTAATGACTAACATCTTTTACCTCCAGATATTATTATCACCTCCAGGTATTATTATAAATTTTTCCTGATTTAGGATAAAGGCAGAATGTGACAAAAAATGAGGTGGGTATGTATACTCAATATTTGTGTTGCCACCCGGTAAATATAATAAAGTAGATTGCTTTCAAATAACAAACAGATGCATCAATTTGAAAGGGCAACATATAAGTTCGAAAATTTGTCGTTAACTTGCAATGTTGACGTGGTGTAAATAGGTTAGCGCACTTCACCGAATAGGAAGAGTTTCTGGTTCGAGTCCGGGTGGCAAACAAAAATGTTTTTTCGATGAATTGATTTTATATGTAACTATATCTTTTTTTAATTGTACATTTAATTTGTATTGAAAAATATTATTTTTTCTACAACAGCTATTATTACTAACTACCACAAATAGGTAGATAATTTTACGTACTTACGAAATATTCGTACCAGAAGCGAAATACTAGGAATTTTTAATTTTGAGGTTAAATCGTTATCAAAATCGTTTAAATCATTATTTTGATTTTAATCATGTTCGATTGCAACGATGATTGATTATTCGTAATTCTTCGAGCCATGACTGGTGCACTAGAGAGTAAACCTCCAACAGTTAAATCATCATAGTTAAATCATAGTCACTAATCATCATCACAATCACAGTCACTAAGGGTTTTTGGGGGAGAAAAGATGTGATGTTTAATGACCTGTCTCTAAACGGCTGTGGGCGCGTTGTATTGTTGTCTATTTTTCATTCGGTACCGGCGTGATTTTAAGATTGATGAGAGCCCCGTTTTGCACCCAGGTATATGCAGGGTGCGTGCAGATTATGACTTTAGAACACAAAAAGATCGTGTAAATCAATTTGACAATCGTCTTTAATTTCCCATTTAATTTTCGATCGTGACGAATTTTATTTATAACATAACGAAACAGACAATTCTATTTCACACAAAAAGTGCGCGCATTATAATAATGTATTTATTATACAGGATTCAGTAGACAGCTTCGAGAGTATAAAAACAATAAAAACAAAATTAGACCGACGGGGGATAAAATAAAAAAATAAAAAAGTGAAATCCAAAGTGAAGTTTCCAGAAAGGCATTAACCGGGCCCAGAACGATTGAAAGAGAATTGACTTTGTTTTTGAGGAACAAAACTCATTCTGCGCCGGCTTAAGGGAAGATTACTAACGGGCTCCGTCGGAGGCCATAATAGAATTACACTATTTGTTACGAGCAGGAGGCTGTGTATCTCGTATGAGGAGGAGCGATTGGGGTGAATTGATTTTTTCCTCCGTAGAATAAAAGATTCGGCAGTTAAGACAACTGGCAGATTAGATACCGTCCCAAATCAAGAATAGATGAATTAAGACCTTCCCTTAACTTCGGTCAACAGTTGGTCTCCTTTTATTCGTGTAACCATCTACTTTTAACAAAATACATGCGAACTGTGCCCGGTGTTGTCCGGAATTCAGATTTACCTATAATTTAAAATAGAAGGTAGGCAAAATTCTTCGCTCTTCATGTATTTAAAATTTGGTAGAACGAGAGAGGGAGGGTGATTTCTTTAGAAGGAGAAATTGAATAGATTTAAAATAAAACTGACAAAATATGTAAAAGATAAGTTTTAGTAAAAGAAAATACTTTAATCTTGTTTATATTAGAGCATATATAGGAGTGCTTATGTATGCACTATGTTAATAATTAAATAAATAAATTTATATAATACCACTGTTTATGTAAATGCCTTCGATAGCTGGTTCCCAGGTTTCCGATTAACAATAAGCACACATATGATGTATGAACTGCACTAACCTCTTTCATTTTGCTGTCTTTCTGGCCCGATGTTGTTCTTCTTTTAGCTGGGCTGTCTTCTTTAGATTTCGACCGACCGAAAGGCGCACTGGTGATTTATTAATGATGTAATAAGAATGACGCCTGTCAGTGACCGTCTTTTTAGCTTCTGAAAAAAGGGCGGCAATACTCACACACACACATGTACATTATTATAAACCAGGAAATGCAGTGGTGCCAATCATAGTAACAAGGCGCGTATACAACCACCAACATTTTGGATATTGAGCCACTTTCTGATCTTACGTTGCCTTGTATCTGTCCCTGTACGATGAGTTGTAAGATGTCACATTTCTCATTGCAAAGTATGCAGCTCTCATTCGTATGATAGATGTTTGTTTGTAGATGTTGATAGATGTTGATATTTGTTCTCTTGAATTATTCATGCGTCTTAATACCTCTTGGTAATCTAGTCTACTCAGGAGATCTTTAGCATATGTCTATATAATCACATCTGAAAGGCGTTCGCCATTTTAACGGTGATTTTTTTAATGCCCATACCTAAATTGAGCAGCGCGGGTATGACGTACCATTTTATTGCATTTTAATGGACACTCAGACTTGGTTTAGATAGGTAAAATGGATTATATAGAATAATTTCATTGATACCAGTGCTAGCCATATAGCAACGGCGTGCAGTCAGAATTAACTTTGATTAATTAGAATTTAACGAAATAAATCGAAATGTATCACGTTATCACAATCATGGTCATATTATGGAATTTGATGAATGTGCGAGTTGTGGATACCCCAATATTCATCCACCACTCTCGTATCCGTTTGATAGTTGCGGAAAGTATTACATGTTACGTAGTCGGACGGAGTAGTGACGCTCGTGAAATGCCCTTCTCGCCCGCCGTTAACTGCGATTGTTGCGTTCAGTATCTAGACCTCCACAATATTATTTATTATCGACATGATCGTAATCTCCGTGATCTCACACCCTCTTGAATGTACTTGTTTGGGATATATATTTATTTATGTATAAATATATTAATAATTGAACGAAAATAATGCACTGTGCCTTCACCCCCTTATTGGCGGACCTTAAACCAGTACGGTTACAACGTCTACGGAACAGTTAATACTGCTATACAATCTCGAGACTTCGACGAAATAGTAAGTGAAAATATACAGTCCACATTTCGGAGATGCCGACGGAATCCAGATTAGTGGTGAGTGTCTATTCATTCCTGTCCTGAGATTCTTTCAGCATCTATGCTTGTACGGAACGATACTCATCAGATAAGTCGCCTTTTCCACTTCGTTTTCTTCCTCTATTCCACTCCGAATCGTCTTCTATTCTCGCAAGATTCCCATAAAATTTAAGACAAACGGTTGAGAGTCTGTCTTTGAGATGTTCAGCTGCTGCAGAATGGAGACACGCGTGGGTCTTATTTCAATGTACTGGCCTGCACGAGCCAGCCACGTAGCAACACAACGAGGCTGGGAAAGAAAACAAAGTTAGAAATATTACTTGATTAATTAATTAAATTTGAATTGACTGCTTTGATTGAATTGACGCGCTGTTAGCTCGTGTAGAAAAAATGTATATACAAATTTGTATTTTCTTACTCCTGACTAAATGCACATTACCCTCACTTTCATAATGCATCCAGACAAGTCAGCAGGACGCAGTTTCCGCTCCAGAGAGCTAATGACTTGTCATTGTCAATTGCGTTCGCTTTCAGCTCAACGAGGACGCCATTCCGAAGTAATGCAAGTGCTAATTTTGATATTGAAGATTGAAACAATTTTAAATGAAAAAACGTTATTTTATTGTGACGATGCAATTTTTGAACATAGTTCTTTCGTGATATTTAAAACTGATTATGTGAATCTATTGAAAAAATATTTATTTCTATATAATAATTAGTCTAATTAGTTTGAAGTTGAACGAATAGCATCACAAAGTAATTGATTGCGAATTTAAAATTAAAGTCTATTGTGTTTGTAATATAAAACTTTCAAGAAAAACACTCAAGTTTATTAATGTTTTTTTATTTTTATTTAAATTTAATAAAACTGGTTTTAAAATAGCGAATAACACGAAAAAATAAATTAAAATTAATGATATAACGTTTTACAAAATATAAAATTATTTTTATGGTACAATAGTTACTAGTTCCGCGATAAACATGTTCCCTTGCGTATTGTTCGTAAAATTATATTAAATATCACATTTTCTAATATTTTTACCAACCATGCTGTGCAGTCTCGACGTCAGGCTTTCATCGGTATACTGATATTTGAAATATTAAATAAAGTGGTTTGCGTCATTGCTAAAAAAAAAATATACAAAATGCACATCACTGTTACTGGTATAATAAGATATCAATATTAGCAATATTTGAATATGTCCAAGAACACACAATTACTGGATTTCACCTACAAAGGCACTGTTATTAATATTATCATATACAGTATTATAATATTATAAGAGATATCTCATAGAGACAAAGCTATTTTTTTATTAAATTTACGACCTGTCTTCGACTGGCTTAAGTGATATATATATACATATAACGTTCACCAATTCTCACCCCTCAATCTCCACATTTATCATATTTTTGAAAGCTGTATATATGTTAGAATGTGGACTCGCTTCGAATACCAGTACATCGTAGCCATCTATGGACCAAATTTGTTTTTTTTTTAAACAGCATATATGTCATCACTACTAAAATCTGATCTTTAAAAAATTATTTTAAAGCAATATTCTTTATCTGTAAAATGTTTTTTAACATATTACACTAGAATACGCCTGAAAAATATATTTTTCATTAAATATAATAAAAAATAGCTTTGTGTCTATAAGATATCTGATATTTGTTTAATATATCAACAGATTAAACCAGTTAAATAAAAACTCGCAGCCTGTAGAATTTGAACAACGCAACTAAAGGAAAATCTGATTTCCAATCAGAAGATTAAACCACTATACCACAGCTTCACATAGATGAATTGTGTAGATATATATTACCGTATTTATTATAAAATGTTACATAACATAACATACATAAATATAAATAAATTTTAGCGCTTTATAAAATAGATAAGGTTCTAAACGTGGAAATTCACGTAATACGAGATGGGAATATCCGTTTTTACAGCCCAGTTCGCTACCAGGACATTTGGGTGAAGACATTAAACGCGCTGAAAGGCTCGCCACATCGCGTGCAAGGTGATGAGAAAATATTTTCGCGGTGTAAAAAAAAATGTACAAAATATTTATGTATGTAGTCATAAATATTTTTTCAAATGCGCCTACTGTGACAATTATCTGAATATGTCTGAATGGCGTGGGAATTACCGTCGTGGGTGCTATTTTAGAAATATTGGTTCGTTTCATATATTTTTTTATTTATTCTTAATATAATGCATACGTTAAGTATTTTTATATACGGTTTAATATAAACAAGATCAAAATCGTTCATTTTTACTACAACTTATCTTACACATATTTGCTTAGTTCATTTTAAATCTACGAGTATGTAGGTTCTCCTCCTTTCTTATTGTGAGAACTGTCACTTTGTTATGGAAGTGTGAGGATGAGTGGAGGGACGCCTTATAAGGGGCCGCCTCTCTCTTCCATCTCAGCTTCTTCTGAATAACAAGACTATCTCTGAAGTGTATATTTTATATTGATTCTAATAACGTGTTGCAATAAACATAATATTATTACCTGAAAAGACTGAGATTCACTTACAAGGAATTGGGACCCGAGAAACTAGACAGTAATCAGACAATAGAACCCCAAAAGAATCTGTGGTAATTCAAGAGTAACCACACTTATGTTTTCTGGCATTTCATTAAATATCTAAATCACACTGTACATCATCGATTTCTGAGATTTAGCCATCTTCCTGAATAGCAGTCTCAGTCAATTTTTTTCCCTTGTATGATGTTCGTGTTCATGTAGATTTGCATCAATTTTTCGTATAAATTATAGCTGCCGATGAGTGCCGGTTCTATTTAATCAATTATATAGCATAATTAAGTTTTATTAGCTGCCTATTTAAATAGAAAATTATTATCTCAGACATTTCAGAAAGTTTTCCCATTAAATGCGTTTTGTTGTGTGACATAAACAGGTAAAAATATGTTGGAGCAAGGTGCGGAGACTAAGGAGGGTGCGGTAAAACCAACCACGAAGGTCTCATTTTTTTTTGCTTTGATTACTCCGTTATGCCGTATATAAGTGAGATGTTGAGTTTCACAAATGTTCTTTTTTAAGGGAAAGTAAGTAACATAATAAAAGTGGTAAAAAAATATAACAAATGAAATTCATGTAGTGTTGTACTTTATACACGTTTTATCCTTGTATGTTGTGCGTAAAGATAAATACACAGAAGGAATGGAAATTTGTTTAAAATAATTTAACATGTTACATATCTCAGACACGAGTGTCACACCACCCCCGCACATAATATATTTGATCGAATATATTTTTTGAAGGCTCCTCAGGTAAAATATGTAAAAAAAAACTGCATTGCAAGATTTTATAAATGGTTCGAAGGTGAAATTGTAATGCATACAAACGTTAAAGGTATTTAATACTTGTAGATACCAACGAGGGACAAATAAGACAAAATAACGCCATCTAAACTTGAAATACAATTAAGACGATGTTTAAAGAGACAAACACTAAATACATAATATAGGAGAGGGAGAAGGCAACCATAAAAACATACATATAATGGATTTGTTACTTAGAATAATTAGAATTGCGCAAAAATGTATATAAACCCACATATTCCAATGAATAATGTTATATCTTTTCATCTCATGTAAATAAAATTATATATAGCTATCCTTCACCATAGATTAACATTAATATACGAGTTGTCGAGTTAAATTGTTAGATTGATAATGCCTTAATAAGGCGCAACGCTTCTCAACTAAATTAAACGAGTGGAATAAAAAAAATCAAGTGTTTTGTGATTGTGGTGTTCAACAAACACACATCGGAAACAGTAAATATGCATTACAATTATTTTTAATCTACTAGGTGCATAATATGCAACGGCACCCATCAAATGCACGCGAAACGAGTTATAAATCGATCACGCACACGACGTGCCCGAGTGTGGCGCAAAGTGTCGCGATACGGTTCGCGTGCGGAGCGACTAAAACGTTTAATATAGTATTCCTAATTATTGCACAAATCAACCGATTGTTTCAACAGCTGATCGAGATTTGAAGATGTAAGAGACGGATGGATGCACCATCTGTATAAGATGTAGTGATTGTAAACCGATGTATGACTGATTGTGACGATGATTGGTAACTGAGATTCACCTGTTGAAGGTTTACATTCTAGTGTACCAGTCATCGCTGGGAGAATTTCGAATAATCAGTTACCAATCAATCATACACAATCACAGTTGCAAAAATGGTTTAACCATCACTAAAAAAAAAATATTCCCGCACTGACCACGAGAAACGGGTAGATTTCGTCTGTGCGTGTGTTTTTTACTTTTTTTCTAGATCCAATATTAAAGGATCGACTAATTCTTGACAGTACGGCGGATGTATTAACAAAAATATTAATATTCCATTATTAGGAGAACATATTCTTATTGTGAAGTTGTAATTATTCAGAATACAGGTCTGTGATATTTTAAATACAAATTAAATGATATTCACAATTAGAAAAGATATACCGAAAAATATTGTTGTTACAAACCTGGATCTCTTTCCAAAGCGAGGAAGGTACTATGCAACAGCGACATTATTTTTGACGACAAATTTTTGAACCTATATGGTACACTTTTTCAAATAAATACATCTATCGTTCCATTATTTGAAGGATCTAAATTTGTCATGCACCTTCCCCGGTTTGCAATCCCGGTAGCGCAACAACAATATTTTTCGATAAAATTGATTTTATATGTATATCTTTCTAATTAACACATTTAATTAGTATTAATATCCCCATTATATTATTTAAACACGTGTTATAAATGTGATGTCCTTTGAATAGTGGGATGGTGTGTGTGTGTGTATGTGTACCGCACCGCCGGTGCGGGTATGTGTGGCTATAAGACGGCGCACAGGAGTGCGCGCGTCTCTTTTATCAGCGGTTCATCGGCTTAATAGTTTGATCTATACTAATGATATACCTTGTACTAAATTGTAGCTTATTGTAATAAAAGATTGTTTCAAAGTCTATTTCTTGGACCTTCGCATTACGAAGTGTACACTAAAGACGTACTAAGAAGTCAAGTACATAACAATAAGTAAGATATATATATATATATATATATATATATATCTACGTTAATTTGTACCTTCGTCAGCTTAATTTAAACCTATGCTGCTGCTAAATATACGTTTATAATTCATGTGAGTGTCAATACTTTTTCGGGGTTGAGTCGACGTGAACTAGTAATAGGCCAATGTTGTGGGTAGTAGAGTTTACCATTACAATAAATCTACTATATATTATTACAGCATTATTGTTAAATTTTTACAAAATTAAGAAGTAACTTAAATGTAAATAATTATGTTGCAACTGTGGACACGTGATTTGTGTGTTATTATTAATACTAGGATTTATGTTGCCAGGGTTAGCCACCCTTAGATAACCTGTTTTTGTCATGTCAAACGGACTGCCCCCTTCAAAACATAACGCGGAGGATTCAGGGAAGCTGTGATACAAGTCAACATCAACGCCGCTATCATTTTTGTACATTTTCGGTCAAATTCTTGTTTCCATCTTCTCATGTCTTGCGGTGCTTCGGTACTAGTTTACCGACCAACACCAAATCTACGTTTATATAGTACTTTTTGCTGTTTATACTAGTATTATCTCATACTTAAGACGTGTCTAAGCCTCCTAAATTAATTTTTTTGTATAGTAAGGTCTCCCTTAACTCCTGCTACTCCCCTACGATAATCCATTTTTGGCTGTCTGAATTCTTGATCTGACTCTGTTAAATAGCTTACTAATGAAGATGTTGTAGTACGGATGAATATAGAAAAATATGTATTTAAAACAATAAAAATCCGAAAATTTAAATATCTCGGAACATGTCATAAGAAATCCAGTGAAGTGGAAGTAAATGCAAGGAAAGATTGCTGGAAGTCGAGGCCCTGGAAAGAGGAGAACATCCTGGCTGAAGAACCTAAGGCAATGGGCAAAGAAGAACTCTCAATAGTTGGTTACCATATATTCCTTACAACTCTACGCTTTGAATAATGGGTAGAGATGAATCTTTGGATAGATAGCAATAGAGAGTAGGTCCATCTAACGAGCCATATTTTGAGATTCCCAGGAGATTATGGAGCAGTAGAATACACTGCATCAGCAGCTGCAGCATACTTAAACAATTGTTTGAAGTCATTTTAGGTAGATTTAAATTGAAATACTGCATACCTATTGCATAAAATCTCATAATATACAACTTCCGGATATTTTGAATGCACTTTCTTAGATCATGTCTAGAAAACCTCGAATCCACCCTTCGTCAAAAATGTATCTATATAAATAAATGTTATATCAAATACTTATAGTGGATTTTGAAGACACGGTGACTTCTGTAGTTCGTATCTGGTTTCAATCAAACTTTTCTAAAAAATTGATCTGGTACACATCTCAGTTAAATGACTTTTGAAATAATTGTTGGATATATAAAAATTACATACAATTTTAAAATTAAAAGGAACTATGCTAATTCTGTGCGTTCTTAATCTATTCTAATCTCCGTTTACAAGAATATTTAATTTAATTTTTGGCACTCCCCTACAGTCCTGAGTCCCCCCCCCTCACTCCGCACCGCCATCGCCACGGAGCAGGGCTGCATTAGCATTGCAGGCTGCACTTCTGTTCGCACAAGTAGGTACCTACCTACCGAGCAGATGCGTCAGCAGCGCCACTGCCGGTACAGACAATATTTACTCAAGTTGCATTTGTGCAGCAAAATGACGCGCGCGATAGTTGCCCAAATAGCTGATGTTTTTTTTTTGAACGCGTCAAAGGAACCAATTATTTCCTTTGCGGCGAAATAGCTGTCACTCGCTGTCACCCGCACACACGATCGCGTGTCGTCAATGTTACGTAATCTATCTACGCGATGCGGCGTTGTAAAATTTCAATTGCTGTATGGGACATAATATACGAAATATGTTTATGTTAGGTTGTGCCTGCTCTGCGGCAAAATCTACTTTTAATGTTAAAAATAATCTAATACGTAATGTTCCGGCGATGATGCGACACGCGTGCGCACCTCGCTCGGCGACGGATCGGCAATACGTGCTAGTATATAAAGCGATTTGTGTCATAATTAGATATACAAATTGAATGCCTCATCTCTGGGGGCTGCACGGCCGCTATATTGCGCTTCCCTATCTATTATCTATGACATATTGGATTGTATTAGACGTAACGGACTGTAGTGTCAGTATCGGAAAATGTCGAACGTGTATTTAATATCTTTAGGTTAAGATTACTTAAATGTTTTCTATTTGAGATATTCAATAACAGTACGTTCAGTTTTAAATGAATGGTACATTGTCTTTATTACGAGTTAGAAAAAACATACATTATGACTGGCAAGTATATTGAGCATCTGTCTTATCTATAGTCGCACTGTAAAACGCGACCATAGACTTCGACAGACTAATGTTTGTAATGGTTACGCTACATGATCTTAGATTTTTCAAGAATGTCTTTAAGTGGATATATATATATATATATCATGACATTTTTAATCATTGCAGTATTTTGCACGTATTTGATACATTTTTAAATGGCTGTAATTTTTAAAATATTATGTTTATTAGTACCTACATCATGGAATACAATTTTTAAATATGCCACGTATATATTATATACATGCGAAATACTAGAATGAATAAAATTGACATTTTTTATTTACGATACTTTACGTAGGAGGGGTCAATATATATATTTCAAAGTTGATATGTAAGAACACCGTTTGTACAATTTCAGGGAGGTGATGCCATGACAGAATGCACTAGGTGATAGCCACTACGGTGGTGGAATGGCACGATGTTGCGGTACAGGATAGTATAGATATGTTAATTGAAACTTTGTTTATATCATTTTGACTGGAGAGCGGATTGCACCAGCCGACTAAAAACTAATTGACTAAAACTATAACCACAGACTGGTTAAGGAGTAATCTTAAAAAATTAATTTATGTAGGTGTCAGTAACGACGTGTCATTTCAAACATGTCCAAGTTGCACGCATTGGAAGTGTGTAATGTAATAAAATATCGAGACTGGACGTTGTCCGAAACGATTCCCGACTGCCAACGGATGCATAAATGGGCATACACGGTAAACGACAGCGACAGCGAGGAGACGCCGACCAGCGGTACCGGATCATGTGCAGACAACCAGCTCTGCGGAGAATCGAAGGTGACTTACCTGTAACAAAATAAAATTCATAATTTAATAAAAGAAACGAAACTCATTTGAATACTCATCACCATAAGTTTATGTTAATTACATTGAGTATTTTGTCAATTATGACGTACTCTGATTTAATAGTGTTGGAACCAACATTTTTTTCATAATATGATAGATCATACGATGTGAATCTTTTTTCTATATTTTTTAAAAATATCCCCGTCATCGCTCTTTAGAAGTGAATTATTGCTTCATCGTCTTTTTATAAAAATAATAAACGTAATTTGAAGTAACCAACAACATTATTTATTTTTTACTGTTTTCGAGGTAAGTTTGTAGAATTCCATAATCACATATGTGAAAATAAAACACTTGCTTTTTGATTCTACTCGTTTAATTTTCGCCCCTTAATGGAATCTCATCAATGTAATAATTTAACTCAACAACTTGTACATATATTCTACAGTGAGGGACAGCTATACAATTTTATTTGCATGAACATGAATTGTTAGATTGATAATTCTCTTCTCGAGTAAATTAAACGAGTAGAAACAAAAAGCAAGTGTTTTATTTCCACATATGTGAAACATTATTTCTGTTAATATATGAAAAAAAGTGATGTAGCCAGTTCATAATTTCTGTAAAAATATCTCAATCTTGCCTATGTGATAAAGAAGATATGACAAATGCTGTAATATTATATAATACGTCTGTTAGGACCGTTAAAAATTAATTAATTTAATTCTATTAAAATCTTGGTGCTTGACCTGTTGCCTCATGCATACACTCAATTTGCAATTTACTTAATTTTAACCTGCGTATATCTTTCCCTTTCTTGCTTATTGCCTATCCTTAAGTACAAAGAAAACAGAGGAAGTCGCATTAATTAAAGTCTTCAAGTGCAGTAAGATTAGTGTGCGCTTCGAACTTTTTACGGAAACACTACCGTCGCTTCACTCCGCTACCGCTTATTAATAATAATACATTAATTATATTAAACATAATAATCCTTTTCGCGAATTTAACTATACACGCCGCGACGCTTGTTACATGTGGTGGAGAGGAATCAACGAACCAGTGAGAACCTGGCAGACTAAAAAAGTAAGTGCCTTCTTTTCTTCCTCACATTTCCACCAGTATCCAAAAATATACATGATCCAAGGTCGTAAAGAATACAAGGTGTTACCTAAATTAACGTTGCCTTAATATAACATAAAAGGCATTTAAACATAGACAGATTTAAAAAGAAGTGACAAACATACTGAGACATGCACAGACGAAAATAAACTGTAAAACTTATTTAATTTTCTTGAATGACTATTACATAATTTAATATTGATATTTTTTTTAAACATAATTATAAATAAAAACAATCAAATGTGTTTAACTTTCGAACAATACATGATTGACGAAAGGGACAAAAATAGCATTCGTCTCTTTCATCAATAAAATTCTTCGATTGGTGGAATTGTATTAAAACCCCATAAAGGCTGTATTTTACGTCACGACGTGATCTGTTTCATAGGTTACTGTGTTATAGGGGTCAAATGTGGAGGTAGGAATGTACGTATGAAATGAAAACCTTTAAATGTCGTAACCAAATACAGCAGACTCATTATCGCTAAGGTTTGGTAGACGTGGACCAGGGTGAAAGAGATTTGTGGAGATTCTCTTTACATAACAGCCAAATTAGTGAAATCCTATAGGAACACATGCTTATTGTAAAGTTGTAATTATTCAGTGCATAGGTCTGTGATATTTTAAATATTAATTAAATGTATTAATTAAAAAGGTGGCGCAACAACAATATTTTTCGATGAAATTGATTTTAGTCCCATTCTAAAAATTATTCGTCTAAATTTGTATTAAGTACGATTTGAGTTAGGTACTAAATTTATTTTTAAATAATTGTTTTTTTTTTAAATAGATTCTGGTAAAGAAATAATAATATATGTTTTTAGTTAGTTATGACATCGTGAAGAAGAAAATTGTATTTTTCGAAACCGGTTGATGTATTTAAACTCAATTCAGTGGTTAATAAAACAAAGATATAAATAAAAAATACGAATTTTAACCACAAAGTTAATATTGCTAATTTTAAAAGTATCATAGATTATTTAGCTCGCTCAACAAACGCAATTAACCGCAACCACGTATCATCGTACGATGGTGTATATTTCAGCTGATATTCAGTCTGCAGCCAAGACAAAAAAAGTTTTGTATTGCCTGACGGCAGGCGGCATCAGCTCGCTCGAATTTTGAGAACGGTGGAGCACGTGTATCAGCCGTGGCCGCGCAGACGTTAATATTGGCTGCGAAGCTTTCGGCAATAAGCAATCAGCGATTTGATCATAAATACCGGCTAAGATTTTCAATCTCATGCTCCTACAAAGTATATTGCAAGCGATACTGAGTGAATGTGAATGATCCAATCAAAAATGAGTATGGCCGTATCCATTGTCGTAAGTCTATTTTTAATTACAGTACTTTCCTCACGAAATACTACAGACCTATTTAGTATGTAACCTCACGGATTGCAAAAAAAGCGCTCCCCTTCCAAAGTCCGGTTCCGGAACGCCATCTTCAACCGTCAGACTCGTCCAGACCTACGACCTGGTAACTTATGCTCAAACGAGACATTCCAATAGCTGTCCGGCCCCATTTCTAGGTCCGTTTGACAAACCGTCCGTTGTTAAACCTATATACTGATGTAATATCACTTCAAATATTCGTCCCTCGATTCTGTCGTGCATTTTCCGCAAATTGCAAAGACTATAGTATCTGATCGTGTTTAAATTCTCGGTGTGCAAAGGACGCCATCCATTAGAACATTCTGGAAGTGCACGCTGTGGATCATTGTAAACCTTTGCATAACATCTTATATTTGCTGAGACTTCCCGCCACTTCGAATTTGTACAGATACAAGAGGCCCGAAGTTGTTCACATTTCAATATTCTGCGATGCGTGTTTATCTTTACTACCATGCGTGGTCGGCAAATTCCACGACCTCGCCATCTTATCGAAGGAGGAGAAGGAGCGCGCTTTTCTGCCGATGTCACCCTGGTACCCCATGATGTCTTCCTCGCTGCCAGGATGATCACCGTCCTTCTGGTTTCTCCCGCTGCATTCCTCACCAGACCTATTGTGCAGGTCGTCTCCGCTACAAACTCCAGGTTTATTTATATAAGGCTTCGAGGTAATTATCTGTTTAATATCCATGTAACTTCAGTGAGTGAAAATTAGCTACAGAAAGCGATAATTCTGGATCCACGTTATTTTCCACGACTCATACAGATTACGTGATAATAACATTTTATTTCCGAAGTTCCTCTTCAAATACAGATTTCACATTAATTTTGGTTAGAAATAAATCTCGTGTGAACTTAAAGATAAGTTCATTTCACTCTGATTCATATTTAAGATCTTTTAATGTTCTCGTAGAAACTTCCTCATTTGAAAATGATGTTTTACCCATCTCTGAAGGATATCTCTGTTCTCCAACTAGCTAGCCTTACTGAGTATTTAGTACATAACCGAGTATTTTCACACCATTTATATATTAAGATCGATTTAAAAAGAATGTACCGATAGTCATGGATGATTATTGATAATGTTAGTTCCATAGTAAAATTAAATTATCATAACCTATTTTTGGATAAATTTTTATTATACTCAAACATAATTGCATAAGTAAAAATAGAAGAGATTAGTGATTTTATATACCTGAGAGCTTTCGTCTCGAGAAATACAGGGTGTGAAGCTAGCATCCGAAGGAGAATTAATACGAGCAAGCGTGCCACTTGATACTAACCAAAATGTAAAAATGGCTATGTTGCTAGAAGAGATAGAGATACCCTCGAGATAGATACCGCTGATAAAGTACACGGATGAAGAACGAGAGGTACATCTCCAACAAAATAGATACACCAAGTCCGAAAACTGTTACAACTGACACCAAACAAGGTCCAGGATGGGGTTTCCAATTAACCGCTAATAAGATATTCCTAACCCTTACAGGTGAACTTTTTCACTATTCAGTCTTGGTCTGCATCCAGTGTTGAACAAACGTCTCTCCTTTCTTGCTTTTCACGGTTCGCTGTCTTTTGCAGTTTTCTTCCAATTTCGTCCGAATATTTGTCTGATGTCATCTCACCATTGCGTCCTAAAACTTCTACGATGTTACCTGATGTTATCTGATGTTGTCACTTTCTTAACCGGTTAAATATATAAAATAACCGGTGTTCGGTTATTTTAAAAATGTGCAAATAACCGGTTATGCAATTTCGGTTTAAGCCGGTTTGGAAGCCCTCAGTAGAGGCAAGCGATTGTTGTAGAAGACCAAAACACCAAGACGTTCAGAAAGATAAATCAAGAAGTCGTTTAGATGTAATTTTGCCCACTTAAACTCGTTTCAGGGTTAATGTACTTTAGGAGTCAAATATCTGTAATTATTGTAACATTATTAGGGTTGTTAATTATAGGGGATAAGTGACTGATAACTTCATTTAAGTCAATAGTAAACCAATTTGTCACGTAGCATTTATAAGTCAATCAAAATGTCATTAGTTATTGGCTATTAAGCAAATAGGAAGTCAATACAGTGTGGTCGTAATTAAGCAGTTAAAAGTATGATAAAATCATGTTATAAAAACACGATTAACGCACGAACCTTGTGTATTGTACTCGATAAGGAATCAAATAAATATAATTGATCCATAGCAAAACCTTTTCTGATAAAAAATATTTACACAGAACAACTTCATTACGGTACACAATACAAGTTCTTTAATTAATTTGTTACTAATCTATGTTTAATTCATGCATACACTCTATTAAAATTTCTATTGACAAATGAAAGTTCGTTGTAAATATATTTTTAATTATTTTAATGTTAAACGTACCATTTATTTTCACTTTGTACTTTTGAATTTTTTTTCGTTATTTTTCACAGCACTGTTAAAAAGTGCAATAGAAAATGGTCGAGACATATATTAAGACGCACAGATAATAATCGATCAACAAAGATTTTTTTTAAATTATAGTCGGGAGACGAGATCAAGAGGACGCCAAACATTTGGAGGATAGTTGTGTGTGATGATGCATGTATCAGAAATGTTGTCACTATAAATGAAATGCACGAGTAAAAGGTACTTACAATAATTTACGTGGTTTATTTATAAAAGTTACAATATACTCGTATTACGCAATTTCGAACACGAGATTACGCGCGACGTTGCGCTGACCCTGATAACTGGAAGAGACGCGGCGACCTTTGCGATGTCTGCAGCAGTTCTCGTTTTGACGGCGCTAGCGTTGACGCGTCGGACGTCATGCGGTGAAACTTTATATTGCGTTCACAAAGATGGCGCGCTAAGTCCACATACACGAAATTAGCAGAGCAGTGTGAGTGACATGGGAAAGATTGGCACAGAAACGAAGAGAGTGGCAGTCACGGGGAGGCCGTCATTCAATCAGTAGTGGACTGACTATGATTGATGATGACGGCTACATGTTTTTTTTTTTATTTCATTATATTTTATTCACGTATTTTGCTCATTATCATTAAAGGCTATTATTTTATTAATTACACTAACTTCACGAGTATGATCTAAATTATTCAAAATAACACATTATTATATAATATATTGACATAGTTCTGTGCTATTTTAAATACAAATTAAATGAATCAACGATTAGAAAGACATAATTCAATTTACCGAAAAAAATATTTTTGTTGCTATGAGATAAATATTAGAATGGTGTTTGGTGTGAGCATATTTAGTGCGCTGCTAGCTATTTTAATGCCATCAGGATTAAGACGATGTAAACATCCTGGTGCAAATCGTGCAATATTTTGCATTTTCGAAAATATCTTCAATAAACACATGATAATTTTCGCAACCTCGATACCTTACCGCCAAAACATCGTAGCTAAAAAAAACGGAAAAACTTTTCAGGAAACGAGAAATCTGCATCATAATTCATATATAACTCGCTATGAAGAAATTTATAAAATTTAGTTGGATGGGAATTATTTTTAATATTTTTTGGTATTCTCATTACGGGTCGATTGATTCGATCTAAAAAAATATTATATTATGTATGATACGTGTGAGGCGTGTAACGCTTATTTATTTAATAGAGTTTAAAAAAAAAACGCCAAATATCTTCACGACATATTTATCAACAAATATTTGTTCGTGTTTTCGTTTGTTACTTGTCCAAATAATACATTATTTTCCTTTTTTATTCCCATAATCTACGAGTATCCCATCAACACTGTTCCGTTGATATATATAATTGGGAGTAAAAAAATATAGCTTTACCGTATTTTTCTGATGCACGCGCGGTGAGTCATTTTTGTAGAAAACCAGTTTTATCAAAATCAGTGGCTACGACGTTTTGACCGGTAGGTCGCGATATAAATATGCGGGTTTTTTAAATACTGCCGATTAGTGACTCCAGCATTTTTCCAAGCAAGCGACAATCTAAGTAAATAACCAATATAAAAATGAGATACGCGTCTCTCCTTCGTACCTTTTCTTCAGTAAGATCGAGGTTTATGGATGAACATTGTGTCTTCAGCAGCGCTCTCTAGCGACTTGGTGGGACAGTGGTTATGTTGTATGTGTGTGTGCGTGCGCCGTGTACACTGTTCAGTAAAGCCTCACCGATGGACGATCAATTCGAAGAGCTTCCGAAAATTAACAATGAATAAACTTTAATGATTCCAACTAATTATGTGAGTTCCGAATTCGTAAGCACACTCTTGGCGCGTCTTTTCGAATCAGCCGCAACCGTTGTTGTTGACACAATTCGGCGTCTAAATTCCCATCCACACATTTCCTCATGCTCGTCTTGTCAGTGTGAATTGTGACCTTGACGTCTGCAAACGTCAACTTGACCGATATTTGTTCGATCTCGACGTCGCGATAGCATTCGCGGTGTGGACATTTCAGCCGTTGCGTGATATTGTGTTTTGATCATGTATTGTTTGTTGTATGTGTGAGGACCAGGGGACCAACATAATTTCCTCGTTATAACCGTTACTAGCCATATCTGTAACGAATAGTTTCATCATATTTTCATGAAGTGTTCTTTATAAGTACACAGAAATAATGATGCTGTTAACTCGCCAATATCGCGGATGCATCGGCTCGGTAACAAGTTGGGTTTCGTTGACATTTTTCGTTGCAGGAGCATACTTGAGGTGAAGAAATATTTGTATGTAAATTATACTTAGTTTTAAATGTCAATTAAACAAATAAATTTTTGTATTATCACTGTTAAAAGACATGCTTTATTATTATTGTATTTAAAGTTACAAGTAAAGTAATAGTTGGAATGCTAATCCTGAAATAAATGTAAGGTTTGGCGAATCCAAAGCAATAAATTAAGCGGCCTCCAATGCAATATTAACGAGTACGTCGCTGAAATAAAAATTTCGGACCGTAATCCGAGGCAATTATGAACATCGTGTAGTCGTTTTATGCTTGTCTATAATTCTAAGAATTGAAGACTACCTTAGCAATTAGGAATATCCGAGAAGCACACTTGTCTCAACAGCTAACGATTCTATTGAACTACTCGTTAAATTAAATTGTTCGTATTTTATCCTTCCGGTATCAAGGTACGTACCACGAACAGCGCACACAACCTCACACCTCCATAATATAATATTACTGTTCTTATTGTGTATTTATTGCTTTTATCATGCTTTTAACGTGTATTTAATGTCGTAATCGTGAATTTATTACGTTACCTGTATTTTTTTCACCATTAATTACTGCTATCTCATATTTATGGTTTTGTTATGTGTAATATTACTGTTTTCAGCATGTACTTATTGCTTTGCCAAATCAGCTTATCACAGAGCAGGCTACGTCTAATAGTGAGGTCAAAATCAATACAAATTATATAAAAGCAACATTTGAATATGTCAAAGAACACACAATCACCTATAAAAGCATTATTATTAAAAAATATCAGAAATAGAAGATATATAGAAATATGGGGGGTTATTGATTTTTCAGGCGTATTCTAGCATAAGGTGTTAAAAACATTTTACAGATAAAGAATATTGCTTTAAAATCATTCTCATTGAGTTGACATATAATATATACTGTTTCAAGGAAAAATTGAATTATCAAATTTGATCCATAGATGGCGATGGTGTAGTGGTACTCGAAGCGAGTCAATGTATTACCTTATATACAACTTTCAAAAATTTGATAAATATGGAGATTGAGGGGTGAGAATTGGTGAACGTTATATATATATATAAAGTGATCACTTAAGCCAGCCGAGGACAAGTCGTAAGCCCTGCAATTACCCCCATATTTCTATATATCTTCCATTAAATATAATAAAAATAGCTTCGCCTCTATGGTATATCAGATATTCATTTACAAATCGTATAACTTATAAAACTGTAAACTTCGAAATAAAAACAAACTTCATACAGACAGAGAAATAAAATGATGTTCCAAATGTTCCTTGTATCTTTTTAACATCGTTTTAATTAGTACGGTATTTTGGTTATTTAAGCTCGACATCTTAACGGTTGATTTTAGCTCATTCAACAACATTTTGATGGCGTCACGCGTCAGTGACTGAATAAAAAACGCAGCACTGAATTAAATTCAAGGAGTACGTGTTGAACTCTAGGCAGGTCCGTGTTGTGTTGTGTTGGCTCTATAAATAGGTATGGCTGCAAGCTCCGAGGGGCCATGTGATATCGATCACCCAACCTAGAGTTTATGGTCAAACGTGTGGATTAACTTAGAGACTAGGAAGGGATCGGGCACAATGTGGAATGCGGGCCCAAGTATTTATATCGTACCAAAATAAAAATATTTAATGTCAAATGATTTTACTCATAGATATGTGCCCATTATTATAAAAGTGGTCTAAGTAAAGAAATTGAAAAAAAATAGTTTATCCATTATTTCGCGTCAGCATTCTGGACAGGGTGAATTTCTGCCGGACTGTGACCGAGTTGTGCGACTGCAACACATAAATGTGACGTCTACTCTTTCCTTTTGGGGGTGTATGATTTCTAGAGCTTCATTCTAGCTGCCTTCTGAATTTAATGTAGTAACGAGTCTCACATCAAATTGTACAGGCATGACTCTGGTACGATGATACCGGAGCCAACCTATGATGGTAATGTTAATAATGGCTGAATAACAAAATATGTAGTTATGACGAATCGAAACGAATCGAACTCTCAAAACGATTCGGGATAGGGTGTAAATAAATAAATATTTAATATTATGCAAATTGTAACAAATATGAACAATTTGAAGCGTTATATTCAGTGTATTGTTAAGACGTTCAATTCCGCTAGTGTTTATTTTTATAATATAGAGTAAGTCATTTCAATGTCATGTCGAAATAAATTATAAAACTAAAAGACTAAATAAATTTTGAAACATTGTGTTGTGTAATATAAAAATATTTTTTAATCAATTCAAACGCAAACCTTTAAATATCTCAAAACGAAAGAAACACGACTTAGACCACTTTCATAATAATAACCACATTTGTATATTCAACACGATTTTATCAGGGTTCACAAACAAATCAGTTTTGAGCTGTTAATTACATTGTGGAAACAATTCCCAAAGGGAATATCATGTGTTAATATCAACATTTATTTACTATAGGAAAAAAACGTCAACGAGTGATAAGCTCAAAATCACGAACCGTGAGTCAATCACTGATATCTTTGAGTCACACTTTACTGTCACTGATTGAATACCTGGGTATTTCGTGAATTTTATTAATATTTGGTTGTGAAACGAGATTCAGCGCATGCTCATTTAAGGCGAAAATATTCACAAAGAAATGACTTTATAATTCGTAATCAGCGCCACCTAGTAGTTTCTGCCAAAACATTTTACAAATTTGACCCGAAACGCTGAGAATTTGACCCGAAAAATAAACTCACATTTTTAAAGCGTTTTCATTCTCTTTGTGATCGTATTAAAATAGATATATATTAATTATTTATGTTAGAATATGTTTTTTACGCAAATGAAGTTTTAGTAATATAAATAAATATTCTCAAAATTATGTTTTAAAATTATTTCGTGTGTTGTGATATCGTGCAGCACGTGCGCAATGAAACTGTGATCACGGTAACAGTTATCAATCACTGATATTATCGAATATCAATCACAATCACATCAGTGAGTCAAGAGCAGCATTTTTTCTCATTACTACTCTCTACCATTTGCTTAAGACTGGCTTGTTGTAGTCGAAGAACGGAGAGGAAGAGTAAAATCCCTCACCCGTTGGTCCAACCAAGTGAAAAAGCAACGGACACTTCTCTGATCAGCGGGATGCCGATACAAGTGGAGAAGCACAGTCGAGAGGGCGGGAGTTCACGAAGTTCATGATCTTCGGTCATGAGGGACAGATGGGGATGATTAATTAACAGTGTTTATATTACTATTGTACTTTCTGTAAAGCATATTTTCTAGAATGGAACAATTGCCTCTTATTAACGACGAATTCGAATATTTCTCCAAAATCAGGCTGTCTGAGAACCCTGACTATGAATAAAGCACCAAACGTCACTAGGCTCCCTCTTTTTATCTTTTAAATCCAACGGGTTTCCAAGTGTGCGTTTCTTCGTTGGGACAGTATAAAATTAAACGATAAATTTTAATTTTATCTTAATGCTTGTGTCTAACCACAAAATTGTTGGTAAAAGCATTAAAAATAAATTAATATGATAATTTATACTCTTTTATTGGTAAATACCTCCATAACCATTAAAAATAATTAATTGCTAATTTTATCAACACAAATGTGTGTTTTTCTGGCTTAGAACATGTTCTCACAATGACAGCAAATAAATAAAATTATAATTCTTTTTAAAATCGATAAATAAAAAATAATCACGTAAGATTATCATAGTTGTTGATTTAAAAATAAAAATCTTTGTGTAATAAATATTCATTAATTTTCGATACCACTGTATATTCGTCAGGACCAACTCGCATTAACCGGTCCATAAAATAAAATATGAAACAAATTAACTGTCGGGCGGGTGCATGGCCGCAGATTGGAGGGGAGATATAAGAACATTGAAATGGCCGCTGCGCGACCACGATCGGTATTTCAGTAAATGCTTTTTTTTATATTTCATCGTAAAACATAGCAATTATTACAACAATAAATAATAGATGCCTACTGAATACATATCTTAATTAAAATATTGTCAGATGACGTGAAATTCACATACGATAGTTTTTCTTGGTTTAATCAAAATTTTATTATTAAATAAGAATATTACATTTATAGAATCAATTGATTCTATCATGGTCGATGTGTTCATGACAGCATCGTGGTCTTCTATTCTGAACTGCTTGCCTCCACTCTGTCTCAGTCTTCATCTGTCCATCTTATTGGAGATCGACCAATCCCCCTCCCCCTCGTACATTCCCCGTGATCGCCAATTTCTCCATCTCTTCCAGCAACAGATTCTCGTACACGTGTAAATTTACAACGTCGTTTTTATTATTAAAAGTGTGGCCTATCTATATAAAAAAAAATAAAAAATTAATGATTAATTATAAAAAAAAATATAGTAATAATGTGTGCTCAAAAACATTCTAAAAGGTTTGCCACCATGTCCGGTTTGGGCGAGGATCAAAATAAAGCAGTAAAGGTGACGAGTGATAGATGCCTGCTATATTTTCACTATTTAGCAAGGGATGCGAGGTTGTACACACATACAACTATTACACTAACGAATAGAACCTACAGGCGACATCTGCATGTACATTTTATCTTATTCTTCTCATCCGTTGAACGGACTTTGTCTATCATCATTTTATCCCCCGCGACACGGAAAAGCTCTAAAAGGAAAAGCTCACCTTCTTCCAGAGCTCCGACTTCCAGCAATCCTTTTCCGCATTATGAGATGCAATTATTTCTCTGGATGTCTCATCACATGTCCGAAATATAAAAATTTTCCGATTTTTATTGTTTTAAATACTTATTCGTAACTCGATCCATCCTGTTTATTTAGAGCATTCTTCTGTAGACCCACATCTCGAATGGTTCAAGTCGCCTCATAATTTCTTCGGTAAACGTCCATGCTTTCATTCCATAAAATAATACCTTCTCGCATCTGATCATTCGCACTCGTAATCTAAGGTTGAAGTCATAACTGTATAACATGTAAACATGTGTATGTGAATAAAGGTTGCACGAGCTGAATGAATTTTTAAACCAGGGATATAAAACTTTCCTCCACTATTACATACAGTGTGAATGGTAATTTCATTTTAAATACAAATTAAACCTATTAATTAAAAAGATACACAATTAATTAGTATTTAAAACATCCCAGACCGTCTATTCTGAATAAATACAAGTTCACAATATGAATGTGTTCTCCTTAATGATAATTTCATTGATAGGCTGGCTATATCGGCGATCCGGTGAGCTTCCCTTAAAACGTGGTGCGCGATTGCGAGATTGAGCGTTTTCCGATTAATAACTATATTGCGCTACAAATGCGAGTAATGTGCCGGCGTACCATGTTGTACTTTTAGGAAAGATATAAAATTGATGGCTCCTTCTATTGAATTATTTAAAAGCATGCTACAATAATCGTCCCGGAACATAACCTGTAGCCGGAACGGTCATTACGCGATTATATCTAAATCATTTTTAAAATATGTCTGTCCAAAAATTTGTTTTAATTAATTTCATTCCGCTAATATTGTTAGAATTTTTAAAATATTATATATGGTAGAATAACGGCCGGGTAGTGGCCGCCTCGCGGCCTTAAGCCAAAGAGCTCATAATATAATAAATATAATTTAAAATGTATCGTCACGAAACATCCAAATTCACGACCTTGATATGACTCAAAATGTTGCATGGTTTTTTTTTTATCGGAAACCATAAAACTTCACATAACCGTGACATTCGCACGGCCGGCCAGGATGTGGAAGGTATTAAAAAGTCGGCCAACAAGCCTGTCGGTGGATGAGGAAGAAACATATCAAATTTCGTACCTACACCCCGGCGAAGAGGAGCGAATTATGGCCCTGAATGGAACAGGATAGGTTAGAATAGATTAGAATCATAACCGGTAATGATTATATTTTTTCGATAGTTTTGTGCATCTTTCTATGTTCTACTTAAATTTGTTTAATTGACATGGAACAATGTAACTTGCGAATGTAATTTCATTAAAGTTGATATTCTTATTAGCAGTGACGCTTAAATAGTTATTTAAACCGTTATTATTTATGTTTATTATAATAATTATACATTGGTGAAAATATAAGAAAGAAAGGAAGGCACTTACTTTTCGTAAACTTTTTTTTATTCATCTCCACCACATGTACAAGCGTTGCGGCGTGTAAACTAACACTCGCGAAAAGGATTATTATGTATAAGCGGGATTAATATAAGGTTAATTAATAAGCGTCAGTGGAAGACTTTTAATCACTGCGACACCTTCTTTCTTCTTTGTGCTTACGGATAGGCGATGAAAGAAAGGGAAGGAGATACGCAGGTTAAAATTTGGTAAACGGCGAATTGAACGTGTGCATGAGGCAACAAGTCAAACACCAAAAAACTTAATAGAACTTAATTAATTTTAAACGGCACTAACATACGTAATTCTTCGAGCCATGACTGGTACATTAGAAATTAAACCTCCAACAGTAAAATCTTAGTTAACAATCATAGTCACAATCACAGTTATAGTTGTAAAAAGGTGCGTTTTCAATACTTTCTTTACCTGATGCACTGTTCCTCGTGATGAAGAGCAAAGAGTTCCAGGCTTTTTGGTCTGTAATCGCAAATGACCATAATTTAAATTCAACTTATTCAGGGAAATGGAGCTAATATAGTTCACGCAAAAGAGATGTTACGTGAGAGAATTTAGAAGTTCCATATACATACGTGCTACCGCATTCACAATAGATTGTCATATATGTGCAATGCTGAAAAATGCGGAAAATATCGGCGCAATTTACAAAAAATGGATGCAAATCAACATGAGCACGAACATCATACAAGAGGAAAAGATAAACTGAGACTGCCATTCTGGAAGAAGGCTAAATCTCAGAAATCGATGATGTACAGTGCGATGAAGATTTTTAATGAAATACCAGAAGACAAAAGAAAAGTGGAGAAACTACATGGATTCAAAGTAAGACTAAACAAGATACTCCAGTACACAGCAGTCCAGTTACCTCAATTAAATTTTAATTCAATACATAAACTTTAATGGCCTTTATTTTTCATTTTATTACACAGATTTTATTCCCTATCCCATTTTCCTTTTCCTTTCTCCTCACCCTCCCATTCCCCTGGAATATTTTCTTTTTTGTAACTTTTTTCACTCTGTTTATATTTTTATTCTCAATTTTTTCTCTCACATTTTTCTGCATTACAGTACTTTTTAAATTTTAAATTGTACTCACTGTACAAAGTATATTGCATATTTTGAGAAAAGATGTAACTGGTTTAATTATTGTTTAGCTTTTAATATGATTTTTGTATTTACTGATAAACTGTATGTTTTCCGAATAAAATAAAAATAAAAATAAAATTATTAAGGAAAACACATTCTTATTGCGAAGTTGTAATTATTCAGAACAGACGGTCTGTGATATTTTAAATACTAAATTAATGTATTAATTATAAATATATACATATAAAATCAATTTTGTCGAAAAATATTGTTTTAGCGTCACCGGGATACGAACCTGTAAATGATGGAAATGATATCAAATAATGGAACGACAGGTGTATTAATTTGAAAAAATGTAACATATAGGTTCGAAAATTTGTCAAGAAAAATACTGGCGTTATAGCACAAAGGAAGTGCACTTCCCCGGATTGGAAATGAAGATCCAGGTTCGTATCCCGGTGACGCTAAAACAATATTTTTCGACAAAATTGATTTTATATGTATATATTTATAATTAATACATTAATTTAGTATATAAAAATAAAATATGTGAAAAATAAGTTCTAGTAAAAAGAAACGATTTTGTTTTAGTTTATATTAGAGCATATATAAATACTTTTATATTCACTATATTAAGAATAAAAAATAATAATATATCTAGCTGAAACATTGGCAGGCCAGCATAAATAGTACTACAGTAGTCCATACACGTGACACCATCAAATGCATTTATGAGTCTTAACCCCTCTAAGCGAGTATTTTACCAAACATGCACTTAAATTGGAATTTTTTGTTGAAGTAAACAGATTTTTCCGTATCTTCTGATAAGATATTAAAATGCTTAAATAATAATAGTTTTGCCTGGGGTGTCGTTATTGCCATAGCAACCACGACTGCTCTGCCGAGACAGTAACCAAGGAGAAAAAAGAATGAATGGATGATGATAATTGTGAAAATTGTGTATGTGTGTGTCAGATGAGTGGTGGGGGTTATGGGATATAAGAGGTCGTCACTGGGGAAACGGGTCTCTTTTCCCGTTGTTCCTTCGCATTAGCAATAAGCAATATCTGAGTACATTATTGTAGATTACTGTAAATATATTATTGTAATAAACGAGTGTTGTTACACGTCTCAATTGAGTTTCATTACAAGCAACTTGAGTGGACCATAAGAGGAAATAACCCGAGGGAATCTATGATAGTACTTCCAAGAACACCGCACTGGTGCAGTCAAATTGGAAAGTCACAACAACAATGGACACATGTTATCGACGTGATAATATTATTATTCAACGTTAACTTTATAAATCTGTCTGAATGGGTATACTCTGAATGCAAAATAGACTGCATTGGTGCAAGGCCGTTTTCGGGTTCTGCAAAGCGCGATAAGAATAAATTTTCTGTCGCAAATAATCATTATTTTCACTTCTTAAATACTTGCAAAATTACATTGTGGCCTCATTTTATATCAATAATTATACAAAACACTTTGTTTAAACCACTTTTTATTAATTATTCTACATGTTTCGATACCTATGGTATCATATTCATATGGAAACAATGTATACTGAAATTAAAAATACAAGCATAGATAAAAATAAAACTATAAAATGGTGAATATATAAGAACTAATATGAAAACAAATTTAAAAGTTGACTATTTTTAAAAGTGTTAATAGTAAGCTAAATATTATAAATAACCAAATAATCACCTTTTAAATTTGTTTTCATATGAGTTCTAACTATAGTTTTGTTTTTATCTATGCTTGCATTTTTTTATTTTAGTATACATTCGGTATCGAAACATATAGAATAATTAATAAATAGTGGTTTAATATAATTATTAATAATCATTATTTTACTTTTAAAATTAGCAATATTAACTTGGTGGTTAAGATTCATATTTTTTATTTATTATCTTAGTTTAACAGCCAACTAAATTTAACTACGAGTCCTATTCTAAAATTTTTTCCTAAAAATTATTCGACTAAATTTGTATTAAGCAGCAATTTGAGTTAGGTACTAAATTTACTTTTTAAATAATTGTTGTTTTTTTAAAAAATTTAAAAATAGATTCTGAATAGAAAAACAATGCTATATTTTTAGTTAGTTTTGACATATCCTGAAGAAGGAAAAGGTGTTTTCCGAAACCGGTAGATGTTTTTTAAACTCAATTGTGGTTATTAAACTAAGATAATAAATAAAAAATAATCATTATTTTATTCACAAAGACTTCTTCATCATTTTTGTGGCAAGGTTTCGTCTTCTTGGATACCACAACAGCTGCTGTACCTCCAGCTATTTTCTTCCTAGATACCCTACTCTGCCCGGCTGGACCTAAAATAAGTATCACAATATGTACTCGCATGTAATGCAAGACAGAATATGACAAGTTTATTCTGCGGGTCTTGAAGTAAAATTATTTACGATAAATTTTGTCACATTTTTATACAATCACTTTTTCACCTTACCGAGATCGACAAAAATAATTTTGAAATCAAAAAAAATTTAGATTCGCTAAATATTCCGCAGTACTCTACCATCGTACCTCAATGTCATTCCCACATTTGAATGTGGTGTCAAATTGTCATATATATTTATAATGCTGTTTTTTTTTTGTGATAGAACTCAATAACATTTTCTATACAGGGACGATATGTATGGTAATTTTTTTATTATACTTGTCAAAAATCTGAACGCAAAAAAATAAACATTTAGAACCATAAAATTATTCAATATGAGAGTGAGTCTTCATTTAATATGATCAAAAACACTCGCGACATAAACGGTGGAAAGTTGAACAAAAATAAAATGGAATTTATTAATTAAAAAGTAATCATTTAACCCAGCCCTATTCCCGGTAGCTAGGTTTGTGGGAAACGAGAACCAGATTTTTTCATGCTGTTTCTTTGATGTCTGGAGTCCCCCTTCCTGTAGACATGTGCTAAATATAATGACTGGGAAGTGCAGGGCGGATAGATGCCCGCGACAGCTTGACAGTTTTAATCACTAACTCATCCCCCTCCTATCCCGATAGATATATTGTGTCCACATTACTTTATTGACATTCGCATCTAGGGTTGCGATTATTTAGAATACACGCATCGAGCCAACTTTCACAACATTTGTAGGTACTTAAAAATGTATATTATTACATATCATCACTTTGACCTGATATATCTTCTCTCGCATGTACATACATTGTTAAGTCTTCTTTCCTCCTTCATGACAGTATTGACATATAGTAGCCTCAATTAGATGAGACTCGGCTCGTAATGCACCTCCACAAAATACATTTTAAATAAAGGTAATTACTTTATTTGTCGTAGTCTATTTTAAAGCAATTACCAGTACAGTTTATATAAGTTGTATACTGTTAAGATACAATCAGAAATTATAAAAAAAGATGTTTGTCTATAAAATAGTTAGAGACAAAATGACTGGATAGTTTTAGGTTAGCACAAATGACAAATTAGTTTCATTTTGCTTTTCTACCCATCAACACATCAAGCAACCATTTTGTTCTTTTTAGTTTAAAATTGTTAATCACTTTAGACACTTTAAGGTCTAGTGGCAATTTATTAAATACACGCGGTGCACAAAACAAGAAAGTTCGTTGACCAAATTTGGTACCCATTTTTGGCACTAAAATGTATCCTAAGGTTTTGCTCCTAGTTTCCTTTGAATCGGAAAGCGGATGTGAAGTAAAATTTTTTTTCAATAGTTTTAGCATTGGTCTTCACAGTTATATCTAAATGGCCTCTTGTTTATTACTCTGATGACCCATTTTTTAATCTTAAATAGAGAAACCAATGAATTTCAGGTCTTCTTCAGCTCAGAGTTGTGCCCTGGATAATTTCATATTCTAGGCTGTGAAGAATCGGAAAAATCTTTTGTTAAATGCTGTAGATAAGTTTTGTTGTGGTTGAATTTGTTGCAGAATTGAGGCATCATGCTGCCCACGGGATGCGTAACATCCTTCTCCAGCAATACACTTCGAAGGTGTTTATTTTACGCTTATGGTTCTTGTTCAGAGACTCGTCATCATGAACAATACCCGAGTATTGAGTAGTAAAATCTTAAAATACACGAGTAGTTTCCAATGTACCAAAATAGCTATAAGTAATTCTAATTCATGCACACATGTGTAATAAATTGTGTTACCTAATATTAATTATCAAATCCAGTATACACCACAATACATAACACAAAAATTTTTACACACCTCTTTTAGTCTCAACGATTCACACGAAACTGTCTTTACTTTGAAAACGCAAAATATACAGATCTTTTGGTCCACTGACGGATTAGTATAAATACAAACATAATATAATTTTCTGGTTTTACAACAGTTTACCCCGCAGCAGCACCGTTGTACCAAAATATTTTTTTTATATTGTTAAGACAAGTCAGGAGGACATGAAGACAGAAAATAAATTGTTCCGTTGTATCCCATTACTCAATAAGTACAACTCAGAGCTGTACAAGATCTTCATACTGACCAAAATTGAGGAGACTGATGTGGGCTATTCTTGTTGTGAGAAGTGAAAACTAGAACTTGACCATGAGATGAGGCACGGCATACAAAGAAAAAAGATGCAGATAGATTGTGGATGTGCTTGGAGTCTAGGGCTTAAAGACACTTGCCTAGTGATCTAGTGGTCGGGGATTCGAGCCTCGTTCAAGTTGGTCCTATTTTCGTAGCACAAGCGTTTAGCTTAGTTTAAAATTAGTAAGAATATTTTTCAAAATACTCGATTATCGAGTACTCGAATTGGAGATTACTACTGTTACCTTAAGGTTTTCAAAAATGACTACTATTTCATGCAATTATGGAATCTTCTGTCGTTGCTCTCAAAATTTCATTCCTCACAAGTTCTACATAATTAATTATAAAAATTAATAAAAATGAATTGATAATTCTGGCGTCTACTATCAGATTACTCAAAGGTATTTGAGATTCTGTAAAAATAAAGTAGATGGCTCTTTCAAATAATGGAACGATTAAATGTATTAATATCAAAAAGGTAACATATAGGTTCGAAAATTTGTCGCTAAAAATATTGTCACTGTAGCATAGTTGGATAATGCACCTTCCCCGATTTGGAAAGAGATCCAGGTTCGAATCCCGGTAGCGCGACAACAATATTTTTTGATAAAATTGATTTTATATGTATATCTTTCTAATTAAGATATTTAATAATATAATTACAAACCGATCATCATATTGCTGGCAGACTACCAATTATATATATATACGCTTATAAATTGCCGTCTGATCTTGATATATATATATCACACTTTTTTAGTATAAAAAAGTTGAGTCTTCACGTCTTTATACAGCATTTCTCATTCGTACGACCGACACGCATTGTCCACATGAATACATCTTTACATCTTCTCGTACACGCTCCTTGATTGTTGAGGGTTTTAACGTGATCATCTTGCAATAACTGGTTTATCTGGTCTAGCCAGGACTTTCGTGGACGTCATTTTTTTCTGATTACATTACCTCTCGCGTATATCTTAATCAAGGAGCAAGAGAAAGAGATGTATGGACCAAATCAAGAAGTTAACAGAGATATATTGTGCAGATAGATCAAGGGACCGCGACACTGAGCACACGATGGAGAAGATATTTATTCGTTCCATTCATCAGTTACGGTACCAGAGTCCCTCTGTTTAGCTAATTTTGACTCAATTATTTTTGTAGTTACCACTATTGTCTGTGGTCATCTTTTTAAACATATAATAAATTCTCAGTTACCATCCCTAACGAACTTGATGAGGTCTGTCGCCTTCACTGTCATCAACGCCACCGATGACCCTGAACGCATCTTATTTACACCGACGCGTAAAATAAATACGCATCGAGTACCGATGTCGGGTGCCAATAATATGCGTCCGCAGCTGTCTAGGAAGCCGGCTCACGGGTCTCATTCTTTTCGCAGCCGCCTTTTAAATAACACCTCCAGGAAACGCCGTTGTAACTAGTCGCGTATAGACATTTCACTGTACAGCCTAACCATTTCTATAAACTGTGCTCAACAATAAATCTAGTGACAAAACGAACGTGAGACGAAACTATGTATATTATATTATATGGGAAAGTATGAGTACTAGTAATAACAGGGCTTACGACCTGTCTTCGAGTGGCTTAAATGATCACTTTACACAATGTAACGTTCACCATTCCACCCAATTAACCTCCATATTTATAAGTAGGCATATCATATATATAAGAAGTTTCATATTTTATTAACCTACTCTGGTCACACACAAATATACAATACACTCCGCAATCATCGACCCACATACATCGACAATACACCCACACAATCATAACCTTGTAATATTATATATTATAGTTGACCTCTATTTGTGTGTGATGTGAATATCTCTATAAATATACTAAATATGCCAAAATTAAACACAATTTTTGCACAAAGATTTCATTTGTTTCTGGCACCAAAGATATACAACAGTCTAAATTTAGACGTGAAAAATTTCAACCATACTCTTACATATTTTTCAAAAAAAGTGTTGCTCTGGCTCCACGAAACGGAGAGAAATAACGCCCAAGAACTTTTAAAAGTCCAAACTTGAGATTAAAAGTTCTACAACAGTACCGATATATTGAATATTGAATATTGCATTTTCTACTTTTCTCTGTATTTGTGTTAGTATATTATTTAACTGAACTTTTTTCCATCTTTTTACATTGAACATTACAATTTTACAAAAGTTCCTTTCATATTCATACTTCATATTTGTATATTATTTAGTTATTTTACTTACTTCACATTTGTATATTATTTACTCTTACTTTACTCACTCTTTTTTATTTTTGATACATTGAACATTGCATTCCCTTTAAGTTTTACGTTGTATTTATATGTTATCTAATAGCATCTTGTTTTACTCTATACATACATATATATATATTTTTTTTGTACATTGAACATTACTACTATACCGTAAAAATATTGTCTGCTATAATACAGTAAAATACTAGTGTAGCAGGCAAGGTACCCAAATATATATCTTACTTTGCCGCAATGTTATCTGATTATAACAATACAACACTGTACTATATTTTAGATATTCCTTCGTAATATATTTATGTATTGTACAAAATAAATAACAATATATAAGTATTTACCATAAGCAACAGTAAGAAATATTTTCTCGAAGAACCTGACGTGAATTTGTCAATACGTGTATGTGTACGTGCGAAGAGATGCCTACGGCGCAGGGCGCAAGGTGCCGGATGGCGTTCGACGTTTTTTACGCGTCTTTATGCTGTCGTTCGTGAATACTTGTTTTATCTAATTTAATTCATATATTAAATATAATACATAATATTAAAATATTCATACTTATCCGACTTAAAAATCGCTAATGTCTACATGCACACTGAGTTTACAGCATCGAAAAGAGTTTTTTTAATTTTAGCACCATAAGGGAAAGGTTAATAGTAAAGTTAGAGACAAGCTTCACGGCTTTGTCGGTCGGAACTGTATTGAAGCACACGCTAACAACTAGCTCCACACGGTGACACTGTTTACCGAGCTGTTTTTCTAATCAGCTAAGAACTGTGTGATGATAATTTCAATGGCCGTATTGTGTAAATGCTAATCGAATAAGTAACAACGAGCGTGATGAAAACGCACACGGAATACCGCATAAGCGGAGATATTTAGGCACACGAGTGACGCATGTCACACATAATCTCATTATGTTCACAGGTACATTTTCATACCAGATGAATTATACACGCCGCATCATAAATATTTTATATCAACAACGTTTATCAATATTCAAGCGAAGTGTGCTTGCTCAATAGCTGAACTCTTTTGTCAGTAAAAAATGTAGCCATGTACGTATTCAAAATACGAGCGATTTTGGTCACACGTCATGCGTGGTATGTGTGTCCTGTAGTGTGCCGTAAATTTTACCTTTTAAAGCATGAAAGCACGACATCAAACCTTCTAACAACCGTCACCCATCACAGCGATCTCTCAGATATGTGTGTTTCTAGCTAGACGCAATTACTCAATTATCACAAAAGTGATTTAGCAGCCATCGTTAAACAAATATCAGATATTTCATAGAGATAAAGCTAATATGGTCCATAGATGGCGATGGTATAGTGGTACTCGAAGCGAGTCCACATACTAACACATATACAACTTTCAAAAATTTGATAAATGTGGAGATTGAGGGGTGAGAATCGATGAACGTGATCACTTGAACCAGCCGAAGACAGGTCGTAAGGCATATATTTCCCATTAAATATAGTAAAAATTAACTTTGTCTCTATGTAATAACAGTGCCTTTGTAGGTAAAAATGTGTTCTTGGACATATTCAAATATTGCTAAAATAATCTTTACATTATGAAAAATATTTAAAGACAAATCTAAAGTAGAGGTACGACACCGAGCAACAAAAGAACTTGTCTTTTTAAAGTAATTCCTAAAATTTTAAAACTGACCTATTTTATAATTAATTAGTGTTGACGCAAGTCGAATACTCATTCCCTGTGCCTTTTGTTCATCCAATAATCTGTACCTGTCCCGCTCTGGCCAAGGGATCACTTGCGATTTCGCAGACGGGGGGACAGATTGCGCTTAAACAACGAATTATCAAGATCTTGTGCTTTTTTTCGGCCGTCCTACATTCGAGTCGTGACCGCGAAGAGGAAGTGTTCAATAGTTCCGGAAGTGCGGTGAAGTTTTCGGTTCTGCACAACAAACGTGCTAGTTAACCGGAGGTAAAGACGACGCTCAACCCAGGACTTTAAAGCAAGATAAGCCAGATCCATTCTTCCATCTGCCTTTATTTCCTCTCTTAAATTCAATTTGGGTTGTGTCAACTGATTAATATTATTCTCGATACAGTCCACGGGATGTTATCCCAACAGTTAACAACGTCGGTAACAGTATAACTTAAGTTTGTGCCTACTGCACGCCACTGATTAGAATAGTTTAACACCATGATCGATCAACAAACTGGTTAATCTATGATAATACATAATTAAGCACTTATTTTTAATATTTTATACTCTACCGCCGAATTGCCGTTACTGAATGAAGTGGAAGCACTATGTTTATAGGGAGTATCATGTATAATTCTATTATTATTATTATTATTATGTCGATGCTTGGAGTTTGTTTGCGGGTCTAGTGTGCCAATTGTGTAAAAAAATTGAAAAACACCCGCCTAGATACCATTTCTATCTTGAATGAAATATATTTTGTATCGCCCTGGTAAAGGACTATCACTCAGTATCGAATCATTGATTTAATGGCTTTCTTATGTTTAGTGACCATCCGATTAGACGGAGTCCAGAAATGCGGTGCTGGATAAGCACGTGACCATATCAGCCCCCAGTATTAATGTATCAACCCTCGAGGAACTTAAAGTAAAGCAATTTTTGTCTTCAATTGCATAAATATTATACTTTGGACATACTCATATGATTACTTGAAAAATTCCGTAATTCAAGTAGAGAAGAATGCGACTGTTTTGATAAGAACAAGACACAAAAGAACCCAGATCAAGCCGGTTTCAGATCCTTCCAACTCATCTTTTCTCATACGGCATCGTAAGAGATTAAATAGATCTCTTTCCAAACCTGGGAAGGTGCATTATCCAACTATGCTACAACGACAGTACTAATCCCGGTAGCACAACAACAATAATTTTCGACAAAATTGATTTGATATGTATATCTTTCTAATTAATACATTTAATTAGTATTTAAAATATCACAGACCTACGTTCTGAATAATTACAACTTCACAATAAGAATGTGTTCTCCTTAATAAGAAACATAACTCAAAATATTAAAATCAGAAATTTTGTCGACTCTCCCCTACATTCTTGTTGTTCGTTTTGATCCTTCGAGCCGGATTTACATTACGAGAGAGAGAGAGAGAGAGAGAGAGAGAATATTATTCGTGTTCCTGCGTACCGTGCACTTCCTTTCCCCTAGCTATTTGGGTGTGAGATGAAACAAGTGTTACGATGAAAGGGAAGAAAGTGGCGAACGAGATGGCGAGGAAGGGAGGGGACGGGAATGAATTGACGATGTGACAGATGCGGCACACAAAAATACCGGGGATGCTAGCCGTTCGGCTAAGTGAGGGGAGAGCGGGCCTCGGTGCTTTGCTTAATGTTTCATGGGATAATTTTACCAGTTATATTAGAAAAAGCAGGTGCGTCGGAAATTTATATTTTTGAAATTAAACATTTTAAGGGAACCAGGTAAATCGTGAAAAATCGACAAATTAAACAGGGAGATTGTCGCGGAATTTCACCAATCGCGGAACACACTGCACTCACAACATAATGCTACATAACACTACAAATTTATCGCACATTCGTCCGACGGATATTTTAACGCCAATACTCTGTTTGCGGTCTGATTCGGATAAAACAAACTGCATTCAACTGGTCCGACTAAACTCTGCGAAATACGAAAAATAGCAGCGAAGAGAATTATTAACTTTATCCCTTGAGTAAAATTAGTAAAAATAAAATTAGTTATTGAAATAAATCACTTTATAAATGAGTCGCACAGCGGCAGATTGGCCAAAGTCAAAAATTTCATATTTTAAGTTACGTACACTAATATGCTCAAAATAAATTGTAATAATGATGTTAGTAATATTTTTTTCAATAAGTAAAAATATGAAATTTTATCGTCTTTTTAGTCACCTACTAAAATCTCACCTTATTTATTTAAAAAATCAAAGCCGACACCGACTATCAGAGGATCGATCGATTTGTGTCTTGGCTTCTTCTTCACTGTGTGCTTAATGCTGAGCGTCATGATCCTCTGATATGTCTGAAACCCGCCCAGGAATGAAGACCTAATTAATAATGGAACGAATCTTGTTTTATATAAAGGATTTATGCGGGTATAGGTGACACGTTGGAGCTCCTTAGGTAGATCGTTAGGCCGGCCTGCGTGGGTGGGTATCTCCACCTACGCGCCTACCTCTCACTCTCCACACCTCGTATTTTGCAACTGCGTTGGTCTGTCAATATAAGTGCGACTCAATCCATTTTGTATCTCGTCCACTGTCCCTCTTTTAGGAGTGTTTTTGATGAATGGATCCCTGAGTGTCTGCCTTGAACTACTGTACCTTAATTTTCCATTTATATGTAAAACTGTGTTTTTTTGGATTTGTGTTATATGTTTTTTTTTATGAATAAAGTCAGCACTTAAGGGACAAGGGAGGACCTAAATTTTAAATTTTGCAAAAATTGCTAATATAAATATTGAATTTCTTCTCTTTTTTCGTTTTACTACTTTACTCAGTTATGTATGTACTCAATATAAATGGCTATTCACTGAATTGAAAATTCCTTTCGGTTGATCCGTTTTGAATGGAGTCGTTACCTATGCTGTTTTTTAACAGAATAATATTAGAAAGGGTTACAACTGCGTGTAAATGATTGAAGTGTCTACATCCTCCTTTACTAATTGGCGAATTTTACTATCTTACTATTTTTAACGTGTTGATTTTATGATGGTTCTTTAAATTTGTTACATGGATTGGTTTTTGATTAGGGAAAAACAAAAAGCAATTGACAGAACTATTTCCTACGTTAACCTTTAATAAAAATAGTTATTTCCTTTAGTGAAGGATTTTCAAACAATAAATAAATCATGTTCAGTTATACAAAGTGTTCTTAAAAACATATATTTTTATATTTTATTTACATCCAGAAAGTAAAATTTAAAAACACTATAATATATGGTAATTATAACTAAATATATGGAGGGTCGTATAAACGACGGATATATTTTATCCAAAGACGTTGGTTAAACGAAAGTACTTACACAGTAATACCCCGAAGTTACGCGATAGGTGGGACCGACGAAAATCGCTTAACTAGAATTCGCGCAAATCGGGATACATTTTGTTTTGTTTAATTGGGACCAAAGAATAACAAAAACACTAGTTTAGAAAAAAAAAAATTTAATAAAATTCATATTAATACAAAATAATAAAAAAATAAACTTTTTAAGTAAAAAAATCATTTCGATGTCGATAGCTTCATAAAATCTAACAAATTCGTCTGACGACACAATGCTTTTTTTTTTCCACGCAAAATTTCTTCGTAGTAAGCTAATAAATTTTTTATTTCTTGCTTTATAGCCATAATGCATTCTTCGTTGGAGTCTATGTTTTCTAAAATTTTTAAGCCATTTTCAATTGAGCTGAGACCTTCCGTCAAGCTTGCAACTGTCATGTGCTTTTCTGGTGGAATCGGATTTGAAGTGTCTTCATTGTCGTTTTGCTTACGCATCTCTACGAGCTCATCGATAGTTAGCTCCTGACTAAGTGAATCCAACAGCTCATCAGTTTCTAGCGATCACAGTAAGAGAAACACTGACTATAGCGGCAGTGTCGCCAAACGAATCGCGTAACTCTGAGTTCGCTTAAGTACGGGTAGCGCAAGTCGCGGTATTACATAATCTAAATATATACCTACTGCACGCCACTGTTCGTTAGATTGATCATTGTTGATTTTACCATTATGCGTCTTGACTGTATCGACTAAAATGTACACCACCCAACATTACACGAGCAATGGACACACATTCCTTCACCGATTAAAATCTCGTGTCAAACATCAAAATACACAAATCAATTGATTCTTCAGCTGCGCATAAAATGTTTCAAACCATCAACAAATTGATCATCACCATATCCATGAATAACACAATATCTCCTTCATTGTTGGCGTTATTGGTAAACACATCTAATGTAATGTCTTTTATTTAAGTGGTCGAGCGGTTAAAAGCTCGCCTGCGGCAACAAAGACTGGGGGTTAGAATCCCACTAATGGCCGACCATGTTTCTGTTCATCTAATTGAAAACGATTTATTATTATTTCATAGGCTTTATGAATAAGAGCAGATTGAAATATTATATACGATATCAATACTCAACGTTAATAATACATTGCAATTTATTTCGGCCTACGCGAAGCAAACCTTTTTATTGCATGAAGAAAAAATATTTTTGATTTTTTTTAAAATTAAATCTTTAAATTAGTCCTATTTTCAGTTTAATGGGTTAATTTGAAAATATTAAGAATATTTATGAGACACGTATTTCGAGTACGTATATCTATTTTTATTTAAAAAATTCGTCCTGGTCAATAGAAAATTGAGTCATAAAATCATAAACAGTTAATAATTTAGTGATGATGTGGAGGCCGGTGTATTATTTTGTTCTTCCGAGATGCAAAATATTTTCATGTTAAATTTATTTTATTTTTTTTCATGACAACAGATTTTTCATATTAATCCTTTATCACTTGCAACTCGGTGTAATCATTATGAAATAATTTTTAAAAAATCAGCAATTCCGGCAAACGAGGATAGATTCCGGGTTTTCTCCTCCACAGCGCCGTCTGGGAAGTCTGTCGCACTTGTTCAGCTCCAGAAACAATGTCATTACTCGTCCCCCTAATCCTACGGGAATATTATGTGAACATCCATCCTAATGTGAATGTAACACTCAGAGCGGAAGACGCTGTTTGTGAGACAAATAAAAAGAAACGACGCCGAATGAGTTATGATCACGACCGCAACTTAAAAGTATTTGTGTTGTGTTTATTTTGGTGTCTACGCTGCTTTATGCGTGTGAGTGTGTTATAAAATATTAAAGAACAACGGCCGACGTCTTTAGCGTTAATTTTTAACCGACGTATCTGGGGGGCCGAGGTGAAAAAATGTAATTGAATTTACGCGGTATGCGATTGATTCAATATTAGAAATTCTTCGTAAGGGATGTTTGATTGTACTGTGTGTATTGATTTATTGTTTGGGCGTCGAAAGCACCCTTTTCACTCGTATATACGCGAGTTTTTCGAATCACACTCACACAGAAAACTGAGAATCAGTCCTCGTGCTGTTTATAAGTGATAATCCTGATGCAGAATCAAAGTTCACAACATTTAGGGTGGAGAAACAGAAACTAACTCAACATTGTTCATATTTGACGATCGCCACACACCACAGTGACCCAGAAGAGCCACGTCATCAATGTCATATGTAGAATTAAAAGTTAAATATGAATTAAATATATTAATTAGAAAGATATTGTTGTTGCGCCATCGGGGTTCGAACCTGGTACAGCGACAATATTTTTAGCGACAAATTTTCGAACCTATATGTTACCGTTTTGATATTAATACATTTAATCTTTCCATTATTTGAAAGTGCCATTTTATATGTATATCTTTCTAATTAATATGTTTAATTCATATTTAAAAAATTACAGAGCTATGTTCTGAATAATTACAACTTCACAATAAGAATGTGTTCTTCTAAGAATTAATAGTTGCCCAAAGAACGTATATGTGGTTTAATCTGCAAGCTCAAGTCGCGATGAATAGAAATATCTGTCAAAGAGATGTTGGGTTAAATCGTTAGATTTATAATTCCCTTGCAAGGCGAAACGCATCTCAAGTAAATTAAACGAGTAGAATCAAAAAACAAGTGTTTTATTTTCACATATAATAGAGGTGAATGATGGTCCTGAAGTGGAGACCTCCCACTGGTAGAAGAAGTATGTACGTCTTCAAGATCGATAGAATGACGACATCAGAAATATCGAATGGATGAGGCATGTATGTAATGTAGCAGTCAAAAGAAACCAAGATCGAACTTGTTTCGTCTCTGGTGCATTCAATATTCCTATATAGTGTGAAAGGGAGAGAGACAGATATGGTGCAGGATATCGACACCTTAGAATAACAAGGTTCCAACTAACATTTTGGAGTAATTAGAGTTATTGCGTGAAAGGGGTTCCAAATGCATTATTCTTTATTTCTTCCATACACACTAACTCTATTTAACGGATATTAAAGAAAATAGCAAGAACTCAATGTTCTAACGGTATCAGCTATTTATTTAAATTTTTTATTTTAATTTTTTCATTTTAATATTAGAAATTATAATACATTTTTACAATAATCAGTAGGATATATATATATTTCTTATTACATTTATTTCTTCTCTGTGAGAGTAAGACTCGTGTATAGAGGAGTTTATACGAGATAATGGATCACTATTGTTAATTTACAGTGTTTTTATTAATTTTAAATTTTTTAAATTTGCAAGCGTTGTAAATGGCAAACCAAACTGAGCATAAATCGCAAATAGCAAATTGGCTGTCGTTGGAAAAAGTGATGCCAATTCGAAAAATGAACCTCTTAAAAAAACACCCGTTATTAATCGATTGACCGATACAAATAAGTAGCGATTCAATTCATATTGAATAATATACCTACATTCGAGGCTTTTTGATCAGGTTTAATACACAACCGATCCAATAACGTGTTTCTTCGATCGCCATGGAGACGAATGCCTCGGTAACATAAACTACATGAACCTGGATTCGTTCCCATCTACTTCCCCATACCACTCACCGCGACAGATAGATTGAGTCTCATCGTAGATAGCGATTTCTGGGAAGGAAGAAACATTATTTTTTATTTATTCCCGAGACGCAAACGACATCAGACAACCCGGAGACTGGATCCATTACACGTGATATTCACACACGCACAGCTACCGACTACTGGGCTAATATTATTGCCAAAGTGGTACACGTGACTCATTAACATATTTTTAAAAATATCTGATACATTTCATTTGTGTGAATTAATAAATTAGAAGCGAATGAAGAGAGTTTACAGTACAGTCGATAGAATAAAGAATCTATCGCTGAAATGGAAATTATGAACAAGGAGAGATCTGAGAGAAAGACCTGATAAACCCAAAGAGCTTGTTAAAAATTTCTATAATAGAAAACATATAAGAAAATGTATGAAAGTGTACGAGGCAAGAGTAGTATGCCAGGACAAAAGAGTGCGGTGTTCTATCCTATTAAATTGAAAAAGATACAAAGTTTTATATACCTGGGTTGTAATATTAGAGTAATATAATAATAATAGAGTAATATAATACAGTAATAGAGTAGCTTGTTGGTGTAGTGGTCAAGACGTTGGCCTAGTGATCTATTGATTGAGGGTTCGCGCCTCTTTCCAGGACACCAGCAAGTTAGTCCCATTTTCATAGCACAACCATTTAGCTTAGTTTGAAAATAGTAAGAATATTGATGTGACATGTATTCCGTGTACGCATCTCTATTTATCCGCATAAAAAATATGTTCTGTAGTCATGATCTCAACCTTAGATTACGAATGAGAATGGTCAGATGCAATGTGTTCTCGATTTTATTTTATGGAATGGAAGCACGGACACTTACCGAAGAAACGATGAGGCGACTTGAAGCATTTGAGATGTGGATCAACAGATGAAAGCTTAAAATAAGTTGGATGGATAGAATTACGAATTAAGATGGTGTGGTTCGGATGAATAAAGATAAATTTAATAATTAAAATAATAAAAATCTGAAAACTTTAATACCTCGGACATGTAATGAGGCATCCGGAGAAGTGTGAGATCTTGCACCTTATAGTGTAGGATAAGATTGCGTGATGGCCGAAGAACCTGAGACAGTGTAATATATACTTCTTTAATTTGTCGAACGCAGAGGCGAATAAAACCATAGATAAAGCATATCTTTCTAGCCACGCTGTGAGGCGAGATTTATTATCTATGCTTTGTCAATTTGACGTACCTACCAACAACCCGCAAAGGTTTTAACCACAAAAGTTACTATAGTAAAAAGTTACCATGGTAAAAATTTACTACTGATCACACAACCGACCCTAGCTAACTTACCATCATGCCGTTTCTCCGGAGAGGATAGAGCGCCATACTCTTCTGTCCTGACACACAATTTTCGACTATTCATACATCTTCTCATGTATGCTCGTCGATTATTGAATGTTCTAACAGGACCATATTCCAGTAAATGGTTTACCTGGTCGTGCCAAGTCTTCCGCGGACGTCCTCTATTTCTGGTGCCATCAATACTTGCGTTATATATCTTTCTTACCATTCTTTCCTCATTCATCCTTTCCATATGACCAAACGTGATCCTTTCTTCATTTTACTCACTACGCTAATAACTTTACATTATCATCTTATTCTTCATTCTATGATAGATAAATGTCTTAAGACAATACGAATTAAATTAATCAATTAGAAATATATACAGAAAAATGAAAAACAATGGAGAAAAATCGTGTTTAAAAATAATCTTACTTCAAATTCAATTATAAAAAATATCCCAAATTCTGTACAACCCAGCTTTTTACATTAATAACAAATTAAAGAATTATATATTACATAACAAGGATAAGGAAGATATTTAATAAAAATCATTGGTCAACAAATTAATTTGCAATGATTGCAATTATTTTTATACGGGTTACTTGCTATTAGAATAAAGGAACACTTGAGATGCCTAAATAACAACTATTCAGAATTTTCCAATCACTTTTTGGAAACAAACCATTCTTTTGATATTAACAAAGGTTTATAGATTGTACATACAAATACTATGGGTTTACAGTTAGATAAATTAGAAATTGTAGAAAGAAGAAAAAGTGTTAATAGCAAGCTAAATATTATAAATAACCAAATCCTCTTTGCAAATAGTCACCTTTTAAACTTGTTTTCATATTAGTTCTTACTTATTCACCACTTTATAGTTTTTTTTTTTATCTATTAAGCTTGTATTTTTATTTCAGTATACATTGTTTCCTGAAGAAGATACCATAAATATCGAAACATGTTGGTATAAACAAAGTATTTTGTCTAATTATTTATATAAATGAGGCCACAAAGTAATTTTGTTGATATTGAAGAAGAAAAATTTTTGGTTGCTACTGGGATTCAAACATTTTTCTATCTGGGGAAACGTGTTATCATTCTACTATATCAACCGATTACGTTACTGACCAATTTGGAACTTAAATTCTGTATACATATCTAAGATCTCCATTCACTTTATTTCCCGCAGCCACCTTCTTTTCGAAATCAATGATAATCACTAACGAGTAATTGGAACAGGAATCAAATACAGACGATAGGTGGTCATCACGACGTGGCTCTAACAGAAGTGAGCCAAAATTTGTGCCAGAGGTTTTAGAAATATCCATCTACCCGTTATTTTTCTAGTAGTACGTAAGTCAGCTGGCTGAAAATAACCCCCCCCCACACCTCCCCCCGAAGAGTATCGGTGGTCGATATTATCCACTCCATCGCGCCCGGCGCCCGCGGTGATCACTTCCAGTCGCATTTCTCTCTTTTTTATCCTGGATATAAATACACGACACCTACCTTAATGATATTACAGGTTAGACTACCCCTTCCCTGTGCCGCTGTACATTAGTGGTCTTATCTAAATTGTGTCTACGCAAACTGCTGACGAGATAACAGGACCGGCACAACGGATTTCATCGCAATGGGCGTTTTTTTTTAAGGATTTATTTAATTTTTCATAGAAATACTACCTACTGCAGAGTTTTGTGATGCAACTTCCGGAAAATTTCCGAAACGGGAGACCGCAAACCACCCTCCGTTAAAAATTTAAAATATTTTAAATTTTCTGACGTCTTAGCTAAGTTTGTTAACCACCCTGTTTCGCCATGTCGTTTAAATTCTAAAATAGATAAAAACACACTTCCACAAACAGACTATATAATATAATACCAGATTTTATTTTTATGTATTCGTATTTTTATCACACCCAATCGACCGATTTTTATTGTATGACGTATGAAAAATATAAAAATACATAATTTTTTTTTACAAATTTGCTACTACAATCACTACACATTATGAAATGCTAAACTTTTCTTGTTAAGCCAGGTCATGAACAAGGTAACTCGCACGCACCTTTCGACCTTGCAGAGACATGAATACACAAAAACAAAAGATTAACCCGCTTTGACAAATATGATTGGGTAATACAACAGGTGGCCCTCATGCCACGCCACATACTCATAGCTGACATTTAAAAATATATAAAAGTAAGGCTAATTTTATGTCAGATTTCTATAAAAATAAAAATTATAAATTATTTAATGGCAGTCACTAAATATAGTATAAAAATGTATTAATTATTATCACAGACCACCAAATATATAGGCAAATTTCTTGTCCCAATATTTTCATTTTGGTGTCACCCACCTGATCACTTTGGTACCATTTACGCAATCATATAGGTTGGCGACTTTTTTTAAATATATGACTCGATTGAAACGAAAATTTAAACGCTGACAATATAATATGCATTCATTTAAAAAATACGTCTTGTTTACACGAAGATTTCATTTTCGAAAAGTAAATGCATAAACGTATCATAAACGATCGAATTTATGTTTCCACCAAGAATGTGTGTAGAATGCCCCTCGTCCCGCAACTAATTTTCCAAACCCATCCCCTATATGTATACATTATTTCATGTATATTCATTTAACGGTTTGTGATTATTATTAAATTAAAGAACATATGTAAATGTAAGAATTAATTATTATGAGAACACATTCTTATTGTGAAGTTGTAGTTATTCAGAACAGACGGTCTGTGGTATTTTAAATACTAATTAAATATATTCATTAGAAAGATATACATATAAAATCTATCATATCCCGGTAGCGCAACAGCGATATTTTTCGATAAAATTGATATTATATGTATACCTTTCCAATTAATACATTTAATTGATTTTATATGTATATCTTTCTAATTAATATATTTAATTCATATTTAAAATATCACAGACCCTCTGTTCTGAATAATTACAACTTCACAATAAGAATGTGTTTTCCTTAATAGTATATCTTTCTAATTCATATTCATTTAACTAGTATTTAATAAATGTATTATTTATGTTTAAAACATGTAAGTAATTTATTTTTCATCACTGCCATGTCAGTTACTGAATTTCCTGGACTCCAAAAAAATATGTCCACATCAAAATTGAACGACCGTGAACAACTCCTTAACTAATCCTTAATTATTCAAGAAATTGTTGCAATCCTCGCTCCAGGCCTGCAGCAGCATTAATTATCCGAGCAAACAAAACGTCTCGTGGCAACAAAAAGACTGCGCTCGACCAATCAGGGGACGTGACCGTGAAAAATATTTCTCCGAACTGTACTTCTACTGTTCTATTCACAAAACGCTGCAGCGACTTCATCCAGATATGCTAAAATAACCCCTAAACACATCGCAGCTTCGGCTTGTTGTTCTCTAAAAAAAATTCGCATTCTTTCGATCTTTCGCCACCGCGTATCGCTCCCGATACTTGAACGATTAGTTTTGCATTTCGAACTGAAAAAATCATCTTGTACGGTTGCAGAATGTGACTTTGTTTGGCTGCCAACTTGTAAAAAAGGAGTGAGCGTTTGTGATGTTTCTAAAGTAAATCCATGATGTAATATAAGCCCTTTTTTACTTACTCACCAATATGACTCAACTATTGGTGTGGCGTCATCATATCTGCTTATTATAATCGTCGACGACAGATGAAAGGAGATATACAAATATTAACGAACGTATTAGGTAGTAATTGAACATTGATAGATTTAAAAAAAAAGAAGTGAAAAACGTACTAAGAAGTACGCCGATGTAACAGGCATAAATAAACTGCAATATTTGAATATGTTCAAGAACACACAATTACTGGATTTTTACTTACAAAGGCACTGTTATTAAACAAACAATAGATATGGAGATTGATGGGTGAGAATGGTGGACGTTATATTTGTATAACGTCCACCATTCAAGCCAGCCAAAGGTAGGATGTAAGCCCTGTAATTACTCCATGCTTTCATATATTTTCCATTAAACATAAAATAGATAGATAAAAATAGCTTCGTCTCTATGAGATATCTGATATTTGTTTAGTTTATTTGTATTTTTTACATTACGTGTTAGATGAAGCAACGCTATTTGAAAGAAGGATTATCAGGAGAATTTTCGGAGCAGTCAAAGAAAATAGAGTGTGTGGTAGGTATCACAAAATTCATAAAATTTATGAGGCTTCGATAGTTAGGCTATACAGAACGTATAAATGATGTGCAACCCCCGAAATGGCTGTTCAATGATAACCCTAAAGGAAGACAAAGAATAGGCAATTGGTGGGAGGCAGCCCAGTACAGAAACCGGTGGAGATGTATTCTTGAAGAGACCAGGACTCACAGGACACCTGGTTGTAAAACCAGGGATGACGATTATTTTATATTTGTATCGGCAACTAAAATTTTGTTGCTTCTTCAATATTTGCAAAATTACTTTGTAACAACAAGACATAATATAAATAATTTGAAAAACACTTAGTTTAAAACGACTATTTATTGATAGCAACAACTATTCCGAATTCGCCGATCGTCTTTTGGAAACAAACTATTCTTTTGATATTATCAAGGGTTTAGAAGTTTTACATACAAATACAAGGGATTTACAGCTAGATAAATTAAAAATTTTAGAAATAAGAAAAAATGTCAATAGCAAATTAAATATCTATTATAAATAACCAAATACTTCTTGCAAATACATTGTCACCTTTTAAATATGTTTTCACAGTAGTTCCTAATTCCACTTATACTTTTTATAGTTTTTTTTAACCTATTCTGGAATTTTTTCATTAATGTTGATGTATCAATAAACTTGTGGCTTTCTAATCTTAATGTATGCAGCGGAGATCTGGACAGTCCGCAATAGTGACAAGCGGAAAATAGACGCCTTCGAAATGTATTGCTGGAGATGGATGTTACGTGTGACGTGGACAGCGCGACGTACAAATACCTCAATCCTGCAAAAAATCCAACCACAGCAAGTCCTATCTACAGCAGTGAACAAGAGATTCTTCCAAGTCTTCGGCCACATTATGCGATTACGAGCAGAGTCTCATCTGTCTGAAGACAGCGAAACAAACGAATGTCTCCGTTTTTCAGAAACTTCGCATTAAAGAAAGGAAAATAATTATTTTGTATTAAATAGAATACAATCACTTTGTATGAAATCACAAATTTTATTACACTCAAGTTTCGTCAGGACGTATTTAAAACTAACAAAATTATATGTATACATAAGTGCACTCTTTTTGTATTTATTGTTAGTTTTAAATACGTCCTGACGAAGCTTTAGCTAAGCGAAACCGGTTGGTATGTAATAAAATTCGTGGTTTCATACAAAGTGGTAGTATTTTATTCAAAACTAATATGTCAAACCTCAAAGTGATTGTTTTCTATGAAAATATAATTATTTTATACTTTGGACATGTTGCTGCTAGAGATGAAGATAACCTGGTGATTACGGAGAACAGAGGGCGAGAGGTCCATCTATAATAAGACGAAAAAACCAAGTCCAAAACATGACCGAGCACAGTTCGAGCCACGGAAGCAGAATTGTGAACTACAATGCTCGTCGATCGATAGAAAGAAAGAAAAGATGTTCCTATAAATTATTTTTAATCCCTCAGGTTTCTTATATATTTAATACAGGTGAATACTATGTTCCAGGCCGATTTTGTTTGGCCGACATTTTGGTTTGACACACATTTGTCAATTCGCATTAGGCAGCCGCAAAGAGTAGTTGATTACAATTTATCACGGAGCATCTACCGCCTCAACGACGTGTTGAAGTCGTTAAAACGTTTTATCTAAATAATAATGGCAATGGTGATCGCTCTCGTCACATGTTATAAAACTTCTCGGTAGCCGAATTGGGTCTGCGACACATGTGGTTTCAACAGGATGATGAACAGTAAGTTTCCCGGCCACACAATGCCAAAAAGTGGTGATATCGACTGACTTCTTCGATCACCTGATTTGACAGCTCTCGACTATTTTCTATGAGGATACTTGAAATCCAACAACAATTCCGATGCTGCGGGATAATATTCGAAGTGAAGTGTGCGAAAATGTTATGAAAAATATGGTTAAAATAGCACGCATTTATGCCACTACCGGTCCGACGTCATATTCCAAACATAATTGTAATAAAGCAAATAATCGATAAATAAAAATCAAATTAAAAAATTATATTTCATTTCTCAGTTATTCAAAAGCAACATCGGCCTGGAACATAATATTCACCTGTAGATAGGAAAAAACTTTTATAGAAAACCGTTGAAAAAAATGACTTATCAAACAGAATTAGAGCCGAGACGAGACCGAGACGGTGCTGGTGAATGAGACAAGGAAAAAACCCACTTAGCCAGTGATGTTTATATTCTCTAATGGCTTCGGCAGATTAGACGGGTTTTACGGCGTTTCCTTGTCAAATAATAATATAGCCAGCCTTTAGCTGGAAAACAGTTGTAACACTAACCGGTTCTCTGATTTACCTTTGGATATGCAGCCGGGAGGCATTTCCTATTCACATTATCACCGGATGACTTATTCAATGTGTGTGTAATATTAACACAGGTGTGTAATATTACCCGAAATAAAACCAATCTCGCACCGTGCGAGGACGAGAGGCTGTCCAGTCATTTGGAACATCGTTCGGTCATAATCTTAATGCTATGTTAGTCACCAGATCTCTCCAATTTTCACCACAGCATCAAATAATAAAACAAATTGCGCTAATCAAAGAAAATATATTAATCAAAAATCACCACCCGAAAGTTTTTATTCCTGAACTGCTTTATTAATTACGTCATAGTGACCCTATAAATCGTCCAATTTTTATCTACACACATTATAATGTTTCAGGTTCGAGACTCGTTTTTTTACTCTGTAATGGTTGTGGTTGTATATCAGTCTTAATTGTGAGATCGTATCAAAACGTATCATATTGGTGCAGTGCATGATGAGACTGAATCCCCTAACTATCTTCTAGTCACACGCGTGTTGGTGCAGTCATATCACATAGTGTATATGACTGCGCGTATGTGACAATTTATGCTGTGCCTAGAGCAAGTTATTCAAAATAAAAGATAACTTATAAAAGTTGGCGTTTATAGGGAGACGCTTTGCATGGCAGGTACGAGTATACAGTAAAATGCGACTATGAAGTTGAAAATTGGAGTGACTCGCTTGGGATGTCGACGAAAAAAGGGTCTGCGGAGAAGTGGTCGGCTACCTCTTAGGACTCGTTCGCCACGATATATTGAAAATTAGTGTTACATCAGTTAGTCACAGTCAATGTGTATAATATTTGCATATGCATGTCACACACCTATATTTTAGGGGTAGATAAAAAATAAAAATATGAGTCGTAAATGTTCAAGCCGCATGTGCCTAATCTCAACCATTTCAGAGATATAAGCACTTTAAAAAGATTTATTAAAATACTTTATCAATTTCAAACACAGACTACCAAATATATAGACATGAACTAACGCAAACTCCTTGTTTCAATATTTTCAATTTGGTGTCATCCACATGATCGCTTTGGTACCACTTACGTAATCAAATAGTTCCGAGTCTTTTTTTAAATATATGACTCGATTGGAACGAAAATTTAAACGCAGACTATATGTAATAATATGTATCAATGAAAAAAATACGTCTTGTTTACACAAAGATTTAATTTTCGAAAAGTAAATACTTTTACTGTTCCACAAATGGGTCATAAACTATCGGATTTATGTTTCCGCAAAGAATGTGTATAGAATGCCCCGTATCCCGCAACTAATGTTCCAACCCCCTTTCCAATATGTACATTTTATTTTATGTCTATTTACTTACTGGTCTGTGGATTCAAAATGATATATTGAATATAAAAAATTAAAGGTCGAACTGCCACCGGCCAGACAGATCTAGGGCAAAGATGTGGGATAATGAATATTTATTTCCAAGTACGTAGACCTGAAGCTTGTTAAAATCTCATACAATAATATATCGTAACTTTACAGAATCTGAACATAATTTAGTCATAAAATATTGTCGACTAGGTCTGTAACATCCTGTATATCATACGTCAACATTTCTATATTTCCAAGCGCAGAATCGAATGCCACATATTCCTATCCTGACACGATTACATGGTTTTTTGCTTCTATGTATACATATTTACATGGATGTTGGTTCATTGGGCTTCTGACATCAGATTTTTTTATTTATTTGGCCATTCTAAAATCTCTCATGGTAACAGACGACTAATTGTATAATAAAATTTAAATCGCCTTGTACTATTACTTCACCGCGTCATACCTTCTTTATTGTGTCTGCTTGCTATCCATTCTGTTGCTTTGCGATATTTCGTTATCCGACCTAGATAATCCAAAATTACTTTATTCGACGAATATTAGGGTTCCGACCCGTTTCGCGGGTGCAACTATATGTTTAATTTATGTTTTATGTATACCTAATACTAACATTAAATGTGTAAACCGTCTAAATATGTAGTTATTCAACCGGATCGTCGGGTCGGTCCATGAGAGTACCGATCGCGAACAATGTGTACGGTGAGAGAACGAGAGAATGTGTTGGGCCAAGAATAATTAATAAAATCGATAAAGACCTATTAAACATTTAAAAAAGGATACGACCCCAGTGACCACCTTAAAATGCAAAGTAAATTCCTGTCTAATTTTTTATTTCCTTGTTGTATATTATATTCAGGTATCCACCCATAAAATACTGTGGACTAGGTCTGTTACACCTTGTAAAAATTGTTTATCTTTTCGAAAGATTGTATTTTTTTCTTTATATATATTTTATTCTTTAAATCTTTCTAAGTAATTCATCTCACTATTTTTTTTTTAAATAGAGATGCGTACACGGAATACATGTCACATCAATATTCTTACTATTTTCAAACGAAACTAAACGCTTGTGCTATAAAAATAGGACTAATTTGATGGTGTCCTGGAACGAGGCGCGAACCCCCGATCACTAGGCCAACGTCTTGACCACTACACCAACAAGCTACTCTAATCTTATCTAATTTTTTTTCCCCTTGTTATATTTTATTTATAAATTTAAAATATGTTTAACTATGTAAAAGGCAATCCTTGCCGTAAAACTGCCCTGCAGTTTGGCAAAAAATTAAATTAATATATATGTAATAAAGAAGAAATAAAAATAAAAAATGTTAATATTTTATTAGTGATGTTTGTAGCGTTAACTTTGTGCTTAGACATAATTTAAAATTGTATCTATATTTCGATACTAACGTATTTTCGTCAGGACTGGCGTACAATTGAACTATTCTATAAAATTTAAACGGCATGCATTACGGGGTGTAGGCGTAGTCTTGATAAGAATGGGGAGGTGATTGACATGGAGAAATTGAATATAGGGAATATATTATGCCGTGCTAAACGCCGAATATTTTTAAATTGTCTACATATTTTTGAAATCTGTAATTTGACTTAATGTTTAATTTTGTAAACAAACCATAATTAAATAATTATACTTACGACCTAGGCACCTACATACAACTTAAATCACATAATTATTTTTAATCACCCTATAGCGGCATTGCAACTTTACAACATTTTCAAATATCTGACAATAGATTTCTTTGTACCATGTATTTTAGAACGAAAAGGTCTTATTTTAATTTTTATTTATTAATCACTTATATAAATAAAATACATCTACCGATTTCTAAAAACATAATTTTTTCTTCAGGATGTCGATAACTAACCAATAACATATGTTATTATTTCTTAAACAAAATCTATTTTTAAAAAACAATAATTATTTAAAAAATAAATTTAGTACCTAACTCAAATTGTTACTTGGTGAAAAAATTTTAAAATGGCACTCGTAGTTAAATTTAGTTGGTTGTTTATAATTTTTTGATTAGTTTTACACCCTTTATTTATCTCCACCGATTTCAAATTATTCAATTTATGACCAACACCGTATACATGCAAAATTGACAATCAATTTTTATCAAAACCATGACCATTTTCTATCAAATGATTAGAAAATTCTGAAATCCCACTATTGTACAAACAACTGAAAATGCTCCTTTACTCTTATATTAAAATTTCGACCCTGTTTACCACAATCTTTGCAACTAAGTTTATAGACACCAGAATTGTTAAATTTTTCACCTTTGTCTTTATTTAAAAAAAATAATTAAAAAATGCCTTACATGCACATTCAAAGGTAAAATGTATATACGAATCTTCAATTTCTAATATTACAAGATGAGTCAGTTTTGATTTAAAAAATGTAATATATAAACATTGAGATAATGAAACATTTCTCAACACATTCGAAGTTTTTCCTTCTCACAGATCTCAACCGTCACATCTCGCTACGTACTACAGATGAAATAGATTTAAACTTTTTTAAAAGCGAGCAAAGCAATATGAGCTGCGTGAACATAATATTTCTGGACAGTAATAGTATAAAAAAGATGACTAAAACTGATTATGCTATCCACGAAGGGCAGCAGTGCTCGTGCAATGTGATGTAGTGACAGCACGGTTATTAATTATGCACGGACCTCTCCATCATCACCGCTTCCGGCTTGCTCCGTGCTGGAAGATGGAAGCAGACAGACACTGACTGCATTAAAGAAAAGTGTTCAGGATAAAGAGTTTAACATCGCGTCATTCTTATTGCTCCTTGATGACAGACTACAGAAACGAGAAATCTGTCATTGCCCACCACAAACCTTTGTTGTAAGAACGAGTATTAGTTGACGTGCTCTTACGTTTATAATCGTATACAGGATGGCCCAAAACAAGTGAGAGCATCTCTCGTAACACATGAGTTATTTCAAAACATAATATAATTAATTTTAATTCTTAATGTATTTTTTTTTTTGTACAATATTTAACTAATCAGAAATCATGTTCAATGTATCCTCCTTATTTCTCAGCAACTTTTTTTTTTTGTTGACATAGTTAAACTAATTTTGATGTAATTATATCACATTTGTTGGTGCATCATATAATTGAAACTGATCACTCTTGCGATAGTCATAAACTTTAACTTCTCTATATAGATGTCGCACAGAGAGGAAGCTATTATTTTTACATGGGAAGTAGAGAAGTCTTGGACGTTGCAGGGCTCACGGCCTGTCACCGGCTGGCTTAAGTAATCACTTTACACAATGTAACGTTCACCTATTTACCCATGTCACCACATCAATCAAGGTAATAAATGGTCGTCCCTTTAGATATCCATCAGATCTTATATTTAAAGAGTATAATGCCCTAGACATAAGACAAATCTTTACATTGAGACTCGTCCAATTTTTCCATGGTAACAACAACTCACCCCAAGCAATAAATCATGCACACAACACAAGACAAACAACGAACGTCTACACGGCAGTTCCGAGAGCAACAACGACATTTTATCAAAGATTGTACACGTTCTTAGCTCCGAAACTGTACAACACACTCAGTACCAACTGGAAATCGTTCAACTCCAATAAGATTACACTAATATCGACCCAACATATGATCCTATCGGGTAGAGATCAATCAGAAGCATGGCTATCCAACATTCTAACATAATCATTACACAGTGCCTACGCTAATAATACACTATTTCTACAACACTCCCACTTCATTTTCATTTATTCTATTTATATATATATACTTTTTTTTAATCTCTATTTTTATTCCTGTCGAATCTTAAATAACAGCACGGAAAAAACTGGCTACTTTAACACAGACTTCAGTCTAGCAAAGTAGCCAGGAAAACGCTGTATATATATCAGAGGTGGAGTCTACTCCATCCCACACAGTAAAAATATTACATTATATCTCTGTTATAACAAAAATATGTATGTTAATAAATAAATAAATAAAAAATAAATCAAATTTTTCAATGTTGTATATATGATATAAAGTGATCACTTAAGCCAGCCGAAGACAGGTCATAAGCCCTGAAATTACCCCATACCTCCATATATTTTCCATTAAATATAAAAAAAATAGCTTTATCTCTATGGGATATCCGATTTATCATATAAGTCGTGTAAATTTTAAAAGATAAATATAAAACAACCCATGGTGCATCTACGTGCAAGTGATTGAACGTGTATAAACATTTTCTTAGTTATTTCTTCACAGATTCTTCTTAAATACCGCAAAAGCCGATTAATATTAACTATTCCGTTATCAATGCGGGTAGGTAATACTTTCGGTAATACGGTTTAATTATTGAACAGTGTACGCGGACGCAAACACGTCACTTGCAACATTAATAATATAACCAGCAAATTGTTCCCAATTTTTCCTTTCTGCGTGCCACGTTAGATTTCGCTTCAGTCGCTAGTGGCCGGGCTCGGCGGATCGGTTCGGTCCGCGTTTGTCGGGTGGCTTCTGTTAACTGTGTCACTTTTGCCTGTGTGTTGCGTCTTGTTATTTAGTTCATATTGGTAGAGCATACTTCAGGAGGAGCACGATGCTCAGCAGCAAGCGTACGATGAAGAAGAACAGAGCATCGAGTGTATTATATTATTTAGTGTTTCGTAACCCATGTTGTGTATTGCGCAACGTTGCCACCACCCTCTGTTAAACAGAGCTGCGTTCCTGACATTCGTACGGGTGCAACGGTTTGGTAGAAGAAGATGGATGATGAGGATATCGCGTAAGTCGATTAAGGAGAACACATTCTTATTGTGAAGTTATCATTATTCAGAACAGACGGTCTGTGATTAAAAAGATATACATGTAATATAATATATATCCGCACTCTTCGACATTCCTAGAAATATAACATCTTGCACACAAAATTCATTCTTCATCGTTCATTCAAATACCATGATGAGAAATTTACTTTTTCAACACTAGCCTTACTACCACCATAATAATCTCGAATTTTGGCCAATCATTCTACCTATAAACACATCTTGCTCTCCCATTACCGCAAAAATAGTTGCAACCTCCCCCACCCTTTCTCGCTCTTTTTTTCTTTTCATTTATTTTCTACATCTAAACATACTTATGTATCTATTTGAGTTAAGTACCAAATTTATTTTTTAAATAATTATTGTTTTTTTTTTAAATAGATTTTGGTAAAGAAACAATAATATATAATTTTAGTTAGTATTGACATCCTGAAGAAGATAATGGTATTTTTCGAAACCGGTAGATGTATTTAAACTCAATAAGTGGTTAATAAAACAAAGTTAACAAATAAAAATATTAGTCATAATATGTTTACACTGTTAAAATCTCCCAATAAAATAAAAATATAAAATCAATTTTATCGAAAAATATTGTTATTGCTACCGTGATTCGAACCTGGATCCCTTCCAATCTGGAGAACGTGCGTAGCACCACACTGCACTGATAACAAAGTAACATAAATCAATTAATACACGTTCTCTGGATTGGACGAAATCCAGGTTCGAATCTCGGTAGCAACTACAATATTTTTCGATAAAATTGATTATATATATATATCATTCTAATAATACATTTAATTTGTAACAATTTAAATGCCAACCATTGGCACGTATGGTTTAGCGTAACAAAGAGGCAATTAATTTTTTTATTCAAATTAAAAACAATTCCCCAATTCAGCTTCAGTAAATAAAAAGATTTTTTTTATAAACAGTACCATCTTCACTAATGATCGTGTGCTTTGTTTAGTTTGCCGAAGTTCTCAGAGCCACCGCAAATGATTCAGCAATAATATTGTATCTCTCTCAAATTACTTGCAAGCAGTACTGTGTCGTCAGCACGGTACTGCTTGCAAATTGATTAAACTATTATAATAAAATGGACAAAACATTAAACAACATTATACATTATAGTACAACAAAGAAGCCTGCATATTGTATAGTAACAGATCTCACTGAATGTTCGACATTCGAGACGATATAAATAATGCACAAGTGTTCATGATGATGAAGGCTTTGGAAATACACATGTTGTTGTTAGTCAGTAAAGTGCATTCATAGTGGAATTGTCACAGTTTTTTACCAGTTCTAGAAAAGAAAGAGAGAGATTGATAGAAATAAAAAGAAATCAAATATTCAGCGTAGCTTTGAGATGAGAAAAAATTAATTTATTTTTGTTGACCAGTGAAATAAAAACGCGTGCATTAATTAATTTTATGACAATTTTCAAAGAAGAGAATGAAAAGAGAAGTAAATTAGTATACATATATATATAGTCCTGGGACGTATTTAGAACCGCCGATTACAATTATTATTATATTAGTATTAATTGTATTAAATCCGTTAGCTCCATATTATGTATGTTTCCTTTAAAATCAATTTAATATCCGTCAACACTGTATTTTCCCCTCCCTTAATGTTCCGTCTATCTGTATATGTATTCTATCTCTCTTTTTCACGTGTAATTTTATATTCTATCTCCCTCTTTATGCATATATAATTATACTCTTTTTGTATTTATGATTAGTTTTAAATTTCGTCGTTTCATACAAAGAGATTGTTATGTCAAACCACAAAGTGATTACTTTCTACAAAAATATGGCATTATTTATAAATAAAAAAATGGTTTACCAGTGTACAACTATACCAAACAGATACCCAATTAGATAGTATTAAAATGATTAAATACGTATTTTACCATTCCGGTGATACGCGACATACAGCTGCGGTACTGACTAGTGACAGATTACATTCGGTGCCTTGGTAAATAAGGTGGTTTATGTCTGAGCTACGTAAATATAATTTTGCATGCACTCCCTGAATATGATTTCTACTCGGCCCGGTTACACGAAACGTTTCGATATTATAGTATATTTGTGTATCGGTTCAAGTGTACGCCACCGTATGACTAAGCGCGGTGGTGGTTTCTGTGATAGTATAATACAGGATGTCTCGAGAATGTTGGCCTTAGTTTGTTCCTACGTGTTGCACATTTCCTAATCTCTACAGTGGTCATTGCACTTTTTCTTGCGATGTCTTCCTCATAACCGTTCGTATTTACTTACCTATCATCACGCTGTTTCTCCGCAGGAGTAGGTAAAGATGATAGAGCGCCACACCCTTCCGTCCTGACACAATTCTCGCCTCATATAAACTCGACGATTATTGAGGCTTCGAATCCTCCAGTATCACCTGGTCGTGCCAAGTCTTCCGCGGACGTCCTCTACTTCTGGTGCCATCAACACTTGCGTCATATATCTTTCTTACCATTTTCTCTTCATTCATTCGTTTCATATTACAAAACCACCTAAATTGATAGTTTCTTAATTTTGTTCACTATACTACGATCAGCTTTACATTCTATCCTTATTTCTTCATTCTTTACTATGTCATAAATGGATTTGCCACATATTCGCCTAAGTGATCTCATTTCCACTGCATTCAGTCTACTTTCGTTGCTTTTCTGCCAGCTCCAGGCCTCACTTCCATACATCAGTATGAGTACCAGGACTCCATTGTGAACCGCTAGTCTTGCCTCAGCTAACAAATCCCATTAGTTATAATTCCATTCAAAGCACCATTCACTTTATTCCCTGCAATCACCCCCCTTTTCTTCATACTTCCCAAACACACAAACTCATCTACTTGTTCCAAACATTCATTACGTACAAATATTATATTTTGCACGTTGTCTTGCTTTCCTCCTTCTCTAATATTTATGAGACACTGTATAAGTATTTATAAGATACTATATATATATATGTATAATCATCAGTAAGTAATAAATAATCGGTTGCCAGTCTTGGAAGATCGCAAAAAAGGGGCGATTTTTAAGAGATGTTTCAAGAAGTTTTAAAAAGGTTGAAAACAAAAGAACCCAAAAAGTAAACAACTCTTGCTCTTTTGCTTTCAGACTTTAATACTAGGATTCTAAAACTTATGAGTTAGGTTTAAACCTGTCTAATCAATCTTCGCTGTGAATCTCACAAAAAACGTCATTAATTTTTTTTAAATTAATTTCACGTCATTAACGAATTGGGAATGTGGTATTAAGCACTTTTATAAGCTTAATTAATTTTTTTAAATCGACAAAAAATAATTATATTCGTTTGACGCGACGACCGCAGTACGCTTTCACGTACCAACAGAACTTACAGCAGATCTACTGTGCGACACAGACAGCTGTGAATATACGCTGTTTTATGTTGTTATGCGACACGGACGAACGAACAAACTTAAGGACATGTAGAATATCGTACGTAGTGCCTACTCGAAGTACTAGATTGTTGGAGCTGTTTCTAGTGAAATATTAATTCTTTTAAAATTAGCAAAATTAACATTGTGGTTAAAATTAATATTTTTATTTTTATTTGTTAATTTTGTTTTACCACTTATTGAGTTTAAATACATCTATAATATCACTATAATCGGTGTTGGTCACAAATTAAATAATTTGGAATCATTCCGAGACACATAAAACGTGGAAAACTAATCAAAAAATTATAAACAACCAACTAAATTTAACTACGAGTCCCATTCTAAAATTTTTTCCTAAAAATTATTCGAGTAAATTTGTATTAAGTGACAATTTGATTTAGGTACTAAATTTATATTTTAAATAATTGTTGTTTTTTTAAAAATAGATTCTGGTAAAGAAACAATAATATATGATTTTAGTTAGTATTGACATCCTGAAGAAGAAAATGGTATTTTTCGAAACCGGTAGATGTATTTAAACTCAATAAGTGGTTAATAAAACAAAGTTAACAAATAAAAATATAAATTATTAATTCACTAGTATTTAAAACCCGTCCCAGGACGGGCGCCTAAAACATACATAGTACGTACGTCTGTTTAATGTTATTATTTTATCGAGCTATTTTTGGTGTCTTTCTCAATCTAAACGTCGCTTTTTCTGAACTGGATAGTCTTCTATATTTATAAAACATCAGACACTTTTTAATATTCGTCAAATGAAAGAACTTAGCGTTTTAATTTTGGAAACCGATTATAAATAAATAATTATAATCTGAGTCCATATTAATTTTAATCAAATTACAATGTTTCAATTTTTTCAAATATATTACAGTGGATTTATTACTTTATTTTTTTGAAAATATATATCATTAATGAGTGTTTATCTTTCAAAGGAATTTGACACTTCTCTTCAATGAAATCTACAAACTTCCCATTTAATATTAATTTGTAACGAACAGACAATAGAGTACTTATAGTAAAAATGGTATGTACGAGTATATCTATGCGCATATATTTAAAAAAAAACGTATTTATATAAAAGTTCGTATGTGTGTCAATAAAATAAATATAATACTAAAGAATTGCCATCTTCTTCTTCTATAAACGTATCGGGTTTTACTCAAAGGTATTTAAGATTCACCGTAATATAAAGTTGATTGCTTTTTAAAAATTTCTCTAAAATATATTCAATTGCTATAGCGATAATGGAGAATACGCTTCCTCGGATAGTAAGAGGTCCAGATTCGAATCCCAGTATCAACAAAATACTTTTTTCAAGTTTATTAATTTAACTTGTATTAAAATGCACGGAACGATGTTTTGAAAATGCAAATTCACAATAAAAATGTTAATTAATTAATTAATTAACAAATATTATATTTTTGAAAACCATAGTTCTCAATATCACGACATTGAGAATGTTATAATTTTCACCAAAATTGAAATTAGTTAACAAGTCCACCCTGTAGTTAAATAATGTTACACCCTGTACAGATACGATATCGGACCCGAATACACCGTGTGTACATAATAGTTTTATTTTAAAAAGAGAAAATAAATTTGTCATAAAAAGAGATGAAAGATCGTGCGACCATAATTCCTCCCGATGGAGTCGGAATGCCGGGTGCTGGTAAGTCGGACGCGATGACCGCCGCAGGTTTATTTTATTCCGAGGAAATACCGTTTTGTTCCCTAAAAAGGCATCAAAAGATCGTTGATCGGGTGATCGAACAGCGAACCGTCGCATCGGCGCGGTCTCGCGAGCAGCCGCGGTTATCCAACTGTTTCGAACCCATTTATAGTAATATTTCGTGGGGTCTGTGTCACTCGGATAGCAGACGTAAAATTTGGTGAACAATTCAGAGGACGCACGTTATTCGAGATTATTTTCCGTATTAAATACTACTTAAATACTGTCATATAATGCGGCCATTGCCAGTGTTTCCGGAATCAACGAAACAGAAAAAATAAAATAATATTAGATTAACTGCCATACAGACGGAATATTTCACGTATGTTGGTTATAAAACGGTCTGCGTTTTGGGTAAATATACAAAAATAAAAGAAAAAAATTAAAAAATGGTTCAGGTTACACAACCACGGCCGGTAAGACGATATGCGTCAATGTTATCGTATTCGTAACAAACGTGTATGTATTATATATAAGTGTTGTATATGTATACTGTGTATTATATATGTTTGCTCCGTGCTTTTTCTTTTCTTTTACTTCTTACATATCTTTAGTCTGTATCAAAAAAAATGTACTTTGTTCAATTTACGTATTATCTCTACTTGCCTACTTTTGATTTTTTTATTTTTTACCATTTAATTTGTTATCTTACTTCTAACTTATATTCTAGCTTATGGAACCTAATGGCTACCTACCTCAGAACAGGTACTTATGTGTACCTAGTGACGTAGGAAGCGGCCAACAGGCTTGCATGTAAATTGAATGTATTTATAATATTTGTACTATAAAAGGAATGTTGTTATAAAATAAACGTCGATTTATCGACACTGAAATGAATATATATATGAATGAAATGAATATATATATATATATATATATATATATATATATAACGAGAATCAAACCATTGACAGGCCAATTAAAAAATATTTAAAAAAAAACTCATCCACAGGAAGACTACAAAATACACGAAATTCATATAAACTGGGATAATCATAAAGTTTCCAAAAATGTACAATTACGACACCGTCAGTTTTAATCGGATTTATTTAACGGTTCTCTAGATACGTGTGGTGGAGAATCTCTACCGAGGCTTGAGATACCACTCTATATACATACGGTTGCAGACAGTTTGAGGACGTGTGTGATCTCACAGGGCAGAAAACAAAACCTGTTACTTCATTGTTCAACCTGCCCACCACCGGAGGCCAGGACACGTCAAGGGCAATGATTCGATCAATGGTCATATCTGTAGTACATTTTTCTGAACTCCGGGGGTAGCACTTTTCTGAACTGCTTGCATACAGAAATGTCATTGCTATTATTACATTCGGTAATAGTTTACGAGTAGCAATGCAAGCAGATACAATGCTTTCAATACAAATTAAATGTATCAATTAGAAAGATATACATATATAATCAATTTTATCGAAAAATATTGTTGTTGCTACCGGGATTCGAACCTGGAACTCTTCCAATGTGGGGGACGTGCATTAGCCGATTATTCTATAGCACCACAGTACATTAACGATATTTTTTTTAACCTATATGTTATACTTTTTTTAGAAGGTTGGAAAAAACAACATCTATCTGGGTGCTCTGAATTGAAACTGAGATTAAAAGAAGGAATAGAATCACCCAATCAGCGATGTATAAACTAATTTACCAAAACAATCTCAGCTCGTTCACACAACATGTATTTCTTACAAAAGAAATCTCAGAATATTACTAAAAAGTGAATATTCGGTACACACATTCACGTGCATGATTACGCATAACCATGGAAGTAGGTAATAATTACACTAACTGGTTTATTTTTGTATTAATCCGATACAAGAAAATAGAAAGATAGACACACTAAAGAAGTAGCGCTGGCGGTTTATGCTGCGAATCCGTTGGACAGCTCACAAAACAAATAACTCCATTTTATAGTAAATAAATATTGTACAAAGCTTGTCTTCCAGTCTGCAGCTATACATACGTACTAGTGATGAGAAAAAACGCTACTCTTGACTCATTGGTGTGATTGATATTCGATAATATCGGTGATTGAAAACTGTGACTGTGATAGCAGTTTCATTACTAATACGCGTGCGCTGCGCGATATCACAATACACGAAACAAACAAATAAATGTAAAAAAAAAACACTACGTAAAACACATATTCTAACATACATAATTAATATATCATCACAAAGAGAATGAAAACCCTTAAAAAAATGTGGGTTTATTTTCCGGGACAAATGCGTAAGACGTTTTGACAGAATCTACTAGATGTAGCTTATCACGAATTATAACGTAATTCCTTCATGAATATTTTCGTTTCATATGCGCATGCGCCGAATCACGGTTCACAACCAAATATAAATAAAATTAAAAAATGAATCACGTATCACTATATTCTCAGATATGCAATCACTGATAGTGAATGTGACTCAATATATCAGTGATTGACTCACGGTTCGTGATTTTGAGCTCATCACTAATACGTACTTAGATATTTTGGTCATACCGCAGAAGATCACCAAGGAGATGGTTCGCTTCAGATTGCCCCTGGTCGTAAGATATGGCAGCGACCGATTTTGAAACGCACTGTCGTCACTGTCACGGTGACGAGGGTATGAAGACAGATCGTCACAATAACTGACTGGACTCAATACTGTGAAGATGATCGATCGACCCTCTAGATAGGGCAAACGAAGGATCAAATTGTCGGAACTCGGTAGTAGAGACAACTATTATTATAGCAAAAAACATTCTTCAAAACTAACACGGGCATTGACAGTTAAATTCGTAGAATATTTTTTGCGCGCATTATTTGGCAACACTGTGAAACGAGCTGGTCGCGGAATAACACTCGTAAACTACTAATGCAGCATTCTAGCTGAAAGTGCATCAGATCACTGTCCCAGTACATGCAGACATTGTTATGAAAGACTTTTTCACCAAAAATCTAATTGGAACATTCGACGTATTCCCCTCGAACATTGGAGATAACGAGCGCAGATGGAACAGATTACGATGCCTGCTCTAAATAGCCTCACGCAAAATGATTTGAATACTGCTTCTTGGAATGAAAAAATCTTTGAACTTTGGCAATGCATTAGAAGTGGCAGGCATTAACACAATAGAAAATTTCATCAGAAGAATTTCACACAAAGAAAAAAATTATATAATTTTTTTTCATAATCAGATTTAAAAATATAAAATATGAAGTTAAGCAGTTTATCCGTCACCATTGAATTGAGACACAAAAAATTGTAATAATGTAGTCCTATATAAAGAGTTAAATTTACAGCAAAAATGTCCACTACCTCCGCATATTCATTCCCCAGAGAATGCATTATGGGGACTGCGGAGTTAGCTAATGCACGAGCTCTGACATTACCACTGTAATAGAACAATTAATTGTGCCTCGGTGACCTCAGTGATGCTTAAAAGTCAAGCAGACCAACAATCTGGGGGCGGTCTATCATACCATCGATGATCATGTATAGAAATGTAAGGTCGGTCATCGTACGTCTCACTGATAATTTAACAATTTTAGACGGCTAAGGAGACAATCATAATTTATATCCCCAGAGCGTATATTTAATTTAAAATTAATGAATCTTCGAAACTTTCTCTGGATTCTTTCAACCGCCGTAGAGTGAACAATGTAGTGAGGCGACCATATGACCGAATTATATTCTACCTGAGGTCTGACTAGAGAAATGTGCTTTATATAAATAGAGGACTTTATAAGTGTGCAGGTCTGAATAGTTTTTTGCAGTCTGCAAAACAAATCCCAAAATTTTGAGACCTTTATTAGTTATCGAATCAATGTGGGAAATTAATGATAATTTATTGTCAAATATTACAATCAGATCATTGATCTCCCCAGCTGATACCAAGTCAACATCGCTGATGATAGAGTACGAAAATTTTACAGGATATTTTTTTTTTTGAAAACTAAAGTATGCTGTGCAAATGCAATAAATTATTTCTACGAATTTAATTGTCAGTTCTCGTACATAGGATGAATAAATGGTGATAAAATTGTCTGCGTAGTTATAAGAACAGAAGCAATTGGCGTCACTGCAAGTAGTGGTGAGCTCAAAATCACGAAACAAGAGTCAATCACTGACATCTTGAGTCATACTCACTATCATTGATTGAATATCTGGGAATATCGTGATTTATTATTTTATTTTATTTATATTCGGTTGTGAACCGTGATTTGTCGCCTGCGTATTTGAGACGAAAATATGCATGAAGGAATGACGTTATAATTCATAATCAGCGCCATCTAGTAGATTCTGCCAAAAAGTTTTACGCATTTGATCCTAAACACTTAGAAATTGACCCAAAACGCTTAGAATTTGACCCGAAAAAGAAACTCACTTTTTTTAAGCATTTTTATTGTCTTTGTGATTATATTAAATTAGATATGTATTAATTGTTTATGCTAGAATATGTTTATATCGTGCGGCGCGTGCGCATTAGTAATGAAGCTGTGATCACAGTCCCAGTTTTCAATCACTGATATTATCGAATACCAATAACAGTCACACCAGTGAGTCAACAGTAGCGTTTTTTTTCATCGCTAACTAGAAGGCAATTTTTTGTTTAAATGCTTAAAAATAATAAGAGATACCGTATTAAATAATGAAGGTAATAATAATACTTCTCTGAACGAGGTTCTGGCTGCCTACATATAAGGAAAGGAGCGGTAGTATTGGACGGTCAGGAATTTTGAACGGAAACGAAGATGCATTCTTTGAGTTGACCGATGCGGGGGCTGGAATCAGAAACTAACATTTAAGAAAATAATTTTACAAATATAACTCACACCATTCATATTTCACACATTTAATGATGGCCTGCAAACGTAAGTCGTGTGCAAACACGTTTTGAATAAAATAACCGTCTGCCATTTTGTCTCCTTGAATGAGCTCTGTGTACCAAATTGGTACACACCCGCTTCTCACATGTCCAATGAGTATATTTTTATTGTATTATGTCAGAAACGCGTGTTGCAACAAAATCACCAAAACTCTATCGAATCTATGACTATATCCATCATCATACTATAACTATATTATTAAGGAGAACACATTCTTATTGTCATGTTGTAATTATTCAGAACAGACGGTCTGTGATATTTTAAATATGAATTAAAATGTATTAATTAGAAAGATATACATATAAAATTAATTTTATCGAAAAATATTGTTATCGTTACCGGGATTCCAACCTGGATCTCTTTCTAATCCAGTTAACTCAAAGGTATATTAATTCCGTAAAAAAAAATAGATTGCTTTCAAATAATGGAACGACAGATGTATTAATTAGAAAAGTCTGTCTGCTGTAGCATAGTTGGTTAATCCATCTTCCTCGGATTGGAAAGAGATCAACAATATATTTCGATAAAATTGATTCTATATATATATATATATATATCTCTTTCTAATTAATACATTTATAAAAAATATTATTACATTGTCTCATAAACGCGTATAATGCTGTCGTTAGCGAAGACACAAACCTCTCTCCATCCATCTATTATTTTTCGCGATATCCTTTTTTTATGGGCGTCCTTTATTTCCTTCCCGATGTTTGACCACCAGGTTGCTTGAGGTCTTCCTCATTATCTTCAATCCGTATTTACTCTAAACCCCGGTTTGACGATATGATCGTCTGGTCTCCTCATTAGAGCCTGAATTTTCCCATCTTCTCTGTGATGGATACAAACTTAAAACTCCTCTCCGTCCCTCTGTCGGATTATTAAAAAGCAGGTTTCTAAATAATTGTCGCCGGGTGGCGCACGTGTCACCGGAACGGTAACGATACATATTTAAAATATTGAAAAATAGGTTTAATAATACTTGCGAAGCTGATTAGTTTCCGCCAGTTACGTATTATGCAAATTAATGATTTTCTTTATTTGTGATAAGTGTTGCTGGATTTAGCATATTCTCTAATGACAGTTTTACTTTTATCACAGATTTTTGTCGAGGAGAATTATTCTCGTTGTTTATTGTAAATTTTTGAACACTTTTTAAGGACATAATCGAAAGGAAGGAAAGAAAGGAGAGCGGGATACACTAGTATTTATGAATGGTGCTTTGAAGGCAGTTATCGCTAATGGGAATACGTCATGAAGAAACATTAGCGTTACATAGGAGATTCTACAATTATGAAAACTGGAACTGGTAAAAGAACGTAGACTGCAATTAGTAAAAGACTGTAACTGGCAAAATAACATAGACTGAAACTGGCAAAAGAACGTAGACTGGAACTGGCAAAATAACTAAACCGGAACTGGCCAAAGAACGCAGACTGGAACTGGTAAAATAACGTAGACTGGAACTGGCAAAATAACGTAGTCTAGAACTTGCAAAAGAACGTAGACTGGAACTGGCAAAAGAACGTAGTCCGGAACTAACAAAAGAATTGAAGAACGCAGACAATGCGGTCACTTAGGCGCGCGTGCGGCTAGTTAAATATGGCGTTCTATCATCTTTAACAAACCCATGTTGAAAAACGGAATGATGGTAATATAGTTTGATAATTAAATTAAATAACAATTATTAACCACTTTGATTAATTTGATGTCGTAAGATTTCGACACTGCTGTATCTTTGCCAGAACGGACGTACACTAACTGAAGAAGATACACTGGTATCAGTGGAAAGTTTAATCAAATCAGTATATACAACATTTGTTATATTTATTAATTTAAAATAAAATTAAGTCTGATCACAAGTTTAATACTATAAACATTAATAATATAAAATAAATAACTTTAATATTTTGCATTTGATTGTATTGTATAAATAAAAGTATATCTGTCACATATTTGTTTTTCATTACAATATACATGCATAAATTATTTTTTTAGTTAAACATAATAAAATATTTCTTTAACACATTTATTTTCCTTGGTTCATAAAGTTTCTACCGAATCGTAAAACGATATTATTTATTAAGACTAGGAGGAGTCCATTAAAATTCTGAAAGAACTTTTATTAATAACCCCCATCATCAGAAGCGTGACCTCTGTCAGGATGTCAGCCCGAAGAGGAGGCGTCCATGTCCAGTAGCCCGGATTAACCTTTTAAAGGCTGCGAGGGATGGGCATAACTTTCGTCATTTAGCGCCGGAAATCGATATTCTCCTCATTTGAATGGGAAAGAAATTAACAGAGTCTCGCCTCTACGGATACTAAAAAATAACGATCGGGGATTCGTTAAATTTAAAAATAATAACGGCGGTAACTATAAATCTAACATGTATTTAAAAAATAAAAATATGCAGGCATGATGATATTATATTCAATTTAGTAAAGAGGTCTACGTATGTATGTGTGCCGGATGTCAATTCACATTCGAGAAGATATAGATGTGTAGTGTTCAAGAGGCAGTCCCAATCGCACCTGCCGGAGCATTTAACAACCACCACTGGGGGACGTCAGTCACATGCCTCTCACGTTCCTGAGCCGATCGACAACGTTGACCAGCGAATACTTAAATTAAGGGAAATGAATGAATTAACAAATTATCTATAAGGATATCAGTCAACATTGAGTATGTGATTTCGACGGTGGCGGCAGGAATTGCGTAAGTGTCATACTCAAAGTAAGGCGAGTATCCCTTCTAAATCCCGGTTCCCCGAGATCGCTAGTCCTTCTAAATCCTTATCCTCTCACCAACCTCTCCCGATATTCCTCCCCCACCCTGCGGTGATTTCGATTTACAACCGGAATTATCGTAATCCATTCCGCGGGAAGTGCGACTCGCAGATAGCACAAAAGGATTGATTCTTCCCAAGCTCGATGGAATGATAAAATTAGGAGAATGACGGGCAACAAACGGATGAAAAGAGCTGAAGTCAAAGGAATCAGACGACCCTTGGGGCAGCAGTGGCTGATAATATATTTATTTTTATTAAGCATAAGCACTCCTATATATGCTCTAATATAAACAAGACTAAAGTCTTTTCTTTTACTAAAACTTATCTTTTACATATCTGGTCAGTTTCACTTTAAATCTATTCAATTTCCCCTCCTTTCTAATGTTTTCTGGCATATTATTAAAAATATTAATCGCACTATACATCATCGATTTCTGAGATTTGGCCTTCCTCCTGAATGGCAGTCTCAGTCTGTCCTCTCCTCTTGTACGACGCTCGTGTTCGTACTGATTTGCATCAATTTTTCTTTTAAATTCTGCCGATATTTTCTGATTGAGGATTTTATAAATAAATTCTATTATATTGAAATATTTTTTCTGCTTAAAGGTCATTATAATCAGGTATTTCAGCGTTGCACTGATTCTAGTATATCTATTTTTTCTGAGTATTATTCTCAAAGCTTTATTTTGCAACACTGATAATTGTTCCATTTTTTTTCTTCGTTAGCCAAAAACAAAACGCTGCTGCAGCAGTCGATTTGAAGAATTATAACAAAGTTGTATACTATTTTACAAGACTTGGTACTAATGAATCTGAGATTTTTTTAGCAATCATTTTAGTTACGCGTCTTGTATTTTGCGATAGATTCAATTTTGAATCTATTAAGATTTCCAAATATTTGTATAATAATAATTATCATGACAGAAGCTTCATTACGTATATTTTTTAGACAATACATGTTATTGTCCTTTTGTTTTGTGCATATTTATTTCGTTGTATGCGTACTTTTCTAAATAAACTTTACAGAGGACGGTAAATGGTTCCTGTTTGGCGAGCCGCAGAGCTCATAGAACGGTCGCCATTCACTGTCCACGTGCTAAAACATCGAAAATGATTTAATCAATACGCAGTTTTCCAATTAAAGAGTAATTTAATACAACACCCTCCCTCGGGTGACGGGTGATGGCGGCCGGCCGCCGTGTAATGTCTGATTACAGCCAGTAATATATTGGCGGTAGCCTCGCTCTGCCCCGCGCATAACAATGGCTTCGTCCAAAGCCGCGCTTTTTTTGCTAATAGTCTCAGGAAAGAACGACAGCGACCGGATGCGCGAAACAGACGACCTCGTGTCTGCGGACGCGAAAGATCTGCCGGGGTCGGACAACCGAAGCATGTTCGCTCTAGTAAACGATGTACACATTCCGTGCGTGAGAAATAGCGGCACAGTGCGCTGAACGCGTAAGTCGGTGTAGCATTATCGTTTTACAAGGCAAGAATATAACTTTTTTAACATATTGACCCCTCAGTAGTGATGAGCTCAAATTCACGAACCGTGAGTCAATCACAGATATCTTTCAGACACACTCACTATCAGTTATTGAATATCTGGAAATATCGTGTTTCGTGATTAATTTTTTCATTTTATTTATATTGCGTGATTCGGTATACGTACATGTAATTCGTGTTGAGCGCCATCTAGTAGATTCTGCAAAACGTTTTATGCATTTGACACGAAATGTTGAGAATTCGACCCGAAAAATAAACACACATTTTAAAGGATTTTTCATTCCCTTTATGATGATATTAAATTAGTTTAATATTAATTTGAATAATATAATACGCTAAAAATTATGTTTTTTTATTTATTAATTTATTTCGTGTATTGTAATATCATGCGGCCCACGTGTATTTGAAATGAAACTGTGATCACAATCACTGATAATATCGAATGTCAATCACAATCACACCAGTGAGTCAATAGTAGCATTTTTTCTCAGCACTACCTCTTAGAATCCAACTAAAATTTTGGGCTAATTAGATTTATTGCGTGAAATGGGTTCCAAATGCATTATTCTTTATTTCTTACATACACACCAACTCTATTTAACGGATATTAAAGGACATAGCAAGAGCTGAAAGTTCCAACTGCATCATTTATTTATTACAATTTATGGATCATTATTGTTAATATGCAATGCTTTATTTTTTATTTCCCTCACCTCACAGTGGTCATTGATAATACTGAAAATAAGTTAAAACCTTAAAACTAATCATATTTGCATACTCAAAACAAAGTATACATGAATATATGTTGAAATTCAATCAACACTTTTGGATGGAACCTTGTTATTCTGAAGGGTCGATATGTCAATGCCATAGTATTGTTTTATTGACAAAATTGTACAAAATTTGTCACTTGAATATTTTCACCATATCCTTTTGTTTGAAGTTAACCGAGGAGTTAAGGGACAAATTAAATACTACTACAAATTGCTTCTCAAGTTTGTTACCGACAACTCCGTCGCCTTAAGTTAAGGCCACGATCTAATAACCAAATAGATTGTCAAGTACAAACATTTCAGATCTATTATTTTGATTGAGTTTAACCGAGGAGTTAAGGCATCTGGTGGGTTAAAGAAAGCATGAATTGCTTCTAAGGAATGTAACCGTCACTTCTGACATTTATTGCCAACAACTCCGTCATCTTGAGGCCTCAATTCAAGAAAAGGACGGCACAAATGATTTTTCAGCACGATAATCTCCGTAATACAAAAGCGATCAATTGGGAGGCCACTTCACATCCATCATATTCTCCTGATATTTAGAGAAATATTCTGAAAATTGGACAAACAGAAAGTATTAATTTATTTACTTTTAACCACTGCTGGGGGGGATCCAAATTCACCCAAACGACAAAAAAAAACATCAATGGATTGACATTTGACGAGAAGTTAGGTGCAAAATGAGGTGTACACGGTAACTACAAAAGTCGAGAGTTGTCTCCCAAAGAATCTCGTGAGAGTGTAATCCACGTCTCGAGTAGAAAATCTCGTACATGGATACGGGTCATTAAGATATTACATACTTTAAAATCAGGTTTACAAACCACAAAAAAATAAATGACGGGCGCCAAGTACACAAATTAAAATATCGCGGAAAGACTTGCACGAAGCACATCACTAAATCTATTGCATAATACTTAGTAACGCAATTTACACACGTATATACATTTAAAAGATTTGTAAAAAAACAACATAAAAATGCGGTGAGGTAAACATTCTCAGAAATGCGCACGAAAAGAGAGTGAGAATTTGCATTTTTAATTTATTATTTACTCAACAACATTATCGAGTACACATCGAACATATAAAATACTAACACTAGCCACAAAATCAATTAGATTTTGTCTGTACGCGATTTTAACTTTTTTTTTAAACAGCCGCCAGTTTTAGTAATCAAATGGAGAATTAGGCTGGATAACGAACTTTACCGAGATAATTACCAGATCAAGTTTTTTTTTAATTTTGTCTGTGCGCGATTTTAACTTTTTTTGCAACAGTCGCAATTTTTAGTCATCAAATGGCGAATCAGGCTGAATATCGAACTTTGCCGAGATACTTACCAGATCAAGTTTTTTTTTTTAATTTTGTCTGTGCGCGATTTAAATTTTTTTGCAACAGCCGGCATTTTTAATCATCAAATGGCGAATCAGGCTAGTTAACGAACTTTTCCGAGATACTTACCAGATCAAGTATTTTTGGAAATTTGGTCTGTGCGCGATTTTAACTTTTTTCGAAAGAGCCGATTATTAGTAATCAAATGGCGAATCAGGCTGGATAACGAACTTTGGCGAGATACTTAGCATATCAGTTTGTTCGAAATTTGACACGAACTACAGTTATGATGTCCGAAATATCTGCTATGTCGCATTGATAAACTTTTAAAACTGAAAATAAAAATATAGATTATATATAGATAAATCTTTTAACAAAGGATGGTTTCGAAATCGAAAGAAGTGCATTGAAATTTTGCGAAAGTTGCATCACGAGACTCTCTGCTAGTAGTGCGTTTCGTAGACCTTTACGTAAGTCGAATGTTGCACCTTTCGTACTTTCAACAATGCGAACATTGTCTTTCACTATTTTATTCTTTGTCGAAATAGGTCGATTTATTTGCCGAGCTATTGTTGTTATAATCTTCCCGTCTTCATACATTTCATTATATATAGTAATTTCAGACATTTTTAGGTTTATTACGCGCGCTTTCGGTTTGACGTTTCCATTGTATTCTAACGGTAAATATATAACGAACACTATGTAGCGATGATTTAGCTAAATATTAAACTAACCAACAGTAAATACTGATATTATACTAATTTTATATACTTAGCTCTATTCAGAATTTCTTTTATAATTTTCGATATTTATACATACCTATCAAAATATACAGCCTTAATATCAAAACCTTTAGTTATAAACAGGATGTAACAGATCTAGTCTATAATCTTTTATGGGTGACTAAATTACGAGTAAACCTGAATAAATTACGAGTCTAAAATGTTTTAGGGATATGTGCCTAATCTCGGCCATGTCAGAGATACAAGCATTTCAAAAAAATTGTAATTATAATATTGGAATATTTTATTATTAAGGAGAACACATTAATTAATTTGTACAAGTTGTATCAATGTGTTCAAAATTTAATAAAAGTGAATTGATAATTCTGGCGTCTGCAGTCGGTTTACTCAAAGGTATTTGAGATTCCGTAAAAATAATGTAGATGGCTTTCAAATAATGGAACGACAGATGTATTAATTTGAAAAAGTGTAACATGTAGGTTCGAAAATTAGTCATGAAAAATACTGGCGCTATAACACAATTGATAGTGTACTTCCCCGGATTGGAAATAGAGATCCACGTTCGAATCCCGGTAGCGCAAAAACAATATTTTTAATATATTTTATTGATTGCAGATTATGTATTGAATACAAACAATTTAAAGGCCTTCGAATTTGGAGAGGCTAGACAATTTTTGTTAGGATCAGAAGCAAAGAAACATATTAATAATGGAATAATTTCGCAAATATTTATTTCGAAGTACTTAACTTCGTAATATTTATTTCGAAGTACTTAACTTAAGTAAACTTCTAGTTTAATTGTAACACGATTTTAAAAATTTTAAACAGAATTTACTTATATTCCTTGAACATTTTTGACTCGTAATTTAGACATGTATCCACCCATAAAATATTGTGGACTAGGTCTGTTACATCCTGTATAATACATAAACATTTTATATAACTGGGTTTTCAACTATTACTGACTGGAAAAAAGCAAAATTCCCATTGGATCCCAGTTCCCAGCTTCTGTCATAGTTCCGGTGGTGACAATATTTTCTCGTTCGTCAGATTTTTAATTAGCGAGAATCTATGTTTTGAAAAATTTTAACATCACAAATAAAATTAGATTAAATTTAGAAATTAATGTTGTATTGTCGGCCTTGTAGTGTACCTACCTGAATATCACACATGAACACACAACATTTATAATACACGAAGTATTGACATTAGCTACTCGTATTAATATTAATAAAGTTGCGCACTGATAAGAGAGGTTATCGATCGTACACCCGTCTAGAGTTATATCGAATACATAATAATCATTCGTAAACATGTGACTTGTTATATTATTTTTTTGTACCCCGCGATGGAGTCAATACCTTCAAGGTACAATTGTATTATGTAACGGTAATTTAGATTATCAATGAAATAGTATTTAAGACGTTGGGCAGGCAGTTAGAAAGTAGTTTATAAAAATACTTATCGCAGTACTTAGCACATACGCGTTATGTACACTAATAATACATATTATAGAGCCAGTTGGCAGTTGGTGAGTAGCGGTCCTGGATTTCATCCCACTCCAATGGCTCGCTTGATAATTCTGTTCCATTTTTTCCTATCTTTGGCTTATAGTAATAATCCTGTAGAATTTTACCCTTTTAAGTTGAGTACTGATTTTGTAACGATTTATACATATACACCAGTGGCGGTCGGTGACTTTTTGTAGAAGGGATGCTGGAAAACAAGTCAAATATAATATATAATCGAAGGATATTTAATGTTTTAATAATTCGGCTTCAAGTATTCAAGCCAAACTGTTAAAAATGCGTCAAACAAACGAATTTCTCAAAACAATCCTCTCACTTCGTAATATGTACGCTATTTTGTTCATTATACCCATAAGCATTAAAGTCGTTCTTTGTACATTAGAAGCACTTAATGAATACGTATACAGTATACGAAGACGTTGGCAGGCTAAACTGAATGCGCATGCGCGAAAGTTAAATAATTTCAAACTTTGTGGATACAGAACGAATGATAGAATCCACTGTTGCTGGTATGTGTATGTATGCTGTTGAGAACGTATATATATTTCGACATCCAACGCATGTATGAAGCGACCGCGCCTGATACACATCTATATAATGTAACAAATACATTATATTATATAGACAATAAATACTGAATATAACTAATTCAATGCTACATTGTATAGATATAAAATTTAATTAGAAAAATATGTAAAAAATCTATTTATCGAAAAAAATAATTTGGTAAGGAACATTTAATTTGTATTAAAAATACCACATAAGTATGTGCGTTATGAAATTTCAACTTCACAACAAAAATATGTTTTCATTAAAAACTTAATCCTCCATCATATACACATTAAAAATGTACCGAATGTAACAAACCCAACCACACAAATGACAAATGTAACAAACATAACACCATAAACAAGTAACAAACTCAAATCTTATGGTGTGTGAATAAAAATTCAGCTTTGTGGCTAAAGTTTTCTATGTAGGCACAATTTAAAAATAATTTTTGTAGTCAAATTTGAAAGGAAACTGATACTTTTCATCGGACTGAAGCGTCAATTTCCTTTATATATGTGAAACCTTTTCGTTATGAATTTATAAAAGATATTAAAAAATAGTTTTAATAACAAAATATTGCTCAATTTTGACACATTAAGAGCTTTCCCCAAAACAAACCACACGTAATTAAAATAATATATTGTAATTAAAAATATTCCATCTTTGTAAGTTAGCTGTCGAAACGAACAAAAATGACAATAAATGAAAAATGTAAATAAGATTATCATAGACAGAAGAAAAGAAGACAGATGTGACAATATACGATTTCGCTAAAATATATTATTTTTTTAATATATTTACGTATTGTTATTGAATATATAAAAGAGAAAACATTAAAGTAATCTTAACCTAGATATATTAAAAACACGTTCGTTTTCGCGCTGCTCGCGTCTCACAAACCTGGCCGTTTAAGCAAGCACTTTACAGCCACAAAAGAAGTGAATAGTGATTATAGATGAGGAAGCGTAATATTATTATGAATTAGACTATAAAATATATACAAAGCGTCTTAGTTCAGGCTATCTCCTATTATTACAGACATTATGTATGCCGAATGTAACAAACACGATGTACAATATTGGTACTAATCTATAATCATAAATGTTTCAGTCATATTTCCGGAATTTGCTTCCATTGTATAATTGATCACGGAAATGAGATCACTTAGACGTATTTGTGGCAAATCTATTTATGACAGAGTAAAGAATGAAGAAATAAGGAAAGAATGTAAAGCTGATGTTAGTATAGTGAGTAAGATTAAAAAAGGATCACTTAGGTGGTTCGTCATATGGAACGGATGAATGAGGAGAGAATGGTAAGAAAGATATATGTCGCAAGTGTTGATGGCACCAGAAATAGAGAACGTCCGCGAAAGATTTGGCACGACCAGGTAAACCAGATAACGGAGGATGGTTCTGTTAGAAGCCTCAACAATCGGCGAGCTTGTATGAGAAGATGTATGAATGTGGATGAGGCGAGAATTGTGTGTCAGGACAGAAGCGTGATGGTAATTAAATAAGTATAATTGAAAAATACATGTAAAAATATCAATTTAGATTAACCGAATACTATTATCAAAAAAAGTACCATTTATTGTAGATTTTCTTCATTAATCAAGGTATTTTTATATTACACGCACCTAGACATTCCGGGCTCTCGGTTACAGCTTCAGATTACCACTTTAAATTAATTTGTGAACACATTGCAATTGACACAAGTGGTTTACGAGTCGTTATTACACACATAAGTGGGCTTGGAGAATTTAAATCCCGAGTCGGTGGTGTCGATCGATATATTTGAAACACTGCGGACGTACGCATACACGGACAATTTAATAAAAATACAAATGCAACAAACAATTCGTGTTAGAATTTTCACGGCCATTTTGAATGATGCCATTATTTAAAATGTAACGAGAATTGAATCAAAATAACATAATTATTTAGTAGATTACAGTTAACCTTGTGTGTGCCGTACGAAAGTACGTTTGTACGTCACAACTGCGGCGTACATTGAGAATAACTTCTCATATTTCTGAAAAAGGTATAGTTTCCAAAAAAACTACAGTATCATACACAAAATAAGTAAAAATGACCTTCAAGTCGAAAATATTTTAAAAAAATCACTTTATTGTTTCCGGTAAAACCATAATATAATAATACCATATCATAATCAGAGAGAACGCACACCATCATCAACTTAATATCAAATTAACTCGAATAATATACAAATTAAATTAAATTCTCAGCATTTAGTTGTACTCATTTAATTTCGTTGAAAGTTTCATATTATGTCAAAATGTACGGCGTAAATTACAACCTTAAAATGTAATAACTTTTTAAATACTTGTGACCGGATATTTTTTTTTTCATTTCTGAAATCAGGACACTCAATTCTACAGGAAAATATATGTTTTGTAAAAATTCGAGGAAATACCATATTTTCAATAGCAGCATACGACCGTAATATGATTTGTAAATAACTAACTTCTTACTATGTATTTACTTATTTATCGACGTTGACTGTTAGTTTAGCGTACAAAAATTTGGTTAATATTTCTTATCAATAAGCCTGGATGTCTGTATATATGCGATATAATTACATCAAAATAGCTTAAATAGTTTACTAATTCACTTACTTGCCTATTTACCTATATTACGTTTCATTTCGACAATTTCCGATCGCCATCTTTGATTATTAATTTTCCTATTGTTTATATTTGGTTTTTTCAAATTGTTGCCCAAAATGATAAATTTGCGAATTGAAAAACGTCGGGGTGCTAGGAAAATGATCAAAGAGTTTCAAAACAAAGCCTGGAGAATAGCTAGACATTACAGCAGGACGGAGCTCCATCTCACACAGACAGAAATACAATCAACTTTCTTCGTCGTGGGAATATTAATTTCATCGAGCCAGGCATGTGGCCACCGAACAGCCCAGATTTTAAACCAAGTAAATTATGCAATATGGGGTATTTTGGTGATTTCTGATTAACTAAATATCGTGTAAAAAAAATTACATTAAGAATTATAATTAATTATATTATGTTTTGAAATAACTCGTGTGTTACGGCATGTTCTCACTTTTTTTGGACCACCCTGAATTATATAAAAAAATCATACAATCCATTTTTATTGTCAGAAATTTACAAACTGTGTATAATATAATTTCAGTATTATAATTTAAGTTAGGTACTAAATTATTATTTTTTTAAAGTGATTTTATTAAAGTAACAATAACATATGCTTTTGATTAGTTATTGACATCCTGAAGAAGAAAATTATATTTTTCGAAACCGGTAGATGTATTTATAATTCATTAATTCAACAATGTTAACAATTTAAAAGAATGTATTTTAACCATAAAGTTGATTTTGCTAAACTTAAAAATACATACATATATGTATGTATATATTTACCGTCAAATTACATTTACGCAAACTATCTATAAGCTTTTTGCACATGCATATTTACATTATTTGATTCTGGCATCAAACATTACTAAATAAATAATGTTTAACTCGTCATCTTCTATCTTACATTCAACGTCTACAAACTTTATAAATTTATTGTAGCTACATAAGTAAAGTTGTAGAACTTCAATTTATTTAATAGATAGTGAAGGATAAAATAATCGGAGGTCAGAGACCGGATATATAATATCAGAATCTGCAGTGTACTAAATGTTACCCAATGCACACAATTTCAACTACAATAGGGAGGGAGACTTTCACCCCCTTTTATGATGCACGCGTTGAAATATTCAGAAGAAGAAATTGTTTAATAACATATATAAAGAATCTTACCACTTATTCTTCTCATGCTTCTAAATCTGCTGGAAGTTCAGCCAAAACAAGGAAAGTACACAATTTGACAAGTATCACAACACACCGCACAAAACATAAGAATATTCGTATGACAACAAATGCTTCACAGGCCTGTTGGAACCGTCACACTGACACAACAAACACTGTTTCAGACGCAGAACGCGCGGAAAACACCCACCGATCGATTAGCAATCGCACAAAAATGCAATATTGCCGGTGTAATGGACATTTCGTAAAAAACACGCATAACAGAATACCGTCACGGCAACATACAAACAGACATCTTTTTACGGACGCCAACGGACGACGACTGTTGTCGGTAGTGTGCGCGGCCGCCGCCAGGGCCCCGCTTGGGCCGGACGCCGCAAGGTGGCGGTGGCGTGTCGGCGGCCCGGGCGCAGGCGCGTGCACGTGCGTCGATATCTGTCAAAATTTTTGCGGGAGGATATGAAAATCAATTAGTAACTTGCCATAAGTAAAAATTGAATTTTAATCGTAGATTCCGAGATTGAGCTTTTGATGAATGAGAGCGCTGCCTTCTGTTTTCAATTCGGCATTTCAGATCACAATACTAAAAACAAGGGAAGAACTCTAGTCCAATATTATAACCAGAAGTAACCCGTCAATAATGACTGGAGATTAATAATTTGTACAGGCATAATTTATTCAACGACCATTGTGAACCATGTTTCAGACATGTTGAATCTTTACACTCATCTTTGAAGCACACGATGATAAAGAAGAAAAATAATTTATTCAATTACCTCAATTAAAACAAAATGCAATATGTAAACCTTAAAGCCCTTCATTTTATTTTTATTACACATATTTTATTCCATTTTCCTTCCTGGTCGGAATAAATCCCGTGGACATTATCGATTTAAATAAGTTTAGTTGACGCAACCCGAATAGGAGCAAGAAAGGAATAATGACAGATGGATCTGGCCTACCTTGATCTCAGTCCTGGGTTGAATGCCAATTTATACCTCCAGTTGACTTGCACTTTTGTGGTGAGAACGGAGATATAGCTGCACTTCAGAATATTGTTGACATGTCCGCATGGAAATGTAATCCGTCCCACCTCGGCCGAAATCCCTAGACATTGACCATTGTTGGCCAGAAAAGGATAGGTATAACGGAATGCACGTGGAGTACTCAACTTGCGTCAACACCTTCCCCTTCACTCTTCCGTTCCACCTGGAAAATTGTCTCTTTTTATACTTTTATATATATTTTTAATTTCCACTCTTTCTCACCTCTCTTATTTTTTACTGATTTATTTATATTCCCGCAATAGAAATGAAAGTTTTCGCTCTTTCTATAGTTTAATGTGCAGCGTAAAATTTATTTCTTATTACTAAAGTCTCAATAAGCTTTTGAATGCATTAAGTATGAATGCACAAGTCTTATTCAAATTAGTGTCTTACACTGTATCTAGTCTATAATTAATTATTTTTTTACAACCGTTTTTTTACAAACAAAATAAAAATAATAAAACCATATATAATCAGGTAAATAAATTACTTTTGTGAACAGTTAAATGGTATGGAATTCCCTACATACGTTTTTTGTTTTATGTTGCCATGCGATGAGTTGTTTATCACACTGATCTCTAGAGTAAAGCTTCACACAAGTACCAGGTCATTGAGGAAGCACAAAACGTTCAGACTAGATGCCTACCACAGTAATATTGCGTTCTTAAATCCGATTTTACGAATGTGAAAGTTTGTGTAATGTCATTAACACAATAAATTAATTGGACATATTCTCTCTAATGCATTACTAAGATGTTTACACTTTTTCTTGAAATATGCTGATGCTAAATATGTGTTTATAATTATTTTGATGTTCCTGTATGTTACTATGTTTATATATATTATAAGATGCTTTCATGTATTTTGCATCTTGTTATTTGATTGGATATTGTATGTTATTGATATTTTATTACATTTCATTATCAATTTACAAATCATACCCAGTGTAGTATCTATAGACTATATTGGGTAGTCAAATTATGGTAATCGCATGTGATGAATATTTTTAAAAGTTTCAAAGGTCTTATTTTTAATGTTTTAATTTAGTTAATGTATTCTAATCTACGCTATATGATTGATATATTAATGCTATGTATAATAATTAACTTTTGTAGTTATCGAATCTCAACCAGCACTGCTGAGTCATCTATAATTTTCAAAGTTCCATCACTACAAACTCGAAAAGACATGGCCGATGTCATTTTCTTACACAAAACAGCCAACTCCAAAGTAGACTGTCCTGATTTACTCAGACGCATAGCCATTCGTTTGCCGGCCAGGTCAAAGAGAACAAATCTTACATTTAACCTTCCACATTACAATACCAATGCCAAACAGAACTCATTTTTCTACTGAGCCCCCCTTTATTTCAATTCACCCCTAAACGAACTAGCCATTTTCAATACTCCAGTTACCTCGATTAAATCTAAATTCAATACGTGATTTTAATGGCCTTCATTTTATTTTTATCACACACAAATTTTATTCCCTATGCCATTTTCTTTTTCTTTTCCCTTCACCCTCCCTTACCCCTGGAATATTTTCTTTTTTATATTTTTTATTTCTCTGTTTTTGTATTTATTTTCAATTTCTTCTCTCACATTTTTCTGCATTATTGTCCTTTTTAAATTTTAAATTGTACTCACTGTATAAAATATATTGTATCTTCTGAGAAAATATGTAACTGATTTAATTATTGTTTAGCTTTTAATATGATTTTTGTATTTACTGATAAACTGTATGTTTTCCGAATAAAATAAAATATTGCTGTCAAACACAGACGGACATAACTAAATTATAGAATTGTTCCAAGCGCTTCGTCCGACAAATTTTATATTCCAAATTTTTCTGATCCAGTCTATACATTATATTCTTGTTCATTAAGAATAATTATTGTCTAAAATGTTCTATTATAAAATGGAATATATATAAATACTAAATTAATGTATTAATTATAAATATATATATATATATATATATATATATATATATATATATATATATATATATATATATATATATATATAAAATCAATTTTGTCGAAAAATATTTTTTTTGCGTCACCGGGATACGAACCTGGATCTCTATTTCCAATCCGAGGAAGTGCAATACCATTGTGCTATAACGCCAGTATTTTTCTTGACAAATTTTCGAACCTATATGTTACATTTTTCAAATTAATACACCTGTCGTTCCATTATTTGAAAGCCATCTACATTATTTTTACAGAATCTCAAATACCTTTGAGTAAACCGACTGCAGACGCCAGAATTATCAATTCATTTTTATTAAATTTTGGACACATTGATACAACATATATTATTAAGGAAAACTCATTCTTATTGCGAAGTTGTAATTATTCAGAACATAGGTCTGTGATATTTTAAATACTAAATTAATGTATTAATTATAAATATATACATATAAAATCAATTTTGTCGAAAAATATTGTTTTATTATTTTTGTTATCCCGGTGACGCAAAAATATTACAACTTCACAATAAGAATGTGTTTTCCTTAATAATTATGGAATATATATAATTCAACTGTCAAGTCAAAAACTGTCAGTGCATGCTTTTATCAACTGAGACAGATTAAAAGTATTCGGAAACATCTTCCTCTTGAGGCAGCCCGTCTACTCATTGTGGTGTCACGTGTGGACTATTGTAACAGCATCTATGCTGGCCTGCCAATGTTTCAGCTGGATAGATTACAATCCATTCTAAATGTGGCTGCACGGATAATATATGGAGTTTCCAAATTCTCTCATATAACATCCCTTTTACATCAGCTACATTGGCTTCGATTCCCTGAAATAGTTGAATTTAGATTGTGTTGGTTGATGTACAAGGCGACACATAATATGGCGCCTCTATATCTTCAAGAACTTTGTATCCTAGACAATTTGAATGGTAGACGTAAAACTTTCAAGTCAGCCGCAGGAAGGGTTGTGGAACCGACCAACCGTTGCCAGAAGTCTAAATTTAGTGAACGGGCATTTGCGGTGACAGGCCCAAAAGCGTGGAACTCTTTGCCCTCCGTTATAAGAAACAGTGCATCAGAGACTTTATTTAAGAAGAAACTAAAACCGCACTTTTTCAAAAAATCATTTCCATAAGTGAAAATAACCATTTTTAATTTAAAAAAAAAACACAGATAATTGCAGAACTATAAACAGTTGATGTGTAAAACGCCCTTGAGGTGAAAGTTTTTATGAAAATGGCGCTGTACAAATTATCCATTATTATTATTATTATTCAAGGACCACCGTAAGTTTCAGGTGGTTGAAGACTTCACACGTCTAGGGTTCAATTTGACCAAAGGCTATAATACGCTATAACGTTAGAACCTACTTCATATTACAACTAATACTAAAATCTCAGGATGTCCACTAAATAACTATCATCCGTACCGTACTGACTTACGGATGTAAAGCGTGGACTTAAATTAAAATAATAGTTTGCCCAGATTTGAGAGGAAAATCCAGTGGAGAATTTATGAACGTGTGCGGGATGTGGTGTTTGGAGAATACGATACAATCAGGAGTTACATAACATAAACATGGCGACTCAAATAGGCTGGTCACGTCCAAGAATCCTAGGTAAAAAAAGAAGCGAAGGAAGATTTCGACTACGAAGGGAAGATGGCTTATAAAAAGACGCAATAGAACTGATACAAGTTTCGCATTTGAATACTGTCGCCGATAACCAGAGCACGCGGAGATGAAGAATTCTGAAGGCCAAGACTCTATATAGGCTGTAGCGCTATTTAAGAAGAAAATAATGGAATATCGTGTAATATTTTCACATTCAAATTATTACATATTTTTAGTATGATTTCGTTAATCGGCGTAGTAATTTATACAAATTACGTTTGTTTTAAATGATATCTATTATAAACTTGAATACTTTACAAATGTAAGAATCCACGCTGTACAATACGAAGCACTCAAGGCACACATCAAAAACGAAAACCTTTCGGATCTATTGATAACAATAATAATCGATATCCGGAATTATAGTGTATCGCCAAACGACACATGCATTACAGGAATTTTAAGTTATCTAAATAAGATTGTATATTTTCGTACGTTAATTGGTCAAGTTAGGATATACTTTGGTAGACAATTTCCTTATTTTGACAAAAATGTATATTTATAAGATTAAAAAGTAAGTTTTGCTGAAAAAACACTTAAAATGCCAACCTAGAAGCGGCCACAACACTACACTACATAGCAAAAGCAATCGGGCACAGAAACATTGGCCATGGCTGCGAAGCGGTCTCAACTTTCTCGATTGCTCTCTGATGGACGAAATTAATTGCGTAACTAAAAAATGTACTCTCAAGTGTCTTATCGTAGTGTTGCCATTGTAACGCGCTGTTTGTGTAACACCAGAAATGCCTGTCAGCATTCTGAACATGTCGAGAGTATTGTTCATTGTTCACAAGAAGAGCTCGTGTGCGCAGAGATGTCGCCTAGAGACTGGAAGTTGGGCGGTGTCATGGTGTGAGTACTCTATCACTTCCAGGGTGTCGCTGTTAATTATTAGGTTTATTATAAGGAAATATTCCGAATATATACTTCTGTTTTAGTTTAAACGAGGAGCTAAGGCAAAACAAGAAAAACAATCGGGAAGGCGGCATCAAATTATATTTCAGCGTGATGATGCCCGTCTACAAAATCGGCTACTCAAGAGCTTAGTAGGGAGGTTATCCTACATTCACCATAATCTCCTGATATTGCTCCATCAGACTTTGATCTTTTTGGCTCTTCATCTAACAATCTTTTAGAAATCTCCCTTAAATAACGCCGCTTTTTAAAATTGGCTTGATGACGTCTTCACCTGTAAACTGACGAATTTCTTCAGGCGTTGAATGGAAAAAACTGTCGAGAGTCAACTAAACAATGCAAGAAAAAATATTATAAATATTATGTATTTTGTAATATTATGTATTTTATTTATTATTAACCCAAACAATCTTCCTCTCTATGCACGAGATTTCTCTCTTATAGAGCGATAGTATGTCAAAAAAAAAAATGGAATAATGGTCGATGGAACACCATAGCTGGATGGCCGGGACGCGGGCAAGATGAACATCTCATGAAGCTGGTCTCGCCGCACAGTACAGAATAGAAATTGCTTACCGCGTGATATTAAATTTAGATGAATAATTACAGAGAATAAACTTCAAGTTCTTTCCAGGACATGGTAATCAAAAACATTTCCTACCTTAAGATAGACGAACCCGCAGCAACACCAAATTATTAAACCTCTAAAAGTCTGTTTTTGAGTTTGATTTAACATTTGAGCATTTTGAAAGAAAAATCTTTGAAAGACATAACAGCATAGTATATTATTAAAGAAAATGCATAAAGGTATATATATCCCGGATAAATAGATAACAATTTAACACAAATGGTTGATTTGAGCAAAGCGGGCTTTCTGTTAGCAACATTATATACAATATAATGGTTGTGCGTGGGAGGTGTGGTCTGGTTGTCGTGAGAAATATTAGGCGATGGGTGGATCCTGGATCCAGGGAGCACTTATCCAATTATCCGAGCAGTAATTAAGTAATTATTGGTAAAGGGGTTAATCATAATATTATTCCGGTATTATCGATACCCAATAATCTAGCAATAACGTCGCGAGTGGCTTGAATTCATTAATGAGATAAGCGATCATTACCACTGCGTCTCGGAAGGAGACCGTAATTATATTGTAAAGCAATCAAGTCTACAATATTAAGTGAGTTTAAAGTTTTCCTTAATGTTCATTTATTATACAGAAGAAGAAGTGAGACAACGAATCCAAGCTGTCGAAGTACCTTGGAACCTTACAAGAGTAACGGGAGTTACATTTTTAGACCGAATGAAAAGTACCTTGGAGCATGCTGGTTCCACATGGTCTGCTCATTGCCAAGCGGCGTGGTCCTCTGAAATATCTGGCATTTTCATTCCTCCCGGTCTTTAGCCTTGCAAGAGATTGTCGTCTTGCTCACTTTCCTTCAACTGTCTCTGTGATCACGAGCTTCTCAAGACTCTCATCGTTTCTTTTGGCAACATTTCCAAAATACGTAAGAATTATTTTCCTGCATGTTGCCACAGGTATTTTTATAATCCTTAATTCTTGGAGGATACGAAGATGACCTTTGCGTTCTATATATAGATGGCTTGTAAAGTAGCCGGTGGATCGCCCCAGACTAAGCTAAGATAATCAACAAAAATTGTATGAATATAGATTTGGAATGAACAGGGGAAGATGGAAACGCCTTATCGAGTCTTTGGGCCCCTCACCTTCCAAGGATAAAGGGACAAAGATGATTTTTTTATACTATCATTTTGAAGTGTTTTATGTACATATTTATTTAGAAGAAACTACAGAAAATGGAAAGACAGTGACATTAAGCCAACAAGCCAAGACATCAGCCGGCAAAATAGACGCTTTTGAAATGTACTGCTGGGGAATGATGCTACGTACTCCATGGACAATACAGTAGAACCTCGATATAACGGGCTAATGCAAGTGAGGGAGTGTCCGTTAAAGCCGAAAGTCCGTTAAATAATGAGGTGATTTTCCGGATGCGCTTCTTTTATTGAGAAAATAGACGACACAATACACATTTATACGAGACCAGTGATGTTTCTAGAAATGGATTAAAAATATTATTTGATTTTTAAAATTTGATGAGGGATGTATGAAAATTTAATTTCACTGTTTTAAATTGTTAACTTTGTTTTATTGACAAAGTTATGAATTAAAATACATTTTGTTTGTGTTTTTATATTTTTTAACCTTATTCGCTCATATTTTCGGAAAAAAAATGTTTGTTATTTAGTAATATTTAGATAACCAAAAACGTTTTACTGTGAAATTAAATATTTTTAAGATTGGCAAAATTAACTTTGTGGTTAAAATTCATTATTTTAAATTGTTAACTTTGTTTTATTAATCAATTAATGAATTAAAATACCTTTTTCGTAAAATATAATTTTCTTCTTCAAGATGTCAATAACTAATTAAAAATATAAGTTATTGTTTCTTTTACAGAATTCATTTAAAAAATAAACGATAATTATTAAAAAAAAAATTTTGTACCTAAGATACGTTAGGTTGTTTTTTTTAAATTGTAATATTGTTATTTTTTTAAATAGATTCTGTAAAAGAAACAATCACATATGTTTTTGATTAGTTATTAACATCCTAAAGAAGAAAATGATATTTTTCGAAACCGGTAGATTTATTTTAATTCATTAAGTGGTTAATAAAACTGAGTTAACAATTTGAAATAATGAATTTTAACCACAATGTTGATTTTGCCAATCTTAACAATATTTAAATTCACAATAAAATGTTTTCTGTTATCTAAATATAACGAAATAATTTTAAAAAAATTCTCACACTTATATGTAGGTATAAGGTTAAAAATATAAAAACAAACAAAATATTATTTATTTTCTGTAATCCTACTTTAAAAAACCCATGAAGTTTTGAAGTCTGCTGTTTTTTTTTTTTGTAATTAGGTATCTAAAATTACGAAAATAGGTATGGAAACTTTGTCCGGTACATTCGAAGATTACGCGCCATGTTACCTCGATTGGCACCACTGAGTTTCCTGGTTTATAATAATGTACATGTGTGTGTGTGTGTGTGTGTGAGAGAGAGTATCGCCGCCCTTTTTCGGAAGCTAAGAAGACGGTAGCCGACAGGCGTCATTATTATTACATCCCGTGCTTCGACTAGTCCAGTGGTTTAAATAAACCACCAGTGCGCGCTTCGGTTGGTTGAAATCTAAAGAAGACAACCCAGCTAAAAGAACAGCATCGGACCATAAAGACAGAAAAATTAAAAAGGTTAGTGCAGTTCATATATCATATGTGTGTTTATTGCTAATCGCTAACCTGGGAACCAGCTATCGAAAGCATTTACATAAACATTCGTTATATCGAGGTTCTACTGTAATCTTCGATCTTGCAACAAATTCAACCACGAACAAAAGATTTTTACATATCTTCGGCTACATTTTGCATCAAAGTAACAGCCTAAAAAAAAGATAATCCTTGGCACAATTTTGGGCCGAAGATGACTTGGAAGAGAACCACAATTGTGGATGCGTTGCATGGTTGGAAATACCCTGGAATCTGCTATGAGTGCGACCCAGGACTAAGACTTGTGGAGGTGATTACGAGCTATGTCTCATTTGATTGAATTCACAAAATGTCATTACTAACATGAAGAAGGAAAGAAAAAGAGGTGAAGCATAAAAAGACTTGCACAGATAATCGACGAACAAAGAATATTCGTATACGTAATCACGTTATAGACGTATCGGTATTTACGAAGCAAATAATACACTAGACGTCGCCTAAAGTCATGCTGGGTAGACAAAATTATCAGAGCAGTGAGAGTGGCGTGCCAAATACTGGCGGAGTACTGAAGACATTAGGCGAATCAAGGAGATGACTTCATTCAGTAGTAAAGTGTGTTTTTTTAGAGGTTTGTTTATCGAATTGGCAACACTTTTCCCAGCGACAGCTGACACCTGATTTGTGCTCAGTTTGGTTTGCCATCTCACTAAGAATAGACTTACGCCAGAACAATGTTTGTAATTTTTTTTTTGAAAATCGTGGATCAGTTCGCAAAACTAACCGTGCGTTACGTCTATTTTCCAGTCGACATAATTGTCCATCGTCATTCGAATAACCATAGATCGTTTTCGCGCCACGCATATTCTCATTAATAATAGGCATAAGAAGCTGTTGCTGCAGTGAAGCGTAGTATTGAAGAGGATCCGGATGAGTTGATTCGTCATCGTGCACAGCAATAGATTCATGATTACTGACTTTTTCTATCCCCAATTGAATGGCATTAATATAGAAGCACCGTGGTTTCAACAAGACGGCGCAACATGCCACAATAAATTTTTGAAGGAAACATTCGATGAGCGCATAATTTCTTGTAGTGCACCTGTGAATTCGCCTGTAATTTAAGACTTTTGGATTGTTTTGTGGGAATGTGTGAAGTGGCTAGTCTACGCCGATAAGCCAGAGACGATAGACGACTTGGAGGCCAACATTCGTCGCATTATTGTCGATATACATCCCCAGCTGCTCCAAAAAGTAGTCGAAAATTGAACTTCTAGATTGCGCATTAACGCCATTAGGTATAAAATCATTCCAATAAAGCCAATACCATGGCGCTTACCACGATGTGTTTTATTTCCTTTTTAAGTTCTATACCTCTAAAAAAAAATACCATTTATATAGCAATGACTGATGCAGATTCATTTGCTTAAAATTCTAAAATATACTTGTAATCATAGAGTTCTGTATACCTAAGGAGTAGGAGTCTATATAAGATTGTACGAAAACACTAGATATTGGAAGATGGACCAGTTAAATGTCTCAAGGTCTTCTTAATTGTCTTTTAATAGTCTAAATTCGAATACATTTGTGTTATATAGTGATAATCAATTAATTATTTAAACTCTCAATTACGAAACAAGTGAAAAAAAAAACAAAGGATCGCGCAAAATGCCAACGGATCCTTTTTTCAATTCCCATCGGTAGATGGCGGCAAATGTTTCCAATCGCGCAAGGAAACAAGTAATGGGCATATTATAACAATTCGTAATTGCTCGAGTAGGTAGCTACTCCCGCCTAATTTGAGTGCCTACGCTATCGACACATTTTATATCCCTATTCACGGCTTAGTGTTCCACCAATGGCCGTGTGTAATGTATACATTTCGAAAATATATTATATTGAGTATTTTGTCGGAATGTTTAGCCTCCAGATAATACTTGACAGGATAATCGCGGGGCAATTGAGCTGTCTGTTTGGAATTCCGATCAGAAAGTGTGAGTTACTTCGGCGTTCGGGAGAGGAAAACGTCCATCTTGTTTTAATCGAAAACTTGTACATTTCATAGAAATATATTGTATTTATGTCGAAGCGTTTACTTTTCTCTGTAGGATATGTTCTCTTTCATTATATTATATTATAATATAACTAAAAATAATAAATTTATGACAGACAGACAAATGTACCGAGGGTATGCATATAAAATTTGGCAAAGTGAATACAACATATCAGTAAGAAAGTAAGACATATATTTGGGTACCCTGCCTGCTACACTAGTAATTTACTGTATTATAGCAGACAGTGTTCCTTCGCTATAACAGTAAGCAAAGTCCAATGATCAATGTACAAAATTCAATATACTGTTGTAGAAGTTTTATTCTCAGGTTTGGACCTTTAAAAGTTCTTGGGCGTAATTGTAAAAGCAATCGGCTTTCGCTTATTTTTGTATTTTTAAATATTAAGAATATATTGTTGATGTTTGTAGAGTTAACTTAGACATAATATAAAATTGTTTTTTACATACGCCAGTCCTGACGAAGATACGTCAGCATCGAATCCGGTTATAATAACAGTATAATAGTACAACTAGTAAAGCAAACAAATATCAATCAAACATATTTTTAAAAAAAGTAACTAAATACATATTGTACTGTTCCGGCTACGAGGCGATCACATGAAATAACTGCCACAGATTTGCTTACCCAACTGCCGAGTTTTCTGAGAATGCCAAACAATCCGCGTACACCATTGGGTACCACCGGCATTTCTAAAGAATATGCGATATAAGGATATTACGAAAATGATTTAAAATTAATACAAATGGATTGGAGACATTTTTGCTAATGTCTCCATTCTGCGAAACTATACTTGTACATGCACAACACTCTCAGCCAGCGGTGGACTGCCAATTCGTTAAAAAAAGACTCGCTTAATCTCAGAGCTATTTGTGTTATTACGGTGAAGGAGCAGATTTTTTTTATCACTCTTATACAATTATAGGCAATAATTATTAAAGCAATCAAATATTACTTAATGTCCTTATATTATGTAACATTACGCAATATACTGTAAAATAATTAATATCAATACTGTTTACGCACCTTGTTATTTCGTTCAGCACCACTGGGTTTCCTGGTTTATAACAATGTGTGTGTATTATTGCCGCCTTTTTTTCGGAAACCTAAGAAGACGGTAACTGACAGGCGTCATTCTTATTATATAAACCACCAGAGTGCGCTCAATCTAAAGAAGACAACTCAGCTAAAAGAACAACAACATCGGACCAGAAAGATAGTAAAATGAAAGAGGTTAGCTCAGTTTATGTATCACATGTGTGCTAATTGTTAATCGGAAACCTGAGAACCAGCTATCGAAGGCATTTACATAAACAAATACTTACCTTAGATTGCAAGAGTAGAGTTCCAAGATTGACGCAGAAATAGACTTTTCTTTTTCTTTTATTGAACTATTGAATTCGAATTGGAATTATCCATATTTCAAAACAAAACACTGAATTGAAACCGAAGTTCTCATTAGTAAATTATGGTACAAAGTAATAAACATTAGAAACTGTGTACAACTACGGTAAAGAGAAAAAATGTGAATGTGTGAAGTGTGAAGTATGAAGGACAATCGTTCAGAGCATCGTTCACAAAAATGTTACGTTGAACATATAAGAACATCTGGAAGCAATATATATCAAACATCGGCATTTTCAAGCTTCCTTAGACTATAGACAAAAAAACGGCTTGATCTCTTTCATTATGAACCCGAAATAAATGTATTTTACTAGAAATTTCAAAAGATAAAGTCTTATGTTTTATAATATATTTAAACCATCTACAGAAATTGCAAACAGGTACTGATTTGATCTGAAAATATTTTTTTTTTCTTAATTTAACAAATATGACTAGGGTCTCGCGCAAGTCCCTCCGAGCCTCTGCCATTTTCCTAAAACGAATTTGTCAATGTTTTGACGAGAAGATAGTTTGGAGAACCTGGTTGTAGTAGGCCACATCGACCGAGAGGAAGAGAAAGATTTCTCACCCATAGGACCGAGCGAGTGGAAACGGCAACAGGCCTTTTCTGGTGATCAGCGGCGTATCTACAAAAGTTAGGCACCAATACAAAAAATGCAATAAAGATATACATTTTTTATTATTAGGCGATTTATCCAGTAAAAAATAGGAACAAAATTAATCACGTCATTTCAGTATGTTTTATAAATAAAAAAATTCTTGCTCCTATTAAAATTTTTTCGATGTATACTGCTGGATATATCGATAATGTTTTAATGCGTTTTTATGATAAAAGTGGGAAATGATTTTTTAAATTCTATAACTGCATTTGTTGCCGGTGGATTTAAAAAAATATTAGTCCATATTAATGCAGGGAAAAATATCACTGCCAATATTATTATGGGGTGCTGACAGGGGTGTACAGTGCATAAAAGCAAAAAATCTGTGCATTGCTAAAAATTCTGGGAAACAAACATAAATTAAATAATAGATATATTATAATTACGCTAGCGTCCACCGCGTATGCCACTGAAGCGCTGTAATCCTCTACTGGGTTATTCTTCATTTATTGCTACTACAATTGCTAGCCGCTGTTTTAATCTATCGTTCTATTCAAGCCATACAATTGCTACCTAGTGAATTGCAAATTCCACTCTGCAGGGTCAGAAATGGATCAGCTGATACATATTGTATCTATGCTGTTTCCTAACAGATTGACATTTGAAAGGTTTTTAACTTTGATTAGAGCTGATCGAAGCATCTATCTACTTCCTCATTTGTTAATTCGAAAATTTTACTGTTGATTGTTGATGTCATAAATTGCGTTCGAGGATAATGCATTTTTATTATGATTAATTTATTTTACCTTATTAAGTTTTATACACCTAAGTACAGTGTGGCATGTAGTATATTGTATAATATCATGGTAATAGTATAACTTAAGAAATACCGACCGCACGCAACTGGGTGTGGATTTTTCTGGCCCCTACCTAGCGTGGCTCCAATACAACGCATTGACTGCATTGGCATAGTTACTACACTGCTGGTGACAGCCCTCAGATCTGCGGTATGCTGAGAAAATTGGAGGAGAATAGTTGAGAGGGCGGTAGTTCACGAAGATCACGATCCTCAGTCACGAGAGACTGATGTGAAAGAAGAATACAAGCATGTCCAACTGTGCGTAGCCCCCATCAGTATTTTGTACATAGGATATAGTCGTGAGTTGCGCGGCACGAATTGTGATCGCGTACTACACAGAACGAAGTAGCGGGGCATGACAGAAATTTTTTAATTTTTTCAAAATTTGCAATACTTTCGGAGATATTAGCGATCAAAGATGCTTGTTGAAAAACGCTCTGACTATTATTTATTATCCACCGTGTTACGTCACATCTTAGTATGTATTACAATATCAGCACGAAGTGTCGAGTACCGACTTGGCGACTCGGAAGATCACGTTACACGATAAAACGGTATAAACCGATCGTTTTTAAATCACGCAACTTTGAACATCTGTAACTCTGCCATATTTCAATATATCGAGAAAAAAAATTGTGTTGTAAATGAGATTTTTCGTAGATTCTTTTTAAATGACTACCTCACATTCTCCACGCATCATTGCGACAAAATAAATAAACATCTTCCCAAATTTCTCCCGAACATTTATAACACTTCACAAATAATAAATTAACGACTTTCGTATTCAGTATGATTTTCTAGACCTTGGACCACTTATGTTACCTTCTGGCGTACATGTGTTAGGGTCTTTGTTTCAAACTGGGGTTCGGTACCTAATTAGGTATATTGTTTATTTTATTGATAAGTAGAAAAATACCCTTGTAATTACTGTATGATTTGAACCCATGCCTCAGTTTTCAAAGTCTACTCGTTTAAAAATATACAATTACGCACACCCCGCAGAAGTTCTATGAATGTATGGTAAACATAATATGACTAATATTACAAATACTGAAAAATTCAGGACAATTGACTATTATGAAGATAATTACATAAAAGCAGAGTTTCAAATGGAAAAATTAACGAACCGGAATGGTAGAAAATAGGCGAAATTTTACATATATTATTTTTCACTTTAAAATTGCACTCTGTGTTTCGTTAAACGACTTATAAATATTGAAGGACGTTATTTGTTATGTAAATTTTGTCAGAGATAAAGTTTTGATAAAAAGAGATGACAATAAAATGGTTGATTTTGAAGTTTTGTCCACGATTTTTCATATTAATATTATGGAATAAAATAATGTGTTTTGTCATTTGAATTAATCCATCGAAAATTAAATAATTTATTAAAGTACCTACATACCTAGTAGATATATATGAATATGTTTTGAAATCAGTCAATTAGATTGCCGCTTAACAATGTGTGTCAATCTATTCAATGTGTCAGATGCATTCGGTAGTTTTGTTTAATATTTATTTATCATCTATTCAAAACACTACGTTTCCCTTTTGTCAGATGTTTGTTTCATAATTAATTCAGTAATATTTGTAACAATGCATTAATAATTATATAAAATACTGCATTTTATTATATTTTTAGTTTTAAAATCTAATAATGTTTTTATTTATAACCTTTGATTAACTTATAATTCTTTTATGAATGTTTCATCTCAGTACCTAACACTATTTTCGTAAGAATATAAATCTCAAAAAAAAATTTAATGGTGATAACACAATAAATTGATATACACAATATTACCCAATCCAAAATTCGGTGACCATACTAACACAAGTCCTACAAAAACGAACTTTATCAGCTGAAACACCGTTCCGTAATTGTGGTTGCTGCTATCACTTACCTAAATTTAGACAGTCCTTCAATTGGATGATCGTCCTGCCGGGAATTAAAGTAAAAAGGGGGCAGTTTCCTTCCACCAACAATTATGTTTAATAAAGTCACGTTAATTTATCTTTAATGTTAATCAAAAAAAAAATTTTACTTTTAAAAAAAAATATGTTTGTAATATTATTTATGCTCTTTTCAAAAACGAGCTCAGAGTTAATTTTGTTCATTTAAATCATCAAATTCTCCAAGAATTCAGTATTTCAGTGTCTCTAAAAAACTTTTAAATAGTTTTATATTATATATTAGAGTTCGATTAATTTATAAATCCTTGTTTCGATTAAGTATAATTATTAACGCACTCAATATTTCTGTTATGAGTAATGTCGCCTTTTTGACAATGTTAATTCACTGATAAAAATACATCGCCCGAAAAAACAAAATCTACTTCCATTTTCAAAAGGAAAACTCTTCCCCCCACCCTTACATTCCGTCACGTCTTACCCCAGAAACGTCAAAATATATCGTAAATTACGTTTACACTGGCGCCCTCCCGCCGGCTCCGACAGCTGCGAACTCCCTCGCGCACTTGCTAGGGGATATTAATCACAATACTACAGCAGCCACACATTCATATTTCACACAAAAATCACAAACAGACGCTTTTTTATCATTAAAAACCGAATTCAAAGCTCCAACTGAAGTGAACTCTAGCGGCGGAAGACAGAAACACAAATCCCACCGGTTCTTTGAAAGACAATGTTCATCTGTCACAACACAACGATGATCGTACGCCGGGCACCGATGCAGACGGGCGGAGCGCAGACACAGAAACTAACCGGGAGTTCCACCATCGATTCGTGAATTAAAATAAGCGATTTTTATTTCTATACATTGTGAAACCATAAAACGCTTACCGTAGACTTCAAACGTAGCCGGCTACGGTCTACACCGGGCGTAATGGCCATATTTCATTTTCTTTCCCGCGCGAGAGGGATGCACGATCGAAAGCTCCGCAGACTTCGAGCCGACGTCGAAGAAGTAGCTTTTTCAGGACGCCGAGTAAAAAGGTAAACGGCGGTGAAATATTCAGGTTAAAGATGGTCGTATGTTTCGCATAATGTTTACGTTTTCGCGGTGCGTGCCTTGCCGCGCGAGGTCCTCGCCTAATTTTGGTGCGCTTGCGCCGAATTACTCCGTTTGAACGGCCATAGAAATACATGTCATAATGGTTTATGTGTGCGTCCTTCTCGCTTGTGGAAAGGAAGATCCTACACAATTTATAATGCTCGCGAACTGTAAGTCCAATGGATTGGGATATATGTAGGTGCCTATATAGGTAGAGTGTACACTTTTCTTTGAAAATAAGCAACACAGGGCCGCGGCCCGACGATGTTTAACACCATAGGCGACAATATTTGAAAGCATAAAAGTATGGAATCTTATACAATTAATCATCACTTATTGTGTCCTTTCTGAAAATTGATTGTATTGCAGATTCCAATTTGTTACTCATTGTTAAAACTGAATGAAAATGAACGACCAAACCATGGCGTGTATCTTCAACGTCGAAGCCGTCCTCTTTCAAAATGCTTAAATATATATATATTTAAGCATTTTGAAAGAGGACGGCTTCGACGTTGAAGATACGTGCATTGACATTTTACAAATCAAATTACGTAACGTAATATTAAAATTTGTAGTCAAAATTATGAATAACAATGACCCACTAAGTTATGTGTGTTGTCTTAAATGTTACTTTAATGAGCGGACGTCAGTTTTAATTATATTTTAACTTTTTTTAAATACATATAAGTGATCTAAATTAGATATGAAGTCCATAAAAATGTTATAATAATAATAATGCGTTTATTCCAGCGTGATCGGGGTTTTTTTTTTATGAAGACCCAATTCGCAAAAAAGATAAAACATGTTATATAATACATTAAAGTTATGAAATATTATTTATGTTATGAAAAGAAAACCAAGGAAAATATAAAAAAATAAAAAGTTTACGCATATATAAAAATATAAATACAACAGTCATGGCCATTATTGTATCTGTAGCTATTCTGTAGTCGTTGCCATTCTCTGGTCAGGGAATCAGCTTTCCTTGAGAACGCCGCTTGCATCAGAGAGTTGGTGTTGAGCTCCAGCCCCAGCTTTACGTCCGCAATTCTATGTCTCAAAAGCGGAACGAATCCATGTACACGGCCTTCGGCAAACATTATAGATGCGCTGCAATAACGCGCCAATTCGAACAGTATTCTGTATGAGTTGTAATTATTGTTTTCCCGATCTCCCGATATTGTCAAAGACAAAGAAATCAAACAAGCAACTGTTATAATGTTTGTTCACACTCTTGTCTTCCCCATTTCAAGTATGGAGCAGAGACTTGGACAGTCTAATTGGGACAAGCTGAAAATAAACTCCTTCGATATATATTGCTGAAGAAGGATGCTACGTATCCTGTGGACAGCACGACGCACGAATGTTATAATTGTTCAATAAATCCAACCACGTCAAGCTCTACTGCAGCGGAAAAGATTCTTTCAATTTTTCAATCACATTAAAGTGATCTTGATAAGAGAAAAATATTGTGTATAAGAAAGGAGATCGTTTTTGTTATGTACATGATATCAACATTTTAATTAAAATATAACAATTCTCAAAAGATCATAAGTACATAACTATCACCATTAATTTACGATACAACAGCAACAAACGGGCTATCTCCAGATTAATATTTCAGAATATTAAAACCATATCTACAAGGTGGCCCAAAAAAGTGAGAACATTTCGTAACACACGAGTTATTTCAAAACATAATGTAATTAATTATAATTCTTCATGTATTTTTTTGCACAATATTTATCTAATCAGAAATCATCAAAACACCCAATATTGCATAATCTACTGGGTTTAAATCTGGCCTGTTCGGTGGCCACATGCCTGGCTCGATGAAATTAACATTCTCACGACGAAGAAAGTTGATTGTATTTCTGGCTATGTGAGATGGAGCTCCGTCCTGCTGCAATGTCCAGTTATGCTTAATGTCTAGCTTTACTCCAGGCTTTGTTTTGAAACTCTTTGATCATTTTCCTAGCATCCTGACGTTTTTCAATTCGCAAATTTTTGATCAGAATGCGGTGATTTTTGTCATTCTGGGCAACAATTTGAAAATAACATTTGTTATTTATAAACAATGGGAAAATTAATAATCAAAGATGGCGACCGAAAATTGTCGGAACAAAACGTAACATAGATAAAAAGGTAAGTAAGTAAATTAGTAAACTATTTAAGCTATTATTGATATAGTTAAACTAATTTTGATGTAATTATGTCTCCCAATTATGGCCACCCCCATGTGTATATGTATCAATATTAAGTATGCGTCAATATGACAATTATTCCGGGTGCAACATTAGGACGAAGAAGATCTGAAAGAACATAACAAAAGCGGGCTGGAAACACACAGTCATCGAGACTATGAAGGTGTATTACCTAACCATCTGAATGAGACCACCATGTGTCAATCCTGACAGGAAGGATGTGAAAAGAGTGAGGCTATTACCTAAACCAGAACCACATTGCTAAGTGATTCTTCTCTTTTAAAGTCCTCAATTGGTTTAACTCGCTCAACGATCGCATCTAACTACATTCAGTAAAATTGTGCCAAAGAGGGGTGCGCACTGGATGTACCGTTAAGGCAAAGGATACTCGAAGCATTTGAATTAAGAGTTTTCGACCTTTGGTGAGTGCGCCGTGTTGTAGAGTTTCCGAATATTTGCAATCGAATTAAAAGGCTAAGCTACAACAACATAACGTAATTATTAATAATGTAATGATCTATTAGGTGTCTGTATAATTTCGTCTTTGTGCGAAAATTTTAAAGAAATCTGATATCATCGGAATGAAGTGTCAATTTCCTTTCAAATACGAATTGGGTGCATGTTTTTCTATTCTGAAAGCATATTTTTCATGGAAATTTTTAAACATGAATTTATTTCTGGGTTTAACAATTTTAGTATTATGTTGATGCATAATTATCCGCCGTTTTTCAAAAATTATATTGTAACACAACCAAAAATGAAAATAAACTCAAAACATATTACATAAACATATTTTGTTCTCTTCCACAGCTGTCAGAAAGGCCTGATCATCAAAATTCAAAGATCGACCCTTTCTTAACTTGTCTTCTAAGCTGGCGTTACCAGCTTTGAAGCGAACAAACCACTCGCGGCATGCCCTTTCGCTAATCGTTCCTTCGTCGAAAACATCGTTGAGATTGCGAAATGACTTTCTATCCTTTCTCCAAGTGGTAAAGCATATTTATTATGACGAATGTCAAATTTAGTATTTTGCCAAACGTATGTCTGACAAAATGTAACTATGAAATATCGTCAATAGTATCAAAATATATTTTCGGTAGTAAACTTCGGCCCTAACTTATTTACCTTTTTGAAAATCATTTCATCATTTAATGTGGAAGCTCAAGCTGAAGCTTTGTACCGTCCTAAGACGGGTCTGATTTGATCAAGAAAAGTGTGCATTTAAAAATCATTCATACTTTTACAAAATGTACCATTTTATTATTTTCTAATGTCGATCTACCTTCAGTGTTGAATGTAGGCTTTCATTCTCTTGCTTCCTTGCGAACGAATGTCTATTTATTTTATCGTAATTCAATACTAAAAAAAGACTAGGCATGTTGCTAGGAGAGATGGTGAGAACCCGGAGAAATTAGTAATACAAAAATGGTAAACGAGAGGTTTATCTCCAACGAAACGAACAAACCGAGTCCGAGATATGACCGAAGTCTAAACAAGGCTTAGGATCACGAAGAGTGTAAGCAAGCAGTTCGCGCTGCAGAAGCAGATCAAGGTTCTCACTAATGAGCACAACACTTCGTTTCTAATTTTGGTTTGCCATTAACATGATGTTATCTGACCTCTAAATACATAACTGAATAGCGGACTAAAGGGATATATTAAGGCCAGTGTTCAAGGAAGGAGACACGATGAGAGAATCTCATAGATTTAATTGAGGTACAACTCAATACCATGTACACGTGTTGAAATTTTGATCTGGAGATAATGATGGTACACGACATTTAAACAGCGAGATTTGACACGTGCACACAAATGTCAACTGAAACCACCATAAATTCACGCAACTTTACAATCCTTTCTGAAAAGTTATCATAAGTCTTAACTGCAGCTAGGAAAATTCAAAATCACTCAACTGTCGATCGACAGACATTTCGCTATTGACATATGTACATGACCAGCGTAAAGCAAGGCGTAAGATGGCGAATCTTTGACACATGGTAAGTGTCTACGAAAGTTTTTGTTACGATTGTCAAGAGTCGACCAACTATGAAACAACCTTAATGATGACCGTATTTAAGTACTGAGAAAAAGAAGGACTACATACGAGAGTTCCACTGACTGTCCAGTAAAAAATGAACGTGGCGATGACACAAGAAATGCTTAAACTTACCAATAATGTTTAGTAATTGATTTGATGTGGTTTTTGCGCCCCTAAAACCTCGTCACCTCAGGCCGTTGCGCGCTTCGCTACCCTTCGGGCCTGGCTGGGGTGTATGTGAGACGGAATAATACGGCTATTATATTTCAGGCTTTTGTGAAGAAACCGCGGGCATCGGGCGGGGGCGGCTGGGGGCGGGCCGGGGTGCAGACTACTCGGGGAGGGGGAAACTTTCGCAACTATGTTCCGCCCTTACAAGGGATTGGGAAACGACAATTCTCGGCGTTGTGTTATTACATAGTTCTGCGTACAAGTAATGGCATTTCGAGCCGTTTTAGATTCCAAATCTGTACTTGTGTATAATTTTGATAATTTATTAAGTAGAGATTTTATAAAACTGTAAACAATCTTGAAATATGACATGATGTTGTTAAAATTTAATGAGACACGGTGAGATAAAGTTAAAGATTGAGTTTAGTCGAATTAAATCTCAGTACACGTATTAAAATTTGGATCTTGATCGGCTTTAAATTGGTGGAAAGAGACACAAACTCAAACCAGTACACGCGATGTTCAATGTTCTCGTGCGAGACATGTACTTCATCGGGAACCATAGAGATGCCTACAACTATTTTTTCAGAAAAATTGGCCAAACAAATGCTTATATTTTAAATATTTATGCCGTTTTAACTGATACTGGAGAGATTCAGTCATCTAACTGACGAACGGAATTTCAACGGTCAACATACTGACATTTGGCAAGCGTGAAGTGAGGCGCAAGACGGCAAATCTCCGAGATTACGAAAGCGGAGGTTGTCTAAAGAATCTCATGGGAGCATAATCCGTATGGTTATCATTGTATTTTGTTTTGTTCTCAAACATTTTGAATTTCATTTTCATGACGTTCTTTTGTTTTGTGTAAAATAAAAATGGTATATTGTAAGCAATATCTACGACCGGACATATTTCTTCATCTTTGGCGTCTACAAACATATTAATTACCTGTAACAACATTCCCATATATTACAGCCCCACCCGAGAACCTACAGAATGTTACGCACTTATTTAACTCGATCTTTTAACGCAGTTTCGCGAAACGTTTTACCTGGAAACTCTTTGAAATGATAACAATATTTTTTTAAATACTAATTAAAAGTATTAATTAGAAAGATATACATATAAAATTAATTTGATCGAAAATTAATATTGTTGCGCTACCGAGATTCGAAGCTGGCTTTCAAATAATGAAACGATAAATTTATTCATTTGAAAAAGTGTAACATATAGGTTCGAAAATTTGTCTTCAAAAACAATGTTGCTGTAGCATAGTTGGATAATGTCCCTCCCCGTTTGTTTGGAAAGAGATCCAGGTTCGAATTTCGGCAGCGCAACAGCAATATTTTTCGATAAAATTGATTATATATGTATATCTTTCTAAATAAAACATTTAATTAGTATTTAAAACATCACAGACCGTTTATTCTGAATAATCAGGTAGAGATGAATCAGAAGCATGGATATCCAACAATTTACTATAATGTATACAATTCTTTTACTAATAATTCACTAGTCCTACAACACTCCCACTCCACATATTTTTATTATATTTTTATTTTATTCTTACTTTTTTATTCATATTTGATTTATTTTTTTATTCCAAATAACACCACAACAGCACGAAAAAAAAACAAGAACTGGCTACTTTAACACAGACTTTAGTCTAGCAAAGTAGCCAGGACAACGCTGTATATATCAGAGGTGAAGTCTACTCCATCCCACCCATTAAACTATGTATTATGTATGTTTATTATGTATCCACCTCTGTAACTACAAAAATATGGATGTCAAAATATATATAAATAAATAAAATAAATTATAACTTCCAAATAATAATGTGTTCTTCTTAATAACGATATTTTTATTTGCCAAGAGAATTTGATATTGGCACAAAACTTGTCCAATCGCAGATCTTTCAAATGAAATATTATGCGGTCGCTGTCGGAATAGTCTCCCCATTCTGTACCCTTCACATTGTAAATAGGATATAATTTCACCGCGAGCAGGTCCCACCGACCGCCGACCTCAACCCTACGCCGCGCCGGGGGAGCATCCCCCCAATACGCCGAATGTGAATTAATAAACACGCACCGAATTATTAGGTTGGTAGGAAAATAATTGCGGTTTTTGTTTTTTGTATTCTAACCTTACTTTTCACATGAAAATTTAATTTCATCGCGTTCGTGTTAATGTAATTTTAAAATAGAATTTCAATCTGTTGAAATAGTAAGAAAGTCAACAAATAAAATGTATATCGCGAATTAGCTGTCCATCGATGTTGGACGAACACCCGGAATCTGTATTTAATTTTAATTTGTTAAATTGTATCATAAATCTTATTCCTAGTTCTTGCTCCTCAAGAACACACCTCTGCCAATTTCTGAACTAGGTTGATTCTCCGAGAAGTGCTGTCGCCAAGAATGAATAGGGCTTAAACTTATTTTACTCTTCATGACCTGGCCATCGAAGCCTCCTTAATTTATGAATTTTGTGACTTTCGGCACATAAAGAATTAACAATTATTTTATAAATCTAAAAGGATATAAATATCAAGCATCTCCGTACGTCTATACTACTTTTGAACCATTGTCTGTTTGCCGTACCCTCTTGATGTCTACATGTAAAGGGCGTTTTTTACGAATTGGCAACATTTTTTCCAGCGACAGCTGCGATTTGTGCTCAGTTTGGTTAGCCATTTTACTATGAATAGACTTATGCCAGAACAACGCTTGGAAATTGTGCAAAATTATTTCGAAAAATTACCGCGCGCTACGTCCATTTTACGATCGACATCATCGTCCATCCGAGCAAGTGATTCGTATAATCGTGGATTGTTTTCGCACCACGCATACTCTAATTGATAATACGCATCCGCAGAGACGTTGTACAGCGCGCACCAAAGAAGCTGTTGCTGCAGTGGAGCGTAGCGTTGAGGAGGATCCGAATGAGTTTTTCGTTCCCCAATTGAATGGCATTAATGTGGAAGAGCTGTGGTCTCAACAAGACGGCGCAACATGCCGCACAGCGCGCGCCACAATCAATTTATTAAAGGAAATATTCGACGAGCGCATTATGGACCTGTGAATTGGCCTCCAAGATCGTGTGATTTAACATCTTTAGATTATTTTCGGTGGGTATATGTGAAGTAGCTAAACCAGAGACGATAGACGACTTGGAAGTCAATATTTGTGAACGAAAAAAGTGATTGAAAATTGGACTTCCAGATTAGGCTTTATTCGAACCAGCCATATGCGCGAAATCATATTTAAACACTCATGACATAAAATTATATTTCCAATAAAGCCAATACCATGGCCATTACTACGATTTTTATTTAATTTTAAACTTCTATACCTCTAAAAAACAGCCTTTATTATGTTTATTTACACTGTAAAACTCCCTTAATTAATTTTTAAAAAATTTAATAGATACTTCAACAAATTGTCTTACGATGTTTATGCATTATTATTTTATGGTTACGGATGCACTTGTCAAGCGTATACCGCAGAAATAAGGATCCCACGATCGATGACCAGTGAAGGGGAGCCGACTGCTGCAGCACGGACCAGCCCACTCACCTCTCAAAGACTAGATGTAATCGAAGACGAATCGTACTTTGTGGTCATTTCGTTCAATACCTAATATGATAAATCTTTGATTACCACCAGATTCTATCCTCTGATTACTGTCTTATTACTTGGGTCGTAATTCTTTCTAAGTGAAACTCAGTCTTTCCAGGTAATAATATTATACGTTTATTACAACACGTCATACAGTCATATAAATTATACATTCAGAGATAAACTAGTTACTCAGAAGAAGCTGTAATGGAAGAGAACTGTTCCCCCAGAGACTGCCTCTTATAAGGTTCGTTCCCCACTACTCATATACTCACTTTCATGACACACACACACACGCACACACACACACACATTTACAAAGTGACAGTTCTCACACTTAACTACGTACTAACTCTCGTCTACGGGGAATGAAGGTGTGAGGTTATGTATCGAGGTATGTGAATGTATATGCGTTTGGTGTAGTATCGCGTGTGCCCAGAGCAGGTTAGAGAACAAAAATTATTTACTTTTGTCACTGGATTTATTGTTAATCACAAAAATATACATTAGCCGCCAATGAAATGACTACGCGCAGTGACGTTTCCTGGAGATGTCATCTGGAAGGCGACGGCGACTTCATGAACGGCTGCTGCTCGCTTGGTTATTGTGTCATCATTAAACTGTTAGGAGCTCTGGTTTTACGCACCGGTAAATGCGTGGTACGTTCAGGGATCGTCGGTGGTGATGATAACTGTGGAAGCGATAATCCTCCATAAGCCCGGTTTTCACATATGAGTCGGACAGAATCAAAAGCAAAACTATCCAATAGTTATCTACTGGATAGATTTAATTTTATTGAGGGATTTTGACAGTGTAAACTTAATATAACTAACATAATAAATATTCAATATGTGATACTATTTACGAAAATCCATAGAAATGTTTCGGTGCAGAAGATAAATAAAAAGAAAAAAGGCGGGAGAAAGGGTGGGGAGGTTGCAACTATTGTTGCGGTAAAGCGAGAGCAACATGTGCTTATAGATAGAATGATTGGCCAAAATTGAGATTGTGGTGGTTCATAAAAATAACCCTTTAAGCGTGGTAAAGTTAATGTTAAAAAATTCATTTTCTGTAAATTTCTCATTATGGTATATTTGCATGACCGGTGAATGAATGAATTTTGTTTGTAATATGTTATAGTTCTAGTAATGTGTTTTGGTTTTGATTCTAAATGATACATACTCGACCAGCTATTGCAAGTACTAAACCTCTATCTATTCTATTCTACCTTTCATTTGGCCTCTTTACAAGCCCTGTTCACATACTACACTTATTCAAATTTTCGGTGTTAAACACACATAATTTACACATTTATCGTACAAATATGATAATTAGGTGTATTCCTAAATTCATTTTTCCAGCACTGCGCGGCTCCTAGTTTGCGTGCAGCTAGAACATACGGTCTGACGAATCTTCTGGCAGAATCTTAAGCACTACAAACAACAACAAAACACGCGTATTTCTACTTTTTTACGATAATTATCACCACGCTTTGCAGTTGGGAAAGGCATTCTCTGTACAGTCGTCCAGACGTTTGAAGTAAAATAAAAATTGGTATAAAATAAATATCATTTTAGCATAAGTCATCGCGTATAAATAAAAACCCAGCTTTTATATCACGTCTACAAATTTGATTTCAATAAGATTTTCAACTCGAGACAGGAATTATAATAATAATAATAATGTGTATATTCCAGCGTGACCAGGTTTTTTTTTTACCCGATTCCTTATAGATATAATACAAAATATGTTATACATTAAAGGTTATGAAATAAATATAATGCTATGAAAAAGAAAACCAAGGAAAATATTAATAAATACAAAAAAAAAAATTTAAAAAAAGTTAATAAAAAGTAAAAAGTTCACACATATATACACACAAAATATAAATATTACATATATAACTACTTCAGTCACGCTATTCTATTCTGTAGGCGCTGCCATTCTCTGGTCAGGGAACCAGCTTTCCATGAGAGCGCCGCTTGCACCAGAGAGTTGGTGCTGAGCTCCAGCCGCAGCTCTACGCCAGCAACTCGATGTCTTAGAAGCAGAACGAATTCATGTATACGGCCTTCGGTAAGCATTGTAGATGCGCTACAATTATGCTTCTATGCGATTCTTTGAAAACAGCTCTCTGTTTTTGTACTCATAGTCTACCGTGTACACATTGTACACCAAGTCACTGACCATCCTAAAATAAGGAGTTTTAAATGATGATGATATTCCTTATAATGTTACTCCTATTCATCGTTGGATGTATATATCATTGTATAAAGCCTCAAACATCTTATAATTGATTGACAATGTGTAACAATTGTTAGTACTGTGGTGACCATACACGCGCCCGTAGATCAACCCTCACATATCAATTATATAGGACCCGAACCAGAGCAATCAATAAGCAGACCCAAATAAACAATTAGCTCCAGAGACGGATACTGTTCAAGCAACTAACATCACTTCTCCGCAGACCGTCCTATCGATAGCGCCTCGAGCCACTCCAGAATTCAACAGCGCATTTAATTGTATTAATTCATCACCTCAATAAACGAAACCTTGTAAGTGCTCTTTCATTTATATACCCTGCTCTAGTCACAAGAGACACCCTATACTGCGACCATTTAGCGTTGGTGATTAGTTTTCCACTAGTGTATTGATTATTATTTGAATTAACGAGATATCCTGTGGATACATTATAATTTTCTCTGTGAGTTTAGGCAATATTTATGTTTTAAAAACTTCTGGAGTTTGACAAAATTGTACTGCGTCTGTCTTACAAGTCTTCATCATATCTTTTTTATCTAAAAACTTTTATTAATACTTTTTTTTTGGCGCCTTGTTTACGCAATCTGTTTACCATCAAACTTCAGTGATTTATCTTCCACAGGTGAATTGATTATTATTTGAATTAAAGAGATATCCCATGAACACATTATGGTTTTTTCTGTAAGTTTAAGCACTATTTATGTTTTATGAACTTCTGGAGTTTGACAAATGTGTACTGCGCCTAATTAGTCGTCTTTATCATATCGTCTTTTATACGGAAAACCAGTTTTTATGATACTTCTATTTTAAACATTTTTCTTCATAATTTTTACTTTTTTGCTCCCCGCGGGAGCAGCGGGCAGGCTAATCAGTTATATTATAAAATCTTCAACCCTTCAGCGCAGCTTTTAATTATGACCAGATATCACAGGACCTAAGTTTGGTGAATTGGCAGGATGATCTTATCGGTTGATCATCCAGAAAGTCTCTCACAGTAAATTTCGATAGCCAAATTTTACGCACGTATTAGTTCAAACACGAATACTCACGTGATTTCGATACGACTACGAAAAGGGGCTTCTACGCGGCCATTCCGGGAATAAAATTGTCACACTTCTTACATTGAGAGAAGAGGTCATAAGCTTCCATGAGTACTCCGGGTTTAATGATTTCCCTGCCCGCCGCTATCTCCGCGAGACGCTGAAGATGAAGCAGCCGACGTGCGGACGGAGCCGATCAGCAGGCCGCGCACGTCCCCGGGCGTGTGGGAAATATTAAGGCATTATGGAATTGATAAACCTACGCCAATATGATGGGAAGAATGCAAAAATAGGAAAGCCAAACTTTGACATTTCGCTCGATGAAATATTAATTCAACGCGCGAAACGTCAAAATCTAGAGATTTGTTGAAAGACATATTTTTTACTAAGACTCTTATATTTTTTATTATAAAACTTTTAGGCAAGTAAAGCGTGCACGGTAATGTCTTAACGAGACTTTAACCTCTGAGAGTCAGTAAAGGAATTGTATTTTTCACATCAGGGTTGTATCGAATTTAAAGAATACACTTTACTTCTAATACACAGTGATCATCTACAGCCGCTTCGGGCCTTTTATACCCTAATTCCTTTGTTTACGTTAACGTTAACACTCTTGGTTATACGGGAATTTTTTAGTGCTAATCTATATAATAGTAATTAATTAAACATTTTTTTTATACTTACACATATACTTCCATACTTGAACCAAAATGATTATCGTTAGATGTAGTATATTGTCACCAGTTTTTAGTTAATTCCTAGCCCTTAATCTATTTCCAATCAGTACACATTGTTCCTTTCGCTCGACTTGTTGTTTTTGAATTCAAGAAGAGGAAGTGTTTTCGTGTGATTTTTCGCGTTGGATCACTGCTTCATACACTGGTGTGTTGTGAACGTTCATACATTGGGTGAACTTTCGGAAGATCATCAAGACGACGTCATCAACCAAGTGAGTCGAGCTGTCCATTGGTTCCGTGAGTCCTGGTCCGCTATCGAAGATTCTTCATCAATTCCTTCATTTGGATTCCCTTTTTCATCACTCGCCACTTGTGACTACATGTGGCAATATGTTTTATTTTTTTTAAAAAGATACGTATCACATCACTATTATAACTATTTTCACTATTATAACTAAATGCTTGTGCTATGAAAATATGACTAACTTATATGGCCTTCCGGAACGAGGCTCGAACCGCCGACCGCTAGCTCTCTAGGCGAGTATCGTAACAGCAAGATCACAAGCACGGCGAACATTAACCTGTTTGGTTAATGTAAACATCCATATCTTTGTCCTGTGACTATTTATCCCAAGAAGCACTAAACGTAAACAATGCGTTTCTTAACGTTTCTTAATAAACAAACAAATATAATAAAGATTTGTGTCAAATTAACCTAATTCGATAAGCCAAGTCTCAAGAAAGTAGCCGGTATGTGATGTAGGGACGAATCTTGTTTTATATAAGGAATTTATTCGGGTATGGGTGACTCGTTGGAGCTCCTTAGGTGGGTAGCCAAACTCCTTCCTATCCTAAAATTCTTCCGGCATCTATGCTTTGTACGCAATATTATCAATCTATTAAAATATATAGAATCTATTTTTTTTCTTTAAGAACTCACTTTTTCCACAATTTGATCGATAATTTCATCATTATCAATCTCACTTTAGATCTCTCTATGTTGCCATTAACATAAAAGGTTCTGTAGCAGGCATCGGCAACGTATGATCCGCGGGTCACCAAGTGACCCACTTGAGTTCCGCAAATAAAGTATAATATACAAAAATAAATTATAAAACATATAAATGTGCAGCGTGGTCAATGGAGAGGTGGCCTGAATCTTTTACGTTATTTAAAAGTAAATATTTTCACACGTGAAATTTATTTTAAGTAAGAACAGGAGCAGATTAACTTCCGATAATTCAGACGTTTGTATTCGTCGTATGGTGCTAAGTATGAACCAGACTTTACTAACAGGGGGTTGAATTAATTCTCGCCGTTCTAAAAAAATAAAGAAATAATCGTAATCTTAATATTTTTTACTGCTGTTTTTTTTTGTTTTAGTGTTTCTCGCTCTGCGCAAGCTCCACGTGACACTTTCAACCGCTCAAATTCTTCAAAACGGCGAGATTTTCGACTTGCGACATGTCAAACTTTGTACCATCAAAACAAAACTTGCGGGAAGCCTTGCTTTTCTGTTTCCACCTCAAGAAAACTGCTGCTGCTGCTCATCTAATGCTTGTGGAGGCTTATGGGATGCACGCCTTGTCTGCTAGAACATGTCGGGAGTGGTTTCAAGCATTCATGGGTCAAAAGCAATGCTCTGCATTTGGTGGGATCAACAAGGTGTCATTTTCTTTGAGCTTCTCAAAGCAGGTGAAACAGTTACAGCAGAGCGCTACAAGGAACAACTAATCAAGTTAAAGGCAGCGATTGAAGAAAAACGACCAGAATATGCAAGCAGACATGAGTCGATTCTTATTCAGCATGACAACGCAAGGCCCCATGTGGCTAAAGTGCTCAAAGACCAGCTAAATTCTTTTGGTTGGGAAGTTTTACCCCACCCGCCCTACTCCCCTGACGTCGCCCCATCAGATTACCATCTTTTTCGCTCTATGCAGCATGGTCTATCTGGCGAACTCTTCCGTAGTTACCATGAAGTTCAATTATGGATAACGAATTGGATTGCTTCAAAAGAAAAGGTTTTTTTTTACAGAGGCATCAGGCTTTTACCTGAAAGATGGGCAAAAGTAATTGAAAAAGAAGGGCAATATTTTGAATAAAACTTTACTTTTAAAAAAAACTTTTTTTTCTGTTTTATTATTATAGAAAAACGGCGAGAATTAATTCAACCCCCAATAAATTGACATCACAAATTCAACATCAGGGGAGCCATTGATAATGAAGAGAACGCTTATAAATAAAGTTCATAAATTAATTCATAAGTTCATAAATCAACTAAAACTTGACAATTATATTTATTTTACGAGTATGTTTAGTTTTCTCAATTAAATTAATCTTATTATTCACTACCAGACCGTTTTAAAATGGAAATACCTTAATGGTCACATTTTGGTTGATTTTGACCCGCAGCCAAAAAAAGGTTGCCGACGCCTGGTCTAGATTAATAGTTCTTCGCAATTTATTTTTAAACGACCTTTTTTTAAACAGTCATTGACTGTTTGTTCTCTCCAAGAATTATATTAGAAAAAATAATAGTTTATTTTAGGATGCAATAAAAGTTAGTTAGCTTATTCGGAATCCTTTTTAACTGTAATTGTGTGTGTGTATGTGTATGTGTAGATGAGTGGTGAAGTAAAATGGTTATCAGAGACCGTCGCTGGGGGAACGGGTTTCTTTTCCATCGCCACTTCGCAATGGTTATTAGTCTATCTCTGAGTTATCAAATTGTTAATTACTGTAAATCTGTTGTTGTAATAAATGAATATTGTTACACGAACCTACTGAATTTCACTCCAAAACAACTTGAGAGTACAAAGAGAGGATAGAACCCTGAGGCAATCTTCTATAGTTATCACATTAATAAAAATAATTTATGTCGAATTTTAAAATTAATTAATTTTATTATATAAAAGCAACGCCGGACCTATATTCCCCAGATATGGTGATAGTTCTCAGATCTATCGGAATGCCGAGAAAAATTGAGCAGTATAGTCAAGAGCATGAACATTGTTCTGATCACGTACAATATTTTAAGAAGATAAATAAGCAATGCAATAAAAGTTAGTGCTTATTCAGAATCCTTTTTATAGATTTAATCCTAATTTGTCAAGAATTTTAAAATTACGTTTTGCAAAATGAAAACAAAAATCGATGCCCTCAGTCCACCTATCCGCCCATGACTTTGAGTAATATGCATAGTCAGAAAGGGTTTTAGTAATATATTTCAATTTAACCCTTCCCTTGACATGTAGTGACACAGGTCTACCGTCCCAATTAAATTAATTAATCATATTTTAGCTGATACCAAGAAAAACATTAATGCTTAGAAGTGTATGGTGAAAAACCAATTATGTACAGTAAATTCTATAAAAAAATAATTATTGTTCAATTCAATTCTTTGTAAAAATGATACAATCAAAAAAATACCATTTGTCGTGTGGCTAACAAAAATCGTTTATTAATTCTTTTTTCTTTTCATTCTCAATATTTATGATAAACGACTATTTTAACCTTTATCATACCGTGATAGAAAATATTCGTAAGCTGCCATACTGTCAACTCGTGTTACCATTAAATATTTATAGTTTTTTTTAGGATTTTTAATGAGAAAAACTCTTTTACGAGCTTAAATGGCTTTAAAATAGTTAATTATTTCGTAGCATTTATTCACACAAGTTCTATATAATACGATATTTTTTCTTAATATTCTTCATTTAATTAGTGAGAATGATACATAATTATATTTGAATGTTTGTTATGTAATGTTTGATCTTTTTCTGTCTTATTACAAATACTATTTTTTCCAATGTAGCAATTTTACATAGCTTTGAATTGAAAAATATTTACTTTAACATAATTGGTTATTAAGTTAATCCTACAAATCATTAGTCATTTCTAAGCGTAAATTATTTTTTTAAGGTTAAAATATTAATTTTGTGTTGCTTGTATTTACGGAAATATACGGGTTTAATTTGGGCGGTAGACCTGTGTTACAGCATGGATGTGGAAGAGTTAAACAAATATCAGATATCTCATAGAGACAAAGCTATTTTATTATATTTAATGGAAAACATATGGAAGAAGTACAGGGCTTACGATCTGTCTTCGGCTGGCTTAAGTCATCATATATAACGTTCACCAATTCTCACCCCTCACTCTCCACATTTATCAAATATTTTAAAGTCGTATATATATTAGTATGTGGACTCGCTTTGAGTACCACTACACCATCGCCATCTATGGACCAAATTTGATAATCCATTTTTCCCTTTTTTTAAACATATGCTAATCTGATTTTTTTGAAATTATTTTAAAGGAGTATTCTTTATATGTAAAATATTTTTTTAACATATTATACTAGAATACATAAGAAAAATCAACATTTTTTATATATTTTCTTATTTTGACCAGTATTGTATATCAGCAATATTTGAATATGTCCAAGAACGCATAATTACTTGATTTTTACCTACAAAGGTAATGTTATTAAACAATATAAGATATTTCATAGACTATTTTAAAGCCATTTCAATTAGTAGAAGCATTTTTAAAATTTAAAATACCAAAATTTAATTTCATACGCTAACTGACAGCGTGATTGCGTTCGGATATTTTCTGTCACGATATGGTGAAGGTTAACAGTAATGATATCATTTTAGGATAATTATTAATTAGTTGACTGTCACTGTCAACAAGTCTAGATCTTCGAAAGATTTTCAAAGGACGAAAGCGCCGTGCTTGTTATGTAACTAAGACGGACTCTATGAATTTATATTATCTTATTAAAAAGCTTATATTTATTTTAGCCAATTTACAAGGAATACGCTAGTCCTGGTTCAAAAGCGACGTTGAAACGGGTCTGGGATAGAACAAATGTTTACATTTATTTGATGAATGAGAGTTTTGAGAGACATTTTGAAATGATATAATAATTTCACTTCATTTTAAGGCAAGATGGCAACATTTTAACAACGCTGGGATAAAGTTTTATTTACAGTCATATTTTAACATAGTACCTATTCAGCGTGTCCTTCATAATACGCATATCGAATACAATTTCAGAATTCAATGTGTTTTAGAAAAATCAATTGACTGAAAATGATTTCCCAATGGTCAACATTTGTCAAGGACAACCGAGTCAAAGAAGTTAAGTTTGTTTGAGTTATTTTAAAATCTGAGTAATGGAATATCTGCAAAGTTCGATGTCTCGGGACGTGCTGAAAATGAAAAAATGAATACGTAGCAGCCACCTCGTATTATAAAAAGGGGCATTTCATTTTATCTTCTTTTTTATAACTAACCAAGATGGCGGAATTATTAATTCGCCACATGGAACTTACATTATTTTACAACATCGATTATCCGTCGACATACATGTTGAAGATATCAGACCGCGAAGTTTGCTACTAAAGAACCAAAAATATGTGAAATATGATAAAAAAAATAGATGAATTCAATTGTATTTAAATATTACCATTGCAATAAACAAAAAATCCTTTTTTTGGATACAAATAAATGAAAAAAGGAAAACTTTAACACTTTTAAATTTCTATTTGGCAAAAATATTTTTAATTATATAATTTGTTGACAATAATATAGTTTAATATAAAATAGTTACTACTAGTTTAAGCTTTAGTTTATTACTGACTATGACACACTAAGCATCGAAAACTTTTTAATTAATATTTAATTAAAGTGTTGCGTGAAGTAAACAACGTTGTGTTTTATTTTAATAATTAATAAAAAATATTTTTGGGGGTTTAGTCGGTGGCTAAATGAAAGAGTGGTTATTGGCGTGTTGAGGTTTATTTATGACATTATGATAAAAACAAGGAAGAATGAAATAAATTAATGAAGATACAGAAGGTGCGTGTATATTATGAAATGAAATAAAGCTAGTCGGCGGTCTCGCTCGGCACACGTGGGGCAACAAGAGCGCCGCTGCGGAGCGATGAAACCGGAGAGGGATCGTCGGTGAGGAATCGGACCAGATCTGCAGCGGCAGCCGGCAGCGATATGTCGCTAGTATCGTTCTGGCTGAGATGGCGGTGAATTTTAAATCTAATCCCTACATATTACTCAATTAATAAAATTTATTTTAATTAATTTAATAGCCCAGATATGTCTACCGTGTGACGTATACCAAGCTTAAATCGCGATAAATATAGGTAGCATTTTTCGGTCACTTCTTGTGTCTTGTCTTAGTCTTATGTACTTTTCTCAAACACCAAGAGGATTTTTTGTTTTTACAAATTCTGTCTATTTTCATATATAACAACTTTTCCAAACATCGCGTCTCAGGACGGGTAAGATGCGAGTCAATAAGTATTTTAATTCGAATTAGATTTGGAAAAGTTACTCTGTGATTGTATGACTTTAAAGAAATTTGACGGCAGCGATGAAAAACATTACAGATTTGTCTAACGTTGAAATGAAAGATTCTTCGTTATTTATTTTGTTTATAAAGCACACGCAATTCTTCGTTTATTCAAATTATTTTTGATGGGACGCAATATATTTCAATTCAAAATACGAATTAACTAGTCAGGTCAACGGATTGGGCGATTTGATCGGCGAGTGTTCACCCGCCCAACTGTAATAATAATTTATTTATTGCTTTTTTTTAAAGCTACGGTCATTTTGGTTTAAAATGTTTCTCCATACATTAAATACACAAAACTGACATATGGATCTTTCAAGTCTTTAAAAATGTACAATAAAAACGTCTGATATTACCAATTTCACTTTTATTATAAATAATTAAAATGTCGATTATTGATTTATTTGTTAATACACAACTAAATGAAGTACTTTGAATATGTCATGAGACATCTCCAAAGTACACATAGACTCACACCCTGACATTTATGAGACACTGCACCTTGTCATAGGGAAAAAATTCTGGATGTTTCAGGCAGAAAGAAAACCTCATGCAGTAGTTGAACGGAGGCTGAAGGAGAATCGCAGGCTGGTCGGGAGTCGGGCCAACTGACGGACAAGTTTATGGTAGTCCAATTCCCCATCAGTTTGTTCGAGAAGGACGAGTTTCTACAGGAAACCCTCAAGGGTCGAGGCAAGGTCTATCGTTACATCCTCTCCCGTCCCGTTACCCTCCATGGGTCAGCATTACCGATTTTGGTGACCCACCTCCTCCATGCATCTCGTATTGCCCCGAGGATAGCTAAAGAGAAGGCCGAACGGGCGGCATGGAGCTCATCCAGCAGGCTCATCTAACGTCATGCAGTAGTGTAACTACCCCAATTACGCATGGAGACTACATTAAATAGGGATCCAAAAGGTTCCCCTTCATTTGGTATCGATACATTTCCCAGCGCTTCTATGGACTAATAATTTTTAACATCCTCAGCAATGAAATCATTTCTTACGTGTATTGCGAAAACACAATATACACCAGAAATATAATCGGATCGCCATTATGGGCAAAAATGATTGTTTTTTTTACATTTTGCACATTAATGCTTAAAAACGCACCTTTTTATTAAATTATACAGAGTGTCCCAAAAAAAGTGAGAACATCTCGTAACACATTAGTTATTTCAAAACATAATATAATTAATAATAATTCTTTATGTAATTTTTTTTGCATAATATTTAGCTAATCAGAAATTATCGAAACACCCCATATTGCATCATCTACTGAGTTTAAACTGGGCTGTTCGGTGGCCACATGCCCGACTCGATGAAATTAACATTCTCACGACGAAGAAAGTTGATTGTATTTCTAACTGTGTGAGATGGAGCTCCATTCTGCTGTAATGTCCAGTTATGCTGTAATGTCTAGCTATACTCCAGGCTTTGTTTTGAAACTCTTTGATCATTTTCCTAGCATCCCAACGTTTTTCAATTTGCAAATTTTTGATCAGAATACGGTCTTCTGCAGTGATTTTTGTCATTCTGGGCAACAATTTGAAAAAACCAAATATAAATAATGTAAAAATTAATAATCAAATATGGTGACCGGAAATTGTCGAAATGAAACGTAATATAGGTAAATAGGTAAGTAAGTAAATTAGTAAAGTATTTAAGCTATTGTTGATATAATCAAACTAATTTTGATGTAATTTTGCCACATTTTACGAAATGCTCTCACTTTTTTCGGCCACCGTACGAAGTGTCCTACTCATTGTGTTCATTTGGATTATTGTTTGTTGATTGCATGTAGGTAGGTTGTTGTTGTTTGTATGTAAGTCCATCTGCCACGCAGGGCAGATGAACTTACACCTTTGTCCCCATCGTGGAGGTGAAAATGAAAGGTGGAGGTGGTCCTCTGGCGCTGGACCACTACGAGATGCAGATGATTTCGGCTCATGGGCATTTCATGAGTAAACTCTTTGACTTAGGACTAGTCCGTGAATCGTGGTGTGTTTGCGCTCAGGTGAGGCAGACGCTGGAGCACATCCTCTGGGACTGTGTGATTATGAATAATGCACGTGAGATCATGATTGTGGGATTAGAAGGAATAGGTCATCGGATCCCCCGGGACGAAATGAAAGGAATCTCGGACATTTCCGGGTATTTATTAAGGTGTGGGTCTCCCGCTGGGGGTTGCTGGGATGGGCGATGCCTGGAAGAACAGTGGCTAGAGAGACCTAACGGAGCATTCTACTGGCTCTCCCTCGCACTCTTGCGACCTGGATGGGTGAATTTCTGCCAGACTGTGACCGAGTTCTGCGACTGAAAAACATAAATATGACGTCTACCCTCCCCTTTTGGGGGTGTGTGATTTCTGTAGCTTCTTTCTGGCTGCCTTTTGAAATTAAAGTGACAAGTCTTTCATATTGTACAGGTATGGTTCTGGTACGACGATACCGGACCCAACCTACGATGGTATTATGATGATATGGCTGAATGTAATAAAATGAATAAAAATATAAAATCGAAACGAGGGTAAACAATTTTCAAAACAATTCGGGATAGAGTGTAAATAAATGTGTGTTTGTATGCACTGTGGGTAAAATCACCGTCTTTATTTGGAAACAGAGATCGTTGACCATCCTTGTGCATGCAGGTGTGGTTTTGGTGGCGACTACAGTGACTTCAAAGGCGTCGTACTTGAGGTAAGGCAAACAATCCTTCTAAATCCTGGCTCCCCAGATTGGTGAGACCATCGTGTTTGTACTTATTGTATGGTTTAGTTGAAAATAGATTATTTAAATATCTGCAGATTTTATATTGAATAAAATTCTATTAAAAGTTAAGTAAAGCTTTTTTTGTATGCCTGGATGGTACAACATACCCCTCATTCATTACGATTTCCAAGAAAAAATGTAATACTTTCCTTGTCTGTGGATAATGTAGTCATTATGTTTATGGTATGCTGTTGATTTTGACATTTGACTCTCGCTGTGTTGGTTCTGTGTGATGGCTAGTAATGCAAAATTATTATCGTAAGTTTTTTAAGATAATGATTATTTATTTCATTTACTATCAGAATTTCACCTTACAATATTTTAAAATTTGATTAATAATTAGAATACACGTAGAATGGTATATTATACTTAATTTTGTATAGATTTATTTGCGTTAAATGATTCCCACACATTTAGACTGTAATATTGTTATTGTATCTTTTCCCGTGTAGAGGAAAGCAATTAGTAGAAAATGGAGGTAAGAAATCGGATTCATTTTTGCCGACGAAGGGATCCAAGTCCGTGATTCCGAGTGGCTCGTGGCTAGAAAAGAAACAAGTAGAAAGTGCTTTGGAAGCGAGGAAATGTGTTCTTGGAGACCAGCGGGTAGAAAAACGGTTCGTACATTCAATTATATACAATTTTTAGCTATAATACGGGGTTTAAGACATGCTTTTATATTTTTCCACAAATTAAAACTGATTATGCCGACTTTTTTCTATCTTCGTATCAGGTTTTCTTATTTATTTGTCTTATTTCTCAATTATGTTTTGAATTTTTTTTAGTATAGTTTTATTAAATTTTAATTGTATATGTCGTATGTTTTACTAAAATGACATTTATTTTATTACCAAAACAAAAGCAAATATAAAGTACCTTTTCCTGTGTCATTTTAAATATTAAAGTGCATACTCCAATGTCATTAAATATTAAAGTGCCTACTCCAATGTCATATATTAAAGTGCCTACTCCAATGTCATTAAATATTAAAGTACTTACAGTTCTGCTCATCCAACTTTGTGTCAATTTTTGTTGTATCTGATTTTACCCTTCATCCTTCTTTGATGGGAAACATTGAAACTCTGCAAGATAAATGTCCCCAGGAGTTACTTCATCATTAAAGTAATATTGGTGACTAATCTATTGGATAATATTTTAGGAGTTCTCTGACGCAAGCAGAATGGTTAGAAGATCAGCAGAAAGCTCTCGTCACTGGTCAGAAAGGGGGACAGTGGCTCCATATGGGACAAAGAGTAAACTTTAATACCTATTTATTACCCGAGGAAACTTTGCATCTGATGGAAATGGTAATTATCAATAATTATTTTAGTAATAAGTGCCATTATTAGCACTGCAACATTTTTTATAGCACTATTGAGTGACTACAACTTTAACCCATTTAGCTGCCAGTCACCACCTGGTTGCGTATATTGAACTATAGAAATAAAATAGAATTAAATATTCCGTCTAACATTTCCTGTTAAAAAAAATGTCAACTTTTTGTAGCTGTTGTGAATTATAAAATTAATTGAAGGGCAATGTTTTCTCTAAGGTGTGTGGGTGTGCGCGCATTTGTCATCATAGCGCATATAGCGTGTCGTAACGAGCTTTTTCATGCGGTGACTATGTTGCAGTATTTTGATATATCCTTATATTCTGTAATCTTTCCAATTAATGCATCTACATGCACCAAAAGGATGATGCATGTAAAGTTGATTGCTTTTAAAAATGGAATAATAGATGTATCAATTAGAAAGATTACAGAATATAAGTTCAAAATTTATCGAAAATGTATTCAATTGCTATAGCGAAAATCGTAAAACACGCTTCCCCATACAGGAAAAGATTCAGGTTCGAATCCCGGTAGCAATTAAATATTTTTTCTATACATTGTTCTAGTTAATTCATTTAATTTCTATTAGTTATCACATACACAAAATGCGTGATAATAATATTTCACCCTTTTGGTAGGCATTAGTTAAAGCAATCTAGATTATTTGCAGCTAGCTATAAAGATCTGGTGTACTTCATCAAGGTTTCCTTGAACATGGTGATATGAATTCTGATGCCATATTATGTAGTGGGGTTGAATGTTAGCAAAAAAATTTAACTCAGATATCGAAGCACATTAAATAATTCAGAACAAATGATTTTACCATTTATTATGTGTTTTTGCTCTCATGTGCAAAAATAAATCAAACCTTAGAATTTAATTTAATTCATGAAGATGTCATATATCATATTTTTATTTATTTCAGAACTCTTTGGAACTCAAGTACGGAGGTGTTCCGGTATCTGTGCAGCAAGCATACTCTTTACTTATAGGAAAATCAGTTTCTCTAAATGAATACAGAGTATATTCCTTACTCTCCAGGCAAGGGTATAAACTGATGAGATATGACAAAACAAGACTGTATGCAAACGAGACCAGCGAAGATTCTGAGAAATCGCAAGATCCAGTTCAACTTAATTGTTCTAACGGTGTTGACAAGTCTCAGTTTGATACTGAAAAAGTTAACCGTGCACAGGAATCTCATTCTTTATTTCCAGAAGACTGTATATCAAATGGTATTACAAATAATAACCTGGAAGACTCCGAGTCCCTAAAACATAAAACCGAAGAGCTTGAAGAGAAATCAAAAGTAGAAGAAATATGTATAGAAGATACCAATGATGAATCAGTTACAATATTAGATCCGACTGAATCTGAAAACGCTGTCCCAGAAGTTAATCACACAGTGACTCTGTCTGGTGTAGAAGATAAAAACCAGACAAGTTGTATGGACATAGATAGCTCCAGTGACGACTGTATGGTCATCGGCGATTCTCTGGTAGATATTGATAGTATGAAAAAAACTACAGGTGGTAAAAAATCTACAGCTTCGATAGAAATGATTGATTACAATTTGTCCCCCGGTTCGGATACTATGGAAATTGAATGTTTGCCTTCATTTTCGTTCAAGTTGAAGATTTTAGAATCCATACCTAACTGTTACCACAAAAATATTATATATTTAAAAGCACCCGATAAAAAATATATTCCGCCTGACATTGATTTGTCGAAAGAAAATTATTTTGTTACGCTGAATAGATTATCAAGCAAAAATAATATGAATGACAGCGATGGGAACGTGGTGAATTTCTACGATGATTATCCTCAAAACACCCGCGATCCCAAGTTAAAGTGCATAACCAACTTCAGTCACGACGAGGACGTCAGAGCTACAGCCAATACTCAAAATAATAGAAATTTCAATTCGCATTACATGGGTCGAAATAACTTTGCCAATAACACATACTTTTGGAATCATATCTTCCACCAGCTGTCTTCTAGACAAGTCAACTTCTTCAATAATTTTCAGTTTCCTCACATCAACGGAATGTTTGGAAGAATTAATAATTTTTCTAATAATTTCGGACAGAGACCTTTTTTCTTTCCTCAGTTTAACAACAGACCGCGTTTCGCATCTAATTTCTTTATTCAGCCGTTCGGTTTCTTCTGCAGCAGATCAAATAACATGTTCTCAAACCATGATCAGAGTCATACTTTTGCGGCGGCGAACTCCTGCAGCTCCGGAAGAGAAAACACATTTACTCAAATGTTTAACAATCGTAATAGTAATTGCACCAATGCGCAGAGTCAGAGCAGTCAAGTTCACCGGAAGCGATGTAGGTATCAAAACAATCAATGCCATAAAAACAATCCTTTAGCATCCAAGAATAGCTCCAGTAAAAGAACAAAAACCTCTGAATCATCTGGTAGTAATAATTCTTCTAAGGACGCGATACTGGGCCAAATAAAGGCGCTTATTTCTAGATATTCAATCATAAGTCCAAATGAACAATCTGAAGAGCTCAGAAAAGCCTTGAAATCGTCTGTAGATAAATTTAATGTGAAATTTCATGACAATTACATGTTAGATTTTAAAACACCCCAATGCTTATTGAAAAAGGTGTCTGTCCATAGTAATAGATGTCAAGAAGTGCCCTTATTTGATGCGAGAAAGAATTTGAGCACGCAAGACAACAAAGTTCTGCAATTGAGCTCCGACTCAGATTGTACACCTTATAAAGTGTCGAGGCTCTCCAATAACTACTCCCCGATTTCCGACTCGCAAGTCAAAAGAAAAGTTCGTAGAAAATTAAGAACTAAAAGAAGTAAATCAGAGACAAAGTTAAGATTTCAAGTTAACACCATGCACAGTTCCACAGATTCAGATTATGTTTTTCATAGTTCATCGGATGAAGAAAATGTGAGGTGTTTAGGGCCAAGAGACAAGGTCAGGCAACCAGCTAAAGTGACTGAATTGACAAAAACGCACATCGGTACTCAGCTACTGTCAACAAGTGAAGGGAGTAAAAATATAATTGAAACATTTTCAAAATATAAGAGAAAGGTGGTCGTAGATCATTCCAAAGATATGAGTGTGTTTGGCAGCTGGTATCCAAAGAAAGATTCTTGGAACAAACCCGTATACTCCGCTATGAAACCCAAGCACAGTCACATACCTATCGTTAACCTCAAAATAAGTTACGCTATTCTCAACAATATCAGGGAGCTGAGCTATGAAAAGGAATACGCCATCGAAAGCTGGGGCCAAGCCAAGAAACTGTTTGAGAGAAAAAATGATTCCGGCACTGTGTGCATTAGTGACGATGAATCTATGCCGAATGATTCTGCAGAGACACGTTTGAACGAGATCACAATTAAGATTGATAAAGTGCATCCATTAGTGAGACCTCAAGACTGTAAATCTGTTACTACTGTTTTAGATAGGTTACAAGTTATAAGTTCTGCCTACGATGATCATATTAGCTATGAACGTGTCGCAGAAGAGAATGAACGGTTGAAGATTTCTTACGACATGTATTCGCCAAGTTTTAAATCTTTAAGAAAGTCCAACCCGCCTCCGCCAACTTTCAGCTTGGTTGTTTTAAGGTGAGCGAATCACACATCATTGTATTTATTTTTACTGAATCGATAACTTAATTTACTTTGAATTATCTAACAATGAATACGTTCTATTTTTTCAGTGATACCTCGCCGATGCCGTGCCCCTCGGCCCTTTCGGAAGTGAGCGAGTCTCTACCACCGAGTGTTCCATTCCTCCTGGCCATTGTTTCATTTGATTCTATTTCCTTCATTCGGATGGAGCACATCACCTTGCCAAACATGACTCGGTCTGCACAACAAATATGAAATTTATTTGACAAATTAATTACTAGTTTTTATTTGTATATTTTAGTTTAATGTTAACTAAATATATTACGCCAGAAGAATCTCTTCGCTGGCAATATAGTCAGAATGCATGATCATGTAAGTATGCAAACCATACAAAAAGTTTATTTTAAGGAATTGACTGGATAGATTTTTTGTCGGGTTATGGTTAATATTTTTGGAGTTGGAGCATTTGAATAATCACACACTGAACGTTTAGTTTTCTGTTTTTTATACATAATATATACAAATACATTAAACAGTTGCGTGTCCGACCAAATCAATCCAGTCAATTTCTACTTATGTATATTTATAAAATTCAATTACTAATAACTTAGACATTTTAAAACTACTTGTAGACCCAATATTAGCTTCAGTAAAATTGTGGTTAAATGCTGGCATTATAACCAAAAATTACGCTAATTCTATCTGATTTGTCAATAAATAAGTTTTTAGATTTTTTTGACAGTTAAAATATTCCCACTGTTGATTTCTGGGTTGAGCCTTGTATATCTGATTTGCTGATGTTTTAGAACGTACTGCATCAAACTGATGATGCAGTGTCCTTTGTGTTTACTTCAATTTATGTTCGTGAGATGACTGCAGCAAAGTTTCCATGTTGACTTAGTATAACCGGTTGAACTGTTACTCGGTATCCAAATTTGACATGCGAGTCATATTATTTCAAGGTTTAATAACCCATAAAATATCTACATACATGAAAATAATATGGATAATTTATATAAGTGAATATACACAGGCAACTCTTGGTTTTTGAATGTTCGTTTTAAGAACACTCATTATAATGATCGTCACATTTCATAAAATGGCCAACAAATAGAGTTGTGACTACCTCATGCTCACCAAGTGTCACTTATGTACAAAACCTGAACTCAGAAAGATATTGATGATTTATAGTTAGTACTCATTTTATTATTTATGTTTTTAATTAAAATTAAGAAGTTCATTGTATTTTTTCTATAATTTTATTTTTTATATCATGTTATGAACCGTATGATAAACTAAAATGCTGATTACAATTATAATTCAGGCATACCTCGCATCATAGCGCTTCACTAGTACAGTGTTTTTTTTTATTTTTATTCATAATTATTATTTTCGAAGTTGCATCACTTGTACTGCTGCACATTTTACGTGACTCGATTGGAGTCATATTATATGTGCATCAACCCTGTTTCTAGGTTTTTATGTGTCAACAGGTGAAAAAAAGGCTGTAATTCTCTCGACGTCAGTGGTCTGCATCATAAATATAAGTGAGGTATGCCTGTAAAACATCTTGTATAGACCATTTCATATTTTATACATGATTTTAATCCTTCAAATTTGTTGCTAACGTATACGATATATATTGTACAAGCTCAGAAATGCAATATACACATTGACTGGCAATGTCTCGGAACGGAAATCATTTGTAAAGTGAGAGTTGTCTGTACCTTAATAATAATAATTATTTTTGTAGTATACAATAGTTTAATAATGTTATTATTTATAATCTGTAAACATTGTGCTCTTTATAAATCATTAAGAATTTAAATGATTGTTTATTTAATAATTTAGATTAATTTAGTTACATAGAAAAAATAAATCTAGCATCTTATATGTACGTGTTGTATATATAAATATATATAATGCAGTGTTCATTTATATATAGGTCTCATTTTTTATACCTTTGAGTAAAATTCTAATAGATTAATTTTATTAAATGACATCTTGATATATCTCCTCAGGTGTACCATTCTGTTGACATACTTAATTATCTATTTAGCCAAATTACACAAAAATAAGATGAATATGTTTACGAGTCGAATTCTATGAAACTCCTGATACCCTCCGATTGGTTACGAATGGAATTATTTTTAAAGCCCTTTTTTTAAAAAAAAATCATTTATAATAGTATAATTTAATATCTAGTCATTAAAATTCATTTAAAATTCAACTGAATTATAAGTTAATTAAATCATGATGTATTCTAATAATTTAAAATATACATACCATTGGGCCGCATGCTCATACATATCCACCTTATTTTATATGATTTCTGAAATTGCTTTCTTTCAAAATATATATTTTGGTCCTGTTGAATTATATACTTTTGATTGAAATTAATCATAGTCTAATCTAAAAATGATATTTTATGTGCTTATCAAAATTTTATTGGACACAACAAAATTAAAAAAAACCGAAATTGGGAAGAAAGTTACTTATTCACATATATTGTTTTCTTATATCCTGACTTCTTCCTTGATCATCATACGTCATATTTACAAACTTATTATATTCTTTTGCCTTAATCAAATTCTGCTGTTCCATTGTATTATGTAGATTTTGTTCCTAAGCCAGGATTAAATGATTTCCTTAGTTACCTAAAGGTCATTATTGCAAGAGCTGTCACATATACAGTTGTACAATTCCTTCAGTGTGTAAATGTCTTATCGATTAACCGATGAAATATTGTGAAATTATATATTGTGTTCAGAAAATAGTCTGAAAGTACTCCGAAGTTAAAATTTATTTAAATAAAGTGGTTATGTGTTATTTTTGGAGTGAAATAAAAATAAATTTCCATACAAAAACAATTTTTATTTCTATGAATAACACATCATTCATACACAATACAGGTGGCAGTTTATTAAAACTAGTGAATTGACAGACATTGTGAGAACAAGTTTTTAAATAAACACGAGGACTTTGATATGAAATAGATATTACAAGTCATACAGCTAGAAATCGGGTTAAATTTAATGGTGAAGTGCTGTAACTAGTGGTAAATTTTTAGACTGAATTACTGTAATATTTGTTGCCTTTTGCTTGTATCACATGTCTTGTAACATTATATGTCTCTAAATATGTACACAATGTGTTACAATGTTACAATGATAATATTTTTTATTACAGAAAAAAAAATGAAAACATTTTTGGCTTCGGTGTAATTTTATTTGGGGGGTCCTATTTATACATTTTTATGATACGAGAAATATTTATTTTTGTATTCTCATACATACAAAAACGATGCCCTTTCTAGATTACAGATATATCCTCAGACTCTTGAAAGGTTAATGAGCACTCGAGTGATGCGTATGACTTATATTTTATTGATAGGTTGTCTGCATACAATATAAATAAATTCCTTAAAAGTAAAAACAATGTTAAAAACAGAACTTCTAATCAAGAAGCGGCTTCCATCTATAGTAAGAATATCTCTCAGTCATGTTGAGTTTTGTCTGTGTCTACGATCTTAAAAAAATATATCTTATTTTGTACTGTACTAGCATGGTGATACAAAATCAGAACACAACATCACTAAAATATAAAAGGAGGTATTTGCGCAAATTAAAAGTAAATAAAAAAACTTACTTATTATTATAACAACATTATGTAATGTAAAATTAATGGCAGTAAATAATTGTACTACGTTATGTATGGACACTTCGCACTCCATCAAATAATGAGGTGTGTGGGAAATTAAACCTTAATAGAATATAAAATAAATATAAATAAGTGCCAAATGTCTTTAATATTCCTTATTTATTATGTGCAAATTATCACTGCTAATTGAATTGACATATTCATATTCTAAGTATTACAGCTATTTTAATTTTATTAATTATGTATATATTAACAATAAATAAAATTTAAAACAACAATACATAAATGTAAACAATTCATAAATTACAGATTTACAACAAAAAAAAATTGAATGATAAATATTTTGTAATTGTAATTTTCTTATAATAGGAACTATACTTTTAAACAAAGCTGGTTTTAGTTGTAATTACTACGTAAGTTATATACATTTTAATATCTACTGAATCTTCTAAAGTGGGCAACTAAATCATTTAGTGTTTTTATATTTAGTATTAACGATCGTTGGATCACACCAAAGTCTTTCAATTGTAAAATATTACGATCAACATCCAATGTAGATTCCCAATAATCTTAACTTAAATTTTCAATTTTTTTTGGAATACCACTACATAATGATAAACAATTAAAAAAATTAAGTTACAAAGAAATACATAAATTACAGGAATATCATGTCTTTGACTGAAATACGTAATGGTAATGTAGTTGCACTTACGATGAATATAAAATATATTTGACATGTAAAATTAATTAAACTGATTCATATTATTTTAAAAAAATGCGCATTTGAATTTATTTAATTACAAATGCATAATTTGTTATTGAATATACTCAAATGTGATCTATAGGTCAAAGAGTAGGACATTCACCTCACATTTTGACTTGTAGAGAATCAGATGAACAATATTCATGTAGCTGAGGTGGGCTGACAGAGGCACAGGATTGTACAAAATTAAAAATGTTTATATTCATGGCTCTTTTAGGGCAGGCCCTATATATAAGGCTTAGCATGCACTGCAATTTTTTACCGCTGCAGTTTGCAACTGTGATTTAGTGAAACCGCGCACCAATTTTAAACCATGTATTTTCAGTTCAGTATATAAACAGACTTCTGGACGACAGTTTGTGTTGTAACTCTGGTTATCAAAAATAGAAAATATAATCATCACTACCATCATAAATACTGGGTTCATCCATTAAATGATCAAAGATACCTAGTTATTTTTATAAACTGTGCCATAGTATGCGAGAACATCCTGATATCAATAATATTACACTTCCCCGTCTGTATCTATGACTTTCTGGATGTGACGACTCCATTAGTGTCATTTGCTTCGGTAGGCTGTATGGTTGTAGGCGGTACTTGCTTAAACTGCCAGGTCTATGAGACTCCTGTCATCTGATCTATGTCTCATGGTCATATCGCGTTGCACTCAATAGTTTTTTCCTTATCTATGTCGCTGTCAAATGTGACATGAATATTTTGTTTGTATTTTTAATATAGATTTTACTAAGATTCAGACCGCGCAGCGGTCACCAATGCCCACGTAGCTGCCACTATTGGCCGCGAAGCATCCGCAGCAGCCGTCCGCAGGTCCTAGCAGTAAGCAATCGGCAAAGCTGATTGATTATCTGCTAGTGTTTTTTGAGTATTATAGAATGTTAATGACAAACTTTAAAAATAACTGGTCCTTATATTACGTTCCAAGATACAACATTGTACAAATCAATATCACCAGAAGAACATCTGAACTCTGACACTTTGAGGTACCTGGAAATTTGCCTAATTGTCACATACGTTTTGACAATTAGGTTTCTATCACTATGTACATCGTTAACTTTCAGGTTTCTATCACTGTGCTATTATAATGTTTTATCATACAATACAGGTCGTTTTTGGATTTCGCATATAATTTTTTCTGATAAATTCTTATACAATGTCACCGCAAACGTTGACGATATAATTAAAACATCTCCTATCCATTCGTTGGTTCAATGCGTATTAACTGAAAAAATATTGCACGTGTTTAACCACTGTGCGACCGCCACCATACATTTCCATAGATCACAAATCTGAGCGCGATTTGAAACCGCAGAGCAAAATGTGGCTAGTTGCATTTTTAAAACTAGTCGCGGGAATAAATCTCAAGTGCTTGCATATCTAATAATAATAATGCGGGAATAAATCTCAAGAGCTACAATATCTTGTGGATAAAATCCGCGCACTATTAATCGCAGTGCGTGCTAGGCCTAAAAGAAGGGAGGAAGAACAAATGATTCATAAAACAATGAGCAGAGATCGAAAGGAGAAGACCAGGAAGATCAACGAGCAACATTCAGTCGCAATTTTAAAGATGTGAGTGTGACCAAGGATGCAGCCCAGAATGAAACGAAGTAGATCAAAATGATAAGTCCATCCGACTCCAAGTGATCAATGAAGCTAGGATAAAGAATATTAAACATACTCACTTATATTAAAACATATCCCTCTTTCACAAGTTAACTTTGTTTCCAAAATATTGTGTGGATATGCAGTAAAACTCCATTAATTCGTAACTCAGGGGAATTCGTAAAATTTAAAAAAAAATCTGAATGAATACAATTTTTTTGAAAGCAACATTAGAAAGAAATTTGTGTGGTGACGTGGCGAGTCCAATATTAAAACGGGCTTCTTTAAACGATTCAACAGTGCTTAACGCGACAAGATTACAGACATTTTAATTTTGATTTGCGGTCAAACTCGCCTTTCTATCAAAATTAGGCAAGAATTGGAATATTAACAAGTCCGTGAAAAATAATAAAAAGCTTTTAAATCTTCATACTTTGTTGAAGGTTATTATTTTTCCGTGAATTTTCAAGATTGAACTTAGAGAAGTATTCAGGATTGAAATTTTCCTGCTAATTTTATTTTTGACCATTTTTAAAATAAGTTCTATATTTTCAAATGGTCAAGGATTTACACGAATTACAAGATGTTCGTGCCATTTTAGAAAACAAAACATGAAAAAAAATTAATTATAAAATATTATGTATTTAAATACTAAGGTTTCAGTTTATTGTTCTTCAGTTCTTTATTACATTAAACAAATCGCAACATTTCATAAACAAAAACCGGATATAAAATCAATAGAACTGTTGCGCGCAATTCATTTATAAATTATGAGATTCAATGAAAATTGTTCAAATTATTTTAATTAGGGTTACAAGAGCGAGTAGAAATATATAATTCGCAACGAGCTGACAATTATTGTCGAAATAACAACAAATCTTATAAAACGCACGGCAGAATTTGGTATACATAAATATGGTGGTACGCAGTTCGGCTGCGCTCTTGCGGAGTTGCGAGCTCTAAGCGCACCAATCTATTGCGATAAGGAACAGCACCGTGATTGGCTAGGGGCTGAAGCTAACTACAGATGTTTACGAAAGGATGAATACGCAGTCACGCGAGTTTGGATTTAAAAACACATGAATATGTGAATTACGTGAACAAATTATTTACTTCGGGTATAAAAAATGTATACGAAGTACAAATTTTACGAATTATCGGTAGAAATTAGTATGAAATGTTATTTTCGGGGTAATTTTTTTTGAAAAAGAGCGAATTACGTGAAAATATGAAATATGGATACACAAATTAACAAAGTTTTACTGTATTTGAATGTTGAAGTGTTTTAAATCGGGTTTGAATACTAAAAATTAAAGGCTTATTAAAGTTTTTAAATAATTTCTAGTAGTAAAAGAAGGTGAAATTATTATCTATTTGTATGTATGTATAACATTTGTTGCATATAACAAGATTATTGATGCTATTTCTACACAACTAATCTAATTGTACATCAACTTTGATGGCTTTGGTATATTATATTATTTGTTTTGTGCTATTAATAATCTTCGTATTCAATGATCCTCCATTACTGTACAATATAGTCACTTTCTCTTAAAGTGTTTTGAGCCTCCCACATTTCAAAGGCACCCAAAAATACATGTGCCCAATTCTTTCCTATAAATCATCTATGCGTTATTCCCTCTAAAATATTAGAATAGAAATGTTGAAAACCAAACCAAATGACGAACCGAAACAATACAATTCTTAAATAAGCTTATTTTACAAATGAAATATTCACAGATTTGAGTAAAATGCTACTCTGACAGTTCCATTCTATGCTCCAAATTGTATAAGTAATACAGTGCCCCACTCTATATTAAAGCACATACAGTAAAACCGCGATATAACGAAATCCAAGGGACCAAAAAATAAAAATTCGTAATAACGAATTCCCACATATAACGAAAAAAATAAAAAAAACCTACTATATGTTACGCGCCGTCGCAAAAAAATGTTGCGCGGCTTCAAAAAAGATCGCAAATTCTGCAAACAAAGAAGGAAAAAGGCCATAGGGAACTGAATACCTACATATTTTTAGTAGTTTTGTTATTAAAACAGATAAGAAAATGGATAATCAAAGGAATTAAATTAAGAACAGAATCTATTTAACACCAATTGGAAGATATTTTTGTAAATTCCAGAATATTGCAAACACAAAACAATATTTTAATTGTGTTTAAATGTAGAGCCGCTTCAAACATAGTTTTGGGCATGAAACATACAAAATAATTCAAAAATAACAATCTTACAGTTGAATCGCGGCATTTTTATAAAATGAGTCGTATATAAATTACGAAGGTACTTGTCGGTAACGGCGGCAACCACTTCAAAATATATTTATAATCGTTAAAATTGTTCACTTAAAAATATATTTATAATCGTTAAAATTGTTCACTTAAAAATTATCGTTAATATTGTACACTTAAAATACACGAAAACAATAGTTAATAGAAATACAAAATACCGTACAAAAATAGTCCATAGAATATTTTAACGAATTATTTATATTATTGACGAGTTCACACGAAAACAATTGTCAAACGAAAATTAATTTATGTAAATATTCAGTTCGGTCATGCAATAATCGCGTTAAAAGCTGAACACACTGTTACACTGAGACTGACATTTCCAATAAGTACATACTGCAACTTTCGGGTGGTTCCTGTTAATTTTTGTATTTTACAGCTGTTTGGGTCTGGGTTGCAATCATATTAGAGGCGTATGCGTACGTAAAACGTGTCAGAGAACGCCGCAAGAATTATGTCAAATGGTTTTATGGGCCTACTATGAACCCAAGAAGAAGTTTGAATTGTTTTACTACCTTGTCGGCCGACCGCCGCGCACCGCCGAGAAGGCCATAAAACCGTTCGCATACGTCAGATGCATCGGCGCGGCTTTGTAAGTGCGAAATAATATTTTCATCTTTTAACATTTTTTTATTTCGTTATAAATTTACATAAATGTATTGGCATTTTTTCGTACGGGACAAAAATGATTTTGTTATAAATATTAACGGGATTTCGTTATATAGATGCATTTTTGTATGAAAAATTGGTTTTAGGGACTAAATTTCGATTTTTTTTTCGATATACGTCATTTTTCGCTATATCGGGTTTCGTTATATAGCGGTTTTACTGTAGTACATGACCTTATTAATACTGAGACTTGAAATTGTTTGGTTTACATATAGCAATAGGCGTATAAAATATGTTTAACAACTAAAGTGGAATTAAACAATCACTTGTCAGCATTCTATCAAATTGATTGTGAAATAAAAAAAATGTTTATTTTGATGGTAGCAATCCGATAGGTGGATTCAAGTCGTAGAAATTATGTTCCCGGCGGTCAATTTTAATTGAATCTAAGAAAATGGAATGGAATACGAGTCCACAAAGAGTATACATTATTTTTTAAGTGCATTATTAAGTTATTAAATACAAAACACATTGTGTTAACAATTATTTGGCGTCAACATCCATATGTCAGTCTTTATAACAATCATTATTTCACAAATCAACAATTTTTAAGTTTGTTAAAATTTTATCCAGAAACAATTCCTTTCTGTTTCTCTTTGCTAAAATACACATTAGTTCTTTCACTTCCTCGTGTTGGCGTTTAAAGCGGGAGCCTATAAAAAAGCTCTTTTAATGTCGTTTTCAAAATATCAAACTATTTCTTTGAAAATTATTTCTGTAAAATTAATACATTTTAAGAAAACATATATTCATCCATATCACAGACCAGTAAATGAATAGACATGAAATAAAGTGTACATATAGAAGAGGGGCATTCTACACACATTATTTGTGGAAACATAAATCCAATAGCACATTTATGCAACAGTAAAAGTAACAGTAAAACAGTAAATGCAACAGTAAAAACATAAATCCAATAACACATTTATGCAACAGTAAAAGTATTTACTCTTTGAAAATTAAATCTTTGTGTAAACAAGACATATTTTTTACATTAATGCATATTATATTGTCACTGTTAAATTTTTTCTTCCAATCGAGTCATATATTTCAAAAAAGTCGCAGAGCGTAAGTGGTACTAAAGTGATCACGTGGGTGACAACAAAATGAAAATATTGAAACAAGGAATTTGCATTATTTCATGTCTATATATTTGGTAGTCTGTGATCCACATTCAATATACGCTCAACAATCGCAGTAAATCTATTTAAATTTATTTTCCAAACATGTAATCTATGTATTGAAAGTAAAACATACTATGGGCCGGTTGTGTGACCAGTGGTAAATTTTTACTATAGTAAAAAAGTTACTTTAGTAAATTTTGTTGCGAAAACGGGTTGTTTGATAGTTGGTAAAAAATATTCATTAATCGAAAGTACATTCAATAGTAAATTAATTTTACACTCCAACATCAGAAGGTAAAAACCATGAATCGTTAGTTAAAAATGACGGACTCTTCACAGCTGTTTCAAGTCAGTTTCAGTATACGTTATAATGTTCGGCCTCGTTTGAAAAATGTATATTACTATCAAATATACTTCAACGTAGCGCTCCGTTAAGGCCACAATATTTTTTGATACGCGTGCGAATGGATAATCAGAAGACATCCAGTTTTACAATTACTTTTTAATTATAATGTTTTGTAATTGATAATTGTCAGTGTAAAATTCATCAGCGATAAATCTTAATTTTTTCTTACAGATATTAAATCTTTGTTATGCAAAGTAGTATTTGACTATGCATTACTATTATTATAATAGTATTACTATGAATAAATAATAATATTTCTGTTTCACCAAGGCAGAAAAATAATTTAACATTAATTTGAAATTGAATTAAATTCTTTTTGGAAAATTTCAATTTGTTTACATTTTATATATGTATATAGGAGTTAGGGCCAACCAAAGTTGATGCCGGTTATTTGATAGAATCTTTGGTTGAATGGTCGGTAGAACTCTCTCAGTCTGTCTACAGCAGCGGGATTTATATACGGGTGACTTCTTCCTTTGGTTTTTCCAAGGCAATGAGGGAAAGATCGACCTTCTGATTTAAACAAACACGGGAAACCTTTGGTTGAATTGAAGTAGAAATGTTTCTCAGTGACCACTCGTTTTAATCCAAGAAAGTCCTGCACAAAACAAGAAATTAAATTTTAATGGTAGATTAACACAAAGTATACTTAATTACAAATTATCTGATACATAATTGAATTGAATAGTTGAATATATGTATATACATATTATAAAATACTCAAATAAAAGTTTGCTAACATGAATGTTGATGATTTAAGTTAGAATTCACATTAGACATTGATGGTTGACCACATCAATGGCAATATATGCAAAAAATACCCCAGAGTAACAATAAAAATATAATCAGAAAATCCTCGTGTAAAATAAGTTTGAATCATTATTTTATTGTCACAAACCTGAACCCTGGCCATTTCGGCAGCCGGATCAACAATCAGTCTCTCCCCGGAGACCAGTAATAGCTGCGAGAGCGGGAAACAACGTAGCCAGCGCTGCAGGGGCCGAATGTACACGCCGAGTCTCACTGGACCCCACACCGTATCGACGGGGCCCAGCACGGAACCATTCACAAAGGCCAGTTCTTCAAACTTCTTCATTGATGGCTTTTTACTGGAATAATAATATAACATTTACCTATAAACATACTATAAACCTATCCCTAGTTATGACTAGTTTATATAATACATACTCTGTTTTAACAAAGGTATATGTATTCGAAAAAAGTGTGTTGTGTAATCTTATAATTATAAGTATGTATGCACATATTTATTTTGTGGACACTGATAATTTATGTCCACAAAAGTAGGCACGTATCATGTACGCACGTATGGAATACATCCAGATTATTTTTATTACCACTTGATGACGATGTTCTATAACATGATCACTGCTGTCAACTAAATTTCACAGGTTTATTCCCTAATTCTACACTTATAAAGTAATAGTCACAGATAATCTCGTGTTTGGTGTTGGGGAACTTATAATTATCAATTCTAGTTCTATTTTAAACATCAAGGCATCAGACAGTGGGTAGGTCGCTAATGAAATTAGATTTTTATTAAGGCCTAAGGAAAGTAACACGAGAATACTAGCAGTTGGCACCCATCATTGAGTGTCAACCACAAAATCGCATAATTGGCAGGGAACATTTTTCAGACACCAGCATTTGTTGTTGAATATGTAATTTAAAATATTTTTAATGCGATCAAACCTCGCTGCCTGAGTGTAGTCACTGATGGCCCTCGTAACTGGATCTCTGACCACGATGAGTAGCTTCATGGATGGATTCATGTGTTGGACCCTTTTCGGGACTTCTTTGGTGACGAAGTAGCTGGGGGTTTTTTCCATTGTGACCTGGCCCTCCAATGTCGGAGGCATATGCTGTCTGTGGAAATTATAAAATATTGTATTGCGGCATAATCGGGTCAATTACTGGCTCTGGGCCTTTGACTGCACAAGACAGTGAAAAGCATTATTTTTAATTAAATTATTATAACTGTTGGACGACGTAGATAGGTTATCACGTACACTCTAAGCATCAACTAATTTATTATCTCAAGTAAGAGAGATACCCCGGTGAGTGACATTATCGAAACGCTGCTAGAAAATGACTGCATCTTATATTTCCTTCCTTATACATTCTTCCAGAACTTCTTCTGCCCTACCTAACCCTTTGCTCTATCTCTCATTAGTATTATGTGTTTATGTTTTTATTGTAAGTTTTTAAGTGATATATATTCATCAAATAAAATAGAAACAGAAAAATATTAGATATGATTTGCTTATGCTGACTTGTTTCATTGTAAAAGTGGTTAATTTTTAAAGACCGTAATTTATTAATGAGATAAAACAATCATTAATTGTACAAATTAATATAGACTAACAGATAGATCACATCTCAACTTAATGATGGGTCAAGATTTAAAAAATACTGTGGACATTAAACTGGCTACTCACCCAGTTACTCAGTTAAGATGGTAGAATGCTCGCTTGGTTTATGAGGGATCAATACCCAGCGAGTCTTAAAATCTTTTTGAAATAAGAGATGAAAATAAAACTAATAAATTTCTAATGCAGTTTTCGTCACAAAGTTTACTGGGGGACCTTCTGAAACTACATACTCTGCGTTAAAAAGGTTGACTATTGTAAAATTTATTACCTGTACCATTGGAAACCTTTATCATAATATCTATCGAAAAAATGGACTTCTGAACCAGCTGCACGCACATCAGGATGTAGTCTGAAATTAAATGATTAATATGTAGTGTATTACTATGTACATATTTAAACTGGGTTCGTAAAACAATAAAAAGTAAAGATATAGTATTGTGATTTCTTATGAACATTAAAAAAAATTTGATCGTTAGAGTTTTGCATTTCGGGAGAGCAATAAGGTAGCACTATTTTCATAGCTATTACTCTAATTAGAAAATAATAAGAATATTGATGTGACAATATTCTTATTATTTGAAGAATTTGATGTGACTCTAGGGGCTCAATTTGCGGTGACTCGATTTGCATTGTCTCAAAAATATAAGACTGAAAATCTGGTACGATTCTATATACGTTCTTAATGATTAAATAAACAGGATATTACCTCGCCTTACACGTGCAGTTGGATCTCCAGAGCTATGTGACAAATAACTTTTTTGAGTTTGGCAACATTGCTGGTCTGTATACACTGTGGTGAAAAATTATATTAAATGCACGATACAGAAACAGTCAATTTCTTTGGGATTATAGGAAAATGTGATTCAGTTTGCTTTGTTTCGATGTGCATTTTAGAGAATTTAATTTTAGAGCAAATCGAAACCCTAGTGTATCCTACGTAAGCATTTTTAAAAATAAATAAATAGTTACTGAATTAGGATCATACAAAATGTTTAAGAAGTCTTGATGATTTTTGTTTCTCGGCTGCGTGTATGCCTTTGTGAAATTATTCTTAAGTCCCAGATAAAAAGGTTTTTCTAGGAAGCAATATTGTAAAATAAATGTTGTTTTAAATTCAGAGTTCTTAATAGATCTCTATTAATATAATCACTTTGCAAATACATACTCTAGACTATGACTTTTCATTATCCCTGCCATAAATATCTCACCTGATAAATTCCAGCAGCGCTCTTGTTCCTCCCTTCTTGACACCAATGATGAGAGCATCAGGTAATTTCCTGCTGGGGCGGAGTCCCTGCTGTCTGAGGAACCTGTACTTGGGGGCCCCATCAGCCTCCAAGATCCCCGTGTCCAGAGGAACCACGCGCACTATCGTCTGCGTGTCTTGAAACACGTACGGAGGCTTGGTGGCTGCATAATTGGCTATGAAGGTGTGTATCGGATGCTAAAATGTAAAGTTTGAGGTGGATTACAAAAAATATAAAAAGATAACATTATTTTAAGTACACAGAGTGAATGAAGTGAGGGTGTAACTAGAGGAAATAAGGATTTGCCTTCCTGCCAAGCTCCAGGTTTACAAAGTAAAGAACGAAAGTATCAGCATTGAATGTAAGAGATTGGTTTGTCCTGCTGATTTGCTTATTCCGAGAGTGATAATTAAAGAGCTGATGGCTGCTATATCTCCCAACTAATATGATACATAAATATCTAAAATATAGTACAGATAAGGCCCCATTCATCGCACTCCCAGCAAGAGTGATTTGTTATATCGTACTCGTTTTTAATTTCACACGCCACATGTGTTCCCGCTTCAAAATGTACTCTCACCATATTTTCCATGGGAAAATTACATTTCAAACCTGTAGACAATTCTTTAACTAAATAATAGTGATTCGGTTTGATGTAGGTGCTGATGATTTTTTCTAGTCCACCGAGAAACTAGAAACTTCAGAGGAAATTATCAAAAAGAATAATGAAGAATTCTAGTGATTTCTCAAGTTCTGAACTTTTCCAGGATATTACTGTTGATCCAGATCTATTAGGATGGATGGATGGATAAAATAATACCCATATAAAAAATGTATGGACACTTTCAATGACTGGACATGATTAATTTATTGTTTGAAAATCCTTCACGTCATAACTAAAAGAAATAGTTCTGCCAATTGCTTTTTGTTTTCCCAAATCAAAAACCAATCTATGCGCTAAATTTAAAGAACAATCATGAAATCAACACATTAAAAACAGTGAGATAGTAAAATTTGCAAATTAATAAAAGAGGAAGCAGACACTTCAATGATTTGCACGCGGTTGTAAGCCTTTCTAATGTTATTCTGTTAAAAAACAGCATATGTAATGACTCCATACAAAACGGATCAACTGAAAGAAATTTTCAATTCAGTAAATGGCCATTTATATGACTTGAGTAATTCACTAGCTTAAAGACAGAACAGAATAATGTGAATAGTTTGATGTGGCGTATACAAAAGAGCGCCATGGGCACAGCAGTGAGTCGTCGTGGTAGTTTTTAGAACTAAGTGATTAAAGTCTCTACTGGTACACAGATGGCGCTAATTGTAAAATAATGTTATTATTTATGTTAATCCAATTATTTAATTTATATTTGTTTCCCAGAATTTTTAGTAACGTACAGCTTTTTTGCTTGTATGCACTGCAAGTCCCTGGCTATATGTTGTAGACCTAGAAAACATGGATCAATAAAAATTCCTAAGGTCAATACTACTACAGCTCAGCACCACTATAATTTTTATGTTCCTTCCTCGGGAGGTCTTAAAATCACGACTCGGTATTTGTAAATAACTCGTTTATTGATATATTATAGGTGCACAAATGTATAAGGTAGCGTGTCTATGGAGATGTATTGAAACGAATAAACTTTCAGTTCTTTCTCATTTGGATGTTAGATACAATCTGATCTCTGAAGGGTTGTGTTATAGTTTATAAAAATAATTCTGGAGACATTTCTCCCATTAAATAATATAGAAGATAATTTAAATCCGGGTAAACAAAGTCATAAATTAGATGATATGAAATAATCGTTTCAATGCACATCCGCTTACAGAAAGCATAAATAATAAGATACAAAACTATTAAAATAATGGTCCTAACCCATAACTTTCCTCAAATCAAGAAAAGTTAAGGTTGACAAATTAAAAGATGGGAATGTGGCTTCGGAGTGTAGGTACATACATAACACAATCATATAGTCAAAATACCATAAGGAATGAAGTTAATTACATGAAGTAAAAATATATTATTAATGTTATCCTGTTATGTTCAATTGCGGGTCAAGAATGTTATCTCCATTTTTTTATTATTTCCTTTACGAGTTTTGATACATATTACTTATTCTGTGTATACTTGTGGCTCACTGTATGTATACTTTAATCATTATATTTAATCATTACTTTAATAATTATTCCTGAAAATGCTGATTGTTATGTTCAATTGCGGGTCAAGAATGTTATCTCCATTTTTTTATTATTTCCTTTACTAGTTTTGATACATATTACTTATTCTGTGTATACTTGTGGCTCACTGTGTGTATACTTTCATCATTATATTTAATCATTACTTTAATAATTATCCCTGTAAATGCTGATTTTGGCACTTTGAAATTAAACACAAAATTCTTCTTGTGAAGAGAAAACAATTTGAGACTGATCAATATACCTACGTATTATATATATAGATCAGTCTTACAATAATTCCATCTTACATGGGTTACGGAAACTTGATGCAATGAAGCTTGTCTGTTCTGTATATCTTCTCTCTGACATCAAAGTGATTTTAAGCAGGCACTTGTAAGATTTTAGGTGATAAAGATGAAATAAAATGTTTAGTAATCTGTATAATTTATAGGTGTAAATATTAGAATTCTAAAGAAAAGTATCCACAAACTCACCCTTTTTAATACCTTGTTAAGATTTGAGACGAGACACGAATTGAAGCTGTAGGAAAGGTATAACATTAGCGCGCAAAGGATTAGCGTTACCAGAATGGAACGCCTTGAAACTGGAGTCTGCCATACCATTTCTGGTAGATATTCGGGAGAACAAAAGATCCATCTGCGAAATATAGAAGAAAACACGATGTTTAATACATACAAAAACTTAAAATAATTAGCTAATAAAATTTAAGTTCGAATAAATTTATCAATTGAAGCACTCACAGAAATCAAAGTTCCTAGAGATTAAGGAGAACATTAAGAGGGAGGGTTTTATATATTCAAGTCACGCCAGCACAACATGGTGTTGCGAATTCTTCTAAAGCACGCGCCAAGGAAATCAATTTGGCAGGAAAACAGTACTGACGTTTCCTAGTTTTCCTCACTTTTTTTTATTATGATTGACAATCGCACTAGAAAACTGTAATACCGACGTATGAACATAGTTCCAAAACTATATTTTGAAATGAACATAAAAATAAACCATTTATATTTTATCTTACATTTATAACAGAATAGTGTGATAGAAAAAAACAACACAATTAATTTTTTTAAGTGTGAATAGAGTCGAATGGAATAATTATTAAGTGCTCGGAAAAATAAGTTTTCATTGCTGAATTTTGAGATTTCGAACATTTGCAGTGTTGCCAACTGCCATATTGAAAAAGAACGTAAACAAGTCGTGTAGATGTGTCGGAGTTTGGGTGAAAAACGATTTTTAAATATACCAAAATGACAGTACCGCCGATTAACCCCAGTATTTCTGAGGAGTCGGATGATATGGACAGCTTACCGCCCGAGGAAGATATATACAGAAGGAAATATCAATTACTATTGGAAAGATGCGAAGTTTTACAACAGGATAATGAGAGAATCGTTCACAGGTAATAAAGTTTCTTTAATACTCCTCGATTCGTACAATTTATCAGAATGTTACGTGTTTTATTTTGCTTGTTTGATCGTTTAAAATTTGCATATGAATGATAAAATAATCTTTGGTACTCTAATTTTTGCGTCGAATTTTGTTCAAGGATATACCAAGTCAAAAAGATGACAAAAAGGTGTAAAAAGGAAATAAAGTTTTTAATGAATCGGCTAGATATGCATGGAGATTCATTTAGAACTATCAAAGCTGAGGAGGAAGATGTGAAACCCAATATTTCAACACTGCCACAGTTTCCTGGATTTATAGTTCCCAAAACAGAAAAATGCTCTACACCTTCATCAAACAGATCAACTGCTGATAAGAATACTTCTGGGAAGAAGACGGCCACCAAAAGAAAGGCTACAAAAACAGAAAAAGTAGGATATATTATTATTTCTTGATACAAACGATTCATTATATTAATGACAGTAGTTATTAGGAAATTCACAGTGATAGAAGCTAACCCGATACTATAATGCGATAATGCATTGTTTTATGAATCTGTGTAAGGCAATGATAAAGATTTATTTTCTTAAGTGTACATTTATTAAAAATGTTGATGGACAATTAGTTAATTAAAAAAATACATGGACTCGAACAATCCATTTGATATTAATTAGTAAATTTATTGTCAAAATTTGTGTATAGTGAATATTAGTCATTTGTATTTCATTTTTGCTGCTGTGTGATGCAAAATTCGTTAATATAATGTAAACTAATTGCATAATCACATAATATTTCAAATAATCATTATGTTCATTCACATTGCGTTTTAAAAAGTGAAGTATTAAACGCAAATGTGGTAGTCAAGTAAGGAAAGTCCTTTAATTGAGCATAGATAACCTTAAAATTTATGCTGTATGTCATATTTCTCTATTGATGTAAATCATTCAAAAATACACCTTATTAAATGACTACAATATATTAATTATGTTGTGATAAAACTAACTTCATAAGTAGAATTGTATCAATGTCATTTAATGTCAATGAGGGACCCAAAACATTGAGAACTAATGATAAGTTATTTATGCTCTGAATTGAGCAAATCATCTGTTTTTATTTAATTATGTGTTTATATTTAATTTATGTATTTAAATTTTTTATTTTTGTTTTGTACTCATTCATTTTTTATTTTCTGTATTATAATTTTATTACGTTGTCATCTTTTGTTATAAAACTGAGACAAGGACCCACATAAAGAATTAACCATTAATTGTAACATTAAGATAGTCAAATTACATTGAGAATTCTACATTTCTACTATTCTACATTTTTTTTAGATGACAGATAATTATTTCTCTTTTTGACTAATTGCATTTTATTTCTGTCATAAGATAATTTTAGAATACTCCAATTTACAAAAAAAATGAGATTAAAATAATATTATCACTTCTAGGCTGAAAAGGACCCCAATGCCCCCAAGAAGCCTTGTAATGCCTTCTTCCAGTTCTGTCAGGAGCAGCGCCCCATCATTCTGGCCGAAGGCTGCTCAGACAGCAGTGGGGCTGAGCCCTCCAAACAAGAGGTCACACGGCAATTGGCTTCACGGTGGAGGGCCCTCTCCAGTGAGGATAAAAAGGTCATCACTCTTTTTAATGTTATGTCTGTGACCTCATTCACACGTACAAATAGGTATACATAAATATTTAAAAAATACATGAAATACGGTAGGGCCTTGTCTAATATTTGGTAAAGGAGTGTATGTGTTTCCAAGAACGGATTGGCAATCTAAAGTTGACGGCCCAATTATAATTTTTAAAATTGTTAGCAAATATTTAAAAAAGTATATACTTTTTATAGCATAATTGAAAAATAAAACATGATGTGGGATAAATAAATTTAAGTTGCTGATCTCTGCATGTTCAATATTTTAGAGAAAAAAAAGTTTTATCCCAGATGCAGTAAAACTTAGTGCTTATTCAGAATTCTTTTTTTAATTGCCTTCTTGTTTAGGATGACTTTTAATTTGTTGTATTTTGTAAAATAAAAACAAAAACCGAAGCCATAAGGCCTCCGGGATTTCTCCAGGTATCCCGCTGGGCCTCTCCGTGCCTGTTAGTTTTCAATCTGAAAATGTGTATGAAATCTAAAATATTTTGAAGTTTGCCAGGACAAGAATATATATCAGCTTGGTAAATGTTTATTTCCCTGAAGCATTATTAAATGTTGGTGTTTTGAATTAATTAATGATGACAAATACATTTTAATAATATATTAAAATGATTTCTGGTTAATGTCTAACATAAATCTCCACTATGCACCATTTTATTTATCACTTGTGGGTAGGTACATCTGAAATAAAATAAAATAGGAGTTTTGTGCACTTTGCAGAAAGTATAGAAGCACCCTGAACAATTATGGGGCTGCTCACTATTCAAGTTATAACTGCATCCAAAATTTTAACAAATAATGTTCTTAAGGAAAACACATTCTTATTGTGAAGTTGTAATTATTCAGAACATAGGTCTGTGATATTTTAAATACTAAATTAATATTCGCTAAAACAATATTTTTCGACAAAATTGATTTTATATGTATATATTTATAATTAGTACATTAATTTAGTATTTCAAATAATGTTCATTGATGTTCAATATCAGTATGATTTATACTGCAAGAAATATATCAAATGACAAAAAATGTTGCGTGTTCACAATACTGGGTGCGCCAATGGGTTTTGATGCTTTTTTGTGCGCTACTGTATCAAATTGCAGTGGAGGGAATGAAGTCTGGCCGGTTGTAACCTGTCTAATACAGACTGTCGTTTCAGTACCCATAGTCAGTTAATCCGAATAATGAACTATTGTTTCAACAAGATGGCGCGTCAATCCGTACTTCAAGAATATACGTAACTCTTTTAAGATATTTGTTGACTTGAGGATTTAAAAAATAACATTATAGAAGAAATCGGAGCAATATATAAAGGATGTTTGCGGGGTGTAATGAATAACTTTCAGACATATGCAAGAATGTATCCAACACTGTGCTGCCTTTTTAAGTAATGCAATTTAAAAAATATAAATATAAAAAAAACACTTATTCAAAACATATTTGTTTTTATTAAGGAAAACACATTCTTATTGTGAAGTTGTAATCATTCAGAACAGACGATCTGTGATATTTTAAATACTAAATTAATGTATTAATTATAAATATATACATATAAAATCAACTTTGTATATACATATAAAACAATATTTTTCGACAAAATTGATTTTATATGTATATACAGTAAAACCGCGATATAACGAAATCCAAGGGACCAAAAAATAAAAATTCGTAATAACGAATTCCCACATATAACGAAAAAAATAAAAAACCTACTATATGTTACGCGCCGTTGCAAAAAAATGTTGCGCGGCTTCAAAAAAGATCGCAAATTCTGCAAACAAAGGAGGAAAAAGGCCATAGGGAACTGAATACCTACATATTTTTAGTAGTTTTGTTATTAAAACAGATAAGCAAATCGATAATCAAAGGAATTAAATTAAGAACAGAATCTATTCAACACCAATTTGAAGATATTTTTGTAAATTCCAGAATATTGCAAACACAAAACAATATTTTAATTGTGTTTAAATGTAGAGCCGCTTCAAACATAGTTTTGGGCATGAAACATACAAAATAATTCAAAAATAACAATCTTACAGTTGAATCGCGGCATTTTTATAAAATGAGTCGTATATAAATTACAAAGGTATTTACCGGTAACGGCGGCAACCACTTCAAAATATATTTATAATCGTTAAAATTGTTCACTTAAAAATTATCGTTAACATTGTACACTTAAAATACACGAAAACAATAGTTAATAGAAATACAAAATACCGTACAAAAATAGTTCATAAAATATTTTAACGAATTATTTATATTATTGATGAGTTTACACGAAAATAATTGTCAAACGAAAATGAATTTATGTAAATATTCAGTTCGGTCATGCAATAATCGCGTTAAAAGCTGAACAAACTTAACTCTACAGACGTTACACTGAGACCTTATCTATGACTGAGACTGACATTTCCAATAAGTACATTCTGCAACTTTCGGGGGGTTCCTGTTAATTTTTGTATTTTACAGCTGTTTGGGTCTGGGTTGCAATCATATTAGAGGCGTATGCGTACGTAAAATGTGTCAGAGAACGCCGCAAGAATTATATCAATGGTTTTATGGGCCTGCAATGAACCCAAGAAGAAGTTTGAATTGTTTTACTACCTTGTCGGCCGACCGCCGTGCACTGCCGAAAAGGCTATAAAACCGTTCGCATACGGCAGATGCATCGGCGCGGCTTTGTAAGTGCGAAATAATATTTTCATCTTTTAACATTTTTTTATTTCGTTATAAATTTACGTAAATGTATTGGCATTTTTTCGTACGGGACAAAAATGATTTTGTTATAAATATTAACGGGATTTCGTTATATAAATGCATTTTTGTATGAAAAATTAGTTTTAGGGACTAAATTTCGATTTTTTTTTCGATATACGTCATTTTTCGCTATATCAGGTTTCGTTATATCGCGGTTCTAGTGTATTTATAATTAATACATTAATTTAGTATTTAAAATATTTGTTTTTGTTTGACCCAATTATGTCCACTGTCAAGTCAAAATCATCAGAATCAATTGGCGCATCCTGTATACACTTGAACTTGAAATGTCTTAAATTTCTACGACACAATATTACGTATGGGTGTCAAAAATAATTATTAATAGACCCACGTATAAAAAATTTGGCACTCACTGTTATGCTAAACTAGATTATTGTATTTTACGTCTGCATGTGGCATATCTTCAACATTAATAGGTCTTAATTGTTCTTGCTGGTGTTGGAAATATCCCCAATAATTTCACTGATGTTGTTTTGTTTATTGCAGGTTTATGTGGCCATGTTCGAGAGATCTAAAGAAAAGTACGCCGAGGAGATGTCGGCTTATATTAAAAAAGAATAAAAATTGGTACCTGACATTGAACAGTATTTTGTACAGTTATGGTAGCATAGAGTATTTTGAATATAGTAATTAAAAATAGATTGTAAGGTGTACAAACTCTAACCATAGTTTACTTGTATTTTTTGTACAGTTATGGAGATTAAAAGACAAGTACTTAAGGTAACATTTTTATTTATTAAAAAAATAAATAACAGATTAAGAGCTGCGACTTTCATTGCATTATACCCAATACCACGATGAGATTAAAATATCAAATTTTATTGTAGTACATAATATCAAATTTATTTAAAATTATCCTTCTTTTGGCGGATGAATGCCATTGTCGGGATAGCTTCCGTACAGCTAGCGTATTTCTGGACATCCGGTTCTGTCACTCTCATGAAAGGATTTATTTTCTTTTCTTCGGAAATTGTCGACGGAACCTGGAAGAGCAAAAAAATAGTTAATGAACTAAAATACACACTTTGATGTAATATTCATTAGTAAACTAATGTATATTATGACAAAACTTAATAAATGCTAAAATATTGTAAAAGCCTCAATATAAGGTGACCTTTTATTTTAACAGTGAAAAAGCAGCATTTGTCTTCTTCTTTTACTTAGGCAATCCATTCTTCAAGAGTGATTTGTGCCATTAATCAAGTTAAAACTACAATATTACTATAGAACAGGATATATTACAAGTCAATACCATTCTCATTAAATTTTTTAGATATTATGGAGATCAAATGTGGCGAGTTGAGAGAGAGATAATGCATATTAACCGGGAGTTAAAATTTAGCACTGACGAGATCACTGTACAAAAAAATTGTGATTCACGATGAACAAGCAAAAAATACATGGTCAAGGGTCTTCTCCGCACCATGCTCACACATCGGGCTATCTATCAGATTCAATCTGTCCAATTCTCATTTTAGAGATTTTTGAAATTGTTCAAGTAGCATTCGAACATTCACCAAATTTTGGGGGATTTGAGTGAAAACATGCCTTTTCATTTGATAAGATGATAAGTTGTATTTTTACAAAATAATACCACTAAAAATAATCAAATATTAACAAAACCTTTTGCAGAATCGTTTGCTGTTGAATATTTAAAATAAAATCAAGTATTGAAACACATGTCTTATAATTTTGAGAATTACTATTTCATTAAGATTGGTTATCAAAATTAAAATAAGTTATTTTTCTTGATGTTTCATATGACATTGGATAAGTGGTATTAAAAAGAGTTTAAAGTGTTTAATTAGTGATGTTTCGTTGATATGGAAGACAATAAAAAAAGGACACTTGGGAAAGACAGCAAAAATGTCGGGCTCGATAAAATAATGACACTAAATAGACTGCATAGAGGTATGTAGTTTTTGCATCCATCCTGGGACAGGGTTTAATCTGTTAGTTGCACAGAAAAATCATAGGTGAAACATCATACCATCATATTGGCGCCGAAATTCAAAATTCACAGGCTAGCTTTTTTTAATTTTATTTTTACGAAAAAACCATGAAAACGTTGGTATAACTAAAGAAAAATAAATACGCGGGTACTATTTCACCATAAGCGTCCATCAACTGCGATTTTGTACAGTTTTGAGATGAAAAGTTGAAAAAATAAAAGTTTATAGTGTTGTCAGGCCATAAACACTTAGAACATTATTATTTATTTTATATTTGTATTTTGGAAAGACAATATCAAATTTTATTAATATTATTGTTTTTAATGTGATGTTTAAAACAAAAATATAATGGCACTTCACAACTACGTACACATAACATATCGCACTTATAACTAACAACACGCATAAAATGATGCCGCTGGCTGCAGCAATGGCCAATGCTGCCTAACAGCGCACTCACTATATTTATAGTTAAACGCTTGTATATTAATTTTAATTAATAACTAAAAAATAATATTTTATTCACTTGAATTGCTCGGCAATAAAAATGAGAAATATCGCGAATGTAAGTTAAAATCTAACTGACAATTTACTCAAATTGGAACTTTCCAGATACTTTTCAACTTATTCTCCTTCCTTCCTTCCTTCATCGGACTCTGTGGTAGTAAAGAGTATATCAGGAATGTCTAAAAAGTCAGCAGTTACCATTAACGAAATTAAAAATAAAATCAAAAAAGTTTTCTGAAATTCAGTAACTAAAAATATCAGCACTTTGGCATCAACATGAAAGTATGTGTTAAAATATCAAATTAAAATAAAATTGCGATCTGGCAATGCAAAAGTTAGCACCAATTGTCAATTATGTATGGAGGAAAAATGTTGATTTTTACACTTGATTTCAGATGTAATTCATTGTGATCTTGAGTTGAAACAGATTTCTATGGGGCGCCGTATGATATCACTACTGGAAATAATAATTTGGTTAAAGATCTGATCCGTGGCATCGTTGATATCATGCGTTATTTGATGGTTATTTTCTGTGACAAATAGATGCCGCAGAATGTCACGTGGGTGTCTGCCATTCCCACGATAGCCAACTTAAATTCTGACAGTTCTCATGGCATCTCTTTCTCGGTCGGAAACTTTTGACGTGGGCTGCCAAGGAGTTAAACTCTAGTTTTTATATATTCACACTGAATCACTCAAGTTGCTCAAAATATTAAAAGTCCATTGCTGTAAAATAATATTACTGTTACAAAATATTAAAAAAGTTATAACTTGTCATTCTTTTAAAATTCCTCTTCGATGCACTCAAAACGTGATAAATTATACTCGACATCAGCAAAAAAAACCCATTTAGTACACGCAGGAGGATTTACGAGTGGTTACTGCGGTAGTCAAACATTTTGGATGTTAGCAATATAATAATAGTGCTATAAAATGTTTATATGCCATTGGTAAAAACATGTGACAACCCTAGCAACGACACTATATCATTTTTGGGCATATCTGAGTTAACAAATGAATGCCACAAAGTTGTACATCTTCTTGGGCATCAAATGGTATATTAAACAACCTTATAAAATAAATAAAAATACTATTACACACAATTTCTAAGTAAGCTTCTCTGCAATAACACTACATCATCCAAGATGGCTGACGCTCCACCTATCTTTCAACATTTGTAAAAACAGATATTGTGTTAATCACCTTTCACAGAATATGAAGTGATTGGATCTGCCTATCCTGAATGACAGCTGAGATGGCATTATTTTTTCCAAAGAACGTGAAAATTAAGGGATTCTTGGTTTTTAAGATGCTTTACATGGAAAAAATTTCACCTTATATTTAAACATTTTATGTATTGTAGTTTTAAACACATACAATGTTTATGCAAATTATCAATACTAGAAAGAAAGCATGATGCTAGGCCTTGTGGGTGGCTGTTGAGGCCGCCTCGCGGCCCGATAATGACCAGGGTTTCTATAAAATCTATATCCCCATGTGAAAATCCCTTATATTGCTTTAGCAATGCACCATGTATTGTGCTTTGTCTTTATTCCCAATAAGAAAAAATAAAATATTAGTAAAATGATACATGCTGTATACATATGTACACTTAAAGCCACCTTAAACTTAAAGAAATGAAATAATATGGACATGTAAAAAAAGTTATCCATTCACAGCAGTTTCTGACAAATATGTATCATCAGTGACATCTATTGCACAATGTGGAAAGATTGTAAATGAATATTAATATTCATTATTATTTTTTGCTAATCTGTACTGCCATCTAATGGATTTCTAAAGAAAAAGGACACTAACATTGGATACGAAGCGCAATATTAGTACAAAAAACTGAGGTAGAGTAATTGAAAAATCATAAAAGGCTGGATTTTAAAATTCTAACCGTTGGGATTTTATCAGCGCGTTTTTCCTTTGCCCATTTGATTTTTTCAGTGATATCTGCATTATTCGGCTCAACGTGATTCGCAAACTTCAGGTTCTGCAGCGTATACTCGTGGCCGCAGTACACTTGAGTTTCGCCGGGAAGTGAACCCAGTTTCTCTATCAGAGCAGAGTACATTTGTTCAGCGGTGCCCTCAAAGAAACGACCGCATCCGGCTATGAAAAGGGTATCACCTGTAATCAAGAATAATGCAAAGTAATCGAAATTAGTAAGTTAATTGTTAAAAAACGGAGAGATTTTTTTTAAGTTGATATTTTATTTATGATTTTTATAAATTATATTTTTAAAAATGTCAGTTATTATCTTATAATCTGAATGATGAGTTGAAACATAAAATTTAAAAAATTAGGGAGGCTTCGCTGGTTAGGCAATACGTACAAATGAAGTACAAGTCCCAAAATGTCTGCTCAATAATAAAACTGAAGGAAGATGAATAATAGGCAGTTGGAAAATGAGGTGGCAAGAAATATAAATAAAGACCTATCCATTCTTGGTGTCAGGAATAGTGAGAAGCAGTCCAGTGCTGGGAGGTGAAGGTGACCAGGTTAGACTAGGAAAATTATGAGGATATTTTAAAAAGAACTCTTACTTTCATTATTGAATGAAAAATCTACCATATAACTTTTTTTTTTTCCATAAATTAAGATGTATTTTATCAGCTGTGTGAGAAAAGGAAGCAGTAGTGGATGGAAGTGGATCGCTTGAATAGACAGTAGTATACATAATATGTATATAGTATCCACCTATCCAATGTATTCCACACAACTGTAATCTTGTTTAGGAAATGCGTGAATTATAAGATCAAGTGCATGGTTACAAGATATGAAATTTCATATTTGAATAATTTTTTTATAAAAAATAGTTGCATTTCATCCGGGGACTAACGAGCCACTTGGATTTCAAATAAACCATATTAGACCTACTGTCAAAATTCAAAGATATTTTATTACCTGTGAAAACTGCTCCTTGCCCTTGCTCCTGGGGTGTGACATAATAACATATGTGTCCGCTGGTGTGGCAGGGAGTTGCCAAACATTGGATGTTGAGTCCACCGATAGTCAGGGTGTCGCCGTGCTTCACTTGGTTGGTCAGAGAACCCACACGATCGTCTCCTCCGTAAACCTTGAGCAAAGGCATTTTCTTAACCAAATCATCATTGCCGCCCGCGTGGTCCCTGTATTCATTAAAAAAATATTAGGTACGGCCTTGAATCACATTGTATTTTTTATAGAATTCTGATAATCAATAGCCTCAACCTGATTCTATATTCTCCTTGTCGGAGATTGGTGAGAATTTTTTAATGTAGAGGTTTAGTGATTGTTTTGCTAGCTAGGAGCTAAGTGTTTACTGTATCAGAAAATTGTTTTTCTGTCTCGTTTCTTTCTTTCATTATCTATTAAATAAATAATTTTATTACATTAAAATGTTTGATTTATGTGTGGACTTAATACTTCCTATTTATTTAAATTGCCCAAAAAATCTCATACAGCTGAATTAATTGATCAAATTGTATAAATACTCGATTAATATTATATTAAAAAAAACTACTTAAATTAATATTTAAAAATACTTTTACTAGTATTAAAGTACATCTAACATTTTTTTGGCATTTTGGAATGAAATGTAATATAAAAAATACACTAGACATATATGTATGTACAATAAATATATACATACATAAATAATTAAAGTACATATTAATAAAGACATGTACATATATACAAAATAATTAATCAAATAACTTTTTAATTTTAAAAGTTATCAATGTTCAATAGAGTAACACTGAAATAAACAAATAAAATTAATTTGATAGGTCAAGATAAACATTTAGTTGAAATTTTGACAAAGAATTACAATGTTAGAAGAATTTTGACATAATAAACCCATTTAGTTTTCAAATAATATTTATTAAAAAAAACTCTTATAGCGCATGTACACAAATGAGGTTTTCTAAATTCAAACCATCCCGATTAATCTGATCCCAGAAAATCAGAAATCTACTATTTAATGATCTTACCAATGATGATGTGTCGTCAACACTGAAGTCAGCGATACTCCCTCTTCTTCTACGGCAGCCATAACTGTGTTAGGCTCCACAGGATCCACAATGGCAGCATTCTTGGTGACTGGATCGATGAGCAGGTACATGTAGTTGTCCTGCAACGCTGGCAGCACTCGAATCCTCATTCTGTCCAGTACTTTGGTTGTCTGACTGCTGTGAGATCCTCGAACCTTGAGGGCTTGGGCTAGAGATAATGTTATTAATTTCTAAAATTAAAAGTTACCCTTATACTCATTGCAAAAATATTGAGCGATACCTCAATCATATACCCTTTTCTAAATTTATATATCTAATACAAATTTAAAAAAATGTATTTTAGCATGAATTGCCTTGCCTAGTTGGAAGTGGTAAAAACTAGTAATATTTTGCTCATACTTGTTTCTATATTTTAAACGTATCATTAATCTGTACAATTTAAAAAAGAGGTAGGAAAAGATAATTGAAAGCACACAGATGTGGCTAGAGAAGCAAATATGACATACATTTCAATCTAACAAATTTAAAATCAGACAATGTCTTTCGACCATATTAAAAGGTAGATAATCTGATGCAGAGGTGAAGTTATTCAATCAGTGGTAGATTCCTTCAAGAATATGATTAAAATATCATAGCTTGTGATAACTGGCACTCCACACGAGGGAGGCAAGTGCCAGTTAGTATGAGAAAGATGGCACGTTAGAGTTAGAGCAGGATACATGCTGTGTTTTGTTAATAATTGTGAGAACTCAAAGTAATTAGTCAGTAAGCAGAGGATAGAATCCCTAAGGAATCTGGTGATACTTTGAAAGTCATCACAATAATAATTAGTTTATTCCAGCATATTTTTTCTTGAATAAACTAAACTTCATACTACATACAATCGAGCTGTATTTTTTTCATTACTATAGTTTCGATAGATGCAGTCCCGTTCATCTAAAGGTGTAAATGACAACTGCTAGTGGATCTTATATTTTAAAAACAATGACTCAAACTCTTCATTGAATTTCTAACCTGTTTCATGTAAAGCATGTTAAGTGCTTTTATTTAACATGTTTCATACACTACAACATTGATTGATTTAAAGGGCTTTTAATGGTATCTACATGCACATGCCATTGTTCATCTGAAAATGTTGTAAATAAAAATGTTATTCATATGATGTCAAATGCATTAGATTTTTAAAATGCTTTAACTTATTATATATTCTTCTAGACTTTAATGTGAAATACAGTATTTTAAATAATTTTATGGTATTGCAGGGACATCACTAGCTAGTACGCAAGCTACAACTAGAACCCGAAAAAGAACACGGTGAAATTTGCATATTATAACAATATAAAGAAGCTACACTACTGAAAAGAGGTAAAACTGTCAAGGTCAAGATAAATCTAACTTTGTTGAAGTAAAAGTACGACTCACGACTAGGCTGTAAAATTAAGTTATATATTGTCATGCCTGCAACGGATACCCCCCATATACTATCAGTTTTATCACTTTATTACATATTCTGTGATTCACGAGGATCCAGATGATAATTAATCGTGGATGATAAATTATATTATTTTACTTCCAATACACCGTATATTTTGAATTGATAATTTTTCTCCTTTTTTGCACTTAGATTAGGAACAAAATATTTTAATCACTTTTTTAGTTCAAAATACGTTACGTACCATAAATTGGTTCTTATGTTCATTTAAAGGATACGTTATGTACCATAAATTGGTTCTTATGTTCATGTAAAGGATGGTAACTAACTTTTTTTTCCATTTTTCAAGTTTAATTATTATTTTATAATTTCATTTCAAGTCATATTACTTCAATGAACATTTCTTTATATTACCCGATAATATAATAAAAGTCTAATAAAAATGACTAATTTCTTAATGAATTATGTATGTCATTTTTACCAAACTTTAAAAATGCAATATCTCAAAACTGTCAGTTAACATGGTCTATACCTGAGCAGCTCATATCATAATATTATATTAGATAAATATTTAATTTCGTTTTATTTTCCAATTTACATAGTTACCTACAGCTTATTTCAATGTACTGACTACACGCGACTGGTAAAATCATACAAATGAATGGGTGTAATATTCACTACAAATTTTAAATCCGCATGGAGCCCTCAAAATCAGTACTTTAATAAATAAATTAGTGTGTGAGGTCACTTTATGTACGAGCGGTTAAAAATTAATTTAGTGAACCTTTTGATGATTATTTTAGGGGACATCACGTTGCATCGGGTGAAATTATATTGATAGTTAATCAACGAATATATCAGTAAGAATTTTAAGCTTATTTGTTAAGCAGTTCAATCGAGCCGCTGTGAGAACTGTAAACGGAACTAAAAATAAACGGGGTCTTTCTCAAATATTTTTTGGTGAATATGAAATGTTAACACTATAATATTACTGCAAAATGGACAAAATCAAAATGACGTGCCAAAACATGCACTAGCACTTTACTGCCTCTCAATCGCGTCAGGAAATAAATCTGGTTTACCAAATAAATAAAAAGAAAAGCATACCTCTAAAGTAAAAAGCAGTTAGTTTTTGCGACACACTGTTTGGTAAGGAGCTAAAAATTTGGGCGAACATTTAAGATACTTTTGGAATTAGATTGATATCAAGCTAATCATCGTCAACAAATAAAAATATTTGTAAATGTAAACCTTTATTCAGTGATAAGAAACGTCAGTTTGATGAAATTGCGGCCGGCAAACACTTTCGAACGAACGAGCGGCTGGATACACTAACATGTCCAAAGCTAAGGTTACGTGCTCACCCTAAAATAATTTCTAGATACAAAATTTCCTATAGAATATTGTGCCAAATTTTATTTACTTATTCAACAACTAATGACTCAGTGTGCCAGTAAACCTTTCTTCTTTGTACATAAGTAAATTTGTGAAGAAACTGATACATTATAATATCGGAGTGAAGTGTCAATTTCTTTTGAGATACAATTAGGTGGATACGTGACCTTTTTGTTCTGAAGGTACATTTTTCAAATAGAAAAACGAACTACTCGTTTCTACTTTCATTTAAATGCACACGAATTTCAAAATTTAATTTAATTCCAGGATTTTGTAACTTCATATTATTATAACCTTGTACCTTTTATTAATTGAAATATATTGGTATCATTCTATACCGAATACTTAATAACATAAATATTATAAACTTTCGAGTTTACTATATCTCACAATGCGTAACATTGGAAAATCAATAAATGTAAGCTTTATGAAAATTATTTCATCATGTAAAGTGGAAAGCTATAGCCTTTTACCGTTTTTAATGTTGATTTTTAAGCTACAAAAGTTTTGTTTGTGCACTTAAAGGCATTCAAAAGTACTTTTTAATCTTCTTTTTCTGGAGATTTGCGTCAGATGTTGAATATAGGCTTCACGATTTTTACTTCCAATTATACTTAACAATTTGCCTGATTTTATCTGACCATCTTGCCTTAGGATTACTTAAAGGTTAGTCGTAAAAAAACTAAGTAAGAAACAATCCTGTCAGATAGCACAAGTCACATAAAACATCGCTAAATACAGTATTCATAAATCCTATGTATTTGTTTGCATATTTTTCACTACATCAGGTGAATGTACCATGACCGTCAGAATTAAAATTCGCAGAGATTTGATTATTCAGCGAAATAGGAAATACAACTCATTTTGATCCGTGTAGTGTCTGGTAGCTGTCACTTGTGGCTGGAAACAATGCCGAGTCATCCGAAGAGCGAGAGGCGAAGTAGCTCGTCCCGAGTAGGATGTTGTTAAGTGTTAAGTGCACATAAATCTCGCCAATTTAAACAGATTTAATTGAGCCAACGCGTGAGAATTTTGAGCTAATGATATCAGAGATCCCGCGCAATTGCCAAACATAAAGTCGATGGGTTCGTTCAGCAGATATTTGCGATGTCGTCAATAGAGTAAACTTAATGTGGAATGCTAATTTTTAAAAAAATTAGTAAAAGCTTCTTACCGATGAGACTTAAAAATTATAATTTATTTAATTTTATTGAAATCAAAATTTATTTGTGAAGTTGACTATAATTTTCGACACAAATCCTTTCTGTGCATCTGTTAACTAATTTCTTTTAATTATCAAGGAACTATGTTCTGAAAAATTGTAACTTCACAAATAAAATGTGATATAATTAAAATTAATATAGTTAATTACGTTAAATAAGATGATCTGAAAGTATGGCGCCACTTAAAAGGTTCTGCTCAAAAGTTTTTGAGAAACATTGCAATTTAAAGATGATTGCTTTCATCAGGGAAAAAGATGTCTCACTAGGATAACGTATAAATATGTAGATGGAATCTGACGACATTGAATACTATCGATACAGGTACAATTAAAGCCGTCTACCGGCAGTAGAAAGTTCCTAGATTGAGATCCGATGGTGATTATATTTTTTCAAATTGCCAGACTTAATGTGATTAATGAATGAAGTGATTATTTATTTGTTAATCAGTGATGCTATGGGTTTGACAGCAAAACAAATACTTAATTTATTGTCCTATCTATTACACTAGTTTGCTATTGTATTACGGTTTACAGTAGATAGAACTTTTCGTGATGAGATAAAATGTATATAAAAATTACATCCTCTTAAAAATATACAAATACAGCACGAAATACTAGAACAACTAATTACAGTATGTCCTTTTAAAACATCAGTGAAAGGCCGTAGTTAATAAAATATATAAATTTAAACAAGAGAACTCGGCCAACTGAAGAAAAAAATTTTATAGCTTTAGAAATAAGAATCGATATCAAAAATCTCATTATAGAATATTTGGGTTTGAGAATTACTTCGGAAAACTCACTCAGTCCAACATGTTGAGAGAGTTAAAGTCTGACGAACGAGGCCATTATTCCATTAGAAGCTTTTAGACGAAAAAAAAGTACCACTGTAAAAGCAAAAATTTTAATGATAATTTTATTTATCTTTATAATTTATTACGCATACACAATACAAATAGACACAGAATGTTGCGTAGGTATGAACAATAATGTAATTAATTTAGGAAGTAAGCCCATTTGGGATGGGAAGATGCTGTGGTTTTTTTTGTTATAGAACGCACCGGAACGGCGTTTTGGTACCTTTTTTTCAACGGATTTACCAAGATTTAAAAGTTACTTTTGAAAATTAGATGTTTGATCCTCGTGGACTTGGGAAAACGTTGGAATTTACTATAAAATTTAAAGAACTGAACATATAAGTATTAAAAATTAACAAGATGGCGAGTGTTGAAGGTGCATCATGCCTATTTTGTTTTTAAAAACAGTTGGTAGAGGTGAGGCCCACCCAGCGTTAAGAATCGACGCAAGTCTCTCCATTAAGTCTTCATTCTGAGTGATGCAGCCGAAGTATAGTAGGATTCGCAACTATACAGTTAGTGAAAGCAGTTCATTGATTTTCAATTCAATCAAGATTGAATCATTTGTTCGTCGCGCCGTCCAGGACATTCCAAGCAATCATCTCGAGAGCGTCAACCTTCCAACGTCTGAAACAGTGGCGCAAATATGCTAATGCTACCAACGCTGTTGTGGCCATGAAAGATAGAGACCCAAATGATTCTCGTCTAATTTGGTATCGACACTTTCTCCAGCTCTAATATTGACTAATCATTTTTAAAATCTATCCATCTCACCTACAAATGTAAAAAATCAATTGTAAGAGCTGTAAATGCATAAAAGCAGATTTTTTCTTCACAAAAGACCGATTTTTTTCGTACTCCTTAATGTATACTAAACAAATTACGTAGTAATAATATTCTTGTACACCCACTGAATGGTGACCCTCCTCTTATCCATGACCGTTCTACGAGCGAAAGCTCTCATATCGGTCCTACTCATTCGCCGCCAGGTTGACATTATTTTAATAGCCGCCAGCAAAAAAAAATCAATTAAAAGGGTTCTTTTATTTCGCAAGGGGCCGTTTTGCCATTCTACACTGGGAGCCAATTTTTTTTAGTTACGCCACTGAGTGTACATGAATATATCAAATAATATAATAACGTAAAAAGAAGAAATCACAATAAAATTGGAATTGCTCTTTTGCGTGTTATTTAGTTTAAATGCGTGAGTTTATTTATCACCGCCTTTATATCGTGGTTGTGTTTACTAGCGCCATTTCCTTTACGGCTAGACTTGGAATGCATTACTTACATTTATTTATGCAAATCATTCCCGGAGACTAGGTATTATTGTATGATATGTAAAATTTCCACGAAGGAGGTTTTGTTTGGCTTCAACACAAAGGAGGTAATGCAAAATGTATTTGAAAAAGGGAAAATATTCCTTTGTGTTCCGAAAATAAACATAAAATTCAAATTGAATCGCTAGAAATAAGAAATGAAGTTCCTACATTTATTTAGAAAATGCAATAGGGGCGGGCTATATTTATTATGCTCCAATATAACAACATAGGGCGTGCAATGTAAATAAAAATAAATCCTTCTATATATGCTTATAAAGAGTGATTCAAACTAAACTATTATTTGAATTATTTTTTGCATAATTGAGTTAAAGTTAAAGTGCTTGGATCGTTTTTGAAGTAATAGCCTAGACCTTGTCTTTCAAAAAATCTTAAAGAAAAAAGTCCAGAAGTGATAAATTGTACGACCTTTGCGTGCAATTGATGTTTCCGAAATGACAAATTACAGAAAATTTCTAATGTTTTCTAACACGGTTGTTTCTCAACTTGTGTGGCATGTAACCCTATCCCGGTGAAAATAGACGTCGTCCAAAGCACTTAGAATTTTACAAACCGAAATTTTCAATTTTTTTGCAATAAATTTTCACAATTTTAATGTAATGCTAAATCATATCGACTTATTTATTCGTTAATAATATAGTTTTTATTTGATAAATATCACATATGACGTTTCTAAACCTTAAAAATAAATAAATATATCAAAATTTATAATAACAGTTGACTTTGGATCACCCTATATTATATAATACTTATGTACCTATTCGTAGAATATTTAGACCATAGTGATATAGACTCAGGCATATTTGTGTTACACAAGCATTGACATACAAGTACAGAGCCGCTCAGGATCTAAAAGCAGATATTAACCCGGGATACGCAACACTACCCTATGAAGTGACAGCAGGACTGAAGCAGTGTGATGCCCTATCGTCTCGTTTTTTTAACCTCATCTTGGAGAGTACTGTTAAGAAACTCTTAAGGCAGAGGGAGAGACTACCTTGAATAGGAGCTCACAAAGTATTGGGATACGCAGACGTGCGCAGGGAGAAAATCTGCATAAGAAACATCTAAAATGTTATAAAGTTGTTAAAACGTTAACATTGAGAAGACTAAATACGAAGTCGAGAAAAAGTGGGTTGAGATCAGTGGCGTAATTACCTAATAAATGGGCCCAAAGCAAAACACAAAAAGAGCTCTCTGTATATTTAATAATATTAATTATGAGATATAATAATATTAAAGTAAGGTGAAGCGGGGTAAGTGCATCTACGTCTCCTAATTACGTTAGAAATTGGATTTCAGTGCTACAATCTATTAAGAAATGTCATAAATTAATGTTTGAAGAGACAATTCAGAGATGGTGCAAATTCAAACATTTCAACTTATGACAGTTGTTTGATGTTAACTAGCGAGTTGTGTATACCTTTTCAATTTTCATATATCTTGATAATCTTTTATGCCAGGATGCTGATATTTTGTAAATACTTTTATTTTGAGTTGTAGTTTGTGGATTTTCCGCGGATTACGATTTATAAGACCAGATACACTTACCCCATAACTTTTACACATGGGAGAAGTGCATCTACTCAGTGATTGGTATGGTACCCCATATATTTTTGTATGGAAGCTTTATTAGCTAGTGATTTGAAAACAGTTCCATTATTTTTTGTACAATAATTAACCAATTTCAAAAAAAATCACTACAATATGTCGCACTTCCCCCGTTTAAGCAGTTTTACTAATTTTATTTGGAATTTAGCACGTTTTATTCGTCGTTAAGAATCAAAATAACTAATTTATTTTGTCATTGATCAGATCAGTAAAGAAATTTTCATTATTTTAACATCAGAAATAATACAACTAGATACTTTTACCCCAAACTTGGGATAAGTGCATCTACTCGTTCAATTTTTATAAAATGCTATAAATATCCACAATCGCGCTTACCCCTATTCACCTTATTACTTATACAATTCAGGTTTATATATGATAAATAGTAATAACAAATTTTGTCCCTTGTTTCCTCTCGCAACTAAAAAAAAATCATTGCTTCGCTTCCCTAACAGACGTATCAGCGGGGACTGCTGTAAATATTGATAATATTTTCGTAATACGTGATTTATTCAATTTCGTAATGTCACTTCTTGCTGCACTAACTTTAGCGACGAGAAAAATATCGATATTCGCAAAATTATCGCTAACAAAAGCATTGTAGGGGCGAACCGTTTAGGGCCCTATCTAACACGAAACCCGATGCACCGCATTGGTTACATTGGCTTGATTACGCCACTGGTTGAGATAATATTCTGAGGGCTCCTTCAGACAAGGGCTATAATATCACAACACAGTGAACATAGAGATGTTTTAGGTTAAACAATCAATAATATTTAACATACCTGTAGCCGAGAGTCAGAGCACAGTATTTTTGGAGCCGTCATTATATTGCTGTCTCAATTGCTGGTTTATTTTCTTAGTGTCTTTGGATTTCTCTCGCAATTGCGACTTGCGCGACTCGCAAATCTGTCACTGCCTGGGAATCAACATATCTGACAAAAATAAGATGCCTACAACCTACAACCAGTGGCGTAACTACAAAAAATAGGCCCCAATGTAGAATGGAATAAGGGCTTCTTAAATAAGTATTATATATAAAATATAAATATGACATCAGCCATTATGTTTTTATATACAATGTAATAACTTTTAAATTTCTTTATTGCCTTATTTTGTTTGACTGAACTTATTATTTATATTTCTATGCTTAATGTTTTCTTACACTGGGATACTTTATTTGTAACTGTTTGTTTAATCATTAATAAAGAAGAGTTCGGGGTCTGTAAGGGTTTTGAGATGGCAGCTGTTCGGCTCCGCCTTGATACTATGTGCGAGACGAAGTTGTACAGCTGCCTATTAATAAAACCACATAGGACCGCTCCTGAATAAACAGCGGGTTCACCCTCACAGTCATGATGATGGATCCTGCAATGGTATCCGAAAAATCGGCCAGAAAAGTCACATATATACTGCAGATTAGTCCAGAAAACCGTACTTTGTTATTTCTGTGGATTACTATTAAACCTGGTAAAGGTATGTCGATACTCGCAAAAATATTCCTTCATAAAAATGCCCCCTAACTAACGTGGTGTAACTACAATACACTGCAGTGGCTGTATTTGCATAGTTACACCACTACCTACGACTACTATATAAAAAATGGCAATGTGGCCATTTTGTTTTACAGCTAGCTACTGTCAAGGAAAACCAAATTCCGCATTTATAATGTGCCAGTTAAGCTAATAGTGCTATAAGGATGTGAAACCTGAAGAAGCGATTAATAGCTTTCCAAGTATTCGAAACAAGTAGTATTACGAGTATATACCTTGTAATAAAGCTAATAGAAATGTACACTTTAATCTATGTAACAATCTTGTAAGAAATGGGATTTGGTTTAACTGGTTACGGCAATAGAAGCCTAGATCAGGAGGATAACATTGAATTATATGTATCTGTGTATGAGAGCTACACCGACAAGTCGTGCCGGGTTGAAAACAATTACAGGAATCTCTACACATAGCTTTTAATTAATAGTACTTAGTAGTTTAAAATTTAGATTTTACAGAAAATTAAATACAAAGAAAAAAACGCCACTTGTATCATACCATTAATATATTCAGCAAATTAAATACAAAATTTCCCTGTCAGAAGAGCCACTCCTTAGCTGTTGGGTATACGATTGACGTTACCCATGTCATGTTAACTAAGGAACCTTATCCATGAGCTTAACCATCCACGAAGAGTACAGGCAATGATCCCAGCTAACATTGTAACCCCTGAGTGACATTCTATACCTACAACTCTGTAACAAAACCGTTTTAGTTTTAATGGAACGTTTATGTATTTTTCAAGGCATTCGTTCGGTTCAATTTGTTTTTGACCGACATGTGTTGCCAACATATATATATGTCACTTTATTTATATTATTTCATTTATGTTATAACATACCTTGTCACTTATGTACAACACAATAGTCCAGTATTTCAATAATATATTTATGATTTATTTAATACTTTTGAAATTTTAATGTAAGAGTAAAGGAGCATTTAAGATATTTGAACAATAGTGGGTTTTCAGAATTTGCTAATCATTTGATAGAAAATGGTCATGATTTTGTGATTGTCAATTTTGCATTTAAACGGTGTTAGTCACAAATTAAATAATTTGGAATCGTTGGAGATGAATAAAGTGTGTAAAACTAATCAAAAAATTATAAACAACTAAATTTAACTACGAGTCCCATTCTAAAATGTTTTGCAATTTGAGTTAGTTACTAAATTTATTTTTGAAATAATTGTTTTTTTTTTTTTAAAATGGATTCTGGTAAAGTAACAATAATATATGTTTTTAGTTAGTATTGACATCCTGAAGAAGAAAATGGTATTTTTCGAAACCGGTAGATGTATTTAAACTCAATAAGTGGTTAATAAAACAAAGTTAACAAATAAAAATATGATTAATTTAACCCATCCAGTGCCGGATTTAACCATAGACAGTCAAAATTTCAGCTCTCCCTCACAAATTATATCTTAATACAAACCATAGATGAGATATAATACAAACTGACGGATGACATGATGTATTTTTAAGAGGCAATCTGATATTTATGGTTTATGTATTTTAATGTAAAGCATTCGTTTCTTTGAGTTGATTTTTTGTCTATGTTTTGGAAACAATTTTAATTATTTTCTTTCAGGATCAAAATTATTTTTATCCATTATCGCGGGGCCCCCAAAAGGCATAGGGCCAATGCCAGGCCAATGCCTACTTTGCTTATTTGATAATCACGCACTGAACCCCTTAATATTGAAATCTGTAAAAATTTACAAATATTGTTAAAATTTTAATATCTCTTTATTGAAAGAATATGGTAAAATTATTAGCTAAATTTAACGTTTTTCTATGGTCTAAAGACACATTTTCAAAGGTTAAGATACAGTTTTACTGCAAGACGTAATTATTTAGGTTTTTATTAAATACTAGCAGACCACGACCATATTTGTAATTATTACAATCAATTATATAATAATTTAAACTCACGTAATCACGAAATATGCTGTTTTATCTATGACTTTAATCCCCTCTGCGTTTGACACCTGTCACTTTGGTGGCGAATTTTTAGCCAATTATGTGTTAATGTATATTAAACAACGAGATCATAATTGCACGAAATATCATCATTAAGATAGCGGGATATTCAATGATTAATAATTTTTGTATACTGCAATATTCAAAGAATCAATGTGATAGATGACTTTTGAAACAGCTATGAAATACCAATGATTTTCGATATTTATCATCCGATATTCGGGAGTAACATTAGTTAACCATTGCACTCTTTACCAACGATCTAACAACTTATTTTCGCAAAAAAATTACTTAAGTAACTTTTTTACCATAGAAAAATATACTGCTGATCACACAACCGGCCCTTAGATGTAAAAGTAACCACAAATTAGTCAGAATAGATAGTCAATTGATAGCCCTAATATTCCTTTAAAGATGTATTAAACAAAATATGAGTCTTTCGTCTTTTGTGTAAGATGAGAAAATTACAAATTGATATCTGAAAGGGAAGACATTTTAATTACCAACTTAGAACGTTCACATTAAGAACATTACAATATTTCTCTCCTTGTCGGCCGACAGGGGTTCCTTTCGACCGCATGCTGCGAGGAATGCGGAAGACATCTTCTATTACAAAACCTTATCCTGCAGGAGTCTATTACCATTCCAGAATTATTGATGCTGACAGCACCGACCGTTCAAGAGCTGCTCGTTTCAACACTTTATGCTGAGAGCTTTCTCGGGCCGCTGGAAATCTGCCTTCCCAACAACATTAAATATTATAAACTAAGCATTAGGTACTCGTATGTAGTACGACTTACTCGTTTAAATAAAATACATGTATGTTGTTACTTTAACTGAATATATTCCAGCATGTTAAAAAAATGTACTGGAGGTACTGGCGTCATTTAGAAGAATAAATCAAAGGTTGTTGCTTTCGATTAGAAAAAAATATACGTCTAACTAAAAAGATAATATATACAGATCAAAATCAGACATTTATATGTAATGGCGTGATTAGCAAAATCATTGGCAATGGAAAGTCCCGGGTAGTTAACTATATTGAGAGGGAGGGGGAGAGGGAGAGGGAGAGAGAGGGAGAGAGAGGGAGAGGGAGGGAGAGGGAGGGAGAGGGAGGGAGAGGGAGGGAGAGGGAGGGAGAGGGAGGGAGAGGGAGGGAGAGGGAGGGAGAGGGAGGGAGAGGGAGAGAGGGAGAGAGAGAGAGAGAGATAAACAAACCATAATCAGTCAAAATATAAATATACAACTCTTTATCTAATTTAGTACCATACCAGGATACCATTTTTATAATAACGATGAAAACTTGATTATACAATACCTTCAACAGTTAAGAATAGACCACAATATTCAGTCTCAGTGAAAACTTTACTTAAAATATGAGTTAAATATATTAATTAGAAAGATATACATATAACATCAATTTTATCGAAAAATATTCGATAAAACACCGGGATTCGAACCTGGATCTCTTTCCAAACCGGGGAAGGTGCATTATCTAACTATGCTACAGCGACGATATTTTTAGCGACAAATTTTCGAACGTATATGTTACCTTTTTGATATTAATACATTTAATCGTTCTATTATTTGAAAGAGCCATCTACCTTATTTTTACGGAATCTCAAATATCTTTGAGTAATCTGATAGCAGACGCTAGAATTATCAATTCATTTTTATTGAATTTTGGACACATTGATGCAACTTTATTATTAGGAGAACACATTCTTATTGTGAAATTGTAATTATTCAGAACATAGGCCTGTGATATTTTTAAATATGAATTAAATATATTAATTAGAAAGATATACATATAAAATATTGTTGTTACACCACCGGGATTCGAACCTGGATCTCTTTACAACTTCACAATAAAAATGTGTTCTCCTAATAAAACTACTTATTCGATATATATTTATCTATTATTCCTTCATTATTATAAACAATGCAAACAAATGTTTCTTCGTGCCCCTAGCCACAGCCATTTGCAGCTGAAATGTCGGGCCTACAATATAAATGGTCTTTAATACATATTTATGCCAAGATTATCCAACGTCGACTTTGAACTTGTGTAAACTCTATCTCTTAGCCTCGAACCGAAGAACCGTATCTTTGGAAACAATACAAGATAATAATTTATTTCGAATGAATGTCGGACAGAGAATGACATGTTCATCATATAAATAATTCAGTAGGTCGGTGGCACATTTCGCACAGAAACGCGCGCGAACGGAGATCTATTCAATCCAACTTCGTTCAGGATGTTGGCCATCTTGTTATGTTTAGTAATCAACAATTTGGAATTGTTTAATATAACTAGTTGGTAATAAATAGCAGGTGTACTTTCTAAGCTACAAAAAGTATGAATGAAGAAAAGTGTTCAATAAATGGTACCTTCGAAGCGTCAGCACTGTTGAAATTTGAGATAAGGTGTTGAGGATACTGCGACAGACAGGCGTTTGAATATTTGAGAAACCGGTGGTATCTGTCTCACAAAAAACTGGCGAAAAATACGAAAAAATTATATTTGAAAAATATAAACATATTTTTTATATCTTCCCAATCGTTTTGTTTACAAACATTGGAGTAATTAAAAAAGTTACGGAGATTGATTAATGGGTGAGAATAAACGACGGATTAATTTTGTCTAAAGACGTTGGTTAAACGAAAGTTCATAATCCTATGTACAACATATATTGTAGTATATATATTATTTTTATTTTTTTATTTATTATCTTAGTTTTATTAACCACAATTGAATTGTGGATAATAAAACTAAGATAATAAATAAAAAATATGAATCTTAACCACCAAGTTAATATTGCTAATTTTAAAAGTAGTATATATATTATATATGATTGTATAATATCATTGGTAACAGCATAACCTAAATCTATACCTACTGCACGCCACTGCTTATTACACTTTACTAATCGCTAATATTATAATTTTTATTATAATAATTACCGGTGTACTGCTGTATACATCGATAATATTTTCATGTGTTTTCGTCATATAATTGAGAAATAATTGTTTAAATTCTATTATTCCATTTATAAATGTGGTGGATTTAGTCTATATTAGTTCTGAGAAAAGTATCGATACCAAATATATTGTAGGGCTCGGACCTTTTGGGCCGCTGCTGTTTATGAAAGAGCGTCGTGGTTCGATGGACCTGCATGGACAGTGGCTTAACTACAATAAATGGGTCCCAATGCAGAATGCGAGAAGGGCTCACAAAATATATTCGAATATTAGTTATTCGTGGTTTATCCATTAAATAGTAAAAAAAAATAGTATCTTGTCTCCTATAATATTCACACTTTCTAATCTAATCTTTCATCCAATACACTATCGGGATACTTCTACTATATACATTGATAATTTTATCGTAAAACACGTGGGTAACAATCTTTAATTTTATTATATTTCTTACTGTGGTGAATTTTAAACATTTTTAGTCTATATTAAGACTGGGTAAGGTATCCATACATGTCAAATGTGATTTGGGCCCTTTATCTAACGCGGGCCCCAATGCACCGCATTGGCATAGTTACGCCACTGTGTATGGAGTAATCGCCTCTACTCCTGTCGGTCCTGGTCATCTCCTTTATTTGATCTGACAACCTACACTTCCATTTCAAGATTCAGATGTCACAGTATTTTCGGGAAATACGAGAATGTTCAATCTCTTGGATACAAAACACAACGTATTAATGCATTGCATCAAACCCGGAAAGTTTATTTGAAATTGATACCGGTATCTATAATTATGTATCTATAATGTATTTAATGCAAGCATTATGCATTTGCATATTGTCAACCGATGTTTGGGTCACCGTGGTGCATGTCGTATGCACTTTACTGAACAGCAGGCACGACCTTTCAACTTGAATACGTAACTCGATAGCAAATTCACAATCGTAAAAGCATTTCCGGAAAATCGAGATAAGTGAAACCTCTTTTGGTATTTTATTAATAAGAAGGAATAATCGAAGCCTCTTTGAGTACTAGAAAAGTATATTGAGATTTTTAATATGAAGAAATTTCGTTGGAAATAATTTTTTCGCTATGTAAATTCAGTTCGAGCAATTGTGACTATTTAATTGTAGTAGTAATAGCATTAACAGTGCCTTTCGATGCGATTGTTCTCAAAATTCAAAAGTATTCGCGGTGTGATATTCGTATATAATTTTTTGCTAATGAATGAGACGACACGTGTTCGGTTTCGCCGCACGCCATGACAACACGAGTCTAGCTTAAATAACTCTTCAATTGTTGCAGTTATATTAAGATGTGAAAAATATATCAAATGTCATTCTTAGCTTCTGAAAATATATAAATTACAACATAACATCAATCAAATTCCACTAAAATTCCTACCGATCATTGAAGACCTGTGAATTATCTCCGACCCCTCTATCAAATTTAATCATCATTATCCATTAATCTCCTTGGAAAAAAGACGATAACGGTCCTAATGACACTTTACAACATAATACTGAATACTCTTACAAACATATTTAAATATCCCTGTCCGATCGCTGAGATCTCCAACTCTATTTCACACAATACAAATCTAGGCTATTTTTTTTTTTTTTGTTTAGTTGCGTTTATTTTTTTCCTTACTTTTTTTGTACAATGATTTGTAGACAAATTTAACAAGTATTCATAAAACAATGTAAGTTAACATAATCATAAAATCAATATAAACATAATCATAAAACAATATATGGTAAGTGATATAAAAGGAAAAGTAAAAGTAAAAGTATATATGGTAATATATGGCAAATAAGCGTTATCATATGAACAAAATTGGTAAACATAATCATAAAACAATATATGGTAAGTAATACGGTAATATATGATAAGTAAAATTAAAAATATTTATAATTATATATGGTAAGTAAGCATAATCATAAAAACAATCTTAGTAAACATAATCATAAAACAATATACGGTAAGTGAGCATAATTATAGAGACAATTTAAGTAAACATAATCGTAAAACAATATATGGTAAGTAAGCATACTCATAAAAACAATCTTTGTAAAGATAATCAAATATATCGTTATAACATTACTGGCCTATTGGCGTTGTTTATATTTTTCGCTTTAATTACAATTGCTTTTATATATTTAACATTGTCATACGCAGTCATCCTTTGGTACAGAGGGGCCAACACTGTGCTGGTTGCAGAGCTCTTCAATATTACACCCGTCATGCGATAATTATTCTTCATGAAACAGGCTCAACTCAAAATCGAAATTATATATATATTATTCATGGGTAATAGCCAGTCGAACGTGTTATACGCGCCTACCGTAAACCAACTCTTTCAACACCAAGAACTGTCGCATGTAAGTGGAATCGAATTTGTTGACTTTGGAACTCACGCACTTGTGTACTTATGTGCGGTAGTTTTAAATATATTGTTTTCATTCTCCTGAGCTATTAGTTTGATTTTATAATATAACTTTTTTTATAATTTTTTCAAATCATAAAAAATGTATTTTGTTATAAATATTATAATAATACTTATTGTCTTAAATGCTTCAACATTGTACTCGGTGCTGTAGTTGAGAGTATACGGGGATATATGGTATATATACCTTCTGCTATATTCGCAGAAATACAATTATATCATCTGGTTAAATCAAAATACTTCATACCATCAGACAACAATTTAAATAATTCTAATCTTATTAAGGAAAACACATTCTGTCACACACACATTGCGATCCCGGTGACGCAAAAACAATATTTTTCGACAAAATTGATTTTATATGTATATATTTATAATTAATACATTAATTTAGTATTTAAAATATCACAGACCTATGTTCTGAATAATTACAACTTCACAATAAGAATTTGTTTTCCTTAATAATATATGTTGTATCATTGTGTCCAAAATTTAATAAAAATGAATTGATAATTCTGGCGTCTGCAGCCGGTTTACTCAAAGGTATTTGAGTTCTGTAAAAATAATATAGATGGCTTTCAAATAATGGAACGACAGGTGTATTTAAAAAAAAAATGTAACATATAGGTTCGAAAATTTGTCATGAAAAATACTGACGTTATAGCACAATCGGTAGTGTACTTCCCGGATTGGAAATAGAGATCCAGGTTCGAATCCCAGTGACGCAAAAACAATATTTTTAGACAAAATTGATTTTATATGTATATATTTATAATTAATACGTTAATTTAGTATTTAAAATTCTAATCTTGATACGGGTTTAATTTATATCGTATAAATATAAGTTGTACGACATCACACAAAGAGTGCGTTAACCTATACCCTCTGTGAAGTTTGACTACAGCACTGATTGTACCTAAATGTTATACTAGGACTATGCACCAGGGTCATTAACGAGCTGTTGGTAATATGTATACTGAGAATTTACCGTAAAATTGTTACCCATAAGTCGGACATCTTAATAAATTGGTATTGATCCGACGATTAATTGGATTTAAAACAAACAAAATAAACGATTCTATAAAATGGCGCTAATGAAACCCGTGATTATATTCCATACGGCCTTAGCCGTGAGCACTTTGCAAAGATCGCAAAAAAAAATGTGGTTCATTCAACTTCGCGATTTGGTCGAGAAAAACCCGTGGGGCTGTGTAAATGCAAATTTGTACATCTATTATTTTTGTGAACTGTAATTTGAATGTCAGTGGCTGACGCTGTACAGTTACGCAATTCATTTTGTGAGTGTTGCAACATGTACCCCTTATTGATGGTCTAGGAAATATTTATTATTAATTACCCAGTCATGTTGGAAACTGTTAATTCTTTTTTGCCTCCGCGAAGGCGTCGGTGATTTTTTAGCATAGCGCCGCGTCCGAGAGACGTATGGCACCACAATAATTACTGCGACTTTTTCTTTCTTCCACGTGCTTAAGGATAGATAATAAGAAAGAATGGGAAGGTTGAAATTGAGTAAATCGCGAATTGAGTGTATGCATGAGGCAACAGGTCAAACACTAAAAACTTAATAGAATTAAATGAATTCATTTTTAACGGCGCTAACATAAATATGGTCATTGAACTACTTTAAATAATGTGACTACCCTTCGTAGCCTATAAATGATTATTAGATATCCTAATGAAGGGAATGGTATTTTCCGAAACAGGTTGGTGTATTACATTAAACTCATTAAAGTGGTTAAAAACAAAGTTATAAATAATTTATATTAAAATGAATAAAAACCACAATATTAAAAATGTTAATGCAATATACGAGTATATAAAAATGATATGTTACAGTATATATTTGAACAAATTGCAATGCAAAATACATGAAAGTATAATATAATAGATACATATGAACATAAATAATATAATATTTGTCTCCAACATATACAAATAAAGTTTCAATAAAAAGTTTTTTTGTAGCTTAGTATTATAGAATTGGAGAATATGTTCAACAGTGATGATTCATAGATAACTTCGCACTCTACTCTACTGTTCTTTACAGGCACTCGAGTTAGAAGCCTCAACAATCGATGAGCATGTATGAGATGATGTACGAATGTGACAGTGTGTGTCAAGACTAGTAATGGTAAAGGGTTATTTAAACAATTATTTCACCAATTATAAAAAAGTTATTTAAACAGTTAATTAAGCCGTTATTGTGGCTGTATCGATTGTAACGATGACTGGATACTAAGCTTTAATTGTTGTAGGTTTAGTTTCTTGTGTAGCAGTGATTGCTCCAATAAATATAAAAAATCGTATGAGTTATAGTAGTTGTCGGTCTAGTGGTTAAGACGCTGGCCTAGCGATTGGGGGTTCACCCCCCGTTCAAGCGTTTAGCTTAGTTTGAAAATTGTACGAATTATTGATATGACATGCGTTCCGTTAAAAAATGAATAAAAATCATCCTTACAACCGAACACAATCAGTCGCAATAACGGTTTAATATCATTATTACAGAAGGGCGTATCTCCGCTTGCCCCCTCGAGAAAACGGCGTGATGGTAAGTAAGTGAATTTTACAATTTTAAATGAGTATTTAAATAATGCATGCACGTTCGACAAAGACATGCGGTAGAATGGCCATGAAAAGAATATGCCGTAACATTACAATAATGCTATCAGATTTGGTCTGCTGGAACCCGGAATTCCGAGTCGGGTGACCAAAAATGTGGTTTCCGAGACAAACACCAGGAGACAGCGCCGCGGCTGTCGTATGTATTGCGTCACCGGTGCAATGCAAGCGGGAAAATACGCAGACTGCAGTTTTGGGAAGAAAAAAAAAGAAGTCAAACAGTCGCACGAGGAAACGAAAGGCTACGGGGTCAAACACCCTCATTAGGGGCTTCGCCAGAATTTGTTGCCGCGACCGTTGCTTAAATCATCACGGAGGCTGTAATTGAATCAACCGCGTCTGAAACACGTTCCATCAGCGTTTGTCGATTTTCAATTATGTAGTCTTATTTCTGATCACGCTGGAATAAACAAATTGTTATTATTATTATTAATATTATTATTATTATTATTTGTTTATCAAAATGCATTGGATGTGGACATATTTTGATCACAACACCGAGCGACTGTTAAAAGAGTTTCTTTAGGAATTAATCTAATGACCAATGACTGTCTAAAATAATGCGTATGTTAGTGTACATTACCAGTAAGAAAAAACACCAAAGTAGCGGGATCGCGTGCCTCATATAAGTATGTCGAAAGTGTTTTTAATATCTCTAGGATAAGAATATTTTATATATTTTTAATATTTATATTACATAGTACATAGCGTACATTTTCTTTATTGCGAATTAGAAAAAATACAAAGGTAGCGGAATCGTATGAATTTTTGATTATCTGTTGATGCGTTTTTAAAAAAAAATAAAACTTTGTAACATTATTTGTTTTTTCTTACTTGATGCATTGTTAAAGCAACGTAATAAGGAATTTCCGCATTGAAACGTAGATTTTACGGAAACCCTGGCCACGAAGCAACCACCACTGTTCTTTTGAGTGCTGTATCACCAATCTATGCGTACCTATTAATATAAAACTGAATGTCTATCTGTATAATCTTACACATTTTCACCGATCTAAAGCAAATTTTTCCATAATTATTCTTTAGGACCTTACGCAAAATGAAAGGACCTTGTTCCTTCTCCGTGGCCTCCTCACCCCATCCCCAAGATATCAATGTGTATTATATGTCATATAATGTGTATTATATCTCATTATAAATTTATATACGATAGATGTATTAATTTGAAAAAGTGTGACATATAGGTTCGAAAATTTGTCGTCAAAAGTATTGTCGCTGTAGCATAGTTGGTTATTCACCTTCCCCGGATTGGAAAAGAGATCCGGGTTCAAATCTCGGTAGCGTAACAATAATATTTTTCGATAAAGTTGATTTTATATGTATATCTTTCTAATTAATACATTTAATTAGTATTTAAAATATCACAGAGCTACGTTCTGATTAATTACAACTTCACGATCAGAATGTGTTCTCTTCAATATTAAAAATGCTTTATTTAAATTAATAAATCTTTCAGGGTCAAAATCATAACAGCTTTTTTTATTTTTTAATTTACAGGAGCGTGTATTGCGATGGGCCATAGCCGCGGGCGCCGGGAAAAAAAAGAGAGCCATATCTTATGCAAGAATAAATAAAGTTTTATGCGATCATTAACGTTACTTTGTAGAATCATCCGCCTTTGTAGAAAAAAAATGGCCTAAAAGAACCTGTGGGTTTTTGTTTAATATATATATCAAAAACTATCAAACGTACTCGCAAATGGACCCCATTCCCAACCTCTCTGCTGCATTATATTTTTTTACGTGGGACAAAAGTTCAGATAAAGGTTACAAAAGGTTACAAAATGTTGCCTTTATCTTCGTTATTCTATCCTTATATTTCTACCCCCTATTTCTCAGGCTCTAGCATTGATTTCTCTGTTTTGATAGGTCTGTGTAATAAGAAATATCCCTAATAAGTCTTTTACGTGTAGTAACAAACAAAATAAATCTATGATATATTTGTTGTTTACGCGTTATCATACTTCGATGGGTAGGCCTGGTATAAATTTTGAATATGCCCATTCTATTTGTGTAAATTTAAAACATCTAACAAAAGCGAGCTGCTTCTGGTGAGATACAATTTTCGGTTATTTACGGCGGTGAAATAGAAATATTTTATATTGTATTTTTTGGAATTATCGGTTGTGATAAAGATTCGGTCAGCCGCCACACAACTTTATCTTCAAGGCTGCGAGGAGAGCGAGCTTCGGCGTCTAACAGCCCAGTTTCACGAAGAATGGTGTATTTTTATTTGCATGGATTGAATTAATGTACTCAACATTATTTATTATGCTACGAATATTTAATAAAATCAGTAAAATATAAAGTGAAGGAACACATTGTCATCAAATTATTTGTTTCCTTTTTTGTATTTCATTAAAAAAAAAAGTTAATAAAAACTCTTTAATTACCATGTGAAGGGTATTCCTTACCGTAAAACTGTCCTGCATTTTGGAAAATATCAAAAATTGTAATGTAATATGTATGTAATAATAAAAAATCACTGTTTTAAAAAAAGGGAATAATGAATTATCAAATTTGGTTCATAGATGGCGATGGTGTAGTAGTACTCGAAGCGAGTCCACATACAAATATATATACAACTTACAAAAATTTGATAAATGTGGAGACTGAGGGGTGAAAATTGGTGAACGTTATATACATATACAGGGTGGCCCAAAAAGTGTGAATATTTCGTAAATGTGATAATTACATTAAAATTAGTTTAAAAATATCAACAATAGCTTGAATAGTTTACTAATTTACGTACTTACCTATAGTACGTTTTATTTCGACAATTTCCGGTCGCCATCTTTGATTATTAATTTTACCACTGTTTATATTTGATTTTTTCAAATTGTTGCTGTGAATGACAAAAATCACTGCAGAAGACCGTATTCAGATTAAAATTTTGCGAATTGAAAAACGTTGGGGTCCTAGGAAAATGATCAAAGAGTTTTAAAACAAAGCCTGGAGTATAGCTAGACATTACAGCAGGATGGAGCTCCATCTCACACAGCCAGAAATACAATCAATTTTCTTCGTCGTGAGAATGTTAATTTCATTGAACCAGATATGTGGCCACCAAACAGCCCAGTAGATTATGTAATATGGGATGTTTTGATGATTTCTGATTAGCTAAATATTGTGCAAAAAATTATAATTAATTATATTATGTTTTGAGATAACTCATGTGTTACGAGATGTTCTCACTTTTTTTGGGGCAACCTGTATATATATATATAAAGTGATCACTTAAGCCAGCCTAAAACAGGTTGTAATCCATGTAATTATTTCCATATATTTTCCATTAAATATAATAAAAAATAGCTTTGTCTCTATGAAATACCTGAAATTTGTTTAAAAAAAATAGGTTGCGGGACTAATTTCAAGTTGTATAATTTGTTTACAGGCAAATACATATGAATTTAAAAAATGTCATTATGATTATGTGGGTCCTGTCCCCTTAAGTGAGATAAGTAACTGTCGCCTGTCTGATTTGTCCTGTGATGTCCTTATCCAGTTCGTGATGCCGACTGCATGCGTGTCCTGAATAACGCTATCCATCGACCGCAGCATGTCTCTTCAAACATTACTTCGGCCAGTGGGTTTTGCAACAAATACTCACTTCTCTTGTCATTCTGAATCCACGCCTTGAACGTCAGGTTGACATTTTTTCTAATGTTACATTGCAACCGTGCACCGCCGCCATGACAGAGCGCCGATACACGGCACACTACTCACTTTTTTATTTTTTATTTTAAAATGGCGTTTCACCACTATGGAGTGTTCTCGTCATTACAGAGTAATTTTATTTAATGTGAAATTTCTTATGGATACATAAATTTTTTACAGGTTTATTTCATTGGCGTTTAGGAACCTCGTTAATATTTTAAAAATTGTTTGATTGTTAGATGTTGATGGGAAATGGAATTTTGTTGTCAGAAAGGTCTTGGATTAAATTTGGATACTGGTCATGGATAGGGCATCATAAAAAAACATGATTTATATTTTCCTCTTCTAGTTGACATTCACACATAGAAGAATCCCGAATGCGGATTTTAAACAAGTTAGAATTGATACAACAATGGTCGATCTTCATACGGCAGATCGAGGAAGTTTGAAACTTATTTAATTTCGTTTTGGAAAACCAGGGCCTAGGAGGAATTTCTGGCTGAATTTCCGCAAACCATTTACTTTTTAAAAGTTTAGAAGTCTCTCATTGATCTCTCTAAATGCAGATCATTTTCTCTTTGAGTATAGGAAATATATCAGATATTGTCACATAATTATGTAAAGGGACGCCCGAAGTAGAGGCTTCCTTTGTTAAGGCATCGGCTTTTTCATTTCTCTATAATTCACTTGTTTTTTACCCAACATATTGTGTTGAGTGTTCTATTTCAGGTCTGCTTCCCCGTTTGGATTGTGCCTGCTTCGGTGCCACCATGTGAGATCAGCATCAGCGATTCTATTTGTTTATATGGTGATGTATGTTTGTTTTCTAATTACATATCGATTGATTATGTATTTCTTCATTTACTGTTGTTCTATGTGTACTAATACACTGCATATATAATAAAACGGACGTTTTACGTTAACGTGACTAACCCATCTCAGTCGTACTATCTTGAAAACTTGGACATCGTTGGGATCATCAAATTCTGCGTCTGATTCGTGATTGTAGCGTATTAGGTATTTTCGGTCTTGACTCCAAATACACTTCCATGTAACGTATTTAGCCTCGACATTGTATTGTCCTTTGTACAGTCAATGCTAAGGCAATAATCTAACAGATTCCCCGATGTTCGGTGGGATGTCGGTAGTAGAAATAATAGTCCCACGTCCGAGAACGTTTTGAGAACCGAATAGTATTGAAAGAGAGCGCAAAAGTAACCGCCATGTCAATTAATGGGAGTAGCATTATTGAACCGATTGAGAAATATGATTAAGGAGACTCTCAGCAACATTACAATTTGAAAAAAGGTTCTTTGATATCATTTTTAACGTTAGAAAGCCTGAAGCTGGCTGAAGAGACTGAATGCAGTGGGAATGAGATAACTTAGGCGTATACGTGGCACATTCATTTATGATAGAGTAAAGAATAAAGAAATAAGAAAATAATTTTAAGTTGATCTTAGTATAGTAAGTAAGATCAAGAGAGGATTACTTAGGTGGTTTGGTCATATTATAAAATGAAAGGAATGATAAAAAATATGTATGACGCAAGTGTTGATGGCACCAGAAGTAGAGGACGTCCGCGGAAGACTTGGCACAACCAGGTAAACCAGATACTGGAGGATGGTCCTGTTAGAAGCCTCGATAATAGAGTGCGGCGCTCTATGTCGTGATGGTAAGTAAACAAGCAAGTAAGTAGAAGGTTCAGTCGACTTATTATTTGAACCGAACGCAGTACAGTAGTTTTCCAAAATAAACAGTTTATTCATTATAAGTGCAACTACCTTATTACGAGCTCGTGAAAAAAAATCTGATAAGTCGAAAGTCTTATCTTCAGTGCATTCGATTTACTTTAAAAATGTATCAACTCACTCAGTTAAATTAAAAGGCGATCGGGCTGATTATAAATAATGGAATTCCTCGGTTTCCTGTCGGAAGGAGGCTTGTCAGGCCGTGTCGGAGCCCAGGGGTGAGATAAGATGCTCGCGCACCTCGGCCGCAGGTCAATGGTCCGCCGCTGTCTCCGGAGAATTTCCATGTTTATTTGGCAACGAGTATATAATGATGTCGGTTATTTAATATTTGGGCACCGACTCGCGGCAAACAGAGCGAAAATAAACAATAACAAAAAGGTTTTCAATCTCTCTTGGACGGCGCTAAGGACTCAAAATTATACAGCAGACGTGATGGGATCACCGAGTGCAGAATAAATTGAAATCAAGTATTCCTATGTATTATATAAAGTTCTTTATATACGTTAACAATGAATTGAATATCTGCAATATTTGAACAGACAATTATTGGATTTTTACCTACAAAGGCACTGTTATTAAACAAATATCAGATATCTCGTGAGACAAAGCTATTATTTATTATATTTAATGGAAAATATATGGAAGTATGGGGTAATTACAGGGCATTCGATCTGTCTTCGGCTGGCTTAAGTGATCAGTTTATATAAATATAACGTTCACCAATTCTCACCCGTTAATCTCCACATTAATCAAAATTTTTTAAAGTTATATAAATGTTAATATGTGGACTCGCTACATCATCACTATCTATGGACCAAATTTGATAATTCATTTTTGCTTTTTAACCCTGTAATTACTCCATATTTCCATATATTTTCCATTAAATATAATAAATAATTGCTTTGTCTCTATGAGGTATCTGATATTTGTTTAATTGAATATCAATCAATATTATTAACTGAGGTAGAGTAGGTCGGTTTTACTTGTCGGAAAAAAAAAAGTTACATGTCTCAGATACACGTATCATACTACCCCTGCATCGTATATGATTTTATGATTCTAAAAAATATTCAGCTAATTAATTTTTAAAAATTCATTAGAGAACCGTACCCTAGTTTTATACGTGACACATTGCACTTATGGAGAATACGAATTAAATGTGATATCAAATTATGATATCCATTAGATGTTGACGCAAATCGAGTACCTACTCCCTGTGCATTTTGTCCTTCCAATATAAACCTTACTATACACCTGCCCTGGTCTGGCCAACTAATTACTTAGGAATTTTGCCAAAGGGAGGACAGATTGCCTTCTGACATCGAACTGTCAAGATCTGTGTTTTTTTACCATTCGAAAAGGAGCGCCGTGCATAACGATAGGACCACGAAAAGACAGTGTTCTAAACAGCTCCGGATGTGCAGTGATATCTCGGTTCTTCACTAAAAAGGTGAAAGTCAACTGGATGTGAAAACGACCTCCAATCCAGGACTTTAGAGCAAGGCAGGCCTGATCCATTTGGCATTATTTTCCTTCCTGAATCCACTTCGGTATGCGTCAATGAAATCATTAGTATTGTAACGTAAAATGGGGGGGGGGGATTACGGTGAGGCGCGTGAAGCGCACCGATTCCATCCCACCCCCGGAAATCCACGCATTCCACCTCGACGAGGTGAACGCGCTTTCCTCAATTAATGCAGCCGAGCGGTGATCGGTCTGCCGGCGCGCCGTTACACAATACACGCCAACTCGTCTTCTCACACAGGTTGCTGATATTCGGGATAGGAATCGGGAAGGTTGTCAAAGAGAAGTCTGGTTGTATAGATTCGTGTATTATAAACATAAAAATAACTTACAAACTATGACTTAATTAACTAAGTAATCCTAATACTTAAGAGCTACCTTACAAATAATCTAAATCTAAGCTTAAAATCTAAACCAGCCATCCTCGATCGATGTTTGCCATTCCGTTACATTATAATCGATACAGTCCACGGGATCTCATTCCACCGATTAGATTCTCATGGCCTTGTCTACTGTACCAAGGTCTGTATTTTATAGCTCGCTGCTTGCACTCCATTAGTTAATTCATATTTAGGTTTATTGTTTATCAATTATTATCCAATTGTGTTTTTATTACGCTTTTTAATGAAGACGATGTGAACGAACAGTTCACACGGAAATTCCTTTTAATATTCTCGTCCGTGATTACAAATATAATATTTTTTTATCTATTTCCTTTTATATACCTGACCTCTTTGTCTAAATGTACATGGCCAAAAATTAGCAAAAAATTTCCAGAATAACCCAGAAAATTCCATCTGACGTAAATACCCAAGATGGACAATTTGGACCACATTTGAGACAATTATTAGGTACTCATTGATTTTATGATTTCAAGAACTGTCTCCTTATCATCTCTTGATTTCTGATTTACCTTACTCAACGAATAATACATCTCATAACCACTGGTTAGTGTTAAACTATGAATCGATATATACTAGTTGCAATATCAGCAATCCCTATATTTTTTATTTGGAGATAAACTGACAGAAGCTTGAAGAACAATATATAATAACTTCATCATGGAATTAAATATTATTAAACAAATTTAAATTATTAATGGTTATAATATTAAATTAATAGATAATTTATTTAACAAAAAGTATTAGAAAATGTTTATCAGATCATATTTTGATCCTGTTGGCTCGAATATGAGGGGTTTGTGCGTGCTACTCTGGCTCACGTCCCTTGCGGCCTCCTTGCTTTCATCTTACTCAGAATATCTGGGGCAGTATGCTGTTCCTGAAGTTCCACGTTTTTTAATCTCCTCCATTATCCAATTATATTATCACGTATTGTGATAAGGGTTTTATAGTAGCCATTACCAATAATTTGTTCAATCACTTATCAGTGAAAGTCCACAATGTTATTAACAAATATTAACTCGGAGTTGGGTGCTTCCTAGTCTACCTAATAACAGTATCAACTGGCTGAGGACTATGAACACCCAAAGGTTCTGAACCTTTGCTGAAGTAGGCAACTTTCAAACCGTGACGAATCCATAACACTACAATCTGCTTTTTGCAGTAAACGATCAAAATTCATACCCAGTGGACGGGTTGAAGTCCTGTTTACCTGAGGACCTATAATATGTTCATACGCCACTGGTTTAATAAATACAATTTTTATCATACTAATAAGGAGGACAATATATATTGATACGTGTGGAACATCATGTTAAGAAACACCACCTTCGCCGCTGCTTTAAGTTCATCTTAGAAGCGACTGCTGCCCAAATTACAGGAAATGACCCAGCGATTGGAGTTACCGGGACCATGCACAGGCGACACTATTCCATGAAATTGCTCCGACCCCGCTTTGGTAAATTCCGCCGGCCATTTTTCTGCATATTAACGATCGATACTTGACCTGAGAGCCTCTTCAGTCGTTCGGAAGAGGCTCTCAGGCCAAGTCGCTCGCTCGTATCGGTCGTTGCTATGCTGAATAGTTGATTCTCTGCCCGAGCGTGCTGCCAGCTGCCACCGCCGCCACCCCAGGAGCTTTGTGCCGCTGACCTCTGACTGGATAAAAGAAACTGTCGTCGCCACCCGAGGAATGGTTGCAAGGATAGCTGCCCATGCAGAACCATTTGACTCACTTAGGCTACCTTTCCCGCCGGACGCACTGCGCCACTAAAGAGGCAATTTTCAGGGCCACCGAGGCGGTACGTTAGCCGCTGCCTTCATCGGCTCCGCTGATCTTTGCTGCCATTCACGGAGTCTAGCGCGGCTATCGCCGCATCACCGCTTCGTTCTATATTGCTCTACCCCTTTGTATATTACATTATTTTTCCTGAAGACTTTTCTTAGAATAAATTTTTCTGCCATTTTGAAGTATCTTTCACTGAGACCTCTTAATACCTCGTATCAATACTTTTTTTTTGTCAGTCATGACGGTAGCCGGCTTGAAGTTAAACAAGGAAAGGAAAAAGGTTTGGTTACATATATACTTAAAATGCCTTTTTTTTCGTCTCTCAGTCCGGATAACACTTTGGCACGAACTTCACGAGGCGACATTCCTGAAATGTATCGCTGAGATTTATTTGTGGAACGGGATACATTTATTACTGCGATTAACGGGAACCGAAGTGTTAATTTATTTAAAAAAACACTCCAGATAAAAGAACCACCACGTACTGCGAGTAAATTTTCGGGACTATAAAAATATTGTTGACAATATTATTTTTTAAAAGAGATATTATTTAGTGATGGTAAACTGTTACGTGACTGTGATTATGTCGATTATTGGTAACTGAGATTTAACGATGATTGGTAACTAAGATTTAATTGTCGGAGGCTTACTTTCTAGTGAACCAGTCATTGCTCGAAGAATTACGTTAATCAGTTGTCAAACATCGTTACAATTGAACACAATCACAGTCACAATAACAGTTATAATAACGATTTTACCATCACTAGTATTATTATCGAAATAACGCGGTATAGATTTATTATAATTTATTACGTGATTTAAAATCACCCAATGACATTTGACATACGACTGCAAATTTCTGGGGCATGGTGTATGTACAGGGACTACAAAATATGAGAGTTGTCTTCAAAAAATCCCATGGGAGCAAAATTCGCATTTCAGATGTTGTCAAAGTTGCATTCGCGGTCAAGTAGATTTTTAGTAAAAAAAAATAATATTTTAATAACACGAAAACATAATAATATAAATGTAATAATCCTTACTAATGCTAATCCTTACTAATCCTATAATAATGCTACAAAAGCAGGTACCAACGAATATGTTGTACGTTTAATATAAATACTTTAATATCTACGCGTTTCATATTACCGGTCAGTGTCGAGTGATCTACACCAGATTTAAAAACCAAAATTTTGAGAATTCGAAACACAAACCACTTTATTTAAAGAAATCCCTAATCTGTCAGTCGATGGCATGGTACGCCGTTCTGTGTTATGGCATATTATGTATATAAATCATTTTCAAAATTAAAAAATAGCGCACGTGTGTCGCATCATCGCCGGCGTTTTTAATTTAAATACCTATTTAAATAATTTTATGAATATGTCTGATTGCTTATTTGTTTGCATATAATTGGTTATGTTAACCTTTACGATACCGTGATACAAAATATCCACATGCAGCCACGCTGTCAACTCGTGTTACCGTAAGATATTTTTAACATTTTAAATGTGAAGAAAGCTTTTATTACTTTAAATGGTTTTAAAATTGTTAATCCTATAAACTTACTTTAAATATTGAGCATTGATTACGAAAATGGGATGAATATTCTAATATAATTTGGAGCATTCAACAAGTCTTGTACAATACTCCCTTTTTCTTATCTCTCTTTATTAAATTAGTGAGAAAGAGAGATCATATATTCGTATGTTTGTTATTATTTTTATTGTGAAATTTATGTACCATCTCTATTTGAATTGCCACAAAAAGTATTTTTCCCAGCATATTAATTTTACAACTGACTGAATTGAAAAATAATTATTTTTGTAAGATTCGTTTTATACAACTAGTCAGTTCTAAGCATAAACATTTTTTTTATAACTAACTAAAATATGCATTTTACGTTGCGTATATTAACCGAAATATAACAGTTTTAATTGGGGCGGTAGACCTGTGTTACCGCACGGTTTTGGAAGGGTTAAAAGTTATACTGTGGTAGACAGCTTCCCTTTTTCAATTTTGAAAAATAAATCTTACTAAAGCTTTTGCGTTTGCTATCTGATAATTAAATACTATTCTACTTTTTAAACAAACCCAAAGCGCTCGTATCTGGTAGATATCGTATGTACGAAAACAGGACTAACTTGAATAGCGGCTGGTGGGATTCGAGTCCATGACCATAGTTGTCAAAAGCGGGCGTATTGACCACTCGCCTACACGAGCCATTCAACAAGTATTTAACCAGATTAATCTTAGAGAACGGTTTATGATAGGTGTGTGAATTATACTCAATTCAATTATGTATTAGTTCCGTTTCTAAGCTAGATGATTCCTTTTTCGGATGACACCTGTATTTTACTAATGGCTGGACTAACGGTAGTAATATTTAACTCGGTATAAACAACAAAAAAACTATTTTGTATCGATACATATGTAATGAATATCTGAGCACTGTTCGAAGAATAATGACTCCACAATATTCAATCAATGATATCGATTTTATAAATTGAGACTGAAAAATCCTGTATTAGATTACAGCAAAAACGCCGCATCCGCATTCACGCATGGTGCACACTTAGCCAAGACACAGAAATATACGTTAACGTCTACATATCTCGCGTAACTGGCCGTGGGTAAGCTCGTTAAGATGTCTGAATTATAATATCCTAAAGAAGGGCAAATTCGAATCCGGCTGCTGGGTTTTTTAAACATTTATTTTCACTCTGTTCATTTAGCTAAGACCCAAACCGCTATTGTACATTGCTTTAGTCAACATAGCCAATCGCTAACTGCGAAGCCACCAGGTGATAGATTTATGATTGCTCTCTGATGGTCTTGTATTAATTTTGCTGTTATTATTGTTAGAAACAAAATGACTAAACAATTAAAATTTGTATTTAAGTATTGTGTATTATATTTTGTTGTCGAATATTTTTAAACACCATTGATAATGTTTATGATACTAAACAGTTGAACTTTAATGTATATCATATACGTATACATTAAAAATCAATAAAACAGTACCTAACAGTACAAATAATATTTTAGAATTCTCGTATTCTATAATATCTTAAATTTTATTCTTCATAGAAATTAAAAATTATGATATTATTCTATAATATTCTATTAGCTATCTCTTTCATTATTCTTCCCTGAAAGTGTTGAGTATGTAGTTTGAATTCCACATCGCGGATTACAATTACATAAGTCAGGGTTTGGTTGCGAGGTTGACCTGGTCCCAGCATCCCACTCGAGATGACCGTAAATAAACGACTTGTTTCTGGACCTCTCGACCCAAGGAGTGCACTGGATGCAGACAAGGACACTCAAGTCCCGCGTTAACGGGACATTAGTTTAAATATCAATATTACAGATCTTTTCAATGAGCAACTTGTTGCAAACGGAAACTTCAACAGAATATTAAAACTTGTGTGGGCTTACTGCAGGAGTGGCAATAAAATGGCAGGTCGGATAGTAGGTTTTGTGATATTAGAAACTTCAGTTGAAAGATTACTTAATTACATACATTAATAGCAGTATTATCGCATTTTAGAATAATAAGAAAAAACTAGGTGTGTCGATTTTCCAATTTGTGTTACGATTTTTATCTCATAATGTAAGTAATATGGTATGCAGTGGCGTAACTATATTAAAGCAGCCAATGCGATGCATTCATGCCCAGGTTAGACAGGGGCCCAAATGATCAGCTTTTGTTACTATTTATCAATTGTCCAGCGCCAAATATAAGTAATAATTTTTAAATACATCGTGACAAAAAATCTAGTCAATGAAATTTAAAAATCATTTCTTGTTAATATCTGAAAACATACAAAAGAATTGTATATCGATGTATACTGTAGTACCCGCAATATGTCGACTTAGGGACCAGATTCATTTCTCATATAAATGCATAAAAACACGAATCATTTTTTTCATGAAAGTGCAACGATTATTAGGAGACAAAACCAATTTCATTCTCACTATTAATATTTTAATATATTTTTTCCCATTTTGAATTGGGCCCCGATTGTTTTAGCTACGCCACTGATGATATTCATCACATAATGTATTGTTAAAGACAGAGGCAAAACGCTCCGCTGCCGCGTCGCAGAAAAGCTTGTATATTGTCTTATTTCTAAAGCTCGAAACATAATTTTTTCGATACTTTTGCTTCCATGTTAGGACTTTTGATACGCTTTCATCTTTCTTCTTAAATTCCATTAAAAATGACCTAAAATTCTGACTGATCCCTATAAAATACAACAACATTTAATTGAAAATTATTTAATGTATTTATCTGTTGTTAAGGTTAATTTTTTTAATAAGTTTTGACGTTACATCTTCAATGTTAAAATGATTTAAAAAATATTAAAAACATTATTCGTAATTTTGTAGTGAAATTTTTTTCGAATTGCTTCATGGTAGATATTCATTTTATATATCAATTTACACCTGTAGATGAGAACGATTACTCCTCCCGAAACTAGTAGTGATATTAACTCAAAAATTATGTGTGTGTGTGTAGTACAAAGTAAATATAAAAAATTGTATATCTTTTAAATTTAAATCTTTTACCACGAAGTAACTTCCAAATTTATGAGATTAAACTCCGTTTGAGATTAAACTAGTACAATCATTTTTATAACGTTATCAAAATATTTATTATATTGACAGTATTTAGAACCAATTCATGACGTCACGAGGTCAGTGTGCGGTAGTTAAAATAAAAGTTTCTGGTGTTTCCAGCTTTACCATTCGTTGTAGTTTATAGCGATCCAGAGGTTAATCGATGTCTTTAGTTTTTATTATCATAATATCACATACATATTAAAGTATTTGATGATAATTTTAATTATACACATATCAATTTAATATTTAACGGCATTTGGCTCGGGCCGCGTTTCTAGCGGAATTTAGCAAAAAAAAAAAAACAATTTTATATGGAGGCTCTAGGCAGATAAATACGCTTATATTTTAGAGATAGATTTTAAAGTCCCTTAATAAAATAAGCCACGAAACCTTCGCAAGAAAATTTCGTACTTTTAATATATACTCTCACTTTTACCATGTGGTTTATTTTCACCTTTGCCGGTACTGGGATCGGTGCCAGGCGTTTTCAAAGTGTTTTTGAAAATAAAAAGATTTTCGATTGGTATCAATTTGTTATATAGATTTATATTTCTAGTTTTTTGTGTTAGAATTTAATGTATTGAATTTATACATTTTTAATTTGAATACTAATATTGAATTGTATTTAAATAACTGCTACCCATGGTGAACTTTGTACACTACTATCCATTTAGAATAAAACAATTTTATTAGTGTGAGTAATACCAGTGTATTTTAATTGGTCAATGGGCGGGGGTTGTCGTTTGAAATTAGTTATCCACAAAAAATATTTATGCAATGTTATAATTTTGTAAATTAGGAAAGTTTATGTTAATTTTTTTAATGTTTTAGTTGTCTTTTTATATTATTATCAACATTTCCATTCCTACGTATTTATACTATTTAAGCAACACACTAAATATAAATATTCCTAAAAGCATTATATGTTTCAATAAACCATTTTTTCTCCGTAAATAAATATACTTAACTTTATTTCTATCACATAGGCGTACACGGCGACTGAAAACATAAAATATATATATTTCAAAAAAACGGTGTACATGAAAATTTGAACTCTGTGTGTTGTGTGTTATATTTCCTACGACTTTTTCGGCACCTGTATTTATTTAATATTTATAAAAGAAAATATTATATGTTTTTGAAACGGAATGTTACACACACTAATACAATTGTTCTATCTAAATGAAAACCGGTCTAATAAACCGACATTAATTCGAGATTAAGATATATGTATCTTCTTATAAATAAATTTTTTGTGTACATTTCACCCTAACTTTTTTGATTACCGGGACTCGATTTGCAGCTCTGGATCATTCCCGGGATCCCGAGTCTCGTGATATGTTAATATATATTTTTTTAAATAAAAGTTTTATTTTTATTTTTATAAACATTGTTAATTTCATTTCAATTAAATTGTTATTATAAATTAAACATGTATTGACAAAAAAATACTATTTCTAAATAAAAATACAGATATAATAAATTTTAATATTAAAAAAATCTAATTTGAATGTACATATTTACAATCAATTTATTATATATTATATTAACATAAATAAATTATTTTGATTAAATACACACATTAAAACAATTTTATTTAAAATAGTAATTTAAAAATACCAAAATGTTCAAAGTTACATCTGATAACCTGCTTCTCGATTTTGTACATATATTTTTAGCAATTCAAAAAACTCTTTCTGTTTTAACCGATGTCGCTTTTATGGTCAACTTTTATGGAAGCGAACAATTTTTGTAAATTAATTGTTCGATGGCTAAGAATTCCTATTACCGAATGACTTAGAAACCGTTACAAGTCAGGGCATAATTCGGTAAAAAAATAAATTTTGTTTCAACGAAAGCACTCACTTATGTATGTACTCGTATTTGTATTGCGCTTCACCGACAGTCGTCAATGCTAGCAAATTTTCAAGAATTTGTAACTCTGTATTTTGCGACTAAATGATTTATTGTTTTCTGGAACCAATTCAAAAAGTGTGTTTTTTTTGTTCTGACCCGAACATTTATTTTTAACTGCGTTCGTAAAACAAAAAATTCAGACGAAATTATTTTATTACACTCTTACAAAATTATTACGAATCCCCATGTATTCCCGGAAATCTATTCCTGGGTCAGAAACCCTACTACATTCTTACTTAGAAAAAAAGGAAATAACAATTTAAGAATTTATTAAATCACGAGTGTTTATTCTTAATTAATGACATATTTGATTATGTACAGGAGACCTAACAGCTTCCTAAAGGATATAATAAAAATAATACGACAGCTGGGCCGATACAGACGTATTTATAAAATATAATAATATATTTATATAAAAGATCGCCTCGTTCATATTCATATACCTTCTCATGTTAATTAATTAAATTAAATGTGATATCAGGTTTACCAAATCTGTTTTACACTATATTTAAGGTTCCATAAACGGTCACTTTGATCATTGTAACCTGGCTAGCCGCTTCGCAGCCAAATGGCAAACTTTAGGTTATTATTCTGTAGTGTGGGTACCGGAATTTCATTTTGATTCAGATACCAAATCTTCATTGTCAATTGTGTACTGAGTTCAAATCACTATTCACTTGATTCCATTATATATCTTTCTATTTCTACCAAACACGCTTCTCATATATAGATACAATGAATAATTTTCCCTAAATATTCATCATCCACCATTATTTAATCGTTCTTTATCGAATACCATCACTTTAGATTCATCACTCATTACGAATGCTAGTGAAAGTGGACAAAGAATTCAAAGACCTATACAACTAGCTAAAATTGCTATAAACCAACTGTCGAGAATATGGAAAGACAGTAACATCAAGCAAACAAGACAGTTCATAATAGCTGTATCGCACAGAATTGCGAGGTCGCAGCAGAGGCCAACTGATATGATAAGACACGTGTCAGTAATTTAAAGGTGTAATCGTACGTTACAGCGGCGGCCTGTCGCTGTCTAAGCACTTGTAAATATGACTGTATGTATTGTTATGTCTCTGAATAAAAACAGAGTAAATAAATATCAGATATCTTATAGTGACAAAGTTATTTTTATTATATTTAATGAAAAATATATAGGAGTATAGGGTGATTACAGGGCTTATGACATGTCTTCGGCTGGCTTAAGTGATCACTTTATATATATATATATATATATATATACATAACGTTCACCAATTCTCATCATTCAATGGTATTGCATAGACACGCTTCGAGTACCACTACACCATCGCCATCTATGGACCAAATTAGATAATTAATTTTTCTTTGAAATAGTATATATTATATGTCAACTCAATGAGATTCTGATTTTGTTGAAAATTATTTAAAGCAATATTCTTTATCTGTAAAATGTTTTTAACACATTATACTAGAATACGCTTGAAAAAGCAATACTTTAAATATATATTTTTTATTTTAACCAGTATATTATTTTAGCAATATTTAAATACGTCCAAGAACACACAATTACTAGATTTTTACATATAAAGTAAAATAAAATGTAAAATGGTGTAGTAGTTCTCGAAGCGAGTCCATGTAATACCATATACAAGATAGAACGATAAACGAATGCCCAACCACAGCAAGCCTTATCTACAACAGTGAACAAAATATTATTTCAATTCTTCGGCCATATTATGCGTCAAAAGGGTCTAGAAAAGAGACATTAGCACAACTTTGGACTGAAGAAGACCTGAAGAGTGCCACAATCTGGGAGGGTGATCCAGGACCGGGACTTGTGGAAGTGTATTGCTGAGTCTCACCTGATTGAGGCCACTATATGTCAACACTGACATAGAAGAGCGAAGAAGAAGAAGAAGAAGAAGAACATTCAGCAAAACCTTTTGGTCAATACCAAATCGAAGTTCACGAATAGATGCAAAATGTTACACTGTTTGTTTTTAAATAAGAAAGAAAAAAAGGATAAGCTTGATGGCTAAATTATATATTTTGATTTTATGATAAAAATTTGATAGATGTGGTAGCATGGGTAAATAGGTGAACGTTACATTGTGTAAAGTAATCACTTAAGCCAGCCGATGACAGGTCGTAAGCCCTGTAATACCCAATACTTCCATACTTCCCATGTAAAAATAATAGCTTCGTCTCTGTGAGACATCTATATCTTAATAACAGGGATAAAATCCTAGTAATTAGTTTCTGCAAAGATTTGCATATACTCAAAATATTATATATATGCTAACGAATTTTAAGGGCAAGGTAGTCTGGTGTTAAACCTATTTTCACAGTTTAATCTAGATTCGAGAGATAAAAAAAAAATTCATTAAATAAGACAGTACGTATTGTATAAAATATAGATATTTAATTGAAATCTGTAAGTGGAACTGCAAATAGTATTGTCCACATTGTTATCTATTATTTTTGGGATTTAATTGCTTTACGTGTGACAATACAATCCGTAGAATTTTTTAATAAGCCGACCATTCTAGTAAATATTTAATAAAATTAAATGTAATATTTTATAAAACAGTGGCGTGGTTCAAATTTTTTTAACTCCGAACCAAGTATGTATTTTTAATTCCTTCCAAAGATTTTAATATTCACAAGGTGTACTTGATTAATAAAAACAAAGAAGACACTGAACTGTAGTACGTTTAAATATTATAGTTTTATAGGTGAACTGTGAATGTGTGAGTGTAGAACGTAATATATCATATCGTTAATTTTTTCAATAGTTTTTTTGGAACTAAATCAGTGTTTAGTGTTATTTTTGTGTAGAGTTTTCGTTTTGCTTTTAAATCATGCATCTTCGACTTCTCTGTCTGACGTTTCGGACGTCATCGCGGGATATATTATCAGGGCTGATGTCACTGATGACCTATATATACTTGTGTATGTGTTGAGACATTAAATAACTAATGTATAAATTAATTAAAGTCAAATAACTTTTGTTTACACCACTTTATTAGATGTAAAATGTTCATGCTTCCAGAACAATGTTCTCTTCCTCAGGATCAGTTGTATAGTCAAGTTAAAAATTGATATTGCGAGAAGGTTAGGAAGAAGGAAAGGGAGGGAGGAATAGGAGGAATAAATTAGTGAATAACTTGGCCATTAGAAGGATAAGAATGGTTAAGTGGGAAAATATTCAATAGAGGATTGTTTACAAATTTTACCTGATTATTAATTATATTTGACTTCATGTCTTATTAAATTAATTATATTAATCTTAATCTTTTGACACTGTTTCTAATCTCTAATATTTCTAAATTATTAATCTGCGTGACCTTATAACTTGTATGTAATGTTTTTAACCATGTGTTAAAATCAACTGTATGGTCATTTTCTATAAATGATTTGAAAATTCCGAGTCATTATTGCTATTTAAAGGTCTGAGATGTTCTTTAACCCTTATATATAAACATAATTACAATCTTTACATTTAAGTTAATAAATTACTGTTTTCTTGGTACGAATATCGCTATTTTTGTTATCAAGAATGTATTTTTTCAGTTTATGGTCAGTGTAAAAAGCCAGTTGAATTATATCGGGAATATTTTTAGTTCAACTATCGTGTGGGTGGTTTGGTAATATAAAACGAAAACGAAGAAGTTTGTTAATATTGTATTAACAGCACTAGACCCAGAGTATATAGGCACGAAAATTTTCTACAATCAAATAAACAAATACCTGAATAATCGATGATCAAACGTGAGAAGAAAGAGTGAGAGATGGGAATAGAATAAAAGACGTCAGGACTATTAAATAGTTTAAAAATATGTAAGAATTGTTGTTGGAAACAGGTTAAAATAGGTCTATTAAAATTGTAAAGATAGAAAATGAGCATATAAAATGAGCATTTAAATAAGAATTTAATAAGATAATATCAGGTGACAAAGAGATTTCAATTAAAATCAAGAATTGGCCACTAATTGGACAAGTCAAAAGGTCCAAGCAATAATAATACATTTTGATATTTATCGAGAGATCCCGGGTCTCGGCGCTCGCCCGGGCAACCGCCACGCCACTGTTCAAAATTTATGCCGAAATGAGAATGTGGGTATTTCCTATACCCATTTTACTGCGGAATCTGAAATGAAATTAATAAATATTTATATCACGTCGCCTCGAAACATCTTCATTCCATGATTTAATATGGCAGCTGAATACAATTTCAGCCGATGAACGCGTCAGGATCTTAATATTGATATTTATTACATAACGTATAACGGACACCATCCTCCGAGAGAGAGTTTGGAATTTCGAATTATATCTCAGTAGGTATCATCGATAATCCAATAAATCGTTTACTGTGGCGAATATTCTCGTTTAACATTTCCTTTAGCAATAACGGAATCCACACCTACACTAAATATATCAAGAGCTGAAAATTTTGTTTATCGGTTGTTTTGTAGAATATGTATACGATAATAAAAATGATAGGATATGTTGTAAAACGAACTTCCCGCAGTAGATGAATGAAATGTAGCATTCAATTTAAATTTAGATAAATTAGTTAGAAAAATGGACAGAAAATCTATACTACTCGGTAGCTTATAGCTTTACTGATTAAACACATTCAGAATTCATCACATTTCATCTCGGTGTTCCCGTGAATGCCTTCGACAGTTGTTGTCATGTATGCAGACAGAATGAACACTACCACTAACCTTTGATTGACAGTGCCTACTGTAGTAGTACTAATCGCAATTGAGCTCCGCTGGTCGTTTGACCGCGATCCTTCAATCTCCGAAAAGCGGCAATATTCACACAACATAAAATGACCAATACCAATCAACAAGAAATTCCAGGGGTGCCAGCCGAAGGAATGATAATATGCCTAAACACCCGGCTTCCTATGTTTTTATTGGAAACGATGATCTCTTTAATTGAAATGATTCTAAATATGATTAAGTGAAGGAAGTAATGCCATCATAGCTATATAATTTTTCATCTCTGCCTACTCCTGCGGAAAACCGATGTGATGTTTTTCAAAAAAGACAACGGTATTACCTCAAATATGAAAGGAATCTGTAAATTTCCCTTAAAATACAAATTAGGTAGATGTGTGACCTTTTAACGAGTGAAGGCACTATAGGGGCTGTGGTTGTAGAATATTATTGACTCGTGTGGATCTTAATTGTGTAATCGTATGATAAGGTTTTGTGCATGGTGAGACTGAAGCCCTTAACTCCCTTCTAGTCTCACGCGTGTTAAGGTATTCAAATAAAACAGAGCTTACAAAAGTTGACGTTTATTGCGGGATAATTCCCGTCTCTAATCTCCTAGGACTCGTCAGTCAGGATGTATTGGAGTCTGCTTATTGGTCAGTATGTTTCGACCCTGTATGGCTATCGAGTGAGTCCTTACACGACCGTGTCTGTGGGGCTCGTGCAGAATCACCACAACACATTTTTCAAACAGTAGAGTATTTCTACTGTCAAAATTTAAAATTTTTTCAGAACTTTTCAACTTCGAATTGTAATGATCATTGTACCTACCGTGAACTGAGTATTTTATTATATCAAAATTATAATCGATCAAGTCTAGTATATCTGATGATTTCCAAAATAACAAATCTCGTGACGATGAACCTTTGAGACTTACCGAGAGTTTTCCAAAATCTCATCCGTGAACACGAGACGTAAAAGTTTTACACCTATTTAGTTACAAATATTAATTTGAGAAAGTTGGTTTTGATGAAAATACAATATTTGGTTGAATCTATTGGCCTAATCAGTTAAATTAATTGGCCTGATCGAAAAATTTTAATGTAAGAATTCGATATCACATTACAAAACAATTCATTATTATCAAATGATGTTTAGTGAATTTAATAATATTTCATAACGGTATTGGTAGCATCGCTCCGCCTCCCTCCGCAGCCCCCTGCAAGGCTGTCTTCATATCGTATAATGGGTACCTCAGCAGATAAGGCTGTGGCTTGCCTAGTGCACATTTACATAATATTCGCGTAAAAAGTGGAATAAATACTCCTACAGCCCGGTACCGTTAGGCTGTGGTGCCAAGAATCCGCACGGGACTGTTTACATTTTTATATCTGTTACAGGCAAAGATAGAAGATTTGTTATGCACACGATTTCTCGGTATTCAATTATAGTATGTTTGGTAGTAATAAAAATTATTTCCTTGACCTGTCAAAGACCTTAATTATTTCGGATCTATAATTACTGATGACGGTAGCGGCTAACTAGAAATCAAATGTGGCATAAAGTTATTTGTCCAGACACAAACATAATACAGTTTGCATTTTGGTTACAGATATGTACATATTAACCTTTACCATACCGTGATATAAAATACTCGTACGTAACCATGCTGTCAACTCGTGTTACCGTAAGAAATTAGAGCTTTGAAATGTGAAAAATGTTTTTAAAATTGTTAATGGCATAAATTTACCATAAATATTAAGCATTAAATATATATAATATCATTCATCAATTCCTGTATAGAAGGTTTCGTAATATAATATATATAACCTTCCTTTTTATCTATCTTTCTTTAATTAGTGAGAAAGAGACACCATCATATTAGTATGTTTGTTATTGTATTCACTATGAAATGAAAATGAAAATGTATGTACACTATGTATTTTCTGTCTTGACATAAATTGTATTTTTGTGAATATATTAATTTTACAACGAATTGAATTGAAAGATAATTATTATTGTAGAATTCGCCTCATATACTTGACTTTTCACTAGTTATTTCTAAGCGTAAATATTTTCCTTTAGTTTAACTACAATATGAATCGCATGTTGCGTGTATTTACCAAAATGTTACAGGACTAATTAGAGCGGTACACCGGTGTTACTGCATGGTTTGGGAGGGGTTAACAATACTAGTCGAAAGTGTTTAAGATGCGTTTGTCTAATCTTATCCACGAAAGAGATATAAGTATTTAAATTCAATAATAATAAATAAAAATCTCATACGTAAAATCTTATATATTCCGTAAATTAATAAAGAATGTTTTTTTAGAGGTATAGAACTTCAAAATCATGGTAATGGCCACGGTATTGGCGTTATTGGATAGATAATTTTATGCCATTAGTATTTATATATGATTTTGCGTGGCTAGTTTGAATAAAGCGCAATCTGAAAATCCAATTTTTGAAGCAGCTGGGGACGTATATCAGCTATAACGCGACGAATGTCGTCTATTGTCTCTGATTTATCGGCGTAAATTAGCCACTTTAGATATCCCCACAGAAAATAATCTAAAGATATTAAATCACACGATATTAGAGGCCAATTAACAGGTCCATTACGTGAAATTAAGCGCTCGTTGAATGTTTCCTTAAAAAAATAGATTGCGGCGCGCTCTGTGTGGCATGTTGCGTCATCTTGTTGAGACCACAGCTCTTTCACATTAATGCCATTAAATTGGAGAACGAAAAAGTCAGTAATCATGGATCTATAGCGCTCTCCGTTGACTGTAACGTTCTGGCCGATATGATTTATGAAGAAACAACAACTTCTTCGGTGCGCACTGTACGACGTCTCTGCGGATGCGTATTATCAATGAGAGTATGCGTGGTGCGAAAACGATCCGTGGTTATTAGAATTACTTGCTCGGATGGACTACTATGTCGACCGTAAAATGGACGTATCGCACGATAAGTTTTTGAAATAAATTTGCACAATTAGCAAGCGTCATTCTGGCTTTAGTCAATTCATAGTGAAATTGCAAACCAAACTGAGCACAAATCAGCTATCAGCTGTCAAAAAAGTGTTGCCAATTCGAAAAACAAACCTCTTAAAAAAACACCCTTTACTACTACTATACTTTCTGAGAAAAAAGTAATTGAAATAATTATCTACCTACAATACAGTAACATTGTAGTTATCTAATTAGCAGCCACACAGGATGTCTGCGAAAGGAATGTATCTTCTATTGCAATAATTATTTATTAATGCTGATACCGGTTTAGCGAAATTGATGTCCCCTTTAAAACGGATGCATTTTTTTTGGTACTTTTTAATGCACGTCTCGGGTTAGATGAACTCTAGATGTGTTCAGTCGTTAACTGAGTGATGAGATATTATTTTTATTTGTAAGGTAGTCCATACGAGGATCGAACTCCACGATCCTAGAGTACATGGAGTCTTCTTCTCGAAGCTGTGTGCATCAGTCAGTGAGAGGAAATTATTATTTTTTTTATTTAAATTTATTTTACACTTACATATATATTGTATATACATAACATAATTAATACATATTTATTTTTTTATACAAAATTACCCAACTCAATAGTGAAATCAATTCTCGTGTTTGAATTTGGGAGTATTTAAGTTTTAAAATAATGTAAAGGTAGGTATAGAAGTGTGATATAAATATAGAATTAAATTTTTAAATACATATACATAAACATAATCAAATTAGAACTTGTAATTGCTGTCGGAGTTTTCAAATATTAGTTTAATTTGCGATTTAAAGGCTTTATATTTTTTTTCTGTTTTGATTTTATATGGGAGGGCATTTAAAACTTGTAATGCAATAGTTAAGATTCAAAAGCCACTACCGGTAGGTATAATTTAATCGCATGCTTAGAACGGTTAAAGTGAAAATAATATTACCACTTATAATTTTTTAAATTGTTTCATAAAGCATAATATATTTTAATTGAGTAGGTATGTAATCTTTAATTACGAATACGAATGGTCAGATGCCATTTGTTCTCCATATTATTTTATGGAATGGAAGCATGTACACTTACCGAAGAAATGATGAGGCGACTTGAAGCATTTGAGGTGTGGATCTACAGAAGAATGCTAAAAATTAGCTGGATGGATAGAGTTACGAATGACGGTGATATGGTAGAAATATTGCTGCAATTTGGGGCCCTGGAAGAAGAAGAACATCATGGCTGTAGAACCTAAGACAGTGGTTGGGCCAGTCTACTGAAGAGATTTTCAGGGCCGCAGTAAACAAAGTGATGATAACCAATGTCCGTTGAACGGATAGGGCACAAGAAGAAGAGTAAAAAGTATGTACCTAAACTTAATTTATTCAGGCACCATTAATACTTTGACACCGGATGGAATACTCGGTAATTTTTTAACATTTTTTCAATGTGACCAAAACAGTACGATTACATGCGTATTTGTGATAAAAGTTCTTTAATTCTTGTCAGTCTCCCACGATGCAGGACCGTGATAATCACAAATTCGTCCTCGGCCGCACTTCTCCACCATTCTCGGCATCCCGTAGATCTGAAAGCCGTCTGATCTATTGCTATTTGTCTTGGTCGGTCCAACGAATGAGAGATCTACATCTTCCTCTGTGTCTTTTGACCTAGCCAACCATAATAGTTTCTTCAAGCAATTTTCTCTCCTTGTAAGACGTATAAACATTGAAGGATTCGCCTCAGTCAAATAGTTGAGGGTCTATGGTGCAACAGGAGCCTAATTATCTAATAATTTATCATCGTCGTCATTAATATTGGCCTTACTGTGGCTAGTGGAATCTTGGTCTTCTCAAGAGTCTTTCTTCATTGATATTCGTTTTGCGCCGTTTCTTTACATTGTTGGATCTCTTAAATAGATAGATTTTTAAGGTCACTGTCGCTCCATCTTAGCCTAGATCTTACCAACATTCAATATCTTCGGTATTTGCTGATCGCTCATCCTTTCCACCTCCCAATCTTCAGTCTTCTATTTTTCATCATGATAAATGAAACAGTGTTATTACTCTATTTAAGTTTATTAGCACTACTCGAGTTTAGAGAGAAACAGTAACCCTCATCGACAGGTGAAGTATTAAACTAACTGAAAGTTTAGAAATAAAAAGGAATTTGTACTCGAGTACTAATTTGTTAAACAATATTATATTTTATAACTCATCTCCTCTCCTGTCAATATTCCCGTTACAACCACCCCTATCTTCCATCACTAACTCTGCCCCCTCCCCCTCCACCTGTCAGTACCTAATTACATCGAATCGTATCGAAGAGAGTTACTGTTCCTCTCGAAACTCGAGTAGTGCTAATAAACTCAAGTAGAGTTATAACATTGTTTCATTTATGAGAAACTTGCTTAATTAAACATAAATTAGAGTCTATTGTTGTAACGGTACTCTAAAATACATTACATAAAATTTTCCTTTCAAAAATGTCAAATTAAAAATTAATATTTTTAAACTTGCAAATTAAAAAATGGCCATACTTTAAAGCTCTACAAATTAATTCAAAAAAATATCTGAGCTCATAAACATGTATGCATTTAATACTACTTACCTTGTATGATCTCCTTGTGGGAGGATCTCAAATTTATGTCACCAAGAAACTGGGCCACCGGTTTAGTAGGTGCATATGTACTTTGTTTTGGAAATTAATTTATACAGAATTAATTTATAGAGAATTAGTCATCTAGACATACTTAGAAGTATATGTTACAAAACAAGTCAACAAAAGAAGAAAAAAACACTTACCGATTCGACACAAGCTTTGTCGTAAGTCATTATAAATGAATTTAAAACAATAATTTACTTTGCATACTTACAACAAATACTACAACGCCGTATTAAAAAAAAGTATAAGTAAGCAAATTAGGAAATAAGATGATTAGTTTCGACGTAACACACGTCACCATCCGGTGTTTTAATTTAAAACTAATCAGTAGATATATTATACATTGAGGTTCATATATTATATAACATTTCGTATCCTCTCGCGAATATTACATATATTATAATAAGTTTTCGGTGTTACGAAAAATATGGCCTTCCAATATTTGTTTTTTTATATTATCATTAAGACATTAACACTTTTAAGTGTTAACCCGAAATGAGATGGACGTGATGCGAGATGCATATTTATTTATACTTAAAATTTATAACACATGGTTAACATTTTACAACTTGTTTATCTAATTTTTATCACTTATAAAATATTTGACCTGTACGTCGTTAACAGTTAAGACTCTTTTATGTAACGATGAATTTTTAAAAAAATCGATGTATTGTAACATATTATTTATCTAGATATTTTAAAATATATTTATTTATATTTTATACTCCACTACAAAGATAAATAATATAATGTTAATAGTGCGTTTGAAATAGCGTTAGAAAATTTCGGATTATTTTGTGGAGGGTTATCGTGGGTGGACTGTAATATTTGTTACGCGTATTTATTATCACAATATTTTGAGTATGTCCAAATTTTTATAGGAACTAGTTACTGGGATTGTATACTTGTCTTGTACTTATACTGATCTAAATATGAAGATAAAAATTAAAATTGTATTCTAGTACACGTTAAAAATTCGAATGAATTTCATATAAACACAAAAAGGATATAGCCCCATACTTCATAAAATAGTCTCAGCTTCAGCGACATCTATACTATTACATAAAAATTAATATCAAATTTTAAAAAAATCCATAGATGGCGACAGCACAGTTGGTAATAAATAATTGAAATGTTCCAACACGATAACATATATACAACTGGTAGCATGGGTAAATAGGTGAACGTTATATTGTGTAAAGTGATCACTTAAGCCAGCCGATGACAGGTCGTAAGCCCTGTAATGCCCAAGACTTCTGTACTTCCCATGTAAAAATAATAACTTCGTCTCTGTGAGACATCTATATCATGTTTATTATCTTTATGTACTAGAAAAATGAAGAAATATAATATGTAGGAAAAAACATTAAATACAGGGATGATAGGATACATGTATCTGTGATATGAAATGGACCATTTTTAGTTATAACATATTAGGGAAGCCTTTTATAAAATATATTTGTCGTTTATTGTAAACACAGACCTATCCCTGACTACAATAATCGCTATCTTCTACACTCTTCCTTTCCTGGAATTTTTACAACAATTCAGAATCTTCTGTAATATTAATACATCAACCATGATGATGGACCCTGTAATAAGATCCGAAACGTCAGCCAGATATACACGGCACATTAGTCCGGTAAACTGTACACAGAACTATATTTTCTTTTTTTTCTGAGATGTCCAAAAATTTAAAGGGTTCGTGTAAGTGGAGAGTCTCACCTTGATATGTATGGAGACCTTTGTCCGTGGTATATGCATATGATGAGCTCAAAATTACGAACCGTGAGTCAATCACTGATATTTTTGAGTCACATTCACTATCAGTGATTGAATATCTGAGAATATCGTGATTAGTGGGTTATTTTTTTGTTTTATTTATTGATTTATGATTCAGCGCATGTATTTGTACATGCGCCGAATTTGTGAAATGAAAATATTCATGAAGAAATGACGTTATAATTCTTGATAAGAGCACATCTAGTAGATTCTGTCAAAAAATAAACTTACATTTTTTAAAAGTTTTCATTCTCTCTGTGGCGATATTAAATAAGATATATATATATATTAATTATACATGCTAGAATATATTTTTTACGTAAATGAAATTTGAATAATATAAGGAAATACGATTAAAATTATGTTTTAAAAAAAAATATTTCGTGTATTGTGATATCGTGCAGCGCACGCCTATTTGTAATGAAATTGTGATCACAGTCACAGTTTACAATCACTGATATTTTCGAATATCAATCACAATCACACCAGTGAGTCAAGAGTAGTAATTTATTCTCATCACTATTTGTCAAAGGTATGAATCTTCTTTCTACGTCTAGAGTCTACGATTCCACACACCAGACAGAAATATTGAACGCACCAGTCCGAAGTTAGCAAACTTAAAGCCATATCTCATGTTAATAATATATAATCCAACATTCTCAATTCATTATACTATTATCAATGACATTCTTTAAGGCAGCAGAATTGTTCATTGTACTACCAAATATTCACTAAGAAACATAAATAAAACCCTAAGAAAGAGATCTAATCGGGTTCAATGATATGTTAAGGATATATGACGGCCATTGTCGGGGCCTCCTCGCGCGAGGTCGGACGCGATAAATTTGTCACGATTTAAGACTATAATTAAATAAGAGTGCCATCTTGTGTCGAGAAAAGAACGTTGCCTAGAAGACCATTAAATTAATCTACCCACACATACATACAACTATAAATATACATATAAAAACACACAATGTAGGCATGTCAATGTTACAAACAAAGAAATAAAGACTAATAATTTCTGCAATATCTAGAAATTGTATTGGTGAAATATAAAATAACTAGTCGAAAGCAATCGGCTTCGCCGTTTAGCGGCCAATATTGATCGCTGTGTAGCCATGGCCGGTTTTTCCGTAAAACTTATTTTCAATTTGAAAATAAAGGGTGGGTGGTTAATTATATATATTTTTTGCAAATAATAAAGAATTTATGAATGTTTAAGAGCGCGTTATTTTAATTTTAAAAAATGCAGAGTTTGCTTGGCCTTCCCGTTCCCCAGATTTGTCGGCGCCTGATTTCTGGAAAAAAACTGGCAAAATTAAAAATATTCTTGCAGAAATAACAAATTTGGAGACAGAAACGTTGCGTAATGTAATGCAAAATACTTTAGAAAGAACAATTATTTGTCAACAAGAAAATAATGTTTCCAACATTGAAAAAGAGGTTTTACAGAAATAGTGCACGTGGCCGTGGTCGGTTCTTTGCTAGTACATTAATTGTTATATACGTTGCCACTAACATGGTGTGTATAAATGATATTAAGATCCAGGAATGTAAATGCATTACGGGGATGCGATTTTAACCTTTAACGTTTTCAACAAGTTTCATCGCATATTCAAATAAATCTCACGATAAGCTGATGACGTATGGCTAATCCATTTATGAGAGAGTAAAAAATAAACAACTCAGAAGGAAAAGCTGATCTTAGTCAGAATAAAAAAGGGACTATTTAGTTTGTTTGCTCACGAGGAACGAGATGAATAAAGAGAGGAATGCAATGAAAAATAACGAACTTTGGGAACACTGTAGTTCTTATCATATTTCTTGTAGTTCTTACCATATTCCTGTAGATCTTACCATATTTCTGAAAAATGTATCTATTAAATATCTCGGTTAACTACGTTAACTAGCCTGATCTTTTTTCTTTTTATTCCAAAAGGGCAAATGTTCAAAAACTTTAAAATTTATAACTCGGATTTATAAGATCTAAATGAACGAATTGCGCAAATCTTCGGGTCCGGAATACGACAATTCCGGTCATAAATCAGAACACCGCAAGGTATGGGAGCAAGTAAGGAAACCTTGGTCCAGGATGAGCTTGGTGAGGGCATAAGGGTTCTAGTTTAAGGACCAGTAATCTCGGTAACCGGGATTCGGAAGGACTACTCGTATTACCTTGTATATGATGTCTCTGTAATCCCCGCAGTCGTCGCCAAGATCGCACAAATGGCACGCGGATGAGCCGATCTCCGATCCCAATTGAATACATCTATATCACAAGTTCACTCACGGCACACAAACTACAAACAATACGTGATCAAAACACAATATCACAAAATACAGTGCTGGTGCACTGGAGCTGACAAGTCCATACCGTGAGCGCCAAAAGTGTGTTTTACGAATTAGGAACACTATTAATATTGGACCTAGAGAAATAAATAAAAATGTTCTTGCAAAACAGGTTACGGTCAAAATGCATCTTCCTCTCCTTCTCTTATCTCATTCATCCTGGACCCCGACTTCTAGAATCTTTCTCTGTATTATGGGATGCAAGATCTCATACTTCTCTGGATGTCCGAGGTATTGATTCAGATATTTAAGTTTCTTTATTCATACGAACCGGTTACTGAAGAAGTTACTTCATATGTAACTATCCTTTCAGCTTATTTTAGCATTCTTCTGTACATCCACATAGCATTTCACATTCGTAATCTAATGTTAAGATCGTGACAGCAGAATATGCAGGTAAAGGTTTACACGCGCTTGCTCTGAAAATGAGTAATTTAATGTCAAGTTATGAAACGTTCGATAAAAAGTATTGCAATAATCTTTCAAGAGGTTTTTTATTTTCTATTTTTATAGTGTCGTGTTGTATTTACAATGGCAGACAGCGGAGCGCGGGCACGCGGGGTGGCGTCATCCATCATCACCACACGATCGGGCTTCCGATGCGATCATCTCCAGTTGACCATCGGTAGGTAATCAATCGGACTCTTAATTGAGGTTGGCATCAGCGTCAAAATGCCATGCCCAGCATGATACCGCGGTTAGCTACCTATGTAGGTATTATTTCCGGTACGATTAGCCTCCCCACTCATACGTTAAAATTTTTCATTTAATCTATTACTAATGAACATATAATATGACGCATGAATAAGTCAATAAAACTAATGCTTTGGATTCATCCTCCACAGAAAAATGATCTCTTACCACTCATTATGCAGTGACTGATTCGGGAGAAAACGAAGAAGCGTTTAGTCTGGTAGAAATCGAGGGATTTGAGAGATTAAGTGGAGAGAGACATGACTGATGATGTATTCAGTCTTCCCTTTTACTCCTCGGGCTTCCTAGATTGTACCTGCCTCAGTGCCATTATAATTACTCCTATAAATTAATACTAATAAAGAGATTTCTTGTCGGGGGGTAGTGAGGAGTATATTTTGTCTGGTAGCGATGTATAGCCGCTCTTGTTGTCCTTGTATCATGGCGGCAGGGAACAGTTGCTTTTTGGTATTAAAAAATTTCCTATCGGGTGGCGAATAATATGGCGAATAATACGGCGAAGAATGGTGGGTAAGTAGTGGGTCACCTCTTACTGATAACGTATATTCCCGTGAATGCCTTCGACAGCTGTTGTTCTCAGGTTTCTTATTGAATTATCAATACCATATTAATGGTCATGTATGCAGAATTAACACTATCACTAACCTAGATTGATAGTAGCTGTTTTTCTGGCGTCGTGGCTGGTTCGATGTCATTGTTATTCTTAACTATGGGTAGTTTTCCTACCGACCGGACGATGTACTAATCGTAATTTCACTCCACTTTAGTCTCCGAAAAGCGGCAATATTCGCACAACATAAAATGACCAATACTAATTAACAAGAAATCTCAGGGGTGCTAGTCAAAGAAATAAAAGATGCATAAACAATGTATTCAAATGGATACTTTACATTACTTTTAATTGTAAATTAATTAACAGTCCAACGTCCGTAGCACGGATAGGATATAAGAAGAAGATGAAGAAGAAGGAATTAATTTCATAATATAATAAATTGATCAAATGTTTTCCTGCTTTCTTGAAATGTAATAAACCAACGTACATTACAGTATCTGATAAAATGTAATGAAATCTTATATAATCTCCCTCAAATATTCTTTGGTTACGAAATTTTAAAACATACGAAGTCTGTAACACAAACGGAGTTTAACGGTTGATAATTAAATTATTCTAAACATATTATTAAGTGTAATAAATGACGAGTTGATGCGCCCGCATAGCAACGAGGAATTCCTAAACAGGTCACGAGTATTCTCAGAAGACTCAAACTGTTAAATATAAAACACCTCCTTTTATAATATTATTTTATTTCTTGTAATTATTGTGAAACCTTCATAAAAACATGTTTTAAGTATTGTATTTCATAGGACGTGCCTAAGTCAACACACCACTTACCCGATCACATAATTCTCTATGAATATTATCTTACTATACATAATAAAATAATATTCATGACTTGTAGAGTTTCGATGTTGTGAGGTACTTACTAATATCAGTATTTTTAATGCCACAAAAAAACTTTTATATAACGGGTACAGAAAATAATATAATCTTAGTTATCATAGTGAATAGGATTAAAAAAGGTTCGCTTAGGTGGTTTGTCATGTCGCGCGTTGATGGCACTAAAAACAGAAGAACCAAATTCTTGAAGATAGTGCTTTTGAAACCTCAACCATCGACGAGCTTATATGTGTGAATGTGAATGAAGCGAGAGTTAGAAGAGCGTGGGGAAATTAGAGCTTATTAAGGAGAGTATTAAAAACAGTAATAAATTGTTCTAATAATTTATTATTATGACTTTAAATGAGTTCTTTGATAATAAAGCTATAGTATAATTCCAATTTCAACTTAAAAATTTAATGAAAGTTACAAAAAAAAAAAGTTTTGGCTTTGGCTCCAATTGGGTTGTTTGCGCGTTTTTATACTTCGATAGGTAGGCCTGGTGTAAATTTTGAATATGTGCATTCTATTTGCGTAAATTTAAAACAGAAAACTGCTTCTGAAAGATATGTTTTTTGGTTCGATCGGATATATTGACGGCGGTGATATAAAAACATTTTTGTCTATTATTTTTCGGATTTTGGTTGTGATAAAGTTTCGGAGGCTGGCCAGCAGAGTTAAGAAGCTACAAGACTGCAAGGAGAGCGACCATCGGTGTCTACCAGCCCAGTTTCATAAAGGTTGGTGGATTTATATTTGCATGTATGTATTGAATTAATATATTCAACATTACCAATAGAAAACCCAGGATTGACTATCGAAGTGCAATTACGGCAACATGGATAATGAGAGCCATCTGTAATCATCTGTAGCATCTCTCATATTTTAAACGTTTAACAGTTACTTTGATTTAGTTATTACAATAAAATGGTAAATATGCACTAAAGAAAAGAATATTTAAATAGCAAAAATAATTTACTGTCACTAAAATATATAAAATCATAAATATAATCTTGCAGGTCGTCAAAACTAGAGCATTCAAAATGAGCCCAGTTAACAAAGTCTCTGTAATGATACCTTAGTTTATAATATTTTTTTGTGATAATGCATTGATTGGTTCAAAGAGCAAAGAGAGAGTGAGCGAGTGGAGAGCCATCTAAGCTCTAATTACCCCAAAGTCCTAAAAATAAAGTAAACAGACAATTTTATACTTCGATCCTTAAACTTGTACCCAAAAATACACATGTACACAAATACATGAAATAAAGCGTGTTCACCGGAAAATTTTCAAGTTTAATATTAAATAAAAAAAAACTACAATGTTATTCCCATATTTTATTTACACAAAATGAAGTTTAACGATGCGAATTTTACGTTTTATAAATAATATCATCTAAATGCCGTCCATTTCTCTCAAGACGCAAGACACGGCAGCAACTTCACGGCGGATATTTTCTTGTAGGTCCTGAATTGTTCGAGGATTGTTACTGTAAACTCTCGACTTAAGGTATCGCCACAAAAAAAGTCGCACAGTATAAGATCCAGTGACCGAAGTGCCCAGGGTATGTTTCCGTACTTGCTGATTAATTTATTGGAAAAAATTTCCCTCAGTTACCCCATTGAAACTTTAGTTGTGTGTGGAGTGGCCCCGTTTTGCTGAAATTGTGTTCTGTTGTTGAACCTGAGATGTTGTTGCAGTTGCGGTACCAAAAACTCATCGATCATTCGTCAATACACATCATCAGTGACTGTCTCTCGGTGGTTAAAAAAATAAGGGTCAATTATCCCTCGGGCAGAAATTGCACAATTTGCAGTTTGTGTGGGTGAAACTGTAGTTTCTTTTTCAAAATAACGTGCAGTGTTGATTTTTTTATTCCTTATCGATTTACGTAAAATGCGCATAAGTTCGCTTGAGTCACATGTTTTGGCGTTGGTTCTGATGTTGATGACGTTGACATTGCTGTTGACGACACGCACGAACCAATGAATCACCGTACTTTAAATATTGCTCAACCGCGAACGCGCAGTGCGCTCCCGACCAGTGACTCATTGCGACTGGCAAATCCACAAATCACGCGCGTCGAACAATACCCCTCACACTTACCTCACCCTGATGGTATACAAGCAATTACAATTTAATCTTGAATTTTTTTCCTTGGACACTCTTTTCAATAAAATAAGTAAAATTTAACTATAACTAAGCCGTGATGTTAAAAATTGTAAATTTTTGTAAATGCCGTGCGCAAAACACACTTTCACTCATCACGTACATACACAAGTCACTAAGCAGCCAGCAGCAATAGACTGACTTAGTCGAACAATGACAAAGACGTTTGGGTTGTTTCCGATTGATTTGATCGTTATTTAAGTACATTATTTGTAGTGGTTCCCATTACTCGCCGGCTACCATTACCCCTCGCTCCCCTACATGTCAGGTTAGAAAAGTATGACGCTCTATCCTATCGGACTACTCCCGTTGAGAAACGGCGTGATTACACGTATATGTGAACATCAAAATCAAAAGAGTCCACTTTTTTAAACTCATTTGATAACTTTTGTGTTGTATGTATTAATTAGAAAGAAATACATATTAAACAACATTTGGTCCTTTTCGAGCTGAGACATATCTGCAATCACACCATCATCATTTTTGTTCAAGGGTATTGGTTAGGTTTGTCACTCGGTTACAAATAATAAGATTTAGTGGGTAATACAATATTTAACCGCGCGGATATTAACGTTGCGCGCGGCAGATGTTACTGGTACCAACGATATATTATTGAAAATATCCCATAATTTTAATGTTGTACATTTCATAGTAATTTTAAATTACGGAATTAATCATGTCGAAATTAGTAAAGTATAATCTGTCGATGCTGTCGGTGAACAATCTTCTCCAGATCGCTAATCTAGCCAATAATAAAACTAAATTTAATTTTAAAGTTCGCTATTCGTATATCGAGTCAATAAAATCTGAATTTGTTGATTCTCACATCGCGTTAGAAACCGGGTGTTCTAAAGATTTCAACATAGAATGTCATCAGACAAAATTCGCAGATTTCATGAATACGTACTACGAAATAAAAGAGATATATACGGAGGTATTTCCAAAAGCCGAGCATAAGCCACAGACTACGGCCGCTGTAAATCAAAATACATACCTTCCGAAAATTAGTCTTCCCAAATTTTCAGGGAAAATCATTGAGTTTTCCGCCTTCATCTCCATTTTCCGTAAATCTATTCACGAGAATAATTCGTTAAGTGAAATAGAAAAACTTCAATATCTATTCTCATGCCTAGAAACGGACGCCTAGACCATTTATTAAACATTTATCGATAACAGAATCTAATTACTATGCGGCATACATTTTGATATGTGAACGTTTTTCACAATACTAGACTTATCGCAGATAATCACTTAAATTATATATTGTCACTATGTCCGATAGTTAACATCCGAGAATTAAGAGATTTTGTATTTAGATTGATAAGCGTTAGGTTCTTTGAATGTCTGCTCATCCAGCATTGGGATTTTATTTTGGTGCATATAATTATACGAAAATTAACTGTCGATTTACGTACAAGTTTTGAAATACAGAATACACAAAAGGAATTTTCAAAATTTTCGGATCTCATGTTTTTTCGAAAATCAGTTTGATTGTGTGGAGAGACGATCCCGAAAATCTATTGCAAACGTATGCTTTGCGCACTGTCGCACACAGTATGAAATGTTCCCCGTATACTTTGATGAGATGTTTAGATAATCTAGCTGAGAAAGGAGAGACTCAGTATTCTCTCGAGGCGAACGCGCTCAAGACGGCGATGTACGTGGATGATATTGTAACGGGTGCTCCTTCTGTGAATGAAGCAATAAAACTCGCAGTCTTGAAAAACTTACCAATAGACCATTGCGAAGATCCACGATCTTTTGATAATTCAGACAGTGAGCCGTTTATTAAGGTCTTAGAAATTCAGTGGAATTCTATTGAAAATCATTTCTCTTATTCGGTAAACATATCGACGGATGAGAAATGCACAAAACGTAAAGTTCTGTCTACAATCCGTTTGATCCATTTGGGTGGATCACTCCAATTACGTTTAAATATAAACGCCTTAAGGCTTGTGATGATCCACATATAACCAACTGATAAAAAAATATGAATTCCGAGAAATTTCTAGGGCGGTCGGCCGGAATGAGGTGTAGCGGGTCGGGGGTTGTGAACGCTTCTTCAGGCAGTCAGTTTCGGGAGGGTGAGAGGGTCGCACGTGTGAGAGTCGCTTTTGAATCGGGAAAAGAGACGTATACGTAAACGCTGTTAGGAGTACGAAAACTGATTTTCCTTTTCCAGATATACACCGCGAGTGGTTTAGGGGTGTTTTTGTGGGTTCGCAGAGGACGTGTTCTAATTCAAATCACGAGTGTTGTGACTTAAGGTTCCAGAGAGCAGACCAGGATCGGCGCAGACGCTCCAAAATACTAAGTTTAGCTTTTGCATGCTTGTATACATAATTAAAACCGCTAACAAATACTGTAGTGTGATTCGGATCATCATGTAATTACTCATTCATAAAAAGGGGCCGGCGAAATCGCTAGACTACTTGATAATTCACTTTATTTAATTACTGTCCTGTTTTATTAATTTGAAACACCCACCTACAAGTTTTAGTTACATTTATCTCATCGTTTAGGACTAATTATATACTACTATTGCCCACGTAAATAATCATGTAACTATGTACGTAATTATTTGTGTATTACTTATCCGCGGAAATCTAATAGAAATTCATAAATGAGAAGGGTCTCCGTTCTGGGCACAATTCTCGCGGGAATTATGCTGAAAATGATCGTACACTTCGGCTGCAAGGACTGAATTGCATACATTAGCTAGCCATCCAAGAGGCGTTATCGGCACAAAGACGAAAGAGTCTGTCGATTGAATGCTGTTGCTTCACACCTTGGCCGAGACGTGAGTGGACGAAACGGATCCCAGAGGAAGGACGCTTCAGCGTACTGTAGGTACCTCTTCGGACTTCTCGAGAGATGACTCTCTAAACATGAATACCGGGAGATTGTCATTTCACACCACAGAGCGTGGGTATCTTAACAAAAGGACGAGAGGGAGACTTATATCAAAAGGCGTCATTTAGCACGGACTTACATATTATTAACACATCTAACTGATTTGTTCCTGGCTCTATTCGAGATACATTGTTCGAGACACCGAGGATCATCCTGCAGATAAACTAAAACTATCCATACCGTTGACACCGTTGTCACATGACGTATGTGTTCAGACGCACTAAAGGAATTAAGGGAATTTCCGGAGAATCGTACTGTCATGTCACAATCATCACAATTAATTACCTGCAGTGGCGGACGCGGCCCCGGATTGGCCACTTTCCTACCGATACTGAACAGCAGCATATGAAGATACAAAGATCTCGGTCATGCATCTTGAATGAGTCACAACAAATGATATTGTTCACTAAGACATTGGCCGAATCAAAACTTTGGATCATCATAATCATTAATTTTTGAACGCGTGGGTGAGAGGGCTCTTACATTTTTATAGAGATCCAGGTTCAAATCCCGGTGGCGCAACAACAATATTTTTCGATACAATTGATTTTATATGCATATATTTCTAATTAATACATTTAATTAGTGTTTAAAATAACACAGAGATATGTTTCGAATAATTACAACTTCACAATAAGAATGTGTCCTCCTTAGTAATAGATTTATATTCATTAATTTCTGATATCTGAAATGATAATGTGATATCTAACATTCCAAGCACTTTACTTAATATAAAAAAATGATATTCAACGGGTCCATCAGACCCACCCATAGGTGTGATTTCAATCCGCCAGGTATGCCAAGGATTAAAAAAACACTTAGATTTTTTGGAATAATTTATTATATTCGAGTGATCGCCCATTTGAACGACAATGGTATTGGTATATGGCACAATGACACAAATCACTCTTAAAGGGTGGATTGTCTATGCCTTTTTTTGTTTTTCTTGTTTCAGTTTATTAATATTATTATTATTTTTTTTAATATATACTAGTTTTTAGTTTATTATGTTTACTTTTATGTAAAAGCATTTTTGTTTATCAGTCTGTTTGAGTGTACTATTTTTTAGTTTATTATGTACTATGTATTTAATTTCCGAAGAAACTGGTGTTATTTTTATATATTATGTAATTATCAGATATTATTGTCACACTGTTTGTTTCTCCAAAAATAAAAAATAAAAAAAAATAATAAAAATAAAAGAAGAAGAGTGATCGCCCTGATGTGGTACACATCTATCAAACTAAATGATGTTATGTTGACAGCTTTTAAAACAGTATTATAATATTTAGATTTAATTAATATGAACTCGATGGCATCATTAATATTATTAGTGAAACTACCGACTTTGTAATGGTATTGTATTAACCGTTGTGTAAAACTTTTTTAGGAAGCTTTTGACTAAACAAATATGTTAGCAATCTGTCAGACACAAACCAAACAATCAATTATAATAATGATTTGGTAATGGTTCAATAATGATCGGTCACTACCGAGCAGCTACTGCACGGCTACTCACATTTAACTCTTTCAACAAACAAAATTATATAAAAATAATTTGCGATTTTTCTGAATACATCTTAAATGTATTATTTCAAATGCACCCTCTTGGGACACTTTTCCAGTAAATTTAAAAAAAAAAAAACATTTATGTTGTGTTTAGCACTATCAGAAAATTCCACGAAGACGAAATCTTCTGCTTATAATATAGTGTCATTATTTTCTTCTACAACTAAAGAATCATATGAATCTGGTAAAATTTAATAAGGGTTATCACTTTCTGAATTGTTTTCGGGAAAAATAATTCTTCTTTAGCTAAATTATATCAGAAACAGTTATTAATATTATGATAACATACCGAGAAAGGGTAATATGACTGATATTATTTTTTTCTGCTGATATTCCTAATGAACATCCTACTTTTAAGACTAAGTCAATAGCTGCTTGCATTACATCCAATACCTGCTTACATTGCATCCAATACCTGCTTGCATTGCATCCAATACCTGCTTGCATTGCATCCAATAGCTGCTTGCATTGCATATAATACCTGCTTGCATTGCATCCAATACCTGCTTGCATTGCATCCAATACCTGCTTGCATTGCATCCAATTGCTGCTTGCATTGCATCTAATACCTCCTTGCATTGCATACAATACCTGCTTGCATTGCATCCAATACCTGCTTGCATTGTATCCAATAGCTGCTTGCATTGCATCCAATACCTGCTTGCATTGCATCCAACACCTGCTTGCATTGCATCCAACACCTGCTTGCATTGCATCCAATACCTGCTTGCATTGATCCAATAGCTGGTTGCATTGCATCATCCGAGAATGTTCCTTTATTGGTAAAATGACGGAATTCAAATTATCCATTATTATTATTATTATGACAATTATATAATCCATTATTTATCTGTCTTTTATTTAGACGTACATTAAAGTGTCATTTGCCAGGAATAAAAAATTAGACATATTCGCATGTTTTCTCTCTCACATATTCAATAACAGTACGTAAACATATATTCAATTTGAAATGAAGTGTACATTGTCTTTATATTACGAGTACGAAAAAACATACATTAGCGAAATCGTACGAATTTTTACGACTGACACCATAGATTGCGTCGCACTTTCTTTTCTTATCGTAAATATGGTCGCAATGCCAAATGCGATGCCGGATGATAAGTGAATGTTTGTAAACATGATCTCAGTTTTTTCAAGAGTGTTTTTAAGTGGATATTTAAATTTCAAAGTTGATACTTAAGATCACCGTTCTCTTCAACCTGTACAATTCCAGGGAGGGCAAGACAGAATGCGATAGCTAGTTGCTTTTTGCTGCTAGGACCTGCAGACGGCTACTGTGGCCGCTTCATGGCTTGCTTATCTTCTAGTTATAATTATTACCTAAGTACAATGTCGTAGGTGTGCACAATTTCTTCAGTTGATAGATTTTAGAAAATGTGTACCCTTAGAACATAAAGGTCTTATATACGATTTCAAAGGAATTTGACACTTCTCTTCAATAAAATGTATTTATCATTTATTTTTTATTTGTTTTGAACAGAGATTAGAGTACTTTACGATTTTATTTATAAGATAAATCGCCTTGAAGTTAAAAGCATTTTTTCCAATAATGTTTTAAAGCCGTTATCCAATTTTATAGAAGGTTTCGTTAAGGTCCTCAAAATACTGCTCCATGACCTATGACACAGTATGACTCAATTTTTTTTTTGAGGTTGGGGAATAGGTTGAATTCTGATGAAGCCATTTTGTCTGTACTCCTGGTTCTTCTCTCAGATGGGTTTACGATGTTAGTGCAGTACTGTCTATTTATTCTTTGACCTAATCCAAGTAGCCTATTACGCCAAAATCCTTATAATTTCAGAAAACTGATACCTTGCCTGATGATAAATCTGACTTGGCCATCTTCGCAAGCAGTGTACCGATATTGTGCGCGAAACCGCCACTGTTTCGATTGGCCGTGGTGTATTCAGGTATTATCCATAGTTATTGTTGCGTACAAGCATAGATGTCGGAAAAATCTCAGGACATAAAGGAGTTTGGCACTCACCACAATCTGGATTCTGCTGGCACCTCCAAAGATGTGGACTGTATATTTTTCACTCACTATTTCGTCAAAGTTACGACACAAAGTATTGACGCGAAGTTTCGAGATTGTTCCGTACACATTGTAACCATACTGGTTCAAGGTCGTCAATCTACTGGTCAGCGGCATGGCCTTGAGGGAAAGGAAAGGGGAGGGGAAGGCACTGTTTTCGTTCAATAAATATATATCCTAAAGAGTTATAAATAAAAATAGATTATATAGTTTACCGAAAACTTTACATATTCACCGTAAAAATAAAATTATTTTTATAAATAACTAAAACATTAAAACAATCTTTCTAACATCTTCAATATTATATTCCATATATTTTATCAAAGTAAACTATAATAAAAATTCACATTACAATAGTTGTTAGTACTACCGAGTAATGCAGATATTATGTTGCAACAAAATTGATTAATTTAAATGAACATATTTCACAAAATGTATAAAATAACCAGTGCCTATTATTTTATTAGTTACTAATACGTTTTTTACTCTGGCACAATAATATTGTTAGTGTACCTACCTTTCGTTAAGGAATTAATCTATTTTAATAATTGGAAAAGTTGTTAAACATTATAAATGACAATGTGCATACAAATCACAGATATTTCATTCAGAATTACTGAACAGTGGGAAAACGTTAATATAACATACATACATTCATATAAATAAATCTTTATCATAAAGAACTCAGTAAAACATTGTACGTATATGAAAAATATAACATATCATTTTTAGTATTTTTTTAAAAGCGAATAAATATGCTTGCAAAACGAACAACAGAACAGACCGCTGATCTACGAGAACGAGAATCGAAACCTTGACCTCTCGGTCACTAAACGACTATTTTACCGGAAATCAATTTGACCGGCATGGTCGAGGAGAGCATTTGGGATTGGTGGTTACCAAGCAAAATCAAATAATGTAGATTTTCTGATTGATGGCTTTATACATATAATGCATACAATTTTTTCAAAATGCTTTCGAGAAATCAATAATTTTTTTGAGATAAATAAAAATGATTTTCCCAAATACTTATGATATATAATTGGTATATAATCGTTCTAGACTATCACGGTGGCGTATGATGGGTTGTATTGTATATTGGGTTGGCTATAGAAGTACGATGGGTTGTATTATATATTGGGTTGGCTATAGAAGTACGATGAGTTTTATTATATATTGGGTTGGCTATAGAAGTGCGATGGGTTGTATTATATATTGGGTTGGCTATAGAAGTACGATGAGTTTTATTATATATTGGGTTGGCTGTAGAAGTACGATGGGTTGTATTGTATATTGGGTTGGCTATAGAAGTACGATGGGTTTTATTGTATATTGGGTTGGCTGTAGAAGTACGATGGGTTGTATTGTATAATGGGTTGGCTGTAGAAGTACGATGGGTTGTATTGTCATTAGGGGTTGTATTCATCTGAACTGGAGGCGCTTTGTCTCTGAAGAAATACAATCTTCTAGAAACATTTTGTTATCATAAGGAAATTATTTTCTATTCTGGAAAAATATCATTTGAAAATTTTTCAAGTTATTGATAATTTTAAAATATTGTTATTTTTCTTCATCTTATCTCCTTCATGTCAGTATTGACATACAGTGGCCTTAATCAGACGCATCTCCACAAATCCTGATCCCGGATCGTCTTAATAGCACGGGTGTGAATGAGGGGTTGGGTAGTGACGTTTTTGATGAATTGATTTTAATTTTTTTGCTTAGATTTTTTTGTCTTTTAAATCAATTTTATTGATTTCTGTTTTATATATATTCCGCGATACTTATGTAGCTGCACAACTTTTTATATTATTATAATTAATTTAGTAAAATCCACACATCCTCCGCGGGATAACAGCGTGTTAGTTAGTTAGACTTGACTTATCATCTTGTCCAGTTACGGTCAACCTTACTAGTAATGGTCTAAATAAAGTTGTCATCGTTATCATACACATCACACTGGTCTCAAAATATTATGTTAGAGTACATTTACAATAAGAAAAAATAGCAAAGTAGCGAGATCGCGTGTCTTCATAAGTATGTCGAATGTGTTTTTAATATCTCTAGGTTAAGATTACTTCAATAATATTTATTATGCATTTATGTTAGAGATCCGGAATTACAGTATTTGCGTTGGTTGATTAATTTGGGTTGTTCTATGTTAAACCATAATTTATTATCAAAAATTGTCCAGTAGACATGATACCGGCTTCTCATACCGAGATCTCCGGATTTGATTCCCGGTGAGGACACAATGCGTCTTTGACATTCGGTCAAATTTGGATATTTTTGCGATGTGTTTTAGTACAGTGATCTCAAGGCATGTTGTATTATTAAAACTAAAAAAAATAAGTAATATTTGAATATGTCCAATAACACGCAATTACTAGATTTAACACTGTTATTAAACAAATAAAAGATATCTAATAGAGACGAAGCTATTTTTTATTATATTAAATGGAAATAAATAGAAGTATGGCTAATTATAGGGCTTACGACCTGTCGACATATTAACATATACACAAGTTCAAAAAATTTGATAGATATGAAGATTAATTAATGGGTGAGAATGGTGAACGTTACATTGTGTAAAGTGATCACTTAAAACAGGTCCATATATTTCCATTAAATATAATAAAAAATAGATACGTCTCTATGAGATATCTACTATTTGTTTAAAAACATAGTACATTGGTTTCGGCTAGTTTACGTTAGTTCTCATTAATCAATTAGTGTTAAGGGTCGAAAGGGTTAATGTACACAGTTAGTTGATTATATAAGCTTCCTGCAAGTAGCGTGTTACTTCACATCTCTGAAGGCATCTTCAGGTCAACGAACCGAACCTTTTTTTGTGAACTATTATCGAATGGTCGTCTTTTTGCTAGGTTTTTTTTATCAGCAATTTAACAGAGATGGGTTTGTGTACTAATTTATTGCGTCATACTGTACGTAAAACGGCGGATAGACGTGCGTGTAAAAATTTAGATTATTAACTTTGTTTTATTAAATTAAATACATCTATCGGTTTCAAAAAATATAATTTTCTTCTTCAGAATGTTTTTAGCTAATCAAAAACATATATTATATTGTTTCGTTAACAGAATCTATTATTAAAAAACAATTATTATTTAAAAAATAAATTTAGTACCTAACTTAAATTGTTACTTGATGATACAAAACTAATGGAATAATTTTTAGAATGAGACTTTGTTAGTTTTGCACGCTTTATTTATTTCCAATGATTCCAAATTATTTAATTTAAGGCCAACACCGTTTACATGTAAAATAGACAATCCCATCAAAATAATGATCATTTTCTAACAAACGATTAGAAAATTCTGCAAAACTACTATTATTCAAATATCTCAAATGCTCCTTTACTCTTATTTATTTACTTTTGGTAGCGAGAAACCGATCTCACGACAATAGCGTCAATAGCGTAGTGTACATCATGCCCTATTGACGCACTCATACACAAAAGTTCTAGGGGAACCTATAGGTACAGGCGATCCATAGACTACTCATAGAGATCGAACAGAATTCTAGTAAAATTTTAATTATAGTAAATATCGGGGGTATTTAGTGACATTGGTGTACATTGGGTTATGTGAACCCCCCCCCCCCCCGAATATGGTACATTTTAACATATAAAAAATGTCAAACACGCTAATTTCAATTTCCTATCAACAAATAGGTTTAAATTATTGATAATGACATTAATTTGACATTGGTTTGTATGTTTTTTCGGAGGCTGTGGGTTATTAAAATGTCCGACGCCAGCAGCTAGCCAGCAGATATCCTCTCGACGACCACCGACTATTGTTTTTTTAAGGCTAATTACATGGAACGATAAAAAATTCTACTCTATTAATAATTGCTACCGAGATTCATTTTAAATGTATTGTTTATTTTAGGGATTGAAACAAATATATATTAACGGAATTTCGGTATTCATTATTGAATATTGTGTAATAAAATATACATGATATATTTACAAATATCTGATTACTTACTACTGGAACTGTTGTTCCAAAAAAAAAGTCTACGAAACGCACCTTTTCAAAAAATCATTCGCATGAGTGAAAATAACAATTTTTAATTTGAAAAAAACAAAGATAATAAACAGTTTATGTGTAAAGCGTCCTTGAGGTGAAAGTTTTTACAAAAATGGCGCTACACAAATTATCCAATATTATTATTACGGCTACTTCTGAAAAGAAGCCAGAATTGAAGACCAAACAATTCTCAAGTATGCACACTTTTACTTGAACTAATGCACGTACACACGAGAAAAACATTTCATGTTTTTAGAACAATTTTTCGTGCAATCAAAAATGAGGTAAAAAAAACTTATTCGGAATGTGATAATTCTTAGATTACCACTAGATTCCTTAGAGGTTCTATCCTCTGATGACTGTCTACTTACTTGGGTCCCAATTCCTTGTAAGTAAAACTCAGTCTTCCCAGGTAACAATATTGTACGTTTATTACAACACGTAAGACAGTAAATATAAATTATACATTCAGAGATAGACAAGTTATTCAGAAGAAGCTGTGATGGAAGAGAGCTGTTCCCCCAGAGACGGACTCTTATAAGGATCGTCTCCCACCATTCATCTACGCACTTTTATGATACACACACACACACATATATTTATAAAGTGAAAGTTCTCACACTGAGACTATTTATGTTTTTATATTAAAAATACAATTATTACATGTGCCTACGCTAAAAAGATTTTTTTTCATGCTTCCACTGATGTTGATGCAAGTCAAGCACTCCATGCGCATTCCGTCTTTCCAATAAACCTTAATATACCTTTCTCGCTCTGGCCAAGTAATTACTTAATTATTTGCCGACGTGGGACCAGATTGCATTTCGACGCGGACCTGTTAACAGGTTGTTTATGTGGATTGATAGTATCGCGTGCGTAAAAATCCGGACCACGAAAAAGCGTTTTTCTACAGCCCCGAATATGATATCACCGTTCTTCACTGCAAACGTGCGAGTCAAGTGGAGGTGAAAATTGACGTCCAACCCAGGATAAAGGTATTGGATAAAGGTAGGCTAGATCCATCTGCCATTATTTATTTCTGAATTCAATTCGGGTTGCGCAAATAAACATTAATTTTAATCGATATAGTCCGCGGAATCTATTCCCACACAACTGTAATTATTCGTACAATCAAAAATGAGACTTATAAATAATTATGCCTACGTCCACCACAGAAAATCCATTTTAATATACACAATGCAATTATTTAGGGACTACCTGATGATGTCACATGATTTAGTAAATATGAATTAAATATAACAACAATATTTTTCGATAAAATTGATTTTATATCTATATCTTTCTAATTAACGTATTAGAAATATCACAGATCGTCTATTCTGAATAATTACAACTTCACAATAATAATGTGTTCTCTTAATACATAATTTAGTAGCTAATAAAAAAGTTTAGAGACAATATTAAAAAATATATATAGAAATTTAAAAACAATAACATTTAATTCATAAAATTAATATTTTTCCAAAACAGTTAGGCAAAAACTGGATAATGAAGGATTTTGGACTCAAAAATTCAATTCAGCATCCCAAAGAATGTAAGGTGATGACATTATTTCAACAAGAGAATTTTGGTGTCGACCAGTGTAATTAACACCATTACAGTTCTAGTTTTTAAATTTCTGACTATTGTCAGTACCATATAATCCATTTTAATAAAAAATTTAATAAAGTTTTTATTTTATATAATACAGGGTGGTCCAAAAAAAATGAGAACATCTCGTAACACATGAGTTATTTCAAAACATAATATAATTAATTATAATTCATAATATAATTTTTTTGCACAATTTTTAGCTAATCAGAAATCATCAAAACATCCCATATTATATAATATAGTGGGTTTAAATCTGGACTGTTCGGTGGCCACATGCCTGGCTCGATGAAATTACCATTCTCACGACGAAGAAAGTTGATTGTATTTCTAGCTGTGTGAGATGGAGCTCCGTCCTGCTGTAATGTCTAGCTATACTCCAGGCTTTGTTTTGAAACTCTTTGATCATTTTCTTAGCACCCCGACGTTTTTCAATTGGCATATTTTTAATCAGAATACGGTCTTCTGCAGTGATTTTTGTCACTGTCGGTAACAATTTGAAAAAACCAAATATAAACAATGGGAAAATTAATAATCAAAGATGGCGACCGGAAATTGTCGAAATACAACGTAATATAGGTAAATAGGTAAGTAAGTAAATTATTTAAGCTATTGTTGATATAGTTAAACTAAGTAAATTATTTAAGCTGTTGTTGATATAGTTAAACTAAGTTTGTTGTAATTATATCACATTTTACGAAATGTTATCTCTTTTACCACTTTGTATACTTGAATTCCAATGTGTATAACATTTAAAATGATGATGATATTATATGCACTCTTATTTTTTTAATTCTAGTAAGTATTAAATAAATTTTACCGATTGCTGTGTTGACAATCGTCCTAAAACCGATGTATCGGTGTTGCAATCCCTAGTTCTTATGATGTCCGAGATCAATTATTATTAAACAGGTGCACGGTGATGTAACTGATCAAGTGACTCAGCAACATTATGTTAAGACTCGGTTTTCCTAAAACGCAGTTCCATACGTCATCAAGCGTCTGTCTATTATATCACGGCTGCCAAGAAAAATGCGTAATGTATATTAGCATGTCATTTTACGAGACGAGAATAATTTCCATCCAATATTTTAACATATCACACATATTTAGTGGATACGAGTGGTGTATTTTGAAAACGTTAATAGTCAGGAAGAAAAATGAACAAATGATGCATATTTATTCTGTCTTAATGTATGGATATAATGAAATTAAAATTCTAGGCCATATATCAATATTATATCTTATATTCACGCAAAATATTCTTGTTGCAATAAAACTCGTGATGTCCTTACCTAAGATGTTCCAAACTCTAGACAACTATTTTGAAGTTTTGTTCATCTTTCAAAATTCAGAAAACGTTTAATTGTCTATGCTCGCGCTGTTTATACATTATAATTTACTTTTAAAATTTAAAAATGGAAAGAAATGATGTTCAACGAGTCGAGAAAATTCTAATAAACTAATAAACAATTGAAAATCATGTTTTAATTTTTATGTATTCCTTTGTCCATATATTATTCGTATTCCTTTGCTTTATTCGAGAAGTAAACAAAATAGTGTGCCCCTACTCTGAAGTAGACATACACACAGATATATTTGGAATGGGAAGATATTTGGGGCGAGTGGCTGGCAGTTGAACCTCGTCATTATTATTAATAGGACACATTTGTATGGTGTTCCGCCTTATAAAGTCTCCCAAGCAGCCAGATTTGTAAGAGTTGTTTGAACTTGGCTACATCACGTCTACACCTGATACTAGAAGGCAATGGTCCCTCATTATATTTCGCTCTATTACAGCAGATTGCGTAGTTTTCGCTGCAGCTCATCGAGAGTTGCCAGGAGAGGGAGCACGATCTCTATGGTAAGTGATGTCTTTTAAGAAAAAAATTAATTTTATTTTCAAAACAACTTCTTCATTTTCCTTTTACACTTGATATGTCGCCATCTATTCCCGTTTCCTCTATTTCTTGGGCAGTTCATCCGCCACGTGCTCTATTTCCACATTTGGACCACCATTAGCGGATGGTGCTCAATTGTGAAGGATTGCGAAACAGAGATTGCATGCGTGACTAACGGTGCATGTCCACAGATGAAATTTTGCTCTCGAGGAGCGCGGAGAGTAGCAGACAAGGTAACTACATAAATGGTTCGTGACATGAGTTAAGTCTCAGAGATTTAGTTTAGTTGACTTTCACTACATGTGTGATTTTACTTACTTTCACTACATTTTGATTTAGAAATAAACTTAAAGATCACCACTTGAGAACAGCGTGTATACGACATTGACAGCGAAACATAAAACGTGCACACTAGATCACCATAGATATTTTGGATTTTTGGTTTACTTTGCGCCGCGGATCACCAGTCTGTGGAATTAGGCTTATGTAATTTGTACCGCGATTCATCAGTACGGGTTGATGAGTATGATTATAGTTTGTTGGCTATAGCCCGAAAGGAGTGAATGTCTAGTAGGTGCTGCTTAATTGATTAATGAGCTGTATAGAGATAACAGAAGAATTTGTTTTAAGGTGGGGTAGAGGGCCCCAAAACTCCTCAGATTTCACTGCGTGTGTTTGAAGTTGCAGTGTATGTGTATGTGTGTGTGAATAAGCTGTGGCTAGAGCAGGTGTGTTAAATGAAACATTTCTTACAATTGATGGTGTTTATGTAGTAATTGTAGCTTGATGCGCAAATGTAAGTACACAAGTCGAAGTTAAATTACGGATAAAGTTGATAGATAGACGTGCTCACTGGAGATGCATCCGAGAAGTCAGCTACGAGAGAAGATTGCGATATATTTTTACTAAATTTCGGTCGGTTGTAGAGCACCTGGTTAAACAACCAAGTACTGCGAGGCGCGAGCAGGGCCGAACGGAATACAGAACGGTATTCATTATTACAAACATTTGTGTTTTTATTACTATAGGGGAGATTTAAAATCACCCAACGGACTAACAGTCTATGGACTTACAAGTGTAAAGTGAGGCGCGAGAAAAGTAGCGGCGTTCGAATCTCTGAGCCTTGTATAAATGGTGAACTAAAAATAATAATTTGCAAACTTTTTAAATGATGTACCACGCATTGATTGAATCAATATTACAATACGGAATACTAGGCTGGGGAGGAACTTCTCCCATACTGTCCAATAATTTACTGTATTCAATTAATCTTCTTTATAAAAAATAAAAAAATTGTTTTATTTCATTTTTTTAAGAGGATAAAATAAAAATTCGCCATAACTATCAGACTCGGAGCAAAACTAAAGAATATGTTATTTTTAAAATATCAAAATTAGGAATAAGACAGAGACCTGCGTCGTGCATTGCTCCTAGACTGCCAATATCAATTAAATTAGCGGCAAATATAAATGGGTACAAAAAAGAAGTTGCAAAATCTATTAAAGGTCTTCAAAATTATTAAATAATTATGTATTTGAGATCAGTTTCCCAACATTTTTTATGTTTTGTTATTTTTCACACTGTATTATCGTAGAATTAAAGAATTACAGACGCTAATGAGTAGAATGTACGATGTATGCAAGGAAAGCATTATGAATGGCAACAAGTCGAAAGTGATGCTATTCGAGAAGGAGGAAAGCAAGACAATGTGCTAAATAAACAAGTAGACGAGTTTCTGTATTTGGGAAGTACGTTCGATAGAAACGGAAAGACAGAGAAAGATATCAAAAGGAGGGTGACTGCAGGGAATAAAGTGAACGGCGCTTTGAATGGAATTATAGTTAATGGGAACTTATCAACTGAGGCAAGATTAGCGGTTCACAATGGAATCCTGGTACCACACTGACGTATGGAAGTGAGGCCTGGAGTTGGCAGAAGAGGAACGAAAGTAGACTGAATGCGTTGGAAATGAAATCACTTAAGCGTATATGTGACAGATCCATTTGTGATAGGGTAAAGAATAAAGAAATAAGGAAAGAATGTAAAGCTGGTCTTAGTATAGTGAGTAAGATTTAGAAATGATTACTTGGGTGGTTTGGTCGTATGGAACGGATAAATGAGGAAAGAATGGTAAGAAAGATATATGACGCAAGTGTTGATGGCACCAGAAGTACGATGAGGCGAGAATTGTGTGCCAGGACAGAAGAGTGTGGCGCTCTATGCGAAACGGCGTGATGGTAAGTAATTAAGTAAATATTATTCTAGATGTATGTATATATATATATTTATTATTAGTTGTACATAAATTCTTATATCCAGTAGATCTCGATTTTGTTGTGTATAAATGTTGAAAGCCACCCCCATACTTCTAGATCTTTCTTATTTGGGGGTGCATAACTCTACTGTTGATTTTATATAGTCAACTTTATAAATAATTACATAAATCTGACTATTTAATTCCGATCATAATCAAACGTTTCGGTACTGGCGATGAGACAATGGCGTTTTCTTTGGCGGATGACTCGTTTAATTTTTCAAATTGGCGCATCTATGAATTATATTTGAATATTTTTAAAGAATATTAGCACATTATTATTTAACGCATAGCCCAAACTTCAATGCCAATGGCAAGGTGGTATTTTCCGGGCGCTGAGCCGCCCAACGGAATCGGACGCTTCCAACACGAGAACGCGCCTCGCGGCGATCACGCCAGAATACTCAATGAATGTAATAAAATTTGTTTGCAAATCATAACAATGTCAGAAATATTCTGAACACAGGTGTATTATCAACAAATGTACTTCGTCAAAGATTAATCAATTTGTCCGTGACGATAGTGTCTGGTGATGAATTATTATCAAGACAAATCATCACATCAAGAGTTGACTAATGTCGTCATTATTAAAGTGGTTGTATTTAGCTTTTAAGTATAATATAATAGTGAAGTAATAAATCATCGATAATGTATGAATATATACACAAAATGAGTGAGAACATTTCGTAAAATTAGATATAATTACATCGTCATCTTTGATTATTAATTTTCCCATTGTTTATATTTGGTTTTTTCAAATTGTTACTCAGAATGATAAAAATCACTGCAGAAGACCGTTTTTTGATCAAAAATTTGCGAATTAAAAAACTTTGGGGTGCTAGGAAAATGATCAAAGGGTTTAGCTAGGCATTACAGCAGGACGGAGCTACATCTCACACAGACAGAAATACAATAAATTTTCTTCATCGTGAGAATGTTAATTTCATCGAGCCAGGCATGTGGCCACCGAATAGCCCAGATTTAAACCCACTAGATCATGCAATATGGGGTGTTTTGATGATTTCTGATTAGGTAAAAATTGTGCAAAAAAAATTGTGTTAAGAATTATAACTAATTATATTATGTTTTGAAATCACTCATGTGTTACGAGATATTCTCACTTTTTTTTGGGCCAACCTGTGTACAGGTGTAACAAACCTAGTCCACAATACTTTATGGGTGGATACCTGACTAAATTACGAGTCGAAAATGTTCAAGGGATATGTGCCTTATCTCAACCATGTCAGAGATATAAGCATTTCAAAAAAATGTAACGTAATTATGTGATTATTTTGATTAATTGAAATATTTTATTTAGTTCAAATTATATTTTGAATACAAAAAATTAAAGGTCATCGAATTTCGAGTTGCCAGACTATTTTTCGTTAAGATGATTTAGGGCCTGACGCAGGCATAGATTAATAATTGAACAATTTCGCAAATATTTATTTAGAAGTACGTAGACTTCAAGTTTAACACAAATTTTATACGATACTATTTTCCGTAACATTTTCGACTCGTAATATAATATCCACCCAAAAAATATTGTGGACTAGGTCTGTAACACCCTTTATATAACTAAATCTGTTAGTTGCGAAGTAAGTTTTAAAATTTAATAAACTTGCTCGTCGCTAGTTTAAATGGTAAAGTGCTAGTGTTTCCGTATTATTCAATAATTAAAAAGAAAAGGTCTACGACAGTACAACATAAATTAACCACTTCTTAATTAAATACTTAATGTGTCGTTCCGGTTATGACATTTTTAAGATGAGGTTCGCATGGAGTGATCAGAAGGTTTAAGGCGTGAGAGTACGGAGACGATAAGTTAGTTAAAACAGGCAAACACTGGATTGAAATTACTGGCATTGAATTTATTGAAGCAATTTTATTACAAAGGTTTAAATTTATCAAGATCGAAGGTGGCTCTAAGGTTGCTGCTGCGGCGGGCGTTAGTACGTGAAGTTGAGAGAGATGAGTAGCTTAGCCTGCCCAGGGCGCTCGCTGACGTGTGTATGCTGTTGCACGCAGTCAATACATTGCGTCTTTAAGGAGAGTAAATAGTAATATATCTGAAAAAATATATTGTTGCAATATTTAGTGTAGAATTTATTATTTTTATCTTTCTACTTTGATTAATTTAATTTGTACAAACAAATATTTACCTTAATTAAGATACGTGTTGATAAAAAATGATAGCTAAACAAAAAATAACAACAGTATTCATATACCGATTTGAAATAAACATGCATGGACTTAACAACTTTTGTAAATACAAAATACATGATTCAAAAAAAAATCCTTAAATTTATAACATCATGTCGATCGTCTTCTTCTTCAAATGTATAATGGAACTATTATATAATTATTTATATTAATAATACATATTAAAGTCAGTCATTAAAAGTTCACTGACATAATACAGTCAATAAAGCACTTGTTCATTGAATTTTATGTTTTTTGTCGTGGCTCTAACCGTCGGCTACGACAAAAACTGATCCATGGTAAAAAATCCTTGAAAAAATCTAGTATCATCTCACAGCCGAGAGTATTTTTAAACAAATAATAAATATCTCATAGAGATGAAGCAATTTATTTTTATACATGAAAGTATGGGTAGTATAATCACAGGACTTACGACCTGTCTTCGGCTGATCACTTTATATAAATATAATGTTCACCATTTTCACCCATCAATCTTCACATCAATCAAATTTTTTAAAGTTGTATATATGTTAATATGTGGACTCATTTCGAGTACCACTACACTATCGTCATCAATGGACTAAACTTGATAATTTATTTTCCCTGAAATATACACTTGAGTCACAATGAGAATCTAATTATTTATTTTGAAATTATTTAAAGCAATATTCTTTATCTGTAAAATATTTTTAACACTTACTTTACTTTAACTACTAGAATACGCCTGAAAAATCAATATTTTTCAATTTTATATATTTTCTTATTTTGACTAGTATATTATTAGCGATATTTGAATATGTCCAATAACACACAATTACTAGATTTTCACCTACAAAGTGTTTTAAAGTATTTTTAATTACTTGAGTGTTTGATTAGCGATAAGACGCTCATGTAATTACTAAGTAGTCGGAGGTCTGATCCCTGTTCTAAGATATAATATAATGTTAGCTGTTGGTAGTATTTTTCTTAGCAAAAAGCTCAGGTTAGTTTGACAAATAGTATGAATATTATTGTGATATATTATTATATATTCCGTGGAAGCATTCTATTTTATTTTTAAAAAGTTAGTATATATATATATATTACATAAAATTATACTAGCACAGTGTCTGTCAAAGGGTTCTTCTAGGATTATAGAAGTATAAGTCATGAACACTGGTGACACTGGTCAGGAAATTCAAAGACGCATACAACTAACTAGCTACAGTTGCTATGAACCAACTGTAGACAATACGGAAAGACAGTGACATCAAGTTATCAATTAAAATGATTAAGGAGAACACATTCTTATTGTGAAGTTGTAATTATTCAGAACGTAGGTCTGTGATATTTTAAATATGAATTAAATATAATAATTAGAAAAATATACATATAAAATCAATTTTATCGAAAAATATTATTGTTGCGGCACCGGAATTCGAACTTGGATCTCTTTCTTAACCGGGGAAGGTGCATTACCCTACTATGCTACAGCGACAATATTTTTAGCGATAAATTTTCGAACCTATATGTTACCTTCTTGATATTAATACATTTAATCGTTCCGTTATTTGAAAGAGACATCTATCTTATATTTACAGAATCTCAAACACCTTTGAGTAATCTGATAGCAGACGCCAGAATTATCAATTCATTTTTATTAAATAATATAACAACAATATTTTTCGATAAAATTGATTTTATATGTATATCTTTCTAATTAATATATTTCATTCATACTTAAAATTAAAATGATGTTGATTCACATTCTTGTCTTTCCAATCTTCACGCATGCTGCGGAGACTTGGACCATCCTGGTGATATTTGAAAGGATGTTACTTATCCCGTGGGTAGCACCTCGTCGATCTATTGATAATTTGTCAATATGTTGCAGTCGATGCATTAAACATCGATTGTCCTTTTCAATGTACATCTTCCCTCCCAACAGAGCGAAGATTGATATCTATAACTTTAACGTTCAGCAATACATTCTTTTTCGTGTTCAGCAGTCCTTCGTTACAAGGATGACGTCTGCCATGGATATCGATTGTAGGGGGATTATGAGTGACGTATCTTCCTCTTTTTCTTTCCTCCTTCTTTTATCAGTAATTGCGTCAGCTCTCTTCCTTTCGCAAGTTTGCCCTACGCAATATACGTTCTGACGACATTGTCCTTGTTTACGCGTGTTTGATATTCTTCCATTGGTAGTTTGGGGTTGTTGCCTATTTTGGTCTGTATGGGTGGTGCGCCGCTTAACTTGACTGAAGGTATCCGCGTCGGAGTCGGTCCATTGTCAAGAAACGCTCTGGGAAGTTTATTCGGAGGAATTTGTGGAGACCGACCGAGAACATACAACGTCAGGAATCAGCAGAAGATCAATCAATAGTCCGGATAACATCTGAAACCATCTAGATCGGGATTCATTGCTATCGAAAGTGTGAAATGCAGTCCTCGATCATGGACCGCTGTTTCCCGGCGTTCAGAATTTATACCACATCAGCTCAGATTCGCCTTCAAGGTGTTTTTTAATCTTTTTCTCGGCCCACCCTGTCTTCTTTTGCCGTGAGATAGTTGATCAAATATAATTTGTTTAGCAAAAACAATTTTAATCTATTTTATCAAAATTATGGCAGAAAAAATTACTTAAAAAATTGTTTAATGTAAAAATATAACATCGTAAATTCTTCTAATAACTTGAACATTTTCAACGATAGAGTGCTTTTTTTTAAAATTAAACTACGCCACCTTTTTTATAACTATTGACGTAAATTGTACATACGTGCGAATACGTATGAGTTCATATATATTTTTTTATGTAACAAGCAAATTATATATTCTATTGTATCTCTTTTCCACCCCATCCTTTTAAATATATTTTCTTTATATCCGTTTTTTGTCTTTTTACTAGCATGTACTATTATTTAGTTTACTAATTTCCATAACATTTTGACTTAATCCAGCTAAGAAGAAATTTCACTAGTTTTATTTTTATATTATGTATTATGACATAAGTTATTATATATTTGTATTTTTTGTCTCTCATAAATACACAAAATAAAATAAAAATTGTAAACAACCCTATTAAATACATAAAATAATATATTTATCTCTATTTTCTATTTTTCTATTTTCAGATTGTTCGTCATGGATCAATTGCCGTATTTCGAATGAATCTTTTAACACCAGAAACAATTAACTAACTGCGTTGGGTCTCAAAAGTTGAAGGTCTGTCCATCGAGTCGGAAAATTAAACCCCTCGTATTCAACATATCCGTCAGCATTGTCTGTGGTCATTCACTAGGCGAGTATATGAAAAACTTTTATCGGTGCTCTATGGTAATTTGAATCTTAGGATGTGTTCAATTATCGGTTACAGAACACGTTTCGCCTCAAGTCATTTTATTTGTTGATAAATGATTTTCCCGCGGTTTAACAAAAAAAATATAACGGCCGCAGAAGTATTGTGGAATCGTTTTTGAGTGTGTCAGTACATAATGAAAGATTTTAAATTCACTAATTGCGGTTGTTGTAAAATACAAATTGCGTCAGACGTGCAATTGTGTGTGCCAATAAAAATGATAATAATTGATAATGTCGAAAAGGTTCTTTAGTCACAAAAAACAGCTTTTAAATAGTACCTTAGAAGATTTTGTAACATTTTTAAACGGTCTGTTTTGTTTTACGTTACCGATTTAAAACTACGACAAATTAGAGTCATATATCGTATCTATAATCTCATTTATATTTTCAATGAATTCCAATTTTTTTTTAGCAATTTTAGCGTTTAATCTGGAAATTCCTCGATTCAAGGAAAAATTCCGGGTTCGTATCCCGGTAGTTGTAAAATATTAAGGAGGGTAGCACGGGACCACGAGATGATTAGCAGAATAGTCGGAAACATTTTTCGAGAATATGGTACCCAGAAGAAGACGAATATAACATTTTTAACAACCAATGAGGGTACGTTCTCATTTCCTAAATTTACATATCATGCAGAATTATCATATCAAGTACCTAGGAATTATAATAAGTAAGATATCGAAATGGAAAGAATACATTACTAATCTTACAAAGAAAATAAGGAAAACTGACTGCATATTTTTAAGACTCGGAAACATCCGAAAATAATATATTGCGCGTTTGTACAGTCGCATTTGCAGTACGGTATTATCGGATGGGGAAGAGCATATAAAACTTCAATATCACAATTAGAAATCACTCAAATAATGATAATAAAAATTATTTTAAAAAAAAGACTGATTTCAAAGTACCAAAAATAATAGACAAGTACGAAAAAAAATTCAACGATACAATTTTTTTAAATTAAAAATTAATTAAATTTTAGAAGCGAATTTCGATCTACTAGATTTAGAGACCAAATTGTTATTACAAAACTTAATAAACAGCAACCCAAAATCACTATATTTATCAAGGCACCAAATTTTTTAACAATCTCCCCATCACAATTAGAAAAATTACAGACTACTATAAATTTTTATCTGAAGTAAGAAAAAAGACAATAAGACAAACTGAAATATAAATTCTCGTATATACTCCTTCATACACGAGTCTTACTCTCATAAAGAAGAAATTAATGTTAAAATAAATATATATATCCTACTGATTATTTTAAAAATGTATTATATTTTCTAACATTAAAATAAATAAAAATATTAGAACACTTCAAGAGACCACGAAGAAGAAAATATTTGAACAATACATTTCGACTTGTGCATCGATAAGCAAGCCTCCACCAACACAGTTATTTTCAGCTATATAGAAGCACAGTGATATATAAAAATAATGACGTCAGGCAAATAATTTGACCCTTTGCAAGTCCTGATTGGCATAAATATTAAAATATTTCATCATCATCACCATAATTATCAGTAATTTTCTGTCCATTGCTGAATGAAGGCCTCCCCAAATGTCTCCCAATGTTATTCGCTATGCACCACATATTTCCGCAACGATTCTACTAGTTTCGCGGGTTTTAAAACGCCCCCTCTGAATTCCTAAATTCATTTGGGTATTACTAGATAATTGCTTTAGTCCAACGATTGTCCATTCTCCGAGAGACATGACTTACCCATTGCCATTTAATTTTCTTGGCGTATTCAATTATATCAACTATTCTTGTCTGTGCGTTTCTTCATCTTCTATCTCTTTTTTAGTAACTTTATTTATTTGAATCTCTCTTTTGTTGTGAGTCCATATTACACAATGTAAGTATGCATTAATTGATATGCACTAATCATTTTTAGAATTGGCTGGATGGTCTAGTTCCTTGTTATCAAGTTGTTGGGAGTTCGAACCTCATTATTTTTATGTTTTAAGTGCTCAACTTAGTTTGAAAGTAATATGAATACTCTGCCCTGCAATATTTATGTATAATTATTAAGGAGAATACATTTTTATTGTGAAGTTGTAATTATTCAGAACATAGGTCTGTGATAAAACAAAGTAGATGGCTTTCAAATAATGGAACGATAGATGCATTCATTTGAAAAGTATAACATATAGGTTCAAAAATTTGTCGTTAAATATATTGTCGCTGTCGCATAGTTAGAGTGGAAAGAGATCCAGGCTCGAATCCCGGTGGCGCAACAACAATATTTTTCGATAAAATTGATTTAATATGTGTATCTTTCTAATTAATACATTTATGTATAATTAATTCAATGGGTCTTTAGAATACTCGGATTAATAATTCTCTTTCAACAACTCATCACCCCTCTTCCCTCAGAGAAGAACCATCCAATCACTAACAAAGGGTGGGTCACTCTTTAATTCAAACATTTATCCTTGTTTTACAAAGGCTGTCGTCCTTTGCAAGGCTTAATCATTGAAATTTGGAGTTCCGCGACAAGGACATGATGTTGCCAAGTGGATTAAAGGTCTTAGGAATTTAGCACAGAACGGGCTTTAGGATGAAACAATGTCCCAATTGTGCTCTGATAAATAAATGTATTCGGTTCACGAGTTTGGCGTCGCGCCACTACAACCGTTAAAATAACACTTTCGAATCTTAAATAATGGACAAAGGTTTTTTAAGATATTGCAAAAATCAAAAATTGTTCAATCAAGTTATACTCACATTGAAATGTAATGTTTTTTAAATCTGCTTTTTTTCACACGAAGTTTTCTATTTCATTTTCCCTTAATATATTGACTGTTTAACGTACTTACTTACTTACTATCACGCTGTTTCCTCGCGGAGGTAGGCAGAGAGGATAAATCGTCTTCTTGCCTCATCCACATTCATACATCTTCTCATACAAGCTTGACGATTACTAAAGCTTCTAACAGGACCATCCACCAGTATTTAGTCTTCCGTGGACATCCTTTACTTCTGGTGCCGTCAACATTTGCATCATATACCTTTCTTACCATTCTCTCCTCATTCATCAGTTCCATATAACCAAACCATCTAAGTGATCCTTTCTAAATCTTACTCACTATACTGAGATCAGCTTTACATTATTTTCTTATTTCTTCACTATTTACTCTATCATAAATGGATCTGCCACATGTACGCCTAAGTAATCTCATTTTCACTCCATTCAGTCTATTTTCTTTCCTCTCCTGCCAGCTCCAGGCCTCACTTTCAAACATCAGTGTCGGTACCAGGACTCGTACCCTGTTAAACGTTATTACATTTTTTTACTAACTTCTTTAATTCTTACAAAAAGTTGTAAAAATAATGTATAAAATTTTGGGTTTAAATTTTGAAAATAATTCGATAGGAAAATTGTGAGAATCATTTGTTACGCTCCGTGTCCACGGAACGAGATACGATGAGATACATCTCAGTACTATGTAAACGTATTGAGATTTTCATCTGGAGACGTTTTCATTACGAACGATTGGCCATTAAAGGGCCGAATGAAACCTGTTATCTTCTACTCGAGTACACGCGACAATATAAATACGGATCTATAAATTACATTTGTAGAATTGGCGAATTTTTCTTTCGACATATTGTGGGTTGATGAACTTTCCCAGACCTTTACTTACATTAAAATAGAATTCAAACCCTTTTGCGTCAGTTGAATCGCCCTATATGAACCCATTTCTAAATAATGAAATACAATCATAATATCCAGGCATGACAATTATTTTTAAAAAACACCCATTATAATTAACACTCACTGAGTCGAACTATGAACACAGTTTACAAATTTTTCTGTGATAAATTTTTGGTTATTTTGATCAATCTATTGAGATGAAATTTGACGATGCTACATCTCTATAAGCGGGGTCGTATATTTATGTTTTAATATTTCAAATATAAAGTCTTTACTTTATGTTTTCAATAAACATTGCAAGGAATACTGAAACCGGAAATGCCACAGGTCTGGAAATACCTTAAGGTAGTTAGTTACATTTATATGAGATTACATAACTAGCCACTTATCGAGTTTTAAGGTCACTATCAAGGCGATGTTGAGTTCGCCCATTTGGTTTTGACCTCGATAACGTTATGGAAGTTAAGTACACATTTTATGTGACTTTCGACAAAGAATATTAATTCAAATTGTGAGCATAATATTTTAAAATAGGTTCGAAAACATTGAAATTAAGGGAGATTTGAAAAGAAACTGATATATCGTCGTGGTGAATGAAATAGGCTGTATAACAAATATACCAAACTTTTCAGGGTAGAACAAAAACTACCCCATCTCACCGATGCTTTCGCAAATTTATCATCTTAATTGAATTAGCTCTCTGTTAATGGTGTTATTTTGACGTAAGTTGCATATTACGTCACACTAGGTTGACAGTTTTTTGTCGGTACTGAAAAGTTTGGTATTTTTTATATAACAGCCTATTTATTGCATTTACCACGACGAAATAATTACCATTGCGATACATTATATAATATATTAATGAGGTATTAATTTCCTTCATAATATACGAATTAGGGTGGATATGTGATCTTTTCGTTATGAGTAAAATTTTCAAATAAATATACATACAAGTTCATTTGTACGAAATTTGAAAATTTAAACATATTATTGCTGCATTATTTCAGATAGGCATTTAAATTATTACATTTTTTTCACAGAAATCGTTATTTCTAGCCCGTCCTAGGACGGGTTTTAAACTCTACGTTACAAACATAGATTTTTGTATTGAATTGATATATTTCAACTACTATATTTTTAAATTATTAATATAATCGAAGTTTCTGTAATTTTTTAAACGTATCAATTAAACATTAATGTACTAATTATAAAATAATACGATTAAGATTTGTGTTTAGCTGTTTCTTTCCTATCAGCTATAATAATAATATAAATGATAGTTTGATGATGCGTATGAAGTTCTGATGTTTTTTTTTGGGTCTATTGACTCCTATATTAATAGGTTTTTATAAAAAAAATATTTATGACCCTATAATTCGTACCGTGATTGCATATTTTGTTATACGTGAATAAATTATGCGAATGACGCATATATAGTCGTGAATCATGGATGAGATATGAATACAATCAAAATGCTGCGATTATTATTCTTTGCAATATAAAAAATGGACTAGATTTATTACAAGATCTCACATGTGTTTAATAAAATGAATAGTTTAAATAATTGAAGGTGAATGCCAAAGTACTTCGGACGAGTAAAGCGACGAGGGAAAGGTAGCCTGAAAAAACTAGTAATCGTGTTGAAGGCGATTCTCTGTATAATGGACTGGTCTAATCAAATAAATGACAGGGTCGTCACTGTGCGACACTGCGTGCAGCAGAAGACTGGTAAAAATGTAAAATTATTAAGGCAGTTACAGGAGTGCTAATGACATCCAGGACCACAGAAAAGGGTAGAAGACTACTAAAAGAGAAATAAAACAAAGTAAAAGTTATTTAGTCTTAATAATAGGAAGAATACAATTTTAAATAATGTCCAGTTTTGTAGCTAACGCTTTTATGGAAGCAGACTTAATATATTTATTTATTTACAGTTTGTAACATATATTTTACACACATTTTAAATGCATTGCCCAACTAGGCAAGCCTGTATTAGGGCAAATTTGTAAACAGATACATTTTACAAAACCAAAACTCATTGAAGGCAAAACACAATAAGATTGAATATATAACATACAAGGCACTCGGTTGCACAATATTGCTCAATTGAAGATTATGTCTTATTGCAATCGAAACGATATTGCCATTTTCATTGTAGTTCATTGCGTGACCAAGAAATCCTGACCAGGTGAATGTCCAGATAATAGGGAACCCAAAAAAAATGACGTCGAATGAGACGTCTGAAATAAAATTAAATTACTCGTGAATTATCAAGGCACAGTTATGAGACCAGATGTAAATGAATTTTTTATTTAATAAATCTTTTTTCACATATTTTATTAATTATTATAAGAAGATGTATGAATGTGGATGGTAAGTTAGTTAGTTATTAATTACAATGTCTTCAGATAGACTATTTCTAAGTTTCTAAAAAATAGACACAACGTCTCAAGACGACCTAACCCCTGATAATATATGTGTAGATTCTCTTAAAAACGCGAGTTACCCATATTATGTTGTACAGTTTCTATTGTCAACAAGAAAAACACAAATATAGCGACTCTATCCAATCTAATAGAAATGTATATTTCATATACAGATAATTTTACTTAATGTAACAACATACCATTTAATACAAATGAAATTAATCAACGAGAAAAAATCTATTTATCGGAAAAAAATGTAGTTGCTACCGGGATAAGAACCTGGACCTCTTCCTGTCCGGGGAAGCGCATTTATCATTTTCGCTTTAGCAATCGAATACGTTATCGACACATTTTGAATACATATTATGTAATCTTTACAATTTATACATCAATTATAAAAAAAATTAATTTTAAAAGCAATCAACTTTATATTAGCAACTAAATATTTTTTTGAAATGTCGATTTTTTCTTTATATCTTTCTAGTTGATTAATTTAATTTTTATTAAATAATATCACATTAAAATGTTCGAAAAATGCAGCATTACAAAAAAATATGTGTTTTTATTTAAACATACCATTTATTCGCGTATATACCTATCCAATATTTTAAAATCTTTTTACTGGCAAATATATGCATATAATCCGTCAGAAATCAACTACATTAAATTCATGCAACATTCATCCTGGACACAGACCGAGTAATAATCAAATAAGATTATTATTTGGGCGGTGAGACCCGCAATTATAATAATATAATAAGTCACCAAGCAGCACGTGTGTCGCGTGAATGGTATATTACGTTATTACTTAAATCATTTTAAGAGTTTGTTTGATTGGATATTTGTTTGCGCTAATTAGTTAAATTGCGTTATAATGCTGTAGACCACTTTCCTTTTTTGATAATACATTATATTTTGGATATTAAAAAATAATGTCGTTTCCGAGCACTCCTCACAATTCTTGCCTCATACATCTTCTCATACTAACTCGTCAATTATTGAGGTTTCTAACATGACCGTGTCGTGCCAAGTCTTTCGCGGATGTACCCTATTTTTCGTGCCTTCAACATTTGCGTCATCTTAACATCTTCCTTACTATTCACTCCTCATTGAAAAATATTTATTATCATTATTTATTTATTATTATTATTATACACGCCCTATTCAGGCATTAACATAATTTGTAAAATAATGAATAATATTAGCATACTTTTAATAATCAAAATTAAAAATGTGAAGTAAAGCAAACTATCCATCACCATTGAGTTGAGACACAAAAAATGGTAATAGTGTAGTCCTATAAAGAGTTTAATTTACAGCAAAAATGTTGACTACCTCCGCATATTCATTCCCCAAAGAATGCATTATGGGGACTGCGGAGTTAGCTAATGCATGTGTTCTGAAATTACTACTGTAATAGAACAATGAATTGTGTCTCGATAATCTCAATGGTGCTTGAAAGTCAAGCAGACTAACAATCTGGGGGCAGTCTATCATACCATTAATGATCCTGTACAGAAATATATAAGGTCGGTCATCGTACGTCTCACTGATAATTTTAACAATTTCAGACGGCTAAGTAGATAGTCACAAACGTGTCTTAAAAAATAACTAGCAATTGGTTTCTGGTAGTATTCACGTACGATATATTAGATGTTGATTCGATAGCTGTTAGTGAATCTAAACATGTAGCGATAAATTTAAAAATTGCATATTTTAATTTGTTGTTGACTTCGTGACGCATTTAATATTTATGACAGAGTGAAGTGTTGCATCACAGAGGTTGCTCGCGCCGTCCGCGGTGTGGGCCAATGTCATTGCCGTCGCGGCCCGTGTTTTCAATGGAGTTGTATTAACTAGTTACTGCCATATAAAGATGTCTTGCACCCGGGTGTACGTCACAGCAGTCAATGCACTGATTTTCAAAACATCTTATAGTTGTTTGAACTGCAGTATATTTATATAAATTATATCATATATTATATTAGGAGAACACATTCTTATTGTGAAGTTGTAATTATTCAGAACAGACGGTTTGTGATATTTTAAAGACTAATTAAATGTATTAATTATAAAGATATACATATAAAATCAACAATAATTACAACTTCACAATAAGAATGTGTTCTCCTAATAATAAAGTTGTATCAATGTGTCTAAAATTTAATAAAAATGAATTGATAATTCTGGCGTCTGCTATCAGATTACTCAAAGGTATTTGAGATTCCGTGAAAATAAGGCAGATGGATCTTTCAAATAATGGAACGATTAAATGTATTAATATAGGTTCGAAAATTTGTCGCTAAATATATCGTCGCTGTAGCATAGTTGGATAATGCATCTTCACCGGTTTGGAAAGAGATCCAAGTTCGAATCCCGGTGGCGCAACAACAACTTTTTTCGATAAAATTGATTTTATATGAATATTATAAATTAAATCTTAATGCCATACTAGCAGTGGCGTGACTATTCTAATGCAGTCAATGCTGGCGCTTCCATAATCTTTTTAAAATCAAAAAGATTTTAGAGGTCTTGAAATCTGGCGTTGCTGTCGTCTAGCTATTTCCTTAATATACTGTGGTGTTAAATTATCGTATTAGATAGGCAGATTTTTTTGGGTCAAAAATCAATGCATAGATTAATATTAAATTTTTTATATAACTTAAAATTTTATTATTATATATATATATATTGTCATTTAATTATTTTTTTGACCCTATTTAACTATTTCTTCTTTCCCCCAGTTAAGTTTCGTGATAAATTTTCATATAAAAATAATGCTGCTATTAACTATTTCGTCGTGGTAAATGCAATAGACTGCATATCAAAATTTTTAGATGCGGCAAAAAACTACCCCATCTCACTGACTCTTTTGAAAATTCTCTCTATTAACGGTGTTTTCACCATTTTGACGTATGTTGCGTATGACGTCACACTAGGTTGACAGTTTTTTGTCAATCCTGAAAAGTTTAGTATTTTTGATATGCATTTTACATTGCATCGCATTTACTAAGACGACTTATTAAAAATTAATATATGATAATATAATGATAAAAAAACATAATGATAATATTAAAAATAGATTACGAATTGTTACAATAGAATGTTAAAAATAGAAAGATCAAAATAGCATGTGAGAAATGAAGTTAAAGAAATTCGGGAGCATTTCGTATGACGTTGGTCTGCAATATATAATATAAGAACATTGTTACGGGTATTTAGTGATATTTTAGTGGAGAAATGCAGTATTACTATCTAAAAATTTAAAAAATACATAATTGATAATAATATTTCAAAATGTGATTTAAGATCAGCTAATTATTGAGGTACATGTCATTCTCGACGCGACGATAAGGCAACACAACATATTGATTTCATTAATTACCTGCGTTGATTGATAACTTAATTGCTCCGGTGATATTACGATTATGGGCTATATGTCACAGCGTGTGATATATAAATTGCCAATTAAATCGATTTGATAAAACATACACGTCACTTCGCATTATACTGATATGAAGGTTGTTGCGCTAGATAATTAATAATATGCAGGGTGTAACATACCTAGTCTACGGTGACCGGTCAAATGAGCACCGTCATATGAGCGCTGTTAAACGAGCGCTGCGACATAAGAGCGCTTAACAAAATAGCATACGACAAATGCGCAATCATATGAGCGCTTGATAAAAGAGAGCACGTCATACGAGTGCGAAAATACTTAGAGATAATCACGTAATGAATATTATAGGAATTAGGTATACAAAATATAAGTAAATTGTGAGAAATTTACAAAGAATAAAAAATTACGAGATATTATATGTGGTAAAATTACTATTTTATGTGCCAGGGCATAACTGGCTGCGCATTTATCGTACGCTATTTTGTTAAGCGCTCTTATGTCGAAGCGCTCATTTGACGTGCGCTCATTTGTTACGGTGCCCTAGTCTACAATGTTTTGTGGGGGAGACACCTGACTAAATTATGAGTTGAAGTAAAGGACTTGCATAGGCTTATTTACGCTTATTATATTGACATAAAAAGATCTTTGATATTATAATACAATTTTTTTCAGACTTAAATAAAATAAATTTTATTATGGAGAACGCATTCTTATTGTGAAATGAAACATTGGTATGTATAATTTTTTAATACAACTTAAATGTATTAATTAGAAAGATATACATATAAAATCAATTTTATCGCAAAATATTGTTGTTGCTACCGGGATTCGAACCTGGATTTCTTCCTATATGGGATCTATGATGTGAAAAGTGTAACGTATAGAGTCGAAAATTTATCGCCAATACACTGTGTTTGTGTAGCATAACCGGTTAATGCATTTTCTCCGGATATGAAGACATTAAGGTTCGAATCCTGGTAGCAGCAACAACATTTTTTGATCAAATTGATTTTATATATATATTTAAAAAAAATAACAATTTTGATCCTGAACTGGCTTATTTAGTACAGCTCTATTACTTACCGATATTGATTCGATAGATTAAGTAACGGGAATAAGTACTTTTTTTTCATTTCATATTTCGCTTTTTTACAATCTCTGTTCTGTTTTTTAAAATCACAACAATTTTCATCTTTGAAGAATATTATATTTAGTCAAGCCACGTTTAATAAAAATGATTGAATTTAATAATCTGACAAGCAACAGAGAAAGAATCCTATCAGCTCGTATAATATAATTCGTGAAATAACGTATTGATGATTCGCTCGCATCCCAGACTTCTGTAACATATATATTAGTTATTTTATAACTCTTCAATTATCGATTCATTAAAATAAAATATAATTATTTTTAAAATTTCGATTTGCGACGAACAGCTGTAAAAAGTAGCATCTAGATGCGATCACGAAAGTGTAATAAAAATGTATTTTTCAATCAAACGAATAAATACAAGTACATTACATTGTCTATTATCGGCCTCTGGATTCTGACCCTTATCGACAATCGAATCATTGCATCTCGCCGCAAATCATGCTCCAAATTCGAATCGCTCATTAAACCTGCTCCGCTACACCCGAACGCCGCCAAAGATACGCGCGCACGCGAGACGATAACAGCGCGCATTTCAGAGATGCTCTCGCGTAGGTACCCGCGGCCGCCTACCTGCCAGTTAACCCTAAGCGAAGAGGCTATAAGTACCGCCCGCCGGGAGGAGTAGCATCACAATACCACCGGCCGCGACCTTCAGCGCACCAAGGACAGAGCGGGAAACTGGAAAAGCTTTATTTCGAATCTAACACGGGAGCGCTCTCCGCCGCCGCGCGCGCTACCGCCGCTCGGTTCGAATTTTGAATTGGGGATGCGTTCGCTTCATAATTTCTGTTGACTTTTACGCTGTCAGAACGAACGTTAGGTACTTATTTAACAATTTAATGTTAAACAGTGATCTAAATTAAGTTATTCTTTACGACTGTGATAATATTGGACATTTTGTGATCTGTGTCTTAGAACTTTTCGACAAAAGAATAAAGGAGAAATCTATTATAGGTGAGATTTTATTGAGTTTACTTTTCAACACTTACGTGATCCTCAACACACAATATAGAATTTTTTTTTTCCATTTTATAAATAATGCTTTCCATATTTTATTTCACGTCATACATACGTCGTCATCATCATTATCATTGTCTACTGCTGGATGAAGGCCTCCCCAATTTTTATGATTTACATAATTTAATGATTTCTGACTTTTAATAATGCCCCGCGGGTACTACTGGATGACTGCATTCTCATTGCTTATATCACTTAGATGTACTTCATTTATTAAAAAGCATAGAAATTAAAATACCCGTTGTGATTTAAAGATATGATACGAGTATTAACATGAAAATATCAACAAATAAAATGAGACGCAGTGACATTAATAAATTAATTTAATTATAGTAACTCCCTCTCGAAGCACAAGAGATGGTCTCTTTTTTGGAGAGGTAAACGAAAGAAAAAACGTGTAATTTAAAAAATGTAAAATACTTAAATAATGTTATGAAAAAATTGTAAAAATGTCAAATAAATAAAATAATAATAATACTCGTAAATACAAATTGTCCGTCACAAAATAGTCAACATAAATAATATTTTATCTCCCTCCCTTCATTTGTATATTTTAATAAATATATATATTTTAAAATAAAAAAATCTATTTCTTTTCATTACGGTTCACCAAACTGTAAATGTAAAAAGAAACATTATAACAATAAATCAATCAGGTTGTTATTAATTAGAAAATTATTACACGGGTATGAAAAAAAGTAGTTTTATAAAAACCATTCTGTAATCAACGCCCATATAAAACAGTAAAATTGTTTTTGTGTTCAATCCCAGAGCCTATTAAAGGTAGCCTTTTAGAAACCAGTCGCTCATTAAGAGAACAAATGACAAACATTATCATAAGTTTTAATTTGATAATTTTACTTGTAAGATTTTTGTAAAAATATTTGCACGTACTACAATATTTTTATTTGCCAAATGTTGCAATAACTATTCTGTTTGATCGATATACAGGGTGGCCCAAAAAAACTGAGTGACATCAAAAATAGCTTAAATAGTTGACTAATTTACATATTTACTTATATTACGTTTTATTTCGACAATTTCCAATCGCTATCTTTGATTATTAATTTTCCCATTATTTATATTTGTTTTTTTTTTCAAATTGTTGCCCAGAATGATAAAAATCACTACAGAAGACCGTATTCTGATCAAAAATTTGCGAATTAAAAAACGTTGAGGTTCTAGGAAAATGATCAAGGAGTTTTAAAACAAAGCCTGGAGTATAGCTAGACATCACAGCATAACTGGACATTACAGCAGGACGGAGCTCCATCTCACACAGCCAGAAATACAATTAACTTTCTTCGTCGAGAGAATGTTAATTTCATCAAGCCAGGCATGATTTAAACTCAGTAGATGATGCAATATGGAGTGTTTTAATGATTTCTGATTAGCTAAATATTGGGCAAAAAAAATTAAATTAACTTTTTTGGGCCACTATGTACATTGAAAACATTATATTATACCATGCGCACTTGCCTGGTGTGCGTTATAAATCAATTGGTTGTTAGTATATAATGAGATATTTTTTAACTTCGATAACTTCAAACAATTATCGAATAAGGTAAATTGTATATTGCATTTTATACGCCGAACTGAATATCTTTTAAAGTTGCATATCGAATGAGGGAGGATGATGAGGAAAGCGAGGAAGATGTACGACCGGAAGACCGATGAAATACCAGAAATAATCAGGAAAACTGTAATGTAGTCATTCAAGAAGTCAGCGGGTTAGAAAAATAGTGCGGCGTTCTATTTCAACCCTTCCGGAGAAACGACGTGATAGAAAGATAGCAATTTAATATTGAAATGTACAAGTAGTTGAAGCTATTTTTGTAACCTGCAAACTTATTGCGGGTTTCGTTCTATTGACGCTGACGTGAGCAGTCCAAACATCGTATATGTCTATAACGTCTATAGCGCGAAACCCAGAATAAGGATGCAGGATCTGAATTGCAATGTCACATTCCCTTGACTATACGGAATATTCCTACGTTGCTCTATTTCATCTCTCGCATACTATCTTATCTGATGGTAACATATCACAACTTCACGTTAGATAGCGTCTGCCGTGTAGGCTAACAATGTAAATAAATATATGTACGTATGTTTATATTATAAATGATATCGTTTGAATTCAAGATATCATTTACAAAACCGGTAAAATAGTCATAAATTTTGTGAATTTTCACATAGCACAACCAGTGAATAATAAACTTCCGACAGTGTAATTAATATGTGAGCGAACCAGACTAATAAAAATAGATTTGTTTTAATTTTTGCCAATTTAGTCCGAACATCTAAACAATCCAAACTAGTTGTTGCGGTACACACAGTGGGGGGGGGGGACTCCGAGAACTTTTCGTAGTATTTGTAGGTTTAGTATTAATTCAAATAACTTTGAAGTTTTTTTTAGTTTAGTATATTTTTTAAAATGTCATATAATTAAATGGTCTATTTGTAAGCTTTATATCTGTTGTACACGTCACTATGTATGCCTTATGATACAGACAACTTGATTCGTAATCGATGGATAGTAAAATAATAATTTTAAAAACAAGTTATATCTTTTCATAGTTGTAATAACATATAAAGTAACATATACCTATAAATAAGTGTAAAAGTATGTATTTAAGAAATTAAAATACAGATTATTATAAATACATATATAATTTACAGACAATCTTATAATGACATAGATAATGTATCTTAACCTAACCACCTAACTAACTTGCTGTCTCACCGTTTTCGCGAGGGTAGGCAGAGAGGATGGACCGCCACATTCTGTTGTCCTGACACACAACTCTCGCTTCATCCACATTCATACATCTTCTCGTGCAAACTCATCGATTGTCGAGGCTTCTAACAGGACAATATTTCAGATTACCTGATAACGCCAAGTTTTTCGCGGAAGTCCTTTATTGAAGGTGTCATCAACTCGCGATATAAATTTTTCTTACCGTTCTCTCCTCATTCATTCGATCTAAACACCTAAAAATAGTTTGGCTAAATTGAGAAAAATTATCATCACTATCGATCTGCGCGAATTAGGTAAATATATAAATTACGAACATATAGGAAGTATAGGAAACAATATAATGTGATATAATATTATAAAGTGCGTGTTAATGGTCAAAATATGAACAGCTCGCCGCAGAATTTCCAACATGTATTTGTCGTACGTAAGCTCGTATTAGACAGTCATGCGCCATGATGGATTTATAATAACTAAAATAAACGAACATAATTATTGTCATTGGCTTAATAGTATAATCTTGCCGTCATAAAAACAGGTAACATATAGCTGATTCTATTATCAAACCTATGCTTTTTACAGCTGGCATCTACAGTAGTAAAATATATTTGTAATTCGTGTACGCTAGACATCATATAATCATTATAAATTTATAAATACAAATTAAATATATTAATTAGAATCGTATAAAATCAATTTGATCGAAAAACATTGTTGTTGCTACCGGGATTCGAACCTGGATCTCTTCCTGTCCGGGAACATGCATTATCCGATATAAATATAAAAAATATGGCTCTCAAATAAATTTGTCGTCAACGTACTGTGTTGGTGTAGCATAATCGGTTAATGCACGTTCTCCGAATCGGAAGAGATCCAGGTTCGAATCCCAGTAGCAACATCAATATTTTTCGATAATATTTATTTTAAATGTATATCTTTCTAATTAATATATTTAATTAGTATTTAAAATATCGTAGACCTATGTTCTGAATAATTACAACTTCACAATATGAAAGTGTTTTCCTTAATAATGTATAAGTTGTATCAACGTGTCCAAAATTTAATAAAAATGAATTATTAATTCTGGCGTCCCCTATTGGTAAAAAACTAAAAGGTATTTGAGATTCCGTAAATATAAAGAAGATGGCTTTCAAATAATGGAACGATAAATGTATCAATTTGAAAAGTGTAACGTACAGGTTAGAAAATTTGTCGTCAATGCGCATTGTGTTGGTGTAGCGTAATCGGTTAATGCATGTTCCCCGGAGAGAATAAGATCCAGGGTCGAGTCCCGGTAGCAACAACAATATTTTTGAATAAAATTGATTTTATATCTATATCTTTCTAATTAATACATTTAATTTGTATTTAAAAAAATATCAAGACTTGTGTTCTGAATAATTACAACTTCACAATAAGAATGTGTTCTCCTTAATAATAAATTTATAAGGTTAATATGACTCACTAAATTTTATTTAATCATAATATGTTATTTTAATCTTTTATGTTAAAATTAAATTTACATATAATGTATTTATTAAAAATATGTGTCACGGTAATTGATCAGGCTGTGGAATGCAGGGAGTCGAATATATTTTTTAAGGGAGCATATTCCTAGGTAAAGTTGTAATTATTCAGTACATAGGTCTGTGATATTTTAAATACTAATTTAATGTATTAATTATAAATCAATTTTATCGAAAAATATTGTTTTTGCGCTACTCAAAGGTATTTGAGATTCCGTAAAAACAATGTAGATGGCTTTCAAATAATAAAACGACAGATGTATTAATTTAAAAAAGTGTAACGTGTAGGTTCGAAAATTTGACATAAAAAATACTGGCGCTATAACACAATCGGTAGTGTATTTCCTCGGATTGGAAATAGAGATCCAGGTTCGAATCCCGGTAGCGCAAAAACAATATTTTTCGAAAAAATTGATTTTATATGTTTATATTTATAATTAATACGTTAAATTAGTATTTAAATATGTTTGTGTTTAAAATTAATGTTTAATTATTACCATTAACTTTATGATGAATCATTGCTCGATATTATTTTATTATATTTAAGTACATTAATCTGGATTAGAGCGACTCCCCCGAAAATCTCTTTCAACAAATTAATGAATATTCTGTAAAAAACTTCAACCTCGGATGACTTCATGCTCTGAACCTTTGCGTAATTACATCGTGGTGCAAACATTGTATTCAATAACGACACGATAGAATGCCGATAGCAATGGCGCAACCCCGGATCTGACCTGAAGGATGAAGACTTCACGTCCATCGTGACTTTACTGATCCAAGTCAATTTTAGGAAAAATCTTCCCATCTACTTTTGAAATAAATTTGGATGTCATTCGCTGAAAATCGCTCCAATCCCATCGCACGATAAGACCAGATTTGTTCAGTGGCGTAGTTGGGCCGGAGTGCACTAGATCGGAAACTTCACTTGTAAATATTTAATCAAAACCATCCAATTCGTAGATAAAATTGTTTAATGATGAACATATTTTGTAAAATGTGCGCAATGCAACGTACACGAAACCATCACGAATTTAACAATTCTGTTGTGTTTATGTTGTTCTGTCTATCGACAATTATCGTTTTCTTTATTGGCCATCCGAGGGTGGGAATTATAGTTGAAAATAAAATAAAATTTATGAATCAACATGTTGATTTATTAATAAATAGCGATTCAAACAAAGCATTTTATCGTATTATTTTGCTAATATTGGAATAAGTGAAAATTTAGCTTTACGCAACTGGATTTATTTAAACATAATAAATTGTATGTACGAGAAAAAGATAGGATAGGATGTTGAAATATACAGGGAGAATTTCGTAAAACGTGATATAATTACATCAAAATTAGTTTAACTTTTAATTTGCTTATTTTCCTCTTTACCTATATTATGTTTTATTTCGACAATTTTCAGTCGCCATCTTTGATTATTAATTTTCCCATTGTTTATATTTGTTTTTTTCGAATTGTTACCCAGAATGACAAAAATCACTGCACAAGTCCGTATTCTGATTAAAAATATGCGAATTGAAAAACGTCGAGGTGCTTGGAAAATGATCAAAGAGTTTCAAAACAAAGCATGAAGTATAGCTAGATATTACAGTATAACTGGATATTACAGCAGGACGGAACTCTATCTCACACAGCCAGGAATACAATCAACTTTCTTCATTAACAAGAATGTTAATTTCATCGAGCCAGGCATGTGACCACCGAACAGGCCAGATTTAAACCCACTAGAGTATGCAATATGGGGTGTTTAGATGAATATTATAGAATAAGAAATACTATATTACAAGTCAATACTATTGTCGTTCAATTATAGTATTGTCGTTCAATTATGCTATTATATAGATTAAACGTGGCGAGTTAAGGAAAGAAGATGATACAAGTTAACCGGGAGCTGAAAATTACCATTGACAAGACCGCTGTAAAAAAACTTATATGATCCGCAATATACAGGCAAAAAAGACACGGTTAAGGATTTCCTCATCGGCACCACACTCACACATTGGAGAATCTACTCAGTTCAATCTGAACAAATGAGAAGCCACCTGGCAATGCTCAATTCTCATTCTAGAGATATTTGATACCGTTCTTTTGGAGACTTTCCTTTTTGAAAACAAGGCGGTGCGGGGAATAGATCCTTGAATTACTTTAAGACGATTACCCTTATGACTATTTGAATCTATTCATTGTGCAGTCCACATATAATACGTACGTTATTTTTACCATATTAAGTTTGTCATACATCGGTATATCGAATTGATGGGGGAAAACTTCGGAAAGAGTGGCCTCCTTGGCCATTGTATCAGCATCCCTTACATCCAGGAATCCAAACTTACAAACAAACATCTGTTTATTGTTGCTATACAAATTAAATAGACATCTTCTGATGGAACAGATTATCTCATTGTCTAGTCAAACTTTTATATTATATATAGAGAGGGATTCAAGTGCTGCTTGCGAGTCGGAGAATATAACAGCCTTATCGACGTTCCGGAGTACGCAGATGTCCAAGGCCTCTTTAATTGCCTAACATTCTGCTGAGAAAACCGATGAATCCGAAGGAAGTCGTAGCTTTACATTTATGTGGTTTAATCATGAATGATTCAAACATAAAAAATATATTTAAACATTCAATTACGAACTTGCCGGTGTCAAAGGAAATTATTTGATATTGAAAAAAATTCTTTTGAGATCATATTTACATTCATAGCATTGTACAAAGATGTTCTCAGTCTCTTGACACATTATCATTAATCTTAATAAAATGTTACTGTCACATTCTGAAGAAAATTTTCCATGTTTGCATATGACCAACATACGGACATTAACAGGCTAATCGTTAACGACGTGTATTCACATACCATCGTCGATTTATAAATAACGATACAGGGTGTTAAGACATTATGTTAACTTAAATGACATATTTCATGTTTACAAAGTGTTAGCCTTTTGAAGAAGTCCTCATGTTTTTATCATTTTAATTATAAACTATATCAATCTCATTGCTAAATTTATATTTTATAAAAAATCTAACGGTCCATGCCCGGCATTCCCCGGGATCAAAGAAAGATTTGAGGAGTTGGATGGAGTGACTGTATATTATCTTCAAGATCCTAGATTGCAACTGAATTTTTTTTTAAAAGGATTGCATTTAATATTTATCAATACACATTTATATCGGGGGATGGGGTGAGTTACCTAGATATGGGTGGTTATATTTTGCGTAGGGTCCTAAAAAATAATTCCAAATTTAGTTTAGATCGATTAAAGGATTGTATGATTGAGGACAGGCATACAGAAATGCATTAAATTTCATTTATTTAAATGGTAGTAAAGGATTCTGTGTTCTCAACTTTTTTCAATTTCTGAAACTTGAAAGTCAAAATTATAGAGTCCCAGGAATTCCCGGGAATCGCGACTATAAATTTTATTTAATTAAAAAGAAAATATTAAATATTCATATGTAAGATGTACAGTAAATATTACGGATATTGTCTGTATTAAAACAAATAAAAATTATTTGACATAATTAGTTTTCTTAAATTAAATTAAGCTTACATTTATGAATTTATTACAAAAAATAAATGAATCTGTAAAAATTACAAAACACGAACAATTTTAATAAAAAAAACAATTGGTAAATAAATACATACGAAGATTATATATTATTTGGTTAAAATTAATGACAAACTGAAGTCCCCTAATAATCTTTTTCAAATAATTTCATCTCATTTAAATATTGTTTAGTCATAAGATGACACGATTGAATATTAAATACTGACATCACATTTTACAAGGAAAAATAATCTACTATTTGAACAAACTGACGAACCATTCCCTTTGGAATATTTATAGTGGACCATATATTTCACTTTGTTAGTAGTTAGAAGCTATCAGAATTGATACACGTGTAACGCTCGACGCTGGACCACCTGCTGCACCGCAATAGATTTTTTTTTTGCACCTATATCTTTATATTTGATTAATTTAAATTATATAACTTAACTTATTTAACTGAATAATATCAAGAAAACTCAGATTCTCGAGTTTCGGGTTATTATGAGATTCCCGGAAAATTATTCGCGGGTTGTCTCGACACAGAATCTCTAATGGTAGTGTATGTAGCTCATACGTGCTTCTCGTCTACTGACCAAGTGGTCTATTCTTGTAAATACTACTACTAGTCTTATTCTTCATAACACAAAGAATTGGCGATTGTTTGCAACAGAATACTTGTCACATCAATATCCTTACTATTTTGACGTGGGACGATACCTTGCTCACTGGGCGAGATACTAGATTAAATAAATGTAAAATTCTTAAGAAAAATTGTAGATACATCATAGAGGCGAAGCTATTTATATTATAGTATATGGGAAGTATAATATTTTAATCATATATACAGAGAAAGAATATAGCCTTCATATTTATAAAAAATAAAATTCTCGTTAGTGACATCTATGTTGTTTCAGGGGAATGAATATCATATTTCAAACCATAGATGGCTCAGTAAAGTTGTAGTAAAATACTTGAAAGGTTTCTACATGGTCACATATATATAACTTTCAAAAATTTGATTGATATGGAGATTGATTACGGGTAGAACTGGTGAACGTTACATTGTGTAAAGTAATCACTTAAACTAGTCGAAGACAGGTCGTGAGCCATATAAAACCATTACTTCCCATATAACATAATATAAATGGCTAGGTTTTTATTAGGTATCTATAATTTACTTAATAACAATGCTTTTGGAGTTAAAAATCCAGTAGCCTGATGGCTAAATAAACATCTGAAATAATCAGGCGGTATCATGGTAACCTTATCGTTATATGACGTCACGGTATATGCCGCGTTTATGTACGAAATGTTATTCTGTATACTATCTTATTAATATACGTCATGCCGTCTCTTTGCAAGGGTTAGCAGACAGAATACAAACATTCCTCTATACTGGCAAATAATTCATATCTAATTCATTTTCATAATTTTCATGGCCATAATTTTCTCATACATACTCGATTGTTAAAGCTTGTAACAGGGTTGTCCTCCAATATCTGATTTACTTGGTCATGCCAGGCATTACCTTGCATGTATGATGGTCATGCTAAGCATAACAATATTTTTCATAGATTCAGCGAGATGTAAGTATCTTTTATTTCCCTAAAATTCGAAAACGTTTCGCTAACTATTGCATTTATTCTGAATTTATTTCTTGTATTCTTTTAATTTATTCTGTTTAATCTAAAAGTTAGACAAACGGAGACTTACAAATATTTATCACTGTGGCTGGGAAGATTCAAATTTACCCAAATGACGAACGGAACATCGATGGAAAAAAGACTGACATTTGACGTACTGCAAGTGAAGAGAGCCGCAAAACGGCGAATCATGATTTATTCCTATCCAATCCCTATCTTAAAGAAGGTCTCAAGTCGAAAATCTCATAAAAAACTCACACTTTTGTATGGGTTGAATGGGCATAGTAATTAATTTTAAGCTCAGTTAAAAAATATAATTAGCTAACATAATAATTGGCATTCACGTCACAAAGTAAATATATAAATATATTTAAATTCCTTCCAAGTAGTCGTGATAACGGGAATCGATAAACAATTGAATAGATCTGTAAATCCACTTGCTGTGTTCTCGTAATTTTTTGTTCGCAGGCTGGCATCATCGATTAAAAGTAGGCTGCACCGAGAGGCTCGTGCGTCACCCTGTCAAAGTGACGATCAGGTGTTTAGTCACCACTGGATGAAGGATCAAACCTTGGGGGGGTCAACGCTCGGGGAGCGTGGAAATATCTGAGCACTCATTGATAATAATATTTATTATTTTGTAAATTGCGTTGTAGCACTGTTTTATTTTACTGTATTACATTAAACGTTAGAATGTTTTCGGGAATATCTTTTCATTATCAATAATACAATTCAACTAAAGTTGAAAACATTTTCAGACAGTAATTAAGAGTGTGCCTGTAATTAAGGGAAGTGGGGGTGGAGTTAAAATGGTTAAGAGAGAGGATGTAATGGGCAGCATCCCCACCTCTTTTAACTTCAGGCATACCCTTAATTACTGTCTGAAAATATTTTAAACTTTAGTTGTATTATATTATTAATAATTGTAAGATGTACCTGAAAACATTCTAACGTTTAATATAATGAAATATAGTGGAGTAAAACAGATTAATTTACAAAATAATCATGGAATTCCACAAAGTTTCACCAAAATCTTTGAACAGTTGTAATATTTATATTTCAATATTTTTTTTAAAACAAGCATAAAAAGAGTAAACAAAAATTTAGCATATAATTTGTTTATTTAGCGGGCCATTTGAGATTCCGTAAAAATAAGGTAGATGGCTCTTTCAAATAATGGAACGATTAAATGTATTAATATCAAAAGGTAATATATACGTTCGATAATTTGTCGCTAAAAATATCGTCGCTGTAGCCTAGTTGGATAATGCACCTTCCCCGGTTTGGAAAGAGATACAAGTTCAAATCCCGGTGGCGTAACAACAATATTTTTCGATAAAATTGATTTTATATGTATATCTTTCTAATTAATATATTTAATTACTAAATTGTCTAGAACAAAGTTTCTGCGGGACCGGTTAAAAAATATTATATTTTTCGTAATTTTGTCAGTTTGATCCAACTTCTCCCAAATAGTCGCGAATATTACTTCAAAGTCATCATGCGAGATCAACGAACTAAATGGAGTCATATAGCTCAAACACAGTATTCAATAAATAACCTGAACTTAGCTAGCCGCCTCGCAGCTGGTGTAACCCTCATCTCACGAATGTGAAATATGAACCTGTTTGGTATTATGATTTATAATACCCTCAGCAAAAAGGTGGAGATATTGTTACCCCGCGATGAATCACGGGTTCGATTCCTGTCGATTAAATTTGTATTCACATTCTGCTGGTTCTTTTTTTCAAACACACAGGAAATGTTTAAGGTAATTATAGTGGTCCGGCGTGGTATGCGGTCCAAAATATTTTTTTTTTTAAAGGACAAAGAAATATTGAAGAAAAAAGTTTTAATCTTTTGTTGTACGATATTTCTGTATCTGGTGTAATTTGTTCAAATCTAATTAACAATATTAAAAAATTATTATAATATCGCACTATTAGGAAATTAGTATGTTTATACGTTCCATACTACGATACCGTACTATAAGAGAACACACGTATAATAGAACGTCATATAATGCAATATGTAAATTCTTACATACATTCTTTATACGTTATACATTAATTATATAAACATGAATTAAATGTATTAATTATAAAAAAATACATATAAAATTAATTTTATCGAAAAATATTGTAGTAAAATAAGGTAGATGGATCTTTCAAATAATGGAACGATTAAATGTATTAATATCAAAAAGGTAACATATAGCTTCGAAAATTTGTCGCTAAAAGTATTGTCGCTGTAGCATAGTATTGGTTTGAAATAGATCCAGGTTCGAATCGCGGTAGCGCAACAACAATATTTTTCGATAAAATTGATTTTATATGTATATCTTTGTAATTAATATGTTATGAATAATTCACAATGTTCACAATAAGAATATGTTCTCCTAGTAATTATATAATTTATATACTCTACACATATAATTTCATTATATACATCCGGAGGTCGGTGTCACATAACAACATAAAACAAACTGTCGCTGACAAATAGCTGTCGCGTGGCAACATAAAACAAAAAAGATATCGATCATTTCTATAAATTCTATCACGTGAAAATGTGCCGAAAGTGTGCGCGTCAATATTGGGTTTGACAAAGCCAATTATCATACTTTCAAACGCAGTTATTAAATAAATAATAGATATCTCATAGAGACGAAGCTATTTCCATTACATATAATAAAAACTAGCTTTGCCTCTATGAGATATCTATTATTTGTTTAATAACAGTGCCTTTGTAGGTGAAAATTCAGTAATTGTGTGTTCTTGGACATATTCGAATATTGCTAATCATACTTTCATTATTTTTTAAAATAAATTATAAGGTAATCAAATTTCTAAAATAAATTATCGTCAATATTGACCAGCTATTTTTTATTTTAACGTGAAAATACAACTAAATGATACGTTTTTACTTTAAAATATCTGAACGGCTGTCTTCGCAATCTTGCAATACTGCCATAACATTAACATCTTTTTTCTAAAAAAATATTTTTAATTTCAACCGTGAAGTCTTTTCTGTAACATGACACTTCATACATTGCACGACTATTATTAGTGTCATTAACGGCCTAATTATATTATGTATGTTATAAATACTAAATCTGGAAATCAATCTAGGTATGTTAAATAAATTTTTCTTCATATTTATGAATATGGTGGCATCAGAAATATGGCATGTCCAGTAAACCAATGCTGAAAGATATTCCTGTTTAAAATTTGATCATTCTAAGAACGTGTATGGTAAGATGTATGAATGTGTGAGAGTGAGAGAAGAGTGTGGCAACCCTCATTTGGAGACGGCGCGATGGTAAGTTAGTCATATATGTTGGGTTATAAATTTTTTCCTAAATTTCTAATATCCTACCTGTATTTCCTGTTCTTTCACACGACATCATTACAGGTGTAGTTCAAGTAAAATTACACATTTTACGACATTCAAATAAAAGGTAGATTAAACAAGTATAAGATATCTCATAGAGACAAAGCTATTTTTTATTATATTTAATGGAAAATATATGAAAATATGGGGTAATTACAGGGTTTACGACCTGTCTTCGGCTGGTTTAAGTGATCACTGTATATAAATTGTGACGTCCACTGGGATGAGATGCGAGGTTCTGATGCACAGAATTCGCCATACTGTCTCCATCCACTTCAGTAATCATTTTTAAGGAAAAAGTAATAAAATAAGTTTGAGATTTACAATATTATAATTAATTAAGTTTTTTTCATATAAAGATTGATCACAATAGAAGAAAAAAAAGTTTAACCCCAGCTAGGCATTATAGCACAAAGTAATATTATATCAACGTTACTTCAACAAAAGATTTCAACAAATCATCTTCATCAAAATAGAAAAAATTCATAATGTTCGACTTTTTCAAAACTATACAACTAGGAATTAAACACAAAGAACCTTTTCTCTATAGGAGCAATCCACAATATAAATTCAATTTTTAATGGTTTGAGTCACCCCGTCGTTTCACTTGACTCCTCAAAAAACATAGGTTACTCGCTTATTTGTGTAGTTCCTGATGAAGCGTAGAAACCATTGTATCCACATGTTGCAAAATAGACTGAGCAGATGGAACCCAATCGTGTTCTCAACGTGCTTTGGCTCGTGAGTAATCCTTCACGAGAAATTATTATCGTCTTCATATTCCTGTCTTGTGAGGACCGTTAATAATAAAATACGCCTCACGGACGTCGTATTAGGAACGGATTTTTACATCCCTTCCATTCTAAATTTATAGTCACATTTTTGATATTTAATTCAATATATTTTCCATTAAATATAATGAAAAATAGCTTTGTCTCTATGAGATATCTAATATTTGTTTAATAACAGTGCCTTTGTAGGTAAAAATATAGTAATTGTGTGTTCTTGGTCAAGGTAGATTGCTTACAAAAAATACATGTTATAATTTTGATTGACATTATTTCGATTGTAATATAGGCACCGGTGTTGAAGATACTGCCAACCCACTTCCTGGATGTAACTGTGAGTGATGATGGTTATCGGCTTATTAGTCATCATTGACAAGATAAACACATCGAAATCAAGTGACGATATATTTGCATGCATTGTATCCGAGAGTGCAACCGGATAACGGTGAGCAAATTTGCTTATCGGGTCACAAGACGTTATGAAAACAAATTATTTGCTATTTTTTTTAACATTCTTGAAATAATGAGCATAATACTTTAATAATGTGATAATATGCCAAAAATTATAATTTTTGCACAGTAATTAGGATATTTGCATAACACAGACCGCAATCGGGTTATTTATCGGGATCTAAAGTCGTAAATAGCGGTCACCCGGGGACCGGTGAACCAACAGCTTTATTTTGGATTAAATGATCTACAATTGAGGTTAGGTCAGCTACGACCACTCATCATCAAATTTGAGGAGATTATACTTCATCATATATATTCACATATTAATTATAAGTAAAAATTAAAAATACAAGCATACATAAAAACAAAACTATAAAGTTGTGAATAAGTAAGAACTAATATGAAAACCAATTTTAAATGTGACTATTTGCAAAGAGGATTTGGTTATTTAGTTTGCTATCAACACTTTTTGTTATTTCTAAAATTTCAAATTTATCGAACTGGAATGTACAATTTCTAAACCCTTGTTAATATCAAAAGAATGGTTTGTCTCTAAATGGTGATTGGAAAATTCTGTATAGTTGTTGCTATTTAGGCATCTCAAGTGCTTCTCAATTATAATTAATTAATTAGAATTGTTCACCACTTTATAGTTATGTTTTTTTTCTATGCTTGTACTTTTAATTTCAGTATACATTGTTTCCTGAAGAGGATACCATAGGTGTTACGTACTTGTTTTCGGAGAAAATCTTCAGTGTACACCTCGTAATGTGAAGGTTCAAGAAATAGACTTTGCAATAATTATATATTTATTACAATACGATACAAATTTAGTACAAGGTATATCACTAGTATAGGTCAAACGATTAAGTCGATGAACACGCAGAGAAAGATGCCGCGCCCTGCCGCGCGCCGCCCTTTATAGCCTCGTACGTACGCCGGCGGTGCGGCACTCACATACACTCACACACACAACCATACAATCCCACGGACATCATAATAGGTATCGAAACATTTAGAATAATCAATAAATAGTGGTTTAAATAAAGTATTTTGTTTTATTTTTTATAGAAAGATTAGTTGCTGCCTTAAATATTTTTCTGTATATCTTTCTATTTGATTAATTTTATTTGTACATTATTACTTCATTGATCTTTGCGCATAAGCAATACAATTTCAGACGGAATTTTGAAAAACATATTGCTGAATAGTTTTGTGATATAAAGTTAATTGAATTTTTTTTCTTCTTCTTTCTTCCATCATAACGATATTGCCATATAGTGGTCTTAATCAGCTGAGACACTGCCCGTAATGCACGTCCACAAGTATCGGTTCAGGGTCTTCCTAGTCAAATGTAACGCATTTAAGCAAACCAGTAATGGTAGTTTTTTTCTTATTATTATCTTTTTAGGTCGTCACATTGACGAAAAATGGGGCAAAAAATAGGAAAAATATTTTATTTACTACCATAGGTTGCCGTGGTTGAACATTAGATCACATCCTTCTCCAGTAGTATATTTTACACTTGTCGGGTGTCCAAGATAACGTGGTAGATAGGTAAGATAAGTGTGGACCAACGTAATTTTGGTTGCTTATTTGATGTCTCTGTTTTTACACATTTTCGTAAGTTGGTTCGTAGCAATTTTAGGTAATTGGTTTCATTTTCAGAGTTTTTGCCCACAGTCATCGATGTTCGTGATCAGCGCCTGTTAAAGTACCTACCTCGCATCCTGTTATTTAGGATGTTTTTGGTGATGTATTAGCACAATATATATATACATATATTTTTTTTAAATGCTTATCTGACATAATTTGACTAATCAACGTAAATAACTAGGCAAAACAATTTTAAAGTGATTAAATTAGTAAAATCAGAAATACACCATGATTCCACAAACATACCTACTTACAGGTAGGTACAGAAATATGACAGAAATACAGCAGGAGTGTGTAATTTTGACAGTATAAAATTATTAACATTTTTACATATTTTACTAATAACGTTTATACTGTATCCTGTATTTATTATTTTATTATGTATTATTATTTTTTGCATTGTAAACATTTAAATGATTGCTCACTGGGCTATGCCCATGCTAAGAAAAACATTATACGTATTTATATATGTTAATCAACAAATATAAATTGAAAATAAATAAAAATGTAGGTTTAAAAGTATGATCGGTATTACATTTAGCAGGGACATGTTCTATGAGTCAACATAATACAATTCCATCTCAATTGGAGTCGTTAATAGGTATAGATAAATTATGTATTTTTTCATTCACGACTCTTCCCTTGAGATATATGTCTTACAAATGTGATTAAAAGTGAAACTCTGATTTTACACTACGTGTTTGAGAACTAAAGAAAAATATTGTAAAAGTCTAAAATGAGAGAAATCAATGTGTCGATCGTTTTGTTGTTGCTGTACTTCATAAAACTCAACAAAAAACTAATCAATAACAATTTTTATAAATAACACAACAAACGAGAAAAATGCCAATCTAAATTCATTAAAAAATGTATCTTAAGTGAAATGTAGAACCTCGTTTAATTTGAAATTATTCCAATAATATTTCACAGCTTGAATTAACAATTTCACACGTGATAATTAAAATCCTCGATACGTGATGTGAATGCGCAGCAAAAAATATAAATGAACATCAAAAGTAAATATAATAAGGACCCGTATAAGTATGACAAAAGTATTTATCGGCAAACACAAATGTCAGCTTTGTTTATATTGATTCCGCCTTCAAATGCAGAGGACCGTTACTTCGGATTTAATAATATATAGAAGTGATGGCATTTAAATGACACGTTGTTTATACATTGTCGACGCTATCTCGCACCGACAATGTGGGCCAAATTGTGAATAGTAATGCGGTGTCGTCCTTGAACCTGAACTGTCATCGCCCGACGCGGAAGGAAAGCGCGGGAGGTCGTGACAGCACCAACAAAGATGGCGGGTTTATTGTTCGCCATATTGGATTTAGATCGCGAGAATTTCATTTTACAATTAACAAATCTGTGTCTAACAGTGTCTCAGTAATAAGCAATACAAGTTGGATGACACATTGGTTTTGTTTTTTAATACTTTTTTTCAGAATCATCGACACGTTTATCCAAGCTCTTTTTTCACTGACGATTTGGAAAAAAAATCAAATTACCACTACATGTCAAAACTCTGCGATCCATTTCAGACGATTCAGACCCACACTGATAATAATGGGCACATGATTTACGATTCATCTTAACCCTTCCCAAACCATGCAGTAACACAAGTCTACCATCATAATTAAACCTGTAATATTTCGGTAAATGCGTGCAACATAAAATTCATATTTTAGATAATCCTAAAAAAAATATTAGCGCTTAGGAATGACTAGTGAAAAACCAATAATGAAAAGGGAATCGTACAAAAACAATTATTTTTTCCATTCAATTCGTTGTAAAATTAATACGTTGGTAAAAATACTATTTGTGATATGAAAGACAGAGATCACATACTATTTTCACATTGAAAATAACAACAAACATTCAAATATAATTGTCTCTTTCTCACTAATTAAATTAAATGAAGAGAGATAAAAAGGAAGGACACAATATATTGGACTTAATGAATGTTGTAAATTACGTTATTAATCATTTTTTTAAAATTGAAAGCTCAATATTTAGAGTAAGTTCGTGACATTAAAGCCATTTATTACGGTTATTTACGGCAACACGAGTTGACAGCATGGCTGCGTTCGAGTATTTTATATCATGGTATGGTAAAGGTTAAAAATTAATCGTTGATATTTTTAATCCTCCGTAAATCTATGAATAGCACTAAACGGGTAGAAAAATTTGAATATATGTACATAAAAATATCTGTTAACCCAAAGGCACTATAGCTATAATGAATTACTATACGAATATATAACATATGACCCAATCGATAAAACGCCTTGAATTCAGATACAATATATGTTGCTTAACATGTCGTATAATAAATCACATTTTTTCCGTAACTATTCGTCATCCGTTTTGGCGAGCGCCAAATTCCAAATTCTTAATAGTTTATTGCCTCCAGCAGCGAGTACAGTTATCGAGGATAATCTTGGCGGATACAGTATTCTAGATTAATTGCAGTATATTATTTTTTTTACGTAACTCCATTTTAATTGTGCAGTTATGATTTTTTTAGAACATAGTTCCTTGATAATTTATGCAAATTTATTAATCACAGAACAGTAGAAGAAAAAATAAAGTTACTACTGAGACTCAAACACAAGTATTGCCGTATTGTTTAAAGCTTTCTATCTGTCTTTCTAGATGATTCATCTAATTTGTTTTAATTATCACAGAACTATGTTTCAAAAAAACTGCCATTTTACAAAAAAAAAAGACATACACGTTTTTGTTATGACAGAGGTGAATATATAATAATATAACATGATAGACATAAGATACAATTATATTGCAATTAAGTATATACGGATTGGAAATGAAGATCCAGGGTTCGAATCCCGGTGACGCTAAAACAATATTTTTCGACAAAATTGATTTTATATGTATATATTTATAATTAATACATTAATTTAGTATTTAAAATATCACAGACCTATGTTCTGAATAATTATAACTTCACAATAAGAATGTGTTTTCCTTAATAAGTATATACTCGTAGTTTATTGTGTGAGATGGAGTAGACTCCACCTCTGATATATACAGCATTGTCCTGGATACTTTGCTAGACTAAAGTCTGTGTTAACAGTAGTCAGTTTTTTTCGTTCTTGTTGTGATGTTTCTAAATTCAAGAAGGATAAAGATTCGACAGGAATAAAAAAAAATAGATTTTTTTTTTTCGTTAGAGTTGTAGAACTAGTCAATTATTAGCGTGAGTATTGTATTATGATTATTTTAGAATGTTGGATAGCGATGCTTCTGATTGATCTCTACCCAATTGGATCCATATTTGTGTAATCCTATTGGAAGTGAACGATTTCCAGTTGGTGTTGAGTGTGTTGTACAGTTTCGGAGCTAAGAACTTGTAGAATCTTTGATAAAATGTCGTTGTTGCTTTCGGAAGTGGCGTGTAGATGTTCGTTGTTTGTCTTGTGTTATGTTCATGATTTATCGGTTTGGGTGAGTTGTTAGCATGGAAATATTGAACGAGTTTCAACATGTAGATTTGTCTTATGTCTAGAGCATTGTATTCTTTAAATATAAGATCTGATGGATATCTGGACATTAACATTGAAAAATGAACTGGAAATCCTAGCACCACCTAGAAAGTTCTACTAAAAGATTTTTGAGAAACATTCTAATTAAAAAGATGGCCGCTTCCAATTGGAAAAGTAAATGTCTAACTAATAAGGTAACATATCATGTAGAAGGAGTCTGACAACATCGCATAGTGCCACTTTACCTTAATTGGTTAGCTATCTACTGGTGACTACATTTTTTCTATAGATAATTTTTTTTCTGACCATCTTTCTAAGTGTAAATCTAATTTATTTTACAATATTTTGACTCTGTCCAAATATTTGTAGGAACCAATTACTGGGATTTATCCCCTGTGGGATTATAATCAAGATATAGATATCTCACATAGACGAAGCCATTATTTATTTTTATATGGGAAGGTAAATTTACCCATACTTGATTATCACATCTTATCAAATTTTTTGGAAGTTTTATATATTTTACCAACTATAAATAAAAAATGTAATTATTCAGAACATTGGTCTGTGATATTTTAAATACTAATTAAATGTATTAATTAGAAAGATATACATATAAAATCAATTTTATCGAACAATATTGTTGTTGCTACTGGGATTCGAACCTGGATCCCTTTCCAATCCGGGAAAGGTGCATTACAACTTTACAATAAGAATATGTTCTTCTTAATAATATATAAGTTGTATTAATGTGACCTAAATTTAATAAAAAATGAATTGTTAATTCTGACGTCAACTATCGGTTTACTCAAAGATATTTGAGATTCCGTAAAAACAAAGTAGATGGCTTTCAAATAGTGGAACGATATATGTATTAATTTGAAAAGTATATCGCATGGGTTCGAAAATTTGTCGTAAAAAGTATTATCTTATGTAGCATAGTTGGTTAATACACCTTCCTCGGATTGGAAAGAGATCCACATTCGAATCCCGGTAGCAACAACAAAACGTGGCTCTCATCAACCTTAAAAACAGGTCTGGTACCCACCCCTAATAGATGATCGTACAACACACAGGGAGCTGGTCCCAGTGACTCGTTCACTAAAAAAAGATTTACGTTGTATCCGTAACTATACTTCAAGCATAAGTAAACATCGATCTACTGTAAGTCGTTTATAGTTCATCCTGCTCTGGCCACACCCTCCGCATACTCCGCGTTATAATTCAAACATGAGAGTGAATGGGTGAAATATAATAGGGCATTTATTTACTCACCTCTTCATTTCTACAAAGTGATTAATTAAAAAAATATGTATAATTTAAACTCAACCGTCTCTATTAATTATTTCACCAATTAAACTTTACAAGTCTTCGAGCCAAGATATTTATGCAAAATACGGTGACAAGTGTCACATGCCTCTGCACGTCTTCTTGATGACACATTCAACACTTTGAAGATCAATATTTCTTCTCTTCACATCGGTAACACTGCCGGAAGGCTCTTAAATTTTATTAAATCAATACAAGCTCACTGAGAAGATGCTTCGTATTGACTCAAGTACTTCAAACTTAACGAACTGTATTCGTGAAATTTTTCACAATTTCAATGCGTTGCTCAATTGTGTGTCGGCTCATTTTCGTTTTTACCTGTCGATGTCACATGTGACATTTCTAACCCTGAGAAAAAAATATAGCGATATTTAAAATAACTGTTGGGTTTGATAAAACCTATTCATTGAATCATTCATTAGTATTATTTATTTTTTTCTCTTCTCTCTTTTTTATATTTTATATATATACATTTTTATTATTATTATTTTTTGTCTAAATATTTTCACATTATATGCTATGTATATATTTAATCTTACTGTGTTTTGCCTTCGATAAGTTTTGGTTTTATAAAATATTATATATACAAAAACCCAAAAACAGGTTTGCCTAGTTGGGCAATGTATTTAAATGTACGTAAAGATGTAAATATGAGATATTTCTGTTAGAATCAAAATAAAGTTCAAATAAATAAATAAAATTCAACGAATTTTGTACGAAATCTTAAACACCCACCTTGAAATATCTAGTTCGCAAGTTCTTTCAAGTTCATCCACAATTCCGGAATCAGGCTACAAATTGCCGTGGGATATTGATGGTGGGATAAAAAAATGAATATTCATCACAGGCGAACGGTAAATCAAATATTATAATGAGTGGCTTCTGTTTGCTTGCTTATTGAGATTTTAGATGTGTCAACATTTGAAGACTAGAATATACATCGCATTGATGGAGTGTAATATTATTATATTTGACGTCTGGAGAACATTAATATCTGGAGAAATAAAAGCTCAACTTAAACTGGGATGTTGGTATGAACAATAACTTAGGAATGTAGGAGTATGTAACATGATGCTATAATATATCAGTACTGCATCGAATCATAGTCATTTCTTCAGAGCATCATATGAAGGCTACCTTTTGAAATTTGGTGCTACAAATGCACGATCTATGGAATCTTCTTCTTCTTCTCGTGCCTAATTCGTTCAATGAACTATTAGCACTTTAAATAAATATCAGATATCTCATAGAGACGAAGCCATATTTATGAAAAATATATAAAAGTATAGCTTCGTCTCTATGAGATATTTGATATTTTTTTAATAACAGTGCCTTTATAGGTAAAAATTCAGTAATCATGTGTTCTTGAACATATTCAAATATTGCTATTAACACTTTGTTTACTGCAGCTCGGAAAAGCTCTACGGTAAACTGACCAAATCATTGTCTCAGATTCTTCAGCCACGATGTTCTCCTTCTTCGGTGCCGGGCGTGTTTATATCTATTAGGAGCTCTGTTTTACGCACAGGTATATACAAGGTGCGTTCAGGATCATCGGCAGGGATTACGACAGTGGAAACGATAGACCTCCACGTATTATTTACAACACAATGCAATCCCTTTCATCATTAGAAATAAGAAAAACTGTACCTGTCAAAACTGTAGTCGTGATAAAAATAATACTGAGTTGTATGTATAATACAGTTTGGTTTATTTTAATAAAAAGCTAATTCTAAAGAGATATCAATTAATTAGTATAAGATGCAAAATATTAATAATTAGTGTTTTACATTTATTTAAGTGTTAACTATGGTATTACGTTTATTTCGTGATATTTAATTCGGAAAACATAACCGCGTTACTTAGTTTCATCTAAATTTGCATTTATATTTGGTTAATGTAAATACCGGAGTGGACGCTATGGCGAACGCCCAGTTAAAATATTTTTACATACCGTTAATCACAACATTAATTGATGGTATCTGAAGATAAGATTGTAATTAAAAGGCGCTAACGTGAGTTTACAATATAACATCTCAGATTTATTCAAAGATCGACTATATTAGATAAATTTGGTTCTGCGAAACGAGCCGTTTAAATATTTGAATTATTGTATAATATATATTTTTAAATACTAATTTAATGTATTAATTGTAAATATATACATATAAAATCAATTTTGTCGAAAAATATTGTTTTTGCGCTACCGGGATTCGAACCTGGATCTGTATTTCCAATCCGGGGAAGTACACTACCGATTGTGTTATAGCGCCAGTATTTTTCATGACAAATTTTCAAAACTATATGTCACACTTTTTCAAATTAATACATCTGTCGTTCCATTATTTGAAAGCCATCTACATTGTAAGAATAAGAATGTATTCTTCTTAATAATATATATTTTTCTTTAATGATCTCTTGGGACTCGGAAACCTATGATCGCTGTCGCTATAGAGTTTCATCCACCCCCTGACATCGCTGTTGTGATAGTCGCCAACCTATTGCAGATTTTTTGTGTCCCTTGTCCACGAAAAATCTCTCAATGAGACATAGGGCATTAATATTTAATCTCTGAGATTCTATAAAGGTACTATTGGATACGTTATTTTAATACACGAACAAAACAGCGATTTGTGTTATATATTTTGCGTGCGGATTAGAATAACGCGTCCAGTACACACGTACCTTAGCGACTCTCAGAGATCAAAGTCTCATTGAAAGATCATCGTGCACACGCATCATTAGTTCTCCAGGTTTATGCATATTTCTCATATTCCTCGTAATTAAAGTTCTTATATCTTTGCGTAGATTGTTCGCCAGTATCTAGCCGGCTAGTTCTCTATTGTAACCTTTTCCGTGGAGTAACTATTAACCCTTCGCACAACCCTTAAACTTATCAATCCAAAAATATTTTTTATTTTATAGGTTATATTTACACAAGGGGTTGGGAATTAGGTTGAATAAATTTGGTATATGCACAAAATAAGAGGAGCTTAGGGACCAACCAGATACCAGGAAGAACACGACCTACCTGAGGTGCTACCAGTTTTGCTCTTTTATCTGGATTTCTTCTTTTCACTGTTTGCAAGACAATCTTACCTGCGCCACACACAGACAGACAGTCGTGTTCTGTGGTATAGTAGGGGGGAGGGGAAGACTATACGTATTATGACAGGGATCATGGTGTCTAGATAGTGGTACATCCAGACAAGCACACGTCGACCGGCAATCCTTGGATTTATCATAAAGATCGAACAGATTGTATCAAGACTTCCAGAGTTTTACACTGTTAAATTTGCGCGACATTATGACAGTTTTTCATGTTTTTAAAGTTTTTTCGTTTTGATAAAAAAAAGTTGATTTAAAACGATTAATTATATTCTTTTTGTTCGCATGCCTCAGGGATTCATATTTATATTACATACATAACATAGATTCCATGTCAGCCGTGATCAATAGCAAAACTCAACTATAAATTGTATGATACAACCTATAAACTGGACGACGGGAGCCTATTTAATATCCCTTAAAAATGGGATATAAAGAAGTTGCCAATCCATAAACACCAGAGTCGTTAATGCTAAATAAATCAGACGACGTGATAAATTATTTCCAGTTACTGCTTCTATGAGTTTACTTCACATAAATCAGCACCGAACTAAAGGGGTTTCATGAGTTTGTTGAATATCAGGCCGCTGAGTCCTGACCGACACGAGACCTGTGAAGAAAGTAAACCTCTACTGTCAGTGTCTCACTAGCACGGCCATAGGCTGCAATTCTCAAACCTGATTCTAGCTTGGCAGACATAACCTGCATTGAACCAATTACATTACTGGTTGGTTTAACGCTAAATCAAAAATATACTTCTATTTTATATTTTAAAAATACTTAAATAATAAATGTACAAAGTGTGTCTATCACGTGACGGTGTACCTGCGTTTGAAAAAATCTTGAATGAAATTTCGCAATTTTCACATGTGTATATGTGACGTTTTACTGTAACACATGTTTTATGCTTTTCTCTGTGAGATTGAGCGGTTTTTTTGTTTATAAAACTTCTGATAGAATTCAAATTCTTCATTTTTGGCATTAATGACCGAAAACCCCTTCCGCCACTTGCTCCTCTAATCGAATCTTTTTCTTCTCCGTCAGCAACCTCATGGCGCTCGAAAGTTCTTGTCCGTAGTCACAGTAATGCGTCCCTTGATATCGGCTTTGTTTTTCAGTCTGCTTCGTTTTGCAGGTCTATCTTAACATTATCCGCTCATCTACGCCTTGGTCTTCCACTCGATCTCAATCCGCGTTACGAGACACTGAAGACACTGAGAACTGCACCTTTCGAAACAATACTAGTGATAAAACAACATAACGCGTGTGCAGTACAAAGTTTAGTTTATTGAAAATCTGTGACAACCTTCAAATGGCATTAACCAATCATCACTATAATAGAATAACACAATCAATCGCAGTTCCTCCCCTATACCCCCATTTTCACTCCATATTTTCACTTTCTACCAACATTATATCATCTTCATTTCCCTTTCCTTTTAGTTTCGTATACTTTCACAAAACGTATTAGTACGTACCTACAACCAATTTAGATTTCTCTGATTCTAATAAAAGGTTCTCGTATGGTTCCAACACATATCAAATACCAAATAGTATCCTACTATCGACCCTGTCTATTTTATACCAATGCCACAATTTATAATGCATCCAAACCGGTTCAAATGTAGCGCGGGCGCAGACAGTTCAATGTTTCCCGCGATTTATTCGCGAAGCTCCCTTTCGTAGAGACATTCATTTCTTTTACATTGATTTTCTATGGCCGATGATTACCGTAAATGGATAACTGAGGAATAAACCGGACCGCCGGATGCGAATTGCCTCCAGGCGCGCGAGTCTTGTCACGGGAAGCGTCCCGAGGGAATGGAAAAAAATATATTACAACTTGTTGCGTCTCTCCGCATTTATAAAGAGGTCACATGCGATTATTAGCACTCGCGGAAAATACATACTTTTGTTATTATAACATAACATGTGATATCATTTATAAATGAGTGTTTAGGACAGGCACGAAAGACATTTTATTAAGGCTCGTTTCCATGAAAGGCGACGCTCAGAGATTTAGTTGCGATATATCTCAATACCGTGTACACGTAGAAAGAGACATAAACCCAAACCAGTGTATATGACGTTCGATCTGAAAGTGAGACTAGACAGGTTCGCTCACACAAACGTCGCCTGAAATCACAATGTTCCTTACAACCATCTGAGAATATGTTTAATGACATATTTAACATTAACGTTTATATAGAGCATTATATTACAAAACGAATATTGAAATTCGCATTTTCTTCGACATGGAACTGAGATATTATAATATAATATTAGGTTAGGTATTATTCTTCTTCTTTCCTCTCTCATATTGGTGTTTCCATATAGTAGCCTCAATCAGATGAGACTCGGCTCGTAATGCACCTCCACAAGTCCCGTCTCGGGTCGCCCTCACAAGTGACTCCAGGGTCTCCAACCATCTGTCCACCGCTGTGACACTCTTCCAGGTTTTTTTCGGCCTAATGTTGTGCCCAGGATAATCTCTTTTTCTCACTTTGATGCATCATGTGGCCGAAGAATTGGAAGAATCTTTTATTCACTGCTGCAGATAGGGCTTACTGTGGTTATATTTGTCGGGTTACAGGATTGAGGCATGCTGTCCATGAATTATATATCAGTTTTTGACCATTTCTCGGTGCAGCTAGTCTCGAGTCAAAGTGAATTCCGCAGAAAGCTACACGATTTAGGGCTTGCCCCGGACCCATGGTGTACCTGCAGCCGAGTGAGGAGTACATTTTCTGGTATTGCGTGATGCATGCCAGGATCTGTCAGAGGGTTTGGAGGAAGTAGATCGAGGTTCCGTCAAGAACACCGATCTGCTCAAGCGTGGCTGAAATCTGGAGTTGTTTAAGGCCTTTGTTCAAGTGTGGGTCCCCAGATGGGAGATCCTCCGGAGATCTGCTGAGTAGCTTCATCGTTATTATTTTGTTTTTTTTTTACAACCTTCTACCTAAATATGATCTGCGATCTACTGTTCTTGTGGGTTAAATCTGCCGGCAGTGGTGCGTGGAGGGCGAGTCTCTTATATGTTTTTCTTTTGTGCCATCTTGTTTCCCGAAAGGGACTGCCTCTTCACTTCGCCTCAGCTCCCCGACCTTGTTAATTGTATTATTTTAGATTATCTTTACGTTATATATTGTAAATATTACTTATTTATTTACTAATAAAGTGAGTCAACCGGGAACAATGTGAGTAAATTTTGTTTTGGAAGCTGTGCGGTATCGCTATATCATCACAAAAAATGCCAACCAGGCGGCGAATGAGTAGGATCGAGATAGGAGCCTTGAGCTTATTGCATCGATGGGTCCGTCCTTATTGTCCACGAGATATGCAATATCCTTTTCCAACAATACATTTCGACGGTATCCATTTTATACATGTCGCCATTGATTTTCGCTAAATACATGAATATTGAAAAGACAAGAGTGTGAATATAATCATACATAGTTACTTGCTTGATATTACCGTCTTTCCATATTATAGTAAGTTGGTTTATAGAAACTTTAGCTTTACCATGGTTTATAGCTCGTTGTACGCGTCTCCGAATTTCCTACCGCGGTTCGTAATCAGGACACCTAAATAAATTCCCTTTTGAACTACCTTACGGCCTACTATTTGGGATGTTTGTTGTGACGCATTCGTACGATCCACAATGAGTATTTCATATATGTACATCCCTGTTTCCTATTCTCTACTCGTGTTTCTTTCGACAAACGAGATAAATCATCTGAAACTAGACGGCATGTGTCTCACGGCGTGTTTTGTGCAGATTCCATCGGGAAAACTGGTTTATTGCACGGCGGATAGCAGATACCATTGCATAACCGCGGTATTCCACAAATTCCTTTATTTCTAGAATGTTCTGTGGTTTCCATTTCATTGGAGCGATGCTGTTCATAAATCCTGCTACAGGAAATGAGTCTATGTGGCATGCAAATTAAATGAAAACTGAAACCTTATTTGAAAATTAATAATTCTTCCGCACAAATAAAATATTGCGCAGCCTAAAGTGAAATTTGAGAATGAAATACATTGCTTATTCATTTTTTTCAGAATGTTGTAATCATTTATAACATTTTATATTATTTAATTTAATGGTTGTTCAACGTTTTACAAAAGATAAGTGAGAAATATTGAAAAAAAAAATGCAAATTTTGATGTCGCGTAACTTCTTAAATGTAAACATTTTACCAAAATGTGAATAATAATTTTTGTTGAAAATTGAATGAAGAAGACTCCCCCGAAGTTTTCACTACTAGCTATGAAACACCTGTATATATATTTCTTTTAACATTTAATTCTGCTATGTTTGTTGAGAATGACTATATAAAAGAGTGTATAATTTATGTGTCTGTTAGCCTATGTACATATTTTTTGACTTTAGATATAAATTCATAGTAGTCTATAATTTTTCTAATTGTGATGGGGAGATTGTTAAAGAATTTGATGTCTTGATAAATAAAGTGATGATTATGTATATATTATGTGAAATGAAATCATGGAAACTCAATGCTTTGGAAGATGGTATTGTATTTCGCATAGACTCTCTTGGTTTCAAGAAGTAAGAATAGTACCGTAATTAGAATAGAAACACGTACTTACGGCTTACACTGAATTTGTTGAAGTTAAGTTACAGAGGTGATTTTTAAATCTACTTCATTACGCGGTGGACACAGAGTTATGAACCAATGAGTTTGGTACCGAAAAAGGAGTGATTCTGCTAAAGGAAAAATAGATCTTCGAAACAAAAAAATAATAATAATACAGTATTTTGGCGCAGCAGTTGGCTATTTCATCTGCGGAAATATACAACAGAAAACAAATGATAACTCGTTCTATACTATTGTTTACACGAGTCTCCAAAAGAGTTTCGAGATAGTGTCATCTTTGTACACACACCATTGATGTACAGTCAACTTAAATGCGAGAATAATAAATACACGAAATTGTTTAACAAATCTCTTTTCGCAAAACTTCCGCGTTTTATGTGCCTGTGCAAATGTTCTGTAGATTGCAAATACGAATAATATTAGGCCTAGGCCATTTTTATGTAGTAAAATATAAAATATTTTTTTGACAGTTTAGATATCTGCGTATATTGTATTGATATTGATGAATCTTTTATTCTTCACAAAGACACCTTTCAAGACGATTACGTTTTTATTTTTTGTCGCATAAATAGTACATATGAAAAATAAAGGTAATTAGTCTGTTCTAAAGCTATTACCTATAGAGTTTTTAAAAGTTGTAAATGTTAAGAGGTAAGTTAGTATAATTTTAAATGAGTTATAAAAAGTTATGTGAAAAAAAATATAATCAGAAGTTATAAAAAGATATTGAAAAAAAAGTTATAAAAATATTATTGTCAGTAATATACAACAGTCGGTGACAAGAATGTGTGGGTAGTTGCACAAATGACAAATTAGTCTCATTTTGCTTTCTACCCACATCAAGCAACCTTTTTGCTATTTTTGTTTTGAAGTCACTAATCACTTTAGACCCTTTAAGATCTAGAAAAAGTTATGTGAAAAAAGTATAATCAGATGTTATGAAAATATATTGAAAAAAAGTTATAAAAATATTATTGTCAGTAATATACAACAGTCGGTGACAAGAATGTGTGGGTAGTTAGGTTAGCACAAATGACAAATTAGTCTCATTTTGCTTTCTACCCACATCAAGCAACCTTTTTGCTTTTTTTGTTTTGAAGTCACTAATCACTTTAGACCCTTTAAGATCTAGAAAAAGTTATGTGAAAAAAGTATAATCAGATGTTATGAAAAGATATTGAAAAAAAGTTATAAAAATATTATTGTTAGTAATATACAACAGTCGGTGACAAGAATGTGTGGGTAGTTAGGTTAGCACAAATGACAAATTAGTCTCATTTTGCTTTCTACCCACATCAAGCAACCTTTTTGCTATTTTTGTTTTGAAGTCACTAATCACTTTAGACCCTTTAAGATCTAGAAAAAGTTATGTGAAAAAAGTATAATCAGATGTTATGAAAATATATTGAAAAAAAGTTATAAAAATATTATTGTCAGTAATATACAACAGTCGGTGACAAGAATGTGTGGGTAGTTAGGTTAGCACAAATGACAAATTAGTCTCATTTTGCTTTCTACCCACATCAAGCAACCTTTTTGCTATTTTTGTTTTGAAGTCACTAATCACTTTAGACCCTTTAAGATCTAGAAAAAGTTATGTGAAAAAAGTATAATCAGATGTTATGAAAAGATATTGAAAAAAAGTTATAAAAATACTATTGTCAGTAATATACAATAGTCGGTGACAAGAATGTATGGGTAGTTAGGCTAGCACAAATGAAAAATTGGTTTCATTTTGCTTTTTACCCACATCAAGCACGAATACATCGGGTCCTCGGGTTTGTTCGTAATTATACATAAATTTAAATAACTAAAAATCGAAATGACTCGCGTACCATGTTTTCGAAATTGCCGATTCAATTACACTTCCGATGATGCACAGCTTTTGAGGTAAATGTCCTTTTTAATGAGGGTGCTTGACCGCGTAGCATTTTATTTCCTGTTATTTATTTTTTGCACGTTATTTATCGCAAAACATTTTTTCTGTCTGAATCTGTGATGCCGACTGTATATCCGAGTTTTTGTGCTTGTTTCGGAAACTGAATTAAATCAGCTGATAGATTTTTTAAATTTAAACATATTATTACGATAGGTATTCTGCACACATTCTTGGCGGAAACATGAATCCGATAGTTTTAAACATTTATGCAACAATAAAAGTATTTACTCTTCAAAAATTAAATCTTTATCTAAACAAGATTTTTTTTTTACATTAGTGCATATTATATTTTCAGTGTTTAAATTTTGGTTCCAATCGAGTCATATATTTAAAAAAAAATCGTGGAACTATTTGATTACGTAAGTGGTACCTAAATGATCACGTGGGTGACATCAAAATTTAAATATTAAAATAAGAAATTTGCGTTAGTTCATGTTCATATATTTGATAGTCTGTGATGAAAACCTAATAATAATAAATAAAATGTAATTAAATATTACAGTATTATTTGTGGGGAATAAAATATTTTTATTTGTTAATATTTTAGCTTCCGGTTTCAGCTTCTAGAAATCCCTATGAGGCAGTCGCTCTATGCAGACTGTAATACACCAGATAGACCCTGATAACACTGGCAGTTAGATGGTCTCTTCTGTCAGACATTAATGATTTGCAGCTTCCTTTCTGAGGCAAAAGTCCGCTCCCATAAGGAACAATCTTACCCTGCATTGGCAAGGAGATAAATTACTTCAACTCTTTCCGTACCGTGACCAGGATTTAAATTCACCATAAAATATTTACATTAATTTATAATCCTTATGTATTAAGTATGAAGATCCACGCTCAAATAGTTCTCACATTAATATGTTTGTGGGATAAGAGCCTGTGGATTGTATCGATTAAAATTATGTTTTAGTTGACGTAACCCGAATTGGATTCAGAATGGAATAATGGTAAATGGATCTGGCCTACCTTGACCAAAGTCAAGTTGGGCGACAATTTTCACAACCACTTGACTCGCACTTTTGTAGTGAAGAACGGAGATCTCACTGGACTTCCGGATGGTGTAGAACACCGTTTCTTTGTGGTCCGGATTTTTACACACGGCGACAAAAAAAGTCTCTTGACAGCTCCGCGTCGAAATGTAATCTGTTCCACGTCGACCTAAATCCCTATGTAATTAGTTGGCCAGAGCGGGAATGATGAGGTTTATTGGAAAAAATGGAGTGCACAGGGAGTCTTGACTTAACTAGGACCATTTAAATAAGCTGCACACAAAATCTGCTCCAGTCCCTAGCGTATTCTGAATACACGCCTTAGCTTGAATAGACGTGTTATCTAATGATAATAATGTGTATGTATGATAACATTATCCTACAATAAATTCAAATTGAGTCATTCACTTTTTATAACCGACCATATTTGTCATTGTGGAAACCACCTAGGGCTGTAAGGGTGTTGATTTAAGAAGTTTTATTAAGCTGAGAACTGGTGACCACAGGATGCCAGAATGACAAATACAGTACACTGATAAATATGCACAACACCGTATTTGAAAGATAGAAAAGCCAACGTAATCACATGAAATCACTCTTTAAAATTTATATAAAAATATTATATTTTACGGCAATGATCTAGAGAATATTTTTCTTCTATTTTAGCGGCCGCATAGAAGTCGGAAGTCCATGACCACATCACAATAAAACGCCATTCATCCCGTGATACCGCTGTTGAAGTCCAGTCTGCTGGACACTCGCCCATCTCTTGCAGGTCTGTCTTGATATAATCCGCCCACTTTGCCTCGGTCTTTTCCTCGGTATTGATCTTGTCGTATTGTATTCGAAGGCATTATGCATGTTACGGGACTCGTCCACTCTGTAAAGAATATATCACAATACAAAATGAATTATTAATTAAAAAACTGAAACGTGTACACAGAATTAAGGTCGCATATTTTTTTTTACTATTTTCAAACGTATCCTAAATTCTGCGTGCTTATAAAGGATTGGCTTTTCAAAATTGTAAGAAGTCAGCTGGAAGAATTCCTTTAAATGATCAAAGCTACTCATTTTATGTAAAAAAACTTATCTTTACATCCCTGCTTGTTTCTTTTCTTTTACTTCTTACACGTCTTTAGTCTGTATCAAATTTTTAACTTTGTTCATTTTACTTATTTTCTAATTTAATTTAATTTGTTACCTTACGTCTGACTTATAATTTAGTTAATGAAACCTAATGACTACCTACTTCAGAACAGGTACTTTATATGTACCTAGCTAGGTAGGAAGCGGCAAACAGGCTTGCATGTAAATGAAATGTAGTATTAATGCTTTCGGGTGTATTGGTTACTTTAAGGATTTATATATTTTATTAAGGAAAACACATTTTTATTGTGAAGTTGTAATTATTCAGAACATAGCTCTGTAATATTTTTAATGCAAATTAAATGTTTTAATTAAAAAATATACATATAAAATCAATTTTTCGATTCGAACCTGGATCTCTTCCAATCCAGGGAACGTGCATTAACCGATTATGCTATACCAACAGAGTGCTTTGACGACAAATTTTCGAACCCATATGTTACATTTTTCAAATTAGTACATGTATCGTTTCATTATCTGAAAGCTATCTACTTTATTTTTACGGAATCTCAAATACCTTTGAGTAATCCGATAGGAGACGCCAGAATTAATGATTCATTATTATTAAATTTTGGATACATTGATAACTTATTATTAAGGATTGAAAGAGATAAAGGTTCGAATTTCAGTAGCAACAACAATATTTTTCGATAAAATTGATTTTATGTGTATATCTTTCTAATTTATACATTTAATTTGCATTAAATATGTTTATATTGACGCAAGATTGAAAATAATGTTTTAAAAATAAACGCCGATTTATCGGCACTAAAAAGGAATAAAAAAGCTAAACGTGTGAGTTATGAAAATAGGACTAAGTTAGTGGTCTACTTGTACCCCCGACAATTCGAACTAGACTTGACCATACCAAACAAGTAAAAAAAAATGTGCTCGAATAATGTGGGGCAATATTTTGAACTATGTTAAACTACAATATCAGCTGTGAGGCATCATTAGATATAGTGCATTCAGCTTCAAGGAGATTACACTAAAAGATAAAAATATTTTTAATAATACTATAGAGTTTTTTTGGAGTCAGCGAATTTTATGCCCCTCCCTCGTACCTGCATATAATTCAGATTGTAATTTTTACGATTTCCAATAGAATATCATAATACTTAAGTAGGTAATATAAAGGATGTTTTTTTTAGAGGTTTATTTTTTGAATAGGCAACACTTTTCCAGCGACAGCCAATTTGACAGCTAATAGTTGATTTGTGTTCAGTTTGGTTTGCCATTTTACCACGAATAGAATTACGCTAGAACAACGCTTTTAAATTGTGCAACTTTATTACGAAAATTGTGATAAAGTTCACGAAACTTACCATACGCTACGTCCATTTTAAGGTCGACATAATCGTCTATTTGAGCTAGCAATTCAAATAAAAATGGCTCGTTTTCGCATTACGCATACTCTAATTGTTAATACACATCTGCAGAGACGTCGTATAGTGCGCACCAAAGAAGCTCTTGCTGCGTAGTATTGAGGATGACCCGAATGAGTCGATTCGCTATCGTGTAGTGCAATAGATCCACGATTACTGAATTTTTGGTTCCCCAATTGAATGGCATTAATGTGGAAGAGCTGTGGTTTCGACAAGACGGCGCAGCTGCCACACAGCGCGCGCCACAATCTATTGAAGGAAACATTCGATGAGCGCATAATTTCGCGAAATGGCTTCCAAGATCGTGCGATTTAACACCTTTCAATTATTTCACCGATAAACTAGAGACGATAGACAACTTGGAAGCCAACATTTGCCGCGTTATCGCCGATATACGTCCTCAGTTGCTTCAAAAAGTGGTCGAAAATTGGACTTCTAGATTCCGCTTTATTCGAGTCAGCTGCGGCGTCCATGTACGTGAAATCACATTTAAACACTAATGGAATTAAATTATCTTTCTTATAAATCTAATACCATGGCCATTACCACGATTTTGATGTGTTTTATTTTATTTTAAAGTTATATACTTTTAAAACAAAACATCCTTTACTTGTAGTTCTTTTGAGACCCGAATAATTATAACAACTCTGATATCTTTTATTTTTCTTTTACAACCTCGAACCGACAAGTTTATAGCTAAAATAGGCTGAACCATTATTACATGGCCGTTAATTATCTGATAACATAATACACCCACTCGCAGATTAATATTAACAGTTCAATAATCTGGAAGATATTTTTTGCCACTCCATTTAGTGTGCATATAAAATATATGAATTCAACACATCCATTAGTGTAATAGAATTGTATGAGACACGGCAGACACTTGGTTACTACAGAATATTAATTAGTAATGGTAATCTTTTAAGATAAAAAATAGAATCGGACACAAATCAGGAGGTATTCAATAGTGGTCTAATTAAATTTTTTTTTATACTGATAAATGCTAGATGAACTCTCTTGAGAGCGCATGACATTATGTGGTTTTCAATCCAGCCAAGTTCAACGTCAATTTGTTTAAAAACTTTCTTAACCTTTTATCTGCCAACCGCATTTGAAATGGAATATGCCATCTAGGGTAAATGTAGGCTTTAAGGGTCTTGATGGTAAAATCGTTATGTAAACCGTTATTTTAACTGTTATTGTGATTGATTATGTTCGATTATAATGATGATTGATTGATTAACGTAATTCTTGGAACAATGACTGGTACATTAGATAGTAAACCTCCAACAGTTAAATCTTAGTTACCAATCATCGACACAATCACAGTCACGTAACGGTTTACCATTACTAGTATTGTCTTAAAAGCGTCTATCGAAAGCTAGGAACTGTCGTCCATAGATAGCAATATAATTTTAAAAATATGATCGAAAATAGCGTCTGCAAGGTCAAAAAGTGCGTGTTATCACGCTAATGGCATTTGCATAAAGTTTAATCCCATGACTAATTTTCAATAGTGGACAAATCTAGACAGATTTACTTTCAAACAGCGCCAAATCTATTTCAACTAATCAAGTTATCACTAAGACAGACGTCACATTGCTGAATCCCATACATTGTGAAAGTGATCGGATAGACCACATATTTGTTTCTTGCTTCCGAAATATATTTATATATATAAATCCGAATATTGCATTTATCTTAAAATCGTCTATTTAGTCTCAATATAAAAGTGGATTTGACCAAATTTGAAAATTACCTCCTGATATATCTATTATATCATCCCTGCATAATATACCTATGATTAATATTTGACTTCCTGGCCTATTTTCAATTTTGTAAAAACAACTATAGTAAACTAAACAACTACAATATAGATACTTTCGTACAACATTATACAATCTTCACGATATCAAGCATCGTGTAGGACTTGACCTACGATTCTACACGTTACATCTAGTGTAACAACAAATTTAACTTATAATGTAACGCATACGCGGGACGTACTTTAACTGTACACCAGCCATTACATATATTCTACGTTAAAAGCAACCCTGAATATATTGTAGGCATGTGTTGATGGCTCGTGTCCAGACATGATGAGAGATATCGCAGATATTAGTTGAGATGAATCTCAGTACCATACGCCTGTAATAAGTTTTTGATCTAGAGATAAATGTAGAAAAAGACAAAAACTCAATTCATGTGCACAAGCGTTAATTAAAACGATACATACCCTCAACTATTTATTCCGAAAGTTGGACAAACACAAGGCATTAAATTACAAATATTTATTCCGTTTTAACCGCTGCGTGGGAAATTTAAATTTACTCAACTGACGAACGGAACATAAATGGTCAATGGACCAACATTTAATGCTTGATATATTATACACTGTAATGACTTTCCTAGTGTCACCAGATTTCTTATGGGCTCTATCCTCTGCTTACTAACTAATTACTTTGGGTCCTGTTCTTTGGAATATAAACTCAGTGTGTCCTTGTAACAACAATACAGTAATTATAAATTATACACTTCAGAGATAGACTAGTTATTTAGGAGAAGATGTGATGGAAGAGACCCGTTCCCCCAGAGACGGCCTCTTATAATGCTTGTCCCCCCATCATTCATCTACTCACTCTCCTGACACACACACACACATACACATGTACAAAATGACAGTTCTAACAATACACCGAGCATGAAGTGAGGCACTAGACGGCGATTCTCTGAGACAAAAGTCGAGAGTTGTTTCTCAAAACTATCTCATGAGAGCATAATTCATGTCTCGGAGATAGTCTCGAGTATAAAATTTCATCGTGGACATAAAACTTCAACAGTTGATGATACATGCTCTCCTGTCATGTAAAAATATTTCACATCTCAAAACATTCCTTTTTTTCCTTAATATAAAAATGCAATGAATCAATGAATATTTTAAGGGCAAGAATTCTCGGGTCTTGTATTTAATTAAAACCTTTGCTGGGACAGTAAATCATTTTATGGTCCAAGGTATTTTAATTACTGCCTTAAATATCCTCCCATTTTTAATACATTATTATTTACTCATCTTTTTGCTGAAACCCTACCCCGTTTAGGCATTTCTTAATGCGTTAGTCATCAATTTTTCACTTGTTGAAAACATCCGACAGATATTTTATTGAATCGCGTGAGGACAAAAAGAAATCTCATGGTTATGTGTGTGTACAATATGAACTCTCATGGTTATGTGTGTATACAATAAGAACTCTCACGGTTATGTATGTGTACAATAAGAACTTGCAAGGTTATGTGTGTGTACAATAAGAACTCTCATGGTTATGTGTGTGTACAATAAGAACTCTCATGGTTATGTGTGTGTACAATTTTTTGGAAAGAAAGAAAAGAAATAATAAAATCTTATTACATTTATTTTTATTTATACATATTTTTAAATCGTTTTTTTTTTGCTTTGTACTTTGTGTAGATATGTACTAGGTACATATGTATTATTTTTAATTAAACTTTTATGTAGGTACTGGATCCGAAAAGATCTTCTTTACCTACCTATCGGAACGTGAAATGGTGTATTTTAATTTTCGAATCAAAATCTTTTGTGGACTTTGATGATAAGTACAATGCTAGAATTTTGGTACTAGGTAAGAATATATATTTGGCTTTAAATTAATGTGTCATTGCGCAATTGTGGAACTATAATATTTAATATAACTATATAATTTAATTATGTTTTTTCTTCATTTTACATTCCACTTCCATTACTCCCTCCTTACTTCCTCCTATACAAAAATTTAGTTAACATGGACCCACCTCGACACAAATCCTGTCTCTCATGTGAAATATGTAGAGGATGGCTCAAAAAAAGGGAAAACATTTCGTAAAATGTGATATACTCGTAATTACATCAAAATTAGTTAAACTATATCAACAATAGCTTAAATAGTTTACTAATTTACATATCTACTTACCTGTATTACGTTTTATTTCGACAATTTCCGGTCGCCATCTTTGATTATTAATTTTCCCATTGTATATATTTGTTTTTTTTATTTGTTGCCCAGAATAACAAAAATCACTGCAGAAGACCGTATTCTGATCAAAAATTTGTGAATTGAAAAACATCAGGGTGCTAGGAAAATGATAAAACGGTTTCAAAACAAAGCCTGGAGTATAGCTAGACATTACAGCATAACTGGATATTACAGCAGGATGGAGCTCCATCTCGCACAGCCAGAAATACAATCAACTCTCTTCATCGTGAGAATGTTAAATGAGAACAGCACAGATTTAAACCCACTAGATTATGTAATATGAGGTGTTTTTTGTGATTTCTAATTAGCTAAATATTGTGCAAAAAAACTACATTAAGAATAATAATTAATTATATTATGTTTTGAAATAACTCATGTGTTCTCACGTTTCTTGGGCCACCCTGTATAATACCAGAGTAATCTAAATAATATGTAAACTAAGTAAATTTGAAACAATTTACTGTGGTGAGTTTTAATAAAATTTCATAACTAACCGTGCGTGATTTATTGTTCAGATTCGGATCTGGATTCCTTATTACGTTAAAAAAGTTATTTAAATTACACGAGGCTACGTCACGATTCCGTATAAATGACCACAGCTCGTGAGTTGTTTTCTGTTCTGTGTCCAATGAAGGGAAAAATTCCATTGTAAAATTCCAGGACCCAATTCCCGAGTTTGAAGAATACTCTTTTTACAGCTTTTCTATAGACTATGTTTTTCTCTAAACTTACTTACCTTTTTTAATGAAGGAAGCTTGCCAAACTCCTTAGTTCTTGATTAACACCACTTTCATCTACATTCACACATCGTCTCATGAACACTGGTCGCAAGAGAGCAGCGGAATAGCAGCGGTGTAATCTTTCCACATTTGCTTTAGGTACTTGAATATGTCAGTATTTTTTAAGAGACAATTCTGTAATGTAATTTTTTTAATTTCTCTATATAACGTTCTGGAAGCCATTCTGTATTTTATATCACGTGATCATCAACAAGCTTTGTGATTGGCCAATTTCATTTCAGAAGGAATAGCAACTTTTACACTGTCCGCTTTGGGGTATTTTGGAACTAACCGTGATTTTGATGAATTTAAATGGCTTTTGTGTGAAACAATGTATTTTTCATGTAGCTGATAAAACTGCATATTTAACTGTAATTATCCAAATCCGTTTTAGGAAATTTTGGAATTAGCTTCTACATATATCCAGATGTTTTTTTATTTACTTTAAAATTAACGGCTCCAATTCAGCCTTTTACACTCTCAATTTTTCTATTATCAATGTTGAGAGAAATTGACATTTCTCTCGATAAATAAATATGCCAAATTCCTGTTTTCTTGCAAATAGCAAATGTTTCCTTACAAAGAATGTTTAAAATGATTTAATAATATAATAGACCATTATTTTTCGAACAACCTAATAGGCAGTCATGCAGTCTTGGCAAATTGTACAATCGTAATATGGTAAATCCTCGTCTCGTCCTTGAACCCGGCCATTATATTCCCCTAGCCTCGATGATCCACGATAATGGAGGCTGGCTCGGCCGATAAAGCAGTCGCCTGTTTTATCCCGAGGCAGGATTCCTCTTGGTTGCGCAATTATCATGTTTTATGCATAGAGGACTGCAATTTATTTACGTTACGAAACGTTGACATCTGAAGCCATTTTTTTCATCAGGGCCGCATCGTGACCGTGGCAATCATCTCGTGCAACAGTCTACGAATTGCACAAATTATTGCAATTTGTGCAATTCTTCGCATGTTGAATCAATTGTTATTTTATGGCTTGTTCAATTCAATGAATATGGACAAGACGATGATGACATAAAACGGCAGAGGAGACAGTTGAGCGTTCGAGCAAATATACTGTCACGGCGTTTCTACCGATGCAGTAAGGAGGTGAAGAGGATCCTGTTTAAATCGTTCATCAGCATGCATACCTGCGAGCTCTGGTCGAAATACAAGCAAGTGACGTACAACCGTCTCCGAATTCAGTACAACAACTCATACTGAATAGTGTTCGGAATGGCGCGTTATTGCAGCGCATCTACAATGTTTGCCGATGGCTGCATACATTGATTCGTTCCGCTTCTGAGACATCGAGTTGCGGGCATAAAGCTGCGGCTGGAGATCAGCACCAACTTATGTCTGTGAACTTTTTATTTATTTATATTTTCCTTGGTTTTCTTTTCATAACATAAATAATATTTCGTATTTTAAATATATTATATAATATGTAATATCTTTATGGCAAATCGGGTCTTCATAAAAAAATCCCGATCACGCTGGAATAAACAAAATATTATTATTATTTAATATCAATTGGAAGAATAATATACACATATTATAATGAACTATTTGTTATATACATAGTTTAAATCATATTTGTTACTATACAAAATTTGAAAATTTGACAACATACATCAATATTCTTACTATTTTAAAACTAAGCTAAATGGTTGTGCTATGAAAATAGAACAAACTTGATGGCCTCTGAAACGAGTCTTGAACCCCCGACCACTAGAGCACTAGGCGTTACCATCGTATATGTACGTATCGTATATATGTACATCCATACGTAACGTTACCATCAGGGTTTCTCTATTCCCGGACTTTTTTCATTCCCGGGACACGATTCGCAGCTTTGGATCATTCCCGTGATCTCGGGTCTCGTGATATGTTAATAATTTTTTTTTTTAAATAAAAGATTTTATGTTTGTTTTTTATAAAAATTGTTAATTTTATTTAAATTAAATTGTTATTATAAATTAAAAATGTATTGACAAAAAAAATACTATTTCTAAATAGATATAATAAAACCTCAATATATTTAAAAAATCTAATTTGAATGAAGTATATTATATATATTATATATTTACAATCAATCTATTATATATTATATTAACAAAAATAAAATATTAAAATTAAATACGTATATTAAAATAATTACATTTAAAAAAGCATTTTAAAAATAGCAAAATTTTCAAATTTACATCTGATAGCGCTTCTAGATTTTTTATTACCTTCTTTGCACGAAATTTTCACCGGACATAGTTGACATTGTGCCATTTCTTTATTCTTGCATTTTATGAAATGCTTCTAAACTTGCGACTGATATTCCATAAATAAAAGATAGGAAAGAAAATTATTTGAGAACAAAATTAAAAATACTTAATTGATGTGATTGCATAATCGTAAAAAAATACTTACAAATGTTAAAAGTTCTCGCAGAAATACAATGTTCGTTTGATGAACAAACAAATTTGTGCTACGACAGAATTCCTATTACTGAATGACTTCGAAACTGCTACAAACCAGAGCATAATTCGGTAAAAAATTAAAATTTTGTTTCAGCGAAAGCGCTCACTCATGTATGTCCTCGTATTTTTATTGCACTTCACCGACAATCGTCAATGCTAACAAATTTCCAAGAATTTGTAACTGTATTTTGCGACTAAACGATTTATTGTTTCCTGAACCCATTGTTATTGTTTTCTGGAACCCATTCGAAAAGTGTGCTTTTTTTGTTTTGACCCGAACATTTATTTTTAACTTGAAAGAAATTATTTTATTTACACTCTTCCAAAGTTATTACGAATCCCGGGACTTGATGCATCGAAAACTCCATGTATTCCCGAGAATCCATTCCCGGGTCGACCCGGGTCAGAAACCCTAGTTACCATTAAACCAAAAGTACGTCGATTTTAAAATAATGATTATCTACCCGTACGACGTTTTAAAGCGTCTTGACTCGGTTAACTTTTTAAACTCCTAATCGGGGTTTCGCTTATAGTAAAAAGTGTCTAAAATAGTTTCAAGAGTAAAAAGAATAGAAGCGAATAAAGATCTGTCTTTAGTGAGGTCAACAGATTCACAAAAATGTCAATACACTGGTTTGGGTGTGTGGAACCTACGAGTGAGAGAGAATAGTAATGAAAATATACGAGGCAATAGGAAAAGAGAACTTGGTATGATCACGTACCATGATCATATGTTAGAAGATAGCCCTATTAAAAGCGTCAATAATCCATGAACGTGCATGGGCGATGTAAGAGATCCTCGAAAAATAGTTTTATGAATATTTTTTTGACCACTCTGACCATGAACGTGTAGATAGAATCCACTATTGCGCTTGTGATGGTGTTCTTTTAGTGTGGGGAATCAGGTCGAAGGAATAATAAGCTTACTATGTAACAATAGTATGATGTTTCTGTACAATTAATACAAATCAATAATATATGTGTTCCATACAACGGTTCGGAGACGAGGGAGCTTGCCCGATCGCGGGACGATCCTTTATCTCTTTCACTCATGCCTCACCCTCGCCAACCTTGCGCGCGTCACGCATTCAATCCATATCATGGAAACGTATGTAAAAAGCTCAACTATTTTCAAATCGGATATTTTTATTCTAATACGTACCTAATAATATATTACATTTGTGAGAATAGATCCTATGAACTGTATCGATAAAAATTCATGTTTAGTTGACGAAACCCGAATTTGATTAAAAAATGAATAATGCCAGATAAATGATTTCAGTCTTGGGTTGGACTTCAATTGCATATCTCCAGTTGACTTGCACTTTTGTGATGAAGAACTGAGATATCACTGCACTTCCGGATGCTGTAGAACACCGCTTCTTTTTCGTTGTCCAGATTTTAAACACATTACTCTCCACCGTTAAAATAAACACATTTGTTGACAGGTCTGCGTCGAAATGCAATCTGGTACCACGTCGGCGAAATCACTAAGTATTAGTTGGCCAGAGCGGGAAAGGTATGATAAGGTTTATTGGAAAGACGTAATGCGCATGGAGTAGTTGACTTGCGTCAACATTACTTACTTCCAAAATCTCTGAAATAATGTCAGTGTAAAACAAATGTACCTCAGATAAAAATATTGTAATTTTTTTTAGTGTATTGGTAGTTGAGCATATTACCAGTGAGGGCAGACCCACCGCTTACCCAGGACCATCTGTAAGCAAAAGCTCCTATATGGTCCTGCTCATTCTCTGCCAGATTCATTCCCGCACATCGTAAGAGGGCGGTGCCGCATAGCTATCAATACAAAATTGCCCTCAGTGACCCCGACAACTTCCTATTTATTGAGGTACAAATACAAAAACAAAGAAGCAAAAGCACAAATAACAGATCAGAGTAACCCTAGAATAAAGAATAACAAAAATAAATATCATTAGTAGGAATAAATACGCTTGTCTCTTTAGTCGGAGTATATTACCAATTCGCTTCTGGTAAAATTGCCTCCGTCGCATCAGTCTTAGGTCCTTGCACTTTCTGCGTGAGGTACTCGCAGCAGGTTCTATGCGCCCTCGGCGAGGTGAACCAGAATAGTAAGGGATGAGTCGCAAGGGATGGACTGGAAATATAAAAATAATTGGATTCTTAAATATTAGATAATGTTCCTGCATTATGCTATATCATTTATATTGTGTGACTGTTCGTTCCTAAAACAATGTTGTATGATGAAATTATTATTTTTTTGGAATCTTATATTATTACATTATTGATTTTTTTCTTCTTCTTGTTCAGTTATCGAACATTAGCGATTATGTTGACTATCATCATCACGGTGTCATTTGTCTTCTAATGCCTCTTCTATTTTATCTGGAATGATGTTATCTAGAATGATGACTTGCAGAATCCATAATACGGCCAATGTATTTCAATTTCCGTGTTTTCGTTATTTTAAGGTTTATTTTTTCTTTCTCATGAGAATCGTCACATTGTCATTATCGACCCTATCAATCAGCGGTGTAGACTAGGTATGGACTAAGGTTATGCTGCTAATATCGATGGGTATAATAATTAGAGTTTGTATTCATCAGTAATCTGTGTGAGTTTATTATTCATTCTTTAAAAATATTAACATTATTACTTTTATTATTGGGAAATTTTTCAATTTATTAAATAAAGGAGCTAAAATATTTTATAATATAGAATAACACAATTTTTAAAGTGTAGTAGAATGCATACAGTCAAATCCGGATTCAGAATACAGAGAGAAAAAACACATGCGAAGCTTTATTTGTCAATTATAAATTCTTCCGCCAATTACACGGTTTTAGTTAATGCGTTAACAAGACAACTGAATTATTTTCCCGCGGATCTACATACTTCTTAATACATAATATAACAAATAAATATTTATTTTCATTTATTTCGCAAAGATTATAGTTATGCACAGCTGAATCAATTAATACAACATATGTATATTGTCATTTCTCGTACACAGCTGAATCAAATATCATAAAATATGTATATTTTTATTTCTCATACACAGCTGAATCAAGTAATACAAGATTTATATATTGTCATTTCTCGTACATAGCTGAATCAAATATCGTAAAAAATATATATTTTCATTTCTCATACACAGCTGAATCAAATATCTTAAAATATGTATATTTTCATTTCTCATACACAGCTGAATCAAGTAATACTACATTTGTATATTGTCATTTCTTGTGCACAGCTGAATTAAATATCATAAAATATGTATATTTTCATTTCTCATACACAGTTGAATCAAGTAATACTACATTTGTATATTGTCATTTCTCATACACAGCTGAATCAAGTAATACTACATTTGTATATTGTCATTTCTTGTGCACAGCTGAATTAAATATCATAAAATATGTATATTTTCATTTCTCATACACAGTTGAATCAAGTAATACTACATTTGTATATTGTCATTTCTCATACACAGCTGAATCAAGTAATACTACATTTGTATATTGTCATTTCTTGTGCACAGCTGAATTAAATATCATAAAATATGTATATTTTCATTTCTCATACACAGTTGAATCAAGTAATACTACATTTGTATATTGTCATTTCTCATACACAGCTGAATCAAGTAATACTACATTTGTATATTGTCATTTCTTGTGCACAGCTGAATTAAATATCATAAAATATGTATATTTTCATTTCTCATACACAGTTGAATCAAGTAATACTACATTTGTATATTGTCATTTCTCATACACAACTGAATCAAGTAATACTACATTTGTATATTGTCATTTCTCATACACAACTGAATCAAGAACTACAACATTTATATATTGTCATTATTCATACACAGCTGAATTAAATAATACAACATTTGTGTATTTTCATTTCTCATACACAGCTGAATCAAGTTATACTACATTTGTATATTGTCATTTCTCATACACAGCTAAATCAAATATAATAAAATATGCATATTTTCATTTTTCATACACAGCTGAATCAAGTAATACTACATTTGTATATTGTCATTTCTCGAACACAGCTGAATCAAGTTATACTATATTTGTATATTTTCATTTCTCGTACACAGCTGAATCAAATATCATAAAATATGTATATTTTTATTTCTCATACACAGCTGAATCAAATAATACTACAATTGTATATTGCCATTTCTCATACACAACTGAATCAAGTAAAACTACATTTATATATTGTCATTTCTCATACACAGCTGAATCAAGTAATACCACATTTATATATTGTCATTTCTCATACACAGCTAAAGCAAGTAATACTACATTTGTATGTTGTCATTTCTCATACACAGCTGAATCAAGTAATACAACATTTGTATATTGTCATTTCTCATACACAGCTGAATCAAGTAATACCACATTTATATATTGTCATTTCTCGTACACAGCTGAATCAAGTAATACTACATTTGTATATTGTCATTTCTCGTACACACTTGAATCAAATATCATAAAATTTGTATATTTTCGTTTCTCATACACAGCTGAATCAAGTTATACTACATTTGTATATTGTCATTTCTCATACACAGCTGAATCAAGTAATACAACATTTGTATATTGTCATTTCTCATACACAGCTGAATCAAGTAATACCACATTTATATATTGTCATTTCTCATACACAGCTGAATCAAGTAATACTACATTTGTATATTGTCATTTCTTGTGCACAGCTGAATTAAATATCATAAAATATGTATATTTTCATTTCTCATACACAGTTGAATCAAGTAATACTACATTTGTATATTGTCATTTCTCATACACAACTGAATCAAGTAATACTACATTTGTATATTTTCATTTCTCATACACAGCTGAATCAAGTAATACAACATTTATATATTGTCATTATTCATACACAGCTGAATTAAATAATACAACATTTGTGTATTTTCATTTCTCATACACAGCTGAATCAAGTTATACTACATTTGTATATTGTCATTTCTCATACACAGCTAAATCAAATATAATAAAATATGCATATTTTCATTTTTCATACACAGCTGAATCAAGTAATACTACATTTGTATATTGTCATTTCTCGAACACAGCTGAATCAAGTTATACTATATTTGTATATTTTCATTTCTCGTACACAGCTGAATCAAATATCATAAAATATGTATATTTTTATTTCTCATACACAGCTGAATCAAATAATACTACAATTGTATATTGCCATTTCTCATACACAACTGAATCAAGTAAAACTACATTTATATATTGTCATTTCTCATACACAGCTGAATCAAGTAATACCACATTTATATATTGTCATTTCTCATACACAGCTAAAGCAAGTAATACTACATTTGTATGTTGTCATTTCTCATACACAGCTGAATCAAGTAATAAAACATTTGTATATTGTCATTTCTCATACACAGCTGAATCAAGTAATACCACATTTATATATTGTCATTTCTCGTACACAGCTGAATCAAGTAATACTACATTTGTATATTGTCATTTCTCGTACACACTTGAATCAAATATCATAAAATTTGTATATTTTCGTTTCTCATACACAGCTGAATCAAGTTATACTACATTTGTATATTGTCATTTCTCATACACAGCTGAATCAAGTAATACAACATTTGTATATTGTCATTTCTCATACACAGCTGAATCAAGTAATACCACATTTATATATTGTCATTTCTCATACACAGCTGAATCAAGTAATACCACATTTATATATTGTCATTTCTCGTACACAGCTGAATCAAGTAATACTACATTTGTATATTGTCATTTCTCGTACACAGTTGAATCAAATATCATAAAATATGTATATTTTCGTTTCTCATACACAGCTGAATCAAGTTATACTACATTTGTATATTGTCATTTCTCGTACACAGCTGAATCAAGTAATACTACATTTGTATATTGTCATTTCTCGTACACAGTTGAATCAAATATCATAAAATATGTATATTTTCGTTTCTCATACACAGCTGAATCAAGTAATACTACATTTGTATATTGTCATTTCTCGTACACAGTTGAATCAAATATCATAAAATATGTATATTTTCGTTTCTCATACACAGCTGAATCAAGTAATACTACATTTGTATATTGTCATTTCTCGTACACAGTTGAATCAAATATCATAAAATTTGTATATTTATGTTTCTCATACACAGCTGAATCAAGTTATACTACATTTGTATATTGTCATTTCTCATACACAGCTGAATCAAGTAATACAACATTTGTATATTGTCATTTCTCATACACAGCTGAATCAAGTAATACCACATTTATATATTGTCATTTCTCGTACACAGCTGAATCAAGTAATACTACATTTGTATATTGTCATTTCTCGTACACAGTTGAATCAAATATCATAAAATATGTATATTTTCGTTTCTCATACACAGCTGAATCAAGTTATACTACATTTGTATATTGTCATTTCTCGTACACAGCTGAATCAAGTAATACTACATTTGTATATTGTCATTTCCCGTACACAGTTGAATCAAATATCATAAAATATGTATATTTTCGTTTCTCATACACAGCTGAATCAAGTAATACAACATTTGTATATTGTCATTTCTCATACACAGCTGAATCAAGTAATACCACATTTATATATTGTCATTTCTCGTACACAGCTGAATCAAGTAATACTACATTTGTATATTGTCATTTCTCGTACACACTTGAATCAAATATCATAAAATTTGTATATTTTCGTTTCTCATACACAGCTGAATCAAGTTATACTACATTTGTATATTGTCATTTCTCATACACAGCTGAATCAAGTAATACAACATTTGTATATTGTCATTTCTCATACACAGCTGAATCAAGTAATACCACATTTATATATTGTCATTTCTCATACACAGCTGAATCAAGTTATACAACATTTATATATTGTCATTATTCATACACAGCTGAATTAAATAATACAACATTTGTGTATTTTCATTTCTCATACACAGCTGAATCAAGTTATACTACATTTGTATATTGTCATTTCTCATACACAGCTAAATCAAATATAATAAAATATGCATATTTTCATTTTTCATACACAGCTGAATCAAGTAATACTACATTTGTATATTGTCATTTCTCGAACACAGCTGAATCAAGTTATACTATATTTGTATATTTTCATTTCTCGTACACAGCTGAATCAAATATCATAAAATATGTATATTTTTATTTCTCATACACAGCTGAATCAAATAATACTACAATTGTATATTGCCATTTCTCATACACAACTGAATCAAGTAAAACTACATTTATATATTGTCATTTCTCATACACAGCTGAATCAAGTAATACCACATTTATATATTGTCATTTCTCATACACAGCTAAAGCAAGTAATACTACATTTGTATGTTGTCATTTCTCATACACAGCTGAATCAAGTAATACAACATTTGTATATTGTCATTTCTCATACACAGCTGAATCAAGTAATACCACATTTATATATTGTCATTTCTCGTACACAGCTGAATCAAGTAATACTACATTTGTATATTGTCATTTCTCGTACACACTTGAATCAAATATCATAAAATTTGTATATTTTCGTTTCTCATACACAGCTGAATCAAGTTATACTACATTTGTATATTGTCATTTCTCATACACAGCTGAATCAAGTAATACAACATTTGTATATTGTCATTTCTCATACACAGCTGAATCAAGTAATACCACATTTATATATTGTCATTTCTCATACACAGCTGAATCAAGTAATACCACATTTATATATTGTCATTTCTCGTACACAGCTGAATCAAGTAATACTACATTTGTATATTGTCATTTCTCGTACACAGTTGAATCAAATATCATAAAATATGTATATTTTCGTTTCTCATACACAGCTGAATCAAGTTATACTACATTTGTATATTGTCATTTCTCGTACACAGCTGAATCAAGTAATACTACATTTGTATATTGTCATTTCTCGTACACAGTTGAATCAAATATCATAAAATATGTATATTTTCGTTTCTCATACACAGCTGAATCAAGTAATACTACATTTGTATATTGTCATTTCTCGTACACAGTTGAATCAAATATCATAAAATTTGTATATTTATGTTTCTCATACACAGCTGAATCAAGTTATACTACATTTGTATATTGTCATTTCTCATACACAGCTGAATCAAGTAATACAACATTTGTATATTGTCATTTCTCATACACAGCTGAATCAAGTAATACCACATTTATATATTGTCATTTCTCGTACACAGCTGAATCAAGTAATACTACATTTGTATATTGTCATTTCTCGTACACAGTTGAATCAAATATCATAAAATATGTATATTTTCGTTTCTCATACACAGCTGAATCAAGTTATACTACATTTGTATATTGTCATTTCTCGTACACAGCTGAATCAAGTAATACTACATTTGTATATTGTCATTTCCCGTACACAGTTGAATCAAATATCATAAAATATGTATATTTTCGTTTCTCATACACAGCTGAATCAAGTAATACTACATTTGTATATTGTCATTTCTCGTACACAGTTGAATCAAATATCATAAAATATGTATATTTTCGTTTCTCATACACAGCTGAATCAAGTAATACTACATTTGTATATTGTCATTTCTCGTACACAGTTGAATCAAATATCATAAAATATGTATATTTTCGTTTCTCATACACAGCTGAATCAAGTTATACTACATTTGTATATTGTCATTTCTCATACACAGCTAAATCAAATATCATAAAATATGCATATTTTCATTTTTCATACACAGCTGAATCAAGTAATACTACATTTGTATATTGTCATTTCTCATACACAGCTGAATCAAGTTATACTACACTTGTATATTGTCATTTCTCGTACACAGCTGAATCAAATATCATAAAATATGTATATTTTCATTTCTCATACACAGCTGAATCAAGTAATACAAGATTTATATATTGTCATTTCTCATACACAGCTGAATCAAGTAATACTACATTTGTATATTGTCATTTCTCATACACAGCTGAATCAAGTTATACTACACTTGTATATTGTCATTTCTCATACACAGCTTTGCACCTTTAACATATATAGAATAAATGTGTGTTTTAACCACTTTTAACCAAAATTTATTTTCTTTACCTACTTGTTTCAGCTGATGAAGGGCATCGACAGTCATTAATATTATTTCATTTCCTACCCATAAAATAATTGAACATTGATCTAAACTATGTAATAATAAAAAAAATATGCTATCAACAAATTCGTTAGTGGCCGACTGTACAATCCCATGAGTAAAAAAATCAACCAGTATGTGTTAATCTTGAAATGGACGAATAAAAAATTCCCCCATGAAGTGCACCTTTAGTTGTCGATCCTATGACCGACGCATAGGTGCACATTAGTTTAGACTCATTTTACCAGGAAAGCCACCGAAAAGTTAACAAATGGTTATTCTAAATATTCATTTCAATATGATGCCCAGTTTATCTAATATTATATATACATGAACAGTTAGTTAGCTGTTATTAATTAAAATAGGAACAATGTTTTCAAATAACACGTATAAAATAGTCTAAATACTAAATTAATGTATTAATTATAAATATATACATATAAAATCAATTTTGTCGAAAAATATTGTTTTTGCGTCACCGGGATTCGAACCTGGATCTCTATTTCCAATCCGGGGAAGTGCACTACCGTTGTTCTATAACGCCAGTATTTTTCTTGACAAATTTTCGAACCTATATGTTACATTTTTCAAATTAATACACCTGTCGTTCCATTATTTGAAAGCCATCTACATTATTTTTACAGAATCTCAAATACCTTTGAGTAAACCGACTGCAGACGCCAGAATTATCAATTCATTTTTATTAAATTTTGGACACATTGATACAACATATATTATTAAGGAAATAATAATTCCTTAATAATATAAAATAGTCTTCTGTTAAACTTGATCTAAAAACTACGGAACGATCTTAACTCTTGAAGCACATCGATGGGTATATACACATTTGCCAAAACCGTGCTGATACTTCTAAAATAACCTTGCAAGAGTTCAAGGTAGCCGTGTCTTATTTATTAACAATGATTGATGTGCAATAACTGATAATTATTACACAACGCTTAGAACAACTTACGAGACTTGCGCTTTTGACACAAGTCTCATCGTTAGTCTGCTCCTACAGCGAGAATTGCTTGCCTTCACTTTTCGAGATCGTGCGTTCCTTGTAGAAAGGCTTCATTCATTTTTTGAACACTCATTAGAGGTCTGAGCCAGAAATTTCTCAATTTCCCAATGTCTTCTAGCAACAAGCTCAAGAGCCATAGATCCTATAATGGACTCTGAATTTAGCACACTATTGCCGTAATTACCTTCGATAGTTAATCCTGGATTTTCTAATTGGTTTTTTGAATATATTAATTCAATCTATGTAAATGAAAAGACACCAACATTCGCTCTCCCTGCTGTCTTGAATCTTCTGTAAACTCGGCTGGCCGACATCCGAAACAGTATCACAACCGATAATCTGAAAAATACAATACAAAACGTTTTTACATATCACCGCCGTAAAATACATAACCGACTCCGAAAACGTCTCTGAACAGAAGCAGTTTAGTTTTTGTTTCCTGTTTTAAATTTACATAAATGGAATACACATATTCAAACTATAATACCAGGCCTAACCATCGAAGTATAATAAGCGTGAACACACACACACACACAATGATCGTATTATTTTAAGCACCCTAGCTTTTCAAAGAGCCAGGACTTACTACTCTAGAGTAGTACCTAGGTGTAGGGAATACATTACAATCCCGGGATCTGGAATCCTGAGATAGGTACGGATAATTCTGAAACTTTCGATATTAATATTTTGGTTTAATTTCGGAGTACCAAAATTAAATCAAGACTAAATGATGCAATATGCAAGGCATATTATTCGTAATAATAATAAAAGATTGCATAAAATTTGTTTTATAGGGCCATTAGAATAAAAAGGTATCATATAACACTTGTACCAAATTGAAAAATTGAGCTTCAATGTTTTAAAGGTGAAATTTTTACAAAATGGTGCTTTATAACTGATTCCTAATTTTGGATACATTAACTCATACATTTAATTAATATTCAAATCAATCCTAAACAACTAGGAAATTTTACATGTTTGTAAGAAATTTAATACAAAATAACAATTTAAACCAAAATAAAGAGGACAATGTTTATCAAGAAAGCCAAAATGTCAGATGAAACCTCGTGAATACAAGGGCACTATTTGTCACTTAAATACAATATAAATTGTATTTGTCCTTTTCGTCATTTTTTATAAATGCAGCATTAAAGACCAAATATAAATGTTTTGTAATCTCGGGACTCATCGCGGCGTCATCAAAATCGAAATGTTGGCTCGGATTCACCTGGCACGGAACATGCATGTTACGTCAGTAACTATATGTGAATATTTTCCTGTTACACAGAGTAACGACAAGTTAATAAAAAGTGGAGTCAGCATGGACCAGTTGAGATAGTAATCTTTGCGAGTCAATTATGTATTCAATGGATGCTTTAAGTGCTCGTAAAAGATAACGAAGAGTAGATGGGAAAACAGAAAAGAAGTGATAGAATCAGGATTGAATTTCGCGAAGTCATTATTTATTCAGTAACTGTGTTTAAATGGGAGTCAAAACGCAAAAAAAAAATAAGATGGCTTTCAAATAATAGATGTATCAATTTTAAAAGTGTAACATATAAGTTTGTCAAATTTGTCGTCAATACAATGTTGGTGTAGCATAATCGATTAATGCAATTTCTCAGGATAGGAAGAGATTCAAGTTCGGATCCCGATAGCAATAATAATAAAATTGATTTTGTATGTAAATCTTTCTAATTAATACATTTAATTTGTATTTAAAAAAAACGACTGCGAAGAATGTTTGGATTGTTATAAGAGATAAAAAAATGAAAAAATAATTATAGATGTTTCACAGAGACGAAGCTACTGTTTTTACATGGGAAGTATAGAAGTCTTGGGTATTACAGGGCGTAAGACCTGTCATCGGCTGACATAAGTGATCACTTACACAATGTAACGTTCAGTTATTTACCCATGCTAACATATGAAAGTTGTATATATGTTATTATGGTAATAAATAATTGCAGCATGGGTAAATAGGTGAACGTTACATTACAGCCGATGACAGGTTGTAAGCCCTGTAATGCCCAAGACTTTCATACTTCCCATGTAAAAATAATAGCTTCGTCTTTGTGAGACATCTATATCTTGATGTCAATCCCTCAGGTGATAAATCCTAGCAATTGGTTCCCACAAAGATGTGGACATATTAAAAAATATTGTTAAAAAATAATTGTAGATACTGCAATATTTCATACGTATTAAGGAATACAATCCCGGGATCCAAACCCCACGATTCCGCATCTGTTTAGAGTATTAATGAATATTTAATTCATTTCGGAGTACCAAAATTAGTTCAAAACTAAATATGAGGCATCTATGGCTTCGGGCAAACTAGTTCATAAATTCTTCTTACTTAAATATAAATATTTGTTCTTTCAGGCCTTATTTTGTCCAATACAACCATGAATAACAACGTACTACTTCATTCCTCCTTCGTGTCAGATGAGACTCGGCTCGGCCAGGTGCAACGCTGTGGCATTCTTCCAGTGCCTTTTCTGAACTGTCACTTTGATGCATAATCTGGTAGAGAATTTAAATAAATAGCAATGATAAATAACATAACACGCGAGTAATCTCGTAACACATGAGGTATTTCAAAACATAATATAATTAATTATAATTCTTAATATAATTTTTTTGCACAATATTTTGCTAATCAGAAATTATCAAAACACCCCATATTGCATAATCTAGTGGGTTTAAATCTAGGCTGTTCGGTGGCCACATGCCTGGTGAGATGAAATTAACATTCTCACGTCGAAGAAAGTTGATTGTATTCTTGGCTGTGTGAGATGGAGCTCCGTCCTGCTGTAACATTTTCCAAGCACCCCGACGTCTTTCAATTCGCAAATTTTTGGTCATAATACGGTCTTCTGCAGTGATTTTTGTCATTCTAGGCAACACCTGGAAAAAACCAAATATAAACAATGGGAAAATTTATAATCAAAAATAGCCATCTAAAATTGTCGAAATAAAACGATAGGTAAATAGGTATATTAGTAAACTATTTAAGCTATTGTTGATATAGTTAAACTAATTTTGATGTAATTATATCACATTTTACGAAATGTTCTCATTTTTTTGGGCCACCCTGTAAACAAACAAAATATCGACATAATCTTCAGAAAACTACTAATTTTTCTATAAAACTATAATTGTATTGATTGAGAATGAGGGCGATAACGAACGTTTCTCACTATATTTCTAAAACATCTATTATAATCGCACTTATTTTTTCACAAACTCGCAATTTTTTTATTTCATCATCATTGGGTAATAAAAATGTCATTTTTATAATAGATCCAAATTTACAAGATTGCTTCTAGCTGTACTTTGTTAGACGCAGACGCGGTGAGGTGATACAATAAAATGAATATAAAGAGTGGGTCAACGTGGGATGATTGTTTTTAAAAATTTATAACTTTAGTGGGGTTTATTTATTAATTATATATTTTTTTACAGATAATAAAGAATTTATGAAAGTTTATAATGGTTACATACCCAGTGCAAGACGATCTATTTTAATTAAAAAAAATATAGAGTTTGCTTGGCCTTCCCGTTACCCAGATATGACGGCGTCTGATTTCTTTTTGTGGAGCTACTTAAAAGGCCGAGTTTAAGAAACGTCGCGTAATGTAATGAAAAATACTTTAGAAAGAGCAATTAGTAATGAGTAACAACTTGTTGGTGTAGTGGCTAAGACGCTAGTAATCTAGTGGTCGGGGGTTCGCGCCTCGTTTTAAGACAAAAAAAATTACTTGTCAGCAAGAAAATAGAGGTCATTTAAATAGTGTTATTTTCCACACATAGATTTATAAAAAGTTAACAAAGTACACTTCCATGTAATAATAATTACAAAAAATCACAAAAGTTATACGCATTGTACATCAGTCAGTCCAAGTTGGCCCACTCTGTATTTATTTTAAAATGAATGCATTATATTAATATGTCTGTTATCTCAATCCAATGTTCAGATAAATGATTATTAGCGAAATACGCCTCGTAAAAAAAAAACACAAAACAAAGTATTAAAACAAGATGGATACACTTTGTATAGGGTTAAGGACCTCGTACATTCGTACATACAAATCATTAATGTATTATTAAGGGAACACATTTTTATTGTGAAGTTGTAATTATTCAAAACAGACGGTCTGTGATGTTTTAAATACTAATTTAATGTATTTATTTATAATTAATTAATAAAATTAGTATTTAAATTATTAATGATTTAAAATATTTAATAAAATATTTATATTATAATATAAATTACCTAACTTGTGTCTAACGTTTATTCATTTTAGACAAATTTGAGACTCTTCTGTTCTGAAGTCACAAACGACTTTAATATAGATTATGATTTAACTTTGTTTTTATTTACTATTGTCAGAATTTTCAAAATAAGAATGTGTTTCTGGATTATTATTATGACATTTATACCAATTGTGAAATCAACTTTCAACAGGTACTTTTATAAAGTAATAACATAAGCTGAATATTCAAAGTAATAACTTAAGCTGAATATGAAAAGTAATAACTTAAGCTGAAGCTATATCTTTTCACTTTTTAATCATCTTTTTTTATAGCTCTCTGCCTTTACTTTTTTCTTCGCTTTGCTTCTAATTATACACAACAACTTTTCTGACTATAGTGTCGTAGGCAATTTTACAAAACGTGTGTCACTATAGATAAAAATTAAATGACAAGTAGACATTTATCGAAAAAACTCAACTACCACTGAGACCGGTCTTCCAAGCGAGCGTGTCAAAGAATAAATCTGAAGAAAGAATAATAATTAAGTCGACCTACCCTGCAAGGTCGAAAAGTGCGTATAATCACGCTTATGGGTCGGCGTGACGTGCAATGTTTGGCATGTTAACTCGCTCATGGCAATTGAAAGATTAACAGGTGATATAAGCGTAATGTGATTATTGACTATGACAGTAATATACTAGTCGTAGTAAGACGCAATTGAGACCATGTGGGGATAGCTCTATTTTTCATAATGCAAACGCTCAGTTTAAAAAATAGTAAGAATATTGAGTGACATGAATTTCGTGTACGTATCGTGTACGTATTTCGTGTGTATCGTACTTATAAAATTATATCAAAATATGTGCGAATTTTAGTTCCTGTTACGAATTGGCTACATCTTAGTGATTTTCAGTCCGGTTTCAACTTCTGTCTGGTTTTCTGCGCAGGGAATCCGTTGGAAGAATCGTGCCATTAATGTTTCTTCAATTTTGGACGCGTTCATCAGTGGCAAGCATGTTCAACTGTATTTTTCTCTCAATGAGCTGGCTGAACGCTATTTATTTACTATCTAAATTATTTTATTCTATTAAATGTGTAGAATGTATGCAATTTAATATTCTTCTTATTTTTTAAAATATTATTAAAACAAAATTCAAATAGTAATAAAATGATTGCTTGCTAGATATCCAATTCTTCTGAGGGACATATAAATTATAATTAGTTATGCTTTATTTGAAATCGTTTTTTATTTTAATATTATAATTACATATATAATATTTACGATATCCCTCTCTGTAGGGTGCGTGTACACGAATAAGACTTTTATTTTGAAGCTCACGAAAAATTGAATTGTTATTTGTTGTGAACTGTATTTTCTATACGCATAACAGAATGACCATGCCACGAAGAATTCATACCTTTATCGCCAAATTTATGACACTTGTAAAGAGGTGGCATGTTGATAAAATTTAATTATGCCTCAGTTCACGATTCATGTATTCTATTTTTAAAGTAAATTGTATTATAATTCAAATATATATGTACGTACATCATACGATATATTATTTATATATATGTAATTATATATTTAACCTATTCATGATTATTACGTTCTCAAAATTACACATTTTGAGAATATTTAATCCAGATTTCCCTTTTTAATCACTAAAGTTTTAATAGTTTCTTAATTAAACTATCGTCTTGACTAGTTTAATATATTCCGTCTCCTTATTTCAAGAATGAAGTGAACTATTAAAATACATTCCTGTTATTACACTACGAGTACGTTTGTTTTCTATGAACGCACCCATTGCGAAGAAAATGGTGCGCCCCATTTGCATTGTTCCTTTTTCGAAATACTCTTTGCCGCATTCGCATTGAAAATTGAACTACACAGATCGCTCATCTTCTTACTCTGTGCTTTTGATGCAAAACTGTAGGGTAGGTACAGCCATTATGTACGGATTTGAGTATGTTTTTGTATTTTAAACTGGATTCTCAGAGGAATTTCGATAATCGTGAGGTCACAGATTAAGCTAACTACCAACATGATGGATTTATTATTTTATGAGTTTGTATTATATTGCAGGTACACGATTATAATACGGAAGTACAGCATAAATATTATTCATGAAAAATAATACATTTATTTATACAAAACAAATCATTAAAAATGATACACAAGTAACCACCGGGACTCGAACCGCAGCCACACTATAGAAACCTTATATATAATACATATCTTTCTTTATTGTGAAACATTTATTTTCTACAGTTTATTCTTAAATCAACTAACTAAATTACCATCACGCCGTTTCACCGTAGGAGTATTCACTCGGTCATGACCTTTGGTGTCCTGTCATCTGGCATTCTTTGATCATGGCCAGCCCATCGCTGTCTTTGGGACCTACAGAATCTTATGATTGTTTCTTGCTGAATTATGTTTTCGAACTTATTGTAATGACTTTCCTCTTTGACTGCACCCGTGTGTGCCCTTGGAAAGTATTATCAGAGATTCCCTTTGGTGTTCTATCCTCTATGTGTACTTCTCGGTTGCCGAGTTGAGTCCTTGTAGTGCAACTCAATAGATACGGGTAACAATTATCGTTTATTGCAATAAGTTTATTTATTTACAATATGTACAATTATACATCTGATATATATTTAATACTATTATTGTGAAGGAACGATGAGTTAAGAGCCCCGTTCCCCAGTGACGGCCTCTCATATCCCATGCCCCCCACTATTCATCTCACACACACCTACCCACACACATAAAATTGACAGTTCTCACACTTATGATTAAATATGAATTAAATGTATTAATTAGAATATGTATAAATTATCACGAACCTATGTTCTGAATAATTACAACTTCACAATAATAATGTGTTCTCCTAATAATAAAGTTGTATCAATGGGTGCAAAATTTAATAAAAATGAATTGATAATTCTGGCGTTTGCTATCAGATTTCCCAAAGGTATTTGAGATTCTGTAAAAATGAGGTAGATGGCTCTTTCAAACAATGAAACGATTAAATGTATTAATATTAAAAAGGTAACACATATAGGTTCGAAAATTTGTCACTAAAAATATTGTCGCTGTAGCATAGTTGGTTAATGCACCTTCCCTGGTTTGGAAAGAGATCCAGGTTCGAATCTCGGTAGCGCAATAACAACATTTTTTGATAAAATTGATTTTATATGTATATCTTTCTAATTAATATATTTAATTCATATTAATTGTATTTATACACACAATTTATTAACAACGCCGTGTATTATTTAGGTAAAGCGGTCTATATAATACCTCGCGCCGCAGCCTAGATTGCGCGCTGACCATCACGCGTCTCTCATGAGTTGCGAATCACAAACAGCATCTTGATTATTACCGCTTAATCCGCTTATCAGGTTCATCAGCGTAAGATAGCAATGGTGTGTTTCTGTAATAATAACAGTAAGACGGTATGCTTTTAGAGCACTGGGTGACCGCGTGCTCGGCATGACAACAACAAAACTAGATAGTTCAATACTTAAATATGAATTTGCTCACATTGTTCACTGATTTTTATGAGAATTTTTAATATTTTTATTTCTTCCTTATTACATATATATTCGTTTTAATCTTATTTTTTGCCAAGCTGCACGGCAGGATTGCCTTTTTTTATAAATAAAATGTGTCAAGGGAAAAAAAATTTGATAAGGAAATGTTAGATAAATTACTTTTTCGAAAATATAAACAATTTTTACAGGTTGTAATAGACCTAGTCCACAGTATTTGATGGGTGGATACCTGAATATTATATAATATTATACAACAAGGAAATAAAAAATTTGACAAGAATATGTTCCTTTAAGGTGTCTTAAGGCATTTTAAGGTGGTCACTGGGGTCACATCATTTTTAAAAATATTTAATAGGTCATTATCGATTTTGTTAATTATTCTTGTAACAACACATTCTCTCGTTCTCTCACCGTACACATCATTCGCGATCGGTACTCTCACGAGTCGACCCGATGATCTGGTGAAGATCAATATTTATATTTCCATCAACTCTTGCAATATTATAGCATTTATTACTTTTTTGTCAACTGGTAGTATTTCGCATATTGTATATAATTTACCATAATCATTTTTATACAAACGCTTTGTTCTATTATCTACTATAAGTTTTAAAAATCTTAATTGTAACTGTTTAATTGTATTAATATATGTTTTATATGTCAGTACATAGCTACTCACTGCATAACTAATAACCGAGTCGATCATCGCAAAGTACAGTGAGTACAGTATATTCCGAGAGGTGCATAACCTTAACATATAAAATGCACTTAACATATCTTAGTATCTTACATATATAATCAATATGTGATTTCCAATACGCTTCCATGAGCTTCTTTGAAGACTCTCGTGTGTGCTACACTTTGCGCTTGTTGTACGTCAAACATCAAATGTCAATCCAATAATCGTTGGTATTCCGTTCGTTAAAAGGGTGAATTTGAATCTCCCCAGCGTCAATTAAAATGGATTCTAAATATTTACAATTTAAATGCGTAACGTATCAAAATAAATAGTTGTAGGTATTTATAGTTCCGGACGATATTTGGCGAATGTCGTGTGTAAATATTAAAGCTGTTGAATTTTTTAATTAGTCAGTATTGATGAAAAGATTAAGATTGCTATATAACTGCTTTTTTAACATATTATTTTATTTATCAGCAGCGTAATGGTTAGTATCACCAACCTGATTTTACGAGAGACTAGAGTTCGGTTCTCTCTCCAGGGAAATTTTTATTTTTATTTTATTTGTTTAAGTGAATTTATTCATATTTTTTCGAACCACAAAATCATAATTTATGCAGGTGTGAAATGATAATTGTGTCTTAATATATAGATGTTTTCATATTTATTATGGCCCGAGGATCGAATCCAGTTCACGTATAAGACAGTTCAGCGTTCAACTGCGTGAAACAATGGATGCACCATCACCCCAAAGTTTTCCGCTCAGATTGGAGCGACGCACGTACAAAGACTCACTCTCAGAGATCAAAAGTGTCGTTGAGAGACCATCGTGGACATGTTGGCCTTAACAGTTTCCAGCAGGAACCTGTATCTGGTTATTATTTTTAACCTTTATCAAACCGTGCTATAAAATACTCTTACGCAGCCATGCTGTCAACTCGTGTTACTGTAACAAATTAGAGTTCTGTTAGCTTTTGAAATGTGAAAAAATGTTTAATGCCATAAATTTACTATAAATATTAAGCATCAAATTAAAAAAATATATATAATATTATAATTCAGAGCATTCATCAAGTTCTGTATAGGAAAGTTGCAATATATAATACAACCTTCCTTTTTATCTATCTTTCTTTAATTAGTGAGAAAGAGACACCATTGTATTTGTATGCGTGTTATTCTTTTCATTATGAAATTAATATGTGATTTCTTTCTGTCTTGACACAAATGGTATTTTTGTCAACGTATTAATTTTACAACGGATTGAAAGGAAAGATAATTATTTTTGTAGGATTCGTCTTACATACTTGATTTTTCACTAGCCATAAATATTTTCCAATTAATTTGACTACAATATGAATTGCATGTTGCGTGTATTTACCGAAATATTACAGGTTTAATTAGAGCGGTAGATCTGTGTTACTGCACGGTTTGGGAAGGGTTAAAGTGCATATTCTCGACGTAATAACTAGTTCGCGATGCGAGAATGATTGCATTTAATCTCCTTGATTATGCACCTGCCTTGTGGGAATCTGCCGGCAGCCGAGGTGCACTGAAATATGCACTCAGCTTACTTAATAGGATACCCACCTGGAATATGTTTCCAGATTATTATGCAGTCACATATTTGCATGTGCAAGTGTGGCAAATTTCGCTTACAGATGTTGTGAACGTCGCTAACGAGTCGGTCTCGACTAACGAAGCTATTAATTTAACGAATACTCAAGCTAAAAATATTTACTAAATATATGATGCTATTTCATCACCTGTAAATAAATCTTTTACATTATTATATGGCCCATGTTCACGATTAGATATTGATTTTTGACATTGTTCTGACCATTTCCCGCTCTAGAGACGAATCACCGAGAGAAATCTCATCCATGGATACACGCCGTAATTACCCATCGGCTGTGTGCAGTCAGTACTTCGAAATAAGCTGTACTTAATTAGAATTTCTGTGAAATAATTCGCATTTGAATATTTATCTCGTAATATTCTTATCACAATTATTTTAATTTTATTAAGATTTTAATATATCATAATATTTTGTCAGATAAATATTTAATTTTGTTTTATTTCTCAAAATATAAAGTTAGACATTGCTATTTCTATGTACTGACTGCGCGCGCCTGTTACCAATTGTACCCACTAGGAAAATATTTTGAGTGTTGGTTTTTTAATATTCATATATAAAAAGTAATAATTCAATATACGTATATGAAAAGTTGTTTGATGATAAAAGTGGAATTTAATATTATAAATACGACTTTAATAGGAATATATATATATATATGCATTTATAAAGATCGAAGATTCAAAACTGAATTTTTGTACTAATTGATTTACACCCTTAATAATTATATATACAAATAAAAATATCCCATCATAATGACGTGAAAATAGTGGTGTATGAAATCTCTCGTCATGACAGCATTCCTTCATTCTTCTCGGTATCCTGCAGTTCTCAGCGCTGTCACGAATGAAAAGCCTATCGCGGTTTTCACTCGGTTGGTCCAGACTTTAATTTCATCTGGCGACTTGCACGAAATTTTGAAGAATGCGTCTCAGGCACACAGTCAATGTGGATACATTGTTGGGTCGAGTTATCCGCGGTTTTTTATACCACATTGATTTAAACCACATTGCTACAGCATAGCATTTCAAAAGAATCAATATTTTTACTCAATTGTTCAAGTCTCAAACGTACGTTTGAACAACTTGAAACGTACAATCATTGAGGTGTCCACGGTGCTACAATTCACGCAAGAATAGGGGCGACTTTCGATTCGCATCGATAATTATTCTGCATTTATGCAAAGATAATTTTTAAATTAATGACACTCCCTAATTGTGTACTGATCTTTACCCCACAGTCGCGTCTCGTTCACGTTAAATTTGGTTGGACTCATACCTTTAGAATGACAGCTGCTGTAATGTCCAAATTAAATTTATGAAAAAATCTAATTCAAGAATGAAAGAAGTCATGAAAAATTATTTAAATGATAGAAAATGTAATAAATAATAGTAATATTTAAATATGTCCAAGAACACACAATTACTGGATTTTCACCTACAAAGACACTGCTATTAAAGAAATAATAGATATCTCATAAAGACGAAACTATTTTTTTATTATAATTAATGAAAATATGGGTAATTACAAGGCTAACAACCTGTCTTCGGCTGGCTTAACACTTTATATAAATATAACGTCCATCATTCTCACCCATTAATCGATTTCCATATGTATCAAAATTTTGAAAGTTGTGTATATGTTAATATGTGGAAACACTTTGAGTACCACTACACTATCACCATTTATGTCGTAAATCCTGTAATTACCCGTGCTTCCATATATTTCCATTAAATATAATAAAAAAATAACTACGTCTCTATGAAATATCTATTATTTGTTTAATAACAGTGCCTTTGTAGGTGAAAACCCAGTGATTGTGTGTTTTTGGACATATTGAAATATTGCTAATAATATACTGGTCAAAATAAGAAAATACATAAAAATAGAAAAATATTGATTTTTCAGATATATTCTGGTGTAATGCGTTAAAAACATTTTACAGATAAAGAATATTTCTTAAAATAATTTTAAAAAAATAATTAGATTCTCATTGTGACATATATGCAGTTTCAGGGAAATTAATTATCAAATTTAGTCCATAGATGGCGATAGTGCAGTGATACTCGAGGTGTTTCCACATATTAACATATGTACAACTTTCAAAAATGTGATAGGTATAGATATCGATTAGTGGGTGAGAATGGTGAACGTTATATTAATATAAAGTGATCACTTAAGCCAGCCGAACACAGGTCATAAGTCCTATATTCTTCCATATATTTCTATTAAATATAATACAAAAATATCTATTATTTGTACAATAAATAATAGTTGTATTCATTTGGTGTATAATGCTAAAGGTGCGTTGGACCAATAAGATAAGGGTGGTGGCAAGTAGACAGTGGACCAGCAATACCAGCACCAGAAAATCTTTGAACAAGCTAGGGGATACTTATATATGTCCCGTAATGGACACAAAGATCTTGTTGATTTGTTTATTTGATTACGATGTATCAAACGCACGAGATGTTAAAGACTTGATAAAATTTGTACAGTGACTGCCCAATATTTGCTGTATTCCAAAAATAATCATAACTTCACATTTTTAATTATAAGTAATAAAAAATATTTTATTTTCACTGTGATTCACATTTATTCAGATTGAACATGATAGATTCCCCAATATATGAGTGTGGTGCAGAGGAGGAAACCCTTGACCATATCGTTTTTGCCTGTCCATGCGGATCACAGGTTTTTTTTACAGTAATCTCATCAATGATAATTTTTAACTCTCGGTTAACTTGTGTCATCTTCTTTCCCTTAACTCGGCACATTTAATCTATGTAATAGCAAATTTCTTGAACTACAATTGTGTTGATTTGTAATATAATATTTTCTATTATATAATATTATTATTAGGAGAACACATTCTTATTGTGAAGTTGTAATTATTCAGAACATATAGCTCTGTGATATTTTAAATATGAATTAAATATATTAATTAGAAAGATATACATATAAAATCAATTTTAATATTTTAATATTTCGGTTTGGAAAGAGATCCAGATTCGAATCCCGGTGGCGCAACAACAACATTTTATATGTATATCTTTCTAACTAATATATTTAATTCATATTTATAATATTAATGTACTTTTTTCTATAAAATGAAGTTTTAACTTGATTAATGGCACAAATTATTCTTGAAGGGTGGATTGCCAATTTAAGGGATGAAGAAGAAGAAGATTTGTGCTTTCAAACATTATCATTACATGGTGATAAAATTGAATCGGTTACTCATAGCATTTTTAACGCATCGTAGACTCATAGTGTATGTCCAAGGTTGAGGCTTATCTCAAAACTAATGCATTAATGTCACATCTCCAAGATGACAGAATAAAAATTTATTTTACTCCGAAAAAAAAAATTCTAAAGATCTAGCTACTAAAGGAACATGATTCTGAAGCAGAATGCATCACATTACAAACATAAAACTAAAACCGACAAATAATTAATAATTTCCGTTTGGAATATTAATACGATAGATATCAACAGAGCTTTTGGGTTGGCAACACAGAAGTTGGCAACTGTCGGGAATTCCCCGAGACCCGCGTGCTCTAACGGGCGTGGGTTTTTTTTATTTCGCGTCCTATGCTAATGCATCGTTATACAACTAAACACATCGCCGCTGCTTTCCGATAACCTACAGGGTGAATATTATGTTCCAGGCCGATTTTATTTAACTATCATTTTAGTTTGGCTAATATTTGTCAGTTTGCATGTGATAATCGTAGAGAGCAATTAATTACAATTTATTATGAAGCACCTAACGACTCAACAACGTGTTAAAGTCATTAAACTATTTTATCTAAATAATAATGGCAATTTTGTAATCATTAATGGTGATCGCTTTCGTCACATGTTGGAAAACTTCCAAATTAGGTTAATTAAGCCTGCGACACATGTAGCTTCATCAAGATGATGTCACCTTACACACAGCCCGAGCTACGCTTGTAATTTTTACCGACGGTATAATGTCAATAAATGGTCATATCGACTGGCTTCCTCATTTACTTGATTTGATGGCTCCAGAATATTTTCTGTGGAGGTTCTTAAAAGGAAAGGTCTACGTCAATAAGTCAATAAAAATTTCGATGCTTCAGGATAATATTCGAAATAAAATTACTGAAATAACACGCGAAATGTGCAAGAATGTTATGAAAAATGTGGTTAAAAAAATACGCACTAATGCCGCCCTCATAGGCGGCTATTTGGCCAATATTATATTTTGTACATAATTGGCACAAATTAAATAATTGATAAATAAAAACCGAATTAAAAAATTATGTTTCATTTTCTAGTTATTTAAAAACAACATCGGCCTGGAACATAATATTCACCCTGTATAACGCATCATTTTATATCTTTAAAATAACTTTGACACGTCGTTAACGGCGGTCTTGGAGGACATGTTTATGAGCGACAGTAAAAATCTGTGTATATTTTTTATCTTTGATTTTTAATAATGATTTGAACTCTATGTGGCAGCTTCTAGACGAGTGCTTTTCAGTGTGTGTAATTTAGAAGTAATGTAGTGACGTCAGTAAATTAGTGCCTTGGAATATTTGACTAGGTAACAAAAACTTATGAAAAATAGAGTAATGATATTGGAAAAGTAACGTAAAATCCTTATGAATAATGTCGTACTTTATAAAATATTAATATTTCGTAATAGGTATGTTATATGCACATATTTTTATTTATCTATTATAACATTAACATTTTGATAACAGAAAAATAAAATAAAAATATCTATAAAACAATTATAATAATTTATAAAATTCAACAGACATCAATCCACATATATAAATGTTCACCAAATAAACAGCTCGTACACCTGGTTTTGCACGGGTAGTAAATTCCCCTCCCACCACACCCTCCTAACCCAACTGAACTACACTACCCACTCACGCAATAAGCCCTTTACTGTACGCTTAAAACTATTAAATTAAATCTCAGAAAAACATCTAATTAGAAGTAACAAAACAAACCGCGTCACATTCGCTACAATGATGACTATATATAATTTATTTGGTAGTCATAAATGTCAAAATTACGTTTCGACACTTATAAAAACTTTCCTTTCTCTTCCAATGTCCTTTCTCTAACTTTGTGAATTCAATACGCACACCTGAAAAATTGATTGAAATAAAGAGTACATAGGTACTTAGTACCTACTTACAAAAGGTACAATTCTAAGTATTAGATTATTATTTAAAATGTTAAACATTTACAATATTTGAGTATGTCCAAATTATTAGATTTTTACCCCTAAAGGTATTGTTATTAAACAAATTATATATATCTCGTATAGACAAAGCTATTTCAATTATATTATATGGAAGTATATTTGGTCATATATACAGATAAAGAATATAGCGTCCATATTTTCTAAATAATAAGATCCTCATTAGTGACATCTATGCTGTTTCAGGGAAACGATTATCAAATTTCAGACCATAGATGGCGGCATCGAAGTTGTAGTTGAATACTCGAAGTGTTTCTACATGGTAACATATATATAACTTCCGAAAATTTGATGGGTGTGAAGGTTGATTGTGGGGTGGGAATGGTGAACGTTACATTGTGTAAAGTGATCACTTAAGCCAGCCGAAGACAGGTCGCAAACCCTGCATATAATTTAAATAGCTTCGTTTTTGTGAGATACCTATTTTTTGTTTAATAATATTTCATTCCGTGTGTGCGCAACATCTAGATACACATAACCGCGAGAGTAGGTACTCACTCGAGTATTAATTTGTGAAGCGACACTTTCTGGTCACATCTTCGGGGTTGCGGACCAGTTTCCGAGCGACAATCTCATATTCGTCGATCATCTTAATGTTGTATTGTTTTATCCAAAAGTGTTCCGTGCAATCTCTCCGCGGCCAGCTTCGATGGCGGCGTACCGTTTCAAAAATGTCCGACACGTTGCGTCACTTAGCGCGCCTTTTGTCTTACGCTGGTGCCACACAAAAAATATTCGCGCATGCGTGTTCAATACAAATCGCACTACAATGGACCAAATACCGGCTTGGACCGAGGCCATGTGTTCCAAATTCGAGAATAGATCATTCTGGAACATTAGTAGGTTGGTCACGTGACGCGGGTATTTGAATATACCGCGAAAAATTTGACGTATCCAATGGCTCCTGTCAATATCTAAGATACGGATTTAGCTCTCATAAGATTCTTTGGATTTGTACGAGTCGATGTGTGTGTTGAAGTTATTCAAATATATATATGATTGACTCGAGATTATGTCAGAAGGTTGAGATGCTGTGAGACAGAAGCTCCTAACTTCTTGTCTCACGCGTGTAGATTGTGTGTCGCAATGAAGGGTGTCTGTGTTACTAGAGCAGTGTATATAAATGAAAGATCACTATAAGGTTTCGTTTATTGAAGAGATGAATTGAACAACTTAAATACACGGTTTGAACTACGGAGTGGCTCGCTGGAGATGTGTAGTGATGCTGGTGTTGGGACAGCCTGCGAAGAAGTCGTCAGTAGTCGATGCTTGGCAGTAACCTTCTCTGATGCATGATGTTAAATTACGTCTGCTAATTGGTTGTTCTGGTTCGGGTCCTATATAGTTGATGGGTATGTTCTAATACGGCTATATCAGTGTGGCGCGTGCAGGATCAACTCTCAGCTTTTGTGTACACACCATGTTTGGAGATTCGCCATCGCACGTCTCACTTGACGCTAGTCGAACGTCAAACGTTCGAGTTCGAATCTTCCCAGTAGCAGTTAAAACGGTAAAAATGTTTGTAATTTAACGCCTTATATTAATGTTAATATTTAATGACTTATGTCGAAGTAACACAACAGAAACACAGTTCGGATACAAGAATAAGCAGTAAATATTCTACATTACAAACGTTGGTTAATGAACTCGTCTAGAAGGTTGCTCCAAGAGAAGACGGCTACCGGCGCGTTGTATTGTTATCTGTTTTTCGATACGGTACGGTTTGATTTTAAGGTTGCTGAGAGCCTCGGTTTGCACCCAGGTTTATACAAGGTGCGGTCAGATTCTATAGGCAATAGACCTTTACATTTCATAATCAATGTACAATTCATACCCATTGTAGTATCTGTAGGCCACGGTGTAAAGAGATTTGAATGATCATATTTTTAAATATTCTAGCCAATATCATTAAACTATTAATGCAGTCTAAACACGGGTACTAAAATTAAATAAAGTACCAAAATATATCACATTTACTTTTTAAATGCTGCCAGAATAGTTTTATCCAACCGATTCGTAGTGCTATTAAGGACGTCACTGTCCACGAACGGTTCAAGCAATTTGAATAAAATTACTTCAATATCTTTGCTTCAGAAATCAGCCAGTGCAATAATGATTGCAGAACAGGATATTTAGCGGAAGAGCAACAGTTCCGAATGTTCCGGGGTTTTCACCACTCCTACGGATCACCGTTCAGCATAATTACACGTTATATATTGAGTTGCCTCGTGGAACCGTTACAAGACGAAGAGTGGACATCGAGATATGGCGAGTGGTGGGCGTCGCGGAAGATAATTATTGTTGTTGTACCTAGGTATTCAGGATACTCGTTTGTGAATTTACATAGAGACAATGCGCCGTTCTTAACCTGCTTTTCTTTCTCAAATGGGCCCGCTTCAGATAACTGAGAACAAAATGAGAATGACAACAATGGTACCTGCAACGCTCATCTGTTACAGAGCAATACACAATATCCAATATAATATTATTATCCTTTGTACTATCATATTAATGACTAAAGATCTGCATACACAAAATTGTATATGATAAAAAAATAAGTCTTCTAATCATAGAGATCAATTCACTAAAATCTATATACAGAGATAGACTGTTACGTTACGATCTGGCTCCGGCAGGTCGAATGCCAGGGCACCGCCACCAGCTAGGCTCAGTCTCTGGGTGTGTGTGTGTGTGTGTGATGTCAGAATGGCTGATTTGGATGGATGAAATGGTATCATGCAGTGAAAACACTCGTACACAATTATACCAACGAACTGTTCAAATCTTCAGTTTACAGCAAACGTTCTTCCGAATAATCTCGCCACAGATCAGACCGACGCGGAGACACATGACAGGATTTCGTTTACACAAATTATTACTCGGTCAGTTGGGTTATGGCGATAGGTGTCCTTCAGCCGACCTGCTCCCAGATCAAAGTTCCATCATCTTTGAATGTTATCAAGTGGACGTCGTTTTGCATGAGACCTAGTTGGAAGGCCTCACTCCGTTACACGGTACCATGTTCAATCACCAATCTAATCTACCAATCCCCCCACAAGTCCAGATAGATGATCGCTCCATTACGCGGGTGAAACGAGGGCCATATTCTCCCGATTACCACGTGAAAATTCTCCTTGTTGAGATTCTCCATCTTTCACCATTAAAATAAGAAATTTAAATATTAAGCTCAACTCAGAGAATAACATAAATACAAGATGTCAATGATAGACACCATTGAAAATTGAAGTGGTCAATAGATAAGATACATTTATAGATACAATGTATCCCTCGGAAATGTAATTGAGAGAAGAAGACAGATGGGATGACTTGAATAAAAATATATTTACTAAATAATTAGCAAGACGAATACAGCCACCTACAGACAACCTTTGCATGACGTTCAAGATAGAGATGCATGGCGATCACTGCACAAGAATACAGTTCTTTGATAGAAAGAAGGATATATGGCCATCAAATAAGAATTTTCAACTAGAGACTATGAATCCAGGCTGCTCAAATAAGACGAGGACGACATTAATATACAGAGTAGAAGAGAGATACCACAAAAAGAGAGACCCTCGGCATGGAACCCGTACATGTACATGCAGAAAAATTTCAATTGAGATGGCTTGAACATGTCTTGCTAGAGAAATGACTACCAAGACGTATCTTATTAGCAATTCCGGAGGGAAGGTGACCGATGGTGATGTGGTATTTATCCCAGACTAAACTGGGATAAACAATAACAAATATTTTATGAAGACTGATCGGGTCATTATTGCTCAGGCTTGACTCTTAGGATTAAGAGATGAAAATGGTGATGATGATGATGAAGCTTAATTCTGACTCTTAGGACTAAAAGTAAAAAAAATCTGATTTAATACATATTACGTTTCCTATTACGGTGTTATAGTGGAGGCTCTTTACCCAAAACAAAACAGTAGTTCGTTCCACAGATTCTGTACCGATGGCACAAAAAGTATCACATGAGATAGCTGAATGCGGAGAATAGAGGATAGCAAGAGTCGTAGTTATCAACAGAGATTTTTATCCAACAATGGATGGACGTAAACTTAAATATATAACTTCTTCAATATTAGCAAAATTACTTTGTGGCCACATATTATGTAAATAATAAGACAAAACACTTTATACAAACCACTATTTATTGAAAAATCAACTTGTTTCAGATGGGTAACCAACTAGGAATACTTGAGATGCCTAAATAGCAACAGTTGTTTTGAATTCGCCAATCACCTTTTGGAAACAAACCATTATTTTGACTTTAACAAGGGCTTATAAATTATAAATGCAAATACTAAGGATTTACAGTGAAATAAGAAAAAGTGTTAATAGCAAACTAAAAATTATAAATAATCAAGTCCTTTTTGCAAATAGTCACCTTTTAAATAAGTTTTCATAGTAGTATTTCTATAGTTTTGTTTTTATCTATGCTTTTATTTTTAATTTTAGTATACATTGTTTCCTGAAGAAGATACCATAGGTATCAAAGCATGTTAATTTATCAATAAATAGTGATTTAAACAAAGTGTTTTGTCTTATTAAATGGATTATATTGTGTAAATATATTAAGTAAGGAATTAATTATTTCTTCGGTTCTTTTAATGGTACCTACATACTTTGACTATAGCTAGTAGTTAATTTAATTTAAACACCAAAAATAACGATTTAAAAGGGTATCTTTTGTGATTGACATTACCACACCCTCCATATTCTCCAATACGATTATTAGTTCAGGTCACTACAAAATGTATTGACTGGAAAAATTTCAGAAGCGAAACTTTATCAAGATTGCCATCTAGATGGGAACAAGTAGTATTTAATAATTGTGTATATAAATTGATTGAAATATTTTATAAATAAAATTTTCAATTTCAATTATGTATCGATACTTATTTATGAATCAACTCAAAAATACTTTTCAAAAAATGGACAGATTTTTTTTTGTATTTGAAAGCATCATCACAATTGCCCTGCATCAATTTAGTAAGATGTAGGCCTCCCCGTGACACCACGTAAATAATGCAATTATTCAGTATATAATTTTGAGGAATCGAAGAAATAGATTTAAACCCTTTCTATTGTCTGAATCTGATCTTGCTAAATGTTAAAGGTATCAGTGATCAATGATCACCGTAGTAATGTGTATAATTTCACCGTCGATTGCACCCAATTACATATTTCTAAATAAATTAATCTATTTATCAATGACTTAGTGATGTTTTAAAATAAATGTGTTATTAACTGTATCGGCCATTGACTGCGAGGTTAACGACCTGACTGTCAAGACGTCACAGAGGTTGTTGACTCGCATCCCTTGAATGACAAGATTTTTTATCCCCCGGTTACGACTCCAATCCTTCACAATACTTACTGTCAAAATTTCCGACGGATAAAGCAGGTTTGACAGAGTATAAGACCTCTTTGTCCTTGCACTTATACCATTAATATGCTTCTGCTAAGTGGGTGCATAATGCATAATCTTAAGTCGTTATGAAATTTAAAGCTGAATGGGTAACTGAAATTTACATATAGCACCTTTGAGTTGTCTGAATTAAATAATATTTAATAAAAATACAGTATTTTGATAAGGTGAAAGAGATTTTTTTTCAAGATACAAACGTCTCATAGAGACGAAGCTGTTATTTTTACATAGGAAGTGTGGAAGTCTTGGGCATTACATGGCTTACTACCTGTCATCGGCTGGCTTATGTGATCACTTTACACAATGTAACGTTCACCTTACCCATGCTGCCACATCTATAAAATTTTTGGAAGTTATATATATGTTATCATGTTGGAACATTTCAATTATTTATTATCAACAATGCTGTGGCCATCTAGGATTTTTTTGAAAATTTGATATTTATTCTCGTGTAACAGTATAATTTTTAACTTCACATTTAGACCAGTATATTTTATAATATTTTTGAGTATGTTCTTACCATTATCAAGTATATCTTTGTAAAAACCAATTACTGGGATTTATCTAGACATCTATATCTTGATGAAAATCCTTCCTTAACTTAATGATGGCATACGAAGACTTCCTATCCAGTTTATAGTTGTATTGAATGGAGGGAAAATGGTAAGAAAGATATATATGACGCAAGTGTTGATGGCACCAGAAATAGAGGACGTCCGCAGAAAACTTGGCATCACCAGGTGAACCTGATACTGGAAAATAGTCCTGTTAGAAACCTCGATAATTAACGAGCTTGGATCAGAAGATGTATGAATGTGAATGAGGCGAGAATTGTGTGTCAGGACAGAAGAGTATGGCGAGAGAGGACGTCCGCAGAAAACTTGGCATCACCAGGTGAACCTGATACTGGAAGATAGTCCTGTTAGAAACCTCGATAATTAATGAGCTTGGATCAGAAGATGTATGAATGTGAATGAGGCGAGAATTGTCAGGACAGAAAAGTATGGCGCTCTATCGTCTCTGCCCACCCCCTTGAGAATCTGCGTGATGGTAAGTTAATCAGTTAGTTGTACTATTAGTGCCAGATAGATATTGGTCCATATAGAAAATTCATGAGATGAATATTTTCCATGTCCATGTGTCCATACACTGTTCGGATCTTTTAATGACGTCTCGAATTAATTGCAAAACACCCTATGGATGACATGGTCTCAACCTAAATCAGGGCATGTTGAAAATAATTTAAATTAATTAAAACAAATATGAATCATTTAAAATCTACCAGCAATAAAATAAGTTCCGAGTTCGAGTCCTGGTGGTGACGATTCATTTAATTTATTTAGAAAATAATTTAAACACAGGAATACGGTATTTGTAATTTTCAATTGTAATTTAATCGCAAATGTTCTCCAGATAAATTTAAAAAACGATAAATAACGTATCTCTTTTAGTTTGCAAATATATATAATAAGGACTTAAATATAAATCGGGACCGGATTGAAATTTATTCTTGTCAAAATGAATTCACGGCGGCTATAAAAAAATATTGCTGCAATTTTTCAAATCGGTTAAAGCGTATTAAAAATTGCCCGTCATTTCTTTTGATGAAAATGATTAGTGGCACTAAATGCATTCCTGGTGTGATCCGTCGTTCTTTTTGGTCCAGCTCTTCTCCGACGAAAGTACCAAGTCCTGAAGCGGCTCTTTGTATCGCTGGACCCTTCAATTTGCGATTTCAGTGTCACGTTTTCATGGCAGGTACTAAGTGAGCTTTGGTCGATTCTTTTCTTCAAAATAAATTAAAGCCCATATCAAATACTAAATGATAAATTTTGCAATGATCTTACTATGTAAAAAAATAATCGTGAGTGTATATAATCGTATTTCTTTTAATGTTCATTTTTCATTTAAGTGCGTATAATATCCATAATAATATTATGGTTCATCGACTAATATGTAGTGTCATTGTGGCTGTTTAGTGCTTGCTTAAACGGACAAGTTTGTGAGATGCGATCGTGGCACAAAATAATGTGTTTTTAATGTCTCTAGGTTAAGATTACTTAAATGTTTTCTCTTTTATATATTCAATAACAGTACGTATACGAGTATATATATTCAATTTGAAATGAAGTGTCGAATAAGAAAAAACGTACTTAAAATCAGTCATCATTTATTATCTATACTGTCTATTATTTCTATGGTATACCATTCCGAAATGTCTAATGATTTTTATTGTCTATCCGCGAACAAAGGCGGAGTGTGGTTTGTTTTGGGAAAGCTCTATCATTGAAATATAGATTCTATTGAGACCCTGACCACGCCATAGCAGCCACAATAGTCGCCCGCAGGGCCTAGCAGTAAGCAAGCCGATTGCTTATCTGCTAGTTTAAAATGATTTTGCTAGCCGTAAAATTAGTTATCAGCATCATAATTGTATCACATATCATAAGTATTTTCGTAAATTAAATAGTAATTCTATATATTAATTAACATTTTTTTAACACATTATTGTTTCTTATTTCAGAAAGTAATATATATTTAAGGTTTTTGACACTTACGGCGTATGTCTACAGATGAGATTTATCTCAGAGATTCGTCTCGAAAGCTGGTAAATGTCAATACAGAACTCAGCGCGAAGCGTTCTATGAATCATCATCGCATATGTTTCACTCTCGGTTTAGAATGACTCGTCCAGTACATGCGTATTTTTATTTACTCTTAGAGATCAAAGTTTCAACGAGAGTTCACCATGGACATGGACCATTAGCATCCTTTAGTTGTTCCAACAACTTCAAGAATTGAAGCTGGAAAAAATTGTTGGCGAAGAATTGTGGTCAAAGAATTGTGGTCAAAGAATTGTACGCGAAGAATGATTATTCAAAATACATAGATTTTATTGCTGTATTATAGAAATAATGTCTGACTCACATTTACTTTTTATTTTCAGACAAACCACCGATGTTTCTGCAATAGCCAGCCGCTAATTTGGTGGCTTCCCTCAAGCGCGGGAAAACACAAATTATCAATCAAAATGGCGTCGTTTGGTCGTGGCGCCATCTTATCAATAATGGCTGTAATTCTTTTCCTGACTCACACATCGGCAGACGACGAAGAATACGGTGAGTACTTACTTAATTATTACTGATAACCATAATAATAATTATCTATCTTAATTGTTTCTAGTTATGATAAATACAAAACGACGTGTACATGATTATAGTTTCATGACTTCATGACATGTACCGGCAGTATTACAATGTGAAAAAAATCTATAGGTACATAGAAATATTTAGTTCTAAAGCTACATTTTTCAAATGTAAAACAAACAAGTTCATTTCCATTGTCAGATGTTTGAATATTAAAATACTGTAACGCTTTTGTACTGTCGGTAGATAATTTTTTTCTCATAGAAACTGTCCTGTGTGGGTATGTATATACGTCTTTCGTGCCCGCCTAAGATCGGATTAAAATATAAATATATTTTTTAACTTATTTTCGTTTATAATGGGTTAAATTATTTAGTTCATCACAAAAAAAACAATTTTTTTTTTACAAAATTGTTTGTAAATTTGTTTGCAAAAAAATATATAAACATATTAGAAATTATTACACAAAGGCATTGTTTTATAAATTGCTATAGTTTTATAAGTTCCGGGGTTATTTTCTTAAATAAATCGCTTAATTAAAAAGGATATACAATATGAATGATATTAAATACGATGTACTAATTACCCATTCAGTTTATATATTTACTAATCTTACTGTATAATGAAATTAGTAATTAATTGAACATTAATGCCTACGATATAATCACAATAACAGAATATCTTCTGGGATTTTTGATCGCGGGTCGAATCTCGTGGCTAAAAGAATATTATCATCTGACAGCGGTGAAAATCTACGAGCGAACAAAAATAACTATATTTTATTATGGTAACTAGTTTCGACAGCATTAGCTGATTGTTGACCAATGAAGGTTATTCCTGGACAGCTGTATATAATCTTTCACAGGTCAGCTTTTATCAAGAAATATGGTGCAGAAAGGCAGTAGACTGCTCGTGACGGATGAAACTACTTTACATGAATGATCATAAACGAAAAAATCAAATTCATCATTAAAATTTTTGCGTTCAATAGAGGACTCCCAAGCTTCTCTGGGGGCACTATACGCCAGTTGGCCTTTGGACTGCCGGCGTTTTGACTTCCGTTCCGAGGTCATGGTCATGAAAACTAATTACACAACAATCGATTAGATATCGATTAATTTAATTATATTATTGTTTGTCGCAAAATTCTCGTCTAGTACTAATTGTATCGCATCCGGCAAAAATTAAATTGTTTAATTACACGTGTTCGAGGTAAATGGCCTTTTGTATATATGTAAATAATAGTGTCGCAATGTCTTTGAATAATGTAATTATATAATACAAATTAAATGTATTAACTAGAAAGATATACATATAAAATCAATTTTATCGAAAAATATTGTTGTTGCTACCATGATTCGAACCTGGATCTCTTATATGTGTTTTTTATGTATATCTTATTAATTAATATATTCAATTTGTATTAAAAATACCACAGACCTATCGTTTATGTAAGTGCCTTCGATAGCTGGTTCTCAGGTTTCCGATTAACAATTAGCACACATATGATACATAAACTGAGCTAACCTCTTTCATTTTACTGTCTTTCTGGTCCGATGTTGTTGTTCTTTTAGCTGGGTTGTCTTCTTTAGATTTCGACCGACCGAAGTGCGCACTGGTGGCTCATTTGGACCGCTGAACTGATCGTAGCACGGGATGTAATAAAAATGACGCCTATCGGTTACCGTCTTCTTAGCTTTCCGAAAAAGGGTGGCAATACTCACACACACAGATACAAATGTACATTATTATAAACCAGGAAATCCAGTGGTACTAATCTAAGTAACAAGGGGCGTGAACACCTATATTCTGAATAATTACAACTTCACAATAAGAATTTCATTCCATTTTTGTAATCTAAAACAGCAAACAAAAGCGAAACTGCTTCTAGTCAGACACGGTTTCGGATTCGGTCGGATATATTTTACGGCGATGATGTAATAACATTTTGTATATTATTTTTTGGTTATCGGTTATGTAAAGTTTCGGAGAAGTTAAGAAGATTCAAGATCGACCATCGGTAGAAGAATCGGCGACTAACAGCCCAGTTTCACAAATATTGGTATCTTTACATTTGCATGGATTGAATTAATATATTCAACAATACCAATAGAAAACCCAGGACAAGTATCGAAGGTACATGCGGAAACAATCTGTTTCATTAAAATGGAGCTCCGTTTTTCGAAAATCTTTGAAACTAGAAAATAAATAAGTTTGAATACCGTATTTATATTATGTTATAATCTGGGAATACACATCTTTCAAAGTATTAATTATAAGTTTCGTCTCACACGAAGATATTTGTCGTATATTAGAAAGATCATGTTCCTTTGGCAACCGGAAAGACAGGCTTGCAGGTGCGCGTTGGTTAATTGGCTCCGGGAGGTTTCGCCGCTCTGAGAGGCTGAGCTTTTTCTAAAGCCTTTCCGCGAGCATTGAATTATGTGATTTTGACCTAACAACCTATGCAATGGTTTTTAACGTGTAATCCAGAAATTCATATATCAATAAAGGCCTACATTACTTCTCGACACGGTTATTTCTTATATACTCTGAGCATGATGAACTTTCGTTCGCATAGCTTCATTCCACTGAATTTAAATAATTTCTTCTAAGTTATTTTGCTGAGTTAGCTATAACAAAAATCTCATAGCAGAATAATCCAGTTTATCTACCATGGATCAATTTGTATACTTATTGAGTATTTGTTTTTCTGTAGATAAAAATTTCAATTGGTAATTCATTCCACGAAGTATTTTGAAGGTTTTAATGAAAAATAATGACAAAGTCACGAAGTTCTGCATCATTTCTAAAAGTTTTCTCAGGACTTGAGCAGGTAGAAATACATTAAGGCAAAGTCCGAAAAGAGGAAGAAGGGTGAGATAAACTCGACCAGATAAGTATCAAAAAATCTCGCCAATGCACTTTTAAATCGTCCATTTTGGAATTTGAATTTAATAAATATAACTATGCTTACAAAACATGTTGCCACTGCTTTGTAGCTGACGAAAACCTAACTACCTGCTTTATGAAATGTAAGTAGATGCCGTAAAGAGAACCGATTTTTTTGGAAGATATAATAAACCCTTTATTTTAAAGAGTATTTATTTAAAAATTAGCCCAATACATATGATAGTTCAGTAGCGCATGACGACCCTTATCATAGCACCTTAAAATTAATTAGTATATTAGAGCAAGTGCCGTACGACAGTTTTGTCGTAATGACGAAGACTATGGTGATATGCAGTCCTCAGTAGCCTGATGTCATATATTTCCTTAGCCCCTCGCCATTGCAACAAAAAGTCTTAGATATGCGGTAGGTCTTAGACTACTGAAATACTGAATTTCTTGTCAAGGAACCAATCTGGTGATGTCATCGTATATTTGAAAAATATATATTTTAAATTGCCTTTAATATCGATGTAGTAAGTTCTTTGGAAAACGAAATAAATTAATCATGGCAAAATTTAAGAGTTTGAGAAACTCAAACAAAATAACAAATATTTTTAGCGGATTGAAGGAATACTTTCTTAATATGTATTTTTAGTTTTGTGAAATGAATCTTGTTTTTTAAATTAAAAAAACAAAACTCACCATCGTTTCTAATATCTCATTTTTTTGGACCTCATGGAAATCTACGACTGCAGTCCGAATAAACTAATCATCCTTTGACATTGATGTTAAGGTCCATTATGTCTGCACTCGCCTGTCTCTTGCAGGTCCGTCTTGACATCGTCTATCCATCTATGTCTTGTTCCTCCTATCAGGTTTTATTTTCTTGGCTTGAGCATGTCACGAGACTCATATACTATCACCTACCCTCGTTACATGTCCCGCGCACATTCACTGCCCAGCTTCAGGATATCTGGAATGTCACACCCTTTCCAAAGTGTAAATTGTTTTAACCCTGTTTATTCTAAAATCTTGCGCAAGACTTTATTTTCGAAGACATGCAAACTGATAGCACGCGCCAAGGTGAGAGGCCAAGTTTCACACTATTGTATTCAAAATTATTCAGATAGATACAAAGTTTGGTAATTTAAATGATTGATTGAAATATACCACGTTGCGTTTTCTGTTGTGTTTCATAAGTATTTTTCTCTTTTTAAGACAACAATGTAGAATGAATAGTTGTGATTTGGTTGCTATGCGACTCGGATGGACGTGCGATTGGGGAGACGGGCGTATTCCGATAATATCAGCTACGTAGTAAGTGATAATCTAACCTAATCAGACAGTAAAAACTAAAAAAATCTACAAGGTTTTTTATTTTATTTGACTTGACATATATTAATCAAATGAATTTGTACAATTCGATATAAGTTACTTCAACGATTGCCCAACGTTTTACAGAAAATAATTCAGAATTATTTAAAAAAAAAATGCAAACTTTGAAGTCGCTTATCTCCATAACTGTTGTTTTTTCCCGAAATGTTGGAACATTTTCGACTTATTACGAAATATTGTGGACTAGGTCAGTTACATCTTATATATATGTATAACTAGCAATACTTATTAACACTTAATAAGAAGATTCTTGCATACGTTTTAATCTCAAAGCAATGATCTCAAGAATAAAAAAATGTGTACTTTATCGAGAAAATGATAAGCAATTATTTGCATTGATATATTAAAATAAATGGTGGTCATAAAAACTATTAATTCCCGTCATTACAGACGTGTAACTTCTAGTTATTTACAAGAAAAAAAACATATCCTCGATGTGCGAAACAAATAACGTATTGCCGTGTCCAGTTTTTGCAGAAAAGGTATTTATATTGAAAAATTCTAAAGACGCAATAGTCTAAGGACGTTGCGTGCTTCTTAGTAATTATTGCTTCTGTTATTAAAATGACGTAACTGGTGAGTTCAGGAGCTCGAGCCTGGTTTGATGGCATGCTGGGGAGGCTGCGAGGATTCCGCATGGCGGAATTTAATTGGAAGAGGTAAAATAAACAGATTTCTTCGTAAGCGACGCCGGTATTTTTTAATAAGTAATAATTTTAAAATACCTTTTTTAAAATTATTTCACTGTCGTGAATATAACTTGCAATGCACTTTTTTAATATTGTAATAGTTGCATCTGCGATTTTTTTGTGAAAAGATTAATGCTTCATTAAAATTAAAAAGATGGAGAGATCATGTATATATAATATAACATTACATATGAAAGAGAGAGAGATAGAATGTACATATTTGTATGTAAAAGAGAGATAGAACATACAGGTATACGAATTCTATCTCTCTCTTTCATATATAATTTTATATTCTGTCTCCCTTTTTATGTATACATGTATTAGTATTAGTGCACTATTTTTGAATTTATTGTTAGTTTTAAATACGCCCTGACGAAGCTTGAGCTGAGCGAAACAAAGTGTTTGTGTTTTATTTAATCTAATATGTCAAAACACAAAGTGATTGCTTTCTAAAAAAAAAAATACATATTATTCTCAACTTGTACAGATAACATAATGTATATATTATATACATAATGTGATGTAAAATATATAATAACACAACATAAAAAAACTTTAAAACTAAATAGTGAAATATAACCAAACATAAAATAAAACACATTAAAATGGCCCGTGTCCACGAAATGAGACATGATGAAATAAATCTCAGAGAATTAGTTGACATAAAACTTATTGCCGTGTGCACCTTTTGAGATTTATATCAGGATCAGCTCGAGATTGGTAGAACAAGACAAAGGTGTTCGATTTGACAGCACTATGTCAGCGATTTGACTCGACATGTGCGTGCATTCAAACTACACATATCAGTTTTTTCTGGAAAGTTAAACAAACAGAAGTATTTAATTATAAACGTGTATTCCGTTTGACTGTTGCTGGGGAGATTTAAATTCACATAACTGAAGAATGTAATACATGAATTAACTTACAAGTGAAGTTAATCTCCGAGACATACGTATGCGGTGGATTACGATTGTCTCCAAATAATCTCATGAGATCAAAATTCGTATCAAGTCTAAATATCTTAATCATCGTGATATGTTAATGTTTAAAAGTATCGAACGTAATACTAACACATTCGGGTATCATTTGACTTAATTACATAAAGAAGAAAAAATAATATTTTGTAACTCTTCCACAATGTGGACTCGTGATTCGAAACGATGCTGTATTTTTGAGCGAAATGCCGCCGCAATTATTCTACCTGTAGTTCAATTACTGCCCGGCATGTTTTCAGAATTGTCTTGTTCATTGTTTCAACAGGCTTCCAAACAGAGACAAGAAGCCTGATCGACTCATGAATACAGTTAATCATATCTAAGCACTATATTTTACTATAAAAAAATATATTCAACAACATTATAATTACAATTATTCCACAACAAACCAAAGAGCAGAATGTGAGGTTCGAGAAGCTATTTATTTGGGCGCGCTGATCACGAACACTGCTAATAGCGGGTGGGAAATTCTAAATCGCATAAAACTAGCTAAAGTTGCTATGAACCAATTTATGAGAATACAGAAAGACAGTGACATCAAGTAAGCAACAAAATTTTTTATTAAGAACACATTCTTATTGTGAAGTTGTAATTATTCAGAACATTGGTCTGTGATATTTTAAATACTAATTAAATGTATTAATTAGAAAGATATACATATAAAATCAATTTTATCTAAAAATATTGTTATTGCTACCGGGATTCTAACCTGGATCCAATTACAATTCCAATCCGGGGAAGGTGCATTAATAATGGAACGATAGATGTATTCATTTGAAAAGCATAACATATGGGTTCGAAAATTTGTCGTCAAAAGTAGTCTGCTCTAGCGTAGTTGATTAATGCACCTTCCCCGGATTGGAAAGAGATCCAGGTTCTATATTATGTATATCTTTCCAATTAACATTTAACTAGTATTTAACACTGAAAGTATGTTGGTTCACGCTCTTGTCTTTCCGATTTCATGTTTGCAGACAATCCGCAATGACGATAAACATAAAATAGACGCTTTCAAAATATATTTATAGAAAAGGACGCGTGTATGTCTTAATACTGCAAAATATCTAATCACATCAAGTTCCGAACGAGATATTCTTCCATTTCTTCGGTCACATTATGCGTGAAAGTGACAGCCAAGAAAAATAGATTATCGCAGGCACGACTTTGGGTCGAAGAAAACTCGTTACGTAGCATTACATCGCTGAAGAGACCTTAGAGTCAGCTGTAAGGGCGATCCAAGACCTGTAATATTTATTCAATTAGATAATTACTTTCTATCCATTCAGTCTTGCTAACAAAAATTGTCAACCGTCAAACTAATTAATAAAGAGTATATTTTCATTGGAACTCCTAATACTTTGATATATTAGGAGAACACATTCTTATTGTGAAGTTGTAATTATTCAGAACACAGGTCTGTGATATTATAAATATGAATTAAATATATTAATTAGAAAGATATAATTAATTGTTAATTATGGCGTCTGCTATCAGATTACTGAAAGGTATTTGATATTCTATAAAAATAAGGTAGATGGCTTGTAATAAAATCGATAAATCCCTAATCTATTTATATATAGTTAATTTGAATACTTATATTCCTCTAAATATTAATTTAGAATAATTAATAAAACTCCTGATCTCCGGCACCAGCGTGATGAAATCCTGGAAAACCCTATCTTATATTTCCAATTTCCTTTATTCTTTAGTTAATTCATCGCCAGTGTGAGATCTCGCTTTCTACCTCTTAATACTAGTTTTTACGCTTAATGCTAGTTTATTCGCTTAATATCTAAATTTGGCCAACGTGATCGTTCTAGTGGTTACGAATATTTCCCATGTTATGTCCGTAATAATCCTAGTTCTTTTAACCCGCGTTTTCAATTATCAATTACCTAAAGTTTCTAAATATCCAAATATTATATCTGTTCAAATACCTATAGAGCAATTATCAAAATAAATATACAGATTATCTTATATTCGCGGTAGGCGACGGGTGCTTAACCCCGAGCCCTCTCACCCACGCGTTCAAATATTTAATGATGATGATGATGATCCAAAGTTTTGATTCGGCCAATGTCTTAGTGAACAATATCATTTGTTATGACTCATTCAAGATGCATGACCGAGGTCCTCGTATCTCCAATATGCTGCTGTTCAGTATCGGTAGGAAAGTGGCCAATCCGGGGCCGCGTCCACCACTGAAGGTAATTAATTGTGATGGTTGTGACATGACAGTACGATTCTCAGGAAAGACCGAAGAGGTACCTACGGTACGCTGAGGTGTCCTTCATCTGGGATCCGTTCCGTCCACTCACATCTTGGCCAAAGCGTGAGGCAACAGCATTCAATCGGCAGACTCTTTCGTCTTTTGTGCCGATAACGCCTCTTGGATGGCTAGCTTATGTATGCACATCAGTCCCTGCAGCCAAAGTGTTCGATTATGTTTACCATAATGCCCGCAAGTAATATATATCTCCCAGAACGGAGACCCTCCTCAGCAATTGTAGACCACTCCAAACTCGACGAAAGACTATCTCGACAATCAGTTCCTCTGCATCATTATGTGTCACCCGCGACACTATTGTTACTTTGATCACAATGGAGCAAGGCCCTCGAATAATTTCAGTTTGGGGTGGATGTTAGTACCATGTCAATAATAAAAGCAGTATGATTTTCATACACATGCAATCGTGCTATTTCTAAGTAAAATAAACACACAAAGGCTCTCTGATAAATTCTATCATTTCGAGCTGCAAGCCATTACTTCGAATCGAAAATGTAATCTATAAAATGCGCCCCGTCTCTCACCATGGTGCCAGCAGCCTGAGCCACGACAGGATTTATGAGATTTTTAGATTTAGATTTCCACGGATAAGTAAATACACAAATAATTACGTACATAGTTACATGATTATTTACACGGCCAATAGTAGTATATAATTGGTCCTAAATGATGAGATACATGTAACTAAAATATGTAGGTGGGTGTTCCAAATTTATAAGACGGACAGTAATTAAATAAAGTGAAATATCAAGTAGTCTAGCGGTTACGCCAGTCCCTTTTTATGAATGAGTAATTACATGATGATCCGAATCACACTACAAAACAAATCCTGTAGTGTGAATCGCTAACAAATTAGCGGTTTTAATTATGTAAACAAGCATGCAAAAAGATAACTTAGTATTTCGGAGCGGCTATGGTCCTCAGCGTCTGCGCCAATCCTGGTCTGCCTTCTGGAACTTGAAATCACCACACTCGCGATTTGGGAATTTTAACACGACCTTCGCGGACCCGGAAACCCACACGATCACCCCTAAAACACTTGCGGCGTAAATCTCGAAAAGAAAATCAAATTTCGTTCCCCGAACAATTCTTAACGTATCCGTCTCTGTTATCGGTTCAAAAGCGACCCTCACGCGTGCAACCCCCTCACTCTCCCGAAACTGACTGTCTAGAGAAGCGTTCACAACCCCCGACCCGCTACACCCCTACCCTGCCGCATCTGCTCTAGAAATTTCTCGGAATTAATATTTTTTTACCAGTTGGTTACATGTGGATAGTCACAGGTTTTTTCAAATAATGGAACGATTAAATGTATTAATATCAAAAAGGTAACATATTTGTCGCTAAAAATATTGTCACTGTAGAATAGTTGGATAATGCACCTTCCCCGGTTTGGAAAGAGATTCAGGTTCGAATTCCGATGGCGCAACAACAACATTTTTCGATAAAATTGATTTTATATGTACATCTTTCTAATTAATATATTTAATTCACTTTAATATATTTTAATTTTTATATAAAATAATCGTGTTTTCAAACGTTATTTTTACTTATTCCGCTTTAGCGCCGACAAATGTAATTATTGTATCGAGGTGCGAGAAAAATTACATATATTTTTTAAATATTATTAATGTGACCCCTTTTAAGATAACAAAGATATTTGCACTCTGACATTAAAGCTAAGGGTTACAAATGTTCATAAACTTGTGTGAATACAACACAATAGGCAACACCCGCTGAGTTGTAGTAAGTACGAGGATGTACGCCTATTTATCCGCAGTAAGTTTAAGCGACCATGTCTAATATGTTGTTGTAATCTGTAATAGCGCATCTCCATCCTGCAGACTTTCCTTATGGATGTAGCAGTGTGAAACGAGTTTTTCAAATGTACATATATATATATATATACAATTAATTTATGGAGAATTGTACAAAGAACTGGATGTACAATTTTAGACTAGCGATGTTGGAAAAATGAACTCTGATGGAGGCAGTACAGTAATCAGATTTTACAAATTGATGTTCAAATTTGTACCGTGTACATATAATTTTGATTTTTTAAAAACTTGAAATATGATATAAGTCAAGAGACCTGTGAAAAATTCCCTTATACATATTCATCCAAGATGCAAACCGCTTTTTCTGCCTTGCCAATATGTCACAATGCGGCGTCGCAGTTAGCCCAATTAGTTATTGAATTTCAACATTGAAAAATAGTTTTTAGCTACGAAGCTGCAACATATTGTATGTAATATTATAATCCTCACAAAATATATAACAAAAATTACTCTTCTTCACTAGATACGTACTAAATACACCATAAAATAATAGGAATATTATTTTTGAAAAATTAAATTTTGACATTCGAAAAATGGTTTTACCGGTTAAAGCAGAAATAATGTTATTGTTAACGTTCACTGGAGTGGAAATTTAAGAAACAGTAAGAACTATGATTTATTGTTGAAAAAATATGTTAACAATGAAAGCGGGTATCCAAATTCGCGTATTGTGAGGTACGATCTTTTCGAAATCGTTTAGATACCAATTCAAAGAAACAAACGTACAATATTTAAAAAAATGTATAATAAATTTTTCGATAAAAATAAATATTTTTCATATTGATTAATTTTACTGTTATAATTTATAATTAAAATGTTACGCTGAAGGTTTCAAACGTATGAAGAGCAGGTACCATCACCTGATATGTGTGACAATTTAAATTAATACCTAGCATAGATTTAGTCAGGAGATCAGTACATTAAAACACTCAAAAAAAAAAAAATATTAAATTAAAAAATATTTCATATCCGTATAGCATTACGCACACCTTTTTATAAGAAATGCGCCTTTTTGGTCGTATTGGTATTTAGTAGATACCCTTAGAATTGTCAATAGTCTTGACAGCTAAACTCGTTTAAAAAACAAAACGTTTTAAAAATTTGGTTTTAAATATGACTTTTGGAAAGCTAAAATTCGCATTAAAAATGATCACTCGATATTTTCTATTTTTCATATCCCTCTTATAATATTATATTCAATACAAATTTTCTACATACTTTTCACATAATATGTACTCTCCTTTAAAGAGATGATCGCATGAATCAAACCTCATCTTCTGACAACAACCTTCATTGCACAGAAACCGCAAATGGTGATGGTATTATTCGCCTTGCAATAAAACAGGTTTCCTGTTCGATTCCCTCCCATAACAGGAATACAGGATCAGGCAGCCATCCGCAGAGACAAGAGAGAGTGTGGCAGAATCGAAAGTGACAGGTGTGGGGCACGACTAAGCTTGAATAATAATTAAAATCTTTAAAAATAATCAGAACTGAAACCACGTAAAAGTTTCGTTATTAATAAGCCTCCAAAATGATTTCATTCCCTCCACATTAGACAAGGTATTAAAATAAAATGTTTTTTTTTACTACTCTTTATAATACTTACACGGCCGATCTTCTTTGGCCGCCATTTTAGTTTGGCAGATATTTATCAGTTCGCATTTTGTAGTCGTAGAGAGTAGTTAATTACAATTTATTATGGAGTATCTAACGCCTCAACAATGTGTTGAAATCATTAAAACATTAAAACAAATACAATCCCGACTTTTGGAAAAAAAATAACACGAGCGACAAATCTCATTTCGATTTGGTGGGTTTTGTTAAAAAACAAAACAGCTATTATTGGGGCACTGAAAATCCTCAATTGATACACCCACACATAGATGTATGGAGAGAGTGTACGGTGCGCCACGTGGGCCAGCGGAATCGTTGGGCCCTATTTCTTTCAGGATGCAAGAGGCAATGCTGTAAAAACTTATTGGTGGCCAAATTGGATCGATTGTCCTGAAACGCATATAGTATCAACAGGACGGTGCCACCTCATACACAGCCTGAGCTACTTTTGAAATTTTTATCAATGAAACAACATGCCTGGAACATAATATTCACGAAAAAAAAGAGATCCAGGTTCGAATCCCGGTGGCGCAACATCAATATTTTTCGATAAAATTAATTTACATGCATATCTTTCTAATTAGCATATTTAATTCATATTTAAAATAATAATTAAGATTATATTTCTATTGGTACTAGAGTATTGTAAACAATGAGGTTTAGAATTCTCAAATCAACTTATTTTGAAATTCTTTAAATTACACGTGTATAAAATAAAGATATAATTTTATTTGTTTAAATGCTCATCACGAAAGAAGAAAACGTAAACATACAACTGTCTGAAAATGGGCAATTATTTATACCAAACGCATTACCCATTATGCTCAAGGGAAATATTTCAATGCCTAGATAAGCGCAAAACTTGTTGACATGTAAGAATATTTTTTCCTTACAAGATTTTGTTAAATGATAATTGCAAGTAAATGATATATTTCAGATATCAGCTCGCAATCAGTCGTCAGATAAATGTATTGTAGTTTACAGTAATTAAGGCAAATGTCATAATATAATTGCATTCATTATTTTAAATACACGTTACTAATTGTATATGTCACGATGATAGGAAATGCCTGAGATATTATGCGATTACCATAACAATTATGTAATGCTCCCCTCTCCAGAAAGACTAAAGTAAGAACAGTTAAAGGGAAATTTCTGGATAAAGATATATAAATAATATTAAATGTATTTTATATTACGTAGTTTTTTTAATCATCTAAAATAACTTTTTCGATTCATTCCCAATAATTTCCCTAAAACTCCTATCATTCTTCTCGATATAGATCTCGTCGATAAGTACACAAATAAAAACTCAGTGGTGGAAATATGAGGAAGAAAGGAAGGCACTTACTTTTCGTCTGCCGGATGGTGCATTGGTTGATTCCTCTCCAACATAAATACAAGCGTTGCGGGGTGTATACTAACACTTTCGAAAAGAATTATTATATGCAAGCGAGATTAAAGTAAGATTAATTAATAAGCGTTAGCGGAGTAAAGTGGAGTGAAGCCAAACAACTTAATAGAATTTAATTTATTTTAAACGGCGCTAACACCCGTAAATAGCAATATTCTTGACATATTATGTTGAGTGATGAGATCTGGACGAAAAAAAGACGAAGGATATCCTGATAATGGTTTGAAATGTCTACAGTTCAACTATATCGAGCTGCTGTATATAAAGTAATGGTATTATCGATGACCAAACAAGCACTAAAAGAAAAAGTATTGATAATTATTTAATGAAAAGAAAATCGGAAATTGTGAATTGTATCGGTTTTAGTAGGTATTAGTAGAAATACTCAATGTCAGATCATAAAGTTGGTTAATCTGCATTAGGTTATAACTCAAATGAAGTGTCAAGTTAAATGGATTTCAAGGTTGTAAAAACAAAACCTTCACAGACACAAATTAATCGAGAAAATAGTGCTTAATGATAAGAAACACTTAATATTATTTAGTTGCTTTATTTTTCCTGCATATTATCTGCTATGTGGATCATTGCAGTTTAATCGTTAAAGCCGTCCACTGGCTATAGAATGTTTCGGGTTCGAGTTCCGGTGATGAATTTTTTTTTTTTGATAGATGTCTTCCTTTATAAGTGATTAATTTAATTTGTTTTAATTATCAACGTGCTTTGTCATTTCACAAATAAAATATGATTCCATTAAAATCAATAAGATTATTTAATTTTTATATGTAGAACAAAATTGAATATTGCATAAAGTGAAGTTTAAATTAATATTAAATTCTAACTAATTATCTCTGTCTCAAAAAAAGTGTACAAGTCTCTTTGCTACATTAATTCTTAAAAGATTTTCAAATGACAGATTGAGATATCACTTCAAGAATGCATTTTAATATCGCTGCACTAAACCAATACGCATGACAAATACACTCTTTGAAAAGAAACCTTAATCACTTGGGGCGTATTTATGCATCGTGCTGTGTGCAATTAACGAAGCTCACTGCGGCAAGGGTGGAGGTCGTGGATGATCCCGTGGGGTCCGTATTTATTTAATCAAGAGGATGGTTTATCATTTCTTACATATTAAAAATCAAAGATGAGATTTTTCTCGGAGAATCGACTCGAGTACGCTTAAAGAACAGTATATAATTTAGTGATCTATGAATCGCAGATCACGTAAACATGGGCAGAAGGACAATAGACAGGGAATGGTATCCCGATGAGAAAATTAATCATGAAACTAAAATTAATGAAATTTTTATAATTACTATAGTTTTAAGATATGTAATAAAATACTTTTGGGATTAATACCAACAGGAATTTGCTATCCAAAACAAGACTAACGGTACTTAATTGTGTACCGATGCCAGCACATCGGAATGTATGTATGGAAGTAAGTATAGAAGCGTATTTTGGAATTGGCAAAATAATTTAAAGTGGACCGAATATGGTCGATCAGGTGAATGTGTGGAAAATCAGTTTACGATTGAGTGAAAAATTAACAAATTAGGAGAGAATACAGATATAAGCGAGAAACAAAATAATTCTGCAGAAGATCGGATATATTCGGAACAAAGGTGTACATCAGGATATAACAATATAGCATTCTATCCTATCCACCTATTCAGCCAGACATTAATTAGTTGTTTTACCCCACAACTATAAAAACAAACAAATTATTTTTATACGATGTATTCTTATTTATAAGCATACAATAAATGGCTGCTAAAATAAAAGATAAAAATAATAAATCCAATTATTATTATACCCATTAATGCAACTATAAATCTAGACGAGTCCCGCTCCCGCCCTACTAAGTAACCGCCTGTCTCACGGCAGACTGTGTTAGCATTAATTTGCATGTATAATGTTCAGATCTTTAGATACGACTAAGAATATTAGTGAACATATATATGTAGAAGACAATACATTTAAATTATTAGGTGGTTCCAAAAATAATGGTCCATTTTATCCTTTAAAATCATTTATAGAGTACATCATTTAACTGTATTAATTAAAATAAGACGCATTTGATTCTATGCATTTTTGTCAACAAATTGCAAAATTTAAGGCTATTGAATAAACTTTATGTTGATTAAAATCCGAGAATACAGTGGTGCGTTTAATAAAATTATGCTCAAATAAAATGTTGCGCGCAAGCATATATGTCGGAAGAATCTTAGAATTCTACTATTATCTCCAAAGATGAGGACTGTATGTATACTGTTTAACTCACTATTTCGTCAAGGTCTCGACACAGTATAAACGCGAAGTCTCGAGATTAGTATGACATTGTAAACTGTTCCATACACGTTGTAATCGTATTGGTTTAAGGTCGCCAATCAAATGAATAAATAAGGTGATTTTTGATCCAAACACTGATCATATTAACTACAAAATTATATTAGGCTGAAAATAATGGCCGATTTTAATATTATATCATTTTGAACGTTTTTTGCTAAGAAATATTTGTTTTTGGTTGACAGTTAGTAGAATCTGATATATTTATTCATCGAGTCAGACATTTTATTTACATTATATTAATCCTTCAGAAATGGGATTAGAAAAATAAAATATACTTGTATTTATTTTAAATTTATACACGAACATAGTGCATATCAAACATCATGGAATGTTAAACAAGTGTGGGGGTGAAGGAACTACTTCTGAATAGTGTGGCGAAAAGTTCAGGAATGGAGACTGGATTGAAGACGTCCTGCCATTGTTAAAAACAATGAATTAGCTAGAAGAAGACGCGTTTTGCTTTACAATGATTTTCACCATTTCAAACAGCATATTTTTTCGTCTTTCTTGTCAGTATTGACGTACTCGTAGTATTCGCCTCAATCAGGCGAGACCATTTCACGTCACTGTCTTTCCACATTCTCGTATGTCGGTTCATAGTAACTTTGGAAAAATCTTTTATTCACCGCTGTAGATAGAGCTTGCTGTCATCTTATTTATTCCAAATAAATTATATTTATGACAAAAAAAATAGCAGTAGAAAATGTCTTTAAAGGATTTTTGTATTCTAATCCGCTTTAATTTTATTCTACATGTATAAATACGTTTGTAATTCACTGTAAAGAATGCATAGAATCGAAAGGCTTTTATTTTGATTAATAAAATTTATTTAAATATGAAATAAATGTATTGATTAGAAAGATATACATAAAAAATCGAACGATTAAATGTATTAATATCAAAAAGATAACATATGAGTTCGAAAATTTGTCCCTAAAAATATTTTCGCTGTGGCATAGTCGGATAATGCACCTTCCCCGGTTAGGAAAAAGATCCAGGTTCGAATCCCGGTGACACAACAACAATATTTTTTGATAAAATTGATTTTATATGTGTATCTTTCTAATTAATATATTTAATTTGTATTTAAAATATCACAGACCGTCTGTTCTGAATAATTATAACTTTACAATAAGAATGTGTTCTCCTAATAAACTTTATTTTCTTTATATTTCATTGAATTTGAAGATTAAAATGGCGCATTATTATTGGAACATCTTACAGAACATTCTGGATACACTCATTAGAACACTTTTTATGACTTAATCGATGGCCGCCATGTTTAAGGAACTTATCTAAATAAATAAATCGTGAGGATCGTTTCACCCCCCGGGATCATATCTTGTACATGGATAGCCATCCCCCCACTGCTGTGATTTATACGAATTGCATAAAAACTGCGGAGAAAATATGTGCCTTGTTTTCTTGGTAGGAATAATAAAATATTCCATGCACAAGTATTTTCGTGTGAATACAAAGAGGTTGTATTAATAAAGCACTAACGAGGGCCTGCATATGAAATTCATACCACATGTGGAGTGCGAAACCCAAACTGAGCGTGTCTCTCCCAGTTCCTCTTCATCTTACACTGGTTAACATTGATTCACGCTGTTCGAAAAATATACAAATTATTCATTTTGATGACAGAACATGGCAATGGAATTCACACAATATCAAATTATTTTTTTTGGTTTGATTTTTAAAGAATTTTTGTCAGCACCTATCTAAAATTCGCATGACGCTCAAATGACACAATTCTACAGGAATTACACAAGAATAGACTCTTAATCATTTACTTAAAACGAAACCTTAAATTTTTAAAACATCTATATAGATAGGTAGGAGAAGAGGAAATCTCCCTCCTTCCATTGGACCAACTAAGTGGAAAAAGCAACAGCTTTCAAATCTGTAAGATGCTGGGAAAAGTAGCCGAGTATAGTCAAGAGTGCATGACGATTACGATCCTTAGTCATGGGAGACCAGCGTTGATGATAACGCTGTTGTAAAATTCTGATAGATAAACATTCGTTATGAAAACAAAAATTTTACACATTTAAAAAGTTAGATATGAATTATATCAATTAAATAAAAAGTTAATCATACTTTAAATTTTTTTTTTTGATATTATGGCTGTTAGAGATGGCAAATTTAGAAATATAAAGTGAAAAGTGTTAGGACGGGAGTTGAGAATGAGCTTTGATCTGTCATTTCAATCGGCAGACTTTGTCTCGATCATTTCGAATGTGAAACATCGACATCACACTAAATAAGTAGGTGCTTGGATACTTTTTAAATAACTTTAAAACATAGAGACGGAAGAAAAAATATGTAAACAAATTATATCTATGGCATTTCCCTGAAACAGTATAGATGTCACTAATGAGAATGTAATTTTTATTATAAATACGAAAGCTATATTCTTTATCTATATATATGACAGATGATTAACACATTATATTAGATGGCGACAGTGAAGTTGTATTTTATACTTGAAGTGTTTCTATATGGTAACACATATACAACTTCCAAAAATTAGATAGATATGTAGGTTGATTAATGGGTGGAGTGGTGAACGTTATATTGTGTAAAGTGATCACGTAAACTAGCCGAAGACAGGTTGTGAGCCCTGTAATAACACATACTTCCATATTTTCTCATTAATACAATACAAATATCTTCGTCTCTATGAGATATCTGATATTTGTTTAATAACAGTGCCTCTGTAGGTAAAAATCCAGTCATTGTGTGTACTTGGACATATTCCAATATTGTTAAAAAAAATTGTAATTTATCGAGAAATTATACACCTTGATACGAGAACATCAATCAAAATTATTTTGCTATTGCATTTTTGTAGATTTTTTAAATAAGTTTAGATTACAAAATCTATGTATATTATAATTGCGCTTCGTGTTCGTTGCATCCCATATTGCATCCAATGTTAGTGTCATCTATTTTCTTTAGAAATACGCTAGATGGCAGTACAAATTAGATCATATTAATATTCAGTTACAACCTTCGCATTATGTAATAAATTATTATCTCTACTAGGTCGTTGCTCAAAGCAGAATTTATAGGTCGCTGGCCGTGGTGGAATGTTTTACGGATATATTCGGCGCTGGTACATAGAGGGGTTGTTTTCTTTTTAATGTCTAATATTTTTCGATTACTTTTATATATATAATATATTATATAAATACGCTTAATTCTTGGACATGATTCCTTGATAATTTTATCATTACAGTTCAAAACGATTTTACACAAAATATATATTTTTTACCAGTCCATATTATTTAATTTCTTTAAGTTCACATAATAATATTCTGACAGATCTTGGTTTACATATACTCGTTTATCTATATACTTTATAGTATATAACCTTTTACTAATATTTTGTTTAGTATAAAATAAAGACAAGATATGGTGCGAGGGATTTCTGAATTAAAACCCTGATCGCGAAGCGAACACACCAGCCAGCCGCAGCGCCCAGCAGCAAGCAATCGGCGACAGCTGATTTCTTAACGATTCCGAAATCTTTGATATATAAGATTTGATTTAAAATTGCAATTACTTTTTTAAAAATAATTAAATAATCATAACGATTAACACGGGTAGTCCTGTGTACAACTGGTCAAAAACTTTTCGAAATGTTATCCAAAAAAATTATATTTCGTTTAAAAAATAAAACAATATTATTTTTTAAACAAAGTGAAAAATGTCTTGTTATACACTGCAAATTATCTGGTTGTGAATTTATCGTCATCAGCCTGAAGGCTCGAGTTACATTATAGTCAGTTGGTATATATCTCAGGGTTGTTGAAGATCTGAGACAGAACATAAATCATGTTTATATTTTGTCAGTTTTAATGGCTAAGCGCGCAAATTCATCGCTGACGTTTTTTACAAGGTTAATATGGTGTTTTTGACAGGTGACAAAGGAAGCGGTTGGGGATTTATATCTCGTATATAACTACAGAATATTAGTAGAAAACTGTATTGAATTGTGAGATATTTTTAATACGCGACGTTATTCTTTTTCTTCTTGTTGTGCCCTATGCGTTCAACATATATTGGCAGTCACCACTTTATTTACTATTACACTCACTAAAGCGATCTATTGTGCAACTATTAAACTGTAATATTATACAATATATAATTGCAAGTGTCATGGAGTGATATACTACGAGATAAATCTGATATTTATAGTACTTAGTACCGTGTACACCAGTGGCGTGCACTAGGCATTTATGTTATGCTGCTAATATCGAGGGGTATTCATCATTCACTTTTTCAGTAGCACGTTTTTGTGTCAGTATATTTGTGTGAGTGTACAGTACTGCTATCATTCTTGGAAAGATTTTAAATTTATTACAAAAGAAGTTAAAATAATTTATAATATAGAATAAAACCTCGTTCAAAGTGTATTGGAACACGTCTGTCACAGCGAAGACGTGCATTCAGAACACCGCGCGGTTCGAGAGTTGCGTTTAGTTCGTACACTTACGTCTATTTGGGGCAGATTTAGCGAAAAAACACATGCGCTGCATTATTTGTCATTTTAAATTCTTCTGCTAGCTATAGGTCTACGATTCTAGTTGACATGAGAACTGAATTATTTTCGCGTAGATCTACATACTTAAGTAAAGTGCACGCCCCTGGTGTACACGTGTTAATATTTTGATCTGAAGGTAAACTCAAAGTTCAGTTTGAGATTGGTAGAAAAAGACAAAAGTTCAAACCAATGTTCAATTTAATAGCGAAATTCGACACGTACACCCACACGTCATTTAGAACCATAGACATACATACAACTATTTATTTTTAAAAGTTAGACGGATAGAATACATTAAATTGCTGCCGGGGAGATTCAAATTCACCCAACTAGCGAACGGAACATCAATGTTCAATGGACTGACATTTGAAGTTTGGCATACAACATGAGTAAAGTGAGATGTGCGACGGCGAATGTTTGAGATTTTGTTTGTACATGGAGGTCGTCTCCATAATCCCTATCTCATAGATTGTCTCGACTCGGCACATAAATGATAATTTAATTTCCAGCCTCGGAAATTTGAGCTAAATACCGGTTTTTATCAGTTTATCAGTCTATTTTTGCGAACAAAAAACAATAAACAATCAATATTCTCTCTCTAAGGTATGCGGGTATGCGGGTGTGTGCGTGTATGCTATTTGACATCATATCGCACACAAAAAATATAGCACCTGCACAATTTTCAACAACACTTCTTCACGTGACCATGTTGAAGTATATTAATTTATCCTGTATAAGATCACCAAAATTTTAGATAATAAATCACTTTCTGAGGTTACACAGCCTCTTTCTACCTACACTACTAGCTCTGCTGCCTTCTATCTTCCTCTGCATAATGACTTGTAAAATATCACATTTTTTATAGCTGATATTTTTTCCGAAGTATGCAACGTTCCTTGATAGTTTTATTAATTCTCTTGACTTATTTATGCGTCTTAATACATATCATATTCATTAGTAATATGGTTAATCTAGGTCATACCAGTAGTCTTATACTGGTATCGTAACGTTTTACTTATTATCTCTCTCAGCGCACAAATGATAGCATTGGTCCATAAAATAGCACAAAAGATTTATTATGCACACAGTGTTATTCAAACTTAGAGGAACCATTGTAGACAATGTTCACCACTGGGTCCGTGCTGTTTTTAACGTGAGTTAGAGAACAAAGTTTCATCCATGTACACGGACCCTTCAAATTTAACCACCGTATCGAATTTAATGTTCCGCTTTTTTCTTTGTTTTTTTTCTCGACTTGCGTAACATATTTATTTACCACTCAGTCTCCTGATGTCATGACCTGATGATATATAGCTTAAGTCCTTCTCGGAGAAATGTCAAATACGCTGGATTTGTAAACTATATAACCATATAACTGTGATTGTGACTGTGATTGTGACTGTGATTATGACTGTGATTGTAACTGTGATTGTTGGCGTGATTGTGGCGGTGATTGTGATTGTGACTGTGATTTTGTCTGTGATTGTGACGATTTTTGTGAAGTTGCAGTTTTTCAGAACATTCATAGTTCTGTGGTATTTTAATACAAATTAAATGTATCAATTAGAAAGTTGTGAAATTTAACTGTTGGAGGTTTAATTTTTAGCGTATTAGTGATCATTCGAAAAATTTCGATAATCAGTTACAAATCATCACTACGCTGGATCTGCATAAATTTAGCGGTAGTAAGGTAGCAGGGTAGCAGGGTAGCAGGGTAGCAGGGTAGCAGGGTAGCAGGGTAGTAGAGTAATAGGGATAGCAGGGGTGTGCACTGCATAATATCAAAAATGATGTACATGGTAAGAATTTGTAGATGGAAATAAATTTAAAATTATTGTGAACAGACAGTGTAATTACTCAACTCGTCTTACGATATGCAGCCTGTATGAAGAGTTGGATTTTGGTGATCTTTTATTCCGAGGAGCTGCACTGGGTTAAGCTGCAATATAATTTTCAACTGTCTTTTTTATGGGTAAGGTTTGAAGAAAATATGCTGAATTAATTTGGTTTATAATTATTTATTACAATAAAACAGTAAAATGATACTAACTTGTTAGAGTACTTATTTACTGCTAAAACAGCTGGAGAGATATTCGAAAACAAGTGACAACAATAATCAAATGCCTTAGACCGACTTCGTATGTTCTCCATATATATATTCTTGAATCGAAGCTTATCTTCGACCTGTTCTCTAGTAGTAAATAAATTTACATTTTTCACCGCAAAAAATACAATACCCGTTAAACGGTGCGTCGTAGCCCAGGACTGTTTACCTTGAACTAAGCTTCCTTTACAGTTTCACAATTTCGCCCACTCTAGAACATGCAGATAGCCTTGCACGCAGGGTTGCCACCTCGCGGCGATCTTAAACACAACTGCACAAAACGTAAAAAGCATTTCTAAAATTTATTTTAATGTAGATAAATGTGTATTTTTTATTGCAATTATATTTTTTTTTTTATGTTTTATAACAATAATTTGGTAATTTAATAACGTATTTACGAAGGGATGAAATCTTTAAATTGAAAAAATAGATAGTAACGTCTACTTTGATCATAAAATCAAAATTGGTACAGCCAATTAAACTGAAGAAGTTGTTTGCAGAATACACCAATAAAACAAAACTCTACGACCAGTGTGTTATTTTAGCCTTCACGCACGGAGTACAATATACATAAATTAAGAGAAACCCAAAGAACTGACGCTGATGGAACCTGGGATCCAAAACGTCGATTGATGCACAAGGCAGAAGAGTCCAAAAAACTCAAAACTTTCTAAAAAATATTTCATATTACCAAAGTATTGCAATTTCAGTGTTTTTACCGTTAATGATTTGTTTTTCCTTTCACAATTGAATCATAAAATTCTCATTGTAGACCCTATTTTCAGGAGTATCTATCGATTCATATTTAAATTGATTCAAATCGCTTTAGGATTGTGAGTATTTATCGTGAGTATCTATCTAGTGAGGATTGTGAGTATCTATCTATCGTGAGTATCTATCTAGTGAGGATTGTGAGTATCTATCTATCGTGAGTATCTATCTAGTGAGGATTGTGAGTATTTATCGATTCATATTTAAATTGATTCAAATCGCTTTAGGATTATTTCGGTGATTCCATTTCATTTAAGAGAACAGGAAACAGTAGCATCATTCTCAGTTGCAAATTTAAAGTAAGGTTATCGCTGCACAATACTTTCTTCATGCCAAAGAACGCAGCTCAAGATTGCTCTATGCGATAATTAATTTTCACAGAAAGGATCCCAGGTAGACTATTTTTTCTACTTTTTTCAATATAATTAATTCTATGTATATTACAGCCCTCCATCGTGTACTCTTTATTAACAATTTTTTTTTTGCATAAAATAATACATTAAAAAATAAAGGTAATTACTTTACTAGACGTGGTCTATTCTAAAGATATTACCTGCACAGTTTTTATAAAGTTGTACATTGTTAAAGTACAATCAGAAGTGTTTGTCTATAATATAACTAGAGACAAAACGAGTAGGAAAATTAGCACAAAGGACAAATTAGTTTAATTTTGCTTTCTATTCACATCAAGTAACCACTTTATTATTTTTAGTTTAAAACCGTTAATCACCTTAAATCCTTTAAGGTTCTAGTGGAAATATATTAAATATACGCGGTGCACAAAACAAGAAAGTTTGTTGACCAAATTCCTAAGGTTTTGCTCCTAGTTTTCTTTGAATGGGATTGTGGTTTTGAAGTTATGTTTTTTTTTTAAAGAATAGTTTTAGGATTTATCTGGTTAAAAATTGTCTAATATCCAAAACTTTCAAGGATTTAAAGAGTTCTTCAGAGTATATCTAAATGATCTAAATATCTATCTATTATATCTAAATGACCCATTTCTGAGCCTCTGATGAATTAGATAATTCTCTAGTCCATTTAAATATAGTTTTAATATTATTTCTAATTTAACGCGGAATTTACACTTTCCCTGTGCGAGCCTCCTGGTCACAATGCACCCCTGTGATGTTTTCGGTATTTTCCTACGTGCGAGCGCTCCTGGTCGCAAGACACCAGTATAAGGAATCCCGTAATTCTCCTACGCACTTAAATATTATTTCGTATTGATAAATCCTCCTGGCCTCTGTCGCCAGTGTGACATCTCGCTTTCTACCTTAATACTAGTTTTTACGCTTAATGCTAGTTTATTCGCTTAATATCTAAATTTGGCCAACGTGATCGTTCTAGTGGTAGGAATATTCCCCATTTTATGTCCGTAATAAACCTAGTTCTTTTAACCCGCGTTTTCAATTATCAAATATCTAAAGTTTACAAATATCCAAATATTATATCTGTTCAAATACCTATAGAGCAATTATTAAAATAAATATACCGATTATCTTATAGTACACGACTAAATAACAGAAAACCTCCGGTCAAGCATTATATTATAACATTAATTGTGTATGTATTATTCAAAGCTAGAATGTAAGAGTGTGGAAGAAATTATACATAGAACACCAACCTAGTCGTAGACTTGTCCTCGTGACTGTAGCCACCTTGTGGCTTCGCCTAGCTGTTCATAAATTATGTGGACATGTGGAACAACATGTGACATGCTAAGTGTCTGCCTCGCTTGGCAAATAAGTTCCGTGGTTATGATAAGTTCTCTAGACACCAGTCTGTGGCGCTCGCTCGGCTCCCCTAAACCCCAGATTAAGAAACCCGTACGCCTGGTGCCTATTCGCGGTAGACGACAGGTGCTTAACCCCGAGCCCTCTCACCCACGGGTTCTAAAATTAATGATGATGATGATGATCCAAAGTTTTGATTCGGCCAATGTCTTAGTGAACAATATCATTTGTTATGACTCATTCAAGATGCATGGCCGAGATCCTTGTATCTTCATATGCTGCTGTTTAGTATCGGTAGGATAGTGGCCAATCCGGGGCCGCGTCCACCACTGAAGGTAATTAATTGTGATGGTTGTGACATGACAGTACGATTCTCAGGAAATTCCCTTAATTCCTTGGGTGCGTCTGAACACGTACGTCATGTGACAACGGTGTCAACGGTGTGGATAGTTTTAGTTTATCTGCAGGATGATCCTAGGTGTCTCGAACAATGCATCTCGAATAGAGTCAGGAACAAATCAGTTAGATGTGTTAATAATGCATAAGTCCGTGCAAAATGACACCTTTTGATATAAGTCTCCCTCTCGTCCTTTCAATAAGATACCCACGCTATGTGGTGTGAAATGACTATTTCCCGGCATTCATGTTTAGAGAATCATCTCTCGAGAAGTTCGAAGAGGTACCTACGGTACGCTGAGGCGTCTTTCCTCTAGGATCCGTTCCGTCCACTCACGTCTTGGCCAAGGCGTGAAGCAACAGCATTCAATCGGCAGACTCTTTTGTCTTTTGTGCTGATAACGCCTCTTGGATGGCTAGCTTAAGTATGCATATCAGTCCTTGCAGCCAAAGTGTACGATTATGTTTACCATAATTCCCGCAAGTATTATATCGCCCAGAACGGAGACCCTCCTCAGCAATTGTAAACCACTCCAAACTCGACGAAAGACTATCTCGACAATCAGTTCCTCTGCATCATTATCTGTCACTTGCGACACTATTGTTACTTTGATTACAAGGGAGCAAGGCCCTCGAACAATTTCAGTTTGGGGTGGATGTTAGTACCATGTCAATAATAAAAGCAGTATGATTTCCATACACATGAAATCGTGCGATTTCAAAGTAAAATAAACACACAAAGGCTCTCTGATAAATTCTATCATTTCGACCTGCAAGCCATTTACTTCGGATCGAAAATGTTATCTATAAAATTCGCCCCGTCTCTCACCACGGTGCCAGCAGCGTGAGCCACGACAGGATTTATGAAATTTTTAGATTTAGATTTCCACGGATAAGTAAATACACAAATAATTACGTACATAGTTACATGATTATTTACGTGGCCAATAGTCCTAAACGATGAGATACATGTAACTAAAACTTGTAAGTGGGTGTTCCAAATTAATAAAACGGATAGTAATTAAATAAAGTGAAATATCAAGTAGTCTAGCGGTTACGCCAGTCTCTTTTTATGAATGAGTAATTACATGATGATCCGAATCACACTACAGGACAAATCCTGTAGTGTGATTCGCTAACAAATTAGTGGTTTTAATTATGTATACAAGCATGCAAAAAGATAACTTAGTATTTAAACACGACCTTCGCGGACCCGGAAACCCACGCGATCACCCCTAAAACACTTGCGGCGTAAATCTCGAAAAGAAAATCAAATTTCGTTCTCCGAACAATCGTTTACGTATCCGTCTCTTTTCCCGGTTCAAAAGCGACCCTCACGCGTGCAACCCCCTCACCCTCCCGAAACTGACTGTCCAGAGAAGCGTTCACAACCCTCGACCCGCTACACCCCTGCCCTACCGCACCCGCTCTAGAAATTTCTCGGAATTCATATTTTTTTATCAGTTGGTTATATGTGGATCATCACAAGCCTTAATTAGAGAATCCATTAGAGTAAAAGCTACACCTGTAACATGTACTTGGAAAATAATCAAATCCCCATTCAGATGAAAATCTGAACGAAATTTGTAACTCTCTCGGGTAAGATGTTAAACATATTCCTGTATTCACAAATGAAGAATACAAGAATACATGAAGTCTATTTGTGACTTATAGTCCGACTCCAAGAAATAAAGCCCGATAAGGATATCTCACAGATTGAGATAAATATGAGTACTATGTAAACGACTAAAAATATAAAAGTTAGACTAGCAAAAGAATTAAATTACATTATTTACTTTGTTTTGACTGCTGCTGAGGAAACTCAAAAATACTCAATTGACGAACATAAATGATCGATGAACTAACATTTAACGTGTGCTCTACAACAAGCGTGAAGTGAGACACAAGATGTCGAATCTCAAAGACACGATGTACTCACAGATTACGAAAGCCGAGAATCGTCTACAAAGAATTTCACGGTAACAAAGTATGTAACTCGTAGATAGTCTTCTAAAAGAAATTTTCGTGACTCGGCCTTTAAAATGAGTCGACAAATGTGACAAAGTGCTAAAGCAACTTTCACCAATGATTCAGTTGTGTCAAACATAATATGGCATGACCCTGCTTATATCTCTGCGCGTAAACGAGCCGGATTAAAATGGCGACAAGTCCGCGGGCTAATGGAAAACGAGTTGCGCGGGTCAAGTTTCCTGACAGACTTGCCGCGGAAGGTCAATGATACCGACTGCAGATCCTGGCCTGTGACGCAATCGCTTTTATTCGTATTGCTACATTTAAATAGCTTCCGCGTGATGCAAGATCTGATTGCAAATTTTCAAACCACGGTCGTCAAACCCGACGTGATCGATTGTTCCAATAACAGATATATATTATATATATAAAATAACATCTGCGACTGTTTTACTCAGAGTAATAATTATGGAACATTAATTTTCAAATGATATCGCTTTCATAAATTTAAAAAAAATAAAAACCACTCAGTAGTTACATAGAAAAATCTATTTTTTAAAATAATATTGTTATAGTCACTTTAAAAAAATAATAAAGTAAACGTTTTAATTATAAGATCAATTAAAAATGGCCTATTAGATAGTTATGTTACTCTGGGAAAATAATAGATATCTCACTAAAAAGTTACATAACGTTATTATAAAATCAAATTTTAAAAATATTACAAAATTCCAACTGTGATGACTTGGTGTTTTATCCTCTAATTAATGACTAATTTCTTAGGTCCCGATTCCTTGTAAGTGAAACTCAGTATGTCCAGATAACAATATTAAGTTAATTACAATATCGTATTTACTGTCAATAATAATTACACGCTTCAGAGATAGACTAGTTATTCAGGAGAAGCTGTGATAGAAGAGAGCCGTTTCCCCAGAGACGACCTCTTAAAAGGTTCATCCCCCACTACTCATCTACTCATTTTCATCTACACACACGCAAAGTGACAGTTCTCACACCAATCAATGACGTATTTTCCATTATTGTTCAAATCTTCAGTCCATCTTTCGATCAATTTGTCGATGCCTTTTCTATAAAAATTCGTTGGTCTGGTATCGTAATAGTTATCGAGTCAATCTCTGAGGTCATTGTCGTTTTTGAACGTAACGCCTCGCATTTGATTGGAGAGCGACCGAAAAGGTGATAATCTGACGGAGGTAGGGACTATAGAGTGGGTGCAATAGAATTTTCCAGTTGAACTCCTGGATAACCATTTGAACATTAATTAAAGGCGAAAAGAAGTGTGCATAGGAAATGTTCGTTTTTCTCATCTTAACACTCCATTATATAACCCCAAAAATTAAGGAAAACTATAAGATACAGAAAAACGGTGACGGGGCGAGTGGGGGTTGAATATATGATAGATCAAAATTTGATAATTTATAAGGTTAATTTAGAGAGTTTCAGAATGTCTAGGAATGGATTCATTATTTTGTTATCGGACGAGTAGACATTCAAGACGACATTCGTTGTGGAAGACCGTCAAAATATTATTGCTGTCCGTTCACTAATTGAAAATGATATTTCAAACAATAGCTCAGAATGTCAGATAACTAATTACAAATGCCTATTTCCAGGGATGTGCAGTGCATACAAGCAAAAAAGTTGTGCATTACTAAAAATTCTGGGAAACAAATATAAATTAAATAATTGGATTAACATAAACGAACACACTATTTTACAATTAGCGCCATCTGTGTACCAGTAGAGACTTTAATTGTTCAGTTCTAAAAACTACCACGACAACTCACCGCTGTACCCACGGCGCTTTTTGGTATTCGCCACACAGATCTGTTCATGTCACTCTGTTCTGTATTTAAACTAGTGAATTACTCATGTCATATAAATGGCTATTTACTGAATTCCTTTCGGTTGATCCGTTTTATATGGAATCGTTACCTATGAGGTTTTTTAATAGATCATTGAATCAAATCATTGAAGTGTCTACTTCCTCTTTTACTAATTGGCGAATTTTACTATAACGTGGTGATTTCATGATTGTTTGTTAAATTTGGTTCATGGATTGGTTTTTGACTCGGGAAAAACAAAAAGCAATCGGCAAAACTATATCCCACGTTATTATTTAATAAAAATAATTATTTAGTTTAGTTATTACGTGAAATATTTTCAAACAATAAATGAATCGTGTTCAGTCATAGAAAGTATTTATAAAAACGTCTTACATTTTTTATATATTTATATATTTTTTAATAATTATTTTTCATGATTGTTTTATTGGTCAAAACATAAACTTTAAAAACACTATTAATATTACTCTATAAATTATAAATAAATACATAAAACGACGGATTTATTTTATCTAAAGACGTTGGTTAAACCAAAGTAAATACATACATTGTATTACATATATTATATATGATTGTATAATATCATTGGTAACAGCATAACCTAAATCTATACCTACTGCACGCCACTGCTTATTTCCGTGCGCACCTAAAATTAATAATAAATATTTATTTACAATTAATATACGTCACTAATACGTTACCAAAAGAGGTTGGCAGGAATTATTCATAACATCTGCTTGGCTTTTCTCTTAAATTTTCCGATCGTGGTTTGCGTCACGGATAAAAAGCTTTCAAGTGAATTCAAGAGAGGTTGATATTGTTCGGTTTTATTTGAAGAAATGTTAAATAATATGATATATGAATAAAACATCACGTATGCAATAAAAACTGCTACGTGTATGTAAATTCTCAGATATTTTAGCCATGATGCCAGACATGAGGCCACCAAAGAAGGGTTGGTGATCCAAGGGAGGGTAAAAGGAACTGGGACTCGTGTAAATTCACCAATATGATCGACTGACCTGATTAAAACCTCGATGCAGAATCCACTTCTGGAATGCACAAGAAACGGACCGAAATAAGTGACTAAAGTCATCCGCGTCTTCATCAGCCAATAGCCACAGTTTCATGATTATGACTGCTCTCATCGAGGATATATATACACATACAGAGTGTCCCAAAAAAAGTGAAAACATAATATAATTAATTATAATTCTTGTTAAATTATGTAATATTTAGCTAATCAGAAATCATCAAAACACACCATATTGCATCATCTACTGGGTTTAAATCTGGGCTGTTCGATGGCCACATGCCTGGCTCGATGTAATTAACATTCTCACGATGAAGAAAGTTAATTGTTTTTCTAGCTGTGTGAGATGGAGCTCCGTCCTCCTGTAATGTCCAGTTATGCTGTAATGTCTAGCTATACTCCAGGCTTTGTTTCGAAACTCTTTTATCATTTTCTTAGCACCCCAATGTTTTTCAATTCGCAAATTTTTGATCAGAATACGGACCTCTGCAGTGATTTTTGTCATTCTGGGCAACAATTTGAAAAAACCAAATATTAAACAATGGAAAAATTAATAATCAAAGATGGCGACCGGAAATTGTCGAAATAAAACGTAATATAGGTAAATAGGTAGGTAAGTAAATTAATAAACTATTTAAGCTACTGTTAATATAGTTAAACTAATTTTGATGTAATTATATCATATTTTACGATATGTTCTCACTTTTTATGGGCCACCTTGTGTATGCAAAAAAAATACTGAAATTTAAAATTTTATAAATTATTCAACTTTGTTTATACTAACTATTTAATGACTAGTTTTAAAACGCCAACCGGTTTCGGAAAATACAATTTCCTTCTTCAGGATGTCAAATTAACTTTCCAAAAACATATATGTCACGTTATTTTAATTATTCACTTTACTAATATTAAAAATGTAATTTTATTTCCTTGTTATGAGAAACAAGACAACTGTAATGAAGAATTGACAAAAATATATTTTGTAAATTTCAGACATATCAGAGGATCTCTTCCCCGAATTTGGATTGAGAATAGGAAGGGGACGCGCGCTCCGAGGCTGGGAGGCACCGCCCCCAGCCCGCTCGGCTGCACCGAGTTCCTTCAGCTGCACGTCCGAGGGGTTCCACCCGGACCAGAAGGACTGCCTTGTGTTCTACAGGTGCGTCCCGAACGGGGACGGCTATACCACCTACAAGGTTAGTTCTGTCTCGCTTTACAAGTGTTGATGGTCTATTTTATTATTGCTATTAAATAAACATTAATAGTAATAAGCAAGATTTGCTATCAATTCTATCACGTGAAAGTGTAATGTCATCGCAACAAACAAAGTAAATTATTTTGTAATTACTGTTTGAAACCCCTCCTAGGACGGGTGCAAAAAACTACTTTGTGTAAAAAAATAATAAGTCATATTTAAAAAGTTATTCATCTATTTTTATTGTCATAAATTTGTTGTACAGTTCAGCAGCTTTAGTGTTCCTATATTCAAATTAATAAAATTTTAAATTTATAAAAATGAACTTGTATTATAAAATTGTACCTTTATTGTATAAAATTCTTTACATCAGTCTAATGTAGAGTGTAAGCTTTCTTTCAAATTTAAATTATGCAAAAATGTACATTCATAAATTTAAAAAATAAATTAAGACTATAAAAATATTAAACATTTGTAAATAATGTCACATCTTCGGACCACAATTAAAATTTACAATTTACTTCATTCCTGACGTTCTTAAAATGTTTAATGTTCACAGTTCCAATGTGGTCCAGGAACGGTGTACGATCCAGTCACGCAAATCTGCAACCATCCCGAGAGCAGCAGTCGAAAGGAATGCGGTGGCAAACTTCCACAGTCTGAATCCGAGGACGAGAATGAACTAGACGGAGGCTACTACAATAACAACTTCCAAAGCTCCACAAGCACCTCCACAACGGAAAAACCTTCACCGACGACAAAAAGAATCACGACTACCCCCAAGGTGACCCAGACTGCAGATAGAGCGACCACGACCACAGCAAGGCCAACTACAAAAGAATCAATCGCAACTACGAGAACACCTCAAAAGCAAACGTCATCTTCCTGGTCTTCTTCAAATGAGCGGTACGAATCTTCAACCAGTCCATCAACAACTAGCAAGCCTGTCAAAAATAACGGGGCGGCTTCTTCGAACGACGATCAGTGCGTAACTGATGGATTCATGGAAGACAGTCATAACTGCCAAAAGTTTTACAGATGCGTCGCAAATGGAAGAGGGGGTTACACGAGACACGAGTTCACTTGCAGTTCAAACACAGTGTGGGATCAAGAGATACAAGGCTGCAACCATGCGTGGGCTGCTAAGAACAAAAAGTGTGGAGGATCGAGGGCGAATCAACAAAACTCTGAAAAAAATTCTAGCAGTTCCAGCTCACACAGCAGCCAGTCCAGCTCTTCTCAATCTCATAGCAGCTCTTCTCAAAGCTCATCGAGTAGTAGTAGCTCAAGTTCAAATAATCAAAGTTCAAGCAGTCAAAACTCATCTACGCAAAGTTCAAATAATCAAAACTCAGGAACTGAAAGCTCCAACAATCAAAATAACAGTCATAATTCTAACGATGGAAGTCAAAACTCCAATAACCAAAATTCTGGAAGTCAAAACTCAAACAACAATAATTCTGAAAGTCAGAACTCAAATGACCATAACTCCAGTAATCAAAATTCAGAAAATCAAAGTTCCAATAATCAGAATTCTGGAAACCAACATTCGAATAATCAAGGTTCCAGCAATCAAAGTTCTGAAAATCAAGAAACAAGCTCCGAAAGTTCGAACAATCACAATTCACAAAGCCAACAACAGCAGAGCTCTACTCAAAGTTCAAATATTCAAAATTCACAAAATCAAAATAATCACGATCAGCAATCGAGTAGTAAAAACGATGAATGCACTGAAAGTGGATTCATGGGAGACTCTAAGGACTGCAAAAAATTCTACCGTTGTGTAGATAACGGTAATGGTGGTTACACAAAATATGACTTCACTTGCGGAGATGGCACAGTTTGGAACCAAGAAATAGAGGGTTGCGACCACGAATGGGCGGTAAAAAATTGTGGTGGAAACAAACAAAGCAATTCTAGCCAGTCAAACCAAGGAGGCCAATCTTCAAATGAAAACCAAAATCAGGGAAACCAAGAAAGTTCATCAAGCAGTCAAGAGTCTCAAAATCAAAGCCAAAATTCAAACAATAATCAAAATTCAGGTAGCAATGACAATAATCACAGTTCTAATAATAATCAAAATAATAACAACCAAAATAGTGAAAGTTCAAGTAATAACCAAAATGGTCAGAATTCAAGCAATAATCAAAATAGTCAGAATTCAGGTAATAATCAAAATAGTCAGAATTCAGGTAATAATCAAAATAATCAGAATTCAGGTAATAGTCAAAATAGTCAGAATTCAGGTAATAATCAAAATAGTCAGAATTCAGGTAATAATCAAAATAGTCAGAATTCAGGTAATAATCAAAATAGTCAGAATTCAGGTAATAATCAAAGTTCGAGTAATAATCAAAATTCGAACAGTAATGAAAATTCTGATAACGAAAATAATCAGAATTCCGTAAATAAAGAAGAAAATCACAGCTCAAACAGTAATCAAAACAATCAGGAATCACAATCTCAAAACAATCAGGAATCACAATCTCAAAACAATCAGGAATTACAATCTCAAAACAATCAGGAATCAGGATCTCAACAAAATAATCAGGCGTCGAATGACAAATGTTCAAAAGAAGGATTCATGGGAGATAGCAAGAATTGCAAAAAATTCTACCGTTGTGTAGATAACGGTAATGGTGGTTACACAAAATATGACTTCACTTGCGGAGATGGCACAGTTTGGAACCAAGAAATAGAGGGTTGCGACCACGAATCGGAGGTCAAAAGTTGTGGAGGAAACAAACAAAGCAATTCTAGCCAGTCAAACCAAGGAGGCCAATCTTCAAATGAAAACCAACATCAGGGAAACCAAGAAAATTCAACAAGCAGTCAAGAGTCTCAAAATCAAAGCCAAAATTCAAACAATAATCAAAATTCAGGTAGCAGTGACAATAGTCACAGTTCTAATAATAATCAAAATAATAACCAAAATAGTGAAAGTTCAAGTAATAGCCAAAATGTTCAGAGTTCAAGCAATAATCAAAATAATCAAAATTCAGGTAATAATCAAAATACTCAAAGTTCAAGTAATAACCAAAATAACCAGGATTCAAGTAATAATCAAAATAACCAGAATTCAAGTAATAACCAAAATAGTCAGGGTTCAAGTAATAATCAAAATAACCAGAATTCAAGTAATAACCAAAATAGCCAAGGTTCAAGTAATAATCAAAATAACCAGAATTCAAGTAATAATCAAAATAGTCAAAGTTCTAATAATAATCAGAATTCGAACAGTAATGAAAATTCTGATAAAAATGAAAGTAATCAGAATTCCGGAAATAAAGATAATCAAGGCTCAAACAGTAATCAGAACAACCAGGAATCACAATCGCAAAACAATCAGGAATCAGGATCTCAACAAAATAATCAGGCGTCGAATGACAAATGTTCCAAAGAAGGATTCATGGGAGATAGCAAGGATTGCAAAAAATTCTACAGGTGTGTTGATAACGGGAATGGTGGTTACACAAAATACGACTTTTCTTGCGGAGATGGTACAGTTTGGAACCAAGAAATAGAGGGTTGCGATCACGAATGGGCTGTCAAGTCTTGCAAAGGTGGATCAAGTAGTTCATCATCATCTTCAACTGAATCTTCAAGTTCAGGGTCAAGTGGATCTGAATCAGAAAATGAAAACAAAGAATCCAACGAATCGACACACGATTCGGGATCCACGTCAAGTACAGCATCCACGACATCTACAGCATCCGCGACGTCTACAGCATCCACGTCGGAAAACAAAGAAGAATCAACAACACAAGTGACATCAACGACACGGCAATCAACTGCATCACAACAGAATAGTACTGAACAATCAAAACCGTCCAGTCAGAGTGATGGTTCTTGTTCATCTGAAGGATACCACGGAGATCCAAATGACTGCAAGAAATTTTACAGATGTGTAGACAACGGTCAGGGTGGATATACTAAGTATGATTTTAGTTGTGGAGAAGGCACCGTTTGGGATCAAGAAATTGAAGGATGCAATCACGATTGGGCGGTTAAAAACTGTGGAGGGGGTAATCAAAAGCCTAGTATTGAAAATCAATCGAATGAACAAAGCAGTTCACAATACACGACAACTACAACAACAACTACTACCCACAAACCCAAAGAAGAATCTTCCACATCATCAACAACCTCTACAACACCTCACAAAACGTCAAGCGCCAATGATGGAGCGTCTTCAACAACATCAAAACCTTTAAACACTAGTTCTGGAAAATGTGATTCTGAAGGATTTTATCCTGATCCAGATGATTGTAAGAAATTCTACAGGTGTGTTGATAACGGAATGGGTGGTTACACAAAATATGATTTCACTTGCGGAGATGGTACCGTATGGGATCAGGATATACAAGGATGTAACCATGCTTCAGAAGTTAAGAATTGTGGAAGCAGTGGAGGAAATGGAGGAAATGGAGGAAATGAAGGAAATGAAGGAAATGGAGGAAATGGAGGAAATGGAGGAAATGGTGGAAATGGAGGAAATGGAGGAAATGGAGGAAATGGAGGAAATGGAGGAAATGGAGGAAATGAAGGAAATGGAGGAAATGGAGAAAATGGAGGAAATGGCGAAAGTGAAGAGCGCCCAGATGAAGAGAACGAGATCGAAAATGAACAAGAAAAAACTTCAACAACGAGTTCAACGCAAACACAGCAAACAACAACTGAAGATGCATCTACAACTGAACGTTCAGAGCCATTGAGCACTACTTCATCCTCTAAACCATCTGCGTCAGATGGAAACTGTTCATCGGAAGGATTCTACGGATATGAAAATGACTGTAAAAAGTTTTATAGATGTGTAGATAATGGTATGGGTGGTTATACTAAATACGATTTCACTTGTGGAGATGGCACCGTATGGGATCAGAAAATTCAAGGATGTAATCATGCTTCAGAAGTTAAGAATTGTGGGGGAAGTGGAGGAAATGGAGAAAGTGGAGAAAATGGAGGAAATGGTGAAAACGAAGAGCGTCCAGATGAAGAAAACGAGATTGACAATAATGAAAAGTCTTCAACATCGAGTTCATCGCAAACACAAAAGACAACAACTGAAGATTCTAATACAACTGAACGTTCGGAGCCATCAAGTACTACCTCGTCTTCTAAACCAGCTACGACAGGTGGAAACTGTTCATCAGAAGGATTTTACGGATATGAAAATGACTGTAAGCGATTTTATAGATGTGTAGATAATGGTATGGGTGGCTATACTAAATACGATTTCACTTGCGGAGATGGTACCGTATGGGATCAGGAAATTCAAGGATGTAACCATGCCTCAGAAGTTAAGAATTGTGGAGGAAGTGGAGGAAATGGAGGAAGTGGAGGAAATGGAGGAAGTGGAGGAAATGGAGGAAGTGGAGGAAGTGGAGGAAATGGAGGAAGTGGAGGAAACGGAGGAAACGAAGGTAATGGAGAAAATGGTGAAAGCGAAGAGCGCCCAGAGGAAGAAAACACGACCAACAATGAAGAAAAATCTTCAACAAGTTCATCACAAACACAACAAACAACAGTTGAAGATGCTTCTACAACTGAACATCAATCATCAACAAGCACTACTTCATCCTCTAAACCATCTGAGTCAGATGGAAACTGTTCATCGGAAGGTTTCTACGGATACGAAAATGACTGCAAAAAGTTTTATAGATGTGTGGATAATGGTATGGGTGGCTACACTAAATATGATTTCACTTGCGGAGATGGTACCGTATGGGATCAGGAAATCCAAGGATGTAATCATGCTTCAGCTGTAAAGAATTGTGGAGGTAGTGGCGAAAGTGGAGAACACCCAGATAAAGAAAGTGAAACAAATAACGAGGAAACTTCTTCAACCACGAGTTCTTCGCAAACACAAGTAACCACCAATGATGACAAATCTTCAACAACGAGTTCATCGCAAACACAAAAGACAACAGTTGAAGATTTTTCTACAACTGAGCGTGCGGAGCCACTGAGCACTACTTCTAAACCAGCTACATCAAGTGGAAAATGTTCATCGGAAGGATTTTATGGATATGAAGATGACTGTAAGCGGTTTTATAGATGTGTGGATAATGGAGAAGGAGGTTACACAAAATACGATTTCACTTGCGGAGAAGGTACTGCCTGGGATCCAGAGATTGAAGGATGTAATCACGACTATGCGGTTAAAAAGTGTGGCGGAGGCGGAGGGTCAGCCAATAGTGAGAATGGTATAAATAATGAACAGACTACTACAGAATCGCAGCAAACACAGCAACCTTCAAAGGAAAGTTCATCGACAATAGAGAGCGCAGAACTAACAACCTCTTCGTCAACGATAACAGACAGCGCAGAACAAACGACCTCTTCGTCATCGATGACAGACAGCGCAGAACAAACAACCTCTTCGTCTTCGAGTCCGCCGTCTTCTGGTGGAAAATGTACATCTGAAGGGTTTTATGGCTATGAAAATGATTGTAAAAGGTTCTATCGCTGTGTAGATAATGGCGATGGAGGATATACAAAATATGATTTCACTTGTGGAGAAGGTACCGTTTGGGATCAAGAAATTCAAGGATGTAACCATGACTACGCTGTGAAAAATTGTGGCAAAAGTTCAGGAGGTCCCACTGGATCAGAAAATGAAATACAAACATCGTCTGAATCTAGTTCTACAACATCTACTCAGTCTACTACCCAATCTACTACCCAATCTGCCCAATCTACCACCCACTCTAACACAGTTGAGGAAGAAAAAGAGGGTGACGGCTCCGAGCCTCAAGAAAGTTCTTCTGAAGGATCTGGAGAGTGCACCTCTGAAGGTTTCCACGGTTACAAAAATAACTGTAAGAAATTTTATAGATGTGTATCTAATGAAAAGGGTGGGTACACCAAATATGATTTTGACTGCGGAGAAGGAACTGTCTGGGATGACGAAGTTGTGACCTGTAATCACCCGCGGGACGTGAAAGGAAAATGCCATTCTGATGATTCCGGTCAGTCCCAGCCATCGGAGTCTCAAACCGAGTTAAGTTCAACTTCTAGCCAATCATCGGAGTCGTCAACGGAATCAACCACAGCTCAATCGAGCTCTTCACAAACATCATCATCAACGACACAGTCATCTACAACAGAAAGTAACAAGAACAATACTGAATGCGATAAAAACAAACCTAAAAATGACACCATCAGCTGCCCTCACGCCGGATACTTCGCGCATCCATCAGATTGCAAAAAGTTCTATAGGTGCGTCGATTGGGATGGTGATGAAGGAAAGAGATATTCAGTGTATCACTTTGAATGTGGCGAAGGAACAATTTGGGATCCAGCAGTTGAAACCTGCAATCATGAAGAATCAGTTTATCCAGCGCGCGATTGTTCCAAATCAGAGAGCAAACCTACAACTACGGAGTCAAATACAGAAACAACTACTCAACAGCAAGAGACCACAACCGCTAAACAAGAAACTACCACCGAACAAGAAACTACAACGCAACAGGAGACTACTACTCAACGTCAAGAAACTACAACACAACAAGAGACTACTTCTACTAAGCAGGAAACAACCACGCAGCAACAAGAAACTACCACAAAGCAACAAGAAACGACTACTCAACAAGAAACTACTACTAAACAACAAGAAACAACCACTCAACAAGAAACGACCAAACAAGAAACAACCACTCAACAAGAAACAACCAAAAAAGAAACAACCACTCAAGAAGAAACCACTACCCAACAAGAAACAACAACTAAGCAACAAGAAACAACAACTAAGCAACAAGAAACAACCACTCAACAAGAAACAACCAAACAAGAAACAACCACTCAAGAAGAAACCACTACCCAACAAGAAACTACAACCAAGCAACAAGAAACAACTACTCAACAAGAAACAACTACTCAACAAGAAACAACTACTCAACAAGAAACAACTACTCAACAAGAAACGACCAAACAAGAAACAACCACTCAACAAGAAACAACAACCCAACAAGAAACAACAACACAACAAGAAACAACCACTCAACAGAAAACTACAAAACAGGATACTACAACACAGGAGACTACAACACAGCAGGAAACTACAACACAGCAAGAAACTACAACAGAACAGGAAACTACTGCCCAACAAACAACTGAAAGCACCACTGAAACAACAGAAAATACAAATGAGACAACCGAAGGAACAACTGAAATGACAACGGAAGGAACAACTGACACGACGACTGAAGGAACAACTGAAATGACAACCGAAGGAACAACTGACACGACGACTGAAGGAACAACTGAAATGACAACCGAAGGAACAACTGACACGACGACAGAAGGAACAACTGAAATGACAACAGAATCAACCACGAATTCACCCAAAAATGAAACCAAGTGCCCAGTGGGTGAACTGGAGGATGATCAAGTAGCTATCGTCTGTCCAACTGGCTTCCGAAGGCATCCTAAGTACTGCAACCTCTTCTACCAGTGCACGACGAACAAAAAGAACTACGATATGAAGGTCACAGTCTTGAGTTGTCCAGACGACACGATATACGATGACGAGAAAGTGCAGTGTCTCACTGAGGATGAAACTGATCAGAAGTGTGAGGGTGAGATTGCGGAGAAGAGGACTTACAGATCATTGCTCGACAACTCACTGCCTCCCGTAAGTAATTTAAACTAATTATAATTGACATTATATATTTATTTATTATCGGGTCCATATGAATATTTCATACTGGATATTGGAATCTTAATAGAATTATTAAATTAGTTAGCACAATTCTAAAGTACAATTAGTTGAGTAATTATTGTTGAAGTAATATAAAATAAGTTAGCAGGGCGCTGCAAGTGCATTCTATATTGCGTTCCCTCGAATTAATTGTACAAACGGTGTTATTACGTGTCAACTTGATCCACTTAAATACACTCTTGCTAAAACTGAGATTGTATACACATAAATGATTATTAAACACACGCAAACATTACAATCTGTCAGCGTCGCATTATTCTTTGCATCATTCTATGGTCGCACTGTCAAATGCAACAGTTACTATAATACGTTGCGAGATGACTATAGATAAGAGAGATGACAGCACCATCAAAATTCTAACGATTTCGTAATGTGTTGATGTTTATTGTGACAGATTTGGATAGAACAAAGAATATATATAGAATGAAGAGATGCAGAAGGTAAGCAAGCATGAATGGAAGATTGGTGTGAAGCAACATCATTTTATTATTGAAGCAATCGGCGTTAACTTTATAGAGTATCATCATAATTGATGGATATAAATTAAACAATGTTATAACTCTACTTGAATTTATTAGCACTACTCGAGTTTCGAGAGAAACAGTATTTCTCACGATTAGAGTTACCGTTTCTCTAAAAACTAAAGAATTGCTAATAAACTCAAGTAGAGTTATTACATTGTTTAATTTATTCATAATTTTAGTTGCTTGCTTTATGTCACTGTCTTTCTATATTATCTACAGATGGTTCGTAGTAACTTTAGCTAGTATGCATGTTGGAATTTCAGAACCAAATAAACTGCCTCTTGAACTACCTCACATCTTGCTATTTGAAAAGTTCGTTTTGATGCATTAATATGATAATAAAAAGAAATAAATAAAAAAAACATAGAATAAAAGAAACAGGAGCTCAATCATTGCAGATGTTTAAAAGTTAATCTCGAGATAATCAGCGAAACCAAACACAAAATTATGTGAAACCGATTGCTGTTAAACAATAAAACTAAGTTTTTTCATATTATTTATATTAAAATGTTAAACCATAAATTATTGCTTTAAAAAATATTACTAGCTTGCCCGTTGCTCCCCCACGTGAGCAAATGTAACCTGCAGAGACTGTGTAATATATGTAAGTGAAAAAGCAGAAGAAAATTGGTCAAATTAAAATAACTATAAAAACTCGTTTGGTAGAAAAGAAGACAAAGACGATGTGATACAAAAGATTTGAAAAATACAATACGCTTTTGTCCATTACCAAAACTTTTCAAAACAGAAATATTGCTTAAACTCAAGTCATACTGGGTCCGCGGAATATTTTTTTAAAATTCAAATTATAAGCAATGCGCCTGTGGAAGACAAATCACCAACACCGGTGTTATGTACATTGTGAGTATCGTAGGCGCATGCCATTTATACTCATAAAAAAAATATTTTATTCTAAAAATCAGTTTTTCTAGATAAAAGAACATAAATATTGCTTAATCTCATAGAGAAAATCATACAAATCATACTGGGTTAGCGGGTAAGCACTTTTAATTAAAATTATAAGCAATGTGCTTGTGAATGATAAATTATCGACGTTATTGTTATGTATATTGCAAATATCGTAGGCGCGGGCCATTTATATTCATATTTTTTTTTTTTAAAATTAAATCAGGTTTTAAAAAACTAGAGTTTAAAAATATTTTATTAACATTATAAATACGGGATACGTTCATCCCGTGATTTCTGTTTAAATTATAAATTGTAAATATTTTTTCACAACACAGATATTCAATGCATTTCAAGTAAATTAATTCTTATCTAACTCTTGCTTTAATATTGATTTTATTTTATATCAGACTCATGCAATAATATAATGCTACATGTCCACGGCGATCTCTCAATGTGACTTTCATCGACTCAAGTGCGCGAGTCTAATCTCTGAAAGAAATCTCAACCGTGGACATAAGCCATATAAAAAGCCTTCATCAATGTTATTTTTTTCCCAGGTGACGATAAGAGCTGGTCGGCACTTGTGTCCAACCGAAGGACACTTCTCATTGGATAACGAGTCACAGTGTTCACCTGCCTTCGTCAAATGTCAGAGGTCAGTTCCTGCACACAAGATGCAGGGATACCTCTACCAGTGTCCTGAGGACTTCGTATATTGGTCAGTCAGCAGAAGGTGCGAGAGGTCCTCGAGGATATCCCAATGCCTCAACTCCCCCGACAGCTGGGCCAGAAGATGGGAGGTCCCTATAGAGACTGTTAATATCGCCCACTAGATTCACGTATTTTAAAACTTAACAGTCATTGATGTCGACAAGATAAATCAACGATGTCTACAAGAGAATCATTGATGTCTACAAGACAATTGAAGTTGTCTGCTAAACAATCGATTTATTTTAGACTCTATTTTTTTTTAAAGTAGACATATATAATGGTAAATGAAACAAATGTAAATCAATTAGTATTATTTGAATACTTCTCAGTTTCATTAATGTGTTCAGACATAAAATGTTACAAGTCATTATTGATTTTAGATTATGTAAGAAATTTTCTGAATTATTACACATTATGTTACGAAAAATGTGATCGAAATAAAATAGTTATTTTTGGACACGAAGTTGCAAACTGTATGGTTTGCAAATGTGCCCTTTAAATTAGCTAATTTAAAACAAGTTTAAACGATTGAAACATACCGATTTTGTCTTTAGTGCAATTAAAACTTAAGTCATAGTTATTTAAGTTTAATTTGAAATTAGATCACAAGGTATCAATTTATGTATAAGTAACTAAATAAAAATACCTATTTTACTAATTATTGTACGATTAAAAATAAAATAAATCATTTAAATTTTATAAATGCTAGAATTAGAATCCATCAATTTAATTTTAAGTAAGTAACTTTTAATTTAGTCAAAAATGCCATTAATTTTAGGTAAAAATATAATTTAAATTAAGATACAATGTAAACTATAATATCTGTAGCAAGCTAGATTTCAAATAAATGTGTATTTAAATAAGCAAAATTGCAATGATTTTGTAGCTATTTCTTAGGCAGTCGCCTGGGGGCCCCGGGCCAAACAATCACTGAACAAATTCAACGTCAAATAATGTTAAACTATTATTAACGAATGAATGAGTAGGTATATTTTTAATTTAATATAAAATAATTTTGTGATACCATCGACAAGTAGTTATTTGTATTTTACATTTACTTTGAAAGGAATGTACCTATAATTTTGGAGAAGGGGAGAAGCCCGGAATACGTGTTTGCCCGGGGGCCCGGAAATTTGTTGCCACGCCACTGGATAGAATCTTCAGGCTTAAATAAAATTTGTTTTAATGTTTCCTGTGACGATATTGTATTTGTAGTTAATTTATTCTTTTTTTAATAAATTAAAAATAAAATTTGGGGATTTTGGTGGAGGTTCATATTTGTCTGTCAATTCTCATTTCGTCTATTTATTTCATACTGTCATGTTCAGATAATACCAAAATCATTTATATATTTAAAAAAAATTAAATACACTAACACCATTTTATAGTTATATAGTTGTGTCATTTGACACGAATTGCATTATTAAATATTGAAAATATGTCGCATGTCTCGTATCGCGATATCGTTGATCAATTGCGTATTGGAAAATTATAGAAATATTAAATGATATTATAATATTTTTCTATACTATTTTTAGTCTGAAATACGTAATACTGTAACACAATACGCTCTGGATAATGATATTGATAACATTTTCATTGTTGACTGAAGGGTATACCTATGTTTATTATGTGGACGCCACTAGTATATAAGCAAACCCCTGATTTTTAAAAAATAATATCACTAGATTGTTTTGAAAATTGTGGCCGATTTTAATGTTTTATTTTTAAACACGTGACTAATAACCAGTACCGATTAACTTAAGAAAATCCATCTTGCTTCAGGACAGCCTTTTTAAGCATTTCGATAATTATTTATGGCATAAAAAAATAAATAAAAAAATATGTTTGTATGTAGAAAATGTTTGGATTCTACACGTCTGCAGAGTAAACTTTAATACAAGCATAAATGAACTTGTAATTCGTTGGAAAATATTCATAAAATCAAATAGTTCTTACTTTGACTGATAAAGTTATATTCGATTATTTGTTACATCTAATAATTTAATATTAACGAATATTTGTATTGTTTGTTAAATAACGAATGGTGCCCATATAACAGACATGTAACAATTGAAGATGAAAGTCAATTTTTATGAAAATGTTGAGATACAACAAAGAAATTATGTAAAATATTGCATTTATAACTGAATAAAAAATATTTAAAAAATATAATTTGTTGTTTTGATTTAAAAATATCCTCATTGTCTATTTCCGTAAACTAAATTGGTATTTCCCTGTGAGTGTTTCTTTAAAAATGTGACTCACAGTGTCAACAAAATATTAACACCTACGCAGCACGTTTTTGTCGTAAATATACCATTAAATAATTCACGTACACACTGGTTGTAAACAAAAAACAATGAACAATTTCTGTTACAAATAATAATGAAAAATATTTCTCGCAAACCCCGACACTTTTCATCTACACGATGAATTGTTTTTTTTTTAAATACATATTTTTTTACAAGTGAAATATATGTAGGGCCTAATTCCAAAACCCCCTAAAACGACTATGTGTTTTTGAGTTATGGATGAAAACTTATATGTTTGTTTTTACATTACCATTTTTTAAAGAGACATTTCTTTTCTCTATATTGTAGGCATTGCCTTACTTACCAACGCCCGTGGGACGTCCCTGGTTGTATAACAACTATCAAATTACATTTAATCTAATTCGAATTTATTGCGCCATCTCAAATCGTGAATGAAATGTCGTCGCGCACTGCGCGAAATTCTCCGCGCGTCAATCTGACAAAATAAATAAATCGCTTCACAAAAAATAGCTTGCTGATAATTTTTAGTGTTCGTGTGACTTGTGTGTTGTTTGCAAATATTTTAGGGGTTCGGTACCTGACAAAGTCTTTTGTTTATTTCGAAGAAACGTTAACAGACTTGGCCACGTCTTCTTCCTTCGACTATAGCTTCACATCGTCCACGTCATGAGACGTCACCTCCAAGGTATATATTAACACTGCAATCGTGACAGTCATCAGTAGGATCTGGACAAAGAAGACCACTCTCAACAGGCATGTTCTTGTTGCTGTTTTTCTTTAATTAACATCTGGGGAGAAAACATAATTGAAAATTACCACACTCGATCACAGCGATTGACACCGTATACTTAGGGCCGGCTGTGAGGTCGGTAGTAACTTTTTAGTATAATAAAAAAATTTGCAAAACCGGGTAGTAAAAAAATATTTACTTCTCGAAAGTACATCCTGTAGTAAACTCATTGTACTCTGAGATGTCCGATAGTATAAACGAGAATCGATAGTTAAATATGGCGGACTTTTCACAGCTGTTCCAAAAGTCATCTGACACATTGATACTTTGAAAGTTGCATTATACGACAACTGATCCCATTATATGACAAATATCCCGCTATTTTAGTGATGAGAGTTCATCCAATGATGATCTGCTTGTTTATACGAAAATATCTCATAACCAAAGTGACAAATATCGAACGCCTGGGCGAAAAAATCCATAGATAATGCATAAAATAATGCATATTTCAGGATTATTTGTCACGCTTATAGACATCTCCATCTATGCTTTGACTGTAGTAAATTTGATGTATCAACAACCCGCAAATGTGAAAAGTTACCATAGTAAAAAGTTACTACTCGCACAACCGGCATGCATAGGACACGCGCCCTCAGCATTGGTCTGGACTAGAATTATTATTGTTTTTCTGAACAATACACAAAGATCCTGTAGACACAAGTGGTCGAATGACTGACTCTTTGTGGTTTCTCAAACGTCTAAAATACAGGATGTTCATTTATACACGGATTAGTAGAAAACAATCGGCTGTCGTCAAGTAGGCTTGGAACAATGTCCTAGCTGGCTACTTTTGCTTTAGCTCGCATTATAACCGCAAGTGTGGTATGAGATACGCGCATCATACTAAATAAATCTATCTGGCGAAGAATCGAACCCCGGTCTTCCGCATGACATGGGGGCATACTAATCGATATAATGTAATGATAGTAGAAAATATGGGTTTACAAATATCTTTAACTCTTTATTAATTAATTAATAACTATTTTTCAAATAAAATTTAATATTAGTATTGAAATTTGACGTGAAGAATGCATAATATAATTAATACATTACATTTTACATCAAAAATAAATCAGTATTATTATTATTTTTAATTGTTTATATTATATTCACGTCCTTATGATTTTTTTTTTCATAATTAATTTTTAAAAAAAAAAAAAAAATGTGCAACTACACAAGTGGCATGGAATATATATAAAACTTAAATTGATAAAATTGATTTAAAAGAAAAAATAAAATGGAAAGTTAAATAAAAAAAATACAATAAAAATCTAACACAGAATGGTTGAGTATCAAAATCAATTAAAACTTTGACTTACAGCATTAAAACCATCACTCTTATATTTAAACATTGAAAATCAGAATATATCTATCTATAATACTTATTTTCACATCAATTTGACGCCACAGTCTAAGACGAGAATAGCAAGATGGTAAAGCACTCGCTTAGCGTATGGGAATATATTAAAATGTTACAAAATTTTCTATCGTGCTGTTTCTAACGCAATTTTACTGGAGTACCGCTGAATAATCATATACGATTACTGTATCAAAACAGCTTTTGATGAATCATCTCCTATATGTTTTGTGCACGGATTACAATGACGCATCCGGTACACACGTACCTTTACAGGCCATAAAATTTGATTTTTCATTTCTAAAGAGAAACATTTTTTTTTACGTCTATGCAACCGAATTCTATAATTAATTATACTAATTTTATATTACGCGCATAAATTTTTTAATTTAAAGTATGTAAACAAAGCACATAAACAAATATTCAACTATAAACGAGAAATGATTTACTACATTTTGTACCATGATTTTAAAACACCCTGTAAATTTGCTGACAACGCACGCGTGTGACGACACGCTGTACTGTTTAAACTAAATAATAATAATCGCAACGCGGAGTGATTTATTGCATTTGCACGTTTAGTAGATATGCGTTCTTCAAACGAGAAATAAGAACATCTGATTATTAAATACTAATCAGTTTGCATTCGCCTTTCGGACAAATAACAGTGACAACAATTACACTTGACAACAGTTATAAAATTAGTGCTTTATTAAGTCGACATTTAAAAAAAAAACCGTTCGAAATTTTTCAAATCGTAAACAAAAGGTTTACGAATAAATTTTGACAGGTGTGAATTTATTCGAAATAATTTTGATGAAATTTTAAAAATTATTTTGACCGCAATTTAAAAGGTAAATGGATTATTTTTTTTACTATTAAATTTATTTCACATTATGTACAATTTTGTTTTAACTAAATCGACAAAAGAAGTTAAAGTATTTTTAATATTTTTCCTGCAATTATTAACATTATTTAAAAACTCACTTTTATCTTGTATTTTATTTTCATTTTACCGATACTGGAATCGATGCTTATATACAAAACCATTTATAATTTATTTTTTTTGGAGGCGTTGAGTATTGAGCCCAGTCCTCTCATATGCTAAGAAAGTGCGCTATCTATCATCTTGCTACACACCAAAAATTGTTATTTAATAACATAATCTTGACTTTTTGTCCAATAATTTAGTGCATACATTCTTAAGATCAAATTTTAATCCTTGTATTGTATTTAAAATAATTTTAAATAATAGTTACCCCTGTTGAACTTTGTAAGAAGCTAGTAATAATGAAATGCTTAAGGTTTTTGTAAACTGCCTGTGGCGCCGGAGACTTGGGTTTGGTTCCTCGCCAAGAATTTTTATTTTATTAATTTATTTGAATTGATCAATATTTCTTTGATGAGAAAGTGGAGTACCATCTCGCTTTTTTTGATTTGAAATTATGTTTTCAAATTTGAAAATTTAGACAATTTAAAAAACTCGTCACATTAACCTCCCGATGGGGGTTGTCATTAGAGGAGTTAGCCCAACAGTATTTTATAAATGTGCAATTTGAATTATTATCAATTTTAACTTACACAATCGATAAAATTGTTAAATTTTCTGGTTTTTCAATTGCCGAAACATTGTCCTGAACACGCAGATATCACCATTGGCCGCGAAGCGACCACTAGAAGTAAGCTTTGTTAAAAATATAATTATTACGTACTTGCGTAAATAGTACGTCTCAGTTATACACCTCGTAGTTGATTTTTGGTGGTCCATGAGAAACTCTTATGTGACTATTGTATCTTTATTACGCTAATAATACAATTATGGTACAAAGTATATAACTAGTATCGAGTTAAACGATAACGCAGAAGAGAGGCCGCCCCTTGCACGCGTCCCCTTCATATCCCCGCACACACACACATACACATATACATATCCCGCCTCGGCGGTGCGGCGCTCTGACACACACACACACACATATATACGATCTCAACGATATGACAATAATATACCGAACAAAAAATGGAAGTGGTCTACCATAGTAAGCAATTTAAGCAAACAACCGTTCCGGCGGTAGCAAGACACACGTACGCCACCTCCAGATAAGGGATCGTGAGAAGAAAGTAAAATAAATTATCTCAATAAATGTATTACCAAAATCTGTGTTATAGGTCTGCGTTTCACTTCTCCAATTGTGCCCCTGATGGGTGTGAATAGTGAGGAAGATCGTCCACTTCTGGTGTCGTTCCTCGACAGCGCCCGCGAGCGGAAAGGATCCGACGACGAGGCTTACATGGAGACCAAATGGAACAAGCCCATGAGTTTCAAGAATAGGATGAGAACCGCAGGGCGGACGGGTAGGGGAAGGGCGAGAAGCATGGCCCAGGGGGCTGCCTCCATCATCAACAAATGGCCAGGTAAGTTAGACATAGTTATTCGACAAAATACAATACATGTCGCAGGCTTATGAGACTTTTGGGTTAGAACTTATAACTTAACACTAGTACGTGCTCATTGGCAAACATACCGAATTTAGCCTGCGATTTACGCGATTTTAGCGATTTACCGAAATTTAGCCTGCGTATCTTCGTCTCTTTCTTTCCTAACCTAACTAAGCAAAATGAAGAGAGAAGATGTCGAATTAATTAACAATCTCTCCAACTGCAGCAAGTTAAGTGTGCACTTGGAACTTTATACGGACTAATTATTATCGTTTATTAATTAATCTAACGCTTATAATCAATCTTTACTTTAATCCCGCTAATACATACAAATAATCCTTTACGCGAGCGTTAACAGTGTTAGATTACACATCCGGCTCAAACGCTTGTTCTTGTGGTGGAGAGGAATCAACAACTGAACAGCATCTGGCAGACGAAAAAGTATGTGTCTTCCTTTCTTCCTCATATTTCCACCAGTCATTAAATTAGATAACTAATGTATAAAACGGTTAAAAACAAATAAATCTGCAGATATATTATTTACTAAAAAGGTATGCGGGTTGTGCTACAACCTGTTAACAATAATATATGTTTCAATCTTAATCCTAACTGCTCTGGACGTGGTAAGGTTTTTCTCAAATTTCAAACTTACTTCATTTGATATTTTATTACACATGTTTAATGTTATATCCTTAACCCGACTATTACGGCTGCAAACAATGATGTCTTCCTGTGTGCGGGAATTCGAGTAGTCAAGAACTCGATGTACAACAATTACAAGTTATTTACGGATCTCACAATTATGAATTCAATATAAGAGATGTGTTCTGACCTACGATTACGGAGAGAGAGAGAGCGATGTTCTTTTATCCCTCCCACGCTACCATTCTTGCCAACTTGCGCGCGTCATGCAATCGTTACATCACGACACATTACATTTAATAACATAAACTATAAACTACTACTCAGCTACTCATTAAAAATGGCATCCAGGTAAATGGTACTTGAAAAAAAACAGCGAACCGAGAAATCCTGTTCATTTTGTATTGTAGCACTGAAAATAATGATGAAATTGTATAAAGCATTTAGCTTACAAATCTTCACCTGGATTTTGAAGATCCTTGGGAGTCAGGTGTGCCTGATTATGAATATAAAAATGTTTTGAGATCTGAGAATGCCTAGAAAATAAGGCGATCCAGTAACTTAGCGAGAAAGTTGGTTCATTTCAAAACTCTGAAAGACATTTCGCGTAATATTTAAAAGTATCCCATTATCTATATCTTCAAATCAATATCAAAATGACTCACAAAAAACTCGTATTTCTCCGATTAGTTTATCAGATCCAGTTTACACATTATAAAAAAAAAATACTATTTTGTTTTACGTACTGTTGCAGATCACTTGCTGTTTTGTTGGTTGGGATCCATCGCATTCATCTTGATCACTGTGGCCTGCCTGATGATGATGATGGGACTGGCTCGTAATTCTTCCACCTACCTAAACAAATTCCAGGAGCAGTGCGTCCAGAGGAACACGCACGCCGCCAGAAAAGACACCACCATGAAGACCAATATATATCTACACGTGATCGTCAACGACAACGAAATGTTTGAACCGATGAAATTCAAGTCGGTACTCACGTCCACAATCAAATACCACCCTAGCTTCATATTGAATGTCTTTGTTTTGTTCAACGACATAATGGATGGTCCGTACAAAAGAAACTCTCGTTTCAAAAACTGGGAACTCTACCACAAAGGTCTTGGAATGTACAAGTTCTTTGAAACGCCATCTGCCGAAGTCGACGATAATACGGACGTTGCTTCGATAGACTTGAACGACAAGAAACAATTCTTCGCCAACAACAATAATATCAAGATTGTACAGTCCACGCTCAGCAACTATTTCAAGCACAGCCCTTTGAGAGCGGTGTGGAAGACTTTGCCAACCGAAATGATCCCAATTGTTATACGAATTCTTACTTTATGGGAGCACGGAGGCATCACACTGCCGATTCAAATGTTTCTAGATAAGACAAATATCTATTGCCAAGATAAAAGTGCAAATAGTAAGCTGCATAACTTAGTAGAAGAAATGAAAAGAAACTTTTCGGATACCGTCTTGAGTCCTGGTGAAATGGCTAAAAACAAAAACGACGCACTCAACTCATTCAAAAACGACCTCCAAGGTGTTAGTTTCGAAACGGGATTAAATTTAGAAAGTGCGAAACAGGCTTTCAAAAATCTGAAGGGAGGGAGAGCGCAGCCAGTTCGAACATCATCGCATGCTCACGATTTTATGAAGAGAAACGATACCGAACTAACTAATAGTAAAACTAACGATAAATCAACATCGGACCCTGTTTTCGAATTGAAGAGAGCACTTTATGAAAAACACTTTAATAAACATTCTGGTACCAATCATTCATCTCAATACGAATCAGAAAGCTATTCATCCTCTTACGAGTACTCGTCGGAATCATCTGACGGTCTTCCCAGCTCTATGGAATCCCATTCTGCTGAGCTGAGACTGAGGCCTAATCGTACATCAGAATACATCAATAACGAAATCAGCAGATACGTCAACGGGAACGATCCAATTAAAAGGACATTGGAGAGCATTGAAAGAAAAAGTAGAATAAAAAGGGCGCTTTACGCAAGATCATCAGAAGAACACAATGACGTAGGAGATAAAGGAAAAGAGACTAAAACAATCGAGCGAATGGACAAAGTACACCAACTGAACAACGCATTACAAAATAAAGATACAACATCAAACGAGGGCATTCGGAAAATAAAGGAAGCTCTTCAACGGCTGCCGGTTCTTCCTAAGCCAATCCTAGACTTCCAGAAAGACTACGGCTCCCTGGAGAAGAAGCCTGAAACATCATCTGAAAGTGAGTCAATTTCATACATCAGTATTGAAGATGGCGATTCAGCCAGTGAGTCTGCAGATATACAACACGATGCATCTAGCACGATTCAACGACCAAAAATAAAAATCAGGGAAAAGACAGGCTACAAACATTTGAAGTTTTTCAATAGATTAAATATATTCTCAATGCCGACCAAGCTGATTCTCACCCTTGACGAATCGGGATATTACCTATCCACGAGAAGACCTTGCCACGCGTTTTTGGGACAGTTGATTTCGATCCTCCAGAAACCAACGAATTTCCACGCCGCTGACGAACTTATTTCCGATGGGTTGAAAGCGTTTTGCAGAGGTCGAAGTCACACTGAATGTGCCGGAATCTCACTCCTGTAGGGTGACTGCTGTGTCGACAGTTTGAAAATAAAAATGGCAAGGGTTAAGCGTTTCGCTGACAGGCCCAATTTGAAGCAGGAAGTTTTTCCAAGATTTTGTAATTATTATTACTACTTAATTATGCCAGTTTTTACATATTAAAAGATGGGAAAATTAAAATGGATTAACAGAAGAAACCACAATTATATAAATATGTAAAAAAAAATTGATCCGTATGCTGACAGCTTATTCGCGACGGGAGTCCAGTTTACCTGGAGAGCTAGCTCTGCTCGCTACGATGAGAGGAATGCATGTTGCATTTTCTATTTATTTTTTCTGTTCGGGTCCACTCTTCAGATGTCTTTCGCATTCCAGTATTCCGCGAGCGTCCTCGCTTCAGCAGAACTATGCCCATTATCTGGTCCCCGGGTGCACACGACTGGTGGCAGTTAGCGTATTAAAATAATGTTCGCATTCTGCGCATGACTCCACATTCACACCGTGAATCCTGCACATCTTTCCCGATATTTCTTTATACGTCTCATTTCCGTTCTGTTAAAGGTTTTTCATGTTCCCCATGGAAAATTGGGTCCTGGTGAAGGCAATTCTTAGATCTTTGGATGCCGAATTAGTCGTTTCAAATGTATTTTTCCAAAGTCTTGCCTCCATCAGATCAGAGCTGGTACCTACTGGTATTCAGCACTGGTGATATTATTAAGTAGTGAATAGTTAAAAGACGCATTTATTTCTATATTTTTCTACTGCAAGTTTTACGGTGACCACATCAGCCGACGCCGAATTAAAGAATTGCCTCGGCAAACACGAGTCTCTGTTTGCTCGCCGCGAGCACACAAAGAGCAAGTGTTTTAGTTTTCACAAGTGTGTCATGGTTAATATTTGAATGGCGATGTTTGCGTCGAAATAAAATAACGAAAGTAATCAAATTGGCATCGATGCCATAATTCATCGTGAAACCGTGTTGAATCAACATTAAACAGAAGTGCCCACAACGCAGCTCCATCGAGAATGAAGGCAGGTGTTTAAAAATGACGGCAAAATAGTTTTATTTAATCGATGAGACACGCTTACTAATAACTATTGTATATAAAAAGCCGTAACGCATTGTGTAAAATAATGCTTGCTAATATTAAAACCTTCGTTCTGTTTCATCGAATACGTTTGAGTGGAGAAATTTTTGTACTCAAAACAAAATATGAATGGATAGAAGATTCTCGAAGCTTTCGCGAAAATCTACACTTAGAAATGCATAGTAATGATAATCTCATAATCCATGGCAGGATTATGAGATAGACCGTGATTATGATAGATGTTCGATTGTAACGATGATCAGTAACTGTCGTAATTCAGCAAACAATCACTAGTACATTAGAACCTAAACATCCAATCGGTAAATCACAGTTACAATTATCGTTACAATAGACCACCAATCACAATCACTAGATTATATGTTTACGAAAACTTTTCACTTAATGTGTGTATATAACATGTTCGTATTAGTGTAAAATAATTATATATATTTTTTCTTTATATAACTTCGAAAAATTTATTATATCAACCGTATACTAAAATGTAATGTGTAAAATGATATGTTCATAAAATAAGTAAATATTTGTGAAATCTTTATTGTTTATTTTTTGTAAATAAAATAACTAGTATTAATAAGACCAATGATTTTTCTCTAGTATATCCTTAACCTAGCTGTCTGTATGTTTTGTACACAATTCTTTGACCGACCTAAACCAAATTTTGCGTAGTTACTCTATAGAACCATGCGTAAAACTCGAACAACCTCGAACCTTGGAGACATGACAATAAAGGTCGGAATTGTTTCTCTGAATCCGTGCAAAATACAATAGAGAACGAATACCTATGCTAAATATTTTTATATGCTGATGTGCTGCTTTAATAAACGTTTTAAAAATACTGGTCCAGAATCATGTTATTTAGATATTACCACGTAAAGATTTTCACTTATGATTTTCAGATAATTTCAATAGTCACATATAAATGAAAAATATTTTAAACAAATATCAGATATCTCATAGAGACAAAGCTATTTTTTTAAATTATATTTAATGGAAAATATATGGAAGTATGGGATAATTACAGAGTTTACGACCTGTCTTCGGCTGGCTTAAGTGATCACTTTATATATATAAAACGTTCACCAATTCTCACCCCTCAATCTCCACATTTTATCAAATTTTTGAAAGTTGTATAATATGTGGACTATTATACAACTATTATACATAAATAGTATGTGGTTTATATAATTAAAAAAATAGCTTTGTGTCTGATATCTGATATTTGTTTAATAACAGTGCCTTCGTAAGTAAAAACCCAGTAATCATGTGTTCTTGAACATATTCAAATATTGAAAAGTATATTGTTTGACAATTTATTTTTAATATAATACGTAGCTTATTTATTCATAAAAAAATATAATAAGTAGGAACACTGATATTTTTTTTCACATCCACATAAATTTTAAATTAAAAAAATATTAAATATATTTATTTAAGCAGGTACTAATAATAAATAATATTATTGGAATTTACTCATGCACATTAATTAAAAATTGGAATTTAACAACAAATTAAACATGTTTATTAATTCTGGTCATCGTCACATGAACACTTCTGGTAGAATTTGACGACACACAGCCACAGGAATATTTCCAGGGTCACCATGATCATGGCTGCCGAGAGTACCAACAACACTTCACCAGGTGGAGGAGTCTTCTGCAACACCTCAGTAACGAACGAGTCTGAAACGTCTGTTGCCACTTCCATTATGATTAGAAGAATCATTGGCACAAACTGATTTCTGATAGAAAATTTCTGAAATACGAAGTAAACGCATATATTTAATTTATTTATACATCGCACTAAATATATTATTTGAAGTAAAAATAAAAAATATAATTAATCGAAACACCTCAACGACCGTGACATTAATAAAATTATTATATCTATGAAATGGTTGAAATCTTCACATACAACTTGAACAATGTCAACTCAAATTTTGTAATGTATCGACCTCCATGTTCAATAAAATGAAAAATTATGGACCATGTATCAGTGAAGAGATAAACCGTGATTGTGATTGGTGTTTTATTGTAAAGATGATTGGTAAGTATGATTTAACTATTGGAAGTTTAGGTTTGTAATCAGTGGTGTAACTAGGAATTTTGATCCCCGATGCAAAATAGAAAAAACGCATTGGGCCCTAATGTAAAGTGGAAGGGCCTCCCATATATGTATTATTTATAAGATATAAGAATATTTTAATTGTGCTGTTTTATCCATTAAAAAAATGGCAAAACTAAATTGGTATCTTGTCTCCTACAATATTCACTTTCAAAATGAAAGAAATAAAAGTGTTTTAGTAGAGCACTCGCAACAGAAAAAAATCTGTGCTTCGTTTTACAGCAATGGTCTGTCGTTAACCGTACGTATTAGTGGGATATTAATTTATACATTATAAATGTTTTCATGTGTTTTTGTAATACACATGTCAAAAGATTTTTAAATTTTAAATTTTTGGATCCCAATGCACACCATTGGCATAGTTACGCCACTGGTTCTAGTCTACCAATTGCATATGAGTAATTAAACTTATCAATCAATTGAATACCAATCACACAGTCACAGAAACAATCATGGTTAATCTCATCACTACTTTTTGTTATGATGTAATAAAAGAACAATGTTCATTGACAGTTTAAAGAACTAACCTTTGACATAGCTGTCGTTAGGCAGAAGAAGAAGATGACCCCAATTAACATGGAACTTAAGTTACTCCCACCCAACACCAACTTTACCGTAGGCCTCCAGAACCTTCGTCGCTGTCCAAATACTCTAAGACGCTCCGCCACCTGCTCAGGTGATTCATTATTACGGTGTTTTGATGGCATACCCCTTCAGGAATCCCTGAAATACACATATAATTCTGCTAACAATTACTGGTACACTAGAAATCAAATCTCTTAATAGTTAAACTTCAGTTACTAATCATCGTTAAAATCATATACCAATCACACAATCACAGTCACAATAACGGTAGCCAATCACTGAAAATGTTCTTGAGTTTTGTGTTCAGAATCTTCTATTTAAAGTTTTCTGGGCTGATTCAGAATCTGTCATCAGGGCTCCGATGGAATCTGAAACATCAGCCAAAGAAGTCGCATTCATACAGCAGAATAGCCCGGAAAACTCTACATAATTGTAGTTAATCACTAATTGCTACCTATCCATCCACTCTGCACGATTAAGATAATACAGACAAGGTTTGGAATATCCATATTTATCAACAACCTTCCACATCAAAGCATTTCTCTTTGGAAAATGTAATGATAATAATTATAATGACTGTCTTTTTATTTTTGAAAGAAAGGTTTAATCTAAAACAACTGCATGATCTCTGTTGATCACCTGACATGCCAGAAAATAACTAAAATACGAATTATGTTATTTCTAAAGAAATCAATATCTGCTTTGAAGGAAATAGAATGTGAATCAAATGCGGTTATAATTAAAATTACCTACTTATCCCAAAACATTGGTCATCAAGTCCAGTCCTTCAAAATACGGAGAAGAATCTCAGTAACACAGCAGAATAAGCATTCACTTTTATTATAAAATCACTTTCATTAAATAAATTATATTTAAATATTGCTTCCAAATTAAAGTCAATCAATCAAAATTTTAATTGTCATTTTTATCACGCAAATTTAATTTTTATTACATTTTTTTAAATACTCTGTAAACAACATTTTTCAACTCCTAAACTTACAACATTCCAATACATACAAAAAATAAATTATTTGTATGAACGATAACCCGATCCTTTTAGCATTGCGCATTTGACAGTATAAAAAAAGATTTTACAATTTTTATACAAACTTTATAGACTTATTATTAAATAATCCATAATTTCGACAATAAATCGACATGCTGATCCTTAAACTACATATTCAACCACTCCTAGGTAAAATATTGTAACTAATAAATAGGTACCTAATGTATAGTTGTTTCAGAATTTTCATACATTTAATACATATTTTATTCTATTATGTTCCATATTGAACACAATACGTATATGAAAAAAAATACTGCCACTTAAAAATGTATTAAATAGGTACATGTTAATGTTGTTAATTCATTTAAAAGAATTTATTAATTAACAGGTTACAAATTTATAAAAAAAAGTATGTTACTAATTGTAAAGACACAATAGCGAATCTCTGGTAATAAGGATTCTCTCCTCTCATCCCATGCAGTTGCTTTTTTGGTCTGCTTGAGTCACCGGTCAAATCTGAATGAAATATAACCAAGACTAGATACCAGAAAGAAATATCAAAGCACGATTGCTATTCATTGATAGAAATTCTCTTTCCATCTCAAGATGACAACTATTCCATGTTCACGTTCTAGATATTTCAATGCCCTGCATACACTGACTTCTAAACAGCATTCATTCTGTTTAAAATAAGCCGTTCAATGATCGTCAAATTGTAGTAATAACATAATACGAATATCTAATCCGTCGTACACTGAAGCACTGTAGCTTAATCTGGTCAACCGACTATGAATTGGCCAGAGTTTTTTCACAAATCTTAGGCTACCCAAAGATCTTACAAACTATGATGCTTAACTTACTTTTTTCAAATTCTTGGTACTCTACCAAAAAAATTAAACACAGAACCTCAGTTTTCTTCGCAAACAAAAATTCCCAGTTTTAGTCTGCGATAAGCATTTGTATATCCTACCGAGTATTACGAAACTACGATCCGTTATAAGTAAATAATTACAACATCCATCTGCACTTCTCATCTACAATACTAAAAATGATGCAGTGATACAACCGATTGTTCTAAATGAGTATGCAGGTAGATATGTTCTCAAAATCAATAACACAATTCTTGAAACTCCTAACCCTTGTATAATTTTCATTTTGTTCTTGTTATCAATGTATTTACAATTTATTTAAGTTAAACTAAACCTAAGTCATCTTTCATATCAATCAGAAGGTCCATTGGACCTACTCTATTGATTATTATTCATAAAAAAGTAAGAATAATAACACATCCGGTGCTAACACGCCTCGTGTGTCCATACATATATATATATGTAACACGAGCACGAGACACCAGGAGTGTTCCGTTAATAGTATGTTAGAACTTCATGAAAACATTTCCGCACCGCTTTAGTTATTTCTTGCATTGTCAGTATTTTACAACGCACCATATACACAGTATCAACACGCATTTGTCAATATTTTGCCTCATCACATCTCATCTAGCCAGTTTTTATCAGTATCAGGTGTAGGTTGGTTCTTTTCCTTATTGAACTGAATTGAATTCAATTATTTTTTTATTTCTGCACTCTTAACACTTAAAACAGTCAACCTATCTCACACCTGGTGCTGAAGTTTTTTTATATTGTGATCTTACTAATAAAATAAATTTATAAAACATGGAATGCATTGTAATTTGGAATCTTAAAAAGTGGTATCATTCAGTACATAAACATATAGAAATAAATATGTACAAATCCATTCTCTATGCAGTGAAATTAAATGAAGAATTAGAGGATTGACAGTTGATAGCAGCTATGTGAGAGAAGTCAACCAAATAGACAACCATTTGGGATGAAAGGAGTTTATTATCAGAGATTCTCTATCGCGATTACAAATAAAATGATAAAATCCATGCGTGAAACTCACCGAAGATCATGATGTTGATTAATCACTTCTAATGGATTATTTAATACAAAGTCCATAATGTATACAATTACCAAATCTCACCTTTGTCAAATGTGCCACACCAAAAAAAATCTGTTTATTTGTTCATTCTAATGATCTCATTATATGGTTTGGAAAGTTTTCAGACTAGGACTAAAATATATTAGTTTTACACTTCATTTTGAAATAAGTCAAATAAAACAAAATTCATATGAAAAAATTGTATGATTGAATTTGAAATTAGAAGCACCATCTAAAATACTGTATTGCCATGATTTATTTTATGAAAGTGAATTTATAATAAATCAGCCTGTTATGCTATATTATCAAGATTCTCCTCTTATGTACATATTTTGAATTCACTAATGTTTGTAATCAATGTTATTTCTTCAGCATTGATGGAATAATTAATGAATTGTTTGTTTTGGACAATATTCTGTTGTGATTAGGAGAAAACATGGAGATATCATTTTTAACATAATTAAAACACTTTCTTCTGAAAATAAACAGCAGGCAAAAAAATCTTTTTCAAGAACTCCCGTTTGGGATTAAATATATTTTAAAAGGTATATAACTATAAACAGCGATGGCCAGGGAACAATACAATACAATAAAGGGAATGGTAAAACAGAGTAAACTGTTGTATTATACAGTGCATTGTAAATCCGCTGTAGTTGTGTCACATGTAATCATCTGACTATTCAGTAAATGATCTTAAGGTGTACACAAATGAAACTTGTCTCGAAACTCGCTTAAGCAGTAGACTTAAGTACGGAACAAACTGTCATTCATTGTCTATTGTATTTATTACACATAGCAGAATGACTGATGCACACCAACCTTTACTGCCAAATCTCCAAGATCTGACTCTTGAGAACAATACCTAACTTATTCCATCAAACATATAACAATATATTCTATCGATGAATGAAGGGTTTCAATCTTTTTGGCGCAGGTGACTGATCTTTTGACGCAATCATTTCTCGTTATCATAAGCCGTTTTATGTTGTCATGAGCTTCACACAGCATTGTCATATAAAGCAATGAATTTCAATATGAATTAGATTTCACAGGAAGTCTTCTAATAAATGGTGTCCAGTGGAAAATTTTCAACTTTAATATTAAATTTTTAAAAAACTACAATGTTATTCTCATATTTCATTTATACAAAATGGAGTTTAACCGTGCTGTCCATTTCTGTCAAGACACTCTTGCAATCAATCTTAAATTTGCGAACATGCGAGAGCAAATCGTTGGTTCAATGGCAGCAACTTCACGGCAGATATTTTCTTGTAGGACCTGAATTGTTCGAAGATTGTTGATGTAAACTCTCGACTTAAGGAATCCGCACAAAAAAAGTCCCAGTCAGTTTGGACAATGCAAACTTTTTTGATGGCGTTCCCTTGGGTTATCGGGGCACCGGTATCTCATGTTCTGTTAATTAACATAGCCATCGATATGAAAATATCTTTCGTCAGTAAACAATATGTTTCCAAACATTTGTACTGTTTCAAAAACGTTCCAGCATTATTCTCGCTAAGGTTTCACGTAAAGTTTCACAAAAATTTTCATTGAGATTGCACGATTTGCAGTTTGTATGGGTGAAATTGTAGTTTCTTTTTCAAAATAAAGTGCACTGTTGATTTTTTTATTCCAGTAAAGGCTGCAATATTCCTTATCGATTTACGCGGATTGCGCATAACTTCACTTTGAACATGAGCCACATGTTTTGGCGTCGCTGCTGACGTTGATGGTCCCGGAGGAGTTTGATTAACCATCGTCCCTTCTTATCTGAACTTTTGAATCCAACACCAAATAAGTTGCGTGCTCGGCCCGTCACTTACTCGTCGAATATTAAAGTGAGTACAAAAAGCGCAATGCGCACGAACCAATGAATCACCACATTTTAAACATTGCTCAATTATGAACGCGCGCTTCGCTCCCTACCAATGACTCATTGCGACTGGCAAATCAGCGAATCACGCACATCGAACCATACCCCTCCCACTTACCTCACCCTGATGGTTTACGAGCAATTACAATTTAATCTTGAGATTTTTCCGCTGGGAATCCGAAGAAATATTATCAAACTATCAGCAGAGAATTACACGAGTAAAATTTTTGCAGTAAAGTAGTAAAAAAATATGGAAAAATTGCAATAAATAAAAAAATGTAATAATTTAAAAATATTTTAATAGATTAAAAACAGACATCTATCTTTACATCTTAAGTATAAATTTATAAAAAATAATCCTAATTACTTAGGGGCTACGTGACCAGAATGTCACAAATAATAAACATTGGGAATAAATAAATATAAAAATAGCTAAACATTTTACATTTTAAATTGGGAAATTGTATTAGAAAGAAATAATGAAACAGTCGTAAATATTATATATAATTTTAATGAATTTGTTTGAAAATACTTATAGGGAGCAAAATAAATATTTCTTTCTTAAACACAAAAAAGAGGCCCTTTCCCAACTCCCATGCTTTGCCTCTGCCTAGTACTGTGAATTTAGGGCAACACTATGAACAATATATCACCTGTTACATAATAAATAACACAAGATAATATAAATATTAATAAATTTCACAATACGGTGAAAAAATCTGATAATTCATATTATGTATTGGTTTATGTCAGTGCTACTATGACTATGAGTGTGATTGGTATTCAATGATGTCAGTAATTGAAAACTGTGACTGTGATTACCTTTTTATGATAATATCACAATCTATGAAATAAATTAACAAAAAAAATGCACCCAAATAGTATTCAACGATGGCATCGCCATCCTTCCCTTGAGCTCTTCCTTTATGTAAAAAGCGTATCTAATTCACAGCTTCACAAAAATATAACAAACCATAAATTAAAGTCTTTAATGAAATAAATATACATTTTAGTTAATCTTCAGTCACCGTTAGAAATATCAGTAATTGACCCACGATTCATGATTTTGAGCTCATTATTAGTGTCAAGTATTATGTAACACATGTATATAAGTGCTTATTATATTAACTGAAAGATGAATGTAAAAGACAAAAATAAAAAAATTCTTATGAAACTCCTTTGAAAAAATGAAGAAAACTAATCGTAAATTTAATAAGGTGAATGGAAACGCTTTCATTGCAATTAATCTGTAAGGTATACTTTTATAAATTAAGGCTCTTGTTTAAAAAGAGTGTTAAATAATGTGTTAACTTTGTTAATTCATATTTCCAATTTATTTAGAATTACATTTTTGTTAGAGTTTTTCAACATTTTGATTCCTATTTTTTGCCACCATTTTGGAACACTATTTAATCCTATTCTATTATATGCAAAACCAGTAAGTATTGAAGAGAATGTTAAATCATACTCTGTAACAATGAGAATTTGATGAAATAAAAATAATAAAACAAGCGTAACGTAAATAATAATATGGTCACTTTCTCAAATTTCACTAAGTACACAAATACCCTATTGTTTTTGTCCATTACTGACGAAAACTGGTGATTAGTCTTTCCGTGTATTGTCAAGGAATTTTCAGAACAGCTTTTAAATACCATTAACCAACGTCGCGGAATGTGATCCTTGACCTTTGGGAACATTAAAATCAAGAAAATATTTGATGTGAATCGGATCATGTTTGAGCGCATTCCAGAAGTCGACAAAAAACCTAAAAAATTTTTATTACTACAAAAAAACATAAATTAAGACGTGATTTATCATTGTATGATGATTCGCATGCTTTAAAAAAAATACTAATGTTACTTACTCCCCGCATCTAAATAGTTGTGAAAATTCCTTGAATTACATTTCGCACTTTTCAGTTAGCGAAAAAAGTCAAAATTTTAAAACAGTTAAAAATAATAAACGACACGAATATCTCACAATTGACAGATTTAGAAAAATCTCTTACGAACACTCCACGGTCGAAGATATTATTACACTTTACAGCATTGATTTTTTGGCCGGGGAGGAGATATCCATTCCCTCTTCACTCGATTTCCGTTTTCTTCTTACCAGGTGGGAGATATCAGACGCTTTCTTCTCTTCGGTGTTACTTTTAGAACATCCAGAACTGTTTGCTTTCGAGGAAGACGATTGGCCATTGGTGGATGATTGGCTGTTTGCAGATAGGCCGAGCGACTCCCGCACTGATTTGATGGCCTGCAGAGTGATAGGTAAAAATAAATGACATTATTGTATGATTTACATAGAATACACTTCTGAAATTATTTTCAATTGCGTTTTATAAAATTTTATTTTTGATTCTGTCAAAAAATTGTGTCCCATTCAAATACCATTTATTTTTAGATTTATTTAGAACACATTTTTGATTATTTTTTAATTCAGTCAAATGAAATCTAAGAAAACGCGAGTAAGATAAAAAAAATAATACAAACTAAGACACCTGATTTGCAAATAGGATAAGTCAATAATGTGTTAATGTTATAAATAATTTAGTATTAATGTTAGACCAACCAATAAAATTATATTAATGATTAAAATCATGAAACATTAATATAATAATTTACATATTTTATTTATATTTTACACACATCCGTATTACCTTGAATGATGAAGACCCAACAACAGCTGCTACGTAATATATTAATTAATAAATAAATAAACAAATAAACAAACAAACAAACACCATTAGCAATGCAACTGTCACCGTGGCATTCAATATCCTATGATGAATATCCATGTTTGTATTACCTGATACATTTATGTAGCGATAAATTTACATGCATTATGACACACCTGTGTATAAAATAAAAGATCCAAGTACTTGTCTAAAGCAAGCAAATTTAGAGTAATAAGTAAATTTTAAATAATATTTAGATTACACACATAATTCACAGAGTCATGCATCCAGATTCTTTTAATGTTATAATGTATCTGTCGAAAGTGGTGGACAAAAGTGAATTTTCTCTTAAATCAAAATATAATATTTTAACAAATTTATCATGAAATGCAAACAATACTAGTGACAGCTGACATTGTTTCTCACTGCAATTAATGTTTTGTATTTTGAATGCCATGAATTTCAGTGACCGCGTTGCTTAGCTTTCGTAGTCAGATATTATACGACTTGTACTGTGGCGTCTTGTCATGTAGCTCACGAAGATACAAGTATTCTTCAATACTTTTAATCATGCTGATGAGGTTTTAATTTAAAAATTATGTATAAAAGAAAAATATGTACATAAATAATGATTTTAATTAATGCATATTTGAACCCAGCACAAAAATGTGTTTTTGTGTACAGCTGATGACATCATTTATAATTCTATTGTTCTATTGTTGAAATGATTATAACTATCACGGTAAAACATTCAAAAATACATCCAAAGAATGACAACTCAACATTGAATAAATAAATAAAACAGACAAGTAGGTGTAATATTGTTTAATGTATACAAGATGCAATTTGTCTGTGGTATTTTCATTTCTCAAATGTTAATTCTCTGCAGGGAACAAAATATTGCAGAGAGCATAATCCACAACATAACTTCAACAAGAACCAACGAATATCCAATGTGATTCGATGGATATCCGTTCTGAGCTGATGCACCCGGCGTTGCAGAAGGCAGAAAATAATCCTTGAGATCTAACATTTAAGAATTTTACAAACTCCTTTTAGATCCAATTATTTTTAATAACCCCCTCTACGGCTCCAACCCATACTACCACCCTCTGATAAGCCTATGTTATTATCTGCCATGAAAAGATACCAATAGTAAACCCTTTACTGTGCCACTAGAACCCTTCATCTCTCCATGCACTGCGTACATATATATAAAATGTTATTTAACTATACAAAAAACATATGTTTATCGTAAGCGCATTACCCTATTCTATTATGCAAGTATGTAAATTTTTACTAACATGCACTTATGTGTTTGATTCTGAATATTCATCAAGGATATCAAAGGAATTGAGGAGCAGGATAAAAACAAACAAAACAATTACTAATACTTAACGATGCTTTATTATGAATAAAAACAATGAGCATCTAACATTCCTACCATCATTAAAAATACATTTTTCATACTTTAACTATGTATTTACAGATGAAATGTGATATAACAAAAATGAACAACAAGCTGTGTGAAATGCGGTGACATGAGTAACTATGTACGTAGCTGTTTGGTTAGAAATGCAAATATAAGTGACAATTCAAGCGTAAGAATAAGAATAAACAATACAATAGTTAATAGTAGCACTGGTATAACTATTAATAATTAGAAAACAATTAATATGAGTGTACGAAAGCAAATAATGAATGAAAGCATGCAAGCGATTATTTGTTGCACCATATGAGGTCAGTCAATTAAAACGAAAAACATAACATAAACATCTTCAGATTTGCGTGAGATCTAAGATTGAAGATGTCTTGAGATAAATGAACGAAAATAAAAAATTCTTGCATTCATCAATTAATAAAGCTATACGAGAATTCAGACAGAAAGAGCGATGAAACCTTCACCACTAACTAACTTGAAGCAAGATAGTGTTTAGCAATATTATAATTATTTATTAATACAATTCATCAAAGTAATGTACCTAAATCAGAAGAATTAAGTGATTTTAGCATACACAGGAATTTTTTGCGTGCGCCTTCAGCGTCAGCCTGTCCAAAACCTTTCTAATCTCTTCCTGGCAATTGCAAACCCTTACCTCAGCCTTGTAATCGATCATGTCCTGGATCTTCTCTTGAATCTCCGGTAGGAGCTCCTTCAACTCCTTGACTTCTCCTTCTATAGAGTAGAAGGGATCACTGGCTAGATACTTCTTGACATTGGCGTCTTCCGCAGCTGTCGGTGACTCCAGATTCTTGATCCTCGCTTCCAAGATCTCAGCGGCCGTTTTGAAGTGAGATATCGCATCCTCAAAGCCGTTTGATAGAGAATGAGCGAGGCCTAGTATAAAAAAATGAAATATTTAAATGGTGTAAAACAGAACTTTAACAATTGATATAGCAAATATTTTAGGGATAATTTTTTTAAATAGAATCTTCCAACAAAAGACCCCATTTATTTTACTAATTTTTGTTAAGTAAATGACTTGAACTAAATCGTCTGCATTACCTATTTGATAGTGGGTTTCTGCAATTCGTCTATCATCAGGAGAATAAAGCTCTTTGAATAGGTCCAAACTTTTGCCTGAAAATAATAAAAATTACCAATAAAATTAAATGAACCACGTCTTCAGCTATTCGTACACGTTCTTTCATCAGATGACACATAACTCAATATAATTTAATAAATCTTTGTGTAAATGCTATTCGATTGTAACGATGATTGGTAACTGAGATTTAACTGTTAGAGGTTTAGTTTTAGTTCTACAATTGAATACAAATCTCAGAACCACAATCACAGTAAAATATAATGATTTAGCTCATCACTACCTGTGACCCAATATAAAAGAGCCATTTTTGATACAATAAAGTAAAGATGTTTAAATATAGGAGAACAAACCTTGCTTTGAAATGATTGATATTGTTTATATGAGTGTATATGTCAAGATAATCAATTATGATGTATACTTTTTGAAACTAAACTCCAACTGTTAAATCTGGGTTACCGATCACCGTTAAAATTAAATACCAATAATAATGATTTGTGTTCCAGGTAACTTTGACATTAAAAAATCATAAATACATGTATGATACTTAAATTTTGGAGTAAGAGTTTGTTTAGTTTTTTAAAAAATCTTCCAGTTTTGACACCCATGACAAAATGACTGCAAAACTGTAAAATAATCATGGCAAACTCCCCATGGATTCTCATACGGGTAGCTTTCTTATTGTACAAAGTGGCGACCGCCTGTATAATGACAGCAGCATACAACTAACAATATGTAATTCCCACTCTTACTACTATTCTATTTCTCTGTTAATAATCATAATATGACAGTTGCTTCTGGAAAGTGAAGTAAAATAACACACCCATATCTGATACAGCCTTGTCGTATGTTTCACTCTCCAAGCTGACTTCGCCAAGGTGAAGGTACACATCGGCCAGCTCGCGCCGCCCACGATCTCCGCGTTTCAAGAATACATCACGGGCCAACTCCAATACTTCCCAGGCCACCTGAAGGTTCTCCACCTCCTCCTCTTCCTCAGAATCGGAGCTGGCGGCCGCTGCTGATGTTGTGGGTTCCTCAGCTCCCGGTTCGGAACTAGATGGCTGAGGAAACATAAGATAACGCTGAATATTTTATGTATACTGAAATGTAATCAATTGGCAAGATAAGTAATCGCTACTAGGTTCTGCGGGCAGCTATTGACGGCCTTTATCTTAACATACATCGTGTACATTGCCAGTAGGAAAAAACACCATAGTTACGAGATCGATTGTCTTATATAAGTATGTTGAACATGTTTTAAATATCTCTAGGTTAAAAAAACTTTAATGATTTTTTTTATATACGTATCTAATAATATTTATTATGCATTTACATTATAGTATACAAGTGCACCAAAGTACGTTTATTTCGTTTAAATCTACTGGCAACTAAATGAAAGGGTTTATTATAGAGCTTTCCTCAAAACAAACCGCATGTAAATACAATTTCTCCGCAATTAAAATAATTCTTAGAAAGCTGTCAAAACGAACAAAAATGACATCTAAGATGATGATGTAAGCATCGCAGATAGACAATAATAAACACACAAATGCCATTTAATCGGTATAATGTGCATTTCAGTAAAGACGGAATCGGATGAATGGTTTTCTATAACTCAACTAGAACACATTCAACATTTTGGTTATGATGAATTATTCCCACGCAGACAAATATTAGGTCGCAAACATAACCAAAAATTATAATATCATAACCAACTGCAGTTATTAAAAAATAAATCATTTAACATCTCACGTCGCTTTGACATCGCAACTGATATAAGAGAGATGACAGCACAGATAAGAAAATAAAATGACATATGGTCAATATACTTGCCAGTCGTCAAAATTCGTACGATTTTGCTAATATATGTTTTTTCTTATTCGTAATAAAGACAATATACATGCAATGACACTACAGTCAGAGTCCAACACATTTCATTGTCAAAATACTGACCAAATAGGCTAAAGGCAATGTATTGAGAGCTTTTCAAGCTGATTGCAACTTTCACAATGAATTAATTAGTAGTGCTGTGATTTACTTCAAACCTAGTTGATTTAGTTTCATACAATTCAGAACTAAAATTACCCATAATATAACTAAAATTACCAACACTTGAAAAACAAGCTCCCCATATTTTACACACTTTATACAGACTGTCAAACTGTTAGAAGTAAAACTGAAATTTAATATTGTTTTTCAATTACATTATCTATTAAGTTTATATTGGCTGAAAATAAATAGGGTACCGTTAAATGTATGAAAATGTTTCCAATTCTAGTAAAACATCATTCAAAATATTTTTAAGGAGAACACATTATTATTATGAAGATGCAATTTTCAGAATATAAAATTGGATAACGCATTTCCCGGGATAGGAAAAGGTCCAAGTTTGAATCTGGTACAGACCAAAATATATTTTCTGTATATCTCTCTAATTGATTCATTTAATTTGTATTATAAAAAATAGTAAAAAAAAAAAAAAAATCAGAGTGGAGAGATTTGCTCGAGGCAGGAATACCTGGAGAATGCAGTTACCCTAGGACCTGGATGGCCCCAAATGATGACGACTTGAAATTAAGAGTAGCGTAGGTTTTGGAAGTGCATAATTAAAGAGTTTCTTACATGGTATATATGTAAACAATTTTCAAAAAAATTTGATAGCTATGGAGGTTGATTACGGGTGGAATCGTGAACGTTACGTCGTGTAAAGTGATCACTTAAGCCAGCCGAAGACAGGTCGTAAGCCCTGTAATTACCCATACTTCCATATTTTCTCATTTAATATAATATAAATAGCTTCGTCTCTATGAGATATCTGTAATTTGTTTAATAACAATGCCTTTGGAGGTAAAAATCCAGTAATTGTGTGTTCTTGGAAATACTCAAATATTAAAATAATTAAAGTATTTAAAAAAATTCTGTTAGGGCCGATTATCCCTATCCTACAGTGATTATCCCTATTTTTAATGAAGTAATGATTTTTATGAAATTTGAAATACCTGTTCTGATGTAGAGGCAGTAGCAGGGACAGATGTTTTATCTTTATCCTCATCAGTGGATGTTACCATGTCTTCCGTGATGGGTTTCTCAACATCCATTTTATCTTCTTTGGCATCCTCTAAATCAGTCTTGGTTTCTTCATCTTCTCCATTTTCTTCAGTCTCTTCTGCAATAATAGAAACATATATATATATATATATATATATATATATATATATATATATATATATATATATATTGGTCTCGCTAAGCTTGTTAGTTTTATTTCATTGATTTTCCAGAAGTTGTGGAGAACTTCAGTAAGACAGTTAAAAGAGGCGAAAAAATTATACAGCAGCCACCGGTTATGGTAGTGTATAAAAAGATATTTGGCAAAGAATCAACGATTATTTAGGAATTGAGCAAAAATGTATACAATGGGCAGAAACTTAAATCTTGGACAGACATATACACTTTGAATAACATCTTTGCTCGCTATTACTGAAATGTTAACATTTGCACACATGTTATGAACGTGAAGAGTTTGTAATTAAATCTCTAATACCAAAATAATTATTTATCCTGATCTCATTTTAAATTTCTCGTAACACAAAATAATGCAAATAAAAATTTTCAAGAACAGATACTTACCATTATTGTCTTCATCTACCACATCATTATCCTCATCTTTGTCATCTTGACTCTCATCCCCTCCTTGGGGTATGCCGTCCCCCAACACGCCACTCTCCTCTCTCGCTAGACCCAGCAGGGACTTGCCGTACCTGAAATGCCATAACAGATATATATCAAGTTTTAAAACTACAGCAGTAGTTTTAAAATTCATTTTGCCATTTTTCTTAGAAGAGACCTTACTTCGGGTTCTAAATACACACATAAAAACATACTCCATTTTGAATTACTTTGAAGTGTGTGAGCATACTCATAGAGAATATTTTGGTTTGGTTATACCAGATTGATATTGAAAATATATGCATTTGTTTGGAAACTTTCGAATCTATTGCAATATTGGCGGCCTAGAAATATTTTCAAGAATCAGAAATATTCTTATATTTGAGCAATCTGCTGATTGAGAAAAATGTTAATATTGTTTTTGTTTAAACAGAGGTGCATAAGCTGAATATGTGTCACATCAACATTTCTTCTATTTTCAAACTGAGCTAAACACTTGGACTACGAAAATAGGACTAACTTGCTGGTCTCCCAGAATGAAGCTCGAACCTCTGATCGCTGGATAACTAGACAAGTGTCTTAACTATTAAATAACAAGCACATATTATATTTCTATACTTTAAGTAATGTTTCATTTCACTGTTAAAAATATTTTGAAAATTTTGAAAAATGCTGGGCTATGGATAAATTTAGCTAAATAAAAATACATTTTTATTCTGGCCTGCATGGGGTTAAAATTGTCTACTGAGGTTGCTGGATTTGCAAATTCAACAGTTAGGTACCATACATAGCGGAAAGTAACTATGCATGATTTTCCACTAGGATTAGGAAAGGACAGGACCACAGGACAGAACAAGCTGATAGATAATCAGATTGGTAAGACAATCACACAAAATGAATTAGTACATAATTCCAATGGAAGATATTCTAAAATAAATTCATCAGTTTACCATAGGTACGCCTCCCCACACTCGTCTGCATGCTGGCCATACTTCTGTGCCAGCAGTTCGCATGCTTGGCCGAGACAGCCTACAGCGGAAGAGTAGTCACGGACAGCTAAGTGTCTTCGTCCCACGCTTAGCATCTCGTGAGGATCCGATGAAGTCACTTCAGGAATGTCGGCCATCTTGAAATAAAGTATTCTTTAATATGGATACTTAGATTCAACAGCTGCTAGAAGTATGGTGTAATACTCCATTATCATAAAAATAAAACATTAAAAATAAACCCATAACTCTTCGCCAGTAAGTAAAGTCTGCTACAATATCATCCTACTAGTTCAATCTCATTCTCCGCTTTTTCTTCTGGGTTGTTAGAAAAACTCTTTGCTGATTCCTGGTCTTCCACAAGCTGCACACAACCTAAGGATTGTGCTTACTTCATCGTACAGCATTTAGAGCTCTGTGTTATAATATCTTTAGGTTTTTGACAATTTTAGTCAAAATGAAGGATAGCACGATGGTGGATTTTGAATTGAATGATTCAAATACACATATAAAGAAGGTACACCACCACATATTGACTTTATGGAGAAAATGTCTGATTAATAAAGTAGTACAAGAAAACGTGGACATCTCGAGAAATTGCTAAACATTTCATGTAAGAGGTACGGTCAGAATATGACTTATTTGAAAACATAGAACAAATATGGAAGGAGCATATAAAGTACATAGTATATAAGGTCAGAAGTGAACAGAGCTTTTTTCTCTGCATACGACTATGGAACAGTGTACGCTTTGTATGTATTTTTGTTTAACCTTATAAAAAAATAAGGATTTCTAGAATCAAACTTATTCACATACAAAACAATGATGTTAATTAATGCTTAATCAATCCAAAATCCAACTCATCAAAGGCGTCTGTAATGCCCGGTTATAAGGGTAAAAGAGAAAGATATAATATAAATGTATTGATGATGTAGGTAGACTTTACGTAAAATATAACCTATTGTTCTACCAGATTTGCTACCGCACGTGTGATTTTGATAAGTCAAGAAGAAGATTTGAACAACAGTTAATAATTAATAAGACGCGATAACGTAAATATGAGACGTAAACATGAGATTCATACGAAACAAGCCAACTATTTAGCCGGCGCTAAACGTCATTCAACTCATCCAACCATAAAACAATAGGACAGGTAAATAAAATTGTAACTAACAAGACTCACCTCAATTAATGCCGTGAACGATTTTACCAAAATAAAAACCAATTACGTCCGTAGGCGAATTCGGAGAAATTAAGAAACACAACTTGCCCTCGTAAAATAAACCACAAGCATAAGCAGGCGGCGAGATGGCACAGATTCACAGATCAAGCAAAAAGAGACGAAGCCAAGTAGCTAAGCAAAATATGTATCTATGGCTCGTGTCGTACAAGAAACAGTAAGTAAAAAATTGTTTGTAGTAAAAAAGACCAATCATTGACAAAAGATTGTTGAAAAGATAACGCTTTTAATTTTGTTTTTTAACTAAATGTCTCTGTACTGACCGTGAATTTACTTCTCAAATATGAGTTGTCACATATATTTTTCACGATACTCTCAATAGATGGCGTGAAAGTTGTCGATTCGGTAGCGGGAAATGTTAAACTCCCGCCAAATTATTGATGAACATGACTAGTGGCGCCAAAATCCCTTTAACGTCATTTTAGTAGTAATATTGTTATTATCAATGCATTTTAAAGATAAAAAATGAAAATACTGATTGCGTATGACTTGAAGTGATGGGAAAAACAAACCTCTTGTGCTAATACAGCTCTAAAACCATGTCGTTTACTTATTAGTAATTAATTCTGGCAGAATGTTTTTTTTTGCTTGTGCGGCGATACAGTGATCTCGAAAAGATACCGGCACATAAACGTTAATATTTTCCTGATTACCTAATCTATCTTTTGCTGGAAATTAATGTTTTGAGTCATACAAAATGTTTATCAATTTATATTCTACATTAATTCGATCGTGTTGCATATTGGAAGCATATTTATATGAATATTAAAACTAGCACTAACAATAATGATCTAAAAGTGTAATCTCAAAGAACGATATACAATGTTTTCGATCATTGAAAAATTGTGTGTAGCAATAGTAAAAAAATTACGATCACATGATATATAAGTATATTTTAACACACTAATATTTAAACGTATTTGAGAATGATGGCACGTACATATTATTTTTCCGCGTGGAAAACTTGCTAATTTTTATAATTGCAAATAAATACAGACATTATCGTCACATCATATCATCACTTAATCATGTCACAAACATTTAATTTGAAGTCTCCAAATATTTTTATTAATGCACCGTGAGTCCTAATATATTGAACTGTAGTCCAATCAACTGCCGAATAATTTTAAAAGAAATTGTACAGAATCTAATTTTCAACATTGACATGATTAAGTGTTTGGCTTTACAACGAAATGCTCGCTAATCCCGCGGTGAATCAACACATTTTTCAGAAAGAAAAGGACAGATTACGTTATTGGATTTATTTCAAAACGCATGCGCGTCGATAATGTTTTTCATTTTCAACCCTATTCCTCTCGAAGCTCCAGCGAAAATTAACCTCTGTACATCTGTCAGATCGAGGAAAGCTGCCGGTGGGTGTTGTCGTGTCGCGTTCTCAATTTAATTTTCGAACATTTCGTTTATACAAAGTCAATACCGTAATAATCACACAAGTACTTACGTATATAATTTTTTATACACATTAATCACTGAGCAAACATGTTTTCTGATGTTTTTTTCGTTAGAAGTGTTGTTTTACCGTGAATGATATTAATCGTAGGTTCACATCAACATTATTAGCACTTAAATATCCACCAAAATTAGATTGATTATTGTTCTTTAATATTTTTAACATGAAGTAACGTGAAAAATGACAACACTTCGGGGTTATCATAAAATAAACAAATTCTGGCGTTCGAAATATAAAATGGATTCAAATGACATGTTCCTGAGCTGAAATTTTGGAATTCATGAGGATAGACAGACACTTTTGAAGATGGAAACTCAAACTGAAAATACCGACGACTGCGAGTGCAACATCCATCCTTCGGTCTTTTTTCTTCTCGGAACTCTCATAGTGACAAGGTATGAAACAATTTAATTCAATTATAAAAACGCTATTATTTACTATATCATTAGACTTATTCTCTTAAATCTATCTATCTACTGTTTTGAATAACGAAAATCTTGCAAAAAAATTTCACTTTAAAATTGTTTTTTTTTTAAACAACACGTTTAAAACAAAACAAAAATTATTTTTGTTAATACAGACCAAACACTTCATTCGTTTATTTTGTCATTTAAAATGCTGTTTTACAAAAATGATTACATTTGCTTTTCGAAAATTATTTTCTATGTGAATTGTAAATATAACAGTTATTTAAAACTGACCTCGTATAAAATGCAATATAAAGAATTGTGAAACAACTGGGGAAAACTTCTAAAGATATTTTTAAAAGCAAAAATTTAAGAAGGGAATGCGCTTCACATATTTCATGACCATTAAATATTATTTATCAGTAAGAGCTATTCGCGCCTACCAATTAATAAAAGCGCATCACATGTTTCAGACACGTGTGTCATACCATTTCTGAATATGTTTAAAATATTCACAAATTAGATTAACTTAATTTAATTCTCTCTGACGAAGAACCGAACAACGGTCTGTCAGCACTGCCAACGGATACGAATGAGATTAAGCTCGTTACAAAGTTCATCAATTGTAAGTATATAAATTTGATATTATGAATGTATTAATAATAAAGTATATCAAAATTTAAATCAACGCATTACATTTTAACATAAAAAAAAATCAAAATTATATACTTATATCACAATTTGACACCGCAGTCTAAGGGCGGAATACTACGATGCTAGAGCACTCATTTTGCATGCGAGAAATCTTTTGATTTCAAAAGATTTTTGGATTCGATCCCGGTACCGCCAAAGTTGAAAATACAGCACTAAGTAAAAGTGAAGGCATATAAAAATGCTACGAAATAATCCAACGCAGTTTTTTGAAAAGTTTTACTGGAGTAGGTATTTAGAGATGCACGTGAACGTATGATTGGTGGTTTGATTGGACTTAGACACCACCCGCCCAGGAATGCTGACCTAATTATTAATGGACGAATCTTGTTTTATATAAGGTATTTATTCGGGTATCGGTGACTCGTTGGACCCCTTAGGTAGGTAGTTAGGCCGGCCTGCATGGGTGGGACTCCACCTACACGCCTACCTCTCACCCTCCACACCTCGTGTTTTGCAACTCCGTTAGTCTGTCCGTGAAGTGTGACTCAATCCATTTTGTGTCTCGTCCACTGTCCCTCTTTTGGGAGTGTTTTTTGATGAATGGATCCCTGAGTGTCTGCCTTGAACTACTGCACCTTAATTTTCCACCTGTATGTAAAACTATGTTTTATGGATTTATGTTATATGATTTTCATGAATAAAGACAACACTTAAGGGACACTGGAGGGTATAAATTTTAAAATGTTTGCGACAATTGCTAATAACCACATTGAATTTCTTCTCTTTTTTCGTTTTGCTTATACTTAAATATGTAATTGAATTAAAGTCAGGTATTTTGATTAGCTTTGATGAGTGGGACCGACAAGGAAGCCCTAGCTTCTAAACCGGTCTCGGTAGGTACCCGCTGTATAAACACATTCTCTGTTAAAATTGTCCCTTCCATTTTTTCCTTACATTCAAATCATTTACCTACTCATATTAAGGGCCTAAGGATGGTCTCGTTAGAAGCCTCAATAATCGACGAGCTTGTATGAGAAGACGTATGAATGTGAATGAGGATAATTGTATGTCAAAACAGAAAAATGTGGCACTCAATCCTCTTTCCCTACCCCCTTAGGTAAGTTAGTTAGTTATAAGAAAGACCGCGACCATTCAATTCATTTTCCGTGTGCCACAATACTACCTTAATTTGGAAAATTCTTGCACACATGTTTTCTTATAATTTTGAAAACAAGATTACGGAAACGAATCTGGAGGTACAAATTAACAAAATGAAAAATAATAGAGTTAACGAGTATAAACCGTTAAATTTGCGGGATATTTTGTAGTTTCAAGTTTTCAAAATACTTTATTTTGGTGAAAACAAACAATTTTATAGAATATATTGTACTTACTTAATTGCTTTGGGATGTCAACCAGTATTTAAAACTAAGTTTTGTATAAAAAACACAATAATTTCTTAGTAAATAATATTTTTATCGATCCTAATAATGTATTATATTTAAATCCATCTCTGTAAACAAAATAATAAATTTAAGCGTTCACAATAACAACTTTGATTTCGGAACATCGTTGATCGTTTATGTAGGTACTTTAATCTCAAAACATGTTTATAGATATGAACTAGGTACCTACTCAAATAAATTATTTAATTTTCGATCGATTAATTCAAATGACAACACACATATTATTTCATTCTACAATATTAATATGAAAAAACGTGGATATTAGTTCTTTTTGACAGCTTGTCCCGAATGCGAGAAAAATCAACCATTTTATTGTCGTCTCTTTAAATTAAAACCATCCACTTTGGAAAGAAATAACATATTTTTGTATTTAGGTGATATTATAGGTAAATAGTTTCATTATTAGCCTCATCTTGAAAGAATTTGTAATTCGCGTTGAATTTCTCGAATTTCAAACTGGAAAAATGAAAGTACTCCCTCAAAGATCATGAATTTAATTCGAGTACCGTAATCCCTAACTGCTGCTTTGCGTAGGTTTGTGTTCACATTTATCTTTTTTTTTTAATGTAATATTAAAAAGAATTGTCCTTTCGATAAAGCTAATATGTTATGATTATGTATCGGAACTAAGAATCATTATGTGGCATGTTCAGGAATACTAAAAATAATATTGTTTCATGCAGCTTAAGCTAGCAAATTACTTACAATGGTGCTAGGTTTAGTTTAGACACGCCATTTTGTATTCTATTTGATGCGACAATGTCAAGAATTTGCATGAAAGCAGAATGCGGCAAAGTTCGCTACCAGGAATTATAATGGTAGGATATTTCGTGCTATTTAATTTGTAGATATTAATAACATTAAAATGTAACAATGGGTTGGCTGCTAATCCTTCCAAGTATAAATCACCGTGTTGGAATAAAATTGTTTTGCGCTATTTTATTAATTAATTAATTAAATTCTTAACACAGTGCATACATAAGCACTCTTATATATGCTCCAATATAAACAAGATTAAAATCTTTTCTTTTACTATAAATTATTTTTTTTATATCTGGTCAGTTTTACTGTAAATCTATTCAATTTCTCCAGCTTTCTTATGTTTACTGGCATTTCATTAAAAATCTTCACCGCACTATACATCATCGATTTCTGTGATTTGGCCTTTTTCCTGAATATCAGTCTCAGTCTGTCCCTTTCTCTTGTACGATGCTCGTGCTCATGTTGATTTGCATCAATTTTTCGTATAAATTCCGCCGATATTTTATTATTGAGAATTTAATATATAAATACCATTATATTAAAATATATTTTCTGCTTAAAGATCATCATAGTCAGCTCCTTTAGCATTGCACTGATCTGAGTATATCTATTTTTTCTGAGTATTATTCTCAAAGCTTTATTCTGCAACACTGATAATTATTGTTGCATTTCTTCCTCATTAGCCAAAAATAAAAGGCTGCCGCAGTAGTTGATGTGAGGAATAATAGCAGAGTTGTATACTATTTTACAAGATTCAGTACTAATGAAACTTCTGATCCTTCCCAGAGGTGAGATTTTTTTTGGCAATCTATTTAGTCTTGTATTTTGGGATAGATTCAATTTTTAATCTATTATGATTCCCAAATATTTTATTTCGATCACTTCCTTCAGACTTTCACCATGTACGATAATTGCTGGTGTGATCGGCATTTTTTTTTATTTACAATTTATTTATTTTAAAGAGCAATACTATTATTTGTGCGCAGGGAGAGAAAATAAGAAAAGCGAACATAAGACTACTGAGAGAGCCTGGCCATGAGTTGACCACATTACTTATGAAGATGTATTAAGACGTACGAATAAGTCAAGAGAACTAATAAAAACTATCAAGGAAAGCTGGATACTTCGGATACATTCTCCGTAATGAAAAATATGATATTTTACTACTCACTATGCAGGGGAAGATATAAGGTTCAGAGGTGCAGGTAGAAAGAGAGTATATTGGCTGTGTAACCTCAGAAAGTGGTTTAATATAGAAATTGTTGGTGATTGTATATAGGATAAATCAACATACTGCAACATTGTTTACGCGTTTTATACTTCGATGGGTTATGGTTTGAATATGTACCTTTTGTGGATTTAAAAACAAAAGCGAAACTGCTTCTGTTCAGAGACGTTTTCGGAGTCGGTCATATATTTTTACGGCGGTGATATAAAACATTATGTTCTGGATTCGCTAACCACATATTTGGCGGGTCTTGCAAATTGGCCGCGACCCATATTACTGACACCTGTCCAAATTCACACCATCCTTTTTCCTTAATGCTTGTCTTCAGTGTGAATAGTGATCTTGACGTCAGCAGATGTCAACTAGACTGATATTTGTTCGATTTCGACATCGCGAGAGCATTAGCGGTGTGGATTTATTCAGCTCCGGTGCATCAGCATTGTATTGTTTGTGATCCTGTAATTTGTGTGCACAGTGATACTGATATTTGTTATTTTGTGTGTCGCGGTGAAGTTGTGATATCTCCGTCTTCAATTGGAAGCAAGGTCCGCCCACCTGCGTGCCGTATGTGTAAACTCAGCTGCGACTGCGAGGTGACGGAGGCGTCATACACAAGGTAAGACGAGCAGTCCTTCAGATTCCCGATTCCCCGAGATCACTCGTCCTTCGACTGGAATCCCTACCCATCATCAACCCTAATATTTCAGGTTCTCTTATTTCCTTCCCCCCCCCTTCGGCGATTCCGATTTACGACCGGAATTGTCGGGATCCAATCCGCGGGACGCGTGACCCGGAGATCACGCAATTTGTTCAATAGATGCTATCGGCGCAGGATCTACGTCTTTCTTTACACATTATGTGTAGTGTATTTTTCGGTTATCGGTTGGAGTTTTAAGAAGATTCAAGACAGCGAGGAGAGCCACCATCGGCAGAAGAATCGGCGAATAACACCCAGTTTCTCAAAGGTTGGTGTCTTTTCATTTACATAGATTGAATGAATATATTCAACAAATCATCTAGAAAACTCAGGACTTTATTACGGCAACTAACATGGTCGCCAATATTCGATAGAAGACAGCACATGAGGAAGAAGTCTTGTTAAAAATTGTGTGCGCTATGATGCCAAATCGTTTGCGCGCGCACGCCCGCACACTTTGTAATACAATATGTATTAACTAGACTCGCGTCATGATTTAGATTCAAAAACCGTATTTAGAATTTTTATTTTATTTATCTGACACGCGATGATTTAAAAAAAAATTGGTTTTGTACTTTAAAACTGAAAAAGGTTTGTCATTGCTGCTCTAGGCAATTGGTTTGAGTTCTTTTATATTTTATTATATGCACCGGGAATAAATAAATTATTTAACTCCCCCGAGCCCTTAAGTCTGACGCCGCATTGACAATTTAACGTTGGTGAATATGTATGCAAGGACAAAAGGTTTAGAGGAAAGTTAACTCGGACAGGACAGATTTTTAAGTGTTTCCGGAATTTGATATACGTACATAAATTGATATAGGATTTTAATATTATATATAATGCAATATATACTGGGAGTAACACACCTAATGCACAATACTTTAGAGGTAGATACGAGAGCAAGTCAAAAATTATTTACATTTTTCATTTTACAATTTATTGACACAAACTTTACGGGAGCTAAGCTCTTCGTGAATGTTCAAAGAAGACGCTACCTCGCCAATGGTAACTCGCTTATTCGCTAGAACCATCTCTCGAGCTTGCTGGATCTTGTCCGTGGTGGAGGTCGACAGGCGTCCTGCTCTTCGTGCGTCACACTTGTCCGGCCACTTTTAAACTTCTCGATCCACAAAAAAACACTTTTACGTAATAAAGCACTGTCTCCGTATTGTGATAAAAGTCTACGATGAATTTCAGCCCCTTTCACATCCTCCGACCAGAGAAATCGGATCTCTGCTCATTGTTCCTCCTTGGTGCAAACTGCTAGCGGAACGGACATGTTCATATTGTAATAGCCGGAAGGCAAATGACGTGATCAGGATCAAACTTTGCACATGTATATGTACTCGTACATGTTATAAATATTTAAAATATTCAAGCTAATAATCTAATAATGACAGAGATATAAGCGCTTAAAAAAGTCGTAGGTTTATTAATTATAATTGAAATATTTTATGGTTTCCTAATTATATATCGACAAACAAAAAAAATAAAAACTTGTCAAACATCGATTGACAAGATTATTTTTTGTTAGATAATTTAGCAAAGATGCAGAATCAAGAATGCGATCTGCGCGCCACGGCTATCAGTTTCAGGGCAAACCATATGTCGTGAAATGTGAAATTCGGACACGTTGATTGGCTATTTTTAGGATTCTCTGTGGCGAATTTTCCAAAAATTATCGCATTTTTTGGCGACTTCTCTCAATTTAATAAATGTGTGTATTTCATATAGTTTAGCGACAGTTCGCATGTGTTCGGTGTGAACTGTAGGCGCCTTAGATACCTCATATTTACTGAGATGTCAAAAACAACAATCTAAAATAAACTATTTGCATCTAGTCGCGGATTTGTTAAACAAGCTATTTGTGATCTGTGATTGGTTCTTATCAAGATAGCTGGCCAATCACTGAGATGGCATAGACGGAAGTTGTTTTTGACTTCATAGTTACGTTTTATATGCGCCTTGGTTACGTCAAACAATCGCGGGGTATTGTGAACAATCATCAAGTGAATTTGTAGTAGTCGCCACAGAGCATTACTTTCACTGTCAAATCAATGATGCCACCCTGCAGTTTCCGGTGCGACTGGCATTTGCAATGATTATCAACAAAGCCCAGGGACAATCGCTACAAGTGTGTGGACTAAATTTGGAAAATCCACGCTTCTCACATGGACAGCTGTATGTGGCCTGCTCGCGCGTTGGTAAACCTTCTGATTTATTTGTATACACACCAGACGGAAAAACAAAAAATATTGTATATCCAAAATTTCAATAATCAGAATTAAAATACAAACATTTTATTTCTTTTGTGGCATTACAACGCATGCCGGGTACTCGCTAGTCTATAAATAAAAACCAAATTAAAAAAATATGTTTCATTTCTTAGTTATCAAAAAACAACATCGGCCTGGAACATAATATTCATGCTGTATTAGACTTCGTTCACCTTATAACGATTACTTATTACGGAATAAATGGAACCTCGGGCTTTTCCGCAGTTTCATTAGGGTGTGGGTCTCAAGTTGGGAAATGCTGGGTAAATCAGCTGATGGTGCGAAATAGAGATTAGTGCGACCAAACATACTCGTATTGACCTGTTTCTCCCCATCAGCGAGTTTACTTTCTTTACAACACCACCCCCATGTTTGTATTCTATGATACTGTCACATCTTGGCATTGGCATTTTTCCTTTCTGTTATATATTGTTTTCCTGCTTTCTTGATATACTGTCTCTTATCGTATATTTTTATACGTAATTTGTTTATAATTTTTTTTCTTTTAATAATGATGATAATAATGCATATATTTCACATGGTAACATCTCGCTTGTTTTTGTATCTAAAATAACTTTTGTTTACTTAAATTCTCGGGAGTATATTTTTTGCACTTTTGCTTTGTTGAGAGGAACTGATGCATGAGTTCAAACTCATAAAACAGCTCCGGGAAAGGGTAAGTAAAAATAAAAAATACCCTTCCTGTGACGCGATGGTTAGGTAAGTTGTCGGTATGACAGTAGAAAAAGATGCGGCCGAATTTTATTTATCACCAGAATTTTTAAAAACAAGCTTAATCTCACAGAGATAAACTAAAACAGGTGTAACAAAAAAATGTTAATGTATCGCGAAATATCCCCCTTTATACATTGCATACGTATAGAGTCATATGACAGACATATAACACGTCAAGGCTTATAAAGGGTTTTTCATTAAGGGCGCTCAAACTTTTTTTTAAAATAAAACAAAAACGAATGAATATATCTAAAAAAAAATTATTATGTTTTGAAGTACATTTAGTGGCAATTATGTATAAAATTTAATTTCCCTCGCATGACCACCGCGGGCACGTTTGCAGAAGTCCAATCGTTGAATCCTATTTTCCACCACTTTTTCACATAATTCGGCCCGAATCGCACCAATTTCGCGTTCAATATTTTCTCTTAGCTCTTGTAACGTCGCCGACTTGTTGGTATAGACCAAAGATTTAACATAGCCCCAAAGAAAATAGTCCAATGGTGTTAAATCGCATGATCTAGGCGACCATTGAACTGGTCCATTTCGCGAAATAACACGCTCACCAAATTTGGTTTTCAATAAGTCAATTGTTGCGTGTGCCGTGTGACTGGTAGCGCCGTCTTGTTGAAACCACATTTTGGCCAAGTCCATACCTTGCAATTGAGGCCAAAAATAATCAGTTATCATACAGATAACGATTACCATTCACAGTAACATGACGATTAGCATCATCAACAAAAAAATATGGTCCAATGACACCTCCGGCATGTAATCCACACCAAACAGTGATTTTTCCGGGATGCAATTGTGTTTCGTGAAGCACGTGTGGATTGGTGGCCTGCCCAATAACGCATGTTTTGCTTGTTTACATATCCATTGAGCCAAAAATGAGCTTCGTCGCTAAAGATGATTTTTCGATGGAATTCAGCATCATTTTCAAATTGTTGTGCAGCCCAATTGAGGAATTGGCGACGCTTCAAATGGTCAAGCGGCTTTAGTTCTTGTGTCAACTGGATCTTGTATGGATGTAGGCCAAGATCTTTTCGCAAAATTCGCCACAATGACGTCACAGAAATGCCCAATTGTTGAGAACGTCGTGTTAGTGACTCATTTGGGTCATCAAGAACAGATGCTTTAGCGGCGGCAATATTTTCCTCACTTCGTGCATTTCTTTGTCTCACTGGCACTGGAACATTGTGTAGCGACAATGTGCTTTCAAATTTTTGCACCAAACGTTGAATTGTTGATGTGGCAGGCAAGTGATGACGACGATAAAATGGTCGTAATGCTCTTAAAGTTGCGGTGAGCGAACGCGAATTTTGGTAGTAGATTTGAATAATTTGTAAGCGTTGCTCCGATGTGTACTGCTCCATGATGATTTGCCAACTAAGTACGAGTGTTAACCTCAAAAAAATTGAAGAAATATGGTGTAGTTTCTTGTCCCTGTTGAAAGAAAGTTTGAGCGTCCCTATTGAAAAACCCTTTATAATACATTGTACATTCGACTTGGCCGCGATTTACAAAGATGAATAATTTCACTTCATTTAGTTTAAAATCGTTTCAAGTAATGTTCAGAAATGACTCGCATTTTAATGTGGTCGCCATGGGAAGGCGCCTAAAAACATGAAGATTATATATTCACGAAAATCTTGTTATTGGAATACAATTTTGACTCTGATAAATTACTCTCACAAGTTAAAGTGACAATTGACAAAGTGAGTAATTTATTTTAGTGTCATGAGTCATGACCAAATCCGGATGTTATTCTATCTGTATATATACATAGAACTAAATGTCTGACTCTCCGTTCTCTGTAACTCCCACGCCCTTTGACCTATCTCAACCAAATGTTGCAAAGTTAGCTACTCAAAACGACCCGTCGCAAAACATAGGCCCCCTCCCTCCCTCGATATTATCATTATCAGTTGTTTTCCATCGACTGCTGGATTAAACCCTGGTTGTTTTGGGGATGGATTTCAGTTTATCAATAAATTAAAACAATAGACCTTATTAGGTACCGAACCCCTAAAATATTTTGAAACGAAATCCCTCAACATATAGACACGGTTAGGTAAAATACTCACGCTTAAAATTCTTGGAAATAATTCTTTTTTTTCCGTTGAGGTGTCATCAATCTTTGGAGATTGCGGGATGATTTACAATGACAGGTACGACGAGTATAAAGTTAATCGCGCGTACGAAGTTAAAGACCGGGGTTGCTCGCTTACGATGTTGACGAAAGAACGGTCTGCGGAGAAGTGGTAGGCTAGCTCCTGGGACTCGCCCGTCATGACGTATTAGCATCTGCTTATTGGTCAGTTCGTTTCGGCCCTATATGGCTGTCAGGTGATTCCTTACACGGGCATGACTGTGAGACGCGTGCAGGACCAGTTACGTCCAACGATTATCCGTCTTCCGAGGGATGTGGGCTGCCCATTTTCTTGGCGTATTCAATAATATCAAATCACTCTTTTTTGTTTTCTTATATACATCATTCCATGCCTATGCGTTTTTTTATATCTCTTTTGTAGATAGTTCACGTTTCACAGCTACTGCTCTACTCAAGTGTGACTCAATCCATTTTGTGTCCCAATTTTGGAAGTATTTTTGATGAATGGATCCCTGGGTATCTGCCTTGAATTACTGCACCTTAATTTTCCATCTGTATGTAAAACTATGCACTATGGATTTATGTTATATCATTTTTTATGAATAAAGACACCACATTTAATTTCTTCTCCTTTTTCGTTTTGTAATTGTTAAAATGTAATTGAATTAATGTCACGTATTTTGATTAGCTTTGATGAGTGGAACCGACAAGAAAGCCCTAGACATGGTAGATCCCTCCCCCCCCCCCTTCCAGCTGTCCTTTTAAAAAATAAAAATAAAGTTATAGCTTTACGTAAGCACTGAAAGTAAACTTTGATTCGATACACTTGTTGTTCTCCATTGTAACTAGAAAGAAAAGATGCTTCGATATTTATGTATTTTATATTAAACGACATCCATTCTGGAATGTGGTGGAGATAATGGAAGATAGAGAAAGGATGACACTTTTTTTTTGGTCTGCCGGTCTGGATGCTGGATCTATTGACTTCCCTTCCACCACAAGACTTGCGACGAAGAATTATGCAATAAAACACTGTTGACACTCGCGTTAAAGGAATTGTTTGTTTATATTAGTGGGATTAAAAAAATATATTTATTAACTAATATTAGCGGTAGTAAAGCGAATTTGCAGTGACGGCAGAGTGCCCTGTTCAGTTCCAAAAACACACTGAAGTCGTTCGAGCGTGTTAATTGCAGCGATATCTTCTTTCTCCCTCGTGCCCAGGGAATAAGTTGGGAAAGAGAATAGGAAAGGATATATTTTTAATAATCTAACACGGTGTGCGTGTGTGTGTGTGTTAGTACATTAAACGGCGCTAACACATTCCGAATTTTGCACAGTACACTCTTACGCAAAACGTAAAAACCCTTCCCCCGGCAGCCCCGCCCCATTTATATCAAGCATTATATTATTTTGAATGCCATCTTTTCTAAATTTAGCACAGTTACTTTTTAAAAATAGTAAAATACAACTTGAATCAAATTAATTTCGTTTTCATTATCGTACCGAAAACTTTTCAATATACGCTATCTCGACAAGGTGTCCATTTAAGAGTGCTAATATCACTTTCACACGTGCTATAATAACTTTATATTAAATTTGGTTATGTACTTAAGAAAACGTTAACACTGACAATGATTATAAAGAAACCTTGGCTGCCATCCAACCAATAGAAACGGCGACCCCTTACACGAGTTGAGCTTCGATTTTTGAACCGAGCAACGCCCTTCACGAAGTTCCTCGACGAACTTCTCGCCAGCGTGAGTTTATAGAGGAAGTAAGCTACGATTCACGAATATGACGGGAATATAGAAAAGTTGGGATCCCAAACTACACCATTCGATATACGAAGTTTTAAAATCTTAAACCACCTGTATACAGTATGATGTTTTTAGTTTTACCAACATGTGTGTGAACTAAGTGAAAAATACTGATTGGAAAGAGATTTTGTGATTTTTTTTTTAGTGAAAATTTGGCTTCTGGCGAGAATAAAGGCAGTTTATAAAATATTAAATAATAATAAATAATCACACGAAGAGACGGGAATAGAAACGTGTGAATAAGATAACATACATCACTAGCCGATACAATGGAATACGCCAATAAAATTAAATATCCATTGGAAAATCACATTGTTCGGAAGACGGACAATCGTTGGACAAACGCAATTATCCAGAGGTTAATCAGGAAAATCGAGAGAAAATCACGCTGGAATAATCAGAAAAAACATCCTACATCATCCTACACAAACACGGCTTCCCCATGTCAATTTAAAAAATTGACACCGAGTTAAAATTATTCGACATCTGGGAGTACTAATCGACGATCATCTTAACTGGAGAGAATATACATCGAACCTAGATAACACTTAAGAAAACTAATTTACTTTTTTAAAGGAATGCAATGTATAATTGTCTACAAACTCTTAAAATATCGGTGTACTTTGCATTCTGCTACTCCTTTATTAATTATGCTATTTTAGTTTGGGGAGGAGCAATTCTTAGGGTAATAAATGGTCGTCCCTTTAGATATCCATCAGATCTCATATTTAAAGAGTACAATGCCCTAGACATAAGACAGATCGATATGTTGAGACTCGTCCAATATTTCCATGCTAACAACAACTCACCCCATGCAATAAATCATGGATACAACACAAGACAAACAACAAACATCTACACGCCAGTTCCGAGAGCAACAACGACATTTTATCAAAGATTCTACATGTTCTTAGCTCCGAAACTGCACAACACACTCAGCACTAACTGGAATCGTTCACTTCCAATAAGATTACACATATATGGACCCAATATATGGTCCAATCGGGTAGAGATCAATCAGAAGCATAGCTATCCAATATTTTAACATAATCATTATACAGTGCCTACACTAATAATTGACTAGTTCTAAAACACTCTCACTACATTTTTTTTTCTTTATATTTCTGTCGAATCTTTATTTCTTGAATTAAATAACAGCATGAAAAAAACTGACTGCTTTAACACAGACTTTAGTCTGTCAAAGTAGCCAGGACAATGCTGTATATATCAGAGGTGGTCTACTCCATCCCGCACAATAAACTACGAGTATTATACTTAATTGCAATATAATTGTATCTTACGTTATATTATAATATATTAACTTGTGTTGCAACAAAAACATGTATGTCAATAAAGTCTAATAAATAAACGAAATCATGAAAATCTGCGGAAATAAAGTGAACAGAGAAAAGGGCTGATGATGAAGTAATTTAATAATCTTTTTTTTTTCTTTTTTTATTAATATTAAAAATATAATACAATTTCAATAATCAGTGAATATATATATTTTAACATTTGTTTCTTCTCTATGAGAGTAAGACTCGTGTATAGAGAAGGAGTATATTCGAGTTAATTAATGTTTCAGTTAGTCTGGGTAAATATATTTTACTGCAGTTACAAATTTACGATAGTCCGTAATTTTTCTAATTGTGATGGAGAGATTGTTTAAAAATTTGATACCTTGATAAATATATTGATTTTGAGTCGCGGTATATTTTAGTTTAGGGATATCAATTTGATCTCTACATCTTGTAGATCGGAATTCACTTCTAAAATTTAATTGATTTTTAATTTTGAAAATTTGAATTATTGAATTTTTTTGTATATGTCTACTGTTTATGGTATTTTAAAATCTGTGAAAAACATGAAAATAACTCCATAAATTTCTACGAAATATTTACGACACTTCACGAGAAATAAACGAACTGACCATCACCAAGTGACGACAAAAATATTTTAGGGGTTCGGTACCTAATAATAATGTTAGTTTTTTTATTTATTGGTTAACTGGAAAAAAAAAACAACCAAGAACCCTAATAATTAAATGGGATAATAATATGACACGTTCATCGGATCGGAGGGAGGGAGAGTTAAGAAACTGGCCGGAACGACTGTCAGGGAAATGTGTGGGATAAAAAGCGAAGAGAGGTTTTCTGTACTCCGAGCAACGCCGGGTTTTTCCACGATTCTAAAATAAAATATATTATTACAACAATCTTGTCGTGTTATTGCTCAAATAAATAATATGTTACGACGTCACGTGTGCTGAATTCAGGAATAATCCCGCAATGCCGATATCGATGTTGCCATGGTTACTGGAATATATTTATTTATAGATAGTACATATTCATACGAATTATAATTTTTTTGATTTCAAATAAATAAAAAATTAATATACTCATTAAATAAATTTCTATAGCATAATAATAATAATCACATTTTTTTTTCGTAAATAAAAAGTGAATAATCGCACAAACCAGTAAATGAATAGACATTACATAAAGTGAACATATAGGAGAGGGATTCGGAACATTAGTTGCTGTACGAAGGCCAATCTATACACATTATTTGTGGAAACATAAATCCGATAGTTTATGACGCTTTTGTGAAACAGTAAAAGTATTTACTCTTCGAAAATTAAATCTCTGTGTAAACAAGACGTATTTTTTACACTCATGCATATTAAATTTTTGTACCAATCGAATCGCGGAGCCATTTGATTGCGTCAGTGGTACCAAAGTGATTAAGTGAGTGACACCAAAACCAAACAAGGAATTTTCGTTAGTTCGTGTCTATATATTTGGTAGTCTGCGGAATAATCCGTTTAATAAAACATTAATTTAAATTTATTTATTGTATGTCGTAACAGCTTGCGGTACACAATACAAATACGAATAATATCAGACCGATTTTGAATTTACACATCACAGAATCATGGAAATTATTTACACATCACATGAAGATCACAGAATCATGGAAATTATTTACACATCACATGAAGATCACAGAATCATGGAAATTATTTACACATCACATGAAGATCACAGAATCATGGAAATTATTTACACATCACATGAAGATCACAGAATCATGGAAATTATTTACACATCACATGAAGATCACAGAATCATGGAAATTATTTACACATCACATGAAGATCACAGAATCATGGAAATTATTTACACATCACATGAAGATCACAGAATCATGGAAATTATTTACACATCACATGAAGATCACAGAATCATGGAAATTATTTACACATCACATGAAGATCACAGAATCATGGAAATGAAAATTTAATGTCTTCTTGATTTAGTTTGCGTACAATGACAATTATTATTAATCCTATGAGTAATTCATCGTCACCCTGGTTACTTCATAAAAGTTTCGCCTGAGACTTGAATCTCACTGATTTTATCTAGTATTATATTTTCATATACTTATTATACTAATGATGGCAAAAAAAACTAAAGATTTTAGGAAATAAAAACAATTTTAATAATCCTTATCTTATCTTACAAAAGACCCTACAAATTTATAGTCATTAATAACCCGGATTAGCGAAACCCATGGCTAGATTTTTGTCTAGCCGTGGGTTATTCCTAAAAATTGTGAATTATTTGTGTACAAATTTATGGCCATGCTCGTAAGCAATTGAGTAGCCTGATAGTATAGTGGTCAAGACGCTGGCCTAGTGATCTAGTGGTCGGGGGTTCGCGCCTCGTTCCAGAACACCAGCATGTTAGTCTTATTTTCAGTTAGTTTATACTTACTTACTTACTTACCATCACGCCGTTTCTTCGCGGGGGTAGGCAGAGAGGATAGAGCGCCACATTCTTCTGTCCTGACACACAATTCTCGCCACATCCACATTCATATATCTTCTCATACAAGCTCGACGATTATTGAGGATTCTAACAGGACCGTCCTCCGGTATCTGGTTTACCTGGTCGTGCCAAGTCTTCCTAGGACGTCCTCTACACTTGCGGTGCCATCAACACTTGCGTCATATATCTTTCTTAGCATTCTCTCTTCATTCATCCGTTACATAAGATCAAATCACCTAAGTGATTCTTTCTTAATCCGTTATCTTCGAAAGCGATTATTAAAATCTGCATAAATATTTTCTATATTTTTGTTTTGCTTGATAGATTAAACGTTTTGTTTTCATAGTGTATTCTAACAATTCCATGGTCATTTCCAGTCATTCCGTATTTCGGCGTTTGCCTAAAACAACTTAATATAATTAACATACATAATATTCAGTATACATGTGCTTAAGCGGTATTATTTTCTAAATCAAAACAAAAATAGTTTACTTGCTCATTTTTCATGACCGTCGATTATGTAAGCAGTGGCGTAACCACAAAAATTGGACCCCAATGCAGAATGGAAAAGGGCCCTTTAAATATCAAATTAGTATTGTATATAAGATATACGAATATTAATAGTGCGTGGTTTATCCATTTAATAGTAAGAAAAATTTTAAAATTTAAATAATTCTTACATTCGCGTAATACTGCTACTGTATACATTAATAATATTTTTACATGTTCTCGTGGGTAACGATATTTAGACTTTTTTAAGTCCCTTTCTTGCTGTGATGGATTTAAGTCATTATTAGTCCATATTAACAGTGGAAAAAGTAACGATAACCACCATAATATATTGATGCCAAACGGTTTGTATGACGTGAACTTTTTGGGGCCCTATCTTACGTGTGCCCCAATCCGCCGCATTAGCACCACAATTACGCTACTGTATGCAAGTTACACATACATTACAATACTAGGCACGATATGTATATATGGTTGGCCGACCGACATAACTTTTTGCCGATCAACGAGGTTTGATTTATGATTCAAATGGTAACTAAAATTAACTATAAATAGCGATGGTAACTAAAATTAACTATAAGTAGTCACATTACTTAAATCTATTACAAAACAATAATTTTATTGAATCTTAATTAATTAATGCTAGCAATATTTGAATATGTCCAAGAACACAAAATTACTGGATTTTTACCTACAAAAATTTGATGGATATGGAGATTGATGGATTAGAATGGTGAACGTTATATTTATATAAAGTGATCACTTAAGCCAGCCGAAAACAAGTCGTAAGCTTTTGTAATTACCCATACTTCCATATATTTTTCATTAAATACTTTTTTTTTTAAATAGCTTCGTCTCTACGAGTTATTATTTTATATTATTTGTTAAATGATTACTAGTTGCAATTGAAATGAATACCGTAGCTATAATTGGGAAAATCCCGCGAACCGGATCGGTGTTCTAGATTGTTACGGTCCATTCAGAACATTCTAGAAAGCAAAACAATAATTAAAGGGCTAAATATAACTTAATTAGGGCGCAGATTTATGGCTCGCGGAGGTTCGTAATAAAATAAAACAGAGTTTCATTACTGCATCACATAACACCACGCGATAACGTTTGGTACCACTAAAGTTTGCCATTCCGTTACAGTATATTCTGAAACTAGGCCATCATTGCAAGTATAATATGTACTTACGGGGCCGGCCCGGAAAATTGAGTGGCTCGGTGTGCATGGAAAGATAGAAACAGAAAATAATGTAGAAATAGATGAGAAACTTGAATCATTTTATCTGTGGTTTATTTGTGAACCAAGTCAGGTGGTGGGGGATAAGTGCAATTTTCACATTTATATTTTAATATGTCGAAAACGAGAATTTCGCTTGGTTAGCTTATTAAAAATTTATTTAATTAAATCTAACAATTTAGTAAAATGTCAAAAATAAAACTAATAAAAAATGTTAATATCTGTCATCTCTGAATTCTTATGCTAGATGGTCTAGTCGCGTGTTGGTAACTAGAACCATTTAAACCATTTGAATTAATATATATTAGATATTTCCTGATAGCACAGGTTATTTAATACAAAAGCAAGACAGCAGAGTAATAAGCTGACTGTATGCAGTTGTCCATGTGTGCACCTGTCTCGAATGTAGTTGTCATGAAATCATTTAAAATGTACCTACATCATTATTTCACAAAATATTTCGAATGGATATATGCGATAGATAATGAACGAGCTCTGTCATTTCTGTGTATAGTTTTCTGGGCTAATCTGCCGTGAATAACTGGCCGACGTTTCGGATCTCGTTGCAGAGTCCATCATCAGCTCCTTTTAGGCTTTTTGAACTCCGTCACTTTCCCTTTATATCACGAGTCACAAAAAGCATTATTTTAAAATGCACGCATGACAAGGTTTTGAAGCCGCCTAAATTATTAAAAATCCACGTTTTTCTTTTATTTTGTTTATTCGCAAGTGCGGGGCTGGGTGAGACTGTCCCCTTTGCATCCGCTTCAGGCAGCCCTTGTGTGCTGAAATAAAAAGCCCCTCACAATGATGAACCTCTGGCGCTTGAATTGGAAAGCTTTTACGGATTTATCGTGGAATCCATTAGAATCTAGTTTATGTACATATCTGTCTCGCTGAAGAGGAACTTCGTTGTCGCCACGTACATAAAATATTCGCATGACAAAGTCACTTTTCCACGAATGAGATTCTAAGAGATTTTCGACTCGAGATGCGGATTTTACTCCCACGAGAATTTTTGGAGACAACTCTCAGCTTTCGTTGTCCCCATGTACACACCATGTCTCAGAGATTCGCGCTCATCGTACAGTGAATTTGATTCTCCCCAGCAACAATTAAAATGGAATAAATATTTGTAATTTAACACCTAACGTATAATGACAAATTATGAATATATCATAGAAACGAAGCTATTTATATTGTGCTATATGGAAAAATATGGAAGTATAAGTAATTACAGGGCTTTCGACCTGTCTACGGCTAGCTTGATTCCTATCCACGTGATATTCTATCCACAATCAACCTCCAAATCTATCAAATTTTTGGAAATTATATACACATGAGTTATTTCAAAACATAATGTAATTAATTATAATTCTTAATGTAATTTTCATCAAAACACCCCATATTTCATAATCTACCGGGCTTAAATCTGGGCTGTCCGGTGGCCACATGCCTCACTCGATGAAATTAACATTCTCATGACGAAGAAAGTTGATTGTATTTCTGGCTGTGTGAGATGGAGCTCCGTCGTACTGTAATGTCCACTTATGCTGTAATGTCTTGCTCTACTCCACTCTTTGATCATTTTCCTAACATACCAATATTTTTCAGTTGGCAAATTTTTGATCAGAATACGATCTTCTATAGTGATTTTTGTCATTCTGGGCAACAATTTGAAAAGACCAAATATAAACAATGGGAAAATTAATAATCAAAGATGGCGACCGGAAATTGTCGAAATAAAACGTAATACACGTAATAGGTAAGTAAGTAAATTAGTAAACTATTTAAGCTATCGTTGATATAGTTAAACTAATTTTGATGTAATTATATCACATTTTACGAAATGTTCTCACTTTTTTTGGGCCACCCTGTATATGTTACCGTGTAAAAACCTTTCACGTATTTAACTACAATTAAATATAATATAGATAGCTTCGTTTCTATGAGATATCTATAATTTGTCTTGATAACAATGCCTTTGGATTCCAGTAATTCCAATTCAGTAATTCCAATCCAGTGATTCCAGTAATTCAAAATTAAGTAATTGTGTGTTCTTGGACGTACTAAAATATTGTTTATGTATAATAATTTATCTCTAATATTTCAGATAGATATTTGTAGAAATCTGAGCTAGTTTTAGGTGCACATGTCGAATTTCTCTGGGTATAATGTCGTGAACGTACATATATATGTTAAATATGAATTAAATGTATGAAATATGAAAGATGTATATATAAAATCAATTTTATCGAAAAAAAATGTTGTTACGCCACCGGCATTCGAACATGGATCTCTTTCCAAACCGGGGAAGGTGCATTATCCAACTATGCTACAGCGACATTATTTTTAAAGATAAATTTTCGAACCTACATGTTACCTTTTTCATATTAATACATTCATCGTTCCATTATTTGGAAGAGCCATCTACCTTATTTTTACGGAATATCAAATACCTTTGAGTAATCTGATAGCAGACGCCAGAGTTATCAATTTATTTTTAATAAATCTTGGACACATCGATACAACTTTTTTGAACAATTACAACTTTACAATAAGAATGTTTTCTCCTAATAGTACATATACGTGTTCATACTGTATGACTGGTTTTTATTTTTTAACGTTAACGTTTTCGTTTGGCTGCTTCCCAAAAGTGTACCAAAGTTCATTGAACAAGAAGGTAGGTAGGTACACATAATTATATTCCTGATTTCCAAATTCAAAAAGATTTATTTAAATATTAAATTATTAATACTAGACTAGATCTAAAGCCCATCAATAATTACAATAAAGAGTAGATTTGTTTCCAATTAATCACGCCGGTGTAAAATTCGTATTTCACTAAAAATAATAAAATTTCTAAAAAAATCAACAAAAAAGAATTTAAAAATTTGTTTTATAAAAAACTTATCTCATTTTCTACAATTATAATCAATGTTAAAATTACCTGAAATTAAAAAGAGATATTTCATCATATTTCCCGCAATAGGGTCCTTCCAAAAAAATCTTACGCCATTGTTGTTACCTCGTGTTCTCGTAATTTCCTTCGACAGCTGGTTCCCAGGTTTCCGATTGACAATAAAGGCACATATGATACACGAACACTGTACTAACCTTTTTATTGTACTTACTGATTTTCTGATCCGATGTTGTTGTTATTTTGGCTGGGTAGATTTCGACCGACCGAAGTGCGCACTCCTGACGATCAGATTATTTGGACCTCTGGACTGGTCGAAACTACGAATGTTATTGATCCGCCTGTCGTTTACCGTTTTCTTGCATTCTCCAAAAAAAGGCGGCAATATCCACACACACACGCGCGCAATATTATCAACCAAGAAAGTCAGTGGTGCCAATCGGAGTAACAAGGCATATAAACACTTCAACCCTTATCCTTCACTTCTTTAATAATCGAATCAAATACTACTTTCCTCGAAATACACAAATAAACTAAAACCAAAATTATATGAAATACAATCATAATATTCAGTTCAGGTCTTTACGGTGGTATTTGGTACCACAATTAATTGCATTCTTTATCGAAATTCAGAAAGCTTCTATTTAGTCTCCTGACATCGTTTATCAAACTAAAATATCTACATTCGTGATACAGAAACCTTTCATTTGTGATAACTCGAATCTGAAATTCAATCAGCCATTAACGGAAGATACCGAAATTGTAAAGACACTCCGTGGAGGTGGATCGGTGTATCGAATAACCATCTAACCTAATACATGGCAAGCAGCCACCGTGCTACGTAATAGCAGTCTGATAGTTGGCACACTACAGCTTCCAAATAATTGACTGGAGTATAGACCTCACTGAATGTATTATACTAGTAAGAAGATAATCGTAGTGTTTTCCCGGTATTATCACTTCAGATTTATTATAAAAAATAATTTTGTTCGTAATTCATTATTATATTACGATACAAAGGCCGTGTATGAAGGTATACATTTTTATTATACGTTTTTAAAAACTTAAATTTTTATTTTATTTATTTATTTAGACAAATATAACATTTGTACAGCTACAAAAAAAAGGGAGTTAGTTACATATATTTTACATACATTTTAAAATGTATTGCCCAACTAGGCAAGCCTGTTTTAGGGCAAATTTGTAAACAAATTCATTTTACAAAACTAAAATATGTAACACACAAGGTAAGTATATGTGAAAATATTTAAAAAAAATACAAATATATAAAAAAAGAGAGAACAAATATATACCAATGTGCAATACAATATGTAATGCAAGCACATGTAAGATAAAGGGAAACATGCAAGATCAAAACACACAAATAAGAATTATTTTATCGTATAAAAAAGTTTACTCTCAGTATCTACTATTCCTAATTTTAGCAACCAATTTTAAACATCCCTTTTAAAAGCCTTAATATCAGTTAAAGTTCTAATTTTATTTCCAATTTGATTGTATATTCTGGGAGCTTGAAAGGTGAATAATCTATGACCAAAAGTAGTTTTCATTCTTGGAACTATTTCAAGCTTATTTGTTCTTGTGGGATAATATCTTTCAGCCCTCACAGATGAAGCGTTTATGTTCCTATGAAAGCTAATTAGTATATTCAGCACATATAATTGTCTTATATCTAAAACCTTAAATTCCCTAAAAAGTGGCTCTGAAGGATAGGAAAAGTCACAGCGGTGTATTACTCTGAGTATAGCCTTCCGAGCAATACTTACTTGATATATATGTACACCTGATGCACCCCCCCGACTATCAATACCATAGCTCAAGATGAATTGGCACAGAGCATAGTACACAGTTTTCACCTTCTTTTTATTCAGAATATTTCTAAATTTTCTAAATATGTATAATTAATTAATTCGCAATCTTTTAGCTAATACATCTATATGAACATTCCATCTCACGTGCCTATAGTAGTATAATTAGCTATTTTTTCTTTGTCTTTTCATGCCTTATCTGTTTAACGGACGTTGTCTGACATATTGGCTATTATCACTATGTTTACAGCGGCCCGATGTAGCCCTACGGTAAACTGGCTAAACCATTGACTCAGGTTCTTCCGGGGCCCCGAATTCCACCAATCTTTCCCCGCATTATGACGTGTAAGATCTCGTACTTCTCTGGATGTCGCATCACACGACAGAGATATTAAAGTTTTGAGATTTTTATTGTTTTACGTAATATGTACTTGGGGGTTAAGTTGGTGGTTAAATAAAATAGTGGTGATTGTTATGGTGATTTTTATTGTGACAGAATTATAGAACAGAGATTTCAGAATTACAGAAAGAATGACGAGATTCAGAAGGTGTGCGTCAATTATGAAAATGTATCAATCATTAAATTTGCATTATGTATGTATATTATTACATTACGCTACTTACATGGATACGAGTAATGTACACTCTATATACACCCAAGACCAAAACCACTTAATAGTGGTTCTCTGTCACCGACTGTGGTAGACTAATTCCTTTTTTTGATAATAAATTATGTTCTCATCGTTGGATAAGAAGTTTTATGAAAAGCCATGGCTGAGGTCATATCTGGCATCATCCCTTGGAATAATAATAATGTAAAATTAATAGTTTTTATAACGTTAATTAATTTTAAAAATTAACAAATATTAAGTAATCGAATAATACGCTGACTGCGTGCAGTTGGGTATGCGTTACTGTGTGCCCTATACTGTGTACAGTTGTCATGGAATTCTAAAATACAATAGCAAAATAAATTAATTGACATACTTATTTTATTACATAGCATTTTTTTTCCTTTCTGACTTTGAGTTTGTTTCTAAATTAGTTAAAAATGCAATTACCTACTAACTTCGTGTGATTCGATCAACGATTTTCCGCGTTCTATTAACATTGTAACAAATTCGATGTCAGTTTTTATTTAAAATGATCCAATGAAATATATTACGATGTCGTTTTATGATACGTTTGTTTTATAATTATACAGTGCTTCGCTATTGACAACAACGCCTAATGGACAGCTGTTAGCTTTTGGTTGCTATGCGACAGGTACTGACAGGTAACGGACAACGGAAATTGTATTATACTGGGTGTTAACATAAGTAGTGTCCGTTTTTTTTTTAATGAAGAAGACAAGAGGACACAACAATAAAAATGTCAACAAATCAGTCAATAATGTATTCTCCTTCAATATTTACAAATTCTTGCCAAGTTTTTGGATGCCTCTGCGATAAAAACAATGGTGTCTATTGACTTGATTGAACGCCAACGGAAGGAGGTGTCGAGAGTGCTCACTTTTGTCTACTTGAATTGAAGCAAACACAATATCTTGTAGAGCAGAACATTTTCTTTCCAATAAACTATAACCTTTACTTTTGGCGTGCACTTTTTTTGATAAAAAACGCACAATACGGTTTACACCTAATATACTATATAATACTGTGTAAGAATATTTTACAAACCACTCTGCGTTTGTTGCTTTCGTCGCTGAGCAGGAAAAATAGTAATGGTATGCTTTTAGTGGAAAATGATATTCTGGGAGTAAACAATTCACAACAAAAAATATTATTTTATTTAATACTATGGTTATTTTCAGCTGCTCCACGGCGATGCTCTGCGCTGCCATCATGACTGACCACTGGGAGCACGTGACCTGGAACAGGAGTATGCTGGACGTCCTGGCCAACGGCACGACCACCAGGCTCCAATGGTATCTGGACGGTAAAGTTGCCAGGGTAAGTTAATTCCCTCGTTTAGTAAAAAATGTAAGGTAAGATATTTTTTGTTTAACCATGTCGGAGCACACACTCTGGGACTGTGTGATTATGATTGCGGGATTAAAATGGATTAGAACAAATTAAATGTATTGATTAGAAAGATATACATATAAAATCAATTTATCGAAAAAATATTGTTGTTGCTACCGGAATTCGAACCTGGATCTCTTCCTATCCGGAGAAATGCATTAACCGATTATGTTACACCAACATAACGAGTAAATGATAAATTTTTGAAATTATATGTTGCACTTTCAAATTGATACATCCGTCGTTCTACAGGAAAAGATCCAGGTTCGAATCCCGGTAGCAATAACAATATTTTTTCGATAAATTGATTTTATATATATATATATATATATATATATCTTTCTAATTAATACATTTAATTTGTATTTAAAATTAAAAAAAAATTTTTATAGCTGAATTATACAAATTTATTCAGGGTTTTCGATATTGAGGTCAGCGAGAACTGCACTCGGTCAGCTCTACGTCGTGGCGCCGCGTCGGGCTCATTTCCTATTATCACCATGGAGGTTGTTTGCAGTCTACGACGAGACACGACCTCTTTAATTAAACTATGCGGTGTTTGAGAAATCCAATTAAAGGATGTAGAAATCAAGGGATGTTACACAAAATATAAAAACACATTCCCAGGCATATCCAGTTGTTTTGATTTGATTGCTTCTGCTAAGTAGTGGCCGATTCGCGACCAATGTTGGCCGCTACACAGCCACGGCCAGTGATTCCGTAAAATGTTAAATGTTCAATTTTATTATCAAAATGAGGGATGTATCACAGTACATCTTAACATAGCCAATATATTTCAATATATCAGCCGTTTTTTATCTAATGCTAGATGAAGGCCTCCCCAATTATCTCCCACTCTTCTCTATCCATTATTATTCCCTGACTGGATGACTATATTAAATAATTTTCCGTCCTCCGAGTGATGTGGTCTGCCCATTGCTATTTTATTTTTTTATCTTATTCAATTATATCAACTACTCTTGTCAGTTCTCTTATCTACACGTTTATTTTCCTGTCTTTTCTTGCGGTACAAATAAGTTTAATTACCCAGCCAATTAAATTACTAAATCAGTCTCATTTGGACGACAGTTTTTTTTTTATTACTTTCATTTATTTATTTATTTAATATTTTATTTGGAAAGCCAACGTTTAATCGATAATATAAACATAATCATAATAAAATTATAACAATAATTTAACCAATTACGTGTTTTCTCTGAAATAATAATATATTTGATACAGTGAAGACAATTATTTGACTTAATTCCTCACTCGAAGAATTTAGGAAGAGTCGATGAGAAAAACCCTCCCATCTGGATTGAACAAAGATGGAAATGTCGTATCAATTTAACTTTTCATACTTTGAACCACTGCGATTGTCATAACATAATATTTGGTATTTTAAAAACGTTCTTATTATATATTCACTGGAATTTTACCCGTCTTAAGACGTGTTGCGCATATCATGACGGCTGCAGGAACTCAACACCAAAGACAGACTCTCAATATGCATGCTGAGACGAATCCTTCAATTTTTTGGGTATCTTGCGAGAAGGGAAGATAGCTCGGAGAAGCTTGTTGTGGTGGACCACGTTTTCAATTCGCATATTTTTGATCAGAATACGGTCTACTGCAGTGATTTTTATCATTCTGAGCAACAATTTGAAAAAACCAAAAATTAATAATCAAAGATGGCGACCGAAAATTGTTGAAATAAAACGTAATATAGGTAAATAGGTAAGTAAGTAAATTAGTAAACTATTTAAACTATTATTGATACAGTTAAACTAATTTTGATGTAATTATAACACATTTTACGAAATGTTCGTACTTTTTTTGTGCCACCCTGTATATTGTATATTGCGAAATACCTCGTGAGACTTTACCCAGGTACGGCGTCACACGATAGACAAACATTTTTGCGCTTTTGTTATATTAATAAAACAAATATTACATATTCTTCACTCAGATAAAATGTATAATTAGTCACAAAACTGAACTTTTATTTATACTCAATTCTTACAATTAAACGTTGAGTTTAATAATTCATTATAATTATATTATTAATAGAATCGGCGTTAACTCTGTAGAGTTTCATCATAATGGATGGACAGAAATGAAACAGTGTAGAGTAATAACATTGTTTCATTTATATCCATTCTTTCATTATAATGTTTGTGATCATTTTTTTTTCTAATTTCTTAGAGTCTACGGTACTCCTCATACTCTACATTCTGATCTACTACTACAAGTGCATCAGCGCTGATCGTTTTATTACTTTTACTAACTACCTTATTATAATAAACATCACATGTGTTTATGATCACTCTATCTTTCTCTAAATAAATACACCGCGACTGTAACAATGTAAATTCGTCGGTTTATTTTTGTGGTAGGGCATACTGTTTCGACCCCTAAAACTAATAAAGTTGGAAAATATTTTTATTACTCTCCTGTCTGTCGGCGGTGAGTTGGTTCATTTTGTTTTTTTATCAGACAATGCGAATGTTCAACAACAAAGGTATTTTTCAGTATGCACGACATGCCGGCATATTAATTAACATATTTTTACATAGAAAAGTTAACACCGACTTTTTAATAGTTCACGTGTTTCGGAAGTTGGCAAGGTGAATCGTGTTTGAACGTCAAGTTTTTAGGACGTCTGAAGAACATAATATTGCATGTTAGGAAAGGGTTAATGTATTTTATTTATTTATTTGTTATTAATCATTATAAATTGAATGCATTAATCTGAAAGATTTACATATAAAATCAATTTTATCGAAAATATTGTTGTCGCTACTGAGATTCGAACCTAGATCTCTTATAATCCGAGGAAATTTCATTATCAATACAGCGCATTGACGACAAATAATCGTAGCATAATCGGACAATGCAATTTCCCCAGATCGAAAGAGATCTAGGTTCGAATCCCAGTAGCGACAACAATACTTTTCGATAAAATTGATTTTATATGTATATCTTTCTAATTAATACATTTAATTAGTATTTAAAATAATACAGTGGTATGTTCTGAATAATTACAACTTCACAATAAAAATGTGTTCGCATTAATAATTAATCATTACGTTTACGCACCTTTTGTTCCTTCAACTGGCACCCCTGGGATTTCTCGTTGTTATTATATTGGTCATTTTAATGCTGTGTGAATATTACCACATTTCGAAGATTGAAGGATCGCGGTCAAACGACCAGCGGAGCTCAATTGCGATTAGTACTACTACAGTTGGCACTGTCAATCAAAGGTTAGTGGTAGTGTTCATTCTCCATACATGATCATAGTATCAATAGAAAACCCGGGAACAATTAATGTCGAAGGCATTTACGGGAACACATTATTATATGAGCGTTTTATCTGTTCCTCTAAGTTTTCTTTTTAAAAACGTTCAGAATACATTCATTCTTCAGTCAGTCATACGTAAGCACTAGTAGATGTAAGATCCGCAGTGATAACTTAATTACAATAGACGAACAAAAGTCTCTCTATTCTCCAGAAACTCCGAATTAAGGAAAGGCTCTCAACAATATGCAGAAAAAATATTCTTTCGTATCAGCATGTAGCTGTTGCTAAAAGAGATGGATATAATATCAATGTACAAGGACGTAGGGCGTAGGGTCGATCTTCAATAAAATGAACAGATCATGTCCGAGATCACGAAGAACGGAGTCGTTGTTCACGTTGAAAGAGGTCATCTTGGATGCTCAAAAATTGGTTTAAGTACATTATTTTTATTACATCTTTAAAAAGATCAATGTTTTTACTTTAATGTAAGTACATTCGCCTTGAAAAATTCCAAAAATTTATCGATATATGAAAGATCAATGACGGCACGGCAGGTGTTCGGCCGCGCGCTATCCGTGCGTCAAGTAGTCGCAAGTCGCGTTTTTCTCTAAACCATATTTTTCGGACTGGCCTACGACTTTGCAGCGACAATTTAATTTCGATTCATTTGAAATTTATTACTGATATTTTAGATAACATTATCTACAATGTAGCATGTGAATTTTTAAATACAAAAAATCATTTATTAATAATTATTTTAAAAAAAATATATATAAGTGAAATTTTTTTTTCAAACTATTACAAATAAGAGGTATCTTTAATCAGATATGCTATGTTTTTGATATTTTATTATTTTATAAGTATATGATCTTTTTTTTGTTTGTGTAAACGTGCACTAGGAAAAATTGTAGGCTAGTTAGCTCCCAGGGTGGTACAGCCCCTTAACGTCCAAAATGCTAGTGATCTTTTACATTGCAACCGACAGTTAACTTTTTTTTATTACCTAACTTGTATTTTTTCTTACTACATATACCCACCATATCAACCTACGATTGAAGACGGTACATGAAGAAAAATATCGAGTATTGCAACGAACGAGCTCCGCCACTTTTCACACTGACACGCCAACACAGTTTAATAGCACCCGAAAGCGCTGTTTAAAATAATAATAAAAATTAAAGACTTGATAGAAGCCGACTGGGACCGAATAAATTTCAATGCTTTTATTTATGAGCGCGGGGTCAGGTACGACTGCACTCTTAGCATATAAGGCCATGTGGCATATGACGCCAGTCTATGTGGTGGCAGACGATATTGACTTGGTACAATATTAGTAAACTTTCAATATAGTTGAACCTTCGTGCGGAGCACGCACAAATCTGCTGTAATTTACTCGCGCTGCGTGCAACACGATCGGTTAAACATATTGTATAACACTCGAATCCTACTTTCCCAATTGTTGCCAATTCCGTGTTACGTCTTAGTAGAGAGAGAGAGTGAGTTTCTATACATCATAACAATTGTGTATCAAACAGTTATGTAACAAAAAAAAATGTATAAAAGGCTAAGAATATTCAAACTCGTATCGGTTAAAAGTATCAGATGTATTCTATATTATTATAAATGTGAATAAAATATATTAATTAGAAAGATATACATATAAAATCAATTTTATCGAAAAATATTGTTGTTGCGCCACCGGGATTCGAACCTGGATCTCTTTCCTAACCGGGGAAGGTTAATTATCCAACTATGCTACAGGGACAATATTTAATTCACATTTAAAATATCACAGACCGTCTGTTCTGAATAATTATAACTTCACAATAAGAATGTGTTCTCCTAGTAATAAAGTTGTATCAATGTGTCTAAAATTTAATAAAAATGAATTGATAATTCTGGCGTCTGCCATCAGATTATTCAAAGGTATTTGAGATTCTGTAAAAATAAGATAGATGGCTCTTTCAAATAATGGAACGATTAAATATATTAATATCAAAAAGGTAACATATAGGTTCGAAAATTTGTCGCTAAAAATATTGTCGCTGTAGCCTAGTTGGATAATGCACTTTCCCCGGTTAAGAAAGAGATCCAGGTTCGAATCTCGGTGGCGCAACAACAATATTTTTCGATAAAATTGATTTTATATGTATATCTTTCTAATTAATATTTAGAATATCACAGAGCTGTGTTCTAAATAATTACAACTTCACAATAAGAATGTGTTCTCCTTAATGATAGTGACTTTGTTTAATTAAAAATAATAAATAAATTAGCATATCTACTCATTTTAGAGAGTTTTACATGAATATTTAATTTTTATAATTGTAATAAATATTCCAATAACAAAAGAGAAAGGTCATTCAGATTTTTTTTTCATCGGGAACATGTCGCCGGTGTTTTGCCTCGTAATGTGGATCACCTTGAGGGTAAATAACCCCCCAGGTCGCCTAAATAAATATTTTTCCGTACCTTTCACAAACATGTTTTCCCGATACACGTTTGATTGTACGTTTTATAGACAGCCTCGGGGACAATCAAACCTAATGTATACACTTGAAGAAATGCTCCGTTACGTGTCAAAACAGCGCGGAACATGACGTGTATGTAATTCCAGTCACTGTTTGGTCGGACATTATTGTCCGTTTACTGTGAAATTAAATTCAGCTACACTGCTCATACACTGCGGCATTAGTTTTTATAACCTTGTCACGTATTTTTTGGTACAGATTTACTTTATTATTCACGCACCCTATATATTTGAATCTGAACATATACACTCTTATTGCCAGATCAGGTCATATTTTGAAAGCTGATGTGGTTTTTGGCGTTATAAATACCAAAACTTGTATCATGACGCGCGCCATGTGCAAGCAGCACGACGAGGTTTATTTTGTCAATTTACCGACAATGTTCGCGCTGAACCCGGGCACATTACCGGTAGAACCATAATAGAACAAATCTGTCAAAAATTAAGACTTATCATGGTTTCACTTGTCTTATATACGTTGAGATTTGTTCGAAACGCATTTTAAAACATTAAAATATTTCACATTTCAAACAAAAATTGTCAACACAGTACTTGTTTTTTTATTCTACTCGTTTATTCACAACTACAAACTTACCTCTAAAACTGTAACAATTGTCAACTTTCACTTTAATGTGAAGCAACCATTTTGTCATATCGACATCTTAATTTGCAAAACAGCTAACTCCATTTTTCTAAAATGTTCAGGAGCAACAAAAAACTGTTAAATTTTGTGATTGTGAAAATTCCAAAACGCACTTTGCTAGATTGTTTATGCAGAAATAGGGTAGCTGAGAAATTTTATTAATATTTTGATTTATCTCGTACTTATTGGAAATATTTTTTCTGTTTCTGAGTTGTTCTGAATTTCTTTATTAAAATTGTAAAATATTATTGGGAATTAGCTGATTTTCCATGATAATGAAGTGCAACCATTACGACGTCCTCTATTTATGGTGCCGTGAAAGCTTGTGTCAGGTATTAAACAAGAATCAATGTAAGGTTTTTCAGAACCTAGTACTTATTTATTATTTTAAAACACGTGTTTTAAAATTGATGTGAATTTTTGTTTGTATCATAGAACAATAAAAGTAGAAAATAATGGCATCAAAAAACGGTTTTTTGACCGCGGGTTGAGTTAGCTGGTTTGCAGCTTATCGTCATATCCTTAAAGTTTGATTGGTTTAAATAGAAATTTCAGTGTTTTCTTTTCGGTCCATGAGAAGATTTCTATCTTTGCTTTAGATAGCGATTTAAAAATACAATTTTGGAAAGGACAAGGCTATGTTTGCTACGAAATCTTGAATTAGTCAGATTCAAAATCAGTAAATTAGTGACTACATTTAGCTTTATGTTTTATTTTTATCTTTGTATTTGCTTTTATACCACTCAAATCAAATCTAGAGTCTAAATTTTTTGTTACAGAAATGTTATGCTATGCACGTCGTTATGTTATCGGTTTTAAAAAAGCGAATAAATAACATTTCATGTACTTATCTAGATTTGCTAAAAAAAAAAAGATGATTTTTAACGTGCTTAGATTATTTTTTTTTTTAAATAGTGTCAAATATGTATCTCGGGGGCAATTTACTTGAAAACTAAAATGCCACATTATCGACAATATATGATCAGCACCGGCGCCAGACTATTTGTCGCCACAGGCAACATCGTTTTTTCCGCCCAAGTGACTTAAGAGTTGACGATGTTTTCAATATTAGTAAAACCACCAACAAGTCCGCATGCCACACACGTTAGGGGCGGTATTTTATTAGGCCGGTATTTTGAAACATGCCCAAGGGCAGCTTTTACCAAAAAACGCTCTGGACACTAGTATTGATTACAAATTCCTACTTTATTAGGAAATAATTATAATGTTATTTATTACTTTCTTGGATTGTTAATACTTGGATTCTTTTTATTACACACTTTTAATGTTTTGCCACTTGGGATTATGTTTTTCAATTTTTAAATATTTTTCGGACGCCCCTTTGATTTGACCACCATAGGCAGGCGCTTGTTCCTGAAGGGCGCGAGAGGGACCCGCCCTTTCCCGGAGGCCGTTTAAGAAATTATTTAACTTGCAAAGATTTAAACGCGTCTTTAATTAATTACAACACTTGAGTCATGTAACAAATACTTAGTAATTTACAATCAAATTCGCAAAAAAAAAGTTTACCTTTAGAAAAATCCCTCAGTCCCTTCATATGCTGTCTTACGCATAATACATTTAAATAATACACAAAAAATAAGATAACAGAAAGAATAAAGTACAATATGAGTCAGCAAGTACATATACAGAGTGATACAAAAATTAAACATGAAAATAAAGAAGTGATAATGAGTAGTTTAAACATTCTATGAAATCATGACAACCATCGAGAGACGTTGTTGAAGTCGAGAAATAGCTCCTAAGGAAGGTAGACGAATCACAGAAAACGCCTGCGCTGTATATGATGTACAGGGTGTCCCAAAAAAAGTGAGATCATCTCGTAACACATGAGTTATTTCAAAACATAATATAATTAATTATAATACTTAATAATTTATTATATTAATAATAATAGTTAGTTATGATATCCTGAAGAAGAAAATAGTATTTTTCGAAACCGGTAAATGTATTTAAACTCAATTCAGTGGTTAATAAAACAAAGATAATAAATAAAATATATAATACTTAATGTAATTTTCATCAAAACACCCCATATTGCACAATCTAGTGGGTTTAAATCTGGGCTGTTCGGTGGCCACATGCCTGGCTCGATGAAATTAACATTCTCACGACGAAGAAAGTTGATTGTATTTCTGGCTGTGTGAGATGGAGCTCCGTCCTGCTTTAATGTTCACTTATGCTGTAATGTCTTGCTATACCCCACTCTTTTATCATTTTTCTAGTACCCCAACGTTTTTCAATTTGCATATTTTTGATCAGAAAACGGCAGTAATTTTTGTCATTCTGGGCAACAATTTGAAAAAACCAAATATAAACAATGGGAAAATTAAAAATCAAAAATGGCGACCGGAAATTATCGAAATAAAACGTAATATAGGTAAATAGGTAAGTAAGTAAATTAGTAACCTATTTAAGCTTTTGTTGATATAGTTTACTAATTTTCATGTAATTATATCACATTTTACGAAATGTTCTCACTTTTTTTGGGCCACCCTGTATATGTTACCGTATACAAACCTCTATTCTCTAGTCAACTTTTCACACATTGCACATAAATCTTGAGCTATACTTTATTATCGAAGACCCGCAACATAGTTACTATCTTGTCACTATCTTGTGCCAAAACTAAACAAAACTTTTGCACAAAGATTCCATTTGTTTCTAGCACCAAAAATACACAACAGTCTAAATGCAAACGTGAAAAATTGCACCATAGTCTTGCATACTTTTCACGAAAAGTGCAGTTTTGGCTCCACGTAATATGGAGAGAAATTTTAAACTTTTAAAAGTCCCAACTTGAGAAAAAGACTTCTACAACAGTATATTGAATTACCCAAGTGAATCTTGTTTTACACTTTATATATCTTTTTTATATGCTACCTAATTGCGTCTTGTTCTACTTTATATATATATATATATATATATATATATATATTGTTTTTTTTAAACTCTGAACATTGGACTTACTTTATGTTTTACGTTGTAATTATATGTTATTTAATTGCATCTTGCTTTACCCTTTACATATACTATATATTACATCTTATACATTAAACAATGCATTTACGTTGAGTTTTACAAAGTATGTATCTAATCTAATGACATCTTGTTTACCTCTTTATATATATTTTTTTGTACATTGATCATTGCACTTTATTTACCACTATACCGGAAGAACACTGTCTGCTATAATTCAGTAAAATACTAGTATTGTTTTACATATGAATCAAATATATTAATTGGAAAGATATATATATATATAAAATCAATTTTATAAAAAAATATTGTTGCGCCACCTGTATCTCTTTCCAAACCGCGGAAGGTGCATTATCCAACTGCAATTCCTTGTAGGTTCGAATCTTGGCGGTGCGACAACACTATTTTTCGATAAAATTGATTTTATATGTATATCTTTCTAATTAATATATTTAATTCATATTTAAAATATTACGGACCGTCTGTTCTGAATAATTACAACTTCACAATAAGAACGTGTTCTCCTACTAGTATTATTATTAGTTACTACACTAAGATGAGAAACCAATCTATTACATATATCGTATCTAAATTATTGAAATAACAAAATGAAAAACTTTTGTACAAAATATGTTAACTCACAATTTAAATCAAGGCCCGAAGTAAGATTTGTTGTTTCTTTTAGTTGTAACATTTTTTTTAAGATAACTTTGGTTTATTAAAAAACTTTTTTGTAATAAATAACACTCCTACCGTAGGGGTAGTAGATGGTACATCCTCCGCTTCTGTGTTCCTCGTCCTAGTCAGCTTTTTTTAGATTCACGACACAACTCTCCATTACACGTTTTTTTTTTATTGGGTCGTGTCAGGCTTTATGTGATCGTCAACTACGTACCTAATATAAAACTCTTCTATTTTTTTTCAAGATATGTGTTGACATTATTTTTGAAATATAGCCGAATATGTGTACAACGAGAACACAGCTGTTCAGAAAGAAAAGAATAAGGGTTTTATACTAACACATGTTTATAACGAAAATTCTAATGTGACCCTCAGTATCGAGGTGGTGAGTATAGGTTTCTGATTGTTACATATGTTGTACAATTTAACAGTTACAAAAAAAAAATCTTATTTGTTTCATTAAAAATATGAAATAGCTATTTCACTCATTATATATATATATATAATATGTAAACTGTCAAATCAATTTCACCGATATTTTTAATTGTTTTATAATATGTATATAGGTACAGACCATTAACAGTTCAATTACACAGCACATCTAAAAAAATGATTTTATTATAATTAAAAATATAGTCATTAAACCTCATTAAATCCTTATCACAAGCGTTCATTATAATGCGGACTACCCACCGCAGTCTATAGATACTACAGTCGGTACGAACCGTGCAATAACAGTGACATACAAACACTCCCTATTACATCTCCTCTCTTATTCATACTAGCCCCGCCCACAACCACTTTCACTTTTCACCGAAACCCCCCTCTTCTTAATACCGCTCTCATATATCTTCTAGTTTTAAGATTTAGTTTATTACTGAAGATGACGATGAAGATGAAGTTTTAATTTTTAATTAAAGCGAAAATTTTGAAATATTAAACACAACGTATATATATCTGATCAAATTAAAACATAAAATTCATGAAAACATACTTAACCTAATATGCACTAAAATGATGTATTAGTTTGTCAGTATTTAAATATATTTTTATATAGAAATAACTACCTACACGCGTTGATTTTAAAAATTTGTATTCCTCAATATGTAGTTTGGCATCGTTTGGTATCTGCATGCACAGTCTATGCGCAAACCAACTATTTTCAGGCTAGAATTTTATTTATAAGATAAGGTGTACATTCTAGAAACATTAATATATTGGCAGGACAGTGACACTGAATTAGGTCAAAAATAATTGTTCGAGAAAAGAGGTAGGTACTTATATCATATCATCAGTGGCGTGCATTAGGTATAAATTTAGGTTATGCTATTACCAATGATATTATACAATCATATAAATTTTAAGAACACTTTCTATGACTGAACACGATTAATTTATTATTTGAAAATCCTTCACGTGATAACTAAATTAAATAACTATTTTTATTAAAAGTTAACGTAGGAAATAGTTCTACCAATTGCTTTTTTCCCAAATCAAAAACCAATCCGTGCACCAAATTTAAAAAACAATCATGAAATCAACACGTTAAAAACAGTAAGATAGTAAAATTCGCGAATTAGTAAAAGAGGAAGTAGACACTTCAAGGATTTGCACGCAGTTGTAAGCCTTTCTAATTTCTGTTAAAAAACAGCATAGGTAACGACTCCATACAAAAGAATTTTTAATTCAGTAAATAGCCATTTATATGACTTGAGTAATTTACTAGCTTAAAGACAGAACAGAGTAACATGAACACATAGTTATGTGTGGCGAATACCAAAGAGCGCCATGCCAGTTTTTAGAACTAACCATATAAAGTCTCTACTGGTACACAGATGGCGCTAATTGTAAAATAATGTTTTCGTTTATGTTAATTCAATTATTTAATTTATATTTGTTTCCCAGAATATTTAATAATGCACAGCTTCTTTGCTTGTATGCACTGCACGCCCCTGCATATCGTCTACAATGATGCAGGTGGCATCATACTATTTTTTTTGACAACCGATTTGCCGCTGGATACCATGTTAGCGTGTATGTTAGTGTTCATAGTTTTTGTTTATGTGTAATAAAATACTAAATTTGAGAAAAACCTTAGTAGTTGGAATCAAGACATAAGATAATATTTTTGAACAGGTTGTACCGCAAACTCGCATGCCTTTTATTAAATAATATATCACTAATACTGTTTGCTTCCGACTGTTTCTATTAGTTAAATAACTAAACCACAAATGACCGTGACTTAAAAAAATATACACAGACGATACTAGACACGAGAGAAAATCAAACAAATTGAAACTAAAGAATATTCGTTGTTCAATTTGTTTGTCTTCTACGGCCATAAATCTCCGCTTTCAACGTTTTGACTTGTAATTACATAACGTAATATGAGATTGATAAATGGATCAACATATAACATGTGGTTACAGTTTTACGATCCGCATCCACGGATGAGATTTTTGACTTGAGACAATTTGTGCCTTTAATTTTGCTCCCATGAGACTAGTATATAACAAGTATAATATATAGTCTCACTTCATGCTTATTATACGTCAAATGACAGTTCGTTTTAGTACCAGCAATTTTTTAATTGTTTCTATGTAATTTTGGTGTACAAAATCCAAAATAGCTATCAGATTTGGTCTGTCAGATCTAGTTTGTGAGATACGCTATATTGGCCTATTTAGAAAAAAATCTTATTTTTAACTTATGTATATTTCACTTTATTGCTATTACTATTTGGTTCAACTGCTAGTTAAAAAAACAAACGATACAAAGTAAAGTATTTATTTCACACAGCAGATAAATATACTTTCATCACTTTTCGCTTAAAATTTTTCTTTTATATGACTTTCTAACATGGGGTTTACCGAGACAGTCTCGCTGGAGACCGTAGTAAGCTATCATGTGGCTATCCCATCTTTCTAGATATCGATCTTCCATAGTTTTAATGTCCTGATGAAATCTTTTCCCATGTTCTTCACTGAAATCACCAAGATTTTCTGGAAACCGATCTAAGTGGTTGTGGAGGTAGTGAACATGTTACAAACGTGAATATTTTACACTAATTCTATATAATTTTCTGCTTTATAATTTCCCAGAAAATATTCTACTACTTGAACAAATGAACACCAAGCGTTAGATCTTGTTCATCGATGTGGTAAATTGTGGATCTTTAATAAGCTGCTTTGTCTGAGGACCATCAAATATTCCGTCTTTCAGTTTTTCCGTTTTTGTGTCAAGTAGCAATTATTACTAAATAATGCCAAAACTTTACATAAAATGATAGTAAACTGAACTGGGTTTGGCAGAGGTAATATGAACGAGTTATTAATTAATTCGTGGTGGGGGTTGCCCAGATATAGGAATGTCGAGTTTTACAGTCATGAGTATACCAAGTTATTGAAACTGACTAATTAGATTATAATTTTAGGTACAAAATTTCAATTTTGACCTCTAAAGATCTCATTATTTTTGCCTTTTATCAGAACTAAAATCAATTGGCCTGAGATATTAAAAACTAGAGAAATAAAATAATTTCATTTTGTTGCCCAGTATTATTGATATTCAATTTACTAGTTGGGTGTGCTTGAATCTTCTCAACTGCAATACAACAGAATAGACATTTGTATTTTAATGCCTTCTGTTTGTCTAACTTTTCACAATCTCGGAATCAAATCACGTGTTTGAGTTTGTGTTTATTTCTACTAGTCTCAAGCTGATCTCCGAGTTTATCTCCAGATCAAAATCACAACACGTGTACATGTTTTTGTGATTTATCTCATCTAAATCTTTGATATTTATCAACACTTGCTAATCGTATTTTTTAACTCGATGGATTGGTTTGCAAACCGAGTTTAACAACCTGTTCAGGAGTACCGGCTAAATGACATCGCTGATTTGAATTATACGTATTCGTATTCCGGCTAATAATGCTTTATTGATTTTAAATTCGAACGCAATTTTCAAAAATTTAATTTTTAAATCCCTCTCACTTCGTAATCGTAATAAATGGTTGAAAAAAACACATTCATTTTCTCGCTGTGAAATGAAATTACTGCGTTAACGCGTATTAACATGAAACAAAATGTCAACACGAGAAGCCAACGTTTACAAGGCGAGCTTTATGTACGGGATATAACATAGATGGTATCTCGTATCATACTGTGTACATAGGGTGTGAACTTTTCAGGTTATTGATTATAATTTTTATGTACCTTTTTATTTTCTATATACGCGCTGATCAACAAAACGGCTTTATTTATTTCAACCAACTATAATTAGGGTGAAAACCTGTCAATAATGACAGGAAAATAAACATATTTTCAAATTTACGCTGAATTTTTTTGAATATTCGCTCTAAATTCTTTTTGTTCTCGTGGTAATGGCCACAGTATTGGCTTTATTGAAAAGATAATTTTATTCCATTAGTGTTTCAATATGATTCTGTGCATGTGGGCATTGCGCCTGGCTTGAATAAAGCGCAATCTGAAAATCCAATTTTCTACCACTTTCTGGAGCAGCTGGGGACGTATATCGGCAATAACGCGACCAATGTCGGCTTCCAAATCATCTCTAGTTTATCAGCGTAGACTAGCGACTTCACATATTTCCATAGAAAATAATCCAAAGATCTTGGAGGCCAATTCACAGGTCCATTACGCGAAATTTTGCGCTCGTCGAATTTTTCCTTTAATAAATTACGCTTAAAGAGTTATTTTTATTGAGAAACATTGACATTCAATTTTTATATATTATACATTATAAACATTCTTATACAAATATACTAAACTACATTTATACTTATTAATATATAAAACAGGCGAACAAGCTTCATAATGTAAGATATGTTCACTGTCTCCTTAACTAGACTGAAGTCTGTATTGAAGGAGACAGGTTCATCCGTTATCTGTCATACAAATATAAAAATTATTTTTGTTATTAATATATATATATTTTTTAATCTAAACATGGAATGAGGTAAACAGGGTTTTAAAAGAATTCTAATAATATAATAAATGAGTACCTCTCGCTATCCCATGATTGAAACTCTATGCAAAAAAAAGAAAAATGAGTATGTAGAAATTATGTTCTGTTTATGTGATCATTTCCATGAATCTTCGCTCAGATTCCTTTCTTCCAACACCCAATAACCAGCTTCTGAGATGGTGTTTGAGTTTGTTCATCGAGAATTGTTACATATTGCTCGGCAAAATGTTATAGGCTTTGGGGGCCAGAAACATATGGAAGGATTAACCAAAGCTAATTTTCATTTTAGGTTTCACGGTAATCATATTCTTTTTTCTCTCGTAACATAATTATGAGATGGATTTTGTTGAAGCTCTTTGTTGAAATGAAAATAAAGGATCAGCCTTTTTACATAGAGTTGTGGAGTATCAAGAAGCTGACATTCCTCAAACAGTGAGTCAGAGGGAAGCCTATATGGTTTTCTGTAGATGATTCAGATAATGGATTTTTGTGTGATTGCTCATTGGTTATGGACAGTTTTCCCAACTCCACCCCAACCCAAGATCGCGTAGCTAAGAAGGGATTGGCAGAGAGCAATGTATATTGTTCTCAGCATACTTTTCTCTAAAATTTTCTAAAATTAAATCTTAATTTAACGCGATTTGCATTTGATTTTGATTACTACCGAGATACGAACCAGGATCTTTTCTGCGTGACTGCGTGACTTTTATGCTACGCTAACCGAGTAAGTTGATAACAAATTTTCAAACCTATGTGCTGCAGCTCTCTCAAATTGATACATCTATTATTCCATTTTTAAAAAAAACTATCACCTTTTATTGCGACAAATCTCAAATACTTTTAAGTAATATAAGCAAGGAGACGCCAGACATTAAATTAATATTTTTAAATATTATTATTATTAGCGTACCCACTGCTTCCCATCGGGAACAAACACGTTAAAATACTATGAAGAGTCAGAACAAAAAGTGAAAAAGAATAAGAAAAATTTTCAAAATAGACGTCACTTAAAATCTTGTTATAAAGAAGACGAAGACGATATGATGAAGAAGTTTTGTAAGACGCAGAACAATTTCGTCAATCTCCAGAAGTTTTAAACACATAAATATCGCCTAAACTCACAGAGAAAATCATAATCTGGCCACGGGACATCTCTTTGATTCAAATTATAAACAATGTGGAGGAAAAATCATCAACGTTAGATGTTATGCAGATTGTGTATCGTAGGCGCCAGCAATTAAAACTTATAAAAAAAAATATATATATATATTTTATTCATAAAATTCCTAAAAGCAGATTTTTTTTCACGAAAGTTTAAATATTACGGGAGACAAAATACCAATTTTGTTCTTACTAATTAAAGGACAAAACTGCCTAGTTCTAATATTCTTATATCATGTATTCAATATACAGAGTGTACATAATATTTTAAGGTATGCAATTTGTGTGAATCCTGTACTATTACGAAAAATCTTATTGGTTAAGTCGTTGGCATGTCGAAGATATTCGAAGATGAAGATATTCACACGTTACAACAGCGCCAGAAATGGTTGAAAGGTTATCCTAATTTGAAATCCCACCGTTGTCCATCCTGGCAAGGACAATGTTGTACGTGTGGCCACCATTAAAACAAGTAAAGGCACCTTTGTCCACCCTGCGGTCAATTGTGTCATTTGCCAATTGAGTACTAAATATCTGCGTGCTACCCAGAAGTGTTCTTAATACGGTATCACCCTCAAAGGGTTGCCATCTCTTTTTTCCATCTCAAATTTCCATTTTGTTTTGTCATTTTCGATTACATACTATTCTAACATAGCACTGTAGCAATATAATCTTAATTACTTAATTATTCTTAATTTTGTATCAAAATTAGGTGGGCGGAATATTGACGCCAGTCGAATACTCATTACCTGTCCCTTTCGTCCATCTAATAATCTACACCTATCCCGCTCTGGCCGACTCATTACTTGCGATTTCGCCGACAGGGGACTAAATTGCGCTCCGATAGCGAACTATCAAGTTCTTGTGCTCTTTTTCTGCCGTCCGACATTCGCACCGTGCGTAACGCTGGGACCGCGCAGAAGAAGTGTATTAAAGATTTCCGGAAGTGTAGTGATCTCTCGGTTCAGCACAATCAACGTGCTCGTCAACCGAAGGTGAAGACGACGACCGACCCAGGACTTCAAAGCAAAATAGGCCAGATCCATCTGCCCTATTTCCTTCATTCGGATTGGGTAAACTAATTAAAATTACTCTCGATATTTTATCCGAACAGCCATACATAAAGAATAAAATAATGCATTATTTCATGATTATTCGTCCTGCAATACTGTGAGGCAAGATTTCTTATCTATACTTTGACAGTAGTAAATTAGACGTACAAACAACCCGCAAATGTTTTATGTAAAAAGTTACTTCAGTAAAAACTATTCATTGTAAAAATTTAGTACTGATCACACAATCTGCACTAAGTCTTCGTACTCAATTAATTAATTGACCCATTTTTATTCATACCTTTGCTTCAGGCAATAACTCATCTAATATCAAATAGTCTGGTCGCTCAAAGATCGATGATCTTTAATGTTTTGTATTTAGTATATAATTTAAAATCAATAAAATATTTCAATTATTCGAAATAATCGCATAACTACTACTATTTTAAATGTATATATCTCCGACATGATTGAGATTACGCACATGCAGCTTGAACATTTTTGACTCGTATTTATAATATGTATCTACCCCTAATATATTGTGCACTCGGTGTGTTATACACATTATATACAAGAGGATACTTTTTTCCCATTTTGCTTTGTAGTCCATTTTTTTTTAGTAATTCCACTGATTGCAACCCCTATGTTGGAAGGCTCCACTCTCCTCTGGAATAACTACCGCGCGAATCCGTAGCCAAGTAGTTAGACCGGTAATAAAATGAACCCTCCGCCCACCCTAACTACCCTGTTGTTAGCAGTAACGCAATTAATAACAAATTCGGGCACAGTAAAGCGGACCATTTGTAGCAGGCACCTAATGATAATAAATCGGGTCTGTTTTAGAGGATTTTGAAACTATACGACCTTAACACATGGCTCATTTACTTTCAATAGTATGGACTTAATCACATCTGTTACAAATGAGAAAAATATATATATCGCAATACAATTAATTACAAGTCTTAATGTGATTACAATTTTGTATGGTATCTACCATTATCTAACAAGTTTTTGTGGTTTGTATTCATAGTGAAGAGGTTGGTTTATGTTTTTTTTTAATAAACATTTGATAGATGATTCCTAATTGACTATTTTAGTTACATATTGTGGTATATTTGGAAGTACTACCAGATTCCCTTTGGGCCCTTTTCTTACTTTGTACTCTCGAGTTGCTTTGGAGTGAAACTCATTAGATATGTGAAACAATATTCGTTAATTACAACAATGTCTATACAGTAAATTACAATTATATAAAACAGATATTGATCAATACTATTGATGGAAAAGAGAGCCGTTCCACCAGTGACGACCTCTTATAACCCATGACCCCCACCACTCATCTGACACACACACATACAAAAATGACAGTTCTCACACATAGTGACGGGTATAGTAGTAATTGTTTCATGCTCACTATTATCATCATCAGTCCCTAACGGGTCTTGGCCTCCTTTAAAGTTTTCCTCCATTGATCTGCGGAGGTCTGTCGCCTTCACGCTCATCATCACCGCCAACGACCCTGAACGTACCTCGCTGTACCTATACTAATAAATAAACTACCGGATACTCTGTCCCACTCTATTGTTCTGAAGAAAGTTAGGTCCAATTGAAACTAGTTGACTTTAGTGTATGTATATAATAAAGTGGTTTAAAACTAAGCATTATATTATTTAATCATAACTAAATGATTGGTGTTAAGTTATCGAGTCGTGTTGGTGCAAGTCGAGAACTCCCTGTGTATTCCGTCAATCCAGTAAATCTTTTTATACCTGTCCTTTTCTGAACCACTTTTAACTAGGGATTTTGCCAACGTGGAACCAGATTGCATTTTGATGCCTAGCTGTCAACAGGCTTTTTTCGGAACCACGAAAAGAAGCGGTGTTCTACATCACGGAACTGCAGTGAGATTTCCGTTATCCACTATAAAAGTGCGAGTCAAGTGGAGGTGAAAATTGAAATCCTACCCTGGACTTTAGATCAAGGTAGGCCAGATCCATCTGCCATTATTTTCCTTTCTGAGTCCGGTTGCGTCAACTAAAACATAATTTTAATCGATACAGTGCATGGGATCTTATCCCATCAAGTCAAGTCATATGTTTACCATCCATGACACCTGCTAACTTGTACTGCTTGCAATTAAAAATCACATTTTGTAATCGTGTAGCGAATTGCGATAGCGAAATAGTATTAAATAAATTAAAATTATCTTAGAACTTTGCACTCCATTTAAAATTATGCTCGGAGCAATCTGTTCCAACTGTTTCTGTACAAGTCTGTACCAAGCAAGAACAGTACATAAACTATAGGTCTGAACTTAAAGTACACGCATACTTTTGCTTCGAGTGTAGCACCAAAGGTCGCAAGCGTCATTCATTTAAACGTTTTCAAATGCAATTTATAATAACTTTTTACAATTTTTTTTAATTTATTGAAAAAATAATTAATTATTAAAATAAAACACAACGTTGTTTTATTTTAATAATAACGTTGTTTACTTCACACAACACTTTAATTAAATATTAACTAAAACGTTTTCGATGCTAACTGCGTCATCGTCGGTAATAAACTAAAGCTTAAACTAGAAGAAACTAGACTATCGACTACATGTGGAGGGGGGTGGGGGGGTGGCGGTATGAGAGTAATGTTGGGGAGAGAGGGGTTTCGGTAAAAAATGAAAGTGGTTGTGGGCGGGGCTATTGTGGACAGGAGAGGAGATGCAATAGGGGGTGTTTGTATATTAAGTACATTTTTATTGTTAATATTAATCTCAATGTAGAACTGAACAACGCATACAGACTAAATCTTTTTCTAAAAGCGTAACTAGAAATTTTGGCCCCAATATATAATGGAAAAATACCCCTTATATGTGTATTATATCATCATCATCATAAGCTGTCTTTCAAATCCAAGGAAGACTATCAGACTAAGGAGTCTAAACCTGGATCCGCAATTTTTAGGGCATCTTGGGCACGGACTTCTGCGCCCTGGGCTTTACTTAGGCGTTTTCCCTTTTTATTTGCAGCATTCCGTTGGCGTTCGAAGTATTGAGTGCCACTACCTATGCCATTGCCTTCCAGCCAGTCAGGCCAAACTCAAGGTTCGCTGTAGCATAGTGTTTTTTGGCACCCATGTGATCGTTTACCCTGGGGTAGCTGAGATAAGCACATTACCTTCAATCAATATACGATAATTGATAATAATGAGGTCGTAGACGATGTAGATAAATAGATTTTAATTCTATTTGTTGCTTTGGTTTGTTTTTGCATTTAAAAATTATTTTTCCATATAAGCGCTGAGAAAAATATCTGTTTGTGACATATATTTATGTGTGTATAAATATTTTCATTTTAGAACGAAAATAATGCACTGTGCCATCCCCCCCTCCCTATCCTTCCCTACCCTTACCGGCCTTTTCGCCAACTCCAATAGATTGCGGATCTTGAACCAATAGGGTTATACGTGCACGGTACAGTTTGGAGACTTCGCGTCTATATTGTGTCGGAACATTTGACGAAATGGTGAGTTAAAATATACAGTCCACGTCTTCGGAGGTGCCTGTAGAATCCGGATTGGTGAGTGCCTATTCCTTCCTGTCCATGAATTCTTCCGGCATCTATGCTTGTACGTGATAATATCGATACCAAGAATACCGTATAAACCTGATTAGCGTGGGTTCCAAAATGCCGCATCGGCTGCTTTGACGTAGTTACACCATTGGTTTTATCGCTACTCTCGACGTATACTGATCAGGCGAGCAAGTGACACGCGTGTCGGACGGTAATTCGCGTGACTGCAAACCTACATAAACTAATATAGGTTCGTAACTACACGAATCAAATATAATATGCAATATTTCTTAATAGAAAATATATTTTAAGTATCTTGACATAAAAAAACTTTAAAACATTATCAATGTTAAAAGAGATAAACATTTTTATAATCTTGTTTTTTTATTATTAATTTATTATTGTATTTATTTGGCACGGTAACGGACTGAGGGCGTAGCCGAGCACTCATACAGCAAGTGACAAGTGCCGGAGATCGATTTAGTTATGAAAAAAATATGAAATTAAAACACAAGGTATAAGTGAGAATAAAACTGAAAAAAAAAAAACTTCGTTAACATCAACAAAGATATTAAATACGCTTCTTATATATTAGTCCTCTGAGTCATTTATAAAATGTTCCGAAATTTCGTGCAAATGTTATATTTTTATCTTAATTTCGTCACGTATTTTACACGAGAAGCCTCCATTAACAAATCATTCTTGAAGGATAGATTGCAAATTAAAAAAATAAGAAAGACGCCTCCATTAAACATATTCAAATTTTTATTAGAGCGTCATCAAAAAAGTATTTTTTGAATTCCTGATTTTTTGCCAATTTTCCCGTAATGACTACCACGTATTATTACCGTGACTCGTAGATGTACAGGGTGGCTGGTATATTAGTCGCTTTACTATGTAAATACATTTTTGTTTATTTTTTATAATAAAGGATGTCGAGCGGAAAATTTTCAAGTTTAATATTAAATAAATAAAAAAAACTACAATGTTATTCTCACGTTTTATTTATGGAAAATGGAGTTTAACGATGCAGATTTTACGTTTTATAAACAATATCGTATAGTAATAGTAATGATTTTCGCTAAGAAACTGCACGATTTGCAGTTTGTATGGGTAAAACTGTAGTTTCTTTTTCAAAATAACGTGTACTGTTGATTTTTTTATTCCAGTAAAGGTTGCAATCTTTCTTATCGATTTACGCGGATTGCGCATAATTTCACGTCGAACTTGAGCCACATGTTCTGGCGTCGCTGCTGACGTTGATGGTCCCGGAGGAATTTGGTTAATCATTGTCCCTTCTTGTCTGAACTTTTGAACACAACACTAGATAAGTTGCGTACTCGGCCCATCACTTACTCGTCGAATATTAAAGTGAGTACAAAAAGTGCACCGCGCATGAACCAATGAATCACCACACTTTAAACATAGCTCAACCGCGAACGCACGGTGCGCTCCCGACCGGTGACTCATTGCAATTGGCAAATCAGCAAATCACACGCGTCGAACAATTCTCCTCCCACTTACCTTACGCTGATGGTTTACGAGCAATTACAATTTAATCTTGAAATTTTTGTTGATAATCTTGTCTTTGAATATCTTGCCCACTATCACCAGTGTTCGTTATCAACGCGCCCAATAAATTGTCTCTTTAACCACCTCACATCCTACTATTTGGGATGTTTCTCAAGACCAGGAGGATTGGAGACGTACTATACATATCAGGGGGCCACGACGCTCAGCTTTGAGCACACAATAAAGAAGAAGCATAAACTTACGCCACCCTGTATTTTACAAAGTTGCCGGATACATTTTTCCAAGCTTGTCCAAATTGGTTCACATTTCCTCCCCTAGATGTCAGCCTCTTGACACTTTTGGTGGCTCAAAGTTATTAATCTTGAAGGGAATATCAAATGGCTTCCTCATCTACATAATAACCCTGCCCTAGTTTGGGATTTTTCACTGACAGCCCGTCCCCGCTCCAGGTACTAAGTGCACATCTGTAGGTTGTATAATAGGGTACTTACACTTACGATGATAATTATTCTGATTCATATTATTGTACTAACGAGTTGAATGAATAAAAATTCATTTATAATATTGCATTTAAAAAATGCCACCCAAACATTTTGCGACGTTGGTTGGTAGGTACATAGTTATTTTAAATGATTACAATTTTTTTATACTGTTTGGAAATACCTAATTAAAAAATAATAAATTGCGGAAACCAAAGAATAGCACATGAAGCAGCATTTTTTTAAAATAAACTAAATGCATAAACTAATCAATAAAATATATTCTACTGTATTGTTTACGATTGACTCCCAACGTTCTGGCTGTTCTTTGATTCCACACTTGAAGAAATAGTTCAAAGGTAAAGAAGCCGTCAAACCAATTTTGAAGAGCATCGTCGTTATTAATGGATGGAGATTGAAAAAGATAAAAAGATCAGGAGAATTGGGCGGATGTGTAATTACCTCCCAACCGAGCTTTAGAGTAGTAAATTTTGTAATGTTAGCAGTATGCGGACGGGCATTATCATGTTAAAAAATCGCTTTGTGTCGACTTCCGAATTACGGTGACGAAGGTATAGCAGATGATGCCTTCCTTGTTTACTTTATGTGTATGTTGAAAATGATCGTTTTTATTTATTTATTTGACACTCCATTTTCTTTAGGCAACAATTAACACAGACTTTCTACAAATTGAATACTTCACGAAGTATTAAATAAAGCATTAAAAATTTATTTCCAAAAAATGCTTCGAACTCATGCATCAACCTAATTCATATACCTGTATACTTGTATGTGGGATATAATTGTTTTTATAAACACTATAACATCTGTGGTTTTTATCAGATCTTGCTCAAACTTCTCCGGAAAATTTACCACGCAAATGTCTCTGCCCGATCCGCAATGGAACTCTGTTAATATCGGTCCTAGAGACGAAATTTAAAAAAACATGATATTCCCCGTTCATCTTCATCGTCATCATTATCATTTCGAGTATATTTGATTTGATTCCAAACAAATCTACCTACCTGTGTCGTTAGAAAGGCCGGTGTCGAATTTTTCGATTACTTTTTAAGAACTTTATTAGATTATTTTTCGTGATTTTTTTAAACTATTTATTTATTTGCAGAGACTATAACATACTTAAAGCATTGAATTTAAAAATTTTATTCACAAACATATATGTACATTGTTATTCATCGATATCACAATAAAGATTTCGATTCAAAAAAGCTTTCACTCATTCATTATTATAAAAGGAAGCATTCCACTCTCTTCCAGGTAATGGACAAGAACCGGGAAGAAAGGATACTAAGAAACACTTTCCTAGTGCCGATGAATGGGGGAATCTGGACTCTTTGTGTTACCTTAACAGGTGAGTGTTACCTTACTCTATTCATATTTCGGCTTTCATGTATTTATTGTTGCGCGATATTTTATATAATACAACCCTGTTAATGTACACTTTCGCGTCATTAGTAGCTCAAGATGAAAAGGGTGGATTCGAGATATCAACCCCTCGGAGGGACATCCATTAGTTATCACGTTTCATTCTTCCTAGAATTTTTGTATGGCGCGTCGCGTATCACCTAAATATCTTGGACATGGAATACACATAACATAATAGCCTGTCGGCATTATGTTATGTGTATTAACCAATAGGCTGTGGCTCTAGAGATCCCAAAAAATGTATTAATTGCCTGCAGCCTAAATTCGACATCAAAAATGTTCAAGCTGTATATGACAAGTCTGTACCGTTAAGTTAAGTTAAGTTGCAAAATAATATCAGAAATGCTGAAGGAGCGCGATTGAATTTATAGTACGTTAATAATAACACGCATTTGATGAAAAAAAATCCCTTCCCTATTAATTTTTGTGGTCAATATATAAATCAACATAAAAAAATTAATTTACCAAAAAAAAATCAATAAAAAAACTGAAACGGTTGAGTATACACCATTAGGTAGTGATTTAATCCCTTTCTTTAGAGATTAGAGAAGGACGAAATGACGAACCACCAACGCATTGTTGGCCCATCATTCGTGTTCAAATTACATTTTTATTTATCTTGATTTGACGGCCAGGAATATGTATTTGAATAGTAATGAGGAGAAAAGCAGTTCTTAAAAATTGTATTATACAAAGTTTTACAATAATTATCAGGCGAAAATCAAAGTAGGAAGATATAATGGCAATCGGTCGGCCCGCACAACGGCTGACCCCTGGCGGCCTACGTCTCGCCAATATTCTCACCGACGCGACTCATGCCGCAGTTGCCAGATGCCGCCACGTGTTCACTTCACCATATTAAATAATCAATTAAAATGTGCAATATTTCAGATGAAGAGATAATGTTGTTGTCGAGAGTGGGATTCCCCAAGGCCTTCTCCTGTGTCAACTACTTGGCGGGGGGGACGGAGGCGGCGCGGGGCGAGGAACCCAGGGCCGACTGGCAACACAGTAACTAAATCACATTTTGTATTTGCATGACTACGTTCAATGCCGTGATGTATTTACGTACACTTAAATTTATATATATTTTGCCGATTGGTATGTGATATTTATTTATTGTTTATTACTGTTGTGCCTTCGGGATTGATAAAACAGTAAAGACTGCAATCTAAGTTGTGTCCTGTAACCTTTGTATAAGGTCACATCAAAAAATAACGATAAAGCAAATATCATTATTATTATTATTATACCAAACTGTATTTTTTGATTTACTTTGTTTCAAGTCTGTCAAGTATTGTATGAAGAATGGAAGCTCTGTCAACAGCTAAGCTCTAAGGCGCCATAATACCCAGCGAATTAGACATATTTCATTATTCTGCCGCTGAGATATGAGACACTTTAATTTTTACAGAATTTTAACAAATTAAATTTTTTGTTGTTCTCGCGTAGTTAAGGGCGAGCTTTCATTTTTCCCGTTTGAAATTCTAGAAATTTTACACGAATTTGATATGCTTTCAAGATGACGCTAATAGTTAATTTACGTAATTTGTTACGTAAGGTTTGAACAGAAAGAAACGACCATAAAATTGTTGATTTTCTCGCGTTTGATACAAGTTTTATACGTAACTCGTGTCGGGAGTATTTTTCACCTTTTTTCATATTGATATACCGGAATCATATTGTCATTTGAATTAATTAATCGAAAATTAAATTATTTATTGGGTACTTAATTTATATGTACGAATATGTTTTGAAATCAGACAAAGTACCTACATATATTAAGATGATCACTTAAGTCAATGTTTAAAATTTAAAATTATTATCACAGCCTCAATTTATTATATTGTTTAATATTGTCGGTTTAAAAAGCCACGTTGCCATTTTGGTGATATGTCTGTTTCATAATTATATGCGATTTGTTTAAAATGCAACAGTGTTATATATAAACGAAATATTTATTTCCGAATAACATAAAAATAACGTACATAAAATATTTACTTTGTTCAAGAAAATGTTGTTTTCCCTTTAAATCAGTAAAAAGACATCTAATTTATGAAATTTTTTATTGCAAATTGAATGGTTTATAACTGTGTTAATTTTTAATATTTTGCTAATTTGGTTCACAGCAAATTTGTCTCGGTAATATCGGCTTCAAGATTATAAGAAACTATATTTCGTTTATGCAATAATTTAGCATATTAACACAAATTTGTAGCACGCAGAAAATGCATCTAATGGTCGCGGTCTTTCTTATAATGTTTGTAGTGTCTTATTTATGGCAAATAACATTCAGTGTATTAGTTTTAAATTAGTATAAAGGTCCTATCTAAGTAATAGTTTTTAAAAAAGTCAAATCTAGTGTATAATTTTTGATATACATAAATGAATAATAAAATCCACATATTCGTAAAAAACGCGAAAATTTTAATTATCATTGCAAGTAGCCCCTTAAGTAATCTGCACGATTTAGCATGAACCAAATTTTTTACAAAAATGGTGCTTTATAATTTAAGAATAATATAAAAAAAAATGATTCCTGACTTGCGTTTTTAAACAGGGTGTGACAGACCTAGTCCACAATATTTTACGGGTGGATACCTTACTTAATTAAGCGCCCTTGAAATGAAAGTTTTTACGAAAATGGCGCTATACAAATGATCCATTATTATAATTACTATTATTAATTACGAGTCTGAAATGTTTAGGATATGTGCAAAATCTGTACCGTTACGGAAAACATTATTGTTTAAAATTATTACAAAATTATCGAATCGAATCGAATTCCGATCTACAAGATATAGAGATCAAATTGATATCCCAAAACTAAAATTTACTGCGACTCAAAATCAATATATATATATATATAGGCATCAAATTTTTTAATAATCTCCCCATCACAATTAAAAAAATTACGGACTATCATAAATTTGTATCTGAAGTAAAAAAAATATGTACACAGACTAACTGAAACATTAATTAACTCGTATATACTCTTTCTCTATACACGAGTCTTACTCTCATAGAGAAGAAACAAATGTTAAATTATTCAAATTGTATTATATTTTTAATATTAATAAAAAAATATAATTAAAAAATGTTAAGCTTTAAGTCTACGTACTTCAAAATAAATGTTACATATTTAATTCAGGCCCTAAATCATCTTTTAAAAAATAGTTTGTCCGCCCGAAATTCGATGACCTTTATTTTTTTGTTTTCAATTTGGAATCAATAAAATATTTCAATTAATCGAAATAACCGCATGAACATGATTTTTTTAATGTTTATATCTCTGATATATTCCTTAAACATTTTCGACTGGTAACTAAGTCAGGTATCCAGCCATAAAATATTGTGGACTAAGTCTGTTACACCCTGTATAATATAAATCATTCCACTTGAATGATTTATAAGTCAACAGTTTTAAAGAGAAAATTAATTTAAGAATTATGATTCAAAAATAGTCAAATTTGTATAAAATTATTTCGTGACCCTGAAAGAACAACGTCATGAAATAGCTAACTGTAGAGTACTTATTACATTACTTATTTATTTATTTCATTCTTAACATAGTGCATACATAAGCACTCCTATATATTCTTTATTACAAACAAGATTAAAGTTTTTTCTTTTACTAAAAATTATCTTTTACATATTTGGTCAGTTTACTTTAAATCTATTCAGTTTCTCCTCTTTTCTTATGTTTTTAGGAATATTATTAAAAATTTTCACCGCACTATACATCATCGATTTCTGAGATTTGCCCTTTTTTCTGAATAGCAGTCTCAGTCTGCCCCTCCCTCTTGTGCGATAAATTCTGCGGATATTTTCATATTGAGGATTTTATAAATAAATACCTTTATATTACAATATATTTTCTGCTTAAAGATCATCGTATTCAGCTCTTTCTGATCCGAGTATATCTATTTTTTCCGAGTATTATTCTCAACGATTTATTTTACAACCCTGACAATTATTGTTGCATTTTTTCTTCATTAACCAAAAACAAAATGCTGCCGCAGTAGACGATGTGAGGAATAATAGCATAGAGTTGTGTACTATTTTACAAAACTTGGTACTAATGAATCTTCTGATACTTCCCAGAAGTGAGATTTTTTTTACCAATTTTTTTTGTCAAGTGTCTTGTATTTTGCGATAGATAATACTTAACCTTTACCATACCGTGATATAAAATATTCGTACGCAGCCATGCTGTCAACTCGTGTTACCGTAAGAAATTAGAGTTCTATTAGCGTTTGAAATGTGAAAAATGCTTTTGAAAAAAATGGTTAATGTCATAAATTTACTATAAATATTATGCGCTAAATATAAACAATATGTACAATATTATAATTCGGAGCATTCATCAAGTCCTGTATAGGAAGTTGCATTATATAATAGAACCTTCCTTTTTATCTTTCTTTAATTAGTGAGAAAGAGATATTCTTATGTTTGTTATATTTTTCACTGTGAAATTAATGTGTGATTTCTTTCTGTCTTGACACAAATGGTATTTTTGTCAATGTATTCATTTTACAACGGATTGAATTGAAAGATAATTATTTTTGTAGAATTCGCTTTACATACTTGACTTTTCATTAGTCATTTCTAAGAGTAAAAATATGAATTGCATGTTGCTTGTATATACCGAAATATTACAGGATTAATTAGAGCGGTACACCGGTGTTACTGCGCGGTTTGGGAAGGGTTAACCTAATTGAAAGGATTATATTTCATTGTTAAATAATTATGGTAGACTTATATAAATTTAGCCATCATCGTTTTTTTTCCTTTCAGGAATGCAAAACTTATCTATCTCTTGTGCTCTGGTCTGCTTGATCGTATTGGGGAGCGCAGCTTTGGTTGGAGCTTTCGGTATCTGCAAGCATCAAATTAGTGCTGTACTGGTCACTGGAGTAATGTATCTTCTCGCTGGTCAGTTTAATTCATTTTAGTATCTAGTCCAGTGAGAAATTTGCATCTATAATATGTAGCATATTTCTATTGTAAATCATATTTCTCTTATGGCATTTATACAGTGTTTGTGTGGTTGTATGCTGAAGTCGTATCAGAAGAATTTTGAAGGTTATGTTTTAATTTATGTGATGTGGATGCCCCAATATTTCATCCACCATTTTTGTGCTCGTTTTAAAGTCGCGGAATGTATTATGTATACGAGGCGAGTCAAAAATTATCTACACTTTCGCCATAAAACACCTTCAAGTTTATCATACTGTCTACTTAGAGTCGGTACGACTGCGGAATTTGATCCCGATCGCGTCATTTACCTTCCGGTTATTAAAGTGTAAGTTTGCACCAAGAAGGAACAGTGATCCGATTTATCTGGTCGGAGGGTGTGAAATCATCGTAGACTTTTTATTTTGTAAATCGAGAAGTAAAAAATAAAATCGAGAAGTTTAAAGTAGCCAAAGAGGGAGCAGGACGCCCGTCAATTAGTTCGTTTGTACTAGAGTAGCTTGTTGGTCAAGTGGTTTAGACGCTGGCCTAGTGATCTAGTGGTCGGGGGTTCGCGCCGCGTTCCAGGATACCAGCATGTTGGTCCTATTTTCATAGTACAAGTGTTTAGCTTAGTTTGAAAATAGTACGAATATTGATGTAACGTGTATGTGAACACATATCTATTTAAAAAAAAAAACATTTTATGCCTTGTTTTAAACTCAACTACTGAAAACCTATTTGAAGATGCTCTAAATGCATTCTTCCGGCAAGAGAAAGTTCTAGGTTCAAGTACGGGTGATTTACCTTTTTCAGTAGATCAGTTTTATCCGTTTATTGTAAATGATTCATCTAATTTGTTTTAATTATGTTCTATAAAAGTGACATCACAAGAAAAATGTAATAATAATATATATAATTTTGTATGTTCACAAAATATGAGGATTAGTAGAACACATTCTTATTGTGAAGTTGTAATTATTCAGAACAGACGGTCTGTGATATTTTAAATATACATTTAATGTATTAACTAGAAATATACATATGTAATCAATTTTATTGAAAAATATTATTGTTGCGCCACCGGAATTCGAACCTGGATCTCTTTCCAAACCGGGGAAGGTGCATATCCAACTATGCTACAGCAACATTACTTTTGACGACAAATTTTCGAACCTATATGTTACCTTTTTCATTTTAATACATTTATCGTTCCATTATTCGAAAGAGCCATCTACCTTATTTTTACGGAATCTCAAATACCTTTGAGTAATCCGATAACAGACGATTGATTTATATGTATATCTTTCTAATTAATATTTAAAACATGAGGATTTTTATTGCTACTTTTATTATACATTAGGTTGTTCCGACAATAAAATCATCTCATTTTAAACCATCAAAATCAATTAAACATAACATTAGAGAGAAAAAACTTTATTAATCAAAGTAAGAGCCAATTTATTCCAACGAATTTTAAGAATTCTTTGAAAGTATTTTTTGCTGCTTCTCTGTTATTGAATATTTTATCATAAATAATTATTGAGGTACTTCTAAATGTAGAAAATATCGCGGAGTTTGATGGCTTCTCATTGGTTATTTATCGCGTATTTTCTTTGTTCGTTCAGAAGTGCTTCCTTCACCGCATGCTCGTGCATACCTAATTCTAAAGAATGCCCGAGACAATTAAAAAGAGTAGCAGTTTCCTAACCTTAAAACAAAAACAAATTAATAAATATTTCCTAGTAAAGAACATCCACATTGATTAACCAGTTAAATCTTAATATATACAGGTGGCCCAAAAAATAGTACGATAGACATTACAACATAACTGGACATTACAGCAGGACGGAGCTCCATTTCACATAGTCAGAAATACAATCAACTTCCTTTGTCGTAAGAATGTTAATTTCATCGATCCAGGAGTGTAGATTATGCAATATAGGGTGTTATGAAGATTTCTGATTAGCTAAATATTGTGCAAAAAAAATTACGTTAAGAATAATAATTAATTATATTATATTTTAAAATAACTCATGTGTTACGAGATATTTTCACTTTTTTTTGTCATCCTGTATATATAAGGAGGCCTCTCTTTCCGGAGTTTTCCCTCATCAATTCCATATCCCGATGTATGACAGACTTAATATGGTAAAAAAAACGTACAAATTCTATTTGGACTGCACAATGGATGGATTCAATTAATCATAAGAATAATCGGCTTAAAATAATTCCCGAACTCCCTGATTCTCCAAAAGAAAAGTCTCCTTTTGGATATTGTTCTTTTGAACAATATCAAATATCTCTAGAATGAGAATTGGATATTGCCAGGCAGTCTCATATTTATTCACATCGAACTTATGTGTGATTGTTGACCTGTTCGTTGGTCATTGATTCAACGGTCAAATTCAACTCCCGATTAACTTATGTTATCTTCTTTTCTTTAACTCGCCACATTTAATAGCAAATTTTTTAAACGCTAGTGGTATTGACTTGTAATACAATATTGTTGCACTTTTTTCTATAAAATCAAGTTTTAGCTTGATTAATGGCACAAATCACGCTTGAAGGGTTGAATGTCTATTTAAAAAAAGAATTAGAAAAAGATAAGAATTTTTCATTTTGTCTAGTAGTGTTCTAAAAATTTAACACGGTACTAAGAATACTTTTTTACTTTTCAGCATTATTTGCTCTGTTTACCCTCATGATAATCCACTTCAAGCGGCTGCAGGGAAAGCCGAGGAACGAAGGAGCGGGTCCCGATGGAACTATTGACGGGGTGATCGGCGGCGGAAATCAAGAAGCTGCCTTGGAACTCCTAGGAGCCAGGATATTTTCGACAGCTTGGTCCCTGGACCTCGGATGGGGTGGAGTCGCCCTCTGCGCACTGACCAGCCTCACCTGGATACTTCTATCCAAAGTTATGAGATACAACCCTATATCGGCTATGCTAGTCTAGCTTTGGTTAGAAAACAGCTCCAAAATATCTCACTATAATTGTTAATTTACTAGCTAGTTTTTATTCTGTGTCTGTCTGAAGTCATCTGATTGGATTGTTATATTATGTGATAGTGGTATAATTTGTATTATTAAAAGTTGAGTAAAAATTCATATTAGTATTATATAATATTTAATAATGGAAAATAAACACGAAAATAAAGATAGTAAGGATAATAAATATTCTAAATTGAGTCCTTATTCTGTTTAGAATTTCCGACTTACTGTTGAGCGCTTGCTTAATTACAACCACCGTGCGGTGTCTAAATATACATTTCATTTCATAGCTTATCATTTAATGGCGTTATATTCAGGGGCGTGCAGTGCATACAACTAAAAAAGCTGTGCTTTACTGAAAATACTGGGAAAAAAATATTAATTAAATAACTGACATGGATTAATATAGACGGACGCCATCGTTGTAGCTGTAGCGCTGTTGTCGACCGATGCGGCGGTTTTAGCTATTTAAATTACTGTCTTCTGTTTTTAAGCTACTGTCTTACTCGAGTCATACAATTAGCTACCTACAGAATTGAAAACTCCTTTCGGTTGATCCGTTTTGTATGGAGTCGTTATTTATGTTATTTTTCTAACAGAATAACATTTGAAAGGCTTTTAACTACTTGTTCCTTTACTGCTTTTTAAAGCGTTGTTTTCATTATCGTTCTTTACGTTCGAGATGCCTTTGGTTCATGGATTTGTTTATGATTTGGGAAAAATAAAAATAAATTGGCAGAATTTTTACCTACGTTAACCTTTAATAAAAATAATTATTTGCTTTAATTATTAAGTGAAAGATTTTCAAACAGAATCATGTTCAGTCATTAAAAGTGTTCTTAAAAACGTCCATACATTTTTTATATTGATTTTTATATGGGTAAGAAAATATTATTTTACGTTAAAACTTAAACTTTAAAAACACTATGAATAGTACCCAAAAATTACAAATAAATAAATGGTAGTGGATTCGTTTTGCCTAAAGACGTTGATTAAACTAAAGTTTGTAATCATATTGAATATGATTGTATAATATCATTGGTGACAGTATAACCTTAATCTATACCTACTGCACGCTACTGTATATAGTATATAATATATCATGGTAATAGTATAGCCTAAGTCTATACCTACCGCACACCACTGGTTATATCATATTACAGTAACGAGATAAAGCGTGATCGTGTCATTGGTATTCAATTGTATCGTAGGGCGTAGACCATTTGGGACCCCTTTCCAACGTGGGCCCCGTTGTATCTCATTGGCTGCGTCGGCATAGTTACGCCTCTGCGTGTCAACAAGGCTTCGACATACTGAAAAGTTTAAGATCGATCTTTGTCTGATGATTCAGTATTCTTTCCATGCCAATTACAATTGTCCATGTCCGGTGGCGTTGACGCACGCAGTAGTCAAAAAAGTGATAGAGATTTACATTTAACTTCTAAAATCATTATCTACAGAATCTTCTCATATTTTTACCAGTCCATAAGAAAAAAACTATTATTATTTATTTTCTCTAAAATTGCTCAATTTTTTTGTTTTCGTTTAAAAATTATATTCAAAATTAACAAGCTCGGGAGTAGTCAGGGCTGGTGCTGCCATTAGCCATGGAATCGTGGAAAAGAAAATAAAATTTTTTTTTGCTCAATATGAAAAAATTGTATATGTCAAACACGACATATTTAAAATTGTAGACACGCGGCGTCCACGGACTAGCTTGTATTATACATATAATACTTAATTCGAGATCATCTAATTGTCGCTGAAAAATTGTTATTTTTAACTCTATCTGTTTTTAATAAAAATAATCAATAATAAGAATTAATAATATAATTATTACCTACTTATTAAAAAAATATATTAAATTGTTTGAAATACGTATTCACGCTTAGGGCTGAAAACAGTCTGGCGCCAGCCCTGTGTGTATAATATTTTTTTATTGTTAATTAAAAATAATGACCCCTGCTATTTTCAGTGACTAAACAACACCGATAAAGAATTAAGATATTTGCTAAACAACACCGATAAGGAATTAAGATATTTGCTAAACAACTTTACACAATTTTGTAAAATTTTCAATTCACACAATGAATAAGCCACGTACCGTCCATGCTAAAATTACAGCAAATTCTCCATTTATAAAGAAATTTTTATAAAAAAAATTTTTGGACACACTGTTAAAAGAGTAAGATAGTTGTACTTCCGTTAAGATCATCGTGTATGTTAATTCTTCTTCATATTTGCCAGTTTGATAGCTTCTCCCATCACCAAAATTTCGTACTAAAGTGACCAGACCAGACGTCTCAAATTATGTAAAAACTCTCCAGGATTTGAGTTGTATTCATTTGATTATTAGTATATTCCAGAAATTCTTCATAAATAAAAAAAATTAAGTCATTTCTGAGAAACAACTGTGCATTTATAGATGAATTAAAAAACAAATTTGATTTTATAAAAAAATTCAATAATATTAACTGTTTCCTTTTTTGAATACGTTCCACATTCCATCATAAATATCTGGTCGCTTTATACTACAACATCAGAAACATATATGATGAAAGCCTACCTATCTGCCTACAAATTACAACTGTTTTTTAACAACAAATAAAAAATTTAAATGTGTGAAATGGAATTATTCATTCTTTCCCAGTGAACTGTGCACATAATACACATAGATGCGATTGTTTACAGATGTAAACAAGAGTACTAATTGTACTGTGTATTATTAATTATTTTTCTAAATTTTTAAAGATTAACTATCCTATTCTTAAATATATATTCTATATATTGACCCGAGTTTCTGACAATGTTACGCTTTTAACGGAGCCACATTTACGTGCTTACACCAAAAAATACAATACATGAATGCGTATCTATTTACGTATATGTGAATAAATTAATTATAGTATGTTAATACTGTATTGCTGTGATTTGGTATGATGCCTAAATGTTTGCCTTGCGCACTCTGCTGTATTCCTTGTATAATATTATATATAATATTATATATAGAACAACGCTTTAATTATATTTTCTTAATGTTTTACATTTTAGTCATTAAAGTGTTACATATCTGTATATATTTGTGATCACGCAATATTTCGTCAAACCCATTTTCATAGAATAAAGGTAATATTATAACAAATTACATAATACTAGCACATATAGCTTAATAGCTTGTTGAGACTAATGAAAAACACAGGTCTAGGACGAAGAAACTTTTCAAATATGTTTAACTCTCCTTTATATGTTTTGGTGTGCTGAAATCAAAAATGACACTTAAAACATCATATCACATATAGTTTATCACAAACTTGTAAAATATTAATGTATAAAAAAAAACTGTTGTATTCTGCCAAAATGCATGAATTGAACATTTCAATTAAGCGATTTATAGTAAAAAAGTTGTTTTATGCTGGTCTTACTTACTACATGTCAAGGCATGTTTGCTCTCCCCCACTCCTTGTCTTGTCTTGTCTTATCTATCATGCTGTGCGATTAGTCAAGATCGACTACATCAATAATGACTGAATGATTTATGAAAATCTAAATCGGTCTTAAATCAGTTTGAAATGCAAATTGTTATATTCATCCTTCATTTAAGATAAAGCCTGAACATATGACCCTAAAATATCCTGTGAAGCAGGCCCCTGCACTGCTAAATCCGCCCCTGTTAACCTTTCCCATACGGTGCTAAAATAATAACGCGCGCTCCGGTGCTGTAAACTCAGTGTATATGGAGACTTCTGCGATTTTTAAATCTTAATATTTTAAATTTATTACTTATATTAATCATTAAAATAATAGTTGTTATGTATATGTGAAAAAGTGCTAAGAATGAGAATAAACATTGATCATACGAAACGACAGCACAAAGACGCATAAGACATATCTAACTCGGCCAGTGTATGCTCTGCCACTAACTAAAGTAACGATCGGCATCCGCACCTCTCCGCACATACACATATTGACAAATTCACGTCAGGTTTTTCGAGAAAACATTTTTTAATGTTGCGTATGGTAAATATTATAATTATTTTATCCAATACATAAATATATTACGGAGGAATACCTAAAATATGAACTCTGTATTTAGTATATTTACAGAGATATTCACATAATTAGAGGCAATGTCAACTCAGTTACATCACCGGAGAGGAAAGGTTAAGAAGGCCTCTTAAACCTAGGAGCAAGAATATTTTATGTTAAGTTTTGTCCAAACAGAAAAAATACCTTTTCCACCTCTGCATATTAAATTAGACACCATGAAACACTTTTGAAATTTCCTCACCTTACACTCGGAAACCATAAGAACTTATAGAGAACATTTTTGTTGGCCCAGACATAAGAATACTAATTCAAGACTTCCTCTCTATGTTAAATAATTTGAAAAAGAGGCTTCGGTTGCTTTTAAAAGTGTTTATTATTAAACTTATTCACTTACTTAGTTTCTAGGAAACGACTAAGACTCAACCTATATAAACAACGTTGAAAATATACTGCAAAAATTCAAAGATAATAGGTTTCGTGGAATGTCAACACGAAGGGGGATGCTATATTGCTAAATTCAGAAACCTCACACGAGACAAAAAGCAAGGTAGACAACTTCATTGGCAAAAGAAACAGGTACCTAGTATATACATAAAGCCATCGATATAGATTAAGATAAACTTGTTCATAATGGTAACCTGACAGTTATGTAATAAAACTATCCAGTATTTCGCACAGAATGAGTTATATTTGATAACTTTTCTTATTACTTTCAGTAAGACAGACAGTAGAGATACGTCAATGCAATTATTAGAACGTATTAACCAAATCTAATACTTAGGAATTATAATTGATGCTTATCTCAAATGGAGTCATCATACACGACTCACTACAAAAAAAAATTAAAAAACATATTATTTTAGAAATATTTGAAATTTCCTTAACTTAAAACTTCTAAAAATTACATTCTACGCTATCTGTCAATCAGTCATAGAGCATATAATTGCTTGGGGAGGAGCTCAGAAAACTATTTTCATAGTTATCCTCAAAACCCCAATCACAACGAGCACTGATGAAATTTTTAATAAATTCGAAGTCTTTGATATAAGACCAATAAATGCTAATACTACTTTTAATTACATAAATAAACACAAACAGACACAACCAACCCAAAATATAATTACAACACGAACAAACAAACATAACCTATAGGACCCAAGAGCACATACAACATATGGCTAAAAGGACTACAAATATTTTGGACCTAAACTATTTAATAGGTTACTGAAAAATGTTACTCAATTGAATTGTCTCAATAACATGAAACTGAAAATAAACACTTGGATTCGTAATATTGGTGTACTCACTCAAACAAATTGATGAAACCTGTAATTATTGTTGTGACAAATTTCCTAAAATAATATATATATATTAAAAGTCCACTTTGTAATTGATTTTTATACATACAACTTATGTATAATATATAAGGTGTATGTAAATACAAGAGGTAAATGTTAATTTGTAAACTATGCCCGTCTCAATACAGAATTTTCTAGTAAGATGGGCACACTCCAAACACATTATACGTATGTATTATATAGTTTCTAATATAATATAATATAATATAGTATATATAATATAATATAATATAATATAATATAATATAGTTTCACTTAGCCAAAAATACGAATACAAGTTGTGGAAAAATGATATATTATAGAGAAAAATTGAATTTTTAAATCAGCGCTCCAAAATACTATAAATTCAGTACAATTATTTTAAAAGTTTCATGATCTTCAATTTTATAGATCTGTGTATCTAAAAATACATAATATTTTGAGGTCATATTTTTCGCTTTATTGTCTAGATTATGTGCGATTATTATTTTCTTTACTACATATATTCACATACATAATACAGCCCAGTATGTTTACTGGTCTTGTATATGAAATACATTGAAATTATCGATCATTTATCAGATAAGTACATATTCTAAGTATATTACATTTAAGTAATTTAAAAATTGATGTATTTCATTGAATAGATTGTTACACTCAAGTAATGTTTATAGAATAATAAAATATTTCTTCCGTTATTTTGGTGTCTCATTTTTAATACAACTGCCATAAAATTATTACTTTATAAAACAATCACAGTAATCACGAAAAAAAATAATGAAGGCACGTACGAGTAATTATTAGTATTACTTGAAATACCCAATAAAGGACGACGTTGAGAAATGAAATTTTTTATAAGTTTAAGAAAATACAATAGAAAAATAATCCACTTTATTTGACATGACAGCCGCATACCTTTTCTTGATCAGACTGATAGCAGATCCTGCTCATTTCAGATCATGGACAAAAGTGTATTCCATTTTACGAGAATTTGGTATCACTTCATCTTCGTCTTCTTTATCTAAAAAAAAAACGTTTTTAAAAATAAAATATTTTTTCTATGAGTATAAATGGCTGGCGCCCACAAAACGCAATCTGTTCAACATTAGCGTTGGTAATTTGTCTTCCACGGACGCATTGTTTATTGTTTGAATTAAAAAAGAGCTATCCCATGAACACATTATGATTTTCTCTGTGAGTTTGGGCACTATTTATGTTTTGAAAACTTCTGGAGATTGACTGCGTCTAATAAGTCGTCTTTATCATATCTTATCTTTATATCTTCGTATTTTTATATGAAAATATAATTTATAGGAAAACCAGTTTTTATGATACTTCTATTTTGAACATTTTTCTTCATCTTTTCACTTTTTTGTTCTTACTCTTCATAGTCTTTTAACGTATGTGCTCCCGTAGGGGAGCACCGGGTAGGCTAGTATAATTGAATTCTTTAACCTTATCTATTTTTCTTTACCATTCATATATGTTTACTATTTTGATAACACTTTTCATGCAGGAAAGTAATTTTGATTAACTTTTTTCAGTAATGATTTGTAGGATAAAGGACTCAAGGGATATTCCAATATATCATTTAATATAATTTTAAGAATACTACATAATAATACATTTTGAATAGATGCAAAATTATTATCGCTGATGCAACAAAGACATCAGTTCTGATAATGGGCCGTAATGTGAGCCAGAGAGATCGGATACATACGGCAAAATAGCCCATAAAACTAGATACAGTTCAGTTAATTGTACACAAATTAAAACTTTTTATATTGAAAATAATGGTAGGACTATCTTTTATTTTTAAAAATAAACTAATAAAAATATTTCAGTAAATAATATATTTTTTTGCATTAACGTATCCCGACCGTTTCAAGTACTTGCCTTTGAAATATGTTTTCTTTGCTTATGGCTATATTCCATAGAAAATATCTATCAAAGCAAATCGGGAACCATAAAATCTAATGAATCTGTGGTGGGTTCATTTCATCTCTTATCTATGGCTCATTTAATGTTTTGTTTTTGGCTGGCGTTTCTTACTACGTTAGTGCGTTCGCGTTCGTTTTAATTAATCTAATATCGACGGAAGTTTTGCTCTTAATCTGTCGTAATTGAATGTATATTTTTTGACACTGCTGCAGTAGCTTACTGTTTTTGGCGAAGGTGTCGTAAAATAGAGATAACGACGTATATCCCCGAATTTGAAACCGACTTCTCCGCTTTCGAGTTTGCACGATAATTTTACGGTTTCTAAACCGAGGTACTCTAGAATATACCTGTAAGAAAAACAGGCAAGCTGGATCGCATCAGCGTTACTCCGGAGGAATGGAAGAGCTTTACGATGGCGGCACATGAGATTCAGCAACCACTCGCCGCGCTCTCACCGCCGACGCAGACGTATCAAAGCCACATGCCTCCTCCGAGTCGTCCACCACCCACCGCCTGGACCGCCTATCAAAACCCGCTCCCTCCATCACCCCAGCAAGCGCCTACCCCGGATATTCCGTTAAACTACTCTCTAAATCAGCCTCCATTGAATTTCTCCATAAGCTCTAATAGACAAGCTCTTCTGGAAAGTATGAAGCGAAAAGTGTATGAGATGGAAGAAAGAGATTCTGTCGAGTTCATTTGCAACAATTGTCCCGAGTACGAAAAGCAAAATGCAGACCTGCAAAACAAAATAGCCCAAATAGAGAAAAATAATGCAGAATTGAGTGTGAGTAACAAATCTTTGTTGTGTGAAACACTCAAATTGCTAGCTTTTAAGTCAAAGGTGAATGCAAAATTGTTAAACATTTCTCATTCCACTGCTCCCAGTCAGATGGAGCGACAAAAGATGCAATCTCCGATGGTATCTACACCATCGCAACACATACCGACACAGCAGCATCACACACAGCACATGGCTGCGCCTCAAGTCTCCGTACAACACCAGCCACAGTTTACAGCGCAACAATACCAACAACTTTCAAGCCAGCATGTGTTGTCTCCGCACCAGTTAACTGCAAACATTTCCACCCAGCAACGCTCTTCGCCACATTTCTCGCCGAATCTTCAGCCAGTACAGCAGGTGACTTATGTCCCCACCCAACAGTATGTCAGTAATCAACAGCAGTCGTGGATGCCTTCTCAAGAGCAAGAACTCATGCCTCCACCACCACCATTGCATCAATAACTGGTTATAACATCAGTATATTAAAATGTCTAACTATTATTTTAACAGTAATTACGTGTTAAGAAATTGTAATTATTTATTGTGGAATATGGAAATTGAAGTGTTTTGGTGGCATTTTATTAAAATTAAAGATTTTCAGTGGCAAACACTTTAAACAAAATTAGAATAGTGTTATTATTTTCAATGTAATCCAATACATGAATGTATACATATTAACTTGTTTTCATTTGTTACCTGCAATGTTCCAATTTTAGAAACCTTATTTTTAATAAACTTTTAACTTTGATTAATTATGTTGACATGACATTGACTGACTTCGATCCTTATAACCTGTACCTTTTACAAAACAAACATACATTTGTCCTGGTGACAAAAAGTTATTGAAATTAGATCTACACGATACTAGTTGGTGTCAAAATAAGCAACACAGTTAAAACAGTTTTGTGTTTAAATAACCTTATTTTTAGCAAATATAAAAATATGGGTTAAGAAAATGGTAACTGCTAATTAAAATTCAATCAGATTTAGGCAATAAACAATCCGAACGAAGCACCGATTTTTACTGACCCATATGCGTTAATTGTTATTATATCTTTTTAAATTGAAAAAATTTATACATCTGTGATGATAAAAATATGTAGGGGGTTTGTTTTTTTATTTTCAAAAATACTAATGCACATTGATGTTTCGTGTACATCTGCATATTTTAAAAATTAAAAAGAATAATTAACCTATCATTATTTAAAACATTGGCAAAGCGTTTAAGCATGTAGAAGAGCAAGGAAAAGGATCAGGAAGACCCGGGATTAAACTTTTTTGCAAAACATTTTAATTTTAACAGTTGGTACGAAACCAATTTTTTTAAATATATGATTTAAAATATGCCATTGTAATTGATTAAGCATGTTTTTTTGCTGGCTCTAGCCCATCTAAGATTATTTTATAATTTTTGACAATTTTAAAATATTTACAAAATTAATTTTAAGTGTCGATAAATGTAAACTCATTGTTGTTTACATGTAACCATAATAAATACATTTTTACCAAATTACTTTTATTTTCCACTACTGCTTTTAGAAGGGACTATAATATCTAAAATAACTTTTTAGGAAGTGAATTTAAATAGTTTTCATTAGAAGAAAAAACAAAAATCTATCAACGGTTGTCTACATCAATCACAAGAATGTTATTGAAAACTGGAGCCATTTTCACGGACTATTACTTAAATAGGCAAATTAGATGACACACTGGGGATGAGATCCCAGATGATACGCATTAAGCGAAAATCTACACCTGGCAGGGAAAAGGAATAAGGCTTTCGAAGTTTGCAATTCATTTTAAGTTATTTAAAAAATGGTTATTCGTGCGTGTATTGTATATTAGAAAGCATTGGACACAGTATACTTCACTTGATTATTGTATTTTTCATCATTGTACAAACCATTGAATCTGCCAACTGCTGTTTCGGCCTAGTTGTAAAATTTCCACCCGCTTAGTCATTCGATAATGAGTGGCTTCTTGGTCTAGTGGTTAAGACGCTGGCCTAGTGATCTAGTGGTCGGGAGTCTGCGCCTCGTTCCAGATCTGCAAGTTAGTCCTATTTTCATAGTACAAGCGTTTAGCTTAGTTTGAAAATAGTAAGAATATTGATGTGATATGTATTGCGTGTACGCATCTGTTTTAAAAAAAAAAAAATAATTTCATTTAATTTCTTCAAATATGTTTAAGAGTGAGCCCCCGATATCATATTTTAGTACAGCACCTATGAAATTTTAGAACACAGCACAGGACCACATTATAGCGAATTCACGTTAAAAGCTGTAATTTTAACACAAAGTAGTAGAATACTGCAATAAAATTTGAATATTCGATGACGGTGTAGAATTTATTTTTTAATTGTAGGTTAGTATCAATATTCATCTTTGAACAGTTAAAAAGTTATTTAACATTTTTAACAGCATTTCTCTAAATTTTTGCTCATAATTTCAATACTTTGGACGTATTAGTGTCACCTAATACATAAGATTATGAAGAAACTTATGGTCCTTGGAAAAGACAGAGGAAAACCTCCAAAGATATTGGAGTAACCAAACAGTGATCTGTTGGCTCTCCAGTCTCATTGGGAGTGGGCACCGCCCAAGACCAAGACAAATTGTAGTACCTAAAAATGGCTGGGGGAGTCGAAATCCTCAATATTGAGGCAAAGAATCTTGGTTTCATTTAGCTTCTTTCTTTGATTCCTGTTAAAATTAATACACAAATTTCAGTTTACAATAATATTTACTATTTCAGCAACCTTATTCGGGGCATTAGTGTTGGACGTACGTAACTAGTCCAAATGTCACATATATAACTATGAACTGTTTGTATTAACAATATGTACAACTTGCACGAAACCCGGAATATGGCTGCAGATCTTAAAATGAGGAATGCACTGCCACTAAAGTCTACAAAAATAAATATGAATACACGTAAGTAAAAGATGGCCAGTCACAGCAGAATCTGACATAGTCTATATTAAATGAAACACATAAATAAATAAAGTATTTTTATTACCAAATTTTTCATAACATCAAAGTATTTTACAGAAAACAAGTAAGAAACGCACAATTCAATATTGAAAAATATCCATTTTTATTCCTAAATTAAAACAAAAGATTCATATAAATATAATACAAATAAATATGCATTGATGTTCATTATGAGTGTGTGCAACATTTGACATGTATCTTCAAATAAAGAGGTGGCCACGCATAATAATTTTGCAGACTTGAAAAGCAATTAAATACAATTTATTAATACATTAAAAAATTATAAGTTACAACTACATTCAGAATATAGTTACCCCGATAGCGTGGTGGCAAATCTGTCATTCCAGGGATCAAAAAAACTATTTCGCATGAGAATCATATTACATTTCGATCTGGCTTGTCTGTCTGTTATTTGTAAAATTTGAGTACTTTATATGCAATAAGCTGCAGTAAGAATGATATATTTTACTATACAAATAATAAAAATTCCTGTCTGGTTAAAGATGTAGATTTGACACATTTGGTGCCTTGCATTTTATTTGCCTTTCTCATTATTCCGTTGTGTTTGTCTCAGTCTTATCACTGTACAATATTTGTATTGTCAGTTTTGTAGTTTCTAAATATGTACTGGTAATTTCAATATAATAGATACTTAATACATTTGGTGCCAAAAACGAAAATGGGGTGCAGCATATACCATAACTACAAATTAAATGCTGAATTTATCAAAATAGCACACGGCTAAGGTGGGCTGGTCACGTTTGATTAGCGACAAAACTATTTAATGCATATATGCTATTTATGGCTTTACCCAGGATACTCACGCAGTCACTATCACAAAAGGACAGCGGTGAAGGCATGGGCCCACACCAGACTGTTGCACCAATGATGATGACGAATGCCACTAACGCGTGGCATTCAAAACCATTGTTTTCAAAATCCATAACAAAAGAATTTGCAGTATTTTTTGTACTAAAGACTTACAACATTCAGTTTAAGTATTTCAGACGCATACAATTTCAAGAACAGCAGCCCCTAAGGGTAGGCATGACTCAAACTTATGATCAGCACATATCATGATTTTCTTTAAGAAAAAAACCCAATGCTGATTGGCGCAACCAAAAAACCAACCTTTTTGGAGACTGTTGTTACGGGAGATGCAACATTAATAAATAAAGGCAGTGGGTAGAGAAATGAAATTCACCAGAAAAAAGTTCAAGGCGGATAGCACCCAAAAAAATTGATGTGAACATGAAGTTTTACGGCAAATAATGAATCAATTACATCGGACGACTACTATTAATGAATTGAAGGAGTGATTCGCTGGTCAACAGGCAGTCACTTTACAATTATCAATATTTTAATATAAACTATTTCTCAAATATAGAGGACTCTAAACCTAAAAGTATCCATCACAATGCCATTAAGAATATATTAACAATATGGCAAACTGTGTTAGATTGAGAGGGAAATTATTATTATTTACTAAAATCTCATTGCTCTTCCCCACCGCATCAAGATAAGCCGCTTAAAAGAGAGTATATTAATGTCACCACCGATATAATATGGAAATTAATCATGTGGTGCGTTATTATAATTAAATGTATATATCATTAAACAAACTATGGATGATTCCGGAATGAATAAGGCTAGATGAGGTGGTGTGTGTGTGAATGGTTCGCCGAAAACAAATTTCAACCTTGTAATAATGATATATTTCAAATATGTATTTTAATCCTGATATTCAGGTTTTATATTTCTAGGGGCCCAACAACTTTTAAAGAGATTATAAAAATTTCAAAGGTACTAAGAGCTATTTTTCAGCCAGAAATATTGAATACACACGGCAGAGTTACCCAGACGTTTTTACACATGCCATATGCCTTAAAGTAATGGCAAAAAGGGCGCCATACATCCTTATTCTAAATACTTATTTTATTTTTACACATCAATAAACCTTACTCTTTTAAGGTTATTTTCCTAATTTCACCACAATATTTTTAAACATTATCCCTTCATCTGACATTCGTTCCATATATTCAAACAATCTAAATAAAAAAAATTCTTACCTATTGCGTCACCTCGATCACACATACTCATTTTGTTCACGAGTTACTTAAAACTTTAGTTTAATGTCATCTAGAAATTAGTCAACAAAAATTTATGAAAAATAATAAACCCATTTCTAATTATCTTTTATGTACAGTTTTCTTAAATATTCTGTCATGTAACGTCGGCCAGAGAGGTCGGAGACACATGGCAGACAGCTCAGAAAACTCTACACGGAAGATTCTGAATGACTGAGTCTTTAATTTTAATAATGCTAACAGTAAAAAATATATATTTAAACCAATTTAAATAATGCCAGCAACGCCTCAATGCAAATTAATGGGCAAAAACTAGTGTCATATTTACCATCCAAATAATTTTTAGTTTTCCTGTGATGCTGTTGTAGGAAGAATGACGATATCACCAGACTGGAGAATACTGACATTTTGTATATGAACTGAAGATTTAGGAAAAAGTATACAGTGAATAAATGTAATATCATCCGCTTGAGATATCAAAATATAACATACAAAGAACATTTACAGATACAGCCATTTGTATTTGCTAGAAATGTATTTTGTCAATAACTATTGCACGCATAAAACTAAAATTATTATTAACAGCAAGTTTATGTGTACTTAAATAAGCAGACTGTACATCTGAACACAATATACACCAGGCTGTGATGGTAAATATATATATGATGAATCATTTAAACAATTCTAAAATATTAGTAAACTTTGACAAGCATAACCATGTAGCTGGCAATAAAATGTGATACTCATTATGTTCAGTTTAATCATAACTAGAACATAAACAAACGAATGACTTGACTGACAAGCAGATACAAAAGAAAATAATTAATTGAACAAACAAATTTATAAAGTGCTATTGCTGACAATAGCAATCAATTTAAATTAAATTTTATTTATTATGTGCATATCGTACATACATATAAATATGTAAAAATGCACTTCTCAACACGATTGAAACAAATATATTGTCACCCACAGCAGTTATATTTGTCACTGTAAAATAATGAATTTCCTTAATAATTTATTAAAAATAAAATAAGAAAATCAATTAAGCAAAATCTTTACAATTATAAAAAGTACATTATAATTGTTTATAAAATCCACAAATTCCACAACTAGTGTAAAGTAATAATCAAATGCAAACCTAAAATAAAAATAATATAAGTATTTTCTTATTTTCAAATTGTTTTTGTCAATTTATGGATATGTACACAAATTAATAATAAAAATCATAATGCAATGAACACATCAGTGCTTACGCTATCTTATTTAACGTAATATAATTTTTATAATAACATTGTTTTGGAGCTTTAGGAAATTTGAACAAATGGACAATGAACAAAACAAAATATCGACTTGACGAAAAAATATTATACTGTATTTTCAATTAATTTTGTGATAATTAAGCACAAAATAATTTATTTATTTTTACATATAATAATCCAAGAGTTACTGAAGTGCAGTTTCAACCTCAACCACTTACAAAATTTAAAATATTGTCACAGAATTAGCTAATAATTAAAAAGATCGCATCGGGTTGGTTACTTCGCTTTCTTTTTGACAAATTCTTACTAAAGGGTAGATTTAATATTTAACATTCATTCACTGCATCATATTTTGTGTGAAATTTATACTGGGGATACCTTATATTGTGCTAGGAATACAGAATACCCCACCATTATAAGAAACGTTGCATAATTATTTTTATAAATGTAAATAAAATAAAATATCGCAAAATTATAAAGGCGTAGAGTTAAAGAATAAAATACATATAAATCAGAGCTTGTACAAAATATTTCAATGACTTTTTGAATTATTAATATGGCTAGATACTTTAAAACTGAATAAGATGAAAATTTCCAAATATATATATCTTGAAAATGATTAGATCTAAGCGCACGCATTCAATAAATATTTCTGGTGATAACATGGGCAATAATTTACTTTACTATTATTTACGTATTAACTTAGTATATTTGGCGAGATCTCAAATACGTACATACAAACTTTGCAAATAAATAAAATGAAATTTCTGTTTTGAGATGTGTCTGAAATACTATAAATTTTGTAATGGAATGATTAATTTTAAAAAAACATGCCTTTGAAAAATCATTTGGGCTTGCAACACGGCTGAAGGACCTTGATAACATAACACGGTTAGTTACAAAAAATATTCAAATAAGATTAATTAAATTGAGAAACGCATACCAGTGATGGCCAACCAAATGCAAGAATTCATAATGCCAACAGACAACATAAGCAAGAAATTGCAACTAGCAATTGTAATATTTTCATCAATCAGCTTTCTCCCGACATAAAAAGTAAAACCACATTTTGTAGAGTATTTATTGTATTACCTGCCGTGCGTTCATTGCTGGTGGCGAACAGTTTGGTAAGACATTATGGGCTGGGAACTTATCATAGTCTGTCCTTGCGATACATTGTACGGATTCTGCACATATTGTTGCTGATGCTGCTGTTGTTGTTGCTGCTGTTGCTGCTGCTGCTGCTGTTGTTGTTGTTGTTGTTGCTGCTGCTGTTGCTGCTGCTGTTGTTGTTGCTGCTGTTGCAGCTGTTGCTGCTGTTGCAGCTGTTGCTGCTGTTGCAACTGTTGCAGCTGTTGATCTTGTTGTTGTTGCTGCTGCTGTTGTAGCTGTTGCAGCTGTTGTTGTTGTTGTTGTTGCTGCTGTTGTTGCTGCTGTTGTTGTTGTTGCTGTTGTTGTTGCTGTTGCAACTGTCCATTTATCACATGCGTGTAAGTAGAGCTGACTTGCGGCGCACTCGCTGGCTGCTGATATTGGTTACTCGTATCTTCCTGAGTTACGACTGTTACACTTTTAAGATATTGAGTGAGTTCGTTTATTTGTTCCGTGTAGAATTCTTGTACGAAGTTAGCTTTCTCATTGATCACTTCTAATTCAGATAAATTTTTTTGCAGGACGGCGTTCTGCTGTTTGTAGCGCTCGCATTTCTCACAATGGATAGGCTTGGGCTTAGGAATCGGCTGTGGCTGGTTTTGTGGTTCGAAGTATATTTTATGTTTCTTCGCTTCATAATTATAGGGGTTCGGGAGGTAGAGCGGGGATAGCGGCGGCTCCGCTGGCGGTGGTGGCGGGTGTGGGGGTGGCTGAGGCTGAGGAGGGGGTGGCTGGGAGGGCGGAGGGGGACGGGCGGGCGGCGGTTGCACCGGTGGTGGGGGCGGCGGGGGAGCCTGACCCCCCGCCCAGTCCTTGGAGTAGGTGTTCCTGGAGAACGCAGTGGGCAGCGGTGGCGGCGGTTTGTTCATGGAAGGCAGGTGCAGCCCGCGACTCGGTTGCGCCATATGACCCTGAGCAAACGACGAAGACGGAGGAAACTGACCGGGAGCCTCCGAGCGCGGCGTGTGGTTAAATTTGCAGTCGGGGCGCGTGCAGATGCCGCGCGCGAAGTCCCTACATTCGTAAAGGTACTGCTTGGAAGGGCGCGCTTTGCTGTAACCCGCCTGCTCGGGCGGAGCCGGCTGGCCGGACTGGGCCTCCGGTCCTGGCTGCGGAAGAACCGTCTGAGTCTCGTAGACTATGTTGGAATTATGGGCTAACTCGTTTTCGGCCATGCTATCACATAACTTGCTCGGTACAGTTCAAAATATAATTTCGTCAAAATACGATCAATCTGATAAAAAAATATATATATTAAGTATGTTTACAGACAAGATTATAATATTAGTCGGCAAATGTACACCGTTAACGAGACATTTAAACGAATAATGTGACATAAACACTAGTTTTATGAGAAAACTTAGAGAATTGAGAAAACAAACCAAAGACAAATGAGCAATATGTATTTTTTCTATGAAGTAAGATAGAAGTAAACCATAGATAAGAAGTAACCTCTCTTCTTAGACACTCACATAGACAAGAGATATGACGCTCGCCGCTCGCAATTCATAGACAAATAGATAACATTCCTTAAGTTATGCTGGTGTCTTCTTAGGCAGGTATTGAATATATCGGTATAATTGCAGAGATTTAATCTCTAAACCACTTCTAGATATTCATAGGGTCATGAATTTTATAGCTTATCTAATAATGGCGCGCCCAGGGGAGAAGAATCAGACTCCTGCACACATTAGTCCCAGAAGACAAATGCTATCAAAATGTCATTGACCTTCTTTTTGCGATCGTGAATTGATAGATCATTATTTCACCATATACATATTGTTATCCTAATATGCGTCAGAAATACTGCACATTCATATTTTGATATACATTCTTTTACAACCACGCACCTTTCTACACACGTTAATTGGTTTTCGAGACTACTGACGTTACTATCCTATCACATTCCTGTTTGAAAGCATTTATTTTTGTTTAGCTATCCCAACTTATTTTTTCCATCCTATTATATTCACTCTATTCATAAATATGAAAAAATCATTGTATGATGGTAAGGGGGTTTGATTTTTGAATCGAAGGTAAGAGAAATGATAATCTGTTAATTATTCATTAGAGCGGCCCCGCACTCTGGTAATATTTCTCTACGCGATTATTTCCAGATATCACATTTTAATTATACTATGGTTATGAGAATGAGACAGATGAAAATATAGAAAATACTCAAATCAGATATTTATTTCCTATGACTATATATCTATAATGGACAGGCAGAAATGCTTATGTAGGGATCAGATTTCTAATTCACCGCCATCTCAGCCGGCACAATACTAGCGACATATCGCTGCCGGCTGCCGTTACAGATCTGGTCCGGTTCCTAACCAATGATCCCTCTCTGGTTTCATCGCTTCACAACGGCGGTCTTGCCGGCCCACGCGCGCCAAACGAGACCGCCGGCTGCTTCACTTCAGAATTCACGCACACTTTCTGCATCTTCACTCATTCATTGTTTTCAATCTCATCTGTCTTCATTGTTCTATCCGACTCAATAAACGCCGACACGCTAATCACCCACTTTTTCATTTAACCACCGACATAACCCCCAAACTTATAACTAACTTAATCTAATTATGACTATCTTATATTAATGAGGCGTCGCGTTGCTGGTGCCGACCGCACATCCGATCCTCGACCGGATGAAGGACGGTGTCGTCGTCCGCATCTCTTCGTTTCCCTCTGCCGCCCTGGTGTCCGCTTGGCTGGATATCCGCGTTATTCTGCCACCCTGGTGTCCACTTGGCTGGGCATCCGCGTGGCCATCGAGGTTGCGGTCCGCTTCCTGTCTACCATGTGGTGGTGTTGCTTCTGCTGGCTCTGCTTGTGTAGTCACTATCCGTTGATCCGTTCGATTCGGTTTTGCTCAATTCTGCACTTTCTATCTATTCGGCGACTACAGGCGCGATTATTATCTCTAACTCCGATATCTTCCGGACTTTGGTTTTCCCTGTACAATTGAAGAATGCAATCTCATTAGAACAATGGTATTTAACCTCGTTTTAACGCTATCTGTGTGGTAGTGGTGCTACGATCGCCATTCGGTTCCACCCTCAGGATCAATGACTGCTCCATGGGCCTTCTTATGATGAGAGGCCACGCCTTTACTTATAATTAATTACCATCCATTTTATCTTAATAAATAATCACTTGTGTTATCAATTTTACTATATAATCACTTAATCATTGTCCATCTTATCTAAATAACTACTTAAGATTATCATATTAACTAAAACGCCGATTCCAGTTATAGCAATAATAGTATACTGGTACACATTGCTTACCTATGATTAATTACAATTTAACTTACCTCTATATAATTATACATGGTTTATCCAGATCTCACATTAAATCGCTTATGGGAACTTTTATTTATTAGTTTACATACGATCATGATACGTACTTACACGTGAATTCCATTTACTGTAACATCGCACCTTAAATTTCCTATATTTATTACACATCTCTGTTTTAAACCTTCCTATTCGCTATACGTTATTATGTTCAATCTGTATCGCGATTTCTACCGTCTATCTTAATTTAAACTGATAAATTTTACACGTATGTGTGTGTACCAATGAAGGTGCGATCTGGCACATATATTTCTTCCGTTCGTCTTAACAAAAGACTAACTCTCACGTTCTTTTGTTTTCCTCGGATCCGGAAGTACCCAAGAAAGCCATCTTTTATCTGCAACTCGCACACTCGGTTTTTTGTTTCGCTCGTTGATTACAAATCAATCCTCAAACTAATGAGCCCTGACGCAATTAACGTCACCCCAGTGTGATATATTGGTGGTTATTACTTAATTGATTTTTCTTAGATAAGAGAGTTCTAGGAACTTATTGCCTCTCATAGCAAAAGAAGATGACCTTCTCGATCCTTTTAAATGCGGATCCCGACTTATTGTTCGAAATGCAAGCCTTTCTGGTTTATGTCAAAATGACAATTTCCTCCTTTTGCCTAGGCCACGTAGCTCTTCAACATCCACAATCCTTAATTGTTCAATATGCCTGAATCTGATATCCTCGCGTCATAATCGATGTTGTAGCATAATAATGTATAATAATTGCTTTAAAGCTCATTGAAAAATTGATAAATTATGAAAATTCGTCCCAATTTGTTTTCTCGTAACTGTAATAATTCTGGTAATAATTAAGACAATACAAGCATTACAAGAAAGACCGCGACCATTAGATGCATTTTCCGGGTACTACAAAATTATCTTTTTGGGGGTTAGGACGGTGGTTAAATGAAATAAATGTGATTGGCGCGTGTTGAGGTTTTATTACATTATGATGAAAACAAAGAAGACATAGAATGAAATGAATGATATAGAAGGTGCGTGTATATTACGAAATGAAATGATGTGAAGCGATTTGGTGGTCTCGCTCGGCGCTCCCGGGCCGGCAAGACCGCGGTTGTAGCACCATGAAACTGGAGAGACTGCCTGGCGGTGAATTTCGAGCCAGGCTTGTAGCAGCAGCCGGCAGCGTTGTCGCTAGCGTCGATGCCGACTGAGATGGCGGTGGATTTGAATTCCGGTCGCTACATCTTAATATGGTAAATTATTGTATACACGAAATATATTTTCTTATAATCTTGAAGCCAAGATTATGGGAGACAAATTAACAAAATGCTAAAACTTAATAGAGTTATAACCATTTAATTTGCAGGACATATTATCAATTTTCGACGTTTTTAAAATACTTTGTTTTAGTAAAAATATGCGTTTTTAAATATTAACTATTAGCTTCATCTTGAAAGCATATCTGATTCGTATATAATTTCTCGAATTTCAAATTGGAAAACTGAAAGCTCGCCCTTAAACTAAAAATAAGTACAGGTCTAATTAGTAGGAGGTGTTGGTCTAATATGGGATCAAATTTCTGTATATATATTTTTTTTTATCACTTCCCTCACTGCACCCTTTGCATCCCCTCATCTCATTTAAACCATTCCACAATCCCCCTTAACATACTGTGGGAAGGCAGTGCTTTCGGAAAAAAATTGCAATGTTTAGTAGCTCTGAAAGGGGCCTTTTGAGAATGTGTAACGAGGCGCGATTAGCATTTGGCTGCCCTGGAAAAAACCCCCCAACTAATTGAATAAACCATGTTTATATGTGAAAAAAAGGACTAAATAAAATTCATTCAATTTTGTTATGTTTAATTGAAAAAATGTAAATGTGTTGAATAAAATGGGTAAGGTGACTCCGGTATGGAACTTCTACTATTTGGAGCCACAAAATTTTGTAAAACAATCACTAGATACTCTTGTTCTACGCCTATGCGTAGTGTTGGAAGTAAGGGCGAGACATGTGAATGTAAGTCGCATTCCCATTGGTTGACACAAGAAGGAGGAACGGATTTGGCTCAGCGAATGAATCGTTAAGTGGTCCCGTGTTAAAGTGGTTTGAAACAAATATATATGGTGGGTGGGTAGGACTGCCAGCGGCATAATAAACGCAAGCATGATTCACTAATTGCTTTTTTTTTGTAAGATTGCGGGTGATTGTCTTTAGAAAGACGACTGCTACTCACTTATCACATTTTTTAATATTATATATACATACAGTGAAACCGTTTTAATAAGTTCCCATTTAATAGGTTTTCCCGTCTAATAAGATTACGTTATTCGGTCCCGAAAAAGTGTCATTAAAATTACGTATTTTTAATCCTTAATACGTTTTCCAAACAATAAGTTTACCACCTAAGAAATAAAAATATTTATGACAACTTAATTTATCCGTACAAAAAACCTATGCAATACGTTTTTGGCATAAGTAATTTTGTTTGATATTTCTAAAAATGAATGTGGTATTCTTTTAATGAGTGCAATAAAATTAACCCTCTTTAAATAGGTTTTTCCATGTATCATAAAAGTTTATCCATTTACAACAACAGTAATATTTGAATAGGCCAATAAAACATAGTGCCCAAGCAAAATAAATCCCAAAAATCAACAAAACAGAACCCAAGCCGTCATAAACAATACGTTCAGCATGTACAATACCAAAGCCGCGTTGGTAATGTTTCATTTCCACTAATATCTACCTTTAAATATTCTTAATTGCATAGGAGGCAGAAAAACCCTTGAATACACAACAATTTACTTAACTCTTACGATGACCCGCATTGAATTAGGCCTCATTTTATGACAAGATTGTCTTTTCAGATATCATAAAGATAAAATAACAAAATATGTAGTGCATTGACATTTTTATTTTCATCTCTTTGCTCGTATTACCCTAATTATACTCCTTTGCCTGAACCTTCAATTTATTTCGGGAATTCCAAGTATTGAATTGTTTCGTCAAATTTTGAATTTATAATTGTATAAATAAATTGTGTGTAATCTTATTATGTATACTGAGTGTAACATCATATCAAAGGGGTAGATACTCGTACATATGTATTAAAAATATGAGTTGAAAATGTTCAAACTTCATGTGTTTAATCTCAATCATGTCAGAGATAAATGTTTAAAAAAATCGTAGTTATGCGTTTATTTTGATTAATCAAAATATTTTATTGATTCCAAATTATATATTATATTATAAACCGAGGCAAGACTAGCGGCACATAATGAAGTTCTGGTACCGACACCGATGTACGGAAGTGGGGCCTGTAGCTGGCAGAAGAGGAACTAAAGTAGACTTAATGCAGTGGAAATGTATATGTGGCAGATCCATTTATGACAGAGTAAAGAATGAAGAAAAAAGAAAAGAAAGAATTTAAAGCTGACCTTAGTATAGTAAGCAAGATTAAGAAACGATCACTTAGGTGGTTTGGTCATATGGAACGGATGGATGAGGAGAGAATGATTAGAAAAATTAATGACGCAAGTATTAATAGCACCAGAAATAGAGGACTTCCGCGGAAAACTTGACACGACCAGGTAAACCAGATACTGAAAGATAGTTCTGTTAAAAATAAAGGTCATTGAGCTTCGAGCAGATAGACTATTATTCGAAGAAACTACAGGGAACTGCTTTCATTGGGATCTCTTTCATTTTAACTACTTCTGGTTCAGCTTTAATTAATATTTCTTGACATATAAAATTACAAAATTATTTATTTTCGCGATCGATACGTATTTGAAAATTTATTAACAAATAAACAAAATAGAGCAAACCACAGGGCACTGACAACTGAATTAACATAACCGGATGATCTTTTTGTTTGCTTGACTTTTTACGTCGGCACCAAATAAATAACGTCATCATATTTGTAATTAAAAATTAAAGTCGTAATTAAGGACAAAAATACTATGAACATATTTTTATAAGTACGGGCCTACCATCGTCGATGTCAATGCCGACAATAATTTCTCTTAACTGAGATTCAGTAAGGGTGAATATTCCATGTTTAAACGTAATTCTATGGCGGTTCTTGACATTGGGGTGATGTCTCGATATGTTGAGTGTACAGATAAAGTATGTAAAAATCATCAAAAGGAACAAATTTTAGGTATGCAGTCCAACAGGTTTATGTTTACAAACGGTACTTTTTTAAACGTGTATTCGTCAAGTTGGCCAGGAAGAGATGCGATCGATACGATACGTCTTGTCATTGTCCGTTTTTTTTACATTTTGTAAAAAGAACGAACTTTCGTTGGACTGACGCAGCCGCCACTTACGGTGACATCTTTCGTCATATTTTATTTTCATTTATTTGGCATTTTTTCAATTTTTTATAACATGAATTAAGTATTTAACATTTTCAAAATTATATGGTTTTTCTTTATATAAAAAATTTGTATTTTATTTCCTAATACCTTTGACCTACCCTTATTCTACTACAAAAACGCCGAATAATTTGAATTTTGGTCTTGTCAGTGGTTCTACTTTTACTTTTTCCTACGTCGATTTATTTTATTTAAGTAGTTTGATATTTAATGTTAATTTCGTTTTATAATTTTTTTTTGCAGTTTAGGTAGTAATACTTTTATGTTCCAAATGTACCAGAAAAAAATATTGATTATGATTATGATTTACGTCACAATTATATTAAAAAAAAAAATAAAACAATCTAGTACTATTTTAAAAATAAATAAATTGCTACATTGTTCTTTTTTTTAAATTTATCTACCGTGTAATTATGAATAGCGATGATAATTTAAATTTAGTTGTTATGGCCTAATTTCTATCGGCTGATTTTCAAATACATATTCATATGGATAATTTTTTAAGAATAAATTTTTAAAATATTTTTTTTATAAATACAATATTTTCATTTCTTAGTTATCATAATATAAGTTTAATGTTAGTTAAAGTACAATATTTAAAGTTACGTTCAAATAAATCATGACTAAATTGAAATCACTGTTAATAAGTTTTCCTGCTTAAAAAATTTTATTCGATGGTCCCTTGGAAAACGTATTAAGAGGGTTTCGCTGTATTTTAAAAATTAAATTTGACTCATTTTCAGTAATTACATAGTTGAAAATGTGGATTCACGAAGCAACAAAAATAAAACATTACATAACAAATAAATTAAATTCTTTATTTAACGATATATCTTCCGTTATCACATTTCCACACAACAGTCATAAAATATAATGTTACAAAAACCTAACAGGGTCCTTGACAAACTGTAATATTCCTGCAAATCGACATCACAGATTCCTTACAAGCTATAATATACATAGTCACATATCAAATTACTAACTAGACCTAAGATTACTGATAAATTTTTTCAAAGACGTCCGTTGTATCACGCCAGCTTACGTAGGACGTGCATTAAATTTTCATTCCTACAATTTTTTTAATAACATCTTGAAAAGGTTGTGTGTATTCGATATGATGTGATACATCTTAGAAAGTAAACAATATAATGAGGAAAATTATTTCAAATATTTTGCTGATCAGTAAAAAGTTATTATACATATCTATTAACAAAAAATAAAGATTGCTTACATTTCTAGAAACTTAAAATTGTAATTTGTTATAAACAATTTTTTTACCATCTATTTCAAAAAGCAAAGAGAAGAGAAAAAATGCTAATTCGCAATACGTAACATTTAACATTTTTAATAAACTGATAAATACGTATTAAGTTGTTCCGAAAATAATGGCCGATTTAAATATTATATCATCTTAAACATTCTTTGCTAGGAAATTATTATTAGACAAATAAGTTAGGCAATCATTACATTTCTTTAATCCTTCAGAAATAATATTGGAAAAATAAGAATATGCGTAATTTTACTGCACAAATTTAAACTTGCAAGTCTTATAGATGAATAGGTTTGAGGACATTCTGCTACTGTTGAAATTAAGTGGATGAAAACATAGGATAAACAACCAGAACTTACTAACCGACTAACCGAAGAGGAACCATCTTGCTTCATGACAACTTTCACATTTTCAACAGCTCGATAACTATTTACAAAGAGAAGCAGCACAAAATGTCTGTAAAGAATTCTTAGATTTTAATTTGCATGAGTTTATTTCTACTAGCATGAATAAGCTTGTCATTTGGTGGCAAAAATGATTAGAAACAAATGGCTTTTACTTTGATTAATAAAGTTTGTTTGACCGTATTTAATAGTATTGAAATGTACAATTATTTTCAGAATAACCTAATATGTAATTATGATTTTACAATAAATTACATAAAGTAAGTGTGTGTAAGATTTGCTTGAATGATACAAGTATTAAAGATAGAAGATTTACAATGATTTATGTGATATAATCTTACAATAGTTATCCGCAGGCCTCCAGTCAAAAAAAGAAAAATATTGATAATTGAGCATAATTTTAGAATTGATTAAAAGCATTAAATTTATAATGAAAATGGGCAAATGAGTGGAACATCTTAAAATATTTACAATTCACAGAATAAATGACAAAATTCAATTAAATATGTACGTAATAAGAGTAATAGTGAAAAGGGTAATATTGTTTAATAATTGTAATATAGTATTGCTGCAACTAGGATTTTGATATATTTTTACATTCACATTCTTTCGAGGTATACAAAATACAATAAAAAAAACAGAGAATTGATGTAATTGAATAAACAAACCAAAAATTTAAGAAGTAAAGCTTAATAAACGGATTCATATTTAGAATATATGTACTAGGATTTAAATAACACAATTATAAATACATACAACTTTACAATAATTATTTTCCTAATAAAGAAAATGGATTTTTACTACAGTATATAATAAGCTGCCAAAGTTGGAGCACAGGTTTGGAATAATTAATTTGATTTCTTTAAAATGCATTTAATCCTTAACGCTCAAGGGTGCCACGGCAATGGCATTTAAAATTCTCTCGGGGACATGGCTACAGCAACATACAAAGGAGACAAAGCCATGAACCGGTACGCGTCGAATCACGTCAGTTCTCTGCTGGATCTTGTTGAAGTTATACTGTTGCTTATGCATATTTTGTAAACGCTTGAATACTTAGTCATCTCTTATAAATACTGCACACACATTTGTCTTTGTATAAATGAGCATTATACGGATTATAAAACGATTCAAAATATACCTGATTCTATTTCGTGATAGACCATATGACAATTTTTTTTAAATCGAGCAATGTATAGTAGAATATTTTAAGGCAAAGCGAAGAATATTAAAACCAAATAAATAATTCTTTCTTCTCGAAAACTTCGACGAAGCATCGTATCCTACAACTCACAGTTCAGGGGAAAATTGTTGGAAATTGAGACCCTGGAAGAAGAACATCATGACTGAAGATTCTTAGGCAATGGTTTGGCAACTTTCTGGGCAGTAAAATAGTTAATGACAACCAACAATATTGCACACAATTATTCGTTCTAAAAATGAAATATAATTAATTACTATTTTGCTTGGGACTTTGCAAAATTTAAAAAATGTGACAAGACGAGACAAAAGATTTTTGGATAGACTGTGTATGATAGATTAGCAGTGAATTTCAAAGACAAGTATCATAGTTATTAGACAATTACTAATTATTATTGGAAAAATAAATATTTCATAAAATTATTTACCCTATATAAATGAATTTCTAAGAAACAAAATAAAAATAAAATATACAAAATAATACAATGTAATTCACTACAAGTAGACATTTTAATTGAAGATCAGATCCAACTCTATCCTCAAATAATTAAAATTAAATAAATGGAATAGCAAATTAGCATTCTTTATAATATGAACTACTCAGTGTACAAATATCGCCGATCTGAGAATACACTACAAATCAAGTTGCTCATTTGAATTATTGACCAATACTAATAACTGAATATGAAACATTTGAAGATAATTTAACATGATTTAATTTTTTTTAATCATATTGTAATTTGAAAGCAGCGGTTGATTTATGACAGACATCATTTATGATAGTCCATATTCCACTGAACAATACATAAATACCTTTGGGCCGTGGAAAGACACTGGACTAGATAAAAAAAATGATAAACTAGATTTCTTTAATATCAAATGGTTTCGATGGATCCCCTTTTTCTCTGCTTATTCTTAGCGATATCAACAGTTTCCTGTGAAATAAAGGACGTCTCTTCAGATATCTGCGGGGTGAGCATCGGCTTAACGTCGCAAGAGACATCAGTGCCAGAAGACGTGCAGGCCTTTAACAAGTCTGGTTCTTGTTGCTTAATTTTAGGGGAATGAGGCCTTTCTTGAACCTGAAAAAAGGCACCCAATGTCATTACTGAATATGTTATTTTGTGTTCCGTATCGAGGCCTGAAATCCATTTATGCTGTTTTTGCTTTTTTACACCCGCTCCTACCCACAGAATCCCTTCTTGCAACATATTTTCTCCCTGGCATCCCCACAGCGTGTTGCTAGTAACGGTAATTTTTTCATATAATGCTGTTATTTTGCTTATTAGACACGCTCAGTCTTAACTTATACATTTCTTTAGCTATTATCCTAGATTCCTTCGTGTTTTTCTTTTAAAATGAAGTTATCAATTACTGCAGTTTGACAGATTTATATAATTTAAATTGTTTTCTTTCATAAAAATGTGACGATAACCACAAATCATTCATTCAACAAACCATTTAGTTGCGGATTGGCTACATATGAACCCATTGAGGAGGAACAGTTTATATGATGTGTCAAGAGGGGCGGCCATCTTACTCATCATGGCATCGGGTAGGAGAGTGCATGGTCTGACACTCAGGGAGAGTGAACACCAACCCTTTGCCCTGGCTCTGACCGCATGGACATATTTTTCGTAGCAATGACGGGAAATAAAGTCAATTTCGCGGACGATGGGAGGAAGTTGCATCAAGTCGCTCCTAAGAGATACCGGAGTAGAGCAATGCTAGGAAGTGTGCGTTCTGCCGTAACCTCGCTGAACTGGTGAGAAAATTAGCCCACAGAAGAAATTCTGTTAAGGGGGAACTGACAGAGCGAAACCTCCTTCCGTAGATAGCGAATGCTCCTAGAGAACAATTTCCTCAGAGCTAATTAGCATCTCTCTACACGCCAATATAAGGTCATCACATATAACGCCAAACCGTCAAGCCACCAGGTGATAACAAACATATCTCTCATAAATGGATTCCAGGCATCGATACAGAACACAAAATAAAATAATTTTACCTTTCAATAAAATTCCTATTTTGCCTAATTATTATTAACCCTACCTGGTGCATTATGAGTCATATGAGAAAATTACCATTAAGGCTTGACTAGCATCACGCCGTGGGAATGCCAGCAGGGAGAAAATATGTCGCAAGTCGGGAATAGGGTAGGAGCGGGCGTGAAAAAGCAGAAACAGCAGGCTGTCTCTCTTCCACAAATGGATTCCAGGTATCGATGGAAACAAAATGAGAATATTATTGGAAGGTAAAATTATTTTATTATTACTTCTCCATAATTGTTGTATATTTTGTAGATTTTCACGGTCATTAAACATTTGCTTGTGGTCCACTATTTGTGAATATAACATAACCATGATAATTTGATAGTCAGGCATGACATAAGATGCTCATTCTTCTCCAGTTGGTGCTCTCAATACTGAGGATCATGACCTCCGGAAGATCCACTGTACTTTCTGCGAACGATTTGTCCGAAAAATGGAGGATTCATTTCAGACAGAATATATTAATATCTTCATTAGCCGTATTCGGCATGGACAACTAGATGTCGGTCTGGATTATTATTTAATGATATTTATTTAGATAAATGATATTTATTTAATAACCTTTAAGATATGATGCTGATGGTTATGACACACCGGATACAACCAGTAAATTAAACATTTTCTAATGTATATTTATATTGAAATTTATTAAAATTATGAAACCACTATTAATATTCAAACACCTCCCTAATTGTTCCTCTCAGTAGAAAAGAATGTATACATATTCGAATAATGAATAATAATATTTACCAAAGGTACCGAATGGGTGATGACCGTTCTGGATTTCTCGGGTGTAGTAGACATAGGTTCCAGGGGGATTTCTTCAGACCTGGGACGCGGCATTCTGGGTGATCCATCACGAGATCGATTTCCTCTGCTGGATTTCAATAAATTTTTATCACACACTGCAGAATTATCGTTTGAAAGTAAACCTGTCATTGAATAGATACGCATTGAAGGAGATGTATTAACAAAGTGGTCGGTGTATTTCTGACTAGAAAAAAGTGCACACTAAATTCAAGGACATGAAAAAATTAACAAACTAGACAATCAATCAATACCTATCCTTGCTACGGTTTCTATCCCTGTATGTCCCGGGCTGGTGTTCCCGAAGTACACCCGAAGCTGGACTCTGTCTCCGGTAGCTGGGAGATCCCGAGAGACCGCTAGATCGATGGTGCTCTTTTCCATCACCAATTAATATTCTTAAAGAAAAATAATTGAATGATTAAAAAACCTATAAATTACATAATCAGAATAAATTGATAATGCTATAAGAAAATACAGTAAAACTCCCTTAATTCGTTAACTAACGGGACCGAAATTTAAAAAAAAAAACAAATTACGTATAATAAGAACAATTTTTTGAAGGCAATATTAGAAAGAAATAAAAAAAAAACACGTTATCAGTTTACGCATCCGCATTTGCAAGGGCCGCCACTGTCAATACATCTATTATTTCAGTTTTTTATGTGTCAAATTTAAAAAAATTTATATTAAAAACAGGCTTCTTCAAACGATTCACCAGTGCTTGACGCAACAAAATTACGGACATTTTAATTTTATTAGTGGTAAACTGGCCTTTTCCATCAAAATTGGGCAAGAAATTGGAATATTAAAAAGCCCGTGAAAAATAATGAAAAACTTTTGAATCTTCATACTTTGTTGAAGTTTATTATTTTTCCACAATTTCATTTGATATTTGCAGTTTGAACTCAGAAAGGTGTTCCGGGATTGAAATTTTCCTGCTAATTTTATCTTTAGCATTAATTTTTGTTGGTTTTTAAAATAAGTTCCATATTTTCAAATGATCAAGGATTTACACGAATTACAAGATATTCGTGCCATTTTAGAAAACAAAACACGAAAAAAATTTTTTTTTAATAGGTTGTGTATTAAATACAAAAGTTTCAGTTTCTTTATTACATTAAAAAAATCGCAACATTTCATAAACATAAAACCGGATATAAAATCAAGGGTGAGCATTCATTTTTCGCGGTCTTTCTTATAATGCTTGTATTGTTTTAATTATGTCAAATAATATTAAGTTTATTAGTACAAAGGTCCAATCTAAGTAATACTTAAAAAAAAAAGTCTAATCTAGTGTATTACTTCTGATATAAATGAATAATAAAAACCCACATTTTCGTAAAATACACGAAAATATTAATTATTTTTGAAAGCGCGCCCTTAATATATAAATTACGAAACACAAATTGTTCAAATTATTTTAATTACAAGGGTGAGTAGAAATACATAATTCGCAACACACCGACAATCATTGTCGAAATAACAAAAAATCTTTTAAAACGCAGGGCATAATTTGATATACATGTGGTATCACTCAGTTCAGCTGCAGTTTTGCAAGCTCTAAGCGCGCCGATATATTGCGATAAGGAACAGTGCCGTGATTGGCTAGGGGATGGAGCTAGCTACAGATGCGTACGAAGAGATGATGAATGCGTAGTCATGTGAGTTTGGATTTAAAAACACGTGAATATGTGAATTACGTGAACTAATTATTTATTTTGAGTATAAAAAATGCAAACAAACTACGAATAATAAAGTTTTATGAATTATCAGTAGAAATTAGTATGAAATGTTATTTTCGTAGCTAAAATTTTTGAAAAAAGTGTGAATTACGTGAAAATACGAAATATGGATACACAAATTAATGGAGTTTTACTGTAATATGTTTGACTACTTTTAAATAAAATAAAGATTATTAAAATATATACCTGTTTGAACTCTCGTTTGATCCCTTGCGAACTGAGTTACTGAAATAAGATCCGATTGCCTCGTGTTCATATCCTGGAACCGGAGGAGTTACATTGCCTGAGGTACATCCGCTAGAATCCCCTTGTCTGATAAAAAAAAAAAACCATTAATCGAGACCAAGAATACCCACATGAACTGAACACCTGGAGAAGTGTAACAATTTATACCTTTCAATTTTTTTCCCCCTGGGTGTTACAGCACCTGGAGTGGTGTCTTTTTTGAGTGCTGCAGCAAAACCTGGCACACGCGCCGATGAAGTAAAAAGTGGACGGTGCTCGGATCGCTGACCGGCGCGGGAAGCGGCCGTGGTGCCGAGTCCCGCACCGAGGGGAGGGTGGGAGAGCTCCAGCAGGCGAGCAATCTGCTGCATTTTCTTTTGGCGAGCTCTTTGACGACCCTAGAAAAAATGTTGCAATTATTTTCACACGATGTTACAAACTATTTCGTCTGTTTAATAATTATTAATGACTTTTAAAAATTTTCTCACAAAATCTGGCAATACTATCATTATCTTTTTTTACTCATAATGCAAAAATATTATCTGTCATTTTTTTCAATTTGTATATTTTTTAAACAGGATATCACAATAAAAACTCTGGTAACTATAGACAGGCTAATGAGTTCATTTAGAGTAGTATCATTTTGTTAATTATTTATATATACTACCACCGGTTCTATTATTATAGATAAAAATCACAACAATATCACAAACATTTGCCATGGCACGGCTGAAATTAGTGTGTGATACAATTGGGAATAAAGTCTAGCGGTCAGGGATTTGAGAACACAACAGTGTCTACAGTGAAAAGTAGTTAAATGCTAATATATATATATGTACTCATTTCTATTTAAAAATAAATAATAATTAATAAAAATACAAAATAATGTATGAAAAAGTTAAGTTCACAATTTCTTTAAATCCCTTTAATTAATTAGTAAATTAACAAATAACACCAACACACTCTCCAATCATTGTTTATAAAATTGGCACATTATAATATAAACAGATTACACTTTATCATATGATTTCATGACAAAAATTTACATTCTTAATAACCAGATAAAGCTCAGGGAGTACTGTGAAATAAATATTAACATTATTTGTGAGCGCGTTATTCATTCTTACGACAGTGAAATAAACATAAAAAATTTATTGGTACATAAAACTTTTTATTACACACACGACACGGTATTATTTTTATCACGACTATAGTTACATTCCCTTTCATCAAGCAACATCACGTAAATAACAACAACATTAAATACAATAAATTCAAGCGGACCGGCAGGGTGTAAAAGGGGAGGGGGTTGTAGAAATAACTTGTGGAGACGGTGAGAAAAAATACACCAAACTGAGAAAAACGAACATCACCGTTTTTTTTAAAATTACAACTTTGCAGAATTTTCAAATCATATGATTGAAACTAATCACTCTTTTGATGGCCATAAGCTCGAACTTTCCCACTCTGTAGCATACAGAGGAGTAATAATAAGCAACTTAGAAAGCATTAAAAATATAAATTATTTGATAAAAACACTGAATACTTTTTCTAATACTTCACCCGATATTTAATATTCCCAATACATAATTACCACAACCCTCTCATCTTTCACACTCTGCTCGAGTAGGTCATGAATAAAATGTATTTAATTTAATAATTAAATTTCCAATGGAACTAAATGTTAAAGTTGGTTCATTACAGAAATATGTGCTTCTGCCAACTAATATAAATTGGATAGTAACTAACCTTGCTTAGTCTCTGCTTGGCCGCCATGCACCTGATGTGGTCGTCGAATACAAACTTGGCCTGCAGCAGGGGCGGTGCGGTGCGTGTCGTCCTGTTGGAGGTCCCCTCCCCACCAGGAGGGCGGTGGATACGTAAGTGTAGACATCTAGAATCGTCCTTGTCGCCGCTTACCTGAACAATTAAACAATATAAACAAAAAAGTAAACAAGATAATATAACTTTTTTAAAATAAATAAATTCATGATATAGGAAAAAAAAAGGATCTTGAATAATAATATAATCGTTCTATTAGATGCTCCTAAAAGGTTTTTATTGAAATGTGAATATTATTAAGTGTCCTAAAAAAGGGTATCTTTAATAATTAATGTAACTAACTTACCATCACGCCGTTTCTCCGCGGGTGTAGACAGAAAGGATAGAGCGCCACACTAACATACAATTCTCACCTCATCCACATTCATTCTCATACAAGCTCGCCGATTATTGAGGCTTCTATTAGAACCATCCTCCAGTATCTGGTTTACCTGGTTGTACCAAGTCTTCCGCAGACGTCCTCTACTTTTGGTGCCATCAACGCTTGCGCCATTTATTTTGGATGATTCCAACGCATTCTCTCCTCATTTATCCATGGATGATGCCATTCATCATGGATAAATGAGAGAATGGTGAGATTAGTGAGACTGATGAGAATGGTTAGATTAGTGAGATTGATGACAATGGTGAGATTAGTGAGATTGATGAGAATGGTGATGATTAGTTCCTATCATTATTAACGATTCTTGTCAGCGTTCTTTTAGGTTTTCGATTCTCCTTTTAGAAAATTTTCCAGCCTGAACTGGATAAGTTGATGAAGGTGAGGTTTCACAATATTATGGAATTGTTTTCTTTTAAGTGTTGCGATAGACGAAACAAATAGTAATCTAATCACAAACTTACAAAGTATTTTTGTTAACAGCTCTGTCATTTTAGAATTTATGTACCTCCAAGTCTTGAAGATTTCCAACCAGCTTGGCCACTCCCCATCCCAATCTCTTCTGCTCAGGCTCCACCAGTATTATCTGTATGGGGTCAATCACCATGAACCTTCTGGACTTCTGGCCATCTTTCAGCACGATGGTGCAAGCGATGAGGTCTGAATTATCTGAAATACAACAAATATTTTAAATTAAATATAAAATTCAACATATTACTCAATTGTAATTAATTAAGATAGATTAATTAAACAATAAATAAGGTTGATTTGGGTATCAAGTGGTTGAATGTTCAAGATTTGTCGAGAGCGCGAGATCACTGAATTAGTCATGTTTTTATAGCAAACGCAATACAATACAAACACAGTTGCATTAGATAGTAAAGAAGTATGTAATTATACAGAATGGCCCCAAAAAAAGTGACAACATTTTGTAAAATGTTATATAATTACATCAAAATGAATGAGGAACGCGATATAAATGCAATAAGTATGGAAGAAATAAAGTGTGCAATAAAACATGTGAAGAATGGTAAGGCTGTGGGGTATGATAACGTTGCTGCAGAGTATATCAAGGCTGGTGGCCCATTAGTTATCTTGTGGCTTCATACGCTCTTCAATCAATGTTTGGAAGAGAGCCACACCCCGTTAGATTGGAGGGCTGTTATCATGCCTCTTTACAAAGGCAAAGGGTCGAAAATGGAATGTGGTAACTATAGGGCTATTAGTCTACTGAGCTCTGTAGGTAAACTATATGGAAGAATTTTAATAGAAAGAGCAAGAATGGTGATGAAAGAAAAAGTATGGGACGTGCAGGGGGCATTTGTGAGTGGAAGAGGATGCATGGATCAGATCTTTTCTCTATGAGTGATGAAGGAAAAGTTTTTGGCGAAAAACCTAAAACTATTTTGTGCCTTCGTAGATCTACAGAAAGCATATGATAGAGTTATAAGAGAAAAGTTATGGAAATTACTCTCTGATTATGGGGTGAATAGTAAACTTATATGCGCAATCGCATCCCTATACAAAGGAAGTTCTGCGTGTGTAAGAATTAATGGAGCACTCACACCATGGTTTGACATTACAAAGGGTGTCAAGCAGGGTTGTGTAATGTCTCCATGGCTGTTCAACTTGTATATGGATAAATGTGTGAAAGAACTAGTATGTATGAATGTAAGAGCAAAAACGGGCCATTTGATTGTATGCTGTTTATTGTACGCCGATGATGCAGTACTAATGGCGAAAAATGAACAAGAACTACAGAATCTGGTGAGTAGAATGTACGATGTATGCAAGGAAAGCGACCTCATGATGAATGTTAACAAGTCGAAAGTGATGGTATTCGAGAAGGAGGAAAGCAAGACACCATGCAAAATACTTGTAGGTAATGAATGTTTGGAATAAGTAGATGAGTTTGTATATTTGGGAAGTATGTTTGATAGAAACGGAAAGGCTGAGAATGATATCGAAAGGAGGGTGACTGCAGGAAATAAAGTGAACGGCGCTTTGAATGGAATTATATCTAACGGGAATTTGTCAACCGAGGCAAGACTAGCGGTGCACAATGGAATCCTGGTACCGACACTGATGTATAGAAGTGAGGCCTGGAGCTGGCAGAAAAGAAACTAAAGTAGACTGAATGCAGTGGAAATGAGATCACTTAAGACGTATTTGTCACAAATCTATTTATGACAGAGTAAAGAATGAAGAAATAAGGAAAGAATGTAAAGCTGGTATTAGTATAGTAAGTAAGATTAAAAAAGGATCACTTAGGTGGTTCGGTCATATGGAACGGAAGAATGAGGAGAGAATGGTAAGAAGGATATATGATGCAAGTGTTGATGGAACCAGAAATAGGGGACGTCCACGGAAGACTTGGCACGACCAGGTAAACCAGATAATGGAGGATGGTTCTGTTAGAAGCCTCAACAATCGGCGAGCTTGTATGAGAAAATGTATGAATGTGGATGAGGCGAGAATTGTGTGTCAAGACTCTATCCTCTCTGCCTACCCCCACGGGGAAACGGCGTGATGGTAAGTAAGTAAGTAAGTAAAATTAGTTTAACTATATCAATGATAGCTTAAATAGTTTACTAATTTACTTACTTACCTATATTACATTTTATTTCGACAATTTCCGGCCGCCATCTTTGATTATTAATTTTCCCATTGTTTATATTTGGTTTCTTCAAATTGTTGCCCAGAATGACAAAAATCACTGTAGAAGACCAAAATTTGTATTCTGATCAAAAAATTTCAAAATTGAAAAATGTTGGGGTGGTGGGAAAATGATCAGAGTTTCAAAACAAAGCCTGGAGTATAGCTAGACATTACAGCAGGACGGAGATCCATCTCACACAGCCAGAGATACAGTAAACTTTCATAGCCGTGAGAATGTTATTTCATCGAGCCAGGCATGTGGCCACCGAACAGCCCAGATATAAACCCACTAGATTATGCAATACGGGGTGTTTTGATGATATCTGATTAGTTAAATATTATGCAAAAAAATGACATTAAGAATTATAATTAATTACATTATGTTTTGAAATAACTCGTGTTACAACATGTTCTCACTTTTTTTGGGCCACCCTGTATATGTATACAGCGGTATCTCGACATACGAGTGCCCCAACATGCGAGTTTTTCGAGATACGAGCCGGAGAGCGAGTGATTTTTTGCTTTGAGTTACGAGCAAAATTTGAGATACGAGTTCGGTTTAGCAGGTCGGCCGGTAGCGCGCGTGCGCGGCCACACCCACCACGGTCAGTGAATCAGTTAGCAGCGTGCTCCCGCTATGATAAGTTGTGTTCGCGTTTTGTGTTGCGTTTACATTTACATTTACAGTCGTAGTTCATTTATTTTTATAACCATGGATCGGAAGAAAGTTTGTGAAAAGTCAAGTGCTAAGAAAAAGATGATGAGTATTGAATTAAAACGTGAAATTATAGAAAAACATGAGCAAGGTGTTCGAGTTGTTGACTTGTCGAGGCAATATGGGCATAGTACGTCCATGATATGTACTGTGCTTAAACAGGAGTCGATAAAGAGTGTAATGCCGACTAAAAATTATCGATCAGGCCTGGCTGGGTGTTACAACGAGGACCTTAACCTCTGCATGGAAAAAGCTGTGGCCTGAAGCTGTAGCTGAAAGGATCTACGAAGAATTGAAATCCGGTATATCAGTAGAGGAGGAGATTGTGTCTCTGGGGAAATCCATGGGTCTAGAGGTGGAAGAGAGAGACGTGAACGAGCTTGTCGAGGAGCACACCCAGGAACTGACAACTGAGGAGATACAAGAATTACAGTCACAGTAGCATACGGAGGTTATGCAAGAAATTGGTTTCGAGGAGTCAGAGGAGGAGGAGGTTATTTCTACAAGTGAGATAAAGGAGATCTTAGGAATGTGGGAGAGAGTTTCACAGTTCGTGGAAAAGAAACACCCAGAAAAAATTGCAACAGGTCGTGCATCTGATCTTTTTAATGACACTTGCCTAACTCATTTCCGGAACATTTTGAGAGGGAGGAAGCGAGAAAAATGTAGCGAAAAAGGCAAAGACCAGTGAGGATATCTAATTTATTTCTTTACATTCTCTTTTTTGTTTTTGTACAATAAATATTTGTCATTTATAAATACGTTTTTATTATTCAAAACCACGTGACAAAAATAACAGGGGTGACATTTTGGGGGTTGGAACGGATTAATGGTAGTTCAATTGTTTTGTATGGGGAAATTTGCTTTGAGATAAGAGTAATTCAAGATACGAGCAAGGTTGCGGAACGAATTAAACTCGTATGTCGAGGTACCACTGTATTTGGGTCGTATCCAATATGGTGGTTAAAATCTACAGAATTAATTAATTTTATAGGGCAAGTGGATTGTTCAATCTATGTACAGAAATAAACAGTAAATAATATTACTAATATCACAATGTACATTAATTCGGTGGACTGTTAATCACTTGATTCAACAATCTATTGTTATCACAAATTAAAATTATTAGTCATACAAATTAGAAACTCAAACAATAGTTAACAGGCAAGTCTGGAGACACACAAAAAGGAATTTTGGAACAAAATAGCCGAAGAGATTTATTTTTGATGTGTAAACATCTAACATTGGTTAACGTCATATTAGGAACAGGCTCAGAAATGGTGACTATATTTTATTCAGTACTTATAAATATCAAACATATATTCTAACACTTTTTTGATATTCTTTATATGATCGAAAAGCAAAAGTGCTCATGTTCAAAAATTAAAATATGCTTTTTTATATCCTCATAGGTAAGCAAATAAATTGTTTGTGAATTCAGTGTTTACTTACATAAAGTACAACGCTACGCAACCGTTTTCTAATAAATAAAATTTTAAAATGCCAAAAATGAATGTAATCAATTTTCATTAATTCTTTTTTTTCTTAGTATTCATGCATAACTGTTGTGAGAGCAATGGTATAATTAAAAAAATATATATTTTCGTAGAAAGCAATCACTTTATGGTTTGATATATAAGATTAAATAAAATACTATCATTTTGTATGAAGCCACGAAATTTATTATACGTCAACCGGTTTTGCTTATCTCAAGCTTCATCAGGACGTATTGCATTAGTGTTCTAACTTATAGCTGTAAAATCTAGACTGAAATGTAAATAAATTTCAACTAAACCAGTTCAGGATAAACATAAACAAAATTTAAAATTTTTTGCAAGTCAAATCATAACTTACTCAAGTCTAAAACGTTTCCGATTTGCACGTACGAGAGGGGATTGGTTAGGGGAAGTTGGGTGTCGGTTTCGTTATTGAGAGCGAGCGACAGACTCCTGATGAGAAAGTAACCCCTTATGGCCCAGCGAGCTCTTTCACCCTGGAAATAAAATCATGTATAATTTCTACCAATAAATGATTTAAAACACATAGAAAATACAGTTATCATGCTTGCCTAGAGATCCCAAAGCTGAATTCACATCCGGTAAGTCTGCATCTCTGTGGTGTATGTGTTTACAAAGCAATCCACTTGAAATAAACTATATATGGTTTTGCTTTTATATATTTCATACTGATCGTGTTGTTCATATGTAATTCCTGTATTATATGAATTTTGTTTCCTATATTCCTCATTTAGAATTAAATAAGAATTGAAGGGCTGAAAATGATATCTAATCGAAGCTTATGTTTATTTATTTAAAAATATATGCAATATTTTTTCTTATTAATTTTCTCTCTTCAAAATTAGCACATCTTATTGTTCGGAAAATACAGTGCGTCATTTTATCACATACAATGAGATTAACAAACTAAAAAGACAGTGTTTAATGGAAGTTCTTTATATTGTGAAACAATTAATCAATTTTTAGTGCCAAAATCTTATATTTAACTAGTTATCATTCTAAGCCCATCAATTTTTGTATTTACGCATGCTTTTTTTAAAGTCGTTACATAGTCCAATTCGATAAAGATAAATGGGTTAAATCATGCATTAACTTGAGATAATAATTTTAGTATCCATAGGTCGACATGGGTACGTCCAGGGGTGGACTGGGAGGGCTCGCATGAGCCACTTGTTAAATTTGACTTCAATCAGTGAGCTACTTGTTAAATTAAGCAATATTAAATAGTTTCAGATTACACCAGAACATAAGACTTCTTAGCATTTTTGAAATTCCTCATTAAATACTTCATTTATTTCAGATGCATATAATAAATGAGTCACAACCAACTTAGGCCCGGTTGTGTGATCAGTGGTAAATTTTTACTTTAGTAAAAAAAGTAACTAGTAAAAAGTTTGCAAAAACGAGTTGTTCAATCGTTGGTAAAAAAAATTTACTCATCGAAGTACATTAAATAGTAACCTAATTTTACTCTCCGATATCTGATGGCAAACCCGTTAATCGTTAGTAAAAAATGACCGGACTCTTCACAGCTGTTTCAAAAGTCAACTGTCAGATTGATACTTTGCCAGTACATGACAATGAATCATTCATTATCCCTTTATTTTAGTGATGAGAGTTCGTTCGATGATGAGCTTGTTGTTGAATTTACATTACACATAGACTGAAAATTTTACACCAGCTAAGTGACAGATTTCGAACGCAGGGGTGAATAAAGCCATTAGATAAAGCACAAAATTATTTGTATTGCTAATGCTGAATATTTAAAATAAATAAAATTCTTAGATATTATTCACCTTGTCATACAAACAAATCGCAAACGTTTTTTACCACGGGCGATGGTAAAATGTTACTATGGTCAAAATTTATAAGTGATTACACAACCGACCCTTATTAAGTAGAGGATAATATAACAATGCTTACAAGGGCCAATGATTGATAAATATATTACTTCCAGATATTAGGAAAGTGTGAAAAAATCATCCTCTTCCAAGCTGATAGCTTCGAGAAGATGCGAACCCCATGTCAATATATTGGCAGTCCACCTCGGAGCAAATCCCAAAATACAATAGTAAAAATTCATAAATGGGAGGTATCAACGAATAGTAAAATATCAATATGTATTAGATTACTGGAAATATTTACTGCTATTGTGATATGTAAACATGTCAGCGTCATTATGGGATATCGTGTTTAGCTAAAAATTATGATTAATCTTTTATAGCATACCGATGATAATTCGAGACCCGTGAGATGGTTAACTATTGCCAAGCGTCTCATCTTTGGAAGTTGATTTTGGATAATTTCACTGCACACCTATTTTATTGTAATACGTAAAAAAAAAAATGTATAAAAAATAAATATGTACATAAAAATAATACTCCACATCAATCCCTTGAACTAATTTTATTCAATAACCAATTTCACACTAGCAATATTAAAAAAAGTATAGATGCGTCAAAATAAATATTACCAATAAAATTAATAAAAAAGAAAATTGCTAATTTTAACTATGTAAAAAAATATATAAAACACAAGTTGATTATATTTAGCGTCCTCTGTTATACCTTTCAGAAGTTATATAAGAACATTATTTTATACACGTAAGTAAAGTAATAGAATACAGTAAAATCGCATTAATTTGAAATTTTTTAAATATTTTTAGACACAAATTGTTAATTTTATATTTGATTAACCTCGTTAATTCGTAAAAAAAATAATTTCAAGGCCATCGTGCTATAAATCAATATATTTTTAAATCACATGAATTCAACAATCTGAATAATGAAGTTATAATGCGACCTACTTTTTGCAAAACTATTAAATTTTGAGACATTTTTTTAGAAAATATGAAAATGTATACATTTTTCACGAAAATAAAAAACCTTTATTTTTTGGTCCCTTGAATTTGGAATTAATAGGATTTTACTGAAAGGAATTAGTTCCTACAATATGTATAAACAAAGGTTATTTGAAGAAAAGATCAGCGTATTAACAATAATTTAAACTCAATATATAAATAATATTTTACTGATATTATTATGATATTTAACGTGTGATTGAACATTGGAAAAAATAACAGGTTTTACTTGAAAAGATGATGTGTGTATAATTTTTTCCATTATTTAGACTTAGTAATGCGTGGCTTACCTCTCCGCAAGGTAGCCGCTTTGTGAAGGCGATCCCGGTCATGGGAGTTCCTGTGGGAGGAAGGAGGATGGCGGCATCCATGCAAAGCCATTCCACGTTCAACGGACGTTTCTGCATCTCGCAGTACCTGGAATGATTTTATTTTTCATTTTATTAGTAACTATATAATACTATGTAAAAATCTGTTTGGAATGATGCATGTTTAAATTATAAACAAAAAGAAAATCATATTTTCATCAAGAAATTCAATTTATTTCAGCTATCTCTATCAGATACTGCAGTAGAATGATTATAAATATGTAAACTACAAAAAATATATACCAGAGAAGCTACTGTATATGTACATAGATAATTAAATGATGCAATATTTGAATATGTCCAAGAACACACAATTACTGGATTTTCACCTACAAAATACTATGACACAAGATAGTGTAATGGTACTCGAAATGTTTCCACATATTAACATATACATATACAACTTCCAAAAATTTGATAGATATGGAGATTGATTAATGGGTGAGAATGGTGAAGGCTATATTTATATAAAGTGACTACTTAAGCCAGTCGAAGACAAGTTGTACACCCTGTAATTACCCATACTTCCATATTTTTCCATTAATATAATAAAAAATAGCTTCGTCTCTATGAGATATCTATTATTTTTTTAATTACATGATATATGTAAGAAATATCAACAAATACTTACTCGTCTTCAAACATGTCCAAAAACAACTCTTCACTCTTATAATAGTTTCTGACCAGCGAGGCAGACTGCTGTCTCGCAGCTTCTGCAGCCCTGGCTCTTCGTTCTGCCGCGGTGAACCCCTTTGTCAGCCCGGCGCCCCCTTGTACCCCGGAGCCGGAGGTGGCCTGGGGACTGGGAGACCGCAGGCCGCCCGCAGCTTGGGAAAGCAGCTTGAGACTCAGTTCAAGACTCACAAGTCTCACACGACAAGCTGCAAGATCAGCAAGAAAAAATATTTCAAATATAATGTTGAAATCTAGTGGTAGTTATGCGGAGACATCGAAAATTGTTTTATATTGTATTTTTAACAAATGGTTCTGCCATAGTAATTGGTTTGTATTCCTAAGGAAAAATTAACCTACTAAGGTATATTATATTCTCATGATGTAATTTAAAGTTTATAATAAGTTCCATAAATTAATTTTGTTTAATGTTAAATTTAACCATTCCATAGTCCAATACAACAATCATTTAAATGAATTAATTCATGCTTACGAGGTTGATAACTGAGTTGTACAATGTTGATGAGTTTATCCACCAAAGTTTCACTGTACAGTGGGGCAGCATACAGCGGCCTGGCGGCAGTCAACCCTGGTTCCGCTCCCGATGTCCCGGGTTCATTCTCCGGTTTGACGGCGGGCATTAATATCACATCGAGAACATCCTGATTTATGCCTGGAAAAAAGTGCCCCTGTATTAACATGTATGTAAAATTACAAGACATACCTAACATGCAAAAAAAAGGTATAATTTTTATGATGCATGCATTATTGAAATGTCAGTGGCAATGTCAGAACTCATGCGCTAGTTAACTCCGTAGTCCCCAGAATGCATTCTTTGAGGAATGAATATGCAGAGGTAGTCGACATTTTTACTGTTAATTTAACCCTTTATAGGACTACATTATTACAATTTTTTGTGTTTCAACTCAATAGTGACGGATAAATTGCTTTACTTCTGATTTTATATTTATTTTTAATTTTGATTATGTAAAAACGTTCTGACACTATGTAACTTTTTTTCTTTGTGTATTGCATTTCTGATGAAATTTTTTATTATTTTACAAATTATATTAATGCCTGAATAGAGCGTGTATAATAATAATAATAATCACCCTTAATATCATTCCCTCACACTCTACTCATACTTTCACCTTTTGAACACCATCATTTAGAATTTGCATTATTACAAGTTCACTCTTCATGCATACATCGGACATCCTCGACACCAGGCAGACTCAAAAACATTTCACAGCCAACTCGTTCTAATATATTAATGTTTTATGTATAGCTCCAAGGGCATTTTGAATCCATTTATTTTCATCTCAAACAATACTAATAATAATAATAATAATAAAAAAGACCTACAGGTATGTATAACTTAAATAATAAAAAAAAAGTTTAATATTAATTATGACACCTCTATATATATCTCTGTAAAGAAGCAATATTAGCTGTGAACTCTATCTAAAAAATTTTTTTTTAGAAAGTGCGACGTATAAACTGATAAAAAAAAACCAGTTTGTATTTCGTACTTGTCTATGTAAGCATGCAAAGCACCACAAAAAGAAAACAATTTAAATAAAGATGTGAAAATGTACAAAATTACAAATGTCATTTGTAACTGATTTATTATTGAATATATTATTTAAAGAATGATCCTTTCTATCAAATTTTCAATGAAATTGTAAAATCAATCATAGAGACAAATGCCATTTATTTTTCCATCTTCAATATTGAACAGACATTGTGCTACTCCTTACCAGCTTTAATATTCACGGCAGCATAAAAAAACAGAAACACAAAAAAAAACATGATTATTTTATCGCATTTAGTGATCACTCGGACAAATTGATTGATTAATTAATTATTGTAACTATGTCCATACTGTGGTTTTATTGAGATGTTTCTAGCATTGATTATTTTAGCCGATTAAATTTATAGGAATTATATAAGAAACATCAAAGCATTAATTTTAATTTAAAAATAAATACTAACCTTTATTATTGATCAAAGCGTACAGCAGACAGAGTGCAAAGAGTGCTATGTAGTCGTTCTCAGAGCAGTCGAGAGATTTGAGAATAGTCTCGAGGAAAGGTTTTGTTTCAACGGCTGGCGGTTTCCTTTCAGCCACCGAGTTGAATGTCCTGTGCTCCACGACCGGCGTGTTTGTACTGGACTGTGCAATTTTTTCTTTCTCTTCGTCAGTTATATTTAAATTAGTGTCCGGCACACTTCCGGATGTATTTGATCCCACACCGGAGTCAGGTAAAGGTGAATCGGGCACATTTTGCAATCGTTCGCTAATCGTTGCGTGATATTGCTCCAAAAGACTTCGATTTAATACGGTGTCGTTGTCTGAAGCAATCAAATCTTCCGATGAGTTATTTCTGGTGCTCGAAGCCTCGCTGGCTCGGGAAGTGGAGGGCACCGAATTAGAAATTAAATCTGGATCCATATCTGAACTGGACTGGTCATTAAAATGCTCTTTATCGAGAAATCCGTTTATCGGCATTTCATCCGCTTCCTTACTTTCTAAACTATCTTCGGTTTCTGATTCCTTATATCTCTGACCACCGGAAGTGCTGATGGCCAAAGCTCTTTCTAAACTTTCGGACGGTTTCGCAAACTCCAGCTTTATGCAGCCTTGTTTACTCTTAAGGTAATTTTCTAATATTTTTGTAGCACCCTCTTCAAACACGGAGTTGTTGGAGTGCAAGATGACCCACGCCAACGCGTGGACTAATGGCCCGTGAGTGATAATAAGGAAGACTTGAGACAAGAGAAACAAAGAGACAACGCAAGAAACTCTGGGTTTTTGTTCTTCCTCGTAATCATCCAACCTTGACGACTGCCGTGTGTCTTGAATACCTAAATCGATGCCTTTCTGATGGAGTATGTCAGCTAAGCTTCTGGTAATAGTTTCGATATGTAGAATCTGTTCGGAGTTTGTGTTGTTCATCAAGGGTCTTTTATTAGCTAGTCTTATTCTATGCGCCGTGTTGCTGGTGAGGGAGTAGATGTACAAGGGTATCAGCAGCTTATGGAGAAGGTGTTCAGTCAGGACTTGATTCAGATCGGGAATATTGAGACACAGTATATCGTTCAGGTAGTGAAGGTGATCCAAGTGTTCGGCGACCAAATCATCGAGCTTCTGCTGTGATTGATGACTGAAATTAAACAAATAAAAGCATTAAAACTTAACAATCTTACTTGTTTTCACTCAATGAAATTGTCAAATGTCATTTGTTAAATATTTATCATCACTTTACTTTGAGGTTAGTTTAGAATTTTTTCCTTATTGTTCCCTTCATTAGTAGGATGTAGTCAATATTTAAAAAACAAATTAATGTTTATAAAATGAATATTCCTTACTCGGCGTCATTTCTCACGCAGGCGTCCAATTCCAGGATATGTTTGCCGATGAACCAAACAAGATTACTGAAATATGGTGCTGCAGTTCTAGAAATAAAAATAATTAATGTAAGCATTTCAATAATTTTATTTGAATGGAACACCTACATAAAGAAATATAAAAAATGAGATAGTTATGTGCTCAATAGTACAAGCACTAATTTATTGCCTCATGTATCTAGGTCATAAAGTCATGTTCATTGGTGGAATATTAGCACAGAATTGAAGGAATTTTGACAAACTAATGTAATTGTGTGTTTTCAAGGTCATTAACCAAAATAGTCTATTAAATAACCAAAGCACAAAGCACTAAAATTTTTACTTATCAATATGTGCACTGCATCACAAGTAATAAAAGTAATTACCGGTCACATAAAAAATAATAATAATTCTATTTGAATATGTCCAAGAACACACAATTACCATATTTTCACATACAAAGGCATTATTATTAAACAAATTATAGATATGTCATAAAGACAACACTATTTTTATTATATTTCATGGAAAGATAGGAAGTATGGGTAATTACAGGGCTTATGACTGGTCTATAATTTGTTTAATAACAGTGCCTTTGTAGGTGAAAATCCAGTAATTGTGTGTTCTTGGACATATTCAAATATTGCTAATAATAAAAAAAATATATACAAATTAATTTTTCAAGCGTATTTTAATATAATGTGTTAAAAATATTTACAGATAAAGAATATTACTTTTAATAATTTAAAAAAGAATTAGATTCTCATTAGTGACATCTATGCTGTTTCAAGGAAATGCATATCAAATTTAGTCCATAGATAACAGTAGTGTAGTTGTACTCAAAGTGTTTCCACATAGTAACATATATACAATTTCCAAAGATTTGATAGATATGAATATTAATTAATGGGTGAGAATGGTGAACATTATATTTGTATAAAGTAATCACTTAAGCCAACCGAAAACAGGTCGCAAGCCCTGTAATTACTCATACTTCCATATCTTTTCATTAAATATAACAAAAACAGCTTCGTCTCAATGAGAAATCTATAATTTGTTTAATTCTATTTGTCTTTAATTTATTTGTGCAGTTGTAATTATTAAATTGCCATAGCGGTTGCTAGGAAGTAGCTATGTCGAGTAGAGGGTCGATAATGGAAGAGCGTGGATGTTATGTAAAGGGACCGCTATAGCGAGTTGTCATTTTACGAGGCACGCTTGTATTGTTAAAAAAATGTGACGTATCCTCACTTGTCTCTGATAAATTTAAGCATGCTGGCGTCTTCCACTCGATACACGTTGAGGGTGAGGGTTCTCACCGCTATCCTGACCATGGACTCTCTGTGATTGAAGAACTTGATCGCTTCTGTGTACAGTGGAAAGTCATTCGTGTGCTGTAAAAAAATAATTTTATCAAACTATGTTAACGCCTTTATTAATAGTACTATAACAGGAAATATGATTGAAATTGAAAAAATTCACAGTAATATTGCAGTATGTAAAATGTATTACTGCATTATTAAGCATAATATAATTATATAATTCAAAGTTAAGTAAAAGATAATATAGTGGAAGCCCGATATTACACTTTTGAACTTTAAACTGGATGAAATATTTTTTCACGTTAATCAACAAAAGAAAAACTTTAATATTTCTGTCACAATAATCAAAATGGTCATGATAGAAACATTAAACAAACATAAAAAACGAATTACCATATGTTTTTATTACATAATGCTAGCTAGACAAGGTAATTTTAAAAACATAATTCATTTTAAACCCTTACTATTAAAATAGATATAAAAATACATGCAATATGAAATTTTTTAAATGAAATATGTAAAAAATTGTAAATTTTGTATCTATTGTTTATTGTCAGTTGTCGGTTCAGTCAATAAAAAGTTGAGCCGTGAATAATTAGATGACGATGCGAAAAATGATGTATTTTTTTGTTCTTCTGAGATGCGAAATCCTTTCATGTTAAGAAGCATTATCTGTTTCATTTTTAAATAAAATAAATTTTTAAAGAAAATAAACATAAATATTTTGTAGGGAACAGAATATGTCTTCATGTTAACTGATTTGTTATATTTTTCACAGCATACATTTAGTAAACATAGGAAAATATGTATATTTAGGGTAATCATACTTTGGGTATAATATGATGGAAAATAGTTCTGCGATTTGAGTGGTCGTTATGCTTTAATACCGCAACAACTTGAAACTCGGTGAAAAACAATATTTTTAAATAGCACCTAATAGTCAAAATAATGTTATGTTAAATAAGCTCATTTCTATCATTCAAAATCTGAGTTCTACTGAATTAAACACCACATAAACAAAAACAAAAGAATTTATCTTCTTTCTTGATTTTCTTTGCTTACTTTGATAAATTTTTAAATGGAAAATGCTTACCAGGATAATATTGCATGTTGAATTGAAATATATTAAAATTTGAGTTGTTTACTTCCAAAAAAATTTAAAAAATGTATATTTGAATGCAGTTTTACCAGGAAAAAATAACTCAAATACTTTACCACAAATAAAAATAGAAAAAACAAGATTAAGTTTTATGTCAAAACCATCTATAATTTAATACTTAACTTCCATAAGGCTCAATACTGGCTTGTACTAAACAAGATCGAATAATGTGAGTGACAAACACCTCTAAAATATGCGTGTTGAGTTTCAAACAGCTCTATAAAAATTACATTTAGATAAAAATTCAATTTTTAAACATTTTTCGTAATTTCTGAAGTTTGTTAAAAATCCGTTATGGAGCGGTTTGGAAATAAACAACTTATTTAACAGTTCAGATAGCTGTGTACTTTATAAAATCTGATACAGTAGATTAATGTTTTATTATTTATAAAGAAGTCTACTAAATCAATTAAAATTATAGAAACAAGGTGTCCACGGAAGAGCTTAGTATGATAATAATACGTAGTAAAATACCTCATTGTAGAAAAAGTGGATTGTGTGACCGTTGAGTTTGAAACTCAACGTCTTTAAGAATGATATATAGTAAGCCATAACTTCTTCATCGGAGAAGTCAAACTTGTGCACAATAATCGAGTTGACGTGGTTGTTGCTGAGAAGGTAATCTGTAAAAAATTATCATAACATGCGTTAAAATACAATTTATATGAATTAATCACGGCACATGAGAAATCAATAAAGGTAATTCGTGATTTATAAATATATTAATACATTTTAGTGATAAATTATTCATGTCAATTAATAACATATTTAATTGCTTATATAATTAAATTTATACAAAAAGGCAATACTTATACGATTGTTTCAGAAGTGTTTTCAAGGTTATCAATTCACATCGCAAATTAATTAAATGATTATGTATGTAGGGGATATTATTTATTATATTTTTGTTGTCGTTATGTAGAATGCTTGTATCACATACAATTCTGAATGTAATATCTTACACTATAGTATAAGATATTACAACACCAAATTGTTGTGAAAAAATGGAGTTTTAAACAGTATTAATAATAATTTTAGATAGACCTTTCTCAAGCGATACATAATGATCCACGGGCCAGCAAAATATTATTTTATTTTTTATTGTACGTCAATGAATACATTTACTGTGGTCAAGTCATCACATTCAACAAACACATTCATTTGTTTAGAAATTGTGAGGCACTCCAATGGACAAGCTCAAGAAATCTCAAGATTATCTTCGAATCAAACGTGTCACGACACCTCAAGAAGAAAGCCTTTAGCAATGTGTACAACCTGTCGTGATATATAAATATCATGACTATGCTCAACGTGGCCCAACAAGCCTTTGGCGAGATTCATGTTGAGGATTTTGCTATATGAATGAAGGACAAATGAGTGGGTTCATAGCCAAATTAACTCAAAGATACAAGATACACGGTGGCAAAGCTGAAATTACAATGAGCGGGTAATCAGATGAGACGTGAGGATAGCGGATGGGATAAAAAGGTGACAGTGAAGACTCGGACCAGAAGGTGAATAGACGACATGCGAGAAGACAGTGGACTATAACAGCAACAGAGAAGCTTGGGGAGAATTAGGGGAGGCGTATCGAGTAAGATACTTAAGATGACAATTGTAAGATGATAATGGATGGTGTAGGAAATGGGAGGCGACCAAGCAAAACATGGAATGATTATGCAGAACAAATTAAGGAGAATAATTTTATGAACCAACGGTGAGTGTCTGATTTAAGCAAATGCTGTATTGAAATCATCAGTGTGGTATTCTATTTCTGATAAAGCATTTTTAAACTGATTATAATTCAATATTTATATATAGTTAGTTCAGAGCAGAATCAGGGTCTTTAATTAAAAAAATACATCGTTTACTAAAAATACTAAAATCGCCATAATTTGAAAACCAAAATAGTTAATTTTATAATAATTCATATATCAAGTTGCGGAGGACAATCAAATGTAAAATGATTAGATACAAGTTTATTTTCAACATATCCAATTAATCCTATTTCTCACAAGAAGCGACCCTGACAAAGTAAATAAAAACAGTCCGAGATAACAAATATAGTCGTCAAAACCAGTATGTTACAAACTAAATAGATTCCTGTGTCATCAATTATTATTATTACAACAACAGTGAATTCTTGAAATGTCTGAATGATAATAATGTTTGTACTTACATAAGGATGTTTCATTCCTGATGTTTTCAAACAGAATGTTTAAAGTCTGTAGCAGCTGGACACACACATAGGATGCTCCTCCGCTTCTTTGTCGCATGATTCGGAGAAAGAAGGAGAGCATATTCTTCTCGAGGAAGAAACTGACAGATAAAATAATGAAGAAAATAAGCATTAATATGAAAAAGCTTTTGATCATTTTTAACGAAAATTAACTCTCAACTTTTGTAGTCCCTGCGTACACACCATGTTTCAGAGACTCACCGTCTTATGCATCACTTCACGTTCGATAAATGTCAGTGTCGTTTGTCAGTTGGGTGATTTTGAATCCCCCAAAGTAGCAGTTAAAATTGAATAAATGCTTGTAATTTAAAGCTTTATTATTTATTATCAACTAATTAGCATTAAATTACAAACATTCATTCAATTTTAACTTCTGCTGGGGGGATTCAAAATCATCCAGCTGACAAACGACACTAACATTTATCGAGCGTGAAGTGAGGCATAAGACGGTGAGTCTCTGAAACATGGTGTGCACGTGACATATTGAAAATCGTCTACACAGGTTTGAGATCTGCCTCGTCCTGCCAATATCAAGTGGTGATCTCGAAACACATATCTAGATCAAAGTTTCAAGATTTACAAACGGAACTAAGATATAGATATACATATATATATATATAAAAAATATATTTCAATTAAATCTCTGATAATTATCACATTGTGTAGCATTATACTCAGCTGAATTCAGAAATTTAATAGTCCATTAAAGTTTAAGGTGGTCTAACTAAAAATGATATAACATTTTAAAATTCTGAATTAAGTTTGGTTGTTCTCTGCGGTACCCTTTGTTTGATAATAAATTGAACAATTTGAAGCTTCTATTCGATAACTTTGTTATTAATTTTTCACTGGACTTTGTACAAGGGATAATAAACACAATATTGTTGTTATATATAAGGAAACTGGTAGAAGGGAGCAAATGGATTGAAACAAAAGATATAAGATGGTCTGTAATGGAATAATTCATTTGTACTCACTCAAACACAGAGCTGTCATTTTGATCACCCCAGATTAAAATTTCTGCAATGGATCTTAAGGACTCCACAAGGAGTCCTCTATTGTGTTCAGAAACGGTGTGATTTCTGGCTAGAACATTATAAAGATACTTTAGATGCTCCAAAGAGTGTGGATTCTTGGGCCTGCCCCATCCACCTCCAAACCAGCTTCGACTCCGGAACATCACGAGGGTGAACTATGAAACTCACTAAAAATTCTTAATGGAAGCGTCGAAGATGATTGTTATCATGATCACAACTGTCAGACGCCAGCACTCAACAAAAACAATTACGATTCATTAAATCGTATCAATGATAACAAGGTTATGTATATATTACACACTTAACGTATGTGGAATGTCAACATTAGATACGCCTTCAGCCTGAAAACCATGTCCAAGATACCGCACTTTGAATATTTGTAAAGATATGATGAATGTCGATACTTCAGGGTTTACGCACTCATCTACAACGTATTAAACCAATATTTACGAGTTCTGTAACCTTCTACTACTCTAAATCTGAATTATAATTTTTGCTTGATCTGACGTTACACATAACATTAATTTATAGAGATCTGCATTACCGTCATTTTGTTCGGTGGTTAGAAAATTGTTGTATATCAAATGGTTTTCAAAAAATCTATTAAATTAGTACTTATTATTATTATTCGAAAATGTATTTTTACATATTTTTTTCAAAAGTGTTGTTTTACTTTCTCTTATCCCTTTACGCGATGACATTTAAAAAAAATTAGTTGTTATATGATACTTGCGCTACTAGGTAAAAGATGGCGCAAATAATGACGTTAACGTTATTTCAAAACATTTTTTTTTTTTGATTGAGGATAAACTTTTGCTATTTTATAAAAGATAACGCTGGCAGTACTTTGATACGTGATACACCAAAATTCAATACTTCTGATAGCGAGGAGCATAGGAAGACAAGTTCAAAACTTATATGCCAATGCATTGGGGCCCCACGTTCGATAAGGGATTAAAAAGTTCGCGCCCCGTAATCCATTTTTAGCATCGATATTTTTGCGAGTGTCAATACCTTTATCAGGGTTAAGGCAATTAAAGAATTTGTAAAATCGTTTTTCACATGTATCGCGAAAACACATGAAAACATTGTAACATCTACAATGTTACAATGACCCGTTAATATGTCGGGTTAGAGACAAAATAAATGTGTAAATGTTTTATAATTAAATTGCAAGTATATGATACCTATAGGTATTTAAGAACACTTATTATTTTTTTCGTGAAAATGTTTGACACAATTGACTAATTTTATTCTTACTATTTAATGGATAATAATAATAATAATAATAATGTGTTTACTCCAGCGCGATCAGGTTTTTTTTAACCCGATTCGCCATAGAGATGATACATATTATGTTATACATTAAAGTTATGAAATAAATATAATGCTATAAAAAAGGAAAAGAAAATTTTAATAAAAAAAAAAATGTAAAAAGTTCACACATCTATACACACAAAATATAAATATTACATATATAACTACTTCAGTCACGGCCTTTGTTGTATATGTAGCTATTCTGTAGGCGTTGTCATTCACTGGTCAGGGAACCAGCTTTCCATGACAGCGCCGCTTGCACCGGAGAGTTGGCGCTGAGTCCATTTATATGGCCTTCGGTAAATATTGTAGATGCGCTGCAATAACACACCAATCCAAACAGTATTCTGTATGAGTTGTTGTACTGAATTCGGAGACGATTATACGTCACTTGCTTGTATTTCGACCAGAGCTCGCTAATATTCATATATCTCATACATAATACATATTTAGGGGGTCCTTTTCTTTGTTCTGCATTGGGGACCAATTTTTGTAGATACACCACTGCCTTAGACTACGTTTGAAATGTGTAGCATGGGCACGGACAATGGACAATGTGGACATGGACAATGGTTTTGTTTGTTCATGGACAAAAAATAAACAAAAGCAATGTTAATCCTTCATTGTACAATTGTGGATTCTTAAATAGTTGTCAGACGAGTATGTAGTTTAAAATATAGTGGAATCAGTGTGCTGCTGAAAAATTAATCCCCAATAAAAAAAAGCATTGTGCACAGTGACGTAAATGAAAAAATTGGACTCCGATGCAAAATACAAAATGCAAAAAGGCCCCTATGAATATGTAGGTATTGCTTCCTATAAAAATATGAATTTTTTATATGTATAATAATTCAGTGTTCAAGTTCACTAACTAATTACTTAAATAATTATATTTTTAAGCGCTTTTAATGGTCAAGAATAATTGCACATTTAATGAATGCCAGCGCAAATGTATTTTTAGGTATTGTTTTTAGGATTTATAATCACTAGTAAATGAAAAAAATGCTTTACTTATGTAAAGGGTGTCTGGCGGAAAATTTTCAAGTTTAATATTAAATAAAAATAAAAAACTAAAATGTTATTCTCATATTTTATTTATACAAAAATGAGTTTAACGATAATGATTTTACGTTTTATGAACAAAATCGTCTAAATGCCGTCCGTTTTTCTCAATAAACTCTTGGAATCGGACTCTTAAATTTGCAAACACGCGAAAGCAAAGCGTTGGTTCAATGGCAGCAACTCCACGCGGATATTTTCTTGTAGGGCCTGAATTGTTCTGAGGATTGTTGCTGTAAGCTCTCGACTTAAGAGGCTACTTTCATTTTTCCAGTTTGAATTTAGAGATATTTTTACATTTTGCATACCCTTTCAAGAAAGATGAGACTAATAGTTAATTCATTTACAATATCAAGTAAACATAAAAGTGCCTTATTTTTTACGTAAATATTGCTAGAGTGAAAGGTATCAATAGAAAAGGACAAGTATACAATTGTTGGTTTTCTTAAATTCCTAGCTATCAGAAAATAGGCATTTTTTCAACATTCATAATACATATGTGTTGCCATTTGAAATTATCAAGCGAAAATTAAATAATATGTTAAAGTTCTCACCTAAGAATTTGATATGTTTATGATAAAAACCATTGTTTGTGTCGATAAACAAATGATTATAAAATATTACAATTTTGCCCCGATTTATAAGAAAAAAATTGATGTAAATTCATACTGATAAATAATATTGATAACTTTTGAAGCAGCTGTATTTGGGAAGAGAAAACTATTTATGATAATATTATATAATAATCATACTCCAGTTGTAATAAAAAAAAACTGTTTTTTTTTTAAAATATTTATTAATTGTTTTAATAAATTACATACATATTTAATATTAAAATATAAATGAAAATATGACAAAAGTATTATTATTCACTGTTAAATAATTAGTTGTTCATCGAGCATATTATCGTTTTTCGGAATTTCGTTGTTTTTTTCTTTACACGTATTCAAAACAAAATTTGGTCCACACATATTACATTTTAAACTGAATTTAGAAATAAAACTTTGTTCTTTCACATATTCAATATTCATTCATGTGCACCCAAACATCGATTTGTGGGAGTAAATTTGATTAATTTGAGAAAAGAATTGGTGTATGTCGACCACTCTTTTGCTATCCAATTTAGGAAGTTCACACGAGTCCACACATTCAATGCTCAGTTCGGGAACATCCTGAAAATAATTAATAATATTATTATTATTGTTATTTAGTTATCAGTATTTTTATGTATAAAATATGAAAATACGTGTTTATTCATTTATAAGATTATAACAAAGTCATTTGTATCAATGAGACAGGTCTGTCATGTCTAATTCTTTTGATAAAATAATTTATCTTTAAGGATATATATTTCCAATAAAAAACAATTTATCTGCACTACATAATATATGTATATTGAACTATGTAATTTATATTGTTAAATCAAATAGATAATTGTTATAGAAATGGTAAAAATTATCAACTTACCTTGCGATTTTTTTTCAAGAAGTTTATAACCATTTAAAATTTTATTGGAACATTTCCTAAAGCATGTCAATGGATACTTTTTGATCTTAGGCATCTTGAGCCACAGGAGGCAGTAATTTCAGAACAATAATCTATATAATAATATATTATTGACTTTTCATTTCATTATTGATTGATTCACGCGCATGCGCTGGCTGCCATGCACTGGCCGCGAATTCGTTAGCCATCATGCACTGGCCACGCATTCGTTAGCCATGTATGAGCTGTCAGATTCTAAAACCGGGCAGATGACGAATGGTTAATGTTGAAATATCAAAATTATAGTCTGTTTTCGTATAAAACAGCCCAAAACCATACAATTTACAAAAACAAGCAATTGGTATCAAGAATAAGTATAATATTCATTAATATTGTAGTCAAAATTTGTATGTATGTTTTATGGGCAAATTTAATTAAAAAATTTCGGAGCGCGGATATTACGACCGCCATCGCCATATTTGAATGGCATACTGACAGTGTGAGATATAATTAATAATATCGAAAATATATTATTTAAAAAATGATTATTGTGTTTCTGATATTAAAATTAGTTTTAAATAGTAGTTGAAGCCTCAAAGCATGTGAGTAAATATAGTATATTATTTAAAAACGTGTTTTTACTAAAACAAAGTATTTTAAAAATGTTAAAAATTCATCAAATGTACTGCAAATTGAATGATTTATAACTCTATTCATTTATAACATTTTGCTAATTTGGTTTCTTACAGATTTGTCTCCGTAATCTTGGCTTCAAGATTATAAGAAAATATATTTCCTTTATTTATTAAATCAGCGTGTTGACTCAATTTCGTACCATGCCTAAAATACATCTAATGGTCGCGGTCTTTCTTATAATATTTGTATCGTTTTAATTATGACAAATAACATTCAGTTTATTAATTTTATATTAATGTAAAGGTCCAATCTAAGTAGTAGTTGAAAAAAAAGTTAAATCTATTGAATAACTTCTGATATAAATGAATAATAAAAACCCACATTTTCGTAAAAAACGCGAAAATATGAATTATTATTGCAAGTCGCGCCTTAAGTTATCTCCACAAAAAAAGTCGCACGGTGTAAGAGTCGGTGACCGAGGTGCCCAGAGTATGTCTTCGTACTTGCTGATTAATTTATTGGGAAAAATTCCCCTCAGCTTCTCCATTGAAATTCTAGCTGTGTGTGGAATGGCCCCGTCTGGCTGAAATTGTGTTCTATTTTTGAACTCGGGAAACAGCTGCAGTTGCGATACCAAAAACTTGTTGATCATTTGGCTTTTTGGAAAGACGCTGTCTTTCGCTGGTTAAAAAAATAAGGGCCAATTAACCCTCAGGCAGAAATTACACACCACACTGTCGTTTTTGGACAATGCAAACGTTTTTGATGGAGTTCCCTCGGGTCGTTTGGGGCACCAGTATCTCATGTTCTGTTTATTAACATAGCCATCGATATGAAAATGTGCTTCGTCAGTAAACAATATGTTTCCAAGCGTTCGTGCTGTTCCAAAACATCCAGCATCGTTCTCTCTAAGGTTTCACGTAAAGAATAGTCATTTTCGTTGATAAACTGCATGATTTGCAGTTTGTGTGGATGAAACTGTAGTTTCTTTTTCAAAATAACGTGCATTGTTGATATTTTTATTCCAGTATAGGCTGCAATCTTCTTTATCGATTTATGCGGATTTGCGCATTATTTCACGTCGAACTTGAGCCACATATTTTGGCTTCGCTGCTGACGTTGATGGTCCTGGAGGAGTTTGGTTAACTATTGTCACTTCTTGTCTGAACTTTTGAACCCGACACCAGAAAAGTTGCTTGCATCACTTGCTCATCGAATATTAAAGTGAGTATAAAAAGCGCGACGCGCACGAACCAATGAATCACCACACTTTAAATATTGGTCAACTGTGAACGCGCGGTGGGCTACCTGCCAGTGACTCATTGCGACTGGCAAATCAGTAAATCACGCGCGTCGAACAATACCCCTTCCACTTACTTCACCCTGATGGTTTATGAGCAATTACAATTTAGACATCTTATACGTATGGGTACTAATTATGGATCTAATAATTGCTACAATAAGGTGGATTAAAGCCGTAACAAATTTGCAAAGAGCAAAACATAGAGTGCGAACTATTTGATCCTCAACTTAAAGTGTACCCCAATGTATTGCACAGGCGAAGTTATGTCATTGTTTGCATGAACTGATGATGTAAACTGCACAAGGCAGAATTTGAGGGAAGTCTATACTTAAAGATGGTTGAAAAACGGCTGATGATGAAAAAAGTAGAATATCATAGATACGGGTATCCCATCATCCTAATGATTTATGAATCGCTTCAACTGATTAATACGCAGAAAAACGCGTTCATAAATGTAACGCGTTCATAAATACCCCCGTTCAAACATATTTCATACCTCCTGGCTGAAGAGAAGCGGCGATCATTTTACTCCATTCGTTAATGTCTAGATTTCTTGGCCATAAACAACTTTCGTTTTCACACTTTATAAATAATTGTATTCGGGGGAGGTGCGCTTCTTTAAATGGCGCTCGGAGCGCGGCCGTTCCGCGTAAAATAACCGAGGCATGTTATTACTGTGTCAGGAGTTCCGCGAGACTGCACTTAGATTGTTTTAAGCATTAGCGCGAATAAATAAAACTGCACGCAGACCCAAAGAGAAGTAGACGAATACAGCGGGAATGAATGCGAAGAAAAGAGGAGGCCGGATGATTGAGCCATTCTTTCTGACGACAGAAATTTTGGGACCCGCTACTACAGGGCTCGAAATGGAACGGAGCAAACGGTTCGTGAAAACCTGACAAATATCTCTGGCTCGTGATATCGTTTCAGTTTCAGTTTTAATTACAGCTGATTGTCATTTTGGATTCAATAGTAGTTAACATTTTCTAGTATTATATTTAAACTGTATACTTCTTTAAATATTTAACGGAAACGCGTGGTTTATTTTAATAAATAACATTTTGACACATGAGTTTAGTTAGTTTATTATCATCCTGATGAAGGAAGGTTAGTAAACATAAATAACTCATAGTGGTTTAAAAACAAAGTTAATAAACTATTAATAATTTGTACTTTTTAACTTAAACTCCTTCATATTCTCTATAGTTCTGTATAAAGTCGAGACATGGAGCCTAAGAAGGAATGTGCAAAAAAAAATTGGTTACACTCATAGTTATGTATAATAATAATAATTAATATTTTGAATATCAATTAAATGTATTAATTAGAAAGATATTCATATAAAATCAATTTTGTCGAAAAATATCGTTGTTACCGGGATTCGAACCTGGATCTCTTTCCTAACCGGGGAAGGTGCATTATCCAACTATGCTACAGCGGCAATATTTTTAGTGACAAATTTTCGAACTTATATATTACCATTTTGATATTAATACATTTATCGTTCCATTTCTTCTTTTTACGGAATCTTAAATACCTTTGAGTAATCTGATAGCAGACGTCAATTTATATTTTGAGTCATAATGCGGTGTGTTATATTATTGTTATAATAAAATAAAACATACCAGCAAAATAAGGCATATATTTGGGTACCCTGCCTGCTACACTAGTATTTGCTGTATTATAGCAGACAGTGCTTTTTCGGTATAGTAGTAAACAAAGTGTATTGTTTAATGTATAAACAAATATATATAATGAATAAAAAATATGCAATTAGATAGCATATAAATACACTGTAAAACTTAAAGTAAATGCAATGTCCAATTTATAAAAAATAAAAAAGAGTAAGTAAAGCGAGAGTAAATAAGTAAATATTATACAAATATGACGTAAACTTATGTAAATGTAAAAAGAGTAACAGTTCAGTTAAATAACATATTTACACATACAGAGAAAAATAAAAGCAAACATTCCGCGTGTATGTGTTATGTGAACAGTTCACTGAGAAGAAATGAAGGAATGCAATTTTATTACTGTGCTAAAGCAAGTATGTATTTCTGCGATAGAAGTCAGACAACTAATGGTGTGTGTCCACGGATGAAACTTTGATCTTTCTTTTCAGACATTTTTTGGTAAAGATTGTTATGTAACGATTGCGTCATTCTACTCTGCGTACAAAGTAGTGATGAGAAAAAATGCTACTCTTGACACACTGGTGTGATTGTGATTGATTTTCGATAACAATAGTGATTGAAAACTGTGACTGTGATCACAGTTTCATTACTAATACGCGTGCACCGCACGATATGATATAAATAAATAACATTATTTTGAGCGTATTTACTTATATTATTCAAACTTTATTTGCGTAAAAAACATATTCTAGCATTATATATCTAATTTAATATAATCACAAAGAGAATAAAATCCCTCGAAAAATTGTGAGTTTATTTTTCTGGTCAAATGCGTAAAACGTTTTGGCAGAATCTTCTAGATGGCGCTTATCACGAATTATAACGTCATTCGTTTCATATGCGCATGTGCCGAATCACGGTTCACAACCAAATATAAATTAAATAAAAAAATGAATCACGATATTCCCAGACAGTGAGTGTGACATAAGATATCAGTGATTCGTTATTTTGAGCTTATCATTTGATTTGTAACTATAAATCGCTCTGCTCTCAATTCTGTACTGTCTTTTACGTTCATTCGAGTCCTAATTACGTTAACCTGACCTAACTTAATGTATGTTATATATCCCGTGGACAGAATGACGTTCGAATATTTCAATCCCGCATTAAATCCAACCACGGTAACCCCTATCTCTATTAGTAAGAATAGCATTATTCTAATTTTTCGGCCTAGATCGGAAAATTACCCTAGTCATAACTTTAGAATAAAGAAGACCTGGAACCATTTGAGATCCTGGAGTCAATTGTGAGGGCGACTCAGGCTGAAACATGCAAAGGTGCATTACGAATCGTATCTCACCTGGTTGAGGCCATACTGGCGTTAAGGAGAAAAGAAAAATAAGAATATATCAACAGTGCAACCAACATTTAAAATAGTTCTCAACCAGAAATTGCCAACCGTGCGAGGTCAAGTGATTTATCTATACGTCATTTGACTGATCTGCGATTAAACGAGACGTTGCGGTGACAAGAAGCAATCACGTATATTTTTTAGTATAAGTAATATGAATCTAATGTTCAATTACGATGGTAATCGGAATCATCAATTTATCGGTCAACCGAGAACAGGGATTTTGATTGGCTTATTATAAACCAATAAGAGAGCAGACATCTAATCAAAACCTCTCTAATCAAAGTATGTGTTCATATAATATAATATATAAGCGAGTCGGATTACAATAATTGTGTATATGCAGCGACAGGTATGTTATTTAGTTTAAATCATTACTCATTATTTAGTTTAACTTGTTTTAAAGTGCCATTTGCGAATACGAGTTCTTTAGCCAGTGGCGTAATGATTATTAATGATGCACCTGGGATCATGACCTATTAAGAAATAAAAAAAATCTCGGACTTTTTATGGATTTTTTAGGGTGTGGGTCTCCCGCTGGGGGTTGCTGGGATGGACGATTTCCGTAGTTTCTGTCTGGTTGCCTTCTGAAATTAATATGATAACGAGTACGTTTGGTACGATAATATTGGAGCCAACCTAGCAATGTAAATGTTCAAGAATCATATTAAAGAAAGACAATTGCTCGCAAATAATGCAGATGACATTGAAGAATTCCTCGCACTGTTGGAAATAATAACCAGTAGCGAAACGCGTCTCGCAATTAACAGGGAAAAAACTGAAACTGTTGACTGGCAACACAACAACAGACAGGACGTAACCCTAATAGGCAGCTGCGAGGTCGTGAAGAACTATGTGTGCCTTGGTTCTTTAATATCAAATACTGTATGTGAAGTCGAAATTAAAAGGACTGCTACTACCCGATCAGAGATGTACTAACTGAATAAGATTTAGCCAGACAGACAATGTTTGATCCACTATCGGAACCAATCTTTCTGTTTCAATGTTTTAAATGAAATATAAATTCAACATATTACTCAATTGTAATTAATTAAGATGGATTAATTAAACGATAAATAAGATTTGAGTATCAAGAGGTTGGAAGTACAAGATTTGTCGTTTGTGATCACTGAATTAGTCATATTTTTATAGCGAGCGCAATACAATACAAACACATTTTCATTAGATTGTAAAGAAGTATGTGAGTAGAAGTAAAGAAGTATAGTAATATACAGAGTGGCCCAAAAAAAGTGAGAACATTTCGTAAAAAATTTAATTTAACTACATCAATAATAGCTTAAATAGTTTATTAATTTACTTACTTACATATTTACCTGTATTACATTTTATTTCGACAATTTCCGGCCGCCATCTTTGATTATTAATTTTCCCTTTGTTTATATTTGATTTTTTCAAATTGTTGCACAGAATGACAAAAATCACTGCAGAAGACCGTATTTTGATCAAAAATTTGTGAATTGAAAAATGTTACGGTGCTAGGAAAATGATCAGAGTTTCAAAACAAGGCCTGGAGTATAGCTAGACATTACAGCATAACTGGACATAATAGCAGGACGGAGCTCCATCTCACACAGCCAGAAATACAATCAACTTCCTTTGTCGTAAGAATGTTAATTTCATCGAGCCAGGCATGTGGCCACCGAACAGCCCAGATTTAAACCCACTAGATTATGCAGTATGGAGTGTTTTGATGATTTCTGATTAGCTAAATATTGTGAAAAAAAAATTACATTAAGAATTATAAAGATTAATATTATGTTTTGAAATAACTTATGTGTTACGAGAAGTTCTCACAGTTTTTGGGTCTCCCTGTATATATAATTTAATATCGTCACAGAGAAATGAATGAAAACCCTTAAAAAATGTGAGTTTATTATTCGGGTAAAATTCTCAGCATTTCGGGTTAAATACGTAAAACGCGTTTTGACAGAATCTACTAGATGGCGCTGATCACGAATTATAATGTCACGGTTCACAACCAAATATAAATAAAATAAAAAAATTAATCACGAATCACGGTATTTTTAGATATTCAATCACTGATGGTGAGTGCGACTCAAATATATCAGTGATTGACTCAAGATTTGTGATTTTGAGCTCATCACTAAAGTAGAGTATAAATAATATGAACAAAGTAAAAATTTAGATACAGTCTAAAGACATGTTAGAAGTAAGGAACAGAGTAAACAACATTAAAGTAATAGCTAAAATAAGATTACTAGGAGAACACATTCTTATTGTGAAGTTGTAAACATTCAGAACGTAGGTCTGTGATATTTTAAATATGAATTAAATATATTAATTAGAAAGATATACACATAAAATCAATTTTATCGAAAAATATTGTTGTTGCGCCATCGGGATTCGAACCTGGATCTCTTTCCAAACCGGGGAAGGTGCATTATCCAACTATGCTACAGCGACAAATTTTCGAACCTATGTGTAACCATTTTGATATTAATACATTTAATCGTTCCATTATTTAATAAGATTACTAAGGAATAACTTAGAAACTAAATAAAATTTTTGAAAAAAACACTAATTAAAAACATTACATACACTAAACAGTATTTTTTGATTAGTTACATAAAGCATATGATACTAATTATAAAAATACCCTCGGTCACCAACAATGGGATATTATTGGATATCTGGTGAGACGCTATTTCTGATGCAATATCTTTGTGATTTTTTTTTAAGTGTAGGCAATAGACCTGCACAAAGTGACACATTTATAACTCAGTCTATTGAAATAATTAAAATATTCATGTTGCCAGTTATAGTCATGCTTCATGAACATATCCTTTAGTAATGTGAAATTATGAGGGACGCAAGGGATGTGATGATTGCGGGATTAGATGTGGCCGGTCATCGTTCAGTTAGAAACGATAACCTTATGAGGAATGAAAGAAGCTTTGGGATTTGTGAAAGTGTGGATGTTCCGCTGGGAGATTTTGAGGCGTACACATACCCGTTCCGTAATTAGCCTCGATTAATTGTTTTTCTTTTGATTAGATATTTGCCAGTTCTGGTAAATGTATTTATTTTTGTGCTCAGTCTAGTTTTTTCTTTTCCCTTTGGAGGGATGATGCAAGTTTATTTTTTTATCTTTCTATGTGCACTGTAACATGTTTTCCCTTTTTAATATATACACATGTCTTACACAAGATATTTAAAAAAATTAAATTAATAAATCTCTTGGGTACTCGCGCTGAATTGGATAGTGACTGGTGTTCTTTTGTGTCCGTGCCACGCCTCCGTCTGTACAGCTCTGAAACGTGGCACGGTCGTCTTTATCATAGAATATTATAAAATAGATTTGTTGACCTACATAAATAATAATTTGAAGAAGTATTAATGTAATTTTCTGCAATACCTGATGGCTAGAATGTCCGATGTATGAACTCCTCGTGAATATTGGCATATCTCAAGTGATGGTGTTCCAGAGGGATGAAAGAGTCACTAAATATGATAGAACAGTACATAATGATGCTTAGAACGAGTTTGTGCATTTGGGAAGTAGATTTACCAGGGACGAAAAGGTTGAGAATGATATCGAAAAGAGGGTGACTTTATGAGCACATTTATCGCTAACATAAATTTGTCACACAAAGCAAGACTAGCGGTGCTTAATGGAGTTCTGATACCAATACTGATGTAATGAAGTGAAACCTTGAATTAGCAAAACGCGGTTGAAAATACGGTCGCTTAGGCGCATGTGTGATAACCTATGTATGATAGTGTGAAGAATGGACAAATTGGGAGACAATGTAGAGCTAAAGATGAATTTGGTCGTGTGGAATGTATGCGTGAGAAGAGGATGGTAAATAAGATATATTTGACCAGTGTTGAAGATATTAAGAATAGAGACCTGTCATAACCAGATAAACAAATAACTTCAAGAGCGTGTATAAGAAGCTGAATGAAAGTGGACGAAGCGAATGCTAGTGTATGCCAGAGCATAGTGTGGCGTTTGATCGTCCTGCCTATCTTTGCGGTGAAACAGCGCGATGTTAAGATAGTTATTTAATTTTCGAACGTTCTTTAAGGAGCTAGTGTATAAATAATGTAGAAAAATAAGTTCTTATCGTGATGATAACATGTTGAAATATTTTTGCAGAAAACTAATAAAGTATTTCGTTTTTTTGAACGACCCTCACAAGTAGAATCAGGATAATGGTACGTTAGTGTAAGTAGTGCCTGACAATGCTATCGACGCAGGGAGGATGGAGAAGGTAAACTAGCACAACTCACCCCGGGGTAAATGGGAGGCTGATATTTCTGCATTATTCACAATCGCAGGTGATGCAACCTACCAAATTATCTCGGAAATTTATGAACAAATCAGCGGTTATGCAATTTTCCATGGTGTTGATTTCTATTGGAAATATTTTAGATTTATAATACAACCGTGGTGATCTCCACAGCTCCGTACAAAGTAGAAACATGAACCTTGACTTACGCACAGAAATTACTCGCCAAGGAGGCGCCATATTAATTGATACGATAAAACACGTGTTAAAGGTGTAATCATCGGCGTGGCGCCAAAACCAGTAGGATAGATTTAGAAAAACGTCTCAAGCGGCGTTTTAAGTATGTACTTGCAAAATGAGTCTATGTATTGTAATGAATTTGAATAAAAACAGAAGTACTCTGATGCGGCAGGCATTCTCCATTTTGTCGCCGTGGTGTGCTGATATTGAACATCTTTTGTGTTTCATTTCTTTCGACCTCATTATCATCATCATCATCATCGCCGGTCGAGAGAAGATGAGATCAGCGAACCATCCTTGTTTTCTTGTTTCCTGTACGGAAAAAACTTTGAGAAGAAGATAAAAAAAAAATGTCCGACACCCTCGAGATGTAGTGTTGACGTCATATGCTGTATGCATAGTGGACTGCAAAATGAACGAATGTCTTCATTTTATTTTAAAAAAAATATTTCTTAGACGCATAATATATATTGTATAACTAAAAGTACAATTTGTTACACATAGATTTTTTAAATCCATTGTTGGCAATTGGCAATTGGCAAACAAATCATATTTAACAAACCAATAAAACTCATTGAATACTAGGCAAAACGCAATGTAATACAAAATGAAAGCACATACAAGGTAAAAGCTAAGTGAAAATATATAACCTCTTCAATATTAGCATTATTACTTTGTGGCAACATATTATATAAATAATAAGAAAAACACATTGTTAAAAACTAATATTTATTGATACATCAACATTTTTTGACACCTGTGGTGTCCTCTTCAGAAAACACTATGTACTGAAATGAAAAATACAAGCATAGATAAAAAAAAATTATAAAAGTATAAAAGGTGGATAACTAATTAGGAACTACTGTGAAAATAAATTTAAAATAGGTGACTATTTACAAAAAAGGTTTGGTTATTTATAATACTTAATTTGCTGTTAATACTTTTTCTCGTAACCTTCTTTGACTGTAAACCTCTAGTATTTGTATGTAAAATTTCTAAACTCTTGTTAATATCAAAATAATGTATCATTATTGATATAGGTGGTTTTAAACAAAGTATTTTTCTTATTATTTATAAAAAATATATAATATTAAAAGATATTCGGGAACTCCGTGCTATTGCTGCTGGAGAAATAGGTGCACCACAGCCAATTTGACAGCTGACAGCTGTTTTGTGCTCAGTTTGGTTTGTCATTTAACCATGAATACATTTACGCTAGAACAACGCTTGCAAATTTATTTCGAAAATCGTAGTTCAGTTCGCGAAACTTACCGTGTGCTACGTCCATTTTACACAATCATCTATCCTAGCAAGTAACTCGAATAACCATGGATCGTTTTCGCACCACGCATACTCTAAGTGATAATACGCATCCGCAAAAATGTCGTACCGATGATAATGATACCGGCTAGAAAGTTACAGTTAACGGAGAGCGCTATAGATCCATGATTATTGACTTTTTCATTCCCCAATTGAATAGCACCAATGTGGAAGAGCTGCGGTTTCAACAAGACGGCGCAACATGCCACACAGCGCGCGCCACAATCTATTTATTGAAGGAAACATTCGATGAGCGCATAATTTCGCGAAATGGATCTGTGAATTGGCCTCCAAGATCGTATGATTTAACACCTTATTACTTACCTTACTTAACAATGTGATTCGTCGTTTGTCACACACAGATTGACAGATTTGAAATTGTTACAAATTTAATCAATCAATATAATAATTCTTTTAAAATTAATTTCAAATTTTCATAAATTCTAAAGACAAAGATGATAAATTTAACAATTCTGTTGTCTACAAACTTAGTTGCAAGGATTGTGCTGCATTTTATATTGGTAAAACGGTGAGAAATTTTAATATAAGAGCAAGGGAGCATTTGAGATGTTTGAACAATAGTTTCAGAATTTTCTAATCATTTGATGGAAAATGGTCACGGTTTTGATAAAAAATTGGGATTGTCAATTTTGCATATAAACGGTGTTGGTCACAAGTTAAATAATTTGGAATCGTTGGAGATAAATAAAGCGTGTAAAACTAATCAAAAAATTATAAACAACCAACTAAATTTAACTACGAGTCCCGTTATAAAATTTTTTCCTAAAAATTATTCGACTAAATTTGTATTAAGTAACAATTTGAGTTAGGTACTAAATTTATTTTTTAAATAATTGTTTTTTTTAAAATAGATTCTTGTGAAGAAACAATAATATATGTTTTTAGTTAGTTATGACATCCTGAAGAAGAAAATGGTATTTTTCGAAACCGGTACATGTATTTAAACTCAATTCAGTGGTTAATAAAACAAATATAATAAATAAAAAATATAATATAATAATTTATTTGCAGTATTTAGACACTGCTAGTCGCCGTACAGTGGTCACCGTTCAGGCCGCACATGGAACAGGATACCGACAGGATTCGGTGAGTTACCGTTTGCTAGTTGAGTTAAATAAGTACGCTCATGATTGTGCGTAAAGGAATTAAATTTTGTTTCTTTCTTTTTGACATTTTGAAATTACATTTGTTAAAAAACGGTCGATTAGTTATGTTTTGTTTTTTTAATTCAAATTATTAGGCAGACACCGCATAGGCACTGAATTCGTGTATTAATTTTTATATTTGAACAGCGAATCGTTGTTGCTTTCAATTTTTAAAAGCGTCAAAATGTAAGTTTAACGGTCATAGATACTGAATAAATTATGTAATCACAATGGTAATGAATGTGACGTACTTGTTTGGTGAAATTTTTTAGGTGGCCACAGCTAATATTGTATATATTATTTTCTTCTATATTTAAGACTTGGAACTCTTTGTCGTTGGCTAAACGTTTACAAAATAAACAGCTCTAAATATTTATTAGGAAATCAACCGCTTCTTTAAATTCAAAGAAGTTTCTTTCGGGTAGCCTTGTTGAAATGTCACTTTGTGCTGTATTTCAATATTCAAACAGGCTTGACAAATTATTAAAAAAATAATATGTTTTGCAGCGTCTTAGCTGGTTTTATTATCTATTATCTATTATCTATTTTCTTAATAAATATTGTTGTCCGCGGATAAGATTATTGTGAGATTTTCCACTCGAGACTATCAGAGATAGTGAGATTCTTTGGAGATCGCTCTTTGCTTTATACTTGTTGCCCGACAAACGTCAAATTTCAATCTATTAACAAATCGCGACCGTGCAGTAGGTATAGATCTAGGTTATACTGTTACCAATGATATTATATAATCATATATAATATATATATATATATTACAACATATGTTGTTCATAGGATTATGAACATTCGTTTCATCAACGTCTTTCTTTAGACAAAATGAATCCGTCGTTTATACGACCCTACCTTGTATTTATTTGTTGTTTTAGAGTACTGTTAATAGTGTTTTTAAAGTTTTAAGGTAAAAAATGTATGGACGTTTTTCAGAACACTTTTTATGTTTGAACACGATTCTTTTATTGTTTGAAAAATATTCACGTAATAACTAAACGAAATAATTATTCTTGTTAAAGGTTAACGTAGGAAATAGTTCTGACAATTGCTTTTTCTTTTTCCCAAATCAAAAACAAATTCATGCACCAAATGTACCTCGAAAGCAAAGAACGGCCATTAATTCAACGTGTTAAAAACAGTACGATAGTAAAATTCGCGAATTAGTAAAAGAGGAAGTAGGTACTTCAACGATTTGCACGCAGTTGTAAAGCTTTCTAATGTTATTCTGTTAAAAAAGACAATAGGTAACGATTCAATACAAAACGGATCAACCAAGAGGAATTTTCAATTTAGTATATAGCCAATTGTATGACTTGAGTAATTTACTAGCTTAAAGATAGAACAGAGTGATGTGAATAGCTACAATGCGGCGATTGCACAAGAGCACCACGGCTACAGCGGTGAGTTGTCGCGGTAGTTTTTAGAGCTAAGCAATTAAAGTCTCTACTGGTACACAGATGCCGCTATTTGTATAAAAAATGTTTCCGTTTATGTTAATCCAATTATTTAATTTATATTTTTTTCCTATAATTTTTTGCTTGCATGCACTGCACGCCCCTGATTATGAGAAATGCACTAGAAAACTGGAATGGTCGAGCAAAAATTGGAGGAAGAAAGATTTCCAATCACAGATACGCGAACGACACAACTTTGATCGCGACATCAGAAGAAGAAATGGCTACTGTTCAGTACAGGAACAAGACTGTATATCTGTGTAGGTGCTGATGTATATTCGTCGCTGCTTCGTCGCTCGGACGACGATTCTCTGCCGGTGTGCAGATGTCCGATGGGGTCCAAATCGTGTCCAGTTGTCGTGCCAGGTCGTAGGAGTTCTTCCGGGATCAGTCCAAGTGTGCAGCCAAAGTCGAAGTGTCCAGAGGGAAGGAAGTCCAATGTGAAGGCAGGGTCAGAGTAAAAAAGGCAGATGTAATTCTTGTCCAGCGGTGCAGGTGCAGCGAAGTGCGAGAGAGAGTGTGTCCTTGCAACCGCCGGACCGTTTATTTATTCTTAACATGCTGTATGCGGGAGCGTAAGGCTCCAGCATACTCGGGGACCAATCAGGGGGCCAGGACAGGCCCCGCGCCACCCCGATACGGTCCCGCGCCGCCAGCGCCAGGCGGCCAAAACTGGCAACAACAGCCATTTTCCCTGCCGTCCCGTAAGGGGCGGCAGAACCCTTATTTGTCAAATGTTTATTTCAATATTTATAAAACCTGACATTCCCCAGGCATCGCGAGTATTTTTTAATATAAACATGGACCTGCCTCGCGATGCCTGGTAGTTTTTATAGCGGGCGATGGCCCGGATAATTTGTAAATGCACCTCAAACCTTAAAACATCATTCTTTATTATCAAAGGATTTTTGAGGTGCATTACATCATTCCCGGGCGATCGCCCTCTCAATTCTCTTTTATTTTCTACAATCCTTATATCTATAATAATTTTTTTACAAGAGATATTGGACAAAACATAATTGTAAATTTCCTGGCGGCGGTCGGGGCGTGGCCTGGTCCGCGGCCCGCTCCCCGCTCCCCGCTCCGCCGGCGGCCGCACGGTACCCGCAGTGGCGGCGATTTCCCATGGGCGTAGTGTGGCGACCGCGAGGATGTTTTAAAGCGGCCAAGTCCACATGTCGGCCCGGCGCGTGTTTGGATCGGGGCGCTGCGCCCCCCGCGACCACCCGGCGGCGCGATCCCGCGGCCGGGTTTGCGTCTCGGCTAAAACGCGTGCGCGGGCCAGGGCGCCGCGCTCTCCGCGGCCGGGTTCGTGTCTTGGCTAAGCCCCTTTTTTGCCGCGGTTTTATCCGCGGCCGCCTTGCTGTGCGGAACACTCCCCCCGTGCGGCTCCGCCGTACTCCCTCGGCAGCACAGCTACTCCTCGGGGTTGGTCGGGGGTTCCAGCCTCTGGGTCGGCAGCACTATCACCTTCGTGGCGGGCCGCGTATAGTCGCCGGTCGCCGTCCTCACACGGACAGCTCTGACCTGGCCGTCCGCCGCCGGCCGCGCCTCTGTGATGATTCCCTTCGGCCAGCAGTTCCGGGGTAGCGCGGGATCTGCGATGATGGCCACCGCGCCTTCCTGGATCGGAGGCGCCGGTTCCTGCCATTTGCGGCGCTGCGCTAGGGTGGGCAGATATTCCCGCACCCACCGGCGCCAGAAAGCATCCGCGAGCTGCTGAGCGATCTGCCACTGTCTCCGCAGGCAGACCCGCTCGTCTAGGGCCCCGTATACGGCCAGATGCTGAAATTGCCCGGTGCCCCCGAGCAACAGGTGGTTCGGGGTCAAGGGCGCTCCATCGCGCGGGTCTACTGACACATGCGTAAGCGGACGGCTATTGACGGCAAACTCGGCCTCAGCCAGAGCCGTCCGCAGTGTCTCCTCTCGGGGTGCGCGTTCCTTCAGAATTGCCTCTAGTGCGCGTTTAATTGAACGCACTAGACTCTCCCATGCCCCTCCCATGTGAGGGGCGAGCGGTGGGTTAAATATCCACTCCGAGCCCGCGCCGCTCAGGTGCTCTTGCACTCTTGTGTCCTCTTTTAGGTCTTTCAGTGCCGTGGTCAATTCTCGGTCCGCGCCGTGGAAGTTGGTCCCATTGTCCGAATACAGACGGCGCGGATGACCACGGCGCGCTGCCATCCTCCGGATGGCCATCACAGCCGAATCGGCTGAAAGTGAGCCGGCCAGCTCCATATGAACGGCGCGCGTAGTCATACACGTGAAAAGCGCGCCGTATCGTTTTTCCCTCCTGCGGCCGACCGTCACCTCCATAGGCCCGAAATAATCCAGGCCGCAGTGCGTGAAGGGCACTTCGTAATGGGCCAGTCGGGCCTCCGGAAGCTGCCCCATCATCGGTGTCTGCGGCCGGCTCTGTTTTATTCTGCACGTCTGGCATTCGTGCTGCACCCGGCGCACGGTTGGCCTCAGCCGGAGGACGTAAAAATTGGCCCGTACGTCACTCACAGTTCTCTCAGTGCCCGGGTGCCTGCTCCTTTCGTGATAATGGCGTATCAGGAGCCTCGTGTATGGATGGGCGCCGTCCAATATCACCGGCGCCCGTAGCCCGGCCGTAATCGCGGCGCTCTCAGCCGCGTTCAGGCGGGTGCTCATTCGTAGGACGCCGTACTCGTCCCGGTATGGCGTCAGCGGGTGCAGCCGGCTGTCCTTTGGGAGGGCCTCCCCCCGTAGTAGCAGCCCGCTTTCTCTGGCGAAGCCCTGCGCCTGGGCGTGTAGGACCCAAGCGCGCTCCGCCTCATCCTTCTCTTCCATGGTGAGCTCTTCGGCCGGCGCGGCACCTCGCGCGCGCCGGCAGTTTTTCACAAACCGCCTCACCCAAGCTGTGGCGCGTACCAGCCTGCTCCACGACGAGAAGCGGGCGATGTCTGGTAGCGCCCCGTCGATCGCCGGCACGCGCCCGGTGAGCGCCACTGTCTCTGGTCGCCGCTCGAGCGCCTCCTTGGTCGGCTCGGCCCGCGCGGGTTCCCGCGGCCACGCTGACTCCGGGCCTCTTAGGAAGGCCGGGCCGCGGAACCATTTGCCGTCTTCGGCCAAATCGAGCGGCTCGTTCTCCCGGGTGCCCATGTCTGCCGGGTTCAGTTTGGTAGGCACCCATCTCCAACAGGCGGCGGGTGCCAACTCGTCAATCTCCCCGAGCCGGTTGGCCACAAAGGCCGAGTAGGCCCGGGGGTCCGTCCTGATCCAGGTTAGGACGGTCGTTGAGTCCGTCCACATGACGGTCCTCTCCACATGGCACGTATGTTCACTCTTAATGGTGGCCGCCAGTCGGGCGGCCATCAGCGCCGCCTGTAGCTCGAGCCTCGGAATCGATAGCGGCTTGAGCGGGGCCACCTTACATTTCGCCGAGGTGAAGGCTACGTATATGCCGCCCTCTCCTGCCTCAGCGAAATAGGCGACCGCGCAACAAGCTTGTTCCGAGGCGTCGCTAAACACGTGTAGCGTCGGCCGGCTTCTCCGGCTTCCAATTGCCTGGCGTGGCACCGCGCACTGACTAGTCTTCATTAGCCGGTGCCACTCTCTCCACCTCTCCGCGTGCTCGGGATTTATCGGTTCATCCCAACCGACTTTCGACCGCCACACTGCCTGCATCAGGATCTTCGACCTCACTAGCAGGCAGGCTATGAAGCCCACCGGGTCGAAGATCCGCATCACCGCACTGAGTAATGCTCTTTTTGTGGGGCGGTCCTCCTCTCTCAGCTCCGGCAAATTGATGAACTTAAAAAGAAATTTGTCCGATGCCGGGTCCCACACTATCCCGAGCACGCGCTCCGTGGTCTTATCCTCCCCGATAATCTGCACCGGCTGTGTCGACCGTAGATGTTCGGGGAGGTGCCTCAGGACCTCCGGGTCGTTGGAGGTCCAATTGGCCAGGTGCATCTCGCCGCGGCGTAGCACTTCGGACACCTCGCGGGACATCTGGATTGCCTGCCCCGGAGTGTCCAGCGAGTCCAAATAGTCATCCATGTAGAACCGCTGCCGTATGGCCTCGGCGGCAGCGGGATACGCCGCGGCGCTGGCGTCCGCAATCCTGTCGCGTACGTACTGCGCGCTGCTGGGCGAGCACGTCGCTCCGAAAACCATTGCTTGCATCCGGTAGGTCCCGGGCTCCGTCTCGCCCGGCTGCCTCCACAGGAACAGCTGCGCATCCTGATCTGTCCTCCGTATCCGGATGCGCAGGAACATCTCCTTCACATCGGCCGCCAGCGCTACTCTTCCCTCCCTGAACCGGAATACATTCCCCAACAGCGATGACAGCATGTCGGGTCCGGTCAGCAGGGCGTCGTTGAGGGATACGCCTCTGCATTGGCTGGCGGCATCGAATACTATCCTTATTTTCCCCGGCTTTTTGGGGTTAAACACAGCGAAGTGAGGCAGGTACCAATGGCGGCTGCTCAGCCGCCTCACCTCACTTTCGCTCAAGCGCCGTGCGTACCCTTTCTGAAGGTACTCCGCCATCTTGGCCTGGTACGCTCCGGCGAAAGCCGGGTCTCTGCGGCACCGCCTCTCGATGCCGGCCAGCCGGCTTACCGCGCACTGGCGGTTATTCGGCAGATGCACGTCGGTCTGCCTCCACAAGAGGCCGGTCTCCCAATGGCCGCTTGGCAATTGCCGAGTAGTGGCGGCCATTATCTCAGTGGCCCGGGCATCCTCACTGTTGACCCGGGCCGCGGTAGTCACCCCCAGTGAATCTATCGCGTAGTGTAGCCGCACTAATGTTTCCAAACGGGTGTCTGCCGCTGGGCTCGGCGTTCCTGCGAGCGCCAAAATCGTGGCGCCCGCGCTTTCCTCCTGTGGTGCCGCGGCTCCGTGCACGGTCCACCCCAGTGCTGTGCGGGACAGGATTCCCGACCCTCTCGCGGGTCTCACCTCCCTGGTGACAATCAGGTGAGCGTGATCCTGTCCGATCAACACCTGCGGCACCACTTGTCTCGCCTGTCCTCTCGGCCCTCGGGCCTGCACTGTCCATTGCGCGGGTAGCGCCAACCCGCGCACAGTGTTCGCTCTCAGCGGGTGCTCGCCGCCGTCGCCCGATACGGTGATGTGCACTGTCTGCGATCGGGCATCCGACGAGCACATGCCGCTGGCTCCATGTATTCTCAGTTCGCGCACTGGTCCCCTGGCCCCGACGGCACTGGCCACCTTTGCATCGATGAGGGTCACCGTCGAGCCCTCGTCCAGCAACGCGAACACTTCCACTTGCCCCCGAGGGCCACTCACTTTTACCGGCACCACCTTTAATAGCACCCGGTGGTGCCGCCGGTCCCCCGTCAGACCCACTAGGTCGCCGGCGCCCGAGCCGGTGAACCCTTCCGACAGCCGGCGCCCGCCCGAAGCGGCCGCCGGCGCTGCTCCGCCGGGCGTGTGCGACGCCCCGGGTGTCGCCGCGGCGCGCGGCGCCCCGTGTAACAAGCGATGGTGCGGCGCCCGGCACCCGCTCACACCACATCGCGTCGACCGGCACTGTGGGGCACGGTGCCCTGCCTCCAGGCACACGAAGCACACATTGCTTTTTCTCACTAAGGCCCATCGGTCCGTGTAGGACTTCTGGGTGAAGTCCGCACAGACGGCCATCCCGTGACGCGGCGACTTGCACGCCGCACACAGCCGCTCCTTGCGGCCCGCGGCCGCGCCCGTCCTCTGTGGCGCGCCCGGTTCTCCGTCGCTCTCCTCCTGAGTGGCGTGCACTTGGGCGCTCCGGCGCCCCCTCGGTGCATGGGCCGACACCTCCAGGCACCCGGTATGCGGTGCCTCAGCGGTCAGCTCCGTCAGCCAGACGGAGAAGTCTTGTACGGTCACATCCCTTGGCATCCCGCGTCGCTCTGCCATCCAGAGCATTTTGTAGCAGGTGGGCATCTTGCCCACCATCTCTGAGAGTAACTGCGCGGATGCCAGCTGTTTTCCGTTGAAGTTTTCCACCGTTGCCACCACATTCCTCACGGTCACCGCATACTCTACGATGGCCTCTGTGGTGGCGGTGTCGGCTAGGCGGGGATGCCTCCTCACCCGCTCCAGCATACTGTCCACAATCTTGTCTGGCCGACCGTACCATCTTTCGAGGATGGCCATTATTTCGGGCACATTGCGGGGCTCAATCAGGAGCGCCGCAACCGATTCTCGGGCCCGTCCTCTCAGTGCTCTCTGTAGGCGCAGCAGATTCTCCGCGTCCGACAGGTCACACAGGCCTGTCGACTGATCGAACTGCGCCTTGAAGGTCGGCCAGTCCAGTGGGTCGCCGCTGAATGGCGGCAAATCTTTAGCGACCGCCTGCCGCGCAATGAAGGCGTTCATGCGCGGCTCTTCTTGGCCCGAGTGCGCCCTCGGGCTCTCTCCGGCCCGTGCTGACCGGATTGCTTCTGAAATGGCGGTCGCCATCATGGCCATGGGATCCTGCTGATCTCGGACCCACTCCCTGGTAAACGATGTGGCACCGCGCGCTGTGGCTGCATTCTGTGGCGACGTCTGCGCGGTGTCCCTCGAGTGGGCCCTTGGGATCCCTGGCACCGTTCCGGTGCCTCCAATGTCCAGCGGAGAAACTTGCGGCCGGCCCCCAGCCGGTGGCGCGTTCCGTTCCGCTTCGAGCGCCGCAGGTGTGGCGGCGCCTGGTACGGAGGCCCTCCTGGTTGCTCCCGCAGAAACAGCCTCTTTCAGGGCTCCCGCAGAAACAGCCTCTTTCAGGGCTCCTGCGGAAACAGCCTCTTTCAGGGCTCCCGCAGAAACGGCCCTTGTCAGGGCTCCGGGCGAAACGGCCCTCATCAGGGCTGCCGAAGAAACGGCCCTTGTCAGGGCTCCGGGCGAAATGGCCCTTATCAGGGCTCCGGGCGAAACGGCCCTCATCAGGGCTCCGGGCGAAACGGCCCTCATCAGGGCTGCCGCCTCGTCTCGCACGGCGTCTCCTGCCGCTTCTCTGCCGACGCCCTCGGCACTGACGGTGACTGTGCGAGCACGGAGCAATGCCTCTCCGTGCTCTCGCTGTAGCTCCTTGATGAGGCGGCGGTGTCGCCGCTCACTCCGCCTGAGCTCAGCCTTCAGTTGGCGGACGGTATCTTCGGTCACCGTCGTAGACGACTCTCTCTGTGAGCCGTGGTCATCGTCCGAGTCTGACGGCGGCTCCTCTTGCTGCTGCTCCGCTTCTCTTCTTTCTTGTTCTTCGGCGTGTCCCGATCGTAGTCCGGATCGAGACATGACGCAATCTGCTTATCCCTGAAGCGAAGCGACGCTCCGGCTCGAAGGACCACTTGTTCAGTACAGGAACAAGACTGTATATCTGTGTAGGTGCTGATGTATATTCGTCGCTGCTTCGTCGCTCGGACGACGATTCTCTGCCGGTGTGCAGATGTCCGATGGGGTCCAAATCGTGTCCAGTTGTCGTGCCAGGTCGTAGGAGTTCTTCCGGGATCAGTCCAAGTGTGCAGCCAAAGTCGAAGTGTCCAGAGGGAAGGAAGTCCAATGTGAAGGCAGGGTCAGAGTAAAAAAGGCAGATGTAATTCTTGTCCAGCGGTGCAGGTGCAGCGAAGTGCGAGAGAGAGTGTGTCCTTGCAACCGCCGGACCGTTTATTTATTCTTAACATGCTGTATGCGGGAGCGTAAGGCTCCAGCATACTCGGGGACCAATCAGGGGGCCAGGACAGGCCCCGCGCCACCCCGATACGGTCCCGCGCCGCCAGCGCCAGGCGGCCAAAACTGGCAACAACAGCCATTTTCCCTGCCGTCCCGTAAGGGGCGGCAGAACCCTTATTTGTCAAATGTTTATTTCAATATTTATAAAACCTGACATTCCCCAGGCATCGCGAGTATTTTTTAATATAAACATGGACCTGCCTCGCGATGCCTGGTAGTTTTTATAGCGGGCGATGGCCCGGATAATTTGTAAATGCACCTCAAACCTTAAAACATCATTCTTTATTATCAAAGGATTTTTGAGGTGCATTACATCATTCCCGGGCGATCGCCCTCTCAATTCTCTTTTATTTTCTACAATCCTTATATCTATAATAATTTTTTTACAAGAGATATTGGACAAAACATAATTGTAAATTTCCTGGCGGCGGTCGGGGCGTGGCCTGGTCCGCGGCCCGCTCCCCGCTCCCCGCTCCGCCGGCGGCCGCACGGTACCCGCAGTGGCGGCGATTTCCCATGGGCGTAGTGTGGCGACCGCGAGGATGTTTTAAAGCGGCCAAGTCCACATGTCGGCCCGGCGCGTGTTTGGATCGGGGCGCTGCGCCCCCCGCGACCACCCGGCGGCGCGATCCCGCGGCCGGGTTTGCGTCTCGGCTAAAACGCGTGCGCGGGCCAGGGCGCCGCGCTCTCCGCGGCCGGGTTCGTGTCTTGGCTAAGCCCCTTTTTTGCCGCGGTTTTATCCGCGGCCGCCTTGCTGTGCGGAACAGCTACTCTACTCTGTAGCATTGAAGAAGAAAGTACAAAATTGGGCTTGAGATAAACAAGGAAAAATAAAGCCAATGATCGTTCCCTTCCAGATCTTGAAATTGTCAAGGATTTCAATTATCACGGGTCGACGGTAGCTGCGAGCCAGATATTAAACGAGTATTTTGGCATAGATATGCCAAAAAGTTTTATGTATGGACTTATTCTAAATAGTATTTCTTATATGGAAGGACTGTAAAGATTAGGCCGTACAGTCTCTGGTGCATTGACTCATTTGAGATGTGGTGCAAGAGACACATTTTTAATTTTTTTTTTTATTTGTTTTTAATAAGTCTTTTTCTGAGCGTACTAGTAGAACCGGTGAGGAATCCGATTTTCTCAGAAAGATTCTGCAGTTTTTTTCCCAACAATACTGAAAATTTTTCTTTTTAGCCAATTCTTTCGTTTTTTTTAACAGAATTTTATTATCTATAGTCAAATGATCATTCAAATATATTGATTGCCTAGTTCCCGGAAAGCCAATGTCAGTTGTTGATATTCCACGATTGGCTCTAATTGCCGAAATCAAGTGCCGCCGATGGTGTGCCTTTTGGCACACCATCGGCGGCGAGACGCACGAGTGTCACCATTCAGCAGGAACTGAAGATCAAGGACAGACTTTTTGCCATTCTTTCAATTTTTTAATCGTAATCGCAATTGAATAAGATTTGTCCAAACCATCACACTGCCATTATCAATCCAGCTTGTGTCAGTTTAGAATTCGTCTGTGGAATCACATCTCAAATGCTTCAAGTCGCTTTAACATTGTTTATGTGAGTGTACGTGAGTCTATTCCATATAAAAGTGCGAAATGGAATTCGCAGCATCGCATCATTCGCAAATTTAAATTTAGATCATGGCTGAACAATACTTTCTGCATGCGAAAGAATGCAGCTCAGGCTTACAGGACCGTTTTAGGATTGTCGTAGGCCCTAGGCACTTTTACATGATATTTCATTTGTAGGCTCCACCAATTTGTGAAACAAACTTCGCGAACACTCCGCTAGATTGCCGCTGCACATGAGTGATATTTAATAAGCATGGTTTGATTTTGAATTTATTCATATAAAAAGATTATCGCTCTATACGACATTTAATTTCGGTAGAAAGTCCCAGTTTTGACTTAATCTACATCCCAGGTAGACTTAATTGTAGCGTATACTGATGCGTTTAGTTGACTATACAGGGTGGCCAAAAAAAAAAGTGAGAACAATTCGTAAAATGTGATATAATTACATCAAAATTAGTTTAACTATATCAACAATATCTTAAATAGTTTACTAATTTACTTACTTACCTATTTACCTATATTAAGTTTCATTTCTACAATTTTCGGGGTCGCCATCTTTGATTTTTAATTTTCCCATTGTTTGTATTTGGTTTTTTCAAATTGCCCAGAATGATAAAAATCACTGCAGAAAACCGTGTTCTGATCAAAAATTTGCGAATTGAAAAACGTCGGGGTGCTAGGGAAATGATCAAAGAGTTTCAAAACAAAGCTTGGAATATAGCTAGACATTACAGCAGGACGGAGCTCCATCTCATACAGCCAGAAATACAATCAACTTGCTTCGTCGTGAGAATGTTAATTTCATTGAGCCAGACATGTGGCCACCGAACAGCCCAGATTTAAACCCACTAGATTATGCAATACAGGGTGTTTTGACGATTTATGATTAGCTAAATATTCTGCAAAAAAAATATATCATTAATAATTATATTATGTTATGAAATAACTCAAGTGTTACGAGATGCTCTCACCTTTTTTTGGACCACCCTGTATGCTTCGCATGCATTAAACACTTGTATTGGTAGTACTTGGAGTACCTTCAATGCGGTTCGCTAGAATCACAGTATTGTCTATGTAACGAAGATTTCTTACCATTTACTATGAAGTCTTCTTGTACTTAAAGAATTGAAGCCACAATTTCTCAATTAATATCAACTATTCACCTGTGATAGATTCGCATACAGGCAGAACCTTAGATTTATTTATCATCGTTAGATTTTATTATTTCTTTTAACATTCAGATCATTGTGAATGCGGAGGGCCCTCCAGTAGCCCTTTATCCGCCTTGGCGACCAATTACACACCCCTGTATAAACACGCTGAAAGGTTTGCCGTACAAAAGGGACACGCCATACAATTCCACCTCACCCGTTACTGCTTCAGGATTGCTCGGGGCTTGTGTGCTATTTGGTCCGGTGTTAATCTCTGGTCACGTGCGTTGGCCTGCAGGGGTGCAGCCCAGCCAAGCAGCGCTGATCATTATTTTAAAAATAAATATATCACTAATAGTGGCCAGCGTTTCCGTGAAACCCATCTGAACCCGAAGTGGCCGTTCATGATTGTTTTCTTTTTATTATATAATGCTTCAAACCCGTAACAAATTTGGTTAAAAAACTCGGATCGAGCATATGTTCATAGCATAGTTACCCCTTCAATATGCAGAGTTAATGTGCGTTCTACAAGAAATGTATGTGTGAGAGTGAGCGTACTCACTGCCGTAGCAAGACCTCAGCCCTAACACCAGCGAGTGAGCAGCCTGTGTGTGTATTTCACCAACCTGGAACGTTTGTTATTAAAATTCAAGTATTGCCTTATATATTTTTCATATTCAAATATTGCATCATTTCCTTAATTCTTTGTTATTTACAATTTTTATTTATTTGTTTCCTTTAATTATTCCAAATTTATATTTGCTGAACCAACTATATATTATAATATGAATAGGCATTGTTTAACATGTTTGCCTGAGCACGGACAAAGCCCAGTGAGGCAGATATTAAAATTCTAAATGTGCACACAACACATGATATGAAATGTTAAGTCTTCGCATCGATGGTTTCGGCTGCAAAGGATAATGTCTTCTTGGGTGCGTAAATTCAGGTAGTCAAGATAACTTGATACAACAATACAGTTTATTACAGGTCTGACAATTGTAAGTACAATATATACGATATATTCTGATCTACGGTACGTGACGCTCTTTTATTCCTTCCACGCTGCCATTCTTGCCAACTTGCGCGCGTCACACATTCACAACATCAGGGGTGGCGAACCTAAGGCACGCGTGCCAGAAATGGCACGTTTATCAATTTAGCTGGCACGTAATAATTAACAGATATAGACATGCAATTATTTGAATTCCGATCATGTCCGACCTAGAAACAAAAATTTGTCGATTTGAGAAATGAATTAGAAATAATTTAAAATGATCGATTATCGAATATAATTTAAAATAATGCAGAAGAAGAAATAATAACAACTTAGAACGCCATTATTTTCCGAAATTAATTTTATAAAATGTACCTAGTACAAGATGTAGATTGACTGATGAATCCAGTTGTGCATGTATTTTACTAAAAGTGACGACAGGTGAACCGGATATAAAGTATTTGGCATCAAATGTACAGCAGCAAAAATCTCATTAATACTTATAACTTAAAATGTATTTTTAAACTTTTTAAATAAAATGTTAAAAAACTCTTTTTTTTTTAATTTTTTCCCCAATAAAAATTGCTTGGAAGGGTGAATGAATTCATTCTATCTTATCGGACCACGATTGTAAATGATGACACGGTCTTCGCGTTATGTTTTTAAGTATAAAAAACTAATTATAGTATAATTGCTAATTACAGTTATTTAAATAAATATATTTAAAAAAAACTGCTGGGCATGTCAGACAATCGATATATATTATTTGGGGATTTTTGGCACGCGCATGTAAAAAGCTTCGCCACCACTGCAACTACATCATGATACATTACACGAAATAAATCAAATGAACAAAAGATTCTTGGAATTCTTAGGTCACATTATACATCAGAGTGGCATACTAGAAAAATAGATTACCCTGGGCTCATTTCAGGGCCGATGAAGACCTAGACGATAGATGCCTTGTGGAGGTACATTGCGAGCCGAGTCTCATCTGATTGAGACCACTATATGTTAATACTGACTAAGAAAAAAAAAAGAATACATAATAAATTAAATAAATGAAAAAATATCAATAACTAAATTTATTATAATAGATGTTCCAAAAAGCAGCCTATTTTGAGTTTTGGAAGTTGACACTTGACAGCTGTCATGTAGACATTATGTCATTACAAATATAACCCTACACGCGATAACTTATTGTGAAAATACATTACGAAAGAAACGGATCAATTGTGGGTACTAAAAAAAGAGTGCGTGCAATTTTCGATCGCCATTTGGCACCAGTGTTTAATGGTAAAATTAGAAGAAACAGGCTCACAGGTGTGATACATGAAAACTGACACGTCTCAGATGAAAACATTGAACCTGTGCGTGAAAGCGTGGCTGCAGACTACACTATCTTCATCAGACGCCGTGCGCAACAACCAAACCTCTGGAATACCACATTACATCGAATATTGTCGAAAAAGGTTCCATGCGTTCAAAATACAATCGGCTATCTCTTGCTGGAACAACTTATGTATATGTATTTCAGTGTAAATAAATTGCAATTGTGCAGGTATATACTGAGTTAAAAAATGATATTTTATGTTTATATGCTTTTACATATTTTATAAGGAGAACACATTTTTATTGTGAAGTTGTTTTATTCAGAACAGGCGGTCTGTGATATTTTAAGTACTAATTAAATATATTAATTAGAAAAATATACATGTAAAATCAATTTTATCGAAAAATATTGTTGTTGTTAGTGGGATTCGAACCTGGATCTTTTTCCAATCCGGGAAGATGCATTATCCAACTATGCTATATGTCACTCTTTTCAAATTAATACATCTATCGTTTTATTATTTGAAAGTCATCTAATTTGTTTTTACGGAATCTATACCTTTGAGATTTAACTCTAAATTGATACTAAAAAAGTTTACTTGTATAATTTTCTTATGTCCGTACGTTCATGTGTTCATGTTGCATAGCTTACGTACTTATCTACGCTGTTTCCCCGCAATGAGAGGTAAAGAGGATAGGACGCCACACTTTTCTGTCCTGGCACTCAACTCACGGCAACAAAAATAAAACAATATCTACTGTTAATTATTATCATGATCCAGCATTCCTCACTACTTGTATATATATATTTTTTTTCTATTTTTATTTTTATTCATGTCGAATCTTTATCTTTCTTGAATTTAATTAAACTACAACAGCACGAAAAAAACTGACTACTTTAACACAGACGGCAGTTTAGCAAAGTAGCCAGGACAATGCAGTATATATCAGAGGTGGAGTCTACTCCATCCCACACAATAAACTACGAGTATATATTTAATTGTAATATAATTGTATTTTATGATTATCATGTTATATTATAATATATTCACCTCTTTATAACAAAAACGTGTATGTTAATAAAGTCTAATAAATAAATGATATAAAAATATTAATTTCTAGTTAGTAAATATAAACAAATATAATAATTAAGTGAGATTCCATCAAAGGATAACAACTTTTTTACAAGATGCGTTTATTTTCAGAACGGAGTGTAATCATAGCTTCGCGGCTGCACACCTGTGCCGACGACCTTCACAGTGTCGTGGCCCCTACAAGGCAGGCAGGTTTCCCCCCTCCCAGCCTCCCGCACCCGACGCACCAACCATTATTCCCTTACTATAATATACTCTTCTTTATTACGTCCACCGACCGCCGAGAAATTGCCTTTCATGCCATCGGGCCAGGGTACAGCGTGTTCTGTACTCGAGTGCGTGACACGAATTTTAATTTATTTTATTTTAACTTAATTTTACAAATGAATATCAAACATCTAAAATAATTCAAAATTCGTCAGGTATTCTAAAGCAAACAAGCAATTCTAAACAAGCACTGTGTGGAATAGAAATATGGATATTAAAAAAGAAGGAAAAGTTGGATGCGACGTGATAGTTAAATCATTATTGTGAGTAGTTTTGTTCGATTGTTGCAATGACTAGTAACTGATTATTCGTAATTCTTCGAATAATGACTGATGCATTAGAAAGTAAATCTTCAACAGTTAAATCTATGTTACCAATCCATTGTTATATCCAGGGGTGTGCAGTGCACACAACCGAAAAAGCTGTGCATTACTAAAAATTCTGGGAAACAAATGTAAATGAACTAATTGGATTAACATAACGTATTGGCTTCCCATAAAACCTATTATTTATTGTATGTTCAGTATATAATAGATATAGTGTTAATTTTCTAAATTCAAACATTTTTGCATTTTCAGCGGTTTTAAAAACTTTTTCTTTTGATCCACTTCTGAACCATACTAGCCGTTTCTGCTGATGCCTGTCTCATTATTCCTGTCCTCCAGTTGGCATCGTCCGACTAGGAGTCCTTACACTGCCACCTGTACCCTACAGCTTCTGTGGAGGCGTTCTCCGTATATCTGCAGGTTTATTAAATAAACCCAAGGTATTTATTGAACAGTTAATCAGGTTAAATCAGTGAATGATATTGCCTACGAAGCGACCTATGCGTCACAGCCATACTGGCATAGTGATCAGTCGATACTGTGAACTATTATATTAGAGAATTTAAACTCGCCAGCCTCGTGCGAGGCATACACACACTTGTTCGTGCTATTATTCCTCTGCATATATGTTGTCCCGGATTCTTTTCATATCATTTCTTTTATACTTTGATTATTGTATTTTATATAACCTGCTTGAATAAATTGTGCTTAAACTAAGCATCTTTTATTGAAATGTTCTCGATTGAACGACATCTACCCACAGCCCAAGTTTGATAAGATATCTCTCCATTACTGAACTAGCCCAAAAGAGATACTACATAAATCATTCAAAACCTCAAATTTTATCCATTTACCATACCCAGAAGTATAAGCCTTACAGTGCACATGAGTTTTTGACATATATGCACATTTTCGCTTTGGGGAGATGGTTAGTTTCTAATCCAACGTAATAAACAAATGAAAAGTGATTCTAAATTTTATAATTCCATTTTAGCTGTAGTAGATTTAAAAAAATATTAGTCCATTACAAAAAAGTAACGAGGTCAAGAGTTTTATAGGGAGCAATCTTTTTGGGCTCTTATCTGATGTGGACCCCAATGCACCGCTGCATTGACATAGTTACGCCACTGCGTTAACACTAACTTGTTGTTGTGATTTCGTATACCTTATACTTACATCCATATTTATATGGTATAAATTAAACTTATTTCTCTCCCCTGCCTAAAAGGCTTAATTCATCACAATGATGTCTGACCCATTAACGCTAACCTGGATATATTCTTCATGACACAGGCTCAGATTAAAATCGAAATTGATAGGTAATTTAATGGTCGATAATAGTCGAAATTCTAAATTTATTTTTAACTAAAAATAATACACTTACATTACAATACTAGTCTACAGTGGGTCATAACCGCATATACTTGTATGTGAGCTGCAAGACTAAAGTTAACTGAATATTTTGGGAGCGGTTACAAATAAAACAAACAATATACATTATTAGCTACCGAATTCAAATCGTACTCGAATTCGCGATTGTATAAAAATAATTGAAAAATATTTCAAGAGCTGACAGAGGTCTGCATCTTGCCATTTCCTATCCTGTGGATACGTTATTTCTTGTTTTTGTATCCAGAAAGACTTTGAGACGGGGTAGATGATATTATAGTGTGGAAAAGACTCAATCCTGAAGAATATTTTAGTAGTATTAGAGCTAACGCACACCTATGATTTTCTGTCGTACGACAATTCCGATACGTAATGGAGAGGGGCATTTGAATTTGCGCGGAAGCGCTGACGGCCGCATGTTATACCGACTTCGAGCACAAGCAGAGGACTGGATGAATGAGGAAGGCGAGATAGCATGATCGGCGATTACTGGCAGGTTGCCGTGTAACGAAGAAAGGCCTTCTAACTAGGTCTCATTCAAAATGGCGTTCACTTGACAGCACTCAGATGATGGAATTTTGATTTTAGCGCAGGGCGGCTGGAGGACGGCCGTAGCCATCACATAAATAATAATAATTTGTGTAACTGAAATCCTATAATGTGTCTCCATGGCGAGGTTGCTTGTAAAAACGATTGGTTTGACCGAAGATTTAGATAGTTGGTTGGTAAATTGTGCCGGAATTTTTTTTGTATTTACTGTAATTAAATTGTGATTAATGTGTTGAAACTAGTGTTTTCCAAAATAGCTATTCGGACATAATACATATACACATCCACAGACTATACACACCCAGAGCCTAGCCGGTGGCGTTACCTTGTCGTTCGATCTAAAGTAACATGGCGCCCGACGTGGGGCTCGGTAAAGGCGAGAAGAGAATGTAAAAATAATTAGTTCGATCCGCCGAAACCAGATCATAACGTAACAATATATATATATATAAATCCAGGAACAAAAGATTTGTCAAAAAATCTTTCTTTAAAAACAAAGTGTTTACGTTAACCTAGACACAGTATTTAGGCTATACAAGTCCGGAAGCGGCGGTAGATGATCACTGTGTTTTAGATATCGATTGTAATAAGTTCTTTCTAAACAAATAAATCAATTACCTTGCAAAGTGTTTAAATACAATATAACCTTTAAATTCGACACTACACTGGTGTGAGAAATATAATTTTCACACTGAAAATTGCATATTTCCGTAGAGCTGGCTAGAGGTGAGCTCAAAATCACGAACTGTGAGTCAATAACTGATATCTTTGAGTCATACTCACTATCAGTGATTGAATATCTGGGAATATTATGATGCGTGATTCATTTTTTAATTTTATTTATTGATTTATTATTCGGCGCATGTGTAAATGAAATGAAAATATTCATGAAGGAATGATGTTATAAGAGCCATATAGCGTAGATTCTGCCGAAACGTTTCATGCATTTGACCCGAAAATAAACTCAAACGACTAAAAAAGTTTGAATAATATAAGTAAATACGCTCAAAATTATGTTTTTTAAAATTTATTTTCGTATGTTGTGATATCGTGCGGCACACGCATATTAGTAATGAAACTGTGAAAACAGTCACAGTTTCCAATCACTGATATTATCGAATATCAATCACAATCACACCAGTGAGTCAAGAGCAGCATTTTTTTCCTTTACTAGAGTTGGCCATTACGACAGAACTGTAGTATGACAGAATGTTGTAGGTGTGCGCTAGCTTTTAGCGTGTCATCTTCCACCCAGCCATGATATGATATGATAGTAGTGTACCTATATTTAGCATTCTACTAGTTGTGTTGTACTGTAAATAAATATTATAGAGCAAAACACTCCTGTTAAACGCAGAATTAATACTATTTTTGGTATTAAAACTAGGAACGTAATAAAAATCAGAACGAACTACACAGACGCGGATATCTGCAGTCACAAGTGTAAAGTTATTGCTCCACATTGGAGAAAATTGATTTACTTTAGTGTTGCTTCGGATTCTAACTGTAACATAACATATATTTCTTTCCAAAAGTTGTGCTACATAACTAAGAAGTTTTCAAGATGCACTGAATTCCATCTACCTAGTGACTTAATGGTCGATTAAGGTTGAAAGAACAACATTTGAAAAAAAAAGGTTTGAAACATTAGTTGCGGGACGAGGGTCATTCTATACACATTCTTAGTGGAAACATAAATCAGATAGTTTATGACATATTTATGCAACGGTAAAAGTATTTACTCTTAGAAAATTGAATCTCTGTGTATATAATACGTATTTTTTACATTAATGCATATTATATTGTCAGCGTTTAAATTTGTGCCAAAGTTGCCAAAGTGATCACGTGGAAGATACCAAAATGAAAATATTGAGATAAGATATTTGGGTTAGTTCTTTGGTTTGCTGTGTTATCTACAAATAAACTAAATAAACATTTTTACACGGCATATATGTTCAATGTCCGCGAAGTGATTTAAATCTCAGAGATTTAGTTGAAATATGTCTCAGTAAAATGTTGAGATCACCTACACGTGTTGAGATTTTATATCGAGATATATTCAGAGATCAGCTTGAGATTGGTAGAAAGACAAAAATTCAAATTGACAGCTAGACTTGACATGTGCACCCAAACGTCACTCAGAATCATATATATATATATAGGAAAATATTTATTCTGAACAGTGAGCAAACACAAGCCATTGAATTACAAAGATTTATTTTGATTTAACTGCTGCCGGGGAGTTTCACATTCAATGATCAATGGAATAACATTTGACGTACGATAAGCGTGAAGTGGATACGGAGACTACGAAAGTGTTTCGTGTTAAATCGAATACCGTGTACATATACAGGTTTGAGTTTTTATCTCTGTTTATCTATCTCAAGCTGATCTCTGTGTTTAGGTCCAGATCAACATTTCAACAGATGAGATATATCTCACCATGTCTCGGATATGAGCCAAAAATAGGTAATATGTTCTATATCCTAAATTGATTCATAGGAAAGTGCCGTTTTAAAATTATTTATTAAATATATGTTACTATTTCCGAGGTAAGTTTGTAGAATTCTATAATCACATACGAGAAAGTAAAACATTTGTGTAGCAACCGGAATTCAAATCCACCGCCATCTCAGTCGGCATCGACGCTAGCGACAGCGTTGCCGGTTGCTGCCACAAGCCTGGCTCAGAATTCACCGCTAGGCACTCTCTCTAGTTTCAGCGTTCTACAGCGGCGGTCTCGCTGGCCCGGGAGCGCCGAGCGAGACAGCCAACTCGCTTCACATCATTTCATTTCGCATTCATTCATTTCATTGCATTCTTTATTTCTATCTGTTTTCATCATACTGTCATAACATAATAAAATCTCAACACGCGCAAACAAACATATCTTTCATTTAACCACCGACATAACCCCCAAATTTGTTTTGCCTTGTATAATGACCTTACCTATGTGGATTGATAAATATGTCACAATCAAGTTAGTCAAACATGTATTCACCATTATATTAAGAATTTTATTATTATTATTAGAAGGCTATTTAATAATTCTTTACGGTGACGTATCTATGGATGACGAATGTGTGTGCGTGCATAAGGTTGGTACGAATGTGCGCGAAAGAGTTAAATGGAGATGCGCCGCCGTCGGCGAGCCTCTTGGCTCCGAACCGCGATCCAGTAAACATCTTGTATTATATTGTATACACGCGTCTAGAATAAATACCACTGGCGTGCAGTAGATATAGATTTAGGTTATGCTGTTACCAACGATATAATATATGTTGTACATAGAATTATTAACTTTCGTTTAACCAACGCCCTTAGACAAAATAAATCCGTTGTTTATACGGCTCTACCATGTATTTATTTGTAATTTTAGAGTACTATTAATAGTGTTTTTAAAGTTTAAGTTTTAACGAAAAATAATACCTTCTTACCCATATAAAAATCTATACAAAAAATGTATGGACCTCTTTTTAAGAACACTTTTTATGTCTGAACACGATTCTTTTATTGTTTGAAAAATCTTCACGTAATAACTAAACGAAATAATTATTTTTATTAAAGATTAACGTAGGAAATAGTTCTGCCAGTTGCTTTTTATTTTACACAAATCAAAAACTAATTCATTCATCACGAATGCAACGAGTGGCCACGAATTAAACACGTTAAAAACGGTAAAATTCACGAATTAGTATAAGAGGATGTATACACTTCAATAATTTGCACGCAGTTGTAAACCTTTCAAATTCTATTAAAAACAGCATAAGGAACGACTTCATACAAAATTAATCAACCGAAAGGAATTTTCAATTTAGTATATAACCAATTGTATGACTTGAGTAATTCACTAGCTTAAAGACAGAACAGAGTAATGTGAATAGCTACAATGCGGCGATTGCGTAAGAGCACAATGGCTACAGCGGTGAGCTGTACTGGTACACAGATGGCGCTAATTGTAAATAAATGCTTAAAGATCATCAGCATAATACATAACACATCTTGTATAAATAATTAATTGATTAGTATATCTTGCCCGTCTCACCGGATGGAGGTGTGCCGTAGAGGCGTGGCATTCGTGTATCGGAAAATTATATTTTTTAAACGGAGCAATTACTGCCTATAAATATTGCAAAAAAAGAGGTTAAATAGCGCGCTATTAAACAAAATTGAACAACACAAAACAGTTGTTCAGCACACGTATCAAACCGCATTTCTTTGTGTTATCTTATTATATTTATAAATTTATATTTAAACAGTGTTTTAACGATTTATTTCACCTGTTCACATGCTTCTCAATTAAACGAAGGTATGCAGGGCTGGTTGGATGAAAAGAATGGACTGAATGCTTTTAAAGATATGTTAGGTAGTAACTCGAAAATCTGCAATCTCTCAGTGCACTCGATAGAGTAATTTGCCTGTCATTTGGATCGCATAAATATTCAAAGCATTTCATCGGCGAGCGGTCATTGAGGGTGGTTAAGCCGATTAAAAATATTTCAAAAACACCCATATAAAAGTAATTACACACATAAATAATTAAATATGTACATATAAATCATACTTATTTATGTGCGCGTCTGTACAAAACATAACATGCTGTATTAAAAAATTGAATAGCAAAAAAATACGTTTTAAGGAGACGTTTTGTGGTAGAATGAAATGTAGCTGTAGGTGTAGATGTGAAGAGTATATAAAATACAGGTTGATGTTTCGGCTCGGTAGCGCGTGCCATTGTTGAGGCTTAATATAATAATTTATTTAATTTAATAATTATTATTAATAATGAATTATAATTTAATGTGGAAGTAATAATTCTATATTTTAAGTAAATTATATTAAAATACAAATAAGATTAAAATTAAAAACTTAACTGAAATTTTAAAACAATAAATTTAAAATGGTTTATCACAATTCGTAAAAGTAATAATATTGAACATAAATACGATTTATTGTAAATATGAAAACATTGTATGCTGTTTATTAAAATGTATGTTAAAATACATAAATGGGGACTTGCGCGCCTCCATATTTTAGAATCATTGTTGTTGTGTGAACGTCAGCGCGAAATGACTTCGCGCTTAGTAACGGATGTTCTTTATTGTAAGTGACATGGCGGTATTCATGACGGCGATAAGCAGTCTTGGTTCATTTTTACTTAGCGTATTAAAATTATATGGATGGATGTTGGATGGATGTTTATATTTTACAACGTATGTAGGTAAGTATTGTAAACATTTTTATTTATATTTTTAAATATCTGTAGAACAAAAAATATTTTAATTAATAAGAAATATTATAATTAAGTAGGTCCGTTTACTAGAATGAGATATTGTATTTTATATTAATGTTAAAGAAATGCTCATATAGCGAGTAATGGAGGGTTAAAAATAAAAGTAAATATTTATTTATTACATCATACATAAAAATCTTCTCGAGACTTACGGAATTCATTTTTCAGATGCTGTGTCATTGAATCGAAGGATACAATTTTTTACTTTGAAAGTGTATTTACTTCGGGCAAAAAGTCTATTTTCGCACATCTGTGTAATTTAATTTACGATATTAATTTTTAAATAAAGTGAATATGAAAAGTCCTGGTATTGACAAACATATCTTCATTATATTATATATTATTCAACTTTGTTTTATTAACCACTTAATGAATTAAATACATCTACCGGTTTTGAAAAATATCATTTTGTCATTAACTAATCAAAAACATATGTTATATTGTTTTTTTTAACATAATCATTTAAAAAAAGAATTTTTTTTTAAAAACAAGTTGACTAACCAAAACCAACTAAATTTAACCAGATTTTTAATTTCAACAACTACATAGGTACTTATTTATTATCAATAAACGAAAAGATGCACTTTTAAATAATAAAAAAACTACCGTGTTGTCGATGTCAGCACGTGGTAAAAGCTTCCTGTACTTGAAAGATTCTTTCAGATACAAATTCATGTTAGTTTGCGCTGTGCGGTAATGCGGTACTGAGTCAACTCTCGTTTATTTACATAGAAAAAGTAATTATTTGATTAAAGATCTTGTGTTTTTGTAATATTGCATAAAATGCCATACGAGTGTAGTAATTCGGAGTACGTAGATATGATTCTGATTTTGGGGGAACCTACAATTTAAGAATACTTTATATTTAGCTTCATATTGACTGACATGTCTTTATCAAAGCATATTTTAATTAGGTATTTATTTAAAGTGCGCTTTGAATAATTAAAAAAATGTCTCCCGATTTGACAACACAATTGAAAAAAATAAATAAATGATCTTTAATTACGTGTTACAATTTAAAAAAAAAGTTAATTTCGGCATTTTTTATCTTATATTTTTTCCACCCTGCAAGTTCTAGGTCAGAGGGTCAGTACATATTGAGGTCATCGAACTCTCATATATGGAATGTATGACATAATACTTAACCTTTTGAATGCGAATTTTGAAAATTAAAAAAAATAGAAAGTTGATAATCCGCCAGGCAGGGGGAAAATCGACAAATTATCAAGAATATTTTTCGTTCTAAATCACTTGATTTACCTATTCTTGAAGTTTGGAAAACTAGTTACGAGACAACCTGTATATATAAATACATACGTATTACAACTAAATAAATAAAAAACTTTTAAAGGAAGAGCAATTTTAATATTATGATTATGTTTCACGATTGGCTCAATAGGTAGCAGTGTGGAGAACACATATTTTTTTTGTCTTTGTTAACTAAGTGGTAGGCTTACTCGTTATCAATCAATTGATCAATCAATTCCTTCTACTGGACCACAGGGATGCATGGTTGGGAAGGTTTTTGCAACATAAAGGGTGTACATTTATAAATGTTTGTAGATTAAGTCCGTAGTCCTAAACAAAATAAGCTTTATGTGGTTCAGATATATGTTTTATACCACTCTTACATATAATGTTTTCATGCCCCACAGATATTTTGTTTTAGTCTCTTCAAGTTTAGTGTCTGAAAACAATACGATATAGGGGGAGGAGTGTTTTCGAATTGGCAACTTTTTTCCAGCGACAGCTAATTTGTGCTCAGTTTGGTTTGCCATTTCACCTTGATTAGACTAACGCCAGAACAAGGCTTGCTAATTTATTTAGAAAATTGTGATCAGTTCGTGAAACTTACCGTGCGCTACAAAGACAAACTGTTTATGGTTGACACGAGTTTATTGTTGCTTGAGCACAATTATAGTTTGGAAATATGTAATGAAAAGTCTATATCGAAGAGCGTTAGTGCGATGTCTTTGAGATTACGATGATGTGTGTATGTCATCGAGCGAGAACCGCCTGTAGTGGATGTATGTGTGTGTGTGTGTGTGTGTGTGTGTGTGTGTGTGTGTGAAACAAGGGTTTAAAAGGTGACGCGCGCCGAGCGCGGTGTCTTTCTCTGTCACTCGCGTGTATACTATTGTATAAAAACAATTTCATTACTGAACTACCAAGTATCTTATGTTGGGTACGCAACATTGGGAAGTGCAGTCAACTCAAGCACTTAACAGCTTGAGATCTTTACGGGAAGACAGCCACGAAAGCAGAGGCCGGTTATTAAGAGCCGGCTATCCGGACGGTTGCCGGAGCATGTTGTTGGCACATGGTTTGGCATCGGTAGCGGATGTGTTTCGTGGCTGATGAGAGCTTAGTTTTATGTCCTGGTGCGTTCAAGGGTCGTCGGCGATGTTGATGATTACAATATCTCCATATTTCAATATTTCAATACCCATACATTCTATTTTTTTTCGACTTTTATTCTACTTAGGCATTTTATTTTATATAGGCATAAATAAATTCATAAATAAAATTAAAAAAAACACTGTGTTTTTGAGTTATAGATGAAAACGAATATTTTGAAAGCAAATGTACAAAATGTTTGTTTTTACATCAGAATTTTTTAGAGACAATTTTGTAATGTAAATTTATTTTTCTATATATATATATCAATCGTTCTGGCAGCCATACTGAATTTTAGATCACGTGATTATCAACACGCGTTGTGATTGGGTGATTTCATTTTAGGAGGAATAGCAACTTATACTCTATCTGCTTTGGGGTATTATTTTGAACCTCCAATATTAATGGATTTAAATGGTTTTTGCGAGAAACAATGTGTTCTGCATGTAGCTGATAAAAATATCTACAAAACTGCATATTTAACACTAATTATACCAAATCCTTTTTCTTATTAGGCGCTACAAGTGTTTTTCTTCTTACTTATATAGAGGGTGGGCTAAAAAAGTGAGAACATTTCGTAAATTGTGATATAATTACATCAAAATTAGTTTAACTATATCAACAATAGCTTAAATAGTTTACTAATTTATTTACTTACCTATTTAACTTTGTAACGTTTTATTTCAACAATTTTCGGTCGCCATCTCCATTGTTGGAGTGCTAGGAAAATGATCAAATAGTTTCGAAACAATGCCTGGAGTAAAGCTGAATATTACAGCAGGACGGAGCTCCATCTCACACAGCCAGAAATACAATCAACTTTCTTCATCGTGAGAATGTTAATTTCATTCATTTCGAGCCAGGTTTGTGGCCACCGAACAGCCCAAATTACTACCCAGTAGATTATGTAATATGGGGTATTTTGATGATTTCTGATTAGCTAAATATTGGTTGCAAAAAAAAAATTACATTAAGAATTATATTATGTTTTGAAATAATTCGTGTATTACGGAGATGTTCTTACTTTTTTTAGGCCACCTTGTAATATGTTGCCACAAAGTAATTTTGCAAATATTGAAGAAATAAATAAATTCATTGGAAATATTCCGTAGAATGAAATGTTTCTTTGTTTAATAAAGTTTATTTACTTTAAAGTTATGTTTAATTAAATGTCAAGGTTAATTTAAAATAATAAGAATTAACTTGTTATACAATCCAAAGGTATTGTTGTAATGATGATGTAAAGGATTTTAAATACAGCGGTATCGGAGGACTATCGTGATTTACAGCCAGTGTTAGTGCTTGTTTAACCGCCACATCGATCAGGCAAACACGCCATAAATCACGGATAATAAGATGAACGATGCTATCTGAATATTCCTCAGCTCACCTACTCCATGTCGCGGCTGCCGCTCAAAATATATGGCAGTGTACCCATTCCAAGGCGTATTTACGTTTACACGGAGACTTGTACTCTTTTGCATACATCCCGTGTCCACGAATAAGATTTTTAAGAGATTTTAAAATTTTTTTCTGTACCTGTAATCTATTTTTCTGTACCTGTAAATAATTTAATCTGTACCTCAAAGATTAGCTTGCCTTATTTTCAGGGGCGTGTGGTGCATGCAAGCAAAAAAGCTGTGGTTACTAAAAATTCTGAGAAAAAAAAAAAATGAAATAATCTATAATATGGACATGAATGGATACATTATTTACCGATTTATTACAATTGGTGCCATCTGTGTACCAGTAGAAACTTTAATAGATTAGTTCTAAAAACTATCACGACAACCAACCGCTGCAACCGTAGTGCTATTATCGACGTGCTATAATGCCTCGATTGTAGCTATTCACATTACTCTCTTCTATTTTTAAGCTAGTGAATTACTCAAGTCGTATAATTGACTATTTACTAAATTGAAAATTTCTTTCGGTTGATCGGTTTTGTATGGAGTCGTTACTTATGCTTAGAAAGGCTTACAACTGCGTGCAAATCATTGAAGTGTCTTCTTCCTCTTTTACTAATTCTCGAATTTTACTATTTTTCTGTTTTTAACGTATTGATTTCATGGTCGTTTTTTTGCGTTCGAGGTGTATTTAGTGCATGAATGTGTTTTTGATTTGGGAAAAATAAAAAGCAATTAGCATACTATTTACTACGTAAAAAGTAATTGCTAAGTACTGCTAAATATTGAAGTGTATCTTAAGTTAATTTCCGAAATTATCTCATTGTGTCTCCTTCCGTGTTTACGGGCCTTTACGTGTTACTCTTCAGAATAATGCTAATAATAATATATACGTATAAACGTACAGTTTGACATACTTGCGTATTACTCTTCAGCTTAGCGCTAATATTTTGCTTACAAACTTGTCTGTTACTTTATAATTTAGTGCTAATATTTTGCACATAATATGACATGCTCTGTTACATATTGACAATCACATAATTTATCCGAGGGGGTAGGTTTAAATTGTCACACTCTTATCTGCGTATTTATGTATTGTGGAGAAATAAATTCCCCGTAAAACGGAATTACCATATCCCCCAGCTGTGGGTATTTTTCTGTAATGTATGATGTTAATATATACACTTTTTCCTTATTTTATTAGCACAAATTTTTTAGATGGTAAAACAGGTGAAAGTTTGCTTTCAAGTCTTGGAGATTTCACTGTAAAGATCGGTTCGTCATTCTACTCTGCGTGCAAAGGAAAAATACAACGAATGGACGAAGCATGCTCCGCACTAATTCCTCTCACCTAGTTCTCCAAATAGAATTAGATTTATGAAAATCATTTCATATTTATCCAGTCTTATAGCTTTTACCCATCATATGACAGGCGTATTGCTCTTATCGTAATCTTGATTTTCAAGCTATAAAAGTTTTTTTCGGTTACTATTTCGATCGCCACTTTTGTTTGTCACTCCATTCTCCTGAGTACAATAAAACAGTAGTTTGCTTAAATTGTGAGAATCCATTAATATTCTTATTTACCTTTTCTGACATTACTGTCTGCACAATGAATGGTAATTCAATATTAGAGACGAATTACCATTTTCCATTACAACCTTCTGATACACCACATATACAACAACTATTAACATCCGCAGTATTTTACCCATCCTATGACGGGCGTGTATGGTTAATTTTAATATTAAATCTGCAACAGTTTTCATATTAAGTATTTTAAAGTATTTCTTCACTTTTTAATATTTTTGTTCTATATATATATATATATATATATATATATATATATATATACATGATGGTCCAAAAAAGTGAGAACACTTGTAACGCATAAGTTAATTCAAAACATATTTAATTATAATTTCTTTTGCACAATATTTAGATAATCAGAAATCATCAAAACACCCCATACTGCATAATCTATTGGGCTGTTTGGTGGCCGCATTCCTGGCTCGAAGAAATTAATATTCTCACGACGAAGAAAGTTGATTGTATTTCTTACTGTGTGAGATGGAGCTCCGTCCTGCTGTAATGTCCAGTTATGTTGTAATGTCTAGCCATACTCCAGGCTTTGTTTTGAAACTCTTTGATCATTTTCCTGGCTCTACAACGTTTTTCAATTCGCAAATTTTTAATCAAAATACGGTCTTCTGCAGTGATTTTTGTCATTCTGGGCAAAAATTTGAAAAAACCAAATGTAAACAATGGGAGAATTAATAATCAAAGATGGCGACCGGAAAGTGTCAAAATAAAACTTATTATAGGTAAATAGGTAAGTAATTAAATTAGTAAACTATTTAAGCTATTTTTGATATAGTTAATTAATTTTGATGTAATTTTATCACCTTTTACGAAATATTCTCACTTTTTTTGGGCCACTTGTATTCATAGTAAAACGTTATATTTGGTACCTACCGCGCGCGAGATATGTTGGGAGTTGACATTTACCAATTGGCAACATTGCACCGCGTAAGAAAAAAATTCTCGCTACCGTTCTATCTTTTAGCTAATATTGACGAGCACGGAAAGTTGTTCCAATGCTAAAATAACGAAGACGTGACTTCGTATAGAATTAAGGAAGGGTGAGAATAATCAAATATATTAGGCATCTGTGTTATCCTGCACCATATTGTTTTCATTTTATTTTATTTGCTAATTGTTTTTATAATTCCAGGATGGACGAATCCTTTCTTTTCCTTTCATTATATGACAGGAAAAGTGGTTATGTGATGATAAAACTTTTAAATTCATGAACAAAGCTGGAAAAGGATACGATTTGGTTTCCTCCGTTTCATAATTTGACAGCTGAATTCATTTTATGAGTAAAAATGGAAGAGGAAGACCCATTCTTCCTGACGTTTTGATGGGAAGGAGATACAAGTATTTACGGGTGCCTCGGAACATCGAATCTGGGCGGAGACTAGGGATTACTGCTGAATGAACGAAATTACCTCACGCTTCAATAGTCGTAAAACAAATTTAGATTCATTATTCGAAGCATTGTAGTCTTGTTTTTTTTCTCACCTTTTAGATTTTAATTAATAACTTGTTGATCACATTTATTAAATATGATTTTGCTATAATAACTTGTTGATCACATTTATTAAATATGATTTTGCTATAATAACTTGTTGATCACATTTATTAAATATGATTGTTTAATCTTACAAACTCATCTGGTAATTCAAAATTGTAATAGGTGAAGATTTTCACTTTCAGTGAATCAAAGTGTTGTATCTCACTATTACTTTTAAATAATAATATGTTGATTTTGATGTTCACACGGCAGTAAGAAATTCCATTGTTATATTAAGGAAAAATTGTCAATTTATCTTTGCTTGTAATCACATTCAAACGACAAGTTTCCTATTACATTTTACTTTACTATTCATGTGTTTTCATATCTGATAGATTATTAAATTTTGTTATTATAAAACTTGAACTAATCTTATTATTTTCCCTGAGAATGCTAGCTGATGTGAGTGGCAGCCGATATGGTGAATTTTGTGCATCAGAACCACGCACTTCATGCTATACCCTGAGCGAGTCGGCGGACGTGTAAAAAAACGACGTCACAATATATATATATATATAAATATATATTGTGACGTCGTTTTTTTATATAAAAATATATTTATAACATTTTTCGCTTTCTGTAGCTCTCTGTCTCCTTGCGCTTTGGGTTCAATTTTGTCTGACAACTAGCCCGACGTTACCTGTATCGTGTCATAAGTCGTACATATTTATCTAAAGCTTAAATAACCATCCTAGGATGCGCTACAGTTAGGTTAGTTTATAAGTGTTATTTAAAAAATGTTTACAAAAACGCACACGTAATATGTACGTGCGAAAATAAAATTAATTATGCGAGTACAATGTCATTTGTTTGAAAAAAATAGGAAATTCTCCATAAAAACAACTCGGTATCACGACTTTACAATGGTCACGTTATCACTTTTGGGGTCTACACCAGACATATTTGGTCCGTGCTCGTGTATGGCTGAAACGTGAACTATCCGTGGCAATTGTGAACACGTCGGAGACCTTCGAGATGTGGTGCTGCGGAACAATGCTCAACACATCATGGACAGATTTCATTACTAAAAAACCTCTACAAAAAACTAGTAATCATGTATTATACATAGATAAGCTCTGTAAAATGAATACTTTGGGAACATAATTCGTTGATCCGAATACCTATCGCTTCCTTTTCAATTCTGTTTTTTCTTCATTTCAGTAATGTATTTGGCCTCTTCCAGAATTACTCTCCCACAGATTACTATCGCTGGTTACTCTTCTCCAGTTGCCGGACCTTTCTATCCTGACGGAGTCAGTCCATCACTTCCTTGTGGTATCTTTGATATCCTGTCATCTATGTATCTTTCAACGTGGTCAGTCCAACGGAGCCTTTGCAAACTACAGAATCTTATGTAATTATGTATGTTCCATTTTCTAGTTATATATATATTGTACAGTATTTTGTGTTCAGAAGCTGTTAATTTAATATCTTCATTTTTTGATAGGTACCATGTTTCACAACCATCGTGACCGCTTATTTATTGTTTTGTGTATTGACAGTTCACTTTGTTTACTCAGTATTTTTGATCCCAGTAGTCGCTTACAGGCGTTGAAGCATCCCTAAATCAATTATTTAATGCAAAATAGAAGGAATATCCGGAAGTGGACAGGCCACGAAGTCTAGGAGCTATTCAATGGTAGATGCTGTTTGTGGTTCGTACACCAGAAAAAAATCAGGAACATAGGATATGAAGAATTGGTTTTTGAGTGTTGATGAAGATTATGTTATCATCATCAGTAGCGCATCAGTCCAGTCAACCGTTTTGTCTTCGTTTCATGTTTTTACGTCAACTTGTTTCGATACTTACGTATTATCGTCAGGACTGGCGTACAACTGAACTATTCCATAAAAATTTAACGACATCCGTTATAGGGTGTAGGCGAAGTCTTGGTAAAAGTGAGGAGGTGATTGACAGGGGGGCATTGAAATAAGGAATATATTAAATAGTGGATTGTTTGTAAGATTTAATTTATATAAGACTTTTTGATTTCTAGACTTTCTAAATTAATCAATCTAAGGCCTTTATTGTCAATTTCAACTTCATTGCCGTTATCTTTAATGAAATTGTGGCCAGTCTCTAAAAGATGGTTGAAAAATTCTAAGAAGTTATTATTGTTAAGGCACATAAAGTGATGTAAACAAAGTTAAATGTAAATACAATTTTAAATTATGTCTTACCAAGAAGATAACGCTACAAACATAAACAAAAATGACCGTCTGAACATCTGATAAAAAAATCGAAATATTATAATGAATCAAGGATTTGGGTTACGCCACTGACTCTTAATGAGATTAATTGCAATAAAGTTTCAGCCCGACCGTGTTCTAATCTCGCGGGTCGCCCTTGAATGCGGAACACACCGCAGAATCAAGAAGTAAACGATTCGCACGTCCCCAGAGAAATGCGAAGGTGAATCACACGACGGACGTGCGCCGCCATGGCCAATTCTATCTGAAAGAGACGACTTATTTTCTGTCATTCCGTGACCTGGTTCCGTTCGGCTCCGCGCGGCTTCCGGGCCGGGCGAGGCGGGACCACCGCAGAGGTGTTACCATTGTTACAATTGTTATCACATCTGTCTGGCAATTAAATTATGTTGTACGGCACTTTGTCCGCGTTATCTTTTCTAACCTAATTTTCCGCGTGATCGGTGCACCGTGCGCGGATTTAAAAAATATACGTTATATTTTAGACATTCAGATGCATAGGTTTTATTATGAACAATTTTAGATTTATTCGCCTTTGTTCGAGTGTGGGTCTCTTAAGAGGGGATCCTTTGGAGAACCACTAATGTTGTGCAGCTTTTGTTTTTGTTTTAACTTGTTTTAAAATTTTGGATATTTATTGTTAGTCTAATTTTAATTTACTTTGTTCATTTCCTTATTATGTAATTTATAAATTCTAACAAGTATTTAAATTCTGTGTTGCTTTTCTCGCCTTCCTTTGTGTTAAACTGGATCGTACGGTGTGTTGCTTTTGTGGGTTAAATCTGCCGGCAGTGGTGTGTGGCGTGTGAGTTCCGTATTTGTATTCTTTTTCCTTGAAAGGAAGAGTCACCTCACATCTGTTCTACTCCACAGCTCTGTCGCTGTACTTTTCTAATAACATTGAAATTAACATTCATCGCCAATTATTATATTTGTGTCTCGTGTTTTTCTGTTTTAACCTGCAACTTATTTTCTACATACTCTATATAACTTGCCTTTATGCACATTTTTAATTATTGATATTACTTAGAGAGGATACAGCGCCACACTCTTCTGTCCCAACACACAATTCTCGCTTTATCCACATTCATACATCTTCTCATACAAGCTCGACGATTATTGAGGCTTCTGTATTAGTATCTGATTTACCTGGTCGTGCCAAGTCTTCCGCGCGCGTCCTCTACTTTTGGCGCCATCAACACTTGCGTCTCATTGATCTCATTTTCATTGCATTTAGTTTACTTTCGTTCCTCTTCTGCTAGCTCCAGGCCTCACTTTTCATACATCAGTGTCGGTGCTAGGACTCCATTGTGTATCGCTAGTATTGCCTCAGTTGACAAGTTCTCATTAGCTATAATTTCATTCAAAGCGCTGTTTACTTTATTTCCTGCAGTCATCCTCCTTTCGATATCTTTCTCAGTCTATCTACTTGTTTATTAAGCACGTTGTCTTGCTTTCCTTTATCTCGAATACCATCACTTTCGACTTGTTGACATTCACAATAAGGTCGCTTTCCTTGCATACATCGTACATTCTACTCACTATTCTTGTTCATCATTCACAATTAATACTGAATCATTATTCATATTATTTATATGTATATTCATTAATTGTGTTTTCTGTAGTCACGATTGTTAATCCTTTATACTCATTTGTATTTTTTTTATTAATAAAGTAATTCTACGTAGTTCCTCATAAAATCTATTTACAATCCATAGGCACCTTTCTCCACCTTGGCTAACTCCATATACTCTATACATATCTATATATATCTCGGACATGTAATGAGACATCCGGAGAAGTGCGAGATCTTGCACCTCATAATGCAGGGAAAGATTGCTGGAAGACGGGAAGAAGGAGAACATCATAGCTAATGAGAGGACGCACCGCTAATCCAGGAGCGTTTATAAGCAAAAGTTCCTACATCGATGAAGCTCCTTAGGTGGGTAGTCAGGCCGGCCTGCGTAGGTGGGACCACATACGCGCCTACCTCTCGCTCTCGATACCTCATATTTTGAAACTCCGTTAGTCTGTCCGTGTAAGTGTGACTCAATCCATTTTGTGTCTCCTTCCTTTGGGAGTGTTTTTGATGAATGGATCCCTGAGTGTCTGCCTTGAACTACTGCACCTTAATTTTTCATTAATTTTCCATCTGTATCATTTTTATAAATAAAGACAGCACTTAAGGGTCTAAATTTTAAATCTTAATTGCTAATAACCACATTGAATTTCTTCTCCTTTTTCGTTTTGCACATACTTAAATATGTAATTGAATTAAATTCGCATATTTTTGTTAGCTTTGTTGGGTGGGACCAATAAGGAAGCCCTAGCTTCTATACCGGCCCCGGGAAAAGGTGGGCTTCCCCCCCCTCCAGTTGATCTTTTATAAACTCCTATATCGGTCCAACTCATTCATCGCTACTAAACAGGCAATCGTGGACCGCGCAAGCGTCCAAGCAACGATCCACGGCCGCCAACCAAAACATTCCTCTTACACCTATTACCCCTTTATTTTGTAAAATATACAATTCAATGAATAATAATAATATAACAGAGATACAGTAATAATATATAGGCGCCGGGGGACAGCGGGGCAACTAGGAGAGTACACTAAACGGGAAACAAGACAGACACAAAAAAATACGTGAAGTTGATTCTCTACCCGAGCACCACTGCCGGCAGATGTTATCCAGGAAATAGCACACTAGTTTAAGTGCAGAATATGTAGTATAACTAATCATTTTCTATTATATTTATAATCTCTTTACCTAATGTTAATTGATATATGATATAATTTTTTTATTAATTATTAAGGAGAATACATTTATCATAGTTCTGAGCTAATGTGGTCAAGACGTTGGCCTAGTGATCTAGTGGTCGGGGATTCGCGCCTCGTTCCAAGATACCATATTAGTTAGTTAGTCTTATTTTAATAGCACAAGCGTTTAGTTTAGTAAGAATATTGATGTGACATGTATCCCGTGTACACATCTCTATTTAAAAAAAAAAAAATGCACCTTCTCCGGATTGGAAAGAGATCCAGGTTCGAATCTCGGTTTAATGTTTTATAAAGTGTTGTATGCTAGATGTAAGAATATTATATAATAATAACTTAAAACAATGGTTTAGACAATCTACTTCTAGAGTTTTTCCAGGCCGCAGTGAACAAAATGATGAAAGCCTACGCCCATTGAACGGACAGGGTGCAAGAAGAAGAACTTTCAACATACTGGTTATTTGCAACTTCAGTTGAGATATTTAAAATTTTAAAGCATATGAAATTTCCTGTTCCATTTTATGGGGCACTAAACATTTTTTCTTTAAAAAAAGTGTTAATATCAAATTGAAAAATCATTTTACGATTGGATTTTGCTATAAATAATAACGAGATAAATATCTCACAAGCACTTTCCTTATCCATAACATTTAATGTCCAGTGTATTTTTGTTACCTTCAGTGGCTTCGTATAGGCGGATATAAATACATAAAAGTTTATTGCGATTAATAAATTCTTTATTCCAAAAATGAACCATGTACGCGAGTGGTTAAAGAATTAGACCAATTCTTATAAGGTATTAAAGTATTTTTTTATTATAGAATTAAATATACTATAAAGATAAATGGAATGGATACTTCACCGATAATAATAACACAGCGCCATTTTGGTAAAAATTTCACCCAAGGGTGCACATTGGTCTTGCACCAGTAATATTATTTTATTTTAAACTGCTCAAGGTACTTTTCTGATAGACCAAATATAAATTTAACGTATCGTGGTCCCTGATGTACTTGGAACATGTAACATGGAACAGGATCCTGTTAACTTATTTATTTGGTTTCTCCATCCAGCAGGAGAGCGTCCTCTTGCTCGTTTCCCCTCAACTGTTCCTGAGATCACGAGCTTCTAGAGACTCTCATCGTTTCTTCTGGTAACATGTCTAAAGCATGCGACAATCCTTCTTCTGCATGTTGTCGAAAGTCTTTCTGTCATACTCAACTCCTGAATATAGATAGAGAGATATGTACGCCTCGCAGTCCACAGGATACGTGGCATCCGCTTCCAGCATCACATTTCAAAGACATTGAAAAAATTCGTTTCCTTCTTTCTTAATGTTATTTTTATTTCAGTGTGTAATACCAGAGATTTTGTCAGGCGAATATTGGTTCCTCATATTTTCGCCATGCTGATCATCGCTGATTTTCCCATTTCAAATCGTCTTCGGATTTCTTCACTGTTTCACATTCTTCCTGCTTTGAAATTAACTAGTAATATAAACCCTTCAACCGCTTCGTTGTCCCTAAATATATTGTTCCCTATAAGAGTTTTGAATCGACCGACGATATGGACTTTCGTTTTGTTTTTATTTATAGTTATAGCTTCTTCTACTTTTTTTTCTTGTGCCTTATCCGTTCAACGGACGTTGGCTTTCATTATTTTATTTGCTACGGCCCGGAAAAGCTCTATTGCAGACTGGCCAAGCCATTGTCTTAGTTTCTTCAGCCGTGATAACCCCCTTCTTCCAGGAACCCGACTTCCAGCAATATTTCCACATAGTGTGCTGTTTCCTGGATAATATCTGCCGGCAGCGGTGCTCGGGAGGAGAATCAACCTCACTTCTTGTTTCTTGTGCCCGTCTTATTTACCGTGAAGGAGTATTTAGTGAACTCTCTTAGTTGCTCCGCTGTCCCCCGGCGCCTGGGTGTTATGACTGTACCTTTGTTAATATTGTATTATTATTATTATTACTCTGCGCATTGTACATTTTACACAGTGTCGTTGCTTGGATGCTTATTTCGTCTGTTTAGCATAAAATAATGCCAACTTGGCGGTGAATGAGTGGGACCGATATAGTAGCTTTTGCTTATGGTCCCGACTTCAAACAATCTTTTTCCGCATTATGAGGTGCAAGATCTCGTACTTCTCCAAATGTCTCATTACATGTCCGAGATATTCAAGTTTTCGATTTTTTATTGTATTAAATTCTTCTTTTTATTTAACCGAACCATAACCATCTTCCATCCAGCTTATTTTCAGCATTCCTCTGTAGATCCACATCTCAAATGTTTCAAGTCGCCATGTGACCATTCCTATTCGTAATCTAAGGCTGACATGACTACAGAACATCTTTTTCATGCGGGGAAAGGTTGCACGAGCTTGCTCAATGCGGCATTTGATTTCGAGAGAAGGATCCCATCATTCATTTATATTGGCTACTCTATTTATGTTCTATTTGTTTGCATTAATATTACAAATAATGGTTCGATTTGAGCAATTGTTTTAAACATAATTTCATCTTGTGTATAATAAAATATTATAAATTAATAATAAAAAAGTAGAAATAATTATTTAAAATCTTGAAAAGATGAATTTAATAATTTTTTTAATGAAGTAATTCTTTGTATATTTAAAAAACGTATCTTCAGAATCAAAATGTCACATATCACCTAATTCGTATTTGAAAGGAAACCGATACACCGTTCCTATGTGAAGAACTAGTATCATTTCAATTTTTCCTACAAAAATAAAGCATTATAAACAAATAAAAAATACACTCTATTTAAATCCAATTCAAACGAGATGCTGCTCTTAATAAATATCTAAAAACTTAAATCGGCAAACGAAAGCTGACACTTTTTACAAATTTCGCCACACTTCTCAACATGAGAAAGAAGTATTAGAAAAAGAATCAACAGAGTGGTCATCATATAACTCCTGTACGTCTCATTTTGTGTCAATCATTGGTGGCAAAAAAATAACCACTGTTTGTCAAATTTGTCACCGTTCGCATTCAATTTCATCAGTTTTAGGTATGGAACAATCTCACTAGAAACTAGATACGAAACCAAAATTTCACAAAAGCTGCAGCATATTAGCTAAATACCCTCATTTACTGTAGGAAATAACACATTTGAGACAGTTGATAAGTGTATACGTATGTATATTGTATAGTTTTAGTCATTTAGGTGAAAAAGGTGAAAATAAAATAAGATATATATAAAATATGTAGTTTTTTTAAATATATTTCATTTTACTGGGGGACCTACTGAACAAACATTATGTTAAAATAACCATAAATATAATAATGTATGTAGTACCTGTATTAGTGTGTGTGTGTCACACTTTTTTTATTTGTTGATATTCAATTGTCTTATCTGTTGAGGTGGAACATTGAATAATATTAAACTGTTATGGTATGTGATTGTTCTATTTTTGTTTTTGCCAGATTTATGTGATTGTTTTCTGATGTTCTTCTGTTGGTGTAACTCAATTTATCTGTGAATTTTAGCGTTGATGTCAGATATTTTAAATTGTAAACCATTTTAATTATTTTATAATATTTGCATATCATAAATGTGAAAAATGGTGTAGTGCCATTTTACCTACAAATGTAAACATGAACAGATTATTTATTTCGTATATTCGAGCGAAAACATCTAACGCGTCAACTTTCACACAATCATTGAAACCCTAATTCCATTTCTCTTCACATTACACGGAACAAAAAATAAGCGATGTATTATTAAATTCGAAATGTATTATCCTCTAGCTCTAACGATGCACTGACGCCGAGCTCGAATCGATACCAAAAACTTTTTTCAAATCTCCAATTCGCCAGAATCCCATTAAGTATGTTGAATTCAAATTCCATACAAATCAATTTGGGCTGTTTCCGATCTAATTTTCCACGCCATTACGCCGACGAGACAGCGGCCGCTGCCATGTTTATTTTAATTGAAAATAGCGCCGCTGCGGTGAAAAAGTGTACCACGCGTTTGATTACAATGCGCGCGGCTGGCAACACAGACCGCAAAGTGTTCCAGAGCGGTTTCCAAATATGAATTGTTTCCCACCTCCGCAGGAACCTGGCGGCCATTAGCATTAGCTGCGTTTACAGCGCCAATAGACAAAAACATGTGAGGAAATGAGCTGAACGAAACCGCAACTTACCATAAAGTGATTACATCTTGTTATTAGCGGAATAATAATACTGTTTATGTTTATTATTATTGTGGACTACCCTAATTGCCCGTCACATGACGGGATTTCTATATTAAACACATTGTGCTCACTTGATTGATGAATGAAAGATATTCTTCTGGATTCTTTTTCCATTTCTTCAAGACTTTGTTAACAGAATATGAATCATCTTTACATAAGACATAAGACATTTAAACCCTTAAGGGTTTTAAAAATGACGACACTACAATATTGAAATATTTTACAATTCAAATCAACTAAATCAGTCTGCAAAATAACTCAATTCTAGTAATTCTAGTAATCTAATAAATACCGAAACAAATATAAACACTGTGTATTAAAGTATTATCCTTAATTAATGTTTTGAGTATGCAATATTTCGGTATGGTGTAGCATCGTGGACTCTGAGAAGGCAATGAGAAAATGACGGATTGATGCCATCGAGATGCTGTGCTGGAGACAGATGCTGCACATCCCATGAATAGCCGGACGCTCAAATGTCTCCATTTTGTAGGAACTACACATTAGCGATAGATTCTCAACCGTTTGTCAAAGACAAACCTTCGATTATTTGGCCACCTTACTAGAAGACAAGATTGTTTTGGTGAGCCACGTCGAAGGACGGAGAGGAATAGGAAAATCCTACGTCTACTTGACCGACCGAGTGAAAAAAGTAACACAGTGACTGTGATTAGTTGTGAGTTATTGTGACTGTGATTGTGTGATTGGTATTAAATTTTAGGATTGATTGTCCGCCGTAATTTTTGTGGACTTTTGTTTTTTAAATTGGACGTTTAATTGATATTTTTCATAATATAATTCTTAAATAGGGTTAGGAAATTAAAATCCGCATCTTTTCAGCGAAGGAATAATTAGCGAAAGGTCATGCCGAGAATAGTTTGTTCGCTTCAAAGCCTTCAGCTTGGACGATAAGTTAGTAAAGGGTCAATCTTCAGATTTTGATGGCCAGGAACTTCTGGCGGCTATGGAAGAGGACGAAAATTGCACTAGTAGGACACTGGCTGAAAACTTAAACATTACCACAATTATGGTGACTACGCTCCTAAACGATAATTGTACATAATATGGTTTGAGTTTTTTTTCGTTTTTGGTTACAATATGTCATGTATATAATTTCACCACAATCAACATACTCGTCTTTTAAATTCATTCTACATAAATTACTAAATCATCATAAAATAAACATTTATTCCTTGTAAATAATAAAGAAATAAAAGAAAATAATAATTATTTTGAATAACTTCCAAATTCAGTCCGCGCAAATATTATTATTACTTGTAAATTTCATCATCCATTACCGATAAAATCACACGTTAACAGGATGTACCGTCTATAAATATACTATCCGAGTGCACACGTGCCGTTCCAACAAAACCAGAAATATCGCGTCACGAGACTTCACTTCTATGAAATTATACCCTGGGAAGTACATGTTAAGGTTGTGTTTCGTAATTATCTCCTTTTCCTCTCCCCTTTATTTGTCATCGCCGCTTTACGGAAGCAAAAACATTCGACATCTATTGGACATACCGGCGCAGCGTATCACCTCACGATATTTTTCGGTACTTCTTTTAAAATGTATAGTCTTTTTGACATCCTTTATTACAATAATATTTCTCGACCATCGAAATATTCATAACCAAGTATGGTAGTAACTTTTATTCGAGATATCGCAGTAAACTTATCCGAAGTCCTAGGTAACTACCTTCATAAATCATGTAATTGGTATACAAAAGTTTTATACAAATTTTTACAGTAAATTACCATTAGGCCAGATAGATAGGCCATCGCCGTGATCCACGTCGACATCAAAGGTATCATCGATATTTTGAGAACATATTTGGCAGGTATGGGGTAACATGGTAGCTACCTCTCGATAAGGGATCCAGCTTAAACAGTACTATTACGTATCCACGTCCAGGAATTATTCGAATTACGAATTGATAGAGATTGTTAGAGGTTTGTTTTTCGAATTAACAACACTTTTCCTAGCGACAGTCAATTTGATATCTGACAGCTGATTTGTGCTCAGTTTGGTTTGCCATTTTATCATGAATAGACTTACGCTAAAACAACGCTTGCAAATTTATTTCGAAAATCGTGATTCAGTTCGCGAAACTTACCGTGCGTTACGTCCATTTTACGGTCGATATAATCGTCCATCCAAGCAAGTAATTCGAATAATCATGAATCGTTTTCACACCACACATACTCTAATTGATAACACGTATCCGCAGAGACGTCGTACAGTGCGACTGAAGAAGCTGTAGCTGGAGTGGAGCGTTGAGCGTTGCTGTTGAGGAGGATCCGAATGAGTCCTTTCGCCATCGTGCATAGCAATTGGAGCTATGTTCATCCACTTTATGGTAGATTTTTCTGAAAGATGTTGGTTTGCGAGCTTATAATATCTAGCTCGTGCAAGAATTGAACTCGTTTCACCATTGAGTGCGGCACACGTTCAGTGAATAGGCCAAAAACTAGATTGCTCTTAATCCTCATTTTCAAAACAAAATTTTGTTCAGCGATGAGGCTCATTTTTAGAGTGAAGAAAATCCACAAACGATAATTGAGACGCTGTTGTATCCATAAAAAGTCACTGGATGGTGTGATTTATGGGTTGGTGGAATCATTGGTCCATATTTCTTCAAAAATGATGCCGGCCAGAACGTTACAGTCAACGAAGAGTGCTGTAACGTTCCATCCATCCATTCCATCCATCCATGAATGTTCCATCCATCCATCCATGAATACTGACTTTTTCATTCTCCAATAGAATGGCATTTATGTGGAAGAGCTGTGGTTACAGCAATACCGCACAACATACCACACAGCATGCACCACAATCAATTTATTGAAGGAAATATATCGATGAGCGCATAGTGGACCTGGACATTTAACACCTTTGGATTATTTTTTGTGAGGATATGTGAAGTGGCTAGTCTACGCCGATAAACCAGAGACGATAGACGACTTGGAAGTCAACATTTGTCGCGTTATTGGCGATATACGGTAGCTGCTCCAAAAAGTGGTCGAAAATCGAACTTCCAGATTGCGTTTTATTCGAGCCGACCGCGGCGCTCATGTGCGCGAAATCATATTTAAACTCTAATGGCATAAAATTATCTTTATAATAAAGCCAATACCATGATTTTTATGTGTTTTATTTCATTATATAGTTCTATACCTTTAAAAAATAACATCCTTTATAATTACTGGTCAATGGGTTTTGTAATAATGTACTTGTGCATTGATACATGGATGGGACTTTAATGTGCTTTTGGAGACCAAAACAGCATCTATTTGCTCATAGAATCCTTTTACTTATTTCATCACTAATTTTTTTGTTGTTGTTTTGATTGTCTACGTCGATTTACTGTCGATTACTATGCATCTACTCCATCCATCCAGTGCTCGTCACATGATGCATTATTCGTATATATTGAAGAGATCTGGATCCTTGTCGTACACCTTGGTGCCTATGAAATGTTTTTAAACTCCGCTTTAACTAAAGCTGACTTGTGTACATTTATATGTATACCTTTATCGATGTGAGAACTACTAAGTTAAATAACAGGCAGTCTCATCTTGTAGTCTGTGGTGCGTAAAATCAAGAGGAGAATCTTAAACTCTCAAAAGGGTTACCCTACTAGAAGTTGATCTTCTTTCATTAGAAATCCTTGAACAATTTAAAACCGGTGATAAAATATCATATAAAATATATATTTACATACTCGGAAATCGCCGATTATTTCCGAAGATTAACGAAGACCTTCTGATTTATGACTGCAGGCGTTCGGAGAGATGTACGGAAAATTACTTACATGGAATTTTGAATTGGAAATAATTGCATGCTACGATGTTTTCTTACATGAAAAACATTAATATTTTATTAAAAATAAGCTTTACATAAATATAAGTTTGCAGTTTTTTTATATATATTGTGAGGTATAAACAAATTTTTAAAATAGCCATTAAGACCTAAATTAGGTTGAGTTAAACCTTAATTAAGTTTGATTTGATAAAATATTATTATTTTTTTTAATGAAAATTTTAGCGGAAATTATATTGTCATTTAAACATTTAATTTCAACAAATAACTTAATTATTATTAAACACGTTGCTTACTTTGACGTTGACCGGTTTTGACATCACTGCATCATCGTCGAACGGGCGTACACTAATATAAAATGTATAAAATATATATAATATTTTTTAAATCCCACCATAATCAGGCTAATGCGAAATTGCATATATTTTAATTCCACGCAAAAACTCAAAACTTTGGTTCGTAGATATTTTTAATAAAAAAAAAAAAATATATATATATATATATATTTATATCGTAATAAAATATTGACGGAAGATGGAGTTGTGTAAAAGTGTTCATCCAGCATTTAAAATCATTAGATTCTATTAGCAATGTCAGAAAAGATCGATAAAGAATACTGAGCACCAAAAGTAATGTATTCACATCTCTAACATATTAATGATTGGCTGTGCGTCGCGCGTGCACGAAAAGATTTTTATTTACAAATATCATTATAATCCGACTGAGAATTACATTATATTAGTTGTAAGAACGATCGCATTATATCATATTAGTAATTAAGCCATATAATGTAATGATGTAATGTGTAACTCATTTTGGGCTAACGTGTTAGTTAATACAACACCCCATGATGTACACAACGTTTGCAAAATCAATTATTATTTTTAACATATTCAGAAAATTCGATGAATATTTCAGTCATACACATATACAGGGTGGCCCAAAAAAAGTGAGAACATTTCATAAAATGTGATGTAATTACATCAAAATTAGTTTAACTATATCAACAGTAGCTTAAATAGTTTACTAATTTCCTTACTTACCTATTTACCTATATAAAGTTTTATGTCGACAATTTTTGGTCGCCATCTTTGATTATTAATTTTCCAATTGTTTATATTTGGTTTTTTCAAATTTTTGCCCAGAATAACAAAAATCACTGCAGAAGACCGTATTCTGATCAAAAATTTGTGAATTGAAAAACGTTGGGTTGCTAGGAAAATTATCAAAAAGTTTCAAAACAAAGCCTGGAGTATACCTTACAGCAGAACAGAGCTCCATCTCACACACACACAGAAATACAATCAACTTTCTTCGTCGTGAGAATGTTAATTTCATCGAGCCAGGCATGTAGCCACAGAACAGCCTAGATTTAAACCCAGTAGATTATAACACATGGGGTGTTTTGATGAAAATTACATTAAGAATTATAATTAATTATATTATGTTTTGAAATAACTCATGTGTTACGTGATGTTCTCACTTCTTTGAGCCATCCTGTATACACCTGCAGCCAACATTTCTACACAATTTCAATGCAAGTTTTCCGTTGATTTATTGAATAGGGCTAATAAAGTATAGCGAACTGTACAGGCCTCCATAAACACTGATTATTTCTTCCCAGATGATCCATTAATCATCCTTCCCGAGCCTTCGACATCCCATCATGCGATGATAGACGGCGATAAGTGAGCCCAGGAACCTTTGTTTATCTTCATGAATCTCGCCACACGGCCGCCAGTCAGCTTCTAGTCTATTTTTATAACCCTTTAATGCGGAATCAAAAGATAAAAATGAGAGATTACTTGTAAATTGCGAAAGCCGGCAGAAATGTGTTTAACCCTTCGAAGTTTTCCTCTGGCTTATTATTAATGTGACACTTGAAATATGCAAAATAATATAACAAATATAAACGTAAACAATTCAATAACATAAACACCATGAAAACACTGTATTTGTCATATGTCCGAAGTATCATCGAATATACCACCCAAGTCAGGAATTCAAGATATACCACATACATCAATAGAATAAAAAAAATACAGAACAGTTTCCTCAAATATCTTAACCTTTGTAGTTATCCAGTTCCATCACTACAAACTCGAAGGGACATGGCCGATGTCATTTTCCTACACAAAATAGCCAACTCTAAAGTAGACTGTCCAGATTTACTCAGACGCATATCCATTCGAGTGCCAGTTGGGTCAACCAGAACTAATCCTACATTTAATCTTCCACATTGCAACACCAATGCCAAACAAAACTCATTTTTCTACCGAGCACCCCTAAAATCTAAATCTAAATTCAATACGTAAACTTTAAAGGCCTTTATTTTTCTTTTAATTTTTATCACTCAGATTCCCTAATTTATTTTCTTTTTCCTTTCCTCTCGAATATTTTATTTCTTTCTTATTTATATTTTTTTTCTCTATGCTAAAATAAAAATTTTCAAATTTTTTCTTACATTTTTCAGCATTTTTGAGCAGCACACCGGGTTGTTGCACTATTGATAATGAGGAAAGTATCAAAACCACTTAATATTATAGCCTTACTGATGTCTTCATAAATAATAAAAATGGTCTGTGCAAATTCACCTAACGAATGAACGAATCAACGCTCAACAGACTAATATTTGAAGTTTAACGTAGAGTAAGGCCAGTAAAGTTTACGCTTTAAAAAATTGGGGAAGGGGTGTGATCTAATCCAGTGTGTCACCAATCAGCTCTCATTTTAATTAGTCATCCCTTGTCCTTCAAGCAATTTGTGTGCTCTGAACGTTTCCGATCGATTTCTAGTGCAGGTACACTTAATCTAATCGAGAGTTACGGAATTTTTAATATTTACACATTGTCTTCATCATCTTATTCAACGTATACAAGTTCATGTCTAATGAAGCTACAAATAAGGTTGTTGATTTGAAAAAAGTTCAAAGTCTAGTTGCGGAAGCTACTGGAATATTAATACGCTTATTGCTAGCAATTTTAAAGGAAAAACAGACATTGAACACATTTCTGTGGTGAACACTTCATTTTCTATACCTGGAAATAAAAGAATTAAAAACTTCCCGATGACAGGTGTAGATAATTGCAACAAAGATTATTTTCGGCGAACTATTTATGATTTCCATATATTGTATAAACAAACGTCTACTTTAAAAAAATACAAGAAAACATTAATTATACGCTAGATAGAGAATCTCTTCAGGAAAATTATACATAAAATGGGATTCCGTTGGCTGAAAACCGAAGGCAACAGAAAGTTATTACTGGAAACTGACTTTTTATTTTGTGTATCTTTTAATACTGCCCAAATTTAAAAGTCAATTAAATTCAAAAGATCACTTTTTGGTTCACCTACTGTAAGCATTTCCGAAGTTTTATGAATGTTTTCGTATATTCGTTGCCGAAATTTCACGCGCAAACTTATATTGGCCGTACTCTACAACAATCTCGACATAACGGTGTTCAATGAGACTCAGTGCATACATGGTGTATTACGTAAGTCAGAGAAAATAACTGAAATATATTGAGAGTGTGCCTTATAAAGGGTTGAAAAATGGAAGTCTAATAAAAACATTAACAATAAAACTTTGCTGTTCAGCTGTACGTCTGACGGTTAGAAGCCATTGTCTGTGGTGCAACTAATACAACAAACAGAAAGTAACGACTTTGTTTGTTACTGCTAAAGCTTTCTGTACCGCATTTAAAAATATAATCCGCAACATAATAGTTCTGAAAAAAAGGGTTAAAAAAAATTAGTAGCAAAATTAGAAATAATAAGAACAGGGTTCCATTCTTCGTAGTTTCTCTACAATTTCTCATTTTATTATTATTTTTTGCTTTGGATGCTAATATCGTAATTGTGTCAATTTATGTATATATTTAATTGTTTCTTTCTCGCTCTTGACTCATTGTGGTCTTCTTGTCTACCTTTTGTGATCCTGGGTATTGTTTATTGCATCTCAGACTCGAGCCGTTTTGTTAGAGATCGACTTCTCTCTCCCCGTCCTTGTATATCATCCGTTGTTTTAGCCCTAGTAGGCACTGACTGAGTTAGCATGGAACGGAGAACTATACGCAGTATAATGATAAGATGAATGCATCTTCAATATTCAATTGAATAAAATTAAGGAACATAAAATAGATATAAGCAATTTAGAAAATGCACAAAGCAATACCGGAACTACTGACCCATTCATCCGAGTGTGTCGAATTATCAAATCACACTAATCAAATTGCCTTCGTAGTTTACCCACACCATAATACCTCGTACCCATAACGCAGACCTCAATAAAATTACAAAAATCAGTCCATCTTGGTATTCATGTTAAAGGTTTCGTGAATGGTAATGGTCTACTTGTCCATTGTATGTAATTTAAAAAAATTGTTGCACTTAAAATATCTGGTTCATCTCGAGGCATATTACCTGATTGATAAAATTGTAAGCTGTTTTAAATTGTTGTTAAATATAATGAATAGTTGTTCAACACTGCAGCTGGCACTTGAACACTCGTTTTCTATTAGGGACTCAATATTGGCTATGAGGCTTCGAGTCGTCACACAAATTTAATTTTTTCTGAATTTTTGGCGTTTACGATTGCACTCTTTGATTAGGATTTATCTCACTTTGTGTGAATATCGTATTATCCGCTTATTTCGTATCCCTGTTATGCTATATTTTTATTTTACAATTAAATTTAGTTATAGAAAGAAAGATATGTTTCAAAGGTATTTTGTATGTTACTTGAAATGTGTAAATGCTGGTTCCTTCGTATCCGTATGACTTATACGGTATGATGATTTTGTAGAACTAGAAGATAACAAATGTATAAGAGATGCGTGTACATAGGGAGATTTTGAAACTGCCGATTTACTGTAGTGTACTACCCCTTCGAAATACACCGTGTTTATGCCATAAAATCAAGTAAGTTTTTACATAGTAAATTTCTCAGATCACTCTAATGAGTTGGTCCATGCGGTATTTAAAATATTGATTATTCAGTGCACGCGGTGTCTTATGAATACCGCGTGGACTCTGGTGTGCGTTGCACATAGAAAATTTTATTATTCAGTCCACGTAGACTGCGCACAGGAGCTGCGTGGTAAAAGTATTACGTTGTACATAGTAAATCCAAATGAAAATTAATGCTATACATTACTTAACCATCAAATTACTCTGCATGTACAACTCGATTCTTTTTTCCTTTAAGGGGTGTGTGAGAGAGTTAGAACCGCCATTTGCTTTCCCTCTCAGTGCCTTTATTCTTATTATTATTGTGCGTATTTGATTTATTTCAGCCTTATGTTATTTTACTAAATACATATTTTTTACTTAACTACATATTCGCTGAATTTAAACTTTTACCGATCTAAATTTAATTGTGCGTAGTTGCTCTTTGAGATCATACGTAACATATAGATACCCTTTTCCTCCCCCTTGTTAGTTACTGTTTGTTTATGTAAATGCCTTCAATAACTAGTTGCCAGGTTTCCAATGAACTATTGTGATTCTCAGCGGCGGTTGCAGGGTGACGGAGGCGTCATACATAAGGTAAGGCGAGCAATCCTTCCGAATCCGGTTCCCTGAGATAACTAGTCCTTCGACTGGAACCCCTATCCTATCCTCGACCCTTATCACTTATATCCAGGTTCCATTATTTACTTTCTATACCCCCCCTGCGGCGATTCCGATTTACGACCGGAATCGTAGTAATCCAATCGGCGGGACGCGCTACCCGGCGATCGCCCAATTCATTCATTAGGTCCTATCGACGCAAGATTTACATGTTCCTTTACATTTTGGTTATTAGCACACAATGATATACGAACTGTACTAATGTTTTTAATTTTACTCTCTTTCTGGTCCGATGTTGTTGTTCTTTTAGCTGGGCTGTCTTCTTTAGATTTCGATCGACCGAAGCACGCACTGGTGGTTTATTTGGACCGCTGGACTGGTCGAAGCATAGAATGTAATAAGACTGACGCCTGTCGGTTGCCGTCTTCTTAGCTTCCGAAAAAGGGCGGCAATACTCACACATACACATATGTACATTTTTATAAACCAGGAAATCCAGTGGTGCCAATCGAAGTAATAAAACGCGTAAACACTCTTTAAGGCCTCTCCCCTAGCCACCTCCATTTCTCTCCCTAAAACAAATATGTATTATACCTATTAACATATATTAAATGCTGCTTTTTCTGAATTTGGCATAGTTATATTTGAGGATCCAGCGCAAGGTAAAGGCATCCTTACTTTGGCCACCTCACCCTTTTGACCCGATATAAATGTGTTATAGATTGAACACAGTCCAAATTTTGTTCAGCTATATTTTAAGATCCTGAGCAAAATATAGTCTTCTCATCCCACTCCCCCGGTCATTACACTTTTCCCCTTCCACCTAAATCAAAAACATTTTTAAAATTATAATTGAATCTCCGTGTATTGTCGGCTTGTATAATTTATTTTTATTTTATTCAGATGTGGCTTCCTTTACGCTATTCCATGTTGTTTGAGGTCGACAATGTCCGAGTTTTAAATTCGTGGAAAAAAAAACATTAAAGTAATTCATATTTCTTTAAATATATATTTTTTTAAATAAAATAAAAATATCACATTGTTAACTGTACGGTATTCTGCAACAATGTATGATTCTCAAAATTGAAATATTCTTTATTAGCTAATTATTCACAATAAGCTATTATTATTATTCACAATAAGCTAACTAATGATGAGAAAAAATGCTACTCTTGACTCACTGGTGTGATTGTGATTGATATTCGATAATATCAGTGATTGAAAACAGCGACTGTGATCACAGTTTCATTACTAATATGCATGCGTCGCACGATATCACAGCACACAAAATAAATAAATAAATGAAATAATATAATTTGGTGCGAATTTATTTATATTATTCAAACTTCTAACATATTCTAGCATATATAATTAACATATATCTTATTTAATAATAATACAAAGAGACTATAACCCTTAAAAAAATATGAGTTAATTTTTCGGGTCAAATTCTCAGCATTTCAGGTCAAATGCGTACAACATTTTAGCAAATTTTTCTAGATGGCGCTTATCATGAGTTATAACGTCATTCATTAATATTTTCATTTCATGTGCACATGCGCCGAATCACGGTTCACAACCGAATATAAATAAAATAAAATAATTATTTTTATTTTTTAACTTTGTTTCATTAACCACTTATTGAGTTTAAATACATCTCTACGGGTTTCGAAAAATAACATTTTCTTCTTCGAGATGTCAATACTAACTAAAAACACATGCTGTTTCTTTACCAGAATCTATTTGTAAAAAAACAACAATTATTTAAAAAATAAATTTAGTACCTAACTCAAATTGTTACTTAATACAAATTTTGTCGAATAATTTATAGAAAAAAATTTTAGAATGGGACTCGTAGATAAATTTAGTTGGTTGTTTATAATTTTCTTATTAGTTTTACACGCTTTATTTATCTCCACCGATTCCAAATTATTTAATTTATGACCAACAACGTTTCCATGCAAAATTGACAATCCCAATTTTTTATCAAAACCGTGACCATTTTCTATCAAATGATTAGAAAATTCTGAAAACCCACTATTGTTCAAACATCTCAAATGCTCTCTTACTCTTATATTAAATTTTCTACCCGTTTTACCAATATAAAATGCAGCACAATCCTTGCAACTAAGTTTATAGACACCAGAATTGTTAAATTGATCATTTTTGTCTTTAAAATTTATGAGTAAATTTCCTATATTATTATTTGTATAAAATTCTACGCCAATAATCATTATTATCATTGTATTTTATCTGTGATTTATATAAAAATTGATTATTATTTTCTTTTAAATTTTTTTTTGAAATAGTTTTTATTAAATCTGTATTACACCCGTTATTAACTGCTATTTTTTAATTGTATTCAAATCAATATTGAAATTGGATGTTGACATAAGAATATAGATTAAACGATATATCATGGAGAGAAACCCTGAATGTTTATGTGATAATGGATGATTAGATTCACTATGTATGATAGCATCTGTAAAAATTGGTTTTCTAAAAATTTTGAATTCAATTTTATTATTATTTTTAGTCAATGTTAGATCCAAAAAAATTGGGGTCAACCCTCGATCGATTTCAACCACAATGAACGACCACGAATCATGATATCCCCAGATATTCAATCACTGATAGTGAGTGTGACTCAAGATATCAGTGACTGACTCACGGTTCGTGATTTTGAGCTCATCACTAAAGCTAATCAACAATCGTCAAAACAGTTATGTAATATCTATTAGTTTGCAATATATCACTATGTTTCATTAATTAATTCTCTTAGTTGTGCCACATTGCGCAGTGAAGCACGCACTCATATTTTTAGTAATGACTGTATCAAATATTTGACGTCAAATATCACAGTTCGAATTGAGTGTGGCATAACACATTGTTGCAGAATACCATCCAATTATCAAACACAAATATATGAACGAATAGTTAATATTATTTAAAATTAAATTTAGCCATTATTTTCAGAACAATGTAATACAATAATAGTCATAATAATAACATTGTAAAATTCATTTTTCTATTCATTCATTAAAAAAAAATTTACCTCAAGGCTGCTTTACACATAACCTGTTTAGTCCTACATCAGTATGTCGTTTTTTTCTTCCACGGCACTATATCCTAGGATGGGATTTGACTTCTTCCACAAGTGTTCTCAACCGACTTCTATCTCTGATAATTTTTTTCCAGTTCCCGGATTCCCCCATCCTGCTCCAGTGCTCTTCCACACAATCAGCCCACCTCTTTCTTGACATGCTTCTAGGTCGCCGGGGTATCCCCTGGGTCATGATCTCTGGTGACCTGTCCTCTGGCATTCTTTCAACATGGCCAGTCTTTGGGACCTACAGAATCTTACATTTGTGTCTTGCTTAATTAACTTAACTCATGATTCATTTTTATTATGTGTGTTCTATTTTCTTGTATAGGTCTATAAATTTTTCTTAATATTTTGCGCTTAAAATCTGATAATTTGTTTTCTTCGATTTGGGTTAGGTAACACTTTTCACAATCATAAGTGACCACTGGTATTATTATAGTTTTATATATTAGCAGTTTGTTTTGTTGTTCCCTACACTAGTGTGTATCTAAAATAAAAAAATGTTATTCATTATTAAGGAAAACACATTCTTATTGTGAAGTTGTAATTATTCAGAACATAACGTTAACGTGTCCAAAAATTTAATAAAAATGAATTGATAATTCTGGCGTCTGCAAATCGGTTTACTCAAAGGTATTTGAGATTCTGTAAAAATAATGTAGATGGCTTTCAAATAATGGAACGACAGGTGTATTAATTTGAAAAATGTAACATATAGTTTCGAAAATTTGTCAAGAAAAATACTGGCGTTATAGCACAAAGGTAGTGCACTTCCCCGGATTGGAAATGAAGATCCAGGTTCGAATCCCGGTGACGCTAAAACAATATTTTTCGACAAAATTGATTTTATATGTATATATTTATAATTAATACATTAATTTAGTATTTAAAATGTTATTCAGACTAATGCATATGCTTATGTATAAAAGTGCGTTTTTAGTCTCTTTTTAAATAAAGTCTCTGATGCACTGTTCCTTATGACGAAGGACAAAGAGTTTCACGCCTTTGGGACTGGCAACGTATATGCCGGTTCATTAAACTCAGACTTCTGGACGGTCTGGTTGGTAAACGTCTGGTCGGTTCTACAACCCTTCCTGCGGCTGACATGAGAGTTTAACGTCTATCACTCAAGTTGTATCGGTGTTAGAGCTGTTGAAGATACAAAGGCGCCATGTGCATATTAACGACTTAACATAAATAGGTTATTGGATTAATTATTACTAAAATGATGTCACGCATGAACACCGTTAAGGTGAAAAATGAAAACAACAATTTGACAGGTGAGCTAGACCTATCACGCCTGCGAGACCTCTAATGGGGTAACCGAGACTTGCAAAGTGCATTACGGAACGCATATGAGTATGAGTAACGATATTTTAATGGTCCGACGAGCAAAATGAAGATGTGGGAGCCCGCCGTCGCTAGGGCGGAGTGGCGGCGAGACTGTAATTAGTCAGGACACCGCCTGAGAAAACAGGAAACGAGTTTCTTGTGTCCTTGGGACGGTCGGTCCAGCGAAGATGCTGATGCCGCCGGCAAAACAGTAATATATAAAACTAGTAGGCAATGTTTATTTTAGTGTAATTTTCAAGTAAACAGTAAACCTTTTTGAAATTTTTTTAAAAATATTGTGATATATGCGTGACTTATGTCTTGTTCACATTCACCGGCTAGTCGCGTACCATTCTTAACACTTAGGAAAAACAAAATGTCAAACATGTTATCAACAATAAGAAACTGGGAACAATAGGGATTATTTATATTAGAAGGATTGTGTACGATAAAAACCGAAAGCCCCATTTCAACTCGAGTTTTCATACAGTTTTAATTTAAAATTTGACCGCTTTGTATATAGATTGAATGAGTTTATATAGCATTAAAATGAGTTTGGATTGAGTTTGTGTACGCAGCTAGAGCGAGTTCAGTTGCACTCTAAGATTTTGAGAAAAATACAGTCATCCTCTACCCTATGTTTCCCTGAACACCTTAACCTCCCCCTGGCCTGGATCTTATTTTAACATACATCAGATATTTAGAGCCAGCACAAAATTCATATTTGAAATTGTAATTTAATTGACCGCTAGTTACCGGTATACCCGGTCAATATAATAATAATATTCAATTTAAACCCGGTCAATAAGAATATAAATATATTTGATCAATTATGTAAACGGAATAAGGTTTTATTTCTTAATCAAACTGGTACAATTTACATCACAAAGCCGCTTAATTTCTGCCGACAAAACACAGAGAAAACGTAAATCTGAAATTAGCATAAAAAGTCGTGTATATTTCGGAGGTGTCAAAGTTTTATAATGTAGCCTAACGAAGGTTAATTGGCTTACGATCTACGATGTGTGTAGAATTTACGTAATTTAAACCGTGCTTTCGATACAAGTTACGAAAGTTTCGTCAGTAGTTAAAGGTTAACGAAAGGTATTAGGCGATTGCGATTTTCAGAAAATTTGACGAAATAAATGTAAATTTGTGAACTCATCAGATATTATTTAAAATTTTGACATGTTTATGGTAAAAAAAGGTCGGTGAAATAAATGAAATACACGGTGATTGGCCGAATATTTTATGTAATCCGTTTCACTGGTTACAAAGTAGGTTTTTGATAGATCTAAATATTTCTCTAGGTAGCTGTGTGTTTATGTAAAAGGTTCCCAGGTTTCCGATTAACAATAAGCACATATGTGATATATGAACTGCACTAACCTCTTTCATTTTGCTCTCTTTCTGGTCCGATGTTGTTCTTCTTTTAGCTGGGCTGTCTTCTTTAGATTTCAACCGACCGAAGTGCAAATTTTTTGGTTTATTTGGACCGCTGGACTGGTCGAAGCACAGGATGTGATAAGAATGCGCCTGTCGGTTACTGTCTACACAGTTTTCAAAAAAAGTGCGGCAATCCTCACACACACACACACATATACATTATTATAAACTAGGAAATCCAGTGGTGCCAATTGGAATAACAAAATAATTGATATATTGAATTAATTACAATTATTTGCAGCCAATCCAATACTTATCATGATAATGCACCTTCACCGTTAGTGGCCCAACAACAATATTTTTCGATAAAATTGATTTTATATGTATATCTTTCTAATTAATATATTTAATTCATATTTAAAATCTTAACCATTTACCAAATTGAGATTAAAACATATTTTTCCGTCGATAGATTTCGACCCTAAGTAGGATAAAAATCAAGTACTCTAATATTAGGTAATCGGGACCGCCGATCGTGACTCAAGTTTCTAGTGCGGAGTAAGCGAGTGCCTGATTGACGGTGAGTGCGGCTCAAGAGTATTTTTAACCAGGGTCAAGGCCAGCTCGGCGGCACTTTGACTTACAATGTTCACCTTTTTAATCAACAGTAAGTCTACAAGCGAATATTTTCACGTGCGCATTTTAAGATTGACATTTATATAAAATGTCGTCAGAGATATTAGATACCACACACTGCTAGAGTCTCGGTGGAGAACCTGAAAACAATTTTCGCAAGAAAATTAATAAACAATTACGGAGACCACCTTGGCCGTCATATTTAACGCTTTGTATTATTTTCTTGTGGGGATACCTGAAATCTAAAAAAAAAAAATCCTCGAAGAATACAGGCCCTACAAGAAAGCATCCGGCGTGAAATCGCCACCATCGACCCGGCATTTTTTTTCCGTGTATTTGCCAACACGAGGGTTCGGTTAAAAGGTGAATTGTAAGAAGTGGACGACACTTAGAACACATAATCTTTAAAAAGTGAAATTTGCAAATTTCTATTACTTGTTCAAACTAAAATAAAACAGTTTTAAATACGCCCTGACGAAGCTTGAGCTAAGCAAATCAGGTTGGCGTGTAATTAAATTCGCGGTTTCATTCAAAGTGATTGCTTTCTAAGAAAATATAAAATATAACCAGCTTACTTATATTAATTTTATCTGTTACGAGTACATACTACTCTATCATAGCACTGTACCAATATAAGTTTTAATTATATAGAATCATAATTTTGTACTAAAATTAGTTGGGCGGAATGTTGACGCAAGTCGATACTTCCTGTGCATTCCGTCTTTCCAATAACCTTAATAAACCTTTCCCGCTCTGGCTAACTAATTACTCAAAGATTTCGCCGAACGCGGGAACAGATTACATTTCGATGCGGCTTTTTTGTGGATCGAAATTTTGTCGCCGTGTGTAAAAATCCAGACCACAAAGAAGCGATGTTCTACACCAACCGGTAGTGCAGTGATATCTTCGTTCTTCATTACAAAAGTGCGAGTCAAGCGAAGGTGAAAAATGATGTCCAACCCAGGACTGAGATCAAGGTAGGTCAGATTCATCTGCCATTATTCCTTTCTGAATCTGATCTTTTCTCGCAATATATTGATGTAATTGTTTGTTTTTATTTCAATTTTAAAATCAATAAAATAATTGTGTTTTGAACTTGATGAGGCTTAACTTATTTTCTTCGCTGGTCTGTCTGAATGCGTTAAATGTCACCAGTCCAATTCTGAGTCTATGTATGATGATCATGATATGCCACATACACCATTTAACGTCAAAATTTTATTCTAAATTAATTTCTATCCCCTTCCATAAACTCTCTCGGCCTGTATGATCCCTAATCCGATCCCCGTAATATTCATTCCATTTCACTTCTTTATCCTGTTCTTGACCCTATTGAACAAAATTTATAAAAATACTCTATAAAAACTTTCACTAAAAATATAAAAATTTGTAAAAAATTCAACAAAACTTTACCAATTTTTGTTACTACTGTCACAATATGTACAAAGATTAAAAAAAAAACAATTTAACCATGTTCCCCGAATAGGGTTCCCAAAAAATCTTACGCCATTGTTGTTACCTCATGTGTCGGAGACAAGAGGGCTCAGCCCTTACCCCTCCCCTCTTTAACAATCGAATCAGAGAGCGCCGCTTCAGTGCTTGCTGACTAATCTAAACTAAATCAGTCTTCATACATACATACTTCATACAAGTATGAAATGGTTATTTTCCTCCGTAAGTGGAGAACTTTTATTTAGTACGGAGTTGGTAATGGTGGACATTCGTCTCACAGTAAAAATAAAAAGAAAACTTTTGCACTTGCATTGCACATTCTCCGCTTATTATCTGGAATAAAATATTATAATTATTACTTAATTACTTTAAACGCCTTGAGCGAGTTAACACATTAAACTTTGCACGTTACGTTATGCCATAAGCGCGTTTGCACGCACACACTTGCTGAGACATGATTAAACACGATTTTCAATGCCGCTTACTCAAATCATTCTACCGCCTGTGGACAAAGATCCCAGGTTTTAAAAGTTGTTTGAAGTCTTCACCCTTAAAACCAATCCCTTTTTCGTGTGGGGCTCTTCCGCGTCAAATATGGTTAGCAGTTATTTATTTATTTATATATATTTTGACATCCATATTTTTGTACTAACAGAAGTGGATACATAATAAACATACATAATACATAGTTTATTGTGTGGGATGGAGTAGACTTCACCTCTGATATATACAGGGTTGTCCTGGCTACTTTGCTAGACTGAAGTCTGTGTTAAAGTAGGCAGTTTTTTTTTTCGTGCTGTTGTGGTGCATGTATAAAATGTGTATAAAAAAATAAAAATATAATAAAAATATATGGATTATTACATACTAGTGAATTATTAGTGAAAGAATTGTATAAATTATATTAAATTGTTGGATATCCATGCTTCTGATTCATCTCTACTTTATTGAATCATATATTGGGTCCATATTTGTGTAATATTATTGGAATTGTACGATTTTCAGTTGGTACTGAGTGTATTGTATAGTTATTATTGTATAGATATAAAGTTGATACTTATCGTCTGAGGTCAAAACTGGCGTTTTGACACTTTTTAGAAATTCATGTGTTCGAAATCAAAAATATATGTTCCTTCACCTCCCGGTAAGCATGTAAAAAACGCTATTGCGATTTCAGTACCTCTGCGGTACTTAAAATTTTTAATTATATTATAATACATACCTAGTACCTACTTATGCAAAGTACAATGCTAAGCAGACGTTTTCTGACACATAAAATTTTTAAATGTCAAAATAAATGTAATAAAATTTCATTCCTCTCTTCCCACCCATTGACACACACGCGATGCTTACAAGTAACTACGAGAGAACAACTGTATTCATTAATTTATTTTAAATATTGCAAATATATGAGATAAAGTATTTCAATTCTAAATTTATTTATTTAGATGTATAACATTTGTACAGATAGAAAAAAAGACCGTTTGTTGGGCAAATTGGTAAACAAATACATTTTACAAAATCAAAACTCATTGAAGGCTAAACACAATAAATTCGAATCCGTAACATTCAAGACAAGTAAACGTGAAAATATTAATATATATATATATAAAAGAGAGAAAAAAATACCAATGTAATGTAAACACATATAAGGTAAAGGAAAATATACAAGATCAAAACACACAAATAAGAATTATTTCATCATATAAAAAAGTTTACTCTTAGTATCTGCTCTTCCTAATTACAACATCCAATTTAAAACATCCCCTTTAAAAAGCCTTTATGTAAGTTAAAATTCTAATTTTATTTACAATTTGATTGTACATTCTGGGAGCTTGAAAGGTTGATTTAGAATCTTTGACCAAAAACAGTTTTCATTCTTGGAACTATTTTAAGCTTATTTGCTCGTGGGATAATATGTTTCAGACCTCATACATGGAGCGCTTATTTTCCTATGAAAGCTACTTAATATATTCAGCACATATAATTGTCTTATATCCAAAACCTGAAATTCTAAAAAGTGTTTCTGAAGGATAGGAAAAGTCACGGCGGTGTCTTACTATGAATACAGCCTTCTGAGCAATGCTTACTTGATATATATGCACATCTTGTACATATGTAAAGGTTCATAAATTTGTGTGTTTGTGGTCTGTTATTGCTCTTTTGAACCCAAATGCACGGACCCCTCGATAAAAAGTTTTTGGTGAACTGGAGGCGAGTTGCCTACAAAACGGTGAGTTTTGCCACAAACCCAGATATAAATCGTGCCCATACAAGTGCAACTTTATGAGCCTGCAATAACGCTTAATTCATGAGTCACGATCGACCGCTAAAATCAATGATAATTTCAACAATGGAATTCCATTAGAGCCTTGCAATCAGAGGGTAATGTGTGTGTTTACTGTCAGTAATGCGTTCGGCTTCTAGATGCCCCACAAACCCGATACAGAAATGATATTACTCGAGTAATGATCGGGCTCGAACCTAAGTGCCCCCCGCGGCCAGCTTCTTCAAATTTTATGCGTCGTGATGGAGGAAATGCAGTTTTACACGGTCTTAGCCCATTCCATTGCACAACATTTGACTATTTATTATGACTGCTCCACATTTTCGGTTCCATTCAACACAAAAATTAGGCATAGAGAATTTATTATTAGTAATAATGATTTATATCCATCATCCATCTACGTCTCATGACTGAAGATCGTGATCTTTATTTTGAATCGGCATCCTTCGTATCTTCATTTATCACAAGACGCCCAAAAAATTAAAGTATTCATTTTAGGTTTGCCTAATTGGTTGAGTCTGTCCTTGATATACAACTTCTGAAAAATTGAGACATTCGTGCGTTCCACCATCTACGTGTTTCCAGCACCACGCGTCTAAGGCATCAATCCGAATTCTCTCCCTTGCCTTCAGGGTCAATCATTCGACACCGTATAGAAATATATAATGCCATGAATTTTCCGCAACACTCTCCTTTCAAAACATATTCAACATTTCTTCCGCTTTGACAGGGATTGTCCACGCTTCATACCCCGCGAAGATGCCCTCATGTCTCTCGTGGAATATATCGTATCGAACCTGGACAAGGGAAATAAATGCATGGGGATTTTTCTTGAAAAAGCATTTGACACCGTACCGCACCTACTATTGCTAAAAAAACTTGAAAACATAGAAGTAAGGGGCATAGCATATAAGTGGTTTAAGGATTACTTAACAAATAGACGTCAAATTGTCCAAAATAATGAAAAATACAGCAATCCATCATTGATAACACACGGTGCTCCACAGGGAAGCATTTTAGGTCCTATATTATTTCTAGTATACACTAACGACTTTTGTAATACGACCCTAAACAATGGAAAAATAATCACTATCGCAGATGACACCGTGCTTTGTTTTGAGGTCAAGTCTTGGGAAGAGGTCAATTCTCGTGCACAGGATGGTCTGAACAAGGCGAAAAAATGGTTTGACACGAACCTCCTATCACTTAACACAAAAAAATCAAAATATGTATGTTTCTGTATTAACGAAAGAACAACACCACACCAAAGTCCTACACTCATCGTACATGACTGCAAAGCAAACAAGAACACGGATTCCGCATGCCAATGTGAAAAACTGACAAGAGTCAAAATTATTCGACATCTGGGAGTACCGATCGATGATCATCTTAACTGGAAAGAACGCATATCGAACCTAGCAAAACGCATAAGAAAACTAATTGACTTTTTTAAAGGAATACGATGATGTTTGCAGAATCAAAAACTCGTCGATCATTCGGCAATACAAGTCAGCATTGACTGTCTGTCGCTGGTTAAAAAAATAAGGGCCAATTATCCCACGGGCAGAAATTACACACCACACTGTCGTTTTTGGACAATGCAAACGTTTTTGATCAAATTTCACCATAATCAACATACTCGTCTCTTAAATTCATTCAACATAAATTACTAAATCTTCATTAAAGAAATTTATTCCTTGTACACCATACCACTATTACGAAATAAATAATAAAATAAAATAATAACCCTCTTAGAGAACTTCTAAATTAACTCCAAATATTAATATTACGTGTAAATTTCATCATCCATTACCGACAAAATCACGCGTAAACAGGATGTACCGTCTATGAATAGACCATCCGAGTGCACACGTGCCGTTCAAAACAAAACCAGAAATATCGCGTCACGAGACTTCACTCCTATGAAATTATACCCTGGGAAGAATATGTTACGATTGTATTTCGTAATTCACTCCTTTTCCCCTCCCCTTTATTCGTCATCACCGCTTTACGAAAGGGTATAAAAACAACCCCCCCTTTCGTCTACGCAGTAAAAAATCCGACATCTACTCGATTTACCGGCGCGTCCGTGAGATTATATCGCCTCACGATGTTTTTCGCTACTTCTGTTAAAATTAAAATGTATGAGTCTTTTTGAAACTCTTCATAACGAGAATATTTCTCGACCATCGAAGTATTTATAACCAAGTGTGGTAGTTACTTTTATTCCATATATGGCAGTAAACTTATCCGAAGTCCTAGGTAGCTACCTTCATAAATCATGTAATTGGTGTACAAAAGTTTTATACAAATTTTTGCAGTAAATTACCATTGATTAATTAATCCATCAGTGAACTACTCGGGTTTTCGGAGATGTAACGATTTCTTATGAAGACCGCCGTAACTTCTTAAATTTTCGATACACTTTTATTACCTTCTCTATCGCCTAATTGGTTCTAATGACCTCGCACACGCCAAGAAGTCACCTCAGACGTCTACTATCAGCTTCGTAGATCCAGGAAGATCGCTTCTGCCCATTTGAGGACCCCAGGGTCAGCGAGTCATTAGATACGCCGTCACCATGATCCATGTCAACATCAAAGGTATCGTGTGCTCCAGTGTTCAGTGTTTCGTGTAAACTTTCACCTCGCGGACAGTGATGATTCCTCAAAATTTTCTGCGTATTAAATAAATTTTATAAAACAAATTGAGTGTGATAAATTATCTTCGATCGCCCTTGAAATTATAATAACCAAAGACCAAAGAATAAATTTTGTTTCTACCTTAGACTCTGGTGTTGTCTATAATTCTTTGTCACTTTCAATTTTAATAAATAATAAAAAAAATAGTAATTATTTGTAAACCGGAGCCCTGCTATTTATATTCAATCATGTTCTGATTAAACTTGCATACACAATATAACCATATTCGACCATCTTTAGTTACGTAAACATCTCATACTTTTATTTCTTGATAATGTTAACCTTAATCTAGTATAATAACTAGATGCGCTCGATTATGATTTTACTATATGTTCGGTACCTCCCCGGTGTCTATTTTCTGGTATAACACCAAGCACAACTTTGTATGACTCAAGTCCTCGGTTTAAAATGAAAATAAAAGAAATATTACTCTCCATTTAACCAAAGACAACACGTCATAATTTTAAATTCTGTATAATAACAAAAGGTGATACGACGACCTCAATACCGCACACTCAGAAATATCTATCCCCTACATTCTGTTATCTAAAATATGCTGTACGTTCCTATGTGATTTTTAATAGTATTTACCAATACCAGAAATATCTCAATGCTATACTGTCCATGTTCTGTTTGTGATACCTAATTTGAATATGTCATTCTATACTAACTGTACATAAATATTTTTATTCCGATACCCTGACCACTAAAAGTATATATTTATCCAACTGAGCTGGCCAACTTCAAAAAAGGTAGGTGCTGAAAAACCTCATCGAAGGTCTGTCTGAAAAATAATTTTGTCTCGGGATTATTACATCTAAAAATAATGAAAAATCTTTTCGTAATAGAGTATCTTATGTCCCTTCTAGTCTGAACTTTTGAACCCAACACCAGATAAGTAGCGTGCTCGGCCCATCATTTACTTGTCGAATATTAAAGGGAGTACAAAAAGCACGACGCGCACGAACCAATGAATCACCGTACTTTAGATATTGCTCAACCGTGAACGCGCGGTGCGCTTCCGACCAGTGACTCATTGCGACTGGCAAATCAGTAAATCACGCGCGTCGAACAAAACCCCTCCCAATCACCTCACCATGATGGTTTAGACCAATTACAATTTAATCTTGAAATTTTTCCGCTGGACACCCTATTGACGTATCACTTTGAAATGTTAAATTCAAAATTTATCAATAATGTATCCGATTGCTATAGCGAAATCAAAGAATGTGCTTCCCCGGATAGAAAAAGGTCTTGGTTCGATTCCCGGTAGCAACCAAATATTTTTTCGATACGTAGATTTTTTTTGTAAGTACAGTGGAACCCTGATAGAAGAGACCAACAAAAAAAAAATGTAAACAGAGGGAAAATGTAAAATAGGGGTATAAAAAAAATTGTAAAAAATCAAATAATGTTTTTTGATACATTTTTTTTGTTATTTTTGAATAGTTCTTTTAATATTATAAATAAAATTAAAGGTTTCCTGTGGAACACTGCTAATATTAGTAAAATATGCTTTGAGGTCTTCAATATGCCTTATAGTATCGTCCTTTGTAAGATCGTGGTTTATGGGATGAGCAGACACTTCTTCTTTGTAAGGAGATTCTTCTTCTGTCAAGTTTTCGTTTACGCGACTGTCCACTGTTTCATCAAATTCCATGTTATTACGTTGGGGTTAACGTCTAAGTAAATCTGCAAGGGTTATTCATAAATTTTTTCCCAGCCATTAATGTTGACTATACTATTTTTTACGAAATTGTCTTGCTGATTCCAGCTTGTGAATACTGAAACAATTAGGTATGAGAATGAAAAATGCGTATATACGACAAACAAATGACTAATACACTCTTGGCGAATAACGAACTGGCCGAACGTTTAGACGTAAATCGCGGGAAAACAAACGTAAAATAGGGTTTTTAATGTACTAAAATGACATGCAGAACTGGCCGAACGTTTAGACGTAAATCGCGGGAAAACAAACTTAAAATAGGGTTTTTAATGTTCTAAAATGACACGGGACTGCATAAATAGCACGCAAATGGAGGGAAAACGTGAATTCCGGACATGTAAAATCGGGATTCATCTGTATATCTTTCTAATTGATTAATTTTCATTTTATGTACATATGTTAAATATATGCATAAAAAAACCACATAAATCGTTCACCTTTAAACAATATTCAAGCAAGCTTGACAGCATTTTTTCTACTTTATTAAAACTATATCTCTATTGAAATTTTATTACGATACTTTATTTAAACGCAAAATGTTTACAAAATTAATGATTTTTTTCCTGTTTTGGTAACTTAAATTTAGTTGAAAGTTTATTTGAAAATTTACATCTTATTTAAATTTGGACTCAATACATAGAGTAATGGTCCGTGTTCACGGAAGAGATTTTTGACTCGAGATAATATATGAGATATACGGACTTTGCTCTCGTGAGATTGATGGAAGTACCATATATAAGTATATTGCATAGTGATGTGCCATTCGTCAGTTAGGTGAATTTTAAACTTAACGGAACTTTCCAGAACCACTTTCCTGTTGGAAGTATTAGATTGCTGGGGCTATTCAATGTAAATGCTTCCAATATAAATTGTAATATCTTAGAGGTTCTATCCTCTGCTTACTGACTAATTACTTTGGGTCCCGTTCTTTGGAATATACACTCAGTATGCCTTTGTAATAATATTAAGTTTATTACTGCAAGTATTACAGTAATTATAAATTGTACACTTCAGAGATAGACTAGTTATACATATTGGAGAAGCTGAAATGTAAGTAGCCAGTTCCACAAGAGTTTCAATATCTTACAGTGATCACTACTTGAGTATTTGAGTAATTGTTTTCAACAGAAAATATAGGATCTGCTAGGAGTTGTCATTTATACCTGCATCTCTCAAAGCTATAGTCATGATAAAAATACAACTCGATTGTGTGTAGTATGAAGTTTAATTTATTTAAGAAAAAATATGCTAGAATAAACTAATAATTATTTTGATGACTTTCGGAAGTATCACCAGATTCCTTAGGGGTTCTGTCCTCTGCTTAGTGACTAATATTACTTTGAGTGTAATTCTTTGTAATATAAAACTCAGTATGTTTTGGTAACAATATCGAGTTTATTACAGCAAGTATTACAGTATACACTTCATATATATTCACTTATAGGTTGGGCTGTGATGGAAGAGACCCGTTCCCCCAGAGACGGCCTCTTATAATGGTTGTCCCCCACCACTCATCTACTCACTCTCCTGATACCACAGACACACATGTAGAAAGTGATAGTTCTCACACAAACTATTATATGAGTGTTGAGCCATCCTGTGTTAATCTTATTTATTTATTTATGTATTTTATTTTTTGTCCGTGTTTTATTATCAATTTTGTCTTATTAACAATGTCATGTAAGCTAAAGTCTATTTAGACTATTTTCATGAGGGCGTTGATTAATAAATAAGTAGTTTAAATATGAATTAAATATATTAATTAAAAAATATACATATAAAATCAATTTTTATCGAAACATATTCTTGTTGGGCCACCGAGATTCGAACCTGAATCTCTTTCCAAACCGGGGAAGGTGCATTATCCAACTATGCTACAGCGACGATATTCTTAGCGAAAAATTAAAATAAGGTAGATGGCTCTTTCAAATAATGGAACGATTAAATGTATTAATATCGAAAAGGTAACATACGGGTTCGAAAATTTGTCGCTAAAATATTGTCGCTGTAGCATAGTTAGATAATGCACCTTCCCCGGTTTGGAAAGAGGTCCAGTTTCGAATCCCGGTGGCGCAACAACAACATTTTTCGATAAAATTGATTTTATATGTATATCTTTCTAATTAATAAATTTAATTCATATTTAAAATATCACAGACCTGTGTTCTGAATAATTACAACTTCACAATAAGAAGAATGTGTTCTAAAAATAAATAATTATAGACATAACTGACGTTTGGGCTGACATGTCGTTATCAAATCGAACATTTATTTATATCAATATCAAGCTGATATCCAAATCAAAATATCAACAAGGTGTGCTGAGATTTGTCAACTATATATCTAAAATTTATTTCATCGTCTCTCGTTCCGTGGACACTGCATATTAGGCTGAGGACAATATCACACATACAGACATATTTATACAAACGAACTATATATTATATAACTGGCAGAATAATGATTTTTTGAAGTGCTTTACAATCTACGATATTACATTAATAAATAAAAAAATAAACCAATCAAGTTCCAGGAAGTCTTCGCTAAGTACATCAACAAGACAAGTTTATGTCCAGTCATCTTTTTCAGGAATTGATTTGATTGGTCTCCTACGCAGCGAGGATAGCTGAACAGATGCTGAATTAATTAAGCAATTTATATATAAGTATACCAACTAAAATATACAAATAAATTGATTCGATAAAATATGCGAATGACCATGTACTTTGTTTTTACGGAATCTTAATACCTTTGAGTAAACCGATAAGAGACGCTAGAATTAATTAAAAAAATAAATGGCTTCCAAATAATGGAACGATAGATGTATTAATTCGAAAAATGTAACATGTAGGTTTGAAAATTTGTCGTCAATACACTGTGTTGGTATAGCATAATCGTATAATGCACGTTCTCCGGATTGAAAGAGATCCAGGTTCAAATCCCGGAAGCAATAACAATATTTTTCGATAAAATTGATTGTATATGTATATCTTTCTAATTAATACATTTAATTTGTATTTAAAAATTATCCTAATTTTTAGAAAATTTTTAACAATTTATACAATTATTATGAATTCATTATGAACTTTGAAAAAGGCAGATTTTTTTTTATTGCTCTATACCATTTTCTGTTTTCCGATTTCATATAAAATATTAAATATTCGGATAGCGAATATTTAAAATGTCATGTCGACCCCTCAGAATAACAAGGTTCTATCTGACGCTGACACTGTTTTGAGATAATGAGCTCAAAAATGTTGATTGAATTTCAACATATATTCATGTATACTTTGTTTTGAGTATGCAAATATGATTAGTTTTAAGGTCTTAACTTATTTTCAGTATTATCAATGACCACTGTGAGGTGAGGGAAATTAAAATTTTAAAAAAATATTGTAAATTAACAATAATGATTCATAAATTGTGATGCAGTTGGAACTTTGATCTCTTGCTATTTCTTTTAATATCCGTTAAATAGAGTCGGTGTGTATGGAAGAAATAAAGAATAATGCATTTGGAACCCAAAATTAGCCCAAAATGTTAGTTGGAACCTTGTTATCCTAAGAGGTCGATGTGTGCTCAAAAACTTATATGTAAATAACTATCCTTACAAATTACCAAAAACAGAAAGAAATACATTTAAAAATTCAATATTAAGAAAAAAATAGTAATATTAAAAAAAAATGAAAACTCGCTCGCTTGACAGATAATTGACAAACATAATATATATGAATTACGAAATTACGATGGAATACACTATGAAAAAAAACGTTTGTAGAATTAGTAAAAAGTGTCATTATGGCACGCAGTTTTCAGTCAAGATTTCGAAAAAAACTGAATTCAGTAAGAGAAAACTGCACAAAGTCAGCATAGGTAAAGACGCCTCTAACATAAGCATAGCAAGGAAATATTTAGTTCAGTTTAAACAAACAAATCGGAGTAAATTGTTTCTCAACATTGGTATAACGTTGCACGCAGAAGGTCTGTCGGGATCAAAAACTCTAGCCGTGGGTTACGCTAATCTGTATAATAACGGTTAGAATTTTATAGAGTCTTTTCGGAATGTAAGGATTATTTTATATATTCATTTTCCAGAATTTTTAATTACTTTGTTGTTATGCTTGTGTACTGCAGTAATTAGGTGTAGAAACATGGGGCACAAAATGATATATTGGTTATGTTTACGTGCCTAATTAGTCTGATTGCCACCACTGAGCTTCCTGGTTGATAGTACTGTACATGTGTGCATGTGAATATTTTTTTCGAAGAATGCAAGAGGCGGTAAACGACAGGCGGATCCAGAGGTCTAAATAAACCGATCGTCAAGAGTGCGCACTTCGGTCGGTCGAAATCTACCCAGCCAAAAGAACAGCAACATCGGACCAGAAAATCAACACGTACAATAAAAAGGTTAGGGCAGTGTTCATGTATCGTATGTGCCCTTATTGTCAATCGGAAACCTGGGAACCAGCTATCGAAGGCATTTACGTAAAAAAGTTATCTGTTGGTACTATGTCGATTGTACACTGTAGATACTATAAAAATATAACTTTATATAGATATAAGAATGAATTAAGTAACTAACTATACAAGTAATAAATCCTTTATGAGGTTTTAGCCCCTCCCTCTATTCCTCACGACTTCTATCCTTTTCAAATTGGTTTCCAGCTCTTTTTCGTCTGATTTAAAAATGGAACGGCTGCGTTCACATAAATATGTATATCGCGGTTAAAAAAACCGATCCCGGTGTCGTGCAGGTACTTACCTTACACAATTTCGGCTTCGTGTTGCCATTATCCGATTTCTATAGCCTCGTTACGAAGAAGTCGCCTTGTCAATGGTTAGTATCTTCCGATTTAAAAAGCGATCGATATTTAACTTTTTGCAGGCGATGCATTCTAGATTTAAGTAAGTACTGCGCAAAATTGTCAATTTTTGAATTATTTATTTAGACAAATGATTATTGAATAGATATTGACCAAATCATATTTTTATCTGTTTTTAGTTTGACATTGTTCGCGTAAAAACTCATCAGGGATTTCAAAATAGTAGTGGGTTATGTCATTTTCCATGAGTCAATTAATTTATAGCATATACAGACGATTTGGATATCATTGAAAGATCAGAATCGGCCGTAAATAATGTTTTTTTGAACTGCGAAGCCTGGCGTGCGAAGCCTTCAAAACTGGTCTCGAAGAGAATACTAATAGCTTCTAAAACGACAGATCCGATGCAGCAATTTCACATATCCGGGTTCAATTATCACCTCATTATTGGAGGCGCACTACAGGCGGCCAATAAATAAGTGTTTTTTTTTAAGACATGGTATTTAATAATTTTTAAATTTACTAACAAAAGTGGAAAAAGCAAAATTAATACATAAAAATTATCATAGACTACAAAGTTCGATTTGCAAATATTAAAAATAAATATTACTTTGGTATCCGAAAGTATCTGAAGACCCACTTCATCAAGTGGGTCATCACCCGGAAAGGTAAGATTCAGATTCAACAGAACGCTCCCGAATGCTAGGCACTCATTAAAAAAGATAAAATTGCATTACTTGTTGTATGAACAATATTATTAAGAGAGGAAGAAATTTGTTATATGAACTGGACAGTGAGGGAACAGGGGGTCTGAATGACCAACCAGAACCAGGAAGAAACACGACCCACCTGAGAGTTGCTCCTTTAGGTATCTGAATGTTCTTCTTGAATCTTGAATGATCCACAGGTATACTGGCTCCAGGAAACCACACTTACAATGCACAATAGCAAGACGAAAGCACTAATTGGTACACACGACAGCGGAAAACAGATTAGACAAAGAATAGTATCTATCAGCCCCACACGGCAAGGTGATACTTCATAAGCCAACAATTTGTTCCCACACAGCTGGAAGAACTTGGCGGCAGCCAACGCACCTAATAGTAAACGATTACTGTTAAACTTCAACTTTAAAATCGTAGATAAGAAAAATTGCAAAAAAGGTCGTATTCTGGGTATAGAGGAGGGGGGTAACGGAAAGGAACCTTTCTGTATGTCGGGTTCACGAGCGCGCGAGATGGCAATCGGCGAACCATACATCATAAAGATCGAATACTGGTCTTCGAATATACGATTATAGAAGGATACTTGGAGTCAAGAATTTAAATAGTGTTAAGAACGTAAATAACCGAGAATCCATAAACGTAAGAAACAAACAAGTTCACAAAGCCCAATATACGATATTTCTTGTGCAGCGTATTTAACGATTAAAAAAGAACACTTGCAGCCGAACATCCGACCAATAGTTATATTATTTCATTTGTAAAATCACGTGTCCATATATGTACTTTGTCACGTCTACCATACCTTAGTTGTGACGTCGTACTTCATCCGCCCTCCGGCTCGCTCAGTGTATAGCATGAGGTGCGTGGTTCTGATCCCCTCCCATCCACGTTAGCTACCATTCTCAGGGAAAATAATTAAATTAGTTTCAAAATTTATAACATTATAATTTAATGGTTTTGCACAGATAAAAAAACATGAATTTACAAGGTAGAATATAGTAAGAAACTATGTCACTGAATGTAGTTACAAAAACAAGATTGACTGCCAAATCTTTCCTTAACAAAATAATAGAGTTCTTATCAACGTGTCAATATCAAAATTAGCAAGTTATCCTTTAGAATGAATTGTGAGATAAAACACTATGATACCCTAGATATTAAGATCTTCACCTCAGAAATTATATTACACCAACAATTTAAACACCTGATGAGTTTGTCAGGTAAAATATAGCAAAAATCATGTCACATCAATGTGATCACAAATAAAGATTGATTGATTAATCTTTCTTTAGAAAAATAATACACTTTCATCAAAATGTTTTTAACAAAACTAGCAAGTTCGTATTTGAAATTAAAAGGTGAGAATAAACACTACGTTACATTAGATATTAAAAATTGACATTGAAATTTACTTTACAACAATTTGACCACCAGATGTCTTCGTTCTTCATGAGTAATCCACGGTCTTCGTTTAGTCTTGAGGTTCCAAGGCACCCGTAAAATACTTGCGTCTCCTTACTTGTCAAAACGTCAAGAAGGCTGGGCCGTCAGCTTCCTTTAGAAGTCACAAAGAATCCTTGAGTCGTATTTTATTATAAAATAAGTCGAATTAAGAATAAAAGAAGCAGAGGAGACCAAATCGTATCCCCGCCCATCTTTGTTCGTGAGTAATCCTTCACGAAAAAATAGTATTGTCATCTACATAACATCTCTCTGCCGACAAGTGAAGGAAAGCTTCACATCCTGCAAACATACAAGTGAAATAGCAAATAAAAAATCTATTTTTTTATTTATTATCTTAGTTTTATTAACCACAATTGAGTTTAAAAAACATCTACCGGTTTCGGAAAACGCTTTTCCTTCTTCAAGATGTCATAACTAACTAAAAATATAGTATTGTTTCTTCACCAGAATCTATTTTTAAAATTTTTTAAAAAACAATTATTTAAAAAAATAAATTTAATACCTAACTCAAATTACTGCTCAATACAAATTTAGTCGAATAATTTTTAGGAAAAAATTTTAGAATAGGACTCGCAGTTAAATTTAGTTGGCTGTTTAGAATTTCCTGATTACTTTTACATGCTTTATTTATCTCCAACGATAATCAGTAAAAGTAATCAGGAAATTCTAAACAGCTAACTAAATTTAACTACGAGTCCTATTCTAAAATTTTTTCCTAAAAATTATTCGACTAAATTTGTATTGAGCAGTAATTTGAGTTAGGTACTAAATTTATTTTTTTAAATAATTGTTTTTTAAAAAATTTTAAAAATAGATTCTGGTGAAGAAACAATACTATATTTTTAGTTAGTTATGACATCCTGAAGAAGGAAAAGTGTTTTCCGAAACCGGTAGATGTTTTTTAAACTCAATTGTGGTTAATAAAACTAAGATAATAAATAAAAAAATATGAATCTTAACCACCAAGTTAATATTGCTAATTTTAAAAGTAATAAAAAATCTCACTAACATGGTGCAGGATAACACAGATGTCCAATATATTTAATCATTCTCACCATTCCTTAATTCAATATGAAATCACAACTTCGTGATTCTAGTATCGGGAGTTGCTCGCAAGTTGTCAAAAAAACAAAATATCACAAGAAAATTTTCCTTACGCGGTGCAGTGTTGCCATTTGGTAAAATGTCAACTCCCATCACATCTTGTGCGAGGTAGGTACCAGATATAACTTTATAAGGTATATCACGTAGGCTGGAATTCTGCTTATGTAAGACGCTTGTAATATTTTATAAGTAGTTCTCTAGATTAAATGCAATGTGAAATAATAAACCAAGTTTTTATTGTTCTATAATCAGTTTCAGTTTGTTAAAATACTATGAAGATTAATATACCAGCAGCTGAAAAAGAGAAAATACAGTATTTTTTATTCTGCACGTAATAAATAGTAGATGGCGTATACTCTATAATCAGAAATTAGACAAAGAATTTTGCGAACCTAACAATGTTCAAGTTATCAAGATATCTGAGGCAGGTTGACCACGTCAATGTATTCAGAACGATCAGCAAAGAAAGTGATGCGAGACCCATTGTCGAAGGAATGTTTGAAGAGCCAAACTGCGGTGGTTGTATGGCGTTACCCAGAAGTGGCGAAGGGTGCTTGATGAAGCCAGGGCTCACGCCTGAATATTGCGCAGATTATTATGATATTTTATAAGTCATCTATTATTTTCAACCAGTTAACGTTCTGATATTTGAGGTCATTAGACTGGAGAATTGAAAGTTAACATTTGCTATGGAGCACGTTAGATTGTTGTTGTGTTAACAAGTTGACGTCCTATTGTGGAGTTAAACTGTGCAAATTGACGTTTTCGCTATTTGAACGCGTTAAACTATTGAAAGTTGGTACTTGAGCATGCCCTCATTTCGCGCTATCAACAAAATGTGCGTTACAATAAAGTCAGAAGATCTGTGGTTACCGGAGCAGAGGAATTATTAACACTGCAGGTGGGTCGTGTTCTTTCTTGTGTCTGGTTGATTCTTGAGCCCTCTGTTCCTTTTCCTATCGTGATCACATTGGCTCAGCCGGAGATTGCGCGTACATCCATTGTTATTTAATGTGGTGTTTACAACTTTTAAATTAATGAGTCTGCCAAATGTATGCTGACTTTTACTCGCTGGACCTCGTATTAGAGTGATCGCGTTTTGCTCTAAGTATTGCTATAAATGGTAGAAAAAGAAAAGTTGACATTGCTTCCATTCCATGTTGGCGTATTAAACAATACGCCATAAATTACAGGGTGTAAAAATCAGTAGCACAGCAGTTAAATGCATAATAACGATGCAGAAAAAACGAAAATGGTCTGCTAGTCCCAATTCGAATATCGATCGCACGTACAATATATTGCCAATACAATAACTTTTCATTATATTTTTTGTTGTTATTTTAATGCAATTGAATCATGCGCTAACGTACAAAAAAAGTGACTTGTGTATATTAAAAATTTTAATCGAATTATTGTTAATTCGACACGTTATAATATTTTGTACGTTATTTGTTATTTTTTTAAAGTCTGCAATAAAAGATTGATAAAATACTCTACATCTATATACAGAGTGTATTTTAGAGGCAGATACTTATTAAAACTGTGGGCCAACATTGTCCACGTTGTATGTGCCTAATTTCAAACGTACCGGAGATACAATAAATATTTTTTTGAATACTTAATTCTACGATTATTTCGATTAATTGAAATATGAAAGAATATGGACAGTAGGCGTGAAATAAAACAAAATCGTGCGCAACTCTGTTGGCCTGTACCGTGTATCACTATGTTTCATCCAAGTCCCTTCATGGGAGAGTGTATTTGATATTTAGTCGTTTAATGGCTGCTTTGTACCCACCGGTCTCTTTACTTCCGCACATGACACTTGATTATCTGTTTGTTTGTAATGTTGTTATGTACCTGTATCTTAAAAATAAATAAAGATAACACTAGAAAGGGCGCAGGAAGGTTTAAATTAAAATCACTGTTCATTTTGCAATCTCTTACATTAACTTTTGTTTTTCTTCTTTCTTTTGTGTTTATTAATTGTAGATTTCACGTTTCTGTATCACTGTGTGTAGAACCTATAAAAGAAGTTGAAACTTCTACAATGATCCTCCATTCTAGCGCCACTTTATAAGTAGGGGTTTTAATTTAAATTCTCTTGTATTATAATCTACGGTAGTTACGGATTAACCTAATGTGTGTGTAGCACAAAGTTTAGTTCATTAAAAAAAAAGTAAAGCAAGAATTGAAGAAAAAAAATAAGGAGAAAGGAAAACATTGATCAAACAGCATCTTGGCCTCGCGCCAAGGAACATCAGCTACGACAGAGAACATAAACAGATGGCTTTCCATTTGTAACCCGGGCACGTTTCGAATTAAAAGAAGATAACTATCACTAGTTATCCAAGTGCCAAGACAATATTCAACAGCGTTATCTAGCCGTTTTTACGTTGGTGATACTTTTAATAATAATAATTCTATTATTATCTGGCACTTAGTCACTTGACTGAATATGAAAAAAATTTGCTCTTTGGACGTACCGTTTTTTAAAATGAATCAACTGAGATTTGCGTGTTCAATCTATAAAAGGTAAGTTCAACAGACGCCAGAGCATATCCTCTGGGATTGTGTTATTATGAATGATGCACGATTGAGGGATTAGAAGGAGTAACTCATCGGATCCCCTGGACTGATGATCTATTAAGAAATGAAAGGAATCACGGATATTTCTGGGATTTATTAGGGTGTGGGTCTCTCGCTGGGGGTTACTAGGATGAACGATACTGAGAAGAGCAGTTGCTAGAGAGACCTAACAGCTTTCTACTGGCTCTCCCTCGCATCTCTTGCGACCTGGATAGGGTGAATGTCTGCCGGACTGTGACCGAATTTTCCGACTAAATGTGACGTCTATCCTCCCTTTTGGGAGTAAATGATTTCTATAGCTTTTCTCTGGCTGCCTTCTGAATTGAATGTGATAACGAGTCTCACGTCAAATGGTACAGGTATGGCTCTGGTAGGATGATTCCGGAGCCAACCTATGATGGTATTATTGATTATAATGTTAAAATGTCTGAATGTAATATCGACAAACGAGAGTAAACAACTCTCAAAACGATTCGGCATGGGGTGTAAATAAATTTAAAAAAATCAATCTAGGTAAGTACCTACTTTTATGTGTTCAATAATAATTTAATACGATACCAGAAGGTAAGTATTAAATTTACCGATTATTCGGTATATATTTGAAAATATGATTTTTTCGCTTCTTCCTTGACGAACTTTCACCTAGTTCTATAATATATAATGTAATTACAACGTTCGTTTTTATGTCTGTAATACCGAGGCATAGAAAAATGTATGTTGGGCATCTCGCAAAAAGACAGGAAAAGAAATGCGTGGATATGAGAACAGTCAAGAGTTGCTGACATATTACTTTGATCGTTAATAATAATCGTTGGATGAATGCAGTCGTATAATAATATACGACGGTAAATCTTCAAACCCTGACATGCCAGCGAATAATAATGGTCAGAGAAAATTGGGAGACATTTGGGGAGGCCTTCATCCAGACTAATTAATTAATTAACTCAGACTTTATATTTTATTGACATATATTTTTTTGTTGTAACAGAGGTGTAGGGGCCTGTGGTTGTAGACTATTATTGACTCGTGAGGATCATAATTGTGTGATCTGAGTTGTAGTGACCGACGTTTATAGGTTATGCGATTTGGATCAGAAGGTTTTGTGCATGGTGGATACTGATGGCTCTAACTCTCTTCTAGTCTCACACGTGCTGGTGCATGTCGCAGTATATATGAATGTGCGTGTGAGTACGTAAATAAAACAGTATTTACAAAAGTTGACGTTTATTGCGGGACGATTTACAATTGCAAATACTACGAGTATAAAGGTAATTACGCGAATAAAGTTGAATTGAAAGTGTTGATAAAAGAACGGTAGGAAATTAAATAATATTAAACACATCTTAATAATAACAATAACTCAGTCGATTGGATGCCCCGCATCAGTCGAAATTACAATTCTAAAACGTTATCCAAATAAAACAAACCAACTGAAGTACGACATAAAACAACAACACACTGTGCGCGGTGTATGCAACCGATACCATGCGTCAACTGACGTCAAGCGTGTTGTTAAAATTACTTTAACCATTAAATTTAACCATCGTCTATTAAATTAACTTTATCTCACAATGTATTATACAATTATGGTACAGTACCCACTCGCCGATAGTGACCTTTATGTTTAAATTTTTTTTTTCTATAATTTTTCTCAAGTATTTCCGAAAGGATTTTTCTCTAAGCATTTTCGTTAATGGACAAGAGGTGCGTGATCTTCGTCTCGTGTAAATGTATTCATTATAAAGATGTGATTTCATATTTTAAAGGAAGGGTTAGGATAACTACATTTAATATTAGGCATCTGTATTGTGTTGTGTCGTGTTATGTACGTGTATATGTTATTTTGTTTATTCTTATAGGATGTAAATCCCTTCCTGACAATAGACCTCCACACAAGGCGAGGCGCCATTCTGTACGAGTATCATCGATACATTTTCGCTACTTTGGTGAATATATCGAATATTTTTAATAGTAAATGACACTGCAGTTAAATCAAGTCCAGTAAGCCATTGATAAAAGATGGGGATCGTAATATTATTATAGATGAATGGAAATATTTTAGAAAGCATTGTAGCAAATACCCTATAAGATATTTTAGGATATTTCAGTATTTTGACGAAATCAGTGGACATTTTCGAGTGTACCTCACGCAACCTCACACGACCAAACAGCTGCTAGGCAAAGTCACGATGCAAGATTTGCACGGTAGGAAGAACCATATTACACAAAAATGGACAGAATTGACATTCCTACCCGCTCAAAATATGTGCAGTGCTGAAGAAGAAAACCAGTTTCAGTCTGTGTGGTCTGTAAAAAAGATATAAAAAAGTTGTTGAAATACGTGTTGAGGTAGCCACAATTTAGATTAGCTTATGTATCTATCATTTTTATTGGTGGTACTTAATGGCAGGTAACAAAACATTTTTTTGGTTATAAACTTCGAGCATCTAACCTGCCAAAATTAGCTTTGTGAATATTATTTAATAAGTTTAAGGTGTGGCCTATTTCCCTAACTACCTCCCGAAGACAGGTTAATAGTTAATTATTATTATTATTATTATTAGTAAAATTTTAAGTTGCTAATTTTTATTGATATGCTTTTAAAAATACTTTTACCCGTCCTGCATAAAACCAAATATAATATTTTTTAATGTGTATTCAAAAATCTAATCTTCCACTTCTACCAATCTGCGTCTAGTGTTGAATACAGGCAAATTTTTTTCTCTTTGCACGATGTCATCTCACCATTGCATCATTCTTTCTTTTTGTATTCTGCAGTCGTTTTGTTTCAAATTTTTCCAACAACTTAGCTGACGTCATCTTATCATCACGTTTTTGGACATATGTGTTTATTTAAGGCTTAAACAATCATCTTACCATGGGTTTCAGGCTAATACATAAGTAATTATTTAACATCCAGCGTTATTTATTCGTTTCTTTTACTTAATGCCCTTATTGATCATATTTCCTTCACAGTATCACACTGTGAGGGTAGTTAGATTCGTTTATTATGATTAGTCAGATCACACAAAGAAATGCTGGGAGAGAGAAAAATCCCGGGATCAAAAAAAAAAAAATTAATTATATTAATTAGAAAGATATACATATAAAATCAATTTTATCAAAAAAATATTGTTGTTGCCCCACCGGGATTCGAACTTGGGTCTCTTTCCAAACCGGTAGATGGCTCTTTCAAATAATGGAACGATTAAATGTGTTAATATCAAAATAGGTAACATATAGGTTTGAAGATTTGTCGCTAAAAATATTGTCGCTGTAGCATAGTTGAATAATGCACCTTCCCCGGTTTGGAAAGAGATCCATGTTCGAATCCCGGTGGTGCAATAAAATTGATTTTATATGTATATCTTTCTAATTAATATATTTAATTCATATTTAATATCACAGGCCTATGTTCTGAATAATTACAACTTCACAAAAAGAATGTGTTCTCCTAATAAAAATAAAATTGTTTTATACATTTTTTAGTGAAATTATATGAGCATATAATTTTTTTCTTTTATTTTCACTATGATTGGTGTACAGTGTATAACCCTTCTCATCGGGTACACCCAACGCACGAAAACTTTCTCTGTACGTGTCGGGCATTCGGCAAATACGTCGATTGGCAATGCGTCTGACTTTTCATTGTAATATATGATTTCCGCAAACACTTCCGTTGTTAAGGCAATATAAAATAATCAGTAACTGGGTACAAGAGGCGCCATGGCTGGCCGTCGCCTGATCACCGGTGGTACACTCACAGGGTGATTTTTTTATTAAACTGTTTAATTAAAAAACTTCATTGATTTTATTACTCCCTACAGTGTGTTGTCATCTGGACTCTCTGATTCGATTGTTAAAGGGGGGAGGGATAAGGGCTGAGCCCTCTTGTCTCCGACAAATGAAGTAACAACAATGATGTAAGATTTTTTTTGGCGACCCTATTGTTTAAGTATTGTATAAAGTAGTAGCAATAATGGGTAAAGTTTTTTTTATATATAATATTTATTTCAATTTTATATTTTGTTAAAAATGTTTTGTTTGATTTAGTTGAATTTTTTACAAATTTTTATATTTTTAGTGAAAGTTTTTATTGAATCTTTTTATAAACTTTGTTCAGAGTAAAAAAGTGAAATGGGACGAAGATGATGAGGATCAAATGGTAAATTAATTTAGAATAAAATTTACACAATAAATCGTGTATGTGTCGTTTGAGTGAGGGTATGTTAGAGTCTCTGTAAATGATCGTGTTTCTGAAAAACCAGGGCGAGTATGTGATTCTCCTAAGAATGTAGTTTTGTTTGGATTTTAAAATTGTAGTGTTACTTTAACTTCAGTTGGGGCTCGCGTATGTGAGTAAAGGAGGGATGATTGTTTTGTGTAAGAGTAATTTGTTTTGTAGGGATAGTGAACTATAGGAATTTAGGAAGGGGTATAGTCGGTTATAGGTCATCTGGACTGAAACATAATGGTATATTCTCATGTCCCTATGAGTTTTTATCCTAACCACTCCTACCTGGTGAAATGACTTTAGGTGTTGGATGTCACTAATCCGGCATTCTTGATTGTACACTTGGCTGTGTTCTGTATAGTTTGAATTTGTATGAGTTATTTCTGTCACCTCTTTTTGTATTGTTTTCATCTCGAGGCGTCGTTGGTCGAGTGCGACAATGAATCTTGAGATATTATGTCATTTTAGATTTCCTGACGATTGGTCTCCCGACAGTTGATCCCCCGTCAGTTGATCCCCCGACAGTTGATCTCTCCGACAGTTATTCTCTCGAACAATTAATCTCTCGAATAGTTTAACCATCTGCTAATTGAATCACCGGACAATTATTCCCACAAAGCTTCTTCAAGTACCTGTGTATATTCGTAAATACCGGCTTCCGTGAATGTTGTAAATGGGGTGGGAGCTAATTTATAAAAATGTTGCTCTATTATAATTAAGAATGTAGGAGTTGGTGCTGTGTGTATTGAAGTTATTTAAACTATGATTAACTCGAGATTGTGTCAAAAGGTTATGATGCTGTAGGACAGAAGCTCCCGACCTTTTCATGTCTCACGCATCTTGGTTGTATGTCGCAGTGCAGAGTGCCTGTTGTAATCGAGCAAGGTGTTGAAATGAAATAACACTTATAAGATTTTGTTTATTGATGTGATTAATACGATTTAAATACACGGTTGAATTCTGAAATGGCTCGCTGAAGATGCTGTTGAGTAGCAATGCTGATGTTAGGACGGCCTGCGGAGAAGTTAAGTAAGTTGCCTGAGCAGTATCGGTCTCTAGTGCTAATGGTTTATTTACTGGTGCTTATAGATCGCTTTGGTTCGGGTCCCACAGTATTTACAATAAATTGTTTTTATGTTAAATATTATTACTTTTACGAATTGTGATAAACCATTTTTAATTAGCATTTTAATATAATTAACTTAAAATGTAGTGTAAACACTTATAAAACCATAATTTATTTAAATTAAACGACTTAAAATATAATTTTATATTAATTACATAACTTGTATCATAAACATTCAAATAAGTAAATAAGAAGAGAAATATGGTACGGTTCCTTGTTGATACAATTAAATAATGATTGACATCAATTTCGCTAAAACGTATATTTCAATTATCTAAGAAAACATCACCCTGTTATCTGTAAAACCTTTAGGTACTAAAAACAACCAATAACAACAAACTCAACACAAGAGAGACCACTTTCTATAAATCCATTGTTGGTTCAGGTACATTTTTATTCATTCAATGTATTCAAGAACTATTTACAAAAAATGTGTCGATTCCTACGAACACTCACTGTGAACGATTTTTAGTGCCGACTCTTTAGTTCTGCTATGCTGTGTGTCAAATTGACACAGATACTTTTCACGGCCGCTTACTGCGTCTAATTCTGAGTTGTTTTGCCTTCTGTCTGTGATCTGTGTGATGCTCAGACGAGTGAGAACCTAGGATTGGCATTATCATTAATCATATTGAATTAATTGATTGGTGTAATATAATTATTTTAATTTTTATAACAAATCTTTGTACTATTGTATTTTCAATACTAGTTTCGAGAGGAGCAGTCTCTCTCATCATCTGGTGATAACTAAACTAAATGCAGTATTATGTCTATTCGGGTAATAGTGCGGGACTTGAGAAGAGTTAATGTCTTAAAAACTCGAACGAGTCATGTGGTTAAACAAGATTCGTTTGGGGAATATATCACTGGAAGACGAGCCCCAAAATTGATGACGAGCGACTCCCAGGCCATGGTGGATGCAGACCCTCAACTGAGTTCAAGTATGGCTAATAATGGAAATTATGTAATTAACAAATTAAACATTGTTTCTTTTAAATTATTGAAATCTTTTGTTAACAAAAAACGGCCATTACCTTTGCGTCAACCTAATATTATGAACAATTAGGTTGGTTGAAAAATTTTTAGGGTTTTTGTTTCCTGAATTCTACCCCTAATATTTTCCATAAAAGTGTTACTTTTCGAGCGATATTTTAATAACTGACATGGGTTCTATTATTGGTTTTACTTCAAATTGTGCTTTCGAATTAAAAATGGAAAGGAAGTAAAAATGAATTAAAAATGGACAGAAATTGAACGATGCTTTTAGTATGGGTACTGTTAAAGAACGTACGGTGTAATGATAGTTCCAAAAATTTTGTACTAAGGACAAGAGCCTTGAAGATGAAGATAATCGTGGGCGTTCTTCTTCAGTCGATAACGACTATCTAAGGTGTTATTTGAATCAGAGCAATTCATATGCGTTAGTCATCAAATAGTTCTCAGTTCAGACTACGTGCAAATTCACAGGTTTGTGTTATTACTGTAAGCTAGTTGAAGTAAATTACTCTTAGTACTCTGTTGACAATGAAAGCCACAACAAACGCTACCACTATTAAATAAATTGCTTTACTAAAGTAAATATTGTACTGAAATGTATGAACAATTGGAAAATACTGTATATCTATTCGTAACTGCAACGGGATGCGTTTTACTGCACTTAAAGTTTCCAAGGGAACGATGCGCGTCGAGCGGCTTTCACACGCTTCGCAGATAAGCCAGATCGGCTGCACTCCCGTGCTCAGGGCCGGAGGCTATCGTGACCAGGGGGCACTTTTATTCTTCTTCTTCTTCTAGAGCCTTATCCGTTCAACGGACATTGGCTAACATCGCTTTGTTTACTGCGGCCCGGAAAAGCTTTACAGAAGACCGGCTAAACCGCTGTCTTGGGTTTTCAGTCATGATGTTCTCCATCTTATTGATATCTCATCACTTCTCCGAGATATTCAAACTTTCGGATTTATATTGTTATTATTATTTTTCTTATTTTTCTTTATTCCTCTGAACCATAACATCTTCATTCGTAACTTCTACTTTCACATCTCAAATGCTTCAAGTCGCCTTATTATTTCTTCGGCAAGTGTCCGTGCTTCCATTCCATAAAATAATATCTAGAACATCATGTATCATCTGACCATTCGCATTCGTAATATAAGGTTGACGTTGTGACAGGAGAATATTTTTTTCATGCGGATAAAGGTTATTCGAGCTTGCTCAATGCGGCATTTGATTTCAATAGAAGGATCCCATATTTTATTTATATTGCTACCCTGGTTTTTAACATTTTGAATCTTCTCCAATTTCATTCCAGCAATATGAAGTCTTTCATTGTCAGTTGTATTATGATTGCTAATGAGCTTGTATTAAGTTCAGCAGAAGTCGCACCTCGATGATAGATATGGTTAATAAAATAGCACCGGGAAGTTACGTCTGACGGTTTGATAAGCTCGGAACTAATTGCGGCAGAGTTTTAGACAAGTAAAGACAATGTTCTAGTCTAAAGCACCTATCTGCCTACTTTGTTCATATAAACAGACGATACATAAAAATAAATTTTAGAACTTTATAAAATAGTGATTGTTTACGCACTGTTTGTTCCTTCGACTGGCAGATTGGTATGAGTCATTTATGTTGTGCGAAAGCCGCTTTCGATGACTGAAGGATCGCTGTCAAACCACGGTCGGAGCTCAATTGCGGTCAGTACATCGTCCGGTAAAGATCCTCAACAATCGGAGCTTCGGGAGTACGCATTTCGGTCGGAATGTTACCCAGAGATAAAAAGAACAATAACATCGGACCAATCCACGACGCCAGAGAAACTGCAACTCTCAATCAAGGTTAGTGGTAATTTTCATACTACATACATGATTATATTATGAATTATGATTATATTAGCTGTAGAAGGCATTCACTGGAACAATGATAATATTTGAGTGATAGATATAGTTTCATATCATAATAGATGACGAATATTGAAACACAATTTGTAGCAAATGATTCCCCATCAGGAATCCACTAGATCCTCAAAGATTGCGAATCTTCAAACGAAATACAAAATGTTATCAATCAAAACAAAACTCCGCAGGTGGCCACATGGTACCGGACACCAAAGAAACGTACGACCCCACGAGGCGTTTTGAAATATCACACAAATCGAATATATTTGCTATTCGTAGTATTCGTATTACAAACAAATTTTTTATGACTTACTCTCTTCCATACTGAGATGCAATGGCTGCGACCTCCGTGGCTCGGTAACGAAAGTATAAACAATCCTATTTAGCGCGTTTAAAGATATTTTAACGCCCCGAAAATGAATAATTTTAATATAAATAAATTTCGTATGCTTATTTAAAAATATCGTTATAAATTAATGTTATTTTCTACTACAATTGCTGACGACGGTAACAGAAATTAAAAGACGGATAGGTATAGCGAAAAATTTTATGCCCAGACTTGGTAAAATATGGAAAGTCCGCGGTGTTTCCACGACAACTAAGGTCAGGTTTGTACAGTCTCTGGTGCATTCTATATTTTCATATGGTGTGGAATCATGGACCCCGGAAGGAAGGAAGAGAAGACGGATTGATGCCTTTAAAATGTGGTAAATTTTTTGGCCATTTTGCTAGAATATAGCTTGGAAAAGCTTGTTATGGTGGACGAGAAGAAAAATAGGAAGATCCCTCAGCTGTTGGACCGACCAAGTGAAAAAGGCAACAGGCACTTCTCTGGTGACAGCCCTGAGAGCAGCATAGTCAAGAGAGCGGGAGTTCATAGAGATCGCGATCCTCAGTCATGAGGGATTTGCAGCTATATAATGTCACATTAGATACATCCTTCAATATTATTCAAGAAGTAGACACTAAATTATTACCAGAAGGAAACAATGCTTATATAAATCATTATGGAGAACACATTGAACTGAAATGTAGTTCAAATTGAAGAACAGAAGGATCAGCCCAGGTCTACTCCATAACATCGCACTGTGCTAACCATTGTAATTTAATCAAGATATTTATGATCACCATATCATCGCTATGTGATCTATGCTTTGCTGACAAAACTGGTATACGCTCTGTGGAATGTTCTAGTGTGAACTGTGGAGAACTGATCATTTTGATTGAATATATATATATATATATATATATATATATATATTTACTATCTGATTTGCATATTATGTATTCCTGTATCGTTGTATTTCATATCACCATTTTATTTTAAATTTCATATCTCATAAACCAGTAATTCTGATCCATTTCTAAATTCTATTTTTTTGAATAAATTCACTTGTCATAGAAAAATCAATTTATTGAATATTTTGCCTCCGATATCCACCACCCGTATGAGAAGGATATCTGTGCTCTGTCGAGCTAGCAGAGCATCGGGTAAAAAGGTAATTATTTTATATCTACATAACCTCACATATATAGAAGCAGAGTCTACGTTACATGTTCAAATTTTTTTAACATTTCGACGTTTATCACTATTTAATGATTTGAATTCAAAATAGTTATATCCACATTTCAAATATATTAGTTCGAACATAATATGTTTATTTATGAACTTCATGTTCGGTGTTAACCTACGCTAGATTTTTACATTTCTGTATTATGTTTCTTAAGTGGACAGTTATTGGCACATTCTTATCAATGATATATACGACATATTGTATTTATGAAAATGTTGTGTATTCAGTTATATTATATTAATTCAGTGGGTCTTACAGTAAAATTTGTCGCGAAAATTGCGTTAGAAATTTTCGTAACATGTTTATATACTTTTATATTTACTATGTGTTTTATTTTCACCTTTATCGGTACCAGGATCTATATCCTGAATGATCTGCCATCTTAGCAACACCACTAATATACTATAGTGTCAAATATTTTCGTGTAAGAATTTAATGCATTGATTTATATTTTTGGTATACCTTATTATTTATACATCCTTTTCATCAAATTTTAACATTAAAATTGAATGAAAATTGAACTCTTGGTTAACTTTGTAAAAATTCAGTATTAATTAAGAGCTGAAGATATTTGTAAACTGCTATTTTCAGGTGTTGTTTGATTTGTCAGGGGTGATGTGATCTATGTACCTGAGATATGCAAAGATATTTTAAAAAGTTATGAACTTAAACTTACCACATCTGGGGCTATCCGTATAGAATTTTCGATAATGAATTACGCAGATCCAAAATTTTAACATATTACAATACCGCAAAGGCATTTTGTAGTGAGATATGTCTCCGCCGGCCCTGGACATACATTTATTAAGATCCCCGAGTAATATGGTTGATGTTTAATTCATTTCAGATAAGGAGATTACTACGGAAATCCTCAACGCTGATGTACATACGTAGCTTAAGCTTTATATCAGCCGTATTCAACTTTTTATTAGCATATTTTTATTATTTCAAAATACTGTGAATCTTTTAAAACTAATTTCAATTTAAACTAAGATTAAATGAATAATTATTATTAATATGAAAACTTCTTCAATATTTGTATAATTAGTTTGTGGCCTCATTTTACATTAACAATTATACAAAATACTTTGTTTAAACCACTATTTACTAATTATTCTACATGTCAGATACCTATGTATACTGAAATTAAAAATAAAACCATAAATAAAAACAAAATTATAAAATGGTGAATAAGTGAGAACTAATAAAAAACAAATTTAAAAGGTGACTATTTGCAAAGAGGATTTGGTTATTTATAATACTTTTTCTCGTAACCTTCTTTGACTGTAAACCCCTAGTATTTGTATGTATAATTTCTAAACCCTTATTAATATCAAAGGAATGGTTTGTTTCCAAAAGCTGATTGGAAAATTCAGAATAGTTATTATTATTTGAGCGTCTCAAATGCTCCTTAATTCTAATATTAAAATTTTTGCAAATTTTACCTATATAAAAATAATTGCAATTATTGCAAAAGACCCCCGATTTTTTTTAAATATCGGCTTTATCATTGTTATTTAATATATAATTCTTTAATTTGTTATTAATGTAATAGTGGTTTAAACAAAGTATTCAGTATAATTATTAATACGAAAACTGTTTGATTCATAATTGTAACGTATTGACTTCTAGTACTTCTAGTATCTCGTACAAAAAGGTCCACAAATAGACTTTGTATTAATCTTTTATTACAATAAGCTACAATAACACTCGTACGTCAAATAACTAAGCCGATGGACCGAAAACAAAGAGAGAGAGAGAGAGGCGGCACCCCCGCACGCCGTTTTTATAGCCACACATACAAGCACCGGCGATACGGCACTCATACTCACATACACACACAATCCCAAGGACATCACAATAATATTTCCGATGAAAGGAAAAATAGTTATTTACGTCATTATTTAACTGTTTTATTATCCTTTCCTGTCATGATGAATTGCTTTAATCAGACGAGACATAGCTCCAAAAGTCTTGTCAAACACCACAGCCATACTGGCATGGTATTCGGTTGATTCCGAGAAACGCTTATGTTAAGAGTTTTAAGCTAGCCCGCCTTCTGCAAGGCGCATGTCTATTTATACTATTATTCATCTATTCATGTGCATAAAAATATTTCCCCATTCTGTAAATGTCATGTTCCCCATAGTCTGATACTTGTATTTTGTGTATAACATTTCTGAATAAACTGTCTATAAACCGTATCCTCTCTTTTTATTGGAATGTTCCCCATATAAATGACTTTGACCCACAGATTTTTAAAGGATAAAATATCTCACTACACACAAGATAGACCGAAAGAGATATTCTTTAAATGGACCTAACCTCAAATTGTGGTACTTTTAACACTCGTAGAAGCACTCGATACAATATCTTGCAAAGGATAATTGCATCCTGTATTGCAGTAGCAACTTGGTCGATAACTCCATCAGAAGATGGCAGATAATGAAGAAAAATAAGAAAATTCTCTCGTCTATCTCTTTAGGTCTAGCGTACTTTCGTTATCCTTTTCCAGTACCACATCTTAAATTACATTTGAGTATTACTAACAAACAATAAAAGGAACCTTTCTTGAATACCCCTGCTTTATACGACTCGGTGGTACGGTAAATCTCACACAACGATTCCCGACGGTTTTATTGTCGTGATAAAGGTATACAAATAAAAATATACAGAGCATACGAATTTAAATTTTTACACGAACCGGAGAAACGGGAAGAAAGACCACTATCGGGCACGATCGGACACTATCTGGTGATTCAGTCGAGAGCTTCCGAGAATTTGCTTCGTGAGTGAGGAAAACATTAAAATTGCGCACTGTTTCAAGACTGATGATAATCAAAGGAACACTGCATGCCCCTGCTGATGTCTGAGGCTGGATGCAACAATAAAACACTAATGAATGCCTTATCTCAACAAGTTTTACATTACTTATTTAATTATTTCTCTCCCCTGCTTTAGTGTTCTCTATTGCTCTATATGAAGTTGGAACGTAGATCCTGAAAAGGAAAGAAAAATAAGCTTGATGTGGTATGGTATATTGTGTATACCATATTTTCAGGAACTTTACACTAAATTAAGGTTTGTAGGCAAACTGCACCTGGCTGTCAATTCAGACACTTGACAGCCATATCAGTCCACCTGGCATCCACAGCAATGCAGTTAACAATAGCTAGCGAATACCGGCCACTTTTCTGCAGCCCGTCCTTTCAAAAACGCCTCAAGCGAGCAACTCCAGTTACAAACTTTATTTGTGCAAATTACATTTTTTTCATTTGTGAATCGACCTGTTGTAAACGCCAACTTTTGTAAGTCATGTTTAATTAAATAACTTGCTCTAGTCACAGCATATATGCACACGCGTGAGAACTGAGGCGGATAGGGCCTCAGTATCACTATGTACAAAACCTTCTGATCCGAATTACATAACCTTCAAACGTCAAACAATTCGACAACTCACATTTCGACTCATATCATGAGATATACCATTACCCCTACAGGCTCTCCACATATGCAGGAAACTAATTCTTTCACACTTTGAGCACGTTGCCAGAAGAGACAAGATACAGACACAGATAGAGAAGTTGGTGAACACTAGGAATGTACAAGAACGGAGGGCGAGAGGTCGGTATCCAATCAAATGGACAGATCATATGTTATTATAGTTAACTTTCACAGAGCGGACCCCCTCTGGAGTAACTGTGAGTAATGTGGATTGATATGAAATAGTCTGATGGATTTTGCAATTTAAGGAACATGGTGTATCATGTAATGTCAGTTAATATTACGTAAATTGTTAGAAAATTAGACGAAAAACACAAGAGATGTGGAAAGCAAAAAAGGAATATTCATTAGTAGAAGTAGAAGATGCAAAAGTTCAAAAGCTTAGAAAAAAGTTAAGAACTATTTTAAATTAATAATTACAAATTTTGTCAATTATTACGTATACATAATTTTTTTTTTTTTATAGATGGACACAATACTTTCATACTTGAATCAAAATGATTATTGTTAAACCGGTTTTGTTTTGTTTCTACCCCTTAGCCCATTCCCAATTCTGTCTACACCTATTCCCCAGCTCGACTAGTTAGTTTTTGAATATGTGAAGTTCGTCGAGATTGCGGAAAGGTGGTGTGTGATGTTCTCGCTGGATCATTCGTTGGATCCACTGAAATGATAGAAGATTTGTGTATGTGAAATTTGTCGAGATTGCGGAAAGGTGGTGTGTGGTGTTCTCGCTGGATCATTCGTTGGATCCACTGAAATGATAGAAGATTTGTGTATGTGAAATTTGTCGAGATTGCGGAAAGGTGGTGTGTGGTGTTCTCGCTGGATCATTCGTTGGATCCACTGAAATGATAGAAGATTTGTGTATGTGAAATTCATCGAGATTGCGGAAAGGTGGTGTGTGGTGTTCTCGCTGGATCATTCGTTGCATCCACTGAAATGATAGAAGATTTGTGTATGTGAAATTCGTCGAGATTGCGGAAAGGTGGTGTGTGGTGTTCTCGCTGGATCATTCGTTGCATCCACTGAAATGATAGAAGATTTGTGTATGTGAAATTCGTCGAGATTGTGGAAAGGTGGTGTGTGGTGTTCTCGATGGATCATTCGTGGAAATGATAGAAGATTTGTGTATGTGAAATTCGTCGAGATTGTGGAAAGGTGGTGTGTGGTGTTCTCGCTGGATCATTCGTTGCTTCCACTGAAATGATAGAAGATTTGTGTATGTGATATTCGTCGAGATTGCGGAAAGGTGGTGTGTGGTGTTCTCGCTGGATCATTCGTTGCATCCACTGAAATGATAGAAGATTTGTGTATGTGAAATTCGTCGAGATTGTGGAAAGGTGGTGTGTGGTGTTCTCGCTGGATCATTCGTGGAAATGATAGAAGATTTGTGTATGTGAAATTCGTCGAGATTGTGGAAAGGTGGTGTGTGGTGTTCTCGCTGGATCATTCGTTGCATCCACTGAAATGATAGAAGATTTGTGTATGTGAAATTCGTCGAGATTGCGGAAAGGTGGTATGTGGTGTTCTCGCTGGATCATTCGTTGCATCCACTGAAATGATAGAAGATTTGTGTATGTGAAATTCAGCGTGCGGTTGATTCATCAGAATCGACGCCGGGAGCCGTTCAAGTTTTGGGGTGAACTTCTGGATAAGTCGGGGAGTGTCATCATCAGGTAAGACGTTGAAAAAGTGTTAGAGGTATGTATATAGTTTGTAGTGTTTAATTAATATAAAAAAAGATTGGGAAGTCCGAGAACGAGTTTTAAATATTAATTAACTAATAATTTAGTGATAACGCAAGTTTTAAATAACAATCTGCGTGATTAAATCTACAAACCTTCGTACCTATGTACATAATCGCCGAAACGCAATTAACTTTGAATTCTTAATCAGTCGTCCGTGTTTGGTTATCCAGTTTTGTATAGCTTATCAAGGACTTAGATGATTTCATAGTCAACACAGCTAAAATACCGCCCATTCTTCAATGATAATGAATCCTACAATGGCAAATAGTAAATTAACATGATTTATATTTAAATTATATTGTACATAATTGTATTTGGTAGTCACCATCATTATTTTCGCCTCCTTATTTGTTTCAAGTTAAGATCCAATTACTGTTTATCATCAGCATCTCGGCAGTCAATCTTTTGACATTCTAAAGATATGTCCAAGCCTTTCTAATTGATATCTTTATATATATATACAGAAGTAGGCTCCATACCGAGGGTTTTTTTTATCTCGATACTTCTCACTCGGTGCAATAATATTACTCGTGATACTCCCCTAAGATATTTAATTTCCACAGCCTGGATTCTTGATCTAACTCTTTCCGTAAGGATCCACATTTCGTGGTCATATATTCAAGTGTGCAGTGTAGGCTATATAGCATTAAAACACTCAGTTTGATCTGGAGACAACTCGGATTTCTTTATCATTGCACTATAAAGGTAATCAAGCAGTTCCAATTCTCCAGTCTATATCACCTTCGAAGATGTAGATAAAAGTGAACGTTAACGTCAGCCTTCTTCTTCTTCTCCAAAGGATCATCAAATCTCTCTTTCTACAGCTCTTCCATAGATCTGTTGTAGATTGAGCTTGAGAATGGCTTATTCTACTAGTACGAGGACTTCACTACAAGACTTTTCTTCCTCACCTGTCATCATCTCTTCGACAGTTATGTCAATCTTTGTCGCCAGTACTGGGCACCATCTGTTGTTACTTTGGATCTATATGTCCGCACTTTTAGAGATTGTGGTGTTTTGCCTATGAGGATACGCTCTAGCTTTCCAAATGCTGCCTAACCCAGCTGAATACATCACCCTCTTCTTCTGTCTCTAGTTGTTTTGTTTAACCTAAGTGTATATCCAGTGCGATTGTTTCCTGATGTCGTCATTTGTTATAATTTGGACCAATAACTTTCGATACATCATTGAAATGTTGAAGCATTTTTTATAGGTTTTGAACGCTATAGATTCATTATTACTGACTTTTTCGTTTTCTAATTGAATGGCATTAATATGGAAGAGCTGTGGTCTCAACAAGACGGCGCAACATGCCACACAACGCGCGCCACAATCTATTTATTGAAGGAAACATTCGATGAGCGCATAATTTCGCGTAATGTACCTGTGAATTGGCCTCGTGAAGATCGTGTAACATCGTTGGATTATTTTCTGTGAAGATAAGTGAAGTGGCTAGTCTACGCTGATAAACCAGAGACGATAGATGACTTGGAAGCCAACATTCGTCGCGTTATTGCCGATATACGTCCCCATCTGCTTCCAGATTCCGATTTATTCGAGCCAGCCGCGGCGCGAAATCATATTTAAACACGGCATAAAATTATCTTTCCAATAAAGCCAATACTATAGCCAGTACCACAATTTTTATACGTTTTATTTCATTTTAAAATTCTATACCTCTAAAGAAAACATCCTTTATGTATTTAGATATCGACAGCACAAGTTTGAAATAACCGTCGCTGGTCATAAGCATACTGCCATGAATGTTTAATATAAAAACTAATATTCATTGACCGTCTATAGTCTATTTATCAGTTGAGTGAATTTAAATCACCCCAGCACCAATTAAAACTGAATAAATATTTGAGATTTAATACATTCTGCTTTTTTACAATTTTAGAATAAATAGCTGTAGGTATTTTTAGTATATATAGTAGTCTCGTTGTCAAATCTAACATTGTGTAATCGAGCTTGAGATTTTGTGTCTTTCTACCGATCTCAAGCTGATCTCTGAGTTTATCTCCAGATCAAAATCTCAATGCGTGAACATAGTAATTAGATTGATCTCTTTTAATAAAAGCACATTGTTGTTGTTAAGTTGCAATTTCAATACACAGTTTTGTGGTATTTTTGCCGCAAATTAAATTAATCAACTAGAAAGGTATATAGAAATAATACATTTATCGTAAAAAAATTGTTCTGAAATTGCAAATATATAAGTTGTATCAAAGTTTAACCAAATTTAATAAAATAAATTGATTTCATTTTGCGTCTCCTAGCTTGTATTACTCAAAGGTATGCGAGATTCATCGCAATATAAAGTTGATTGCTTTTAAAAATTGAATAATAGATGTGTCAATTATAAAGAACTTAGATTCTAGATTCTAGATAGTAGAATCTTAGATTCTAAATTAACTTTTATCCCTCATATAGAGTCGGTAATTGCTAACCTTGACCTTTAGACTCCTTGAATTCATTGCTAGAATGTCTGACCCATTCCAATCACTTTTTACTCTTATCATTCTATATTTCTCATTTGTCAATTTGAATTCAGATCGGTAGTTTGGAACCCACATTATTCCACCTACAGCGACCGACTTGAAAATGTTAAACATAAATTTTTTAACATATTAAATTCACGCGCCCGCTTAGACATTAAATCTCATTCAGAAAGTGAGCGTTTCCATAAAATCCACTCCATTTTAAATAGAAGAAACGCACAAGATTTATTCTACCTCTATAAAATGTTAAATAACTTCGTTGACTCGCCCTATTTATTAGAACAAATAACTTTTAACTGTCCCACACACCCAACACTATCAAAAAATCTTTTTTACCCAAATTTTGGCAGAACTAATTACATAAAATAATGTTTTGTGATCCGCTCTACGTCAAAATATAATGCCGTAAATTCTTCTTATAACTTAGACATTTTCAACGATAAATTGCTTCTCTTTAAAATTAAACTACGCCAACTTTTCAATAACTATTAACATAAATTGTATATATTGCATTCCATTTCCCTCCCCTCCTTACCCTTTCCACTTTGTATGTTCAGTTTAAAAGCACTATTTTCTTTTTTTTTGCAGTTATTCTTTTAAGATGTATTTTTATATATTTTTTAAGTATTTTTCAGTTTATTATGTGTAGGTTCATTGTAATGTAAAAGTCTTTTTGTTTATCAGTTTGTTTTGAGTACTATTTTTTAGTTTCTTATGTACTAGTTATTTAATTCCGAAAAAACTTCACTAGTGTTATTTTTATATATTTTATGCTATTATCAATTATTATTGATACACTGTTTGTTTCTCAAAAAAAAAAACTATATAATATAATATATTCGTAGAAAGCAATCACTTTGTGGTTTGACATATTAGATTTAATACTAATAAATTTTATTACACACCAACCGGTTTTGCTTAGCTCAAGCTTCGCCAGGACGTATGTAAATCTAACAATAAATTTATAATTATAAAATGTCATGTGAAAGAGAGAGACTTGTCGAAAACGTAATTGCTTGACATAGCGAAATTGGTTAACGTGTTAGAAAAAGGTCTAGTTTCGAACTTCAGTAGCAATTTCTTGACACTGGCCATAAAGATAAATTATTATATGTTGTGGAGACGCCACACGAGTTTTTTTGCAAGTTCTTTTAATTTCACTCTCAGCTGCCCATGAATATTATTAATCTTTATGCAGCTGTTAAGTGGGACATCTTCAGGCAGACGTTAAGTTTAGTCTTTTGTGTCATATAACAGGTTAGTCATGATTTTTACGATTACCATTAAATGGTCAGACAGGTTATGGATGATGACGTTTTGTAAACTCTCCAGTCATTAGCAGGAACTGGATAACATCGGCATTAGTAGATATCTCCGCCCGCTGCAGAGGACGAGGGTCGGAGGAATCGCAAACCATAGTGACTTTGTGTATCAGAACAATTAAAATGTTAAAATGAATAATCGAAATCATTCTCTCTCTCTGTCAATGTCAATGTGCTCATGAGTTACATGATTTCAACTCAATTGTACAGAAATTAGCTTTACATTGATAGAATGAAATGAACCAATGCATACGATGTTCGATTTAACCCTTCCCAAACCACGCAGTAACACAGGTCTACCATCATAATTAAAACTGTTATATTTCGGTAAATACATGCAACAAATTCATGTTTTAGATAATCCTAAAGAAAATATTAGCGCTTAGGAATGACTAGTGAAAAACCAATTATGAAAATGGAATCGTACAAAAACAATTATTTTTTCCATTCAATCCGTTGTAAAATGAATACGTTAGTAAATATACAATTTATGATATGTAAGAGATCACACACTATTTTCACAATGAAAAGCACAACAAACATACAAATATAATTGTGTCTTTCTTACTAATTAAACGAAGAGAGATAAGAAGGAAGGACACGTTGTATAAGTTATGTTGTTATTCATTTTTTCAAAATTGAATGCTCAATATTTGGAGTATTGCGCCAATTAAGCCATTTAAGCTACGAGGGACAAGTAAAAAATAAGGTTCCTACATTTTTTTCAGGTATAAGGTATTTTTTATTGCAATAAATAAGTAAACCATCTGAAAGCTTGTACTTTATTCTATTTTTCTACATAGTCTCCTGATTTTTCTATGCATTTTTCCTGACGAGTTATCCGCTTCTGAAAACCCGCTTCGAAGAATTCCGCCGCTAGGCCGCCGATGAACTTGGTGACCGCTTCTTTCACCTCTTCATCTGTATTGAAGCGTTGTCCACCCAAGTATTGCTTCAATTTCGAAACATGTGGAAGTCGCTGGGAGCAAGATCAGGGCTGTAGGGGGCATGGTCAAGCAATTTCCAGCCGAATTTGTCCAGTAGGGCGGTGGTCTGTCGAGAGACATGCGGGCGAGCGTTGTCGTGGTGCAGCCTAACGCCCTTGGTCAGCCTTCCTCTCCGGCGATTTTGGATGGCTCTTTTGAGTTTTGTCAATGTCTCGCAGTATCTGTCCGAATTGATGGTGGTCCCTTTAGGCATAAACTCGGTCAGCAAGACGCCTTTTCGGTCCCAAAACACCGTAGCCATCACTTTCCCTGCGGAAAGCGTCTGCTTAAACTTTTTCGGCCTAGGCGATTCAGGATGGCGCCATTGTTTGGACTGTTATTTTGTTTCTGGAGTGACGTAGTGACACCACGTTTCATCTCCCGTAATAATGGAGTCCAAGAATTCTTCGGTATTCTCGGCGCATTCTCGAAGAAACCCCTCGGCACACTTGACACGATTGTCTTTGTGGGTTTCTGAAAGCATGTGTGGGACCCACCGCGCGCACACCTTGCGATAACCAAGTTTATCGGTCAAAATGTTGTCGATGGTTTTTTCACAAACCTCGGGAACCTGGACAGCAAGCTCCCGAAGCGTTACTCTCCGATCTTCGAGGAGAATGCGCTCAATCGTCGCCACGACTTCGTCCGACACCGATGGCCTCCCACTCCTTTGCTCGTCGTGGACGTCTGTGCGTCCTTCGGAGAACTCCCTGCATCATTTGCGGACGTATTGGACGCTGATGCAAGCTGTGCCATAAACTTCTTCCAACTGTCGATGAATTTCAACAGGTTTAAGCTTCTTCGCGTTTAAAAATCGAATCACCGAACGGATTTCACACCTGGCGGTAACGGCGATGGCGGGTTCCATAGCGGATGGCTGTCAGGTCTTTACTGAGCGTCGCAGCGTTTGCTCCCGGTAGTGGGGATGTAGTTAAGGGACCAAAAATCAAGGCATGTTGCCGGATTTCGCCTAGCATCTCGCGTGGCGAGTGTACAGCGTAGGGAACCTTATTTTTTACTTGGCCCTCGTAATAAAACATTTTTTCTAATTGTTATTTACGGTAACACGAGTTGACAGCATGGCTGCGTTCGGGTATTTTATATCAGGGTATGGTAAAGGTTAATTGGCGAGATTTGAGATTTGTACACAAACGTTAACTAAAACTACAATTGATCCGTTTGTACGGATGTAGTTGTCTACAGAGTGAATATTATGTTTCGGACCGATTTTGTATAGCCGCCATTTTAGTTAGACAGACATTTATCAGTTCGTATTAGATAATCGTAGTTAGTAGTTGATTTCAATTTATTATAAATATTATTGGCAACGCCACCGGCTCGGCTCAGTCTGTGGGTGTCGTCAAGCATCAGTTTGCATGTTTTATAATTCAAGGAGAGATTGCTGGTCATTTGGAAGTCGCTGAACCTCATGGCTGAAGAATTCACGACCAAGAATTCACGATGATGCAGCCTTTTCTTCTGTAATAATAACTAACATGATAGTCCGTTACGAAGAGATGAAGAAAAACAGGATATCACCTTTTTATTTGGAGCCACCCTTATATTCCAGACCACTCTAAAGTTGATTGGACGCATCGATTGAATGATTTGGAGTTGGAAAATGTTTTAAAAACATTTTATACAATTGTTAATAACATTATATCAAAACATGTTCCAACCATCTCGGTTAAATCTGTAGCGAAATTTCCCAGTTGGTATAACTCTTCGTTAATTAAAACTATCAAAGAAAAGTTACTTTACCACAAAAAGTGGAAAATGTATGGTAACCTCTCTGATTATCAAACATTCAACCTCTTGAGAAAGCGACAGAAAAAAAATGCGAAAGAATGCTTTGAACAGTTTATAAAAAAATCTGAATCAGAAATCAAAACAGACCCAAAAAGATTCTGGTCATACGTAAAAAACAAACGTAGAGGAAACGCAGATTTTCCTGATAGTGTTTATTACAAAAACCAACAAGCTGATAATGGTGCTGATATATGTAGAGTATTTAATGAATACTTTCACTCTGTCTATGTCTCCACAAACGTCCATGATATTGATACAGAAGATGATTGTCACGTATATAGTCACCTCGATACTCAATCTATCGACTTTCATGAAGCGATCGTTTTAAAATATTTAAAAAACCTAGACACCAAGAAGGGTGCTGGCCCTGATGAATTGCCTTCTATCTTTCTGAATCAATGCGCCGTGGAATTAGCAAAACCAATTTCTCTTATATTTTCTAAATCTTTACGGGATGGTCACTTTCCAGGATTTTGGAAAAAGGCGCATATAACCCCAATATTTAAAAGTGGTGACAAAGAAAATGTTGAAAACTACAGACCGATTTCAAAATTGTCAATTCTCAGTAAATTAATGGAAAAAATGATATACGATCAATTATTCCCAAGTGTGCGTCCTATAATTATCCCCAATCAGCACGGTTTCTTTCCATAGAGGTCTATAGAATCAAATCTCTTACAATTTACCGACATTATTTTGAAGGCGATGGACAAAGGATTACAAGTAGACACACTGTACACTGACTTCTCAAAAGCTTTTGATAAAATCAATCATCGAATACTTCTGAGAAAGTTGAGATGTCTCGGTATACACGGAGACCTATACAGATGGTTTACTTCCTATATCAAAAATCGAAGTCAGGCAGTTGTGATCCAAGGGTTTAGTTCCATATTCCAAAATGTCCCATCTGGAGTTCCACAAGGCTCACACCTTGGACCTATTTTATTCTTAATTTATATTAATGACATTAAAGAATGTTTCTTAAATTCTGAATTTTCACTATTTGCTGACGATGCCAAAATTTTCAAAGAAATTAAATCACCCACTGATTGCCTCCTGCTACAGGATGATATTAATAGACTTTCAATCTACTGCCAAAAAAATCAACTTTTTCTAAATATTGCTAAATGTCACATCATTTCATTTTCAAAGAAAAAATCTAATTTGTCGTATAATTATCAACTTAATAGTAACATACTCAGTGTCTGCACACAAGTGAAGGATCTTGGTATCATCTTGGATTCTAAATTAACTTTTATCCCGCATATAGAGTCGGTAATCGCTAAGGCCTATAGACTCCTCGGTTTCATTGCTAGAACGTCTAACCCATTCCAATCCCCTTTTACTCTTATCATCCTATATTTCTCATTTATACGCAGTCAACTTGAATTCGGATCGGTAGTTTGGAACACACATTATTCCACCCACAGCGACCGACTTGAAAATGTCCAACATAAATTTTTTAATATATTAAATTCACGTGCTCGCTTAGACATTAAATCTCATTCAGAAAGTGAGTGTTACCATAAAATACCCCCCCTCTTAAATAGAAGAAACACTCAAGATTTATCCTACCTCTATAAAATTTTAAATAACTTAGTTGACTCGCCCTATTTATTAGAACAAATAACTTTCAACTGTCCAACGCGACAAACACGATCAAATAATCTTTTTTACCCAAATTTGAGTAGAACTAATTACATAAAAAATTGTTTTATTATCCGCTCTACCTCAAAATATAATGCCGTAAATTTTTCTAATAACATTGACATTTTCAACGATAAATTGCTTCCTTTTAAATTTAAACTACGCCAACTTTTCAATAACTATTAACATAAACTGTATATATTGCATCCCATTTCCCTCCCCTCCTTACCCTTTCCTCTTCGTATATTCAGTTTAAAATCACTCTTTTATTTTTTTGTTTTTCTTCTTTTAGTTTATTAATATTATTATTTTTTTATTAATATATACTAGTTTTTAGTTTATTATGTTTACTTTTATGTAAAAGCATTTTGTTTATCAGTCTGCTATTTTTTAGTTTATTATGTACTATGTATTTAATTATGTACTATTTACTATTTTTTAATTTATTATGTACTATGTATTTAATTTCCGAAGAAACTTCACTGGTGTTATTTTTATATATTATGTAATTATCAGTTATTATTGTTACACTGTTTGTTTCTCCAAAAAAAAAAAAATAAAATAAATTGAAGGTTGTATCGTATAAATAATAAAATATTACGTGACTGCATTTGTTTATAAAATTTTCATAAAAATTGAGATTTTTGTTTTAAAAATACATGTTCTAAAAACGTGTTTTTTTTAATGAAGTACTTAATATTTCGATACGTATTTGTAACAGGTATTTGAAGTTTATCGGGTATTATTTGTTGTCAACGTATGACCGGGGAACACGATGTCGTCCCCATAAAGAATTAAATAATGTATTCGAATGAAATTATATCATTATGTGGATGATTTAACCAAAACCAGTTTAATGAACGAAGCCGGCACTTCTCATTGAAATCAGTTTATAATTTAAGCATGTTTAATATTTCCGGAAAGTCAACGATACATGTGAGAGGATTAAAGGGGGGTGGGGGTGGTTAATTACACTTTTGCATAGATAAGAATATGTAGAGGTCTATCGCATCCACAATCTGCACGCACCCTGCAAGTATCTGGGTGCAAAATCATAAACCTTAAAATCACGCCGGTATCGACTGAAAAATAGGTGCCAATACAACGCGCAGCAGCCTCTAGGGCGTCACTTAACTCGCAGCAGCCTTCCAGATGAGTTCTTTAACTGGCGCTTCTCATTATAGACCTTTTACTGCAATAAACATCGGTCTACTATAAGTATTATTATTAGGTATTGTTCCACGTGCTCTGGCTACGCACACGCACGCGTACCCGCACACACTCCGCGTTATAATTCAAACGAACACGCGAGTGAATAGGTGAAATATAATGAGGTCCTCATTTACTCACTTTGTTCCCTATAAAGGGTCAAAAGTTCAAATAAAGGAGGCATTAAGGCGCGAGCATGATCAAGACCATTCTTATTGAGAGTTAGTCGAAGATGAAGAGATATATTTCTTCACTTCTTCAATATTAACTAAATTACTTTGTGGTCTCATTTTATATAAATAATTAGACAAAATACTTTGTTTAAACCGCTATTTATTGATTATTCGCCATATTTCGATACCTATGTATCGATATATCTTCTTCAGGAAAGAATGTATACTGAAATTAAAAATATAAGCATAGATAAAAAAACAAAACTATAAAGTGGTGAATAAGTAAGAACTAATAAAGGTGACCATTTGCAAAGAGGATTTGGTTAGTTATTTTGTTTTTTATCTATGCTTGTATTTTTAATTTCAATAGAATGAACAATAAATAGTGGGTTAAAAAAATATATTGTCTAATCATTTAGAGATATTTTTGACTGCGAAACTCAGATCCTCAAAAAAAATCTTATTTTAGTTCTTCTTTTCTCAAATCCAGTCCTCACTTCTACGCACTAGTTATGATAAATTCTTATTAGCGATGAGTTCCTGCGATGGGTTAATAAATCGTTAAAATAAAAATTTTGCCAGTAAATTCGACGAATTCCAAGAATTTAATTAACAAAGTTCTTGAAAATAAGCGCCAGATTGTTTTCAATAAAAATATACGATTCTTAAATGTAAATTAGGTGGACGAATATCATTACAAAATAAATTACGTGGTCTTTTCTAATGTTCAAGTTCTGTTGGTTAAGCTCGTTTATGAAAAGTTATTGTTATTAGGAGAGTTAAAATCTTTTACGTTCTACCATAAAATCAAATTGCATTGACGAAGAGGCCTCGGTACCGGGTAGTGAAATAAACAGAAGCCAAACAAAAATAGTCAGAGGAGTTCGCTTTAACCAAATGCCGAGAATTAATATTCTCGGTTCGAAGGAAAATTGAATTTGAATTGAAAAAAATTTTATGAAGCGTTCCATCTCGAGGAACGTTAAAGTGTAACTAGTTGAGAGAGAAAAAAGAGATGTATGAGATCGCAAGTGCTCGATGATGGAATCGCAAAGGATGAGGGATCTTCGACAGCGGGCTAGGATAATAGGCTTACGGGATAATGAGGCTTGCTCGACTCACCTGATGACGACGCTCCCTGGCTTATCCTGAAGTTCACCCCGAAACTTGAACAGCTCGAACCGGCGATTCTGATGAATATACCGCACTCTGTTCACTGAATTTCTCAACACAATCTTCTTACCACTCCACAATATTGACGAATTTCACACGTACAAAAACGAACTAGCCGAGCTGGGAAATAGGTGTAGACTGATTGGAAACTGGCTAAGGGGTAAGAATAAATTAAAAACTGGTAACAATATACTACATAATAACAATCATTTTGGTTCATGTATGGAAGTATATGTACTTTTGACATTAGCAAAATTCATATTTTTATTTGTTAACTTTGTTTTATTAACCACTTATTGAGTTTAAATACATCTACCGGTTTCGAAAAATACAATTTTTTTCTTCAGGATATCATTACTAACTAAAAACATAATATTTTTACTAAAAATTATTCGATTAAATTTGTATTAACAATATGAGTTAGATACTAAATTTTTTTTTTTAATAATTCTTATTTTTTTTTAAATAGATTCTGGTAAAGTAACAATAATATATGTTTTTAGTTAGTATTGACATCCTGAAGAAGAAAATTGTATTTTTCGAAACCGGTAGATGCATTTAAACTCAATAAGTGGTTAATAAAACAAAGTTAATAAATAAAATTATGAAAGTATATATATTTTTTATTTATTATCTTAGTTTTATTAACCACAATATATTGGTAAAACGGGTAGAAATTTTAATATAAGAGTAAAGGAGCATTTGAGATGTTTGAACAATAGTGGGTTTTCAGAATTTTCTAATCATTTGATAGAAAATAGTCATGGTTTTGATAAAAAATTGGGATTATCAATTTTGCATATAAACGGTGTAGGTCACAAATTAAATAATTTGAAATCGTTGGAGATAAATAAAGCATGTAAAAGTAATCAGGAAATTCTAAACAGCCAACTGAATTTAACTACGAGTCCTATTCGAAAATTTTTTCCTAAAAATTATTCGACTAAATTTGTATTGAGCAGTAATTTGAGTTAGGTACTAAATTTATTTTTTTAAATAATTGTTGTTTTTTAAAAAATTTAAAAATAGATTCTGGTGAAGAAACAATACTATATTTTTAGTTAGTTATGACATCCTGAAGAAGGAAAAGTGTTTTCCAAAACCGGAAACGGAAAAAACAGATGTTTTTGAAACTCAATTGTGGTTAATAAAACTAAGATAATAAATAAAAAATATGAATCTTAACCACCAAGTTAATATTGCTAATTTTAATAGAAAGTATATATGTTCACCTAGTTATAAAAAAAATAATAATTATGAATACGGAACAGGATGATGAACGTACGAAGAACGTACAAGGATAAAGGGAGAGAGGTTGATCTATAAGTTGGACAAACCAACGAGTCTCGGTACACATTGTACTAAACAAGGCCCAAAATTGTGAATAGTGGAGGTAAGCAGTTCGCGTTGTGGAAGCAGAATAGAGGATGCTCACGACTTTGTCGGATAAAAGAAAGAGAGAGAATTGAACCTTACTGCGCTCCATGGGGCCCAAAATCGGTGTGTTAAACTAAACATTAAAAATAGTTCTAGAAAGTAACGCCGTTCACGGATATGAAGATCCAATAATTAATGTCGAAGTAGATTGACATGTTCGTTGGTTTTGTGTTTGACACTCGTTTAGTAAAGCAGTGGTCGAGAGTTCGAGCCTAATTTCAAGAGAACAGCAAGTTAGTCTTATTTTCATAGCACAAGCGTTTAGCTTAGTTATAAAATAGTAAGAATATTAATGTGACATGTATTCTGTGTACGCGTCTCTATTTTTATTATTAAAGAAAATAAAATGTCAAGACAAGGCCTGCAAGAGATAGGCGGGTGCCAGACGAACTGAATTACAGAGGCAATGTGAAGGAATGGATGACGCACCGTTGTGCCTGTGTCATTTTGAAATATGAAAATAATTACTGACGTCAATAATGGATATGTGGTGGTCCTGCACGCGCCTCACAGATATGGTCATGTAAGGACCCCCCTAACAGCCATATAGGGCCGAAACGAACTGACCAAAAAGCAGATGGCCAATACATCGTGACAGACGCGTCCTAGGAGCTAGTCGACCACTTCTCCGCAGACACATTCATATGCACTGCGACGTGTACCGACACGCGTGATACTAGATAAGAGGTAGGGGCTTCAGTCTCACCACGCACAAAACCTTCGGATACGATCACACATATCGATCCCACAATTAAGATGAAATATCTCTTACAAAGTGCCTACTCTAAATTTGGTTTTCTTAAATTGTTCAAACTCCAATTTATTTAAGTCCTTTTTTTCGTTCATTCGTTTTTAGCACATTTTTGTGATGAGACCGAGCGTGAATAACATAATTTTCGAATCACTTTGAAAGTAATATTCGATTTTGCATGAATATTTCCAACAATTTATTCATAACCGATCGAACTCTTCATAAAGTTATATTTATCGTTTTCTCTGGAAACTCATCTCATTTTTATATTTTTTTGTTTATATCAACAGGAAAGAAAGAGTAGCAAAGTAATTTGTTACCGGAACAATAGTTTTTTGTCTCATTTCTTAAGTGGGTAAAGCCTCTTGACAAACGATATTTTTCTTAGAATAATTCATTATTATGTATGTTTTTTTAAATTTTTTTTTAGTATGTATGTATATTGTGTACAGATAACAACCGTTAATCGTGACCCCGGCGAGTGCGGATTCGTTATATCGCGATCTTAATTTTTTTTTTGTCTCGTCACACTCGTTTGGTGCCACACATTCCAGGAATCATCATAATGAGTGCTTGCACGTGCGTCCTATCTTTCTTCATTTTGTATACCGATTACATGATTTATGAAGGTAGCTACCTCGGACTTTGGATAAGTTCACTGTGATATCTCGAATAAAAGTTACTACCACACTTAGTTGTGAATATTTCGATGGTCAAGTAATATTCTTGTAATAAAGAGTTTCAAAAAGACTGATACATTTTAAAAAAAGTACCGAAAAATATTGTGAGCCAATATAATTTCACGGACGCACCAGTATGTCGAGTAGATGTCGGATTTATTTGCTGCGGAGTCAAAAGTGGGTGTTGTTTTTATACCCTTCTGTGAAGCGGCGATGACAAATAAAGGGGAAGGGGAAAGGAGAGAATTACAAAACACAATCTTAACATATACTTCCCAGGGTATACTTTCATAGAAGTGGAGTCTCGTGACGCGATATTTCTGGTTTTGTTGGAACGGCACGTGTGCACTCGGATGATGAAATTAATATTTGCGCGGAGTGAATTTGGAAGTTATTTAAAGTGATTATTATTTTCAATAAAGACTTCGCGACGTTGTCTTCACTGCAGACTTCATACTGAAGCCAATTCGTGTACATACAGGAGGTAGGATGCTTAGAATTAAGTTGTGGCGATCGTCTTCAGACTATATGACAATTCGTGTTGATAGTTTACGACGTCAACACCCTACCTGTAGATATTTGGATTTTCGGTTGCATGTTGTGGAGGTGGTCGACTAATCATCCGCACTTAGTGTCGGACCTATTTTATTTGAACCGTGAAGTGCCGCGTGCCTGGAATCCGGTGAATAACCAGTTCACGGACCATGACATTGTAAATAAAGAGATGTTTTAGTTAATACTTATTTAGGTTTCATGTTAATAAATCCATTCGGGAGTTTTCGTATAGTTGGTAATAAACACATTACCATCATCGCTTTCTTATGGATGCATCACGTGCAACTCCACGTGTGCTCATGGGCGTGGGTACCCCTACCCCTAGTTGTACTGACTACGTCCATGCTTCGTTAAGGACTTGTACAGGTATTGAATTCATTCGGAATTCCAACCGTGTCGACGTCACGGTGTTTTGCCATTCTTTCATTATTTCGTTAATAATCATTTCGTCGAATACTTGATTATTCGTTTCGTTTGTTTCACGCACGTATATGATTCTAGTAATCATATGGCATCTTATGTATTCGATTTTGTATGTTGTATTTTGTGTATGATTGTAGTAATCATTCGGTATCATGATAATACTTCATCGTGATTCGACTATTTGTTTAGTTGTCTGTGTAGCAGTAATTAATTTGGCATTTTTATATTATTTCGTCGTGTATTCGATTATTTTGTTTAAATTTTCGCGTCGTATATGGTTATAGGAACCCATTTGATACCTATCGATAACGAGGTACCTGGTTAAAAGCACCTCGTTCTTTGGGCGTGGGATGTTCCATATTCATAAAATACATTTTTGCCGCGTCTTGCAAATCGGTCGCGACTCGTGTTATTGACACCTTTCCACATTCAAATTCCCATCCATCCCCATTCCTTACTGCTAGTCTTCAGTGTGAATAGTGACCTTGACGTCAGCAGACGTCAACTAAAACGATATTTGTTCGATCTAGACATCGCGAGAGCATTAGCGGTGTGGATTTGTTCAACTTAGGTGCATCAGTACTGTATTGTTTAAGATATTCTGTTAATTGTGTGGAAGCGGAGATCCGTCCGCGTGCCGTTTGTGTGATTCTCGGCTACGACTGCGAGGTAAGCAAGCGTCATACACAAGATAAGGCGAGCAGTCCTTCAGATTCTCTTATTACTGGTCCTACCCATCATCGATCCTTGTCCGTTATTCCAAGTCTCTTACTTCCTTCCTTCCTTTACCGCTCCTCCTTCGGTGATTCCGATTCACAATCGTAATCGTAGTAATCTAATCCGCGGGATGCGCGACTCAAAGATCGCGCAATTCGTTCGGTAGATCCTATTCGGCGTAGGATCTACGTCTTCTTTACAATGATATTAAATTATATATATGTTAGAATATGTTTTTTACGCAAATGAAATTTGAATAATACAAATACGCTCAAAATTATGTTTTTATATATATTTAGTGTATTATAATATTATTGAATATAATCATAGAGTCAATAGTAGCATTTTTTCTCATCACTAGTCTAAACCATCTAAGTATCGTTACTTTTCACTTGAGTCAGTCGCGGGTGCACTTAAAAGTCGGTTGTGTGCATACCTGTCACTCTAATTTATCAATAACCCTTTAAGACTGGAGTGCGTGCCCTAAAATAAATTAAAGTTTTTGAAATTTACCAATATTTTTCTAACATGTCAACTAGAGGTCAACATAATAAAACTCAAGCAATTTATCTTGGAGACTCAAAATATGAGGATGAGAAAAAATCTTAATAAGTTTTGAAAATAAAATGGAAGAACTTAAAACCGAGATGTTTAAAAAACTGGAATCGGAGATGGTAGAAGTGGTCAAAGCGCAAAACTTTGTATCTCAACAATACGATGAAATTCTGCAAAAACTGACTTCACTGTCGAAGCTGGGTAATGAAGTGGAGAGTCTTAAGTTTTAAAAATTGCCGAAAAACTTGATATTGATATGATATATATAAAAAAGAATTCCAACAAAACGGCAAAGTGGCATACCGATAGATAGATTGATGACCCACACAAACGAGATCAAATAATTAGTAATAGTAGAAATTACATTGAAGAATTGGAAATAGTAGACCATGAAGAAAACAGAATATATATTAATGAGGGTATGTTCCCCTTTTCTAAACATTTACTATGGAGAGCCAAAAGTGCTGTCAAATATCACGGCTTTAAATATGTGTGGCATAAAAATGGAAAAATCCTCGCAAAACGAGACGATGAAGCTAAAACTATATTTATTAAAGCCTAAGAAGATATAGAGAATAATATCCTAAAGCAACGTATGAATCAAAGCTCCTAACTTAAACGGTCAACCTATCCAATAAAAATTCTAAATGGCTTTAGAAATCGACATTGATGACTATCATGATACTATTCCAACCAAAACAATTGACAGTAGGTTCAAATATAATTCTCTATCGTCCGGTTTAAAAATTTTGAACCTAAATATCAGAAACTACCAAAAAAATTTTGATAAACTTGTAATTCTCCTTAAAGACTTAACAATCAAGTTTGACGTGATTATATTAGTGAATTCTGGATAAACAAAAATTCGCTTTTTCCCGAAATCGAAAGTTATAAACTGTATTGTACCAAAATTAATAATAAACAAAATGATAGTGTTATAATGTATACTAATGATGACATAAATCACACCGTAGATGAAGTACATGTTAAACAAAGTAATTATCTACGACCTATTCTAAACAAACAACACTGCGTCCTTGGAATCTATAGATCTCCATCTGAATAAAACATTACACCTTTTTTGGCATCTATTTTTACAATCCTCGGAACATCGAAAAATATAAATGAATATGTCATTGACGGTGACCTCAATATAAATATCATTGACAACATACATCCACAGGCTAATGACAACCTATCTATGTTAGCATCATTTGGCTTCGTCTCCAGCATCAACATCATTACTAGAGATATCAACTCTTCCAAAACCTGTTTAGATCACATATATATCAAGACTAAAAAACCTTCTGAGATATTTGTTTTACTCTCTGGTGGGATAAGATCTCGTGGACTGTACTGCAAAAATTTTAAGTACTTGACGCAATCCGAATTGGAAGTCGGAAGGAACATAAGGACAGATGTGTCTGGCCTACCTTGCTTTGAAGTTTTGGATTGGGCGTCGTCTTTACCTCCGGTTGACGAGCACGTTTATTATGCCGAACCGAGATATCAATCAGTGCACTTCCGGAAATCTGGAATCTGGTGGCGAAATTGCAAGTAATCAGTCGGCCAGAGAGGTACAGGTATAGATTATTGGATGGACGAAAGGAAACAGGGAATGAGTATTCGACTCACGTTAACACTCTCCATAATTACTAATAATGACCCAACGCTTATAAATCTAAAAATCAAAGACAATAAATTGAAAACCTTAAATTGTACTCCTGGTCCAACTGGACATCTAAAGAAAACACTCTTAATGAATAAAGTAATTTTACGCTTCATTTGTATTTACCTTAAATGTAATGAACCCTTCAGTGGAAATATTCGGCCGGTAACCCCACAAAGACTGCACAGTTTTCAAGCAAATATTAAAATCTATCTAAAAAGTAGTCCAAACTGTGAACCAGTTTCCGGGGCATTAGCGTTTTGTCCGGGTCAACTGTATGTAGCATATTCCGCGAGTATTCGGTAATTAGTTCATTGTTTGGCGAGAATTTCGGTTACAATCGTCATACGCAACTCACAGTAGAATTATTATGATCCCAATACAAACAGTTATCATTCGCATTGTCTGCTCTCCGGATAAGTCAAGTTTAATCTCTCGGCTTTATTCTCTGTGTGAAACATTATGTCCGCTACTGTACTCAACAATGGTGTATCAAAACTGTGCTAAAGTGAATAATAAAATGTCATATTTAGAGCATTGTTGGTGTTTGAAATAACCTTCACATAAAATGTTGGAATTCACATACAGTATGTCTTAAAAGTCACTATCTATTTTCAGTGATGTTAAATTATTATTTTTTAAATACTGTGCTGATATAAAGATATGATAAATGATAATGTTGAAAGATGACTGATAATGTTTTTCTAAATTAGTGTAAGGTAGCGGGGACATGCGGATAGGTATCAATGAGGCTCGCCCCTCATTATGCCGCGATACCGTGGTAGCGCGAAGAGGACGATAGAATGCAGAGTGGAATATTAGAGGAGGGATGGACAGAAAGATGAATGAACTGTGTGATAGTATGAATGAAAAGAACCTAGATATTGTAACGCCATGACCTTCATCCGCCGATGGAATCCGGTGCACAACGCCACCAGCTAAGCTCGGTCTGTGGGTACCTTAGGGTTGGTGTCAGAATGTCTATCTCAGATGTGTGGGGGAGGTCTCAGACAATAATAACACTATAATCACATTAATTGCACTTTATTTACACAACAGGGTAGAATTGTCTTTCATTACACGCAGAGGGATTCCTAACATTCCTTGGCCGGGCCATAGCATCGTCTTGTCGTCGGGAGGTTTCCTGGGGACCAATCCGGTCGTCATAGCGCGGACGGTGCTCGTCTCGCTTCCGCATTTGCTCGCAGCCTCTTGAGAGTCCTTTATTTACATTCACCGGCAGAACAAGGCCCAAATTCCTCTTGTTCCTGCCGGGACTGAAACACTAGGCGAAGAGTCCTTCCTTCCGGTATCCCCACGGATAGAACAAGGCCCAAATACCTCTTGTTCTTCCGTGTTTATTAAAATTCCGTCTTTATTAGCGCCATTGCTCGATTCTTACAACAATCCACCGAACTCGTCAGGGCGCCGCAGGGCGTCCGCCACCCACACGACCTTTCTCTCTCGGCGCTCGTAACGAAGTCCCCCCTCCTTCATGCGACCTCGCTCTACCGGCTGCATCTCCTCGCGTTGGTAGATGTCGCTTTCGGTCTGCGCGCGTGATTTCAAATGTTACAATATATTGTGCATTAGTGAGAGCATGAAAAAAGGAAAAGGAGAGATGGAGAACAATGACACGCTGGTGCTATGGTCTGGAGTCCTAAAAGAGGACCAGGCGTGTCAGGGTATTGCAGCGTTGCGTTTGATAGAATGTATGAGAGAATATGAGCTTGTTAATTACCAGACTCATGAGGATCTGTTTTAAAATTGGAATTACAAGTGTATTTTTAGTCGTAGGTTATGCTCCCGTAAACTCAGATAATGATGGAGTGAAAGATGAATTTTGGACGAATGTAAGGGATGTAAAAAATGTAAAACGGAATAATGAAAGAATAATTTTCGCAGGCGATTTGAATGGATGGGTGGGGACTCGGAGGGATGGTGTACTGTGACAAAAGGATGAATGAGAATGGAAAAAGTCTACTTGAGGTATGCTTGGAATGGAACCTTTTTGTCTCAAACACCTTTTTTGGTCACAAAGGAATCCATTATTACACATGGGAGAGAGAAAATGAAAGGTTGAGGATTTATTTTGTGGTGGTTGACTCTAGACTGAGATCCGCTACTGTTGATACTCGAGTGTTTCGGGGCGTCGAGATGGAAAATGACCATTTCCTCGTCATTTCAATAATATTTTTATTCCAAGGATGACGGTCCATGAAAAAAATAGTATTGGCGCCATCTAGAGTCAAAATTGAGAATCTTCAAAAGGATGATGTCAGAAAAAAATTTGAAATGAAAGTGTGTGAAAAACTGAGTGAGCAAGGAACGAGTGATCCGAATATAGACAATGTATGGGAATACATTACATGGAAATATTATTTATGCGAATCAGCGAAAGAAATTTGTGGCATAGCTACCCAAGGAAAACAGAAAGGTGATGCACGGTGAGACGATGGCATAAAGGAACTTGTGAAAGAAAAAAATAATGCTTGGCGATAGCTGTTGAAAGTAAATGGGGACGAATACACGAGAGCAAAAGATCTGTACAATACCTGTAAGAAAAAAGTTTAATCTGGTGTGAAAGAAAGTAAAGGGCGGCTAAAAAAATAAGAAGAGGTGAAAATGACTGATAATTTTCAGAATAATATAAAATTCTACAGGAAGACGGTCAAAAAATCCCGATATGGTGCTGAAAGCAGTAGTATGAAAGTTGAAGTCAGTAAATGGAGAAATGTTAATGAATGAGGATGAAATAAAAGATAGATGGATGAAATATTTCCAGGAAACGTATGAGAGTGTAGAGAATGCAAATGATGAAGCACCTGAGAGACTCTCTGGGGTAAGTATGAATGAGGAAAACGATATAAATGCAATAAGTATGGAAGAAATAAAGTGCGCAATAAAACATATGAAGAATGGTAAGGCTGTGGGGTATGATATCGTTGCCGCAGAGTATATCAAGGCTGGTGGCCCATTAGTTATCTTGTGGCTTCATACGCTCCTCAATAAATTTTTGAAAGGGAGCTACACCCCATTAGATTGAAGGAGGGCTGTCATTATGCCTCTTTACAAAGGCAAAGGGTCGAAAATGGAATGTGGTAACTATAGGGCTGTTAGTCTACTGAGCTCTGTTTGTAAACTATATGGAAGAATTTTAATAGAAATTAATTAAAAAATAATTAGAAATAAAAAGTATGAGACGTGCAAGAGGCATTTGTGGGTGGAAGAGGATCCATGGATCAGATTTTTTCTTTACGAGTGATGACGAAAAAGTATATGAACAAGAGTACATTTCGTGTATACGTGTTCTGAAGCCAGAAGATTTGTGTCCCCGGTGAAGAAAACTTCAGATGGTTAAAGAAGCATTTCACAAGTGAGTCGTATTTCCTGGTTCTGGTTGATCATCAGCCCCCCTGTCCCTTATTCACGTCCCTCTCCCAAATTCCTTCCATCCCTCTTACATCTCGTATTTCCCTTCTACAATCAATATTTATACTTTCTTTCTCTATTTACATTTTCTGTAATTACTGTATTGCGTCACACAACAAACTCAGATTGACATGATGATACCTACATGAACACATTCCTTGAACATCGACTCGTAGCTTAGTCAGGTGTCCACCCATAAAATATTGAGGACGAGATCTGTTACATACTGTATAATTTAAGTTTTAATAATTATTTAATGATAATGAATAAATCATCTTTAGCACTGGGACGTGGTTTGAATCAATAGGTAAAGGAAAAAATAGTGATTTATACCGTCAGGTTACACATCACACACTCAATTAATATCTACGAGCCTTACATCTCTGTTGTTGATCCGCAAACATGTTATTAAAGCTTCAATAAAATTGAGACACAAACAAATAGACGCGAATGGTCGATTCGGATCCCACTGCAGCCGATTTGTACAGTATATCATCTCACAGGCTGCGAGAGATGAGGGATTTATCTGATCTCCGGCGCGCCGAATCGGTAATAGTATCCTGTATTATATATGAACAACTATACTAGGGCCGGTTTACAGCGTGGGCATATTGGGCCCTCGTGATTCGCGAGAAATGTATTAAATTGAATTCTATACAGAAATGGTCTTAAATACAAATTAAATGTGTTCACAGCCGAAGACAGGTCGCAAGCCTAGTAATTATCCCCCATATTTTCTATAGATTCCTTTAAAAAATAGAATAAAATAGCTTCGTATCTATGAGATATTTATTTAATTTGAAAAATATTGTTGTTGCTACCGGGATTCTATCCTGGATCTTTTCCAATCTAATTAATAAAAATGAATTCTTAATTAGGGCGTCTCCTATCGGTTTACTTAAAGGTATTTGAGATTCCCTAGATAAAAAAAACAACATGTAGGTTCGAAAATTTGTCGTCAGTCCAATGTGTTGGTATAGAATAATCGGATAATGCACGTTCCCCGAATGGAAAGAGATCTAGATGATGTTATGTGAGAGATGTCAGGGATGTTATGTGAGAGAATTTAGAAACTCCATATATTATTCGTGCTGCCGCATTTAGAATTGATTGAGAGTCAAAAATTATCTACACTTTCACTTTGACACACCTTCAGTTTTATCATACTGCCTTCTGCGCATGCGTGCTTAGAGTTGGTACGACTACGGCCACGTGCACAAAATTTCATCCCGATTGCGTCATTTGCCTTCCGCCTATTGCAGTGTAAACATGTTCGCTCCGCTAGCAGTTTGCACCTAGGAAAACCAGTGATCATATTTCTCTGGCAGTAGGGTGTAAAAGGCGCTGAAATTCATCGTAGACTTTTGTCATAATACAGAACAGTGTTTTTTGAATAGAGAAGTTTAAAAGTTACCGTACGAGTGTGACGCACAAAGAGGGAGTTCTATCCATCAAATCATCCTAGACAAGCTTGGCTTTCGTAATGTCTGTGTAAATAAATTATAGAACAAATAATGTAGATAATTATTGACTTGCCCTTGTAGTTTATCCTGCTGAAACATTGGCAGGCCAGCATAAATACTATTTCAGTAGTTCATGCGTGACACTATAATGAGTAGATGTGATGTCTTCGAATACCTTCCCAATTGGCAAAAGTATATAAACTAGATATATTAAAAATAATAAAGACATATCGTCATCCTCATTTTGCTACTCCCCTAAGGTAACTCAATTCAAACGCCTGGATTCTTTGATCTTACATCCTGTTGACGCAAGTACTCCTCGTGCAGTTCATCTATTCAATGAATATTATAATTATAATTATACCTGTCTCTTTCTGGCCCCCTAATCACTTTCACCGACGTGGGTACAGATTGCATTTCGACGCCGAGCTGTCAACACATGTGTTTATTTTAACGGTCGAGAGTAACGCCGTGCGTAACATCCTAACGAAAAAAGAAACAATGTTCTTTAGAATCCGGGGGTGCAGTGAAATCGCCATTCTTCACTACAAAAATGCGAGTCAAGTGGAAGTGAAAATTAACGTCCAACACAGGACTTTAGATCAAGGTAGGCCAGATCCATCTGCCATTATTTTCCTTTCTGAATCCAATTCGGGGTGCGTCAACTAAACCATCATTTTAATTGATTTAATCGATATCCCACCACACTCTAATATATAGCATATAACAAAGTCGGCTTTAAAAATTACTTGATAAGTTATATTAGTTGTGTGGCAAAGACTCATGGCTTTCCCGGAGTCCAAATTTCTTGATTCGGCTCTGAACCTTGCTCTCATTCTTGTTTGCTTAAACACTGGCGAACGGACCGCAATCAGAATCTGAAGAGAAGCTGGAAAACTGGTTGCACCTGCTGTATACTGATATAGTTATATAAATATATAGTCGGGTACTATACAAGAATTGTGCATCTTTTTACATAATTTTAGAAATGGGTAATTTCTCAACTTTTGTTTCATGAAAAAAGTAAGAAAACGTGTGTTTTTAAAAGAGAATCCAATCCCGGCCCAGTTTATTATATGAATCTCGGGATTAGGTACTATAGGGTATATTGAAAAGTTCCCGGAATCGCCGCTAGGTGGTTACTTTTTTCCGAATATTTTTATGTCGTTGTATTGACACTCTTACTTGATATTTATTTATTATTTACTTATTTACTCTTACTTTACTTGCTCTTTTATATTTTTTATAAATGGAACATTGCATTTACTTTAAGTTTTATACTGTATTTATATGCTATCTAATCGCATTTTGTTTTACTCTTTATATATATATATATTTGTATTTGTATATACCGGAAAAGTAGTCTACTATAATACAGTAAAATACTAGTGTAGCAGGCAGGGCACCCACGTATATATCTTACTTTGCTGCAATGTTATCCGATTACAACAATATAACACTGTACTATGAATCAAAAAAATAGATAATAATTATTATTATTATTGAAAATATTTTTAAATGAATTGACTGCAAATCTCAAATTAATCTATGAGATAGTCTGGTTTTGAAAAACATTCAAATGCCTGAACGTGTCGCATAATTCCTGGTCGTTTATCCAAGCGCTCTACAGTCATTTAGTACCGAAGCGTACCGACCCAATGCGGATAAAAATACATTGAGACGGAAGCCAAAGAAAGCCAGCTACTTCTCCTCGTTTCTTTATGAACTTTATTTGTGCAAATTAACTTTCCGATCCATGATCATGTCCTGTTTTTATTAAATACCTTACTCTAGTCACATCATATATACTCACTCGCACATTCCACATTCATATACACTGCGACATACATCAACACGCGTGAGAACTGATCAAGATACAGTGACTGCTGACGTGTATTGCCGAATGATCGACGAGTTTCTGGTACCGCAACTGCAGCTGTTTCCCGGGTTCGACAACAGAATGCAATTTCAGCAAGACGGGGCCACTCTACACACAGCTAGAGTTTCAATAGAGAAGCTGAGGGGAATTTTTCGTAATAAATTAATCAGCAAGTACGGAAACATACGCTGGGCACCTCGGTCACCGGACTTTACACTTACTTTACTTTTATATCTTATGTCAAGAGTTTACAACAATCCTCGAACAATTCAGACCCTCAAGAAAATATCCGCCGTGAAGTGGCTGCCATTGAACCAACGCTTTGCTCTCGCGTATTCGCAAATTTAAGAGTCCGATTGCAAGAGTATCATAAGAGAAATGGACGGCATTTAGAAGATATTGCTTATAAAACGTAAAATTCGCAAGTTAAACTCCATTTTGTATAAATAAAAATATGAGAATAACATTGTAATAATAATAGTAATAGTTTTTATTTAATATTAAACCTGAAAATTCACCGTGTCCTTTATATAATATATATTTCCTGGTGCAAAATGTGTATAATTATCTGATTAGTCCATGTTATCCCGTCATATGGATCCTTTAGTTTAACGTGGTAGGGATATTGGAAGGAGTTCTCTTTAAGGTATAGGTAAAGATTAGGTTTGTTCATGTCATCATATTTTTAATTCGATCTACATAAATCCACATGATAATAGTACAAACAGATCATATCACGCACAATAGCAAAACAAATATTGAGTAATCTATTTCATTGACTACATTTTAAGTCATTTCTTTTATAAAAGGAAATTTCTCAAGTAGTTTCAAATTAGATCACAAATCGGGCACATTAAGTGCCGCAACAAAATAATTACAATTTCTCGAGAACATTACTGTAAATGTAAGAAAAATAATTAGGGATGTGTATTTTTATTGTAAAAACTATCTCCCACAGTAATTTTTTTGGGTATTGTGATGGTTTTAATAAATTGATATGGTACTTTTTAGTAATAATTTTTTTCTTATTTTCCATATCCGTAAGATCCACCATATCCATTTCGTTGAGATCCATTAACTCCAAAAGATCCTCCACCTCCAGAGGATCCAGCACTTCCTGAAGATCCGGAACTTGTAAAAGATCCGCTACTTCCAAAAGATGCGGAACCTCCAAAAGATCCGCTACTTCCAGAAGAACCGGCACCTCCAAAAGACCCGCCGCCTCCTAAAGATCCGGCATTTCCAAAAGATCCGCTACTTCCAGAAGATCCGGCACCTCCAAAAGATCCACCACCTCCTAAAGATCCGGAACTTCCAAAAGATCCGCTACCTCCAGAAGATCCAGCACCTCCAAAAGATCCGCCACCTCCTAAAGATCCGGTATTTCTAAAAGATCCGGCATTTCCAAAAGATCCGGTACCTCCAGAAGATCCGGCACCTCCAAAAGATCCGACACCTCCAAAGGATCCGCCACCTCCTAAAGATCCGCTACCTCCTGAAGATCCGGCACCTCCAAAAGATCCGCTACCTCCAGAAGATCCAGCACCTCCAAAAGATCCTCCATTTCCGCCAAATCCATTTGTGTTATCTATATGTCTATAATGATTGACATCAATATTATAGTGCCTGTAAACTGGTACTTGAACATCGACAGGAACCTTGTTATAAACTGGAACTTGGACATGATTGTACACTGGGACTTGAACCTGGGTATACACCGGAACTTTCACGTCTACTGGAACCTTGTTGTAAACTGGAACATCTATGTTCCTGTATACAGGAATCTTTACTTCGACTGGAACATTATTGTAAACCGGAACTTCTATGTTTTTATAAACAGGTACTTCGACATTTTTGTAAACTGGAACATTGACATTATATGGCACTTGGACGGGAACTTTCTTGTATACTGGAACATCTACGTTTCTGTAGACCGGAACTTTAACGTCAACTGGAACTTTGTTATAGACTGGAACGTCTATATTCTTGTAGACTGGCACTTCAACATTTTTGTAGACCGGAACATTGACATTGTACGGCACTTGCACGGGAACCTTGTTGTAGACCGGTACCTGGATGTTCTTGTATACTGGGACGTGGACTTCCTTGTAAACCGGGACGTGCTTCACGACGGGAACCTTTTAAACAAGTAATAAGTTATAATATCATTCTAAATATATTTTATATTTATACTGTAATATAGTCATCTACATTTATATATTTTCATCTCCAACATAGCTATTTTACTTCTTATATACAATATATTGTATTGCAAATGGATTTCAATTAAAAGCTAGTAAATGAATTACATAATAATATTAATTTGCTAGGCGTTATATGAAATGACTTCGAAATGAGTCTTATTATCATTTTATCATTTGTTGAACGAACGATATTATAGAATGATAAAAAATAATTAAAACTATTAAGATTAATTGAAATCTTATTAACCGAGTAATGTATTTACGTAAGTACTTAACGTTTAAAAGGCCAGATATTTCAAGCTCGCAACAAAAACTTGTATCGAGCTTCTATCTAAATTATGGTCACCCCTCCAACCTGATAGATATGTAGATACAGAGTTATGTATGTGTGATTGATAACGTGGCTTGGAAGCCATCGTGTGACAAAAACATTGCCAATACCGAGTGCACATTGAACAATTATTTCTAAAATTCAAAATGGTCGTATCATGTTATGCACTCGGAACCTACTCAACAACTAAAAGAAGTATGAACATGAGATCTCTACCACGGCGGTATGAAGAGTGGGGATATATAATGGTATTACATAACAACAATACCGTGTTCGCTAAATAGCTGCATAGGAGAAGCCCAGTGAGAACGTTATTAAAATAATTTAATGTTAAATAAATTAAACACGTAGTAAACACGTAGTTTCACGACCAAATCCCGACTGAATTAGCGACAGAGATTATATGGACTATTGTATTGTATTATATTTTCTTTATAAATCCGTTAGATGGCAGTGCAGATTGGAAATTTTTACACATTGTGCAATGGATGTCATATTTTTTTTTATCCTGTCCATATTATTTAATTTCTTTGTTTATGCACATAATTATTTCTTCGGTTGGCACCCTAGGATTTTGCATATTGGTACTTATGATTGTCCGTACCAGTGTAATGTTGCCGCTGTTTCTGCGAATATCAATCGCAATCATAATAAGCCATGGGAGTTAATTATTTCAGCCGGTCGAAACAGTACTTGGAATCAGCAGTCAATGCCTCCGGACCAGATCGGAGCAATAATTGCAGAAGAGCAAGGAAACAAGTATCTTTAATGTCAGGTTAGTGGTGACATTTATGCTTGCATTAACTTTCATATTATCAATAAAAAACCCGGGGAACAACAAGCTATCGAAGGAATTCTCTAGTACATTCTATAAGTTCACTGTACCCTTCATGTTTATACTTTTAATAACATTTTTATGATAATCATATTAATTTAAGATAGCTATGGGCGTACATATGTACAAAGTACATATCAATATATTAATATTTAACATTGCATTGATATATTGATTCTACGGAAACCCACGCCCAGCAACAAGTAATCGGCGACTGCTAATTGCTTTTCAGCTAGTAATAAACTAAAATAATCAAATTTTGCAATAGGTTAACTCACCTCATACTGTTTGTACACCGGGACGTGTTTCACAACGGGCACGTTCACCTGATTGTACTTGTGAATCGTGTGAACGTGTTCGTTGTAGATGGGCTGCGACCAGCCCTGGTAGACCGTGGGGGCGTTCCGGCCATACGAGTTGCCCCATATCCTGAAACAATTAAGCAATTTGTGTAATTAAAAAAAAAAACTTAAAAATCGATCTAATCTTGAAATCCAAGAATTTTGAGGAAATTAACATGATGATGAGGATGCTGCCGACCGTGAGGCGTCTTCCAGGAGTTAAGGATTAAGGATTATAATTTGCAAAAGAAGGATTTTATAATAACATACTTTATACACGTTTCCAAGGTAACGATGAGAGTCTCGAGAAGCTCGTGACGGTAAACCGTTACTTGACAATCACTATCCGAAGATACGTGTATTATCAGGTGTTTTCCTTAAAAAAATAGTTGTATCAAAGTTAATCTAATTTAATAAAATATATTGGTTGTAATTCTGCAGTTCACAAAGATATTTGGGATTCATCACAATACATAGTTGATTTTTTTTTAAAATGGAATAATTGTCATATCAATTATAGAAACACCAGAATATAAGTACCAAATTTGTCGTAAACGTAATCGGTTGATGTATTGGAATGGTAACACGTCCAGGTTTGAATCCCGGTAGTAACTAAATATTTTTTAAAATTTGTAATAACATTTAACTGTCGGAGGCTTACTGTTATTTAATTTCTCGATGAATTACAAATAATCAGTTACAAATCATCAGTTACAAATCATTATTACAATCACAGTCAAAATAACGATTTAACCACCCACTGTCGAGATGAGAGGTTTAAAAATTGAGGTGAAGCGAGCAAGAGGACGGTCTCCTGCAATATACAATAGATAGACCAAATAAAGGAATACACTTTGAACCATCAACAAGGCTTAAGACCGGAAAGAATGGAGACTTATATGGTGTAGCTTCTAACAAAATATTAAGATATAATTGTAGCCAACAATCAATACAAATTAATAGTGGCTTAATAGTTCTTAATTAAGAGTAAATAAATCTTTTTATAAGTATATTAACAGAAGATATTTATTTAAATTGAAAAGATACAATATCCCCCGAATAGCAGGTCAAATTTAATATACTCGAAGGTTTTATTTCACTTTTATCCGAACTAATTTCCGTAAGAATAATGCTTGTTAAAATTTCGATAGAGAAAAAAAACTACCCCATCAAATAATGATCGTTTTAATATTTAATTGACTTACCCGTGTGGTTTAGGATTTGCGCTAGCGAAGGCTGCGAGGACTAACAGAAGAGCCTGAAATTTAAAATACAGAAAGAATAAAAACATGGGTCAATCATGTAAACGAGTCAATCCCCGCGTTAACGCGTTCAAAAGATATATTTGACTAGAATAATACGAGGACTAACTACCACACTCACTCATCACTCCCTAGTAGTCTAGTCACAGACTTGGCAATGAGTACACTGAGTTAAGAGATATATTCCATGACAGTTTGACTATTTTTAAGAGAAACCTGCAGTTGATTCTGAAATATTGATAGCTTTGTGGTCACAACACCTTCCCATTATCAATAATACGATTCAATTAATATTAAAACACTTTCAGACAGTAATTACGTTCGGAGTTAAGGGAGGAGAAGGTGGGGGTGGATTAAAATGGATAAGAGAAGGGATGTAATGGGAGGTATTTGAATGTTTATTATTGTCGATGCAAGTCAAGTACCCACTCTCTGTGCATTTGTCCTTCCAGTATACCTGTACCGCTCTGGCCAACCAATTATTTAGGGATTTTGCCGACGGGGGGGGCAGAACGCTTTCTGACACCGAATCGTTCGATATTGTGACCACAGATCAAGAAGAAGCTGTGTTCTCAACAGTTCCGGAAGTGCAGTGATCTCTCGGTTCTGCACAACTGTCAACTGATTATAATCGATACAGTCCACGGAATCTTATCCCGCCAATTATGTTCTTATTGTTATTTTTATTATTAAATATTTGTAAATTCTCTAAAATGCCTAACTTTCGTCCTTTGGCGTAAATTTGGCGCATTTAAATACCGCCCTTTACACTCTCTCTCTTATTCACTTTAACTTCACCTCAGGATGCAAGAGATATCAGTCAGTGGTAAAGTAGGATTAAAGATAAACATCCCAAAGACAAAACTCTTTGTTGACTCGATAGATGACTATCAAGTCAACAAAGAGTTTTGTATGAACGCGTTAATGGACTCAACTGCCAACTTGAACAAGCTGATAGTTGAGTCTACCTAGAACAACAAAATTTTGTAGCAGGAAGCTACGAAGAAATTAATCGTAGCTTGAGCGTACTCAATAAAAGTACGAACATCACACGAAAATAGATATGGAACGATATATTTGTCGAGCATCACATAAAGAGGGAGGAAAATAAAATAAGAAACAAGAGTAGTTATACAAGATCCAATCGGCATTGGAGAACAATCATTGGATGAAGGCAGTCATCCAGTGGTACCTGCGGGGAATCAAGAGGCCGACAGGCCGTCCTAAAACCTGCAGGATCTGGCAGCGAAAAACAATAGACAGAGAAAAGTGTGAGACACTTGGGAAGGCTTTCATCCAGGAGTGGAGAGGTAATGAGATTTTATTTTATTAGGAAAATCATAATGAAAGTGAAACGATAATTTAACCAGTTACATGTTTTCTATGAAATTACACTATACTTTAAACAGGGGGAACAATTTAAAAATGACTTATTAAATATGTAGATAAAAGTGAGAAAAAAGTTGAAAATAAGAATATAAACATATAAACAGAGAGATAAAAGTTATAAAGAAGAAAATATTCCATGGGAATGGAAGGGTAAGGGGAAAGGTAAAGGAAAATGGGATAGGGAATAAAATCTGTGTGATAAAATAAATAATAATTTAATGATAAATTACTGGAGTATTGAAAATGTCTAGTTCATTTAAGTGTGAGTTGAAATAAAGGGGGGCTCGATAGAAAAATGAGTTCTGAGATAATATGACAAATATTGTATGCAATCTCAAATAAATACTGTTTTTTTAGTGACTTCTGGATTCTATATAGCTTCTATAATAGGTACATTTAAATACTTACTTTCATTTATTATATTTGAATACAAATGCACTCAGTGTAGTAGGGAAGAAATAAAGTTTCATTTAATTGAAGACGAGGCGTACTGATGTATTCATTATTTTATCGTCGATCATTGGCCATTTCAAGATGAAACAGAACTGGGCTTTTATAGATGCTTTTCAAAAGTCTTACGAAATATTATTTATTCAAGAACCGGTGATGAAGATTACATTTGCAAGGTTAACGTCCAAATTATTCAAATGCACCGACATTAATATTATTTCGTTTTGACGTAAAAATTTTGTTATTGTGGTCAAGTATGGAAAATTATTTTAATTATGCCTCGTCTTTTGATTTATTCAATATTGCACAATCTTGCACGCAATAAAAAGGTTAATTTTATAATCAGATGTTTGTTTAGATTTATTTAAGTTTTAAATAATTTCACCCGGAGATTTTTTAAAAGTAATGCTTAAATCAGCTTAGATATATTGCACCAGCTTAAGACGGGAAGAAGATTATTGACCAATAAAAAAAGTGCAAAATAGACTCGAAATGTATTGGTAGAGAAGGATGTTACGCATCTTGTGGACAACATAATGACGAAGGCCTCAATCCTGCAATAAATCTAATCACAGCCTTATCTACAATAGTGAACAGTGTACCAACCAATGCTGGAGTATATATTTTTGGGTAAAGTACCCCTATTCTTCATTGTTGAACATTATTCGTCCACAATTGAATATAGTTGTGCAGAAAACAGCCAGTCTATAATTTTGAAAAAAAAAGAGTATTTGTTCAATGTTGTCAAAGCCGTGCCAGGTCATTTAGATTTGATTTACAGAGATTTAGATTTGATTTACAGAGTTGCTTGTTGGTGTAGTGGTTAAAACGCTGGCTTAATGATCTAGTAGTCGGTTGTTCGAGCCTCGTTCCAGGACTCCAGCAAGTTAGTCCTATTTTCATAGCACAAGCGTTTAGCTTAGTTTTAAAATAGTAAGATGTAACATGTATTCCGTGTGCGCAATTAATATATATTATGGCAGTGCTCGAGTTTTCTGTGGCTGTTCCTGTTTGCGGTCCACAATTCTTTGCCACATATTGAAAAAGTATATTAACGATAGCGTACATTTAAAAAAAAGTTTTATATCTACGTATATACCAATCGGCCGAGTAGTCACCGAATTGCCGAGGCATGCAATGTTAAACGTTTTCTATCGTATTTGTAATTTGTTGGTTTAAATGATTAGAATCAAATAGCTCTTTCTATGATTAGTAAAAATTATTATTATTACTTTATGTTTAATTGAGTTAGAAGGTTAAAATTATTTTCGGAACAACCTGATATTTAATTAACCTTCAATACAGGCGCTATTAAAATTCGCGGTCACAACTGATTGGTGTAAACTATTAACACTTAAGTTTTATTACAATGATAACTAAATGTGGAATTTTCTGGATTACTACACACACAATAAAGCTTATTTTAAGTACAAATAGTAATACATTTTAATCAAGACTCATTATTATTAATTAACATTTTGTATTCAGATTATTAATTGTGATTTTATTTAAAAATTCACTACACATTACATTTAAATAAGCTGTGCATTACTTTCTTCTTTGATGTATAAAACTAAATTAAATATATTTAATATCCTAAATATAGGTTAGTTATCAATAAGTATTTGTATTGTTTAATTAATATAGAAGATACAATTCAGAAAAAACGACACTTGAACGACATCCTAGGATGGATTTTTAAACTAGTTAATTTATAAAATATAAAATGAATTGATTTCGGATCTACAAAGTATCTGATACAATTGAATCTGATAAAAAAAATCTTTCAAACTGTATTACTATACTTTGAGCCCAAAATAAGCCCAAAATAAAATATAGCAATATTGTAAAAATTTCTAAAAATTAATATTAAAAACTTGAAAGCTGTTTGTTATATATGTCAGACGATACATTGTCTTTCAAAGACACGATTACAAGATTTACATAAATAAATTTTTAAAAATGGAATATACCATAAATAGTTAAATGTTCCTGAAACTCACCCCGATATTGCTAATCATTTTGACAACACCACTAATGATCACACGCGAAATTTGACTGTAGTCTTCGAGGAGCGGTCAAGTATGTGAGGTATCAGTTCGGCGTGGGCTTATATAAGAGAGCTTAGGTCAATATTTGGCAATGTTGACCTTGAGGTCCATCCCACTTTCGTTCTCTGGGTGGACACGCGTGACGTAGCTGCAGGCTTCTGCTCCGAAGTCTGTCTGATCATCGGAGTGACTTGGAAAAGGATTTTTTAAACCCACATTTCTCAATGTTGACCTTTACGAAATCAGACTTTTGCGGAAATTACCTGTTAAATTTTTTAAATATGTTTTTTTACAAAATCGAGGTGTATCTAAAAAAAATTGGGCCCAATGCAAAATGGTAGATTCCCAAATAAATCCAGAAAAATAAACAAAATAACATCTGAATGCAGAAACTTAAAGAAAGTCATTCCACAGCTTATAAAAATTCATTGAATCCCAAACCTTCAGAATACAGAGTGTAAAAGACCTAGTTCACAATATTTTATGGGTGGATATCTGACTTAATTACGAGTCGAAAATGTTCAAGGTACATGTGTAAATATTGCACTGTTACAGAAAATATTATTTTAGATTGTTAACATTGTTTTGTTAACCACTTAATGAAAAATAATAATAAAAATTAATTAAAATAATCCTATAATTAGGATTTTTTTGAAATGAATATATCTCGGATATTATTTCTGAAAAAACGAATGAAATAATTTATCTCGGATTAACAATTGATGAACATTTACGATCGATATATCGATCTAGTAAGCTCTCAAGTGAGAAAATTAATTTATACCTTTAAAATTTTACGCCGCTTCATGAATATTACATTATTAAAAATGGTATACTATTCACTTTGTTAGTCTCATCAGTTACGCAACATATGCTTGGGGCGGTGCAGCTCTTACCTCAATGGATTCTCTAATTAAGGCTAATAAATGCGTCATCAGAGTAATAAACAAGAGGCCACTTAGACATAACTCTGAAGAACTCCTTAAATCCTTCCAAGTTTTAGATATAAGACAACTGATTACCAGATCAATCTTAAAACTGTTTAAAAAAAAAAATTAACTTTACTTCCGCGATCCGATCCAAAGGAAACTAGGAGCAAAACCTTAGGATACTTTTCAGTGCCAAAAATTAATTCCAAATTCGGACAACGAACTTTCTTGATTTGTGCAACGCGTATTTTAAACAAATTGCCACTAGACCTTAAAGGGTATAAAGTGAATAACGATTTTAAACCAAAAATAACAATAAAAAGCAAAATGAAACTAATTTTTCATTTGTGCTAACCTAACTACCTATACATTTTTGTCTTCAACTATTGTATATTACAGACAATAATATTTTTAAACTTTCTTTACAATAACATTTTATAACTTCTATTAGTACGCTTTTACATAACTGTATACATAACTACATAGTGTAAGCGCTGTATAATGATTGTGTTAGAATGTTGGATAGCCATACTTTTGATTGTTCTCTACCCGATTGGATCATATATTGGGTCCATATTTCTGTAATTTTATTGTAGTTGATTTCCAGTTGGTACTGAGTGTGTTGTACAGTTTAGGTGTTAAGAACATGTATAATTTTAGATAAAATGTCGTTGTTGCTCTCGGACGGGCGTGTTTGTCTTGTGTTGCGTCCATGATTTATTGCTTGGGGTGAGTTGTTAGCATGTTTGTCTAAGGCATTGTACTCTTTAAATATAAGATCTGATGGATATCTAAAACGACCATTTATTACCTTAAGAATTGTCTTTTGTGCTCTTTTTGCTGACTCTAATGTTGTTTTTGCTGCTCCTCCCTAAACAGACTGTTGTCGAAAGAATTTCTGTGATCCTTAATTCTTAAACGATAGAGGCATTTCTGCTTTTCGGTCCGTGGAATATGCATCATCCGCCTCCAGCACTACATCTCGAAGGCATCTAACACATTGAATATATAGTTATATAAATCTAAAAATGGAGATTTATTTCGGTAAAGATAAGCTTGATTTGATGACAGAAGTAATTAAAACATTTTTGCCTGTAAAATTTGCCATATAATCACTGTTCACCGAAGATGTAAATTTGTACAGCACGAGTGAAACTATAAAATTTATGCTCGATGAAGTATCGAAGCAGAATACTGCACTTAGCGATGAATTTAAAGTGACATTAATGAGATAAGCGGAATTAGTGAGAATAAATATTTAATTAGATGTCCTGACTGTAACACATTAATAATACTAATTTAAATAATTTATGTACAATAAACAACCTTTGTAATATTTTATTTTCATTTCAATGTATTTTTTAGATACGTTGTTTTATGTCATAATAATCACATTATAATATTTATAAAATTAGATATATTTTTAACAACATGTTTATACGTTGGACATGTTGCCAGAAAAAATAATGAGATATTTGTGATCACAGGAATGGTCGAAGAAAAGCGAGCAAGAGGACATTCTCCAATAGATAGTTAGACCAAATAAAGGAGTTAACAAGGAATTTTTATTTTATTTGTGTATTTTTAAATTGTAATAAAGGTAATTGCTTTTTTAATTTTAATTTTAATTCTGTTCCAATCAATTACCTTTACAGATTTTTCAAGTTGTATATTGTTAAAGTAAAATGAAAAGTTTTAAAAGACTTTTATCTATAGTATAGTTGGAGACAAAAATGTGTAGGTAGCTAGATTAACACAACAAATTACTTTCATTTTGTTTTCTGCCCACTTCAAGCGACCATTTTATTATTTGTTTGAATTAATTAATCATTTTTGACCTTTTGATATCTAGTGGCAATTTATTAAATATTCGCAGTGCACAAACCAATAAAGATCGTTGCCCAAATTTTGTATTAATTTGTGGCACTGAAAAGTTTCCGAGTGTGGTGTAAATATTAGGAAGAAAGGAAGGCACTTACTTTTTCGTCTGCCGGATGCTGTTTCAGTTGTTGATTCCTCTCCACCACAAGAATAAGCGTTTGAGCGGGATGTGTAATCTAACACTGTTAACGCTCGCGTAAAGGATTATTTGTATGTATTAGCGGGATCAAAGTAAAAATTGATTATAAGCGTTAGCGGTTAATTAATATTAATTAACGACGGTAGTTAGTCCGTATAAAGTTCCAAGTGCACACTGAACTTGCTGCAGTTGGAAAACGTTGATTACTGCAACATCTTCTTTCTTCGGAGAATGTGTTTTTCTAATAATAAAGTTGTATCGATATATTCAAAATTTAATAAAAATGAATTAATAATTCTGGCGTCCTCTATCAGATTACTCAAAGGTATTTGAAATTTTGTAAAAATAAAGTAGATGGCTCTTTCAAATAATGGAACAATTAAATGTATTGAAAATTTGTCGCTAAAAATATTGTCACTGTAGCATAGTTGGATAACGCACCTTCCCCGGTTTGAAAACAGATCCAAGTTCGAATCCCGGTAGCGACAACAATATTTTTCGATAAAATTGATTTTATATGTATATTTTCCTAATTAATATATTTAATTCATATTTAAAATATCAGACCATATATTCTGTATAATTACAACTTCACAATAAGAATGTGTTCTTCTAATAATAAATAAAGTTTTGAAATGTGAGCTTTTTGTGAATATTCGACTCAAAGTACAGAGTACAATGGATGACTCTTCTTATACCTTACCTTCTTATACTTCTTACTTCATACTATTACTTATATTACTACGGTTTATCAAAATAGATGCAATTTATATAAGTCAAATTCATACCTATATATTATTGAATTTGTTTCTGTTTTAACTTTGATTAACATCTAAGCCCAACGAATTCGGTTACTTGGAAGCCCACTTGAGATTCCAAGGGTTGGTGTTCAGGTTAATCAGCGGGTTCAATGAACCCATAAAAAATATTGGAACTAAAATCTTCCCTCAAAACAAAAAATGTTTATATTAACCAACAACAAAAGATTACAGATAAAGAAATGCCCGAACCTGTCATGGGAAATTTTTCTTAAATAAATTCATTATTTTTTTCTTGCATAATGTACGAAGGATGCATTTCTCCTTTAAATTCTGCACTACGCTGGTGCGAGAAATATAATTCGCCCTCTACACTGGACTGTTCTTTAAGACGTGAGTCTACTGATGAGATCTCGATAGATAGATTGATAGCGGATTTACAAAGTTTAGCGCGAAGGGTTTAATGAATCATCATTGCACGCGTATCGTCCCCTGATTAGAATGACGCATCCAGAACATTCTTACCTTTGTCTTCTCTCAGATATCAAAGTCTCACTGAGAGATCACCATGAGCACGTCTCATTACACGCACCATTACAATATTGGGTTGTCTAATGGTTTCGTTTATTTGTAATAAAAATAATTTTTTAACAATCAATAATAAATTCTCCCTTATTGTCCAGAACTCCATCCCATCTTCCAATTGTCGATTCCTTTTCTATAAAAATCGGCTGGTCTGGTAGCGAAATAGTTATAGTTACGCATTTGAGTAGAGTGCCACCGAAAAAGGTGATAATCTGACGGAGTGAGGTCGGGACTGTAGGGGGGATGCGGAAGGATTCCCAGTTGTGCTCCTGAATGACCATTTAACTTTGATTAAAGGCGCAAGACGTATATGTTGAAAATGTTCGTTTTACTCAACTTGAAACTCCGTTATTTAAGCCTTAGAATTATGAAATACCGGAAAACAGTGACACTGACATTTAAGGGCCAGTTGTGTGATCTATAATAACTTTTTACAAATGCCCGTAGTTAAAATCCTTTGCTGGTTGTTGATACATCAAATTTACTACTGTGAAAGCATAGATGGAGATGTCGATAGGTGCGACATATAATCATGATATATGTATTATCTATGGAATTTTTCGCCTAGGCGTCCGATATATATCGGTTTGATGGTGAAATTTTTTCGTATTATGTATAATAATGTATATTAAACAACTAGATCATCATAGGACAAACTCTCAACACTAAAATAGTGGGATATTGAATGATTAATGGTCGTATACTGCATCTTCGGATATGAAAAGGCCACCATATTTAACCCTCGATTCTCGTTTTTACTATCGGATATTGCAGAGTAAAACGGCATGTACTTTCGAGAAGTAAATATTTTTTACTAACGATCAAGTAACCTGTTTTTGCAAAAAAAAATTACTTTTGTAACTTTTTTTACTATTGTAAAAACTTACTACTGACCACACAGTCGGCCCTTAGATCAGAAAAAATGCTATCGAATAGTATGTAATTTTTTGTCACAAAAAACAAAATGGTGAGATAGCATTTAATAAAAATGCAAAGAGTTATTAGACCACCCACAGACCAAAAATAACAATGTCTACTTATACACATTTTTTTGATTAAAATGTGTATCTAGTTATCGTGATTTAAGATTACGACAATATGGACTCTCAAGCTTGACATGGTGAGGAGTTTGAAAGGTATAGATAAAAGATTAGATGTAGAACAGAATTCTCTTGATGTCATAACATATTTATTCGAACCGTATCCACGTGTTAATATTACAAATATAACAAAACGATTAAATAGTTATACACAAAAAGCGAAGTCAAGTACTACATTTTAAGTCATTAATTTATAAATGAAAAATGTTCTACTATGTACTAGTTTCAAATTAAAATCACTATCTACAATCCAGTTATAAATTAGACACAATGATACCAATTTTATTTCATTGAATGGCCGCTGTTAAATAATTGTAATAAATCTTGAACATTACTTAAAAAGTAACAAAAATTGTAAGAATATTTCATTTTACTGTAATAACTATTTCTCATGGTAATTTTAATTGATTTCCATATATTTTTCTTCATTTATATTTCGACCATTCACTATGTTCTTGAACTTTGTCAGGAACTCCGTAAACAGGTTGGACCGGTTTGTATTCTGGAACCTGTACCTGGACCGGAACATTTACTGGAACCTTGTTGTAAACTGGAACCTCTATGTTTTTATATACTTTCACTTCGACATTTTTGTAGACAGGAACGTGAACGTCATATGGAACTTGTACAGGAACTTTATTGTAAACTGGAACATCTATGTTTCTGTAGACCGGAACTTTCACGTCTACCGGAACCTTGTTGTAAACTGGAACATCTACGTTTCTGTATACGGGAACTTTAACATCGACTGGAATTTTTTTGTAGACCGGAACTTCTACGTTCTTATATACTGGTACTTCGACATTTTTATAGACTGGAACGTGGACGTTATATGGGACTTGCACCGGAACTTTATTGTAAACTGGAACATCTACATTTCTGTAGACTGGAACATTCACATCTACTGAAACCTTTTTGTAAACCGGAACATCAACGTTCCTGTACACAGGAACTTTAACATCGACTGGAACATTCTTGTAAACCGGAACTTCAACATTCTTGTATACTGGCACCTCAACATTTTTGTACACTGGTACATTTACGTTATATGGCACTTTCACGGGAACTTTGTTATAAACTGGAACGTCCACATTCCTATACACTGGCACATCAACGTGTTTGTAGACTGGAACATTCACGTTGTACGGCACATTCACGGGAACTTTTTTGTAAACTGGAACGTCCACATTCCTGTAGACTGGCACATCAACGTGTTTGTAGACTGGAACCTGAACATTCTTGTACACTGGAACATGAACTTCCTTGTAAACTGGTACGTGCTTCACGACGGGAACCTTTTAAACAAATTAGAAGTTACTTTTGAAATTCTTTTGATTATATATAAATAAATAAATTAGAAGTTGTCATATCATTGAATATATAATATATTTACATGTCTCCTTGATACTGTGTTGTGACGTTCTTATAGCAACCACGTTCAGAAGATATACTTTATTTATAATACATGTGAAATTTTTATCAGATTTGAATAAAAAGCTTTAAAATAAATTACACAATAATGTAATTAATAATTACGCGAAATGACTTGGAAATTAGTCGTACTACATTTGTCATCGTAAGTGATGGCATTTTAAAGAATGCCAAGAAATTTTAATTCTTAACACTTTGAAATTGATACCGAATTAATACGAACTAGGCTTTTCGGGCGTTACCGCTGAGCGGCCACGGTCAGTATTTCGGTAATTTTTAAAATTGATTTTAATTCTTATTTAAATATCGAACCGTAAATTGACGTAGTTCACGTTGAGAAGCCCAGAAGCCCCCACAAGCGTGCGACAAAAACTAAAAACTATCGAGCAAGTGTCCAAGATACGGTCACACCTGAACCTGAGACAGAGTAGTGTGACTAATTGACAACACGATCATGGGAGACTACCGCAGGTACTGACTTAAAACTGATCTAATGCAATATCAATCTTGAAATGTTAAATATTTGCCTCAGCGTGGAAAGTTCAATAAGGCTGGCATTAAATATAAAAATGTAACCTTCCATGGGTAAATCCGACTGTAGTTAGTCGTATTTAGCAAGATTAGCGCATCGCCAAGTTGCGCCGTCAGATAGTATCGGCGTCTTGGCGATAGAGATTACGTAGACCGTTGAACGGCTTAGATTATTGTATACACGATAAATAAAAAATAATGAATATATTTTGCAATAGGTTAACTCGCCTCGTACTGTTTGTACACTGGGACATGTTTCACAACAGGGACGTGCTGGACATGTTCGTGTGCGATGGGCTGTGACCAGCCGTGGGACACTGGAGGGGAATTCCAGCCATACGAGTTGCTCCATGCTCTAAAATCATGTAAATTATTTTCCTTTATAATGATCAATACATAATACAGGGTGTGACAGACCTAGTCCACAATATTTTGTGGGTGGATGTCCGACTAAATTACGAGTCGAAAATGTTCAAGAAATATGTGCAAATTCTGCACCGTTATGGAAAATATTACAATTATTCTAAATTTTTACAAAATCATATTAAGCTACTTCGACGTACATCGAAATATATATTTGCGAAATTTATCTTGGCTTCAGGCCATAAATCATCTAACAAAAAATAGTCTAGTCGCTCAAAATTAGATTAAGAATTAACGATTTTTTTAAATACTTTTATCTCTGACGTGGCAGAGATTAGCAAATACTCCTTGTACATTTACGACTCATAGTTTTATCAGATAAAATAAAATATTGCGGATTAGGTCTGTAATTGAACATCATTTTAAGAGGATTTCAAAATAGATTTTGGTGTTTTTAAACATCATTAATGTTTTTTAGATTTTAAAATTGAGTTTTTAAGATTAAAAAAGATTTTACTGAAGATTATTATTATAAATTTGTGTAAGAAAGCCGTTTGATTGGCTGCTAATAGAGGCTTAATAACATTAAAGAGCAATTGAACATTTACACGTTTATGGTGATGCCTTCCGTCACGCATTGAACGCACCCACCCAGTAGCATAAGCGTATGAGTAAGTTTATTTATGGCTCCTTTGTCATTAATAGCTTACGTGATCCTCTCCGCATAGTTGCGCATTTACTATTAAGTCTCAACTATTGTAACTTGACTCTAATAAATTCAGTGTACCTAAATAGTGAGTACTCATTTCATTTTATATTTACCTAATGCTTTACTATCTGTTACATAACCATAATACTAGGTACATAACCACGCGATATACATATATATACAACACTGAAGGGGGGCAGACGTTAAAAGCGGTCCTCTTCGCACCCTATTCTATACATAAGTATCCCATACCCCATACTTTCTGATACATAAGTTAAGATTGATGACAACAAATCTTAATGGTTTGACTTACCCATGTGGTTTTGGATCAGCGCTGGCGAGACTCGCGAGGACCAGTAAGAGTATCTGGATTAAAAAAATAATGCCTTTTGTAATATAATTATCTTAAATCATCATAATATATTTCAATGATGTATTTTTGTTTAGAATGGTTTTTGATGTTATTTTAAACTACCAAACGAGAAGTTAATATTTTAGAAAATTATATCAGAATGCAGATAACACCGATTTTTTGTTGCTAGGTCCAGCAGACGGCTATAATGTATGCTATAATAAAAATAATTATAATGTTCCAGCAACAAATTATACTACCTGCATTATTTTTTGCGACCCCAAATAAACACTTACATTTATAGGGACGGTTTCCATATGAACATCAAACATTAATATAATATTCGGAGACGTTCTGGGTTCGTATCCCGGTGGCAACCAAAATATTTTTTCGATATATAGATTTTTTTCTGTTTATGTTTTTAATAGATTAATTTAATTTGTATTAATAAACATCGTGGAACTGAGTTCTGAAATTATAACTTCATAATAAAAATTTATTTTCTAAAAAAAAATTACATCGTACCATTATTTCGTACTATGACTAGCAAAATTGAATTTTTTACAATTTCTTGGAGTTTGCCGCAAAAGTTTGAAATTCGCTATTTTACGGCCATTAAATCAAAGTTAGAATTAAATAAATTACCAATGAAACAAATATTCAAATGGTTCTTTGTGATCGAGTGTAATTATCTGCCATTGTGCAACATGACACTCTTTTAAAATTGTATTTATACATTTTGTTTTTTCTTTAATTTTAATTTAAAATTTATCTAATATAAGTTAATTTAGATTTAAACATGATTAAAATAGTTTTTAATTAATGCATAAATATTAAGAAAAACACTTTGTTTAATATCGCTATTTATTGATACATCAACATGTTTCTATAGCCATGGTATTTTTTTAAGGAAACAAATTGTATGTATAATGTACACTAAAATTAAAAATATAAGTATAGATAAAAAAAAAACAAAACCATTAAAGTATAATCGGGGGGTATCTAATTAAGAACTACTTTAAAAATAAATTATTATAGTTATAATATTTAATTTACTATTAACACTTTTTCTTATTTCTAAAATTTATAATTTATCTAACTGCAAATCCCAAGGTATTAATCCCAAAAGAGTGGTTTGTTTCCAAAAGATGATTGCCGAATTCAGAATAGTTGTTGTTATTTAGATATCTCAAGTGCTCTTTAATTCTAATATGAAAATTTCTTTTACCTAAAACCAAAACTTAAAAACTTTTACCTGTATAAAAATGATTACAATCATTGCAAATATTTTTTTTAAACATCATCCTTATCTTTATTACTTTATAATTCTTTAATTTGTTATTGGTGTAAAAAGCTGGTTATATAGAATTTGACATATTTTTTATAATTGAATTTGAAGTATGATTCTTTAAAAACTCAATTTTTCTCCACTGCTTCCCACTATCAATTATTGGTTAGCAAACATATGCTCTTACTTTTAAAATTAGCAATATTAATTTTGTGGTTAAAATTCATATTTTTATTTGTTATTTTTGTTTTTTAAATATAAAACAAAGATAACAAATAAAAATATAAAGATATGATCTGATAAATGTTTTCTTATACTAATAATATTTAATTCTATGTTGAAGTTATTTATGGATAAGGGAAAATTAACTAATCTACTAAGCATGGAATAAAAAGCTGATAATTTTTGAAAAAACAGATAATTAGAAGTATATTACAATGTCAGTGCAAGTAACTTTGTGAAATATGTTAAATTCTAGTTTATTTTTAACTATTAAACAAAGTGCTTTTCTTATTATTTATTAATTTTTCAAATATCGAAGAACTAATTGTTGCATTTAAATTGCAGACATGCTGCATATTTATATAATATTTTGCTTATTAGATAAAACCAGTACATATATGCAGGCGAAGTTCTCCAGAACAGACCGAGAGCTTAGCGGAGAACTCACCGTTTAAAAAAATAGTGATACTAACGTATTAACAACAACAAAAAAATCACAATCACAGTTCATCTCATCACAATCTGTGAGACTACGTCACCGCTGAGGGTAGTGCCCAAAAAAAGATTGCAGCACGTGTTGGATAAGAGCGAGAAGAGGTGTATTTTAGTTATTTTAGTTATTTTAGTTATTTTAGTTATTTTACTGTTAGTTTTGTGCGCTAACTTAACAAATATTTATTCCTTACTTAGAATATTATAAACACATAAAATTCTCATAAACTCTTGTACCTAATGATGAACATTTTATCGACATACTGAGTGTTTCATTGACCTTCAATGCAAACATAATTTAAATTGATTATTTTTAAGTATTTACCGCATAAGTTTTATTTAAACTAATTTTTCTATATGATTACATAAATAAATAAACTTATTTTAAATATAAACACTATTTCTTTCATATTTTATTAGTATCAAATTAAGTTTTAACGTACTAGCGAAAAAATTGTATTTTTAAAAAAAATCTAATACAAATTGAAGTAATAAATTATAAATTATGAAATCCTGCCAATAAGGACGTGAAAAAATATTTTCAAATTTTCGCAGAATAATTGGTAGATATAGAATATTTTTTTTATTATTGAACGCATGTGCAAGGCGCGTAGTCAGTACATTTATACATCATGCTGTACATAACTTAATAAATATTTGGATATAAAATACTCGTATAATATTCTAATAGCTACATAAAAATTGTGCCGAGGATAAATTTTTAATTTCGCTTTATTTTACAGATAAATATATATTTGGTTTAGTTACATAAAAGATACCGATACATTTAAAAAAAATGGAGCATCCAGAGAGCAATATTTTTTCATATTAAGTCTAGTGATAAAGTGCAAACAATTATAAAAATATTTTATTTGAAATGTCTACGTTAATAAAGGTGATATGTACAAATATTAGAGTGCATGCTCGCAAATGATAATTTGCTCTCGTGTGTTGAAGATTTAGCGGAAAATATCAGTGTGTAACAGTTAGTATTTCTGTTAATGGCTCAATCTCACCAACTCCGTACTATTCTTTATTATTTACCTGAATTTTGAAAGAAAAGTTATATCTGTGAATATGAACCTTTAAATACATTATATTAATATATTTTGAAATATTATGTCATCTTAAAGAACTCTTAATCTATTTATCTAAAAAATATTTTAGTTGCTTCCGGGATTCGAACCTAAACCTTTTACTACTCGGGGAAATACGTTACTAATTGTTTTTTTTTTTTAAATGGAATAACAGATATATTAATTTTAAAGAACTACAGAATATATGTTCAAAAATTTGTTGTAAACGTACTTTGTTGATATATCGAATCCCGGTAGCGACTAAAATATTATTTTGATAAATAGATTTTTTCTGTTTACCTTTCTAGTTGATTAATTTTATTTGTATTAAAAATACAATGGAACTATGTCTGAAAAACTGAAAGTGTGTTCTTAAAAAAATTTATTTAGATATAAATTTATAAAATACAACAATGTATGGTTTATATAAACCAAAAAAATGGTTGATCTATATATCTTAAAATAAATCAGTGGATTCTGAAACTTACCCCTATATTGCAAAACATTTTGACAACACCACTGATGAGAAATCACACGCGAAATTCGACTGTAGTCTTCGAGGAGCGGTCAGGTATGTGTGATGACTGTACAGCGAGAGCTTATATAAGAGAGCTGGGGTCAATATTTGCACTGTTGACCTTGAAGTCTATCCCATTTTTACATTTCGGTTGAATGTATGACATCGCAACAGGCTTCGGTTCAAAAAGGAGTTCTAAAAACATTATTAGGCAATTCTTAACGATAACCCCAAAATAATAATTCTTTTGGGTATTCAACGGATATATTTTTTTAAAGAATACAATCATCGATATGCTGAATTTATTATTTTTTCTTCTTCTTCTTCTTCTTTTGTACTATCCATTCAATGGACGTTGATCATCATTGGCTATCATTACTTTATTTAGTACGGCCCGGAAAAGCTCTACAGTAGTCCGACCATGCCATTTTCTGACCATGATGTTCTCATTCTTCCAGGGTCCCGACTTCCAGCGATCTTTCTCTGCAATGTGAGGTGCAAATATTAAAATTTTCAGATTTATATTGTTTTAAATGTTTACTTTTCTTTATTAATTCAAATCATAATATCTTCATTCGTAATTCATTCAACCCAGCTTATTTTAAGCATTCTTCTGTAGATCCACATCCCGAATGCTTCAAGTCGCCTCATCATTTCTTCGGTAAGCGTCCATGTTTCCATTTCATAAAATAATATCGAATCATTAAGTTAGTCCTATTTTCGTAGCACAAGTGTTTAGCTTAGTTTGAAAATAGTAACGATATTGATGCGACACGTATTCGATGTACCCAACTCTATTTAAAAATAAAACTAAAAAAAACTATATATATATGTATGTATTATGCAAATGAGCAGAGATCAGTCAAGAGAAATACTGTCTAATAGTTCTAGTAATAAAAATAAAATACATTAAAAATGTTATTTTTGGATATTCCACACGTTTAATATATTATTTATTTATAAATTATTCTCTTAAAAAAATTACAGCAGTTAAATTGTAAGAAATCAAACGTGAATATATCAGAGGTTAATACTACCGCATCCCACACAACCGCGAGAGATATATTTTTTTGGTTATATTATTGCTATAGTTAATGTGATAGTCCACCTCTTACGTAAAGCATTGTTAAAAAATGGTCAAGAAACTTGTATTTCAACTTCTAGAATGATTATTGATCATGAAATCAGACTATTGCGGTAGATCGGAATAACCTGATTAAATTTTTGATATTTCTGATGTGTTTTGGTGGTAAGACGCACTAGATAAAGCGAAAAGACTTAAAAATAAGGGGCATAAATAGGGAACGGCCTCTTTTCGGCGTTACCTTTCGTCTCGTTACTAGTTCTTGTATCATAATTGTATTATATTGTAATAAATATTTAATTGTCACAAGTAGTTTCTCTTAGATCTTCCATAGTTCAGAAGTATACAAAGAATGTAACAGAAACACACATTATTTTAGCTCCATAAACTTCAGCAGTTCCGATTCTGGTCGGAGTTACTGCTCGGATTTTCACGAGTTCTTGTTCATATGGAAAATTGCTATTTTTATGCATTATTTTATACCTATCCTGGGATGGATAATATATTGGACGTGCGCTTATTGTGCAGTTTATTTTAAGTTTATGAATATTATTTTTACTACTTTTATCTTCAAAAAATATGTTTATTTATATTGAAAAATGATTGACGTTTCTTGATAGGGCACAAGAGAGGCCAAAGGCCAACTGTATCTATGAGGTGCGGGTAGACATGAACCCGCAATATCAGCAACAGCTTCCAAGTTATCGGGGGAGATATATACGAGGGCAAGTCAAAAATTATCTAGATTATTCGTTCTACAATTTATTTACACAGATTTTACGGATGCCTATTTGATGGGCAGAACCATGACTGATGCTCAAGAAGACGCTACCTCACCGATGGTAACTCGCTTATTCGCTAGAACCATCTTTCCAGCTTGCTGAATCTTGTCGTCCGTGGTGTAGGTTGGCGAGCGTCCTGCTTCCTTTTCACACCCTCCCACCCGAAAAAATCAGACTCGTTGTTCTTCCTTGGTGCAAACTACTATTGGAGCAGATATGTTTACACTATAATAGCTGGAAGGCTAATAGTGCGATCGGGATCAAATTTCGTATACGCGACTGCAGTCATACCAATTCTAAGCACGCATGCGCGTAAGATTGTATGGCTCGTTATATTGTTAAGTCTAATACTCAACTTCCAGTACTGTGTGTCTGAGGGTACAGGCTCCTCCTCAGTGAGCGACGAGTATTCGTCTCCAGTACCTCGTACGATACGGCCACGGGGAAATGGACTCACTCCTACCTCCAAGAGAAGGCCATGAGAGAGAAAGACCGAAGATGTCCTCCGGTATTTGATCATTACACGTTGCAGATGGTCTCGGCCCATGGCGAGTTTCGGGCCATTAGGTATCTGGGTGTCTTACTGGGAGATTTTGAGACGGTCACATATTTAGAAAGAGGGTGAGAGCCATCTGCCCTTCTAGTTCTTGCTCGAAAAACCTCAGGATGAATATTTACCGATCCAGGCTATCCTAGTCCGGTTCCTTTGTCGGAAAGAACCTTTTTTGTTATTGTGTATTGTCTTTTTATTTCCTTTAAAGGGTGTTCGATCATTATAACTTATTAATGGATCGCCGGTCGCTATAATGGCTTCTTTTCCGTTACCTACCTGTTTCCCCACTTACACCCAGAACATGACCATTTCTGTGGTTTTGTTGTCTATGGTTTGAGTGTTGAAATTGAAGTTTGACAGTAATCCTTTATCATTAGATGCGTTGACTACAGCCAAGTTCTTCTTGCCGTGTGGGAATAAATTGTTGGTGTGTATAAATTATCGTCCTGCTGTGTAGAGCTGGTAGTGTACTCTTTATGTAATCAGTTTCTCGCTACCGTGCGTACCGATTAGTGTTTCATCCTGCTAATGTGCATGATGGGTGTCATCCCACTTCGCGCTATCAGAAGATCTTTGGATCTAGTGGAAAAATAATATCCAGATATCTTACGGAGCATTTCTCAGGTGGGTCATGTTTCTTCCTGGTTCTGGTTGGTCCTTCAGCCCTCCTGTTCCCTAATCCTGTCCTCCCAAATTCCTTCCACATTTCCTAAATCCAGTATTTTCTCAATCCCTTGTTCTAACAAGCGGTGTGTGAGTAACTTGTTATTTGTGTTTCTTGTTTTGCTGGATAAATATTTCTACTGTACGGATGGTGAATGGTCTTTGGTTGGCTGCTATGCTTTGTTGCATTGGCTGCTAACCTGGCGGAGGATCTGAAGGATAGATATGAGAACTTTGCTCCTAGAATGTTCCTTGGTAAGTGGTGGGTCACCATCACTGTAGAAGTAGAATAGAGGACCATGATAATATGACCAGACAGACAGAGAGAGGTAAAAAATGCGGTTAAATTGTACAAATTAAATTTTTGTTGGAAATAAAATGAGGTGATTCCCGATTTCGGGCATGTCATTACATTCTACTAATCGAATATTATTATCATTGGAATGTCATTCTGTTTATGTTCTTGTTTTTCCTCTCGCATTAAGCTTTTTTGTTTTATCTGGCTTTAATAAACATCTACCAATAGTGTTCTTCCATTCTTTCATTTGTATAAAGATCATAAATGTCACATCTATCAATTTTTGGAAATTTAAAAAAAAAATTAAAGTCGGTTATTAGTTAGTCAATTATTGATGAAAACTTTAAATTGAATTAGCAAATAAATAAGAATTGCTTCAATCTCAGGTCGTTGTTAGAAATATTCTACAAAATTCATGACGTGTCATTATTAAAATACGGGACCCGATCGTGGGGTCACTCCTGTAACTTAATTATAAAATAAATATAAAATCTTCAAACAGCCGTATTGAAAAAAATTGTAAGACCGGAAGAATTTAAATTAAGTTATAATCGAAAATTCTTTATTCTTCCGTAAACGTTCTTCCTGTACACAGGCTGTTACTTACCAATAAGTATGGATCGAAGACAATAGAACTTATTTTTCCTACAATAAAAAAATTACAAAAAAGTACGCTTTCTCCCAATTTGGAAGAAATGATAAAAAAATGACTTATCGATAATTAACCTGTCTTACCTGTAAGAATGAAATGAATTGTTTAAACTGTGACTTTATGTTTTGATTTTATTAAATGTAACAAAATGGATATAAATGATATAAACGACAAAAGTCTATCAAAACGTTTTGTGGGTCTAGTTTTAATTTAACACAAATATTTGAGCATCATTTATTTGACTGCTTATAGATTTGATGCATTGCTATTCACATGTCCAATCCATTTTATTTATATTAAAATTCCAACTCATTATTTATTCTTCTGAAGTCTCAGCCACTACCTGCCGTAGTGGAAATCACGATAGAATTTATTTTTTCAAAGAAAACAAACTCGTTGTGCCTTGAAATTATAATTAAATAATGTTTAATTTTAAACCACTTTATTTAAAGAGAGCTCTCGCTCCCACTTAAGCACCTTATGGAGGAGACTATTTTTTAAAAAAATATTCTTTTTTGCTGCACAAGTTTTTGGTTTGAGTGCCAAACTTATTATTGCAAACGTGGTGATTGTTCACCAGTTCTATTATCTTCACAGACTAGTCAGAAGAAAGCCTAAGAATCGCGGGTTCTCCACCTCAGAAATGCATTGATCTGTCACATTCTGCCTTCGCCCTAAACTGGGAAAATTTATAATTGATATCTTGGAGTGATAAATAAAAATGTTAATAAGTATAAAAATAAATCAAATTTATAATTAAATTAAAAAATACAATATTGGCTCAGCACGACATCTCTATACCGACAGGTTTGACAGGCAACGGAATTTAACTTCAAAATATTTTATTGCTAATAAAATAATCATGCAGTGCCTAAATGTCACAATGTATAAAAAAAATATTTATACACAATACGACTAAATTTTACAAAATTTTTAACTTTAAAAAAAATAAATTAATTAAGTATCAAAATAAAGCACTACGTTGTTTAGTTCACACAACACTAATTAAATATCAATTAAAACGTTTTCGACGCTTGCTGCGTCATCGTTAGTAATAAACTAAAACTTTGGACTTCCAAAGTCAATCATGTAATTTTTTGAAAAATAACCAACTACATTTATATCTATAGATGAGCATCATAGCCATTGTCATTATCTGTGTTGCTATCGTCATCTTGTAAATTAACTTTCAAATACAGTGATTGGTTTCAGAAAATAGTATTTTTCAGCTCTTGCAGCCTTTCAGTGTGACTCATCGGCTGTGCATACGCAGGTAGCAAATTATCGATAAAGCGATCTCAGCGTTGTGCATCTCTATCAATATTATGATTTAGTCCTATAGTTTGGGCCCGAGTATAGTGAGGCAGATCGTTAAAGCGAGCCTTCTGAGAGTGCTAACTAATATTTAGGTTTGATTTTAAATGTAATGTACGCGATGTTTAGATTGCACTCTGTTAACTTTGCAGAGCTCGATGCGTACCACTTTAAGAACTCACACGGTTAGTATTTTTCACCAAGTGAGGTGATAAAGTCACCAACGTGAGAGTACCTATTAGTTTCGTCAGAATGGTAACTCGAGTATCTTCTCATACATTATCCCTTCAACGGACATTGTTACAGTAGACTGGCCAAACCATTACTTCAAGTTATTCAGCCATGATGTTCTATTTTTTCCAGGGTCCCGATTTCTACTATGTGAGGTAAAAGATCTGAACGTCTCATCGCATGTCCGAGATATTGATAGATAGTACAGGCTTTAGTGTGAATTTTTATATTAATTACAGTGTTATCTTTCTGTTGAATAACAAATCATAGAAAATATGTTATATCAATATCGTTTGGGACATTTATTTGTTCTTGAATGAAGGTAGTGTAGTGTGCCCTCCACCTCCCCTCCATTTCCTTACCCGGCACGCCACCGCTTCAGTCAAACGGCGACCCTGAACCGGTACGGTAATTAATGAATCGGGGTATAATATTAAATTGAGACGTCGCGTCTAATCCAGTGCAATCTGAAGGACTAGGACCCCTGAACGAAGATAGTGATAAACATAAATTTACAGTCTACCTTGGAGGTGTCAGAAGAACTGTATTGTGGTGAGTGCAAACCTCCTTCCGAATATCCTGTTTCTTCCGGCATCTATGCTTTTACGCAACAAGTATTAATTGATAGTAGGTTATCATCCGTCCACTTTTTTTTTATGATATTAACATATATAATACAAGAAAACTTCTCATAAATTAAAAAGACAAAGTTGACCAATTTGATAAATGTGATGTCTACGGAATGAGGATGGAATGACAGGCGCACGCGCGTTCGGGACGAATGGGTCTGAGTGTATGTGTGTATGAAGAGGTACGTCGGGCGAGAATGCATAAGTACGGTGGACCGTGAGAGGACGCCCTCTTCGCTTGACGTCTTCCAACGCAGATAGTTCTAAGAACATTTTGTAACCTGTACTAGGGTGTAAAATATTCGAATAATCATACTTTTGATAAAAATTTAGGAATGTCTATTTTATATATAAACAATGTTGGTATTAAACTTAATAATTTAGAATTATTATGAATAACTAACATGTGTAAATTAACCGAAATATCATAAATAATCAACTAACTTTAACCGCTAATCTCATCCATTTTTTCATAATTATTTTGGATCATTAGGACAATTTATATATGGTTAATAATAATATTTGATAATTTGTATAGCGCCATTTTTGTAAAAACTTTCACCTCAAAGGCGCTTTCCTCATCATAACTTTTTTTTATTAAAAATTAAATTCTAATATTTTTTACTAAATAAATTTAAAAACTTAATGTTTAAGTTATTTTTGATGAAAGATATATTATGACGCAAATATTGACGGGACCAGAAATAGAGGACGCCCGCGGAAGACTTGGCATGATCGGATAAATCAGATACTGGAAGACGATGGTGTTAGAAGCAATAATAAGCGGCGAGCTTGTATGAGTAGATATATGAATATGGATGAGGCTTGAATTGTGTGTTAGGACAGAAGACTGTGGCTCTCTATCCTCTCTGCCCACCCCCGCGAGGAAACAGCGTGATGGTAAGTAAGTTACCTTGATGAAAAGCTATTTTCATATATCATCTCATATCGATTAGTGAGAAAGCTCCAGTGAGAAAATTAACTTATATTTTTCTAAATTTTACGCAGCTTAAAGAATATTACTTTATTAAAAATGATATATTCACTTTGTCAGAGTCTCATCAGTTACGCAATATATGCATGGGGTAGTGCAGCTCTTACTTTAATGGATTCTATAATTAAGGCTCAGAAATGGGTCATTTAGATATAACTCTGAAGAACTATTTAAATCCTTTCAAGTTTTGGAGATAAGTCAGCTGTTTACCAGATCAATCCTAAAACTATACTTCATATCCATGTCCCAAACAAAGAAAACTAGGAACAAGATCTTAGGATTCTTCTTAGTACCAAAAATGAATACCAAATTCGGTTAACGATCTTCTTATTTTGTGCGCCGCGTATATTTAATAAATTGCCGCTAGATCTTAAAGGGTCTAAAGTTAAAACCAAAAATTACAAAATGAATATAATTTGTCGTTTGTGCTAACCTAAGTACCTACATATTTTGTCTCCGACTATATTATAGACAAAAATACTTTTGATTGTACTTAACAATATACAACTTATAAAAACTGTACTAGTAATTTCCTTAAAACTGATCACGTCTAGTAAAGTAAATACCCTTATTTCAATTGTATTCTTTTACGCTAAAAAAATAAATATAAATAAAATTAATTTCGAAACCGGTTGGTGAATATAATAAACTCACATTGGTTAAAAATAAAGATAGTGAAATATTTATTGTAAGCATAACGTGTTTGCGTTAAATATTAAAAATTCTTATCATTTTGTTGACGTCCAAGCATTTTTGAAACCGGTAGACGACCAGCTTGACGATTCCCTCGTCTGCTCGTGTGTTTCGTGAACCTGTTTCTTTTCATATCATTTTTTAAAATATGTTAATATGATGTAAGGCATTTGCTAACTTATTATCTTCCTTATCTTTCTCCTTTATTATTTTTTTATATTTCTTTATAAATATTTTATTGAATTGCTTTATATAATTAAGAACAATTGTTATTTTTATATAAAAAAAAAAATGGGTTAAGTTAATTACAAATAATGTGTGATATATTGTACTCTTACGTAATATTATATTAACATGTGTTATATAATTTTTTTTATACAGTAGCATACTAAGAGATTTTTTCCAACGTCACGATGGTAGATATAAATTATTATACGCAGCGTATATAATATTAGAACAGTATTCATAATATGAGTTTTTGTACAACTTTTTACAACTTCACAATAAGAATGTGTTCTCCTTAATAATGTATAAGTTGTATCAATGTGTCCAATTTGTAATAAAAATGAATTATTAATTCTGGCACCTCTTATCAAATTACTCAAATGTATTCGAGATTCCGTAAAAATAAAGTAGATGACTTTCAAATAATGGAACGGTAGATGTATCAATTTGAAAAGTGTAATATATAAGTTCAAAAATTTGTCGACAATGCACTGTGTTGGTGTAGCGTAATCGGTTAATGCAATTTCCCTGGATAGGAAAACAAATCCCGATAGCAACAACAACATTTTCCGATATGATTGATTTTATGTATTTCAAAAAATACTTAAGTCATTGCACATCGCAATATTTTCATATTAAATTAAGAAATTTTAATTATCTAATTAATCAATTTAATGATTCAATCACCCAATTAAATAGTAAGAAATCCAGCATATTTTTGGGCAATAATTTTATTATTATTCTATTAACAACTTATTAATCAAAAAAATATTTTTAAGTTCTACGTAAAAAATAAACTGGATGTATTTTTTATTTTCGCTATATATTTATATATGAATTAATAATAGAAGACAAAGAAAAAAGGCAGAAGAAAGAGTGGAGAGGTTGCAACTATTATTGGGATATAGAGTATAAGTAGAACGATTGGTCAAAATTGAGATTGTTGTGGTTCATAAAAATAACTCTTTAAGCGTAATAAGGCTAATGTTGAAAAGTGAATTTCTGTTAACTTTTCATTATGGTATTTGCATGACTGGTGAATGAATGAATTTAGTATGTAAGATGTTCTACTTATAGAAATGTGGAAGAGTGCAGACTGCTGGGTCGATCTAGATGGTGTGTGGAAGGATATTAATTGTAATTGGCTGGGACAGTAAATTTGGCCTTCCAGTAGTATTTGGTCAGCACGTGTTCTTCGATATTCTAGGGTTTTTATACAGTGGAAGTTTGCTGCATCTAAATAGAAGTTGAATGTTAGATTAGATCTAAATATTAGAGAAATATAATCCATCGTTTAAACGACCCTACCATGTATTTATGTGTAATTTTAGAGTAATATTAATAGTATTTTCAAAGTTCAAATTTTTATGGTAATATAATACCTTCTTATCCATATAAAAAGATATATGGACGTTTTAAGAACATTTTCTATGACTAAGCATGATAAATTTATTGTTTGAAAATCCTTCACGTAATAACTAAAGGCAATAATTATTTCTATTAAAGTTTAACGTTGGAAATAGTATTGCCAAATGCTTTTTGTTGTTCCCAAATCAAAAAACCAATCTAACATTCAACTCCTCTAACAGATTAGATCTAACATTCAGATGTCAAAATCTGTTATATTATATGTTAATAGAGAAAAGATTAGATCTAACATTCAGATGTTAAAGAAACTTACATTGTATTCGTTGTAATCTCGCAATATATGTAATCTGCCATGGGTTCCATATTTGAGATGCGTACTCTAAGTGACTGCGAATGAAGACCTAATACAGTATTTAGAAGCAATATGGATTTTGGAAGGGTTTGCAGGTTCGAAGTACGAATGTTGGAGGTAATTTAGTCAATGTGATTCTTGAGAATAAATTTACTATCGAGAATTATTCCTAGGTCTTTAACATCTATCCAACATTATTCTAATACAACTTTATTTCTTCTTCTAGAAGCACGCAAACCGCGTACATTCATCATTTGGTGATATAAATATCATTATATATTTTCACTAAATATCTAACTAATTATCACCTTCCATAAATTTGCATGTGAAATTTGTGATTGTCTCTAGTATGGAACGTGAACAATTTCTTCATCTGTAGTTTTTCTCTATCTAACATATCTCTTGAATACGATAACAGGAATACCGAATATTTTTGCCTTTTAAAACCTCACTGACAGCTGATCCCGGCTTAGCATCATCAATAGGTATCCTTTTGTTAGCACCATCCTTATTTTTATGGTAGATCTTTAAATTTTAATAAAATAAAAAATATTAGACACTTGATCCGGGGGGATCTATATTGTATTGGGTTTAAGTGTTTTAGCTTTAGTCTTTTATCTGCACTCAATTATAATGTATTATAAATATGCCTTTTATTAAATTCTTCTATATTTTGATATTATTATTTTAAATAACTGAAATCTCAGTAGGAATATTTACAAAAAAACTTCTTCAAACATCGCAAAACATAAACACGTCCTCCATATACGACACTCTAGTTTGATAAATATCACTATAACATAAAGTTAGAACGTACCATAGATTTTACAACTTAAAATAATATGGTGTTCATAGACTTTTGTAAAATTACTATTCCAAGTCTCCCAGAAGGGTGAAGTGTCCTCAGCCTCCCCTAAATTTCTTCTTTACTCTTTTTAAATACTTTTATTATTTTTACATATTTTTTATAAATATCTTAAATGTTAATTTTAATTACAATTTTTTTGATATGTATTTTCTATTTACAATTCATCAATTTTTACCACGATTTTTATGTAATAAAAGTAGTTTTGTAATGAATTATTTACTCTATGTTTTTTGCTTTTTTTTGTGATTTCATTGTGTCGTATGTAAATTTTTTGTTTTCTCTAAATCTTTTAAAATATCTTCTTCATAACACAAAGAACAGCTTATTCAATAATCTGTCTTAAAGGATATTTTTGTTTTTATAACATTTTTGTTAATGGTACATCGTACCGTACAAATGTATAAATTAATAAACTATTAACATATCATTGTACCTGTGAATAACATGGAGCCCACCTTATAGGGGAGAGATGGAAGAATGGAAGGGTAAGGATAAAGACAAAGAAACTATGTTTTGAATGTGTGTGTTGTAACAATTTTATTGCTGATAAAACAAAAATGTAACAGTAATATTCATAGATCAAATCAAGTTATTATTATTATTATTTTTTTTTTTTTAAAAATAGAGATGCGTACACGGAATACATGTCACATCAATATTCTTACTATTTTCAAACTAAGCTAAATGCTTGTGCTATGAAAATAGGACTAACTTGCTGTATCTAATCTAGAAGTATAATAGTGTGTGTCCACTGATGAGATTTAGATCTCTCATCTCAGAAATTTGTCGGTAAAGCTCGGTAGGTATACTTGGTAAATAATAAAAATTATAATGTATATATATATATATATATATATATATATATATATATATATAATATATATATAAGTAATAAAGTTGAAATAAAAAATAAATGTACCATTCCTTCATTCTACTCTGCGTGTATAATGCATACGGCAAAGAGTCATAGCTCGCTTCAAGTTATACTCTATACTGTCCTTTATACGCTTTTGAGACAAATCTCTGAGATAAATCTCACGCGCCATATTATTAAATATTCACGGAATTTCTTTTATAAAAGGAAATATGTCAACAAAATTTTATATATAAAAAATAAAAATAAAACCTCAAAAATGTGAACTTTCACACAATTATTTCCATTTTTAGAATACAACTGAAAACGTAACGAAAAAAAAGATTTTCAAAATATGTATTAACTTAGGTAATAATATCTTCCATTAAAATATCTTGAAGCATCGTAATATTGTCTCTTCACGTTAATTTAATTTTTCATAAGTTCTTAATTTCTGCGTTCTCCTAGAAATCCACCATTTAAGACAGAAGCTCCATTTACGACAGAAGCTCCATTTACGATAGAAGCTCCATTTACAAAAGTAGCTCCATTATCGACAAATCCGTCACTTTTACTTATTTCAGAAACGTAGGTGTTTTGTATATGTCTATAATGTTTTACGTCTACGTTAACGGGTCTGTAAACTGGAACTTGAACATCGACAGGAACTTTGTTATAGACTGGAACTTGGACCTGATTGTACACTGGAACCTCAACTTGGCTGTACACCGGAACTTTCACGTCTACTGGAACATTGTTGTAAACTGGAACATCTACGTTCTTATACACGGGAACTTTAACATCAACTGGAACATTCTTGTAAACCGGAACCTCTACGTTCTTGTATACTGGCACCTCGACATTATTGTAGACTGGAACATTGACATTGTACGGCACGTGCACGTGAACTTTGTTGTAAATTGGAACATCAACATTTCTATAGACCGGAACGTTAACATCAACTGGAACCTTGTTATAAACTGGGACTTCTACATTCTTATATACTGGCACTTCAACATGATTGTAGACTGGAACGTTGACATTGTACGGCACATTGACGGAAACCTTATTGTATACTGGAATATGGACGTTCTTGTATACTGGGATCTCTACTTTCTTGTAAACTGGAACGTGCTTTGCTACAGGTACCTGTAAAATAATAAATTATTTTAATATTAATATAAAATATATTTTTTATACAGAGAAATCACACGGATGGACTATTCCGATTATTGTATAAAAAGAGTTGTTACAGAAATACGATTCTCAATTTTTTTATTCAGTGAAGAGTTTTCTGGGCCATTCTCCGATGCATTCTCAATCCCTCTTATCGACATTTTGGATCCCATTATCAGGGCTGATGTTAGTGTTAGAAAACCGAGTGCTCGTGGCAATGCCGTGTCTATAACAGGTATTGCGTTTTTCGGGTGTAATAACATTTTAACATCAACCCTGACAAAGTACTCTGAATGCGATTCGAAATGTCGGCCGAAGAGGTCGGAGACACATGACAGAATAGCCTAGATAAACCAACACACAGGATTTTAAACGGTTGTAAAAACTTTTTTTTTTCAGGACAATTAGTATTGAATTGAAAAAGGGTTTTATTTAGAAGACCTTCAAATAAATCGATATTAAATGTTTATTCAGAGATTTCCTGGGTTAAATTTGTCACGAAACTGCGTTAAGAAAATGCATCAAGAATGTGCGTAAGATTTTATTCACCATCAAAACCAAATACAATGATCAATACACGAGGTGGAACGGGCCAAACTAAAAAAACATAAATAAATATCAGATATCTCATAGAGACGAAAAAATATAATAAAAATAGCTTCGTCTCTGTGAGATATTTAATATTTCAAAAATCCAGTAATTATGCGAACATATTCAAAATATTGCTAAAAAGACATAATTTAAAAAAGTATCTATATTTAACTTTTGACCACTGTGAGTTATTTATACGTCAACCGGTTTCGATACTAACGTATATTCGTCAGGTCTGCGTACAACTGAATTATATTCCATAAAATTTAAACGACATCTATTACGGCATGTAGGCGGAGTCTTGGTAAGAGTGAGAAGGTGATTGGCAGGGAGACATTAAAAGAGGGAATACATTAAATAGCGGAATGTTTGTAAAGTTTAATTGGTTAACCAATTGAAGTGGTCTAAACAAAGTTAAATATAGATACAATTTTAAGTTATGTCTAACTACAAAGTTAATGCTACAAACATCAACAATATAAAAAAAATATATGTATAATGTATATTCTTGAGATATATTACGTGTCTTTTCAAATGAATGGTAATTTCTAACAATGCAAGTCTTCTAAGGTTTGTGGTGGATGACGAAAAGAGATGAGACATCTAGTGGTGAGTATTTTACAGCAAGTGCACACAAGTGAACACGTGTAGAAGACCGCGCACTTGTGTGCAGATTTGCAGGGCGAACCGCCAACATCCAGATCATTTCTGAACCTCTACCAGAGAGAAAATAACCTTTGCCTTTATTTCAGTTAGAACTGAGAGTAGCAAGTAAAAAATTATTCCAACTATAAGTGACCTTTTTGCTTTTATCAAACTATTTAGAATATTTTAAAAATTCCACCTGAAGCATTCATGCGCAAACCGGACACAAGACCTTTGCAGGTGAAGTGAGTAAATAATAATCTCTGTGCAAGAAGCATACTAACCTGGTACTCTTGGTATACAGGAACGTGTTTGTAAATAGGCACGTTCACCTCATTATATCTGTGGACAGTGCGGACATGGTGGTTGCCTTCGTCCTCCGTCAAGCCGTGCAATAGTCGTTCAAATATCCTGGAAATATGAACATTTGTAAAGAAAGAAAACAATTTGAAATCTTGCTGATAACTTGAAATTAATGGATAGTGAGTAAGAAAGAAGAGGAACTCCTGCAAGATAGGCAGACCATGGATCAGTACAATGATGACCTTCAAATAGAAAATATATTTCAGTATGCTATTTATTTTTAAAAACCAGACTAAAAAAATAGCACATTTTATAAGAAAAATTGATGCCGATCAATCCAATGCAATCATAAAGGTAAAAATATATACTAAGGCTACCATTCAGGAAGAAGACTATATCTCATAAATCAGTGATATACAGTTCGATGAGGATTTTCAATGAAATGCCAGATGTATAAGCTACTACTTAATTAATCATGCTATTTTAGTTTCGGAAGGAGTAGCAAAAATAATATTAGAGTCGGCTAAAAGAGCACAAAAGATAATTATTAAGGTAATAAATGGTCATCCCTTTAGATATCCATCAGATCTTATATTTGAAGAGTACAATGCCTTAGATATTAGACAAATCTTTATGTTGAGACTCGTCCAATTTTTCCATGCTAACAAAAACTCACCCCAAGCAATAAATCATGTACACAACACAAGACAAACAACGAACATCTACACGCCGGTTCCGAGAGCAGCAACGACATTTTATCAAAGATTCTACATGTTCTTAGCTTCGAAATTGTACAACGCACTCAGCAGCAACTGGAAATCGTTCACTTTCAATAGATCAATCAGAAGCATCTCTATCCAATATTTTAACATAATTATTATACAGTGCCTACACTAATAATTCACTAGTTCTACAACACTCCCGCTACATATACATATTTTTTTTTTCTCCTGTCGAATCTTAATCTTTTGTGAATTAAAAAACAACATAACAGCACGAAAAAAACTGGCTTCTTTAACACAGACCGTAATCTATCAAAGTAGCCAGGACAATGCTGTATATATAAGAGATGGAGTCTACTCCATCCCACACAATAATGTACGAGTATTTAATTGCAATATAATTGTATTTTATGTTTATCATGCATATCAATAAAGTTTAAAAAATAAGAAAGGAAGAGATACTACATAGATTTAAAATGAAACTAAGCAAATATTTGCATGATAAATTAAAATAAAAATGAAAATTTTGATCTTGTTTATATTATAGCATATATATTATGCGTGCGTATGCATATTAAGAACAATATTGAAATTGAACATTTATTTGTCGTTTATTTCCTTTCTTTATAAAAAAATGTAATATATTAAAAAATAATAATAATAATGTTGTGGTCTGGACAGGGCGCTGAACGCATCTGTCTAAGCAGTAATCAACCACCACTGTGGGACGTCAACAACGCGGCTAGTGCCAGCGTACCAAGACTTTCACTGCTCTCTCGCTCGCGTGCTGACCAGTGCATTCTACCGCATAAATTCAACTTTATTGTATTATACTTTATTATCATACTTAATACAATAAAGTTAGTGCTTAAGTAAGCAAAGTGATTCAATTGCCTCGTCACAAACAATCGTATTACTCCGCAAAGTAACTGCCGTGTCAATTAATAATATTCATAACCTTTTAAATGTTGTGTTCGTCAATCCAGGACACGAGCAATGTAACTATTATACATTTTTCCCACACAAAAAAGTGGCTAGCCTAGAACTGTATTATGCGTAAAATATACCTGACAGTTAAAAGGTTAATATAAACTTTTAAAAATATCCGCCATCCAGATGATTATTGGTATTCCAAAAACAAAGTAGATTAGCAAGGTTAGATATATTTTTAAAGCAATTAATTTTAAAATATTTTTGATTTGGATTATTGATATTTGTGTTCGGTTTGCGAAACTCTAATATTTTTCATTTAAAACATTAAGGACGAGCGTAAAAAATGTATATAGGACGGTATCTGTGAAAAAATATTTCAAATAACTACCCCCAGTATTACACTGTTACACTTTTAAAATGTTTCCTTTCAAATTTCTTTAATCCTGGCATGCGGAAGGGCTTTGGGATATTAAATATTACCAGCGGTCCCTTCCTAGCATTACCTAGGATTCTGATTTGGTTGTGATGTGCATTCGACATAATATTTATTTACATCAGTGACAGGAGGTGGGAGCGGTCAGGTGAGAGGAGAGGGTTCGTATATTTTGCGCAGGGCTCTAAAGAGTATTTTTACAAAATTTTGATGGTTTTGAATGTAACACACATTTATATCTGTGGAAAGGGAAGTTCAAGGGCAGGAGTGAGGCCAGAGGTAGGAGTGAGCGCAGGGTCCTAAAGTACCACTATGCAAAATTTTGAAAATATGGCATTCAATACAGTAAATATTTGTATTGGAGGAAGATGGTTATGTTTTAAGCAGGATCCTAGAGAGAAACATTAGAAAAATTGGATCGAATGGCACTCAAAACAATACACATATATCTCTAGAAAGGAGAAATGGCTAAGGGGGAGAGAGATTTCTAATGTTCAACTATCTAAAAATTATGTTAATATCAGTAAAAATGTAGAAAACTGTATAGAAAACATTATATAGTAATACAATGGAAATACCATTAATTCACGATACTGCTATTGGCAAGATGGCCTTAATATTGCGTAAATTTAACTGGTGATAAATTATTACACGTTTGTAAATATGTGATTAAAAAACACAATTAAGATGCTACATTATTCAAATTATAAATCAGACAGAAGTCATATAAAATAAATTAAAAGTTGACCAATTTGACTTTAAAAAAGTTAATGAATACATAAACAATATTAATAGTGATTAAAAAAAATAATATGAATGAAAAATAATACACGTACCTAGTCATTTTCATTAATATTCAAATTTACAAATAATATAAAACAGCATGCTACAGTAGAGACTTTGGTTTTGTTAAGCGAATACATTTTTTAAATCATATTAATTTTTAATATATACAAGTATTTTTAAAAATCTTAGCATACAAATACAGACCCAACATTAGGGGCGAGTGATAAGGGCACCAGCCCAGGGTACAGCAACTTTGTTGAATGACCGACGAATAAAATTTGTCAATTTTCTTATATCAGAAACCAGTGAAAATTTCGTATTCAGAATCGTTGTTTTTCAGAAGAATATTTTAGTAATTAAATTTTAATATTTGAAGATATCAAAGAAAAATGCGACGTTAATAACAATTCGTGGCACGCATTGGGCCATAAAAAGCAATAAATCTCATAAGTCCTCAATGACACAAGATTTAACTTTTGAAATGTGCATGTTTCAAACCAGTTTATTCAAAGCGAGCAAAAGAGCACATTTTTTTTAGTAAATAATTGTATTTGAAATATATATATTTTTTTCTTCAATATTAGCAGAATTACTTTGTGACCATATATTATATAAATAATAATAAGATAAAACACTTTCGTTTAAACGATTATTTATTGATAAATCAACATGTTTCGATAGAGAAGGTATCTTTGTTAAAAAACAATGAATACTAAAATTAAAAAAATAAGCATAGATAAAAACAAAATAATAAAAGTATAAATGGCGGGTAACTAATTAGAAACTATTATGTAAAAAAAATTAAAATGGTAATTATTTTCAAAAAAGATTTGTTTATTTGATTTATTTTCCTACCAAATCCTTTTTGCACTGTTTAAATTTGTTTTCACAATAATTCCTAATTAGTTACCCACCATTATAGTTTTGTTTTTATCTATGCCTGCATTTTCAATTTTAGTATACATTTTTTCCTGAAGAAGGTACCATAGGTATCGAAATAAATAATTAGTGGTTTCAACAAAAATGTTTAATCTTATTATTTTTTTAACTCTTATATATAATAGTCTTTAATATACTAGTAAATTTTGAACAGGAGAAGATTTAGACGTTTTAAGTTTATTTAAGGGACTCACCCAGTTGGTTTAGGTTTTGCACTAGCAAGACCGACGAGGACCAATAGAAGTACCTGGAATCATAAAAAAAGGTTAAAATAATAATATCTTTGACTGAAATCACTAAAACATATTTTGACCATTTTGTGTCACTTGTATGATACATTTTATGACCTCATTTTATGCTTTGAAAATAAACTAAATGACTCATTTAAATTTTAGTCAAAATGCAATGAATTAGTTTTATTTAAATTAGTACTATTTAAATAATGTCCAATATTGCACATATGTAAAATAGTTATTAAAAATTATATTTCAAGGTAAGATTGTTATTGATGTATTTGAATATTTGTTAACTATAAACTTGTAGAATATATTACACAGCATTTAGAATGAAAATGTTAGTTTAGATTAAGTAGAAATATTAGTTAGATTACTGGAGAGATTTTCCTATCTCATCGTTACTAGTAATCAATACCGTAATAATAAACAAATAGTATTGGCCTTATTCTCCGTCTCATCGAGAGAGTAGATGAGAGTCTAGAAAAATACAGAAAGAAGACAATGAAGATATATCAAAAAACAAATGAGTTTACTACTAACCATAGTAAATATATAAACATAGAAAATGCTTCAGACATATTCTTGTCATGGTCTTATAACGAATGGAATAGATAGAAATAGCAAGAATGAGATAGGCGTAGTAAATACTGTAGAAATATGGATAGATATTTAAGAAAGCTTAGATATAACTATAAAATACATCATTATCTCTATTAGTTCTATTACTCGTAAAGGGTCTCGACCTTCTCAATAATTTTCTTCCATGGATTTATATTACATGTTTTATTTTATGGGCAAAATTAACAATGATCTGTTTGACGAAAATATGGAGAAATCGGTCCATACGACTTAAATCTTTGGTATTGGAATGGAAATATGGATATCAAGAAACTCGAAAAGGAACATGGTGGATGCCTTTGAGATGTGGTGCATATCCAGTAGACTGCGAGGGTTACTATCCTCCAGGAGTTAAGGATTACTGAAAAACTTTTGACAACATCCAGGAGAAGGATTCTTGTATAGGGAAAGTAAGCAAGGCAACGATCGCCTGCAAGATTGATAGGCAAGATGACGAGGTTAACATGGCTCAAGAGAAGTGCACCAAGTTCAGACATGTCAAAGGATCACGAAGCTCAGAATTGAGTGCAAATTTCCATCTACTCTTGGATTTCTAAGACAGGTATATCTTTAACGACATTGTCACTCCAACCTGGTTTTGGCCTTCTAAAGCTGACTTCGGTTCGGATTACCGTTCAGTTTTCTTTACTGAAGTCTTCTCATTTTAATTAATCTTGAAACGCTTATCTCATTAAATAAAGTGTAGAGACTATTGTATCGTCTACGACAATTTTTTTTTAAACCGGCTCGAAGATACGCATTGAAATTTTTCTTTTCAAAAACTTCCACTCATTATTATTAATCTGTACCCGTATCTTAGTCGTATATATAATATAACTATCGGTCTGATGAGTGTTTTGTATGGAGGAAGAATTGATAACAATGACTACAATATAATACACATAAAATAAGAAACCACATCAAAAATATAATTTTTCAATATGAAACAGTGACACCATATATACTATGTTACTATATTGAAACAGTGACAGCATATATAATGTATTGCTATATTGAAAGTTTGACACCATATATAATATATTGCTATATTGAAACAGTGACACCATATATAATATATTGCAATATTGAAACAGTGACATCATATATAATGTATTACTATATTGAAACATTGACACCATATATAATATATTGCTATATTGAAACAGTGACACCATACATAATACATTGCAATATTGAAATAGTGACATCATATATAATGTATTACTATATTGAAACAGTGACACCATATATAATGTATTACTATATTGAAACAGTGACACCATATATAATGTATTACTATATTGAAACATTGACACCATATATATTTGACAAAACCTTTATTTTTTTATGCGTTACTGGAAAAATTGTGAAACGTTAATTTATTCAGACACATTTACGATGCCTGCAAGGTTAGCCTAGTCGACATTATTCGCGTCTCTTTTAATATTATACTAATTTAAAACTGATTCGCGTTCTCGTGGTCTAGAATTAATAATTTATTTATTCTAAATACAACTTAAGATAAACATGCGTGAAAAATATTATAATACTACGACGGTTGTTTACTACATTAAATTTCTTAAAAAATTATCAGAAATTTTATATCAGAGAGTATTAGATTGAACTTTTCGCTAAATACAAGAGATGTGACTTAAAATATTGCTAAAAAGAAATTCTTTTGGATGAGTCTCAAAACTATATAATTGTTTCTCATATAAACTACTGCAATGGTATTTTATTTTTGGCTGAAGAAAAATCGCAATGATTATTAATATTGCAAAATGTGGTTTTTAGAATAACATTAAAAAAATAGATATACTCGGATCAGTATAGTTCTGATAGACCTTAATATCTTATCTTTAAACATAAAATATATTTTAAAATTATGGTGTTTAAATAAATATCGTCAGAATTTATTAGAAAAATTGATACAAATCAACACGAGCACGATCATCACACAAGAGAAAGAGATTCCATTCAGGAAGCAGACCAAATCTCAGAAATCAACTGAATCATGAAAACATGAATTCATGAAACGCCAGACAACACAATAAAGTAGAAAAAGTTGCATAAATTAAAACCTATATATTACGGACAGGTTTTAAAATGGAAATATATAAAATTTTATTTAATTTAAGAACTTTTAAAATTCAGTCAGAAATAGTTTGCAATATTTGATTATGTCCAAGAACACAAAATTACTGGATTTTTACCTATAAATACATAATATAAAAATTGTTCGACTAAATTTTTACTGCTTAGCTTTATAACATTCTTAATTTCATTAATTAAGTTGATTTGGAAATTAAACTTTAATATTTTTTCATAATTATAATTACTGTTATCAACGATTGAATCAATAAAACTTAAAAAACATCGTTTAAAAGAAATATTATTAAAACACAAAAGAATTCAAATGTTAAACGAAACTTTAGTTAATTTAATTAATAAATCAAACATTATAATAAAACAAAAATTTTGTTATGTACATTAAGTTATTAAAAACTTTGTTTAAACCACTATTTATTGATAAATCAACATGTTTCGATACCTATGGTATCTTCTTCAGGAAACAATGTATACTAAAATTAAAAATACAAGCAAAAATATAAAAAAAACTTTAAAAATATAAGTGATGGGTAACAAAGTAGAAATTACTATGAAAACAAATTTCAAAGGTGACAAAAAGAATTTGGTTATCTATAATATTTAACTTGCTATTATTAAAAAATAGCTTTATTAAATACTATATGTGTCTTTATTACTTTATTTATGTAATGTTAGAAAATCCGTATTTTAAAACATCATATTATAACCTTTGTATCTAATGTGAACTAAAATTTTTTTTATAGTAATATGCTAAGCTTTATAGTAAAATTAATTACAATTTATAGTATACTATATTTGTGTTGTTAACGATTTCTTATGTGTATGTAAACTAGAATTTTTGGATTTTAAAACATCACACTACAACTAAATTTGTGTATGTATTTTTAAAGTATGTAGATAATAGAAACCAAATTGTTGCTTACTTTTTTCATTGTTACATTTCTAAACTAAACTAACAAAAAAATATGTATATATTTGAAAAGTAATGACAGATACGCCACAAGTACAATAATTTAATTGTGAAACATACAAATAATATACAAAATTACCTTGTTTAGTACGTCTAACAATGGGAAAGCCATGATAAAGTTATATATTTAAAAAATAAATAAAAAAGAAGATAATTTTACTTTAAATTTAGATCTATTATTTTTCATGTTATACAGATATCAAAACTCACCCCAGATTTGCTTAACATTTTGACAACAACAACAAAAGCTATATATCACACGCGAATTCCGACTGTAGTCTTTGAGGAGCGGTCAAGTGTGTGTGGTATCAGTTCATTGTAAGCTTATATAAGAGAGCTGGGGTCAACATTTGGCAATGTTGACCGTGATATCCATCCCACTTTCGTTCTCCTGGTGAACTCGCTGCGTCACACCAGCGGACTCCGCTTCCAAGCCAGATCGACTAGCAAATGACCGTGTACAATTTTTTATACGAAATATCGGCCTTTATGGACCATCGAGGTGGTTCTAAATAACCTAATTATGTTTTTAAAAAAATCAATCTAACGTATGGGATCGAAGTTGTTGGAACAATACGAGTAATTTATTATTGATAACACTGTCAGATCAAAACAAACTGGAATATCGAAGAGCGTGTAGAGAACAAATTCCTGTTTTTTTTAAACGAATAATAGATATCTCATAGAGACGAAACTATTTTTTATTATGTATTTAATGGAAATATATGGAAAAGTATGGGTAATTACAAGGCTTATGACCTGTCTTCGACTGGCTTAAGTAATCACTTATACAAATATAGCGTTCACCATTCTCACCCATTTAATCAATCTCCATCCATATCTATCAAATTTTTGAAAGTTGAACATATGTTAATACGTGGAAACACTTCAAGTAACACTACACTATCACCAATAGCCCTGTAATTACCCATACTTACATATATTTCCATTAAAAATATCTACGAGATATGTATTTTTTTGTTTATTAACAGTGCATTTTTAGATGAAAATCCAGTAATTGTGTGTTCTTGAACATATTCAAATATTAGTTCTTTTTTCAATCAATTAGAATTAATATCTCTCTATATTCTATTTAATGTTTACTTCTTCTTCTTGCTGCCTTATCCATTCAACAGACGTTGGCTATCATCACTTTCTGTACTGCAGCCCGGAAAGCTCTACAGTAGACTGGCCACACTATTTCCTTACCATTTGGAGATATCAAATCATCATTTTTGTTATTCATCATCTGAACGTATCCACCAGTGCTGATGCCGATGCATTATCAGGCGGCCCAAATGAATGCATTAGCTTATCACGGGTTTTGCACGTCACGCCTAACTCACTCCTCTCACCGACGTCCAGCGCACCGGCGGCTTTATCGCACCTTTTCCGATCTCCTATAATTAATTATATAAAACTCGATTGTAACTTGTCTAAATAAATTCATTCTATGTTGCAGTTAGTTGACTCGCATCCACCATCTGGCATCCTCTAAGCCCTTGCACTCATTCATCCTTGTCTGTTCCCCAAAAACAATTTCTGACGGACATTGTTACCGTCATCATTGAGTTTTTTAAATTTATCAATCATTTCATTAAGATCTTCTCAAATGCTGTCTAACCCCCTAAATATAACTCAACGAATATTATTTAGATATAGTGTGTGCCTACTATACCTTCGATACCCGGTCCTGGATTTTCTAATTGGTTTTTGAATATATCCATTCAACCTATGTAAATGAAAATGCACCAACCTTAGCAAAACTGTGCTGTTATTCGCCGATTCTTCTACCGATGGAAGCTCTCCCTGCTATCTCGAATCTTCTAAAAACTCAGATGGCCAGCCTCTGAAACTGTATCATAAGCACTAATCCGAAAAATACAATACAAAATGTTTTTAAATATCACCTCCGTAAAATACATGACCGACTCCGAAAACGTCACTGAACAGAAGCAGTTTCGTTTTTGTTTTCTGTTTTAAATTTACATAAATAGAATGCACATATTCAAACTATAATACAAGGCCTACCCAGAGAGTATAAAACGCGTAAACAATATCACAATCGGTATAATTCCTACAGTTCACTATCCCTACAAAACAAATTACTCTTGTACAAAGCAACCATTCATCTTATACTCACATACGCGAGCCCCATCTGGGATTCAAGTAACATAACAATTTTAAAATCCAAACAAAACTACATCCTTAGAAGAATCACAAACTCACCCTGGTTTGTCAGAAACACAATCATTCACAGAGACTCAAACATACCCTCACTCAACATACACGATTTATCGTTAAATTTTATTATAAATTAATTTCATCCCAAATCCTTCCATAAACTCCCTCGGTCTATATGATCCCTTATCCGATCCCCATCATCTTCGTCCCACTTCACTTTTTTACCCTGTTCTTGACCCTATTGAACAAAATTTATAAAAAGATTCTACGAAAACTTTCACAAAAAATATAACAATTTGTAAAAAATTCAACATAATCACATAAAAAAAGAATGAACAAAATAAAATAAAAAATGTAATATATAAGAAACTTAACCACTACTACTTTATACAATTATATACAAAGTTAAAATTACTCGATATTAAAAAAAAAACAATTTCACCATGTTCCCCGAATAGGGTCCTCAAATAAAAATATATATTAATAAAATGCCACATATTGCGTTATGAAGTAATTGCTAGTAAAAAATATGTTAATAAGAAGTATGATTAGTGGAAGAAATCTATGATACCGATCATACCATAAAAAAAACGATGCTTCTATTAAAAATATAATTAACTGTACCACTGGTGATACGGTAGGTATATCTGGGTTATAAATACATTTTTATTACATATAGTGATTTTCAGTGGCGTGCAGTAGGTATAGATTTAGTTTATGCTGTTACCAATTATATTATACAATTATGTATAATATATGTAATACAATATATGTACTTTAGTTTAACCAACGTGTTTAGACAAAATTAACCCATCATTTATACGACCCTACCATGTATTTATATTTAATTTTATAGTACTATTAATAGTATTTATAAAGTTTAAGTTTTAACGTAAAAGAATAACTCCATACCTATGTAAAAAATATATGGACATTTTCTATGACTGAACATGATTAATTTATTGTTTGAAAATCCTTCACGTAATAACTAAAGAATATAATAATATTTATTAAAGTTTAACGTAGTAAATAATTCTGCCAATTGCTTTTTGTTTTTCCCAAATCAAAAACAAATTCATGCACCAAATGCACCTCGAACGCAAAGAACGACCATGAAATCAACATGTTAAACAGTAAGATAGTAAAATTCGCGAATTAGTAAAAGAGGAAGTAGACACTTTAATGATTTGCACATAGTTGTAAGCCTTTCTAATGTTATTCTGTTAAAAAAAACAGCACAGGTAACGACTCCGTACAAAACGGATCAACTGAAAGAAATTTTCAATTCAGTAAATAGCCAATTATATGACTTGTGTAATTCACTAGCTTAAAAACCGAACAAAGTAATGTGAATAGCTCCATGCGAAGAATATACAAGAGCGTCATGGGTACAGCCATGAGTTGTTGTGGTAGTTTTTAGAACAATGCAATTAAAGTCTCTACTGGTACACAGATGGCACTCATTGTAAAATAATGCTTCCATTGATTTTAATCCAATTATTTAATTTATATTTGTTTCCCAGTATTTTTAGTAATGCACAGTTTTTTTGCTTGTATGCACTGCACGCCCCTGTTGATTTCAAAATTGAACATGTTCTGTCAGTTAAAAGCAAATACTTAAGTGTAGTGGCACCTGGTGGCCGATACTTGACATCACGCCATCCATTCATAGAATACTACCATTTTATTGAAGTACAAACATCTGGTGATAGTGAATCGTGACCCTCCGCTTACACATTATCGTTCTATGAGCAAAAGCTCTCATACCATTATCATTCACTGAGAGAATTTTTAATCTATATGGCAACCATGCCACGCTGCCTTTAATTTTAATAATACTGCTTTAAATTAGTAAACATTTGATGACAGAAGACTGCCTGTGTGAGTTTATACTCAATTCTACTTGATAGCTTGATTATGTGTATGTGCGCCAACCTTGAACATTCGTCCTTAATTATCGTAATTGATTATCTAAACATATTTACTGTTTTCGTCATAAGTTTGTAGAATTCCATAATCACACATGTGAAAATATAAAACTTGTTTTTTGATTCTACTCGTTTAATTTACTTGAAACACGTTTCGCCTTATAAGGGCATTATCGATCTAACCTAGAATCATACAAACATATAAATTCCAGAATACCGAATATGTCTCTCTTGCCGTATTATCTTTTTATGTTGTAAAAATATATAGCTGTCCTTTTCTACATATTACCAATGATATTAAAATATTATTAGTGTTGAAACAGAATGGCAACGTGGAATGATTAGAAATATTCAAAAATTTATGAAAATCATCAAAATTCTAATGAATAACGTAGTCCCTTTTGATCTCATGTAAATAATATTGTATAGCTGTCCTTCACTATTGATAAAACTACAACTTGTTAAGTTAAATTGTTAGATTGTGTAGACAAGTCCTTACTAAGCGAAACGCGTCTCAAGTCAAATTAAACGAGTAGAATCAAAAAACTACGTTTTATTTTCACGTATCTTAACACTTTGAAATTATAAATTAATAATTCATTATAAAAATATTTCCGTTTAACACTATTTAAATACGCATATGAACAATTTTTATTTTACAATTACATTTCATTTTTGAACATAGATAACATCTTTTTCTTCTTTCTGTATTATTATTATTTTCCATTTATATTTAATGATTATTAATTAACTATGTTAAATGTATACATTTGCTTATTATTGATTAATTTTGTAAAACGTTTGCTTCAAAATGAGCCGAACCTAGTGAGGCAGATATAAAAATACAAAAATATACATGTAATATTATAAATTTAAAAAATAATGGTTTTCCCTCATTGGTGTCTTCCCTCAATACTTGTTCATAAAATTTATATTTCTAACATCCTCCGAAATAACATATTTTATATTCAAATAAGACTTGTTTGTCGAGTGATTTAATGGTGGGGGGTTCGAGAATCATTCCAAGAGACTAGCAACTAACAAGTTAGTACTAAATAGAAATATGTATGAGGCGTTCATTTCTCTTGTTGAAATTATTCCATTACAATCGTAATTTTACACTATTGGTATACAATCGATGTGTATTAGGTTTATTAGGTACCTACCCACACGAAGTCGTAAAAAAATATACATTGCGGGAGTGTTGCTGAATTCTTCAGTCATCTATTAGTCAGTTGGTACCGTGGAGTTATTGTAATCTGTGTGGAATTGTCAGAAATGATAACGATACTCGTAAAATATTAACATTATGTAATGTAAAAATGATAACAAGTTCTACGACTCACTACAAGTCACAAATAAAAAAAAACATTTTTTTTAAATATTTGCAATAATTTTATGATTAATTTTATAATTAATTTTTCAGTTTTAAATTTATTTTTTAACCTCTTAAATATTAATTAATTGGTCTTAAATTGAATAATTTTTAATAATTAGAAATAAATAAAGCATGTAAAATTAATCAAATTAAAAGCAACCCATTAAATTTAACCACAAGCCCAATTATAAAAAATTTTACAAAAAAAAATTTCTAGTAATTTTTTATTAAAGTCAATTTACGCAATTTAAGTTACTATTTTAATTAATTCTTTTAAAAACATTAGAATGCAATAATTATATTTTTGGTTAGTTAATTTGCATCCCGAAGAAGGAAATGGTTGTTTCCGAAACCGGTTGGTGAATTAATTAATATTTAAGTGGTTAAAAAAACAAATTTAAAACAAAAATAAAACTGTTTGGCCCATGAGGGGATCGAACCCGCGACCTTCGCGTTATTAGCACGACGCTCTAACCAACTGAGCTAATGGGCCGGGTGACTGCAGCGCCACGGATCTAGAATGCATGTACTTAAAAATAACTACAATTAAAAAATATTCATATAAAAATTAAAACTAACCGAACTCCGATATACCTACGTATATATACATCACTAGAATGCTAAGGAGTTAATATCAGTTTATAAAAATCTAAAGTTTTTTTTGTGGCTTGTTGCAACAGGGGTAACTATTTTTTTATAATAAATATTGGTAAGGAAATTTGATGTTAAAAATGTATAAAAAATAAAGTATACGTACCTAAAATTACTTATTAATATTTATATGACAATTTGACACCACTGTCTAAGAGGGGAGTAATTAAGATGGTGCTCTGGGTTCATATCCCGGTGACAATGAAATATTTTTGATAAACATATTTTTTCTATTTACTTTTCTAATTGATTAATTTAATTTGTTTTAAGATACAACAGAACTATGTTCTGAAATTGAAACTTCACAATATTCAAGTGTTTACTTTAGGAAATATATGTAAGTTGTATCAAATATTATTAAAATTTATTAATATAGATTATTTTTATCGATCAATTATAATTTAATTTAATTTATTTAAAAAATGGAATAATACATATATCATTTATGCAGAGAATATGTTCCAAATTAAAATTGTGAAATAGTAACGCGTTTTCCCGGAAAAAGAGACGTTCCGAATTCGTATTCCGAAGACAACCAAATATATTTTCGACACATATATTTTTTCTATATATATATACGACATAGAAAAATTTGACTAATTGATTCATTAAATTGGTTTTCCAAGATTATTTTATAATCAGTTTTTTATGGTTTAAAATTCAGGAAATTTATTGCACACGAAACATTATTTATAGATTATTTGTAATATAACGTATAAATATCTAACATCGATGAGTATCAAACAGTAGTCAGAAGATGTACCTCCACTCTACCAGGTTATGTAATGAGATCATGCCGCAATCTGTTTGTCTATTGAGTCTAAGCGACATATAGGAATCCAATTGTACGTTTGTCTATTTCCAACTCGGCCACCCAGCGCGCTATTATTTGAACAGCATAATTATTACAAGACAATTAGCATATTAAAAATAATAATTTAGCTAATGGATTAAGATAAGTAGGTGCTTACTATAATTACTAAGGTACTCTAAGGTAGTAGTTAGTAGGATCAAGGTTTTTATATTATATACCTACATACTTCGTTTCCATTTTGAACTTGTGCCGAATGTTTCACTTTTCTGAAACATTTAAAATACAATGTTTTTAAAAATCTTAATTAATTAATAATTAAATGTGTGTCTGTCACGTGACTATGTACTTAGATAAAATCTTAAGAGATATTTCGAGATATATGAAACATTTTTTGAAACACCTGTTTTTATGCTTTTCTATATGAGATTAAGCATTTTGACTGTCTTTAAAAATGTTGGTGATGTATCTAATAATAAAGTAATACCGAATTAAAAATGTATGTACCATTAAATTAAGTAAAGTAAATGTCGGCACCGCCGACGGCCCTTAACGCACCTTACAAATACCTGGGTGTAAAATAAGGCTCTCATCAGTCGCAAAAACACGCCCGTACCGACCGATCAATATGTGTCAATAGTAGCCATGCCCCTGAGCGCGTCACTTCTCTCGCAGCCACCTTTCCGACGAAATCGCTAGCAACGCTTCTTGTTGTAGACCTTTTGCTGTATAAACTACTACTGTTACTGTGTTCAAGCATCAATAAACTCGTGATTGCTGTAAGTATTCTTTTTTGTTACACCTTATACTCCGCTATATTAAGCCTAACAAACAGGTAAACGATGGGTGTAATTAATTTGGGGCATCCGGGCACTCATACATATCTTTCTGATATCTCGACATTAACACACATTAACACCGTCACCCTATCCCAAACCATTTAATTTAAAATTAATGTTATATCTTTTAAAAATAATGTGGTATTGTTTGGTTATTGTCCTGTTAATGTTGTTTTGTAAAACATGTATGAAAACTCCGACTGTTGACTGAGACTTATCACTTTAGATCTTAAATACGTCATATCAATCAAGCCTTAAATACAAGGTGTCCCAAAAGTATTTTTCGTAATAAAAATTCTGTAATAAAATAATGGATGGATTTAATAAAAAAAATGTTTATTTTGCATTTAAGTACAGTCCTTGGGAATTTATTTAAAAAAAATTATGTTTTCTAAATGTGATACGTTATTTTGCTGGCACTCTTCTAAACGGAAAGCAAAATTTTGGAGAACTGCTCGCCACGTATTCTACGTGATATTTTCTTTCAATTGGTTCAGAGGGAGAATTATTACTGAATCCCTTTGATTTAAGGTAGCCCCACAGGAAAAAATTCATTGGTGTCGAGTTGGGGCTACGTGGAGAACAGTTTATAACACGAACACTGTGTAGCGACTACATACCCACCCCCCTACTGCTCGTTCCATTGGTTCAGCGAATGAACCAAAATGAAAAAGACTTTTGGGACACACTGTATTTCATCAAAATTTTCTTAAAATATCTAATATCCTCCATTTTCACAAACAAGTCAATGTATCATTTTTAGTTTATACGAAGCGTTTACGGTCATTTACGGGTCAGTTGAAAATCGTAAAACTACATACTTAATATTTCATTTTTTATGTTTTACCTAATGGCGGTGAGAACCAAACTAGTTTCCACATTTTATTAGATGACAACACCGAATGAAATAATAGACATAGCACCATTTTCGTTAAATACTGAATAAATTTTTTGATCAGTTTCAACCGTGTGTAACAACGAACGGAATTACAATTTTATTTATGAGATAATTAGAATTTGTGAATACTAATAACTGACATTATGCAATCAACAACGATCCACTAAGGACCGGTTGTGTGATCAGTAGTAACTATTTACTAAAAGTTACTAAAGTAAAATTTTTCGCGAAAACGGGTTGTTTGATCATTGGTAAAAAAATATTTACTTCTCGAAAGTACATCCTGTAGTAAACTCATTTTACTCTCCGATATCCTTTAATAAGAATAAGAAAAATAAATAAGAAAGAAGGACAAGAAAGAAAGTTAAATATGGCGGACTTTTCATAGCTATTGATTTAGGTTATATACCAATTATAATATATGTTGTACATAGGATTATGAACTTTCGTTTAACCAACGTCTTTAGACAAAATTAATCCGTCGTTTATACGACCGGATGCAGCAGTGGGTTGCCGTGATAGTCTTTAGAACTAAGCCATTAAAGTTTCTATTGGTACACAGATGACGCTAATTGTAATACATACGTAAATTATAGATTATTTCACCAATTTTTTTTTTCAGAATTTTTAGTAATGCGCAGCTTTTTTGCTTGAATGCACTGCACCATAACAACGTTCTGGATGTCTAGGGAGGTAAGTTTACATCTTTATTACCTTATGACTGAGGATCGCGATTTTTTTAAACTTCTGCCTAGTAGAATATTGATTACATAATAATTTTTGTTTTTATATATAAGTACAATCATTTCAAGGAAAGGTAGCAACAAAACTCTCTGCTACTTTATATTGTTAAGTAAATGACGAAATAAAAGATATACACATCGACTATATAATAAAATCGACTTACTAACTTTAAAATGAAATGAGCAGATAAAATTGCCAACCTGTTTATGACCTTACGTTATCAAACACCTAAAGAACTCTATCTACAGATGTCTTGGTGGTGTGTAGTTAATAGTTGAGAATTAGATGGAAATAGTATTATAAATACCAGCTGTGTGTAGTCAGTACTTTGAAGAATATTATGCTATACAGGAAAATCTACCAACTAAATCTTGATTCTACACCCCGTATTCTTAAAGAAAATTAGAATGAAGGATTCTTCTCTTTGCTTATTAACATTTCTTCCCTCCTCTCAATAGTTTCTCCTCAGATTTATAGAAGCTCAGGTTCGTTTATTAACCATCGGCATATCTGGTAGGGTCTGTCAGATCCACCACTTTGAAGAACTGCCGATATTTCTTGAAATTTGAAACATACCGCGTCGCCTCATATACTATGACTGAATAATTATTGTTATCCAAAGATTAGCATATTATAATAGATTCATTCAGGCCTTCAATATGATTTTAGTTTCTGTTTTAAGTGGAAGATTTTTAATCAAAAACACGAGTCTATTTTTAGTTACCTAAAGTAAGAAGTATTTTCATTAAAAAATAATAAATCAACAGTTTTATTTATATTTATTTCCTATAAATACTATATTAAAAATAATAGAAATCTAAAATTCCTAGCACATTACTTCAAATAAAAAATGATATTCAATTACGGGTCCATCAGATCCACCAGGCATTCAATGTGATTTCAATCCACAAGGCATGCCAAGGTTATATCTGATAATATTAATATTTAAAGCCAGCCATCTAAAGTAATGTGTACTCAATTTTTTTATTTATTTTTCTTTTCCCTCTCCCCAATTAGTCTACTCTCGCACGTCTACACTCTTTGTTTTGGCACATTCCAAGTATTTTATTTCCCGGTTATTAACTGTTACCGTTAATGAGACTGTTACAGCGAGAACACTAGTAACAGCGAAGAGCTAAGAAGAATGAAGGAGTACTTTGAAATAAGCAGTAATTAACAAGAATTTCTGCCAAATAAGTTATAATTCAATACGTGTTAAGTTTTTAATATGTAATAACTAGCATGCCCGCACCGGCTATCGCACGGCAACAGACGTATCCTGCAGAGACGCAGTACTCTGTTGTCAATTTGCAGAATAAAAAAATAATTAAAATCGTCAATATACTTTATAAAAAGTGTTTTGATAGGAAAATAAGAAGAAGAAGAAGTTGTAAAGTATAAATCTCAATACGTAACATATTAACCTATCAATAACATTTAAAAAAGTTAAAATGTGTTAAGTTTTTAATATGTAATAATATTATGTAATATTACATACCTACTGACTACATGCAGCTGAATAATACAATAATAAAGTACTCTAATCTTCAACACAAAGAAAAATTAAATCGGTAATTCGTGATTTACACAGCCTTTTGGTTCTCCTTTTTTTTTTTTTTTTTTTTGAAAATAATATACAAAATATCATTCCATTTATATTGTCAAACATGCAAATTGGAATTGCAATGATTTATTTCTAATGTGAATATTTTATAATTATTATTTTAGTTATGTATTCTTTATAATAATCGTCTTTAAATATAAAACATTAAACAATTTTTCACTGTCACAGTATATTAGTGTTGTGATGTAAACTGAATTGCTTCTTTTTCCATATTAATTTTAATAACTTACTATTAATTAATTCATTTTTAAGAAGATTAGTTCATTTTAGCAGATTTAGTTCAGAAAAACGTATACTTGGACAACGTCCTAGGATAGGTTTAAAACACTAGTTATTAAAAAGGATGTGTACTGATCACAATAAAATCAATTTTTGATTTAAACATATTTATTTTATTAATGCCATAACAATATAAACACAAATTACAAAAATTAAGACACAATAAAAAATAAAATAAAGATTAATATTAACGACCATGGTATGTACGTACATACCTAGAGTTTTTTAACAAACATTTATAATTAAAGATACATCGAGCTGACATTCCACTGCGGAACAGTCACACGAGACTTGATACACGACAACAGAATAATAATAACATTTCTTGTTGATGTTATATCTTCATTACAGTTTCTGTATTATGAGGTTTATAATGAGAAGCGTAGAATCAAAACTCACATAATCAACAGTTTGTATTCATTAAGGTTTATAATATATGGCACGTGACTAGATCTACGAGGACTGACAATTAAGGCATGTGAGACGTGTCTGGCTTAAACTGTTTACAAATTGGAAGCTGGATGATCTATCAGGACAATGGTTCAACATACACAGCCATTGTTGAGAAGGAAATTTTCGCCAAAAGACCCCAAAGTGGTTAAATAAACTAAATCTAAATTCAACCTCTTTGTCAAAGTCAAGTAAGACGAGAATGATCATCATTGAAAGTTAGCGGAGCGGAAATGGAACCGATTACGACGCGTGCTCTGAACAGCCTCACGGATATTTAATTTAAATATACTTTCCTGCATTAGAAGAAATGTTGGAATAGGTGCTTTGCTTTAGACTTAAAAACATTATGATTGAGTTGTTCGATTCGGACTCTGAACTAATAAGCACGTTATCGTCACAAGAGCAAGGTAAACGCCGAAAATACTCACATGAATACTAGACAGTGGTCACAGGGCTATCATGGCCAGTATTTCGGTAAAACAAATTCAATGTTAAAATAATAATTTTCAAAACAAAATGGATGGTGTACCACAGTAAAACTAACCTACATCCCAAACAGACGTATTATTAAAATAATTAAAATACATAATTAACAGTTTCGGCGATATGACGCGATGCCACCTGGTGACAGATTATATTTGGGATCTTGCTAAATAAAGCGGTTTGTGCTTGGTGAAATAAAAGTTGGCTTAATTTCTAGCCGTCTGACGTCACGGCTCACTCGGCTGCTCCCGTTTAAGCGAGTCGTGTCGTTTTTATCACACCACCGTGCGATGATTCGTGGTGGTGGTGCTCACTTAAGTTTTTGGAGTAAATAATATTGGATAGTTGATAAGCAACGTTAAAAGAACTTGTACCTTATATTTTGTAAAGATTTACGATGATTATAATTGACTTAATTTTGAATATTGTGAGTTTTAATTTAAAGAGGTACTCAGATTTATTAATTTTATAGATTTTTTATCTTATCTTCTGTGTAAAAAACCACCATATCCGTAAGCTCCACCATAACCAAATCCAGAGCCTCCGAATCCATCGCCAATTCCATAATTGACGGGTTTGTAAACTGGTACAGGAATATTAACGGGAACTTTGTTGTAGACAGGAACCTGAATATGATTGTATACCGGTACGTCTACTTTATTGTAGACTGGAACATCAACTGGTTTGTAGATAGGAACGTTGACTTTGTAAGGCACGTGTACGGGAACCTTGTTGTAGACCGGAACCTGGACGTTCTTGAATATTGGAACATGGACTTCTTTGTAAATTGGGACGTGCTTTACGACGGGTACCTTTGAAATAAAGCAAACAGTTGTATTTTCATTTCATTGTACAAGCAATTCATTATTAGTTATTAATTTTAATTTGATTTATTTAACATCGACGTCTTATTTCACGTTAAATCAAAACAAAGCTTTAAACTTAATGATTATATCTGACCAACAAGTTAATGTTAATAATTTGATTTACATTTAGGCCACATAAAAATTTTAACTATAAAATCTGACTAATATAAGGCATCTTCCAGTATTATAATTTATAATTAAATTTACATACACATATAAAAATCATATGTCTCGGTCACGTGATCAGCTATCAAGGGCAGGCAGTATTAACACGTTGGTAGGGAATATATATTATTCAACATTTTTGAATAAATATTATTAGTTTTTGCATAATTAAGAATTACTAGTACGAGTATTAGGATAGGATATTATTTAACAAAAATGGTAAAAAAAATTGAGTGAATAATATTAGGTTTGGTGTAAACATCACACGTATACTTGAGTTATGTTCATTGGGAAGAAATTAAATTTTATTACTTCATTTTTGATATTCTGAAATTTAATTTGTTAAATAACCGTGACTTAGCACTGTACCTGCTTTGAGTATTATTGTTTATTTAATTTAAATTTCACTTTCTCTCCCACCGATATAAATGTGTATTGTATTATATTAAATATCGTCTGTCTCAAATTATAGATACTTTATCTTTAGGACTCTGTGCAATACAGGGTGTTTCATAAATAAGTTCAATTTGCATGGTTTATTTTTGCATGGTTTTGGGGGTATTGTAACAGTGGTTCAACATAAATGTACCTCCTGATTATTGATTCCTTTTTATTTACAACAAATTTTGGATGGTTACTCTTTAGGGCCTCACAAAAATAAATCTAGAAGACCTTTATGAGTGCAACTGAGGCATCCCTGACTTTTTTTCCATTTTTTCAGTACATTTTACAAAAAATCTGACACATGAAATGCATTAACAATACTCGTACAATATTTTAGAAAAACATGAAATGAATAATCGTCCAAATGATCAGGAATTTCAAACATTTACACTGGTCAAATTAATTAATATTGCAGAATGTTAACTCAAATGAATTAATATTGCAGAATGTTAACTCAAATGAATTAATATTGCAGAATGTTAACTCACCTCGTACTCTCTGTATATAGGTACGTGTATTCCACCATAGCTGTTGAAAGTGTGGATAGGGTTGTAGATGGATGCTCCAGAGTATTCATATGGATTATTCCAATATCTACGAAATACATACACGAAAATTTTAATTAAATTTAAAATATACGATTTTTTAATTTTATTAACTGTTAAATAATCGTTAGTAGTTTTCTGTTCAATACTGGATGAAAGCCTTCCCAAGTATCTCCCACTTTTTTCGGTATATTATTAATCGCTATCGGTTTTAGGTTGGCCTATCAACCTCTTGATTTTTCTCGGGAACCACTGGTTCATCCAACGAGCCGTCCTCCGAGCCATGTAGTCTGCCCATTGCCATATATTTAATATTATATATAATTATATATGGTATATTTAATAAAATAAAGGAAGAAATTTCCTCTTCAGACTGTGTTGTAAATTTGTCATATAAGCATATAATGCTGGGTTTTTATATAATATTTTGTTATATATTTTGATAAATGATATAATTTCAATATATTTACACCTGGTGAACTTTATAACAAACTCAATTAGTAAAATGCTTATAAATAAGGAGCTAAGCTATTTTTAAATGTCCATTTTCATTTTCATTCGATTTTTATTTTATTTTTTCACGTTATATGTAGGGGGTATGACACATGAATCTGAGACATACATATTTTATTTTTTTTAAAAAAACTTACCCGCTCGGTTTAGGTTTTGCGCTAGCGAGGCTCGCGAGAACCAACAGAATTACCTGGAATCATTAAATAAGGTCACTTAAATATTGATTGACGTAAATCGTAAACACAACCTTAAAAAATATTTTATTCTAGATTAGGCTACGAATACTTATCTTTCAATATTGTATGAAACCGGTTAAATTTTCTATGTAAATAAAATTATTACTGAATTAATTGTTTTTTTGCTTGATTATATTTTTTATATGTTAATTGAAATTACTTAAATATTTAGTTTACGAATTTTTGAATATTTGAATATGTTTGTTGACAACATTATATAATATCTAAATACCTAACAGAAACACAGAACAACAAAAGAAAAAATTCTCGAGAAATTGGAAGATCACGACTTATATTATATAATATATTATCTGGAACTCAAAATTATGTGGAAGTGTAATTAAATTAAATTCTAGTAGAAATTATTAATATATGTACCATATAGTATACACAGTACTACTACATAATTATATTACAATAAACAAATCAAGAAAAATAATGTTAACAAATACTGTATTTAATTTGTAAATATCTTACATCGCGTCATCCCTATTTTTATTATATAAATTTACCACACAAACGAAATTTCAAAATGACGAAGATAAATGTAATAAAATGTAATTCCTTCCTTCCCAATTAAATACAACGTAACACACACGGTATATGTCGCAAGTGTTGATGGCACCAGAAATATAGAGGACGTCCGCGGAAGACTTGGCACAACCAAGTAAACCAGATAATGGAGGATGGTTCTGTTAGAAGCCTCAACAATCGGCGAGCCTGCATGAGAAGATGTATGAATGTGGATGAGGCGAGAATTGTGTGTCAGGACAGAAGAGTGTGGCGCTCTATCCTCTCTGCCTACCCCCACGAGGAAATGGCGTGATGGTAAGTAAGTAAGTAAGCACACGCGGGTATAACATTTATAGGCAACCATTACTGTATTTTTTAATTCCTAAACCCGGTCAACAAATCAGGAGGTAATTTTCAAAAGCTGTCAACACCAAATTAGTTTTTTTTAACTGACAATTCTAGATCGTTGTCTTTCGAGGTAATTTTCAATTTTTTTAATAAAAAACCTTTTAAATACAGGACTAATTTTCAATGAAGGAAAAATGTACGCAGGATTATTTTGAAACGGCGCCAAATTCATTTCAACCAATCACTGGATTCACAAAATCATTAAAAATCCTGTTTTCTCATTTTGAAAAATACCTCCTGAAATGTTAAACTGAAAATGCGCCAGGATTTTTGGTCATTTTTCGAATATTGTTGTTTACGTTATTTAATACATCGGAATTCATTACTTTACGACACACAAAGTATATTAGAACTCTTGAAAATTCATAAGTAACTGGTTCTTGTCTATTTTATTAAATATTCGCATAAACTTGCATATAAACTATCTTTAATTATATTACTTGGAATGGTAATTATTGTGGATCTGAATATACACGCACCCGTTTGCTAATTAAGTAAGTTAAAAAATTACTTTCGGTTTTTGCCTTTGATAAAAAAGGTCGAAATATTGTTTTTTTTTAGTTATTATCAATGTGCGAGGTCATCAGCTTAATTTAAAATAAAATATTAAATAAAAACACGTTTTTTTTTTGGCTCTTTGCTAATCAAAACAAATTAAGAAAAGATACATAAAAAATTATAATCATCACCGGGACTCGGACCCGTAACTTTCTACTGCCAATTAAGCTATAATGGCCGTCGTCAAATTTTATCTATATATTTTTACGCATTTTTCCAATAAACTAAACTCCGTACCATACTATTTACGTAATTCATATCCACTGGACTTGTGTTCACTCTTGCATCAGCTTTATTAGACCTATCTCAAGATTTCACCAAAATTATGTAAAAAAAAAATTGTAACTAATTTTGAAAACGCAATTGTGGACCGAATTTGGACATTTTAACAAGTAGTGTTAATAACATTTTAAATATATATTTTATACTTAAATAATGTATATTTATTTTGTTGATTAATTCTGGGATTTTAACGGTATACAGTTTCGTAATACATTTCGTTTCGCACCACATGCGAGACTAATTATAAAAATCCACAAAGATATTTGAATATATTACATTGGTGGTTTGGTCCTATGGAACCGATGAATGAGGAGAGAATGGTAAGAAAGATATATCACGCAAGTATTTATGACACCAGAAATAGATGTCCGCGAAAGACTTGGCATAACCAGGTAAAGCAGAACCTTCTAACAGGAGGATAATCCTGTTAGAAGCCTCAATAATCGGCGAGCTTGTTTAAAAAAATGTACGAATTGTGTGTCGTTACAGAAGAATGTGGCGCTCTATTCTCTCTGCCTACCCCCGCGGAGAAACGGCGTTATGGTAAGATAGTAATTAATTTTATTATTTAAAAAAATTATAAATAGTGATGCGTTCACGGAATACATGTCACATCAATACGCTGAACCCCCCACCACTAGATCACTAGGCCAGCGTCTTAACCACTAGACCAACAAGTTACTCAATAAATTGACAAATACAAATTAGAATTGTGTTGTATTGTAATATCATCATTTATTCTTGATTTAATTTTGATGTCCCAAAAGTTTCGGGATTATGCGTGTTAATTGCGGAATTCATAAAAACTATTAAATTGGCCGGAATCCCGGTATTCGATTCCCTGATGATGAGTCGATGATAAAAGTAATTGATGCTGATGAATTTAGGCCGCCAGTAATTGCAATAAAAACACGCTGTTTTACAATAGAGAACACATTATTATTGTGAAGTTGCAGCTTTTCAGAACATAGTTCTGTGGTATTTTAATACAAATTAAAACTAATCAATTTATCAAAAAAATGTTTTGGTTGCCACCGGGATTTGAACCTGGACCTTTTCCCGTCCATGTTATCTGTATATATATATATATGATGAAAATTGGTAATACAAGATTGTTTACAACCCTTAAAGTATATTTAAAATTCAAAAATTTATAACAAATTAGCGATAAACCTTACGATTCACAAATTTAGATATATACATATTATTAATAATTTTACAGATTGTCTTTTTTTTCGAACGAAAAATCTATTTTATTCGACATATTTGAATACATCTGTAATTAATTGTGATCCTAGGCTGAAACGCCAACAAAAAAAAATAAGTAGCTACCAAACTCACCCCAACTTTGCAAAACATTTTGATAACAGCAAAACACCGATAACACTAAAGTCGACTGTGGTGCTTTGAGGAGGAGCCAAGTGTGTTTGATGATATCAGTCTATCGGTGAGTTTATATAAGAGAGCTGGAGCCGTGAATTCACCCACTTTCACAGTCCTAGCGAATATTATGACGTCATAATGAACTCTCCAATATTCGTCGGCCCTCAAAGTGACGAGATTCAAAATTGTGTATCAATATTTTTTGCATTTCTAAATTATATAATATTAACATTTACGCATTCCGTGTATTTAAATAACGTAATTAGCATATGATGTTCGTTAATTATAATTTTTTCTTGGACTGGCTTATTTGCTCGCTGGATGCTGGATGCTGTATTCGCATATCAATTAATTACTTGTTCAAAATCACGAATTCTGGGTCAATCATTAATATATCAAGTTGTAATCATTAAAGTATAATACATTTTTAAAATTTTTGTGGTTTACGATGTATTGAATTGCTAAATAGTTACTTTGGTTCCTAGTAATAATTAATAATATGAAGCTTTCTTCTTTCAATATACCCTTTAAAATCACCCCCATCCCTTTCGCGACTACGTCCTCTAATCAATACATTCTATATTTCATTATATTTTACATTCATTAGATAATGGAAACTTGCATCACAATGTATGTTATCAACTATTGATGTTATATAAAGTTACTATTAATTAATTCCGCTTATGAAACATAGTATTAAATGGTGGCCTCTCAAAATGTCAGTTAGATCGACTGAAATATATTATGAATGCGGCAGTTTACATATTATATGATATTTCAAAATGTTTGCCTATCACAATTTTATTAATGTTTCCTGACGCGCAAGGATACACATAATATGGCAGATATTTGAATAGAAGCCGACGAACACGCGGGTCAGTCACCGCTTCAGATGCAGGAAGAGTTGGCTATTGTACAATATGAAGACAAAGCAGGTGAGCTTTAGCTGTCGTATCCCTAAAAGTTCTAAACTAAAAAAATATAGCAATATTCAATGACCCCATACCCCGATATATTTTTCATTAAATATAATAAAACTAACTTCGTCTCTATGAGATATCTGATATTTATTTAAAAACTTATATTTTCCACAATGATTAAGAAAAGTTTTTGCGGAATTAGTGCAATATGTATTATGACAAATTTAATTATATTTGAATACTATGTGAATTTTTTTTTTAATTAATTGTAAATAATGCACACGTACTTATATATTTTTTTAAATTTCTCAAATAATTTTTTTTCAGTAAGGTCATCGAGACACAATTCACTGTTCTATTACAGGGATAATGTCAAAACACATGCGTTAGCTAACTCCGAGTCCCCAGATTGCATTATTTGTGGAATGAATATGCGGAGGTAGGGACATTTTTGCTGTAAATTTAACTCTTTATAGGTCTACATTATTACAATTTTTTGTGTCTCAACTCAATTTGATGGATAAATTGCTTTACTTGGGTATGTAAATATAAAACCGGAATTTTGTATAGAAAATACACGTTTATTGTATGAAAATGAAACAAAATATTCTATTCGAAGTATTGCCCATCGCTAGCTATATATTTTATCCATCTCTTTAATAATTTGTGGATGCCACGCCAAAAAAACTGTTGCTCTTTTGAGGCAAACCAATCATCGAGCCATTTTCGTAAGAAGTGAAGCGCTGCTCAGCAAGTGCGTATCGTATTGATACAAATAAGTAGTAATCGGACGTAGCAAAATCTGGTGAGTAAGCCGTATTTCCCAACGCGCTTCAATCGTTTCCTTGACTGGTTTTGCTGTGTGTGATGGCGCATTATCATGAAGCAAAATCTCTTGCTGTTGCCCTTTTTGATATTCTGGTTGTTTTTCACCCAAAGCTTGATTTAAATCGATCATTCGTTATCGATAGCGTTCAGTATTAACGGTTTCGCCAGGTTTTAGCAGCTTATAATAGATCACACCCTTCTGATCCCACTAAACACAGAGCATTGTCTTCCATCCATGGTGATTTTTTAAACCACTCAAAGCACTGTGATTTACCAAGAGCATACTCATCATAAGCTTCTACAAGCATTCAATGTGATTCTGTAGCAATTTTCTCCAAATAGTAACAGAAAATCAATGCTATCCGCAAATTGTAGTTTCCAGGCACAAAATTCGACATGTTCAACGCTATTAAAAACTATGTTGTTGTATAAAACTTGTATTGTTTTGAGTTGAAAATCATAGTCAGATGTCAAAACAAGAAAATGGCGCCAATGACGCGGTTTGACGGTAACTACATTGATAGCTAGGGTCATCTATGGGCGAATTCCGGTTTCATATTTACGTACCTGGTACTTCACATTTTATATATATTTGGGGGTTAAGACGGTGGTTAAATGAAAGATAAATGGTTTGGCGTGTGGCGGTTTATTGTGATAGAAGATAGAAACAATGGAGACAGATGGAATTGAAGAAGGAATGAAAATGTAGAAGGTGCGTGTGTATTACGAAATGAAATGATGTGAAGCGGGTTGGCGGTCTCGCTCAGCTCTCGCGAGCCGGTAAAACCGCCGTTGTTAAACGCTGAAACTGGAGATACTCTCTAGCGGTGAATTTCGAGCCAGGTGTGTAGCAGCAGCCGGCAGCGCTGTCGCTAGCGTCGATGCCGACTGAGATGGCGGTGGATTTGAATTCCGGTCGCTACATATATTTTGAATTTTTTTCTTTGTGTATTGCACTTCTGATAAAATTTTCTATTATTTTATAAATTATGTTAATGCCTCATTAGGGCGTGTATAATAAAAATAATAAATAAATTTTTAATAAACCAAATTCTCTTTGAGAATTGTTACGTTTGAATTGAGAACTGCAAGTGTCTCTTGAAAGTTGACAAGTTTTAAATAAATATTTCAACAAATTCATGATATTCATTACCCGGTTTATGCGGCCTGGGTAATAGTGAGTAAATGTGGTAGTTCGTTCTGTCATTATCGTATATCTTTTAAACTTTTTGAAACTGTAATATATCAGATTTGTATTTTTTTGGCCTAATCTAAGCGTTATTTAGTCATGTACGGTGTTAACTTTGGTTTACGAGCTTGTCCATGTGATTCTAGTTCAAACTGTTTTAGACACAACTACACTGTTTAGTACAAAATTTTAATGTCGTCTCCATTTATCTATTTAATGAACTTTTTTTTTCCATTTTAGAGATTTATTTCTCTAGGAGAATACATTCTTATTGTGAAGATATAATTATTTAGAACATAAAGTCTGTGATATTTTAAATATGAATTAAATATATTAATTAGAAAGATATATATATATATAAAATTAAGTTTATCGAAAAATATTGTTATTGCGCCACTGGGATTCGAACCGGGATCTCTTTCCAAACCGGGGAAGGTGCATTATCCAACTATGCTACAGCAAAGATATTTTTAGCAACAAATTTTCGAACCAATAAGTTACCTTTTTGATATTAATACATTTAATCATTCCATTATTTGAAAGAGCCATCTACCTTATTTTTACGGAATCTCAAATACTTTTGAGTAATCTGGTAGCAGATGCCAGAATTATCAATTCATTTTTATAAAATTTTGGACACATTAATACAACTTTATTACTAAGAGAACACATTCTTATTGTTATAGTTGGATTATGCACCTTCCCCGATTTGGAAAGAGATCCAGGTTCGAATTCCGGGGCGCAACAACAATATTTTTCAATAAAAATGATTTTATGTGTATATCTTTCTAATTAATATATTTAATTCATATTTACTTATATTTCTAATTTTTCAAGCTGTTCTAGGCATTCTAACATGTTTTCTACCATACATCTCTTTTTGAGCAGGTTCAAGAGGTTCAAAAAAACCAAATTTTTGCTTGACTTAAAAAAAAAATGCTTTTCAAAACGTTAAATTTTATATTATGAGTGATTTCGTGGTTTTGATAATCTATGAATTTTCCTGTTACTCTAATTAATAAAAAATGTTTGACTAAAATTAAAATCACTAATAATATCAAATTTTAGTCAAATATGTATCTCAAAGTATAAAAAACTTATTTTAAATTATTGAAATTTTCCTGTAAATTTATAAATACTCCTATAATGAAAAGAAAGCACTAAAATCTACTCTTAACGACTGTGTGACACTAAACATTCGTTAATTTCAAGTGTGATGTAGCTATAATTTTATCAGTGCGAAAATCGTTCACGAGTGTTGTCAGAATAATAAATGTGAAAAAAAAAATATCTTGAATAGTTTAAATAAAAATGGATTATTTCTCAGAGATATGTGTTTTCTTGCAGTGAGTTCAATAACACGGCAAGGAGCTGGTTTGCACATATTATATTCATTAACCACTGCAGCAACATTTTATTTTTGGCTGATGAAGAAGAAATATAAAAAATGTCAGTATTACAAAATAAAGCTTTGAAAAAATAGACATATTCGGATCAGTGCTATGCTGAAAGATCTTAATATGATGACCTTTAGGCAGAAAATATATTTCAAAGAGGAAAAGATAGACTGAGACTGCCATTCAGGAAGAAGGTTAAATGTCAGAAATCGATGATGAACAGTGCAATGAAGATCTTCAATGAAATGCCAGATGATGTAAAAAAGGAAGAGGAACTGTATATAGATTCAAAATAAAACTAAGCAAATATGTGCAAGATGAGTTTTAGCAAAATGAATATTTTGATCGTATTTATATTAAAGCATATAATGTATATATTTACATATGTATGTACTATATTAAGAAGAAAAAAAAATATCCCTTAAGAGGGGCAAATTTTTTTTTACAAAATTTGTATGCCTACCCTCTAAATATGTTACAAATATTGACACTCACTAGAAATGATATTTTATTACTTTTGGTTTACCTGTGCCAACAAGATGACCGTAAAGTAAATATACGAAGCTTAACCAAACTTAATATGAAATCATTCAATTAAAAAATATGTTATTATTATAATAATATTTATTAATTATCAAAGCATCTAAACTGACATCTAAACATATAAAAAGAATTGTGCTTTTTAGCATTTCTTTTTTGGAGTCAGGGATCCCATGTTCACACATAACGTAATATAAATTGCTTTTGTTCTTCATTCATAGTTCTTCATCCCATGAAAGTGAAAGAAAGAAAAACCCACTAGCTTAACAGTTATTTTAGTTGTGTTGAATTATTGTGCCACAACTGTGAGTCTTCCAGATTCCAGTTATTGATTGCATTTCATATAGCTTGGTACAGTGAGAGCGGACCCACCACATTCCCAAAAAAATAAGCTTAAAGCTTCTATTTCGGTCCTACTCTTACGCTGTCTGATTGTCATTTTTAATGCTACAAAGGCAGCTGTTTGATACCGCCCCGCACAAAGTAACAGGGCGATATCAAACAGCAATAAGTTGCTCCTTATTTTCAAATTAAGTTTTTCTTCTTTGCAATTTCTCACATTAAATGATGTCCCAGTGAACAGGGACAACTTCTAGTACATCATTCTAAAAATCATTTTTTATAGTTTCTGTATGTTTTTTACTTTTCTCTGTTCGGATTGTTTTAATAGAATATTTATTTAATATTATTGATAATAAAACACTTTGTTTATACCACTGTTTATTGATAATCAATATGTTTCAACACCAACGTTCCCTTTTTCAGGATACAATGAATACTATACTAAAATTTAAAATGCAAGCATAGACAAAAATTAAAACCATAAATGGCGGGTAACTAATTAAGAACTAATTTGAAAGGTGACTATTTGCAAAAAGTATTTGGTTATTTATAATGTTTAAATAACTAAATTATTGAAGAAGTATTTATTTTTAAGAACACATTGAAAATTTGTCTTTAATTTACTAATAGTCTAAATTGCTCTAGTGTGCTCTCGGGCAAAACAACAAAAACTCTTCTCTTTCATTTCATGTATCATCGAGTTGTTGAGGAAGTGAAAAGTAAGTACGACGCTAAAGAGGTTAATGCTGATGAGATATATTTAATTCGTCTTTTCTCTTCTTCTATTGAAAATATACTAGGCTCTTATATTTTAATTAATTGACCCACATAGGCATGTGAAATATCAAACAAATTATTTTTAAAATAATCTTCGCGTCGCTTATAAACATCTTGAGTTTTCTTCGTATTTGTTTTTTGCTAATCCCTCCAATTATGATACAAGTCCACGGGTTTTTTTACATAATCAGATAGATATTTGGTTCATAGTTGGTTCATGGTTCTTGTCATTTCCCGATATGACACTCACGAATTACAAGACTAGCGCTTTCACTGACTGATAATTTAACTTCGCGATATTTAAAAAAAAGCTGCAAGAATTTTCCGATTTTTCCTCCATTATTTGGTGGCTTACGTCTCTCAGAAATAATACACTCTTTATAGCACTGTATAATTCTACTAGCATATTAAATTAATAAAACAAATTCGTCTTACACATAATAAAATTAATAAAGTGACAACTTTCTCGTCGACTCGGGGCTACCTCAGTGTAACGTTTAATGACATGTTATGACGCAATACGGCACAGGTTAACGTACTTCAAACGTCAAAATTTATTAAACGAGTATTCTATGGTAAAAGAAACAAAATGAAAACATAGGTGCTTAAATTTTGAATATCGAAAAATTTGAGTATTATGTTCCAAGCCGATTTTGTTTAGCCGCCATTCTGGTTTGGTAAATATTTGTCAGTTCGTATTTAGTAATCATAGAGAATAATTGATTACAATTTATTATGGAGTATTTTACGTTTCAACAACGTATTAAAGTTAATAAAACATTTCAACTAAATAAAAATGGCAATGCTGTAACCATTAACGGTCAACACTATCGTCACATGTTGGAAAACTTCTTGGTGGCCGAATTGGTTCAATTGGACCTGAAAAATTTTTCTCGGCCACATAATATAAAAAGGTGGTGATATCGACTACCCTCCTCGATCACTTGATTTGACGGCTCTCGACTATTTTCTGCGGAGGTACTTGAAACAAAAGGTCTACGCCAATAAGCCAACAATATTCCAAATGAAATTGCTGAAATAATTTGACCGATGTCATATTCCATACATAATTATAATGAACCAAATTATCGATAAAAAAAATCATTTTATTTCATTTCCTAGTTATTCAAAAACAACATCGGCCTGAAACATTCACTCGGTACTATATATATTATAATAAGCAGACCATTCCTACTACTGATCTATCATTTGTAATAAGTAGAAGTTATCTTACTAATTCATAATTTATACTGAATTATTTGTGACTTTATTTTTAACCACTTTCAAGAGTAAATTTAATACACCAACCGGTTTTGGAGTGTCCAAATGTCCCTTCATCAGGATGTCAAATAAACTAACTAAAAGCAATTTACGTTTGAAATATTAACGTTTTTAAATAATTTTTAAATTTACTAATAAAAGTGGTTAAAAACAGAATAATAAATAATTCAATATTATAATGAATAATCATAATGTAAAGTTTGCGTTAAATATTAAAAAATAAACGTTTATAAAAATTTGGTTTAACATTTGAAAGGTTGTCACATTACGAATTACAGCGTGGCAAAATAACGTGACGTAAGTACTTAATCTATGAATTAATCACCATGGTTATGTATTTTTGCGCTCGGTGAAATCGCCAAGTTGTAGTCTCAATGTTGGCCGCGAGATTTGCGACAGTCGTGTCGCATCGAGGAACGCTCGCTAGAGTTTTTCTAGTATTTCTAATCCTAATTGTATCGTAAAATAATTATCTTGTTTCAGAAGTTTAGATTTTCCTTCTTCTTTTTACTTCTACTTTACTACCCCCATACTTATTACCTGGGAGGATGCTCCGAAGTGATGACGGAAGGGTCTAACCAGGAATTTTGTACTGGAATTCTTGGATTTCAAACTTAACTAATGGACTTTAAAGGCAGACGCTGGATGATCCGCCCTGCTGTCCAATGTCACGACGTATTTTTTATGTAATATTATTATTGTCGTCACCGTCATTTTTTTTAGCACCATATGGCAAGTCTGTTCTCACAGTTGGTGCAAATGTCTTCATCAGGAAGTTTTATGGTAGCTCTGTATTCAAAACTACTTTTTGTTTTAAATTAATTTAACGATGAATCATTCTCCATCACAGTTTTCTGTCATTTTTTTCTTGTAATAAATTGAACATATAATTTGCTACAACTCTTTTATTCTGAAATGTCACCTTGCATATTTTACTATATTTACAAATTTAGTATTTCTTTTGAGTAGAGATTTTTTTCCCAGGAGATGGTTAGGTGTACCTCAACATTATAGTAAGTAGGTTGCTTCTTTTTCACGTACTCACTCTCATGTTCACCACCGATTCTGGTCTGTGGAGGATAGTCCGCCTACCTATCCTGTACTCTCTCAATCAATCGATGTCCTCATATCTGAGCATCGTAGTCTATTAGTTTATATTTTACAGCGCAAACTCATTGTCTCCACTCGAGATCCTGATGAAACTAGTGAGGTTTAGGACCAGGACCATCCATTTTATTAGAGATCAGTTTCTCGTTCTTCAATCTTGTGAATTCCCAGTTATCAATAATTTCTCCACATTGTCATCGCAGAGGCCAGTAATATGCCTAAATAATGATTTTTTTTTGCATATTATTTTCCTTCAGAATGGAGTTCCTGAAGAATGGGGACACTCCTTCACTACTTGTCTGGGTCGAAAATTTCTTTTTTTTTGACATACTTTCAATGTATTATCTGTAATATCTGGAGAATATCTCGACAAATTTTCAAGTAGTTAGCGGAAGCTCGCGGCAGCTACATCCTCTCCCCGCTGGCCCTTTTACCTGATTACTTGACCCATTATATACTGTTAAGACACGGTTATACATTTACATTAGCAGAAAGTCTCCTGTATGAGCCAAGAATCGACGATTCTATGTGAATTGTAAACAAAAACATTTAGCGAGTGTTTCTCGAAAACGTATTTTTCAAAAAAGTCCGATGCGGTATACACGATATCTTAAAAATTATTTCACCGATCGGCTTCAAATTTTGGATTTGAGGTTTTCTGAATGATCGAAATAATTTTTTTTTTTGATGGAAACTTGTTTTTTTTTGTTATGGAAAAACGAAAATTTAGAAAATTAAAAAAGGGAATTTTTCTGTAAAACCACTGCCATTTTAATAAAATCAAACTTTTTAAAAATCCTTTGATCATTCAGCAGATGTGGACATCTAACAGAATCATTTTTTTCTTATATTTCAGATAAGGCGTTCTCAAGTTATCGTGTACACCACAAAAAAATGTTTCTGGAGTTCTTAGCTGTATGTCGCCCATTTTAAAATATATATAAAAATAATTTATATATTACGTTCAATACTGGCTTATAATATAAAATAATGCTTTGTTATAGATTAAAATATGCATTTAAGTTGTGAAAAAAAAAATCTCGCATTTTGCCTATGACAAGTAGACGTAACCCCTTAAAGGTGCATTTTTCAACTCCATAACTATTCTTAATTTGGCTTCTCACCAGACCATTGAGGAGACCGGGGAGTATATCTTCTCGTGCCATATCCGGTTATTAGACGTTGAATATAATGATCATGTTGACACTGTCCAAACCATTGCCGCAGATGCTTTAGCCACGAGCCACGCTGTCCAGCAATCCTTATCTGGATGTCTCATAGAACAACAAAAAATCATTTTTTATATCAAAATTATGTCAATTATTCTCTCTTTAATAGTACCCATGGATGAGATTTATTTAGAAAGTGGACAGAGGTCAGTACATAATTCAGCTCGAAGCATTTTATGTATCATCATCGCATCAAATTAAAATTATGCATCCAGTACACCCAATACATCTTTTACCGACTCTCTGGGATCAATGTTTCATTGGGTGATCACCGATGATTAAATCGTGTCAAATTTTCTACTATTTTAGGAGATAACAATAAAACAAAAACATATTTTTATATACAGTGAGAACTGTCACCTTGTAAGTATTTATGTGTATGTGTCATGATAGTGAGCAGATGAGTGATGGGGGTAACGGCTCTCTTCCATCACAGATCCTTCTGAGTTGCTAGTTTATCACTGAAGTATGTAATTAATAATTAGTGTAAATATGTTGTAAAAAAATAGAATATTGTTACTGAACATACTGAGTTTCACTACAAAGAATCGGGACTAAGAAATTAGTCCTTAATCCTTAATATATGGTAAACATCCCAAGGTTATCACATTGGCGCAGCCGATTACCACATTGGCGCAGCCAAAGTTACCATAAATATTAATAAAATATATGAATTATATTAAATAACGTCTCCGAAATCAGGATCAGGTTACTTCATTACTATATATAATAGTTTGTATAAAAAAATTACATTACGGACAACTCTGATGACATTGAAAAATTACTATCTCAGTTAGATATAATATCAGATAATGACTTGTTGTTTCGAGAGCACAATTACTGCGAAAGCACAATACTGCAATTTTAGCACAATTACTACGAGAGCACAATACTGCAATTTTCGGATATTTTAATTTATAAAATGGTTATTCTTTAGTTCTTACGGATATATATTTTACCGATTTCTAGAATAACCTCTGCTGTCTGAAGGAGGAAAGAAGAAGATTTACGAATATTCAGGATGGACCAGAATAAACCCGGATACCCACGGATGTTTGTAAAAAATAATAGTGTGTTGGGATTTTTATTTAGGTGGGATTTTCCAAGAATTATGTATCGTTATATTCCTATATAACATAATATATACGCAAAGCTGATTTCAAAATTGCTCCTTGAATACGTCTGAACTTGTTTATAAAATCGGAGAGCATTTAGGTAAAAAAAGTTGTCGTAAAATTTTATGTGTAAGGTTAAAAAAATGAATGTCAATGAGATCATCGAAGTTTCATTAAACCGAACAATAAATAATAGGATGGGTGTCTTACTGCTAAACTTAGAAACATTTTTATACGCTCTCACTTTTACCTTGAACCTTATCAAGATTGCAAAAAAGTCGAAATGGAAATAGGCGGGTCGTGTGGCCACCATTCCAGAATGATCCGATTAACGCTGATAATAATTTATATAATTAATTTAAAAACGAAAACAACTTGTTTAATACACATTTTTTTCACGGAACCAATAAAACAAAAATTATACTGAAAAATGAAGGAATAAGAAATAAAAGTAACGTTGCATTGAAAAAAATATTCATAGAACCAAAAAAGTTTACAGAATGTCACAAAACATTATGATTTATTAATTTTAAGACAAAATCACCACTGATATGATCGATTTCATGATTTTTGTACAATATTAAACCTTACCCTTTATAAATTTGAAATAATAATTAAAAATTTGATAGTAACTGTAAATAATGTATTTAATACTCGTATAATAATTATATGTCTGAATACTAAAAATACTATATTATATTTATTTTTCAGTATATTTAAATACAAGCAGACAGCAGGATGGGGGGGACGAAGGGGGCATCGATCTCGGGCTATCTTATTAAAATGACGTACACACGTACCTTTAGCGATTCTCTGATCATCTGATCAAAGTCTTATTGAGAGTCACGATGGATATGAGCCGTGAAGATGAGGAAGATATTGGTATTAGAAACATACAAACGAACGATCTTATTCACTTGTAATTATGTATTATAAATAATCAAATATTTTTATTGCATAATTAATTGTTGTTTAAATTATACGTTCTGTGCATAATATTTGTTGAAACGGATATAATTTCTCCCTCTGAATAATATTTCCAATTAAAACCAATTATAAATACATTGTACTAGTCGTAATATATAAAATAAATTAGCATTGAAAATATCAATAAAAATAATTTTTCTGAAGGTCGTTTGTATGATATTTAAACATAAAATTCACAAAATGACACCACACAAGAAACACACACCTCTGTAGGTTGATACACCTCTACTGACAATACCAAGATCCACCAGAATTGTTCACTGTGAGCGGTGGAGCACTATCCAGTGCTGGAAGACTACAACAATCTATCGTATATATATAATATCTTATATTTAGCAGATACAGCGAAATCTTTACATTCGTTATTAATCCGTTCCAGAAGGCCTGATAAATATGGAACCTGACGAATATAGATACTGTTTTTTCCATGAGAAATAACTGAAATTTAATTAATCAGTTCTCAGCCTCCAAAAATAGTACATAAGTGAAAAACATTTTTGTTAAAACTTTACTGTTATTGTACATGGTGGTAGAAGCAAAAGAAAGTGGAATCAAGTTATTAATATTTAGGAGAGTCATTATCAATTAAAATACCAGGTAACTCTAATTCTAGTGACGGTTTTCATTTTAACGATTTAATAAAGAACTTGTTTTTATTACCTGTTTTTTAAAACGTCATTATGATTTGATGCAATTATGTTTTTGGTCGACTATGACTAAACATTTAGGTGCCACTTTTCGATCATATTTTACGTTTTGACCCAGTTAGATAGCATTTTATTAATATCAGTAGTAGATATGGAGACTATAGACTAGACCTTTCTTCACCGGATCAAATTTCTTTCATGGTTTCAGGTTATTGTTCTTTATGAAGTCTCAACAGTTCACCTGTGGCAAATTCCCCCCTCCATGCTCATCTACCAATTCCTGTACACCTTTACTATCAAAATAGTGGTGAAAGAGAGGAATATAGAAAATATTAATGAATATTCAAACGAATTACAGACATCTCATAGAGATGAAACTATTTATATTATAAATGGGAAAATATGGAAGCTATATTCTTTATCTGTATATATGGCATATAATTAACACACTAAAAAGTTAATTTACAATTTTATATGTTTCTTATTTAGACCAGTATATTACGTTAACAATATTTTAATATGTCCAAGAACACACAATTACTAGATTTTTATCTCCAAAGGCATTGTTATTAAACTAATTATAAATGTATCATAGAGGCGAAGCTATTTACATTATATTATACGGAAAAATATGTAAGTATGGATATTACAGGGCTTTACACACTTTACACCATGTAACGTTCATCATTCTATTGTTTGTTACGCATGTGAATATAGTACACTTGTTTTTTATTCTACTCGTTTAATTTTAGAGTTCTACAAATTTACCTCGGTTCAGTAAATACATTTGTTTGTTATCAAAATGTGACGAATATCGAATCACACGAATATAGGAGCTGACGAATACAGAGGTTTCACTGTTATCATCTACTTCCGACCACAATTTAACTCTGTACTCTGATCAATGGCCCATATCCGCGATGATCTCTCAATGAGACCCTAATCTCCGCAAGTCGTTATAGTTACTTATATACGGCGCAAAACATATGGGTTATGCGGTTTAGGATAACACATGCAGTGCATACGTACTTTTACAAAAGATCAAAGATTCATTGAAAGATCGTCGTGAAAAGGGCGTCAATGGTTAATTAGAAAATAAATTATTCAAAAGTGACGGATTTGAAATTAAAATTCCGACTACAATCAATGCTTATATATGCACCTGAAATATGGACACTGGATGTTTTTAAATGTAATAATGTCACGTGTCATAATATACTCAAACGAACACGATACCATGTGGATGATTTTTGGTGCATTTAATACTCTCACATTAATCACATAACATCAATCTTTAAATCATTTGAATCAACGTACAAATATCGGCGGAATTTATATGAAAAATTGATGCAAATCAACATGAACACGAACATCATACAAGAGAAAAAAATAGACTGAGATTGCCATTCAGGAAGAAAGTTAAATCTCAGAAATCGATGATGTATAGTGCGATGAAGATTTTTAATGAAATGCCAGAAGACATAAGAAAAGAGGAGAAGCTGCATGGATTCAATGTGAAACTAAACAAATATGTGAAAGATAAGTTCTAGTAAAAGAAACGATTTTGATTTTGTTTATATTAGAGCATATATAAATACTTTTATATGCACTATATTAATTATAAATAATGATAATACATCGACACCCGTTCACTCACACATATACGATTATAATAATTGCATAACCAACATTCTTCTCCGTATTGCAGATTGCCATATTTCCTCAAAATAGCATAAATAAAACTGACAAGTTCTCACTACATCGTTGCGATGTTCTCTTATTGCCTCAGTGACCGTGTCCTCTATATCATAGGTCTTCGCAGATTGTCCTCTAAGGCAGATAAATAAATAAAATACTGATTTTTGCTAAATTATTCGTTCCCAGCAGTAATTAAAGTGTGTGGACAAATTTTGTAATTGTATATTTTTTGAAATATAGCTTTTTATTTTGTGATACACTCGTAAAGTGACACAGCTTATTCATAACTATGATAAAAAAAGTTAATTTTTTTATTTTATTTATTTGACATTTTTTAATTTTTTTTATAACATGAATTAAGTATTTTACATTATTAAAATTACATGTTTTTTTTCGCTTACATCTCCAAAAAAAAGCTCTTGTGCTTAGAGAGAGAGTTACACTATATATATTTATATAGAAGGAGTTACACTATATATATGTATATTTATAATTTTATATAGAGGGTTATAATATTTGTATTCTATAATAATTTATTGTCTATTTGTGTGCTTCTGAAGTGTTCTATAATATTATTTATTTTATAATTATGTACTTCTGAAGTATTCATTTTATTTCTTTCTAAATTCTTTTATATCTTTTATTTCTGCGGGGAGGCTATTTAAAGAATATAAAATTTTGCTGATAGTGTTTGGTGTTACATTTAGGAATTTTAATGTTATTTTTAAAGCTTAATGGTGTGCTTGTTTCAAATCTTACAGTGTTATTTTATTTAATTAATTGATTAATTGAGATTTTTTGTAAATGTTTTTTTATTTTGGAAACTGTGAATTTTGCTGCAAGTGTTTAAAAAGTTGATCTTTTTTTAATATTACTTTGATGATTGTTCTCTGTATTATTTTTACCGAGTTCATTATGTTAATGTATGCTCCTCCCCACCCAATTATTCCATACTGGAGTAGTAAGTGAAAAATAGCAAAATATACCTTTTTGAAATTATTTGTCCTTAAAATGTTTCTTAAAATATTTAAGTAAATTTTAAATGGGTCTTTTATGTGTGAAATTATGTGAATGTGAATTTACCCTTGCGAGTAAATAATTAAGAAAGCACTACTCCCGAATACTGCAGCTGACAGAATTTTCTAGGCCGACCCTGGATTTTTGGTTCATTCCTATTTGTGCATTAAAATGATAAAATTGTGATGCAGAAGTACAGGATGTCCCAATAAAATGTATACACATGAGACAGAAATATTGAAATCGAGGGTCCATTGCATTTGAAAGTAAGCATATTGGAAAAGTTTCAAGTGTTAATGAGGAGTTTTATTTCGACCACCATTGTGATATGAGGACCTATTTTGATGAATATCTGCCCATCAGATAAATTGGTCGAAGGGATATAATTTAATATTCCATACATTTTTCGAACCTCGCGCTATGTCACTTTTTTAAAAGGACATGTAAAAAATAAGGTTGATGGTGCAGAACTGGTATAAATTAAACAATTAAAGGTAACTGTGTCATGCACCCAAATACAAAATATGTTCCATTTGGGTAATCAAAAATGCCTAGTTCAGAATTTATAGGGATTGTTAAATATGACTGACTTTGATTTATCAGACGGTTTTATGGATGTTAGACCAAATCCCCTAATATCTTCTAGTCTTACGGGTGTTAGTGCATATCGCAGTGTATATGGTGTGCGTGTGTAAGTATTTATGTTTTATCTAGAGCAAGGTATAGAAATGAAAGACCATCTACAAAGGTTGGCATTTATTGATGGATGAATTATGCAGAGGCGATGTACTGGTGAATGCTGGAGTATCTCGCTTGACATGCCGATGAAAGAACGGCCTGTGGAGAAGTAGTCGCTAGATTCTAGAGCAGTGTCCGTCACGATGTATGGCGTCTGCTGATTAGTTGGTTGGATTGCGGCCCGATATGGTTGTTAAGTGAGTCCCTACACGACCATGTCTATGGTGCGCGTGCAGAGTCACCACATCTCCTTTGATTTGAAATAAAAAAAACATTAATTTTGCTTAATAAATATTGAATTTATAACCCTTCAAAGTGTATACACATTTTTTAGGATATACTTTACTTGTCATTATGCATATTTTCTTTCTTCTTGTTGTTTCAATTGTTTGCGTCCATTGCTGAACATAGGCCTCCTTCGTTGCTCTATAATACTGGAATATCAGAAAATATATATGAAATAGATATTGAATAATATTAATAAAAGATCACACGCGGTGGTTTGAGGAGAGAATGATAAGAAGGATATATCATAAATATGAATTAAATATATTAATTAGAAAGATATACATATAAAATTAATTTTATCGAAAAATATTGTTGTTGCACCACCGGAATTCGAACCTGGATCTCTTTCTTAACCGGTGATGGTGCATTATCCAAATACGCTATTATTTTAGGTAGATGGCTCTTTCAAATAATGGAACGATTAAATGTATTAATATCAAAAAGGTAACATATAGGTTCGAAAATTTGTCACTAAATGCATAGTTGGATAATGCACCTTCCCGGTTAGAAAAGAGATCCAGGTTCGAATCCCGGTGGCGCAACAACAATATTTTTCGATACAATTGATTTTATATGTATAATTAATATATTTAATTCATATTTAAAATATAACAGACCGTCTGTTCTGAATAATTACAACTTCACAATAAGAATGCGTTCTCCTAATAATAAAGATATATCACGCAAGTGTTGATGGCATCAGAAATAGAGACGTCTGCGGAAGACTCAATAATCGACGACCTTGTATGAGAAGATGTATGCATGTGAATGAGGCGAGAATTATATGTCAGGAAGAAGTGTGTGGCGCCCTATCATCTCAGTAAGTTAGTTAGATATTTATATTGAGGCAGTGATTTAACATAACTTTCGTTTAATGTTAAATTGTGTAGACACTTAATGTAAATTATTTGAATGATTGGTAAAAACAAATTTTAAATGGTCTCCTTATGCAAAACACAAAAAATTCAAATTGACCATGTGATGTTTGCTACGCGACATCTACATTCGTCACAAACCACAAATAGTTTAATTACTGAATACATTAGTTCGAAGAAAACGTTTTTATTTTATTTTAACTTCTAAAACTACTTTTTTTGACATAGCATATTTTTAATGCTAAATCCAAGGAAAACTTCAAACCAATTAAAAATTTGTATTTATGCAAAATCGAGAAAACAATTTTGTTTACCAAATACTGAGCATATATTAAAAGATTCGTGTTTAAGGTGTATTATTTTAGATTCGATAATACCTAAATTAAAACTAACGTTAGATGTACTACAATACTTATTTTACACTTTTTGCTTGAATGTTGATCTCTTTTAACGACCTCTTCTTCTCAAGTACAGGCCGATGTTGTTTTTCTCTCAAAATTTCAAGTGTAGCTCGGATTGTGTGTGAGGTGGTACCGTCCTGTTGCAATCGCATGTGTTGCAGGCCCAATCGACCCAAGTTTTCCAATATGTCACGATGGTGATCACCATTAATGATTACAGTATTGACAAACCAGAAGATGGCAAAGACTATAGAATAACTACAGTTACAATAATAGCCGTGACTGAAATGCAGTATTTATATTTTGTTTATACTTGTATATATTATTATTATTAGTAAATACTATTTATTATTTTGTAACTTAAATGTATTTCAATATGTACTATCTTTATGGCGAACCGGGTATTCATAAAAAAAAATCCGATCATGATGATATAAACGCATTGTTATTATTATTATTACCCCTTGCATCCTGAAAGAAACTCTGCAGTAAACCATACAGTAACTCTGCGTGGGTGTAAAGGTCGTTGGTGTATCAATTGAGGATTTTTGGTGCCCCAATAATGGCTGCTTTGTCTGTTAACAAAACCCGCCAAGTTGAAATGAGCTATGATGATTTTTTTAAATGATAATTTAAAATATTTTAATGACTTCAACACGTTGTTGAGGCGTTAGATGCTCCATAATTAATTGTAATCAACTTCTTTCTGCGACTACCAAACTGAGAAATGTCTTCCAAACTAAAATGGCGGTCAAACAAAATCGACCTGGAACATAATATTTACCCTGTCGTCATGACTGAATATCGTAGTTCTCCGATCTGCTTTCGTTCTTGCTTCTTCGTTCTACTTCAATTCCTCGCTACCCTGGGCCTTGTTTATTGCGGTGTATATTGAGGTTCTGGTCATTTTTCGGACTTGGTATATCCACTTCATTGATATTGATTGTCCTCTAAATTCCCTAAAATCCCTGAAAATTCCCAGTAATCATTGATTTCTCAATGCTGTTTTACTTCTTCGTCAATTGTAGATATGCAAGAATTGTTTTCCTATATGTTGTAGAATTTTTTTCAGTGTGGATTTCCTGAAGAATGGATACATTTATCTGATTCATAATTCAATGTATGTAAACACGTGTTTCATTCAATCCTTTTCAGTACGGGGCTTCCAGTCAAGAACTTTTTTACTTCAGCTGAATCATTCCTGCAATTTAGTTGAACATGTGTGGAAGTCTATTACCTCCACAGTCATCATTATCACCGACGATCCCTGAACGCACCTCACATTTACTGGTGCGTAAAACGCTCGGTACCGACATTGAGTGCCAACAACATACGTTCGCAACCATCTGGAATACCAACTCTTCTCGCTGCCGTCTTCCAGATACTATCTTCAAGAAACGCTCCACCGCGTAGTCATTTATTTGTATGGATATTGTATACTTCTATCTGTAGCTGTGCTCAACAATAAACTTGTGTCAACCGTAAGTAGTTTATCTTCTCCAACCTGTTCTGGCCAAATGCAATTACACACACACACTCCGCGATCATAATCAAACGGACATGTGATTGAATGGATATAGTAATTAAGTCACTCAGCACTCTCATACCGCAATATATCCTCCTGATTCATCTTTCAAACCTACATACATATATCAGTCTACGTTAACCAACATACCTACTCCAGAGTGCGATATAAATATCAGTACTATTTTTTCCCCATACGTGTAATGCCATTTAACTTTCATCATGCTACCCGAAGAAACGGATGTAGTCTTGAAGAGATAGTGGTCATTGAGAGTGTATAAGGATAACGAGCAAGAGGACCGTCTCCATTGAGGTGACCGAATAAAAGAGATAAGCGCAACACTCAACACAGCTTAAGACCGAGAACAATGCAAAAATTTATAAATTTTATTATTTATTTTTAACTGTTAACTATCTAATTTAGTTTAAAAATAAAACCAACACGATTACATTATTAATTGCGATGGTTATATTTTTTTCGTTCCTGACTAGAAATTATTGTATTGAATACAATAAATTAAAAATATTATTATTTTTCTACAATGTCACCTTTGATTAGCACACTTGAAGAATGCGGATATTTTGAAATAGAGTGGTCTATTTGGCAAAGATTACGACTAGCAAAAAATGGATATCAAAGATGATTCAATTTAAATATTTTAAAATTTTTACGTCTACTGAAATAGTTGGCAGATCTAATCGAAAAGACCCCACCTAAAAGCAAGAAAAATTTAACTGCGAAGAATTCAATATGCAATTATTTAAAATGTATAATACAGATAAATATTAGATGGTAAATTTAGTAGAATCTACATCTTTCTAGGCTCGTGTTTGCTTTTTTTATTGGTAACTATTAACATTCCAATATAAAGTAAAACAGTATAGTGTAATTAAAGTTGATAGTTTGTTTAAACAATATTTTCGATGTGTTTTACAGTATAACGTAAGTACGGTTTAGTAAAGGTGATTGATATTGTCGTGAGTCTATTTTAATATCTGAGTACCTACCGCCATAAATAATTAAACGGCGCGCGAACATCTAGTCCCTCTTCTTCTTCTTTTAAACAGGCAATCCGCCCTTCAAGAGTGATTTGTGTCATTAATCAAGTTAAAACATTATTTCATAGAAAGCAGTACAACAATATTATCGAATAGAGAATAACACATTACAAGTTAATACCATTGTCGTTCGAGAAATTTGCTATTATAAAGATTAAATGTGGCCAGTTAAGGGAAAGAAGATGACACAAGTTAACCGGGAGTTGAAAATTACCATTGACAAGATCACTGTAAAAAAAACTTGCGATCCGCAATGTACAGGGAAAAAAGACACGGTCGAGGGTTTCCTCCTCGGCACCACACTCACACATTGGGGAATCTATCATGTTCAATCTGAAATCTAGTCCCTCGTTCCATTGCAAATCTTAGAATATCCACTTCCGCCGGGAATGAAGCATTCCCGGCGGAAGTGAATATTTCTAACGGCCATTCTTCCCAGCGCGCTCAGAGTACTAACATCGTCGGACGTAAATTTGAGATTTATTTTTATAACTAAGCTCGATTTCTTAAAGAGCTGTAGTTCGAAACCTATCCATCTCAATCCACCATTTAATTACCGATGCATTATGTAAAATACTAGTATCAAGTCAAGTCGCGAGTGATTTAGTAGAACAATTCCGGTTTTCTTTCTTTGAAAAGTGTACCACGTGGTCACGCAAGATTCGTCTGTGCTAAGATAAATACCGGTCTATTATCTAATTCATATCTATCACTCATTTCTAAATATCCGACTGATTCGCAAATCTCCGTGCAATTGCATTATCCCCCGCGTGCCACCATATTGCATCGCAGTTTCATCTTCCATTAGAATCCTTCTCAAGGAAACCTTGCTAGCCGTTTCTGCTGCTGTCCGTGACCTGCCTGATCATTCCCGTATTCCTGGTTGATATCGTATCACCTGGACACCATCTACTATCTCGCGTATCCTGTCTCCATCCACCATCAGGTTTAATATGTGAAAACGTGAATATTGAACAACTATTTTCCGTAAATTCAGTAAGTGATCTGGCCCACGTGGCGACTAAACAAGAGCAGCCCTTATCGGCTCAAATCCCTATGAATACGTATGCTATTTAAATAGAAAAGGTTAACGCAAGCCGCCACCTGCAAGGCGCATATCTGCTCGAATTATATTAACTGTAATTTTGATTATTAATACTCATTCCCATCATTTCATATTTCTAAATTTATGTCCGATGTTTGTACTGTCTTGTCCTGAATTAAATGCTGTATAAACCAACCTCTCTTTCATTGAATCACCCTTAGTTGTATTGACATTTATACACAGACCCACACGAGTAAGGATATCTCACATCTTCTCTGAGCTAGAACTAAAGAGATATTTTTACCACATAACCTCAAATCAGATCAAAGGTAACCCCAGAAACCACACCTCTTACAATATCCTTTCATCATCTCTGTACGCTCAAATTATTAGAGGAATTATATCATCAACCTATTTCTCCTCACTGCTGGTATAGGCGAGCTTGGAAACGAAGGGTTGTTCAAGGCCTCCACTACTGAACCATATTTCTCCCACGTTCATCATCTCTTCGATATACCTCTAGTTGACTGCCACCTTCCTTAATGAGATCCTTAGAATATTAGGGGTAGAACGGTGTGTTCATCTTAACACCAGCAGCATCAGCCTACAGAGCATGAGAAAATGGGTTTTCAACACAGGATTGCTTACTTACCACAAATTTAGCAAAGTTCTACTTGTAATCAATATTAAGTGTTTTATCAATGTAAAATATAGTAAAAATTTATTCTATAGCCTTGAAGGAGGTTTTAGTTTGACAAAATTTTATATTAAAATATAAAGCAAATGTAAATTTAGTGTTGAATAAATATATCAATTATGAAAAATGAACCCAATAATATTTTAAACATTTATTTCAGAAGGTGATACAACATTCAAATTAGTACACATGGAAAAAATCCTTAACAACAATGCTTAACAATTAATTAACACTACCATATGTGGTAGTGTTAATTAATTTATTATTGTTAAATATAATTAAATAAATAGTTTAATCATATATCGATGTAATTCAAAAGGATTAATTAAGTTTTCAATTACTCCATAAATAATAAATTACGTTTTATTTGTTTAAGTTAATGGCGAACGTAGTGCCTAATCGTAATTCATAGTTTTTTTAAATAGAAAGTTAGTGCAAAGTTAAGTACATATAGGAAACCAAATATAAAAGATAAGAATCAAATTTTAGTTGACAAAAATAGTAAATTAAATTAGGGTTTCTGGCAAAGGGTCGTAACGACAATATTTTGAGAAAGATTTAAATTACTTGGTTATTCTAGGGGTTACGATACTCGGTGATTAAGAATCAACTTCACAAATAACGTATCACAAAGACATCAGAAGATATTCCTTTATAAAATTCAATTGTTTCAAATTTTCCAGACATTGTTATGTACAAGTTAAAAAAAAAAAATTAACACAAATAGATTTTTTACATTTCTCAACAAAAACTTGATGTCATTATAAAATATTAATGAAATCACCTAATACATACTTTAGTATAAACGGTATTTAACGGTTATTGCCTAACATGCCCGCATTAAATATAAACTTGCGATGGCGCTGCAGACGACCTCAATCCTCTTCTCTCGCACCAAGGGAGGTAGCCGAAGGCTGTAGATTTTTTATGGTTTCGAATTCAGATGGTATAAAAAATATAGGATGATAAATCAAAGAGACAGATAGGTTTGAAGTATTCTAGGTGCGGTGTTGTAAAATAATGAAAATAATAAGCTGGAGCAAGAGAATTACAAGTGAGGATGAAGTCTATACTAAAGGAGACAGGTTCATCCGTTGTCTGTCATACAAATATAAAATTATTTTTTATTTTATTTTTATCTAAAACAAAAATACCCATCATTGAAACACTATGCAAAAGGAAAAATTAATATAAAGAAATTACATTATGTTCATGTGATCATTTTCGTGAATCTTTGCTCAGTTTCCTTTCTTCCAACACCCAATAACCAGCTCCTGAGATGGTGTTTGAGATTGTCTATCGAAAATTGCTCGGCAAAATGTTATAGGCTTTGAGGGCCAGAAACACATGGAAGGATTGACCAAAGCTTGTTTTCATTTTAGACTTCACGGTGATCCTATTATTTTTTGCTCTCGAAACATAACTATGAGATGGATATTGATGAAGCTCTTTGTTGGAATGAAAATAAAATATCAGCTTTTTTACATAGAGTTACATACTTTAAAAACTTGCTTGGTTGCGTAATCTGTAGCCTTTTTTAGAATTATTTTTATTATCTTTTGGGTTGTAATTATAGGTTTAGAAGTTAATACGGATTTTTGTTTCCGAAAATTTCCAGTACTGGGCAGTTGTTTTGCTTGTATGTAGAACACGCCCTTGCTAAACACCATTGAAAATCGGTAGAATAGGCCACAATCTTCAACCAGATCATGCAATCTAGAGACCAGTGTCATGCTTCTATAGATCCGAGTTGTGTATTTAGCGACCCCGCCAATGCGTCTAGAGTGTAATATTCTCATGGCGGTCGATATTTTGTCATTATTTTGCAACTCATAAAATATACTTCGAAGAGAGAATTTTATTTGCGTCATTAATTCACTATGGACATCGCGATATTGTGATATTGCCTATTTTTGTGTAGCTAGTATATTTAAATATTCATACGCCATCACTAAACTAATATTAATATAAGTTATTTTATGAATAACTTTATGAAAATTGCCTGATATCTGAAAGTCGTATTTTTGATAGAAGTTTCGTCCCATCATTAACTTGAATCAATTAAATATTGAAGACTGCTTATGAAGATGTGTAAATTTTCGATTTCATCAAGGTAAAAACACTTATCTTTAAAGTTGATTAGTTATTTAAATTTTTAAACGCGATTATCTATTCCAAGATTTATTGATTTTTATGTATGTTTATTTATATTATATAAAATAAATCAATCGTCAATAATGGCGTAACAAAGTTTTAACGCAAAAAAAATATTTTAAAATTAGGAAGTGAAGTGAAATTTTGTCGCAGTGGCGTGGTTATGAGTTGCAAAATAATGAAATACAAATGTGATTAGATATCAAGCACTATCACATCGCATTATTTGAATAAAATTACAATCACAACCAGAAACACTAGACAGTTTCTATGGCGATTTAGAAAATACCCTCAGGCAGATACCATATTGAGAATTGCTTCTGGTAATGGGAAACTGGATCTCTAAAGTCGGGAGATATATTCGAAGATGTCATTTACGAAATGTCGGTAAATATGGAATGGTCACTCGAAATGATGGAGGTGCACGATTATTCCAATTCTGCCTAGAAGACTAAATTAAAATTAACACAAATTTAAGAATATTATACACAAGCACATCTCCTGAAAACCGTCATCGTAATAAAATAGACCAAACCACTCTTTCGATAGTTATTCACTAAAACTTCTCCACTCGGTACCTTATAAAGGATTAATAATTAACAATTTAAATTGGGAGAAAATACTAATAAACAACGTGACATTCCCTAACACTTCATCTTTACAGCCCATATTTCCGTTAACAAACCGAAACCTCCCCCTTCTTCTCAAGCCTCACTTTATTACCGAATAGACGACAATACTGTATTTAGATTAGTTATCACCTGATGATGTGAGGGACTACACCTCTCGAAACTACAGTAGTGATAATAACTCAACGTGTGTGTAGTACAAAGTTTAGTTATGAATATTAAAAAAAAGACTTATGGTGGTCTATCGCCTCACTGTCATCATCACCGTCGACAACAGAATGCACCTTGCTTATACTGAAACGTAAAATAGAGCTCCTAACAGCCATAATACGAATACGCAACCGTTTAGAAGACCGACTTTCGGGCCTCACTTTTCTCGCCGCTGCTTTTCAGAATCTTCTAGAACCGCCTCAGTAACTCTTCGCGTGTTAACATTTCATTGTTCAGCTTAATCACTTATTAAAATTGGTTAACTGTGCTTAACAATAAATCAAGTGATAAACGTACGTAGCTTTTCGTTTCTTAACCTGCTTTGGCTGCATATACTAATACAAACGAATGAACTATCTATTCACTCCCCCCGGATTAAAAATATCCCTCAGTCCTTCATTATTTATTTCCCATAGACTTTATTATGATAAAACGGCGATGAGGAACATCAGTGGTGACTGCAGAACTAGACCCGACACCACTAGCTTTGACAGCGTGCATTCGCATATAGCTCAAAAGCTGTAAATTAAACAATTTGAAAAATCTACCAAATATCTGCTAGGCAAACTGTTTAAATAACACTTTTAAAGACCACATAAATTAAATCTCACCAACAATGGATCTATTTAGAGATTATATCATACATGGTTTGGTTGTTAATCCTGGTTTTTAAAAACTGAGTATATTAACTTATATTTTTACGTTGCTTAATGTTCAGTCGTGGTACTGCAACAAATTACAAGACGAAACCGGCAACATGTATATCAGACAACAGACAAAATGCTTCAACACGTACAGCAGAGGAGATGAATTAAAATACGAGTCAAAACAATATACCGATGTAAGGGAATGAACAGACAGGTACAGAAAGGCTGTCGAAAAAATAAAAATAATTATTACTCCAATTTATGCATAAAAAATGCAACAACACGGTGATCATGGAACAGATGTGGAGATATTTAATATAATTAAAAAAATTGTCAAAAAAGGACTTAGCTGAGGTATATAAATAGTACTGTGAAAACTTGTATAAAGACCTTGATGTTAGATTATCATATGATCGTAATTGAGAAGAAGAATTAGAAATAAAAAAACTACATTTACAAAAAGCTTCTGGGTCAGACCTGATCACATCAGAAACCATACGAGCATTAGAAAATGAAGGGATAAGAATTATCCAATATGCCAACGTATTTGGAAGTCCTTTATTATTTTTTTATTAGAAGATATAATGAGATGATAATACATTTTTAAACATAATCAGTAATATATATCTTTTTACATTTATTTCTTCTCTATGAGAGTAAGATTCATGTATAGAGGAATATATAAGAGACTGTATAATTTATGTATCTGTTAGTCTGTGTACATATTTTTTGAATTCAGATACAAATTTATAATGAATAGTCTGTAATTTTTCTAATTGTGATGGGGAGTTAAAGAATTTGATGCCTTGATAAACAGAGTGATTTTGGGTTGCGGTATATTTTAGTTTTGGAATATCAATCTTGTAGATCAGAATTCGCTTCTAATATTTAATTTTGAAAATTTGGATTATGGATTTTTTTTTTGTATATCTATTATTTTTGGTACTTCGAAATTTGTGAAGAGTTGGATACTTGGATAGTCAATTTATTTATAATTATTTTTTGCGTGATTTCTAAATGTGATATTATAGTTTTATATGCTCCTCCTCATCCAATAATACTGCATTACAAATGTGACTGTACAAACGCGTAATATATTATATTTAAATTAGTAAGTGATAAAATTTAAAATATGTAGGAATTTTTCCTTATTTTGTTTGTAAGATTAATAATATGTTCTTTCCATTTGAGTTTGTTATCTATTATGATTCCTAGGTACTTGATCAATCTCTCATCTTGATAATGCCCTTACAAGGCGAAACGCGTTTCAAATAAATAAAATGAGTATAATAAAAAATCAAGTGTTTTTTTTCACATATGTGATTAGGGAGTTCTATAAATTTACCTTGGATACAAAACAGGTATTATGATTCCCCTGCATAAAGAATGGTCCACAAAGAACTAATAATTATCGTATAATTGCTCTTATAACCCATGCGAGTAAAGTGATACTGTATATTCCATAAGCCAGCTCAATTGTTTTTTTATCTTAACTTATCTTTACCAAATTGCAACAGAATAAGCAGGATTGGGAACTAGACAGCAAACCTGAAATGTAAATTATTCACAATATTTAAAAATGTCCAAGAACACACAATTACTGAATTTTCATCTACAAAGGCAATGTTATTAAACAAATAACAGATATCTCATAGAGACGAAGCTATTTATATTAAATGATATAGGAAAATATGAAAGTATGCATAATTGCAGGGCATACGACCTGTTTTCGACTGGCTTAAGTGATCACTTTACACAATGTAACGTTCACCATTTCACCCAATCGACCTCCAAATCTATACATTTTTTGAAAGTTGTGTATGTGTTAATATGTGGAAACACTTCTAATACCACTACACTATCTCCATCTATGAACTAAATTTGATATTTGATATGGCAGCCTAAAAAATAAGATTATCCTGTGTACAACTTTGGGCCAAAAAAGACCTGGAAGAATGCCATAGCAGGGGATAGATGTATTGTATTTAGCTGGAGAGACCCTGTAAACAGCTGTGAGGACGACCCAGGATTGAGACTCATGGAGGTGGATTGAGGCCACTATTAGTCGTTAAGGAAGAAAGAAGAAGTAAAACAACGGTTAGGCCAACAATACCTTACGGGTTAAAGTGTTTCAATTGGTGATGAGAAAAAACTCTGGACTCACTGGTGTGATTGTGATTGATGTTCGATAATATCAGTGATTGAAAACTGTGACTATGATCACAGTTCAATTACAAATACGTGTGCGCCGCACGATATCACGGTACACAAATAAATGAATATATAAAAAAAGCATAATTTTGAGCTTATTATACATTATTCAATCTTCATTTACGTGAAAAAGATATTCTAGCATATACATCTAATTTAATATCATCACAAAGAGCATGAAAACCCTTTAAAAAATGTGAGTTTATTTTTCGGGTCAAATTCGTAAAACATTTTGGCATAATCTACTAGAAGGTGCTTATCATAAATTATAACGAAATTCCTTCGTAAATATTTTCTTTTCACATATACAAGCGCCGAATCAAGGTTCACAACCAAATATAAATACAATAAAAAAATGAATCACGAATCAGGATATTTCCAAATATTCAATCACTGGTAGTGAGTGTGACTCAAAGATATCAGTGATTCCTGATTTTGAGCTCATCACTAGTTTCAGTGTCATTTGCATTACATACGTCATGTGTCACAGAAATGTCCTTGTCCCAGTTTTCGAGAACAATCCTCATGATGCGGTAATAATGTTGATATTAATTTGCAGGCACCGTCATGGAATGCATACAATGGCCATACAGAACATAGGATGATGCATTATATATTTATTTAAATACAATGTTAAAGAAACCTCATTTTCATTGTGACATTGCAATTTTAGAGCATAATGCAATGATATTTAAAACGAATGAGATATGTAGAAAAAATACATCCACAAAAAAAATATTTAGTAACACCCAAAATTTTCTCTTGCCAGAGGAATACCTTACCATGTAAACCATTTAAAATATCAATTAAATATATTAATTAGAAAAAAGAAAGAACCAGGTTCGAATCCCGGTGGCGCAATAACAATATCTTTCGATAAAATTGATTTTATATGTATATCTTTCTAATTAATATATTTACTTCATATTTAAAATATCACAGACCCATGTTATGAATAATTACAACTTCACAATAAGAATGTGTTCTCCTAATAATAAAGTTGTATCAATGTGTCCAAAATTTAATAAAAATGAATTGATAATTCTGGCGTCTGCTTTCAGATTACTCAAAGGTATTTGAGATTCCGTAAAAATATGGTAGATGGCTCTTTCAAATAATGGAACCATTAAGTGTAATAATATCAAAAAGGTAACGTATAGATTCGAAAATTTGTCGCTAAAAATATCGTCACTATAGCTTGGATAATGCACCTTCCCCGGTTTAGAAAGAGAACAAGGTTTGAATCCCGGTGGCGCAACAACAATATTTTTCGATAAAATTGATTTTATGTGTATATCTTTCTAATTAATATATTTAATTCATATTTTAAATATCACAGAGCTATATTCTGAATAATTACAACTTCACAATAAGAATGTGTTTTCCTATTAAACCATTTAATTTGAACAAAAACAGATACCATTATGTCGATAATAATTTAGATGGTCTTGCTCCTAATAATAACAGATATCCCATCATTATAACATTTTGTTAATATAATGGGGCGCGATCTGTAATAATTTATTTATGAAATTTATTTTGAATGTTACTAGTGATTTTTGAGATTTCATAGTTGTAACATTTCGTTGTCGATTAATACGTGTTGATGTATTTAAAGCGATTTTTTATTGGGAAATTGATGTGAAATGAAAAGTGAACCTATGAAACTGTGCACGGCTCGGGTTAAATGTCTAGTCTAGAAGAAAGTGAAAGGAAGTAGTCGAGTCACAGGATCTAGAACGAGCGAAAAATCAAAAGGAAGATGGATAAACAAATTTAATCCATATTTTTTAAATTTGATGCATATTTTGCATTGTGGTTTTTATTCATATTAATATAGATTATATAAAACTTTGTTTTTAACCAATTTATGAGTTACGTCTTTCATTATTGTAACAATTTAAGTTAGGTACTAGATTTATTTTTCAAATATAATTTTAATAACTCTAAAGCCGTATGGTTTATTCGACAGTTAACGAAACCGGTTGGTGTATTAAGTTTAACCCAAAAAGTGGTTAAAAACAATGTTTTAAATAATCTATATTAAATTTAATTCGGATCTCTTTGCCATTTATGAATTGTCGAAGAAAACACACTTGAGAACCACAATTCACTGGACGCATGCGCCGTCGGCAACCGACGGCCGCCACGAACTCATAGGCACTTTCACTTTGGCTTTGGACATTGTAATGTATCTTCATACAAATTCAGCTAGAAATCGTGAGTTTCTTATATTATTTACCTTTTCTGTCATTACGTGTGCTGCACAACTCTTTCAGATATACATACAGTGGAGTAACGTGGCCGGAACGCACCGGAACGTCGTTCCGGCACTTTTTCCACGACTGGAACGCGTTCCGGTATGAATTGTTAAAACAAATTATTAACAACAAAACATGTGTTTGTGTGCCTCTTTGCATACATTCCATAAATAGTGGTGGTTCTTTTTACGACATTTTTTCTAAAAAAGTTTAATTTCTAAGCTGAACCTGATTACACTTTATACGACATTAAATAACAGGTCATTTTATTAGAAATATATTAGGTATAGAATTTTAAAACAAATAAAACACATAAAAATCGCAGTAATGGCCATGGTATTAGCTTTATTGGAAAGATAATTTTATTATATTAGTGTTTATCATTCTATCAACTGGGGACGTATATCGGCAATAACACGACGAATATTGACTTCCAAGTCGCCTATCGTCTCTGGTTTATCGGCGTATACTAGTGGCTTTACATATCTTCACAGAAAATAATCCAAAGGTGTTAAATCACACCATCTTGGAGCCCAATTCACAGGTCCATTATGCGCTCATCGAATGTTTCCTTCAATAAATAGATTGTGGCGCGCGCTGTGTGGCATGTTGCGCCGTCTTGTCGAAATCACAGCTCTTCCACAGTAATGCCATTCAGTTGGGGAACGAATCTATAGAGCTCTCCATTGACTGTAACGTTCTGGTCGGCACCATTTTTGAAGAAACAACAGCTTCTTCTGTGCGCACTGTACGACATCTCTGCGGGTGCGTATTATGAATTAGAGTATGCGTGGTGAACTGAATCACGATTTTCGAAATAAATTTTCACAATTTGCAAACTGAGTACAAAAGTGCATATTAGCTGTCAGCTGTCAAATTAGCCGTCGCCAGAAAAAGTGTTGCCAATTCGAAAAATAAACCTTTAAAAAAAACACCTTTACTTTCACATTCTATTTTGTCGAATCTGAATAATCCAAAATTGAAAATTTTAATATTCAGTTCAGTTTGGGGAGTTGATTAGTCACCACCTAAATATTTTTTTTAGTCTTTTGAGTTTTAATGTTTTTGATGTCCAAGTTTTTTAACTGTGTTTTTGTGTTACTAAGAGTACTATTTATTTGTGTTAAATCATTTTATAAGGACTTTTTCGTTATTGTTTGTGGATTAATTTTTGTGGAAGATACTAATGTATTACTTAATATACAAAAAATATCTAACCATATCGGAGAAAAGAAAACAAACGTTGTTTTCATTATCATCTACTATTACTATTATGTACTACCCTAAAGGAGAGTAGTCTTCCGGTACTTATTTTTTTAACACTACGCCACTCCATACATGGGAAAATAATGGAGGCGGATTACCATTCCCATCATATCCATCTTATACATATCACACCTCATACCAAATATTCTTTGCTAATTTAAATGGACTTGGAATGGATTCTCCTTGTATGCAGATTCCTAAACTTGCAATCTTGGCTCGTGTTCTTGGTAAGTTAGTTGTATTACAGCGCTGTACAGACGTATGCTAAAATAACCGATTCAAGTCGCGATTATGTCAGTATTTTTCATCACTAAATATAGTCACTATTTTTTGAATTTCTTATTAGATTAATTCACATCTTCGAAACGATACTCTAATAAAAATAAAAATATTTGGGAATTCCGCCGGACAATTTTCTGGTAGGAACTTGTATTTTTTGTCGTCTAGCAACATATTGTAACACTCTAACCTGTTACGGCGCTTTTGTATACAACCGAGGCGTCCATGTAAAAAATATTAAATCAATTTATTAATTAACAGCTTAAATATTTCAAATAATATCCTGTATTTGATTCAAAACATTCCAATTTTATTATTAAGGAGAACGCATTCTTATTGTGAAGTTATTCTGAATAATTACAACTTCACAATAAAAATGTTTTCTCCTTAATAATATATAAGTTGTATCAATGTGTCCAAAATTTAATAAAAATGAATTGATATTTCTGGCGTCTGCTTTCGGTTTACTTAAAGGTATTTAAAAATAGTATAGATGGCTTTCAAATAATGTAATGACAGATGTATTAATTTGAAAAAAGTGTATTACTATTTATTCCAATTTTATTTTTACAATTTAAAACGATCGTTACATTTTATTATATATGTGTGTGGTATGTATTTATTTATATTTGTATGTATTTCCCAATGTTATCTCAACTTTACAACGTATGTGGAATGCATACATCAATAATTTGGAAGCTGCCGGAATACAGTCATGTATTCCTAGTATAGCCTAGTCCTGTCAGCAGGGCTCGCTCAAGGGGCGGACAACTCGGATATTTGTGTCCGAGGCGGCAAATCTAATGAGAGGTATTCTAGCTGTGAAAGTGACAAAATATTGATAAGTTAAGTACCCAATTTATACTTGTCGATGTTTTCCTTGGCTAAACTCACCATGCAGTTTATAGTCTGTAAGTAAAGCCCAAAAGTGATTTTTAGAGTTATTCATAAGAAACTATGAAAACTTCAAATGAACTCTTCAAAGAATGTCACGTCCTAGACATGCGTCAAATGTATATACTTGATATACTAAAACACTTTCACCGACATAAGCAATATTACCAACAAATTACGCACCCTTACTTAACAAGGACACAGGCTAACTGTCACTATTTTGTGCCAAAGCTAAACAAAACCTTTGCACAGAGATTTCATTTGTTTCTAGCACCAAAAATATACAACGGTCTAAATGCAAAAGTGAAAGATCGCAACCATAGTCTTGCATATTTTTCACGAAAAGTGCAGTTTTGGCTCCACGAAATGGGGAGAAATTACGCCCAAGAACTTTGAAAGGTAACCTGAGAATAAAACTGCTACAACAGTATATTGAATTACATAATCACATCTCATATTTAACTGTTTATATATATATATATATATATAAACAGTTAAATATGAGATGTGATTATGTACAATATATATATATATATATATATATATATATATATATATATATATATATATATATATATATATATATATATATATATATATATATATATGTATATATTGTACATTGACTCATCATCTTATTTTTATTTACATTTACATTTACATTCCTACATATTATACATTATAAACAATTCTTAAAGTATATAAAAAAGATGAACAATCTTCATAATGTAAGTGATGTTCACTGTCTCCTTAACTAGACCGAAGTCTGTACTGAAGGAGACAGGTTCATCCGTTGTCAGTCATACAAATATGAAATTATTATTTATTTTATTTTTATCTAACACAAAAATACCCATGATTGAAACACTATGCAAAAAGAAACAATGAATATAAAGAAAATTAATATAAAGAAATTACGTTATGTTCATGTAATCATTTCCACGAATCTTTGCTCAGTTTCCTTTCTACCAACACCCAATAACTAGCTCCTGGGATGGTTTTTGAGATTGTTTATCGAGAATTGTTTCATACTGCTCGGAAAAATCTTGTAGGCTTTGGGGGCCAGAAACATATGGAAGGATTGACCAAAGCTTGTTTTCATTTTAGGCTTCACGGTGATCCTATTCTTTTTTGCTCTCGTGACATAACTATGAGATGGATATTGATGAAGTTCTTTGTTGGAATGAAAATAAAGTATCAGCCTTTTTATATAGAGTTGTTGAATATCAGAATAATCAGATTGGGATTGTCAATTTTGCATATAAACGGTGTAGGTCACAAATTAAATAATTTGGAATCGTTGGAGATAAATAAAGCATGTAAAAGTAATCAGGAAATTCTAAACAGCCAACTAATTTTAACTACGAGTCCTGTTCTAAAATTTTTTCCTAAAAATTATTCGACTAAATTTGTATTGAGCAGCAATTTGAGTTAGGTACTAAATTTATTTTTTCAAATAATTTTTTAAATAATTGTTGTTTTTTAAAAAAAATTAAAAATAGATTCTGGTGAAGAAACAATGCTATATTTTTATTTAGTTATGACATTCTGAAGAAGGAAAAGGTATTTTCCGAAACCGGTAGATGTTTTTTTAAACTCAATTAGTGGTTAATAAAACTAAGATAATAAATATAATAAAAAATGTATTTTTATTAATTTACATTTCGTATTTATTTTTTTTGCCTAAATGCAATTTTTTTTTATTTGTAATCCTTATTTCTGAAGAAAACAACCATCTCTATCTCTGCCGTCAGCAACTACTTTATAATAAATAGATAAATATTTTTTATTTCATATTTTGTGTACATCCTTTGAATTAATCACCATCTCTGAATATGTATATTTATTTGGTATAAAATTAATTCTTTTTTACATTAAAAAACATTGAAAAATAAAAATTTACATATCATTAATTGACATGCAATATGATTATTTTAATTTATTAAATTAATTCAATTTTGTACTACATACACACCTGAGTTACATTTTCGTCAAGGATATAGTTTCAAGAGGGTACGTCCTTTTCATCAACGAAAATTTTATAACTTAGTTCAATTTCTCGAATCATTGATAAAATTGGACCAAAATTTTTTAAAAATCTGTCCTACGTGTGGTAAATATCTTGAATTGAATAACTTGTATAAATAACTACCTCAATTCAGCCAAATTCTAATAATGCATCCAATAAATATTTTTATTAGGAGAACACATTCTTATTGTGAAGTTGTAATTATTCAGAACATAGCTCGGTGATATTTTAAATACTAATTAGAAAGATATACATATAAAATCAATTTTATCGAAAAATATTGTTGTTGCGTGCCATCGGGATTCGAACCTGGATATTTTTCCAAACCGGGGAAGGGTGTATTATCCAACTATGCTACAGCGACGATATTTTTAGCGGCAAATTTTCGAACCTATATGATATTGATTCATTTAATCGTTCCATTATTTGAAAGAGCCATCTACCTCATTTTTACGGAATCTCAAATATCTTTGAGTAATCCGATAGCAGACGCCAGAATTGTCAATTGATTTTTATTAAATTTTGGACACATTGATGCAACTTTATTATTAAAAGAACACATTTTTATTATGAAGATATAATTATTCCATAATCCTAATGATACTAGATCCATTTTTTTTCTCAACCAGTGATAAAAACTCGCGTTCAATGTGCAGATTTTAAAAACTAATCTCAAAAAAGAGTCTGCAAAACAAAATTAAATATTTTTATTTAGTTTTAACCTACGCTGAAAAAGAAATAAAAGTTATTTTGAAACCGACAGACGTTAAATGATATGTCGTGTATAATGTTATACAAAACAGTTGATTTCATTATACTACATATCTACAATTCATATATTATAAAATTCAATTGAGTTCACGAGTCACTGTCGTCTAATCATTGCTCTATTACTTTGATAGTTTATCATGAATATTGACTTTGATGAGGAAAGATTCCATCAGCGACGGTAATCTATGTAGATGATAGTGGGATCTGAAAGCCAAAGAGGTCAGTGATATAAATAAGACAGTCTAGAAAACTCAACACACACACACAAGAAACTGGTAATGCAAATAAGTATATCCCAACAAGTTAAGATTTAATTGCTTATTTTCTTCTTTATGACAAAATATATTAACATATTTATACTGCGTTACTGTTGCGTCATCAATATTTATTTACAAAAATTAATAATTATGCAACTACGGAAGTTATCATCATCAACCATTTTCAATGTACTGCTGGACGAAAGTCTCCCGCTCCGTTGTTTTCCGAAGAGCTTGAAGATTCATCAATTCAGCAGGTTTTAGAACGGCTTGTTGTTCTCTTAATTCCCCTCGGAATACCACTGGATGACTGCATTTTCGAAACGATTATTCATTCTTTGAGCCTATCATCGTTTTATTTTATTTCGACACATATATGTCGGGTCGAACCGGGAGAGTACCGATCGCGAACAATGGGTACGGTGTGAGAACGAGAGAATGTGTTGTGCCAAGAATAATTGTGACGTTAAGTATCAAAGTGTGACATCTCCATTTTTGGACAAAATGAGCTATGAATGTAGTTTTACAGATTATAAAACTTCTTTTAGGCCTACGAAATCATAAAATTATATATCCTTATGAATTTAAAGCATTTTAAATTGTAAAAAATGTTATGATTTCATAGGCTTAATATAAGTTTTATTATCTACAAAACTACATTCATAACTCATTTTGTCTAAAAATGGAGATGTCACACTTTGATACTTAACGTCACAATTAACAAAATTGATAAAAACCTATTAAACATTTAAAAAATAATGCGACCCCAGTAACCACCTTAAAATGCAAAGTAACGGAACATATTCTATTAATTTTTTTATTTCCTTGTATTATATTATATTCAGGTATCCACCCATAAAATACTGTTGACTAGGTCTGTTACACTCTGTAAAAATTGTTCATCTTTACGAAAGATTGATTTTTTCTTTATATATATATATATATATATATATATATATATATTTTACACATATCTTTCATACCCCTTCGCTTTATTTCATTTACTACGTTACTACTGTTATGTTTTTAAACCTTTTGTCGAAAAAGCACGTTTTGGACCGAGTGGAAGATCACTTTTGAAAATGCACTAAGACCCAGCTTTGTTCTGCTATGGAAATATGCGGTCTTAGGTTGACACACTTATATACTTATTCAAATTGTCAACATGAATGTCCATCGAGACATTAAAGCAGTTAATCATTATTTTAGTCTTTGAGACGTTTATTTTAGTCGATCTTCACATGGAATGATCACACTGTCATGCAAAACGTAGATGACTTAAATACTCGCCATCAAGACAACTACCTCTTTCCTCCACTCCAGTTACCCGAACTATCATACCATTAACGCAAGTAAAACCGAGATATGCGTAGAGGCCCTGCCGCGCCTCACAGTACCTGGCTGTCAAACCAGGTGATCTACAACCGAAATTTTATATAAGATTTTAAATAACAACTCATCTTCGATGATCTTTAATTTATTGTATTCAATATATAATTTGGAAATAAAAAAATATTAAAATTAATCGAAATAATCGCAAAATTACGATTTTTTTTAAATGCTTGTATCTCTGACAGATGACGCTTCCCCGGATTGGAAAAAAGGTCCAGGTTCGAATCCTTGTAATGCAACAGCAGTATTTTTCAATAGAATTGATTTTATACGTATATCTTTCTGATTAATTTAATTTGTATTTAAAAATATCACAGAATTGTGTTCTGAATAATTACAACTTCACAATAATAATGTGTTCTCCTTAGTAATGATATCATCATCTTTAAAGCAGCTGTTCTTTTCACAACAAAACCATGTCCATAGATTGCATCGATGCAACGAGGTGTTTGTGCAGCACTATAGTCATGATTAAATTCGAAAAGAAGAGTATGTCTGAGAATAACTATTTTATCGTCGTGCACTTCCATTGATTATATTATTGAAATATAAATCGAGATCTACGAAATGGTATAAGATACTAGTGACAGATAACACAATTTGTGACAAATGAAGCATAGACAAAAAACCCGCACGAATTTAGTGGACATCTTATTAGGTACACAAAATGATAATAAATGTCTTAAATGAAATGTTTAAATTTATATAAACTTTAAAAATCGTCTTTTTATACATTTTGAATTATGTAACTTTTTCATCAACGGAGCAATATAAGTAAGGGCGAGTAAGAAAACTTATTTATTTACATATTCATTAGATTGAGAAACATCCTGTTATCTAGTATCATTAAAACAATTTATTTCTCTCTTGCCAAATCTATTTTACAATACGTTATAATCGGTCGGCGGGGCACCTCTATAATTCCAACTCCACAGTTGCTTAATTCTTTAAGGATTCTCATTTTAAATAAAATCTTCAAAACTTCGCATTGGTACAAATTCAAAAAAAAACCGTTCCAATTCAACAATTTCCACAAAAATAAGTAACCGACCAAGATCGCGTGGTAACTTAGAAATCCTCAAATTTAAAACTAGTGTTTCTTAACACCATTGCGCCTAGCAAGGTATAAAAAATGTTAATGTCCTCCCACATAAAATCGAATCAGAAAAGAATTATTAAGCCTTTAAATCACAAATCATACAATTATAAGAAAACTCTGACAGCAATTACAAATTCTAATTTCTTTCAATGAATTTGGCATAACTCTTGATTATATTTACGTATGTGCATTTAGTAATTTAATTCTATAATCTTTATCTTCCTTCTATACCTACCTTTAATTGTTTAAAACTAAAATTACCGTACTCCACAATTCAAGTACGAGAATGAAAAGTATAATTATTTTAAGGTATGTATATATATATAATAAAATAAGTGTAAAATAAATTTTAAAAATTGTCTCGACATTGAACTAGGTTGAATATATGCTTCGTACAAGATTCTCGATGGCCGTGGATACATGTTAATTAGTGGATCTTCTAAATTTTAAAAATCTTATACTTTAAAATCATAATATTATCATTTCTAAATATAAAAGTAAAATCACGAGGACGAGGCGTATCACTAGGTGAGGTAAGGCGAGTTGGCCCGCTGTGGCCCATACCGTCAGTGATGAATATTTTGAATCATCTTGTATTTATACCAGATATCGAGAAAAACCTGATTATGGTAATTATGATGAAATGGAAGCATAACCTTTGGTAACGAAACTATATATTTTATATTTTTTAATTTTTTTTCGTAGAAAGCAATCGCTCTGTGGTTTGACATATTATATTAAATAAAATAACAATCACTTTGTTTGAAACCAATAAATTGATTATACGTCAACCGGCTTCGCTTATCTCAAGCTTCATCGGGACGTATTTAAAAATGATCATAAATACAAAAAGGGTGCGTTTATATACACATATAGAGGGAGATAATATATAAAATTACACAGGAAAATTACATTTCTTCAAAATTTACAATCTTTAATCGCGTAATATATATATATATATATATATATATATATATATTATGACATTACAAAAGTAATGACATGTTCTAAATTACCCCGTCAGATTATTTTATGCTAACAACGTTGCTGTCATTAACAACAGTAATAAGCGCGATCTTCAGAGTGGTTTTTCTGTACTTTTCTATGGTGTATTTTCCGAGATCTAACTAATACTAAAAACACCAAAAGATTGTCCGACAAAATTACCAACATTTTATGATCTATTTAAAAGAATTTCTATTCTTCAAATATTAAAAGAAAAATAAAAATATACTGAAAATCGTAAAAGGTTTAAATTTATATTTTCTTGCTCAAAAATTAACATATCATTTGCACAACACCACTACAGGGTGACCCAAAAAAGTGAGTTATTTCAAAATATAACATAATTAATTATAATTCTTAATGTAATTTTTTTTGCACAATATTTAGCTAATCAGAAATCATCAAAACACCCCATATTGCATCATCTACTGGGCTGTTCGGTGGCCACATGCCTGGCTCGATGAAATTGATGCCATTCTCACGACGAAGAAAGTTGATTGTATTTCTGGATTTGTGAGATGGAGCACCGTCCTGCTGTAATGCCCAATTATGCTGTAATGTCTAGCTATACTTAAGGCTTTATTTTGAAACTCTTTGATCGTTTTCCTAACACCCCGACGTTTTTCAGTTTGCAAATTTTTGTTAAGAATACGGTCTTCTGCAATGATTTTTGTCATTCTGGGCATTTGAAGAAACCAAATATAAACAATGGGAAAATTATTAATCAAAGAAGGCGACTGTAAATTGTCGAAATAAAACGTAATATAGGTAAGTAAATAAATTAGTAAACTATTTTATTTGATATAGTTAAACTAATTTTAATGTAATTATATCACATTTTACGTAATGTTCTCACTTTTTTTAGACCATCCTGTATATGCACATAGGGAAAAATATATATAACAGCATTCCCGAAAACATCAGGAAGATTAATGATAATAATAAAATAATGAGTGCTATCAAAAAACATGTCATATTTTTATGTCGTCGCTATTAATTTATTTTATTTTATTTTATTATAAGCTAGTTATTGTAAATAATAATTATTAATGTGTAATACTCTTTTCAGAGAAGTTTACAACAAAAAAATATTATTGTATTGTATCATTGTAACAGATAAATAAATAAATAATAAAAATAAAATCTTTCAACAGCTGTGTCTGGCACAGGCTTAGGTCGCCGCCTGCGGGCTAGCGGGCCGGTATTGGCAATTAATATGTTATAAGAGTAAATACGTAATTGGCTATTCAATCATTGAATTGTATTCTAATAATTTGTTTGTATTTAACGGCATGATGAACAATCTATCCAGAAATGAGATATTTCCTTTTCCCGCTTGGGAAATAGAAAGACGATCGACTGATAATGTTGTTACGGAGCATGTTTCCTGGTGATTGATGATCAGGGCCTAATTATTTTGTGACGACGGACGATCTGTAGAGTGGATCCATGAGATTTCTTAGCGGAAGATTGAACCAAAATGAATGACGACGGTCATGGAGTTCGACATTAACCGATTCTTTCTTATCTCATGTAATATTGACGCAAGCCTATGCTGGAAGAAGTCATCATACTCGTATCACCCCTGTGTTGTTAATTTATTCTTGTATTTCATGGTTCTAATGTACATTTAATATCTTTGCTGCAGGAATAATAATGTTGTATCTTCAAATAGTTATTTTTTATGGTAACCAATTTTAGCTTAGCAACAATTTATTGGTAAACTATCCAATCTTTTGTTCCTGTAGGGAGGGTAGAATGCCGTTCCTTATCATCACAATGTGTTGTAATATAATATAAGTTACTAATATTTTTATTCATCGGAATCCAATGGTTTTTTATTACTGTATACGAAAACCAGAATTGCGCAACACTGACCCCGGCCAATTATTTAACAACATGCGGCAGAAGATTTGTTTATTATAATTTATAGCACATTTTTTTAATGAACTATTAATCGACTTGCAAACCGCTTCTGACAGTAATCTAATCGCCTCATCTTATCGAGATTGAAATATTTAAAATTATTAAGCAACATATTAATGGTATATGTATCTTATGTAGTAGCAAAAAAAATAAGACGAGCTGTTGTAGCGATCGCATTTGTTGATACATCTTTTAAATACAAATATGATGTATTAATTAGAAAGATAAACATATAAAGTCAGTTTTATCGAAAAATATTGTTGCTACCGGGATTCGAACCTAAATCTCTTCCAATCCGGGGAACGTGCATTATCCGATTATTCTATAATAACACAGTGAATTGACGACAAATTTCGAACATATATATTACACTTTTCAAATTAATATACAGGGTGGCCCAAAAAGGGTGAGAACCCGTGTGTTCCATCCATGGTATGCGCAATATGCGTCTCCAGCACCACACCTCAGAAGCATCCATCTTTTTTCGTCTTTAACAAATGTACATATAGACGCATTTTAATCGCTGGTCGTGGCCAAGTGCACTAAGGCGACAAATCAAAATTCTGAAAGAATTAACAGTTTATTAAAAAATATATATTAATTTAGCCGAGACACGAACCAATTTATTTATTTTTGTAATCCTGTAGCATTATTGTGTTACGATAGATTATATATTTAAATAATTTTCAATATTGAAAAACAGGTTTTACGGAAATACTGGTCGAGGCCGCGTAAAATAAATGTGTTATCGTAATCGCAATTAACGTTTTTGAACAAATTAAGTAATGTAAATGTGTTATAGCATAGTTAATGTGAAGCATTTTAGAAAAAGTCGCTAACATAGTTTAGATATGTGAAACTTGGTGGTAAAAAAAATATAGACAAAATCTGTTGGAAGGGTACTCTTTTCGAAGCTTTATTAAACGACGAACTTGCATGATACCGTTCGATAAAGCGAATGATACATAGTGTGTCAGGACAGTAAAGTGTGGCGTTCTATCATCTATGCAAAATGGTATGATGATTTTATTATTAAATTATTATTTTTTTAAGTAGTTAAAGCTATCAATTTAGAATCTTATTTTTTAATTCAATTAATAGGATTAGGAATGCATCAGTTGCAGATTGCAACTAAATAATGTATTATTAATGTTTAATGAGAATACTTAAAATAAATACAACAGGAAATGGTCAAAAGTTATATATATCATCATAAATGATGACATTTTTCGATACGTTTCTAGCCACAATTAACTCATTCCCAAAGAAAATACTTGTAAAATATAATGAAGAACTTAATACTGCATTAAACTTTGAATGGAATTTGTATTACAAGCTTTAATAATAAAAAATCATAACTTTAACAATAAAAAAGCCAGTGGCGTAGATACACTAAAATAACCGATGAGGTGCATTGGGTCCCACGTTAGACGGGGACCTAAAAGAGTATCGAGGCTAAAGAAATTATAATACTAAAAAAGTAATTAAGCACGTATGTTGTGAATACCTCGGGACATTTTAAATTTGAGCGGTGGCGCCGGCAGCGAATTGTTTTACCGACCCTGGTGGACGCGGTGTCTATGGTGGGTGATGGTTGGACGAAGGGAAGGAGGGATTTCTGCGCGGGATGGCGAGGTGCGCGGAGCGAGCGCCGGACGGCACTCTGCTAAAAAATGGCCAGCGACAGAGTTTAAGTATTATTTTTACGGCAGATCAAGAGGTAATCTGCCCGTGACAGTTAAGAAAATTGGAAGACTGCGAGCGATCGATGAGAGTCCGAGGCGAGTCAAAATGGTGACTGGGAGATCTTTCAGGGATAAATCTTGGCAATGAGGCGGGACGGTCCGGAGTCCACGGCTGCCACATTACTCCATGGCAACAATCTAATTTAGTAAATCTCAACCTTGATGCAAACAATATTAGTGTCAAATCTATAACCGTGTGTTCTCACCTACGGTGGTAAAATCTACGGCAAGTGAAGAAGCCAAAGACTAAAATCGCGCAATCATTATGTCGGGCTTATATGTGGAACTTGAATAAATTGTACAATGTGATTAATGTTTAAATCAAGTGTTTTTATTATTTGAGACCATTTCAATATATCCAAGCCAGCCACTCTGATATCTTTCACACAGACACCCACAGACTGAGCCAATCAGCTGACGTTCGATCTACCAGTGCCAGCGCGTTACGTAATAATCTTTGAAAATATAATTAGTGTACACGATAGTGTTTCTCTAATATGTCGGGTTAAGCACCAGACTATCTCAACAGAGCGAAACAAGGCCTCAAACAAGGCCTCAAACAAGGCCTTTTTTTCTTGATGACGAAAATATTACACCAGACAAGAGACTGATTTTATTATTAATATTTAATGGTAAACCTATGTACAATCCATATTAATATTGCACTTCCCCATATTTTATCAGTGGATATGTTATTGACTGTATTGGACTGTAGTATCATTGCCAGTAAGAAAAAAATATACATATTCGCCAACGTAGCGAAAAAGTCGAACATGTATGTTCCGTACAGGAAACGAGAAAACAAGGGTGGTTCGCCGACCTGCGCTTCTTCCAAATAGTGATGATGATGATGAGGTCAGAATAAATGAAACACACAAGTATAATCTACTAGAGACACTGCGGTGAGCGAATGAATTCCTGATCACAGTGAATCTGCTTTTATATATATATCACTTTGGACAATGACAGTATTATTTAATTCATTACACAATTAATCGTTCACAAGTTCGTGATTATATTTAAACAAGTGATGTGCTGATTAGGCGAGTCTCAATAATTTTTATAATTCCTTTTATTCTCACGTGGTACTAAAACAGGCGCCAGAAAGACGTTTTTGTAAACAGTGTCACTTATTGTTTGGAGCGGGCGCTGATTTTTCACTCTCACGAATTCCGGCGCCTAACTTGTCAGATTTGTTTTTTTACCTTTATGGTTTCTTTTTGGCGCCCCCGGTTATTAATCTCACCGTTATTACGTTCCCAGAAATAACACACTGTTCGAGATGGAAGAAGAAGAAGAAATACTTAAAATTATTATCATCCAAGCCATCATCGTTCAAAGAAGACTATCCTTCACCATTGTGGGTTCTCAGGTGACTTTCCAGTCTTTAATCTACAAGTTCTAGGATACCTTGACCTTGAAAAGACAGCAGTGGTGTAGTGGAGCACTTCTTTTCGAGTTATAATTTTGTACATCAAATATCGTGCAGAGGACGGATATTATGAGAATGTCATTATGAAAAACTTTATAGGTTGTTTTTGTTAAGAATTGGATCATCTAGGCGCGCAGCGGTATCCCATTCTTTTAACCATTGACCACATGCATTTGGAGACAGGCTAAATATGTAAACAAAACTTAAATAAACAGTAATCCCTGAATTAACACGTTATAGTTAGATATTTATTTTGTCATACGCATGATTGCTGGCTAAAATCATTTATTTATAACCTCAAATTAATTCAATTTCCGTGAGAATACATGAAAGAAAAAAATGAGGGAGAGGGGTTTAAAATTAAATACGGCCCAGGTATTTTTTTATTTAGCTTTACACCACTGGAAGACAGCGGATGTTTGCTGTTATCTTTCTTTTCATTTTCTCCTCTTGTTTACAGCATTCTGTCGGCGTTGTGATTCGAAGTATTATCTCTTTTTGTTACGCCACTGGAAAAAAACATTTAACTTGCAGACTACACCAGCAAAATTAAATCTCACCGTTCAACGGTAAAGTCAAAAAGTTCTAACATAAGTAATATTATAGAAAATTCAATTCTTCTAGATGTCACTGGCAACAATTAATCCAATTCCCATGGACCAAAAATTCTCAGGGAGATCAAATGTCATTGGATCTCTCATTAATCTCAATTTTTGAAAGAAATCATAATTAAAATTAATCATGCTTTAAGCCAGACAGCCTTTCAAACTGAATCTAATATGAGACATACATATAGAAATAGATGAGAAGCTTGAAACATTTGATCTATGGCTTGAAAAACGAAAACCAGCACAGTCGTGGCTTCTTTGTGAACAGAATTGGAATTTTTTCTCCACCACCAAGGTATATAAGGTAAAGTATAGATACGGTCCACGATGTAACTTTAGTGTATATCATAATTAAAAACACGCTATGAATTTAGCGTCGGAATGTCACCGTGAAAATGATACTCCACGAAGCCAATGCGATATTGTTTATTAATAATTTGATCGTGCGACTGCTCGCGCATAAAAAGAAGCCCAGGAAGTCCGCAGAAGCATTCAGGTCAGTGTTTCTCCGTGCAGTTCAGGTAGGACGGCCCGGCTTACGGAAGTAATGACATCGAATTAAATAATAATAAAAATGGTGGCAAAGTGGAAATTGGCGAAGTAATCGAGCGCCGAGCGGTAAATTGGTGATGAACTTGGCTTTATTTTCAACACTTTTTGTTCCCTTGGCGCAAAACTGGGAGAATTGTGTCTCTATTTTGTTTTTTGTTAAGGCTGTACAATACGACATTTAATAATGCCGAATGGATAGAATATTTTTTATAATTTAAAATAAATAAAAGCCTAGCTGTTTTTGTGACCGACGCTTTCATTTCAGAGGTAATTTTGAGAGGAAACTTGATGTAGAGAAATGTAATAATTTATTTTTTAGTTTAATACTTCATGGTGTGTTTTTTTCATTATTATCAAAGTAAGGAACAACTTTGCAGTAAAGTAACAACATTTAATGTGGTAATGCCGTTAAGTATCAATTTTCTTTAAAAAAATATAAAATTGATTATGATTTTTTAATGAAAACATACATCTATTGATAATTAAAACATTCTTATATAAATCACTTATGGAGTACGTTCACGGATAACTTTGATCTCCAATATCAGAGAACTATCTATATAGATTTTTATGTACTGTGTAGAGATTGCGTCATTCTACTCTGCGTAGAAAATTCATACTCTACTGAATCCTGTTTGCGTCGCATTCAATTAGCTTATTGAGTAGTTTGTTGGTGTAGTAGTTATCTAGTGGTCGGGGGTTCGCGTCTCGTTAATACAATGAAAACAGTAAGAATATTTATGTAACATGTATACCGTGTATATAGTCCTTTACGCGCGTTTGAGACAAATCTTCTAGAGAAATCTCTTCCTAAGCTCTCTATCTACAGTAGAACGTTCCGATTTTTTCGATGGACAGTTTTTTCTGTGCATCTTTTTGCCCAGTTGGCTTAGACCTGTTACGGTGGGATAGCCAGTATCACTGGATAAACCCTGGAACTAGAGTCAGCCGGGAGGGCGATGGCGAGGAGGGATAGGAACTTGTGAAGGTGCATTATGAGCCGAAACTCATCTGTTGAGGCCAATTAGATATGAAGTAGGAAAGAAGAATTTAGAAATTAAACAGAAATTTTGAAAAAATGAGATAATGAATTAATTAGGATCAATTGTATGTACTTCCTGCTGAAAACAGCAACCAGACCGCTTTCATGCAAAAACGTATAATAATCGCCTTCTGAAAATGTTGTGAAACGCGAAAACAATATTTTAAAATCTAAAAAAACTTCATAATATGAAAAATTATCAATGTCTCTTAAATCTATTCCTAAATCCTCTTAAAACTTATGCTAAATTTGGTACCTACATATAAATATATGAATCCTACATATATATATATGAAACCACCCCTGCAAACAATACTGTATAACATTTTTGGTCAGATCTGAGTTATGAATGCCGCAACATTGTACATTTAATTGGGCATCAAAATATATTGAATTCGGATCGATAGGACTCGAAATAGAAATATGACAATTCAAAGGGAAAGGAAATTAGGGAAACCCTGGTACAGGATGAGGTCTGTGAGAGGATAGGGATTCCAGTCAAAGGACCAGTGATTTCAGGAACCGTGATTCGGAAAAACTACTCGCCTTACCTTGTATATAATGGCTCCATCACCTCCGCATTCGCCGCTGAGATCACACAATAGCACGCGGATGATCAGATCAAAACACGATGTCACAAAATACAGTGCTGGTGCACTGGAGCTGACAAGTCCACACCGCGAATACTATCACGATGCCGAATTCGAACAAATATCGGTCAAGTTAACGTCTGCAGGCGTCAAGGTCACAATTCACACACTGACAAGACGAGCATGAGGAAAGGTAGGATGGGAATTTGGATGCGGAAATGTGTCAATAACGTGGGTCGCGGCCAATTCGAAAGACGCGCCAAAAGTGTGTTTTGCGAATTTGGAACATATATTAAACAACCATATAAAATAAATAATAATACACGCAATTTACAATTGATCTTATCACACGCAATTTTTAATTGATCTTATCTGCACCAACACTATATGTCATCCAAGATGGCCAATAATATTTCTAAAAACCGGTGTGAAGTGCTGCTGCAGGGTGAGTCTCATATTATTTATCATTTCAAAGATAAAAAACGTTTAAATTATTGTAGATTTGATAATTCACATTTCTTACAAAAGTGCCTTTTTGGCTGGCTGCATTTGTTCTTCCATGTTCAGTACCCATATCTTTGTAACTGTTTTTATATCCAACAAATAAAATAAATGAAATCCAATAAAGGGCCGAATCACCCGGCGCACGTCGTAAATCTGACGCGCGTCTAGAAATCGGAGCGAGTCGAACGCTGTAATTAACCGCTTCACGCCTGGAATTAAATGCAGAAACATCAACCGAACCACGCGGAACGTCGGCTCTGAATGGGTCCATGCATGCTTTTTCTTTTCCACTTCTCTATCGGCTGCATCAGCCAACATGGCGGAGAGCGTTTAATTTGGCGGGAAATCAAAGACAAACAAGTGCAGTTTAGATTGAGGCGATATCTGTAGCCAGTCATTTCGTATCTGTTGAGCGGAAAATTTGAAGAAAGTGAAAATATCTCGCTGGCAATCATTCGATTATTAAGATTTTAAATCAGCTAGCGTAAGAACTTTGAGAGATAATTAAGATACCACCAGATAGTTTAAGAAATTAATTATGGACATACATACAGTTTTTGTTGTAACAGAGGTGAATACATTATTGCAATTAAGTATATACTCGTAATATATTGTGTGGGATGAAGTAGACTCTACCTCTGATATATGCTTTTCTGGACTGCCGTCTGTGTTAAAGTAGACAGTTGTGGTATTATTTAATTAAAATTAGAAAGAAAAGATTCGACATAAATATTTTTAAAAAATTGTTGTAGAACTAGTGAATTATTAGTGTAGACACTGTATAATGATTATGTTAGAATATTGGATTGCGATGCTTCTGATCGATCTCGATCCAATTAGATCATTTATTGGGTCCAAATTTGTGTAATCTTATTGGAAGTGATCGATTCTTAGTTGGTGCTGGGTGTGTTGTACAATTTCAGAGCTAAGAACATGTAGAATCTTTGATAAAATGTCGTTGTTGCTCTCGGAACTGGCGTATAGATGTTCGCTGTATATCTTGTGTTTTGTCCATGATTTATTTCTAGGGGTGAGTTGTTGCTAGCATGAAAATATCGGACGAGTCTCAACATATATATTTGTCTTAAGTCAAGGGCATTGTATTCTTTAATTCTAAGAATTGTCTTTTATGCTCTTTTAGCCAACTCTAATATTGTTTTTGCTGCTCCTCCCCAAACTAAAATACCGTAATTAATTAAGGAGCAGCAAAGTGCAAAGTACATCAATCTTAAGAGTTTGTAGTCAATTATACATCGTATTCCTTTAAAAAAATTGGTTTTTTTATGCGTTTAGCTAGGTTCTGTATATATTCTTTCCAGTTAAGATGATCATCGATCAGTACTGCCAAATGTCGAATAATTTTAACTCGTGTCAGTTTTTCACATTGGCATGAGGAAGCCTAGTGCATAGTGAATAGCACAGTGGGGTGATATGTTCACTTTATAATACAGTGATGAAGAAATCCGAGTCAAAACCAAACTGAATGTTTTTAAAACCTTTTATAGGTGCATTTTACTATAAAATCACGAAACATACCTAGATCCTTACGAAGAGAATGAGATCAAAAATTCAGGCAATTGAAATGTGTTATCTTAGGGGAGTAGCAAGAGCAGTGGTGTAATGGGGTACTTCTTTTCGAGCTAGAGTGTCGCCCTGCCACTTTTTTTGCCAAGTAGCTTAGTTTGCAAGTGTATTAAAAAAATATTCATTACGAGAATTTTTTTTTGTGAAGAATTGAATCATCTGAATTGGATTATCCCATTATTTTAACCATTGACCATGTAGGAGTTGAGGTTGTGTGTGTTGAAGTTATTCAAATTATGATTGACTCGAGATTATGTCAGAAGGTTATTGTGTTGTCCTTGGAATGGAGGGATTGTGTATGTATGTGTGTATGTGTGCCGCACCGCCGGTGCGGGTATGTGTAGTTACAAAGACGGGGCACAGGAGTACGTGCGTCTCTTTTATCTGCGGTTCATCGACTTAATAGTTTGACCTATACTAGCGATATACCTTGTACTAAATTATAGCTTATTGTAATAAAAGATTAATTGTTACAAAATCTATTTCTTGGACCTTCACATTACGAGGTGTACACTAAAGATGTACTAAGAAGTCAAATAGGTAACATTGGCGCAATCGGTAGCTGAATAATTGGCGTAACGTTACATAGGATAATTGACGCATTAAGATTTTTTTGATAACGAGTATCAAGGAAATAAGGACCATTGGATTTTAATTTGTTTCGTGAGGAAACAAATTGGACTGTCGGACGGAAGGCGCAAGGCGGGCTTCTACGGACCGAGGCTGAGTTGACCAGTTACAGCAGACGCAGGCTGAGAGGATCCTGACGGCAGGCGCTAAGCTAAGTATTTGTTTAGACTTTCACCTGTGGGGCAATGGATTAGAAAATGCCATGTTTTTGCCACGAGATCGATGGTTGGTTGGTTTTTAAGGCGAAATTCGATTGGTTTCTGTTAGTTAATAATGAGAAGGAAGCAGAATCTAAGAAAAAAGTAATTTTGTATTAATTGTATTAAATTGTATCTAATTGTAATAAAACGTCAATTGTTACAAAGTCTATTTCTTGGACGCTCACATTACGAGGTATATACTAAAAATATACTAAGTACGTAATAGTTATGATGCTGTGAAACAGAAGATCCTAACCTCTTCTTGTCTCACGCGTGTTTATTATATGTCACTGTGTAGAGTGTATATTGTAACTTGAACAGGGTATATAAATTAAAGAACACTTACAAAATTTTGCTTATTGAGGTGATGAATTAACAATTTAAATGCGCGGTGAACTCTGGAGTGGCTCGCTGGAGATGCGGTTGAATGGCGAAGTTGGTGAAAGGACGGCTTGCGGAGGAGTGATTTTAGTTGCTTGAGCAGTATCCGTCTCTGGTACTAATGGTTTATTTGCGTCTGTTTATTGATCATTTTGGTTCGGGCCCTAACGGGTTGATAGGTGCGCCCTTACACGGCTATGTCTACGGGCGCGTGTAGGGTCACCACAACCGCATGCACTCACTTAAATCATTTCTCATTAAATAAAACAATCGTAAATTTACATGTTATAGCTCGATACTTTTTTTGATATCGGTATGCATGGTTTCAGCGTTTTCAAAAGCCGATTTATTGCTGCTTTATTTTTTTTCTCTTTTTTTTTACATCAAACATTTTCAACATTTTCAAACACACGGAAGAAAGATAAACAGGAGTGGGGAGAGGGGTTGGGGTTAAAATCAAATACCGCCCTGCCACTTTTATATTTAGCAGTACATCACTGAGCAGAAGTAATATTAATGGATCGAGTGAGAAGTCGACAGCTTCTGTGTATGAAAGAACACAATTAAAGTGCCTTGGACACCATACACTACCAAGATGTCCTTGACAACTATGGAGGGAAGACAACTGGTGGTCATGTCAAGATTTTGGGCTCCTTGGACCTTTCTTAGATAAGGCTACGAAAATGATGATTCTTATTGCTCGACATACATTTTTCCATACCTCCATAATCCTGCGCTAGGATGTTCTTTCTTTCAACCCTTAAGTGACAGAAAATCCTAAACGTCGACCGATGAGTTCAGTTACATGAGCATATAACAAATGTTATTTGACCCACAATCAAAACGAAAAATCTGATGTAAATAATGACTTCAGCGGTGCTTGCCGTGAATAATAGCGAAAAACGGAAAATCTCAACGAGAAGAGTTTTCACGTGATTATTGGGAGAATATGGTCTCCATTTCATCCACGTAATGGAGTGATCGCCTGGCTGGACCTGTGAAAGGATTACCGCCAGGATGCCGTGTAACAAAGCGAGGCCTTCCAATTAGGGCTCATGTAAAATGACGTCCACTTGACAACATTCAAAAATGATGGAACCTTGATCTGGGCGCAGGACGGCTGAAGAACGGTTATCGCCATAACCCAACTATAAATAATGTGTTAAACTAGTGTTTTTACTGCACGATACCATTTCCATCCATCTGAGCCAGTCTTTCTGATATTTCACACACACACACATGTAGACTGAGTCTAGCCGGTAGTGGTGCCTTGGCGTTCGATCTGCCGGAGCTAGATCACAACATAACAATATATATCCTCCCAAATATCCACTGATTTGATTTACGATATTATTTCTCATCGATTGCACCATCTAATATGATAAAAGATTTTCTTTAACGGTTCAGATAGCCGTGAGGTATTATGCTTCCGTTTTGATTACAGAGTAATTGGTTCGGTTCCCTCGCATGCAAAAAAAAACTATTATATTCTCATATTAAATTATACGTTGTTATTTCAGAGTGAGTGTTATTTTATTATATTATATTTGATGTGATTAATGTTGTGATATTCAATGTTACTAATAAATTATACCAACGTATAACATACGTATTTAGTATATTCCAATCTTATTTTACATTTGAAGATTTCTTCATTGTTAATAGATCTCTGTATTGTGTAGATTTATGAGTTTTTTCGCTTTATTTCTCGCAGTTCTTTTTGGTACTAGTAAATTTCACAGTTGAAATACAAAACAAGTAACTTCACACACCTTGTTCAATAATTAATTTTAAATTGTGTACGTATGCGTGTCACATCGTTTGTAGGGCTATAGGAGGATATGAGTGTGCGATTAAGATTAAATGTTGTGTAGGCATGTGTGTGAACGCTGGATGCCCCATATATTTCACCAAGCGTTCACCTGTTTACTTGATTAATCGCAGAGATATTAGTGGTTAGATACGATAAAGATTACTTTGGAAAAATCTCAGAAAAAATTGTTAAAAAGAGATTGTCTCAATATATTAAAATAAATAAAGTCATTGATGAAAATCAGTTTGGGTTCATGGAAAACAAAAGTACACAAGACGCAATAGGTAGACTATCTAATATCATCCAAGAATCTCTAGACAAAACTCTTAAATATATTGGAATATTCGTGGACTTGAGAAAGGCCTTCGACGGTATCTCCCACAACAAACTAATACTAAAATTAAAATCCGTCGGTATAGACGACAAAGCACTGAGCAAAAATTAACGAAACTCTAAGCCAACCCCTGATCATTGAATTTGGTAAACCACAAGGGACAGTTTTGGGCCCACTTCTTTTTACAATTTATGTCTATGACATTTTCAAACTAAAATTGACCGGAAAAATTATATCACATGCTGACGACACTGCTATCATTGTTGACGGACAAGACTCGAACACTACAAACGAACATGCAAATAACGTCATGAACACACTCAAATCCTGGTTCGATAGTAATTTACTTTCTTTAAACTCCGAAAAAACCTATTACATTCCCTTTTCAATCAAAAGTCTTAAAACACCGCCCCATATAAAAATTACTATCCAAAACCATAACTGTAACAAAATTACCTGTAACGACCCACGTACAAACTTAAGCCTAAAAAAAATCTAATATCTCGGTGTTATTATTAATCAACACTTAAAATGGTGGTCGCATTAGCGAATTAGTGAAAAGAATAAGAAAAGTTATTTATATGTTCATAAGATTAAGAAACATTTTAAGTATAAATAATTTAAAAAATATTTATTTTGTTATTGTTCACTCACTACTCTAGTATGGAATAATTGGATGGGGAGGAGCATACAATAATGTAATGAACTCGGTAAAATTAATACAGAGAACAATCATCTACTTTTTCAACACTTTTTGCAAAATTCTCAGTTCCCAAAACAGAAAAAATTTACAAAAAAATCTCAATCAATTAATTAAAGAAAATAACACTGTCAAATTTGAATCAAACACAACATTAAGATTTAAAAATAACTTTAAAATCCCTAAATGTAACAAACACTATCAGTAAAATTTTATATATTTAGGGATAAAAAATTTCAATTGCCTCTCTACACAAATTAAAGAAATAAAAGGTATAAAAGAGTTAGAAAGAAACTAAATGAACACTTCAAAAACACATAATTAGAAACTAAACAATATTACAGAACACTTCAGAAGCATACAGATAGACAATAAATAAAACATATAAAATTATTACAGTGTAACTCCCTCTCCAAGCACAAGAGCTAGTCTCTTTTTTGGAGAGATTTAAGCAAAAAAAAACATGTAATTTTAAAAATGTAAAATTCTTAATTTATGTTATAAAAAATTATAAAAATATCAAATAAATAAAAAATTTGACAGAAGTTTATTGAGCACAGTTTACAATAAAGGAAGATCCAAAAGTGTCTATAGAATCTAGTAAAGGAAGATCCGAAAGTATCTATAGAATCTAGTAAAGGAAGATCCGAAAGTATCTATAGAATCTAGTAAAGGAAGATCCGAAAGTATCTATAGAATCTAGTAAAGGAAGATCAAGATGCAAACTGTTTAAAAAAAATCTTCAATCAACCCAAGCAGCGACAATGTCTACTGCCATACATTCATTCTGTGACTTTAGGGTTTTCACTGATGCTGACTTCATCGCTTCCTTGACAAACAATATTAATAATAATAATAATATTAATAATAAGTTAAGTGAGAGCCATCCATAACCGTAATCATCACAGGAATAATTACAGCTAACCATAAAGGCAAATACAGTTCTTTCACAATCTAATCGGGACCAAGCGGACCTGAAATTCTTACATAAATCCTCTTCAAGATTGTGACAGTTGATCACAGCCACACTCACTTGAGACATGTCATATGTCAAGAGAAAGAAGACAGACAAACTGTCAGAACAGTTGTAATATTATTTTTAAGATTTTCAAAATCAACTTTGTAGTTAAAATCCATTTTTTATATTGTTAACTTTGTTTTATTAACCACTTAATGAATTAAATATATCTACCGGTTTCGAAAAATGTCATTTTCTTTTTTAGGGTGTCATTAACTAATCCAAAACATATGTTATATTGTTTCTTTGACGGAATGGGACTTGCAGTTAAATTTAATTGGTTGTTAACTGATATTAATTATATTATATTATATTAACTTCCACTCTTTACAAAACACAGTTAAAAGATGTTAAGAAGAAGAAAGAGTTGGGAATCGAAAGAATGAAAAGTCAAACAGAAAAATAGGAGAAAGACAAAATGAAGAAAGCACATGCATTCAAAAAAAAAATCAACAGAATGTTTAAAAACAAGGCCGAACAGAAGTCAGTCAAACATGTTAAGAAAACTATATCTTCAGATAGCAGTGATGAGGAAGATTCAAACCGATTGTATAATGGCTTTATCTTGAATTGCTGGAGGATTAGTAATACGTAAAATATATGCAAAATGAATGCTCGTTTGCTGGGATGTACGGAGGACTGTAGACAAGTTTTGAAGTACATGTCGATATACCATTTCAAAGTCCGCAAAGTCCACTATAATCAGCGTTAAATCTCACTTACCAATCATCGTCATAGCAGTCGTATAACGGTTTACCATTACTTTAAAAACATATTTTTGGTAATAATACGAATCTAATTGTCATTTAACTAAACATTCGAGTATACTTTTATGGTGTTTCGGGAGACTTTTCTAATTATTGAGTGAGGTTTAACAGCATTCTTTCTGATCGAATACGGCTGTTAAACTGAGAGAGATAAATGTATAAGAGTAATATTTAACGAGCGCCGGAGAAATTCTACCGTGAAGCTGCGCCTTTGGGATTGCCAGTAGTGATAATAGACGTAAATAAATCATTTACAGTGCTGCTGCAGATAGCGTCTTCACGCTGCTGCAGAGGCTGGAACTGGAGCGAATGAGAAAAGAGACGTACTTTACGTAGCGCGGTGTATCAATTACTCTAGAGTACTCTTAATAGAAAAATGCGATGCTATCGTTCCAGAGCTGGTCTGGCTGTCAAAAAAAATTACCGAGTGACTTTCGGAAACTCGTAAGTCGCAATAAATATAAATTTAATAATGTATTTATGTTGCATTAAAGGAAAGGTGAATTTTTACATCAAATATCTGTTATTAAATAAATATCAAATATGTTATAGAGATGAAGCTATTTTTATTATATTTTAAAAGAATGATATATAGAAATATAGGGTGTAATCTGTGCACCTATCACAAGCTAATATAGTATGTTGATTTATTATTTATGCACTCTTAACATTAAATTGAATGCACTGAATAAAGGTGTGTGGGTCAGAGCAGGTCAGGAAGATGAACTGCTTACTGTCGATACAAGTTTATTGTCAACCATAGTTAAAGTTGAGAGATGAGGGCGGACCCACCGTTTATCCAGAACCGATGCAATAAGCTTAAGGGTCATATCTTGATCCTACTCATTCGCCGCCTGGTTGGTATTTTTCAATGCTACTAGGCAGCTGTTCGATGGCACCCTGCATATTGACAGGGCGATACTGTACAGCTGCCAAAATAAAATTTGCCCTCATTGTCCCCGGTTGATTTACTTTATTAGTAAATAATATTTACAATACATAACATAAAGATAATATAAAACAATACAATTAACGAGGCCGGGGAGCAGAGGGGAAGTTAAGAGGCACTCCCTTCCGGAAAACGAGACGGCACAGAAGAAAAACATATACGAGACTCACCCTCCACGCACCACTGCTGGCAGATTTAACCCACAAGAACGCACATCGCAGATTATATTTGGGCAGAAGGTACAAAATAAAAATAACAAAATAATATTTGAGATAATAGTTTTAGAAATATACAAAATCCATACAAAGAAAAATCTACACAGAAAAATTTCTTGGAGATGTTATTTGGAAGGCGCAGCGAGAGGAGTGGTATTCACTGATCGCAATGGTTATTGTTACATTTTAGCGGCTGTTAGGAGCTCTATTTTTATGCACCAGTATCTGCAAGGTGCGTTCAGGGGTCATCGACGGTGATGACAATTGTTGAGACGATTGACCTCCGCATTCATATAACTACATAACAAAAAAAAATATTGTAGTATATGTATCATCATAAGAAATAATTAAAAAAAAAAAAAAAATTATCGCGTTTGTAAGTGTACAGATTGTTATAATTTTATATAAGTTGTTTAGACAAAAGCACTAATCGGATGCCTTTGAGATGAAAATAAAAATAAAAAACAGATCCAAAATATCAGTCTATTCAAAAAAGAACCAAAATCTGTTTGGTGAAATCTCTAGTATTCTTCATTAGACTATAAACATGGATATTAAAAAAAAGGAAAATAATACGTTAGATGGATCAACCTGATGGTCAGCGCTGAGCATACGATGAAGAAGAAGAAGTTTGACGGAGTCCGTGACGCGCTACTCCAATAGATAAATACGTCCTAACAAGACTAAACACACTTCTAAATTCAAATCGACAATCTATTCATTATTTCCAATTTCACAGTATTTGTTTTTTTATTTCATTTAAATATTTGACAGCTGAAGAGATTGATATTTCTGATCCATTGTGTTCAAGTTAGCCGGGCAAACGTCCAGTGTCTTCCAGTTTCGTGTTGTGAAAGTGACGTGTCGGAATGCACTCTTGCATACGTGTGTACTGTGTAACTAGCAAAGCTTAGGACATTAGCAATGTATGAAATGGTTATAACACTTACGATGTTCGGAAACAGATTCATGATTGAACTTAAAAAATAATGTGACCACTTTTTTGTAGAATTGAATGGTGTCCGGGTAGATACACTAACTATTCACTTATGTACGGTGGATACAACAACTATAATTAACTCGTCTATTGCGGATACAACAATTAGAATTAACACTGCAACTATAAATATATTTTTCTTGCGTAAGTATCCTATTTTCGTATTTTAAATTAGTGTCTATCAATTTTTACATTACTATTATTTGATGCCTTGTCTGTAGTGTTAGCCATGCCGGTGTCTGAACCACCAGCATTGTGGCTCTTCAGTTTGACGTTGGCCATGATGGCATTGTTCGGGATTCTGATGTTCATGTACATGACGGCAACAGAAGAGACTCAGGACCTATACTCCAAAGCCTTGTACGGAAAACTGTTAGTATTTTAGTACAACTTGTTAATTATATGGACGACAAATGTACACTATAGGCTGTTCCGAAAACTGTGGCCAATCTTAACCATCCAATTCTATTAAACATAATGAGTAAATAAACTTTTTTAATCAAAATAAATAAATAGTCAATTATTTCTTGATTATTTCTTGTCGCGCAGCTAAGTTTAACTCTTGAAATATATACTTAAACAACCACTGGAGTAGTCCTAATATTCATGCCTGATTACTACTCAGATTTAATAATGATTGAACTAATATTGTCGCCGTAATAACAGAAATACAGACAATTGACATATGACTGTTTTTTTTTAAATATTTGAATAGAAAACGTTTCACCTAAGTAAGTGTTGGATAACAATCTTACATATATCCAATTGTTATTATGATTTTAGAAAAGGTATCTCGCTTTAAAAGAGAAAATCTATATAGAAAACGATATAGATTTTTATGGTAGCCAAGAAAGTACTCAAAAATAAGTAAGTTTATAAAAAGTGCGAAACAGAATCAAGCGAATCCAAGCAGATAATACTTTTTTTTGGTTAAATCCAGAAATGATAAAAAGGCAATGTTTTTCACCGTTAGAGAAGAAGACATATTGGCAAGGTGTTCGTTTTCTTTCAGAGGTGTCTTCACTTTTACCAAAATGACCGACAAATTTGCTACATACCAGGTATTTGAAGAAATAGCAAACATCTAACGTCTGTGAAGAACGTCTGCACCATGGACACAATGGCTGTTTTTATAAATTATAAACCTGTCAAGCCTGACAGATAATTCGAATGCATATTATTTGTTAAGTCAGGTGTCATAAATATGGCAATTCCACGTTATGAAAATAAAAATATAATACGGATCCAGAGGTGAATTTTTGGTATAGGGGCCAGCCTCACTGGGCTTTTTAGGGACCTCTTGTATTGATACATCATTGTCCACATCGGTCTATTCATATTATTTTATTATTATTCCTCCATTGTCACTAGAAAAAAACCTGTTGTCTTTTCCGCACAATCGGTCCAGCGAACGGGGGATCTTCCTCTTCCTCGTCATCCTTCAACGTGGCACACCGCAACGAGCTTCTCCAAGCTCTTTTTCCTTCTCGTAAGATGCTCAAAAATTTAAGAATTCGTCTCAAACAAATATTCATGGTATGCGCAAGCTGTGGCTCAAGCAAAACATCTCAAAATAAAGACGTCTTGAGATAAAGGGCCAACAAAAAATATTTAATTATTTTAGAGGATTATAGTCGGCTGTGGACTGACTTCCGTACTCTGTTTGCTGTTCCCTAACTTTGTAATTTCTTATCCTGTTTACAACATTTTGTCAGCGTTCTGCTTCGAAATGTTGGATGCCACTGTTGTGTCGGTTGGCCTGTCTCCAGCAACTGCTTTACAAGTATAGTATTTAATGTTGACCTTTTAAGTCGTAAAATCATTTTTGGCCCCCATGTGAACATTTACCCTTTTTCATTGATGATGGGATTGTGTGTAGGTGAAAGTGTGTCAGAAGGTTGATGCGAAGGGTGACTCGCGTTTAACGTTTAGCTTCTTTAAGCTTCATTAAGTACTCGATGTACTTAATGAAGCTTAAACATATATCATGTGATACAAGTATACGTGAATAACGATGACAGGCAGTAATGCATACAGATAGATCTAGAAATAAATGACAACTCACGATTTACAAAGAATTTATTCAAAAGAAAGTTATCATCGTTCGATTTACTATAAATTCGACGAATTGGAGTGAGGCGCGTGAGCTGCTGAATACGCAGAAGCCGTGAGAGAGCTAGGACCGCTGGCCGCGGCGGCTCACACTTCGCAGTTGCAGTCGGAAGCGGCGTGGTGCATGCAGCCAGTGCACTGTATTGGATTGGCTACTGGTAGGCTTCCGTACTATCAAAAATATAAACAACTAAACAGTGTTTCTATTCCTTATTTTTTTATATTCGTTTTCTCTGTTGTTCCTCTTCCAAATGACTTTTCTAAATGATTCAGGAACTCTGGAATGAGGGGCCTCTCGCATTTACCACTTGCGCGTCTCTATTAATGCGCCCCTGTACGGTCATACCAGCTGTTTAATGGGGTTGTAATTTGCTTGAAATCCTTTACAAGATGGTTTATGTCGTTTCTCTGTACATACACAAGTTAAACAATATTATTTTTAATACTTGCTAAGATCAACAAACTTGATGCCAACATAACTAGTTTTCTCCCAGTATTTACTTTTTATTAGCATACCTATATTAGCATTCCTTTGTGCGGCTACACTGGTCACTTTGCGGCCAACGGTGAACACTGCGCTGCCGAGGCCAGCATTGACAAAACAGAAAATATTACAGTTTATTTAATTTTATTTTATTAAATAAAATAACAATCACCGTGCATGAAACCGTGAAATTTATTATACGTCAACCGGTTTCGCTTATCTCAAGCTTCATCCGGACGTACTTGAAACTAATCATAAATACAAGAAGAGTGCACTTATATACACATAAAGAGGGAGATAGAATATAAAATTACATGTGAAAGAGAAGAGGAGCGTCATGAATAAATTTATAATATTTGAAAATACATTTTCATTTTTCTTTTTTTTTTACAGACACATCTTCAAGGATGGGCCCTTTGATACTCAAAAAAAATAAACCAATTTCTAATTGTAGAAAGAATTGAAAATAATGAAGTTTGAGATTTCGACATAGTTAATGAAAACTGTATTTTTTTTCTTCATATTCACTCGTTATTTGAACATTTCAATAAATAATAGCTATAAGGAATGTTTGTCGAGATTGGTGTGTTGAAATAATATCACTTATTAAACTTTCATTTTTAAAATATTTCATCTTGTAAGAACGACTTGAATAATTCATAGAAAATAATATTAATTCTTTTACTCGTCGATTTGTGCTTTTAAAAATATATGAAAAACACTATTTAAAATCTTTAGTACATAAAATATTTAATTAATAAATATCTAGAAATTTTGTAGCCGAATTTGATTAAACATTTTAAAATTTAATATTCATGCCGGACTTACTGCTCGTTCTTAGGATATTAGGTTCTTTAACTATGGTTACAATTATATACTTATCGACGATAAGTTTTCTTCAAAGTACTAATTTAAAAATTACGTATTTTTGGCGAACATAGTCATATTATTTAATATAAAAAAATACTTTAATTAATTAATCATTGATAATTTTTTGGTTGATTTCGGTATGCTCGCGCCGCCGACAGGTTATTTAATGCAGTAAAAGAGTCGTCTCGCTAATCATAATTTAAATGTGCGGAGCTTCGTAAAACTGTTGAGAGATGGCATTAAAATATACTTATTATTGATTCTATGAATTGATATGATGAAAATATAATAGAATTTAGTATAGTGCATTTAAAAAAATGATTATAATATTTCAGAGATATTCAAATTAAATTTGTGGTGCCATTATTTTTTAATATTTTAATTTGTTTTCATTCGGTCGAACTGTTTTACACAAATATGTGACGTAGCACAATTTAGTTATAATAAATTATCAATTAAATAGAATGATTGAACATCACGAATTGGGAAAAATATACAAGATATTGAGGTTTAGAAATATTTATCCACGTCGGTCCCCGATGACTGAGGATCGTGAACTCCCGCCACTTGTTAAGGTATAGACCGGCCACCGGTTAGTTAGGTATGCCACCGGGTAGTTAGGGGAGAACGTTAGAACGGTAGGCTCCTCACCTCAGAGACACATACCTGATATATTAATACCCGGGAGAGATAAATGAAAAGATGTTTTCGGTATAAACATAGAATTTATTCAATAATCAAAGTTAGTACAAAAATTTGCGGATAATTTAAATATAATTAACATGTATTTGTTGATGATTCGTTGAACAAAAGATTGGATAAATAACCAATAAACTCTGGCTAACCTAAAATAGGTTACCACAAAAAAGAACTCTTCAAAAATACAACTATTATTCTCGCAGCAAAGATATTAAGTTTAAATTAGAACCATGAAATTCAAGAATAAACTAACAACATAGGGGTGATACGAGTATGGCGACTTCTTCCAACATAGGCTTGCGATAACATCACATGAGATAAAAAACGATCGGTTAACCTCAAACTCCGTGACCATCGTCGCTATTTAATTTTGGTCCGATTTGCAATCTTTCACTACGAAATCTCATGTCTGTTGCACCCGAGATCCTCCCTACGGATCATCTGTCACTATAAAATGATCAGGCATTGACTACGCACCTTTTCACTTTTCCCGACACCCTGCAGATCTGAGAGCTGTCACCAGAGAGTGCCTGTTGCCTTTTCCACTCGGTCGAACCGTACAACCTTCCACATGGTGTTCAGGTGCGTCCGCAGAGCAGAGGGTTCTAAGGGAAGTATCTTCCTCCTTTTCTTTAATTTTTCTCTTTTTTTCGGTTATTGCATCAGTTCTCTTCCGATGCAATGTACTTATCGACGCCATGCTTTTGATCATAGGCCGCAGCTTCCCAGTGTTTAGAGTCTATGCCACTTATTGTATTCAGAGATTCTTTGAAACTTTTTCTTGGCTCACCATATGAAACATAAAAGTAAAAATATGATTTTAGAAATACTTACAATATTAAATACTAATTAAATGTATTAATTAGAAAAATATACATATAAAATCAATTTTATCGAAAAATATTGCTGTTGCTACTGGGATTCGAATCTGAATTTCTTTCCAAACCGGAGAAGGTGCATTATCCAACTATGCTACAGCGACACTATTTTTGACGACAAATTTTCGAACATATATGTTACACTTTTTCAAATTAATACATCTATCGTTCCATTATTTGAAAGTCATCTACTTTGTTGTTACAGAATCCCAAATACCTTTGAGTAAATCAATGGCAGACGCCAGATTTATTAATTCATTTTTATTAAATTTTGGACACATTGATACAACTTATATATTATTAGGATGTATTCTCCTTGTAACATTATTAGAATGAAATTGTATTTGAAGTAAAGGAACAAATATAATTATTCTCCAGTTGTTAAATATCATTCGTTTCCATTTTATCACTTTAAACATAAACGACCGAGCGTTTCACTGATGTTAGAAAAATGAACATAACCTCTGAATGGACATCATGAGTTATGAAACATCTTTAGCAGGATATTATGAGTTTTGTAAATAGATATTTCATAGGACGTATGGACTTATGGTGTATATATATTTTAAATTTCATTGTATCCATAGATAATCGCAGAATAATTATGCATTGTTAATTATTTGTTCTTACTGATGTAAAACTTGAGTTTTGGATTAATAAATAAAAATATTCATAAATAGATTGTTTTATACTGTGGGTATCATTTTTAGTTCAAGGAAAATGTTTGGCGAAAATCAAAATATTACCGTACACAAGAATATCAATTTCATTTTTAAAACATATCGGACATTAAAACACGAACGAATCCAGGTAATCTAGAAAATAAAGTCCTGCTGCTGTGGTTGCCCACCGCCAGTACATATTATAAATATAATCAATTGTTGCTTTGAAGTAGCAATATTTGTCTCAACCTCGAAAATATTTTCCACTCGAGAAAAAAAAGTCTAATTGTCGTTTTTATCATATTGTCTTTTTTATATAGAAAACCAGTTTTTATAATACTTCTATTTTGAATTTTTTTAATAGTCTTTTAACATATTTGCTCCCGTGGGGAAGTAGAGGATAGACTAGTATATTATTAAAAATATAATAAATTGAATACGTATAAATTAAATGGATCATAATTGAAAAATAAAAACTTATATATCTTTCATTAGAAAACTATTTGGTTGCTGCCGGGATTCAAACCTGAACTTTTCCTATCCGAGAAAACGTATTACCATCCACTAATCAATCGATTATTTGGGACTTATATTATTATAATTGACGCATTTAATATTCCATTTTTAAAAGTAATTAACTTTATATTGCGATGAATCCCAAAGACCTTTGAGTAGTACACAATTAGAGACGCTAGAATAAAATTTAAAATTAATCAATTTTATTAAATTTGGACAGACTTTTATACAATTTCAGTACATATTATATTTTTAAATATATTGTTTCTGTATATCTTTCTAATTGATTAAATACATTTGTATTAAAAATTACACTGAAATTGAAATTGAAACTTAACGACAAAAATGTGCTTTTATTAAAAATATTATATATATTTAGAATGTAGCACATTATCACATCATTTTATAATTTGGTTATTGTATTTATTAGAACTAGTAAGTAAGCTGCTTGCTGCTAGGCTTAGCGGGCGGCTATTGTGGCCGCTTTGTGGCTAATAGTGGTTGCTACACGGCCGTCGGTGACCGCTGTGCGGTCAGCGTCTCAGCAGAATCTACATTTCAATGTGGAAATCCCATATCATATTGCTTTAACAATAGTGCATCCTTAATATTAATATAGATGAAATATAGATTCTACGAAAGCCCTAGCTGCATTAGTGCATCTCTATATTGATTGCTCTCCCTGGAATTGCACTAACAGTGTTCATACGTATTAAATTTGAAATATATATGTAAACTTAAAGACATTCTTGAAAAATATGAACAAAACATCTATACGTCACATTTGACAGTGCAATAATGGATAAGGAAAGAAATCATAGAGTGCCATGAAACATAGATGAGATGACAGGATGGTTTTCTTATCTATGGCAGGATGTTTGCCTGTCCTAACGGTTTCGCGGATTTATATTTATGTACTGTTTATGTACTGAATATATAAAAGAGAAAACAGGTAATCTTAACCTAGAGATATTAAAAACACGTTTGTTTTTGTAATGCTCGCCTATCACAGACCTGACCATTTAAGCAACTACTTTACAGCCACAAATGACACTATCGAAGCCACGACATGGGGTGATTCGAGTCCTGTCTGACATTATAATACTGACTCGACCCATCTGGTTCTGCTTGCTTTTTTAGATATGAGTGCTGCATTTGATGCAGTCGATCATCAAATCTTGCTTGAGAGACTAGAAAAAACTTATGGAAATGCACACGGTTGACTTAAATCATATATTTTTAATAAATTGCAATCGGTGCGATTTCAAAATTCAACCTCCCCTAACATCTACTTCTAACATCGAAGTACATCAGGGATCTGTTTTCGGATTACTATTATATATTTTAAATACGAAAGATATATAATAATATCGTCAGGATTACGGCCTCACTGTTATGTTGACGATACGCAAATTTATTTTTTCTGTAAGCTGGGTGAGACAGAGGTATTAAAAAGAAAAATTTCTAAATTGGTAGATACAATAAGCGAGTGGATGGCACAAAATAGACTTACATTGAATCCACCCAAAACAGAACTACTATGGACAGCAACACCTAGAAGACAAAACTTCATACAGGAATGAATGTCTGCGAATGCTTATTTTGCAGTAAAGTTATCGGGCGTGCACATTGATTCAGATTTTTCAATGAATATACAAATCTGCAAAACTGTCAGTGCATGCTTTTATCAAATGAGACAGATTAAAAGTATTCGGAGACATCTTTCTCTTGAGGCAGCCGGTTTACTCATTGTGGTGTCACCTGTGGACTATTGTAACAGCATCTATGCTGGCCAGCCAGTGTTTCAGCTGGATAGATTACAATCTATTCTAAATGCGGCTGCATGGATAATATATGGAGTTTCCAAATTCTCTCATCCCTTCATCCTTTTTACATCAGCTACATTGACTCCGATTCCCTGAAAGAGTTGAATTTAAATTGTGCTGGTTGATGTACAAGGCGACACACAATATGGCGCCACTGTATCTTTGAGAAATTTGTATCCCAGACAATTTGAATAGTAGACGTCGAACTCTCAGATCAGCCTCTACTTCAGCTGCAGGAACGCAGCTGTAGAACCGACCGACCGTTGCCAAAAGTCTATATTTAGTGAACGGACATTTGAGGTGGCAGGCACAAAAGCGTGGAACTCTTTGCCCTCCGTCGTAAGAAACAGAGCATCAGAGACTTTATTTTAAGAAGAAACTAAAAACGCACCTTTTCAAAAAGTAATTTCCATAAGTGAAGATAATTTTTAATTTAAAAAAACAAAGATAATCGTAGAACTATAAACAGTTGATGTGTAAAGCGCCCTTGAGGTGAAAGTTTTTACGAAAATGCCGCTATATAAATAATCCATTATTATTATTAAGGAGTTTGCGTTAATTCATGTCTGTATATTTAGAACTCTGTGAATACTAAATAAATACATAGATATTTTAGATTCAAAATTTTGATTCCAAAACACCACTTTTGTGCATTCACTCACTACTCGTCACGTGGCACCGCGTACAAGTTGTGTATTTTTCAATTTTACTGAGCACCCCGCCGCGAACGAAATGGAATCTATGAATATTCATTAACGGCTTTAATATCGGTAACTTTCAATTTTATTCCCATTAAAACGCAATATGTGCTCGGTAGAGAGCGACCGCTAAATCTTACGATACATATTTATAATATTCGCACAAACTACGGTTGTTAATGAATACGTCAGCAGTACAGTATGTTTCAGATCATACCGTGCACTTTTTGTAATTCGCAGCTAGGTAATGTCCCTGCAGAAAACAATTTAATCAACCTATTAAAAAAAATATCACACACGCATTTCTTTTCACACCTGTGAATGCAAATAATAAATTTTTTAAAACTAAATACTATATCTTTTAACCATTTTTTTATGTTACTTTGTTAGTTTTTACAATACATATCTTAATAAATCTTCCTACGTTCATTTGACAGTTCATTTAGCGCGCACAACAATTATAGGTGTCCGAACCCACCAATGAATCGGCATTACTCTTAACTCACTCGTGAATAAAATATACTTTTATGGTAAGAGAAGAATTGACGGATATGTGTAAAATGTGTGTGAATTATTATGGTAGTTGCCCCAATAATCATCCATTATTCTTGTGTTCATTTGATGATCGTGGAATGTATTATGTGAGTGTGTGTGGCTCTAATTAAGACTACAGAAGAGTACTAGTTACAGAAGAGTTTCCTGAAGACGTAATCTATAAAACTGGCGAGAAAAGTGAAGCTCGCGATATGGTCTTCTAGATGGCTGCTGGTCGCATGTTAATTTTACCTGGCATCGGTACCGGTAAACAGTGATATCTACGACTGTTAGAAGATCTGTTTTACGTACCGGTATATGCAAGATGCGTTCAGGATCGTCGTCGGTGATGATTACAGTGAAAGCGACAGACCTCCACACTTTTCTCTTTTTCTGTTGTCTCATAAATTAGGGGTGTGTCTATGTATGTCGAGTCGTCCCGTGCAACGATCGGAGTAGCTGAACGCTCCAGCGTAATCAATCTAATGACATAAACGCGACCTGAACACAGCGGCGAACCATTTTCTCTCTGATTTCCGCCACAAATGCAACATCTGGTACTATTGGACAAAGGTCGACACGTAGACTCGCGGAGTTTAACCGTTCCGATTCAAGGTCGCCGATCGACTGACCGCTCGCTAGCGGCGGAAGAGGGAAGAGAATATGGGAGACACCCGAATATTAGTTCATTCAAGGTATATCATATTTCAGTCTCAAACAATGATAATTGTAATTTTTCTATCGTGTGATCAGAAATCGCAAATAAAGCATTAAAAAAACTAATTAACATAATTAACGCGTTGTCTGTATCTGGTTTAAAACTGCGAATAATGTTTGTATGATTTAATGTAATAGTAATAGACATGTATACATTATTTATGTCAGTCTAATTTGACGCGATTACCTGCTGCAATTCAATTATCAATTGCAATGTGTATTTTTCGCTTTGCTCCGCCATCTCGCGTGACTTTGGAAAACAGCACGATTTCATTTGTCTACGAAACACTTTTACTTTTCACCGATCTTATATGAAGATTAAAAATATTAATATAATTGGACATCTTACTTACACGAAAAAATAAATAATATTTTACATATTAACTTGTCATTGAACCAAACCAATAAAAATGATGAAGCAATACTAGATGTGTTTGAAAGAAGGAGAATTTTTCAGACCGAATATAGCTCAAGCATGTTTATGATGAGCCGAAAGTCATAAAATTAGGGAGGCTTGGATGATTAGGCTATGCAGAACGAATGATACGCATGTAAGATGAAGCTATAACGACCTATCCATTAATGGCGTCAGCAGAATGCGGAAACTGGTAAAGGCGAATTCTTTAGGAAGGCAGGATCATACCTGGTTCTATAGCAAGGATTGTCAAACTACGGCCCGCCGCCTATTTTTAATCCAGTCCGCGGGTCGACATTGTTGAAGATAAATACGATGAATTAAAATCACATGCACGGGAATTTATATCTGTATTTGGCAGTACTTACCAATGTGAAAAGATATTTTCCAAATTGAAATATTATTGACAATATTTGAATATGTCCAAGAATACACAATTAATGGATTATCACCTATAAAGGTACTGTAATTAAAGAAATACTAAATATCTCATTGAGACGAAGCTATTTTTTATTATACTTAATGTAAATATATAGAAGCATGGGTAATTAGAGGGCTTACGACCTGTCTTCGGCCGGCTTAAGTGATCACTTTATACAAATATAACGTTCACCATTCTCACCCATTAATCAATCTCTATATCTATCTAATTTTTGAAATTTATCTATGGACTAAATATGATATTCATTTCTCTAATAATGCAAAATGTTTTTAACACATTATTCTAGAATTCGCCTGAAAAATTTATATTTTTCAATTTTATATATTTTCTTATTTTGACCAGTATATTATTAGAAATATATGTCTTAGAACATATTACTTAAGCCAGCCGAAAAGAGGTCGTAATCCCTGTAATTACCCATAGTTCTATATATTTCCAATAAATATAATAAAAAAATAGCTTCATCTCTATTAAGTATCTATTATTTATGAAATATTATTAACATATGACCGTTTGCAAACAACTTTAATGATAGGAAATACTAACCTCGAATTACAGTATTATCTCAAAAAAAAAACCAATTACATTCATCGCATACGTACAAAATTTAACCAGTTCTACAATATGTTTATTAATAAATGGAAATAATTGATCGGTTTTTTTTTTTGTCAGTATCAATATGTGCTTAAATATTATGTAAAAAAATCAAATCGGTGGACCCGCCGCTTACCCAGCACCGTTTATAAGCAAAATCTCCTATATGGTCCTTCCCATTCCCCGTCAGGTTAGCATTTTTTAAATTCTAATAGTCAGCTATGTAATTCCGTCTGTCACTTAAGTGACAAAACGGAGCCGCACGGCCGCCATCACAAACACCCTCATTGTCCCCGACTTTATAATTTATTCAGAAAAAATAACAAAATGTATTTGAATATAAGAATGCGGTAGACAGAATAATTGAATACAAAAAACATGACACATAATAAATACTACCATACAAATATGTACCAGAAAACAAAATAATAACGATCTAACTTGTCATCAGAGCACCACTGCCGGCCATTCGTCCCCAATGACAAGAGAAACAAACAAATAAAATCACTGATTTTGGTATCACTAGTTAAAAAGTGACAACAAAAAATAAGAAGTAATAGAGAAAAAACAATAATAACAAAAAGAATAATAAAATGACTATATGAGAAAATTTTAACATTGGGAGTCTCAGAGACTCCCGTACCTCTAAATAATTCCCACCTAGAAATCCAAACTTTCAAAAATGTCTTGAACAATTCCAGATTCCTATTGCAGCTGAGGAGATCGGATCACTTACAAATAAAAAAATTTGAACCTGTTTTTATTTTTGTTTCTCTATGAGTAGAATTACTTATGTAAATATATTCAAATTTGTTACCTATACCTAGCCAGCCGAACCTAAAAATTTTACGTTCAGGCCTTTTCCAAAAAAAGTTTTCCGACCCTCGTGCTAGACCAAAGATGAAGATTAAACCATAGATTGTGCTACACAAACAACTGAGTATTTCTTTATGTCATTGGGATCTCTTCGTCTAACAGCGGATAGACAACAACTAATAATGGTGATGATAATGATAAAGTGTCATACCAGACATAACCAGCATTGACGAACAGATGCCCTTGCAGACCTTGAAATTGTCAAGAATTTCCATTATCTCCGGCCTATAATAACTGACGACGGTAGCTGAGAGCCAGAAATTAAATGTCGCATAGTTATGTCGAAAAGATCTATGTCCAGACTTGACGAAATATGTTCCCTTATTAATTCAAATTACAAATTATATTCCCTTTGAAAAAATACTGATATTGTTTCCACGCAGTATTTGTCGAGTACATCAAATAAAAATTCCAATTTTACGTCATTAATCTTTTTGGGCACACACAAATCTTGGAATAATATAACCGTTTTTTCGGACAAACCGGTTAGAAAAATTGCTTTTTTGAAGATTCTGTTCCCTTATCATCATCAGCTAACATAAATCAATCAAATTTCTCCTTAAAAACCAACCAATCGACGATCTCGTGGCAAAAACATGGCATTTTCTTATTCATTGCCCCACAGATAATACCCACAGGTGAAAGACTAAACAAATACTTAGCTAAGCTCCTGCCATCAGGATCTTCTCAGCCTGTGTTTACTGTAACTGGTCCCCTCAGCCTCTTCCCTGGTCCACTGCTTTGTTCTCTGGCTGCCTCGGTCCGTAGAAGCCCACCTTGCGCCTTCCGTCCGACTACACGCTTTGAGTCTTCTCGCCGCCGGTCCTCTTCATCCAGAAGATTTTCCAAAAAGCCTTAGCTCCTGGAAGTCGACCGAGGAAACCGACAATCACTGCTCCGAGAAGAACTTTGCTCCGAGAATAATTCTTCTTTGCTCTTCTCTCAATCCGCCGCTTGTCTCAAATTTGTTTCATCGCGAAATAAATTTAAATCCAATGGTGCTTATTTCCTTGATGCTTGTTATCAAAAAAATCTTAATGCGTAAATTATCCAATGTAACGTTACGCCAATTATTCAGCTACCGACTGCGCCAATGTTACCTACTTGACTTCTTAGAACATCTTTAGTATTCACCTCGTAATAGGTGAAGGTCCAAGAAATAGACTTTGTAACAATTAATCTTTTATTACAATAAGCTATAATTTAGTACAAGGTATATCGCTAGTATAGGTCAAACTATTAAGCCGATGAACCGTAGATAAAGAGACGCACGTACTCCTGCGCCTTTATAGCCACACATACCCGCACCGGCGGTGCGGCACACATACACACGTACACACACATCATCCCACCATTCCAAGGTCATCACGTTTAAGAACTGTGATCTTTTCGGTATCGGTGTGTCGAATGCAGATATTCGCCTTGGCTTATATGAATATATTTTTGTCTAGGCCTTCGATTTTGTCTTCTTCCGCCAATGTTTCCCTCAATTAGATTTCTAAGGTATGCGTTTCTAATAAATGTGTTCTACCTAGCGATGAGAAAAAATATTACTCTTGACTCACTGGTGTGATTGTGATTGACATTCGATAATATCAGTGATTGAAAACTATGACTGTGATAACAGTTTTTCATTACTTATACGCGTACGCTCCATGATATCGCAATACACGAAATAAATAAATAAACATAATTTAGAGACTCTTTATATTATTCAAACTTCATATTCTAGCTTATATAATTAATATATAATGAAGGAAAATTTAATATTAATATTAAATTTAATATAATAAAATTTAATCCTTTGAGTTGAGCCTATACTTTCCAACCTTCTCCAGTATCACAACGCAAATACTTCTAACCTTCGATTGAGGAGGTTTTTTTTCAATATCCGATGTCAGTCACAAACCACTCACAAATATCCGTTATACTTATATTTTAACAGGCATCGTTCAACGTGAGGCCTTTGGTTGAACGGATATTGAGAAAAAAGGTTTCGTTAATTCCTGGATCTGTCAGTAGGTACGCAGAAACTTATCAATAAAAACACCGACGTTAAATTATTGATACCGAGCTATATATTTCTAATCTATATCTAGAAAATTTTTTATATTAAAATTCAAGTAAGAAAGCGTTTCTTTGCCCGAGGATGACATTGACTGATTTATCATAAAATAATATTACACAGCCCATTAATAGATAGATAAAATACGAGTAGATGAGAAATTTGAAACATTTTATATATGGCTTGAAAAACGGAAAACAGGCCAGACGTGATTTACTGGTGTTTTACAATAAAAAAAAATTATTAACTTACATATAGATAAGATAATTTATTTCTTTAAATCCAATGATTTTACAAAACGTGTCAGAAAGATATCTGCACTTAAAAGTTGGTGTCTTAATAAACAATGAATGTCTGTTAAAAACAGTAATCTTCTTAGCCATCAACTCTTATGTCATTTGAATTCATTTTTGTTTTTCTGACATTTCATGAATGTATATATAATCTGACGTATATATACGAAGTCAGATATGTCTTAGAAATCCAGAATTCGTGAAAAATGGTTCGCAATAGGAATTGTGGAGGCCATTGGAGGAGTTTGGACGGCCCCTGAAAGCACCCTGCAGATACTTAGGCGTTATGCAGTGCTTCAGATAGCCTCAAATTTATACATTTCATTTGTATTGTTTATACCTTAAAATCTATGAAAAAATACAAAGTAACCCATAGATCTCCAAATATGTTTTTAATTGCCTTGAATTTCTTTGGTTTTTACTTGATTTTTCGAAGCATTGAGTTATTTGTGTATTTTTATTTAATTCAGATTTATCTGTCTAAAGTAAATATTTCCAGAGGCGCATTTATATTTGTAGGGTTTTGTTAATATTCATAAATTTTTTTACAAAATAAATAATTATATATTAATTTATTATACCTGACAAAGGTGTTATAATGCTGTATGATGACATCAGTGCGGTTCAATCAAAAGTCGGTAGGCATTGCTAGTTAGGTCATGTGCTACTAAAATACAATTTGATCAAAAAGGTAAATAGTGCCTAAGATGCCATGAAATATCAGATGGTAAGATATCGCAGTGGACTTTAATAGGATACGTTTGTAAAATCAAAAGCGAGCAGAGGAATAGGAACCGGTGGGAAAAAAATCATGGTAGCAGCCGTGATCCCGGATCCGGTTCACTACTATTTATAATCTATATTAATGATATACACACATGCTTTCAATTTGCCAACTTTCTTCTTCACGCGGATGAAGATCTTTGCCAAAGTGAGCTCCCTAAATGGCTGCCATATAATCCGAAATGATATCAACCGCGTTGCAGCCTACTGCAATGTGAACAAACTCCTCATGAATGCTAAACAATGTTTTCAAAAAACATTCTCAAGAAAATTTAACAACATTCATTTTACTTACATAATAGACAGCGCTCAGCTAGAAAATAAATGCGATGATAAAAATAAAACCTAGGAATAATCCTCGATACTAAACTTCTTTTCAAAAATCTAATTTACCAAATTGCCTCCAAGGCCTATAGAATGCTAGGATTCATACTTCAAATCTGCAAGCTTTTCCAAAATCCATATCTGTATTACGCATTCGTTCGTAGTCATTTAGAGTACGCATCTCAAATCTGAAACCCACGGCAGATTACATATATTTCGAGATTAGAATGCAAAACACGTTTATTCGATATCTTAATGTTAGATCTAATCTATCATTCAACTCCTATTTAGATGCAGCAAACTTCCACAATATGAAAACCCTAGAACATCGAAGAACACGTGCTGACCAAATACTAATACTAAACTACTTCCTAGAAGTAGAACATCTTACATAGAAAATTCATTAATTCACCGGTCATGCAAATAGCATAATGAGAAATTTACAGAAATTTACAGAAATTGACTTTTTATTAGTCTTACTACGCTTAAAGGGTTCTTTTTATGAACCACCACAATCTCAATTTTGGCCAATCATTCACATCTTATTCCCCCTTTACCGCGACAGTAGTTGCAACCTCCCCACCCTTTCTCTCTCTTTTTTTCTTTTTATTTATCTTCTGCACCTAAACATCTTTATGTACCTAAACATTACTGTGAATTTTCATAAATAGTATCACACGTTAAATGTTTATTATGTTAGTTATATTAAATTTACACTGTCAAAATCCCTCAATAAAATAAAATAAATTAAAATTATAGTCGGGCTTAAGATGATAATGATTTATTCAATAGTCATCGGTCTAACAAATGAGATATTATGAAAAGATTTATTTTATCCACAGCTTTATGATGTAAAAATATAATTACTATAAAATAATATATCTTCAATATTAATCATTATTCATATCGATCCCTTAGGGCCATCCCGTAGACCTGTCAAGTAGGCCATCCCGTAGGCTGTCACCGGAAAAGTGCCTGTTGCCTTTTTCATTTGGTCATCGGTTCAATGGGTTGGAGAATCTTATTTTTCATTCTTCGACGTGGCCTGCTACATCAAGCTTCTCCAAGATATCTTCCCTTCTCGCAAGATGCCCAAAAGAATTGAAAGATTCATCTCTGGCTAAAGGTTGAGAGTCTGTCCTTGATCTTCGTTTCCTGCGGAATGGAGACATCGTGGGTCTCGCCATTCATGGTACGCGCAACATGTGTCTCCAGCACCACATCTCAAACTCATCAATCTGTCTTCGCTCCCTTGCCTTCGGGGTTCATAATTCCACACCGCTTAAAAAATATAAATATAAATAATTATTGTTATTATTATATTGATTCGTTTTTGTCCCCTTAACCTCTTAGAGTCAGCGGTCCAAAGTACGAGTTCTGTATCTCGGATCCCAGGACCTGCAATTGGTTTTGGACTCGCAAGCTACGATGGTTTTAAATTGTATGTCATTGAACTGCTGGACAATGAGTTTCCGTAAATCTCGTGGAGATTAAATTTTTTCTAATTACATTATATAGAATAAATCATTTGTTTGTTGGAATTTAAAAGTTCACTTTTATTCTCGAATAACCTTTCTTATTATAAAAAACATCCACACCATTATAAATACACAATGAGTTCATGCTCTGCTCTGTCTAGCCGGCGAAGGACATCCAGCCATACTTGGCGGCTGGACCGTTTCCCACAATGTGTCTTACTTTGCTGCAATGTTTTATCTCATTATAACAATGTACTATGTAATATAATATATATGACTCAAAACAAATAAATGATTATTCTTATCTTGTTATTGTGCTTCATATTTTACTTCATTGGTTTTACTCTACTTGCTCTCTATTTTGTTTTTCTTATTTGCCTTGTTTTATTTATTTCTTATTTTTTACTTCTCACTTATTATATATATCAGTATTCAGGAATATTAATAAAAAGATAATGGGATTCATTAATGACTATCTACCTAATATTTTCATTGTATTAGTTATGTAAAAAATGTTTGTATTGAAGCAAGCTATAAAATAAATATTTTGCCTTTAAACGCCAATTTATCGAATATTATTTGTAAATCAAAAATAAAATAGATGCACAGAAGACCACACTTATATATACATAAAGAGGGAGATAGAATATAAAATTACATGTGAAAGAAAGAGACAGAATACATATACAGTTAGATAGAACATTAAGGGAGACAGAATATAAAATTATATGCCAAAGAGAGATAAAAAATATACGAGTATATACAGTTAGATGGAACATTAAGGGACGAGAAAATACAGTGTTGATAGATATTACATTGATTTTAAAGAAAACATACCTAATATGGAGCTAATGGATAAATTAATTTGATCATTAAGAATTGGCGCACCACTATTTACTGCCTTTTTTATTTCGAGGGCTTCTAAATTGTCCAACCGGAGGTCTAATTCGTAGTTTTATACAAAATGATTGTATTAAATCTAATATGTCAAACCACAAAGTGATTGCTTTCTACGAAAATGCAAAAATAAAATATTAAATATATATTATTATTGTCTGATTTCTCGACACACTCTTTCATTTAAAGTTTGTAATTTTAGGGCGGCTGTCGACATCTAAACGCGCCACTGAAATTTCGAGAGATGTTTTAAAACCCGATCGTACGCAAATATTTAAACAAACAGTTCGGGAGTCACGTCCGGATCTGCCTCGCTGGACGTGGTTGCAAGACCCGCTTTGTTAAACAATGAAAAAGTTGATGATATTAAATCAATGGTTACGGCAATCGGCGGAGAATTGCTAAAAAATCGAAAAAACCATTACTTCTTAGGAACCGACGAGCGGAGATGATCAGCTGATCTCCTAAACATCCGTTTGAATTATTGTGTCCAGCGAGGCATTAAAATAACTTAATGAATACTATTTACCTTCATCATTATCAGCCTTTTTCTAAACACTCTCAGGCTGTCCTTCTTCCAGTGAATAACAATGAACTTATTCACTGGTGGGGGGGGGGGGTTGACTACGATTTTCCGTCCTCCGAGCCAAAAGCCAACCTTGGGGTGAATGTGGATGACATGTATAGGAGCCTTTGCTCATAAAACGGTCCCGGTAAGCGGTAGGTCACCATTCACTGTTGCCGTTTATGTACCTGAGTAGTGAAGAAGCATTCCCTTCCGGGAATCGAGATGGCACAAAAAAAAAACATATAAGAGACTCACCCTCCACGCGCCACTGCCGGCAGATTTAACCCACAAGAACAGTACATCGCTGATCATATTTCTTCTGCTCCCCGGCTTTATTAATTATTAATTGCATTATTTTATTATTTTATATTGTCTTTATGTTATGTATTGTAAATATTATTTATTTATTTACTAATAAAGTGAGTCAGCTGGGGACAAAGAGGGCAAATTTTGTTTCGGCAGCTATGCGGTGTTGCCCTGTCATATATGAGGGGCGCTAACGATCAGCTCCCTAGTAGCATTAAAAAATACCAACCCGGCGGCGAATGAGTAGGACCGAGATAGGAGCCTTGAGTGGTATGCATTGATTGTTCACTTTTTGTTTAGACTTGTTTGAGCTGGGTTTCATTACCATGAATGACTATCGAGTCAACAAAACAGTATATCATTACTTTTCTAGTTAATTCCTTCGACAGTTTGTTATTCCCGGGTTTCCGATTGAAAATATGAATGTCAGGGCAGGTAAAAAAATTACCACCAACCTGGTATTACGGATGCTGTATCTCTGCTCGTCATGGGTTGTATTGTTCTTCTTCTGTGCCCCGATCTTGGGTCTGGATGCGCCGACTCGATCTTATATCGTCCGGCCGAAACAATTAAATACCGGATCCAATTATCTGGCAGAGTACCAACTGCAATTGTCAACTGCTTCGACCGTGGTTTGATAGTAATTCTCCAGTTGCAGAAAGTAAAGACCTTCATACTACTTTAACTAATCAAACCAACAACAAAAAAATCAGGGGTGCAAGTTGGAGATATTCCTCCAATTATTAGAAAGTTCGTAAAAAATTACTTTAATCTTTGATACATTTGTCTCCAATCGTACTCTTCCACTGATTTCTCCATTCCACTTTAAAGATCGTCTGAATTATTAACATTTATTCTAGAATTTTCTATAATAAGTCACCTGTTTACCATGGTGTTCCTAATAATGCCTGAATTGTCAAATACTTTTGTAAGATCAAGAATAATCTTGTCATATATATAATTTAATCGCTACATGCTCACATGCTTAACAATATGCTCGTCTTTTAAATTCGTTCAACATAAATTACTAAATCTTCATAAAAGAAAGATTTATTCCTTGTAGAACATACCACTTTTACGAAGTAAATGATAAAAAATAAATGAAAATAATAATCATCATTTTGAATAATTTTCAAATTCAGTCCGCCAAATATTAATATTACATCACTCATTGCTGACAAAAATCTCGCGTAAACAGGATGTACCGCCTATAAATAGACCATCCGAGTGCACACGTGCCGTTCGAACAAAACCAGAAATATCGCGTCACGAAACTTCACCCCTATGAAAATACACCCAGGGAAGTACATATAACGGTTGTTTTTATAATTCACTATTTTCCTCCTCCCCTATAAAAGCAGCCCCCTCTTTCGTCTCCGCTGCAAATAAATCCGACATCCACTCAACATACCGGCGCGTCCGTGAAATTATATCGCCTCGCGATGTTTTTTGGTACTTCTTTTAAAATGTATCAATCTTTTTGAAACTCTTTATTACGAGAATATTTTTCGACCATCGAAGTATTCATAACCAAGTGTGGTAGTTACTTTTATTCGAGATATCGCAGTACTTATACGAAGTCCGAGGTAGCTACTTTCATAAATCATGTAATCGGTATACAAAATTTTTATACAAATTTTTGCCGTAAATTACCATTGATTAATTAATATCCTTCAGTGAACTACCCAGATTTTCGGAGATGCGAGATGAAGACCGCCGTAACTTCTAAAATTCTCTATACATTTTTATTACCTTCTCTATCGCCTAATTGCTCCTGATGACCTCACACACACCAAGAAGCCACCCCAGACGACTACTATCAGCTTCGTAGATACAGGAAGATTGCCTTTGTCACCTGAGGACCCCAGGGTCTGCGTGTCATAAGATACGCCGTCACCATGATCCACGTCAACACCAAAGGCTCGAGACGATATATTCTACGAGAGAGATGAGGGCATCCTCTGTACTGTGTTTTAATCGGAAACTAAATTGTTGATTGGAGAGAATAATATTTACATCTAGGAATTTGAGGAACCTCCGTTTAACATTTTTTTCTAGAATTTTTGAAAAAACATTTAAAAGAGAAATCGGTTAATAGTTAGATATATCACTAGGGTTTCCGTTTTTACAAATTGGTGATACCATCGAATCTTTTAGCGTGGTTGGAAAGATTTCAATTTGTAGACTCAGGTTAGTTATGAATGCAAATGGTTCGGAAATATACTTCTTGATTTATTTTACTCGTTAGGAATACCGTCTTTACATTGTGCGCTATTACTTTTATTTGTATAATTGTGCTAATTTTGTGTGGTGTAGTCGGGCTTCAAAATATTGAGTTAGATATTTGTGTATTTAAGCGATCATTATCACATAACTGTAATTCAGAGTAAGTGCTCATCTCAGATTTTTTGATCTACAGAGGAGGTGTATTTATTTATATAGTTTAATATATCAGTGATTTTCATCTGTGCTTGGAATATTTTCATCAAAAACCATTTGTAATACTCTATTTCTTTTTTCGACATTAGAATTAGTAAATTTGTCTAATATTTGCAAACATTTTTTCGTATTATTTTTATTTTGTTCTACCAGATTTATATAGTAGAATATTTTCGCCGATTGTGTTGCCTTATTACAAATATTTCTATATCGTTTATATTGGAGTCGTATGTCTATGTTTAGAGAATGCTAGTGAACTTTAGTGAAGGAGAATACTTGAAATTAGGCCCTCAGTGATTCACGATTTTGTTTTTTCTAGTACAGTGGGATTTGTAAGATTAGTTTTTTGTAATTTGTTGTTGCAAGATATCGTTTAATTCATTAAAAGCTGAATTTACATCCTCTTGCTCATATACTGAATTCCACGTTTCCTGTTCTACGTCTATTACCAGTTTAATGTAATTTATACATTCTCTTCGCAGGTTGTTAGTCTTATGTGATTTGTTGGAAGATCGATGGCCATCATAACTGAGAAGTGGTCGGTTATAGATGTTGACAAATTACAAGTCAAGACAAGATTCACCTCGCGGAGGTTTGTTTATTATTGTAAAAATATTGTTTTACACATTTATCGTAATACAACGTCAGTGAATTAGTATTAAAAGTCCTTACTTAAGTATCTAAGAAATAATTAATCAAATGTATATTATTATGATGTATTCCGGGATATCTATTATAAGATATATTAGTATGGGAGGTTTTGAGAATTGGACAAGGTGTAGTCACGTGGATGAAGCAGATGAGATACATATCAGATCATCATTTATAAATTTTATTGAAGTACTCAACCATGATAGGAACTATTTTTGGAAAGTAATTTATTGCGGAAAATAATTGTCCATTTTATGTCAATGGCAAAATTTTATTAGCAGAATAGTGGCTATTAATTAATGAAAACATTAACAGACCGAGGGCCTCTAGCGCCGAGATTTATGATGATTCTTGTCCATCATTGGCTCTCATTTACTTAATTATACCCTTTAATATAATTTAATATACGGCGAGTGGCGAATGCCGCAGGGGTCCGTTACAGTTCTCAGGCTTCTGACTGAAATAATGAACGGAGCGATTCATCCTAAAATATCTGTAAAATTGTTTGCAGAAGAGAAAAGAATTCAACCACTTACAAACAAAAAAAAATATTTGGGAAGTATTATCTCCATATTATAAATAATAATGAAGAAAACAAAAACAAAAGGAAAGATATTAGGATATCAATATGTACGGTTTAAAGACTTAAAAATATTAATTTGTAAAAGCACTAATGAAAAAACTATCTACATAATACACATTGATGATCTAGAAATAAATCAATAACATTATTCGTCTTTTATTATTTACTCAAAAAATAAAGACATCGAACACAAGTGAATAAATAATACATGTATACAGTGTTAATTTAAACTATACCACCAATTATCACAAATAAACATACATTTTTTTTTAATTAATGAAAAATGAATGTGAAAAATGTGAACAATACAGTAATAACCATTATACAATCACAGACCCAAACGAATATGAACATTTAAAGCACAACTTCAATATAACGCATCAAAATATTTGAAGCATAAATAAAAGTATACTAATCGATGATTTCCCAATTAGATATAATAATTCTGACAGAATGTCGAATAAATGATAAATACACCTGTACCTAGAGGGTTAAACATGCTATTCATCATCGATCCTAGAGGACAGAATAATGGTGTCATTGTAAATGTAAAGAATGTATTAAATGCGCAAGTAATAGAACCAAAAATCAATGAGGCTTATTATCTACAAACTAATTATGGAATGGACAATATTATTAACCATCAGTTTTACACCACCAGTTAAAAATACATCTTTACTTTACCATTCGTTACCATAAATTGATTAGTGATATCAACATTCCTACAAGAGTCACATTAAATACGAAAACGCGCAAAGACCTCATTATAAAAATAAAGAAACATACCCAGTTCTCAATCTGTCAATCGACGCTGATACATCATTACACAGTCATACTCTACATTAAAGAAAGAAAAATACATATCAGAATAACCAAATAAAATTATCAAATACAAAATAAAATGAGATGTGTTCTAATTAAACATGAACTGAACACTAAAAAATGAACTTTATAAAATAAAGGACATAAATGTACCGTAAGAATATTTCATTGATTACCTTAAAAGCACGATAGATAACGACACAATTATTGCAATTAGTTGCATACACAAATTCCACACAGAAAAAAATACTAAAGCCCTGGATCCTGATAAAAAAATTCTATTCAATATAATTTGTAGTCACATGATTATTTTAATAACAGAGATGCGTACACGGAACATATGTCACCTCAATATTTTTTCGATTTTCATACCAAGCTTGTGGTATAAAAATAGGACTCATTTTATGGCATTCTGGGACGAGGCTCGGACCCTCGACAACTATGTAGATCACTAGGCGACCATTGTAACCACGACTACGATTACAATTACGTGTATAAACATCGCGCGCGTGTGTATGTATAAATTTAGGTACCTATGTATTCTTTTTTTTGAAATTCTTATTTTTATGTATGTACCGTGTAGGTGCTGAATTTACAAATAAGTTGTTTATCTACCTACCGGGAGGTGAAATAAGATTACTGCTAGTGCGAAATTTTGGGTAAGCAATATTTTTACACCTTGCCCGTCTCAGGACGGGTAAAAGGTTTCAGCTTTAGCTTCCACTTTGATTTTTATAAAGCTCGGTCTCGCGAGAACACTCTGAGCATAGTCTGTTCGCTGAGCTAACTTAAACTTGTGGATCGGGTATTTTATACGTGTCCAAATTTCGACATGGGATATCGAGGATGCGTTTGTTAAAAGATTTTCTTTTACGCATTGTGGAATTTTAACGTTGGATACATTTTGTTTAAAATATGTATATAAGTATATTAATCACTTTGCTTTCACTTATAATATTACTGGTCAGAAAATTCGAATCATTCTCCATTATTGTTTGATATTACCTAAGCTTTACTTCACATTATATTGAATCATCTTATAATTTGTTGTTATATACAATATCACGGTTATAATCGCTTTCTCTAAGATTTCAAAAGTAATTATTAACTACGCTTCTATTTGACAACGATAGCTACAAACAAAAATTCAAAGATCAGGTGTATCTAAAATAAGATCAGGCATGTGCAACTCTGGTATGATAATTTATGCCTGAAATGACCACGTAATCATGTTTGAACTAATACGTGCGTAAATTTCAAACTGATAATGCCAGTTGTTAGTTAGCCATTGGTAACATAAGGCAATTATTTGACCAATAGAGCTAGAGATGATAGCTAACGTCCGCTGAAAGAATAGGGTACAAGAAGAAGAAAAAAGCAGATCTATGCATTTTAGCGATTTTGAATGGGCAAACCGATTGGGCGATTGTGAAATTTAGTGCAATCACAGCGCGCTCACTGTGAGTCAGTGTCAGTGTACAGATGTACGAAGCAAGTACTTTAAAGGCAACAAAAGCCACTATTATACAGTTCCACGCGTAAACGTGAATATAATTGTCATACTTAAAATAAATTAAAATAATAATGTCTCTATGAATAAAGAATCGCAGACCTTTCAAGCAGGGAAAAGAAACTAGATTGATGCCTTTTACAATTGCACCAATAATAAAATTACGCACCAATATTTACGTCTAATTGCCTTCTAGACCTTTGCAACGCAATTACAGTTTTATGTTTTCCTAAACAACGGTCACCCTTCTCTAAATCAACGTTATCCAACTGCGATCCCGCGCTAATGCGCAGTGGTCATGTATTTTATAATCGTCTTAACGAACATAAAATATTTAATAGCTAGGCATCCTGTGGAAGATTGTTGTCACATATGGAATCGCAGAATCAAAGCCATCACTAATGTGTGCTTTTTCTAGCGTATAAGCTTTTCATACAATGCCAGCAAATTGGTCATAATGGCGTTCAAATATGGAAAAGGGCCAGATAATATCTCTCCCGTGTGGCTGGAAGGGACAAAATTAAGCGTTCAAAATAAGGTCAAATGCCATTGCCATATATTCAATGAAGATGGACAAGACGATTATGATATAGAACGGCAAATATGCTGTCACGGCATTTCTACCGATACAGTAAGGAGGTGAAGAGGATCCTGTTTAAATCGTTCTTCACCAGCATGTATACCTGCGAGCTCTGGTCGAAATACAAGAGAGTGACGTATAACCGTCTCCGAATTCAGTACAACTCATACAGAATACTATTTGAATTGGCGCGTTTACAATTTTTACCGAAGGTCGTATACATGGATTCGTTCCGCTTCTGAGACATCGAGTTCCGGGCGTTAAGCTGTAGCTGGACTGTACTGTAGCAACTCTCCGGTGCAAGCGGCGCTCTCATGGAAAGCTGGTTCCCTGACCAGAGAATGGCAGCGCCTACAGAATAGCTACATATACAACAATGGCCGTGACTGTAATATTTATATTTTGTGTGTATATATGTGGGAACTTTTTACTTTTTTTTTTCTGTTCATTGATATTTTCCTTGGTTTTCTTTTTCTATTTCATAGCATTATATTTATTTCGTATCCTTAATGTATAACATAATATGTATTGTCTTAATGACGAAACGGGTTAAAAAAAAAATCTGATCCTGCTGGATAAACACATTATTATTATTATTATAAGGGATGAATTATGAGAAAAGACCGAGAAGTCATATTCTGTATAGGGGTGATATAGCTAAAACGTGTTTAGGATACATGGAACTAATTTTTTAAATCATTTATATATCATCCTCTTTCTAGCTGGAAATATTAAATGTTATGCCTGTAGAAAACTGCAGGGGTTGTAAATACTGAGTCAACGCTAATATATACAACAATAATAAGACCAGTGGTCAATTATAGTTGCGAAATATGGTGTCTAACTCAAATTGAACGCTAAATACTAAGAAAAATTGATGGACCTGCACTATACAGTGGAACTTGCAGAACAAAAATTCATAATGATTTAGAAATGTAATTGAGCAAGTTTCAATACTAAAATTCTGTAGGTCCCGAAGACTGGCCATGTTGAAAGAATGCCGGATAACAAGACTCCAAAGATTATGACCGAGTGAAAAACGTGTAAGATATGAGCTGACTGTGTGGAAGAGGTTTGAATCAGTATGAGTCCGGAAACTGCAGAAGAAAGGCCAGGGTTAAGAGTCGGTGGCGAGGAGACCAAATCCCATCCTAGGATGTAGTACCGTGGAAGAAAAATAATAGAAGATAAAACACTTTGTTTAAACCACTATTTATTGATAAATCAACATGTTTCGATACATGGCATCTTTTTCAGGAAACAATGTATACTAAAATTAAAAATGCAAGCAAAGATAAAAACGAAACTATAAAAGTATAAGTGGTGGGTAACTAATTAAGAACTACTGTGAAAACAAATTTAAAATGTGACTATTTACAAAAAGGATTTTGTTAATTATTATATTTAATTTGCTATTAACACTTTTTTTAATATCTAAAATTTTTAATTCATCTAACTGTAAACCCTTAGTATTTGTATGCAAAATTTCTAAACCCTTATTAATGTCAAAATAAAGGTTTGTTTCCAAAAGGTGATTAGCCAATTCAGAATAGTTGTTAATAATATTCTGTTTTTCAGATGCTGAGAACAAGTACATAGATGTATAGCAGGTACAGAAGATTCAATACGTGCTCGATCAGTCAATAAAAACTCAGGTTGTTGTTATACAGCAGATTTATTCCAGATAACTAACTTTTAAAATATCCGGTGTACTTAATATGGGCAAATTTATAATACGAGGTGTGTGAGAAAAGTAATGAGACTGATTTCATACTAACCAAAGTTTTTATTATTTTCAAACAACAATGTTATCCCCTTCAAAGTAGTTCCCTTGGGCAGCTATACACCGGCGGAGTCGTCGTTCCCACTCTTGGTAGCAGCGCTGGAAGTCTTCAATTGGTATGGCTTTTAACTGGTCGGTCACAGTCTTTTGAATGTTCTCCAGAGTTCCAAAATGACGTCCTTTTAGGACATGTTTCAATTTCGGGAAAAGGAAAAAGTCACAAGGACTCAAATCAGGTGAATAGGGGGGTTGAGGAACAACAGTAATGGGTTTTGTGGTCAAAAATTCACGGATGGAAAGGGCCGTGTGACACGGAGCATTGTCATGATGAAGCATCCACTTGTCTGCAATGTCTGGTCTCACACGGATCACTCTTTGCCTCAACAAGGACACTTTTATAAAACACTTGGTTGACAGTTTGTCCTGGTGGAACAAATTCTTTGTGCACGATACCCTTGATGTCAAAAAAACAAATCAGCATGGTCTTGATCTTTGATTTGCTCATTCGACATTTCTTCGGCCGAGGAGATGACGGAGTGTGCCATTCTTCGCTTTGCCGCTTTGTTTCAGGATCGTACTCAAATATCCAGGATTCATCACCGGTGATCACACAATTGAAGAATTCTTGGTCATTGGCCATCCTCTCAAGATCAACGCACATGTTTTTTCGAATGTCCTTCTGTTCAGTTGTGAGATTTTTCGGCACCATTTTGGCACAAATCTTTCGCATGTTCAAATCATCTGTCAAAATTTGATGCACGGTGAAAGTGTTTAAATTTAACTGTTCACTGATCATCCTTATTGTTAAACGACGGTCTGATCTCACAAGAGCCCTCACACGATCAATGTTTTCGTCAGTTTTTGAAGTCGAAGGTCTCACTGAGCGAGGTTCATCTTCAACGTGTTCTCGGCCTTCCAAAAATGATTTGTGCCAGCGGAAAACTTGTGCTCTCGATAAGCACTGTTCCCCAAAGACCTGTTTCAACTTTTCAAAAGTACAACTCGCGGATTCACCAAGTTTAACACAAAACTTTATTGCACAACGTTGCTCAAAATTCCGATGCTCCATTTCTGTGACGCACAATGAAAACACAACTTTACTAATGGCGCTGTCAAAACTAACGTGTTCACTGTACGGAGTTGTAACTCGGACTGAGGAAGTGGAAGGGATAAACAAACCGATTTAGCATAGCCTGGTAGACACAACGTTACCACATCTCCCGCAGTGTTGCCAATCTCATTACTTTTCTCACACACCTCGTATATGTGTTGTCCACAGGCTATTTACTCAGCTCACATGGTCAAAATAGAAAGTTATACACACATACAAAAAAAAATTAACTGTCTACGTAGATTGACCGCATATGATCCTGTGCATTGGTGCGTTTATATAAAAAGTCCAGGTGTTCTTTTCATGACGATATGCACAGCAATATATAAACTTTGTTCACATGTTCCTTATTGGCCGATGGCGCGGTAAACATATCATAACATGAGTATACAGTGTTTCAATTTTAGGTAAATGCGGTAAGTGGGTGTATTCTCAGAATCATGTTTAAACACGTCCGGGACAGAAGCGTAGTAATTATAATCGGGATGCTTTGTTAATGCTATAGTATCATTCTGTTCTTGAGCAAAGGCTTTATAAATATTTGTTTATGTAAACGCCAACGATCTCTGGTTCCCAGGTTTCTGATTAACAATAAGTACACACGCGATACATGAACTGCACTAACCTTTTAAATTTGCTGTCTTAAAGTTTTGGCCGACTGAAGCGCGCACTGGTGGTTTATTAGGACTGCTGGACTGGTCGAAGTACGGAATGTAATGAGAATGACGCCTCGGTCACCACCTTCTCAGATTCCGAAAAAAGGTCGGCAATACTCACACACACAGATGTACATTATTATAAACCAGTAAACCCAGTGGTGCCAACCGAAGTAACAAGCCGCGTAAACAATATTAATGATCATTTTCTATGAATACTCCTCAAAGTCAATGGACTCAATAATCAATAGAAAAATGTTCAATTATACGCTTCTTTTATTACTTCTCCAAAATAACATGCCTTTTAATTGAGATCACTGATTTTTCGCACAAAACGCAATCATTTTATTTGAAAGTTTGCAAATTTTAAATCTGAAAACCAATAATTTTATTGTATTAATTTTTTTCTCGCAGAATATGAAATCTGTATTAACGAGGTATGTAAATTTTCTTGACAGCTGAAATGTGAAAACGAAATAATTCACGCGTCGAAATTCATCTCAATTAGTTTAATATATCAATTTGTTTGCTTTCCAGTCGGTAACCAAACACCGCAATCAAAACTTCCGCAAAAAATGTATCAGGCCAAAGATTGATGCAAGATAAATTGATGTTGCAAAAAATGTACGAATTAACCGGTTTCACTGCTTCGGATAAATCGCTATATCGGTTTAATCATAACGATTATTACACCCAAATTACATGATTACTTTCGGAAATCATAGTTATGATACAAGAGGCGATGCCTAGTCTTAATTTATAGTAACAAATTGGAGCGAAACTCTACTAACATAAACATAAATTATGGATATCCGTAATACATAATAAGAAACTTGTTAGTAATATTGTGTCAGGGCCATGCAGTCTCTGGAATCTGAAATCGTGAACTATAAAGGCAAAAGAAATTATTATCTAGCGATAGTAGTAGTTTTACAATTAAACATGTTTGAATATTTTAGAAGCATTTTATCAAATCATATTTTAACATACAGAACAAACATTGTATTTGTGTTTTTTTATAATGCTTTTCAGGTGCTTGGAAATGATCTTGTAGAATTTAATGATGATTAATGATTGATTGAAAAACGTGTGTTTTATATAGTAAAAAAAGAAAATATTAATATTGCATATATAAGAAAGTATTTTCTGTACTTACGTATGCACTAGATTAAGAATAAAAAAATAAATAGGCAGGTTTAAAATGCTATCAAAACAGCGGACGTGGTAAAAATTAAACATTTTACATACATACGAAAATTAATTTATTTAATTTGTCCACGTAGACTGCGTAAAACCCTGCGCGTTATAGCCTTTACCTAATAAATAGTACAGATGTTCTTTTTAGGACGGCGTGAACTCGAACGCGTCTGTACATAGCAATATATTATTTACTTCGTTCGCGTGTTTCTTTTGGCCGTTGTCCGTTCATAAATATATAACAATTGCCGTTTGGCCGTTGTGAATATATAACATTTGTACATAGTGCATCCATTTTAGATATATACAGATAGTGAGCATGTTTAAATACGTTTGATACGGCGTCGGGCTTTCCTCACTGCCCGATCATCGTATCTCAATGCAACGTTGGTCACTGAGAAGGAGGCGGGGATGAAAATTAATAAGTCAATGATTAATCTATATTTATAACTTTATTAATTTGGTTAGGCGAGAGGAGAAAAAAAATAATCCTAGGCTAAATTATCTTAAATTACCTTACGGTCTACTTAATTCTATTCTTAAATTAATCTTAACTCTACCTTAATTAAGTTCGGTCGGTCCGGGCTTCGAGGATCGATGTCCGCCGCGCGGATGGCGACCGATGGCGCGATCTGGGCGGGACTGGGGCTTCAAGTCCGCTCTGCGATCCCGTCCTTCTGGTGGGCGGTCTTGTTCACCAGCTCCTATGCACTGCCTTCCTTCCACCTCCGCTCGAGTTGCACTATTTTCCAGTCTTAGTTTCGCCTGTTGTTCCAAGCGTTCCTCCACGTCTTCGAGTGTTAGCCGTCTCCCCGTGACTAAGTGCCTGTTCCGTGTCTAACTTTCGAGTCTGACTGACTGTTCGAGTGTAACTTTCCAACTCCAAATGTCTTCTTTTAGTGTTTACTCCAAGTCTTTTCTCCAAGTGTGTAACTCCTCGAGCCCAACTGACTGCTCGAGTGTAACTTCTCGGGTCTCACTGCAAGTGTCTAATTCTTCGAGCCTAACTGACTGCTCGAGTGTAACTCTTCGGGTCTCACTGCAAGTGTCTAATTCTTCGAGCCTAGCTGACTGCTCGAGTGTAACTGGCTTCTTCACCGCCGCGTCCAGCCTTTTAAACCCTCAGGGGCTTAGGGTGTATCCCTGACGCGTCTCTCGGTTCGTTCCTCGGGCGGTGGTTGGATCGAGCGCCCGCTCTGTGACCACCAGCCCTGTCGTTGGCTGCCACAGTGGCCGCCCCGGCCACGCCTCCCGCTGCGTCCCCAGTCGACCGTGGTCTGGCTGGTGTGATGTGGCTCCAAATTTATAGCCCGTCTCAGGCCGTCCCTTATTATAACCTTAACCTTAACTTAACCTTAACTTATCCTGACATATTTACACTAGAACACATATGGCTACTTATAATTACTATCACAATACATATAGCTACTTAAAACCTACTCTAGTCTATGTACATTATTACCTATTATTATGTTACATCGATACATATTTACATTATCTTACAGGCGCTTAACACTACCCTATGAAAATAAATGTATCTTAAATTACTAATCAATTGCCCAATTTAATTATCGCATGGATCGTAAGGACAGGTCGGTCGTACGTGCTATGCCATTAAAATTTATGCTAGCCTATTATTATACTAAATTTACAAATTAACAAAAAGTTCGAAGCTCTTGCCGGAATTCTAGGAATGCATCTAATTTGGCGAGCTTGCGAAAATTTCCGACCGGGTATTATCCTTGGAAAGGTACGTCCTCGACAATATACAATCAGGATTAGATGCATTTCTTGGGGTTGGACCGTCATAAAATGTCGCTTAATTCCCCCAAGAAAGCAACCACTTTCACCTAATCCTAATTGGTTATACGGCCCTGTTACCCATGCTGATAATCCCTTAAGGAATGCACCGCGTTAAGTGCTTTTTTCTCCATACTATGGGGAAATTCGCGTCACCCTAATCGCCGGGCACATCACGTTCATTCCTCCATATTATCAATTTTAAAATGTCCACTTGGGACAAAGTCAGATATAATTTCGTCAATTGGATAGTGCATCCATTTTAGAGATAGTTAGCATCTTTAAACACGTTCATTCCGCCATATTATCAATTTCAAAATGTCCACTCGGGACATAGTCTGATATAATTTCGTCTATTGGATAGTGGAAGTTTTGTTTCTGATCCCCTCGAATGCGAAACTATGCATCAAAGGTACTCTCAACCATTTGCATGTCTACCAATTTTTTGGGCACCTTGCGAAAAAGGCAGATTGTAAGCAAACTTTAGAATGCCGTCTGTACTGTTTTTACTATCCTTACGTAACCTATCTCAATTAATGTGTGGAAAGTTGGCGGGTTATCGGGAGATAAAAGACAGGATGGCACTTACTTGTGGGTCTCCGATCTCTGGAAGCTGGTTCTTTTCTCCCTGGTCCACCAATTCACAAGCGACGCAGAATTATGTCAGGCACTTGATGACACTCGCGTTAAAAAAGTAATTGTATTAAATATATTAGCGGTAATTAAGGTTGGCGGTTGTAAGCGTATTTACAGCGACGGCAACGTACCGTGTTCGGTTTCAAAAGCGGAGTGGCTCGTTCAGGCGTATCAGCAGACTGCAGAATCTTCTTTCTCCTTCGTGCCTAGGGACTAGGATAGGACAAGAGTAAGAGGAAAAAGACATATTTCTGTAATCCAATGAGATACGCGCGCGTAGTACATTTAATGGCGCTAACAATGTGTATGTATTGTTTAAATTCATGTTGCCTTTTTAAATTGTGGGAATTTTTTTAACCAAGCGCATTACCTTCTTGGATGAAAATGCAATGCTGACATTTTTCGCCGAATTTTTACAGTTTGCCCTTTGATATTTTCCCAACATGTTTTGGACCCTTAAATATATTTATTTCACATTTTTAAATACGGGACGATGATTCTAGGCACCACCTTACTTGCCCTACACCTAAGGAACGTCCTTGAATACTTACAATGTAACTTATATTTATTTCAAAGTAAATTCAATGCAATAAACGACCACATTTTGTGAGTATCATTATTTTTATTACTTTCTTCATTTGATATCTTAGTAGTTGAGATATATATATATATATATATATATGTATTAATTCAAAACCCCCAAAATCATCTTCATCATTATCATAAATGAAGTGAAATGAAGGCGCTCGCAAGTATTAAAAAAATTATTACTCTTTAAAGTTTCGCTTTTTCAAGGTACATTTGACATTTAAGGCCATAGAAAATAGATTTTTCAGCCACTTCATTCATAGATAATACCAAATTACATTTACCATAGATAAAAAATACAAGGAATTAAATTGACGAACACGGCACCTCATCATACGTTCATTAAAGTAAGGTTCGTGGCTTGGTTATTTAATTAAAATTACAATTCTATTTTTAGATTGGGTTTGGTTTGGTTATTTAATTACAATTACATTTCTATTTTTAAGTTGATTAGGTTTGGTGATTTTATTGTAGTTACATTTGTATTTTATCTAAACACTTTTGTAAAAAAACTTAATTGTCTATGGTTCACATATTCATTTATTTCTCTCTTATCTATGGTAAACGCGCATTGAAACGTCTATTTTCTATGGCCTTAAATGTAATGTAATATAACGTGAAAATTCATAACTTAAAGTGTAATAACTTTTTTGATACTTGCGAGCGCTGCAATTTGATTTCATTTATGTAATAAGGGTACTCAACTATGCTGTGAAAAATAATGAACCAAATCGGAGCAATTGGTGTTATTGTAAAATTATCCCAAAGCCTCGAATTTCGCTTCTTGCTAATTAATATAGAACCTATTTGTCACCATACGACCTTTTTATCCCAGCTTAATCTGGGGTGGATCATCGTCCGGCTTCCCTCCGCAGTTACCAAGAAGACACATCTTGGTAGTCGTTTCTTATCCACTTTAATTGAGAAGTAAAAGTGTGGGTTTCGAGCCGAGATATATTGATACTTCTCACTCGGTCTGAGAGCTGACCCACCAAATGCTCTGAACTGCTTTACGAGCTTTAAAGCTTAAATATCGGTCCTACACGTTCGTCGCCAGGTTGGTATTATTTTAATGCTAAATATGCAACTGCGCGGCACCACCCCGCACGGTGATAGGGCTGCGTCGCGTGGTTACAAAAACATAACGCCCTCATTGTACCCCGGAAAAATTATAATCTTTATTAATTACTCATCATAAAACACATTAAAATATAAATACATGAAATAACAATCATAATGGCGGAAAACGGTGCGCATAGAATTAAGTAAAGAGACAAACGAAGAGAGGGCAATGTCAGTAAACAGTGTAAATCACGTGAAAAACAGCAATACAGTTGAAAAGACGAAAGACCGGAAAGCAGAGGAGCATCAAAATTATATACACCCCCTTAAGGCCAACAAGGCAAAACAAGTTACTCCGACATATATTAAAAACATGAAAATAACCATAGATAAAGTGTGTCAAATGCCTGAAATTATTATGGTTAAATATAATAATATAATAACATTTTAAATACTTGGGACCGGATCAATTTTATTCCATTTTTCAAATCAAGGCACTCAATTCTACAGGAAACATGCTACTCCGGCTACTCCTCTACGATAATTCATTTTGCCATAAGGATCCATACTTACTTACTTTTCCCGCGGGTGTAGGCAAAGATGATAGAGCGCCACACTCTTCTGTCCTTTTTCTTAATCTTACTCACTATACTAAGAACAGCTTTACATTCATTCCTTATTTCTTCATTATTTACTGTCATAAACATATCTGCCACATATACGCCTAAGTGATCTCCATTTCCACTGCATTCAGTCTACTTTCGTTTCCGTGGATCCAGAGCCAGATCCAGGCTTCACATCCATGCATCAGTGTCGGTACCAGGACTCCATTGTGTACCGCTAGAATTACCTCAGTTGACAAATTTCTGTTAGATATAATATTCCATTCAAAACGCTGTTCACTTTATTTCCTGCAGTCATCCTCCTTTCGATATCTTTCTCAGCCTTTCCGTTTCTATTAAACATACTTCTCTAATACACAAACTCATCTACTTGTTCCAAACATTCATTACCTTCAAGTATTTAGCTTTCCTCCTTCTCGAATACCATCCCTTTCGATTTGTTGACATTCATAATAAGGTCGCTTTCCTTGCATACATCGTGCATTGTCTATTCTAACTTCCATAATAATTAATTATTTAAAATACTAAATTAATGTATTAATTATAAATATATACATACAAATATATCAATTTTGTCGAAAAATATTGTTTTAGCGTCACCGGGATTCGAACCTGGATCTTCATTTCCAATCCGGGGAAGTGCACTACCTTTGTGCTATAACGCCAGTATTTTTCTTGACAAATTTTCGAACCTACATGTTACATTTTTCAAATTAATACACCTGTCGTTCCATTATTTGAAAGTCATCTACATTCTTTTTACAGAATCTCAAATACCTTTGAGTAAACCGACTTGCAGACGCATGTTCTGAATAATTACAACTTCACAATAAGAATGTGTTTTCCTTAATAATTAATTATCTGATAATAATATACATTGTGTTTTAAAATACAATCTAAGCTATATATTTTCCTGTGCGTTACAATTTAATTCAATTTATCTATCCATCACGATCATCTTGCAATTATCAACAATTATTTTAAAATATCCCAACACTCCGGCGCGAGAACCAGCCATAAAAGCAGAAAGCGAATAATGCTCACCGTACAAAACAATTGACAAGACACGACACTGAACGGCCTGTCGTTCTGTGTAAAAAAAATGCAACGGTAGCTATTGAATATGAAAGCTATTTCGCGATGTTATTCGTTTGTCCATCGCGGCGGTGTGGTCAGATCGTAAAAATTATATTTAAATCAATATTGTTTGTACTTTTTAATTTTTCTAATCTAGAAAGTAATAGGATATGACGTTGCGGGTATTTTATATCCTGTACAACCTGACGAATATAGCTAGTTAATGGGTGACATTTGACGTTTGAACTTCTTCTTCGGCGGTCCGAGTGTAGCTGAGAAGCCTTGTTCTCGGACCGTACCCCCTTCCACTTCCACGTGTTATGCGCGTGTATCCGCTGTGAAGGAGGATCTTCCTCTTTTTCTTAGTAATTGCATTAGCCGTCTTCCGTTCGTATGTTCCCCGGCGTAATGTACTATTTGACGCCATCTCATTGGAGCAAAATCTAATCAGAGATCTTTTACATGGACACCGGCCATATTGAAGGTTGCAGTAAACAATCGGAAGATAGTCGCCGAAAATCGCAGCAAGTGAATAGTGATAGTTAAACTGTGGTATACTTGACGTCTGTTAAACTGGTACATATGTGTGTGTGTGTATGTGACGCGCTGGATGACAGGTGTTAAGCATAGGTGAGAAGACCGTTCGGGTTGTCAGGCACGGGGTGCGCGGTGGGGAGGACCCGAAGCGTTTTCCGGAGCTGAGAGAATTTCTCTTTTTACTTCTCGATCTTCTGTTAAACTCGTTGTTGTTTATGCACTTTCTTATTCTTTAGACTGGCACCCTTGTTTTTTTTGTTGGTGGTATGATTAATTTATGTAGTGTGAAGGTCGCCGCTTTCTGCGATAAGGGAATCGCTGTCAAACTACGGTCGAAGCACAATTGCGGTTGGTAAGTGCATTATTTAATACCCGTAGATTGGGATAAATACTTCAGACCATCGGATCAACCCACGACGGGCAGAGAAACCGCAATAGGAATATTGACCCACATCATAGTTATTCTTCCAGATCGTCGGGTCGAACTATGAGAGTACCGATTGCAAACTATGTGTACATTGAGGGAACAATAGAATGTTCTGTTCCACAAATATTTAATAAGCTAAATAAAGTACATTTTTAAAGATAATACATTATTATTATTGTAAAGATAATTGATAAGACAAGTCAGGAGGACACGAAGGCATAAAATACATTCTTGAAAGTATGCAAAAAAACATACCTGGTAGTGACCGCTTTAAATTCTGAACGCAGGACGCAGCTAAATACGTAATACATATTTTTTAATATTTAATCATTATGATTTACGAGTATTGCACGAGTATTTTTCAAAATACTCGATTATCGAGTATTTACAAATGGACAAGTATACTCGAATATTCGAATTGGAGACTCTAAATGTAAGGCCATAAAAGAATAAAGGGGATTATTCGTAATTCTGCTAGCGATCAGCGGTACACTAGAAACTAAACCTCTATTGCAGTTCAAATCACAGTTATAAATCACAGTCAACTATTGTTACAATCGAACACCAATCACAGTCACAGTTCACCCACGATTAGCTCAGCTGAGAAGCAGTCTAGCGGCATTAGAAAGGTCCCAGATTAAACACAAGATTCAAGAATAATTTGTCCCAAATGTTTACTTTCGTATAATATTCAAGTTCAAGCGTTACGTTGCGAAGAATGTTAACTACATTAATAAAACGTGAATTTAATATTATTTAATTGTAATTTATCGATGGACAGATGCGGCTAGAAGGCCACGAGCACATGGCGCCATGTCACTCGCTTGTAAATACGTTGTAAAGTAGAATCATTAAGCCGGTGGAAATAACTGTTTGACGGGCGCAGTAAGCGATTGTCTTAATCCAACGCAAATATTTTCATAACAAGATATTCATTCAGATCAGTGTCAAACAAAATATTACACGGGTCATTCAAATTGTTTATATTTACTTTTAAAGGTGTGTTATTAATATTTAAAATCATTCTAAACTACATTTATAACTTTTAAATCTTTTTTTAATATGATCATCTCTGACATGTAAGCATCTTAATTCGCCCCTCCCCCACTACATCATACTCGTTACCATGGTGACTACACATTTTATTAAGTATTCATAAAAGTCAATATGACTCTTCACATTCCGGTAAGTAATGTAATAATAATTTGACGATAATCGGTTACTAAGATTTAACTGTTGGAGGTTACTTTCTAGTGTAACAGTCGTTACTTCGAAGAATTACGTTAATCAGTTACTAATCACCGTTACAATTGATCGCGTACAGTAACGGTTTAACGTTTAATAAAAAATTATATATAGTACTACCGACCAAAAATAAACCTAATTTAATTATTTCCTTTCTTCGCAGTGAATTATAAACATATGGAACACACACACACACACACACTCGGTTAATCGATTTTTTTAAATAATTATTATCTAATAAATTAAATTTTAAATTGTCGAAAACAAATGTAATAAAATACTGGATTTTTTTTTAGTATTCTTTGATAAAGCGTGACCGATTATAGGCTCTCGTGTCTGTACTTGACCACGACATGTTAGCCGAGAGTCGCCGGATGATTCATCCCTCTCCCGGGTCAGGGTTGTGTCGTCTAAATCAAACATGAACCTTGGAAATCAACACCGTTCGAACAAATGCATGCGAGCCGACCGTGTCGCGATCCGTCACGCTATCTGATGATGAGCGGCTGTTAGTACAAGTGTTCAGGGGCTGTAAAACACGGCACGGCACCATTTTATTGGCACCTCGTTCCAATAAAGAATCAGAGACAATCCAATCGCCGCAGGATCTGTAAGACCATAAACAAGTATGGAGCATAAGGTAACTACATAAGTTTCGCATTAAAATACAGGCTGTAGAAAGACGGTTCCGTCGGAGCATTTTTTTTTAGTTTTTCTAGAATCATCCCTGGTTCGTACTCGGATTTATAATTAGACACCTTTTTACTGTTACTGTCTCACCAGTAGAGTAACTAAAAAAATTCGGCCCAATAAAGAATAGAAAATGGACTCATTTAATAAGTATTGTATGAGATATAGAAATATTAATAATGCATGGTTTATCCAAAATATATTTTTTAGGCTACTTTTAGGCACTTGCAAATAAAAAAAGTACTTACTCGATTTTAAGGCGATTTCCGGTATGTAGCGGTGGTTCAGTCCTAACTATATACATTAAAGGGATACGGTTACCTGTTTACATTGATAATGTTTTCTTTATACACAAAGGTAACGATCTTTTGATTTTATAATTTTCGCTGTGGTGAATTTTAGATGCGATTAGCAGGGGCGTGTAGTGCATACAAGCAAAAATACTGTGCATTACTAAAAATTCTGGGAAACAAATATGAATTAAATAATTGAATTAACATAAACGGAAACATTATTTTTCAATTAGCGCTATCTGAGACTTTAATTGCTTACTTCTAAAAACTACCACGACATCCCATCGGTGTACCCATGGCGCTCTTTCGTAAACGTCGCATCGTCCTATTTACGATACTCTTTCTGCCTTTGAGCTAGTGAATTACCCAAGTTAATTTTTATTTTCTGGATTGAAATTTTTTTTCAGTTGATCCGTTTTGTGTGGAGTAGTAATAGTAACTTTTTAACTGTTTTTTAATAGAATAACTTTACTTACAAGGCTTACAACTGCGTGCAAATTATTCAAGTGTCTACTTCCTCTTTTACTAATTCGCGAATTTTAATATCTTACTGTTTTTAACATTTGATTTCATGATAGTTCTTTGTATTTAGTGCATGGATTGGTTTTTGATTTGGAAAAAAACCAAAAGTAATTGGTTAACCTTTTGATTAAAATAATTATTTTCTTTAGTTATAACGTGTAAAATTTTAAAATAATAAATGAATCATGTTCAGTCATGTAAATTAAACTTTTTTTAAAAAAGTAGTAGTATTCTATAATTATAAATAAATACATGGTAAGGTCGTATAAACGACGGATTTATTTTGTCTAAAGACGTTGGTTAAACGAAAGTGCATATATTATATATGATTGTATAATATCATTGGTAATAGCATAACCTAAATCTATACCTATAGCACGCCACTGGTGATTAGTCTATATTAACGCCGGGAAAGCTATCGATACTTGCAAAAATATCGATGCCAAATGGATTGTTGGAATCGAACTTGTTGGATCTCTATTCAACGTGGGCATTATAATAGTTACGCCACTGTGTCTAACATAAAATTGATTTATTTGACATTTATCGTCAATAAAATTCATCACGCTACGTTTTAAAAAAGAAGAACTTAAAATATCAATCATGCAAATCTCTTATGTATGAATTTTCCGTATTTTTATTATCTTTTTTTTTTATTTATTGATAAATTTATCAATTCATAGGTGTCATCATTAACACAACATTCTGATAAAACCTACATTTTATTCTTAAACGATAATTTATCTTGGCGTACTTGCTTAGTTTGTGAGAGGTACCGGGATCGAAACACGACACCTCCAATTTTTTTAAATAAATGTGTAAATAAAACACAAGATTTAGAGATAATGTTACGAAATTTTTTATCGCAGTTTTCGTGATAGTTTTTACTGGGTGAGCCTGAGTTAAAAAATATTTAACATATATTTAAATTATACAAAAAATATTTAATATAGTATTTTCGTGACACCAACGAAGATAAAACGTTCTACGCAGGGGTAGTTTCGTATGGAAAGCTTTTTTCTGTACGATCAAAAAACATGTTATCTTTATCATAGTACTACCCTTTTAACTAAGGCTTTCGAACCGGGTAGAACTGGGTACTCGCGTGTTTTAAAAACAACCGAGAACCGGGTAATTTTTAACGGGTACCCGATTCTATTAATATTTATAAAATTTATGATTTTTCATATGAAACATCTTTTGTCATACTAAAATATTATTATTTTCGTGGCGTTCAGGTATTACAGTATGAAAAACGTTATCATAAATGCAACTGAAACAATTCGGTAATTTTTTCTTTTATTTCCGTGGGAATATTTGTGATTCGTTTCAATTCGTGAGTCCACCCTTAGAGAACTTTACAAACCCCACCCGCAGCTCGCAAGTCTGTTGTGAGAAACCAATCCACACCGTTCGTTGAAATGCTTTATTTGCTATAATACTTTGACATCTACAATGTACGTAATTTAATATAATATAAATTTATAACGTACATAATAAAATAAAATATATTTGTTCTTGTCTTCTGTCTATAATAATCCCCTTTTTGTTTAACCGATATGAGTGTAAATTACTATTTCGATTGTTTAAAATATTAACAGTTATAATACAACTCTTTCTATTTTCTATTCGAATAATTTTTATTTATTTAAATAAATTTTATTTGAATACAATACTGAAATTAAACATTTTTGTATACAATGTGCATATATAATATAAATCTAAACTCTGGATTAGTATAGTTATAATAGTGGAAAAAGCTTGCCCAGAACCAGAACCGATCCGGGTACCCAGTTCTTTCATTAAAAATACCCGAGAACCGGAAAATGAATTTATTTATTCTTAATATAGTGCATAAGTACTTTTTATATACTCTAATATAAACAAGATCAAAATCGTTTATTTTTACTTCAACTTATCTTTCACATATTTGCTTAGTTTCATTTTGAATCTATGTAGTATATTATGTTTTCAGGCATTATGTTTTCAGGCAGTTCATTAAAAATCTTCAGCCTTCTTCCTGAATGGCAGTCTCAGTCCATCATCCATATTTGGGTGCCCTACTTGTAACATATTGGACCAGGTATGTACCCCAGGCAGTAATGACTGGGATGTGATGTAATCTCTAGTGAAACATTTGGAATTCTGGTGAATTGATTTTTGAAAATCAAATTGGTTTTTTATTCGTGATTTAAAATAAAATGTATCGTTTAGTTTTAGAACTTCGGAATGGAATACTCTAGCGATGAGAGATAGGAAAGTGAAAGAGTTAGAGGCTCAATTTCTCACACTCCACAATCACTCGAACACACGTAGTGGAAAACTGGGAGATATAGCTTCCAGGTACTGCGCTTACAACCTTCTGATCAACACATATTCACTACGATAGTATCCATACTTTATTTCGCCACAACGCAATTAAAGCACCTAAATCTGATAGCTACACACATGACACTCATTTTTGATTGTAGTTAAATATGCAAAAAAACTAACCCTCTAATTCTTTATAATCTGGTTCATTAATATCGAAGGATTCCCTAATTAACCCACCTATCTATTCCCCTATAATTCATTATTTTCCATCCCCCTGTTTTTCGGCGAAAACACTACTTTTTCTATAAAATTTTAAACACACTGTAGATGCGTTGCGCTCGTTCGGCTCACTTGGTTCAATCGCGCATAACTTATGCGGGAACAGGGTGTAGGCGGGAGGGTTAGCAGCACTAGCACCTTATACGTCCGGCCGGGCAGCAGACCAGTAAGCACGAGCGACTAATGCATTTCCGAATGAATGTATTAAGGTGTCATTTCTCTTGGAGCAAATTAGTAGCAATCTCGGTGAACCCGAGACGGGCTGTAGAGTGTGCTCGAGATCTTGTCTCGAGGACTGTCATGATTACGTAAGATGCAAGCACCTATCTTGAAGGGCATCTTAAGTTTGAAAATTACTATTAGCGTTTACGTGCGTATGTGAAATGTGTTTGCTTACATTGCTGTCATCATTATTTACAAACAGAATAAGTCAAAAAATATTATTATTAATATTTATGTTTATATACCGTACATAGTACCATTAAAATGTGTCCAAAATTTAATAAAAATGAATTGTTAATTCTGGCGTCTCCTATTTGTTTACTCAAGGGTATTTGAGATTCTGTGAAAATAATCTAGATGGCTTTCAAATAATGGAACGATATATGCATTTATTTGAAAAATGTAACATATCGGTTTGAAAATTTGTCTTCAAAAATATTGTCTGCTGTAGATAGGATATTGAAGATTTTTACAGCAAACAGGATACATTAGACCATAAAGTGTAAAATATTAATTATTTATAAATATCTACAAACGCATAAACGTATTGTTGATAAGATACATCTGTTAAAAATATGAAAAAACATAATTATTTTGATATTAATAAAATAATGGAAATTTATATTAAACTAGCGAGTACCCGGCATGCGTTGCAATGCCACACAAAGAAAGAAAATGTTTGTATTTTAATTCTGATTATTGAAGCGCTTTTGGATACATCATATTTTTTGTTTTTCCGTCTGGTGCGTATACGAAAAATTCGCCAGAAAAAGCGATAATTCTTGGAAAATTCACCACGGAGAATCCTAAAAATAGCCAATCAACGTGTCCGTATTTCACATTTTACGACATATGGTTTGCCATGAAACAAATCGCTTTTTTCGGCGAACTTTCTCATTGTAAAATGGTTGTACTAATTTAGAAACCTTCGCGGACTTTCGCACAGCAACTCACCAAAATTTCATGGCAATAAACAATTTAAAATACACATATTTATTGAAACGACTCGCTCGCCACAAATTGTAAAATTGTATTAATTTAGAAACCTTGTGCGGGCGTGTGCAAAACAACTCACCAAAGTTTCATCGCAATCGGATGAACGGTATAGGAACGCGTACAGGACAAACAAACAAACAAACATTTATTTATATATATATACAGTTTGTACGATACTACTTGTTCCCAATATGGAATGGAATCACGGACGCTCACTTCAACTTGCAAAGCGACTTGACGCATTTGAAATGAGGAACTATAGACGTCTACTAATAATAAGCAGAGCTGAATAATTCTCCAAAATAATAAAACATATTTTGGTCAAATCGTATCAGATCCTGCATCTTATCATTTTGGGCAAAATTACTAGCAGAAGAGCCGCTGGAATATGGAGGAATCTAGGGTATTCGGGAAATCCACAGTCCAACAATTTCGATTTTATGTAAACAAAATAATGATGTAAACAAGAATTAAAAGAAGAAATAAATAATTATTTTATACAAGCACTTATTTATATACTACAGATACATATAAGGGAAACTGAAATAACATAAAAAATGTAGTTCAATAGTAGTAAATATATATTAGGAGAAGTTATAATTATACAGAACTATTAAATTTTCAGAACTATTAAAGTCTGTGCTATTTTAAATATGAATTATATATATTAATTAGAAAGATATACATATAAAATCAATTTTATCGAAAAATATTATTGTTGCGCCACCGGGATTCGAACCTGGATCTCTTTCCTAACCGGGGAAGGTGCATTATCCAAAATAAAGAAGGTGGCTCTTTCAAATAATGGAATGATTAAATGTATTAATATCAAAAAAGATAACATGTAGGTTCAAAATTTTTTCGCTAAAAATATTGTCGCTGTAGCATAGTTGGAATATACAATATATATATCAGAATCACCATATACCAGTGTATGGTAGTCGTTAATCCAGTATAGTACATTTATTTTACAATAAAAATGCGAGAAATTTTAAATAAATACCTATCTGTCATTTATTAAATAGATAATTATGGTACTAAGATCTAATATGATATCTTTAAAATTTATTTGGTATATTTGTAACATTGTTCAACGGAAGGGTAGTTTTTTATTTATTCATCAAATCTATTTTTTTAAATGGACTAAAATGACGATACTTTACTGTTGATTTAATGATAGTTTTTTATGAGGTATAAATAATATTTCAGATGTGTAAAACACTTTTTTGTTGTGTATCTTTCTAGTTCACAAAATTTAATTTGTATTATAATGAATAGTTACAATTCTGTCCAAGTCTCCGCTAGATACATGAAGATTGAAAAGACAAGAGTATAAACCAATAATTGCATCTAACGTATATCCAAAAATATTTTTAAATTTCATTTTGCGTTACTCTGAAAATACCGATGAGGTATCTTTGAAACTTGCAACTTGATTAAAAATGGAAGTACGGTCGTTTTCGCTTTAAAAAGCTTGTTTGGATACAAGCTACTACCAAAGAATACCAAATTCCGCATTAAAATATTACCGTTAACTCAATACTGTTATATGGATACCAACCTGAAGCCTCATGGAGAAGTAATAAAAGACTCCAAGTATTCAAGAACCAAATTCTCAGGAGAATATTTGGACCATTTAAGGACAGCATAAACGCTGAGCTTATCGAGCAGTAAATATTTCAACAATCTAAGTCGAGAATAAGTTTGTATAATGAAATAAACGTTTATTAAAATATAAACACTTTGTCGGTTGGTCCATGTAAGAGGATGGCCAAACAGTAATCACCAAAGACACAAGACTAACCAGGATTCAGCAGCTTGGAAAGACATTGTTTTCAAAGACATGTCTTATGCCTCGATGTAATCGCTGAAATATGGATTTTACTCTCAAGAGATTCTTTGGATACGACACTCGGCTTTCTCAGTCCCCGTGTACACACCATGTCAAAAAGATTCATGTTTTGTGCCTCACTTCAAGCTCAACATATATCAAACGTCATTGTTCATCAATGTTTGTAATTTAATACCTTATGTTCATATTTTTTAACTTGTGTCTGACTTTCAGAATAGATAGTAGGGATTTGCGGAGGTTTTTTGTGATATTTTTATGCATGTATCAAATCTCGCATACCAAACGTAGTGCACCCTATTATCTCTTTCTACCAATCTCAAGCTGAACTCTGAGTTTATCTACTGATCAAAATCTCTATACATGGTGATGAGATGAATGGCTTTATAATAGGGATCAGTGGAGGAAAATACTTGAAGAGGCGAAGATCCATGTTAGGTCTAAGAGAGAACGCCAACTGGAACTGGGCCATGATAGAAAAAGTCAGCGAGGCTACAAAGTTCATAGTGAACGAATACAGTCAAATACAGAAAGACTTGGAGGATGGTTGTAGATCTGAAAGGCCCTTGGACCAATTTATTACAAGCTAAGTCTATTATCCAGCATCTCATACGCAATATGTCCCAAAAGTATAAAAGTAATAAAACAATGGATGGATTTAATAAAAAAAGGTATATTTTGCATTTAAGTACAGTCCCTGGGAATTTCGTTATTATTGTTTTATTAATTATTATTTCGCTAGCACTCTTCTAAATGGGAGGCAAAATTTGTGTGAACTGCTCGGCACGTATCCTCCGTGATCGCTCGGATATTTTCTTTTAATTGGTCCAAAGAGGTTGGATTGTTACTGAATACCTTTGATTTAGGGTATCCCCATAGGAAAAATTCGATTGGTGTCAAGTCGGGGTTACGTGGAGGCCAGTTTATGTCACTTCCTTGGGATATCAATTTTTCAGAGAAAATTTCACGAAGAATTGGTAAGGACACGCTCCATAGCGACTAGGATGCGACTATTGATCTGCATACCCTCCGTCTCTTGCGGCGGTGCAGCGAATAAATCAAAACGAAATAGACTTTGGGACATACTGTATAAATGATAACAACTGTTCGTCCATCTGTTTGTCACTTTAAAATTGATGCTGTCTTTTTCAGTTCTCTGAGAATATTTTAAGCCATATACCATTATACCACATCAGAAGAGATATAACGAGAATACAAATTCTCTCTTGAGGGATTACAGTTCAATGCAGAGAGACCTGGAGGGTAGTTGTGCACTCGGCCGTGGATCTAAAAACCCTTTAGAGCCAGGTGTAATAATAATAAAGCGTAATATTAATATGAATGTTGCTGATGTATGGAACATTGCATTACCGGAATTCAGAGGAATTCTAACATGTGTATTTATGACTGACAGATTGGACGAACTCATCTGAAACCAACACAAGATAAAAAAATATGTTAATTAATAATAACATTTATCAATAAAAATTTGTCGAATTGAGTATATAAGAAATAGATTCTTTTTCCTACATTTTCATTTTACTCTGTATAATTTTTCCATGTATTCAATGTTTTAACTTTTATCATCTACTTGTTGTTTTTATTGTATATTATTTGTTTTAATGTTATTTTATGTATTACTGTCATATACTATGTCAAGTGTAAAAGGCTCGGTTGGAGCCGTTAATTAAAAATAATAATGAAAACAGAGAAAAAATTGGACGAAACATCATCAGTTTCATCCCTTTATCCTAGGAGATTTTATCTTTGTTGCTATTTATTCCTACATAGTCTGGGATGACCCACAAGAAGATGTAAAGAAAATTCATCTCGGTAGTCGTTCCTCTAGCATTCTAAAGACGTATCCGAGCCACTTTCATCGAGATTTTTCTATATGTAAAAGCACGGGCTCCTACCGAAGTATATCGGTACTTCTCATTCGCTTCAATAATTATACTTCTTTTACTTCTCAAAAATATAACTCATTCTTGAACTCACTGTCTTTGTAAGGATTAATATTTGATGATTATATATTAAAGTGGGTATATACACAGCTTTACAAACAGTCAGCAGTCAGCAGTCAGCAGTCAGCTCGGTCTTGATGTGATACTTAACTCGGATTTCAGTATCACCTAGCGCTGTAATTTGGTATTTTACGGGCAGGGAATGATTTATTTATTTTGTATTATTATTAAGGTGCATTTATTTTAAGTATGCACTAAACATTATTACGAGTTTATTATTATTACATCTCGCACATAAATTCATTAAAAGAAAATTAATCCGATTTTACATTTAACTGCACGAAATTACTTGCACGTTCGAGACAATACGTATTGCCCATTTGATTGTACGCTGATACAGAAGGTGAAGCTTTGTGTTTTATGGTAAGGGCACTACAGCTCGCTTCAGTATGAAATACCGTGGGCTTGATTCTCGGCGCCTTTCGTCGCGTGCACGGTCACTTTAACCGTTGCGTCGCGCGGCGGTCTCGTTGCATATATAACCGAGCCCGCCCGCCGCAGTATGAAAGTATAAACACTGCTACCGTTGGCTGAAGATTAACATTTCTCAGTCGATCACGAAAGCAGAAGCACCTCTCCAAGGTTTCAGCCGGAAAGTATCCAAATCGACCGCGGGAAATTCGAACGCGATACGGTTCGGCGCTGGATACTAGGAAATGTTTTTCTCTTGTCCACGCGTTGATGCTTGAAATAATTTTATTTTGTGAAAATTTGTGCTTTTTTAAGATTTTGTTTAAATTAAAAATATATAAAAGTGCGGATACAATTTAATTTGTTATGTTCTCGAGGTCCTGTTTAGTGAATTTCTTCTACTGAAAGGTAAGAAACTTAACTTGTATTTTAGTGGCTAAAAAATAATAATATATATTTTTAGAAAAAACTTGAGATGAAGAAAAAAAATTTTTTTAAAGAAGTTGAAGTTGAGGCAAATATTTTGCACTACACTGGATAAAAATTTAAATTTTTAGATGAAAGGGAGTTGACAATTTTTAAATATACTAAAAATCATGAAAAAAATATACGTATGAGTAAAAAAAAATTAACAATCTTCAATAAAGCATATTAAAGTAACAATAAAATATTATAATTCATAAAATATATATACACCAAAATATACACAGAATTATTCTCATTGTGATAAAAACATATTAATCTTTTTTATAATAATAATAACTAACTACAGTTAGAATCTTTATAATAAATGGTTTTAAACGATTTATTATAAAATTGAGTGATATTTTGATGAAAGTAAGAATGTATATTACTATTAGATATTTAAAGGATTTTTCGTTACTGAAAACGACCTAATAATTTTTGTAATATATTTTAATGATCGAGTCTAATTTTGCATTTCTTGAAAACTGCTCCCCTAAGAATAAGTTTTTCACGAATATAATCACAAATAAAATAAATTAAAATATTCGATATCGTGAAATTATATTAGTATTGTTCTTAAAGTATATTTAAGTGTTAAATTCGTTAATAATTTACCATATTTTTATTAATGTACTCGTATACGTACTAAAAATACTTACATCACAGTACGAACGTAATTACAGATTTTTTTAAATGATCGCACATTGAACCTTTTTATTCTTATAAAGAATAGTTTAATATTATTAAATATATTATTCTTAAAATTATATAAACATAAAATATTCACATATATTTCAGAAGATATATTTCTGCGTATGAAATATTTCGTGGCTTCAAATTTAAGTGGAGTGGTTTAAATGAGTATGAATGATAAAAAAATTCAGTTTACTGGTAACCGGTAATAATAACTAATAGAAAGCAATAAGCCTCAGGGTCTAGCATTTTCACAAAAAATTTAATGCCTTTTCCAAAATTTGTGTGCAAATGTTTAAGCGATAAATGTAAAATGTACACCATTCCAAAGATGCAATCATTTTACGATCATTAAATTATTATTTAAGTATTTTAAATTAAATTTGAATATTCTCGCAATTCACGCTATATTTTAATTAGACAAAAGTATATTTTTGCGAAGCTGTGTCACGAGAATGAAACTTTTGTCTTGAAACTCGAAAAAAGACTGCGCGGAGCGAGCTGCCATTCATTGGCTATTGTATGTCGTACGTGGAAAGTGACGCATACGACGTTTACCGTCAAATCTTCGAAACGCGTGCGCCGAGATTCATCCGAGTACAAGCACTCTAATGAATGTATAACAAGATTTTTTTTTAATCAGAATAATTTAGATAGTTATTATTATTTTTTTGATGTCAATGTTTTCATTTAAATATATACCAGTTACGTTTTTACCTACGTCCATAAATTGCATAAAATATTATAAATTGTGAGTGGAAAAAAATTAATTAATCAGGTATCCATTTACGTGAAATAATATTGTGGATTAAGATTTTTTATACCTGTAAAACCTTCAAATTAATTGAGTAACAGTTTATTTTTTTGACATTTAATCTCTACCAAAAGCAGAGCCAGAGGACTTCAGAATACCGTTACAAGTATTCATCGAGTGATATCTTAACGTTATTAATGTATTATAATAGTAACAGGATTTTATACAACGGAGTATTATTGACTCAATAACAGCTGTGGGATTCACAGACCCGTACGTGAATCATAATATTGTAAAACTTAAATTTATATTTGAAAGTAGAATTCCCCTGTTTCATTTATCGCGGGAATTATTTTGTACTAGGTTAGGTCACGTATCGATTGTAGATTCTATTCATATGATCTGTTTAATATTTTTAATTTAAATTTTAAAAGTCGTGTAATTCAATATTAATTAACTTAACCAGAGGCAGTGAAATAGTCTTGACGTCAAACGATAAATATTATTTAAAACGTATATTTTTATCACATGAGAAATGCAGTTAACTAGCTAAACTATAGTAGTGTTAAAAACACAGTTGTCTCTGTAGTACAATTTTCAGTTTATTTTATAGTTCCACCATGTCAATTAATGAAGATAATTATTTTATTAACTCATTTTTGTTGTGAAGTTTCATTTACAAATTAAATTAATCAACTATTAAATCTATTAATCCAATAAATATTTCGATCTATCGACTTCCTCCTGTCCGGGGAAGCGCGTTCGCCATTTTGCTATAGCAATTGAATAAATTTTCGGGAAACTTTGAAATTATCTGTAATCTGTATCTGTAATCTGAAAATGTATTGAATTCCTTTAGCGAAATGGTGAAGAGGTCCAGGTTCGAATACAGATAGCAACAAAATATTTTTTCGATAAATAGATTTTTCTGTATATTGTATATATGTATCTTTGGTTGATTCATTTAATTGGTATAATTATTTATATTAACTAATTAAGAAAGTCATTTCTTCACAAGGATAGCTAGAAGATAAGAAGCCACATTCTTATGTCCTAATATAAAACTCTTGCCTCGCTCACTTTCATATTCATCCTGACCTTTCGTGAATGTTCGATGTAAATGAAATCATCGTCTTCTATAATAGATTTTTTCAAATTTCTGCAATTATTCATTTTCCGAGCTAGGCTCAAACCTTCGACCACTCTATCACTAAGTAAATGTTTTACGTTAATGAGAAAGGAATTATTTATTTTATTTTTAAGATTCAATAATATAACATTTTCTATAAATTGATCTATTGAATTTTAACTATGATTATTTAATTATATGCTCCATTTTATTTTATTTTTTATTGAAACAAATTAACGAGCGAAGTTAACAAATGTTCAATATCAAAGTTTAATACTTGATGATGAGAGTTACTGTTTCTCTCAAAACTCGAGTAGTGCTAATAAACTCAAGTAGAGTTATAACATTGTTTTATTTATATCCAACCATTAGCAATTTTCATTTAAATTTACCCCCCCTCCATGGAAAATGACTTAATTTTCAAGTAATATAAAAATATTTAGAAAAATAATAAAAACGTATATTAAAAATAAACAGCACATCGTCAGTTGATGTTAAACATATGCTGTTAGGTTAATGAAGCGCTGTGATAGACTCTTTAAAAGATGACAAACTCAGTAAGAAAACATCTATTATTTTTTAAGGGTGTCCATTAAAGTTACGACACTATTCAGTTAGTATTGTAAACTAGTTAATGTAAATTAAGAGAATTCATCAGTTTTCAAATCGACATATCAAATTAATCTTTAAGAGTGGATTTCTATTTATATTTCTATCTGGTTCATAATTGCCTAAGATTTCATTTGAATGTGTATGTACATAATTACAATAGATTATTAATAGGAGAACACATTCTCATTGTGAAGTTGTAATTATTCAGAACAGATGGTCTGTGAAATTTAAAATATTAATTAAATGTATTAATTTTTCGAAAAAATTGTTGTTACACCACCGGGGTTCGAACCTGGATCTCTTTCCAAACCGGGGAAGGTTCAGAATAATTACAACTTCACAATAAGAATGTGTTCTCCTATAATATATAAGGTATATCAATGTGTTCAGAATTGATAATTCAGGCGTCTGCTATCGGATCACTCAAAGCTATTTGAGATTCCGTAAAAACAAAGTATTAATTTAAAAAGGTAACATATAGGTTCGAAAATTTGTCATCATTAAATATGTCGCTGTGGCATATTTGAATAATGCACCTTCCTCGGTTTGTCGGAATCCCGGTGGCGCAACAACAATATTTTTCGATAGAATTGATTTTATATGTATATCTTTCTAATTAATATTTAATAGATTATTCTTCTCGTTCGTCATGCTCTCGATTTTAAAGCAGTTGTGGTTGCTGTGATAATAATAACACCACAACTAAAACCATATGTACAGCATTCTTCACGGTTTTTTGAAGTGAACCATTGTTTTGTTGTTTATACCATGCCCATTTAAATTGCTCAACGTTCTTGTAAATGGAGTTGTTTGTTTTATGAGTTGTCCACTAGATTCTCAATACACGTTACCAGCATCACATCTCTAATGCGACTGTCTTCCTGCGGTCTTGTTATCTCAGTGTCCATATCTCAGACTCATTCGGAAATATTGGCCAGGACTAGTGTTCTGACAATCTTAATCACAGTTGACCTGATGACGTTACTGTATTGCCAAGTTTTCTTCACTTTATCTACTGATATCTAATGATCGAGGGTTGGAACTCCACCATCTAATTTCGACTTTTTTCGCTGTTTAAAATATAACTAGATTGGATTAATTTAATTTAACGCATCAGAACTTGCATTACTCAAATTTTCTACATTCATATAAAACCATTGATTCGATATAATTATTATCCATTCTTTTGATATCTTAATTAGCGTATATTTGTATTTTCTCGAGCCTGTCAAGTGTGCGATAGCTGTAGCATACATCATTAATTTATCATCAGAATATTAAACAGAAAAATACGATCTTTATTCACGCCACGGAGAGATAATTGCGAAGAATCATTAAAATTTATGGAGCTTTTAATAGAAGAATATTTACGAGTACCTCTCACTAAACTCTCTCATATATTCACACCATGTATCTGAATACACATGTAAAATTGCTAATATACTAGCTGCATACGTATACATGTGCTGCACGCATATTCCACCATTAATATAATACTCAGATGAAATTATATTTCTATAGAAAAATCTATAATACGTATTACATATTGTTATTTTAATCAGAAATTCGTGATATGTTAATGAAAAATACAGATTATAACTTTAGATACAGATTCAATATTCACGCTTGTCTACACAACCGCTCATCATCCCCTGTTAGAGATGCAGACATAATATTAATATTATCATGTTAATTTTATGTCATAATAATAAAAATACACTATCTTTATATTTCATAATATATAATTAAGTAAGATTGTTGTTCTAGATTTTTACTGCAAATAAACACATTATTCATTGGCCTGTGTGCTACCCTAAATTTTTTTACTGTATTATAGCCGAGTATTCATATTTTATTATTGTTTAAAATAAAACATGTGCAACTTGTAGAGAAATTTTCAATTGATACAAAATCGAACGCTATTGACTTTGTCGTGTTAGCCATTGCCGATGCACTGTTGGATGAAATCCTCCCCAAGCAATAAAACTTGGTCACAGCACAAGACAACGAACGAGCATCTGCACACTAGTTCCGAGAGCAACAACGACATTTTATCAACGTTTCTACATGTTCTTAGCTCCGAAACTGTACAACACGATCAACACCAACTGGAAATCGTCTACATCCATTAAAATTACACACATATGGACCCAATATATGAATAAATTGGGTAAAGATAAATCAGAAGCATCGCTGTCCAACATTCCAACATAATCATAATACAATACCTACACTAATAATTCACTAGTTTCACAATTTCATTTTTTAATTCCTGTCGAATTTTTATCTTTCTCGAATTAAATAACACCACAACAGCACGAAAAAAACTGTCTACTTTAACACAGACTGCAGTCTAGCAAAGTAGCCAGGAATAGTTGTATATATCAGAGGTAGAGTCTATTCCATCCCACACGATAAACTACGAGTATTATACTTAATTGCAATATAATTGTATCTTATGTTTATCATGTTACATTATAATATTTTATATTCACCTCTGTTACAAAAAAAACGTGTATGTCAATAAAGTCTAATAAATAAATGTATATGCCACTCTTTTTGCACCCACGCTAATCTTTGCCATGTCACTTCCACTGCTGAGATAATTTCCTCTATCCATCGATACTTTGAACACCCTCTGGGTCGTTTTATGTCTCGTGAACACCTTTCAATAATATTCTACGTATTGACTGTTTCTGAGGTAAGTTTGTAGAACTCCATAATCACATATGTGAAAATAAAACACTTGGTTTCTATTCTACTCGTTTAATTTACTTGAGACTATGACTCTCTGGCCGTGTTGTAAAATTATATAGCTGTCAGTTTCTACATATTACCCATGACATTAAAATACCATTAGTGTTGAAACATAATAATTAGAACCATTAAAAAAATTATGGAAATTCTCAGAAATCCAATTAATAATTCTGTCCCTTTTCATCTCGTGTAAATAAAATTGTACAGCTGTCCACCACTAGATATAAATACAATTTGTTAAGTTAAATTGTTGGATTGATAATGCCCTTATAAGATGAAATGCGTCTCAAGTAAATTAAATAAATCGAATTAAAAAAACAAGTGATTTTCACACACGTAATGTTCTGCGTCTTGAAATTTAACCCGCTTATTACTATTAGTGCTTTTCATCTAATAATGATGTCCTTTACTTAGGTTTATGCACCAGATATGATGTAATTGATATATAAGTATTTGATAAAGTAGTTCCATTATTATGTGACTGAATTTAGTGCATTCTAAATACTTCTGATTTTAGAAATAAATAATTGAATCTTTTTTTTTTAAATATAATGGATTTTCCCCTTCTGAATGCCAGAAATGAATACTTGAAACACAAAATTAAAAAATTCCATTTAAAAATGATTCTGAAATCAACTAAAAATTGTAAAACAAATAGTGCTCACGCTCTTCTGAATCGCAGGCGATCCTACGTGAACTGGGGCAAGCATGAAGAGGAATGTTCGCGGCAAACGAAGCGAAGGAAAGATGAGCGGGTTTCATGATTGCCCTACAGTTGATCAATGCTTTATCTACGTTAGTGCGTCATTAAAAGTGTATAGTATTTACACTACTGTTATTGGACTTTAAGAAAATATTGGAGTAATGACGCACCCAATGTGACAAACGCGTGTAAAAAAATATATTATAGGTTTTTTTTTAATTTTCAAAGAAAGCAAAAATGTCGTGGTTTGATATTATAATTAAATAATGTAATATTTAGTTTAAAATCACTTTATTATGTACGTTCATTAATTAATTTGCCGAAAACTAAATTTATTCTAACCATTCGTTTAATAGGAATACAGGAGTACAAGTGTTATATTAAAATGGAATAGGTTTACGCTTTAATAATTTAGAAGCATTAGAGATTAATAAATCAATGTATAATAATTATAGTCTGATACTAAATAACCAAATTAATTTATCCAATAGTCCGATTTTAAAGTTGTTCTCTACCCTTCTATACCACCCCTTACCTGATACTTTGTCACACTTTGATTCGCTGCTACTCTTTCCTCTTAACCTTCGATGTATCTATCTATACTTAGGTTAACCTATATACTATATTGTCCCGAAAAAGGTTGACATACACAATAAAGTGGTTAAAAACTAAATATCAAGTATGTCATTGACATGCTTGATGATGTAGTAATACTGATATATCAGCCGTTACTATTATCCGTATATACGCGCCTTAAGGATACAGATATAATTAAATGCTTCACATTTACTTTCAAGAACAGTAAAAAAAAGAATAAGATGAAAAATCTTCATCAATGATGCAATAGCCCAGTGTGGGCTCTGGCCTACTCAAGTAAGTTTCGCCACTACAATCCGCTGTCCTCTTCTAGTTCGCGATGACGACTGCATAATCGTCCTGGGTTACCACCATCATCCAACCACCGCAACTTGGCTCTTCAACACTCCTGAGGCCAATAGATTTCTCATAAAACACTTTCTTTGCTGGTCGTTCATTGGTTCACCGTGACGTACTTAGTCGTACTATCCTGAAACTTGGACAAAGTTGGGTTCACCAAATGTTAAGTCTAATTCGTGGTTTTAGCAATTTTATTTTTGGCAAAGACCAGTATTGAAGCCTCATTTTTCTTACTAAGCCACCCAGTATACAGATCCACAACGAGAGAACTGGCCTCAGAGGTATTTTGTTAATCTGAATCTTAATTTTTCGGATCAATAGATAAATCTTCAGACATTATATATATATTTCTTATTTTTTTGAAAATTTTACAATTTTTTTATAATGAGTTAATAATTAAGTACTGTATTGTATTATTAAAATTATATGGTTTTTTTGCTTACCTCTCCAAAAAAGAGACTAGCTCTTGTGCTTGGAGAGGGAGTTACACCGTAATAATTTTATATAGAGAGTTATAGATTTGTAGTCTATAATTATTTATTGTATATTTGTGTGCTTCTGAAGTGTTCTATAATATTATTTATTTTCTAATTATGTGCTTCTGAAGTGTTCATTTAATTTCTTTCTAGGCTCTTTTATATCTTTTATTCCTTTAATTTGTTTAGGGAGGCTATTGAAAATTTTTTTCCCTAGTATATAAAATTTGGCTGATTCTGTTTGATGTTACATTTAGCGATTTTAGTGTTATTTTTTTGTAAATGTTTTCTATCTTAGGAACTGAGAATTTTGCAAAAAGTGTTTCTGTTGAAAGGGTTGATTATTTCTTTAATATTACTTTGATGATTGTTTTCTGTATTATTTTTATCGAGTTCATTATGTTATTGTTTGCTCCTCCCCACCCAATTAATTCATACTGGAATAGTGAATGAACAATAACAAAATATACATTTTTAAAATTATTTATACAATATTATTTTAAATATTGATGAAATGTTTGCAGTGTTCAAATAATATGATACACTGTCAAGATTTGAAAAAAAAATTAGATATATTGGTTATCTAATAAGTCTTCGCGGTTTTTTTTTCATTTATTTATTTATTATAAAATCAACATATAAATCAGTGATGCATGTATTCTCCATCATTGTTCAGGTCTTTATCCCATCTTTCAATCAAAGTGTCGATGCCATCTCTATAAAAATTGGCTGGTCTGGTATCGAAATAGTTATCGAGCCAATTTCTGAAGTCATCGTTATTGATTAAAGGTGAAAATAATTATGTGTCGAAAATGTTCCTTTTTTTAAACTTATTAGGCCCAAAAATTAAAAATAACCATAAGATACAGGAAAACGACTTGTCCGAAATTTTAAATCCTCTACTATCAAATAGTATGTCATCTTTTCTACAAAAAAACAAGCGAGAAAAATATAATTTAATCATTTTCATAAACTTATTAGACGACTATTGGCTTACATTCGATTCCTACCAAAAAGTGGCTTCAAAATTTTTCAATTCTATCGCGATGTTGCATGCCAAACGATCATATACAAGAGACGTGAATATACAACGGCCTTAAACAATTCTTGCTCATTAACGGTCATTTAGTGTTTAGTAAATCAGCATTACTATCGGCCGTGTCAGGCGGGTCAAGAATAACTAGACATTTTTAGATTTGTAAAGCGCGTTGACCCTCGCTTCGGTTGTACGGAAGATCGCAACACATTTGACCGTGTTATGCACAAAACCGAGCGGAATCTTGGACAACTGTACTATTGTAGTGAACGCAATATTGAATACAAATCGGAACAATCGATACTGAATACAAATCATTCCAGTCTATTTGCATTAGCAAAAGTCGCGGACGTGTCAGACACGTTATGGAAGGAAGGAAAGAATAAAAATTGATTTTATTAGTTTTATATTAAAATTTGTTCCGTATACATTAACAACTTGTACATTGTACTAATACTAATATATGCTAAAAAAAAATAGAGTGTCCACGAGGAATAACAGCATTGAATATTCGCTCGTTAAGAAAAATGTGCATTCAAGATGAAAAATAAGAGAATATTTTATTTTCACTAAATTAAACATTGTATCAGACACACATTGGGTTATACTGACATTACTATAGTTTCGAAAGGTGCAATGCTTTTCATCATCAAGTGTTACTGAACTAAATACAGTTTGATAACCTGAGATTTTTTCTGCATATATTTTTAATTGATTAATTGAATTTGTATAAAATGTGTTCTCATTAAAAATAAAAAAAAATGTACTAATTTATTTTTAAAAATTTGAAATTCATTAAGATGTTACATTTTGGGAAGGCGCAATATATATTGACCGGGCGTACGGCATAACATGACAAAAATGAACTTTTATTATATTATTCTGAAGATTTGAAAACTGATTTGAAAACGTGGTTAAAATATCCATTTTTCAATTCCCAATGAGATTAAATAAATTCAATCACACTTTTATTTTGAAAAAAAAACAATTGTTAGGTGTTTAAATAATAACATCGCGCAGCTGCAGTGAGTTCAATAATAAAAATAAAAGAGTTTAACTCTTATTAGGTAAAACATACATAGTAAATATTTTAACTAGAAACAAATCATAATCCAATCGTCCATATCCCCAAGGGATAAGCAACGACGATGCAGAAACAATCAACTGGTCATTAATATTCCAGATCTCGTTTTGCACGCTCCCAGCGATGATGAGTGATGAATTGCAGGTCTCATCGTCGCCACCGACTGTATAATCAAATGAATTCATCGAAAAAACAACCTGTTTTTCCAGTTTTTGTATTTTGTACCGATACAAATGCATCCAAGTTATTTATATTATCTTTCTTCTATTGTTTGACATTTTGATATATGCTTTTTAAATAAATTAAACCGCGAAAAATCAAACAGTATCTATTTAAGTATGAAAACTGCTCAGATATATCGTTTAATATGATATCTAATGATGTCCGTTAATAAAAATATCAACAGATTAATTTTAGTAACCTATCAGTAAATCAATTGAAGTCCTAAATACTAATTTAATATTAATTATAAATATATATATATATATATATATATATACATATATAAAATCAATTTTGTCGAAAAATATTGTTTTTGCGCTACCCTTTTTTTTTAATTATGTAAGTTGTATCAATGTGTCCAAAATTTAATAAAGAAGAATTGATAATTCTGGAGTGTGCAGTCGGTTTACTCAAAGGTGTTTGAGATTCCGTAAAACTAAAGTAGATGGCTTTCAAATAATGAAACGACAGATGTATTAATTTGAAAAAATTGTAACGTATAAGTTCGAAAATTTGTCATGAAACATACCGGCGCTATAACACAATCGTTAATGTACTTCCCCGGATTGGAAATAGAGATCCAGGTTCGCATCCCGGTAGCGCATAAAGAATACTTTTCGACAAAATTGATTTTATATGTGTATATTCATAATTAATACATTAAATTAGTATTTAAAATATCACAGACCTATATTCTGAATAATTACAACTTCACAATAAGAAAGTGTTCTCTTTAACAATTAAAGTCCTCTGTGAGAGCCTTGAGAAGTATTTCAAATATACTGGAATACCGCATTGATACGAATATAACGGGAGGTTTTTTTCCCCCGAAATATCATTATAAAACATGAGTCGTTTTATATTCAGACCTTTCGTTTGTCTTTTGAAACAACTTTTAAAAAGTGTCGCGCGAGGGTGCCATCGCTTACGCAAATCACGCGGTCAAACGCGCATGGAATTGCAGCGCTGATTTATCTCAACTGCTATTGTTAACGTTATCTAAAATTGACGCAAGAAGCATTATTATTGGGTTTAACACATCGGATGGTACAGAAGATGATATTTTGTGGCTGGAAGAAAATACTCGTGATGTTGACACAAGTGAAAAAAGTGAACCAGGTGATGTGATGAGTGATGAAAGTGCTGATGAAGATGATGCTACCGGTGAAATATTTGACGATCTAAAAGGACTACCATTACAATTTTTTTTACATATGACTTTGAGTATTTTTCCTTGTTTGCATTCATTTGCATAAATATTTGAAAAAAAAAAATTTTTCTAGAAATTGCACATCGTCTCATAATCGGGGTCTTAAAAAGATGTATTTTAGTCTGAATTTTTCGGTAAAAAATGAAACTCGTCTTATAATCGGGGTCGTCTTATATTCGAGCTAATACGTAAATATCAATTTTAAAAATCATGAATGCGAAATGCATGCGAAATTATAGCGAGTCATCATTGTGCAAATAACAAATAATCTTATTTGTTGTTTGCACAATACAGATCGTCGTAGACCCTTGAAATATCTGGAACCAGGTGCGCAATACTTTTCTATTCCTTCCGGTCTTGAATCATGTTGATGGCAGTTCTTAACGAGGACTCCGTTAACTCCTTTATTTATTATGCTCGCTTACCCTCAACTGTCCCTGGAAACACCGCTCTCCTGCATATTGTCCTGGAGGATAGAGCCATTTGTGAGCCTCGTGGTCCACGGGATTTTCTGCATCCGCATTCAGCGCCACATATCTAATATACAACAATAATATAAAATATCGCTGGTATATAATAATTATATAGGTATTCTCATATATTCTATCATCTGCGTTCTTTAAAAACAAAGTTGTATATCTTCTAATTAATACATTTAATTTGTATTTAAAAAATATCACAGACCTATGTTCTGAATAATTACAGCTTCACAATAATAATAATTATTATTTTTGCTGTCAATGTTTTCATTTAATATTCGCCGGTTTCCCAAGATAAGTAGAAAAATGCTTAAATATTATTGAAACATATTTAGCAATAAAAAATAAATATGGGGAGTAATACTTGACGTGTTTTCACTCTTAGATGTAAGTTTACATAAATAAATAAATGAAATAAACTTTGGATCTACCCTTGCAAAAAGACACCGGTAAAGAAACTTAAATGAAAACAATTTTCCACTCAGCGCACGAGTACGCAACGAAAAACATTTAATGTTAACCCAAGAATCTATCATATATTATATTTTCTCTAAGAGTAAACTCGGGCAGTAAGAGGTTAGCTATGTTTTATTCATCTCACGTTGTTAGAATCTACGGTAATTGGCTGCGCGGGGAGCTTGAGAACCGATCTATGCACATACAAATGTATCTATATAGGTGTATAAAGGTATTCACAGCATTTAACTGGAATAATAACCAAATATTGATTACCTATATTATTATTATTATTAGAAGAACACATTCTTATTGTGAAGTTGTAATTATTCAGAACAGACGCTCTGTCAGAACATATGAATTAAATATATTAATTAGAAAGATATACATATTAAATCAATTTTATCGAAAAATATTATTGTTGCGCTACCGGGATTCGAACCTGGATCTCTTTCCTAACCGGGGAAGGTGCATATCCAACTATGCTACAGCGACAATATTTTTAGCGACAAATTTTTGAACCTATATGTTACCTTTCTGATATCAATACATTTAATCGTTCCATTATCTGAAAGAGCCATCTACCTTATTTTTACAGAATCTCAAATACCTTTGAGTAATCTGATAGCAGACGGTAGCGCAACAACAATATTTTTCGATAGAATTTATTTTATATGTATATCTTTCTAATTAATATATTTAGTTCATATTTATTATTATTATTACACGCCACGCGTAAGCAACCTTTTGTTTACAATTATCTGCAACTCTTCTACTATTCGAACTATTCACTATGCGAACATTTCTTTGAATGGTTTTTGCATAAATAAATATGCAACATGCTTTATAATAATATCAATCAAAGTTGCAGCTCTCTCTGTTAGTTAGATTTCAATATTTCAGAGGGTCTCGTGATTAAATTTCAGAAAAATTTAATTTATAAACGACACAATTTCCTTAGATTTCAACTAATTTCGATCAAACTTTTCTGAAAAGTTGATCGGTCTGATACGCCATCTTGTGTCAAAATGGCGGCTATTTAAAAACTCAAAAAAATTGTAACTACATTTATATTGAGCCTAGTGAAAAAAGTAAGTACACACTAACACACAAAATGCCCGATTTGATTGTATGCTATTTATTGTACGCCGATGAAGCAGTACTAATGGCGAATAATGAACAAGAATTACAGGGGCTAGTGAGTAGAGTGTATGATGTATGCAAGGAAAGAGAAGTCGAAAGGGATAGTATTCGAGAAGGAGGAAAGCTAAATACTTGGAGGCAATGAATGTTTGGAATAAGTAGATGAGTTTGTGAATTTGGGAAGTATGTTTGATAGAAACGGAAAGGCTGAGAATGATATCGAAAAGGGGGTGACTGCAGGGAATAAAGTGAACGGCACTTTGAATAGCGGTACACAATGGAGTCCTGGTACCAACAGAGATGTATGGAAGTGAAGCCTGGAGCTAGCCTAGACTGAATGCGATGGAAATGAGATTACTTAAGCGCTGAAATAAAGAAATATAAAGTAAAGTATGAAGAAATAAGGAAAGAATGTAAAGTTGACTTTAGTATAGTGAGTAAGATTAAGAAAGTATCACTTAGGTGGATTGGTCATATGGAACGAATGAATGAGGAGAGAATAGTAAGAAAGATATATGACGCAAGTGTTGATGCCACCAGAAATAGAGGACGTCCGCGGAGGGCTTGGGACGACCAGGTAAACCAGATAGTGGAGGACGGTTCTGTTAGAAGCCTCAACAATCGGCGAGCTTGTATGAGAAGATGTATTAATGTGGATGAGACGAGAATTATGTGTCAGAACATAGAAGTGTGGCGCTCTATCCTATCTGCCTACTCCAGTAAGTACACATAGATAAAATCCACCAGATTCTTGCGGCTTGTGCTGGAAGGGATTTTTTTGATTAGACATTGATTTATCGATTCAGATTTTTACCGCAACACATATAGCATAGTTAATATATGATTTATGTCCATTGCAGCAGTACATATATTGATATGTTAAACGTCTCCATATAAACCTGTTATATGACTTACTAGCATACATTTGTGGTAAACAATTATAAGCGGAATGAAGACTATAAATATTCAAAGATACATAGTATTCTTTTGTTTTTTTAATAATAATAATAATTAACAAATAAGTAAGTAAATTAGATGACGATGATATATAATATTATATTTGAAATATCCAACTGTTAACATTTTATATATGTATATGAATTACATTTCTGTGAGGCCCTAGCTGAGAATTCTCACCTGTAATAAAGTTGCCAGATTGCGAATTGTTTCGAGAGTTTTATCTTTTATGCGTTAAACATAAACTGTTTGTTTGGAACTTATTACTTCGACTCTAATAGATGAGTGCTAACATAAATTTTGTTTTATCGCGTTCATATTTTATATATAAATATAAATTGAAGTCCGTACTTTTTATGTTATTGTATGTTATGTAATTATTATGGTTAGAAAAATAATGTTAAAAATAGTTTAATTTTTTTGTAGGTCTGTGGTCCGTCATACATAAATAAAAACCTTATTTCTGATACATTTAACTAAAATGGCCAGTGTTCACGAATCACTGAACAAATACTCTATTAACATCATTTAAATCCGCTTAACCACAATGCGACTGCTGTGGGACGCTGCCTGGTGGGTTTTTTTTACTGGCAATACCTGTGAGCAACACGCGTTCGTAGCGTATTATAATTAAAGATGTTACAGATAAATTATTATGTTGCCAAGCTTGGCTTGTAGATAATGGCGTCTGTCGGAAATTTTTTTTTAAAGAAGATTACTATTTAAAAAACTATAAATTAAGTTTTAATTTTTACAGCATTTATTATACTTTGTGGTAAGAAAAATTATTAATTTTAACAAATAACTTCGTGTTAACTACGTTGATTAAACAATGCTTAATTAATTAATTAGTACAAAGTTATTATTATAAAATAAATTTAGTCATTAAGTCATAAATCTATAGATTAATCTTTTTAAATGTTAATAATGCTTTTTTTCAATCTACCATACTAATACTATCCGCCTAATCTACTACTACAAGTGCATCAGCGCTGATTGCATTGACACTTTTACTAACAACCTTATTGTAATAAACATCAAATGTGTTTTATATTAATATATATAAATTGGAAGAGTAAAAAATTCTGATAAAAAACCCTTTAAACAATTTACTTGAAGTAAAATGCTTCTAATTAATTAGGCACGACGCTTTCTGTACAGTAACGTCTTAGTCAAGCATCATTCTTATAAGGTAACTAAAATAAATTACAATAGCGCGATATAAAATAAACAGGTATAATTATCTAGTACGCATAGCTTTTAGTATATTACACGCAAAAGATTATTAAATTAAAATAACTTCATAAATAGCGAGTATCAAACCATATATTTCGGACATATAACTGACCTATTCCGACAATTTTATGGCTTGATAACACAAAAAAACTATTAACAAAAATGCGTTTTTGAGTTAAGTTTATAGATTAATTCGGATTAATTCGCAACACAAATAAATATTTTCCCACAAATTTCGTAAGTAAAATAATCTAAAACCAATCTCATGAGTTCTGGGTTAAAAAAATAATTCAACGACATATCATCTTATATATCATTGTGTCTAATTTTTCAGTGTATTTAAAAGAGAAAATGCCATTTACATGTCTGTTAATATTTGGTTTGCTTATTACTTTTAGTTAGCTAAAAAATAATTTTCATTCTTGAAAAAAGAGTTCGTTTTTGTTCTCTCCAGAAAATATTTATCTTCGATATACCGTTGAATACTAACAATCCCACGCAATTATGCCTCTGATTACAATATTGATAATGTATGGTACATTATCTCAATGAATAATTAGTTTCTAGAAGCCTTATATCTCGCCTAATTTTCTATTATGTTGGTAAGAAAATAATTACGCTAATCTTCAAATTCAAAAACATTTTTCTCAGTTAATAATTCATTTTATTCATAAACACCAACAGAATCGACACTTTTTTGCCAAATAATTAGAAGTTTATTTATTCCGGTCTAAAATCTCGAAATCGACTTTCGATGGCGGCTTGGTTGTTGAAGTCCTTACAATTTAAGAAGTTGTCGAAATGCTTGAATTAGTCGTAATTTGTGAGATGTGTGGTAAGTATAAGGGGTGCCGCCTATACCTAACATACCTAACAACCGCCTACAAAGTAGAACATACTTCTTAACGTTTTTTTTTATATCTTAATTAAGTTCGTGCGGCACCCATTTGATTTTTCTAACTGTTTTAAGTAGTATATAACAGTTGAATGACTAACGCATATCTTTTTTACAAGCTCTTAAATTACTGTACGCTTTCGCTCACAACCTTCTTCATATTCAAGGCTCTCGTACCCAGCACTAAATTCCTGGAACCACAATTACATCGTGCGTCCCTTTACAGAAAGCAATTTATGCTACTTTGCCACCCGTTTTAAACAAAAAATGCTCCTATTCGCTTCGTTTCCATCTACAACTCAATTAATTTGAATCAAAATTTTTGATATCATTGAAATCAATGGTATCAAAAAACAGAACGAAAAAGGTAGTTTAAATTATATTATCTTGTTTTGTTGAAAACCATTTGCCGGAGATGAATCTTTCAATTGGGAATCTTGCAAGAAGGGAAGATAGCTTAGAGAATCGTATTATGGTGACCCACGTCGAAGGATGAAGAGAGAGAAGAAAAGGTATTTTTTATTCAAATTAAACAAATCAATTAATAAGATATGCAGAAAAAAAAATACCTGGATCCCGGTAGCAAACAAATATTTTTCAGATTGATAGATTTTTTCTGATTCATTTATATTTAATATATTAATATAATAAATGTGAAAATTCAGACAAGAAAAACTGTAATTATTTTTCTACCAACCCAATAAATATTTTTTGAATGGTGGATTGCCTGTTTAAAAGAAGAAGAAGAAGAAGAAGAAATAAATATTTTAAATTGTCTTATAATTCCATTATGTTTCTCGTATTGCACTGATTCATATCTATACGCAATTACTTTTTACTTTAAGTCCAACTCGACGCAGAATAAGATTTTGTCAGGAAGCTGGACAAATTAACTAGGTAATGGATCTTAATGAGAGTGATAAAGATGTTGTTCGTGGTAACACGCGGGACGGAAAATGGATACGACGTAACCGGAGCGGTCTACTCAATAAGGAAATAGCTTGTTCCAACTGAGACGGTGTGATAAGACTGACCGAGCGAATATTTCTTGGAATAAGTCAAGTGTACTTTAAATATGCTAAGTTACTATTAGTTTACTATTAAACGCGTCTTTAAGAAAAACGATCACACAATATCATTTTATTTAAAGGTTCGTGTCAACGGCACGTGAAATATTCGGCGATAATTTATTCATTAATACATTGTCTGTTGCATTTTATGTGGGTCGAAGATGGAACCAACCGATGTGTCGACCGTTATTACCACTTTTGGAATGAGTGTTCAAAAGTAGTGATGAGAAAAAATGCTACTCTTGACTTACTGGTGTGACTGTGATTGGTATTCGATAATATCAGTGATTGAAAACTGTGACTGTGATCACAGTTTCATTACTAATACGCGTGCGCCGCACGATATCACAATACATGACATAAATAAAAAAATCATCATTTTTAGCGTATTTACTTATATTATTCTAATTTCTTTTGCGTAAAAAATATATTCTAGCATACATAATTATAATGTATACACAATTTAATATCATCACAAATAAAATGAAAACCCTTTAAAAATGTAACATTATTTTTCGGATCAAATTCTCAGCATTTCAGGTCAAATGCGTAAAACATTTTGGCAGAATCTGCTAGATGGCGCTTATCACGAATTATATCGTCATTCTTTCATGAATATTTTTGTTTTATATGCACATTTGCCGAATAACGGTTCACAACCAAATATAAATAAAATTTAAAAATGAATCACGAATCACGGTATTCCCAGATATTCAATCACTGAGAGTGAGTGTGACTCAAAGATATCAGTGATTGACCCACGGTTCGTGATTTTGTGCTCATCACTATAGAGGAAGAGTGGCATAAATTATTATAGAGTTAGCGGCTGACTCATTCATTTTAACGCTGTCTGTGCATTTTTGAACCAAATTTAACCAATGGAAATGTATTGAATCTAACGGAATAAAAAAATTAGCCACAAACTTCAAAATATATCAGGTAACAGTTAACATTAAAAGATCGTTCTATATAAAGTCAATCAATCTCTCTGTATTAATTCTCTCCGTGTGTACATCAATCATACTTTTAACATGCCCGCGTACTTTAATTAAAATAATTGTACAGTTGTCACTTGATTGTATATGAAAAATATAGTTTTCTGTACGATCCATTTGTTCAAACCGTTCCAATATTGTAATATAATTCTGTACTAAGGTATTAAATCTGTACTACTCTGTAATTTTAAAATATGATTTATTTCATGTCGTTATTGATTTAGTCTATAAAATATCACCGTGAATTTGAACTGAATTTCAGGTAGAATATCCTCATAATACTTTATCTTCCGGGCTCGCTCATCCACATCGGTCCCTCATCACCAGTGGAGTGGAATAGGTATAGATTTAGGTTATGCTGTTACCAATGATATTATATAATCATACAGTACAGTTTTTTCCTTGCATGCACTGCACGCCCCTGCTTATGACTAAGGAAAGTGATCTTCATGAGCTCCCGTCCTCTTGCCCCACAATTTCTCGGCATCTTATCTTAAATCTTAGGTCTGCCACCAAAGAAGTGCTTGTTGTATTTTCCAATTGATCGATCTAACGGGTGGGGAATCTTCCTCTTCCTCTCCGCTCTTCGACATGGCCCACTACAACAAGCTTCTCCAAGCTATCTTCCCTTCTCGCGAGGTGCCCAAAAAATTTAAGGATTGATTCGGGATCTGGGCTCACTAAAACAATCAAAAAAGCAATACTAACTAACAAATAGGTCATTTTTAGTTGTATAGTATTTTGGTTATATTTGACAATAGTATTGTATAATATTATATTTTTTAAATTGAGTGCAATATGTATTTTTTCAATTAATGCCACTTAAATAACATAAGAACAAAAAATACAGAATATTAGAGCAACTGAGAAAGACCCATTTTTTGAGTCCGATAAAAAAAATTGCTATTTTTTAATTATCTTGACCGCGTCAGTTTTTGATGTCTCGGTCCATTATTCGGGTCGCAACCACATGGCAGAATAGCCCAGAAGTGCTCGATCATCCGACGGGCTTAATTGAGTGCTCGTTATATTTACTGTTGACCCACAAGCGACAGTACGGAAATGACACACTTCATAAAATTTTGTGAAATTTCACACGAACTTATAATTCATCTCCCAGAGTTAGGGCGATGAAAGTCTATCAGTTCGTGTGAACTAGATTAAAATTACTTATTGTATGAAAAATATCTGACTTTCAGATCTTGAAAACGTTTGAGTATAATTTTATTCACCGCAATGGGACATCTCAATTTCAATGTGAAATTCTGTAAAACCTCATTAAAATTTTTATTAACCTTTTCAGTATTAAAATCCACTAAAATACAAAGGCAAAGTGATCACAATTACGTGTTAATAGCTTTCATACTTCACTTACCTACTTTTCAGCATCACCAATTATTTTTCAGGCGTATGTAAATATTATATTTCACCTTAATTCAAGTTTCACCTTGAACGCGATCACTTAAAACATAATGGGCATTTATGCATATTATTTTTTTATCTTACTTACTTACCATCACACCGTTTCGCCGCGGGAATAGGCAGAGATAATAGAGCGACACACTCTTCTGTTTTGATACACAATTCTCGCCTTATCCACATTTATACCAATTTCTATTTTGAATACACTATCTAAAATAATTGAAAAACCTATGTAAAAGCGGCTATATTCCTAACTAGACCAACAAAATATGTTGTCACAAAGACAGTTTGACTTCATAACAAGTAAAAGTACCCAAGATGCCTTAAACTTTTTAGATAAATATATATGTGAATCTGTGGATACTGGAGAAGGGGCATTATCAATTTTCTTAGATCTTGCTAATGCTTTTAATACGGTGTCACATAAAATACTTCTGAGAAAAATGTTTTTATTTGTTTGTTATACACGGTATGGCTCTTGAGTTTTTTAAAAGTTATTTCGATAATCGAAATCAAACTACCAAAATTGGTGAAAATGTAGCAAGCGACACAAAAGAGATCGAATATGGAGTCCCACAGGGAAGTACACTGGGCTCATTGCTTTTTTTGATATACTTCAATGATCTATGTGATTTGAAAATTGAGGGAAAAATCGTTACTATTGCTGATGATACTGTATTAATATTCAAGGGAACAACATGGGAAAATGTTTATCATATTGCTGAAAAAACCTACATATTATCAATAGTTGGTTGGATAAAAACCAATTAACGCTTAAAGCAGCAAAAACAAAATTTATTTTGTTCTTCATCACAGAGGTAGGACAAAAATGATAATAAATATAGTTATTGATAGGCATGTAAGATGGGATGTTCATTTAAATGAATTAACTAAAAGATTGCGAAAATGAATTAATATATTTAGAATACTTAGAAACTGTGTACTATGCTTTGTGCCAACCCATCTTGAGCTATGGTATTGATAGTTGGGGGAGCGCATCAGGTGTACATATATATCAAGTAGGCATTGCTCAGAAGGCTATACTCTGAGTAATACACCGCCGTAAACTTTCATTCATTACCTCCAAGTATTTAGCAAGTTGTTATGCTTTCCTCCTTCTCAAATACCATCACTTTCGACTTGTTAACATTCATAATAAGGTCACTTTCCTTGCATACAATGTACATTCTACTCACTAGCCTCTGCAATTATTGTTCATTATTCTCCATTAATACTGCATCATCGGCGTACAATAAACAGTTTTTATCTATTAGTTTATAATACTTTTTTGGTAATGAAAATGACCAAAATCTTAAAATATCTCCGATACTTACATATAGTAGTTGTATTAAGTTGTAGTGTGGAAAGCAGTCCGCTGAACATCACCAGAAGAGACAGAAAAATAATCACACGGATAAAAATTGCCACTGCTAAAAAACGTAATCGGCAATGGGCTGGCCTATCTATAGACAAGGAAAGTTTTTGAATGGTGTCCACGAGACAAAAAACTACCTAATTTCTAGTCTTAGAGGATACCCAAAGTGTCGATGGATAAACGACATTATCGAAACAGTAGAAGTAAACTGCAAAGATTACTCGTGGAAGACCGAAGAAAGTGGCAGTGACATGGGGAGGCCGTCATCCAGCAGTAATCAGATGATCGTAATGATGATGTTAATGATGAACTTTTTGCCCTCTATTATAAAGAACAGAGACTAAAACCGCACCTTTTCAATAAATCATTTCCATATGCTCAAATAACCCTTTTTAATATTTAATACAAAGATAGCGTAGGACTGAATGGTTTATGTGTAAAGAACCATAAAAATGTATTTTTTCACAAAAATGGTGCTATAAAAATGATCCAATGTTATTAATATGATAGTGCTGATTTTTCTGAATGCGTAGAAAGAAAGAGAAAAAACTAAATTTAACCATACTAAAAAGTGTTTTCGTAACGTTCTTCGTCGTTTAGCTTTATGGATGCAAAAAAGCTTTTGTTTATTTATATTATTAAAACTTTAATTTATTAAAAAATTCAAAAGATAGAACAAACAAAACAAACCATTACCATGAAAGAGTCAAGATGACACATACTGAAACAGAATATTCCATTGAGAAGAAAATAATATGAAATATTTCAAATATAACTATTGCAATGTAAGGCACATGAATTTCAATGATATCGAAACACGTGATACTTTACAAAGTTTCTAATAAAATTTTGAGTTATCACAAGAGTACGAACTTGTGACAAGCACACCGACATCAATCAAGTACAATAAGAAAAATAGACAAATAGTTCATTCAAAAGTTATAGCAGCAATAAACTAAACCAGTTATAAAATAAATTTAATTACTGCACTTTATAAATTACTATACATACCTACGCTAATAACCCACAAAATCTAAGGCACTTATTTACCCATGGTATTTCTTAATTAGCATTTAATTAGGTTTCAAAAACTTAAATACACATATGAAACCCGCAATCATGTCCAGAAAATTGCGTGTTCACGTATCAGATAACTTATGTTGTGTTTTCTCGTCTTAACAAATAAACTAATACGTTGGCTAAACACGTATTGTAATATGTACATTTTAACATGTACATTCACTTTCATTATGTACGACAAGAAGAAAAACATTAATTATCATATTTACTTATTCATTTTTAATGAAAATTAATTAAGTGTGCAACTGTTGTGGCGAAAACAGCAGAGAAATTGGATTATCTTGTTCTGGCTTGTTTTAAAACGAACCCCTTACCAATATACATACGCGGTTTATTAAAAAAATACAATGAATCTTTAAAAGTAACGTATTTTAGTGGGTTTAGTTTTATTATTTATTTACTAGGAGCAAAACATTAGGATCAAAAATGGATACCAAATTTGGTCAACGAACTTTCTTGTTTTGTACACCGCGTATATTTAAAAAATCGCCACTAAACCTTAAAGGGTTTAAAGTGATTAACGATTTTAAACTAAAAATAACAAAGTGGTTACTTGATGTGGATAGAAAGCGAAATGAAACTAATTTGTGATTTATGCTAACCTACACATTTTGTCTCCAACTATATTTTAGACATATTTTAGACAACTATATTATTTTTATAATTTCTGATTGTACTTTAACAATATATAACTTATAAAACTGTATAGGTAATTGCTTTAGAACAGACCACGTCTTGTAAAGTAAAAACCTTTATTTCAAATGTATTATTTTATACTAAAAAAATTAATGTAATGTTTGGTTCAAGCAGAACGAAAGTAGGATATCCGAAAGGATAACTGTATTTTATTCAGAGTTCTAAAGTGTAACTGAACAAAATTTGTATGAAATTCAATATAATATAAGATGTGAAATTGTTTAGAAATGTATGCAGACATAAATATTCAGTCCTAACCGAGATATTTGACGTTAAAGATTTGATTTTTTTATTTTATAAAATATAAGTTCGTGCTTCACTGAGCAGTGTTGCACAACAGAGAATTATATTATTAATAATATAAGATAATGTATTGTAAAATGCATTTTTCTTAAATATACAATAGCTTTAAAACTAATATTACATAATTTTACAATCCGTTGAACGATTGTTGATTAACAATATTATGGTATTGAGAATACTTTGCGTAAACTATTTTTGCAAATAAAGAATATGACTTTTCGTACAAGAATCAGAAAATAACTCATTATTGCAGAATATCATTCATTCGTGGGTTTACTAACATTGTTCAGAATATGATTGTAATTCACCTAAAGTGGATATCCTACCTTTCTTACATAATGTCTAAACAGGGGATTGGAGAAATACGGGATGCAGAAAGGGTGGACGAAATTTAGGATAGGGACAGGATTAAGGAACAGGGGTGCTGAAGGACCACCCAGAATCAAAAAATACGACCCATCTGTGAAATTCTCCTTTCGGTATTTGGATTATCTTTTACCACTGAATCTAACAGATCTTCTGGCTCCTGGATACGTACTCCGTTGTTCTGTACGAAGTTCTCTTGAACACACACTTCGGTGATTGCGCGAAGTATTAAACAAGCACCTTGCACGATAGCGCAAGGTAGCGAGAAACCGAAACACACATGAATAATACACAACCCTACAATTAACAATTTCATAGCCTATCGCACCACGGGTAATCGATAACTGCCAATTCAAAGATTCAACTTCAACTGAATAGACCATCGAGAAAATAACCGCAGAAAAAGATCGTGTTATCGTGTAGAGGAATAGGATAGTGGATTATTTATAGACAGGAACCTATTTCCTTTAACCAAGATTCCTATTAACCAGGATTCTATATTTCGCTTTGATATTGCCCGCACACGGCGACTGGCAATCATCAGATAGTCATAAAGATCGAACACATACTTTTAGTCATAAAACCCTCAACATAAGAAAGGAAACCACAAAGGAAATGATACTTTAATGATACTATTTCTGAACATTTTACAACATATAAGTATTGATGAGGGGCTTCACAACAACTATCCATCGCAAATAAATTATCCTCACGATAATAAGTGTTAGTGTCCTCAATTATTATTTATATTGATTGCGTTTTATTATTCCCATAATCCTTGACATGTTAGAGGAAGACAGTTGTAAAATAAAGGCGGATTCCTTAGTATAGAGTTCTAAGAGACATTCATTCGTTTCACAGTCCATAGAATACGGAAAATTCAACACCACATCTCGAAGGAGTCAAGTATATTTCTTTCTTTCTTCTCAGGGTCCATGTTTCGACTCCATACACAGCAATGGAAAACACTAGGGTTTAGACAGCCGGATTTTACGTTCCTTTTTATATATAAAAAAAAACATATCAATTATCCCAATTACAATTTTGCGGTTTCGCATTTATACCCCTCATTTTTAAACAATTATCACAAAGTGGTCATACGAGAAAAATATCCCGTTTTTCGGAAGTGGCACAGCTGACTCAGTGGTCAACAGCTGTCAACGTGTTTAAAACAAGTTCTGTTGTTAATTTATTCCTCGAAATTTATTTAAAAAATTATTCGGTTAATTTTTCGAGTCTTTTTTTTTATATTATTGACAGAATTATTTACTTTTACTTTCACAGACATATATGAACAACAATAGTCGTCGTGTTGAGCGGATATAATTTTTAAAAACAAAACTGGATCAAAGTGAGATGTGATTTAGTAAGTAGTTATTCTTCTTAAACGATCTCATGAGACTCGGAAGTCTGTGACAGCAGTCACAACGGTGTGCCATACATCCCTTGAAATTGCTTCGTGGTCCAGTCCGCCATAACCTTTGCAGGGCTGCCTTGACATTGCCTGGACACGGCCTTACTCTCGGTCACGATCCCGTTGGCTTGTGTATGTGGGTTTTGAGCATGTTACGGGACTCGTCTGCTCTCGCTATAAGTCAAGCCAACTGCAACCTCAATGCTTTCATCTTCCTCGGGATATCCCGAAGTTACAGATTATTTGATCTCCTCCATTCGCGGAGAAGATTGTCACGTATTGGGCCATAAATCTGTAAATTTAATAAATAGTTTAATATAAACAAAACTATCAACTGTACGTACCCACAGATGGCACGTAATGCAGTGTCATTTCTTGTGCATTTCAGAGTTTTCTGGGTTATTCTACCTTGTGTATCAGATCTCTCTATCTGACGTTTCGGATTTCAATGCGGGATTTATCATTAGTTAGCCAGATACGTCAAATATACGCAGCAGAATTGCTAAGAAAACTCTACATACCTGAAGATTCTGTCCAATATCCAACATTCATATTCCCATGCTCCTTCACTTTTGGATGTCTCTTTTGTGGAGAGTCCATATTTTGATGTGACCGCTGGAACTTAGCATTTGTTGTTTTATGTTCCATCCTCACGAGGCCTTAAAATCACGACTCGGTACTGTAAATAATTAATTTATTGTTGTATTATAGGTGCACTAATGTATAAGGTAACGTGTCTACGGAGATGTATTGAAACGAATAGACCTTCAGCTCTTTCTCGTTTGGATGTTAGATACGATCTGATCTCCGAAGGGTTGTGTTATAGTTTATAAAGATAACCCTGAAGATATTTCTCTCATCAAATAATATAGAGGATAATTTAAATCCGGGTTCTCTACCGGGTAAACAAAGCAATAAATTAGATTATATGAAATAATCGTTTCAATGCACATCCGCTTACAGAAAGCATAAATAATAAGATTAGACAAAACTATTAAAATAATGATTCTAAACAATAACTCTTCTCAAATTAAGAAAGGTTAAGATTGACAAACTAAAAGATAAGGATGCGGGTTCGGAGTGTAGGTACATACTTAACAGTTGGTACAGTTTCCATTTTAGTCACAGTGAAAGTTTACTTTTGAAAATCTTGTTCGAACGTCCGGTGAACTCTAGCCCAGCTTTGTTCTACGAACAATTTCGTCGGATATGTTATGGAGATTTGTTGTCCTCCGGTTATGGAGATTTGTTGTCCTCCGGTTATGGAGATTTATTATCCTATCGACTTGTTCAAGCTGTGTCTCATTAATAATAATGTATATCGTGTCAAGAAAGCAGTACATGATTAATTTAATCTTTGAGATGTTCATCTACAATCCTGCTCTGCCACTGACTTCTGAAACTTCCCACAACTTCTGTTCCAAAGATCATCTTGATTGTCTGAAAAGATCACAATATCACCAGTAAAACGTACTTGCTTTTATACCTGGTGTAATACATAATATATTAGAGGTAGTCACATATATAAATTATTTTAATAAATTGAAACATTTCATTGATGGAAAATGAAAGGTCGTCTATCTTTGAGTGATAGATGATTTAGGACTCGATCCAAATATATGGAATAATAATATAACATTAGGCTTAACGTGATTTTCTAAATATTATTCGTAACATTACAGAATTTGTATATGTTACAGTGAATGTATATTACCAGTGAAATTATATTTTATCTAGTATGAATATAATTTCACTAACTCAGCAAGTTAAAATGCTTCAAACAATTGATTTTCAATTTCACTGCTCAGTATGCCTGCCGCACATGCGTTGTGTTTGTGTCATCGATGCCATCTGACGTCGAAACATTTTAACCTTAGCTGCTCGTGTCTCGCCCTACAACTGCATTTTAAAAGTTAATAATATTATTATTATTATGGTTTTTATTATGTTAGTGTTAAAACTTTCATTTTAAAGAATATCGATAAAATTGTACTGTTCATGTTAAAAATCATTTTTTATCAAAAGTAAGCACTATTTTAATAACTAGATATTAGCGCGTAAAAACACAAATTGACAGTTTAGAGCAGTGTATAATTTCAATTTAGATTATATTTTCTATACTGAAAAATCTACATCTTCAGGTGAAAACGTATTCGGCTACGACTTCACTGAAATGCTAGTGAAAATATAACTTCACTAGTAATACAGATTCACTGTTAACATATTCCTTAAATATTTTCGACTCATAATTCAGTCAGGTACCATAAAATATTGTGGACTAGGTCTGTTTCGCCCAGTATTTTAGTTGATTTTTTAAATAAATTAAGAAACTAATTCTTGATTGATTGCCGACATTATTGACAAGTTATTTCTAGTATATACAATTAAACATCGACTTGTTTACAACCCAATTGATTTATCACGTCAATAATCAATGTTATAAAATAAACACGTTTACACGAAGCGTCCGGGGGGGCGCAGTAATATTAACAACTTCTGTCATTCTCCTAACGAGCGCGCTGGGTCGTTGACAGATGCGAACAAAAAATATTTTAAAAACTTCAATACGCTGTTAATTGTTAGAGAGAACAGAATCACTGAACTGTCGTGATGTTAAAATAACATTTGTTTAACACCGCGACCTTACCTTAATGCGCTTTTATGTTCTTGTTTAACGCGTTCAGACCGCAACGGAAAATATTATTTATTAACGAAAATTAAAAATTGTGACTGTTTTTTTGTTTTGTATATAGTATACTTTACAGCATAACTGAATAATATTTCAAGTTAAAAACTGAAGTATGTGATAATATTAATATTTTCAAATGTTCTATCAATTTATATATCAATTATAGCTAAATAACATCTTATCCCCAAAAGCACTGTTATTAAGACAAATTATAAATATCCCACAGAGACGAAGCTATTTTATTATATGGGAAGTATGGAAGTAAAGTATTCGTCTTGTAAAGAATTGTAAATCCCAAACCCCTACCCCATTCTCCAAAGTTCCAAATTTATTAATTTATAATAAATAATAATTCTCCTGGTCGCCGGCACCACCTGTGAAGAATTGACTATTCTGCTTAATTTACACTTTCCCTGTGCGGGCGTCCTGCTCGCAAGACACGCCTCTGCTATGGGTTCGGTATTTTCCTACGTGCGAGCTCTACCGGTCGCAAGGCCCAGCGTAAGGGTCCCGTACGTTCTCCTACTCACTTAAATGATATTTCGTGTTAATTTATATCCTCCTGGCCTCCGTCGCCAGTGCGGAGATCTAGCTTTCTACCTTACTCAATACTAATTTTTACGCTTAATGCTAGTCTATTCGCTTAATGTCTAAATTTGGCCAACGTGATCGTTCTAGAGGTTAAGAATATTCCCCATGTTATGTCCGTAATAATCCTAATTCTTTTAACCCGCGTTTTCAATTATCAAATATCTAAAGTTTACAAATATCCAAATATTATAGCCGTTCAAATACCTATATAGCAATTATTAAAATAAATATACCGATTATCTTATGGTATATGACTAGGTAACAGAAAACTCCCGATCAAGCGGTATGATATTCGAGCGCACTCATTATGACACTAATTATGTACTTATTATTTAGAGCTAGAATGTAAGAGTGTGGAAGAAATTATACACATGTACGTATTATTCAGAGCTAGAATGTAAGAGTGTGGAAGAAATTATACATATGTACGTATTATTCAGAGCTAGAATGTAAGAGTGAGAAAGAAATTATACATAGGACACCAACCTTGTCGTAGACTCGTACTCGTGACTGTGGCCGCTTTGTGGCGTCGCCTAGCTGTTCATAAATTATGTGGACATGTGAAACAACATGCGACATGCTAAGTGTCTGCCTCGCTTGGCAAATATGTTCCGTGATTATATGATAAGTTCTCTAGACACCAGTCTGTGGCGTACGTTCGGCTCCCCTGAACCCCAAATTCAGAATCCGTACGTCTGGTGCCTATTCGCGGTAGACTACGGGCTCTGAACTCCGAACCCTGCACCCACGCGTTCAAAAGTTTAAAGATGATAATGATGATAATCCAAAGTTTTGATTCGGTCAATGTCTTAGTGTCATATGTTATCATTTGTTATGACTCATTCAAGATGCATGGCCGAGATCCTTGTATCTCCAATACGTAGCTGTTCAGTATCGGTAGGAAAGTGGCCAATCCGCGGCCGCGTCCACCACTGAAGGTAATTAATTGTGATGAGGTTGTGACATGACAGTACGACTCTCAGGAAATTCCCTTGATTCCTTAGGGTGCGTCTGAAAACATACGTCATGTGACAGCGGTGTCTGAAGAATAGTTTAATTTATCGGCGGGATGATCCTCGGTGTCTCGAACAATGCATCTCGAATAAAGCCAGGAACAAATAGTTAGGATTATTATTACTGCATGCTGGTGCGTGTGTATGTGTGTGGATTGCCGACGAGGCGGCTTAATTGTAGAACATTTCAGGAACACTGTCTCGGCGTATTAACCTCTAGAGACACTACTATCATCCTCCTCATACAGCTGAAGTACGGTACCACGGCGACCACACAGAAATCACCTCGATGCAACCCAGCGCGGACTAAACTATTTACGCCAGATTATATATCGGAAACAGATCATGAACGGTAAACATACGTAGAGTTAGCCTGTAGCCTTGTGCACCCTACGCAGACCGATGATGTTCAATAACTCTTTCATTCTGGCTGTCACTACCAACCCAATATAACCATAGCTAGCCCGTCCACGCTTCATGCCATCGAATGACTCTGTTCTGCCTCCAAAAGCACCCTTTCCTCCCAATCAAATCATCTTTGGGAAATTACAATTCACACAGGCGTTGAAAGTCGGTAGAATGAAACACCTGGTTTCAGCTTGATAACCGAAAGGATATATGTGTACATAATGTAGAAATCAGTGCGGAGTCTTACTTGTGAGATGTGTCGTAAAGTAGAATGTTCAGTGAGTTGTTAGCACAATGTCAATTATAAAGGTCAGTACGATTCGCATACGCATGCGATTGTGTATTCCCAAAGTAAATACACACACAAAGTTCTCGGATAAATTCTATCATTTCTACCTACTAGCCAATACTTCGGATCGAAAATGTAATCTATAAAATGCGCCCCGTCCCGCACCCTGGTGCCAGCAGCGTGAGCCGCGACAGGATTTTTGAGATTTTTAGATCTAGATTTCCGCGGATAAGTAAATATACAAATAATTACGTACGTAGTTACATGATCAAGTAGCCTAGCGGTTACGCCAGTCCCTTTCTATGAATGAGTAATTACATGATGATCCGAATCACACTACAGTATTTGTTAGCGGTTTTAATTATGTATAAATCATGCTAAAAGGTAAACTTAGTATTTTGGGTCCTCTGCTACGGTCCTCAGCGTCTGCGCCAACCCCGGTCTGGCTTCAGTCACCACACTCGCGATTTCGGAATTTCAACACAACCTTCGCGGACCCGAAAAACAACACGATCACCCCTAAAACACTCGCGGCGTAAATCTCGAAAAGAAAAGCTAATTTCTTCTCCCGAACAACCGTTTGCGTATCCGTCTCTCTTCCCGGTTCAAAAGTCTTTTCGCGAGCAGGTCCCGAAACTGACTGTCGTCTAGAAAAGCGTTTACCACCCCCGACCCGCTCCTGGCGCCTCATCCCCGCCCCGCTACACCCCCCCTACCCTGTCGCATCTGCTCTAGAAATTTCTCAGAATTCATATTTTTTTATCAGTTGATTATATGTGGATCATCACAGTCTCTATGAGCTATCTATAATTTATCTTAATAACAATGCCTTTAGAAGTAAAAATCCAGTAGTTGTGTGTTCTTGGATGTACTCAAATACTACTAATATAATATACTGGTCTAAATAAGAAATATATTAAAAATTGATTTTTCATACGCATTCTAGTAGAATGTGTTAATCATTTGTCGTATGTACAGATAAAAAATATAGCTTCCAATATTTCAGCCCATAGATCGCGACAGCGAAGTTATAGTTATTACTCAAAGTGTTTCTACATGATAGCTTACATACAACTTCCAAAAATTTGATAGATAAGGAGGTTGATTGGGTGAAATGGTGAACATTACATTGTGTAAAGTGTCCGCTTAAGCCAGCCGATGACAGGTCGTAAGCCCTGTAATATCCATACTTCCCATATAATGTAATAGCTTCGTTTGTAAAATTTGTCTTAACATCTTATAGTTAATAAATGCTTAGTAACAGAGGTATAAAAAAAAATTATTTCCTAAATTGTTAAGGACGATGTCCTGTCACTTCGACGCTTTTTTCAACAGCATTCAACAACTGAATTAAGTTCCTTTTAATCTTTAATGCCTACTTATATATATTCCTCAGTAATTAAGCATTTCAGACCCAAATGTATATTTGATGATGATGATGTTAAAATTACTTTGTGTATACAAAGGAATTTTAACATCATCATCCATGACAGGATCATGATCTTCATGAACTCTCGACCACTTTTCTCGACATCCTGCAGAACTTGGGGCTGGCACCAGAAAAATACATGTTGCCTTTTCTACTTGATCGATCTAACAGGTGGGGGATCTTCCTCTTCGTCGTTCTCCGTAGCCCACAACAACAAGCTTCTCCAAGCCATCTTCCTTTCTCGCAAGATAATCAAAAAAAAATGAAATCGAAATTCATCTCAGGCAAATAACTGAGAGTCTATTCTTAATGTTCAGTTCCTGCAAAATGGAGATATTCGTGCGTCTTGTCATTCATGGTATGCGCAACGTGTGTCTCCATCACCACATATCAAGAACTATCAATCCGTTTTATTTCCCTTGCCTTTAGGATCCATGATTCTATACCATATAGAGTGCATCAGAGACTGTAAAAGCCTGTCCTTTGTTGTTTTAGAAGTACCGCAGTATTTCCATATTTATTTTTATTCAGAGGGTTTTCCGGTAATAAATTGTCTCATAGCATTTCGCTTACTTACTCGCTATCCCTTACTATCACTGTGATCGTTTATTTTTGCAACACGTCTAAAGATTGGTACATCTCGAAGGCATCCAACGTACAGGGAGACCCAAAAAAAGTGAGAACATTTCGTAAAATATGATATAATTACATCAAAATTAGCTTAACAATATCAACAATAGCCTAAATAGTTTACTAATTTACTTACTTACCTATTTATCTATATTACGTTTTATTTAGACAATTTCCGGTCGCCATTTTTAATTATTAATTTTCCCATTTGGTTTTTTCAAATTGTTACAAAAATCACTATAGAAGACTAAAAAGGACAAAAATCACTACACATCAAAAATTTGCGATTCGAAATACGTTGGCGTTCTAGGAAAATGATCAAAGAGTTTTAAAACAAAGCCTAGAGTATAGCTAGACATGTACGTACAGCATAACTGGACATTACAGCAGGACAGAGCTCCATCTCACACAGCTAGAAATACAATCAACTTTCTTCGTCGTGAGAATGTTAATTTTATCGAGCCACCGAACAGCCCAGATTTAAACCCAGTAGATTATGCAATATGGGGTGTTTAACGAGAAAAAGTCTACACAGTTGATCATCTCAAGTTGGCAATAATTGAGGAATGCAGAAATCTGGGGCAGCGCTTTATTGACAGATGCATAAACGAGTGGCGTAGGCGCTTAGAAACAAGAAGAACACATTGAACATGATTTCTGATTAGCTAAATATTGTGCAAAAAAAATTACATTAAGAATTATAATAATTATATGTTACGAGATGTTCTCACTTTTTTTTGGGCAACCCTGTATTCCTTTTCTTCTTTCTTAATATAAATATTTCCATTTAATATAGTTGTATTGAATATACATAAAATTTGAACACCAATACATAATTTTATTTAAAATAGTTAACTATACCAAAATTTGTAACAAGCTAGTAATATAATAATGTATGAATCATTTAACGGCACTAAGTATTATATATTACACGTGACAGCGTCGCGGTAAGCACCTAGAAAGAATAAAATAAATTTACATAAATATAATCTAATAACATTCGCAAATAACACACTTAGCTTCCAATTAACGTGGGCCATTTAAATTTTGATTTAGTGCACTTTGCACTTTCACTAAATATAAAAAGAACGGTTCGTCGAAATTCCACCGCCTTTGAAAGTGTTAAATTCTACCGAGAACCGATTTCCTTTTCGAGACAATACGGTCCGCGGCCACCGCTAGCCGCAACGGTAAGCTTGGTGAACAATTTACACACAATTTATTTAATATCCCAGTTTGATGGAACAAATAAAGTCGAGCAGCTGTTCCGACATTTTGCGCGTTTCTCTGTCGTGCCGTCGTCGTTCGCGCGCTTTACGGTAACACAAATTCAATTCTGTCGACGTTACTTTCTTTGACGTCCCGGAATGTGTATTTTAACATAGAACTGGCAGAAAGCTTTTTACGTACAGGCATCTTGACCCTGTCAATCATTAGAAGGGATGACAGCTTAGAGAAGCTCGTTGTGGTGGAGAGGAAGAGGAAGACCCTACACCGGTTGGACTGGCCGAATAAAAAAGGCTAAAGATACTTCTTTGGTGGCAGCTCTAGGTTCTGTAGGACGCTGATAAAAGTGGAGGAGCATAGTCAAGAGGACGGGAGTTCATGGAGTACTTACATAACCAAGAAGTGACCTTGGTTTCATGACCTTGAACTCGACCAAATCAAAAATCAAAATATTAATAGGTTCTCAAAACCCTCAATATCTCAGCATGTTGTAAATGTTAAACAATACAGTGTATGGTATGACGTGACATACAGATGTTTGGGACTCCGTTTAAAAAGATTTTATGGGTTCGGTATCTTATTAAGTCCATTATTTATTTTAAATACTAATTAAATGTATTAATTAGAAAGATATACGTATAAAAGCAATATATATATATATATATATATATATATATATATCCGGGGAAGATGCATTAACCAACTATGCTACAGCAGACAGTATTAATACATTTAATTAGTTTTTAAAATATCATAGACCTATCTTCTGAGTTATTACACTTCGCATAAGAATATGTTCTCCTTAATACATTTTATTTTATTGGTAAGATGAAAACTACCTCCAAAATATATTTTGTTCCTTGTAAGAGTTTCGAATCGATCGACAATGGTGACTTTTTACAGTACCTAATGCATTACAATTAAAAATTCCAACTCTCTTACTTAATCGCGAAAAATGTCAATCACTACCACGTGCGGGTTGTGTGTATTACAAAAAGAAAGTCGACGCAAATGACGTCGGTCCCATCTTTATGACGGCACGCAACGTAATGAATAATGTATCGAGTCGTAAACCGAGATTTTATAACACGGCACGTCCTTGGCAGTGACCCGCGCGGGTTAATAACCGTACCGGAGTGTGGGGGCGCAAGGCGCAACACCGTTGCTCTGTTTAGGCCCCAGTAATAGCGCCGAGCGTCCGGTAACAACCGGCGAAGGACCAAGCCACAGCCTGATTGGCAGCCACACGAATAGGGGTGGCAAAGCTGCATTTTATTTCAAATTTAAAAGTAATGTGAGTATCATGCTAATGGTATTTGTAGAATGTGGGTATTATGCTAATAGTATGTGTGGAGTGTGAGTATAATGCTAATAAAGGGTTTTTCATTAAGGGCGCTCAAACTTTTTTTTTAAATAAAACAAAAACGAATGAATATATCTAAAAAAAAATTATTATGTTTTGAAGTACATTTAGTGGCAATTATGTATGAAATTCAATTTCCCTCGCGTGACCACCGCGGGCACGTTTGCAGAAGTCCAATCGTTGAATCCAATTTTCCACCACTTTTTCACATAATTCGGCCCAAATCGCACCAATTTCGCGTTCAATATTTTCTCTTAGCTCTTGTAACGTCGCCGGCTTGTCGGTATAGACCAAAGATTTAACACAGCCCTAAAGAAAATAGTCCAATGGTGTTAAATCGCATGATCTAGGCGGCCATTGAACTGGTCCATTTCGCGAAATAACACGCTCACCAAATTTGGTTTTCAATAAGTCAATTGTTGCGTGTACCGTGTGACTGGTAGCGCCGTCTTCTTGAAACCACATATTGGCCAAGTCCATACCTTGCAATTGAGGCCAAAAATAATCAGTTATCATGGAGCGATAACGATTACCATTCACAGTAACATGACGATTAGCATCATCAACAAAAAAATATGGTCCAATGACACCTCCGGCATGTAATCCACACCAAACAGTGATTTTTCCGGGATGCAATTATGTTTCGTGGAGCACGTGTGGATTGGTGCCTGCCCAATAACGCATATTTTGCTTGTTTACATATCAATTGAGCCAAAAATGAGCTTCGTCGCTAAAAATGATTTTTCGATGGAGTTGCGGATTAAAGTTGCGGTGAGCGAACGCAAATTTTGGTAGTAGATTTGAATAATTTGCAAGCGTTACTCCGGTGTGTACTGCTCCATGATGATTTGCCAACTAGGTACGAGTGTTAACCTTGAAGTGATTTCCACTTTTCTAAGCCTATTTATATATAATTTTATAATAAATAATAATTCTCCTGGTCGCCGGCACCACCTGTGGCAGTTCCGTATTTCCCTATGTCTAACTAAATATAATTTTGATATTACTATTTCTAATTTAATGCGGAATCTTCAATTTCCCTGTGCGGGCGTCCTGCTCGCATGACACGCCTCTGTTATGGATTCGGTATTCTCCTACGTGCGAGCTCTCCCGGTCGCCAGTGTGGAGATCTATCTTTCTACCTTACTCAATGCTAATTTTACGCTTAATGCTAGTCTATTCGCTTAATATCTAAATTTGGCCAACGTGATCGTTCTAGCGGTTAAGAATATTCCCCATGTTATGTCCGTAATGCTCCTAGTTCTTTTAACCCGCGTTTTCAATTATAAAATATCCAAAGTTTACAAATATCCAAATATTATAGCCGTTAAAATACCTATAGAGCAATTATTAAAATAAATATACCGATTATCTTATGGTATACGACTAAGTAACAGAAAACTTCCCGACAAGCGGTATGATATTCGAGCGCGCCCGTTATAGCATTAATTATGCACGTGTTGTTCAGAGCTGGAATGTAAGAGCGTGGAAGAAATTATACATTTGTACGCATTATTCGGAGCTAAAATGTAAAGTGAGGGTGAAATTATACGTATGACACCAACCTTGTCGTAGACTCGTACTCGTGACTGTGGCCGATTCGTGGTGTCGCCTAGCTGTTCATAAATTATGTGGACATGTGAAACAACATGCGACATGCTAAGTGTCTGCCTCGCTTGACAAATATGTTCCGTGGTTACATGATAAGTTCCCCAGACACCAGACTGTGGCGTACGTTCGACTCCCCTGACCCCAAATTCAAAATCCGTACGTCTGGCGCATATTCGCAGTAGACGTCGGATCCTGAACTTCGAACCCTGATCACCCAACGCGTTCAAAAGTTTAAAGATGATGATGATGATAATCCAAAGTTTTGATTCGGCCAATGTCTAAGTGAACAATATCATTTGTTATGACTCATTCAAGATGCATGGCCGAGGTCCTTGTATCTCCAATACGTTGCTGTTCAGTATCGGTAGGAAAGTGGCCAATCCGGGCCGCGTCCACCACTGAAGGTAATTAATTGTGATGATTGTGACAGCTATTCAGTATCGGTAGGAAAATGGCCAATCCGGGGCCTCGTCCACCACTGAAGGTAATTAATTGTGACAAGGTTGTGACATGACAATACGACTTTCAGGAAATTCCCACCATTCCTTTGGGTGCGTCTGAAAACATACGTCATGCGGCAACGGTGCCTGGTGTATAGTTTGATCTATCTGCAGGATGATCCTCGGTGTCTCGGACAATGCATCTCGAATAGAGTCAGGAACAATTGGTTAGGATTGTTAATAATGTGTAAGCCCGTGCAGAGTAACGCCTTTTGATATAAATCTCCCTCTCGTCCTTTCAATAAGATACCTACGCTATGTGGTTTGAAATGCCTATCTCCCGGCATTCATGTTAGAGACTCATCTCTCGAGAAGTCCGAAGAGGTACCTACGGTTAGCCGAGGCGTCCTTCCTCTGGGATCTGTTCCGTCCACTCACGTCTTAGCCAGGGCGTGGGGTCACAGCATTCAATCAGCAGACTCTTTCGTCTTTTGTGCCAATAGCGCCACTTGATCAGCTAGCTTATGTCAACCCTTCTGCTCTGCAACTAACGTATACGAATGCATTAAAGCATTTCCCGTGAATAATATGTATCGCCCAGAACAGAGACCCTCCTCGGCAATTGTAGTCCACTCCAAACTCGACGAAAGACTATCTTGACAATCAATCCCTCTGCATCAATATCAGTCACCCGCGACGCTATTGTTACTTTGATCACAAGGGAGCGAGGCCCTCGAATAAATTCAGTTTGGGGGGGGGGGGGATGTTAGTACTAGTGATAAAATGGTAGTAACAATAAACGCAGTATGATTTCCTACCCATGCAATCGTGCGATTTCAAGGCAAAATAAACATACAAAGGCTCTCCGATAAATTCTATCATTTCAAACTGCAAGTCATTTCTTCGGATCGAAAATGTAATCTATAAAATGCGCCCCGTCAGGATTTCATGAGATTTTTAGATTTATATTTCCGCGGATAAGTAAATACACAAAAGTTACGTGCATAGTTACATGATTATTTACCCGGCCAATAGTAGTATATAATTGGTCCTAAATGAAGAGATATATGTAACTAAAACTTGTAGGTGGGTGTTCCCAATTTATAAAACGGACAGTAATTAAATAAAGTGAAATATCGGGTAGTCTAGCGTTTACGCCAGACCCTTTCTATGAATGAGTGACTACATGATGATCCAATTCACACTACAGTATTTGTTAGCGGTATTAATTATGTATACAAGCATGCTAAAAGGTAAACTTAGTATTTTGGGTCCTCTGCTGCGGCCCACGGCGTCAGCGTCAGTCCTGGTCTGCCCTCTGGATCCCGGAACCACTGCACTCGCGATTTATGAATTTTAACGCGGCCTTCGCGGACCCGGAGAACAACACGATCACCCCAATAACACTCGCGGCGCAAATCTCCGAAGGAAAATCTAGTTTCGTTCCCCGCGCGATCCCGGCTCAAAAGCGACCCTCTCACGTGCGATCACGGAACTCTCCCGAAAACTCGCCAAACTGAAAGCTCGAAACCGACCTTCTCGCCCCCCTGAAGTCGACTGCCGAGTGTCATCCCCCGACGGCGTCTTCCCCTCTCGACCCTCCCCTCGCGTCTCCCTTCCCCACCTCGCCGTATCAGCTCTAGAAATTTCTAGGAATTCATATTTTTTTATCAGTTCGGTTATATGTGGATCATCACAACCTCAAAAAAAAATTGAAGAAATATGACGTAGTTTCTTGTCCCTGTTGAAAGAAACTTTGAGTGTCCCTATTGAAAAACCCTTTATTATGTGTGGAGAGTGAGTATAATGCCAATAGTATGTGTAGAATGTGAGTATTATGCTATTAGTAGATATTAGTGTAGAAACAGTAATATTGTTAATAGTATGAACAATGAATTAGAGTTTGTTATAAAAGGCGATGTATGCATTTTATGTACCTATATACTAGAACTAAAAATAACCCGACAAAAATGTCGAGAAATTAATAATGCAACAAATAACAAAATAATTCGCTGTGTACTAATATATAATTGAAAGCAGATCTTCTTTGTTTTATGTTGCATATATGTTTGTATATATATGTATATACTCTTTCATATTTGGATATGGCGAGAGAAGAAATGAAGACAGGCTGGAGAAATGTGTGATCACTGATAATATACAAGGACGTAAGGGATGGGTATATCTCCAATAAGATGGATAGCCTCACTACACGTCGCACTAAACGTGGCCCAGGATTGCGAAGAGTAGATGCTTGTAGTTTGCGCTGTAGAAGCTGACTTGAGCACTACGATGCTTAGTCATGAGCACTGAGAACTGAGAAAAATATATAATATATATTTTTTATGTAAACGCCTTCGATAGCTGGTTCCCAGGTTTCCGATTAACAATAAACACACACATGGTATATGAACTGCACTAACCTCTTTAATTTTTCTGTCATTCTGGTCTGATGTTCTTGTTCTTTTAGCTGGGTTGTCTTCTTTAGATTTCAACCGACCGAAACGCGCACTGGTGGTTTATTTGGACCGGTCTAAGCACGGGTTGTAATAAAAATGACGCCTGTCGGTTACCGTCTTTTTAGCTTCCGAAAAAAGGGCGGCAATACTCACACACACATATACATTATTATAAATCAGGAAAACCAGTGGTGTCAATGGAAGTAAATAAGCTCGTAAACATATCCGATGGTGTTTATGCCTGTGAGGTATTTATTACAAGCCTGTCCTTTGCCTCAGGCAAATGGTTGTATTTGAATTTATTTTTTTAATTCATTGACAGTACGTGAAATATTTGAAAAACCCGTGTGCACCTCTTATTCAAGTTTGTGTAAAAAGATGATTTCTACAAAGACAAAAATAACTCAGTATAGTTCCGTATGGCTTTACAGTAAAATAACTGTTTTTCGAGGAGACTGTCTAATTCTAATATCACCCGAGGCATCCGGAACGTTTTGACAGCCCTAGCGGTTCCAGCTACAAGTTAAATTACAACAGTTTACTTCTCGTTAAACGAGTACAAAAAAACTGCTAACAAGTCTTTAAAACTTAACGCGATGGATCACGAGCGGACACGATTCTCCCAGCAATCATAATAATATGGAGATATAAACATTTAAAAAAAAATTAATACAAGCATTTAATTTAATATTATTCCTCATTTGTCGGAGTGTTCAGTTGTATAACGGACTGCCTGGATCTAAATGGCAGGTTGTATTGTTTAATATCTTAATAATGATTATTAAGACACAATGACGAGCGGTGTAACATTTATCAAAAATACGTACTCCATTCACATGAAACTACAGCGTCTCAGGTGGGCTTGTCATGTCGATAGGATGCAGGAAGCGCTGATCCCAAAACAATCCTTGATGGAAACCCAGGCGGTAGGAAAATAGTGGGAAGGCTTCCTGAATCCTTCGTGCTCCAGTTCGAAATTTGTAGCAGCTCTGCTACGTCCTTCTTCACGTAATCATCCCAGCGAGGTCAGAGATTTAGTAAACTCGACGGTAGCCGGAGCTTCTAAGCTTGGTATTATACCAGGTATTTTGAGGACGCTCTCTTCTGGAGTTGCCTTTAACTCTCTCCTCATAAATTTTCTTTAATATCCTCTCTTCACTCACACATTTAACATGCCCAAAACAATATCAGCTACCCTGAGTAGATAATACAAAAAAATCCCCATTACATATCTCAGACACGTACCACCCCTGCATATAGGTTTCTCTGGTTTGAAAAAATATTCATAAATTCAGCATATTCAATAAAAAAAACTAGCAACAGCCGACAAATGAAACGAAAAAATATTCATATACAAATATCTTAATTAAATAAGCTTGTTATAAATTAATCAACAAGAAAAAGTATATATATTGAAAAAAGGTGTCAGACGCTGATCAGTATATTGGGCTTGGTATTGATACCTGCGTGACATCCTACGCAACCATTGAAGTATATGATAATTTTGCTATTCCAAACCTTGTGTTTAATGTTAGAGTCACCTAATTTTGTGGATCATCTAATGAGATGATGTTACAGATTTGGTAAGATTTTTAAGACGATCAGTTGAATTGGTCCATTTAAAATGAACAATATTTTGATAAACTGCAACATCTCAATAACAATACGTGACAATTTTACTGTACCGCGCTAGTTAGTAATGACACCGCGTGTCACGATCGAACAAAACAAATTCACGAGAATGTTTAAGACGTCACCAATGTACGTTAGGAGTGGTATGCATGTTGAAGAAACGAATCAAATGTATGAGGTGCTCCACCACAGAGCGTGATGGTATGTGTGTAAGTGCGTATGTATTGTCCTTCGTGTAGTTATATGCGTTAATTATAGCACGTAGTTTATGGAGCAAAACCATTGCGAGACTCGAACCGGTGTTATACAGGAAGTAACAGACCTAGTTCAGAATATTTTATAGGCAAACACCTGACTAAATTCGAGTCGATAATGTTCGAGTAGTGTGTACAAATTCTGCACCGTTCCGGAAAATATAGATATATATGCTTTAGGCCGAAAATCGATGAGCTTTTATTTTTAATGTTTAATATACTTGTATCTCTGAAATGGTCAAGATTCTTATGATATTCGTAATATTATTCATCGACAATGGCACAATAGGTCTGGACTCCTCCAGCAACCTTTGCCACTCTGATCTATACTCCGCTATCCTTTTCCAGCTCGCGATGCCGACTACATAAGCCTCATTCTGGGTAACATCTTGGCTCTTCAACACTCCTGAGGTCAATAGGTTTTACATAAAATACTTTATTCGCTGGTCATTCGTAAAACGTGACCAACACACCTTAATAATTTACCAAATTATGCGTCTAATTCTTGGTTGTGGCGTATACGTCACACCCCGTTTTCATTTTTAGCACCGAATATTATTCTTAGTATCTTACGTTCAAAGACCAGTAGTAAATTCTTATCTTTGTTACTAAGTGCCCAGCATTCAAATCAATACGTGAAGGTTCTTCAAATACTATCGGATGCCAAAATTTTTTATTTTCTATGCTTATGTCGTTATTGAAAGTGACAATTGAACCCGAATATCTGAAATTACTTATTTTTTCAAAGGCGCTGGCCCCAGTAGAAATTTCACCCCTGATGCTATAACGGATCGGTTGTTTTGGAAGCTACCATGGACTTTGTTTTACTTGGATACTTGGATTCTAAAATGGTACCACCACCCATTTCTATTTTTGATATTTATGACAGGATCAGATCGCCGGTCATTGTGCGCGTGTGGATGCTCCATTAGGTTTACTATACCTATCTGTCATCCCCCCCTTCCCTTTATCATTACCTCAGAGCACGACTTTTTCTGTGTGATCTATAACTTGTGAACGGTCAAGAAGTGTCAACGCCTTGCTATACGCTCGTTACACTGGTCTGATTGAACAGTTACTCGAGTTATTGTATGTTTCGGTTTTCTCGCGCGTGCGAAAGGTACTATTGTATTCAGAGTATTTCGTGTGAATCGGCGACGTCGTTCCTGAAGTTCAGGAGAGCTGTGAGTGCAGTAATAAAATCCAGGTAAGTCGTGCTTCCTGGTTAGTCATTGAGCCCTTATTGTTTTGTTTCTATACCAAACTCTTATCACTTTTTCTACATCTCGTTTCCCCACCCCTTGTGTAAACAAATGTTAAATAAGAAACAGGATATCGCACCACCTTAGCGAAGGCCGTTGTACGTGCTGAAAGGTTCCACTAACGACAGTTCCGTATTTTAACCCTGCACGAGGTGTTTTTCATTTTCAACATTTATTCCTTCCTATTATTACATTATCATATGTGCAGCTGTACAATGGATCGATAAATATGTATCTACCACTAAAATATTACGCTTCACCTGTGCGTGTCGTGTAAGAGAAGAACGCCGCCGTAAGTTTAATGTAATTTTGTTGATAAATATAATAAACCTGATTACGTGTAATACCGTGTTGCCTGACTTGTGGACCACATAGGATCCATTATAACAACATAATAATTGTTCTTTTGTTGGCTTAATTGAATACCGCCGACGAAGTCCATTGGCGGTGAAACACACTGAATCCCGGTCTTATAAAAAGCGGTGTACTTAATTCAAAACGTTATTCTAAGTATGTACAATCCATATCCACGGAATGTTCGGATGTTACATATTTATCTCCGGTGTTATGACGTCCAGCACGAACACTCGCCTTTGCCGAGGGTCTGCCTTCAGTCATTTGTTTTTTAATTCATATTTATTGTTGTACAAATTACCTGGCTTTGCCCTGGGTGGATGTTCAAAGCGAGAACTATTTAAAACATTACCAATTTTTCACTCATCTGAGGTGACTTATGGATGGTTTTGTCCAAGTACGGGATTAATGGTAAACTTGTACAGTTGTATTCCTGTTTGAGGAAAGTACAGCGTGTATAAGAATTAATGACTCATTCATTACCATTAAAATGTGTCAAAACAGTTCTCTACGACTTTTGAACATGTACATGGACAATTGCATAAAAAAAATTTGGTGTAGAAGCGAGAACCGAAATATTGGTTATATTCTGCCAACCAACTAACCACATGTGTTTGCGCAATCTCGAATATGGAAATACGACAATTCCGGTCGTAAATCGGAATCACCGCAAGGTAGGGGAGAGTAATAGGGAACCGCGGTACATGGAGAGGTCGATGAGGGGATAGGGGTTTAAGATATAGCGATTCGAGGAACCAGGATTCAGAAACACTGCTCACCTTACCTTGAGTATGACACCTCCGCAAATCCCTGCGGTCAACACACAATGATACACGAAGATTGTGACGATATCCGCTCCTAACTGAAGACGGCAATGTCAATGTGCATCCGCGGCACACACAAATAATAGACACTGCGCACGCAAATCACAGGATCACAAAACAGTGCTGGTTCCCTGGAGTTGAACAGCCACAACGTGAATGGTATCGCGATGTCGAGATCGAACGTAATACGAATAGCGGTTAAGTTGACGTCAAGATCACAATTCGCACTGAAGGCGGGCATTAGGATGGGTACAGAGGTAGAAATTTGGACGCGGACAAGTGATATTAAAATTATTCGCGGTCGATATTACAAACGCTAAAAGTATGTTTTTTGCGAATGTACAATAGTAATAATAAATCAGATTGTGAATTTCACTCTAGGACACTGAAAAAAATATAGTCAGTCCGCTCCATTCCCCCAAAAAACTCACCATTCATTTCCTTGTCTAGGGAAAATATTTAACTCGTTAATATGTTACTCTTCAGAGCCTACGCTAAACGCACCCCACATCCTCACAACCCTAAACCACCTTTTGATTTAATCTAAATATGAAACCCGAATAATGCCGTACTCTTCTCTTTAGTAGAATATATTAAAATGCTTAGTAATAAAATAACTACGTAGTCTTTATTAATCGTTTATTTTTTTAAAACATATCACTTATTTTAATAACGCTATAATTTAAATCAAATTTTTAAATTGCTTCAAACGTTTAGTCGTAATTAACGTGTGTAATTATTGCAGGTGACTGTACTCTATCTGAATAATTATAAAAGTGAAAATTTTAATTTGTATTAATTATTCAACTGCATTTAAATTTGCAAGTCATTTTTATTTTATAGAAACTGATCACTTCTAAATGAAACGTAAAAATTGTCTCTCGGGTCTCTGACCGGTATTGATAACTGAACTGACATCATAACTGAACCCTTTAAAGACTCCGTATAGTACAGATATTTTGATTTTGGGATAGATGCTGTGTATCAAACATGTGTTTCATTTTCTTTGTATGTATTCTTCAGTTTCGTACGTTTCTTCAGTTGTTTAATATACATTTAATATCGAGCGTGTTGCGGGGAACATTTTCGTTCAACGAAATGAAAAATGAATCTTGAAAACGGGTTCACCTCCCCCTGTGCAATTAATCCACTGAAACTGGTTTGGCAACCCGAGGAGCAACGCCATCTCCCTTTAAATAAATACCAACAATTAATCAAGAATGTAAAAACCATTCACTTATTAATCAAATCCCGGCCACCATCTTGATGTCTACGATATATATCGAAAATGAATTGACACGTAGATCGAAAGAATTATTACATACAGATCTAGTCTTGATGAAATCTAAATTATGAACCGAAAATGTTCAAGCAGTGTGTACAAATTCTGTACCGTTACGGAGATTATTACAAAATCATGTTGAGCTTTAAGTCTACTTACTGACTTACGATCACACAGTTTTCTACGTGGGGGTAGGCAGAGAGGATAGAGCACCACACTCTTCTGTCCCGACGCACAATTCTCGCGCCATCCACATTAATACATCTTCTCATACAAACTCGTCGATTATTGAGGCTTCTAATAGGAGCATCTTCCAGCACCTGGTCGTGCTAAATCTGGCGCGGAGGTCCTCTATTTCTGGTGCCATCAACACTTGCACCATATATCTTTCTTACTATTCTCTCCAAATTTCTTCAATCTTTCTCTATCATATGTGGATCTGTCACATATAAGCCTTAGTGATCCTACTTCACTGCATTCAGTCTACTTTCGCTCCTCTTCTGCCAGCTCCAGGCCTCATTTCCATACATCAGCGTCGGTACCAGGACTCCATTGGGTACCTCCAGTGTTGCCTCGATCGACAAGTTCCCATTAGATATTATTCCATCTTTTTCGGACATGAAAATAAATATTTGCGAAATCGACATATTATTGTATACCATATCTCTTCTTCAGGCCCTAAATCATCCAAGAAAAACTATCAAAGTTTAGCGATTTGTATTTTTTTGTATTCAGTATATAATTTGTAATTAATTAAATATTTCAATTCGTTGTAATGATGGTAAACCGTTATGTAACTGTGATTGTGACGATTATTGGTAACTAAAATAAAACTGTGAGAGTAAATTTACTTTCTTGTGTCAGTAATGCTGGTAGAATTATGAACAATCAGTTACCAATCATTATTGCAATCGAACACGAATAACGGTCAAGATAACGATTTAACCATCACTATGAGATTTTGAAATGTAAATGTAATGAAATTTCGTACCTTCGGTCTTTCCCAGTGAACTGTATATACACATGACACACACATACACTCACACATACACCGTGAGAGTACTAATTGTACTCGCACGATTTTTTGATTTATATGTCGCAATTTCTATCAATCTACTTTATATTTCTATTATTTAGTAACAAAGTAAGTTGATTACTGAATTCGGGCGAGTTATATAATATGACTCATATGTTTTATTTGACTTCAAATTGAACAGTTGATGTTCTAAAAAAATTACAGGTGCTACTGAAGTTGCCGTTACTTTGTTTTCTTGTTATCTTTCAAAGTATGTACTAGGAAATTTGTCATTTTTGTAACACAGTTTTAAAGGGAACAATCATCGTGTATTTTGTCAGATGTTACCTTGTTCCGTGGACTACATTAACATGGTGAAAATCAAAGGTAAAATGGTGGGGGAAAAAATCCTGGCAGCCATGACACATCCAGAATAGTCGGTCTTATGATGATGATGATGAATATTCATAATATTCATCAGCCAAATAAATGATATATAATAAATATTTGCAAAATTACTTTGTGACCTCATTTTATATTAATAATTATATAAAATACTTTTTTTAAACCACTATTTATTAATACTTTTAATATTAGCAATATTAACTTTGTGGTTAAAATTCATATTTTTTTATTTATTATCTTTATTTTATTAACCACTTAATTGACTTTAAATACATCTACAGAATTTTCTAATCATTTGATATAAAATGGTCATGGTTTTGATAAAAAATTGGGATTGTCAATTTTGCATATGAACGGTATTGGTCACAAATTAAATAATTTGGAATCGTTGGAGATAAATAAAGCGTGTAAAACTAATCAAAAAATTATAAACAACCAACAAAATTTAACTACGAGTCCCATTCTAAAATTTTTTCCTAAAAATTATTCGAGTTTGGTATTAAATTTATTTTTTAAATAATTGTTTTTTTTTTTTAAATAGATTCTGGTAAAGAAACGATAATACGTGTTTTTAGTTAGTTATGACATCCTGAAGAAGAAAATGCTTTTTTTCGAAACCTGTAGATGTATTTAAAGTCTATTAAGTGGTTAATAAAACAAAGATAATAAATAAAAAAATACACTATTTATTAATTATTGTACATGTTTCGATACCTATGGTATCTGCTTCAGGAAACAATGTATACTGAAATCAAAAAATACGACCATAGATAAAAACAAAACTATTAATTCTTACTTATTCACCATTTTATAGTTTTGTTTTTATAGTATGTATTTTTTAATTTCATTAGACATTTTTTCCTGAAGATGATACCATGGGTTTTGAAACGTGTAGAATAATTAATAAATGTTGGTTTAAACAAATCATTTTGTCTAATTGTCAATTCATTAACATTGTTTTTTAACATTCACGTCGGTTCCTCGTGATTAACGATCGCAATTTGCGGACTCCCGCCCTCTTGATTATGCTCCTCCACATCATCCTCAGCATCTTGCAGATCTAAGGTCTGTCACCAAAGAAATGCCTGTTGCCTGTGGCCTATCATAAGGAGCTTCTTCAAGCTATGTTCTCTTCTTACAAGATGCTCAACAACTGAAGGATTCGTTTCAGGCAAATGGTTGAGAGTCTGCCCGTGATGTTCAGTACCTGCAGTATGGAGACATTCATAAATCATGTAACAACATGTGTCTCCAGCACCACATCTCAAAGACACCAATCAATCTGTCTTCTATCCCTTACTTTCATAGATCATGATTCTACACCATACAAAAAAATAAAATGCACCAGAGACTGTACGAGCCTGTTTGCCACTACGAGTTAATTATATTCATCAACCGGTTTCGAAAAATACATTTTCCTTCATCAGGGCGATAAAAAACTAACTAAAACTGTACATCAAAATTGTGTTTATGTTCTAATATTAATTTTTTTTAAATAAATATAAGGAAATTAATTTAAAACAATCCTAGTACCTGTTATGTTATAGTATTGTTAATGTTGATAATGCAAGAAATGGAAATTTACTTCATTATCATACTGAATGATTGAACAACCACAACGTGTTTGCATTAAATATTTAAAAAAAAAATGTTTAATATCAAGTCAATTTTCAGATGATACCTTGTTGTTTCAAGTCGTGACGTCAGCACAACTGAGATTAGAAATCTTCTCACTGCCAATAACCACTTAGTCCGAGTCTGTAAATAAATGACGGTTCATCTCGTTCTCTATTTAAAAAATGACCATCATTAAGTCACAGTTGAAGTACTCACGAACCATTCTAATAATTACCCTCCTCGATCGCTTCGTTTTCATACCGTCAAATTCGTTTCTGAGCGATTTAACTTCGAGGAGGACCCGCTCATTAGCCACGTGGGCTGCACGTGGAAAAAACACGTTTAAGAGAAATTTTCAATTACGTCCTAGTCTCTTGCAGCCAGTTCTGATCGTCAAAAAACTGGCACGAATGCTGTCCCAAACGCAATGCCAACATTAAGGAGTACTGCCTCGAGGAGTGTGAAATGGAAATGGTTGCGTTTTTCAAATAAAGCATTTTTTAATGCGTCAGATGTTGAATACACCATCATCTCGTTATCATCATCATCAGCTCATCACGGTTTCCTGCGAGATAAGAGCCTCATTAAATTTATACATATACTCTAGGGTTACGTACTTGCGTCATTTTTAATGTACGAGTAAGAATCGTTTGCGTATGTTAAGGCGATCGTCTACTAAAGCGGCGGATGGATTTCAGAAGAATTTTACGTAGTTTTTTGGCGGGGTGAAGGGCACGGGAATTTAATTCATGGATATGTTCTATTCATTTTTTCATGAAACAGGTGGCAAACTTTTGTAACAAGGAGGTACTCGAGCTCACAAATACTTAGAGGTTGGAAAAATTATTTAGAACATATTTTATTGTTGAGCTACAATAAAATATTTGAACTAAATATCTATCTATCGTAGTCGCTTACTTCTTGCAAGTTCATTTTTATTAGACTGTTGAACACGAATCTTTGCGTCGGTCGTCTATTGTTCCACTGTGGATTCAATGCGTACTAAGTAGCACGATTGATTTAGATACGTTTTGTGATCGGGACACGGTTTGAACGCACCCGCGAGAACACTGAACAACCACCACTGGAATGTGAACTCTAATATAATAAATTCACCTGTCATCATGTAAGTAAATCATTAATATCTAATCTTTCTTATCTCATCTTACACAACACGTACAACACCTCCAGAGGTGCTTAATTTGTCGGTATTCGATGTTTTTTTTGGGAGCCCTATCATAAAATAGATTAAAGTATTTAATCAAGTGTCTATTAATAAACGAGCCAAACATCTACCGGAAAGAATGGATAAAAAAACAACAATTACTGCAGCGATGCGTCCGAGACCTACCTGCTTGTGCAAGACCTTGCGCCGCGAGGTGCCTGCTCGCACATGGAAGATTGATTACCCCTGTGTATGTACATAAGTGTAACTATTTATATACTTACATACTACGACATGGCGCCGATTATGGTCTTCTATTTATTAAAAAAAAAGGTCGCGCTCCGATAGATATTGAATACAGTGTAAACCAAGTTAAAATATAAAATAAACAAACTGCATTTAAAATACCCTTGCTTCTATTTGCTGCCATTGGCTGTACTTGTACTAAGGGTGTCGCAGATTCTTTAAGGGCTGCATTTTAGGTGGATTTCCATAGTCGAGATCTTTTTGGAGGTGCTTGTCTCTTGTTGCTTCTCTATGGCCGCCCTTAAGAACGTGAAACATTACAACCGTCTTCCAATAGCTTATTGTAATATATTTTAATTCTTGTCTAAAATATTATACTACCTCAGTGTACAATGTGGCTTCGGTAAGGTATCACCAGATACCGGAGTCAATTTGCATCTGAGTACAGCCAACCGATAATTTATTCATAAAAGTATTTTGACATTAAATTTATGTGTTGCTTTGCTGAGTGGAATCTAAACGAGAGTGCTCAACTTCCAGAACGGTTCCGGAATAAAGTGAATATCAATACCAAAAAACCTTGAACTCTCCATTAAAAAAATGTATCTAACACAAACCATAACTCCCATAATTCTTATCAGATTTCGATCAAACTTTTCTGAAAAATTAATCTGGTAGATACATCGGCTAAATTCGTTAACCAGCCTGATCTTGTTTCAAAATGGTGGCTATTCAAAAAATTTGTAACTTTGTTAATTTTGGACTTAGAGAAAACACATAAACTTATCCGTATCCGATATAATAGAACGGGTTATGTACTGAGTATTTGTTTTATTTATTCATTCTTAATATAGTGCACACATATATAAATATATATATGTTCTAATATAAATAAAATCAAAATGTTTATGTTGCCGTAATTACTCTTCGACAGCTAGTCCTTTCCTAGAATACATTCATTCAATCCATGCAAATAAAAAATACACCAACCCTTGTGAAACTAGGCTGGTAGACGCCGATGATCTCTCTCCTTGCAATCTTGAAGCTTCTAAATTCTACTGACCAGCCTCTGAAATTTTATCACAACCAAAAACCGAACAATAATAGACAATATGTTTTTATATTGCCGCCGTAAAATATATCCGTCCGATTCCGAAACTGTTTCTTACCAGTAGCAGTTTTGCTTTTGTTTTCTGTTTTTAAATTCACACAAATAGAATGCACATATTCAAAATTTATACCAAGCCTACCTATCGAAGTATAAAAACGCGTAAATAGTTCATTTTAATTACAACTTATCTTGCACATATTTGCTTAGTTTATTTTTGAATCTATGTAGTTTCTCTTCCTTTCTTACATCTTCTGGCATTTCATTGAAGATCTTCATCGCTCTGTACGTCATCGATTTCTGAGATTATGCCTTCTTCCTGAATGATCCTTATTATCTCGCCCTTCTTTTGCCTAGATGATTGTTGCATAAATTGTTATATTTAGGGCCTGTGCAAAACTAAAGCATCCTCTCTTACTCCCTTATTTTAAAATTTTAATTATATCTGAATCCCGGGTAGTGCCAAGAAACGACCACTAGTATACTATAAAAATAACCACTTCAATAATATTACTGAGTGTGCAATAAAAAATTAGTTTAACGGTGTAAAATAAACTCAAAGTAAAGTCGATCCGATTCATTTCGTTACAATTGGAATGTATAACAAATGACTTCATTCTATTCGATTCATTTCTCAAATTTTTTGCCACAAATTTCAATCGCGCTGCCCTAAATTTTAACAATATTTGGAAAACGCCAAGTAAGGCCTCAATCGGTCTTGGATAAAGATGTATCATTGGATCGATTCTCGAGTGTTAAAGAGTCGAATCTGTACCTCGGGTTTTCACCTTTTTTGCTGCCAGCCGAGGTATTCAGAGTTAACGCAGTCATGCTCTGGATTTGGACGTCTGAAACGTAACAAACACACCACTAAATTAATGGACGATTTATTCATTTGTCACGTTGATACGTACGATGACTTGCGATATCTGATTCCTTTCTAAAGAATGTTTTACTTAAAAATTGTGTTATCTGGTTAGAATTTCAAGAAAGACTACCAAAATCAATTTGTCATATTGCACGTGTTGACGGCAGGGACTGCATCTCTTAAAACTGTATATAATTGTGACAAAAATAACTCAAAACCAATTAAAAGAATGTCTTATAAAAATCTCTGGTCCGGTGGTCTATTACCTGTAAAACCAACAAAATCTCCGACGGATACTATACGCACCCGGCAAATACCTGGGTGCAAACCATAAGCTCTCACCAGCCGCGTAGTCTCACCGATACCGCCACCAGATATTGACAACAATGATATGCGCGGGCAGCCGCCCAGCAAGCCGGTTTGTTAGCATCACTTCTATCTTGGACGGCTTTCCTATTGGTTCTCCTACAGAAGCTCCACTTTTTCACTGTATTTATTTGTTTCTATACTTGTGAATCTGTCGGCAATAAACGTCAATAAGTAGTAATTTTTATATAACCTGGTCTAGTCACATTCACACACACATGCTCCGCGATATCATCTTGAAACGAACACAGTGGAAAGCTGGGAAAAATGGGGCCCCAACTTCCGCACAAACAACCTTTTGATCAACACTCTTTCACAAACATCAGTCACACACATAAACCCTATAATTGGATTCCCTGTAGATTATTTGAAGACAACTCGTGAAGTCTGCCATATACACGCCCAAAGTCCAAGTCCCAGAGGTTCGAAGTTTCGTGCCTAAGTTATAAGCAACATTTCCTCTAATTTTGTATCATGATGTGCGCATAAAAATTATTTTGTTCAATTTTAAGGAACTATTTGTGCTCTGAAAGAGAAAATAAGAAAAATATTACCCAGTGGCGTAGAATAGTTATAGACTTAGGTTATGCTGTTACCAATAATATTATACAATCATATATTATATATGTATTTTCGTTTAACCAACGTCTTCAGACAAAATAAATCCGTCGTTCATACGACCCTACAATGTATTTATTTGTAATTTCAGAGTTCTATTAATAGTGTTTTTAAAGTTTAAATTTCCTTTAAAATACCTTCTTACCCATATAAAAAATGTATGGACGTTTTTAAGGACACTTTCTATGACTGAACATGAAAGGAATTTTTAATTCAGTAAATGGCCATTTATATTACTTGAGTAATTCACCAGCTTAAAGACAGAACACAGTAATATGAATAGCTCGATGCGGCGAAAACCAAAGAGCGCCATGGGTACAGCTGTGAGTTTAGAACTAAGCAATTAAAGTCTCTACTGGTACACAGATGGCGCTAATTGTTAAATAATTTTAATCCAATTATTTAATTTATATTTTTTTTCCCAGAATTTTTAGTCATACACAGCTTTTTTTCTTGTATGCACTGCATGCCCCTAACATTACCATACCAGTATAAGGCTACTGATAGAGCCTGGGTTGATCGCATTATAATTGTATTAATAAATAAGTCAAGAGATATAATTACAACTGTAAAGAAAAGCTGCATATCCGGTTATATATCGACAATGAAAAATAAGATATTTCACAATTCATCGTGCAGGGGAAGATAGAAAGCAACAAAGATGTAGGTAGAAGAGATCACCATGGCTGTGTAACCTCATAAAATTGTTCAATGCCCAAAATCCTGATGATCTTATACAGGATAAATCAGCATACTGCAACATTAGGTTAGTCTAACCTTTCCCTTACGGTTCTAAAATTAAAACACACGTTACGGTGCTGTAAACTCAGTGTACATGTAGACCTTTGCGACGCACGCTATGTCGATAAGTGACGATCGGCATCCGGCACCCCGCGTCCCGCGTACTACGCCGTCCGCACTAATCTGCATATTCGCATACACGTATTGACATATTCACGTCGGGTTGTTCGAGAAAACATTTTCTATTGTTGCATGTGGTAAATACTAATTTATTGTAATTATTTTATCAAATACGTAAATATATTACGGGGAAATACCTAAAATATAAACTCTGTATTTAGTATATTTATAGAGATATAGGGTATTATATAAAAATATTGTAGTGTAACTCCCTCTCCAAGCACAAGAGCTGGTCTCTTTTTTGGAGAGGTAAGCGAAAGAAACATCATGTATGTATATAACCATATGTATGTTTGTAACCATGTATTTTAAAAATTGAATTTATTTTGCCAATGTATTTTTCGCTAAATTAAATAAAAAATAAATATAAAAAAATATTCACATAATAAGAGGCAATGTTAACTCAGTTTACATCATCGGAGAGGAAAGGTTAATAAAATACGGCACGTGAAAAAGATTGATTTAAAATTGTGTGCACGTTATATGATTTTGTGAGCTCTATATGAAACATTGGTTATAAGTCAAATGTTAAATCTCAGTTAGTTGATCATTGACTGATTTTGAATCTCTCCAGCAGCAGTTAAAATGGAATTAATGTTTGTAATTTAACGCCCTCTGTAGAATAAATGGATGTGCATGTTATTGTGACCTTTGTACTACTGTAGAGGTTTTCGACGATAGCTAACACGAGATCCGACGTCCGTTGAATGGGTAGGACACAAACATAAGAAGAAGAAGACGATCTTTATAAGCTCTGTCAAATCGAACGTTTTGTATACGGTTTCGAGTTTCTGTGTCTTTCTACCAATCTCATGCTGATTCGGTAATGAAATTTGTCTCATCATATCTCATTCTGTGAACACGGCCCATTAGACACGATGCACATCGAAATGTAATGAGATAAGCAAACAAAGAGGAATGCCTAGACAAAAATCTTTTTTTTTTGTTTTAAAAATGGAGATGTCATATCAATATTCTAACTATTTTCAAACCAAAAACTAAACAAATAATAGATATCTCATAGAGACAAAGCTATTTTTATTTTATTATATTAATGGAAATATATGAAAGTAAGGGTAATTACAGGGCTTACGACCTGTCTTCGGCTGGCTTAAGTGATCACCTTAAATAAATATAAAATAATTAGATTCTCATTGTGTTGTGCTGTTTCAGGGAAATGAATATCAAATTTAATCCATAGATGGCGATAGTGTAGTGGTACTTGAAGTGTTTCCACATAATTAACATATATACAACTTCCAAAAATTTGATAGAAATGGAAATTGATTAATGGGTAAGAATGGTGAACGTTATATTTGTATAAAGTGATCACTTAAACCAGCCGAAAACAGATCGAAAGCCCTGTAATTACCCATACTTCCATATATTTCCAATTAATATAATAAAATAAAAAATAGCTTTGTCTCTATGAGATATCTATAATTTGTTTAATAACGGTGCCTTTGTAGGTGAAAATCCAGTAATTCAAATAGTGCTAAAAACTTAACGCTTGTGCTATGAAAATAAGATTTATTTGATGGCCTGGAACGAGGTTCGAACAACCGACTACTAGATAACTAGGCGAATATCATAACCACTAGACCACAAACACATATGATAGAAGTAGATAGTTTTTATCATCTTTATACTTCTAATAGAGTTGACGTGATCACTGTTTTAGTGACGACATTACAGCTGATCGCTTTAGATGCGAGCTTCACCAGCAACCTTATTCCGTGTTTTGCGCTAGTGGCGCATATCGTTAACGTGATCAGTCCAAAATAATAATGATAACGCGCTTGGAATGCTCACATTACTATATATAGGCTGAAGATCTGTTCCTCTTGAGGACGGGATTCCTCCTATCACAGTCTCTTCATAGCGTCATTATTCATGTACATACAGTTTGTATGTCATCCATTATGGTCTCTTAGTACCGACAAATGTACGCCAACGAGCTTGTAAATGGCATATCTAGGTAGAAAGAATGCAGTTGAAATACGATTGTTGTGAAAGAATGGGTGGGAAAAGTCTGAATCTCTAATCTTGATAATATAATAGAATATGAAAGGTATATGAAGTCGGAATAAAACGTCGTTTGGTTAAGTATAATAAATCAACAATTTACCACTAAACTTTTGCTACAACTAAACCTATTTTTCAAAGTTGAGAATATACTTTATTATGAAAAAAAGTAATGTGATCTACTGATTTACTGTGTAAAACAAACATCCAATCAGAAATATTATTAAACTGATTTTAAATAATAACATAATTTACCGTTCCTGCGACAGATTATATTACGAGTCTCACGGCACTGAGGACGAATATTTAAATTATCGGTTTGTATCTAATACAAAATATAATATGAACCCTCGTCCCCAGAATCTGAACATGATAATACCGTTATACAAATGTATAACATAATACATATCTACGATAATAAAACGTAGAATTTTAAAAGAGAGGAACTGTCGAAACTAAAGAAAAAGTGTGTCAGTATTTTTTTTTATTTATTTTAAATTAAAAAAAAAAATTATATGATAATTAATTATTGTACATTATTAAAATTACGTGTTTTTTATTCGCTTACTTCTCCAAAAAAGAGACTAGCTCTTGTGCTTGGAGAGGGAGTTACACTGTAATAATTTTACAGAGCGAGTTATACATTTGAATTCAATAATTATTTATTATATATTTGTGTGCTTCTGAAGTGTTCTATAATATTATTTATTTTCTAATTATGTGCTTTTGAAGTGTTCATTTAATTTCTTTTTAAGCTCTTTCATATCTTTTATCTCTTTAATTTGTGTAGGGAGGCTGTTGAAGTTTTTTATCCCTAAGTGTATAAAATTTTTCTGATAGTGTTTGGTGTTACATTTAGGAATTTTTAAATCTTAATGATGCGCTTGTTTCATATTTTAAAGTGTTATTTTCTTTAAGTAATTGATTACTTGAGGTTTTTGTAAATTTTTTCTATTTTAGGATCTGCAAATTTTGTAAATCGTGTTTGTTTTGAAAAAGTTGATTTTTTTTTTAAATATTACTTTGATGATTGTTCTCTGTATTATTTTTACCAAGCTCATTATGTTATTGTATGCTCCTCCCCACCCAATTATTGAACTGATGTTGTCATTTTATATCTACGCCATTGGACTAATACAGCGCAGTGGTGTGTGTACCTTTGCGTGTATTTAATATATTAGTAAAGTAATCATCTACAATTATTTATTATTCGGTACTTTTTTCTGAAATAAATTAAGCCATCCATTTAAAATATCAATGCATATTTTTTTTATGAATTCACCAATGATTACTTTAAATACATATAAAAAGAAATAATCCCGGTATCTAATGAACCACATAAAGATTTATTAGTATTGCTTGATCTAGATTTACTTCTGCTCGATGAAAGGAGAAAGATAATAATTATAGTTGGTTAAATCTGTTATTCTTTCTATTATTTTTAATCAACATTGAAATTGATTCGCTGCGGGCTAATTTTTGAAAAAAAACCTCTAACTGTTGGAAGCAGCCTGACTCCGCAACTAATCGTTCCGTTTTAGAATATTCCCAATAGCCTTAATTTTAGTTTGGTTTTGCCTAAACGAAAAAATCTAGTTGGAGATTTGTTTTTCTATAACTATTGTTACGTTTTTCATGGTATTTACTTAGATCAGTATCAAAACCGATCATGTTTAGTTCTTTGATATTTTTTATAAAAAGTTAATTAAGTATTTTGTTGTTTGAGATATTTATATTCAAATTTATGTATAAACATCAGAGCAATCGCAGAAAAGTATGTGACAAAAAAAAAGGACAAAAAAAATACGTCTTACTCGTTACCACCATGAACTACTCAGTAATAAAATAAAATTACATTTCATTTTTCCTTTCCGTAGACAACACACAACCATGAGATTACTCTCTGAATCACTTACTTTAGATGTCTCATCACATCTCCAAGATATTAATGTTTTAAATACATGTATCGCACAGAATTACTCGCCGAGGAGGCGCCATATTAATTGATACCATAAAACACGTGTCATTGAGTAGGTACTTGCAAATATGATTGAATGTATTGTAATGAATCTGAATAAAAACAGGGTATTCTGCGTGCGGCAGTTATTTTCGCGTAGTGTGCTTATATTGAACATCTTTCGTATTTCATTTATTTCGACCTCATAATCATCATTATAATCGCCAGTTGAGGGAAGCTGAGATCAGCGAATCACTATCTTTTTATTATTTCCTGTTCTTGTTTTTTTTTGTTCAACATGTTTATTGATTACATTCCATCCAGGTTATTTTGAACATTCGTCTGTAGCTCCACATCTCAAATGCTTCAAGTCGCCTTATCATTTCTTCGATAAGTGTCCACGCTTCAATTCCATCAAATAATACCGAGATCTCACACGATCTGACTGTTCGCATCGTAATCTAAGGCTGACTAACTAATCATGACTGCAGAACATCTTTTTCATGGGGAATATCGTTAACTACATGTTTTAACAGCTCCAGGAAAATATTATGTAACTTTTTCTGTAGTAAGGTAATTTAAGTGCATTATACGCATAGATGCAACATCATAATCAAGACGTTAGATGCAAATCTGCATCAATTTGTTAATATGATTACTCAGTCGAATATGCATGAATGTTATCTGATCGTTTTTTGTTATCTCGCGGCCATCGACGTACTGCATTCTGTGTCTGATGAGTGATCACTTATTATATTAGCATGAGTCGAAGCACGCGCTCGGAGCTACAAGATTATAATATTATTTGTAGCATGCGATAATGCATCGACCTCGCAAATCGATCTGAATATATAAAATGTAAATTCATCTCATCGAGCTATGTGCCTATAAACAGGCACACGGTATACATTACCTATCTTTCATGTGGTAAACATTTGTCATATTACACGCATCTAAAATACGTCCATATTGGACGGCCCGTGCGAAGTTACTCTCACACTTTCATCATCATCATCTACGTTAGACCCTCAGTCATGACAGGATCGCGACCTCCATGAACTCTTGACTATGCCCCTCCACTTTTCTCGTCACTCAGCAGATCTTAGGGTTCCTGTTGCCTTTTCCATTTGGTCGGTCCAACGAGTGGGAAATCTTCTTCCTCTTCGTCCTTCGACGTGGCCCACCACAATAAGCTTCACCGAGCTATTTTAGTTGCAAAAATGGAAACCAAATTTGGTCAACGAGCTTTCTTGTTTTATACACCGCGTATATTTAATAAATTGCCACTAGACCTTAAAGAGTCTAAAGTTATTAACGATTTTAAACCAAAGATAACGAAGTGGTTGATAGAAAGCAAAATGAAACTAATTTGTCAACTGTGCTAACCTAACTAACTACACATTTTGTCTCTATAATTATATTATAGACAAAACAATTTTTTATAACTTCTGATTGTACTTTAATATCTTCGACATATTAAAACTGAACAGGTAATTACTTTAGAACAGTATTATTTTTTACTAAAAAAGTAAATAAAATCTTCCATTCTCCCAAGATGTCCAAAAATTGAAGGATACGACTCGGGCAAATGGTTGAGAGTATTTGAGAGTTGAGACACGTGAGTTGCGTCACGCTGTTCATGGTATGCGCAACATGTGTCTCCAGCATCACATCTCAAAGGCATCAATCCGTATTCTCTCCCGTACTTTAGTGCAAGAAAATAGGTTGCAGGTCTTCGAAAGTATTTCTTAAGATTTACGACCCAATATGTGATAACCTGATCTAACAAAAATCCATTTTTTCTTAATATTTAATAGTACGTAGTAAACAATTTACTTTTCTCGTTCTTCATTGTATTCTAAGAGTAATCGTAATTATGGACTCGTGTTACAGATGACGACGTGGACTATCTGTTTTGATCAACTATTCTGATCCACGGTATTTCTTATACAATCCAGAAGCGGGCTTAAAGCCATTACATTAAATAACTTAGTTGATCCTCCCTATTTATTAGAACAAATAACTTTAAACTGCCGCAAACACCCAACACGTTCAAACAATCTATTTTATTAAAATTTTTATAGAACTAATTACTTTAAAAAAACTATTGTATAACCTGCTCTATTTCAAAATATAATATCGTAAATTCTTCTAATAACTTCGACACTTTCAATAATAAATTGCTTAACTTTAAAATTAAACTGCGCCAATTTTTTAATAACTATTGACATAAATTGTATAGACATGCGTGTGTATATGAGTATAGGAATATGTATAAGTATATACTTTTTAATGTAACAAGCAAATTATATATTTTTATTGCATCCCTTTTTCCTTTCCTCCCCATCCTTTTCTCTTTAAAAAGTGCACAAAAAAAATTGTTTATCTTTTTACTAGTGTGTACTATTTTTTAGTTTATTCAACTAAAAAGCAACTTCACTGTCATAAATTATTAAAAATTTGTACTGTTTGTTTCTCATAGATAAATAAAATTTTAAAAAAAGATCTTTCCATCGAATTGGTGATCTTCCGCGAGTTCAGAACCACCGATTTTTTCATAGTTTCCTCGTGTCTAGTAACATCGTCAAAATAGCTGATGAATCGGAGATGTATTGTTGAAATTAGACGTTACTCGATGTGTAATTCTTTAATAATTGAATAATATGTGAAGCACGTGAAATTTTATCTTCAGTTGCTATTTATCAAAATCACCCATAATTAACTGCAATCATGTACAATTTTATAAAACCCTAAGGTTTCCATTTCTTGGTTGCGTAATAAAATTTGACGACTATTCTTGCACCGGTCAGACATAATAGGATTTCTAGGATAATAATATATTATAATTTAATAATTTACGTTTCTGAAAGTACTTTACAAAGTTATATAAGCGATTATAAGGCCCATTTGTACGAAAGATTAATCTGTGGTTCATTTAGTTGACACGCTTGTTATTCGAGTATTTAATCATCAAAAAAAGCGGCGTGTTACACAATAATTCTCTAATCTTCCTCTTGATACATCATACGTTGAACAATATATTACTGAGGCATCTTGTCTTTGTGAAAAAATATATTAAACGATCTTTAATGTCTTCCATAATACTTTACAGCGTCGTTTCAATCATAATATTCTAATAGGCTTTTGTAACTTTACTTCAATAAATTCAGTGTAAACAGTAAGTACCTATTTCTGTTACATCATCTTTACTATCTCACAAGTCTCACAATGAAGTAAGACTTTGCTATATATATGAGCACGACTTAAGGCTAATTTTTCACACATTTATTTCTTCACAGTGATCTAATATGTTTGAAGCACGGTCAAAACATCTCTATTCTTTCATTTATACTATGCTCGACATTTTAAGGTGTAGTTTTGGCTACGTGTGCAGTGTATTTCGTGTAATATATATGATTTGTTGAATTCAAAGGACGTATTTTAATTTCTAAATTGTGTGAGTACTGAATGAGATATTTAATCACCACGGTGACGAATTTGACATATTATTTTAATCACGATTTTTTTTGGGAGTGGCACAAGATGACACACCAAAAAATGTGTTGAAATTTTTGTATGTTAAAAAAAATCAAATTCTTTTTTTATTTGGGTTACTACTAAAAAATGTCTGGCTTAAAATCAGTGAGGTCCACATGGGAGGTCAATGTGTAATTTATTTGAATAAATGAATAATATATTTATTTTTATGAATAATGAGCGTAAGAAATGCAAATGTGTTTAATATGAATACGGCCTAAACGAACATAGTACATTTCTCGCCCATTACCACAAAATGTACAATATATAATTTAAAATTAGTCTCAACGGATAGCTTTTTGTTTTTCATTAAATTACTTAAATTTAAATTTTTTTAAATATTTTTTCGATTTATACCTATTTTTTTAATTCTAATATTTTTATAATATTTTTACAGTTCTTAATAATAATAATGTCTCCCTAATCTTGTGGTCAAACTGGGCTAGTGGTTAGTGGTCTAATCGATTAATTTAATTTGTTTTTAATATATCATAGAACTATGTTCATAAATTTCAATAAACTTTAAAATGAAAATATGTTTTTATGTGGTATTAATTAAAAAGTATATTAGTTGTATCATTAACCAAATTTAATAAAATGGTTTTAATCCTGGCAGAATATAAAGTTGATGGCTTTTAAAAATATAATAATAAATGTATCATTTATAAATTCTGCAGAATATAGGTAGTTGTATATGGGTATGTGAGATGTATAGTATAGGACACAAGTATAGGACAGATAAATGAATAAATCAGTCTGTCCTGAAAAAATGGTCGCGGTTAGATGACAGCTAAGAAAAATCAAGAAAAGCAATAAATGATGGTCTTCTGGTAAAATGGATAAACAAAATGAGTTAACAGGGTTCCCTTTAACAATTTCTACTCCGAATTATTAAATTTAAGTATCTGAGTACATTTTTTGTAGTATTCTTAAAATTTAATGGAAAATTTAAAATAAATCTAGGTATATAAAAATTATTAATTATAATTTGTGGTACTTCTAAGTATAGACTTTACATGATGTACACAAAAAATAAAAATATATAGCATAGTACAAAAAATAGGAAAGAAATATTCTAAAACATTAAAAGAATATTTGAAAATTTAAGATGATAAGATTTGGTCAAAATAATTATTAATAGTCACAAGGAATACGAGCGCGTCAAACCTAACCTCGTAACAATGCACAACTGACCAATCTCACCTGCCGCAGTATTGACATAACAAAAATTATATACTATTATTTATGTAAACTTTGCAGTATTGTCAGGGAATTGACACCACAGTAAGATATATGACTAGAAGATCAAGTTGATGGTACTTAAAGTACAAACGTAACGTTCAAAACATAACAACTGTCAACAAATGTTTGAGTCATCTGATGTGAACACGGCTCCTCGTATTTTCTCGTGTGTATAAAACGACAGTATGAAAAATAGTAATGTACTCTTTAACCTTTACCATACCGTGATAGAAAATATCCATAATCAACCATGCTGTCAACTCGTGTTACCGTTAAGTATTTAGAATTGTTTAAACATTTTCAATCAGAAATAATGCTTTTACGAGCTTAAATTGCTTTAAAGTAGTTAATGTCGTGTATTTACTCTAAATAAGGAACATTAAAAGTGAAAAAAACGAATTTCGTAGCATATACATAAACATTATTCATTCAAGTTCTATGTAATACGACATTCCTTGTTATTATTTTTTATTTAATTATTGAGAAATATACATAGTTATATTTGCATGTTTATTATTCTTTTTAATGTGAAACTAATGTTTGATCCTTTTCTGTCTTAATGCAAATACTATTTTTTCCAATGTAGTAATTTTACATGGGATTGAATTGAAAAATAATTACTTTTACATAATTGTTTATAAAGTGAATCCTACAAATCACTAGTCATTTCTAAGCATAAATGATTTTTTAAGGTAAATTAAAATATTAATTTTGTACTATGTGTATTTACGGAAATATACAGGTTTAATTGGAGTGGTATACCTGTGTTACAGCATGGCTAGGGGAGGGTTAATAGACGTAATGGCCGGCAATGAGAAATGTGCTCATAATGTGTATTCATAAAAACAGCTGTGGCACGCCCCGGGCAGGCGTTCGGCATTTAAATTACGATAACTTACCAGGATCATCTCAATATTGAATATTATATTAATTATTGTAAGATAAATTACTCCATTCAATACGAAGTCAACATGTATTGTGGATGTTCTTTCTTTTGCTATCGTGCTGTGCGATTGATCGGTTGATCAGCTTTATGTAGACACAGGGAAGTTAAAAGGTAGACGTATTGAGTTATGGACCAATCTGTTACCAGTCTGGATGATACTAAAGAACAATAGTGATATTGTGCAAGTGGAAGAATATAACCAGCGATGCAAGTTGCGAGTATGATTAGTGTATGGCTAAGATCAGAGTAAATTTGCGATTTATAGAGAATGTTAACTCTGACGAAAGGTAATGCGTGTGTTCTGTTATGTTATTAGGATCATGTCAGAAGGTTAGGATATGAAAGGTAATGAAGGGATAGAATAAAATTTACAATTTCACAATTTACAGTGACTATTCAAGGTCAAGTTACAATGGTTTGCTTCTACAATTAACTAACCTCGATGAAACGGAGTCGGATGCGTGAGCTGTTGATGAAGCCGGGCCCGAGAAGAGAACAGGCCGAGCGGTTGCTTGCGCATGCCAAAAACTATTGTCCTCAGGAGTGTCGAAGAACCGAGCTGCGGTGGTAGGATGGTAGTGGTCGTTCAAAACGTGACACGGTACGAACGTACATACTTGTTAAATGTAACAAATCATATTGGCATCTCTATACGCTTAACCCAGCTTCACATTATTTCCTACTACGACAACAGCGCGAATCTAATAAATTATAAAAATAGTCATGTCTTCGTGTATTTGCCGCATTATCGGAATGTCATTATTTAAGCTTAATCTTGTATATAAAATGTGTTATTAATTCCAACGCCATTTGATTTATCGTTTATTCGGATACAAGTAAGATGTACCTACTCTTGCCCTTAGAACTATCATACATATCACAGTGTGAAAGCATCGTGCGAACAAATATTTTCAATATTCCGATACCCACGGCGAAGTGGGATTTTGTGTTGTGAATCTTTTAGAATCTAATTAATCTTTAAAATGATTTATTAGAAAGGGCTTTGTACAATGCGGATCCGTTATTTCGAATATAAAAAAGATTTATTTACGGATGCCCCCAAAATAGAGGTGACAATGGTGATTCGATCAGAAATCCGCATAATTTATACATTTTCTAATCGTTATTAATTATTAGATATTCCGCATTCCACCGAGTGAGGAAATAATTTTTTTCTGTATATGTCTGATCGACTCATTTAATTTGTATTAAATTTATTGAAAACCTACTGCAATCGGACGTTTGAATATGATTTTCAAAAGAATTTTTTTACTGTGTCTAAAATAAAAGTATTCAATCAATTTATGTCTAAGAAACGTGCAATCTGACCAAAAAAAAAAGTTCAGTTAGAGTTAGATAAGAGAACATACAAGAGTTGTTGATATAATTAAACGAAGAGAATGAAATGACAATTATTGGACAAAAGCGGTTATCCGCGTACATGAAAGAAATCAAGAGGCTGGTAGGCCGCCCTAAAATTCTCAAGACTGACACGAATTTTTCAAAATAGAAACGTACGTAGAAACAAATAGCAATAGATATAGAAGAGTGGGAGACATTTGGATATGCCTTCATCCAGCAGTGAATAGAAAATAGCTGATAATGATGATAACTACTCAACACGAAGAGATGCAGAGAAAATAGAACTCCACACTCTTCTGACCTAACTCACAACCCATTCACATTCATACCTTTTCATACATCTCTTGCATTCTCATGCGTGCTTGTGTAAATTATTATTAAAGCTTCTAACGGGATCATCTTCCAGTATCTAGCTTACCTGGTCACACCGAGTCTTTCGCGGGCGTCTTCTATTTCATGTCTCTCAAAACCACCCTTCTTTACAAAGTTTACCATAACTATATACTCATATATGTATACAGAGTGTAATATACCTAGTCCATATTATTTTATCAGTGGATACCTGACTACGTTACAAGTCGAAAAGGTTGCGTTAATATTGGTTCATGAGTAAATAGTATAAGTAAAAAATATAGATATAATCAAAAACATTGTGGAATGTTATAGAATAAAATGAAGAACTACCCGATTCTTAGGGGCATTGCGAAAAGTGATTTCTAAATCTAAAAAGCATACTGCAAATATAGCGAATTTGAAATATTTTTCCACTACTCAGTCTCCTAATGCTCTACTGTGATGATATGACACTTTGGAAAAATAGATTTAGTCATTCTCGCATTTTAAGATAACTGAGAGACGGTATGTGTGGAAGCGTAGGTGTTTCTGTATAATTCGCATTACTATATACGGATAGTAGATTATTGTGCTACAAATTAGCACAGTGTCAAAGTGAAAATGGCGTTAACCTGGTTTAAAATCATTTATTTAATGAAATATGAGAAATTTATTACACATTTATACCAATATTTTATCTTTGCTAATAAAAATGTTGTTTTTTATGCAGATGCTAACTACCTATTATACGAAATGAATTAAATTATACAAATAAATGAATACTTGTAAGTTTTATATGGATATATTATACATGTCATTATTAGAAATATAAATATTTAGTTACTTATTATATTTCCTACTCAAAGCTTTACAATATCTTCAAAAAGTTAATTTTTTAAATAAAAATTTATCGTGGTAAAAACAAAGTGTATTTTATTATTTTATTTATACATATAATGGTGCCACAAAGTGAATTTGTAAAATTTAAACAAGTTATATATGTTTTCATTTAATTTATACATTTTTTTTTCCCTGATATTATATATTTTCAATTTTACTTTGCCTTGTAAGTACTTTCATTTTAATTTAATTGTATTTTGCCTAGTACTCAATGAGTTATATTGGTTTATTAGTGAAATATGATTTGTGAACCAATTTTAAGAATCTGTATGTAACAAACTGTAAATAAAAATAAAATGAATTCATTAGAAAGATATTTAAAAAAAATCTACCTATCTAAAAATACTGGTATTTGGATGTTACCGGGAATAGAACTGGAGAAACGCGTTACCAATTTCGTTACATCAACCGAACACGTTTTCGTCTAATTTTTAATTTATTTTCTGTAGTCTTTACATTTGACACATGTCATCTAATATACACGCTAGAAGACGCCAGAATTAAATCAAACCATTTTATATTTATAGTACAATAGTTCAGAAAACTACACAAGGGATATGAATAAAATAAGGCGGTACACGTTGAGATGACGCGTTGAGTTGGTCATGCATTTCTGACAAAATTAGACAAAAGAACATACAAAAAAATTAATGTCGATCAGGATTATCCTCCAAATTTTTCTCTATGATGGTAAACATAGACTTTGAGAATGGGGAGACAAGAGAATTAACGCTCTAGAAATGTGATATGGGTGACATGTACCACAAAACGAATACCTCTATCGCGGAGGAATTAAACATCGAGCAGCGTCTATCCTCAACTATACGCCTTTAAACCCTGAAAAATTAAGTTAAGTTAAAACCTTAATGTGAAACCTACTCCTGGCCTGCACAAGAAATGCAACGGACCGGAATAGGCGATGATAAATCGTCCATGCCGTCATCCACAACGACAATGACCTTTTTCATTAACGTATAATTATATAATGTCTGGATTTTCTACAGATTTTGTGCAAAAATTACATATTTAAATATTACAAAATTACGCGAGATGGCGCCTTATTACATTTAAATAACAGGAAAATCAAGTGCATGGGTGAATCTGGCTATCCCGCCGCAGCCACTAAACATGGAAACGCCATTATTACTCGGTATTAATCTGCTCACATGCTTATAGTGCATAAAGGGGATAATAACTACACCGGAACCTGATTATACTAACAAGAAAGTGGCTTACTATCTGTGAATACTAACTAACCAGGGAACACAGGTTCGACGCCCGGCTGTCAACAACATTAAGATTACTTAAATTGTCAAAAGTGTTTACTGTCAAAATTTAGGATGCAATCTGTGTTTACTTTCAGCAAACATTGCAGCATCTGCGCTGACGGGAGGCAGCAGCCCACACTGCAGGAACGGTGTTCTCCTCTTTCCAAATATTATCTCAGTCAACACTTGTGAGATTTTGCTTGTAAACTTCAAATATTTGACGAATTTCCAAGAATCTACATACATCTTCATTTCTTCTACGAGTAGCCTCGGGAATGTGGCAAACAGTTGTATAATAAATCTCTAAGTTACCTTTAAAAAATTGAATGAGAACTCCTATGGGTATATGTAAATATCATGTATTTAAGAAATAAATTTCTGAGACGTTTTTATCGTCGTTCAAAATCTTATTTGTAGAGTTGTTGAGCTATTTTGCCGCGCGTATTCGACCTTTCAGGTTGAAGTTTCGGATTGTTGCAGAGTCCATCACCAGGGCTGATGTCGCGACAAACAGTGCGCATTTGAATTTAAGATTACGGAAACAAAGTTACATAATTATATTAATAGTAATATGCGTGTCTTGGATTAGCTGAATTGAATATTTAATTATTGTATGTTGTAGTACAATAAACATAATTAAACGAGATTAAAACCGCTGATATTTGTGTTTGCGTAGACGAGAAGGCATACTGTCTCACAAATAATAACAAAGCTCATTCCAAATTGTTCCCAAAATTGAGCAATTGAAATGATTTCAAAAAATTTAACCAAATATATGTTAATTATTAATTACTCGTTTTCCTAAAAAATATTCTTATGAAGGGTCATATAGAACTTTAAAATTAAATAAAACACAAAAAATAATTTTATGGCGTAGTGTTTAAATATATTATAATATGAATTCGCGCATATGGGCGCCGAGGCTGGCTCCATTAAAGCACAATCCAATTTTCGACCACTTTCGACCAACACGACGAATGTTGGCTTCCGAGTTGTCTATCGTCTCTGGTTTATTGACGTAGACTAGCGACTTCACACATCCCCACAGAAAACAATCCAAAGTTGCTAAATCACACGATCTTGGAGATCACAGGTCCATTACGGGAAATTGTGCGCTTATCCAAAAAATTGATTGTGTCGCACACTGTGTGACATGTTGCGCCATCTTGTTTAAACCACAGCTTTTTCACATTAATGCCATTCAATTGAGGAACGAAAAAGTCAGTAATCACGGATCTATAGCGTTCTCCATTGACTGTAACGTTCTATCCGTCATTTAGGTCCTCCACAATACTACGGTCCACTGCAGCAACAGCTTCTTCGGTGCGCACTGTACAACGTCTCTGCGGATACGTATTATCAATTAGAGTATGCGTGATGTGAAAACAATCAATGGTTATTGAAATTACTTGCTCGGATGGACGATTATGTCGACCGTAAAATGAACGTAGTAAGCACGGTAAGTTTCGCGAACTGAACCACGATTTTAGAAATGCATTTACAAGCGTTGTTCTGTTGTAAGTCTATTCATGGTGAAATGGCAAACCAAACTGAGTAAAAATCATTATTAAATATGCTGTCGCTGGAAAAAATGTTGCCTCGAAAAACAAACCACTAAAAAAATACACCTATACTTAATAATTAATTTCTACTTTCCTCCTTCGTGTCAGGTGAGACATATAGTGGCCTCAATCAGATGAGACTCGACTCGTAATGCATCTCCTGGGTCGCCCTCGTAGCCGAATCCAGGATCTCTCCAACTCCAAGAAAATAAGGGTAGTTCACCGATCTTCACTACTCTTAACTTATGATGATGAAGTCAGAATAAATGAAACACAGAAATATGTTCTTTCTAGGGACACTGCGACGACAGAATCGAAAATGCGTCCCTGCTCGCCGTGTACTTCGATTTATTTCAATTTTAAAACAATACATTAAATTCATTGATATTTTTCCCACTATTTCAGCGAGCAAACAACGATGAGCGCCAGCGAGACATATTTTATCAAAAATTACAGTTTTTGTTTGCCGAAATCTATCTCACCGTAAATATATTTTTAATAACTACCTCGTTCAACGTCAATTAAATTGGCGTTACTTCGGCGACCTCTCAATCCTGTGCGATATTGATTCCCCTATTCTATTTTCTATTTTCCCCTTGTCGCTGTCGCTTACCATCCAAGTCGCCGCTGCACACGTGAAATTTGGAAAGACAAGAGTATCTAGTTTGCCACTTAGGCGCATCATGTTACCAACTTAATAGATTTTTTTTATTTTCTGTGACCGATTTACGTGACTTCAACACGTAAATGTGACGTTTACCCTCCTCTTATGGAGATGCATGATGCGGTTTCGGCACGACAATGCCGGAGCCAACCAACCTACATCAGTAAAATACCAATTAACAACTCGTGCCTATTGTCACAACTTTGTACTCTAAAATCGTACATCCATAAACGATGTAATAAAGAAGAAAAAAACTACTGTTGATGTTTGTAGCGTTAACTTTATGGTTAGACATAATTTAAAATTTTATCTATATTTAACTTTGTTTAAACCACCGTGTTATTTTTACGTCAACTCCGCCTACATCCCGAAATGGATGTCGTTTAAATTTTATGAGTTCAGTTGTACGTCAGTCCTGACGAAGACAAAGAAAAAACTGTTAACTGTGAAGGAAGGCCACAAGATATTATTTAACTAACTGACGGTACAGAACTAATCGAAAACTCATTTTAAATAATCTCTTAATTAATAAACTTTTAGATTTTGAAAATTACTACACGCGTCGCTTTGCATTGTGGAATCTAAGCCGAAATACACAATTTCCATAACGGTTTCGGGATAGGGTGGGACCCTTCGGCGCTTCCTTCATAATTACAGCCAATAATTATAATTAATAGAAAAATGATTTTCGATTTCTAAAATATTTCGCTAAATGCCTCGCGAGAGCAGGTATCACGAGGAGCGCTATCTGAAAAGTTGAGCATGGAATCTGCAGCTTTTCGCGTGCCGATAAAAATAATCTGTCTGTTCTCCTTAAAACCTACCGTCTCGTGCGGTTCGCAGATCTGCACAGATATAAATGCAGCAGTGATATTTATCTCGGGTGCACTTCTTATCGATACGTTTACGCACGTCTGGGCATAAATAATTGTCGGACACGAAATAGGGATCGCGGCTCGGGTGCGGCGGCGGATGGCGGATGGGGGAAGGGATGTTGATTTACGAGTATGCGCACTGAGTGGCGCACAGCGTTATAAAGATGTTGAGCTCGGGAATCACAGATCGGAATGCCAGACCGGGGCTGTAAGTCAGCCGGGATGACAGCGGATGCTCATCTGGAACCGCACTTGGCAACATCAGATACGATGTCTCAATCCGTCTTATATTGGGAATTGTTGCAAAAAGTGGCTTATTGATATAACGAAAATAATAGCCAAAAATTCAATTATATATAAATTTAGAATCGATAAATAATTCTAGCTCTTTTGTTATTTAACTTTTTTATCAAAGTACTAAGAATACGAAAACATCATGATATAACTTTTCATAACAGAAAATTTCAATACACTTTTTTCGACTACGACCAGTGAATCTCGAAACAATCACATTTCGTTAAACTATTGTGGGGGTAAAGAATGGCGTTCCATCCTCATCAACGGCTTGTCAGTCGAAAACATAAAAAGAGCGAGTTCTTCACTTCAGAAATGCATACCAACCTTGATCTGTCACATTCTACATTCGCCCTAAACTAGGAAAATTTATTATTAATACCTGGGAGAGATAAATGAAAAGATGTTTTACGTTGTAGAATGGAATCTAATCAAATAAACAGGTTAAGTTAGAACAAATACAGTCGAAATAAAATAATCTAAATTTCGTTGAGTTGAATGTGAATTTGATGAGCTTCAGTTCAGGCTGGTGACAGCAAGATTAAAATTTAATAATAAGATAGAGTAACCTCAAAATTCATCCTCGTCCGTGCGACATTTCATCGTACTCCATACTGTGTTGCTACATGCGCGAGATGTCGTCACGTCAAATCAGGTCTCTCTAGGCATCCGTCCAAAATAAAGCTTCCCAGTGACGCCATCGTCACGTAGATACCTTCTCAAGTTCCCAAGCTGACGAAATACGAAGGGTAGAAAGAAATTTAGAAAAAAAACAATGTAGACAGAAGGGAAACATCTTGTTTCTTGAAAAGATTGTTCATTATGCAATTAGGTTAAAACAAAGTACACTAAATCGTACTGATGATTTAATAATAAATAAAGTATTTACACTTCGGTTATATCTTGGATCCTTGCGGTTACATTCTGGATCCTTAATAAATAGCTTCGCTGGCCGTAGCTAAGCTGCGTGTTGTGACAGCTCCGAGCGAAAATTAACCTAAACCAATGACTACGACCGATTGTTAAAACTTGTTAAAACCGCGCGCATTGCCAACCCCAGGGCGTTGTTCGTAATTACCAACGTATTGGCATTAAAAATAATAACTGGGTGATTTCGAACGTGACATTAGTTTTGTAATATCACAGTATATATGTATTTATACACACCTAGTGCACAATATTTTGGAGGTAGATTAAAAATATGAGTTGAAAATGTTCAAACTTGTAGTTATGCGATAATTTCGAATATTTTACACATGGAATACACAAATATATATTTAAGGCGTGAAGTAAAAGTACATAAAAACAATGGGTCAATTTCGTAAATATTTATTTCGAAATACATAAAATTTAACGCTTAACACGATTTTGTGCAAATCACATACATAGAATTTGTACATACTTCTTGAACATTTACGATCCATAATTTAATCTTAAAATATTGCGAGCTAGGTTTGTTTGTTATATTTCTATACATACATCTAAGACTTTTATCCTAAATTCGCATCCAGGATAATATATTTTTCTAGGCAGTTATATCATATATCGATCAAACGTTTTTAAAAAATTGATTTGGTAGATATCTCGCCTGATTTCATCGGCTGGCTTTATCCGTCAACTCATTTTAACAGAGTGGTTGTTCAAAAACTCCCTTAATTCTAATTTACCGGTACTGAAATGGTGTTTATTTGTATTCTATTAAAAGCAAGAACCAGAGTTGCTTCGTCAATTTATGATGCGTGTTTTTCCAGTAAGCGCTACGAGGATATATAAACAACTCTACGTTATTTTTAAAATGGAATGATTTACTTTTTGATAGTGTAGAAAGAATTTGGACATAGATTATCATTCAGATGCTGAGCTGTTAACAATAAATCTAATCCTTTTATCTCTCCGCAGCTTGGACAATCATCTGCAGGAAGATAGTGTGCATTTTATCGATAATCTTTTTCCTTTTAATATACTGATAATCTCGCAGTGGAGAATGGTAACAATCAAAACCAGCCAGGAAAATTGCACGGATGTTCATGTATTTACTAGCGTTTTAACAGTACTCAGACGTGGTCAGGCGAACTGGTGAATTTGACAATAAAATGAGAAATTGTATATACAAACGAAAATAAAAGTACTAAATTAATGTATTAATTATAAATATATACATATAAAATCAATTTTGTCGAAAAATATTATTTTTGCGTCACCGGGATTCGAACCTGGATCTCTATTTCCAATCCGGGGAAGTGCACTACCATTGTGCTATAACGCCAGTATTTTTCTTGACAAATTTTCGAACCTATATGTATATATTTATTTATAATTAATACATAATTTAGTATTTAAAATATCACAGACCGTCTGTTCTGAATAATTACAACTTCACAATAAGAATGTGTTTTCCTTAATAGGAAATAAAAGTACTTAATCTTACAGAGAAAAGCATAAAAAACAGGGATTACAAACAAATGTTGCACACATAAGAAGATGATGAAAGTAAAATACTCGTTAGTAGGCAATTAAGAAAATTTAAATATATCGTAATTAAGAAACACGTTTTCTGACTTCTTCTTCTTCTACGAGACTACATCCCAAGACGGGGTTTAACCCCCTCCACAAATGCTCTCTACCGACTCCTGTCCCTGGTCATTTTTCTGCAGTTCCCGGACCCTCTCATCCAGCTCTGATCTTTGTGCGTGTTACGGAACTCGATCTATTTTCACTGTATGTTCCGCCAACTGCAAGCTCCTCGATTTCACCTTCTTCGGGACATCTGGAGCGGTATACCAGGTTCTTTAATCCTCTGTTTTCAGGTCAGATTATTTAACGTCAGGCCGTTAATCTTGAATATAATAACTAAAATAAAAAAAATTAAAATATTACATTATCATTATGAAATTGCAGTTTTTCAGAGCATAGCTATGTGATATTTTTAATACAAATTAAATGTATCGATTAGTAAGGTGTACGTATAAAATCAATTTATCGAAAAATATTTTGTTTGTACATTTACATCTAATTTGTATTAAAAATGAAAGAGTTTAAACATTTTAATAGTGAGGTATTTTTAAACTGTCATTAATTCAGATCCAATAGAACTTACATCAGCAACTTCAAAATTATTTTAAAAACTCTTCAAAATTGGGACAATAATTTTTAGTTTTAATTATCTCTCCCAAAAGCCAAATTAATAAGCAGGTCAAAGAAGCGACGGGAATCAGAGTCCATGACTGTGGTCGTCTCCACCCTAGGCTATCGAGTGTGCACATCTTCCAGCTGTTGAATATTTAATTACCCATAATAAATATTTTATTTTTGACACATGTTATCAATGAAATCCCTTTTTTAAAAGAGGTCCGATTACAATGGCTCGGGAACTTGTCACGCATGGAAGACAGCCCTGTATACAAATATATATATATATGACGGGCAGTGGCGTAACTTAAAATATTGGGTCCAAATGGAAAATGGGAAAAAGAGTCCCCTGTATACGTATTGGGTACAAGATAATAAAAATCAGTAATATGTGTTTTTTTTGCCTTAAATAGTAAGAACAAAATCAAACAAAACTTTCATGAAAAATCATCTGTTCATAGGAAATTAAATGCAGTCACAATTTTTAAAAAATCCTTGCTTCGGTTTACGTGCGATGGTCTGGTCTAATCCGACATATTAATAACTAATATATATATAAATATACAATACGCAACGCCTTTGTTTTCTATAATATTTACAATTTGACGCACGAAGCAACCTGTCCGCGTAAAGAACGCGTTCAGTATGACATGAATGCCTCTACACGCTTCAGCCTTAACCCTGACTAATGAATTCATGTCTGGCTTAATCACACGCCATCTATTGAAATTATTTCTCATTAGAGTTATTTATAATACGGCACACCCGGACACGGTTATTAGGCCAGGTAATTAATCACAAGTGTTGATGATTACAGCTATACAAGACATAAAACATGATTTAGGCAAAGATTACAATTCTAGCATGTGAAGTGTTTAATTAATGTTAAAAAATGGTAATCGATATGTTTAAAATAAAACCCAACGTTAGATGCTTTGGATTTTTCCTGTCGTCTAACCGCCAATGTTGGCTGCACACATTTATATTCCAATTTTAACTATAATATATGATGCTAAAATCAAGTGAGCGTATATATTGAATTATTCAAATTAGAACGAGAACAAAAGATAACATTTTAAACTGAGACAGTAGGCAGTGGTGGGGCGTTAACAACAAAGCGGCGAGCAGCGAGAATTATCTAATTCTTCTGTACAATATCATACAAACTATTTTAATTATCAAGGAACTACATTGGCTCAAATTCCCTAAAAGCCTAGAATTTAAATAATGTACAAGGCGACACATAACACTGCATTCCAGGCAATTTGAATGATAAACGTCAAACTCTTGGCCAGTCTCTACTTCAGCCGTAGGGATGGTTATAGATTTTTCATTTTAAATACAAAAATAGTGTATGACTGAACAGTTTATGTGTAAAGCGCCCTTGTGGTGAAATTTTTTTACGAAAATTGTCCAATATGAATAATCTAATATTATTACTATATCTTCAATATTTGCAAAATTAATTTGTGGTCTTATTTTATATTAATAATAATACAAAATACTTTGTTTAAACAATATTTATTAATTATTGTACATGTTTCGATACCTATGGTATCTTTGTCAGGAAATAATGTATACTGAAATTAAAAATACAACCATAGATGAAAACAAAACTATAAAATGGTGAATAAGTAAGAACTAATATGAAAACAAATTTAAAAGGTGACTATTTGCAAAAAGGATTTGATTATTTATAATATTAAGCTTACTTAATTAACATTTTTTCTTATTTCTAAAATTTCTAATTTATCTAACTGTAAACCCCTAATATTTAAATATATCATTTTCAAACCCTTGTTAATATCAAAAGAATGGTTCGTTTCCAAAAATTGATTGGAAAATTCTGAAGAGTTAGTAGTAATAGCAAACCCCTAGTATTCGTATATATAATTTATAAACCCTTATTAATATCAAAGGAGTAGTTTGTTTCCAAAAGATGATTGGAAAATTCTGAATATTTATTGTGATTTGGGTATTTCAAATGCTCCTTAATTAAATTCAATTATTTTTATATAGGTAAAACTTGCAGAAATTTCGATATTAGAATTAAATCTCATACAATCATATTTTCCGTAACGATATAGAATTTGCGCAAATTCCTTGCACATTTTTAACTCGTATTTCAGTCACGTTTGTTCTACAATCCTATTTATACGAAATGGAGTTTATATTTTACATTTTCTTTCAGCTGCGCCACTGCATTTATATGAAGGTACTATAATTTCACCCTTAGCCCCGTGGCAGCTTCCGTCCGACGGAGAGTTATTCAAAACATGTTAGTTTATTGCGAGGGCTGTCGCACGCGAAACGCGTGTAAGCAATTAATAAAGCAAACATTATTATTATTGGCTGCGGCGTTGCCACATTAATATCATTGCCATTGACCACTATCCACGGTGTTGCCGCGCCGCGGAACAAAAGCTGTGCAATTCATCAGCCGCTAATTAAGTTACTGCGTGAATGATTGAGTCTCGGTGCAAGATAAAATGCGCACAGCCCGTGCGCACGCAAAGGTATCGTCGATTTGTGTGCTTGTTTATGTACCGAGACGTATACATGCTATTGATACAGGCAAAAAAGAAATTGAATACCGACTCGTCAGATTATATCTGGTGCAATAGTCAAATACTGGTGTAGAAAACCGGCCACCGAATGAATGGCAATGCTCCTGAATTACAGCATGTTAACTAAAAAATAAATATAAATAATTAAACAAAAAACCACTATTTATTGATTATTCAACATGTTTCGATACCTGTGGTATCTTCTTCAGAAAACAATGTATACTGATATTAAAAATACCCCTAATAAACCCCTAATATTTGTATGTAAAATTTCCAAACCCTTGTTAATATCAAAAGAATGGTTTGTTTCCAAAAGGTGATTGGAAAATTCTGAATAGTTGTTACTAATTATTTTTTAATTTCAGTATACATACATATTGTTTCCTGAAGAAGATACCATAGGTATCGAAACATGTTGTATAATCAATAAATAGTGATTAGAACAAATTATTTTGTCTAGTTATTTATATAAAATGAGGCCACAAAGTAATTTTGCTAATTAATATTGTTGAAGTAAAATATGAATAATTATTATTATAGAATGCACCCCTGATGCTGGTAGCACTTTACACAATCAAAAAAGCTGTACATTACTTATAATTTCTGCAAAATAAATCTAAATTAAATATTTATTTGATACATTATATATTCACGAGCAAATGATTTAATGTTTCCATATTAATGTGTTAATTAGAATCATCTATTTAGCGGAAGAATTTGGAAATGACAAATAAAGCTGCGCATATATTTATCGCAAAATCTGTCTCAAACATTTACGAACTAATATACTGAATACACGTCTTCACTTGAAGAGACGTGTTAAAAAACGCCGTAAGTATGTATTTGAAGTGGACCTGAGGGTATATGTTCCATTATACATTAAACGTGGAATTTTTTGTATTATAAAAAATGTCATCCTTCACTTAATGACTTAAAAAATTTCTCATAACCAAGAGTAATAATATTAATATTTTTGAAGACGGAATAAACTCACACCCCTATACTTTTATAAAAACGTGCTTCTAAAATACTGTGCGATGAATATAACGTCCAGTGATAATACCCATGGATATTAGCAGCATTACCTAGGTCCATGTCTAGTGTACGCCACTGGCTGGTAGATGTGATTAAATCAAACTTGTAATAATAAAAACCATTGTTTAGTCCGAAATATAAACCGACCTTCGTGTTAGTACCGGCCAAACCGTCTTATTTAGATTCCAGTCTTGAATATCAATTATCCATTTATAATACGAAGCTATCACGATTTTGCAGCTAGAGATTTTCAAACTGTGGGCCGTTAAATTAAATTTTATCTATAGTTAACATAAAACGGTGTGAAATTGAAACTTGGACACTAAGATAAAGAAAAGAATATGTCTTAGACCGCGGTTCTTTTCATAGGCATTTTGGATTCTTCCTCTTCAGCTCATATTAGCTCGCCTGCAACATATGACACCATAAAAGAACTAGCATTTTCTGTTCTCACAATTTTTGACAACCTATTTATGCGAACAAACATTATCGTCCGTGAATCAAATAAAAAATAAGTTAAGAAACAAATTAACTGACGATAATTTACAATCATTCCTAATCTATTTGACCGCATACGTGTCGCAAACCACGTACGCTGCCGAGGTATCGGCGCACAGAATCAGAATTATCTCTATCGCCACGGTGCTGATCCGAGGCCAGCGGATCTCCCTGCTGGCTACGACGGAAGCCTATCGGACAGTCTCCAATATGGCACTTCCAGTTTTGGCTGGCGTCTTCCCGGCTGACCTTAAAGTAATGGAATTTTTGGCCCGCCGTTCTCTGAGGAACGGTCTGAAGGTTGATCATTTTGGAACCTCTCAGGCTCTCAGATGACCGATAGACTATGATTGGTCGAATGCGAATAGTCACATTGAGAAAATGGCAAGAAAAATGGGACGCCGCCACGCAGGGCAGATGGATTTACACATTTCTCCCCTTCGTGAAGGTGAAAATGAAAGGTGGGAGTAGTTCTCCGGCGCTGGACCACTGCAGATGATCTCGGGTCATGGTCATTTCATGAGTAAACTCTTCGACTTAGGACTTGTCCGTGAACCGTGATATGTTTGCGTTCAGGTGTGGCAGACGCCGGAGCACATTCTCTGGGACTGCGTGATTATGAATAATGATCATGATTGTGTGATTAGAAGGAATAGATCATCGGATCCCCCGAAACGATGACCTATTAAGAAATTAAAGGAATCTCGGACATTTCCGGGATTTATTAGGTTGTGAGTCTCTCACAGGGGGTTGCTAGGATGGGCGATACCGGGAAGAGCAGTGGCTAGAGAGTCCTAACGGAGCATTCTACTGGCTCTCCTTCGCACCTCTTGCGACCTGGATAGGGTGAATTTCTGCCAGACTGTGACCGAGTTCTGCAACTGCAACACATAAATGTAACGCCTACCCTCCCCTTTTGGGGTCTATCTCTTTCTGGATGCCTTGAATTTAATGTAATGACGAGTCTCACGTCTAATGGTACAGGTATGGCTCTGGTACGATGATACCGGAGCCAACCTATGATGGTATTATGATAATAATGCAGTAAAATAAAATAAATATCTAATTATGACGAATCAAAACGAGGGTGAACCACTTTCAAAACGATTCGGGGTAGGGTATAAATAAATAAAAAAAATTATTTAATCATGTCTAAAATAATAATCATGTCTAAAATAGCAAAGTCAAGGTCACCATTCTAACTAGTCAACTTAACAAAGCCTAAAAATAGTTAAATTATTAAGATTTATATGTAGAGCACTGAACTAGTGAAGCTTATAGCTTCCATATATTCTATTTTTCTAAGTAGCTTACGACTGTATTGTGAATTTGAGTTCCAAATAAAAATGTTGATTTTAACTCGATTTTTTTCATCATTAAAATGTATATAGCTACATTGTACGTTGCCGCTCTATGAAAATGTTGAGATTCTGTTAACTTAATATTTGGCTCTTCTCACTAGAAAGTCTACCGACCCCTGCCTTAGAGCATGTTCCCCGTGGACCGCAAGGCACACAAATATCTCTATCTTCCAAAAATCAAGGAGATTAGAGACTTTAGAATAGAATAGAATTCTTCCGTACTTTCGACATGTTGCCAGAAGACATGATTAGAGTGTCGAGAAGGTCGTGATCCTAGGGACAGTTGAAGGAAGCGAGCTAGAGGACGGACTCCTGCGAGGTGGATCGACAAATAAAGGAGTTAATAGGGTCCTTATTGAACGGTGCTATCAACAGGACTCAACACCGCGAAAAATGGAGACGTATTGTAGTCAGGGAGTTAGATACTTCAGAGAACCACGACGCTCAGCAGTGAGAAGACGAAGAAGAAGAATAATAATAAAAAATGTTAGACGCAGTACAAAAGTTTCCATGTATTGGTGCTTGTCATTGACCTCATGTCTCTTGCTCTATACTCCATACTTCAAGCTGGCAACACCATACCTCATTATCATTATGGACCCTGTAATGGAATCCGAAACCTCGGCCGGAGACTCAAAACATAGGAATAACCTGGGGTTCTGTTATCCTAAACTGCCAAGTATCCGAATCCGAAATCAGCAAAATTTATAAAAAAAATTGAGGCAAATCAATATGAGCGCGAACGTAATACAACAGGAAGAGATAGACTGAGACTACCATCCAGGGAGAAGGCTAAATCTCAGAAATCGGTGATGTGCAATGCCATAAAGATTTTCAATGAAATGTCTGATGATATAAGAAAGGAGGTAAAATTACATAGATTCAAAATAAAACTAAGGAAATATGTGCAAAATAAGTAATAGTAATAAGGTTATTTTTGGTATTTTTTATATTAGAGCATATATATACTTACGTATGCACCCATTAATAAATCCCAACCCATTTCACTATATTTACAAATCCCAAAAATAGTATTTATAATCCCGAAACTTTGTTAAGAGGGAGCATCACCTAATTATTAATATGTCGATACGAGTTTGGCAGAGGGTCAAGAGTACCGCTTAGTATAAAGATTTAAAAACGCTGTATTAATACGAAGCTTATTTTAAATCCAATTTTTAGATAAGTATCTACTTTTAAAGAATAAAAAATTAATTGAATTTAATATTCTTTAGAGTGTGGCACGATAGGTGTTATTTAATGTTATTAATTTACAATTCTGTTATAAAATGTCCCAACAATCTTGTAAACTCCTTAAGGCTCCTCAAAGGTTGATGAATACGCTGTCATATATTTTGTATGCATTAGGAATATATTGGAGCAATCATGGAGGAAATTATCCTGAAACATGAAATGGTTACATTGTCCCTTACGCAAACTATATATAAAGCTGGAGCCAGCAGGAGCGAGGCAGTTTTCTCTCAGATAAAAAAGTGTACTTTAAGGATTTAAGTATTCTAGAAAATCCGTCGCTTGGAAAGTGAATCGCCTTTATAAACGAGTAAACATATCAAACCAAAAATCTAAAAAAACTGGACGGAATTACTCGCATCTACGAAAGCGCATCTGCCTTAATGCACAGCACGGTAATATATTTCTTCATATTATCACTTCCAACATTTAACCATTTATCATATTTGTTAACTAGCTTTAGAATCAACTATAAACACAGATTTATACCTAAAAGGTTGCGCCACTCCTCCGATTTCAAGAAAATATAAAAGCTTCCCTAATGGTGGAATTAGGATGGCTAGAAAATAACATATCAATCAATTTTATCGGGAGGTATTTCTCTTGCAGTGATAAAAAGAAGTCGATTTAAACATGACGTAATGTATTTATCATTTATTAATTTATATTGACTTTTGACTAACTACATAGCCTAGATTGTTTTTATTAAGGAGAGCACATTCTTATTGTGAAGTTGTAATTATTCAGAACGTAGGTCTGTGATGATTTAATGTATCATGTATTATAGACCTACGTTCTGAATATTTACATCACAATAATAATGTTTTCTTCTTAATAATATGTAAGTTGTATCAATGTGTCCAAAATTTAATAAAAATGTATTGTTAATTCTGGCGTCTGCTATCGGTTTACTCAAAGTAAGTAAAAATAATGTAGATGGCTTTCAAATAATGGAACGACGGATGTATTTATTTGAAAAAAGTGAGGTTCGAAAATTTGTCGTCAAAAATACTGTCGTTATAGAATAGTTGGTAATGCACCTTCCCCGGATTGGAAAAAAGAGATCCAGGTTCGAATCCCGGTACAATAGTAGATTTCGATAAAATTGATTTTATATGTATATCTTTATAATTAATACAATTTAATTAGTATTTTTGTTTTTTCGAAAGAATATTAACTTTAAATCTAAATGAAACCCTACTGCGTAACTAAAAGTTTTACCGAAGTGCAGCAGTGAAATATAATACACACCAAATAATAGGAACATGATTGGTTCGAGATTGTGGTGGAACACGGTTGTGATCTGGTCAACGGGTATCATCTCTGTAATTCCAGCTTATTAGTAAAGGGACTGTTTCCAATTACTCGACAAAGTGAAGACCTGCAGGAAATGTCCGTGGCGTCATTAAATGAAACGTTATCGAGAATGAGCCTTAAATATAATAATTGGTAAACTGGTAAAAACGTAAAATACTTATATGGTCAAAAAATAGTAACATATTGGTCTGTTCATACACATTCTATGCAGCAAAACTATGGTCTTCATATACTGATCTAACCACATTTTACAACATAGTTAACAATAAACTGGATCCTACGCAATACTAACAGACCTAAATACTAATAATAAGAAAAACATTGTTTAAAACCACTATTTATTGATACATCAACAACAAATTAACGAATTTTATAGGTATTATAACAAGGATAAGGATGATATTTTATACGTATTATAACACGGATAAGGATTATATTTTATAGGTATTATAACAAGTATAAGGATGATATTTTATAAGTATTATAACAAGGATAAGGATGATATTTTTAAAAAATCAGAGGTCTACAAATTAATTTCCAATGATTGTTATCAATCATTTTTATATAGGTGAAACTTGCGAAAATTTCGATATTAGAATTAAGGAGCACTTGAGATATCTAACTAACAAAAACTAATATGAATTCGTCAATCTACTATTCAACAACTATTCTTTTAATATTAACAATGGTTTAGAAATTTTACATACAAATACCCGAGTATCGGATTAGCGTATTTTGATTAGTCATGACTGGCTGTTATCTGACTAACAAAATGGTGACTCGACGCTATTAAACGTTGTTTATCAAACTCTAACTCGACTCTCTTCCTCGTCGACCTTAATGTTTTACTGAATTCACCTCTAGTTTATTTTACCTCTTTGATCTCCACACTGTGACTTTAAACGATAATCTTTCAGAGTCATTAACCACCTGACAATACAATTTGATTTTTTTTGATGATATCAATACCTCCCAAGACACGGTCCTGTAGTCCAGCCGCAAAAGCGCGTAATTGAATCAATTTCAACACAGAGGAGTCCAATCCTTCACGCTTCTGGGCGCGCGGAGGTATTGCACGACCGTCAGGAGATTTGCATATGTGACTAAGCTGGTTTTATAATTGCAGATCAATTGTGCCGTGCTCCGGGGGAAGCTCGTCTGGCCGTCGACCCCGTCCACCAGCCGTCCCAGCAGCTCACCATCCAGTACCGACGCGCAATTATAAGGTTAATTTTTTCATCTTAATCTTATTGGAGGCGACGCCATTTTTTGCGGCTCGACCGTGAAAATTGGACTATCCCGCGTGAAGGGGACTACGAGCGTGCGATAGATCATTAGCATCGTTTCTCGATACGTGATCATAGTCCATACAGGAATACATTTCTTCAGCTATATTAGAAACTCTAGGTATCTAGATTTAACTTTGTGATTAGAAATAATTATTAATTTTAAACTAATTATATATGTAAACCACTTTGATTAATATTAACATAACATAAGTAAAAGGTGGGCCAACTAGGGCTTACTGTTTTTAAAAATTCATAACTTCGGTGGGGTTTATTTTTAATTATATATTTTTTTGCAGATAATAAAGAATATATTAAAGTTTATAATGGCTACACACCCAGTGCAAGAACACGTTAAAATTATTGAATTTAATTGTGTTTCGCGACGATCTATTTTCGGTGACCGGCATATTTCAAAAAATGCAGAGTTTGCTTGGCCTCCCCGTTTCCCAGATTTGACGGCGCCTGATTTATTTTGCGGGGCTTTTTAAAAAGTCGAGTTTACATGAACAAACCGGCAACAATGCAGGAGTAGAAATAACAAATTTGGAGACAGAAACTAAATGTTGCGTAATGTAATGCTAAATACTTTAGAAAGAGCAATTATTTGTCAACAAGTAAATGGAGATCATTTAAATAGTGTTATTTTCCACACATAGATTTAAAAAAATTTAACGCTTTAATGTAATAATATATTTTTTTAATAAATATTAAAATTACAAATATGCATTTTACATCAGTCAGTCCAAGTTGGACCACTCTGTAGTAATAAATGATTTTAACTCTGTTAAATCACACTATCATATATATAAAATACCAATGTTTTTTGTCACATACATCATTGGAGTGTATCGTCAATTTTCTTTGAAATGTGAACCTCTGTATTCTGAGAGCACATTTTTCAAAATAATAAACAAATAAGTTTATTTACAAATTAGGTAGAATTTGACATTTATGATAGCGAGACTGGAATGCATGCGCACAAACGTCACCTAAAACCAGAGACACCTACAACTATTTATTATGAAAAATAAGACAAACAGATGGAAACATTTCAAAAACTTATATTTTACCCTTTCTCTGTTGAATGAAATTACTATTAAACACAAGATAAGCTCTGTTGATTTATTTACAAAATTGAAAGGCCAGAAAGCAATATTTTTTCATATCCAGTCGCGTGACAAAGTAGCTGGAGAGCTTGTTGTTAGTTTTTAGTTTATAGCACCCATATAGTAGGTCTAAATGGCTCTTAAAAATACGATTCACATCGCAAACATTGACAATTGCTTATAATTTATAACTCACTTAGGAGCTAAAACTCCAGTGATCGCTATCTATCTGCACGATTTTTTATTTTATTCAGACAAAGTAAACAATAGTCGCGCACTATCACGTGTCACTAGTTTAAATACCATTAACATTGGAAGCCATGTGCCATGTATTGCAATAATTATAATTAAGATAATTTTTAGTTTTTATTAACTCAACTTGGCGTTTGACCTTGACTTTAATACTAGCTTTTGATTTGTTCTACCTTGGGTACCTACTTTAATGTGTCTCTATAGGGCTATAGGGATCATTGTAGGGTTACTATTTTATTCCTTTCTCACAAAAAAAAGAGGGAAGATAGCGTAGCTTCAAGACGCGGTACGCCCCTGGACCTGTTACACTTCAATCTCCTGCGAATTAGCCAACGTCCATGTATGAAAAGGCATAAAATATATGATGCATTTAGTATGCAGCTTCCTGCCAGCAAACGCCATAGAATTAATGCTGTCGTTGACCTTGAGAAACTCCGGTGAGTCGACCTTCAGCGCCAGGAAATCGCGGAAGACGCGAATGTTCCCAATCTTGTTGCTACTCTGATCCTCAAAGTTTCATTTTAATGTTGAATTTATTTATTTTAATTTATTTATTAACATTTTTAATAAAAACGTCTAGCTGATGTGGAGATAGGCTATGATTAAAATTAAATGTAACGATGATGATAATGATCCGTCGTTTCTCCGCGGGGGTAGGCAGAGAGGATAGAGTGCCACACTTTTCTGTTCTGACACACAATACTCGCCTCATCCACATTCATACATCTTCTCACACAAGCTCGCCGATTATTGTTTACTTGGGCGTGCCAAACTTCGATCTAAACTAACGATTTTATATCAGGAAATTTCAATATTAATCTTGGCTGTAGTGAGGAATGGAAGGAATTGAGACAGTGGCGTGACTAAAAGATTACTTACTTACTTGAAGACACTTAATTTATTTAATACAAGAGATTAAAATTAAATACAGTTACCGTTTACGAATGAGGAGAAGAGCTAGAATTTGGACAGCTGGAATTCGTATAGAAGCGGATGACCCGCTACATGGCATCAGCCACCTCGACATTTTGCCTGTAGATTTGTATTAATAGTTTAATATCTATCCGATAGGTGTCACACTGTATCTAGATCACTATAATGATTATTCCGTAGAATGATAGTGTTTTTTTTTTTAATTTTAACGTTTCTGAAAACATAATTCAAAATTTTCGTAATTAACTTTCTGGAAGTCCATTGTAATTAACTAACTAATATATATAAGGAACACAGACAAACCATGGAGAAGAATCCTATGTACAGAAAAACTAACGACGACCTGCTTAAATTATAAAAAGAAAAAAGTTCAAACCAACATTTTACACCAACAATAAATAGCATTAGAAAATATATATTAAATAATAAAACTAGAATTGATCCGCTAGATAATAGTGTAAAATACAAAATTAATTGTAAGAACTGTCAACCATCTTATATTGGACAAACTGGAAGAAAAATACACACACGAATAGAAGAACAGCTTGAGAACGTGGAAGTACTACATATATGCAGAAAGGGGAGAAAATTAGACATTCTATAAAATATCCCACACTCATACTAACACCCTCCCCCTCACTCCATATGATAAATAGTCTATCTTCTAGTTTAAGCTTTAGTTTATTACTGACGATGACGCAGTAAGCATCGAAAACGTTTTAATTAATATTTAATATGTGTGAATTTAACAAGTTGTGTTTTATTTTGACATTTAATTAATTTTTCAAAAATTTTTTTAAAAATTAATTTCTGAATACTTTTATAATCTTTTTCCTCGTCATTGTGTGCTCTGTTAACTCCTTTTTAGTCAGGAGACGGTCCTTTTGCTCAACTATTCCTCAACTATTCCTGTGATCACGAGCTTCAAGATCAATAACCTTATTTTGCGTGTTACCAAAAGTCTCTCTGTAATCTTTAACTTCTGGAGGATAAAGAAAATTGTGCGCCTCACGCAGCATCCGGCTCCACGTATCACGATGACATCCAACACCTTTCAGTATTTCATAATAATTTTCAGTTCATTTTTAAATTACCATTTTGAATTATCATCATCTTGAATTATAAAACCCATTTAAAAACCGAACCACATTATTCACAGATTCTGAGACCCTTTTGACTATTTGAGATTGTTCGTCTGCACTACTTGTTACGTCACCACGTGTACACTTGCGCAACCGTCCAAACACGTGTCATCTGATACCGAAGCACACAATGGATATGTTTTCGTGCGAAAGTCACACTAGCTAAAGGCAAATATTTTATTGGCCTTAGCTGCGTTATCCCATTGTTACAATAAAATTATAATTATAAATTGTTATAAAATGTGTACGGATACCACCGGCATTAATCAAAATAATGCTTATTTTAGCTTATTCAATGAATAATATTACTATATTAATTGCTAGTGTAATGTAGTATAATGTTTTTTTATATAATTACATTAATAAACTTTGTTTTTTTAAGCACTTAATTAATTAATACTTCAATTGGTTTCGGGAAATACCATTTCTTTCGTCAGGATATCAAATTAACTAACCAAAACCATGTGCATACATCACAATAATCTAATGTTTTTATAAATCTATTTTAAATATATATATATTATCACGGTACCTTTGGGCCCTAGAGGATAGGTAGCCACAGAGGCAGCCACTGATCTAGCTCAGTCTGGGTTCTCAAGTGTGTATGTGTGTGGTCCGGTGTCGCCTGCTAGCTCGGATGAGATGATAATTGATTCAAAGGCAGCTCTGCTTTTCGCAACCCGCGGGTGGACCAGGCCCATATATCTCTGGGTCAACCGCGGTGATCCTACTCTTAATCTACGCCATTTCTCGCCGCCATATTCCTTTTCGAGCGTTCCCATCAAAAAATTGATGTCTCGCTCTGCTGACCGCCAGAGTCGGATTCTCGTCCCTGATTCGTCCATTTAGACAGCCAATCATCATAAGTCGGCAAAGTAGACTACTCAGACCTCGGCGCATCACAATATCACAATATATTGTTCGATCTTTGTAACTATCCAACGATCGTCGGTCATGTACATGTCGGTTCTACATGTAGAATAGTTCCGGCTAACCTTATTATTTTAAATATTTCGTTTTTTTTTCCAGTTGCTCCGGAGAGTGATTCAGGACACTCTGAATAGGTAGACCTCTCGAAATTGTGATTTGCCCTATTCTATAAATCCACAATTGCTGAAAAACAGCTCACTATCATTCTTGTTTGTTGTTTTTGTTATACATCACCCAATGGAGATAAAAATCTCTTTGATAATGGATGCTGTCGCAGTGTGACCGTTAATTGATCAGTTCTAGCACGCCCGCACGTACACAGTGCACACTATAAATACGTCTTATTTTTTGTAATTAAATGGGGTAAACCGATTAAATGACAGCATTTTCTTCGCGCGCCGGCTGACGAGAAAATACTTTCTAGTCTTTCAAAACGGATAGTTAACGATGACTATCTTTAACTAAATGAATCACGTATGCCCATAGAGGGGCACGTAGAAAATTGCAGTTAATTAGAATGAAATCGTTCATTTTGTATTATTTTACGTTAAGAGTTCTCTTGAAACAGATATTGTAGACTACTTTTTTACACTCTTTTGTCCTGGCTTGCTGCTCTTGCTTCGTACACCATAATACACCTTTTCATTGATCGTTAAAGCTTCCTCCAGTATCTGATATGTTTCTATTATCTTGTACACTCACCTTCAACTCAAATCATCTCAGCGACCTCACTACTCTATAAACAGATCTACATTCTCTTCTAATTTGTTCATTCTTCAACTCTATCGTGCATAGATATTCCCATTTACGTCTGAGCGTCTTTATTTTTACCGCAGTCTACTTTCGTTCTTTTTTTGCCAGTTCCAGGGTTCGCTTTCATACATTAGTGTTGACACCAGAACTGTATTACGCAAATTGAACTTACTTCGAATGACATGTTCCTGTTGGTGATAACTGTGATATCTTTCGATACCTCATCGTCCGTAGTAATTACACTTCCCAAACACAAATAATTTACTTAATAATTATAAAATGTATGTATATATTATATTTTTTCACAGAAACATACCTCCTATGTTTTGATATTAATACTTTTAATTGAACGAGTTGAAAAATTTGAAAATTGAAAAAAAGAACAGTACCGATTAAGATAGACGAGTTTTAGTATATTAAGATGCTTCTCGAGTTGCTTGGCAACCGTTTTAGCGTCATCAGCTTCATTGGCTTGGGGTTCGTTTAAATTGATTTATTTCGTTTTTTCTGTTTTTATAATTATAAAAACATAGTTTTTTTTCTTGCTTTAATTATTTGTACCATTTGTGGTAATTATTTTTTAAATTTATTGTCTTTTTAATCTGTTTTAAACGATTTTCGTAGTTTTTCTTTTTTTTTCACTAGAAATTTCTTTTTGTTGTTTACCTTGGCAACCACCAACAACGGAATGGGGGCAACTGAAAAGTTGTCCCCGGCCCCATCTGACATATCCGATCCAAGAAAACGGAGAGATGCGTGTCCGGGTGATACGACATCATCAAAAAAACCCAGAGAGTCTGTAATGAATTCTTACAAATCAACTGACTGTGGTCCATATACAGTTCATGTACAGAAGATTAGCGGAGATGACAAATCCTCACCCATCCATCCCATGCATTTCGGAAATTTTTTGTTTCGAAACAAAATTAAAAATATTTCTCCCGGGGGAGTCAAATCTCTTGGAAAATTTAAAGTGTCAGTTCAATTTAAAGATTACAAATCAGCAAATGAATTTTGCTACTCCTCTTTGACCATTAATCAGTACTCAGCAGTAATTCCGGCTTACCAGGTTACTCGCATGGGTCTGGTTAAGGGTATTCCAGTCGATATGTCAGATAATGACATCATCGAACAAATCAATGTTCCGGATCATTTCGGAAAACCATCTAAAGTCCGACGATTAAATTACAAAGACACAAAATCTGGTACTGTTCAGTGGCTTCCATCTCAATCAGTCGTGATAACATTTGAAGGGCAAAATCTTCCAAAGTATGTATATTTACATTATAATTCTCTCCCCGTAGAACAGTATGTTTATCCGACAATACAATGTTTCCGATGCTGTAGATTTGGTCATACAAAAACTGCATGCAGATCCAATCCCCGCTGTTTTAAGTGCGGCGATGCACACCTGGGCGAAGAATGTCCCAAAATAAATATAATGCCTTCTTGCCTCAATTGTTCTGGTCAGCACAACGCCACTAACATCATCTGTCCTGAATTTACCAGACAAAAAAATATTAAACATATTATGGCGTCTGAAAACCTTTCCTATTTTGAGGCATCAAAATCCTTTTCTCCTGCAAAATCTTCCTTTGCGGAAAAAACTTCTACGTCATCTCCGACTAAATTTTCTGCATCTCCTTTCTTCTCGCAAGTACTTGCGGAAAAAAATAACCATGTCTCTATGAAACCATCTTCAGAAAAGAAAACTAGTTTCACTTTCCGTACCCCAAAAACATATCAGCCTTCTTATCTATCAAATGACCAATCCACATTAAATTCTATATATATTTCTCCCAATGGTAATTCCCAATCTAATGATAACTCCAATGGAGTTGCTTTCCTGTCAAATAATGATTCTCTTTCTTTTAATAATAATAATTCTTCTGATATTATTAAAACTTTATTAACTCTTTTAATTAATATTATATCTCAAAATAAAATACCGTCCAACGCTGCCGAAATAATTTCAAATATATCAAACTCTCTCCCAAATAATGGCAGTTCTTCTTCAGTGGAACACGAGAAGCGCTGTTTCTAATCGAATTAATCTTCTTTATTTATTACAAAACTACTCAATTTCTATTGCTTCTATCTCAGAGACATGGTTTAAGCCGTCTCTCCGTTTTCATGTGAAAGGATATTCATGTGTTAGGTGTGATCGGTCAGATGGAGGAGGAGGTTCTGCCATCCTAATCAAAAATGGTATCCCATTTCAATCAATTCCCGTTTCTCCTCCGGATCATAATGTACAAATATGTGCGATACGTTATGACAATATTACAATAGTTTCCACATACTGTAATCCATCTTCTGTTTTTAATCTTAATTGGTGGAATAACTTTATATCTTCTTTACCTTCACCGATCATTATAATGGGTGACTTCAATGCACATTCTACCGTTTGGGGTTGTTCTTCTGATGATAAATCTGGTAAACGAATAATAGATTTATTAGATTCTGCAAATTTATGTTTACTTAATGATGGTTCTCCCACAAGAGTACCACTCCCCTCCCAAAATCCTAGTGCAGTTGACCTCTCCATCTGTTCTAGTAATGTAGCATCGTTGCTTTCATGGGACATTGTCCCCGATTGTTGTGGTAGCGATCACTTTCCAATAATTTTATCTTTTCAAACCCCTCAAGTCAGTAGAGCTACTCCGAGACCTAAATATCGACTGCAATCTAAAAAAGCTGACTTACTTAGCTACGCGATAGAACTTGACAGTGCTATGTCTTCTTCCTTTCATCCGTCAGATAATTGCATTCAGTCTTACAATAAAATGGTAGACATTCTTAAAAACATATCCCTTTTACTATTTCCAATTTACATAAACCTCATCCTGCACCTTGGTGGGATCTCGATTGTACTCTCGCTGTAGGAAAAAGGAAAAAAGCCACTAAAATTTACTGTAAAAATATGACTTTACAAAATTATCTTGAATTCAAAAAAATCTCTGCTCAAACCAGACAGCTTCTAAGAAATAAAAAAAGGGCAGGATGGGCTTCATTTTGTGAGGCCTTATCTCCAGATACTACTTTAACCACTGTTTGGAAAATGATTCGAAGATATAGATCTTCATATAATCCTCCTATCCAACTTGCTTCCACTTCTTCTTGGTTGAATAATTTCATGGACAAATTAGCTCCCTCTTTTTGTCCATCAGATCAAGAACTCCCTCAGCCATCTAATCTCACTAATTCTCATCCTCTTGAAGGCCCCTTTGGTATTTCTGAATTAAAATTTGTTCTTCAAAATTTAAATGATTCTTCTCCTGGACCAGATGACATTCCGTATTCTTTAATAAAACTAGCTAATTTAAAATTCCATACAATAATCCTTAATATTTTCAATGAAATCTTTTCCACGGGTCTGATCCCTGACAGTTGGAAATCTCAATATATTATTCCAATTCTCAAACCAAATAAAGATCCATCAAATGGATCCTCATATCGTCCTATTGCTTTATCATCGTGTCTTTGTAAAATAATGGAGCATCTAATTAAAAATAGGTTAGACTGGTTTGTAGAACATAATCATCTACTTTCAAAATCACAATTCGGTTTTCGGAAAGGCAAAAGCACTCTGGATAATTTGTCTATTTTTACTACGGATATTAATTTGTCATTTTCTAGAAAAGAATATTTAATGGCTGTTTTTTTAGATATCATCGGCGCATACGACAATATTCATATTCCAATACTTGTGGATAAACTCCGCAAGATGAACATTCCTGAAAAGATTATTATTTTTATAAAAAATCTTCTTTGTTGTAGAACCATCCATGTATTCGTGCAGGGATGTGTAGTTGGTACTAGAGTTGTATGGAAAGGTTTCGGACAAGGATCAGTTTTAAGTCCAATACTTTTTAATTTATATATATCAGATTTAGAAGCTGTTATTACTAAACACTCTAGAATTATTTCGTTTGCCGATGATATAACTATTTATATTTCAGAAAAAACAATTTCTTTGGCTTTAATTCAAATTGAGAAAGCCCTGAATGACTTAAGCTTATGGCTTGCATATAACGGTTTGCGCTTGTGCCCAGAAAAGAGCAAAATTGTTATTTTTTCCAAAAAAAAGATAACCCCAAATTTCATTGTACATTTCGAAAACCAACCCCTTGAAATAAGCTCGTCGGTAAAATTTCTTGGATTAAATTTCCAATCGTCTTTATCTTGGTTTAACCATATTTCTGAAATTTTAACGAAATGTAATAAAAACTTCAATGTTATCAAAGCAACAGCGGGAATTTGGTGGGGTTCTCATCCTACAGTTCTAAGATTAATGTACAATGCACTTGTCAGATCTCATCTTGATTACGCCTCTTTTCTTTTGGATCCATTGCCAAAGTACTTAGCAAAAAAGCTTAATCAAATCCAATATAAATGTCTAAGGCTGATATCTGGATGCATGAAATCGACACCAATTAACGTTCTTCAGGTAGAAAATGTCGAACCACCTTTAGAAATAAGACGCCAACTTCAGTCTGACAAATTTTTTGTCAACCGTCTTAGTATGCTTTCTCATCCATTAACACCAAAGTTACAACTTTTGCATAGTTACTGTCACAACAAACCCTTTTGGCGAAACAAAAAACATCCCTTACTTGTGATGAGTTACCATTCGTTATCTTACTACGCCCTAAAAATTTATCGAAGTCATTCAATTCCACTGTACCTGATCACATATGAAAGCATTATTTTAGAAAATAATATCTGCCTTGATTTGGGTTTAACAAAACAATTTTGTTCATCACAAAATGCTTCAATTGTTCGCAAAGAATTTAATCGGATAACTAACGAAAGATGGCCTGGATTTTCTTATATTTATACAGATGGTTCTAAAACTCAGTCTCCTGTTTCAGCTGGAGCAGCATTCCTTTGTGTTAACCCATATTCAACCGAAGTCTTTAAACTCCCAGATGATACGTCTAGTTTTGCTGCTGAATCGATAGCAATTCTTGAAGCCCTTCAGTTTGTTGACTTACATGGGCTTGATAAAGTAATCATTTTTACAGATTCACTCAGTTGTCTTAAATTATTAATATCTTCTCCCTCTAAATCAAACCTGTCACATATTTTCGTCAAAATAAAATTTCTGCTTTATAGCTTGTTTTTCAAAAATTCGAATATTATTTTAGCGTGGATTACCAGTCATGTTGGTATAATTGGAAATGAAACCACTGATTCTCTGGCAAAGGAAGCATGTAAAGTAGGGAATCTTAAACATGATCGTCTAATTGCGTCAGATATGATTACAGTTCTAAAAAGAAAAAGTCGGGAAACTTGGAGTTCTCAGTGGAATGAATCAAAATTAGTTAAAGGTACATTTTTTGGCCATATTCATCCAAGTATTCTCTCTAAGCCGTGGTATGTAGGTTCACTTTTAAGTAGGGATAAGATTGTAACTATATGTCGCCTAAGATCTAATCACTGTTGTTCTACAGCTCATCTCTTTAAAATTAATTGTAATAATTCACCGATATGCGAGTGTGGTATAGGTGTTGGAGATCTCAATCACATATTTTTTGAATGCCCAATAATGGTCGATAGGGAAAATTTAATAACAAATCTAATCAAACAATTTGCAACTTTGCCATTAAACATACAATCTGTCCTTTATTCACCAACAAATCATGTCATATTATCTTTATGTAAATATTTAAAACTTAATTTTATGAATCTTTAATAAATTTAAGTGTATTTCTAACTATATTTAAAATAATGTAAATATCAATAAATTTGATGTAATGTTTTGGTTGTTTCACAATGAGAGAAATGTGAACGTATAATTTATATACCCTCACAATTTTCTTGATTATCTTAATATAAGGGAATCTCAATTGCAATGATGATTATTTTGTTTAAGTTTTTATTTATTACTTCCTTTGGTGATTTTTATAATTTGTTAATATATTTCAAATATATTTTATGTTTATTAATATTATGAATGTATACTTTCATACATTCACAATATTGTTTCGATGTTAAAAATATTATTATATTACAATTAAGAGAACTGTTTTTGTACTTTTATCTTTGAAAATAGTAATGTAAAGTTTTGTTAAAATAATTTTAGTTGTTTTTTTCGGTTTTGGTCTATCATGTTTGGTTATGTTATATTGTTCAAATTAAGAGAAATGTGAAAGTATAATATATATTTACGCAATTTTCTTAATAAATTCAATTAATACTTTATATGAATTGAAATATTACATTGTTTTTTTATTTTAGTTATATAATTATTTTTTAATCAATCCTTCACTTATACTTCAGTTATAATTGGTATATTTTTATTTTACAATATAAATGTTCTTCTTCTTACTATACTATGTAATGTATGTTAATGAATGTGTTAATTATTTTTCAAAAATCAAATACTGTTACTAATATTTATTAATAATATTACCATGGTTATTTATTTATGTTAATTATTTATATATTTAAAAAATTGTATTATTTCATTTGTATATACTTGTAATGGCTAATTACGCCTAATTGGCGAAGGCCATAATAAAGAGAAAAAAAAAAAAAAAAAAAAGATGCGGACGTTTGATTGGCTAACAGGAAGATCGTAGGTGTACACACATTGAGACCCATTCTGTTTATTTTTGATAAAGTTGTCGCACATACCTGGAGACGGCTAATTTCTCATGTAACAGTATATCTATAACTACTTTTTAATATGATCCCCGTTAACGTTCGAGCATTATTGAGACCTATTGACAACTGCCTCTTAAAAGAAGTATGTTGCCTGTTCTTTGAACTAGTTGTTGACAGTTTCATGGGGACCGTCAATGGCCAAAGATGAAATTACCTTGACAAAGAGGATGGTTCAGTAGCTCCTACCCAAACTTATGTAGCTCAATCATTGGTCGCACCTCGCAATCGGCAAGATTAATGATTGATCACTGAGAAATTGCGTGTTGCACAAAAGCTCAGAACTGATAGACTAGGCAGGGTTACTATCTATAAACAAGTTCATGGCAACGTTCCAATCCAAATCATGCTTACGTTATTATTAATACATATAATACTCAAACTATTCTTATTTTTAAAATGGCCTGCGTATAAGTAATGACGATGAACAAAGTGTACATAATTCTAAAACTTGGCTATCATCAAAAATCTGCAATCAATTCTAATAATAATAGCTAGCCCAGACAGTAGACAAAGCCTGGCGTCGCCATCGTTAGTTAATCTGCAGAAAAGGTGTCGCATGACAGAGACACCCATCAGAGATGATGTCAGATGGCTGCGTATTCTGTTGCCGATGGCCCTTCGCCAACTGGCGGCTTCTCCAGCTCCTGAACTATGGACGAGAAAGCGGAATTTAAAATTTACACAAAGCACGTTTTACATCTAAAGGCTCTGACTACATCATTTAAAGTCCATATATGCGAAATCCATTATACAACTTTCTTCGGTTCGGCGGCCTCTATCTTGCCCGGTAGACCAGTGGGCGTACTCTTGACTACGTTTCCTGTAGTCGTGAACCTATTTACATTTAGTGGGATGCTTAGATCTTGTTTATAAATAATGATAAAAAATATCTAAACGTGTAGGTTTAACTTTATACTGGTCAGTTCTGGTACATCATATTTACGTTTTAACCATCGTTTCATTAACGGTGGTTAAAATTTGTATCCTGGTGATTTTTAACCGGTTTCCACCAAATTACTCGATATTGTTATAACCGAAATGCATGTCGAGTTAATTTGATCAATAAGTTCATAATTAGATTGATTCTCTGTGAATCCAAAGATTCCACCCCATCCCCCTCCATCAGTCATTAAGAATTATAAGAATTAAAAAAATCAGTTCTTAATATCACATAATTGATCAAATCCGATTCTGAATTTTGAAAGTTGGAACCGGTTCCTCGGATATTCGTCTGTAACTAGAACTGGAACTAAGGTTCCAGTAAATCGAACACCGCTATTTATTGATTGTTGAAGATAACCGCTAACCATCTTACAATATCTGGTTTACCTGATATTACAAGTCTTTTGTAAATATTCTATCCATGTATCAGTACAATACATCCGATCAATTTGAGAATGTGTTATTTTTTGGACTACTCAGTCCCCTTATACACATAAATAATTATAATTCAGTGAAAAAATAGTGAAAATAAAAAATAATTGTTTCTAATTGTAAAAATAGAAATAGTATAGTTATGGAATTACTATTAGTAAAACGGTCTACCGACATCGTAATAAATCGAGTTCGAGTTCAGGTGGTAACTAGCATATTTCTTGATAGATATATCTTTTGAAGTGATTTATCTAATTTGTTTTAATATATTTTTTAATAAAGTTATGTGCAATTCTGATTCATTTATCGTATTTTTACGAGTATAAGTCGCACTTTTTTCCCTTTGTTTTTTTTTTGAAAAAATAAACCGGCGACTTATACACTACAAGTCAAATTTGCGTAGTTATAAAATAAACGCACATTTTTTAGATACATGTAAAACGTATTTGCTTTTTCATCTTCTGTCCTATCTAAGGTAAACGATTATGGACGGACGTGACACTAGACACAAGTATTGAGCGTGACGTTTGGGCATACGTATTACGCGTACTGCTGTCGAAGTATCAAAACCGAAATTATTATGAGATCGTTCAAGAAGACAAGAATTTCAAACATGCTAGATGGGACTGAAGATGATGCAATTTATTAAGAAAGTGCTGATTCATGACATTGACAATATTCAGAAATAATATTACGGATACGACTTGAACCTTCTCGTAAAAATACGGTAACTAACTAGACATACATAATATGTACGAAAAAATTTTAAGATTTATTAATTCAAATAATTTTACAATATTTGAGTATGTCCAAGAACCTACAATTACTGGATTTTTACCACCAAAAGCAACGTTATTAATAAAATTATAGATATCTCATAGAGACATATTACGTGGGAACTATGGAAGTATGGGTATTACAGAGTTTTCGACCTGTCTTCGGCTGGCTTTACTGATAACTCTTTACACAATGTAACGTTTACCATTCCACCCAATTAACCTCTATCAAATTTTTTGGAAGTTGTATATGTGTCACCGTGTAGAAACACTTCGAGTATTTAATTACAACTTCGCTTTCGCCATCTGTGGATTGAAATTTGATATTCATTTCCCTAAAGCAGCATAGATATTGTTTATGTAAACTCCATCGATAGCTAGTTCCCAGGTTTTCAATTAACAATAAGCACACATATGACATATGAACCGCACTAACCTTTTTATTTTTCTGGTCCGATATTGTATTTCTTTTGATTTCGAACGACCGAAACACATACTGGTGGTTTATTTTGTACTTCTGGACTGGTCGAAGTACAGGATGTAATGAATGTCGCCTGTCGGTTACTGTCTTCTAAGCTTTCCGAAAAAAGGGCGGCAATACTCACACACACAAGTATGTACATTATTATAAACTAAGAAACTCAGTAGTACCAATCGAAGTAACAAGGCGCGTAAACAGATGTCACCGATAAAAATAATACCCATACTTCCAATATAATATAATAGCTTCGTCTCTATGAGATATTTATAATTTGTCAAACAATTTTACTTCATTCTAAAATTAATTTTCTCAAAGCAATATTGATTTAAAATTAGAGTTTTTATTAATCGAATATTGACATAGATTAAATTCTAATGTAATCTTATGTTTTAGAATTTTTGCTTTAAAATATATTTAAAAGCATAGTAGTTCGCCAGTTTGCTAAGTATCCGGAATACAAAAAAAAAATCTAAGACTAGATGAAGAACTAAATAACATTCTCGACACGCTGCTTACTGTATCGCGTTCCCATCGTGATTATAAATGACCAAATATAAAAACCACGTCTTTGATGTACAAAATAGTATGTAAATTAATAACATCGGAAAAAGCAGCTATCCGGGGACCAATAAATCTTGCTGCACAATGCCCCACACCGGGACACGGATTCTCACAACTTCCATTGGCGGGGTGCCAGGTACCAGCGCGCATATGGTCAGGCGGCGAGAACAAGGACTATGGTTAAGGAATCTTCTTCTTCATCTATACCTTTGCCTATTTATTTAGGGTCAACTCTCCTCGTACGACGGGAGAGCCAGGACGCTCTGTTCCCGATCTACAAAATTTGTAATACCGGGATTTCAATTATAATTTATAATACTCATAAAAAAATGACACAATATATCCAACATGTGGATGACATAATATACTCTATTTTTAAAACATTAATAATTTGTTAATAATTAGGATTTTAACAAATTATTATTTAGCACTAGTTCTATAAAGAAATCAATACATTTTATTAATTTTTATGAAATCACAATATTTTAAAAAGTAGATCCTTGATATTTAAAACAAATTTAATAAATCACTTAGAACTGAACACTATTAATCTTTAACCGATTAAGCCATAGTTTTCATATCTAACATCATCGAATGTCATATTATCAGTGATTCAATTATTTCTGTAATTAAAACGATGAAATCTTCCAAAAAACGTAAAAAAAATATTTTTAAAAATTCAACGTCCAGGAAGCAATACATTTTTAAAAGCGAGTGAAAAAACCATGCAATCATAAAAAAAATGTTCTTAAAATATGCCTGCATACGGCTTACATTATTAAAAAGTGTGACCGACGTACAGACAGCCATGTGTTATATGTAAAGAGAATTACTTTACATATAACATATGGCCATCAAGTTTTGCGAATGACACGAAGACCGTACCGAAGACTTTCACATCCGTAAGAAAACAAAATTATGACGGTCTCAACAATCGTTTAATCGTACAAAGTATTACCTCATTTCTTGACTTTTTAAATGCCATGAGCGCGTTAACACGCCAAACTTTGGATGTTATTCCAAGCCACAAACGTGATAATACGCACCTTTTAACATTGCAGATACTAAAGTTCCATGCAGGGATTAAAGTCATATTTTTTTAATCTTTTGATAAATACTTTTAAGTCAAGACTTTTAAAGCCTACCTTTACCCTATGAGGCGTCTTTCATGTCAAATACGGTTGACAGTTTATTTATTTATTTTTTGTAGCATAAACAGTACATTTGAAAAAATACTTTACTAGACGTGGTAAGTTATAAAAAATTATGTGAAAAAAGTACAATCTGAAGTTATAAAATATTATTGAAAATAAGTTATAAAAATATTATTGTCAGTAATATACAATAGTCTTAGTCTTATACAATAGTAGACTTAATCAGAAATTAAGAAAAAAATGCTCCAATTTGAAAATTGTAGTGTACCGTGGAGCGATTCCCTCACCTCTGCTGCACTGACGAGGTGCACACCTGGACGTGTCCGTTAAACAATCGCCTGGCAGTGGAAGTACGGACTAGCTCCCGACAAATGCCTCATCGTATGCGGCGGTCGCCATCGTCCCCGGCCGCTTCGTGCTGGAATTCGACAATTATTATTTTGTAGTTCAGTTATCTCGCCCAGAGCCGACTGTGGGATATGCCGACTCTTCGCGGCGCGTGACCACACCAGCCGAATAAACTAACGCCGATTTAAATACTAGTTCAAACCTTCACCGGACACAATCATAGTTTAAACTGAAATACAAAAAAGGTTTTTTTTTAAAACAAATTAAACACTGACAATAATGTATCTATTACCGGAACAAGAACCGGTAACTTTCTCTTGTCAGAAGTGTCCATTTACTTTCAATTCGAATTTTCGGTTTTATATTATATAATGTGTTCTAAATACTAATTAAATGTATTAATTAGAAAGATATAATAAAATCAATTTTATCTAAAAATATTGTTTTTGCGTTACAGGGATTCGAATCTGAATCTCTTTCCAAACCGGGGGAGATGTATTATCCAACTACGCTACAGCGACAGTACTTTTGACGACAAATTTCGAACCTATATGTTACACTTTTCCAATTAATACATCTATCGTTCCGTTATTTGAAAGACATCTACTTTATTTTTGATTTACTAAATTGATTTTATGTGTATATCTTTCTAATTAATAAATTAAATTAGTATTTAAAATATCACAGACCTACATATGTTCTGAATAATTACAACTTCACAATAATAATGTGTTCTCCTTAATAATGTAATGAGTTCCTTTTCTTTTAGAGCGACATCTATTACTTCTTATTAAAAACTACTCGTTTACATTTTAACATATATCTAACTGTATATTCATCTCATTTGTTTTAATATTCATAAAACTTATTCTTCTTCTTGTGTTCTATTCGTTGGCTATCATCACTTGTTTACCAAACCATTGCCTCAGTTTCTTCAGCCATGATATAGTACTTCCAAGGCGCCAACATCTTATCAATCTTTCCTTGCATTATGATGTGCAAGATGTCTCATCACATTTTACTGTTTTTGAGAATTTAAGCTGAAGGCAATGAGAATTATTTTAAGATGTAATAGATATACAAGAATAAGTTATACGCTTTAACAACCATAATTAATGACGGCTAAGCAAAAAATTATACAAAATAATATTGATATACAAAATTCAAAATCGGTTATTGCCATTATACATGAATAAAAATATCAAATATATTTTTAAAGTCTACACTTATCCTACTAGAGGTCGGTGGTATTTTAGTCTTGAGTAGCAACTTTGCGCTTTGCGGTCTACTATGCTACTCTTTATTTCTACTTATTAATACATGGGATTCTTCATCAATGGCATTCTGCATTCTTTCACTGTCTCAATTTTGACGATCCGTCTTTATCTTATAATTTCCAACCATTATTTATTATATCTAAAATTTAATAAAATAAACTATGCAATATAAACAATGCACATAATGTTTTAGTAAAACTAAACACTTACTTGGTAAGGTGGTATCCGACCACTCGATATGTCATTTAACCCTCTTGGTAGTTTTCTTATTCGTCAAACAATGATATGAAATCTATCCTCAAAATTGAGTACATATTATTATTAAGAAAAACAGAATACTTACTTGCAATTATTAAATTATAATTTTAAATGATTGTGAAGGGTATATTTTTATCTAATTGAATTAATTGTGTTGCGTAAAAATTTTTTTTTTTTAAATACCATCGCTCAACGTACTTGCTATCAGAAACAACTTCGTATAAAAGTTTTAAAACATTTATTAATGCTGTGTTGCCAATTTCCAAGCCTTTAGTTCCTGATAAATACTCATTATGTCATTTTGAGAGAAGTTCCCCTACACGGGGCATCGTGTATTCGTTTGTTTGTAGGTAGATATACCATGTTATTTACATTTGTAACAATGAAGGCGGACCCACTGCTTACCCAGAATCGACGCAATTAGCTCAAGGCTCCTATCTCGTTGGCATTTTTTAATTCTACAAGGCAACTGTTCGATAGCGCCCCGCATATATTTATTTATTTATTTCATTCCTAACGTAGTGCATACATAAGCACTCCTATATATACTCTAATATAAACAAGATTAAAGTTTTTTCTTTTACTAAAACTTATCTTTTACATATTTAATCAGTTTCATTTAAAATCTATTTAATTTCTCCTCCTTCCTTATGTTTTCTGGCATTTCATTAAAAATCTTCATCGCACTATACATCATCGATTTCTGAGATTTGGCCTACTTCAATCAATCAATTTTTCGTGTAAATTCCGACGATATTATCTCTAAATAAATACCACTACATTAAAATAAATCTTCGGCTTAAGGGTCATCATATTCAGATCTTCCACCATTGTACTGATCCGAGTATATGTATTTTTTCTGAGTATTACACTGACAATTGTTGCACTTCTTCTTCGTTAGCCAAAAACAAAATGCTGCTGCAGTAGTTGATGTGAGGAATAATAACAGAGTTGTATACTATTTTACAAGACTCGGTACTAATAAATCTTCTGATCCTTCCCAGAAGTGAAATTTTCTTTGCAGTCTCTTTAGTCACGTATCTTGTATTTTGCGATGAATTCAATTTTGAATCTATAATGACTCTAAATATTTTATTTCAGTCATTTCCTTCAGACTTTCGCCATCTATGATAATTGTTGGTGTAATTAGTATTCATGAATTTGGTTTTGTTTACATTTAGTTTTAATTTATTTTTGTTCAGCCATATCGCTTTATCATTTAAGTCATTGTTTAATTCATTCAGTATAGTTATGTAATTGTCTCCCATGATATATATGAGTGCATATATATATAGTGGCAGGACGATACCGCAAAGCTGCCAAAACAAAATTTCCCCTCATTGTCCCCGGCTGACTCACTTTATTAGTAAATGTGATATTTACAGTAAGTTCAAATAAAAAACAAAACATGTTTATATATAAAAATGATAATATAAATAATACCATTAAAATAGAATAGATTAACATGGATATAATGGTTGACAGCGCGATAGACAAGGTGTTAGAAGGTCGGAGAGCAGAGAGGAAGTGAAAAGACACTCCTTTTCGGAAGACGAGACGACACAAAAGAAAAACATAACAGTTCTTTAGCTATCTACTTTCCTACAACTACTAAAATTAATATGTAGAAAGCCCTCCTGACTGCTTCACTACCTCTGGATGAATAGCCTTTTGAACTCTCGCGAATAAACACTTCGCGATTGGTTTAATAACTGCAGATTGAGAACGCTTAGCCATTCAAACACAAATTAATGATACAAGCTCCCGGTATAACCCGTACTGCATTACCTTTCGCCGGTGACATTAATACCTTCCGATGACGATAAATAACACAGAATCCAGCCTCACATCAACTTAAACCGCAATAAACATAATAGCCATCAAATCTAATGTTGTGTAAATCTTCGTTTTGTGTGGTTCAAACAGTCATTAGAAAATAATATTGTATATCAAAACTATCAGAAACGTAATCGACTACACCGAATGCTTTTATCAGATAGGGTAGGTGTGTCGCCACCGTCATATTTTATTCAAAAGTTTATTTTTCAACGATTAAAAAAAAAATATAAAAAAAGTGAAGTGTGCAACGTGTTCATTGACACCAACCTAAAAATTTTAAATAAAAAATAGTACCCATACCCAGCACTCTTTTCTAACAAACGAAATTATAAAATGCCAAAAATAAATATAATCAAATTTAATTCTTTCCTTTCTTTCCAGTGAATTGTACACATTACACAAATACACGCGATGTGATACATGAAAGTATAAATTGTGCTTGCTCAATTTTTATTTTATTTGAACAGATCAATTAAGAAATGTAAATAAATAATAAAGCTTTAAAAAACAAAACTTGAACTGCGATTCCAATCAGTATCACAACCATTCCACAGCAAGGAAAAGTTCTGGATTCGTATCCTGGTGGTAACCAAGTATTTTTTCGATAGATAGATTTATTTTGTATACCTTTTTAATTTTAAATTATATGTTTATAAACCATTGTGTTATTTTTACGTGAATCGATTTCGATACTAACGTATCTTCGTCAGGACTGGCGTACAACTGATCTATTCCTCTTTAATCGATTCATATAATTGGTTTTAAATATAATAGAACCAAGTACCGAACAATCGCGCAGTATTCAATCCCAATTGTGATTCGAAACCATTAATTATAAATAGTACAACATTTCGCTCCACAAATGATGATGACAGTCGATGATGGCTGCGATTGGTTGTTGTAATGAGAGCGAATGATGCCTGCGATTGGTTGTTACGCATTGGTACACCCGATACCTTCAATTATTTCCATCCACCGAGCGGTGCATTCCAATTATGTTGTTATTACCTGCTTTCTCCAGGTGAAGATGTGTCATAATTTTGAGGCCAATAAAAATATTAGTTACAACCGTATTATTATAACTAAGTACCGTGTATGTGGGTATACATAGATTGAATGCGTGTCAGGGTAGATCAACACAAGAGCTAATTTTCAAAAGTGGTCAAATCCAAATTTATTATTTTATTTCTTTACTGACAATACTACGATAGATACACTCTCTTTAAGTGTGCTTGACGTTATGTGTTTTTCATATCTAGCCAAATTTATTGTCAAGCCATTTAATGTTTATGTATTTATTATTTTACGGATTGTATTAATTAATTAATTAAGTGTGATGAGATAAAAGGGGCGACGCGCGCCAGGCGCGCTGTCTTCTGCATTAACGTTTGACTTCCATGCTAGTTATATACCTTGTGCCACCATTTTATTCTTGTAATAAAAGATTTAATTAACACATAAGATTTTCTTTTGGACCTTCAACAATCAATTACGAGGTGTACAACTGAGACGTACTATTTACGCAATTACGTAATATTAACAATCAAACATAGCTCTTTTTTATGTAATTTGGTCATTCAAAATTGGCTGCACACAAACCGCCATTATTGTTAAGATTCGACCAATAACAATCTCCACTCATCTGAAATTTAAATGGCGGCCAGCATAGAAATTAGCTTGATTTTGAAAGAAAGTGTTGCATTTATTTTGTATTTTAAACCAGATTATAACGATAATCATTGATAACAGTGCGTTAAAAAATATATTATTCTTCAAGTTTTTCTCCAAATAAAAAATCCGGAGGCTACTTAAATTGCAACTAGTAGTCTAATATTTGTTTTCAAATTGCGCCAAATTTATTTCAACCCAAGGTAGACGCCATCTTGCTTATGAAGAAGTTAAAATCATGAAATGTCCCATTATCTCATTTGTAAGACCGTTTTTGAAAATTACTTCCTGATTTGTCATCCATAGACAAAATTAATAGCTATAGATATAATTTTCATTAGTTAAAAATGACGTTAAATCTCTTGCATTTCTCGTAGCCACGTTCGAAGTTGAATCTTTCATTGAAAATAAAAGAATTATCTATTATACTTAATGCATTCATGATATCCCAAAACTAAAATATACCAACTCAAAATCAATATATTTATCAAGGTATCAAATTTTTTAACAATCTCCCCATCACAATTAGAAAAATTACGGACTATCATAAATTTGTAACTGAAGTAAAAAAATATGTACACAGACTAACTGAAATATTAATTAACTCGAATATACTTCTTCTCTATACACGAGTCTTACTCTCATAGAGAAGAAACAAATGTTAAAATATCTATTTATATCCACTGATTATTTAAATTGTATTATATTTTTAATATTAATATAAAAAGAAAAAAATAATAATAATAATGCAATACTGGTGTCATACGCTTCACGCTTAACAAGACGATTTTTCTCAATTTTTGTACAGATAACGAAGCTTAATATATCACTTGAAATTTATTAAAACAAGTGACCAAGTTCGGAAAATGATCAGGTCAGGTAAGGTACAAGAAGAGTTGAGATTAACACGCAGGGATGGTATGACAAGTATTTTATTGATTTATTAATTAAATATACACTTACAAAATTAACCTTGTTGAAAGTTGTCAGAAAGTGTTAATAGATATTAATACCAGCTACAGAACCCGAATATATTTTTAAAAGTACCCTTTGATTTAGAACGAACCTTAATACTGGTTTGCTCAAAATTGTACCGCGACCTTTGCAATGAAACACCATCTCTCGGCTGTAATTATAAAGATACGCCTGTTCGGAACACTGATGAACGATAATTTAAGGGTTATGTAAAAGATGGGCAATTTAGATCTGCTCTTAGCTCCGTAAGATGGCCGGCAGATGGCAGCATTAAAGAACTGGCCTGAAATTCAAAGACCGTCACGAATTTTATAATCATTATCGCAGTAAATAGATACCTGCCGTATCAACCAATAATCAGAATATAAAGAATTTTTCGGACGATTATACATTCTACTGATAACATTAAAAATCGTTCGTTTATGGATGTAAAACTTACATAAACAAGGTTATTTTATTTCTAAACGCGCTTCCGTCATAGCAATTACATAACAATATTATCGATCTCACCCGTGAAAGACGTCTTCATTAACAATAAAAAGTTCACAAAACAACTGCCCGAAAATTGCAATTAAGAATTTAATTTTGAAAATATCGCGTTCGGTGTTCGACATTTAGTTTTACTTTAATATGATTAAAAAAATCAATAATTCGGCTAAATCTTTCAATTTTGTTTCCATTGCTTTGTGATCTAAAATACAAAGTCACTATGTGTGGATATAATGTTCAAAGTATTAATTTATTATTAAGGACACATGTTTATTGTGAATTTGTAATTATTCAGAACAGACGGTCTGTAATTTTTTTTTTTAAATACTCATTAAATGTATTAATTAGAAAGATATACGTATATAATCAATTTTATCGAAAAATATATTGTTGTTACTACCATTCCTTCCTGACATTCAAATAAAATTGAGTTTTGCAAATTTTGAAATTCAAATTACAAATTCGGTCGAATTTCAAAAAAAAAAAAATCGTTTGGTGGTCAATACTAATAATAAAAAACATCTTATTTAAGATAATAAATGCATTATTATATATTATATAAAAAAATATTAAAATAATATAGAAAAAGATGAATGTACAAAACTTAAAATTTTGAATTTCAATTATATAAATAGAATATTATTAAATTAAATTATTGTTTTGTTGCCTAAAATATTTTATGAGGAAGCAGAGATCACTTTACCTTTTAAATACCACGAGCGCGTTAACACGCCAAGCTATTGTATAAGCATGTTAACACGCACTTTTGAACCTTGAAAGTCTTATATTTAAATCATGTTGCTATCTGTGGACGACAGGTCTAAACTTTTGATAGATGAGTCAAAATCATTAAAGCCTAGTCTTACCCTATGCGGTGTCTTCAGTTGGCAGTTGAAAGGTTAAAGCCACGTCTCCTGGTCTCGATCGAACTATAGTATAAAAGTTGCCTGCATTTGAGAACGTTTGCTCGAACTCCACGCTCATTGGTGGATTCAAAATCAACAATAAGTATACGGATTCAAAAATGCTTCCTCGAACGCCATTCTCTTCAAAGAGTTTCATTTCGGATTTAATTTTTGAAATTAAGTTGTTATTTGGTGCTTATTGAGTTGAACTGGACGTCAAATTCGACTGATTTTTGCTCTCCAACTTTGGCATTAATGACTGGTACTGCACATAGTGATTAATTAATTCTTCCAAAATGACTTCTTCTATATCGTCAGATTCCGACTGGGTGGCTAAGAAAGCTTCCATGTTTGTGTTAAATCTTTATGCAAAACTTAACTTTGGCTATTGTATTTTTCGTTGGTCTAGTGAAAGATTTTTGAATCTCGCATTTGTTAGTCTTCAGCTTATTAGATCGTCTAAATTGTGCTTCAACTCACTGTGAAAGCTCATCAGATCACAAATTCTCAAGTATAAAAAACAATTCCGCATCAGCTGAAAGAAGATTTGCATTCTCTCATCAAAAAGCGTTTACAGTAAGCTTCACCGGGAGAAGTGCAGAAATTAATAATCTAGAAATCGATAAAATTTCAGTATCTTGAATATCAATATCAGATGCGATGTAAATTATGTTTTTCTAATACAGTTTTTTAGATGGTCAAATCATTCAACCATTTCTAGGAACGCTCCCTTCGGAACACCCTATTGTTCTGCGATTACTCATTGCACAGCCGTTAGTCTGTGATCGAAACAATATTTTCGGAATTCTAAATTATATTAATGAGAACGAATTTCGAAATTTCATATGTTTCATATGAAATCCATAAATAATATGTATCAACACAAACGACATATTTAGTACTTAGAAAAGCTGCACGTAATTGCATTCCACTGCAATTTAACTGCATAATAATCTTAAAATTGACATCCTACTGTTCTATAAGGAAATAATCTTTATGTATATTTTATTGGTACTAAATTTCAATGTTAAAATTTAAATGCCATTATTTGTTAGGCCAAACAATTACTATAAAGAACATTCCTCGTAGAATTATATATCAGTGCGGTGTAACTTCTGTCATAAAATTAGTTCATAAATTGTTAAATAATATACTAACGGCCAGGAATTATCACAAACAATAAATCAAATAATGCGCCAATGCAAACTTAAAGATTATTTTTGTTAATTAAAGTATTGCCATTTTAATCATATTAAACAAAACATAATAATTGATTGATTTAATTAAAATATATTAGCCATTAAGTACTTGAAAATTCCTATTTGAGACAGCTGTCATGATATTATCTTCCTTTTCGTCTCACTCTTAATGAGAGCAGTCATGATCATGGAACCGCAGATAATTGTGGATGACTTCATGAATGATTTGTCGCCACGCATTTCAGTTCATGGTACTTCTTATGCACTCCAGGAATGGGATCCGCATATAACATTTTGACCGAGTCAGTCCATCGTATTCATGATCTTCCACGAGATCTGGTTCCTTCATCTCATGTCTGATAACGTAGGATTCACAAAACATATACTCGATGTTATATTTTTCCTATTCGAATTTTTTTTGTTCTTTAAATATCTACAAATTACTACCTATTAATCACTTAAAATTTTAATAAAAATTAAATTAATCAACTAAAAATATTATATAAAAATTATATTTATCGAAAAAATATTTAGTTGCTGCCGAGATTCAAACCTGGATCTCTTCCTATCCAGGGAAGCCGTGTTTTCGTTATAGTAATCGAATACATTTTCTTAAAGAGAACACGATTGATATATCTATAAATCCATTTTTTAAAAACGAACGCGATTCCCCGGATAAGAAGAGGTCCAGGTTCGAATCCCGGTAGCAACTAAATATTTTTTCTATAGATAGATCTTTCTTGTTAATTCATTTAATTTGATAAATAATAGATATCTCATAAAGACGAAGCTAGTTATATTATATTGTATGGGAAGTATGGAATTATGGGTATTACAAACCTTACGACCCGTCTTCGGTTGGCTTAAGTGATCACTTTACACAATGTAACGTTCACCATTCCACCCAATCAACCTCCATATCTATCAAATTTTTTGGAAGTTGGATATATGCTACCATGTGGAAACATTTTGAATAATAACTACAACTTCGCTGTCGCCATCTATGGACTGAAATTTTATATTCATTTCCTTGAAACAGCATAAATGTCACTAATGAGAATTTTAATTTTGTTCACTTGTTGATGAATGCATCTTCGCGACAAAAAAACGGTTCTCCTTAAAAATAATATTTTATTGTGATGTTACTATTTTACATCGCACTTCATTGATAATGAAATCAAATTAAATAAATCATATTACTGATACAGAAAATTATGTGTTGTACATACGACAAAATCATACTATTACTTATAGGTAACCATGGTGTAAAAGAACAGTGACGGACAACAGATACGTGAGAACGAGTGAAGGCAGACATATTTGTCCAATGGTATATACCATATGGTCCAATGGTCCAAAGGTCATGGGTAGTGGAGAAATAAAGTCTTGAAGACATGCAGATATAGGAGGTCTATTGTCTTCACAATCTGCACGCACCCTGCATATACTCATACCTAGGTGTAAAATGGGGCTCTCATCAACTTTAAAATCACGCCGGTACTGACCGAAAAACAGACAACAGCACAACGCGCGACCGAGTTCATTAACCGACACTTCACGTTGTAGAAAATTTACTGCTTATACCGCAACTGTGTCTCGAGCATCAATTAACATCAATTTATTGTAAGTAGTCTTTCATTGTTCATCTGCTCTGGCCACACACTCGCAAACGCACACGCACACTCCGCGTTATAATTCAAACGAACATGTAAGCAGCCGGTGTAAATTTATTTGGAAGAACTCGGACGCTCACACGTAACCTTTTAATATTTAACAACATCGTTATTTCATCCCCAAAAGAGGCTTAGCACTGGTAGAAGAAGTGTTGAAGTGGAGGCAAAGATGAATGAGAAGGGCTGAAAACAGGGAGACATGGGAGAGGCCTGTATCCAGCAGTTGAGAGACACAAACAGATTATGGTGGCGTAATTTAAAGTAATTATAATGTTATAAATAAAAATTGAGATAAATTGAAAAAATAATTTTTTTAAATATACAATTTTCACAGGGGACAGAAAAGTTGGCATGGATCTAAATTGGGTTAATTATATTATTAATATGTGATTAGATTAGAGACATACTGCTTTATAAATATGTATACAATGTGAGAAAGCGAGCATTTCATTTTAATCTCAATTTATTATACTCATAAATCAAAGTTAATCTACCATCATCAAGAGTCTCTTGATACAGAATGGAATTAATTTTTTTTAAAACTATTTATACATCACGCAAATTAAAAATATATTCTGACGTCATGTATATACCATTATTCAAAAAAACTATATTAAAATTTTGTGTGTAGATTTGTCACTACCATAATAACATTTTTACTGATTTTATCGTACCGTGTAATTTGTTGGTTTTTACTTTGATCACGTTTTATGTTAATTATCTTGTATTCATTTTTTTAATTAAAGATAATTTTATGCAACAATAATAATTAAAATCCACATTTTTACAAATGTAAATCTACACAATTTGTGTGTTTATTTGATGTAGAAAATAGACAAAATATATTCAGAACGCTAATACATTAGAGGCAAGTTATTGTGATCGCATTGGTCTACGGAAAATTGTATATAGTGTCAGACAATTCTTTTGACAAAGTCATTGATGTCAAGCAAATAAGTAAACTTATGTTGGTTCACACTCTTGTCTTGTCTTGTCTCACAATTGTCTTTCCAGTGTTTATGCTGAATCCAACCACAGCATACCCAATCTATAACAGAGAACAGACGATTTTTTTGTTCTTCGGCAACATTTTCCGTCAAAGTGGCAGCACAGAAAAAATATTGCCCTGGGTATAACTATGATTTGAATCAGCTGTGAGAACCTATTGGCTGGTCGGGTGTCCTCTGAAGTCGGAAGGATATATGTTTGACGGCGATCTCGCGCGCAAGAGACTTATTGTCTTCAAGTCTTCGCGGCATGGGATATGACGCAGTAGACTTATTGTTAAATTATCAAAGCGATGATAAGTCTCTCCTTTAATACGTGTGACACAGGAATAAAACTATTTAACGGTCACGTACACAAGTATCCAAGTATATAAACGTGATGATAATAAAGGTGCTTTTAAAATAGTTATTTTATAATTCGAACACTGACTCGAGCATGTTTATTGTATGGACGGTCTTGACATACAAAACTTGAGAGCATTCAGTGATTGACATTGCTTGTATGACGCTACAACTCTTTGTCTTTATATCATAACGCTTTGATACTTGGACAAGAAGTATCTCGCGTCATATCCCGTGCAGCGAAAACTTGCCTTCGCCTCGATATTTAGACAATAAAGGCGGACCCACCCCTTAATAATAATAGTAGTAATAATAATGCATTTATTTCAGAGTGATCAGGTTTTTTTTTGTGAAGACCTGACTAGCCATAAAGATAACACATATTATATAATACATTAAAGTTACGAAATATTATGAAAAGAGAACCAAGGAAAATATAAATAAATAAAAAGTTCACACATATATATAAATATAAACACTTCAGTCACGGCCATTATTGTATCTATAGATATTCTGTAGTCGTTACCATTCTCTGGTCAGGGAACCAGCTTTCTATGAGAGCGCCGCTTACACCAGAGAGCCGGTGCTGAGCTCAATATCTCAGAAGCGGAACGAATCCATGTATACGACCTTTGTAGACGCGCTGCAATAATACGCCAATCCGAACAGCATTCTGTGAGTTGTTGTATTAAATTCGGAAACGGTTGTACGTCACTTGCTTGTATTTCGACAAGAGCTCGCAGGTATACATGCTGGTGAAGAACGATTTAAATAGAATCCTCTTCACCTCGAATCGGTAAAAATACCGTAACAGCATATTTGCACGAACTCTCAACTATCTCCTGGACCGATGTAATAAGTTCAAGGTTCCTATCTCGGTCCTACTCGTTCGCCGCCTAATTGGTATTATTTAATGCTACTAGGCAGCTACTCGATAGTGCCCCGCATATTAACAGGGCGATACCGCACAGACACAAAACAAGATTTTCCCTCATTGTCCCCGGTTGACTCGCGTCATTAGTAAATAAATAAATAATATTTACGATACATAACATAAAGATAATATAAAATTTGGCCAAGAAGTATCCTGGGTCATATCCCGTGCAGCGAAGACTTGCCCGCACCTTGATATTTGAATATGAAGTTTCTAGCGCGCGAGTTCGCCGCCAAATTGAGATATTCCTCTGACTGCTTCCTATTCGAAGGACACCCAACCGGCCAATAGGTGACCTTTCCTCCGGTTCTTCTGCCGAGCGCGTCTCCAGGCGAATTTCCATCTAGCCGTCAGTCACTCCTCCGCGAACCTCGGGCCTGCTCGGTTACGGTCACATTAAAATTGAAAAAAAATTTAACAATAATATACATTTAGTCCATAGTAAAAAATATAAATATAGCTGAATTATTTTTTTTAATAACTTTTATTTAACTAAGGCGTGCGCGCCTAATCGTCACCACTTATAATCATAGATATCTACAACTATTTATTCAAAAAAAATTTGACAAACATAGAGCATTAAATTACATTTATTCAGTTTTGACTGTTGGCATCCATACCTTGATTCGCTCACTGAACTGAAACACAAATTTAAATTTCTAAATCAATCCAATACCATTCGATAAATTACACTGCAGATTATTTTAAACTTGCATCATGGACATACAAGACATTCATCTCCTTATTTGGTCCAGTGGCAATCTCAATAGGTTTATCAGTGTTGACAGCTTTAATAAATCATGTTGCAGGCTTTCTAAAATACACTTTTCGATCCGCCACTTGTGTTAGTAACACTGAGATTAACAGGCAATAAAAATGTTAATGAATACCTTTATCGGTTGTTATCACCGCAATTGTTAATTATTGTTTAAGCAATGATTCAATTATTCTGCAGTTTTGGCAGAGCGTTTATCTGGCATTTTTAATTTGACGGTTGCCAAATAAATTGGATCTAACGTAGGCCATAATTAAAATTAAATCAAAATGCAAAACACGTAAAATGTTGGTACAGTATTCCTGGTTTAACTGAACTACATAGAAAAAGTATTAATTATATTTTTAAAGACGTGATGGGCTGTTATTTGAAGATTACTATTAAGAGATATATCTTTTATAAGGAGTTCAAATTTATTGTACGAGTATATATATATATATATTATATTATGTTTAACACTTTCCCACCTCACGTACAATATTAGTATTAACAACGTAACAAGGAACACAAATCTCTAAGGCAAGTGTTTCACAGTTTTAAATACAAATAAAATACCTCGTACATATATTACATCAATATTGGGGCGGAACTTGTCCCATACATCTAAAACTAAAAATTACAACTCAATAGATAATAATAAAAATAATCCCTAAAAGGCTAGAGATTACCTAAACAAACCAGTTTTTAAAGATTTTCCTGTTTTAAATTTCAAATATATTCTCATACAAGCTCGCCGATTGAGGCTTCTAACAGAACCATCCAGAACAGTATCTGGTTTACCTGGTCGTGCACTTTATTCCCTGCAGTCACCCTCCTTTCGATATCATTCTCAACCTTTCCGTTTCTATCAAATATACTTCCTAAATACACAAATTCATCTACTTGTTCCAAACATTCATTACCTAGAAGTATTTTGCGCGTTGTCTTGCTTTCCTCCTTCTCGAATACCACCACTTTCGACTTGTTCCCATTCATGATAAGATCCCTTTCCTTGCATACATCGTACATTCTACTCACTAGACTCCGTAGTTCTTGTTCATTATTCGCCATTAGTACTGCATCATTAGCGTACAATAAACAGCATACAATCAAATCGCCCATTTTTGCTCCTACATTCATACATTCCAATTCTTTCACACAATTATCACATACAAGTTGAACAGTCATGTAGATATTACACAACCGTGATTAGCAGCAAATAAAAATAAATATTATTAAATTTTACACTTATTATTATAGATTTTGATCTTGTTTTATATAAATATAATAATAGTCTGACTTTCATTTAAGATCCATTTAAGAACCATGGAAACGAAAATATACAATTAAATTTATGGACACTTGAATTGGAAGACAGTCACCGAGAACCGGAGTATGTAAAGGAAAACAATTCAAGAAGAAGAAGAGTGAATCGCAAAAGAGAAGGTTTTGTAAAGGGTGTAAGAAAACCGATCTATAATAGATACACAGGACATACAGGAATAGATAAATAGGACACATTAAAGACACGATGCGTATCTTAGAGATAAGATTAAAGAAAAGATTTATAGTAGAAGACAGGTAGAAAGGCCGAGACGAAACTAAGTTCACCAAATAATGAGCAGGAAAAATGCAGAAACCTTGTAAGATGTACAATTTTTTAATGATATCCAGGACAGATTATATTGAGGATTGCACCGAAAATAACCAAGTTCTTTAATATGGAAAACGATTGGTCAATATCCTGTATTTAATACCCCCCATAAATATCTCTAAAAAATGACTCCTTTGTCACGTAACGCGTTCTTCCACCGAGAATCGAAAAACCAATTCCAAGAATTGAAAAACCATGTTGACATTTTAAACGCCCCACCAAACTGTCTTGAAACGTAATATATTACTGAAATCATGCAAATTGACAAAATTGTTAGTAACGGCTGACAAAGTACGGCTGCAGCTCGCTGGCAGCATTCCAAAAAGCCCGCGAACCGCGTGCAGACCACAGACTCGGGTTCCCACAGCATGACATGACCAGATCAGACCATGGCATGAATTATTTATGAGGGCCATACATATTGAACAGATTGATTATTTTCAGCTCGGGAAATCGATTTAAATAATGCAGTTTTAGGCACAAAAAACAATCCTGTTAGAAACTGCATAATCAAAACGTGGTACATTTTGATTGCACAAGTAGTATTACGAAGAACTTGATACTTATTTCTTTTAATTACTGACAATGGCGTTTGTATTGTGATGTAATAGTGTTATGTTTTTGGGAATTGGACGTGTATCGACAGATCGACAGTATGTGAGTGAGATTAATGTGAGTAAAGTTGTACAATAAAATTACTTAAAGGCGGAAGCGAGAAGAGTGAGGTTCGAGAGACGATCTTCCCGAAGGTTGCTGGCCATGATCGTGTTGTTACATGACGTCCATACTGGGAGACTGTTAGACATTTGATCTGACGCACCAGAATCTGCTAGGAGCTTTCACTATCGCCGAGCGGTGAAGGCGATAGACATCCACATGGTAATCTTTGGTTATATGTATTTTATTCTCCTGATTCTTTTGTCTTCAGACTATTATATTTAACTTCAATTTTAACACATTACGCCATTCTCTTCTTCTTCCTTAGCCTGTCTGCGTCCATTGCTGAACATAGACCTCCCTCGTAGCTTTACGCGACCCTCGATTTTATATTAAAATTATTGATTATTTTACTTATTTAATGTCAATTCTGAATTGCTGTACAACTATTTAAATTGTGTTCGAGAAAGACTCTCCTTCACAATTGTTGCTCTTCAGGTGGCTAAAGAATCCAATTCTAATTCCACAAGTTCTTGGGCATCTTGAGCATGGAAACGAGCTGACTTCCACGTTCTGTTTGCTCCTCCCTAGCTTTACGCCTTTTTCTCTTGTTTGTAGCATTATGTTAGCATCCTACTTCGAAGTATTGAGTTTCACTGTTTGCCACTGCCTTCCAGTTAGGCCTGTAGCTAGATCTCAACTACCATCACTTATGAAAACTTACTTTCGGGGAGTCTTTGTTGTGAGCTGAGAGTACGATATCTTTTTTATAGTCTGGTTCAAGAATCCTGATCACGTGGGCAATCCATTGAAATTCTCGCTTAACAATAATGGCTTCGGTGTCCGATAATTTGGCTTCTTTAAGTACACTTTCATTTGTCTTTTTAGACATCTTTGGAGGTGCCTTTCCAGAGTCTTGATATGTCTACGGTACGGTATCCATGTTTCGAGGCCATACTTGAACAAGAGATATTCGAATTTATAATGTAAACGATCTCCCTCTCGACATGTTACCTCTCTAATAGAGATACCACATCACGTAAAATCTTAGAATTGCAAAACGCTAATATTAAGTTTAATGTGTGTAACAAATGTATTTATAAATAAAAATATAATTTTTTTATCATGAAATATATTAACATTGATATTCTTGTTTGTTCTAGAGGTAAGACACTCGCCTAGTGACCAAGTTGTTGGGGGTTCGAGCCTCGTCCCGAAGATCACAAAGTCAGTTATATTTTTCACAGCATAAGCATTTAGTTTTATATATTTAAGAGTTCTTCCACTTAATGAATTAATTTGCACTGCAGTTAATGTGCTTTGTTCACTTCCTTATCATTTTTACGTATCGGTATTAAGAAACTACTATGCGCCGTTCGATGCAATTTACTTATAAGGTTCATATATATATATTACAATAGATTTTAAAACACTCTCCTTTCGTAGTCTTTCATCTATCAGCGACAACTGCAAACAAATGAAACAACATATTAAATGCTAATCTTACTAGGGATCGGAATTGTACATCATATTCTCCAAAATATGTCTCCGGTCGTGGGGTTTTCGCAAATATAGCTCCGGTTCACGGGATTTTAGCATGTATATCTCCGACTTATAATACCATTACAATATCAATTACAGTTTCTATTCGTTATTTTGAATTTAAAAATAATTAACAAAAAGTCTAAAAATATCAATAAATGTTCATTTATAACGTAAATAAATTATGTAATATATAGATCTTTATCATTTTTCAGGGATAATTTTAGTTTACATTCAGTCGCTCAGTCGTTACATAAATATTAAAAGTTATGTATGTTTCATATATTATTGTTTTGTGATGTGTATATTTAACATATTGTTCGAATCTTAAACACATTTGAAGTAAATACTACTTGCAACGCTTGAAATTAAACATAAACGTGCCACAAAATTGTATTGTGGTCATAATTAAATAGACATTGCAACGAATTTTAATATATCTATATAATATTAATAATTCGGAGAAAGAACTAACGTAGCGTGGAATCTGAAGAAGTCTAATATTGAAACAATTCTCCATAATTTATCATGCTTAATATCAACGAAATGAAAACGTCCCAAATGATCTTTACAGACATGATAATATTTTACCGCCACCAGAGACGTGTCGGTCGGTAATGAAAAAACTGTATTACCGGCGGAGACGCTGAGAAATGTCAAATTCGGCGATCGATTTCGGTCATTTAACGGTGGTGGCTTACGTGATGGTATTATTAATTGAACTGTAACTGTTACTGGCATTTGCAGTGTGTCATGCGACAATTTGTATCCACCATTTAACTGTTCCACGTCGTAAAATAATGAATTACAATAAAAAATGTGCAGAGACATCTTTTTTCGTGTGTACAACCGTTCCCACCAGGACGGAAAGTTTTTATTTAGCATAGAATATATTTTTTCGGAGTCTTCCCAACTAAAATATGTGACGAAACTACGATATATATGCATAACATTTTACAGACGAACATGTAATGAATAAAATAAAATATATGTAGATATGTGAATCTTTTTTGTTTTCAAAAAACAAAAGAATACCATCTGGCCTTGAAATAAATTTCAAACAATGTAAGAATCAAGAATATCAAAATTCAATGATCTCTGTATGAGATTAGGTCGGTGAACCAGAAAAACTAATTATATGCAGGAGTGATATAACACATGCGTATGTTTTGTATATTTCATTTATTTATAAATGTAAATAATTTTGTGTAAAGCAAAGGATGTTATTGTCACTGCTACAAGCGTAAATGGCAACGGGCGGGACAAATTGCACAGCGCACAAATAATCTATGGGCAAAAGAACATTAAAAATAAACTAGAGAGAACGCATCTCGTTGGTTAGACAAAATTGGACCAGTATCGGCATGGCGGAAATTGGCGGAAGACCGAAAGAAGTGGCTTTCATCGCGAAGTTGATCTAACAATGTCTGAGGATGATGATATCTGCCCTATTTAGACTGAATGATGTTAAAAAACACAAAAGGAAACCTAGCAGTACATGGTACATTAAATTTTTTATTTTTCATCATGTTCTTCTCGGACCTTATTCGTTTAATGGACACTAGCTATCATTACTTTAGTTTAGTGCAGCTCTACAGTAGGCTAGCCAAACCATTGCCTCAGGTTCTCTAGCCATGATGTTCTCCTTTTTTGATCTTTCCTTGAATTATGATACGCCTTGAATTTCTTCACTTCTTTAAATGTCTCATTACATATCAAAGATATTTAGTGTTCTGATTTTTATAATTTATTTTTCTTTATTCATCCGAACCAAAACATCTTCATACACAACTCTATCCATCCAGCTTATTTTGAACATTCTTCTGTATTTTAATCTGCAAATTTTGATTTTCTCAGAAATTCTAGTTATGCACTACCTTTTTTATATTATACGGCTTAGGTACAACGAAGTTGCGATACTTTGGATAGTCAATTTAACTGCATGTAAATATAATCGTATATTATTTAAATGAATGTAGATATACTCTTACTTGTCATGTTTTTGCTTGCTCTCTGCTTCTTTCTATTCTAATCCTGCTTTTTACCCTGTTTTACTCTGTTCTTCTTTTTGCTCTACTCTTTTTACCTTGTTTTTACTCTTCTCTGATCTTATTACCATATTTTTACTCTTGATCCTATTATTACTTTATTGCTTTTATTTATTCTCTACTTGTCTCCTTTAGATTTTTCTATTTTTTACTATTCAATTTGTTTAAATTAGTCTTACATTACTTCTTACATATGCACATATCAGATTTCAGGAATATTATAAACAATAATAAAGACCTATTGAAATCTAATGCTACCTGCTTCAGAACAGGTGCTTTATATGCGCCTGGCAAGGTAGAAAGCGGCCAACAGGCTTATAAATAAATAATATATAATATTTAATAGATACTTATCGTATTTGGTGGTGAATTAATAATGTAAAGTATGTTTATATTGATGCAAGTTCCAAAAGATAATTATTTTGTTAATGAACGCCTAAAATTAAATTATTATATTAAATTAAGATGTAGTTAGCTGAATTTTTTCATTGTTTATCACAGGATATATGCGCTGTCATCTGATTAGATGAGCTCTTCGGGCTATCTCAGTATTTAGTTCTGCCAGTATTTAATACAAATTAATTAAGAATTATCATTATTCGAGATGTAGTTCTCCCCAGAAGTTCTTCCCCACTCTTCCCCAAGAGTGATACGAATAAGCTGAAACGAGGTATCTCTGTCTTGTAAATGGCGAAGTTATTTTAACAATTTACTAAATAGATTAATATTACTTTAAAAAAAATACTTTTAAAATTATCAATATTAACTTTGTGGTTAAAATTCATATTTTTTATTTATTATCTTTGTTTCGAAAAATACCATTTTCTTCTTCAGGATATCATAACTAACCAAAAATATATAGCATTGTTTCTTCATCAGAATCTATTTTTAAAATTTTTTTAAAATTTAAAAAAACAATTATTTAAAAAGTTAATTTAGTACCTAACTCAAATTGCTGCTCAATACAAATTTAGTCAAATAATTTTTAGGAAAAAATTTTAGAATAGGACTCGTAGTTAAATTTAGTTGGCTGTTTACAATTTCCTGATTAGTTTTACATGCTTTATTTACCTCCAACGATTCCAAATTATTTAATTTGTGACCAACACCGTTTATATGCAAAATTGACAATCCCAATTTTTTATCAAAACCATGATTATTTTCTAACAAATGATTAGCAAATTCTGAAAACCCACTACTGTTCAAACATCTCAAATGCTCCCTTACTGTTATATTAAAATTTCTACCCATTTTACCAATATAAAATGCAGCACAATCCTTGCAACTAAGTTTATAGACGCCAGAATTGTTAAATTTATCATCTTTGTCTTTAGAATTTATGAGTAAATTTCCTATACTATTATTTGTATAAAATGCCGGTCTAATGTTTCGTGGTAGGTGTTTAGATATTTGTTTCGAAAAGTTATTTATGTATAAAATCCTACGCCAATTATCATTATTATCATTATGTTTTATCTGTGATTTATATAAAACCTGATTATTATATTCTTTAAATTTATTTTTTAAAATAGTGTCTATCAAACATGTATTATACCCATTATTAACTGCTATTTTTTTAATTGTATTCAATTCAATATTGAAATTGGATGTTGACATAGGAATATTGACTAAACGATGTATCATGGAGTGGAACCCTGAATGTTTGTGTGATAATGGATGATTAGATTCATTGTGTATGATAGTATCTGTAAAAGTTGGTTTTCTAAAAATTTTGAACTCAATTTTATTATTATTTTTAATCAATGTTAGATCAAAAAAAATTCCATTTCTAATGTAAATTGTATTTTATTATTAAATGAATTAATAAAATTTAGAAATGTAGTTAGTTGACGTTGTGAACCCGACCAAATACACAATACATCATTCACATATCTTTTCCATAATAAAACATTTTTTAACAAAGAAGAATCGCAATCAGAAATTTTTCTCTCCAAATTGTCTACAAAAATATCTACTATTAGTGGACTTGTGGGTGCTCCTATAGGAAGACCCTCTGTTTGATTATATATTATATTATTGAATTGAAAATAATTTTGGTTCATACAAAGATTTAACAAACGACATAGATCTTTTACCAAATTATTAGGTAAATTAGATAAATTTAGTAAATCAGAAATTAAAATTTTACTTTCATTAATAGGTACATTAGTAAACAAATTAACAATATCAAAAGAAACAAGTTTAGCATTGTTGGGAAGATCCATATCCTTTAACATATCCACTAATTGCAACGAATTTTTTATAGTATATTTTGGTTTAAAAATATTAAGTCTATTTACAGTTTTAGTAATAAAAGAACATAATTTAAAAATTATTCGACTAAATTTGTATTGAGCAGCAATTTGAGTTAGGTACTAAATTTATTTTTTAAATAATTGTTTTTTTTTAATTTTTTAAAAATTTTAAAAATAGATTCTGATGAAGAAACAATGCTGTATATTTTTGGTTAGTTATGACATCCTGAAGAAGAAAATGGTATTTTTCGGTAGATGTATTTAAACTCAATTCAAGTGGTTAATAAAACAAAGATAATAAATAAAAAATATAGATTAATATTATCTGTAATATGTACTTTGGTTGTCGAAGAATGTGTAAGTTAAACATTTGGGTATTTAAAAATATTCTAAACGTATCATTGTGTTCTGATTGTTAACCTCTAATCTCTTAATCAAAGGCTGTATTTGAATTACAAATTAGAAATACAAAAAAACATTCGCTGAAAGTGGGAATAGCTTGTCCAACAATGCACCAGAACAACAATTCTTGAATAACAATGGTGTTAATTATCATAATTGTATTGGTAAACATTGGTGTAACCTTGTAGCGTGCACAGGAGTTGATTTACCCTTGAATTTTTGAGCTCTAAATGAATGAATTATTATTAGCTTATTTTAATTTACACAACAAAATGTTGTACTACACACATGTTGAATTATTTTCTCTACTAGTTTCTAGAGGTATAGTCCCTCTCATCATCACCTGATAACTAAACTAAATACAGTATTGTAGTCTATTCGGGCAATGGGCCGAGGATTGAGAAGAGGGGGGAGGTTTCGATAGTTAACGGGAATATGAACAGTAAAAGCGAAGTATCAGGGAATGTTGTTTATTAGTGTTATCTCAGAATTATTTTTTTTTGTATTTCAAGGGTTTCTTAATTGTTTATTATCAATCCTTTATAAGGTACCGAGTGGAGAATTCTTATTTTATACGATAAAAGAATCGCGTTCTTGTCATGTCAAGTTGGCATTGCTGGTTTCCTCTCAGCGTTCTTCCCTCAATTAGTAGTCTAAATTGTAGTCCTATCAACTGGCCTGTGGGAGAGAGCAATGGAGTAAGACAGGACGCAGCTCCTCTTGGCAGCAGTTACGTCTCAAGGTATACATGTCCCCTGTGTCGTCGGTCAGCTGAGAGCGGCAATGATGGCGATGGATTTGAATCGCCGCTCTCGTAGGCTCCTTCGGTTTTACATGCTGGATTATGGACCACTTTTTTGCACTCGCAAGAACATACTGAATTCTAATTATTCTTATATATCTTGTATATCATGTGCACGTACAGACTGGATCTAATATAAACATTTTTAATAAGTCTACTGTCATTTTAAAAATGCAATTAATTTAAATATTTTATTGATTCCGAATTGTACGTTGTTAAAATAAAAAATTTTCAAATTTCAAACGGCCTAAATGTTGCAGCAAAAATATAAAACAATATTGGTTCAATTTCGCAAATATTTATTTAAAAATTCGTAAACTTAAAGCTTAATACATAATAAACTATAAAGGCACAGAATTTGTAGATATCCCTTGAACATTTTCGACTCGTAATTTATTCAACTATTCACCTATAAAATTTTGTTGATTAGATCTGTCACATTCTGAATATATGTTTGTTTTACAAAAACCTAGAATTCTACAACGTATAAAAATATATAGTGAAACAGTTTACTGTTAAATTGTTATTATACTGACGATTGGGCTTTGATTATTCTTTAATCTTCGAGCAATAACTGGTATACTACAAAGTAAACCTCTAACAGTTAAATCTTAGTTACCAATTATCGTTAAATAAGTCACGTAACGGTTTACCATCACTAGTTCACTGTTATCTATAAATATACGTTAATTTAATAATGTAGAGAGCAGTTCGACCGTCAGAAATCTGCTTGACCGACAGCTTGAACATAATTAACAAATCTGTCACTTTGACAAGCCGATTATTATCATATTTAATTAATATATCACGAAACTGTCCATTTATTGTGCAAAATTAACAGACAACCTCAATTTGAATCATCGCATTATGCGAGACGTTGATTGGTCAGCCGTCTGTCAGAATGTCCCGTGTAATAATGAAGTCCGAGAGAAATATTATTAACCAGAATGCGGTGTAAGTTCGTGCCCCGAGTGCGAAGATATTAGATGAAAATGGACCGCGTCGACAGTGTTGTTCAGCTCACAGCCAACATTGCAACAACGTCAGGAATTGTGTTGGTAATCTATCATGTTCGTAATGCGTGACTCGATATTTAATTTCAATATTTTTTTAAATGTGTGAAGCGCTAACCTTGCGGTTAGAAAATTTAACTGTTAAACTTTTTATTCATCCATTGGTTTTTTGATGTGTAAACTTTACATACTAGAATTATCTCAGAAACGTGTGTGACGAAAAAATGACGACAACAAATTCGTCAGACTCGTTACTGTGGTGACTACATATTTTATTCAGTACCAATAAACATCACCGATAGTTGATTTAACGTAACGTAATTCGGTGCACACTTAAAAACTTCAATTAAAAATACATACCTAATACCTACCTACCTACATAAAGAACAATGCTACGAAAACGTTTTTAAAAAAAAATTTAAAAATGTCAGAAATAAATGAAATAATATATTATTAAGGAGAACACATTCTTCAGAACAGATGGTCTATGATATTTAAAATAATAATAATAATGTATTAATTAGAAAGATATACAAATTAAACCAATTTTATCGAAAATATTAAGTATTAAGATATTCCGGTAGCAACAACAATATTTATATTTCTAATTAATACATTTAATTTGTATTTGAAATAATATTTAATTCCTTCCCAGCGATCGGCACACATGCGCGCGTTATTAATACGAGTACATAATCAATCTATCACAAAAATCCACAGCACGTTTAGATATTGTAAATTTTTTCTCAACGTTTAACAGGAACTCGGGTTTCGCAATGCAGATTTATAAAATCGAAACAAGAGTATGACCGCTTATCAATATTCTAACTGCTCTACGATGACACTCAACTTCAAATATTATCTTTAAGCGAGCGTATAAAACTATAAAAAAAAATTGCAGTAAAATAAATATATATATTTTAAATTTAACACAAGCTTTACATATAATATTTACTCACAGTCCGGTGGGAATGACACTGGCTTCTAATACCGGGGGCTCCGTAATACAGTAATCGGGTCCTATGTTCCGTTATGGTGGTAAATAAATATATATCAAATATAAAAAGTGCATTAATTAAAATTAGAAAGAGAAATATAAAGATTTATTAACTTCAAACTGTGTATACCCGTTGATCAAATGAATTATGATTTACTAAACAGCACTCTTAATTTAACTAACTTGCCGTGTAGAAGAACTTTAAGTGATTTGTTATTTTATTTAAAATGCATGCTGGACGCCCTTAATTTAACTGAATTGATTGTATCCTACGTTCCCGCGCGAAGTACCAGGACATCGACGCTGTTCCATGTAAATGCATCGTATACACATCTTTTTTTTATAATTAATTTTGTAAAATTCCATAAGGATGTGAATACATTATAAATAAATAAAAATTATTTAAGAACAGGTTGTTTGTTGTCCTAGGTCCGAAACTACCACCGCAGCCAAAGTCAACTAAAAGTGACACGGTGTCTATTAAGTGCTGCTTTGATTTACAGACCTATCAAGGCGTGACCCTTGACCCGAGCCTAGGCTGACCCCGGGACCGACGGATATAAAGCATGTGTACTAATTACATTGTCCATTCACAAAAAGTTGCAAAACCTTTCGTTGTTTCATTACGCTGCGAGAAACAGAGCCGCACATTTTTTAAATTAGAATTTATTTATTTTTATTTTAAGTAAAAAAAAATTGATGGGTTCTTCTTATGATTGAAGATCGTCATCTTCATGAACTCTCGCTCTCTTTACTAATGAATCCAATCCGATGCGAACCAGTTCACAGTATTTGTGATTCCCGGGATTACGAGTTGTTCATATAATATAAATTCATATAATAATGAAATACTAGATGCTTAGAGCGTATTAATCATATTAATAAAACTGTTTCACATTCAAATTGATCTTGCATTATTATTCCAAGGAAACAAGAATGCAGACAAGGGTGGTTCGCCGATCTCAGCTTCTCTCAACCGGCGATGATGATGATTACGAGATCTAAAGAAATGAAGCACAAAAGATTTTGAATATAGGCACACCACAACTACTATATCGAGAATGATTTCCGCCAGCAAAATACTCTGCTTTTATTCAAATTCATAATAATAGATGTAGTCTAATTTGCAAGTACCAACACGGCATTTTACTAAGACCACTTTATTTTCCTGATATCTATTCCACTGGTTTTTTGGCGCCACGCCGATGATTACACCTTTAAATTATTGACGCGTGTCTTATCGTATCAATTAATTGGCGCCTCCTCGGCGAGAAATCCTGTGCGATACAGTTATTATATTATTTACGTTATTTTTATCAAAGATTAAAGATTCTTTATCTCAATTACATATAAATATTATCGATTTTTTTTTACAAAAATGTAGGTTTTTATTATTCATTAGAAGTTATACACTAGATTAGACTTTTTTTAAATGATTTCATAAAATCCTTTACACTGATATAAAACAAAAAAACTCAATAATTATTATCACAATTAAGGCAATATTTGAAAGACCGCGACAATTAAATTCAAATACTAATTAAACATATTTAAAATATCACAGACCAATATTCTGAATAATTACAACTTCACAAGAGGAATGTGTTCTTAATAATTTAATTAATTTTCAGTGTACCAAATGTGTGTATTTTTATGGAAAATTCTTATATATTTGCCCTTAAACAGGCTTGCCTAGTTGGGCAATGTATTTAAATGTGTGTAAAGATGTAAATATGATATATTTCTGTTAAAATCAAAATAAAAAATAAAATAAATTAATTCTTGTATGGAATATCATTTCTTAAGATTTTAAAGCTAAGATTACGGGGACAAAATTTTACTAAATGTTAAAAATTAATAGAATTATATTTGTAAGACATTATTTCATATTTTAATGGTTTTAAAACACTTAGTTCGTATAAAAAAGCTATTTTAAATCATGTATTGTGTTTACCCACATGCCCATCTCATCTTGGGCATGTGGGTAAACACAATACATGATTTAAAATAGCTTTTTTATACGAACTAAGTGTTTTAAAACCATTAAAATATGAAATAAAGTTATTGTTATTTTGTTTAATATAATTTGTCAAACCACATAGTGATTGCTTTCTACGAAAATATAATATTATTTTATATATTAAAATCGGCCATCGTTTTCGGAGCACCCTATAGAATAATTTCCAACGCCTGAGTCATGTAATAAAGCTAAATTCGCCCCTGTCGTTCAGCTAATTCTGCCTTCATGGAAGAAATAACGTGGCTAAAGAAGGCGTTCTCCGGGCGTTATTAAACTAATTACACACCTGAAACAAATTACCCGAGGCGGAGATAATACTACCCCACTAATGAAATGCGGCTCGGCCATAGCTAAAGGGAGAGTGGATCGATTACGACCAATTGACATATTTCTTGATCTACAAATTGCGTAATAAGATGTGTAACAAGTGTCTGCGCATGTATAAGTGGTCGCAGGCAGCAGTCTATCACAAATCCCACATTATAATGTTCTGAAAAATACCAGTTGGCTCGCAGAAAGAGTGGCAATTTAAAACAAGAGTCACTCTTAGATTTATAAATCTCAATACCATGTACGTGTGTTGAGATTTTGATCTCCAAATAAACTGAGAAATCAGCTTGAGATCGGTAAAAATAAACAACGATATCGGCCACTATCTGCCTCTCTGGGTACATATAAATAGAACTTTTCTGAGGTAGGTTAAATTCAGAGCGAAACTAAATCTAAAACCTGAAATCATAAGTACCTACGACTATTTGTTATGTAAAGCTAGAATAAAGCAGAATGCATCCTATTAGGAGAACACATTTTTATTGTAAAGTTGTAATTATTCAGAACATAGTTCTGTGATATTTTATATACTAATTAAATGTATTAATTAGTATTTAATATAAATAATTGTTATTTAATGTTTACTTAGGAAATAAAACCTTTTTTAGAATCGCGGTCGCGGAATTTCGCTTATCGCGGCCATGTCCAGAAGGTATCTCCCGCAATCAACGGGGGTTGCCTGTATTCTGTTTTAATTGCTGTTGGGGAAATTCAAATTCACTCAACCAACAAACGAAACATAAATGATCAATAAATTGATATTTGACGTACTATAACAAGCGTGAAGTGAGGCGCAAAACGGCGAATCATTGAGACACGTCTCCAAAGAATCTCGTGGGAGCAAAATTCGTATCTCAAAGATTGTCTAGAGTCGAAAATCTCTTCCGTGGACACGGGCCATTAGACGATATCTGATGGCACTGTCATGGATCGACCTTGCGATAACGCCGAGTCGTTCTACAGGACCGGCTTGGGAAATTGTAGGCCTGGGTGAAAAGATTAGGCACTTTATTTTTAATGACTTACAACGAGATCTCTTTATTTTGTATATTATTAACTAATATTCATGGCGCAACGCATACTCCCGTCCACGTGGCACAGTACGGCAGTTATTAAGCAATTGATAGGCTGTATTTCTAGAGGCTTCCTGTAGTGAGGCTTTTATTGCAGTTTTTACCAGGTCCGTCAATCTTGTGGGGTATTTATCTCGTAAACAGGTTTCCCGGGCCCGGCCTTATATCGGTAATCTCTCTGTAATATCCATCCATCTCGCGACACGGCCAAGGTATCCAAGGATACTCAATTGTACAGTTGAAGATAGACGATGTTCATTTCCTAGTTTTTGAAGTCGTTCAACAAAAAGCCCGAATTAACGACATGCATCCATCTGTCACATTTCAAGTGATATCTTTTCGCGCCATTTACGCAGGATCTATTTTAAATTATTTGAATTTTGGTTGATTCACATCTCTTACTCTTGGTTCAATTATACATCTTTTAAAAAAAGCAGAAAAAATAGATATACTCGAATTAGTGAAATGCTGAAAGATCTGAATATAATAATGACCTTTAAGGGGCAGGGCTACTTTCATTTTTCCAGTATGAAATTCGAGAAATTTTACACAAATTTGATATGCTTTCCAGATGACACTAATAGTTAAATTATTTTACGTATCGGGTAAATAATTAATGACGCTAATTGTTAAGTAAATCACGCGAGAGAGGAAGATTTAAATGGAAAGAGACGACAATAAAATTGTTGATTTTCTCACATTCGATACAAGTTTTAAACATGACTCGTGTCGGAAGTATTTTCCACCGTTTTTCATATTGATATATTGGAATCATATGGAATGAAATAAAAATGTGTGTTGTAATTTGAATTAATCATTCACTTTTTTTTACGTAGGTACACGGAATACACGTCACATCAATATTCTTACTATTTTCAAACTAAGCTAAACGCTTGTACTGTGAAATTAGGACTATCTTGCTGGTGTTCCGGAACGAGACGCGAACCCCGACTACTAAATCACTAGGTCGGCGTCTTAACCACTACACCAACAAGCCACTAGCACACGACAATTAATCATTAAATATCCCGCTATTTTAATGATGAAAGTTCGTCCGGTCATAATTTCGTTGTTTAATATACATTAGCACATAATACGAAAAAGTTTCACTACCAAAGTGACAGATTTCGAAAGCCTAGGCGAAAAAATCCAATTTCATTAGTATTTGTCGCGCCTACAGACATCTCCATCTATGCTTTAACAATAGTAAATTTGAGTAAAGAGTTACTAAAGTAAAAAGTTACTATAGTAAAAAGAAACTACTGAACACATAACCAGTCCTAAGAGATACATTCTGAACCTAACCAGATGATAAAGAGTATAAGTATTTAACAATGAATATTGCTGCCTTCCTGGCGATTAAATACCTTATTTTATTATTAACCCTCCGGAAAATATTAATAAACGTAAACCCCTATCTTGCAAAGCGCATTTTACAACCATAAAATATTGATCGGATGCAATCACGGCTGTAATTACAACATTTTAGAATTTAAATTTATGGCATTTTTCAGTTACGTTGCACATTAATTAATTTCGTGTAATTTTTTGTTCAGGCGTCGCTAAACCGCTTTTAAAATTGTATACGTTTTAAGAGGAAATGTTATTTATAATATAATTTTCGGTCGTCAGGTAAAGTAAATTTTAATTTAACGTATATAAGTTACTAAAATATAAATTCAATTATAATTTTAATTAACTAAACCTAGAATGCTTAATCACTACACACGTAACTCCTCCATTAATGTTGACCTGGATGTGGTGTTCATGACACAGGCAGAGTGACTGATGACCACTACCGCACTGACAAGAGCGAGACAAAATATTTTTGATTAAAAATTCTGTTCCATTCTTTAAAAGTGTTTAAAACAAATTAGATCAATCTATTGAACGATGAGAGATATGCAGGTAAAATAAATTTATCAAAAGAGTATTTAACAACCATAAAGAGAACTAGTTTCTAATTACCCCGCGTTAACCCCGAGTTCCCGAGTCAACCCGACAACGACCGAGCGTACACAAACTCGGACACGAACTCGACGGTAGCCGAGAACGATCGGATTTGTCAGAATATTTCTAAACCGCACTTTTTAAAATCTTTTCTATTTTATTTTCGCTTTCTCTATTGATCCTCTTTTTTCCTCCCTTTTCCCAGTGATTCCCCAGGGAGCCTTCGCAATTGTGACTTGCGCATCCTTGTTTTGAGGCAAACCTCTCCAGGCTAAAGTGCGGTCCCTGTCATCGTCGCCTGATGGGACTGCACCTCTTGAAATTATAGTAGTGACAATTAAAGTGTGTTTAGTACAATGTTTAGGTAAGTGAAAATTAAAATATTCCCTGCTACTTGCTTATTTGATGTACGAAACATTTCTACAATACACGTCAAAGATATGGCTAGTATTGGGTCCAGCAGCACTGCAATCCTTTTGATTCGCATCCATCAGCTAGCATCCCACACATTGTTCGCACTCGGCTGGAATTGAGTCCTGCGCACTTACCTTCAGCTGACGACCTTTCTTTCACCTGTGGTAAATTTATTTCAGTGTTGTGTAATTCGGACTAGCAATCAAGGCCATTAATTAATGGAAGAGGTTAATTTACAACAAGATTGTTTAGTACAAAATAAATATTAAGTTTTTTTATTTTTTTATTTATTATCTTAGTTTTAATAACCACAATTGAGTTTAAAAAACATCTACCGGTTTTAAAAAATTTAAAAATAGATTCTGGTGAAGAAACAATACTATATTTTCCGTTAATTATGACATCCTGAAGAAGGAAAAGTGTTTTCCGAAACCGGTAGATGTTTTTTAAACTCAATTGTGGTTAATAAAACTAAGATAATAAATAAAAAAAATATGAATCTTAACCACCAAGTTAATATTGCTAATTTTAAAAGTATAAATATTAAATGATCGATTTCTTCATTCTGGCTGGTTCACAAATACAACTCGACAGGGCAGTGGAACTATATTCATCTCGAAGCGGATAGGAAGTAAGGCATCACTGTAAGATTGACTGTAAGCGCGTGGCCCGAAAAAGGAAATTATCGTTTCTGCATAGGAAGAGTATACAATGCAAATTAGATATTACAATATTCTGCAGATGATGCACTAGTATCAATAAGATCCAAATATTACCATGATATTCCTTAGATCGTGTACGAATGGATTCGCGACCGCGGCCGCGCAACGCGTCGCCTCGCGATTCAGTATTTATTTCATATAAACATGGCGAGTTGTAAAAAATTACAACTTGAGGGATTAAAATCTAACATTACAACATACACCACACTTACTCTACAAGTAGTCCTGTCCTACTCATCCTCCATAGCGATAACAGGTTACCTGAAGAATCTTAGATCATATTTTAAGGTGTTCTGTCATGAACAGAGTTTAATTGAACCAGGTGTTATTTCTGCAGCTATTCAGAGTCTGACTCTAGTTCAGTGCTGTCGGAAGTATTAAGAATTTCAATTCTCGCTTGAGTCTATTTATTTATCTCGATTAAGATCAGCGTAACGAGAGAAATCTCAGACACAACCACGACAGCCGTGAAAGCGAAAATCATCAACAATGTATAAAATTATTACAGTAATATGGACACTGGGTGGCACAAAATAACGTTCAGCAATTTATTATCTAATATTTTCTAAAACATACCAAATAAATTTTTTTAATATTATTTATTGTCAATTAGGTCATGGTTTAGAAGAAGTGGCTTCTGTTCCGTGTAAGAAAGCTGCTATAAACCACTACACCAAATACATAAATATATGTATCATATATATATGATACATATATATATATATATAGTATATCTCAGTACTTGTTTAATCATTTAACTAGATTAGGTGGTTAGGTATGAAATATTTGTGTAAAAAATTCGCCTTAGTTCTGTTCAATCACCATATAATTTTTTTTAATATAATAAAATTGGAAAAGAAAACAAATAATATAAATCAGTTAGAAAACACACGATAATTGGGTGTAGTCTACAATACAATTACAGGTTGGATTAAATTACGAATCAAAAATGTTCAAGGAGAATGTACAAATTCTGTACCTGTAAAATCTTACTGCATGATATTTTTACTAAATTATGTTAAACTTAAGTCTGGGTACTTCGATATAAATATTTGCGAATTTGACCCTGATTTAGGGCCTATGGGCTGGTCGCTCGTAGTTCGATGGCCTTTTATTTTTTGTATTCAACATATAATTTTGAACCAATAAAATATTTCAATTAATCGAAATTATCACGTTACTATGTTTTTTTAATGCCTATATCTCTAACGTGGTTGAGATTAAGCACGTGCAGCTTAAACATTTTCATCTCGTATTGTTAATATGTATCTACCCCTAAAATATTATGTAGATTACATACCACCAGGACTCAAACCCGGAACATTATATTTCCGCTAGACCTAACCTTATAGATAAATATATGTAATTTGTTTTAATTAACACGAAACGAGGTTCTGAAAAATGTAAACTTCATTAAAAAAATGTTATGTCTAAAAGGGCGATTATAGATGCGACATAACAGCCATTTTCTTTCAAAACTGGCCGTATTAAGGCAGACATGATATCATTACTGTGTAGCGGTCGCTAATATTGCCTGCCGCCTGCGAGTTCTAACAACAGTAATCTGCGGTAGCCGATTGCTTTCTGCTGATAATCAATAAAACAATAATGAATGTGAATTACGGGTCCGTTTTATATTCAGCCACCCTGTACTTTGACTTCAAGCGAGTCAGAAGAGTGAGACTACAATAGAAGGAGACACCTTGACATCATTTCTTGAATTCAAATTACACAAATTGCATCCAGTATCAAATGACATGATGATAACTACGCTTAGAGGCCAAGAGCTTATGAGATGTAATCAAATGATATTGCCAGTTGATACGTCATTAATAATAATATAGATAGAGCCTTTAACACTAATTTTGGGTTGGGTGACGGTACTTACCTCAGAGTTCAAAAATGCAACTAAGCCTAATTCCCAAATATCGCGATTTGCAGGATATGTATAACCAAAGGGATGAAAAGGACCCCTTTATTTCTCGCAGGGTCCTAAAGAGAAATTAGGAAAAATGTTGCTTAAATCCTCTATCAAAAATGTAAAAAAATCCAGTGAGTACAATTAATACTCTCACAGTAACAATTCCATGTGTGGAATTCACTGTAAAGGTAGAAAGGAATTAAATTATATTAGCTAGGTGCAGTGTTGGTAGTGAATTCACAAAGTGGTTTTTTACCAATTGTCAAAATGTAGCTTTGCGGATACTTAATGAAATATGTAGTCACCATGGTTTTTTTGAGATAACTTTAGAAGATATTTAAACATAGATAAATGTTATATTACGTTACGTTCATGATTGATGGCAGTTTTGCTAATTAATTGAATTTTTTTTTAATCTATTCCGGTCTATCTTCACTCCGGGTATAATGCGATCCCGGATAATCCAAATATCAGCATAATTTACTTTTGTTTACAACATTATCCGATCGCGCCGCGTCGTACCGATATCCTCACTTCTGGTTTAGCCGTTGCAGCTAGAGTAGACGGTTCGCTTCGAGTTATATGAAATTCAATTTAGCAAAACACACTCTTGTATATAATATTTCCAATCTCGTTTTTGTGGTCACCCTGCTGGTGCACCCGCCAATTTACTTCGTAATCAGGGTGGCGTCCACTCCGATTTTGTGCAATTCCAATTAATCAATTATATACAAAATCTCAAAAATACGTGAATAATGAAAGTCAGCTGAGCATTTAATATTTATCTTATCCTTTCTAATCCTTTTGATTCGCATCCATCGACTAGCATCTGACATATTTTTCGTATTCGGCTGGAATTGAGTCCTGCGCACTTACCTTCAGCTGACGATCTTTCTTTCACCTGTGGTATATTTATTTCAGTGTTGCGTAATTCGGACTAGGATTGATTGAAAGAGATTAATTTACAACAAGATTGTTTAATACAAAATAAATATTAAGTGATCGATTTCTCCATTCTGGCATCTGTTCACAAATACAACTCGACAGGGAAGTGGAACTAGAATCATCCCGAAGCGGATAGGAAGCAAAGCATCACTGTAAGATTGATCCCACCTCTGCACACACTTGATCCTCCATTGTTTGGGATCGTGGCCGTCACGCTGGATGTGCCGAAAATGCCTCCGTCCCAAATGGAGACTGCCTTCCATCGCACATCCCAGCTACCCCTGACACCAACTTGTAAAATCACTTATTAGATAGATAGCAAAACGAGAAACATGTGTTATAGTCTGATCAACGTAAATTGGCGAGCGGTGTCTTTTCGAACTAAAATTCCTTCCGTCCGCGCGCGGCTGTTTCCCTCTTCATAAGATTCAGTACGAGTGCAGTGGCGCCTTCCGCCGTTCGCCAATTTACGTCGGTCCGTCTATAGAGGAGCGCATACGGTCTCGTTTATACTTGACATGACGTGCAATGGGATAGAAGATGTGTCGTCGGCGAGGGATCAATCCAGATTAAGGCGGCTGCTCTTTGCTGCAGCCTGCATCCTCAATCCAGGTGTCACTCGCGTCATTCATCGGACAGAAGCGGGGATAATGATGAAACATTAAATACAAAATTGTATCACTAAATATACATTTCAATCTAAAATATTTACTTCATGTTCGCTATAACTTCACCTTTGCGGAACGAAATGATATACTGTTTAATGTGTAGACAAAATAGGTTCTGGAATATCAGAATGTTATGTGCGAGTATCTGAGTACCCCCTCAAGTAAATTACATCGGGCGTGAGCATGTGCGAAATTGTGCGTGGCCAGAACCGGATGAACAATAAAATACGTTTCAAATCCCGGTGGCGCAACAACAATATTTTTCGATATAATTGATTTTATATGTATATCTTTCTAATTAATATATTTAATTCATATTTTAAATATCACAGAGCTATGTTCTGAATAATTACAACTTCACAATAAGAATGTGTTCTCCTAATAATAAAGTTGTATCAATGTGTCCAAAATTTAATAAAAATGAATTGATAATTCTGGCGTCTGCTCATTACTTAAAGGTATTTGAGATTCTGTAAAAATAATGTAGATGGCTCTTTCAAATAATGGAATTATTAAATGTATTTATATTAAAAAGGTAACATATAGGTTCGAAAATGTGTCGCTAAAAATATTCTCTCTGTAGCATAGTTGGATAATGCACCTTCCCCGGTTAGGAAAGAGATCGAGGTTCGAATTTCGGTGGCGCAACAACAATATTTTTCGATAATATTGATTTTATATGTATATCTTTCTAATTAATATATTTAATTTACATTTATAATAAAATACTATTTACAATAGATCGATGTTTATTGATGTTTGAAATGCATTTACATACAAGTATGGCCAGTAAATGTTCTACAATGGTTAATGAACTCGTCTAGTAGTCTGCCGCGAGAGAAGTGGTGCGTTCAAGGGAGGAGTTCAAATAACATGGTATAGCTCATAAGGTAGACCTGATAGTTGACGGAGTCACGCGTGGAAGAGTTAAAAGTATCTTTAGTTGAGAGTTGGCAGGGAGTAATTAGTGTGTCGGTCGGTCGGCTGACCGCCCGTCCCCGTTGCAATTTAGCGACGGTCAAAGCTGATATCGTCAGGTGTCATTAATGTCAGGTGGGATCAGGGTTGGGCAAAATAGAAAAATATAATTGTTAAATATCATCAGTGTTATTATTATTTATATTCAATATATATTGTTCGAAGTATTTTTTTAATGCATACTCATAAGCCTCACTTATTTTTTGACACTTGGAAGAAATTCATATGTTCAAAAATTACAATATGTCTTTAAGTGTCCCGATAGATAGATAAAGAATTTCATTGTAAATTAATAAAATAATACAAATCTAGCACCCACTTTCACAAACTATAATACATTCAAAGTTAAGCATTCGTTATCTATTTAATGATATTATAAAATATTTAATTAATGTTAATAAAATTAATTCCGTCATTCCTTTCCAATATAAATTGTACACATAACGTACACACACATACACACAAACATGCACACACACACGCAATAAAAGCACCAAAACATTAAATTATACTCATTCGATTATTTATCTCTATTCGACAAAAGAAAAGAAAAAAGGCTTTTTTCAAGTTTATCAATACACGACATACAGCACCGGAGATGATAATGAGTGTCGCGTGCTCCAGCCACTACCACCAGGAGTAAACGTAGACGTAGAGTTAACATTTTCCTTTGCTTGAGTGAGATTGTTATATTTTTAATTTATTTGTTCGTATCGGTCAATTTAGCGCCAAGTAAATATCATAGTATGATTTTAAGAGCGGCTGCATTATAAATAAATTAATAAATATTAATATAAAATTATTCATATAAGAACCAGACGTGATTTGTTAACGCGCTTCACTAATACGTTTGAAAAATATTCCTCTTCTGCCTGACTGTTAAAACTACCTGCTCAATTTTAATGGCCATTTTTCATTTTTCACTAAACTAAACATTGTAGTTTCGAGAGGTGCAGTCCCTCGCATCAGTAGTTGTAAATAATAACAATTAATTATAATTTGTATCAATTACACGTTAACCCGACGCGAGTGTAGTGCAATGTTTAGTGTAGTGTAAAATTTATATAAATTTTTTGACCACCATTTTTTACACGAGGGGTACCTACTCTGACATTACCGGGATAACCGAGTCCGGTGTCCGAGCTCGACATTAATTTGTTGTTAAATTTGTTAAATATTTAAGTACTGTAATTACTCAACCATCTTTCATCGACGAAAACATCACCTAATGAGGGCTTACTGCAGCTGACCCGAGGGTCGGAAACTGTCTCGAGCTCAATATATTTTATGTGAAAATTATTTGCCATGAATAATAATATAATGCGCGACGGTAATTTCATAATAAATTCAATATCAATTTATTAACACGGTACTGTAAACTAGCCACTTTGGGGTCATTAAATGGTCAGTAATTCGTATACAAATTACAAACTTACTATGCTGTTAAGAATATGGAAAGACAGTGACATCAAGCTAGCGACTACAATTGCGTTATTTTATTTTTCATTTTTAGATAAAAAAACAGTGAAACAATAATAACTGATAATATGTAAAAATAACACCAGTGAAGTTTCTTCTAATAAATAAATAAACTAAAAAATAGTATACTCAAACAAACTAATAAACAAAAAGACTAACAAATAAACATAGTAAACTAAAGAAATAGTATAATTTTTTTTTAAAACTAAAAAAGAAGTGTTTTGAAACTGAACATACAAAGTGGAAAGGGTAAGGAGGGGATGTTGTGCTGCGGAGATTTGGACAGTCCGTAATAGCGACAAGCGCACAATTGACGATTGTCTTCGAAATACATTACTGGATAAGGATGTTACTTTAGTACATTTTACTTTAGTAACTTTTTACTAACGCTCGTGGTTAAAATCGTTTGCGGGTCGTACGAACGTCAAATTTACTATTGTCAAAGTATAGATGGAGATATCTGTAGGTGTGAGAAATAATCATGAAATATACTTTATTTTATGCATTATCTATCTGTCACTTTGTATCAACGTGTCAGATGACTTTTGGAACAGCTGTAAAAAGTCCGCCATATTTAACTATCGATTCTAGTTCTTACTATCGGAAATTGCAGAGTAAAATGAGTTTACTACGGGATGCACTTTTGAGATTTTTTACCAACGATCAAACAAACTGTTTTCGCAAAAAAATTATGCTAGTAACTTTTTTTACTATTATAAAAAGTTACTACTGATCACACAACCGGCACTTAATGTTTAAATTAAACACATCAGGGTCACCAATAGGAATTATTAATTACAATACTTACGATAGTTGCGTTTATTTACAGATTGAATTTACACTTGTTTTATATATATATATATATACATTATAAAAAGTACAAGATAAACGTAGTTCATTGAAGGCGAGGCCGAGGTCCGAGGAGAATGATCGGTTCTAGGTTTCCTCTGACTGGTTGCGGCGCAACCTATTGTTATTAGGTTTTCTGCGGGAACCATTTGGACTGTATGGCTGTTGAGTGAATGCTTACGTGGCCATTTCTGTAGTGTGCGAGCAGGACCACCACATTATGTATACTGTGGATAGCACGACGCAGGAATACCTCAATCCTGCAATGTTATATCCAACCACGACAAGCTTTATCTACGGTCATTGTTGAATCTTCGTAATCGTTTCACCGTAGACACATACAATTCCGATATATTGCACGCACATATGCGTGAATTTATTGTTATATTCGTGCATTCATATGCGCGAATTTATTAGGCAGGCTCTTGGAGTTCGCCGAGCTTGCAGTGAATTTTCAGCCGCATTGTGACCATTTTGTTGAATTATACTCATCTGAATACAAGTGTGAAAACTTAAACCTGTCGTTGTGCAACGTAAAACTTGTGCTTGTGAGCTTCAGGCGGTCCGGAGTAAAGGATCAGCGTCATCATCGGGTGATTCCAGTTATCCTATCCGTCTTCCGTAAGTTCTCGTAATCTGATCCTTTAGTATCTAAGAGATTCCCTTATATTCCCATAAAATGATGCGACATTCATTTTGTGAACGTATAGATGATAAATATTTATCTATACATATTTGGGCTCTACTGGAAACCGCCTCGGAAAGTTCCCCCCTCCTGCTTATGGGTTTGAAATTCGAGAAATTCTACGCGAATTACATAGTCTTTCAAGATAGGACTAATAGTTAAACTTCTAATAAATATCACCTAAATACTGAATGACGTTAATTGTTACGTAAACCTTGCGAGAGAGGAATGTTTGAATAGAAAGAGACAACAATTAAATTATTGATTTTTTCGCATTCGACACAAATGTCAAAAATAATTCGTATCTAGTCTTTTCCGCGTTTTTTCATATTAATTTTATGGAATGAAATAATATGTGTGTTGTCTTTTGAATTAATCCATCGAAAATTAAATAATTTATTGAAGTATCTAATTGACCTACATGAAATCTGTCTGTTAACGCAAGTCGAATACTCATTCCCTGTCCCTTTCGTCCATCCAATAATCTATACCTGTCCCGCGCTGGCCAACTCATTACTTGCGATTTCGCCGACGGAGGAACAGATTGCGCTTAGACATCGAACTATCAAGATCTTGTGTCTTTATTTTCTGCCGTCCTACATCCGCGCCGTGCGTAACGCTGGGATCGCGAAGATGAAGTGTATTCAATAGTTCCGGAAGTGCAGTGATTTCTCGGTTCTGCACCACAAACGTGCTAGTCAATCGGAGGTGAAGACGACGCTCAACCCAGGACTTTTAAGCAAGGTAGCCCAGATCCATCTGCCCTTATGTTCTTTCAGACTTCCAATTCGGGTTGCATCCACTGATTAAACTTGATACAGTCCACGGTATCTTATCCCCCCACATTCAAAGTTCCTATATATATATATATATATATATATGATGTCGTTTTTTACACGTCCACCAACTCGCTCAGGATATAGCATGAGGTGCGTGGTTCTGATGCACAGAATTCACCATATCGCCTGCCACTCACATTTGCTAACATTCTCAGGGAAAATAATAAGATTAGTTCAAGTTTTATAAGAACAAAGTTTAACAATCAGATATGAAAAATCATGAATAGTAAAGTAAAGTGTAATATGAAACTTGTCATTTGAATGTGATTACAAGCAAAGATTAATTGACAATTTTGCTTTATTACAATAATGGAATTTCTTACTACCGTGTGAACATCAAAATCTACATATTGTTATTTAAAAAGTATTAGTGAGATACAACACTTTGGTTCACCGAATGTGAAAATCTTCCCCTATCACAACAATTTTGAATTTCGTGATGAGTTTGTAAGATTAAATTATAGCAAAAAATCATATTAAATAAATGTGATTAACAAGATTAGCAAGTTATTAATTCAAATTTAAAAGGTGAGAAAAATAACAAGACTACAATTCTTCGAATATTGACAATTCACATCTAAACTTGTTTTACAACCATTGAAGCGTGAGATAATTTCGTTCATTGAACAGTAATCCCCAGTCTCCGTCCAGATTTGATGTTCCGAGGCACCAGTAAATATTTGTATCTCCTTCCCATCAAAACGTCAGGAAGGCTGGGTCTTCCATTTCCATTTTGACATACGTGGAATCGTCCTCCTCTGTCATAAAACAAATTCAGCTGTCAAATTATGAAGCGGAGTTCCCCTTCCAGCTTTGTTCATGAGGAATCCTTCATGAATTTAAAAGTGGCGTCATTACATGACCAATAATGAAAGGTAAAGAAGAAGGAAAAGAAGACGAACAAGGGATGCGTCCATCCTGGAATTAATATTAAAAACAATTAGCAAATAAATCTTATAATAAGGTGCAGGATAACACAGATGCCTAATATATTTGATTATTCTCACCCTTCCTTGATTCTATACGAAGTCACATCTTTGTTATTTTTGCATCGAAATAACCTCCCGTGCTCGTCAATACTTATCAAAAGAACGAACGGTAGCGAATTTTTTGTCAGTCAGTGTTGCCAATTGGTAAATGTCAACTCCCAACATATCACGTGCGCGGTAGGTACCAAATATAACGTAATAATATATATATATATACAAATTTATATTAACTGACGCATAAATCAAAGTTATAAATTAAAAATTATTATGTCAGATGCATTTTATGGTTTTGTTTAATATTATTGATTTAAAACACCATAATGCCGTTTTGTAAGCTGTTTGTTTCATAATTACTACGTAATTTGTTTGTTTGTCTTTTAATCACTAACTGTTTTCAATAGATTGTTTCTGTATATCGTCTGTGAAAGTGCGAAACCAAGCGTGATCCAAAATAATCAAAATACGTTTTTGCACTGCTTGGAGTTTACAAATTTTAGAACGGACCAATAGATTTCTCGGAATCGGCTTATCATGCCGCGAAAGAAACATTCTCCCTAACAGTCGTAAGCATGATATTTGTGGGGCTGTTAGTTGTGTCCTTCCTGAATATTTTCACAAATAGTCCATGCGATATCACACTTACACGGACGATATTTTTCTAGTTAATTTATTTAATTTGTATTGAAAAATACCACAGAACTACTCAATATTTCAGTTAGATACAAATGGTAAACGCTTCCAGGGTCAAGACTGTCATGAAAAACGATAGAAGAAGAATATTACAATCAACAATTTAACTGCGGTCAAGTTTAAGAGGTTTGTAAATATTTATTATGTGAGTTACAATACTAGATAAATCTTAATGATTTACGTTGACTGTAAAGATTCTTGGTTTTTTACCATTTTCAATGGTTCTTAATACTATCTCCTGGATTAAATATTAACCTAAGCGAATGATTTATTCGCGACGGGTCAAATATGTTGCAATTATTATCGATACTTAATACAACCGCTCTTAATGATCGTTTAATGACGACTCATACTCGTGACCTTTATCATAATCAACAAACACTACGCCCTCAAATCTCTGCGTCTAATAAGACTGAGTACAAGCGTGTCGCGCCGTCTACATCTAGCGACAAGTGAGCGACTTTTTTTAAACATGTTTTTGGTTAGTTGTTATGAAATCCTGTAAAAAGGAAATGGTATTTTACGAAACCGGTTGGTGTCTTAAAATTACTCATTAAGTGGTTTCTATAAACAAAGTTGAATTATCTATAAAAAATATGTATATTTTATTAAATTAATCAAAAATTACAAAATATTTTTGCCTGGAATTATTATTATTCGCATCGGATCAAAAAGGTTAACAAATTATGCTGTAACTTTCTTGTAATGTTCATCCTGGCGCGTCCGTCTATTTAGTTGCATCTTTGCATTTGCATTTCCTATTCACGATTTGCGAGTAAATTATTGAATCTGTCGTAAACTGCAATTATGTGAGGCGAGATCCATTGGTCCTGGGAAGTATTTATCTATTATGTACAGGAAATTGATTGAATTATAAAGGGTTAAACCGGCGGCTCCCAACCTTTCTGGCGACATGGCACTGAAGAATTCTTGCGAACCTAACACTTTTTTCAAATTCAAATTAATTATATTTTCGTAGAAAGCAATCACTTTGTAGTTTGACATATTATACTAAATGAAATAACAACCACTTAGTATAAAATTAATTCCCCTAGATATAAAGAATACTTTTATCTTGATTGAACTCCGTATCATAAAAATTTAGGACACGTCCTAATTATAAGTAAATAAATCTCGGGCAACGCCAAGTACCCACCGCTAGTTATGACATAATGTATATTGCCAATAAAATAATTACCAATCGTTGAATTACTGAAGCAAATATATAAAAATCATAATGAATTCTAAGTGACATCCCAACAACCATTGATTATTCGAAAGGGCGTTCTGTTGACATAAAAAAATACAATATAGAAATAATTTTATCACAATGTTTTTTTTAAATCAACTTATAGTATATATGCTTCTAGATACAAACCATAATAATAATAATAAATAAACACACATAGCTTATAATCAGTTAGTTTTTGAAGTAAGAAAACACAATACTTAAATTGAGGAGAATGGAGTTACAACGCTTGAATTTTACTAAATGTAACAATATATTACGGCACATCGGTGTGTCGCAGCGTCACCGCGGTTAAGAACCACTGCGTTAAATCAAATGCGATCAATCCTTCAAAACCAACGTACAGGATGTTTGATGTTCGTGCCGCATCATATTTATATAATATTATAGGAAATTGATAGAAAATTATACCTATCATGAACGTTATAAAGATTAATAGTTTATTAAAACAATTTATTTAAACACCTTAATAAATCTTTAGTGCCACAATATTAACAATATAATTTATGATTGTTTAAGTATTTTCTGGAGTCAGTGATAATTCATAGGATCGATGATACTTATTTTGACATTAGATTTAGATACTAATCCTAGCCAACATAAAAAATCTTAAGGATTTCAAAATATTGTGCTACTGGAGGTTATTAAAAATATCCTGAAAATAATTAAAAAGTGCTGTTCTCTATCAAGAAGAGAAAACATGAGTATTCTGTTTAGAGTTTTCTGGGTTATTCTGCCGTGTTATCTTTAACCTCACTAGCCTCCGTTTCGGAAACTTTTTGACACAGTATTACAAGCCAGACATAACACCAACAACGACATAACCTACTTTCGATAAGGTATGCAAGCCAATACTTATCTAATATAACACCAACACCTACATGTTACATTAACAATAGTCCTGATTATGAACCATAGAAGTCGGATAAACATGGCAGATTAACTCAGAAAACCGGACATATATAAAAACCTGAAAACCTTTTTATAACTTGAGTATGTTATGAGAGAAAAGATACAAATAAATCGTACAGGGATAGGTGATGAAGGAAGAAGACGCATCTTCTTGTTGAAGAACTTCTAAAACTGGCTCTAGCTACAGTCATTGTTCAGAATAAAGCCTGCCTCCAAATTATAGTGATGACTTCCAGCCTCCGTAAGGGAATGGACTTTTGGAAAAGAAGAAACATAGTACAAGATCATGAAGAATACCATGAGAAATCCAATCAACAGGGGCAGATTTATGGGACAGGGGCCTGTCTCCCTGGTCATTTTAGGGGTCTTTATTTTTACTCTCGGAATGGTAACATCACACCGCAACTTGAACTGAGAACAACAACACAGGTATAGAAACGATGTTTTACGTTAAATAATCAATAATAGGAATATCAAAACCGAGTACAACAGCAGAACACCAGTAGTTTTGAAACTAAAACAATGTTTATAAACCTTAACTTAAATCTGCTTCTTTTATGGCACTACATCACATTTGGCATCCCCTACAACTACAGAGTTTTGCGATTTTTGCTTGCTCAATTAAATTTCAGAGCTCATGGTTCATTTTTATTCTGTAAGTTTCATTATTTAGTGTAGATCCATAAACGTTTCTTTGTATTTTGCATTCAACGCCTTCTTTCTTTTCGCTTTCTGATTTTACTTTTTTTTTCTCAGTGATTCGAGGACTCTACAGATCCGCCACTGCACACATGTAGAAATTTGCTCAATCTAGTGACTTTGTGAAAGCTTCCTGCTCAGAAAAACAAGATCTCTTTGTTTATTACTGTTGTAGAGTCATATTAAAAGAAGAGCGTGCCAGTGGTAAACGATGTTGTACAGATAATCTAATGAGCACTAATTTGCTAGTAACATTTCTTCAATAATTGGTTCTTCGCTTTTATGCGTTGCTTCGCTCTCGCGGTGCTGTAGCTCAACGGCCACTGGAACTGATTATCGCGTTGTGACTTTACTGTTGTAATATTTACATATTTCCAGAATCGATGTAAATCGCAAATTTTTACTGCAAAGATATTTTTTTAAAAAACTCCAAAGATAATTGATTTTTTTTGATATTTTAACGTGGCTTTTTTATTGCACTCGGTGTTTTATCATTAGTCAATTTTTAATGTTGATTTTAATGTGAAAGTTAAAAGAAAAAGGAACCATGCACAAAATCTGCTGAAAATTTTGACAAATAATCTAAACGTATCTAATCGTAAATTAGTATGGTGCTTCTAATGTTCCTCCCCCACTAATGCCTTCTTTTTTTACAGTTTCCTTCTTCTTCTTTATCCGCCTCATGGGTCGTGGAATATCATCCGCCCATCCACATGTCAGTCTTCCCTTTACTCTTGCTATATTTTTCGCCCACTGCGGCTTCACTTTTCTCAAGATATTCCCGAAATTCCAGGTTCTCTTACCTTTTCCATTCTCCTGTCTCGCGCAAAACTTTACTTTCGAAGACATGCTACCTCGTTTCTTGTACCAAAATGGGAGATCAAGCTTCATACACATACAGAAAATTCAGTATTGTATACAGTTTTATCTATAATATGACAACAACCCCAATGGCGGCAATTTCAAAGTAACAAACATTTCCAGATTTTTACTTTATCCCAAATCTCCCTAAATTCTTTCTTTGTCATTACAATTATAAATTGTGCCTTTCGCCATCCCTGTACTGTAAATATTGTAAATAATTTCAAAGAATCTCATGATTTATGATAGTTTAAGTATAGGTAAATATTAACGAGCTTTAAAGCACTCTCTTATTGCAAATAGTAAATTTCTCGCTGGACAATAAACTAGAGAAGGCATCACCCCACCACAACAAAGTATATAGTTCAAATATCCAATGAAGTAGCCAGATACTTATCTACAAAGATATAAATAATACTTCTATTGATAACGTGTTCCATAATTTTGTGAATCAGACTTCATTAGATTGGCTGTGATATCAGATATAATCTAGTGAGAATATAAATACAAATTTTTAATTTTTAAAAAAATAGTTTATTGGTCGGTGAGTAAATAATTGCATATTTGACCTTCAAATTCATTATATTCATCATAAAAATAATCATTAAAATCAACACATTTCTTCTTTTTCTTCTCATGCCCAATCCATTTAACAGATGTTGCCTATCATCTCTTTATTTACTGCGACCTGGACAAGTTCTATAGTAGACTGGCCTGACCATTGCCTTAGGTTCTTCAATCGTGATATTCTCCTTCTTCCAATAATTTTTCCATGCATTATGAGGTGTAAGACCTCATATTCTCTGAATGTCTCATCACAGGTCCGAGATATTGAGGTTCTCGGATTTTAATTGTTTATTATACAGAGTGGCCCAAAAAAGTGGGAGCATCTCGTAACACACGAGTTATTTCAAAACATAATATATTTAATTTTAATTCTTAATGTTTTTTTTTTTGCAGAATATTTATCTAATCAAAAATCATCAAGCCTGGCTCGATGAAATTAACATTCTCACGACGAAGAAAGTTGATTGTATTTCTGGCTGTGTAAGATGGAGCTCCGTCCTGCTGTAATGTCCAGTTATGCTATAATTTCTAGCTATACTCCAGGTTTTATTTTGAAGCTCTTTGATCATTTTCCTAGCATCCCAACGTTTTTCAATTCGCAAATTTTTGATCAGAATACGGTCCTCCGCACTGATTTTTGTCATTCTGAGCAACAATTTGAAAAAAACAAATATAAACAGTTGAAAAATTAATAATCAAAGATGGCAACTGGAAATTGTCGAAATAAAACGTAATATAGGTAAATAGGTAAGTAAGTAAATTAGTAAACTATTTAAGCTATTTTTGATATAGTTAAACTAATTTTGATGTATTAGTAAATTAGTAAGATTGAGAACACGAGAAATTATTTTTCGTGCGGATAAAGAATACACGGGCACAAAATATCATAGCAGCTTAGCTGTTGAAAACCTTATCTATTGGTGATATCTGAATATGTGAATATGTGTCTGGTGTGAATATGGTGGATCATGTGATGTTTCATGAACAAACATACAAACAAATGCTTAGAGTGTAACGGCGATTTTTTTTAATTTTTATTTATTTCGTGCGGCACCCAAGCATTTTTTTTCTAGCTTTATTAAGTGCTTTAAAACTGTGTGATGAGTAACACTTAGCTTTTCTGCAAGCTCTTGAATTTTTGATTCTGTTTCAATTAAGGCTGTCTTCAGTTGATAATTATCTAATAAAGAATGACGCCCACGATCTTCATCTTCAAGGCTCCCGTCCTCAATTTGACATTTTTGGTACCACCATTGCACCGCACGTTCCTTAAAACCATTATGTAATTTACTAGCAGCTTCTGCTACACTTAACTACCTACGAAATACATATATACAATAAAAAAGTGTTTAAAAATTCATTCATTCATTCATTTCCCAGTGGACTATATACATAAACCACTAGTTCAAATTATAATCTTTTGATTTTTTATTTTGTGTGGCCTTAAACTCGATCTTCAGCGTATTGAACCAATACTTTAAATCCAATTATTTCAGAAACGAGTTTCGTCGACTTGTAGAATTTCCCCGTGCGCCAATATGTAGGTATGTGCATTTGCACAAACAGTACTTGTACTCAATAAGAAAATAGTATTCTTGTTGGCAGTCCACAAACGTATATGTATTGTAATAGATTTAAACCATAATTAGATCTAGCTCTATCTACGTTCGCTACTGCAAGTCGCTCTTTACTACGCGGTGACTCGATATAGTTTAATATGTTTACAAATTTCATGATAGTTATTTAAGTGAACCCTTCAATGAAAAACATAATATCAAATTCGCACACAATTCTCGGTATTCGAAACACACCTTATGGTATCGAATACCTTTATTATTGAACAGACGAATGAGGAGAGAATGGTAAAAAAGATATATAACGTAAGAGATGATGGCACCAGAAATAGAGGACGTCCGCAGAAGACTCGGCACGACCAAATAAACCAGATACTGAATGATGGTCCTGTTGGAAGCCTCAATAATCGGCGATCTTGTATGAAAAGATGTATGAATGTGGATAAGGCGAGAATTGTGTGTCAGGACATAAGAGTGTGGCGCTCTATCCTCTTTGTCTACCCCCGCGTGGAAACGGCGTGATGGTAAGATAGTTAGTTAGTCAGTTAAAAACAAGACCAACGTGACAAACTTAACTCAAAACGAAGAAAATGAATTATCAAAATATTAGTATGAGAAAGAATTCAAAAACCATTCTTAACGCTAAATACTAGGAAAAATGTGTGGAGCTACTAGAAAATGGAACTTACTGAATAAAAATTAACCATGAGCTTAACAGTTTTATTGAGCAAAAAACAATCGTAAGATTCTATAGATCTAAATGGCTGTTTTTTTGAAAGAAAGACAGATGACTAAAGAATATTTCCGAGCGAATGCGCCAACGGAAATGACCTGGAGCCAGATCAAGGAATCAAGGATCAAGGTGGACAGTGGTGGAGCAAAATGCGAAGGTCCTGGAACTGGACCGAGTAACTGAGAAAAAAAAAGGATTATTCAGACAGATATTCACGACATATAGATAGATACGATAGATTTTTTTTACACGAAACTGTGTGTAACCAACTAAGCGCATGTTGCGCATACCATGGACAGAAAGACGCACGAACTGAACATCAAGAACAGACTGTCAACCTGCAGCTTGAGGCGAATCCTTTAATTTTTTGTGCATCTTGTGAGAGGAAAAGATAGCTCGGAAAAGATTGTTGTGGTGGACCATGTCAAAGTACGAAAAGGAAGAGGAAGATCCCGTACCCGACCAAGTGACAAAGGCAACAGGCACTTCTCTGGTGATAGCCCAAAGATCTGCAAGATGCTGAGATAAGTGATGTATCATTGTCAAGAGGGCGAGAGTTCGTGAGGGACCGACGTGGATGATTAACTATTTAACAATATCACTTCGAGAGGATAGAACGCCACCCTTTTCTATCACACCACACCACTCTTGCTTTTCATACGTTCTCTCGTTCATGCTCTTCGGTTGTTGAAGCTTTTAATAGGACCGTTCTCCAATATTTGGTTTATGCCAGCTATTTCGCGGATTCCTTCTGTTCCTGTTGTCTTTAACACTCTCATTGTATATTTTCTTTATCGTCCTCTTTTTGCTCATACGTTCCACATGACTAAACCAGATCAGCCTTATATTTTTAATCATATCGACTACTCTACAAACATCTCTATATTTGCTTCTAATTTATTAAATATTTACTTTATCGTAGATAGATTTTTCACGACACGCAGTCTGCTTTCTTTATTTTTTTGCTGTCTATAAGCGGAAGAACTTTTGAGTAATGCAAGATTCAAGTGCAGCTTTCTAAGTGAAAGGCTTGTTTGCAAAAAAATTGTTTTATACATATTATCCACTTTTAAGTGAAGAAAACTTAACTGCCTTTTTTAACCGTATTTGTTGAAAGCTTGGAATTTGTTTGTGAATACTGTACATGGAAACGAATCTCAGTTAAAATGCCCGTACCGGTTGGCTTGGTTTAAAATCCGCTGCAAATCTGATAAAATGATACGTATCCTGGCTCCCGTATTACCTATTATCAGTAAACGGGTTGCATCCATTACGTTCGATTAAATTCTTGAAGAAAATACCAGATGCGGATTAAATGATGCATTTCCACCATTACAAGGACCGCTTACGCTATCTCTTTCAGTACCTCCTCACTCTCTAGCAAATATAATGTGTCTATAGGGTTCATGGACAACTGGGCGACAACCGATTACTGGACGACAGAAACTCGGCGACAACCATTAACATGTTATTATTATTGTTATTAAGGCGGCGCCTTCAATAATAATTCAAATTTTCGCAAATGTGGGTTTTTATTATTCATTTATATCAGAAGTTATACACTAGATTTGACTTTTTTTTCAACTTTTACTTAGATAGGATCTTTATACTCGTATAAAACTAATAAACTGAATATTATGTGTCATAATTAAGACAATACAAACATTATAAGAAAGACCGCGACCATCACATGCATTTTCCGCGTGCTACAAAATTATCTTAATTTTGATAAATTATTACATAAACGAAATATATGTTCTTATAATCTTGAAGCCAAGATTACGGAGACAAATCTCAATTGAGACAAATTAACAAAATATTAAAAATTAATAATGTTATAAACCATTCAATTTGTAGGACATATTACCAGTTTTCGACGTTTTTAAAATACTTTGTTTTGGTAAAAACATACGTTTTTAAATAATATATTATATTTAATCACATGTTTTGGGGCTTCAGCCACTATTTAAAACTAAGTTTTATACCAAAAACATAATAATCAGTTTTTAAATGATATATTTTCAGTCATATAAAACACAATAATTTTAATTGTCCATTAAACTTCAATACGCCGCTCGATCCGACCATGACGGTGACCATGACAAAATGCTGAAAATATATGTTTTCACGCATATTTTACCCACGGTGTGAATTAATATTGAACTTATTCACAACATTAGTAGAAAATTTCATAAATTAAATGTTTTTTTACTGATTTTAAGCGAAAGCAACGTTTTCTTGTATATACGCCGTACCCACGATAATTGATTACTCAATGTAATGTTCACCTATTTACCGACGGTTTGGTAAATAGGTGAATGTTACATTGTGTAAAGTGATCACTTAAGCCAGCCGATGGTAGGTGGTAAGCCCTGTAATTCCCAATACTTCCATACTTCTCATCTTCGTCTCTGTGAGACGTCTTAATCCTGATTGACAATTTAATTCTTGTAATGCACTTAAAAATATATATCTGGAACCAACGTTCTCCGCTAAGAAGCGGTGATTACTAAAAATCCTATTGATTTGTTTTTCTGACACAAATTTTTAATTTGAACTATGCGTTAATAATATAATATAATAAATTATTTAATTTAATATGTATATAAATATAACGTAATTTAACTTGTGTAACAAGCGTTTATCGATTATTTATATTTTTTGAGTCGGCAAGGCAACAATGATATAAACCCATTAAATACTTCCCGGTAAGATATTGTTTAAGTACAGTATTGTATAAGTAAGCATCTGTGCTTGCAATATTATCTCAACAAATTTGTCTCGCCATAATATTAGCATGTTTCACAATATTGACGGATAAAAAAAATACAATTCGTCATTCATGGACAATTGTTTTCTCCTACACGAGATACAACCATAGAGGAGAGTTCGTCAATTTGGTTTTTAAATACCAAGCTGTTCGTAAAATATTATAATGAAATAATATTTTTAGGATGGTGGATTGTTACCACGCGGCACTAAAACGTTCCCATTAAGAATAACGCATGTATATAATAGTTTATAATGAAAAACCATTTTTATTGTGAAGTTATAATTTCATAAAATAGTAAATATAAACTTAGCCGAAGCAATTATATCATATGAAATACTGTCTTGAGGAGGAGCGCACAAAACATATACTCCCAAAGATAATTGTTCCCAATGAAATAAGAACCCAAATCAGAAACGATGACAGTATCTTAACAATATTTGAATATGTCCAATAATACAAATAACTGGTCTAAATAAGAAATATATAAAATGAAAAATTGACTTTTCAGGCGTATTCTAGTTTAATGTGTCATTTGTCACATATACACATAAAGAGTATTGCTTTCATATTTCTAATAAAAACTAGATTCTCATTAGTAACATCGACGTTGTTCAAGAAAATAAATATAAAATTTCAAACAATAAATGGCGAGAGTGAAGTTGTAGCTAATACTCAAAGTGTTTCTACATGGTTACATATATACAACTTCCAAAAGGTAGATAGATATGAATATTGATTAATGAGTGGAATGGTGAACATTACATTGTGTAAAGTGATCACTTAAGCCAGCCTAAGACAAGTCGTTAGCCCTGTAATTAACCACACTTTCATATTTTCCCATTTAATAGCGTCGTCTCTGTGAGATATATATTATTTATTTAATTACAATGTTTAACTATATCTTATTTAAATACTGCGAAGTTCTTCCTATCAGACAATTATATGACTACAAAAAAATCATGAAGCATTATGAAGACTGAAAGATAATTGTAAAACACAGCCATATGACTTGTCAAATCACAAATAGGCAACTCAACGTGCCAATAGCCAACAATTTCTACGAAGGCTTAACAACAGAAATTACTATTCCACGACTCTTCAACAAACTGCCGGATTATATCAAGACCATCACCCAATCGGCAAAGAGATCAAAGGAATTATGAAAATTCTTACTAAATTATATTATTTTTGTAATATAGGAACAAACAGTTAAAAATTACCTGTTATATACCTTTTATAATGATTACCTGTTATAGTTATCACTTTTATTATTAGCGTTTATAATGATTACCTATTATAATTATCACATCTCTTATTACCCGTTATTACTGTTATTACTTAAGAAACGTGCCGACAAGCCATAACGGCTTGGCACGATCTAGACGGTATAAATGTGTATAATGCGAGAGTTGCGTATCAGGTAGAATAATGTGGCATTCCATCCTCTCTGCCTACCCTAACGGAAAAAGCGTGATGGTAAATTAGATAGTCAGTTATTTAATTAGAAATTATGGCCGAAGCAGTTTGGCAGATCATCATAAAAACTCTACTAAACCTGTAACATCATCTCTTTCGATGGTTCACCAAATTTGGTGACTCTAACATTAAACACAATGTTAGAAATAGCAAAATAATCAAATACTTAAACCGTTGCATAGGATGATACGCAGGTATCAATACCAGGCCCAATATACTAATTCAGACCTGAACGCCAGCGTTCCTACAGACTGGGTAAAGAGTCTAATTTTATTACTGCAATGCGAGATCTATACCAGTTTCAGATCAGATAATGAAAGATATATGCTTCTATTTCCTGAGACAACTGCTTCCTAACTTCAAACAAACATTTTAATGCCAATTAAACAAAGACTTTGATAATAAACTGTTTACCGTATAAATGAAACTATCCATAACTAAGTGTAAATGTTGGATTTAATTACTATTAATTATTTTCGCATCTTAAAGCACCGTTTTCTTAAATGTTAACTTGTTTTATCTTTTTGTAATTAGTGACATTTTCAAAACATTGTTTTTCTTTCAACCACTTGTACTCGATTTTCGCACCAATTTAGACTTGGATTTATAGTTTCTTGAACATCCCTCAAGGCATTCAAGAGTTGTCAAATAAAAATATATTATAAGGAGCTTCGGCAAGAAATGCTATATGTACCTGATATTTACGATTCCATGACAATTAATTGTACACAATATAGATGTGCACACATGGTAACTGTATATAAAACAGGTGCACACAGTGACAAGTACATACAGAAACAACAGCGCACAATCAGATTTTTTCTCTTCTGCCATAACTTTGTATCATAACTGTTCGATCTTTATTATTTATGGATCGTTGATCGCCATCTTACGCACACGTGAACGCGTAGATATAAAGGCTATCCACTACCCCCTCTCCCTATACTCAGAAGACGACCCTTTTCTATGCTTTTTTTGTCTATGGTTTGGACCAGTTGAAAGTTGAAGTTTGAACTGACAGTTTTCATTTACCAGTGGTACGGTAGGCTGTGAGACTTGCGTGAATTATATTCATAATGGAGAGTGTCCTATGTGTGTTTCGGTTTCTCGCTGTGCACATTGTGCTTGTTGTGTCACAACTTCGCACCATCACCGAAGTGTATGAACAAGAGTACTTCGTGCGAAAAAACCGAGTACGTGCTTTGAAACCAAAACACTTTTGGCTCTAGTAAATCCATATACCTAAAAGAGCATTTCTCAGGTGGGTTGTGTTTCTTCCTATTTCTGGTTGGTCTTACAGCCCCCTTATTAGCTATTTATGTAACTCCTAAATTCCTTCTACCCTTCCTACATCCCGTATTTTCCCAATCCCCATGTTCAGACAATAACTTAACCTAACATAATGAAACTCCACATCATAAATCATAACCTACTTTAGAGAAATATACTATAACTCACGTTAACTACCTAATATTTTATTACTTTGTGTGTTTTATGGGTTGTGGCTTATCAATCATTTATGATTTCTAATTGACTTAGGTTTAAGATTTACGACCTAACACGTGATAACCTAACAGAAGAATGTAAGAGGTCAATGGTCCTGGAACTTGGTAAACTGTATACAGCTCCAGATATCTTGAACAAGATCAAATCAAGGATGCTGTTATATGTCCCGTAACACCACAAAACCCTCATACATAAACCGACAGAATCGAGACCGAAGAGAAAACAAAAACATAGATAGGCAGAAAATATCAAGGCAGACCTGCAACATTGCCAAGCCATCTACTTTGTTTTCAAATAATGAAACAATAGATGTATTAATTTGAAAAAAATATTGGTTCGAAAATTTGTCGTCAAAAATACTGTCGCTGTAGCATAATTGGTAATATGCACCTTTCACGGATTGGAAAAGAGATCCAGGTTCGAATCCCGGTAGCGCAACAACAATATTTTTCGATAAAATTGATTTTATATATATACCTTCCTTATCAATACATTTAATTAGTATTTAAAATATCACAGAGCTGCGTTCTGAATAATTACAACTTCGCAATAAGAATGTGTTCTCCTTAATAAAATGAAGTCTGTCTGGTATTTCTTCCGCTTTTGCCATTACTTTGCAACCATACCCCTGTAGCCAGTATAATATTTTTAATACCAGAGTTTTAATAGTGGATCGATAATATTACAGTATATTGCACGGCTTTCGTTTAATGGACGCTCCGTTAAAACATTTAAACTCGAGGAATGTGGTAATTAGCATTTACGACCAATATTAATCAACTTCCGCACTACAAATGTATTAAACATCTGCAAAATAACGGTGATCGCAGCATTGCTCGTTGCTGGTCATGGTGGTACTGAACCGGCACCCACTTCCGTGGGTGCCTCCAAGATCCTTCTCCATCTGCATCTGCATCTGCATGCGAGACTGTGTAAAGTGATGACCCTGTCATTTATCTTATTTGATCCATGAGACACCTTATAAACATATTCATTTATCTGGGAGATAAACTCAGAGATCAGCTTAAGAGACAAAAACTTAAACACGTGTTCACGACTATTTGAAACGTGCGTACAAACATCATCTAGAACATAGATAGGGTGAGTCGGGGTAAGTGCATCTACGTTTCCTAATTACCTTTGAAATTGAATTACAGTGCCGCAATCTATTAAGAAATGTTATAAATCAATATTTGAGGAGACAGTCCAGAGATGGTGCAAATCCAAACGTTAGTTTGCTTGTAATACCATTTCAAATTATGAGTTGTTTGACGTCAAATTACGAGTTGTGTATGCCTTTTCAATATTTCGTGCCAGGACGCTGATATTAAGAAAGTGCCTTCATTTTGAGTTGTAGTTTGTGATATATATAATAGTTTCGTGATTATTTCCGTGGATTATGATTTATATGACCAGATACACTTACCCCATAAATTTTACACCGTGGGGGAAGTGCATCTACTCAGTGGTCGGTATGGTACCCCATATATTTTCGAACAGAAATTTCCCAATAGTGATATGTAGACAGCTCCATTATTTTTTTAAAAATAATTAATTAATTTCAAAAATAATCACTATGATATGTCGCATTTTCCCCGTCTAAGCAATTTTACTAGATTTTTTTGGAACTTGGGACATTTTACCCGTTATTAACGACCAAAATAACTAATTCATATTGTTATTAAGTAGATCAATACAGACATTTTCATTATTTTAACAATTTTTCAAAAATAATATATAACTAGATGCTCTTACCCCAAACTTGGGGTAAGTGCATCTACTCATTCAATTTTCATAAAATGCTTTCAATATCATCTATCCTAAAAGGTTTCATTCCGATTTTTAAAGACTTAAATTAGGAAATCGATAATGATCCTTCTATCAAAGTTTCAAAGTCATAGAATAATCTGAAAACGTTTTGAAAACAGTTAAAAGTTTATATCGATGATTTTATATGTCGCACTTACCCCAATTAACCTTATAATTATTTATTCTAAGTTTCACAGACACTGAAGACATTTAACGCCCCCGAATTATAATTGTGCATAATATGTTTTGAGTTTTATTTCGTTTTTGGTCATGTTACAATATAATTTTTAAAAAACGTCGGATAATTATGTTACAAGTTGTAATTATATTACAAGTTGTAACATAATTATAACTTACAACCTAATATTTGACGTACAATAGTGAAGCTGTGAGACTTGGTGTGTACCCGGTAGATTCATGGCAGCATAATCGGCCGCATAGAGGTAGTGTTGAGTTACCTGTTATAAAATGCCATCTATCACGGCCATTATCATCATCTTCCTCTTGCTGATGATGTTATGAGTATCAGCAGTTTCTCTTGACTTCACTTGAATTACTATTCCCCTTCTAGACAAGACTCGTTTAGATAGGCTCCCTTCGACTAGCAGTCCGCGGGTCACGCATCGTGTAGCGCTAGCATTACTATTTTGGGGTTGAAGTTTTGAGACTTTACATAGCGGAGGGGTAGTTTTTAATGATTTACCTCATGTTACGAAATTTTGTCCTACGAAGGCATAATTATTGACTTGTTAAATCTGGTCTACTAACTACTAACATGTCTACTAACTACTATCGAGAGCAGTTCATCGATCTTTCGGATATTTATCTTCATTCCGAGAAGCACCAAGAGGCTGACCTAAAACCCGATAGACTGATGCAAATGAGAGATACATGGGGAGACCCTCATTCAGAAGTCGATAAAAAATTGCTGATGATTATACAGGTGTATCGCAGAGGCCCATGTTGTTGCGATCGGAGTTCAATTAAGAAATCGTGGCTTGAAGGTATTTCAGCAGTTTTTGCGAACACAAAGATGTAACAGCAAACAAAAAGAATGGCAATTATCATTTTTATACACTCGTATTAATTTATTAATTTTTTTAAATTTATCTTTGCTAAAAGCACCGCCGCTACTGTGCAGAATAGTACACAACGGCATCCAACTAGAGCTAATTGTAAAGCTGGTTACTTTTCGAATTATATCATTAAATTGCACTCAAAAATAATACCTACGTACGTTAAGTAATTAGCTAGAAGGTAAGATCTGTGTGATTAGTTTGTTTTTGTGAGCTAGACAAATAATTACTCCTTTGTCCACATGTCATGTAACGTTTACAATCTGACATTTCCTGTATTCTGACATTGTTACATAAATCGGTAGCGGCTGGCGTCGCGTTTGTAACATAAACTAGTTGTTAAGATCTTATCTTCCCATGTACTTTTTCGGAGTTTACCGGAAATCTCGTAGAAATGGCTTTTATAAATATTAGGTAGGTATGATTTATTGCATTGGGTAAAACGTTACTTGTTTATATTACACTGAATGTGGCTGTAGGTGTTTTCATCCATCTCGCACTTCTGCTGCTTCAGGTGTGATTTATTGGCAAGGTGAACACCCGGTCATTTTCTTATATTCTAAGATGAAACAGTTGGGCAGACGTTCAGTTAGCATCTTTAATATGATATCTGTATTGTCCTGTGGCCATCCATTCATGTAAATGACGGGTGCAGTATTCTGAGTTGTGTTGTGGTGTTAGAATCGAACTCCTTTGTACACCGTAAAGAACTAAATTTGACTGTTCATAAATTAATACAATGTGTAAAAACTATATGAGAAGACAAATAATAGTTAGCCAGTAAAAATCCTGAACTGACCGAAAGCCGGCAGGAACGTAATGTGTCCGAGTGTGACATAATCGGGCTCTCCGCAAAGCTCGCTCGTTGGCCTCGCATTTTACAATAAGCTTGTGTACGTCAATACATAAATCGCAAAACAATTTCATTGTTGGCTCGGCTATAAATGCAAAATAATTCCACAGAAATTCAATTACCGGCCGGCGGACTGTATTATTATAAATATACACTAATAGGCCATCTACAATCGCGTAGCGAAACGGCGGAAAAAACTGCAAGCTGGTAGCTTGCCCGGCTACTCGCCAGAGGTACCAAACATGCACGCAATTACAAAGTCAGGGATGCCTGTGTCATTACCAATACCGAGATGGCAAAAAATAATTTACAAAACTTTGATTGGTAGACGTCATTTTCAGAAATTGCAAGCATCAAAGTAATGTTTGCATTGAAGGTTTGTTTACTCTTTCTTAAGTTTATTTTTAATAGCAGTCTACAGAGACTTCAAGGCCCGTGCACACGGACGAGACAATCTTAGAGATTTAGTTAAGATGTATATCAATACTATGTACGCATTTGGGGATTTTGATGTGAAGATAAATTTAGATATCAAATTTTCTGTTTCCGGGATAAGTTTGTGGAACTCCATAATCACATATACGAAAAAAAAATACTTGTTTTTTTTTACTTGACGCGTTTCACCTTATGACGGCATTATCAGTTTAACACACAGAATGACGAGTAGAATGAAATTTAAAAAATAATTGTTTTACTTTCATCTAAATATATATATATGTGTTTAGAAATCAACTTGACAACAATTCAAACCAGTGTAAACGACACGCAATCTGAGAGCGACACTCGACACGTGCACACAAACGTCATTTATATGTTTTATAACCTTATATGTTTTATAACTTATAGGTTTTATAACCTTATAGGTTTTATAACCTCCATAGATCCTTGTAACAATCTATTCTGAAGTTAAACATGTCATGAAACAATAATATTAATATTTGCTGTTAAATTACAATCATTTATTCCATTTTTACTGCTGGTGAGGAGATTCAAAATCACCTAACTGATGAACGATAATAGCATGTGATGTTTGACGTACGACGAGCGTGAAGTAAGGAGCGAAATGGCAAAGTTGTGTTAAAAGAATCTTAGAGAAACAAATTTTCGAGTCGAAAATCTCTTATAAATCTCATTCACGGGTACGGGCCATTACAACTAGATACAGGGTGGCCCAAAAAAGGGAGAACATTTCGTAAAATGTGATATAATTACATCAAAATTAGTTTAAATACATCAATAGTAGCTTAAATAGTTTACTAATTTTCTTACTTACCTATTTACCTATATTACGGTTTATTTCGAAAACTTCTGGTCGCCGTCTTTGATTATTCATTTTTCCATCGTTTATATTTGGTTTTTTTCAAATTACTTCCCAGAATGATAAAAATCACTGCAGAAGACCGTATTCTGATCAAAAATTTGCGAATTGAAAAACGTTGGGATACTAGGAAAATGATCAGAGTTTCAAAACAAAGCCTGGAGTAAAGCTAGACATTATAGCATAACTGGACTTTACAGCAGAACGGAGCTCCATCTCACACAGCCATAAATACAATCAACTTTCTTCGTCGTGAGAATGTTAATTTCATCGAGGCAGGCATGTGGCCACCGAACAGGCCAGATTTAAACCCAGTGTTTTAATTAGCTAAATATTGTGCAAAAAAAAAAATACATTAAGAATTATAATTAATTACATTATGTTTTAAAATAACTCGCGTGTTACGAGATGTTCTCATTTTTGGGCCACATGTATTTACAACGAACACATTTTAATTGATAAATTAGAACAGAATAATAAAAAGTTTATTTATACTATCTGTCACTTGCAATTTGACGAAGATGTGCCCTGTGGTACACCAACAGGAAAGTGTAGTGTTGAAGAAGATTGGAATGAATTACAAATTAAGATATCCTGAGGAGAGTGATCGAAGGGGCCAAGGAATAGGACACAATCTTAGACACAACTTATACCTCAGAAATGTAATTGAAGGGAGAAGAAGGAGAGCCACACCCGGACAAAAATACATCCACTAAATAATAGGAAAAGCGACTGCAGACAACTTCCGAAAGGTGTCCAGGACGCATGGCGAGCATTGAATCGACAAAAACAATTCAAATTAATTTCTTATTCATCTTTGACGTTACACAGCACTGTTTCATTCATTAATTTGCAGCAGCTCGAATAGTTGAAATGTAAATTTTTGAACCTTCACATTACGTTCTTCAGCCTAGACGTTCTCTGTCTTCTAGAGCGTCTTCTACTAATAATTTTGTCTTAAATGATGAGATGTTCCAAATGACGTATCCAAAATATTGTAATTTCCAGGTTTTTACAGTTTTAAGAATATAATTATCCTTCAAGTCGCTTTAACGATTCCAGTTCATATTGGAGTATAGGGAACACTGATTAGTCGCGGCCCGCGATCGTGTATAATGGTATCAACAAATACATTGCGCCAAGAAACACGAAAATGGAAAAGGGCTGCCATAATAGTCGAGAAAAGAAGACAGAGAAACGAGCGAGATCTGTCCCTCTGCATCGCCCTCCCTACGTATGCTCATACGTATATTGTCCTCAGCTTATCGAAGACTCAACAGTTAAAGCATGACAGGCGCCATCCTCGCAACAAAGGACTGCCGAAGATGGGAAACATATTCCACAATACTATTATGTTATTGCACTCAAATTTGAATACAAGATCAAGGGCGTGATCTACTAGTCACATTCTCCTAATAAGCTTTCTCTGTCTAGGATGATCCTGGACTTCTGGGAGTGCTTAGCTTTTAAGGTCGCTTCTCTTTTCTCCAGGTCACCGTGTTTTTTGGAAATGTTTGCCATAAAAATACAAGTGTGAGATTATTTCCACCCGCAAACTACTTATAGAATCTTTTATTTTAAATTGTTAACATTGTTTTATTAACCACTTAATTAAAAACACATCAACCGGTTTCGAAAAATATCATTTTCTTCTTCAGGATGTCATTAACTAATCAAAAACATATGTTATATTGTTTCTTTAAAAGAATCTATTTTTAAAAAACAATAATTATTTGAAAAATAAATTTAGTGCCTAACTTAAATTGTTACTTGATGTTACAAAATTACTAGAATAAGTTTTAGGAAAAAATTTTAAAATGGGACTTGTAGTTATGATTATGATTAATTTTCCACGCTTTATTTATCTACAACGATTCCAAATTAATTATTTTAAGATCAACACCGTTTACATGCAAACTAGACCATTTCAAATTTTTATCAAAAGTATGATCATTTTCTAACAAATGATTAGAAATTCTGAAAACCCACTATTATTCAAATATCTCAAATGCTCCTTTACTCTTATAATAAAATTTCGACCTGTTTTACCAATATAAAATGTAACACAATCCTTACAATTAAGTTTATCGACACCATCTTGTTAAATTTACTATCTTTGTCTTTGAAATTTATAAGTAAATTTTCTGTATTACTATTTGTATAAAATGCCGGTCTAATGTTTCGCGGTAGGTGTTTAGATATTTGAATAAAAATTTATTTATGAAAAAAATCCTACGCCAATAATAATCATTATTATCATGCTGTTTTATCTGTGATTTATATAAGAAGAAAATGATACTTTAATCACATAGTTGATTTAACTAATATTCAAAATATTATAATAAAATCTTCAAATTATCTAATAACTGGCTGGTTTATGGCCATAGCACAGCACAGAGAAATTCAGAGTACCTAAGTTCATCAAAATAACATTAGAAAACCAAAATCACTAAGAAATGCCACAAGAACTTGACCAAGTGAGCATCCCAACAGAAACGGCCTAAAGGCAAACCAAATAGAAGAACGAAAATCGAAACAGGGTGGGAAGATCCGAGAACTGGAGAAAAATTACCAGAGATAGGAATTGATAGAAAGCATGGAACTGAAAAGGTGGGATGTATCAATGAGGAAAAATAAGATATCAAAAGAACAATAGTCATTGGAATCCAGAAACATATACATATTTTAACATGCATAAAATGCATTTACGCAATCTTCATAACCCGGTTATTTTTTTAATGAAAGGGACCGCGGACCCTCATTTGAAACGACCCTCGACACAGGCTGCAGGACAGGAACAGTAACCATAAAGAATGGCCATTTGACCATAACTAAGTGCGTCTAACAAAAGCTAAATGTCCAACTTTAATAATCGGCTGCAAATTAACAGAATTTTTTTCTGCACTACTATATGTTATGTGTAGCGTAATGGCCAATAACTTCGCACAAAGTACTAAACATCTAAGAGCGGAACCGCAAACTTTTTTTTTTATCTTTTTTTTTGTTTATTTAGTTGTTCTTTGTTAACGACTTCATCTACGAAGTAAATTTACCCGAATGATGGAAAAATCGAAAAGATATTTTCGTAGAAAGCAATCACTTTGTGGTTTGACGTATTAGATTAAATAAAATACAATCACTTTGTATGAAACCACGAAATTTATTACACACCAATCGGTTTCGCTTAGCTCAAGCTTCGTCAGGACGTATTTAAAACTAACAATAAATACAAAAAGAATGCACTTATATATATATATACATAAAGAGGGAAGTAGAATATAAAATTACATGTGAAAGAGAGAGACAGAATACATATACAGTTAGATAGAACATAAAGGGAGACAGAATATAAAATTATAAGCGAAAGAGAGAGACAGAATACATATATAGTTAGACGGAACATTAAGTGAGGGGAAAAAAGAGTGTTGATGGATATGAAATTAATTTTAAAGGAAACATACCTAATATGGGGCTAATGGATAAATTAATTTGATTATTAAGTAATGGCGTACCACTATTTACTGCCTTTTTTATTTCAAGGGCTCCTAAATTTTCCAACCGGAGGCCAAACCCGTTTTTATGGAGGATATTGACCCTGTGTTATTATTAAAAGAATGGTCTTTTTCAATAATATGGTTGGCGAGTTCTCTTTTTGTATTTATTGTTAGTTTTAAATACCTCCTGACGAAGTTTGTTCTAAGCGAAACCGATTGGCGTGTAATAAAATTCGTGGTTTCATACAAAATGATGGTATTTTATTTAATCAAATCGAGAAAATATTGGAACACAAAAAAGTACCCAATGAGACGTTTAAAAAACCATTTTTAAATAATGTGATTTTCCGTTTCGGCGACACACGTGCCATCTGGTGATAGATTATTTTCCAGATCTTACCGTCTAGGTGTATGACTTTATATAAAGCCGTGATTAAATATTATCATCCTCGTCATCGCGATCTCCGTGAACTTCTCGCACCCTCTTTCGACCTCGATAGGGTGTATTTGTGCCGGACTGTGACTTCAACACATAAATGTGACGTTTACCCTCCCCTTTTAGGGGTGCGTTACTTGTAGAGCTTCTCTTTGGCTGCCTTCTGAATTTTATTTTATTTCTTACTATCAAATTATAGACATTTCGAGGATTTGATTTTTCTATTATAGATCTATCGAGGATGTGAAACAAATTCACCAATTGGACATTGTTGCATTAATTTAAAATATCATTCTTGTTGAACATTCTTATTATCTATATAGAACATTAAGATATTATTTGTGTTGATACAGAATGGTTACTTAAAATAATTAGAAGCATTCAAAAATTCATAGAAATCCTCAGAATTCTAATGAATAACGTTGTCCCTTTTCATCTCATACAAATAAAATTGTATTGATGTTCTCCACCATAGATATAAATACAAGTTGTCGAGTTAAATTGTTAGATTGATAATGCTCTTATAAGGCGAAACGCGTCTCAAGTAAATTAAAGGGTAAATGAGTAGAATCAAAAAACGAGTGTTATATTTTCACGTATATGAGACTTATATATTCCTTAATTTCCTTTATATTTCTGTCACACCGGTGTCTTTTATCACCCGTCCATTTGAGATTTGAATGCCCGCTCCCGGTACGCGCATCCTCCGATACCTGGTTTATCTGGTCACGCTGGTTCAGCTTTCGATACTTGTTTAATTAAGAAGAATTAATTATCTCGACAAAATCAATTCATAAGATGCAGTTCCAGTCCACGTTACGCGATTTTTTTTTTTATTTCACTCGTTCGATCGATCGACTTAACACCGACGTTAAAATAAATAAAATTATAATTTAATTGGAAACGATTGAAGTTATACATTATTTTTCAAAAAAAAATGCTGTATTAAATAAACACGAATTTGTCCACTTATTCTGCTAGTAAGGGTAATTTCGATCAGTCTTCGAGGTCATCGTCACCCGAAATTTGACACGGAAATAAACTTAGGTATCAGGAGAATATGCCATTGAAAGATTTTTCCTGCTGATTAGTTCACATATTTTTAATAAAATTCAAACATAATTAATAATTAAAATATGTTGTAACTGCGTAAGAGCTACCCACATGAATTTAAAAAATGTATCCTTATTATATATCACAGTGAACCCCCGATTTTATATGCTCAGAATCCACGTTTTTTTCTCCATTTGCGTGTTATTTCTGCAGTCCCGTGTTAATTTAGTACATTTAAAACCCTGTTTTACGTTTGTCTTTCCCGCGATTTACGTCTAAAATTTATTCAAATTCGTCCAGCCAGTTCGCTATTCACCATAGAGCCAAGAGTGCGTTGGTCGTTTGCTTGTCATTACGCATTATTCATTCTCATACCTACGTAATTTTAACGTTTCATTTTTTTTTATTGTTTCTGTAAAGTTGGAATCAACAAGAAAATTATGTAGAAGATAGTATAAACAACATTAATGACTGGGAAATAATTTTCTAATATATATCTTGCAGAATTACTAAGACGTTTTCTCTAACGTAATAACATCGGACGTAGTGAAAATTGAAGAAATAGTGGATAGTTGTATAAACGAAAACTTGACAGAAAAAGAACCTTCCTACCGAGAAGTGTCTGCTCATTCTATAAATCCAGTTCCTACAAAGGACGATGCCATGAGTCATATTGATGGAATCGAAGCAGATTTTACTAGTATTAGTAATGTACCACCTGAAACCTTTAATTTTATTTAAAATATTGAAAGAACAACATATATAAACACAAAAAAAATATGCAGCAAAAACTCTTATTTGATTTTTTGATCAATAAAAAAATTTTCATCTGTTTTTTAATACCCCCAATTTACATTTTCCATTCAAAATTTTAAAATCGAACCTCCACTATATATGTTTATTTATGAAGATTTTTCTTTGTTTCAGATCAAAATGGTGAAATCAAAGCTGGGAGTCTTCCTTTTCATCACCCTATTATCATCAACGGCGGCGGCCCCCTTTTTAGAGCGACTTAGAAGATCTATTGAAGATTCATCACGAGAAGCGAAATCCATAGATGATCAACAAACCAGAGAAGCTAAATCGAATCGCTACTTTGACGATGGCCAGAAAACAGAAGACACAGATGAACAAGAAACTGCAAAGGCCGTCAAAAAGTCGAGGCAAAACAAGGCATTAGCTTACTACGATTTTGTGCCCCAGTTTTTCAGTTCAGGAGATGATTACGACGGAGATGACGAACTCGCGTTCGGAGTCAACGATGACACAGAAGACGACGCAGCATCAAGAACGATCCCCTCCAGAAGAAAGCAAAACCAATACAAGAATGTAGGAAATCCTAACCCTAACTCTCTCAGTTATGACAACTCTCCAATCTATTACATCAGACTACCTCCCACCCCTTACATGTTCGTGCCTGGTCTCGGGTACATCTCGCAGCCTCCATCCCTCGGACCTCCCGTGCCACCGCCGGTAAATCCCTTCATCAACCTTCCGATCGACTTCGTCTCCAACGGTAAGCCGACGAACGTTTACCAATGGAGCGGAGCACCGAGCTACCAACAGCAGTCGCCTATCGATCCATACAACCAGCTGTACTCCAGACCCATTTCAAGACCTCAACCTCAGAGGCCGAACGATTACAGTTACCAGAGACCGACACAGACTAAGAAGCCAGCTTCGGACTCAAAGGTCACGAACCTCAAGAAAGGACCTTACCTCTTCAACGGGAAACCTCACGACGTCTTCTTGCTGAGGGATTCCTACAATTCTTTATACTCGGATGCCCTTCAAAACTTCTATCCTTAATAAATTACGAACTTTATCATAAATTAAAAATACAATTGAAAGTCAAAACAGGCGGTGATACCAGTGAAAGAAATAATTAACACTGTTTTTTAAATTCAGGTTGGAGTGTTTTGACCTGTACAAGTTAGTGATTGGTCAGTGTTTCCCATAGTTTGTTTATTTTTTAAGTATTCTTAAATAAGACATATATATAAAACGAAATTTTTAGGAGCAGATTCGTATTTTATCAAACGACTATATTACTATATTTTTGAAAGACGTTTATTTATACATTTATATCATAGTTAGATAGAGCTTATCAAAATTAGTGTTCGACATTTTAATTTATTATTTTATTTTTATAGCGTAATAAAGAGTATGAGAAATAATTATTATAATGTAAGTCAATTAAATATATTTTTTTATTAAATCTACAAACCTATCCGAAAATAATAATACTTGCCCACATTAATAATTATTAAATATTTTTACGTAGGTATACTTTATTCACATTGATATATTATATGATACGATTTTGATTAATTATTTTAATGATATTGTATGTCAAACTATATAATAAGTATTCTTAAGTATTTGACCGGGACAAATATGCAAAACTTCAAATAAAAAAGTAAAAACAAAAATCAGTAATTTTCTAAGGAACCATTTAATATTTACAATTAACGCCGGTTATTGTAAACACATTGGTCCGTATTTATTATGATTATATTATCCGGCAATTCTATTATCAGAAAAGTACGATCTACATATTTATTTAAATAATTAAACTATTACTTTATAGTTCACATAAAACAATAATCACAATAATAGTACAACATTTTTATTTATCAAACACCGACGCACAGATTTAAACTGCTTATCTTTGAGAAGAACGAGCCAACTTGTAAAAATTAAAACTAAACGCGTCTGGCTAACGCGACTGATGACCGAATAAAACAATGCGTTGAGTCTGACCAAGTTCGGGGCAACACTAAATGTAAAATTGTAAAGGAGAGAAAGCGACGGCTAACGTCTGTAATCCAAAATAAATGACACGAGTAATTAGGTACCTAAAAAGGTTAGGTGACACTATTAATACTATTTTTTGTTATTCTGAGTAGATTTTGTTATTTAATTTCAAAACATATTTAGAATATTAATATTTACTTTTAACGTAATTCTTATTACTATTACGTTGAGTCTAAAAAACAACGTAAAATATATGTGTTTTTAACATTTAAATCTGTATTTGTAACACAGAAAATTGTATACAACGTATTACTGATTATAATAACGTTTGATCACAATAACACTCACTGTATTTACGTTTATTCTGGTTCTATTAACCGAGAAGTCTAAAAAGCGGCGAAAAATAAATCTTTGATGTTTGATTCCGTTAATTTAAGTACACGACTGATTCTAATAATCATTGAACACAATAACTAATGTCTACTACATTTCTGGTTATAAAAATCGATAACATGTGTCTAAAAGGCGGTGAAAAAAAATCACGTTTTATAAATAATGTTTAACAGCGCAAATTACCATTTTGAATAATTTGACCACATAAAAAGCGCACATTTTTCTGATAATAACATTCCGAGTGTCACCTACGTCACTGTAAATGAATAAGCGTACACTCATTCGAAATTAATTTATCACCGCTGGACGTCAATTTTTATTTTCTTATATATTTATACGTTTGACAATAATAAAAAAACACAGTAGAGATATGCACCCCCAAATAAGAAAGATCTTGAATTATGAGGGTGGCTATTAACATTTATGTAATACAAGATCAATATATACTAGACCTAAAAATTTGTTTACACAATTAAAAAATATAAAAAACATCTATAATAACATAAAATATGAAAATTAACAGGTATTAATTTTTTTCTAATCATTGTAAAACCTTTGTATGTGTTCGTAGATCGATAAAATAATTTGCAGCTTTATCAGTATTACCGATCAAGTAAAAATCATTCCATTTTAATTTGTTTATAGAATGAATTAACTTTTCGGAATTTGTTTTAATAAATATATTTTTGATTTGTACAAGGTTTATTAATTTTTTTGTAGTTTTAACAACTACTTAATAGACCTACGAGGAAATGATCAGTAATATTTGTATCCAGTACATATGGTATCAGATCTAGATTATTGTCTGGTTTACACCATATATGGTTTAAACATGTTTTAGATTATTTTTCGATTCTTGTATACGTATTAATGTATGACAAGAAACCGTGTATAGCTGAGTTTGTTTTTATATTTTTCTATTATATTAGTACTCAGACTTTCACTCTAGTTTATTATGTTAACACAATGACCGATGCCTACTGCATATGCTAAACCACTGAAGCATACGCAGCTATCTGGTACGTCTTTAAATATGTCATTAATAAATTAATTTCCTGCGAGCAATAATTTATTAATAGAGCATTACAAATATTAGTTTCCCGCGAACAATAATACATTAATAGAGCATTACAAATATTAGTTTCCCGCGAGCAATAATACATTAATAGAGCATTACAAATATTAATTTCCTGCGAGCAATAATACATTAATAGAGCATTACAAATAATAATTACATAAGTACATAAAATGTGCTATGATTGATTGCAGAAATATTAAATTATTACTAACATCATTCAGTATAAATATTTATCATATAATGAATGAGGGAATGAAAGAAAAAACAAAGATCTTAACTACTTTCTAATATTATTATTATTATATTATATGCCTCAGATACGTATATCATAGCATCCCTGCATAGTATATAGAATTTTCTTGTTCAAAAAAATATTAATAATTTTAGTCAGCGAAACGAACTCTGGTCTGCTGCGGGGATGCACCATACTGCCGTTTACTTGAGCTCTTTATTGGTAATGGCTTGTTACAAAATTCGATAGGGGTAACTGTTATTATTTAAATTCGATATGAAAATTTTAAATAATAAAGTATGTTAAATCGATGAGTTTACATTAATATTATTGTGTTCATGAAATCGGAAAAATTTAGTAATACATCTACAAGATATTTGTTGTTTTTTTTAAGCAATGTTTTACTTCCTACTTTAATACTTTATTATTACTAGATTTAATATCAGTTTGCGGTTAATTATTTAACAGTATTTAAACACAAAAAAGGCAATTTAGAGGCTATCAATTCAACAAAGACTGCTTTATCTATTGATCCAACATAATTCAATAATCTAGTGTCTTATATATCTTAAAATGTTCGAAATACTATTTATATAAAAAATATACAATATTTATTAAGCTAATAAAATACTCTTTAAAGATGAATAAAATATTTAATTCTTAGAAGAATACGCCAGTCGTGAAATATAAAAATTATTATTAAATCTAGTAATTAGATTTTCAAATGAGCGAACGATTGTAAATTATATTAGTATAGAATAATTATATGTCAAGTCAATTTATTAAAGTATATTAAAATTAAGTTTCTCCGATATAACGTACTTAATATCGTAAATATTTAATAATTAGGTTTTTTTTTAATATTAAAATCAAAAAATCTACTGCACTATTTATTTAGTAGGTATTTAAAGTATGGCGAATAATTAGTTTGATTTGACACATGTAGTAATATAATATATAATATCATACTTTATAAACCTGTATTTTCACAACTTATTATTTTAACCATATCACAGTAATCGTGTATTGTCAACAATTTTTTTTTTCTTTCAAGGCACAACTGTATATGTACTTACATCAATAAAGTTTTTCATATTACAACACAAGTGCTGTTTTGTTTAATACGAATTATAATTTGTATTTAACCCTTAAATATTTCCTTCAATCTTCAATATATATTTTCGGGGATAAAACAAATTAGGGGAGGGTCCAACAGATGGTAAATACGGCAACAGGAACTGAGGGCGGCACGATCAGTTAAACCTGATGTTGAATGCAATCGATGAGATGATATATAGGGTCTTTCAACGAGGACGCTCGATTTTAAAATGTAAGTTAAACAGGTTGTGTGTGAGATATTCACTCAATTTTTCTTTCATTTGAAAGTATATTTTATGACATTAAGTGTGAAATATAATGTTGTTCGAATATCCGCTGCGGTTTTGTTCGGTGGCAGGTTTGGGAGGTCCAATTTTCTATGACTTTATCGCATAAATCTGGCTAAATTTGCTGGATGGCGTTTGTTATGTTGACTTTGAGGGGGTCAATTGTTTGCGGCTTATTCGTAAAGACTTGCGATTTAAGATAGCCTCAAAGAAAGAAGTCTAAAGGCGTTAAATCGCACGATCTCTGTGACCAGTTCACGTCACCGCCGCGCGAGATAACCGTGCCCTCAAATCGCTCGTGACTTTGATAATAAAATTTGATGATTTACACACGTTGTTCAACCTTCCGTGGTGATTTGCCGTATACTACTTAACAATTGACAATAAATTTGACAGATGTCACTTTAACAACATGGCTGCTATAACTTAACAAATTTTGAGCGTCCCTATTAAAAGACCCTATATAAAGGTGAAGTAGGCAAGATTGTATGCCAGAACAGAAGAGTGGCATTCTATCCTTTCTGCCTACGCCTACAGTAATACGGTGTGAAACTAAAGACCGGTTGCGTGATCAGTACTTTAGTAAAAACTTTTTACTTTAGGAAAAAAAATTTTTATTCTAAAAAATTTTGCGAAAATTGGTTGTTTGATCGTTGGTAAAAAAATTTACTTCTCGAAAGTACATCCCGTAGTAAACTCACTTTACTCTCCGATATCAGATAAAATATCAAATAGATATCAGATAAAAACGGGAATCTATGGTTAAATATGGCGGGCTCTTCACAGCTGTTACAAAAGTCATCTGACACATTGATACTTAAAAAAAAAAACCAGTATTCGACAATAAATCATTCAATATTCCGCTAATTTAGTGATGAGAATTCGTCCGATGATAAACTCATTATTTAATAAACATTAGCACACAACCTGAAAAAATTTCGCCACTAAAGTGACAGGTTTCGAACGCAGGAGCGAATAAAGCCATAGACAAAGCATAAAATATAGCATATTTCATAATCATTCGCCTTGCCACACTGAGAGGCGAAATTGTCTTCGACCATCTTTGACAGTAGTAAATTTGACATATTAACAACCCCCAAATGGTTTTTACTACGAACGTTAGTAAAAAGTTACCGAGATAAAAAATGCCCACTGATCACACAACCTGCTCTTGCCTTTTGCAAGAAAATTTGCGGTTTCGGTCAAGATGTCCTTAATAGGGCCGGATTTAATGCGTATTGGGGGCCTCAAAAAAAACAATTATTAAAACGTGCTTTATTTTTCTTGAATTTTTATTTTCATAATCACTTTAACATGCACTTTAAGGTCATCAATATGATGGACCGATGTGGATAAAACTTTGTGGAGGCCCTGCTCGCGCCTCGTAGACCTGGCTATAAAAACCGGACACTTTACAGTCATTTTTCGCCGCCCAGTACCGCCTGAAAATCTAGACAACAATACATCGCAACGCAACCGATTCTAAAAGTCAGCTAAAGCGATCACTTTTTGCCTGGCCACCTTTTTGTATACATTTCTCGGAACCACCTTCAGTGCGCTCTGCTAATCACGAACTTTAATTTGCAATTTAACCTTTAAACAGTGTAAATTTATTCGTGCATCATTCGATAATAAGTTGTAATAAGTATTCGATTGTAAGTTCATTTCATTTCATCAAGCTACTCTTGCCGCAACACCAACGCCTATAATCACACGCACGCTTCGTAACATTAATGTACACTGCGTCACACGCGTGAGAATCTGAGAAGATTAGGGCCCTCAGATTATATATTCATAACCTACAAACATCAGTCGCTCCATCCGAGTGTTTTAACATTTCACTTTATTGATATCAGAGCCTCGGGGGCCCTGGGGAAACTCCCGAGCTCTAGGAGTCCTTTAGCACTAAGTAAAAAGAGGCCTACTCCCGAGAAGATCACGAGCCTCGATCCTGAGAAAAATGACTAAAAGAGAGTATTTTTCCACCTCCCTCTTTCACTCTAAATCATATACATGATATTTTTCTCTTCCGATATCACATGTCTTTGTATTATGTATACCTTACTTATGTAAGTGCATTGTATTAGAAATCTCCACTGATCACAGATAGAAATGAAGCGTGAAGCTGGTAAAAAAGAATGTAAGTATATAATTTTTCATTTATTTTTAAAACAACATCCCTTTAAAGCTTGCATCAATATAAAAATCCTTATAGTAACCAATACACCAGAAAGTATTAATACTACATTCCATTTACATACATGCAAGCCTGTTGGCCGCTACCTACCTCGCTAGGTACGTATAAAGTACCTGTTCTGAGCTGGTAAAAAAGTGATGTAAGTATATAAATTGAGCAGTGAGTACTTTTAGCTATATCTATTTCTAATCTATATCATGTAGATTAAAATAGATGAAAAACCATCAAATTCGCGATACGAAAATTATTAAATATGCAATTCCGATATTCTCTCATATTATCAATCTGTTAGTAACCATCGAAGGGTAAGAATTGGGCGATGTAAATAAATAAACAATAGTGGCGCTCCGATAAGGGTGCGCACATAAAAAACTTTTAATTTTAATAAATTTTATAGTGAAATAACCTAGAAATAATTATTAGCATGTGATACTGCAACATTTTCAGAAATAAAATAACATATTTCTAATAAGTGAACAATGTTAAAAGTACCAAGAAATGAGCATACAAAAATAGTATTTCTTCGTACAACGTAAGAGTACGTTATACATTACAATGTTAATCATTCGTACAAAAATCACAATTAAAAGTTCCAAAGCCAACATAGTGAATGCATTCATCGTATCCCCATACTTCATACCTTGAACATTGGATCCAATCCACTGCAAGCGGATTAACGGATACCTCTGAACAACGGATGACATGTTGGTTCGCTTCATCATCTGAACCCTGCTATATTCTTTCTTTCTTCTTCTTTTCTTCTTCGTTCTTCTTATTGTAGTTTATAAGGAGTTCTCGTAAATACATCAGAACGTTTCCTTTTTATGTTTTGTTTTCTCTGCATCGAAGATTTTGGTAGTGGGCGAATTTCAAATGGTTGTGGAAGTTGTTTCACGACAATCAACTACACGAAGTGGTGTTATAATATGGGCAGTATCAGTATCTTTTTTTTTTTTTTTTTTTCTCTTTATTATGGCCTTCGCCAATTAGGCGTAATTAGCCATTACAAGTATATACAAATGAAATAATACAATTTTTTAAATATATAAATAATTAACATAAATAAATAACCATGGTAATATTATTAATAAATATTAGTAACAGTATTTGATTTTTGAAAAATAATTAACACATTCATTAACATACATTACATAGTATAGTAAGAAGAAGAACATTTATATTGTAAAATAAAAATATACCAATTATAACTGAAGTATAAGTGAAGGATTGATTAAAAAAAATTTATATAACTAAAATAAAAAAACAATGTAATATTTCAATTCATATAAAGTATTAATTGAATTTATTAAGAAAATTGCGTAAATATATATTATACTTTCACATTTCTCTTAATTTGAACAATATAACATAACCAAACATGATAGACCAAAACCGAAAAAAACAACTAAAATTATTTTAACAAAACTTTACATTACTATTTTCAAAGATAAAAGTACAAAAACAGTTCTCTTAATTGTAATATAATAATATTTTTAACATCGAGACAATATTGTGAATGTATGAAAGTATACATTCACAATATTAATAAACATAAAGTATATTTGTAATATATTAACAAATTATAAAAATCACCAAAGGAAGTAATAAATAAAAACTTAAACAAAATAATCATCATTGCAATTGAGATTCCCTTATATTAAGATAATCAAGAAAATTGTGAGGGTATATAAATTATACGTTCACATTTCTCTCATTGTGAAACAACCAAAACATTACATCAAATTTATTGATATTTACATTATTTTAAATATAGTTAGAAATACACTTAAATTTATTAAAGATTCATAAAATTAAGTTTTAAATATTTACATAAAGATAATATGACATGATTTGTTGGTGAATAAAGGACAGATTGTATGTTTAATGGCAAAGTTGCAAATTGTTTGATTAGATTTGTTATTAAATTTTCCCTATCGACCATTATTGGGCATTCAAAAAATATGTGATTGAGATCTCCAACACCTATACCACACTCGCATATCGGTGAATTATTACAATTAATTTTAAAGAGATGAGCTGTAGAACAACAGTGATTAGATCTTAGGCGACATATAGTTACAATCTTATCCCTACTTAAAAGTGAACCTACATACCATGGCTTAGAGAGAATACTTGGATGAATATGGCCAAAAAATGTACCTTTAACTAATTTTGATTCATTCCACTGAGAACTCCAAGTTTCCCGACTTTTTCTTTTTGGAACTGTAATCATATCTGACGCAATTAGACGATCATGTTTAAGATTCCCTACTTTTCATGCTTCCTTTGCCAGAGAATCAGTGGTTTCATTTCCAATTATACCAACATGACTGGGAATCCACGCTAAAATAATATTCCAATTTTTGAAAAACAAGCTATAAAGCAGAAATTTTATTTTGACGAAAATATGTGACAGGTTTGATTTAAAGGGAGAAGATATTAATAATTTAAGACAACTGAGTGAATCTGTAAAAATGGTTACTTTATCAAGCCCATGTAAGTCAACAAACTGAAGGGCTTCAAGAATTGCTATCGATTCAGCAGCAAAACTAGACGTATCATCTGGGAGTTTAAAGACTTCGGTTGAATATGGGTTAACACAAAGGAATGCTGCTCCAGCTGAAACAGGAGACTGAGTTTTAGAACCATCTGTATAAATATAAGAAAATCCAGGCCATCTTTCGTTAGTTATCCGATTAAATTCTTTGCGAACAATTGAAGCATTTTGTGATGAACAAAATTGTTTTGTTAAACCCAAATCAAGGCAGATATTATTTTCTAAAATAATGCTTTCATATGGGATCAGGTACAGTGGAATTGAATGACTTCGATAAATTTTTAGGGCGTAGTAAGATAACGAATGGTAACTCATCACAAGGGATGTTTTTTGTTTCGCCAAAAGGGTTTGTTGTGACAGTAACTATGCAAAAGTTGTAACTTTGGTGTTAATGGATGAGAAAGCATACTAAGACGGTTGACAAAAAATTTGTCAGACTGAAGTTGGCGTCTTATTTCTAAAGGTGGTTCGACATTTTCTACCTGAAGAACGTTAATTGGTGTCGATTTCATGCATCCAGATATCAGCCTAAGACATTTATATTGGATTTGATTAAGCTTTTTTGCTAAGTACTTTGGCAATGGATCCAAAAGAAAAGAGGCGTAATCAAGATGAGATCTGACAAGTGCATTGTACATTAATCTTAGAACTGTAGGATGAGAACCCCACCAAATTCCCGCTGTTGCTTTGATAACATTGAAGTTTTTATTACATTTCGTTAAAATTTCAGAAATATGGTTAAACCAAGATAAAGACGATTGGAAATTTAATCCAAGAAATTTTACCGACGAGCTTATTTCAAGGGGTTGGTTTTCGAAATGTACAATGAAATTTGGGGTTATCTTTTTTTTGGAAAAAACAACAATTTTGCTCTTTTCTGGGCACAAGCGCAAACCGTTATATGCAAGCCATAAGCTTAAGTCATTCAGGGCTTTCTCAATTTGAATTAAAGCCAAAGAAATTGTTTTTTCTGAAATATAAATAGTTATATCATCGGCAAACGAAATAATTCTAGAGTGTTTAGTAATAACAGCTTCTAAATCTGATATATATAAATTAAAAAGTATTGGACTTAAAAGTGATCCTTGTCCGAGACCTTTCCATACAACTCTAGTACCAACTACACATCCCTGCACGAATACATGGATGGTTCTACAACAAAGAAGATTTTTTATAAAAATAATAATCTTTTCAGGAATGTTCATCTTGCGGAGTTTATCCACAAGTATTGGAATATGAATATTGTCGTATGCGCCGATGATATCTAAAAAAACAGCCATTAAATATTCTTTTCTAGAAAATGACAAATTAATATCCGTAGTAAAAATAGACAAATTATCCAGAGTGCTTTTGCCTTTCCGAAAACCGAATTGTGATTTTGAAAGTAGATGATTATGTTCTACAAACCAGTCTAACCTATTTTTAATTAGATGCTCCATTATTTTACAAAGACACGATGATAAAGCAATAGGACGATATGAGGATCCATTTGATGGATCTTTATTTGGTTTGAGAATTGGAATAATATATTGAGATTTCCAACTGTCAGGGATCAAACCCGTGGAAAAGATTTCATTGAAAATATTAAGGATTATTGTATGGAATTTTAAATTAGCTAGTTTTATTAAAGAATACGGAATGTCATCTGGTCCAGGAGAAGAATCATTTAAATTTTGAAGAACAAATTTTAATTCAGAAATACCAAAGGGGCCTTCAAGAGGATGAGAATTAGTGAGATTAGATGGCTGAGGGAGTTCTTGATCTGATGGACAAAAAGAGGGAGCTAATTTGTCCATGAAATTATTCAACCAAGAAGAAGTGGAAGCAAGTTGGATAGGAGGATTATATGAAGATCTATATCTTCGAATCATTTTCCAAACAGTGGTTAAAGTAGTATCTGGAGATAAGGCCTCACAAAATGAAGTCCATCCTGCCCTTTATTTATTTCTTAGAAGCTGTCTGGTTTGAGCAGAGATTTTTTTGAATTCAAGATAATTTTGTAAAGTCATATTTTTACAGTAAATTTTAGTGGCTTTTTTCCTTTTTCCTACAGCGAGAGTACAATCGAGATCCCACCAAGGTGCAGGATGAGGTTTATGTAAATTGGAAATAGTAAAAGGGATATGTTTTTGAGATATGTTTTTAAGAATGTCTACCATTTTATTGTAAGACTGAATGCAATTATCTGACGGATGAAAGGAAGAAGACATAGCACTGTCAAGTTCTATCGCGTAGCTAAGTAAGTCAGCTTTTTTAGATTGCAGTCGATATTTAGGTCTCGGAGTAGCTCTACTGACTTGAGGGGTTTGAAAAGATAAAATTATTGGAAAGTGATCGCTACCACAACAATCGGGAACAATGTCCCATGATAGCAACGATGCTACATTACTAGAACAGATGGAGAGGTCAACTGCACTAGGATTTTGGGAGGGGAGTGGTACTCTTGTGGGAGAACCATCATTAAGTAAACATAAATTTGCAGAATCTAATAAATCTATTATTCTTTTACCAGATTTATCATCAGAAGAACAACCCCAAACGGTAGAATGTGCATTGAAGTCACCCATTATAATGATCGGTGAAGGTAAAGAAGATATAAAGTTATTCCACCAATTAAGATTAAAAACAGAAGATGGATTACAGTATGTGGAAACTATTGTAATATTGTCATAACGTATCGCACATATTTGTACATTATGATCCGGAGGAGAAACGGGAATTGATTGAAATGGGATACCATTTTTGATTAGGATGGCAGAACCTCCTCCTCCATCTGACCGATCACACCTAACACATGAATATCCTTTCACATGAAAACGGAGAGACGGCTTAAACCATGTCTCTGAGATGGAAGCAATAGAAATTGAGTAGTTTTGTAATAAATAAAGAAGATTAATTCGATTAGAAACAGCGCTTCTCGTGTTCCACTGAAGAAGAACTGCCATTATTTGGGAGAGAGTTTGATATATTTGAAATTATTTCGGCAGCGTTGGACGGTATTTTATTTTGAGATATAATATTAATTAAAAAAGTTAATAAAGTTTTAATAATATCAGAAGAATTATTATTATTAAAAGAAAGAGAATCATTATTTGACAGGAAAGCAACTCCATTGGAGTTATCATTAGATTGGGAATTACCATTGGGAGAAATATATATAGAATTTAATGTGGATTGGTCATTTGATAGATAAGAAGGCTGATATGTTTTTGGGGTACGGAAAGTGAAACTAGTTTTCTTTTGTGAAGATGGTTTCATAGAGACATGGTTATTTTTTTCCGCAAGTACTTGCGAGAAGAGAGGAGATGCAGAAAATTTAGTCGGAGATGACGTAGAAGTTTTTTCCGCAAAGGAAGATTTTGCAGGAGAAAAGGATTTTGATGCCTCAAAATAGGAAAGGTTTTCAGACGCCATAATATGCTTAATATTTTTTTGTCTGGTAAATTCAGGACAGATGATGTTAGTGGCGTTGTGCTGACCAGAACAATTGAGGCAAGAAGGCATTATGTTTATTTTGGGACATTCTTCGCCCAGGTGTGCATCGCCGCACTTAAAACAGCGGGGATTGGATCTGCATGCAGTTTTCGTATGACCAAATCTACAGCATCGGAAACATTGTATTGTTGGAAAAACATACTATTCTACGGGAAGAGAATTATAATGTAAATATACATACTTTGGAAGATTTTGCCCTTCAAATGTTATCACGACTGATTGAGATGGAAGCCACTGAACAGTACCAGATTTTGTATCTTTGTAATTTAATCGTCGGACTTTAGATGGTTTTCCGAAATGATCCGGAACATTGATTTGTTCGATGATGTCATTATCTGACATATCGACTGGGATACCCTTAACCAGACCCATGCGAGTAGCCTGGTAAGCCGGAATTACTGCTGAGTACTGATTAATGGTCAGAGAGGAGTAGCAAAATTCATTTGCTGATTTATAGTCTTTAAATTGAACAGACACTTTAAATTTTCCAAGAGATTTGACTCCCCCGGGAGAAATATTTTTAATTTTGTTTCGAAACAAAAAATTTCCGAAATGTATGGGATGGATGGGTGAGGATTTGTCATCTCCGCTAATCTTCTGTACATGAACTGTATATGGACCACAGTCAGTTGATTTGTAAGAATTCATTACAGACTCTCTGGGTTTTTTTGATGATGTCGTATCACCCGGACACGCATCTCTCCGTTTTCTTGAATCGGATATGTCAGATGGGCCGGGGACAACTTTTAAGTTGCCCCCATTCCGTTGTTGGTGGTTGCCAAGGTAAACAACAAAAATAAATTTCTAGTGAAAAAAAAGAAAAACTACGAAAATCGTTTAAAACAGATTAAAAAGACAATAAATTTAAAAAATAATTACCACAAATGGTACAAATAATTAAAGCAAGAAAAAAAACTATGTTTTTATAATTATAAAAACAGAAAAAACGAAATAAATCAATTTAAACGAACCCCAAGCCAATGAAGCCGATGACGCTAAAACGGTTGCCAAGCAACTCCGTATCAGTATCTTATATAAAATATAAAAATCTATTCATAAACGCAAAGATTACGCATGCGTACTCTTTGCTTTGGCACCAATTTGATAACATAACCTAATTATTTATAAAATGACATCCGATAACAACTAATAAATAAATAAATTAAATGGAAGTTAAATAATCATTAAACTAGATAAAATAATACTCACTTTTCTACAGTAGTCTTAGTTTTGTAATAGATTGGTTATTTTGAATGATTTTTAGATCAAAACCACCAAAAAATTTAAAATGTTTTTTAAAAGGAACGTATTCGAATATACGAGTTCAACGCATAGATGTTCAACGTGACGCCTGATCACAGTGTTGCCAACTTTAACAATCCATTTAGAATAAAGATGGCTCCACACTGTACGAAATACTACAATGAACTAGTTCTTTATACTCACACTTCGTAGTTCGCTCTGACGCTTCAATAGTTCTATACTTCACACCATATTCACACACACTAGTAAATAACTTAGCTACCTGCAACGAAGCTCTCACTCAGCAACGCATACAATTAACTGCAAACTGTATGTATAGAGACGAAAGAGTTTGCCACTCACTTCATGTAGTTCATTGAAGTATACTTCGCGAAGTATCATACTACACACTTCGCTTTTCGCTTTGCACTTCAGAAGGTTTAAATAACGACTTAACTTTATGAAGTGCGAAGTGATCGCGATATACATCGAGAGTGGGCCAACCAGTGGTACCAACGTACTTTGGAATTAAGCGTTCATTACGAAATGAAGTTTTGTCCTTCGCTAATTTAAAATAAATCCCGATACGTACTCTTTAGTTGCGCGCACTCTTTGCTTGCTTTAACCTATCACTACATACGATTTATAATGTTGGCTTTAAGAAAGAGATAAGAGGTGTAGTTTCCTAATGAATACCTACAAAATTTACTGAACTATTATATTTCCTGTGTTGAACAACACTAGGGTCATAAACAAAAACAAAAAATATTACATTCATATTTTACCTTGAAACCAAAATACATATTTACTTAACTGCAATACCGCAAAAAATGAAGGTACCTTAATACATAAGAATACAATATTATTACAGAAACGACTAATGGTGATTTTTTCAAAATAATGCAATTTTCGTTATAACAGGTGGATACTAAATTCAATGCCATTCAATACGAAGCGGAAATTTTTAACGCAAAAACCAATACCGTCATTTATACGACAGAAAAAACGCATATTAATAATTGAAAAATATTATCATATTACGTAAATGGCCTCTAATATGAAAAGCCGGAATATTTGATGATCCTCATATAAAGCAGCTTATTAAAGATTCACAATTCACCGCATCAATGAACGAGATCTAACGCTTGGTGTTCATTTGTTCAAGTAGTTAAAAAAAATAAGGTAGAAAATTATATAGAATAAGTGGAAATCGTGCTTTCCAACTTTAATATTCTCGGTTGGAACATGAGCATAAAAGTTCACTACCTCCACAACCACTTTGATCGGTTTCCAGAAAAACTAGATGATTTAGTGAAGAATAGAAGAAAAGATTCATCAGGACATTAAAACTATGGAAGATCGGTATCGAGAAAGATGAGATAGCCACATAATGGCCGACTATTGTTGGAGTCTTCAGCGAGACTATCCCGTTAAACTCCATGCTACAAAAAATATTTTTAAGTGAAAAGGTTTGAAAGTATATTTATCTACTTTTTGAAATAAATACATTACTTTGTGTTTTTTGTTTTTTTAACTAGCAGCAAATAGTAAAATAGTATTAGTAATAAATTGAAATATAATAAGTTAAAAATGAGACGATTTTATTCTAAAAGGGGCCAATATAGCGTATCTCAAAAACGAGATCTGATAGGCCAAATTTTTTTTGTATTATGCACCCAAAAATTACTACGAAACAATTTTAAAAAATCGCTGGCACCAAAATGTGTATTACCCAGTGTAATCGATGAATGAAGATTATTCTTGAATCGTATGTCGATAGATGTCACTTGGATATTTAGCCATCTATGAGTGTAGAGTAAAACTAATTTTGTGCGGCCAATACGTCCACGTGAAATGTGGCTATCTGTGAATGAGTAGGGGCATTAAATAATAGCGATAATGCCAGATGGTGGAAATATATAAAGTAGGTACTAAAAAAACATTGAAAAAATATGTATGCAAAGTGCGGAGAATTGTCGACCTTTGAATCATAAGGTAATCTTACGTTCGGTTATACAAATAACAAAACTAATCCAAGAGATATCATTTTATTTATTTAGAGCTACCAATCTCAATTTCATTGGCAAAACTTTTTTTAATATTGTTCAAGATTAATTTTTCCACTCTAATTTTTTAAATTTTAAATCCCATTTAGGTATTTTCTATTCATAACTAACGATTCGGATCACATTTTATTGAGTTGGTGAGGTGTACAATTAGTACAATATCATAAAAATATATGAGATAATACGATTAAAAATTATTTTTTAAATTTTCTTTTTATTTCTTTATATTTTATTTTCCTTCTTTTTATTTGTAATTGGTTTTACTATTATGTATTTTACATTTAATTAGTAAGTTCTGTTATATGTAAAAGTGTATTTATGGACAGTGGCGTAACTGAAAAGAATTGGGCCCCAATACAAAATCGAAAAAAGACATTGAGCCTCATTGCAAATTGGAAGAACTAATGTTAGGGTCTAAATGCTACGTTGTTTAATCTATTAAATATTTAGAACAATGTAAGTCAATACAATTGTGGATATTCACAAATTCATGAAAAAAAAACAAAAGTGTTTTTATATGCACTCACAGCTGAAAAAAATTCTTACTTTGCTTTACGGCGATTTTTGCTTTGTCACAACGGTCTAATCCCTAACCCACCATTAAGACGTACATTATTATTGATGTATAGGATGGCCCAAAAAAGTGAGAACATTTCGTAAAATGTGATATGATTACATCAAAATTAGTTTAAATAATTCAACAATAGCTTAAATAGTTTACTAATTTTCTTACTTACCTATTTACCTATATTACGTTTTATTTCGACAATTTCCGGTCGCCGTCTTTGATTATTAATTTTCCCATTGTTTATATTTGGTTTTTTCAAATTGTTGCCAAAAATCAACGACAAAAATCATTGCAGAAGACCATGTTCTGGTCAAAAATTTGCGAGTTGAAAAACGTTGAGGTGCTAGGAAAAGGATCAAAGAGTTTCAAAACAAAGATTGAAGTATAGCTAGACATTACAGCAGGACGGAGCTCCATTACATAGCTAGAAATACAATTAACTTTCTTCGTCGTGAGAATGTTTTTCATCGAGCCAGGCATGTGACCACTGAACAGGCCAGATTTAAACCAAGTAGATTATGCAATATGGAGTGTTTTGATGATTTCTGATTAGCTAAATATTATGCAAAAAATACATTAAGAATTATAATTAATTATATTATGTTTTGAAATAGCTCATGTGTTACGAGACGTTCTCACTTTCATCATGTATGTAAGTGTAAAATAATTGATTACATTTTATAATTTCACATCTTAAATATAATTCCTTTTTAAAAAATTGAGGGCTGGGAAAAATATCGAAACCAAGTATAAATTGTATTGATACCACATGTAAAAGTATTGATACCAAATGTAAATTATAAAACGCGGACATTTTGGCCCTCCCATCTAACGTAGCTGCATTGGCGTAGTTACGCTACTAATTATGGAAATAGTCGGAATATAATCATCTGCCTCAGTCTTTTCAGTTCGTCAGTAACCAGTCGTTTCATATATCCTCTTCTGTAACATGTGTACATAATGAAGTTATTTGATATTTTACAAAAATTGACTTTTTATCTATCATCATGTACGATAAATTGAGAATAGGTATAACTTGTATTGATTACATGCATTATAATATTTATCGTACTAAATAAGTAAGTACTAGATTACGTGGATTTCTCGCATAAGTATCAAAAGACGAAGACGTCTGCATCTGTCAAATCACTTTGTTAATCGTGTTTTTTCTATGGAGGCCGCGTGTCATGTTTGATGTTGATTACTGACTAGTGCAATAATTTGAGACCATATAAATACCTAAAATACAATGGTTTGTATGTTTTTTCAAAAAGTACACGATGTCTACAATATTATTTATTATTTTATACGAATCGCGTTGACACTCATTTAATATCTTGCTTGTTAAGTATATTTACATCTTCTCTTGTGACGTTTGGAGATGGGCGTCGAATCATTCGGATTATTTCTACCAGCTATTATATATTTTATTCGATTACTGGTTATTAATTAGTTTCATTTGTTCATTATTCACTTGATTGGATGAATGATTTGTATATTGTGGTAAAGGTTTTTTCTCGATTACCATAGATTTCATCACGTCCATGAGAGCAATACGTGTATCTTATGTGGCCGGTGTTTAAATATTACTGTTTACGGCTATCTCAGTCTTATTCATGTTTTTATAATTATGCAATTCACATAATAAATGTTAGTACTTTGTCGTGTTATTATTTAGTTTGCAACACAAATGTTTTTTTACATTCTTCCTTTGTTTTGATAATTAGCCACTCAGGTTGGATATCAAGAGGAAGTTGACAGCTCGCTCTGATCGGGTGAAATGTGTGGATCAGCACCCTACCGAGCCATGGCTTCTCTGTTCATTGTACAGCGGAGATGTCAACATTTGGAACTATGACACCCAGCTACAAGTCAAAAGATTTGAGGTAGGTCAAATAATCCACATTATTCTTGAAATATCAGGTCTTTGAATAATTTTAACTGAACATGAAACATATTGTCTTAAAACAGCATTTTGAAACTTGTTTTCTAACTCAATATTGCAAGCCAGCCACTGCCTTATCAATGGGAAAGAAAATGCAAGCACAGAATAGATGATAATAGAGTTACATATATGCTTTGCTCATATTTTAGTATGATTAAAAAAATATAAATGAAAGTGTTGAAGCGGCATAGGCGTAGCCGACTCCAAAAGTATTACAGGATAATATAATGGTAACCAAAACCTGACATTTTTTAAATATTTTGTTGCACAGTTTCCTTAATTGTATGTGTGGACAGAAAAATGTATGAGCATTGTGATAATATTTTTCTAATGTTTTAAGGTATGCAACCTTCCTGTACGGGCGGCTCAGTTTGTCCCAAGGAAGAACTGGATCGTCACTGGCTCGGATGACATGCAGATCCGTGTTTTCAACTACAACACACTCGAGAGAGTACATTCCTTCGAAGCACATTCAGATTATGTCAGGTGCATCGCTGTGCACCCCACGCAATCATATATTCTCACCAGCAGCGGTAAGGCATATTCATTTTTTTACTTTTAATGATTAGTTTTCAACCATATTTTCTTAGGTAATGTTGTGTTTTAAACCAGGGGTACCCAAACGGTCATGTTTAGTCCATCAAGTGGATTGGTTTTTTTAATATTTGTTTTTATGTTTTTCTTAGCCCGTATAAAGTTTTAAAAAGTGGAATATAGCTCTTATGCAAATAAATTTACAAATTTTACGATGAAAAAATATTGGATAATGATTTATTCACATTTATGAGATGTCTACCATTTGTACCAATGGTAAATTAATCAATGATCCAACTTTTTCTGAACACCTTATATTAATTCTGTTTACTTCTTTTCATCTTTAATTTAACCTGTTAGCTACCCATAAAAATCGTAGATGAAACAGCATCATGCCATCATTGGTGCCAAAATTCTTAAAATTCAAAATTCGCAGGCTAGCTTTTGCAAATTTTATTTTTTCGAAAAAGCCATGGAAACGTTGGTATAACTAAAAAAAAAAAATACGTGGGTCCATCGACCGCGATTTCGTACAGTTTTGAAATGAAAAAAAGGAAAAAATGAAAGTTGATAGTGTTGTCAGGCCATAACACTTAGAACATTATTATTTATTTTATCGGAAGGACGTCATCAGATTTTATTAATATTATTGTGTAAAACAAAAAGTATATTAGCACTTCACAACTACGTACACATTACTTATATAGCATTAACACACTTATAGCATTAACAACATGAAAAAATGATGCCGCGGCAATGGCCAATGCTGCCTAAAGGTGCACTCACTGTATTTATAATAAAACGCTCATATATTCATTTTAATTAATAACTGAAAAATAATATCTTATTCACTTGAATTACTTGGCAACAAAAACAAGAAATATCACGAATGTACATCAAAATCTAACTAATTTACTCAATTTCATCTAATCAATTTACTCATATTGCAAAGTTCCAGATACTTTCCAACTTATTGTCTTCTTCTCATCATTGGACTCTGCAGTAGTAATGAGCATATGTCCGCTATACTCATGATAGCCAACTTAAATTCTGACAGTTTTCGTGCCATCCCTTTCTCTGTATTAAACTTAAGACACGGCCAGCCAAGAAGTTAAAATGTAAAAAAATATAAAATAAGACAAATATTATCGGTCACATAAATGCGGGGAATAACTTATTTTATTTTCCATTCGGCGTCATCGGCTTTTTCGCATAATAAAGACGTCAGATCGGCTGTTTGGGATATAAGAGTTAAATTACATATAAAATGTATTATAAAGGCCGGTTTAACTTAACAGTAGTAATTTTTTACTATAAGTTAAAAGTTACTAAAGTAAAATGTTTTGCAAAAACGGGTTGTTTGATTGTTAGTTAAAAAATATTTACTTCTCAAAAGTACATCCCATAGTAAACTCATTTTACTTCCCGATATCTGATAGTAAAAATGAGAATCGATAATTAAATATGAAAGACTTTTCACAGCAATTCCAAAAGTCATTTGACACATTGATACTTTGAAAGTTGCAGTATACAACAATTAATCATTCAATATCTCACTATTTTAGTGATGAGAGTTCATCTGAAGATGATCTTGTTGTTTAATATACATTACACATAATATGAAAAAATTTCATCACCAACCGCTACCTATCGAACATCATAGATAATGCATAAAATAAAGCATATTTCACAATTATTTGTCACGCCTATAGACATCTCCATCTATGCTTTGACAGTAGTAAATTTGACGTATCAACAACTCGCAAAGGATTTTTTACTATGGGCGTTAGTAAAAAGTTACCACTGATCACACAACCGGCCCTAAATGTTAAATTATTATTTAATTTATTGTTATAGTGAGTACTAGGCTTAATTATTAATTGTGGGTTTCAGATGACATGCTTATCAAGCTGTGGAACTGGGACAGAGCCTGGGCATGTCAGCAAGTATTTGAAGGCCACACCCATTATGTCATGAAGATTGTGATAAATCCCAAAGACAACAACACTTTTGCCAGCGCAAGTTTAGATCGAACTGTCAAGGTTATTTTTTATTTCATTTTATCATAAATATTTTCAAAAGAAAATACCCTAGTTTATATTGTCTGTACTTTGCCACAACGACCCTTGACTTGAGGAAATTATGTTAAGTATTCTGGCCACTTCAAGTTTGGTGATTTTTTTTTTTTTTTTTATTCAATATATAATTTAGAATCAATAAAATATTTAATTTAATCGATAAAATCACTTAACTATGACTTTTAAAAATGCCGACATGGTTGAGATTAGGTTTATGACAACTTGAACATTTTCAGCTCTTATTTTTAATATGTATTTATCTATATTCTTAAAATATTGTGTTACACCCAGTATGTGCATTAGGCTAGGTTATGTTGGCGCCTTTACAACACTATTTTATTTTAAATGATCAATAAAAATGGACTGAAAGTTATGGCTCCATTTAACAGGTTAAATTAAAAGTATTTCAGAAATATTGTAATTTATTAATAATTTATTTGCTTCCAACTGGAAAAGAGAATTATATCTCATTAAAAAAAGTAAGATCTATAAATGATCAAAATCAGAAGACATTTTATGGGCGTGGCGTAATTGGTTTACCGGCAATGGAAAAATCCGGGTTCTAATAAGGTAGAATGAGTAACTATATTTTTTCTGTATATTTTCTAAATGACTCATCTAATTTGTTTTAAATTACTTTTTTTGTCAAAAATGGCAATTTTTTTAAAATTATATTATTCTCTAATAAAATCACCCAAACGTGATTATTAGCAAAATCTATTGCCAATAAAATGTCATATCATAAATCATATTATTATAAGATTAATTAGATTGCATTTTTTTGTAACTATCCCAGGTCTGGCAACTAGGTTCCTCAACAGCCAACTTCACACTTGAAGGTCACGAAAAGGGTGTCAATTGTGTGGACTATTACCATGGCGGAGATAAACCGTATCTGATCAGTGGGGCCGATGACAGAACCGTTCGGATATGGGATTACCAAAACAAGACTTGCGTACAGGTTTTAGATGGTATGCATTTATTTTTTTGTTGAATTTTTCCAAATTGTCGGCAATTACTTATACTTAAATCAGCAACTTATTTTAATTATTCTTAGGGCACACACAGAACGTTTCCGCTGTGTCATTCCACCCAGAGCTCCCCATTTTGCTGACAGGCTCCGAAGATGGCACTGTCAAAATTTGGCACGCAGGAACATACAGGTAATTAAATATTAGAGTTGTTATATTTAGTAAAATATAAACTCTATGTGATCATTAAATAGCCTAGACACCATTTTGTATTCTAAGCATCTGTCAACATAATTGTTGACTCAGCAAGAGAGTAAAATATGTTGACAAATAATAAGTTTGTGGGTCAAGAGTAATATTCAAATGATTTCCAGTTTCTGATCTATTCATAACTATACAGTCTATGCAGTCACTCCTACCTAAAGACCAACTTGTTCAACAACTCGTCATTCACACTTATCAATGCCTATGTATGTCTACGAACACTACACCCTCTACGAAAACTATCAAATCTCTGCGTGTCGTCTACCTCTAGCGCAAAGTAAACGGCCATCGAACAGTATTGTTGACATCAGTAAGCATGCCACTCCCTTCCTTAATTTACAGTGTGTTACCTGTATTTAGTGAATTCAGCTAGTAAACCATTATTCATTGTTTGCTTGATTACGAGCCGTGCACAAATTACAAAACATTACATCTTTCATTGCGATAAAATAAAATTGTGCTGATACCTTACAGTACAGAATGTTAACAAAAAGATAAAACACCATTATACCAGAAGGAAGCAACAAGAACCAAAGGAAAGCTGTAGACAAAGCAACAAATTCGTTTACCAATTAATTTGTTTTATGACCAAAGAACAGAATTAAACGGTTGGTGAAACCGAATCTTAATTCCAACTGAGTCATCTTAAAGTTAAGTTAACAGAGTTAAGCACAGAACGAAGTACATTTTGTCAGGTTTTTATTTTTACCAACTAGCTGATTCTCTTTTTCTGCCGAATCTCATGGCAGATTTGATTCCTGCACCAGCAGTAATGCTTTATTAGTAGAAAATAGATGATAAAATATTTTAATTAACCTAAAAAATATTGTTAAATTCAATTAATTTATTTTCAGATTGGAGTCTTCATTAAATTATGGTTTTGAAAGAGTATGGACCATTTCCTGCATGCACGGATCCAACAATGTGGCTCTTGGGTTTGTAATATTCCTCGACATATTAAATTATCACTTGCCCAGCAAATAGAATAAAAATAAGAATGTGTAAATTTAAGTCGAATTGCTTTATTATTACACTTGATGGTGGAAAACATTAATTAATGCAACTTCAGCCATTTTAGTTTTTACTCTCGTATGTAATGCAAAATTTATTTTAGGTATGACCAAGGTTCAATCATGGTTAAAGTTGGACGCGAGGAGCCGGCCATGTCCATGGATGTCAATGGTGGCAAGATTATATGGGCCAAACATTCCGAAATACAGCAAGCTAATCTTAAGGCACTTCCTGAAGGTATTTATCTTTTACTTAAAATTTTATTTTGTAATTGAATCAAAATTCTAAAGTAAAATTGTGACATATTGCCAATAAATAAATATATATCCTTCCATTGTTTATGGTTTTTAATTTTTTTAGACACTGAGGTAAAAGACGGAGAACGCCTGCCTGTTGTAGTCAAGGACATGGGCTCCTGCGAAATATTTCCCCAAACCATCGCTCACAATCCCAACGGACGATTTGTCGTCGTCAGCGGGGACGGCGAATACATCATCTACACCGCCATGGCACTCAGAAACAAAGCCTTTGGCACGGCTCAGGAGTTTGTGTGGGCGAGTGACAGCTCCGAGTATGCCACTCTGGAATCTTCGAGTACAATAAAAGTCTTCAAAAACTTCAAAGAGAGAAAGAGCTTCAAGCCAGATTACGGAGCTGAAGGTTTCATTTTAAAGCATTTAATTAATCAGTACTATTTTGTCTCTGATACAAGATAGTTACATTGTGTTAGAGAATTGCCACACGTGTCTGTCATGTTACACTCTTTGTGTATATCTACATACATTTATTTAAATATTCATTTCACTTTGTGCATGATCACATAATCCTCATTACTCAGATTAGTTTTGACATTACGATGGGTGCTAGTTATTGTGTTCAGTAGTTATATTTATATTTTGTTCAATTTTCAATGAACGAATCAAAAAATCAAAAACACATTTTTTGTCACTGTTTAGACTTATATTTTCTGTTATTAAATTCAAGATATTAAAAAATATAAATAACAGGCAATAATGGTCACCCAACCGAAAAGGAACCCAATTTTTTTGTGTAACTCCCGCCGGAATATAGCCAGTAACATAAATACAAACATCGGCTATCGCTTTTTTTTTTCTATTTCTACAATTTTATGTTTAGTATTGTCCCCCCAACCTTGATCAAATTGTTTATCCAAAGTCATCAGTCATGCTAGCTGTCTCAGATGTGTTCAGTTTTTATTTTACAATTTGACTAGTTCTTGTCAAAGATAAGCAGTTTAAAACTGTATCAATGTTTGATAACTCAAAATGTAATTATAATTTGTGTTTGTAATTGTTGTATGTACACAATAAATTAAAAGTTTACTTAAAAATAGGTCTTAAATAAAACCTTTGTGTAGATCGTAGTTTTTAGATAATATAACTACAGAATATTTCTTTATTAATATTCCAGGTATATTTGGGGGTTATATGCTTGGAGTGAAATCAGTCAGTGGAATGGCATTTTCATTCTTTGACTGGGAAAGTCTGGATCTTATTAGAAGGTAAAGTTCACTATTTTTAACTTAATCAAGCCTTTTAGAGTGTTACTTATATACATAAATATGTTTTTTTTTAAATATTGTGTGTTTTTTAGAATTGAAATTCAACCAAAACATGTATATTGGACAGAGAACGGAACCTTAGTTTGCCTTGCTACAGAAGATTCCTACTTCATCCTAAAATATGATGCTTCAGTTGTGGCGCAAGCCAAAGAAAACAACACACAAGTAACTGATGATGGAATTGAAGACGCTTTTGAGGTTTGCCATTTTTGATGCATGGCCATTGATTGTTTAGTCTTCTAGCAGGATCATTTACCTGGTCATGCCGAGTCTTCCTCGAACTTTCTCTATTCCCGGTGCCATCGGCACTCGTGTCATATACCCTTCTTATGATCCTCTTCTCATTCATTATTCCATAGTCATCGTCCTTTTCTTTCCGTTCCTATCAAACACACTTCTTCTATTTATTCCAAATATTTATCATCTATGAGTATTATACACTTTTCACTATACATACTTAACTGACTATATTAACTGCTAAATCTGTGATATTCTATACATAGTATTCTAATATTAAGGTCGTAATGTGATAAATAAATAAATTATGACTGCAAATTTGATTATTTCATAATTTTTAAATATCACTTTTTCTTATGGGAATGAAATTCCAAATTTAGTTATGTGATCGTTTGTTTGGTAACAAAAAGAAAGAAGTGGTCATGTCAACAATGTCTATATAATCATTAGTTTCATTTCTAGGTATTGGGTGAAGTGAACGAGAGCGTGAAGACAGGTCTGTGGGTTGGAGACTGCTTTATTTACACCAATTCCGTCAACCGCATCAACTACTACGTCGGTGGTGAGACGGTGACTATTGCACATCTGGACCACACAATGTACTTACTAGGATATGTGCCCAAAGAAAACAGGTGAGTTCTTTTCATTCATCATATACTATAAAACCGCTTTAATTAGAACCCCTTTCATTCGAAAACCCTGGTAATTCATAGTACGAGATAATTTTCAGACCCTCACGACATAAATCAATACATTTTTACATCACATAATTTGAAAATTTTGACAAAGTTATAAAAAAAATTACAATGCGCCTGGCTTTTTGACCGCGTGCGCCCGTGTGGATCGTCTTTATGTATTTCGTGATACCTGCAGACAACGCTCACCCGAGCCTACTTTGTGTGGAACCTCCTTTACGAGTAGATATATATATTTTGTCACGATCCCTAAAATTGGGTAATTCCATGTAAGCTTTCTAAAGTTGGTTGCTTTGATTTATATTTGTTTGCGCTAATTACTTGTACTTAGATGCGTTTAAGGCCAGGTTCAGTTTAAGTAAGGAGGCCACTCGTTGAAATGTATATCATTAAATTATGTCACATCACTTGAAACATATACACAATAATTAATACAAATTAAATTATTCAACTAGAAAGATAAACGAAAAATCTATCTATCGAACTTGGATCTATTCCTATCTGGTGCATGTTTTCCTTAATGTACACAATATATGTATGTGTCAATTTTTAATAAAATCTGTATTATATTCAGGTTGTATGTTGGTGATAAAGAATTGAATGTGGTGTCATATGCACTGCTTCTATCTGTATTAGAGTATCAAACAGCTGTGATGAGAGGAGACTTTGAAACCGCAGACAGAGTACTGCCCACAGTTCCTAAGGAGCATCGGACCAGAGTAGCGCACTTCCTCGAAAAGCAGGTCAGTACTTTACTAACTATTGTATCAGAAATGCACTCCTTTTTAGAATAGTCAATACATGATGGTACATACCTCTTTCACAAAAATTCGAATACTTCTTATTATTAAATCATATATTAAACATTTCACTGGTAATTCTAAGACACTAAATAATAAATATCACTTCATTAGAATCAAACACGGGACATTAACTAAGATTGTTGGCAGAAAGCAATTGGATGCTGCCAATTGCTGAAGCGAACAAGTAACCAATGTGACAAAAATTAAATCAAAACGTATTATATGAATCAATATTTGAATATGTCTAAGAACACATAATTACTGGATTTTCACCCACAAAGGCACTGTTATTAAACAAATAATAGATATCTCATAGAGGCAAAGCTATTTTTTATTATATTTAATGGAAAATATTTGGAAGTATGGGTAATTACAGGGCTTACGAATATTTATTTTTCAGGCATATTCTAGTACGTGTTAAAAACATTTTACAGATAAAGAATATTGCTTTAAATAATTTAAAAAAATAATTATATTCTCATTGTGACATATATGCTATTTCAGGAATTAATTATCAAATTTAGTCCATAAATGGCGATAGTGTTAGTGGTACTTGAAGTGAATCCACATATTAACATATACATATACAACTTTCAAAAATTTGATAGATATGGAGATTGATTAATGAGTGAGAATGATAAACGTTATATTTATATAAAGTGATCATGAAGCCAACCGAAGAAGAAGACAGATCGTAAGCCCTGTAATTACTTCCATATATTTTCCATTAAATATAATGAAAAATAGCTTAGTCTCTATGAGATGTCTATTATTTGTTTATTATATAAATGTGTGAAGCACCGCTCGATCGCAAATGTGATGTGAAGAATGTGTAAATTTCACGGCCAAAGGCTGACTGAGCTAGTAGCTCCAATTTACGATAGCGGCGGAATTTTGAGGAACTACGTACATATTACTGTTCAGTGGGACTGTCATATATACATCACAATATAAATTTTCATAATATAAATTTCAATTTTCTTAGATGTATTTGGCAATTTATTATTCATTTATTTGGTGTTAACACCACCATTAGAAAACAAGGAAAAAACTATAAAAATATATTTTAATTTTTGGAGAGTTTGGACTTGCGAAGCAGCTGGGTATTTCTGCTAAAGAAAATAACAAAAAATATAATACACAACTAAAAGACTCTTTACAATTTTCAGGGCTTTAAGCAGCAAGCTTTGGCCGTATCCACAGATCCCGAACACCGTTTCGAGCTAGCACTTCAGCTCGGAGACTCGGAACAAGCTAAGGCACTGGCAGACAGTCCCCAGCGATGGCTGCGGTTGGCCGACCTCTCCATGCAACAGTCTAACCTGGAGTTGGCCAATCACTGCTTCAGGCAAGCGGAGGACGATACGGGCCTACTGACTCTGGCAACCAGCTCAGGTGATTGTCATAAATGTCACAATTTGAAGGTTTTACAAATTATTATCATCGGTTGTGACTTGTCTCCAAAGTTGCATAAGGGCAGTACAAAGTTGAGTGCGGAGCAAGTTATGATTCATTGCCTATTGTATTTTGTATGCAGAATAGGACTATGCGTCTGATACATACCACCCTTTATTAATAAATCTTTGAGACGGGAGATCAAAATCTTCTTTTCTTTTTGCTTTTACAAAATGATGTTGATGTATACTTTTGTTTTGCAGGAAATGAAGCCTTATTAAAAGACATGGCCGATAATTGCACAAAGGAGGGTGGTGCCAACATGAAGTTCCTCATGAAATTCCTCTTGGGCGACTTGGATGGCTGTCTAAATCTACTTATTGATGGAGACAGCTTACCACTGGCTGCCTTCTTTGCCAGGTAATCTGTCAACAGTAACCATTGTATAATTTTATTAATATGTATTAGTAGTATAGGTAAATTCATATTTGTTTTGTTTTTAGCTTCTCTTAAAACATTTTAATTATTAAATTCTCATAATATTTTGAATCAAGATGAGTGTCTAAAAAGTTGAAGACTTTCTTTAGAGTATTAAATCACCATTATGCAATTATCATTTATACTCAAGAAATTTGTTGCCATTTTGAAACAATAAATGTTGACTTCGACTTTTAGTCGAATCGCAAAACTATTTGAACAATGACTTGGTGGACTCCCAGGACAAAGGTCAACTCCCGACCGTTTGGTCACTAGGTGAGTGTCTTACCTTTGGACCAAACAAGCACATAACCACACACGTTATTCATCTCAGTATAAAACGTGTTAATTCTTTCTACAGTGTTAATATGATTGTAATAGCATAATTAACACCTCTTTTTTAGATCCTACTTGCCATCTCGCATATCAGAAGTGGTACAGAAATGGCGAGAGCAAGCGTCTGCTACCAACGAGAAGACCGGGCAGTCTCTCGCAGATCCAGCAACGTATGATAACCTGTTCCCGGAATATAAGGTTCTTATTTTCCTATTCTTGTTCACTATCAATGAATATATCTTCCTGGTTATGAAATTCATTATCTCATTCATGATAAATCAATACAGTTCTCAGTGATTATACCGCATCAATTGCTACATTATTGCAATACAATCAGTATTTAATATAGTTAAAGGGATTGTATCATACAGAATTGTGAGGTTGCAGCAGAGGCGCCAATTAATTGATATAATAAGACACCCGTTAGTAATTTAAAGGTGTAATCATCGGCGTGGTGCCAAAAAACCCGTGGGATAGATTTCGGGAATACAAAGACTATCATTCTTAGTAAAACTTCACAGCGGCGGCCTGTCGCTGTGTAGATACTTGCAAATATGATGAGAAAATATATGACTGTATGTATTGTTATGTATTTGAATAAAAACAGGGTATTCTGCAGGCGGGAAACCATTCTCAATTGTGTCGTGTCGCCGTATTATACTGGTAACATCTTTTGTGTTTCATTTCTTTCAACCTCATAATCATCACCATCGTCGGTCGAGAGAAGCGGAGATTGGCCAACCAACCTTGTCTATATTCTTGTTTACTGTACGGAATAGGGATTTTTATATTTAACATATCATTTATAAGTTACACAACAATAGAATTTCAAGCAACTTTTCTATAAATTGATTTGTTTCATGAAGTGTTTGTCTCGTATTTTTTCAGAACTCATTGATGCTTGAGGAGTACCAGAAGAGTTGTGGAATAGAGTTGCAGAAAAGATTGGATTATACCGATCCAGAATTATCGAATGTTGAGAGAGACTTGGAGCTTGAAGTCAAGGCAGCCCAAGCCAAGGGCAAGTGGGCCAAGTCAGAAGAGACGGAAAAATCTCTCGAAGAAAACGATAAGTTAGCGAATTGTTAATATTTACTCAGAATTACATTATACTGTTATTATTATACATATCACAGTTTTGCTGCTGTATCTATTATCACTAAACCCTTACCAGGATTCCATATGTAAGGATTGGAATAATGCACTGATCAAAGACTCTTCTTTTAAAACAGAAATCTGCTGCCAGTTGACAGTTTTGTGAGGGCCGTTGTCTGCACAAAAATTCCTTTGTTTTCAAAACAAAGCAAACTGAATTGGACGATTTGTGAAATCCCCTTTAAAAAAAACTTCTTAAGTGCCAACCCTAGCGACCTCTGGCAGCTGTCAAATGAAGCACATTGACAAATCACATATTTTACAAGATTTAAAGGTTTCAAAAATATTGTGAAAGCTTAGGATCGTTGTCTATAGGTAACGGTACAATTTCGAATAGATGAAGTGTTGAACATCGTGATTCTTTACGCGTATTTAAGATCAAATAGTGCGCGTTTGCGCGTCCTCGGCCTGACGTGACATGTAAAATTTTGGATGTTTGCGCGTTCATGGCCTCGAACAGGTTAATGATAAACTTGATTAATAAAATACCATTGAGAAATTACATCCGACGCACTGAAAAGCTTAGAACTGACAAGTTATGATTTGGTAAGTTCCAGCCCAAAGATCCTATGTATGTTGTTAATATAGGCAAACATCGGGACCAGGACCAATTCAATGGCTCCCCCAATTAAGCGAAGCGAGTGTAAAATTAAACAATTAATATTTTTCTTTATGATGTCTGGTGATCTCCACACAAACTGGTAATGTAATGCTGGTAAAAAAAGAGGGTTATATATATATATATATATTCTTGCAAATTCATCATATCTCATAAACTGCCGAATATTTTTCAATTAAATTTTCTTATAGTTATTATTGGACGTCCTTGTTACATACTGTACTATTAAATATAATAGTTATAGTCGAAAATACCTATTAGTGAACCCATAAAACATAGCATTTTAACTGAAGTTCTTCGATTCTCTCAATATAAAATAAAAGTTTTTTACTTTTCCATATTGTCATAAAAATACTAATGTGCATGTATAATAATAGATTGGCTCTAAAATACATTTTTTATACGTCCCTGCACAAATGAAGGTGAGCGAACGGCACCGTTAATACTCTTAGCCTTGGTGTGTAACATGGCTTTTTTCAACCAGATTATTATTTTGACTCATTTTTACACATCATGTTGTTTATCTGTCTAAGAGAGACAGAAATATATATATATATGAATATAAATTTTCAAGGGGATGGGGCTGGTGACATGCTATATGCAATATTATATTATGAATAGGTATTATAATATATATATCACAAAAATGATAGCCTATAGCCATTCACATATGGTTTTTTTGTTGTGTTGTATTTTCGCCTTTTTATTTAAGCGCTAATATTATCTTTTATGGACCAGTTGTGCAGAATACATCTCATAAATTCTGTAAATTTACACAATGTATTCTGTTGAAATATAATACAAAATTTTGATTTAATTGTTATAATATAGTAAATTGACATCTTATCTACACGATACAATATGATATCCAAAAGAAATGATCGAGTTTAATTACATTTTTTCAATTAGAAAAAACTTTACGTAAAAGGTAATATTAATTAATAATTAATACCCTTCCCGCAGTTGACGCTAGTAGGGTATTAATATCATTCCCGCTATTAGTGTGTTAATAAATTCTTGAACAAAAATATAAATTATACAAAAATGATATAAACTGACGAAAAAATAATAATAAATTATAAAATAAAATAATAAGTAGGTATACGCAATCTAATTTGTATTTGTAAGTTTGCACTTCTATAAAATCAGCGCAGGTATCCACTACTGATGGAAGATTGCCTCCATCGCCTTGTTGTAATCCGGCTATAATTTTTTTGCCTCTTGGTTAGTCACAGGCACAGGTGGATCTTCTTTATCTAATTTTTAATGTTTTGATTTAATGACTTTGATCAATTCCATCCTCAAAAGAAAAGATATAGCGTGCTGCCACACCGACACGACGGTGAACATTGAAGTTATGATTTAAATTACTGTTAGTTTGGTTTCGAGCGGAATTAAGCGGAATCGACTGCACATGAAGTCAAAATATCTGAAATTTTATTATTTCAGGGAAAGAAGGTCATCCACTGTAATATCAAGTGCAATTGATGATGATGTACAAAACAAAGCTTTTGATGATGAACTGGAAGCGTCTCTGGATGAATTAAACTTGGATGATAATATGGATGCATTATTAACAGTGAGTAATATTTTTAATTTTCAAAACAGCATTCCTTTACATTTTCAGTTAGAATTTTGAGGTATTCTATGCATATTTCATACACCTTCAAGACGAGACTAACAATTTATTTATTTAAAATTTTAAATAAATTCATTATAATGAATTTCCACATATAATGAAATAAAAAAATAACTTTTTCCTAATGTATATTCTGTGCCGTAGCAAAAAAATGTAGTCCGTCTTTAAAAAAGTTTGTAAGTTCCGCTAACAAGACACCTATTGTCAGTTTAATATGGGATATAACATAATAAGGCATTATACAAACATAGGGGGATATTCTGTATATAGAAAACTCACATTAATTTTGTTATTTATTGTCAGATAAGCAAAAGAATAATCATTAAGAAATCAAATTATAGACATTCTACAAAATGTGATGTAAGATAACCTAGAATTCGGCAATATTTTTGGAAATTTTAGAATGTCACGCAAATATTAAAAAATATTAAATTTTAATTGCGTTTAATTGTAGAGCCGCTGCATCGAGAGTTTTGCTTCAGTCAAACGCATCTTTGATCTTCCTATTTTTTTAATTGTTAAGTTATGGTTTACCTGCCTTTACTGCCCTTTAATAATATAATTTTTTGTCAAGGGTTACAATTTTGCAGGAAAATTTGTTACTTATACATAGAATAAATTACGGAATGCTAGTACACATAAATGTTGGTAAACAAATACACAAAAACCATATGTCAAGGCGGTAAAACAGTTGACAAACATGATCGTGAACGGCCAACGGCACCACATGCGAAATAATATTTTCATCCTAATAATTTTTTCTTCATTATATATTACGTAACGTATATTTGTATTTTTATTAACAAAATTTCTTTATATAAATTCATTTTTGTATGAAAATATGATTGTAGGGAATTAATTTTGAAAAAAAAATATATAGGTCATTTTTCAATTCGTTTTAACTAGGTTTTGCTGTATTGCATTATGCATTTTTTTATGAAAATGTTGAGAGAAAAATTTGATATAGGAATGAGATAAAATGGTTTTCTCACATTCGAGACAAAATGTCGAATAATATTTATTTCTGCTGCTAGCCACAACACTCAAGCCAGGGATGCCGCGATGTGTTTTATGATAAACGATCAATAAAACCTACTTTTCGATGTTGAAAATGTTATTAACTACATATCTAACAAAGAAAATCTGTGTTGGTCTACTACAGTACAACTTAAAGAAAACAAGTATTATTCTCAATATTAAATACAAATATCAATTGAACAGTACTTCACATATTTAAATTTAATATGTACTAATCAAATTAAAGACATAAAGACAAAGCTATTTATATTATATAATATGGGAAGTATGGGTATTACAGGGCCTACGGCCTGTCTTTGGGTGGCTTAAGTGATCACTTTACACAATGTAATGTTCACCATTCCACCCAATCAACCTCCATATCTATCAAATTTTTGGAAGTTGTATACATGTTACTATGTAGAAACACTTAATGTATTAACTACAATTTCACTGTCACCATCTGTCTGAAAATTTGATATTCATTTCCCTGAAACACTTATATACTTAATACCTATACTTTCATACTTCCCATATTATATTATATAAATAGATTCATGTCTATGAGATATCTTTAATTTGTTTAATAACAATGCCTTCAGGTAATGTTCTTGGACGTATTCAAATATTGTTAAATATGTACTATTTGGCACAATTTGTATCACATTTCACGCCCAAAGAATGACTGGTGACATTGAGTGGCTCCAATTTTGTGAAACTATGTGTTACTGCGGATCACCGTTGAATACTCCTGTTTTTATTTAGTAGAAGATTACGCAAATAATAATTGTTAATATTTGTAATGATTCTATATATTTATTATTCTTTGCAGGATGACGTTCTGGATGATGACTTGGATGACGACAGTGATGCATGATGACATAAATGAATAATTATCGTTTTCTCAAAACAACACTACGTATATTTATGTGCAGTTATTATAATATTTTCAAAAGTTTTATTTTCGGGGGATAAGTTTTGCATTGCATTGCAAGGTTGATTTTATCCCATTTTATAACAATAAATCCACATTGTAAAAAAATATTGTTTCATTGTTTTGTTTGGACTACTGTTAACTTCCCTTTAAGATTTAGTCAATGGGTTTAGTGTACACATGACAGTTTACGTAGAATATTGTTTAATGGCTGGCATCAGTGGAAATCTGTTACGTGTGCATTTGTTACATTTGAGGTTAAATTTGTTGTCACATTAGGATATGACAAAGTGTAAAATCGTAGGATCAGATGGATTTGATGCTACAGTTGGTGGTTCTGAAATTAAGGTGTGTCTTATATTCAAAGAAATATGATAGGAATGAATGAGAATGATGTTTTTTAAAAGTTTTGTTGCCACATCCATCATAAAAAAACTTTTGAAAGTTTTACTTACACAATTTCACTAAATATTTTATATCTAATGAAAACTCATTTAGAAATAAATTAGAAACACAAAAGTAATAAGAATATAAAATATCAAACGAAAGCAGCGACATCTGTATATCGCTGCTTTTGTAAGTCATGTGATCTATTGTTCAGTGATGAAGTTTGACAATCGCCACAATAAAGAAATTTCTCTTGGTTTATAAAGCATCCATACCTAGTCAATTGCTAGTAAACATATTTGTGGTGATGATGTATTGGAAATATGACACATGAAATTTAATGCACTTTGTAAATTGTTAAGCTAAAATCACCACCTTGTATTTTTGATGAGTGTAATTATTGGAATCAGCAATTTAGAGTCACCACAGAATTTATTGTATTGAAATGAAAGCTTATTACTCCATGTATTATAACATATTTAGTAGTTCAATATAAAATAGTTGAGAATAAACCTGATTATGTTACTTGCACCAAATGATAGATTTTAGTATCCTTGAAGACATAAAAGGGGCTATTAATTAATTTCAGGGGCTTTTTGCCCCTGGAAATTTATTATCTGTGTGGTTTTGAAAAATTCAAATATTTGCTTCTGCTCTTACTATGAAATGAATTAATAAAAAGTCACTTTTTTGTATAAAAAAGAGCTAAACAAAACTCCAGAAGTGTGTTTGAATGGCAAGAAATTAGAACTGCAGGAGATTGAGATTTACCCTGGATCAGGGCTACAAAGAGAGGTTACCGAGATTGGCTACCCCTGTAATATTTTCTTGTTACATTTTTATACATTTCTCTCAATGACCCTGACTTGGTGTGAATCAAAGTGAAAATTAAATAACCTTTCTTTCAGAGAAAAAAACACTCACTTTTAATTTACTTATTACCCCATGGAATTCATAGTTTACATAGCTTTATTGGGTAAATCCATTATGTACTTAAAAGAAGGCACTCAACTACTTTCCCATTAAGACCACATTCGCATAATGAAAAATATTTTTGCCCTACAAATTTCTAAAATACAACTAAAACTCCATAAAATCAATTTACAATACCCCGCGTATCTGCGAAACTAAAAACCACTCTCGTCCGTCTTATTCTTATCTATGATTCTATGCCATTTCTATTCTCTAATCTATGATTTCTATGCAGGGCCTGGGCCATAGACAAGAAAAGAAAAGCCTAGGCCATAGATAAGAAATAGCCTGGGCTGATTCTATGCAATATTATTAAATTTACCTTATCTATGATTTATACGAGGAACTAAATCAGATAAAAAGTCTACCTCTTATCTATGGTCTACCCAGTCTATCCCAATTCTCAAAGAATAGGAATCTCTATCACCACACCTAATGATAATTTGATAGGAATAAAATGAGGTTGGAGGAATCATCTGGTGTTGTTATAACAAAACATTGTTATACCAAGAACATGATCAGATTACCGTGGAGACTAGTCGCATATTAAATACCGACTGTACTGTATGAAGGCATCTTTGTGAGACGAATGCGCTTAGAAACCATTAGATGATCCGTGGCGATGCGTCGAGGTCTCCTTCAGAAATCCGGTCTTTGGCCAGGCGATGCCGTGTTGCCGACGACTGCTCCCGGGTTAACCTTGGGCGGCTATGCCCAGGCTAACACTGTAGCGGGTAGGGCGACTGGCTTACGGCAGGCCGCTCGTGACTGGTCTCCAAACTTCTGACAGCGGGCAGGACAGCTGGTTAGCGACTGTGTCGACAACTGGCTGGACCTCACGACTGGTATCCAGATCTTCGGACTGTTTTCCATTTTCTGATCTCAACTGATCGGTGGTGTCTTCCAAATCTCAACACCATCCTTTTGAACTTTCTCTGATTTTTGATTCCAATTTTAAACTCTTGTGGTATCTCCTAAACCCCAACGCCAACTGCTTAACTGTCTCCAAACTCCAACTGCTCAGCCGCCATCTTCGATTTTCGGTACCAATTGCCAACTGATCATGACAATGATGTTCCACCCGTTTGTATTGCTCGTTGCAGGGGTGTGTTTTCGTTTGTCGGCTGTTCCCATTCTCCCAGGACTGGCGCCGTTCCAAAGGTCCATCATCGACAGCGGCGGTACGCCTCCTGCTGTAGGTCTAATTTCTGAGCTCCACCCACTTCCCATTGTTTACAGTCCCATTTCCCAAAATGTAATCATCTTCTTATTTGTCCATCTTATTATAATAATCACATATCATTATCATTGTCCATCTTATCTAAATAATCACTTAATATTATCATATTAACTAAAACTCTGTGTCCGATAACATAATTTTAAGTGAACTAGTACGCATTGTTTTCTCATGAATAATTACGATTAAACTTATTTTTATATATTTTACGTACTAATTACATAGTTTATCGAGATTTTATATTTAGTCGCACGCATAAAAGTTTTTCTCGTGCGGGTTGATCGTTTATTATACAATAATCATTATATTACAATTGATACAGAACGAAATTCGCACATACTTACAGCTATTACTTTAATTTACTTTACCTGCCCATTCACTGTGTACTTATATTAAAAAATTTCCGGTAAGGGAGAGTCCATTCTAATCTTCAGTATCAATTTTATTCTAATTTAATTCGTTCAATTCTACACGCATTTATCAACAAAGGCCATTATACTTGTCACTTTGAACGTGATATATCGGCTAATGTAGAGGCACTTGCGTAATTATTTTTCCTTAGAGAAGAGAGTTTTACGAATCTATTGTCTTTTCATGACAAAAACAATTCTCCTCCTTAGCCTTATTAATTGTTCAATAGATTTGAATCTGATATGCTCGCGTCATACATTGACGTTGGGGCATAACAATAATATCTTAAAAAAACAAGAAAATAGTTAAATAACATGACTATTTTAAAGCTTTTTTTAACGTTTAAATGTCTTTCATGCGACAATTTATAGGATCACATTATTGAGATATTTACCGCTCAAGTCATTTCAATTAAAATTGATTAAAAACAAAACAAATCATGTCAAAATTTAAAAAATGTATGTAAATAAAGTAATATTTTTAGTTTTTCTAATTTATATCTTCTCTTATTCTTATTTCATCCACTGACGATTCGCTATGATCCAATAATATCATGTCAATATAGGTCAGAGTGGTCTTATAGTCGGATGTCTGACATATCTGATGTATCGTTTGTTCTTGTAGCCCCTCGTGTGTGGCAAAGCAATATGTACATAAAATGTCAAAAAATAAATTTTATCGTTAAGTACAAACAAAATATTTCGTGTCTTAATAACTTTAAAGTAGTGTGAGATATTGATGAAATAATTTAATAAAATATCAAAATCCATATCAGAAGCGAATTTCTGTGCTGTTTCTTTTGCATTGCCACGTGACAGTTGAAATGTCAACTGTTTAATCAGTTTGAGTTTTGTGTGCGCGGTCTACGGATTAGTGTAGCTCGTGTACTGTGGACTGCAAACGCACAAGGATGGTAACAAGGTTACTCGTTGAACGTTAACGTAATGTTTTGTAAAATGTAACGTGTATCAGATAGCCAATTTGGTATATGTCTACAAGTCATGCTATTGCTAGACGTCGAGGAAGATCCAATGAGGAACTCTCTGAGAGATTGGCGGTCCGCCCTGCGGACGCCGACAGCATACCGAGTCGGCAACAGAACGGTTCGAATACAAACACAATTCATTACTCTAGTCAGCGCGGTTGGAGTGATAATTTTATTTATATTTTATTACTACAATAAAAAAGAATCAATCTCCTATGTTCATCGGTGGTCCCCGCAGCCTAGGATATATAATTCTACTTATCCTCTGACCCCTCCTATAAAATCGGGAGGGATGATGTCATTCAGGATAGCAATAGTAGCCGATTTAGATACAAATTCTTTAGCGGAGGATAAAAAAAATACCTGGAACAGTTACTTGAAGAAAGGTTATTTGAGCTACAGTCCCACAATGAACTCTGTGGTGGTAACTTGGGATACCAAGCCTCCTCTCATATTGAGTTCTAGCTATGCTCTGAAAGGTCGAGGGATGGAGTTGTCCGAACTTGTGGTATTTGATGGAAGACTTCTTACATTTGACGACCGGTCGGGAATGGTGAGTGAACGTATACATACATTCATTTGGTAACTCTTTATTTTCCTAATTTTAGCACATTTTTTGCATTAATTCATAAGAGACCAAATTGGTATTTATTTGATTTATTTATATTATATTAACGCCCTTATGGGTTTTTACAAAATGAGTTGTAAAAAATGCAGCTCGTACAAAATAATTCACCATAGTAAGTACATACACAAGTAACATTGGAATAAAAAAGAAAATGAATTTAAAAAATTGACAAAAACAAAAAAAATAAAAATTTGTAGATTTACATAATATGAACTTCAGTAGAAATATATATGTGAATAAGAACAGAAGAACATAAAAAGATAAAATAAAAAATTTAGCAATAGAATAAAAAATTTCGTTAAACATCTTAATAAATTATCGGCTTAAATATCTTAATAAATTATACTTCTGTCTCAGTACAGCATAAAAAACGTTCTTATATTTAAGCATTGTACACTGGAATATATCTACAAGACCAAAATCATTCTCAAGCCTGTGAAGTCTTTGTGTGAGTGCGTTACTATCAAAATTTGTGTATGAAGCATTTACATGAAACAGCGCCAGCGACCTGGTACTTCGCGTGGGAACATGGTATAAAATGAATTCAGTTAAATTAAGGGTGTCCAGCATGCTATTTACTATTTTAAATAAAAATAATAAATCACTCAAAGTTTTTCTACACGACAAATTAATTAAATTAAAAATGCTCATTAGAAAATCATAATTCATTTGTTCGGCGGTTATACACTGTTTGAAGTTAATAAACCTTAAACATTTCTGTTAAACCCTTTATAATTTTAATTCATGTACTTTGTAGAATGGAGTCCAAATTATTGAGTTAAATTCTAAATTGCTATGAACCACAGCCGTGTATAAAATTTTAAGAGATTTAAGTGAATTGATATCTTTCACCTTTCTTAATACAAAACCAAAACATTTCATAACTTTATTCGTAATTTCATTAATGTGTGGAACAAATGAAGGTTTTTCATCAAATAATACGCCAAGATCTTTAATTTGGGATACTTTTTTAAGAGTAACGCAGTTTACACCATAATGAAAAACAATGGGTTTTTTGATTCTCCAAAACGTTATAGATTGCCATTTATCAATATTTAAAAAATGTTTGTTGTGTGTACACCGAAAATTAAGTCAGTCATTTATCGATTTAATTGTTATGGATATCTTATAATATCAAACAACAGTATGTAGACTATATCAAATGTAGCAACAATATTGTTAATTAGTAATAAAAATTAAACTGGTCCTATGTGTGAGCCTTGAGGTACACCACTAGAAGCCTCAAATTGAGTAAATGTACAACCAAAAATTTTCACACATCGTATCATGGACGATAGGAAAAATTCAAACTATTTAAAAATATTCCCAGTAAAACTCAAAAAGTGTATTTAATTCATTATGTAACATGAAGCACTATTGAATTACGATTAACTACATACTTAAAAATAAAAGGGATTGTCAAGGTTTATGAAAATTAAAAATATGCATATAGGCGCATTTATGATCAACTAATCTAATTAGATAATTAATCTTTGGATTTGCCTCTCTGCGAATTCATTATTTGCACTGAAAAAAATGCTTGATTAAATGCCCTTTTTATTTTATCCGAATATGATGTTATAAAACATTTGATGATCCAAATTAGCATTCTATTCAATTGAAGTGTTTGGTGAATGTTTCCCTCTTCAACTATATTGTCTAATTCTTATTTCTTTTTGATATACTAACGAAATTAAAAATAATATTTTTTTATATACCTGTCTGTATTACTAGTACTCTTCTTACAAAGTTTGCTTTGTGCAATTAATTTATAAGCAAATTTTATACAAAAATGAGACAAAATATATATTGTCTCAGGGCTAAATTTAAACTGTAAATATACTTGAAGTAAAATACACAAAATCAAAGAAAACCTTAAATGAAAATTTTAATAATAGATGGATAAATATTAATTTTTATTTTTTCTTCTTTCGGTCACTCAAAATATCATAAATTTTAATAGATGATAATTTTTTTTACATCAAGTAGTTATCACAGTGATTGAATATTAAGTTATTTAAATTTAATTATATAGATGTTAACAGAGGTACCTAGTTCATGAAATGTTATTGGTAGAAAAATGTTGAATGTCTAAAGATTCCTCACCATAACAAGAGTTAATTGAGATATATTTTTTAGATTTTTTACCACCACTAATATTAATAATATTTGGTTATCTTATCAATAAATTCATAAAAAAATAATCTAATTTCTTTTAACCCTTTATTGGGCAAAGGCTGAAATTGGTCAATATATTAACCAGTCGCGTTAAGGTCTAAATTTCCAATACCATCCATAGTAAAGTCAACCTTAGTATCTCAATACACTGTTGAGAATATTTTTTGTTAATAAATTAATTCAACGGCGTGAAGTTTGCGTTGTTCCCCGAAAATCAACGTGTTTAGGTGCGCGTCATAAAATTGAACATTGATCGTGTGTGCATGCACCTGACAGCTGGCGAATGCAGTGTTGCATCTTTGGAGCTGAATCTTGAAAGCTGTTTTGCGATTTTCGAGAAAAGGTATTTTTATAATCATTTAATATATAATTATACACACATTAATAAAAAAATGTCGTAAATTAATAGTTTGTTATTATTTAAATTAATTATTTGCAATATTTTATCATCACATAATGCCATAAACCTCAAATTTCAAAGTTGCAGAATTGACTTAAAATATAAATTTGCATTTTGAAGCGTAGTGTTTTAGTTATTTCGATTGAAATAGTAATGTATTATAATAATTTGCTTTCATTTTTTATAATTAATTTGGGATCGAAAAAGTTGTAAAATTATTTATTGAGAAATGGTAAATTTTTACTTTCGACGTAACACATTAAAAACTTTATGTAATATTTCTGTAATCTTGTAAATTTATTATTTCTCATGGTTTTTATTATTATACTTATTTATTTTTATTTACAGAAAAATTAACAAGCACAGATAAAGAAATCATAAAATCTAAGGGCAATCGAGAAAAACCAATGACACAATTAAATTTCTTAAGTCTCCTAGCCAATGAACTGATCAATAATTTAAAAAATAAAAACCTCAAAAGCGACAAAGGCGACAAAATTATATAATACAAGAAATCCAGCATTGTACATGTCGTCTCTGTGCCTTTTGTAGCACGCTGAAAGATCCAAAAATAATCCTATTTATTTGTAAACAATGTGATGTGTACTATGCTTCGAACCAGTCCATAAGAATGGTTGTAAAAAATATATTTATATATCATTTATTATTAAATATGCTTATCTGTAATTCTTTATATTCGCCAATAAAAACTATTTTGTAACATTATCTGTATATTTTCATTCAATTAATTTATTTTCAAACATGATGCTATATTGACCAAATGAATATTTTGGTTTTTCTGACAAACTAATGAATATTTTAAAATTTTATTTATCAAATTTACTTCATGTGGGTAATAAGTATTTTAAAATATGATAGTTCAAATTCAAATTTCAAAATAATTAATTTGCCTTATAAAAGGTTAAATAAAGCCAAATTGCTAGAAAACCCCAATTGAAATTGATAGTTGAAAGGTAAAGACTTCTCCCGTGTCTCCTAGTACTATTATATATTGTTTGATACCTATAAAAAAACTAGATTAATTAATTAATATAAAATGACTTTTAACCACTTAGCTTTTATATTCATTATATAATGTCCATCCACTAAGTTACTCTATCATATTTTACAAAAAAAACTCAAATGTCCATGACTAATAAAATTCTACATCATATTTAAATGGTTAAGGTTTTCATTTACACCGTGGTGTATTCAAATTTTGAAAAGGGGTCCACCCCTTAAATGTTGCGGGCTTTGCCCACTTGAACAGTAATAATTTGAGATTAGTATATGGCAATTCATGGAATTTTTTGCTTGTTTAATTTTCTCTATTGTTTTCACAGATAATTTATCACAACAGATTTACATCACAAACTTTGATTCAATATTAATTTTATATTTCACAATCAAGTTCATACTTCCACACTGATTTTATTATTTACTTTTAGCGTTGCCAATTACCGGAACGACATTAGAAGCCATGACTTATTTCAAAATAAAATAATTTTCTTTCAGGTGTACGAAATAGTTGATAATAAAGTAATACCGTGGGTGCTTCTAGTGGACGGGGACGGTAAGTCTGCAAAGGGATTCAAAGCTGAATGGGCCACTGTGAGGGGAGAAGTGCTTTATGTGGGCTCCATGGGTAAAGAGTGGACCACTCCCGGTGGACAGTTTGAGAGTGTGGATCCCATGTGGATCAAACTTGTGAATGCTCATGGAGAGGTAATTATTTTTATTTTAATTGATTTTCTGTGATTTAGAAAGTTCAATTTAAATAAGCCACGCATCACTGTAATTTCTGAAAATAAATCATATTTAAATGTTTACTTGACACAATTATCATTTTAAAATTTACATTTTAATTTATCATTATTTTATCATATAAATATTTAGTTTTGATTATAAATTATGTGAAGTTATAGTTATGCACAGGTTGCACACTGTAATATTTGTGATTATTCCAAGTGCGTGCTTGAGCAAGCTCGCACGTATCTGATACAGCTTAATAAATTATATTAAAAGTTATCCTCAAATCCCCAATCACAACGAGCATTGATGAAATTTTTGATAAATTCAATGTCTTTGATATTAGACAAATATACGCTAATACTACTCTCAAATACATATATAAATACAAACAGACACATTTTAAAACAACCCAAAACATAATTTCCACACGCACAAATACGCAAAAACCTTCAAACCCAAAGAGCACATACTACATCTGGTCAAAGGAACTACAAATATTTTGGACCTAAACTAATTAATAGAATGCTAAAAGACTTAAATCAATTGAATTGTCACAAGAACATGAAACTTTATATTAAAACTTGGATTCATAATATGGGTAGAGCCAGTATTGGTGCACTCACCCAAACATATTTTAATTATTGCTACAAAGTGATCCAAAAATTAAATCCACTTTAAAATTGTTCTTCATATACACCTTTTATATGTTAATAAATGTAATTCTATCTACTTGTAATTTTAATTAATTGAACAATTGCTTGTAATCTATGCCCGTCTCGACACAGAATTCTCTAGTGAGACGGGCACAGTCCAAACAAACTTTTATATGTATTATATAGTTACTACTAATAAATAATAAATAAATAAACAGCGGCAAAAAAATTTAATTTAAATAAATGCTACAGTTGATTTTATTTGAGAATTAATTTGTACACCTAATAATTTATTCCACACCATAGCTTCTGCTACTAGTTTTGATTCCTGTTTTTAGTCTTATTATTTTAAAATATTTTCAGCAGTCACTCGACCTTCGTCATCAACTATCTTTTCAGTCGATTAGTCACGATTCCTAATTATATTGTTGTATTTATACTTTCCATGACATGATTACACAACTGTTCAAATATAATAAATTGAATACATACAGTTTACATAGGAAAGATCTCAGAGATATAAAGATCAGATTCTGATGATCATAATTAAAAATACTAATAAATAAGTAATAAATTTTTATTTTGAATGGCTTTTTTTTATTTTCATAAAGGACAGCTGGAGGGGGAAGACCCACCCTTTCCCGGAACCGGTTTAGAAGCTAGGATTAAGTTAGCTCCTTTGTCAGACCCGCACATCAAAGCTAATAAAAAAACACAACTTTAATTCAATAACATATTCAGAGAAGTTTATGCAGCATAGAAAACAAAAAAAAAATTAATGTAAGCAATTTTCGCAAAAGTTAAAATTTAAATTCTCCAACGTCCCTTCAGTGCTGCCTTTATTCACATAAAACTTATAAACATAAATCCATAGAATACATAGTTAGATTACATATAGATGGTAAATTAAGGTGCAGTAGTTCAAGGCAGATACTCAGGGATCCAGTCATCAAAAACACTCCCAAAAGAGGGATATGAACGAGGCACACTTACACAGACAAATTAACGGAGTTGCAAAACACGAGGTATGGAGAGAGAGGTAGGCACTTAGATGGAGATACTTCCCACTCACGCAGGCCGACTTAACTACCTATCTAAGGATTTCTATCATGTCACCCATACCTGAATAAATTCTTTGAGTTTTATAAAGCTTTCAGTGTTATTATTTCCTTTTTCTAGGTTCGTCATGAGAACTGGGAGATGCCGTACAAAGCAATAAGACGTGCCATAGGAATAGATTGGCCTGGATACATGATCCACGAATCGGGGTCATGGTCAACACACAAGAGTCAGTGGGTCTTCCTTCCAAGGAGATGTTCTTTTGAGCCATATAATGAGACAAAAGATGAAAGTAAAGGTTGCAATGTATTGATCACTGCCGGTACTGATTTTTCTGATGTAAATGTGGTTAAGGTATGAAATAATTAAAAATTTTCTACTTTTCTCCCACCCCTTTGCTAGTTTATAATTCCAGACCTATTACTATTAACTTTTTGCATCTATTCAGTTCCCCAATCATAGAACCACACTTCCAATCAGCATTCTTATTGATTAGAAATTGTAATTTTTACAACTAAATTTTGTTCTACACCCACCTTTGGTTATTGTCAGTACTATAGTTTCGAAAGGTGCAGTCCCTCTTATTATCAGGTGATCACCTGATGATGAGAAAGATACAAAGTTTAATTGATAAAATTAAAATAATCACGTTACACCACAAAGTAAACACCATGTCAGAATCAAAAAATTTAATTGCTGTAAGGAGTAAATATTTCTGTATATTCAGATTTTTTCCACTATGAGAAAATGTTACACAATCTTATCTATGTAATAGCCTTACACACCTCCATGTATCTGAGTTTGTGCATGCCGTTTAGCAATGAAATTACACCACATCAATATATTTATAATAAATATCTTTATACAAAAGCAGATTTTGAATCTGTCACAATAATTTTGAATGTAGAACATTGTTGAAGGACATCAGGAAAATTAAAATTGTAAGTGAAGCAACAAACGTCTAAAATACACTGACAGATGTTTTGCGTATTCTTGTGTTAATTAACATGTGGTGGTAGTGCGTAATAAATTAGTTCCAGCATTTTATATATTTTATTTACATCACAAGCGCACTAATAATTTTAATACTGTATATATATACATATGTTTAAAAAGTCAATTTATCAATGGTGTAAAGTACATTAGCTTTTTTGTCTTGTGAGCAATTCATAAAGCAACCGTGTACTCTAAAAAATTATATATATATATATATATATATATATGTATTCCCAAAATGGCAATGTTCCTACAAATAGATTAAATGGTATGAATATTTTACATCTATTATAAAAAATGACCTTTGTCCCTTGCAGCAGTTGAAATTTCCAGCGTCAATGTCTTGGTCACCTTGGATTATAGGTTTATGACAGTCCTACTGAAAAAGCAGTAAAGCTTTTTATGTGAGAAAATTATTTACAAAATGCTTCCGATCATACAATGTTGTATAAAATTTCCAAAAAAACTAATCAATTTATTCAAGAGTAAAAATTATCACGATCAGCAGCACTACACTATCTTGGCTGTCTGCAAGATTAGTCGCCATTTCCTTCTATCTGCGATATCTGTTCTGGTTCATCAGATAATCCAGAGCACAACCATCCATTACTACGCTATCAATCCATCTTAGCTTCGGTCTACCCACTATCCTGCAGATCATGGGCATGTGCCCTCATCAGCGTAATCTTCTAATTTTAATTGACTTGACCACACTAGTATCTCCATACATGTCTGTAGAGTATGCATTATATATTTGACTTCGAACATTAATGTCCATTATTGGAACGTAAATTATACAAAAAAAATTTGTTTCGAAGGTGTCTGGGATACTTTGATTATGTTTTTATCAAAGTTCAAGCTTCCTTAGTATTCAAGAACAGTCAGTAAAAATACTCGCCAATAATAAAATTTTTTATTCTTCATATTTATACACGGTTTTAGACTATACATTTTTTGAGATAACTGTTTTTATGAACATATTTTGTTTCTTCTTTTGTAGGTTGGTACACCTTCGCCCACCCACGGATACTCTTCATTCAAGTTCATACCGGGGAGCAATGACGAGGCAATTGTTGCATTGCGCACTATGGAGTATCAGGGAACTACTGCAACATTCATCATGGCATTCCGGACCAATGGGGATATGCTAATGGAAGAGACTCTGATATCCAACATGAAATTTGAAGGATTAGAGTTCATATAAAATTGGTTTCAGAAATAAAACACAAACATGTTTGAAAATTAATAACTGTATTAAATCAATTTGTAAATTACTTGTTGTATAGTATTTAATAGTATGTATTAAATTAAATTTGTTACCTACATGTTTGGTATTTTGTACTAAACTTGAAATCTACCATCTTATTAATTATTTCTGTGCCCTTCCCTTTTTGTCTTAATTGAAATAATATAATTGAATTGTTCACATATCCTTCATTTTGAGTTAATCACCAAAAACTATACAGAATATTGAGTCTTGGGTAAATTTAATGTACAATGACACAAAGAGCATTTTGTGTTTGCAGACAGAAGAAAATATAAAGCACATTAAAATCTCAATTTAACTTAAAATAGTTTTTAATAACATAAGGATGAATTTATTAACAGATTTTATATTGAAAAATTGACAGTGTTAAGGTTTTAAGTTGGTGTTTCTACGAAGACATCTCATCAGCCTCTGATTGAAGAGTTTTCTCTAATTCATTTTGAGATTTTGTTTCAAGTGTATCAATCATTGAAGCAAACTCCACCGATAATATTGCAGCTTTGGCTAAAATAAAGATATTTAAAAATATGGTTTGTTTTGTTATATTATTAAAAAAGAAATTGGCTATTGTATGAAAGTTTATAAAAGTACTTCTCACTTTCAACAAATATGATTTTTTCCTGACTTTCTTTCAAGGCAGCTGTTAATGAATTTAATTCATTTTTCAGTTTTTCAAGTAAATCGGAATCATTCCCCTCAGTTAAATCCATAGCTTAAATAGAACTATCAATTAAATATGATACAATGAAATGATAATATTATTACACTATTGATTGATCATATATATTGTAAAACATGTTTCAAATACCATCTCCATCATACAACAAATAAATCAAAAACCTCTAGATTATGGGACATGGTAAGGGACTGATTTTACAGAGATCATTGAAAGTGAAATGAGTTGTACATCAAGTAACGTAATATTATTTATGACATTACTAGAGATTGGATTTATATGTATTTTAAGAGTTTAAAAATAATATTGTTCTAATCCATTATTAATTATTATTGGGAAATCTACTTTATTTTTACTGAAAGCATGATAATTTTCTCTAAGATGATTCTCGAATTTAGAGAACTCATTATCTGATTTGCATAATGTAATAATTGTTTTCATTAACTTTCATAGTTGTAAAACATGACAAGTGATATGATCAATCAGTAGAGTCTGACAAAGTTAACATTGAATGTGAGTATTAAAAACTGTCACAACTTTACCAATAAATTAATAACAAAACTATGGACGTTTGAATAGTAAAATTATATTTTTGTCCCGCCTAATGTTTTAAATGTTTTCATACGTGATTTAATCATAGACATAGATTCTGTAATTAGATAGGTACTTTTTATGTATATCCATGATTTTAATACTTTTCTATGTTACTTTTGCTTTATCTGTGGTGGTAATTTGTGATACTAATTTTGTTCATAATTTATCTTTAATCTTTTAGTCTTTCTATGGTCTGATAGAGCGTTTCTGATTTTATTTATTCGTTTGAAGATTAAAACATTAGTGATCGTAGGGGTAATATATTGAAAAACGTACCCATTTTATAAAACAGTGTCATGAAATAATACATTCATTTGTGCCTAGTTTTCTATTATTGAAGTACTACTTTCACTGTACATGAAATGATGGCGGCTTGACAGCGTTGTTTCGAGTAAGTCGTTAGAATCCTGGATTATTGTTTTGTCGCGAATTAACGAAATGAAGATTGTTAATTTTAGCGTGAAAACGTTTGTTTGTGGTTTATACGTGTAGTTGATTGCAATTTTAGCATGTTTTTGATTTCGTTAACGTTTTTTATATCACGCTAATTGATTGCAGTTTCCCGTTTAGGTATAACAATTTGTTTTTGGAATACGGCTTTTATTAAAATATCGTGAGTAAAATATCGTATAACAGTATATTTATTATTTAGAATTATTCAAGGTTATTTAAATTGACACATACCTTGTTATAGAATAGTTCTTCTCCACTATCCAACTGAAAAATATATTTTGTACGAGTCCCATATGGTTTAAATTAAAAAACATAACAAGAAAAAATAAATAAACGTAAATTAGTATCGATTGCAAGCCCAGAATTCGATTGTTCATATTGGAATCTAATCTGTTGGAAAAGTCTTAGTTTATTCAGTAGTTTTAGGTTATTCAGTGTGGTCCTATACACCAAACATGATTGCACAATGATGTTGGGAAAATGATGTCTGAAGTTTACTTAGATGGTTAGGGAAATGCACAATGTAAGAGTAATCGGACAGGTATGAGGTAAATGAGGATCGTGAAAGAGGTTAGATGGACCGTGACCATGGAACAATTTAAAGGGAGGGAAATACCCATAAATTAAAAATACCCATTGCATGAGAAAGAAGCTCCGTGGATACAAAAGAAATGAAAGGTGTGCGTTCTGAAAATACAATAAATATATGGAAGCATTATGGTAGAAGTACAATTGATTATGAGTTATAAAAAGTATGTCATTTTGAATAACAATTTGGAAGTATGCTCTCGAATATAGAATTATAGCATTTTATTTTGCAACAGGATAATCTTTGGCCTTTTTGGTATAATAAAATTAGGTTATTTTCATGTTTTAAATAAATATTTTAGTATAATATAATCATTTGTGAATTTAGATTTGCACCTTGAAGATAAATATTAATAATAAATATACGCTGCGCCACGTCTTCCATTTCACAATTAAAAAAAAAACTTGTATGTAAATGTGCAGGCGCGTGCAGTCAGTCGGTACATTGAAATAAGTATGTAACTATGTATTTGAGAAATAAAGCGAAATGAAATATTTATATCATAGAATATTATGATGTATTAAAATATGAATAACAATTGTGATAGGAGTATTATGATATGTATATTTTATTTTGTGGAAATTCTAGTTATGTACAGATCGATGTACTGACTGCACGTCACTGGTAAATGGCATATGAGGATAGTTACAAGCATATCTCTATTCGTGTTTCGCTTATATGGTAGTTTAAGAATTTACATGAATTAAATCATATTTATTATTTTCTGGGCTTCCAATGCTCTTATGGCATAGTGCCGACGTACACATCACTTGACTACCGGAGTCAGCTGATGTGTGTATCAATGCCCCTCTGGGCTGGTTGCAGTAAATTTTTACCTTGGTATCACCTACTCACCCATCACCCATGGTAAAAATCAATTTCAGGTAGTTGGTACGTCAAACTTACTACTATCAAAGACAATCTCACCTCTCAGTGTGGTAAGGCGAATAATTATGAAATATGCTTTATCTGTGGCTTTATTCGCCCCTGCGTTCGAGACCTGTCACATGGGTGGCGAAATTTTTTTTTTGATTATGTGCTAATGTATTAAACAACGAGATCTCATTGGATGAACTCACATCACTAAAATAGCAGGATATTGAATGATTCATTGTCGTATACTGCATCAAAGAATCAATGTGGGAGACGACTTTGGAAACAGCTATGAAGAGTTTGTTGTTTTTAACTAATGATTTACAGTTTTTATCATCCGATATTGGAGAGTGAAATTAGTTTACTACTGAATGTACTATCGATGAGTAAATATTTTTTTCAACAATCGAACAATCCATTTTTGCAATTTTTTTTTACTATAGTAAAAATTTACGAATGACCAAACAACTGACTCTTAGTATTACAGCAATTATAGCTTCTCTACATCTTTATTACTTATTTTTAGGAGCATTGAATGATTATTTTATTTAGTGATAGACCTTTTGAAAAGGCACACGGGTCAGTCAAAGTTATGTTTGGAAAACTGATCAACTCAGTTGCAAATTGTCAAGTTTTCCAGAGATTGTTCGAAATTGAGGATTGATTTTTAACTAACTAGCAGTAAAAATAAATGGCATTTTCTCTTTTAAACAGATTGAAAAGTTACACAACAATCTATCAAGTTATGTGTCGTGTTAATTTTTTTTTTGTTTGAACTCATAATATATGTTTTAGATTATTTAACCTATAGTTAGCAGATCTCTAATTAATTAGCAGATCAAAATTAGCAAATCCCTTCCGTATACATGGTATTTGGCTTGGGCAAATGGCCAATGCCATTTCCGGTAGAGGATTAACGGGTGTCAACGTTCCAGCGAGCGCGCCGAGTAATTTCCCTTGAGCGGGTGCTTGTCGTAAATTTTACGTCATCAAGTTTTCTCCATGTAAATGGTGTTTTCTTTATATAAATGTTAAGGAATTGCTGTAAGGTTATGAAAAATGATAAATGACAGTACTTTAAAAAATATATATTTGACTTAAACAAAAAACGAAACAGCCCTCTAATTATTTCAAAACAAAATATTTTATCGACCTGTAAGTCAGAATCAATATTTTCATCATTACAATTGTTGCAAACCACCTTAACTGCCGAATGGTTCTTGCATATAAAGGACTGGTAACGGCAACACTTCATTGATGCTGAGGATCTTTTCTTCTCCAGTGCACATCACTGACAAATCGGTTCAACTTCCCGACCGTAATTCACTTTGAGAAAAGCACTTCTATCTTGCGGTAAATGTTTGACATTTGATCTGAAGATAAAATGCTCTTTCATCATGGTCAATGCCAAATTTTTTAAGAAAATTCTTCCATGCTTTGGAGCCTTTCCTGGACAGGCAAATTTGTATAAAATTTGAGCATTTATGTCGCCAATATTCAATGAATAACAAAAACTTCTAAGCACACCCGGTTCGTCTGTAGTTTAGAGAGACACTGACCCTCGAATAGCTCGGAGCTCGATGCTTGCGACTGAGTGGTAAAAGTGGGGGAGGCGATAAGGCGCATTTGTCGTAAATTTTGTAACAATGCACCCGCTGGAAGGTTAATTAAACCAAAATGTTTGCCAGCATTTAGTTATATTAACCCTTCCGTTACCATGCAGTAACACAGGTCTACCGCTCGGTGCAGATCGGTAATTGCATTAGATTATGTATGATGAATGCTCCGTTATATTATCATAATATTTGGTGTAAAAGTATGATAACAACTATTTTATAGCCATTAAAACTAATAAATGCATTTTTCTTATTTAAAATGCTTAAAAAATAACTTTTCCTCATGAAGGTTAAAGAAATGATGAAAATGAAGGATTTAGTCACGTGTAATAGTAATTTGACCTTGTGTTTCAGTTGCAGTTCTCAGTATGCCGTATTCACACCGCACAGAATAGTTCATCGTGTAATAACAGCGTGATGTCTGTGCACTACAAGTTCAAGAGTTCACTCGAGTATGATACTGTCACGTTTGATGGCCTACACATATCCGTAGCCGATCTCAAGGCGGCCATATTCCAACAGAAGAGGATTGGAAAAACATCTGATTTTGACCTTCAGGTCACAAATGCTCAAACTAAAGAAGGTAACCGCAATTTGTTCAGATAGTTCTAGTTTCATCTTATTTTTTATCTTGTTTAAATATATTTTTCATTTACCATTTTATTATTTAATTGGTGATGTGCCTGCGAACCTGTTTTATGATGTAGCAGCGTGTCAAGTAGTTAGTTTAAATTGCCTATTTACCAAATATTTTATTCACCATTTTTTTTTAGTTTGGGTTAAGTAAATAAGTTCTAGGTTTTTCTTTTGACTTGATTCACCGCATTCTCTTGAGCTGGTCCAAATTACTCATTGTTTTTAAACATTACATTTTAAGGCAAATAACTCATAGTATAGATGCCTCATTGATTATGAAATTGTAGAGGCACCTGACATGAAATTTGGCTGTAAGATTACAAAATTCTTTTGTAACATTGAATACAAATTTCAGTATATTCGGACAACAATGCTCTCATACCAAAAAACACATCACTGCTGGTGGCGCGTGTCCCGCTGGCGCAGCAGCCCAAGAAGGCCTGGGAGGGACCGGGCTCGGGTGGCTCGGTGCAGGCTAGGACCGCCGACGGGACCAGCGCAGCAAAGGGGGCTTCAGACCTGTCTCGGATGGAAGGCTCCGAGGATGACAAGATCATGGCCATGATGTCGCAGTCTACCCTCGATTATGACCCCAGCAAGTATGTTTATAATAAGTTTATTAAATACCAATATGACTAAACTTATAGTTATAAGAAATAAATATCAGGGAGAATTATTATGAAAGAATGGCAGAGCAAAAAAATTATTTAATATTACCAATTCTTTCAAGTAATTCCTTGATCAACATTTTTTTTTTTTTTTCAGTCATATTCTGTAGTGTCATGTAATTAAAAATAGTACGTGTCAGAAAAATAGGCTGTAGGATTAGGAATGCAATGCTAGGATTCATCTCACATGTTCTTTTTTTTTTAGAATTTTTGTTGCTCAATTTCAGTTGTCCAAGTCAATTCCGTTGAAATAAAGTATATTCAGATATTTTAAAAATATTCTTAATTTTATCTGAAAGTAGCCTACACTACTGACTCTAGCTAGTATCATTTGATTTGCATATTATTTAAGCTTTTTTTCTTTACCATGCTTTCTGAAGATTTTGGAAGTAAGTGCTATAGTTAGATTTTAGTGCTCAGCAATCTAATTTTAATGCGTTATCTTACGCAAAAAAATCAAACTCAGTCAAATTGACTTGAAAGTATTTAAAAAGTTATATGTGTATCTCGATTTTACACTTTTTTGGGGATAGCTAAATTTTGTAAAATTGAAAGTAAACATATTTTTGGTATAATAAGATTGTAAGTAGTTTTGAGATTTTATTAAATATAGTCATGCTTTATACTGCAATTATTTGAAAATTAATAACAAAATAAAAAAAACACATTAATTAATGTCATACGATATTCGTAAATCAAAATAATTCTGAGTCCATTACACATCATAAATCAATGAATTTTTACATCATTACAATTTAAAAATTTTGAGAAGCGATTAAAAAGCAAATTTAAAATTGAAAATATCAAAAATTTCTTCGAATGCCGCCTGCATTGCCAATTGGTAATAAAATAAGTAGTACTAGATAGTGAGTGGAGATTCACAGTCATGAATGGAGAGTATTGTGCTACGACCTTACGTGAATTCTAGTCACTCCGGATTCATTATTATTATGTTAATTCTTGATCTTCTTACAAACTGCATTATTTAACTATGGCTTTTGACACTTTGATTCTTAAAGATTATAAATAATTCAATTATTGTACATTTATTCTTGGTACATTTCCAATAATTTGTAACTTGTGAATTTTTCGTAATCTTTTGTATTATTTACGTTCGCTTCGTTAACAAAAAAGTCTCAAAAGTTGTCGATGTTATAGAACCTGGCCATTTCATTTGTTTATAATATAATTTGATTGAAGAATAGTATAAAATTGCAGTTTTATTTTTGACAGTTTGATGTTTCCTTTGTGGAAATACGTATCAAAAGTGGACAAATCTTTTTTTCGTATCATATTCAGTCAAGTAATTTTATTTTCCAAGTGTAAAAATCTGGGTTCCACTGTATATATATATTAATTAACCCTTTTTTTTTTTGCTCGTTTTGGATAATTTAATTAAATTTTCTGGCTTTGAGCAGTGACTGGAATTCGATACAATGTGTGCATTTTCTCTACAGATTAAAAATATTCCTAGAGAACTAGTTACCCAGGTTGCACACATTTTGTTGATTCCTGCTAATGCTATAAACAAATATTTATTTTGCATGTTTTTGTCTTTCAATTGTGGGCCATAATATGGTTTAGTCATTTTAAATACACTGCAAAAATGACATTAAATTATAAGCATAATTCAGAATTGTTTACAACTTTAATTTTGTTAATTATTAATTTTATAAAATTAACTAATTTTGTTTAAACCACTTTGATAGGTTTCAATATTACCAAATTTGTATTAGGATGGAGCGTACACTAAATTATGTTAGGCTAACTAATTTAGTGTAAGTTCACCCGGTGAAAGTGATATTGAAACTGGTGTCATTTATTCCAAGTGGTTAAACATATTTAGTTAATTAAAAAAATTAATAATTTAGAATATATCATTAACTTGGGCCAGTTTAGAATACTGTAAACTCTATCACCTAGACCCTAGATTTAAATTAATATCTCAAGATTATATGTCATGAGGTTAACATCCTGTCAAACATTGGAATGATTTAAAATGCACTGGTAAAAACACTGCATTTTTCACTTTAAAACTTTTTGTCAATCTTAACTCTTTATTGCACGTGTCTTTATAACAACTTCATCATACATATTGTTAGTTATTTTATTATTAATTTTACATCACGTTCATAATTGCATCCACATAAGATTGCAATTTTCAGTAGAATTTTTTGAAATTTTGACAATCCCAGCGCAATTACTACAGTGTTTTCTTCATTGTTTAAAGTCGCCTTTATTATTAGTCAATTAAATCAATATATTTTGATTGTGTACACATATGAAATATAATTTTAATCAGTTTGCGTGAGGTTGTATATATTTATATATTTTAAATTATGTTTTTAGCTATCAGAAGATTCGAGGAGCTAATCAGAGGGGTGATGTGCCGCCCAATTATGTATGCCACAAGTGCCAACAACAAGGTCATTGGATCAAAAATTGCCCTTTGGGTGACTCGGCAGTAAGGACTTTTTGTATTCTTGTACATTTTTATTACCGACTTGGATTAAGGATTGTACTGAATGGTTTTTAAGGCTGCCGTGTATTTGATTTTTTAATGTATAAATAATGAAAGGTGTGAACAATTGCATGCTGAGAAAATTGTGATATTGTTGAGGGGTAAAATGTACCCATCCAATGTATAAGATAAAAATGTATCATTAAGATGGAAATTTGACATTTTATTATGAAAATTATGTTTTTGGTGAAACAGTTATGAATTGTGATGCCTAATTTTTTTTCTAGAATAAGTTTTAATTATAAATGTACTGTTTCTAGGAGCCAATAGACATTAAGCGGAGTACTGGAATTCCTCAAAGTTTCATGGTTCCGGTTGAAGGACCAACAGCCCCCGGTGCCATGATGACTCCGACTGGAGGATTTGCTGTTCCTGTCGTGGACCAGTGAGTTCTACTATTCCTTCAGTTCTTTCTGTTATCTCCTCGCAAGCATCATAAATGTATATGTGATAACACCTTCTTAAATTTAATACATTTTTGTATTTGTGAATGAAATTATTGTCTTAACAATCAAATTTTAAACCTTGACCTATGTTCAATGTCAGATGACATCTCTTCATGGATATTTAATATTTCTAGTGAGGCATACAAAGCATCTGATGCAGGAGTGGAAACAGTGAGTGGAACCAATGAGACACCCCGTCAGGAAATTCCCGAGGATCTGTTATGTTCACTGTGCCGGGATCTTCTCACCGATGCCGTCATGATACCTTGCTGCGGAAACTCTTTTTGCGATGAGTGTAAGATTATTTTACTATATGCAGTAAAACCTTGTTAATTTGAACCCCTTTTATTCAAAATTTGATATAATTCAAAATTTTCAAACACCCAAATTGTCAGTTTCATACTTAATTAAGCCTGTTAATACGAAAACCCTGGTCCTGGTACTATGAAATAATTTTCAGCCCTTGCGTCATAAATTAATACATTTTTAAGGTACATAATTCAAAAATTTTGAGTAAGTTGAAAAAATTAACAATGTGCACGGTTTTTTGACCGCGTTTAAGATTATTTTTCGCCTATTCTAAATTCCCCATTCTATTCTTTTTACTAATAACTGTGTATGTTTTTTTGAATGATTGAGTTTTTGTATTATTTCAAGTATATATGAATGATTGTATTTCTAATAACTGTGTTGTGTTAATAATCTTCATTTTCCTTGAATGACATTATCTTATTATTTCGCAAGTATGCGCTCATTTGATGCGGTGGTAAAATTTGTATTACCGGATTCTCAAAAAATAGAGGATTTTTTCAAGCCGAAACATGCCTGACAATTAAAAATATTTAAATTTGTTCATGTTATTCTTAATTTAGTGTGATAGTTATTAGTTATAGTGTACTTTATTTAATGATTTGTTCAATTTCCTGAGAACATTTTAACCCATTGATCGCGTTCATAAATATGCATGACATTTTTCATACGTGACACTCTTTGGGGGCATTATAATTTATGACTACATTACGATAATGTAACAAATTTATGATTTGTTTTTAAGAAATCGATAGCAAAGGTAACCTCACGAACATAAACAATTACAGAAATCAGAACCATACTATTTACAAGTTTTTAAATGGTGACATTTAATTTAACTCAATTTTTGAAACGTGTTACATTCTACACGCATAAACTGAATTTCATTTTTAAAAATAACGCATATATGACACTTACGACGCGGAGTAATGACAACTGGCATATGTTAACTGGCTACAGATTTGAGTCTAGCCGATAAAGTTGTAGTAACAGTTACCCGAGATACCTGACCTGACTGTCATTATTTATTTTAGTTTCTTTGACAATATAATTATATATAAAATAAAATGTGTCTCGATATCATAGGAAACAAATATTTTTATGAAGAATTGGTGACGTTTTGACAGGATAAACGGTTTAAACTGCAATTACAATAAACCGGCGCGTGACGTAATTAAATAAACATAATTTGTTTAATTGATATCAAAGTTTTAAATGACATTCTAACATATTTAGTCTATTCATTTTAAACTATTGTTAAATATTCAAACACAAAATATTTTTATGATAAAAAATAACTTATTAAATGACATTTTCGGATCATGCTATTAACAAAGAAACAAATTCAATAGTTCATGAGTTGAAAAAATTTAAAAACTTGAAAAATGTATGATATGTACACTACAAAGAAACAAGTTTTAAATACCGCGTTATGAATTCATTTTGGTGAATTTATGACAATATTTCATTCTCGTCTAAATATTATATCCGTGCAGGACTCTGCAAGTTGCGAGCGTGCGGACTGAGGCGGGAGAATTTGACTTAACTGTAAGATACTGGATGATATGAGGACTTTTATTATTTTGTGTTTGTTTATAAGATGGCTGATAATCCTTGACAAATATCAGCAGATGTCGGTAGGATAAAGATTCTAAATAATTTTGATACGATTTTCACCGCTCCTCAGCGTGTATTTACGCACTAGCGGCGAGCGAAACACGGAGACTCATATGAGTCACCCGCGGAGAATGGGTTAAGGTAGGATCTTTTTTTGTTACGAGAAATAGATCTAATATTCAGACAAATTAATTTCAGTATTACACATAATAAATTACATGGAAATTTTATATTAGTAAGAATATTGAGTTTTCGAGATGATTTCGTGAAATATGTCAAAATATGTATGCTTTCAGGAAATTACCAGATTTTTCATGGCTTAAAATTTTTACATAGTAACATTGCAAAATTTATAAAATAAAATTTTTTTTGGTCCTTTTAATTTTTTATTTAACTGGGTTCCGTGTCATATGAATGAAATTTTTTTGATCCCTTGAACTTCAAATTAACGCGGTTCTACTGTACAAAAAAATTGTAGTTAATTCATGATTTATTTCAATTCAAGTTTAAACTATACCATAATGGAAAAAATTCACTTTTGGGGTCATCATAATTTTATTATTTAACACTAGGTATCCGAAGTGCTCTGTTGGAATCTGAGGATCACGAATGTCCAGACTGTCGGGATAAGGACATCTCTCCAGGTACTCTGATTCCCAACCGATTCCTCCGAAACTCAGTCGCTACATTCCGGAACCAGACCGGATACAGCCCGAGGCCTCGACTGCCCTCCATCCAGAAAGGTAATTACTAAATATTTAAAACTTTTTGTGTGGTTGGATTGTTTTTTTATTTAGCAAATCAATGTTTTATCTTATGGTTTATTTAAACGATATTTGTGGGTTAATTACATTGAAGCCAGTCTTGTTAATTAAAAAACTATGATTTAATAAATTAAAAATATTTTACGGCTCAATCAATTTTTCTTAATTAATAGTTCCTTTGCGTCATAAAGTAAATAATCAACTGTACACAATTCAAAATTCAGAGAAGTTGATTTTTATAAGTCGAAGATTATGTAGTGCGATAACGATATGCAACTGTCATCGGTTGGGAAATTAGGAATACTGTTAGTACTTAGCAATGTCATAAATGTGTAGCTATAAAATGGAGTGCACGCAGGCATACAAATATTGTGTAAATGTTTAATTTAGCTTGTTTAGTGCACTTCCGAGGTGATGCACTTTTTATATGGAATGTCTCGGTTTCTTTCTAATGTATGTCATAAGTTGCTTGTTTTGTGCTAAAATAAATAGCTATTTTATATTTATTTTCAAATCTAGAAAGCCTCTTTTTATTTTTCTCGGTGTCTAACTTATAAATACACACCCCACACCACTCATTATATAAATAATTAATAGCAAATTTACCTTAATTGTTGTCTTAAAAAAGTTTATTGAAATATTTAATTGAGATGTGTTTTATAAAACTATTTTATTTTACTCATCTTTTTATTGATAGTCATGGCATGCGTCTGTGGTTTAACTAAATATATGCAATAGGTGATTAACTCTATATGATAGGACAATAATCCCATTACAGTATATTTGTCATTTAAATACTAGTATTATACTGAGTAGCTTGGTGGTCTAGATCTAGTGGTCGGGGGTTCGTGCCTCGTTCTAGGAGCCCAGCAACTTAGTTCTATTTTCATAGTACAAGCGTTTAGCTTAGTTTTAGTAGTTAGTAATAGTAAGAATATTGATATGACAGGTATTCCATGTACGCATCTCTATTTAAAAAAAAAAGACATTATATTTTACTTTTATTTTATTAAAATTTATTAATTTTTTGATAACTTTTTTGGTTTTGCATCACTAAAATAATGAGTGTTGAGTGAAAGCTTGTTTTGTTTTGTTTGCTAGTTCCTCCAAAACCAGTGGTACTGGAATCCCAGCCCCAGGCTCCCGAGGCCCCTGTCCCTGCGCCGACAGAGGAAAGGGAGCCGAGTCCCGCAGCAGTTAATGGACCCACCCCGCAGACCGCCAAGTCAGGTTCGGCGATTTTGGAATGTCTCGAGTGTTGTTTTTGATTGGTCCCGCTTGCTTTCGCCATTGGTGTGCTGATTATATTTGCTTTTTTCTGCCCTCGTTGGATGTTATAAAATGCTCTACCGTGTGTTTAGCAACTTTTTTTTATAGCCGCTTTCACTGTAATTTTTTTAAGTAGGCAAGAAAATTTTTATGACACGGTTGTTTTCCACTGTTTTGCATGATGAAGCTTCCAAACATCTTGTTCATTCATTATATCTGTTGATATAAGAAAAAGAAATAATTACACCGGAGTCTCAGGGAAATATCTAAACAATACACAAAATTGCAATAAGAATTTTCACAAATTCATTCCCACATTAAACAAAAGATTAAAAAAATATATGTTAAATTAAAATGTAAATAATATATGATTTGATGTTACAAAAGATGTCAATGTAGATATTTTACTCGCACACGGATAATTGATTAAAAACATAATTGGAAGAACATAGAAGCGAAATTGTGTGATCTAATTTGCTCCTTGATATACGCACATGATGCAGCGCTAGTAGATAATAAAGATGCTAAGTGAATAAGATATTTGATGATCCATGGATTGGGAACTTCTGGGAACATATTGAAAGGGATTCTGTTTGATACAATGAACAATAATGAATGTTTAGAACTAGTGAATGATATATTTCGAAAGTATGTTCTCCAAGGATAGAAACATTGAGAAAGATATCAAACGGAGGGTTTTTGGCAAAAAATGTTCATAAATTTGGGGAAAAAAGAGTTATTCCTATGTCAACTCTAATTTTAATTCCAGCATCTAAAGATATCTCCTCAATAATATACTATTTGAGGCCTGTGTGCATTATGGCTGATTGGATCATATTTTGGTTAGGCGTGCACTGATTTAACTCCCTTAATAATATTTTTATGAAATAATCAAATATTATAGTAAATATTAGTTAAATGTATTAATTAGAAAGATATATACATGTAAAAGCAATTTGATCAAAAAATATTGTTGTTGTTACTACAGCACACAGTACTTTTGATGACAAATTTTCAAACATATATGTTACACTTTTCAAATTAATACATCTATCGTTTCATTATTTGAAAGCCATCTACTTTATTTTTACGGAATTTCAAATACCTTTGAGTGGTCCGATAGGAGACGCCAGTCTTAACAATTCATTTTTATTACATTTTGGACAAATTTTCACAGACTTATGTTCTGAATAGTTACCACTTCACAATAAGAATGTGTTCTCTTTAATAAAATATTATAGTTTTCAACTATTCAATTCTAAATGATTTGATGATGGATTTTGATTTTTTTTTTATTGTCATTTGATGACTCCATAGTCAGTTTTTTTTACTGACTGCATATTTACCTTTCCTTTACTCCTATACAGACTAAACAGATTCTTACGAAGTGATGATAAAAAAATAGTGAAGATAATGGCGATATGCCGAGTATTGTACGTATTGCATCTCCTGTATGGAAATAATTAATTGAGTTTAGTAGGGCGTAATCCACTTTCAAGTGCTGATAATATTGATACTTTTTCGAGAAAAATCAGTGGTACAGCGTCAACTGAACATAAACAATTAATTACGAATTTACAGAGGTGGAGAGTACTCCCGCTCGCCGGGCCTCCCGCGAACTGGACGTCTACGAAGATTCAGACGGCTCGTATGACGACAACATCACCGTGAAGGTGCCTCCGCTGCAGCCCCCGCCGAGCCACCAGTTGCGGCAGCCCCCCGGCCCGTACGCCAACAACAACGGTAGCAATACAAAACTACCAACACACAACACGCAACCACCATCCCATCACCACCACCACCACAATCAACCGCCCAACGCACCGTACAACGATTACGCCAGACAGCCCAGGCAGAATGCGCCATACGGTATGCCACGCGAAGAAATATTTGCATGACGTACTGTAGCATATGATGTACTAGTCCGTGTGGTCACTTTTGTTACAAAAAATATACATGGCGTCCCGTGACAGGTCCATTTCAAGAGGTTTTCACTGGTTTCATTCTGGATAGAAAATCAATTTAACTATGTGTGTTCAGTTTGTAACAGTTTTGGAGTTTATTTGAAAGTTTGTCATCTAGTTCATTTATATATGCTTAATCCAATACACAGACAACTTGTGGATACAGCAGTACAAATTAGTAATGAAGGTAATGTTCTTAATAGGATGGGAAGTTTGCCAGATATTCCATAGTATTGGATTATATCGTATACAATCATACTAGATATTTATTATAAGTAGTAGTCATGAAATCAATATTGTTACAGAGTGATTGTGTGATGTTAGATTGTAATAATAATAATTGTTTATCTCATCAATAAGTAGACACGTACTGTAGTAATCCTATTTTTAAATAAATAACTTAAATTAGAAAACTACCTCTTATTACGTAACTAAGAAAACTAAATTTAATAAATATTTCAAAATTAAAAAATATATTTCCTTTATCTCAATTAATTTTATTTCTTAATGAAATGAATTACCAAGTAGTAAAATAATTCCCTTTGATACTTCTAGTGTTAAATTTTTGAAATCTATTTAATTGTTCTAATTTGAGATCAATAATTTGGCTTGAGCCCAGGTACACTGTCACATTACACATATTTATGGGCTTTTATTACTGTATGATAAATAATTAGTGAAATATAAAAGACAATCTATTAACAAATAACCCAATAAAGCAAATTTTCATTAAATGAAAACTGTGAGGATATTGGAGTTTTGATTCTTAATTTTAGGTTCCATGAAAAAATACTTCTACAAACTAATTATTTGTGCTGTGGAATTTAGTCGGTGTGGTTGAATTGTCAGAATGCCCATTGCATTTTCGCAGTATGAGCTCTTTATATAGCAAAATTCAGAATGACCTCAGCGGCAATCCCTTAAAATGTTTTAAGCAAGTGTGCGTCACCTGTATTTCGGAGCCAGGTTATTTCATCTGGTGTTGGTATTTGGTGTGTCCGTTGCATGCTTGAAATTTTATTGTCAAGTCTCACTGCCCCTAACTTTTTTCTTTACAATTTAAATGAGAGTCCATTCCATGTGAAATCATCTAAGTGTGGTTGGTTGGTTGCTTGACCATTTCGGATATTTTTTTTATTATCGGTAACTCCATGAGTATGAAGCTCAAAACAATTTATATTATATTTTTATCTGCCACCATCTTGGATCTAGGCTCAATTTTCTTTTCAGCGACAGGCAAAAATGGGGCTTTACAGGGGTTTTGAAAAATATATTTTGTTCTCCCATAAAAAAATTTAAGATTCTGGTTTTCACTAACATACAGAAGATACAATACGGTTATAGAAAATGTATAGAAATGATAGAAAATTATGTATAAACCATCACTTACATGACCTTGAAATATGCCAAATTTGGAAGCATAATCATCAATTTTTATGACCTTTTAAGGTGACTGGGGGTTGGAACCACATGATAGAATTTTTTTTGTTACAACTATGGCTAGTAGCTTAAAAAACAAAAGTTTAGGTTAGGAATCCTTCTGCCCTTTTTGGTCATCAAAATTGATGATTATGCTTTCATTTGGCATATTTCAAGGTCATTTAAGTCTTGGTTTATACAGTGAAACCCTCTTAATACGTTTTCCAAGGGACCGCCAAATAAAATCTTAAGCAGGAAAACTTATTAACAGTGATTTCAATATTTCCATGCTTTATTTGACCATAACATCTAATATTGTATTTTAACTAACATTACGATAATTAAAAAATGAAAATATTTTATTAAAAAAACCCACTTATAATGGACTATCTTTTCGTGCCATTTTTAATAACGACATAATAGTCGAACTTGTTAACCCACCATTTCTCCGCTGAAGTTAGCGACAAAAGTTTCCAGCACTTTTAAAACATTTGTTTTGTGGTGATCGCGGCGACATTTGGCACTCGCCTTTCAACTTTAAAGTTCTTTCTGTCATATTTAATATTGTCGACAGCCTCATTAATTGGGTCGCGTATTTCTCTGCTAATTTCGTTTTGGGTAATATTTTTTGTCAATCTCTTGTATAATTCGATTTTTAGCAACTGTCGGCATTTTGTACGAGTTTCGCATTAATATAAAATATATATATAGAATATAAAATTATAAAAATGTTTTAATTAAAATTTAATGAAATACGGAAAAGTCTAAGGAACACAAATCACGCATTCGCGAATTTCAAAATGTCTAACACATTAGAGAAAAACAAATAATGTTTTTTACATATAAAACAATGGCAATAAAATAATTAACAAGATACGAGAAAATCTGAGAAATGCTAACTACACATTTTTTAAAATGCCTTGGCACTAAACTTAAATAGAAAGATATGTCTGTATTAAAATTAATACAAATTAAATAATTTATAAAACATGGAAAAGTCTGAGAAACTCAACCGCGTACTAACGTTTGTGCAACAAAATATACAAACGCTACGTAAACAAAAATAATGATAGTAATAATACGGAATAAGATTGGCAAGCACTGACATTTGCAATTAGCATCTGGGAGAACTAGAGAACTGCGTTACCTATAAGGCGCAATGATAATATTTGCTATCTTTTTCTAATGTAAAGAAAACGAGCTAGAGAAAAAAGCATGCGACCTTAAGTATAGGGGCGGAACTGCCCATTTGGATGGTCTTGGACTTTGGACAGGCACATCGCGTAGCGCGTGTGTATTTTCCAGATTGCTGACATCTGACAAAAAAACCAAATTTGTTTTGGTAGTATGTTTCATTAGCCTATTCAAATATTACTGTTTTTGCAAATGGATAAACTTTTATGACACGCGGCAAAACCCATTTAAATAGAGTTCATTTTATTGCACCCATTGAAAGAATACCACTTTAATTTTTATAAATGTCAAACAAAAAAATTCTGCGAAAAACGTATTACAAGGGACATTTTGTATGAATAAATTGAGTTCTGTCAGAAATATTTTAATTTATTAGGCGGGAGACTTATTATTTGGAAAACGTATTAAGCATAAAAAAATATGTAATTTGTATGGGACTTTTTTGGGACCGAAAAATGTAATCCTATTAGGCGTGAAAATGTAGTAAAGGTGATCGTATTAAGAGGGTTTCACTGTATATAATTTTCTATCATTTCTATATATTTTCTATAACCCTATTGTGTCTTCTATATATTAGTGAAAACCAGGATCTTTAATCTTTTATGGGAGAAGAATAATATATTTTGTCAAAATCTCTGCAAAGCTCTGTTTTTACCTATTGCTGCGAAGAAAATTGAGCCTAGATCCAAGATGGTGGCAGATAAAAAAAAAATGTATTGAGCTTCACACTCATGGAATTAATTACCCATGGTAAAAATATAAAAAATATCTGAAATGGTCAAGCAACCATTTATTTTAAAATTAGGTGATTTCACATGGAAATGACTCATAAGTAAAATATATTTGTATGTTCTATTCCAAAAGAAATAAATTATACAAAATAATTTTTTAGTTATTTGATATTCAATATTAATATTCATAAAAAATAAATAAGATATCAATTTAAAAAAAAAAAAAAAAAATCTTCGTATACATATTATTAAATACATGGATCATTTCATCTACATTATCTTGCTATTCGTAAGTAACACATATCAGCTTGGTTAATGTTTTACTAAATTGCTTGGTTTTATGGGTATTTTCTTTCTGTAATGATGTTGTAACAATGTTTTTAAAAATAATGTCTATCAAATTGTGTCCAGAGATGGGTCGTCCTTAGACATTTCAACATTCTTAGCGCTTTACAAATATACATATTTTAAGCTCATTGCCTGCTTAACTTATGTTGTTATATGCTTAACTTAACATTGGAAATGTCTTTGGACTGAAAAAACTTTGAGTTAAATTATTTTTGGGCTATTTGCTCCCAGATGTGGGAAATGGCTGTAACTATATTAACAAAAATCAATTGATGTATGGGGTTTTTTCTTAAAAAAATGAATTAAATTAGAATTTAAATTGTTGAATTGTTAAATTGAAAGTTTATAGGGTTTTTACTCAATTTTTTGAGTTCATGATATGATTTTTTTTTTTTTAGATATTCAGTATAATCTCATTATTGCGAAATCAAAGAGATCAACAAATAAAAATTCTTAATATCAAATTTTCACACGTAGCGAAATAAAAAAAAAACTTATTTGCTAATATATATTCTGCGCCGTAGCAAAAAAAGTTGTGAGTTCCGCAAACATGACACCCATTGTCAGTTTAATATGAGATATATAACATTGTATGTAACATAATAAGGCATTCTGCAAACAAATGAGGATTTTCAGAAAACTCTGAATAATCCCAATAGTTTTGTTATTTCAACAGATACGCAAATGGATATTAATTAAGAAATTAAATTAAAAACATTTTACGAAACAATATAAGATAAATTAAAATTCACCAGAATTTTTGGAAATTCTGGAATGTCATGCAAATATAAAACAATATTCAATTTTAATTGTGTGTAATTGCATTGAGTTTCACATTGATTAAACGCATCTTCGATCTTTTTTTTTAAATTGTAGAAAGAGACAAATTCGGAATTATAATTTTTTGTCGAGGGTTAAAATTTTGTGGGAATGTCACGACCTGAAGCTATTTTAGAAATCCACAAAATATTCAAAAATTTACTTTAAAAAATAAATTGCGGAATGCTGGTACATATAAAACAATTGTAAAATAAACACAATAACGAAAATGTTGTACACAATATTACCGTTCATTGGAATCAATGTTAATGTTCAGTTTTAATGTAAAAAGTGATATAAGTTGACAATGAAGACAAAAAGTGAAAATTTAAGATAATAATGTGAGAATTCTAGGCATTCAAAGTGGACCAGACTCGAGGCCTGCGGGTGATGTATATATACATATATACGTGTATGCGTGTGACACGCCAATCACAATTCCGGGAATTTCCTCTTAATTTTGTTTTTTGATCTTTTACGATCTGTTAGAGGCGTGAACACGTGTATGCTTCAGAGGATGAGAGGATGTCATACTAACCTATTTTGACAATTAACAATAAAATCAACCATGGATGACATGGAGATTAGGCCAAATAGCTCTATAAAGACCTACAGTAAAACCGTGATATAACGAAACCCGATATAGCGAAAAATGACGTATATCGAAAAAAAAATCGAAATTTAGTCCCTAAAACCAATTTTTTATACAAAAATGCATTTATATAACGAAATCCCGTTAATATTTATAACAAAATCATTTTTGTCCCGTACGAAAAAATGCCAATACATTTACGTAAATTAATAACGAAATAAAAAAATGTTAAAAGATGAAAATATTATTTCGCACTTACAAAGCCGCGCCGATGCATCTGCCGTATGCAAACGGTTTTATGGCCTTCTCGGCGGTGCGCGGCGGCCGGCCGACAAGGTAGTAAAACAATTCAAACTTCTTCTTGGGTTCATAGTAGGCCCATAAAACCATTTGACATAATTCTTGCGGCGTTTTCTGACACGTTTTACGTACGCATAACCCTCTAATATGATTGCAACCCAGACCCAAATAGCTGTAAAATACAAAAATTAACAGGAACCCCCCGAAAGTTGCAGTGTGTACTTATTGGAAATGTCAGTCTCAGTGTAACGTCTGTAGAGTTAAGTTTGTTCAGCTTTTAACGCGATTATTGCGTGACCGAACTGAATATTTACATAAATTCATTTTCGTTTGACAATTGTTTTTGTGTGAACTCGTCAATAATATAAATAATTCGTTAAAATATTTTATGGACTATTTTTGTACGGTATTTTGTATTTCTATTAACTATTATTTTCGTGTATTTTAAGTGAACAATGTTAACGATAATTTTTAAGTGAACAATTTTAACGATTATAAATATATTTTGAAGTGGTTGCCGCCGTTACCGGTAAATACCTTCGTAATTTATATACGACTCATTTTATAAAAATGCCGCGATTCAACTGTAAGATTGTTATTTTTGAATTATTTTGTATGTTTCATGCCCAAAACTATGTTTGAAGCGGCTCTACATTTAAACACAATTAAAATATTGTTTTGTGTTTGCAATATTCTGGAATTTACAAAAATATCTTCCAATTGGTGTTGAATAGATTCTGTTCTTAATTTAATTCCTTTGATTATCCATTTGCTTATCTGTTTTAATAACAAAACTACTAAAAATATGTAGGTATTCAGTTCCCTATGGCCTTTTTCCTCCTTTGTTTGGAGAATTTGCGATCTTTTTTGAAGCCGCGCAACATTTTTTTGCGACGGCGCGTAACATATAGTAGATTTTTTTTTTTTTTTTCGTTATATGTGGGAATTCGTTATTACGAATTTTTATTTTTTGGTCCCTTGGATTTCGTTATATCGCGGTTTTACTGTATTATGAATCACAAGGAGAAGTTATACAGTGGCACAGCGGGCCGCCATTGACATTAACAAACATGACCGACCAGCGGCATCGCTTTCAAAATAATATTTTTGTTGTAACAATTTTTTTTCTCGTTATATATTTAGGTAAATGTATCGGTATTTTTTCGTACAGGACATTAATAATTTTGTTACACATATTAACAAAATTATGTTATAAAAATTCATTGCAGGGAATTAATTTAGATTTTTTTTTCGATATAGCGGGGCGCGTTTTAATGAGGTTTTACTGTTTAGGAAAAATTTTAAATCAAACAGTAAAGATCATGTTTAATTAATTTTGTTCCCAGGTTTGACACCACACGGACACAGGGTTCCTCTGAAGCCACCAGGACTTGATACGCCGCCAAACTCGCATATGGTAAGGAACAAATCAAGTTTTTGTAATTGATTTTAAAAACAAGATTTTTCCGTGTCGTTTGTAGATTTTTATTTTGATTTTCTTTTTTTAAAATCATTAACCTTATAATAACTAAAGCGATCAGTCTTCACATAAGAATTAATACTCCTTGTGTCTGTGATGTCTTAGCATAGTATGTGTTATACCTGGCATATTTATATACGTATAAATATTTCCAGGGTCATATGCATATGGAGGAGAGAGCAGGGACTCCCATTGTCGATGAGAGGGAACCCCGCCACACCGGACAGCCAAGACTTCTTTCTCACTCTCAACATCATCTTTCTCATCCGCTGCAGGTTGCTACCCTTTCCACTTGACAGTTTTACGGCCAATCTTTTGTTATTTTTTTTCTGTTTGTTTTACATTCTACCTCATGAAACTTTTTTTGCATTATTACTCTTTTAGCATTGGGCCACTGCTCTCATTTTAGACTAGGACATACACTTGCGTGGCTCCATAGTTCAGTTCATAATTTAATAGTTATTATATTTTTTCTGCATATGTATATATTAATTGCAAACTAAATTAGGTTTAAATTGTGTGTACTACTTTTTACTTATTGTATTAGTGATAAACACCATACTATGTTTAAAGAAAACTAAAAGGTAATTTGAAATATAATAATAGTCCTAGTGAAGCATTCAAAAGTAAATGTAAAATATATTTGAAGCTATGCTTTTCGAGAAATGTAAATAGTTTAACTAGTTTCGACATTTCTTCAATGGTGAGTTATTACGACAGAAATATGTGATGTAAAACTAATAATTTGGTGCTAAAAATTCATAAGAACAGGAAAAACCTGGAAATTTTATTAATGGAATTTACACTGACCAGAAAATTTTACTTTAATATTTATTTAACCAAATAAAAAAACAATCTTTAAATTTCAAAAATATTCAGACCAGAATTTTCTGAGGTCAATGGTCAGGATTTCCCTATGCACGCAGCTGAACGATCAACCGAAGACGCCATACCCATAGTCACAAGTGAAATGATTACTCATGCAATTAAAGCTACAAAAACCGGCAAATCACCTGGACATGATTCTCTCAGTATTGAGCGTGTAAGAAACGCAGGAGAGTATCTATCCCCGCTCCTGGCGACACTGTTTAGTAACATGATCAAGCATCTATACATACCTGCTAATACGACAAAAACTTATTGTACCTATATTAAAGTCGAAACAACTGGATATATCGTCTCCCAAAAACTATAGGTCGACATAGACAATGCGATCTTTGTTGTAACGCAAATTGTGGACTATTTTAAAAGTCGAAAAACCACGATATACGCGTGCTTTCTAGATTTAAGCAAAGCCTTTGACCGTGTTAGATATGACAAATTATGGACGAAAATGCGCGTGCGAAACGTTTCCAAACCAGTTGTAGATATACTTGACAGGTGGCACAGGCAGCAAGAGAACTCAGTGCGGTGGGAAGGCGCCGAATCCGAGCCATTTTACCTGCGCACTGGGGTGAGGGAGGGCGGGTGCATGTCGCCAATTCCCTTCAATATGTACATGGACGAATTGAGCGAACGACTATCTGATGCAATAATTGGCTGCCACATGAGCGAGACAAATGTGAACCACATTAGTTATGCCAATGATATGGTTATACTAGCGCCATCTATAAAAGGGATAAAAAAGCTTTCACAGATACACAATATTTCATACAATGTCAGCAAATCGGTCATGGTGTCGTTCAAATACGGAAAAGGACCAGATAATATCCCTCCCGTGTGGCTGGACGGGATGGAATTGAGCGTTCAAAATAAGGTCAATTACCTTGGCCATATATTCAATGAAGATGGACAAGACGATGATATAGAACGGCAGAGGAGACAGTTGAGCGTTCGTGCAAATATACTGTCACGGCATTTCTACCGATGCAGTAAGGAGGTGAAGAGCATCCTATTTAAATCGTTCTTCACCAGCATGTATACTTGTGAGCTCTGGTTGAAATACAAGCAAGTGACGTGTAACCGTCTCTGAATACTGTTTGGATTGGCGCGTTATTGCAGCGCATCTACAATGTTTACCGAAGGCCGTATACATGGATTCGTTCCGTTTCTGAGACATCGAGTTGCTGGCGTAAAGCTGCGGCTGGAGCTTAGCACCAACTCTGGTGCAAGTGGCGCTCTCATGGAAAGCTGGTTCCCTGACCAGAGAATGGCAGCACCTACGAAATAGCTACATATACAATGGCCGTGACTGAAGTAGTTATATATGTGACATTCGTATTTTGTGTGTATATGTATATGTGTGAACTTTTTACTTTTTATTAACTTTTTTTAAAAAAAAAAAATTTTTTTTATTTATTAATATTTTCCTTGGTTTTCTTTTTCATAGCATTATATTTGTTTCATAACCTTTAATGCATAACATAATATGTATTATCTTTATGGCAAATCGGGTTAAAAAAAACCTGATTACGCTGGAATAAACACATTATTATTATTTAAATTTCAAAATTAACTTTTTTTTTTTGCAGGGTCCAGATTTTGAACATTCTGCGGGACCGTACTCCGGCCCGAATAGACCAGTGATTCCACAGTATAAGTAAGTTATTTATTTCTTGAAGTTGCATAAGTTGTTAAAAGTTTGATTGCTTTTACTTTTAATAACTTATATAATAAAATATTGTGCTTTAGATATGTGATTATGGGCCTTGTAACAGCATTACTATTAATCTTACTTCATGCATCACGGGTAAACATATCAACGTGATGTGTTTTGTTAATTCTTTTTTCCTTTTTTTGTTTTTGAAATAGAATTACTGAAATAAATTTTTATTCAAGTTAGCAAATTTTTCAACACAGGAAGAATTTGGAAAAATTGATAAATTAAAAACAAATACCAATGTACCATTTCTTTATTCATAATATTGTTTTTAGTGCGTATGGTGTTGCTGCGCCTGTGGGGCCTCATATGTACGGGGCTCCTGCAGTCCCATTCCAGCCACCGTACCAACCATTACCACCCGGTATAAGGGAGCCAACAATACAAGGACCACCTGGGTAAATATCACCACCATTTTATCAGTCTTCTATTGTTCTGGTACACTTAATACATTCTTCGGTACTAAATCATTTAAAAATTATTCCAGCACTGTAGTGGACCCCCTAGAGGCCTTCGAGCGTATGATCCGTGAAAAAGAAGAGCGTGCCAGAATGAGGGAGAAGAGATCACGAACCAGGTCAAGATCTCTCACAAGATCGAGATCAAGATCACGATCCAGATCAAGGTTTACAAGGTCACGGACACGCAGTCGCAGCAGGATCAGATCGAGGACACCATTCTCAAGGTGATTATTTTTTGATAAACTTGACAGATAAAACTATAATTAAACAATGCCAGAAATCTTTTCAGTGGGGTTAATCAGGGTAAATACGACATATAAATCATCGACATAAAGTTTGAAATGATCTCAAACTTCATTTCATAAGCAAACTAATGTTTGGATTTGCACCACCTCTGGACCGTCTCTTCTAATTACTATTTATAACATTTATTAATAGACTGCGGCACTGGAATCCAATTTTTAACATAATTAGGAGACACAGATACACTTAACACGACTCACCCTATATTAGAAATAGTCTATTAAAATCAAAATATTATTGAAATGTTTATTGTTAAGAGAGGTGAACATATATTACAAGTGTTATTTTCTTAAAATATACACTGCATTTCAGAATACCATTTACCACATAATGTCATTTTAAATCTGTAAAATATCTCGAAAACATACTTTAATTGACTATATATGGATATCACCGTGCGCTTGTTGATTGATCAAATTCATAACTTTAAAAATTCTATTATAGTAATAATTTTCTCATCACTGACACTTAGCATTTCAATTGCTGATTTTGTTCTCAGATCACGCTCCCGCTCGCGACCCGTGTCAGTTCGTTCTCCCCTCCGGAGAGTTCCGGATAAGTATCCACGCTCATTCTCTCGGAGCCCTCCGCCTCCTAGGCGGGGACCCGTGGGACCTACAATTAGGAGACGCTCCAGGGACAGAAGGTCCAAGTCATTCTCAATCAGCAGGTAAGAGAAAATGGTATCTTTATTTAATGGAAAGACTAAATGGGATTCTTTACTTTGAATATAGGTACTATATACAGTAAAACCGCGATATAACGAAACCCGATATAGCGAAAAATGATGTATATTGAAAAAAAAATCGAAATTTAGTCCCTAAAACCAATTTTTCATACAAAAATGCATTTATATAACGAAATCCCGTTAATATTTATAACAAAATCGAACGAAATAAAAAAAATGTTAAAAGATGAAAATATTATTTCGCACTTACAAAGCCGCGTCGCTGCATCTGCCATATGCGAATGGTTTTATGGCCTTTTTGGCGGTGCGCGGCGGTCTGCCGACAAGGTAGTAAAACAATTCAAACTTCTTGGGTTCATAGTAGGCCCATAAAACCATTTGACATAATTCTTGCAGCGTTCACTTAGACACGTTTTACGTACGCATACGCCTCTAATATGTATTGCAATCCCAGACCCAAACAGCTGGAAAATACAAAAATTAACAGGAACCCCCCGAAAGTTGCAGTATGTACTTATTGGAAATGTCAGTCTCAGTGTAACGTCTGTAGAGTTAAGTTTGTTCAGCTTTTAACGCGATTATTGCATGACCGAACTGAATATTTACATAAATTCATTTTCGTTTGACAATTGTTTTTGTGTGAACTCGTCAATAATATAAATAATTCGTTAAAATATTTTATGGACTAATTTTGTACGGCATTTTGTATTTCTATTAACTATTGTTTTCGTATATTTTAAGTGAACAGTGTTAACGATAATTTTTAAGTGAACAATTTTAACGATTATATTTTGAAGTGGTTGCCGCCGTTACCGGTAAGTACCATCGTAATTTATATACGACTCATTTTATAAAAATGCCGCGATTCAACTGTAAAATTGTTATTTTTGAATTATTTTGTATGTTTCATGCCCAAAACTATGTTTGAAGCGGCTCTACATTTAAACACAATTAAAATATTGTTTTGTGTTTGCAATATTCTGGAATTTACAAAAATATCTTCCAATTGGTGTTGAATAGGTTCTGTTCTTAATTTAATTCCTTTGATTAGCCATTTGGTTATCTGTTTTAATAACAAAACTACTAAAAATATGTAGGTATTCAGTTCCCTATGGCTTTCTTCCTCCTTTGTTTGCAGAATTTGCGATCTTTTTTGAAGCCGCGCAACATTTTTTTTACGACGGCGCGTAACACATAGTAGGATTTTTTTTATTTATTTCGTTATATGTGGGAATTCGTTATTAAGAATTTTTATTTTTTGGTCCCTTGGATTTCGTTATATCGCAGTTTTACTGTATAACTTAATTAATTTTTTTACTCCTATATTAATAAATAAATATAAATATAACATATTTTTATAAAGTTTTATACCTTTGTTCTGTTAAAATGCCAACTTTTATTTAAATTATAAAATTTTGCATCAAATAGATTTTTCAGAAAGGACAAAATCTTTCCCATAGTTTGTAAGTGGCTAACACCCATGCTATTTCAAATTATTTTTCCCAAAAATTTTACGCAGCGTGCCTTATTATGGACATTATTCTTCTTCATTATGCTCTTGACAAAGCAGTCGTTGCGGCTATGATAATTATAACGCCGCAGCCAAAACTATCTGGTGACATCTGCCTCTGCATTCCTCTGCATCATCTGCAGCATTCCAGCCAGCTTCCTGAATCACTCAATTAAGTGCTTGTATTTTTTACAGATCCCGTTCCAGGAGTCGCTCGATTACACCACGCGACGGCAGACCAGTGGGCAGATTCAGATCCCCGGCCAGGTTCCGCTCTCCACTCAGAACTCTGCCGCCGCAAGGCAGTCCAAATAGGTCCAGGTACGTCGTGTTCTTTTACATTCATTACTGATGTGATATCATTCTCTACATGCGATTATTTTATTAGATACACACTTCATCATTAACAAGATTATTTCTAGAATGAATCCATTGATTTTGATTTCAAATCAGAGGTGAAATTAATTCACAATTTAATTTAATGTAAGGCCCAAGTTACTGCAAATTGTGGAATCAAAGCTATCATTTATTTATTCAGATGATAGAAAACTAACACATCCAATGAAACAAGCAGTAATGTAATGTAGAGAATGTAATATGCATTGAGTTATATTATTACCAAGCAATCCTTGAAAAATTCTTCAATATGGATTTATTTATTATAACACAAAAAATGTAATAACTTTTAAAACTAATAGGATTTTATTTATTTACTAATTTTAAAGTATTGTAATTTAGTTAATATTCACCTTCTGATTGCAGGTTCATGAATCCCGGAGTGCTGTCTTACCCGCGAGAAGTTAGCCGTGAACCGCGCCCCCTGAGATCGCCCCCGCCGCAGGGAAGACCTCTCCCGCCCCCCGGACCTCTGCGGCCGTTCCCCTCTGATGCGGGTCCTCCGGGATATCCCTCCAGGTACGCCACCTCGAACCGTGTCGCTCTCGTTTGTTGAATGTAAATAAAATCACGATTTCATCGAGTATGGATTGTTGTATTTAAAAGTAATATTATATTTATTTTTGTTCAAAACAATGATACCTAGATAATGTATTTTTTTATTATTTCTGTTTTATTCTCAATTGATCATTACTGTTCCTGATTCTCAACTGTTCTCTGATTCTCACCGTTCATATACATTTTCATAGATCAATTAATATTTGGTTAATTAAAAATATAACACTTATCTGACTGTTTCTATTAATAAATTATTCACCAAATCCTTTTATTACATACTCGACAATGACGGTTTTATTTGCATTAAAAAAATATTAATTGAATAGTACAATTTAACGCAAATATATTTAACTTTTAAACGGTTCTCAACGATAGTATCCAGATGTATAATATAATATTTGAGGACTCCTTAATTTGAATTATATTTTTATTTGGACTACTAAAAAATTGTAGCTGTAAAGACGTAGGTAAAGACATGATATAGGTGTTACGCAATAAAACATTTAATGGCGACACGGTTACATTTTTACAATTTATTAATCACTCTGTTAAAATCATATGTGTAATTTCAAATGTGATATGTAATTTATTAAAAACAGAATTAGTTTGACTTGTATATTATTTTGTGATAGTCAAATCATTTTTAAAACCTGCGTAAATCTTCTCAATTCGATCTCAAAACATTTCAAATGTTATAAATAATGTATATTGAATTTGAATATGTGATTTGTTGAATGATGTTCGAATTAAATATGGTATGATGTATAAAAGAGTGCAATTCCCCAATTCCCATCCTTTGCATATATTTTAATGTTCCTATGTGTATTTTGTTGATAAATCTATTTAAAAAGTTTTTAAAGATATTGATCATTTTTGATAAGTGTGTTCCAATTGGTACTTTAATTTTATAAAGTATTCATAGATTTGATACAGTATAACCACGATAACTAGAATTTAGACAATTTGAATTTTCTATATAGTCTATTCTTGCATAATTTGTGTTGATTCACGTGCATTCTTTTGCCTTTTTTCTAAAATCTGTCACTCTCGCAAACATGTTTTATTTATGAACTGCAGTGAACTGTGAAAGAGCACGATTGTATTGGGAACAATTTATTTAAAATTATGTTGGAGTTAACGAGTTTGTACTGTATCTGTATTTAGTTTGAAGCCGTTATTACATGGCACAAGATCTTGTTTGGAGTCGTGGTCAGAAAATATATATTTGTATAATACAGGGTGTTTACAAATTGTATCATGGAGTTGGGGAGGGTTGGAAATGTTGGTGACAATTTCACTACTTTATGTGTTATAAAAACGGTACATTATAAGTGTAAAAAAAATTTCAATTGAAACAGTTTTCTTAAGAGGCCTTAGTACACGATCCACGTGTTTGTTTTTGGAGAGTCAATTTAGTGTAAAGTTTGTGAATCTTTTTTGCAAAAACTACAGCAATACGTGCTTTCAATCAATTTTATTATGAAAGATCCATTCAATCTTAGAGCATTTCTTTAAAAAGGAATGTATTGAATAATGTATAATGTATAAATATATTGCAAATATCACCAAAAAAATATAATGCTGAAACCCTCTTTAATCTTTTTCGCAATAGAATTATCTTTGGTTCACCGAATCTCGAAATATATATTTCCATATAAAGACCATACATATTGTATGTAAATTGATTAAAGGTTCAAATGGAAATTTGTGCCTTTCCCAAATGAATATTTTTGCATTGGTTATTAAATATATTGTTTTCAAAAAAGTCAAAATTCATGTTCAATCTCTTATATTGCAATATCTAAAAAGGTATGAAAACATTGATTAATTAAAATTTATAGTGGGGGTACCTAGAGAATTTTGTAGTATTTAAAATAAAAAATAAAAAAAAATTTTACCTTATGCGCTATTTTAAATAATTACTAGAAAAAAAGGATGTCAAAGTTGATCTAATTTTTTCGGCAGTCGTCAGCACCTATTTATATTATGATGTTACTAAATTATGTGTACTAAGGCCTCTTAATATACCGATAGCCTACAAGTTTTGCAGAATCTAATTGATTAATGTTGATGTTGCGTGTCAAAAGATCATATAAAGATAATTTTTGAAATCTTAATTAATTTCTTTACACTTTTTCACAAAATACGGCACACTTACTCAAGCTAATAATTCATTAAAATAAAGAATCAGGCCTGGTGTTCGAATTTGAAAATTTAAGTGTGATATTTTTCATTGGCATTCATTTTTGAAAATCTGGGTGATATGCCCTGCTAGAACAGTAATTTATGTAAAATTTTGACTATGACTACATTTATATAAATGATATATAAATTGGTATAAAAAAATATACACATAATCCTCGTAAATACCACAAAAACCCCTGATTTATAAAGGTCAAGCTTAGTATTTAAGTAGCGCTTATGATTATAAATGAATTCCTATCAATATTCTAGTTTGTGACGCAGGCTGACTGAAAAAAGATATAGTAAATTGAGTAGGTTTTCTGACCAATACTCTGGACAAGATTCAGTCCTATATAATAAGCCTTTATAAATATACAATATTTTGATATATATTTTTAAAACGAACACCGTATGTAGGTTTTGTACCTATGTCGCTTTCATTTAAAACTGTGATCTAAATTGTGATATTATCTTAATAAGTAAATTTATGTACATTATATATTTTCAGAAGATTAATAAACAATTTAAAATCGTGATCGGTATTTTTATTTTATTGTTAGTCACTGTGGGTCCTTTAATTGTTCAGTAATTATTTATTTTATATACTGCATTAATAAATTTTTTTCATGTAAATAATTAGAATATTCTTATTTATATTAAATATGTTATTTAAAGAAAAACCAAACCTATTACGTATTACAAATTATATTATATATTACGCTCTGACCATTTATACCAATTGTTAGTATTAAATGGCGTACAACATATATTATTTATAATTAATTAATTATCAGTACATTTTAATTTTATGATTTAGCTTCATACATTTCCTTCTAGAATGGTAGTAAGATTCAAATTATGTTTTTGAAACTATGTGAAATCTTATTTTGTATGAGAATATTGGTTTAAAATAAAGTCAGCCAGTTACCGAAACTCTTAAAACATAATATTTGTTAAATTTTTACTAATTTATTATAATTTTTTTAGAAATATTTTCAAAGTGTGTGTTATTTTATTTCTGTATGATATGATGTGATATAACAATCCGTTATCTGAATAATTTGATTGATATTGAAGTGTTGATTTGGTTCAGTTGATTCAGTCGCACTTTGGTTCCAATAAAATGTAGGATTATAATTATATTTTTTATTTGATATATACTCGTTACATTACTGTGGTCACTTGTAGACATTTTAATATTAATATACATATATTTTGAAAAGGCCTGTGCACTATTTTTTTTATTGCCAAAATTGTATTAATTTGAAAAATCATAAAATGTCTAAACAATGTCATTGGGTTTATCATAATTTTTAAAGGGCATACATTTTTTTATTGATTTGTGTATAAAATGATAAAATAAATGATAAAGATTTTTTATAAAATTTTAACATTTTACCTAAGATTATATGATACTTTATATAATATATATCGCCATCAGAGTCTGGAATTTCTTCAGATTCATTGTCCGATTTTCTAAATCACTTTATGACTCAGTTCTACCTTTAATCAGTGATGATTCATCATGACTGGAATTTTACAGTGATTGTAAGACCCCATTGATTATAAGACGCACCCCCAATTCAGAGACAGGAAAATGAAAAAGAACATGTGTCTTATAATCAAGGAAATACAGTATATTGTATGACATTATAAAATTGGAAGTGCAGGATGGTGCATTTACCAATTTAATATGACAAAATTATTGTCTGAATTTATTTTTATTGAGTTAAATTTGAACCTGCAAATATTTCTCACAAAAATCAAAGGTTTTTTTAAGTTAATTATGTTGAAAATTTAAAAGTGAATATTGTACACATGCCTATTCAATATACTTATATCTTTTAATATTTGTAAAATGTCAAAAAATTCCATGAAGTATGTATAAAATTATGTATATATAACACTTTTTTTTTTCAAGATGATGTTGTTTTGGTTTAGGTATTTTTATGTTTATTCTTCATTTTTATTTTTCTTTCTGTACATTTAATTTTCAATTTTTCTATTGAATGTCTCTTCTCCGAACATTTGAAACCGTTGCTCCTCAAATCAATAGTGCTTTAAAATCATATTAATATATAGAAGTATCTGTTTTATGTATCTTTTAATTTTGAAAAAAAAACAATCATAAATTAATTTTCTCTTCCTTAATCCTTAATTAATATCAACTCGGAAACTTTTTTATTTTTCTATTCACGGTTTCGTATATTTGGATAAATAAAAAGGTGTATTTGATATCGCCGATGAATGTTTAAAAAAAAAATTTATCAAATGTTGATATTTTTGGGCAGTTAAATTTATAATCCGTATTCTATATACTAAAAGTTGATTTTTAAAAAAATATCTAACCATTTTGTCACGTTGAAATGTATTCAATATTCTGAATGAATTCATTTTTGTTTTTAGTTTTTTGTACCATAATTTATTTATAATTAAACTTATTCATGTTAAAATTAATTAAATTATTGTAGCTTAGTACTTTCTTCAAATATTGAAATATTCTTGTGAAAATATGCACCCACCAGCTTTAATAGAATTTCTCTATAAATTTTTACAACATTCAGATTTTCTATCATGACTCACATCTATTGTAGACTCACTCGTTCTGCGTCATATTTGTCATGTCAGGTAATAACTATTTTATTTCCAAGTGTGGTGCATATTATTATTTTCAACTTGTAATGATTTTTTTTTTGTAAATTTAAGTGAAATAAAATTACCAGAGCACCTATTTAAATATAAATTCTACACAACGTTGGAAAAACCGAGGTCACTTAGAGAGTTAACAACGAGCTAGGTTGAAGATGACAAATAATTGCACAAGCCAGATCTGTGAGGAGCATTTCACAAAGAAGTTCTTCTTTTCGTGCCGCATTAAATGCAGAATCTTTGAGAGCAGTTTTAAGAAGTTCAGAAATCGTTTTGCACCAAATAAACAGTGAATACATTTATTTTTAATTTACGAAAATGAATTTTGCTATTTTGTTTATAAATCGGGAAAAAAATAAAGACTCGTTTCACTGAAAATAACAATGGATTTATTATGCCTTTTACAACCTTTTTCGTAGATGTTCTGCGACATATAACAGATGGAATTTCTAAATATTTGTTGAAATATCTGATGAAAATATTTTTTTCACTTTTAATTTCTTTTAGCGTAGGATGAATGAAATAATTTGTTTAAAATTTGCAGTTTATGAAGAAGAAAAAGAAATGGAATTTTTTCCATTTTATCATTTAGTTATTGTAATGGTTATTTATTACCTTTGAATAAGATGAATTGGAAATGTAAACATATTAATAATAGAAAATAGTAAAAAAATGCTGAAGTGTCTATGGGGATTTGGTTAACATCGATCTTGAAGTACAAAACGTTTGTAATAAATTTAAAAAACAAATTAATCACTCAGATATTTACTTCCTTCAGATATATATAGCCCAAGTATCTTAAATTATAGAGTTATTGGGTTTTGAATTTCGTATCCACGAGTCCGTAGACAGTGTAAGATATGGACTTTAGGTAGATTGAAAGTATAAAATTTCCATCTGTTATTATGTGCATTGAATCCCCAGTACAGAGCAGTAATATTGGTTATCACCTGATTCTGCCTGTGTATTTCTCAACAGCTCACCGTGGGAACACCTCAAGATTCAGTTCCTCATCAGATAATTGGCATTCTGAAGACTCAAGATATGGATACTTGGATGCTTGTCGGTTCAATTTGTTAGAAATTACAGGTATTCTCTGGGTTGTGAAGTAGTTGCATTTACTTACTATTCTTTTAAGAAAATACGGTAATACCAGTGGCGTGCAGTAGGTACAAACTTAGGTTATGTTAAGTATACAATAGGTATACTTTGTGTCAAAAAAATGTTAGAAATTTTTTTATAATTTTGAGAATAATTCTGTTAATTTAAATTTGGAATATAATTGTAAATTTTTTACTTTAAAAAAAGGCAAGTTCTTTTATTGCTTTGTACCGTACTTTGCTTTCGATTTCTCCTTCGGAAAACGGATTTGAAATGTTTCAAAATATGTGTTCAAACACATTTATTTAAATAACTAGCTTTATTACAAATTAGCATAGTCGAAGCTTGTAACAGAAATAAATTAATTTTAACATTCAATTTAATATTGGTAATAATTTGACTTAATAATATCTCAAAAAGTGCAAATTCACTCGCTTGACAGATGATAAATTATAATTTTATCTACGCAAACACCAAAATATGGAATGATGTTGGAATATACTATGAAAACAAAACGTTTTTTCCGTCAAGTAAAACAAATACATAGATATGTCATTCCGCACAGTTTTCAGTCAGGATTAATCCCTTTCGAAGGCATCAGAATTAAATACAAATTGTCTGAAAAATCTAGAAAATTCGCAGACATAAAGATGCCAACATAGCTTCAGTAAGAAAATATTTAGTTCAATACGATTATTATGGAGATTGAACAAATAAATGACATGCAAACAATGCGTAGGTACTGGCAATTTGTCGACTAGCATGCACATGAATTTATTTCAAATGATTCACAATTTTTGTAAATAACCCACGGCTAGACAAAAGTTGTAGGTTACGTCATAGACAAGGTTATGCTAATCCGGGTAATAACGGCTAGAATTTTATAGGGTCATAATATAAAGATTATTTAATTTATTTTTAGTAATGGACAACTTTTTTGCTTATATGCAGTGCGCGCCCCTGGGTACTTATAAAAGGTTGCATCATCAAATATTAAAATTGTTGGGTTCCGCTCATGGTATGACTTATGAAAAGGATTTTAAATTGAAATTACTTTGTTATTTTCTCGGTATGCATTATTCACGATCTCAAAATTATATTGCTATTCTGTCTCAAATTTAAATCATATCGCTTCTCAAATTTGTTTAATTGCTGGAGTAGATTTGGATGGTGGACTGATGCACCGGTGGCATGTTTGCATATCCAAAGTTATCATACAATAAAAAAAAAAAGACGAATATCGGTATTCGGCATTTTCTCTGAATTTTTAATTACGATTCAATTAATTCCTCTCTCTTCCAATGGTTTTAACTAATACTTAAAAATGTAATTACATTCCAAATCGTTAAACTATTCCTGTAATTATTAAATGTTTAATATTCTATTCGCAAATCGTGCAGGAATGCCAAAATGACGCAATTTGGCAGAATGTTAAAATAATGCAATTTAAAAAAATACCAAAATGGCTCAAATGTCAAAATGACTCAATTTGCAAGAATGCCAAAAGGACGCAATTTACAAATAAAATGTGACGTGTATTTCAAAATTGATCATAAATATATGGTTGTGGACCACTATATAATATATTTTCTGTTCCAAGTGCTTTGGTATTGATGCACTGTCGTCCTTTTTATGCGTCTGCTGCCGCATACATACAGGCATCACAATTCCTGGACATTAATGGTGCCACACATTTCCTTCTAAAATTGTGACCACAAATCTATGCTTCTTGAGTGACATATATACAAAACAAAAACTCTAACAAAACTTGATATGACTGATAAAACATTAGGGTATTTTTGATGCTGTAGAAATTTCTAATGTTCCGGAGTAATCATGAAATAATGAGTGCAGTAAATAATATTGGTTAACTCTTTTCATCAAATATTTACGGTTATGTGAACAAGGACTCAAAAGTAGATATGTCATAACTGAATTGAATGTTTTTAAATGTCAGGTATGTCAAACGTACCTTGAAACTGCGGAGTATAAGTATAATGTGAAAAGTATGTCTACCGATGAAATTTGTAAGATGGTATGTAAGAATGTGTGTCATTTAGGGATTGTTTATCAATATGTGATGAGAGAGAGAATGAAAATATACAATACAAAATTAAATCTTTTTTTTTTATTTCTGTGCGCTAGCTTTCTAATTTTATTTTTATTTAAACTCATTCATTTACATATGTAATACAGGTAACCCCCGTTGATCACGGGAGATACGTTCTGGACATGGCAAATTGTTTTAAGATTCTAAAATACATTTTATTTTCTAAATAAACATTAAATAACAATGTCACGTAAAATATAATTCATTATTTATTTATTTTTCTAGAAGAAAAAGAATCTAGATTTCCTTGTTTGGCCTCTACGTTTATTGTGTAAAATTTGTCTATAACCATCAAATAATCCATTATGTCTGCACTAGCTGATTCGCCGATCATTTTAAGGCAATCGTTTTTTAAACCAATCAAACCAATCTTTGCTTGCTTTGAAAATTCTTCTCCATTTCGAGATTTTAAATGATCCCAAAGACTTAGTGATTTATTCATAATTATTTGGGTGCTCACAGGCATATGGTGTTGATTTAGGTCCTCTATCCATTCGCTTAATAAATTTTCCATTTCTGTTATCAATAAACTTCTGGTTCGCGAAACTTTTGTCGCTGTTATCGGCGTAACGCTTTCGCCAGCCTTTTTAATTTTGTCTTTTTGCTGCACAATTGATCGCATTGTCAACTCGGGTAATTTGAAATCCCTACCTTGCAACTGCAAATTTACCACCATTTTCTATCGCTTCAATTATTTTTAGTCTCTTTTCTAAAGACACTACATTGCGAATTTTCCTAACCGATTTTTCACATTGTCTGTTTGACATTTTAAATCGTACAAAGATAAATAAATATGGAGCGTACGCTCGACACTCAGCTAAGATTACACTGAAGTATTGAAGTTGAAGAATAGCTGATTGACAGAAAAACCCAAACTTACCAGAAACCGGCGTACTAGCGTTACATATTTTGTCTCACTCGCGCTTGTGAATTTATGTACATGTATATTATGTGAGTACATGTATACATGTATATGTACATGTATTTTATGTGAGTGAACGAAAAAGAAAGATAGCTTGCTCGTTCCACCACACATTATGACGATTCCTGGAATGTGTCGAAGCTAGACAAGTGTTGAGAAAAAAAATAAATTTAAATACCGCATTATAACGAATCCGCACTCACCGGGGTTGCGATGAACGGGGCTTACCTGTATGTATCTTTTTTAGAATATGTATTAAACATTTAAAAATGTAACTTTTTTCCATATTCCCACATTTATAGTTTATTTCGATAGGTCACTGTACATATATTGTATTCCATTATCTTCTATTAAACACAATATATATAGAATAATATTTACTGCCACTTAAAAATGATTTATTTGTTACGAGGTATTTTATAAAGGAGGGGTCGGTATTAACCATATAAAAATATTTTGACTATTATACAATAATTGCTATTTTTAACATTAACATTATTAATTTTTTTCTTTGAAGTATTGGGTATTGAATGTATTTCTAGTAGGAAAGAATTACAGATATTTAAATGGGCAATAATTTTCTTCTTAATGGTCATTTCCTTGTTACTGAAGCTCGCTCTGTGTCAGATAGCTTCTCGAAGCTTGTGCATCTGCTACACTCCAGTGGCTGGGTACACATAATATATGTATAACGTTTTGGTCTAAAATGAAAATTATATAATTATTTATTTTGACAAATTTGACATCACGACGATTGCAAAGTTTTTGTAAAAATATATTTTTCTTAGGTCAGTTCAGTATGGTGTTCAATTATCACATTAGCTAGGTGTTTTGTAATCTACAATCTTTTCTTTCTTCTGTCTATATTTGGTTTGAGATGGAGATGATGTTCAATGTTGAAAATGTGGCTAGTTTCAATCAGCTGTGCTGTCAGTTAACGAATTCTTGCAATCGTTTCGACTATTCAGACATTGTTTATAGTGGAAGAAAGATTCACATATATCGGAAGGTTTTTCAGCCATGAGGTTCTGCTTCTGGTAGAAGTCGATTGATTGAAAAAGTGCAGTGTTTCATAAGTCACAGTGTGTCTCATGATATGTCCAACATACTTATCTTTATGATGGGAGTGCTTTCATTGTCGTTCTTCATTCTCACTTTTTCCTCCATCAGTCCGGCTCAATTTTAGCATGCACCTGAACGGTGTAAGCTTCTTTGACCCTACTTCACTGAGGGTCCCACATTCCATACATTAACATGACAGAAGACACAACCAAGTTGAAGTACCACTGCAAAGAAAACATTTTGCATTTTAATGAAAATAGTCCTGATTTTGACTGTTTCATTGATTTGATGTCTGCTTGTATTCCGTTAGCCTGAATTTGTTTATGAATTTAGAATTTTTGTTATCAATCCCTTTACACTTCATCTATTTATTCGTGAAAGCGATGCCATAAGATATAACGCACAATTCAGACACTGTAAGCGTATTCATTTTTATTTTACAGTAATTGAGTTTACACAACCTGGAGAATACCTGTATTTATATAATTGAATTACGACCATTAATAACCTGATTGGATACACATGCGAGGAATATCAATCATTTTGAAGATCGGACCATCTCTTCGCGACTGGCCACTGGGACCCGGGGCGCCTTCCTCGTATGTGGCTTGGCACAGCATACGCAGTTGGGAATATTTGTGTACACAGAAGCGATTATTGAAACTATTCAATATGGTTTACATATTCAAAGTTGCATTTTAAATTGAATATTGTTATTCTCAAAGCGACTTCGTGAACTGTTTTGAATCGTTTCAGATTTTCACATATAAATTTAAAACAAAACAAATTTCACTTGAATCATAAACAGATAATGATCTAGGCAACCGTGTAATTAACACAGTAATCTATCATATTGTAGTTTCACCCTTTTACATATTTGAATCTTTTTTATGACAATGATTTTGCATCACATTGAGGTCCCACAACAAATGAAATCACAATAAATGCAAACGTATCTTCAGATATAGTAAAACATCGTTATTGAGCCTGTGATTTTTGGACCTCATGCCAATTCTGAGAGTTATTCTGATATTGGTGGTTTTGAAATTAGAAGGTCAATGACAAAGTTGATGACCTCAATTGTATCAGAATTTTTAGTGATAAAATAATAATTTTCTTTGTTAGAATGTGGCTTATGGGAAATCCATGGTGTTTTCTAAAAGTTTGCACTAAACAAGCCCAAATTTTAAATGGAGAATTTTCCTGGATCCTTAAGCACAAGCAAATGCACGCTGAATGAGTTCAGGGTGGAACATGTGATTGTGCTTGCTAGATGTACAAAATAATCTTACAAGGCTTTTCTATATGTTAAATTTGATGTGCAGTTAACTTTACATATAACTTCATTAAATTCACACATATTTTATTTTTATTTGATGGTTTGTAAGGTTGATGGCAGAATCGTTCTTTGGACTTATACAAAATTTTTGTGTGTGCAGGTATAACCAGCGCAGCAACGGACCTACGTCTGCACTGCTTCCTGTTCCCATCACACCGGACATTCCCAGGATGAGGTATGTTCCTCCGTTTGAAGATGTTCCACCCGGTACTCAGCCACCACCACCCGGGTTTGAGCACTCACCGATAGACCGAAGAGAGGACCTCGCCCCTCCCGGAGTAAGCGAAAGGGAGAGGGAGAGGGACAGGGACAGGCCGGTACCGCCGTTTAGGGATGCGCCCTACAGAGAACCCAGACCACCATTCAGGGAGGGCAGAGATGGACCACCGGGAATGAGAGATGAGCCGCTGGGAATGAGAGATGGGCCACCGGGAGTAAGGGATGGCCCGCCGGGTATTAGAGACGGTCCACCAGGAATTAGGGATGGTCCATCAGGATTAAGAGATGGACCACCAGGAATTAGGGATGGTCCTCCAGGGTTTAGGGACGGACCCCCAGGTATTAGAGATGGTCCCTCCGGATTCAGGGATGGTCCTCCAGGTATGAGGGACGGTCCACCAGGTATAAGGGATGGACCGACAGTATTTAGGGACAATGGTCCTCCAGGGTTCCGGGAACTTCCTCCGCCAGGTTTCAGAGATCCCAGTGGACTTAGAGATGGCCCACCACCTAGCGGGTTTAGAGATGGACCACCCGGTGGCTTCAGAGATGGTCCACCTTCAGGTGTCTTTAGGGAGGGTCACCCACCGCTTGGGTTCCAAGAAGGTCAGCCTCCGGGCGGTTTTAGGGATGGCCTGCCCCCAGGCGGCTTTAGGGATGGTCCACCAGCCGGTTATAGAGAAGGACCACCAGGAAGTTACAGGGAAGGACCTCCTCCGCTCTTCAGGGATGGTCCTCCCAGATTTAGGGATGGTCCTCAAGGGTTTCGGGATGGTCCACCATTGAGAGACGGAATGCCGCCCTACCGCGACGGCCCTCCTAATTTCAGAGATGGACCAGGATTTAGGGATAATCATGCACACGGTAGAGATGGTCCTTATATGAGAGATGTCCAGCCGCACCTCAGAGATGGTCTGCCACACTCCAGAGATGGCTTGCCCCATCCTAGGGATGGCCCACCGCACCCCAGGGATGGTCCACCGCACCCCAGGGATGGCCCACCACACCCCAGGGATGGTCCACCACATCCCAGAGATGGTCCACCACACCCCAGAGATGGTCCACCACACTCTAGAGATGGTCCATCACATCCGAGAGATGTTCCACTACATACGAGAGACGGTCCGCCACATCCGAGGGATGGTCCGCCACATCCCAGGGATGGGCCACCACATCCGAGGGATGGGCCACCACATCCGAGGGATGGGCCACCACATCCGAGGGATGGGCCACCACATCCAAGAGATGGGCCACCACATCACAGAGATGGGCCACCACACCTTAGAGATGGTCCTCCACACTCTAGGGATGGGCCTCCACTAACTAGGGATGGGCCACCACTCTCTAGGGATGGCCCGCCACACTCCAGGGACGGCCCACCACATTCCAGAGAGGGCCCACCCCATGGTAGAGAAGAAAGATTCCACCATGTGAGGGATTCTTCAGGACAGCCTAGAGATGGACACTCACGAGGTCCATATCCTCACCACGATCGTCAAGGAAGAGGTCATTCTAGACCAGACTATGCGAGGGACCGATACAGGGAACACAGAGAACATAGAGATCCAGATAGACCGAGAGATTTTGACAAGAGGGACAGAGAACACGATAGAAACTATGAGAAAACGCGTGAAGAAAGACCCAGAGATTATGACAAAAATAGAGAACCGGAAAAGGACCGGGACTACGGGACTTATTATAGTCCTGAAAGAAGACGTCGCACCGTCAGTCCTAAACGTGAACCCAAAGAAGAAAAGCCTAAAATTCGCGGGGGAGAATCCCGCGGGCGATCAAAAGAAACAGATTACAGAAGAGATTCTAAAAAAGAACATGACAAAGGAAAGATTGACGAAGATAAAAATAAAGACAAGAAAATCAAGGAAAAGAAAAAGAAGAAAAAAGAAAAGGAATCTGAGAAGAAAAAGAAAAAAGACAAGAAGGATAAGAAGGAAAAAGTTGAAGTACCCAAAGGTGAAGACAATCGTGACCATAAAGCCACAAACAGTAAAGAAACAATCCAAGAAGAATCTAAACCTGGAACTAAGCGGGACCAGTCTTCTCCGCACCCAGAAACTAAAGAAACAAAAAGTCAAAGTTCACCCGAGAAAGTTGTGGAAGATTTATATAATGATGTGTTATCGGAGGGGATAGACAGGGAGGTCGTTCAAACGTACGGAAAACATTTGGACACTGAAAACACCACTAATAATGACGAGAAAGAATCCTCCTTTGATGGTTTGGAATTGAGAGCCAACGATCTCGATTTGAAACCAGACACAATTGATATATCTAAGGACAAGCCCAAGAATGAAATGCTCGCTCCCATACCGGAGCTATCCAAGTGGGAAGTGGATGAGGATCAAATATCTGGAAATGAACCTGGAGAAATATGTTCACCCAATGACAAATCTGGAAAAGTAACATCGGAAGTTTTGAAGAGGGCTGAAAATGCAATATTTGCTAAGGCCATAAATGCAATAAGACCAATCGAAATTAAGAAAATCAGCACAGACCGAGCGAAACTGTATTCCGGAGAAGTTGTTGACCTCAAAACGCAGACTGTTGATAGTGACGGCAAGGTAGTGAATAATATACAAATTACTATTCCGACTAATATGGACCACAGGTCTGTAGAGATCAACGAGGGTAAAAAAAGTAAACAAGAGAGAACACCACCTCCAAAGCTCTCTATTAAAGAAAGACTGGGAGGCAAAGTTGAAGAACCACCCAGAAGAGGGCGAGATGAGAGAGTCGTTCAAAGCACAGTCGAAAGAATCAAATCGAGATCTAGAACTCCTCAAATGAGACACTTTGAAAAAGATTCCCATCGAAGAATTACAGTGGAACCTCCCAGAGACAGAAATCGCAGGTACGTCAGTAAAATCGAGGAAGTTGATATGCGGAATGCGGGATCTGACGGCCGAGTTCCCGAAAGGAGAGGCCATGACAGGTATGAATCCCAAACTGGAATTTATGAGAAACATCGAGCTCGGGCAGATGAAGAAATTAGACCAGTCCCGAGGGAAGACCGTAAAAGGGAACGCCGTACTAATAAAAGTTCTAGTCCCGAAAAGAAAGTTAAGAAAAAAGAGAAGAAAGTACATAAAAAAGAAAAAGAAGACAAGAAGGTGAAGAAAGAAAAACGAGAAGAAAGTAAAGATAGAACACCCAAGAAAAGTCAAGGCGCAAGTGAGACTAAAGACGTAAAGCCTGAGACTAAAGGTGTAACTAGTATAAATGAAGGTGAAGGAAAAAAATCAACGTTGGATGAAGCGAGCTTCGAACCAGACTACGACGAGACTGTCGAGTCGGAGACGGAGGTCAAGGACTCAGAAACCAAGAAGGCATCGCAGGCCAAAATTTCAGATAGCGGAGACGTCGGCAGCAGCGACACGATACATTTAGATTTGAGCAACGTGAAGAAGCGATCACGGTCGGAGAGTTCTTCGAGCAGCTCAGACCTCACCAGCAGTTCCAGTTCATCGGGTTCGAAGAAACGACGCCGCAAGAAGAGAAAATTGAAGAAGAAGAAAACCAAACATCAGTCTAGCGATAGCGGGAGCGACTCGGAGTCCAGCTCGGACGAGCCGAAGAAAAAGAAGCGGAAACATAAACACAAAAAGAAGGCCAGCAAGAAGAAGAAGAAGTCAAAGCACAAGTGAACAAATAACTATTTAGCTTAATTTTTTTTCTTCTTGTTTTGTTAATTTGGGTGTTTTGAATTTTTTAAAATGAAATCATGGCATGCAACACGCTAACTACTCTCCTTCAATGCCGGTGGAAATTTATTGTACGCTTAAATAGCCACAGATTTCAATATGATATTGATGAGTCATACAAAAACTCGTTCAGAAGGACTTAAAAAAATTAGCACACCTTTGTACATACAACTTACATCTCCGCTTTGGAAGTTTTCATACTAACGTAGCAAAAATGTGACCATTATTTAAGCTATTATTATTATTATGGATGAGTTTAACTTTTCATATTAGAATTGAATACGTAAACTTGTTTTATTCATCTCTACGCTAGCTTAGTGTATGTTGATAGGTTTAGGTTAACGATTATTCAATACAGATGGTCGCTTTTCCTATTATAAAGGAAACCAACACGACCGATCTATTTTATTATTTGTTTAAGATATTGAACAATATCGATCATCAATATTTGACAAAATAATATATTCTTACAGTTTGATGAGATTCAATGGATTTCGTTGTTTTATTTATATTTATTTCTTTATGACTTGCGGTAATATTAAAATTAAGATCAGTATTTTAAAAATTCTGAGTATCGTCATGAGTAAATAAATATTGTACAGTTTTACATTGCACCCAATGTCATTTTCAAGGTTTCTACACCTTGCCCGCACGAACGTGTTTAAATCAACTAATCGTGTATTTTTTTCTGTTGCGTGACACAAAATTAATTTCAGAATAGCAGCGTACGAGAAAGGTAATAAATAGCTTATTTCGAGTACCTTATTATGAAGTTATTGTAAAGTGTACAATTTAATATATCTTAAATAAAGTGTGATAATCAAACGTAATGTTTTATTGATCCTGAATTTTCTCCATTCCTTCTTATGAAACTGAATGAGTGCCTTTTTAAGGGTTTCAAAAATGCTGAATGTAATTGCTGTTTGCTGTCGCAACGAGGAAGCGCTCCTGAGTTTTAGAGCCATTGATTGAGACCACATTGATCTGTGCACTTGTAACAACAGTGCACAATTATTCCGACCTTGGGGTGTGTTTATTTATTAATTATGCAGAACATTTGATGATAAAACATACAATATTAGGATGTTTGTTAGGTCATCAAAGCTCTTATGTATGTTCATCGCGTGCGTGAATTACAATTTCCAACCCCACCGACCACTCTCATACTACAGTGGGCGCAAACTGTATATTGATGTTAATCATTCATTATACATATATGTATGTACAAATATAAAATGTTACGATAAATGTTTGAATAAATTTAAATACAAAATTAAGTTATCACACATCATTAAAAATATTCTGATTACTTGGGATACAAGAAATAGATAAGAGTTTATACAGGTCTTTGAATTTGAAGCGACACGCCCTTCATCAATATTGAAACTAATCATTCTTATTAGGGAGCTGGGGGTGATATTGACCACACTAATTTAGTGTTTACTTTTGAAGCAAATAAAATGGTAAAAAAACTAATTTTTTGGACGGAGATGATCGATTCTGCTGTAAAGGTAGTATTAATTTTTTTTGTGTACTTTCATTTTTCCAATTTGAAATTTGAAAAATTCTTCGCGAATTATATACTTTTTCAACCCGAGATTAATATTTAAACTTCTTGTGTTTTTGCCAAGCGTCACCTAAATACTAAGTAGCTTGTTGGTCCAGTGGTTACAACGCTGGCTTAATGGTTGGGGGTTCACGGCTCATTCAAGTTAGTCCTATTTTCATAGTGCCTTCAAAAATAACTATCTAGAGTCTTATCCACGTTTCACGTTTTTTCATATTAATATTATGGAGTGAAATAAAATGTATGTTGTCATTTGAATTAATCCATTGAAACTTAAATAATTTATTGAAGTACCTAGTTCATTCATTTGAATATATTTTAAAATCAATCAAAGTACCTGGATCAATGCTTAAATCAATGTTCTAAATTAAAAATTACTATGTCAGATGAATTTTGTGGTTTTGTGAGCTATTCGTTTCATAATTACGTAGTATTCTGCTATGTTTAATAGACAACGGTGATACATATACCTATACGGAATGTTTAATTGCGACTTGCATACAAAATAATGTACGACGTTTTCTCTTAAAATCAGTAAAAAACATATAATTGATGAAATTTGCAACTAATGTTGTGAATAAGTTTAATATTAATTCATATTGTAGGTAAAATATGTGTGAAAACGTAAAAACATATTTTCAAAATTTTTTGACGAAAATTACGAGTGCGCGAATTTGACGTCTGTAATGCCGCTCGGGACTGGCTGACCGACCATCTAAATATATGTAGGTACTTTTGATTAAAAAAATATTTTCATATATTATACATATACGAACAAGGTACTTCAATAAATTATTTAATTTCAGATGGATTAATTCAAATGACAACACATTTTATTTCATTCCATAATATTAATATGAAAAAATGTGGAAAATACGAGTTGTTTTTGATACTTGTCTCGAATGCGAGATAATCAACAATTTAATTGTCATTTTTTTCTATTATAATTTTATTTTATTTTTAAAATAAAGTATACCCGTAATGTTTACATAGCACTTGGTCAAGTCGTATGTAAGAGTTATTCACGTTTAACGTAGAATTCAGTTAAAAAATAAAATTCTATATCTATGTAAATTTATCTACAATCCAAATATTTGTTCATTGATTAAACTATTGTCTGTTCATTACAAGTACTAAGTACCACTTGGCCTTACGTTTTGGATCATCAATCATATTTTCATATTGTAATATTGTTACTTTCCTTCCTTTCGGTATTGAATTAATCTATTTTATAAATGGGAAAATATTTAAAAAAAATTGCGTTATAAATTATAATCTACATACATCAGTTTGTATACATATTGTATACATGTTTATAATGTTTACATGTTGTATACATTGTAAACATTTTTAAAGACAATGATGAATATAGTGTTAAACGTATGAAGAAGAGTGGGGGGAAAATTTGAATTGCTGGACAGACTAGCTGAAGATGTAATAGAAAAGCAGCAATTAGAGTTCATTTTAAGCAATCCTGACTTAAACAGTCTTTAACAAAGGTGAGTTAGCAATTAATAGTATTCAATTGAAGTGCTTGTTGTCTAGTGGTTACGAGTGATCTGGCGGTCGGGGTTCGAGGTAAGAATATTGATGCGACATACGGAATACGTTCTGTGTACGTATTTCTATTAAAAAATATATATTAGTATATGAAGGAATTATTATTTTAATTTCCTTGTTTCATTTTTATTTTTTACTGCATTATTTCTTATCATTTCATTTTTATGGATTTTTGCATTAAGTCATCCCATAAATAATGCGTTTTTTTTCAATTACAACTGAAAGTCGAAGGGGGGCGGGATAAACTACCTGCTATAAAAGCAGGTAGTCACTTATTCTTAGTGCAAGTTTTGAAAAGTGCAGTTCGATTTTATCAGTTTTTTTCTCAAACGTATAACGGAAGTGACAAAGGAGCATATTCGGCATATTTTGCGTTACAAATTCAATAAAGGCAACAACGCAACGGAAAGTGCGAGAAATATTAATGCAGTATCGGATATAGAGTGGTATGTAGGATTGAACAATAAGTGTAAGCCAGTGTCAACGGTGGTTTCAGAAATTTCGAGCCGGAAACTATAGCCTACAAAACGAGCCTCGTCGTAGAGTTCGACGAGGATTCTCCTGCAAGCTCTGGTGGAACAAAATCCCGTCGTAACTGTTGAGGAACTAGCAGAGAAGCTTGGATTTGGTCATTCAACCATTCATCGACTCATGCGTGCCATCGGAAAGTCTGCAAATTGGATCAATGGGTTCTCACAAACTTTCCCAGTCTAATCGCATGCAGAGAGTGAATGTGCGCTCTTCCTTACTGTCACGTCTCAGGTATGAACCTTTTTTGGAAACGATGCTTAATCCTTCCCAAACCAGTCAGTAACGCAGGTCTACCATCATAATTAAACCTGTAATATTTTGGTAAATACATACAACATAAAATTCATATTTTAGATAATCCTAAAGAAAATATTAGCTCTTAGGAATGACTAGTGAAAAACCAATTATGAAAAGGGAATCCTATTAAAGGGAATTATTTTTTCCATTCAATCCATTGTAAAATTAATACGTTGGTAAAAATACAATTTGTGATATGAAAGACAGAGATCACACGCTATTTTCATAGTGAAATGAATGATTTGTCGTTTGCATACAAATATAATTATCTCTTTCTCACTAATTAAATGAAGACAGATAAGAAGGAAGAACACATTGTATACGACTTAATGAATGCTCTAAATTATGTTATTAATCATTTTTTCAAAATTGAATGCCCAATATTGAAAGTAAATTCGTGCCATTAAAACCATTAAAGCTAATAAAAACATTTTTTCTAACTGTTATTTACGGTAACACGAGTTGACAGCATGGCTGCGTCGGGTATTTTATATCATGGTATGGTAAAGGTTAACCCACCATATTCGACGGACATTGGTCCATATTATTATCATTTAATACGTAGTTTTCAAAATCATTTGGACGGAAAAAATATGAATTCTCTAGGTGAGGTCAGAACAGTACTGGGGAAGTATTTTTCGTCGCGAACAAGTAAATTTTGGAAGAGGGACCTTGCAAGTTTACTATAAAGATGGAAGAACATTGTAAATAATGGAGGAGAGTATATTTTAGATTAAATTAGTAATGTAGGTAAAAATCCAGTAATTGTGTGTTCTTGGATATATATTCAAATATTGCTAAAAATAACTTTTTTTACCATAATTTTGAAAAATAAAACAAGTATAAAAAACCGCTCTATTTATGGGATGACCCATTATTTTTTTGTTTCATTTCGGTAGTTCCTCTTATCTTTATAATATCTTAATAATAATCATTGGTCAAAGTTTAGATATTTAGGTTGTATATTTGACCATCCAAAAAATTCCTATAACTTCCTTACATATCTATTGGAATTTAGTTTATTTTTAAAGTTTTTGATATCTCTCGTAATGATCTATTTTTAAATAAATTCAAAACCTTCATTTTCTGCAAATGTTATTAATTTTGCTTCCGTATTAAGACGTCATAAAAATACACAAACATCGTCAAAGAGAACGGTAAAATGTCGTCTGATTTTTTAAACCAGATTCCATAAAGTGATTAAAGTATACCACTGATTATAGAATTGTATTGAAAAAGTGAGCTCCGACATGCTGTGAATAATATCAAATGCGGGGGAGACATGGAATAGATGAGGCAAATAAATTAATAACAATCTTAGATATTAGGTAAATGTTCTTTTTGGTGTGTAAAAATGAAGTTTTATATTTAAAAAAATATACTAAAAACCTGCATTAGAGACTTGCCTCGCAGATTTGTTAGTTAAGACCGTTATCAACGATTGATATTAATTGTGATTTTACAATGTGATTATGTTTTAGGTCGAAGTACATTGAGCACTTTCTATCAAGTATTATGTATATATTTTTTAAATAAAAACTACAATGTAAGGTTTGTAATAAATATTAAAAATAAGTATTTATAATGGAATTGTATACTATAAAAGAGGCAGAGCCAGTGGCGTAACTAAAAAAATTGGCTCCCAATGCAAAATGAAAAAAAAAAATATGTATTGCATATGAGTGTACTAGGCGCAAAGTTAGAAGCCTCCATTTTTCTTCTAACTTTTTATGGAGTTTTCTACTCATTATACTTTTTAAGCATTGTGCTAATTTATTAACCAATTTTTTTACCCAAATTGGTCATTCAAAATTGGTGTTAGCTGCGAAGATAAGTTATTTTTGCCCTCTGCCATTTATATTAATATTCGACCAATAGTTAGTTTTCGCTTCTCTGAAATTTATATAGCTGCTAATAAAATACAGAAGTGGAATTATAAAACCGTTTCTTGCGTGTATTACAAAAACATTATTGTTGTATACAGGTATGGCACCGCTAATACATCAGATTAAAGACCAGTCGATCGGCGTAAAGTGAAGTATTTTTTAAATAAGTGAAATATTATGTGAGACAAGAGACTAATTTTGTTCTTACTCAATAGTGTTTAATGGATAAACCACGTAGTACTAATATACTTATTCAGGGAGGCCTTTTTCCATTCTGCATTGGGATCCAACATTTTAGTTACGCCGCTGGTGATTACATTCATAATAATAAGGGAATTAATAAATGTACTGTTCTAGCTCTCATCTGTTTTTATTGTCTTGTCTCCTACAATATTTACAATATTAAGAAAAAACAGATACGTTATTAGGCACATGTGTGCGCTCGCAACTGAAAAAAATCCTTGTCCGCTTTACGGCGATGTTTGCTTTGCGGTTTGGTCCCTAACCCGGCATTTTAGTGGGGCACTGCTATTATTTTTTGTTACTTCCTCGACACATTTTTTTTTGTTATTTAGGGTTCGTATCTTTCTTACTTAAATATAAGTACTATATCGCACAGAATTACTCGCCGAGGAGGCGCCAATTAATTGTTACGATAAGACACGTGGCAGAAATTTTAAGGTGTAATTATTGGCATGGCGCTAAAAAACCCGTGGGATAGATTTCAGGAAGTCAAAGACGTCTTAGTAAAACATCACAGCGGCGGCTTGTCGCCGTGTAGGTACTTGCAAATATGACTATATGTATTGTCATGAATCTGATTAAAAACAGAGTATTCTGCAGGCAGAAGCCATTCTCGATTTTGCCGCCGTAGTGTGCCTATATTGAACATCTTTTGTGTTCCATTTCTTTCGACCTCGTAATCATTATCATCATCGCCCGTTGAGAGAAGCTGAGGTCGGCGAACCATCCTTGTCTACATTCTTGTTTCTTGTACGGAACAAGTACATTACATAAATTGTATTGTTCTTTCTGGGCCTATTTTATAAATGTAACACTAATAAAAATTAATCCCGGGAATGATTCCGGTACCATTAAAATCAAATGTGAGGATTTGATTTACTAATAATTGTATTTATTAATTTTTCTTTTGACCCCATTTACCCCTATCTCCCCATATTCAATATTCCTATTTCGTGTCATATATTTTTTGCACTACAAATAAAATATTGTGCAGAATGAAAACAATTGAAACCATCGCCTGTTGAACAAAACGTGTTTTTTGTAATTTCCAGGGGCTCTGGGATTAATTAAGGTTATTTGTTATGCGATAGCTGAGTGTAGATAGCCGTCGACCGGCGGAGCGCAAAATTCAATTAAAAATGACATCGTGTTATTAATGTTTCACATGCGCATGCACATGACCGGCAAAATCGCTGCATCGTGTCCTATATCATTATATCAGGTTGTTCCGAAAACAATGGCCGATTTAAACCTTCAAATTCAATTTAATAATTCGAGAGTAATGACATGTTATTAATCAAAATAAGAACCATTTAATTGTACGTATTTTTACCAACGAATTACCGAACTGAATTATGCCCGTAGAATAAAATTCAGGCGGATATTGCGAATCCAAGATTTCTTTTAAAAATATTTGTGTTTCGTAATTTGGTGAACCTGACATTGTTCAAGTTGTCAGAGAGAAAATATTTAATCGTCATCGGGATACGAACCGGCAACATTTCCTCGTTGGGGAAATGCGTTACGAACACGCTACGTACGTTAACAAATTTTAGACTTATATAATATGTAGTCTTTATAAATGATACGTCCACTATTAGAATAAATCAAAGATTAAAGTCATGATAAATAGCTTTGTTGACTCGATGGTTATTCATGGTAATGGAACCCAGGTTGAAGAGCGAGATCAGCATCGGACGAACTGTCAACGCTAAAATAGCTGGATATTGAATGATTAATTGTCGTATACTGCAATTTTCAAAGTATCAATGTGACAGATGACTTATGAAATAGCTGTGAAGAGTCCGCCATATTTATTCAACGATTTTCGGTTTTTATTATCCGATATTCGAGAGTAAAATTAGTTAACCATTGCATTTTTTACCAATGATCGAACAACTCGTTTTTGCAAAAATATTTACTTTATTAACATTTCTTCCAATAGTAAAAAGTTACCTGTGATGATTCTTATATTACCACAGATTCCCTCGGAATTTTATCTAGTTTCTTGGGTCCCGATTCCTTGTAAGTAAAACTCAGTCTTTCCAGGTTACTTTATTAGTCAATATAAAATTATACACTTCAGAGACATTCAGAAGAAGCTGAGATGGAAGAGAGCTCTTCCCACTGAGGCGGCCCCTTACAAGGCCCGACTCTCTCCACTCGTCTACTCACTTTCATGACACACACACAAACGTGTACATTTACAAAGTGACAGTTCTCACATTACCACTGATCATACAACCGGCCTTATGACAATTAAAGCCTCCCGTAGAACCGAGGCCTCCGAAGAATTTCCCACCTGGAAAGCCCTGAACAATTCCAGGTTCCTTCAACGTCTGAGCAGGTCAGAATTATGGATATACCATTCAAAATTTCATCTCTACAATCCATCAACAGTTCACATCTCCAGAGGAAAGGTAAGACACGTGTTGGGCAGCACACGAAGATAGGAAAATGAACGTGCGAATAAAAGAAAATATATACTAATTTAACGGATTAATTATAAATATATACATATAAAATCAATTTTGTCGAAAAGTATTGTTTTTACGCTACCGGGATACGAACCTGGATCTCTATTTCCAATCCGGGGAAGTACACTACCAATTGTGTTATAGCGCAGGTATTTTTCATGACAAATTTTCGAACCTATATGTTTCACTTTTTCAAATTAATACACCTGTCGTTCCATTATTTGCAAGCCATCTACATTATTTTTACGGAATCTCAAATACCTTTGAGTAAACCGACTGCAGACGTCAATTATCAATTTATTTTTATTAAATTTTTGATACATTGATACAACTTATATTATCACAGACCGTCTGTTCTGAATAATTACAACTTCACAATAAGAATGTGTTCTCCTTAATAATAAGAAAATACATAATTGAATACAATGGGCAGGCCACCTGGCTCAGAGAATGGATAATAGTTGGACGAATCCAGTCATCCAGTGATAACCGAAGGGAACCAAGAGGCTAACAGGCCGCCCCAAAACCCGCTGGATTGACGAAGTCATCAAATTCTGCTGCGCCAAATAACAATGGACATGGAAGAGTGATGATTATGGCTATTCATTATTTATTTATTCCTAATATAGTGTATACATAAGTATATTTATAGGTAAATGCTTATTATAAACAGGATCAAAATCATCACTTTTTACTAAAACTTATCTTTCACATATTTGCTTAGTTTCATTTTGAATCTATGCAGTTTCTTCTCCTTTCTTATGTCTTTTGACATTTCATTAAAAATCTTCATAGGACTACATATCATCGATTTCTGAGATTTACCCTTCTTCCTGAATGGCAGTCTCAGTCTATCTTTTCCTCTTGTATGATTTTCGTGTTCATGTTGATTTGCATCCATTTTTCTTATAAATTCTGCCAATATTTTAATAGTGATGATTTTATAAATAAATACCATAATATTGAAATATATTTTCTGCATAAAGGTTGTTCGGGACATATTTATTTTGAACGAAAATAATGAACAGTGCCTTACCGCCCAACCCCTTCCCCTTCCGGTACGCCCCCGATCAGTCGATTGGCGCCCTTGAACCTAAACGATTACAATATTATACTAATTTAAGACTGTGCGTCTATAATAACAGAGTTGTGAACTATTTTACAAGACTCGGTACTAATGAATCTTCTGATCCTTCCCAGAAGTGAGATTTTTTAGTCACGTGTCTTGTATTTTGCGATAAATTCAATTTTGAATCTATTATCCAAATATCAAATAAATTATCCTATTCCAAATTTTTATTTCGGTCAGTTTGTTCAGACTTTCACCGTCTATAAAAATTACTCGTCGTTAGTTTATTACCCTTTTCGACATTTCTTTGTCTGATTCCTTAATCTATTTGATAATTAGTTTCTTAAATATTGCTCCATTTGCTGCAGCTTTAATTTCCATAGGCAGTTTGTTATGTAATTTTGTGCAGTAATATTTAATGATTTTCTGCCCAAATGTATTTTTGTAGGCGGTATTACGTCGTTCTTATTTTCGCTGTCTCGTGGGCTTCAAATGTTGTGTAATTTGGTAATTTTTATGTTGGTGGACAAATAAATTTTTCGCTTATATTTATTTGTAAGAATTTTAAACTTATTAAATATTTCAAATTGGCATCTTGAAAATGACTTTTGTGCTCTAATTAGTTGTTCAAGATATGTAATGACTGCACCTCCCCGTCAATTATGTCATATTCTATTTTTCTTCGGTTGATTCATTAATCTAAATTGTTTTAAATATCATAGATCTACGTTCTAAAATTGCAGCTTCATAACAAAACATGTTTTCAATTAAAAAATATATTATAATAATTAATTTATATCGCTATGTATTTATAATGAATTTCTTTATAGACGGTGACATATAAATTAATTGACAAAATTATGGTTTGTATCATTTTATTGGTTTCAGAACGGCCTTAGGCGGAAAATTCATCAACCAATAAAGCGTGTTGGAACACGGCTCCGGAACCAATTCGGGGACCAATAAATATCGTAATTCACTTTACACGACACCATTGTTGCTTAGACGCGACTGCGAGGGTTGCCACCCCGGGATAAGTCGGGATGAGGCGTCCAATTCGATACCCCATCCCTAATCAAATTTGCAGAGCGCCGATTTCAATAATGGAACATTGTTTAGAAGCATTTTGAAATAAACTGTTTTATTTGCCTGTATTTATATTTGTACAGACAGTGGAATTTATTGTTCGGGTTTTTCAAACACGTAGGTAATAAAACAATCTCGGTACTGGGAAGGATTTTCGGTTCTAAAGCTAAGAAAATATATTAAAATAAATACTACGGAGTAAAAAAACGCAATAAACGACTCTGGTATATTTCTGGTTCGAAAAAATACTTATTTTCGTCTCCCAGATGCTGGTTCATTTGTTGATTCCTCTCCACCACAAATACAAGCATCGCGGGATGTGTACTAACACTCGCGAAAAGGATTATTATATATAAGCGGGATTAAGGTAAGATTCATTAATAAGCGTTAGCGGAGTGAAGCGATGGTAGTTATTCGTACAAAAGTTCCAAACGTACCGAACTCGGTGCAGTTGGAAGACTTTTAAACACTGCGACATCTTCTTTCTTCCTTGTGCTTAAGGATAGGTGAGAAAAGAAAGAGAAGAAGATACGCAAGTTAAAGTTTGGTAAACCGTGAATTGAATATATACACGAGGCAACAAGTCAAACGCCAAAAAACTTAATAGAATTTAATTAATTTTAAACGGCGCTAACGAATAATAATCTCTCCACCGGGGCACCGTTCCTCGGTTTACCGTGCGACAGGCGGGATACTTAATTTATTTATACATAAATTGGTTTACACAAGTATTCCATTCATAATGCCAGTCTCACTGGGTCGCGCGCGCGCTGAGAGCTTGCAAGCGAGACGTGAAAATAACAGTTTAGGAATATCATTAGCTATTTATTAATACCGGTTTAAACAAAGTTTAACAGGGGTAACTATTTTTTTTAAATGACATAAATTACTAATTATTAAGGAGAACACATTCTTATTGTGAAGCTGTCTGTTTGTGAAATTCAGAACAATGTAGATGACTTTCAAGTAATGGAACGATAGATGTATTAATTTGAAAATATATGGGTTTGAAAATCTGTCGTTAAAAGTACTGTCGCTGTAGCATAGTTAGATAATGCACCTTTTCCGGTTTGGAAAGAGATCCAAGTTCGAATTCCGGTAGCGCAACAATAATATTGCTGGTGCTGGAGGTGGATGCTCCGTATCCCGTGGACCCGTATCTGTCCTCCAGGAGTCTAGGATTTTATTTATTTAATTTATTTATATATATTTTGACATCCATATTTTTGTACTAACAGAGGTGGATACATAATAAACATACATAATACATAGTTAATTGTGTGGGATGGAGTAGACTTCACCTCTGATATATACAGCGTTGTCCTGGCTACTTTGCTAGACTAAAGTTTGTGTTAAAGTAGCCAGTTTTTTTTTCGTGCTGTTGTGGTGTTATTTGGAATAAAAAGATAAATCAAATATGAATAAAAAAGTAAAAATAAAATAAAAATATATGGAGTGGGAGTGTTGTAGGACTAGTGAGTTATTAGTAAAAGAATTGTATACATTATATTAAATTGTTGGATATCCATGCTTCTGATTCATCTCTACCTGATTGAATCATATATTGGGTCCATATTTGTGTAATCTTATAAGAATTGTACGATTTCCAGTTGGTACTGAGTGTATTGTATAGTTTCGGAGCTAGGAACATGTAGAATCTTTGATAAAATGTCGTTGTTGCTCTCGGAACTGGTGTGTAGATGTTTGTTGTTTGTCTTGTGTTGTGTCCATGATTTATTGCTTGGGGAGAGTTGTTGTTAGTATGGAAATATTGAACGAGTCTCAACATAAAGATTTATCTTGTATCAAGGACATTGAACTCTTTAAATATAAGATCTGATGGATATCTAAAGGGACGACCAATTATTACCTTGAGAATTGTTTTTTGTGCTTTTTTAGCCGACTCCAATATTGTTTTTGCTGCTCCTCCCCAAACTAAAATAGCATAATTAATTAAGGAGTAGCACAGTGCAAAGTACACCGATCTCAAGAGTTTGTAATCAACTATACATCGTATTCCTTTAAAAGAGTAAATTAGTTTTCTTATGCGTTTTGCTAGGTTCGATATGTGTTCTTTCTAGTTAAGATGATCATCGATCAGTACTCCCGGATGTACTGACTAACTGACTCTTGTCAGTTTTTCACATTGGCATGCGGACGCCGTGTTCTTGTTTGCTTTGCAGTCATGTACGATGAGTGTAGGACTTTGATGTTGTGTTGTTCTTTCGTTAATACAGAAACATAAATATTTTGATTTTTTTGTGTTAAGTGATAGGAGGTTCGTGTCAAACCATTTTTTCGCCTTGTTCAGACCATCCTGTGCACGAGTATTGACCTCTTCCCAAGACTTACCCTCAAAGTCAAGCACGATGTCATCCGCCAAAGTGATTATTTTTCCATTGTTTAGGGTCGTATTACAAAAGTTGTTAATGTATACTAGAAATAATATAGGACCTAAAATGCTTCCTTCTGGAACACCGTGTGCTATCAATGATGGATTGCTGTATTTTTCATTATTTTGGACAATTTGACGTCTATTTGTTAAGTAATCCTTAAACCACTTATATGCTATTTCCCTTACTCCTATGTTTTCAAGTTTTTTTAGCAATAGTCGGTGCGGTACGGTGCCAAATGCTTTTGCAAGATCAAGAAAAATCCCCATGCATTTATTTCCCTTGTCCAGGTTCGATACGATATATTCCACGAGAGACATGAGTGCATCTTCTGTATTGCGTTTCGATCGGAAACCAAATTGTTGATTGGATAGAATGTTGTTTACATCTAGAAATTTAAGGAACCTCCGTTTAACAATTTTTTCTAGAATTTTTGAAAAAACACTTAGAAGAGAAATCGGTCTATAGTTGAATATATCACTAGGGTTTCCGCTTTTATAAATTGGGCATAGCAACGAATCTTTTAGCACGGTTGGAAAGACTCCAGTTTGTAAACTCAGGTTAGTAATAAATGCAAGTGATTCGGTTACGTATGACTTAATTTCTTTTACAAGCTTGATTGAAATATCATCTTTACCTGGAGCACTATTAGTTTTTAAACCCTGTATAACTGTGTTAATTTCATGTGGTGTAGTCGGAGTTAAAAATAATGAGTTTGATGTTTGCGAATTTAGGCGGACATTATTACATAACTGTAATTCATTTTTGTTCATTCTAAGTGATCATCTGAAATTTTTTTACCTATTGAGGAGAAGTATTTATTTGTATAGTTTAAAATATCAGTCTGATTTTCATCAGAATTTGGAATACTTTCATCATAAACCATCTGAAATACTTTATTACTTTTATCTATATTAGAATTGGTAAATTCTCTAAAAATTTGCCAACATTTTTTTGTATTGGTTTTATTTTGATCTACTAGATTTCTATATTATATATAAATTGTATATATAAATTAGTATATATATATATAAATTAGTATTTTCGCCGTTTTTGTTGCCTTATTACAGATATTTCTATATCGCTTGTATTGAATTCGTACGTCTATGTTGAGAGGATACTGCTGAACTTTTTTGTGGAGTTTGTCGCGCTTTCTTATACTTGAAATTAGACCCTCAGTGATCCACGGTTTTATGTTTTTTTTTGTAGAGTGAGATTTATAATACTGGTTTTTTGTTATGTGTTGTTGCAATATATTATTAAATTCATTAAAAGCTGAGTTTACATCCTCGTAGTCATATACTGAATTCCATGCTTCCTGTTCTATTACAGGAAGACTTTCGACAGCATGGAGGAGAAGAATTCTTACATACTTTGGACGTGTCGCCAGAAGAAGTGATGAGAATGGTGATCCTAGGCAGAGTTGAGGGAAGAGGACGCTCTCCTGTAAGACGGGTAGACCAAATAAAGGAGTTAACATGGTCTTCGTTGAATGCTGTCATCGGGATGGCTCAAAACCGGGAAGAATGGAGACGTATTATGCGCCAGGTTCCAGATACTTCAGGGGACCACGAGGCTTAATATTGAGTGTACGATGACAAAGGTGAAAAGAAGAATATTTATTACAAGAATATTAAAATTTCATATTAAGAATGCGTAAATAAAAAAGTATCATATCAAAGTGCATAAAACAATTGCAGCAACCGGTACCGACACTGATGTATGGAAGTGAGTTCTGAAACAGGCAGAAGGGAAACGAAAGTAGACTGAATGCAGTGGAAATGAGATCACTCGGCGTATAAGTGGCAGATCCATTTATGACAGAGTAAAGGATGAAGAAATAAGGAAATAATGAATTTCCCCCATAATTCAAGATCTTTCTATTTGGGAGTGCATCGCTTTGTTGTTGTATTATGTTGTTAAATGTATGTACAGGGTGGCCCAAAAAAGTGAGAACATTTCGTAAAATGTGATATAATTACATCAAAATTAGTTTAACTATATCAACAATAGCTTAAATAGTTTACTAATTTACTTACTTACCTATTTACCTATATTACGTTTTATTTAGGCAATTTCCCGTCGCCATCTTTGATTATTAATTTTCCCATCGTTTATATTTGGTTTTTTCGAATTTTTGTTTCTGTTTTGTTAAAATTTTATTCTGATCAAAAATTTGCGAATTGAAAAATTTTCGAGTGCTAGGAAAATGATCAAAGAGTTTCAAAACAAAGCCTGGAGTATGGCTAGACATTGCGGCGTAATTGGACTTCACAACAGGGCGGAGCTCCATCTCACACAGCCGGAAATACAATCAACTCTCTTCGTCGTGAGAATGTAAATTTCATCAAGCCAGGCATGTGGCCACCGAACAGGCCAGATTTAAACCCAGTAGATTATATTGTTACAGATAGATGTATTGATAGCATAGTCAGTAAGATTAAGAAAGGATCAATTACGTGGTTTGATCATATGGAACGGATGAATGAGGATAGAATAGTAAGAAAGATATACGGTGCAAGTGTTAATAGCACCACAAATAGACAAATCCCGCGGAAGACTTGGCACGATCAGGTAAACCAGATATTGGAAGATGGTCCTGTTAGAAGTCTCAACAATCGATGAGCTTGTATGAGAAGATGTATGAATGCGGATAAGGCTCTCTGCTCTCTCCTCTATGCCTCTATGAAACGGCGTGATGGTAAGTAAGTTCTATTTTTAACATTTAATGTAAACACGGTGTGGTTATTCATTTTTAATAATAAATAATTCATGAACTTTGTTTTTAATCAACGAGTTAATTATAATATATTAATTAATTAACCAACCTGTTTCGCAAAATACATTATCGTTCGTCAGGGTATCAAAAACTGACGAAGGAAAAGATATTCTCCGAAACCGGTTGGTGAATATAATCACTGGTTAAAAACAAAGTTAGTGAATATTTATTATTATAAATCAGTTCATTGATTTTATAACAAAAAAAATAGCATTTTATTTTTATTAGACAATTGGGTGGGTAATTAGGATAACAGAGCAATCGCTTAGCAGGTGATAGCTACCGGCATCGACGTCCAGTTTTCCAAAAACTTTTTGATTTCAAAATAGGAAATTAATATACTAGGTAAATAAAAATGTTTGTGACAAATTTTAAAGGAGACCAAACATTTTCAATTTTAAAATAAAATTAACACGTACTTTTCCACTTGAACATCAAATTTTAACGTTTTATTTCATTTGAAAAATAATTACCCCTGGTGAACTTTTAAACAAGCTTATATTCATAATAAAGTGAAATATTTATAAAAGTCTGTAGTATTAGTATCTCACTACCCACTTGTCACGGAGTTCGGTTCTCCGTCAGAGAGATTATTTTAATTTATTAATAGTTTATAAATATTTTTCCACGCAGGTGTTTTATGATACACGTATTTGAGACATTCAATGCGTTTTTTTTTATTGTCGGAAGTCAGAAAAAATATCTAATAATATCTGTCATAAAAATGAATACCGGATTTAAAAAACGACACTATTTCAGCATTTTAAAATTCGTTTTAACGTCCTGTCGAGCTTCCGAGTGGAGCCCCAACTCACTAATTGCTTCCAAAGTGAATTAAGCTTTGACGATAATTAACAAATGGGCACTAAACGTACTCTGACGTCATCAGCTTCAAAATCATATCACCATCAGGTCGTTAACAGGTCCAGCCATTCCGTTCATTGTCGTCGTCCGCGTTCATCAATCTCACCATGTCCAGCTTAATTCATTTTCGGAATCAGGTATACATAGTTCACCGTAAGGGATGTCTGCCTCTCTGTTCCCCGGTTTGTGATATGTTGTGTACAGTTTTCTGGGATAATCTGCCGTGTATATCTGATTTTTATTATTTACATTGCAGGGTTTATCATCAGGACTGATGTGATATGTGTTTATTTAAAAATTACGTACCGATTAATTATATTATTTCTTCATATTTAATAACATCAGTGAATTCGAACTATATCCCCGCATCGATAGGATCCAAATGAACGAATCGGGCGATCTGTATACGCGCGATTGCGGATTGCGCGGAAATACGACAATTTCGGTCGTAAATCGGAATCACAGCAGGGTAGGGAAAGGAAGTAGGGAATCCTTGGTACAGGATGAGGTCGGTGAGGGGATAAGGGTTCCAGTCGAAAGATCAGTGATCTCGGGAATCGGGATTCGGAAGGACTGCTCACCTTACCTTGTTTATGACGGCTCCGTAATCCCTGCAATTGCCGTCGAGATCACAAAAATAGCATGCGGATGAACCGATCTCCGATCCCAATTGAATACGGCGATATCACATGGCCATCCACGGTACACAAACAACAAATAATACGTGATCAAAAGATAGTATAACAAAATGCAGTGCTGGTGCACTGGAGCTGAAATGTTCATACCGCGAATACTATCGCGATATCGGGATCGAAAAAATATCGGTCAAGTTGACGTCTGCTGCCGTTAAAGTGACAGTGCACACTAATAAGACGAGCATGAAAAAATCTTTGGATGGCAAGTTGGATGCGGAATTGTGTTAATAACAACAGTCGCGACCGATTCAAAAAGACGTGCCAAAAGTGTGTTTTACGAATTTGGAAAAATCAGTAAAGACTTATTAAACAACATGAAAAATAAAGAGATTCCAGTGACTCTCCAGCGAAAGAACACATTCATAATACCGGTAGAATGCTCTCCCAGCTAAGCTCTATCAACTTTGTTAATATCAAATACAAATCTAACCAGTTGCAATATTTTAAAGCCATTCTTGGTAATTCAGTATAGAAAAGAGATAATGGAAAGGTGGCGGGTTATCGGGAGATAAAAGACAGGATGGCACTTACTTGTGGGTCTCCGATCTCTGGAAGCTGGTTCTTTTCTCCCTGGTCCACCAATTCACAAGCGACGCAGAATTATGTCATGCACTTGATGACACTCGCGTTAAAAAAGTAATTGTATTAAATATATTAGCGGTAGTAAAAATTATAAATTAGCGGTAATTAAGGTTAGCGGTTGTAAGCGTATTTTGCAGCGACGGCGACGTATCGTGTTCGGTTTCAAAAACGGAGTAGCTCGTTCAGGCGTAGCAAGCAGACTGTAGGAATCTTCTTTCTCCTTTGTGCTTAGGGACTAGGATAGGACAAGAGTAAGAGGGAAAAGACATATTTCTGTAATCCAATGAGATGTGCGTGCGTAGTACATTTAATGGCGCTAACAGATAATATCCTTTCCTTTCTCGCATAGAATAAATGTATCCAATTCTTTGGTGCTATTTTAAAAATATTTGCATGTCATATAATTCATTTTGTGGACACGATAACTGCCATAGTTCTTATCAGATTTCGATAAAATCTGTCTGAAAAATCGACCGTGTTAATATATATGCTAAGTTCATTAGCCAGCCTGATCTGCCGTCTTGTTTCAAAATGGTAACCGTTTAAAAAAATTCAAAAACTCTGTTAATATTAGTTTTAGAGAAACAAGAAACCGAAAATTTCCATTTTGTAATTTATAAATATGAATGTAATATTTTTGCGGTAAGGCATCAACATGGATCGTAACAGTGGTGTATTCATTGCTAATATTATACACCATATAATTATTTAGAGTATCGAGTAAACCGCTAATGGAGGTGAAATGAATAACCTGTAATTTGAACTGTTCATTACCGATAATGTACACACGAAAGTGGCACAAACACTGCTGATAAAAGCCGATCAGGTATATACTTACCTGGTGTACAAAATGTTGGTTAATTAACAACCCTAATGGAAAAAATGGCTGACTTAATATTTAGTGTACAGTTTTCTGGGCTATTTTACCGATTCCGTTGCAGGCAGTGGAGTAACTAGGCTGCCAGTGCGGTGCATTGGGGATCACGTTAGGCACGGGCACTGTACAATCCATTTGGCGTCCATATTTCTGCGAGTGTTGATACATTTCTCAGTGTTAGTATGTAAAATACATCACAACAAATGGAATTATACTATATTAATGATAAAAAACACTTAATTAAAATGCAAGGTATGGAGGGTAACTAATTAGCAGTGGCGTGCATTAGGTATTGCTTTAGGTTATGCTGTAACCAATGATATTATACAATAATATATAATATATGTACTTTCGTTTAACCAACATTCTTAGACAAAATAAATTGGTCGTTTATACGACCCTACCATGTATTTATTTATAATTTTAGAGTACTATTAATAGTGTTTTTTAAAGTTTAAGTTACCCATATTCTTACCCATATAAAAAATGTGCGGACGCTTTTAAGAACACTTTCTATGACTGATAGTGAGATAGTAAAATTCGCGAATTAATAAAAGAGGAAGTAGACTTCAATGATTTGCACGCAGTTGTAAACCTTTCTAAGGTATTCTGTTAAAAAAGCAGCATAGGTGACGACTCCATGCAAAACGGGTTAACCGAAAGAAATTTTCAGTTCAGTAAATACCATATAAATTGAGTAATACTCTAGCTTAAAGACAGAAGAGAGTAATGTGAATAGCTCGATGTGGCGAATACAAAAGAGCGCCATGGATACAGCGGTGAGTTGTCGTGGTAGTTTTTAGAATTAAGCTAAAGTCTCTACTGGTACACGCATGGTACTAATTGTAAAATAATGTAGAATTGTTTAATTTATATTTGTTTCCCAGAATTTTTAGTAATGCACAGCTTTTTTGTTTGTATGCACTGCACGCCTCAGATAATTAGAAACTAAAGTGAAAACAAATTTAAATGGGGACTATTTGGAAAAGGTTTTGGTAATTTATAAAGTTTCATTTGTATTATCACTTTTTCTTATTTCTAAAATTTCTAATTTATCCAACTGTAAACCCCTGCTAATTAATTAATTAAAATTTCTAAACCCTTATTATTATTAAAGTCAAAAGAATTAAGGAGCATTTGAGATGACAAATAGCAACAACTATTCTGAATTCGCTAATCATATTTTGGAAACAAACCATTCTTTTGACAATAATAAGGATTTAAAGCTTTTAAATACAAATACTAAGGATTTACAGTTAGATAAATTAGAAATTTTAGATACTAGAAAATTAATAGCAAGTTATCATTATCAATGTATACAGTAGCAATATCCTGATGATATGTAGAATTAAGAACCAGACCATTGACTTGAACCAGAACTTGAATTCGAAACATAAATCCGGATCGATAGGATCCTAATGAACGAATTGAGCGATCTCCGAGCGTCCCGCGGAATGGAATACGACAATTCCGGTCGTAAATCAGAATCACTGCAAGATATAGGAGAGAAGTAGGGAAACCTTGGTACAGGATGAGGTCAATGAGGGGATAGGGGTTCTAGTTGAAGGACCAGTGAATTTCGGGGAACCGAGATTCGGAAGGACTGCTCGCCTTACCTTGTACATGACGCCTCCGTAATCCCTGAAGTCGCCGCCGAGATTATACAAATGGCACGCGGATGAGCCGATTTCCGATCCCAATTGAATATGGCGATGTCACAAGTTCACTTACAGCATAAAAACAACAAACAATACGTAATCAAAACACAATATCACTAAATATAGTGCTGGTGTACCGGAGCTGAAATGTTCACACCGCGATTGCTAACGCGATATCGAGATCGAAAAAATTTCGGTCAAGTTGGATAGAAATTTGGATGCGGAAATGTGTTAATAATGTGAGTCGCGGCCGATTCGAAAAGACGCACCAAAAGTGTGTTTACGAATTCGGAACAGGTGTAAGTAAAGCAAAAATTGTTGAGGCAAGTATTTTTTAAATTTTAAGTCCATGTAAATGCTTACAAACGCGTTTTTTTTTGTGAAAGTGAGAATATTATAGAAAACAAGAAACTAATTTTGTATTACTATTTAATGCTACTGCTGCACTGCTAATATTCTTATACCTTGTATGCAATACTTATTTAGTATCCCCATTTCCATTCTGCATTCGCGCCCAATTTTTGTAGTCACGCCACTGATTGCAGGGTCCACCATCAGGGCTGATGTCGCTGATGCTGCACGGCAGGACTATTTGTTGATTTTTTGAACAGTCAGCTTTGGTCCCGGTCGTGACTCATATTTTATTATATTGTACAGAATATAACATTACAAATGTGGCCATAAAACTATTATAAATACTTATCACATGTACAATTCGTATACACCGTATCACAGTTAAAACAATCTTAAATATATTGTGATGTCTAATAAGTTTTAGCGGTTTTGTTCAATAATTTTTTGTAAAATCAAATTTTTAAACAAAAATACAAATTTTGTTTCTCCATTATTGTTCAGAAATTCGTTCCGTCTGTAAACCAATTAAAATCGACTGGTTTTGGTCGAAAATGTTAGTTTTTGCCAACTTGAAACTCTATTACTTATTTAATTCTTAAGATCCTATATATGCTCAAATATAAAAGAGATTGAAGTATTTTCTTTTACTAAAACTTATCTTTTACATATCTGATCAGTTTCACTTTGAATCTAGTCAATTTCTCCTCCTTTCTTATGTTTTCTGGAATTTCAATTTAAGCCCAATAATTAAGAAAAACTGTAAGATACAGAAAAACGGCAACACATATTAGAGCAGAATAATCTCTATAGATTCCATAGAATAATCTATATACGGGGGTTACAATCTGGTTGTCCATATTATAGAATAGAATGTCATTTTTTGTGCGCGGTGTTACGAATTTAACTGTATGGACAACCAGATTGTAACCCCCGTATGCTGTTCCTGTACCAAAGTGGATTCCTGGCGATTGTGGATGGTCTGGTGTCTGGACTAAGCTGTTATTTGTAATGTTCTGATCCCTCGACGGGAGTGCCGGTTTCACGCTATCGCTGTCTGACGGTGGTAAACTCCTTATTAGTCTTTTTTTGTGTTTCTTATTCTTGTGTCTGTGAAAGGACAGTGAATGTCTCTTCGCTGGTAGCCATGTCGTATGTTGCATGTTGCAATTCAGCGCTGCAGCATGGTTGTTTTATAGAGTAAAAATGTCAATCTAGAGGCGAGTGAGTAGAACCGATATGGGAGCTGCAGCTCATAGAACGATCCTGGGTAGGCGGACGGTTGCCATTCACTATATCGATCAAGTATAATACAATTACGCTTTTAAAATAATTGGAATACTATATATAACTCGATAGCAAAAAACTTAATTTAAAAAATTAATGAAAATGCAATAGCAAAATAATTTCAACATTGATGTATTCGTATTTATACACGTAGAATAATAAATTTGAGACTTCATCACACCGGGTCCGAAACACAAACGTAGACAAATAAAAAAAAGCATAAAATTGAGTTCGATACAATTTTTAAATTCGATAAAATTTCTCTCAACCCTAGAACACTAGCGTTCACTTGGGTCGCGAACAAAACAAAAAAAAAGTCCTCTCGATACAAGATTGGTGTTGGGAAGTTGAGTTTGCTCCTATCGGGTGTAGAGCTGCCTTCTGTGTTGTTTTATTGTGGTGTTCGATAACAAAAATGTTTACCCTTGCTGTTATGCAAATTACTTGGAAACCATTTTGACATACTTTTCTTTCACTTTTCAGTCAGCGGTATTTGTTATTGTACATTTTTTATCGATATTGTGTAACCACTGCGTGCTTCTCTTTTCCACTTAATATTCACATTTTTTTTAGACATTTTCTTTATCACTTTTTTAGTGATTAATGTTTGTGTGAATGATTATGTTGACCCATTAAGGTCACCAACAGAGATTATTTGTGTCAGAAAGATGTGTGCGGTGAGAATCGAGGGCCCTATATCTCCTCGCTTCTCCCGTATGTACATGAAATGTTACCGATTATGGTGAATAGTGTTTGCGTATTCAGTTAGAGTGAGTGGATTGTGAGTGAAGCATTACTTACGATAGTTGCGTTTATTTACAGATTGAATTTACACTGTTGTATCATACAAAGTTCTGGTTAAATACCGAATATTATACAAAGTTCTGGTTAAATACACCAACTCGCACGCACCCTGCCGAGGTGCGTGCGAGTTAATGTATCCGAGGAGCTGACTAGGAGAAGAGTGGTCGGTTCTAGGTTTCCTCGGTCTGGTTGCGGCGCGACGTATTGTTGTCTGGTTTTTTGCGGGTACAGTTGAACTGATGAATGCTTACGCCGCCATGTCTGTGGGGCGCGAACAGGACCACTGCAACTATCTTCTTCTCCTTCTTGTCGCTTATTCGTTTACTGCGGCCCGGAAAAGCCTTACAGAAGACTGGCCTCAGACCCTTTAGTCATGATGTTCTCCTTCTTTCAGGACTCCGAATTCCTTGTCTTGGTATTTTCACTTTAAGAAAAATTCCTCCTCAATTAGTTGCGAATAGGTTACTGTCCGAATTTTTATTTTTATTCCAAAAAATAGTTACCGATGATTCAAATGTTTTAGTGTCAGTGACGCTACATGGTTTGGTAGGAAAAACTACATACCTTCTTCTTATTCTCGTGTCTTATCCATTTAACGGACATTGGTTATCATAACTTTGTTCACTGATGATGGCGTTATGTTCTTCTTCTTCAACTTTCAGCAATATTTGCTTGTATTATGAGGTGCAAGATTGATACATGACTGAGATAGTGAAGTTTTTTGATTTTTATTGTTTTAAATACTTATTTTTCTTTTTTCATCTGAACCATAACATCTTCATTCGTAGCTCAATCTACAAGGCTTATTTTGATCATTTTCCTGTAGATCCACATCTTCTTATATTTTCTTATCTTATTTTTTCATAATGCAGATGGTACGTTATTTCTAGCAAGTGACATTGAGGATTTACAACTTCTGCTGAACTTCTTCCAATAATAAAGGACACGGAACATCTAATTATTCGAATTCGTAATCAATGATTGAGATCATGACTGCAGAACATATTTTCCATGTGGATAAAGGTTGCACAAGCTTTCATTTGAATAACCAGGTATAAAATACACCGACGGATCCAGGAACGTTTCCAGGGACGGGACGAAATAACTGCCTGCTGCCGTAATAGACATATTTTGAATCAATATAAAAATTTTCGCTTGGGGAAAAAACACATTGCGAGTTTTGAAAGATAAGTAGCCTTTGATACAATTCGTTACAATCTAATTAACTTACTGGTTTATCTGACGTCCTCTATTTCTGGCTCCGTAAACCCTTGCGTCATATATCTTTCTTACTACTCTCTCATCATTTATAAAATCACCTAAGCGATCCTTTTTTTAATCTTATTCACTTTCGTCCCAACAATATATATATTGACAACAACGCTTTTTTTATTGTTAATGTATTCTGTTTACTAATGAACATATTTCACTTTCAGCAGCAGTTAAAACATAATATTTACATTAGTTTGAATTCTATCTTCAATCTCAAGCTGATCTCCGAGTTTTTCTCCAGATCAAAATCTCAACACGTGTATATGGTACTGAAATGTACCTCAAATAATTTAATGTGATATATATTTGTTAAAATCATAAAATAAATGCCAACCCTGCGCTACTTCAAAAACTACTAAATTACTGAAAGATTTTTCATCAAATTCTAACCCAGATATCATCTTTCTATTCACTGCTATATTATTTTATTATTTTCACTGCCAGAAAGCTTAATCCGATGTAAAGTTTGCATTTTATGTCTCAATTTACATTTATTTGTATAATAATTACGTAATATTTTGTCTACTACATTGTCCGATGATAACAAAAAACAAAAGCCTTCTAATTACGTCGTAGCTGTCAATGGGACGTACCAAAATGATATATATTTATTTCGATATTTAATTTTTTAAATTGATTGTCACAATTATTGGAATGTAATGCAATACATATACAAAAGTGTGAAAAGTACACAATATTTTTCTAAAAAAACTATCAAATTTGTAGATTTTTAAACGCATAACCTCTCAATGGACTTATGTGTGTATAAGTATAACGTAATGGGGGCTCCTGTAAACATCTATAGGTCGTCAGGCGACGCGCGCACTCGAGGGAAGCGCCAGACATTATGACGTAAGCTAAAGTTTGTCTACACAAGATCCTTATTAGACTAGTGTTGGTGTATGGAATGGATACTTAGATTCTCTGAAGCTCTGTCGACTCTCTGAAATTGCAGCTTTTTGAGAACAAAAGATGTTTGGTTCGATTTGTGAAACTAATATTTGGCTTCGCTGCTGTAACTTCGAAGTTTACCGGATCTATGATGGGTTTGATCAATGGGCTGAGGATTTGGTATGGATGAAAGAGTCGTCACCGTGTGAGCATATTTTTAGTTCGTAGTTGTTGATTCATCATTTTTACCTTAAAATCTACGGCCTTCCTTGGCTTTGTACTACTTCCTGCAGGTAAAATTGTGCTTTTTCTTTTTTCATCGACATCCTGTTGTTTCCTTGAACACATTGTTCCCGGGTTTTCTATTGACCATATGGCCATGTATGCAGAATGAACTCTACTACTAACCTTTGATTGACAATAGTTGTTTCTCTGTCAATCAAAGGTTAGGTTAGGTTAGGTCAGAGCTCCTTAGCGGAGAGCTCCTTACCGGACGATGTACTGTCTGCAATTGTACTCCGTTAGTCGTTTTACCGCGATCCTTCAATATTCGAAAAGCAGCAATATTCACACACATAACATGACTAATACTAACCAACCAGAAATCCCAGGGGTACCAATCGAAGGAACAAATGGTGTGTAAACACGTGTATCAGCACATTTATTTAAATGAAAAATTCAATCTACTTACTGACTGGATATAACGTACTCTAATTTTTTAAAAAGGAGATAGGGTGCTCCCAGACATTGACAAAATTGTTCGACGGCCGCTCACTTGGTGCTAGATATAGACAACGCGACACATTTTATAACATTAAGTGTCATTTTCTTGCTGATGATGTTGGTGTGCAGAGATTTGATAGTTCTCATAGAGATGGAAGATGGTAAAAAATTCTTTTAAAACTGAAAAAAATATGTGCAAAATTTGACCTTCCATATTTTACAGTTCTGAGGGTTTACCGATTCGATTATATGGGCGCGACGGCCCTATTCAAGATAAATGTCTACTTGGAATTGAAGCTGTGCGCATCTGGTGTGCAAAGGAGATAGGGGATACGATTGAGAAGTTATTCTCTGTCAGAAGGCAGTGGCGCATTTTCTGAAAATTCGGAAGTGCACTGCAATGCACCCGTGGAACGCTTTGCAAAATGCCAGATGTTCCAATCCAGTTATTTATAATCCACAAGATTGATCGTATTCAATTACCTTGAATAACTACTGCGGAGTGTTTAGGTAAATTGTGAGTTATGAGTTACGTGTGGGTCGGTGGTTATTGACGAATTACAACTAAACTTTATGATGTATTTCATTAATTATATAAAGTTGTGGCGATTCGAATAATAATCTAATTAATTACATAAAGTGGTGGTGATTCGAATAATAATCAAATTAATTATACAAAGTTGTAGCGATTCGCATAATAATCTAATTAATTATATAAAGTTGTAGCGATTCGCATAATAATCTAATTAATTACATAAAGTTGTGGTGATTCGAATAATAATCTAATAAATTATACAAAGTTGTGGCGATTCGCATAATAATCTAATTAATTATACAAAGTTGTGGCGATTCGCATAATAATCTAATTAATTATACAAAGTTGTGGCGATTCTCATAATAATCTAATTAATTATATAAAGTTGTGGCGATTCGCATATTAATCTAATTATTTAAATAAAGTTGTGGTGATTCGCATAATAAATCTACGCTAAGAGTGCATGCCAAAGCGATCCACCAAAACGCAAATACGCGTTTTCCGTGCGGGCCACGTTCACCCATTCTTTTCCGATTTTGGACCGATCAGCAGCTTTCGGTGTTAACTCTATTCTATTTTGGTATATTATTTTAATTTTACATATTACATTTCATTTCGAATAAATTCATGAAAATAATATTTTTTTCAATTCCTAGATAACCAACGCCTCCAAAATATAATTGAAATAAAGGTGAAAAATATAACCCGAGTTAAAAGTGAATAAAAATATTGTAACTTTTTCTAACGTGCTATTTCTAATACAGTTTTCTTTACAGATTTTACTTGGGAGCATCTGAAATAATAACAATATTAATAGATGAAAGGCACAAAAAATCTATCTATCAAAAAGATATTCTGTCTGGAGATTGCACTGACCAATTACACCATGGAAATATTATACTTTGTGACGCTACAAATTCCGAACGGAAGACAGTGGTTCTCGAACCGAAGCATATGGAGATGAACAATTCATGAGACTAAAGGCAGAAGAAGACCCTTATACCTTCACGTCAAATTTTGGACTAAGTGCCTTTTACAGTGATACATCTATGATGTAAAGTAGACGGTCCTGATTTACTCAGATGCATATTCATTCGGGTGCTATCTAGGTCAACTTGAACTAATCTCACATTTAACCTTCCACATTGCAACAAAGACCGAGATCGCCTTCATTTCAACTCACACTTAAATGAACTAGACATTTTCAATACCTTAGTTATTTCAATTAAATCTAAATTAATTTAATATATAAACGTTAATGGCCTTCATTTTATTTTTATTGCACAGATTTTATTTCCCATCGCATTTTCCTTTACCGTGGAAAATGTTCTTCTTTATAACTTTTATCTCTCTGTTATATTTTTAAATTCTTATTTTCAACTTGTTCTCTCACCTTTCTTCACTGTTATTTTTTGTATTTCTGTGATAAAAGAGAAAGTTAATTCTTTCATTTTTTTTGCAGTATAAAATACGTCTTTACAAGGTATTTATATATTTAATGAGTCATTTTCAAATTGTTATCTCCACTGTATAAAGTATATTGTAATGTCGGAGAAAACATGTAATTGGTAAAATTAGTGTTACACTTAATAATCATAATGATTTTTCTTTTTATCGATTAACTGTATGTTTCCACAATAAAAAATAAAATGATTATAGTGAGACGGTAGCTGCCAACCAGAAATTAAACGGCAAAAAGTTATATGTTCAGACTTGACAAGATATGGCCGGACATCTTCTGTGTATGTCTAAAATATATATGACAGGCTTGCGCTGTGTGACACATTGTGGGAAGATAAGGTAAGATAAGATAAGGTAAGATCACGATCTTGAGAGGCTGATGTCGATGATGATGGAGAAGATATCTTCGTTTTATTTGTAATGAAACTCAAAAACCTTTGAGTAATACACAGTCAGGATACCAGTTCATTTTTATTTAATCAGAAAACATTGATATGACAAATTATATCAACTTTTATATTAAAATACTTTAAATTTGAATTAAATATATTAATTAGAAATATATACGTATAAAATCAATTTTATTGAAAAACATTGTTGTTGCGCCACCGGAATTTGAATCTGGGTCTCTTTCCTAACCGGGGAAGGTACATTATCCAACTATGCTATAGCGACAATATTTTAGCGACAAATTTTCGAACCTGTATGTTACCTTTTTGATATTAATACATTTAATCGTTCCATTATTTGAAAGAACCATCTACCTTATTTTTACAGAATCTCAAATACCTTTGAGTAATCTGATAGCAGACGCCAGAATTATCAATTCATTTTTATTAAATTTTGGACACATTGATACAAATTTATTATTAGGAGAACACATTCTTATTGTGAAGTTGTAATTATTCAGAACAGACGGTCTGTGATATTTTAAATAATATATTTAATGAATATTTAAAATATCACAGACCGTCTGTTCTGAATAATTACAACTTTACAATAAGAACGTGTTCTAATAAAATACTTTAATGTCAGGTGTTTTGATGTTAAAATAATTTGATAATCTCGTGGAAACTTCCAGAAAAGATAATCACGAATCAATTTCTATCCACGATTGGCTTGTTCTATTATCGTTTGGATCTCTTGTTTGGAATGACAACCTCCACCGCGGAAATGGGGCGGTCAGGTCTGTGAGTGGATTCGCAAACACAATATCCGAAGTTTGGTGACAATACATGATGGAGCTCGGTGTTTGCACTGCGAATGTAAGTGAGAGGAGGTGTGTGGAATTATTTATTTATTCTTAACATATTTATATATACTCTAATATAAACAAGATCAAAATATTCATTTTTATCTTTACTTACACAAATTTGCTTACTTTAATTTTGAATCTATGTAGTTTCTCCTCCTTTCCTATATCTCATGGGATTTCATTAAGAATCTTCATCGCTCTGCGCATCAAAGATTTCAGAGATTTAGGCTTCTTCCTGAATGGCAGTCTCAGTCGACCCTTTCCTCTTGTATGATGTTCGTGCTCATGTTGATTTGCAATAATTTTAAAAATAAATACCATACATTGAATATTACACTGATTCCAGTATTGTTTCGTATTCGTGAAACACATTTTTGGCGCGCTTTGCGAATCGGCCGCGACAATATTATTGACACCTTTCCACGTTCAAATTCCTACCCATGCTTTTTTCCCTGTTGTTTGACCAGTGTGAATAGTAACCTTGATGTCCGCAGACGTTAACGCGACGCGATACTTGTTCGGTTGTGACGCCGCGATTGCGTAGTGATGTGGTTTTGTTCACCTCCGGTGTATCAGCATTGTTATATTGTGATCATGTGATTTGTGTGTACAGTGATTATTGTGTGAACCGTGGGTGAAGTGATATCACTGTCTTCATTTTGGAAGCGGAAATTTGGCCTCCCGCGTGCAGTCCTGGTACGTAAATGTAATGTATCATGATATAGCGATTGTGTGATGCGCGCATGTTGGCAAGAACGGGAGCATGGAAGGGATAAAAGATCGTCGCTCTTGGGCGCGCTCTCTCTCGGAGTCGTGTTTCGGAACACATCTAATATATTTGTACTCATACTTGTAAGCTATATAATAAATTGTATTGTTGTTGCGTCGAGTTATCTTGGCTACCTGAATTCCCGCACAGAATAAGAATCACCAGCGAGCAGTCCAAGAAGACATTGCTATGAAATGACTATTGCAGCCGTAATAAACCGGTGCAAGGACTTTACAATAAATAAATCTTTTCAAAGCAATCTTGAATTGGAAATAAAAATGCTAAACTTATGATGATGATAATAAAAGTATTACATATGATGATAAGTTAAATTTTATTGAATTAATTTTGGAAAGGGGTTGATTCTCGGTGTAAAAATTAATTGCAGTCACATTAATAAGAGAGTTTGTTGGTAAACTAAAAATGCATTAAACTTATAAATCGCTTCATTCTCTGTTCAGCCCCCGGGCGGCGGGACGTTCAGGAGTGGAGATCGCGCACAAAGGCCGGGGGAGGGATGGGGTTGATGATTAAAGTATGAAACGGCCGTGGAGTGAGAATAAAAAATAATTTAAAAGCGCATTTCGCCCCGCTGCAGTAATGACGCGCCGCGTCCCTAAATGCCAGTTTTCCGGTAAAAGTCCCGCGATAGGTGACAATAGGGTAGTTTTATATTCTATAAAGTGTTGAAAATTATTTACATGTACATACGTATTTTCAACATTTTCTAGCTTTTCTATAATTTAGAATCAAAAGACATGCTTTACAATGCATAAGTCTTCTAGAATGCTTAATTGTTTTTCTTGACGGCTGTGAAAATATTTTTTATTTATAAAATAGATCAACAACATGGCAGAAGATAGGTACGGTAAAAATATTTTCTCTCAGATTGTAAATGCAAGGGAAAATAGACACATGGAAGATGATAAGTTATTTAACTTAGATATTACGTATTTCGCATTTAACTTAGTATGCTGTTTCCTGGATACTACCTGCCGGTAGTGGTGCTCGAGTAGAGAATTAACTTCACGTTTTTTTTTTTGTGCTCGTCTTATTTCCCGTGAGGGATCGTTTTCTTGACTCACCTAGTTGCCCCTCTGTCCCCTGGCGCCTGTGGGTTATCACTGTATCTTTGTTGAATTATTATTATTATTCCGTGCATTGTATGTTTTTATATGGAGTCATAAGTGTTGGTGGGATCTTAATCCCGTGGACTGTATCGAGTATAATATTGATCAGTTGACATAATCAATTGGAATTATGAAGAAAATAAAGGCAGACGGATCTGGCCTACCTTGCTCTAAAGTCCTGGGTTGAGAGTCGTCTTCAACTCCAGTTGACTAGCACGTTTGTTGTGCCGAACCGAGAGATCACTGTACTTCCCGCACTACGAAGAATACTTCCTCTTCGCGATTTTAGCGTTACGCAAAGCGTTACTTTTTCTGACGTTAAAAAAGAACATAGATCTTGACAGTTCGATGTCTGAGCGCAATCTCTCCCCCCGTCGGCGAAATCGAAAGTCATCAGTTGGCCAGAACGGGACAGGTATTAGTTAAGGTTAGATATATTGAATGAACAAAATGGACAGGTAATGGTACTCGACTTGCGTTAACAGGTGTAATGGGGGATGTTTTGATTGGCGGTCGTGCTTCGTCGCCTGTTTAGGATAAAAAAATGCCAACCTGGTGGTGAATGGGTAAGATCAACATAAGAGCTTTTACTTACAAACGGTCTTGGGTTAGTGGTGGGTCCCCTCATTAGTCGATGTAGTCACGACTAAACATCGCGGTCCTTTATTGTGCTTGCATAATGCGAAGCTTATTTTATTTCATTTCTAACGATCTTGGTCTATGTTTAGTGTCTCCAGTCATATCTTAGACTAGGTCTATCTATTGTGGTAGTTCTGCACGCACCTCACAGATATGGCCGAGTAAGGAATCACCTGATAGTAAACCAGATTTCAATACATTGTGGCGGACACGTCCTAGGAGCTAGCCGACTACTTCTCCGCAGACCGTTCTTTCGTTGACTTCTCAAGCGAGCCACTCAAATCTTCAACTTCATACGCATAATTAACATTATGCTCGTCGAATCTGCCATAGTAAATCATCCCGCAATAAACGCCAACTTTTGTATGTTCCATTTTACTTAAATACCTTGATCTAAACACAGCATAAATACTCACACGAATATGCATATACACTGCAACACGGACGCGTGAGACTAGAAGGCAGTTTGGGGCCTTCAGTCTCACCATGCATAAAACCTTCTCATACAATCACACAATTAAGATTCTCACATGTCAATCTACGACCACAGTCCCTACACTATTTTATGAGAAATCGACCTCTCTCTCTTCATTATTGTGTATTCTCCACGATCACAATTGTTTTTCTATCTTCGATTAAATATATATATCTCATAGAGACGAAGCTATTATATAAGAAGAATAAATTTATTATATGAAATTTACATATTTACTATGGAAATCGATTGTTTTGTAAACCGCGTTAATCAAGAGATAAATGTATATAATACGTGTGAGGCGGACAGAGAGCGCTACCTGGCGCCATGCAGTAGAGACGCAGTAGCTACGACACACACCTCTGGCAGCAGATTGAGTACACAAACTTGAGGGTACACCCGGCAAAGGCGGTGCCGATAGCTTCAGAGGTCGGTCGACAGAGACGGGCGCAGCAAGGAGCGGAGAGACGAATGCGAGCCATTCTATTCCCGTGGTTCGACGTGATCGATAGCATCTCTATGTAACCTTATTTTTGTATTGTTGTCTCCTGGTTAGGAGACTACATTAGACTTCAAGACACGACCCAAGGTATGTTTATTTATATTATCATATCACTTTAAAGAATATTGGATTAAAATAATTCTTTCTGTGTTTGGTCTACCCGAGTCAACCGTTTAAGTTTGAGTAGCTTGTTGGTGTAGTGGTCAAGACGTTGGCCTAGTGATCTAGTGGTCGGGGGTTCGCGCCTCGTTCCAGGACACCAGCAAGTTAGTCCTATTTTCATAGCACAAGCATTTAGCTTAGTTTGAAAACAGTAAGAATATTGATGTGACATGTATTCCGTGTACGCATCTCTATTTAAAAAAAAAAAAAATAATAATAATAACTACCCTAAAACCAGCCATACACGAATATTGGTAGCTTATTTTATAAATATGCTAACGCACACTTTACTTAGGTGTATTTCTTTCCATTCCATATATAATACAAAGGAACTTCTACCTTCTGTGTATCTCTCGTAAATCGTCACATCCTAAACTCACAGAAATTGTCATATTCGGCAATAATTTGGAATTTCGTATACCCTATGAAATATTCAATATAACCATTTATATTATTTCGTGGAACTTAATTTTAATAGGATTTAAAATGTGGAATAATATTACAAGTTTTGGGGATTATAACTTTAATCGGGTTTGGAATATTCTGGAAATCAACTTGAATATTACGAATATGAATTATTAATTAACTTTGAAACATTTTACACTAACTAACTCACTATTATGCCATTCCTCAGCAGGGCTAGGCTAAGAAAATATGTCTCGACATTTTTTTTGAATAATGACGCTTTTGCTACTTCTAATTTCGAAGATCTCATGCGAGCTTGTCTATTGTTGAGAGTCGTTAAAGGTACGTACATACACACAGGGTGGTCCAAAAAAAGTTAGAACATTTCGTAAAATGTGATATAATTAAATCAAAATTAGTTTAACTATATCAACAATACCTTAAATAATTTATTAATTTACTTACTTACTTATTTACCTATATTACGTTGTATTTCGACAATTTTCCGTCGCCATCTTTGATTATTAATTTTCCCATTGTTTATATTTGGTTTTTTCAAATTGTTGCCCAGAATGACAAAAATCACTGCAGAAGACCGTATTCTGATTAAAAATTTACGAATTGAAAAACGTTGAAGTGCTAGGAAAATGATCAAAGATCAAACAAAGCCTGGAGTATAGCTAGGCATTACAGCAGGACGGAGCTCCATCTCACACAGCCAGAAATACAATCATCTTTCTTCGTCGTGAGAATGTTAATTTCATCGAGCCAGGCATGTGGCCACCGAACAGCCCAGATTTAAACCCAGCAGATGATGCAGTATAGGGTGCTTTGATAATTTCTGATTAGCCAAATGACATTAAGAATTATAATTAATTATATTATGTTTTGAAATAACTCATGTGTTACGAGATGTTCTCATTTTTTGCGCCACCCTGTATATACCGGGTGCATCTTTTTAATCCGAAAGCAAAATGCATGTGGTATAACTCATGGAGCGATTCATGCAGAACTCTGTACCGTTTGTTATGCGTACTCTGACAGAAATCTTATCCATAGATACGAACCAATACGTTCCACATGGATATACCATTAAAAATATTGTAACTCTACTTCAATGTTTTGATCCCACGTGGACGCTGAAAATCGTCACTGGTATTTTTAAGCTTTAGGGTGAATTGTGTGATCAGTAATAACTTTTTACTGTGGTAACGTTTTACTATAGTAACTACTATAGTATTTACTATAGTTACTATTGTATTGAAGTGAAAACGCTGCTGAGAATTTACGAACTTGTGCAGAATGGGGAAGTTTGAAGAATAAGATACAACGACCAGATATATAATATGATATTTATCAGAAACCAGGTTACATATCGGTGGGTCACGTCCAGAGAATTAAGAAAGTACCAAAATAATTCTTAATGTAAATTCAGGTAGTAGGAGAAGAGTGAGAAGACCCTGACGTCGCTGGAAGGATGTTGTACAAAAGAAGGCCGCAGTATACATTCCGAATTGAAAGACAGTCGTCAAGAACCGGAACCAAAGACAAAAGGTTCAGGAGGTCAGGGTCGATATGGACTGCAGAGACATTGAAAAAGAAAAAGAATAAATAATGTAGTGTATAAAGGGTGTCCAGCGCAAAATGTTCAAGTTTAATATTAAATAAAAAAAACTATAATGTTATTCTCATATTTTATTAATACAAAATGTAGTTTAATGATGCGGATTTTACGTTTGATAAACAATATCATCTTTATGCCGTCCATTTCTCTCATGACTACTACTCAAGACACTCTTGCAATCGGACTATCAAATTTGCGAACACAAGAGAGCAAGGCGTTGGTTCAACGGCAGCAACTTCACGGTGGATATTTTCTTGTAGGGCCTCAATTGTTCCAGGATTGTTGTTGTAAACTCTCGACTTTTCCACAAAAAAAGTCGCACGGTGTAAGGTCCGGTGACCGAGGTACCCAGGGTATGTCTCCGTACTTGCTGATTAATTTATGGGGAAACTTTAGCTATGTGTGGAGTGGTTCCGTCTTGCTGAAATTGTATTCTGTTGTTGAACCCGGGAAACAGCTGCAGTTGTGTTTACAAAAACTCGTCGACCATTCAAACTGTCTCTCGCTGGTCAAATAAGGACCAATTATCCCTCGGGCAGAAATTGCACACCACACTGTCGTTTTTAGACAATGCAAACGTTTCTAGTGACGTTCCCTCGAGTTGCCGGGACACAAGTATCTCATGTTCTGTTTATTAACATAGCTATCGATATAAAAATGTGCTTTGTCAGTAAACAATATGTTTCTAAGTATTTGAGCTGTTTCAAAACGTTCCAGCATCATTCTCGCTAAGGTTTCACGTAAAAATAGTCATTTTCAATAATTGCATGATTTGCAGTTTGTATAGGTGAAACTGTAGTTTCTTTTTCAAAATAACGTGCACTGTTGATTTTTTTATTCCAGTACAGGCTGCAATCTTCTTCATTAATTTACGCGGATTGCGCATAATTTCACGTCAAACTTAAGCCACATGTTCTGGCGTCGCTGCTGACGTTGATGGTTCCGGAGGAGTTTGGTTAACCATTGTTCCTTCTTGTCTGAAATTTTGAACCTAACACCAGATAAGTTGCGCACTCGGCCCATCACTTACTTGTCGAATATTAAAGTGAGTACAAAAAGCACGACGAGCACGAACCAATGAATCACCGCACTTTAAATATTGCTCAACCGCGAACACACGGTGTGCTCCCGACCAGTGACTCATTGCGACTGGTAAATCCGCAAATCACGCGCGTCGAATAATACCCCTCTCACTTACTTCACCCTAATTCACGCAATTAATTACAATTTAATCTTGAAATTTTTCCGCTGGACACTCTGTATAATGTGTATGTAGATATAGTTCTGGAGACACATTTTGCACGTGCCATGAATGGCGAGACACACGAATGTGTCCATTCTGCAGGAACTGAGTATTAAGGACAGACTCTCATCCTGCAGTCTGAGACGAATCCTTCAATTGGGCATCTTGCAAGAAGGGAAGATAGCTTGGAGAAACTTGTTGTGGTGGGCCACGTCGAAGGACAGAGAGGAAGAAGAAGATCAAAAAGGCAACGGGCACTTCTTCTGGCATTTATGAAGATAATGATTTTCAGTCACGAAGGACCGACAATGGATGATAATGTAGAGTTTTTTTTAAACAGAGTAATTACAGCCAACGTTCGTTAAACAGATGATGTACAATAAGAAGTATACGATTTAAAATTTCGCTTTAAATTAAATAATCTAATTGATAATCATTTACATTTAACGAATAATGCCTCTAAGCGCGCTTTTTGTTCGTACGTTTAACGTCGCGGCGTCACCGCTAGACGCCGACGGCCGAAGGCGCCGCGACGCCCGCGACCAGTACACCTGTGGCGTCGGTCGGGGAATGACGCGCCAGCCGCCGCTCGCGCTCGAGTTCCGTGATTGTAATTTCGTTGCGAGGTAAGACTCAATCACCATCGCCGATACTCATGACTGCAAACTTTTAAAACGGTGATTTGGTGTTGCAAATTTAATAAAAATTGGATTGCGATCCGCTGTCGTGAGGGGGGAGCTCTCTGTAAGTAGGAATATACACTCATTTTTAAAAGCAATTACATGCCTAACAAAGCTTCTGAAAACATGCTTCTTTATATTTCTTAAAATATATCGCAAACTTTAAGTTATCGATTTTAATTAATTTTTAAAGTGTATCTATAAATATTATATATATGTTACGTTGTTTTAAACTAATTAGTAAATGTATGTTTTGTATAAATATTCTACATTGTATAAGTTTTAATAGATAAATTCATTTACTATCAAATTTTTTCAATTTGATCGATAACCAAATTGCTATTATTTTTCTTCTTCTTCTTCGAGTGTTTGTCCATATAACGAACTTTGTTGTAATGAGTTATTCTACCAGGATTTTCTCCGTCTTCCAGAGCCTCTTTTGCTAGCAATTTTGTCATGAGTTATGAGATATAGGATCTGATATTTTTCTGGATATTTTAAAACATAGCCAAAAATTTTAATTCGCAGTTTTTATCATTATGAAAATTGCTATTATCAAAAATGACCTTAATAAACAATATCATCAGAGACCCTATCGATCCAGTTAATTTTAGTAACTCTTTGTAGATCCACGTCTCGGATGGTTCGACTAGTTTTAGCTTTACTACGGTGAGTCCTATTGTGTTCTGATAATTAATAAATAAATTTAAGCGGGGCACCATTTCTTACCGTTACAAAAAAAAAATTAACTTTCTCAAGATAAATATTAAATTTTTCAAACGAATTAATTATCTCGCATAAAGCGACATAATTTTTTTTTCAATTATAATATTCAAAGGGAAATAACCTAATTTGGGCAAAAAAAAAATTGCGCCCAAATTACGAACAAACTTCTTTGTTGAAATAAAATTGTGTCGGAAATGAAACGAGTTACTTTTTTTAATATTACAAAATTTCGTTTGAAAATAACTTCCACGCGAGATAGACTTAAAGACTTTGCAAATACATTTATCTTATTCAGTCGAATTTGGCAAAGAGAGAAAGGGAATTTGATATATTTTTTAAATACTTCATTTGAATCATTTCTTTCTCGTATTGTTTGATTATTTTGTTTCATCTTTTGAGTTTCACACACATTTATTTACAGCTTTATATAATTGTATTATTTTGTTATGTTAAACTCTACTAACTAAAAATAAACCCATTATTATATGGGGTTCAATAATTTTGTCATTTTTAGATGGGTATCAACCGAAAACTTGAAAATGACAAGTATTTAATACATTTAAAATTAGCAATATTAACTTTGTGGTTAAAATTCATATTTTTTATTTATTATCTTTATTTTATTAACCACCAAATTGAGTTTAAATACACCTATCGGTTTCGAAAAATACCATTTTCTTATTCAGGATGTCATCACTAACTAAAAACATATATTATTGTTTCTTCAAGAGAATCTATTTTTTAAAAAACAACAATTATTTTATACAAATAATAGTATAGGAAATTTACTCATAAATTTAAAGACAAAGATGATAAATTTAACAATTCTGGTGTCTATAAACTTAGTTGCAAGGATTGTGCTGCATTTTATATTGGTAAAACGGGTAGAAATTTTAATATAAGAGTCCTTACTCTTTCAAGCATTTGAGATGTTTGAACAATAGTGGGTTTTCAGAATTTGCTAATCATTTAATAGAAAATGGTCACGGTTTTGATAAAAAATTGGGATTGTCAATCTTGCATATAAACGGTGTTGGTGACAAATTAAATAATTTGGAATCGTTGGAGATAAATAAAGCGTGTAAAACTAATCAAGAAATTATAAACAACCAACTAAATTTAACTACGAGTCCCATTCTAAAATTTTTTCCTAAAAATTATTCGACTAAATTTGAATTAAGCAACAATTTGAGTTAGGTATACTAAATTTATTTTTTAAATAGTTGTTATTTTTTAAAAATAGATTCTGGTGAAGAAATAATAATATATGTTTTTAGTTAGTTATGACAGCCTGAAGAAGAAAATGGTATTTTTCGAAACCGGTAGATGTATTTAAACTCAATTCAGTGGTTAATAAAACAAAGATAATAAATAAAAAATACAAGTATTTAAAGTGTGTGTAATTGTATTAATGGGGTATAATAACTTATTTAAATTACCATTAACTTGTTTCTTATCAGGGGTGAGCAAAGAGGATAGAACGCCATATTCTAATGTTCTGGCGTACAATCTTTGTCTCGTATACTACACATTGTCGAAGTTTCTAATACCTAATTTTGTATTCGATTCTCAAATACATAGTTTATTTTGTCTACAACATTAGTTCAGTTCAGTGTCAATAAATGTTATGGCTTTGCGATAACATTTTTTTTACAAACAAAATGTTGGGTTGTCTTTAAGTTTTTAATATATATGCAAAATACACTATTTGAAATATAAGATATAACATGACAGCAGAAATATCGTTACAGTACACTAAACTATCTTCTTGAGACTGTATATCTTGAAAATCTTCTTGATGATCACGAAAAAAACACAGTTTAGTGTCGATGTATAAAAGATTCAAACTTTTTAACATAGATTCCAAAATCTTAGATTGTTTCTTTGACAACTGCAAATCTCGGACAATGTCGTTTAATTCTTATCAGATAAGATTCACGGTCAGAGGATTCTGTTTCGAAATCGGAATCATTTAGTTCCTCGTGTTGCAATTCAGTGGCTACTTCATATTCTGATACATCTTCTAAAGTTATGTGTGTCAGAGGTTGCGGTACAGGTAAGTCATTTCAATGGGGCACAGGCCTTACAGCAGACGGTAAATTTGGGTACTGCGGTGAGAGTTTCAATTTGCTGACGTGTATAAATCGTTGAATTAAGAATTGAACTGCTCGCATCAAGCACCATAACAATACTTGAAAAATGTTATTATACAAAAATAGTGGGTGATAGAAAAATTCTGATATGAACAGTATATCTGAGTTAAGCGTGAAAAGTTACTTTAGAAACACAATAAAACTGTCTTGTATCAAAAATTGTGTTTATCAGTGTAATTGATTGATATAGCGAAATTGGTTAACGTATTTTTCCGAATGGATAGGAAAAGGTCCTGATTCGAATTCCGGTAGCGACTAAAATATTTTTTCGATAAATATAATAGATTTTTCTGTACAATATCTTTTTCATTCAATTTGTATTACATATAAATATAGCTGTTTTGAATTCAAATTACAAAGAATTTTAATGAATAATATTCATCACTTAATATCATATTAATAAAGTAACAAATCATAGCATAATAATTAGTGTGGGCTACTTGCCGACCGAGGGTGTGTTTGTGATTGTGTTTTTGGTGAATTATTGAAGTGTAATGTAGATAATTAATTAACTTTATGAAAAAGTTGTTTCAGACTAAAAAATTAATTTTTAATCTACGTTTTTTTTTACAATTTTTGATTTATAAAGCTACGTACAGCACAGTATTTATTTACTGGTGTATTCTTAGCTGCATATAAATATTTATAAAGCGAATTAAGAAAACAAAACCGATGTTAAATACCTAAGAATAATCCTCGATAATAAAATTCTTTTCAAGAATCACATTGACTATATTACCTCTAAGGTTTATAGAATGCTAGGATTCATACTTCCAACCTGCAAACCTTCCAAAATCCATATTGCTTCAAAATTAGTCACTTAGAGTACGCATCTCAAATCTGGAACCCGTGGCAGATTATATATATTGCGAGATTAGAACGAATACAAAATAGCTTTTTTCGACATCTTAATGTTAGATCTAATCTATCATTCAACTTTTATTTAGATGCGACAAACTTCCACAATATGAAAAGCCTAAAATATCGAAGAACACGTGCTGACTAAATACTTGTGTTTAAACTACTGCAAGGCAATATCCTTCCACATACCATATAGATCGATCCGGCAGTCGGCGCTCTTCCACATTCCTAGAAGTGGAACATCTTACACACAAAACTTATTTATTTACCGGTCATACTAATACCATAATGAGAAGTAAACAGAAATTGACTATTTCAAAATTAGTCTTACTATGCTTAAAGAGTTCTTTTATAAACTACCACAATCTCAATTTGTACTAATCATTCTACCTACAAACACATCTTGCTCTCCCTTTACCACGACAATACTTTCACTCTTTCTCCCACCTTTTTTTTAATTTTCTTAAATTGCTATATTACGTACCTGAATATATCTGTGGATTTTCATAATTAATATCATGTTATATATTTATTATGTTAGTTCTATGTTTATTTACACTGACAAAATCCTTTAATTAATTAAAATAAATATCTATTATAATGACATCGGGTTCTTGTCATTTTCTGCCAATGCCAACAAATTGTTAACATCATTAAAAAAAAGTTATATAAATACAGTCAAGAACAAATATTTGAATATGTACAAGAACACACAATTACCGGAGGTTTACCTACAAAAGCACTGTTATTAAACAAATATCAGATATCTCATAGAGACAAAGCTATTTTTTATCATATTTAATGGAAAATATAAGGAAGTATGGGGTAATTACAGGCCTTACAATCTTATCACTTAAACCACCTGTTTGAAAGTTGTATATATGTTAGCATGTGGATTCGCTTCGAGTATGAGTACTCGCTGGACCAAATGTGATAATTCATTTTTCCTTGAAACAGCATATATGTCAACTCAATGAGAATCTGATTTATTTGAAAGTTATTTAATGCAATATTATTTTATCTGTAAAATGTTTTTTAACATACTATACTAGAATACTCCTGAAAAATTAATATTTTAAATTTTTTTGCATATTTTATTATTTTGACCAGTATATTATATTATAAATATTTGAATATGTTCAAGAATATAATATATGAAATATAATAAAAAATAGCTTTGTCTCTAGGAGATATCTGATATTTGTTTAGTAAGATATGTGTTTAACTCCATGGTATCAAGATATTTGGTGTTAACCTCTTTCTTCTTCGTAATGGCTGTACAATAGTTCATATTTTATTTTATTAGCATCAGCTCGAAATACTTGGACTGCGAACATCCCTGTGATCATTACCTCGGTTCTTCAGCCAGGATGTTATCTGTCTTCAAGGGCTCTACTGCTAGCAATTTTTCCTTGATAATGAAATGCAGGATCTGACATATTTCTGAATGTCTCATGAAATAGCCAAAATATTAAAATTTCCGAGTGTTTATTGATTTACGGATTTATTTTTCCTTTCGCATCAGAATAATCCCACTGTCATAAGTGTCCCTATCAATCTAAATTATTTTTAGAAGTCATCTATAGATTCGCATATCATGTTTTTTTAATACAAATTTTAAAAGAACAAATATTTCTGCTACTTTACAATAATAATGTGTTTTCCTTAAAGATATATTTTTTGTACTTGGAGTGAATTTTTGTTACGTTGTATCGCGGTCTGATATTCTTCGAATCCTCCGAGAGATGGTAACATGGAAGACACGTTCAGCTCCTTCTGAGTCTTCTCCTTTCAGTTCGCAGCTAACTTTGGAGGCTATCTAAATAATAATTTCCATCAATATTATCTGGAAGGTCGTGTTTTTTAATGTCATTAGAAATCAAATTTTGTCTCTATTTGGACCACCGTTGATTTTAGTTCAAGGAACGAAAAATATTTAAATCTTCGTTTTGCTTATTATCGCGAGCGAAGCGCGCCTTAGTTACATAGTGCGCTGGCTTCATGGGCCGTCGGCACCCGACGGCTGCCAGCTTCGCCTTTCATTTCCTCTTATGTTCCCGCTTCAATCGCGCGCATTTGTTACGAACTTCTTGTCCTATTTGTTTTCGTTTTGTGCCGTCCTTTTCCCCAAAAGGGAGAGTTCCCTCACTTCCCCTCACCCGCTCGCCATAACGCTGTACTTTTCCAACAACATTGAAATTAACATTCTCTTTGCAATTTACACGATTTGCAACTTGATTTCTATACATTCAATGTAACTTGCCTGTATGTACATTTTTAATTATTCATATTATTTATACGAATATTCATTAATTCTGTTTTCTGTAATCGTGATTGTTAATCTTTTAAACTAATTTATATTTTCTTTATTAATAAAATGATTTTGCCGGGGACAATGAGGGCAACTTTTTTTTTGGAAGTTGCGTTATCGACCAGCAGTCGTAGTAGCATTAAAATATTGTCAACCAGGTAGCGAAAGTGTAAGACCGAGACAGGTGCTTCGAGCTTGTTACATCGGTACTGGGTAAACGGGGATCTGCCCTCATTGCTTCCGAACCTCTTGTCCGCCGCGGAAATTCTAACAGTAGAGTCCAACCGATCGTTGTAATATAACATAAATAAATTCAGTGTAAAGCAAATCATTCTATCTACCTATTCTGCCATGTTGTCATCTCATACAATAACCGGTACCCACACGAACACCGAACGGTAACTCGACACGGAGGCGGGTTGCCATTCTCCACAATACAACTAAAACCTCCGCAGCTCTAATCGAATAAAACGGATGCACATGTCTCCGCAAGTTTTACAAATAAATTTAACAGAATCTGAGTCAGAGTTTTATTTTATTTGCCACTTCCTCGTATTTTTTCCACAAACGAAAAATTTATTTGAGATTTCTTTTCTCTGAATATCTTTCTTTTCTTTGTTAAAAACTTCATCAAAGCCGTTTTCAATTGTTCAAATTTCCGTTCGAATACATCGTTAATTTCTTTAAGATTCAAATGCACGTTTTGTGTATGAATACTTTTATTATAATATACTTCGTTTGCCGCCTTTAGTTCAATTTTCCTATATGGTTAATTGATAATTCTATCTACCATGCATAAACTTAGATTCTTTCCTAATTTATTTATTCTTTACTTTATCTGCATTCGTTGTTCGCTTGCCAATTCAAGGCTTCACCGTTGTCTTTGTTTCCTGCAGTCATACTCCTTTTCACATCTTACTCAACATTACATAAACATATTTCCCAAACACCCAAATTCATTCACATTTCCAAGCATTCATTATTTCATCACGTCATATTTAATTTCACTTTCATTTTTGAAAAATAATAAAATAAAATAACCTTTTAGTATACGACTAGTGTGTGTGTTAATGATGAAACAGTAAATAGAGTACCTATATAAAAAAATAACCCCCTGTAAACTTTGTGGCGAATCCAGTGAAAAATTTTTTATATGGCAAGATAAATAATTTTATTTGGAAAACATAGTTTATTATAATATCAAAATGTGACAGAACGAATCACATTGTTGACGTTGCCGTCTTGTATTATAATTATTATGCAACGTGGCGTGTATTAAAGTAGATAATAAAATATCTAGCGGCGAATAAGAATGATCGAAGGTTTGCTCTTAAAACGGTTCTGGGTAAGCGGGGGGTCATCAACTGGATGTTCATTACAGATCAATACTGTATCCTTAGGACGTAACCTCGCTACCGGGAGACTGGAATTCTGATAAATGTTATATGGGCAGAAAAATCGGGACTGTTGCGGCGATAAAAAAATTTGAGTTAAGTATCAAGACCAAAACCAACTTTAATATATATATATATATATACACAGGTTGTAACAGACCTAGTCTACAATATTTTAAGAGTGAATTTTTTTTTAAATGCTTATTTATATCTCTGAAATGGTTGAGATTAAGCAAATATCCCTTGAAAATTTTCGACTCGTAATTTAGTCAGGTATCCACCCATAAAATATTGTGGACTAGGTCTGTTACACCCCGTATATGATCCGCGTTACCATTTCGCTACAAAACCAATTAAGTTTTACATAAATTAGAATCTTATGTTCTGTAGTCTTTATAATTATATATCATCATCTTATTATGTGTAATTTATTAAGACTAAATCGATATATTGGATGTTGAGATAGTTGAGGGGAAGCGAGCGACAGTCTCCTGAAAGATGGGAGAACTAAATAAAGAAGTTAACAGGATCCTCTTTGAATGCTTCACGTGAATCAAGACCGTGAGGGATGGATACTTACAGAGGATTAATAAGTATTTATTAAGACTCCAGAATATATACAGAAATTGAGAACTTATCGGCCCCTCGTGACTGATAATTGTTATCCTCATCAACTCCCGCCCACTTGATTATGCTCCTCCACTTTTCTCAGCATCCCGCAGATCTTAGGGCTATCACTGAGGGCTGGTCGTGTGATCAGCAGTAGATTTTTATTATGGTAACTTTTTACTAACGCCCCTGGTTAAAATCGTTTGCAGGTTGTTCGAACATTAAATTTACTATTGTCAAAGAATAAATGGAGATGTCTATAGGTGTGACAAATATAATAAATAAATGAAATATGTCACTTCGGTGGTGAAATTTTTTCGTATTATACGACCCCTTAAAATGACAAGGTTCCAACTAACATTTTGGGCTAATTTGAGTTATTACATGAAATGGGTTCCAAATGCATTATTCTTGATTTCACAGTGGTCATTGATGATACTGAAAAGAAGCTAAAATCTTAAAACAGATCATATTTGAATATTCAAAACATAATATACATGAATATATCTTGAAATTCAATCAACACTTTTGAGGTCATTATCTCAGTGTCAGATGGAACCTTGTTATTCTGAGGGGTTGATATGCTAATGTACATTAAACGAGATCATCGTCGGACAAATTCATATTACTCTAATAGCGGGATATTGAATGATTAATGGTCGTATACTGCAACTTTCAAAGTGTCAACGTGTCAGATGACTTTTGGAACAGCTGTGAAAAGTCCGCCATATTTAACTATCGATTCTCGTTTTCATTATTGGATATCGGATTGTAACATGAGTTTACTACGATATTTACTTTGAGAACTAAATATTTTTTTACCAACAATCAAACAAACCGTTTTCGCAAAATAATTTACTTTAGTAACTTTTTTTGCTACTGATCACGATGTGTCTGTTACCTTTTTCTCTCAGTCGGTCTAACGGATGATGGATCTTTCGCGTCCTCTCCGTCCTTCTCCTTAGTCCACCACAACAAGCTTCACTAAGCCATCATCCTTTTTCACAAGATGCCCAAAAAATTGAAGGATTCGTCTCAGGTAAATATACAAAAAATATATGTAAACTAGAGAACTTATATTCCGGTAAAATTTCCAGATTCGTATCCCGCTAACAGTATTTTAAATATTTTTTTCGATGTACACATCTATCTAATCGAATCATTTAATTTGTTTTATATATTAAATAAATTATTTTATAATCAAACCCATAAACCTAACATTGACGCGGGGTTATGAAGAGACTTGAATAGTTTAATTAAATATCTTGATTATTTACGAACAATCGCGTGGTACCGCTTCGTGGTTTTGGATTCTACGGTTTACGTAACCCAGTAACGTAATATTATAATATCCTCCCTGAGATTCAATGAGCTGGTCCCTTTACAAGAGCACGCCCTCACTCAGTACACAGACAGTATCGTTAGCAATGGATTAATCTCCGCGATGAGGAGAGAATTAAGGAAATAATTGTATTACTTCACCCTTAACCTTCTTGCCTTCCACCCCTTGTTTTCCACGCGAAAAGCCACCCTCGATCGAAATGTAAAACCTACGTTACTGTTTACCTTTTCAGAACTGATCGGAAAGCCACGAGCGAGGTGAATTGTTAAAGTATGGACCTTTGAATAAATTATATTTTTAAGTTAATTTGAATACGTCTACGATGGTTTATCGCCTTCAAAGTCATCATCACCGCCGACGATTCCTGAACGCACCTCACATTTATCAGTGTGTAAAATAAGAGTTCCCAACGTCAAAATAATCATGCAATCTGAGCGCCACTCTTGCTGCCGCCTTCTAGATAACACCCACGGTAAACGCTCTTGCGTGTAGTCATTTCATTGTACAAATATTGTATATCTCTAATACGTAACGATAAACTTTTTTCAATCGTAATTTGTTTCATCTATCGTTCCTTAACCTGCTCTGGGCACACACACTTACATACATACTCCGCGATCAACATCAACCAGGAACGCGTGAGTGATGGGTGATTATTGGGGCACCCATCTCTCACACATTACCAAATCCTTCCGATTCATCTGCTTCTTCTTTTTCAAATATACACTTACTGTTGACGTAAGTCGAGTACCTGTTTCTTATTCAACGAAAATATTGGATTACATCCGGCCGAACTGCCAACCGACCGCAGTTATCAAAGTGTGTCATGTGCTACAAATTTAGGTCCAATGCAAATCCGTCTATGATGGGTGACTTACCATCTTCTAGAGTACAATAGAGTTGTCCATTTTCACGAGTAGGTGTTAAATCCGGTGGACCTGTTCTGTTAAAAGGTCATAAAGGTATCTCTGTCCGCCCTGCAGTCAAATCGTGTCTACGCGTAATAGTAATAGATATTTGCGTGCTACCCAGAGATGTTCTTAGCACGGTATCACCCTCGTAGGGTTGCCTTTTCTCTGGGTACCATAATAAGTTTAGTTTTGTCATTTAGGTTACACATTTAACTTTAATCATGTACACACAGAAAACAACCAGCTTACGTATCTTAATTTTACCTCTTACGAAACTATTCTGATATAGCACTGTAGAAATATAATTTTAATTATCTAGAATCTTAATTTTGTACTAAAATTAGGTGAGCGGAATGTTGACGCAAGTCGTGAACCTACTTTGTTCTTACAATATATATACTTTAATAAACCTGTCCCACTCTTGCCAACCGATAACTATTCGCCGACGTGGGAACAGATTGCCTTCTGACACCGAACTGTGCAGCACCATGTGTAACACTAGAACCACAAAGGGGTGGTATTCGGTTTCTCCGGATGCGCAGTGATATCTCGGTTCTTCACTAAAAAAGTGTGAGTCAACTGAAGGTACGATGTCCAACCCAGGACTTTAAAGCAAGGTAGGCCAGAGACATCTGCCATTATTTTTCTTCCTGAATCAAATTTGTGTTGCATCAACTAATCATTATTTTAATCGATATAGTCCACGGGATCTTATTCCCACCACTCACTTAAGGGCCATGTCTACGATGATCTCTCGATAAGACTCTGATCTTTGATAAGCAGTAAAGGTTCATGCGTAATGTATGCATCCGTGTGCAAAACATAGGGATGATTCTTAAATTATTTCACGCTGAACGCTGAACTATCCTTTATGTGCACTCGAGTCGAATCTCTGAGAGAAATCTTATCCGCGGACACAGACTATTACGGAGGTTAGATATTCTCAATGCTATTTTAACTTTAGAGGCAGATACTTCAAACAATGACTGTGAGGTGGATACCGTCTTCTTCTTACACCGCAATTTGTGAATTTTCCACTGAAATATGACTCTCATATATTTCATATTTATCGCATTTTACATTTACTTTAACCTTATAGATGTCTCACAGAGACGAAGCTATTATTTTTACATGCGAAGTGTGGAGGTCTTGGGCATTTCAGGGTTTACGACCTGTCATCGACTGGCTTAATTGATCACTTTTCACTTATTTCACCCATGCTACTACATCTTGTTACGCCGTGCCCTCATTCGCAGATGGAATCCGGTGCACAACGTCGCCAGCTAAGCTCATTCTGTGGGTACCTTTGGGTAGGTGTCAAAATACTTATACTAGATGTGTGGAGGAGGTCTCAGACAATAATAACACACTATTTACACGTATTTGCACTTTATTTACACTTTAGGTTAGATTTGTTTTTCTGTACACGCCGAGGGTGAGTCCTAACATTTCCTGGCCGGACCACAGCTTTGTCTCGTCATCGGGAGGTTTACTGGGGAACCCATCCAATCGTCCTAGCGTGGACGGTGCTCGTCCCGCTTCCGTGTTCGCTCGTAGCCTCTAGATCGTCCTTCTGTTGATATTCACGGCAGAACAAGACCCAAATTTCTCTTGTACCTGCCGTAAATGAATCCCTAGGCGAAGAGTCCTTCCTTCTGTATCCCCACGGTCAGAACAAGGCCCAAAATCTCTTGTTCTTCCGTAGTGAAGAATATTCCGAGTTCAATCCCACCATTGCTCGATCTTACAACAATCTCCGAACTCGGCCGGGCGCCGCAGCGCGTACGCCACCGACACGACCTCTCTCTCCCGGCGCTCGTAACGAATCGTTACAATCTATCAAATTTTTGGAAGTTGTAAATATGTTATCGTGTTGGAACATTTCAATTATTTATTACCGACTGTGCTGTCGCCATCTATGAATTTATTGAAAATTTGATATTCATTCTCATGTAACAGTATAGATATCGCTGAAGCTGAGACTCATTTATCTGAAGTATGAGGTTATATCCTTTATGTGTATATATGAAATTCATCCAAATTATTAACATATATACTAAAATACGTCTGAAAAGGCTGTATTTTTCAATTATTCGGATTTATTATATATATACTGTTACGTACTTGCCTTCTTAGTACGCCTTCAGTGTACACCTCGTAATGTGAAGGTTCAATAAATAGACATTGTAACATTATACATTTATTACAATTTGATACAATTAGTACAAGGTATGTCACTAGTGTAAGTCAACGATAAAGCCGATGGATATGTAGAAAGAGAGTGCGCCCTCCCGCGTGCCGCCCTTTATAGCCTCGCATATAAGCGCCGGCGGTGCGGCATTCACACACACACAACTATACAATTCCAAAGACATCACATATACACAAAGGATATATCTCCATATTTCAGTCAAACGAGTCTTAGCTTCAGCGACATCTATACTGTTACATAAGAATGAATATCAAATTTTCAAAAAAATCCATAGATAGCGACAGCATAGTTGGTAATAAATAATTGAAATATTCCAACACATATACAACTTTAAAAAATTAGATAGATGTGGTGGCATGGGTAAATAGGTGAACGTTACATTGTATAAAGTGATCACTTAAGCCAGTCGATGACAGGTCGTAAGCCCTGTAATGCCCAAGACTTACATACTTCCCATGTAAAAATAATAGCTTCGCCTCTGTGAGACATTTATATCTTGATGGCAATCCCTCAGGGGATAAATCCCAGTAATTGGTTCCTACAAAGATTTGGACATCATTTTCATTTGTTTAAAGTCTTAATTTTTCATTTTTTCTCTCAGAAGATGTTTAATATCTTCTTACGACCCTACTCTACCCTATTTATATTGGATTGGGTTAGTGTTACCGATGAGACAAACCGTGATTGTAACTGCGATCGTATGATTGGTGTTTTTGATGTACAATCAGAATTCGTTTAAAGATTTGTGTCCATGGATGAAACTGTACTCTCGAAGCTTGCGATGTAGTGCTGAGAGTGTTGTTTCATTTGTTGACTATTGAGAATCATACTTTTCACAATCCGAATCCGTATAGAGGTTGTATCCATGGATGAAATTATATTATAGAAACTCGTGACGTACAAAACCACCACAATCCACTATACTCTCGAAGCTTGCGATGTAGTTTTGAGAGTGTTGTTTCATTTGTTGACTATTGAGAATCATACTTTTCACAATCCGAATCCGTAAAGAGGTTGTATCCATGGATGAAATTATATTATAGAAACTCGTGACGTACAAAACCACCACAATCCACTATACTCTCGAAGCTTGCGATGTAGTGTTGAGAGTGTTGTTTCATTTGTTGACTATTGAGAATCATACTTTTCACAATCCGAATCCGTATAGAGGTTGTATCCATGGATGAAATTATATTATAGAAACTCGTGACGTACAAAACCACCACAATCCACTATACTCTCGAAGCTTGCGATGTAGTGTTGAGAGTGTTGTTTCATTTGTTGACTATTGAGAATCATACTTTTCACAATCCGAATCCGTAAAGAGGTTGTATCCATGGATGAAATTATATTATAGAAACTCGTGACGTACAAAACCACCACAATCCACTATACTCTCGAAGCTTGCGATGTAGTGCTGAGAGTGTTGTTTCATTTGTTGACTATTGAGAATCATACTTTTCATAATCCGAATCCGTATAGAGGTTGTATCCATGGATGAAATTATATTATAGAAACTCGTGACGTACAAAACCACCACAATCCACTATACTCTCGAAGCTTGCGATATAGTGCTGAGAGCGTTGTTTCATTTGTTGACTATTGAGAATCATACTTTTCATAATCCGAATCCGTATAGAGGTTGTATCCATGGATGAAATTATATTATAGAAACTCGTGACGGACAAAACCACCACTATCCAATTTATTAAAATAGAGGGTGACGTAAATACGTCACCCACTATTATTATTATTAAAATGATTATCTGACAATAGTGACATTTTTACAATTGATAAAGACATGTTTGTATGTTTTACAAGCTTTTGATTACAAGCATATTAGTTTTAAAATATCCGCTCTGACTATAAAATCATTTATAAACACGTTTGTTACATAATAATTGTAAGAACTGTCACTTTGTAAATGTATGTGTGTGTGTGTCATGAAAGTGAGTAGATGAGTGGTGGGAGACGAACCTTATAAGAGGCCGTCTCTGGGAGAACAGCTCTCTTCTACCACAGCTTCTCCAGGATAACTAGTCTGTCACTGAAGAGTATAATTTATAATTACTGTTATACTTGTTGTAATAAACTTAATATTGTTACCCGGACATACTGAGTTGTATATTACAAGGAATTGGAATCCAAGTAAGGAGGAGAGAGTAAGCAGAGGATAGAACCTCAAGGGAATCTGGTGATTATTACTTTTATAATTATTATTTTAAAGCATTAATTCGAAAGTGACGATTTTGTTTTTGTCATCAACACTCACGTCAGTATATCGTTATCTCCATGAACTCCCGCTTTCTTGACTATGTTCCTCCACTTTTCTCTGTATTCTGAAGATTTTAGAGTTGTCATCAGAAAAGTGTTTGTTGCTTTTTTCACTTGATCTGTACAACGGGTGGGGAATCTTCCCTACTCGCAAGATGTTTAAAACATTGAAAGATTCAATGCTCAGCTCTTGTAAAATGGAGACATTCGTACGTCTCATCATCCATGGTACGCGCATCATATGGTCTCCAGCACCATATCTCAAAGACATCAATTCGTCTTCGAGAGATATATATATATATATATATATATATATATATATATGGAGAGAAGATATATAGAGGATATATAGAATGTGTAGGGGTTATTGCAATATAAAGGTTTTGTACATAGTGAGACTGAAGACCATAAACAACTCTCTTCAATGTCTCACACGTGTGGGTGTGAGTCGCAATGTATATGAATGTGTCTAGAGCAAGTTATTTAAATAAAATAGAACTTACAAAAGTTGGCGTTTACAATTGCAAGTACTATGAGTATAAAGTTAATTACGCGAATAAATTTAAAGACTGGAGTGGCTCGCTTAAGGTGTTGTCGAAAAAATAGTTTGCGGAGAAGTGGCTGGCCTTCGCTAGCTTTTAGGACTCGTCCGTCACGATATACTGACATCTGCTACTGGTCGGTGTGTTTCGGCACTAGTGGGGCCGCCATAAAATGCTCCAGATAGTATACAAACCTAGGTTTCGTTGTTTTGGAAATACTTTAATACATTGTGACGTGGTCGCCTATATGTAACAGGTAATCGTCAGGATAGGACGCTATGTTTGCACACCGCCGGCTTGCTCAGAGGTTTTCATGGTGTGCGTGGGTTCTAGTTTAAACAATTTAGAATTCAACACAATCTCTTGCCCATTACTCCAGCCAGGATTCTCAGGGAAAAATAAAAAGATTATTACAAATTTTATCACAAGTTTAATACAAAAGAAACTAGAAAAATAAAATATTAAAATAGAAATCATTAATTAAGCATTACACCTAAATTATGATTTTATTAAAGAGATGATCTCGGCAATTTTGCCACATAAAATAATAAAGTTTACCATTTTTTCCAAAACTAAATGAACATAAATTGTCACCTGACGGTTTGTCGGGTCAGGTATAAAGCAGGAAAACCACGAGTTTTAAATAAAGTAAAGAAACAAATATGCTACAATGGAAAAATATTTGTTTTAAATGAGAATATTAGAAGAAAGATTAATGCTACGTAAAAAGAAATCGTAGGCTTTAAATTATTCGTGCACAATAAAAATACATATTTACAACCAGTATTTGCGTAGTCATTTCTGCAGAGATTCACAGTATTCATCAATTTGGTCAGTCAAAGGTACACGTTAAAACTTGTCACTCCTCTTGCCGCACGTCAGAAAGACTAGATTATCTGACATTTGGTTCTCCTTGAATCGTTTGCGTCGCCTTTGGTTGAAAAAATTCATTTCGTCAAGTACTGTCAGTGGCAGATTAACTCGTCCCCCTCATCCATTGTACTGGAGAAATCCTTCCCGCTGTATTCCGTGTGTTGTGGTATGACTCCTACATCGTCATGTCCACGACATGAGTTGTGACAAAAGATAACAACAACTTTCCTTTCACAAAATTTTAAAGTGAAAATAACTGAGCACAATACGAGTCAGAGAATGAATGAATCACTGATGAAAATAATTTAGTGTAGAATGAATTTTATGAGCAATAAAGGAAAAAAATAAAGAAACGACTAAGTTGAGAAAGGAGTAAGCAAAGAAAGGTCTAAGCAGAGAAAGGAATGCGTTGATCCCTTCCTCAGTTATATAAAGTTACATTCTAGCCGATTTATGGATCGGATTCGTTCCGTCCGTTGTCAATGCTAGCTGTCACCCGAAAAAACGTTGCCGGAAATCTTCTCCCCGCGTGTTCGTGTTGCCAACATGAGAATATTAATTCCCACACATTTAGCGCGCGGTAGGTACCCCATTTAACGTTATGACATCTTTGTACACGCAACATTATGGCCCGTATCCGCAGTAATCTCTCAATGAGACTGATTTCTGAGAGCCGATAAAGATACTAATTCAGGAACGAAAAGTAAACAGGTTGACCATTACCCGTTTTCGAAACGAATCTCTGATAGAAATCTCTTCCGTGAACACGGGCCATTAGAATCGAATCAACTGTTGGCACTCAAAAACCTTCTTGAGTTTGTCAATCCGTATGCCACATGGACGCCTTTTTTAAAACAATATTTGAAAGCCTCCTTTTATATATGAAAAGACATGAAATATAAATTTGGCGTCTAGTAAAATATTTCCGAACGAGGTTTACGCTTTTGTGCGTATTTATGGAGGTTTAAAAATACATTATTGTGAAAATTATTTGTTCGCTTTCGTCTGTCATTGCTTAATGGGAAAACATTTAAACTTATTCATATTAAATTTTCTGAACGAGAATTCCACTCGAAACGAAGCCTTGATTTACGGCCTCCATTAAATTTTAAACTTTTTCATTTAAATGGCCTTTCGGGCGCTACAATAATCTAATCGCTGTAATAATGATGTTCATTTTTTATGTCACAAGACACTTGACAATGCGACATAAAAAATTCAGTATAAAAAAAAATTTTTTCCGCGACAGAAAAAAATCCCTTCATGAAGTTACTAATATTTTTGAAACACGATGACGGATCAGGCTGAGTAACGAACTTATATGAGATATTTACAAGATCATTTTTATCACTAATTTAATTTTGAATGCGTGCCACATTATTTTTTACACAATAGTAGCACCGATTTTACACCTTAACCAATAGTAGCGCAACATGTTGTAAGATGGCAAATTTGACATTTCCGTAAAAGACCAGTGAGGCAGGCGGCAAGCAAGGGCCGTGCGCGCTGTACCGTTATAAATAATTTATGGATCATCCATCATCTATTGTATAAAGGGTAAATTATGAATCATTGTAATGTAAAAGGTGTTTAAAGGTGTCATTTCATTGTATTTGAATGCTTTACCTTTATTTCATATTAAATTATTTTTCTTGACGTCATATTTTTTTCAATGTTGGTAAATCATAACCTATTTATTCACCTTCATATTTGATAATTTTTTTCATATGTGAAGGAAATAAATTTTATTGTTTAAAAGTGAGTAAGTAATTCTGAATGTTGTGGCTCAATATATCTCATGTTGTTCACGTTTTTAGATCTAGGAACCCTGTCTCATCTCTTACAATGTTAGTAATAAGTTAGTTCTATATTATTTGTAACTAATTTGTTATTAGTTACATATTGTATTAATCACGCAAACAATATATTTTAATGTAAAATTTTCTTGCGGAGCCGAGTTGTCCCGTAATTTTTAATAGATTTTGATCAATTGTCTCTTAAAAATTTACCTATTGGATATATCAGCTTGGTTCATTAACCAGCCTGATTCGCTGTATTGTTTCTATAATGGTGGCTATTAAAAAGCTTTAAAAAATCGTAACCCCGTTAATATTATATTATGTGTAGAAAAAAATTAAAAACTCATCCTTATCAGTGCGTGAAAGGAATTTTTTTTATTATTGCGTGAATGATATTAGCGATTTTGGAGTTTATACACAACCAACTTCAGACACATCAACGAGACATTATGGCGATAATTCCTTGATTGGTCCTTGATTGATCGACGATTATGTTGATAAGTCCTTGATTGATCAACGATTATGGTGATAAGTCCTTGATTAATCAACGCGCCCAAATAATTGCCTCTTGAACTATCTCACGTTCTGCAATTTGAAAAGTTTGTTGAGATGCGTTAGCATGATCCACAAACAGTATATTTGGATATAGTAGAAGTACCTACATAAGAACTCAACTTCTTTACTGTGTTGTGGCATGCATGGCCGGTAATAATCTAGCCATTTTGCGCGATGAAATTTACCTGTGCAAAATAAATGAGCAAACGCTGCACAGTGTTTACTGTTTAGTAACTACACGGTGTGCGGAAATGATTCCACATCTCGTGGGGTGTAACAAATGACGATCTATTTGTAACAATGTATATTTTTGCAAACGGTTAAGTGTTATGTGGGACGTGTAGTATTAATTTTTTTAAGTGTTACAAAAGACGTGAATTACATACTAAGAAGAAATTTGTTCAGGAAGTCTTCTAACGTCGTTAAGTGAAATTTATTATAGGTTTTCAGTTTGTCAAATATCGTACTTTTATAAATAAAAATTTGTGCTTTTTAAATAGATATTATTAGGAAATACACTGGATCAAACCGCAAGTTCCAGATGGTCGAAGACTTCATATATTTGAGGTCCAATTTGACCATAAACAATTAAGAGGTCGTATAAATTAAGAAAAGGATTGCTGCAGAAAATATAATCTATTTCGCAACAATTATTTAATCATTGATTGATTACAGGTCAACACTGCATAAAATTATCATCTCCCCTGTATCATCATCCACGTCAAATAGGGAGAAATATTGGATAGTTTTGAGAGGAAAGTGCTGTGGAGATTTTATGGACCAGTCCTGGGTGGAGTAGTTTTTTTTGTAGCATAAATAATACAAATGAAAAAATAAAGGTAATTACTTTATTAGACGTGGTCTGTTCTAAAGCTTATTACCTGTAGGTAAGTAAGTATAATGTTAAGTAAGTTATGTGAAAAAAGTACAATCTGAAGTTATAAAATATTATTGAAAAAAAGTTCTAAAAATATTATTGTCTATAATATATAATAGTTGGAGATAAAAATGTGTAGGTAGTTAGGTTAGTACAAAAGACAAATGAGATTCATTTTGCTTTTTATTTTTATTTTTATGTTATTTTTGGTTTGAAGCACAAAATAAGAAAGTTCGTTGAGCGAATTTGATATTAAATTTAGGCACTGAAAAGTATTCTACGGTTTTGTTCCTAGTTTTCTTCGGATCGGATCGTGGAAGTTTGATGAATAAGGTATAATGATTAGTTGTATAACATTTATCATAACCCTAAATTCTTCATCCTCACCTCACCGTCACCTCCAGAGGCTTCGGATCCCAAAAAGAATTCCCAATGGAAATCCAGGAGGTAGAAGAAGAGTGGCTAGAAGGGTGGCGTATAGAAGAAGACCTGGAATATAGTCGCCGAGAACTGGATCATGCGGACGTGAAAGATTAAGGAAGCCAAGAAATGAAGAAATAGTTATAATAAAAACAATAAATTTTATAACAAAATAATTCGTTGTAATTATTATAGAATACGTATATAGAATAATATTAGAAATATAAAAGGCAGGTTAAGTAATCAAAATATTTGAAGGCATTCCCTTATTGACTACCCTGTGCAAGGATCACGTGCATGCTCGGTAGTCTATATATTTCATTGGAATTCCTTTTCTCTCTTACAGTGGGAAATATATTCCTTACAAGGGTAGGAGCGGACGTTTGGCTAAAGAATTCCTTAATTATCGGGAAAACAGAAGAATTTCCCAACGTATTCCGACGTTAAACCCGCCGAATGGGGGAATAAATCTTTACATACCTATGACAACACTACATAATACTGAGAAATAAACGTAAACACTGAATGTTTCCTCGTATTTGGACCATTTGCTAGATGGGTTTGGCGAGAAAGCGCTTTATATTTTGAGCGGTAATAAATACAGGTACTAAATCTTTTTAAAACAATACTTTTGAAGTGATACTTAAATTAATGTTCTTATTAGGATTACTAACTTGCGTAATTTGAGTTCTGTGCGATGCACGGACGAAGATTAGGTTTTTAAAACGTATAGTTGATTACAGAACAAAGTGTTTATATAAATATGATTATTAAAAATTATTTACAATATCCAAAATCTTATTAGTTGACAAAAAAGTAACATGTAGTATATGAATTCGCAACGTAAATCTTGCACTGATAGGATTCAAATGAACGAATTCGAAATGCGTGATTTCCGGATCGCGCGTACCGCGGAATGGATTACAATTCCGGCGGTAAATCGGAATCACCGCAAGGAATGGGAAGGAAGTAGGGAAACCTTGGTACATGATGAGGTCGGTGAGAGGATAGGGATTCTAGTCGAAGGACCAGTGATCTCGGGAACCGGGATTCAGAAGGACTTCTCGCCTTACCTTGTGTACGATGGCTCCATCAAACATTATAAAAAATAAAGAGTTTTAGTTACTTTCACTATGTTAATTAATTAATTACTTTAGTTTTCATGTTTTTTTTGGACGTACTTTAACTTTAATTTACTTATGTTAATTACTTTAATTACTATGTGAAGGACAATTCTTGTCGTAAAACTATTCTACAGTTTGCCAAAAAATTAAAATTGTAATGCAATATGTATGAGTATGTAATAAAGTTAAAATAAAAAAATGATAAAGAAGGTTCTTCTAATTTTTCGGCCACATAATGCGTCAATACGCTTAGAAAAGGAAGTTCTAAAGGTATAACGTTAATACGAAGAAGACCTGAAAACGTACCATAATGATTTACCGATGTATTGTATCTGGCTGGAGACAGGTGTGAGGATGATTCAGGACCGAGACATGGAGATACATTGATGGTGAAGCGGTACAAGATGACATCTTTCAGAGCAGCAGAGTTATATATTTGTCATTCCCGAGCTACACAACATCTTTTACTCCAACTATCTACTTCGTTTGTAACATATAATCTCGCATTTTATTTATTTGCAACAATCACTGATAAGTCCAATTTAACTATTGAAGATTTAGTTTTTAATGTACCAGTGATTGCTCATCAAATTACAAATCGAACATAAATCTCACAACCATAGTTAAAATAACAGTTTTAACTGTAACCAGTAAGAATTTAATAAACTTGCAATATTTGAATATGTCCAAGAACGCACAATTACTGGATTTTTACCTACAAAGGCACTGTTATTAAATAAATATCAGATATCTCATAGAGACGAAGCTATTTATTAGAAGATATATAGAAATATGGGGTAATTACAGGGTTTACGACCTGTCTTCTGTTGGCTTAAGTGATCGTTTTATATATATATATATATATATATATATATATATATATATATATATATATATATATATATATATATATATATATATATATATATATATATTTATATACATATATATATATATATAGTGAATGTTATATATATATATATATAACATTCACTAATTCTCACCCCTAAATCTCCATACTTACCAATTTTCCACGTACTAATACATATAGAACTTTCAAAAAAATTTGTACTTAGAAATTTTTATATAAAGTAATCACTTAAGTCAGCCGAAGACAGGTCCCCATATTTACATTATATTACCCCATATTTCTATATATCTTCCACTAAATATAATAAAAAAAGCTTCGTCTCTATGAGACATATGATATTTATTTAATAAATTGTTTGCTTTCAACTAAGTACTTTCTTTGATTCACGCCGTAACTAAGTAGAATATTGAAATACTCGAACACGGATGATAGATCGAAGTATGGAGGCAGTTCATCATCATCATCATCATACATTGAACATCTGTAAAATTGTTTTAAATCGTTTTGCTTTTATAAGCATCGAATACAATTATTGTATAATGCATTTCCATTATAGTTAACCTCACAATGTCGCTTGCAAATCATGATTAAAGAACGTTAAGTATCTCCATTTTACTGTGTAAAAGAAAAAAATAAATGTAATTTTAAACGAATGGTATCTTGATGAAAGATTTCGTGATTTTATCAATGTTATTTACGCTTTAAAAATCTGCGTAATCACCAATAAATTAGTATCAAGTACTTGAAATGAAGTATTCAAGTACTCGGGACGAAGAATTTGAATATCCTGAAATGGAAATGGCGGATAGCTACGTAGATTAGGCTTTTTATAGTTTCAATTTGTAATTGTTCAATCGGGTGACTCTTGTTTGCCAAAAAGCTTTCGTACCAGTGAAGGGATGATATTTTTAAAGCAAATTTGAAAGTTTTTTTGTGATCGAAAACTTTTAAAATAAAATGAAGGGTTACAAATTGACGATTCAGGACAATGACCAAAATATTAAATCTGTCGTACAGGTATAGCGCAAGGGTTTCGAGGTTAACGACGTCCGAAGTGTTCAGCGCTCGAAAGCGAAATAGTGCAAACTAATAGAATTTAATGAGAACACATTTTTGTTGTGAAGTTGTAATTTCAGAACGTAGTTCTGTGGAATTTTTAATTAAAGTTTATTGCTTTTATAAATGGAATTATAGATGTATCAATTATAAAGAACTACAGAATACAAGTTCAAAATAATTGGTTGAATAGCGAAAGTGATAATAGGGAACGTCCAGGTTTGAATTTCGGTAGCAATCAAATATTAATCGATAAATAATCGATTTTTTCTGTGTCTTTCTATTTGAATCATATAATTTATATAACTAGATACTTCAAGTTTCTCTGTTGCTAGTGTTGCAGGTCGTAATTTCGTCTTCCGGTCCAAGGTCACCTTTTTATCATGACTGTTGTCTTCTCCTGGAACACGTTGAGCATTGTTATTGTGGTATCCGTGAGTATCCATGGTTACGCATACGCATGCCTGAATATACTGTAGGGCCAAAGATGCTGTAGCTCAGGGATTACAAATCGGTACAGGCTTCGAGGCTTTAATGTCAATAGAATACTGAAAGCTGAAACTGAAATATGAAAACTTTCACATTTTGATGAAATAATAATTGACCAAGAAAACGCGTCACATGGTTACATTATGGTTTAACAGTTCTGAAAAATATTCATAAATTCAGTTAACTAAATAACTAAAATAATAATCTTCCCGGCAGAGAATCAAAGTCAGGTCCACCGCGTAACAGTCGACATACTAATCAATATGTACGTAAAAATAGACGTTAACAAATATTTTGAGCTCTTTAATAAAAAAATCTTATTAATAATGAAGCTTGTTAAAAAATTCACAATTTTTCAAATAAAATTCGATATTATTATTAAAATTCGATATTAATAGTGCATAAATAATAAAATATGTGTAATTATAAATCAATAGCTCAATGGCAGCGCCACAAATGCTCTTTTTATCCATATTTTTCATAACATTCTCGCACACTTCGCGTGCTATTTCAGCAATTTCATTTCGAATATTGTCCTTTAGCATTGGAGTTATTGTTGGCTTTTTGGCTTAGACCTTTCTTTTAAGTACCTTCACAGAAAATGGCCATAGAGGAGGACAGTCGATATCACCTCTTTTGGCACCGTCCTGTTGAAACCTTACGTGATCGACTCAATTCGGCCACCAAGAAGTTTTCCAGCTTGTGACGATAGTGATCACAATTAACGGTTACAGTATTGGCTTTATTATTTAAATACAATTGTTTTAATGAATTCAATATTGTAATTAACTACTCTTTATAACTACCAAATACAAACTGACAAATATTTATCAAAACAAAATAGCGGCCAAAACAAAAAAATCGACCTGGAACATAATATTCACCCTAATAGAATTGCTTTTTAAAATGGTACAATAGATTTTATTATGTACACACCGTGATCCAAAATTAGGGAAAACGTTGCTGCGTAGAAGAACTCAATAAAAAACGGCGTTCTATCCTAATCACCGGCTAGTCAGTGGAAAGCCAACCGTGATCTGTCACATTCTGCCTTCGTCCTAAACTGGAAAAATTTACTATTAATACCCGGGAGAGATAAATGAAAAGAAGTTTTACGTTATAAAATGAAATATAATAAAAAAAAACAGGTTAAGTAAGAACAGATTAAATCCAAAATAGAATAATCCAAATTTTGTCTGGTTGAGCGTGAATTCAACGAGCCTCGGTGCAGGTTGATGACAAAAAGATTCAAAATTTAAGAAAAGATGATATAACTTCGAAATTTATCCTCGTCCATGCGACGTTCCATCGTATGCCATACTGTAGAGGCCTACATCATCCTTACGGGATAGATGGCTTCCCCTCCCAAATCATGTCTCTCTAGTCAACCATCCAAAATAAAACATCCCAGTGACGCCATCGTCACGTAGTTACATTCTTAACTTCCCAAGCCGACGAAATAAGAAAGGTAGAAAGAACTGTAGAAAGAATGTAGAGAAATAATGTAGAGAGAAGTAATGTAGACAGAACGGAAATCCATATGGATCCAAGATATAACCGAAGGAAAGTAAGAACTTTCCTTCGGTTATATCTTGGATCCATACGGTTATATCTTGGATCTATATGGTTATACCTTGGATCCATACGGTTATATCTTGGATCCATACAGTTATATCTTAAATTCATACGGTTGCATCTTGGATTCTTAATAACTGACATCGCTGGCCGTAGCCAGCTAAGCCGCATATTGTGACAGCTCCGAGCGAAAATTAACCCCAACCATAGACTACGACCGATTTTATTACTGTTAAAACCGCCCGCATTGCCAACCTTAGGGCGTTGTTCGTAATTACTAAGGTGGTTGGCATTAAAAATGGGTGATTTCGAACGTGACATCAGTTTTGTAATGTCACAATATATATATTTATAATTATTGGGTATATAAACCTTTCAGCTTTTTGTTTAATTTTACCTATTTATAGATTTCAGATCAGAGTTTAAATTATATAGCTGTGGAAGCTAAACCCAATCCATTTATAGACACTTGCATCATACATATATATTTTATTTTATTTTAGGATTAACAATAAATATAAAAGAAATAGAAAAATGTAAACACAACGCGAATGGAATAAAAAAAGAATGTGCGTGTCAAGAAGTAAGCCACAAAAAGACCAAATGTTAAATTTTCTTCGGGGGTTGAAATACTATTCACGTTATGCAGGCAAAAGCTTGATCCCTTTAATATTCTGAGCTCCCCATATGTTAATACTTCCTGCGGAACACAACACGTTGGCTGGTGGAGGTGGTCGATGGAGGGTGGGGCCGCATCATCACGCTCCCCTAGTGCGGGGAAGGTAAAGGTTTCGCGTCCAAACTAGAAAACGAAAGCCTGTTACTTATGTACATTCGGGATCGATCAGGTTGTTAGTCCGAGAGCGTTTAATTAAAAGCAGACAAAAAATGTTTATTCACTTCATTATTAAATTCACTAAATTGAAATGATGGTCTAGGGAGAAGGGCAGAATCCGGAAGGGTATAGTGGAGTGAGTATATCTTTCTCAAAGATTCTAGAGTGCAACTGAGCAAAATTTGGAACCGATAGCATTTCATGTACTAAACATTTGTATATTAGAAAGGCAAATGGTACCTTTGTTTTGCGCAGGGTCATAAACTGTAATCACGATTTTGTTTACATTAATAAAAGGGCATAAATATTTAATAATGAACTTGATTATCCTGTAGATGGTGGTAAAGTCACTCGCAACTAACATATGATGGAAGGTACAGAATGAGTTAGTAATGGGATGACTTCGAAATAAAATTAACTCGACCGGAAGATTTATATCTTCTGATACGTCAGCCTCGGCTTTCTCAAGGAAACCATCCACAAAAACGCGATCTAACCTAGAATAGACGCCAGTTTCATACATATGTATAATTTATAGTTGTAGATGCAGGACCTAAAAGGACAAAATTTAAATCACCCAAAGAATGTTGAATTTATAGAGTACACAGAGACATATATTATATTATAAAGATGTGTAGTTAAGAACAAATACATGAATACTAATTAAATGCATTAATTAGAAAGATATACAAATAAAATCAATTTTATCGAAAAATATTGTTGTTACGCTACCAGGATTCGAACCTGGATCTCTTTCCGAACTGGGGAGGTGCATTATCTGACTATGCTACAACGACACTACTTTTGACAAATTTTCGAACCTATATTACACTTTTTCAAATTAATACATCTGTCGTTCAAAATTTGTCGTCAAAAGTAATGTCGCTGTAGCATAGTTGGATAATGCACCTTCCACGGTTTAGAAAGAGATCCAGGTTCGAATCTCGGTAGCGCAAAACAATATTGTTCGATAAAATTTAGTTTTATATGTATATCTTTCTAATTAATACATTTAATTAGTATTTAAAGTATCATAGACCCATGTTCTGAATAACAACTTCATAAAAATAATATGTTGTCCTTAATAAGAAATATATGATTTTTCTATCTATTCTTCATTATATGTTCAATTCTGAATATTTTGATCACTTGCTGTGTTTGAAAATTGGTGAACAGTACGTCTCCATTCCTTCCTTCCTTAAAAGAGGATCCTTATATTTCCTTTACTTGGTCTATCCACCTCGCAGGAGACTCCTTATGCTCACTTTCCCTCAACTATTCCTATGACCGCGAGCTTCTCGTAGTTTCTTCTGAAAATATGTCCTTAGTATGCAAGAATCCTTCAGCATTTTGCCGAAAGTCTTTCTGTAATCCTTAACTCTTGGAAGATAGAGACGTTTGAGGGTATTGTGGTCACGGGATACGCAACATTTCCAGTCTGTGCAGTGCTACGGAGAATGCCATATATGTCACCAGATGAATTTTAGTTCTGTAGGGATTGAATGAATTTGATTTGATTAGTGTTTGTAGGTTATTAATATCATAAGAATTTGTTTATGCCGAGTCTGTGGTGCTAATTATTTTCAAATCTCACGCGTGTATGTGAACGTCGCAGTATATACAAATGTTGCGAAGCGTGCGTGTGAGTTGGTGTTGGTGTTTGCGGCTAGAGAAGGTTGATGAAATGAAACATGGCTTGCAATCGGTTGGCGTTAATTGTCGAATGACGCACAAATTAATTTAAACAGGTTGAAAGTTAAATTACACGATAAAGTTAGTGATTAGCGACAAGGCGGCCAGGGATAAAGAAGAGTTTCAGCTAGCTTTTCGTATCAGCTGCGTTGCGATGTATTATCGTTTAGATTTTGGACTTGAATGGCTGTAGAGCACCTGGCTAAATGGCCAAGTACTGCGTGGTGCGTTCAGGCCTCTACAATTCTTTTTAGCAATTACCGATTTCTACATGTCCTCTTTAGACTGTTCCAATAGATCATCGGATTTATATATAATTATAGTCCAAATTCCCTAAAAATTAAAGAATTATTAAATAACATCCAGTTATTAAATGATTAATTACAAACAAAAAAGCTATTTATGACGCTTGAAAAGAAACGTGACATAAATGAAATGAAAAATGTGATTTTTCTCAGCTCGGCAGTTGTCCTTTCATTCCTCCACCCGGACCCTTATCTGCAGTTGAAACAAAAGGGCAAATAATATTTGACACTGTAAACAGCCTTTGTGCCGCGGAGTCGCCCAGAGCGACCTCATTAAAATGTAAGTCTCCGTCGTCGTAAGTCGCGAGAAATCCACAAAATTTGTTTCTACTTCAAACTGTTCTGTCATTTCTGTAACGTCTTTTTTGAAAAATGTATTTTGCTTTACGCTGTATTTAAACATTCCTTCATTTACACTACATTCTTCTTCATTTCGTGTCAATCCATTTCTGGGTGTAGTCTTCTCTCACATATCTCCGTTGCTCTGTGGAGCCAGCTCGTCCCTGTCAACTTCTTTACATCATCTGCCCATCACTTCTTTAAGGTAGTAGGTCTCTAGCAAAGCAGTTTGATGCAGTTGATGTTGAGAATCGCGGGAGGAGGTTTAATATATAAGAACGTTGTTTTTTTAATTTATAAATTTTATTTAACATTGCTTACAATTATATGTATGTTATAGTTGATTCTATTACACAAATATAAGATATTTCATGAAGACAAAGCTATTTTTTATTATATTTAATGAAAAATATATGGAAGTATGACGTAATTACAGGGCCTTTGACCTGTCTTTGGCTGGCTTACCCCTCACCCCTCAATCTCCACATTTATCAAATTTTTGAAAGTTGTATATACGTTAGTATGTGGACTCGCTTCGAGTACCACTACACCATCGTCATCTAATTACCCCATACTTACATATATTTTCTATTAAATATAATACAATATAGTTTTATCTCCATGAGATATCTGATATTTATTTAACAACAGTGCCTCTGTAGGTAAAAGTTCAGTAATTGTGTGTTCTTGGATTTTTTCAAATATTGCTGATTCTATTACAAACTAACTACTAAGTTACATATTTTTATTTATCGCTGTACTTCAAAAAAGAGACTAGCTCTTGTGCTTGGAGAGGGAAGTATAGTGATGTAATTTTAGAGGAATCAGAATGATTTAATTGTATATTTTTGAAGTGTTCGTTTAATTTATTTTTTAGTTGTTTTATTTCATTGATCTTCTTTTTTATGCCTAAATAAATATATTTTTTTAAAAAACAAATTAAGTGTATTAATTTGAAAGATATACATATAAAATCAATTTTATCGAAAAATATTATCGTTGCTACCGGGATTCGAACCTGGATCTCTTCCTGTTCGGGGAATGGGCATTAACCGATTATGCTACACTAACACAGTGCATTAAAGACAAATTTTCAAAATTATATGTTACACTTTTCAAATTAATACATCTATAGTTCCATTATATGAAAGCTATCTTCTTTATTTTCGAATTCCGATAGCATCAACAATATTTTTCTATAAAATTGATTATATACATCTTTATAATTTATACATTTAATTAGTATTTAAAATATCACAGATCTATGGTCTGAATAATTACAACATCACAATAAAAATGTGTTCTCATTAACAATATATAATTTTGTTGGTAGTGTTTGGTGTTACCATATAGAATTTTAAATTAATATATACTTAATATGTTTCTTAATCTTATGAATATATATATCGTTATGTACTTGACTTCTTAGTACGTCTTTAATGTACACCTCGTAATGTGAAGGTCCAAGAAATAGACTAATAGATTAATAAACAATTAATCTTTTATTACAATAAGCTACAATTTAGTACAAGGTATATATCACTAGTACATGTCAAACTATTAAGTCGATGAACCTTAGATAAAAGAGACGCGCGCACTCCTGTACGCGCACTTATAGCCACACATACCCGCATCGGAGGTGCAGCACACATACACGCATACACACACCATCCCACCATTCCCAGGACATCACACCCTCTCCCTCCTTAATTGCAATCCCTTTTCATGCCTCACTCAGCTACTCTAGGTATTTCCCCTGGACGATGGTTGGGACGATCATGACGCCAGGAGCTCGAGGTAGGTCTGTTCCCTACGAAGTAGCCTGTCCAGCATCTGAAACAGAAAACCCATGTTAAGCCTTCCATCGACTTACGGGCTGGTCAAACCCGTCCGGAGTTAGCTCGCAGCTTCAGCCTGAGACCAAACCCACTTCTTATCCATCAAAACCACATTACTTTCTTGCATTTGATTTGGTTCAGATGACGCTTCCAAATCTGGTCTGTGCCATTAATTCGTAACAAGTACAGCGTGGAACCAATCCTTTTTACAATTTCTCCCGATACCCAAGAAACGTTATTCACTACTCTATAATCCTTTAGCAGACATAATTGACCGATTTTAAGATCTAATCTCCTTCTCCCATAATAAAATTTTTGTTTCTTTTGCGTAAACTTTAAATTTTTCACCATACTATGTCCTAATTTCCTAGTACTTGGAATAAAATAATCGAATTTCAATCGAAGCCTGGAGGAAGTGTGGAGCATTCTTGTAATCTAACAAGAATCTCTCTAAACTCTCGTCATACCCGGCCGGAAATCTACCGTTTATTAAAATTTTCTTTAAAAAAATTTTTGCTTGTTTTCACCGAATTCTCTGGCTGTCCATTTGACATTGGTGAGAAGGCGGCCGACGTTAAATGTTTAATGTCCCGTTCTTCGCAAAATTTTTGAAATTCTCTAGACATGAACGCTGTTCCGTTGCCTGAGAGTTTGCACATTCCCTAATTGCACGAATAAACTTTTGAAAGCCTTTATCGTACAACCCGCACTGACATTCTTTACTTCTTAACATTCTACCCAATTTGAACTTGCATCGCAAATTACTAAAAAAAACTTTACCCCCAATTGGTCTATATGTATCCGGCACCAAACACTTTCCGGCCAGTTCGCTAAATTTGCCTTCGGAGGCGCTGGCGTTATCTTGGCACAAGAATCACATTCACTAATTAGTCGGACAATGTCTTCATCTATCTTAGGCCAATATACATAACCTCTAGCTGGCCCTTTTGTTTTCACGCATCCTAGAGGCGATCTATGTAATATTTCTAACACGTGTTTCCATAAAACTGTTTTTATCATTAACCTATAATTCCAAACCACACAATCTTTAATTATTGATAATTCAAAACGTTTAATCCAAAGATGCCAAATCTCATCGTTTTTATTTACTTTCGATCACATACTTTATTTAAAACCGGGTTCTTGCTCGTTTGACATATTATTTGATATATATTCAAATCAATAAATTCTTTATTCAGTATTGCTCAAACATGTGACTAACAAATCATCACTATTCAATTATGGCTCCTCTACCGGCACTCTTGATAAAAAATCTGAACAATTTCAATCTGACTTCTCGTATTCCACCGTATAATTAAATGATGTCAATAACAAACAATAACGCTGCAATCGGCTCGCCGCTAAAGTTGGAATTCCTTGTTTATCGCCTAAAATTCTCACCAGCGCAGCGGTTGGTTATCCACTGCTAATATAAACTTACGACCGTATAAATATTGATAAAACTTTTTCAAACCATATATGCCTATGATTTTAGATCTATTATTACATTTTTTTTTCGTATCACTTAGCGCCCGGCTTGCAAATGAAATTGGCCTTTCTGATCCATCAGCATAACGATGTAAAATTGTTGCCCTCTATATGATGCGTCCGACACTAATTTCAATGTTACCTTTGGATTATAATGCGTTAACACGTTATCTCCCGTTAACAACCTTTTAACCTTATCTATCCCAATTCTTCACTCCTCGTTGAAGTCCCATTCAACATTTTTTCTTAACAAATTATGCACCGGATGTAGTATTGTCGCCAAATTACCCATAAAATTTCTGTAGTAATTAACTAACCCCAGAAAACTTCTAAGTTCTCCAATATCTTTCGGATAATTTTCCTTTAAAATCGCATTAATTTTGTTTTTAACGGTTTCACCCCGTTCTTGACAATCTCACGACCTAGGAATTCAATACATTCTTTAAAAAAATCATATTTTTCTACATTTACCGTGAGGTTGCAATCCTTCAACCTATCCAACAATGTCCTTACATTAATTTCATGTTCTTCGAACGTTCTTCCCGATACGAGAATATCGTCCAAAAACACTACCGTCCCTTTTAACCCCTGCAAACACGATGCCATCGCATTCGTTAATATGCCTGGACTTGAAGTTATTCCAAAAACTAATGTGTTGTAATGAAATAATTCCAGCAAAGTCGAAATTATTATAAACTTTTTCCTACTTTCTTCCAATTCAAATTGAGAAAAAGCACTTTTCAGATCTATTTTACTAAAATAACAACCGCCGCTTATTTCAGCCAAAATCTCTTCAAATCTAGGTAGCGGGTACCTATCAATGATCAAATATGGATTTATAGTAGATATATAATCCCCACAGATTTCTTTACGATAGGAACAATTGGTGAAGCTATTTTACTAGCTGAAACTGGTGACAACACCCCGTCCTCAACTAATTTTTTTATTTCCACTTGTACTTTACCTTTCGAGGTAAATGGTACTGATCTAGCACCACAGAATTCTGATCTATGGTTAACTTAACTTTGTATTTATTAAACACTCCAATTTTATCAGAAAAACCTCCGGGTAATCTTCTTTGATTTTATTTTGAAATTTATTTTGTAGCTCATTCATTTTTTCTTTTTCGATATGTAATAATACCGCTAAAACCAATTTTAAAAGTACTCATGAAATTTCTCTCTAGAATAGGTACCATTCCATTCCTGATAATATAAAAATTTGTCTTTGATCTTTCACCATGGAATTTCACTGAAACTTCCAATATTCCGTGTATCTCTAACGGTTTGTTGTCATACGAGACCAACTTAATATTCGTTTGTTGTAATTTTAAATGTTTCAATTCCTTTTCGTAAACATTAAATGGAATTACGTTAATCGATGCTCCCGAACCTAGCATGCAATTTAAATTTACGCTTTCAACCTGAACTTGTAACATAACTGGTTTCTTAACACTATTTACCGACGACTCCATTCGTATTTGTAACATATTCACCGACTCTTTCCTACATATGTTTCGTAAGTGACCTATCTTGTTACAATTAAAACATATTGAATTTTTAAATTTACATCCATCTTCCCTGTGCTATAATGGACCCACGTGCAAAACATTTTGCATTGTTTGATTTGCTCCCTACTTGTTTTGCGTTCCATGCGAATTTTTGAACTCCCGCGATGTATCCCACTATTTGATCTCGCTCTCGCCTTATACTTTGTAACATTAACCGCAAAAACCTCTTTTTTCGACAAACGTAATTGTGAATTTGCCTCAATATTACATGCAATTTGAACAAAATAATTCAATGTTTCATCACTCTATTCTAAATACAACCTTTCTTTAGTTTTAATATTTCTTATCCCAGTGACAAAAAAATCCTTAATATTGTCTTCCAGTCTTTTACCGAAAGCACACTTACTACTGAATTTTTTAAATCTTAACACAAAATCCCGAATTGATTCGTGTTCCAACTGTTTTATTTCAAAAAATTTTTCTCTTTGTAAAAAATACTGATATTGTTTCCACGCAGTATTTGTCGAGAGTATCAAATAAAAATTCAAATTTTACGTCATTAATCTTTTTAGGTACACACAAATCTTATAACAATATAAACGTTTTTTTTCGGACAAAGCGGTCAGAAAAATTGTTTTTTTTTTTAAGATTCTATTCCCTTCTCATCATCCGCTAATAGGAACCAATCGAACTTAAAAACCAATCAATCGTCGACCACGTGGCAAAAACATTGCATTTTTTTATCCATTGCCCTACAGATTATACTCACAGGTGAAAGACTAAACAAATACTTAGCTTAGCTCCTGCCATCAGGATCCTTTCAGTCTGCGTCCGCTGTAACCGGTCCCCTCAGCCTCAGTTCGTAGAAGCCCGCCTCGCGCCTTTCCTGGTCCGCTGCTCTGGTTCCCCGGTTGCCTCGGTCCGTGGAAGCCCGCTTTGCGCTTTCCGTCTGACTTGAGCCTTCTCGCCGCCGGTCCTCTTCACCCAGAAGATCTTCCAAAAAGCCCCAGCTCCTGGAAGTCCGCTGACGATCACTGCTCCAAGAAGAACGATCCCGGTCTTATCTTCTCGATCTTCTCCAATGGTCCTTATTTCAAGAAAATCTTAAACCGATTTCGCCAATATTACGTACTTGACTTCTTAGTACATCTTTAGTGTAAAGCTCGTAATGTGAAGGTCCAAGAAATAGGCTTTGTAACAATTAATATTTTATTACAGAAAGCTACAATTAGTACAAGGTATACCACCTCCCTAACATCCCAACCCCACCATCAATTCCCTAGGTTTTTACGACTCTCCTTTCGAGCCCTCCTGTCTCCCCTCTATTGCAATCCTGTACCCAAATAATGTAACCCGTTGAGCGGGGAAAAAATAATCTTATAAACTAAACCAAAACAGACTAAATACCATCCCAGATACCCGCTCACGAGATCCCAAAACTTCACCACAGGTTATGGCACTTGAGATATCGGAGACAAGAGGTGGTGATACCTCATCACTTCATGCATCATCATTCCCTGGTATATCACTAGTATAGTTATATAGGCGATGAACCGCAGATAAAAGAGACGCGCGCACTCCTGCGCGCCGTCTTTATAGCCACACATACCAGCACCGGCGGTTCGGCACACATACACACACCATCCTATTATTCCAAAGACATCACAGATAATATAAATATGTAACGGGTCCTTTCCTTGATATTCAATAGTAAATTTAACAGTTTTAAGAATTTTTATACTTCCATTACTAACTATGATTATTTCAAAGAACGGTGTCATCCTTATTATTAGACGTTTTCTATATATTGTCGGATGAAAGCCTCGCCAAGTGTCTCCCACTTTCTCTGTGCATTATTATTCCCTGCCTAGTGTTTTTGTAGAATTTGATGATCAGTCCAGGGGGTTTTTAGGGTCGCTTGTCTGCCTCCTGATTCCCCTTGGGTATCATTAGACCTTTGACCAACGATTGTCCGTCCTCCGCGTTTCTTTCGATGTGACGTTTATTAGTAAGTATCAAATTTCGCTGTCAGATTAAACATCGTGTGGTGTTGAAATGTATCTCAACTAAATCTATGAGATAATCAATCGTGTCTCTTTACATTGATATTTTTCTTAAGAGAATCAAATGCTCAAGCAAAATCATTGTATCAAAGCGACTTCGAATTCGCCCCATCTCGCACGTTATTTGAATATTAAACCGTTGGTATTCCGTTCCCTTTGACAGCTATTAACAATTTCCGGCCGACTGCGATTCCGACGCAAAAAAAATAATCGCAATCTGTGTTCATAAACAGCCCGCGCTCAATATGCCGGGAAGTCAAAAACGAGCGTTTTACGGTTAAGCGGCGTTCGGCTGAGCTGATTGAAATTCGCGTGAATAATATCTATCCCAATATTCGCCGTCGCGTTATTTCGTCGGAAAATCAATTATTTGCGAATTTCAGCTGAGATCGGGAGATACGAAATGAGAAATGTACAAAATGTACGGTGAAAAGTTTATGGAAAAACTCAATTTCACATTTTGATGACATTTTTAAAAATTGCGTCGCGATAGACTCCGCTTGTGCGCCAGTGAAAGCGATTCTAAAATATTCGTGAAAAAATTACGATGCTAGCGAGAATATTTTGATATATGTTTTAAAATCGTAGAGAAAATATCTTCAGACTCAACACACCTGTAATATCCCCGTATTAAGTTATTTTTTGCTATCTTTCATGTTGGTGTTTACTTGAATACTAAATACCCGTAACAACGTTTTATATGCGTGGTGATCCTGCTCGCGTCCCACAGCCATATAGTGTCGAAACGCGCCGACTAATAGTGGATTTAAATATATCGAGACGGACGAGTCCTAGGAGCTAGCCAACACTTCTCCGCAGCCCGTTCTTTCGTCAACACCTCAAGCGATGCGCTCCAGTCTTTAACTTTATTCGCGTAATTAATTTTATATTCGTATTACCTGCCATGTAAATCATCTACTTTTGTAAATTCTGTTTTATTTAAATACACTGCGACATGTACTTACATGTATGAAACATTGAAGAGTGTTAGGCTTTTAGTCTCATCATGAACAAAACTTTCTGAAACGAATCGCATAACCTACAAACATCGATCACTCCAACCGAGTGACTCCACAACTCAGATCACAGATATCGATCACATTTCATTACTTTAGTAATGTTTTAATATTAACCACCAAATCCCTGTTAAATGTTTAATGTTTGTGCAACGCTATTCCATCATCATATTTTTAGTGTTGGGATAAATGTTCTATATCACACAAGCACAATTAGTTGTTTCATAGTTAAACATCAATATCGCGCGCGTCTGTGTATTATGTGCACAGTTCACTGGGAAGGAAAGAAGTATGAATGAAATGTTATTAATATTTTCTTTTGACATCTTAAAATAAATTTATTTAAACGGTTGCTTAGGACTGTATTCTGTGCGGGTAGCATTACAAGCAAAAAGCTGTGCATACTAAAGAATCTGGAAAATAAAAATAAATTAAATAATCTTTATTCTTCTGAAAAGACCCTATTCAATTTTTGTCGTTATTACATGGACTAGCTTAACCCACGGCTAGGGTTTTGAATTCCGATAGTCCTCGGCTGCGAGATAATTTGCTTGTTTGCGCGCATCCAAATTGTTTGTTCAGTTTTTATTAATTATTTATCTGTCAAGCGAGCGATTTCGCATTTTTTGTGTCCATTATTACAATATTTAACGTTGAAAATATATTTATTTCTATTATAAGAGTTTCGGTTACAGTAATTTGTAAAGCTAATTATTTAAATGAAACTAAGCTTTACAAATGTATTTTGTAAAGCTGGTTGTATTACCGCCTTAATGAAATATTGTAAATATCCGTAGCCCGAAGGAGAAATCGTAGAAAATATTTTAATATTTTAAGCGAAATCGAGAGCAGAGAACGTCACGGTACAATAACAGAACATGTTTTTTTTAAAGTAATGAAATCATTTTCTAAATTTAAAATAGATAGAATTGTTCTCACTTTTTTGTATTTACGTATTTTGTATTCGTTGGTAACGGGTTTATGTCTACTGCACGCCACTGGTAAGCATGTAGGTTATTGTGGTCTTTCAAACATATGAATATTGAACACGCCGACTGTGCATGACTGGGTGATAGAGACGACAGAACATATATGTGGAATTGTGTGTTAATGAAAGATGCACGTGGACGTCTGATTGGTGGTCTGACTGGATTGAGTCATCGTCCATCTAGGAATGCTGACATGATAAGGAAATAATAGAACCTCGGATTTTACAGGAAAACATCAGATCGTGAGTATCGCGTTGTTGTATCCTAGGTAGATGACCGGATGGATAGTGTCAGCGAAAACAAGGATAATTTTTCACTAAATTTAACATATTTATATATGTGGTAATAAAACTTTGCAAGGGCATTATCAATCTATCAATTTAACTCGACAACTTGTATTTATCTATAATGGGAGACAGCTATATAATTATATTTACATAGGTGAAAAGGGACAACATTATTCATTGGAGTTCTGAGGTTTTTATACATTTAGAATGCTTCTAATTATTCTAAGTAACCATTCAGTTTCAACACTAATAGTATTTTAATATCATGGGTAATTAATCCTTAATAATAATCCTAGTAATCCTTTTCTACAAATTTGTTAGTACAAATTAGATTGTAAAATTATATAGCCTGTTAAATTATATACAAATTTGTAGAAAAGGACAGCTATATAATTTTACAATCTAAGAAGAGAATACGGCAAGAGATAAATTTTTGGTATTCTGGAATTTATATAATGTTTGTATGATTCTAGGAAATAGTCATGTTCAATGTCGAATTGGTGATCTTGTTCCTAGGATATAAAATAAAATTGTATAGCTGTTGTATAGCCCATTATAGTTATAAATACAAGTTGTTAAACGAACAGAATAAACAAACTGTTTTATTTCCACGTTTGTAATTATGGAGTTCTACAAACTGAAACAGTAAATACAAACATATTTATTAAACCTTCTAAACCTGCATTCTTTTAATTTATCTTACGTCCGCAGGGGGCATTATTTTATTATTTGCATCTCAGGGTTATGTAACCCCGTTAGTCTGTACCGTGTACTGCGTAACTCGAAGCATCATGGTATCTCGTCATATTTTCTCCCCACTTTGGGAGTGTTCTTGATGGCTCGGTCTCTTAATGGCTACCTTTTAGGTACTCTATTTAATAATATCTACTCTGTATATTTTGATAACGATGTTGAATCTTTTATAATAACACCTACTCTGTATATTTTAGTTAATTAATTTGTTTTTTCTACTGGTTGTATATTATAATAATTCTACGTCTATAAGGTAATAATTATTACTTGACATTTATGAGTTTATGTAATCTTTGTATATATTTTTAATGTAATCATACTATGTACTTTATGTTGAAAACTGGACACTGGAAGATCTGAATTTATATTAAGCGATAATTGCTAATAATTACATTTTAGGAAATTATTTGCACATTTTTTTGATTTAAAATCACGTTTTTATCAGCTTCTAAACTGGTCCCTGGTAAGGGTGGCCCCACCCCCAGGACTCTTCGTAAGTTATTCGACGGAGTGATAACATGGTCTGGTCCTACTTGGATAAAATAAATTTGTTTTTAAATCGTTTGATTAGTCAAACCTCGACAATACCGAGATCGATGGAATAATCGCGGGGCGGCCGTCCGCTCGGCAGTGCTGGCGGGCGCGCCGGCCGTCACTGTGAAAGTTAGACGGTTTTCCCGAAGATGTCGTCCATCTCACTATAGTATTACAGTATTTCTATCAAAATCTCGGTCGCAAATATACTGACGCATAAATTTGTAAGAATTTAATATTTTTGATATCAGGTTCTGGTTTGTTTGATGTAGGTTCGGTACCCGAGACTATTCTCGCGAGGGTTGTGACCGAAGCGTCTAGCTTCAGACGATACCGAGAACACGGCCGGTTCTCCGATGGTAATAATTGTGACATAGAATTGGGGAATTTCGCCTTTTAAATGAAAACAGACCGTGAATAATATTACGAGGTCCCGCGGGATCTGGCGGCCAAGATTGGGGACACTGGATTATATTTATTACCCAAGTTTATCGTGGTTATTTGGACCTCAGAAGTGGGAAGAAATAAAGGGGATTATTTTGTACGTTGTATTCAAAGCTTATTTACTTTATATTATATGCCAGAGAAATTTAGACAAGGAAATATGGAAGCAGACTGATAATTATCTCCATAAACTATATTTAAAATTTGGAATAATCGATGTATCAATTTCAAAGATCTGCAGCATATAAGTTCGAGAATTTGTAGTCAACTTGTATGTTATTGTGGTGTAATCGGTTAACGAATTTCTCTGGATGGAAAAGGATCCAGGTTCAAACCCCGGTTGGAACAAAAATTTTTTTTTTAAATTTTAAATGTTTAAACAGTAATGTTTTCTCAGAATTTGCCAACAATTTTCAATTTATTGAAAAAGACCATTCTTTTAATAATACCACAGGGGTCAATATCATCCATAAAAACGAGTTTGGGCTCCAGAAATAAAAATAGCTATAAATAATGGTGCGGCAATTCTTAATAATCAATTTAATTTATACATTAGCCCTCATATTAGGTGTTTCCTTTAAAATCAATTTAATATTCATCAACACTGTATTTTCCCCTCCCTTAATGTTCTATCTATCTGCATACGTAAACTGTCTCTCTTTTTCGCTTATAATTTTATATTCTGTCTCACTTGACGTTCTATTTGACTATTTATGTATTCTATCTCTTTCTTTCACATCTTCCTCTTTATATATATATAAGTGCACTCTTTTTGTATTTATGATTAGTTTCAAGTTAGAAACCGGTTGACGTATGATAAATTTCAAAGTTTCATACAAAGTGATTGTTATTTCATTTAATACAATTTTTTTTTCCGATAAATCAAATTATCCTGTACATCTTTCTAATTGATGCATTAAATCATTTAAATCAATCAGTTCACGCTCCTGAATGAACGCCTTCCTATTCAAGTAAACCAAGATGTATACCGATATTTGCGAACTCGAATGATAAGCCGACTTGCAGGCGGGTTATTGTTTACATACATCATTCTTTTGGTTCAATCTTATCTATACGAGGCCTATTTACGCAAATTACACTGAAAATATGTCTAAGGGCGGGCTTTCATTTTTCCAGTTTGAAATTAGAGAAATTCTACGTGAATGTTTTTAAGATGAAGCTAATAGTTACATTTTTATAAGTATCGGAAAAATAATTAATGATGTCATTTGTAACGTGAATCATGCTAGAGAGGAAGGTCTGAATAAATAGAGACGACAATTAAATTGTTGATTTTCTCTCATTCGATACAAGTGTTAAAAATAACTTGATACTTTTCCACGTCACGAGTCAAAAATGTTCAAAGAATATGTGGAAATTCTGCACTGTAATGGAAAATCGTGTTAAGTTTGAAGTCTACGTAATTCGAAATAAATATTTGCTAAATTGATCAATTATTAACCTATATCTTTGCTTTAGACCCTAAAATATCTAACAAAAATTAGTCCAGCCGCACGAAATTCGATGACCTTTAATATTTTGTATTCAATATATAATTTGAAAATGATAAAATATTTCAATTAATCGAAATAATTGCACAATTTTGAAATGTTTATATCTCTGACATGGTTGAGATTAAGCACACATCGCTTGAACATTTTCGACTCATAATTTAGTCAAATTTCCATCCTTAAAATATTGTGAACTAGCTCTGTTACATCCTGTATATGAATATGTTTTGAAATCAGGCAAAGTACCTACATATACGAGTATTTAGACACGATACATACGATTTTCTACATTCAAAATTATTATGACAGCTTCAATTGATAATTTTGTTTAATATTATCGATTTAAAACATCACGTTGCTATTTGGTATGCGTAGTGTTTATGAAACAAATAGTTAGTGTTTAAAAGACAACTTACAGACTTACATAAAATGTTAAATTTGTTCAAGAAAACGATATTTTCCCTTAAAATCGGTAGAAAGCATCAAATTTATAAAATTTGTTGCCAATGCCCTGAATAAGTTCAATATTAATTTAATACTGTCGGTAAAGCATGCGTAAAAACACATTTGAGAAGCCTAAAGCCACGTTAATAAAAACAATATATTATTTAAAATCGTATGTTTTCACAAAAACAAAGTATTTTAAAATATCCAAAATTTATAATATGTTCTGCAAATTGAATGGCTTTTAACACTATTCATTTTTAACATTTTGTTAATTTGTCTCAACTCAAGTTCTCCGTAATCTTGGCTGTAAGATTATAAGAAAATACATTTCGTATACGCAAGAATTTTCCGTATTAAGAAAATTTTGTGGCACGCGGTCCGTATTTAATGGTCGCAGTCTTTATCATAATGCTTGTATTGTCTTAATTATGGCAAATAACATTCAGTTTACTAGTTTTAAATTAGTGTAAAGGTCCTATAAAAGTCTTGTAATAGTTTAAAAATAGTCAAATCTAGTGTATAACTTCTGATATTTTTTTTTATTAATTTTAAAAATACAATACAATTTCAATAATCAGTGGATATATATAATTTTAACATTTGTTTCTTCTCTATGAGAGTAAGACTCGTGTATAGAGGAGTATATTAATTTATGTTTCAGTTAGTCTGTGTACATATTTTTTTTACTTCAGTTACAAATTTACGATAGTCCGTAATTTTTCTAATTGTGATGAAGAGATTGAAAAAATTTGATATCTTGATAAATATATTCATTTTGAGTTGCGGTATATTTTAGTTTTGAGATATCAATTTGATCTCTATATCTTGTACATCGGAATTCGCTTCTGAAATTTAATTGATTTTTAATTTTGATAATTTGAATTATTGAATTTTTTTTGTATATGTCTACTATTTTTGGTACTTTAAAATCTGTAAAAAGTTGTATACTTGGATAGTTTTCTTTTTTTTTTAAGAATAATTTTTATTATCATTTTTGAGTGATTTCTAATTGTGACATTGAAGTTTTATATGCTCTTCCCCATCCAATAATACTGTATTGCAAATGTGACTACAAATATGCGTAATATATTATTTTCAGATATGTAAGTAGTAAGATGTTTCTAAGATGAGTCTAAAAAATATGTAGGCAGTTTTCCTTATTTTGTTTGTGAGATTAGTAATATTAGATTGTTATCTATTATGATTCCAAGGTACTTGATGCAGTCAATTGGTCACAAGTGTTTTCTCGAGTACAGGCCTTGGTATGAATTTTAATATGAATTTGGGTGTTTTGTTTCTGTTGAATAGCAAATGGTAGGAAGTATGTTTTATCGGTATTAATTGATAGGAAGTTATCATCCGTCCACTTTTTATGGTATTAATATCCTCATTTGCCGATATATTAGCGTCAGTCCAGGTTTATAAATGAATAATAAAAATACACATTTTCGTAAAAAACCCGAAGGTTGAATTATTATTGAATGTGGCAACTTAAATAATTTTTTAATATAATCCCTGTTGACGTTCAAGCTGACTTAAATTGAAGTTGAATTTTTGTGAACAGGAAGCGAGCTTGACAATCTCCTCGTTGAAGAAGTCTGCCCTTTGTTGTTGACAATTTTGTTGACTCTGTTTTCGGGTCTAAAATTTCGTTAACCATTTAATTATCGACCTAATTTGACATCGGCTTCATCATATACAAACATAGAAAAAGTGTTGCTTGAAATATGTTGACTTTATATGCCTATTAAAAGATAGGAATTACCGTCCATAAGATTCAAAATTCACGAGATTGAAAATATTATTCAATTCTGTCTTTGCAAGGGTGCGTGTAATCACGCTTATAGGTTGGCGTGATACGCAAAGTTAGCGCATTAACTCGCTCGTGTAATTTAAATGGTTAATCTCAATTGGTTAAATGACAAAAAATAAATAAATAAATAAAAATTAATAAATAAATAAAATAAACTTAAGCCCAAAAAAAGAAATCAAATATCTCGGTGTAATTATTGATCAACATCTAAAATGGCACAGTCACGTTAGCGAATTAGTGAAAAGAATAAGAAAATGTATTTATATATTCGTAAGATTAAGAAACATTTTAAATATAAATAATTTTAAAAAGGTATATTTTGCTATTGTTCACTCACTACTCCGATACGGAATAATTGGGTGGGGAGGAGCATACGATAACATAATGAACTAGGTAAAAATAATATAGAGAACAATCATCAAAGTTATTACTTTTATTATTATTTTTAAAAAAATATCAACGTTTTCAACATAAGCACTTTTTCCAAATTTAATCAATTAATAAATTACTTAAAGAAAATAACACTATCAAATTTGAAATAAGCACATCATTAAGATTTAAAAATAGCTTTAAAATCCCTAAATGTAAATGTAACACCAAACACTATCAGCAAAATTTTATATACTTAGAGATAAAAAAACTTCAACAGCCTCCCTACACTAAAGACATAAAAGATATAAAAGAGCTTAAAAATAAATTAAATGAACACTTCAGAAGCACACAAATAGACAATAAATAATTATAGACTACAAATGTAACTCTCTATATAAAATGATTACAGTGTAACTCCCTCTCCAAGCACAAGCGAATAAAAAACATGACATTTTAATAAAGTACAACACTTAATTAATAACTCGTATTATAAAAAAAATGTAAAAATTTCAAATAAATAAAAAATAAAAATATTTCGTCTGACGCGGGTTCCTGACAACGTTCCAGTCCAGAGATTATACTTACGTTGTTAATACGCAAACGAATATAATATGGATTATTTAAAAAAATGGCCTATGCGTATACCTTTAAAAATGATTCATTTGTAACATTTGCGGTATTTAAATGTTTAGTATTGTAAAAAAAGACAAATTACTCATGTACCATCCTATACCATCACGCGCCACCCTGTCAATAACGCTCGTATATTCACGACCGTCGGGCCCAATTACAAAGAGGTTTAAAAAATAAACCTTAATCCACTGAATTCAATCCATTGAGCGGAAAAAAAAATAATTGCCAACATTTCACACAAATGTTGTATACAGCGTGTTTGAAATATCCTTTTTGTTATGTTAAAAATATATGGTATTTTGATTGACTAATTTAACTGTCTTATTGTTTATTTTTTGCCGTAAGATTGATTCCGAAACACGATTATCCGATCCGAAAATCCGATTACAAAAAGAGAAGAATAAATACAATTCTGGATCCGAGTGTTTCAATGCGATATGTTGATCTAGAAATTGGTGAGAATTGGATGAAATAACAAGACAATTTATTTTACGACATATATACAAGTTTCCCAAAATCCTTTTTCGTAATAAAATAATGGATGGGTTTAACAAAACATGTTTATTTTGCATTTAAGTACAGTCCCTGGAAATTTATCTCTTAAAAATGATGTTTTCTAAATTTGATTCGTTATTTCGCTGTCACTCTTCTAAACGGGAGGCAAAATTTCTGGAAAATATTCGGCACGTATTCTCCGTGATCGCTGCCATTTTTTCTTGGATATTTTCTTTTAATTGGTCTAGAGGGAGGATTGTTACTGTATATTTAGGGTAGCCCCATAGGAAAAAATCCATTGGTATCAAGTCGGGGCTACGTGGAGGCCAGTTTTTGTCGCTTTGTCGGGATATCACTTTTCCAGGGAAAATTTTACGAGTAAAGACACGCTCCATAGCGACTGAATTCCCAAGGACGCGGCTTGCGATCAGCATACTTCCCGCCTCTCTCCTGCTCGTTGCGTTGGTGTAGCGAATGAACACACAGACACACTGTACACACGCCACGGGTTACTTATCAATTTTTTCATTTTTAAAGGTTCTCATTTTACAACACTCTGTTTTGGTCGACTGCTGTCGGTGCATTTTAGCGAAAACTCGGACAATGCTGCAACATCAAATACATTCCACTGGCTGGGTTTTATTTAGCATTTACAAAAAACGGACGCGAGCTGTCCAAAAAATTTCTGACCTAGTTTCAAATTGGATTGAATATTGTTGTTTACGTGCCTTGTTACTCCGCTCGGCACCACTGGGTATCCTGGTTGATAATATTGTGCATGTGTGTGTGCGGGTATTGCCGACTTTTTTTGGAGAATGCAAGAAGACGGTAAACGACAGGCGGATCAATTAGATCCCGTGCTCCGACCAGTACAGAGGTCTAGGAAATCTACCCAGCCAAAAGAACGACAATATCGGATCAGAAAATCAAAAAAAAGGTTAGTGCAATGTTCATGTATCGTATGTGCCCTTATTATCAATCGGATACCATTCGCGTAAACAATGATCGTATCTAAATAAAGGCATTTTAAATACTCGCTAGGCTATATTTATATAAATTAATTGTTCCGTTTAGCACCCGTATCCTAGCGTTGTATTGGCGACTTGTGGTTTCTTTATACGTTTCGCATAGATTATCAGGTTTTTCCACACCACGGTGGATTCTTTGATGAGTTTGTTGAATGAGTCCTTTATTAACCCTATTTAAGTAATGCGTTATCGATATCACCAACACTCGCACTCTTCATACTCATAGCGCAGATACAACATATAGTTTCTTTAGTATTATGTCTGGTAGTCATGTATCGCCGCCCTGTTGGCCGTGTAGCAAGCATGGTGACGAGGCACGATTGCCTTAAAGCATTAAAAAAATGCCAACCCGGCGGGGATGAGAAGGTCCGATATGGTAGCACTGGCTCATTGAACGGCCCTGAGTAACTCACTGTAACATATCACCTTAGAACACGTTTTTAAAATAATATACATAATTCAAGAATCGGGCTTAACCGGTTAAGATCGAATCCAGTATAGAAGCACTAGAGGCTCAACGATATATACTCAGTATCATAAGAAATTAGTCGTATATTGAATATGAATAAGATCAAAGTTGTGTAGCAGAGGGATAATATAAAATAATACATCTTTCTTAATCATATTTTATAATAAGGGATATGGGAAATTCGGGATGTAGGAAGGGTGAATGGAATTTGGGAGGGGAACACGAATAGGGAACAAGAGGGCTGAAGGACCACCAAGAAACAAAAAACACGACCCTATGAAATACTTCTTTAAAAATCTGGAATAGATATTTTGAATACAGGACACGTACTCCGTTATTCCGCACTAAGTACTCGGGTTCATACATTTCGGTAATAGCGCGAAGGGTAACACAACAGGCACAATGCACAATAGCAAGATGTACAGTTTCGGCACGCACGGTAGCGAGAAACCGAATCATATAGTACACTATCCGTCAATTTATTATTCCCATACGACAGCCCATTTTTACAGCCTACCGTATCACTAGTAAATGATTACACGCAGTTCAATAGTTCGACTCCAAATGATCTAAAAAACCATAGAGAACACAGCCACAGAAAAATATCGTGATTTAGCGGTAGGTAATTTACAACCAACTATATCCACTCCTAAATTCATACAGTTCACTATCCCTACAAAACAATCATCCGTCCTATACTCACATACGCGAGCTCCATCTGGGGTTGAAGTAACACAAACAATTTAGAATCCAAACAAAACTGCATTCTTAGGAGAATCATAAACTCACCCTGGTTTGTCAAAAACACAATCATTCACAGAAACTCAAACATACCCTCACTCGTCTAAATTTTATTCTAATTTAATTTCCATCCCAAACGCTTCCATAAACTCCCTCGGCCAATATGATCCCTTATCCGATCCCCATAATCTTTGTCCCATTTCACTTCTTTACCCTGTTCTTGACCCTATTGAACAAAATTTATAAAAAGATTCTATAAAAACTTTCACTATAAATATAAAATTTGTAAAAAATTCAACAAAATATAAAATAAAATAAAAAGTATTAAAAAAAAAACTTTACCCATTTTTGCTACTACTTATTATATACAAAGTTAAAATTTTCTGATATTAAAAAAAAAACAATCGAACAGGGTCCCCCAAAATTCTTACGCTGTTGTTGTTACCTCATATGTCGGAGACAAGAGGGCTCAGCCCTTATCCCTCCTTCTTTTAATATTCGAATCAGAGAAGGGTAGGTAGTTGGACAGGAACTATTCTATATGTCGCGTTCGTATTTACGCACGTCGGCGATCGACGATCAATAGAATCTTGTAATAAAGATCAAACAGGTCTCGTGTAAAGAGGTCAAATGAAACAAGAAAAGAAAGATTGTTACTTTTGTTACCGTTACTTGAAATAAAGTATTTGACGAGGTAGTTTAAAAGAAATTTAAAGCGAAGCGTAGAGCAGATCTTGTAAACACGCCTAGGTCTCTAAAAGATGGGTCAAGAGAAGGTGAAGGTGTATCGCCGGACATAAGCCAATCGTGCTGCCCATCAGAGTAATAACAGATGGGTCAATAAATAGAACAAATAGAATAGGCAGCAATCTATCGGGCCTTGCCGTTGCCATTGGCCAATTCAATTATATTGTATATACCAATATTGGTATCCAGATTATTAGTTCCAAGTAGAACGATAGGAAGACTTCAGAAGGATGAAAAAAATAAAGAACTGACAAAACACAATAGGGCATTACTTCCTGATGTGTTTTGTTGAAGGTACGAGAGAAGTACAAGTAATATATGTATATATATTTATATATATATGTAATATAGTTGAAATAAAAAGAATTAAAAAATAAGACATATAAACAGTTATTGCGACTATGATGCTAAATAGCTATTGCGACTAAGATTTTATGCATAGTCAGTTGAGAAATGATGTATTTTAAACATGAATGATCCTCAGATCTGTATCCAGAAGATGTAGATGGGTTGAAGAAGAAGAAGAAGACGAACAAGAATCTATATGGATAACTATTGCGACTACGTTATGTGAAGTAATTTTTTGTAGAGTTAAACAATAAAATATTTAGCCTGAGGAATAATATTGTTATGTTGCAGTTTTTTCAGAACATACTTCTGTGGTAATTTATCGAAAAACTTATATATATATAAGTTGAATCAAATTTTATCGAAAATTTGTCGTCGAAATACTCGGTTGGCGTGGTGTAACTGGTAACGCATTTTTTTTTTTGGATAAATGAATTTTTTCTGTATATCTTTCACTTGTACTAACATTTAATTTGTTTTAAGGAATAATACATACAAGTTGTTATTAAATTTTTTAAAATTGATCCCTATTTCTACAAAATACGACGTTAATTAATAAATTCAGTCGACGCGTAATTAAAAATCCGAAACAATAACATGGTAAAAATCGATATTTAAAATGAGGTACAATATCGCGCGTGTACGAACACACGAAACTCCGAAACATCAACACGAACACGCCGAGCACCCCATCCACGCCGAAGTCGTAAAACTTTAGTTCTATTCCTCGCCACTGCACAGCGAGGGCTTTGTTCACTAGGTAAATTCGTTTAAATTTCATGATAATGCTTCCACGAAATTTAAATAACACAAAATGCTTACTGCGGTGTATTTTGTTAATTTTGCTCCTTCGCTTCATATTATTAGGCAAATTGCCTACAATATTTGCTTTGCATTACCTCATATTTTGCTTTGTTTTTTTTTCATTCTAATTTGAACATCTCTTTCTGTCTTATGATCATGAATGCTGGTCGGCTATTTGCTAGGTATAGATTTAGTTTACATTATACAATAATATATAATATATGTAATACAATGTATAATTACTTTCGTTTAACCAACGTCTTTAGACAAAGTAAATCCGTCGTTTATACGAAAATCCTTCACGTAATAGCTAAAGGAAATAATTATTTCTATTAAAAGTTAATGTAGGAAATAGTTCTGCCAATTTCCCAAATCAAATACTAATCCATGCACCAACGAAACAAGTTAAAGAACAATCATGAAATTAACACCTTAAAAACAGTAAGATAGTAAAATTCACTTCAATGATTTGCACGCAGTTGTAAACCTTTCTAATATTCTGTTAAAAAACTGCATAGGTAATAACTCCATACAAAACGGATCAACCGAAAGAAATTTTCAATTCAGTAAATTACCAATTATATGACTCGAGTAATTCACTAGCATAACGACAGAACAGAGTAATGTGAATAGCTCGATGCAGCGAATGCAAAGGAGTACCATGGGCTGTACCTATGGTGATCTTTTGTATTCACCGGTGAGTTGTCGTGGTAGTTTTTTAGAACTAAGCAATTAAAGTCTCTACTGGTACACAGATGGCGCTAATTGTAAAATAATATTTTCGTTTATGTTAAAACAATTATTTAATTTATATTTGTTTCCCAGAATTTTTTGTAATACACAGATTTTTTGCTTGTATGCACTGCACGCACCTGATTATCACCGAGGTAAGCGGTGACTTCTAGTTTTTGCTACCGCATTCTGAAGACAAAGGGCATGTATAATCATCACAGGTGTGACCGACGCAAGTCACCGGTCACAAAAAAAAGTGTTGAGTGGTGGGTGGAGGGATGGAATCGGAAGGATGGGTGAGATATGAAGAAGGGTGAAAATGATGAGAGGATGGATACCTTCGATAGCGGACCAGGATGGACTTACGGAACCAAAGGACAGCTTGAGTCATCTGCTCGGTGACGCCGTCACGTTGCGCTGCCGGAAGTTCACCCAATATAGTAAATGACACAGCACAAAAAAACTCTGAAAAGTGTCACGTTCACCATAACACAATTCACGGCGAGTAGTGATTCAACACCAATAATCAGAAATACGCTTTCTCTCCTCGACCTCCAAAAGGACAACCAGTCGAGCCAAAGGAACACTACTACACTGATACTGGGGAGAATGGGCTATGGGGGTATGAATAAACTAAAAACTGGTGACAATATACTACTAGTGACAATATTATAACTGAATGAATAAGTGTGGAAATATATGTGTTCACTTACTAAATAATAATTAATTTAATTCATTACTAATACGGAACAACAGGTGTACAGAAAACAATAATAAACTTTTGTTTTATTCCGCGTTTATTTGCTCGAAAATAAATAGAGGATTTGGTGTTTACATAAGAAAATAGTAATTATTAAGAAATTCACTATATTGAGAGCACTGTGAAATTTTGTCACTCACGCTGAGTACATGTGAGAGAGTAGTGCAGATAGAGTCGTAGATGTCGTAGATTTAGCTTGCCTGCTTAGCGCTATGCTAAGGTTCCTTGTCAATATGGTGTCACGCCACGGTGCGTTGGGCACAGATAGCGCCACCAGTCCGCCTAATGCTCATGGCTGGGATAGATTTCTGCTTTGTTTATTTATTTATTTACTTACTTATATACCATTAGCTGCTTGCCGCCAATCTTTGGCGATCCTCGTTTTCCTTATTTTTTGAGACTCGGGATCAAAAGGCGAGAGTTGTCTCATGGGAACGGAAACTACGTCTTAGAGATTGAATCAATCATCTGTGGACACAACTAACTAACTAACAAACAAACAAACCATCTTGCCGAGAAACCATCACCAAGAAATTAGGCAGAGAGGATGGATCCACATTTGTAGATCCTGGCTTTTAAGCTTTTCCAGTATTGAGGCTTCTAACGGGACTATCTTTCTGTATTTTGTTTACCTGGTTATACGAAGTCTTCCGCACATATCCTTAATTCTAGTACTATCAAAGCTCGCGTCATATATTTTTCTTTATTATTATTGTGAAGTTGCAGTTTTTCAGAACTTAACAACTTCAAAATAATAGCGTGTTCTCTTTAACATATCAGAGTTTATCTAAAATTGAATAAAAATAAATTGATTTAATTTCTGGCGTCTCCTAGTGAATATAACAATTTGAATATTTGTCGTCAACTTACTATTTTGGTGTAGCGTAATCGGTTGACGCATTTCCTCGCATAGGAAAGTATCGAGGTTCAAATCCCGGTAGAAACAAAAATATTTTTTCGATATACTGAATTTTCCTGTATATCTTTCTAATTGATATATTTAATTTGTATATATTTTTTTTACCATTCTCTTCTCATTCATTTGTTCAAAATCCTGAACACGAGTAATATTTTTCATATTTTAAAAAAATAATAAAAACACGGAGAAACTACCGCTATTTTTAAATTAATTTTCACATCCCTGATTAAAATTGACGATGCTCCGAGCTGAAGGCTTTACGCAGCCTTCTCGTCACTGTCCGGAAGTAAATCTCCTCCATTTAAAACGTCGCCATAATAATATATAAAAATGGAAAAGTCCGGACTAATTCCGCCTCGTTGTCGCCATTAATCCGAATTATGACGTCACGCCCGACAGCCACCACCTTTTGACGCCCGCCGACAGATGGAGTACCCTTCTCCGTAATTATTGACCCATTCATTAATTGCCATCTAGTGTGCGAAGCAGATAAACTGAGCTGAGGGTGTTATTTTTCAAACAACTGAGATTGTAAAATGTTAGAATTTTAAAGTTGAATTTTATTCACTTTTTAATATCGCTCTTTATTACCTAAATATACCAAAATATTTCGTCTGAATTAATAAAGTTTATTAAAAAAATGTAATCATTTTTTTGAAGGAATTGCAGTATTACGGCATTTATAACGCAGGTTTATATTTCAAAATTAAAATCGAGCAGTCATATGAGTGGATACATATAATAATGTTATAACATAAGACAAAAACAAATATTCAAAATTATATAACTTGACAGTAATTATTTAATGATATTTTGTACGCATTTCATATTTTTACGGTTAGGTACCAAAAAATGAATACTAATAGTATTATCATGGTTATAAACAAAACATGTGGATGTTTACAGTTCATTTCGAAGGAAGTAATAAAATTTCTTTTTTACATTTTAAAATTTTATGTGTGACTGAATATTTACTTAGTATTGCACTATGTGCAGACAGGCGCTATATGAGTATGTATAATTTTTTAATTAAAATGTTAAAATTAAAGTGACTCAAATGTTCGTCGAGGAAACCTAAACTAAGTATTGTTGCCGGAGATTCCCGGTGTAGCGCTCCGGTTGCGATGTTGCGCATGAGATGTTGACTCACCACATGCAACGTCAGAGACATTCACATAGCGTGGCCATCTCGTAGTGAGTGGTTGAAATGTTCAAGATAATAGATCAGCCCACCGTCTGTGAGATACATTCCGTGATTCGTTTCTTTAATGCACGAAGTACAAATCCAGCTACCATTTACGTCAAGTGTGTCATGTTTTGTCCTGATTTGGCGCCAAGTGATTTACATTTTTTCCTTTATCCGAAGCGGTTCCTCACTCGGTGGCAAACGTTTTGATCAGAATGTTGAACTGAAAGATCAAAGACATAGTTTTCATCCCAGGCGTCGTTCTATGACGAAGGTATACAAAAATTGGTGCCCCATTATAAAAAGTGCATTGATAACGTTGGCGAGTATGTTGAGAAGCAGTTTAAAGTCTGTACCGTCTGTCGTTGTAAAAATGAAGCAGTGTTTCTTTAAAAAAATAAACAAGTATTACTAAATATTCTCGGAAATAAATATAAGTTAAATAATCCTCATCTTATGAAAACGCCATGTAAAATTCTAGCTACGAAAATTCTAACGGATTATCGTATAATAATGTAGCACACGGCTAGAGTTTTTAATTCCATCTATATGACGTCGTATCGATGCTTTGAAACAATTTGCTTGTTGCTTCTGAAGATGTGTTTCATTAGGGCATTCTTTAAGAATGTGCTTTTCGTGCATTTTGAAAGATATATTTTTCTTACATACTGTTTAATAAATCTTGAATACTAGTTCTACAGACTTTTTTTTTGCAAGGTGTATTCCAACGTCATTTCGTAATCCGTCAATTAATTAATTTTCTGTCAAGCGAACGAACTTCCGTTTTTCGAATTGATTAATATTATTATAAAAGTATTAAATGTTGAAATGTATTTCTAACTGTTATTTGAGTTTATAATTTGTAAAGCTGTTTATTTAAATATCAAATACTAAATGCATTCATAAGAAAGACATACATATACAATCAATTTTATCCAAAAATATTGTTGTTGCTACCGGGATTCGACCACATCCATTCGCAAAAACAATTTTTTTCGACAAAATTGATTTTATATGTATATCTTTATAATTAATACATTTAATTAGTATTTAAAACATCACATACCTGTGTTCTAAATAATTACAACTTCACAATAAGAATGTGTTCTCCTTAATAATATAAGTTGTATCAATGTGTCCAAAATTTAATAAAAATTCTGGCGTCTGCAGTCGGTTTACTCAAAAATATTTGAGATTCCGTAAAAAAAATGTAGATGGCTTTCAGATAATGGAACGACAGATGTATTCATTTGAAAAAGTGTATCATATAGGTTCGAAAATTTGTCATGAAAAATACTGGCGCTATAACACAATAATTGGTAGTGTATTTCCCCGGATTGGAAATAGAGATCCAGGTTCTAATCCCGGTAGCGCAAAAAAGATTTTATATGTATATATTTATAATTAATACATTAATCTAGTATTTACAACTTCACAGACTTTTTAAACGAAATCGAAAACAGAAAATGGTACGAAGCAGTAAATGAAATTTTTGGTGTAATAAACTCACAGTTATTTTCTAAATTAAAATATTTTTTCTTACATTTATTCAATACCTGGTATATTAAGGTTGTTTTTCTTAAAGGTACAGAACTTTAAAATTAAATAAAATACACAAAAATCGTGGTAATGGCCATGGTATTGGCCTTATTGGAAAGATTTTATTTTATGTCATTAGTGTTTAAATATGATTTCACGCATATGAGCACCGCGGCTGACTCGAGTAAAGCGCAATCTAGAAGTTTAATTTTCGAACACTTTTTGGAGCAACTGGGGCCGTATATCGGCAATAACGCGATGAATGTTGGCTTCCAAGTCGTCTATCGTCTCCGATTTATCGGCGTAGACTAGCGGCTTCATATATCCCTCCAGAATATAATCCAAAAGTTTTAAATCACACGATCTTAGAGCCCAATTCACAGGTCCATTATGCGCTCATCGAATGTTTCCTTCAATAAATTGATTGTGGCGCGCACTGAGTGGTATGTTGTGCCATATCGTTGAAACCACAGCTCTTCCACATTGATGCCATTCAATTGAGGAATGAAAAAATTAGTAATCATGGATCTATAGTGCTCTCCATTGACTGTAACGTTCTGGCCGGCACCATTTTTGAAGAAATATGGACTGATGATGCCACCAGCCCATAAAGTACACAAAAGTAACTTGTTGAAGATGTTGAGGCATCGCAATAATAGTTTACTGATTTTCTTCACTCTAAATGTGGCAATTTTGCTTGTTGATGTAGCCATTCAACCAAAAATGAGCCTCATCGCTGACCAAAATTTTGTGTTGAAAATGAGTATCAAGAGCAATCTCGTATTCGGCCCATTCACCGAACGTACGACGCATGCAACGGTCAAGTGGTTTCAATTAATGCAGGAGCTGGATTTTGTAAGCTTGTAAAGTAAGATCTTTCCGCAAAATCTTCCATAAAGTGGACGGATACAGCTTCAATTGCTGTGCACAATGGGGAATCGACCCATTTGGGTTCTCCTCAACACTACGCTCCACTGCATCAACAGCTTCTTTGGTGCGCACTGTACGACGTCTTTGTGAATGCGTATTATCAATTAGAGTTTGCGTGGTGTAAAAACGATCTATTATTATTGGAATTACTCGCTCGGATTGACAATTATGTCGACCGTAAAATGGACGTAGCGCACGGTAAGTTTCGCGAACTTAACCACGATTTTCGAAATAAATTTGCACAATTTGCGAGCGTTGTTCTGGTGAAAGTCTATTCATGGTGAATGGAAAACCAAACTGAGCACAAATCAGCTATCAGCTGTCAAATTGATTATCGCTGAAAAAAGAGTTTTCAATACGAAAAACAAACCTCTAAAAAAACAGATTATTAAACACTGCACGCCACTGGTGAATACGATTAAAAAGATGTAGATTGATTGCAGCTTATACATATTACCTACAAAATTCAAATGTCATTAGTGTTGAAACGGAATGGTTACTTTGAATAATTAAAAGTATTAAAAAATTTATAAAAATCCTCATAATTCCAATGATGTCCTTGTTGATGTCCAACGTTGTCATTTTTCATCTCAAGCAAAAAAAAAAAATACATCTGTCCTCCACTATAGATATAAATACAAGTTGTTAAGTTAAATTGTTAGATTGATAATGCTCTTACAAGGCGAAACGCGTCTCAAATAAATGAACGAGTAGAATAAAAAAAACAAGCGTTTTATTTTCACGTATGGAATCATCTTCTTTCGCTTATCCTAGCAGGGTCGGAGGCTCAAAGACTCGACAAGAGGCTTCTATTTCGGTAGTTGTTATATTATTTACCCTTCCCCAACCATGCAGTAAAACAAGTGTACCATCTTGACTAAACCTGTAATATTTCGGTAAATACATACAAGATAAAGTTCATATTTTAGATAATCCTAAAGAAAATATTAGCGCTTAGGAACGGCTAGTGAAAAACTATTTATTATAATTATTTTATTATAAAAATACTATTTGTGATATGAAAGACAAAGATCACACACTATTTTCACAGTGGAAAAAACACCAAACATACAAATATAATTATCTCTTTCTCACTAATTAAGGAAGGTAGGACATATTGTATAGGACTTAACAAATGCTCTAAATTATATTAATAATTTTTTTTAAATTGAATGCTCAATATTTAAAGTAAATTCGTGCTATTGAAGCCATTCAGCTGATAAAAACATTTTTTCTAAGTGTTATTTAAAGTAACACGAGTTGACGGCATGATTGGGTTCGGGTATTTTATATCACGGTAAGGTTAAAGGTTAAACTTAATATTTTTGCTGTAACTGTAGTCTAGATTGTTGATCTCACACTCTTCGTTAGGATCGTTATATTAAAGTGGACCGAGCTAAAAATAATCAGCTCGGTCTTAACACTTAACGTTATCACCACACTATAACGGTCCCCTTAACAGCCCCGATTCTTCTGCCCATTTCACCTTCCTGTTTTCCGTGGATAGAGAATTCCACTCTAAATTTCACACGACTCCCTCTCTAGTGGTGACTTCAGGTCTAAGTGTCATGGTCTTCTGTAATCTTCAACATGCAGTTGGTCTTTTCTCGATCTTTAAACTTCCTGTGCATCTTGACGTTCTCTGGATCTCTTCTTTGAATACATACAAATGCGTAGTTTGTAAAGAATGTGTTTCAATAATGTATTACATTTTTACGAACATTTAAGTAGCATGATAATGAAATATCATTACCTACCCCTGGTTGGGAAAATATGTATTGATATTAAATCTTGTGTAAGGCACATTCGGAATTTCATTCGCTTAACATATTTAAAGATATTCTTGAGTAGTCCTTGATCTATGCAAGGATGTTGTCAATTTTTGGCAATGTGATTCTGTGTATACAATATATTAAATTTAAAATAATACATAGACCATCAAATATATAGACACGAACTAACTCAAATTTCTTGTGCCAATATTTTTATTTTGGTATCACTCACGTGATTACTTTGGTACCATTTACGATTGGAACGAAAGTTTAAGCGCTGAAAATGCAATATGCATTAATGTAAAAAATACTTCTTGTTTAGACAAATATTTAATTTTCGTAGAGTAAATAGTTTTATTGTTGGATAAATGTGTCATAAACTATAGGATTTATGTTCCCACCAAGAATGTGTGTAGAATGCCCCTCGTCCCGCAACTAATGTTCCACATGCGTCTCCTATTATTTCATGTCTTGTTAATAAATTAATAGAACCAGATCTTTAACAAAAGTTGGACTGTTTTATTATACAATATAGGTATGCTGCAAAGATATCTCTCAATACACTCGGACAACGTACATTATATATTTTCTATTCTATAATGAAATAAGATGAGACGAGTGCAGACCCAGCCCCCGGAGGACGATAAATAAATGTTGACTGAGATAATTCTGTAGCTTTCTACAATTTGGAAGTAAAATAAATCAGATTTTAGTCGGTAAATGAATTAGTTTATTTTATTAATTCCATACTTTCGGCTTGTTTGTTTTGGAGCAAGATATTAAAGGGGAAATTATGAAATTATTTCGAGATGGAAATACAGTTTCGGTCGCCCTTGTTTATACAGAGAGAAGTTCTTCCCGAAGCTCAATAATTCTGACGTAAATCTAAAACGGATGCTGTCTCCGATATACGCCGTAATTATCTCAAATATTACCGAAGAACTCTCGAGAATAATATTCGTTAGAGAATCTCTCTGTCATTAATTATAATCGTATGACGTGAAAACAGCAATGAATAGGCTCTGTGTGATGAAATATTTCATATCACTGCGTTTGTTTAAACAGATTTAATTTCAATTTATATTTTACAAATTTGACTGATACAATGTTACAATCTACTTGTGTGAATTGATTACGGACACCGGGGTATTTTAAAATATACACAACATGACCCAGGATAGACTCATAAGCAAAAGCTTCCATATCGGTCCTTTGCATCCACCGTTAGGTTGGTATTTTTTTAACGGATAGCGGCAATACAACATGGCATTGCTGTCAACCGAAGACTGTTCACTGTCCGTGAAGTGCGGTAAAAAATATTTATTTAGTAAAACGACATAAGGCAGAAATAAATCAAATGCAAAAAACAGTAATAGATAAAATTACACACAATAATAGAGGCACCGAGAGAGACAGAAAATGCCGGTTTATAACTCCCTCACACACCCTTTAAAGGGAAAAAGAAGACAATACACAAAAACAAAAAAGGTTCCTACCGGCAAGGGGAAGTCAGTACCGACAAATATTAAATCTAAGGTTTTTCAACCAAGAAGAGAAAGGGCGGATGGCATTTACTCTCTTTCTTAACCTAACCGTCTCAAAATCTCCCAGCGAGACATCTATACACCAACGAACCCCATAAAAGTCGGAAATTCCTTTTGTTCCTTATTACGTCATATATATGGTATCCTTCATAATCTCACGTACCCAGAGGATGAGAAAAATGTGTTGAAAGATATTGATATTAGTGCTGAACAACTTTCAACTTTCGTAGTACCTGTGTACACACCATGTCTCAGAGATTCATTGTCTCGCGCCTCTATTCACACTCGTCAAATGTTATCGTCGTTTGTCAGGAGGGTGATTGTGAATCTACCCATCAGCAGTAAAATCAGACTAAATGTACTATAAGTCAATGTTTAATAACTTTTCAGAATAGATATTGTAGGGATCCAACATCGTGAATTTCTCAACACGAATACATAGTATTGAGAACTAGATCTCCGAAATTATCTCATCGTGTCTCCTTATATGGGCAACTAATGATGATTGGTAACTATTTACCGATACTATATCGCACGGGATTGAGAGGGCGCCGAAGTGACGCCAATTAATTGATGTCGTAAGAACACGAGGCAGTAATTTAAAAATATAATCATCAACGAGACACCAGAAAGATGTGAGATAGATTTTGGTAAAAAAATACTGTCATTTTTTGATAAAATACGTCTTTCTGGCGCCTGTTGCTGCCTACTCCCTGAAATGGTGGGAAATAAAAGAATGTATTGTTTGTATCTGAAATAAAATCAAGTACACTGCGAGCGTGAACGCATTTTCGATTCTGTCATCGTAGTATCCCTAGAAATAATATATTTCTGTGTTTCATTTCTTCTTACCTCATCATCATCATCGCCAGTCGAGAAAAGCGGAGACCGGCAAACCACCCTTGTTTTCTTATGGCTATACGCAACACGTAGACTAGAAAATAAACCTCTAATAGTTCAATGTAAGTTTCTAATTAGCGTTAAAATCGAATCAATCACACAATGATAGTTCAGTTCGTCTCTGGAAATAAGAAAGATTTTGAAAGATGTATGGAATTTAAAATCGGTAGGTAATCAAAGGTAATCGGATAAAGAAAGCTCAACTTACCTTATAACCTCATCGAAATATTGCTTCAGCTTTCACCAGATCTTTAGACTCATTATCTCTTCCTTATCCCACTAGAAATATTGGAGATCTTTGTTTTGAGAAAAAGAAAAGAGGCCAAAATGATTATATCACAACATAAAGTGACAATATTTTAGGTTAAACTGTCAGTAATAATAGACCTGTAATCTAGAGCTCCCGAGTTGATCCGATAAGAACCGAGCAAACACGAAGTCATGAAGTCAGTAATAATTTCCTTTGATAATGATTCAGGAGCCCGATCACCGACTATGATAATGTTGAGGCTCTCAGCCTTGGTCGTAGAAGAATTGTGGGCTAGTCCACACGTCCACACAAGGACATATCCTTCACGAGCGTTGAACATACCATTACGTAGATATCATGGTCCTTGTACTAATACCTATCTGTTTACCCTCCCCTCTCTACTGTACCACAGTGCACAGCCATTTTATGTGTGTAGTATTGTCTACGAGTCTAATCAGTTGACACGTCGAACTCTTGAAGTTCAACTTTTTGGTATTGAGCTGTTGAAGAATTATATTGTTATTGTTCACCTTGTTGGAAAGATGGCGGGTTCTCGGGAGATAAAAGATGGGATGGCACTTACTTGTAGTTCTCCGATCTCTTGAAGCTGGTTCGTCTCCCTGGTCCACCAATTCACAGGCGACGCAGAATTGTCTCGTACTGGGTAACACTCGCGTAGAAAAGTAGATTTTTAAAAGCGGTAATAACAATTATTTTTAAATTAGCGGTAGTTATGATTAGCGGTTATAAGCGCGGTTTACAGCGACTGCAGCGTACCGTGTTCACTGTCGAACGCCGGAAAGTAGAAGAGACGGTCGGCAACAGCTCCTGGCGGTAACCGCAGATTACAGGGATCTGCTATCTTCTTTCGTGCCAAGGGATTAGGATAAGAAAGAGAGAGAGGGACAGAACACATTTCTGTAATCCAATAGAATACGCGCGCGTACATTTAAAAATGGCGCTAACACCTTGTTATTGTGTGTATTGTTTTCACTTCGCGCTATCAACGAAGTGTGCGTTCGAGAGCTTTCGTGCGTAAGAATGAATTTGGAAGATCTGTGATCACCGCAAGCAAGAAATCCAGCCAAAGAGTGTTTACACTAGCAGGTAGATCGCGTTCTCCTTTCTGATTAGTACTTGATCCCGTTTTCATTCTTGTTCCTGTTTCAAACTCATTCCATTCGTCTAACATTCCATTATTTGTCCCTCCCGCTAGCAATATTATTCATGGTTAATTCTGTAATACTTGCTTAACATAAACCGAATTCACATTATATGCTTTTAACGTAAAAAACTGTCGCATGTCACGTGACCAGAAACCCGCGCCTCGATTGTCAACTTTTATTTTAATTTTTTTACAGTATTTGTAAATACAATACCATAAAAGGTAAGTATATTAAATTAACTATTACTTAAAATGTTTTTGCTTAATTTCGTACTAGGACTATCTATCAGTGCTGGACATGAATCAGGTAAACAATAATATGCGTGAGAACAAGACCACATTCAAGCACACTCGAACAAAGACACGAATAAATATTAAATTTAAAACATTTTCAGTTTACACATGGCATTAAACACCCCTGAAAGAGGGTAGGTTTTAAGAAACGTATCCCATTTACTTATTTGTATGGAAGCCAAAGAAAACTTTCAAAGAACACGTATGGCTTTTGAAGGCAATAATATACAGGATGGTGTAAAAAACTTTCTCAATCTTTTGAAATGAATAAACATTTTTGTTAAATAATTATATATGCCTTTAAGACACTAAAGTCTTACCTGATATACTATATATGTAAATAATTTTCTAGCCATTCAGCTCATTTTGAAAGTAACGTTAAATTAACAACCGCCTTTGAAATGCGAATATCTGTCTATCGCCTTCACAACTAATAACACCACGAAAGGTTCCTGAACGCACTCGGCGTATATTTGGGTGCAAATCATAAGCACATCAGTCATATAATTTCACCGTTGTCATCTACATGACTTATCTACTGTCATTTAAGGAAGGGATGCTTCCATCCTGGAAACATACTAGCAAAATAGCAAACAAATCTTACAATATGGTGCAGGATAACACAGATGCCCAATATATTTGATTATTCTTACCCTTACTTAATTCAATATGAAATAACATCTTCGTGATTTTAGCATCGGGACAACTTCCTCGTGCTCGCAAACTGTCAAAAGAAAATAGTGCTACCGAGAAATTTTTTTTTTCTCCTAGCACATCTCGTGCGCAATAGGTACCAAATATAACGTCATAATGCACTATATTAAGAATAAATAAATATTCAAATTACTTTGCTGTACTTTCGTTGATTTGAGGTTTGTTCGATATATTTACTATTACAATCTCCGCATGAAATTTCGTAAACCCCGTTTTTTTCTATTTTTGACTTTGAATTAAGAAATAATCCTCCTAAGTTGTTGGTGTAGTACGCGGGTCTAATATGAGAAGGGAGAAATTTTGTTATTGTTATTGTCCACCAGTAATTCCCCCCCTCCCCCACCATCAGTCAGTATCTAATTTCTTGCATGTCTACCACATAAGGCCTTGTCTACTATATTTATGTGTAGTTAGTTTAATACTTCACCTTTCGATGAGAGTTACTGTTTCTCTCGAAACTCGAGTAGTGCTAATAAACTCAAGTAAAATTATAACATTTTTTCATTTATATTCACCATCATCATTATCTTCAGCCATTCACTGTTGAACGAATGCATCCTCATGATTTTGTCATTATCTTCGGTCCTCCGCCTTGGGTGTCTTCTAGATAGTGACGATAAACCTGCCTACAAACCATAACGGCTAAGGATTATCTAGAATAAGGAAATTTGTAAAAAAAAGTGTTAGTTTGTCGTGGATACTATTCAAGTATGTTCTTTATCCTCCGAGGTCCGCCCAATATCGTATACGGTATTTAGCAGTGATAATGATATATTTTGCTTCTGAGTTAGCTAAGTATTCATAGTTTCTATGTTTCACTACAATATGTAAGAATTTGTAGACAAGAATGTATTTATCAAATCAAATAATATTTTTATTTACAATTTATCAATAATGATTACGGTATGAAATAAATCAACCTACAATTTAAAATAAAATCTTAAATCGTAATAAAAAAAATAGATAGCTTTCGACATATATATCTGAGACTTTTTACTTATTTATTTTTAACTGTTATAACATTATGCTATACAGATGCCCGAGACTAGATTGGTTTGTGTTGACGTTTCGAACAATGGCAGCACTGCAGCGCTGAAAATGAATTTTGTCTATGACACTTTTCGGTAACTGACAATAGCGAGCGCAGCAAGCAGCTCGTGCAATTAGATATCACAAAATGTGACTTCAAATTTAGAAAGGAAGGGTGAGAGTAATTTGATATATTAGGCATCTGTGTTACGCTGTACTATGTTTTTTAAGAGTTTGTGTTAAAAATTGGTGTGTTTACAAGATGAAAAATTCCCTTCCTACTCCGAGCTCCGTAATACGGAAATGTATTTTTTGGGTTAACGGTCATCGCAAGACATGGGAATGTGACGACAATAAAAATTTTCGTGAAGGATTACTCATGAGCCAAAGCACAATGAGAATACGATTAGGTTCCAATTTGCTCAATCGGATTTTTACAACATGAGGACAAAATAATTTCTGCCCTTCATCAGAAACTACGCGAATAAGCAAGTAACCAAGCTTTTGTGACGTTTGAGGTGGAAGGAGTCATCAAGTGAATATGGCATGGTGACTCAAACCATTAAAAACTGAATTTCAATTGTGGATTGCTCCTGTAAAGCAAAAGTTCTTTGTGTTTTACTGTAGTGAAGTTAATTCCCAGTTGTATAATTTTGAAGAAGTCGAAATTTATAATTTTTATTCACACATCTGATACCTAATTTTAATGCCTTATTGCTATTTTGATGAAGATAATTTGTTTAAATCTTTTGTTGAAGTAACGCTGTTGAAATATTATTTTATGCTATGATACTTTGTTGATGTTAACTTTTCTTTTTCTTCTATTTATGATCAATCTTTTTATGTAATAAAAACTTAATTAATTATAATTATGTAAATCTCAGGCTTATTTTATTATTTTTCCTCGAGAATGACTACTGAAGTGAATGGGAGACCGTATGGCGAATTCTGTGCATCGGATCGACGTATCTCATGCTTTACCTTGAGCGAACCAGTGGACGTCACATCGTTGCATATCACATTTTGGCTCCCAACGCACTGTTCAAAGGTTTTTGGTGAAACTTTGTGGAATTCCATGATTATTTTGTAAATTGAGTCAAAACTCTGTTTTATTCCTCAACAATTTAATTGAGTTAAATGATATATAATATATATAATGATTTCCATTGTCGATATTATAGTTTAACTAAAATTAAAAACACTTTCAGACAGTAATACATGTGGTGTGTTTGGGGTTAACAGAGGTGGGGGTGGGGGTGGGGGTGGAGGTGGATAAAGGGATATTTATATCTTTAATAAAATCGCAAAAAAATCACAGCTGTCACTGCTCAGCATCCGTATACCCTTGATACAGTTTCTGAAAACGGCCAATTGATCGCCATACACGGCTCAAGTAGAATTACTCCCCGGGTTTTAAAATCCTGCTCTTCCGCGCTCCTGAGAGGCTGTGACACTTCCGCATCTGAGGACCTTCATTGAGATGTGAAGAATAGGCCAGCTTAGCGTGGTGTTCTTCGGGACGGCCGATCGTAAAAATAACTCCCCTAGGAGGCGAAGTGTTTTCCAGTGGCGTGCGAAATGTCGGGTTTCATCGTAAATGCCTTTTTATTTAAATCTGTAAATCTCACTGTTTATGATCTCTTCTTTTTCTGGTCCACTAAAAAGCGTAAGCAATCATGTTGATAATCATAATTACATAATTGTGATGACTTTCGAAATATCACTAGATTCCTTTGAGGTTCTCTCCTCTGCTTACTTAGTATGTCCGGGTAACAATATTAAGTTTATTACAGCAAGTATTACAGTAATTATAATTATACACTTCAGCGATAGACTAGTTATTCTGGAGAAGCTGTGATGGAAGAGAGCCATTCCCCCAGAGACGGCCTCTTATAATGTTCCTCTCCCACCACTCATCTACTCACTTTCATGACACACATACACATACATTTACAAAGTGATAGTTCTCGCAATAATTAAAAAATATAGACGCGTACATGGACGTAAGTACGTGTGATATTAATATTCTAACTATTGGGATGTCCATTAATTTTTTGCGGTTTTGTACAATTATAAATTATAAAATAAAATTTTTAAACAAACACTTAACTCAATGATGTATTCTCCATCTGACTTCATTTCATCTTTCAACCAATTTGTAGATGCCTTATCTATAAAAATCGGTTGGTGTAATCGGTGGAATAATAATAAATAGTTATCGAACTGATTTCTGAGGTCGTTTATGGTCGTTGTTGAAAGTAACACCACGCATTTGATTGGAGAGCGACCGAAGATGATAATCTGACAAAGCGAGGTCGGGACTGTAGCGTGGATACGGCAGAACTTTTCAGTCGAGCTCCTGGATGACGGTTTTGACCTTGATTAAAGGAAAAAATAAGTGTGTCGAAAATGTTTATATTTTTTAACTTGACACGCCATTATTTAAACCAAAAAATTAAGAAAAATTATAAGATACAGGAAAACGGCGACACTGATGTTTTAGACCAGAAAAAATGCCATCGATTGGAATATCATAAATAAACAAAATAGCATTTCATAAAAATACAAAGGCTTAGTAGATGATCCAACATTTTCAAACTAAGCTAAAAGCTCGTGCCATGAAAACAGAACTAACTTAACGAGGCTCAAACCACTGTCCATTAGATCATTAGGTTATTAGTTAGTACAGAACGTATGTTTCTCCCTATTTTTTTCAAGGTTCTCTGTTGTTGGTATCGCGGTTTTCCTGACTGCCGCTAGTCTTTAGTTCAGTGGGGCATTGGCCTACTTACGTTTTCCCATTTGATCTGAGGCCTCCACTCAGACTCTGCCTCAGGCGCGCAGGAGCTGAACATCACGGAGAGACTTTCAAAAATCCTTCAATTTTTTGAGCATCTTGCGAGAAGAGAAGATAGCTTGGAGAAGCTTGTTGTGTTTAGCCACATCGAAGTACGTTAGACCTATGGTGTGGAAAAGGAAATAGGCTGTCATTCTGGTGATAGCCCTTAATTCTGCAGGATGCTAGGAAAAGTGAAGGAGCATAGTCATAAAAGTTCATAGTGATCACTTATATCTTATTGTTATAAATACTAATTAAATGTATTAATGATAAAGATATACATATAAAATCAATTTTATTGAAACACATTGTTGTTGCGCTACCTGGCGTAGGTGGTAATACGAATCCCGGAATCGAATCAAGAAAAGGCATTATGGATTAAAAAATAGATCTTATACTAAATTATGAGGGCGAGTGATACTTAATATTAGTTATAGCTGCTATATATGACTACGGCAAACATGTACATATATTATTATTGCTGCAATATAAACTCTCAGTGCATAAGACAGATTCAATCAACATATGTTATAAAGTTATTCGTGGAATCTTAAACTCTAAGATTGACGCCTCGTAGGCTATATATCACTCACTGAATTTAGCTTGAATTATAAAGTTCACATAAATACCTTGTCGGTCATATACAAATAAAACCTTTAGTGGTGGTGTATGTGATCTGCACATGGGATCACATAACCGGGGTAGTGGAACAACGCTTGGAACTGCTGTCCACAGGACGTCAGGAATGCACAGGAGTTGGCCGGGTCTTCAGCAAAGAGATGAACACAATTTCCTTTATTAAGAATCTGTCGGATGTCGGCGCGATACGTGCGGGATGGTTATATTATGAGTTCCTCATACCACAACATGACACGGCGATGGCGTCCGTTCAGGAGTGCGATGTGGTGACAATAATCGTCCTTGTACGTACATATGTCTGCGTACTGTTCAAAGATGAAAGCACTGGATACAATATCGTGTATCGAAACGGTCGGGATATGGCGCGCAATAGATTTCAAAATGGCCGGGCGCGGCACGTAAAATGAGTGCACACGAAGAATTGATGTAATTAAAACACGCCTGGGCGTCACAGTACAAGGTGATGTTAGAACATAAGTAACCGACAGAATATCACACTTTTTAACGTCAATTATATTAATGGCATTACTCTTGAAGAATCGAGGCAGCCGGAATATATAAATACTGACGGGACGCAACCGAACTCTATCGTGGTCGGCGTGGATCTACTTAGGAAGCTGATTGAGGAAACGGAAGTGTCTTTTTGCGCCGCGTGGCTAGATGTATAGTAGGGCTGTTTAATCTTTTAGTTGGGTAGGTACTGAACATTAAAAATAACCCACGACAATTGTGGTGATGGATGCTGGTTGGCTTTCTGCCGTGCTAGAGATATTGTTAGGTAGGTTTTTTCTACCGCATTCAGAACGCAAAGAGCATGAGAAATCATCACATACTAAGGTAGGTTTTAACTCGGGTTTATTAGGGGATCTAGAATTTCATACCGCAATAAGAACTAAGTAATTATTAAGTAGAAAGCTCTGGTAATTATTGCCGACACGCTGAGCTCACGAGAGAGAGTAGCCAGCCTTATAGTCAGCGCTGAGCCGAGGTTCCCTGTTGACCTCTGATGACAGTACGGTAAAACTCTTTCAACATGAGGTCATGGCACACCAACTTCGGTGCGTTGGGGATTGGAGGCGCTACCAGTCCACCTCAGTATCATTCGTCAATGTGGCATTGCTGAGAAACTTTATTTTTTAGACAATCTTGAAGTTATGTGTATAAGCGCCTGGTCCCCCATATGTTATGCCAGGTTCTCACGAGTTCACTTGAATATGATCGTGAAGTGTGTGTGTGTGTGTGTACCCAGAGAAGGTTGAACAAGAAAGATATGCAATAAAAAGTCTACACTGAGGAGCGTTTGCTAGATATCTTGTCGGGAAGACAACCGCGAGAGAAGTGATGCGCATAGGCCGGCCATCGGATGACTGTGGCCACATTGATATTGGCATGTTTTTGCGGATAGTGAGAGCCTTGTTTTATAGCCAGGTATCTGCAACGTGCATTCATCGTTGGCTGTGATTGACTTCCATATATTTCTTTGTTGAATATTATGACTTGACCATGGTGAATATATTTACTGATTCACTTAATTTGTTACAGAGTTATTGCACGTGTGGTACCAGAATTTGTATGCTTTATTTATCTGTTAAAAAATAGTTTCTTCTAAAGGTAGTAAGATTTGTGGAAGTCGGTTGTGTACACAGCCCACCTAAGTTTTCGTTTTGTTTTACGCGAAAACTTTGGTCACCCGATAGTAAATATAAGATTTAATATTTCAACTTGAAACTTTGTAGTTTAATCAAAATTGAAACAATTCACAAATAACATTGTTTATCTTTTGTTCCAGCTGTGAAAAACAAAGCGGTTCACGGAAGAGAAGACTCGACACTTCAAACAACAAAAAGCAAACAAATTGAGAACTGCGGTGAGTGAGGGAATAATTAACGTGAGTGGTTTTTGACTGCTTAATTGTGTTGAAGTGAATCCCGGTTTGAAGCTTTGCATCTCTGACGAAACAGAGCGTTTTAAAAATAGAAAAGTGTGCAAATAAATAGAAATGGTGCTCTCAGTGGGTGTGCGCAGAGCTGTCTTCGTCCTTTTTGTTGCCAGTGTTTGTACTGCCGGTAAGTTTATTTCATTTTTATTTTCTATCAGCTGTTTGTATCCGACACATGTGTGTATTCTCCCACCAACCCCTACACACTTCTGTGTGCATTCTTCCCCTACGTGCTGCATGCCAGCGAGGTTAAGGTTGATCCCTGTCAGTTGGTTCAATCTTCTTCTTTAAATAAACAACTCTCTGCCATGTATCACTGAATATACATACTAATTAGGTCAAAATTTAATAACTAAATATTAACAGAAGACGCCTAAAGTCTCAATGGGTGGACAAAATTATCGGAGCAAGGGGAGCGACATGGGAAATATTTGTGGAGGACCGAGGGAGAAAAGGAAAAGGATGGGTCTTGTCGAAACCTTTGTCCAGCAGTGGATTGACGATGGCTAATGATGATAATGGTTATGAAGATGATTGTAACGAAAAGTTTTCCTATTGATGTTTAATTTTTAAGACAGTTATTAATTCTAGACAGACCTTGATTAGGTTCTCCAGGACCTACCTTTGAAGTTGAAGTTGCTAGTTGCCAGCTCAACGGGTAGAACATTTCTCTTTCGTCCCAAGTTTACTCGAGGTTCGACATAATATATGCTTTTGTGGTCAGGGTATCAAAATAAAAGGTTTATGTATAGTTAGTATACAATGACATATATTCAATTAAAATATTATGAACAGAACAAAGTCGGTATAGAGTTGAAATGTTATGGCGACGGAAAATAATGTTAAAAGTTTACATAGGAACACATATCGTAATTTAGAAAAAACAATATGAGGACTTGGTATTTCTGCGTGTGAGGTATTGAGGCCGTTACATTACACTTGACAAAATTATAATATACCTAAACAGAATTTACGTGTTGTCAATGATAACTGAAGAGTGATAATTTTGTTTTTGTAAGTTTCTTTTAATTGAAGACTGGTTTATACAAGATTATGCCAGAACATGGACACTGGGAAAACACCGAATGGATATTAAAATTATACTCGACTGAGTCTAATTATTTTAATAAAATATATGGTTTGCCTTATCAAGAAATAACGGAACGAGATGTTTGCTTAACTAGAGATGGTCGGATATGATTTTATTATGTGGGCAAGTTTGATCAGAATTTGCTTGTTGGTAAGTAACAGTGCTCCGGTTTATAAATAATTATTAATGATATTTTCTTATGGAAATGTAAAGTGACAAATAGTTATAGACAACCAAGATTTGGGGTCGAAATAAAATGTATTACAGGACAAATAAAGTTTGCTGAAGTAATTCGAGGTTATAATAATTTCTACGGTGGTCGAGGATAATTTTACATTGTCAAATGGTTTTCTAGAATTTGCAAACGGAGAAAACTGGAAAAATCACTTTCGGCGAGAGCTGGACTATTCAGAGTATAGATTTCGAAGAGGTGGAGGCTTGTGGTAAATGCGAAACATTGAAGGGCGCACGGTACCTTGGTTTTAGACGTAGAACATGGTGATGGCATATCTACTGACACGCGCAGCCTGGGGTCGTCAGGTGAGCAGAGACGATCTTCCCGGTTGAAGCTGATGGAAGGCGTATGGGAAGACTTCTTGGTGGATGCGAGGTCTTCAGGAGCAGTTAGGCGATGGAAAAAGCAGTATAAAATGTATCGGGAATCTAGGTAGTAGCGGCGGTATTCACAAAGAAACGTCACCTCTCGGTACAATCCGGGTAGTTTACTAGTGCATATTAAGTTGTTGATAATATATTACGGCAAATATATATATATAAGCTTTTGTACATTACAAACGCGATAGGTGGAGGTAACTACCTTGGATTTTGGATAAGTTCACTGCGACATGCCGAGTAAGTTATTACCGCACATAGTTAGGAATATTTGAACTGTTAAAAAATATTCTTGAGATAGATTGTTTTAACGAGACTGATACATTTTAAAAGAATCGAGAATCTCCCGGACGCGCCTCTAGGTCGAATAGATGTTGATTTTCTCTGCTGGGGAGACTAAGTAGGGGTCGCTTATATACCCTCACTAGTTACCAAAGATTACCAAATTCGGAGAGAGGGAAAGACGGAAATGACAGAATACATTCAAAATACATAAGACTACGCTGATGGTTTCATCCTGGTTTTGTTGGAACAGCACGTGTGCACTCGAATAATCTATTTTTAATCCTGTGTACGCGCAATTTTACTATTGTATTGTCTGACGAAATTTGCACGTAATATTAATATTTGCGTGGAGTCAATTTCGAAGTTATTTAAAATGATTATTATTTTCTATAAATTCTTGATTATTTATTTGTACAAGGAATAGATGTTTCTTTTACGAAGATTTAGTAATTTAGGATGAATGAATTTAAAAGGCGAGTACATTGACTGTGGCAAAATTATATACATGACATGCTGGTGATGATGATGATGATGATAATTATGGTGATAATGGCAGTGATGATAATAGTGGTGATGATAATGGTCATGATAATGATTATGGTGATAATGGTGGTGATGATAATGGTCATGATGATGATTATGGTGATAATGGTAGTGATGATAATGGTGGTGATGATAATGGTCATGATGATGATTATGGTGATAATGGTAGTGACGATAATGATGGTGATGATAATGGTCATGATGATGATGATGATGATGGGTATAATAATAATAATTATAATACTAATGTGTTTATTCCAGCGTGATCAGGTTTTTTTTAACCCGAAATTTTTAATTATGAAATAAATATATATAAGAAAAAGAAAACCAAGGAAAGTATTAATAAATAAAAATAAAAAAAAGTTAATAAAATTATGATAATGATAACGATAGTTATGATAATGATAACGAAGCTCATGAGCAGTGGGAGTGACTTATGACTGGAAAATATTAATGAGAATCGGATAGGGTGGGAGAATCCTTCCTTCGTCCGACATTGATTTGATAATGGTTGATGATGATGATGATGATGACCATAATTTAGCTGTTATGCGGGAAATAAATAATATTTTACAATAAAAATAACATGAATAATAATGGTTGAATAATAAATTTATAGTAACAACTTTAAAGATCACCAAAACTAATCTCAGCGGTGTGACGTGAGCGACTTAGAAATCTGCCAAGAAAGTTGCGAGCAGTCGAATCGTTCCATCGCATTGTTCAAAAATCGTGAATAAGAAATTTGTTTCCTGAACTTTCCAACTGAACTGAACATTCCAAACCCGAGATATAAATATTATTAACTGAAATAAATTCGAGGTGTTACAGTGGAACAGCGGAACACTGCTGGGGATCAGCTCGACAGGGCCAATTTTAAAGTTTACATGTTTGTTTGCGTATACCTTTGGTAGAGTGGCTGATGCCAGACGCCGGTGGGGAATTGTTTTCTGTTGTGGACGACCTTGACTTTATACAATAATCGTGAACAAAAAGCAGTCAATATTGAAACCACTTGTGAATTCAAATTAAAAGTATGCTTCTTTGCGACACGAAGATATTATATATTATTCGTCAACATGTTCGACGCCTTCGAGATGTGGTGTTGACATAGGCATGCCTATTCTACCTTGGAAAATATTGAATCTTTTACATCACGATACATGTTAACTCCATTATTTAGTCTGTCCTTATTGCAGGAGACTGCCTTCTTGCTCGCGCACCCTCAACTGTTCCAGATGGATCGATTTCTCCATATTTTTATCATTTCTATATTTCAAAAAAATAAAAGTTCACAATGCATGTGAAATATCTTTGTTTCTGATATTATGTATGTACATATATATTAAAATTGAGTATAATGTGATAATAATAATATAATAAAGAGATAGAGAAATTACCCGACCTACTGACAGATGATCCATTCATATCATTTCTTGGACAAAAAAATAACAACAGATCGCAGACAACCTAATAACATAGCGCTGAACTGCCAGCCTGAAAAGACGTACTCCGCGATCATTTCAGAGTGACAATTCACCGATAAGGCATCCCCTGAAGATGAGTAATGAGATTTACCCGAAATGTTGGGATAACAATGGTCGTTTTTAGGATCAACAGAAGCGGTGTAATACGATATATATATATATATATATCGACGTTTCGGCACAGTAACGCAACTGTGGAAGATTTATATTTCCTGTGAAAAAGTACGGTTGTACCGTAATTTTTTAAGGTAACGCCTTGACGATTCGGTACGTGATACCATGCCGAAACGTTGGCATAAAAAACAACTAAAAAGAACGCGATCTAATTCAAAAGAGACGTCAGTTCCATACACTAGTGCTCGCGGAAACCTTAAATTAAACATAGGTGTCATGTATAACTTCACTAACAGCTTTATCGGAGAAAGAGGTTCCCAGCGTCAGAATTACCTACTCACCTTTAAACAACAAGATTTCTCTCCTTCACTTGTGGAAAAATAGATAAATTTTCAAATATTTTGATGGAGAAATCAATTTTACAAACATTGAAAGAAATTTGAGGATACCAAAACTATATATTAGGAAATAGAAAGTTAGCATTTAATTTACAATAAATCATCATCATTAAATAATATTAGATAACTGTATTTAAAATATATTATAATAACACAAATGGCACAATAACCACAGATTTTAAGGATATTATTTGTGAATAATTTATGGCAGCCGCATCTTACAATAAATCAAAATAATTACAAAGAAAGATGAAATAATTTCTTCAATACATTCTTATTCCCCATTTTATAAAGGGTCTTTCAACGAGGACGCTCGATTTTAAAATGTAAGTTAAACAGGTTGTATGTGAGATATTCACTCAATTTTTCTTTCATTTGAAAGTATATTTTATGGCATTAAGTGTGAAATATAACGTTGTTCGAATATCCGCTGCGGCTTTGCTCGGTGGCATATTTGGGAGGTCCAATTTTCTATGACTTTATCGCATAAATTTGGCTAAATTTGCTGGATGGCGTTTGTTATGTTGACTTTGAGGGGGTCAATTGTTTGCGGCTTATTTGTAAAGACTTGCGATTTAAGATAGCCTCAAAGGAAGAAGTCTAAAGGCGTTAAATCGCACGATCTCTGTGGCCAGTTCACGTCACCGTCGCGCCAGATAACCGTGCCCTCAAATCGATTGTCAAATTGCCCTCAAAATTTGATGATTTGCATACGTTGTTCAACCTTCCGTGGTGATTTGCCGTATACTACTTAACAATTGACAATAAATTTGACAGATGTCACTTTAACAACATGGCTGCTATAACCTAACAAATTTTGAGCGTCCCTATTAAAAGACCCTATATTTTTGTTTTTATCTACGCTTGTATTTTTTAATTTCAGTATACATTGTTTCCTGAAGACGATACCATATCTAGGTACACCAGGTATCGAAACATGTGGAATAATTAATAAATAATGGTTTAAACAAAGTATTTTGTATAGGTACGTAGGTAGCAAATACTAAAATCGAAAGAAATTTACTTTCAAAAAATTAATATATCATTACAAAATAGAAGAGAATGAAGTGAATAGATGACTTTCGTAAGAGATTATTAGATAATGTACAATAATTTTCAAACTCATTATGAACTAAATTCATAACCTAAAAAATTATCCATCTTCGCCGTTCAAAAGTACTAGTCACATAACATATACTACTTTATTTCAGTATATTTCTCTTATTAACGTCTAAATTTCATCAAGTTCAGTATAAGTTAATTTAATTCTTTATTTTATTCTTTCTGGTACTGGCGTTCAAGTATATATTGTTGTATTGTCTTCACCAAACGATCCAGATCCAAAATTACATCATGGGATAATTTCCATTAGTGTAAAGTGCCTTATGCGCGAGATACGCTATTGTGAATAAACTTTATTTTACAACAATTTCTCCATCGAAATAGAAAGACGACATCGTAGAAAATCTCCAAAGAAATAAATAACCTCAATTGTAACAGCTGCTACCGGGATCAAGAGGCCATTTTGAGAACACGCCAACGTCCAATTCATAAAGGGAAAACTGCATGTTTTCCTAAAACAAAAAAATTACACAATGCAGATTAGACACGAATATTTCCCACATAGGTGCACTTGTATTTATAGTATTGTTATTTACTCTTTATATAAAGCTGGATGACCAAGGATTTAAGATTTATTTTATAAGAGTAAGCGCGGACGGTCCGAAGCCGGCGCGTCTGACCTGGTCCCTCGTGGAAACGTCGAAAAAATCCGCCATCTTAAAACACGCTATGCCATTATTGGTCGAAGTGAACTATGGTATTAGTCCACTTTGAAATAAAATGAAATGTGGCATACATTAAAAATAAATTCGTGACCTTACTTTCGTTACGTCGCAATGTTTAATTATATATATAGGGTAATGCTATGTATTCAATTATATACCGTTAGCCAGCATCATTCTTCGTCTAAATAAATTGAAAGTGAGAGATATTGCTATTTTGACATAATCACGTCATCACAATGGAAATTCATTTTGTGTTTTGTGTTCGGATATCTCGCAGGCCCCGACCGGATCAGTTACGAACCGGATTTAAGGCTTTGGAACAAGGCAGCATCTGCCATTGAATGGGCGCTAAGGGTACAAAAATGATTGTTAAGGGTGTTACATGGGTATCGTGACACATTTGTTGTCTTTACAGCCAGACATTTACAATTCGGGCTGTCTAAAATTAAAGTGAAATGTATTTTGTCGCAGGGAATTTTAGGACTAGTCCGTTCTTTATTTATATATTTTTTTCTCACTAAATCGTATTTAAATTTCACTCTGATCCACCCTAATTGATCCGTGTTCACGCATGAGAGTTTCGTGAGATTTTATACTCGTGACTATTTCTGCAATAGTATTCTTTGGCTTTTCGTGCACACCACGTTTCAGATATTCGGCGTCTCTCGCATCACTTCACGTTTGTTGTACAAAACACGTCGTGAAATGTGATCGTTCGTAAGTTGGGTAAATGCTTCATTCGTAAGTTGGGTAAATTTGTTTCTCCGCAGCAGCTGTTAAAACGGTATAAATGTATTCGTTATTTTAAATTGTTAACTTTGTTTTAATAACTATTTAATGAATTAAAATACACCTACCGGTTTCGAAAAATATCATTTTCTTCTTTAGGGTGTCATTAATTAATCAAAAACATATGATATTGCTTCTTTAATAGAATCTATTTCTAAAAAACAGTTATCTTTTAAAAAATAAATTTAGTACCTAACTTAAATTGTTACTTGATGATACCAATTTACTAGAAAAAAATTTTAGAATGAAAATTTAGTTGATTGTTTATAATATTTTATTTATTGTTATTAAAAATAAACAATCCCAAATTTTTATTAAAACCAAGACCATTTACTAACAAATGATTAGAAAATTCTGAAAACCCACTATTCACTATTATTTAAAGATCTCAAATGGTCCTTTACTCTTATATTAAAATTTAGACCTGTTTTATCAATATAAAATACAATACTTACAACTAAGTTTATAGACACCAGAATTGTTAAATTTATCATCTTTGTCATTATTTGAATAAAAGTGTTTGGATATTTGTGCATCATAACAATAAAAAAAAACATGTATATAAATGTTATAAAGAATTACGTAAATGTCTTTCATATTAGCTTAATTACTAGGATAGACTATAAAACAATGTTTACCATTTAGGGTGTGTTGACTATCGCCAAATTCGTCCTGCCGCGAGGGAACGAATTGTTGGCTTGAAGTATCACCCTGCTGTGTGGGGCTGATAGTGTACTGTTTGTGTGTAATTGGTTTCTAGCTACCGTGCGAACCGATTAGCACTGTACATTGTGCTTCGCGCTACCACCAAAATGTATATCCAAGAGTGCTTCGTGCAGACCATCAGAGTACGTGTCCTAGAGCCAGAAGATCCAGATACCGAAAATAGTATTAGTTTAACGTTTGAATAAACTATGAAGTCACCATGGTAATGAGTATGATGTATTGATTTGGTCACTTTTTCTAAGATTAATTTGTAAAAAATAGTGGTAGAGAAGAGAGTCAGAGTGAGAACGGTTAGATGTTTATAAAAAAAATTGCATGTCACAAAAATTCGGGTCAGTTTTTTTTTGTATTATTAAAATAAAGATACTTTAATACAAGCCACCCTGTTATATATGACTGAGAGTCTTTATCCAAGCACAAAGGGGGTAATTTATACAATGCATCCATCTCGGTCAGGCGAACTATGTTAAACAGGGACGGGAACATTCTTCATATTTTCTAAGGATGCTTTCGTTGGCAGTGGAGCACGTCTATGCCGTGTATATGTACATATGAACCCATCATATGTAACTTCCAGTGGTGTATCTTGCAGTATTTATTTAAAGACAAAATGCAATTCTTAAAAACTAATTGATTTTTATGTAACAATAAATGTATCTTTCAATCACGGAAAAATAAAATAAAATGGAATATTCTATAAATATTTTATCATATAATTTTTCATTACTAGAATTTTTATACCCTTATCCTAGGAGCGTTGAGGAGTCACAGTTTGTCTGTCTTTTCCCGCTTCAGTACAAGTACATCAAGATGATCAATCAAGATACAATCTGCCCACATGCAAAAAAACTGGCTACTTTAACACAGACTTCAGCAAAGTAGCCAGGACAAGGCTGTAAATACCAACTGGAAATCGTTTAAATCCAACACGATTACACAAATATGGACCCAATATATGATCCAATCAGGCAGAGATGAATCAGAAGCATGGGTATCCAACATTCTAATATTATTTATACAATACCTACACTAATAATTCACTCGTCCTACAAACACTCCTACTGCATATTTTTATTTTTTTATACGTATCTTTTATTTCTCTTTTTATTCCTGTTGATGATTTAAATAACACCACAACAGCACGAAAAAAAACTGTCTACTTTAACGCAGATTTCAGTCTAGCAAAGTAGCCAGGACAACACTGTATATATCAGAGGTGAAGTGTACTCCATCCCACACAATAAACTATGAGTATAATTATGTCTTATTTTTATTATGTATTACCTCTGTTAAAACAAAAATATGTATGTAAATATATTTATAAATAAATAAATAAATACAATAAATATAATAAAAAAAAACTTTTACCCACTGTGTTCGTTTACGTTTTTATCAATAATTTTTGAATTACAAATTTAACTTACAATTAATAATAATCCGGCTGTAATAAGTCAACTGCTAAATCAGAATCGACAATGTATGAAGAAATTTTATTTTTACAATAATTTTATTCTATACAATATAGGTTTGAATGAATAAGCTACATTAAAAAGATAATCATTAAACCTTTTAAATATATTTTTTAAATAGACAAGCATACACGGAATAAGTGTCACATTAATATTATTACTGTTTCCAAACTACGCAAAACACTTGTGCTATGAAAATTGGACTAACTAGCTGATCGAACCCCCGACCACTGAATCACCAGGCGAGTGTTTTAAGCACATGACCAACAAGCAGATTTAGTTATCGTATGGGTGTAATTAAAATTTTGATTTTGATTTCAATATTAAATTAAACGTATCAATTAAAAAGACATACAGATACTCGTAAAATCAATTTATCGAAAATATATTTTTGTTGCCACCCGGACTCGAACCAGGAACCCTTCCTATCCGGGAAAGTGCGCTGATCTATTACACCACGTTAACATTGTAAGTTAACGACAGATTTTCGAATTATATGTTGCTCTTTCGAATTGATACATCGTTATTCTATTATTTGAAAGTAATCGTTGAGTAAAATCTGATCGGAGACTTAATTTTTTATTAAATTTTAGAAACATTAATACATTTTATATATTTTTAAGAAAGACACGATATTATTATAAAGTTACAGTTTTCCAGAACACAGTTCTGTGATATAATACAAATTCGAATATTTTAGTAAGTTCGAAAATTTGTCGTTAATTTACTATGTTGAAGTAGTGTGATAGGTCAGCGCACTTCCCCGGATAGGAAGGGTTCCTGGTTCGAGTCCGGGTGACAACAAATATTCTTTTCTATAAATTGATTTTATCTGAATATTAATATTTTATTCTTATTTATGAAAACCTGCAACTTCACAATATTAATTGTGTTCTCCTTAAAAATATTTTTATATTTTGTTAACGTTGTGTGGTTTATCGAAGTAATAATAAAACTAAATAATGTATGATTTCATGAGACTAAAATTTCACTTCAACAGTGCGTAAGCACTACACACTGAGATATTTTTCTGTATTTGCGAAAAACTCGATCAATTTTCAGCTAATCTCATAATTATTAAGGAAAACACATTCTTATTGTGAAGTTGTAATTATTCAGAACAGACGGTCTGTGATATTTTAAATACTAAATTAATCTATTAATTATAAATATATACATATAAAATCAATTTTGTCGAAAAATATTGTTTTTGCGTCACCGGGATTCGAACCTGGATCTCTATTTCCAATCCAAAATGTAACATATAGATTCGAAAATTTGTCAAGAAAAATACTGGTGTTATAACACAATTGGTAGTGTACTTCCCCGGATTGGAAATAGAGATCCAGCTTCGAATCTCGGTGACGCAAAAACAATATTTTTCGACAAAATTTATTTTATATGTATATATTTATAATTAATACATTAATTTAGTATTTAAAATCTCATAATTGAATGCAGGATTTTACTATCTATAAAAAGATTCATAGAGTATATTAAAACAATTAATGTTCATAAAAAAATAGTAGGTTTGCTTTAATAAATTAAAAAAATATATTTTAAGGCAGGGAGGTATTTTAAGAATAACGAAAATCCTCCGTGAAAAATATTGACCTACGGTACTGGCGCTGCCGGCGTGCATTTCATGGTAATTATCGAGAGTGCTGCTCCATTCCGCCTCGTGTGTACAGTACAATGTACAGCCGTATTATGTACAAGAAAGTCATCGTGCTTTTCACATCATTACTTACACCCTTTATGTCTCATCTTACAGAGAGACGACACAGCATCTTCTGTGCGACTTGTGTCACAATTTTAAGAACGAAGCTACTATTTTTGATATATATATACTTGGTTCTTTTTACCAATGTTTATTTATTTATTTTTCGTATACAATTCTTGACGACACTCGAAAGATAGTTCTAGTACGATTTAGAAACATTGAAGACAATTAGGGTTAATGTTTATTTATTTAGTTTTCATACATTGTGAGGGTATAGACCGGCTAGGCAGAGGAAAACATAGGAATGGTAGGTTCCTCACCTCAGAAACGCACACCCACCTTGATCTGTCGCATTCTGCCTTCATCCTAAACTGGGAAAATTAATTGTTAATACCCTGGAGCGATAAATAGAAATATGTTTGGATAAATAGAAATAAGAAAACAGAGAATCTACTCAACAATCAAAGTTAATACAAAAATTTGCAGATAATCGATCAACACACTACATCGATAACCATTTACATATAATTAACATATGCTCGACGATTATTCATCGAACAAAAGATTGGATAATTTATCAATAAACTGTGGTTAACCTAAAATAGGTTACCACAAGAATAAATTAACAACATAGGGGTGACACGAGTATGATGACTTCTTCCAGCATAGGCTTGTGACAATATTACATGAGATAAGAAAGGATTGGTTCATCTCGAACTCCGTGACCGTCGTTGCCATTTCACATTGGTCCGATTTGCAATCTTTCGCTACGAATTCCCTTGTTCTGTTGCACCCGAGATCCACCCTGCGGAACATCTTTCACCATGAAATGATTAGGCATTGATCATAAATCGTCATGAAACATGCTCCGTAACATCATTTACCCCGTAAGTATTTACCCTTGCAACTTTTTAATTCCTCAGGAGATTTCTGAGGCCTGTGCCACCAGGTACAGCTGATGAGATAGATCTGTTGACTTCCATCGCTTGACGAGATCTCCCAATACACCAAAGAAAATATCGCGTGTGTTCATGATAGCATCGTCGTTGGCGTAGAATAATCCGACGTGATAATTTTGAAAGTGACATAGTTTTGTAATGTATATATTATTAACAGGTCGTTAACGGCCTTGATAGGTAGTCATAGTATGATATTAAGGTACGATGTAGAAACATTTAAGACAATTAAGGGTACAATATGTTACAAAATACATATGCTTATGATTAGGAAATTAAAAAATTAAAGTTATGCGATCACAGTTACATATTAATAGCTGAAGAGAATGAATAATATATTTAAAACTACCGCAAGAAAGTGTAGAAGCGCGTGATTTCCAAGATTAACGAAATCTATTCCCGTGATATGCAACAGCCCATGGCATTAAAAACATTGGTTTACGGTGGACGCGTGTTACAATATATACGAGTATATGTTTATATTTTTAATAAAAACAGTTTTTAATTGGGAAGTTACAATTTTAGAACATAGTTCTGTGATATTTAAAACAAATGAGATAAAACAATTAGAAAAATATACAGAAAAATATTATTTATCGACAATATCTTTTTTTATGCGAAGATTAAACTTTTCTTTGCCGACAAACTGCGATATTAATTTCGCTACGTTAACCATATAAGATTGTAGAAAATTTAAGACATATAAATCAAAATAGACACATAAATTAAAATACCCAGGATAGATCAAAACATTTTATTTTATCTGGAATATCTGCTTGGCGGAGGAAAATAAACCAAGAAATTCTTAACGCTTGACTTCAGCGAACCAGGGCTACAACAGAATTGTCCATGTGACGCAAATCGAGTACCTACTCCCTGTGCATTTTGTCCTTCCGATATAAACCCTAATATATACCTATCCCGACGGGCGAATAGATTGTCTTCTGACACTGAATTGTCAAGACCTGTGTTCTATTTTAACGATCCGAAAAGCAGCGCCGTGCGTAACGTTAGGACCACGAAGAGACGATTCTTCTCTAAAAAGGTGAAAGTTAACTGGAGGTTGAAATTTGAAGTCTAATTCAGGATCGAGATTAATGTAGCCTAGATCCCTTTGCTAATATTACTCTCTTGAATCCAATTCGGATTGCGTCAACCGATCATCATTGTAATCGATACAGTCTACGGGATCTTATCCCACCAGTCCATGTGATCGTCTAGGTCTCTTGACATTGGGCCCATGGGCTAATTTTCCACAGACTATGAAGAAACAGGTGTTCAATAGCTCTCTCCACATGAAACAAACCCACACACACGAGTCTGTTATGAAATATCTTGGAAGCACCAAAGAAAAATTATAATATCTGGGAACTTCTAGCATGAAGGTTACCAAGTACTTGAACTAAGATAGAAATACCTCTCAGCTGCAACTGATCGCTGTCTTTCCATATCCAAGATATTCCAGAATTTGTGGATTCAGAATAAGACTCTTCAGCATATGAGGACCTACGGTCGTGACAGACTTCGAAGATGATGACATTCCACTGCGCAAAAATGATATAATCAACGATTCACCAATCTTGTCGGGATTTAGATGGAGAATATCAAAAGAAGCTTATTTTTTTCTACATGGATGGCTGTACTTTGATATCGGTTAGTTGTGGCGTAATACATTTTTCTTTTTGACATTTGGTTATTCCGGCGAAAAATTTTGATAGCGGTCTGTCGTTTCTTTTTTAAAAATATTGTTATTTATAGTGATAAATACGAGCTATTTTTTATTTGCAATCGACATATTAAATATATTATTTATGTCCTTACATAAGTACCGTGATAATTATTTTAGTTTTTTTACCTAACCAATACATATTATTTATATTTTTATTATTTATTTCAAGCCTAAAATATGATGCTAAATTAAAATTCAAAATTAATAATTTTTTACAATAAATGTACAATTGTGGAATATGATATGGGATCTTGAATTTTAGAGAGAATTAAGTATATTCATGTTATATTACGGTTTATAGTACTATTTTCTTTCTAAATAAAAAATAATTAGGATCCTTTCATATATCACGTGACAACGGAAGAGATTTTTAGGAAATTTTCGACTTGAAACAATCTCTGATTTACAAATTTTGCTTCAACGATATTCTTTGGCAACAACTATCAGTTTTATAAGTCCTTATGTACACACCATATTTCAAAGATTCGCCGTCTTAAGCTTCAGTTCATACTTCCATCCATTGAGAATTTATGTTCCGTTTGTTAGTTGAGTGAATTTGAATCATCTCTGCTGCAGTTAAAAGGTAATAAATGAATATTCTTGAACACGAATTTAAGTTTTTGTCTCTGGTGAGATAAGATCCCGAGTATAATATTGATCAGCTGGTATAACCCGAATTTAAATTATGAAGGAAATAATGGCAGATAGATCTGACCTACCTTGCTCTAAAGTCCTGAGTTGGACGTCAGTTTCACCTCTCCAGTTGACTAGCAACTCTTCGAATGAAGAACCGAGATATCATTTCATTTTCGGAGCTGTTGAGAATACTGCCTCTTCGTGGTCCTAGTGTTACGTATGGCGCTGTTTATGAACAGTAGAAAAATAACACAGATCTTGACAGTTCGGTGTCAGAAGGCAATCTGTCCCCCGTCGGCGAAATCCCTAAGTTATTGGTTGGCCAGACAGGGACAGCCATATTAAGGTTTATATTGGAAGGACTAATGCACAGGGAGTAGGTACTCGACTTGCGTCAACAGTCTCCTTTTACTTCTGAGTTTGTATCTAGATCGAAATTTCAATACATGTACATAGTACCTTCATTTAGTTTAACTAAATCTATGAGATAGGTATATTTTATCATATCTAACTTCGTAGACACAGACCATAAGATCCCTTCTAAATAACAAAACTCTTTGTAAAAAGGTCTAAAATAAGTATTCTAAAAATGATGACGTCAGCCCTGCCAACCTTATCATTTTTTTTAAGGTTTGCGATGGCATCCTGAAAGATGAAGAGGGAACTTTGCATTATAATACTCCTGATTACGAGACGTGTTTCCACATTTTACAATTCCAGGGACACCAGATCGACTCTCACCAATTGAGAATAGGTGTATATAGTTTCTCACCCCTACGTGAAACGTTTGTTGTATATCTCTCGGAATTAGGTCGGAAAAACCAGACCGACTAAAATTGAGAATCCAAATTCAAAAACCACTCTTTAAAATTTTGTGGGTATTAAAATAATTAGATTTAAACTCAAAAAGGAGTTGAATTTTTTTTAAGATCTAAATTGTGTTATATTATACAAATGTTGATGGAAGATGAAATAGGAAAAGCGAAAAAACGGAAGATTGCCAAAGAGTTGATGCAAATATCTTGGGTTTTTTGGTCTAACGGTAATGACACTTAGTCAAGTCGGGTTATTTTGAAAATATAATTTTAATTTTAACTTTGTACTACACACAAATTGACCTGTAGATGGACAGGACTGCTCTAACCGAAAATTGTGCGGGTAGTCTACAGTAAAATAAAAATGACGTAATATATTAAAATTAAAATTTTACACCACGAAGTAACTGCCAAAACAATCAATGATGTTAATGTCGGGAGTTTTCATTATTCATGTCAGGAGACCACCAAGTTAGTTATACTTGTATGAGATTTTTACAAAATCATGTTAAGCTTTAAGTCTACGTACTTTGAAATAAATATTTGAAATATATGTTTGTTTCAAACTCTAAATTATCTAACAAAAATTGTCTGGCCGCTCAAATATATATTTTTTTGTATTTAATATATGAATTTGAAGTGTAAATCCGGATCAATAGGAAAGAGTCGTCTAAATGAACGAGTTGCGCAAACTCCGGGTCACGCGTCCCGCGGAAAGGAATACGACAATTCCGGTCGTAAATCGGAATCACCTCAAGGCATACTCAAGTAAGTAAGTAAGAAGTAAGTAAGTAAGTAAGTAAGTAAGTAAGTAAGTAAGTAAGTAGTAAGTAAGTAAGAAGGGAAGTAGGGAAACCTTGGTACAGGATGAGGTCAGTGAGGAGATAAGGGTTCTAGTCGAAGAACCAGTGATCTCGAGAACCGGGATTTGGGAAGGACTGCTCGCCTTACCTTGTGTATGACGCTTTCGTTATCTTTTCTAGATCACACAAATGGCACGCGGATGAGCCGATCTCCGATCCCAATTGAATACGGCGATATCACAAGTTCACCCACGGCACACAAACAATAAACAATACGTGATAAAAATACAATATCACCAAAATACAGCGCTGGTACACTGGAGCTGAAATGTCCACACCGCGAATGCTCGCGAAGTCACAAATCACTGAAAAGACGAGCATTAGGAAATATATGGATGGGAATTTGGATGCGGAAATGTGTCATGGGTCGCGACCGATTCGAAAAGATGCGCCAAAAGTGTGTTTTACTAATTCGGAACAATATATAATTTTAATCAATAAAAAATTGATATATTCGAATAACAATGACTTTTAGAATGCTTCTATCTCTGACATGGTTGAGATTAGACACCATGAACTTTTTAGATTCATATTTTTAATATCTACGCATATAATATTATGCCTTTCGTGTATATAAAATGTTAGTTTTTCTAACGCGCTATTTCTAACATAATTTTTGTTATAAATATTACGGAGGTACCTACCCGCTGAATATACAAAATCTATTTAAAAAAATCAATGATTGTAGATAAGTTAGCTCAGGCAATATTGGGGATGTTTTCTTTGTTATATTTGTTCTTGGGCAGTCAACCGATTAACTGTACATCGAAGGCCGCTACAAGGCAAGGCAGATTGCGGGCTTAAGAGGAAGGGTTGCGCGCGGGGCCTTCTCTTTATACCTCCACATGAGGGTTAAAAACAGACCAAATATTTTCAAGCATGAAATATCCATTTAATGTGTTTATATATTTCACAAAAATATTGCCACAAATGGATGTCAGCGTGAGATTGTTAATTGTAATGCTAATATAATAAGCTTCGTCACTTTCTGATTTTACTATAAACACAATTTATTAACGTACAAAAAATATTATTTAAAAATAATATTTATATCAAATGAATTGGCAAAGCTTCAGTGTTTTTTATTTATTCGTACACACAATAAATGTCACATCGATATTTTTACTGTTTTAAAGCTAAGTTAAACAGTTAGCTTATGCTATAAAAATAGTAATAACTTGATGGCCTCCTGGAACGAGGCTCGAATCGCCGACTGCTAGATCACTGAACAAGTAGCGTAACCACAAAATCACAAGCATGTCTATTACTCTGTCATATTTAATTTAATTCGGAAATATTATTTACGTAATTAATCGATTTTAATCATTTAATCACGGGTGGATGAGAAAAAGCCTAGCATATTATTATTTTAACTTAATTAACTTATTAACTAATAGCCTGCACGTTGCTCCTCCACGGAAGCAAATACGTTAAAAGGCTAAGAATAAAAAAGTGATAAGGAAGAAGAAAAATTTTCTAAATACAAGTGTCATAAAACAGGTTTTCAAAATAAAAAAGACGAAAACGGTATATAAGAATTGTAAGACTCGGTATATTTATGTCAATATCCAGAAATAGAAACATTGCATAATCTCACAGAGAAAATCAAACTGGGTCCGCGGGTTAGCACTTTTAATTCACACAGACAATTCACCAACGCTAGGTATTATGCAGATTATGTATTGTAGGCGCCAGTTACTTATACTCATAAAAAATATATTTGAAATAGTAAAACTTCTACCATCAGCAAAAAATATCAGAATTAAGACAATTCGCAAGCTCGCAAAGTTATTAGCGTTTTTGTGTGTGACTATATCGGTTGCGTCGCGACAAACATACATATATATTATTTTATTTATTTAATTATTAAATGACTTATTTTAACTATAAATTTATTATTATTCTATTCACAACATATCTAAAAAAACATTTGTTATCTAAATAATATTTAAATTTCTACCTAAAATAATAGTTGTTATATTTTTATATGATATATACATTTTTTTCTTTACTTTTTCTAAATACTTTTACTATTTCTACATATTTAAAGAAGACTAGCCATGTTGAAAGGATGTCAGATGACAGGATACCAAAGATTATGACCCGGTGAAAGCGACTAAGAGGCAACCCAAGAAAGTGGTGGGTTAACTGTGTGGAAGAAGACTGGAGCAGAATGGGAGGGTCTGAGAACTGGACAAGAATGGTCAGGGATAGGAGTCGGTGGAGGAATCAAAATCCCACCCTGGGATATAGTACATCGAATGAAGATTTCTACATATGTTTGTCTTAACTATTAATTTTTCCTGTAATTTTTATTTATTTTTGGAAATATTTTTTTATTTACAACTCATCAAAAATCATCATCATATTTGATTGTAGTTTATATGTAAAAAAAAATATTTTGTAAACACTATGATATCTACTTGCTTATGTAATATTTGTATAAATAGTTTTTGCCATACTTGTTCAATAACCTGTATCTTAGGATATTATTGTTTAACATCGTATCGTATAAATATATTAAAAAAAAAGTAAAAATGTTATCTTGCGTATTTTAGCGCCAGGACTGAGGTCCGGTTCCCTGGAGGCCGCGTCCCTCCAGCTGGGGGCGCTGCAAGTTCAGGCGCAGTACCCCGCCGCAGCCCTACAAGGCGCCAGGGCTGCGTCTAGGTCCGCCGCATCCTGCCTCGTCACGGCTGTCCAATACACTCATGGACAACAGGTTGGTTCACAAAAAATGTCAACTCTATTTATATTAATTACGTCTGATATACGAACACCTATACGTCACCATACTCAGATGAAAATATTGAATCATTGAAGTGCGCAACAACTGAACCTTCAACCGGCATTCATCTATTGAAAGATATTTATTTTAATGTATATAGATATAATCCAATTGACCCAATAATAAATAGATGCGGAAAAATAAATTAGCAACCTCTTGTTGGAACAAGCTTAAATAATACGTTTAATAATATACTAGCCTGCCAGTACGCAGTACTCTGTTGTCAATTTCCAGATTAAAAAAATAAATAAAATCGTTAATACTCTTTGTAAAACCATAAAAAGTATTTTGATAAGAAAATAAGAAGAAGAAGAAGTGAAAAAGTTAAAATCTCAATGTACATAGGTGGCAATTGCCAAAAAATATTAAAATGATTTTAGCTCTTAAACTCGCACACTTACGAGTATAAGCGAATGAAAAAAAAGTTAGGCTAATTAAAAAGCATAATATTTCAAAAAATTATCAAACTAAAAGAGTTGTAACAAATAGAGGAAAAGAAGAAGAATGAAAAGAAAAGGTTGTAAAGATACAGTCAACCTTCGCACGTCTGCAAAAATGTCAGAATGTAGTAATAGTTAATATTAAGAGAGAAATTACAATTACTGGGTGTGACACGTTTGGTTACATCTTCGATACATGTATACATATAAACAAACTTCTCAAAATAGGCCTTGTTATTTTAATAAATAGAGATATACTAGCTTAAATAGTGACCCAGTCTGAAATTGTTCATCTAAAGTAAAGAAAACTTATCGAGTAGTTTGTTTTATTTAAAAAATATAAAGAAAACATGTTGATTAGATATTTCAATGTTAAAAATATATATTTTGTGTAATGTTTGGTAATTCTTTCGCTACCCGTGTATCTTTCACCCATCGATTACCACCTTAAATGTTATCTTATTATAGTACTTTATTGCTAAAGCAATACAAAATAATTTCTTATCGATTAAACCTAATCGTACAATGTAATTAATTACTATTAATAGCGGACATACGTGAAAATAATGATACTCGTCAATATATATATATCGAGGTGATAAAAATAGTGATGTGTGGCCATAATAAATTTATTAATATTTATGGCGTACTGTCGAGGGGCAGCCGAATGAAATTTTTCAGTAGTTAGAATATGTCATGGATAGTAAAGTAAAGATGCATTGATCATCTAATCGATAGCAATTATTCGCTTATAAATTATTTGTCAAAATTAAAATATGTAAACGCATATTATATGACAATATTAACACTTCCCAAACCATGAAGTAACACAGGTCTACCATTATGATTAAACCTGAAATATTTCGGTAAATACATGCAACATAAAATTCATATTTAAGATAATCCTAAAGAAAATATTAGCGCTTAGGAATGACTAGTGAAAAACTAATTATGAAAAGGGAATCGTACAAAAACAATAACTTTTTCCATTCAATCCATTGTAAAATTAATAAGTTGGTAAATATACAATTTGTGATATGAAAGAAAGAGATCACACACTATTTTCACAGCGAAAAGAACAACAAACATACAAATATAATTGTCTCTGTCTCACTAATTAAATGAAGAGAGATAGAAGGAAGGCCACATTATATAGGACTTCATAAATGCTCTAAATTATGTTCTAAATCATTTTTTCAAAATTGAATGCTCAATATTTAGAGTAAATTTGTGCCATTTAAGCTAATAAAAACATTTTTTCTAACTCTTATTTACGGTAACACAAGTTGACAGCATGGCTGCGTTCGGGTATTTTATATCATGGTATGGTAAAGGTTAAAACGATAATGTTGTAATTTTTCGTTGCACAATAATTAAATCAAAGTAAAAATATCATTAAATTTTTTTAGAAAATTCTCCCCCTCTCTTCAACATTACCCGAATAGGCTACAATTCTGTATTTAGTTTAGTCATCACTTGATGAGAGAGGTTGCACCTCTCGAAACTAGTATTGAAAATAATCTAACGTGTGTGTAGCACAAAGTTTAATTGTGAATATTAAAATAATCATGTTACACCACAAAGTAACCGCCATGGCGATTAATGATATTACTGGATTGATTTAATTCTGGCGCCTTTTGGCGTGTTATACTCAAATTGGGATTCATTGTAATATAAAGTTGATTGTTTTTAAAAAGAGATACATGAATTAATGTGTATGTAGTAGAAGTTTTATTGTGAATATTAAAATAAATCTATCAATTTTATTAAATTTGGACAAACTTTGAAAAAACTGTATATTTTTCTAATAGATCAATTTAATTTGTATTATTTTATTATTGTTGATTCCTTAATTTTCTAAATAAATAAATATATAGACCGATAAATGAATAAACATGAAATAAAATGTACATTTAGGAGAAGGGTTTGGAACATTAGTTGCGGGATGATGAACATTCTACACACATTATTTGTGGAACAGTAAATTTATTTATTCCTCGAAAATTGAATCTTTGAGTAAACATGTATCATAGCTAGTACCAAAAACTTTGGGGAAGTCTTCTTCATTCAGTTTTGAACAGAAAATATTAATTACACTTTGGTAAAATTTTTACAAGTAAGGGAGTTATGCGACTTCAAAGTTAGGTTTTTTTTTCAATATTTATGTAATTCATATCAAATTTTATAAATTGATTCTCTGATTAATTAATTGATGAAACACTCAAAATACAATACTATCGTTATAAAATATTAAATCAGTTGATTTACCTTACCTAAGTATGCCCTCATAAATACATATGCACATATGTAGGTACTTAAATAGCTTACCATGCTCTCGACTTCCACTGACTTAAAACGGTGGTTCGCTCACTCGTCCACCAAACAAACTTTATTTAAATATTGCCTATATTAATGAACTTCATAAATTTTTTTAAATAAACGCAAGCAATTAATTAGCAATTAATTAAGCAATTAATTAGCAATTATAAATTACCAAAAATAATTTAAAAAACTAGGGAATCAAAATATTGAATGGAAAGTAAAACAAAAGAAATGTAAATAGCTTACCCAGTAATCGAAAATATAGATCGGTATGTATGTTTGTACTTCTAAACTTGTAATATTCAACAATCGAAAGAACAGAAACGTCGCACGGAATATAATTCTAATGCACATCAATGTGCATTAAAAATGGTATTTATACAAAAATCCCACGTAAATATCTTTTATACAAAGTTACGCATACTCTATGCATGTAAATAATTATAAAACAATTATTTATTTAAATTAGACGATTACAAATATTAGAATACATTCTTATTGTGAAGTTGTAATTATTCAGATGATAACGCATCTTGCCCGGTTAGGAAAGAGATCCAGGTTCGAATCCCGGTGGCGCAACAACAATATTTTTCGACAGAATTGATTTTATATGTATGTCTTTCTAATTAACATATTTAATTTATATTTAAGATTAAAAATATAATTTTATACGGAATTTATATAATTTAAATAAAACCATATATAAAAATATAATTTTATATGGAATTAATAATTCTATATTTTAAGTTAATTATATTAAAATGCAAATAAGATTAAAATAAAAAACTGAACTAAGATGTACAATTAAAAATGGTTCATCACAATTCTACGAAGTAATAATATTATATTTAACATAAATACGATTTATTGTAAATATTAAAACATTGTATGCTGTTTATTAAAATGTATGTTAAAATACTTAAATGGGAACTTGCGCGCCTCCATATTTTAGAATCATTGTTAGATATGTGTGAACGTCAGTGCGAAATGACATCGCGTTTAGTAACGAATGTTCTTTATCGTAAGTGACATAACGGCATTCATTACGGCGATAAGCAGTCTTGGTCCCTTTTTACTTCGCGTATTAAAATTATATGGCGGAAAGTAATATTGGATGGATGTTTATATTTTACAAGGTATGTAGGTAAGTATTTTAAACATTTTTATTTATATTTTTAAATATCTGCAGAACGAAAAATAAATATTTTAATGAATAAAAAATATTATAATTTAAGTAGGTCCATTTACTAGAATGATATATTGTACTTTATATTAAGAATAAAGAAATGCTCATATAGCGAGTAATGGGGGGTTAAAAATATTAGCATATTTTCATTTATTACGTCATACATAAAAATCTCCCCGAGACTTACGGAATTTATTTTTCGGATGCTGTGTCATTGAATCGAAGGATAAAGATTTTTACTTTGAAAATGTATTTACATCGTAAAAAGTCTGTTTTTCCGATATTAACATTTTTAAATTAAGTGAATATTATTTTAATTTAAACAACTACATAGGCACTTATTTATTTTCAAAAAACGAAAAGATGCATTTTTAAATAAAAAAAACTACCGTGTTGTCGATATTAGCACGTGGTAAAAGTTTCCTGTACTTGAAAGATTCTTTCAGATACAAATTCATGTTAGTTTGCGCTGTGCGGTAATGCGGTACTATCTCAACTCTCGTTTGTTTATAGTAAAAATGTTATTATTATCTTGTGTTTTTGTAATATTGCATAAAATGCCATACGAGCATAGTAATTCGTAGTACGTAGATATGATTCTAATTTTGGGGGAACCTACAATTTAAGAATACTTTATTTATATTTAGCTTCATATTGACTGACATGTCTTTATCAAAGCATATTTTAATTAAGTATTTATTGAAAATGCGCTTTAAATAATTTAAAAAATGTCTCCCGATTTGACAACACAAATTAAATAACCGACCGACAGTAACTATAGACGTAATTTGTGAGCTAATGAGCAGAATATTTTCACAAATGATGATCCTTTTCACAATCAAAACTTGTCGCAGAAAAATTTACGTCTTTTTTTTCACTCTTTTAATTGTAAAAAAAATAAACGATCTTTCATTACGAGTTATAATTTTTAAAGTGTTGCAAACCTCGGCATTTTTTATCCTTTTATTTCTTCTATCCTGCAAATTCTAGGTCAGTGGGTCAGTATATATAAACTCTCATATATGGAATGTATGACATAATACTTAACCTTTTCAATGCGAATTTTGAAAAATAAAAAAATTGAAAGTTGATAATTCGCCAGGCAGAGGGAAAATCGACAAATGATCAAGAATATTTTTCGTTCTAAATTACTTGACTTACCTATTTATCTGTGACAACTAGATACGAGACACCCTGTATATTTAAAAAAAGTCTCGGAGCTATTTGATTGCGTAAGTGGTACCAAAATAAAAAAATTGAAATAAGGAATTTCTGTTAGTTCATGTTTATATACTTGGTAGTCTGTGGGTACAATATACAAATGATGGGTGATTGTTTCAAAGAGCATAATTTCCAAGTGATTTACATACCATAAGATGAGGGAATAAACTCGTTCCACTGATTCATCATTTGAGTAATCTACGGCTTTCATTATATAGCGCACCAATTTTCACTGCGAAGCAAATACAGGTTTTTTCTTTGATGCGGTCGTTGCGGAGCTGATTGAAAAGATCGAGGGACGCGGGGAGGGTAGATTGAGGGCTGATGTTTTGACTAATGACTCGTCACGGGGGTGGGTTTCCAATACGGGGTTTTTTAAACAACCTTGAACGAACAACCTTATTATACAGCGCTGGCCGGAGCGTCGGAATGCGAGTCGGCTTAAAATAATATTTGTTTTGGCAAAAAGCTACCGCTTCTACAACAAATCTTGTATTTTTAACCGACTGATTAACTCGCGGCACTTAGAGTTTCGCCACCAGCCCGGTTCTTGGCCTATTTCAGTCGCGGTTGAGGCTTTGAGAGTTTTCACTGTGTTTGTTCAGCCGCTGTTAATAAAATATAATCATTTAACCGAGAGAGACACCGCAGATCTAAGAAAATACACGGCCGATGTAAATTACGTCACTGAAAATAATTTAAAACACAAATGTATAAAAAAAAACATACTGCTACCTTTTTCTGATTGCGAATTAATTGACGAAAAAATTTTGCATTAGAAGTGGACTCTAATATATAAGAACGTTATTACGGGTATTTAGTACCTACAGTACGAACTACTTGCCTCCATTCTCGGACCTTGTTTAGAGTGACGTGTAGCGAATTAGCAACATGCCCAAAGTATGAAAGAATTCTTTTTTTTAGTACGGAGTTCTTGAAAAATTGAGACATTCTTTCGTTTCGCAGTCCATGTTTTACTCAGCGTGCGACGCCAAAACGCATCTCGAAAGCGTCGATGCTTATTTTGAAACCGAACTATTCGCGTGTGCTAAAGTAGGACTAACTTAGTGGTTACACTAGCAATATTCTACGCAAGAGTGGTGCGATACACGAATTTGAAATACGTAACGCATATTTTTTCTTCTAGATAATGGTGTTTTATTTTGATCGATTCAATCCCACTGTTGTTTTCATCAATGTCTGCTCTAAATAAATAACGTAAGGGATGTCGGAAGGCCCCGTTCCAAAATTTTTTCAATTTCCCGATAAGCCTTCCGTTCCGCTGCCCACCAAAGGCTGCTGATTACATTTGATGAGCGTTTATTTCGTGATATGTGACGTCAAACGAGCCCTGCGACACGGGGACAAAAAATAGTCTTTAAATTTCACGGAATAGTGACTCCGCCCTAATCGATTTGCTTTGGTGACCAAATTTGATATGATTATTTTATTACGTCGTTCACGCCTACTAAATCGTCTTGTTGGGTAAATTCTTTCTATCTATTTTAAAACAGAAGCGATTGCAATAGTTCGGAAATTTGGCTCGCATAGAAGGTTTCCGTACGTTCTTCTTATTCAATATATTAGATTGATAACATATTGTAACGGATCAAAGCATTTGTGATGTGATATGTGATCTACTGAAAAACAGTGAAGATTCTTATGACATATTGTGCATTGAATGGCGACCGTCAGGTTGGCATTATGAATTATATGAATGGTTGGCATTTTTTTCCTCCATACTAATCTTGGCCATGCTGCGTCTCAATGCAAACGCCATTCACTGATAAACATAAAGTATACAAAACAATAGAACAATGTACACAAACATGGCGAGAGTACTTCGTAGGACAGTGATAAAATGGAAAAAATAGCAATTACGGTTTAGTCTATACACCAGCAAGCCACACCCGATAGGAAATCATTTTAGTATAGCCTAGGGAGGATGGCAGACGAGTAATCTTCGACTAATACCCCACACTAGCAGGAATCTCTCCTCTCAGTAGCTCCCAGTGCGAAACCCATGTCCTAATGAACTCCCAGAAGAGTTCGAGGTTACGCCTTCTAAACCTTCAAGGATTTCATACATAGTGTGAAACAAACATTGAATTGATGCAAGCATATTATATATAGTGAACGAAAATCGAATCCATTAAGAGCTACGCCGGCCAAAATAACTAGCCTGCTAAGATCTTCAGCATTTTATAGAGCTGTGGAGTATTTGAGTCTCGCTTTGGACTATAGTGCCACCTAAAAAATGCTGCTAGCCTCAAACAGCCTTAAAAATCTGTGCATATCATGTTACTTAAAACAGAATCTGTTCAAAAAAGTGATCTTTAGTTTTATAAGCTGCATGGTATCTGTTGCCGTATATACCTTTGACAGCTAGTCCTGGGTTTTCTATTGGTATTGTTGAAGACATTCATTCAATTCATGCAAATAAAAATACACCAATCTTTGTGAAACTGGGCTGATAGTCGCCGATTCTTCTACCGATGGTTGCTCTCCTTGCAATCTCGAATCTTCTCAAGCTCAGCTGGTCAGCCTCTGAAACTTTATATAACCGATGACCGAAAAATAACACACAAAATATTTTTATATCACCGCCGTAAAATATATCAGTATAAATCCGAAACTGTATCTGACCAGAAGCAGTTTCGCTTTTGTTTCTATTTTTAATTTACAAAAATATAAATACATGTACTCATGACTGAGCATCGTGGTTTAGTGCGACATGTAGCGAGGCTCAGACTTGACCCGTCAGTCTAATTAGAGATAGACCTCTCGCCACCGTTCTTATACATTTTTTTTTTAGAAAAACTAAAGATGAATACACGCAATATATGTCACATCAATATTCTTAATATTTTGCTACGAACGTGGAATTAATTAGCTGGTCTTTTCTGGGAGGAGTCTTTAATCACTGGCAAGTGTCTTAACTACTAGACCAACAAGCGTGTCATTATCAGTGGTGTCTCCTCGCTATTTTTATCTCTTCATACCTAAAGTATGGAAGAATGGAAGTCTTATTTTAATACGAAGTTCCTGGAGAATTAAAATATTCGTTGGTCTCGCAGTCAATGGTCATAACGCCAACACAGCATCTTTAAGGCGTAAAAACAAATTCCGTTTTTCTTCTTAACGTTCATATTTCGGCTTCATATACAGGCTACACAGTTTAACCTTTTGGCGAATGAATGAAAAAATAGGATTGCTAGTATAAATAAGTAAAGAAAACAAATTACAATTAATATAACCACGGACAAATACGAAATCTCGATATTTTGAGATACTAAATCACAGTTAATGATTGTGACTTAGAGATAACAGTGATCGACTCACAGCACGTGATTTTGACTTCAATACAAATATTTACGAGTTTTTATTTTTATTTTACAATTTATTCGCAGAGTCGATTATCCGAGGTAATTTACAACCGAGCTGGATAATAGGAAGTCTTTTGTTCACATAACAATCGACAAAGCCGTTCAATGGCGTGGAGTTCAGCTTCAAATGTTCCACTTATAGCCATCGCTATAAAATGCAGACCGTATAAATTACCGAACGCTGTTCTATTTTCATATGTCGTGAATTGTGGTGAAGATATCGATTCAAGAAGTGGCTAGCCTTCGTGAACACATATTTTATTCAAATAAATTTTAGATTGGATTACCTTTGAAAAATTTATTTTTCGGTAAAAATATAGAATCAATCTAGATAGCTTAACCTAACTATAACGACTCTAAGCTATAACGACCTTGTAGAAAGTTGCCAAATTTTGACAGGAAGTCCTGGGACCACCTAGCAATTAAAAAAATATTTTTTTTATTAAGGAAAACACATTCTTATTGTGAAGTTGTAATTATTCAGATCATAGGTCTGTGATTACAACTTCACAATAAGAATGTGTTTTCCTTATTAAGGTATGATGTATCAATGTGTCCAAAATTTAATGAAAATTAATTGATAATTCTGGCGTCTGCAGTCGGTTTACTCAGAGGTATTTGAGATTCTGTAAAAATAATGTAGATGACTTTCAAATAATGGAACGATAGGTGTATTAATTTGAAAAATGTAACATGTAGGTTGGAAAATTTGTCAAGTAAAATACTTGCGTTATAACACAATTGGTAGTGTACTTCCCCGGATTGGAAATAGAGATCCAGGTTCGAATCCCGGTGACGCAAAAACAATATTTTTCGACAAAATTGATTTTATATGTATATATTTATAATATATACATTAATTTAGAATTTAAATTTTTTTTTTGTTTATTTTACACCCCATCCCGAATCGTTTTGAGAGTTGTTTACACTCGTTTCGATTCGTCATAATTATATATATTTTAATTTATTTTATTACATTCTCACATACTTGTCTCTATTCTTGTTTCCTGTACGGAATAGTCATACTTAAATTGAAAAGTCAGGAAGGCATGTAAATCTGACAATTTCTGTAATGTGTGTCATCACACATCCTAATTACTCCGTTTGATAGTCTACCACCATTATTTTAGTATGAGATCAGGGAATTAATACATGTAATATATGTTCTGTACATCTACATGGATGGATCCATGAAATCGGACGTTCGATGCCTTTTAGCATACTTATGATTTGAAGAGAGCCTACAAATCAAATTAATTACTGTTTCTAATTAACTATTTTCTTGATAAATAAATTCTACATGGTACCACTATTACGTATAGTATATCAAGAAAGAAGAACATCCTGTCAGCCAGGGGCGTGCAGTGCACACAAGCAAAAAAAAAAAACATTATTGAGCATAGATGATATCCTATGATGTAAATACGGATGGATGTTGACCGAATGCGTGGTTGGATTACTCGTGGTCCAGACACAAAATGGCGTGCCCGTGGAATGTTGAAGATTCCGATGGCTGGCGCGTTAGAAACAGATGCACACGCGATATACACACAGTATAAGATGGTGACAAAATGGTGTGGTAAAGTCAATAACAAAGATTTAACGTCCATCAAATCTTCATACAATTTTTGATATCGAGATTGGCGACGCAGCCACGATCCGACTTCAATTTGAGTCAGGAGGGGTCTGCTTGCAGAGCGGGGCGGAAACGGATATATAAATAGCGATTCTTTCTATAGAGAACGCGACGGGTGACTAGACTCAAACTGTGACACTTTTTTATTGACAGAATTTTATGCTGTAGAAAATAAACCTACGATATGTCGTATAAACGACGGATTTATTTTGTCTAAGGACGTTGGTTAAACGAAAGTACAAAATATTTTATTACATATGACAGCATAACCTAATCTATACCTACCGCATACTACTGCTGTCAGCTATCTTACCAGTGCCTATTCCTCCAGAAAAGTACGGGCAATACGGAGGTGACATCAGATATATACCTTGAGGCTTTGATATCGCAGGATTCTGATTTCGCATCTGAATCACTAGGTGAGCCATATAGCTTGCTCAAGATGAACTAAGTGATTTAATTAGATACCTTAAAAATGTCGAGTCGAGTGTTGTGCGTGGCTTATTGGGTAGTCGAAAAGCTGAAAATTAAGTTGAGCTGGTAAATAACCTCCTAGACAAGTATCAATGATTAGGTCGAACATATATCAAAATGCACTTTCTCATCTAGATTTTTTCCACCAAGACATTTCAACAATGGCATGCTTGTCGGATACTGACTAGAGATGTCCCAGAACAGGATTACAGGCGACAAGCAAAGAGAAGGCGCACTGATTTAAGCCACTTTTTCAGTACTTCATGTAGTAAATTAAATTCCTGTATGTTCTTTGTTGTTTTATTTGTTGTATTTTGTGACGTTTGCGATTGATTTAGTAAAAATTAATTTAATTTCCATTGTAGTAGTATGATATTATGTTACTGTTGAATTTATTATTATGTATGTACAAAAACAATTGGAATTGGAAACAATTACTCAATGAAACACGTTCATAAAACGATTGAAATAATAATGTTATTTATCGTTCCGGTGACAAACGCGCATCTTGGTGGTAGTTATTTCTTAGTAGGTTAGAAAGTCTGCTCTTAAATAGGGGACGCTTCATGACAACGCCGGTAAAAAAGGGGTGCCACCAAGCGGTTTGTGTCTTGGCTAATATTCTAGAAAATACCCTCGATAGCTTATTTTTCCCCGGGTTTTCTATTGATAATATGAAAGCCAATACAAGCGAAAATGTCACCACTAATCTAATATTAAATAAGCTTGTTTCATTGCTTGTCGTGGGTGACTGCTGACTCGACGTATTTCTTCGACCGGCCGAAACGATTGACTACCTTGGCAGATTCGTATGTCCTTATTTGACGGGAAGCCGACCGCGATTGATACTTGCAGAAAAAGTGACAACCTTACACTCACAAAGCAATCATAGATACCAACATGCAGAACCCAGGGCTGTCAACCGAAATGCGAAAACATATATTTTTTTAAGCTAGCCGATTAGGAATCTGATTCCTGAACAGTAATACGAAATGCGTCGATATTCTCGTATTTATAATAAATAGACAACGTAAAATATACCTACTGAAATGTGTTATGTTACAAAAACCAACCCACGGCAGAATAACTCAGAAGAACTCTTATTAATAGTCGTACGTGAGGAAAGTTCGAATATGAATCTACGTGTAATATTTTAGTTGAAATCCACCCTAACAGGGTAGTGGAATACACGATTCAATTTCACAGTTTTGTGAACATTACCATCATTGAATCCGTACACCTCACACTCACACTCACACTCACACGCTCATACTTAGGGGCTGAGGTATATTCCTGGATAACGGGAAGAGGGAATATAATGTGTTGTATTGTAAACATAACGGGGAAGATAAGGAGGCAAGCTTGATGAAATAAAATTATGATGCGATGAAAGCCTATGCTACGGTGAAAGGATTCTTCGTGATAAATTATGTCGGATATATTTCCATCACGTCAATATATGATATTTTATTAGTTGCCGTGAAAGATATTGGGTTTTTTTTTAAATATGTTTTTTTTGTAAAATCACGTAAGCGTTTTTCATCACTATGTAAGTACATCGTACCATACAATATCATCCTTGTAAGTACGAGGATGATATTGTATGGAGCGTGATGTTGTGCTATGTAGCCTGGTCATTGTCACATTATTGGCAATTCGTATTCAATTACATCAACTACTTTCAATTGCCAACTCTATTTGAAATGGAAAATACTACATAGGTTGAGACTAGGCTTTAAGAATATTGACTTATCCATCAAAAGCTGAGACTTGTCGTCCATAGATGGCAAAATGATTTAAAAATATGACTTTAATCCTTGCAAGTTCAAAAGTGCGTATTAACGCTGAATTCGAACTATAAATCTGGATTGATATATCTAAATGAATGAATTGCGCAAACTCCGGGTAGCGAGTCCCGCGGAATGGAATACAATAATTCTGGTCGTAAATCGGAATCACCGTAAGGTATGGGAGGGAAGTAGGGAAACCTTGGTACAGGATGAGGTCGGTGAGGATAACTGCTCGCCTTACCTTGTATATGACGTCTCCGTAATCGCCGCAGTTGCCGCCGAGATCACACGATGGTACACAAATAACAAACAATACGTGATCAAAACACAATATCACAAAATACAGTGCTGGTGCACTGGAGCTGACAAGTCCACATCGCGAATGCTATCGCGATGTCGAGATCGAACAAATATCAAGTTGACGTCTGCTGACACTGACAAGACGAGCATGAGGAAATCTATGGATGGGAATTTGAATGCCGAATTATGTCAATAACAACGGTTGCGGATAATTGCGGTGGATGGGCGCATTGTGGTGAACGTATGAAATGAGCATCTTTAAGAGGTTTAATCAATGTATTTTTATTTATAATTTTAACTATATTTTTTTATATGTTGGGTCTGTGTCTGTGTGATTCTGTATTCATTAGGTGAACTTTAAATTATTAGTTGTCATTAAATGCTTCGATTAACTCTCTGCATCTGAATAACCCTTTGTTAGAATGAATACCGATGACATTGTACGTAAAAAATTCTCAACATTCTTTTTATATGCAAAGAAATTAATAAATTAAATAATTGATCCCGTCAAATCCGTGTTATCTTTTCATTATTTATTCTATTCTACCGGAAATATTTATAGGACATATTATTTGAACGTTTAAAAGTTAAAATATTAGTAACGATCAATTTACAATATTTAATTAAAAATTGTTACGCTCGAGACTTACGAAATTAATTTTTGATAAATAGAATCAAGATTAAAGGGATTTTGTAACTTCATCTACACGTGTTTAAAATTAATCAAATAATATCAATTGGTGTTTGAGCAGGGCTCAGATGATCAAAATTCAATAATTATTACTCAATTTTGAATTTTTAATATTTTTGAGTATTCATCCATGTGTTAGTAAATAATTATCATCATCGGCTGTCCCTCGCATCCGTGGGAGGCCGTCATTCAAGATTGTGGGTTCTCACGCGGTTGAAGAGTTCAATCATGGGATCTACAATCTCTGGGGCAATTTGGGCATGGGGAGACAGGGGCAGATACGGTTGCGGGCCGCATTACTATTGCGACCTGATGTCGGTATTAGGAGACAATACGGCTGCCAGGTGTTTGATTTCACGCATCGGTATCTGCTGGGTGCATTCAGTAATGCCCAGCGGTGATGACAAGAATACAGGCGATAGGCGAAATATATTATCTGTTATAGCGTGTAACCAAGAATGGTTTTTCTCTCGGATCGAAAGCGGGTAAAGGATAGTCACAGTGTGTTCTTCAAATCATCATCGCGTGTGTTTCACTTCCGCATTAGGATAACACATCCGGTGACTCTCAGAGATTATTCTTTGGGTCATTGGAAATAGTTGTATATCTTATTATTATACCGTGATTTTTTAAACATCAGAAATCAATAAACCTATTAATAAAACGTATTGGTAAACCGAAGTTTAAAAATTCTCCTTTCAAAAGGACTTCGAGATAACGGCGTTGGTTATCTTTCGCGATGTAAAGATGAAATATTCATTTTTTCTAAACCTCCCTTTGTGTGGCAGGCGAATATCATCACAGCAGAGACATCACGGCATGATCCTCAGTTTTTTGGAAGCAATAATACTTAACTCACTGAAAATATACAGGGTGGCCCAAATAAAGTGAGAACATCTCGTAACACATGAGTTATTTCAAAACATAATATAATTAAATATATTAATTATAAAGATATGCACGTAAATATTCGAACCTGGATCTCTTTCCAAACCGGGGAAGTATTTAATGAATATTTAAAATATCACAGACCGTCTGTTCTGAATAATTACAACTACACAATAAGAATGTGTTCTCCTTAATAATAAAATTAATTATAATTCTTAGTGTAATTTATTTTATGGGTTTAAATCTGGGCTGTTCAGTGGCCACATGCCTGGCTCGATGAAATTAACATTCTCACAACGATGAAAGTGTGAGATGGAGCTCCGTCCTGCTGTAATGTCTAGCTTATACTTCAGGCCTTGTTTGGAAACTCTTTGATCATTTTCCTAGAACCCCAAAGTTTTTCAATTCGTAAATTTTTGATCAGAATACGGTCTTCTGCAGTGATTTTTGTCATTCTGGGCAACAATTTTAAAACAGTGGGCAAATTAATAATCAAAGATGGCGAAATTGTCAAAATAAAACGTAATATAGGTAAGTAAATTAGTAAACTATTTAAGCTATTGTTGATATAGTTAAACTAATTTTGATGTAATTATGTCACATTTTACGAAATGTTCTCACTTTTTTTGGGACAGCCTGTATATGTAAATGAACAAAGTTATACTATTATATTTTGTGTATAGTTTTCTGGGCTAACCTGCCATGTACATCTGATCTTTCTGGCCGACGTTTCGGATCCCATTGCAGGGTCCATCATCAGGGCTGCAACACAACTCACTTCACACAACACAAGTTATCAACACGGTAGTGAAAACCAGTACCTAATAAATGATAGACCCTGCTTTCTATAAGGTAATGCCAGCCAGTATTTAACTAAAACGCTAACAGTCATATCATGATGGACCCTGCAATTGGAACGTTAGATATACATGGCATGACAAATTAACCCAGAAAACTATACACAAAAGATTCTGAACGGCCGTGAAAACCTAAGAACATTTTTATACAATAGTATAATAATGCTGAATTTAAAAAAAAAAATTTTTGAAAGAACACGTGTAACATGCATTTTTAAAAACATGTAATAATTTTTTTTTTATATTAAATAAATACAGGGTGCCGGAAAACTCAAAAATAGAACACAACATACATACAGAGCTAAAATACCACATTTTTTGCGATATATCATGCATTTTTTATGTTTTCCGTTGTCGTGTACATGTGATAGAGGTTGAGTTAAGTATATTTATGTACAGAGATAAAATGATTTATTGGAAACATATAATGATTTTAGGAATATACATTTTTAAAATGTGGCTTTTATAGTGTATGAAAATGGAAAAAATAGTCTGTATGACTATATAAATATTTGAATTAATATAAAAATACAATTAACACATTAAAAAAAATATTGAGAAGAACACATTTTTATTGTGAAGTTGTAATTATTAGGAATAGACGGTCTGTGATATTTTCAATATGAATTAAATGTATTAATTATAAAGATATATCTTACACTTTTCAAATGAATAAATTTTTCGTTCAGTTATTTGAAAGCCATCTTTTTTGTTTTTACGGAATCTCAAATACCTTTGAGTAAACCGATGAGAGACGCCAGAATTAACAATTCATTTTTGTTAAATTTTAGACACATTGATACAACATATATATTATTAAGGAGAACATATTCTCATTGTGAAGTTTTAATTATTCAGAACATATAAATACACATATAAACGAAAGATACATATAAAATCAATTTTATCGAAAAATATTGTTGTTGCTACCGGGATTCGAATCTGGATCTCTTCCAATCCGGGGAACGTGGTTTAACCGATTATGTTATACGAACACAGTGGATTGACGATAAATTTTCGAACCTATATGTTATTTAATCAAGTGTAAGTAATCTATATCGTCTCCAACCTACTCTAGTCTGGCCGCATGATACATTTCCGCGATCATAATCAAACGAACACCACAACCTCGATCACTTATAATGTTACATATTACTCCATAGGCCCCTATCTAACATAGCTCCCAATGCTCTTTGGGAGACTTAATTTATGTACGACACTGACTGTGAGGGTTCATGTCTCGACTTCGTACATACATTAGTAGTTGGAACACACTGATCTTCAGAGATTGTGCTTGGCTTTGAGGATATAACCCCAGCTTTCCAAATGCTGCCCTTCTATCTGATTTAAAAAAAAAAATTATGTGTATCCCTGAATGGCACTTCAAATGAAAAGTTTCTGAATATATTCTCCACGCGTCAGTCAATGACAATGCTATTTTTAGTCGCAATATGGCTTATTGATATTTAAAAATTAATGCCTACGTTTACAAATATAAATTTATGATAGTTTTTTTGTATTTCTATGACTGATTCTTATTTATCAGATGACATTGATTAATTGGAAAACCATTAACATGCTATATATTCTTACATATAATAAAAACGATAATGTAATACTTATCGTTTCTATCATCAATCAGATTGCAATGATATTTTTACAAGAAAATCTATAATCTTCTTCAGAAGATTATAGATTTTCAGATCAGTCCTAATTTTTATAAATTTCAACATACATATTTTTAGATCAAACTAAACACTCGCAGTTTGAACATAGGACTAAAATATAAATAAATAAATTATACCAAATAAGCCTGTCATATTATACATACTTTTTACTATTGTATTTATAAATAACATAGTATCCACGAATATACTCAAAAAGTGTAAAATATCTTCCTCATATAAGTGTATCCAGTGTATATTAACGTAATGATTTATTAATTTTTATAATAATGTAATGTTCGGCCGTGCAGCGGTCACACCATAGCCGCCCGCTGGGCCTAACAACAGCAATCGGTGATAGTCTGTTGCTATCTGCTAGTAATAATTATTTGAGCAAATTATATTAGAACACGATTATTCAAACATTGTTTGAAATTGAAATGAAAAGGTAAAAGGCGATGAATAGCGGAATTTAAAAAAAAAAATAATAAAAATGAATGAAACAGAAAAAAATGTCTCTAATACACAACAACCTTGTGTCAGAATCGATACCGTTATTTCAAATCCTGAAAATGGACCACTCTACAATTCCTCTCACTTAAAACCGGCTGACATTTAATAAAGGCCGGAGATACAACAGCGTCCTAAAGAGCTTATTTCAAATTGAATCAAGAGTTGGCAAAAAATGGAAAATTCGCAAACTTATTGTCACTCGAGATTACGCCGGGGAGGGGGGTGCTGACGTCGCGGGAAAGAATATTCAGAGTTTTGTATGAAAAATAATAATGGTAGCATTTTTCTTTAATAAAGTGTAACAAGCATGGATATTTAAAATCCTCGCGAAATCCAAGAGACTTATCTACCTTCTTTAAATGGATATTTTTTATAATTCGATGAGTTCACGATTTAACGTGATTCGATGAGTAGACATTAATTTACTTCACGTGCTAGAATGCTTCTTATATTTTGCCCTCCCTCCTTCTCTCTCTCTCTCTCTCTCTCTCTCTCTCTGGTTAATCGTCCAGGTTTCGTGACGTTTTAGACGTGATATTGAAAATAATTAAAACAAAAAGTTAGACTAGCGGTGATGAATATTTACAGCCCGGTGATTTTTAACCGGTTAACACTAAGTCACCGGGTCATCCGGTTACTCGATATCTGCCCATAATAACAAGTTCTACAGAATTAAAAGCAAGAAAGCAAATGTGTATATCCATCAAACTACGAGATTTTTAAGAATTGTACTTTTATACACTAGTACCTACAGTGATGAGCTAAAAATCACGAACTGTGAGTCAATCACTGATATCTTTGAGTCACACTCACTCATCAGAGATTGAATATTTGGAAATATTGTGATTTGTAATGCATTTTTTTATTATATGTTCCACATTCACGAAGGAATGACGTTACAATTTGTGATAAGCGCCATCTAGTAGATTCTGTCAACGTTTTACGAATTTGATCCGAAAAATAAAGTCACATTTTTTTAAGAGTATTCATTTGTGATGATATTAAATAAAATATATATTAATTACATATATTTGAATAATATAAGTAAATACGCCCAAAATTATGTTTTTTTAATATATTAATTTATTCATGTATTGTGATATCGTGCGGCGCACGCGTATTAGTAATGATCACAATCACAGTTTCCAATCATTGATATTATCGAATACCAATCACAATCATACCAGTGAGTCAAGAGTAGCATTTTTTCTCATCACTAGTACCTACGCAAGAGCGACAAGCGTAAAATAGACGTCTTTGAAATATACTGCTGTAGAAAGATATTAGGTATCTATCAGGCGGACATCACGACGTAATTCAACCCTACCATCTGCGCTAGCAAACAGAGATTATTTCTTAATTTACATGTACCGGTTTCGTGCTTCTTCAGGATGTCATAACTAACTAAAAACATATATTATTGTTTCTTTACCAGAATCTATTTTAAAAAAAAAACAATTATTTAAAAAATAAATTTAGTACCTAACTTGAATTTGTACTTAATACAAATTTACTCGAATAGTTTTTAAGAAAAAAGTTTAGAATGGGATTCGTAGTTAAATTTAGTTGGTTATTTATAATTTTTTGATTAGTTTTACATGGTGTATTTATCTCCAACGATTCCAAATTATCTAATTTGTGACCAACACCGTTTATATGCAAAATTGACAATCCTAATTTTTTATCAAAACCATGACCATTTTCTATCAAATGATTAGAAAATTCTGAAAACCCACTATTGTTCAAACATCTCAAATGCTCCCTTGCTCTTATATTAAAATTTCTACCCGTTTTACCAATATAAAATGCAGCACAATCCTTGCAACTAAGTTTATAGACACCAGAATTGTTAAATGTATCATCTTTGTCTTTAGAATTTATGAGTAAATTTCCTATACTATTATTTGTATAAAATGCCGGTCTAATGTTTCGTGGTAGGTTTTTAGATATTTGATTCGAAAAGTTATTTATGTATAAAATTAAGTGGTTAATAAAACAAAGATAATAAATAAAAAAATATGATTTTTAACCACAAAGTTAATAATGCTAATTTTAAATGTAAAGATTTTTTTTTTCATTATTATATGACCCTTAAGCGTCAATATGACTAGAAAAACTTATCCTGAAGTCAGCTGCGAGGGCGACCCAGGACCGGGACTTGTGGAAGTTCACTATTATTATTTTTCTTTCTTCCTTCACGTCAGTGTTGACAAATAATAGAGGTGCATTACTAGACGTTTGTCATTTGATTGAGGCTACTATATATTAACTTTACCTATTTGTTCCCACTCCCCCTCCCCCTGTGCCCTACCTCTCGGAGCATGACTTTTTTTGTGTATTGTCTATGAATTTTGAACTGTCAAGGAGAGTAGATGCTGCTATGTGCTCGTCACTAACTTGAAGCATTTGTATAGTTTACTGTTGCTAGTGTATTCGGTTCCTCGCGTGTGCGTCCCGAATCCGCTATTGTGGAGCACAGTGCTTCGTGCTAATCACCGAAGAAGGTTCCTGAAATAGAAAATCCAGGAGAGTCGTACTTCCTGGTTGGTCCTTAAATTTAACATATCTCTATAGAGGTATACCTAATTCCTATCACCCTTCTTACATCCCGTTTCCCTACTCCTAAACAAAGGTAGAATGAAAATAGGTATTACATAAAAGTTTTGTATAATTATCTAATAATATGATAGCACGTTGTCTCTATTGAATTTGTATTTGGATATGTTAATGTATCCACTGTCATTACTATTACCAGTGAGAAAAAATACCAAAGTAGCGAATATATCGAACGTATTTTAAAAATCTCTTGGTTATGGTAATTAAGTGTTTTCTTTTTTACATATTCAACAACAGTACATATTAAATTTAAAATGAATTGTATATTGCCTGTATAACGAGTAAGAAAAAACATATATTAGCGAAATCGTATGAATTTTTCCGATTGGCAGGTATATTGACTATCTGTCATCTCGCGTAGTCAATCACCTGTCAAATATATATTTGTATTGTTTACGTTTGTACTGTAATTATTTATTGTAAACGTGATCTCAGTTTTAATTATATAATTCAAAATTGATACTTGAGAGCACCGTTTGTACAATTCCAAGGAGGGCAATACAGAATGCACTAGCAGAAAGGCAATTGGCTATGCATGCGGCTGGCAGTGGTGATCGCTGCGCAGCCAGTGCTTCTGTAGAATTTATATTTCAATGCGGAATTTGCTTTAGCAATATAATTAGATTGTTTTTCTGCTAATTAATTATAAATACTTGTAATAACCATAATCTCTTGTCTGTATTCAAGTATTTTTTGTGCTGTTTGGATGATGTAATTTTTTTTTAGAATTTTTGCATTTTGTGAATATTAATATTTTTTAAAAATTTTGCAATTTTTTTTTCATAAAATGCAATATAGATAACTTTTAACCTCGCAAGCTTCATTAGTTATTTCCATCCATTCTCTTGCTACCTTACTGATATGCTGTCGATACTGGCGTCTGGGCTCACCGAGACACTCAATCTCACAACAGCACATCGCTCACCGTTCCACAGCATTCTTCACACCGGTATAATAGATCATTCCGAGTGAATTCTATTTTATACAGGAATAATCTATCCTGATGCCAGCGAGTCAGTGACATTCGATAAACCTTCGACTATACAAGATATATTGTGACGTGTACAGACAGGCTTAATTTAATTTAATCTTTAATTATTATTTTATTTCATTTTAAACTTTATTGACATACATGTTTTTGTTATTATATTACATTAAATATAAAATATTATAATATAACATGATAAATATAAGATACAATTATATTGCTATTCAGTATAATACACGTAGTTTATTGTGTGGGATAGAGTAAACTTCACCTCTGATATATGCAGCGTTATTCTGGCTACTTTGCTAGAATGCCGTCTGTATTAATTAAATACAGTTATTTTCGTATTGTTGTGGTGTTATTAAATTCAAATTAGTAAGATAAAGATTCGACAAGAATATTTAAAAAAATGAGGTGAGAGTGTTGTAAAACTAAAGTGAATATTAGTGTAGGTATTGTATTCTGATTATGTTGGAAGAAATAAGTTCTGATTGATCGCTTCCCAATTGAATCATATATTGGATCCATATTTGTGTAATCTTATTGGAAGTGGACGATTTCCAGTTGGTGTTGAGTGTATTGTACGATTTCGGAGCTAAAAACATATAGAAACGTTGATAAAATATCGTTGTTGCTCTCGGAACTGTAGTGTAGATGTTCGTTCGGTGTCTTGTGTTGTGACCAAAATTTATTGCTTGGGGGGAGTTGTTGTTAGCATGGAAATATTGGACGAGTCTCAATATATAGATCTTTTTAATATCTAGGACATTGTAGTCTTTAGATTATCTTACGGTCTGGTGGATATCTAAAGGGAAGGTCATTTATTACCGTAAGAATTGTTTTTTGTGCTCTTTTAGCCGACTTTAATATTGTTTTGGCTGCTTCTCCCCAAAATAAAATCGCATAATTAATTAAGGAGTAGCAGAGTGCAAAGCACACATATCTTAAGAAAACTCTAAACATAGTCAATGATACATCGTATTCCTTTAAAGAAGTAAATTATTATTTTTATGCGTTTAGCTAGGTTCGATATATGTTATTTCCAGTTAAGATGATCATCGATCAGATGTCGAATAATTTGAAATCGTGTCAATTTTTACACATTGGCATGAAGAAGCCGTGTTCTTGTTTGTTTTGGAGTCATGTACGATGAGTATAGAATTTTAATGTGGCTATGTTCTTTCGTTAATACAACAACATACGTATTTTTATTTTTTTGTGTTAAGTGATAGGAGATTCGTTTCGAACCATTTTTCGCCTTTTCCAAACCATCCTGTGCACGAGTATTGACATCTTTCCGAGATTTACCCTCGAAACAAAGCACGGTATCATCCTCGAAAGTGATTATTTTTTCATTATTTAAAGTTGCATTACAAAAGTCGTTAATATATACCAGAAATAATATGGGGCCTAAATTGTTTCCCTGTGGAACACTGTATGTTATCATTGATGGATTGCTATATTTTTCTTTATTTCGGACAATTTGATGTCTATTTGTTAAGTATTCCTTAAACCACTTACACGCTGTGCGCCTTATTCCTAATTTTTCAAGTTTTTTAAGCAATAGTAGATGCGGTACGGTGTCAAATGCTTTAGCAAGATAAAGAAAAATCCTCACGCATTTATTTCCTTAGGTTTATTTGATTCGAGAGAATGTTATTTACATCTAGGAATATGAGAAACCTTCATAAATATTTTTTTTATAGAATTTTTGAAAAAAACACTTAAAAGAGAGATCGGTCTATAGTTGGATATATCACAAGGGTTTCCGCTTTTATAAATTGGGCATAACACTGAATCTTTTAGCACGGTTAGAAAGGGTCCAGTTTGCAGACTCAGGTTAGATATAAATGCAAATGGTTCGGTTACGTAGTCCTTAATTTCTTTTACAAGCTTAGTTGAAATATCATCTTTACTACATTGTATTCTTTTTAATAAATTTCTCTCACGTATACTAGTAATAAATAATATAAAAATGTATTATATGTTTTCTTAACATATTTCATATTGATCTCCCTATTGACACACAGTTGTCAATGAGGTAAATCTCTGGGGGTAAAAGTTTTTCAATCAAGAAAGAAATACCTTCAAATGGAATGAGACGTTTAGGCATTATTCAGCTACAGCTTCATTACGATACATTCTATTTGTAGATGAATAAGAGTTAGATTTGTTCCAAAAAGGTTATATTATTTAGTTTGTTTTAAGGGTGTATTGTCATTTTTCCAGTCTGAAATTCGAGAAATTCTACGCAAATTACATAGTCTTTAAAGATGAGGCTAATAGTTAAACTTCTAATAAATGTCATCTACTTTCTAAATGCCGTAATTTGTTACGTAAATAATACGAGATAGGAAGGTTTGAATAGAAAGAGAGGACAGTTAAATTGTTGATTATCTCGCATTCGAGATAAGTATAAAAAATAACTCGTATTTTCATATTAGTATTATGGAATGAAATAAATGTGTGTTGTCATATGAATAAAATAAATAAATAGTACCTAATTGATTTGCACGAGTTAAAGTACTTTTATATATTTAGACATATGACGTATGAATTAATGTTCTAAATTTAAAATTATTATGTCAGATGCATTTTGTAGATTTGTTTAATACTATCGATTTAAAACCCCACGTTGCCGTTTTGTGAGGAGTTTGTTTAACTTTTACAACGTATTATGAAACAAACAGTAGTGTTTAACAGACAACGGTATTACATATAAACTAAATATTCAATTGCCACTTACATACAAAATAACGCACATAAAATGTTTACTTTGTTCAAGAAAACGTTGTCTTCTCTTAAAATCAGTGTAAAACCGTCTAATTTACGGAATTTGCAACTTATTTTAGCTAAAATATGCACGAAAATATATCTTATTTAACCCTTCCCAAACCATAAGAGTAACACAGGTTAAATCATAATTAAACCTGTAATATTTCGGTAAATACATGCAACATAAAATTCGTATTTTAGATAATCCTAAAGAAAATATAAGTGCTTAGGAATGACTAGTGAAAAACCAATTATGAAAAGGGAATCGTACAAAAACAATTATTTTTTCCATTAAATCCGTTGTAAAGTCAATACGTTGGTAAAATTATAATTTGTGATATGAAAGACAGAGGTCACACATTATTTTCACAGTGAAAAGAACAACATATATACAAATATAATTATCTCTTTCTCACTAATTAAATTAAGAGAGATAAGAAGGTAGGACACATTGTATATGACTTAATGAATGCTCTAAATTATATTATTAATCATTTATCCAAAATTGAATGCTCAATATTTAGAGTAAATTCGTGCCATTAAAGCCATTTTAGCTCATAAAAATATTTTTTCTAACAGTTATTTACGGTAACATGAGTTGACAGCATGGCTGCGTTCAGGTATTTTATATCACGGTATGCTAAAGGTTAACCAACAATTAAGAAGCGACAGATTAGACGCCCACCATGGTGGCACGGTTGAATGAACTTTATTACCGTACGATCAATTTTCGACATTTTAAAAATGTATTGTTTTAGTGAAAACATACGTTTTTAAATAATATATTGTATTATTAAGGAGAACACATTCTTATTGTGAAGTTGTAATTATTCAGAACAGACGGTCTGTGATATTGTTAATACTAAATTAATGTATTAATTATAAAAATATACATATAAAATCAATTTTGTCAAAAAATATTGTTTTTGCGTCACCGGGATTCGAACCTGGATCTCTATTTCCAATCCGGGGAAGTACACTCTCAATTGTGTTATATTTTTCGACAAAATTGATTTTATATGTATATATTTATAATTAATACATTAATTTAGTATTTAATATATTGTATTTATTTGCATGATTTAAGGCTTCACCTACTATTAAAAACAAAGTTTTCTATCAAAAACTTAATGATTTCTACTAAATGATATTTAATGTTAATATGCGTAGAATAAATAATTTAATGTTCAATTACGTTTCGTCTTTTGTTTCCATTCGTTGGTTACTATTTCATTATCGGGTAAGTACCTTTAAATATATAATAAAACACGTATATATTTACACACTACACTCTCCCCTCCCATTAACTTTTTCACCCCCTTTTTCTAAGGGAATACTGCCTATATTATACCACTTTCTTCTGTATTATACCGGAGATTTATTCAATATCTATGGAGGCGTATATATGTATATACTGTATATACGAGTATAAGTTAACTGAACTGGAAAACATTTCTTCCGAGAAGTTTAACTTCTTTACTTTTCGAATAGGAGATAAAAAAAGAAATTGGCCGGGATTTGAGAACTTTCGTAAAGTTGGAATTTTAGGGGCGGGGAATATTTGGCTTTGCGGGGAACATAAATACATTTGGACAATTTGAATATCATTTATGAACTATAAAGAAAGTTTTTCGGATCTTTTACGAGAGCAGGTTTGCCCTGTAAACTTGTGTAAGTGGCTGTCAAGTGCGAGGCAGCTCCAGGACGAACCAAATAATGGAACTCTGTGATAAACGGTAAGGAAAAAATTTGTAACAACATTAATGTTTCATCACATATGTGAAAATAAAAAAAATGTTTTTTGATTCTACTCGTTTAATTCATTTATCTATATCTTAATAATGCCCTTGCAAGGCGAAACGCGTCTCAAATAAATTCAACAAGTAGAATAAAAAAAATAAGCATTTTATTTTCACATATGTGGTTGTGGAGTTCTACAAACTTACCTCAGAAACACTAAAGACATTAAAGTCGTTCATCGAATACTAGTATTTGTTCAGACCCTGCTATAAAAAGTAACGCGAAGAATTGACACTTTTGAAATGTTGTGATGAAAGTCACTGAAACAATGCTAAAGAGGCTTGAAGAATTTGATGTACAGACAACTATTAAAAATTAGCTGTGTTGATAAGGTCACTGATGACAATATGTTAATTCGGATGCGAAGTAAAAAACTAAATCTTAAAGATAGTAAAAATCTGGAAAATACAATGGAAGCGACATCTAGCGATCGTGACTGTGCACTACGTCATATCGAAAACACCGTATAATGAGTTTGGTAGTTATTTTTCTGTCAACCACACTTCAGAACATTAATTCCCTTTTTGGCCGATGCCCGCAATAAACACGTTTCTAACACTAGCTGGTGTGTCGAGTAACAATAAATTTTGTTCCAACTTACCTACCTTACTTACAGCAATGCCTTATTTAATTGATCTGAATTTGTATATTTTTAACACTGTCTAGATAGTATGCGGATCTAATACAATGTAGTAATTTTTTTCTCCACAACATAAATGCAATGACAAGATAGAAAACGAATAAAAAGCTTTATATACTGAGATTGTATTTTTGTAACTTTGCTATAAAGTAGAGACAGATCATTAAATGTCGTATGTATCTATTGCTCAGGCTCAGAAAGGTTTTGGAGATATTAGGGGTGTAGGAATAACATCATGATAAAACGGTATTGCGCTATTTTGTGCCACTCTATTTTACGCCCCTGATATTTATGTGTGCCCAAGAATGTATATATTTTTATAATTGATTATAAGTTTGCTAATTTCTCTAGTCTGATGGGATGCTGACAACCTTACTATGTTTAGAAACTGGACTAAAATCAATTTTATCAAATTTATTATCTCCTCTTAAGCAGAACGAAATGCCATAACTATCCGACACCATTTGATCCGTGCACATAGCATTTCGTACGTTTTTCTAGTGACTCACGCCATTGGTTGGGGACTTCACCAGATCTGGTGGTCGACTATCTTCCATTTGTCTCTGTCATACACTACCAGTTCTCCACTGCATTTGTACGTCTTGGAGTCGATTACGGATGACAGTCAACTGTTCGACATTCATTTATTGTAAAAAGAAACTATGTGAAATGTATATTTCTTGACAAATCTTTAAATATGACATTTTTTTGGTGTTCACTTTAATTGCCAATACTAAATATTAAGCAAATAAGTTAATATAATTATTTTATCTCAGCTTAGGTGAAAATATTTTTTTTTAAATAGAGATATGTGCATAAAATATATATATGAACAACCTACACTTAGATAGTCATTAAATTACTTAAAAGTAATCGTTTTAAATTAAAGTGGAGAAAGAATAAGTTGGACTCAACTTGAACGGATATTTATCCATCCATTTAAAACTTACTTGCTGTTAAACATTGAACTTCTTTAAAAATCAATTAATTAAGGAAAACGAATTTCGAATTACCCCAACAGATATTACAATTACACATAATGTAAATTGCGACAGACATACCTAAAACACACTGTGAAATGAAAAATATTTAACTAAATCGTTATTTATATTCCTTCAGAATTTTCTTTGTGTTGTGTAAGTGTGTTTTATATGTTCAGTTTACTGGGAAGGAAGAACGAAACTAAAACATCAAAGGTTGACGTTTATGGGTGCTGAATACTGAATAAAATCTATAGTCACCATATTATGACGTCACAATTTTTTTGAGATTACTCTAGATGAAATTTTTTAGAAGAAGATAGGAGAGGGCGAGCTAATATGTTTACACATCAAAATAAATAGTTTACACAAAATATTTACACATCAGCCTATACGCAACATATAAAAGGTTTTTTGGTCGACATCATATTACTAATAAGTTGCTGTTTATATTAAACATTGCCCAACACTATTTTCATTATCTTGAAAAAATTCACTTCAAGGTGGAAATGAAATACTGTAGGCCACTTTTTAAATCCAAAGAGCATCTTTAATATAATTGCGGACAATAAAAATAGTCATTTAAGTATTTACTTTTATTTTGTTTTTTCACTAGGGGTGTGTAGTATCATACGAATAGAGGTCACATTTTTTAAATGTATATATTTATTATAGTACTAGAATTATTATATCATTCTCCATAGAAATATGTACGTTGATCATTACACGAAGAGACTGGAAAAGTGTGTAGTCGACAGATATTAGAATACGTCAAAAATAATTTTTAATCGAGACAAATCATATCAGTCATGTCAGTTGTATCATAAAAAATAATACGATAAAAACACAAGGAAATGTAAATCTTGTATTGATAAATTATTTTATTTTTTAGTATAAAATAATACATTTGAAATAGAGGTAATTACTTTACTAAACGTAGTCTGTTCTAAAGCCTGAAAAGTTTTTATAAGATTAAAATTTTTTTATTAAGATTTTAATATAATTGGAGACAAAATGTGTAGGTAGTTAGGTTAGCACAAATTTTGTTTTCTACTGGTTATTTTTGGTTTAACATCATTAATCGCTTTAGACCATTTAAGATCTAGTGGCAATTTATTAAATATACGCGGTGCATAAAATAAAAAAGACCGTTGACTAAATTTGTTATCCATTTTTGGCACTAAGAAGTATCCTAAGATTTTGCTCCTAGTTTCCTTTGAATTGGATCGTGGATATGAAGTTAAGTTTTTTTTAATAGTTATAGGATTGATCTGGTGAACAGTTGTCTTATATCTAAAACTTGAAAAGATTAAAAGTTTTTCAGAGTTATATCTAAATGGTCTCTGGTTTTCACTCTGATGATCCATTTCTGAGCCATAATTATGTATTTTAATAGTTTTTAGGATGAAATGGTTCTCTTGTAACGAAAATTCAATAAAATATGTTTTTTTTCAATTAAGTTAGTTATTCAATAAATGTTCACTTTTCTTGCAGAAACTAATCAAGTATTGTTATGAACATGGACTCATGTCGCTCTCTAGCTTATCGTACTTGAACTCATACACGGCAAAGTGAAGATATAATTGAATACGTTATTAGCGTATTATTATATTATTATTAAAACATGGTGACATAAGTGGGCAACAGCACTAGGGGACGGATAGTCGTCGGACGAATGCAGTCGTCCAGTGGTACTCAAGTGGAATCAAGAATAGCCCCAAAATCCGTTGAAGTGACAAAATCATCAAATTTAAATAACAGAGGACAAACAAGAATGAGACAAACTTGGGGAGGTCTTCATCCAGCAGTTGAAAAAAAACGGCTGATAATGATGATTGAAATGTTTCAAAACATACATAAATAAATAATAAAAAACAAAAAAGTAAGTAATTAAAAAAATGTTGCGACTGAAACACATAATTTAATCTCGTTTTAAAAAATGCTACAGCCGCTGAAATAATGAAGAAATCTCCGCGAGTCTGGAAACTTCCAGTGTATATTATTCGCTGAAGATAAATTATCTTTTGATGGTAGATTCAATTTAGTGGGGAGAATTATGACCGCGCGGGCGGCGGGCGATAAAGGGATTTGGTTTGGAAATTAAAACCTACATATAATTAAAACTAATGGTTTATTAATTAAGGCGCTGGTATATCTCCAGTTGTAACAGGTATTTCCCAAGTTTCTGAATATCGGCTCAAAGCAGACATTCTTTTTGCACTCTTTAAAGTAAATTTATGTACTTGGCATGACTTGGTAACTGTTGTGTAAGTTACGCGGTACATTCAAAATATTAATTTATGTAAGAAAAAAATGTCCAAGTCAAAGTTTATCTAGATGTTTTATGAGTCAAATAAGTATTCTAACGAACTAATTTACCATCATGGCGTTTCCCGCAGAGGTAGATGGATATGATTTTTTTCGTTAAATTTAAAAACAATGAGTTGTGTACGTGAAATACATGTCTACATGTCAATAATCTCATTATTTCCAAGCTAAGTTAAACGCTTGTCCTGTAAAAGTAGGACTAACTAGCTAGCTAGATCATCAAGCGAGTGTTTTAATTACTAGACCAACAAGCGCATCAATACATGCTGTTAGGTTATTTCTTCTTTCTGCCTCGGCTTCATGTTCAGGCATATGGCCTAACTGGTTCTTTTTAAATTATCATCAAGTCAAATGGTTATTAAATGAAATTACAAAATGCCATTGTTTACAATAAAGTTTATTATCTATTTTGTGACTTGGATGTATTAAAAGTTGAAAAAAATCATTTTACCTAATTACTTATTAATAATATAATTAAAAAATAATTACAATTAAATTAACATTATATATGTGCGTGCCCATCATGCTTGCATAAAGTTAGCTACCAAATTTTCTGTGTTGACGCTTGTCTGATGTTGATTATGCAGGTCCCTCACGTAACGAATTACCTTAAAGGAGACGCCTTCAACGTGTAGATGATGGTCCTGGAACCGGGACGTGAAATGTGGCCAATAGTTCTGGTGGCAGGGTAGGTTGACGGAGTTCAGGATTGACCACCAGATGTGCTTATGCAATTTGCGCGTGCCGTATATGATAACGCCTCTTTTGATAGCGACAATTTATTCTCACTACATCAAGGATTAAACACAGAGAACATCACAGTCTAAGCTTAAACTCGAGGCGCACAGTTTAAATTTCCCCCGGAATCACAAATTACAAAAGCTTGCTCGTTGTATCAGAGACGATATTGATTTTGTTTTGTAATTGAAAACTAGATCGTGTTTATGGAGCGATCTCTCCCGGCTGGGACTGGGAGAAAGACTGACGCATGAGGGTGATGCATCCCTACCATAGTACATTTGCCGACGTGACTCTGATAACGTACGCCAGATTTTTTATTGCCGTTCCCACGCCGCATCATGGGTCTAACAATACCGCCGTTTATTGCCCTCCGTCCTTTACTTCGAGTAAGTGTTTTTGTATCCTTGAAAACAAAATATTGTTTTGGGTAATTTTGCTTTCTAACAATGCATCTAGAATATCTTCACATGCTTTTTGGTTATTGAAATTTTTAACGCGACCGTTCTCCAATATCATAAAGATGTTTGGTCTTTTGCAAATGCTCTATCTTCTTACTGCCGTATATATTTTCTTCAAATATGCTTATTTAGACACTGTATCGTCAGATGATAAAACTGGTAGATGACAGAACACCCAGCTCTGGTTTTTTAATTTGTTCATGGATTTATAATTATCATAATTATTATTTCGTTCTACAGGTTTCTAGATCGAAAGCTAACTGCGCAGTTCTTCAAGCACCTCGAGCTAAATCTTGTTTTAGTGTAAATAATCGGGAAGAAGAATTATTTAGAAAAAATGGTAGTGACTGGAGATCTGGAAAGGATGAAGATGTTTTCCAATTTGACAGATCGCCAAGAGCCCTACTGGTTATCCTAGAAGGGCTTCAAAGAAAGGTGTAGGAGAAACATTAATAACATCAGTAAGGATCCTCAATTATTAGGGAATTGATTTTCCGAATTTCTTCAAAATTGGTCGTAGTCGAAGTTTTGTCGCCATAGTAAAATTTCTACAAAAAATAATTAAGTAACATAATAATATTTAGCTATAATAAGCTCCGTAGTACATACATACATACATTTATAATATCTACGAAAGAGGAAATAGAATTTGAAGCTATTAAAATATTACAGATAATAGTTGTCAGGTCCTGTCCCTCGTGTCTATATCTCAGGAGGCAAGGGATAATACTTGATGGGCTACAGGAAGCAGTAGGAAATGAGAACCTGAAGTATTGAATTATTCGCCGATATGAAATTGCTTAATGTTGGTCTCTGGTGGTTTAGTCGGCTCTAGAGAAGACGAACAATTCTTAACAGCATTGTGTCAATACATTTTGTAAGTAAATTATTGAGGGTCGTTTACATTTAAAAAACTGAAAGAATTATATAAATATTTTTGTGTATATATTATATATTGTGACATTACAAATTTAATGTCTCGTTCTAAATTACCCCGTCAGATTATTTTACGCCAACGATGTTGCTGTCATGAGTACACTTTGAAATATGCGCGATCTTCACAGTGGTTGGGTCGGTTATTTTCTATGGGAATAGATCCTGTGGACCGTATCGATTAAAATAATAATTTAGCTGACGCAACTCGAATTGGATTCAGAAAGAAATAATGGCAATGACGACAATTTACACCTCCAGTTGACTCGCACTTTGTTGTGAAGAACGGAAATATCACGGCACTTCATGGATACTGGAGAAAACCGCTTTTTTGTGGTCTGGATTTCTACGTTTTCGATCCACAAAAAAAGCTTGTTGACAGATCTGAGTCGAAATGCAATCTGTCCCATATTTGCCGAAATCCCTAATTAGAAGTTAAAATAAGAGCGCGACAGTTATAATAAGGTTTTGTACTCGATATGCGTCAACACTATCCTCTCAGCCCACTTACTAGAAGTTAAATTAGCTCCTAAAGTATAAAATTAAAATAATATTTACCCTTCATTTCTTCATGCGTTGCACAGTACCGAGCAAACCCTTTGAACGAGGTCAACAAAATCAATGTTTGAATATATATAAAAATATTGACTTATGCTTTCGGAATCCACGAAACAAATTCAAGCATGAATATATTTTCAGGCAATTTAAAAGTCGATGGGTGCTATCGTCTGATGCAGCGGTTCTCAACCTTCGGTAGCCAATCCGCTGATGTGACAAGACTAAAACCTATTTTTATCTTCAAAATTAAACTTATTTAATATTTGAATGTACTAGTTGGACTTGGACGCGTGTTCTTGACTAACCAACATTTGTTAAACCCGAGAAATAATGATGAATTTTTAATAGTTTATCAGGCCTATTTTATTTGGCAGACATTTGTCAATTCGCATTTGGTGATCGCAGAGAGAAGTTGATTACAATTTATTATGGAGCATCTAACGCCTAAATAACATGTTGAAGTCATTAAAACAAACAAACCCGACTTTTGGAAAAATATCGTCCATTATCATCAGCCATTATTGAGGCACTAAAAATCGTCAATTCATACACCCACGCAGTTACTGTATGGCGCGTCATGTGGGCCAGCGGAATCGTTGGGCCGTATTTCTTTCAGGATGCAAGAGGCAATGCTGTAGAAATTTCTTGGTGGCCGAATTGGGTCGATTCTCCATTCGTCACCTGTTGGCATTTTTTAATGCTACTGGGCAGCTGTTAAATAGTGCCCCGCATTTATGGCAGGGCGATACCGCACAGCTGCCAAAACAAAATTTTCCCTCATTGTTCCCGGTTGACTTACTTTAATAGTAATAATAAAATTTAAAATACATTACATATATTAATAAATAAAATTAAATAAATAAAATTAATAATAAATACATTACATATATCAATTAACAAGGCCGGGTAGCAGAGAATTGAAAAGGCACTCCCTTCCGGGAAGCGAGAAAAACATATAGAAGACTCACTCTCCATGCACCACTGCCGGCAGATTTAACTCACAAGAATAGATCTGCAACACGTGTGGTTTCAATAAGATGATGCCACTTGCACACATTTGATGAATAAAACGATATTGATCTGGAACATCAGATTTGTAGAAAATGTAACCTTTTTAGCGGTCTCAACAGTTGGGAGAGCAACTGGCAGTTTTTGATTATATGCCTGTGTAAATCCGAACATGCTTGGTACCTTCGAGATGCGGTGTTGGTGTTGCATGTACGTATACCGTGGAGGCGAATCAAATTAATACCTTCATTCTTCAGAAACTCTGCACTAAAGAAAGGCTCTCCATAACATACAGCAAAAGAATTCTACTATACTTTTGGCACGTTGATAGAAGAAATAGAGGAATTGGCTATCATGAAGAATATACAAGGATGGAGGTTGAGAGGACGATCCAAAATAAGATGGACCTACGTGACCGGAGCCTCGTTACACTAACAAGTTTTCGTTATTAAAGGAATTTCTTCTATAAACAACAGAAAAACCTCCCAACCGAGCTACAGAATAGGCGCTTTAGCAATAGAGGACTGGCATTATAATGCTAAAAAATCACTTGATGCTTGTCTTCCCGGTCATTATTTTTAAAAGCCGCCTCAAGGCGACGGAATTATTAGCGATAAATCTCAGAAGTGATTGTAACATTATTGTTGATGGTTGTAGCGTTTGGAACTTTGTGGTTAGACACAATTGAAAATTGAATCTATATTTAACTTTGTTTAAGTCACTGTGTTATTTTTACGTGAACCGGTGTCAATACTAACATATCTTCGTCAGGACTAGTGTACTTTAAATAAAGGTAACCTTTTAACCGCCAAGTATATTAGAAGTGGAAGAAACCACGTTCACAGAGGGCAAAATGATTTAAAAATATGAATTAGATCACTTCAAGTTTGCAAGGTTCAAAAGTACGTGTTAACACGCTTATAACATGCAAAGTTTAACATGTTAAGGCGTTCATGGCATTTGAAAGGTTTTAATATAGATACAATTTTAGATTGCCACATTCCTGAGAAGAACTTGATATTTACATCAGTAGTAATATCCTATTCATGCCTTAACTCCTCGGTTAAAGTCAAACATATGTGTACGTCAGAAATTTTTGTTTTTAATACAAATTTTCTACAATAAAACAATAGTACGACATTGATATACTTACATATACAAAAACATTTTGAACTTTTACGTATTAATCCAATATGATAAAAATGTTGTCAACCCCTAATGTATTGCTTTATTTTGGTGTCTGATCGATCCGCAGCAATTCACCCGAGCACGCGGGTAGAACCACCCTCGAGTGTTTTTCTAAACAAACATTTTTATCTGCCCCTTCATATATAATTAATATGTGAAATTTATCACAAACGCATATTTTGTAGGTCGTTATTTAGGATAAGGCACGGGGTGAAATGAAATCTCTACACGCGGTGAGGGTTTTAAAACGGACTAAGCATCCCTTTGTGTTTTTATTTTATTCGCTAAACGACCGCTTGATTTACATCCCCAATTTGTTCCACTCAGTTGCCGCTATCTTTGGTCGTTTAATTTCAAACTGTTTGCGGAAATATCCGATGGGATCTCGTCCGCGGCCGTATCGTGCGACAACGCTAAAGCGGGAAATATAAATTGATAACGTTCATTTTATTTTTTTCAAATACTTTACGCGAAGTGGTAAGTGCTATTTGCACAGTGGGGTATAATAAAAATTTAAATTTTAAGTTTTCACTGTTTAGACTAGGGCACTCTGTTTAATCGGAATTAATGCAAGAGAATGCTCGTATTATGTAGGGATTTGATTCGCTGGAACTAATGGACCGTGTTCGTGTTGGAACAAATACACGGATTGCTTGCGATCTAGTGGTTACGATACTGGGGGTTTGAGCCTCGTTCCAAGAGGCCATCAAGTTAGTTCTATTTATACAGCACGAGCGTTTAGCTTAGTTTGAAAATAGTAAGAATATTGATCTGATTTGTATTCCATGTAGGTAGGCATGTGTCGGACACCCGCTAGGGGAACATCCCGCTAGACTGCCGGGCGCGGGGAACGAGAGCGTCATTCTGGTTCCGTGGCTGGTGTCTTTAACAAGTTTTATTTTAGTGTAACTTATCAATGTACTTACGTATTTCTTATCTACCTTTAAATAATAATGTGATACCGTTCCAGACGAGAATAAATCAGCAACACAAATCCAAGGTACCGCCAAAACGTGAATGTGAATAAGGCGAGTGATGAGTACCAGGACAGAAGAATGTGGCACTCCCTAGTTATTTATTTAAGATAATATAGATCAAATAAAGAAGTTAACAGGGTTCTCTTTTAATCTTACCATCAACATGGTTTAAGACCGGAAAATATGGTGATCTATTATATACCGAGTGCCAGATATTTCAGTAGACCGCGACATTCAGCAGTGAGCAGACGAAGAAGAAATAAGTAAGTATGAATTTGATTTCTCGATGGTGTCGTGAATAGGGGATTAAATGAAAGTCTGGAAATTGAGGTATCTGGGTGTGTCATCAGTCATCATCGCTCATATAAATTAGCCAATGTCAAGAAGCGGCCAACCGAGCACTCAGGTTGACCGAAGTCAGTCATGCCGAACAGATCGATCAGGTTGATCGGAGACAGTCATGACGAACAGATGTGGTGAACAATACAAACGATGTTAGGATATCGAGAACTCGAGTATGCTAGACGTAGAATATGTTTATTGAACGCCATCATCATCATATCCACTTCTAGATGAAGGCCTTCTTAAGTGTCTCCCACTTTTTTCTGTCCATTGTCATTCACCAAAAAATTTGATGATTTCATAGTCCAGTGGGTTTAAAGGCACCCTATTCGCTTCTCGATTCCCCTCGGGTACCACTATGATATGACCTGTCTATTGCCATTGTTCCGTTCTCTTATCCAACTGCAGATCTTAGGGCTGTTATCAGAGAATTACCTGTGGCCTTTGCCACTTAGTCGGCCCAACGTGTGAGGATCTTCCTTTTCCTCTTCGTCCTTTGAAGTAGCCCACCACAACAAGCTTCTTCAAACTATCTTCCCTTTTCGTAAGATGCCGAAAAAATTGAAGTATTCGTCTCACGAGACATTCGTGCGTCTTGTCGTTCATGGTATGTGCAAAGTGTGTCTCCAGCACCACATCTTAAAGGAATTAATCCGTCGTCTCTCCCTTGCCTTTGGAATCCATGATTTCACACCATTAGAAAGACGGCGATTTTTCCACATTTTGTTAGTCACAGAACTTTTAGCCACACCTATGCATCATTTAATTTCACGCAGCTACCGTCATCAGTAATTATGTACTAGTCAAAGACAAGGTCTGGAAGGGCATCTCTTCGTAAAAGCTGAAATATGAATACTAATAACAGTCTATTTTCACGTTTCATTCATGTTGGTGCAACAATCAGCTTCCTCGCTGTTTTTGGTTCATTTTCATTCATTGAATGTGAAAACGTTCACCTAGAAAATTTTAATACAATAATTTTGAATCACCTGATGAGTTTCATATTAAATAAACGTGAAAAAGTATCCACAACATTAGCGTGTTATTAATTAAAATTTAAAAGGTGAGAAAAAAACAAAACTACAATACTTCAAATATTAACAATTCACATCGAAATTCATTTTATAACCATTGAAACGTGAGGTAATTTTGTTCATTCGGCAGTGATCCCCAGTCTCCTTCTAGATTTTGATGTACTGAGACACCCGTAAATACTTGTATCTCCTCACTTATCAAAACGTCAGGAAGGCTGGGTCAACTTCTTCCATTTGAACTCACATGCAATCCCTTGCGTCCTTTTCTGTTATAAAATAAATTCAGTTGTCAAATTATGAAGCGGAGGAGACCAAATCGTGTCCCCATCCTGTTATGTTCATGAGAAATCCTTCATGAGTCAAAAGTATTGTCATTACATGATCTCTTCTGTCATATAGGGAAGGGATGCGTCCATCCTACAATTAAACAAACATTTAGCAAAAAAATCTTACAATATGGTGTAGGACAACACAGATGCCTAATATATTTCATTATTCGCACCCTTCCTTAATTCTATACAAAGTCACATCTTCGTTATTTAGTTCTTCCCGTGCCCGTCAAAACTTGTCAAAAGAAAGAACGCTAGCGAGAATTTTTTTGCCAATTGGTAAATGTCCAACATATCTCGTGCGCAGTAGGTACAAAATATAACGTAATAATACTTTTCGGATATTTTGTCTACAATTAATCTTTGTTAAGAAATCTGAACGCTTCCGAAAGTCGATTAAATACAATAAATCATGTATTTGTAAGATTCTCACAACCTCTTCAATATTGTGGAGTAACCTGTCTTTAGACTTATATTTTCTGACCTATTTCGACATCCGTCACAATTAATTACAACTGAAGACGACGATAATACTCTTCGAATTACGAATTACGTAATTTTAATCTTTTAGCGAATAAGAGCCATCTATTGAATATTTTACTGATGCGAAATTGGTGTAGCATTTTTGTTTTCCAAGACAAAAGTGCTTTGAATATTTTTGACCTGTTTACGCTAATGACATTGTTTCATTATATACGACTTGAATTTTTTCAATTTTAGAAAGTTTGCGATAATGGTAGGCTAAATAAAATGGAGTATTAAGTACGAAAACAAACAGTTTTATCATATTATTTTGTTTGAGTTTAACCCAAGGAGTAAAGGCACGAATCGTATACTACTATAGTCATATCTCGTTATTCGACGCTTCGTTAATTGATGCTATCGTATTGCCCCGCTATTCTACTTCAACGATTCAATCAACCGATGTCGGCGCCAACATTGTACGCGCGCACATTAATTTCAATTTAATGCACTCAGTCTGCGTTACACGAGCGTATTGACCTGATCACTGTTGAATTGATTTCATCTCTAATATAGCATCCAACGCTAGCAAAGCAGTTACCTAGAATTGTGTTAATTGTACCCAAACAGCGATGTACTGTTCTTGTGGTTTAAATCTGCCGGCAGTGGTGCGTGGAGGGTGAGTCTCTTATATGTTTTTATTTTGTGCCTCTTCATTTCTCCTCTGCTCCCCGGCCTTGTTAATTGTATTATTTTATATTTTCTTTATGTTATGTATTGTAAATATTATTTACTAATAAAGTGAGTCCACCGGGGACAATGATGGCAAATCTTGTTTTGGCAGTTGTGCGGTATCGCCTTATCAATATGCGGGGCGCTATCGAACGGCTGCCTAGTAGCATTAAAAAATGCCAACCATGTGTAAGGTGCATTGGCGTTAAGCTACTAAGCCTTACGCAATGCATTACAAATAAATTAATTTTGATTAAATATAACTTTTTTTATATTTTCGAAATTTTAATAAATTATATTCATATATAGTGGTTCGTCAATCGACGATTCGTTGTAATTAGCAGGTTTGAAGTGTAAACCGATGTGAGTTATTTTTAAGTCAACCGTTTTAGATACTAACGCACTAGTCCTGACGAAGATACGTCAGTATCGAAACCGGTTGACTAAAAGTTCTACTCTCGCTCTACTGAAACCGTGCGTTGTAACTGTAAGTGTAATAAGGGCAATGTAACGGAACAAACATAAATATCCACGAGAGCGTACCGTCAAACCCAAGAAATCGGAACACGCGAGGTTTGTATGTTTTATTTGGCTACAAGCTGTGACAGCCATCTCGGTCGGCAGTAAACCAGCCAAGTAAATGACAAACATATTTCCTCGCGTTACGGTTCAGGCTGTCATTCTTTAGGAAATAAAAGAATCGTAAAACACTGCCTCTTTTGCGCGGACGGAAAGCCCGGGCTCAGTTGTGGCCGACGGGGTGAGTTATATCCTCCAAAATCTATGAAGGTTTCGCAGAAGGATTGCTGGATAATTTGATTTTTTCTCGCCGGCAGGCCGTGTTCACAGAGCGGTTAGGAGATTTCGTGAAATTGCTTTTATTGTTGTTTCTTTAATATCCACAAGAAATGTAATATTTCTGTCATAGTATCTGCACGTGGGTACTTACGTACAATCTTAAACACTTCGTAAAATAGTTTGAATATTTAAGAATATTTGTTTAAGAATTAATTCACTACCTTATTGTATAAATGAAAATTATGTGATTATAAGTAACTCTAAATTAAATAGAAGGTTACGAAAGTGTGCCGCATTTAACGGCAAAAAAGAACACCTGTCAGCCCATAAATGCGATTAATTTCCATGTTGTTTCATATGTAAAATCGCGTGTCGTTATATATAATATTTATACTTAGTATACTACGCTTTTATTCAATCCATATTGCAATATGTCATCATTAATTGGGGATCAGCTTATAATACTGGCCTGATTCTAGTAAAAAATGTACAAAAACTTATCATAAAAGTAATACTGAAAAATTCAAAAGATTATCCGACAAAATTACTTTTCGAACAGTTCAAAGTACCAACATTTTGTGATCTACTTAAAAGAAGTTCTATAATTCAAATACTAAAAGAAAAAGAAAAATATTATTTTATCACTGAAAATCATGCTAGGTTTAATTTTGTAAAATTAATACATCATTAGCACACCGCTGTACGCACATAGGAATATTTTTTTAACAGCTAATCCGAAAACAAATAAATAATCAGTGCTATCAAAAAATGTATCCAGAAATTTATAATATTTTTATATCTATCCATTAATATACTGTATTTTATTTTATTATAAGCTAGTTATTGTAAACAATAATTATTAATATGTAATCCTCTTCTGTGCACAAGTACGTGCACAAGAAATTGTAAAACTAAAAAAAAATATTTTTGTATTGTATCATTGTAATTATAACAGATTAACATGATAAAATAAAAATAAAAATTTAATTAAAAATAATACAATTATATCATGTCGGCAATGCACTAGTAAATAGCACAAAAGCAAGAATTCTGCATATATATTATATGTACATATGTTAACACTTTTTTTATAAATATGGTAATATCTACACACCTAGCACTGCAGTGGTAGAGTGGCTAAGTACGCAATATTTTTAAAATTTAATTGTCATTAGTTATCAGTGATATCTTTAACTAAGACGCAAACCGCTTAATTAAGTTTTTCAAATATCTATCAAGTGCTGCCAATTAAAATCTGTCGAAGAGACCCCGAAGCGCGACGTTGCACGGCAATCGCCTTTCGGCTATGAAACGTTGCGGACATAATGTCACCACCCGAATAGTACATTACGTGTTTAATTACGAATTCGTTTAGTCAGGTTGAACTGTGGTAGATCGCTTTCCTTTTTTGTACTAATTTTTTCTTCAATGTTGAAAAATAATTTTTCAGAAATGGCACCATCGGCAGCGAGTCCTCTACATGCGAACTTATGAAGACTTACTGTATTATTTGAAAAAAAAAACCAGTTAAAAATGATTTATTTTTGTAGCATCTGATAACAGATAACTTAAACATAACATAACTGATAACAGATAACTTATAAAAGTTAATAAATAATTGAATTAAAAATATGATAGATAGTTTAACTAATCCTTCTTTCATAAACAGCACAGGTAGTTCTGCATTGGAAAATTATTTGCAAAACAGAATATTGCAAAGTGAATTTTATAAAGCACCGTCCACAGAAAGGAAATCCATTTATCACAATTCACATTCACCCGTCAATTCAAATAACGTGCGCTCGTGTGCGGTGTACACGGGTCTTTAGTGCCACGTCACGGTCCATACATGTGAGAGCGGAGGCGAAACTGGCGTCGTAATGGATGGTTTACACAAATCGGTTAAAAGCTGTGTGAAAACAGCTACCAATGATGTATGACGTTAACATTTACGTTCTGCGCTACAAAATGTTGTATACCAAAATATGCTTTTTTTTAGCAATATTTGAATATATCCAAGAATACACAATTACTGGATATTCACATACAAAGGCACTGTTATTAAATTAATAATAGATATCTCATAGAGACGTAATTACCCATACTTCCATACATTTTCCATTAAATATAATAAAAAATAGCTTCGTCTCTATGAGATGTCAATTATTTATTTAATACACTTTTTTATTCTTATAATAAATCATTGAAACTTAATAGTAATTAATTTTTTTTTCTATAATTTTATATGTCATCATCATCATCATTTTCATCATCTCATCATAGAAGGGTAGGGGATCCAAACCTTCATCAAATACATCTCGGTAAGCATTCGTAAGACGTGTCTAAACTACCTTAATCGAAATTTTTCTACATGTAGAAGTAGAGGCTCCATTGTAAGGATCTCCATTATTTTGGTATTTCTCACTCGGTTTAATAATGCTACTCCTGCTACTCCATTAAAATACTCATTTCGGCATCTTGGATTCTTAATTTCATTCTCTTAGTAAGGATTCATATTTGGTGACCATATATTAAAGTGGGCCTATACAATATATATATCCAAATATTTTTAAAAATCCCTTCCTGATCATATATTTACAAGGGGTCGTTAGCGGATGCGTGCAGTAATGTCGACGGGACGTCACTACAGCATTAAAAATGGATTATTAACAAGACAGAACACTACGTTAGATTATATTATTGACTAAAATATTTAAACTTAATACTAGCCTGCCCGCACAGCTACCTCACGGTACCAGACGTATCCTGCAGATACGCAGTACCCTGTTGTCAATCTTCTCTAGATTAAAAAAATAATCGGTAATACACTTTGATAAAACCATAAAAAGTGTTTTGATAGAAAAATAAGAAGAAGAAGGAAAGATATAAATATATATGCGTTACACGTTTATTTATCACCAGAACCTTTAAATTAAAATATTCAGCTATTAATGACTGAGAAAAGCTACAAAAACAAATGTGATGGGAGACAAACCATTTTCCTGTAAAGAATAAAGTTATTTTTAAATTCAAAGACGAATTTAAAAATAAACATTGTATCATTATGAACACATTTGTAATTCCCGTGTTGATGCTGAATACTATTTAAACAAACTCACAACCCGCCCGCTACACCATTTAGTTAAACCCAACCTAACATAACTTTATGTAACCAAATCCAACTTAACCTAACCTAGTCTCCAGGTTTTAAAATAATAAATATTTTGTTAATACTCCATATCAAAACCATAAAAAGTGATGTGACAGGAAAAGAAGGAGAAGTATAGAGAAAGATAAAAATGTATATGCATTTGATTCAGAAAACAAAATGCCATCCATAATGTAACTTAATGGCGTCCGTAAAATGGCTGTGGTATCACCATAAAAAATATCTAGACCATCTATTAAGAATATTAATCCTACAAGTTTTTATTTAGGTGGGAACTCTGATTACTTAGCATAGTGGATATGCACACTTGTCGGTTCAATTTTCATACTATAAATGAGATTTCCGTTCATACTATAATCTAAAAATATTTGGTTATTTCCCAAAAGGTTTGCTTGACATTTTCTAAACAATATAAAACATCAAAAATTGCCGATACAGATACCGATTTTAACATTACCAAAAATGGTTGCGTTGGGTTAATATATTCTTCAAGAAATCAAGTTTTTTCTATATCTAATTCGTATGTCGTCGTCGTAATATTCATTTCAAACGTCATAAAAGGCTGCGAAAATTAAACCAATCTACGCGTCTCAAAAAATCATCGTATAGTAAAATAGTGTCAAAGTTGAAAACTTTCAAAAGGCAGGTGGCGATGTTGTGTTTTGAATTCGGCTCCCTGTTTTTCTCTCCCGTGCGTGCTTAAAATAAAAAATTCAAATACATCATAAAAGTAGTCTATAAGTCCATGGTGATTTTTTAAAGTTTTTTCTATTCAAAATGAAATAAACTCACTAAATGAGGTATTCCCGCGTTATTAAAAGAATAGGAAAAAAATATCAAAAGGAAAAAGTTGCAGTCAACCTTTGGCTGTCGAGGAAAATTTTTAAAACTCAGATCAAAAGATTCAAATTCTAGTGTGTGACAAAATCGGTTAAATATAAATATACGAACTTCGCAAAATAGCCCTTATTATTTTAATATATATGACTAGCCTACCCGCACCAGCTGTCGCACGGTTGCAAACGTACTCTACAGAGACGCAGTACTCTGTTGTCAATTTTCAGATTTAAAAAATAATAAAAATCGTAAAACCATAAAAATTGTTTTGATAGGAAAATAAGATGAAGAATTGAAAAAGTTAAAAATCTTAATGCATACCAAATTTAGCTATCAGTAGAATTTTTTAAAATTAAAATCGAACTTAAACTAACCCATATAAACAAAAAACCCAGTGTGGTGGGAACAGAAGAAGTAGTAAAATCAATGAATCTTTTTTTTATGCGTAATGCATTATGCTATCAGTAGAATTTAAAAAAATTAATATCGCTCTTAAACAAACCAATATAATCAAAAACTCAGTGTGGTGGGAACAGAAGAAGTGGTAGAAATATGAAATAATTTTTTTTAAATGCGTAATACATTCTGCTATCAGTAAAATTCTTCAAAATTAAAATCGCACTTAAACTAACTAATGTAATCAAAAAACCTATATTTTCTTTATTGAGGCTGACATGTTATTTTTAAATCACGTGTATGGCTGATTTGACGGCAGCCATCTTGAAAAATGTTTCAAAAGAGCTGAAAATACTAACCAAAGTAAACGTCAAAAAATTTGCGCCAAATAATCATATAGTAAACAGTGTCACATGGAACACCTGTTCTTCATCCGCCATTTTGAATTGACTGTCAGAAAGCGATGTACAATGTAGTTAAACTAATTTTGGTGTAATTATATCATATTTTAGGAAATATTCTCATTTTTTTTGAGCCAGCTTATATATTACGATGTTAATAATAATAATAACATTGAATTATTTTTATAGCGTCATTTTTATTAAAAATTTCATGTCCAGGGTGCTTTACACATAAACACTATTTGGAAAAGGTGCGTTTTTAGTCTCTTTTTAAATGAAGTCTCTGATGGACTATTTCTTATGATGGAGGGCAGAGCCCGCCGCAAATGCTAAACTTAGACTTGTTGCTACTTCCTGCGGCTAAAGTAGACACTGACCTGAGAGTTTAACGTTTATTATTTAAGTTGTCTAGGATGCAAAGCTCTTGAAGATAAAGGGAGCCATGTTATGTGTTGCCTTGTACATAATACATCAACCAGCATAATTTAAATTCATTCTTTCTCGGAAACAGAGCCAATGTGGTTCACGCAAAAGGGATGTTATGTGAGAAATTTTAGAAACACCATATATAGGGTCTTTCAATAAAGACGTTCTATTTTAAAATGTAAATAAAACAAGTTGTGTGTGTGATATCCACTCAATTTTTTTTAAATTTGAAATTATATTTTATGGCATTAAGTGTGGAATATAACGTCTTTCAAATATCCGCCGCGACTTTGCTTGATGGCACATATTCGGGAGGTCCAATTTTCAATGACTTTGTCGGATAAATCTGGCTGAATTTGCTGGAGGGCCTTTGTTATGTTGACTTTAAAGGCGTCAATTGTTTGCAGTTTATTCACAAAGACTTACGATTTAAGATAGACCCAAAGGAAGAAGTCTAAAGGTTTTAAATCGCACGATCTCGGTGGCCAGTTCACGTCACCGCCGCGCGAGATAACCATGCCCTCAAATCGCTCGTACAAAATGTCCATCGTTGCATGTGCTGTGTGGCATGTAGCGCCATGTTTTCAGCAGATCTTATGTTTCGGTAACGTACTGGTGTTGGCTGATTATTTTCCGAACCGTGTGACTCGAATTTGGCCACCAAACGTCGAATAGTCGACTCGGCAGGACGGTTGTGGCGAAGATAAAAATCACGTATTGCGCGGAACGTTTCTCAAATGAAGCAGTGACTTTGATAATAAAATTTGATGATTAGCACACGTTGTTTAATGCTATAACCTTCCATGATGATTTGCCGTACACTACTAAACAAATGACAACAAATTTAACAGATGTCACTTTAACAATATGGCTACTACAACCTAACAAATTTCGAGCGTCCCTATTGAAAGAACCTTTATTATTAAATTGTAATTTATCCAGCTGAAATATTGGTAGGTCAGAATAAATGGTGTTACTATAGTTCACACGTGACACCGCTGATATTCAATACTTAAATATATGATGCTGTATTGAGACAAATGTATAATTGAATCAAGGTTTTTAGGCTGTTTTGTATTTAACTTAAATGAGTAAATTTTGTTTTTAGTCAATTTTTAAATCTTTTTATATTTATATTTTTTATTTATTATCTTAGTTTTATTAACCACAATTGAGTTTAAAAAACATCTAGCGGTTTCGGAAAACACTTTTCCTTCTTCAGGATGTCATAACTAACTAAAAATATAGTATTGTTTCTTCACCAGAATCTATTTTTAAAATTTTTTAAAAAACAACAATTATTTAAAAAAAATAAATTTAGTACCTAACTCTAATTACTGCTCAATACAAATTTAGTCGAATAATTTTTAGGAAAAAAATTTAGTTTAGTTTAGTCAATATTCCTATGTCAACATTCAATTTCAATATTGAATTGAATACAATTAAAAAAATAGCAGTTAATAATGGGTATAATACATGTTTGATAAACACTATTTTAAAAAATAAATTTAAAGAATATAATAATCAGTTTTTATATAAATCACAGATAAAACATAATGATAATAATGATAATTGGCGTAGGATTTTATACATAAATAACTTTTCGAAACAAATATCTAAACACCTACCACGAGACATTAGACCAGCATTTTACACAAATAATAGTATAGGAAATTTACTCATAAATTCTAAAGACAAAGATGATAAATTTAACAATTCTGGCGTCTATAAACTTAGTTGCAAGGATTGTGCTGCATTTTATGTTGGTAAAACGGGTAGAAATTTTAATATAAGAGTAAAGGAGCATTTGAGATGTTTGAACAATAGTGGATTTTCAGAATTTGCTAATCATTTGATAGAAAATAGTCATGGTTTTGATAAAAATTGGGATTGTCAATTTTGCATATAAACGGTGTAGGTCACAAATTAAATAATTTGTAATCGTTGGAGATAAATAAAGCATGTAAAAGTAATCAGGAAATTCTAAACAGCCAACTAAATTAAACTACGAGTCCTATTCTAAAATTTTTTCCTAAAAATTATTCGACTAAATTTGTATTGAGCAGTAATTTGAGTCAGGTACTAAATTTTTTTTTTTTAAATAATTGTTGTTTTTTAAAAAATTTTAAAAATAGATTCTGGTGAAGAAACAATACTATATTTTTAGTTAGTTATGACATCCTGAAGAAGGAAAAGTGTTTTCCGAAACCGGTAGATGTTTTTTAAACTCAATTGTGGTTAATAAAACTAAGATAATAAATAAAAAATATGAATCTTAACCACCAAGTTAATATTGCTAATTTTAAAAGTATCTTTTTATATTTCTCTTCTAAGTGATTAAATGTTATGTATAATATGTATTTCTCGTGTATGTATTGTATTAAAAATCTATTTTTATTTATAAGGTGAATGCGCATGTTGATATTTATTTTGTAATAGCCCGTTAGGGCGTAGATATTAATAAGTAAAATTCAATTTACAAAAATCTAGTACTAAACACAAAATACGACTTTGTCGCATTAACCCGTATTATAATTCCAATCCCCATTTTTACGCGATCACACGAACACGTAATATTCGAGTATATTATAATCAAACTAGCTATTTTCTTACCAATTTCGGTAAGGTCACGGAAGGTTTTGCAAGCGAGCACGCACGTGTTCAGATAATAATAATTTTGGCTCGATGATGGTGGCATGCAGCTATATAAATTTACGTACAAAGGTCTCGCACGCGGGGTGAGCAATATATTATGTTGATCTTGTCGTGGGTTGTCTCGGTAGGCTTGCCCTACGGGTTGTAGAGTCGAGGTTAGGCGCGTCGGGACTCGCAGTGTACACGGTAACCTCAGTGCAGTTATTGTGCATTTAGTACTTATCGCGAGTGCGTTTTAACCAATTAAATCTGTCAGTTTTAACTCAGCTAACATATGAATAAATATTGTCATATGGAACACGAAGTGAGGTAGGCGAACTCTGTATCCAATAACAACCTGCAACCGATCAGAAATGCCAGAGTGTTGTTATAACCGCCCTTTATTGATAATGTTCAACCGATTGCCTATAAACAGAAATCGACTAGTAAAATAACGGAGAGTTCCAGTCGTCGCGGACCACCCTTGCCACTGGACCGAGCTCTCCATTATTCCAAGAGTGCATGTGGGTGGTACGGTGCAATATCACCTACACATTAATAATAATTATGTAATATTTATATTTTGTGTGTATATATGTGTGAACTTTTTACATTTAATTTATTAATATTTTCATGGGTTTTATTTTTTATAGCATTATATTTATTTCGTAACTCTAATGAATAACATAATATGGATTATCTCTGTGGCGAATAGGGTTAAAAAAAAAACCTTATCACGTTGGAATAAGCACATTATTATTATTAAACAATTCTACACACAGGGCGATCTCTGCCATGGGCGATTCAATACCCCGTACCCAGCGTACCCGTATACGCGCACAACGTGTGGAAGGATATTCGGTTCGAGAATACACTTGGACTCACAATCGTTCACCCTTTCTTTCTGATGATGTAAATCTGAGTTGACATTGCGAATATCCTCCGTATATCCTAATATTCCTCCGTAATATATTTATGTATTGGATCAAATAATTACAATGTACAAGTATTTACCATACGCAACAATAAATAATGTTTTCTTAAAGAACTTGATGTGAATTTGTCAATATGCGTATGTGTACGTGTGGAGTAGTGCGGAAGGCGCAGTGTCGGCGGCGTCGAATGCCAATCGTCACTTTAGTAGCGGAACGTGCGCTGGCCGAATCAGACGTGTTTCACGCGTCTTTATACTGTCGTTCGTGATGATCAATGTTTTTTATAATTTTTAGTACTTTTACTCAATAATTGATATATATTTACTTATATATACATCGACTATTATTTTAATGATTAATATATTAGACTTAAAAATTGCAAAAGTCTACATGTAGACTGAGTTTACAGCACCGGAACGCATGTTTTAATTTTAGCACCGGAAGGGAAAGGTTAAACATGGCAGGAGCCATCGTCGTAACGAGGGACCGTCGAAGATGTTAACGTGTATATTTTAGTAAGTCCGTTGGCTGTATATATATATATATATATATATATCGATAGCTTAAAAACTTTCCAGAGTATATAGTAGTAATGATCAATCGTGTTTTTGGGCGAAGTTTTAGTATACATACGTGTCGATGGAATATCGTGTATATTGGTTTTTGTTTTGTTTTTATCTCTTTCTACCAATCTCAAGCTGATTCCTGAAATCAAATAAAAATTTCAACAATTGTACTAAAACCTATTTTAAATTATATCTCAATAAAGTTTTTGAAATGATCGCATCGAGTCTCCTTCCGTGGATACGATCCTTAATAGATATATAGATAATAATGGAACACAACGATATATAAGGTGATGCGAACTCGTGAAATATCTTTAGATTATTTCTCTTCCTATATTGGGGAAATATTTATTTGTGTTGTGGATAGAACCGTTGATTCTGAATAAATTGCATACTTAACTCAAAAATGCATTTTTACAGAAAAGTTTTAGAATTATTAAGCCATCGATGTGTTTATTTTTAGGTTTTCGTACTAATAGTATACGGAACCGGGAGTCCAGTCTACTATGGGAGACTCCTCACGTACAATCACGATTATATACGTAACATTTAAGATAAAGCCTTGAAATGTAGGTCTAAGTTTTCTTAAGGAAGCCACCTACAAACTTATAACTAAGAAGAGATACCAGTTCCGTATATAGATATATCATTTCATGACGGATAATATAAATCTAATAAACAATTAATTAATTTTGTTTTTAATCACTGGGAGTATTAAATTTATATTCATCAACAAATATTAATCTGTCAGGGGGAGGTATTCTGGTTGATACGGGAGCTAGTGGTATGGTGGATGTTTGTGTGCGATGGGAAGCTCGGGGGGAGGGATGCAGGTGGGGTGCAACAGAGTCCACCCGCTCGGACGAGGGATAGCGATCTGAGAAGCCCAGCAAAATCGGAGAAATTTTCACCAGTTTGGTATTCTCCAGATACCGATATGAATCATTTGGAAGCCTTCGGGCTATCGTGTAACGGAAGATGTTCGAATTACGGACAGATTTTATTAGTAACAACGCGATTGTATTAAATTAATTTGCGGACCCCAATATTGCTTGCTACAAATATTTATTCAAGACGACGAACAGTGTTTGGGTAGAACGAAACCGTTCTGGTTGTTCTAGAAACATTTGGACTACGGCATCCAAATACCCGGCCAAATTAATTACCCGGTTCTAGGGTATTTTTCATGAAAGAGCAGGATACCCGGTTCGGTTTCGGTTCCGAACAGTTTTTTTCCACTATTATGATTCACGAATGAACACAAATGAATTACAGTTATGTAATAATGTCCGCTTAAATTCACAAACATCAAACTCAATATTTTTAATTCCGACTACACCACATGAAATCAACACAGTTATAGAGTGATTAAAAACTAATAGTGCTCCAGGTAAATATGGTAATTCAATCAAGCTTCTAAAAGAAATTAAGAAATACTTGAAACCGAACCACTTGCATTTATTACTAACCCGAGTCTACAAACGGGAGTTTTTCCAACCGTGCTAAAAGATTCGTTGTTATGCCCAATTTATTAAAGCGGAAACCCTAGTAATATATCCAACTATAGACCTATTTCTCTTCTAAGTGTTTTTTAAAAAAATCTAGAAAAAATGTTAAACGGAGGTTCCTTAAATTTCTAGATGTAAATAACATTCTACCCAATCAATAATTTGGTTTCCGATCGAAACGCAATACAGAAGACGCCCTCATGTTTCTTGAGAATATATCGTCTCGAATCTGGATAAGGTAAATAAACGCAAGGGGATTTTTCTTGATCTTGCAAAAGCATTTGACACCGTGCCGCACTTGCTATTACTAAAAAAACTTGAAAACATAAGAGTAAGGGGCACAGCATACAAGTGGTTTAAGGATTACTTAACAAATATATCTCAAATTGTCCGAAACAATGAAAAATACAGCGATCCATCATTGATAACACGCGGTGTTCCACAGGGAAGCATTTTAGGTCCTATATTATTTCTAGTATATATTAACGACTTTTGTAATAAGACTCTAAACAATGGAAAAATAATCGCTTTCGCGGATGATACCGTGCTTTGCTTTGAGGGTAAGTCTTGGGAAGAGGTCAATACTCGTGCAAAGGATGGTTTGAATAAGGCGAAAAAATGGTTTGACACGAACCTCCTATCACTTTTCACAAAAAAATCAAAATATGTATTTTTCTGTTTTAACGAAAGAACAACACTACATCAAAGTCTTACACTCATCGTACATGACTGCAAAACAAACAAGAACACGGCTTCCTCATGCTAATGTGAAAGATTGACACGAGTCAAAATTATTCGACATCTGGGAGTACTGATCGATGATCATCTTAACTGGAAAGAACACATATCGAACCTAGCTAAACGCATAAGAAAACTAATTTACTCTTTTAAAGGAATACGATGTATAGTTTATAACAAATTCTTAAGATCGGTGTACTTTGCATTGTGTTACTCTTTAATTAATTATACTATTTTAGTTTGGGGAGGAGCAGCAAAAACAATACTGGAGACGGCTAAAAAAGCACAAAAGACAATTCTCAAGGTAATAATTGGTCGTCCCTTTAGATATCCATCAGATCTTATATTTAAAGAGAACAATGTCCTAGATATAAGACACATCTTTATGTTGAGACTCATTCAATAAGTCCATGCTAACAACAACTCACCTCAAGCAATAAATCATGGACACAACACAAAACAAACAACAAACGTCTACACACCAGTTCCAACAACAGCAACGACATTTTATCAAAGATTCTATATGTTCTTAGCTCCGAAACTATACAACACACTCAGTACCAACCGCAAATCATTTAAATCCAATAAGATTACACAAATATGGATCCAATACATGATACAATCAGGTAGAGATGAATCAGAAGCATGGATATCCAATATTCTAATATTATTTATACAATACCTACACTAATAATTCACTCGTCCTACAACACTCTCACTACATATTTTAATTTTTTTATACATATCTTTTATTTCTCTTTTTATTCCTGTTGATGATTTAAATAACACCACAACAGCACGAAGAAAAAACAACAAAGTGTCCAGGACAACGCTGTATATATCAGAGGTGAAGCTACTCCATCCCACACAATAAACTATGAGTATAATTATGTCTTATGTTTATTATGTATAATGTATTCTTATATAATATGTCTCATGTTTATTATATATAATATAATATATATTTTAATATTGAATTAAATAAATAAAAATTGTTGGAATAGAACATTGAAAGAGTTGTATTATAATTGTTAATATTTTGTTCAATCGAAATGGTCGTGTACACTCATATCGTTTAAACAAGAAGGGGACAAGAGCAAACACATTTTATTTTATTACATACGTCATAAATTTATATTCTATTACATTATATATATTGCCTACATTTATTAAACACATTACATACATTATAGATGTCAAAGTCTTCCTCTATAAGCCTGCGTCATTCAGCATCCGATATCCTCGTCTAGTTGAGGTAAATATCGCATTTGAATGAACGGTGTGCATTGGTTTCTCTCAATAGACTTGCGAGCTGTGGGTCGGGTTTGTAATGAGAGTGGACTAACGAGTTGAAATGATTAAAAGCAATATTGCGGAATATTACGGAAATAAAGAAGAAATTTCCGTATTGTTAATGGAATATGTTTCAGTTGCGTTTTTGATAAAGTTTTCTATATTTTCATACCTGAACGCCACGAAAATAATAATATATTAGTGTAACAAAAGATATTTATACTTTTAAAATTAGCAATATCAACTTTGTGGTTAAAATTCATATTTTTTTATTTATTATCTTTGTTTTATTAACCACTTAATTGAGTTTAAATACATCTACCATTTTCTTCTTCAGGATGTCATAACTAACTAATAAAAATGGTATTTTTCGAAAGCGGTAGATGTATTTAAACTTAATTAAGTGGTTAATAAAACAAAGATAATACATAAAAATATAAAAGATATTTCATTTGGAAATGTCAAAAATTAAATGAACCGGGTACCCGGTTCTCGGTTATTTTTAAAACACGCGTATACCCGGTTCTCCGGTTCCGGTTCTATCCGGTTCGGAAGTCCTTATTTGGACGTTGACTAGTGGAGGATTCGAGGAGCTGTTCTAAGTTGTCAATGACTGACGTCGGTTTGAGTAAAGAATTAAGAAATTAGGATGGAATGTAAAGCTAAATTTAGAATAGTAAATACGAGTAGTATTAGAAAAAGGTCGTTTAAGTGGTTTGGTCGTGTAGAAAGAAGAGAGAATGGTAAGAATTACGATAATACACATGATGATGAATCTGCCACTGTGATAAATCTTAGATTACCACCAGATTCCCTCGGGACATGCAAATTTTACAACAATAAAAATGTCTTCTCCGATATAGATGTCAAAAATAATCAAAATTTTTGGATTCTTTTACCGTCTCATCCTTGGTCAACAAGAATAACTCGAATCTGGTTTGGAAACACGGTCAATTTTCACTTAAGCGGCAAAACGAAAGTGCCTTTCCGCTCATACTGATTCCGGCAACAACAATACTAGAGGAAACCAGGTACTTGGCTCTGACCCTGATGTCACGATCCTCTCAGCCTGCGTTTTCCTTGGCTCGCTGCCCTCGTCCCGTAGCTGCTCTGCTGTTCAAAGTCCTACGCCTTCCTTGAGCTACCGCCTTGGTTCTGCTGATTGTTCCTACTCCCGAAGTCCACTGCCTTCCAGAGTCTATCTGTTCAGTTCTGGTCTTCTCGTTCTTGTCCGGACGATATACCATATCTATATTTGGGGGTTAGGGCGGTGATTAAATGAAATAAATGTTTGTTTTCATGTGCTGAGATTTATTATGACAGTATGATAAAAACAAGGAAGACAGATCGAATGCAAGGAATGAATGAAAATGTAGAAGGTGCACGTGTATTATGAAATGAAATGAGGCGAGTTGGCGGTCTTGCTCGGCGCGCACGGGCCGGAAAGACCGCCTTAGTGAAAGGATGAAATTGGAGAGACTGCTTAGCGGTGAATTCTCGAGCCAGCATTGTCGCTAGCGTCGATGCCGACTCAGATGGCGGTGGATTTAAATTCCGATAGCTACATATATATATATATATTCCGATAGCTACACCGCTAAGATATACATTTAATAGAAATTATTTAAATTTTTAAGGAGAACACATTATAATTGTGAAGTTGCAGTTTTTTTAGAATATAGTTCTGTAGTATAAATTATTATAATTAACTTTGTTTTTAATAACTTCACGAGTTAAATTGAATACACCAAATACTATTTCAATCATCATGACATCATGATATTTTAAAATTAATATTTATTATAATAATTATTATTATTTGTGTTATGTTAGTGATAGTTCTAGAACTTTCATTTTAAAGTATACCTATTGGTAAAATAGTATTGTCCGTATATTGGTTCAAAAAAAAAAATTATCGAAAATTAACACTATTTTGATAACTAGATAAAATAACTTGGATTGGATTTTTACGTATTTTAATTGCCATAAACACGAAAAATGTAAATGGACGTTTCACAACTGTCAAATTGATAGTTTAGAGCGTCACATGATGAGTTAAAATATATTTTTGCTAGTAGAAATATATATTTTCCGGTGAAAATGTATTCGTATATGATTTCACTAAAGTGCCAGTTAAATATAGCTTCACTGGTAAAACAGATCTGTAATTATACAATAAACAAAATAAAATAATATTTAAACATACCTATTCTATTCGTGATTCATAATTAGGAGATGTTTACTGTATTCTTACTAGACTGAAGTCTGTGATAAAGGAGGCAGGTTATATCTAACAATACAAACAAGAAACAATTATTCTCAATCTAAACGATATATGGCGCACGATACTATGGAGAACGTCCGCGGAAGACTTGAAATAACTAAGATACTCGAGATGATCTTTTTAAATGCCTTATCAATCGACGAGCTTGCGTGAAAAAATATATATGAATGTGTATGAAGCGAGAGTTATGCATCGAAACTGAAGAGATGACTATTATTATTAGCACGATGGTAATTTAGTTAGCGGAGAAAGTAATAAACGCTGCTGATGACGCAGGAGCTGGAGAAACAGTAAATTGAACAGCCAGGGCGCCGCCACACGTGATAGTTGTCAGCTGATGTCTTCTAGTGATAGCTTTGGTCTGCTGAGTACGTTCAGCTGCATTAATTTGTGCTCGGAACCGTGCTCACCACAGTTTCTGTCATGTTCATTAATAATATTGATTACAGAATTAATTCTATCATCTCGCGACCGTCGTACCTACCTTCGTAGGATTTTTTTTCTTTATTTGATCGGCACACAAATGAAAGAATAGATGAAAGCTTCTACAGAATAGATAAAATAATAAATAATTCTAGATAGAAATTAAATGAACTATTATTATATTAAATATTACCCACCAAAATGATATTCAACTAGATTCTTTCACAATTATTGCACGATTTAAATAAATATAACGAGGGATCTAACATCCCTCACTGAACTGATCAAACAGGTCGTCTTTCTGAAGAGGATAAAATGATATTTCATCTCTTGAGAGTATGAACGGACTGAATCCAGCTGAAGATATACAGAGTCCATTATCCTTTTCGCTCTACTGAAAGATAGAATCCTCAGTAAATAGTTGTGGAGTCCCTGAGGATTAAATACGCAGGGTTCAGGAAGAAGGGAACATAATAAATAATAATTCTCCCAATCAGAAACAATTAGAAAGGAATTATGAGATTAAAAAATTGCGACAGGATTACGATTTTCGAGGTTATGACCTACGCTTATGACCGTCAGTTTTTTTTTCGTTGTGCACGTTACCTTAAATTGAGCGGATTTTATTGAATGCTTAAACTAAACTATTAAACAACAATGTAACATTACACACGTGTTTTTATAATTCATTTATATCAGAAGTTATATACATTGTATATAAATATATACATTGTACATATATTTGTAATAATTAAAGCAATACAAACATTATTAGAAAGATCGCGACCATTGAACTCATTTTAAGTATGCCAGAAAAATGTGCAAATATGGAAAATTTAAAATTACACAAAATATATTTATTTACGAGTACAAAGGCACGATTATAAAGATAAAACTGTACTAAAAACAATAACAAAATTATGCGAGTTATAAACTGTTGAAATATTAATTAAATATATTAATTAGAAAGATATACATATAAAATCAATTTTATCGAAAAATATTGTTGTTGCGCTACCGGGATTCGAACCTGGATCTCTCTCTTTCCAAACCGGGGAAGATGCATTATCCAACTATGCTACAGCGACGATATTTTTAGCGACAAATTTTCGAATCTATATGTTACCTTTTTAATATTAATACATTTTATGGCTCTTTCAAATAATGGAACTATTGTTCTACCATCTACCTTATTTTTATGGAATTTCAAATACCTTTGAGTAATTTGATAGCGGGCGCCAAAATTATCAATTCAGTTTTTATTAAATTTTGGACACAATTGATACAACTTTATTATTCATAAAGTTCTCGTATTAAACTGTTGAATTGGGATGATATTTTTTCATTTTTTGATAGTTTTAAAATGCTTTGTATCTAATATATTGTATTAACTTACATGATTTAGGATTTCAACTACTATTTAAAATTTAGTTCTGTGTCAGATACACAATATATACTCTTTTCGGTAGATAAATGTGTATTATTTATTCGTTATTAGTTTTCAACACAGATTATGTTTTTTCTACAGGTACCGTAAATTAAGATGAATAGAGACTTTGGCGGAAATAGGGACAATCGTAAGAAAAAGGTTTTACTCCACTTAAGCTTCAGTTTTGAACATTAAATATTTTATGTTAAAAAAATTTAATATATTTTTTTATATGCTGATAACACTATGACCATGGTGTCATATAATAATAATTAGAATTATTAAATTTCAAAGATTTTGCAGGTCAACAGACAAAATTTTACACTGTAAAGCTGTGCTTGTAAAACTATTAAGCAATTAGATTTAATTCAGTTAATCTTAATGTTACACAAATGAGAGATTTAATTATTAATTAATTTATTATTAAAGAGAACAAATTATTATTGTGAAGATTCAGCTTTTTCAGAAAATAGTTCTGTGGTATTTTAATACAAATTAAATGTGTCAACTAGAAAGATATACAGAAAAAATTTAAGGAAATAATATTTTAGTTGCTATCGAGATTCGAATCTGGATTTTTTCGTATTCGAGAAAATGAGTTGCCATTTACACCACGCCAACTGAGTAAGTTGACGATAAATTTTCGAACTTATGTGCTGCAGCTTTTTCAAATTGATACATATGTTATTCCATTTTTTAAATCTATCACCTTTATATTGCGACAAATCTTAAATCTTTTTGAGTAAAATTCACCCTAGTGAATCCCCTAGGATGCCAGAAATTAATTCGTTTTTATTAAATTTGGTTAATCTTTAACTGATTTCGAAATAAAGATGACTAAGTACATCATTAAAGGCTCGTGTCCACGATGATCTCTCAATGACACTTTGATCTCTAAGAGTCTGTAAAGGTACGTGTGTACTAGATGCATAAAAGATTTATGAATCATTAGCTCGGATTAAAATGATATAGTATGTCACACGAAACCTTAATGACTCTTCATAGATCAATGTTTCATTGAGAGATCATCACTGACACGAGTCTTAGTACTCATTTTAACGATCCGGTAGCTAATTTATTTTCGTATCTACTTTGTGGTATCTGTCCTGACGAAGATGCAGTAGTAAAAAAACCGCTATTTGTTTACATGATTAATATTAAATTGAATTTTCAATATATTGTACTGTAAACAAAAAAATACAAATGTTATATTGGATGAAAAATAGCAAAAATTTGGTAAATTTAAAAAATAATTTAAAAATTCTTCGGTGCTACTAAATGTGAATTTAGATAGATGTCATCAAATCAAACCCACGATGACATCCTGGAGTATGGGTTTTGTGTCAGTGTCAGAAATGATGTATGGATCAGAGAAATACACCCGACAACCGTATGATTACACAGATGAAGAGTGACAGCGATGAAAAGGTCAATTCCGAAGATATCGATCCGTGACTAAACAAGGAAAAGCTTAAACGTCAGTGGATCACACACGTTAATGGAAGAGATGACTGGTGGGGGAAAACTTCCTAGAAGGGAGGTCACAAATAGGTTAAAGGAATATCCGGAGAACGAAATAATGCGATGGAAGGATTACATCAAGATAGAACGGGTGAACCAAATCGGGTAAAGGAATTAGATGATAGAATTCTGTGGAAGATTTTACAGAGTCCCTTCGTGGATTAGGACGGGCTGTGGAGAAGAATTAAAAAATAAAACCTTTTAGATACCAATGCTTTGTGTGTTGTTATGGGTCCGTCTCCGCAGAAGGAGACAATCTCAGAGATTTGTTTGAGATACATCTCAACACTGTGTGCACGTGTTGAGATAAACTCGGAGATCTGTATAAGATCGTTAGAAAGATACAAAAACTTAAATAATTGCACACGGCGTATGTTCTGATACGTGCACATAAACATCATCTAAAGCTACCGCAGATCCAGGGGTGGGCTGGAGGGGGTTCGGAGGCATCTAGTATGAATGTTTCTTGCTTCCTTCATAATCTGGTTCTTGCGTGAAGTTTTACTTTAGAGATCAGTGTGCAGACAGTGGATCCACGATACCAGTAACAGAGAAGCTTGGAAGTTAGTGGCGGAGGCTTGTGTCTTAACGATACAGGAAAATGGTGTATAACCATGGGTGGGCTGGAGGGGGATCGGAGGGGGATTGGATAGAGCGAGCTCCTTGTTAAATTTGATTAGAAATGATTTTATACTCGTAGCTAGATATAATACATGTTGAATTTTTTAAATATTCTCTACTATTGGAAATTGAGTAGCGCAATTGACCTATAGTCGTTGATGTCACTTTTGAAGGGAAGCTTTAAACTAAGGTTAATACAATATTGTAAGGGGGTTAACAGTTGCACATTAACTATTTTAAGTTAGCTGGCCATAATACTATTTCCAGTAGTATTACTATTATTTAGCGAGTGAATTAGATTTTTGATATCAGTTTTTTTTTACATTTGTGAACAGTGTCTCGGTTTAGATTGTAACTTTCAGAACTATTATTGAGCGCAAAAGAGTATCCAAACACTGTCTAAAAATATATTTACCTTTGGCCGTAACTCGCGCTATACTGAGAGGTCAAGTGAGGCAAATCGCGCATTACGTCGGGCGGTCAAGAGCAAATCAAATCTATTGGCACTAATATGTGTCCCCTGTGAACCTGTTGTGTCAAGTGGCAATCCACCTGGAGCGGATCACGGAGCACACCATTGTGCCCCTAACAGGCGAGCGCCCGTGCCGCGTGCACACGTGTATTTACACGGCAAATCACCGCGCGCCCCAGAGGGGATAAGGGTTGGGACTTACCCTATTGTGTAGTAAGTGATTTTAATAGTTCGCGGGATGAGACCGGAATATCGATTGTACTTGTCACCTGTCGATTTATATGGATTCGCGCTACTTTTATGTATAAATTTAAGTACCAACGCATTTTCGCTTTTAAGATCGAATTTTTAATCATGTTTGAAATAATAATGTACAGGGTGGCCCAATGAAAGTGAGAACATTTCGTGAAATATGATATAATTACATCAAAATTTGTTTAATTATATTAACAGTATCTTAAATAGTTTACTAATTTACTTACCTGTTTACCTATATTACATTTTATTTCAACAAATTCCGGTCGTCATAACTCATGTGTTACGAGATGTTCTCACTTTTTTTGGTTCATCATGTATATTAAAAAACTAGAACACGTCCTTGAAGCCAAAATACCGTAAACTCAAGACTACTTACATATTGCTTACGTAAGAAAAATGGGGCATGGGATTGATTAAAGGAATCGGGGAAAATAAACAGGAACAGTAAAGGAAGGGCCGAAGGACCAACCAAAAACAAGCAAGAACACGACCCACCTGCAGTGTTAATTCTCCTTGTCTGAATATCTTCTCTCGCTAATTGACTGTAGGTCTTCGGATTTCACTGTTATGCACAAATACTACTTGAATACGTACTTCGCTGATACACAATAGCAGTAGTGAATAAAGAGTCATAGACAACACACCATAGAAAAAGGTTATGTTCTAAGGTACAGCGGAATTGAATAGATAATAAATAGATATACAATCAGTTTTATATTTATACTCATAAAACATAAAGAGGAATCTTTATGTGTACCTTCGAAACAGGTAGACGAGGACAGGAATCATGATATATACGAGCTCACGGATGCATTCAAACCCTCACCAATAAGGTAATATAAAGGGCGTCCAGCGGAAAATTTTCGAGTTTAATATTAAATAAAATAAAAAACTACAATGTTATTCTCATATTTTATTTATACAAAATGGAGTTTAACGATGCTAATTTAACGTTTTATAAACAATATCGTCTAAATACCGTCCATTTATTTCAAGACACTTTTGCAACCGGATTCTTAAATTTGTAAACACGCGAGAGTAAACCGTTGGTTCAATGTCAGCAACTTCACGGCGGATATTTTCTTGTAGGACCTGAATTGTTTGAAGATTATTGCTGTAAACTCTCGACTTAAGGTATCCTCATAAAAAAAGTCGCACGGTGTACCGAGGTGCCCAGGGTATGTCTCCGTACTTGCTGATTAATTTATGGGGAGAAATTCCCCTCAGCTTCTCCATTGAAACTCCAGTAGTGTATGGAGTGGCTCCGTCTTGCTGAAATTGTGTTCTGTTGTTGAACCCGGGAAACAGCTACAGTTGCAGTATCAAAAACTTGTCGATCAATACACGTCAGCAGTGATTATCTCTCATTGGTTAAAAAAATAAGGGCCAATTATCCCTTGGGCAGAAATTGTACACCGCACTGTCATTTTTGGACAATGCAAACGTTTTTGATGGCGTTCCTTCGGATTGTCGGTACACTAGTATCTAATGTTCGGTTTATTAACATAGCCATCGATATGAAAATGTGTTACATCAATAAACAATATGTTTCCAAGCGTTTCAAAACGTTTCAGTATCGTACTCGCTAAGGTTTCACGTAAAGAATAGTCATTTTTGTTGAGAAACTGCACTATTTGCAGTTTGTATGGGTGAAACTGTAGTTTCTTTTTCAAAATAACGTGCACTATTGATTATTTTATTCCAGTACAGGCTGCAATCTTATCGATTTACATGGGATTGCGCATAATTTTACGTCGAACTTGAGCCTCATGTTCTGGCGTCGCTGCTGACGTTGATGGTCCCGGAGGAATTTGGTTAATCATTGTCCCTTCTTGTCTGAACTTTTGAACCCAACACCAGATAAGTTGCATGCTCGGCCCATTACTTATTCGTCGAATATAAAAGTGAGCACCGATGAATCACCGCACATTAAATATTGCTCAATCGCTAACGCGCTAGTGATTCATTGCGACTGGCAAATCAGCAAATCACGCTTGTCTAACAACATCCCTCCCACTTACCTCACCCTGATGGTTTACGAGCAATCACAATTTAATCTTGAAATTTTTCCGCTGAACACCCTATACTTAAAAGAAAGTGTTGGCAGTCCGTCAACTCGATGGAGTAACGACATCAGAAGAGTGACGGGCAGAAGATGGATGAGAAGGGTTGAAGATAGAGAGATTTGGCTAATCTTGGGGGAGGCCTATATTCAGCAGTGGAGAGACCGAGGCAGACGATGATAATGATTATGAGAATCACATTGTTTGTAGATCAAACATTTAATGAAACAATGCACAGTACATTGTTACTGTCGTAAGTAGTTAGCGTATGTACATGACATTCTCTCGGAATAATAGTGTATTCTGTTCCAATTAACGACGGCTCTCACAAAGAAAAATATAATGACAGAGTTTCTAGTTCTACTTTTTGCCGTCGGCGTAGTAATTCTACAGACTACGTAAAGTACGAAACAAAGCTCAGTAATTTGTATGAATTACTGAAGTGCGAAAATACCAGCTGGAACTCAAAAGGTTTGCTCGGCGTCTATTGTATTCATGAAACTACGTGGTATTTAATATCATTTTAAGGCAATTTTCACAAAATTTATATATAATTTAAGCAGTAACAAGAGTTTGGAGAATATCCACAATAATTTAATTAAAAGCCTCTTTCAATATCTCTCTTTCAAAAAAAAATGAAGGCTATTGGCAACTCATGACCGTTTTATAAGGTGCTGATCACATATCGGTCCTACTCATTCGTCGCCAGGTTGGCATTTTTTTTCTGAATTAGTATTCAGGTCGTGCTTGTTTATTGGTTAGTCATAAACACCATTCACTGAAACAAAACAAAATGGCAATAAAATATGAATTAAATGTATTAATTAGAAAGATATACATATAAAATCAATTATATCGAAATATATTGTTGTTGCGCCACCGGGATTCGAACCTGGATCTCTTTCCAAACCGGGGAAGGTGAATTATGCAACTATGCTACAGCGACGACATTTTTAGCGACAAATTTTCGAACCTATATTGATATTAATACATTTAATGGTTCCATTATTTGATATTAATACATTTAATCGTTCCATTATTTGAAAGAGCCATCTGCCTTATTTTTATGGAATCTCAAATACCTTTGAGTAATCTGATAGCAGACGCCAGAATTATTAATTCATTTTTATTAAATTTTGGACACATTGATACATAATGACAATGTTATATCGCGGACAATCTATCTCGTCTTCTTTTTCTCGGGACTCGAAAGTACATGACTACATCCCTTAATATCGTCGTTGCGGTCTAGTCTGCTGGGCACTATATCTCTTGCGGGTCTGCGTTGACATTATTTCGGTCTTCCCTTCGGGCTTGAACCTTGTTTTCGAAGACTTACACCTGCTTTTTGTTGCGCCTAAGTGAGAGACCGAGTTGGTTATCTTAGTGTTGGGCACACTTACATTTTATTAATATTCATTATCAATCATTTTTTGTTGTAAGTTGGGTTTGAGTTATCTTCCCGAATGCCAACATCCCGATAGCCAACTTCCCGGTAAACCAATTCCCCCGGATGATAGCTGTTTTATATTCTATTTTACGCAAACACCTTTTGTGGTTATTCATTTTATTAATAAATAATTCAATAATTTCATTAAAATTTTTAATACCAATTAATTTTTTTAATAACATAGTAAATTAATTATTTATTATTAATCTAATATATTCGTATGATAATAATAACAATTTATTTGATTCATACTACAGTATGTTATATTATAATCGGATAAACATTTGAGCAAAGTATGACATACATTTGGGTACCCTGCCTGCTACACTAGTAGCATACTGTATTAAGCAGACAATGTTTTTCCGGTATAGTAGTAAACAAAGTGCAATGTTCAGTGTACAAATATATATATATATATGATGTGACATTTCAAAAATACGCGCCAAGACCGAGGGCGCCATCTACCGTTGCGAGTAGGTGCGGCCAGTGTGGAGAGAGGTCGGAGGAAGGTAACGGGGGAATTCGTGGCGAGCGCCCGAGCTGAAGTGCGTGTGGCGAGCGCCGAGCGCCGAGCGGGGCTCGGCCGAAATTAGAGTATTGGCGACGGAGATCGAATTGGAGGACTATTTCCGCGGCAGAACAAGAGATTTGGGCCTTGTTCTGCCCGTGTAAATCGTGTAAGGAGGGACCCCACAGGGACCAGATGGCTTCGGGGTAATATTCTGGAGGATGAGTACACTTCAGAGAGACCAAGGCCGCGGCAACCCCGTGGCTAACAGGGTGGAGATCGAGGTGTGCTGAATCGGCAACATTAGTGTCCTCACTAGGAGGAGAGTTTAACGTGAAGAAAGAAGATGTCAAAGACAGTTATCGTGCGTAGAATGTCGGGTTGTTATGTTTTATGTGATTAAAGTGTAAATGATGTGTTGAAATCTAGTGTTATTATTGTCTGAGACCTCCCCCATACATCTGAGATAGGCATTCCGACACCAAACTTTATTCACCCACAGACTGAGTCTAGCTGGTGGTGTGGTGCGCTGGCATTCCATCCTCTGGTCCATCCTTACATTAGATAAATTCACTGTAAAATTTAAAATACAAATAAAATATAAATGTACAAGATATAATGTATATGTAAATATATACCCATACGTAATTAATTAATTAGTGTGAGTAATATGATGCGTAATTTGTACATCGTGTCACAATGTATTGGTGCAGTTTAGCGTTTTAATTTATCAGTCGGTCGTGTCGTTTCAAATTAGTTGAAAATACGGTATACACAAAAAATATGTTCGCAATGTATGAAGTAAATTAAAGTTTGTAAATTCGGAAAGTTGTTCATTTTATTTTATTTTATTCAGAAACATATAGTTAATTAGTAAATATGAAAATCACATTGAAAGCTAAACAATAATTAAACCAATTTACGTGTTTTCTCTGAATATACAAAATACTTTAAACAGTGAGTAGAATTTAAAATTTAAGGAGGACTATAAAGCAGAAAAATGTGACAAAAAAGTTGAGAATAAAAATTTTAAGATAGAAAAAAAGTTATAAGAAAGAAAGTAAGGAAATATTCGAGGGGAAAGAAAAAGGAAAATAAGATAGGAAACAAGATCTGAGTGATAAAAAAATAAAGGCTTTTAAAGTTTATGTATTGAATTTAGATTTTATTGAGGTAACTGTAGTATTGAAAATGTTAGGAAAATGTGAATAAAAATAAAATGTTATGTTTAAAACAAAATATGCATATGAAAATTTGAGTTTTATGTACGACATAATCTTTAAAAAAGAAAAATCCGTTAAAATAAAGTAAAAATTACCTATTCAAATTAAAATAAATATAATAAACTTATTCGTTTGTTTTCATTTGAATTTCAAAATCTACGTCCTATATATATATACATTTTAATAAGTATTACCTTCATATTTTTGAAATAGTCTGTTACTCACACTAATTCAATTGAATCCCCGGGTGAAAACTGTTCTGTTTCCTGGTCCACAGTGGGCCAAAAATTTAATTCGTCCGACCGAATCTGGAATGTTCCCACGTGACTAACCCGGCTGTCCGGGAAGTACATCGGAGTGAAGGTTAGTGCCAATAGCTGTCCCGAGATAATTTTCCATCCGACTCCTTAAATTTCAATGAAATTCTTCTCTCGACGTTTCCAACCCTCTTACTGAAACTATAAATACCTCCGAGCCGGGGCCGATACCGCCCCGCCCGCGGGGGACTCGGAGAGGGACGAAGACAATCCCAAGAATTATATTTTATTGAACGGGAGATGATTTACATCGGCACTTGGACAATTTGAATAGTTTCTGCGAGATGTATTTTTATCAGATCAAAATTTAGACTGCTCGATGCTGTTGACATCTTTTAAATAAATCTGAGATTCTACTCTTTGTCGTGGCCGTAGGGATGTCTCTGCATCTCTTCAAAATAAATGTAAGTACAAACCGCCACATATATATATATATTCCATGAAAAATTCTAATAATTTTATTGTATTTTAGTGTTTTATTTCTAATTGAAAAGTTTTGTGCGAAATTACTTTTTACTGAAAAAATGACCGATCAAGATCCAATCAATCTCCAATACTCTGACGTTCGAAAGATGTGTCCAAGCCACCTTAACTAAAATCTTTCTATGTGTAGAGTTGGGGACTTTCCCTCATCTCGGTAGAATTCTCACCACTCAGTCGAATACTCCTGCTACTCCACTAAAAAAACTTATTTTGGATGTCACTCTCTTATGTAACAAAAATCAATATTTGATTTTGACACTTAACTCGTATTTCTTTATCGCCGCACTATAAAGGGAATGGAATGTTTTAGCACTGGCAACTCTGATATATGTACAGTATGTATATACAGGGTGAATATTATGTTCCAGGCCGATTTTGTTTGACCGCCATTTTCGTTTAGCTAATATTTATCATTCAATAGTCGTAAAGTATAGTTAATTACAATTTATTATGAAGTATCTAATGCCTCAACAACGTGTTGAAGTCATTAAAACATTTTATCTATTTAGATTATTATTTAATAATGATAGTCCTGTAACAATTAATGGTGATCGCTATCGTCACATATTGGTAAACTTGATTGGACCTAAAATACACGTGGTTTCAATACGAAGGTGTCACCTTACACACAGTCCGAGTAATACGTGAAATTTTGCGAGAAATTCTTCCCGGTCGCATAATGTTAAAAAGTGGTAATATCGACTGGCCTACTCGATAACCGGCTCCCGACTATTTTTTGTAAGAGTACTTGAAAGGAGAGGCTTAAGCCAATAAGCCAACAAAAATTTTAATGCTACGCTACTGGACAATATTCGAAATGAAATTGCTGATATATGTTATGAAAAATACGTGCCGCTGTCATGAATAATAATTGTAATAAATTAAATAATTGATAAATCAAAACCAAATTATAAAATTATGTTTCATTTTCTAGTTATTCAAGGACGACGTAGGCCTGGAACATAATATTCACCCTGTATATATGGAACTGGCGTCTCTTATAGGTTAGAATTTTTGTAGATGCCTAGATTTGTAGGTCGACGTTTCCACATGCTAACATGTTCCATTGTCAAAAAGTTGCTTCAAATAGTAAAAAAAGTCAAATAGTATGGCCAGTGTTAGAATGCGGTTTAGATTATCTGCCCAGAAAGGCATATGAAGAAGGGGTGTCGCCTAGTTTAATACGACACCAATCAGTATTCATTTAAATTATTCACCGGTTGGCTTGCAAGCGCATCTGACCATTTTGTTAATATGAGTCACACAGACGGCAGAGTGGCCCAAGACCGAGTGACCGACACGCTCATAAGTGTTTTGTATTTGCTTAATTTTGCCTTCTTTTCTATTCCTTGATAACTCTTGAGCTCACTGTGCAACTCATTCATTCAATATAATCAGCCTTACTTTCGTAACGTCACAATATATATAAAGAAATAAACAAACTGTAATATTCTACTCAATAATTTCAATATTAAAATTATTCGTACGAAAATAAAAACACTTGTTTTTAGTTACATTCGTTTCATTTCCATGAGACGCCTTTCGCCTTGTGAGGGCATTGTGGAGTTCTACAAACTTAAATCCGAAACAAAAAATTAAAATTATTAATGAAAATATGAGCCAGAGATGCCTACATCACTCTTGAGTAGTCTCTGACCTTTAACTGGCTGATATCTCTTGTAACTTTGAGTGTAAAGTTTTTAGTTTCATTTCAGTATCTGCTATAGAATATAATTTAAAGTTTTGAAAAAGTTATATTTTACAGAAAACCTTTAAGGCATATTAAATTATATTCACATGTACTTATAATAAAGCACATTTAGTGCTTGTACGGTATACACCCTTATTTTTATAAATGGTGAATGTCATCTTTGTAATTGAAGGGTTATTAATATGATTCACAGGAAACTAAGAGTTGGAGAGGTAGAATTGGATGAATCAGTTTCTACACCCGCGCAACGATGTTTCTTAATCAATTATACATATAATATATTTTTTTATACATAATTCATAATTATAGTAGATATAAAGGATATTTTTTTTGAGGTTTGTTTTTCGAATTGGCAACACTTTTTCCAGCGACAGTTAATTTGACACATGACAGCTGATTTGTGCTCAGTTTTGTTTGCCATTTCAAAATGAATAAACTTACGCCAGAACAACGCCTGCAAATTGCGAGAAATTATTTCGAAAATCGTGGTTCAAATCGCAAAACTTTACGTGTGCTTCGTGAATTTTATGGTCGATATAATCGTCCATCCGAACAAGTAATTCGAATAACCGTGGATCGTTTTTGCACCACACATATTCTAATTGATAATACGCATCCGTAGAGGCGTCGTACATTGAAATGCAGTTACGTCCATAAAAATAAGTGTATGGTGTGCTTTATGGGCTGGTAGAATAATTACATTTTTCTTATTAAACATTCGATGATTGACATCTTTGGATTATTTTTTGTGGAGATATGTGAAGTCGCCAGTTTACGCCGATAAACCGAAAACGATAGATGATTTGTAAGGCAATATTCATCGCGTTATTGCCGATATATGACATCAGCTTCCCCAAAAAGTGGTCGAATTCGACTTCCAGATTGCGCTTTATTCGAGCCAGCCATATGAGCGAAATCATATTGAAACTCTAATGGCATAAAATTATCTTTCCAATAAAGTCAATACCGTGGCTATTACCACGATTTTCATGTGTTTTATTTAATTTTAAAGTTGTATAGCTCTAAAAACACACCCTTTACAAGGGTTCTATGTGATATAATGCACAAGGTTGGACCTCACGTTACGGAATAAGGATTGACACAAAGATTTTTAGAATGTTGGGATCCTAAACACGTGCAATGCTCTAGTGTTTCTTGATCCGGGGTTCGCGAAAGTAATTCGGGGGTAGGTCGTCAATTTTTATAGTAGATGCTCTACAAAACAACATTTAACGAGGATCTTCTCCCAGTTTATGTTTGTGTAAAAACATTATCATAAAAGACGCTCGGGAGAATCAAATTTAACGTTGTTTGTTTCAGTTTGTTTATCATTTGTGGCCTTGTGTAAGTATAGGTTTATCCAATAAATGTGATAGATTTTAATTTATGATCGAAATAATCCATTCAAAGGTTTTATAACAATCATTCCTTACACGATGTGAAGACACCGGTAAGGTAAATAAAGTAAGTAAAAGTGTAAGGTGATTCAAAGGCTCAACGTTTACAACATTGAGGCTTATCATATGGCAAAAGATGGCGTATTTTGCGTAAAGATCAAGGCTTACATCCTTACAAGAGCCAGCTAGTGCAAGACCAACAAAATTTGAACAATTAAAAGATAACATATCTCGAGTTATCGGCGAAATTACACCAGATTTATGTTAAAGAGTGGCTGAAATTGTATCCGAAGAATGAATGTAGTCGTGGTGCACATTTGAATGAAATTATGAATGAAATGGTATCAAATGATTTTTCAATTAAATAAAAAATCATTTATATCATATTAGTTTTCTAAATTTAATTCCATTTTAAAGTTCTATCACACTTAGGATTATCCAACATCCTTGATTATTACATGACTTTGGTATAAGCTCTATAGTAGATAAGTCATTTTTATCTAGTATAAGTATATATTTTCTGATTATTTTAAAACTCCATTATTAATCAACACAATAAATTAAACACAATTGGACTATCCAATTATTTGAAAAATTATTTAATGCAATAGTTTGTCCAATTTTTTGGATATATTAAATATAGAACAAAAAAATCGTGTTTGATTTATTGTGTTGATTATATATTTTCTTAAAATATCTTCAGTATGAAGATAGTTCTTGGTCAAGGAGTTTTATTTTTATCGACGAGTTGGAGATCTCCATCTTCTGATCTTCACTGATCTTCCACCATTGCAGACACTACTAGCTTCTCCAAGTAATCATTCTTTTACGGGAAATGTGTCCTGTAAATTGGAAGATACATAGCGGGCAGGTGATCGTGGACAGTCTTTCTTGAATCCTTTTTAATTATAATTATGAAATAAAAAAATAAAAATATTACATATTTAGTTGCGTCCTACGTTCGGAATTTACTGGCCGGGTTAGACCGGTTACTGCCAGATCTGATTTTTTGCATAGTTTTGATCGTCGACTATGCTAATGGATACGACGAAACAATTTCTTATATGTCTTCGTGTCTTCCTGACTTGTCTTATCTGTGGCAACAAACAATATAAAATATCGAATAAAAATCTTTTGTGTTTACTGACTAATTGTATAATATTTGTACTAATCCATCAGTGGAAAATGTATATTTTACACTTTCAAGAAATTGGGTACGTTTAAAATGAAATATTTAATTCTTCACTAGTAAATGCGTAGATTAAGTTAACTCTCTCATTTATTTTATATTTATTTATTGTACGTGCATTAATTAGAATTATTAATAACTATTTTGGTACATCGGAAAATTATTTAGTATTTTAAGATTTTATTACTCGATATTCTAATAGTTGACGAAGTCGAGTAATTGGAGTCTCCACACGGAACCCAATATTATTTCTTAGGATATGTATCTCCTTTTATTTATTTCATTTTTTCGAGTAAATATTAATATATTTCAACAAAGTTAGTATCATTTTACGCGTAATTTAAACAGTGTTCTTTTGGTTTTAAAATATTTTAATCAAAAGATATTTTCATTACCTGAGACTGGTAAAATCATATAATTTGTGGTAAAGTGAAAGTTTTTATGATACGTTGTTTTTCCAGAGTGCATTTTATTCTAAAAACAAATTAGCTCTGTGTCAAATTGTATAAAAAAGTTCGCGACAGACCGTCCATAAAACTTTCAGCATCTGAGATAAGTTTTCTTAAAAACGTGTGATGAACTTTTTCCTAAATATATATCTTTCGACGCAGAAAAATCTCCTTGTCCATCATCTAATTGAAAAAACTGAAATTTTAGCATATCAACTAACATATTTATAAAATTATTTTTTCCGACAAGTTTTCCTGAAACGCTGCCTCCCAGGAGTAAGAAAAACATAAAGCCTTTATACGATCGGAACCGCCGTTTTCTTCCTTACAAAAAAGTTTATGACGACCTACAGTTATACCTTTTATACAAATTGTGTTTACACTCATTTTTCTATACAACTTAGTCAAAACTTCACGACTTACCCTCATCACTAGTCTTCAGGTACCTAAGCCGTAACTAAAATATTTTCTTCTCAGTTGAGCAATTGCCAGTAATAAAGTATCCTTACTCCTTTTAGCGACATAGATAAGAACATAAATTGTTATTCTCGTTTCCAACAAGTAAAGGGCGCAGAGTGTCTCCGATGCTCATTATATACTTGACCCTTTCACTTCATATTACACACGTAAACTTCAAGAAGATGTCCAACCAATACAGAGAAGCGTGAAAGCGCAATATTTGCAAGATCCCTTCATGTCTTTCGCCATCAACTCATAATGCGATGATTTTGGTGGAAATGCGATTGCTTCGTGAGAATATCGAGACTATAAATCTTAAACTAAATCAATATAATGAAAACCTCGATGACTTCTCTGTTCCAGTCAAAAATAAAACAAATCGATGTGTTAGAAAATGAAATATCAGAACTGAAGACCACGGTGGAGCATTTAAAACATGAACAGAACGAATGTCAACAACAGGCTCGAACCAATAACATCGAAATCTACGGCCTTCCAAAACGAATATGAAATTAATAATATTGACATCGGCTTTCCGGGAACTAGGCAGTCGATATATTTTAATGATCATTTAACTACAGAAAATAAAATTTTGTTAAAAAAAACGAAGGAATTCGCCAAAAAAAAATTTTTTCAATATTGTTGGGTAAAAAACTGCCGAATCTTTTTGGAAGAACCAGATTCCTCACCTGTTCTACTCGTATGCTCCGAAAAAGACTTATTAAAAACAAAATTATTATACTTTTAAAATTAGCAATATTAACTTGGTGGTTAAGATTCATATTTTTTATTTATTATCTTAGTTTAATAACCACAATTGAGTTTAAAAAAACATCTACCGGTTTCGGAAAACACCTTTTCCTTCTTCAGGATATGTCAAAACTAACTAAAAATATAGCATTGTTTTTCTATTTATCCAGAATCTATTATTAAATTTTTTAAAAAAAAACAACAATTATTTAAAAAGTAAATTTAGTACCTAACTCAAATTGCTGCTCAATACAAATTTAGTCGAATAATTTTTAGGAAAAAATTTTAGAATAGGAATAGATTCTGGATAAATAGAAAAACAATGCTATATTTTTAGTTAGTTTTGACATATCCTGAAGAAGGAAAAGGTGTTTTCCGAAACCGGTAGATGTTTTTTAAACTCAATTGTGGTTATTAAACTAAGATAAAAAATACAAAATTATTAAATGTGAATCCTACTCTCGGATCTTCATTTATTATTATTATTACCTTCATTTTATTACTGATCTATTTTTCTCATTGTTTAACTATTTTGTTAAAATAATACCTCCATTTCCACCCTATCTCCCTTTCCTTTTCTGAAATATTTCTTATTTAGACGTTTTTATGTATGGTATATCTTTTTACTTCTTCTCCCAAGTTCTTGTAACGTATTTTTAATCTTTTATAAAATGTATACCTGACGGCTAGGATATCTGTTTATTATCAAAATGTTAGAGACAATAAAAGTCTTTAATGAAATTTTAAGTAACGAATACGATATCATCTGCTTTACTGAATCTTGGTTATGTAATGATATCAATAATAGTGAAATTGCAGATAACAGGTATAATATTTTTAGAAGAGACCGAAATCACTCTAAGTATGGCGGTGGGGTTCTTATAGCTATCAAAACGTCATTGCATGCAAAGATTATGGATTTCTGGCATACCTCTGCTGAAGACCACTGGGAAAACATTAAATTGTCATCCGGAGTATATTAAAACATTTTTGTTTGTGGATCTTATCACCCGCAAGGTCCTGATCACCAACCTTGCGGGTGATAAGATTTACTAAAACATTTAAACATGGTCAGCGATATAAGAACCGATCATACCGATAATATGTTTTTATTGCTGGGAGATTTAATTTACCTACTATTAAATGGTTGCCTTCTAATGGATCTAATGTAATGAATTCCTCAAATTGTAATAATGTAGCCAGCCAATACCGTTTGGAATTCTTGCCATTTACAGAACTCACTCAGTACAGTGATCAAATAAAACAAAACGGTAGAATATTAGATCTGGTGATAACAAACAATGCTTCATGGCATATTTTTGTGTAATGTAACGATCCTCCGATTCCCGAAGATCCCCATCATAAATCCCTAAACATAGAAATATCAATAACAAAAGGAATCGCTATCCGACCATCTCTAAGAATAGTAAAAAAATTTCACGATGCCGATTACTCGTTAATCAGGAATTAATTGTATAGAGTTGATTGGTTTCTTCACTTGAACGATTTGGAGATAAAAAACGTTTTAAAAATATTTTATTCCATTGTTAATAACGTTATATCATAACGTGTTCCATCCATCTCGGTTAAATCTGCAGCGAAATTTTTTAGTTGGTATAACTTTTCGTTAATTAAAGCTATTAAAGAAAAGTTACATTACCACAAAAAGTGGAAAATGTACGGTATAACCTCTCTGATTCTCAAAAGTTCAACCTTTTGAGAAAAAGACAGCAAAAAATGCGAAAGAATGCTTTGAACAGTTTGTAAAAAAATCTGAATCTCAAATCAAAACTGACCCAAAAAAGTTCTGGTCATACGTAAAAAATAAACATAAAGGGAACACAGACTTTCCAGATAGTGTTTATTACAAAAACTAACACGCTGATATTGGTGCCGATATATATAGAGTATTTAATGACTACTTTCACTCCGTTTACGTCTCTACAAGCGTCCCCGATACTGATACAGAAGATGAATGTCACGTATACGGTCACCTCGATACTCAATCTATCGACTTTCACGAAGCGATCGTTCTAAAATAATTAAAAAACCTAGACACCAAGAAGGGTGTTGGCCCTGATAATTGCCCTCCATCTTCCTGAATCAATGCGTCGTGGAATTAGCAAAACCAACTAACTACATTTCTAAATTTAATTAATTCGTTTAATAATAAAATACAATTTACATTAGAAATGGAAAATAATTCTACCCTAAATTTTTTGGATCTAACATTGATTGAAAATAATAATAAAATTGAGTTCTAAATTTTTAGAAAATCAACTTTTACAGATACTATCATACACAATGAATCTAATCATCTATTATCACACAAACATTCAGGGTTCCACTCCATGATACATCGTTTAGTCAATATTCCTATGTCAACATCCAATTTCAATATTGAATTGAATACAATTAAAAAATAGCAGTTAATAATGGGTATAATACATGTTTGATAGACACTATTTTAAAAAATAAATTTAAAGAATATAATAATCAGTTTTTATATAAATCACAGATAAAACATAATGATAATAATGATAATTGGCGTAGGATTTTATACATAAATAACTTTTCGAAACAAATATTTAAATACCTGCCACGAGACATTAGACCAGCATTTTACACAAATAATAGTATAGGAAATTTACTCATAAATTCTAAAGACAAAGATGATAAATTTAACAATTCTGGCGTCTATAAACTTAGTTGCAAGATTGTGCTGCATTTTATGTTGGTAAAACGGGTAGAAATTTTAATATAAGAGTAAAGGAGCATTTGAGATGTTTGAATAATAGTGGGTTTTCAGAATTTGCTAATCATTTGATAGAAAATAGTCATGGTTTTGATAAAAAATTGGGATTGTCAATTTTACATATAAACGGTGTAGGTCACAAATTAAATAATTTGGAATCGTTGGAGATAAATAAAGCATGCAAAAGTAATCAGGAAATTCTAAACAGCCAACTAAATTTAACTACGAGTCCTATTCTAAAATTTTTTCCTAAAAATTATTCGACTAAATTTGTATTGAGCAGTAATTTGAGTTAGGTACTAAATTTTTTTTTTTAAATAATTGTTGTTTTTGAAAAATTTAAAAATAGATTCTGGTGAAGAAACAATACTATATTTTTAGTTAGTTATGACATCCTGAAGAAGGAAAAGTGTTTTCCGAAACCGGTAGATGTTTTTTAAACTCAATTGTGGTTAATAAAACTAAGATAATAAATAAAAAATATAAAACCAATTTCATTTATATTTTCTAAATCTTTACGGGATGGTCACTTTCCAGGATTCTGGAAAAAGGCACATACTAACACATAAGGCACATATAATTATCCCCAATCTGCACGGTTTCTTTCCACACAAGTCTATAGAATCAAATCTCTTACAATTTACCGACATTATTTTGAAGGCGATGGACAAAGGATTACAGGTAGATACACAGTATACTTATTTCTCAAAAGTTTCTGATAAAATCAATCATCGAATACTACTGAGAAAATTAAGATGTCTCGGTATACACGGGGACCTATACAGATGGTTTACTTCCTGTATCAAAAATTGTAGTCAAACCGTTGTGATCTAAGGGTTTAGTTCTATATTTCAAAATGTCCCATCTGGAGTTCCACAGGGCTCACACCTTGGACCTATTTTATTCTTAATTTATATTAATGACATTAAGGAATGTTTCTTAAATGCTGAATTTTCACTATTTACAGACGATGCAAAAATGTTCAAAGAAATGAAATCACTCACTGATTGTCTCCTGTTACAGGTAACATTAATAGACTTTCAATCTACTGCCAAAAAAAAAAAACATTTTCTAAATGTCACATCATCTCATTTTCAAAGAAAAAATCTAATTTGTCGTATAATTATCAACTTAATAGTAACAAACTTAGCGTGTCTGTACTCAAGTGAAGGATCTTGATATAATCTTAGATTCGAAATTTACTTTTATCCCGCATATGGCGTCGGTAATTGTTAAGGCCTATAGACTCCTTGGATTCATTAATAGAATGTCTAACCCATTCCAATCACTTTTTTCTCTTATCATTCTATATTTCTCATTTGTACACAGTCAACTAGAATTCGGATCGGTAGTTATCACAGTACACCCATTATTCCACCTACAGCGACCGACTTGAAAATGTTCAACATAATTTTTTAAATACATTAAATTGAAGAAACACGTAAGATTTATCCTACCTCTATAACATTTTAAATAAGTTGGTTGACCCGCCCTATTTATCTAATTACATAAAAAATTGTTTTGTGATTCGCTCAACGTCAAAACATAATGCCGGAAATTCTTATAATAACTTAAATATTTTCAACGATAAATTGCTTCCTTTTAAAATTAAACTACGCCAACTTTTCAATAACTATTAACATAAATTGAACATATTGCATCCCATTTTCAGCCCCTCAATACCCTTTCTATTTTGTATATTAAGTATAAAAATACTCTTTTGTTTCTATTTTCAGTTTTTTTAAATATAAACTTACTATTTTTTAGTTTATTTTAATGTGAAAGTCTTTTTGTTTATCAGTTTGTTTGAGTATACTATTTTTTAGTTAATTGTGTATTAGTTATTTAATTCCGAAGTAACTTCACTTGTGTTATTTTTATATATTATGTTATTATCAGTTATTATTGTTACACTGTCTGTTTCTCTAAAAATAAAATACTTAAATTAACTTTTTGAAAGCAGTTTGAGGGGCACCCTTGTACACAGTGCGATATCAATATCGCGTAGCGCTCCCAGTATTTCGTAATGAAACACGACTAATTATAATGTTAAGAAATTCTCCCTACATATTCGACTATCTGATATATCGGAGAGTTGAATAGAATTGGTATTTTCACATTTGCTTGGACAGTTTCAGTGGCGGGTATCAATGTTCTTTTGTACTTTGTACTATTTTTGATAAAGATGAAACATGTGGTGGCATCCCACGCCTTTCATAACTTTATTAATATTCTTTTTCTTCTGGCACTAGTCCGGTCACTGAACGTTATGTTGGCGATCATTACTTTATTTGAAGCAGCTCGAAATACTTGGACTATGGACTTCCTGAAACTTACCTTACCGTCTTAGGACCGACGCCAAGAACGTACATAGGATCGTTGACATGATAGAAAACCGCAGATGCACGCCTAGCTTGCGTTTCTTACTCTCGATCCAGTATAATTTTAGAAGCCTTCTGTAGGTCCACATCTCAAATGCGTTAATAATCTTTAGCATTGTTTCAGTGAATATCTTTGATACTATTTCACATATAAGTACAATATTGTAATATATTATATTGAAATTCGTTATTATTGTCTATCTATTAAGTACAATTATATATAGGGTGTTTTTTTAGAGATATAAAAGTTTAAAATGGAATAAAACATACAAAACTCGCGGTATTGACTTTATTGAAAAGGTAATTTTATACCATTAGTGTTAAAATATGATTTCGTGCATATGAGCGCTGCATTTGGCTCGAATAAAGCGCAATCTGGAAGTCCGATTTTCGACCAATATCGACCTTTTTATCGGCAATAACACGACGAATGTTGGCTTTCAAGTCGGTTATCGTCTTTGGTTTATCGGCGTAGACTGGCGACTTCACATATCCGCACAGAAAATAATCCAAAGGTGTTAAATCACACGATCTTGGAGGCCAATTCACAGCTCCATTATGCGCTCATCGAATGTTTCCTTCAATAAATTAATTGTGGCGCGCGCTGTGTGGCATGTTGCGCCGTCTTGTCGAAACCGCAGCTCTTCCACGTTAATAAAATTCAATTGAGAAACGAAAAAGTCAGTAATCATGTATCTATATATATCTCCATTATCTGTAACGTCTGGCCGGTACCATTTTTGAAGAAACTACAGCTTCTTCGGTGCGCACTGTACCACATCTCTGCGGATGCGCATTATCAATTAGAGAATGCGTGGTGCGAAACCGAACCGTGGTTATGCGGATTACTTGGTCGGATGGACTATTATGTCAACCGTAAAATAAACGTAGCGCACGGTAAGTTTCGCGAACTGAACCGCGATTTTCGAAATAAATTTGCACAATTTGCAGGCATTGTTCTGGCGTAAGTCTATTCATGGTGAAATGGCAAACCAAACTGAGCATAAATCAGCTGAGCATAAAATAATGTAAAATTGACTGTTGCTAAAAATTACCAGTGGAAAATGTTCAAGGAATATGCGGTAATCTGCACCGCTTACATAATCGTGTTAAGCTTTAAGCCTACATATTTTGCAAAAAATATTTTCAAAATTTACCCATTATTAATCTATATCTTTGCTTCACTCCCTAAATCATCTAACATAAAATAGTCAGGCAGCACGAAATTCGATGAACTTAAATTTCAATATGTCATTATTTCAAAAAATCGAAATAAGCACATTATTACGATTTTTTTTTGAAATGCTTATATCTTTGACATGGTTAAAATTAGGCACATATTCGTTGAACATTTTAGAATCGAAATTTAGTCAGGTATCCATTTTTGATTTCATAAAGGTAGGAATAAAACACATGTTAAAAGTTAAAGACGATAAAAAGATGAAAAATATATTTTTAATAAACCACAAATTTCCCATATTATCTTTGGCAATATAATTTCACCAGCGCTAAAACTATTCACAAGTATTGTCAGAATAATAATAAATGTGAAAAAAAAAAATTAAATACAAGGAGGGGGACAAAAACAACGATTATTCGGCACGGTTGAGCCGTAAGTTTCTGAACTTTTGAAAATTCATTAAGCAAAACTACAGGTCGTATGATAATGAGTTTCTATTTCACTGACAGGACACAATTGGGAAAATCATGTCGTCTAATTGTTCACCATCCCACTATATGGTTCCCCTGTATAAAGTTATTTAAAAGTAAATCGATCGTTTCTCAGAGATGCATGATTTTTTACGGTGAGTCTTATAACTGAGACAAAGAACTGCACACGTATATATAACTCTGTGATTATAGTCACACGATTTTTAATTTTACACCGTCCATACGATATTTGTCAAGTAATAATCGATAGTAACCGTTAAGGTCGAAAGTCACGCACACGTATTTAATAGTTCTGCTTTAAATGATAGTTTATTTACGGGTCTATTCGACCTTAACCTACGAATCGATTATTTCATACAACTACATTTACAAGGGTTCTATTTCCGCCGCATTTCCCTTTTTTTGTGATATATGTACGCACCCAGTGCGTCGGAGACACGTGGTAGAATAAGACAGGGCTGAATAACTCAGAAAATGCTGTTTTGAATATCAAGAGAACATTTTCAATACTTGTGTTATTTAAAATTGGTCTGCCTAGTCAGATGTTAAGTTTTTCATATTTAATAATATATCTACTTACTTCATTAAAGGAAAATTTCAATAATTAGTTAAAAATTTGACATTATTGTTATAATTACTTTGATTTATATAATATAATTTATTAATCATTAAAAAATTCATAAATAAAATTTATACACGTAGGTCTTGTCTGTTCTGTTGGTAAATAAATGTACATGTGAGTGAGTTCATGAATTTCCTTTGCTGTTTTCCCTTCCAGAAAAAATAATTGAATCACAGCACGAATTCCAATTTTATCAATTTTTCACTGTTACTCGAAACATTTCTGTTTAAGCAACTGTCAAACAAAGAATTACTAGCAGATTGGCTTGAGACCGTAGATTATTCATTTATGAGAATGAAACTTTATGACTACATATACAGATGACGTTGGCGCCATCTGTTACTTATCAAAACCCCCAACCTCACTGATGCCATATACCTTTGACCGATCGAAACCAAACTTTATTCACATCGTTTCATTTTATGGCTCGCTTAAAACAACAAGCGAACAACTCCCCCTTTCCTTCCTTGGCCACCCCACCTTCTTCCCTTCGATATAAATGTGTATTATATAGAATGCTATTTTTTTTAAATCATCATTATCAGCCATTTTCTAAGTGTCCCACTTTTGTCTGTTGTTATTCCCTGTCACGTAGAATTGGATAATTTAGTCAGTCCAGCGGGTTTTGTGGCAGCCTGTCCGTCTCTTGTTTCTTCTCGAGTACAACTGTTTTTTCCGGCGTTTTTTCATCCTCCGAGTGATGCGGCTTTCCCATTGCCATTTCAGTTTCTTGACATATTAAATTATATTAACTGCTCATATCTATCCTCGTGTTCACTAGTTACTTTTCTATCTTTTCGCGTGATGCCCAATATACATCTTTTCATGTCTTTTTGTGACACTATCCTCTCTTTTGTTGAGTCTCTCTCCTTCCCGTCTCTCAACCATCCCACCAAGTCTCGATATCCCCGACAACAAACATTCGTTAAATTGAATGCCACGCAAATTTTGTTTAGTTGCATTCTAGTATCCTTATGAAAAAACTACTTCTCCCCCCGAACATCTCACCGTCCCTCTACCTGGACGAAATATTTTATTAATCATTAATCTTTAGAGCTTATTGAAAACAAACGCATCTCCTCCCATATTTTAAATTATAACTAAACCTGAATCCTGGTCAACAAGGGTAGTGACGGCTAGTACTTTATACAAAGCCACCGTAGAACAACCCTTCGCGTGTGGTTTAATGTAGCACGTAGTTCGGTTTTAAATTGAACAAAATTACTTCCTTTCCGAACATTGTTTTGTCATGGAACTCCAAAATTTGATAAGCGCCGTGATCTAAAAAAATGGCTACATTGCATGTTTAATAAAAACCTCAAATCTATAGGGGGTTATCGCGTAGGTACAATATGCCTATATGAAACACTTCACGATCGAGGCACCTACTTTAAAAGGTATATCAGCCAATTTCTATGTGGCAATCAATATTTTGAGTGTAACAGACCGAGTCCGGAATATTTTATGGCTTTTTTCTTATTTTATTCTACCATATATTTCTTCATTGATTTAGAAATTTAGTTCAGAATCTTTTATGTATAGTTTATTAGTTATTTATTATATTATTTATTAGTTATCAGACGTTTTAGATTCCATTGAAGAATTCATCATCAGTGCCTTCGTCGCCGGTGCTGGATATATAGATATATATATCTTCCTGAAGTTGTAATTTTCTGGGTTTTATAATAACAGAGCACCGTAAAATAATATCTATAGTCACCGTAATAGTAATTTTATGACACTAATTGATTTTTTATATTTTGAACTTCCGCGATTGATTGCATCATCTTACATTTTTGAAGAGTCAAAATAGAGCAATATTTTGTTTTATGTTCGGAACTAAAAACTAACAAAAAATTAAAAATTGAAATTTCATTTAAAAGAAATTAACAGTTTACTTCTGTTCATGCAAGTAATGAGGAAACGGGGTTTACGAAGGATGAAAGATATAAGGACCAACCGGGAAGAACACGACTTACCAGGATTTTCTCGGATACAGCCACAGGTCTCCTGAACTTCAGGAACAAACTTCGCCGATTCGCATGAAGCACTGTGTTCCACACAATGGTGGTTTCGAACATACTCTAGCAAAAGTAACTGTACTCCAGCTCAGTGTAACGAGCTCGGAGCAGGACGTTCATATTTCTTGACAGTTCATCATTTAGCAACCACGATTTATCTGCCAAGAGTATATTGCAGGAAAAGAAGAATTTATTTTTCAAAATATTTCAATTTTTAGTTACTCATATTTAAAAACATCGTTCGCTGCCATTGTCATTATTATTCTTGACGCCTGGTTCTACGGAGTAAATGTTACATTGCAGACGCGTCAGCATTTAAAAAAAAGGTGGTAAAAGTCATTGGTAACCTTTGATTATAACACCGGAAAAATAGTGTGATTTGACAAATCTTTTTCTAGTTAAACGTATTTTTATAATATTATGTATTAAAGACGTTCCTGACAACATCAAAAAAATTGTTAGAGAAAATATAAAATTTCAATATTTATTTAGGTTTCATAAAATATCATCACGTTGTACTCCATATATTTTTATAAACAGTGATGTTTTCTTATAAATTTTCATCAGCCAACATTATTGTGGTATTTAGCCATTAATATTTATAGGTATAAATAAATATACAAGATATAAAATATTAATGTACCTGTAACAATGGTGCTTGACAATAAACATTAATATGTGAGTTTGTATTACAACCCAGCTAACGATACAGATACTAAAGATATCTAACGAAATTTGTATTTTTGGAATAAAAATATAATATTTATGTGATATGATAACCAATGGTGCATTCGCATTAAGGCGCGACATTCATTTTTCCCGTTTGAATTTCGAGATATTTTTGCATTTTGCTTACCCTTTCAAGATGAGACTAATAGTTAATTCTTTTACAATATCAAGTATACATAAAAGTGTCAATAGAAAAGGACAAGTATACAATTGTTGTTTTTTTTTTTTTAATTCTTAGGTAATAAGCTATAAAAAATAGCCATTTCTTCAGCATTCATAATATATATGTGTTGCCATTTGAAATTATCAAGCGAAAATTTAAATAATTTGTTAAAGTTCTCACGTAAGAATTTATTATGTTTATGATAAAAACCATTGTTTGTGTCGATAAACATATGATTATAAAATATTACAATTTTTCCCCAATTTATAATGAAAAAAATTGATGTAAATTAATACTGATAAATAATGTTGATAACTTTTGAAGCAGCTGTATTTGTGAAAAGAAAACTATTTATGCTAATATCATATTATGTAATAAAAAAATAGTTTTTTTTTTTTTTAAATATTTATTTATTGTTTTAATACACATAATACATTACATATATATTTAATATAAATGAAAATATGACAAAGTATTATTATTCAGAATTTTGTCGTTTTTTATTAACACATATTCAAAACATAATTTGATCCACACATATTACATATATTAAATAAAACCTTTTCACATATTTAATATTATTTTCTGTGCACCCAAACATCGATTTGTGAGAGTAAATTAGATTAATTTGAGAAAATAATTGGTGTATGTCGACCACTCTTTTGCCATCCAATTTAGGAAGTTCACACGAGTCCACACATTCAATGAAAATAATTTACAATATTACTATTATTATTATTAAATTATGTTGTGTACTTTAATAATATACAATAATCTAAACTTGAAATAAGCGTTTGATTAAAAATAAATAATAAATAATATAAGATGCCACCACTGGTTAGATATCGAGACCTTATTTATAAACATAGCATATCCAATATTATTTGACAGTGCAAGATTCGTTATAATGATAATATGTAAAGAGATAAAATTAACAGACTGTACAAAAGAATTATGTACTTACAATGCTGGTTGAAGAAAATGCTTTGTGGTCCTATTTCTAAATCCCAATTTCGTAATAAAATAAAAAAAAATGTTAATACATGTATAATAAAATCAATATTTTTATGTCTAAAATATTATAATATGTGTTTATTCATTTATATGACTATAACAAATACATTTGTATCGTTCAGACAGGTCTGTCATGTATTATTCTTTTGATCAAATTATTTATCTTTAAGGATATGTATTTACAATAGAAAATAATTTATCTGCACTACACAATATTTATATGTACATTGAACTATGTAATTTATATTGTTAAATCAAATAGATAATGGTTATAAGAATGGTAACCATTTAAAATTTTGTTGGGACATTTCCTAGAGCATGTCAATGAATACTTATTGACCTTAGGCATCTTGAGTCACAGTAGGCAGTAATTTCAGAACAATAATGAGTATAATAATATATTATTGACTTTTAATGAAAACCAAATCCAACAAAAAAATCACGAATTCGCAAATTTCACGTCTTCTCATAAATTAAATATTTAACGACAACATTGTGTAAATACAACGTTGTCATTTTAAAACATGACATAGAACGCGGCTAGCGCGCATGCACTGTCAGTTTCTAAAACGTTACGAATGGTGACATGAAGTTTGACGTATGTTTAATATTTAAATGTCAAAATTATAATCTATTTTCGTATAAAAACAGCTCAAAACCATACTATTTACAAAAATAAGCAATTGATATCGAGAATAAGTAAAATATTCATTCGTTTTGTAGTAAAAATTTGTATTAAAATATGTTTTATAGGAAAATTTTATTAAAATCTATCGGAGCACAAATTTCACGACCCTCGTGGCCATATCATACCAATTCTGTGAGAGCTAATTAATAATATCGTATTTCATAAGACTAGAAATATATGATAAAAAATGATTATTGTGTTAATGATATTAAACTAAGTTTTAAATAGTAGTTGAAGCCTCAAAGCATGTGAGTAAATATAAGATATTATTTAAAAACTTATGTTTTTAACTAAAACAAAGTATTTTAAAAACGTCAAAAATTGATCAAATGTACTACAAATTGAATTGGTGAACATTGTTGGGAAGATCCATGTCCTTTAACATATTCACTAATTGCAACAAATTTTTTATAGTATATTGATTTAAAAATATTAAGTCTATTTATAATTTTTGTAATAAAAGAACATAATTTAAAAGTTGGAGCACTACAGTATAAAACCACAAGTCTTATTGGAATATCAATCTTATGAATCTTTAATACGAGATACAGTTTTGGAGGCTTAGGATTCATTAAAATTAGATCTGATAATACGGTATTATCACTAAATATATCACTAATGGAATCATTTAAAGCACTTTTAATATTCATTTGACATTTTAGAGTCGGATCCTTTGTCATAATATTAAACTGGTCACTTTTGAGATTAATATTATGACAAATTTAGACCAATTTTTACAAATTAGATTTAGACAAATTAGACCGGCATTTTATACAAATAATAGTATAGGAAATTTACTCATAAATTCTAAAGACAAAGATGATAAATTTAACAATTTTGGTGTCTATAAACTTAGTTGCAAGGATTGTGCTGCATTTTATATTGGTAAAACGGGTAGAAATTTTAATATAAGAGCAAAGGAGCATTTGAGATGTTTGAACAATAGTGGGTTTTCAGAATTTTCTAATCATTTTATAGAAAATGGTCATGGTTTTGATGAAAAATTGGGATTGTCAATTTTGCATATAGACGGTGTTGGTGACAAATTAAATAATTTGGAATCGTTGGAGATAAATAAAGCGTATAAAACTAATCAAAAAATTATAAACAACAAACTAAATTTAACTACGAGTCCCATTCTAAAATTTTTTCCTAAAAATTATTCGACTAAATTTGTATTAAGTAACAATTTGAGTTAGGTACTAAATTTATTTTTTAAATAATTGCAGTTTTTTTAAAAATAGATTCTAGTAAAGAAACAATAATATATGTTTTATGTATTTTTCTAAACCGGTAGATATTTTAACTCAATTAAGTGGTTAATAAAACAAACATAATAAATAAAAAACATGAATTTTACCCACAAAGTTAATATTGCTAATTTTAAAAGTAATATTTGTATAAAATAGCTCCCACCCTATTTATAACACTCACGGACGCTGGTATTTACGAACATAAATAGATACTTGAAGAAGCTTTGGGGGATCAATAGTTCAGGGTATCAATTGGTGGAGGGATCAACTGTCGGAGGGATCAACTGTCGGGGGATCAAACGTCAGAGAACCGATACTTTCACATCTATTCAAAGAATGCTAAATCGACTGTGGAGGTGGTGATCATTTCGTCTACTAACACTACGGCCTCCGTACGAGAACCATCCAATCTCTGTGTCCCATCATCGTTGATACTCTTAATGTTGTAAGATGTGCGGCGTCTTCTACCTCTAGCGCCTTGTGAGTGGCCGTCGAATTATGTCAATGATGTCACCTCACTCCATTTGATTGATTGTTGCATATATTTAGATGTCGTTTTACCGATCAGTCGGTGGAACGGAACCTGATCGGTAGGATCTTATTTTGATAAACATATCATTACAACTGTAAATGTATCCAACACCTGTAAAAATTTGTAGAACCAAAAAAATCTGACTAATCTCATATTGCTTTTGTCTTCTTCCACAGATATGGCGGGCGGACCCCTGCGAGTTCTGCCTCTGCCTGGACGGGGAGATGTTCTGCTGGTGGCAGGACTGCCCTCCGGCCGCCCCTGGGCCCTGTCCTGGACCGCAGCCCTTCTCCTTGTGCGGTAGGTTCTACACTATCTTCTCCTTCAGATTTGGTTGACCTCTGTTTGTTCTGTCTTTGTGGGACATAGGGTAGTAGGACTATTCGCAGATCCTATCTCTGGACTGTAGTCTTTCTCCTCATATGATAGGTAATCTGATTCTATTTATTTACTTATCATCACGCTGTTTCTCCGCGGGGGTAGGTAGAGAAGATAGAGAGCTACAATGTCGGATCCTTGGCGAAGTCCAGGGGCGCCTGGTTCCTTCGGACAATCTTTCTCCTACTCCTGTCTAGCCCGTTGTTTTGGCATTCCTCCCGGCTTCCTCTTGTCAAATGTACATCGCTACGTTGCGCTTTTTAATTTTCTAATATGGCATCCATAGGTGTGTGATGTTGTTGATTGTCACGTCATAATATATATATAGCCAGTCCTTCGAATGAATCAGGCAGGAAAGGCTCTATGGGAGTTATTGGATATATGTCGCCCCCATAATCCGCCCTCAAGTCGGTTTATTATTCGTATTCGAATATTCATCTTTGTTAACTTATGAAAGAAAAAGGAGCTCAGACAGACAGAGTGGTGACATAATATTATAAATACTACTTACTTAGAAATACTATTTACGTGAAAAGCACTGAGTTAATTGTATTACATTATACAATGATACATTATATACGATGATGGAATATATGCGGTGGAATGCTAATACAGAGTTTGGAGCTTAATGATGTTGACAGGTTCGGAAGTGGCCGAGAAATGCTAGACTCTGAGCGTAGAGAGCTGTAAAATAACAATAAAATTAGTAAGTTCCAGACTAATTCATGACTGACAATATGATCCTCATTCATGTGGGACCGACGAGGAAAATGAACAAGAAGAAGACTTTATAACGATTTATCGTACATTCAAATAACATGTTTGTGAACTCAAACCATTGGATACTTTGACATAATACTTGTCTACAAACGGTGACATAACTTACTAACCGATGGCAGTGTATTCTCCATAAAATAATATCGATAGATAGGGGAATGATTTTTATGATGTAGGGGTAGTGGCATTCTACCTCCCTCTCACTCCTTAGGTACCCCCTCCCTTAACCTATCATAAGGTTATTGAATAGCCTAGAATTAGTCGTAGAAGAGATGGCTGATTGTCTACTGCTAGTATTATAGCCACCAACGTACACGTAACACGTAAAATATTTAATTTAGCTGCCTACTATGGATTACAGATTATTATTACGAGTTCTATATAAAGTTAGAAGAAAGAGAAGATATAATTGACCACTTCTCTCATTTGTTCAATCATAATTTGTGTAATTTTTTAATATTTTGATTTGACAACTTCATTAAAGAGTTATTTCCGAAGACCTGTTTGGAGCGAGATTTGCGATACCAAAAGGTCGCATGGCAGCCAAGGGTGTCTATAAAAAAGATATGAAGGCAAATAACATCAAAGTTCAGTGGGGAGATTTCTTTAGGGATGGTTCAGATCAATGAAGAAACTCACGAAGAATGGCTGAACTATATGCGAAGCGGTAATCTGCAGCTCGTAGTGGTACTGTGTTGGTCTTATATTGGATTTTACTAACTCCAAAAGAAGTGCAAGTGCATTCATACAAGCAAAAAAGCTGTACATTACAAAAGATTCTGGACAATAAAAATAAATGAAAAAATCCTCATCTTATGATGAAAGTACCCTGTAAAATACTAGCTGTTATTACCCGGATTAGTGTAACTCATAGCTAATTTTTTGTGTAGCCCATGGGTATGAGAAACATACTGAACTAAATATATTCTTACTCACGCTATGTGGGCCTCTTTATGTCAGCCAATTTTTAACATTCTTCAAACAATTTGTGCTTAATTCTGTTGACTTCGAAAGGGATTAATCCTAACTGAAGACTGGGTAAATATGTACACCTTCTATATATTTGTTTTGCTACTTGCCTTCCACAGTCCCCGATCTCGTGCGGGTCTCCAACACAAGCCGCGGTCCCCTTAACATCAACAGTCCATGTAGCGTGCAACCTCTACTTCTTCAGTGTAACTATGGTCGCCATTACAGGATTTCCCCATTCCAATATTGATCAGTCAGTCTAACCGCGTATCTGACATATTCGAACTTAAGCTTGGCGATAATTCAACTGTGGGTACACGCTTGTGCAAACTTGTTGCCAAGCATGTAAAGGGTTTTTTTTTCGAATTGGCAACACTTTTTCCAGCGATAGCCAATTTGACATCTGACAGCTCATTTGTGCTCAGTTTGGTTTACTATCTCACCATAAATAGATTTACTTAAATAAACGCTTGCAAATTGTGCAAATTTATTTCGAAAATCATGGTTCATTTTGCGAAACTTACCGTGCGCTACGTCCATTTCACGGTCGACATAATCGTTCATCCGAGCAAGTAATTCCAATAACCGTGGATCGTTTTTGCACCACGCGTACTCTAATTGATGATTCGCATCCGTAGAGACGTCGAAGAAGCTATTGTTTCTTTAAAAATGATGCCGGCCAGAACGTTATTGTCAATGGAGAGCTCTATAGATTCATGATTACTGATTTTTTCGTTCCCTAATTGAATGGCATTAGCGTGGAAGCGCGCGCCTCAATCTATTTATTGAAGGAAACATTCGATGAGCGCATAATGGATTTGTGAATTGGCTTTCAAGATCGTGTGATTTAACATCTTTGGGTTATTTTCTGTGGGGATATGTGAAATCGCTATAAACCAGTGACTATCGATGCCTTCGAAGCCAACTGATCCAAAAAGTGGTCGAAAATTGGACTTCCAGATTGCGCTTTATTCGAGCCAGCCGCTAAACACTTATGTCCAATGAAGCTGATACCGTGGCCATTACCACGAATTTTATGTGTTTTATTATATTTTTTCCTTTACATGCGCGTATCTAGTCACCATTATTACGAGTATGACGAATTTGCTTAAAATAATAATACAACATGAAAAACACCGAACTGGGAAATAAATGCAGACAAAACTAATATTCTTATTATTTTTCTCGTGCCGTATCTGTTCATCGGACGTTGGCTGTTATCACTGTGTTTACTGAGGCTCAAAAAAGCTCTACAGTAGACTCACCAAATGCATCAGGTTCTTCAGCCATGATGTTCTTCTTCTTCCAATACTTTCCCGCATCATAAGTCGCAGGATCTAATCTGTGGCTCTGAATCACACGTTAGAGATGTTGTTTTTTTTGTATTTCAACTCCTTCAAATTATCACCATCTTCGTTTGTTAATGTGATGTCTATGGAATGATTGCAAGGTACCCGAGAGGGTCTGAATGACACGCGATCGCCTGGCTGTCGGGCGCGCTCTCTCGTATCTGAACCGTTGTTCGGAAAATATTTCTTATTTTGACCTGTAACTGAATATCATTATAGAATAAACACTATTATTACAAAGTAAGATTATTCTTGAGCTACCTAATTTTGCACACTGAAAGGTCAGCATATACGCTATAGCAACAGCCAAATACATTTTAGTTTATTATATCTATCCATTCACTAATTTTGAGTATTCTCCTGTAGCTCCACATCTCTAATGCTTCTAGTTAAAAAATTGGTTTTAAACAGCTGAGAAAAAGATTGATTGCATTGAAACCGGACGGCATCAAAATATAAAACACCGACAAAATGCACACTAGTTTAATAGCGTGATGTTGTCTTATTGATTTTCAACAGTTCGGTGTAAGTTGTGAAGTTCAATGCTATATATAGTTCCGTCATTAGTGCGCGAACCTTAACCTTATCAAGTTCTCAAAACGGCATTAGCAGTTGCCAAGGTTACCCGCTAATTGCTTCACAACATTCGAAGGAACGAAGAGTACTTACATGGAAAAATCACCCTTGGCCTGGGATGTTCAAGACCCATTTTGCTGATTCATCAGTTGAATGCTAAAAAAATGAGCGAAAGTAAGAAAATGTTTTTTAATGTTTCTTCTTGGCGTACACTTCCTCCGATCACTCTATTGTAGGTGTCTCTATTCATTTAAAAAAGTAAATTCACGTTGATTAATTTAACGTACACTGGTTTTGATACTAATGTAACTTCGTCAGGACTTACTTATCCATAAATAAAACGTGCAAAGAAATCAATTCGAATGAATGACATGTTGTTAAAGAATACACGTTTCTATGATGGAGATATAGTAACAATGTAAAAAAATAAATATAAAATTATATTAGCAAATTAAAAATTTAAGAAAGTAAACAAGATATTCAAGTAAATTCCAACGATGTTTAATCACGAATAGTGTAAATTTTGCTTATGGTAAGGGTACATTACACGTTCGAATGCCTAATAACCTTAATAAAACAATTTCGATCTCAAACCGAAACTATCATGAAGAATATATTCAAATTAGAGTTAATGTAATATCTTGGATCATGGTCACCATAGACACATCACAGTTAATGAGTAATTAAGCATTCTGGATAGTGAAGAGAATTGGCATAAGTCGGTACTGTAAAACTTGGCGTAAACTATGAGTTGGAGATCTCAATGATCAGACAGGGATATATATGTATATGTATAAGTGTATTTAAACAAATTAAATAAAGATAAGCAATTAAAACATTTGTAGATGAAATTTGAATGCTTCACAAAAAAATGACAATTTCATTAAAAATTAATCGGTGTGTATTTTATTTACCCGAGATAAAAATTAAAACTATGTCGGCTTTGTATTTGCTGTTTGTTGATTAGATGACCTTTCTAAAAAACCTACACGTTATATTCTATTTTGTGTCAAATTATACATTTATGATATTTTGTTACAGGCAACTCATCAGGATCGCTAGGAAAGAGGCCATTTCCCACATACAAAAAAGCCAAAAAAACACCTAAGAAAGCGACTGAATCGCCAAGTAAGAAACTGAAACAATCCTCTTCAAAAACTAATACTAAACCCCTCGTAACAACGTCACAGGACGTGACGCCGTCTTACGACATGCCGAACGGCGCACCGCACGCGACTAACGCCACATCGAAGAACTCCAACGATGCAAGAGTTGAAAGTACAAAAACCCCGAAGCAAGCTGATCACAGAACAGAATCCTGGCAAGCGTCTAAAAGTGATAAGGTTATATCAAAGTCAGACGAATCTTACTTCACAGCGGTCGACTACAACTTCAACTACACTACTGACAACGTTGAAATGAAATACGGTGACTCGCAGACGACTACAGCGCTGTTTGATAATGATGAGAGGACCAAAGGAGACAGCTGGACGATGACCAGCGGAGGAGACGCGAGTCTGTCCTTTAAAATTGGAGTCGGGGATGCGAAAGAGACGACGAGATCTGCCGATGCCGCCAAATCTGGGTGTCTTGTTATGGGTGAGTTCTAGAATGTGATTGTTTCTCTGAGGTATGCGATTATAGAAACATTATGTTATTGCGAATTATGATTGTGTGATTGTTGATGATATTATGTGAGAGCGTTAGACGTCCCAATAATTCACCCAACACTCACGTGTTCGATGAGTATTTAATTGCGGAGATGTATCGTGCATGTGTGTGGTGGGAGCAGGTTATGAAACAAAAATCTAATTACAGTCAACTGTAATTAGATTTTTGTCAACATCAGTTTATCAAATACAGTTCACAGTAATGTGGAGAAATTAGACAGAGCAATAAAGATTCGCGCAAATACTTAACGGCGACTGTTCTCGGAGCTCGTGATCAGCGAGCTGAAGTGAAGCTCACGAGTGAGTCTTCTTTGATTGCGGGCGCATGTTATTAGCACATGGTTATTGCGTCGGTACTGGGCGTATTTTTGCGGCTGTCAGGAGCGCTGGATTACGCACTAAATGTGGGGTGCGTTCAGGGGTCATCGGCCGTAATGATGGCCGAGAAGGTGATATACCCTCACATTTTCATATTTCAACAACATTTACCATAGGAGAATTCATTTTCTTTACCTTTCTCCCTTCGTATTTCTTAGAGTTTAGGGTCGTGATCTTTAGGAACTTTTTGACTATAAGTTTCATGGATTTTAACAATATTCTATGTAATGTACAACTTGATAATTTTTTCACATTAAAAAAACCTTATATGGTATTATCTGACATTTTAGTTTAATAAAAATTATTATAAATTCTGAAATTTATTTTCTTTTTAAAACTTTATATATTAAAGCATGCCAAATTTCTTAGTCGTTTAGAAGATAACAAGAAACCAAAGTTTTAATTTAGTAGAACTTGAAATATTTTTTAGAACTGCTGATTTTAATACAAACAAAAGGCATGAATGCCCGAAATTAAACATTTTGAATATAATTCGATGCTAATGTCAGTTGATATGTTGTTTCAATGATGACAGGTCATATTCTTAGCATGTACCGGAATCGATATTCGGTGCATCTAAAATCTTTTTGATTTCAAAAAGTTTTGTTGAAAAGTGGTAAAGTTGAAAATAAAACAAAGTAAAAGTGAGAGTACATAAAAATTTTACGGAATTCTCTAACGCACTATTTCTAACACAGGTATTGTGACATTTTCTTCTGGAGTACCTGTACGCTTAAAAGTATTTTCATATGGCAAGTGGAATATTATAATCCAGTGTTTTTATAAAATCATATATTTATTATTTCATTAGCAACAAAAAATATTTTGTATATATTCTTGTCATGCATGTATATAAAATATTTTAACGGTTCATCTTCGGTCCAACAAATAAAAATGTTTTTTAAACATAACGTATTATTACGTGGATAGTTATATTATCCGAGAGTTCGTGTACGTGCATTTACCTACAAACAAACGAATATATTGTAACGAAGTTTCCGAAATCTGTCGGCCGATACAAAATTCCTGGTAAAAGAGAAATCTTTGGGACCTTCACTCGGTGTGCGAGTGAAGGTTCCAAAGGTCATGCACCAGCAACCTCAGCAATTAAGGAGTGTTTTTGGGTACGTGATTGAGCCTGAGAAATAGACAATGGATCATCGTAAAAGGGCAGTAAAACTTCTCGGACGTCTTCGACTGCAAACTGTTATTACTAGCGACCCTTGTCGAAACAATAGTTTTTAACACTGAGCGGGACTATTGAAGATGTTATTATTTTAGAAAGCTGCCCTCGGAATAAATTATTATTGTCATTTTTACCAGGAATAGAGATCGGTTGGAGGCCGACAGAGGAGAAAGTTGACAGGCCATTTAAACCAATAAGTGGGAAAAAGACGTCTCTCCCTAAGGGTTATCCTTGAGTGAGAAAGAAATGGAACCCAGAAATTGAGTATCTAGGGCCCAGCAAATCCTAGAGAAGGTAGACCAAATGTAAAATTATTCATCCCATTACTCCCTTGACCAACGCCTGGTATCTTGCCCAACCCCCACCAATATAGAGACAACCGCAGTAATAATAAATACATTGAATTCTTTCGTCCACACGTACTCTCTTAGCAGGAGTCCCGCAAGGCTTAACAATGTCTCCCCTCCTATTCATACTCTATTCTAGTGATATGCCACCCCTTTTAGACAGCAGCACAATGGTTGCGCAATTTGCAGATGACACCGGTGTATTAGCGTCATCATTAAATGCGGTTTTAGCAGTAAAACGCGTCCAGCGACAAGCCAATCTCATAGAAGAATGATGCAAAAAAGCTTAAAAAGTCCCGCCACTATATATTCTCATCGTACTCCGAAAATTCAGAAATATCAGCATAAAAATGTTTGGAAAAAAAATCCCCTGGACCGGCGATATCAAATATCTTGGTCCTCTCCGCTGTCCGGTCCGCTGAACTCGAAACTCACCCGGTGCAAACACATTCAGGATCGATCAGGCGCTGCATCACGTGCACTCTGCGTCATGTACCCATTAATCGGCAGGCGTAGAAAACTTGCCATTGATAACAAGCTCCTCTCATACAAGGCCGTCATAAGGCCTATACTCCTTTACGCAGCCCCCGTCTGGGGTCACGCGACCAAGACCCACATTAATAAACTCCAATCCTTCCAAAACAAGGTCATCAGACTTGCGCTAAAGGCTCCAAGGTGGACCAGGATAACACAACTCCATCACGATTTGGGCATCCCCCCAGTAAGAGAATAAGTTAAACATCTTTCCAAGAGTTTCTATGCTGAACTCCCAAAGGTTCTGTCAAATTATGACATTAGGTTACCGTCGCATATAAAACGCCCAAAGTCAATTTTATTATCTCCTGCCCCAGCTAGCAGCTAAACGCCTATGTATTAATTAAACTAATAATAACACCACCCCCATTTTAAATGGCAACTTCATGATGAAGGAGCAAGAGAGTCTTTGAGCCCGGTACTCCGCAAGACAATAGAGCAATATCAAAAAATAAAAGGGAAGGCAGACGGAGTAGGTTATAGTAGTGGTTATAATCATAACTAGTATACCGGACGAACCCGAAGGAGACGGAGCAGGGGTGTCGCTGGACCCTGGTTATAGACGAACCCGAAGGAAATGGAGTGGAGGTGAGTTGCTGGACCCTGGTTATAGTCATAACTGGTATACCGAACGAACCCGAGATAGGCGCATCTAGGAATTTTGGTCTGTTCTCCTCTGGGACGATAGACTGATCATCCTAGATGGCGCGGAGGAGGATAGAACATCTAAAGACTCTGGGCCATTTTTCTTCGGACAGAGGCTTGAATACAGAGGAGGTTCTATGAGATGTAGTGAAGGCGACTGGAGGAGGAGGGTCATCCGCGGCCAATATCTTCAATTGGAGGTAGCGGAGGGCTATCGGGTCAGCATAATAGGGGCTTTAGCCCCGACGATGCTGACTCCGAGAGCCCGAGGTGCCTCGGCATCATGGTCAAGGCTGGCGACGTCCGTAAGAACCCGAGTAGGTAGAGCGCTCAGGAGGTCACCTTGTGGCCAGCACCCATATCAAGTAGAGCATCATGAAGGATTGGAGAAGGGAATGCGTCTGTCAGACGCTGTAGCTTTGCCCGAAGCTGTCGAGTGTGTGAGCCGCTCAGCCCACCCAGAGCTCGCGGAGCAGTCGGAGTCGGAGAAGGGCTGGTGGTAGGTGGGGCGCGCTGTCAATAATGTATCCTGCATGGATAGAGTCCGTGGGACGATGGTGCCCAGACCTACAGAGCATCGAGGACGATGCTGAGGCTGATGGCAGCCTGTGTGTCCGTTAGACACTAGATTCTGCAAAAGCTGTCGAGAGTGTGGGCCGCTCTGGTGGATACGCCTATCCAGCATATCAAGAGCCCACAAAGCAGCCGGGAGTAGGAAGGAGGGCTGCTGGAGCAGGTGGGGCGCTCAAGTGAACATATCACGCTCGGAGGGATACCGTTCGATGACGGCTGTCCGGTACCCACACAGTATCAGGTGGGGTCTAGGGACGGCATCGGGGATCGCGTCGCGGAGATCCAGGAGCCATTAACCTCAAGGATGGCTAGTTTAGATTAAGCTTAGATTTAGGTTATTTGTAATGTGACTTTTAAGTACTAGGATAATTTAGTTAATTAAGTTATAACATGTGAGTTATCTTTATGTTTAAGATATTTATGTTATTGTTTCATGATTGCAATACATGAATTTATTCAACCAAACTTCTCTTTGACAACCTTTTCGGTTCCTATCCCGAATATCATCATCTTATGAGAGAAGACGAGTTGGCATGTATTTTGTGACGGTATGCAGCAGACCGATCACCGTTCCGCTGCATTAATTGAGAAAAGTCGTTGAGGTGGATTTACGGGGTGAGATAGAATCGGTAGGCTTCACGCGCCTCACCATACCCTCTCTTCCTCTTTACGTTACAATATGATGACCCATATACGACATTTTCCGTGTGCCGCACTTAACGAAAAAAATGAACAACTGCAAGCCATACATGCAATTAATTCCCACGTTTTTAACACTTTTTATTACACTTTTTATTACAAGGGTCTATTTATGTCACGTCCGCCATCACGAGTAAATAGCACGTAAGAAGGAAATTTACCCGTACTTATAGGCTTCTTAAAGCAGGTAAATTTTTTGTAACCAGTTTGCTTGAATAAATCCAATGTGAAACAACCCGAGTTTTTAGTGATGGAGTACATCCTGAAATAACGTTCATGCATGTATTACTCGTATATTTTGTTATATTATTAGATTTTTTTTATATGACCGTATCACTGAAGCAGACCGTAAAATTGGTTCGGTTCAAACAGATTCTCTTCCTCGGTGAACGAATGAAATACAAAGAGATTTCTGTCAAAGTTTTCGGTTGTTAAAAATCTCTTAGAACTTTACTCATGTTTTGGGGAGGAACTTTTTTAAAGAATGAATGGAAAAACCGATTATAAACCAATTGTTGGCGAAACTGGGTAAAATTCATACTTCATCATTTCCACTGTACATCAACATCATCACCACATGAACAAATGTATTACGAATTACGGAAACATTATTATCATTTTTCGGTGCTGCAAGGTGGAATTTTTTAAGGCTTTAATGCGGCCATTTTTCTTTTTGTATTGAACGCCCACGTTCAGTATTGGCGTGGTACAATGTAGTTATTCAGAGTCGGTGTAAAGGTAGTGTAGTATCGACATACCTAGGTGAAAATTTTGAATCAGTATTGTCTTGTCACGCCTTTTTAAAATCAGTTTATATTTAATTGTTTTATATTGTTAAGGTGGCTAGCAATTATATGGTCAATTTTGTTGTTTTCACAAAATGTCATTAAAAAATAACACATAATTTGACATTTTTTTCTTAATTTAATATTTTTTGTGTAATTTAAGACAATTATTATTTTGATTCAAATTTATTAATAAAAGTAGTCACAGTCATCTCAGAAATAATTAAATTCGGAGCCTTATAATTTGCTATAAAACTGTGACGATGTGATATTTTCTTTCACGATTACTCAATCACTGTTAGTGATTATGACTTAGAGGTGTGCGTGATACAGTAGTAGTTTGTGATTTTGAGATCACTAATAGAAAAGTCCGGGTACAAATTGTGGTGGCAGTTCGGTTTTTATCGAAATATTTGTTCTTTGTAGTGACGTTTACTTTGGTTAAATTATGAATTAATTTATGTGAGGTTCAAAACTTTGCTAATAAAATCTCGATTCGGTATCGATATTAATTTTATTGACAATTTTGATTCAATAGACTCCTCCGTCTCCAGCATCCGATAGTCTGCGAGGAGTCCGGTCGATGTTCATTATTGATGAATATTTTGTCCTATTTATACTGTAATATTCATGGCACGTTTCACCGATCGCTATTGTCGTGACATTTGAAATTTGCTGATAATTTAAAAATTATTAAAAATATTATTTCAGCTTTGTCAAGGGGTGAAATAGTCAAATTTACATAATAATTGTACCCTCAGCTAAGGGTCGCAACAATATCAGCAATAGTAAATGATGTAATTTTAGATTTAATCGTATTTCAAATTGGTTAATAATTATTAAGTGATTTTAACATGGAATATGTTTATTCAGTTAACATTTTAATGTGTTACATAATATTTTTATACACTCTCACTTTCATAGTGTTGCAATTTCATCTTTACCGGCACCGCGATCAATACCAGGTATCTCCAAAACCTTTATGACATCAAAAATATTTTTGGAGTGTCGTCTGAGTATCAATTTTGGTATCTCTCATATAATAAGCGAGTGTTCTGCCATTTTAGCTACATCCCTAGTAGTGCGATGCCATGCAGAAGAGGGGAGGGTGGTAGGCCGATCGCTAGCCGCGCCCATGGGAATACAGTCGCTTTGGACCGAAATTTGATATCCCGGCGATTTGACACAATTGAATTTTTTCTATGGAGTTACCTTAAATCAAAGGTATACAGTGACAATCTTCCCTCTCTGGACCGATTAAAAGAAAATGTCCGAGAAGAAATGGCAGAAAATACGTGCTGAGCAGTTCTCAGAAATTTTGCCTCCCGTTTAGAAGAGTGCCAGCAAAATAACGGATCATGTTTAGAATGAACAAGAACTGTACTTAAAGGCAAAATATATATTTTTTATTAAACCTTATCCATTATTTTATTACAGAATTTATATTATGAAAAATACTTTTGGGATTCTTGTATAATGCTGACTTTGTTGCGTTAGAATATAATATATTTTACTAGCGGACAGCACACGGTGTTACTCGGAATTAAGTTTAATTTTAAATTTAATAGAGGGAATGTCTTTAAAAACAACTTTTAATTAATTTGTAGTGGAAAGTATTCAATTTAAAACTTATTCATAACAGAGAGAAGAGATGGGATGGCCAGGAAAAGGGACGATAGTGTCTGTGTTTTGCGCAGGGTATTAAAGAATAACTATAGAAATTTTGGTTAAGATGGATTATAATAGGCTGTAGAATATTATTGAGAACACACAGATACAGTTTAATATAATATGTAGATTTATAAAATAGTTATCCCGGTGCCAAACAAATATTTCTTCGATATATGGATTTTTATGTATATCTTTATAATCGATTAATTTAAATAGATTTTTTTAAATATTTAAATATCCACTCGCCAAAAAATCGGTAGCCCTGATGGACTACTGAATTGATTTTAGTTAAATATAAAGTGCTTCCATTATTGTACAATAACAGATCCAATAAATGTCAATAGTAATTATTGTTTTATCAACAGGCGTAGAATACCACGTGGGGCAAAGCCTTCCATCGACGGGCAGCTGTCTGGCCTGCAGGTGTGCCCAGGAGGGGGCCGCGGCCCCCAGAGTGGCCTGCGCCCCCAGGGGCTGTGCGCCCCTCGATCCGGCGCCCCTGGACGACACGGGGGCCTTCTAAACTGTGAATCTTGTAGGATTTATTTCATCGGCCTGGAGAGGCAATTTAAAAAGAATGTTTATACTTGTCTAATTATAACGATGTTTAATTATAATATATATTTTAGTTGAATCGTTGACTATACAAAGGAAACTTGTACATTTTTCACTATCGGAAAATATGTTTTTTTATATGTGAAAATATGTATTTCTGTATAAAAAGATATTTCAAAAAAAAAAAGATTATTGAAGCAACACAATTTTTGCTATTATAGTATTTCAAATTTGGCTTGTATTATGAAATGTTATCGGTATTTATTTTTGAAACCTGTTGGGTAGGTCCAATTAAGATCCAGTGTAATATAAATATTTTCAAATTGATATATTAAATTATTGATTCAAGTAAAGACTACATGCATAAAGATATCGTGGCTACGGTGCTCTCTGCACAGGCCAAAGCCAGTATTTCCGCAAAACCTATTTTTCAATGTTGAAAATTTAATTGAATGTCAAAAAATTGTCTGGCACAATCTAACAATCTTAACCAATAAAAGAAGACAAATACACAATCAAATCAGTATTACAATTATTTAAAAACGTTGTGTACCACTTGGACGGTAACACGACACATGTCTACAATGTGTCACTTTTAAAATCGCCTGCCGTCAGATTATATCATACACATGACTCGTTTTACCTCGTACACTTAAGACCATTATATATAGGATATTATTTTGAGATATATTTGTTTAGTAATACCGAATTTTTACCAAAAATTGAATATACTAAATCAAAATGTTGGTACTATTGCATTAAGTAAAAGATTCACAAATGGTACTATCATAGTTGTGATAGCCTTCAACTAGTGGTGTGAAATGTACGGGTTTCCTAAATAAGTAGAAGGTGAAAAATGTATGAGTTTCTTCAATACTTGCTAGGTGGGAAATGTATGGGTTTCCTTAATACGTGACGATTCAATTACTAAAAGCCTAATTGATTTCAAATAGAACAGTTTTATAATATTTTACAAAAACAAACACATAAAAAAAAATCTTTCTTGTAAAACAATATTTAAAAAAAAATATTTCGTGTGAATGAGATAATATTTTAATAAGTAAATAATGTATCAAAATTAACGTAGAGAAATTTATACAATACGATAGAATATAAATTTATAAAACATGCGACAAATTACATTTCTTATAATTTCACTTTTTAGTTTCTTATATAAAATAAACATAGGTTTTTTTTCCAACTCTTCTGAATAAATTTTATCAATCTTATCATATCACTTCACTAGTAAATTTTTAAAATAACAAACTAAATGTCCTAGGGCACGTAAATATTGTATCAAATATTTTTAAAAAATTGAAAAGAAAAATTGTTAATTTATTAGCTTTAACCCCCCACCCTGACCAAATAGTTATCAATAGAATTAGGAAGTAATTTTTTAAACGAGTAGTTAAAATTAATCCATGAATTTTTTAATAGCATATTTTTCACATTTAAATATCAATGAGATTTTCAAGATAACATTATGTTCCATGGTTTTGCTTTTTACACGTATATCCCGCCTATTAACTTAATATATTTTCTTTCCGATAACACTTGTTAACACAATAATTGCCTTGAGTTGTTTTGTGTGACGTGTTTAAAGGTCCGTGTCTACGATAATTTCTCAATGAGATTTTGATCCCAATGAGATTCAGTAAATGTATGAACTTTATTTCATGCTAGACATTGAACTGTCCTTTATCTCGAGTTGAATCTCCGAGAGAAATCTTATCTTATCTTATAGATTTATAGTATTTCTATAATTTTGATCTACTTTATATAACTTTGATTGTGATTTCCACAGGGCGTATTATCGTGAATAAACTGTAATTTTTGTAATTTTCAACATACTAGAAATTAATGGTATATTTGGAACATATTTTTTATCACGTAATATTATTTATTATTTGAAAGTAAGTTCTATCATCATCAGTATTATAAAATTAATAGTGAATAAAATTATGTTGCATTTGAATTGTATATAGTATGTATTTTTTGGCTAGGGTGTTTTGTAAATAAAATTAGAAAGATATAAAGAATTTAGAAATTCAACAGATAACGTTTTGTATATATTATTTTTCAGTCTACTCACGTCTAATAAAAAAATTAATTTAGTTTTTTTTATTAGAAGCACAATTTTTATGGTCAAAATATAACAAATATTGTGCTCGTTTCCTTTTTGCCTTCAGCATTTGGAAAAAAAACATAATTGAAAACTCCACATCATTTATAAGTGATTATTTTGCTATTTCACGTTTTTTTTTCTTTGGTTCGAAATATGTAGGTACACGTTTCCATCAAAACAAAGCAAATATTTTTTGTCGATTGCTTCCCTTATTTTTATTTCGAAGCCTTAGTCTTTGGGGATTTTATTGCCTCTGACTAACTACTCGCCTACAGGGTAAACATTTTCATGGAAATCAATAATCAATAATATCGAATAAGTTTAATGCCAAATTGTTCAACATATCGAACGTTTTGACATTCGAGCAACCTTAGGTATTTGTGAAAATTTTAAATCTGAGAAATGTATATTATTACTAATGCTTCAGTAGGGTAAAAATATATCATTTTTAATTTTAGTTGAAAGTTGCAATTTCAGAACATAGTTTTGTGGTATTTTTAACACAAATTAAATGATTGAATTAGAAATATATACATAAAAATTTAACTATCGAACAAAATTTTTTCATAATAAATATCAAAGTTTATCCAAATTTTCAAACAGAATTGATTTATTTCCGGTGTCTCTTAGCGTGCATTACTCAAAAGTATTTGGGATTCATCGCAATATGTATCAATTGGAAAAAGTACAGTAACTTGTCGAAAATGTGTTCGGTCGACATAGCGAAAATGGTAACGAGTTAGTTGAATTTCGGTAGCAATCAAAATTTTTTTTTAATAGATTGATTTTTTGTGTATCTTTCAAATTGATTAATTAAATAATATGTTAGCAATATTTGAATATGTCCAAGAACACACAATTACTGAATTTTTAATTGTGTGTTCACTTAAGCCGGCCGAAGATAGGCCGTAAGCCCTGTTATTACACCATACTTACATATATTTTTCATTAAATATAATAAAAAAATAGCTTTGTCTCTATAATTTGTTAAATAATATGTTATTTTCAAATTGATACATAATTTGAAAGTCATCTACTTTAAAAATTTGAAAAATTGTAAATTTGTCGTCAATGTACTGAGTGTTGTAGCATAATCGGTTAATGCACGTTTCCCGGATTGGAAGAGATCCAGGTGCGAATCCCGTTAGCAACAACAATATTTTTTTAATAATATTGATTTTATGTGTATATTTTTCTAATTAATACATTTAATTTGTATTTTAAAAAATGTGTCTTCTATTGGACGCAAATATGCTGAGATTGATGATTGAAGTGCTCACGATTCAAGATTTTTACCTCGTTCAATAGTTTTGTGATCTCCCTGTAGCTCCACTGTACCAGGTGTTCTCTGGAAATTATTTGTATGAAAACTTTCTGATTCATCGACTTTCAATACGTGCCTGGGTACCGAATGATGGGAGGAAATCGGCGGCGGCGGGGACTGTTTCACGAGAAAAACAAAACGAAACAAGGAGGTATTAGTTGAATATAATATGATATATATATATATATAGATACGCAGGTGGGCTCGGTAATAGAAAAGTTGATAAAGAAAGCGTACAGCCTGATATCGGAATAATGATATTATCTACGACTGATGAATTTCTAACGGAAAGTTGAGAAAGTTGTCCGGGGGTTAAGATATGACGCAATATTGTTCCGAGAAGAATCTCGTTATAAAAGTTGTCTTCGCGAACAACTGTACTTTACTGTGAGTTTTTTTACTAATTTTGATATAATACTTGCAAAGTGATATTATTTCGTTTACTTTATTACCGAGAGTGGGTAATAATTTATTACTATTATTATTTGCTAACGAAATATAAATGTACTAGGACCATTATTAAAGTGATGGAGATTTATAGGACCAAACACGACTTCCGCATGAGATTATTAGGAGGCGAGTCTTCTGTCTCACTTCGGGCTTATTGTTCGTCAAATGTCAGATCATTTATATTCTATTTATGCCTAGTACTGGAGACACGCAATGCGCATACCGTGGACAGTGAATGTCTTCATTCTGAAGGAGCTGAACATCAATGACAAATTCTCAACCGTGAACTTAAGACGAATACTTCAATTTTTTGGGCATCTCGCAAGAAGGGAAGATAGCTTGGAGAGGCTTATTGTGGTGGTCCATGTTGGAGAACTTGATGGCTCTGAGCACAATGCTGAGAAAAATGTATGAATATACTCAAGAGCAAGAGAGACCGTGAATCTCACGATACTTAGTTATGAGGGAGAGAGACCATGAATGTCACGATACTTAGTTATGAGGGAGAGAGACCATGAATGTCACGATACTTAGTTATGAGGGAGAGAGACCGTGAATGTCACGATACTTAGTTATGAGGGAGAGAGACCGTGAATGTCACGATACTTAGTTATGAGGGAGAGAGACCGTGAATGTCACGATACTTAGTTATGAGGGAGAGAGACCGTGAATGTCACGATACTTAGTTATGAGGGATCGACCTGTATGATGCTGTTTGTCAGTTGAAGATTCAAAATCTAATAATTAAAATGTGTCATATTTAAATTCAAACTAATATCTGTATAAATAAACGACCAGTCTTTGTAAGTACCAAAACACTGTTTCGTTTCATTCCGTCTCATTACAGGGATTCGGTAATTGCTAATTCAGACACCACAAATCCACTATAATTGTTTGTCATTTACCAATGATGCTATACCAATTCAGACCCCCACTACAACGAAACATTTTTTTTTTACATTTATTAAAAAAATGATGATCCTGATTCTATGCGGGCTATTGTTTAAGGGTTGTTCACATGTTTGTTAATATTTCTGAAGACAATAGATTACTTCCTTTTAATTTTAATTTTATTTAATATGATTGTTTAATATACCGTCAAACGACCATGAAAATATACAACGTTGTGGTATTCATAATTCAGATCTGGCCAATACTGATATACAGTGTTATTGCAGGGGTGGTATAACTCATGTTGAAGATATGTTTAGTGCTTTGGGATGAGTGCTTTAAAAATATTTGGTTATAAACATTGTTTAGTAAAAATGGATATGAGAGGGTATGCAATGGGCGGTATTTGAATGTTTATTAGTTTCTTACTGTTATTCTTATTATAAAAATTTCTACATTCTATAAGATGTTCTAACTTTCGTTCTTTGGTGCAATTATTTTTAACTCCACCCCCATCACCTTTTACTCCAAAAACAAACGTAATTACTGTTTGAAAATGTTTTTAACTTTAATTGAATTATATTACTGATAATGGGAAGATGTTCCCGAAAACGTTTAATACAATAAAATATAGTGGAATAAAACAGTGTTTTAACTCAATTTTAGAATATTTTATACTACTGATAAAATAATTGGAGACACGATATTTATACACGAATATTTTCTCAGAAGACTCGAAATTTCTGTTTCTTAATTTTTTGCCTCTATATTTAAAAGTTTATATCATAATGTCATTAAAACTTTATTAACAAGAAGGAAAACACAGATTATATTACGGACTAGAATGTTGTTGCTTTACTTCCACTCTACTACCACTATATACACTGTGCCCTTAAAAATGATGTTAATTTACCAATTCAACTATTTTATTTTTGAAATTAAAAAAATCTTTACATATAATTTGATAATAATGCCGAAATGATGCATGCATTGAACAGATCTATTGCGCAAACGTACTTATTTTGAAAATAGATCACGCCGTCAAAGTAAAAGTTCGATAGGAAACAGATTTAAAAGTTAAGTTTAAAGATTAAAGTAGACTTGTTGTAATTCGCACATTCAGGTACACATTTAGTTATTGTTTATGTTCATCTTTGGATGAGATTTTCAGCTGGTTATTAATATTCTTACAGTACTTATTTTTAAATAATATAATGTTTAGTTTTAAACCACTTTATTATGCACATATACTAAAGTCAACTAGTTTCGGTTGGACCCAACCTTCTTCAGAACAATATACTATGTAGACTAACTCAAGTACAGATATTCAAATAAGAGGTTAAGAAAACAGAACAACAGCATATCAGAGTGGTGGTGGGAGAGAAGGGTAGGGACTACATAGGAATAACTTTAATCTCGGACTATTGGATAAATTTATTTTGTTATTATTGGTTGATCTATTAATTTCTAATGTTTCTAAATTATTAAGGCGTAAACCTTTTTTATTTTTATGTAAACTTGTGCCCCTATATTCTTATTAAAATAATGGTTAGCGGTGGGATAAGATCCCGTGGACTGTATCGATTAAAAATATGTTTTATTTGGATTCAGAAAGGAATAATAGCACACGGATCTGGCCTACTTGATATAAATCCTGCGCTGGACGACAATTTTTACCTCCACTTGACTCGCACTTTTGTAGTGAAGAACAGAGATATCACTGTACTTCCGGATGGTGCAGAACACCGCTTCTTCGTGGTTCGAATTTCTATATACGGCGACAATTTTGATACATAAAATAATCTTCTTGACAGCTCCATTATATTAGCTATCTTATTAAATGCTATAATAATAACTTTAAAAAACATTCTGGCAATTAATAAACGCACTACAATCTGGGTTGACTTTGGCTACCTCAAGGAGAACCTTCTACTCCCCTCTGCTCTGAGTCATGCTTCGCCAATCATCCATTCCGAGAACATTCCGGTTCTTCTAGTCAGGCCAAGTACTCAAGTACTAAGTAAGAATATCAGGTATGCACACGGTGAGAACTTTTATGCTCCAGCCAGACGCCTAACCCATCGAAGTAAGGCTGATCATAGAAGTCATAAACTTCAATCGGACTGAAGATCTGCCTCAGAATTTTGTGCTTGAACATCTCTGACTTCATAGAATCCACAGAGCTCAGTGTTCAGATTTTTGATTCGTATATCAAATCTGTAGTTTAAAAATGGAAACATTTATTTAATATTATAAGGGAACACATAAAAAAATATATGAGAAAGAAGATAGGTTTCGAATATGGAACGATAGATGAATTAATTTGAAAAATGTAACACATAAGTTCGAAAATTTATCGTCAATACACTGTGTTGGTACAGTATAATCGGTTAATGCACGTTCCCCGGATAGAAGAAGATCCGGTAGCAACAACAATATTTTACGATATAATTGTTTTTATATGAATATCTTTCTAATTAATACATTTAACTTTCATTTAAATTAATTTAATAATATCAAAAATAATAAGTTGCTCAATTCAATACGAATCCACGTCTGGAGTTATTTTACATAGAAATATTTTTTTGAATTCTTCCCTCAGTGTGTTTTAATTCTATTTATCAACAATTTAAATGGATTCAAAACATTACTGAAAAGAAAATCTTTAAAAACTTTAAACCAAAGCTTTCAACGATCTCAGTTTCCTCACCCTCCTCGATATAAGTAGGTGAGCAGCGCTCTAGGGGTGTAGAAAGTAGGGGTGTAGCGGTGCAGATACAGCCTTCGAGACGCGAATATTTCAAAGATCTGTGATTATCTTACACGTTTACATTGGCACGGTTTACATTTTAACGAGTTTTTCTTGGTCGTTAAGATTCAACGAAAACGACCTCCTTAAATGCAGTTCGCGGTGCCAAATGGCTGATGCAAACAACTTCATTTTTTCCACCCTGAAGATGGCCGACACAAAGTTTAAATACACTGGAAGAACGTGTTAAAAGTTGAAATTATTTCCTGAAAAATCCTCGCATTTAAAGGAACGATTTTAAACACATTAAGGGTGATTTTCTTTTCCATTGCCTGCTCACATTATTTTTTTGGTGGGTTTTAAGTTACGTGAGAATTGATGTGGTTTTTTTATATGAAGTGAAAAAATTCGCGAGCAATTTTCACACGACTAAAACTCGCTCGTGTTATTATCAGTTATTACGTCACCCACATTTTCTGCTGTTTCCGTTTTTACTCTTTTGCAAGTCCCCCGGTTTCACCCTTTTGCAAGTCCCCCGGTTTCACCCTTTTGCGAGTCTGCTCGCGGCGACCGCGGTGCGTTACGCGTTAACGTCTCCAGCGATGTATCTCGAGTTATAATGAACCGATTTAGAAAAATAAATGTTTGTTTTTATTTCGTCGAACTGAACGAGGAAAATGAGAAAATTGACAATCTCGTATGTTTATCAAATAACGTGCGCGTTTATATTATACATTGGTTTTTCTACCCCTTCTTCTGCTCACACTCATAGCTTCGTACTAGCACGATACTATAGTCCTAACCTGCCGGTCCAAGTTGTGGGAATACTAACATAGATCAGTCATTACATCGAAAGTCGTCAGTGACCCTGACAGATAATCTTAGAATGAAATCATGATAAAGTTTATCCAAATTTAATAAATATTTATCAACATGTATTACTCAAAGGTATTTGAGATTCATCGCAATATAAAGTTGATTGCTTTTGAAAATGAACTAACAGATGTATCAATTTTAAAGAGATACAGAATATAAGTTCAAAAATTTATCGTAAACCTACTTAGTTGATGTTGCGAAATTGGATAACGCATTTTTCCGGACAGGAAAACGTCCAGTTCCAAATCCCGGAAGCAACTAAAATATTTTTTCGATAAATAGATTTTGTTTGTATATTTTTCTATTTAATTTGTATTAAAAATACCACAAAACTATGTTCTGAAAGACTACAACTTCACAATAATAACTGACGGTGTAATAATATTTAAAATTATCGCACAAAAGTACAGAAGTGCATGAATTCCAAGGTAAACGAGAGAGAGAGAGAGAGATAGATGATACAGTTGACATCAATACTTATTATGAGACTCCAGGTGCAACATATTCTGTCTCTCTCACTATATTATACTATATTGTGTATCATTTGTTCTGCTATACATGTTATTTATTTATTTTATTTGCTTTAGTTTATGTGTATTTAAATAATATTTTGTCTTTTCTAATAAAGTTAAATAATGCAATCTTAACCTTTCCCTTACGGTGCTAAAATAATAACGCGCACTCCGGTGCTGTAAACTAAGTGTTGATGGAGACAGGATTTTTAAGTCTGATTAATATGGATATTTTACATTTATTACTTATGTAAAATAAAATAATAGTTGATATATATATCAATTATTGTGAAAAAGTGCTAAGAATAAGAAAAAAACATTGGTCATACGGAAGGACAGTACAAAAACGCACAAGACACGTCTAACTCGGCCAGTGTACGCTCTGCCACTGACTAAAGTAACGATTGGCATCCGGCACTCCGCGAACTATGCCTTCCGCACGTCTCTACAATGTATGTATTGACAAATTCACGTTAGGTTCTTCAAAAAAACATTTTTTATTGTTGCGTATGGTAAATACTTATGTATTGTAATTATTTTATTCTATATATAAATATGTAACAGAGGAATACCTAAAATATGAATTCCGTATTTAGTACATATATATATAGTTAGAGGCAATGTCAACTCAGTTTACATCACCGGAGAGGAAAGGTTAAGGGACGCAGGAAGCTTTAAATTCAAAATTGTTGGAAACTTGCTAATATTTAGTCTTTTTAATACTCTTTTCATTGAATTATATTGTTACGTATTCATTTCAACCGCTCGGTTAATTGGAATTTGTAGTGTGGAACCGGAAAGGGACTGCAAAATCTTCGGTAACGGTTCCGGGAAAAAGTGGGTTGTTACCAAACGAATCACTTAGGCCTTGTCGATACGTCAGAGATTTAAGGAATTTTATTCGGATTTGAACCTTGACGAGTTCATGTAGTGGCAGCGAATTACGCGTGATAATATTTTAACACCGTGATTCTTGGATTATATTAGGTTATATTTTGGTTCCTTCTGTTCAAGTAATGTTGGGATTGCAAGTGGTCTTGTTCCGGGACCACGCTATCATACTAGTACCGAAGGGTTGTCTTAATGACAACCATTTATCTACAGTACCCACGCTTCGTGCCTTCATTCTAGCACCTTTTTACCCCGATGGTTATTACTCTTGAGGTTGAGGTGCCCAGCCCGTTGTCGTTTCAACATAGTTATTTTCTAAAACACGTCTACTTCGGTCCTGCGGTGAATACTTTAATTTCTAATTCAATCCTCCGAGGACCCGCAGAGCGCGATCCTTTCCATGGCTCGCTGGGTCACCTTAAACGTGGAATTTTAGCTTTGAGAATAATGTTTTAATTTCTCAAATACCACCTATTTTAGCTGTGAACATTTCTCGGTTTGTCAGGCGAAATTATGTCGTTCCAGCTGTACAATTTGACCAAGATATGCAGTGTATTTTAATAAAATCGAGATCGCCGTCATCGATCAATATTTATTCATGAAAAATGTGGGCAATTATAATAATATGAATCATGAACTTTTTTCTCAGACTGAGACAAATTACTGTGTAATTTAGAGAATGTCTTCTTATGAAAGTATTCTATCAAAAGAAGTACTGCATGTGTAAGAATTAACGGGTCACGAACATCACGGATTAATACTTAAAAATTTATCAAATCGGGTTGATTAATGTCACCATGTCTGTTCAACTTGTACATGAATAATTATGTGTCAGAATGGACAGTTTTGCTAACTCTCGTACTTTCATTTAGACAAAGGAAGTACTGCATGTGTAAGAATCGATGGATCTTTTAAACCGTGGTTCGATATGGAATGTATTAATGTTGATGCTATACGATTGTACGCAGATAATTTACTTGCATATATGCCGATATGAGCTTTTACAAAATAAAATAATGCAGTAGTAATGGCAAATAGTGAAGAAGATTTACAGTACGGATGGATGTGTTGAAGGAATACGAGAAGTAAAAAGGTACGAAATAACAGTGTGTGATGAATTGTTGGAACAAGTTGATAGGTATTATTTGGAGAAAATGTTTAATAGGAACGAAAAGGTTCACTTTTTATATGGCAAAAAATTATATAAAAACAAATTTAAACATCAATACATATTAAATTAATCAACCGAAAAGATATACAGAAAAATCTATTTATAAAAAAAAAATTCGTTGCTACCGGAAACCGAACCTGGATCTTTCCTATCCAGGGAAATGCGTTTGCCAATTTCACTACATAAACAAAAAATATTTATTAGATAAATATTTTTTTTCTGTATATTTTTCTAGTTGATTCATATAATTTGTATTAAAAATTTTTAAAATCACAATAAAAATGTGTTCTCCTCATAGACCAGTAAATGAATAGACATGAAATAAAGAGTTCATATAGGAGAGGCGGTTGGAATATTAGTTGCGGGACGAGCGGCATTCTACATACATTTTTGGTGGAAACATAAATCCAACATTTAGACAAAAATATAAGACGTACTTTTTACATTAAAGCATATTATATCGTGAGCGTTTAAATTTTCGTTCCAATCGAGTCACTTTTTTTTTAAAGTCGCGGAGCGGTACCAAATTGATCACGTAGGTGACACCAAAATGAAAAAATTAGGACAAGGAATTTGCGTTAGTTCATATCTGTACGAGTACATTTGGTGGTCTGAATTTCTCCTTAAAAATAGATAAATGAATTTCGAAAATATACAGAAAAATATATCTTTCAAAAAATTATTTGGGTATTTACTGGAATAAGACCCAGGAATTTTTCTTTGTCGTTAACCATAAATTTACGGGTTCGTATTCCGGTGCTAACCATTTTTTTTTCTGTATATATTTTATTTATATTTCTTTCTAATTTAATTTGTTTTACATACCATAGAACTACGTCATAAATTGTAACTACAATAAAATATGTTTTTCAATAAATAAATAAATACTTTTTATATAATTTTATAATAAATATTCCTTGCTAGTACATAACACACTAGAATTATTGTGTACGAGCTTCCTAGCGTAGATTCCTGCCTAAGAAGGGGTGACGCCAGGCGAGGACTGTATTATGTAAATGTAAATGGATGATGTAATGCGAAATGAACAACATTAAAACCATTTTCTTCTAAGTAAGTAAAGGGGTAATGATCTGTGACGTCACTTACCCCCGAATAAAACTTTGCCACCCCTTTCTGAAGCAGCAAGGGGTGGCCTTCATATTGATTTCCACATTAATAGATGCATTGAAAATAAAATAACATTATCTTACTGGAAACTGATTAAAATAATCTCTTTAATACCTTAATAAATTATTTTCCTTTACGCTGAGGCAATCTTTATTCGTCACGTCATTTGCTGCCAAGGGGGTTGGGGGTTTTAATATCTGGTTATCTGATCGCGTCTTATTATATCTAGGTATTTTTACTACCCTATTAAAATCACTTATTAAGTGATCAACCGACCATATGTTAATGTTGTCACTGAGAATTAATGATATAGATGATGGCGGGGTGTATGCAAATGGAAAAATAATGAAAAAAGTCTACCTAGGAAGCACATTAAATAAAATATGTGATTCTTCTATGATAATTAAATGACGAAAGCTTTAACAGCATTCTTCCGAATGGCTTGAATTTATTTTTGTGAATGAAAATGATGAGATGTACCTTTGTATGGAATGCCCGTACTGCGGACGGCAAGACGCGCGAATGTCTTCATTCTGTCATGGACAGACTCTCAACCATTTATCCGAGACGAATTCTTTAATTCTCGGAGAAGTTTGCTGTGGTGGGTCACGTCGAAGGATTGGCGAAGAAGCTTGTTGGACCGAAGAAGTGGAAAAGGTAACAGGCACTTCTCCGGTGACAGCTCTCAGGCCCGCAGGATGCTGAAAAAAGTGGAGGAACATAATTAAGAGGGCGGGAGTTCATGGAGCTCGCGATCGTCAGTTAAGAGAGACAGAAGTAGATAACATGGAATAAAATCGTGGAGATTCACTAAAATCAGCTAAAATGGGATGAAACATTCGAGCTGTGGGTCTATAGACAACTTCTAAAAATAAAATGTCATTAAAGTCATTTTAGCCATATCATGATACACCTGAAACAGTTTGAGATCCTACATCTCATCACTTAAGACAAAATTACTAGCAGAAAAGGCCTTGAACATCCTAACTGAACAACCTAAGGTAGCGGTTCGGGAAATTTAGTCTAGCTGCAGAAAAATTGAGTGACGTAACATCCAAATAAGTATGAGCTCTTGCACCACATCATGTAGAGAAAGATAGCTGGAAGTCGGGACCCTGGAAGAAGGAAAACATCGTGGCTGAAGAATGGTTTGGCCAGTCTACTGTAGAGCTTTTCCGGACTACAGTGAACAAAGTGACGATAGCCAACATTCATTGAATGGATAGGGCAATGGCGTAACTAAGCCAATACAGTCTTTTCGGTGCAACACTAGACAAACACTAGTAGAAAAAGAAGAAGACTAATGATAGTAAGCACCAAGCAATCAACATGTTATATTTTGTTTTCTGTTTACACAACAAATTTTGTATAGGTGCAGGACAGTAAGCACTGAACCCACTAGTAACGGTAACTGTACAGTGTAACGAGCACATAGCAGGAGTGTCATATTCCTTGACAGTTCAGTTATAGAAATGTTGTTCTCTGGGGGTATAGGGTAAAGGAAGGAGGGGGGAGATGGGTATAGTAAACTTAAACGAGCATCTACACTCGTTCACGGTGACCGGTGATCTGGTCTTTTCATAAATATCGAACAGTTTAAATAAGCAAATAAATCATAAAAATTGTACGATACATATCACGCGGTTCAGAGTGTGTGTCATCGCCTCTTCACCCTTTCAATATGATCTTTTCTGCTCTTATTCACACGCTGTACGAGTACACGTCATCACACGCTAAGAGATTATTTAAATCCATTGAAAGCACTTCGAGCCATTAGCTTACTTGTTGTGGAAGAAACGTTAATGTGGCACTCCACAGTACATCGTCTCTGTCTACAGATATTATGAAATTCGTGAGAATTTATTCCCGCAGTAAAAATATTTTTTTTATATTTGTGCATTTTTTTAAAATCTAAGCTTTTAATTCAATCGACAAAAAATATTTGCTAATTTGTTTACCAAAATCAAACAATGCTTTAAGCGGTATACAACAAAAACTATACAAGTAGATTCATTTCATTTTTTTATTTTCTACATTTAAAAAAATAATAATTTGTTAAAATTATTACAAAAAATTTGAGTCTTGTCAATTTTCAACACAACGTTAATCACATTATCAACGGACTAGGAGCGATGTGACTTTTTTGAAAAGCGCTCAGTATCGCCCGACAACATGTTACAGCTGTAATATTGGGAAATGCGCACGGCGCCCGATCACATTTATCACAAGTCCGGGGCCGGATTACCGCTGCTACTTCAACACAGTCCTTTTAAATATTTATTCAATCCCTGACAATTTTGCTATCAGATAATTGTAAAGTAGTTGGGTACAGTTATGAACTCAAAATCGCGAACCGTGAGTCAATCACTGATATCTTTGAGTCACACTCACTATCGTTATAATCGCCATCTAGTAGATTCTGCCGAAATGCTGAGAATTTGACTCGAAAAATAAACTCAAATTTTTTTGGGGTTTTCATTAACTTTGTGATGGTATTAAATTAGATATATATTAATTATATATGTTTTTTTCGCTAATGAAGTTTGCATAATATGAGTAAGTATACTTTTGAAATTAGCAAAATTAACATTGTGTTTAAAATTCATTATTTCTGTTTGTTAACTTTGTTTTATTAACCATTTATTGAGTAGAGTAAATTTGTATTAAGTAACAATTTGAGTTAAGTACTTAATTTATTTTTTAAATAATTCTTGTTTTTTAAAAATAAATTCTGGTAAAGAAACAATAACAATATTTTGATTAGTATTGACATCCTAAAGAAGAAAATGGTATTTTTGGAAACCGGTAGATGTATTTAAACTCAATAAGTGGTTAATAACACAAATTTAACAAATAAAAATAATTAAGAAATACGCTAAAAATTATGTTTTATTTATTTATTTCGTGTATTGTGATATCGTGCTGCGCATGCATATTAGTAATAAAACTGCGATCACAGTCACAGCGTTCAATCACTGATATTATCGAATACCAATCACAATCACACCAGTGAGTCAAGAATAGCATTTTTTCTCATCACTAGTTGGATAGAATCAAAAATTCAACGTGCGTATCAAATTAATAGCACATAACTACAGTCTTATATATTATTATATAAACGAGTATTTTTTAAAACAAATTATACGAATCAATTAGAAAGATATACAGAAATAAACAATGAATAGAAAAATATTTGCCATGGAAGTGCGTTATCATTACGCTACCATTTAAGGTTTACAATAAATAAATTTAAGATTTATATATATATAGTCATTTATAAATCATGCATCTTAAAAGTTCTGGGTTCATATCGATTCATGGGATTCGAACCTGGATCTCTTTCCAATCCGGGAATGGTGCACTAACCGACTATGCTACTAATATTCGAACCTATATGTTACACATTTTAAATTAATACATCTATCGTTCCATTATTTGAAAGCCAACAACTTTATTTTTACGGAATCTCAAATACTGTAGTATGTATGAGTAGTCTGATAGGAGCCGCCAGAATTAACAATGGAATTAATTTTCCCGGAATGGAAAGAAATATTGATTTTATATGTATATCTTTCTAATTAATATATTTAATTTACAACAAATAGTGGTTTAAACAAAATGTTTTGTTTTATTATGTAAATATTTTTTCGATAGGTTAATATTATTTATTTCATTGAATTATGTTTAAAAATTGCAACTTCGCGCAAAAAGTGGTTTAATTAAAAATGTTTTTTTTTTTTTTTAAATGGTCGTTAGTCATATATGTTTCAAAATAACATCCCTTTCAGTTTGTTCTGTTAGTTGTGTTACATTAATTATGTTGACCATGTGTGCAAATCATTTTGACGATGAGATTGTGCTTCATAATGTTTTTTTTTTTCCGCAAGTATATACGCATCCGTTGCTTATATGTTCCATACGTGTATTTAATTATGTAAATTATTTAAAAACATTTTATTTTTATCTCTATGCTGCCACGAACTTATGTATATTAAAAATAATACTACTCTAATTTTTTTTTAAATTACACTGACACAATTTTAATGCTATCATTAATTGTGTGCAATTTGAAGTTTGATATAATTTTTCCTCATCGTCAATAATAAACTAACGGTTTGAAATATCAGAAGTGTCGAGTGTAATACTAATTTATTAGCAAGTAATGTAAAAAAAATGTGTAGTTGAAATTTTACTATTCATACATTGTACCATTTTCTATAACATAGGTCTAAAATAATGATGTAGCCTAGTTGATATATAATTAAACATAATTGAATATAAGAATGTGTTACAAAAAATAAATATTTTATTTGATACCCTCCCCGTTGAAATAAAACACACCGGACAGGTGCACACATAGGCAACTGCACATGAAGTAACATATTATAATATAGATTTATGAAGGTACATGCGTGGTGGAATAGAATGCAGGTTTTTTGAATAATCGTATATTAAGTGAGGTGTTAGCAAGAAGTTAGCGGTTAGTCTCATTGGAGGGTGAGACTCGTCATCGGACTCATCCCCGAGTATAGATGTAGGGTCGGGGACGATGGCAGTGGATTTGAATTAACTTACGTTCCTTTAAGATAGGTTACGATAAGTTAAATTAAGTTACGCGTTCTTGGCACGGTGTGCACTTGTCGTTGTGTGCACTTGTCTTGTGTGCAGTTGTCATGGAATTAACTTATATATCCATTTATCAGGATCGCATCAAACGTGATGATGACCATAGCCAAAAAAATAAATTATAAATATCTTGTACATAAAATCCCAACACCGGTATATTTCATCCAAGTAAAGCGTCAATATCCTTTCAAATGTGAAAATGCGATTTTTATATTCCGAAGGTACAATTTTCAAAACAGGAAAAAATTCCATAAATTTGATAATTGTTGCAATACAGTACTGGTGTACTTTAGGTGCGTAATTATTTAAATTAAGAGTAATATTATTAATATTATGTAGATTTGTAATTATTTCATAACTACCATTTTTCAAAGTTAAAACATACAACTATTTTTATTGACATTTCTAGATTATGATTGATGTTAGAGGTTAGACAATATGTTTTTCAAACAAAATCAAAAATTTTCTGCATATGTATTGTTGCTCATATAAAAAAACAGATCTAAAAATCATCATCATGGAAGCATTAATATATTATGTAATGTCCCTGCGCCGATTGGTTTCAAGCCACGGCTGCGATACGAGAGAGCTCGCCTAAGAGCTCGGCGATCTTTTATCCTTTTCGCTCATGTAAGTCATGCCAACATGCGCGCGTCACGCATTCGCTACATTCAGATACATTACATATTATAATCACGAATTGTAATTTGATTAAGTTGACAAATTTCTTGAATTTTTATATTACTAAACCTACGTTCTATATCCGTCTTTAGCGCACGTCCTAGGATAGATTTTAAACTTTTTTTTACTAATATAGCTGTTTACGCATTTTCTTATTCCTTCGACTGGCAGTCCAGATTTTTTTGTTGTTGGTATGATTGGTTTATGTAGTGTGAAGGTCGCCACTTTCTGCGACCGGTAAAAATCGTTGTCAAACCACAGTTGGATGAGAACCTATTAGTCGGCTACGGTATTTAATTGTTTCGGCTGGTCAAAATAATTCGTGGACATCGAATCGACGCATCCAGACTCAAGATCACAAAAGAAGAACAATACAACCCACGACGAGCAGAGAAACAGCATCCATAATACCAGGTTAGTGGTGATTTTTCTAACTGCATTAACTTTCATATTATGAATAGGAAACCCGGAAATAACAAACTGTCGAAGGAATTTTTATTTATTAGAAAATATAATCAGATATAATACATTTTACATAAACATAATCAGTAATTATATGTTTATATATTCCGTTTTACATTTTTTTCTCAGAGTCGGAATTCACAGTTCTGAATTCACTTTTAAAAATTCTGGTAAAATATTTCTATAGAGATAATTTATTTTAGATTTATTTAGATATAAATTCTACTTATTGTTGAAGGTCTCATGACGCGATTTCGGGAAAATGTACTTAATACTTGATCATGAATACGTGACCCTGAATGCAACCTCTATTAACGTATTTTGGCTAAGTTTATTAATCAACCAGATCTTCTACCTTGTTTTAAAATGGCGGCAGTTAAAAAATAATTGTTTTAACTTCATTAATATTATTCTAGAAAAATAAAGTAAGAAGCACTTATTATTCTTCATCATATTTATCACCATCAAGTTCTTCCTGCTGTGTGGGAGCAAATCGTTAGCTTGTGAATCATCGTCTTGCTATGCCGATAGTATACTGTTTGTGTATAATCGGTTTCTCGCTACCGTGCATACCGATTAGTGCTTTCATCTTGCTATTGTGCATAGTGCGTATTTGGAGCTAGAAGATCTGTGGATTTAGTGGAAGAAGACATACAAATATCTAAAAGAGTAACTCGTAGTTGGGTAGTGTTTCTTCCTGGTTCTGGTTGATTCTTCAGCCTCCGTGTTCTGTTCCTTTATCAAATTCCTTCCACCCTTCCTACATCCCGTTTTCTCAACCCTATGTTCAGATACGGAGTGTATATCTACGAGTATGTCAATTTAGCTGAGGTTTTTATTTTTGGCGCAGCAGCGAGTTCATCCCAAGATCTTCTCGGATATGCTTCTGCTTCTGTTTCTGTTATTGTTTCGGAGTCGGTGATATATTTTACAGCGGTGAAATAAAAACATTTTGTATTGTATTTTTTGGATTATCGGTTATGCAAAAGTTTCTGAGACTGGCCAGCCGAGTTTTCAGAAGATTCAAGACTGTAAGGAGAGCGATCATCGGTAGAAGTAAGAATCGGCGAGTAACAGCCCAGTGTCGCTAAAGTTGGTCTCTTTTTATTTACATAAGTTGAAGGTTGAATGAATATATTCAACAAACCAATTAGAAAATCCAGGACTAGCTATCGATGGTAATTACGGCAATAGCCTCATTATTTTAAATCTACATTAATTTAAATAGTCTTACAGCAGTATTGTAATGTTCCTATTTTTTTCAAATATTCGATAATATATCTTTGTGTACTTATTTGAAAAAAAGAACCAAACGGTCACATATATACTTTCAAAGAAATTTGACACTTATCCTTAATGAAATTAATGAATATTTTGAACGTTTCAAATTGTGCTACCAACGAGTTATTTAAAAAAAAAGGTGAAGTTAATTTGTCACTCCACATTGAAGCGTTGCCAGGTGGAAAGAATATGTAATATTGTATCCGACTACGTGGTAGAGAGAGATGACGTAGCATCGGTGAAAAATGCTTTGCTTCAAAAATGTCGCCCAGCCGACTGATTTGAACTTACCCCTTAACCCAACATATCCACACATCAGCCCTTTGGATGATATAGAATATAAGTCTTGAGTTTGTGTAAAAAAACCTACGCTACATATATAAATGAAATATTAAATTTTATGAATAGAAACACTCGCATGAAAGAAATGCCATAATGTGTTTTTTTTAAACGGTTTGGTACGTATACAGCTATGTTGCGTTATCGCTGGCTTTTATATTTTGTTCAGGGGTGTAAAACAATTTTTAAGTGGAGAGCGATATCTTAATAAAATCCTGAAGTACTGCAATTTGACGAAAAACTTCACACATTTCATTGAAGAGATATATCACATTCCTAAACCTTTTTGTTCTCAAAATATAATTTAAATTAGATAATTATTTAATTAGAATCGGTTTACAAAATTTAATTATTGAGTTATTTTTCTTGATGTTTCATTGTTTCATTTGACGATGAATATTTAAAATGTAGTATTTATTTTGAAATGTTTCCGTTGTTAATGCACTTCCAGAAAAATTATAGATGAAATGAAGTACTCAGAAACAAAACTGGCACTGGAAAATGATCTGGCACCAATGACAGTCTCACAATTGATAATTATTCTTGAAAAATATTTGTATATTTTATAAGTATTTTATCAAAAGCATATCAATTTATAAAATTCTCTATGGATATAAAATCAGTCACAAATACATTTATCTCAATTTCGTCAATTGATCAATGATAGTTTTATTTTTAAATCCCTCAAATGGGAGGCGCACGGTTCGAGAGCCGGGGGTTGTCGACCCCCGCCGTAAACCTTTTTCCTACCGCCTGGTGGGGTTGAACCCAGTTTAACCTCTCGATAAGAAAACATTAATGGGAGCAAAAAGTCCACCATTTACGGGAGAAAGAAAGTAAACACGAAAAAGGCAATTGAAAAAATCTCCGCCCGGCCGGACCGATGTACCCTTAAACGGTTCGTTCCTCGGTCGTACACTTTCCTTGCAAGAATAAATTATTTATTGCGTGGGATAGGAAAAACTTTGTAACGTATGAAATATGTTTTATTCTGTCTGAAAACACCCTTGGCTCGGACGAACGAATAAAGGGATTAACATTATTAATTGACGTGGTGGTTAGTTTGTGGTGTGGCATGATTATTTTATTTTCATAAATAAACTTTATACTACAAACTTTGTAAAACAATAAAATCGGCAAAATTATACACAATTCAGAAACAAGAATTAATATATTAGAAAAATGCGGAATATATGAAATAACTTGTGGAGATTGCGATAAAAAATATGTAGGTCAAACAGCCAAAAATCTAAATACGAGAATAAAGGAACATCGCCGCTGTCTGAAAAATAACAACTTCTCGGAATTTCTAACCATATAAATGAAACAAACCACTCTTTCGATAGTCATAGACTAAAATTTCTTCACTCGGTACCGTATAAAGGATTAATAGTGTTTATTTTAGAAATTGTTAAAATACAAAAGAATTTGAATTCGGAGAAAACACTATTTAATTACGTAACATTCCCTAAAACTTCACCTTTAGTGTCCATATTCCCATTAACGACCGAAATCTCTCCTTTCTTCTAAAACCCCGTCCTATTGTCCGAATAGACTACATTAAAAATTTTACATTGTTTATTTTTTTTAATGTTACGTACTTGACTTAGTACATCTTTAATGTACACTTCGTAATGTGAATGTCCAAGAAATAGACTTGGTAAAAATTAATTTTTTATTAAAATAAGTTATAATTTAGCACAAAATATATCACTAGTATAGGTCAAACTATTAAGATGATGAACTGTAGATAAAAGAGACGCGCGCACTCCTGCGCGCCGTCTTTATAGTCATACATACCCGCACCGGCGGTGCGGCATACATACACACATACACATACCATCCCACCATTCCAAAGACATCACACCCTCCTCTTCCTTAACTGCAATCCCCTTTCAAGCCTCACTCAGCCATTGTAGACATTTCCCCAGGACGATGGCTGGGACCGATCATGACGCCAGGAGCCCGAGGTAGGTCTGTTCAATGCGAAGTTCCCTGTCCAGCATCTGAAACAGAAAACCCATGTTCAGTCTTCCATCGACTCACGGGCTGATCCGGTCCGTCCGGAGTTAGCTTGCAGCTTCAATCTGAGACCAAACCCACTTTTTATCCATCAAAATAACATTACTTTCTTGCATTTGATTTGGTTCAGATGACGCTTCCAAATCTGGTCTGTGCCTTTAATTCATACCAAGTACAGCGTGGAACCAATCCTTTTTACAATTTCTCCCGATACCCAAGAAACTTCGCTACTCTATAATCTTTCAGCAGACATAATTGACCGATTTTAAGACCTATTCTCCTTCTCCCCCCATAATAAAATTTTTGTTTATTTTGTGTAAACTTTAAATTTTTCGCAATACTATGTCCCAATTTCGGAGTACTTGGAGATATTTCCTTAGGAATAAAATAATAGAATTTAGATCGAAGCCTTCTACCAAATATAAGCCTAGCTGGTTCTATACCCGAAGAAGAGTGTGGAGCATTCCTGTAATCTAACAAGAATCTCTAAACTCTCGTCATACCCGACCGGAAATCTACCATTTACTAAAATTTTCTTTAAAATTTTTTTTGCATGCTTTCACCGAATTTTCAGCCTGTCCATTTGACATTGGTGAGAAGGTGGCCGATGTTAAATGTTTAATGTCCCGATCTTCGCAAAATTTGTGTAATTATCTTGACATGAACGCTGTTCCGTTGTCTGAGACAATAGTTTGCACATTCCCTAATTACGCGAATAAACTTTTCCAAAGCCTTTAACCTACAACCCGCACTGACATTCTTTATTTCTAAAAAATCTACCCATTTTGAACTTATATCGCAAATTACTAAAAAAGCTTTACCCGCAGTTGGTCCGAAGAAATCTATATGTATCCGGCACCAAACCCTTCTTATACCGGCCAATTCGCTAAATTTGCCTTCGGAGGCGCTGGTGTTATCTCGGCACAAGAATCATATTCACTAATTAGTCGGACAATGTCTTCATCTATCTTAGGCCAATACACATAACCTCTAGCTGGCCCTTTTGTTTTCACGCATCCTAGATGCGATCTATGTAACATTTCTAACACGTGTTCCGTAAAACTGTTGGTATCACTAACCTATAATTCCAAACCACACAATCTTCAATTATTGATAATTCAAAACGTTTAATCGCTTGATGAGCATTTAGACCTTAAAAATTCACATACTTTATTTAAAAATGGGTCCATATTATTAAATGTATATTGAAATCAATAAATTCTTTATCCTCTATTGCACAAAAATATGACTCTAACAACTCATCACTATTCAATTATGGCTCCTCTACCGGCACTCTTGATAAAAAATCCGAACAATTTCGATCTGACTTCACATATTCCCTTGTATAATTAAATGATGTCAATAACAAACAATAACGCTGCAATCGGCTCGCCGCTAAAGTTGGAATTCCTTGTTTATCTCCTAAAATTCTCACCAGCGCAGCGGTTGGTTATCCACTCGTAATATAAACTTACGACTGTATAAATATTGATAAAACTTTTTCCTACCGAATGTTATAGTTAATGTTTCTAGATCTATTATTGCATTTTTTTCCGTATCACTTAGCGCCCGGCTTGCAAACGAAATTGGCCTTTCTGATCCATCAGCATAACGATATAAAATCATTGCCCTCTATATGATGTGTCCGACACTAATTTCAATATTACCTTTGGATTATAATGCGTTAACACGTTATCTCCTGTTAACAACTTTTTAACCTTATCTATCCCAATTCTTCACTCCTCGTTGAAGTCCCATTCAACATTTTTTTTTAACAAATTATGTACTGGATGTAGTATTGTCGTCAAATTACCCATAAAACTTCTGTAGTAATTAACTAACCCCAGAAAACTTCTAAGTTCTCCTATATCTTTCGGATAATTTTCCTTTGAAATCACATTAATTTTGCTTTTTAACGGTTTCACCCCGTTCTTGTCAATCTCATGATCTAGAAATTCAATACATTCTTTAAAAAAATCATATTTTTCTACATTTACCGTGAGGTTGCAATCCTTCAACCTATCCAACAATGCCCTTACATTAATTTCATGTTACACTACCGTCCCTTGCAAACACGATGCCATCGCATTCGCTAATATACCTGGACTTGAAGCTATTCCAAAAACTAATCTGTTGTAATGAAACAATCCCAGCGAAATTATTGTAAACTTTTTCCTACTTTCTTCCAATTCTAATTGAGAAAAAGCACTTTTCAGATCTATTTTACTAAAATAACAACCGCCGCTTATTTCAGCCAAAATCCCTTCAAATCTAGATAGTGGGTACCTATCAATGATTAAATACGGATTTATAGTAGATTTAAAATCCCCACAGATTCTTAAATCTACAGATTTCTTTACGTTAGGAACAATTGGTGAAGCTATTTTACTAGCTGAAACAGGTGACAACACCCCGTCCTCAACTAATTTTTTTATTTCCGCTTATACGCTCCTAAGGTAAATGGTACTGATCTAGCACCACAGAATTCTGATCTATGGTTAACTTAACTTTGTATTTTATTAAACACGAATCTTATCAGAAAAACCTCCGGGTAATCTTCCTTGATTTTATTCAGAAACTTATTTTGTAGCTCATTCATTTTTTTTTCGACATGTAAAGTGTTAATACCTTTAAAACTAATTTTAAAAGTACTCATGAAATTTCTCTCCAGAATAGGTACCATTTTATTCCTGAAATAAAAAAAAATTTCATTGATTTTTCACCATGGAATTTCACTGAAAATTCCAATATTCCGTGTATCTCTAACGGTCTGTTGTCATAATACTGTTGTCATGTTTCATAATACTATTTACCGACGATTTCATCCGTATTTGTAACATATTTACCGATTCTTTCCTACATATTTTTCGTAAGTGACATAATTTGTTACAATTAAAACATATTGAATTTTTAAATTTACAGCTATCTTTCCTATGCTCTAATGAACCACGTGGAAAACATTTTACATTGTTTAATTTGATACCAACTTGTTTTGCGTTCCATTGTAAATTTTTAAAACTCCCGTGATATATCCCACTATTTGATCTCGCTCTCGCCTTATACTTTGTAACTTTAGCCGCAAAATTCTCTTTTTTCGACGACCGTAATTTTGAATTTACCTCAATATTACATGCGATTTGAACAAAATAATTCAATATTTCGTCACTCGATTCTAAATAAAACCTTTCTTTAGTTTTAATATCACTTATCCCAGTGAAAAACAAATTCTTAATATTGTCTTCGTCTTTTACCGAAAGCACACTTACTACTGAATTTTGTAAATCTTAACACAAAATCTTGAATTGATTCGCATCCTAACTGTTATTGTTATAAGAGTACTGATATTGTTTCCACGCAGTATTTGTCGAGTACATCAAATAAAAATTCCAATTTTACGTCATTAATCTTTTTAGACATACACAAATCTTGGAACAATATAAACGTTTTTTCTGACAAAGCGGCTAGAAAAATTGCTTTTTTCTTAGATTCTGTTCCTTTTTCATCATCAGTTAACAGAAATCGATCGAACTTCACCTTAAAAACTAACAATCGTCGATCTCGTGGCAAAAACATGGTATTTTATTATCCATTGCCCACAGATAATACCCACAGGTGAAAGACTAAACAAATACTTAGCTTGACTCCTGCCGTCAGGATCCTCTCAGCCTGCGTCTGCTGTAACTGATCCCCCGGCTGCCTCGGTCCATAGAAGACTGTCTTGCGCCTTCCGTCCGACTGCACGCTTTGAGCCTTCTCGCTGCCAGTCCTCTTCACCCAGAAGATCTTCTAAAAAGCTTCAGCTCCTGGAATTCCGCCGACGATCACTGCTCCAAGAAGAACTATCCCGCTCTTCTTTGCTCTTCTCTCGATCCGCCGCCTGTCTCCAATTTGTTTCCTCGCGAAACAAATTAAAATCCAATGGTCCTAATTTCCTTGATGCTCGTCATCAAGGAAATCTTTAACCGATTTTGCCAATTTTACATTGCGTCAATTATCCAATGTAACGTTACGCTAATTATTCAGTTGCCGACTGCGCCAATGTTACGTACTTGACTTCTTAGTACATCTACAGTGTACAGTGTTCGTAATGTGTCCAAGAAATAGACTTTGTAATAATTAATCTTTTATTACAATAAGCTACAATTTAGTACAAGGTATATTACTAGTATACATAAAACTATTAAGCCGATAAACCGCAGATAAAAGAAACAGGCGCACTTCTGCACGTCGTCTTTATAGCCACACATACTCGCACCGGCGGTGCGGCACACATAAACACATACACACATACACACACCATCCCACCATTCCAAGGACATCACATTTAACATATTCTATGTTAAAACAATTAAAATTCAAACTCAGAACAAATTACAAACTTCTATAATAATTATTGACTTTTATTCTGTTTCAGTAAGACAATCGTAATCACCCCATTAATATCCGCCTTTGTTTAAATTGTCTACCCTTAAAGTCTGTGTTCATTTAAATAGAATAATAAATCAACGATAATAAATGTTTTCCGATTTTCAAATCATGAACTAGATGCGCAACCAGAGCGGAAAAAACATCCCCGTGCAAAGTATTACAAGGGTTGAAATCGGTTTTTATTGTTGGTACTCGTAGATGGCAAAATAAATCATTTTAAACGTGTCATGAATTCATTCATACTTGAATAGCTGTAAGAGTATAGCCAATTTAATATTTTTTAAATATATCTGATATTTAAAAAAAAATGTGTAATTGCGTATTGCTTTAAAAAGGGGCGTACTTCTGTATTACATTCGAAAGTATTCCAAATAGTTAAGACTTTTAAGCTTTAAAAAATTAACTGAATATATTATTATATATTTTTTAGGAGAAGACATTCTTATTGTGAAGTTGTAATTATTCAGAACAGACGGTCTGTGATATTTTAAATATGAATTAAATATATTAAAAAATTAATTAACTGCAAAATAAGAATGTGTTCTCCTAATAATAAAGTTGTATATCAATGTGTCTCAAATTTAATAAAAATGAATTGATACTTCTGGCGTCAGCTATCAAATTACTCAAAGGTGTTTGAAATTCTGTAAAAATGAGGTAGATGGCTCTTTCAAATAATGCAACGATTAAATGTATTCATATCAAAAAGACAACATATAGGTTCGAAAATTTGTCTCTAAAAATATTGTCGCTGTAGCATAGTTGGATAATGCACCTTACCCAACTGGGTAACTAGGAAAGAGATCCAGGATCGAATCCCGGTGGGGCAACAATAATATTTTTCAATAAAATTGATTTTATATCTTTAAAATTAATATATTCAATTCATATTTAATATATTTTTAATACACAGTGTGTTCTTCATTTCAATAAATATCAAATCTGTTGACGAGTTTTAAAGTCCTGCTGCTGTAGTCATCCACCGCCATTCCATTCAATAAATTGTACCCAAAACTAGCAGTAGCAAATAATTAAAAATTTAAATACATAATTAAATGATATTATACAAAAATTAAAAAATGCTAAATTCTTAGGATACATAAAAATCAGATAGAACTAAATAAATTTATATTCGGTAATGTGGCGGACGCCTGCCGCCATGTATAAATCGTCAAGTCAATAACCACTGTAATTTAACGTAAATAAATTCAGCGTATATCGTGAGTATTCATTACTTGTTTTATTTATTTATTTGTCAATTCTGCCTGTTATCACTTCACCTGGATAGACATCGCGATACCTAAGCGAACACAGAATGGTAAACCGAGTTGGATGCGGATTGCCATTCCCATTTCATCCTTCGCTTATCACAGTATCGTACAAAATTGCGTACAACGCATCGAACGCTTACAAAGTACGAACATGTTTACACAGATGTATTGAAAAATGGAAGAAACAACTATTCGCAATTCATTCATTACATAGATTACGTTAAAGATATCTAAAACATTAGGTACATTTTTGAAGTTTTCTGCAATATTTAAAATAATTCAGAGTTTGAAAAATGTCGTTCATTCAAATTGAAAATTAATTATTCTTTAATATCTTCGGAAAGTATTTACCTAAACAAACTCTTTCAAAAACAATTATTTGTCAAATAAAAACAAACACTAATTACAAATATAACCAATCGCCCATCGCCAAATTAATTTATTTCTAAAGTAGAGAAAAGTTTAATTCAGTTTTGAAACAAAAAGTAATTAGCCGATTCCCGAACCTGCGTTTGTTGCCATTGTTCAACCTTTAGCTAAACTCCAACTGATTTTCGTTAATCAAATATTAATATTCTCGGTTTAGCGATTATTTTGCTAATTCGGTTCAGTACACAAGCTTTTCCCAATAGGGTTGCCATTTGCAGGTATCATATATTATATATGCTGATACATGCTTTTCGGGATACCTGTAATTTAAAACATGTCGCGTCCAGAATAAACATTTTTCGTAATGTTTTTCAGGTTCTGTGATTTATCAATGTTCATGTGATTTTATACAATTTAATGATAAATGCAGTAAAGAGTTGTGTGTAAGAAAAGATTCAGGATATACAGATTTATATAAGAGAACTGATGTTAAAAATATTCAGTGTGCCTTTATATATGTAGATTTATTATATAATCTATGTGCAGTGCCGGCCCTAGCTTCTGCGGCGCCCCCATCCCTGATTTTAAAAAAAACTGTGGATCTGTCGATCCGCAGCTACAACGTTCTCCTGCGACCAGACCCTTTTTTTCGTGATTCAATCTCGTACTGATGATAAGGTAGAGAGTATTGTATTACATATGTCTCTCAAGTTTCGTTTCACACGGGCAAAATATTTCAGTTTCCAAATTGATTTCTTAGCTCATTTTCCAGTTTTCCGTGAGTTTTCACACTCTTTCACTCTTTCATCTTTTTGATAGACTTGAACAGCCCCTCTTTAAAAATTCACTTATCTGTGATGAAAAATACTCCTCCAGTACTGGTGGGATAAGATCCCGTGGACTGTATCTAGTAAAATATTGATCAGTGGACGCAACCCGTAATGGAATTATGAAAGAAGATAAGGCAGATGGATCTGGCCTACCTTGCTCTAAAGTCCTGGGCTGAGTGTCGTCTTCACCTCCGGTTGACTAGTACGTTTGTTGTGCAGAATCGAGAATTCACTGCACTTCCGGCATTGTAAGAACACAGCTTCTTCTTGGTCCGAACGTTACGCACGGCGCAGTTACCGGACAGCAGTAAAACGGCACAAGATCTTGATAGTTCGATATCTGAGCACAATCTGTTCCCTCGTCGGCGAAATCGTAAGTAATGAGTTGGCCAGAGCGGGACATGTATAGATTATTGAATGGACAAAAGGGACAGGGAATGGGTACTCGACTTGCGTCAACATTTATTTAATTATTCTTTTTACTGTGCGCCAATGCACTTGTCATCAAGTCAAGGCTTCGAGAAGGTATCAGTGGTTAGATCCAAAATGACCTCACGATGTAAGGCCTTAGTAGCCATGCAGACAAACAGCCAAAAATAAGCCTTGTTCACTTTCGCTCCCCGGCGCTTAAGATCTCTACTCTTACTATTCTGACCTCGTCTACAGAGTTCATATTTTTACTGCATTATAAATGATAATCAGATGAGGCAATGTCTGGTGTATATGGTGGATGGGGCATCGTTTCTAAAAAAAGTTCATTCCTGAGACGTGACAGCAAAGAAGAGCACACATTCACTCTCTGCACGCAATTAGACTGAAATTTTACTGACTATTAATAGAATGAAGAACTCATTAACCCAATTTGCTGACTTTTCCTATGGCAGGTGTCGATGAATGGTTGAATGACCAAATCCAAGCATCTTTGCTAGTTCTTTAACAGTTACGATGCGATTTTGTTCGACCGGGATTTGCAGGACGTCTTCGTCGAATTCTACGACAAGGCTTATCTTATACCCAGTAGATTCTGGCTCGGAATTTCTGGAACCACCGTTGACAGTGGCTTACGCTTATTGTCCGATCCCCATATTTATTTATTTATTTATTGATATACATATTTTTGTAATAACAGAGGTGAATATATTATAATGTAACATTGTAATATGTATATTGTGTGGGATGGAGTAGACCCCACCTCTGATATATACAGCGTTGTCCTGGCTACTTTGCTAGACTGAAGTCTGTGTTAAAGTAGCCAGTTTTTTTCGTGGTGTTATTTAAGATTCTACAGGAATAAAAATAAAGATAATATATATCTATATATATATATATATATTATCTTATATAACACCTCGAAAAAAACTGGCTACTTTAACTATATATATATAGAATAATGCCTTTAGTGAACTTGGTGGGATAAGATCCCGCGGGCTGTATAGATTAAATTAATTGTTTATTGACGTAATCCGAATTGGAACAAGAAAGGAATATTGGCAGATGGATCTGGTCTACCTTGATCTCGGTCTGGGTTAGACTTCAATTTTCACCTCCAGTTGATTCGTACTTTTGTAGTGAAGAACGGAGATGTCACTGCATTTCCAGAGATGTTTGGAACACGACTTCTTTATGTGGTCCGGATTTTATGTACGGCAGTATTCTAGAACGTTAAAAGAAATCCAGATGTTAACCGTTTCGTAATTTGGTTCTACTTCGGCGAAATCCCAAGTTAGCGAGAAAGATATATTGGAAGGACAAAATTCACAGAGAGTAGGTACTCGACTTGCGTCAACTCATAAAGCAAAACATGCTGTATATGCTCCCTAGTCATTTCCATTATAGTTTTGAAAAATTAATTGTTAAAATCGAACTGGACTCTTCAAAACTTGCACTAAGAATAAGTTACTACCTGCTTTTATAGCAGGTAGTTTATACCTGATACAGCTAAATTATCCCGCCCCCCTCCGTCTTTCAGTTCATTTTATGAAATACCGCATTATTTATGGGATGACATAATATTCATATACGCATAGTGCATCCATTTTAAGTAGATGCAGACAGTGGGTGAATTCTTGAAATCATGTACATATGATCAGATCGGCAGGATTCCAGAGTGTCAAGAGTTGAATACAGCATATGGACATTGAAATATGTGAGAAGAAGTGGGAAGAAACTTGTAAGATGTGACATGGATGTGGTCAACGTCATAATCCACATCGGTCTGAAGAAAGAAATATGATAAGAGACAAGTCAAAAATACATTTTGTATGACACCCACCAATGACGACTGTTGATTTGAAACAATGTCGGTTTGAAATCGAGAAAAATACAATTATAAATGATTTTATTACAGTTTTTTATATCATCTGAAAGTTTACATATTTTTTTGGATATAATCACGAATAATACAAATAAATAAAGACACACCTTAAAGACAAACAAACAATGGCGGTCGCGGAACAAAACATGAGATATATATTCAGTACTGCATGAAAAATAAACAGAAACAAAATATGTTAAGTATGTAAATAATTTATGAAATGTGCTTGAACTTAACCCTGCTCGCGGGCACTGATCTGAATTTCAGTTAATTGTTTCCAATAATCTACACATTCCCTTCGTACTTAATTATTAAAACTATTCCACCAACTGGAAGTTAATACTGGAAACCAAAATTGTACTAAAATATGTCCGGAACCTTATAACACCTAGTAAAAGAGAAAATTAAGATAATTGTATGAGATGCAGAGAATTTAAGAATGAAACATAACTCAAAAACAACAATCAATGACATTATGGATTTGGCCCCTGAACGAACTAGTCTCTCATCAACGTCAAATCACGCCCGATACCGACAACAATAATATGCGCCGGCAGCCGCCCGGGAAGCCAGTCCCTGCGCGCCACTTCTTCAACCTGTTTTGACCACACATACGCACACTGATATACATACACTTCATATAATTAAAATACTTGGAACTGTTCAATTTATACACAGGTAAGTCACATGGTAGTCACCTGGATTCTGGTCCCGTAAAATTGAGCATATGGAAAGTTGGTACCTACCTACGATGGTCACGCAATGCTTAGCTCGGCTGGCGTCACCAGCTCTTGTGAAACAATTTTATTCACAAAACAAAGCAAAATAAATCTTAATTAGAAATTGTAATATTTCACTATATAGCATATTGAATCTTTTTTATTTATTATCTTTGTTTTATTAACCACTTGAATTGAGTAAAAATACCATGAATTTACCTAATAATTTGGTATAAGATCTATGTCGTTTGTTAAACCTTTGTATGAACCAAAATTATTTTCAATTCAATAATATAATATATAATCAAACAGAGGGTCTTCCTATGGGAGCACCCACAAGTCCACTAATAGCAGATATTTTTGTAGACAATTTGGAGAGAAACATTTTTGATTGCGATTCTTCTTTGTTAAAAAATGTTTTGTTATGGAAAAGGTATGTGGATGATGTATTGTGTACTTGGTCGGGTTCACAACGTCAACTAACTACATTTCTAAATTTCATTAATTCATTTAACAATAAAATACAATTTACATTAGAAATGGAAAATAATTCTACCCTAAATTTTTTGGATCTAACATTGATTAAAAATAATAATAAAATTGAGTTCTAAATTTTTAGAAAATCAACTTTTACAGATACTATCATACATAATGAATCTAATCATCCATTATCACACAAATATTCAGGGTTCCACTCCATGATACATCGTTTAGTCAATATTCCTATGTCAACATCCAATTTCAATATTGAATTGAATACAATTAAAAAATAGCAGTTAATAACGGGTATAATACAGGTTTGATAGACACTATTTAAAAAAAAAATTAAAAGAATATAATAATCAGTTTTTATATAAATCACAGATAAAACATAATGATAATAATGATAATTGGCGCAGGATTTTATACATAAATAACTTTTCGAAACAAATATCTAAACACCTACCACGAAACATTAGACCGGCATTTTATACAAATAATAGTATAGGAAATTTACTCATAAATTCTAAAGATAAAGATGATGAATTTAACAATTCTGGCGTCCATAAACTTAGTTGCAAGGATTGTGCTGCATTTTATATTGGTAAAACGGGTAGAAATTTTAATATAAGAGTAAAGGAGCATTTGAGATGTTTGAACAATAGTGGGTTTTCAGAATTTCTAACCATTTGATAGAAAATAATCATGGTTTTGATAAAAAATTGGGATTGTCAATTTTGCATATAAATGGTGTTGGTCACAAATTAAATAATTTGGAATCGTTGGAGATAAATAAAGCATGTAAAACTAATCAGGAAATTGTAAACAGCCAACTAAATTTAGCTACGAGTCCTATTCTAAAATTTTTTCCTAAAAATTATTCGACTAAATTTGTATTGAGCAGCAATTTGAGTTAGGTACAAAATTTATTTTTTAAATAATAATTTTTTTTTAAATTTTTAAAAATTTTTAAGAATAGATTCTGATGAAGAAACAATGCTATATTTTTGGTTAGTTATGACATCCTGAAGAAGGAAAAGGTGTTTTCCGAAACCGGTAAATGTTTTTTAAACTCAATTGTGATTAATAAAACTAAGATAATAAATAAAAAAAATAATAAAAAAATAAAAAAAACTATTAGTTTCTCTCTAGACCTCTCACCTTCACCTCTATGCAGTCCCTCTCATCATCACGTGATAACTAAACTAAATACAGAATTGTGTCTATTCGGGAAATGGGGCGGGGCTTGAGAAGATGGGGGAGGTTTCGAACGTTAACGAGAATACGGATAATAAAGGCGAAGTGTTAGGGAATGTTACGTTGTTAATTAGTATTTTCTTTGAATTTAAATTCTTTTGTATTTCAATGGTTTCTAAATTGTTAATTATTAATCCTTTATAAGGTACCGAGTGGAGAAGTTTTAGTCTATGACTATCGAAAGAGTGGTTCGTTTCAATTATGTGGTTAGAAATTCCGAGAAGTAGTTGTTCTCGTAATTAGATTTCTCGCTGTTTGACATATATAAGTTTTATCGCATATATAAATATATATCTCCATATGTTGTTTTCAATTTTATATATCGATATAATTTTTGATTTTGAATTGAGTAGAATTTTGCCGATGTTGTAAAATGCAGGTTTTGTACGCCAAAAGAAATTATTAGTAATTTTCTAGAAAATAATCCAACGTTTGTATAACAAAGTTTTGTACCATTTATATATGGGAAATTAATTATTAAATTTTAGACGGTTATTCATTAGAATTTATGAACATATCGGAATCAGGCATTATATTATTAATACAAATTTAATGAAACAACTAGAAAGGTATACAGAAAATCTATTTATCGAAAAAATATTTAGTTGCCGCCTGGATTCGAACCTGGACCTTTTCCTAACCGGGGAAACGTGATAAATATTTTTCGATAAATAGATTTTTTCTGTATATCTTTCTAGTCGATTAATTTAATTTGTATTAAAATACCATACAACCGTGTTCTGAAAATGCAACTTCACTACAAAAATGTGTTAATTTCTTAAAAATTATATTATTTCATTAAAAAAATGTAATTTTGTTAAACTTATTTTTCAACTTTAAAAATGCACATAATGATGCGACCTACCACAGAAAAACTTAACTTAATCGATTAACAAAAGCAAATGCCCAATCATACATATTCTTAATTCAGACAAAACCATAAAAATAATAACGTTATACATCACTCCCGCGACGTCTGGTGACAGATTGTAATAACGAGTCTTGCCACCCAAGATAAGATAAGATAAGATAAGATAATATCATTAGCCCGCTTCAAATAAGTCCGAACAATTTGTGTCTCGGATAAATATCGACTTAACCTAATTGTTTTCAAACAGAAAACAGATATTCAAATACTTGCCAGTAAGAAGATTTGCAAAATGTAATTAATAAAACTATATGTATATATTGAATATTTCCTCCTTGAAATGACTATTGGATAAACATCTTTACAAAATAATTATAAATAAATAAAAATTTGTAGAAAAACCTATATATAAGAGGCTTACATCTCCATTATATTGGATAGAAATACTATTTTTCTTACCGGCAACAGAGACCGTACATCATCACGCTTCTCGCATTTTGAATAGAATATAATAAAGGATACTTGAATTGCAAAGCAAAAAATTTGCATTTGAGTTATGAAATCAATTTTAATTTAACTACACTACTTTATTATCTAAATATTAAAATAAAAAATATCACTATAAATAGAGATGGCTACTATTCTTATTATTCGTATTATTATTGTTATTTCAGAGTAAGATGGAACGATTTTTCACCCTATCATGAAAATAGCTAGATACAACAGACCGGCAAATATATAGACATGAACTAATGCAAATTTTATTTTGGTATCACCCACGTGATCACTTTGCTACCACTTTCGCAATCAAATAGCCCGACGACTTTTTAAAAAAATATGACTGCATTGGAACGAAAATTTAAACACTGACAATATAATGTGCATTGATGTAAAAAATACGTCTTGTTTACATAAAGATTTAATTTAAGAGTAAATACTTTTACTGTTGCATAAATGTGTCAGATTTGTGTTTTCACCAAGAATGTGTTCCTCTCCTTTATATACACTTTATCTGATGTCTATTCATTTACTGGTCTGTGCTAAATACATATTATAATATCTAATATTGTATTTCATCTATTGTATTACATCGGTGTATTATCAAAGACGTTATGGCCCGAGTCAATGGGATTTTCGACTCGAGACTCGAGATATGGATTTTGTTCCTACGAGATTCTTTGGAGATAGCTGTTAGCTTTCGAAATACTTATATACACAGAGATTCGCCGTCTCAGCCTCACTTCACGTCAAACATCGAACGTCATTTTCGTTCGTTAGTTGGGTGATTTTGAATATCCCCAGTATCGGTTAAAATGGAATAAATCTTTGTTATTTAATACCTTATATTAATGTCAATGTTTAACGTTTATGTCTAACTTTCAGAAGTAATAGTTTATACTGTATCACATTAAATTTTTTTATTACATTCTAGTTAAAAAAAAAAACGGTTCGGGCATATGGAACGTACGAACGAGGAGAGAAATTATAAATAAACAATGTAGTACGTGAAATGTAAGAGCAACAGCTGTTACGTGCATGAAAAATCTAGCATTGTTAGGTAAATCAGATACTGGAGGACAGCGCTGTTTCATCAATTGTCGAACGTGTATGAGAAGATGTATAAAAGCGCTAGGGGCAAGAGTGGTATGTCAAGACAGAGGAGTGTGGCGTTGTATTATCTATGCCAAACTGAAAAGATGCGACGATGAGTAAGTTAGTTAATACGAATTTTATCACTGGCAGTTTGGATAGGAACTGAATCGCTTTTTGAAGTAACGTAACCAAAATCTTTAGATACCTTTAAATCTATAAATCTACCTATAAATCTTTAAATATCTATAGACACCTATAAATCTTTAAATATCTATAGACACCTATAAATCTTTAAATATCTGTAGATACCTCTGGTGCCTTCTATTTTCTCATGTATATGAGTTGCGATAGATAGTATTTTTAATTTAGGGGAATGTGTCCGAAGTATGCAAGTATGGCCTTAACTGCGCAGCGGCCAACATTGGCTGCAAAGCGGCCATTATATTATCTAGCAAAAACATTTGGTATGGAAACACTAGTTGTGGCTACCTAGCATAGTTAATAGATATCTCATACAGACGAAGCTATTTTTATTATCTTTAATAGAAAATATATAAAATTGAAAAATATTGATTTTGTGTGTTAAAAACATTTTACAGATAAAGAATATTGCTTTAAATTATTTAAAAAAAAAAAGATTCTCATTGTAACATATATGCTGTTTTAAGGAAATTAATTATCAAATTTAGTCCGTAGATGGCGATAGTGCAGTGGAACTCGGAGTATTTCCACTTATTAACATATATACAACTTTAAAAAATTGATATTAAAATATGGAGATTAGTTAATGAGTGAGAATGGTAAAAGTTCTATGTATATATAAAGTGATCACTTAAACCAGCCGAAGACAGGTCGTAAGCCCTGTAAATACCCATACTTCCATATATATTATATATATATATATCCATATATTATAAAAATAGTTTCGTCTCTTTGAGATATCTATTATTTGTTTAATAACAGTGCCTTTGTGGGCGAAAATCCAGAAATGGTATGTTTTGGACAAATTAAAATATTGCTTAGAATCAATCTACGCTAGTATATATTTACGTTGTATGTTTACTTTACTTACACACTTCCACGTGACATCGATAGATGGAAAAGAGGAAATTACTCAAATAGTGATATAAATCTTACCTTATTCTCTCACAGATAAAAGCAATCTCCTTGCAGGTATTCTCGTGAAGCCTCCCTCGGTATCGGGGATGACTGGGCTCGGGGGAGGTGCGGAGGTAAGCCTTCCGGGATTAAATAGCCAGGAAGTCTGCTCATTGGATACCGACGTCATTACAAAGTAATAACTGAGAGAATGCTACCTCTGCAAATAATTTTTTAAAACATTTTTGTGAATTGTTTATTAAAAAATGGTGATATTATTAAAAGCGCTCGTATACAATTTAATATTAGAACATTTCGATAAAATAAGTACGTAATAAGGTTTAAAAAAACACATGACATATTGTTATCGCCATAAGACAGAAAATAAAAGATACATTTTTATAATTTTAGAACGGTAATATGTATTTTAAGAAGGTGAAAACGATTGGGCTACAAGTCCCGTAACATACATAAAGCCAACAGGATTGAGAAGAAGACCAAACATGTAGATGAGCGGAAAATGGCAAGATAGATCTACAAGAGATAGGCGAGAGAATATGAATTTTAACAGATAGTATATGAAGTTCTTCACTCCATCCTTCGAATCCACCCCGCCATTTTAACGCATATTCTAAAAACTTTTGTAACCTTGCTGTAATAAATGTAATGAAACATGTAAGTTCACTATTCTGTTAAATCACCATTATGCCTACTTTGAAACGTAATCAAGTTACCCTGACACAAAGTGATTAACCGATTTGGGGGCGGATTACCATTTCCACTAAATCCTTCCGATATCATTCAAATATAAATCCAAATCATTCAAATTCAATCCTCCGATTCTGTACTGGGCGCAAAGATACCGAAGTTGATAATGCTTATTGTATGTATTCAAGTGGTTATTGGTATTGTAATTTACAAATTGTGTAAATTCTCCGATTTCAACTTCGCATCCACCGGCGGTCTTTGGAAATAAGCAAATTATTAATAAGGTTAGTTCTGTTGTTGAAGCCGTAACCGACCCGACCACTTCTCCAAAACTGTTTTCGGAGCGGGTGCTCTCATATCAGTTCCTTTCAGCAAATATTTATTACTTACTGAAGCGGTCAACAAGACCTGATGATTTAGAGATCTAGTGTCGTGCTTTTTATAAGTGAGCTTTGTCATTCATAGTACATTTCGATTGCAGCCTAAGGTCCTGTAACCCATTTACAAATACTAAATAAATCCATTAATATAATATCATTTTATTAACGAGCATTCAATTATTTCCGGCACAAGGGTCACCGATGTGCAAATAATTACATATTCAAAGGGAGATTTTCCCAGCGTTGATCACGTGGGAGGGGTGGCGGGTGGTGGGAAGGGGGCCATAATAGTCTAATTTTAGTCGAAATTAAAAATGAAATATTTTTTATAAACAGGTCAATGACCCAGATATTTAATAACTACTACAAAAATAGTGTAGCACAAAGTAAAAACACAATTAATATCATATTACTTTTTTTTTTAAAACAACAAAAGGTGTGGGTCAAATCTTATTAAAGAAACAATGAAAAATAAATAGTTTATCTCGACTAGAATTTGTTCTTCAAACGGCTGAGGTGGTTTGGATATCTGCAGTGTAAAAGTCAAGAAGAGATGATAAATTAAATTTATAAAGCGAACTTTGAACGTATCAGGATCACAAAACTCCCCTAGAAGACCTGGCATGATCGGGTAGACCAGATATTGGAGGACGTTTCAGTTGATGAGCTTGTTCGTTCGAATGGCAAGTCAGGACAGAAGAGTGTGGTGTTCTATCATAATTCTAGCATAAGTTAGTTAGTTAGCTCTATGATTTAAATACGTATACTATATTATATACGATTCGTGGGGTATGATTTCTAGTTAAATTATCTCTTAACACTTACTGCCCGGTGGGTCAAAACAAAACACGTCCGGAGGTGGTGGGTCATTTCAGACCCATCTAAAGTTTTCGGTTTTACAACCGTTTTGTGGGAGATTTTTTATAGATATTTCATTTTAAATATGATTTAATGAAATAGAATTATGTGCCGTAATGTTTCTGCTAAAAATTAAAGTTATAAATTAAAAAATATTACGAATAATGTACGTATTCTCACGCATCAACAGACGTCCTACACAGCCAAAATACAAATATCCACTGAGCATGATATTCTCGTCGGTTGGTGATTGTTTCTACCTGCTGGCGTGTAACAGTAGTTATAAACAATTAAAATGCATTATTTTTTTTTATATATTTGTATTTTTTATACTTAAACTGGATGAAAATAATTTGAACAAAATATTTATAGAAGTGAGATAAATATATTAAATATGAATTAAATATATTTATTAGAAAGATATACATATAAAATAAATTTTGTCGAAAAATATTGTTGTTGCGCCACCGGAGTTCAAACCTGGATCTCATGACTACGAGTAGACAGCCAGTATGACATCATCCACTTTAATAGGTCTTCCACTCCCAGGGATATTTTTAAAATCAAAATTTCCTGATCGAAATTTTGTGAACCATCTTTCACTTGCGGACACCCAAAACATCTCCCATACTCGTACATTACAAATATTTATAATGACAAGTGTTGCTGTCTCTTTCTTCAAGAAACGATACATCATCAAATTTCGAATAAATTATTCGTTTGGTACAAATTGGTCCATTGTAAAAAGGTTTATTAAATTTAAGTTTTAGTAATTACAATTCACTCTAGGTGTGCATAGTCACCAGATTAATAGAAAATACGTTGTGTGAGGGGGGCAGTCAAAGCACAATTAAACGTTGAAAACGGTAAACGAAAAAAACGGTATTCTGTATTGGTACACCTATTATTAAGTCAAGTCAGTAAAGGTATTTGTTACGAACGTTGATGACCGATAATTCAATTACTTACAAACTAACAGATATAAAAAGCCCCATGTACAACATTTCCTGTATGCCGCATTTACCGGAAATAAAAGAACACCTGCATGCCGAACATCCGATAAATTTCAACGTTATTGCATATATAAAAACACGTGTCTTTATATATATCGCGTCCGCCATACCCTAATAAATAGCGCGTTGGCAGGAATTCTGCCTATATAAGACGCCTGTAAATATTTTCTCAACAGTTCTCTCAAATATATCTGACGTTAAAAACCTACTGGGTTGTTATTGACGGAGTGCGTCCTGAAATCCTAATATACAACCTTCACGTATGTCTATATAAATAATTCGAACTAGAGTCGAATCTAAAACAGAAGACTCATCTGTGGATATGAGCCGTAATTAATGATTGATAATCATTATTATCGACCATATTACGGTATGAGGCGATTTTAGAAATTTCGTTATTTTGTTTACAGTTTGGACGTAGTTCAGAGAGTTCTGGATAGATATGAGCATTTATCACGCCGTTTCCTAGGCGCGTGCCATTCATAAATTCAAATAAGCTGTGTTCTATTTGAAATTCTGAGAAATAAATTGAAATTTAATATTTATCTCTCTGATTACGCGATTATAATTTAGTTAGGAATATTATACGATAAATATTTAGTTTTTGATTTATTTCCCATAAATTATAGTTATTTAAATATATGGACAGAACATTTTTCACTAATGGGGTATACATATTGGCAATACTTACAAAACTTATGTAAATATTTCTAAAATCGACCAAATGTTATAATTTTTTTTACATAAATTCTCTTATTTACTATGCTGTGGTAAGTTTATACAACTGCATAATCACAAATATATGAAAACATAGACACCAGAACATAGACACTGGGGAGGCACCGAAAGGATATTAAAATCATCTTCGACCGGGTCTAATTATTTTAATAAAATATGGTTTACCTTGTCAGGAAATAAAGAAACGAGATTCTTGCTTAACTAGAGATGATCGGATATGGTTTTATTTTGTGGGCAAGTTTGATCAGAACTTGCTTGTTGGTAAGTAACAGTGCTTCGGTTTATAAATAATTATTAATAATATTTTCTTGTGGAAATGTAAAGTGACAAAGAGTTATAGACAACACCAAAATCTAAGGTCAAAATAAAATGTATTACACGACAAATAAAGTTTGCTGAAGTAAATCGAGATTATTATAATTTCTAAAGTGGTTGAAGATAATTTTACACTGTCACTGTGGTTTTCTAGACTTTTCAAACGGAGAAAACTGGAAGAATTACTGTAGGTGAGAGTTGGAATATTCAGAGTAAAGATTTCGAAGAGGTGAAGGTTTATGGTAAATGCTGAATACTGGGAGACACACGGTACCTTGGTTTTAAACGTGGAACTTGGTGACGGCGTATCTTATAACACGCGGAATCTGGAGTCGTCAGGTGGACAGAGGCGATCTTCCTGAATCCACGAAGCTGATGGAAGGCGTCTGGGATGACTTCTTGGTGGATGCGACATCATCAGGAGCAATTAAACGATGGAGAAAGTAGTAAAAAAATGTATCACGAATCTAGGTAGTAGCGGCGGTCTTCACAAGGAGACGTCACATCTCCGTAAAACCCGGGTAGTTTACTGGTGCATAATAAATAATTGATGGTACGTTATGGCAAAAATTCTTATAAAACTTTTGTATATTGCAAACACGATTGGTGAAAGTAACTACCTCGGACTTCGGATAAGCTCACTGCGACATGCCGAATAAGTTATTACTGCACATAGGAATATTTCGACGGTTGAGAAATATTCCTAAAATAGATTGTTTTAACGAGACCGATACATTTTAAAAGAATGACCGGAAAACATCGTGAATCGATAATCTCACAAACGCGCCTTTAGGTTGTAAAGAATCCGTAATAATCTACGTCTATTTAAATATTAGTTTTTATAATAAATAATAATTCTCCTGGTCGCCGGCACCACCTGTGATGATCTCCGTATTTCCCTATGTCTAGCTTAATATAATTTTAATATTACTATTTCTAAATTAATGCGGAATCTTCAATTTCCCTGTGCGGGCGTCCTGCTCGCAAGACACGCCTCTGTTATGGATTCGGTATTCTCCTACGTGCGAGCTCTCCCGGTCGTCAGTGTGGAGATCTAGCTTTCTACCTTACTTAATACTAATTTTTATGCTTAATGCTAGTCTATTCGCTTAATATCTAAATTTGGCCAACGTGATCGTTCTAGTGGTTAAGAATATTCCCCATGTTATGTCCGTAATAATCCTAGTTCTTTTAACCCGCGTTTTCAATTATCAAATATCCAAAGTTTACAAATATCCAAATATTATAGCCGTTAAAATACCTATAGAGCAATTATTAAAATAAATATACCGATTATCTTATGGTATACGACTAAGTAACAGAAAACTTCCCGTCAAGCGGTATGATATTCGAGCGCGCCCGATATAGCATTAATTATGTACGTGTTATTCAGAGCTCGAATGTAAGAGTGTGGAAGAAATTATACATATGTACGCATTATTCGGAGCTAAAATGTAAAGTGAGGGTGAAATTATACGTATGACACCAACCTTGTCGTAGACTTGTACTCGTGACTGTGGCCGCTTCGTGGTGTAGCCTAGCTGTTCATAAATTATGTGGACATGTGGAACAACATGCGACATGCTAGGTGCCTGCCTTGCTTGGCAAATATGTTCCGTGATTAAATGATAAGTTCTCCAGACACCAGTCTGTGGCGTACGTTCGGCTCCGTAATTTAATAATTAATTGTGACGAGGTTGTGACATGACAATACGACTTTCAGGAAATTCCCATCATTCCTTTGGGTGCGTCTGAAAACATACGTCATGCGACAACGGTGTCTGAAGAGTAGTTTAAATTATCTGCAGGATGATCCTCGGTGTCTCGAACAATGCATCTCGAATAAAGCCAGGAACAAATAGTTAGGATTATTATTACTGCATGTTGGTGCGTGTGTGTGTGTTTGTGTAATTGCAGATCGTTTCAGGAACACTGTCTCTGGGTATTAGCCGCTAGAGATCCTACTATCATCCTCCTCAACTATACTGAGGTACGGGGTGTTCGGAAAATCCTACAGGAACCCACCTGATACGCTCGTAAGCTACATACAGTTTGTGGCGCACATAACGTATGTTGAGAGAACCGAAACCGCCGCGGAATCGTCACCTTAGCCTGTAGCCTCTTGTAGGTGACGACAAGGCATAGTGGCGGATCTAAATTCTCTCAGCGATAGGTCTCGAAATCAACGCGACTCGCCCATATATCAGTGCCAAACTATACTTCAACATAGGTACCAGACGCCCTGAAGGTCAGCCTAAACCCTTTCGCTCACGTTCGAAATCCTTCAAACAGGCTTACATATCAGAATATTCAGTTCAGCTCACTGGCCGAAGGAGGTAAATAAATAGATAAATAAATGCAGTTCCTCATTTTGTTGTGTGTAATATCGCCGAAGTCATTCGACAATGGTAGTAGCTCGTTAATTCCTTTTGAGGATTAATCGTGCAATATACAATAAATCAAATGGTTAAAATACACATTGATACTTTGTTTCTCCATGATTACACCAATTTATATTATTCAAGACCGAGCTCTGCAGCAACCAAAGTGGTTATCGTTCAATTATAATTTTGAGTAATCATAAAGAATCAAAATATATATTAAAAATGCGGTAAAATAGTATGATAGTCAACAAAGGCATGCAAAAGAAACTCATCAAGATTCGATCAGGTCCTCGCTGCCGACGTCCTTCTGGGCACTAACACACGTCTCCCGCGATAATATCCGGATCGAATAAATTGTCCGCCAATACTTTCGCGACCGTCGTAAGTTAATCGATTATCACTTTCACATTAGATAAACTCTAACAACTCTCGCGGCCGCGTAAACTCATCTCCTCCCCGCTCCCCGCGCAAAGCTTCCAACCGACCGACCGACACCCATACGACCTCTTCGCTCCCCTGAAGCCGACTGCCTTCCACGCGACCCCTTTGCCTTTTCGAGCCCCACCCCCTCTGTGGAGAGGCTTCCGCCACCCCTGCTCCTGTCGCATATGCTCTAGGAATTTCTCGGAATTCATATTTTTTTGTCAGTTGGTTACATGTGGATCATCACAAGGTCGAATAGATGTTGATTTTTTCGCTTGTATACTCTTCCTAGCAGTGGCGATGACCAAATATAAGGAGGGGAAAAGACAAAAATTAAAGAAGACAAACAAAATACATAGGACTATGCTGATTTTTTCCATACGGGTGGAACTCGTGACGCGATGTTTCTGGTTTTGTTGGAAAAGCACGTGTGCACTTGAATAGTCTATTTTTAGATGGAACTTCCTGTTTACATGCGACTTTACCGATAGTGTTTGACGAAATTTGCACGTAATATTAGTATTTGCGGGGAGTCAATTTGGAAGTTATTAAAAATGATTATTATTTTCTATAAACTCTTGATTATTTATATCGTAATGGTGGCATGTTGTACAAGGGATAAATGTTTCTTTTATGAAGATTTAGTAATATAGGATGAATAAATTTAAAAAACGAGTACCTTGACTGCGGCGAAATTATATACATGACAAGGGAAAACATTATTTATTGGAATTCTGAGGATTTCCATAAACTTTAGAATGCTTTTAATTATTATGAGCAACCATTATACTCGTATATATTCCCACGCGGGCCACTTAACCTACCGACGTCCTTCGCAGGGGCAGCTTCTCATCGATACACAGTTTGCATACTTATTCTTCACGAAAGATTATTCGACGTAAGAAAAATTTATATGTTAACAATAACTCACCCCTAACAATAAATCATGGTCGCAACACAAGACGATGAATAAATATCTACACACATGTTCGACATTTTTTTAACGTTTCTACATGTTTTTAGCTTCGAAACTGTATAACACACTTAACACTAACTGGAAATCGTTCACTCACAAAAAAAATACGCAAATATGGACTCATTAATTGATTCAATTGGGTAGAGATCAGTAAGAAGTATCGCTGTCCAATATTCCAACTTAATCACAATACACTAATAATTCACCTTAGATTTATAACACATTTACTGCACGTTTTTATTGCCTCTATTTATTTTTCTATATCTGAATTTTAATCTAACTCTTTCTTTTAAATTTTTATTAAATAACACCGCAACGGCATGGAAAAAACTGACTACTTTAAATATATCTATATCTAGCAAAGAATCCAAGACAGTGCTTTATATATTAGACGTGGATACCTCCTGCATCCCACACAGTCAACTTATAAGAGTTTTATATTATTGGATGTTCACATTTGATGTACAAAAAATTTATGTAATAAAAATTATTCCAATATCGAACAGTAAAAGATAAAATATTTATTAAGATGTGAAGAATTTAAAAAAGAATCTTGCTATGAATAATCTAACGATTTTTTAAAAAATATGTTATCTAACTGATATAATATCATAGAACTAATATCATATGTTACCAGATGTGGTTTTTTAAAAATTATAATATTTGCGGTATTAATTGCGTACTGGGTGTATAATAAAAAACTTTTATTATAAATGCGACGGAGTCAACCCTTCGTCGGTAACTTGTTTAAAACTTTTCAACAACTTTCGTTTCGCAACAGAAAAATGTGCACTGATATGCCGCCATGAAATGCGTTCTAAAAATGTAATCTGAAATACGACTTAATGGGCTGTCATAAATATTTCGGCAGATAATTTTGACTAACCGTGTAATACGCTTACTTAAATACGCTTCAAGTAAAACACTTAAATGAAATAAAATTTCCAAAACATTTCAAATATTAACAAATATTTAACGAATAGCAAGACAGATATTTGAAAATCGAATAGTTAAAAAATAGGCGTATAATTCAATATTGGAACTGGAATCTCTACTCCCGGGTTTCTTATATTACAATAAATAAAAAATTGCTTCAATAAATTCAGTGTCAACAGTAAGTAGTTTCTATATATAATACTTACTGCCAGTTATATATCTCTACAACAAGTACAACATTCCAAATATGCAATACGCCTCGCGGTACACTAAGCCCGGGGGTAGTGATTGACCTTGGAATAATCGCGCCCTCACACTTTAACCTTCCCTTTATGTAGCCTCCAGCTGGCGGTATTCATATGAATAAACACACAATAAACCTCCGTTCGATCATAATCCCCTATTCAGAAATTGTCTCGAGATCTCATAAAAATCTCAAGCGTGAACATTATATTGCTATATTATATTATATATAAGTACTATATTAAAATTTTGTATGAATAAATTAATTAAAGAGTACACTTTTATTCTTCAGAGAAGGAGAATTTATTTATTTAAAAAAAAATGAGCACCTTCATCATATATTCTTATAAGAAGAAATAGAACGAAAATAGAAATTGAAAAATATATTTTTGTTGCTACTGAGATTTGAACCTGGATCTTTTCCTATCCGGGGAAATGCGTTAACCGATTACACAGCAACAGAGTAAGTTGAGGACAAATTTTCGAACTTACACATCTATTATTGTAAATTTAAAAGTTATTTTATTTTATATCTTTCTAATTGATGCATTTAATTTGAAATAAAATACTACAGAACTATGTTCTGAAAAATTGAAATTTTTTACATATATAGCGCCTTGATAATTACACGTGATACCGTACCGAAACGTTAGCCAAGGTTTCCTCGGAGAAACCATCTACAAAGTGCTACACTAGTGCTAGCGAAAATCTTATGAATGTACTAGATTAGGAATAAATAAATCAATTTTACTGTACTGGAAAGTCTAAATAAAAAAATATGTACTTCAATTTTTCATCTTTAAAAAAATTCGAGTTCAAATATAGACAGAATGTATTTAAATTTACCCCGTGGAAGCGTTGCGGTACTAAATATTACTTCTCGGGGGATTGATTAATAACATAAATAAGCGAGGGAGGCTAATGTCCCTAATTCAACCGAAGGTTCTAGTTACTGATTGAACAAGCTAACTCAATTTGAAATTCAATGATACCACGTAAAACGTCCACCCCCAAACGGGCGTACGAATTTCCCGCTAGTGTAGCCGAAGTTTTTCCGTATATTTTCTACACCCCATCAAATGAGAAACCCACGACATTAGACGGAAGGGTTGGGGTGGCTGCTGATAATTTATGAGAACCCATTTGACCCCAGTCTGGACCACCGGAGGCCGCGCGCGCTCGGATCTGTAATGCGAGCGCTGCTAACGTATTCGGAACATGCTCGGCGTCGTAAAACGTAGAAACAATGTGTTTTATGGATGTTCACCCGAGTGAACCATTTTAATACTCCGTTTATTCTAACGACCACTAAAACACAGCAATAAAATGAGTAGGTCCACTTTATGGTGATATCAAATCAAATACAAGGCAGAACTGATGTTTCATCATTTTTGCTTTTGCTATCAAACGGGCTCGCTCATTGTCGGGGGTTCATTCCAGGAAACCGGCAAGCTAGTCGTATTCACACAACTGTTTAGTTTAAGCTAATTATAGATATATCGTAGAGACGAAGCTATTTTTATTATATTTAATAGAAAGATATGGGTAATTACAGGGCTTGCGATCTTGTCTTCGGCTGACATGAGTGATCACTTTATACAAATGTAACGTTCACCATTCTCACCAATTAAGCAATCTCCATATCTATCAAATTTTTGTAAGTTGTATATATTTTACTATGTGGAAACGCTTCGAGTACAACCACACTATCACCATCTATGGATTTAATTTGATATTCTTTTTTCTGAAATAGCATAGATATCACTAATGAGAAACTAATTATTTTAGAAATTATTTAAAGCAATATTCTTTATCTGTAAATGTTTTTAACACATTATACTAGAATAGGTCTGAAATATCAATATTTTTCAATTTTATATATTTCCAAAGAAAAATAATGAAAGATAATAAGAATTTAGATTTAGGTCTAGCACCTGTAAAACGCCGGATCACATACTTTGGCGATGCCTAATATTAACGGATGTAATATAATATTTGGTTGAAGGTCTGATGGGAGTGGATCGGGCTTCCATCCGGAACTCCGATCTACTCAGCAGCAAAAGGAATTTGGAATTGTTCAGGACCTTCGTGAGAGTCTGGATATCTAGGTAGGAATTGTTAAGGGACTTTGGAACCCCTGGAACACCCAATAATGGAACTCCCAGTTTTTAATTTTTAGTAAACATTATTCTTTTGTAATATTATTTGTTGTTTCATATATTTGCCTCTCTTGCCACTGGGTAATGATTGGCTGGCAGGGGTGCTCTGATGAAAAATTAGTCCGTGTATATTTTGTTTTGTATTTTTCCCTTTTTATCCCCTTGGCTCCCGGACTAAGGCCTCCACTGATACGTCAGTTTCCTTTATCCTTGTTGTGGTTACCTGGGAAACATAAACTTATTCGACCTTCATCTGTTATGACGTTTCTTCTAATATTTAATTTTTTTTTATTATATTTAATGCCTTGTTTTTCTGATTGCATTGTTATACTTCACATTATGTTTTTTGTAAATAAAAAAAAATTACTGAGTAACCACAAGTCGGGAACTGTGAGGGTTTTTGAAATGGCAGCTGTTCGGCTCCGTCTTGTCACTATGTGCGAGACGAGCGGAGCATTAAAAAAATGCCAATCAAACTGCGAATGAGTCGGACCATGTAGGCGCTTTCGCTTATAAACGGACCTGGGTAAACGGTGGGTCCTGAGTAAGTTGTGGGACACCTCTCACTGCATTGTTGAGATATTTAATTGTTGACACTTATCCTTACCTAGTCCAAGTATTCTCCGGAAAATTTTACTTTCGAGTTCACGGATAGCTTTTAATTGCAGCTCTGTAAGGTTCTATGTTTCGCCTTATGTTTCGAGATATTTAAAGGTTTAAGTTTGAATTAATTAATACGTATTTTTATATTACAAAACACAATGTTTAACAAATTATTTAGTCTACTAGATTTATAATTTATTTCGACTAATAAAAGTTGAAATAACTTACTCTATTATCAAAATAAACCCTAGCGGAATACCGATTAACGTCGTAATGATACACTGAATATAACGCTTCAAATTTTTCACATTTGTAACAATTTGCACCATATTACAATAATTTTAAACAATGTGACGCAAAATAATCAATAAACTCTTTTTTTTCAATATCTTGACTTAAACCACTTTCATAATAATGGGCACATATAAATATGTAATGCGGAAGGAGACAAATACCAATAAATGTGCGTGGGTTCTGGGTTACAGAATTCAACACAATCTCTTGCCTTTCACTTTGGCCAGCATTCTCAGGGAAAAATAAAAAGATTATTACAAACTTTATCACAAGTTTAATACAAAATAAAATATTAAAATAAAATTGAAATCATTTACCATAAATTATGATTTCATGAAAGAGATGATCTCGGCAATTTTGCCACATAAAATAATAAAGTTTACCATTTTTTCCAAAACTAAATGAACATAAATTGTCACCTGACGGTTTGTTAGGTCAGGTATAAAACATAGATAGCTTGACAAATAGATTAGTTAACACGGGCAGGAAAACTACAAGTTTTAAATAATGTAAAGAAACAAATATGCTACAATTGAAAAAAAATTGTTTTAAATGAGAATATTAGAAGAAAGATTAATGCTACATAAAAAGAAATCATAGGCTTTAAATTCTTCGTACACAATAAAAATGCATTTTTATAACCAGTATTTGCGTAGTCATTGTCTATTTCTGCAGAAATTTACAGTCTTCATTAATTTGGTTAGTCTAAGGTACACGTTAAAACTTGTCACTCTTGCCGCACGTCAGAAAAACTGACATTTGGTTCTCTTTTGAATCGCTTGCGTCGCCTTTGGTTGAAAAAATTCATCTTGTCGAGTACTGTCAATGGTAGATTAACTCGTCCTCCTCATCCATTGTACGGGAGAAATCCTTTCCGCTGCATTCCGTGTGTTGTGGTATGACTTCTTCATCGTCATGTTCACGACATGCGTTATGACAAAAGGTAACAACAACTTTCCATTCACAAAATTTTAGAGTGAAAATAACTGGGCACGACATGCGTCAGTGAATGAATGAATCATTGATGAAAATAATTTAGTGTAGAAAGCATTTTGTGAGTATTAAAGGAAAAAAAAATAAAGAAACGACTAAGGAAAGGACTAAGCAGAGAAAAGTCTAAGTAGAGAAAGGTCTAAGCAGAGAAAGGGATGCATTGATCCAGAAATTTCACATATAATTAGTTAATAGTTCAGTTCAAATATGATGCAGGACAACACAGATGTTAAAATATTATGTTATTCTCACCCTTCCTTACTTATATAAAGTCACATTCTAGCCGATTTATGGATCCGATCCGTCCCTCCATTGTCAATGCTGGCTGTCACACGAAAAAACGTTGCCCGAAATCTTCTCCCCGCGCGGTCTGTGTTGCTAACATGAGAATGTTAATTCCCACACATTTCGCGCGCGGTAGGTACCACATTTAACGTTATAATATATATACTCGTATCAGTGCAATGTTGAAAGATTTTAAGCAGAAAATATATTTCAATGTTATGGTATTTATTTTTAAAATCCTCACTAAAAAAATATCGGCTGAATTTACAAAAAAAAATTGATCCAAATTGACGAACATTATACAAGAGGAAAAGATGGACTGAGACTGTCATCTGAAGAAGAAGGCTAAATCTTAGAAGTGTTCAATGAAATGCCAGATGATATAAAAAAGAGGAGAATCTACATAGATTCAAAATGAAATGTGAAAGATGTGTCAACATAAGTTTTAGTAAAAAGGAACATTTTGATTGTATTTATATTAAAACATATATTATATACATTTAGAGTATGGTCAGTGTAAGAAAGTGAATGAAATTTTCTGAGCAGAAGCATATTTTAAGGGGTGTCGCCTTGTTCAATATGAAGCCAATCGACATTCATTTAAATTATTCACCACTTGATTTGAAGCAAGTCTGAATATTTTATGTATTAAATCACTTTTTAATATATTCAACCTAAGGCAGAAATCTTAGACGCATTCTTATAGTGGCCATACTCAACATATGTATGCACTATATTAAGAATGAATAAATAAATTGATGACGTTGGCCGTGGTCCGAAGGAGAATTGGTATGGCCAAGTCCGCTATTTCCGAGTTGACAAAAATTTGGATGAACCACTTCATCATAATAAATGTAGCAGTGTGATGGGCTAAGCACTGGTGTTCTCCATAGTTCTATATGGAGTCGAAACATAGACCATAAGAAGGAAATAAAAGAATCTACTTGACGCCTTCGAGATGTGGTGTTGGCGCTCGCTGCGTATACGAGCATCATGGACTGTTAAACGAACGAATGTATTCATTCTTCAGGAACTCCTTGCTAAAGACAGACTCTCTACAATATGCAGGAAAAGAATCGTTTCAATCGTTGGGCGTGTCGATCGAAGATTTTGTTGAAGAAAAAGTTGATGGATCACGGGAAACGAACAAGATGGAGGGCGAGAGGCGGTCGATCTTCAATAAGATGAACAGACCAAGTCCGAGACATGACTGGATTCAACATCACCCAACTGACGACGACAATAATCGAATCTCTGCAACATGGAGGGTACACGGGGACTATAAAATATGAGAGTTATCTCCAAAGAATTTTACGGGAGCAAAATCCATATCTAAGATAGTCTCGAGTCGAAAATCTCTTAAAAATCTCAGTTATATTCTATATTAATTTATGGATATTGAACATAAAAAGGTGTATTGTGAGAAGAGTACAGAATTAGATAGCGAAGAGTCCCTCTTCACGTTCCTACCCAGAAATTGGGGATGATTTCGATAAAATCAATTGTATAAATGATAAGCTTTTCATTTCGTAAATGTAGGCTGGGAAAAAGCAAGTCGGAAACACTCCCCTAAGTGGAGATCTACAACCACGTAAGGATTTTATATTCATTAACATTTCGTTCCCGACCAAAGAGGTTTATGTGGAACTCGATTTAAGCCATTGATTTCGTTATTTGTAACTATCGAGGCTTTATTTTAACTCGGCTCGCTAGCTCCGTGGCTGGAGTAAACACAGGGTGGCCAACAATTTAAGGGTGGTATAATAAAATGAAACCACGAGATAAGTGATTGAAACCGAAATAATGTATTATATTTCGAGAGAGATAAAATGAACGAAATAAATTTGGAAAAAAGTCATGGCATTTTGTGATATTTGATTTGATTACTTTATATATATATATGTATTGTAACGTTGCAGTTTCGCACTCTGTAAGTACTGACATATTTTTTTATAAACGAACCATTCCGTCTGCGCAATGGAAATGCTGCAGTCGCGTGCATAAATGAACATATCCTGTACTGTTCTTTCTGTCAGAACTTGAGACTGGTCTCACGTTCAAAATGTAGTGTACGATTTCGGTTTTTTAAAGGAAGGGTAAGTTTAATAAGATTAGAGATTCACGTGCCCCTGTGCTTAATTTATATAATATTAATATATCGTAAATGTTCCACATTTTAGGATCGGAGAATCCCTTTCTTTTCATTTTGGAGAATGTCATTGTAAACTCTTCTATGTAAAGCCACCCTAATATATTTGACTGGTTTAAACGTCTTACTGATTATGTTTTCACATCTGGAATTGAATTAAATGGGAAACGATGATCAAGCGATTGGATGAAATTCGCATGATGACCTAGAGAGATACAATCCGTATTAAGATGTCGGCTATCTACATGGATATCAAACATGACAGATGATAGCTACGTTGTGTCACTGGAAATAATATTTTTTGGATGCACTGGACATGTTTTGGACATGTTATACATCAAGGGTTAACACCACGCCGGTATCACAACTGCATTATTTCTATATAACTGCTCATTGTTCAATCCACGAATTCATGTCATGGCTTGCCTTTGATTAATAATTTGAATTAAATTTCGTAATATTATCAGGCACAAGCTACCTTGTGTCACTCATATTTTCTAACCTACAATTTTTCATTGTCGCGCGCTGAAGGCTGCTATCATTATTTCGATGTAATGTAGATTTAGTATGTCAGATTTATTTAACTTAATTTTATCTCTTTTAATACAATATAATCTTTGTTAAAATCTAAACGTTTTTTAATATCGGAAATAGTTCCCTTAGATTGATTATTGTCGATAATATGGTTAACATTATTATTTTTTCGCAAGTGATAAGTTAAGCATTGATAAAGAATGGTGAGTAGGTAAATTTCTGAGGTAAGTATCCACATTCACGTGCATCACCACTGACTCGCCGGTGGATGTGAGTAAAATACAGGTCATGTACGTATACTCGTATATACGGGTGTGAAGTTTGGTATCTCGCTTTAGCGCAAGAAGATAGACCTAGTATGTCATTAAGGTGCATCTTAAGAACATTTTAAGACAACTAGGAGAATAATATGTTACAGAATACACTTTTTTATTGAGATTTGTCTAAACTAAATGACTGAGATATGTCTCGTAGTGTCTTATTCCGTGTACATGAGCCATTACGTAGGATGGGTAATGTATATTTTAAAAATTTTTTAAAATGATACGACATGTTTTCATGTCAAATTCTACAGTACGATTTATTTGCTTGTAATTTATCTTTAAAATATCGTGCTTGTCTGCTTGTAAACTATATGTTATTATTTGTCAGATTTAGTTCTCGACTAAGGGATGCCACCCACCATCCACCACCCACTCGGAGAAGGCTCGCTCCTCACTCCGCCCCTGCATTTAGTCGATCGCGTTACGTTCCTGTTTCAATACATCCTTTGTTTCCCGGATCCGACGCTAAATTGATACTAGTTTGTCAGAAGTAAAATTTATACAAAAGGCACAACTCGATTACATTTTCCAATCTTCGTTTTACATCTTCTACATTATCGTTTTATAAGCGAGTATCGACATTACCAACAGGCACTGACATTACCAATAAGCAACGACATTACCAACAGGCACAGATAAATTTATTTGATAATGTACGTAAATTAAACTATCTAGAACAACATTTTTAAAAATAATAAGTACTACCGAAGACAAGATATAAATGAGTTTATCCGAGGGATGTTCAAGACTGCCCCCACCGCAAGAACAAGGAAAATCCGACTGCGGCGATTTGGTTATCTTAACATAAGAGAAGATACAAAAGCGCCACTAAATGTTATTATTTAATGTTATTTTTTCACTGATTATTTTTATAAATTTATATATTTATATAAATAATAATATTTATTGAAAATACATTTTTTTAGTTTTCAAAATATTTTAATGTTTTATTTTTTCTGTTTGTTATCTAATAATTATGCTACTTTTACTTAATTTTTGTATAGCTTTTTTAATATTTATAATTGAATTTTTTTTTTCTTAAGTATAAGATTACTTATAGGTACTGTATATATATAAATAATTATCGAAATCGACCGATGAAGGCGGTAAATAAATGCCATTGAATGAGAAGTGACAAAATTTTAAAGCTACTGACTTGTACGAGCTGTCGCGAAACTGAAGTGGGACTATGCCGGACATGTTACTGTGACTGATAAACGTTGGAATGGTAAAGTTTTTTGCAGTGATGTCCATTGGCTGAAAATTGATTACAATATATAATGAAGCATTTAACGCCTCAACAATGTGTTGAGTCATTAAAATAAACACAAACCCGAATTTTGGATAAAAATCATCATGCGCGAAGATGATCATTTCGACTAGCCAGGTTTTGTTAATAAACAAAATAGCCATTATTGGGGCACTGAAAATTCTCAATGGATACACCGACAACCTTAAAACCCACGCAGAGTTACTGTATGGTACGCCATGTGGGACTAAGAAATTATTGGACCCTATTTCTTTCAGGATGCATGAGGCAATGCTGTAAAAACTTATCGGTGGCCGAATTGGTTCGATTGGCCATGCAACACATATGGTTTCAACAGGACGGTGCCACTACATACACAGCCCGAGATACGCTTGAAATATTGATGAATGAAACAACATCGGCCTGGAACATAATATTCACTCTGTATTCCCATGTATTCCAGACACCGAAGGTCAAGTCGTAGAGTCTCTGGTGTATTCCATAGTTTTACGCGGTGTGAAATCATGGACCCTAAAAGCAAGGGATAGAACGCGGAATGATGTCTTTGAGATGCGGTGCAGGAGATACGCATCGTGCATTTTGCAGGAGCTGGATATCAAAACTCTGAAATCCTTCAATTTTTTGGGTATCTTGCGAGAAGGGAAGATAGCTTGGAGAAGCTTGTCGTGGTGGGCCACGGAGAAAAACGAAGAGAAATCCCCACTTGTGGATTGGACCGACCGAGTGGAAAAGGTAACAGGCATTTCTCTGGTGACAGCCCTAAGGTCAGAGAAAAGTGGAGGAGCATAGTAAAGAGGGTGAGAGTTCATGGAGATTACGATCCTCAGTTACGAGGGACCATAGTGGATTATGATTATGATGATTCCAGACACACAATACTTTCCGCGATATAATAGAATATGAGGGTATTGGTTAAAGCAATTGTGCCCTCACATAATCTTAAAACCTTCTTATCGTTCTATTCGAGCCTATACATTTCAAAGGTGACTTTAAAGTCCTAACCTCCAATTCCCCAAAGATGTGATCGCTACATGTATAGCTCGTACCGGCTGAATAAATCATTTACGTTAAATAATAAACAAACATCTCTTGATATATTACATAAAACATACAAATGTACGTTGATATATTATTGTGAGCACTAAACACTCCGCTTAGTGCCTCCTCAAACATAAATGACCTCACGTTTAATGGGTTTTCACACAGATGTCAGAAAACTCTCGGGATGAGGTGAGGGTGTGAAATTTAATCAGAATTCACTTTTCTATTTGTAAAACTCCCAGCGAAAAGAATTCACGGCGGAGGCTATACTCGCACACGAGGATATAGCGGGGGGGGGGGGGGCTTACGGGGATGAGACGGAGGCAGAAGATATCAACCCATTAAATCATTGCCATTAGAAAGCGTGGTGTATATAATATACATTTGAAATGCTTGTTGGTCCAATGGTAAGAGGACATTATCAATATCTTGATTGAAAATATCCTCAAAAGGCAAAACGCAACATCAAATTTTTAACAATCTCCCCACCACAATTAGAAAAATTACAGACTACTATAAATTTTTATCTGAAATAAAAAAATATGTACACAGATTATCTGAAACATATACTCTCGTATATACTCGTTTTCTAAACACAAGTTTTACTTTCGTTAACGTTAAAAGAAATATATATAAATATATATGATTATTCTAAAAATGTATTATATTTTCTAATAAAAAATAAATAAAAATAAAATATTTAAAAGGAAGCGTAAGAATTATATCTAATATTAGGTATCTGTGTTACGTGCGTCGTGTTATATGAGGGTGTTGTATTGTATTTGTTTCTTACAGGATGTAAATCCCTTCCTGCTTTTCTAGATGTCGCACCACTTCATCTGATTATGTGATGGCTCGTTTGAGAGTCCTGGAGGATTGCTCATGGACAGAGTAGGATGACGATCACGATTTGGAACCATCCATCTTTGTATGGATGGAAAACCCTTACTTAAATATCACGCCGTGAACGACGTCAACTTATAAGTAACCCGAAAACTATGATATTCATCATACAGTAAAACTTATCCAGTGAAATTCAATCTGCTGACCTGCTAAAGTAAACTTTTATCGCATTAGAATTGTTCCTAGACGCTGGTCAATTGTTTCTACCTGATGGAAGTTACTTTGTGTATTAAAATGTAATTTAACAGAGCGATTTTTCCTAGATAATTTGACAACGTTTTTTTCTTTTTGTTTCAATTGTATAATTTATTAAAATACTTTATTTATATTCCCTTGAGAATGACTGTTGAAGACAGATAGGAAATTCAGCCAATTCTGTTCATAGTACCCACAATCTCACGTTCTTCATTGGGTGAAACAATGTCGTACACGTCACAATATATATATATATATATATATATATATTTGCTTTAAAATCAAGGTTTCTTGGATCACAGGTATATGGAACTGATGTCTTTTCTAGAGTAGGTCGCGTTTCTGGCAGATGTTTTTTTGAGGCCAAAATTTCGGCACGGTATCACGTGCCATTGTAAAGTCTTTACCTCAAAAGTTATGGTACAACCGCATTTGAGGCTAAACATTGACAATAGTATGTGTGTTGTGTGTCCTTTAGTATGTAAATTTATAAAAATCTAATTTTAAAGCATTACTCGAAAATGTAAAAAAATAATAAATTTTAAAATTTTTTATTAAATAACTTCCATAATACAAATATAAACAAACTTGTAATAAAAATCATGAAAATATCACATACTGGTGAGATCCCGACACGTCGACACGTAATGGCTAATGATATTTTTCTACGCAATTCACATCCGACTTTAATATAGTCAATAACGAAATTGTAACGGTTTTCCTGTGTGAGTATATATTATTTATTTAACAGTATTTATGATTTTTAAAAAGGCTGTATTTAGACCCGATCACGTGATATCCCTGCCACCGTCCCTCGTCAGCCCGGCGGGGTGGTGCACGGCGCACGGTTCACGGTGCATGCCAGGGATGACTGCGCCGGAATATTCCTGAATAAATAGGGGGCGCCCGCCCCCGGTGAGGGTAGGCGGAGATTTACGGTCGCCATACCAGCGCGCCCCGAATGCCAGCCAGCCAGGAACGAATCGGGAAATGCAATCGGTGGCTGATTTCATGTGTGTTGCATATTATGCATTCTAGAGCGAACGATTAAATAACATCTATATTTAAAAGTGCATTTAATATCCATTCGTACTGTTGCTTTGGCGTCAGAAAGTACCCACTTGCGGACTTGGAAAACATGAGATTCAGTTTTACAAAACACTCTATTCAATTTCAAATTGGTTCTTGAAATTAGGAAGAGCAGATACTGAGAGTAAACTGTTTTTATAATAAAATGATTCTTACAACTGCATTCTGCGTGTTTTAGTCTTGCATATTTCCTTTTTCCTTAAATGTGCTTACATTTCTTACTCTTTTTTATATTTTCACAATTACTTGCCTTGATGTTACGAATTCAATTTGATTTTGTTTTGCCTTTAATGAGTTATTTGGTTTTGTGAAATGTAATTTGTTTACCAATTTGCCTTAAAACAGGCTTGCCTAGTTGGGTAATGCATTTTAAAATCTGTGTTAATACATAAATAAAAATACTATTATTATATAAAAAAAAATACTCTTGAGACTAGTTCTCGCATATGGATCTACCAGATACTCGGTAAGACATTATATATAAAAAATTATGATGTCTTTTAGCCGAGTACTTAGTAGAAGTAATTACTCGTTATTATGAACCATTCTTATTTTTAACATAGTTCTGTGATAGTTTGCATTTCCCCGGGTAGGAAGGATTCCTGGTTCGAGTCCGGGTGGCAACAAAAATATTTTTTCGATAAATTTATTTTATATCTCTAATTGATTCATTTAATTTGTATTAAATATAATTATTTATTACATACATACATACAACATACAATTATTAATACAAAATTGGAGCTACGAGTGTGGCTGTCGAAGGAAAATAAAAAGAGAGCGCCTTTATCGTGCATTTTTCCTTTTATAGCCTCGGGTACCCCCATCACTCCTACTCGCGCGGGACCAGGCGCCCGTCGGCGATCGGCACACTCAATAATAAATACAAATCATATTTATAAATATAATCTTCTTCTTTCCTTATAGGGTGACCTCAATCAGATGAGACTCGGCTCGTAAGGCACCTACTCAAGTCTCGGTCCCAGGTCGCCCACACAGCTGACTCCAGGTCCGGGGTCCCAGGTGCAACGTATTTATCCACCGTTGTAGCACTCGTAAGGTCCAAAGTTGTACCCAGGATAATTTCGTTTTTTAATCGCTTTGATACATAATGTGACCAAAGAATTGGAAAAACATATTGTTCATTGTTGTTGTTAGCCTTGTGGCTCGCTATGGTTGGAGTTAAATAGTGGTCGGATGGTCGATTGCAGGGTTGAGGCATTCTTGCGGCATACTATCCAGGGGGACTTAAATATGAGTAACAATTGTATAATAAGATATTACAACTTTATAGGTTATGTATCAACGTAAAAATGTTTAGTAAAAATATTCGAACAGCGACAGGCTGCGTGCTCATCCCTATTTGATCAGTTGGATATTTCTGCCATCCCAGGAACGTCTCATTAATTTGACGCACTGAAATGTGAACCTATTGACATCCATTGCAGACTCCGGCCCCTCGCGCTGTGACGCAATGCATGGAAATATTTTTTTAAAGGAATTTTTTTTAATGTATTTGATTTTTACTTATCGATTTTATGTCTCGACTTTAATCATGTCGAAAAGAATATTAAATTTTTGATTTATTTCTAAAAATTCATGTAATATCTATATAGCAGGCTATCTCTCTCGCCAGAAGACAGAAGAATAAAAGCGGTGCACCACCAGTTATTATCAGTCATAGAGACTCAAGGTACAGTAGCAAGCGCAAGCGCTCCAAGCCGCACTCTTCACTTCACATACTGATGTCCTCTGCAGCAGCAGCTTCCGAGTTGCATCCATACATAGTTCGAGCGCTTAATTGGCTCAGTTCAAATATTTCATTCGATTCGCGATTTGAGCACGAGGATAGTAAATGATTTATAAGGCATTCCTTCCCCCTACTTCCAACCAAATAATTGCCATATCTGCCCTTCTGCCTTTCACCTAAGGCACACACACCACCATAAATACTCGCGTACACATTTTTCAGGAGGTACTTTTTAAAAATGGTCAACTCCAAATACGATTTTATTTTACTGCCAATTCTAGATAACTCTCTTGAGAATATTTGACTATAAAATTACTTATTTTAGCCAAATTCAACGTTTTAAATATAAGACTTATTTTTAATTTGAGATAAACTAGATATGTTTATTTTCAAATATCACTAAATCCGTCAACACAAAGGCAAACTATTTCCACACATTGTAAAGATGATGGGAGAGACCACGTGTTCCTATATCTTGCTGAATCCCACACGTTGAAGGTGATGGAAGAAACCACGTGTTCCGATACATTGCTGAATTCCGCATATTGTGAAGATGATGACAGAGACTACGTGTTCCGTATAACATTGACTGCAAAACGAACGAATATGCAGCAAAATAATTACTTCATACTTTAGGCACGCTGCCGGAAGAGTTGGATATAATCACAAGTTAGTAAATGAATAGACATGAAATAAAGTGTACATATATAGGAGAGGAGTTTGGAATATTAGTTGCGGGATGAGGGACATTCTACAAACATTATTTGTGAAAACGTAAATCTGATAGTTTGACACTTTAATGCAATAATAAAAGTATTTCCTCTTCGAAAATTAAATCTTTGTGTAAACAAGACGTATTTATTACATTAATGCATATTATTTTGTAACTGTTAAAATTTTCACTCCAATCGAGTCATATATTTAAAAAAGTTTCGGAGCTATTCGATTGCGTAAGTGGTACTAAAATGATCACGTGGATGATACCAAAATCAAAATATTGAAAGCGTTAATTCTTTTGTGTATATTTTTGTAGTTTAAATAGGATTGAACCTTCAATCTCTGGATTCATAGATCCTTATTATTATTATTATACATCGTAATCTTAGAAGAGCAAGTTACCATCTAACATCTTGATCGAAATTGACTTTTTTGTACCAAAATTCTGATAAATGTTAACACAGCACTCTTCTCAAATAAGACGTGAGGTAATTCAAGCAAAGGGACTGGGAGGGAAGTCTATGGGGGAATCGGCCCTGTCACTATGTGCGTTGTTGCACAGTTGTCATAGTGGTATTAAATCAATGCCAACATGGCGGCGAATGAGTAGAACTATATAGAAGTTTTTAAACTGGGTAAGCGGTGTGTCTGCTCTCATAGCCCATTCAACTATTTAAACCGATTAAACTGTCGGCCGATGAAAAGTCTGCAGTCTGCGAGGGCTCGATTGAGTATTGCTTAATGCGTATGATTTAGAATTAATGTCATGAAAACGTACTGGACACGCGTCCGAATGACGTCACGTAATGGGATTATCTCCGCGCGCATGTATACATACAAATTGGGAACTGAACTGCTTTCGTTTATAACCGCCGGATGATTGTACGGCCAGCTTAATGTGCGCTGTGACATTTAAAAAAATGTGTGCATTATTTGAATTTTTATGCGTAATGATTGTATTGCGCTCAGTTCGTGTGCGTTCGGGATAAATTTATGCGAAAAATTATGCAAAACGCATGCTCAGCTTTATTTGTAATTTAATTTAAATTAACATAGACCCCGAAAAGAAAAAAAAGAAACATGATCGATGCCTTCGAGATGCTGCGTATAACATTGACTGTAAAATATACAACATGCAGGAAAATCATTACTTCATACTTTAGGCACGCTGCCAGAAGAGTTGGATATAATCACAGATCAGTAAATGAATAGACATGACATAAAGCGTACATATAGGAGAGCGATTTGGAACATTAGTTGTGGAAACAAATTCGATAGTTTATGACACATTTATGCAAAGATAAATGTTTTTACTGATCGAAAATTAAATTGTCAGCGTTTATATTTTCATTTCAATCAAGTCATGTATTTAAAAAAAGTCACTGAGCTATTTGATTGCATAAGTGATGCCAAAATACAAATATTGAAACAAATTTGCGTTAGTTCGTGTCCATATATTTGGTAGTCTGTGGATATAGTGAAAGAGGGCAAGATGTCGATCTCCAATAAGATAATAAGGACAGTGCTTGGTGACTATCGGCCCTTCATAATCACCGCCAGCTTGGCATTTTTTAACACTACTCGGCAACCAAAGACCATTCACAGTGCAGTAGAAACACGGTTCCTACGTCTCTCATACACCCCTTAAATGGAAAAAGAAGACAATTCACAAAACAAAAAGTTCCTTCCTGTAAAGGGAAGCCAAGACCGACAGATATTCAACCTAAAATTTTTCAAACAAGAAGGGAAGGGGCGGATTATCTTCACCCTCTTTCTAAACACCTGACTGTCTCAAAATCTCCCAGAGAGACACCCACACATGCATGAAATCCGGAAAAGTCAGAAAAATCTTTCGTTCAAATAATATACATATTATTCAAATAAGAACAGACTGAGTCCAAGAAATGACCGGAGTCTGCCCAAGATCGCTATGAAAGCATAATACTATTCGGCACATACTCGGTATACTACGCCCTAGCCCAATCTATCATTGAATATGGAGTAGTAGGATTTAGTACTAGAACTGACCTAAAACCTCTAATTTCAGCACAAAAAATATTACTTAAGGTCATATTCAAATTACCAATGAGAACAAGTTCGAATATACTTTTCAGCAGTCTGGGGATACTGGACATTGTCCAGATCTATACTAAAAACATTCTTAACTACATATTCATCGATAAGCATATCTGGGGTTTCCTTGGAAATCCAAAAATAACAGAACCTCAGAGGAGAACAATACAGCAATTTCTAGGATATGCACCACACACGGGTAAAAAAGGTATGTTTATGTAGCACATAAATTGTATAATATAATTCTCCCCCTCTAAATACATAAAAAACATTAAGCAACATAGAGAGCTCGAAGGCGCCATATATAATATAATGTATGTTTTCATAGCACGGTTACCCCTTCAATATGAACACATACAGTCATGACTTCAGACCCAACACCAATGAGTGAGCAGCCTGTGCATGCGTGTGTGTGTTCAATTAAATTGTACTGTATATTTTAACTTGTTAAAATGTGTATTATTTTTACAAATTTCAAATAGGTTATAAATTTCTCATGATCAAATATCGCATCATATTTTGTTACTTACACTTTTCATTTTTTCTTCTTACTTATTCGATAAACTAATTATGTGTTACATATGTAACTATAATTGTTGATTAAAAATGTAAAATATTTGCCTCATCACGGGCGAAGCACAGTGAGGCAGATATTAAAATACGAAATGTACATATGAAAAAAGAAAATAAATTAATATAATACCGCTATGCTCAGTTACGAGCACATCTATCAAGAAAGAAAAACAAGGATGGGCTATTGAAATAGCATAAGAATATTTATGTTTCTCTTTAAAAAAAGACCGTAAAACCAATTAATTGAAAGCCCTACTTTCACGCACACACGCAATATCGATGTTTACACATAAAGACTAGTGCTAATTGAATGGTAGTTATGCAGGGTGCAGTCAGCCACAGAAAATTCTTACTTAGCACTATCTCGAAAATTGTGGGTCATCTAATGTACACAACCCTTGAATGTTATTTACCTTTAAAATGATCAATAATAAATGGGTATCAAATTTTCTAAGAAATTAAGAATACATTTTAGAAGTTTTGGTGTTAGTTAACAAATTGTCAAGTTTTTTAGATTTTTAAACGGTGTTTTTGCAATCAACAAAGTTTTCAGAAGGTGATTATTATTATTATAGTTATATGTTCAGTTGTACTCACCGTCTTTTTTGATTGTATGGAGTGCGCGCCCCTGCTAATTACCATGGAAAACATTTTTCTTCTAAACGTATCTCTATCGTAGTCAGGCATACCGAATATAATGTTGGAAAGATATAATAAATAACACTCCCAAAATAGAGCCACAAAATGGATAGAGTCACACTTACACGTACGGACTAACGGAGTTACAAAACACGAGGAACAGTGAGAAGTAGGCGCGGAGGTGGAGTCCCACCCACGCAGGCCGGCCTAACTACCCACCTAAAGAGTTCTAATGAGTCACCCATACCCGAATAAATTCCTTATATAAAACAAAATTCGTTCCATTACTAATTAGGTATGCATCCAATCAAACCACCAATCATACGTAATTCCAGAATAATTTGACCTGGTTTCTAAGCTTTTTGTGATCAAGAAGACGACGAGAAGCAGAGTGAAGTTCATAAGTGGGTTGCGGGCGCAAGTTGTTCGCACTTGAAGTCGGTACCGGGCGTGTTTTTGCGTCTGTTAGGAGCCCTGATGCAAATTAACCATGGCTATGAAGGCGATAAACCTTCACAAGTATATTGTTTTACAGAAGAGAATATGTAAATCAGACATAAATGTAAATAAATCAATCGGATCCTAAAAACGATCAACTTTACGATTACAGAGATGATGTCTTTATAAAACAAAGCAAGATTAATCACTTTCGTAAAAACTGCAAACAGTTAAATATTTTGTCTCTCCGGCTGAAATTCGGAGGGTCTTAAATTAAAACAAAGGGCCAACCCTCCGCACAATGAGGGCCGTTAAATAAAAGTCCACAAAACACGGCAACACGAATCTCGACCATAAAAGATGTAGTCACGAAAACCCCTTTTGAACTCGTCGCGCTTCGGTGGCACGGCATAAAAAGGAGCGAAGTGTTTATTCCGAGCCGACTCTCTATAGGAAAAGTTGAAAGGCAACTAGAAACGCGTGAACGAGACATTTATATCAGGGTTGCGAAACGTTAAGGCGTCATTATTTCACCGACTCGATTCGATTATTTTATATAACATAACATTTCATATAATACATCTTTGATCATTTTACATATCTGTGTGCTAAGAACATTTGATTATTAGTAATGTGAAATCTTTACCTAGGAAATAACTACATAAATTTGTCACCTGACAGTTTGTCGGGTTAGATATAGCACAAAAAATAGCTTATCAAATAAATTGGTTTACCTCGAGCAGAAAAACCATTAGTTTTAAATAAAGAAAAAAAATGTAAAGAAATAATAATACTACAATCGAAAAATCATAAGTTTTAAATTATTAGTATACAACAAAATTCATTTTTACAACCATTTCACGAGTAGTAATTGTCCATTGCGGCAAAGATTCACTGACTTCATTTAGATTTGGCTAGTCCAAGGCACCCCATAAACTTGTAACTTTGACTCGCCAGAACATCAGGAAGGCTGGGTCATCTGCTTGCATTTGATTCGTCATGGATTGCTAGCGTCTTCCTCGGTTGTAAAAATTATCCCGTCGGGTACTGTCTAGCGGCAGATCAACCCGTGCCCCTCCTTTAATGTTCAGGAGAAATCCTTTCTGTTGTCTACAGTATGTCGTGGCATGACTCCTTTCCCGTCATGCCGGCAAAAGGAGTTTTAGCAAAAAATTAACAGTTAAATAACTATTGAAGAAATTTAAAGGTGAAATAACTAGGAACTAGGAAGAGAATTAAAAATAGGAATGAGGAAGTGAAGAAGGGATGCATCCATCCTGAAATTACACATATAATTAGCTAACAGAAAGTTAAAATATGATGCAGGACAACACAGATGTTAAAAATATTCAATTATTCTCACCCTTCCTCACTTATATGAAGTCACATTTTCGTTATTTATGTATCGGATTGACCGTCCGTTTACGCTGATATCTGTCACCCGAAAAAGACCGTTGCTCGAATTCCTTTCCTTTCGCGGTCAGTGTTGCCAACTTGTGAACGTTAATTCCCAACCCATCTCGTGAGCGGTGGTACCTACCGCTATACGCTATATGTGACTATATATATATATATATATATATATATATATAGTCACATCACAAGGGATATTTATATATATATATATTATAACATTAAATATGGTACCTACCGAGCGCGAAATAAGTCGGGATTACATTCTCATGTTGGCAACACAGCCCGCGCGGAGAGAAGATTTCGGGCAACGTTTGGTTGCAACGGACCGAACGGATCCGTTCCGTAATTCGGCTAGATGTAACTTTAAAAGTGAGGAAGGGATTGACATATCCCTTTCTCCGTTTAACTTTCTCTGTTTAGGTTTTTTCTCTACGTAAATTGTTTCTATACTTAATTTTCTTTATTTTTTACTTTATAACTCACAAAATGCTTTCTACACTAAATTATTTTTATCAATGATTTATTCATTCGCTGACGCATATCGTGCCCAGTTATTTTCACTTTACAATTTTGTGAAAGGAAAGTTGTTGTTGCCTTTTGTCACAACTCATGTCGTGGATATGACGATGAAGGAGTCATGCCACAGCACATGGAATGCAGCGGGAAGGATTTCTCCCGTACAGGGAATGAGGAATCTGTCACTCGTAGTATTAGATGAGATGGATTTTTTTCAACTGAAGGAGACGCAAGCGATTCATGGAGAACCAAATGGCAGAGAGTCTAGTTTTTCTGATGTGCGGCAAGAGGAGTGACAAGTTTTTAACGTGTACCTTGACTGACCATATTGATGAAGACTGTGAATCTCTCCAGAAAGCGTCAATGACTACGCAAATACTGGTTGTAAAAATGCATTATCGTGTAGTAATAATTTAAAGTCTATGATATCTTTTTTTATGTAGCATTAATCGTTCTTCTAATATTCTAATTTAAAACAAACATTTTTCCATTGTAGCATATGTGTTTCTTTATTTTATTTAAAACTCGTTGATTTTTCACTCGTGTTAACTAATTTATCTGTCAAGTTATTTCTTTAGTGTTTTATACCTTACCTGACAAACTGTAAGGTGACAATTTAAGTTCACGTAGTTTTGGAAAAATCGTAAACTTTATTATTTTGTGTGGCAAAATTGCTGAGATCAACTCTGTCATTAAATCTCAATTTATGTTGTAATGTTTAATGATTTGTATTCTTTAATATATTATTTTTCTTTTTTTCGTATTAAACTTAGAGATAAAATTTGTAATAATCTTTTTATTTTTCCCTGAGTATGATGGCTGAAGTGACAGGAAGAGATTGTATTGAATTCTAACCTAACCTAACCTAACCTAGAGCTCGCGCACATCATGCAAACCTCTGAGCAAGCCGGTGGTGTGCGAACATGGCGTCCTATTTTGACGATTGCCCGTCACATATAGGCGGCCAGTCACAATATATATATACAACGTTCACCAATTCTCACCCCTCAATCTCCACATTTATCAAATTATTGAAAGTTGTATATATGTTAGTATGTAGATCGAGCAATGGCGGGATTGAACTCGGAATATTCTTCACTATGGAAGAACAAGAGATTTTGGGACTTGTTCTGTCCGTGGGGATACAGGAGGAAGGACTCTTCGCCTAGCGATTCATTCACGGCAGGTACAAGAGGAATTTGGGCCTTGTTCTGCCGTGAATATCAACAGAAGGACGATCTAGAGGCTGAGAGCGAACACGGAAGCGGGACGAGCATCGTCCACGCTAGGACGATTGGATGGGTTCCCCAGAAAACCTCCCGATGACGAGACAAAGCTGTGATCCGGCCAGGAAATGTTAGGACTCACCCTCGGCATGTACAGAATGATAAATCTAACCTAAAGCGTAAATAAAGTGCAAATATGTATAAATAGTGTGTTATTATTGTCTGAGACCTCCCCCACACATCTGAGTATAAGCATTTTGTTACCAACTCAAAGGTGCCCACAGACTGAGCTTAGCCGGTGGCGTTGTGCACCGGATTCCATCTGCGGATGAGGGCACGGCGTAACAATGTGTTCTTGGACATATTCAAATATTGTTAATGCAATATTATGTTCATTTACTTTTTGGCTGATCTAAAATCTAATTTTGTATGATTACTGTTTAGGAACCTGCGAAAAATAGGGACCTCGCCGTAAAGCATACTAGCCAGTCTCAAATTTGTTATTGTTCCTAATTATTTTATAATATTTTTTTCTATTTATTGCAGCTGTTTCAATTTAGTATTTTTAACATTTTTATGAAAATGAATAGTATTCTTTGAGTTAATTATGGGATTATAATTACTATTTTTGTTTGGGCTTAACCGAGGAGTTAAGGCATCAATCGAATACTACTATTAATACTTACCATAAATGTGTTGCAAGAAATATAATCATCATATCTGAGGTTTATTGCCAACAACAACTCTCATCAATATTCTTACTATTTTCAAACTAAGCTAAACGCTTGTACTATGAAAATAGGGCTAACTTGCTGATCTCCTGGAAAGAAGAAAACCCCTGACCACTAGATCACTAGTCCAGCACCTTAATTACTGGACCGACAAACTACTCTATTGCCTTATAGCTAAAGTTCCTTCTGTGCGGGTTTATGGCCCGCACACAATTTTTAACATCTAAACTTCTTTGTATGCCGCCTTCTATAGAAGGTTGGTCACCTTGTTGCAGTTTCTTGATTTATTCTGTATAAGATCACAAACATTTTTGACACTGAACCACTTTATGAGGTTACACAGCCATGATAATCTTCCTCTGCATAATGAGTTGTAAAATATCATATTTTTCATTGCGGAGAATTATTTAGCTTTTCTTGATAGTTGTTATTAGTTCTCTTGACTTATTTATGCGTCTCAATGCAACATCATTAATAATGACATGTGGTCATAACAGCATTGGTCGTATAAAATTTGAGAGAACATTGGTTGTGGCCGCAATTAAAAAAAAATGAACGAGTGACGGCATCAATTATTCAGCATGATAATTCTAGTCTGCACTCTGCTAACATCATAAAAACGACTATCCAAGAGCTTGCTTGGGAGGCTATTTCACATCCGTCATATTCTCGTGATATTGCTCTGTCAGATTTACATATTTTCCGCTATTGCTATCTACAATAACAATCTCTCAGGAATCTTCTTTAATAATGAAGTTATTCAAAATTGGCTTGGCGACTTCATCGAGAAATTGCCAAAAATGTTGAAAATTTATTATAGTTATTTTAAAAAAATGCTACGTACTCATACATCAACCCAACGTTATAAATGTATCACAATAGTAACAAACACGGTACGTTTCGCAAGTATGAATGGAATTTATGACATTTTTTATTTTAGGCTTTAAGCGCCCAGTTTTTAACGTGCTGTATATTCAGAACTGTATATTGGTGGTTCGGTGACGTCATAAATCATGAACGTTAAATCTGGCTTGGACAGTTGTATGATTAGTGCGATATGCCGTTATTATATATTTTTTTTATTGTTTTTTTATATATTTAATTAGCGAAATACAATGGCAAAATAAATGTTATATGCATACATAGTTTTTACTTCGCTTGGAGAGGGAGTTACACTACAATAATTTGTATGATAATTTAACATATTCTATTATTGTCCCTTTGTGTGCTTCTGAAGTATTCTGTAATATTGTTTATTGTCCAGTTATGTGTCTTTGAAGTGTTCATTTAGTTTCTTTTTAAACTCTTTTATATCCTTTATTTCTTTGATTTGTGTAGGGAGGCTATTGAAATTTTTTATCCCTAAATATATAGAATTTTGCTGATAGCATTTGGTGTTACATTTAGGGATTATAAAGTTATTTTGAAACCTTATATCTATTCGTTCTTGCTTTGCTAGCGATAAATTATCGTCACACGTAATATAACCGTTCAAGTTCAACTGCACTTTATTTTAACATAGAGTATGTTCGTTCAGTGGGACCCTCAGTACAATTTGTCATGAAAATTACATTTTTAGGTTGCTTTTTATTTTCACCTTTATAAGTATTGGGATCGATATCAGGCGCCTGAAAAACCCTTTAAAAGGACGATTCCTTCATCTTCGAAGCTCTCATCACCAGCATGAAATTATTGGAATCACCGTTGCATCGTACGTCTCTTAGGAGTATCCACACCAAAAGCATCATCTAGTTTACGGGCAGTTTCTGCTCCTTTAACAATCGTTTTAAACGCATACAAAAAAAAAAAAATATATTTTTCCTTTTTTCCGTCTTTAATTCAATAGCCTAATTTGAAGAAAAATTATTAATAAAACCTAGATCGTAAAATATACTATATTAATATGAATACGATAAAATGACATTTATTTTCATTGAAAAAAATTTGTTTAGAAATGAAAAAGAAAAAAATAACACATAAAATATTTTCCTACCAACCTAAAATATGAAAATTGAGATATATACCTACTGGGGTAACGCGGTAAAAATATGAGTCGAAAATGTTCAATGTGTACATAATCTCAATCATGTCAGTCAGATATTTAAAAAAGTTGTAGTCGCGTCATTTATAAATAACTAACTTACCATCACGTCGTGGGCAGAGAGCGATAGAGTGCTACACTCTTCTGTTCTGACACAATTCTCGCCTCATTCACATTCATATATCTCATGTAAACTCGTTGATTATTGACGCATTTAACAGGACCATCTTCCATCGTTCTCTATTTTTGTCTCTATCAATAATTGTATCTTTCTTACTGTAGAAGTTGAGGTGTGTGTTGAAGTTATTCAAATATATGTTTGACTCGAGATTGTGTCAAAAGGTTAAGATGCTGTAAGACAGGAGATCCTAACTTCTTCTTGTCTGACGATTGTTGTTTATGTGTCGCAGTGTAAGGTGTCTATTGTAACTAGAGCAGGATGTATAAATAAAAGAGCACTTACAAGGTTTCGTTTATTGAGGAGATGAATGGATACAATTTAAATACTCGGTTTAGACTCTGAAGTGGATCGCTGGAGATGCTGTCGAGTAACAATGCTGGTGTTGGGACGGCCTGCGATGAAGTGGTCGATAGATGCTTGGCAGTACCCGTCTCAGGTGCTGAATACTATAACTGTGTACTAAAATAACAAAAATTAGGTTGTAATTGAAAAAAAAAATGTTGAAACGTTAATTAATTACAAAAATTGTTAGAAAGCATTGCAAATGTTGAATAAATTCTCTAAGTTTTGATTGCTGACTTGATAATGCCTGTTAACGATGATAGTTATTGAAGTAAAATATTTTTTTAAATTACCAAAATATTAATTATTTGAAAAAAAAATTCAAAATGCTTGACCTGTAATGGTACTGTCGGTTTGACTATATGCGGTAATGCGATATTGAAATGATATTATGATTTTGACGGTAAGTTTTGACAGCTAACGTAGGTACCAATACCAGTATAGAATATTTAAAATGTGAAATATTCATTTTATCACGAGATTTAATTCGAATATTATTTATAATGCTGCATATGCACATAAATCACACAATATAAAAAATTAATGAATTATACTGTAACTAAGTAGACGCTGGTGAATATGTATAATAATGTCAAAGAAGAATATGTTACAATAAATTAAATATTATAAAATCCGTTTCGCACCGAGTAATTTGTCAAATTATCTGTTACCGGTCAAACGGACAATTGCTAATTATTAATTAAGAACATAAAACAAGGATAATAAATATGAAATAAAATGATATTGTTTTATATTGCATTTGCTCAGATAATCATTTAATTGTTATTTTGATCGATTGAATTTGATTCAGCTGTGTAGAAAAACTGATAATATACAAATGTTGTATTATTAGATTTAGCTGTGTATGGGCAATGACAATATACAAATGTTGTTTTATTTGATTGTTGTATTTCTTATACACGGCTGAATCAAATCATACAACATTCGTATATTGTCATTACATTGGTATATTATCATACACAGCTGAATTAAATAATACAACATTTGTATATTGTCATTTCTCATAAACAGCTGAATCAAGTAATACTACATTAGTATATTGTCATTTCTCATACACAGCTGAATCAAATATCATTAAATATGTATATTCTCATTTTTCATACACAGCTGAATCAAGTAATACTACATTTGTATATTTTCATTTCTTGTACACAGCTGAATCAAGAAAATACAACATTTGTATATTGTAATTTTTCATACACATCTGAATCAAATAATACAACATTTGAATATTGTCATTTCTCATTCACAGCTTAATCAAATAATACAACATTTGTATATTGTCATTCCTCATACACAGCTGAATTAAACTATACAACATTTTGATATTGTCATTTCTCATACACAGCTGAATCAAGTAATACTACATTTGTATATTGTCATTTCTCATACAGAGCCTAATCAAGTAATACTACATTTGTATATTGTCATTTCTCATACACAGCTGAATCAAGTAATACTACATTTGTATATTATCATTTCTCATAAAGAGCTAAATCAAGTAATACTACATTTGTATATTGTCATTTCTCATACACAGCTGAATCAAGTAATACTACATTTGTATATTTTCATTTCTCATAGACAGCTGAATCAAGTAATACTACATTTGTATATTGTCATTCCTCATACACAGCTGAATTAAACTATACAACATTTTGATATTGTCATTTCTCATACACAGCTGAATCAAGTAATACTACATTTGTATATTGTCATTTCTCATACAGAGCCTAATCAAGTAATACTACATTTGTATATTGTCATTTCTCATACACAGCTGAATCAAGTAATACTACATTTGTATATTATCATTTCTCATAAAGAGCTAAATCAAGTAATACTACATTTGTATATTGTCATTTCTCATACACAGCTGAATCAAGTAATACTACATTTGTATATTATCATTTCTCATAAAGAGCTAAATCAAGTAATACTACATTTGTATATTGTCATTTCTCATACACAGCTGAATCAAACCATACAAAATTTTAATATTGTCATTTCTCATACACAACTGAATCAAGTAATACTACATTTGTATATTGTCATTTCTCATACACAGCTGAATCAAATAATACAACATTTAAATATTGTCATTTCTCATACACAGCTGAATCAAACTATACAACATTTTAATATTCTCATTTCTCATACACAGCTGAATCAAGTAATACTACATTTGTATATTGTCATTTCTCATACACAGCTGAATCAAGTAATACTACATATGTATATTGTCATTTCTCATACACAGCTGAATCAAGTAAGACTACATTTGTATATTGTCATTTCTAATACACAGCTGAATCAAGTAATACTACATTTGAATATTGTCATTTCTCATACACAGCTGAATCAAGTAATACTACATTTGTATATTATCATTTCTCATAAAGAGCTAAATCAAGTAATACTACATTTGTATATTGTCATTTCTCATACACAGTTGTATCAAAATATACAACATTTTAATATTCTCATTTCTCATACACAGCTGAATCAAGTAACACTACATTTGTATATTGTCATTTCTCATACACAGCTGAGTCAAGTAACACTACATTTGTATATTGTCATTTCTCATACACAGCTGAATCAAGTAAGACTACATTTGTATATTGTCATTTCTCGTACACAGCTGAATCAAACAATACAACATTTTAATATTCTCATTTCTTATACACAGCTGAATCAAATAATACAACATTTGAATATTGTCATTTCTCATACACAGCTGAATCAAACTATACAACATTTTAATATTCTCATTTCTCATACACAGCTGAATCAAGTAATACTACATTTGTATATTGTCATTTCTCATACACAGCTGAATCAAATAATACAACATTTAAATATTGTCATTTCGCATACACAGCTAAATCAAAATATACAACATTTTAACATTCTCATTTCTCATACACAGCTGAATCAAGTAATACTACATTTGTATATTGTCATTTCTCATACACAGCTGAATCAAAATTTACAACATTTTAATATTCTCATTTCTCATACACAGCTGAATCAAGTAATACTACATTTGTTATTATCATTTCTCATAAAGAGCTAAATCAAGTAATACTACATTTGTATATTGTCATTTCTCATACACAGCTGAATCAAACTATACAACATTTTAATATTGTCATTTCTCATACACAGCTAAATCAAGTAATACTACATTTGTATATTTTCATTTTTTATAGACAGCTGTATCGAGTAATACTACATTTGTATATTGTCATTTCTCATACACAGCTGAATCAAACCATACAACATTTTAATATTCTCATTTCTCATACACAGCTGAATAAAGTAATACTACATTTGTATATTGTCATTTCTCATACACAGCTGAATCAAGTAATACTACATTTGTATATTGTCATTTCTCATACACAGCTGAATCAAGTAATACTACATTTGAATATTGTCATTTCTCATACAGAGCTTAATCAAGTAATACTACATTTGTATATTGTCATTTCTCAAACCCAGCTGAATCAAACTATACAACATTTTAATATTCTCATTTCTCATACACAGCTGAATCAAGTAACACTACATTTGTATATTGTCATTTCTCATACACAGCTGAATCAAGTAACACTACATTTGTATATTGTCATTTCTCATACACAGCTGAATCAAGTAATACTACATTTGTATATTGTCATTTCTCATACACAGCTGAATCAAAATTTACAACATTTTAATATTCTCATTTCTCATACACAGCTGAATCAAGTAATACTACATTTGTTATTATCATTTCTCATAAAGAGCTAAATCAAGTAATACTACATTTGTATATTGTCATTTCTCATACACAGCTGAATCAAACTATACAACATTTTAATATTGTCATTTCTCATACACAGCTAAATCAAGTAATACTACATTTGTATATTTTCATTTTTTATAGACAGCTGTATCGAGTAATACTACATTTGTATATTGTCATTTCTCGTACACAGCTGAATCAAACAATACAACATTTTAATATTCTCATTTCTCATACACAGCTGAATAAAGTAATACTACATTTGTATATTGTCATTTCTCATACACAGCTGAATCAAGTAATACTACATTTGTATATTGTCATTTCTCATACACAGCTGAATCAAGTAATACTACATTTGAATATTGTCATTTCTCATACACAGCTGAATCAAGTAATACTACATTTGTATATTATCATTTCTCATAAAGAGCTAAATCAAGTAATACTACATTTGTATATTGTCATTTCTCATACACAGCTGTATCAAAATATACAACATTTTAATATTCTCATTTCTCATACACAGCTGAATCAAGTAACACTACATTTGTATATTGTCATTTCTCATACACAGCTGAATCAAGTAACACTACATTTGTATATTGTCATTTCTCATACACAGCTGTATCAAAATATACAACATTTGAATATTCTCATTTCTCATACACAGCTGAATCAAGTAATACTACATTTGTATATTGTCATTTCTCATACACAGCTGAATCAAAATTTACAACATTTTAATATTCTCATTTCTCATACACAGCTGAATCAAGTAATACTACATTTGTTATTATCATTTCTCATAAAGAGCTAAATCAAGTAATACTACATTTGTATATTGTCATTTCTCATACACAGCTGAATCAAACTATACAACATTTTAATATTGTCATTTCTCATACACAGCTAAATCAAGTAATACTACATTTGTATATTTTCATTTTTTATAGACAGCTGTATCGAGTAATACTACATTTGTATATTGTCATTTCTCGTACACAGCTGAATCAAGTAATACTACATTTGAATATTGTCATTTCTCATACACAGCTGAATCAAGTAATACTACATTTGTATATTATCATTTCTCATAAAGAGCTAAATCAAGTAATACTACATTTGTATATTGTCATTTCTCATACACAGCTGTATCAAAATATACAACATTTTAATATTCTCATTTCTCATGCACAGCTGAATCAAGTAATACTACATTTGTATATTTTCATTTTTCATAGACAGCTGTATCAAGTAATACTACATTTGTATATTGTCATTTCTCATACACAGCTGAATCAAACCATACAACATTTTAATATTCTCATTTCTAATACACAGCTGAATAAAGTAATACTACATTTGTATATTGTCATTTCTCATACCCAGCTGAATCAAACTATACAACATTTTAATATTCTCATTTCTCTGACACAGCTGAATCAAGTAACACTACATTTGTATATTGTCATTTCTCATACACAGCTGAATCAAGTAACACTACATTTGTATATTGTCATTTCTCATACACAGCTGAATCAAGTAAGACTACATTTGTATATTGTCATTTCTCGTACACAGCTGAATCAAACAATACAACATTTTAATATTCTCATTTCTTATACACAGCTGAATCAAATAATACAACATTTTAATATTCTCATTTCTCATACACAACTGATTCAAGTAATACTACATTTGTATATTGTCATTTCTCGTACACAGCTGAATCAAATATTACAACATTTGAATATTGTCATTTCTCATACAGAGCTTAATCAAGTAATACTACATTTGTATATTGTCATTTCTCATACACAACTGAATCAAGTAATACTACATTTGTATATTGTCTTTTCTCATACACAGCTGAATCAAGTAATACTACATTTGTATATTTTCATTTTTCATAGACAGCTGTATCAAATAAATACTACATTTGTATATTGTCATTTCTCATACACAGCTGAATCAAACCATACAAAATTTTAATATTGTCATTTCTCATACACAACTGAATCAAGTAATACTACATTTGTATATTGTCATTTCTCATACACAGCTGAATCAAATAATACAACATTTAAATATTGTCATTTCTCATACACAGCTGAATCAAACTATACAACATTTTAATATTCTCATTTCTCATACACAGCTGAATCAAGTAATACTACATTTGTATATTGTCATTTCTCATACACAGCTGAATCAAGTAATACTACATATGTATATTGTCATTTCTCATACACAGCTGAATCAAGTAAGACTACATTTGTATATTGTCATTTCTAATACACAGCTGAATCAAGTAATACTACATTTGAATATTGTCATTTCTCATACACAGCTGAATCAAGTAATACTACATTTGTATATTATCATTTCTCATAAAGAGCTAAATCAAGTAATACTACATTTGTATATTGTCATTTCTCATACACAGTTGTATCAAAATATACAACATTTTAATATTCTCATTTCTCATACACAGCTGAATCAAGTAACACTACATTTGTATATTGTCATTTCTCATACACAGCTGAGTCAAGTAACACTACATTTGTATATTGTCATTTCTCATACACAGCTGAATCAAGTAAGACTACATTTGTATATTGTCATTTCTCGTACACAGCTGAATCAAACAATACAACATTTTAATATTCTCATTTCTTATACACAGCTGAATCAAATAATACAACATTTGAATATTGTCATTTCTCATACACAGCTGAATCAAACTATACAACATTTTAATATTCTCATTTCTCATACACAGCTGAATCAAGTAATACTACATTTGTATATTGTCATTTCTCATACACAGCTGAATCAAATAATACAACATTTAAATATTGTCATTTCGCATACACAGCTAAATCAAAATATACAACATTTTAACATTCTCATTTCTCATACACAGCTGAATCAAGTAATACTACATTTGTATATTGTCATTTCTCATACACAGCTGAATCAAAATTTACAACATTTTAATATTCTCATTTCTCATACACAGCTGAATCAAGTAATACTACATTTGTTATTATCATTTCTCATAAAGAGCTAAATCAAGTAATACTACATTTGTATATTGTCATTTCTCATACACAGCTGAATCAAACTATACAACATTTTAATATTGTCATTTCTCATACACAGCTAAATCAAGTAATACTACATTTGTATATTTTCATTTTTTATAGACAGCTGTATCGAGTAATACTACATTTGTATATTGTCATTTCTCATACACAGCTGAATCAAACCATACAACATTTTAATATTCTCATTTCTCATACACAGCTGAATAAAGTAATACTACATTTGTATATTGTCATTTCTCATACACAGCTGAATCAAGTAATACTACATTTGTATATTGTCATTTCTCATACACAGCTGAATCAAGTAATACTACATTTGAATATTGTCATTTCTCATACAGAGCTTAATCAAGTAATACTACATTTGTATATTGTCATTTCTCAAACCCAGCTGAATCAAACTATACAACATTTTAATATTCTCATTTCTCATACACAGCTGAATCAAGTAACACTACATTTGTATATTGTCATTTCTCATACACAGCTGAATCAAGTAACACTACATTTGTATATTGTCATTTCTCATACACAGCTGAATCAAGTAATACTACATTTGTATATTGTCATTTCTCATACACAGCTGAATCAAAATTTACAACATTTTAATATTCTCATTTCTCATACACAGCTGAATCAAGTAATACTACATTTGTTATTATCATTTCTCATAAAGAGCTAAATCAAGTAATACTACATTTGTATATTGTCATTTCTCATACACAGCTGAATCAAACTATACAACATTTTAATATTGTCATTTCTCATACACAGCTAAATCAAGTAATACTACATTTGTATATTTTCATTTTTTATAGACAGCTGTATCGAGTAATACTACATTTGTATATTGTCATTTCTCGTACACAGCTGAATCAAACAATACAACATTTTAATATTCTCATTTCTCATACACAGCTGAATAAAGTAATACTACATTTGTATATTGTCATTTCTCATACACAGCTGAATCAAGTAATACTACATTTGTATATTGTCATTTCTCATACACAGCTGAATCAAGTAATACTACATTTGAATATTGTCATTTCTCATACACAGCTGAATCAAGTAATACTACATTTGTATATTATCATTTCTCATAAAGAGCTAAATCAAGTAATACTACATTTGTATATTGTCATTTCTCATACACAGCTGTATCAAAATATACAACATTTTAATATTCTCATTTCTCATACACAGCTGAATCAAGTAACACTACATTTGTATATTGTCATTTCTCATACACAGCTGAATCAAGTAACACTACATTTGTATATTGTCATTTCTCATACACAGCTGTATCAAAATATACAACATTTGAATATTCTCATTTCTCATACACAGCTGAATCAAGTAATACTACATTTGTATATTGTCATTTCTCATACACAGCTGAATCAAAATTTACAACATTTTAATATTCTCATTTCTCATACACAGCTGAATCAAGTAATACTACATTTGTTATTATCATTTCTCATAAAGAGCTAAATCAAGTAATACTACATTTGTATATTGTCATTTCTCATACACAGCTGAATCAAACTATACAACATTTTAATATTGTCATTTCTCATACACAGCTAAATCAAGTAATACGACATTTGTATATTTTCATTTTTTATAGACAGCTGTATCGAGTAATACTACATTTGTATATTGTCATTTCTCGTACACAGCTGAATCAAGTAATACTACATTTGAATATTGTCATTTCTCATACACAGCTGAATCAAGTAATACTACATTTGTATATTATCATTTCTCATAAAGAGCTAAATCAAGTAATACTACATTTGTATATTGTCATTTCTCATACACAGCTGTATCAAAATATACAACATTTTAATATTCTCATTTCTCATACACAGCTGAATCAAGTAATACTACATTTGTATATTTTCATTTTTCATAGACAGCTGTATCAAGTAATACTACATTTGTATATTGTCATTTCTCATACACAGCTGAATCAAACCATACAACATTTTAATATTCTCATTTCTAATACACAGCTGAATAAAGTAATACTACATTTGTATATTGTCATTTCTCATACCCAGCTGAATCAAACTATACAACATTTTAATATTCTCATTTCTCTGACACAGCTGAATCAAGTAACACTACATTTGTATATTGTCATTTCTCATACACAGCTGAATCAAGTAACACTACATTTGTATATTGTCATTTCTCATACACAGCTGAATCAAGTAAGACTACATTTGTATATTGTCATTTCTCGTACACAGCTGAATCAAACAATACAACATTTTAATATTCTCATTTCTTATACACAGCTGAATCAAATAATACAACATTTTAATATTCTCATTTCTCATACACAACTGATTCAAGTAATACTACATTTGTATATTGTCATTTCTCGTACACAGCTGAATCAAATATTACAACATTTGAATATTGTCATTTCTCATACAGAGCTTAATCAAGTAATACTACATTTGTATATTGTCATTTCTCATACACAACTGAATCAAGTAATACTACATTTGTATATTGTCTTTTCTCATACACAGCTGAATCAAGTAATACTACATTTGTATATTTTCATTTTTCATAGACAGCTGTATCAAGTAAATACTACATTTGTATATTGTCATTTCTCATACACAGCTGAATCAAACCATACAACATTTTAATATTCTCATTTCTCATACACAGCTGAATAAAGTAATACTACGTTTGTATATTGTCATTTCTCATACACAGCTGAATCAAGTAATACTACATTTGTATATTGTCATTTCTCATACACAGCTGAATCAAACTATACAAAATTTAAATATTCTCATTTCTCATACACAGCTGAATCAAGTAATACTACATTTGTATATTGACATTTCTCATACACAACTGAATCAAGTAATACTACATATGTATATTGTCATTTCTCATACACAGCTGAATCAAGTAATACTACATTTGTATATTGTCATTTCTCATACACAGCTGAATCAAATAATACAACATTTAAATATTGTCATTTCTCATACACAGCTGAATCAAACTATACAACATATTAATATTCTCATTTCTCATACACAGCTGAATCAAGTTATACTACATTTGTATATTGTCATTTCTCATACACAGCTGAATCAAGTAATACTACATTTGTATATTGTCATTTCTCGTAACAGCTGAATCAAATATTACAACATTTGAATATTGTCATTTCTCATACAGAGCTTAATCAAGTAATACTACATTTGTATATTGTCATTTCTCGTACACAGCTGAATCAAATATTACAACATTTGAATATTGTCATTTCTCATACAGAGCTTAATCAAGTAATACTACATTTGTATATTGTCATTTCTCATACACAACTGAATCAAGTAATACTACATTTGTATATTGTCTTTTCTCATACACAGCTGAATCAAGTAATACTACATTTGTATATTTTCATTTTTCATAGACAGCTGTATCAAGTAAATACTACATTTGTATATTGTCATTTCTCATACACAGCTGAATCAAACCATACAAAATTTTAATATTGTCATTTCTCATACACAACTGAATCAAGTAATACTACATTTGTATATTGTCATTTCTCATACACAGCTGAATCAAATAATACAACATTTAAATATTGTCATTTCTCATACACAGCTGAATCAAACTATACAACATTTTAATATTCTCATTTCTCATACACAGCTGAATCAAGTAATACTACATTTGTATATTGTCATTTCTCATACACAGCTGAATCAAGTAATACTACATATGTATATTGTCATTTCTCATACACAGCTGAATCAAGTAAGACTACATTTGTATATTGTCATTTCTAATACACAGCTGAATCAAGTAATACTACATTTGAATATTGTCATTTCTCATACACAGCTGAATCAAGTAATACTACATTTGTATATTATCATTTCTCATAAAGAGCTAAATCAAGTAATACTACATTTGTATATTGTCATTTCTCATACACAGTTGTATCAAAATATACAACATTTTAATATTCTCATTTCTCATACACAGCTGAATCAAGTAACACTACATTTGTATATTGTCATTTCTCATACACAGCTGAGTCAAGTAACACTACATTTGTATATTGTCATTTCTCATACACAGCTGAATCAAGTAAGACTACATTTGTATATTGTCATTTCTCGTACACAGCTGAATCAAACAATACAACATTTTAATATTCTCATTTCTTATACACAGCTGAATCAAATAATACAACATTTGAATATTGTCATTTCTCATACACAGCTGAATCAAACTATACAACATTTTAATATTCTCATTTCTCATACACAGCTGAATCAAGTAATACTACATTTGTATATTGTCATTTCTCATACACAGCTGAATCAAATAATACAACATTTAAATATTGTCATTTCGCATACACAGCTAAATCAAAATATACAACATTTTAACATTCTCATTTCTCATACACAGCTGAATCAAGTAATACTACATTTGTATATTGTCATTTCTCATACACAGCTGAATCAAAATTTACAACATTTTAATATTCTCATTTCTCATACACAGCTGAATCAAGTAATACTACATTTGTTATTATCATTTCTCATAAAGAGCTAAATCAAGTAATACTACATTTGTATATTGTCATTTCTCATACACAGCTGAATCAAACTATACAACATTTTAATATTGTCATTTCTCATACACAGCTAAATCAAGTAATACTACATTTGTATATTTTCATTTTTTATAGACAGCTGTATCGAGTAATACTACATTTGTATATTGTCATTTCTCATACACAGCTGAATCAAACCATACAACATTTTAATATTCTCATTTCTCATACACAGCTGAATAAAGTAATACTACATTTGTATATTGTCATTTCTCATACACAGCTGAATCAAGTAATACTACATTTGTATATTGTCATTTCTCATACACAGCTGAATCAAGTAATACTACATTTGAATATTGTCATTTCTCATACAGAGCTTAATCAAGTAATACTACATTTGTATATTGTCATTTCTCAAACCCAGCTGAATCAAACTATACAACATTTTAATATTCTCATTTCTCATACACAGCTGAATCAAGTAACACTACATTTGTATATTGTCATTTCTCATACACAGCTGAATCAAGTAACACTACATTTGTATATTGTCATTTCTCATACACAGCTGTATCAAAATATACAACATTTGAATATTCTCATTTCTCATACACAGCTGAATCAAGTAATACTACATTTGTATATTGTCATTTCTCATACACAGCTGAATCAAAATTTACAACATTTTAATATTCTCATTTCTCATACACAGCTGAATCAAGTAATACTACATTTGTTATTATCATTTCTCATAAAGAGCTAAATCAAGTAATACTACATTTGTATATTGTCATTTCTCACACACAGCTGAATCAAACTATACAACATTTTAATATTGTCATTTCTCATACACAGCTAAATCAAGTAATACTACATTTGTATATTTTCATTTTTTATAGACAGCTGTATCGAGTAATACTACATTTGTATATTGTCATTTCTCATACACAGCTGAATCAAACCATACAACATTTTAATATTCTCATTTCTCATACACAGCTGAATAAAGTAATACTACATTTGTATATTGTCATTTCTCATACACAGCTGAATCAAGTAATACTACATTTGTATATTGTCATTTCTCATACACAGCTGAATCAAACTATACAAAATTTAAATATTCTCATTTCTCATACACAGCTGAATCAAGTAATACTACATTTGTATATTGACATTTCTCATACACAACTGAATCAAGTAATACTACATATGTATATTGTCATTTCTCATACACAGCTGAATCAAGTAATACTACATTTGTATATTGTCATTTCTCATACACAGCTGAATCAAATAATACAACATTTAAATATTGTCATTTCTCATACACAGCTGAATCAAACTATACAACATATTAATATTCTCATTTCTCATACACAGCTGAATCAAGTTATACTACATTTGTATATTGTCATTTCTCATACACAGCTGAATCAAGTAATACTACATTTGTATATTGTCATTTCTCGTAACAGCTGAATCAAATATTACAACATTTGAATATTGTCATTTCTCATACAGAGCTTAATCAAGTAATACTACATTTGTATATTGTCATTTCTCATACCCAGCTGAATCAAACTATACAACATTTTAATATTCTCATTTCTCATACACAGCTGAATCAAGTAACACTACATTTGTATATTGTCATTTCTCATACACAGCTGAATCAAGTAACACTACATTTGTATATTGTCATTTCTCATACACAGCTGAATCAAGTAATACTACATTTGTATATTATCATTTCTCATAAAGAGCTAAATCAAGTAATACTAAATTTGTATATTGTCATTTCTCATACACAGCTGTATCAAAATATACAACATTTTAATATTCTCATTTCTCATACACAGATGAATCAAGTAATACTACATTTGTATATTTTCATTTTTCATAGACAGCTGTATCAAGTAATACTACATTTGTATATTGTCATTTCTCATACACAGCTGAATCAAACCATACAACATTTTAATATTCTCATTTCTCATACACAGCTGTATCAAAATATACAACATTTTAATATTCTCATTTCTCATACACAGATGAATCAAGTAATACTACATTTGTATATTTTCATTTTTCATAGACAGCTGTATCAAGTAATACTACATTTGTATATTGTCATTTCTCATACACAGCTGAATCAAACCATACAACATTTTAATATTCTCATTTCTCATACACAGCTGAATAAAGTAATACTACATTTGTATATTGTCATTTCTCATACACAGCTGAATCAAGTAATACTACATTTGTATATTGTCATTTCTCATACACAGCTGAATCAAACTATACAAAATTTAAATATTCTCATTTCTCATACACAGCTGAATCAAGTAATACTACATTTGTATATTGTCATTTCTCATACACAACTGAATCAAGTAATACTACATATGTATATTGTCATTTCTCATACACAGCTGAATCAAACTATACAACATTTTAATATTGTCATTTCTCATACACAGCTGAATCAAGTAATACTACATTTGTATATTGTCATTTCTCATACACAGCTGAATCAAATAATACAACATTTAAATATTGTCATTTCTCATACACAGCTGAATCAAACTATACAACATATTAATATTCTCATTTCTCATACACAGCTGAATAAAGTAATACTACATTTGTATAATGTCATTTCTCATACACAGCTGAATCAAGTAATACTACATTTGTATATTGTCATTTCTCGTACACAGCTGAATTAAATATTACAACATTTGAATATTGTCATTTCTCATACAGAGCTTAATCAAGTAATACTACATTTGTATATTGTCATTTCTCGTACACAGCTGAATCAAACAATACAACATTTTAATATTCTCATTTCTCATACACAGCTGAATCAAGTAATACTACAAATATATATTGTCATTTCTCATACACAGCTGAATCAAACCGTACAACATTTTAATATTGTCATTTCTCATACACAGCTGAATCAAGTAATACTAAATTTGTATATTGTCATTTCTCATACACAGCTGAATCAAACTATACAACATTTAAATATTCTCATTTCTCATACACAGCTGAATCAAGTAATACTACATTTGTATATTGTCATTTCTTATACACAGCTGAATCAAGTAATACTACATTTGTATATTGTCATTTCTCATACACAACTGAATCAAGTAATACTACATATGTATATTGTCATTTCTCATACACAGCTGAATCAAACTATACAACATTTTAATATTGTCATTTCTCATACACAGCTGAATCAAGTAATACTACATTTGTATATTGTCATTTCTCATACACAGCTGAATCAAATAATACAACATTTAAATATTGTCATTTCTCATACACAGCTGAATCAAACTATACAACATATTAATATTCTCATTTCTCATACACAGCTGAATAAAGTAATACTACATTTGTATAATGTCATTTCTCATACACAGCTGAATCAAGTAATACTACATTTGTATATTGTCATTTCTCGTACACAGCTGAATCAAATATTACAACATTTGAATATTGTCATTTCTCATACAGAGCTTAATCAAGTAATACTACATTTGTACATTGTCATTTCTCGTACACAGCTGAATCAAACAATACAACATTTTAATATTCTCATTTCTCATACACAGCTGAATCAAGTAATACTACATATATATATTGTCATTTCTCATACACAGCTGAATCAAACCGTACAACATTTTAATATTGTCATTTCTCATACACAGCTGAATCAAGTAATACTAAATTTGTATATTGTCATTTCTCATACACAGCTGAATCAAACTATACAACATTTAAATATTCTCATTTCTCATACACAGCTGAATCAAGTAATACTACATTTGTATATTGTCATTTCTTATACACAGCTGAATCAAGTAATACTACATTTGTATATTATCATTTTTCATAAAGAGCTAAATCAAGTAATACTACATTTGTATATTGTCATTTCTCATACACAGCTGTATCAAAATATACAACATTTTAATATTCTCATTTCTCATACACAGCTGAATCAAGTAATACTACATTTGTATATTTTCATTTTTCATAGACAGCTGTATCAAGTAATACTACATTTGTATATTGTCATTTCTCATACACAGCTGAATCAAACCATACAACATTTTAATATTCTCATTTCTCATACACAGCTGAATAAAGTAATACTACATTTGTATATTGTCATTTCTCATACACAGCTGAATCAAGTAATACTACATTTGTATATTGTCATTTCTCATACATAGCTGAATCAAACTATACAAAATTTAAATATTCTCATTTCTCATACACAGCTGATTCAAGTAATACTACATTTGTATATTGTCATTTCTCATACACAACTGAATCAAGTAATACTACATATGTATATTGTCATTTCTCATACACAGCCGAATCAAACTATACAACATTTTAATATTGTCATTTCTCATACACAGCTGAATCAAGTAATACTACATTTGTATATTTTCATTTCTCATACACAGCTGAATCAAGTAATACTACATTTGTGTATTGTCATTTCTCATACACAGCTGAATCAAGTTATACTAAATTTGTATATTTTCATTTCTCGTACACAGCTGAATCAATAATACAACATTTGTATATTGTCATTTCTCATACACAGCTGAATTAAATAATACAACATTTGAATATTGTCATTTCTCATACACAGCTGAATCAAGTAATACTACATTTGTATATTGTCATTTCTCATACACAGCTGAATCAAGTAATACTACATTTGTATATTGTCATTTCTCATACACAGCTGAATCAAGTAATACTACATTTGTATATTGTCATTTCTCATACACAACTGAATCAAGTAATACTACATTTGTATATTGTCATTTCTCATATACAACTGAATCAAACTATACAACATTTTAATATGGTCATTTCTCATACACAGCTGAATCAAGTAATACTAAATTTGTATATTGTCATTTCTCGTAGACAGCTGAATCAAATATTACAACATTTGAATATTGTCATTTCTCATACAGAGCTTAATCAAGTAATACTACATTTGTATATTGTCATTTCTCATACCCAGCTGAATCAAACTATACAACATTTTAATATTCTCATTTCTCATACACAGCTGAATCAAGTAACACTACATTTGTATATTGTCATTTCTCATACACAGCTGAATCAAGTAACACTACATTTGTATATTGTCATTTCTCATACACAGCTGAATCAAGTAAGACTACATTTGTATATTGTCATTTCTCGTACACAGCTGAATCAAACAATACAACATTTTAATATTCTCATTTCTTATACACAGCTGAATCAAATAATACAACATTTGAATATTGTCATTTCTCATACACAGCTGAATCAAACCATTCAACATTTTAATATTCTCATTTCTCATACACAGCTGAATCAAGTAATACTACATTTGTGTATTGTCATTTCTCATACACAGCTGAATCAAAATATACAACATTTTAATATTCTCATTTCTCATACACAACTGAATCAAGTAATACTACATTTGTATATTGTCATTTCTCATACACAGCTGAATCAAGTAATACTACATTTGTATATTGTCATTTCTCATACACAGCTGAATCAAATAATACAACATATAAATATTGTCATTTCTCATACACAGCTGAATCAAACTATACAGCATTTTAATATTCTCATTTCTCATACACAGCTGAATCAAGTAATACTACATTTGTATATTGTCATTTCTCATACACAGCCGAATCAAACTATACAACATTTTAATATTGTCATTTCTCATACACAGCTGAATCAAGTAATACTACATTTGTATATTTTCATTTCTCATACACAGCTGAATCAAGTAATACTACATTTGTATATTGTCATTTCTCATACACAGCTGAATCAAAATTTACAACATTTTAATATTCTCATTTCTCATACACAGCTGAATCAAGTAATACTACATTTGTATATTTTCATTTTTCATAGATAGCTGAATCAAATAATACTACATTTGTATATTGTCATTTCTCATACACAGCTGAATCAAACCATTCAACATTTTAATATTCTCATTTCTCATACACAGCTGAATCAAGTAATACTACATTTGTGTATTGTCATTTCTCATACACAGCTGAATCAAGTTATACTAAATTTGTATATTTTCATTTCTCGTACACAGCTGAATCAAACCATACAACATTTTAATATTCTCATTTCTCATACACAGCTGAATTAAATAATACAACATTTGAATATTGTCATTTCTCATACACAGCTGAATCAAGTAATACTACATTTGTATATTGTCATTTCTCATACACAGCTGAATCAAGTAATGCTACATTTGTATATTGTCATTTCTCATACACAGCTGAATCAAGTAATACTACATTTGTATATTGTCATTTCTCATACACAACTGAATCAAGTAATACTACATTTGTATATTGTCATTTCTCATACACAGCCGAATCAAACTATACAACATTTTAATATTGTCATTTCTCATACACAGCTGAATCAAGTAATACTACATTTGTATATTTTCATTTCTCATACACAGCTGAATCAAGTAATACTACATTTGTATATTGTCATTTCTCATACACAGCTGAATCAAAATATACAACATTTTAATATTCTCATTTCTCATACACAGCTGAATCAAGTAATACTACATTTGTATATTGTCATTTCTCATACACAGCTGAATCAAATAATACAACATATAAATATTGTCATTTCTCATACACAGCTGAATCAAACTATACAACATTTTAATATTCTCATTTCTCATACACAGCTGAATCAAGTAATACTACATTTGTATATTGTCATTTCTCATACACAGCCGAATCAAACTATACAACATTTTAATATTCTCATTTCTCATACACAACTGAATCAAGTAATACTACATTTGTATATTGTCATTTCTCATACACAGCTGAATCAAGTAATACTACATTTGTATATTGTCATTTCTCATACACAGCTGAATCAAATAATACAACATATAAATATTGTCATTTCTCATACACAGCTGAATCAAACTATACAGCATTTTAATATTCTCATTTCTCATACACAGCTGAATCAAGTAATACTACATTTGTATATTGTCATTTCTCATACACAGCCGAATCAAACTATACAACATTTTAATATTGTCATTTCTCATACACAGCTGAATCAAGTAATACTACATTTGTATATTTTCATTTCTCATACACAGCTGAATCAAGTAATACTACATTTGTATATTGTCATTTCTCATACACAGCTGAATCAAAATTTACAACATTTTAATATTCTCATTTCTCATACACAGCTGAATCAAGTAATACTACATTTGTATATTTTCATTTTTCATAGATAGCTGAATCAAATAATACTACATTTGTATATTGTCATTTCTCATACACAGCTGAATCAAACCATTCAACATTTTAATATTCTCATTTCTCATACACAGCTGAATCAAGTAATACTACATTTGTGTATTGTCATTTCTCATACACAGCTGAATCAAGTTATACTAAATTTGTATATTTTCATTTCTCGTACACAGCTGAATCAATAATACAACATTTGTAAATTGTCCTTTCTCATACACAGCTGAATTAAATAATACAACATTTGAATATTGTCATTTCTCATACACAGCTGAATCAAGTAATACTACATTTGTATATTGTCATTTCTCATACACAGCTGAATCAAGTAATACTACATTTGTATATTGTCATTTCTCATACACAGCTGAATCAAGTAATACTACATTTGTATATTGTCATTTCTCATACACAACTGAATCAAGTAATACTACATTTGTATATTGTCATTTCTCATATACAACTGAATCAAACTATACAACATTTTAATATGGTCATTTCTCATACACAGCTGAATCAAGTAATACTAAATTTGTATATTGTCATTTCTCGTAGACAGCTGAATCAAATATTACAACATTTGAATATTGTCATTTCTCATACAGAGCTTAATCAAGTAATACTACATTTGTATATTGTCATTTCTCATACCCAGCTGAATCAAACTATACAACATTTTAATATTCTCATTTCTCATACACAGCTGAATCAAGTAACACTACATTTGTATATTGTCATTTCTCATACACAGCTGAATCAAGTAACACTACATTTGTATATTGTCATTTCTCATACACAGCTGAATCAAGTAAGACTATTTTTGTATATTGTCATTTCTCGTACACAGCTGAATCAAACAATACAACATTTTAATATTCTCATTTCTTATACACAGCTGAATCAAATAATACAACATTTGAATATTGTCATTTCTCATACACAGCTGAATCAAACCATTCAACATTTTAATATTCTCATTTCTCATACACAGCTGAATCAAGTAATACTACATTTGTGTATTGTCATTTCTCATACACAGCTGAATCAAGTTATACTAAATTTGTATATTTTCATTTCTCGTACACAGCTGAATCAATAATACAACATTTGTATATTGTCCTTTCTCATACACAGCTGAATTAAATAATACAACATTTGAATATTGTCATTTCTCATACACAGCTGAATCAAGTAATACTACATTTGTATATTGTCATTTCTCATACACAGCTGAATCAAGTAATGCTACATTTGTATATTGTCATTTCTCATACACAGCTGAATCAAGTAATACTACATTTGTATATTGTCATTTCTCATACACAACTGAATCAAGTAATACTACATTTGTATATTGTCATTTCTCATACACAGCCGAATCAAACTATACAACATTTTAATATTGTCATTTCTCATACACAGCTGAATCAAGTAATACTACATTTGTATATTTTCATTTCTCATACACAGCTGAATCAAGTAATACTACATTTGTATATTGTCATTTCTCATACACAGCTGAATCAAAATATACAACATTTTAATATTCTCATTTCTCATACACAGCTGAATCAAGTAATACTACATTTGTATATTGTCATTTCTCATACACAGCTGAATCAAATAATACAACATATAAATATTGTCATTTCTCATACACAGCTGAATCAAACTATACAACATTTTAATATTCTCATTTCTCATACACAGCTGAATCAAGTAATACTACATTTGTATATTGTCATTTCTCATACACAGCCGAATCAAACTATACAACATTTTAATATTCTCATTTCTCATACACAACTGAATCAAGTAATACTACATTTGTATATTGTCATTTCTCATACACAGCTGAATCAAGTAATACTACATTTGTATATTGTCATTTCTCATACACAGCTGAATCAAATAATACAACATATAAATATTGTCATTTCTCATACACAGCTGAATCAAACTATACAGCATTTTAATATTCTCATTTCTCATACACAGCTGAATCAAGTAATACTACATTTGTATATTGTCATTTCTCATACACAGCCGAATCAAACTATACAACATTTTAATATTGTCATTTCTCATACACAGCTGAATCAAGTAATACTACATTTGTATATTTTCATTTCTCATACACAGCTGAATCAAGTAATACTACATTTGTATATTGTCATTTCTCATACACAGCTGAATCAAAATTTACAACATTTTAATATTCTCATTTCTCATACACAGCTGAATCAAGTAATACTACATTTGTATATTTTCATTTTTCATAGATAGCTGAATCAAATAATACTACATTTGTATATTGTCATTTCTCATACACAGCTGAATCAAACCATTCAACATTTTAATATTCTCATTTCTCATACACAGCTGAATCAAGTAATACTACATTTGTGTATTGTCATTTCTCATACACAGCTGAATCAAGTTATACTAAATTTGTATATTTTCATTTCTCGTACACAGCTGAATCAATAATACAACATTTGTATATTGTCCTTTCTCATACACAGCTGAATTAAATAATACAACATTTGAATATTGTCATTTCTCATACACAGCTGAATCAAGTAATACTACATTTGTATATTGTCATTTCTCATACACAGCTGAATCAAGTAATACTACATTTGTATATTGTCATTTCTCATACACAGCTGAATCAAGTAATACTACATTTGTATATTGTCATTTCTCATACACAACTGAATCAAGTAATACTACATTTGTATATTGTCATTTCTCATATACAACTGAATCAAACTATACAACATTTTAATATGGTCATTTCTCATACACAGCTGAATCAAGTAATACTAAATTTGTATATTGTCATTTCTCGTAGACAGCTGAATCAAATATTACAACATTTGAATATTGTCATTTCTCATACAGAGCTTAATCAAGTAATACTACATTTGTATATTGTCATTTCTCATACCCAGCTGAATCAAACTATACAACATTTTAATATTCTCATTTCTCATACACAGCTGAATCAAGTAACACTACATTTGTATATTGTCATTTCTCATACACAGCTGAATCAAGTAACACTACATTTGTATATTGTCATTTCTCATACACAGCTGAATCAAGTAAGACTACATTTGTATATTGTCATTTCTCGTACACAGCTGAATCAAACAATACAACATTTTAATATTCTCATTTCTTATACACAGCTGAATCAAATAATACAACATTTGAATATTGTCATTTCTCATACACAGCTGAATCAAACTATACAACATTTTAATATTCTCATTTCTCATACACAGCTGAATCAAGTAATACTACATTTGTATATTGTCATTTCTCATACACAGCTGAATCAAATAATACAACATTTAAATATTGTCATTTCGCATACACAGCTGAATCAAACTATACAACATTTTAATATTCTCATTTCTCATACACAGCTGAATCAAGTAATACTACATTTGTATATTGTCATTTCTCATACACAGCTGAATCAAAATATACAACAATTTAATATTCTCATTTCTCATACACAGCTGAATCAAGTAATACTACATTTGTATATTGTCATTTCTCATACACAGCTGAATCAAATAATACAACATATAAATATTGTCATTTCTCATACACAGCTGAATCAAACTATACAACATTTTAATATTCTCATTTCTCATACACAGCTGAATCAAGTAATACTACATTTGTATATTGTCATTTCTCATACACAGCCGAATCAAACTATACAACATTTTAATATTGTCATTTCTCATACACAGCTGAATCAAGTAATACTACATTTGTATATTTTCATTTCTCATACACAGCTGAATCAAGTAATACTACATTTGTATATTGTCATTTCTCATACACAGCTGAATCAAAATTTACAACATTTTAATATTCTCATTTCTCATACACAGCTGAATCAAGTAATACTACATTTGTATATTTTCATTTTTCATAGATAGCTGAATCAAATAATACTACATTTGTATATTGTCATTTCTCATACACAGCTGAATCAAACCATTCAACATTTTAATATTCTCATTTCTCATACACAGCTGAATCAAGTAATACTACATTTGTGTATTGTCATTTCTCATACACAGCTGAATCAAGTTATACTAAATTTGTATATTTTCATTTCTCGTACACAGCTGAATCAATAATACAACATTTGTATATTGTCATTTCTCATACACAGCTGAATCAAGTAATACTACATTTGTATATTGTCATTTCTCATACACAACTGAATCAAGTAATACTACATTTGTATATTGTCATTTCTCATATACAACTGAATCAAACTATACAACATTTTAATATGGTCATTTCTCATACACAGCTGAATCAAGTAATACTACATTTGTATATTGTCATTTCTCGTAGATAGCTGAATCAAATATTACAACATTTGAATATTGTCATTTCTCATACAGAGCTTAATCAAGTAATACTACATTTGTATATTGTCATTTCTCATACCCAGCTGAATCAAACTATACAACATTTTAATATTCTCATTTCTCATACACAGCTGAATCAAGTAACACTACATTTGTATATTGTCATTTCTCATACACAGCTGAATCAAGTAACACTACATTTGTATATTGTCATTTCTCATACACAGCTGAATCAAGTAAGACTACATTTGTATATTGTCATTTCTCGTACACAGCTGAATCAAACAATACAACATTTTAATATTCTCATTTCTTATACACAGCTGAATCAAATAATACAACATTTGAATATTGTCATTTCTCATACACAGCTGAATCAAACTATACAACATTTTAATATTCTCATTTCTCATACACAGCTGAATCAAGTAATACTACATTTGTATATTGTCATTTCTCATACACAGCTGAATCAAATAATACAACATTTAAATATTGTCATTTCGCATACACAGCTGAATCAAACTATACAACATTTTAATATTCTCATTTCTCATACACAGCTGAATCAAGTAATACTACATTTGTATATTGTCATTTCTCATACACAGCTGAATCAAAATATACAACAATTTAATATTCTCATTTCTCATACACAGCTGAATCAAGTAATACTACATTTGTATATTGTCATTTCTCATACACAGCTGAATCAAATAATACAACATATAAATATTGTCATTTCTCATACACAGCTGAATCAAACTATACAACATTTTAATATTCTCATTTCTCATACACAGCTGAATCAAGTAATACTACATTTGTATATTGTCATTTCTCATACACAGCCGAATCAAACTATACAACATTTTAATATTGTCATTTCTCATACACAGCTGAATCAAGTAATACTACATTTGTATATTTTCATTTCTCATACACAGCTGAATCAAGTAATACTACATTTGTATATTGTCATTTCTCATACACAGCTGAATCAAAATTTACAACATTTTAATATTCTCATTTCTCATACACAGCTGAATCAAGTAATACTACATTTGTATATTTTCATTTTTCATAGATAGCTGAATCAAATAATACTACATTTGTATATTGTCATTTCTCATACACAGCTGAATCAAACCATTCAACATTTTAATATTCTCATTTCTCATACACAGCTGAATCAAGTAATACTACATTTGTGTATTGTCATTTCTCATACACAGCTGAATCAAGTTATACTAAATTTGTATATTTTCATTTCTCGTACACAGCTGAATCAATAATACAACATTTGTATATTGTCATTTCTCATACACAGCTGAATCAAGTAATACTACATTTGTATATTGTCATTTTTCATACACAGCTGAATCAAGTAATACTACATTTGTATATTGTCATTTCTCATACACAGCTGAATCAAGTAATACTACATTTGTATATTGTCATTTCTCATACACAACTGAATCAAGTAATACTACATTTGTATATTGTCATTTCTCATATACAACTGAATCAAACTATACAACATTTTAATATGGTCATTTCTCATACACAGCTGAATCAAGTAATACTACATTTGTATATTGTCATTTCTCGTAGACAGCTGAATCAAATATTACAACATTTGAATATTGTCATTTCTCATACAGAGCTTAATCAAGTAATACTACATTTGTATATTGTCATTTCTCATACCCAGCTGAATCAAACTATACAACATTTTAATATTCTCATTTCTCATACACAGCTGAATCAAGTAACACTACATTTGTATATTGTCATTTCTCATACACAGCTGAATCAAGTAACACTACATTTGTATATTGTCATTTCTCATACACAGCTGAATCAAGTAAGACTACATTTGTATATTGTCATTTCTCGTACACAGCTGAATCAAACAATACAACATTTTAATATTCTCATTTCTTATACACAGCTGAATCAAATAATACAACATTTGAATATTGTCATTTCTCATACACAGCTGAATCAAACTATACAACATTTTAATATTCTCATTTCTCATACACAGCTGAATCAAGTAATACTACATTTGTATATTGTCATTTCTCATACACAGCTGAATCAAATAATACAACATTTAAATATTGTCATTTCGCATACACAGCTGAATCAAACTATACAACATTTTAATATTCTCATTTCTCATACACAGCTGAATCAAGTAATACTACATTTGTATATTGTCATTTCTCATACACAGCTGAATCAAAATATACAACATTTTAATATTCTCATTTCTCATACACAGCTGAATCAAGTAATATTACATTTGTATATTGTCATTTCTCATACACAGCTGAATCAAATAATACAACATATAAATATTGTCATTTCTCATACACAGCTGAATCAAACTATACAACATTTTAATATTCTCATTTCTCATACACAGCTGAATCAAGTAATACTACATTTGTATATTGTCATTTCTCATACACAGCCGAATCAAACTATACAACATTTTAATATTGTCATTTCTCATACACAGCTGAATCAAGTAATACTACATTTGTATATTTTCATTTCTCATACACAGCTGAATCAAGTAATACTACATTTGTATATTGTCATTTCTCATACACAGCTGAATCAAAATTTACAACATTTTAATATTCTCATTTCTCATACACAGCTGAATCAAGTAATACTACATTTGTATATTTTCATTTTTCATAGATAGCTGAATCAAATAATACTACATTTGTATATTGTCATTTCTCATACACAGCTGAATCAAACCATTCAACATTTTAATATTCTCATTTCTCATACACAGCTGAATCAAGTAATACTACATTTGTGTATTGTCATTTCTCATACACAGCTGAATCAAGTTATACTAAATTTGTATATTTTCATTTCTCGTACACAGCTGAATCAATAACACAACATTTGTATATTGTCCTTTCTCATACACAGCTGAATTAAATAATACAACATTTGAATATTGTCATTTCTCATACACAGCTGAATCAAGTAATACTACATTTGTATATTGTCATTTCTCATACACAGCTGAATCAAGTAATACTACATTTGTATATTGTCATTTCTCATACACAGCTGAATCAAGTAATACTACATTTGTATATTGTCATTTCTCATACACAACTGAATCAAGTAATACTACATTTGTATATTGTCATTTCTCATATACAACTGAATCAAACTATACAACATTTTAATATGGTCATTTCTCATACACAGCTGAATCAAGTAATACTAAATTTGTATATTGTCATTTCTCGTAGACAGCTGAATCAAATATTACAACATTTGAATATTGTCATTTCTCATACAGAGCTTAATCAAGTAATACTACATTTGTATATTGTCATTTCTCATACCCAGCTGAATCAAACTATACAACATTTTAATATTCTCATTTCTCATACACAGCTGAATCAAGTAACACTACATTTGTATATTGTCATTTCTCATACACAGCTGAATCAAGTAACACTACATTTGTATATTGTCATTTCTCATACACAGCTGAATCAAGTAAGACTACATTTGTATATTGTCATTTCTCGTACACAGCTGAATCAAACAATACAACATTTTAATATTCTCATTTCTTATACACAGCTGAATCAAATAATACAACATTTGAATATTGTCATTTCTCATACACAGCTGAATCAAACCATTCAACATTTTAATATTCTCATTTCTCATACACAGCTGAATCAAGTAATACTACATTTGTGTATTGTCATTTCTCATACACAGCTGAATCAAGTTATACTAAATTTGTATATTTTCATTTCTCGTACACAGCTGAATCAATAATACAACATTTGTATATTGTCATTTCTCATACACAGCTGAATTAAATAATACAACATTTGAATATTGTCATTTCTCATACACAGCTGAATCAAGTAATACTACATTTGTATATTGTCATTTCTCATACACAGCTGAATCAAGTAATACTACATTTGTATATTGTCATTTCTCATACACAACTGAATCAAGTAATACTACATTTGTATATTGTCATTTCTCATATACAACTGAATCAAACTATACAACATTTTAATATGGTCATTTCTCATACACAGCTGAATCAAGTAATACTACATTTGTATATTGTCATTTCTCGTAGACAGCTGAATCAAATATTACAACATTTGAATATTGTCATTTCTCATACAGAGCTTAATCAAGTAATACTACATTTGTATATTGTCATTTCTCATACCCAGCTGAATCAAACTATACAACATTTTAATATTCTCATTTCTCATACACAGCTGAATCAAGTAACACTACATTTGTATATTGTCATTTCTCATACACAGCTGAATCAAGTAACACTACATTTGTATATTGTCATTTCTCATACACAGCTGAATCAAGTAAGACTACATTTGTATATTGTCATTTCTCGTACACAGCTGAATCAAACAATACAACATTTTAATATTCTCATTTCTTATACACAGCTGAATCAAATAATACAACATTTGAATATTGTCATTTCTCATACACAGCTGAATCAAACTATACAACATTTTAATATTCTCATTTCTCATACACAGCTGAATCAAGTAATACTACATTTGTATATTGTCATTTCTCATACACAGCTGAATCAAATAATACAACATTTAAATATTGTCATTTCGCATACACAGCTGAATCAAACTATACAACATTTTAATATTCTCATTTCTCATACACAGCTGAATCAAGTAATACTACATTTGTATATTGTCATTTCTCATACACAGCTGAATCAAAATATACAACAATTTAATATTCTCATTTCTCATACACAGCTGAATCAAGTAATACTACATTTGTATATTGTCATTTCTCATACACAGCTGAATCAAATAATACAACATATAAATATTGTCATTTCTCATACACAGCTGAATCAAACTATACAACATTTTAATATTCTCATTTCTCATACACAGCTGAATCAAGTAATACTACATTTGTATATTGTCATTTCTCATACACAGCCGAATCAAACTATACAACATTTTAATATTGTCATTTCTCATACACAGCTGAATCAAGTAATACTACATTTGTATATTGTCATTTCTCATACACAACTGAATCAAGTATACAACATTTGTATATTGTCGTTTCTCATACACAGCTGAATCAAACCATACAACATTTTAATATTGTCATTTCTCATACACAGCTGAATCAAGTAATACTACATTTGTATATTGTCATTTCGCATACACAGCTGAATCAAACTATACAACATTTTAATATTCTCATTTCTCATACACAGCTGAATCAAGTAATACTACATTTGTATATTGTCATTTCTCATACACAGCTGAATCAAAATATACAACATTTTAATATTCTCATTTCTCATACACAGCTGAATCAAGTAATATTACATTTGTATATTGTCATTTCTCATACACAGCTGAATCAAATAATACAACATATAAATATTGTCATTTCTCATACACAGCTGAATCAAACTATACAACATTTTAATATTCTCATTTCTCATACACAGCTGAATCAAGTAATACTACATTTGTATATTGTCATTTCTCATACACAGCCGAATCAAACTATACAACATTTTAATATTGTCATTTCTCATACACAGCTGAATCAAGTAATACTACATTTGTATATTTTCATTTCTCATACACAGCTGAATCAAGTAATACTACATTCGTATATTGTCATTTCTCATACACAGCTGAATCAAAATTTACAACATTTTAATATTCTCATTTCTCATACACAGCTGAATCAAGTAATACTACATTTGTATATTTTCATTTTTCATAGATAGCTGAATCAAATAATACTACATTTGTATATTGTCATTTCTCATACACAGCTGAATCAAACCATTCAACATTTTAATATTCTCATTTCTCATACACAGCTGAATCAAGTAATACTACATTTGTGTATTGTCATTTCTCATACACAGCTGAATCAAGTTATACTAAATTTGTATATTTTCATTTCTCGTACACAGCTGAATCAATAATACAACATTTGTATATTGTCATTTCTCATACACAGCTGAATTAAATAATACAACATTTGAATATTGTCATTTCTCATACACAGCTGAATCAAGTAATACTACATTTGTATATTGTCATTTCTCGTACACAACTGAATCAAGTATACAACATTTGTATATTGTCGTTTCTCATACACAGCTGAATCAAACCATACAACATTTTAATATTGTCATTTCTCATACACAGCTGAATCAAGTAATACTACATTTGTATATTGTCATTTCTCATACACAACTGAATCAAGTAATACTACATTTATATATTGTCATTTCTTATACACAGCTGAATCAAGTAATACTACATTTGTATATTGTCATTTCTCGTACACAGCTGAATCAAATATCATAAAATATGTATATTCTCATTTTTCATACACAGCTGAATCAAGTAATACTACATTTGTATATTGTCATTTCTCGTACACAGCTGAATCAAATATTACAACATTTGAATATTGTCATTTCTCATACAGAGCTTAATAAAGTAATACTACATTTGTATATTGTCATTTCTCATACACAGCTGAATCAAGTAATACTACATTTGTATATTGTCATTTCTCATACACAGCTGAATCAAACTATACAACATTTTAATATTGTCATTTCTCATACACAGCTGAATCAAGTAATACTACATTTGTATATTGTCATTTCTCATACACAACTGAATCAAGTATACAACATTTGTATATTGTCGTTTCTCATACACAGCTGAATCAAACCATACAACATTTTAATATTGTCATTTCTCATACACAGCTGAATCAAGTAATACTACATTTGTATATTGTCATTTCTCATACACAACTGAATCAAGTAATACTACATTTATATATTGTCATTTCTCATACACAGCTGAATCAAGTAATACTACATTTGTATATTGTCATTTCTCGTACACAGCTGAATCAAATATCATAAAATATGTATATTCTCATTTTTCATACACAGCTGAATCAAGTTATACTACATTTGTATATTTTCATTTCTCATACACAGCTGAATCAAGTAATACTACATTTGTATATTGTCATTTCTCATACACAACTGAATCAAGTAATACTACATTTATATATTGTCATTTCTCATACACAGCTGAATCAAGTAATACTACATTTGTATATTGTCATTTCTCGTACAAGGCTGAATCAAATATCATAAAATATGTATATTCTCATTTTTCATACACAGCTGAATCAAGTTATACTACATTTGTATATTTTCATTTCTCGTACACAGCTGAATCAATAATACAACATTCGTATATTGTCATTTCTCATACACAGCTGAATCAAGTAATACTACATTTTTATATTGTCATTTCTCATACACAGCTGAATAAAGAAAATACAACATTTGTATATTGTCATTTCTCATACACAGCTGAATGAAGTAGTACAACATTTGTATGTTGTCATTTCTCATACACAGCTGAATCAAGTAATACAACATTTATATATTGTCATTTCTCATGCACAGCTTAATCAAGTAATACAACATTTATATATTGTTATTTCTCATACACAGCTGAATCAAATAATGTAACATTTGTATATTGTCATTTCTCATACAAAGCTGAATCAAGTAATATTATATTTGTATATTGTCATTTCTCGTACACAGTTTAATTAAATATCATAAAATATGTATATTATCAATTCTCATACACAGCTGAATCAAGTAATGCAACATTTTTATATTGTCATTTCTCATACACAGCTCAATCAAGTAACACAACATATGTATATTTTCATTTCTCATACACAGCTGAATCAAGTAATACAACATTTATATATTGTCATTTTTCATACACAGCTGAATCAAGTAATACAACATATGTGTATTTTCATTTCTCATACACAGCTGTATCAAGTAATACAACATATGTATATTGTCATTTTTCATACACAGCTGAATCAAATATCATAAAATATGCATATTTTAATTTCTAATACACAGCTGAATTAAGTAATACAACATTTATATATTGTCATTTTTCATACACAGGTCTTTCAAATAATACAACATTTGTATATTCTCATTTCTCATTCACAGCATACTTACACATGTTCGCCACGTGTTCTTGCAAGTATACTTACACATGTAGGCTACGTGTTCTTTCACATATACTTACACATGTACGCCTCGTGTTTTTGCACATATACTTACACAGGAGTGGCACTTGTTCTTACACGGATACCTACATATGTAAACAACGTGTTCTTCCACGTAGTTCTGGTTCGGGCTCTATATGGTTGATGGGTGCGTTTCATGTCGTTGTGGCGCGTGCAGGGTCACCACATTACTTTTATTTTCTTCATATGACCAAACCACCATATCTTATTAACGCCACGTCCCGCGATATGTTTATTCAAGCTGTACAAAACTTTAGAGGTCGTCTCCAACAGTGTGTTGCTGCTAACGGTCGTCATCTTGAGGACATTATTTTCAAAATTTAATGATTATAAATGGTATGTTATGGTATGGTATATTATAAATTGCTGCATATTTAATTTAAAAAATCATTGTACTTCGATTGGCCGGAATATTTTTTATTGCATGATTTAAAGCCTGAAGCAAAGATATTGAATAATAATGTGTTAATTTCGCAAATATTTATTTCGAAATACGTAGACTTTAAGCACGTGCAATAATGTTTTTCGTAAGGATACAGAATTTCGAATCTTCGACTAGAAAGTTAGTTAAGTATCAAAATTGGACGATATTAATAATGTTGATATATATAATAGTTTAATTGGAAAAATCTACTGCCAATGTAATGTTTGGAATTCAAGTCACGGTGGTAAGTATATTTTTTTGGATAATGGATTTCATATTATTGATTAATTTATAATAAAAAAATTGTTTAGTTTTTGGCTATAATTTTTCTACTTTAATCGTATCACAGTAAATATCAAAGCGCAGTTTATTAGGTCGGATTGAATTGAATGTGGAACCTTCGGAGATCCCCAGATTTAGCCTAAGTTGTGATCGGTGACACGTGTCCGGGGTAGGTATCAGGTATCGGCCCAGAGTTTAGGGTGGATTTACTGTGTGGAGTAGTCGAGTCTGAAGGACGGGCTGTGGAAGTCAGTCGGCGGGAAAATGTCAGCATACATCTGAATTATTTGGATAATACTCGGAAGATTTTATCGAAATTTTGCGTTCGTTCATATATAATGTATCAGTTGATATACCGTAGGTAGAATATTTTAGGCCATCAAATATCACAGATAGGTGCGCGCGCGCACATAGTGAGTGGTGCACACATACGCAACTGTACATGAAGTAATACCATTTTATAAGTTACCTCACAATAGTTTACATTCCATTAAGATAGGTTAGGTATAGTTACATTTAGTTAAGTGAGGTTATTTAATACAAAGTCACGACAGCAGAGGGTTAAGGTAACTGTGTGCAGTTGTCTATATGTGAAGTTATATATGAGTGGTCTTGTCACTGAAATTTTCTATTAGTGTATTTGTCATTGTGTGAAGTTGCTCTTGTCACTGTGTGATGGTATTTATGAGTACATTTGTAACTCTGTTTTTATCAATGTTCTACACAGGATTATTCGACCTTACCATGTATTTATTTATAATTTTAGAGTACTAGTAGTAGTAATAGTGTTTTTAAAGTTTAAGTTTTAACGTAAAATAGTACCTTCTTACCCATATAAAAATAAGTATAAAAAATGTATGGAGGTTTTTAAGAACACTTTTTATGACTAAACATGATTCATTTACTTTTTAAAAATCTTTAATATAATAACTAAAGGAAATAATCATTTTTATTAAAGGTTAACGTAGGAAATAGTTCTGCCAATTGTTTTTTGTTTTTCAAATAACGATCATGAAATCAACACGTTTAAAACATTAAGATAGTAAATTCGCGAATTAATAAAAGGGGATGTAGACACTTCAATGATATGCACGCAGTTATTTCTAATGATATTCTGTTAAAAAACAGGATAAGTAACGACTCCATACAAAACGAATTAACCGAAAGGAATTTTTAATTCAGTAAATAGCCAATTGTATGACTTGAGTAATTAATTAGCTTAGTAATGCGAATAGCTACAATGCGTCGATTGTAGTTACTAGTGCTACGGCTACAGCGGTGGGTTATCGTGGTACTTTTTAGAACTAATTCTTTGAAGTTTCTAGTGGTACACAGATAGCGTTAATTGTAATAAATCCGTAAATATACGTTCACGGTCCATATTATAGATTATTTAATTTATATATGTTTCCCAGAAATTTTAGTAATGCAGTTTTTTGTTTGTATGCATTGCACGCCTCTGCATACATCTATATATACGGTAATATCCATATGGATATTAGAAAGTATTAACATGCATAATATAAATAAAAATATTTTTTAAATATATTTTCGGGTAAATATTTTTTTGTTATTTTAGGTAGATTCATCTTTACAAAATTTAGGTACATAATGTAATGTAATCAAAAATAATCAAACGATTTCATCAGAAGCCTTTGAGCTGTCCAAATTCAGCCATAAAACGGTTTAATCAATTTTAAATGCTCGGCTTCTGTGACTTCAAACAAGCCAGTCTTTTCAATTTCGGACAATTCTTTTTGAGTATCGAATTTTTTTCTTACAGATTTTTAATAAATAAATATGTAAGTACACTGTAACAAAAAAATATTTTGAATATTTTTTTATGTCTTAACTCGGAAATGCATATTGTAAATCAATTTTTTTTTATTAAGAACACATTCCTATTGTGAAGTTGAAATTATTCAGAACAGACGGTCTGTGAATACATTTTTTTTTTGTTTGGATAAAAATGTTTAAACTGATGTATTTATGAATAAAATTCATATACCGTGAAGTTATATTTTATTTGTCCTCCGGTTTGCTCAGTGTAAAGTATAAGGTGCGTGGTCCGGTTGCACAGAATTCATCATACCTTCGCCCATCTACATCAGGAATCATCAAAGAAAAATAATAGAATATGTTATAAATTTACCATATTATAATTAAATAGTTTCTGCTTATAAAAGCAGAGCAAAATGAGATACGAAAATATATTAGTCTACCAGGCAAAAATATAGTAAAAATAATATCACCACAGTGTGATTACAAATATATATTTTTTAACTAATTGTTTTCAACAAGTAATAGACTCAGATCAAATCAACTACATCAAAATTAGCAACTAGTATTTAAAATTAGATGTGAGAATAAACATTAATATTCACTACATCTTCAAAATTTCACACCAAAAATTTCCTTCACAACAATTCAGATATAAGAATTTTTACTCTTCAGGAGCAATCCACAGTTTGAGTTCAGTGTTTTGATGTTCCGAGGCACCCGTAGAATACTTGTGTCTTCTCCCATCGTAAAACATCATGAAGGGTGGGTCGTCTTCTTGCTGGTGTGGTTCCCGAAGTCGCGCGGAACCCTTGTGTCTCACTTGTTGTAAAATAGATTAAATTGAGCAGAGGGGCCCTAATCGTGTTCCCATCATATTTAGCTCCTGAAAAATCAGATGAAAAAAGACTTATTGCATGCCATCAAAATGTGGTGCTGGAGGCGAATGTTTCACATTTCGTAGACCTCGAGGTGAACAAAGACTGTTGGGATAAGATCCCGTGGACTGTATTGATTAAAATTATGTTTTACTTGATGCAACCTGAATTGGATTCAGAAAGTAAATAATGGCAGATGGATCTGGCCTACTTTGATTTAAGTCCCGAGTTGGACGACAATTTTCACCTCCACTTGACTCGCACTTTTGTAGTGAAGAACGGAGATATCACTGCACTTCCGGATGGTGTAGAACATTGGTTCTTCATGGTCCGAATTTTTACACACGGCGACAAATTTGGACCACATAAAAAGCTGCTTGACTGCTACGCGACGAAATGCAATCTGTTCATACGTCGGTGAAATCCATAAGTGATTAGTGAGCCAGAAAAGGATAGACGGAATGCACGAGGAGTGTCAACAAAGACTATTCTCCAGGAGTTAAGGATTACTGAAAGACTTTCGATAACAAGCAAGATAATTATTCTTGCATTCTTTGAACATGATGCTATAAAAACGATGTGTGTTTCTAGAAGCTTGTGATAATAGGAACAATGGTGGAAAATCGAGCATGAAGACACTCAGCTTATAGGAACTAGATGGATGGATATTTAGGGAATTAGTTTAATTTACGTCGCGGGTCACCAGTATGAAGTCATAAGTAGTATGTAGCTTAGATTTAGTTTGTTGGCTGGAACCCTGAGAAGTGAATGTATTTGTAGATTCATCCGTTAAGAGGTACTGTTTAATTGATTAATGAGCTGTATAAATATAACAGAAGGATTTGCTTTAAGGTAAGACCATAGTCCCTAAATCTCCTCAGATCTCACTGCGTGTATTTGATATTGCAGTGTATATGTATGTGCGTGTGAATGAGCTGTGGCTAGAGCAGGTATATTAAATAAAATACTAACTTACAATCGGTGACGTTTATTGTAGCTTAATGCACAAATGAAGGAACACAGGTTGAAGTTAAATTACAAGTAAAGTTGATGACTAGGAGAGCTCACTGGAGATGCTTCATACATAGAAACATATAGGCGGACTGCGAAAGCTGAGAGTTGTCTTTTAAGAATCTTGTGAGAGTGTATCGCACAGAAATGCGAGGTCGCAGCAGAGGCGTCAATTAATTAATATGATAAAACACGTGTCAATAATTTATACGGCATAATCTTCGGCGTGGTGCCGAAGAACCCGTGGGATAGATTTCTGCAAAGAAGGGCTATTATTCTTGATAAAAACACGTCACAGCGGTGGCCTGCCACTATGTTAGTACTTGCAAATATGGTGAAAAAAATTATATGAATATTGTGACGTGGTCGCCTATATGTGACGGGTAATCGTCAGAATAGGACGCTATATTCGCACACCACTGGCTTGCTCAGAGGTTTTCATGATGTGCGTGGGTCTTTGGTTACAGAATTCAACATAATCTCTTGCCTATCACTTCAGCCAGCATTCTCAGGGAAAAATAACAAGATTATTACAAATTTTATCACTAAGTTTAATATGAGAAGCAAGAAAAATAAAATATTAAAGAATATAAATCATTAAACATTATACCATAAATTGTGATTTAATGTGTGTGAAAAAGTTTGTTTTTTTAAAAAAAAAAATAGAGATGCGTACACGGAATACGTGTCACAAAAATATTATTACTATTTTCAAACTAAGCTTAACGCTTGTGCTATGAAAATAGGACTAACTTACTGGTGTCCTGGAACGAGGCGCGAACCTTCGACCACAAGATCACTAAGCGAACGTCTTGACCACTACACAAACAAGCTACTCAAATTGATTTCGGTAATTTTGTCACACAAAATAATAAGGTTTACCATTTTTTCCAAAACTACATGAACTTAAATTGTCATCTTACAGTTTGTCAGGTCAGGTTAAAACAGAAATAACTTGACAAATAGATTGGTTAACACGAGTGGGAAAACGAGTTTTGTATAAAATAAAGAAACAAATATACTACAATGGAAAAACATTTGTTTTAAATGAGAATATTAGAAGAAAGAAAGAAAGAAAGAAAGGAAAGAAAGATTAATGCTACATAAAAATAAATCATAGACTTTAAATTCTTCGTACACAATAAAAATGCATTTTTACAACCAGTATTTGCGTAGTCATTGTCCATTTGTGCAGAGATTCACAGTCTTCATCAATTTGGTCAGTCAAACGTTAAAAACTTGTCACTCCTCTTGACGCACATCATAAAAACTAGATTTTCTGCCATTTGGTTCTCTATGAATCGCTTGCATCTCCTTTGGTTGAAAAAAAATCCATCTCATGTAGTACTGTGAGTGACAGATTAACATGTCCCCCTCATCCCCTGTACGGGAGAAATCCTTCCCGCTGCATTCCATGTGTTATCGCATGACTCCTTCATCATCATATCCACGACATGCGTTGTGACAAAAGGCAACAACAACTTTCCTTTCACAAAATTGTACAAAATAACTGGGCACAATATGAGTCAGCGAATGAATGAATCACTGATGAAAATAATTTAGTGTAGAAAGAATTTTGTGAATTACAAAGGAAAAAAATAAAGAAAGTTTAAGTAGAGAAAGACTAATCAGAGGAATAATTAGTCAATAGTTCAGTTCAAATATGATGCAGGACAACACAAATGTTAAAATATTATATTGTTCTCATCCTTCTTCACTTTTAAAGTTGTATTCTAACCGATTAAGGATCGGATTCGTCCGGTCCGTTATCCATGATAGCTGTCACATGAAAACATCGTTGCCCGAATTCTTTTCCCCGCGCGGGCTGTGTTGCCCTAATATGAGAATGTTAATTCCGACATATTTCGCACGCGGTAGGTACCAGATTTAATGTTATAATATATGTATTGTGTGTAACTGAAATAAAACAGTGTATTCTGCAGGCGGGAAAGCCATTCTCCGAATATAGTTCCAATATTGAACATCTTTTGTGTTTCATTTATTTCGACCTCTACATCTCATCGTTGAGGGAAGCTGTGATCTGGCGAACCATCCTTGTCTGCATTTTTGTTTCTTTTACGGAACAGAGAGTAAACTCGTAACTTAAAGATCGTCTTTTCTGTGAATACGGAAAAACTTTCGAGATACATTTTACATGGGGGCAGTCTTTAATTAAATATATTCTATTATACAAGTCTTCTTTAATACGAAAGTTTGTCAAAATCAAAATAAAGTAAGAAAATAAAAATAAATTCGTAATTAAGGGTAATTCATCGTGGTAGATTTTAAGAGCGTTCGAGATTTCCACTAAAAGTGATTTGGAAGTGGAACAAACTTCCTGGGGTAACTTTGTTCCGTTTTGACCACCGACCTATTTGTAAAGTTTGCAGCATCCCATTCTCATCAGCAACCTGACGGCATCCGTGGAGAGGGCAGTTTGCGGCGAGTAGTACCCGCTGATTGATTTAGAGTACATGTATGTTGGGTATATAATTTATTAAAAATATTATATATTTCATATGCCTGATATTCGCTATGCATTGATTATTTATATTTTTTATCTTATAATGATCTTGTATACATACTTAAAGCAGTATTATTCTAGTTCTATTTTACTGCAAAATTGATTATTTTATAACAATCCGGCTTGAAGGACCAAAATATTTATGCAAGGGGGTGGTGAAACAAGATGTAGGAAGAGTGAAATAAATTTGGTATAGGGAGAGGACAGTGAGAGCTCAAAGACCAACCCGAAAGAACACGACTTACCTGGATTTTCTCCGTTGGAACCACAGGTCTCCTGAACGTCAAGAACAACTTTTCTGATTTGCACGGAGCCCTGAGAACACAATAGTAGTTTCGGTACGCACCGCGAGAAACCGAAAACGTACACTAGCAATAGTAATTGTACAGTAACAGAATAGTGTAACTAGCAGGATGTTAACAGTTCTTGATAGATCAAAAGTTCACAGAAAAAGTTGTGCTCTGACATATAGGAGAAGGGGAGGGGGGGAACAAATAGGTATTGTAAACATCCGTGGAACTATCATAAATATCGAACATTAAATGTGCCGAATAATTTATATTTTTTTTACTAGCCAACAAGACACAGGAGACGATATAATATAAGGACTATATGGTGGGGACCAGAACAGAAAAGGAAAGGCTCGTAAAAGGGATCAATAGAGAAGTACAATCGGTAAATTGTGATGTTAATGTGGCAACTAACGTAAGTTCAATACCAGAATACATTATTAAAATATAATTTATTAGGGTGTGGGTCTTCCATTGGGGGTTGCTGGGATGGACGATGCCAGAAAGAGCGGAAGCTAGAAAGACCAAGCAGAGCATTCCACTGGCTATCCCGCGCACCCTCTTGCGACCTGGACATGGTGAATTTCTGCAGAACTGTGGCCGAGTTCTGCGACTTCAAACATATAAATGTGACAATTACCCACCCTTTTTGGGGGTGCACGACTTCCAAAGCTACTCTCTGGCTGCCTTCTGGAATCAATATGTAAACGTGTTTCACGTATCAATATTGTACACAAATTAACTTTGGTACCCACTTTATGTCAGTAAATCATCAAATGTAATAAATATGTATTTGCTAATTGTTCCATATAATAAATAAAATAAAAAGTATACTCTGAAGGAAAACAACAGGGTATTAGTTAACTAACTGCCGAAACATAATTGAAAGCTTTGCTTTGTTTAGTGGAATCGAAGCGGGAGTGCACAACTCTCGTAACCATAGGTAGGACCATTTGGGGTTTCCTTCATCAGTATATAATACCTCATATGAAAGACTCAATTAAGCCGTGAATTTAAACCTATCTAACTTACCATTATGCTGTTTTCCCGCAACAGTAGGCAGAGAGGATAGAACGCCATACTCTTCTGTCCTGACACTCCACTTTCGCCTCGTCTACTTTCATACACCTTCTCCTGCACGGTCATCGGTTGTTTTAATAGGGTCTCTCTCCAATATTTGGTTGTCATCAACCTCATATAATATAGTGAAATTACATAATAAATAAATGGCATATCGAGACTTAAGCAAGTAACGTACAAACATCTCTGAATTCAATACAACAACTCATACAGAATTTATCGGATTGGCGCGTTATTGTAGCGCATCTACAATTCGTTCCGCTTCTGAGACATCGATTAGCGGGCGTAAAGTTGCAGCTGGAGTTCAACACCGACTCTCTAGTGCAAGCGGCGCTCTAATGGAAAGCTGGTTCCCTGACCAGAGAATGGCAACAACTACAGAAATAGCTACAGATACAATAATGGCGGTGACTGAAATGTAATATTTATATTTTGTTTATATTTATATATATATATGTGTGAACTTTTTTATTATTTATATTTTTTTGCTTTTCTTTTCATAACCTAAATAATATTTTGTAACTTTGTAATCGGATCTCATCGCTCATCATCGGAATCACGCTGGAATAATTACTATTATTATTATTATATCGTAATAACGTCGTAATCGTCATCATCATCATCATCATCATTAGCCTGTGTTTCTCCACTGCTGAATATAGACCTCCCCCCGTGGATCGTCAACTCATCTCATTTCATCCACCTAATGTACACCACACTTCTAATATCGCAACTCCATCGAGTTTGATGACGGCAACATCACAGTTATTTTCTAAATTAATTACAATAATTTTTAAATTTTTTTTTGGTACCTATTACATTATGTATAACAGTTAGAATTGTCAGCATAACCTTAATTTATGTCTACTGCATGCCACTGATATGTATTTGTGGCGAATATGCAACGCCATCTTTGGGCCGCACGGCGAACTTGGTTTAGCCGCGACACTAATTCAGTCAACGGAGGTCTATTCTATTTTTGTGGCCCAGACAGTCTAGCACCATTTCATAGTGTCGATTTTTACTTATTTGCGTTCAATTTACAATCCTCCTTAAATAAATTCCTTCTGATATTTGGAGTCATACTAATTGATTAAGTGGTCAACTAGTCAACTTGTTGGCGTTCTTAAGACAGGCGCCACACTAGTAAGCTCTCTAATCATCAAATTGGTAACTGCCCCACTGACTAGCTATATACGTACATATTTGTTTATTTTGAAGCAGACCTGGGTGTATTTTTGTACTGTAAGTATTGTATCGGTAAAGAGATCTATTTACTTTATTCACAATTTAAAAAAGTGTCCGGCACGGTCCGTGTTACACGAACACCGTACAGAATTATATAAAGGTGGAGCTCTCCAAGCACAGACATATCAGTGTTCAGCTTTCAAAAGAAAACATAATTAATATAATGAAAACATTCGATATGAAGAAAGATTTTTCAAAGCTGCGGATCATTCCAGATTAACCTTTTCAGGTCCAATTAAAAATATGATTTTTCTCTAGAATTTACCCTATTATTCCCAATCTTAATGAACATAATACATTCTTTTATATTGTCAAAATGTTTTTAATATCTTTTTTTATATATTCAGGTATTAATAATGAGGTAATGATATAATGAGGATTAACGCTTTTACAAATAATAATGTGTTCTCTTTAAAATATTATAACATTACGTTGTAGTACCTACCCACCGATAGTGTCTTCTATGTTTAATATGTCATAGCAATGTCAACACTGTCGCGCGAAAGTATCTATCTCTCAGCGTTTCCGAAATGAAGAAGAAAAGCGCTGTCTACATCTCGTGGAACGTATTACCAACATGTGATTTCATATTTAAAAGGAACGGTGAGGTTAATTATATAATGTTATGCATCTGTGTCACGTTGTGTCGTGTTATGTAAGTGTGTTTGTTTCTTGCAGAATGAAAATTCCTTCCTGATAATAGACCTCCACGTTAGGGGGCGTCATTTTCGGACGATTCGTCACTTCATGTAACTATGCGATGGCTCGTATGAGAGTCCTGGAGGATTGCCCATGGACCAGGGTAGGGATCACGATTTGGATCCATCCGCTCGAATTATCTCCATACGGAAGGAGAAGCCATTACGCCAACTTACATAAGTAACCAAAATTTTATATTCATCGTGAAGCAAAACTTGTCCAGTAAACTTCGACCCGATGACCTGCTAAAAATGAACTGGTCATATGCGCTGGTCATTTTTTCACCTACCGGTGGAATTGTTAAATAGAAGTAACAGTTGATTAATTTTTCGCTCTGGTTAAACTTGATGAATAAATTCCATTTATGCTTCTGAATGGAGCTACTTAGTGTTTTAAGATGTAGTCAATGGAGTGATTCTTTGTTAATATTTACATAAAGTTAACGTTCTTTTCTCATTGTTTTAATTGTGCAAAAAAAAAACTAAATTATAACGTTGTAAATTTCTTCCAGATTTTATTTATTTTCCTTTGAGAATGACTGTTGAAGGCAGGTGGGGGATATAATAGCCAATTCTGTTCATAGTACTCACCTATCTCATGTTACGCGCTGACATCACGTCGCGTACGTCACAATATATATAAGTTGTATTATATAGTATATCCAAAAATTTAATTAAAATGAAATCTTTGTCTTTTCCTAGCCATTATTTCTCAAAGTAGGTATTCGCAATAAAAAGGTGAAAACAGAAAAGTGCGCTTAATCTTACAAAGAAAAGCATAAAAAATACACCTATTTTATGATAAGAAAATTTTAAAAAATACAGGTTTTGCAAAAAATATTACATATATCATGAAATACCCCTTAAGATTTTCCCAAGGTACACATGGCACACATGGTATGACACATTTCTGGGCTTTTATAGTATTATAATTAAATGTGTTAATTATAAAGATAAACATATAAAATCAATTCTATCTAAAAATATTATATATACTATATACCGAGATTCTAATCTGGATCTCTTTTTCAATTCGAGGAAGGTGAATTACCAACGATGCTACAGCACAACAACAATATTTTTCTATAGAATTAATTTTATATGTATATCTTTATTTATTTTATTTATTTATATATATATGGACATACATATTTTTGTTTTAACAGAGGTGGACACATAATAAACATAAGACATTCTCATAGTTTATTGTGTAGGATGGAGTAGACTTCACCTCTGATATATATATACAGCATTGTCCTGGCTACTTTGCTAGACTGAAGTCTGTGTTAAAGTAGCCAGTTTTTTTTCGTGCTGTTGTGGTGTATTGACAGGAATAAAAAAATAATTACAAATGTGTATAATAAAGTAAAAATAAAATAAAAATATATGTAGTGGGAGTGTTGTAGGACTAGTGAATTATTAGTGAAGGTATTGTATAAATTACAATAGAATGTTGGATATCCGCGCTTCTGATTCATCTCTACCTGATTGAATTATATATTAGGTCCATATTTGTGTAATCTTATTGGAATTATACGATTTACAGTTGATACTGAGTGTATTGAATAGTTTCGGACCTAAGAACATGTAGAATCTTTGATAAAATGTCGTTGTTGCTCTCGGAAATGGTGTGTAGATGTTCGTTGCTTGTCTTGTGTTGTGTCCATGATTTATTGCTTGAGGAGAGTTGTTGTTAGTATGGAAATATTGAACGAGTCTCAACATAAAGATTTGTCTTATATCTAGGACATTGTACTCTTTAAATATCTGATGGATATCTAAAGGAACGACCGATTATTACCTTGAGAATTGTTTTTTGTGCTTTTTTAGCCGACTCTAATATTGTTTTTGCTGCTCCTCCCCAAACTAAAATAGCATAATTAATTAAGGAGTAGCACAGTGCAAAATGCACCGATCTTAAGAGTTTGTAATCAACTTTATAATTAAAACATTTAATTTGTATTTAAAACATCACACATCTATGTTCTGAATAATTACAACTTCACAATAAGAATGTGTTCTCCTTAATGGTATTAATGGTATTATAATTTGCTAGTCTATGAAGATGAATAATTTAACTAAGTAAATGACAGAACACGTCTAGCCTCGGTCAGTGGATAGTGGGTAGTGGATAGACTGCGGCGCGCTGCGCTGATGGCAAATGTGATTATCCTCGCTTTGCTTGGTGCAACTGCAAAGGTGACGCTTAATTGAGTACCATGTTCTCAATTGCATTATCGTATTAACACCAGTATCCGCGGCTAGGAGCTTCTCCCGAAGCTGCATACTCAGAGTACACTGTACAAAAGACATCCCAAGTATGGGACGTCAACCATAGGCGTGCTTTGGAAAGAAAAAAATAATTTTATTTTCTAAAGAACTCTATGCATTCAATTAAAATTATAAAAACCAAAATACAGCTTGGCATGAAAATAAATGCACGATATGACAAAAAGGAAATAAGTTTCCGTATTACATTACATATTTTCTAATAGTATCTGTTTGCACAAGGAAGAGGGGTATGTAGGAAGGGTAGAATGGATTTGGTATAGGGACAGAACAGTAAGAGCTCAAGAACCAACCGGACACCGGGAAGAACGTGACTTACTTGGATTTCCTTGCGTGTATTTATTTTAACTGTAGCTACAGGCCTCCTGAACTTCAGGAACAAACTTTAATGATTGCACGAAGCACTATACCACACACAATAACAATTGTAATAAGTTTCGGTACGCACAGCGAGAAACCGAATACACAAAAGTGACAGTAATAGTATTTCAAGTCAAGAGGTTCAAGAGGTTAACACTCTTATGACACTGTTGAAAAAGGTATAGATATCACAGAATGTCATGCTCCGAGGTGTAGAGATGGGAAGGAGAGGGGCGGAATAGATAGGTATAAAGCTCAACTCAACTTCAACTTTTGGGGAAAAGGGATGCCGTTATGAAATAATGTATTGTGAATTAATGTTTGAATAGATAAATCAGAAGGATATATTACACTGTGAGTGATGAGTGACCTAATAGCCAGCCTTCATTTACTGTTCGTTTGAATGTGTTTGTGTGTGTATGTGTATATGTCCAGAGTAGGTTATGTGATGAAAGATGAAACAACTTACACAACAAACAAATTTATTGTTAAGCACAGTTCAGACAGGAGATATACAATATTCGTATATATAAATGACTTCACGCAGGGACGTTTCCTGGAGATGTTTACTGGAAGGAGGCAGCGAGAAAAGTGGTGGTCAAGACGCTGATCGTATTAATTATTGTGTTAGGAGCTCTGGTTTCACGCACCGGTAATTGTTGTTAGGTGCGTTCAGGGGTCGTGAAGGAGATAAAACATCCATATATTGATCGTCACCTTAGAACAACAAGGTATCATTTGATATTTTGGTGAAAATTGACTTTTTTCTCTTTAAAATTGTGTTGCCTCTCTTACAAAATTGCAGTTTACTGATTTATCATGTGCAAGATCTTCGGTTTTTTTGGACTTCTGTAACATTCTGAGGTCGGGCAGCGAAGACAGCCGCTTTCTACCATTTGTCCAAAGTATGCAAGATCTTTAGCATTCGATGGTAAAGTTTCCAAGTCCAATACCTCCAGTCTCTTAAGAGTGGCTACTTTTAACGACCAGACCTTAAGAAGAGCACGTATGGTATTGCATTTTGTTGCCCTCTAACGGGTGCTCAAACTTGTGTTTCGGTCACAAAAGAGATTCTTCTTTTACATTACAAACTTCAAATTTCCTAGTAGTTTAGAAGGTAACAAGAAAACTAGGATATACAGGGAGTTTTTTCACTTTTTAAATCGCTTCTGCGCCGAAATCGCACGAAGGAAGAGCACGCGGGCGACAGCACGCGAGAGTCTGGTCGTTGTACGACTCGCGTTCTGCGTAAAACTGTTTTACAAAAACAACGATTCTTAAGTTTTTGAACTTTTGTAAATTCAATAAAAAAGACCATAGGTCTTATTAAAATGAATATTTCACTGAAAGAGTATTCATTGGGAAATCGTGTCTTAAATCCGCTACAAAAAAATGTGTGAGTTATTTATAGGACGTGCCCAAAATTAGGAATTATTGCTCTGAATTATTAAAATTCAAACAATAAATGAATTATCTTATTATACCAAAGGCGTATAAAAAATATTTTTCAATGTTTCCGACCGCTGCATGTCCATCTATATCATTGCACTCTGCTGCCGACGTCGGGGTGCACTTAACAACCCCTGTCCAGTTTATAAGTGAGGCCCTCCTCCGTCCCCCCCGGCGTCGGAGTGCAGGAACTACAAGGAAGAAAGATAATCCCGGAGTACATGGATCGGTCCACCCTCCATCTCGACCGGTGAAGGCATTCATTGATTGAGAATAGTACGTACCCTGAGGTCCGCCTCCGTGACGCGTGTTTTAGTGCAAAAGCTAATTTAGTTTTGCTCTTTTCTGAAGTACAGATTAATAGAATCGAGCGATGGAATATAATAATAATTTTCACAGTTTGTATTAATAAAGTACACCACAATTCACTCATTTCTAATGTAAGATTGCTCTGACAATATGTATAAATATGTACATTAAGGCGAACACCTTATTTTTGTGATGTTCTGTGCTATTTTAATACAAATTAAATGTCAATTAGAAAGAAGTTTAAAATCAATTTATGGAAAAAATATTTTTGTTGCTACTGGAATTTTTCTGTTGATTTTTCTAATTGATACAATATTGTTACGAGGTGCTGTCTCTCTGAAGGAGATAAATCTCTTGCTCAAAAAGGGATAATTATTTTTAAAAAACTCCTATTAGATGTATAATATTGTAATTTAAAAAAAACAGGTGAGCATTAAAGCATTTTATAAAAATATAATATATAAAATATTATATCTTTAATCCGACTGAAACGGCTGTAAACGTTGATGTCTTCTTGTGTGAGGGAATTCAGATAGTCCCCGCGCACTCGTACGTACAACAATACAGTTTATTACGGATCTCACAATTATGAATACAATGTGAGATATGTGTTCTGATCTACGATTCCGGGAGAGTGACTCCATGCTGACATGAAGCAAATGAAGCCGAAATGAAGCAAAAAGTATTAAGTAATACTTATTGTATAATAATAAAATGTAACATACACAATTTAGAAGAATTTATATGTATAGAAACAAAAGGGTCGGTAAGTATTGAGTATACTAAAATATATAAACATTTTCTAAATAAACACTTTTTGGAAAATTCCCAGTTCCCAAAATAGAAAATATTTACATATAAATCTCTATTAATTACAGAAAATACACTGTAAAATTTGAAACAAGCACCATTAAGGTTAAAAAATAATTATAAAATCCCTAAATGTAACACCGAACACTATTAGCAAAATTTTATATACTTAGAAATATAGCTTAGAAAGAAATTAAATGAACATTTCAGAAACGCATTATTAGAAAATAAACAATATTACAGAACACTTCAGAAGCACACAGACAATATATAAAATTGTTTTAGTGTAACTCCCTCTCCGAGCACAAGAGCTAGTCTGTTTATTAGAGAGGTAAGCGAAAAAAAAACATGTAATTTTAATCATGTTAAATACTTAATTCATGTTAAAAAAAATTGTAAAAATGTTAAATAAATAATAAAAAAATAACTTTGTAATTAACTTAAAAAATATATATATATAATTAAACTAAATACAGCGTTGTTTACTTCACACTACATTTTAATGCTAGGATTCATACAACAAGCAACAAGCAACCTGCAAACTCTTCCAAAATCCATATTGCCTCAAAATACTGTATAACGCATTCGTTCCTAGTCACTTAGAGTACGCTTCTCAAATCTGGAACCCATGCCAGGTTACATGTATTGCGAGATTAGAACGAATACTAAATAGCTTTATTCGATATCTTAATGTTAGATCTAATATATCATTCAACTCCTATTTAGATACAGCAAACTTCCATAATATGAAAATCCTAGAACATCGAAGAACACGTGCTGACCAAATACTTCTCTTCAAACTACTGTAGGTCATATTGACAGTCCCAGCCAATTATAATTAATATCTCTCCACGTTTTATCTAGATCGACCCGCCAATCCACACTCTTCCACATTCCTAGAAGTAGAACAACTTACACAGAAAATTCATTCATTCACCGGTCATGCAAATACCACAATGAGAAATTTACTTTTTCAACATTACCCTTACTAAGCTCAAAGGGCTACTTTTATGAACTACCACAATCTCAATTTTGACCAGTCATTCTACCAATTAACATATCTTGCTCTCCTTTTATCGCAACAATAATTGCAACCTCCCCACCCTTTCTCCCTCTTTTTTTCTTTTTATTTATCTATTGCACCTAAACATACTAATGTACCTAAACATTTCTGTAGATTTTCATAATTAGTATCACATGTTAAATATTTATTATGTTAGTTATAGTAAGTTTACATTATCAAAATTCCTCAATAAAATAAAATGAAAACGTTTCAAAACATCACCTTCAGTAATGAACTGAACTGAGTTTATTACTGAGGATGATGGATAATGCAAATAATTTGGAATCGTTGGAGATAAATAAAGCGTGTAAAACTAATCAAAAAATAATAAACAAACTAAATTTAACTACGAGTCCCATTCTAAAATTTTTTTCCTAAAAATTATTAAGTAACAATTTGAGTTAGGTACTAAATTTACTTTTTAAATAATTGTTGTTTTTTAAAAAAAAATGGATTCTGGTAAAGGAACAACAATATATATTTTTAGTTAGTATTGACATCCTGAAGAAGAAAATGGTATTTTTCGAAACCGGTAGATGTATTTATATTCAATAAGTGGTTAATAAAACAAAGTTAACAAATAATAATATAAATTTTAACCACAAAATTAATTTTGGTAATTTCAAAAGTATAAAAATAGATTTCCTGCTTTTTTTGTTCAGTACGGCAATGGAGTATTTCTAACGTAAATTTGCATTATAGCGATTATTTTCCCATTTTAAAACATTATTTCCAGGGGCGGTACGTAAGCACCCCGAGCGCTAATTCTATATTTTTATACCCTTCGAAAGCCCTTGGAATGATTCAAGTATTGCTGCCTTAATAAAATCTGAATAATTTTATTCTTAAAAGCTTTTTATTTAACCGTCCGTACTTTATACCGTTCAATTGACGATTAAGTAAACAGAGGAACTTTCAATCTACTTCATCAGAGTCCAACACCGGCATCAGCACGCCCGCCTTAAGCTCTCAGTCTCAAATTTATTTCAATTACGTTTTTACAATCAGTTATTGTTGGGGGATGAAAAATGGTTTGATGTTTACACGAAATTTACAAAAGGCATATTTTTGGCACAATAATTTTTAATTTTCACCCCATTTTAGCTAGGCTTTGATAGAAATATTTCTTATTGCAGAAGGTCAACTTTTATAAAATTTAAATGCGCCTTCTTCAACCGTGAACAGAAGACACTAAAACTACCCTCTGTTGAGAAGTTTCTCTATATATCAAACCCTTGTAATATCGCAATGAACAATCATTAATTTGCACGAATTTGATACATTTTTTTGTGCAGTAATTTTTTTTATATTGTGTTCAATTGAACATAATAGTGTACAATACGTAAATAAAAATAGTTGTCACTTAAAATACGTATAAAATATTAACAAATTACAACTAAAAACCTATTTGTTTGCTACAACATTTTTAGATTTTCTAGTATTGAAGCACATTTTAGGCAGCGGTATTTTTTAATTGAAGTATTATGTTCTTATTGTGGTTTTTAAAGCGACTCTGTTTATTGTATCTCAAATTTATATATTTTTTTACTACCCAAATTATCTATAGACCTTAATCGTATAACGAGAGCGACACCATAGCGCAAATATCACTTGCGACCATGAACGCGGGGCGGGCGGGTGAACTTCGCGAGGGGTAATTCATGTTATATGTAAGTGGAACTATGTGAAGAAAATATAGCTAGAGTAGAAAGTACACCTAATTTGTGACTTAGAACGAGGAACGAAATCACTTTGCTCACTTTGATCAGAATCATCAGAATCAGAAATCATTTCCGAAAAAAAAGAAATTTCAATTAAATATTAATTAAATGTATTAATTAGAAAGACATATATATAAAATCAATTTTATTTAAAAATATTGTTGTTGCGCTACCGGGATTCGAACCAGGATCATTGCATTCTTATTGTGAAGTTGTAATTATTCAGAACAGACGGTCTGTGATATCTTAAATACTAATTCAATGTATTAATATAAGTTGTATGAACAACGTAGATGGCTCCAAATAATGGAACGACAGATGTATTAATTTGAAAAAGTGTAACATATAGGCTCGAAAATTTGTTATGAAAAATACTGGCGCTATAACATAATTGGTAGTGTACTTCCCCGGATTGGAAATAGATATCCAGGTTCGAATCCCGGTAGCGCAACAACAATATTTTTAAATAAAATTGATTTTATGTATATGTCTTTCATTTACATACATTTAATTAATATTTAAAATGTCGCAGACCGTCTGTTCTGAATAATTACAACTTCACAATAAGAATGTGTTCTCCTTAATAAAATATACATTTAAATCATGGGGATGGGGCGGGCTGTCCAGGAGAACAGGGAAGAGTACCTTTTTTGCGAAGGATCCTAAAAAGTAACTGATATTTTTTTTATTAATTATTAATTTTAAACACATTTATATCTTGGCGAGATGGTGGGGTGACCAGAAGATGGTGCCCGTGTTTTGCGCAGGTTTCTAGATATAGACGTGAACGTCTATATAGAATGCTGAAGCATGGATGCATATTAATGATTTATTCCGAATGATGCCGTTGTATAACATTAATTTAGGGAAAGAATGTTGTGATCTTAACCCATTCCCCGCGGGTGACGCATACATGCTCACAGCGCGGGTGTCTCAAACATGAGTCGCCGTGTTTCGCCCACCGCTAATGCGTACATACGCCTTGAAGAGCAGTGAAAATCGTACTACAATTATTTGGAATCTTTATTCTACCCGATATCTGTCAAGGATTGTTAACCATCTTATAAACAAACACGAAATCCAGAATCGATCAGTTCTTCAAATTCTCAAACTGTATGCGTGTAGAATGTAAGACGTTTCAAACTATAGAGTTAAATTTAATGTCAGTATTTAAACATTTGTAAATAGTGTGCATTAAAATCACAGAAGCACAGATCGTAAATAAAATGATTCAACATTAGCCTTACTACGATCAAAGGGTTCTTCTTATGAACCACCACAATCTCAATTTTGGTCAATCATTCTCCCTATAAACATATCTTGCTCTCTTGATAGTTGCAACCTCTCCACCCTTTCTCCCTCATTTTTTCTTTTCATTTATTTTCATTTAAACACATCTATGTATTAATTTTTTTTTTTGGATTTTCATTATTAGTATCATATGTTAAATAGTTATTGTTTGTATGTATACACTGTCAAAGTACCTCAATAAAATAAAAAATCATTACTTCACTCTAATAGGTATAAATATCACCATAAATGGCGCTAGTGATAGTGTAGCGCACTGTTGAGTTCTCTCAATGATAATTTTGTTTACGTTATTTTGTAATTATGGTTCTGATTTTTGTATTTGTTTATGTTCGTGAAGATACTTGAAAACCTTTACTATCGATTTTTTCAACAAATAAATCATAAATTTGTTGCATTATCGTAGTGTAAAGTCGTAAATAATAATACTGCCAAAGAGTGCCGCGTGCGATGGATGTGTGTTAGAAGAGTATAGATGACGCGATCAATGGGTTAAGTACTATTTAAGATGTCTCAGCGTAGTCTAGCAGAGTGCATGAACATCTATTCAAAAACTTACCTCATGTTACTTAATTCAGTTAGTTTCGTCCGTCTCCCAATCCGTATTAAATATTCAGCAGGTACATGGAAATGAAAGCCCCGAAAGTCTTCAGTTTCGATAATTGAAAAGATCGCATCAGGCCAGACGATATCGCCCTAGAGGCTGGGCCGGGAACTCCTTCATGAATATTCCGATGGCATCGTCGTCACCCCATTAAATAATTACTTAACACCGTTCGACGGCGCCCGATCTGTATTCTCGTCACGCCGCGACGCCATCCCGACGCCGGACCGTTATACACAGTACAAGAAAGAAATACGGAGAGGTATGCAACACCTTGAGGCTCGTGTCCACGATGATATTGATCTCTGAGAGTCGCTAGAGGTGTGCGTTTTCTAATAACACCACACAAAACACATAATTCTGATAATTCACAAATTGTCATTCATCTGATCTCGAGTCGAATCTCGGAGAGAAATCTCTTCCATGGACATGTGCCATTAAACACCATTAAATCTTCTTGTACCTAGTAGATTGCTAAACAGATGATGATATAGAAATTATTCAACATATCCTAGCTGCAACTAGAGGTAATCAAGTAGTTGATTCATTTTGCGACATCGTAATAACATAATTATTGTAACTGAATGCTGGGTAATAAAAATATATGTATATCAAATACTAATTAAATGTATTCATTAGAATGATATACATATAAAATTAATTTTATCGAAAAATATTGTTGCTGTGCTACCGAGATTCGAACTTGGATCTCTTTACAATCCGGGGAAGGTGCATTATCCAACTATGTTACAGCGACAGTACTTTTGACGCCAAATTTTCGAACCCATATGTCACACTTTTCAAACGAATACATCTATCGTTCCATTATTTGATATGTATATCTTTCTAATTAACACATTTAATTAGTATTTAAAATATCATAAACCTAAGTTTTAAATAATTACAACTTTACAATAAGAATGTGTTCTCCTTAATAATATAAATATATGTATTTAGACATATTATGTGCATTGTTACGTGTCAAACAATCACGAAATGTGTTAATTTTTAAAAATATATGATAGATGTTGCAATACCGAGTTTGTATATATCTAGCCACTTTTGATTTTCATCATAGATATTTTATGCAAATAATACAGTAATAGCACACAAAAGCTGAGGGATAGAGGAACAACTAAGGGAGTACGCAAAAACACTCTTTTTCGGGAGACAATACGGGGATAAAAATCAAAGACGTGAAGTTGGTTCTCTACCCAGGCACCACTGCCGGCAGACATCATCCAGGAAATAGCACACTATGTGGAAAATATATAATATCTATTATAATAAAAAATATATATACATACACTAGGGGGTCTGACTGACCGGGCAATCAGACATCCGCCGTAGCAAGTCGACCCAGGATTTCCCACCTAGAGACCCACACTCTCACAAAGGTCCAAATTCTTTTCAGACCTGAGTAGGTCAGAGTTTCTAACATACAACTACGACCCGCTCCCTCCATATCTTCATGAAAATCATGACTGAAGAACCTGAGACAATGGTTTGGACAGTCTACCGTAGAGCTTTTCCGGGCCGCAGGCGAAAAAATGGTTTGTTACGAACCTCCTATCACTTATCACAAAAAAATCAAAATACGTATATTTTTGTATTAACGAAAGAACATCGCCACATCAAAATTCTACACTCACCGTACATGGTTGAAAACAAAAAAGAACACGGTTTCCTCACGCCAATGTGAAAAATTGACACGAGTTAAAATTATTCGACATCTGGGAGTACCGATCGACGATCATCTTAACTGGAGAGAATATATATTGAACCTAGCTAAACGCATAAGAAAACTAATGTACTTTTTTAAAAGAATACAATGTAGACTACAAACGAGATCAGTGTACTTTGCACTCTGCTACTCCTTAATTAATTAAGGTATTTTAGTTTGGGGAGGAGCAGCAAAAACAATATTAGAATAAGGTAAAAGAGCATAAAAGACAGTTATTAAGGTAATAAATGGTCGTCCTTTTAGATTTCCAACAGATTTAATATTTAAAGAGTACAATGCCCTAGACATAAGACAAACAACGAAAATCTACATGCCAGTTCAAAGATTTTACATGTTCTTAGCTCCGAAACTGTATCGATGCTTCTGATCAATCAGAAGCATTCTAACATAATCATTACACAGTGCCAACACTAATAAGTCACTAGTTCTACAACACGCACTACATTTTTTTTTTCCTGTCGAATATTTATCTTTATTGAATTAAATAACACCACAACAGCACAAAAAAAAAGCTACTTTAACACAGATGGCAATCTAGCAAAGTAGCAAGGATAATGCTGTATATATCAGAGGTAGAGTTTACCCCATCCCACAAGATAAACTACGAGTATATGCTTAATTGCAATATAATTGTATCTTATGTATGTCATGTTATATTATAATATATTCACCCTTGTTACAACAAAAACATGTATGTCAGTAAAGTCTAAAGTCTAATAAAGTGATGATAGCCAACGTCTGTTGAACAGATAGGGCACAAGAAGAAGTAAAACAATACCACAGTATAGATGCATGGTAAGTAGCTGGACCCATTACGAGCCGAGTCCCATCTGATTAAGGCCACTATATGTCACTAATGTGAAATCATTCGCGTCGAATTTCGCGTTACAATTTTAATATTAATGGTTAATAAAAATAATGAGTTTATTATATCAGTTAATTCAAATGGGATCTCGACTCTCAAAGCCATATTTACATTAAAATATTATCTGGCCACCCTCCGGGGGGGTGGTTTGAGTTTTATTCATATTCTCTTTGGAGAAGGGTGCAAATCTTCCCTAACAGGGGAAATCAAGTCTTGAAGAATAATTAAGTACCAGCAATGAATTATGAAGATAACGCTCAAGTACTTATCTAAGTAAAAGGTATAATAATTATTATATTTCATATTCCACGAAGGGTGGGTGAAATAGAACCAAACTGACTGACTTTAAATCTATGGAAAGGGAAGCTATTATAAATGATAGTATATATTATGTGTGTTTATTAAATATGTATTCTTATGGTCCGTGTCCATGGAAGGAGATAATTTCAGAGATTTAGTTGAGATACATTTCAATACCGTGGACAAGTGTTGAGATTTTGATCTATAGATAAACTCAGAAATAAGCTTGAGATTGGCAGTTAAAGACAAAAACTCAAACCAGTGTACACCACGTTCTATTTGTCAGCCAGATTTGCACATAAACGTCACCTAGAGCCACCGTCGATCAATGCAACTATCTATTCTAAAAAAGTTAGTATAAGTCATTTAACCTCGACATATTTCAGTTTCAGTTTTAACTGCTGCTGGGGATATTTAAAATCACTCAACTGACGAACGACATTTGAAATTTGATGAACATGACGAACGTGAAGTAAGGCGGGAGACAGCGAATTTCTGAGACGTGGTGTGTATCACGAAAGCAAAATCCGTATCTCAGAGACTTTCTCGAGTAAAAAAAATCTTAAAAATCTCATTCATGTCTCACCAAATCTCAAGGATTCGCTTCACGTTAGTTATACGACTAACGTCAAACTTCAATGCGTTGGGTGAATTTGAATTTCTGCAGCAGTTAAAACTGAAGTAATGTTTGTTTGTCACAGTTTTCGAGTACCGCTGTTAAATTGAACATGAATGAAGCTGATTTCTGAGCTACGGATCCAAAACTCAACACGCATACACGGTACGTGAGATTTATCTCAACGTGTCTCATTTAGAGTACGATTAAAAATCAAGACTACCGAAATGAGTTGTCTTGTATCTAGATAAAGGACTTCATGGAGTCCTACTTCTACATTCATTAGATTATTAACAAACGTTTTGTTTACCCTCATAGTTTTAAATAATGCCATTTAATTAAATTTCCGGACTGAGAAGTGATAATTTGCATTCTCTGAAAAGGTCATAAAAATGTGAAACCATACAATTCACAATGTACGTAAGATAATTTAAAATAACTGCTATGCAGAATGCTAGAGTTTATTTATATTTTCTTTCGTCCCGCAGAAATTTCTCGCTAACGCTTGCAGGAGTATAAAGAATTCGCTTTGTGATGCTCAGAAATATTCAGTTAGTGACATCAGCAACTTATGCATAGTCTTTCTTCTACCTTGAAGCAATACTTATGCACACGACAATATTTAACGGCAAATAATGAGGATATGCCGTAGCGGCAAAACGAAGTGGAGCTTAAAAAGCAGACACGACTTTTGACGATCCTTTTTACGTTATCTATTTTCAAGTACCAGTTTTTTCAATTTAATGACATATATTTATTTAGATGTACTCATCAATAAAAACTCAGTATTTTGTTAGACTAACTGCTCCTAAAATATTTACCGCCTCCTCGTGTGTATTTGCGTGCTATTTACTTTTGTGGCGGACGTGACACAAATAAACTGTTATACAGTACCAAAGAATAGGTATTCTCTAAATATAGTATTTTATAAATAAATACCATATCATTGAAATATATTTTCTGCTTGAAGGTCATCATATTCAAATCTTTCAGTATTACACTGATTCGAGTATATCTATTCTCAAGTTTTATTTTGTATGGTGCACCATGTAGTAATTCCTTTGTAAGTAAAGGATGTTTTTAGAGTTTTATTTTTTGAATTGGTAACACTTTTTCCAGCGACAGCCTATTTCACAGCTGGTATATAATTTGTGCACAGTTTGGTTTGCCATTTCACCATGAATAGACTTAAGCCACTACGTCCAATTTACGGTCGATATAATTGTCCATCCAAGAAAATAATTCGAATAACCGTGGATCGTTTTGGTACCACGCATACTCTAATTGATAATACGTATTCGCAGAGACGTCGTTCAGTGCGCACCGAAGAAGCTGTTGTTTCTTCAAAAATGATGCCAGCCAGAACGTTACAGTCAATGGAGAGAGCTATAGATCCATGATGACTTTTTCCTTCTTCAATTAAATGGCATTCTGTGAAAGAGCTGTGTTTTCAACAAGACGGCGCAACATGGCACACAGCGCGCGCCACGATCTATTTATTGAAGGAAACATTCGACAAGTGCATAATTTTGCGAAATGGACCTGTGAATTGGTCTTCAAGATTGTATGTATGACCTTTGGATTATTTTCTGTAGGGATATGTGAAATCGCTAGTATACGCCGATAAACAAGAGAAAATATTCCAACCGAAGCCAACATTCGTCGCGTTATTTCCCCAGTTACTTCAAAAAATGGTCGAAAATTTGACTTCCAGATTGCGCTTTATTTGAGCCAGCCACGACCCCCATATGCCCGAAATCATATTTAAACATTAATGACATATAATTATCTTTCTAGTAAAGCCAATACCATGGCCATTACCACGATTTTCATGTGTTTTATTTCATTTTAAAGTTCTGTACCTCTAAAAAACAGCCTTTAGATGCACCGTATGCATGAATTTCGGATAATTGGTATTTACGTTCGTAACAACTACTTGTATTTTATATATATAGTTGAAACATGGACCTTGAAAAGAAATTAAAATTTATAACTTTTTAAGATTTGTCTTTGTGTGTTATGTTTGGATGACATGAGACGTGAAAAAGAGTGTTCGTTTATATCTATATTCAATAGAAATATAGAAAGAGTAAGGGGATCAGACAGTGGCGTAAGCTGTTGTAACTGCTATAAGAAGCTCGAAGTTTATTCAATTACGAATTAAATATATTAATTAGAAAGATATACATATAAAATCAATTTTATCAAAAAATATTGTTATTGCGCCACCGAGATTCGAATTTGGATCTCTTTCCAAACCAGGGAAGGTGCGTTATCAAATTATGCTACAGCAACAATATTTTTAGCGAGGAATTTTCGAACCTATACGTTACCTTTCTGATATTAATACATTTAATCGTTCCATTATTTGAAAGAGCCATCTATTTATTTTCACAGAATCGCAAATACCTTTGAGTAATCTGATAGCAGACGCCGGAATTATCTATTCATTTTTATTAAATTTTGGACACATTGATACAACTTTATTATTAGGAGAATATCATAGACCTATGATCTGAATAATTACAACTTCACAATAAGAACGTGTTCTCCTAATTACGATTACAGTACGTGGTTATTATTTATGAAGTGGAACGGGGGTCGGAACGAGACGATGTTGATCGGTTCAGAAGCGGCAAAACAGTGACTATCTCAGAGCGTGCTGGTTTGGTGCTGCTCCACCAGATGTATATCCCTTTTAGGGTGGTCCCTGTTATTGAAATAATATAAAAAAGGTCTATAAATATTTCATCTTTCTATTATTTTCACATTACAATTCAATATTTAACATTCTTTGTGACAATGTAATCCAGTACCCTATGTCTACACAAATTTCAGATAAAACATACTTCAATTTCAGAACCTATTGTTTAACTAGCATTGTTCGTGTTATAAAAAATAAATTAAAAAATCACAATTGGTTCATTTTCTATTCAATCCTGGAATTCCTCCTGTATCACATTATCCTGAAGGGCTCGCTCTCCCGAAAGGGCCTAATCCGGCCCTACTAAGCAGATTGTCCGCACCATCGGACCCACCCCGGTCGAACCCTTAACATTACATCACCAGGTATACCTTAATGTGGTTGATAATTTTCGACAACCTGGCCGAAAAGACTTAACAAATGAGTCACGGACGCAACGACACAGCAAATCAGACTAAGACCTTTTCTTACTATTTGAAACTTTTTAGTAGGATCTTATACTGGGCCGATGAATAACCAGCATATCTAAACAACTAACCAATACGCAAAATATAGCTTCACTAGCAGAAAGCAATCGATTTCATCGACTGCTTTAACCTGTTAGATGCCCAAAAAAATTACTATTTCATCATAAGCGTCCATCGACCGCGATTTCGTAACGGTTTTGGCGCGAAAAATAGTTAAGGAAAAAGGAAAAAATAAAACTTTATAGTATTGTCAGGCCATAACATTAAGGAAAATATTATTTATTTTATATTAGTTATTTCGAAGGATGACATCAAATGTAAAAAATATAAACGCTTCACATCACAACCATGTACACATTACACATCGCAATAAACATCGATTGTCCTTTTCAATTTGTATCTTCCCTCCTAACAGAGCGAAGATTGATATCTATCTTAAAACTAGGCGATTACGATTCAATCAATGCGTGTCTAGACCAACTTAATTGCGATCAAATTCTCAAGCAAGATGATGTTGATACTGCCCTCCACCATTTATATTCAATTATACCTCATTGCAACTTATATTCCGAGAATATTATCCTGGAATACCAAATACCCTCTTTGGTACTGCCTGGCGCTTATTAAACTTTCAAAAGAGAAATTCCAATATTTCAGTAAGTTTAAAATGTAAGACTACGCGACATTTTCCCTCCTACGTAAGCGTCATAAGGCACTTTCCCAAGAGTGTCGTAACCATTACCTTTCAAATGTAGAAAATTCTATAACTTCCGATTAAAAAAAAATTGGGGCTTTGTTAAAAACAATTCTAAAGCTCGTCTTATTTCTAATAATAAGTCATTCAATGGGATTAAGGCCAACAATGGAATAGATGTATCAAACCTATTCTCCAAAAAGTATCAACTCTGTGTTCGACACTAACACAACCGCTTGTCATAATTCATTACACAGCCCAGCTGATTGCATTATATATATCAATAGAGTAGAAATAGGTGCAACTCTCAAATACTTAGACAACTTGATCCTAACAAAGGAGCAGGTCCCGATAACATACCATCTTACTTCATTATTAAATGCTCTGAAAGCCTATCTCTACCACTATCTATTCTATTCAGCCGGTCGTTAAATGAAAGGGAAATACCAATCCTCTGGAAGGAGGCATTCGTTTCCCCAATTTATAAAAAGAGTATTAAAACCGAAATCGAAAATTACAGACTTATTTCCAAGTTTTGCATCTTCAGCAAAATTCTTGAAAAAATTATTTACGATCAGGTAATGCCAGTCCTTCGTCCAGTACTAAATTTGAATCAACATGGATTTATTTCTAAACGATCTACAACTTCCAATCTTGTATCCTTTGTAGACTTTCAGCAAAATCACATGAACAAATGAACTAAGGTCGATGCCGTTTACACGGACTACAGTAAAGCCTTCGATAAAGTTATGCATTGCAAACTCCTTTACAAACTCCTCCTTATCAGTATTTACGGAGACGTACTTAGATGGTTTTCTTCCTACATATCCAATAGGAGCCAAGGAGTAGTAGTTAGCGGCTATAAATCCGACTGGGTACGTGTCATATCAGATGTTCCTCAGGGGTCACTTCTAGGACCACTTCACTGTAATATTTAAATCAATGACATGTCTAAGTGTTTCTAATGTACTCACACACTTTTATTCGTGGACAATATGAAAATTTTTACTCCAATTCATAACATCGACAATCGTCGATCAATCGCCAAAAACTTTTAAAGTGATTTAAATCGCCTCGATGTATATTGTAATCTACATAAACTACGAATCAACATCAGCAAGTGCTGCATGATACAGTTTACCAGGAACAGAATCCGTTTAACTTCCCTTACTCTCTTAATAACCAACTCTTGACTAAGAAATCTGAAACTAAAGATCTTGGGATTATATTGAATTCTAAATTACTCTTGGACTTGCAATTAACCATATTAAATCCAGAGCAACTAAAATGTTAGGTTTCATCCTTCGGGTATGTAAACAATTCAATAAGATAAACACCTTAAAAACACTGTACTTCTCAAATGTCCGAAGTATTATCGAATAAATATATCCCCTCAAGTCTAGAATCCAAGATATACCACATACATTAATAGAATCGAAAAAATACAGAACAGCTTCCTCAAATATCTTAACTTTTATAGTTATCGAACTCTCACTAGCTCTGCTGAGTTATTTATCTTTTTCAAAGTTCCATCACTACAAACTCGAAGAGACATGGCCGATATCATTTTTCTACACAAAATAGCCAACTCTAAAGTAGACTGTCCAGATTTACTTAGACGCATATCCAATTGAGTGCCAGCCAGGTCAACTAGAACAAATCTTACATTTAATCTTCCACATTGCAATACCAATGCCAAACAAACGCATTTTTTCTACCGAGCACCCCTTTATTTCAATTCACACTTAAACGAACTAAACATTTTCAATACCACAGTTACCTCAAATCTAAATTCATTACATAAACTTTATTTTTCTTTTTATTTTTATCACTCATATCCTATTTCCTATCCCATTTTCCTTCTCCTTTCCCCTCGAATATTTCCTTACTTACTTTTTTATAACTTTTTTCTCTATGTTAAAATTTTTATTCTCAACTTTTTCACATTTTTCTGCTTAGTCCTTCTTAAAATTCAAACTGTACTCACTGTTTAAAGCATTTTATGTCTTCATAGAAAACATGTAATCGGTTTAAATATTGTTTAGCTCTCACTGTGATTTCCGTATTTACTAATTAACTGATACTAAATAAAATAAAATAAAATAAATTTATGTGCACTAACAACACGCATAACATGATGCCGCCGGCCGCGGCAATGGTAAAACGCCCGTATTTTAATTACTAACTAAAAAATAATATCTTATTCACTTGAATTACTTAGCAACAAAAACGAGAAATATCGCGAACGTACGTCAAAATCTAACTAACAATTTACTCAAATTGAAATGTTCCAGATACATTTTAACCTAAAATGTTTGTAAAAGTAAAAATGAAATCAAAAAAATTTTCGAAAGTTCGATAACTGTAAAAATATCAGCACTTTGACATCGATATGAGAGTGTATGTGTTAGATTTTCAAATGCAAAATTTGGCAACAAAAAAGTTGCGCATCAACTGTCAATTTTGTAAGGAGAAAATATGATAATTTTTATACTCGATTTCAGACGCAATTCGTGGTGTTCTCGAGTTAAATAATATTTCTATGAGTCACCGTATGATATCACTACTGGAAATAATAATTTGGTTTGAAATAATAAAATTGACATCACGCGGCATCCGTGATGTCAATCGTTATTTACTGACCCCGCGCGCTCTCACGTGAGTATCGGCTATAGAATAAGGATAGCCAACGTGACATTCTGACATTTATCGCTCTCTCTCTTTCTCCGTCGCAAATTTCCGACGCGAGCTTTCTTGGGATTAATAGCGGTACGTAGCAGACACTGCCGTTGTTTCCGAAAAATATTTTTTTCAATGTAGAAAATAAATTTATTATCAAAAAAGTCTGTGATCTATCTCAGTCCAACTTGACTCGACCATTTCAGATACAAATTAATTCTCCCGGGTAAAAGTAATATTTCTTTCTTGATTATGGACTCTCGTGGTATCTGAAAATTTTCTGTATCAAAATATAATACTAAGGACATCGTAATGAATTTAAGTGATATTCTTACTGGCTATGTAACAGTACAATATATAAATGATGTTATCAGATTTTTTTATCTCATCTGATAGTTTATACGTTTCTCTAAATGTAAAATATAAATACCTACATAATATAGAAAAATCATTGGTGACGTTTATTTATCTTCTTTATCCCGCACAGATTTTGACAAATATTAGGTCGAAAGTGCTTCGTTCTAAGGTACGACGCGAGATGACCATAGATAAGAGAGATGACAGCACACATAAGAAAAAAAGATGACAGATGATCAATGTACTTACCAGTCGTCAAAATGTACGTGACGTACGTTAATGTACGTTTTTTCTTACTCGTAATAAAGACAGTCTACACTTCATTTCAAATTGAATATATAAAAAAAAAACATTTAAGTAATCTTTACCTATAGATATTAAAACAGGTTCGACATTTTCACTACCTTGGCGAATATTTCGAACTTTTCGACTCTACAGTTCATTAAGTCATAGATAAAAGATGGGGAAGCGCAAGTAAAATTTTTTTTCCAGTATCTGACAGTGCATTTCTTTGTTTATTATTTTTAAAAACATCCCTTCAAAAACGTCTTCAGTGAGATATATGAATTTCACAATTTTCACTTTACAAAATTTGATGTATAATATAATTATCCTGTTCTTGTTGTTAATCAAATTTTCAAGCTGTAGAGCCTGCACTCGTATCTCCCATACCCACTTTACAAACACATTATTAGTTTTATATGAGACCCCTCCTACAACAACACTGTATATCGAATTTTTTAAATATTGATAGGTGAAGCATCGGCCATCTTGGATGATAATATACAGTGTTGTTGAAGGTAAGATCACTTAGAAATTGTGTGTAATAGTCTTTTTATGTATGTTATTTGGTTATTTAACATGCATTCTTAACTTAGATCTGCTCAAAAAACGATATACAGTGTCGTTGCAGGGGTAGTTTCATATTATTTATATAGATCGATTTTATGCGATAAAGAAGTTTGTAATTATTACCGTATAATAGACAAAGGTGTTTTTTAAAAGATATACAATCATAAATGTCAAAACTAATTTCCATTTATATTCAGCGAAGCTATATCCTGAATACTTTCTGAGATAAAAATATATACCTATATTAATAAAAATGTCTCGAGAAACTTTAAATGAGATTCAAAGTCTTCCCGACTTTCAGGTGTTTTTTTTTTATTAAATTTTCCAAGAATACAAAATGGCAACAAACTGCATTTTAATTATAAAGTTCGTAATTCTATGAAAAAAAAATTAATACGTGTTTTATAAAGATTATAGATGTCGCACCGTCACTGAAACCAAATGTATTACGTGATAAATACGTTATAATCATCATTTTCATCCCCTTAGGAGGATTGAGTCTCGACAAGGCGCTTCCATCGTCTACTGTCTTGTGCCGCTTCAGTACATTATAACCAATCATGACCCGATCCGTCTTCAAAGTAGCGAATACGTCCAACGAATTTTTAATATCTTTAGATTAAGACTACTCAATTCTTTTCTTTTTTATATTTTCAGTAACAGTACACAAATATATATTCAATTTGAAATGAAGTGTGCACTGTCTTTATTACGAGTAAGTAAAATCATACAGTAGCGAAATTGTATGAATTTTTCCGACTGGCGAGTAAGTATATTGACCATCTGTCATCTCGTGTAGTCAATCACCTGTCAAATATACATATTCGTAATGTTTAGTAATGATTTATTGTAAATATAATATAGAAAGCGATCACTTTGTGGTTTGACATATTATATTAAATCAAATAACAATCGCTTTGTATGAAACCACGAAATTTATTATACATCAACTCTTTTTGTATTTATGATCAGTTTTGAATACTTCTTGATGAAACTTGAAATAAGCGAAACGTATAATAAATTTCGTGATTTTGTACAAAGTGATTGTTATTTTATTAAAAATAATTAATTAGATATTGTAGCATAGTCGACAGTATTAAAGAAGAGTCACCGGTGAGGCGGATTGTGTATGGAGTATACTAGGGTATGGTACAGAAATGTGGAATATTCTATCACCGTTACCTACCTACTGTAGAGAAATAGAGTAATGTTCAGTTAGGCAGCCTTTATGTGAACCTGAAAAAAAGACTATTTCAATCTACAACTTAATAATATTCAGTTTTCTAATGAAATTACAAGGTATAATATATACATTAGATGGAGATAGAGAACACATTATTAATGTGAAGTTGCAGTTTTTTTCAGAACATAGTTCTGTGGTATTTTAGTAAAAATTAAATGTATCAATTAGAAAGATAAAAAAAATAAAAAAAGGGATTCATTTCTCCGAATAGGAAAAGATTCAGGTTCGAATCCCGGTAAAAACGAAAATATTTTTTTGATAAATTGAATTTTTCTGCATATCTTTCCAATACATTTAATTTGTATTACAATAGTATATTAATTTGCAACGTTTTTGATTATATGCAGTGCACGTCCTTTATAGAGAATGCGTTATTTTCAAGCATGTTACAAAAATACAAATTATTATTTATAAATTAATTTCAATATTGTGATTGCTTTCAGTTTCACAAAGTTTCATATCCTCTGTAACATATCCGTCCCTAGATTGTATAAATGTACGGGCAGGCACTGCAAAACCGCACCGAACAAATGTAAACGACTCGATGAATTCTGTCAGAAAAGGGAAGGAAAATGTAATTTTCCGCAGTCGATCAGGAGAGGACGCCGTTACAGGCAATAGGACAATACACCCGGCAGGATGGGGATGCCTTCGTTAAGGGCTGGACAAATGCTATCAGAGAAATCCTATTACTTGAGTGTTTAATCCGCTGGCCGAGCGCTACTCGTTAATTAAATAAAACTTTGGATGTTTTTGGGAGTTCCGATGTTTTTAATAAATTCATTATTTTTATGTTTGACCAGCGCATTCATCAAAATGAGAAAAATATTGGCGTACGAGTGTACGGCTACTGGTGGGGCCTGGATTGATCACTAATTAAAATGTATTAAGACGCATAAATAAGTCTAAAAAAACTAATAAAAAATATCAAGGAAAGCTACATACTTCGGACACATTCTGCAGAATGATAAATATGATATTTTACAAATCATTACGCAAATTCTTGGTTGTGAAACCTCAGAAAGTGATTTATATTCTTAATGTTGGTGTTTTTTTACAGAATAAATTAACATACTGCAACATGGTCGTCAACCTTTCATAAAGAAGAATTCTTGAAAAAGGAGGCGGCACATGAAAAATAAGTCCTGATAAAAATTGTGCGCGTGCTATATTTTTTTGTGTGCGCTGTGATGCCAAACCGTGTCCGCGCGCACACCCGCATACTTTAGAGGGAACATTGAACTTGAACGTGACCGTGGAATCACAAGACATTCTGGTAATGTAATATCCACAACTCTGTTAATATTTAAATGTGTGCGTTGCGCGCCAGAGTTTGACAGATGATGGATACGTGTGTGAATACCGGTCGAGTGCCGTGCGTGAGGTGCTCGGTGGGGGGAACCTGCAAAGGTTAAAAGCCACGCAGATGAGATAAATGGTCTCTTTATTCTTGGGTCTTAATATTAGATAATCTTAGCTTTAAGTATAATTATTGTATTCACTTGTATTCATTTTATTCTTGTATTAAACAGTGAATTGTTGTATAGCAGTCCAAGTTTCATTGTTACACATTCCGACCTAATTACACGATACAAAGTAATAAACCTAATTACCAGATTTACCACCCGTAAAAAAGGTTTTTTTTGTATCAAAATAGGAAATAAGGAGGTGCAATTATGAAAGAATATTTTTTGGATTAATATTTTATGTTTGTGTGAGACTTATACAAATTTTGACTACAATATGAATGAATATTATATTTATTCTCGATACCAATTGCTTATTTTTGTAAATTGTATGGTTATTTTATACGAAAACAGAATATAATTTTGACATTTAAACATTAAACATACGTCAACTTCATGTCACCCATTGGAGCATTTTAGAATCTAACAGCGCATGCGCGTCTAACGCATGGTGGCTAGCCCACACGTGGCCAGCTCATGAAATCCATTCATTCACAAGATTGAACGTGAAATTTGCGAACCCGTAATTTTTTTGTTGAGTTTAGTTCTCATTAAAAGTCAATAATATATTATTATATACATTATTGTTCTAAAATTACTGCCTTCTGTGACTCAAGATGCCTAAGGTCAAAAAGTATCCATTGACACGCTCTAAGAAATGTTACAACAAAATTTTAAATGGTTATAAACTTCTTGGAAAAAAAATCGCAACGTAAGTTGATAATTTTTACCATTCCTATAACAATTATCTATTTGATTTAACAATATAAATTACATAGTTCAATATACATACATTATGTAGTGCAGATATTTTTTTTTTTATTGGAAATATTTATCGTTAAAGATAAATAATTTTATCAAAAGAATTATTCATGACAGACCAAATGTATTTGTTATAGTCATATAAATGAATAAATACGTATTTTAATATTTTAGACATAAAAATACTGATAATTAAATACCAATAACAATAATAATAATATTAAAAATTATTTTCAGGATATTCCCAAACTGAGCATTGGATGTGTGGACTCGTGTAAACTTCCAAAAGAGTGGTCGACATACACCAATTCTTTTCTCAAATTAATCAAATTTACTCCCACAAATCGATATTTGGGTGCACGGGAACGAATATTGAATATGTGAAAGAACGTAAGGTTTTATTTCTAAATTCAGTTTAAAGTGTAATGTGTGGATCAAATTTTGTTTTGAATACGTGTAAAGAAAAAAACAACGAAATTCTGAAGAACGATAATGCTCGATGAACAACTAATTATTTAACAGTGAATAATAATACTTTTGTCATATTTTCATTTATATTTTAATATTAAATATATATGTAATTTATTAAAACAATAAATAAATATTTAAAAAAACTTTTTTTTTATTACAACCGGAGTATGATTATTATATATATATATATAAGCATAAATAGTTTTTTCTTCACAAATACAGCTGCTTTAAAAATTATCAATATTATTTATCAGTATGAATTTACATCAATTTTTTCCTTATAAATCGGGGCAAAATTGTAATATTTTATAATCATATGTTTATCGACACAAACAATGGTTTTTATCATAAACATAATAATTCTTTTTAGAATAAACATAACAATTCTTAAGTGAGAACTTTAACAAATTATTTAATTTTTTCTTCATAACTTCAAATGGCAACACATATGTATTATGAATGCTGAAGAAATGGCTATTTTCTAATTGCTTATTATCAAGGAATTTAAGAAAACCAACAATTGTATACTTGTCCTTTTCTATTGATACCTTTCACTCTAGCAATATTTACGTAAAAAATAAGGCACTTTTATGTTTACTTGATATTGTAAAAGAATTAACTATTAGTCTCATCTTGAAAGGGTAAGCAAAATGCAAAAATATCTCGAAATTCAAACTGGAAAAATGAAAGTTGTCCCTTAAGGTGTTAAAATGAACTTTTATTCATTTTTAACTGCTTCTAGGGAGATACAAAATCCGTTTATTAACGTACACCAATGACTCAACGAGCGATAGAAGTAAAGCGCGAGATAGTGACTCTATAAGACATAGTGTGTACACGGGGACTATGAAATCTGAGAGTTGTCTCCATAGAATCAAGTGGGAGCAAAATCCCACAAAACTATATTACAAACATATCAAATTTCCTTGTAGTTTAATAGATAATAAGATTATATTTATTTAATATAACAAAATAATATTACAGCGGCACTTTTAATATTTACTAAAACTTTTGTTGTATTAAAAACAATTAAAATGTACTTATTAGTTATAATACAGTGTGTCTTAAAATGTTTTTCATTTTGGTTCAATCGCTGCACAAACGCAACGAGTGGGAAAGGGGCGGGGGGTATGCCGATCGCTAGCCGCATCAGGAATTCAGTCGCTATGGAGCGTGTCTTTACCAGTTGTTCGTGAAAAGATTAATATCCTGACGAGGTAATATAAACCGGCCTCCACGTATCACCGATTTGACACCAATCGACTTTTTCCTATGGGGCTATCTTCAATCAAATGTATACAGTAATAATTCTCCCTCTCTGAACCAGTTAAAAGAAAATATTCAAGAAAAGATTGCAGCGATCACGGAGAATACGTGCCGAACAGTTCTCAGAAATTTTCTCCCGTTTAGAAGAGTGTCATCGTATTAACGGATCATATTTAGAAAACATGATTTTTAAGAAATAACATTCCCACGGATTATACTCTTAAATGCCTAATAAACATTTTTTTATTAAACCCATCTATTATTTTATTACAGAAATTTTATTATGAAAAAGACTTTTGGGACACCTTGTATGTTATGTAACATGCCCGTAATCATGAGTTAGTTTACTTTGCATTATATAGCGATATTTTTGTAAAAATTTCATAAAATCGATAAAAAATCGAAAAATTAATATTAAAAACAATTAAATTAATGGAAATCAAACATTATTCGAGCGGAAAACATTATTTTAAAAATTCAAAATATTATTTCAAAATTGAAAAAAAATATTTGTTTCGCGGAAGAATAAGAAAAAAAAATTAATCGAATAGCCGTGTTCTTGTAAATACAAAACGTTGTTCTCGGTTAATGAATAATGTACAGATCGTATAACATAAAGCAATGAGAAAAAAAAAAAGTTTAATTTTTAAATTAAATTTTTTTTTTTTTTAAATAGAGATGCGTACACGGAATACATTATATATTCTTAGTATTTTCAAACTAAGCTAAACGCTTGCGCTTGTGATTACGTATAAATATGAGACCTTGAATTGTGTTCACTCATTTTTGTAATAGTAAATATGCGACAATAATCTAATACAAATTAAATTAATCAACAAAAAAGATATACAGAAAAAAGTCCATCTATCGAAAAAATATGTAATTGCTACTAGGATCCACAAGAACCTACACTAAAAGTAAACGAAGACGTAAAATTCCCAAATGTGTGGTGAGGCGTCACCTCTGGCAACATTTAATGCCATCAAACGATGTCCTGGAGGACAGCCGCCATTTGTGTCATTTGCCAACCGCGTGGAGAGGGGAATTTCATTTGAGACGTGGCCGCGATTCGAAAAGACGCGCCAAAAGGGTGTTTACCAAGATATGATATACTTGGGGGTATGGAGGGAGCGATTCATACTTTCATCTGTTACCCAGGCATGGAAAGATTCTGGAATAGTTCAGGGCCTTGGTGAGAGTGTGGGTCTCTAGGTGGGAAATCCTAGGTCGACCTGTAGTAATGGGTGTCTGAAACGATGTCCATCCCATGACTTCAGAGCAAGGTAGGCCAGATCCATCTAATGATGCGTCAACTAATCATTATTACATTTGATACAATCCGCGGGATCTTATCCCACATTTTTATTATATAATATTCCAACATCTGAACTTAGATTCTACATATTTTGCACTTAACCTGGTATGCTGTTTCCTGCATAATATCTGCCGGCAGTGGGGCTCGGGTAGAGAATCAACTTCACGTCTATTATTTTTGTGCCCGTCTTATTTCCGAGGGAGTTTTATCGCTCATTAGCCATGATATTCTCCTTGTTTCAGGGCCGCGACTTCCAGGAATCTTTCTCTGCATTATGAGGTGCAAGATCTCGTACTTCTTTGGATGTATTATTAAGTGATTTTTATTATTTTATATACTTATTTTTCTTTATTCCTCCGAACCATAACATCTTCATTCATAACTTTATCTATTCAGCTTATTTTATGCATTCTTTTGTAGATCCACATTGTAAATAAAAATCAATGAAGATTAATTATTCAAATTAAATGTATTAATTTTAAGGGCATACATATAAAAGCCTGAAGAGATCCAGGTTTGAATCCCGAACAAAAATATTTTTCGATAAAATTGATTTTATATGTATATTGTGACGTGCACTACAGTGCGTCAGCGCATCGACCGGTTTCACCCAAGACAGAATATGAGACTGGTAGGTACTATGAATAGAATTGGCTATTTTGCCTCCCACCTGTTTCTGACAGTCGTTTTCAAGGAAATATTAATAAAATTAGAAACAGATTTTACATTATAAATGAACCAAATCATACAATTAAAACACAAATAGACAATGCGAAAAACTTTGTCTAATTGGTGCGAGAAATCGCTACGTAAAACTACATTGAATACCCTAAGTGACTTCCATTCCTCTTTGACAATACCGTCAGTAGGTAGAAAAAGATTTACCAGCGGTTGAGAAGCAATTCTTGTGTGGTAAAATTCTACTTTAGCATAATAACAGGTTGAATTTCACTGGGTGAGTTTCGCTGCCTGATGAATATCAAAGATTTTTTGGGGTTATTTGTAAAATATCATCATGCAACGGCGTGATGTTCAAATAGGGTTTTTTCCATATGAAGATGATTCGAGCGGATGGACCCTAATCGTGATCGTCATCCATCTCTGTTCATGGGCAATCCTCCACGAATCTTATGCGAAATATTAACAACAAAAATTAGCTTAGCGGTACTTCATCCTGATAAAGGCGCCTCCCGATGTGGAGGTCCATACTAAGAAAAGGATTTATGTCCCTTCCTCCAATGTTAAATCACATAATTGTAATTAATTAATAATCTATGTTTCTCCTTTCTCTCAACGGAAATGCCTAGAAAATGATCCTTTCGCGAAGTAGTGTTGCTATTACTACTACACGGCAATCGAAGATAGCACTATCGGGTAGGTACTGTAATTACTACAATTCTTGATTAAATATCATCCACGTCGGTCTTTCATCATTAAGAATCATAATTTCCCTTTCATCCTGAACCTCTTGGCTCTGCGCTCTTTCACGATTTTCACGGATGAAACTTGTACGGATCAGGGGCTCCCACCAAAGCAGTGTCTGTAGTCTTTTCCGCAGAAAAATAATTTTTCATACTTTGGACATGTTGCTAGAAGGAATAAAAATAGTTTGGAGAAATTGATAATCAGATAGGACGATCTCCAATAAAATAAACTGCATAGCTGCATAGAGGACCAAGATGCTCATTTACGAGAATAAGTACTATATGACGAAACAGAAATATCAGGATTACTTTGTGTTGAAATACAGGTACGAGTATGTACGTACTATATACATTTTATAATTTTATGTTCACTTCCAAGAAACAAGATTTTTTTTTCGAAAGATCATATTATTTATTTTTAAATAATTGCTCGCGATGGAGCTGAACTCGGGATCTCGATACAAAATTTAATAGCCAATTAGTGAAATGTTATTTGAGCGAATTATATTGATTATACTGCTTCCTTTCATTAGTATCAGTATTCCACACTTTCTCACTGACAAAAGGTGGAATCGTCGAACAAATGCAATGGCCATTTTAGCTCATTGTGTATAACGACATATTTTAAATACTAATTAAATGCATTAATTATAAACGTATACATATAAAATAAATTTTATCCAAAAATATTGTTATTGCGCTACCGGGATCTCTTTTTCTAATCCGGGAAAGGTGCATTACTAACATATGTTACACTTTTTTAAATTAATATATCTGTCATTCCATTATTTAAAAGTCATCTACATTGTTTTTACGGAATCTCAAATACCTTTGAGTAAAGATAGCGGACGCCAGAATTAAGAATTCATTTTTTATTAAATTTTGGGCATATTGATACAACTTAAATACCATTAAGGGAACACGTTCTTACTGTGAAGTTTTAATTATTCAGAACAGACGGCCTGTGATGTTTTACATATTAATTAAATGTATTAATTATAAAGATACACATATAAAATCAATTTTATCGAAAAATATTGTTATCACGCTACCAGGATTCGAACCTGGATCGCTTTTTCCAATCCGGGGAAGGTGCATTACCGACTATGCATAATTAATACAAATAATTAGTATTTTTAAAAAAAACCTATGTTTTGAATAATTACAACTTGTCAATAAGAATGTGTTCTCCTTAATAATGACATTTTACACTGTGTAAATTGGTATTTCTTCAGTCGGTATTCAATATTTTAGTTTATTTTTAAAGGATGCATGGCCATAAGCTGACCTTGCATAGTTGTAAGTAATAACTCTTGTTACGTATAGCCTGTTTCGTGGCTAAAGTTGGCTAAATTGTTTCTGTAAACCCTATTATTCAATGTAGAAAATATTATTTATTATCAAAACAGGAAGTGATACATTACAGTCCTGTCCAATCAGACAAATTCTTAAAATGATTCAAAAATAAAAATACCGTAATTATCATTCCAGCGACATATGCGCAGCCTAGTGACGGATTATGAACCGAGTCTCGCAACCCTAGCGATGATTATGATTATAATGAAAACCTTAGGCTAAGGTGTCAAATTATCGAATGAGCATAATATGCCGAAATTGATTTATATTTTATTATGTAAGCATAATAATACTAAATGGTATTGATTTTTATATGAAAATTTTATTAGTTACACACCAATGTAATTCACTAGAGTTTTGTAAGAAGCTTAACATTTTTATAAACGTTTATTTTCACTTCCTATTTGTATCCATCTCTATTTTCATCTCTATTTATTAAAATAAGGAGGCCTATTTTGCGAAGTTAATATGTTTATATGTAACCGTTTGAGTCACACATTAGATCGGTTATATCTCTGTAATTTCTAGCACGATTTGTGATTTGAAAATTTCCCCCGGCAGCTAAAGATTTACTGTAACTTTTTCCCCTCAAACTTTTTCCACTTCTATTAATAACGCTGCAACACATGGTTAATTTTTAAGGATTTTTGAAAATGGTCAGGTACTTATGAACACGATCAGTTACTTATGGAGCACTCTTGCGATGCATTCGAATTCTTTATTTTAAATAGACACGGGAGAGAATCTCAGCGAAATGTCGGCAAAACAGGGAGCCGAATTCAAAATACCATATGGCCGCCTGCCTTTTGATAGTTTACAGATGTTTGACTTTGAATTTTGCGACGCGTTAATTGGTTTAATTTTTGAAATGACTGATTTTAGTTCGTACTTTGGATTGTGAAATCAGCTGTAGACGATTTACGTGAATTTTTTTTATGACAGTGACGTTTCTGGTCGGCCATTATTGTTTATTTTTAAAGCCACGAAATTAATTCAACAGAGGGCAGTAAGATATCGAAATAATTGATAATATTTTTTGACGTTAATAAATTAGGGCAGTATATTCTTTAGAAACATTTAAAACATGTCAGTGATTTTTTAATACTGTAATAATAATAATTTTGTTTTTGATTATATTAGTTAGTTTAAGTGATATTTTAATTTTTTTAAATTCTAATTTAATTATTCCTTATTTCTTCTTCGTCTTTTGTTTCCACCACGCTGGGTTTTTTGATTATATTCTACCAATAGGCGAATTTGTTACGCATTTAAAAAAAAGTATTATCTAATTCATTTTCTTCTTCTGTTCCCACCACCTTAGGTTTTTTGATTATATTGGCTAACCAATAATATTCATTGATACTAATTTAAGTGCGATATTAATTTGGAAAAATTCTACCAATGGGTGAATTTGTTACGCGTTTTAAAAAAGTCTTAGCTAATTCCTTTTCTTCTTCTGTTTCCACCACACTGGTTTTTTATTATTATTGTAGTTAGTTTAAGTGAGATATTAGTTTTTAAACGTATTTATAAAAAAGTTATTAATTCAACTTCTTCTTCTGTTCTCCCATCACATTTGTTTTTTAAGCTTTTCTCAGTCATTTTATGTTAAATATTTGAATTTGAAAGTTATGATGATAAACAAACGTGTAACGCACTGAGATTTTAACTTTTTCACTTCTTTTTCTTCTTATTTTCCTATCAAAACACTTTTTATGGTTTATCAAAGTGCATTGGCGAATTTTTAATCTTTTTAATCTGGAGAGTGACAACAGAGTACTGCGTCTCTGCAGGGTAGGTTTGAAACCGTGCAGTTGCAGCGGATAATCTAATATATATTAAAATAATATAATCTAGTATAATCTAATATACATTAAAATTGGTAATATTAAAATAAATAATCTATATATTAAAATAGGTAATCTAGTATATATTAAAATAGTATATAATAAATAATAATATTTGTTTATATGTACATATGTATGTATGTATATATAGATGTAACCGATCGTGTCACACCCAAGAATTGAAATTACTCTCTTAATATCCAACTATTACTACATTCTGACATTTTTCGTAGACGTCTGAAGGTTGACTGTATCTTTACAACCTTTTTTTAAAATTATTCTTCTATTTATTACAACTCTTTTATGATGATTTTTTGAAATATTATGCTTTTTAATTAGTCTAACTTTTCTTATTTTCGCTTATAAGTCTGGAAATTTAAGAACTAAAATCATTTTAATATTTTTTGCAAATTACCACCAATGGACAGTATAGTAACAACCTTTTTTAAAAATTCTTCTTCTTCTAATTTCTCTGTGAAGCCTGATTTAGTGAAATTTCGTATTTTTGAGCTTTTTTCTGTGAGTTTACGACCAAAATATAATTTTATTGCATTTGTGTATACATCACAATGGACCATAATTTATTTTCATATTTGTAAACTCTTTTTGTTAAAATTCACCTTTAAAATCTAAAAAACGCGTAATTTTTTTTTTAAAATCGACGTACCTACCTACATACGAATAAAATGTAGTAAAAGATTGATTTTTTGCAGACCTATAGACGTAAGGCTGTGATTAGTCAATCCTTTTTTTGGTCAATTTTCAAAAATGGCTGCCTTGAAATTGAAATAAATAGCTGTTTTACCTGTCATTATTGCATTGCGTAATTTTCGCGTACTTTTTTTGACGTTTTTAATGTTTAACTTTATTTCGAATTACGATTGATTACAGCTAACAGCTGTTGATTTTCGCACGTTTTTTTATGTCAGGTATCGATATCCACATACAGGTTCACAGCTTACAATAATCATAGATATTTTATATTTTACCGCACAAGATAAAATTGATGATTTCACTCAGGAATTTGGTTAATTATGGTGAAATTAGAACATTTTTCTATAGATTTTTTCGTTTTTTATATGTTAGGTCTAGAATGACGCAATGATGATTTTTCAAATGCGTCATTGAATTCATTATTATTTCACGGTTGTACATGTGACTTAAATACAACATGTCTGCCTTACTATAGGCCGGCCGAAGGAGTTTGTTCATTTACGCGTCTGTCATTCAATATTTAAATTAAACAGTTATGGTGATAGATAAACCTGTAACTTACTTACCTACTATCACGCCGTTTCTCCGCGGGGGTAGGTAGAGAAGATAGAACGCCACACTTTTCTGTCCTGACATAATTCTCGCCTCATCCAAATTCATACATTTTCTCATACAAGCTTGTCGAGTGATAGACTATTATTCTTTGCTTTTATTTTTTTCTTCTTTTCCTGTTAAATCACTTTTTATGGTTTTATCAAAGAGTTTTAATAAAATGTTTTTTTTTAAACTTGGTGAAATGGGTTGTTGGTCGTACACGTCGGCTGTTTTTTCCAATTCTGGGATACCGAGAAAAGTGGGTTTTTTTTTTTGCTTGGTAAGTAATCTAGCCTAACCCTTCTCAAAGATTAACAAGCTTTTGACCCTCTTGGGTTTTTGGTTGTGTACGTCGGCTCTATTTCTTCCAATTCTGGGATACCAAGAAAAGTTTTTTTTTTTCTCGGGTGAAATTGACAACAGAGTATTGAGTCTCTGCAGGGTACCTTTGCGACCGTGCGGTTTCTGGTATGGGCAGGCTAGTAATATTATAAAATTAACAACGTTTACAAATATTTTTCGATTAATACTAATTAAATGTATTAATTATAAAGATATACATATAAAATCTTTTTTATCGATAAATATTGTTGTGTTACCGGGATTCGAACCTGAATCTCTTTCCAAACCGAATTCGGTGCATTATCTAACTATGCTACAGCGAAAGTACTTTTGACGACAAATTTTCGAACCTTTATGTTACACTTTTCAAATTAATATATTATAATTGTAATGGAACGAGAGATGTATTAATTTTTCGCTATGATTGATTTTATATGTAAATCTTTCTAATTAATACATTTAATTAGTATTTAAAATATGACAGACTTATGTTCTGAATAATTACAACTTCATAATAATAATGTGTTCTTCTTAATAAATAATTTTCGAACCAGCATACATATTCTATGCAGACGTGGTTTAATATATGTTTAAATCTTTAACATTTTTTAAATCTTTAACATTTTAATATATTTTTATTTATTTTTTGTAGCAAAAATAGCATATATGAAATGGTAAGTAAGTATAATGTTAAGTGAGTTAGAAAAAGTTATGAGAAAAATATATAATCAGAAGTTATAAAAAGTTATTGAAAAAAGTTATAAAAATATTACTGTCAGTAACATACAATATTCGATGACAAGAATATGCGAATAGTTAGGTTTGCACAAATGACAAATTTGTTTCATTTTGCTTTCTACTCACTGTAGCCGTAAATACTTCCATAGCTAGTCCTGGGATTTTTATAGGTAATGTTGAATACAGTAATTCAATCTATGCAAATCCAAAATACACCAACCTTTGTGAATCTGGGCTGGTAGACATTGATGTCGCTCTCCTTGTAGTCTGGCGGTCCTTAGCTCTGAAACAAACTTAAAACAAAATGTTTTTATATCCGAACCGTTGGAACCAAAAAACTATCTATTCCATCGCTTTTGTTTTTTGTTTTTAAATCCACGCAAAAAGAACACACATATTCAAAATTTTATACTAGGCCTACCTATCGAAATATAAAAGGGCGTAAACACCCACATGATCATATTTAGCATATTTCCATTTATTAGTGACAATTTATTCGCGACATCTTGCAGAAGGTATGCATTTATATTATTATTCCTCTGGTATATGGTAAAAGGCGGCAATTTTTTTTTCAAATAAACTAAATAAAAGGTAATTCTTAAGTAATCTTATATGTGAAAAAGATTACTTGTAAGCTACACGATAAAATCAACCGAAAAAAATATACTCTAAACCACAAAAGAGTTAAGAAAACTACAAAATAATGTGAAAGACCACAAAAACTACGAACAAAAGTTACCGGGCTCCGTTTACGGCCAGAAAGCCTCGAGAATTTTTTGAAAAAATGAAAAATAGAAACGAACGGAATCCTTCCCGCCAAGAAAGATTTCTCTCGGCTCCCGTCCCCCCGGAGGAAACGGGAACCGGAAATTTGCGTCCCACCCAACATCCTGTGACATTTTTAATATTTGAAATCTGCAGAAATTCTGTTCCTTCATGTACGGAAATATGTTACCTTCCTTTCAAGAAATTACGTCTTCCGGACCGACTCGCTGTGTATTTATCATCATTTATTTCATACAAAAATATTTTTTTAGGCATATGTAATATTTTAAATACTAAATTAATGTATTAATTATAAATATATACATATAAAATCAATTTTGTCGAAAAATATTGTTTTAGCGTCACCGGGATTCGAACCTGGATCTTCATTTCCAATCCGGGGAAGTGCACTACCTTTGTGCTATAACGCCAGTAGTTTTCTTGACAAATTTTCATTAATTTAATATTTAAAATATCACAGACCTATGTTCTGAATAATTACAACTTCACAATAAGAATGTGTTTTCCTTAATAATATGTAATATTATTGATGTCATATTGATTAAATATGCTGTAAAATAATTTATATATTTGGTTGTCTAAGAAATGTTTGCGGTTTTGTTAAATTATTTGTCAAAAATAAAAATTTTAAACAAAAATTACAACAAATGTAATGTATCAATAAGATAGATATTCAGATAAAACAAATTTTTCGAAATAATATTATTGTCGCTACCCGAACTCGAACCATGAACCCTTTTACAATGTTGGCGTAGTGTAATAGGTCAGCGCACTTCTGGTTCCTGGTTCGAATTCGAGTGACGACAAAAATATTTTTTCGATAAATTGATTTTATCTGTATTCTTATTGATACATTTAATTTGTATTCAAATATTACAGAACTATGTTCTAAAAACTGCAACTTCACAATAATAATGTGTTCTCCTTTATGAAAATTACAACATATATTCAATTAATGATTTCAACTAAAATCGGCTATCGAGCCCATTTCTGAGATCATCGTCGATGTTGAACATAATGTCACACATTTGATTGGAGAGGGACCGAAAAGGGTGATAATTTGACGAAGCGAGGTCGGGACTAGAAGGCGGATGCGCCAGAATTTCCCAAATTACAATGAATGTCGAAATAATTATAGAAATTATACGAGGTGAGCGTTGAAGTTAGCAGGAACAGAGGGTGTTTGCAAAAAACCTGGATAGATTATAAATAATAAATATTAGGTAATGACGCTGTTAAAAATTTTAACAAGTGAAAAGAAGAAAAGTGCCCGATGCAAGAGTAGAAAGTTATAACAGAAGAGTGTGGCGCTCTGTTCTCTCTACTTATTTCTAAAAATAGTGATAGTAAGGTTATTACTATAAACTCTGTGATTTTGATATTAATACAGGGTATCTCAGAACTGACTAAGCGGTTAGAAGGGGTTAATACCTCGGGCGATGGTGAAAGAAGGCAGGTGCACCTGGTCTCCCTCTGTTTCATAGATGACCCTATTTTAGTAGCCAACATTGTTTCGACTGGAGCACATCGGGTATTTACGTGCACGCGTATTTTGAAAATAACCGATCTGTGATCGCGACGCAAAGAGCTTTTCGGCGACGGTTTAACATTCCGAGCAACAATGCCGTTCCTAATGAAAACACAATTCGGTCCTAGATTAGGCAGTTGGAGGAAACTGGTAACACTAAGGTGTTTAAATGTCGCCTTCGCATCTTACTAGAACTAAGGGAGGGGATTATTGAAGTAATAGGGGTGGAACCTACCGAGGACCGTTTATAGGCAAAAGCTTCTATATGGTTATTCTTAATCGTCGCCAGGTTAGATTTTTTTTAAATACTAATCGATGGCCGTGCAACTACGTCTCGCACAGTGACAAAACGAAGTCGCAGTTTACAAAATACATAGAGTTATGTTTTTATCAAAGCAATATAGTAATAGATAAGTAAAGTGTGGGTTTAGTTGGGGAGCCGAAGGAAAGACAACAACACGCCTCCAAGAAAGGGAAAAAGACAAAACGTAATAAAATTTTAAAAAAACAATACAAAAAAGAATATACAATCATCATCCCTCGCTCTACAATCCGGTATAAAAAATATACCTCCACTAGTCTTTGCACTGTTCTGAACATGAATAGTTTTCGTTGTTTTGCCACTAATAATTCTGTGTTCTCGATTTTTTTCAATTCCCAGGACTCGGTAATTCCTCGGAATCAAAATTTTCAAATCCTGGGAATTCCCGGGAATCGAGACCAAGTATTTTATTTTCTTAAAAAAAATATATTTTAATAAATATTCATATGTATGATGTGCAGTAGCTATTACCTAAAAATATGTGTAAGTGTAGTTACCTAGAACCATGTATTGTTCATAACTTTGACTGAAAAGTTTTTGGGCATCTTGAACATGACGAATAGAAAGATTTCACAAGGGGAAAAGCAACAGTCACTTCTTTGGTGACAGCCCTAAGATCTGCTGGAAGCCGAGAGAAATGGAAGAGCACAGGCAAAAGGGCGGGAGTTCATGAAGATCTCGATCCTCATTCATGAGGGATCGTGTGGATGAGGACTCCAAAACAAACGAACGCCAATATTCTCCAGAAACTGAAAAAAACTAATTAATTTCTACTTTTAAAATTAGTAATATTAACTTTGTGGTTAAAATTCATATTTTTTATTCATTATCTTTGTTTTATTAACTACTTAATTGTAATTGAGTTTAAATACACGTTTTACCCGTTTTACTAATATAAAATGCAGCACAATCCTTGCAACTAAGTTTATAGACACCAGAATTGTTAAATTTATCATCTTTGTCTTTAGAATTTATGAGTAAATTTCCTATACTATTATTTGTATAAAATGCCGGTATTTCGTGGTAGGTGTTTAGATATTTGATATAAATAACGTTTCGAATCAATTTTGATTTTGATACGGGTAGAAATTTTAATATAAGAGTAAGGGAGCATTCGAGATGTTTGAACAATAGTGGGTTTTCAGAATTTGCTAATCATTTGATAGAAAATGATCATGGTTTTGATAAAAATTTGAGATTGTCAATTTTGCATATAAACGGTGTTGGTCACAAATTAAATATTTTGGAATCGTTGGAGATAAATAAAGCGTGTAAAACTTATTAATAAATTATAAAAAACCAACTAAATTTAACTACGAGTCCCATTCTAAAATTTTTTTCCTAAAAATTATTCTACTAAATTTGTATTAAGTAACAATTTGATAATATATGTTTAGATTAATAATAAATTCTGGTAAAGAAACAATAATATATATTTTAGTTAGTTATGACATCCTGAAGAAAAAAATGGTATTTTTCGAAACCGGTAGATGTATTTAAACTCAATTAAGTGGTTAATAAAACAAAGATAATAAATAAAAAATATAATTAATTTCTGCATTGTGTCACACATGTACGTGCTTAAAACATAATATGTCTGTGAAACACATTTTATTATTTTACACTCCTAATCCGCTAATCGTCGCTACCCCTGCGGAAGGCTTCGCTTTAAATCTGTTTGCGCATCGCAGCCCGAGTAATGAAAGGCAGTCTTCGGGGGGTTGAATTTTTTACAAAAATACAAATCTCGTTCCGTTTCGCAGGCTGTATTGTTTTGCCAAGAGCTCAGCGGGTGTCGGAAACGCGATTCTTCAAAAAGCCTCCACAAAAGATGTCAAACAAAATGGGGATCCATGGAGTTGTAGAAAAATACGGAGAGTGTATTTGAAATAAATTGAGTCTGAATGTTAGTATTACACCAATATAAAATTATCGTACGAACAACAAATATTACGTATATAATATATTATGTACATTGTGAGGTCGTTTTTTTACACGTCGCACAGAATGCACAGAATTCACCCTGTCGCCTGCCACTCACATTAGCTACCTTTCTCAGGGAAAATAATAAGATTTGTTCAAGTTTCTATAATGACAAAATTTAATAATTTAATCAGATATGAAAACATATGAACAATAAAGTAGAATGTAGTAAGAAATTTATCACTTGAATGTGATAACATAGAAATATTGATTGGCAAGACTTGGCAATTTTAATGGAATTATTACTACCGTATGAACATCTAAATCAATAAGTTATTATTTAAAAGTAATAGTGAGATAAAACACATGTGAAAATCTTCACCTAGGAAATTACATTATAACAATTTTGAATCACCTGATGAGTTTATCAGGTTAAATATAGCAAAAAATCGTATCATATAAATGTGATTAACGAGATTAGCAAGTTATTAATGGAAATTTAAAAAATGATAATATAAACAAGACTACAATATAACAAATACTAACAATTTACATCGAAATTCATTTACAACCATTTAAACGCGAGGTATCTTCATTCATTTGACAGAAAACCACAGTCTCCGTCCAGAGTTGAGGCCGTCCAGAGGCACCCGTAAATACTTGTATTTCCTTACTTATCAAAACGTCGGGAAGGCTGGGTCATGTTTTTCCATTTGAACTCACATGGAATCTCTTACGTCCTTTTCTGTTGCAAAACAAATTCAGTTGTGAAAATTATGAAGCGGAGGAGACCAAATCGTATCCCCATCCTGCTTTGTCCGTGAGGAATCCTTCATGAATAAAAAGTATTGACATCTTCATAACCTCTCTGCTGTCATGTAAGGAAAGAATGCATCCATCATGCAAGAAAACAAACTCAATAGCAAACAAATCTCACAATATGGTGTAGGATAACACAGATGCCTAATATATTTAATTATTCTCACCTTTCCTTAATTCAATTCGAGATCACATCTTCGTGATTTTTAGCATCGGGACAACTTCCTCGTGCTCGTAGAACTGTCAAAAGAAAAGAACGCTAGCGAGATTTTTTTTCTTACGCGGTGCAATATTGCCATTTGGTAAATGTCAACTCCCAGCACACCTCGTGTGCGGTAGGTACCAAATATAATGTCATAACATATATAAATAAGCTGTAAAGAAGACGTAAATCCTGCGCCTATAGGATCTAACGAACGAATTGCGCGATCCCCAGGTCACACAAAACAACAATTATCACTGTGCACACAAATCACAGGATCACACAATACAGTGCTGGTGCACTGGAGCTGAACGTCCACACCGCGAATGCTATCGCGATGTCGAGATCAAACAAGTATCGGTCACGTTGACGTCTCCTGACGTCAAAGTAACGATTCACACTAAAGACGAGCATAAAGGAAAGGTTGTGGTTATAGTATAATTTGGATGTGGGAAGGTTTTAATAACAAGGGTCACGGCCGATTCTCAAGACGCGCCAAAAATGTGTTTTGTGAATCCGGAACATAAGCAGAAAGCAATTTGCTGTAGAAGCTTGTTTTTAGAAGTAGAAAACATATTGAGATCTTTTTCTTTTAAATATTAGCTAAATTACTTTGTGGCCACGTATTATATAAATAATAAGATAAAACACTTTGTTTAAATCATTATTTATTGATAAATCAACATGTTTCCAGGAAACAATGTATACTCAAATTAAAAGTGTAAGGTGGGTAACTAATTAGGAACTACTATGAAACCAAATTTATAATGTGACTATTTGCAAAAAGATTTGGTTATTTATAATATAATTTTTTTAAATGTCTAATTTGTCTAACTGTAAACGCTTAGTATTAGTACGTAACATTTCTAAACTCTCGAATGGTAGTTTCCAAAAGATATTATACGAATTCAGAATAGTTGTTGCTATTTAGACATCTCAATTGGTTTTTTTCTTATTATTTATATAATATTTAAGATTATTCGGTTAATCCACAATTCATATTTTTTTACCTCTTGGTTTGGTCACGTGGAACGTATATGCAAGGAAAGGATAATAAAGCCAGAAATAGAGGGTACCCGCGAAAATTCTAGCATGACCAGATAAACTAGATGACTCGTAACCCTAACCCTACATTTCGTTTATTTTCTCTCTCTTGTCATTTTCGACGTAAAGTCATATCAATCAGATGAGATTCAGCTCGTAATGCAACCTTTACAAGTTTTGGTCTTGAATTGCTCTGACAGTTGACTCCATAGACTCTCCAGTTAGACATGGCTCTCTTCCAGGTTTTCTTCGGCTCAAGGTCGTTTCCAGGATATTCTTCTCATCTAGGCTGTTGCATTGACGCGTAACGTGACCGAAGAATTGGAAGATTCTTTTGTTTATTGTTCGACCCCTTAGAATAACGAGATTCTAACATTTTGGGCTAATTTGAGTTAAAGCATGAAATAGGTTCCAAATGCATTATTCTTTATTTCTTCCATACACACCGACTCTATTTAACGGATATTAAAGGAAATAGCAAGAGCTCAAGGTTCCAACTGCGTCAGTTATTTATTTCAATTTATGAATCATTATTTTTAATTTACAATGTTTTTTAAAATTTTTAATGTTTTAAATAAGTTAAGACCTTAAAAGTGATCATATTTGCATACTCCAAGCAATGTATACATGAATATATATTAAAATTCAATCAACACTTTTGAGCTCATTATCTCAAAACAGTGTCAGAGTCAGATGGAATATTGTTTACTGAGGGGTCATGTTGTTATGGTTTGCTGCTGCGGTTGGATAAGTTGGATAGTAATCATTAGATAGGTACTAAAATAATATGTTTTTACTTAAATATTTTGTGTAGACGTACGTCATCGTTTGAAATAAATGTTTTTTTAATCTGGACTAGTATATATTTATTATCAAAAAAGTAATCTACCGCAGTACAACACAAAACAAATTGATGTTAACAAATAACCAATGAGATTTAATTTAAAAATTATTTGAACACATAAATGATACTATTTTAGCGATTACGCAACACAGTTAAGTGGTTATTACTGGGATACAAACTGGAAAACTGCTATTTCAATTTTGATATGTTAATCATATTATAGTCTTATGTAAAAGATACATCTATTATACCATTTTAAAATAGCCATCAACTTTATAATATTACTCTCGCAGTTCGTCGTCAAGAAAAAGTTCCGAATTCATGTTCCGGTGGTAATCAAATATTTTTTCGATGCATAGATTTTTTCTGTATATCTTCCTGTTTTTTTTTTAATTCAATTTAATTTGCTCTTGATATAATATATATTATTACATCGTGTTCTAAAAACGCAAATTCACAATAAAATGTGTTCTACAACAAATGTGAAACGACACAGCGCACTAATCTCTACAGTAAAACTTCACGCAAGCACCAGATCATTAAGGAAGCATGAAACATTCAGACTAAATGCCTACCACAATAATAATGCGTTTATTAATTCGACTTTACAAATGTGTAGACTGTTCAATGACCTGTAAATAACACATAACAAAAAGTAAATGAGTTGAACATATTGTTCAATGCAATACAAAACCACAAAAAACTTTTACATTGAATATTTGTTTTTAATTATGTTATGTATATGATTATGTTCTTATGTATTATTTTATGCTTTGATTGTAATTGTAATTTGTTCAGGTATATTGTGACGTACGGATGCATACGTCGTCGTGTGTGAGCCCACCAAAACATAAGATGCAAAATGTCACGCTGTCTGTGGAGCCCACCATAGTCGAGTCAGCCGATGAGAAGCCCGCTGCTCGGCGAATATTATATGGCGCGATGAAAGATGGAGCTGTCACTCAGTGAGGTTAAAAGAGGAAAGCTGGAGCTAAAGAAGATGAGGAGGAAAAAACTAAAAAACAAGCCAGAACGAGATACTGGGCGTCTCAAGTCGTATTATTGTGTATATTACATTATTGTGTGAAAGAAGTCAAGAACAAAAAGAAGTAGTGCGCGAAAAAGCAGATGAAAAAGTGAAACATAGATATGAGCAATAGGAAAACTGTGTAGGTCAAGATGGCGAGAAGCGTAGGTAGTCATATAAAAGTTAATTGTGATTATAGTTTATGATGTGAAAAAAAAGTGTTGTCATTTGTCAGTGTGCATTCACCCCCTCCCCCCACTGCAGACAAAAGCAACTCTCATGTAGCGACCCATAGACATTACCCGGTGATGACCCAGATATATGTAAGTACCGATTGAAGCTTGACGCTTGGCGTTCTATCCATGGCATGGAAGGATGCTCGATCAGCCAGAGCTGTATGTAAGAATATAATTACGCTCCGGTATGTGTGAGGTGCGTTCAGCGGTTGTCAACGGCAATGATAGCTGTAGAGGCGATAGACGTCTACAAAATCATATTTTTTTGTTGTTATTAAACTGTTAATGCTCTGTATAATATAAAATAAAAATAAAAAATACAACCCCTAATGGATCTTAGCCTCTAAAATTGTCCTCTATTGATCTTACAAGCCGTTTCTCTTCAGCTCTGGATTTCTAAGGCAGATAAATTCTCGAAGACATTATCACTCGACCTTAGCTTTCCCCTTCCCGTGCTCCTGCGCCCTGTTTGAACACTGATAATGAATTTAATTCAATTTCGCCAATTATAGAAATTTAAAAACGAATTTAAAAAAGGATTAAAAAAATATAAATAATACCTAGACAACCGAAATGGTATAATTATTCCAAAGTCGAGCCTTCTGTCCCGAGGGAATGGCACGACGATCCCCGTATTTCACAAATGCGTATTAAGGCCCGTGTGCACGGAAAGAGGCACAACGAGATAATCTCAGAGACTTAGTTGAGATAGATGAGAGATTTGAGATGGAGATAAACTCAGTGTCTTTCAGTCAATCTCAAGCTGTGACTGACTGTGACACGACGTTAGACCTGACAGCGTAACCTAGAATCACCATAGAGTCCGCAGATATACAATAAGCTACTACGAGATATGTCAACTATATCGCAACGTAAATTCTATGTGCTTATAAGGGCATGGGCTTTCAAAATTAGAAGAAGTCAGCTGGAAGATGTCCTTAGGTGTTCAAAGGTACTCGTTCTATGTAATTCATTTCTGTCCTTATATCCTATCTCGTACTTAAAATGTTTTGTTTGCTCCCTGCTTGTTTCTACACTAATCCTGCATTTTTCCTTGTTTTTACTCAGTTCTTCTACGCTCACTTTACGCTGATAATAAAATTCGTAGTTTTATACAAAGCGATCGTGTTTTATTTAATCTACTTGTTTTACCCTGTTGTTATTTTTTATTCCGTTTCTTTAATATCCTCTTACTTCTTACATGTCTTTAGTCTATTTCTAAATTTTTACTTTGTTTTATTTATTTTCTACTTATGACTCCTTTTTATTTAAATACTTTCTGCTGTATTAATTATGTAAAAATTATTTATATTAATGCAAGTTTCATGATAAAAATATTTCGATAATAAACGCTGATTTATCGCCACTGAAATCACATCGTCATCCAAGTCGGTCATCTTACTATGCTCGTTCACTTTTCTTGGCAGCCTGCAGATCGTAGGCCATTGTAGATGTGTCTGTTGCCAGTTATCGGTCGGTCCAACGGGTGTGGCATCCCGCTCCAATGATTAGCTTGGAGAAACTTGTGGTGGGCGGGAAAAAATTGAAGGGTTCGTTTTAGGGAAACATTAATATGTCCATAGCATTAAATCATAAACATTTATTTCGTATTGACCGCTGCTAGGAAGATTCGATATCACTCAATTGAGTTATGACAATGACGACTGTTTACCAGAGCAATCTTAAAACTATTTAAAATAAAAATTAACTTTATTTCCACGATCCGATCCAAAAGAAACTAGGAGCAAAGCCTTAGGGCCTAATACCAAATTCGCTCAACAAACTTTCTTATTTTACGCTCCGCGAATATTTAACAAATTGTCACTAGACCTTAAAGGGTCTAAAGTAATTAATGATTTCAAACCAAAAATAACAAAGTGGTCGCTTGATGTAGGTAGAAAGCAAAATGAAACCAATTTATCATTTGTGCTGACCTAACTACCCACACGTTCTTGTCACCGACTATTGTATATTACAAACAATAATATTTTTATAACTTTTTTTTACAATAACATTTTATAACTTCTCATTGTACTTTTTTCACATAACTTTTTATAACTTACATTACATTATACTTACTTACCTTACTTTATAGCAATTACAACTTTTAAAAACTATACAGGTAATTGCTTTAGAACAGAACACGTCTAGTAAAGTAATTACCTTTATTTTTTCATATGCACTATTTGTACTACAAAAAATAAATAATATTAAGTGGTGTGTATACGAGGACTACTGGGAATAGCTGAGAGTTGTTTCCAAATAATTTCACAGGGGCAACGTTTGTAGCTCCTAGGTTGTCTCTAGTCGAAAATCTCTTAAAAATCTCATTTGTAGACATAGGCTGTTAGTGAAAAATATCCTGCATTGCCCGGAAGCGGTCGTTAAATATTTATAAAATACCGTCCCCTTATTAATTATGCACACCAAAACGTTTCCAAGCTAAATTGTAGCATGCAGCAGCTATATTTTTCCAGTTATTATATTTTTTAATATCCAGTAATTACGAATTCTCGCATATACAATCCAGTCAGGTACGGGTCTAAAATACATATCAAACAAGAAAAACACCTTAAAACATTTTTGTTCCCTTAACGCTTCCGCCGCCACGTAGCTGCGACGCGTGCGGGGAATATCGCTAGGGCAATTAAAATGTAATTTATCAGTTATTTTGTTAAGGACCCGAGGGTAAATAATTGCGAACTAAATATAAAACAACTACAAAAATATTAACCAGGTATGTGTCCTTCAATTTATTGGACATCTTGCGAGAAAGTAACCTGTGAGTAAACACATTGCGGTGGGCCACGTCGAATGACCGAGAGGAAGTAGAAGGTTCCCCACCCGTTGAACCGACCGAGTAGAAAAGGCAACAGGAACTTCTCTGGTGATAGCCCTAAGATCTCCAGGATGCCGAGAACAGTGGAGGAGTATAGTGTAAAGGTGTCTTCGCTCGTGGTGTAGAAACAAACAAGTGAGGTTAGGTGTTACAAGGTATATACTTTCCGGTAAGCTCAGTGTGTAGAAGTGAGATATTCTATGCACAAAATGGGCTGTGTCAATGTCATTCAAATTGGGAATATTTCAATAAAAGATATGGTACAGTTAAATAGACAGTTAATTTAGAAATGAGGTGCAAAATATTATTATGGCGGATATAATATTTACAGTATGCGACAAAATTTATGTGCAGATGAATAGTTGAACACAAACAGATTTACGCTGTACATGAGGCGGGCTAGCTTATATTTCTTAACACCAAATGATTAATGTGATTACAGATCACCTTGCCAAATGGCGGTAACAGATGTGGACACCTCGTAGGTCGTATCACTCACTCATTTTACTTTGGATTAAATGTTCAATCTTGGAAACTATTTAGTAAACCTGAAGATAAATGGGGAATGCAAGGTACAGGTGGCGGTGGAAGGATTCCGTATCAAACGATGCCGACCGAAATACAGGAACGATAAGGCAGGCGTCAGCAGAAGCGGCTAGCAAGGGCCCGTAGTGGATGGCAGAGAATGGCGTAGAATGATGAAAACGATGCAATCTAGTTGACAAATGACACAAAAATTTCTGCAAAGGTGGTCGGGTGTGCTTAATAAGTTCACAATCCGTCTTGCTAGACTAGTTGATGGATAAGGCGAGCTCCGAGTGTTCCTTGGCGTGATCGGAATTTATATTGCAATGGGTTCAACACGACGATGTAAGCAAGACCACGTGGAACGCGTAAGGGTGATCAATGCACTACGCAATAATAAATAAGATATGTATAAATATCTTGGAACACTCGCGGGTATGATGATAACAGATTACACAACAAATGGGTAAATCAGATAATGCATCACGATGGATTGGTTTTGAATTACAGCTCTTTAAAATCGAGTTGAGTTATATAAATGAAATCCAAAATCCACGCGCGATGATGTTAATACTCCGAGCTCGCTTGGGAGAGTGACTGTTAGAAATCGACGTTGGTCCGTTGGGACGCGTTCCCGGCGGTAGCGGATATTCAAAAATGTGCAACGGAGCGAGGGACTAGACGTATCGCGCGTCGTTTAATTATTTATGGCGGTAGGTACTCAAATATTAATAATTGACTCACGACAATAGTCAAGAGGACGGGACTTTATGGAGATCGCAATCCTCAGTCATGGGGTCCGGTATTGATGACAATACATTAATAGGGTGTCTAAACAGAGCCTACGATTAAGGGACATCACTAGCTATCCTTCAAATAGGGTTATCCAAAATTTAGTGCTTTATAAATTACTTTAATTTTCACAATATCTTCACTAATAATTCATTAGTCCTACAACACTCCCACCACATATATTTTAATTATATTTTTACATTTTTATATATATTTGTAATTCTCTTTTTATTCCTGTCGATGACTTAAATAACACCATAACAGCACGAAAAAAAAACTGGCTACTTTAACACAGACTTCAGTCTAGCAAAGTAGCCAGGACAACGCTTTATATATCAGAGGTGAAGTCTACTCTATCTTACACAATAAACTATGAGTATAATTATGTCTTATTATTATGTATTCACCTCTGTTAGAACAAAAATATGTATATCCATGTATATATATATATATATATATATATAGATAAATAAAAAATAACAGGTATATGGACAGTAAAAGCGAAGTGTAAGGGAATGTTGTGTTGTTAATTATTAATCCTTTATAAGGTACCGAGTGGAGAAGATTTAATCTATGACTATCGAAAGAGTGGTTCGTTTCAATTATGTAAGTAAAAGCCATGTCAATTAATGTTTAAGGGTTTATTTAAACTTTTGTGATTTTTGGAAAATTATTAAATTTTTTTTATGTTTAAATACTCGGCCTGTAGTGATGAAATACGGTACACGTGTGTTGCGATAGTATTTTTTTTTTCTAAAAATCACCAAATTCAAATAACTTCTGTACTGTTGGATTTCGGATAATCTTAATTGATTTAATTATATTGCATCACACAATACCTGTCGTGTTAATTAGAGATATTTTTTTCTCGAATTGATTAGGTTAGATTTTTTTTTGTATACAGAACATGTCATGGAGAGCTCTAATAGATGACAGGTATTAAATGAAATGCAAATGAATCATTTAATTCAAATAAAGTGTATTTACTAACAACCGCACAGAAGTACACAGGCGCGTGGGATCCAAGGTCAATGAAATCAATTCCTGTGATATGCAGTATCTATTAAGGGAAATGAATGAGATTGATACCAGTGAGATAATAGTATTTTCTCCACAATTGATAATAGCCTCCTTAAGCTTTCAGTGGCAATATTTAATAGATTATCTCAACCTCCTGTAGAAGACCATGATAGAAGGTGGATGTATCAACACATTTTAGTAAAACAAATAATTTACTTTGTATTGACCCGAACAATAGTATTGGTCAAACGCACTCATTCTATAATATTCCAAATTGTTAAATAATAAGACAGTTGCAGTACTACTGCAGAGTGCCCCGCGGGGCACAGATGTCGTCTTGTTAGAAGATTGAAATAAATGGCAGTTGGATAAAGTTTTATAAAGAGACTTCGGTCTGAAGTTTTTTCAAATTTAGCGGTCGATATTGGGGGCCAAAATGGCCGAAACAAGTTGGCGGCGTGTCTAAGTTTAAACATAAATACATTCTGCTTTGGTTCCCAGTAATCCTGTCACTTAACTCCCTATCCATATAAGAGTGCTGCCAATTCTTTATTCATGTGCACATATTTATAATACTATACGCATATAGTAAAATAAAATAAAAAGGTTACAAAATGGCCGAAACAAGTTGGCGACGTGTCTAAGTTTAAACATAAATACATTCTGTTTTGGTTCCCAGTAATCCTGTCACTTAACTCCCTATCCATATAAGAGTGCTGCCAATTCTTTATTCATGTGCACATATTTATAATACTATACGCATATAGTAAAATAAAATAAAAAGGTTACAAAATGTATATCATATTTTATGTTTTTGTTTGAAAAAAATATTCATAAACATATAATATGTAAAAATAGCCTTCTTAAGGTCTTTACTAAAAAATAACATCTTAAGGTATATATTAATGATTAGCTAAAAAATGTTAGTTATAACTTATTTTAAAATATTAGTGTTAAAATTTGATGTTAATATTCCTTATATTCTCATAACGCTGTCATCGACACGGCTTTGTCACGATACGTATACCGCAACACCCTGTTTTCGACACGGTATTGCAAGCCAGTACTTAATCACGTCACATCAGCCCTGATGATGGATCCTGCGATGGGCTCCACCAGCCGGAAATGCTAGATATGCATCGCGAAGATGACTCAATTCAGAAAACTCTACACATAATATTTTTAATCATTCCCTACATTTTTTAAGTCGTTCATTTATCGGCGTGTAGTGTATTTGGTTTTTATACACAGGTATACAGGTACACAGGTATTACAGAATAAGACTTGTTTTATTTATTCCTTTTATAAATTTAAACAAACCCATATGGCTACTTTCTGTATTACCATCGTTAAATTCATCATCACTATCTTCATTATAATCACAATCATCACTGTTCCTAGGTTCGATAATATGATCATGCGCAGGCGGGGCGCTCAGTCAGTACTCACACAGCATCAGGAGGGGTCAAGATGGTACAAGCAATCGCATCGCGGGGCGTCAGGAGCTATTGACCTCGAGGATGGCTGGTTAAGATTAAGCTTAGGCTTAGGTTATTTGTAAGTTACCTATTAAATTAGAATAATTTAGTTAATTAAGTTTTTGCATGCAAGTCATCTTAAGTTTAATTTGTTTATGTTTTATCTTTATATTTATTATAAATACATATATTTCTAAAAGCAGACTTTTCTTTGACAACCTTCTCGGTTCGTATCCCTAATATCAGCAACCTATGTGAGACGAGTTGGCGTGTATTGTGTAACGGAAAGCTAGCAGTCCGATTACCGCTTTGCTACATTAATAAAGAAAAATCGCCTTTACCTCGTTGAGGTGGATTGCCGGAAGCAAGATTTCACGCGCACCATTCCTCTCCTCTCCCTCCTAACGTTACAGTATTATAATAATATTGAATGTTGTCATGGGGTCGTTATATAATACCTCCACCCACCCCCTATTGTGTTCGATGGTAGGCAGGACCAGGAGTATTTAAAGAGAGCCTCCACGGGAGTATTTAAAGCTCTCTTTTTGAAGAACACGTTTAGACCGCAATTTCAAAATAATTATATTTTCTTCCTTTTGTCGGGGACCACATAATTAAATATGAATATTATTATATTTGGATTCAATATAAATTCGACAGTACTTTAACTGATTGTGTTGTTTATACTAGAAATAATTAATTAAAATATTTGGGTTATTAATTGTGCCTATCTTTGGAATTATGTGAAATCATTTTGAAGTTCATTATTTTACTCTTCCATTATTATTCACAAGGAATTGAAGCAATTTAAAATTATTTATGATATTATCATTAATTATGAATGAAATGTAAAATGGAATAATGTCACGAATGATTATAAATTAATGTACTGCTTTTTTGTGCATGTGCATATTGCATCAGTGACGTAGCTACTTTTGCACAGTACCACTAAGCAAAACCAAAAGGAAGAAAAATTCTAACATAATTAATGTTCATTCCAGCTTGGTCGGATTGTTTATGCGAGACTCGACTCGCCATATATAATAAATAATACATACAAGTTGCAAAATAATATTTATCTTAAAAAAGAAAAAAAAATAATGAAATACGCGCATATATCATACATAAACTAAATATTAGTAATAAATTTCAGTAGTATTACTGTGTAGTCGATGTCAATCGCTGGTCAGGGAGCCAGCCTTCCATGAAAGCGCCGCTTGCACTAGAAAGTTGGTGCTGAGTGCTGACCTCCAGCCGCAGCTTTACTCTAGCAACTCGATGCCTCAGAAGGAAATCTACACACACATCCTTCGGCAAACATTGTAGATGTGCTACAATGTTTGCCGAAGTGTAGTTATATTGAATTCGTAGACGGTTATATGTCACTCGCTTGTAGTTCATGGATATCATGCAGTTCATGCTAAGCATCACAATAAACTTCCCAAGTAGCAGAATGTGAGGTAGTTCAAGATGCATTTTATTTAAAAATTTAAGACGCACGCAACTAACTAAAGTTTCAATGAACCATCTTACACAGTGATATCGAGGAAATAATTAAAATAATGTCGGTTCACACTCTTGTCAATATTAGAGTGCGTAACTTCTGATGGTTTAATTAATATTTCAGGTCGAGAAAAATTAACTAAATGCGATTTAATAGTGCGTAAATAAAGAATGTGTTCGATAATGACAAGAAGAATATGCACAGGTGATGATAATCCATCTCTATACTTCGGACCGTCATCCGTGTTCAAGTATTTCAATATTAACCTTGGTTACAGTGAGAAATGAAAGGCACCGAGACAATGACACGGTGTGATCAGAATAAATAACTTACGAGAGAACTCTTTATTCATTCAATACAAGTTACATTGGATTATAGGTTAATAAAATGCTCGATTAGACATTGTACACAGTAGATTTGTCTACCGCGTTATATCCTATCAAAATTTATAATTAGTGATGGTTAAATAGTTACTTAATTCGTTACATACTGTGATTGTGATTGTATTTAATTATAACGATTAATTGTAACTGATTATTTGCAATTCTTCGAGCAATGACTAGTACACTAGAAAGTAAACCTCCAACAGTTATATATCAGTTACCAATCATCGCTAAATCTTAGTCACAGTAACGGTTCACCATTACTAGCTGTAATATATTACGTTGCTTAATAAGCCTTTGCGGTTTTGTTCAATTATATTTTAATCAATCATGAATTCTCTATTATTATTCAAGACTTCAATCCATATTCCAAACAATTTGTCGATGCCATTTCTATTACAATCGGTCTGTCTGGTATCGAAATAGTTATCGAACCAATTTCTGAAGTCATCGTCGTTGTTGAATGTAACGCCACGAATTTGATTGAAGAGCGATTGAAAAAGGTGAAAATCTGAAGGAACAAAGTTGGGGCTGTAAGGTGGATGCGGAAGAATTTCTTTTTGGAAACCTTGATTAGAAGTGAAAATAAATATGTGTCGAAAATATTACGTACTCGTCTCTTAAGTACGCCTTCAGTGTACACCTCGTAATGTGAAGGTCCAAGAAATATTGTTTGTAACAATTACACGTTTATTACAGAAAGATACAATTTGGAAAGATAAAAGGTATATCACTAGTATAAGTCAAACGACGAAGGCGACGTATAAAGGGCCCGCTGGCAGTGCGACATTCGTACACACACTCACAAACACAACTATACAAGATGTACAATTATAACGAGACAACGGCAGCGTAGCAAAAGAGACCGCGCCCTGTGTGTGACCGCTATTTATACCCGCGCATACATACGCATTCACATACACGCACACGGCCCACGTGGGCGGTGAGGCTTAACACAAAAATTAAGAAAGACAGCGACACTGACGTTTTAGAATAGTATGTCATTCTTTATAAGCATCAGCACTATACTCAATTCATCAACATAGTTATCTTACAAGTGTCAAACAATGACAATACAATGTCAAACCACCTTCTGGAATTAAAGTCTGTATATGTAAAGCGAGCAAATGATTCCAGGTTCCAGAGACCGCAATAAAAACAGACAATCGTTTTGATGACGTACTTGAGCGAAGCAATGTACCATTTTTCGCATAGTTTCATAAAATTCTCATCACTGAATGTATAAAGATTCGAGATGTAGCAAATAGAAACAGTGCAACTCCCCCCTGGGATAGGGGATAGCGATTTGATGGCTGCATTCTCCCTCTACGTGCGCTAAATATTTTTTTTGATTTACTGCTGCTCTTAACGTGACTTGGAACACTGCATTGCGTTATGCAGTTGAATCATTCGAAAATTATTCTATAGTGTGTAGAGATGAGCTCGACAAATAAATTAAAAATCTATTCAGATTGTAATAATAGTATAATGTGTCATATACAAATAAATAATATAGCTTGCATATTATCTAACAAGAATAAGATTCTCATTAGTGACGTCTATGTTGTTTCAGGGAAACGAATATCAAATTTCAGACCATAGATGGTAACGTCGAAGATGTTGTTACTTTTTACATGGTAACATATATTTATATTTATTTATTTACACCCTGTCCCGAATCGTTTTGAGAGTTGATTTCGATTTATCATAATTACATTTTATTTTTATTTTATTACATTCAGTCAATATTAACATTATTACCATAATACCATCATGGGTTGGCTCCGGTACCATCGTACCAGACCCATACCTGTACCATTAGACGTGATCACATTCAATTCAGAAGGCAGCCAGAAAGAAGCTATAGAAATGATACACCCCCGAAAGGGGAAGGTAGACGTCACATATATGTGTTGCAGTTGCAGAACTCGGTCACAGTTCGGCAGAAATTTACCATGTCCAGGTCGCAAGAGGTGCGAAGGAGATCCAGTAGAATGCTCCGTTAGGTCTCTTTAGCCACTGCTCTTCCCGGCATCGCCCATCCCAGCAACCCACAGCGAGAGACCCACACTCTAAAAAATGTCCGAGATTGGTAACATATATACAACATCCAAAAATTTTATAGATATGGAGGTTGATTATGGGTGGAGTGGTGAACGTTACATTGTATAAAGTGATCACTTAAATCAGCCGAAGACAGTTCGTAAGCCTTGTAATTGCCCATACTTTCATATTTTCCCATTTAATATAATATAAATAAATAGCTTAGTCTATGAAATATTTTTAATATATCTATTTTTAATACAAAGCGATTCACAAAAAATGTACTTGTACACACTTTGAAGGGATATAAATTCAAATTCCTGGTGAGGGAATGTATATGATAACTGTCGCCCTTAGTCTGCCTTGTTAATGAATTTTAACTGTACATAACTTGAAGCATGTATTTATATAATTGTGTACATTATCTTTGTTTCTTTAGTCTAGTGAATTGTATTTTTTGCACAAATTATATATTATCTCATATATTTGTTGTATATTTATATTAGTAAAGAAGAAAAAAATTTTTTTTCTATATATATATATAAAAAAAAAAATATTTTTTATTTGGCTGAGTGGAACCGAAATACGAAGACAAACTAAAATGGTTCCGAGAAATAGTGGCATCCTTTCGGATATAAATTCAATATTTATAAAGCTAAATTTATGTTTTTTAAATTCAAATCAAATAAAATAAACGTACATTTTGTTTAATTATCGCAAACTTTAAGTAAACCTTTTCCAATAGACTCATTAAAATGCAAAGGACGCTCGATTTTGTAACTTCTGTTACATATATTTTATTGGACACTCTGTATAATGCAAACACGTTGTGATTATTCATTACGATAATAAATAATTAATAATACAATTAACTCAAAGTGGCAAAAACGAAGGTAATGAATTATTTAATATCAATTTAAAAAAAAAAAAAATGAACAAATTCTATAATTTTTAAACTGCAAATTTACAATGATAATGTGTTCTCCTTAAAAATATATAAATTGTATTAATGTTTCCAAATTTAATGAAACTGATTACCTAATTAATTTAATTCTGGCGTCTCTTATCGAGTTTTCTTCAAATATTAACTATGTTGGCATGGTGTAATAGTCTGCATATTTCCCCGCATAGAAAAAGTTCCTGATGATTTAATTTGTAGTAATAATGTATGTATTATCTATTGTCAGTAACATCCTATACCCTTCGACCGATTATAAGAAAATATATATATAATTACTGTTTAGGATCTTGCACAAAACAAAGGCATCCGTTTGACCACCCCACCTCACTCCTTACCTACTATTCAAATGTGTATTATAATACACTGATTGCCATTCGTTCCAAACTTTGCACGATTTCTCATTAGGATCCTGCATAAAACATTTAAAAAAGGGAAAAATTTAAAAATTTGATTCAGAATCACTATTTTACCTCCTGGCAGATCCGATTGTGCTCGGCTGCAGTCGGCTCGGCAGCTCTAGGCTCCAGGTCTGTCATTATTATTAATTTAACCAAAGACATCGTCTAATCGTGTTTCCGGCCTTATTTTATGTTGCATTGTCAAATTGACATTCGATTTTCACGCGAGACAGGCATCGATATCTAAGACTGCTTTTACTCCAGTATCCGCGTGGACCACGTCGAAAGTGGGAGAGGAAGAAGAAGATGTCGGACCACCCGTTGGACCGACCGAGTGCAACAGGCACTTCTCCGGTGACAGCTGTCAGGATGTCGAAAAAAGTAAAAGATTATAGTTATGGGGTGGGGCCGATGCGGTGTCGCTAATCTATATTTTAGAAGATCCGAAACCTGAAAGACCTGGCTTCGCGTCTGCCTCTACAGTAAACTATTGCATCAGCGTTGTTTATCGAATTAACGTATAAATAGTATTTCTATTTAATTTGCAAAGAGTTTAGCGATACGATAAGTCCCAGCTATCGAACACAGGGATACCGGTATTTTTGTCATATTCGAATAAATACAAAGGACAATTCAATATTATGAAATATTGTTTTCCTTATTCCCGACGACGTGTAAACCCGCCCGACGAAGCCATTGTGGGATGAAGCGAACGACGCGAAAGCGAATGCGGCAGCCATTCGCGAGTGACGACGTTAAGGAATATTCTGGATATCCTGGAAGAAAACTGATTTATAAATTTCACGTGTTTGAGGAAATAAAACATTCATATGGCTCACTCCCGCGGGAGGGGATGAACCCGGAAGAATGTGAATTTTATTGCCAGAAAGTTGTGATGTGTGCGAGGGGTCTAAAAAGAGAGACAAATGAAAAAGTGGGATACGGAAATAATACTTTGGCGAGATGAAAAAAGTTGCGGCTGCGCTGTTGCCGAATTTATTTACTTAATCTTAAAAGTTTCATTCTACTTTTGTTTCTTTCCGACAAGCAGATAAAGATGCTTCTCTGTCTATATTAAAACAAATCAATAATTTAGAAGATTTGATAGTGAGAAGACTGAGCAAACTATTGCCTGGAGCTGGCAGAAGTGGAACTGAAGTAGACTGAATGCAGTTGGCATGAGATCTGTTCCCGGGTTCCCGATTGATAATATGGTCATGTACGCAGAATGGACACTATCACTAACCATTGATTGACCGTTACTTTTTCTCTGGCGTCGTGGCTGGTTCGATGTTATTGTTTTTCTCATCTCCGGGTAGTTTTCCGACCGACGTTCAGATGTTCAGATTATTGAAAGCTTCTTACCGGATGATCGCAATCCTTTGGCAATATTCAGAGTAAATAATGAAGAAATAAGGAAATAAAGTATAGTTGCTCATAGCATAGTGAGTATGATTTAGAAAGGATCATTTAGGTGGTTTGGTCGTATTGAACGGATGAATGGTAAGAAAGATATATGACGTAAGTGTCAATGGCACCAGAAATAGAGAACGTCCGCGTAAGAGAAACTTAAGTAACAGATTTATATACCAGATAAGTGACCAATTGATAAAATTTAATATTTTTATTTCTTATGTATAGAGCCCTCCCATTTAGCATCGGTGCTCAATATATTTAGTTACTCCACTGGCCATGCTGTCCGTAGCAAGGTTGCAGCTGGTTTGATATCGTGAAAGCGAGCAGTCTACGTTACCGATACATCGACGATTCACCCGAGATATCAAGTAATCCGTTACCCCTGTCCACATTGGCTTCATTACACCCAGCGCCGCCGCTCCGTGACTCCGTCCCGCTGTACATCTCCAGTTTTCCTAATTAAAGGGTTGTGTCATCCTCCGCAACGGAGGGTTGTGCGGTAATTGGAGGCAGACCCGAATGACCGCGGAGTTCGCCGAGCATAATCGAATAATACGTCAGGTGAACGAACCGAACGAAGCAACGATTAATAGTTCTCTTGAAATTTAACGTGAATGTGAAAAGTGTCGAAATTTTGGAAAAAATTGTAACTTTGTTTTATTTTTTTGAATACAAACTATCAACAGGTCATTGAAGATTCTGGTAGATAATCCTAGGTTTGACATTAAAGTACAATGTAGAAAATCATTTAAGACGATTGGGGATATAACATGTTACAAAATCCACCTTTTCATGGTTAAGAGAATTAAAAATAGATACCTACCACAGACCAATAAATTAATAGACATGAAATAAAGTAAACATTTAGAAGAGGAGTTTGAAACATTAGTTGCGGAACGAGGGACATTCTGCACACATTATTTATGGAAACATAAATCCGATAGTTTATGACACATTTATGCAACAGTAAAAGTATTTACTCTCCGAAAATTAAATATTTGTGTAAACAAGACGTATTTTTAAACATGAATGCATATTATATTGTCAGCGTTTAAATTAAACTTTTAACAGCATTTAACTTTTAAGTGGTTATATAAAGTTAAAATTTATAGTTTAATAATTCATCTGTTACGCTTTCAAACTATGGTCTCCCTACGCTATGTTCAACCCTATCTGTTTAAAGCACTCACCCTTATCTCAGTAAACATTACATACGCCTCAGCATTAATTGCTTATATTACGTATTTTGGTCAATTATTTTAATTAGAGTCTATTATTATTGATGGTATATTATCTATTCTGCAAATGTAACAATGAAAATATTGAATAATTCTACATTATATATAGACTACGTCGGTCTATGTTAACACAAATATTTTGATAACGCCAACGTCATCCGACGATGTTATTACTCAATATTCACAGCAGTAAATGTTAGCGTTAATCAATTCAAAACGAAACGTTCTCAATAAACATGATGAGATCAATGTTCACAGTAACTCTGCTCTTAGTGATCCAAAAAAAAGGCAATGAGATGGTTCATCCATCTCTTAAAAAATGCATTATTCTTGTGTATAATGGTTTTGTCAGTTAGCTATGCATACAAGGTCAATATGCAACACACGTGTAAAACAAAACTTGGTGCCACCAATGCCGATATTTATAACTCAGACAGATTTGTAATGGGTGGTCGGATTTTATTGTACCAGGGCTGAAAATTCATAGAATTCATGAATCATCAGTAATATTAATTTAAACGGACAGTCATTCTTTTACGAAATGTACCGCTTTCTCTCGATCTAGCGCACGTAGTTGTGCTAACATTCGAACTGCGTGTATTCTTTATTTTCTTGTTTTTTTTCGCTCGAGTAAGAGTCGGTAAATTTTTAATTTACTCCACAGCCCTGTTAGAAGGGATGAGAAGGTGAAAATGAACAATGAACAATTTGGCATTATAATATCGCGACAGCTTGGGTATTTATGTGCAACATCGTGTTGAAGTCATCTCTCTTGAAAATAAAACGTAGATCCTGCGCCGAATAGGATTTACCGAATGAAATTGCGCGATCTTTGAGTCTTTGAGTAAAGGAAGGAAGGGACTTAGATTAACGGAAATAAGGATCGATGATGGGATAGGGAGTCCATTCGAAGCACCAGTGCATCTCGGGGAATCGGGAATCTGAAGGACTGCTCGCCTTACCTCGTGTATGAAACCTCCGTTACTCCCGCAGTCGCAGCCGTGATCATACAGATCTCCGCTTACAAAAGAAGACGACGATATCAATCGCGTCACCCGCGGCTCACACAATAATCACTGTGAACACAAATCACAGGATCACAATATAACAGTGCTGATGCACCGGAGTTGAACAAATCCACCCCACTAATGTAATCGCGGTATCGCAACCGAACAAGTATCGCGTCGCGTTAACATCTGCTGACGTCGAGGTTACTATTTACACTGGTCAAGCAGTAGGGAAAAGGATGGGTGGGAATTTGAAAGTGGAAAGGTGTCAATAATATAGATCGCGACCGATTCTCAAGAAACGCCAAAAATGTGTTCGATGCTCTCGATATATTACAGTTTGTCTCGGTCGCACACAACAAAAATGTGAAACAAACACGAGTTTGCTTAATCCTAAATATCCTTTAGCCTCATTAAACATATCACAGGAATTGATTTTGTTAATCTTGGAATTATTTTTATAATAATATAACATCTGTTCTCATTTTTTACTGTAGGTGTCATTCCTTTTCAATATGTTATTTTTGGTGTCACTCACGTGATCACTTTGGTACCACTTACGCAATCAAATAACTCCGCGACATTTTTTAAATATATGACTCGATTGGGACGAAAATTTAAACGCTGACAATGTAATGTGCATTATTGTAAAAAATATGTCTTGTTACCACAAAGATTGAATTTTTGGAGTGAAAATACTTTTACTGTTGCATAAATGTGTTATTATTACGAATTTGTATTTCCACCAAGAATGTGTGTAAAACGCCCCTCGTTCCGCAACTAATGTTTCAAACCCCTCTCTTATATGTATACTTTATTTCATGTCTATTCATTTACTGGTCTGTGAACTTGACTAATATTTTTAAGAAAATATACCCTTAAATTATTCTCTGCGTAAATTTTCCTTGGAAATATTTCTTAAATTTTTTTGCTGAAGTTTTAATTATAAGCATACATTAACCGGGCTGCAGATGGAGAGATGTACGTGAGAATATTTTGAAAATTGTCATACTAAACAGGCTACATTTTAGCCCTCGCTTCAGCGCCTCTACCCTTCACAACTCACCCCTAAGTTTAGGGCTGTAATTAAGTCAATATGGATTCCCGCAGATTACTCGCCGCTTTCTGCCGAGTCAAAGGAAATTCGCGTTTCTCGGAGAAGTATGCTAATGCTAATGAAAAAATGGGTACCTTCTAATCTTTACTTACCCCCCCTTCTCCTGAACTCTAATTTCTTCATCAATCAAACTAATTACATACATGTATATAAGTATATTCACGGTATCGTTATATAATTAGGAGTAAAAGCCGAAAAGAGAAAAACAGAATCGTATTAGGATGATTTTCATTTGGGCATTTTTTAATACAATAATTAATTTTTAAGACAAAGTTACGTTAATTAAGTACCTAACTTGTGTTACGATGATGAAAGATGTTGAAGTTGACTTAATAATACAAAATATTTAGATTAGGACGTGTGGTTAAATTTAATTGGTTATTTATAATATTTTAGTTCATTGTGTGTAAACTCTTTATTTATTTTTAATGATTATATTATTAAATTTAAAACCAACATTGTTTGTATATAAAACTGGCAATCCCATTTCTATATTAAAAGTCTGATCATTTTCCAATATATGTTTGGATGACTATTATTATTGTTAAGTTATTTGACTCTTATGTTAAAATTTCGACCTATTTTTCCAATACAATTCCATTACAGTACAATTTTTACAGCTAAGTTTATGAAAACCGGAATTATTAAATTTATCGTCTTTGTCTTTAAATTTAAAAGTAATTTTTTTATATTTTTATTTGTATGTGATGAAGGAAATGGTATTTTTCGAAACCGGTTGATGTATTAAACAGTTTTTAAATAATCTAATATACAAAATATATAAAAAAGAACGTCAAGTCAAATGTTACGAGTACTTCATAATTTGACGAAAGTGAGAAATTATATAAAAACAGTTACTCTTACGCATATATTACCCATATTTCATTAAGGTCACCGGAGGTCTATGTTTGAATCCCGGTAACGACTAAATATTTTTTCGATAAATAGATTTTTTCTGTATATCTTTCTAGTTGATTAATTTAATTTGCATTAATTAATTAACATGTGGTGATAATGGTTGAATATCTACCGTGCCAGAGGCATTGTTCTCACCAAGGTAAGAAGTGACCCCTGGAAATGACTCCGTACCGCGTTTAGAAGGCTAAGTGCGTATACATCATCAAAATATAAAATAATACGTACATTATAAAATAATGTACGTACCTTAGTACCTTCCAAGTTAATACTGGTTCTAAATTTAAATTAAAATTTTATACAACAATAATGTATTAAATAATTATTAATTGAGAGTACTTTAAAAGTAATTCAGCAGCACCGAGGCCACGAGAAAGAGAGTAAAAAGAGGAGCGAGCTCCTCGCTATTTCGGGCTTGCGAGGCCTCACTCCCTCACATCCCATACCTCTCTCGACAGTACGTCGAACTTCAGCGCGTTATGGGTAGATATCGCTAACCGTCCACCTCAAACACAAAAGCAGCGGTGACAGTTACTGATAATTACTAAGTAAATAATAGCGTTATAAACTCTATATTAACTGTACGAATTGTCAAATTGTAGCGTAACTTTTATTTATATTTTTTCAATGTAAGTATCTAATTTCTCAATCATAAAAAAAATATTCTGTAACATGTTATTTCCTTAATTATATATTTTTTCAATTACATTGTACCTTAATATCATACTACGACTACCTATTAAGGTTATTCAACGACCTGTTGATAATTTGCACATTAGAAATACATACATAATATTGAAAAATAAACAAACGCTGGCTTGTTACAAATTTCAACAAGAGTAATTATTTGTAATAATAAAATTAAATATTACAATTAATGGTAATGTAATAACTATGTGACTAAAAAGGGTTTTGCGGTTTTGTATATTAAAAATTAAACAAGGGTAGGTTAAGCATCAGAACAGTATTATTCATTAAAATAATCACAATCACAATCCACTGCCCTTTCGTAAAAAGATACTAGTTTGTAAATTGTATTTATATTGAAATTTATCCAGCGCCACGAATCGTTTGGATAAATGTTCGGAGAATATGGGGGGTGAGGTAAAACTTCCCACCCTAACGCTCACTTTTTTTCACGGAAGTATTTTTCAGTATGGGGTTTTGCATTATCTTACAAGAATAACACATTCTTACAATTAATTCTATATGCTCAATTTCCATGATTTTTCGTAAATTCTAAACAAATTATTTCTTCACTTATTTTAAACATTTTAAATACATCTTAACATGATTCTTTAGAATAATTATGAACAGCATCTCCTACCAATAACGGTTCTCCGTTTAAATGACTGAACGGTTTGAAGATTCTTCATCAAACCATTCATCACTAGTGAGAAATTTGTCAACTACTTCTGTGAAGTGCATTCTATAATATTGCTGAAATTGCACATGATTTAATGGACAGTCTAGTTTACTTCATATAAACATAAATGATCATTTTTTTATACATATATAAGGGGAGAAAATGAGACATTCTAGAAAGTATAGAGATTAATATTAACAATTAAAATATACTTAACATACAAACATCCCCTATTACATCTCCTTTCCTGTCCTTATTAGCGCCGCCCACAATCACTTTCATTTTTCACCGAAACTCCCATCTCCCCAATACCACTCTCATACCCCCCCCCCCCCCTCGACTGCATGGAGTCGACAGTGTATATTATAGTTTTAAGATATAGTTTATTACTGAAGATGACGCAAAAAAAAAATTTTTTGATTAAAGTGTAGTGTGAGGTAAACAACGTCGTGATGCAACCGTTTTTTTTAAGTCAATTACAATGGACTTCCACAAAGTTAATTACGAAAATTTTGAAATATTCTGCGTATATTTTAATCACTCGACCAAGTAAATAGTTAAAATATGTCAAGCTTTTATGGAAAAGCCTCAGCAAGGATGAAAGTGGGGAAACATTTTTTACCAAATTTATTCTCGTGAATATATCAACATATTTTTTTCAATGTATCACAAAAGTTAGTACCTGCGTAATAGTTTTTCAGTTTGGACCATTTTTCTAATAATAAAATACCTTTTAGACTCTGAAAGGCGTCTACGCGGTTCGATACGTATATAATATTCAATATTAAAGAGGATCGATAAGTTTATATGAGTCCTTCGTCGGAAAAGCGAAAGCCTTTTTCTGTAAAGAATACATTTAAAATAGGAAAAAAATTTGCTATACATTTTGAATAAATATATTCAAACTATTGAAATGCGGAATAACTTAATGGAATTTAGTCGGTTTGCTATTGTAGAGGTTCGTGTCTACGATGATCTCTCTATGAGACTTGAATGTCTGAGAGTCGGACTATAAAAATGTAAAAAGTAACCCGTTAACGGGAAATTAATAGTTTTAGTACGGTTACTTTGTGACGATTATATTCATTTTAATTTTAACGTTGAGTTATCGTCACTTGTATAGTTTCGAGAGGTACAGTCCGTCTCAACATCGTGTGATAACTGAAATAAATAACACTTATTCGGGTAGAGAGGTACGGTATGAAAAAAGGAGAAGATTCGAAGCTTCAGATTAGCCCCGGGTGCAAAAAGATGTGATAGAGAAAACTTACTTAAAAATCATAATGTGTCCACGGGATATCTCTTTAATTTAAATTATAAGCGATGCACCTGTGAAAGACAAATCACCAATCCTAGATGTCATGCAGATTGCGTCGATGTATATTAAAAGCAGCTTTCCTGACAAATTTTTGTGGTATACCCATTACCTACCCACTGAGTACACGTGTAATATTTATATTAAAATGAATACATTTTTATTAATAGTATCAGCTACAAAATAAACTTAGTCATTTTTTTATTTATCTCCCTTATCTACCTCCACATTTCTTATTTAATATTCCGTTATTAAAAAGTCGTTACGGAAAATTGGAAAACAAAACACGACCTCCGTTCTGATGTATTTTTGAGATTTTTAATAAATGTACAATGTTAAATTTGCAGAATTTTATATTAACCGAAATGTACAGGTTGTAACAAAAGTATCTCGTAATATTTTAGAGATGGATGATTTAGAATTACCTGCATTCCGGTGTGTGCTTAAATTATATATGGTTGTTGTTGATGCAAGTTAAGTATTTACTCTCTGCGCATTTTTTCTTTCCAATAAATATACCTTTCCTACTCTCGCCAACTAATTACTTAGGAATTTTGCCGACGGGGGAATAGATAGCATTTCTACACAAAACGGTCAACATTTGTGTTTCTTTTAATGTTTGAGAGTAACGCTGTGCGTAACGCCAGGACCACGAGGAAGCGACGTTCTAAATATCTTCGGAAGTGCAGTGATATCTCCGTTCTTAACTACAAAAGTGCGAGTTAATTGGAGGTGAAAATTGACGTCCAACCCAGGACCGAGATTAAGGTAGGCCAGATCCATCTGCCAATATTTCTTTCTTGACCTAATTTGGATTGCGTCAACTAACCATTAATTTTAATCGATAGAGCTCACGGGATCTTATCCCACCATTTGAAACGTTACTTATAATATTCAAACCGTCTGGCAAAGGGGTACTCATTATTGCTATTCTTTGCGGTTCAAAAATTGCAATCGATATTAAAAATCGAGTTTACAAAACGGCGACCAAAAAAGATTAACGGTCTTATACGTTTAATAAAAATGTTATTAATATATGAACACTGTAAAATTTGAATCAAGCACATCATTAAGGTTTAAAAATAACTTTAAAATCCCTAAATGTAACACCAAATACTACATACACAAATAGACAATAAATCATTATAAACATAAATGTATATAAATCTATATAAAATTATTATAGTGTAATAGTGTAACTCCCTCTCCAAACACAAGAACTAGTCTCTTTTTTGGAGAGGTAAGCGAAAAACAAAACCGTGTAACACTTTATTCATGTTATAAAAAAATTGTAAAATGTAAAAAAATATTATAGTAAAGTAGTCCTAATTTCGCTTCAATAATTATTATGGATCCTAATATATGGACAATAAATTAATTACATATATTGAAATATTTTTAAGGGTAGATTATATGTTCAAGCCAAGATATATTTGTTGAAAAGTATCATATAAAAAGCCTAATTGTTGTGCTCGTCTTCTTATTGAGACACGTGTGTACTTTCAATAACAGATTTAGCTACAGCAGAAATAGTTTCAGTTGAACTAGTTGGGCGAGCAATATTTCCTCTTTTCACATGTTGCTGAACACTGCCGGAACATTCCAATTTGTTGATAAAATCAACAGCTAAAGCTGAACACTTCAAACTTTACGAATGGTTTCCGCAAAGTTTTTACCACTTTGTAGCAAATTTTCACAATTTCCATACGCTGCTTTATCGTCTATCGACTAATTTTCATTAATGGTAATCTTTTTTTAAATACTAGTTGATTTTGGATCATCCTTAATTTTTTTATAAAATCTATTTCTTTGGTAATTATTATTGATTAAGTTAATGTTACAATCATATTTAATCATTATCTGAAAATTTATTAACATGGTGCACCTACCTACAAACGGATGCGCCATATACAAAATATATATTGTGTGTGTTTCGCCAACGGCAAAACAGGAACACGTTAACGACGAACATAGCATATTGTTTGTGTACTGGCGTCCGAGTTCTCACGACGAAAAAACACCTGTTCTTATTTAGTATGTATAACGCCCTATTTATATCACGTCCGCCACATGATAGTAAATAGCACGCAGGCCGTCGTAAATCTGTCTATAGTCGTTTAAGAGTGTATATTTTTTAAGTCAATTCTAATAAATATTAATTAATATTAATTAAATATTTTTTTAAAGTTGTATGATAAGATCAACCGTGGCTGTATAGTGATCATCATTAGCCGAGTTCAGTGATAAAACAAAGAAAATACAATATCTTGTACATTTATATATACAGCATGTTTTTCAGCATATCAGAGTTTTAATAAATATGTATATGAGGCTATTCCGCTTGAATTTGTCACAAAACAATATTATGAAACTCAGTATAATTAGTGAGGCAAGGCACGCTCACAACCCCACCCCGCACACGAGGACGGCAGGGGCGGTGCAGGGTACACTCAAAATACCCTGATTCTGATTATCATAATGAAAACATTCTCAATTACACTACCCTTATTTGCCATATATTCCTTTGTTTCTAATGTTGAATTTGTACACACCAAATGCGCAATATTTTAAGGGTAGATCACAACCCAGTAAATTAATAGACATATAATAAAATAAACTATACATATGAGAGAGAGGTTCGGAACATTAGTTGCGAGATAAGGAGTATTTTACACACATTATTTGTGGAAACATAAATTCGATATTTTGTGACACATTTATGCAACATTAAAAGTATTTACTCGTCTAAAATTAAATCTTTGTGAAAATAAGATGTATTTTTTACACAATTTTATCTTAGTATTAGAAAATATAATGCATTTTAGAATTATCGACTAGTAGGACTCGTGTATGGAGAAGGAGTATATACGAGATAAATAATGTTTCAGTTATTCTGTGTATATATTTTTTTACTTCAGATACAAATTGATAGTAGTCTGTAACTGTTCTAATTGTGATCCGAAGATTGTTGAAAAATTTGGTGCCTTGATAAATATAATGATTTTGGGTTAGGGTATATTTTAGTATATTACACTGTCAGCATTTAAATATTCGTTCCAATCGAGTAATACATTTAAGAAAAGTCGCGGAGATATTTGATTGCTTAAATGGTACCAAAGTGATGACGTTAGTGACACCAAAATACAAATATTGAAACAAGGAATTAGCGTTAGTTCATGTCTGTATATTTGGTAGTCCGTGGGATAGATACATATTAAAAGTATGTTTCGAAAATATTTAAACTGCATGCGCTGAATTTCAGCCATACTATTTATCTAATAATGATTACGCATATATTAATTCGCACCGCTCCAGAAATACTATGTTCGAAAATTAAAAAATGCTGTTTCGCATCCCGATAGGTAGGTAAGGAACAACACGATATCTACCTTTATATTTTAATTCAATAAAATATATATACCTAGTATCTACCTAGGATATATACAGTGCTAGGTAACAGTTGTACAAAAGAAATGAAAATTTAAAATGTCAATAAAATAAAATTCCATATATTTCTTCCTTCCCAGTAAACTGTACACATATCACATACATACGTGATGTTTGTGACAGTACTTATTTTGTGTTATATCGGGTGTACAAAAAAAATTGCAAAAGTTAGTTAGATTTATGAAATTTCAAGTTCTTCGATTCTATTAGCGTCGGAAGAAATAATCGACAAAGAAAATTTAATACCTATATGATTTATAATAGCTTACTCTATAAATATCTCATCGGTTTATCATGTACACTGAAAACAAGAAAAATAATACAAATGTATTCTAAAGCTGTACAACAAATATCACTTTAATACAAATTAAATTAATCAACAGAAAAAATCTATCTATCTAATAATATAATCTATATCTAACACAGTAATACCTCGTTATTAATCGAGGATTTAATCAATTGGCGCTCTCATATTACGTGATACTCCGCTATTCGACTTGGACGATTCAATCAACCGACGCCGTGCCGATATTCTACACGATATATGCGCGCACACTGATTTTGAGGTTATGCGCTCAGTTTGCGTTACACGAGCTTAATGGCTTGACAGGTGTTACAGTTAAATTTATTTCAACTCTAATACGGCACCCAACACTAATGTATCAAAGAGGCCTAGAATTGTGTTAATTGTACCAAAAGCATTTATATAACCCCTACACACCATTTAGGAAATTTTAATAAATTATGTATCTACATATATTGGTTTGTTAATCGACATTTGGTGGAACCAATTAGTATGCATATGAATGAATTTAGAAGAATTACAACCCTACAGTTAAAACATCAATCTGCCATGTCATTATTTGAACATTTATTATAATTATGATTAACAGACGTAGCCTGAAAAACTGGACCGCAGGGTAGTTGTACACCTGTGCATTACCATAATGGTTCCATCCCGATATTGTTTAATATAATAGTTGCGGCTAATGCTCGGTGCTGTGCTGGAGCTCAGGTTAAGGGTAGCGGGATAGTTAGGGGATGAATGACACGCTGTTAAGTGGGGGATGACTTCCGCTCCTGTTGAACGCGAGGCATCTGAGCTTTGTTTAGAAAGCTCGAGGCTTATTGTGATGGCACCGAGCGGGAAGCATTCTCGGTAATTTCAGACTGACTACAAGAAATATTGATTCAATTTAAATTAACTATGTGAGCTTTATTGAGGGTGTGCTAGAAATAGATCCCATATTGTAGTCGGTTTTTAATATAAATACGATAATGTATAAGCGCTTCGTATTACCGGCCACAGGTCTGAGGGACAGGGTTTAGAAATCAAAATTGTGTATGGTGGACGTAGTTTTAAACACTGGGTTAGCAACTATAATCAAAAAAAAATTTAAGAAATCCATATTTATATGATGACAGATTTTCTTCCCTAAACCTGCTTTATCCAATTAGTCCCCTACCGGCGTTTTAGATCATAACACCGAACTGGTAACATTTTAAGGAAATTGGTAAATTGTTTGTAATTGGTTAACATAAGTCGTACTCCGAGTTGATAAATAAGATTGAAAAATATTTTTTACATATATACTGGCCATGGACGCGCAGTGAACACTATTGCCCACGAAACGCCTAACGATGAAACTTTTTTTTAAATAAAAATTGAAATGCTAACACGGAATACATATTACATCAGTCTTAATACTTTCAAATAAAATAGGACTAACTTGCTGGTTTGCTGGGATGAGACTAAGTTGGAGCTACGGGAGTGGTGCCGAAAGAAAAAAAAAAGGAAAGAAAAAGAGGCCGCGCCCGACGCGCGCCTCTGTTGGGCATCCCCCTTCATCACTCCCGCCGCTCGGGTCATACCCCTGCGGTCTGCATACATATATCCATTACAATGTTCATTATATATTACACAATCATATCATATTCATAATTATATTATAGTTTCAGTCCCAAAATTTTTAATTTTTTTCTTCTGTACTTTCAGAAGATTCAGGAGATTCAGAAATTATCAATATTTTAAAATGATCCAGTTTGTTGGTTTTGTTACATTAGTGTGTGACATTTTCCCTTCAAATTGTTCTCGTCTGTACAACCCTTCTTCGTCTGCCACCCCTCCTTGCCTGAACTATCCACCCCACACCGCGCCCGACACACCTCCACATCCACTCCTCCGGGATAACATTCTCCCATAATGACAGTCTAGAACTAATAACCTTTTAATGGAGATTTATTATTCAGATAGTATACGTTATAATAATTTTAATAAAATTTTACCATTATTTTAGTTTTTTCCGTTATTCATTGTGGAAAGGGAAATTTTACGACATATTTTTTTTCTTGTTTTATGGCCACATGGAACTATAATGAATGCAGTCACTACGGGGTGCCATCTATCTTTTGATATCTTGCATGTCCGTCTTGATTTTTCCATAGACATTTTGGTATTAAACCGCAATTGGCTCCGATTAGGGATTCTGTGTCAAGATAGCCCGGGAATTCCATGGTTTTTTGCAATCCCGAGACTCGAGACCCTCGAATTTTTCTTGTTATTCATTTTAAACAAGTTATTTGTGTTAATCCAATCTACCCATTATCATACCAGGTAGTGACCCAGTGACGAGCATATAAAAAAAATTCCATTAAGGAGAAACTAGTCCTCAGACGTTTACTACTGACAAAAAAATTCTGAAGTGAATGGTTTTTTTGGTTAGTTCAAACAGGTAATTATATTTCCTTGTAATGTTTAATAAAATTAATTCATGTCATTTTTCGAAACAAACTTTGGAAAATTTGAAATTGACTTCAGTTGATTTTGGTCATATACGTACGTATTGTTTTCCGACGTGTTATTAATTGTTCTATTTTTGTATTTTTTGATTTTATTAAATTGTTTATAATTTATAATATTTTATTTATTTATTTATTTATATATATTTTGACATCCATATTTTTGTACTAACAGAGGTGAATACATAATAAACATATATAATACATAGTTTATTGTGTGGGATGGAGTAGACTTCACCTCTGATATATACAGCGTTGTCCTGGCTACTTTGCTAGACTAAAGTCTGTGTTAAAGTAGCCAGTTTTTTTTTGTGCTGTTGTGGTGTTATTTGGAATAAAAAGAGAATTCAAATATGAATAAAAAAGTAAAAATATAATAAAAATATATGGAGTGGGAGTGTTGTAGGACTAGTGAATTATTAGTAAAATAATTGAATAAATTATATTAAATTGTTGGATATCCACGCTTCTGATTCATCTCTACCTGATTGAATCATATATTGGGTCCATATTTGTGTAATCTTATAGGAATTGTATGATTTCCAGTTGGTACTGAGTGTATTGTATAGTTTCGGAGCTAGGAACATGTAAAATCTTTGATAAAATGTCGTTGTTGCTCTCGGAACTGGTGTGTACATGTTTGTTGTTTGTCTAGTGTTGTGTCCATGATTTATTGCTTGAGGAGAGTTGTTGTTAGTATGGAAATGTTGAACGAGTCTCAACATAAAGATTTGTCTTATATCAAAGACATTGTACTCTTTAAATATAAGATCTGATGGATATCTAAAGGGACGACCAATTAGAGAATTGTTTTTTGTGCTTTTTTATGTATATATTTTAGATGTATATGTTTTTGCATTCATTATATGTTTTTATGTAATGTTATGATATTTAATATATAACATACTAACACGTTCGCTTGACACAAATGGATCATGAGAAAAGACTTACTCGAACCATGTACTAAAGGGAGTCAGTATGGGTGAGAGAATACGTCCCTCTCGCACGCCTCTCTTTATTTTTAGTTCGTCTGTTACACACTCTTCTACCCTTACTACTTCTTTACGCTTATCATAAACATAAAAATAATAAATTCAAATAAATGTAAAATACCAAATTATACATGTTGTGTAATAATAATTATTCTGGTGTTATTTTCCAGTCCTTATTATTTATCTTCTGCATAAAATCTATTTAACGTAATGTATGCATTCTGTTCAATCTAAATACAACCCCTTCTGAATAAGAAGTCTTAATTTGCCCCGAGTTTATATTGACGTCATATTTACCCGCTACAGACCTTTACAAATCAGCAACAGATATCGCAGACAGCTCTTCCGGTTGCACCGAAGTCTTCGTGTAATTCCACGGATTCATTCAATAAATACGTCATTTGTAGATGAAACGAATATTGCGATTCATCCCTTATTATGTATATATTTTATAAAATACTTTCTGGGTGTGCGAAAACAAAATATTAACTACAAATAAAGGCTTGTGTGCACGGAAGGAGACATGATGAAAAAATTTAAGAGGTTGCAATACACTATACGCGTGTTAAGATTTTGATGTGGAAATAAACTCAGAGATCAGCTTGAGATTGTTCTATTCTGGATCTAGAAAGTTAGATATAAGTCATTAACAATAATATAAGGCGTTAAATAACAAACACTTATTCAGCTTTTGTTGCTGGGAAGATTCAAAATCATTTGACATCATTTAATTATTTAAAATACTAAATTAATGTATTAATTATAAATATATACATATAAAATCAATTTTGTCGAAAAATATTGTTTTTGCGTCACCGGGATCAAAATTGATTTTATATGTATATATTTATAATTAATACATTAATTTAGTATTTAAAATATCACAGACCGTCTGTTCTGAATAATTACAACTTCACAATAAGAATGTGTTTTCCTTAATAATATTTAATTATTTAATTTTAAATCATTTAAAATCTCTTTTGCGGACACGGTACATAATAATTAACTATACCTACTAATTGAAATAAACACCATTAATATTTTTTTTTTCACAACTAAACTTTGTACTATACACACGTTGTGTTGTTGTTATTACAATATTTTTGACAACAATATAATTACATAATTGAAACGAACCACTCTTTCGATAGTCATACACTAAAAATTCTCCACTCGGTACCTTATAAAGAATTAATAATTAACAATCTAGAAACCGTTGAAATACGAAAGAATTTAAATTCGGAAAAAAACTAATTAACAACATAACGTTCACTAACACTTCACCTTTACTGAACATATTCCCGGTAACGACTGAAAATTCCTCCCTCTTCCCGAGCTCCGCCCCATTACCCGAATATACTGCAATACTGTGTTTGGTTTAGTCATAACTTGATGATGGGAGGGACTGCACCTCTCGAAACTATAGTAGTGACATTAACTCAACGTGTGTGTAGTACCTACAAAGTTTAGTTGTGAAAATGAAAATAATTACATTTCTCCACGAAGTAAACTCCATGTCAATTAATGATACCAATAGGATCGATCATTAATACAATCGATCAATTAATACAAGTTTATTCCGGATTTCTGGAGTTGATAAAATCTCGAAATGCATTTTTGGCTGCTGCTCGGTTATCGAAGAGCTTCTCAGTTGTAGTTCAATTATTTTTAAGATTCTAATTAACGGTTCTCTGGGGTTAAGGTGTTACCATCGAAGACAAAATAAAAATAATTAATTCACCCGAGACAGCTTCAAAGTTGTCCTCATCCTAGAAAGACGAGAAGAAAGTCGACCGGTAGTAAGGTCATGCTAACAGAAGACAAGATGACTATCTTCTGAAAGAGCACTAAATATTGAAGTCGATCGAAGGAGACCGAAGAGGAAAATGGAAAACTTCATATACTTCATAAACCATGATAGCAAGTTAAAAGTGCTGGCCACAAATGATGAGAAAAGCGAAGAAAAATAAGAAGATTTAACAGTTTCCTACATTCCTTGTATCGAACCTGCCTCACCACCCTAACGTGGAGGCGGGTGTCATTAAAAATATGTATACTTAAGTCTGTCATGAATTTAAAATTTATTTTCAACTTTATTTTTCTGAATTTAAATCAAGTTTTAAAAAACATTTTAATCTAGTTTAACTGTTTAAAATCTGTTGAAACTTTAAGTTCAAAATTGAACAAAGGAAAAATATTTTTTATGAGATATTCAATCAATTTTAAAAGTTTTATAACTGTCAAAGGACTTGAATTCATTTTGACAATAATATTTTTAATAACGGTATCAAATAAGACCGCTTTGTATTACCATACTGGTGGGCATGGTCTTTTCTAGAATTTTAACAAATATATTTTCATACAAAATTAAATGTCCTGATTTAAAAATATATAAAGGGTGTCCAGCGGAAAAATTTCAACATTAAATTGTAATTGCTCGTAAACCATCAGGGTGAGGTAAGTGGAAGGTGTATTGTCGACGCGCGTGATTTTCCGGTTTGCGGCCAGTCGCAATAAGTCACTGGTCGGGAGCGCACCGCGCGTTTGCGATTGAGCGATATTTAAAGTGCGGTGATTCATTGGTTTGTGCGTGACGCGATTTTTGTACTTACATTAATATTCGACGAGTAAGTGATGGGCCGAGCACGCAACTTATCCGGTGTTGGAGACAAGAAGGGACAATGGTTAACCTCCGGGGCCATCAACGTCAGCAGCAACACCAGAATATGTGGCTCAAGTTCGACCTGAAATTATGCGTAATCCGCGCATGATTTCAGGTCGAACAATAAGAAAGATTGCAGGGCTAGAGCCTCCAATTCGAATATTCGAACTCCGAATATATTCGCCTGTTTTTAAGTATTCGCTCAAATTTATATTATAAGATTTTTCTAAACGAAACAAATGTTTACGAACCCTGGAAGTCATATGCAAGCATTCATTCATTCATTCAGGTATACGATTTTTTTCTCCAGAAGTACCGCTATCGGCTATATGGAAGTCGGATAATAAAGACTTAAACGCTTTTGTTGGACATCTTTTGCATTTGCCTTTTTTTAAAGTCTTCTGCTTATCTTTATGGTTTTATGACAACAAGCACTTACAATACATTGTTATGTCAACGATGGAGTCGGCTTTCTAGTATTCTTTAGTATTTAGCTTTCATAAATACTTGAGCCGACAAACAAGAAGTTATATACAAAATAATGAAAAAAAAACTTGCACGCGGGGTGTGCGATATGAAGTAATATAAACATATCTAAAATTTTGTCAGTTATAGAGAGAATACTAACTCCTCTTTATCTCCACGAAGAGTTCGAGTTCTGCAAGTTATTAATCACGAATCATATATTTTTGGAGAAACATTTGAAACATTTCTGTATTTATCATCCAAAGTAAATTATTCCTTTCTTAAAAATTTTACGAGTATATTCGAATATATTATTATTAACTATTCGGTAATCGAGTATTTAGAATCACGAATATTTGGAGTCTGTACTGGTATCAAAAAATGAACAGTACGTTATTTTGAAAAAGAAACTAGTTTTACCCATACAAACTGCAAATCGTGCAGTTTCTTAATGAAAATGACTATTCTTTACGTGAAATCTTAACGAAAACAATGCTGGAACGATTTGAAACGAACGCTTGGAAACATATTGTTTACTGACGAATCACATTTTCATATCGATGGCTATATTAATAAATAGAACATGAGATACTGGTGCTCCGACAATTTAAGGGAACGCCATCAAAAACGTTTGCATTGTTCAAAAACGACAGTGAGTGTTGCAGTGTTCAAAAGCGTAATTCCTACCCGAGGAATAATTGGTCATTATTTTAACCAGCGAGATACAGTCACTGCTGATCGCAACCGCAGCTATTTCCCGAGTTCAATAACAAAACACAATTTCAGAAATACACACAGCTAGTTTCAATGGAGAAGCTGAGGAGAATTTTTCCTAATAAATTAATCAGTAAGTACGAAGACATACCCTCGGCACCTCGGTCACCGGACCTTACACCTTGCGACTTTTTTATGGGGATACCTTAAGTCGAGAGTTTACAGTAACAATCCTCAAACAATTCAGGCCCTACAAGAAAATATCCGACGTGAAATTGCTGCCATTAAACCGACGCTTTGCTCTCGCGTGTTCGAAAATTTAGGAGTCCGATTGCAAGAGTGTCTTGAGAGAAATGGACGGCATTTAGACGATATTGTTTATAAAACGTAAAATTCGCATCGTTAAACTCAATTTTTTATAAATAAAATATTGTTTTTTTTAATTTTTATATATATCTGATCGCAAATATTTAAAAAGAATCAAGAATAATATTATGATGGGTTAGATATTATTGTTAATTTCATTTACATTATTATAAAATTAGATTTTTTTCTCATTATTAGTTAAACGCTTGAATTTTACAATAAACGAGACTATCCCTGCAACAGCACTGTTTATCGGTTTTGGGCAGATCTGCCACAACGTTGTATATCTTCTTGGCCAACTAATAGCTTATTCAACAACCGTGTAAAATAAATAAATAAAAATACTATTACTCGTAATTTATTAGAATTTATTTTAACCCGCAACAACCTGTATATCATCCAAGACGGCCACATTTGTAAAAAGTGTAGCAGTCTCAAATAGTGAGTCATATATAGAAATAACACAGATAACTATCGGGAACGTGTAACAAGTACAATTACTTTCCCATTCAATGGGTAATGTTTAATATCCTGGCTGTCTGTCTTGTATCCGAGACTTGAATAATATTGATGTCGGAGAATTTTTTTGCCTATTTTTAAGCTGGGGGGGAATAATAAAATGCTCGGGGCCCCGGAAGAGCCGACATCTTTGTTGGAATGTCATCTTTGGTAGGATTAACGATATATCTCCTGCCGTCTTTATCACTTTTCACTGTTCCACTTTTAGATTTGAATAGGCGAGAAAAAAGATTTTTTCGTCAAACAAATGATTGATGCCCGTGACGCCGAATATCTCGGAGCCCTCGAGTGGTCTTTATATATTTTTTTAATTTAAAAAATAACTTTTGTACTTTAATGACAGAGTCGGCTGCACCGCCCCGTCTTATTATACCACATACTATAATCAAATTAATCTCGGAATTTTTTTTTTATTTAAAGTGATTTTCCATAAAACTGATGCGTACACGGAATTCGTAGCATATCAATATTCTTACTGACTTAAGAAAATAAAACTAAGCCTCGAACCCCCGACCGATAGATCACCAGGCAAATCAACTATATACAGACGTATAAAATTTCAGTAGATACAGTGGAAAGAGTTTAACGAATTTCGTGTTAAAATAAATAACAGGTGCCGTCCTAGTCGACAGAAAAGTTTGGTCGTAAAGTCATAAGTAGTAGGCAATTCGGTGACGACGTAGCCGATAGGTAATGTTAAAAATATTAAGGATGGTGAACCTTAGGCGGCAAGCGGCGACCTTGTTTTTTACCAGATGTCGGCCTAGTCATTAAAAATTTGAGTCGTAAAATCATGAACAGTAAACAATTTTGCGACATTGTAATTTTCATGTTAAGTGTTTTTGTTTCTTGCTTGGATAAAAATTGAAAGATGTGACACTTGTTCAAAAAAATAATGCAAGTGACGCCCCCACATTACGAAGCGAATATATGTTTTCAAAATTATCGGAGAGGGTTTGTAACTCAGCACGCCGACAGTCGACATTCAAAAAGGTGGAAAACGTTCGAAAACTAACCATGACATAAATTGTCATGCGTGCCAACTACCCTGCCTCGGTTTTTGCGACACATATTTATTTTTGTTTATGTAAATGCCTTCGATAGCTGGTTCCCAGGTTTTCGATTAACAATAAGCACACATGTGATATATGAACTGCACTAACCTTTATAATTTCGTTATCTTTCTGGTCCGTTGTTGTTGTTAGTTGGGCTGTCTTCTTTAGATTTCGACCGACCGAAGCGCGCACTGATGGTTCATTTGGACTGGTCGAAGCACGAGATATAATAAGAATAACGCCTGTCGGTTACCGTCTTCTTAGTTTCCGCAAAAAAAGGCGGCAATACTCACACACGCATACACACACACATGTACATTATTATAAAACAGGAAACCCAGCGGTACCAATCGAAGTAACAAGGCGCGTAAACAATTTGTATATTTATTCTTGAACGAAAATAATGCACTGTGAAGGCACCACCCGGCCTCGCCAGCGATCAGTTAATCGGCGATCTTGAGCCAATATGGATATACGTGTACGGAAAAGGATTACAATTCGAGATTTTGCGTCTATGATGTGTCGGAACCTTTAACGAAATAGTGATTAAAACAGTATACAGTCCACATTTTGGAGATGTCTGCAGAATCCTGAATTCTTCCGGCATCTATGCTTGTACGCAACAACTGACTTTTGCCATGTTTGAGTTGAGAGAGCTTTTGTTGTCAGTTGCGTATTGAATTTCGTTTTCTAACTTACATACCGGCATATCACACCAACGCTCTATATAATTCTGTACTACGTTAAGGTTCTAAATACTTAATTGTTTAGAGAAACATTGTATTCATAAATATGTTTCTAACTAGAAAAATATACATCTCAACAATAAAATAAACGTATGTAAATGTAATTTGACGACAATCTATCTAACGGGTAAAATAAAGTTTCGGGTTTAGGGTCCCAATAGCGAATACCAATACTCTTTAGATAGATTTATCTATTGTGTGTTAAGGTGCTTTTACTCGTCTCCTGGGAAGACTATCAAGCTCCCGATCATGTGGTGTATTACCGCTTAAACACACACGCATGCCACGCGTGTTGCTCTAGCATATCACTAAATTGTTGTTACGCTAATGAAAATAAAATAAATAAATTATATTCGTTAGGAGAATACATTCTTATTGTGAAGTTTTAATTATTCAGAACAGACGGTCTGTGATATTTTAAATATGAATTAAATATATTAATTAGAAATATATACATATAAAATCAGTTTTCAAAGCTATTTTAGATTCTATAAAAATAAGGTAGATGACTCTTTCAAATAATGGAACGATTAAATGTATTAATATCAAAAAGGTAACATATAGGTTCGAAAATTTGTCGCTAAAAATATTGTCGCTGTAGCATAGTTAGATATTGAACCTTCCCCGGTTTGGAAAGAGATCCAGGTTCGAATCCCGGTGGCGCAACAACAATATTTTTCGATAAAATTGATTTTATATGTATATATTTCTAATTAATATATTTAATTCGTATTTAAATAATATCCGTGTATTACTTTTGCTGAAGAAGTCGTCCAAATTATATGGCATTTAATTGGGGAAAGTCTGTTGTGCTTTATCGTACGTATAGAGCTGAATATTCCCACAAAAGGTGATGCTGCTCAACTCCACGAAAGTTTAACGAAGGCACTGCAAAAATGGGGGACGGTTGGCGCAAAGCTGCGCAATTAAAACGGGGGATGCTTCTTTCGGGGCTGCGGAAACTTTATTTCCAGGGAAGAATATAATGCAAGTGAAAAAACTTTACTAAACTACGCTGGATTTACCGTCGTTCGGGGGTTTTCAAACTGTAATATTTATTAAATTAATAATAACAAAACACTGTTTTAAAACCAATAGTCCCTTATTCATGACACAGTGCATACTAAATTTAAAAATGAATGAAAATGAAGATATTTTAATTCTGAATTGTTACAAATAGGTCACTAACAATATTAATAAAGAATGTTCCAATAAGAGTACCGGGTTTATGCGCACAGTACGATACATAATCTGTCAGCATCAACTGTTAAGACATCCTCTGCAGTGGTGGGTCAAATCTGACCCAGGTGTTTGTAAAAATATGAGTTATGCTACAAATATTCGTTTAATGTTATTTTCCTTCTAGCTAACCTTTTATTAAATATTTCCAAATAATTTGCGATACAAACAAATGTTGAAAACGAGATTGAATCTCAGCACTTTCGCCGAAACATATATTGTCAATATTTTTAATATATTTTTTACGGCGCGTAGACAATGGATAGCAGGTATGCGTCCATGTATTGTGAGCCAGTCCAATTATTGTACAGATTTATATCGTATATATATATATAACTATATGCGGGGTGTTGCGCTTACCTGTAAGTTTTATGACCTTACCTGGTCGGGTTTTCAATATTGTTGTTGCTAATTATAAATGACAAAAGGCGGTTCCAACACGGAAAAATTGTTATTTATATTTTTGACAATTATATTCTGTCAATAATAAACAATTTACTGACCGGAATTCACAGAACACAATTAATATTATATCTATTTTGAGTATAAATTATATGTACTTTTTTAAATTATGTCAATTACATTTGTTTCTACTTATAATATTGTTGATTGTGTTTCGTATAAAAGGGATGCAGTTTTTTAAATATTTTATTTATAATATATATTATTTTACTTCTTGTTATTGTCACCTTTTCACCGTTAACAAATACCTTTTTCCACACAACGTCAACACTCCTTCGCGCGCGCTTTTTCACTGATTCTTGCCGCGTCATCCATAGATGATGTCGCACCATCGACAATCCTTTGCCATGGATCATCACAAACCACACGCCCTCCTGATGTCCTCATCACCAATCAACACTCATAATCATTGAGCCACTGCGGGGGCCGCCGAACCCTGGTTCCCCGTCTTTGTCCTTCGGATTTGTTTGGCACATCATCTTCTGCTGCTATGCCTTCGTCCAGCTCCACAGCCTCACTGAGCTCCTCATCGTCTGCATCTTCTGATTCGCTTTCTTCACTGTCGTCAAACAGTCGTCTAATGTCCAGCACATGCCTTGGCACACCGTCTATCTCTACGTTGTTGTCACTCACAACCCGAGTGACAATACCAGGCTGCCACCTTGTGGTACACCTTGCATTGGGCGGCTTCAAAACTACAACATCGCCTGGGCGGTACGAGGATTCCTTGGTTTCTTCTAGTTCAGCAGGTGGTACGAGTGGGTGCCGCCACATGTAAGCATGCACAATGTTGGCAGGCGACGTCTCTTCTTGACCCGGGTGGGCAGATGCTAAGTTGTACCAGAATACAGCTTGCAGGGGATCGATCTTGCTCCGTGCCGCAGTCCTCTTTATCGTGCGGTGATGCCTTTCGACTATTCCATTCCCTGACGGACGATAAGCGGCTCTGAACCTCTGGCGAACACCCCACTCCCTACACAATTCTCGTAGCGCCAGAGAACGGAATGCTCTACTATTATCGAGTAAAATTTCGTCCGGGGGACCTCTTTCTCTAAAGACTTCCTTTAAATTACGGACCACATCTTCACTGCTCTCGGCTCTAATTTCTTTCCACAAGGCAAACCTACTCGGCCCACAATCGATGACAGTGAGGTAGCACTTACTCCCAAAGTGTGTCGCATCAACTGCGATCCTACTCCAATTGCGCTCCACGTTCAACACTCCAGAGTTGTGCCTATCAGGCGCTGGATCTATGGTCCGGCACTGTATACAGTTTCTTACGCATTCCACCACTTCCTCTCTCCGAACGTCCGGGTTCACCAGTCGGTTCAGATGAAGAGTCCTGTCTACACCAAAATGATGTTGCTCATGCAAGCGTTTCACATCAGAGTTTTCAACCACTCCCACAGCCGCCACATCACTTCTGTGCCAGCTGCGATCAACTCTTGTCAAAGGATCTGCCTTGTTTTCTATTGACTTAACAAGAGTGATGGTCAACTCGAGACCATATTCGTCCACCAGTTCTTTTATCAGTCCAAGCCTCCTTTTGACTAACATTTCAGACATACCAGAAACTCTGATCCGGTGATCCTTCGTCAAAACAGACGTGACCCATCCCACCACTGTTGCGGAATCTGACATCAACTCCATAGCTCTTAGTCCCCATTTCAATGCCAGCGTTATTCCCTTAACAACAGAGTCAAGTTCTGCCACATTGATATGACCAACGTCCGTGGTCTTTCTTAACCATGACATATCTTCTACAACTTTCCCATCAATTTCCACCATAGCTCCGAACGCTAATGAACTTGCGTCGCACCACACTCTTCCCGTCGTAAGATCTGCAGGAACATTCCAAAAACCCTTTACGGGATCATCGCATTTTACTTTTTGGATCACCTCACTGAGAATTCTCTGGGCATTTTCTCCTACATGTGAGTCCCATGTATCGCCAGAACATGCTCTTTTCACAAAACTACAAGCAACCCGAAGCCACCCACACACCGGGTAATGGCCAACCAACTGCCCACAGACAGAAAACAATTGCCTCTTCGTGAGCTTTGTAGCTGATTCCAGTTCAGGAATAGTATTCCCACGCCTGAACACCAGAACTCCATTTTCTCGCTCAATTCGAAGCCCGAGAACGCGTCCGCCCTCCAGATCTAATGGTGGCTTTGCTTCCAATCCATACCTCCTTAGGTGAGCCGCTACCTCCTCAGCTGAAACCACTGTCTCGTCCACTATGATGTCGTCAATGTAGCTGTCAGTGCCTCGCTTAACTCTCTCGTTTCTTGACAAGACCTCTCTAACTATTCTTGTCATGATTTTGGGAGCGCTGTTTAACCCGAAACCCAATCTCGTCAAGCAATACACTCTGTCTTCAAATTTCACAAGTTGATATTTCCACAGATCTTCGTCAACGCGGATTTGAAGGTACGCCGACCTTAAATCCAGGAGTTTAAGTAGCTCACCATGTCTTCTCCATCTCCTGAGAGTTTCATCACATACTGCAACCTCTTCCCCCTTGTGACTTTGCACATGGTTGTTTAGCTCTCTATAATCAAGCACTGGCCTGACCTTTCCCTTGTTCTTCTGAATGACTCCCAGTAGTGGTACAACACCCGTGCACTCCCCGGTCCACGGCTTTAACCAGCCTTCCTTCATCCACCTCTCCAGTTCGTCCTTGATCGCATCCTTCACATTGTGCTTGTGAAGACTGGAATATGATGCAATGTCATTCATTAAAGCTACCGGTCCTTCTTTCCACGCCCATCTAACCCACCACTTCTGACCATCAAACCGTGCTTGAAAGTCCTGATCTTCGATACAGATAGTTTCAGGTTCAGCTGCCGCATTTATAACATGGCAATCAAGATTTGTTTGTACACTCGAAAAAATCACTTGGTCATCATTCACCGTTACTCCTCCACACATTTTTATGAAATCCATCCCAATAATCGCATCCACGCCATCAAACAACTTGTTCACCACCACACAACTAACCCACACTCCACTGGATTGGGCCCTTCGCTCACCATTTTTCACCCCACACATCACGTCAATGCTGACTACAGCTTCGCCCACACACGGCACTTGACTCCCATCAACACTAATCAACCTGGATCGGTTCCCGCCACTGCGAACGTCACACCTAATGGAACTAGACAGCACTGTTCTCGAACACCCCGTATCCACCAATGCTCGCACCAACTTTCCTCCCATACAAACCTTCACAATCGGTAGCGCCGTTAATGTTGACGAGGAAGAACTACCGGCGCACCAGCTCTTCCTTTCCCGTTTCCCTCCTTCGTGGGGCATTCACGTGACACGTGTCCTGTTTCACCACATGTCCAACACGACAGAGCTTTTTGAGTACAATATCTCATAAGGTGTGGCCCACCACACTTGAAACATTGCCTCGGTGTCCCACTCGATTGTCTAACGACCGCAGCCGCGACGCCCGAATCGTGCAGTTCAGCCATCAACGCCCGCGCCCGTTCGAGCAGGGATGACAGCGCAATCGGCTCTACGCCTAGCAACGCCCTGAGCTCACGTGATATCGTGGCCGGCAATCCCACAACAAATGCTCGTCTGAGCAACTGGTCCGTCACCACACCCGCCAATTTGGCCAACTTTCTCAGCTCAGTGAGATACACGTCGACAGGCTCATCTTTCCACCTTCACTGGGCCAACTGCTCGTACGCTTGAAACGGGTTCATTGCGAATGAATCGCGCAGGGCTTTTTTGATGCACTCAGCATCTTTCTTGTCCTCGTCTCTCAATTCGCTGTAGACGGCAAACGCGGACCCTTCCAAGAATAGCGGTATGACGGTTGCGAGATCTCCGATATCCTTCAATCTCGCCACCAATTCCAATTTCTCCAACCACTGAATGACGTCTCCTTCACCGTCAAAACATCTCACCAAATCACCAATTTTTACTGTCGCCATCGTTAACAGGCCGAAATAGCTTGTTATTGTCACCTTTTTCACCGTTAACAAATACCTTTTTCCACACAACGTCAACACTCCTTCGCGCGCGCTTTTTCACTGATTCTTGCCGCGTCATCCATAGATGATGTCGCACCATCGACAATCCTTTGCCATGGATCATCACAAACCACACTTCTATAAACATTTTATTTAAATTATTTTCATCCAGTTTACGTGTAAAAAATACTAATATTTAAAAAATAAATAATACATTTCAATTGTTTATAACCACTGTTACACACCAGCAGGTAGAAATAATTGCCAGCTGACGACAAGATCACATGCTCAGTGGATGTTTGTATTTTGGCCGTGTAAGGCGTCTGTTGATGCGTGAGAATACGTACATTATTCGTAATATTTTTAAATTATTAACTTTACATTTTAAGCAGAAATATTACGGCATGTCATGCCGTTTCAAAAATCGTATTTAAAATGATATACCTATAAAAAATCTCCCACAAAACGATTGACAAACCGAAAACTAGAGATGGGTCTACAAAGACCCCCACTGACGGACGTGTTTTGTTTTGACCCACCCGGCAGTAAGTGTTAAAGTGTTCAGTAGGTTAAGTTGTTGCGCGCAGCGTCTAAAAGAGATAACGTTGTCTGCAACCATGCTTTCAAGCATAGTTCGAATATTTTCACATGTTTCGTATATCACACACAGAGCCTGTTTCTTCTAATTTTGCCATTAAACCGACTTTGACCAAAAATTACACTATCTTCTTTCAGTCACTAATTAATAGTGTTCTGTTCTAGGTTATGTTCCAGGCCGATATTTTTTTTTGGTTAACTAAAAAATAGGACACAATTTTTTGTTTCGGTTTTTATTTATCGATTACTTAGTTACAATTATGTAAGAAATATTACATCGGCCAAGTGGCAGCCTATGGTAGCGGCACAAACGCGTGCTTTTTTAATCATAACCTTTTATAATGTTTGTGATGATCCACATATAACCAACTGATAAAAAAATATAAATTCCGAGAAATTTCTAGAGCAGATGCGGCAGAGCAGGAGCGGGGGTTGTAAATGCTTCTCATGACAGTCAGTTTCGGGACCCGCACGCGGGAGGGTCGGCTTTTGAACCGGGAAAATAGACGAATACGTAAACGATTGTTCGGGGAACGAAATTTGATTTTCTTTTCGGTTTACGCCGCAAGTGTTTTAGGAGTGATCGTGTTGTTTTTTCGGGTCCGCGAAGGTCGCGTTAAAATTCACAAATCGCGAGTGTAGTGACTTCAGGATCCAGATGGCAGACCAGGACCGGCGCAGACGTTGAGGACCATAGCAGAGGACCCAAAATACTAAGTTTACCTTTTAGCATGCATGTATACATAATTAAAACCATTAACGAATACTGCAGTGTGACTCGGATCATCATGAAATTACTATTAGACTACTGGATATTCGACCTTATTAAATTACTGTCCTGTTTATTAATTTGGAACACCCATCTATAAGGTTTGGTTATATTTATTTCATCGTTTAGAACTAATAATTAACTACTTATTGGCCATGTAAATAATCATGAATCTATGTACGTATATGTCGTTGGTACATGCTGCCGGCATCGTGAAACTCTACCAAGGCATTGTAGGGTACATTATATATATTACATGTTTGATCCGAAGCAAGGGCTAGTAGGTAGAAATGATAGAATTTATCCGAGAATCTTGTGTGTTTATTTACTTTGGGAGCGCAAAATTGCATGCGTATGTAAATCGTACTGACCTTTATTATTGACATTGCGCTAACAACTCACTGAACGTTTTACTTTACGACACATCTCACAAGTAAGACTCCGTATTTATTCCTACATTGTGTATACATTTATCCTTTCGGTTATCAAGCTGAAACCAGGTGTTTCATTCTACCGCCTTTCAACGCCTGTGTGAATTGTTATTTTCCTAAAATGATTTGATTGGAAGGAAAAGGTGCTTTTGGAGGCTGAACAGAGTCATTCGGTGGCATGAAGTGTGGACGGGCTAGCTATGGTTATATTGGTTTGGTAGTGATAGCCAAAATGAAAGAGTTATTGAACATCATCGGTCTGCGTAGGGTGCACAAGGCTACAGGCTAACCCTACGTATGTTTACCGTTCATGATCTTTTTCCGATATATAATCTGGCGTAAATAGTTAAGTCCGTACTGGGTTGCATAGAGGTGATTTCTGTGTGGTCGCCGTGGTACCCGTACTTCAGCTGTATGAGGAGGATGATAGTAGTGTCTCTAGAGGTTAATAACCCGAGACAGTGTTCCTGAAATGTTCTACAATCAAGCCGACACGTCGGCAATCCACACACATACACACGCACCAGCATGCAGTGATAACAATCCTAACCAATTGTTCCTGACTCTATTCGAGATGCATTGTTCGAGACACCGAGGATCATCCTGCAGATAAACTAAATTATTCTTCAGACGCCGCTGTCACATGACGTATGTTTTCAGACACACCCAAAGGAATCAAGGGAATTTCCTGAGAGTCGTACTGTCATGTCACAACCTCATCACAATTAATTACCTTCAGTGGTGGACGCGGCCCCGGATTGGCCATTTTCCTACCGATACTGAACAGCAGCATATTGGAGATACAAGGACCTCGACCATGCATCTTGAATGAGTCATAACAAATGATATTGTTCATTGAGACATCGGACGATTCTAAACTTTGGATTACCATCATCATCATCATTAAATTTTTGAACGCTTGGGTGAGAGGGCTCGGGATTAAGAACCCGTCGTCTACCGCGAATAGGCACCAGGCGTACGGGTTTCTTAATCTGGGGTTGTTTAGGGGAGCCGAGCGAGCGCCACAGACTGGTGTCTAGAGAACTTATAATCACGGAACATATTTGCCAAGCGAGGCAGGAACTTAGCATGTCGCATGTTGTTTCACATGTCCATATAATTTATGAACAGCTAGGCGACGCCACGAGGCGGCCACAGTCACGAGGACAAGTCTACGACAAGGTTGATGTTCTATATATAATTTCTTCCACACTCTTACATTCCAGCTCTGAATAATAGGTACCACAATTAATGTTATAACGGGCGCACTCGAATATTATATCGCTTGACTGGAGGTTTTCTGTTATTTAGTCGTGTACTATAAGATAATCGGTATATTTATTTTAATAATATAGGCATTTGAACGGCTATAATATTTGGATATTTGTAAACTTTAGATATTTGATAATTGAAAACGCGGGTTAAAAGAATTAGGATTATCACGGACACAACATGAGGAATATTCCTAACCGCTAGAACGATCACGTTGGCCAAATTTAGATATTAAGCGAATAAACTAGCATTAAGCGTAAAAATTAGTATTAAGTAAGGTAAAAAGCTAGACCATCACACTGGCGACGGAAACCAGGAGGATAAGCCAATACAGAACAATATTTTAGTGAGTAGGATTTCGGGATCCCTTACACCGGGGTGCCTTGCAACCAGGAGCGCCCGCACGTGGGAAAACGGAGATTCCGCGTTACAAACGCGAGGGCACAAAAGAGAAATATTAAAGATATATTTCAGACAACATGGAGAAAATAACAGATTTCGTTACCCTGGTGCCGGATACCAGGAGTTTTATTATTTATTATAAAACTAATAATATTTAAATGGACATAGGGAAATATTGGAGACATCAGACGTTCTCGCACACTTCGTATGTTATTTATTCGTATGTATGAAATTGTTGGCTTATTGACATAGACTTTTAATAGATTGGAGCCGTCAACTCAGGTGATCGAGGAGGCCAGTCGATATCACCATTTTTGACATTTCAAATGTAACTCGGCCTGTGTATGAGGTGGCACTGTATGTGTTGCAGGCCCAATCGACTCAACTACGTGACGATAGCGATCACCATTTATGGTTATAGCACTTGTAATCAATTATTCTCTACGACTATTAAATGCGAACTGACAAATATCTGCCAAATCAAAATGGAGGTCATACAAAATCGGCCCGGAACATAAGATTCAATAAATGAAAAATAAACTATCGTCGTCATTTCACTACTAGTTTGTTCAAATGTTGCGAACATTTGTTTATGTTTTATTACTCGTATATTACCAAAAATGAAGTATCTCTACAATTTGAGCCTGATTTTTCTTACCAAATTAGATTAGTAAGCCTATTAAGAGTTCTTATAATTCCGCTATGTAATTTACCGACATTATATTACATATTTATTCAAGAAAATAATTTGAGCATCTTTGGTTAGAGAGACCATTTTATGTGACTTTAGGGGAAGAAATAAATATCTTCGTGTCTCGCAATAAATATGAAAAGATTGGCTACGACAGAAAAGATTCCACTCATTAAATACCAAGTATGGAACTAATTCTCTGCGCAGGGATCGCATTTTTATTTTTAATTATAATATATTTTTTAAATTATTTAACGCAGAATATGTTTATTTTAGATTTATAATTTCTTGCTTTTGCCTTGTTTTCTATTTTTAAATTTATCGGTACCATTGTCGATACGTGCGCTTCGAAAACCTTTTTAAAATCAAAAAGATTTTAGAAGGGCGATCGATTCTGCAATTTCGGGAAAATTATAATTATATATAAATAAGACAAAAGCCTTTTTCATATTGGATCATTCGCTGCACCATTTCAACAAACGAGAGAGGGGCGAGGGGTTTGCCGATCTCTAGCCGCGACCGAGAGAAATCAGTAGCTATGGAACGTGTCCTTTCCAGTTGTTTGTGAAATTTTCCCTGGAAACTTGATATCCCGACAAGGTAACATAAACTGGCCTCCACGTAACCCCGACTCGACACCAATAGACTTTTTCCTATGGGGCTTTCTTAAAACAGAGGTATACAGTAACAATCCTCCCTCTCTGGACCAGTTAAAAGATAATATCCGAGAATAAATGGTAGCGATCACGAAGAACACGTGTCGAGCAGTTCTTAGAAATTTTGCCTCCCGTTTAGAAGAGTATCAGCGTAATAATGGATTACATTCAGAAAACATTATTTTTAAGAAATAGATTCCCAGGGACTGTTTTTAAATGCAAAATAAATATTTTTTTATTAAACCCATCCATTACAAAATTGTTATTATGAAAAAGACTTTTGGGACACTTGTACTTTATAATTTATAACCGTAACGTTTCGTAACCGAACTGCGAATCGACCTCATTGTTTTGTTTTGTCTTGCCCCGTAAGGGAGTGTTTTTTCTCCTAAGTCCGCCCCCCTGGCCTTTCCTAGAAAATCATTTTTATTTGTTGTATATAATGATAGATGTGTATTAATTACTGATTAATTCAGTATTTCTCCACTTAGCGTACGTTGTAATAATATACTATATAATAAAGAAATTTCTTGGCCTAGGACAGTGTGGGGTGCATTATGTCCGGTAGCACTGTATTGTCGCCCTGTTGCCCCTGTAGCGATTGCCTTACAGCGTTAAAAAACGAGAAACACCGACGTGGGAGCATCACTTTATATGGAGTCACCATATGGTCACCACTCACCGGTGTCACCTGACCTTCTCGTCTTGTACAGAACAGAACATATAAACAATATAATACATTAAATAAAAATATTCAAATTATTGGACAGACAGAAGGATACAATAATAAACCGAGAAACATAAAATAGATTTAATAAAAAATTTGCCACCGTCAGAATAAAGAATGGCAAAATCTGCACTGAACGGACAGTGAAGTGAGCAGGACCTATATGGGAGCTGTAGCTCATAAAACGATCCTGGAGGTTCACTATTAATTGACCTTATCTCCTTAGAACTAGAACAAGAAGTCTTGTGAGAAAGATATCGAAAGGAAGGTGACTGCAGGGAATAAAGTGAACGGCGCTTTGAATAGAATTATATTCAACGGGAACTTGTTAACCGATACAAGACTAGCGGTACACAATGGAGTCCTGGTACCGACACCGATGTATGGAAGTGAAGCCTGGGGCTGGCAAAAGAGGAACGAAAGTATACTGAATGCAGTGGAAATGAGGTCACTTAGGCGTGTATGCGGCAGATCCATTTATGATAGAGTAAAAAATTAAGAAATAAGGGAAGAATGTAAAACTGATTTTAGTATACTGAGTAAGCTTAAGAAAGGATCATTTAGGTAGTTTGGTCACATGGAACGGATGAATAAGGAGAGAATGATAAGAAAGATATATGATGCAAGTGTTGATGGCAAGATACTGGAGGATATTAGAGAAGATGTATGAATGTGAATGAGGCGAGAATTGTGTGTCAGGATAGAAGAGCGTGACGCTCTATCCTCTCTGCCTACTCCCTGATGGTAAGTTAGTTAGATAAAGAGTTCTAGTATTAATAAAACGCTTAATTGACAGACCGGCATTCGTGAAATAATCATTAGCTGGATCGTCCTGGGTATTTTTTCTAAATTGACCAATGTCCAGTGGCTAATACGGGTCGATCCTCCTGCGGTGCGACCTTCGACCCCGGTCCCGAGATTAAGGCTTCTCCGCGAGCGGCGAGGGTGAGGGTGAGGAGTAGTTATAACTTGTGTAATTCAATTAACGGCACGTCCCGCTGTCAATTAAGATTAATTATTAAGGGATGCAGTGAGGGGGTTAATCAGGAAGACATTCTTGTCGTCACGCGTAGACAGTTTGGATGAATCAACCCTGTAATAGACTTTCTATCTTTTCTATCTCTCAGGGTCAAAGTTTTTAAACAATTTATGAACCCATCAGGGATGGAAAGTTTAAAGAATAAGAATAACGAGTTTAAGCATAAACTCTCTATCCGCATGGAACTACAACCACTCTGATGGACGAGTCACGTTCAGAGGATGCAGAAAGCGCGAATCTCAAATAAATCCATAATGGATACTGGCAATTCTGTGTTCTCGACTTTTTTCAATTCTTCAGACTCGAGACCGTGAATTTAAATTTAAAAAAAATAGATATTTTATTAAATATTCGTATGTATGATGTGCAATAGCTATTAGAAACAGTAAAAAAATGTACGTTAATATTAATTAATTAAAACAAATATACTGCTTGATTTAATATTTATTGATCCACAGTGTGGCAGTAGTTTTTTTTAAATGAAATTAAGCTTACACATATACCGGTTACTAAAACAAATACATCTATAAAAATCACAAAACACTTTAAATATTACAAAAACCCAAAAAAAAAAAAATTATTAACTTCATACATAAGAAGACAATAACATATGTATTTGGCAACTGAAATACTTTAATACAGTTTTTAAAATAATTTCATCTTATCCAATGTACCTTAAAAATAAAAATAAATCACACACATATTAACATAACCAGCTGTTTGAACAAACCGACGAAACCACTTTCTTCTGATTTTTTAAAATAGTAATTATAATAGTTATAAAAATAATTTATATAATAATAGTAACAATGAATTTCTCTACTGATACACAGATGGCACTAATTGCAAAATAATGTTTTCGTTAATGTTAATCCAATTTTTTAATTTATGTTTGATTTTCAGAATTTTTAGTTATGCACAACTTTTATGCTTGTATGCACTGCACGCCCCTGGGTACTACACACAGAATTATTGAATATATATATATATTATTATTTTTTCACTAGTTTCGGGAAGTGCTAATCTTCCCATCGAGGAAAGTTTGGGAAACTAATATTGTTGATTACCTTTCTTTTCAGAATTTAGATTATTCTATGGAGAGACTACTTCCGGAAACTAGTGGGGTAAAAAATACCCAGTAATTGTGTTTTAGTTTAATTAAATTTTTAAAAATTATAATAGCATTCTTGTTTTTGTGGCGAATGGAGTTTAGACAATTCTATATTTAGATAAAGCTTGAAAATTCTCATGAATGAGGATAACATCACAAAGTAAAATTTAAAATAAAATTAAAATAATGACGCGAAATAAATACTTTATGTAATTTAAATTTATTAAAAAAAAAAAAAAACGTAAGTACTGCATAAAAAATAATTTACTTCGTTTGACGCGATAGAATTGACAGAAGATATTGGTCGTTTTGTATTGCCTGGCGACACGTACAACGTATGTTTGTTTCACGTTGCTGTGTGATCAATGACGAATTTTATTATTTTTTATTTTAAAAAATAAACAAATGCGTACACGGAATATTCATATCAATATTATTTATATTTCACAAATCATCATACAAAACTAATCGCTAATGCAATGAAAATAAAACTAACTTGCTGGTTTCCTGGAATAAACTCAAACTCCCCCTCCGATCACAAGATCACTTGGGGAGTATCTTAACCACTAAACCAACAAGCACATTGCGAAGAGTAATACAAAAAAACGAACCTTTTTTAATTATTAATTCTATTCACTATGTTAACATTACATTCCCTCTTGATTAGTTTATTCTGTACTCGACCGTAAATGAATTTGCCACAAATGACCCTAAATGATATCATCATCTAATATCATTTAATATATTTTTGTTCTTCTTCTTAGATTATTGGCGATGTAAATAAATTTACATGGTCTCTGACGGACTGTATCGATTATAATATTCATTGAAAATAATGACAGATGGATCTGGCCTACCTTGCTCCAAATTCATGGATTGGACGTCGTTTTCACCTCCGGTTGATTAGCACGTTTCTTGTCAAGAACCGAGAGATCACTGCACTTCCGGAGCTGTTGAGAACACCGCTTCTTCGTGGTCCTAGCGTCACGCATGGCGCTGCATTCGGACGGTAGAAAAATAACACAGATCTTGACAGTTCGGTGTCAGAAAGCAGTCTGTCATTGGTTGGCTAGAGCGGGACAGGTATATCTAGGTATAGGTATTGGAAGAACAAAATGCTCAGGGAGTAGGTACTCGTCTCAGTATATCAAACTATTGTTTGAAAGCTGGCTCAGACCATCTAACAATCGATTCAGATTGGCCTCAAACTCAGTCCGTTAAATTGATCATCATTATCAATGACGCAACAGCCTGGTCCGCTGTCTCAATTTTCCTTCGCTATCCTTTTCCAGTTAACGATGCCGACTACATGAGCATCCTGGGTAACCGCCACCATCCAACATCCGCTCTTCCAACACTCCTGAGGTCGACATGTTTCACATGGAGTACTATCTTCACTGGTCATTCTGAGTACATTAATTGAATGTAACGTTAAATGTTGGGTGGGTCCACCAAATTTTACGTCTAATTTGTATCTTACCTTCAAAAGACTAGTAGTTCCAATAATCTTTAGATTATCTGCATACCCCATAAATTGGCATGACTTGTGGAAGATGGTACGAGTACATATACACAAGTAATAAGGCCCGTGTCTATAGAAAGAGACGCGATAAGATTATCTCTGGGGTTTAGTTGAGATAACTCTCAATATCATGCACTCGTGTTGAGATTTTGATTTGGAAATAAAATTGGAGATCAGCTTGAGAATGATAGAAAGAGACAAAAACTCACATCAGTGTACACGACGTTTGATCTAACAGTGACGTGCGCACAAACGTCATCAAAATCCGTACAAGTATCTGTTCTAGAAGTAAGCATACGAAATTTTTCTTTATATATAAGGCGTTAAATTACAAACATTTATTCAATTTTAACTGCTGCTGGGGAGATTCAAAATCATTCAACTGACGAACGACTGTGACATTTGACGTACATGATGAGCATTACGTAAGACGCAAGACGGAGAATCTCCGATACATGGTGACTACGAATTCTGAGAGTTGTCTCTAAAAAAACACATTGGAGCAAAATCTGTATTTCAGACATTGTCTCGAGTCGAAAATCTCTTAAAAGTCTAATTTGTAGACATGAGCCGTTACATTTACCAGAGCTGTGGAGTCGTAAAAATGACCGATTCCATCTTTAGCTTATATGTACTTCGATTCCAATTCTAACTCAACAACTATTTAAAGAAGTAATCTCACTGTCACATATAAGACAATATACGACTTCGCTCCGACTCTGACTCCACAAATCCACGACTCCGACTCCAACTGTGACTCCATAGCTCTGATATTTGCAAAAAAATATCTGAAAATACCGATTTGCTTTAAAATTTCATTCTGATATTAGGCCAGAATAAAAATAAAATAGGTATATTTATTTCAAATGATTTATTAGAAACGTAATGTACATCTGAAGTAAACTTCAACGGAATTTCGTCCTCAAGGTTGAAATCTAATATAACGCTCTCTATTATACTCCAGCTCAATTGTCTCCCGTAAAATTTCCATTGTCCAAGCGATCGTATCGACATATTTGCCGACAGACCTCGCGATTGTCTAAAACCCTTTATGAACTTCTAACGACGAACGGGAAACAAGTCCCCAACAATAGTAAACCTTTATTGTACTTTTATATTAACTTATGTTCCATATCCAGTTAGAACTTTTCTCATTAAACTTAATAAATTATTTTTAACTTTACAAATTAATTAATACATAAAGAGGCATGTAATATTTTATTATTTTTTACTACGCCATGGGCGGCTTCAGAAATTTCAGAAGTTTTTGTACTGTTAATTTAATACCATCTCAAAAATTGCGATTTCAAGATTTTGGGACTCGATTTTGTTGCTCAGTTTCTCATTAATATTTCATTTATTAAATGTAAGATAGAAATAACAAATGTGGTGTTTCTAAAATATGTAAATTTAAATAAATGAGGATTTAATGAAAGAAAGTAAAAAAGGAAAGAAACATGTTGAATACCTTCGAGATGTGGTTCTGTATTTCTATTCTCCAGGAGTCGAGGATTACTGAAAGACTTTTGACAACATACAAGAGAAGGATTTTTGTATACTTTGGATATGTTGTCAGAAGGAACTATGAGTTTTGAGAAGCTCGCGATCCTAGTGACAGTTGAGGGAAGCGAACTATGGAGCGAAAGATGGAGAGACTAAATAAAGATATTAACAAGGTTCTCTTTAAATATTGAGATCAACAAGACTCAAGACCGGTAGGAATGGAGACATATTATGCACCAAGTTCTATATATTTCAGGAGACCACGACTCCTAGAATTGAGTCCACGGCAAAGAAGAAAAAAAAAAGGTGTAATGTCTCTCGGCGCCAACTCTCAATTGATCGCGCCGATTTGAGATGTACTACAACTGTAGAATTGTATTGTAGGTCGATAATTGAAACTCCTTTGTAGGTGACAGTTACGAAGATTTGTATAATATAATATTTTATTAAATAAAATAACAATCACTTTTTATGAAACCACGAAATTTATTATACGTCAACCCGTTTAGTTTATCTCAAGCTTCATCCGGACGTATTTGAATCTAATCATAAATACAAAAAGAGTGCACTTTTATATGCATAAAGAGGGAGATAGAATATAAAAATGACGTATAATAAATTTCGTGGTTTCATACAAAGTGATTGTTATTTTATTTAATATAATATGTCAAACCACAAAGTGATCGCTTTCTAAGAATATATACAATATTTCAAGAAAGTACAAGATAAGATATCAACTAACCAACAAACTAAGAGCAAAAAGAGAACCTCGTTTGCACGGCGGCTCACTTATAACAGTTCTCTCATACGTACACACACTTCTCACGCCGCGCTGTCGCGATACACACACACAAATTTCATCTTGATTGAAAAGTGAAAAGTCCTAAAATTTTTTGAAATAGCGGTAAAATACATTCACGTTATTGTTGAAGACTTCTTAAAGGCAGTGACGTGACTGTGGCAACCAAAAACGCAATGAAAACCCCACCAATTATCTAATCTTATATTATTCATATTTATTGCAAACTTCACATTATGGTTTTTATTCATTTTAATATAAATTATTTAAAACGTGTCTAATAGTTATAGTTAGTATATTTGATAACCTGACGAAGGAAAAGATATATTTTCCGAAACCGGTTGGTGTATTAAATTTGACTCATAAAATTGGTTAATTAATTAATCTGAAGCCAATAGAAGTTCCGATATAAAAGTTTTCCAGCAATAATGCAGCCAAGAACCAGACGAGTTCGTTTGTCTTTAATTCGTATCGTCAGAACAATTACAGGGATATATTTTTATTTCTTCTTTATTACATAAATATAATATTTTGCCAAACTGCATGGCAGTGTTGAAGTTGAAGAGCTTTCATCACAAATATAATGTTTATATTTCGTAAAATACACATTTTAGCGGTTAACGTCATCAGGCGATTTTCGTGACGGTGACCTAACATTAATAAAATTCATTTTTAATAAGGCCTGTAATTAAGTACCCGTCATATTCTCCTGACCTTGTGTACTCTGACGGTCATCTATTAAGAACGTTAAAATTTTAAAAGAAATTATATAAAAGTGATATATATATTTATAAGATGGAAGACTTAATATTAAATGAAGTACAAAAATGATATAATTGATTAATTAAATAAAGGTTTGAGAAAAAACTTTTGCATAAAACGTATTATATATAAAATGTTGATGACCTTTTCACGTTGAAAGCTATATATTTTACTTGAAATACGTGCCAGGGGTGGGGAAGGCACTTAATTTAAGTAGGTAATAGGTTTTCCAGATTTTTCAAGGCTTTAATATTCTACAGCGGTGCGCAATCTTCGGAGCTCGGCATAAACCATTTTAATGTCACCAAAAGTCTATAAATAATAACTTAACAGATTATATAACAATGATTCTGGATTTATTTGAAATATGATGCGTGTCTCGGGGCGGAAAAACCAAAAATTTTATAAATATTATTAGAAACGCCTCCATGGTGAAGACGATAATAATGATATATATGCATTATATTTTGTACATAATTATGTACACTTTGATAGCCTCGATGGCAGATGCTAGATTCATTATTAAAAATTACAATTCACGATATTTTAATAAACAGATAAAAGAAAAATTCAAAAGTATAAGTCATTTAATAGATGAAAAAAATGGTATGAGAAGTGGGAACTAAAATGAATCGTGTTTATTATTTTGATGAATAGGGAGAAAGGGGGTTTACATAAAATGTCCCAAAAGTCTTTTTCATAATAAAAATTCTGTAATAAACTAATGGATGGGTTTAATAAAAAAATATTTATAGTCTTTAAATTATGTTTTCTAAATATGATTTCGCTGGCACTGGCTAAACAGGAGGCAAAATTTGTGAGAACTGCTCGGCACCTATTCTCCGTGACCGCTGCCATTTATTCTCGAATATTATCTTTTAATTGGTTCAGAGAGGGAAGATTGTTACTGTACCTTTGACTTAAGATATCCCCGTAGGAAAAATTCCATCGATGTCAAGTCGGGGCTATGTGGAGGCCAGTTTATGTCACCTCATCGAAATATCAATTTTCCAGGGAAAATTTCACGAACGACCGGTAGGGACACGCTTCATAGTGACTGAATTCCCAAGGACGCGGCTAGCGATCGGCAAACCTCTCGCCCTCTCCCATTCTTTGCGTCGGTGCAGAAAATGAACCAAAATGAAAAAGACTTTTGGGACACACTGTAGTTACGCCGCATTCTCTGTCAATATAATCGTGAAACTAGCCATGTTTTGTTTTGTATTTGATGGAAACTAGATAGGTCAGCAAAGCAGTCAAGCGGCCGGGACAAGGCTCAGCCTAGCGGTGACGTCTACCTATTGCACCGCACTCAAAAAATAACTGCAATTTTTATGGTTCATTTGTAATAAGCGTATTATGTTATTATAATATTATTTATAATATATATAAAATATATATGTGTATTATTTTAATGAAATTAACCATGTAGTATATATTACTTTGATAAATCTAGCCGTCTTGTATTGTAAGGTATTTTATTTATTCGTTAAATCCAATTTGAATAAACAGAAAATAATGGCTTAAGCAATAATTTTAAATCTACTTATCCCTATACCCAGAACACGACCTTTTTCTGTAGTATTCTCTATGGATTCTCTTTTTGGATCAGTTGGAGTTGGAAACTTTGAACTGACAGTTATGGTTTACCAGTGTGGTACTACCGTGCCGGCTGTGAAATTGAAATTGCGTGAATTATATTCGTAAATTGACGGACAGTGTGTGTTCGGTTTCTCGCTACCTTGTGTGCTGAAACCAGTACATCAATTAAATTTTAGAACCGAATTCCGATTTACAAGATAAAGAGATCAAATTAATATCTCAAAACTAAAAAATGCCGCAACTCAAAATCAATATATTTATCAGGGTATCAAATTTTTTAATAATCTCCCCATCACAATTAGAAAAATTACGGATTATCATAAATTTGTAACTGAAGTAAAAAATAATATGTACACACATTGTCTTAATTATAAATTTAGATTAAATCTACTACCATTCTAGATCTTACTTCTTTATAAACATTTAGACCGTTTGTAAATACTGCCAACATATTTAAAACTGTCAGTTTGTTGCATAGTTTCATCCCACCTTGAAACGGGTCGCGACTGAAGAACATTAGTTGTATACGATGCTGTTATCTTAACAACACATCTGAAGCTTCCTTCAAATTGTGAAGCGAGATAAGGATTCCAAGGCTTTAGATATAATTCATACAAGAATACAAATTCAAACGATTCAATTTATTGAACAAACCGCATATGTGTTTGAATTTATCGTTCATGTCAATACATGATCAATATCTCGGTATTATTTTATGAATTGAAAGTATGTACACTTATCGAAGAAATTATCAGGCAACTTGAAGCATTTGAGATGTGGATCTATAGAAAATGGTCAAACTAAGCTGGGTGGATAGTTACAAACGTAGACATTATGGTTCGAATGAATAAAGAAAAAAATATTAAAAACAATAGAAATTCAAAGACTTCAATATCTCGGATATGTATTATGAAATTCGGAGAAATGTCAGATCTTACACTTTATAAATCCAGGAAAAAATTTCCGATCCTTCTTCCAGGACTCCGAAGACTATCATGACTTTCCAATCTTAATGTATGCAGCGGAGACTTGGATAGTCCGCAATAGCGACCAGCGGAAAATAGACGCCTTCGAAATATATTGCTGAAGAAGGTTGCCTCATCAACAACAATGAACAAAAAATTCTTACAATTATTCGGTCACATTACGCGTTAAGGCAAAGAGATTAAGATTAAGCAGTCATGTCTGATTGAGGCCACTATATGGCAATACTGACGTGAATAAAGAACGAAGAAAATATTCCCAATTTGGTCACGAAACGACGAGTACAAGGCCGAAGGGGTATACAATGACGAAGGATGAGGTGCCAAATGTGTGAAAGGGATGTTTTAAAGAATGGGACGCCAAATTGTAATGATAATACGGGATACAGAAGAATATGAAGCAAACACCGCAAGAGAATTTAAGATAGTATCAGTATGAAAGACGATGCTTTGACAATTCTCAGAGATGAAAGTCTCGTTGAGAGATCATCCTGTTATAAAATTGTTTCCAAACTGACAGAAATACAATGAAACCCCGATTTTACATGCCTGGAATTTATGCTTTCAAATGGAGGATTTGCGTGTTATTTCTGCAACCCCGCGTCATTCTAGTGCATTAAAAACCCTATTTTACGTTTGACTTTCCCGCGATTTACGTCTAAAATTTATTGAAATTCGTTCAGTCAGTTCGCTTTCCACCATAGAGCCAAGAGTATATACGCATTTTTCATTCTCACTCGTAATTTATACGTTTCGTTGCTTTTTACAAGCTGGAATCAGTGTAAGATAGTATAGTCAACACTGAACGCTGGGAAAGAATTCGTGAAAAACCCTTGCAGACATAACTTAGACGTTGACTCCAACATACGGACGTAATTGATGAAATAGTGCATCATATAAACGAAAACTTGACAGAAGAACCGTCCTATGAAGAAGAAGTGTCTGCTCACCCCATAAACCCAGTTCCAACAAATAATTTTTTTTTAATACTTCCAATTTACATTTTCCCCCTGTTAACGTTTTTTTTGTTGGTCTCTTCAAAAACTTCGAAATCGAGGTTCCACTGCATTTAATTTTTTTTTTTTAATAGAGATGCTTATGCGTAATACATAACGAGGCGCGAACCCCCGACCACTAGATAGCCAGCGTCTTAACCACTAGACCGACAAACTACAATCTATATATTTATTGTTCACAATTCGTTTAAATTGCCAGATTTCTCAAGCGGAACATTCACCGTGTGTTCTGGAACATCAGTGTACAAGTTTGCTCATAGTCTCCTCGCTCCAGCGCTCTGCCGCAAGTTTCGGCCCAACTCCAGACTAGCTTTGAAGGTTTGCCAATAATAGATTATCATTCGATCGAACGGACAATACAGTGGCAGTGGCAGAGCTGGACGGGGACGGGGATATATTTCAGGATACAAATCTAATAATCTATTAACTTCACAAGCTCCTAACTTTAAGCCGGTAATCCAGTATTTGTTTGATAAACAATATAACGTACTAATACTTTGGCGAGCACAACATCGTCCGAGTTAATCGTGAGTAGGTATCTGCCTTGTGTGGAGTTTTCGTATGTTCAGTGTGCAATTATCTATATGGCCACCTATCTTGTGTGCAGCTGCCATGTGTGTAGTTTCCGTGTGTTCAATAGTGTATATGTGCACCTATAATTATGTCTATGTGGGCACCTGTCTTGTGTGCAGTTGTCATGTATGCAGGTAGGAACCTGACTACGTAATTAACCAGAAGTCGCCTATAAAGATATTAACCATAAAACCATTTAAAACTAAACGTAATATCAAAATTGTCCTAATTTCTCAGTATTATGTATAGCGTCTCAAGTATTTTCCTGTTTTGTATTCGTAAATATTGTCCTACATTGACGTCTCCACCAGTGAAATGTTTTACATAAATCCATTAATAGAAATGGCGTCTCTTAGGAATATTTGTTTAATTTGTTTGGTCTTGAGGGGGGTCCGAATTGTTTGCTTGCCCGGGGGGCGGCATTTCTCACTACGCCAATGGAACAGCCCGCTGTTGGGAATGCAGGAATGCTTTGATATATTTTACTTTTAAATTACATTTTACTAAAATTATTACTAACTTTTAAAAGCGAAACGCTTCAATAGGGGTGAACGGTGGCGGTTTGCGGGACAGTTTGATTATTTTTAGTGACAGAAATATTTTTAAGATTATTTAAATAATTTGGAATCATTTGAAATAAATAAAACGTGCAAAACTAACTTAAATAATATAAGCAACCAACTAAATTTAATTACAAGTCTCATTCTAAAATATTTTCCTAAAAATTATTCTAATAATTTTGTATCGATAATGTTATAATGTTAAAAAAAAACAATATAACTTGTTTTTTGATTAGTTAGTGACATCTTGTAGAAGAAAATAATATTTTTCGAAACCGGTTGATGTATTCAATTAATTAAGTGGTTAATAAAATAAAAAGTTAACAATCTAAAATAACAGAAATATTTTATAACGTGAACACTAAAATCCTACACAAAACTGATGATCGATTTAAATCCAAATATTTAGATAGATTTTAGTAAGCGATATTTTACTATCAACTTGGTGGGAAAATTATTACAGTTTACGATCTTCAAATTCAAGTACATTTTTCTCACCTAAAGTATTCGTGAAAGAAGAAATGACACTCAGATATTTAGTTGAGATACATATCTGATACAAATTAAATTAATCAACTAGAAAGATACATAGAAAAATCTGTTTACCGAAAACACATTTTTAGTTGCTACCGGGATTCAAATCTTGACCTTTTAACCGACCAGTTCTGAAATTGCAACTTCACAACAAAAATGTGTTATCAAAAAAAAAAAAAAAGATATATCTCTTTACCGTGTATATGTGTAGAGATTATAATCTGGATATAAATTCAGAGATTACAAAAACTCAAGCCGACTAGTTCACGGCGTTCGATCTGAGATCGAAATTCAACGCTTAAAGTCACAATAGATTCCTATCTATATTGATTCGGTAGAGAATGGAAAACCTCATTCGTCGACTTTATTTCGTAAGGCTTCAGATTTTATTCAATTTCCTAAAAAGAATATAAAAAAATAACATTTTCATAGTCATAGGACTATTATTTATTCGACAACCTTAAAACGTAGATAAAAATAAAGGATTTGAATTTTATAATTAAACCATTGCAACGCGCGCTTCACTTCATTGCCATAAGAGAAAACGGGGCTACATTCGTTATTATTAGAAATTTTCCAGAATTTGTAATACTTGTTCAGTTCAGAGCGTTCCGGATAGATCTGGGACCAGCCAGACCCTTTATTGACTTGTAGTCTTACGGGCAAGCTGTCTACATACAGTGATTTGTCAAACAAAGTTTTTCAATTAAGTAAACCGCTTGATGTTCGAGTATTGGGAACAAGTTCCAAAACCCGACGTAAATTATTTCCAAAGGCTTTGAGCTGAACCTTTCCCGGTATAATCTCTTCACCGACGTGTGTACTGAGCGCGTCATGTGCAGGGCGGGCCGTGGTGCTCCGCCACGTTAGGTTATTAATTGGAGTTGTCGTCTGTTTAACGACTCAATTTTAAAAAATTTTAAATTTTTGGTTAATAATTACCCAAGGTTATACAGGATGGCCTAAAAAATGTGACAACATTTCATAAAATGTGATATAATTACATCAAAACTAGTTTAACTACATCAACAATAGCTTAAATAGTTTACTAATTTACATACTATTTACCTACACTACTTTTATTATTTTGACAATTTCCGGTCGCCATCTTTGATTATTAATTTTCTCATTGTTAATATTTGGTTTTTTCAAATTGTTGCCCAGAATGACACTGCAAAATCACTGCAGAAGACTGTATTTTGGTCAAAAATTTGCAAATTGAAAAATGTTGGGTTGCTAAGAAAATAATCAGAGTTTCAAAACAAATCCTAGAATATAGCTAGACATTACAGCATAACTGGACATTACAGCAGGACGGAGCTCCATCTCACACAGCCAGAAATACAATCAACTTTCTTCGTCGTGTTAGTGTTAATTTCATCGAGCCAAGCATGTAGCCACCGAAGTGCCTAGATTTAAACCCAGTAGATTATGCAATATGGGGTGTTTTGATAACTTCTGACTAGCTAAATATTGGGCAAAAAAAATTACATTAAGAATTATAATTAATTATATTTTGTTTTGAAATAACTTATGTGTTACGAGATGTTCTCACTTTTTTGGGGCCACCCTGTATACAGGGGCGTGCACTGCATACAAGCAAAAAAGCTGTGCATTACTAAAGATTCTGGACAGTAAAAATATATAAAATTAAAATTCTAGCCGTTTTTACCTGGATTAGCGTAACCCATGGCTATATTTTTGTCTATATTTGTATTCAACTTCATTGCCATGCGTCTCCGTAAAACTCCGTATCAAAATACTGTTACATATTTGCTTCGCTGATAAAACTCTTTTCCACAGTGCATTTCAACGAACAAGTTTTATTTTCAATCATGTGTGGAGTGTGAGATAGTGTAATATATATTCAAGTTGATATTTTGATAATTTAAATTAATACATCAGTACGTACAGACATATATTTTAATTTATAGTATAAATTCAATCTGTTTCTGTTTTTATGAATTAGTTTTTAGTTAAGTTTTAGACCATTATCTTTGTACAACATAGCGGTAAACAAACATGGAATTGCTCAGCAAAAAGAAACGTATAATTGATATTGGTCGTCCAATTTCCGATATAATTATAAATAAACCGTCTTTGAAATATATTACACATTTTTTGCGGAGTATTTATCAAACTGTTTGGATTACAAGATCAGTTCATTTGAAAAATATGTTTTGTTGGCCGTGTTTAATATTTTCAAATAAAAGTAGTATTTGGAAATTAGGACACGATGACTTGAACAATATTTCTAAAGCTATAAAAGTTCACGAGCAAACCCAAAGTCATTATCAGTCAGCTATTACGTTGCATAATTTTGGATCCGACCAGCAGCGTACATAGCAGCGAAATGTCATTATCTAATGAAAGTAGAAATATAATTATTTGTCATAATGACTTGTTTTCTTGCAATTCAGGAATTACCCTTTCGAGGACATAATGAATCTGATGAATCTGCGAATCGTGGTCATTTCATTGAATCCGCGAATTTATTGACCAACTTTTCTAAGTTGTCTTCCCTTTGATGATATGTATGATAAAGCGTTTTCATTGACAAAACAGCCAAAAAGAAAGAGAAATTTCGCTGATGTTAAAGTACATTTCAATCGCTTTTTCAGAGAAATTGTAGATAATGTTTTAAGCGAAATTAGAGAAGGTATGGAGCAATAAAAGAACTTACCTTTTTTGAATTAATGAATCCTAAATTATTTTCTGCATTTAAGATAGAATTTCAAATACAATTGTTTCAAAATTAGAATCATTTTATTCACAGTTTTTCGATTTTGATCGCCTTAATAATGAATTTAAATATGTATATGGTTCATCAGAATTTAAAGAAAAAAATGTTTTAGAAATTTTAGAATATTGCCTTAAAAAAAAATTATAATTAATTAAATTAGCTGTTTTAATTAGCACGATTCCTGCCAGCAGCGCGTCAGCTGAGCGGTCGTTTTCGTCACTAAAACGAATTTATACTTATTTACGGAATACTCAAAATCAGACACGAATTTCGGATCTTTCGATGATCGCTATTGAAAAAGAATTGCTTTTAGAATTAAAAAGATCGGAAACTTTTTATAACGGTGTTATCGGCGAATTTACGAAAAAACAGAGACGGATAGAATTTCATACAAATAATTTTCTTTAGTATTTAACATTACACTCACGCCGCAGCAAATGATTTGGTCTTTTTCAAGGCCGTCTCGGGTATTCGTAGTTGGATGTCATTTATATTATTCAGTTTTGATATATCTGAGGCGGCTAAGAGAGTTCTCTTCTGCTCTAAAAACCGAGACAACCGCATCCGGTTTCCGTATAGTTACGTAAACGTCGTCGGTAACAGCATAACCTAAGTTTAAGCCTACTGCACGCCACTGTCTGTATACATATTATTATATAGAATTAAGAAAATCAATACAAATGCTTTACAATTGCTATCTTCTATTTTCTGTAAGCGTCAACTTATCGTGAACTTTAAAATGGAATTAAATATACAAAATCAAAAATGATATCAATGGTTTATTTATTTATCTGAAAGATCATTCGATGCCATTTACAATGGAATGTAATTCCATTATTAAGGAGAACACATTCTTATTGTGAAGTTGTAATTATTCAGAACATGAACAATACTGTCAATTGGAATTGTCGGATTGGAAAAAAGATCCAGGTTCGAATCCCGGTAGCGTAACAACAATATTTTTCAATAAAATTCATTTTATATGTATATCTTTATAATGAATATATTTAATTAGTATTTATAATATAATTTCATTAAAATATGCACCACGATAACGTTTGATGCAATGCATTCTTCGAATAGAATTTTCATCCGCATAAATCTGGTGCTATGTCACCAACTGTTCAATTTTTGTTGATCTTGCACTAGCTGGATCTTGTAGGGGTGTAGGCCCCCATCTTTACGTAAAATACGCCATGTTGTGTCATAAGATAAGTCTAATTGTTGTGAACGTCAAGGAATCGATAATTTTGAATCATCCCTTACACTTTCACTTACAACGGCAATATTGGCTTCACTCCAAGAATTTCTTTGTCTTACCGGTGTCCTCACGTCATGTAAAGATAATTGTTTTAAACTTTTTCACAATTCGGTGAATACCTTGCTCAGATTGATGATTATGTCGACCATAAAATTCATCTTAGGTTTGTTGGGTCGACTAGTTTTGATAGTAAGTTTAAATAGCTTATAAAGGTTGTTCTAATGTGAAACGCTTCATGGTAAAATGGCAGACTATACTGAATAAAAATAATGACAACTTTTAAAATCATATTTATTGAATAACCCAATAGTTTAATTTAATTGTATTTAATTTAATTTTAATTTATTTCGGATATAATTTATATCTTGAAGAGGGGTGGGATAGTCAGGGGAAGGAGAAAGGTGTCTATATTTTGTGCAGGATTCTTAAAAAGTAGATACCTACGCAAAATTTGGTTTACCAGATTGTATGTAAAATTGTAACGGTATAAAATAAGTTTTCAGAATTTTGAATTATTAGAAATTAATTAATGGCTGCCTTTGCAAATCGCAGAGCGATATAAATTTGTAAATCTTTAATGTAATACTGAGTAAGAAATCGTCATTATTACTAGTGCATCAATTTTTTAGTAATATTATGATCAATCTTGTAATTTATTCATCTTCTGCAGAATTTTTTTTTCCTTTTTGGACCCGGGATGGAAGGACTCTGTAATTGATGTTGGACGATGTCGCAAGCGGGATGTGGAGGGGGCGTCCGATCGTTGGTCACAATTACCGATAAGGGTAGCAGATGACCCTGGCCTGCAAGCCGACTCCTGATAAATCATAACGCTTCGACCAGGAAGCTAAGACAGCGAGTTCAAATGTGGAGGAGTTGCGTTCCGAGTCCAAGTCATGTTTCTTACTATTGTCTTAATTGTTGTTGGTGATGAACGACCAACCATACTTTTCACCACCGTGGGGATGGTCACATAATCATCTAGGGATACTCGCGTGTCACGTCGTCACCGAGCAGCCGTGTTTAATTCTGTTATTGTTGTCGGAGTATTTTGTTCTGAGTAGATTTGATCATCTTCGCTGACCATCACTCGAATCGGGGTGATTTTAAGTTGTACTTGTATTTTCTTACATTAAATTTGTTCATTTAATATAACTGCTTTCACTATTGCAACCTACCTGTATATTGTTTAACAAGATATTCCGTTATAATTATTTTTGAATTGAATTGAATTGAATAGCCGGTAGAGGTGTGCAGCCCCCGGCTCCATAGCTCACAGTAAATAAAATAGACAGAAAGACAAAAAGTTTATAAATTAACCCGTTTCAGAAATGAATTATTATTTTCTAGAACTAAATCTAAAGATAAAATTATTATATTTTGTTTTAAAAAAATCTATTATATCTAGACGTAAATAATCAGTGTGCAGCTAAATAAATAGATACATAGATAGAATGGGACCCACCTCTTAACCAGGACCGTTCTATGAGCAAAAGCTACCATATCGATCCTTCTCTGCACGCCTCAGAGATGCACGGCAACACGGAGAGAGAGGCGTGACACGGACACCAAACCAACACCATTCACATTTCATCATAGACAGCTAGTCATAGATCATAGATCATACACAGCTTGACATGGATCATAGATAGCTAGATATAGATCATAGACAGCTAGATACAGATTATAGACAGCTTGACATAGATCATCAGCTAGTTGTATGCGTCTTTGAATTTACTGCCCACTGTCACCGGTGTTCGTGATCAGCTCGTCCAAATAAATTTCTTATAGAACTACCTCACTTCCTGCTGTTTGAGAATTTTTTGTGTTATAATTTAAACAGTTTAAAATTGCTATATAAAATAGTTTTCTTGGTGATCGATCATAATCTAAATTGTAAATTCTGAATCTTTATCTAGCTACTCCTTTCAGTTATTCTTATCGAAGTCCGACTTCGGTCACACGGCAGAATAACCCAGAAAATTTGACACAGAAGAGTCTTTTTAAATGATTCATCAAATTTTTTATCATTTCATATTTTACTTGTAATTCTTTAGCCGTACGTCAATTTCGGTTGTACGAACGGTAGCTTAGTAATATTTATTTTATCTTTGACGTTGTTATATTTTTTTACATTACTACGACAGTGTTGGCTTCCCGAATAAATAAAACCCAATTGTATTTACTTGTCGGAAATTGCTTTCTGATTGAGAATAGAAATAAACGTTCGTTGTCACAACAAAATTAACTTTATTTCGTTTCAAAAATGTATTCCAACACAGAGCTGCAAAAAAGGTCTTCTATATTCAGATAAATCTATCGGGAAAACCATAGAGTTGCTATTATCTGACCAATTTATCACGGGACGGACATTACTCAAATATCATTTTGCTGAGGGCGAGATTCGTTTTTCCCTGTTTTCCAGATACTCCAGGAAATATCACTCGATCAATTCCCACCAAATACATTATTCCAGGAGGAATATTTTCCTGATTGGATTGTGTTCGGTTGATGGGAGATCGCATTAGAACGACGGATCCGCCTCATACGATTGCGGGGACAATAAAATCCAATCAAGCATCATAATAATTTAGAAAAATGTATGGTAAAATGTCATTTAACCCTACAGGCACTGTGAACCGAATATTTTTAGTAGAATTTTTTAAAGTTTGATCAGAGAGCAGCTTGAGTACAAAACTCAGCTCACTAATAAATTATATTTATGTTTCTTCAAACTTTTCTTAAGCAGTAGTGGCTAAAATATGATGATACGTGTGTACTAGATGCGTCATTCTACAACGCAAGCAAAACACATGCGATGATGATTCATAGGTGGTGGTGGGATAGGATCCCGTGGACTGTATCGATTAAAATAATAGTTTATTGACCCAACCCAAATTGGATTCAGAAAGGAAATTTTTTTCATGGTCCGGATTTTTACACATGGTGACACTTTCGTTTCCCAAAAAAAGCCTGTTGACAGCTCCGCGTCGAAATGTAATGTTAGTAGTGGGCCAGAAAAGGGCAGGTATAAAGGTTATCGGAAAGACGAAATGCACAGGGACTCGCATCAACAGGTCGCTTCACGCTGATTCTGTACCGTTCCTTACTGGAGACCGGACTATTAGAGTACGAAATATACCGTGTTACCACAATTGGTACACCAATGTGTATTATGTATCTGATGTCTATTATATATTAATAATTAATAAATAAACCTTATATCAAGTATCATTTCTATCTTGTTTCCTGTTACCCCTAATACATTAAATTGTTTGAATTCGGTCAGCAAAAAAATATTCATTAGTATCAAGTGTCATAAGGATAGTAGGAAATTGGCCTTAATGGTTCGATTCCGACTAAAGTTTCTTGTTTATGGGTTATTTATTTGGTTATGTGATTTTGTATTAGTTATATAATATTTTCTCCAATATTAGTACAGGGTGAATATTATGATCCAGGCCGATGTTGTTTGGTCGCCATCACAGTTTAGCAGGCATTTGACAGTTCGCATTTGGTAGTCTCAGAGAGTAGTTGATAATAATTTATTAATGTGGTATCTAACGCTTCAAAAACGTGTTAAAGTGATTAAAACATTTTACCTAAATAATAATAGCAATCCTGTAATCATTAATGGTGATCGCTATCGTCACATGTTGGAAAACGTCTCGGTGGCCGAATCGGGTCAATTACGACTGCAGGACGTGTGATTTCAACCTTCAACTCCCTCACACACAGCCCGAGCTACGCTTGAAAATTTTCCGGCCGCATTGTCAAAAAGTGATGATATCGACTGACCTGCTCGGCCACCTGATTTGACGGTTCCTGACTATTTTCTGCGGAGGCACTTGAAAGGAAAGGGATACGCCAATACGCCAACTGTTGCTGTTGCTGTTATACCGATGCTACAGGACAATATTCGAAGTGAAATTGCTGAAATAACATATTGTAATAAATCAAATAATTGATAAATAAAAATCAAATTTAAAAAATGTTTCTCTTCCTAATTATTTAAAAACAATTGGGACCATAATATTGATTGTGAATATTACTATAATATCGTATCACTAATACCATACTTTAAAAAAGTTTTATGGAGAAATTATAATTTAAATTGTCGTGAAGAAATGAGCGAATAGAGGATGATAAGGAAGAAGAATAGGATAGTAATAAAAACGCATTTTTTAATAAAATGTCTCAACTGGAGGGTTAAAAATACTTTGCAAACAAACAGAAACGTACGTCTGAAGAAATAAAAGGTTTGAAACATGGATGGTTATAAATTTCATAAAATACAAATATAATAAAATTCTTACATTAAATGGTAACAAATATATACAAAAGCTTATTCAATATTTTGCAATGAAAATAGTTTGCTCTCAGAATGAAATAGTTTATATATTATTAAGGAAAACACATTCTTATTGTGACGTTGTAATTATTCAGAACAGACGGTCTGTGATATTTTAAATACTAAATTAATGTATTAATTATAAATATTTAGATATAAAATCAATTTTGTCGAAAAATATTGTTTTTGTTTGTTTTGTTTTGTTAGTGCGCTTCCCCGGATTGGAAATAGAGATCCAGGTTCGTATCCCGGTGACGCAAAAACAATATTTTTCGACAAAATTGATTTTATATGTAAATATTTATAATTAATACATTAATTTAGTATTTAGTTTATATATCTTTCTTAACTAAATAATAAAATAAGATTTTAGGTACACTATTAAATAAATATTAATTAATTAATAAGACACTTTAAGGGGATAAAGAACTTCAGCATGGCAGACCATGCAAGATCAGGAGGTCATCGTTTTGACAACGTAGAAGTACTACATGTATGCAGAAAAGGGAGGAAATTAGACATTATAGAAAATATAGAAATTAATATCAACAATAATAATGTACTTAACTTACAAACACCTCCTATTCACATCTCCCCTCCTGTCCATGTTAGCTCCGCCCACGACCACTTTCACTTTTCACCGAGACATCCCCAACCCCGCTCTCATTAATTTTGATGAAATAAACTACACTCAACTAAACTGTACGAGGAACGAAAAGAAAATGAAAAATGTTTTTTTCTCCCTTCATCGCTGCTACGTTGCACGAGTCATAGATGGCGTCCTAATTTATCAAAATTATACACAGCCCCGCAAACGACATCAACAAATTCACCATCAGCTGCTCATTCCTCTTACTCTAACTCGAATACGACATTGTTCCGAGTGTCTCCCGCGCCATATATCCACCAGCGAAATATTTGACGTGCATCTATCATGTGGAACGGCGTCTCTAACGACATTTTGCTGCTACATGCATGCTTCATCTTGGTCCTAGGTATTTGATTTCCTGAACTCTTTCAATCAAATTTAACTAATTATAATTAAGAATAGACTTATTTAAAAAAAAAAAGTTATATTATATAAGTTACTGTCCGTATCTGGCGTTGCTAGGAATTTAAAATAGGAGTTTAGGGGAGGAGTGGTCATTGTTTTTGGTAGGCTCGATTTTTTAAATTTCTATCAGAAATGGATTTTCCACATTTTGTACATAAATTCGAAATGTAAATTTAGATCGACAGGATCTAAATGAATGAATTGCGTCAACTTTGGATCGCGTGTCCCGCGGAATGGAACACATCAATTCCGGTCGTAAATGGGAATCACCGCAGGGTGGTGGAGGGAAATAAGGAACCGCGGTATAGGATGAGGTCGGTGAGGGGATAAGGGTTCTAGTCGAAGGACCAATGATTTCGGAAACCGGGATTCGGAAGGACTGCTCGTCTTACCTTGTATATGACGTCTCCGTAATCCTCGCAGTCGTCGCCGAGATCACACAATGGCACGCGATGAGCCGATCTCCGATCCCGATTCCGATGTCACAAGTTCGCCCACGGCACACAAATAACAAACGCTAGGTGATCAAAACATAATATCACGCTGTACAAATACGCAAATACAGCGCTGGTGCACTGGAGCTGAATGGTCCAAACCGCGAATGTCGATCGTTCGACCGCGATGTCGAGATCGAACAAATATCGGTCAAGTTGACATCTGCTCGCGTCAAAGTCACAGTTCACACTGACAAGACGAGCGTGAGGAAATGTATGGATGGGAATTTGGATACGGAATTGAGTCAATAATAACGGTTGCAGCTGATTCGAAAGGACGCGTCAAGGGTGTGTTACGAATTCGGAACAATACTCTTGAGTGATCTCAATTTGACAACATTTAGTTTATTTTTGTTCCTCTTCTACCAGTTCCATGTTTCATTTCCGTAAATCAGTTGGTGTCAAGACTTCATTGTGTACGCTAGCCTCGATTTGGCTGACAAATTTCCATTGGAAATGACTGCATCGAAAGCGCCGTTCACTTTGTTCCCAGCGGTCACCTCCTTCCTCAGTATTCCCCAAATACAGACATATTTATTACCTGCCAATATTTTGCTATGAACATTAGGGCTTTCACCAGTCGGTATTTTATATTTGTTGAGGTAGAGCGGTTCATTCAAATTTTGGTCAGTTTCGATATAACAGATGTGGCCGTACCAATTCTCTACCGGACAATACTTTTCATCGTATGCTGAATGCTGAGCGGCACAGTCTCTTGAAATAACTGGAATTTTGTGCACGTCTCCTTTTCTCCCTGTCTTGAGCCAAAAGATACGTACACGGAATACGAGTCACATCGATATTCTTACTATTTTCAAGCTAAGCTAAATATTTGTGATATGAAAATAGAACTAACTTGATGGCCTCCCGGAACGAGGTTCGAATCCCAGACCGCTAGATCACTAGGCGAGTATCGTAACCGCTAGACCGCAAACAAGTCAGATTTGGTTAATAATGCTTTATTTGGTCTCTCCATCTTGCAAGAGAGGATCCTCTTGCTCGCTTTCTACAACGAATCTATGATCATGAGATTTTTGAGACTCAAAAAATGTTCTCAGATTTACATAATCATCTGTGCCTATACAGTTTTCTGGGCTAGTCTTCAGTCTGACCTTTCTGGCCGACGTTCATCAACCCTAATGTCGGTCAGAAAGGTCAGATTTACACGAAAAATTAGTCCAGAAAACTGTTTCGAAACTCTGATCATTTCTTCTGGTAATATGTCAAAAGTATATTAGAATCTACGCCCTGCATGTGCAGCATCCGCCTCCAGCACCACATCTAGAAGGCATCCAATATGTTCCTAATTTACAAGTTTCCATTCCATACGGTGCTGAGAATATTAAAGATTTTAGTTATTTTTAGAATAAGCCGATTTCTCCACATCTTCGTCAAATTGGTCATCGCTAATTTGGTCATTTCAATTAGTCGAAATTGTATAAAAGCAATCATCATATAATTATTATCGTACCGCAAACGGTATTTAAGAATAGGAAAGCTTATAATTAATTATCTCCAATAATATAAAAAAAATATTTCTTGCGATAGTTCTTTTCCCCGGTGGACCAATTACATGAATAATGATTCTGAGCTTAATAAAGAAATGAAATAAAGAATCGCCGAGCAGATGACAAATGTCTCTAGAGATTTCATCTCGCTGTTAATGAGAAAACTTGAAGGGTATTGAAATATTTATTGGGATTGATTTTATTCAGTCAATTTCGACAGAAGACGGCCATTTTGTTTGTGGATTATGGCTTCGACGTTAATTGATCTCTATTGATGTCAATGTCGTAAATTTGTAGTCGAGTTTTAAAATTATTACATTTCATTCAAAGATTCTAAAAGTTTCAAGTTCAAATCAAGTTTGCGAGAAAGCGAGTGTCCGGTGTGTGGTTTGGGATCGTGATGCCTTCATTAACTTATTAGTGCATGTTGAATGTACAATAATAAAAATATTTTACTTCTTTATGACTTGACCTGCATCTGTTGACGACCAAGTTGCAATATGTTTATTTATTCCGTGCAAGATATATATGTATATACAGCTGGCTCAAAAAAAAAAGACTTATTTCAAAACATAATATCTGTACATACATCACAATGGATTATAATTTATTTTCGTATTTGTAAACTCCTATTGTTTAAAATTCACCTTTAAAATCAAAAAAACGCATAATTTTTTTAAATCGACGTACCCACCTACATACGAATGAAATGTAGAAAAAGTTAGATTTTTTGCAGACGTATTAATCAAATACAACCCTTCATATTTTCAAGCGATAACCGAGAGCTGTGATTCCTCAATCCTCTGATTGGTCAATTTTCAAAAATGGCTGCCTGAAATTAAATAAACAGCTGTTTTACCTGTCATTGTTGAAGTGCGTAATTTTTTTTTGACGTTTCAAATGTATGACTTTATTTAGACTCGCGCGTTTTTTTATGTCAAGTATCGACATCCAGATTTCACAGCTTACAATAGTCATAGATATTTTATATTTTACCGCACAAAATAAAATTGATGATTTCACTCCGGAATTTGGTTAATTCTGGAGAAATACATACATTATAAATAGAAAAATTTTCTATACGTTTTCTTCGTTTTTTATAGGTTGGGTCTAGAATGACACAATGATGATTTTTTAAATGCGTCATTGAACTCATTATTATTTCGCAATTGTACACGCGTCTGTTATTCAATATTTAAATTGAACAATTCTAGTGAAAGATAAACCTGTAAATTACTTACTTACCTACCATCACGCCGATAGAGCGCCACACTCTTCTGTCCTGACACATAATTCTCGCCTCATCCACATTCATATATCTTCTCATACAAGATCGACGAGCGATGGATTATTAATCTTCTCTTTTATTTTTCTTCTTCTTTTACTGTCAAATCACTTTCATGGTTTTATTAATGAGTATTAACAATTTTTTTTTTAAAAACCTGGAAATGTGAGTTGTTAGTTGTGTACGTCGGCTCTGTTTTTTTTCAATTTTTGGGGTGCCGAGAAAAGTGGTATTTTTTTTTACGTGGTAAGTAATCTAAGCTAACCCTTCTCAAAGGTTAACAGATCATTGACCCTCTTTGGTTGTTAGTTGTGTACGTCGGCTCTGTTTTTTCAATTCTGGGATACCGAGAAAAGTTGTTTTTTTTTTGACGTGGTAAGTAATTCAACCTAACCCTTCTCAAAGATTAACGGGCCTTTAACCATCTTGGGTTGTTAGTTGTGTACGTCGGCTCGGTTTATTCCAATTCTGGGATATCGAGAAAAGTAGTATTTTTTGAGGTACACGAGGTGAGTCTGTGTATGTGTAGTGTGAATTTCTTCACCACCTCTATTTTTGATTATATTAGTTAGTTTAAGTACGGTCTTTTGCAGTGATTTTTGTCATTCTGGGCAACATTTAAAAAAAAAAACAAATGTAAACAATGGGAAAATTAATAATCAAAGATGGCGGCCGGAAGTTGTCGAAATAAAACATAATATAGGTAAATAGGTAGGTAAGTAAATTAGTAAATTATTTAAGCTATTGTTGATATAGTTAAACTAATTTTGATGTAATTATATCACATTTTACAAAATATTCTCACTGTTTTGGGCCACCTGTATAAGTTATGCAACCAAGATAACCTCTTTCTACCTGCGTCTCTGCTGCCTTCTATCTTCCCTTGCATATTATATATAATATTTGTTTTTTATTCAATTTTATTAGATTTTTTAATTTGTTGGGAATAGAGCGCCATATTCTTCTATCATAACACACACAACGTCTTCTATTACAAGCTTGTCGATTTTCTATCTTTTAAGTGTATGAAACACCGTTTAATTTTGGATCCACAGACAACGTTGATTATATTAATTGTCGTCACTTTCAAATTTTACTCAGTTGCACTCTAGGATACTAAAGTTAAATTAAGTTACCCTACTCCCTACGTACCTTCCTAGACTGAATGCTGGCGCTGTTTCACGTAAATGCTTCAAATAAAAATTATCTTACCAACACAAAGACTTCACAGGTTTGGGAAGGATTTTAGTCTTATAAAGCGTGTCCTGCGGAAAAATTTCAAGATTAAATTATAGTTGCTCGTAAACCATCAGAGTGAGGTAAGTGGGGGGTATTGTTCGACACGCGTGATTTACAGATTTTCCAGTCGCAATGAGTCACTGGTTGGGAGCGCATCGAGCGTTCGCGGTTGAGCAATATTTAAAGTGCGGTGATTTATTGGTTGGTGCACGATGCGCTTTTTGTACTCATTTTAATATTCGACGAGTAAGGGATGGGCCGAGCACACTACTTATCCGGTAATGGGTTCAAATGTTCAGACAAGAAGTAACATTTGTTAACCAAACTCCTCCGGAATAATTACTCTACGCATAGCTAGAGTATTAATGGAGAAGCTGAGACACACCCTGGGCATCTCGGTCACCGGACATTACACCGTGCGACTTTTTTTGTGGGGATACCTTTATCGAAAGTCGAGAGTTTACAGCAACAATCATCGAACAATTCAGGCCCTACAAGAAAACATCCTCCGTGAAATTTCAGCCATTGAACTAACGCTTTATTCTCGCGTGTTCGCAAATTAAAGAGTTCGATTGTAATAGTGTCTTGAGAGAAATAGACGGCATTTAGACGATATAGTTTTATAAAATGTTAAATTAGTATTGTTAAACTCCATTTTATATAAATAAAATATGAGAATAACATTTTAGTTTTTTTTTATTTTGTATTAAACTTGAAAATTATCCTCTGGACACCCTTTATTTGAAAATAAAACAGTTGTCAATTTCATAGATATAAATATAAGCTGTTAAATTAAATTATTAGATTAATAATGCCCTTACAAGGCGAAACGCGCTTCAAGTAAATAAACGAGTGTTTGATTTTCACACATGTGATTATGGAGTTTACAAACTTACCTCGAAAAAAGATTTTAATGTTCAATCTTTTAATATAGTAAGTGTAATGTTAATTGTGTGATTGATTAAGGTCTTAAAGATATTCGATGTTTAATTCAAATATTAAAAATTTGCTTAATTTTTTTAAAATTTTTATATATTTTTCTTTTTTCTTTTTAGTGACTAAATGTTAAATATATACTTCTAATTAAATAGTATTTTAAATCTATTTTTGTTTTATCGATTCATATCGATAGAAGGCAATCATTTTAAAGACATTTTGATGACATCAACCTAATTGTTTTTCAATACTATAAATGCATTAAAAATTTGTGTTCAGTAGTGAGCCACAAACGGCAATTATTTTTACGTCAATCATTAAGAGGGGGGGTCGACGAGGGGGCTCACGGGGCCGGAGTGGCACGGGGCGCGCTGGAAATGTCTGTAATTATAAATTAACGACTATCGCTGAAGTCCTCCCCAGCGCAAGAATACGCTACACATGACATTAGGCCGAACTTAAAAAGTCCAATTAAAAGTTGTTCGTTGTGTCTACCCATTAACAGTTTGCTGAAAGTTTTCAGTTTGCAGTAAGTGTACCTATTGTTAGTTTTTACCCTGAGGCTTTTTCGTACTACAGACATTTTCTTAAGCCTGTTTTATTACAACGAATTTTCCATTGCACTATAAACCTAACCTAAAGATGAAATATTTACGAAAATAGTAATAGCAGTAGTATAATAGTGGTGGCCCTGCTCGCGTCTCACAGATCTGCATAAATAAATCACTTAACAGCCATACAATCAGACTGATACCCGCCAAATTGTAGACAACAATACACCGCGATCGAACCAGTCTAATAAACTATAGACCTGATCACTTTTCTCCTGACCAGCTCCTCGGACACACCTTGCACGCACCTCGACACCTTCACTTTCAGTGAACTACGTTTAATTTGAACTTTGTATAATGTAAGTCAGTCTAACTTCAATTGTGCTTGTTCTGTAACTATCGTAATACTATTTTATTCACAATACGCCCGCAAATACCAGTCTCTATATTGGTTGCTTTTCATATACATGCGGGAGAAGTGAAGAGGTATAGGGCCCTAGATTCTCACCGTACATATCCTTTTAACACAAACAATCCGCAATGGTGACCCTAAAGAGTCAACATGATTTTTAACACGAATTACCGTAGTACCGCCAAAGAGATTGTGACAAAACACAGCGTGTAGGCCATCTGACGACATAATCACTAAGCTGATCGAAATACCGACGCATTGTGTCGGACACCCGCAAGGGGAACGTTCCAGCAAGCTGCCGGGAGATATAAGACGATCATTTAGATTTCAATTTAGATGATATATATATTGACATCTAAATGATCGTATTTATATATATATATAAATATATATATATATATAAATAAATTAATTAAATAAATAAAAAAAATTCCCGTGGCAACAAGCTTTATTCAAGTGTAAATTATCTTCATATCTACCTTTAATTAATAGTGTGTTACCGTTCCAGAGAATAAATCAACAATACAAACCCAAGGTATTGTAATCTTCATTTAACACACCCTTGACTGTCAATCCTTCCCTACTATACCGCTAAAGGATCAAATAAATTAGGAAATTTCTTACTAAATAATTTAACCTTTGGAAGACACTTAAAGACTTAAGACAGTTAAAACTGACATTTTATTACCTTTTATAATGATTACCTGTTATGGTGTACCAATATAAGAATAGATTAAGAAACGTGCCGACAAGCCATAACGACTTGCCACGATCTAGAATAATTAAGCTTTGTAAAAAGAAACTTACTCTAACTCCTCACTTAGCGGAACGCGCATCACGTGGGGATCGCGCGGGTCATCGCGCAGAGTGGGGGATCGTGGCTTCCAGTAAGATGATAACTTTCACCCCCAGCGCTCCACCTCGTTCTTAATTTACGTAATTGTTTTAATCGTGTAATGCAATAGCGTGAGCAAAACACTTTTCCGAGAATTTATTAAAGTATGGGTCTCCCGCTGGGCGTTGCTAGGATGGACGATGCCAGGAAGAGCGATGAGTACGGAGACCTAGCGGAGCAATCCACTGGCTCTCCCTCGCACCCTCTTGCGACCCGCATAGGGTAAGTTTCTGCCGGACTGTGATCGAGTTCTGCGACTACAATACATAAATGTGACATTTACTGGCTTCTCTCTGGCTGCCATCTGCAATTAATGTGATGACAAGTCTCACGTCAAATCGATAGATATTGTACACGTTTGGCTTTGGTGCGATTATACCGGAGCCAAACTATGTCAGTTAGTGATTGAACGTAATAATGACCAAATATAATTATTGTAATTATTGAAGGGAAGCCAGAAGATATTATTAATTAACTGATCTAACTTTAAAATATATTCTAAAAGGCTTTGAAGATTTTATAAATAGTTGCAACGAGAGAAAACAATTCTCAAAATGATTTCGGGATAGGATGGAACACTTTGGGGTTTCCTTTTTTTTTACTTCATTACAAGCCAAGTTATATACTGAAATATTTGAACACGAATAATGCTCCGAATTATGGAGGTGGATCATCGTTGCATATATTTGTGGTTCCGTCGACTCTGAAATATGTTAGGAACATCAGGCGGCCCGCGTGACTGCACCGGTAGCTCTATCGCACCATCTCCGATCTCATATAGTTAGCGTAATAAATCAAAAACTCGATTGTAACTTGATTGAATAAATTCGGTGCAATGATAAATAGCATTTCACATTTCGGTCATTTCTGCGATTCTCTCAGACGATACACTCTATGGACACAAATCGCCAAATACTGTACTTCATCACGCTGATGTCACTTCACGCATACCTAGTCTAACAGTGCCACGCATACCTCCATACCTTTTATTACTTTATTTGTGTACACATATACATAGATACTTGAAATAAGGCTGGATCTGGCTAGCTGGCTAGCACACGGTGCCAGCTCCCGCGCTGGCCCCGTGCACCGCGTGTATCACGCTAGTATGAAGTGTTCCACTGGTTCATTCATCGCAATAAATCAATTGCGAATCTAGACGAGTACTTAAACCGAAACCGTTTAAAGTTATGGCAATGAATTACACACATACATCAAAGAGGCGTATTCTGCGGAAGGCCGCCGAGCAGAAATGAGCATGCCTCATCAGGTTAACCTTTCCGGCGACGACATCACCCGGGCTTAGCGCGGGGTATCGCGTATACCCCGTAATATATATACAGTGGAACGAAAGTCATGACGAAAGAATTCTTCAGTTTGCGAACAGAATTTCAGTTAACGACAGGCAGGCAGTCTCAGAACTCACCGTGGAAAAACTGAAACATCTTAACGAGCAGCAAAATCGGTGACAGAGGAAATATTGTTTTCAGAGCCCGATGAACGAACGAAAGATGTTCCTAGGTCTTCGATCCACGAAATGTGCGCGAAGTGGAGTGAGGTGCAAAATTTTGTGAAAAAATATCATCCTGATAAAACGTAATCAAATCGTATTATAAATTTGTTTAATGGTAATGTCATGTATTATTTAAGAAGAAACAAATAACATCGTTGGATAGGTTTTTCGTGAGACAGAAACCTGATGAACTTCAAGCACCTAATAAGCAACATTTCATGGAAGGAGTGTCCCCTTTCAAACAATAATACTTTACTACATATTTTAAGTTAAAACAAAGTTTGTTTATGCGCTTATTTTATTACTTTCATTTCCTTTTAAATTAAAACCACGAATTTTTATTGTTTTTATGAGAAAATTGAAAGAAAAATATATGATGCAAGTGCTGATGGTACCAGAAGTGGAGGACGTCCGCGGAAGACTTGTGTGCGATCAAATAAACCAGATACTGGAGAATGGTTCTGTTAGAAGCCTAAATAATCGGCGAACTTGTATGAGAAGATGTATGAATGGGGATGAGGCGAGAATTGTGTCAGGGCAGAAGAGTGTAGCGCTCTATCCTCTCTGCCTACCGTCGCGGGAAAACAGCGTGATGGTAAGTTAGTTAGTTAATTAGCTAGGATCAGAAATCGAAGTCTCCATTTGATATAAATATATTTAAAGCTATCTTTACAATTACATACAGTTAAATATCTTACTCTATTTTTATTTTTAATGAAGTATCACATCAATATTATTACCATTTTTAAATTATATGCTACGAAAATAGAACTAACTTGCTGGTCTCCTAGGATGAGGTTGAATCTTCAATCACTAGGCGAGTGTCTTAACAACATATTTCAAATTTGCTTTTTGCTTATTTTATCTTTACATTATACTTACTTTATTATATATTTATAGGATTATTAGCGTAATTGAAGGCGTCACTCGAATAATAATGTACGGCATATTTTGGTGATTTTACAGGAATTAAAAAAAAACTGTTTATTTTATCTACTCGTAATAATGGAAAAAAATAATATTCGATGTGTGTTTTTAATACATTATATAAATGATTAACTAATTAGTTAATAATGGTTAATGCACGTTCCCCGGGTTGGAAGAGATCCAGGTTCGAATCTCGATAGCAATAAAAATATTTTTCGATAAAATTAATATTTTAAACACAACAAGCAAACAAGCATTGTTCTCCCTTTACCGCAACAATAGTTGCAACCTCAACACCCTTTCTCCCTCTTTTTTATCTTTTTATTTATCTTCTGCACCTAAACATACTTATGTACATGAACATTTCTACGGATTTTCATAAATAGTATCACATGTTTAATATTTATTATGTTAATTATTATAATAAGTTTATAAACTCTCAAAATCCCTCAATACAATAAAATAAAAAATAATTAAAAAAAATTAAAAAATATGTATATCTTTCTAATTAATACATTTAATTTGTACTTGGTTATAATATACTTTTTATTCAATTATAGTCTAAGATGAAAATAAGAGGAAACTTTTTTTCAGTAAAACAATGCTGCGCAGCACGTGCTGACGACGTTGTTCCACAAGGTGAAAATATAACCAGATTATATGTGCATATTACTGGCCTAGTAGATTTTTATAAAACAAAAAATGTAAGTACAATATAATAATTACTTTCAAAATGATGTTTGATAAAATTTGCTGTACAGGGTTGTTCTACTCACATCAGTTGGAGTCTTTCTTGCAGCAACGGCTTCTCATCTCTTCCAAATGACGTGGTTGTGGTTAACCTGTATCATTCATCATTTTTCTCTTCATATTTCCAGTCCGTAATCATGAATGCTTTACAGCTTTGTGTCGCCCTCTATAAGGTGGAATTTTCCCAAACCTCGGTGGGGGAAACTTCATGCAACGCCGTTTATACACGCGCCCGGGAGCTTTATTTGCCTACTTGTTTCCGAGATCAGCCATCCTTGGTTCGATCTTAACCTTACCTTCCCGAAGCGGGGTATTCACATTCCCCATAGATCGCTTTAAACTCGATAACTCAATAATTATGTAAACGATTTCATTCTTATTTTTTGTAATCTTCACGGAAATAGTGACGAAAATTTTTTCATATTTCGTTTTTCAAATTTCTAAGCGTATAATGCTTAAAAATATTGTTTTCGGTCCAGTGATCTTCCAGCGGTACATACACCTGCGCATGTCGATACCATACTCCTGCGCCTTATCTTTAAGTTATTGTGCTTATTATTTGTTTCACTCTAACTAATGCACTGGGCAGACTCATACCACAGATGCGAATGAGGGAGATAGCTGTATCGCTTATCGCGACTCGCGGCATTCGGACAAGAGACGTCCGGCGAGGCGGTTGGGACTGTGTCGCCCGTCATGAACTTTTTATTATCGTTTTTATGCATATGATCTGGGGTGTTTCTATACCCCGCTTTGGACTACACGGAAGTTCGGAAAAGGTTAAGGCAGCGACGGCGGCGGAGTTACATATCACGAATATCCACAAATGCCAATAGTAATTAATTAGTATCCTGGTTTAAATTTTTGTTTCTTTCTGCCAATCTCAAGCTCATTTCTGAATTTATCTCCAGATTAAAATCTCAGTACGTGTACATGATAATGAGATGTATCTTAACTAAATGTGGACACCGGCCTTAACACACATGGGTATATATAAAGTGCGGGTGCCACGCTGCTATAAGAGGGCAAAGTTTCATCAGCGCACAAGTACCTATTCGCTTATAAGGGTGTTTTATTTATAACTTTCGGCGCACCGAGGTACGAAAAATAATAGCGGGTCTCGAGGAAGGGTTCCGAGATGTCCTTCATAATCTGACCCACTATACATCATTTAGTTATTCATATCATTTTTCATTGAATTATTTTTTATACCTGGTCTCTCATAGCCCTCCCCATTTGTCTCTGTCCTTCGTCACAGCCGATAATTCCTGGCAGGACGTGCTCCTTCAATTCATCTCTCCGTTATATTCTTACGACCCACTTGTCAAGGTGTTACATTTAAACTATTTTAGAAAGAAATCAGCGGGATAATAAAACGTGGAGCGGTATGACGTCACCTCGCATAGGTACCTAATCTTTTTTAATGGAGTTGGCTATCATTACTTCATTTGCAAAAAAACGTTTTTCAAAACTAATGAATCAAGTTTTCGTTTATTGTTACCAAACAAATAAATTATGCTCGTTACCACGGTGACCACATATTTTATTTAGTGCTCATAAACGAAATTGGGAATTTCACAAGTTTGAAAATTCAAATGTATCTCTAAGGTAAATAATTTATTTGTGGATTGAGCTATATATATACCTACACGATACCTGTGTCTGAAGAAGAAAAAATAGATACCACCTACACAAAATACATTGCTAAGCAACTGTTTTCTTATAAATAAAATATTCTTCTTTTTCTTCTCCTTCTTCATCTTCTTTTTCTCTGAAGTATCTGACACCCGGTGCACAATTCGTCTCTTGACGTGTTTGTGTTGACTTGAATTAATGTTGACGTGATAATTCGAGTTAATGTCAAAACCAAACTGGCTGTTTTCAATGTTGTGTAGAGGCCCTCATTAATATATGGTCATTAAATATGGATGCTTACAAAGAGGGTGAGGTCTAGAATCTAGGCTTCCTGTAGTAGCAGGAGTAGTATCATTGGATTGAGTGAGAAGTACCTAAATGGGTGAGACTCTCTATAAAGATTCTGCCCTTTACCTGTATCAAGATGTATTTTCTTGGCGTAAACAGGAAGAAAGCCCACCCTAGCTCGAAACCGCAACGGGAGTTGTGGACTCCCGCTTCGATTGCACTCAGCAAACCGAAGCGTGCGTTTATTATCCATCAAACTTTTCAAAGCTTTTGACGTATGTTGGCTGTGAGGGCTTTTATTTAATGCTACTATGATAACTGTGCAATAACAAATAGTGACAGGACGGTGCCGCACAGCTTTTAACGCTCATAGACCCCGACAACTTCCATTTTATTTAGGTATAAACTAAAACATATTAAATAAATAAATTTCAATACAATATATATAAAAACAAAGAAGTTAAAATAAAGGATAACAAAAATAAATACTATCAATAGAAACAAATAAATATATTGTTGGCTTGGAAAAGCTCTACAGCTACTTGTCTTAGGTTCTTCAGCCACGATCTTCTCCTTCTTCTAAAGCCCCGACTTCCAGAAATCTTTTCCTGCATACGAGGTGCAAGATCTCGTACTTCCCCGGATATCTTATTACATGCCCAGGATATTGAATTTTTGGATTATTACTGTTGTAAATACTTATTTATCCGAACCGTATCATCTCCATTGGTAACTCTAACCTTCCAGCTTATTTTGAGGATTTTTCTATAGATCTATTTTGTGTCTCGTCCACTGTCCCTCTTTTGAGAGTGTTTTTGATGAATGGATCCCTGAGTGTCTGCCTTGAACTACTGCACCTTAATTTTCGATTTAATATTTATGTTATATGATTTTTATGAATAAAGACAGCAATTAAGGGACGCTGGAGGGTTTAAATTTTAAATCTTAATTACTAATAACCACATTGCATTTCTTCTCTTTTTTCGTTTTGTTATAATTAAATATGTAATTGAATTAAAGTTTAGATATACAATTTTAAGTATTAAGTAGTAGTTAGAATCAGCATGTGATGATCCACATATAACTAACTGATAAAAAAATATAAATTCCGAGAAATTTCTAGAGCAGATGCGGCAGGGCAGGGGCGGGGGTGGCGAAAGTTTCTCCAGAGAGGTTTTTTTGGGACCCGCACGCGGACAGTCAGTTTCGGAATGGTCAGACGGTTACACGTGCGAGGGTCGCTTTTGAACCGGGAAACGAGACGTATACATAAACGTTGTTAGGGGTACGAAATGTGATTTTCCGTTTCGAGATTTACGCCGTAAGAGTTTTAGGGGTGATCGTGTTGTTTTTCGGATCCGCGAAGGTCGCGTTAAAATTCACAAATCGCGAGTGTAGTGACTTCAGGATCCAGATGGCAGACCAGGACCGGCGCAGACGCTGAGGACTATAGCAGAGGACCCAAATACTAAGTTTATCCTTTTGCATGCTTGTATACATAATTAAAACCACTAACGAATAATGCAGTGTGATTCGGATCATCGCGTAATTACTCATTCATAAAAGGGGCTGGCGTCATCGCTGGACTACTTGATATTTGACTTTATTTAATCACTGAGCTCACCTATAAACAAGTTTTAGTTACATTTAACTCATTATTATACAACTACAGCCTCTCTACAAAGGCATTGTAGGGTACATTATATACATTACATGTTTGATCCGAAGCAACGGCTAGTAGGTAGAAATGATAGAATTTATCCGAGAACCTTGTGTGTTTATTTACTTTGGGAACGCACAACCGCATGCGTATGTAAATCGTACTGACCTTTATTATTGACATTGTGCTAACAACTCACTGAACATTTTACTTTACGACACATCTCACAAGTAAGACTCCGTATTTATTCCTACATTATGTATACAATTATCATTTCGGTTATCAAGCTGAAACCAGGTGTTCCATTCTACCGCTTTCAACGCCTATGTGAATTGTAATTTTCCTAAGATGATTTGATTGGAAGGAAAATGTGCTTTTGGAGGCTGAACAGAGTCATTCGGTGGCATGAAGGGTGGACGGGCTACCTATGGTTATATTGGTTTGGTAGTGATAGCCATAACGAAAGAGTTCTGGACATCATCGGTCTGCGTAGGGTGCACAAGGCTACAGGCTAACTCTACGTATGTTTACCGTTCATAATCTTTTTCCGATATATAATCTGGCGTAAATAGTTTAGTTCGCACTGGGTTGCATCAAGGTGATTTCTGTGTGGTCGCCGTGGTACCCGTACTTCAGCTGTATGAGGAGGATGATAGTAGTGTCTCTAGAGGTTAATACCCCGAGACAGTGTTCCTGAAATGTGCTACAATTAAGCCGACACGTCAGCAATCCACACACATACACACGCACCAGCACACAGTGATAACAATCCTAACCAATTGTTCCTGACTCTATTCGAGATGCATTGTTCGAGACACCGAGGATCATCCTGCAGATAAATTAAACTATTCTTCAGACACCGCTGTCACATGACGTATGTTTTCAGACGCACCCAAAGGAATCAAGGGAATTTTCTGAGAGTCGTACTGTCATGTCACAACCTCATCACAATCAATTACCTTCAGTGGTGGACGCGGCCCTGGATTGGCCATTTTCCTACCGATACTGAATACCAACATATTGGAGATACAAAGACCTCGGCCATGCATCTCGAATGAGTCATAACAAATGATATTGTTCTCTAAGACATTGGCCGAATCAAAACTTTGAATCATCATCATCATCATTAAACTTTTGAACGCGTGGGTGACAAGGGCTCGGGATTAAAAACCCGTCGTTTACCGCGAATAGGCACCAGGCGTACGGGTTCTTAATCTGGGGTTGTTCAGGGGAGCCGAGCGATCGCCACAGACTGGTGTCTAGAGAACTTATCATATAATCACGGAACATATTTGCCAAGCGAGGCAGGCACTTAGCATGTCGCATGTTGTTTCACATGTCCACATAATTTATGAACAGCTAGGCGACGCCACGAAGCGGCCACAGTCACGAGTACGAGTCTACGACAAGGTTGGTGTCCTATGTTTATACATAGAAAGAAATTATTTTCTTTCTCCCTCTTACATTCTAGCTCTGAATAATACGTACATATGTATAATTTCTTCCACACTCTTACATTCTAGCTCTGAATAATACGTATATTTATAATTTATTCCACACTCCTACATTCTAGCTTTAAATAATAAGTACATAATTAGTGTTATAACGAGTGCGCTCGAATATCATACCGCTTGACCGGAAGTTTTCTGTTACTTAGTCGTATACTATAAGATAATCGGTATATTTATTTTAATAATTACTCTATAGGTATTTGAACGGCTATAATATTTGAATATTTGTAAACTTTAGATATTTGATAATTGAAAACGCGGTTTAAAAGAATTAGGATTATTACGGACACGACATGGGGAATATTCTTAACCACTAGAACGATCACGTTGGCCAAATTTAGATATTAAGCGAATAAACTAGCATTAAGCGTAAAAATTAGTAGTAAGTAAGAAAGCGGGATCTCCACACTGGCAACAGAAGCCAGGAGGATGAATAAACACAAAGTATTATTTTAGTGAGTAGGAGAATGTACGGGACCCTCACGCTGGGCCTTGCGACCGGGAGAGCTCGCACGTAGGAAAATACGAATACATTACAAGTGGTGCCTTGCGACCAGGAGATCAGGAGTTTGTTATTTATTATAAATTGAATGAGGTAACAATAGGAAAATACCCATTTCATTACATTTGGTGCCGGCGACCAGGAGAATTATTATTTATTATAAATTAATAAATTTGGAACTTTGGAGAATGGGGTAGGGGTTAGGGATTTACGATTTTATTACATGCATGAACAATTTATTGACATATCTGAATAATTATAATTCATATTTTATGAAAGGACAGAAGAATCGGGGTTGCTACAAGTGTTTTATATTTTCTTAATGGCGGACTAACAAAGTTAAGTATGAATTTGGCGGTTTTTAAAGCCGCGCATAGGTGTACTTTAAAATATGGTCACTTCAATATGGATCCTTACGGAGAGGGCGAGATCTAGACTGCAGGCTCCCGACACGAGTTATCTTAAAGGAGTAGCAGAAATAGCATTCTCGGACCGAGTTAAATGTACCTCACCACGAAGCACCTACTTTAATAAATCGAAGGACCTCAATTAAGAATGACAGAAGAGCAATCACTAAGATCTATGAGAGTCGTTATATAATGTTAATACACTATAAATAATTCCCAATTATTGTCCTATTTCCATCATAGCTGGATTATGTGGACAAAATAATATATTCTACCATTGACTGACTACTATACTGAAATACCAATACGGAAGGCTCGTATTCCGGTTGCGGAAACCCTACCTGCGAAGATATTTACGCCGTAGCAGAATGAATATTTTTTCGAGCGCTGTATTCACGGTGGAATTTTAAAAGAGGCTTTAGCCTTAACTGAATTCGATAAACTGAACTCTACTCATTTGCATCATCGTGGACTGTTCGAGTGGAATCTAAAACAAATCCCAACTGGGTAATTAAATAATGTATGTAGATACTGTAAAAGCTTGAAACGAGCCGTAAGTGTTTTAGAGTTATGTAGAACAATTTCATGAATAGTTTAACGTAGGTAATGAAATATTTATATAATACGTACTTTACTTTGAATTTTCTCATTACGCAACTTTCACACGTCTCTTAGGATCGTTATCACAATTTTAGGTAAATTATGTGGATATACTTCATCTCTCTCTCTCTCTCCGTTGGTGAATAGCTGTCCTCTATTCTGCTTCTTTAACGCAAACTGCTTGTTTCTACACTTCCCGGGTATCCTGGGCCTAGTTTAGTCCATAATCAGAAACATAATCTCGGACGGCTGACCATCTTGTTGAAGTTTTTTGCATTAAATAATTATGTTATCAATCACTTTGTACGAAACTACGAAATTTATTTTACGTCAACCGGTTTCGCTTATCTCGAGCTTCATCAGGACGTATTTAAAACTGATCATAAATACAAAAAGGGTGCACTTATATGCACATAAAGAGGGAGATAGAATATATATCTATAATAATGAAATTAATTTAACCATTAGCCCCATAATAGGTATGTTTCCTTTAAAATCAATTTAATATCCATCAAAATAGTATTTTCCCTTTCCTTAATATTCCGTCTATCTGTATATGTATTCTGTCTCTCTCTTTCGCATATAATTTTATATTCTGTCTCGCTGATGTTCTATTTAACTATATGCGTATTCTGTCTCTCTCTTTCACATGTAATTTCATATTCTATCTCCTTCTTTATGTACATATAAGTGCACTCTTTTTGTATTAATGATCAATTTTAAATACGTCCTGACGAAGCGTGAGATTAGCAAAACCGGTTGACGTATAATAAATTTCGTGGTTTCATTCAAAGTGATTGTTATTTTATTTAATATAATATTTCAAACCACAAAGTGATCGCTTTCTAAGAAAATATAAGTTTTTGTCTTTTATTTTTGTATTTTGTCCTTTTTTTTATTTTAAAGGGGTGCTTGGGGGACAAATGAAAATGTCCCTCGCTGTCTTTCAGTGCCGAGCTCTTGTATATCTCATGTCCACCGAACCTGAAAATAAAAACTTGAATACGTAATATGGATAGACCAAGTATCGGTGCACTCACCCAAACAAATTGATCAAACCTATAATAGTTATGTCACAATTTTCATTTTAATTACTTACTTGTCCGTCTTGACACAGAATTTTCTAGTGAGACGGGCACAGTCCAAAGATATTATACATATCTTTTATATATGTAGTTTATAATAAATAAAAAATTGCATCTATGTATTTTTATGTAAAAATGTTACAGGCACCGATTACTACGAGTCGTACCATCATAATGCCTCCGTAATAATACTTTCTGCAGTCTTGCCAACCTGGCTGCGAATAACGAACCGACGGGAGATTTTGTTAATAAAACGGTCACGAGTGAGCGGAATGTTAAGCTGTCATCTCTCTTATCTATGGTCATTTCGCGTCTTTCCCATAGAGGCCGTGAAGGAAATCGTACGATTTTTTTCTACGTTCGCACTGTCGCGGAATGAGTTTATGTGTATTTAATAATACTTTATATTTACAAACAAGATTTCAGTTTTTTTAAGAAAACGGTCGCGCTGTCAATTGCGAGGCGAGATGCAAAATGTTATCTCTTTTATAATCCATTACATTACAGTAAAAAATAAAAACTGCCGTCAATAATTGTCGGTTTTGATAATATTATTTTTGGTTATGATTTTTAAAATCTTCGCGGGGAATAAATCATCATAACTAAAAAAAGATTGAGAGAATACCATTCATCTTTACTTAAATGCACATCATACTGTTAAATATCATTTTAGTGTTTATTATTGTCTATCTGCGATTATTATACATCATCTAGATAAAATTTTTGTTCGTTTTGACAACTAACTTAAAGGTGGAGTAATTTTAACTACATCGAGCTCACCTGCTAGTCATGGAAGTCACTCAAGTCACTGTTAGACTAAGCGAGCGCGTCAATTATATCGCTTTGTATTTTGAATGTGTTTCATTTATCAGCTCTATTCTTTTCAACGTAGTTTTCGCTGGCCCTGCAGGAGTACCTTTTATATACAGCCTGCATGTTACCGTGTAAGCGTGTGTTTCCATGTTACGTTATGCACGTGCATTTGCTTCGGACCATTCGGGTATTCCCTGACCTTGTTACAACTCCAATTTTGTAACAGAAATATGGCTCCCGCAGGTCCAGCGGGGGTCGGGGTGGAACGAATGGACGAACCCCTCGACTAGAACAATTCTAGAGGAAGATTGCGCAAATACATTTATTTTAATGTTGGTTTATAGAAGGGAAAACTATTTACAGTATTTTTGTGTCAGCGGTCGTAATTAAAAGGTCTAATAAATATGGTACTTAGGCCGATAAACATGACGACGTTTTTAATAACTGCTGATAAATTCTTAATTTGTATATATGTAGTACGAACTCAAAATATCAGATTTTAATGTCTCGAGATGACAGTAAACAATGACATAATCGAAATTGGAAATATAAAAAAAAAATCCCTTATTTTAGAACAAATAATCAAATAATTTGATCGTATAGAAAAATATGTCAGAATAATCGATTCGTATTGAACAAAATTGGAGAATATTTTAATGGAAAAAAGGTAAAAAAATCCATTGTGACACAAAAAGCTAAGTTAATTTCGTCTGCGTTTGAAAGCGAAAGATATTTCTCATTTTATGATACTCTATAGGTATTATATAATTTTAATATATTTTTATCTTTTTTGAACGACTGCTATTTATAAAGTAGGTGATGGATCAGGCCGGTTTACGAACTTCGCTGAGATATTATGTGGTGAATTTTTCGAAAAAGTTCTATCGAAATCTGACGAGCACTACGGGAGTTTTTGTGTCCATAAAATGATATATATATATATATATATATATATATATATATATATATATATATATATATATATATATATATGTATACTGTACAGATTTACATGATATTACAGTGTATATATATAAGGCCGTATATATGGATTCGTTCCGCTTCTGAGACATCGAGTTGCGGTCGTAAAGCTGCGGCTGGAGCTCAACCCTCAGCACCGACTCTCCGGTGCGAGCGGCGCTCTCGTGGAAAGCCGGTTCGCTGACCAAAGAATGGTAACGCCTACAGATACAATAATGGCTGTGACTGAAGTATTTATATTTACTTATATTTTCCTTGGTTTTCTTTTCGTAACATAAATAATATTTCGTAACTTAAATGTATTATCTTTATGGCGAATCGGGTCTTCATAAAAAAAACCCGATAACGCTGGAATAAACACCTTTATATTATATGTATGTATATTTGATTTATTTTTTAGCACAAATAGAATACAAATATCTGATATCTTCTAAAGATAAAGCTATTTTTTATTATATTTAATGGAAAATATATGGAAGTATGGGGTAATTATATATATTTTCAAATACTAATTAAACGTATTAATTAAAAAGATATACATTTAAAATCAATTATATCGAAACATATTGTTTTTGCGCTAGCAGGATTTGAATCTGGATCTCTTTTTCCAATCCGGGGAAGGTGCATTACCAAAAATGCTTATTTAATGAATACATTTAATTAGTATTTAAAATATCGCAGACTGTCTGTTCTGAATACTTCACAATAAGAATGTGTTTTCCTTAATAATATATATTTTCTATTAAATATAATACAATATAGTTTTATCTCCATGAGATATCTGATATTTATTTAACAAAGTGCCTTTGTAGGTAAAAATCCAGTAATTGTGTGTTCTTGGACATATTCAAATATTGCTAAAAAGAATACATTTAAAATAAAGGTAATTGCCTTACTAGACAGGTCTGTTCTTGTACAGTTTTTTCATATAAGTATCAGTCAGTGGCGTGCAATAGACGTAGATTTAGGTTATTATACAATCATATATAATATATGTAATACAATATATGTACTTTCGTTTCACTAACGTCTTTAGACATATAAATCCGTCGTTTATACGGCCCTACTATGTAACATGTTTATTTGTAATTTTAGAGTACTATTAATAATATTTTTAAAGTTTAAGTTTTAACTTAAAATAATACCTTCTTACCCATATAAAAAATGTATGGACGTTTGTAAGAACACTTTCTATAACTGAACGTGATTAATTTATTGTTTGAAAATCCTTTACGTAATAACTAAAGGAAAAAAATATTTTTATTAAAGGTTAACGAAGGAAATAGTTCTGCCGATTGCTTTTTGTTTTTCCCAAATCAAAAACCAATCCAAGCACCAAATTTAAAGAAGTCATAAAATCAACACGTTAAAAACAGTAAGATAGTATAATTCGTGAATTAGTAAAAGTGGAAGTAGACACTTCAATGATTTGCACGCAGTTGTAAGCTTTTCTAATGTTATTGTGTTAAAAAACAGCATAGGTGACGACTCCATACAGTACGAATCAACCGAATGGAATTTTGAATTCAGTAAATAACCATTTACATGTTTATTTCATTTTAATATTAGAAAACATAATACATTCTAGAATTATCAGTTATTATTAAATTAAATGTATATATATATATATACATTTAATTTAACATTTATTTCTTCTCTATGAGAGTAGGATTCGCGTATAGAGAGTATATGACTTGAGTAATTCATTAGCTTAAAGACGGAACAAAGTAATCTAAATAGCTCGATGCGGCGAATACCAAAGAGTATCATGGGTACAGCGGTGGTAGTTTTTAGAACTAAGCAATTAAAGTTTCTAATGATACACAGATGGCGCTAAATGGAAAATAATATTTTCGTCTATGTTAATCCAATTATTTAATTTGTATTTGTTTCCCAGAATTTTTAGTAATGCACAACTTTTTTGCTTGTATACACTGTACGCCCCAGGTATCAGTGTATGTTGTTAAAGTAAAATCATATCAAGTTAATAAAAGACAAAAATATGTAGGTAGCTAGATTAACACAAATGACAAAATAGTTTCATTTGGTTTTCTACCTACATCTTGTTTTACTTCATGTTTCATTCGATTCGGTTCGTTGATGCAAAGTTAAATATTGAAAAAATAATTTTGGGATTGATTGAAAGGATTTTAAAATTTCTTCAGAATTATATCTAATATTCGAGCTAACTCGGTCGACATGGTAAATTTTATGATAAATTTAAACATGGTAAATTTTGATCAATTGTTAATTCGAGAAAAAATAACTCACTCCTTTTTTTCAATATTGTCACAGTTACATATTTGATTTGAATCCGAAATACATGTACGTATTTTAATAATATTTGATATTATTATGGTTATCTTGTTTTTTTACGAAAAGGCAATAAAATATGTTTTTTTTAGTTAATTGTGGTAAGTTTAGTAATTTAAGTGATTGTCTAGAATACTTTTAATTTGATTGGCTAATTTTTCCCTTTTAATTATTTCAGCCCACGTGTCACGATTTATAATGATTGCAGTATCATTAGCGTAATTAATTTTAATTCCGCTTTTCAAAGCTTAAAAATAAAATTAATGTATATTATAAAGAATATCGGACCGAGTGTGCTTCCTTGAGGCACTCCATATGTATATAGGATCATTACGAGTGCCATTGATTATTACACTTTATTTCCAATTTTCAAGGTAATTTCTTGACCAATTCAAGCGACTGCCTGTGATACTAATATTATTGAGTTTATTTATTAACAAAGAGTGTGACATAGTATCAAAAGCCTTCGATAAGTCTAAAATAATACCTAGTACACTGCATCCTTTATCCATATTTGTGGTAGTGTGTTCAACTAGTTCTGCAATAGCATTTTGAGTTCCCGTATTGATTTTCAGGTTAAATTTTATTTTTCTTAAGATATTTCACGAATCTCTTATGTACATCATCATTCATTATTATGTCGCTGCACGAATTTCCGCAGAATTTGATGATTCCGTCAGTGCAGTAGGTTTCAGGGCTGCCTGCAAGTCTCTTGATTCCCCTCAGGTACCATTGGATGACTGCATTCATCCGAGGATTGTTAGTTCTCAGAGCAATGTGACCTGCCCATTACCATTTAATTTTCTTGGCGTATTCAATTCAATACACACACTTTTTAACGGAGGGTGGTTCTGAGGTTTTCTGGATCATAGTCGAAGTTGCGTCATGAGACCCTTTGCAATAGGTAGTATTTATATCAAACTATATATATATATATATAGATATCTAAAATGAAATGTATATGAACTTACTTAGAAAGTTATGAACTTAATATTTCCTTTATATAGATAGAGGAAATATTAAGTTCATACTAATTATGTACTTATTATTTAGAGCTAGAATGTAGGAGTGTGGAAGAAATTATAAATATGTACGTATTATTCAGAGCTAGAATGTAAGAGTGTGGAAGAAATTATACATATGTACGTATTATTCAGAGCTAGAATGTAAGAGGGAGAAAGAAATTATACATAGGATACCAACCTTGTCGTAGACTCGTACTCGTGACTGTGGGCGCTTCGTGGCGTCGCCTAGCTGTTCATAAATTATGTGGACATGTGAAACAACATGCGACATGCTAAGTGTCTGCCTCGCTTGACAAATATGTTCCGTGATTATATGATAAGTTCTCTAGACACCAGTCTGTGGCGTACGTTCGGCTCCCCTGAACAAACCCCAGATTAAGAATCCGTACGTCTGGTGCCTATTCACGGTAGACGACGGGTTTGTAAACCCGAACCCTGCACCCACGCGTTCAAAAGTTTAAAGATGATGATGATGATAATCCAAAGTTTTGATTCGGCCAATGTCTTAGTGAACAATATCATTTGTTATGACTCATTCAAGATGCATGGCCGAGGTCCTTGTATCTCCAATACGTTGCTGTTCAGTATCGGTAGGAAAGTGGCCAATCCGGGGCCGCGTCCACCACTGAAGGTAATTAATTGTGATGAGGTTGTGACATGACAGTACAACTCTCAGGAAATTCCCTTGATTCCTTTGGGTGCGTCTGAAAACATACGTCATGTGACAGCGGCGTCTGAAGAATAGTTTAATTTATCGGCGGGATGATCCTCGGTGTCTCGTAGTATATCGGGTAGTCTAGCGGTTACGCCAGTCCTTTTCTATGAATGAGTAATTACGTGATGATCCGAATCACACTACAGTATTTGTTAGCGGTTTTAATTATGTATACAAGCATGATAAAAGGTAAACTTAGTATTTTGGGTCCTCTGCTATGGTCCTCAGCGTCTGCGCCAACCCCGGTCTGCCTTTAGTCACCACGATTTCGACACGACCTTCGCGGACCCGAAAAACAACACGATCACCCCTAAAACACTTGCGGCGTAAATCTCGAAAAGAAAATCTAATTTCGTTCCCTGAACAAACGTATACGTATCCGTCTCTCTTCCCGGTTCAAAAGTCTTTTCGCGAGCGGGTCCCGAAACTGACTCTCGTAAGGTAATCGATTATCACTTTAACACATTAGATCAATTCTAACCCCTCGCGGCCGCGTAAACTTCTCCGTCCGAGTGCGCTCAGGCTACCCCCCCCCCTCCCCCGCCCCGCTCCCCGCGCAAAGCCGCGACCGACCTACACCCATCTGAACATTCCGAAAGCTCCAACCCGACTGTCCGGAGAAACCGTTTACAACCACCGACCCGCCCCTGCGTCTTCACCCCTGCTCCTGCCGTATCAGCTCTAGAAATTTCTCAGAATTCATATTTTTTTATCAGTTGGTTATATGTGGATCATCACATGTGTTCTCAAGGCTGTGTTATGTGTACAGTTCAACGGGAAGAAAAGAAAAAAGGGATGAATTTCATCACATATTTTTCTGAAATAACTCTAGTACAATGTTTTTTAAACTGAAAGTTGAGGGATACAAATACTAATAAAAAATAAAAAATGTATGATTTATGATTAATAATTCGATTATGATTTTCTCTTATATTCAATGACCTTATTAAAGCTGGTTGAGAGCAGAATTAGTATGTCTATTTAAAATTTTGCGTCATAACTTATTGTCGTTTTCACGTACCAGCCAGAAACACTAGAATTAAGTTAACATATTACTGTAACAACGCTGGGGCGGTTGCTTAGTTTAATTCTCTTTTACACACTTTTTTAAATTTTGTTCAATAAAGTCAAGAACAGGGTGAATTAGTGAAATAAGAAGAAGATAATAGGGATCGGATGAGGGATCATACAGGTCGAGGGAGTTTATGGAAGCGTTTGTGATGGAAATTAATTTGTATGTGTCGTTTGTGAATGATTGTGTTTCTGACAAACCTGGGTGAGTTTGTGATTCTCCTAAGGATGTATTTTTGTTTAGATTCTAAAATTTTTATGCTACTTGAACCCCAGATGGGGTTCGCTTACGTGAGTATAGGATGGATGATTGCTTTGTACAAGAGTAATTCGTTTTGTAGGGATAGTGAACTGTAGGAATTTAGAAGGGGGTTTAGTTGGTTGTAGAGTATAATGTAAGACATGTTTATGTTTATTATTATTTTTTACTTTTAGCTGAAGGTTATTATTGATTTTATACATTGTTGTTAACGGTACACTGAAATTCATTACCTGAACCTGCTACTTTATATGATTCAAATAGTATGGACGAAATTTAAAAAAAAAAAAGGTTTAAAGTATACGTACGTACATAAATTGAAGACAAGTTTCTTAATTACGTTATATATATTATTATTTTTAATATCTTATTTATTTTCTCATTATTAATTTGATTTGTTTGCAATGTTTATCTAATTTAATTTTTTTGTTTATTTCATCTTATTATAATGACATGAATATAATTTCGCCATAGTTAATGCACTCGTCTTTTAAATTCACTCATCCTAAATTACTAAATATTCATAAAAAAAACATTTATTCCTTGTACAACATGCCACTATTATGATATAAATAATCAAGAATTTATAGAAAATAATAATCATTTTTAATAACTTCTAAATTATCTCCTGGCAAATATTAATATTACGTGCAAATTTCATCAGACAATACCGGTAAAGTCGCCCGTAAACAGCAAGTACCGTCTAAAAATAGAATATTCGAATGCACACGTGTCGTTCCAACAAAACCAGAAACATCGCGTCAAGAGCATAGTCCGTATGTATTAAGGGTGTCTTTTTTAATTCCTGCCTTTCCTCCTCCACATATTTTGTAAACGCGGGCCCTATGCAGGGTATATAAACGACCCCCACTTTGCCTTCACTACAGAAAAAACCAACATCTATTTGATCTAGAGACGCGTTCGTGAGATTATCGGTTAACGATGTTTTCCGGTCATCTTTTTAAAAGGTATCAGTCTCGTTAAAACAATATATTACAAAAATATTTCTCAACCATCGAAATATTTCTAACTGTGTGCGGTAATAACTTATTCGGCATGTCGCACTGAACTTATCCGAGGTCAGGTAGTTACCTTCACCAATCGTGTTTGCAGTATACACAAGTTTTATACGAATTTTTGCCGTAATGTACCATCAATTATTTAATATGCACCAGTAATATGCACGCACCCGGAGATATGACGTCTCCTTATGAAGACCGCCGCTACTACCTAGATCCTCGATACATTTTTTACTACTTTCTCCATCGCCTAATTGCTTCTGATGATCTCGCATCAACCAAGAAGTCATCCCAGACGCCTTCTATCAGCTTCGTAGATCCAGGAAGATCGCCTCTGTCCACCTGACGACCCCAGGCTCCGCGTGTCATTAGATACGCCGTCACTATGTTCCACGTCTAATAACAAGGTATCGTGTGCCCCCCGTGTTCAGCATTTACCGTAAACTTCCACCTCTTCGAAATCTTTACTCTGAATATTCCAACCCTCGCGGTCAGTGATTCATCCAGTTTTCTGTGTATGAAAATTCTAGAAAACCAATTGACAGTGTAAAACTGTCTTCGACCACCTTAGAAATTATAATAACCTTGATTTACTTCATCAAACTTTATTTGTCCAGTAATACATTTTATTTTGACCTCAGATTTTGGTGTTGTCTAGCTCTTTGTCACTTTCCATTTCAACAAGAAAAAGATAATTAATAATTATTAGTAAACCGGAGCACTATTGCTTACATACAAGCAAGTTCTGATCAAACTTGCCCACATAATAAAACCATATTCGACCATCTCTAATTAAGTAAACATCTCGTGCTTTTATTTCCTAATAAGGTAACCCTTATTCTATTAGAATAATTAGACCCGGTCGAGTATGATTTTAATATCCGTTCGGTGGCTCCCCGATGTCCATTTTCTGGTATAACTTTGTATGAACCAGCCCTCAATTAAAAATAATATTGTAAAAATTATTACTCTCCAGTTAACCAAAGTCAACACGTAAATTCTGTTTATGTATATTATAATTTTGTCAAGTGTGATGTGACGGCCTCAACACCGTACACTCAGAAATACCAATTCCTTATATTGTCTTTTCTAAAAATTATGATATGTGTTCATATGTTAATTTTTAACATTACTTTCCGTCTCCTTAAACATTTCAACGCTATGCTGTCAATGTTCTATTCATAATACTTTAATTGAATATATGTCATTCTGTACTAACTGTACATAAACCTTTTATTTCGATATCCTGACCTCAAAAAGCATGTATCGAGTCGGACTCCGAGTAAACTTGGGACGAAAGAGAACCATTCTATCCGCTGAGCTAGCAACATTGAGAAAGGTAGGTGCTCGAGAACCTAATCAAAGGTCTGTCAAAATTTAATAACTTGTCCTGAATTATAACATTTAATAACGAGGAAAAGTTTTCGTTACAATAATATTACATACTACTTTTTAGTACATATGTACTAAAAAGTAATATGTCTTTGTACCGTAAATAGCGTCACACTGTTCCCGACGTTCTAATTTCTTTTATTTTCCAATTAAACTATCAAATCTTTGCAAATCTTTATTTTGGAAGAGTTGCGCCTTGCTTTCTGAGCCAAGGTGACAAATGAAGCTTTATATAAATAATAAATATTAATATTATTGATAGAATCGGCGTTAACTTTGTAGACTTTCATCATAATGGATGAATATAAATAAAACGATGTTATAACTCTACTTGAGTTTATTAGCACTACTCGAGTTTCGAGAGAAACAGTAAGTCTCATCGACAGATGTAGTATTAAACTAACTACACACAAATATAGGAGACAAGATGGTATACTTAGATGGTAGACATTAGTCACTGTTACTGGCGTAGAGTTACCGTTTCTCTCGAAACTCGAGTAGTGCTAATAAACTCAAGTAGAGTTATGACATTGTTTTATTTATATCTATCCATAAAATATTAAAATCGGCCTATATTTTTGGAACAACAAAATACACGACGGAACATTCTGTATTTCATTCCCCGGTTCGTCTCATCCCCGCTCGAGTTGAGCGAGCACCGAGATGAAGAAGTAAATCTTTGCACTCCTCCAGAACCGGAGCAGCCATCCCGCCAGCTCGAAGCGCCCGACAATTGACAATATCAAAATGAGATCTCGCACGTGCTTGTCGGTGTTTCGCAATGTTGGCAATGTTTCGCGTTCGACTTTGACAGCTCTCGTAGTTCATAAAATAACCGCAAACTATTCTGACACATCTCTAACTAAATTAATATCCAGAATCCGGCGGCGATTGTTCGCGCGGCTAGTGCCCCAGCTGAATTTAATTATTCGCTGTGGTTCGTGTCTTCGGTCGGGATGCGTATTTAAAAGACGTAATCAGAAATATTATTTATATTTTTATTTACTGTCTTTGTTTTATTAACCAATTATTGAGTTTCTGAGAAATATGGATGGATATTGGTAAAACAGGTAGAAATTTTAATACAAAAGTACAATAGTCGGTTTTCAGAATTTTCTAATCATTTGATAGAAAATGTTGAAAATGGTTTTGATAAAAAATTGGGATTGTCAATTTTGCATATAAACGGAGTTAGTCACAAATTAAATAATTTGGAATCGTTGGAGATAAATAAAGCGTGCAAAACTAATCAGAAAATTATAAACAACCAACTAAATTTAACTACAAGTCCTATTCTAAAATTTTTTCATCAAGTAACAATTTGAGTTAGGTACTAAATTTATTTTTTAAATAATTGCAGTTTTTTTAAAAATAGATTCTGGTAAAGAAACAATAATATATGTTTTTAGTTAGTGATGACATCCTGAAGAAGAAAATGGTATTTTTCGAAACCGGTAGATGTATTTAAACTCAATTAAGTGGTTAATAAAACAAAGATAATAAATAAAAATATGAATTTTAACCACAAAGTTAATATTGCTAATTTTAAAAGTACAGATATTATTATTTATTGGGCCATAAAATGTCACTCTTTATCTGTTATTCTGTTGTTTTCTGTTTCAGCAACGATTATTTCACTCTTCCTAAGGTAAATTATTGTCACTAACAAGTAGGATATTTTTATTAGTTCTCATTAGGGATATCTTTTCACGGCAGATAAGATAGGCCCTATCAGAATAGATAAATCTTAAGGGTCCGAGAGCCATTATATAGCCCATATCTGCGGATGAGACACGATGAGATAAATCTCAGAGATTTACTTGAGATAAAAGATTTTTACGGGCACTTAATGTTATCTGTATTACATACAATTCTTACTGATACTCTTGTTTCTATATTTATTTTCTAAAATTGTATATTTACTTTCTCTTTCTCTTGACTGTGTTCCTTCACTTTTTTCGACATCCTGCAGACGGTCTGCGATATTTTAAATACTAATTAAATGTATTCATTAGAAAGATATACATATAAAATCAATTTTATCGAAAAATATTGTTTTTGCACTACCGCGATTCGAACCTGAATCTCTTTTCCAATCCAGGGAAGGTTCATTACCAACTGTGCAGCGACAGTACTTTTGACGACAAACTTTTAATTGTTAATTCTGGTGTCTGCTATCGGTTGCACTCAAAGGTATTTGAGATAATGGAACGATAGTTGTATTAATTTGAAAAGTTTAACATGTGGGTTCAAAAATTGTCGCTGTAGCATAGTATACATTTTTTTTTTCTCTCTTTATTATGGCCTTCGCCAATTAGGCGTAATTAGCCATTACAAGTATATACAAATGAAATAATACAATGTTTTAAATATATAAACAATTAACATAAATAAATAACCATGGTAATATTATTAATAATTAGTAATTAGTTTTATAATTACTCATGTTAAAAAGTAAGCGTCTCGAAAAAAGAACAGAGTTTAAAAATTTATTTTGGAGAGCAATTCCGAGCAGTCCGTATTATTGTGCAGTATTTTATAATGAAACATTATATCGGCAGTCGGGCGCCATTTTATAGGTTAATAAATAGAAGAGGAAGATATGTGTTCCTCAACAACTTATAACAACAGATAAACATCTCCGCCAGGAACAGGTCGGCAGGCGTGTGACGTCAGAAATCTTGAAACTCTCGCCGAGTTCTCTTCATCAAAGATTGCTACTTTCGAGAGTCAAAGTTCTTCTCGACTCTAGCCATCCGGTGATGGCTCCAGATTAATCAGCTTTGTCAAAAACGCCACACATGTGTATAGTTGTTGCAGCGAGCTGGTAATCTCGGAAAATATATAACTTGCTAGTTTTTCCAAATATTTAAGCTCAGTATGTCAGTTTGATGTAAATGTCAGAAGATACCTTGTTATTCTAAGGGCTCGATATTTCATCAAAAATTGACAGATTTAAGAGTCATCTATTTTGAGGTGTTAATAATTGTGTGGAAACAATTCTTAAAGCGGAGTTGGCCTGCTAATTTTTAACAGTTTGATTACTTAATCAAAAGCAGATTTATTTATTTATATACCGTTTATTTATACTCCGTTTATTTTTACTTTATAGTTATTTAACATTTATTAACATGGAATTATAGCTAATGAGAACTTGTCAACAAGTTCTCATTAGCTATAATTCCATATTGACTAGACTGAGGCAAGACTAGCGGTTCATAATGGAGTCCTGGTACCGACCGATACTGATGTATGGAAGTGAGGCCTGGAGCTGGCAGAAGAAGAACGAAAGTAGACCGAATGTAGTGGAAATGAGATCACTTAGGCGTATATGTGGCAGATCCATTTATAACAGAGTAAAGAATGAACAAATAAGGAAAGAATATATAGCGTATCTTAGTGTAGTGAGTAAGATTAAGAAAGGATCACTTAGGTAGTTTGGTCATATGGAACGGATGAATGAGGAGATAATGGTAAGAAAGATATATGACGCAAGTGTTGATGGTACCAGAAATAGACGAAGTCCGCGGAAGACTTGGCACGACCAGGTAAACTGAAGAATGGTCCTATTAGAAGCCTCAATAATCGTCAAGTTTGTATGAGAAGATGTATGAATGTTGATAAGGCGAGAATTGCTTGTCAGGGTAGAAGAGTGTGGCGCTCATCCTCTCTGCCTACCCCCGCCGAGAAACGGCGTAATGGTAAATAAGTAAATAAGTAACAATATTATTTCTCTGTTTAGATGTCTTTCTCAAATATTTCACTACTTATTTATTTTATACTTTATATTTTAATATTAGTCTATAATTTTGAATACATTTTGTACCGTATGATGTGATATATATATATTAATAAATATCAAGTATATTTAGGTTGTTTTTCTTTTCAAATACACTAAACTAAAAATCGTACAATTAAAAGCCGATAAGTTGTGGATCATTCTTGTTTCTTTTGAATTTCTGACTAAGCGAACCTTCAACATCTAGTACACTCTAGCTGCTGAAGGATCTTAGCCAAGTTATGCTCTTATCAAGCTGAGAATTTCTCCTTAACTCCTTAAGAATCTTTACTTCAAGTTATTTGGAAGATTTTTATTTTTTGATTCTACTCGAAACAAGTTTCGGCTTGCAAGGGCGTTATCGATATATTATATTTAAAACTATAATGGGAGACAGCTTTTCAAATTTATTAACGTGAGGTGAAAATGGACAACATTATTCATAGGAATTCTAAAGATTTTCATACATTTAGAATGCACCTAATCATTCAGTTTCAATTTTAATATCATGGGTAATTTTTAGTATAATTAGTATAATTTAGTATAATTTTATAATCTAAGAAGACAATACGGCACAGCAAATGTACGGAAATTCTCAGAATGTCATTGAATAATGGTGTCCCTTTTCACCCCATGTAAATAAAATTATGTAGCTGTCTCCGATTATAGTTATAAATTGTTGAGTTCAATTGTTACATTAATAGTGCCCTTGTAAGACGAAATGCGTTTCAAGTAAATGAAACGAGTAGAATCAAAAAACAAGTGTTTTATTTTCACATACGTGATTAGCGAGTTCTACAAACTTACCTCGGAAACAGTTAATATTTACTGATTATGTTGTATTGTCTTTCGACCTTCGGGTAGCCAATTGGATCAAGTCATGACAAGGTCAAGAAGGTCCCGCAAGGGGCAGGAAAGTACCCAGCAGGGCCCGCTCTAGGGGTGGATAACTCGAATATCCGGGGCGGCATTTTGACTGTGCATGGACAAAATATCGATAAGTTAATAACCAAATTATTCGAAATTCACGTTCCATGCAGTAGTCGTTATCTTAATTAAATTATTAATGATACGAATCATTCTTAGAAGTCGCTAATTTCTTCAATATAGTCCAAAAAAAAATTTTTTTCAGCATTTACTTTTCGACACGCAATATATACTTTTAAAACACATCGCGGGGCGGGAATTTATCTTTATCCGGAGCAGCAGAACCACTACCGCGATATCAAGCGATAGATGGCGCTCACAAACTTTAAGAAACATAAATTTTTACCGTTTCTTCCACCCGTTGCAAGCCTAAAATGAACCAAATATTTTTAGGGTTGTTGTCAACTTACTGATAAGATATACAATATACCTTATTAGGTACCGAACCCCAATTTTTTTAAAAGAATACCCTTGCATATGGACGGCACATGGTGATGTTATTATAGTCAAGAAGGGTCATAAAAAAAAATTTGGAATATTTATTTATTCGGAATAGGGAATTCAATCCCGGGATCAAGAGCATCCAAGGACATCAAACATTATTAAATAGGTGCTGCCAAATTTCAAATTCGAAATACATCGTAGAGTAAATTTTAAAAAATGCTACGAGGATTTAAAATCAAAACTACCTGCCATCGTGAAATCTAAACTAAGACCACCACTAAATGATAAAACCTTAAACTCTTTAATCTTAGATCGCATTTTAAGTCACAAAATATTGAATGAGTTTTCATTAACTGTATTATGTATTTTTAATTTTTTTTTTTGTTTTTTACCTTTACATTTTAATTTTGTTAGTACTTTATGTTAATGTATGTGTAATTCCATTGAAATTATTAGAAAATAATATAATAATCCCAGCACCGTATTCCCGGTTCTGAAAGAATACTCCGGGATTGAAAGCCCTAATTCGGACAGTCTTTGGCAACAATGATAGCTGTGAGCTTGTTTTTATTTTAATAAAACGAAGCAAATGTTCGGTTAAATGTACTCCTGGTGCATCATCTGGTACTCGTGGGTGATCATAACGAAGTTGTAGATTTTAATTGGCCTCGGTGTGTACCTAGACCGAGTGCCGCCGTCCGCCATTACCGCACATTTGCATTTATATTGTTGCTCTGTCTCCAATTAATATGTTGACTCCCGTCACGGACAGACGGTGTTGCAATTAATTTAGCTTTCGAGTAAATACAATTTTTTAATTAATAATGTAATTATGCTGGCGTAAACCGAAAATGTGCGTTGTGATAAATTCTGTAATGGTTTTTTGATAAAGTACTCGTATTACCAGACAGAGATTTGACCAAAATCCGATATTTTTTGGATTCAAACGAAATTTCCACTTAGGTAATCAATGCTGTAATCCGACTGTAGAGCACCGTAGGGACTCGGGAATGAGTATAGGTCTCTGCCCAGTCTACCGCAAAATAATAATTTAGTTCAATTAAATAATCAGTTTCGCTACGCTTTAACCTGGAAAATATTTGTTTAGTCATATTTGTGACAAAAAATATATAAATATAAATTATTTATACATGTGGAACTTCTGTTTTAATCCATTAATCACTCAATCAAACAATTAAAGGTCTTCATCATTGGTCAATATTGAACTTCTTGGCGGTAATCTGTCTGAAATGTCATATATGATACATCTTCATTCTTCCTGCAACCTTTAAAAAGTCCCTGACAACTTTGTCTATCCATCTTGTGGAAGACCGTCGTTACTTCAATTGTACAACTCGTGGACAAATGTGGAACCGTCTATGTTAATGCGCAGGAGCTATATCAAAGAAAAGCAATATTAGTGATGCTGTTTAATATTAATAGATGGATTCGAGCAACCGCCGACATCGCTAAATGCACTCAACGATGCGGCACCGTACCGCCGCTCAGACACGCCTGTGCACAGCGAGCGACTTGCGTGAACACACCCAGTATTTACGATCGATGGCGAGTCCTTCTTCCACCGACGTCAGCGCCAGCTCAGCAACATGCGTTCGAATCCGATCTCACGCGTACTCCTCATAGTAAATAATAAAACCACAATTGTAGCTTTGTGTAATAAACTCTGTGCCAATAGTTAGTATTTTTTTAACGTCCCTGCTGCGTGCTCACTTCCACGCGGTACTCACGAGGCCGAGTGCACGGCTGAAATAAGAAGGCAGCCGTTTTCTCGCAAACCTTAACCCTTCTGATTAATCACAAAAGTTTTTTTTCCTATAAAATTTTATAATTAGATGAACATCTTTCGTATATTGCTCCAAGAACTTCGGTTCGGCTTGCCATTTTTCGGGGTGTTGATTTTCTGTGTATAAATATTTCTTCAGCTGCCCCAAGAAAGGCATGACGGAGAAGAAGATTGATAGGAGACGGGAGACACTATTGGTGAACTAGAGATATATATGTATCAGCACTTTCTCATTACGGAGAAAACAGAAATGGAAATGACGGAAACATTGTTATTACATCCGTTTCCGGTTTGGAAAACAGTTATTTAAGGTTTCAGAGGCTCTCGTGTAGAAATCCGCTTAGAGGCGATCAGCAGCTGTTACTCGGAAAAACAGCCTTAATGCGATACGAATGAAGTGAATCCTTGAAATTGTTAAACCAACGAGGCTTTTCAAAGTGAAAATATTATTTTTGGCATCTACTCTTGACTGCGATTACTATCGCTACTACGAACAAATATTGGAATTGAATAAAAAAAAGTAATATATATATATATACCGAGATATGTCATAATATATCCAGAATATTTTTACCAACTATTTTACACTTTATTAATGATATTTATTAAAATTAATTTAAATTACGATGTTGCGGTTTAAGCATTCCTTGGCCAATAAAATGATTCAAATCGCGGTTGCCATTTTTTTCCAAAAATGTTTCATCTTTTTTCATTTTCGTGCCTTAATTCACTGTGCTGCACTATTTCGATGGGAGGTCTCACAAAACTGTCACTGGAAAGTTTGTATATATGCATAAGTGAATTTAAAGGCCGAATCCCCGAGAATATTTTAGAAATTTATTGCGCCAGAAACTGCGTTAACCTTTACCATACCAAGATATAAAATATTTGAACGCTGCCACGCTGTCAACTCGTGTTACCGTAAATAACAGTTAGAAAAAATGTTTTTATTAGCTTAAATAGCACGAATTTACTATAAACATTGAACATTTTTAATAAATGATTAATAACATAATTTAGAGCATTAATTAAGTCCTATACAATGTGTTCTTCCTTCTTATTTCTCTTCGTTTAATTACTGAGAAAGAGACAATTATATTTGTTGTTCTTTTCACAGAAAAAATAGTCTGTCTTTCATATGACAAATGGTATTTTTACCAACGTATTAATTTTACAACGGATTGATTCGAAAAAATAATTGTTTTTGTACAATTCCCTTTTCATAATTGGTTTTTCACTAGTCATTCCTAAGCGCTAATATTTTCTTTAGGATTATCTAAAATATGAATTTTTGAATGTGAAATATGAATTGAATCTTCCAGTATCTGAATCGTCAGAAAATGCACGTATGTTGTAATACAATGAAAAATCTATCAATTAGTAGTATGGTTTAATTGGTTTACTATGGTACTTTTGGTAGTGATTATCTAAATTTGATTTTAAAATACTAGAAACAAGTGAATGTGTCGCTTTTCTCCTTATTTTTGAAATCCATTTATCTGATTATCAGTGATTTAACTGATTTCTTTCATAATAATTAGTTAAGTTTCGGTCAGTTGTGTCAGTCCAGCTGATAAGCAACTTTCCAGAGCGGTGTGTCCACGACATCCTCATTTTTTCTGTCAATCTCAACTCCGGTTAATGGTGTTTTTGTGTAGAGTTAAGTAAAGTTTTTGTTGTCACCGAGGGTCTGTTGTCGTTAGTAATTAGTGCGAGCCGAGGGAAGTTCCACCCCTAATATCTGTAATATTCGAGGCTTAATAGATTTTGGTCGTTAGTTTAGATGGTCCGACGTTAAGCTGCGGGATGGCTACTCGGATGTAAATTGGGAGCAAAAAATATGTTGCCTAATGCTCGCTAAAAGGTATTACGAAGATGCGAGATTGGCCGTTTGGATTGTGGGAGAGTTTGCACTGACAAGTTTTTCAACGGTTAGCGAGACATCCGTTACTATTAAGTTAATTATTAGGTTCGGACAGAGAAACCAGCCCGGCTCGGTGCACTTCCGTAATGGAACTTGAACTTGTTGAATTCAAGGCTCTACTTTACAAAAGATTTTTGAAATCGAACCATTTTTTATATTTTTATTAAAAAATAGAAATACGTACACCAAAAATCATGCTATTTTCAAACTAAGCTAAGCTAACGCTCGTTATGAAAATACAAAGTGTCCCAAAAGTCTTTTCCATAATAAAAATTCTGTAATAAAATAATAAATGTGCTTAATAAAAAAAAAAATATTTTGCATTTAAGAGATGCCAGGACACGATCCTGCTCCGATTATTAACTGGAGAGTCAATTTAGTGTAAAGTTTTCAAATCTTTTTGCAAAAACTACAGCTTTCAATCGATTTCATTATGAAAGCTCCGTTCAATCATAGATCATTTCTTTAAAAAATAATGTTTAAATATATTGCAATTATTACCAATAAAATATAATGCCGGAACCCTAGTTAATGTTTCTCCCAATAGTTATCTTTGGTACACTGAATCTCGAAATATTTTTATATAAAGACCATACATTATGTTTATCAAGTTCAAACAGCAAATATTGTCTTTTACAAATGAATATTTTTGCCGTAGTTATTAAATATATCGTTTTCAAAAAATCTAAATTCACGTTCGGTTTGTTATATTGCAAAATCCAAAAAAGTATAAAAACACGAATTATTTAATTAAAATTAATAAGGATACCAAGTAAGTTTTAGAGTATTTAATATAAAAATTTTTAATAAACTATACCTTATGCGCATATATTTTAAATAATTACTGGAGACGAGCCTGTAAACGCTGTCCGAATTTCTTCGACAGTCATCCGTCAGACGCTGACGAGTTTGCGTTTTCTCTACCGCTCTCTGATATATTGGATAACTACTACCAAAAAGACACCAGTAAACACTATTTTAACGGTATAATATGAGAGGTATCTGTCTAAATGAGTCAATTTATATGTATAATGCCAAATAAGTACACAAAAGTGCATTCATTAAACAATTAAATTCACTTTAAAATATTTGAATATTTGCCGCCATGTTTTTAACAGGAGCCGTCAAAAAGTGAACATATTTATCGCATTAATTTGAGGTTTTTTCCTTTGTTCCTTGATTTTTTTATAAACAATAATAAATATAGATTTCAATTTTAAATTTAAATTTTTAAAAATCCACTAATGCAATCATATAATTTATAAATATTATTGTAGCGCATCTACAATGTTTACCGAAGGCCGTATACATGGATTCGTTCCGCTTCTAAGACATCGAGTTGCTGGCATAAAGCGGCGGCTGGAGCTCAGCACCAACTCTCTGGTGCAAGCTGCGCTCTCATGGAAAGCTGGTTCCCTGACCAGAGAATGGCAGCGCTTACAAAGTAGCTACATATACAACAATGGCCGTGACTGAAGTAGTTATATATGTAATAATTATATTTTGTGTGTGTGTGAACTTTTTATTTTTTATTAACTTTTAAAAATTTTTTTTGTATTTATTAATATTTTCCTTGATTTTCTTTTTCACAGCATATTTATTTCATAACCTTTAATGTATAACTTAATATGTATTATCTTTATGGCGAATCAGGTTAAAAAAAAAAACCTGATCACGCTGAAATAAACATATTATTATTATTAGTTAATTTTCACTTATGAACCGCAATTCTTCATATTCAGGATTGCGGCTTAAAATTGTTAAAAGACTTTTTCACCCACTCATTCGTTCGATGATAAAATGTCTTTCTTCATCGATAATATCTAAGGTTAACTAATGTTATAAAATAGTAGAGTTTTCAGTTTTTTTTTATGGTATGAGTTTTCTGTTTTTCTACCCATTTTTTATCTAGCCATATTTTAACGAAAAATGGACAAAACTGAAGTGAAACTAAGTGTACTTTGCCATGTCTCTTTTGTTCAATGAACTTATTAAAGCTGACCGAAAGAAGCATTATTTATGATATACATATCCCTGATTTATTTTCATGTACCTGTCAGAAATACTAGAATTATTTTGCCATATTACTGCAACAATATTGGGACGATTGCTCGATTAATTCTCCATTACGCAGAATTCAAAACGGAGATGTTGCTAATGTATTGAATATAACATTACCAAAATACGAAAAATTTCATACATATTTATTTATAACTGACAGATCAAAATTTTTAATTTGAGACCAACACAAGTTGCACGCTCATACACTGTTATTTTTTCATAAATATTTTAGTGTAATTAATGTTTTTACATTTACTATCTTTTTTTTTCTTGTCTGTCTCAAAGGTCTCCTTATTAAAGTTTAAACCTTTATAGGATAGCATTCGAGTCTGCTACCTAATATGATTCAAATAGTACAAAAGCAATTTTAAAAAATAGTTTAAAGTGTATGTACGTATATATATATAGTGTTCCGAATTCATAAACACATTTTTGACGCATCTTTTCGAATCGGCCGCGACCCATGTTATTGGCACATTTTCGCATCCAAATTCCTATCCATACCTTTCCTCATGCTCATCTTGTCAGTGTGAATTGTGACCTTGACATCAGCAGACGTCAACTTGACCGATATTTGTTCGATCTCTACATCGCGATAGCATTCGCGGTGTGGACATTTCACCTCCAGTGCACCAACACTGTATTTTGATCACGAATTGTTCGTTATTTGTGTGCCGTGGGTGAATTTATGACATCGCCGTATTCAATTGGGATTGAAGATCGGCTCATCCACGTGCCATTGTGTGATCTCGGCGGCGACTGCGGGAATTTCGATTTACGAGGAGTCCGCGCATAATTCGTTCAGTTAGACCCTATCGATCCTGATTTATAGTTTGAAATCATCTAGTATTAAATATAAATTGAAGACAAGATTGTTAAAAACGTTACCTATATATTATTACTTTTCATATCTTATTTACTTTCTCATTATTAATTTGATTTATTTGCAATGTTTATTTGATTTAATTTTTTGATTATTTCATCTCATTATAGTATGTACTCAAAATTTATACGCAAAATGTATTTGTACCGTAATTAAATAAAGTACAATAAACACGTTTAAAGGAATCACTAAGCGGTGACTCTGAAGGAGTTGCGACAAGAATAAATCTTCTACTGAGCGAATTAGGGTGGTATGGCAAAATAATTAGTTGAATCTAATTCTTGAAAGTGTTTCGATGGATAACAGTCTCATCTCTCTAGACAGAGCATACAATAGTCAAGGTTTCCATCGAGAGTCTGGCCTTCTCGCTCTGCAAAGTTATGTTGACAAAACCTGACACGATGATTAATTGAGACGGAGAAGACCCTCAAACTTCTGACAGGTCAAATCTAGCGGAAAATTAAATGAACTTTGGGACGAGTCGATCCTTTTTGTGCGAAAGCCAACTGAAAGCTAATAAAATTGATTGATTCCGTTCGAAATTGATCGAAAATGGAAGGGAGGGGATTCGTGTCAGAGAGAAACAATTAAAGAGCGTCGAGTGAGTTCAAATTGTCAAGAGATGTCATTTTTTACGGAGGTGTGGATTAAAATTAATCAACGCTAAAACCCATTCAGCGCCATCCTCTATACACCATGCTATCATTTTATACTGGAGCGCGTGACGGATTATCATCTCTAGTTCCAATGAATCGATTTTCAAAAATCAAATGATATTTATATTTCGTTAAGACCACGAATAAAAAACCAAGAGAAAAAAATTCATAATACATACTTAACAATCGTTTGTCAATTTGAAAAAAACGCGTGGAAGTTTCATTAATAATGAACAAGCTTGTTTATTCGACAAATACCTGGACTTTTATGTTATATCCACACTATCCGATGGCTGGTCATCATCCACACCGGTCCCTCACGGCTGAGGATCGTGATCCTGACCTCTCGACTATGCTCCTCGGCATCCCGCAGACCTCAGGGCTGTCACTAGAAAAGTGGCTGTTGCATTTTCCACTCGGTCGGTCTAATGGATGCGGGGATCTTCCTCTTCATCCGTCGACGTGGCTTACCACATCATCATCGCCCATCTTCCTTCCTCGCAAGATACCCAACAAATTGAATAATTTGTTGGGTATCTTGCGAGGGTTCTCAGGCAAATGATCAAGTCTGTCCTTGTGTTCAACTCCTGCAGAATAGAGACATTCCGAGACAATTGCAGGTCATCGATTTGATTTTCGAAAATAATATTTGTTGTCGCCGATGTAACCTAACCTGAGTCGATGGACTCTACGATGAGCCTGACGTTGACAAGTTTTTGAAGGTCCAGCGACTTTAATGGGCATCAGACATTCCATAAACCAGAGGAGACGAAGCTGAGATGAAAGACATTGGCTACAACCTGAATATTCTTGAGGTCGATGATCGATGAAACATGCCTCAGAGCCGAAAGAAGTGATTCATATATTATATATATATATATATATATGATCAGGTACTAGATTTTTTTGTGTAGTTTAGTTTGTATCACCCTAGAAAATGATTTTTTTCCGAAACACTCACATAGTTAAATATAATACGATAATAATTTAATCAATTTTTTAAGGTAGTAGAATTTCTTCCCAGTTTCATGTCGTGGGACGATTTTTATCGTAGCCAACGTTTCGGGTCATATTTTCATTGCCATCATCAATATGTAAGTAATAACCAGTCGGATGGGTTGCGATACGACAGATGTATAAATCAGACGATCAAGTCTGCTGACTTTTTAAAGTTTCGGAAGGTCAATAATTAATTAATGCGGTCTGCCGATCAGAACTAAAGTTCGGCTTTATTCTTTGTTCCAGATCCTCCGTTCGAATGAGTTAATTTATTTTCTACGATACGGGCGAGCTTCCAACTCAATTAGCGCTTCAGTACAGGTAAAATAAAACAACATTTTTATTATTTTCAATTAAATGTTATGATATCAAAGCATAAAACAATAATCAGAATCAAAACAAAAATGGATTACAAACAACAATACAAAATTAAATCTTAATTTCCTATTAAAATATTCGATACACTTGGTCAAGTTATTTAGGTCGAGTACTATGTGGTTCTATAGATTTAAATCAACAATTTAGAATAAATAGTGGTCTATGACACAGAATACATATTAGAGAAAATTATAATAAAAGTTTTAAACCTGTTGTATTATTCTAGTTTGTCGATTAACCTTTTAACAGTCAACTATATTTAACGCAGGGGACGCCACATAAGGTAAGAGTGGTAGACTTTAAGGGTGTTGACTTAAAATATCTATTTGAAGCAGAAAACCGTTGTAAGGGTCAAAAATTCAAGTGAAATCAAGCCCGGATTGGCATCACGCGCAAAGCTTGGCGTGATAACTCATGCTATTTTAAAAGATACGGTAGGATTACTTACTATAATAATACTAAAATATAATATTAACTAGTGATGTATTTACGAAAGATCGAAAAGTACATAAAATCACGATTATGACTTGGCATCACGCGCCAAGCTTGATGAGTTAACTCATGCCATTTAAAATGTATGGCACATGGCATTTAAAAGATACAGTACCTATTTAAGAAAGATTTAAAAGTACATAAAATCACGATTATGACTTGGCATCACGCGTCAAGCTTGATAAGTTAACTCATGCCATTTAAAATATACAGTAGGTAATGTCGATGCTGTACCTATTTAAGAAAGATTGAAAAGTACATAAAATCACGATTATGACTTGGCATCACGCGCCAAGCTTGATAAGTTAACTCATGCCATTTAAAACGTATGGCACATGGCGTTTAAAAGATACAGTAGGTAATATTAATGCTGTACCTATTTAAGAAAGATTTAAAAGTACATAAAATCACGATTATGACTTGGCATCACGCGTCAAGCTTGATAAGTTAACTCATGCCATTTAAAACGTATGGCACATGGCGTTTAAAAGATACAGTAGGTAATATTAATGCTGTACCTATTTAAGAAAGATTGAAAAGTACATAAAATCACGATTATGACTTGGCATCATGCGCCAAGCTTGATAAGTTAACTCATGCCATTTAAAACGTATGGCACATGGCGTTTAAAAGATACAGTAGGTAATATTAATACTGTACCTATTTAAGAAAGATTTAAAAGTACATAAAATCACGATTATGACTTGGCATCACGCGTCAAGCTTGATAAGTTAACTCATGCCATTTAAAATATACAGTAGGTAATGTCGATGCTGTACCTATTTAAGAAAGATTGAAAAGTACATAAAATCACGATTATGACTTGGCATCACGCGCCAAGCTTGATAAGTTAACTCATGCCATTTAAAACGTATGGCACATGGCGTTTAAAAGATACAGTAGGTAATATTAATGCTGTACCTATTTAAGAAAGATTTAAAAGTACATAAAATCACGATTATGACTTGGCATCACGCGTCAAGCTTGATAAGTTAACTCATGCCATTTAAAATATACAGTAGGTAATGTCGATGCTGTACCTATTTAAGAAAGATTGAAAAGTACATAAAATCACGATTATGACTTGGCATCACGCGCCAAGCTTGATAAGTTAACTCATGCCATTTAAAACGTATGGCACATGGCATTTAAAAGATACAGTAGGTAATATTAATGCTGTACCTATTTAAGAAAGATTTAAAAGTACATAAAATCACGATTATGACTTGGCATCACGCGTCAAGCTTGATAAGTTAACTCATGCCATTTAAAATATACAGTAGGTAATGTCGATGCTGTACCTATTTAAGAAAGATTGAAAAGTACATAAAATCACGATTATGACTTGGCATCACGCGCCAAACTTGATAAGTTAACTCATGCCATTTAAAATGTATGGCACATGGCATTTAAAAGATACAGTAGGTAATATTAATGCTGTACCTATTTAAAAAAGATTTAAAAGTACATAAAATCACGATTATGACTTGGCATCACGCGCCAAGCTTGATAAGTCAACTCATGCCATTTAAAATGTATGGCACATGGCATTTAAAAGATACAGTAGGTAATATTAATGCAGTACCTATTTGCAAATGATTGAAAAGTACATAAAATCACGATTATGGCTCGGCATCACGCGCAAAGCTTGATAAGTTACCTCATGCCATTTAAAATATATGTAAGGTAATATTAAAGACGTATTTAAGAATTAATATTAACAATTCTGTAATATGAGCTAATACAGTAACCGAAATTTTCATCAACCACATTACAATAATTATTTGAGTTGATCTGCTTTTAGATAAATATGTTAAATATTGTTGTTTAGGTTGTGAAGACGAATAGAATTTTTTCGTAAGGCAGACCAGACCATTAACTTTAATAATTATTTTTTGCTACGTTATAACCGAACCACTTTATAACCGTGAAAATAAAACAAATATAAGGTCGTTCCGAAAATAATATTTGATTTTAATAATATTATATAATTTTAAATGTTATTTTCTTAGAAATATTTTTTTTTTGTTTTTGTTTGAGTTAGTTATATATTATACTACTCGTACATGTACTCGTAAATGAGTCGGATACATTTAATTTGTGTTACTTGTACGAAATTGAAATAATATTTCTGATTTTTTTTAATGAATTTAAACAGCGCGCAATGTTAACTGAGCGTGAGGTGAATGAACCATTTCTGAATGAACAGTGCGACTGTAACTCTAAAGTTACGTTTAATTTAATATAAAGATTAAAATCGCCCTTTATTTTAGCAACAACCTAATATAACATGTTTTTAAATTAATAGGCTATACTTAACAATGATTTAAATATGACACTTTTTTCTCGCATCTCGAAGATTTGGCCGTAAAGTCGGTGTGCATCAGTTGGTCATTACGCTTTACATACAAAATGCAATAGACAACTAAAGCCAGCTCGCTTCACGACTAATGCTCTACATTACGAGCCAGTTACGAAACAAAGGTCATCCATGTGCAAGCGTACATATTCATACATATCTTATTACATAGATATAAAATATCATGTTTAAATAAATAAATACCTAATATAATTCAAATGCATAAAAAAATGACAAACTTTTGATACGTGTGCGGAATTTAAACATTTTAATTAAAATTATTCGCTATATTAATGATATTATGATAAAAATGATATATTTATGTAATTTTTTAATTGTCAAAATTAAATCAGATTTCAATTTATTCTGTTATTTAATAATTTATATATATATATATATATATATATATATGTATATGTATTTTTAAATTACAAAACGATGAAAATGACCATGGATCCCTAAAGTTAATAAAATAAAAACTTAATCTTAATTAGTGAAAATATAAATATTTTAAATTCTTATATTTTATTGGATGATATAAACTATCATATCGTATTATAAACTCGAAATTTTGATTAATTTAGAAAATATATAAATAATGAAGAACAAAATTATAACATTAATTTGTAATTATAATGAAAATAAGCATTGTATGAATAATTCTCGATTGTATTAAAATGTAATGAACAATAAAATTACATTAAAAAAGACATATAATGCCAATAAAACATTTAAATAACAAGATGAATTAATATTCAATTCTTAATTATTTTTTTGGTATCCAGACCAACTAAAAGAGGTTTAAAAATAAACATTATAATTCATCTTAAAAATCATCTATGCTGGATTAATAATTCATGTAACAAATGGAATAAATATATTAAAAAACTAAGAAAAAACTATAAATAAAATGCGTAAAGATGGAATATAAGATGATGATGATGTAATCGGAGAAGGCCGTAACTTCCTTATAAGAATTATAGTAATCTGTGACCTTTCATTTAGAGATTTCAAATAAATAAATTATAAGTTAACGATTTAGCATGTTGGAAATCATTTTTCTAAGAAGACGGAATTATCAACGATCTAACAAATTGGAATTATAAGCAATCTACCAATTTCGTATTACCAACAACCTAGAAAATTTGAATTATCAACGATCCAGCAAATTTGAATTATCAACGACCTAGCAAATTTTAATTATCAAAAATTTAACAAATTAGAATTATCAACGATGTATAATGTTGGAATCGGCATGCAGCAGAGAACGTGTAATACAAATAAATAAAAGTAAGTAAATTAGTAACACTAAGAAACCTTCAAATAACTGGCCGAACATTTATTAATAAAATATTTAGGAACTAGGAAACTTAAGGAAATAAGTACAAGACGAAGAGTTAAAATAGAGCCAATTAATAGAACAGAAGCCAATTTACTGTATTTAAAATCCATTATCCACATATACAACATATTCATCAAATAAATACACGAGATGTGGAGCTTAAGATAATAACAAGAAGTCTTTATAAGTATATAAAAATAAAATTACTTTTATATACTTGGAAAGAAGTGGGCAGGTGGCACATATAAAGGAATATGAAAGTGTACAACTTAGATAGACAGCCAAATACTGAACACGCAATTGCCGTTCTGAAGTCTAGAAACCAACACGGGAGGGTTACGTCCTACGGCATTACGTCACAGTGTGGGGAGGCTCAAGAAATCGGGTTGCCAATCGTAAAGACGGCATTGGACCTTAATAGTTCGGATATCCGGTGAATTCCTCGAATGTTATGTTGCTCGAAATACAAGTTCCTCGAAATGTAATTGCTCGATTATTAATTAATCGAATTTGGTTATCCAGTTCTGTGAGATATTATTACACGACAGATAACAGACATTCTATTACCTTGGATGTGTAACGCGAGCTTTTATAACGTACGCTTTTTATCGCGTACGTTATTGTCACGTGTACTGTTTATCACAGCCTGTATAAGACATTAACAAGTAATATATCGTGAATAATTCATTTTCTTTTATAAATATTAATTATTATTTTTAATGGAGTTCATGTTCCGGTGCTTGCAGATGATCTTAAAATATATAAAGCGATTTCTAACATAAATGACTATTACTTTGCAGAATAACCTAAATTTGCTTTATATGTGGTGCTGTGGTAAACAAGTTTCAATACAAGTAAAAATCAGCTCCTTTTTCAATACAACAGTAACAATATCGATCTAAGTAGAGTCGCAGTTATGCGGGACTTGGCGTGCTCTTCGACGAAAAACTGTCCTTTATTAAAAATTACAACGAAATTTGCAACAAGGCGATGAAATCCTTAGGATTTGTGTTAAGAACAGCCAAAAACTTTAACTCGCTCCGCTCTCTGACTACTTTATTTCCATCTATTGTAAGAAGTACGCTGGAATTCTATTCTACTCTGTGGTATCCCTACTATGGCTCACATATTATAAAAATTAATTCATTTTAAATTATATTCCGATAGAAAATATAAATTACGATTATTTAATGAGTCTTCTTCATTTGAAAAAAATAACCTGGAGAAGGGATGTGGGATGAGATAGCATTGGGTTTCGTATAAAATACCAACTCAAACGAGACAACATGAAGCGTTCTCTGTAGGTACACATAGTTATGCTATTAACTCGTCAATATCGCGGATGCATTGATATTTTTCGTTGCAGGAGCATACTTGAGCTGAAGAAATATTTGTATCATACTTAGTATTAAGTTTTTTTTTAATGTTATATTTAAACTGTTATATTGAAATATCAATTAAAAATGTACTGTTATATTTTAAATTAAATAAAAATGTATTTTAATGTAAAAGCCCACAAGGGCGTCGAAGAAATAAATAAATAATTATTAATATATATATCAGTTACAGAATTTATACCGAGTGATCAATGTTTATTAATCATTAAAAAAAAAGTTTGGGAAATAATGGATCTTATCTGTAAAGTTATATTTGGCACTTGAGAGAAAACTAAGATAGCCTATTTCATATCTTTGATTTTTAATCCTCGCTTTATTTTTGTGTAATGAATTATTTGTTGCGTAAACATTTCTATGCATAGCATGAATTATAAAAATATTAATACATTTATTAATTAAATAACCTGTTTCATTACTTTTTCAAGCATATTGTATTTCGAGCGATTGGTTTTGCGAGGAATTTGTACTTCGAGCAATTTACCTAGAAGCGAGAGTCCGTAACGCTAACAAAGTAAGGCTAGGAAAGATCACAGATCGAGGACAGAATACTCACTGTCGGATCCGAGTATATGTAACACACGGTCTCCAAAACGAAAACGCACATTAATAATATCGTCCACCCAAAGGAAATTACATTTTTATTGTTTGTTTAAACATGAACGAATGTTTAGGTTGAATCAGATTTCGGAGAAAATCCCCACAGGTCGTAGACCTTCGAGGTATGGGATGCGACACCTCTTTTGCTTTTCAAAAACTCCAACAAGTCATCTTCGGTAAGATGTGCACCGACGGGCGATACCGACACAGCCTCCTGTATACCTGAATTCTTCAGCAGGCTCTGAACGCCGAAAGAATCGGATTCCGCCGCATTCCAGGCATCACGTGACGATCGATCAGCATCCGCGCCGCGTTCGGAAGACGGCAGCCGCATAACTTTCTCCATTTGACTCGTACTTCTGGATGGAGTGACCGCTTTTGGCGACTGCGAAAAATTAAAAATTGGTTCGTACGGGTTCGATGAACTCGGTTCGGGAACGAAACCCTCGGACAAGGATTGAGGAGAAGTCATAGCTACGTTGCTGAAATTTGGATATCGAAACATACACGGAGAAGAAGTCGACTGCGGAGTTAACTGACCGTACCAAGGAGATATAGGACTGACAGAAGAGACAAACGGCGAATACTGGGAGTTGACGTTTCCCAAGGCGTCGTAATCCATCATATTGGACATTTGCGAGTGATTGAAATATTGATTACGAGCGAAGCCTCCGGAAGAAGAACTCGACTGAGAAGAACCAACCGCGGGACTGTCGGAATTGACATCTCCATACGCGGAATTAATGCCGGTGAAGTCCAACGGTCGGACGTTCGCTCGCAGCCTGATGAAAGCGGGATTTGTTAAGTTCTGCTGTAGGTCGGAAGGTGAGCGGTCCGAGCCGAGCGTGTCTCGGGCTGCGGTGTCGGCCAGGATGGCGCGATACCTGCTGCCGGCCTCGGTGATGTCGTCCCCGCAGTCTCGGGGCGAGGGTCGCTCCACGCAGTAGCGCAGCATCATTCCGCTGAGATCCTTCACGTTGGAGTTGGAGAAGTTTCCTGGGATGGGATCTTCGGCAAATGAGCTGAAACAAATATTTTATTTTAATTTTCACAACTAAACTTTGTACTACACACGCGTTGAGTTATTGTCACTACTATAGTTTCGAGAGGAGCAGTCTCTCTCATCATATTAGGTAATAACTAAACTAAATACAGTATTGTAGTCTATTCAGGTAATGGGGCGAGGCTTGGAAAAATAGGGGAGGCTTCGGTTATTAACGGGAATATAGACAGTAAAGGTAATATGTTAAGGAATGTTATGTTGTTTATTGGTGTTTGTTTGTATTTCGACTGTTTCTAAATTAAGGTACTGAAACAAATAGATTTGCCTAATTAAAATCGTGAGTGACCTTATATAAAATGGGAAAATGATCAGAATTATTTATTTTAGTTTAGGATATCCGAATAACAGGAAACTTGTATTGGCATCAGCGAACGAAGGAAACCAATTAACTAAAGATGTACAAATAAGGAGAAGAGTGACACAGGCTTGTGTTCTTTCACCGACGCTCTTCAATCTTTATGCACAAATAAGGAGAAGAATGAGACAGGCTTGTGTTCTTTCACCGACGCTCTTCAATCTTTATGTACAAATAAGGAGAAGAATGAGACAGGCTTGTGTTCTTTCACCGACGCTCTTCAATCTTTATGCACAAATAAGGAGAAGAATGAGACAGGCTTGTGTTCTTTCACCGACGCTCTTCAATCTTTATGCACAAATAAGGAGAAGAATGAGACAGGCTTGTGTTCTTTCACCGACGCTTTTCAATCTCTATGCACAAAACATATTTCAAGAAACCTTTTATGAAGCAAAAGGTTTATTAAAAAATAGTAAAAAATAAAATAACCTTCGTGCCGCAAACGATACCGTGATTCTAGCGGACTAAGCGGAATGTCTCCAAGTGCTGGTGACACGGGTGCTTAACGCGTGGGAAGCATATAGTCTTCAATTTAACATAAATAAGATAAAATACATGATCATTAATTAGCAAACGAAATGAAACTGATGAAGGCAGGCTGTGTATAGACGGTATAAGATTGTAAAGAGTAAAGAAAATAGTCTACTTAGAATGAAATGTCGTATAAGCAAGCCCGAGCTGCATTATTTCGCACGAAGTAATGTGTAGCCATGAACTAAACTTACATTTTCGAATGATAATGATTCGATGTTATGCTTCCCGTACAAAATATGAAATGTAATCATGAACATTCACTGAAATAATATGAAGGCGAACCAAACCCACACTCGGTACGTTTTAACTTTAATAGGAGCGGATATATGGTTATTCATTAATTTATATCATAAAGGGTGATCCAAACTCAATCGTTATTTTAAATATCTCTCTATTTTTTATCTTACAGAATTATAAAACGTCTCATTTGTCATTTGAAATTTTTTACATATTATACGTTATAAACATTCTTATACAAAAATACATTTATACATATTAATATACAAAATGTATGCAATACATTTATACTTATTAATATACAAAATGTACTCGTATGCAAAAAGGGCGAACCAGCTTCATAATGTAAGAAATGCTCACTGTCTGCTTAACTAGACCGAAGTCTGTACTAAAGGAGACAGGTTCATCCGTTGTCTGTCATACAAATATGAAAACTGTTATTATTAATATATATATATTTATCTAAACCAAAAATATTAGGAATGAGGTAAACAGGGTTTTAAAAGAATTCTAATAACATAATAAATAAGTAAAATCCTCTCGCTATCGCATGATTGAGATACTGCAAAACAGAAAATGAATATAAAGAAATGATGTTCTGTTCATGTGATCATTTCCATGAACATTTCCATGAATAAAAATTAAAGGTTCCGGCAGTGTTGTTGACGTGAAAAGAAGAAACATTGCTCGGCCAACCAGATCAACTGAAAACATGTCTGCGGTAGCTGAAAGTGTTGTACGGCAATTGAATATTTCATAAGGCACTTTGCACTATATTTTACATAAAGATAACGGCTTATAAAGTTTAGTCGGAGTAAGAATTAAAACCGTAGAAATGGTTGACTTTGGATCATATGTGGTTCATTTCGCTTTCTAAAAACTTATGTTCCTTCATTGTACATGTCACCTCCCAATTATAGTTACACAGTCAATAGTTAAGACAGTAAAAACTAGCGATCCAAATAACATAGGAGTAGTAACAACCCGATTCGCAGCGTTGCAATATTGGAGGCTGTTCCGCCCGAGCAATACTAGGCCGTGACGCCGCAAATCTCCGTACCGTGTAAACAGCCGACTCAATCTGGGGCTGTTTGCACCCTGAAAAGCAAATCATGAAAATAATCCTTTATTACTTTACAAATCCAGCACTAAATCTGCCGGTCGAAGCGAATTTGAAGGGACGGGATATGAATCGGTTCATACTACATGCCGACTAGATTTTTAAGCTAATTTGTTTAAAAAAATGTCCAATTAATAGTGCTCTCGTGTGAATTTAATCCCGAACTAAAATTGCGATCCCGGGATTTTGGGATTTGATTTTGATAATCTCTGGTGGCGGTCGCCTCATATGTCTGGAACTTAATACACAGAACGTTTCCTTTTCTCTAATTCCCTCTAATTTCGGATCACGGTGTGCGCATAAAAATCTTTTGTACAATTATAATATTTTTTGTGATCTGGGGCAGAAAATAATATAAACATCACCATGCCTGGCTTAACCGAATTACTATTTTGTTAGACCCGTAATATATGTATTACGCGGCGTTTAAAGAGGGCCCTGTTAACTCCTTTATTCGGTCTATCTATTGTACATTGCGGGAGACCGTCCCGAGGATCACGAGCTTATCCAGACTATCTTCGTTTCTTCTGCATCGCAACATTCCTTGGCAACAAATAATTTTATATATATTAAGATATTTATATATACTAGGAGTAAAGACTACTAGCATGCTAGTGCATTCTGTATTAGCCTCTCTGGAATTAATTGTACAAACGGTGTTCTTACGTATCAACTTATTTCACTTAAAGGCATTCTTAAAAAACTGAAATCATATTTACATAAATGATTATTAAACACACGTAAACATTAAAATCTGTCAGCGTCGCATTATTCTTCGCACTGTCAAATGCGACCATAGATGAGAATAAAAATTCGTACGATTAAGCTAATGTATGCATTTTCTTACTCATAATAAAGACAACGTATAAGCGATGGCACTACAGTCCAATAAGTCGTAGATAAAATATGGGGAAGCACAGAATATTTTTGTGAAATTGCCATTTTTTGCCACAGTTCTTTGATAATAATTAAAACAAATTAGATGAATCGAGTAAAATGATTCACAAAAAATGTATTTATCGTAAAAATATATAGTTCACACCAGGACTCCAATCCGGAACATTTTATACCGAGAGATGCAGATGAAATATGGAGACTTCTATATTGGTCACTGAAAAGGTGTTTTTTTTAAAGGTTTGGTTTTCGAATTAGCAACGCTTTTTCCAGCGACAGCCATTTTGACAGCTGACAGCTGATCTGTGCTCAGTTTGATTTGCTATTTTACCATGAGTAGACTTAAGCCAGAACAACGCTTGCAAATTGTGAAAATTTATTTCGAAAATTGTGGTCCATCCGAGCGAGTAATGTGAATAACCATCGACCGTTTTCGCACCATGCATCGTTCCCCAAATGAATGGCATTAATGTGCACGCGGCGTGCCACACAGCGCGCGTCACAATCAATTTATTGAAGGCAACATTATATGAGCACATGATGGACGTGTGATATAACATCTTTGGATTATTTTCCATGGGGATATGTGAAGTAGCTAAGCTAGTCTTCACCGATAAACCAGAGATAACAGACGACTTGGAAGCCAACATTCAAGGCAACATTGCCGATAAACGATCTCGGCTGCTCCAAAAGGTGGTCGAAAATTGGACTTCCAGATTACGCTTTATTCGAGCCAGTAGCGGCGCGAAATCATATTTAAACACTAATGACATAAAGTTATCTTTCCAATAAAGCCATTTCGTTTTATTTAATTTTAAAGCTCTTATACCTCTAAAAAAATATCTTTCAGTTTAATAGATAAAACCGTATCGGCCTAGAACGTTATAGAAATGGAAAGGTATTTATTAAAGGTATAAAAGAGTGATTCATCTAAATTTGTTTTAAAAATACTTGAAACTGGTAAATATTTTTTTCTTCTTATTTTTAAAATCCATTTATCACTTAGCTAAATTTGTTGTACCATGTTATTTGAGTAAACAAAATTTTCATACTTAATTACTTTTATATTTTTTCTCCGATAAAGTTTGTATACTGTACCGCGATAACGGCACACGCAACTCCATTTAGTAGATCAATTATGTATTACTTTATTAGAGCGAGCTTGATCGGTTGTGCCTGCGAGATCCTCGAAACCTTGGCTCGGTCATAAAAAAATAGCGGGGGTATCGTACCGTACCGCCGCGTACTGTTTAAGGTTAGTGCAAAATTTCAAGACTTACTTAATTTGGTCGAGTTGGGCGATTATAATTCAATTACCATTTGTCGAAAAATAATAGCCGACGTATAATCCGCACGGCTTATTTAATATTTTACCAAAAATTATTCCAAAGATATTCCTAAAATAAAGATTGAATATTAAAGTTCGTAGCGTTTTTATTTTATTATATTAAATACACAAAATATATGAACTAATCAATAATATATTTTACTGCTATGGTTACGATTGACTCAAAGTTCTAGTAGTTTTCGATTCAACGCACGAAGAAGCAGTGGTTTGGAGGTGAAGAAATTGGCTTGACTTCTTCAGTCAATCCAATTTTAAAGTGCAACATCCTCATTTTAAGAAGATCCCTCGGAGATTGTTGAATACAGATGTAAAGAGATATGATGGAACAAGATCAGGAGAGTAGGGTGGATGTAGAATAACTTCCCAACCGAGCTCTTGTGAAGTCGTCGAGCTTATCGGTCTAGCGGCTAAGACGCCAGCCTAGTGATCTAATGATGGGGGGGTTCAACGCCTCGTTCCAGGAGACTGGCAAGTTAGTCCTATTTCCCAAAGCTTAGTTTGAAAATAGTAAAAATATTGATGCGATATGTATTCCTAATAAGCGTCTGTTTAAAAAAGTTTGCAGTGTACGGACGGGTAATACCATGCTGAAAAATCACTTAATGCAATACTCCAAGCAGTTTTTCTTAAATTGCGACCTCAAGGCGACCGTTAGCATTAAATCTCAATAGAGATAATGACCTCTAAAGCGATTCATATTATTGATGCCTCGACTCTTCGGTTAAACTCAAACGTTATTTATAATAGATACTCCGTTTTCTCAATAAATGCCTTTTACCTACCCAAATATAACTGCAAGTCAGTTGTGATTGAGCTTTTATGGCGGCATGACGCGCTCTGCCACGGATTCGTTATGGACAAAAAACGAGCAAAAAATGGCTGAAATGGCAACACTGTAATCTTCTATCGTAGTTTGTCGTCTAGTGGGTAGTCTTATTATAATAATAATAATAATGTGTTTATTCCAGAGTGATGGTGTTTTTTTTTATGAAGACCAGATTCGCCATAAAGATAATACATTTAAATTACGAAATATTATTTATGTTACGAAAAGAAAACCAAGGAAATTATAATTAAATAAATATATTCATACATATATATATAAATATAAAAAATATATAAATACTACTTCAGTCACGGCCATTATTGTATCTGTAGCTATTCTGTAGTCGTTGCCATTCTCCGGTCAGGGAACCAGCTTTCCACGAGAGCGCCGCTCGCACCAAAGAGTCGGTGCTGAGTGCTGAGCTCCGGCCGCAGCTTTACGCCCGCAACTCGATGTCTCAGAAGCGGAACGAATCCACGTATACGGCCTTCGGCAAACATTGTAGATGCGCTGTAATAACGCGCCAATTATGAGTTGCCAGTACAAATTTGGTAGCAATCGAGCGGGTACATATTTTTCTGTGCTAGTATTTATAAACGAATTTTTTTACGCGGTCGAAATGGAGCAATATGTTTTAACCGAGCAATGATTCAACAAAATTGAAACACGCGGAAGCTGCGGGTAAAAATCTTTCACAAAGTTTTGGCGCAGGAGTAAAAACATCGACGGGTTGCTCCTTGCCGAGGGACGATAACTGGAGATGAACCTTGGATGTGCGAGTGTAGTAATAATAATAATAATGTGTTTATTCCAGCGTGATCAGGTTTTTTTTTACCTGATTTGCCATAGAGATAATACATATTATATTATACACTAATGTATAACGCTATGAAAAATAAAACCAAGGAAAATATTAATAAATAAAAAAAAGTTAATAAAAAGTAAAAAGTTCACACACATATATACACACAAAATATAAATATTACATATATAATTCGATTCGTAAAATGATTCGGAAATGAAAATGATGCGGGGTGAATATTTGGATGCAGAAAACATAAAACGTGTATCGATACCGCACAGTCTATACTATCTTGTCCTCGAGAAAGTTGGGTCTAACAGCGTTAACTTTGTAGAGTTTCATCATAATGGATGAATGTAAATAAAACAATGTTATAAATCTACTTGAGTTTATTAGCTCTACTCGAGTTTCGAGAGAAACAGTAATTCACATCGACACAATTAAACTAACTACAAACAAATATAAGAGACGAGGCTTAAGTGGTAGGCATACAAGTAATTAGGTAAGTAAACTCGATTAGTGCTAATAAACTAAAGCAGAGTTATAACATTGTTTTATTTATATTCATCAATTCTCTTATTTAATTGCATGAACATTTTGTCGTTTTTCGGTATTTTCGATGACACAACTGAGTCCCTCGCCCTTGGGACTGCTCTACGACTGTTTATTCATATTATACAATGTGTTATATTTGGAGCTAACGGATATTATATAATGGTCGTTTCTCCCCTCCCCACCCCCTTATCGAACGTTTATAGGTACGTAATATAAGAATATATGCCTACATGAAATAGATTATTATCGATACCCACGTTTTATCTACGCTGTCAATATTACATGAAACAGTATCGGAATGTGATATTACCAGTTACGCTGAAAGCTTTCAAATACGCGCCATCACCATTAGTCAAATATTAATGCTGAACGCCAGATAGCCGGACCGCTTGGCGGTGGAGCGATCAGCCGGTCACCTAGTTGTTAATTACAAACATTCAGGATGAAATGTTTTGGAAAAAGCGGTTCATGAATTTATAACCAACTGGCGGTCTGCGCCCGGCCTTGCGTGGGATTCAGATTTAAGGGTTTAGAAATAAAACCAAATGAGATAAACGTATTAATAACTGATTTAATAATTTGTTTTGCTTCTGAACCCCCTTCCCTTTTATTTAGTTATTAATTGAAATAGGGGGTGTTTTTGTTTTGAACAGGCCCAAAAAATGTATTAATTTATTAAAATACACGCAAAATTTGGTTCAGGAAAGGGGAGAATGAATTGTCCGGAAGGAGGGGGGTGGTGTAACTATATTTTACTCAGAATCCTAGAGTGCGACTGAACAAAATTTGGTTTAATATAATGAAAGAGTGAGCTGGCCACGGTAAATGAGAATAATGTTTTACACAGGATCCTGTACGCAAAATTTGGAACGGATGACGTTCAACATAAATATAATAGATCGGTGGGGGTTGTCGGGGGAATGCGGTCTTATGTAAAATGTACATAATACAATTTTATTATATACTAAAAAAAGAAGTGACATTTATGTCGGCCAAAAAGGTATAAGATAATTAATTACATTCTGAAAATACCCTTTAAAATAACAAATATATAAAACTAGCGGTTCACGTCCGGCGTCCCAGGGTTTGAGGTTTAGTTATATGCACATAATTCATAATAGAATGTTAGGGAATGCGACGATCCCTCGGAGTGCCTCAGGCCTAAAGTATGCAAAATTTGATTATTTTCCTAGAGAGAAACTGAGCAAAATTAGTATCAGATGGCATAGTGTGATGGTGCAGGGGGTCCTAAACAGAGTATATTATTATTCACAAATAAATAAATGTAATGTAGTGTTGCGCAACTTCTGAGGAAGCTCGCACGAGAGCCCCATCGCCACCATGACAGGTGACACAAATTAACCAAATAATACGTTCACGTTCGTACGTAGTACGTCCACAATATGTACATTGTATTTACACGTTCGCCGAAATTATTTTTTAAGAATATACGCGTCTACATTTTTGAGATGTCATCCTGCCCTCTGATGCTCTCGCCGCACTACAAAGATGTAGCCATTATTTAATCGCGCGCTGCAAGTCTAAAATACCCTTTGGTTATCGAACTCCTAAAACTTTATTCATTCCCAAAACGCAAGGAGGTGCAAGTACTAATTCCTATGGGTCAAAATGTTTATATTTCTTGTTTGTAAAGTTTTTTTATTTATTTTATGAGAATGATGCACGGAGAATGAGCTGTCGGGTATCTCCATATTGCAAGAGTGCGCCCTAGACGCATTATTGCATCACGCATCTAGCCAGAACAGTTTGGAGAAGCCGTTAATGGTGGGCAACGCGGAAACAGAGGAAGATACACTAGGCGCTTCATCTTAAATTGTTGATAACTGCAGACCTGCAGAAAAAAATGAAGGAATACCGTCTGAAAGTTCAATGAAGTCACAATTGTGGTTGAAAACCTGGTTTACAGTATTTATGTCTCCCGGGATACACAATGCATACAATACACAATAGGTACACATAATTTCGAAAATGAAAGATTAATATTTTTGATTAATTTCGGAGTACCGAAATTAGCTCAAGACTGAATGTCGCTTGGGCCATATTAAAATAATGAATAAAGAAGATACTGCGGAGGAATATCGACTCCACTCTTCATCCGCACGCAGAAGATCAGCAGAAGAATTGCAACGACGTACAGGCGTAAGCGGCACCCCCGGGCGGATCGAGCCACTCTCTGACGTCCGCCGCAGTGACAGCTTTTGAGACAACTCCGATCTTCGATACGTAGTTCGCGCGCTTAGATTTAAAATTCAACCTTTGTAATAAGTTTACTTGGATCAATTCAGTTCTAACAGAAAGCAGCTTCCATTCATAATACCCTGTTATATCTACATACATGCAATATCTACAACGCTTAGAAAAACGAGCACGTATGTGGCCACCGTACCTTCGCACCTTAAACCTTCTGATCACTCCTGAGCCTAGCACGCAACCCGCAAGGTACAATCCGCCTTAAATACGTTCCAAAGTCACGATTTGCCACTTTCGCATTATTATCTGTTATTTTTTATTTAAAAGTTTCCTTCTTTGCTTATTCACTTATTTTAATATAAATATCTTACATGTTATTTTATTTATTAATGGGCTAATGAGTTTTCTTAACCCCGGAATCATCAGAATCGAGGGATCGCAATGTTGGTTCGGTTCGTATTCACCTAAACATAAGATATAATGTGTTATATAGTAAGGATTATCTACCAATAATACCCAGAAACACGAAATTACACATTCCCCTGAATTATCTTGAAACGTTCGTCAGTATACTCGCACATACGAAAATTTCAAACAAAACGCGTGGAATTTTAGTACAAAGTTCCTCCGTTTAAATCATCTAAATTACGACCCTTCACTGCGAAAGAGGAAAGAGGGGGGGGCGGATGAGAACCCAACATTACAATACAAACCCTTCAACCCCCGAAATGAAATGGACATGTCAAAGTATCCAAAAGTTCGCTTAAACAAATGTTGTATTGATTTGGGATGAAACCCTGGAGGGAACGTAGTTGCGAATTGTTCAACACAAATTGTGAACAGCTTAAATTAATTATTGAACGTAAGTCAATTATATTTAAGGGAAAACTTTCGTGATTTTGGTCTGCGAAGCTTACGGCTGATATAATAAATTTGAAAGCAGACAACGTCGGAAACCCTTAAGAGTCCGACGAACGCGAATTGGATGATTTTTAAACATGTATTATTCTTACGAAGATTAGATTCTGGCGCATTAAAGGAACTTTTTTAGTTTCCTCTGCTCGGGACCTCCGAAAGTCTCGCCCGGTGAGTTTAATCCTCGTGTTTATTGAACGGACGTCTCAGTTGCCATTTGCCCTTTGGGTAGTGAAATCAAAAACGATCGACTTACAATGATCGTATTCTCGGTTCTACGATTTAGAAAATCAATTAAGTTAGATACTCGCAAACACGGCGCTCGGCGGTAAAGACGAAGATAAGAATTACAAAATAGAATGAGGATCCGGCAACTGTAGGCCAGATATTCTTGATATTTAGCTTATGGAATTAGATTAATAACAGATCCTAATTGTTTTCGTTTATTTAGATTAACCGGTCAGGTCAAGGAGAACATAGTTTACATTAAGCCCTCCTTGGAATAGAAAGGTTCCGGGACAAAGAGATGCATGTTTACATTAACTCGTAACGGTAGATGCATTTCTACTAAATTTAATAAATTTATTATTTTGCAAAGTGTTAAACCTTTGAATTGGACACCGGGAGCGTACGCCAAATATAATTCCTACGGACGTTCCCATGAGTTTCTCTGCCCGGAGTTCCCTCTGTCGCCGCCGGGGTATATCCGTATCTGAAGTATATAAATGGGACAACAAAATCTAAAATCGTGGTTAAGTTAGCGAAACTTACCGTGCGCTACGTACATTTTACGGTCGACACAATCGTCCATCCGAGCGAGTAATTCCAATAACCGTGAATCGTTTTCACACCACGCATACTCTTATTGATAATACGCATCCGCAAAGACGTCGTGCAGTGTGCACCGAAGAAGCTACTGTTTCTTCAAAAATTATACCGGCCAGAACGTTACAGTGAATGGGGAGCGCTATAGATCCACGATTACTGACTTTTTCGTTCCCCAATTAAATGGCATTACTGTGGAAGAGCTGCGGTTTCAACAAGACGGCTCCACATGCCGCACAGCGCGCGCCACAATCTATTTATTGAAGGAATCATTCGATGAGCGCGCATATTGGCGAACTGGCCAAGATCGTGTGATTTAACACCTTTAGATTATTTTCTGTAAGGATGTGAAATGGCTAGTCTACGCCGATAAACCAAAGACGATAGACGACTTGGAAACCAACATTTGTTGCGTTATTGCCGATATACGTCCCCAGCTGCTCCAAAAAGTGGTCGAATATTGGACTTCCAGATTGCACTTTATTCGAGCCCATATGCACGAAATCATATTTAAACACTGATAGCATAAAATTATAAGCCAAGATTTATTTTATTTTAAAGTTACCTCTAAAAAAATACCCTTTAGAATACTTTACAAAATTTCTAACATTGTTTTAATTAGACTGTCAAGATTTTATCTTTCGGGTTTTTGTAAACCGAATCCGCCACCCTAACCGAACCGGGATTGATGCGCTATCGCCTCGGGCGCTCGAAGTGGGAGTGCGCCATGTGACATAACCGATGCAGCCGGGATAAAAAGACGGCGATTTGTGCATTTTCCTGGGTGCCAGACGTCGTGTTTTCCCCGCCAGCGGCCATTAAATGCAGCTACTGTAGTTAAACCCCGCCCGCCCCGAATGCAGCTGAAGGCAATCGCATCCGAGTTTACGGCGGAACTCTGTAGATTATTCAAATAAAAAACGATATATGCGGATGATAAAATTTGTCATACATTTTCCATATAATTTCCGATTGCACTCTGCTATGCGTCGGCCAGCGCAGCGAGTCACGGGCCAAGCTAACATAAAACGTGCTCGCAATAAACCATTTACACTCGACACGATGATTTTAGTATTGCAGATCACTTCATCTGAGAATGAAAACGGTCACAGTCGGTGATTCAAATACCAATAAATAGTATAATAGCAGTAAAATTTAGGACCGGTTGCGCGATGAATAATAAGTTGTTACTATGGTAAAAAAAGTTATTTGTCACATTGATATTTACTTTAAAAGTTGCAGTATAGGACAATGAATCACTCAATATCTCGCTTTTTTAGTGATGACAGTTCGTCCGATGATGATGTCGCTATTTATTTATAAAAATGAAGATTTTTCGCATTCCAATACTGCAGCATGAATCCGAGTTCCCATCCCATATTAGCAATAGTAGAAGGCAGTTAATCGCGATCCGAACTGATTCCATTTACGCCTATTGCGTTTGTTTTATGCGTATTATCGGGCCCGATATTCAAACGGATAATGGCTTTTATTGACAATGATAACATTTAACGTAATACCTCGCGCCGTGTCCGGATTTTCGAGTACAATAAGGCACGGCACGGCACGGTGCGGCAGTCACGGGCAGCCGGCCAGCAGCGGTCCGTAAATCACCCCCGCCGCCCCACTGGCCGCCTACTGTCAAACCAAATATTTCAAGGGACCGTATTCCGCTGCACTGGATGCGATCTTTTAGGGTGTGCTTTCATTATAATTAGACAAACACACTATTTTTATAAATGTAACCTAAATACAAAAGGACGTTATTTGTTATATAAGTCATGCGAGAGAGGGAGGTTTTAATAGAAAGAAGGTAATAAAATTGTTTATTTTCTCGCATTCGAGACAAGTGTCAAAAATAACTCGTCTTTAGAGTCTAATTGGACACATCCACTCTTTTTTTATATTAATATTATGAGGAAAACACATTCTTATTATGAAGTTGTAATTATTCAGAACAGACGGTCTGTGATATTTTAAATATTAATTAAATATATTAATTAGAAAGACATACATGTAAAATAAATTTTATCGAAAAATATTGTTTTTGCGCCACCGGGATTCGAACCTGGATCTCTTTTCTAACCGGGGAAGGTGCAATATCCAACTATGCTACAGCGACAATATTTTTAGCGACAAATTTTCGAACTTATATTGTACCTTTTCGATATTAATACATTTTATTTGAAAGACCCATCTACCTTATTTTTACAGAATCTCAAATAGCTTTGAATAATCTATAGCAGACGTCAGAATTATCACTGCTTTGATGTGCTAGTTTTGACATTTTATAGTATTGTGTTGATGTTTTTCAAGTGTCCTTGAATTTTATCTGTACACGCATCTTGTGTATATACATTTTAAAGTTTCAAGCTTCGTTATTGATATTGAGTCGGTGTGTTATTTTGAACACTGTTTCAGTCTGTGTAAGGGCAGCTGAAGTCATCTCTGAAAATGTTCTTAGGTTTTCACGGCCGTTCAGAATTTTTTGTGTATAGTTCTCTGGGCTAATCTGCCGTGTATATCTGGCCGACGTTTCGGATCCCATCGCAAGGTCAATAATGTTTAAGTATAAAAACATTAATGAAACGATGCATGCACGAGTTAAAAATCTTATTATGTCTGTAAAAAGATTAAAACTTGAACCCATACTTGAAAATACAAAAAAAATCAAATACTCGTACAGCATGCTCGATTGTTATCTTCCATACAAAAGTATGATTACGATTCCGCAACAACTGCGCACAAGATAGGTGCACACAAAATGAGGCAACTGAACACGCTTAATTGCACGCATAGCTTATTCCTCGTACTCTGCCTAGAATATGTAATTTTTTTGCTGCTTTTGAAGCGGTGAACAAATAAAGAATCGGCTCAAAGACTAGATAAATACAACATATTTTCTCATTCTTTATAATTTTTCTAAATAAAATGGTTAATCGATTGAATTGTTCCGAAATCCAAGTGTTAAAATAAGTTTTCTACAAAACATTTTGGGCCGATGGTAAGTTTATTTATAACATTTTATTTTATTTCATTCTCCCGACATTCTGGTAATTATTCCGTTTGAAGCTTTCCACAAATTAAACAATTCGAGAACAGTTCAACGATACGATATTATCAAATTAACTATCGACCGATAAATATGCGGTTGCCAATTTAATCTTCCACCTGTTTCGTTCGTGCGTCATACACTTGTACGTATGTGCGTGTACCTAGCGTTGAGTCTACACAAAGACTTCCACTTTAAACCTGACGCCGCGAAGTTCAGCCCTGTCGTTTACATGTTTGAATTAACAGCTGGAGTTTAACCCCTCGGCACACGAACGTCTGTCCCCCGAAATATCGCGGGTTGACATCGGCGTTGCCGTTTCACAATGCTGCAAGTGACGTACATATTTTAAAATGCCGAGTTTGTATTTTAAAAAGTAAACAAAAAATTCATATCTCGTGATATATCCCAGACAACTGAAATGGTTTTTGTTTGTGCACAGAATATTTTACAATAATACTACAATTTCCCACTCGGGCTAGGCCCGATCTACGGAAACCGTTTTGAAATAGTATAAACGATTTAAAAAAACACAGTATACATTTAAAAAGACAGAGTTATATTACAAAGAAATAAATGATATTACTAGTACGTAATACGTAGGTAGTAGTAGCACAAATAAAATGATCCTTCCATTTCAAAGACCCCTTCATCATTGTTTCTCAGCCATTTAACAACTTTATTTTTGAAAAATACAGGTGGTAGAATTCATTTTGTGACGTCAAAGATGTTATCAAGTTTGTGTGCCGGGTATAGGAAATGTCTTCGTCTAAATGTTTCGTAACGGTGTGTTGTCGCGTGAGTAATGAGGTATAACGAGGTAGTGATAAAAATATAATTACCGATCTATTACCTAGACGAAGGAACAAATACAGGACAGGAAGGAAAAGATACTCATCACCGATTCGATTTTGCTGGAACCTCCAAATGTGGAGTGGACTGTATAAGATTTCACACAGGTTCGACGCCAAGTCTCAGATTTTTTATAACGGTGTTCGAACCGTTCCGATACAGGGCCGTCTGACGGCTGACTATTAAGACCGGAAGGGAAAGGGAAGGTAGGGTGGGGGAACACAGAGCATTATTTCGTTCAAGTAATTAATATATTTATATGGCAATAAATATATGTCCCAAACATGATCTATAGTAAAATTGATGAATTTTAGGCAAATCCATAGGATGTAACATTCTTTTCCTTTATATCACTCATATTATCAATTTCTGCGCTTTAATAAGAAGGTCTAGATTATTTTTGGAGGCATTTCCCCATCCAATGATTCCACAGCTTAATATTGATTGTCACAGGGCGTAGTAAACAATGTCCGCATATTCAGAACATTGTGTATTTTTTAAAATATAAAAATTAGTTTTCTGACACAAGGAGCAGTTAGATCTTTTATATATGTATCCCATTTGAGGTTTCGATCGATCCAAAATATTAGATGTTATCAGTTCAGTCGATGTCTTCACGCATTAGGTTTGCAAGGCAACAAGCTTAAATATCGATTAAGGGCTTGGCTTAAGATTTATAACTAGGGAATCCATTCTCGGAAGCCCGACTGACAGAATTTATGAATCCCGGTGTTAGTACGTACAATCCTGAAACTTTTGGGGTATCAAAAGTAAATTATGATACACTCATTTCATTTATTCTAAATATGATAATAATAAAATAGCTTCGCATTAAAACTGTTATTAGTCAATTATTATTTTACGTTATTTCTGTACAAAAATTGTACTTTTACTTTAAAATAAGATACTTTTCATAAATTGTATTAGTTCTACTTTTACCTTATTTTAATAATTGAAACCTTAATGAGCTAGTGAGCATCTTCTAATCCCGAAATCTCAGGGCTGTAGTTTCGGCTCGCGGTTAGATTAAAAACAACCGATTTTTCTCAAAATCTATGCACGCCGAAAGATTTTGAACTCTAGATTGGTATTAGGCAATGGCGAGCAGTAGGTATAGATTTAGGTTATGCTGTTACCAATGATATTATACATTCATGTACTACAATGTATGTTGTACATAAAATTATGAACTTTCATTTAACGAACGTCTTTAGACAAAATGAATCCGTCGTTTATGCGACCCTACCGTGTATTTATTTGTGATTTCAGAGTACTATTAATAGATTTTTTTAAAGTTTTAATGTAAAATAAATCCTTCTTACTCATATAAAAAATATATAGACGTTTTTAAGAACACTTTTTATGACTTCTCCTATTATTTGAAAATCCTTCCCGTAATAACTAAAGGTTTACGTAAGAAATGGTTCTGCTAATTGCTTTTGGTTTTTCCAAATCAAAAACAAATTCATGCACCAAATGCACCTCGAACGCAAAGAAAGATCATGAAATCGACACGTTAAAAACAGTAAGATAGTAAAATTCGCGATTTAGTAAAAGAGCAAATAGATACTTTTATTATTTACAAATAGAGATTTGCACGCAGTTGTAAGGCTTTTAAATAAGTTGTAAACATAAGTAATGACTCCAATCAAAACGGATCAAATGAAAGGAATTTTCACATCAGTTAATAGTCAATTATATGACTTGAGTAATACACTAGCTTAAAAATAGAAGACAGTAATGCTAATAGCTACAATCTGCCGCATTGTAGCTACAGCTAGGTAGTTTTTAGAACTAAGCAATTAAAGTTTCTACTGGTAGACAGATGGCGCTAATTGTAATAAATCCGTAAATAATGTATCCATTCATGTTAACCCATATTATGGATTATTTCATTTATATTTGTTTCCCAGAATTTTCAGTAATGCACAGTTTTTTTGCCTGTATGCACTGCACGCCCCTGGTATTCAGCACACTTAAATGCTTCAAAGTTATGGCTTTCTTACAAAAGGAATAATTTGATAGTTTTCAATCAAATTGACGATTGTTACCTGTAATCGTATTGAAGGGCGCCGGTGCCACTCCACCAAAACAGTTCTATTATGTTATGTGCTGTCAAGTGTTTCTACATATGCGGAGAACGCCGGTCCGGGACACCCCACCTTCCGGCCTCGCGACCGCCACTCCGCACACGCTGACTGGATGTCGGTGGTAGTGGAACTAGTCCCAAAATAGCAGTGCAGTTTCAGAGATTAACGATAACTGCACATATGATCATTTCAAATAGCACAACATACATAAAATGGAATCAAATTTCGAGAGACTGAAACGCGCACACTACTAATGACGTATGATCAATTATGTAGTGCTAAATAAAAAGTACCAAGGCGGTATTTAATTTTACCTCCACCCCTGTTTTTTGTTGTTTTAAAAAAATTAAATTCTACTTACTATGTTTAAAGTTAAAAATAAAAGATTTTAGTCAGAAATAAATTAGTCTTTATAAACGCAAAAACTATGCATATGTCAAAAAAGTTAATTTACGGATGTTAAGTTATTTCATATTTCATCCGTTTCTAAGTGCATGTGATCAATGGTTGAAAGAATGGGATACCGCCGCGCGCCCAGATGATCCAATTCATAGCAAAAAAAAAACTATAAATTTCCTCGTAATGACTTTCACGTGTTGTGAAATGCTCTGGTCCTACATATTTTTTTACATTCTAGTAATATCCGTCCGCTGCACAATATTAAATGTATGCGAATTATTTTTAAATGTCAAGAATGTTTTTTTAGAAGCATGTTTTTCGAATTGGCAACGCTTTTTCCAGCGACAGCCAATTTGACAGCTGATTTGTGCTCAGTTTGGTTTGCCATTTCATCATGAATAGACTTACGCTAGAACAATGCTCGCAAATTGTGCAAATTTATTTCAAAAATCGTGGTTCAGTTAGCGAAACTGACCGTGCGCTACGTCCATTTTACGGCCGACATAATCGTCCATTCGAGCGAGTAATTCCAATAACTATGGATCGTATTCACACCACGCATACTCTAATTGATAATACACATCCGCAGACGCGTCGTACAGTGCAGCAGCGGGGTGTAGTATTACGGAGGACCTGAATGAGTCGATTTGCCAACGTGCACAGCAATAGATCCAAGATTACTGACTTTTTCGTTCCCCAATTAAATAGCATTACTGTGGAAGAGCTGCGGTTTCAACAAGACGGCGCAACATGCCGCACAGCGTGCGCCACAATTAATATATTGAAAGAAACATTCAATGAGCGCATAATTTCGCGTAATGGATCTGTGAATTGACCTCCAAGATCGTGTGAACATCTTTGGGTTATTTTCTGTGGGAATATACGCTGATAAACCAAAGACAATAGACGACTTGGAAGTCAACATTTGTCGCGTTATTACCGATATACGTCCCCAAGTGCTCCAAAAAGTGGTCGAAAGTTGGACTACCAGATTTCGCTTTATTGGAGCCAGCTGCGGCGCCCATATGCGCGATATCATATTTAAACACTAATAACATAAAATTACATTTCCAATAAAGCCAATACCACGGCCATTACAACGATTTTAAAGTTCTATACCTCTAAAAAAAAAAACACCTTTTACTTGAAAAGTAAGTTTCATGTCAAAAGAAATGCTAGGGTGGCTCCCAGGCCCCACTGCACAATATTAGAGCGTCACCAATTATGGGACTGATAAAAAAATATTTGTAATGTTTAATCACACGTTGAATCATCTGTATTCCATACAGCACAAATATTTCAGATTACACAAATTCACCACTACAACAAAATTAAATTAAAATGGCTGCTAAAATGTCACCTTTTAAATTACACAATACGATATTTCTGTTCATTTGCCATGTGTCACCGAGCGGAGAAAACATGGCGAATATATGTTTACAGCCTAATTAGTGTACCCACCAGGGCTCGCCACTTTCTAGTGAAAAGAGACACAGAGTCTCAACATTTTCATGGAGCCGTAACATAAGTTTTCACTATAGTTATATATATTTTAGTGACGAAATAAAACCGAGATAAAACGAGATTTTTATTTAAATTCAAATTCACAATACAGTAGTACGCTACTTAGAATAATATAATATATGGGAGTTATAAGCTTCAGTAGCTCAGTGCTTTACTTTTAAAACAAGAAAACCTAAATTATTAAACACTTTTTGGGCTTTGTAAAGATTACTAGTTAGAACGGTGACCTTGACCTTGCATCTAGGAGGCTTTCGAAAGCTTTGCTATGTCTGGCAAGTAAGTGCTTGTTCAATTTAAGGCCTGATTTTTTTTTATTTATTTACACCCAATCCCGAATCGTTTTGAGAGTTGTTTACCCTCGTTTTGATTCGTCATAATTACGTATATTTTTAAATTTATTTTTCATTTCAAAAATTCAACCATAACACCATCACAGGTTGGCTCCGGTATCGTCGTACCAGAACCATACCTGTACAATATGAGAGATTTGTTTTGTCACATTAATTTCAAAAGGTAGTTAAAAAGAAGCTATAGAAATCACACACCCCCAAAAGGGGAGGGTAGACGTCACATTTATGTGTTTCGTCGTAGAACTCCGGCAGAAATTCACCCAGTCCAGGTCGCAAGAGTGAGAGACAATTGAATTCTCCGTTAGATCTCTCTAGTCGCTGCTCTTCCAGGCATCACCCATCCCAGCATCCCCAGCGGGAGATCCACACCTTAATAAATATCCCGAAATGTCCAAGATTCCTTTCATTTCTTAATAGGTCAGTATAATAAAAAGCGCGTGTTTTATTTTCACGTATGTGATTATGGACTCCTATAAACTTACCTCGGAAACAATAAAAAAAACGAGTGGTCTAAAGTAGGTGTACGTGTTCGTACTGACGAAGATGCAGTAGTAGCGATACCGGTCAACTTAAAATCGTTTTCTTAAACGTCTGTTAAACCACAGAGAATTACTCTTGTATTTCAAAGCTCATTATAATTTAAGCATGTTTTTAAATACATTGAATACGCATACTCGCGTATGAGACTCGCACACGCACAGAGCATTAAATAACGACTATGCGTTCAAAGGTACCGATGTTTGAAGAAACAACCGTCACGTATCACCGAGCAGAAGGGGGCGGTTCGGTAAAGGTATCTGGGTACATTTCAAAGGCACTTGAACTCGATAATCGCTTTAGAAATTTCAATAATGATCCATCCACAAAATTTGATACCGGCTCAAAAAGATCTCTATACAAAGGTAACGCGTGCGCCCCGCCCGCAATGAAGAAGGGGGGTTTTCTATTGTAGCCTTCTACATTTTATGATAATTTAATAAATCAAACGGAAATATTATATTTATAAATAATATTTCAGGAATTTTATGTAAATTCGTTTACACAAATTCCTTCGGTATCAAAATACATTTCCAAAAATTTTGTAATATTCATTTTTACGGTATCTCAATTTGAGCCGCGTATAACTCGGGAGCGTGTACTGAATACAAGCGAAATAACTGCTCATTCTCTCAACTTGGCCAGCCCATTGCAATATTTGGGACTACAGAATGTTTCTTGATCAATTCAATTTTCGATCACATGATTAATTTTTATCTATAAGTTCCATTTTCTACTTTTTCTTAATATTTAGCGTTCAAAAATTGCTCATTTATTTTCTTCGATTTGGGTTCGGCACCATGTTTCGCAACTATAATTGACCACCGGTCTTATTATTGTTTTATAGCTTATATTTAACGTTTTCAAGTTGGAACCCAGATATGTGAAATTATCAACTCTTTCGTTTACATGGTGACCTACGCAAACATATCTCCGGGTGCTTCCTACATCCGGACATGTACGTCGTGTAAAGAAATGTGAGTATTTATTAAGAAATAAAAATCTGAAAATATCAATACCTCGGACGTGTAATGCGAATGCAGGGAAAGATAGACGGAAATCAGAATCCTGGAAGAAGAACATCACCGACCGACCCGAGATGATCGCGCCCTCGAGGACCGACCGGACGCCAGGAAGAAACGGACTCACTCGAGGTGCTCCTTTAGGTATCTGGATTTCTTCTACTGTAGTACTGAAGTACTCTCGAACTCACAGTTCGTTGATAGCGCAAAGTGTAACTTGCAATAGCAAGATGAACTGTTACATTATTAGCCATGCACAGCTGGATGATAATTCATAATCCGACTTGTCATTCTCATTTGGGAGGAAAATAACTTGTCATCAGTCTAACGAACTCCAGTAGCAAACATTAACTCGACTCGACTGGTCCAAAACCATAGATAGCACCTCAGAAAAAGGTCGTGCTCCGGGTATAGAGAAGAGGGTAACAGATAAGTTATGGATAGGAACCATTATCTGTATGTCGCGTTCATATACGCGCGAGACGGAGATCGGCGATACACAGATCATAAAGATCGAACAGTTGTGCAGCTTGAACAATGTAACTAATAATAATAATAATTAAAGAATACGGCAAGAGATGAATAATATAAGTCCGGTATAAAATGAACGCTTACAAATTTGCCTCAAAATTGTTCAACTGCCACGTTCATTACTTTAATTCGACTTGAAATCGTCACTCGGTCACTCGATCGGAAAATATATTCACCTTGTCAGAAACCGGCGAGAAAACGCGAAGACTGCCGACTAAACTCCCCGGGAGTGGTCCGCCGACATTTGGTCACCGCTCGTTCGTTGCGCTGCAGCGGGAGTAACAAAAACATTGATTGATAGTGTGGCGCCATCTGACGGCGGAGCGCAAACTAAATGAGAGAGTAGACGGAATAAATTGGAACTAAAAATACTAAAGTGAATGACAAAACTGATGGATTTATTTTACACAAAAAGAATGTAGGAAATAGGTTAAGTACTTTTCATTTAGAAAGAACAATTGTATTAGTATGTGTAACAGCCAGATAAAAGCTCTAATTTTCATGTACACCGTTTTTTTTATATCATATATTTTTTATGTTTTCCGTTGCCGTGTATATGTAATACAAATAGGTTTAAGTACATTGATGCACAGAGAAAAAATAGTTTATTGGAACGTATTATGCTTTTAGGAATATTTATTTTTAATACGTGACTTTTATAGTGCAAGTACGTGGTTATATATTTATAACAATGAAAAAACCAACAAATGCATCCGACTAAGACAAACATTGGTAATAATATAAAAATACAAAAAGACGACTAATAAATTAAAAAATTTAAACATAAATATAAACTTTCCTAATTTACAAAATTCAAACATTCCGTACATATTTTTTTTGGATACAGTGTTAATAATTAATTTTAAATGACAACCCCGCTCACTGATCAATTATAACGTTACAATGTGCATATTACTCATACTAATACAATTGTTATTTCTAAATGAAAAGCAGTATACCGTAAATACTGATTAGAATGTCAATGCGATATTTTGGTTATGTAACTTCGCAATGTTGTATTTGTTCATAACTTAAAGAATTGTAGAACGAAGATTGTCTTCATTTTTTCTCTATCCACCGATCTCGCCATACATTAAAAAAAACATGTACCACTAAAGTTGATTTATAATTATCATTAGATATAATTTTTATTATATAACATTATTATAAGCAGAAATTAGTATTTATATACAGTCCACTACTCTCTACACAACCATAGGTTTTCGAGAGAAGCGTAGCACGGAAAAGCAATCATTGTACCTACCGTGAATATTGTATCAACATTTGAAAAACCAGAAAGTCACCATCGTGGTCACAGCTGGTGTTTCCATAAAACCTCATTTTGAGGTTGAAATTGTAATTTATGGTAAAAAAAGCAACTAAACAAATTAAGGAAATACCCAATCAAACATATTCTAAAAATGATTAAAATGCGTCAAGTACCGGTCCGCCTATGACGCGACACACGAGCAATACCTTTCAGATGCCGCCTGGTGACAGATTCTATTCGAGGTATTTCGTTTGAGGCAATCACATTCGAGGCGCCGAGTTTTTGTCGGCAGCACCAAATAAAGCGGTCTGTGTCTTGGTTAAATATAAGAGTGAAAAAAAAATTGGCAGCCGATGAGATTCGAACCCATCATCGAATTTATAATAAACGTGTATGTGTATGTAGCCGTAAATACTTCGATAGGTAGTCCTGGGTTTTCTATAGGTAATGTTGAATACAGTAATTCAATCTATGCAAATCCAAAATACACCAACCTTTGTAAACCTGGGCTGGTAGACACCGATGGTCGCTCTCCTTGTAGATCGGCGGTCCTTAACTCTGCTGGCCAGCTTCCGAAAACTTTCTCACAGCCGATAATTCGAAAATATATAATACAAAATGTTTTTACATTGCCGCCGTAAATAATTCCGTCCAAACCGAAAAACTGTCTCTTTCCAGTAGAAGCTTCGCTTTTGTTTTTGTTTTTAAATCCACACAAATAGAATACACATATTGAAAATTTTATACCAGGCCTACCTATCGAAGTATAAAAGCGCGTAAACAGTGTACACTAGTATCATTGTGGTGTTTCTGGGTTTCTGGGTTTCTGGGGAAACATTCAAGAAAGTTATGATTCTTGGACGTAATTTATGATATGGTTAAAAATAGTCGAGTTTTAAATTATTTTCCTGATTTTAATTTATTTTATCTGCATAAAAAACAGTTATATTTTTTTAAAGAGCGATCGTGGTCCCTACGATAATGACGACACCGCAGCCAAAACTTTTCCGATTATGCCTTGTACCACCATTGCATCTGTACGACTTATGACGTATCTTATGTATTTTTTCTTCCTCTTCTCCTGTTCCGGGACTCTTCTATCCTGCTCCAGTCTTCTTCTAGTCAGTCCACTCTTCCTTGGTGTAACGTAATAATGTAAAACAATATATAATAATTGTTAACGCAAGTCGAGTACCTCTCCCTGTGTATTTTGTCCTTCCAATACACCTGTTCCATTCTGAAAAACTAATGACTTAGGGATTTCGCCGACGTGGGAATAGATTGCCTTCCGACACCGAACCGTCAAGATCTGTGTTATTTTTTTTAACGTCCGAAAGTAGCGCCGTGTGTTACGCTAGGATCGCGAAGAGGCGGTGTTCTAAATAGCTCCGAAAGTGCAGTGATATCTCGGATCTTCACTAAAAAGGTGCGAGTCAACTGGAGGTGAAAACTTGACGTTCAATCCAGGATCGAGTTCAAGGTCGGCCAGATCCATTTGTCAATATTCCTCTCTTGAATCCAATTCGGGTTGCGTCAACTAATCATTATTGTAATCGGTACAGCCCACGAGATCTCATCCCACCAATATTATATATTAATGTCGTAAACGACGCGGTGTGCTAGTATTGGAAGCGGAAGAAATTGGACGTTAATCCAGTTCCGTAAAATTTGCCCAGCTCTCCGGCAGACGATAATTGACTTGAAAGTCATGTATGGCTCAATACCGCCAGCCGGGCGGGTGTCGGGAAGGGGGTAGGGGGTAGGGGGTGCAGATGTTTGGAGAGGATGAATAATTTGCGGCCGAGCCTCGGGGTGAAGGCTTTCAGTCAACATTTTGAGAGCAGGAACAATGCGTGAAATTGAATTGAATTGAATGTCGAATGAAGTGCACCGTAGAAACATCAATTAATAAGGGACTACTGCGGTGAGTACCTTCCCGGCGCCTCCTCTACCTACTTACCCTTGACAATCAAGAGGTACCCGCATGAGCCGAATATTACAATGCAAAATGATCACTTTGATACCGTATTTTTGAATTATACAGCGCTCATGACTTATCAATTTGCGGCATCTTTGGCAGTCTTCCAAAGCTAACCGTCTACAAGATTTTTCAATGGGATCCCTTATCAGGAATCTCTCCACTGCATCATTGCACGTGTGCATCTTGTAACATACCTCAAGTATGTGGTATCTGTACAGTAACAGGGAATCGTTGTGGAACATTTATAATTCTTTGGCCTGCTCGCGTCCATGCTGAATGTTCAATGATGGCTACCCAAGCCGTCTTCTCTGACTACAGTCCAGCACATTTGTCTTCTTTTTCTCTTCTTCTTTGTCAAACCGTAGACGTCGCTGCAGGATTTCACATTTATTTCTTATAATCTGAAGCAGTCCACGGTATTATTAGCGTGCGCCGCCAGCACCATACCTTAGTATATCTTCACTGAGTTTGTCGGATATATTGTTCGATATTTATAACTATGGATCGCCGATCACCGTCTTGTGCGCGTTTGAACGCGACATACATAACGGTTCCTTTCCGTTACCTACTTGTTTCCCCCTCTTCTGCACCCAGAACACGACATTTTTCTGTGGCGTTCTCTATGGAAAGAGCAGTTTAAGTTTTGAGTTGAGTGTTAACGTTTGACCTTCGGATTTGATCAAAGTACGTTGACTGCCGCCAAATTCTTCCTCCCGTGTGGAAACAAATTGTTGGCTCGTGAAATTAACGATCTGCTATCGAGCTCGTCAGACTTCTCATTACCGTGCATATCGAATAGCGTTTTCATCTCGCTATTGTGCATGGTGTGTGTGGTATAGTCGCACTTCGCGCTATCAACAAAGTGTGTTATTTTATTATATTGGAATATTATTATTAGGTTCTGCAAGTTTACGTAAAGCATTATTTAAAAGTTATAGATGTTTCGGGGGTTAAGGCCATTTTCAAACTGTTTGCTCCACCTCATCCGATTGATAACAGATTAACACGAAATGCGCATTCTGTCTATTTTTTTAATATTTAAAATAATACCGCTATGTTTATTAAACAGTTAGTTTAACTAAGAAATATTTGGCTCACATGAAAACCGGTCACACAAATCTTGTGTTATATTTCAAACTAATGACAAATATGACAAATTTTTAACCTCCCGGGGCGAAAATCAAACCCTCGAACACGTTCAACATATTGTCAGATTAACAAACTCACTTGTTAAATAGTATTAAAACTAGAGTTGACGCCTGATTTCTTGTTAAAATTTTAAACTAAAGTTATAATAAAATAAAATAAAGCATCTTGACATCTTTCATTAGGCTGTACTCTGATAATTAAAAATGTCAGCACGACATGGACCGCGAGATAGCTCCATCTATTAAAAGTAATTGGAAGCTCGAGAATCTAAAAGCTTTCACCGTTCCGAGTCGGGAGGCCAGCTGCGAGGAGAGCGCAGCCCTTTGTGCATTATTTTCGACTGTAGTATTTCCGAGATAATTGCATTTTATCGGAAATTTTAAAAAAATTTCATTAAAAAAAACAGCACACGTTAATGCGGGCGATTAAAAAAAACGAGGAAGTAAGTACACGAGTATTTTAAATTTTAATATTTTTAAGAAGAACACGCGTTCGTTGTGAAATTACAATTTCAGAACAGAGTTCGTGGTATTTTTAATACATATTAAATTAATCAATTAGTAAGATATATTCACTGGGATGGAAGAAAATTTATTAAATTTATATTTTAAAATTTAATTTGTTAGAAAACGATCTCTCAGCATTGAACTTTGTGAGGGTGGATGCTAGGGAAGTTTATTTTTTTATTTCAAAATTATAGGTAGGTATCGTGTACATAGGTACCGAATTCAAAGATAAGTTTTTCACCCCTACCGGGAAGTGGAAGGACATATTTATATTTTCGAACATGTGAGTATTACGGCGTTGGTAAATGCGAATTTCTAAAATCGGTAACAAACTTTAAGTCTAAAGGCAACAAAACAAAGGGCAAGTTTAACGTTTATGGGTACCTATTGAATAAAATGTGTTGCGACGTTTACATAATACGCCCTTGTTTTGATTGTTCATTGTTTATATATTATAATGTACTAAAAAAATTTTTTTAAAGTCATTCCATGCGAAATTACCTAGGAATGGTTGCTTAACCATTTCAGATATTATTAATATTTTTACCATAGGTTTCACCACGAGTGTGTCGCTCAAAACAATATTTATTTTATTTTTATCTGTCACCATCTCGGATCTAGGCTCAACTTTCTTCGCAACGACAGGCAAAAACAGAAAAGTATATATTGCTCTCCTCTCATAAAAGATTCTGGATATCACTATCTTCACCTTATCTTATCTGAAATGGTCAAGCAACCATTTATTTTAAAATACGATGATATTCAGTTAAAATCCCAGGCGGCGGGAGATAATGTGAGAAAAGTCTCAGAGACAGTAGTGAACTAGTTGATATAAATGTCAGCACCGTGTATACTGACATTTTGATCTCAACACGAACTCGCTCACTTTTCGAGTTTGGTAGGACGAGACAAAACTCAAACACGCGTACATCACGTTCGATTTGACAGTGAGACTCGATAGAACCTTAGATACCTACAACTATTTATTTTGACAAACAGAAGGCAAACTTTAATAGAACGGAAAAAAAACAAATGAAGAAAATAAAATATTTAAAATGCGCATCGAACATGCTTTACTTTTTCCACCGTCTCCCTTCCCCGCCACCCTGCGTAATTAAATGAGTTCTTGAGAATTTTATAAAATTTGAGTTGATTGCTTTTTTGGAGGCACTGGCGAGTCGGCCCCCGTCCCCGGGAGCCGGGAAGCGGAGGGGAGAAAAATGTATCGAATCGGACGTGACGAAAATGCACGGCGACTAAAATGAAATCCCTTAATGTACAGCCAGGTAGACATTTTAATTAACATCTGGAAGCTGAGATTATAAATTCAATATTCAGACAAATTTAGACAATTTATTTATTTGTTCGTATCTAACTAGAAGCGATTTTTCATGTTTCTCATTCTCATCTACCGTCTCTTGCATGGAACGATCTAATCGTTACTTCTCTTTTATATTTATATTTAAATACGTCATATATATGTGAACATTAATAAATAATATGGGTCTGGCGTAATACGCTTACAAATAAATGTACACAAAGACTGCCTTAAGACCGGTGTTCACTTTTAATAGGGCGAACATTGGGATTATTAAAAAAACCATTAAATCCTATCATATGTACTGGGACCATTTATAAGTATGTACATTAATTCATTGATGTAGGTAAATAAGAATCCTATCGATACTGCAAAAATCATGCAGGTGTGTTGTAATCAAGTTTTGGAATAACCACTACTTTGAAACAACATGGCAAACTAGGCAGGATAATGAATTCCGTCGAGATATTTTTAAGGAAAACGGGAGTTATCGTATTCACTAAATCCGTTATAACTTTTAAACGGAGGGTGGTTTCGAGTCTTCTAGTCGCAATCGAAGAAAATACTTTGAAATTTTCCTGAAGTTGTACCACGAGACCTTCAGCAATGTATGTAGAAAACCTCCATATAGATCAATAAATAATGTACACATCGTTAAGCGTCATAAATTTGGTCATATAATTCGTCTACCTAAAAATTATTTAAGTAAAAACGGTGGTTGGTTACGGAGAAACTGTGCTGGGGTTGAATATTTCAAGTTGCAATGGACAAGCACCAGTTTGAACGAATGGTGAATATTGTATTTCCATGTGTCGTAACATTTTTCAGATGGTGATTTTTTCAATCTCTATGATTTTTAGACTAGACTAATAATTGTAGAAAGATGCGTGCAGGTTATATATCAAAAGACTCGCGATGTTACACAGCAGAATTATTCCAGATTTACACCTAACGTGCTATCGTCTCACGCGGACGTGACATAAATATGACGTTATACCGTATATAAGAACAGGTGCTCTTGCATCGTAAGAACTCGGACACGAGTACATAGTAATGTGCTGTGGAAATCGTCTTCGTGTTCCTATTTGGCTGTTGGCGCGGAAAACATAATATATAGTTTGTACATTATTAAAATGAATTCTCGAATAACAGTAACTTTTAATAATTTCATATTTAAGTATTTACCATACGCAACAACAAAAAAATGTTTTCTCGAAGAACCTGACGTGAATTTGTCAATACGTGTATTTATACGTGTAAAGTAGTGCGAAAGGCGCAGTGCTCGGGGCGCGGGGAACCGGATGCCGATCATCTTTAGTGACGGAGCGTGCGCCGACCGAGTTAGACGTGAATTATGCGTCTCTATGCTGTCATGTCAAATGTTTTTTTCTAATTTTGAGCACTTTTACACAATAATTGATATATATCAACTATTATTTGAATGATTAATATAAGTAATAAATGTTAAATTTTAATATTTATCCGACTTAAAAATCGCAAAAGTCTACATGTACACTGAGTTTACAGCACCGGAAGGCGAGTTTTTATTTTAGCACCGGAAGGGAAAGGTTAAACACGTTCTGTAGACGCCCACACTCGACCGTGGGCACGGTACCAGAAGAGCAAACACCGTGTACAATATGTTCACATGACGTGAGAGGTTGTGACGGATGTTACCTTCTCGCACTCTGGGCCGCCTCCCTGATCATCTTGTTCCGCCTGTAGCTGGAACGGGAGCCGCTCCCGGCCCGGCCGCAGGAGAAGTTGCTCCTCAGCTTGACCTTGTCGATGCTGAGGATCAGCACCTGGTTCTCGATGCGGTGGCCAACTTCGAGATACTGCAACGAATAACATCATAAGTGTAAATAACACATATTTTTGCACTTTTACATACATATCTTTGGGAACTTATTTCGGACAGATATTAATAATTCTAATTAGATTTAATAAAATACAATCACTTTCATGTCAAGATCTTAAATGTTTAACCAGTAATGGTTTCTCAAAATTTTTCAATAAAATTATTGAAAAAGAGCATTATTTTAATAATAGCATAGGGTTCAATATCCTCCATTAAAACGGGTTAGATAATTTAGAAGCCCTCGAAATAAAAAAAAGGCAGTAAATAGTGGTACGCCAATTCTTAGTAATCAAATAAATTTATCCATTAGCCCCATATAAGTATGTTTCCTTTAAAATCAATGTAATATCCATCAACGCTGTATTTTCCCCTCCCTTAATGTTCTGTCTATCTGTATATGTATTCTGTCTCTCTCTTTCACATGTATATTATATTATATCTCCCTCTTTATGTATATATAAGTGCATTATTTTTGTATTTAAGATTAGTTTTAAATGTGTCCTAATGAAGCTTGATAAAAGCGAAACCGGTTGACGCATAACGAATTTCGTGGTTTCGTACAAAGTGATTATATTTTATTTAATCTAATGTCAAACCACAAAGTGATTGCTTTCTACGAAAATATAATAATTCTAAACTTGGTTGCATAATATATTACACAGGGTGTAACAAGTACATTCCTCAATATTTTATGGGATTATTACCTGATTAAAATTATAAGTGAAAATTTTTAAACTTTTATATAATCGCGCATTAATTCTACGTAATTTGAAATAAATATGTATATGCATAATTGACTAACTAACTTATCATCGCGCCGTTTTCAGACGTTTTCGACAGAGAGAACAGAGCGCTACACTCTTCTGTCCTGACACACAGTTCTCGCCCCATCTACATTCATACATCTTCTCATAGAAGCTCGTTGATTATTGAGGTTTCTAACAGGACCATCATCCGGTATCTGGTTTACCTGGTCGTGCCAAGTCTTCGTCGGATGTCCTCTATTTCTGATGCCATGCAAAATACTTCAAGGTCTAAGTCACCAATGAAAAAATACTCTGATCGATCAGTGTTCAATGACCATTTATTTTTTGTTTTTAATAAAATATTTCATTTAATTCAAATAATCACACAATTACATTGCCGCGATTAAATACATGCAGCTTGAACATTTTTGACTTATATTTTTAACCTCTCAAATATTGAAGACTCAACATATACTAGGTGTGTGCCATCCAGTATATATTGAGTGTTCGAATACTGTTAGAGGTTTCAAAAATAAATCTAGAAGGGAAAGAGTAGAAGTCGAAGCAAATTCAACCGAGTCTTTTTAACTTTCCCGCCCGGTGTCCTTTGTCTTCGAGTTCGATGTGGCTATATTTTTAGTAATTTGTCTTTCGTTTATGCAGTCAAATTCTCAACATGGCTCATTGGGCTACGTTGATCAGTTGTTAAAAGTCGAGAGGCAAACAGCACTCTGGTAGGCGAGCTTCAGAAATCTCAAGAGTATCTTCAAATCAAACCTCCCATGACACCTCTACAAGAGAACCTTTCAGCAATGCTTACTATCTGTCATGAAGCGTGATGACGATGATCAGTCGGGCAAGTTGTATTTTTAAAAATATTTTAAAATGCTTAATCTAATAGGTGTAACATAACAAATGTTACAGAAGAAAAAGAATAATGAAATTGTACCTTACCACCGTTTAAAAAAAAAAGCTTGATCTCACGCAGAAAAGCATAAAACGAGTGTGGCAGAAAAAGTTTGGCATACATCGCGAAAGAAGATGCGGCGGAATTTTATCGATTACCCGAAAGCATTATAGAAAGAAGAATTGGAGAGAAAAATGTACAAAATAGTATGACAGAAAAATGTTACATATGTACCTACATACACACCGCGTAAGACGACGATAATTATAGTGTGGAGGTCTACCGCCAACACAATCTGCACACACTCTGCATATACCTGGGTGCAAAACGAGGTTCTCATCAACCTCAAAAACACGCCTGGTACCGACCGCAACGGACAAAAATACAACGCGTCGCAGTCGCCCATGGAGCCGGCCCTAACGCGTCGTCACTTCTCTCGCGACAGTCTTCCATACGAGTTCATTAAGCGACGCTTCTCGTTTAGAACCTGTATTCGTAACTGTGTTTCAAGCAAAATTTTATTATTAATGAAAACACATTCTTATTGTGAAGTTGTAATTATTCAGAACATAGGTCTGTGATATTTTAAATACTAAATTAATGTATATATTTATAATTAATACATTAATTTAGTATTTAAAATTTTATTGTTCATCTTGCTCTGGCCACACACTCACACACGCGCATAATTAAAACGAACATGCGAACGTATGGATGAAATGTAATGGGCCATTCACCTACACTTAGTACAACATTTTGACAATACAAAAACATCATATTAAACTTTACAACATCTCTTCTCCGTAATAGTAAATTACGCGTTATTACGTAACTAATAAAACTGAAAAATTTCAACTACCTTTCATGCCATCATTTCCTTCATCTCAATTAATTTTATTTCTTAATGAATCAAATTCCCAAGTATAAGAAGAATTTTGTTATTTTATTGAAATTAATTGTTAAATTGTTTAACTTTGAGAAGATTACGCCCACGTGACAAGTTTGGATTTTATATATATTAATAAGACCAAAATTAATACAAATTAAATGTATCAATTTGAAAAAATCAATTTATCGAAAAAATATTTTTGTTACTACCGGAATTCGAACTTGGATTCTTTCATATGCGAGGAAATGACCTACATAGTAAGTTGACAAATTTTCCAATTTGCATATATGTTACATTTTCAAATTGATGCATCTGTCGTTCAACATTTGAAAGCAATCTACTATATATCTTAAAATCCGATAGGAGACGCCAGAAATAATTATTTTTTATTAAATTTTGGAAACATTAATACAACATTATTATTGTGAAGTTGCAATTTTTTCCGAACATAAGTAGTTCTGTGATATTTTAATATTTTTGTTAAATTAATTTTATCTGTATACCTTTCGAATTGATACATGAAATTCGAATTAAAATACCACAGAAAAAATTGCAAATTATGTTTTCCTTAAAAAATAAGATTAATTAATAAATATATATATTTTTTAATTAATGACAATGTTTTGTAAACACACAAAATCGAACAAACATGTGCCCAAATATACAAAAATGTTGTCAATTTATAATATAAAGCTCACACTGATTGACCTATATTGACGTTTCGAAAAAGTTTGAAAATAATATTTTTTATAGGTATTGGAAATAATACATATTTAGTACATCAATATTCATTGAATATTGAAAATAATCACACACTCATTTTATAATATTCGTTCCAGGACACCAGCGTTTAGCTTAGTTTGAAAATAGTAAGAATATTGATGTGACACGTAAGTATCTTTATTTAAAATATATATATATGGAAATATTTAATTTAATTAATTAAGAAATAATAGTTGAAAGCGTGGGCACGCGGTGTCGGAAATGTTATCCTTACATGATTGCGCCAGCTGAGTATCTGCACCAAGATGGCACTATTACCGCCTGCAACACTTGGGAGCTACGATAACAGCTCCAATATATGTATTAATTTATATTGTGAAGTTAGACTAATAAATTATTGTTAATATCTCCAAAGTTTGTATTCAATTTTCGGTAGTAAAATAATTAATAATTGTGTCAATTAAGTTTGTCATATTGGCATAGGTACATAGTACATTAATAATCATTCCTACTACGTAGCGTCATGTTGGCTACAAATCCATTAAAGGAACTGGGACTGGTTTTAAATCCTCGTTATTTAAAAAAAATAATTAGATTTAAAAAATATTGTAAAATAATTCATTGACTTTGTGGTGCAATACAATTATTTTATTTTTTCACTAAACTAAACTAAACAGCAAACACGTTGAATTACGTTGTAACTACTATTGTTTCTCTACTATAGTTTTAAATATGAGAATAATATATCGCCGTTGCCTAAATAATAGTAACTTCTCGGAATTTCTAATCACGTAATTGAATCTAACAATTCTTTCGTTAGTTATAAACCAACGCTTCTCCAATCGATACCCTACAAATGAACAACTTAGAAACCGTTGAAATATAACATTTTTTTAAAATGGTGAAAACACTAATCGATAATAATTTAAGTCAACAGTCCATATTTATCATATAAATGACTTTTTTTGATAAATTATTTAATTACGTCTTCCTCGTGCCTAATATTCCTAATCAAGTAATAAGTACAGCCCTGTGCAGACCTTTTGCCAGAGTTAGCATAAGGGTGACAATCGGCCCTCGCATTCTCGGCCGCGACTGCACCGTAATTTTCCTGTTGATGGATAGACTCGAAGCCGACAGCTCTCGTTATAAATCAGATACGTGACCCGGCAAGCCGGCGGGACGGGAATTTTTATTCCGTCGGCGCATTGCCCGATGGTGAAGAGAACGCGTAATTGGCGAGAGAAACTTTTCAAATTGAATCGGATCTGAACTGCAACAAATTGCGTGACTTTACGACACAAATTAAAAAAAATTGTACAGATTGAATGAAATGTTGAATTTTTAAATAGAAAAATCAGAAAAAATATGAAGAAGCACTTTAAACATCAGAATGAAAAGAAAAGATATTTCGTCACCCAAACAGCGCAAAGCCTGCTAGGTCAATTTTGTGTACGTACAATATTACATTAGTGAATGTGAATGATGAGAGTAGTGATGTTATATTTTCACCGGAAGATATATATTTTTTTACTAGCGAAAATATAATTTGACTAAACAAATTGTAGATATTTCATAAAGACGAAGCTATTTATATTATATTATACGGGAAGTATGGAAGTATGGGTATTACAGGGCTTACGACTTTAAGTGATCACTTTATTCAATGTGACGTATGTACAATGTAATCACTTTAAACGACGGCTTAAGTGATCACTTTATACAATGTAACGGTCACCATCCTACTCACAATCAACCTCCATATCTATCAAATTTTGAAAGTTGAATATTTGTTACCGTGTAGAGTATTTAACTACAACTTTGCTGTCGCCATCTATGGTCTGAAATTTGATAATCATTTCCCTGAAACAGCATGAGAATCTTATTTTTTAGATACATATTCAAATATTGTTAATATAATCTAACTGATTGGCGCTAGCGATATTACATGTTGCTCTGTCAATGTGACAGTTGTGAAACGTCCGTTTGCATGTTTTTGTTTATGATTTAAAATGAAAGTTCCAAAACAAACACTAGCATAATAACATAACTAATGTTCAAAACAGAGTTGTAGGGCGACACATCACCGGCTAAGGTCAAAATGTTCCGATGTCAGATGGCATCAATGATACAAACACATAACGCAAGCGCAGCGCATACCGGGAATCGTGCGTGAACAAATACAGTTTCACTGATATTGAGCGGTGAAATTGTAAAACAATTGTTTTATACATTTTAACTGGCCGAATTAGTGAAATTATTCGAGCACCGCCGCTTGTTTACTGTGTAAACTGTAATCTCCTCTGTAGCAGTTAAAATTGAATTAATGTTTATTTCATACACAAGTTGCCTTACACATTCATAACTTCAGCCTCGCTGGGCCGCGCCCGTGCTGTGGCAGGTTTGTATTTGAATGCACCCGTTTGCCTAATTTTCAGACTAAATAGGTATGTTATCGTTCTACGTAACGTTTGTGCGCATGTGTCGAGTCTCGCTGTAAAATCAAACGCCACGTACTCCTACAAATCTTAAGAGCTGATCTCCAATTCAAAATTTCAACACGTGCACGCGGTGTTGAGATTTAATTTTTAAGATTTTATATTAAGAAAGTGATTCACGTTAGATGAATCATGTTTTACCATAATGATGTTAACCGATATTTTTCGATGCAGTCCGCGCGACGAAGTGTGGGGGGGTGACCACGGAGCGGTGCAAAATATTATTCAAGTGGCTGATGGTACAGTGGCGGTCACAAGTCGTGAATCACACTCGACGTCAGAAGCAGTCGTTCCGAACACAGTCTGGACGATGTACAGTGCCGCACATAACTGACGGGAGCTTACGGTTTGTCAGTATATAACTCCAGAGATCGATATGTGTAAGTCAAACTAACGAACCGCAGGGGAACAGTGAAGAATGAGATGCTTAATAAACTATAATAGGACTACAAGCCAGGGGTATTAAAACTGGGATAAAATATTTCAGAAAATTAAGAATCCAGTTGGTACTATATAAAAAAAATAATGCCGGCACTCTCCGCAACAGATATTTAACACAGACCAGTAAATTAATAGACATGAAATAAAGTGTACGTATAGGAGACGGGTTCGGAACATTAGTTGCGGGACGAGAGGCATTCTACTCACATTATTTGTGGAAACATAATTCCGATACTTTATTCTTCGAAAATTAAATCTTTATGTAAACAAAATGTATTTTTTAGATTAATGCATATTGTATTGTCAGCGTTATAATTTTCGTTCCAATGGAGTCATATATTTAAAAAAGTCGCGGAGCTAATTGATTGCGTAAGTAGTACCAAAATGCAAACATTGAAACAAGGAATTTTCGTAGATCATATTAGGTACTCTGTAGATACCTACTCGACCATTTTTCTAATCATTTCTCCGGAACCAATTAACCCTTTTACCCAATCGCCATTTTGGAACAAGATCAGACTGGCGGCTAACGAACGTAGCCGAAAAATCTTTTTTTTTTTTAAATTATCGAACTCTAATCTAAAGATTGCTTGTGTATTTCATACGTGTACATATTTATAGATAGTCTCCTGGTCATGATCAAAGTAAGTGCATTGAAATATTGTGCAATATGAAATACTTGTATATAAATCTACGATAAGTGTTATGCCATACCCGTGCTGGTCTATGAAGTCGAAATTTGGATGTTAAAATAAGGTACTCGTATTTCACCATTGACCGGCATTGAAACCATACGTTAGCATTGAAAGGCTGAAGATATTTAATATGTGGCTATGCCGACGTATATCAAAAATCTCCTTGGTTGATCACATTACCAGTAAAGAGATTCTAAGATGCATGAATAAGCCAAGAGAATTAATAACAACGCTGCATAATTAGGACACATTCTCCGCAATGACCAATTTGATATGTGATAAAAGGAAGCAGAGACGTTAGAAAGTGGCTCAATTTCCACATACCGGTGATTTATTAATAATACATTGTAACGTTAAAAATTTTAGATACAAAAAATAAATAACGATAGTACCTAAATAAAACTAAGATCTCCATGGTCAATAAATTCTGCGCGCCGAGCGGAACGTCTATCACCGGTTTCAAAGTCGGTCGCTAGAGCGACAGGGTACGTATCAGACCGGCGCGAATGAGTGGAACTTTTGATTCGCGCGTTGCGCTGGAAGTACACGCTCTGCGGGCGGCATGGCCCTCCCGCGCGTTTCGGAACTTTTTTCCTTGGAGGTGGAACCTGAACCTGAAGTATCCAGGGGCCAATACGACGTAAAATTGGACTTGGAACGTCGCGCTCAGGATGACATTGAAGGGTAATAATAACATTTTTTTTAGTCAATCTCATAACGCACTCATTTCTAGCATTACTAATTCTAATTGTATCGTAAAAATCTCTATTGTTGCAGGAAATAATTAAAATTTACCTTCTTTCTTACCTTCTTTCTTTGATCCATTCTTTCATTATCCTTTCTTTCTTTTTGTCCTTGTTTTCTTTCTCCCATCTTAGTTTTCAAATCTTTGTTTAATATTTTTACGCTTCATTGAAATTCTTCCTAACTTGTGATCTACATACGGAAGACATGGATTTTGCTACAATTCTACATTGACTTCCAACGCAAAATCACGGTTCATCCCAACACTCGTCGACATTATCTCACAATGGTTCACCTCGGAGAAGAGGACGCGCGCATGTGCCGATGGTGGAAGGAGTACCTGACTGAAATTGCCAGGCACTCGGATACCTCGGCAGATGCTGCTCCAAGGACACCACGAAAGACGGATGCTGGAAGATGCCGTGTTTGCCGTGCGTACCAGAAGAGTGACGCTGGTCGTCTAACCATTATTGTCGCAGTCGTTACATTTAAGTAGATTCATACCTATAATTTTTCTCGAGTTTAATTTTTTTAATAGTATTTATGCTCCAATTGTCAATTGAATAAATTCAAATAATATTTATTGACTTTTTATTCTGAAATATCACATCTCAAATCTCATTTTATTTTTCCCAGTGATGGTTAAGATGGATCTTCACACCACGGTAAGTAGGTAGAATCTAATAAACCAAAGACTCACTGCTCATGTCTCCGTTGTAGCTAGTCGATGGAGGGGCAAGCCGTGGCCTACACCTCACAATGGAGCACAACCCCACAACATATTGCGCATGATAAATCAGACAAACTTTCACAAGTCTCAAAAACATGTGCCGTACTACCTCTGCTTTAGAATATACATTTTTAATATATTTTTACTCAGTTTTGAGATTGTTGCCGCTCGCTTGTTGCTTAACACCTATTGTTTACTGCTAATTGTAATATCTTTCGTCAATCTGAAAAAATAACTGAATCAAAGTGTTTGTTGGCCAAGTGGTTAAGATCTATAGATCTAGTTATCTAGTGGTCGGGAGCCTCATTCCAGGAAACCAGCAAGGTTATTTTATTTTCATGGCGTAAGCGTTTTGCTTAGTTTAACAATGATATATATATTTTTTAAATATAGAGTTTAAAGGAGGCGCATGATAATTTATTAATGATAAGTGATGACACTTGTTTTTTTTTCCAAATTATTTAGCTCCATATCCATCGTTCAGCTTTAATTTGGTGGTAATTTGGTGGTAGCCTTTGAGGTTCGATATTTGTTCTAGGATACCAGAAACCGAATTCTAATTTGATAGTATAACACCAACAGCTTATTTTAGAAATAATATAAATAAAAATATTTGAACACATATTAAACTAATCAATTAGAAAAAATATACATAAATATATATAAAATATATATGAAAGTATAAGGAAAATCTGTCTATAGAAAAAATATTTGGATGCTACCGGAATTCGAACCTGGACCTTTTCCTATCCGGTGAAACGCGTTACCATTTTCGCCATATCAACAGAACAGACCGAAATAATTTATGTTTAAAATTTGTCGAAAACGTGTTCCATTGATATAGCGATGGTAACGTGTTTCCCCGGTTAGGAAAAGATTCAGGTTCAAATCCCAGTAGCAACCAAATATTTTTTCGAATTATAGATTTTTTTCGATATATATTTCTAATTAATTAATTAAATTTGTGTTAAAAATATTACATAACTGTACTCTGAAATTGCTACAACACGACAAAAATGTTTTTCATAAAAAAATAATATTTGTGCCACCGCGACTATTCAAAGAAAATGATGGAAAATGCGATAAAGATGTCAACAATTTATCGAGAAAAACATTCATTTTTGAATTTGCCGTTGATAAATTGTCATTTCGATAAACTGCTGTTTCAACAAATTGACTGGGAGAACTTTTCTACGAATTTTTTTTGACAAATTGATTTTACGGGAATTGATATCGCTCCCGAGAAGCAATTTAGTTAGAGCCGAAACGGTGACGAAACGCGCGAGAAACTGGCCTGTACACGGCTGTAAGGACACTGACGTAGACGCTTTGTTATGGACGAATACACACACACGCATATATATAGTCGGAGAGTAAGTACCTTGGTCATTCCACGTCTGTTGGTCCTGAGAAGACCCACTGTTGTTCCAACGTCGGTACCTTATCGGTGAAGTGTCGCTTTAAAATGATCGTGAAACACATCTTTTCGGGCTGGCAGTTCGGCGCTAAGTGAAATCACTAATATTAACTTGTATTATTAGGATATTTACGGGATAACCAAGACACTTTCTCTCTGACATTATGCTCAACCCGTGAAAATCGTATATTTGGTACCTACCGCGCGCGAGATATGTTGGAAGTTGACATTTACCAATTGGCAACACTGACCGCGTAAGAAAAAGAATTTTCGTTACCGTTCTTTCTTTTGACAAGTATTGACGAGCACGGGAGTTTGTTCCGATACAAAAATAACAAAGATGTGACTTCGTATAGAATCAAGGAGGGGTGAGAATAATCAAATATATTAGGCATCTGTGTTATCCTGCACCATATTGTAAGATTTATTCACTTATTGTTATTATAATTCCAGGATGGACGCATTCCTTCTTCTTCTTCTTCTTCATCTTTTTCCTTTCATTATATGACAGAAAAGTGGTCATGTGATGACAATACTTTTAAATTCATGAAGGATTCCTCATAAACAAAGATGGAAGGTGATATAATTTGGTCTCCTCCGCTTCATAATTTGACAGCTGAATTTGTTTTATGACAGAGGAGGACGCAAGAGACTCCACGTGTGTAAAAATGGAAAAGGAAGACCCAACCTTCCTGGCGTTTTGACGAGAAGGAAATACAAGTATTTATGGGTGCCTCCGAACATCAAATCTGGGCGGAGACTGGGGATCACTGCTGAATGAACGAAATTACCTCACGTTTCAACTGGTTGTAAAACAAATTTAGATGCGAATTGTTAATATTCGAAGAATTGTAGTCTTGTTATTTTTCTCACCTTTTAAATTTGAATTCATAACTTGCTAGTCTTGTTGATCACATTTATTTAATATGATTTTTGCTATATTTAACCTTACAAACTCATCAGGAAATTCAAAATTGTTGTAATTGTTCACATTCGGAGAATCAAAGTATTGTATTTCACTATTACTTTTAAATAATAATATGTTGATTTTGATGTTCACACGGTAATAAGAAATTCCATTATTGAATTAAGGTAAAATTGTCAATAAATCTTTGCTTGTAATCACATTCAAATGACAAGTTTCTTATTACATTTTACTTTACTATTCATGTGTTTTCATATCTGATAGATTATTAAATTTTGTGATTATAAAACTTGAACTAATCTTATTATTTTTCCTAAAAATGCTAGCTAATGTGAGTGGCAGGCAATATGGTGAATTCTGTGCATCAAAACCACGCACTTCATGTTATACCCCAAGCGAGTCGGTGGACGCGTAAAAAACGACGTCACAATATATATATAACTGGTATTAGATCGCATTTTTGGACGGATTCCGGTGCGGTGTTCGGTACGATAGCACATGCCATTGTCAAGGCTTTGCCACAAACGTTACGGAATAACTGTACTTGTGCGCGGCGGATATAAATCTCTCAGTTAAAAAAAAACGAATTGAGTATTTTTATGGTTAGGATGGAAAAAATGGAATTTAATTACGTTTATTTTTGACATTTAATAAATTAACTTTTTAGAAAACGGTTGCCTTAGCATTGTACTTTGCGGCGATGGAGGGGGAGGGGGAGGGGGCGCGTGTTAAGATGTTATACAGGTAATAATAATCATGAACCTACAAAATGTATTCGTAGTCTATTCAAGAGCGTAATACATTTTAATTGTGAATTACCGTCGGGCATTAGAAAGACCAACATCCGGTTCTAGTACAAAGTGCAAACATTCGTTCGGTGCTCACCGCAACCGCCGCCGCGCCGGCCCGTCTCGTGAAGGGGATGAAAAATGGTCGAGACCGGTCGGCCTCTCGCCCCCTGGCCTCGGCGGGGAGAGGGTTCATTAGGAAAGTCCCTAATTGATCGCGAATAAGACGGAAGGAAGAACTGATACGTTTTAGCCTTAATAGAATCACGTAAAAAATAAATGATTGATTTCCAAGTCCACGTGCGAGTTAGATTATCTTATTATCTTTCTAAAAATCTTTCTTAATTATTATTAAACATCAAATATACTGATTTAGAAGTAGGGACTCCATGCTGAGGGTCTCCTTTATGTCTGCACTGCTCACTCGGTCCAATATAAGATAACCCATTTTAACGCTAGAGGGTAAAATCAATAGTAATAGTCAAAGAACTAATGAAATATAGCACGACTGTAATACGAATGCAAATAATGAAAAAAAGTAACTTGTAAATAATGTAGTGTAATATAATATAAAAGACACTGCATGTAGAAAAAAGACACTGCATGTAGAAAAAAGTCACGTTCCTCCATTGATTTAGAGTACAATCTCATAGAACGTGAGGAACATAAACTCAGTGTTACAATATTTATTTATTTAATTCTCAACACAGTGCATACATAAGCACTCCTATATATGCTCTAATATAAACAAGATTGAAGTATTTTCTTTTACTAAAACTTATCTTTTACGTATTTGGTCAGTTTCATTTTAAATCTATTCATTTTCTCCTTCTTTCTTATGTTTTCTGGCATTTCATTGAAAAATTTCATCGATTTCTGAGTAGCAGTCTAGGTCGCATTGGGTTTAAACACTAATTTTCATTTGCATAGAATATTTGGTTAACCTTCTCGGGTTCAACATACGGGAATCACGTACCTATCTAGGTTGGATCGGTTTGGTCCGGAGAGCAATGCTTGTTTAAATTCAGCCATGTGACGATTGTAGTATTATTTCATTTCAAAATGTTTGATGATCATTTTGTTAAAAATGCAGCGAAATATATTTTTACATTACATTATTCTATCGAACCAAATTATGTGGTAAACATGAAGAAGATTTATTTTTTTCTACGATATATGACACGCGGGTTGTTTTGTAGATAATTATGTAAGCCTTTTAAACAAAAACTGTTGGAATAACTTGAAATATAGTTACTCCGCAAACTGAAGTCTTGTTTCGCAACCCAGGGGAGCTAACGGGGACTGCGGTCAGAATTACAAGACGGTACCGAACGTACTGACGTCGCAAGGGGAGGATATAAATAATGCACTTCAATTTCTTTATTGACATTTAGTGGTCTCAGTCAGATGAGACTCGGCTCGTAATGCATCTCCACAAGTGGCGGTCACAAGTCGCTCTCACAGCTGACTCCGGGGTCTGTCCAGCTAGATGCGATGTACATATCTACCGCTGTGGCACTCTTCCAGGTCATATCCTAACTTCGTCAATCTATTCGAGACAGATTACGACCATTCGAATTTCTTAAGAGAAGCGGACTTCTCTTAGGCGGGGGGATGGTCCGCATTCGTAATTATTATTTCTTTAATAGGTGAACACTTACACCGCCATAACTTGAAATAAATGTTATTGTAAAATGTAGTGTTATTGTCACCAGTTTCTAATTTTGTTCCTACCCCTTAGCTCTTTTACAATCAGTACGCGTCATTCCTTTGGCTCGACTGGTCATTTTTTTAATTCGAGGAGAGGAAGTGTTCTCATGTGATTATTTGTCAGATTACTAGTTCATATATCGCTGAGATTTTGGTGAGTCGTAAACGTTAACCCAACGAAGTGTCCAGGATAATCTCAAATTATTGAAATAATGTTTTGTTCACTACTGGTTTGCTGCGGTTGGATTTTTTGCGGGATCGAGGCACGCGTCCGTCGGGATACGTAAGGTCCTTCTCCAGCAGTATATTTCGAAGACGTCTATTTTACGTTTGTCGTAGTTGTAGTAGACAGTGATAAAATAATTAGATTCTGCACGAGAGCCATTCGGTAATATGTTCTTCTTCCGTTTGGCAACGTATACCTCTTCCGACGCGGCAGAGGCAGACGGTTGCCTAGAAATAATAAACTTCATTACCGCTTTCGTAAACTTGAACCGAAGACTGTACCAAATGTCACAACTCACTACCCTTAAACAGTCGCCCACCCCGAGGGCGGGTGGTAATACACGCGTCTGTGAGAAACTTTAATCTAGTTGGGGATTCAGAATGCGGCGTGCGGTTTCAAGGCTTACGTGATTTTCACACTTCGAGTAACATATTATAAGTGATCATTATTATTAACAAATAATATACAAATACTCAAAAAATATAGTACAAATGGCTTTCGCTCTTTGCTCTCCATCATAAGGAACAGTGCATCAGAGACTCAACCTTGAGATGAATTTTTTTGCGAAAACGGCGCGACATAAATGAACCAATGTTATTGTTCCGAATTCGTAAAATACACTTTTGGCTCGTTCTTTCGAATCGGCCGCGATCCTTGTTATTGGCGCATTTCCGCATCCAAATTGTGAATTGTGACCTTGACGTCAGCAGACGTAAACTTGACAGATATTTATTCGATATCGACATCTCGACAAATTTGAAAGGAAACTGATACATAGGTCATCAGAGTGAAGTGTCAATTTACTTTGAAAATAAATTAGGTGATTACATGACATATTTGTTCAGAAGATGCACTGTTTGAAAAACTACTTCCTTCGATTATCAGAAATTTTAAAAATAAATTTTGTTTCAGAATTATTGGGATTTTACGACGACTGTTTTGAAATGCAGAAACGCATATATATAGAAGGTCACACATCGACAGAAAATCGAATTGTACAAATCTATGGAGCGAAGGAAAAAAAAACCTAGGGTGGATCCCAGGGGAGAAAGACTCGGCACATTTCAGGAGCGAAATATGGCGTCTTCGATAATACGCTCGGAGATTACATTTGGATTCCAAACGAGCAGTAAAACGTTCGCGCGGTAAATGATGAAGAATAGAATTACTAAAATTGGGCCAAATCTATTTTTCAATATGTTCAATTGTGTAATGTGTTCTGCTCTCTCTCTCTATACAATGAAGAATAATACATTCTTAACAAGAAAATAAACAATCGGAAAACGTTTGAAAAAAATCGCATTACATGTCCCATACACATGAATCACACCATCGCTACAGTGGCGTGGTAAATTACAGTACACCGGCAAATACTTTTCCGGCCACATATTTCCCCCTACCCCCAAGAACTCACCGCGACTTTTTTTTAACTGAAAATTATTATCAATCATTATATTTTTAAATACTATTTTAATGTACTAATTATAAATATACACGTATAAAATCAATTTTGTCGAAAATATTCTTGTTGCGCTACCGGGATTCGATCCTGGATCTCTATTTCCAATCCGGGGAAGTACACTACCAATTGTGTTATAGCACCAGTATTTTTCATGATAAATTTTCGAATCTATATGTTACACTTTTTCAAATTAATACTTGTCATTCCATTATTTGAAAGTCATCTACATTGTTTTTACGGAATCTCAAATACCTTTGAGTAAACCGACTGCAAACGCCAGAACTATCAATTAATTTTTATTAAATTTTGAACACATTGATACAACTTATATTATGAGGGAGAACACATTCTTATTGTGAAGTAGTCATTATTCAGAACATAGGTCTGTAATGTTTTAAATACTAATTTAATGTATTAATTATAAATATATACATATAAAATCAATTGGGAGTGTATTTCCCCGGATTGGAAATAGAGATCCAGGTTCGTATCCCGGTAGCGCAAAAACAATATTTTTCGACAAAATTGATTTTATATGTATTTATTTATAATAAATACGTTGAATTAGTATTTAAAACATCGCAGACCGTCTGTTCTGAATAATTACAACTTCACAATAAGAATGTGTTCTTCTTAACATTATATTTGTTGTAATTAAAATCTTTACTATTAAGTTCATACCTTTAAAATAGTTAATGTAAAATACAAACAGCTGTTATTACTACTGCTATCATAAACCGGGATTATCTTTTTGTACGTTAAGAGGTTTCTACTACTTTCCTAATTAAATTTAAGAAAAATCTACTCTTTTTTTTCGTTACTAAGATTTTTAAATTTTTTAAATAAATTGTTCCGGACCCCTGGGCTATTTCCCAGGTGGCAGTTATCACGGCACGCATTAAATTTTTTTTTGTATATCGGTAAATATGACTAAATTCCGTTAACGAGTTATCGGTAAATATTTTTCTAATTACAGGTATTGTCGAACTAATAAAATGTATGTGAGTGAAAATGAAAATGACGTATGTACAAGTTATTAGTCGTTATTGATCGCCAGTTTCTGAATGAAGGAAAGAAATTTGCATATTACAAAACAAAAAACAAATTATCTACTCGAAAATCATGCCACTAATAACAATTATAAATAAAAAGAGAAATGTTATAATTAAAAATATATATCGAAAAAAATAATACTTCAGCCAACTAATGTAGAAGCCTCAATGATGACACGTAAAGCATGTTATGTTTTTTAAGGGATCATTTTAATTTCTCTGAAAGATAATTAAATAAATAACTTGTGTATATAATACAGAATGAATTTACAGGGCGATATTGTTACATTCATCAAAATTTCAAGCGTAGCTCAGGCTGTGTGTGAGGTGACACCGTTCTGTTAAAACCTCATGTGTTGCAGGCCCAATCGACCCAATTCGGCCACCAGTAAGTTTTACGGCATTGCCTCTTGCATCCTGAAAGAAATAAGGCCCAATGATTCCGCTGGCCCACATGGCGCTTCATACAGTAACTCTGCATGGGTGTAAAGGTCATCGGTGGTTCAATTGGGAATTTTTAGTGCCCCAATAACGGCTGTTTTGTTTGTTAACAAAACCCGCCAAATCGAAATGAGCTGCGTCGCTCATGATGATTTTTTTTTCTTCCAAAAGTCTGGTTTTATGTTTGTTTTAATGATTTCGACATATTTTTGAGGTTTTAGATGCTCTATATAAATTGTAATCAAGTACTCTCTACGACTAGCAAATTCGAACTGACTAATGTCTGCAAAACCAAAATGGCGGCCAAACGAAATCGGCCTGGAACATAATATTCACCTCGCATTATTCGAAAGTGGCAAAATATATTCACTTGTACACTTTAACGGAAGACAAACCATAATGTTGATATTCACCCTGTAATAACTTTTTTAATATTTCTCTCATTAAAATGTTTCATTGTATTTTTTGTTTTATTCCTTAATACCACATTCGTCATATTTTAATACTTCCAAATTATTGTAATTTAGGTACTTACGCCATTTCTCGGTATTTTTCAAGGCCTAGTAGCTACGCCCCTGCATCCTTGCACAGAAAACGTTTACCTATTATTAATATTTAAGAATATGAATAATTTTCTAAGCCCACCTTTTGACGGGATTTATAGTTGAACAGAATCTTAATAATTAAATTATTTCATCCCTAGAGATAAATAAATTTACAAACAAGAAATGAATTATTTTCGATCGGTCTCGTGTTTCGGCCGGTTGGTGGATACTAGTGGATAGCTACAATTAAAACCAACAAATTCTTGGAAAATAGGCACTTCGTTACGTGTAGGGTAGTTATTTTAAGCACAGGGTAGCATTATAGGTATTGGAAGTAAAGTCGGTCGGTCAACACGCACCCTGCCACAAGTTTGGCTTTGTTTTTTTTTTATTTTTATAAAAGCCAATATTATCGTAAAGGAAAATAGTCAAACTTCTTCGTCTTCTTCGTCTGCTCCCTGTTGAGCGTCGCGGTCTCCTGGAGCATTTGGCATCTGTTGCACAATACGTGTCCATTCCTCCAGATCTTGAGGCAAAATGTGGGATTTATTGATCAAACTTGAAGATGAATAACACAAGTTTGATACGTAATGTAATAAATGTTTATTTTATTTTTATTTTTTATTTATTATCTTAGTTTAATAACCACAATTGAGTTTAAAAAACATCTACCGGTTTCGGAAAACACCTTTTCCTTCTTCAGGATATGTCAAAACTAACTAAAAATATAGCATTGTTTTTCTATTTATCCAGAATCTATTTTTAAATTTTTAAAAAAAACAACAATTATTTAAAAAGTAAATTTAGTACCTAACTCAAATTGCTGCTCAATACAAATTTAGTCGAATAATATTTAGGAAAAAATTTTAGAATAGGACTCGTAGTTAAATTTAGTTGGCTGTTTAGAATTTCCTGATTACTTTTGCATGCTTTATTTATCTCCAACGATTCCAAATTATTTAATTTGTGACCTACACCGTTTATATGCAAAATTGACAATCCCAATTTTTTATCAAAACCATGACTATTTTCTATCAAATGATTAGCAAATTCTGAAAACCCACTATTGTTCAAACATCTCAAATGCTCCTTTACTCTTATATTAAAATTTCTACCCGTTTTACCAACATAAACATTCTGGATAAATAGAAAAACAATGCTATATTTTTAGTTAGTTTTGACATATCCTGAAGAAGGAAAAGGTGTTTTCCGAAACCGGTAGATGTTTTTTAAACTCAATTGTGGTTATTAAACTAAGATAATAAATAAAAAATATGAATCTTAACCACCAAGTTAATATTGCTAATTTTAAAAGTATAATAAATGTTTTACTTCCCTGAGCATTCGCGCTTGCCGAATAGCACCGAAATTATACAACAATATTTCAATATATAAGTTTAAACAATGGCAGAATTTGAATTTGAAAAAAATAAATTGCCACTTGAATACTATTTTGATTTAATCGTTTTTTTATGACAAGATAGAGATACGTCCACGGAATACGTGTCGTATCAAAATTCGTACTTTTTTAAAACTAAGCTAAACGCTTGTGCTATGAATAAATAACTAACTTGATGGCCTCCTGAATCGAGGCTCGAACCCCCGACCGCCAGGTAACTAGGCAAGTATCGTAACCCGTGTAATTATAAGCATTATAGATATAATGCAAATAGTTAATTTTATTTAAAAATAATAAAACTTCGTAACAAACTGATATTTTCACGTCTTGCTCGTTCACCTCGGCAGTGTAGTGATAAGTATCTCCGCCTGTCATGCGGGAACAGGGGTTCGGTTTCTCGTCAGGTACATTTTAATTTTATTTATTAAATGAATTTTCGAACTAGGAAAACAAAATATTATATGCAGGGGTTGTACAGCACAGTACAGTGTGAACTGTGTGAAACTGATTTTTATCTACCTATACGTAGATAGTATTGATAATTCCAAATTTGATATCTGACGTCCCGTGTGACGTGTGACGTGCACGGGACTGACACTAAGCAGATGTAATGACCGGAATTTCTGGAATGTTTCAAATAACTCCTGACGCTTGGGAATGCCAGCTAATGTAATATCATCAGTCAGTTGACGCGTGTAAAAATCGAGTTGTAGAACGAAAAATCGATTTTTTCTGTGTATCTTTCTACAAGATTAATGTAATTTGGCTGCTGCACGGCAAGGACTTCCGTATATTTCAATGCGTAACAATACCCCACATAGTATACTTTATTTCCAGTAAGAAAAAACAAAACATTAGAAATATGTTCACCTAAAGCTATCCTAAATTGATCGTCAGAATGTTATTAAAAGGATATAGCGAAGCGAAGGATATAGTGAACTTAGAACACGATAGTTTGTGTAAAATTATTTTGAACTGCAATGCTAAAATTATCGAGTAACTATATCTAAGAATTATTCATCACTGCAGTTCTGACAAATATTAGACATCGGTGACATCTATTGCACAATGCGGAAAAATTCCAAATGAATATTAATCATTATTTTTCGCTAATTTGCACTGCTATCTAGCGGGTTTCTTAAGAAAACACACTATAGGATACAATATACGAGTATATATATATATAAATACCACAGAATTGTGTTCTGAAATTGCAACTTCTTAAAATTTTAATATAAGTTCATGAACACTATATCTAAATAATATCCGTTGTTCAAAGGAGAAATCGTAATTTTGAAAGTTAAAAACGATATGAAGCAATAAAAGAATTCATTGTCCTTAAAATTATAATAATTTTTTTTTGGATACTTAATATACCTACGTATACCTAGTTAGCATCATCGGTAACAACATAACCTAAGTTTATGTCTACAACACGCCACTGAAACATGTTTTCGTTTATCGAATACTAGCCGAACTCGTAGCCTTTGTTTCAGAACGGACATTCCCGTATACGAGGAATTTCAATTCACCATTCGAGCGCGAAGGAGCGATGAGATGTGTTTTTTCTACCATCCGGCATCCAGCATCCAGCATCCAGCTCTAGATTTATGCACCGCTCTCGTGGGATGCTGCATCGCGCATCGTCCATCACTGTACGTATTTTCAATTTTGAACGTGTGAAAAATAAAGGTTGTGATTAACTCGACGAAAAAATATTTCGTAAAATTAAAGTTTTTACGTGTATATAACCCGACCCAGTAACATTTATCATGAAAATTGCCTTACAAATCTTCGGAATACTTTTATATTTTTCTTCTGTCCTGATGCACAACTCCGCCTCATCCGCATTCACACATCTTCTCATGCAAGCTCGTCGACTACCGAGGCTTCTAACAGAGCGATCTTCCAGTACCTGGCCTTGTTACTTCGATAGGCATCACTGGGTTTCCTGGTTTATAATGAAATACACGTATGTGTGTGTGTATTGCCACCTTTTTTTCTGTAAGCTAAGAAGACGGTATAACCGACAAGCGTCATTCTTATTACATCCCGGTCTAAATAAACCCACCAGTGCGCGCTTCGGTCGGTCGAAATCTAAAGAAGACAACCCAGCTAAAAGAACAACAACATCGGACCAGAAAGACAGAAAAATGAAAGAGGTTAGTGCAGTTCATTTATCAGATGTGTGCTTATTGTTAATCGGAAACTTGGAACCAGCTATCGAAGGCGTTTACACAAACACCTGGTTTACCTGGTCGTGCCAAATTTTCCGCGGACGTCCTCTATTTCTGGTGCCTTCAACAATCTCCCACACACCACTTTTTTAATCTTATTCATTATATTAATATTAGCTGTCATTTTGTGTGACGTAACAACGTCCTGCAAACCTACAAAATTTTCTTGCGCTATTTTTAACTTTCTAGGGGTAGGGGAGGATTTATAGTACAGGTAGAGCCTGTGGCACAAGGGCCCCACGATATTACATTATAACAATACAATAATGTGACTTGTAAAGTGATATGCAGTGCAGGAATGTATAGAAGCAATCGGAATCGGAACGCCGCTCTGGTTCACGTAGGGGAAATACATACAAAACGACGTACCCTCTATTTATATATTTATATTTATTTAAAACATATTTTAAACAAAATAAGCAGTCTTCTTATACAGTAGATCGTCATCTATCAAAATTAATCAGACGAAATTATTTAAAACTACTAACAAAACTTTTAATGTGTTTTTACGACGACTTGGGAATAATCAATTTTGTCCAACCGTATGGACTAAACGGCATACCTATTATATGGACGAAATAACATATTAAAAAAATTAGAAAATTAATAATTAGTAAATTAATTCATGTTTTTCTTAGACGATTTTAAATTGTATTGGTAAAATGACGTATTAAGTCTTCATGTATGTCATTATGTCCGTAAATACCAGCGACGTGCAGCAGGTAGATTTAGGTTATGCTGTTACCAATAATATTATACAGTCATGTACTACAATATATGTTGTACATAAAATTATAAAGTTTCGTTTAACCAACGTCTTTAGACAAAATGATTCCGTCGTTTATACGACCCTACCTTGTATTTATTTGTAATTTTAGAGTACTATTAATAGTATTTTTAATGTTTAAGTTTTAACGTAAAATAATACCTTCTTAAACGTATAAAAATCAATATAAAAAATCTATGAACGTTCTTAAGAACACTTTTTATGACTGAACACGATTCTTTTATTGTTTGAAAATCCTTCACGTAATAACTAAACGAAATAATAATTTTGGAAACAGTTCTGCCAATTACTTTTTGTTTTTCCCAAATCAAAAATAAATTCATGCACCAAATGCACCCAGAACGCAAAGGACGGCCATGAAATAAACACGTTAAAAACAGTAAGATAGTAAAATTCGCGAATTAGTAAAAGAGGAAAGTAGACACTTCAATGATTTGCACGCAGTTAGCCTTTCTAATGTTATTCTGTTAAAAAGGCAGCATAGGTAACGACTCCATACAAAACGGATTATCCGAAAGGAATTTTCAATTCGGTAAATAGCCAATTATATAACTTGAGGAATTCACTAGCTTAAAGATAGAACAGAGTAATGTGAATAACTCAATGCGGCGAACGCACAAGAGCGCCATGGGTACAGCGGTGAGTTGTCGTGGTAATTTTTAAAACTAAACGATTAAAGTCTCTACTGGTACACAGATGACGCTAATTGTAAAATAATGTTTCCGTTTATGTTAATCCAATTATTTAATTTATATTTGTTTCTCAGAATATTTAGTAATGCAGTATTTTTGCTTCATGCACTGCTCGCTCCTGGTAAATACATAACCTAACATCGAATAATGTTTTTAAGAACTATTGAGATTACTGTGTAATGATAATATCTGAATAGGCGATTAGTACTCGCAACAAAATCAAACCGGCATAGTTATCGAGAAGTTATTTTTTTACTTACTTTTAGTATAAAATAAAAGAACCCATCGAGAACTCGAAGTCAGGTAAAATCACACCATCATCGCTCATCGCGAACCAACGAGCGGCCGTCAATGGCGTCTCGGCAGATTGTTATATGACTTAGCGCGTCTATAAAGAAAGTTTTTTGAAACCAACCGAGAAAGGTTTCGTAAACAAAGCCCCTATATCACTTTGTCCATATATGTCATTTTGTACGAGTACTTACTTCCCCTAATTCTGGCAAATATATCTCCAGCTTGCAGGGGCGTATCAGCGGTGCAGAAGTCCCCACAGTTATAATATAACTACTACTACGAACAACTACGAACAACAATACGATGGCTCAGGTTAAACTATCAATAAGATTCGATAAATCAACTCAAAAGCCTAATTCATATTTATATATTTAAAAATATGATGACGTCACGCGTTGTACTTTAATCTAAAATTCGATAAAGTGAATAGGTTCGATGCACTTCGACGGTTTCAACTTGAAATACGCGCGTTTTGTCGATATTCGCCCGTGCGATGCTGTCATCGACAGCTGTGCGGTTAGTATGCTTTGACATTTACTCGCGGTGACGTCACGTCGCGTTTGGGTTTTAATAATGAAACCACATTTCAGATTTTAAATAATAATATAAACAAATAAATATATTAATAATTTAATAAATATAAATATAAATAATATATATATATATATGTATATATATATATATATATATATATCTATGAAAAATAAATTAGAAAGATATACATGAAAATCTATGTATCGAAAATACAACTAAAAATCTATTAAGAGTGTATTACTCAAAGGTTGGCGATTCATTACATTCAGAATCCATATAACAGTTATAGATTATAAATGGAAGTTATAGATTTTTCATTTAAAAAAATTTCATGCTCAAGTTTAAAATTCGCAGTAAACTGGTTCACGTGACGTAATGGTGACGGTGACGCATTCTCCCGTTTTCGTTTCCAGGGTGGTAACTAAATATTTTATCGGTCGATAGATATTTTACAAATTGTTTTAAATATCATAAAACTATATTCTAAAACTTCACAATACAATGTGTAAACCAATATTATTAAACCATACATTACAATATATGCACGCTTGCGTTCGGTGTTAAACAAATCCGAGTTATCGTTTAGAAATATATATTTTTTAATATTTGCAAATTGAACTTTGTGGTTTAAGTTCAATTGAAGCTTAATAATTTATATATAATATAAATTATTATATATAAATTAATACTTAATAATTTATATATAATATAAATTATTATATATAAATTAATACTTAATAATTTATATATAATATAAATTATTAAGCTTTGTTTCAACTACTTCACTTTTAGCATTAATTTAACGCATTTTACTAATTATTGAAACGAGTGCAAGACTTGCTCTCGCTGAGTGCATTCCCCGAAGAGTGAAGCGGATGTATTTCGACGACCACTACATGTTCATTTTGGTCCAATTTACAGTTTTTACTTCAAATAAAATAAACTAACAAACGCGTTATTCTTAGTTACTTCTGTCGCTGTGCGCTGGTAGGAGCGGCGCGTACGACGCTCAGGCGCATGTACGATCCTATCTAAAATTGTATCATTGAATTAAAATCGTATTACAGAGACCGACATTTAATTGTACATTAAATTGTAAACGTATAAACAATAAAAATTATACAAAGCAAACTCCCTTCCGCCAGTATCCATAAAGTTCCGCGACGGACCGATATTGAGTTTACTTATTCGGCATTACTTTCGCCGACACCTGAGCGGCGGTGGAAGGGGAAGGGTCCACCCCTAACCAAATATCCCTTAAATTTAATGGGCGCCAAACAAAGGTTCTAACGCTACCAATATAACTCTACAGGGACAAACAGTACACAATGGGAGACAGGTGATGTGGATTTGGAAACTTTGCGAGCTGAAATCGCATGCAGCTGTCGCGAAACGGTTTAACGAGAGTGCTCGCCTATTTGCACTTGCATGCATTTATCGTTAAGGCTTCCCTTTCAAAAATAATTCATATTTCTTGGTTTTTTACGAAAATGTGGATTTTTATTATTCGTTTATACATAGAACACATTCGTATTGTGAAGTTGTAATTATTCAGAAAAATAGATGGCTTTCAAATAATGGAACGATAGATCTATCAATTTGAAAAGTATCACATTTAAGTTCGAAAAATTATCGTCAATGTACCGTGTGCTGTAGCATAATCGAATTGGAAGAGATTCAGGTTCGAATCCCGGTAGTGACAACAATTCACGACATATTTTACCGGGAGATCAGCTGAATAAACATACTCTTTGTTAAAATAAGTTTTCATTGTAATAAAGTATTTTTTAAAAACGTGCTGACAGAATCCTTTCAAGTCCTTTTTGACCTCTCGCGCTTCCTGTCACGAGACTCGGCCGAGGGCGGGGCACGGGTGTACTAACATAAAAATAGCGAATATCGTAAAACCTTATCGAGCTAACATCGTTCCAACTCTTTCCTGAAACGGGGACTCGATCGCGTCTCCCATCTGATATTGCGTCATTATCCTCCCGGCACACGTGATACGTTCTCGCATGGAAGCACATCAACTCCAAGTTTTAATATGACGCGAAGGCAAATGCCAACATCCATAAGCGATGCAGCCTAGACTGAAGGTGTAGACGGTTTCGATAAGTGATAACTATTTACAATTGTAAAAAGAATTGCTAAAGTAATTTTTTTTCTAAAATGCGTAGTTTTATCGTTGGTAAAAATTGCAATGGTCAACTAATTTTACTCTCAAATATTGGATGATAAAAATCGAAAATCGTCGGTTAAATATGGCGGACTCTTCACAGCTGTTCCAAAAGTCAGCTGTCACATTGAAACTTTGAAAATTGCAGTATACGACAAATAATAATTCAATATCCCACTATTTTAGTGATGAGAGTTCGTTCAATGATGATACATTAGCACATAATCCAAATAAATTTCGAACACGCAGGCGAATCATGCGTATTACATGATTATTACGCTTTGACAATAGTTAATTTGACGTAGCGACAACCCGAAAACGTGTTTTATCACGAGCGATGGTAAAAAGTAACTATAGTAAAAACTTACCATGGTAAAAATTTACTACTGATCACACAACCGGCCCTAAAACGTTTGTCCTGCCAAAAGAGATTGCGTTTCGTACACAAGTGCGTAGTTATTTCAATAAAACATCAAATTTTCCATATTTACAAATTCAGCAACCTCCAATTTTCTTCTTATATAGCTTTAAGCATTGTATAAATGTATTATCAATCACTTATGAGTCAAGTCGAGATCTTGACGTCAAAACAAGCTGCCTACACAAGCGAGAGATGCGACTCTGGTTGTGTATGAGGGCGGACACACCGCTTTCCCAGGACCGATGCGATAAGCTCGAGGCTCCTCTCTCGGTCCTACTCATTCGCCGCCTGGTTGGTATTTTTTATGCTACTAGGCAGCTGTTCGATAGCGCCTCGCATATTGATAGTGCGATACCGCACAGCCGCCAAAACAAGATTTGCTCTCATTGTCCCCGGTCGACTTACTTTATTAGTAAATAAATAATATTAGTAAAAAAGTAATACAATTAACAAGGACGGGGAGCAGAGTGGAAGTGAAGAGGCGCTCCCTTCCAGGAAACGAGACGGCACGAAAGAAAAACATAAAAACGTAAGAGACTCACCCTCCACGCACCACTGCCGGCAGATTTAACCCATAAGAATAGTATATCGCAGATCGAATTTGGGCAGAAGGTATAAAATAATAAATAATGATGAAACTACTCGGCAGTTCTCCCATCTGGAGACTCACACTCTGATTGTGTATGTCGTGGATAAGCTCAAGCTTATCAAGTGGTGAGAGGTGGACACGTGTCGTTATCTACGGAGCGCCGCTTATCGACAGGGGCTCTACCGTCGCTGACCAGCGACCAGCGGTAAGGAAGGCAGAAGGCAGCAGAAGTTATCTTAGCTGCGCGATGCCAGAAAGTGGCAGGTTGTCCAAAATGCCAGCCATCTTATACATCTCGCATATGATTAATCAGCATCCTGCAACTCGGTCGCCAGCCCTCGATAGAAAGCGGTACACGAAGAAAACGACGTAGCTTTATCGACCGATCCCTTTGAGAATTAACATCATCGCGATATTTCGTAGTTTATGACTATTGTAACATAATCAGTTGTTCATCTCGCACTAACGGCACAACTCCCGAAACCTGGGACAATGCGCAGGGCTGGGGCTGATAAGGGCGCGCGTTATCCACCCCCTCAACTCCATCAGTCGTTACGTAAGATTATCCTCAAAACTTTAAACACTTCCTATATACGCTGGTGGCACTGAAAATGATGCCGCTCTACCGAAGAAGGGCATGCGGTTCAGATTTAAAATATACTTATTTATTTCGTTAAAAATAAAACATTCATTTGCTAACTGATAAACAGTAAATAAACCGTAATAGGAAGATAGTATTTAACTAGCGTTTAAAATTATAATATGTACCAGTTCCGTATTGTACAATTGTTGAGACATGGACACATGTCGCCATCTAGCGACATACGCGGCATGCATATACACGGCGGCGCAGCTTGGGACGCCAGGGGTTCCATCATCGCTAGAGCGTGGCAGATCGATGGCTGTCAGCTGAGCGATTCTTTCAGGAGACTATTTATGTTTGGGAAATCTGCCCCGAGAATTCCACATCGTGGTTATTCTCTTAATAGATATTAATTCCTAGTAATTCGGTGTTAATAAACGACCAGACTCTGTAAGTACTAAACGTTTCATTCCGTTTCTTTTCAGGGACTGGTTAACTCAGATATAGATTTCTAGCTGTGCGAGTGTGGGGGATGATATTAAGTACCGGCAACATACCAACAAAGTTTTCAAATTTATAACAGTAAATACGAACGTTGAAAAAAAAAATGTCACATATCCGCCTAATTCATACATAATGCACACATGTTTTGCGTACTATTTGACATACCCCTATTATGATGCTGATAAATTAGTTATTCTGAGCAGACTAGTTGGCCAAATGCCAATGGCCAACACGGTGTGTACCGCACAATGTCCCCGCCGTATGTGGTGGTCTTAATTTACATAATTACGGATTCCTGTAGGTATGGAGCGTAAATTTGAACACGAAGAGCATCATCTTTAGATCAAATGTATTTATGTACAAAAAATTGCATTATCTATCGCACGTGTCAGGGATCTCCTCTTTTTCCCATACATCTTTTAAATATCAGGGACACTTCTAAATTGAATAATGAAACCAATACGATATTATCAGCGCCGTGTGCACTACTTTTATATAGGTACAATATTCATTATAAAAAAATAATCTCGAAAATTTTCAAGGCGGTCAAATGTTAATTATTAATTTGTAATTAGTGCTTCCCTCGCGACTTACAAGTAAACCTTGGCAGTAGTAGAGAATCTTGGCAATAACGTTTGTATAATATTTCTCGTGAGCATTATCTAGAAACAATACGACGTCGGCAATGGGAATTCGTTCCCGAAGGACAAACCGTTAATGCAAAATGTGTTATAAAAAAATTATAAAAATGTTAAATAAAATTAAAATATATATATATATATATATATATTTTTACTATTTTCAAAGTAAACTAAACGCTTGTACTATGAAAATAGGACTAGTTTGCTGGTCTTCCGGAACGAGGCGCGAACCCTCGACCACTATATCACTAGGCCAGCGTCATTGTTGTCAAAGACCAAAAATCAAATTATAGTTGGGGGTCAAGGTATGCTCTAAACAGCCATACGGAATGACTGGATACTGCTTCCTGCCACAGAAAAAAACGTTAAACCGAGTGCATTGCATTAGAAAGGGATTATTTTAATGAAGAGCGTGTACCGGACAATAATAAGTACGTTCTGTAATTATGTTTTATTTTACGATCTTAATCGTACCTACATCAAAATCAATTCAATAATGAAAAACAAAATCATACTGAGATTTGATCGCATAGCTAAAGAAGAAGCTTTCACATAGTTCAGATTTGAAAACAATTAAAAGTTCCGCTCCTAACTTGAATATCGGTTCTCCGATATCTGTTTGACTTGGGTTATGAAATTCGAGGGAGAATAATGAAATCTTTCGTTCTAGCATTCATAGTATAATTCGATTGAAATGGCCATCACGATAGTCCGCTATCGCTATCGGTTCACTCCGCAAACTTCGCGCTGCCTCACTTCTGCGAATGCAATAACTGAATTCCTACAACGCGCGCCTCACTCGATTACAGGTTTAACTACAAACTTAACACTATCTCCTCATGCATCCGTTACGTGCGTCCCCTTTTTAATCCTATTCACTAAGCTAAGATCGGCTATATTTTAAGGTAAAGCTGATTAATGTAAGTAAACCTTAAGAAATAAACATATAACATATGGTTAAATATAATCAATGGTTAAATAATATAAATAAATTCAAGAAGAATTTGGTGAGGAGTGGGAGTGAAAAATAATCCGTGTGGGGAAGCAATTGACATCCCCTATCCATTACTGCGGTAAATTGTCGGTATATTTCACGAATGTAGTGCATTTCAGCAGAAAAGTTATAAATAAATATATAAAATAACGATTTAAAAATTGTACTCAGTAGTTGACATACTAAAACTGAATGGCTATTATAATGTTTCAACTATTGTACACTGATATATCTTTAAATTTCAGTACCTTATTGCGTATTTTGTTTTCATGTTTTCTCACAGATATCGTAAAAAAGATTTTTTTTAAATAAATATATATATATACATTATTGAAATATATATTAAGATACAGAAAAGGTGATATGAGCAGCTCCGTTAATAATATATTAAGACGAAAGGATGCTCATGACTAAAATCAAGAATAAAGTGACCGAAAAGCGGAAAAAATTATTTTAAATCTATATCTAGTTGTTTAGTAGTTGACACTAGGGATCGCATCCGAATTTTCAAAATTTAGAGAATTACGAAATTCGTTCTCATAATTATAATTTAGAATTCCGAAAAATTAATAGCGAATTCCGAATTCTAAATACATAAAAACTAAATATTGTTACGATCAGGGGTGTTCCGAAATGATCGCTCCTAGAAAGCGATGTAGAGAAATAACAAAATATAGCGGGCTACATCAAAGAGATATCCGAAAACTGGCGGATCAGTATTGAGATTTGTTATGTCGAGTACGGTTGCGCGGTGTGTATTTAATTACTCTGCCTTGATTTTCTGTTAAATTATCGATATTTTTAACAAGGTACATTATATTTTTGATTTATAATCGTTATTTGATATAATATACAGTAAAACCTCGATTATCCGAAATAATTGGGACCATAGGTAGTCCGGATAATATAACGTTTAAACACGGGACATCTTAAACTCATATCATTAGCAAATTTTCACAATACGTATGCGAGTGTTATAGGATAAATTAGTTATGTTGACGTAAAGTAAGTAGGACTTACATTCAAATTAATCGTCAAGAAAAAATTGTTTATTATTAGTTTTTAGTTAAAATAATAAACATTTACTATAAATATCAAGAATTTATTATCTTAAATAAGGTGTTTTTTATTGTTAATATTGATTGACCAAAAAATAATATAAAATAAATTCCGAACTTAATTTTGTTAAAATTTACAATCTCTAGTTGAAACCGAAATCAATGAAAATCACATTTCCTGAGAAACAACTATTCGGGGTTCAGCCGTCTGTAATATTTCACATAGTTCTAAAATAATAAATAAATAACAACAGGATCAATAAAAGTGACACTGAAACAGACGTTTATTTTGCAATTACTTAAAGGGACAATTCATCAGACTCGAGCAGTCCCGTTTCGTTGAAGCCACTATCATACTGCCATGGAGAAGGAAATAATAAAATATTATAATAATATGAATTCAATATATTAATTAGAAAGACACATATAAAATCAATTTTATCGAAAAATATTGTTGTTACGCCACCGAGATTCGAACCTGGATCTCTTTCCAAACCGGGGAAGGTGCATTATCCAACTATGCTACAGTGACAAATTTTCGAACCCGTATGTTAACTTTTTGATATATTTATACATTTAATCGTTCCAATATTTGAAAGAGTCATTTATCTTATTTTTACAGAATTTCAAATTCTGAATAATTACAACTTCACAATAAGAATGTGTTCTACTAATAATAATAATTTTGCACAAAATGGAAGTAACTTAAAAAAAAAACTTATTTAAATGTGAATTTGTAGCCCTCTTATCGTGAATTTAAAGAAAACGATTAACTAACCCCTCACAGCACGTACACAAACCAAACACTTTGAAAAGGGCCCCAATATTATACAACATAATAATCACTTAAGGGTTTCGGACAAGCCTCCACAAATTACAGATAAATTCTAGCACAAGTTACCGATCGCGGTCTCGGTTTTCTTTAACCGTGACTCGCCAATAGAAATCAGAATCAGCGGATGAATTATTATGGAAGCGAAGAAAGTTGGTGGAAGTCCGCAGTCGGCGGGAAGTTCGGCGTCAGGGGGTGAGCGGCAAACTTAATCAGAATTCGTCTGTAAGGGTGGGGGTCATGCGCGATATCTGCCAAGGGGGTTATTTACGACCCGAGGGAACAAGAAATAAATACGAATAAATCATAACTCGCCACCGCAGTGCTGGAATAAAATAACCGGAATAAATTAAGCGAAAGGTGAAGAGTCGTCGGATTGTTACTGTACCACATGTGTTATACTCGTACTGCTGTACACACACACATCACTCTTTTAATTAATATACACACGTAAATGCAATAAATATAATAATAACATATTTATTTAACACGAAACTGATACAATGAATGCTACTGTACAACATTGAGCGATATTTATCATAAATTATCACTACTTATGTGTTGACCCTGCACGCGCCCACTCACTTATCAACCGCACAGGCCCGAAACCTGACCAACCAATCAGCAGACAACGAGCATCGTGACGATCACTGCCCATGCAGCTAGCGATCAGATGTCCTCTCGGCGACATCTTCTTCTATCCACATCTCGAGCGAGCCACTCCAGAGTTCAAAGTGCATTTAACTGTATACCGCTTCCCCTACACTGCGACACACACACGCATGAGACTAGAAGATATTAGGGGCTTCAGTCTCACATGTACAAAACCTTCTGACACAATCACGAATCAATCAAATCAAACAACCGCAACCTCTACGCTTTCAATACCTACACTTATTAGATTTTGCGTCGTCTCGTGCCGCGAAGACTTGTCTTCGCTTCTGTCTTTGGACAATAATTCTCCCGAACGCGAGGTTCTCTGCCAAATATATAGCCCTGCGACTGCCCCCTTTTCGGAAGACAACCGGTCGGCCAATAAATGGTCTTTCCTTTGATTCCTCGGCCAATCCAGCGCGCCTCCAGATCTCCCAGGCAAATTTGCACCTTGCCGACAGCTATTCAGTCGTGCGGAATGGATGCGTATAATGGAAAAGTTCACTTTATTTTCAACACAAATAAAAAAATAATAATGTTAATCTTCAAGTTAATATTTCTAAAAATATAATATTCAAAATTAAATATATTATTTAGAAAGAGACAGTCAACTCAAATGCATTTAGTATAAATGAACCGACACTGAAATCAACAAATACCGAAGTCACAAATGCAAGACCATCGGGATGCAAGAGCTTGGCTAAACTAAAATGGAGCGACTATATCATTAGATACATATCTGCCATATGGCGCGTGTCCATGGCATGGTATGAGACACGATGATTATCTCAGAGATTAGTTGAGATAAACCTCAGTACTATATACGTGTTGAGATTTTCATCTGAAGATGAGCTTGGGATTAGTAGAAAGAGAAAAGCGAAATTTTACACGTGCACAAAAATATCACGTAGAACCATATATACTTACAACTATTTATTCTGGAAAGTTAGATGAACAATTATAAACGTTCCTACACATTTAGGATTTATAAAACTAAATCTTTTTTTATTATAGATATACAGTTATACCCCAAAGTTACGCGATAGGTGGGACCGACGAAAATCGTTTAACTCGAATTCGCGTAAGTCGGGGTATAACTTTGCATATATACATATAATACATATAATTTTGTTTAACTGGGACCAAGGCTAACAAAAACACTATATTTAATAAAATTGCAGTTCTTTATACATTTTAATACAAAATATAAAAAAAATAAACGATTTACGTAAAAAAGTAATTTCGACATCGATGGCTTCATAAAATCTAACAAATTTGACGACACAATGCCTTCTTTTTTTCACACAGAATTTCTTCGTGGCGAGCTAATATTTTATATATTTCTCATTTTATAGCTATAACGCGTTCTTCGTTAGAGTGTATGTTTTATAACATTTTTAAGCCATTCTCAATTGAGCCGAGACCTTCTGTCAACCTTGCAATTGTCACGCGGTTTTCTGCTGGAATTGGGTCCGAAGTGTCTTCATTGCCGTTTTGCATTTGAGCTCATCGATTGTTAGCTCCTGACTAAGCAAATCCGACAGCTCGTTGACATCGTCAGCATTGACTTCCAAATCTAATTGCCTGCCAAGATTAACAACTTCTTCTACCGCGTGAGCGATATCACTTTCCAGCGATCACAGTAAGAGAAACACAGAATATAGCGGCAGTGTCGCCAAACGAACCGCATAACTCTGAGTTCGCGTAAGTCGGGGTATTACTGTATTATAGATTTTAGTGCATATATTTAAAAAACGTAACGTATATATATATATATATAGGAAATGGTATATACGAAATAAAAAGCTAATATTAAGGTCAAGCCTTTAGCATAGAAGAATAATTAGAGATAAGCCACCCAAAAACATACAAAGTATTATAATTAAAGTGAAAAAAAAAAACAAAATATTTATAATAATTGCATTGCAAAGCGTATCAATTGTAAAGTCAACACTGACAATCAATTTAATCAATCTGATAGATACAACGTCAAACGTTCGAGCGTTTGTCTATTGGAGTTACCCGGGAATAGTATATCTAGGATTAATAAATGAAGCTTGCATCTACCTCATTTTTATAGCTCTTGTTTTTAATCTTAATACACGTTTATTATAATTTGTCATGGATGAGAGCCATAGCATTTCGGGTCCTAGAGATTAAAAAAGGTTATTTTAATATTTTGTATGACATTATTAATCAGCATAGTTAACTTTGGTAATTATTATATAAATATATTTTAAATGATATTTATTAAAAGCAAACTAAGGGAATTAAAAATGTTCTTATGTTTTCATCTGTATACAGATTTCTGGGCTAATCTGCCGTGTATCACACGGTATCACAAGCCAGTACCTAAAAATACATCCCGGTATTGACACGGTACTGCAAGTCAGTCATTCAATCACAACACCGACAGTCATCCATCACATCAGTCCTGATGATGAACTCTGCAGTGGGATCCGAAATATCGGTCAAAAAGGACAGATATATATACGGTAGATTAGCCCAGAAAACTGTACACAAAAGACTACAGAATTAATTTTGCTCCATATAATGGAGGACCAAATGCTAAAATATGATATATTTAGGGACAAAATGCTAATCCAAATGATCATTATCATATTAAATCACACTAATTCTTTCCTGAAATACATCTGTAATTTTATTCTAGCAATTTAAAAATTTTCAAGAAAAATACAATGAAATCAAAATGTTCAGGCGTTGTTTATGATTCGGATATTAGCCCTGATTTTCAAAAAATATATGAGTATGTGCATTTTATGTAGGTAAACCGCAAAACTTGCGGTCGAGTTGGGACGCCATCAGTTACGCATGTGTTACGACGGTGAGCGCTAATTACAGATCGCGTATTGTTATCAGATCGAATCAGATCAATACGCGATCTACGAAAGACCATCAAGGAGATTGCCATCTAGCAGATTACAGGCTAGCGGTTATTATCTGCATGATTTGGAATAGCATACGCTGTGAACATTACAAATAGAAAACAGGGACCTGACCCAGATATCGAGGTAATTTACGGATACATAAAATATTTGTAAGAAATTTAGAAAGGGTCTTGCACCCTTTTGGAAACGAGGGGATAAGATGAATCGCTGTGTGGAAGATATTTGTTTAATTCTCACAGGCGATGAAGGCTGATAAATAATATTATGAAAAATAAAAAATATTTTGCCAGGAGAACTTGCTAATCTATCTATCCCGAAACTCGACGAGTGGAAATCTCGAGAAGATTTTCGATCCAGATTTGAGATCAAATAATCTAAATAAAATTCAAAATTCAGCAAATTTGAAAAAAATATAATTGACTTGTTATTTAATAAGATTAAGAAGAGATTATATAATCCTACAAAAATTATTTTTTCATTATTCTAACTATTTTTTTAAATAAGCTAAAAGTTCGTGCTATGAAAATAGGACTAACTTGTCGGTCTCCTGTGATGAGGCTCAAACCCCCGACCACTAACTAGATCACTATGCGAGTGTCTTATCTACAGACCAACAGGGACGCCATTATTAAATCAACACTGATAAAATGGTGAATATCGGGAAAAATTATATTTTAAAATGTATACAGAATAGTCAGAATAGTTCAACATTTTGGTGGGCCATAAGTTTTTGCACTTTTTAAATCGCTTCTGGGCGGGAACCGTACGTATGAGGGGTACGCGGGTGACAACGCGCGGAAACTTGTTCTATGTAAATTTAGTCGCAATGGATCCCTTCACAGGGGGGAACAACGCGCGTTTTGCACAAAATAGTTTTACAAAAACAACAATTCTTATGCGATTGTTAATTACCAATTAGACAGTGTAAATCAATATCCGAGTATTAATTTAACTAAATCGTGGCTCAGGAAGTTAGAGGAGAACAATTCAACGCTGAATAAGAAGAAAACCGGGCGGTCACGGAGCTCACCCGGTAGAATACATACGCCCTCTATGTTAAATGTGAAAAACTCACTTAATTTATTTGAAAAAGTGGAAGAGCTATATTTATTAAAGTAATTTTACTATCTACTAACAAAATCTCTATAATTTTTACTTTTTATATATATATTTTTTTGTTAACTTACATGATATTTTTACATAGAACGATTATTTTTATACGTACCTTAAAAATAATATCTCGCGTTCGACTCCCATCTTAATCTTCCCAAATGAGAGCTCCGCACTAGGTAAGGAGGTAGGATTTATGAAGTAAAAAATAAAATACAAAAGAATTTTTTAAACTATGTCAAGTACCAACGGATAAAAAAATTCCACGTTTTGTAAAATATCGTTAGTTAAAGTGCATCAAACAATTGAAGTGTGGAAATACTTACCACTGCACTGATGAGGAATCCGGCATCCCTTTTAAGATAATTTAATATGAAAAAATATTAATTCGATCCCCGCGGTTTCGTGTTGAATGTTTTCTACTGTATTTGTATCGATATCCACCTGCAAAATGGACTAAAAAATGAAAGCAAACTTAAATATTTAAGCAGCTCGCCGATGCCCCTTTGTAGCGGGAGTCGTCCGGAAAATTCCCACCGAGAGTACAACGAATAAAGACATAAAGACTTCCGCCCGACAGAGCACTCAATTCAGTACTTAGCGCCGCCCCTCGCTGAGATTTAACGATAGTTTACTTTTCATTAGGCGCGTCAGTGAGAATATATCTCGGACTGGAAATGTTTTCGTACTGTTGACGTTTGTCATCAATTTTGAATCGTTCTAAATAAAGACATTTCAATCTGTGCACCGGCTTATTGAAATCATTAATTGCAATATTAAAATAGATAAAAACAAAACTATAATTAGGAACTATTATTTGTTAGATGATTTAGTGCCTGATGCAAAAATAAAGAATAAAAATTTCCAAATTTAAACAGTATTTTCCGTAACGAATTCTAATTATAGAATTGACTCGTAATTTAGGAATGTATCCAGCAATACAATTTTGTGTACTAGGTCTGTTACATTCTGTCCGATCTAATCCAAATTATTCACGGTTACCCCACCCCACTCCATCTATTCCTCCATATATAAAAGTGTATAATATGGAGTATCATCCGTTTAAAATGTTGCCTGGTTATTCTTTAGAACCCTGATGATAATACGGAAGCCGCGTCATCTGCTTCGAATCAATGAGCTATTTTATATTTTAATAATATTCTAATAAAAAATTATTTGAAGTTTGGAAAACTTTAAAAAAACGTAATTAAAAAAGTCTAAATATACAAATTAATCAATTGTAATTACTATGCTTACAAATGAAAGGACATCCAATAATACTATGAACGTGCCTGAAAATAATTGCCAGATAGGTTTAAAAATATAACTATCCAATCTTTATCGGTCCCATAAAACACCGCCGAGTTTGGTGACGCTGTGATGAAGCACGCGGTGTTCTACAGCGTAACATAAAGACGAGCGCTTCATATAATTAAAGCACCGACTAGCAATTTGAACCCTCCCTGCCCTGCCCTCCGCCAGGCGGTCTCAACCCCTCAGTCGTAAAAACACTTGATAAAATTGCAGTCACAGCGCTAAAAACAAACATCGCGTCTGCTTGTTTACTAAAAATCCCTGTCAGGTTTGGCCGTAGTGATCAGGTAGTTCTCGTATATGTGTGAAAGGAAAAGTTTATTTGAATTTTATTGCAGGTATTTATTCGCTAGAAAAAGACTAAGGACTTGAGAATATTTGTATTTTCATGTTTCTTTCTTTCCTTTAGGGTGATACTTTCGTCGTAGATATGATCAGTATCAACCTACTACGGCGAGGAGTCAGCGACCGACGCTCCACCGTATAGATTATACACGCGTGGTACAGAAGCAGTACACAGTAACATTTGATTAAAATTGAGAGCATATTGAGACATTGATTATAATTACAAGTAGATATCGAGTACCGATTAATAAGGTCTAATTATAGTTACAAGAGAGAGATGTCCATAGAGAGGTTCCCTGAAGGTGGTGTGGTATTGTTAAACAAATTAATGAAGAAAGAACCGTAAGAAAGACACTAAAAGATGATACTGTCAGAGGCTTCAATTAACACGCATGAGAAGATGAATGAATTTGGATTTGCCTACCTTTGGGATGAAACGGCAGCATGATGGAAAGTCAGTTAAGTCATATAGATAGTTTTGACCACTTCACAACCCTGCATCATTAATTTAAACTTTACTTGTGTATGGAGAGAATACTAAACCAATTGATACAGATTGCCCTGCATCTCTGCTCTTGCATTAAGTACAAATCACATTTGGGTTTTTTACTTATCATTTTGGTAACCAGCACGAGTATACAATTAATTAATTAATATATTTTTATAAAGATTATTAAAAAAATAATAATTAACCACTTTATAAGTTGAATTTAATACACAACGTTAGAACAATTTCACATACAGGTGAATATTATCTTGCAGGCCGCCATTTTTGTTCGGCAAATATTTGTCAGTTCGCATTTGGTAGTTGATTACAATTCATTTTGGAGCATCTGACGCCTCAACGAGTCATTAAAACATTTTAACTAAATAATAATGCCATTAATGGTGATCGCTATCGTCACGTGTTGGAAAACTTTTTGATGGCCGATTAAGTCACACGCGGTTTCAACAAGACCGTGCCACCTCACACGCAGCTCAAGCTACGTTAGAAATATTTCCCGGTTGTATAATGTCAAAAAGCGGTGATATCGATCACCTGATTTGACGACACCCGACTAGTTTCGATACGATGGTATTATTCAGCAGCATCACTTATTTTAAAGGCTGAATGAGTCCAATTAGTATTTTAATTATTTCCATATTACAGTGAAGAAAAAGTGTCTAACGCAATCTAAATTCCAAATTAAATTCCCGCGAAGTCGTACTGCGGTATGCGGTTATAAAAGGTTTGGAGTAATCAATGACGATATAATAAAATGGAAGCACACCCGATTACCGAATCAAGCGTAAACATCATTTCGAATATCAATAAAATATCGTATGAACCAAAATGTATCGTAATTCGAAATACGTTTTCCACCAAACCGGACGCTGAAACAATTAACGTTTTTATCGAAAACAAACTCTAACGAACGGATCAGTTCAATTAATTAATATGGATAAATAAACGGACGATATTGCGTTACATTAAACGCGAATAATAAATGCTAGCAAAGCCTCTGACGTCGGTGGCACCGAACCTTTGGACCGACACATTATTTGCGGTACTTGTCAGGGGTTGCAATCATTAATGGGGTAGGGAAGCACCCCTGCCGCATTAGACGCTTGCCATTACTTTTGGGGACTTTTGGCAGGGGCGCGTCTCGGCCTGAAGACGCGGAACGACGGCAGGGGTGGTGAAGCCGGCTCAGCGATGAATAGTGAATCCAATCTCGATACAAAACTGCAATCCTGGGATTAGAAAATTAACATCTGCTCATTAATATTATACCCTCGTAGTCTAATAGGCTAGGTGTTGGATAGGGTTCCGGGTTCAATTTTCAGTGAGGACACAATACATCAATATGATTTTCTCAAGCCTAGGAATTTTTATGATTGAACCTTTGTGGCCTGTTGTATTTTTAAAAATAAAAATATCAAATTTTGTAAGTTAGAATTGTTAAACAACAAAAACGTGAAAACTTGAAAAATAACAATTTTAAAGTGAAATAATTTTATTATTATTAATAATATGCATCAAGTATTTCATCATATAATTTTAATATACAGATTAATCCAAAATATTTAACCCGAAAGTTTCAGGATTATAGGTACTAATTCTGGAAATCACTAATACTCGAAACTGGGCCAGAATATCAGGATTCCGGGATTAGATTCCCTAGTAATATTTAATAAGGCAAGAATAGGAGATGTATCAATAAATAGCAGTAGCAGCATGCAAGATTGTATTAATAAACACCAGTAGAAGGGTGCATTAATGATTATCAGTAGCAGGATACAAGATTATATCATTAAATAGAAATAGCAGCATGCAAAATTGTATCAATAAACATAAGTAGAAGGGTATATTAATGACTATCAGTAGCAGGATGCAAGATTGTATCATTTAATAGAAATAGCAGCATGCAAGATTGTATCAATAAACATCAGTAGAAGGGTATATTAATGACTATCAGTAGCAGGATTCAAGATTGTATCATTAAATAGAAATAGTAGCATGCAAGATTGTATCAATAAACATCAGTAGAAGGATGTATTAATGATTATCAGTAGCAGGATGCAAGATTGTATCATTAAATAGAAATAGCAGCATGCAAGATTTTATCAATAAATAGCAATAATCCACGAAACCCGATCAGACCGTCGTTTTTCTCATCGCCCTAGTGTTACGCGTTCGCGCGTCAGAGAAAATGCGAGAATCATTTTGTACAAGTTTCCAAGAGAAGCCAAGCCATTTGAATGGACCAATAACTGTCGTGGGTCTGCTTCAAGTAACGTATCGTCCGTTTCGGTCGTGCCCCCGCTCCCGAGAGACGCCGTCTGTTTACGATCGAGGAAGCTTCCAAAACCATGGAAAAATGAAGACGGCCAGCGCGGTTAATCAGGCTGGCAATTACATCACAATATTTGACAATCGGCCGCGTGTTTATAGTTTGTGGGAGGATCCGAGGACATAAATACTCAAATTCCAACTTCAAAAGCTCAGTATGTAGTCCAAACGCAAAAGAAATATGTTCGACGCCTTCAAGGTTCGCATGCTGCCCGAGTGTCTATTCTCCAGGAAATCCGTATTAAAAACAGTCCCATGCAGGAAAATAATCATTTTATACGTTGAGTATGTTGCAAGAAGAGATAAAGACAACGAGAGCTCGACATCCAGCAAGATGGACAGGGAAAAGCTCCCATATCGGTCCTTCACATTCACCGTCAAATTGTAATTTTTTATCACCACTTGGCAACTTGCCGCAGTACCGCAACACGGCGTGGCTACCGACCAAAAACCATAAATATTATACAAACATTAATTCATTAAAACAAGAAACACAAGTAAGTTATTACAGTATAAGTTTAATTTTAAAATTCGACAGATAGTGTCTGAGACACGATAGGAACCTTAGGAATGTCGCATTAAACAAAGCCCAGGATCGAGAAGAGCGGAGGTAAGCAGTTCGCGTTGCTCAATCATTAACACATCGACTGAGAGACTCAAATTTAAAAATAATTATTAATAAAACTGCCAATGCTTTTGGGTTTTGAGATTTTTCGATAATATAATTTAATGTTAAGACGATACACGAGGATAAGAAAAAATTATCTACATTTTTCGTTCTACAATTTATTTACACAGACTACTTTAGCCAAGCTCTATGTGAACGATTTGATGGACAGAACCATGTTCAAAGAAGACGCTACCTCACCGATGATTACTCGCCTATTCGCCAGAACCATCTTTCCAGCTTGCTGAATCTTGTCGTCTGGAGATTGACGGGGGTCCCGCTCCTTCTTTGTGCGTCACACTCGTCCGGCCAATTTTAAACTTTTCGATCCACAAAAAAAAACACTTTTACGTGATAAAGCACTGTCCCCGTATTGTGATCAAAGTATACGATGAATTTCAGCCCTCTTCACACCCTCCGACCAGAGATATCGAATCACTGCTCGTCGTTTGTTCTTGGTGCAAACTGCTAGCGGAGCGGATATATTTACACTGTAATAGTCGGAAGGCAAATGATGCAATCGGGATCAAATTTCGTACACGTGACCGCAGTCGTACCAACTTTACACATGCAGTATGACAACCTTGAAGATATGCTATGGCGATAATTTATAACTCGGCCTCGTATTATTTTGGAAACTTATAAGTTTGTTAATGATTCCCAAGTAGAATATATTTTTGGCATTGATTCTTCTAAAAAATAAAATATTTAATTAAAAGTGTGCCGCTAAGAAACGCGTTTAAAACATACAGAGGATTATTTATCAAATAAATACTTATTGCATATAGACGTGCTACATTTGCATTGACCCGGGACCGAGTTAGAACAATTATCACGCCACAAGCGCTTTGCTAGGATAGAAAATTTATATAAGCATCTCTTATTAACAAACGTTTTTATTAACAACATAATAATGTACATTTTTTGATTTGATTTTAAAATATTTTTTTTAATCAGGAAAACAATACATGTTTGCGCATATATTTTAATTGAAATTAATAGATGTTTCACAGCAAAATAAGTTCAAAAATTCCACGAGTATGTAAATGGTTACTATGTTTAGATTAGAATAGAAGGGTCAGAACAGACTACCAAATATATACATAGACATGTACGGAAATGCCTTCTTTCAATATTTGCATTTTGGTATCATCCAAGTGGTCACTTTGATATCACTTTCGCAATCAAATGGCTCCGCGACTTTTTTTAAATATATGACTCGATTGGAACGAAAATTTAAAGGCTGACAATATAATATGCATGAATGTAAAAAATACGCCTTGTTTACACAAATATTTATTTTTCGAAGAGTAAATACTTTAACTGTTGCATAAATGTGTCATAAACTATCGGATTTATGTTTGCACAAATAATGTGTGTAGAATGCCCCTCGTCCCGCAACCGATCATCCGAAACCATCTCCTATATGTATACTTTATTTCGTGTTTATTCATGTACTGGTCTATGAGGACCCATTTTTTTTTAAATATATGTAACATCAAAGAAATATAATATATTCAAATTTTATACTTTTGTATCACATGTAAATGTGTAATAGTGCAGTACATAGAGCCCTACTTTATTTCGGGATAAAATGATCATGGCGCTATTGGTAACACATTCTCCCCCGCAAGAGAAAGTTCCGGTGATACTGCATTTTTTTTATAGATAGATTTTTTTCTGTTTAGCCTTTAGTGATTCATCTAATCTGCTCCGATAATATAATAATACGATGGATGACTCAATCGTCACTGCGTACCCCCTTTCAACATTTTGTCGCGGTTGTACGAACGATGGAATAATTTTTGTTTTTAACCAGTTTTAAAATAAACCTTCCCTAACCATTTAATTTCAATTTCCCACTAAACTCGCCCTAACTGAAAAATGTATCGGTGAAGATAATGAGATTCGGCCGGATATGCGATAAATTCATTTTGAAACCAATACACCACCAGCACCATATTGAATGTTAGGAATTCATTAAATACGATACTTGTACAAAAAGCGGTCCAAGTACTTATTTAAAAAATTGATTGCAATTAATGAGTGTTTTACCAATATATCTAAATTCCAAAAAACGTGATTAAATTGTAATTATTCAATAATAATCAAGACGCATACACGCGAGCAATATTGTTTTTCTTTTACTACCACGATGATAAGCAGAAGAACCGTACAATCTTCTGTCCTGACTGCACAGCTCTACAAGATCTTCTTCTCCGCAGTCGTCGTGTGCTCAATGCTGAGTGCGGTGGTCCCCTGCTATACATGGATATGTCTCCACTGCATGGTCTTGAGCCACGTTGACAGCGGCGTTTAAAGACTACCCTGTTAACTCCTTTATTTGGCTTCAGATAATCTAAAATTCCTGAAAAATAGGGACATTTTTACGCCATCATTCTTAGAAACATCTTCTCATGCAAGCTTGTCGATTATAGAGGTTTCTAAAAATACCATTTTCCAATATCTGGTTTACCTAATCTTTTTGCATGATGTTTATTTTTGATGCCATCAAGACTCCCGTCATATATTATCCTAATATTCACATGACCAAATCACCTATGCGACTCTTTTTTTTTTTTTTAATTCACTTTTTTTTATTCATTCATTCATTTTTTTTAAATTCAGTTCTTCTCTCACTTTTAATTAATCGGGACATCATTGCGCACCGCTAGTCTTACCTCCATTGACTAAGAGTCACTTTACTGTTTTCGACATTTCTTTCCTAATGTTTCCGTCCCTGTCATGAATTGTTAATATATTTCGTATTGCAATATTACCTGAAAAATAAACAATGGATTACGTGATGCACCAACTATGACGTGATTATTACTCAGCGTGCTGGTCATATTCCATTCGTGATCATCTGTGATAGGACGCAATCATAAATATTTTTACTCGACGTTAGTAATTTCTCATCGCGCCTATTCTTCACTATCTGCATAACACCAGAGCCATCACTCTAACAGCCGTCAGGCGAACTAGTCAGCTAGTCCAATCGCGCTTTCTACGGTAATATCATAGGTATATAAAATATATATACTCGGATCAGTACAATGCTAAAACCTCTTAATATGATGAAAATTCAGTATTATGGTGGTCATTCTGAAAATCCCTGAAATCTGAATTTATAAAAAAATGAAACTAAGCAAATATATGTAAAAATGGCACATTGCTTGTATTACTGTGGCCGGTGGCATAACTACGCTAATGCACCCAATGACATGGGCCCAATAGATCTACACTTAATAAGTATCGATACTTTTCCCAGCGCTAATTACACAACTAACTTTACATATTCAAAGACATAAAGGCTTACGAGCGAAGATGAAACCGATTACGACGCGTGATCTAAACAGCCTAATAGCGAATGATTATGAATACTCTTTCCTGCAATGGATAAAACAATGAACCGAGTGGGGGACCTTTCAATTCCCCTAAACCAAGAGATGAAGGATCATCATTGGGGGTCGTGAGCGGAGTGACGGTGTAACGGTGTAACGGTGTAACGGACGGCGTGACGTGTCCTCTAAACCTCACGGATAATGACTTTGAATACTGCTTCTTACAAGTGCGTTGCTTTAGAAGGGGGTTGTAAAGACAGGATGTCGACTAAGTTCATTCTGTATATATGACCTTAATTGTCAATTAATAGTTATCCATTGTTAAGTCGATAACGTACAACCTTGAACACAGCCCAATGTGGCATGAGTTATCTGATGAGTTAATCCACACGCACCACCTTATATACCCGTCTTCTTTCATCGTTTCTATCCCCAAATATACAATATATTTTACGACATAAGACGATTAATATTTTTTAAATCATTGATAACGTTGGCATATTTATAAAAGTTAAATATAATGACGTTTCAATCTTCGTGATAAAGATAAATCCACATTGAAAGAAAAGTTCTGGAGAAAGAACACGCGATACGGTAAATCAACCGGAGCTACGCACAAAGCTATAAAGTCTATATAAATCTCAATTTTTTTCGATTTTTTGGTTTACGATGTTATTAAAAACGTCTGTAGGTTTCAAATGAAGGGGGGTTAGAAAAGAAAAGCTCGAATTCCAAAACGATAAGATAATGAAATTGTCGGAAATAATGGTTATGTCATGACTCAAAGTTGAGAGTTCTAGACTCATTCATATCCACATTTATTTCACAATATTCACATGACAATCAGATTCAGAGGATGAAAAGAGCTATCAGTGGCGTACCTATGCAGCTAATGTAGTGCATCGGGGCCCACTTGAGACAGGAGCCCAAAAGGTCCGCGCCCTACATTACTCTTGCGAGAATTAATTAACACTGTTCTTACTACTACTATTGACTAATATTTTTTTGAAACCACCACGTAAAAAATTAAAATAAAAGGAAAAATATAAATGTTCACATATATATTATATATGACCGATTAGAGGCCAGACCATCGCAGTAAAGCGAAGAAGGAAATACCTAAAAACATACTTTAGTTTTTTTTCATTAAAGTATGAATATTATAAGAGATAAGTTACGTCACTGATATAAATGATGGAGCGCGAAAATTTCGCGACATCATCTTGTTTTTAAAGTTGACTGAATTTAAAATATTTTAATATTTTATTTATTTGTACGGAACGCAGTACCATAAATAATGAAGGGAAAAAACACAACAGGAACTAGCTCTCAAAGCGGACTTGTTTGTGAAAATAAATCCACCCAGGCGCTTCTTGAAACATAGCAAGTTTATACTGAATATTTCCATTACGGAAATAAAATCGTTTACCGGTCGGTGAATCCGCGGGGCAGTGGAATGTTTGTGATGATTCGAACCAGCTGAATGACAAAAATAAAACGGTTAATAGTGAATTGTGCCACGTTTGTCTACTAGGTATTATAGGTCGTAAATGGAAATCTTTATTTTGTTATTTTGAACAAAAATATACCTAAGCTGATAATTACACCACCGCTTGACTTCTGCTTGGCGGCTACCGTCGTCATCAATCATAAACCCAAAATAAGCTACTTGAAAATACCAAGGTTTGAAAGGATAATCGACCGAAAAAGCTGGTCATGTTGATCAATGACCGTTATTTTTAAGTAATTGGGTATCCAAGATATTAATCTTCATGTATAAGTTTGTAAGAACTAAATTTAATTTTAATTTAAACTAACGCGTTTTCCCGGATAAGAAAAGGTTCAAATCCCGGTAATAAATAAAATATTTTTTCTATAAATTGATTGACCATTAAGGAAAACACATTCTTATTGTGAAGTTGTAATTATTCGGAACAGACGGTCTGTGATATTTTAAATACTAATTAAATGTATTAATTATAAAGATATACATATAAAATCAATTTTATCGAAAAATATTGTTGTTGCGCTACCGGGATTCGAACATGGATCTCTTTTCAAAATAATGTAGATGACTTTCAGATAATGGAACGATAGATGTATTAATTTAAACAAGTGTCGATAAAAACACAGCCGCTGTAGCATAGTCGGTAATGCACCTTCCCCGGATTGGAAAAGAGATCCCGGTTCGAATCCTGGTAGCGCAATATTTTACGATATTTTTCGATAAAATTGATGTTATATGTATATATCTTTATAATTAATACATTTAATTAGTAATTTGTGTTGATATTTTTTTTGTATCTGAGAAGAGATTGTTTTATATATTACTTTTCTTTCTTCCTTCATGTCAGTATTGACATATAGTAGCCTCAATCAGATGAGAGACGCAGCATATCGATCCACCATTGATGTACTCCCAATGTTGTGTCCAGGATAATCTATTTCTAGGCTATCACGTTGATGCATAGTGTGACCAAAGAATTGTTCATTGTTATGGACAAGGTTTGCTGTGGTTAGATCGGTTGGCTGGTGATAGGATTGAGGCACTGTAACATCCTTCTCCAGCGGTACATTTCGAAGGCGTTTATTTTAAATATGTCATTATTGCAGACTCTTCAGGTTTCCGTTGCACACATGGAGGTTGGAAAGACAAGAGTGTGAACTGTCATCATTTTAGTTGCTTACTTTTATATTAAATAAAATACTATCACTTTGTATGAAACTACGAAATTTATTATACGTCAACCGGTTTCGCTTATCTCGAGCTTCATCAGGATATATAAATTAACTTGTAATAACTGTCCCTCATTTTATACAGAAACTGCTCGTAATGTCAATATTCGTGTCGAAGAATATCTTAAATGTACAACATTAATGGTTTTTCAGAATGTTCCAACCACATTATTGAAAAAGACCATTCTTTTAATAATAGCATAGGGGTCATCCACCATAAAGACGGTTTTGACCTTCGGTTGGACAATTTAGAAACCCTTGAAATAAAAAAAAACAGTTAATAGTGGTACGCCAATTCTTAATAATCAAATTAATTTATCCACTAGCCTCATATTAGGTATGTTTCCTTTAAAATCAATTTAATATCCATCAACACTATATTTTCCCCTCCCTTATTGTTCCGTCTATATGAATATGTATTCTGTCTCTCTCTTACACATGTACTTTTATATTCTATCTCTCTCTTTATGTATATATAAATGCACTTTTTTTGTATTTATGATTAGTTTTAAATACGTCCTGATGAAGCTTGAGATAAGCAAAACCGGTTGACGTATAATAAATGTTGTGGTTTCATACAAAGTGGTTGTTATTTTATTTAATATAATATGTCAAAATATGCCTACTTTATGTCACTGTCTTTCCTTATTCTCTACAGTTGGCTCATTGCAACAATAGCTTAGTTGTATGCGTCTTCGAATTTCGTGCCCACTGTCACCAGAGTTCGTGATCAACGCGCCCAAATAAACTACTTCTTGAACTACTTCACATCCTGTATTTGGGATTTATATATTATCGTTCTGTAATTCGAAACTGTTACTCCCACGCCCGCTCGGGTCCGAGGGTGCGGGGGTCCCGATCCTTTGTTGACGACCCCGAAGGATTGCCCGGCTTAGTGTACATATTTCAACATTTAGTTTAAGGTTTAACAGACATTTATTTCGAAATATCAAGGGTTTAAGGCAAATATTTCTGACGCTTGACGACCCCCCACTATACGGGCTCAAGTCATCGCAAATTAAATTTAGTAATTTGAATTATTTCATTTTAAATTCTTGTAAAATTCCGATGCCTCGAATGAAATTGACGATATGTAACGGCGAATGAATTAAAAAAATTAATTGAAAAAATCCAGATCTCTTTATATGTTACTAGCGGTCCGTGCCCGGCGTTGCCCGGGTTTCATATTTAGTTATATTTCCATTTTCTATCAGCTTCAGGATGAAGACCTCCCCAAATGTCTCACTTTTCTCGGTATATCGTTATTTTCCGCCACGCATTTCCAACAGAATTTGATGACTTCACCAATCCACTGGATAATAAGACGACCCGTCGGCCTCTTGATTCCCCTCTGGAACCACTGGATGACTGAATTTGTATAATTTAAAAATTATATTTAAACAATAGATTTACATCACAGCAGTAGAGGAGGACTTAATGAGTAACGATATATGAAAAATTTGGTCGATCCCCATGCACGGGGAGTGACTGTTTTCTCTACAGTCCTAAAGTGTAACTGAGCACAATTTAAAATGAATGATTCAATGCACAACGTCGGGTGGGAAGTGAGAGGGTGAGGGGCTGGACCGGCAGACAGAAATTAATTATAATTATTTAAAATACTAAATTAATGTATTAATTATAAATATATACCATATAAAATCAATTTTGTCGAAAAATATTGTTTTAGCGTCACCGGGATTCAAACCTGGATCTTCATTTCCAATCCGGGGAAGTGCACTACCTTTGTGCTATAACGCCAGTATTTTTCTTGAATTGAATATTCTGAATATATATGAATTGATAATTCTGGCGTCTGCAAGTCGGTTTACTCAAAGGTATTTGAGATTCTGTAAAAATAATGTAGATGGCTTTCAAATAATGGAACGACAGGTGTATTCATTTGAAAAATGTAACATATAGATTTGAAAATTTGTCAAGAAAAATACTGGCGTTATAGCATAAAGGTAGTGCACTTCCCCGGATTGGAAATGAAGATCCAGGTTCGAATCCCGGTGACGCTAAAACAATATTTTTCGACAAAATTGATTTTATATGTATATATTTATAATTAATTCATTAATTTAGTATTTAAAATATCACAGACCGTCTGTTCTGAATAATTACAACTTCACAATAAGAATGTGTTTTCCTTAATAATATAATTATTTAGTTAATAGTAACAACATAGAAATTATATAGGAACGCTTGTAAAAAAAATTAATGCGATTTATTTTCAACCTATCAGGATACGGATATTAGTAAAAATGACTAACCATAAACAATGTTATTTTTTTAATTTCTTACATTAACGCAAACTTCTATCAAAATACAATTTTGCACCGGTTTGATAGACTATATCGAGATGAATACGAGAATTCGGAAAAAATTAAGATTGCCTTAAGATTTAAAAAAATAAATCTTTTGATTAATAAATTGCTCGTTTACAGTCATGAGAAAATTTCATTTATTTTTGGAGTTGCCAATTGAATTGAATTAAACATTTTTATTTTCACGTAACGCGGCGACGGCCGGTGTTTCCGTAAAACCTATTTATCTATATTGATAATACAATTGACGCAAATAAAAACTGAATAAGACATTCACGTGTGTACCGTTCCGATACTGATGCAAAATTCGTACTCGTACTGTGACTTGCCGAGCCCCTGATTATGATTGATTAAACGTACAAATAAAATGAAAGTTCAAAAGTGACTATTGGAAACGGCGGGATCCGAACGCACGCTCGTACAGTGGAGATACTTCACTCGTGCCACGCCTGCTTATAATATATGCGTCATATTTAATATTATACATACACACGTCGTGTGACATGTCGCAGGTGTGTGAATATTATCATATTTATAATAAGTGCGCAAATGTCCGCCACCGCGCGTTTTTAGCGTAATATAATAATAGATTGAGCGCGCCAACGTTTTGGACATTTTTATGGAAAGGTTTACTCGTGAGCGTATTCTTTTATTCCCTGTTGATACAAGTCATATGATCAATTAACCAAAATCACTAAATCGACTTCAGCCAATCATTTCACCTCTACGTGTATATGTTATTTACTTTCCTACTTCCTCAACCCTAATTCCAACCTTCTCACCGTTTCTCCACCCTAGAACCAATTATTCATTTCCACATTAAATTTTGACTTATTGCTGTGTTTAAACAGTTATGGATCATTCATATTAGTTTACACCCTGTTCGATATTTATGGCAGATCTACGGATTGCCGTGCGCGTGCTTACTCCACTATGTTTACTGTACCTATCTCATACTTATATATAACTAGTATTTAAATTAGTCGTGACCTCTTATTATACCTTGTTATTATAAACCCCCATTAAAATAGTGGCTCGGCTGTGGGGCAAACCGACAGTACGATCAAAAGGTTGTCAAATTAGTCCAATCTCCCAAGGCCGATTTGGAAAAAGATCCTGTTTTGAGAACAAGGAAGAAATTAACGAGAGAAAATATCTTTCGCCAAATAGGCTTTTATTCCTTAACGATCTTGCAGAAAAAACATCCCACCGGGACCACGGTAAGAAAAAATATCCCTCGCAATGTACAACAATTTTTAAATAAATAACTTGACAACTAAACTTTCGCTTCGTTTGTAAGCAAATTTGAAAGGAAACTGATGTATTTCTTTGAGGTGAAGTGTCAATTTCATTAAAAACACTAATTAGATAGATAGTTTTAGTTCTGAACTCTTTTAAATTCTGATTGAAGGTTTATAAAAATAATTTTTATATTGTTAAATTTAGACATTTCCAAACATTGAGTTTATGATTGGAGAACACGTAATTATTGTGAAGTCGCAGTTTTTCAGAAATTACAATGTCGACGTGGGTATTAGATCAGCGCACTTCCCCGGATAGAAAGGGTTCCCGGATCGAGTCCGGGTGGCGACAAAAATATTTTTTCGATAAATTAATTTTATCTGTATATCTTTCTTATTGATGCATTTAATTTGTATTCAGTTTATGTTTTATCAGTGCAATCAGTGGCGGAAGTTCAAAATGTGGAAAATCAAACTAATAAAACATTCTTATTTTCGTATGTCACGATCAAGAAATCCAGACCAGATTAAAGTCCGAATAACAGAGAACTCACAATATGGATAACTTCCGGTAGACGTATATCGATTTACACGGAATGTAGAGTTCAGTGAAATAAAATAATATTTTGTTGTGGAGACGAAAATGCGTCACAGAAGCTATTACGTCATACACATCCGCCACTCTTTTATCATTCGCTTGTTCTGGGGGGCGTGACCCGTTATCGATGCGGTATTGTATCATGAGTACAACTGAATCAATTTTGAAAAACTGTAATGTTATTTTTCTAAGTACAAACATACGTACCGATCTATATTTTGGATTACTAGGTAAGCTATTTACATTTTTTTGTTTTACTTTCCATTCAATATTTTGATTCCCTCGTTTTTTTAATTATTTTTGGTAATTTACAGTGCTTGTGTTTATTTAAAAATTCTTATGAGCTTCATTTAAATATACATACGCACTATTTAAATAAAGTTTGCTCGGTGGACGAGTGAGCGAACCACCGTTTTAAGTCAGCGGAAGTTGAGAGCTCTGTAAGCTATGTAAGTACCTATAGATATGAGGGCATAGTTAGGTAAGGTAAATCAGCTGATCTAACATTTTAGTAGGGGTAATTTCTATAGTATTGTATTTTGAGTGTTTTATCAATTAATTAATCAGCGAGTCAATTTATAAAATTTGTTATGAATTACTTTAATGGTAGTCCAACGTTTTACAAAAGATAAGTAAGAAATATTGAAAAAAAATTCTATCTTTGAAGTCGCATAACTCCGTTAACTGTAAATATTTTACCAAAGTGTAAATAACGTTTTCTGTTCAAAATTGAATGAAGAAGACTCCCCAGAAGTTTTTGTTGCTAGCTATGAGACGCCCGGTATGTTGTCATAAATACAAGTTATCGAGATAAATTGTTAGATTGATAATACCAATGCTGTTACAAGGCGAAACGCGTCTCAAGTAAATTAAACGAGTAGTATAAAAAAAACAAAGTGTTGTTATTTTCACATATGTGATTATGGAATTGTACAAACTTACCTCGAACAGTAAAAGTAATTATGATGATGGGTAGATAATAAAATATTTTCTAAACTTGAGTGTACAGTTTAGACACACCCAAACTAAAATCTTAATTTGTTATTAATCAATGTTCTTAAATGTGACAGAAATGCGGAATCCCAAGCATCCTTATGAACCCACCAAAGTTGCGTTACAATCAAATATAATCGAATAATATGCAGATCACTGTACTAAAAAAACATATTTATTAATTGACGGTTATCCGATAACCATTTGAAGAAAGACCATTCAATGAGAGAGAAGCTCGACATGTACAATTTCATCAATTATAATTTCAGTCTTCTTACTTTCGAGTATCAGAAAATAATTAGGTTAGAGCTGTCAAAAGTGACATAAAAAGGTCGATAATCGTATTACGAGAAATATTTTATGAAGAGTCGCACAAAAATTAATATAATTGTTATTATATAACAAGGCAAAAATTTGGATTTTATTATCTTTTCTATTTTAAAACATTTTTTCAATTTTAATGAATTTCAGGGCCAAATTGACATTGGTGAAATGAAAAATTGTCAAAGAATAATCAATTTTCATTGCCCAATAATAATTTTATCAGTATAGTATGATATTATATAAAGTATTGTTGTTACGCTACCGGGATTCGAACCTGGATCTCTTTCTAAACCGAGGAAGGTGCATTATCCAACTATGCTACAGCGACAATACTTTTGACGACAAATTTTCGAACCTATAAGTTACACAATAAGAATGTGTTCTCTTTAATAATATAAGTTGTATGAGTATGTCCAAAATTGCGTCTGTTATCGGTATTTGAGATTCCGTAAAAACAAAGTAGATGGCTTTCAAATAATGGAACGACAGATGTATTCATTTGAAAAAGTGTAACATATAGGTTCGAAAATTTGTCGACAAAAATACTGTCGCTGTAGTACAGTTGGTAATGCACCTTCCCCCGATTGGATAGAATCCAGGTTCGAATCTCGGTAGCGCAACAACAATATTTTTCGATAAAATTGATTTTATATGTATATCTTTCTAATTAATATATTTAATTAGTATTTAAAGAATAATCCATTTACCTTACACAATAATAATGTTATCAGTATAATATGCGTTTATATACAAACTGATTCATTATAATAAATTATATCCTAGGGCTACGACATCCGGAGCTATTATATTTGCATTAATGGGTTAAGTCGGGTTGTACTGTGTAAGACATCATCCTTTTTTGGACAATAAATTATATTTTTAACATTAAAAAAATTAGTTTCACTGAAAAACCCAGCCGTGAATAACTAGTTTAATCTTAATTGTTGTATAAAGTTAAATATGTAACAAGAAGTCAGTGTGTATATTAAAAATTACAGAAAAGCTTAAATAGCCGGACTCGTGTTCTCTGCGATGGTGACTGATATATTGTTATGTCGATGGGCGTACGTTTCACTCCGCTGTTATCTTATTCAACGTGCTTTAAAAATTTGATTAATTGCGAGTTGTCTATAAAAAAATATTTATTATGAAATATCACTCACAATTTATCGAATTTCAAATCAATTTTTTTTTATAAATGCTAAAACCCGTCATGGTGCGAATCATATTCGCTTAAGTACATTTGAACCAATATAAAGTGACACTTGAACAAGTCCCCATTATCCGCGCATCTATGGTGTAGACGGTTTATTAAATTTATTTGTTTAAAATAAAACCTTAAATAAGTATTGTTGAACCACACTTGGCTAATAAGAAGCGAATAAAAAACCCACACTTAATTAAGTTCACATATTTGGAATCAAAAATGCTAAAGTCCAGATTATAAACCTATTATATTTTTAAACTATAAAAAAATTCAGTATTTTAAGAAATATTTTTAATTATTAGTATGACAAAAGTGGCTTCAAATTGAAATTTCTAATTATCCAAAATCTTATTAGATGTGACTTGGGCAAATTAGATTTTTATCGACAGAATAGTGTGTATTATAAATTTTCATCATTACTTTAAACGTGATCTATCATCATTACTTTATACATAAACATACGCTATAAATTCTAACATAACCTTGGAATACTATCCGGACTCATATATTATAATGCTTAGCATTCCAGAGATAACCGTAGCAAAGAAAACTTCAAATTTCATGACATTAGCTCACCATAAAATAAATCAGAAAGTATTACTTTTATAAATCCTGTCCTACAACATGGAGAGAAAAACTTTCATCATAAGAGTATGAGTCCGCCCCTGTCGAGGAAATTAGTAGGATACCTCGTCCCTAAGTCCCCGTTCATCCCTGCTCAGAGAGGGTAGGTATTATAAAATACCCCAAATCTTCTTTTGAAAGTAGAACAGTACAAAGAAAAGAAGCACTTGAAGCGACAGCAGAGATTTTGATTAAAGTTTACGCAAGGCAGACGCAGACATGCTTTACTTAAGAAATAATTATTATTAAGCGTTTACAAGTCCACGTGTACACACACCGTTCTCGGCTCACGACCAAAACTAACCAAGTGTGAAGAAATCATCAGACATCAGACCCTGCAATGGGATCCGAAACGTCGTCCAGAAAGGTCAGATATACACGGCAGATTAGCCCAGAAACTATTAACAGAAGATGACTAAGTGTAATTGGAAACGCGAGGGAATTGGGGATGTGGCACAAGAAAGGTTCACAGGAGCAACCAAAAACAAGGAAGAACATGACCTTCCTGCTAGTGTTGCTCCTCTTGTCTGGATTTCTCCCCAGCTCATTAATTCACAGGTGTTTTCGCCGGGATACCACAATAGCACACTTCGCTGATACGCACGAAGTCAATGGTCAATACGCACTATAGAAAATGTTATTTTCTAAAGTGCAGAGGCGGAAAACAAGCAGATGCTCGAGAATAAGGTGGATAGGGTGAGGACAATTGTGAATACTATGTTGGCTTGTTTCAGAATTTGAGCAATAAAATCAAGGCGAAGTGACCCCTTTAACTAAAAAGAGAATGTCGTTCCACCAAGACAATGATCCAGGTCACACGACGGTGGTCGCAGTGGCTAAAATTCATGAATTGCACTTCGAATTGCTGTTCCATTCGCCTTATTTGGCAGACTTGGCCTTCTTGACTTCGATTTGTTACTAAATCTCAAAAATTTTTCCACCAATAGCGATGTCATACGCGCCGAAAATGACAATTTTGAAGGTCTTGAGAAATTCTTCTACGAAAATGCCACGATGACCCTGGAGAAGCATTCGGCTAAGAGTGTTGGGGTAAAAGAAAACAATGTAGAAGAATAATGATATATTTGATTTTTCTTACTCGTTTCGTAAACTTATCGATCAGCCAACAAAGATGGAGCAGTAATGATGGTTAAATTGTAAAATGAACATAGATACATATAAGACAAGGAAGTAAGCAAAAATAATTAAAATCCGAAAACTTCGTTAAACAGCAAAAAAGAATTTACATATATATATATATATATATATATATATATATATAGATATATATATCAAAATAACTTACATTCCTTTAAGATAAGTTACATTCAGTTAGGTTAGGTTATTTAATACAGTGTGCTTGCTGGTCTAGTGATTAAGATACTCACCTAGTGATCCAGTGATCGGGGATTCGAGCTCTATTCTGGGAGACCAGCAAGTTAGTCCTAGTTTCATAGCTTCTTAGTTTGAAAAAAGTAAGAATATTATTGTGACACGTATTCCGTGTACTTTAAACTTTAAAATAAATATCACTATTTCACTTAGTCAGTTTTAGTCGTGAGTCCGTGATAACAAAACAAAATGTACACTGTCACAGAAACTCTGTCCTTTCGGCTGAAATCTCGCGGTGAATCTGCGACATATTATACTTTGAGTCGGAAATGTTTGTCTTTTATTTCATTTGTGGTGGGGATGGGATGAAAAATGTTCAATAACAATCTAATCTCGATGATAATAAGTTAACTGTCAAAACACAGTTGTGCGTGGAAAGAAATAATTTATAGAAAATTAAAAAATTCCAGATTCCAGTTGTAGGTAAAGCCATTAATGCGTGTCGTTCCACACTAAAAATCAGGATATCTCGTCGTTTTATTGCTATCGATATGGCATAACTGTTAAGATTATACGTGCATGATACGTCATCAATTGGATGAGATCCCTCTCCATGCTGTGTTCATGGAGTTATATCGTGTAAAACGCTACTTACTATGACGCTGAATTTATTTAAACAAGTTACTATCTGATCTTAATTAATAACATTGGCCAACAATGATTTAGTAACTGGGATTTCGATTACTGATTTGGATTAAATTAGTCATGCATACATTAATTCTATATAGTGACAAGATTGTACCACGTCAAGTTTTAATATTGTATGTATGGACCCCATACGTTGAAAATGTACTGGTGGTTGGGATCTATAATTTTTTTTGTGTAAGGGATTCATGAAGTTTGTGATAATTATGGAGTTAAAGTAGTCATATATTTACTAGTTTATATTAAAACGATTTATATAAAAATATATAAATATATACTTCAGTCAACAACAAAATTAAAAATGCTTAGTATATTTTTTTCACTTATATTCAACTTAGTCAGTTTCTCTTTGGAGGAACAAGCAGTACTCTACCATCATACTAGCATTCTATTTACCTTAGAAATGGTGTTTTATAATAGCCATATCTTGATCAAATCTCACCCAAATCAAGATGCGAATGGAAAAAATGAATCTTAAGTGACATTCCTGCACCCATTTTCTGGTAATAGTCTAATGGCTGTGTAATAATGTAGTATTTATTACACAGTATTATTACCTAAATAGTCTTTTACTATAGCTCTGAATAACTTTCAGGCAGCTAACTGAACAGTAGTGAGATGGTTTTCCAACTCCTCGTCCTGTCATATTTCGCGAATTTGTGGCCCAACAAAAATACCTCCTTTCAACTTGGCTTCTGAATTTTTTGTAGAAGTAGAAATCTGTTACTTGATCTCTGATCTCTTGATTCTATCCACACTATTGGAACACCAAATGACATAGTTCTTACTTTTCCACGTAATCACCGAGCTAGGTTTTCCATTCAGATGTGCAGCAAAAATAAGGAGCCCACGGTTTGTCTTGTTCGCAAACATGGCACCTGAAGTACTGAAAATATGGAGTTTTAATCTTTGAAGTTATATTATTTTTCTGTCTGCCTGATAAATATGTTCCACATATGTAACAAAAACTGTTAACTTGCAGTGTCTCTTGAAAAAAATAAATATTTTACTCGATGCATTACTGTAATATATTATGTCTAGTGTAAGAGGCTCAATTGGAGCCGTTAATTTAAAAATAAATATGAGATCGGAGACGATGAGAAAATGTGTGGGTTCACGCGCCCGGCGTATCTTAGCTGCGTCGGGTACCGGGTTCAGCGATGCCGGTGGTCAGTCAGAATTCCTCACTACAGACTTTTAAAACATCCATACAACAATTCGTTTAGACTTTTGAGAGACGGATCATTCATGTGACTGATATAGAGATATTTTTAAATACTAGATAAATGTATTAATTATAAATATATACATATAAAATCAATTTTGTCGAAAAATATTGTTTTAGCGTCACCGGGATTCGAACCTGGATCTTCATTTCCAATCCGGGGAAGTGCACTACCTTTATGCTATAACGCCAGTATTTTTCTTGACAAATTTTCGAAACTATATGTTACATTTTTCAAATTAATACACCTGTCGTTCCATTATTTGAAAGCCATCTACATTATTTTTACAGAATCTCAAATACCTTTGAGTAAACCGATTTGCAGACGCCAGAATTATCAATTCACATAATATATAATATAATATAATATAATATCACAGACCTATGTTCTGAATAATTATAACTTCACAATAAGAATGTGTTTTCCTTAATAATGATATAGAGATAGCCCAAAGTAGATTGTGCCGAAAAAAATAATGTTTTATAATTTATAAAACAGAATGGGAAAACTGGACCCTCCGTGTTCTCCGGATATATTTAAAAAAAAAATAGATACTAAATATCTTTAACAACGTACTTAAAAGTACTCCTCCACTAGCGAACCTTAAATGAAAAAATGAAAATGTTCAAAATAGTTTCGTGCCACATTTACCCCGGCCTCCTAGTTAGCCTCCTTAAAAACATCTCATGACAATGGGTGATCACGATCATTTGATTCTATTAAAAATCAAAAATTTATTCATTTATTTAATTCTTAACATAGTGCATACATAAGCACTCCTATATATACTCTAATGTAAACAAGATTAAAGTCTTTTCTTTTACTAAAACTTATCTTTTACATATCTGATCAGTTTCACTTTAAATCTATTCAATTTCTCCTATGTTTTCTGGCATTTCATTAAAAATCTTCATCGCACTATACATCATCGATTTTTGAGATTTGGTCTTCTTCCTGAATGGTAGTCTCAGTCTATCCTTTCCTCTTGTACGATGCTCGTGCTCATGTCGATTTGCATCAATTTTTCATATAAATTCCGTCGATATTTTCTTATTAAGGATTTATAAATATTATATTCTATTTTATTGAAATATATTAAGGAAGTTATTAATCACCCTCCCTTGAAATGTTAAAAGAAGTGACAAATGCAGGCCAGGTTTAAAAACCGTCTTCTCTGCCTACCCTCGTGGAGTACGGCGTGATGATTTGCATGCGTATACAAAAGGTCGTTAATTACAGTAGTTTGAAGAGTGACAGCTGAACGGCCGTAGCCATATAAAGCAGTAATCTGGGGATTAAGCTGGGATTAGCTGTCATTGGCTTCAACTCGGAACGACTTGAGCCAACTGTCGTTCGGATTAAACGCCGAAACAAATGGACGTTTGAAAATTCACGTTTTGAGCGGATCGCCTACAGTCCTCACTCCTCACTACTAACTCAAATATAAGGTCCGCACAAAGCAATTAACTATTACTTACTAAACCATATTTTTTTACAATGCAATTAATTTTACTTAATTCATATAGATCATTAATTGAGAACACTCCAGCATACCAATATCTAGGAACCGACATATCCAAACTTTACAGATATAGGTACAGAGTCTATTAGAACCGGTGAATTGCTACCCTTCTCTTATCCAGCACCGCTACGAACAAAAATTTCCATATCGATCTTACTCCTTCGCCCCCATGTTGGCATTTTTAACTAAAAGTTGCAACCGAGTTATGCTGCAGTACAGCATTGCAGCAATGCAACACGGCTTCTAATAAAAAAATATCGAGTGAATTGGTTTTTACTTCCATAAAAATTAAACCTTCCTTAATTAAAAAACAATAAAACCGTCCGCCAATTTCCGCCATTTTGTTTTATACTAACTTGAAATCATAGAGTACTAAGCTGAATTATTTCAGTTATTTTTTTTCCAGATTCTTCAAAAATTGTCAAGCGATTTTTATTTTTATTTTAAAAAAATAAAGATGCTTACACGGAATATATGTCATATCAATATTCTTATTATTTTCAAACTAAGCTAAACGCTTGTACTATGAAAATAGGACTAACTTGTTGGTGTCCTGGAACAAGGCGCGAACCTCCGACCACTATGTCACTAGGCCAACGTCTTGACCACTACACCGACAAGCTACTCATTTACCAGATAAGCATTGTATGATCTCATTCAAAAATTAAAAAGGATTAAAAATTTTCGTTATTGGAATAAAAATAACTAAATGACCCGATACTGAAAAAAATGTAATAAGTTGTGCATTGAGATGTTTTAAAAGCGATTTTAAGAATAAATGGACAGCCGCTAGTTAACAAGGAAAGCGTTCCTTAAAAACCAATAAAAAAAATGGCTCACATCGTGTATAAAGTGCACAAAAACCGGGCTGACCAACCAAAAATTTCCAGAAATTATGTGGCCGTAGTGAGCGACAGAAAACTGAAGGATTACGAGAGCAGGTATCGGTCTGCAAGATGACATATGCAGCAAACGTAGGTCAGCCATCAAGAATAATAAAACATTTTATATCCGCGCCAACGAGGGCTAAGAACGGGGTTAATAAAGTCATGTACCCCTGCCATTCACTCGTAACAAAATCAAAAAAGAAATGCTGCCCCAAAGAAGTAACGATTCGAGTGCCTGAAACCTGCTCTGATATTCAACTTGGAGCATTACTTGACCATACAGCAACCCGTCTATATAAATATGTAGCTGAGGTTGTAGAAACATGTACACGAGAAGAAAAACAAACATTATTATTAATAACAATCACAGTTCAAACAAAAATTTCAAAACAGTACCAATAGTGATACAAATATTTCGGTTCATTAATGAATCAAAAGATGAAATAAAATTCATCGATAACCAAGTGAAAAGCCTCAAAGAAAGAGGAATGGGATCGTAAAAATAAAATGCAACATAATGCTTACTATGGTGAATGGAAAGGTGTGTAATGCTGCTACTGATACCGCATCCATCGTGAGATGCTATATTTGTGGGCAAACCTCAAGAGTTGAACTCATTAAATGAAGTAGACGAGGTGAACTTTAAAGTATTGAAGCATTTTTTCATTTGAAAATAATGCTTGCATTTAGTCTGGCTGTTGTGGTATCGATGAACTGCGCAACTCATTACACCTGACTGTGAGCGTGGTGCGCGTAACTACCATATGTTCTAAAATTGGAGCGGACTTGTTCCCTCTCCAAGCACAAGAGCTAGTCTCTTTTTTGGAGAGGTAAGGGATTAAAAAATATGTGATTTTAGTCATGTACAATACTCAATTAACTCATATTATTAAAATTGTAAAAAATTTAAAAATAATTTTAAAAAATGTATTTAAAAAAAACTCTATAATTGTTTTTTATTAAATAATATAGTAAAAATAATTCATGAAATATTTATAACCGGTTTTTTCATATAAATACTCCTATGTACATCGTTCGGATACCATTGCAGGTTCATTATGAGTACTGATGAGACGCATGAGTGTTGGTGTTATGGTTAAGTATTGGCTTGCAATACCGTGTCGAAAGCAGGGTGTCATTATTTATCCACTGGGCTAGCAATACCGTATAGAGAACAGGCTCACTGGTAAAATGCTCGCGCCAGTAATACTAAATAGGGCTCTCAGAGCTTTACAAAATAGTGGTAGTTATTACAGTGATATCAAGTGATAAGAAGCTAGTACTTTAGGTTTCTTAGAAAGGTTTTCTATGAATCCTGACCAGAACTCGACCACTAGGCTGCCTGAGAATGAGATGGATGGATACACTGAAAAAGGATTCAGATAGATTGCAGGAATCGAAATGGAAATATTTGGATCAAAACTGGGTTATTTGAAGAACATTTGTACAGTCGGCTTTGGACCTGGTTCACCAATAATGTCAAATGATGATGATAAATATTCACCCACTCGCTCGCTCTAATGGCGATACGGACCATTCGTGGACCACATGGATCAACTGCGAATGTGCTACCTAATTGGGTACTTTCTAACATTGTGATGGTCTCGAGTCCCACTAAGACTCGAGACCATCAAGACTCATTGCCCATCAGAATTCCTTCAAATGCTTCTATAAAAGTTACTCACCCGTACGACATGACCCGCTCAACTTACTTACATTATATTTATCAAAGTATATTCTTCTTGACAAAGGTTCAATTTTAAAAAATACAATAACTTTTCAGCACTTCGTTTTACATAAAAACAAAGTAGACTGTCCTGATTTACTAAGACGCATACCCATTCGAGTACCTTGCTATACCGATGCCAAACAAAACTCATTTTTCTACCGAGTCTCCTTTTATTTCAACTCATACTTAAATGAACTAGACATTTTCAATTCTTCAGTTAGCACAATTAAATTTTAATTTAATATATAAACCTTAAAGGCATTCATTTTATTTTTATAACAGATTTTTTCCCTATCCCATTTTCCTTTCCTCCCACTCTCCCGATCCATTTTCTCTTGTCTCTTTATATTTTCATTTTCAACATTTTCTCTCACTTCTCTTATTTTTTGTATTTCTGCAATAGAGAAGAAAGTCCATTCCTTTTATTATTATTTTTCAGCGTTAAATACGTTTATCTATTTAATAAGTATTCACTATATAAAATTATTTCAGATAAAACATATAATTAAATCAATTTTTGTTACACATTATGATTTTTAATTTATCGATTAACTGTATTGCTAAACCTCAGTAGATACAATGTATACGTGTTAAGATTTTGACCTTTACAAAAACCTAAAGATCAACATTAGATCGGTAAAAAGAGACAAAAACTCCAACTCGGCTATACGATGTTCGATTTGACAGCAAGGATGACATGTGCGTGCAAACATCACCTAGAACTATAGAATATTACAAACATTTATTCGGACCCAACTGACGAACGGAAGATCAATGGTGAAAAGTCTCGAAACCTTTTGATTTCAAAGACAATTAATGGAGTGAGCAATCGGAAGGTCTTCAATAAGTAAGATAACAAAGTGTCTTAACTCTTTAAATGCTATAATCAACGTGAATCGGGACCGAGAAGAATGGAGAAGTATTGCGCACGCTGTGAAGAAGAAGACTATGCCTATGTACATACACTATTTTGTCGCACGTCAATTGCATTTAGCCCGATATCTACTTTCTTTGAATGTCCTATTCTCTTCGGAAAAAAACCGAAAATCACCGATCTAATAACGCTACAATTAATAATAAATTAGATACTCCAAAATACTTTCATAAATATTGATCGATGTGGCAGTTACTTCATGGTGTAACATTTTAATTTAACCATATAACTTTGGTTTTCACTTTGTACTACACACACAATTTTTGAACTAATAACTCTGCTCTTCCCAAAACTAGTAATATTATTAGCTCAAAAATTGTGTTCAAGTTAAAATAAAAAAATTATTTTTAAATATCTCCGTCCGATCGATGAGATCTCCAACACTATTTCACACCAAGTTTGATAATACTAATCTATTATATTTCTACTTTTAAAATTAGCAATATTAACTTTGTGGTTAAAATTCATATTTTTTATTTATTATCTTTGTTTTATTAACCACTGAATTGAGTTTAAATACATCTATTTAAACTCAATTCAGTGGTTAATAAAACAAAGATAATAAATAAAAAATATTATATTTCTCTCTCCTGCCTAGAACGCTTAATTATTTACTACAACGAAACCCAGTCCAGGTAAAGAGCATTATGCGCCAAGTTATATACACTGAGCACACTATGAAAATAGATGTATTTAAACTCAATTCAGTGGTTAATAAAACAAAGATAATAAATAAAAAATATTATATTTCTCTCTCCTGCCTAGAACGCTTAATTATTTACTACAACGAAACCCAGTCCAGGTAAAGAGCATTATGCGCCAAGTTATATACACTGAGCACACTATGAAAATAGATGTATTTAAACTCAATTCAGTGGTTAATAAAACAAAGATAATAAATAAAAAAAATTATATTTCTCTCTCCTGCCTAGAACGCTTAATTATTTACTACAACGAAACCCAGTCCAGGTAAAGAGCATTATGCGCCAAGTTATATACACTGAGCACACTATGAAAATAGATGTATTTAAACTCAATTCAGTGGTTAATAAAACAAAGATAATAAATAAAAAATATTATATTTCTCTCTCCTGCCTAGAACGCTTAATTATTTACTACAACGGAACCCAGTCCAGGTTAAGAGCATTATGCGCCAAGTTATATACACTGAGTACACTATGAAAAAGAAGGTCTTCTATATGTAAAGTTTTCTGGGCTATTCTGTCGTGTATATCTAACCTTTCTAGCCGATGTTTCGGATCCCATCAGATTGATAGGATGTGTGACTGTTGGTGTTGTGACTAAGTACTGGCTTGTAGTACCGTGTCGAAAGCGGGGTGTGTCTTAGGTAATGGCTTGCAATATAGTGTCGAAAACAGGTGTTATGTGAAATGGGTAGTGTAAAGAAAATGTAGATCCCGCGCCGATAGGATCCATCGTAATGAAATTGCGCGATCTTCGAGTCGCGCATCCCGCGGAATGGATTACGACGACTTCGGTCGTAAATCAAGTCAAGGAAGGAAATAAGAGACTTAGATTAACGGGGATAAGGATCGATGATGGGAGGGAGCCCAGTCGAAAGACCAATGGATATCGGGGAATCGGGAATCTGAAGGACTGCTCGCCTTACCTCGTGCATGATGCTTCCGTTACTCCCGCAGTCGCAACCGATATCACACAAACAGCACGCGGGCAGGCAAATCTCCGCTTCCAAATGAAGACGGCGATATCAATCACTTCACCCGCGGCTCACACAATAATCACTGTGCACAAATCACAGGATCACAATACAGTACTAATGCATCGGAGTTGAACAAATCCACGCCACTAATGCAATCGCGGTATCGCAATCGAACAAGTATCGCGTCGCGTTAACGTCTGCAGATTCACACTAAAAACAAGCAGGAATTTGAATATGGAAAAGTGTCAATAATATAGGTCGCGACCGATTCCCAAGAAGCGCCAAAAATGTGTTCGATGAATACGCAACAGGTAGTGTTGTGTTATGTGTAAGTTCCATTTACTATCGGATCACTATTCTACTTTTATGACTTTAAAACGCCGAATACCACGAGATTTTTAATTTTAAGCTTTAATCCCTATTTAATATTCACTGGGTATTTATACATTATATTTCAATTGTCTCTAACTTAACCAGACGTGCGTGATGACTCTCAGGCTTTCCTAGGACTGTCGGCTCTAATGCAAAATAGTGGCTCGTATCCGTGCAGTGTTCAGCCAATGCCGATTTTCCTGAATGGCCGAGTTTGCATGCACGTTTATGCTCGTCAACTCTTTTTAGGCAGATTAGCCCAGAAAACTGTACACAGAAGGTACTGAACCTTCTTAAAAAGAAGATCGTTTTGTGAAATTTAAAAAATAAAGTACAGACGTCACTGCCCGGCCCTGGCTGTGGCGGTGACGCAGTCCGCCGGACACTTTAATTATTATCACAACAGCAGCGGAACAATTAGCCGGCAGTTTCCAGGCAGAGTGGCTGACGGGCGCGGATCTACGCGGGAGTCTGCCGAGTGGCTGACAGGCGCGGATCCTCGGATTACTCAACTAATTATTTATTCAGAGTGCCCGTTGAATAACTGACGGTGTCTTACGTTATTTTTCTAAGGTCTCGGGGCGCTGTCCACAGTCTGCGCGTCGCGAACTCACGTTTTAGTTACATAACTCGATACTACAGCGCAATATTACCGACACATCGTGTATTTTGTCTGATATTTTTTTGAAAAATAGAAAAAAATACACAGGATATTTTATCGATTTGTAATTTATTTTATACATGTTCTTTTCTACATCTTATGTACTAGCAAAAGCGCACAATTTACAAGTTATCACTTGAAAAATACTAAGTTGGAATATAAGCGGATTGCGTACAAGTTCTGAGTAGAAGACATTGTGTTATGTATTATATGTACCTGCACTCCGAAGCCACATCCCTTTTACACACATTTTAGTTAGTCAACCTTAACCATTCTTGATTTGAGGAGAGTTATGAGTTGGAACAATCATTTTAATAGTTTTGTCTAATCTTATTATTTATGCTTTCTGTAAGCGGATGTGCATTGAAACGATTATTTCATATCATCTAATTTATTGCTTTGTTCACACGGTACAGAACCTGGATTTAAATTATCTTCTATATTATTAAATGGGAGAAATACCTCCACAATTCTCTTTTTAAACTGTTACATAACCCTTCAGAGATGAGATCGTATCTAACATCCAAACGAGAAAGAACTGAAACTATTCGTTTTAATACATCTCCGTGAATTGGTTATTTGTACACTTAAAACTCAATAAACGTAATTACTTCAAACCGCCAAGTCTTCATATTTAAAATCTTCCTTGATGGTACATAACAACTGAATACAGATGTTTCTAGAATCTTCATAAATTTTAAGGTTCTCAGGGATTCTTGACGTTAAAATGTAAAGCACCGAGTACATCAGCTAGTACAAGAATATTAATGATGACTATATTAATATTAACCCTTTTTGATTAGTCTAACACTTGATACAACCTAACTTAACCAATTAACGCCGATACAATAATCCCGAATCTCGACATCTTAGGGGCCATTATTTAAAAGCCTGTTTTAATTTAAAAATAATAAAAATGTTTCAAATACTAATTAAATGTATTCATTATAAAGATATATTCATTATAAAGATATAATTATCGAAAAATATTGTTGTGGCGCTACCGAGATTCAAACCTGGATCTCTTTTTCAATCCGGGGAAGGTGCATTACCAACTACAGCGACAGTATTTTTGTCGACTAATTTTCGAACCCATATGTTACACTTTTTCAAATGAATACATCTATCGTTCCATTATTTGAAAGCCAACTGCATTGTTTTTACAGAATCTCAAATACCTTTGAGTGAACCGATAGCAGACGCCAGAGTTAACAATTATTTTTTATAAAATTTTGTATATATCACAGACCGTCCGTTCTGAATGATTACAACTTGACAATAAGGTGTTATTAATTAATAAAAATGGTGATATCATATTGTGTAGGTACAAAAATGAATATTAAAATAAAAAGACCAGAGAATTGAAAGAAACCACACGTCAGATTCTGATTTAAAATTATAGAACACATTATTATTGTAAAGTTGCAGTTTTTCAAAATACTTTTGCTGTCTTTTAATACAAATTAAATGTATCGATTAGAAAGAAAGTCGGGAAAATTCAACTTATCAAAAAAATATTTTTGTTGCTACCGGAATTTGAACCTGTATGCGATTACACCATATAAGTAAATATATATTCATTAATTTATCATATCATCATTTAGAAAATCGGCTGTCTCTTGTTAGAAAACCATTTATAAAATACACGATTTCATTAGTTTTGTCTCCGAAGCGGTTACATCCATTAAAAGCGAGATGATTAATTTTCTGACTGAGCTAACCCGGCTCCGTCAGGATAGACTGTAGGCGGGACTATTGAAGATCAAACCGGCAGCAGCAGCCAGGAATAGCTGGTAAACGAGACCAGGTAATAGTCACCGGTGCGCTAATGTATAATTCATCGAGGCGAGATAACGAAGTACGCGAGAGAGTGAGACGGAAAATACTCTCGCTGTGAGTAAATGTGATAAATAATGTATTTGATATTTGAATTCATGATATTAACTTCACTTTAATACGGTCTATTCTTAGCTCCGAGACTACACGTGACGGTACCCGCCAATTGTATAAACTTGACTAAACTCTTATAAAAGGAGGTATACAGGAGGGACATTCAAATGGTTCTGAATACGTACAATATATAATACTATTTTTTATTTTAATATTGTATCTTTAAGTGAATTAATTACTAAGATTTACATGAAAATCTTTATCGAAAAATATTTTGATTGCTACGATCCCGGAACTAGGTTAAATCGTGTTTTTTGTAAATGATTCCCTGGAAGAAATATAACACGTGCCATTATCGAGGCTTTACTTCAAAAGTTGCAGTCAAACCGTTCCTATACGCAGAAGGATATAAATTAACTGTAACTCGCTACAGTTGCATCATTTTAACATACGGCATAATAAGATCGGGTGGTACTGCCGAGACATGTTATAAGCGGAGACCACCGAAAACGTTAACAAAATTATAATTAAATATTTAATTACTAGTGGGATTATTTGATGTGACATATTTTCAGATTATTATTATAACATATTATCGCATGAATAAAGCTGCATACTTCGAAATATGAACTCTTTCTTTATATAATCATTACAGAAAGCAGCAGAGACGCAGCAGAAAGAAGTTCTGTTGGCTGCAAAACTTGGATCTATATCAAAAATGTCCGAGATCCGATAAATCAGCATACTATATATTTATAATTTGGTATCATTATACATAGAGCTATACATTTGTTCCGGCTGCAACTAGTGCATAATCAATTATCTCTGTCATCTCTTGCGATCGTTGTAAAACCGCAACAAGTGATTACGCATGCATAATATGACGACGGATGGATTGTAGTGAGGTATCGCGAGTACAACGAATAATGATCGTCGCCGAGCCTTGAACCGGGGTCGTGGGAGTGGCCTTGCGCAGCCTCCGCGGCACGGAACTACCGCACATTGATATCATATCAATCGTTGAACAATCTATTATCACGGAGCGTTCCAGCATTCCTGCGATAGTTGCCGAGCTCCCGTGGTTTACGCATTCTTCAATTATAATCAAAGTTATCTTGCGTGGCCACAAGCCAGCGTCGGGTAGTCTACCGATCAGTATTTAAAAAATTCTTAGGGTCAGTTGTGTGATCAGCAGTCAATTTAGACCGTAGTGACTTTTTACCATAGCCCGTGGTAAAAAAAAAAACGTTTGCTGGTTGTTCGTGAGCCAAATTTACTACTGTCAACGTTAATTCCGTCTAATAGTGTGGCAAGGCGAATAATCATCAAATACCTGCGAATTTTAACGAAATTCATATACTTTAATTGTTCGCCATTGGCAAAATACACAACCGTATGCTTTATCTATGGCTTTATTCGCCCCTCCGTTCGAAATATGCCACTTTGCTGAAGAAAAATCTTCGGTAATATAAATTAAATAGCGAGATCATTATCAGACTAACTCTCATCATCCATTATCGTATGCTGTAACTGTCAAAGTATCAATGTGACAGATGGTTCACTCCCATACATCAGTGTCGGTACCAACACACCGCTGTACACCGCTAGTTTTGCCTCGGTTCCCATTAGATATTATTCCATTCAATGCGCCGTTCACTTTATTCCTTACAGTCACTCTCCTTTCGATATCTTTCTCAGCCTTTCCGTTTCTATTAAACATCCTTCTCAAATACCATCTCAACCGGTTATGGGATGTGGATATGGACGGAGATGCATACATGAATTTTATATATATGAAAAAATAAAGGTAATTGCTTTACTAGACGTAGTCTATTCTAAAGCAATTACCTGTACAGTTTTTAAAAGTTGTAAATTTTAGAGGTAAGTAAGTGTAATGTTAAGTGAGTTATAAAAAGTTATGTAAAAAAAGTATAACCAGAAGTTATAAAAAGATATTGAAAAAGTAATAAAAATATTATTGTTAGTAATATACAATAGTTGGTGACAATAATGTGTGGGTTAGCACAAATGACAACTTATTACTTTCTACCTACATCAACCAACCACTTTTGTTATTTTTGGTTTGAAGTCATTTATCACTTTAGACCATATAAGGTCTAGTGGCAATTTATTAAATATTCTCGGAGCACAAAATTAGAAAGTACTTTGAGCGAAATTGGTATTAAATTTTGGCACTGAGTAGTATCCTGGTTTCCTTTGGATCGGATCGAGGAAGTAAAGTTAATATATATTTTTTAAATAGTTTTAGGTTGATCTGGTAAACAGTTGTCTCATATTCAAAACTTGGAAGGATTTAAAGAGTTCTTCAGAGTTATGTCTAAATGGCTTCTTGTTTATTACTCTGATGATCCATTTCTGAGCCTTAATATATTTTCTTAATTTGATTTTTATTGTTATTTTCTGTTCATCTTTATCTATTTCCTATTATTTTTTGTGTTCTAAACATGGGAAAACGTAGGGGCTACTGAACGCACCCTGCAGATACCGGTGCATAAAATCAAACGCCCAGCAGCCGTCAAAACTCCCAGTACAGACTTCATGTAACACGATCGCGGCCAGCAACTGTCGGGAATGCCGTGTCTACATACGTTACTTTTCTCACTGCCGCCTTCCCATTAACAGCTGCAAAAAATGTCTCCGTAAACTATTCGCGTGTTGTAATTTAATTGTACAGCTTTACTACTTCATACTTACAAAATGTGCCAGTCAATAAACTAAGTGTCAACTGTAAGTAGTTTTTTTATCCTGTTCTGACTATATACACTATACGTCTCGTGGTCAATCGAACACGTGAGTGATGGATGCATATTGGGGCATTCACCACTCACACATTAATCAGTTACATAATTTACAACCTACCAAATATTTCTAATTCACATGCAATACACCCACAAAAACATTAATCCAAAATACCGATATCTTAATCCCCAAACCTTAAATAAATAAATCTTTAAATAGTCTACTGTAGCTTTTCCGGGTGGCAATAAACAAAGAGATGATAACTATCATTTTATTTTTATTTTATTTGGAAAACAAACAGTTAATCGATATATACAAAAATCATAATAAAAGTGTAACAACAATTTAACCATTTACATATTATCTCTGAAATAACAATATTTTTGATACAGTGAAGACAATTATTTGAAAACGACTTATTAAATAGATAAATAACTTATTAGGACTTTATAATAGGAAACAAATTTTACGCAGAAAAAAAATAAGGGAATGAGAACTTCCTCCTTTAAGAGACATAAAAGTTATAAATAAGAAAATTTACCAGTGGAACGGAAGGGTGAGGGTAAAGGTAAAGTAAAATGGGATGGGGAATAAAATCTGTGTGATAAAAACAAAATGTAGGCCATTAAGGTTTATGTGTTGAATTTAAATTTATTTGAGGTAACTGGAGAATTGAAATTATCTAGTTCATTCAAGTGCGAGTTGAAATAAAGGGGGGCTCGGTAGAAAAATGAGTTATGTTCGGCATCAGTGTTGCAATGTGGAAGGTTAAATGTAAGATTAATTCTGGTTGACCTGACTGGCACTCGAATGGACATGCGTCTGAGTAAATCAGGACAGTCTCCTTTGGAGTTAGCTATTTTGCGAAGGAAGATGGCATCGGTCATGTCTCTTCGAATTTGTAGTGATGGAACTTTGAAAATGATAGATGTCTAAGCGATGCTGGTTAATTAGGAAAGTAAAAATATTTGAAGAAGCTGTTCTGTATTTTCCGATTCTATTGATGCATGTGATATATCTTGGATTCCAGACTTGGGAAGCATATTCGATGATACTTCGGACGTATGATAAGTGCAGAGTTTTCATGGTGTTTATGTTATTGAATTATTTATATACCCGAAGGGTGAAACCTAACATTTTATGTGCATGTTAATGTGCATGTCGAAGAGTAATTTAGAATCCAATATAACCCCAAGATCTTTAGTTTCCGATTTCTCGGTGATAGTCAACGTCTATTATACGGAGAATGTACGAGAAGAAGAAGATTGAATATAACTTTAGAAATAGATTTTAGCGGGCCCTATATTCTCAACACTTAAGACGTTAGCTCTCCGGTGATCTAATTGATGTTGAAAATATGTACGATATTAATTTGGATTTAATTCGAGTGTTATTCACTGGCAACGGCTGAAGCACCGCGGCTGACGCAACCGCGAGGAGTGGCGCGATGAAGCAACGAGTTTGAAAACAGGGATTTCTGTCACGAGTATTACCAGTGTCGAGCTGTCACAACTCTGTTTGTGTCGGCGCAGAAGGGCTCTCCGCAATTAAGACAATCATAATATTGTTTCGAGGAGACTTCGAGACTGTTATTTACGATTCAAAACAAAATTTCACTCATTTTGACACGCGCACGTTTGAAAAGGGCGGAGCGACAAGGCGGTAGCTACAATTTATCTGGATTTGAAGGCTTCACAGGTTGAAGGGGCAGAATAATACCATGAAATATGTACAAAATATATGTGTACATAAATACAATATTTAGTGCGCATTACATTTTAACTTGAATGTGATCGTTCAACGGTACCCACTGTAAAACTGCGTTACAATATATATATATATATGTATATACCTCCTGCCTCCTATTTTTAAACATTTAGTTCGGTCACTGATTATTCAGGTCATGATTTTTGTGGACGCTGATTATTCCGGACAAACAATATTCTTAATATTACATTTAAAAATATATACTTTAACGTAAACATTTAAATTGTTAAATTTACGAAGAAATCTGGTGATGAAGTAATCATCCAGTCGAGTTTAAGGACCAGCATAGTTAATAAAGAAACTTGTTAGATAGAGAGTGAAATATATGAAAATCATGGAGCAAGATCAGGAGAATAGGACAGATGTGGAATAAGCTCCCAACCAAGCCCTTGAATAGGCGCTTTTGTAAAGTGAGCAGTATGCGGACGGGCATTATAATGTTGAAAAATCACATCCAGATCAATTTTATTGAAGTGCTCCTCCTGTGTTCCTCAGAAGAAATTCACTGTAGTATTAGCAGTAGTATTCAATTCATGCCTTAACTCCTCGATGAATCTCAAACAAAAGGATACGTTGGAAATGTTTATTTATACTTGACAGTCCCTTTTTTAACCAATAGTGAACACAAACTTTTTAGAATTTGAAAAATTCAAGACATTAATTAAATTAATCAATACCATGGCATTGAAATAACATTGACATATCTTCTGTTAAAAGCGAAAGGCGGCTGACTGCAATTTTATCATTCAGAGATAAATCAAAATAAATCTAAAATTGTACTTATTTAACTTTTCGATACTAACGTATCTTCATCAGGACTGGCATACAACTGGAATACATTAAATAGCGGACCGTTTGTAAGGTTTAATCGGTTGTCAGTCTTGGACTTGGTGTTGAGTGATTTTTTTATTTCTAAACTTTCTGAATTACGCAATCTAAGGACTTTTTTTATTAATGTGTAAAATTTCAATGCGTTTTCTTTTACGAAATTGTGGTCTGTCTCTAATTTATCAACAATTTCGTAAAACAAAACGGCAGTGAAATTTTGCAAATTACGTGGCCTACAGGCCTTAGATTGGATGATTCGGAAAGCCAAAATGTTAAAACAATCGTAAAAAATCGAATATATTTACGATATTATTCATACATTTTTTCAATTCACGATTAATTAAACCATTATAAATTCAATTTGGCAAAAATAACAATTGGCCCACATTTCGCCCTTAACCGACGATATGAAAAAAATATATTTCCAAAGTTCTCTTGCCTTAGAAAACATAAACGCTACGAACATACGCATCAACCCAACAGTACCAGATTTTATTTTAGTGTCTCAGCGCATTATCGCTCCAAGTGTTTCAATGATTTACGAAGACATTACTCGCGTCTTGCGTTACACACGATACAGCACACACAACGTAATTTGGCTGGAGAATACATTATTTGTTCATAAATTTGTAAAATGAACCCACTTAGTGCCCGTGTGGATAGTTTGCTATTGTTTTGTTTGTCGGTACTTAAATGTTTGACGTTTAGTTTCGTGCGGAGGGCGATCGCACACGTGTGTGTGCGCGTGTGTGTCGTATGACCTGAGGCAGGGATGGCAAAGTTTGAATTTGTTTACAAAACGTATTTAAATGAAGTAGAATTTAAAAACAAATAAGATAAATCACAGAAAAAAATAATCACAGAAAAATCGAAAAATATGTAGTTACCACCGGAATACGAACCCGGAACTTTTTCTTGCCGGAAGAATGCGTTATCAATTATAACTTTTAATAAAAAAAAATACATGAAACATACGTCAAATATTAGACGAGAAAGTAAATGGTTAACATAGTATAATTTGTGACTCACTCTTCCGGCAAGAGAAAGTTAATAGACATTAAAATATTAGACATTTTTTCTTTAATTCGAATTGCAGTATTCATATTATGGATTTAATTTTTATTTTATTTTATTATATTGCAACAAACAAAATAACTATTTAACCTGTGATACTAATAATGAAAATCCACTAAAATATTTAGATACATAAGTATGTTTAGATGCAGAAGATTAATGAAAAGAAAAAAGAGGGAGAAGGGTGGGGAGGTCGCAACTATTGTTGCGGTAAAGGGAGAGCAACGTGTGTTTTTACAGGTAGAATTTTACAGGTAGGCTAAAATTGATATTGTGGTGGTTCATAAAAATAACTCTTTGAGCGTAGTAAGGCTAATGTTGAAAAAGTCAATTTCTGTTCATTTCTCATTATGGTATTTGCATGACTGGTGAATGAATGAATTTAGTATGTAAGATGTTCTACTTCTGGAAATGTTGAAGAGTGCACGGGTACAACAATATTTTTATGTTATTTTAAATACTAAATTAATGTATTAATTATATAATTATAACAATATTTTTCGACAAAATTGATTTTATATGTATTTATTTATTATTAATACATTAATTTAATATTTAAAATATCACAGACCGTCTGTTCTGAATAATTACAACTTCACAATAAGAACGTGTTTTCCTTAATTTTTATGATAATTGATTGGTGTACAAAATGACTTTTTAATATAATTTGAAATTAATTAATTATAAATACTAACCTAATCTCACTTAACCTTACTAGATGGAGTACTAAACTCAAGCGTGTATAAACAATAATTCATCAATATTAGAACGAGAACAAAAGATAACAATGTAAGCTGAGTCAGTACATAGTGGGTTGTAAAATTCGAGAAATTCATATTTTTTGACAGCTCGTCTCGAATGTGAAACAAATCAACAATTGTATCTATGTCTTATTATTTTATAGCCTAAATTGTTATAAAATAATTTAATATTTAAAAGCTAAACTCAAGTGTGTATAAACAATAAATCATCAATATTAGAACGAGAACAAAAGATAACAATGTAAGCTGAGACAGTAAATAGTGGATTCAAAAGCTCGAGAAATTAATTATTTTTCACAGCTCGTCTCGAATGTGAAACAAATCAACAATTGTATCTCATGTCTCATTCTTTTATAGCCTAATTGTTATAAAATAATTTAATATTTAAAAGATATTGGTATTTATTGAACTATTAATGTTGTCTTGATAAAGTACGAAATATACAAAGAATGCATCAAATGTAAAACTAGAAATGGCACGGACGCACTCGTCGAAAAAGGTTTGTCGTCAGTACTCAAAGCAGAACACATACTCGGCTGAGGTACTATTACTAATGTTGTTATTTAGTGTAAAGGGGCATCAGTTGAAAGAGCTAATTTCAAAAGACGTATTGTGTTGTGACGATGACTTCCGAGTGAAGTGTTTTAACCCCTTGCCGTAAGATTTATCATTATTAATTTAAAAATAAAATTTAATTTATTTTAGGTCAAATGTAAAATATTCCGCTGGTGGATACGCGGTGCGGGAGGCACGTATGACAATGTCATGGGATACGAGTTGCCGGTAGAGGTCACTGTGTGGTTGAGGTTGTGTCGTGCGAATAATTAAGAATGCACCTGTGACTCGTTAGCTACGCTTAAAGATAGAAAAAATTCATTTTCAATTTATTTATTTTTCTGTTCTATTTATTTTATTCAAAATGTTTCGCCATCACACTTGCAGTCACTCCGTCGGACGATTGTGCGATTTTGTATCATTTGTCGATTTTCAATGATTTACTCTACCTAAAGATTGTGGATGTATATTTTTTTAGGTAATACATAAAATATATGTTGACACTTGCGAGCGTGAACACGTGTTTTGTATTGTATCTGTATAATATAATCATTTGGTGTGGTATTTCGCTTTTTAAGTACTTGTGTGTTAAAATGAAACAAGAGTGAGAGTACATGAAATGACAGTGAATTGTGGACCAATCCAGATTTTAATAATGGTTACTAGATGGCGATGTAATTCTTGCATTTATTTTATTGTTGCCAAACAAAGCATCCAATTCACTTTTGCTCTCACTGCCTCAAATAGATATAAGATTTGATTAAAAAAAAAAAAATTAATAATTTTGTCACTCCTCTACGAGCTTCGCCCCCAGGCGTTGCCTCGCACGTTCAAAGCTCGGGATCTAGCCCGGTAGGCACCGACAGAACTGAAACGCAACGATTTACAAAGCGAAACGCAGATTAAAATAATCTCTATCGTTCGTGTAACGGAAAATGGCGGAGATCAGCCGGTCCAGCGCACCAGCATCACAAAGCTTGGAGCCAGACACGCGGGCAGACAAACGGACGGAATTTCTGCATGAAGTGACGCGTGCTGTCGCTGTATTCGCTAAATGCAGCCAACAATGCAGTTGGGCAATTCCACCATGATACAAATAGATTGAAATTTGGAGTTATATATATAAAAATAATGGGCGAGCTTTCATTTTTCCAGTTTGAAATTCGAGAAATTTTGCACGAATTTGATAATCTTTCAAGATGACGCTAATAGTTAAATTAGTATAAAAATCAGATAAATCTTATTATTGTCAAAAAAATGTTAGATGTTGTTCCTCATCATTGAGAATCATCTAAAAATGTCAACGCCCCACTAAAACAAACATCGATAAACCAATATTAATAGCTGAATAAATAAAATGTGCATATATAAAGAAAAAATGAAATCCCACCGTGGAACTGTCCAAACATTTATTACGCGTCAGATGCTTCGAAATCGGCGGAAATTCGATGTGAATGCGTTTTCGTGCAGTGGCGTAGCGCATTGTTTGAGATTGCGCAGAAACCGGGGGACGGTCTTGCAGATATCAAACTGTGATTTGTCCTAGCGTCCAATCATACTCACGAGACAAATACAAAACACATAAGCGAGCGAATTCATTTGATGTTTAAAAAATGGTTTATAGTTCTGCGTCGAACCGTATTTGATTACAACGTTCGACACTAAAACAAAAATGAAAAACTTGAAAACAAAAAAGACATTTATTATTGGGGTGCTGAATGCGAGTTCCAGAACACAGTTTTTGAGAAAAACATGTTGTTTTGTCAACGTTTTGATATTTAAATTGTTATTTCAATATCGCGATACTATCTTAAACTTCTTCATTAGATTTTAATTCAATTTATTAAAATTTAAAAGCCCGGAGACAAACTAATCACTCCTCCTGTATCGCCAGCGCGCCTGGCGCGTTCACGTTCCAGTTCAATTTCAATCATCTGTCAATCAATAATATCTGAAAATAATATCTGAACGTCGTAAACAGTGGAACCTTCTTAAAAAAGGATCAAGTGTTTATTAGAAGAACATGAGCTTCCGCAAGATCAAGTACAGTGGACATTCGGTATAGGTTTGTTGAAATTGCGCACGTAATCTATGTATACGAAAGGTATGAGAAAAAAATAATCACAGGAAGCTATTGGACAGGATCAAAAGGTGATCCAAGGGAAAGACCGAGACATAGATGGGCGAATAATATCGCGACGGATCTGCGAGAGATAAGTGAAAACCCGGCAGACTACACCCCTGGATAACTATCTGCGGTAACTGCGGCAATGATCTCTAAGACATGTGTCATGTGCCTCGAAAAGTGAAGACTCACCGAGTACACCCAAATACAATAGTGTCTATACCCAAGGTGAGGGGCGAAGCGGCGCGGCGCACGGGGAGACCGAACATCCCTAATTGTTTTCGGCAGGACCGCATTGGGTATTAAACAATTCATTTAGCTCGGTTGCCGAGTAGCAGTAAAGATTTCAATTTCAGGATTTCGTTTAAATTGTGCCAAAATATTTTTTAATTGTTTTTAACAAGTCCGTTTGTATTTTTGTTTAGAGCAATAATTGCTAAATGTTATTTTATGTATTCTGTATATTTTTTTTGTTTGACTACAGTGTGTACTTAAACTGAAATTAAATTAGTAACAGTATAGACGTAGTAAAAAATAACGCTTTTAAATTTATGGAAATCTTTCATTTTTTACATCTAATATTAAGAGATTAGCGATTCGGCAGACCGAGGACTTGGTAGGTTTTCTGACTGTGCGGAAGAGGACTGGAACAGGATGAGAGGGTCCGGGAACTGGAGAAGAACGTCCAGAGATAGGAGTCGGCAGAGAGCACTTGTGAAGAAGGACAGATCCGTTCCTGAGATGTAATGCCGCGGAAGAAGAATATTAGTGATGATTAAATCGTTATTGTGACTGATTATGTTTGATCGTAACTGATTAACGTAATTCTTGGAGCAACCACCAGTACCTACACTAAAAAGTAAACCTCCAACAGTTAAATCTCAGTCACCAACTATAATTATAATCGAACACAATAGCGGTTTAAATAACGGTATACAACCACTATCAATATTACACGATTCAACCCTTGCATGTGTGCATTTAGTTAACGGTGTTTTATGGCAGCGACGTTATGTCGAGAGCGTGGGTGAGATGATTTTTCGCTAGTTTTTCTCTAGAAGAGCCACGCGTTTAATGATCGCCGGACTGCGGTCATGGATTTTCAGGTCGGGGATTTTGAGCCCGCTAAAGAAGACAATAAACGGCTCTAAGACGCCACCAAGAGAGGGTGAAAGTATCTCCAAATGCTCGGAAAGAAGCAATAACCAGGTTATTTATTGTGAGGTTAACGGTTAATGTTTAAATAAAGAAATAAATTATTTAGTCAATTGAACTTGAAAACTCACTGTTGCCTACGATAATTTGTATTCCAGTTCAATATAATATTGCTGTTGATGTGTAAAAAGAAACGTGTTTTTGTTGATCTTCGACCAATATTGTTGTGAAATAACAAATTGCTCAAGAATCTGTAGCTACACTCATATTGATCTTAAATGCACGACGTGTTGATGTGACGTAATGATCAACAATTCGGATAGATAAATTTTCAGTATTGTTGGGTAAAAAACTGCCGAATCTTTTTGAGAAAATCGGATTCCTCACCGGTTCTACTAGTTCGCTCCGAAAGACTTATTAAAAACAAATTATTCAATGTGAACCCTACTCTGCATCGTCACTCACGGATTATTTACCCTAATTTTACAATTGATCTATTTTTCACTTTGTTAAACTATTTCTATTATATTACCACTCTCCCCCCCCCTACCTCCCTTTCCCTTTCTGCAATATTTCTTATTCTTTATGTATGGTATATCTTTTTACTTTTCCTCACAATTTCTTATAACATATTTTCATTTTTTTATAAAATTTGTACCTGATGGCTGGTCTATCTGTCTACTATCAAAATGTTCACGGTTTACGCACCAAGACAACAAAAATCTTTAATCAAATTTTAAATAACGAATACGATATCATCTGCCTTACTGAATCTTGGCTACGTAATGATATCAATAATAGTGAAATTGCAGATAACAGGTACAATATTTTTAGAAGAGACCGAAATCACTCTAAATATGGCGGTGGAGTTCTTATAGCTATCAAAGCGTCATTGCATGCAAAGCTTATGGAATCCTGGCATACCTGTGCTGAGGACCTCTGGGTAAACATTAAATTGTCATCCGGGGTGTATCAAAACATTTTTGTCTGTGGATCTTATCACCCGCAAGGCCCTGATCACCATTCTAATTTACTAAAACATTTAAATATGGTCAGTGATATAAGAACCGATCATCCTAATAATATGTTTTTATTGCTGGGAGACTTTAATTTACCTACTAGTAAATGGTTGCCTTCTAATGGATCTAATGTAATGAACCCCTCAAATTGTAATAGTGTAGCCAGCCAATACCTTTTGGAATTCTTATCATTTACAGAACTCTCTCAGTATAACGATCAAACAAACCAAAACGGTAGAATATTAGATCTGGTGATAACAAACAATGCCTCATGCCATATTTTTAAATGTAACAATCCTCTGACTCCCGAAGACCCCCATCATAAATCCCTAATCATAGAATTATCGATAACAAAAGGAATCGCTATGCGTCCATCTCCAAGAATTATAAAAAAATTTCACGATACCGACTACTCATTAATTAGGAATGAGTTGTCTAAAGTTGATTGGACGCATCGATTGAATGATTTGGAGTTGGAAAATGTTTTAAAAACATTTTATACAATTGTTAATAACATTATATCAAAACATGTTCCAACCTTCTCGGTTAAATCTGTAGCGAAATTTCCCAGTTGGTATAACTCTTCGTTAATTAAAACTATCAAAGAAAAGTTACTTTACCACAAAAAGTGGAAAATGTATGGTAACCTCTCTGATTATCAAACGTTCAACCTCTTGAGAAAGCGACAGAAAAAAAATGCGAAAGAATGCTTTGAACAGTTTATAAAAAAATCTGAATCAGAAATCAAAACAGACCCAAAAAGATTCTGGTCATACGTAAAAAACAAACGTAGAGGAAACGCAGATTTTCCTGATAGTGTTTATTACAAAAACCAACAAGCTGATAATGGTGCTGATATATGTAGAGTATTTAATGAATACTTTCACTCTGTCTACGTCTCCACAAACGTCCATGATATTGATACAGAAGATGATTGTCACGTATATAGTCACCTCGATACTCAATCTATCGACTTTCATGAAGCGATCGTTTTAAAATATTTAAAAAACCTAGACACCAAGAAGGGTGCTGGCCCTGATGAATTGCCTTCTATCTTTCTGAATCAATGCGCCGTGGAATTAGCAAAACCAATTTCTCTTATATTTTCTAAATCTTTACGGGATGGTCACTTTCCAGGATTTTGGAAAAAGGCGCATATAACCCCAATATTTAAAAGTGGTGACAAAGAAAATGTTGAAAACTACAGACCGATTTCAAAATTGTCAATTCTCAGTAAATTAATGGAAAAAATGATATACGATCAATTATTCCCAAGTGTGCGTCCTATAATTATCCCCAATCAGCACGGTTTCTTTCCACAGAGGTCTATAGAATCAAATCTCTTACAATTTACCGACATTATTTTAAAGGCGATGGACAAAGGATTACAAGTAGACACACTGTACACTGACTTCTCAAAAGCTTTTGATAAAATCAATCATCGAATACTTCTGAGAAAGTTGCGATGTCTCGGTATACACGGAGACCTATAAAGATGGTTTACTTCCTATATCAAAAATCGAAGTCAGGCAGTTGTGATCCAAGGGTTTAGTTCCATATTCCAAAATGTCCCATCTGGAGTTCCACAAGGCTCACACCTTGGACCTATTTTATTCTTAATTTATATTAATGACATTAAAGAATGTTTCTTAAATTCTGAATTTTCACTATTTGCTGACGATGCCAAAATTTTCAAAGAAATTAAATCACCCACTGATTGCCTCCTGCTACAGGTGATATTAATAGACTTTCAATCTACTGCCAAAAAAATCAACTTTTTCTAAATATTGCTAAATGTCACATCATTTCATTTTCAAAGAAAAAATCTAATTTGTCGTATAATTATCAACTTAATAGTAACATACTCAGTGTCTGCACACAAGTGAAGGATCTCGGTATCATCTTGGATTCTAAATTAACTTTTATCCCGCATATAGAGTCGGTAATCGCTAAGGCCTATAGACTCCTCGGTTTCATTGCTAGAACGTCTAACCCATTCCAATCCCCTTTTACTCTTATCATCCTATATTTCTCATTTGTACGCAGTCAACTTGAATTCGGATCGGTAGTTTGGAACACACATTATTCCACCTACAGCGACCGACTTGAAAATGTCCAACATAAATTTTTTAATATATTAAAATCTCATTCAGAAAGTGAGTGTTACCATAAAATACCCCCCCTCTTAAATAGAAGAAACACTCAAGATTTATCCTACCTCTATAAAATATTAAATAACTTAGTTGACTCGCCCTATTTATTAGAACAAATAACTTTCAACTGTCCAATGCGACAAACACGATCAAATAATCTTTTTTACCCAAATTTGAGTAGAACTAATTACATAAAAAATTGTTTTATTATCCGCTCTACCTCAAAATATGATGCCGTAAATTTTTCTAATAACATTGACATTTTCAACGATAAATTGCTTCCTTTTAAATTTAAACTACGCCAACTTTTCAATAACTATTAACATAAACTGTATATATTGCATCCCATTTCCCTCCCCTCCTTACCCTTTCCTCTTCGTATATTCAGTTTAAAATCACTCTTTTATTTTTTTGTTTTTCTTCTTTTAGTTTATTAATATTATTATTTTTTTATTAATATATACTAGTTTTTAGTTTATTATGTTTACTTTTATGTAAAAGCATTTTGTTTATCAGTCTGCTATTTTTTAGTTTATTATGTACTATGTATTTAATTATGTACTATTTACTATTTTTTAATTTATTATGTACTATGTATTTAATTTCCGAAGAAACTTCACTGGTGTTATTTTTATATATTATGTAATTATCAGTTATTATTGTTACACTGTTTGTTTCTCCAAAAAAAATAAAATAAAAAAATAAAAAATACTTTTGTGTCAAAAATAAAACCCTTTTTTTATATCATGTATTTATTGTTAATGATTCGAGAGTAAAACACTGCCCACCGCCATACGGACTCTGATCTAGCGAGGTGGGTAGAGATTAGATTAATAATATCAAACAAATAAATATTTGATATGTTTGTTCCAGCAATTTTGTGACACCCTGTCATTACACAATTTACAGAGAGCAACTATCCGGCCCCCCTATCTGCCCACCGTTGCGGAAACGCTTCGCGATGGTTATTAATATAGCATGCCGGATAATTGGGCGCCGGGAATCGCGGGGCTCATCAGAATCAACGTAGATAATCAAATTACGTTCGAGTCATGAATTATTCATCCGAAACGAGACTCTATCCGCGGTATCTATAGGTGCCATCGTTCCGTGCCACGGGTAGATTCCCAACACCGGAGTGGAGAACTGTCAACACGTCTACTGCAAATATATTACAAAAGGGTAATTTTTTTTAAATACTAACGATCCAGGCCCGACGTTGTCTGCAATTTTGATTTACATGAAAGCGGTGAGGGAGGGGGTCGGTGCGTGGTGCCTTTTTATGCGTCTAAAGAATTACAATGCAAAATTCCAACAGAATTGTTTTCAACAGAAAGTAGCCAATTTGAAATTGCCGCCACTTCCCTATTTTTGTAATTTTGGAAGTAAATTCTTGACAGATGTCATGTAGACAGTTCGCCTTGAAATGGAAGGATTCGTCTCACGCAAATGGTTGAGATATTCTTTTAGATAGACAGATTTTTCTGACTTTTTAATGATTCATCTAATTTGTTTCTGAATTCTACTCTACTTAAATACGTTTTCGAGTTATCTTCTCTTCTCGCAAGATGCCCAAAAAATTAAATGATTCTTCTTAAGCAGAGTTCGTGCTTGATGTTTAACTCCTGCAGGATTCGTATGTCACACGTAAACGTGTGTCTTAGCACCACTTCTCAAAGGCATCAATTCTTTTTATTGCCTTCAGATCAGAGTGTGTGTGAAATGTGTCAATTTGACAGATGTATACGAAAGTTCAATTGGTTAAGTCATTATAGCGGATATCACGGATCGAATCCCGGTGGTAACAAAAATATTTTTTCAATCAATTGAATTTTCCTAATTGACACATTTATATCATATATATATGTTTAAGTTGTAGTTTTTAACATATTTTAGAGATTTATTTTTTAAACGACATGTCATCGTATATTATGTACAAGATCAAATGGTCAACAAACACTTGAATATCTTTTAGGTGCCTTCTCCGTAGTCGAGACCCTGGAGCTGAAATGTTTACCGGGCAAAAATTAATAAGAGCATATTCTGCATATTTGTGACGTCATAACTCAGGCGACGAGGATAAAATTCTCCAAGTTTTCAGTCGCGAGCCCCGCTGGAAGACAATCCACTCGGCGAGCCATTGTTTGAACTACGTCCGTACTACACGTGCGAGGGTTCATAACAGGAAGCGATCAAGTCCACTTTTTTTTTATATTAAAAATATTCTTTAAAAAAATCAATAATGTGATCGTATTACATTTTTATGGTAACTTTATAGACTATTAACTAATAGTGCGTCAAAAATGCGGTGGATCCAGTCGAATGAGACCAAATACTTTCCGCTTTAATGATTAATGAACAACACCAGTAATTGATTTGATAAGAACGAGACGTCAATATTTCATCATTTATATAAACGAAATATACTTCCAAATTTGTAGTAGGCACTAACTTCATAATTTATTACTTAGACATTATTTTAAGGTTAGTAATTTATGTATTTATTATAGACATTGTAACAGATAACTTCACGGTAGGCGTTATAAGCGGGAACTTTACTAGCTGTAGTCGATGATGAGCCGAAAGTCACATAATTTATAAAATTAGGGAGGCTCGGTCAACAAATAATAAGAAGACATATCCAAAATTTACTGGCAAAATAAAAAACATCCTTAGCATCAATAATTGAAGAGAAGCAGTCCGATGGGTGCACAGACTGGTGAACTGGCCAGGACTTGTGCTACAGGTTGCAGACCAAGAAATGACGATAATGAAAATATAATGAGTATTGTGTCCACGATACGTGCACCATGCCAGCACTATATGAACATTTTTCAACATTTTACTAGTTCCACGATGTTTATACTTAATTCGTTATAATGCTGAATCAGTCGTAGGTAGCCGTGAAAGTTAGACGATAAAAGTAACAGCTCAAGAAGTTGGGCCGGCACTCACGTGACTCCTTGAAGCCTTCATCAATTTGATTGGAAATTAAAATAAGATTTATCAAAAAAACATGAATTTAAAAATTCAATACGAAATTTTAATATTTTTATTATATAATCAATTAAAGTGCCGATGTTATTATATGCGAGGATTGCGATGTATAACTACAAAAATATGGATGTCAAAATATATATAAATAAATAAATAAATAAATTTTTATTGCAACTGTTTAGATTTTCCAAGCAGCGCGTATCGATTGTCGTAACCAGGTCGTAAGCCCTGTAGTTACCCTGTAATTAAAATATATGGTAGTATGGGTTAATTACAGGTAAAAATCCAGTAATTGTATGTTCTTGGACATTTTCAAATATTGCTAATATAATATACTGGTCAAAATAAGAAAATATATTTAAAAAATTGAAAAATATTGATTTTTCAGGCGTATTCTAGTAAAATAAAATATGTTTAAAAACATTTTACACATAAAGAATATTGCTTTAAAATCATTTAAAACTCTCATAGTGATGACATATATGCTGTTTAAAAAAAGGAAAAAATGAATTATCAAATTTGGTCCACAGATGGCGATGGTGTAGTGGTACTCGAAGCGAGTCCACATACTAACATATATACAATCATATATAAAGTGATCACTTAAGTCAGCTGAAGACATATCGTAAGCCCTGTAATTACCTCGTACTTCCATTAAATATAATAAAAAATAGTTTTGTGTCTATGAGATATCTGATATTTATTTAATAACAGTGCCGTTATAGGTAAAAATCCAGTAATTGTGTGATCTTGGACATATTCAAACAACGCTAACAGATTATTATCGTTTCATAAAGTACCAGATCATTAAGAAAAACAATCAGACTAGATGCCTACCACAGCAATATTGCGTACTTAATCGGATTTCACGAACGACATTAAGACAGTATTAAACATATTCTCCAATTTATTACTAAGCTACAAAAAACTTTTACACAAGACTTGTTCTTGAAACCGTGTTTCATACACTACATTATTTGTATGTTTCCGCATATAACTAAGTTCTAATGTATTATTTTATACTTTCGTGTGATTCGATTGTAATCTATGATCATTACCCTATTTTACGCGCGGATTAAAATAACGCATACAGTACACGCGTATCTTTACTGACTCTCAGAGATCAAAGTGTCATCGAGAGATCATCGTGGACACTGGCCTTAACATGAAAGCTTCCAGTCTACCAACACTAACACTGGCACCCCGGCCCTACCCTACACAGCCATTGTTTTCTGAGCGTGCAGGTAGACTTTTTACTCACGGCACTGTATAATCGACCTCTGACGAATCTGTTGCCAGTATAATTTTTTTTATTATTACAATATAATAATACATAGATTAGTTCAATGTTCAATTAATGTATGAGTTGGAAATAAAATAATTATAATGACTCTGTCGATGTCATCATCGGCTTATTTTGAAAAAAATTAGGTTAAAAGTAAACAGTATATTTTATCATTCTTACACATTATATTACATTATATTATATACATTGTTTCCTGAAGAAGATACCGTAGGTATCGAAACATATTGATTTAACAATAAATAGTGGTTTAAACTAAGTTTTAAAATTATTATTTATATATAATATTTAGCCGAAATCGCATTATATTTTAAAATGCTAATAATATCTTCAGTCAACCCTACACAGAATTATCGAAACTCTCGAATGCTTGAACGCTTTTCAATAACTTAGTACCAGCTTACAATACGTTACGGTATATAGTATCTAATCAATTCAAATATATACCGTAACATCTCATTTTATGTATGTTATATTTCATTGTCAATGTAGTACCTACATACAGCGGTGGGTAGTCATTGTAATGAACGTATAAATGAGCATTTTTAAGAGATTTAATAACTACACTATTGATGTAGCTCATTAAACTAAAACAATATACTCGTATTTAAGTTCCAATCCTGATTACCCACATGATATAGTAACGCATCCAAACTAAGTTTCCACTGACCATCCGGCGAACGCAAGCACGTATAATACATGTACAGTAAGTACCGTGGACCATAACTGCGATACGATTAAAACGCAATCCGTTAAAAACTCGTCCAAATCATTTAGTACCCGGGTAAAACGCAATTCGGTTGACACAACACGAGCGGTGCCTTCTATTAACCGCGAAATTATTACTTGCAGACATAATATATCAAGTAAATTTGACTTGAACGATTAATCGGATTTCACTGGATTTGTGAAACGTTAATAATATTTTAAATAATTAAACATGTCAACCTCACCTCACCTTAATGTCGCGACGATTTTGAATATTTAAGCGTGAGCGGTAATTACCCTTAAACCCATCTATCTAGTTATATAATATGATATACCTACCTATACATAATTCATAAATATTAATTTACTTTAAAAAAATAGAGACGCGTACACAGATTACGTGCCAGATAAATATTGTTCCATGTACTATGTACTATGTTCCAACTGAGCTAAACGGTTGTTTAAAAATAGTATTAACTTGTTGGTCTGCTAGAACGACGAATGTTTAATTGAATATATAAATATATCTATTCTCTATACGATCCTACTACACCCTTTGTTGTGACCGTGGATAATATTATTTGAGAATCCACATACATACATTTACCTGCAAACAAATGAATACATGATGCCCCATTTACGACATTTCTTGTGTGCCGCATTTAAGGGTAAAAAGAAGACACCTGCATACCATACATGCGAGTAATTTCCACACGTCTTTATATATAATATAACGGCCTATTTTTGTAACGTCCGCCACATAAAATACACAAGTAATAGCATATAGGTAGGAAATTTTCTTGTATATAAAACGCCGGTAAATATTTTGTAACCAGTTCTTTTGAATAAATCCAACGTGAAACAACTTTACTTTTTATTGACGGAGTATACTCTAAAATTATAATACAAAATCTTCACACATGTCTACAAATCGTCAGTCAGCTAAAATATCCAGAAGATTGAAAAAGCCAACATATGAGGAAGAATACGAAAACGAGGAAAGACAGTTTTTATTCTGTACATAAAATTCTTTGACCGATCTTATAACTTTTAACCAATTTTCTGTCACCCATACAAAAATAAGCAATATGTTAATTAATACATTACCTTTTTAATTATTCGTTATTTGTCTATAAAAAATAGACATTGAAAAAAATTACTCTTTAGGGCCTTGCGCGAAACATAGGCGCCCTCCCTCTGACCTTCCATCCTCTCCCCACGATATCTCTCTCTGTCGACGTTCTCAAGACTGAGCATCGTGGTCCTATACTCTGCTTCTAGGGCGCGAACTGTTTGCCTCCATTCTTCGCGATCCTGGGCTTTGTTTAGTACAACACGAAGCACGACTGCGATAATGTCTCTGACTTGATCTATCCATCTCGCCTCTTGTCTGCGTACATCACACCACAATTTATCGAGGTTGTCTCCATCTTTTCTACTCTACTCGACATTCATTCGCCTTCCCCACGATGTAAGTGAGCATTATATTGAATGCTATCCATTTCAAATTTTTCTCAGTTGCACTCCAGGATCCTGAGGAAAATATAATCACCCTAACGAACATCTCACTTTCCGGATGGACTGAATTTCGCATTCATCGCTACACTTTAAAAGGAAGGAGAGCGTGGGGGAATCGGAATCTACTAAGGAGAATATTGAAAAAGTAACAAATCGTTATAATCATTTATTATTATGACTTTAAAAAAGTTTTTTTGGTTATATATCTATAATAATATTCCAATTTCAACTTAAAAATTTAAATGTATGTTACAAAAAAAAAGTTTTCTAAAAAATCACATTTGGCTCACCCCACGTGTCGGGTAATGAGAGCCATGTATAATTGAAGCCATGTATCTTATTTCAAACGTCTTACAATTATTTTGGTTAAATTATTACAATAAAATGGTAAATATGTACAAAAGAAACGAATATTTAAATAACAAAAATAATGTTCCATCACTAAAATGTTGAAAAATACTAATATAATCTTTCAGGTCGTCACAACCCAAGCATTCAAAATGAGCCCAGTTAGCAAACCCTCTACGTTAAAACGTTAGTTCTTAATTTGATCTCGTAATAATATCTCGATCGGTTCAAAGAGCAAAGAGGACCCCAAAGTCCATCACTTGAAGGTCCTAAAAATAAAGTAAACAGACTATTTTATATTTCGATCCTTAAACTTGTACCCTAAAATGCATACATTTGTCTCTGGAATGAGTAGATAAATAGTCAAATTTAACTACTTACCGTGATGTCAAAAATCGTACATTTTTGTAAGTACCGAGCGCTAAATACACCACTTCCACTTGTCACGCGCATACGCAAGCCACTAAATAGCTGACAGTAATGAGAACAAATCTTGTTTTGGCAGCTGTGCGGTATCGCTCTGTCAATATGCGGGACGCTACGAAATAGCTGCCTAGTAGCACTAAAAATGCCAACCAGGCGGCGAATGAGTAGGACCGAGATAGGAGCCTCGAACCTTATTGCATCGGTTCTGGGTCTGATTTAATCGAACATTGACAGAGACGTTTGGGTCGTTTCCGATTGATTCGATCGTTAGTAAGTACAATTTTGTAGTGGCTCCCATTACCCGCCAGCTCCCATTACCCCTCGCTCCCCTGCCCGCTCCTTCAAAGCTTTGATGAAATTCTAAATCTCAACATAACATTAACTCCTAGAACATTTGGCAGTGAACATCCACAAAGTGAAGAAAATTCTATAAGGACCCGACATACCTGGTCCCTTTTCTTCCAACAATTTGGTCCTGATTACGATCCTTTGAAGCAGGTAAGCATACCGAGACCCACGAACATAAATAATTGCGGGTCTTTCAGCGTATTCAGACGAAGCTCAAAATACGTAATAATACTAATGCAGCATCCCTACTGTATCACCGAATTAATGATTAATTGAATTTGTCAGGAAGACTCCCGGAACTGAATCCCCGAAGGAATTAATAAAATAAATGTTGTCCGACTATTGCATACACGAGCACAAATCTATCGTAGTAATACACGTAATATCTTTTAGTGTTCTCCGAAATATGTATCGCATATGGATAGAACAGATATCAGATATCTTTCCTATTGAGCTCTTTGATAATTCAATCTTTTAGAGATCAAAATAAAATTCTGCGTAGAGTAGGGGTGTAGCGGGGCTGACGTCGCCGATTGCCCAGAAAACTCTACAAAGAAATTCTGAACAGCCGTGAAAACATTTAGAACATTTTTAATCGTAGGAAAACTTATTGACTACACATTTGGTCTAAGTAAAAAGGTGGATATTATAATAGGTACTGATACCTACACTAGAGTATGGAAGTGAACGAAAGTAAACTAAATGCAGTAGAAATGAGATTTCTTAGACGTATATGTGGCAAATCCATTTATATAATAGTTAATGCATTAACAAATCAGGGGATATGTACATACATCTGATCTTAGCTTAGAGAATAGTATTAAAAAAACGATCGCTTATGTAGTCTAGTCATGTAAAGAAAATTGTATAATATAAGTATTAATAGCACCACAAATAGATGACGTCCGCGGAAGAAGAGGCGCGACCGGGTAAACTAGACACTGTAAAATGGTCTTATTAGAAGCTTCAACGATCGACGATTGCATATGAAGATGTATGGATGTGGATGAGGGAAGATGGGTTTTAGGACAGAAGAGAGTGGCGCTCTATCCTCTCTCTGGCTACGGGGAAACTGCGTAATTTTGAGATAGTTGAACTTTTTGCCCTGGAATTCGTGTCAGAAGAAGGCACATAGAAAAAGAAGAATAATTAAACAATAAATCGTCTACGCGAGTCGGTCCTGCCAATCTCTGAGTTAAGTACAGATCAAAACGAACTGAGAAGGTACTGAGATTATGTCGACTGAATCACTGAAACTTGTCTCGCGTGTCTCGTTCCGTAGACGCGGGCTGTCAGTCTCGATAAGTATATTAATTACATTCATCAAAGAACCTTTCGGGCTCAGCATTCGCGGAATTGTTATTTATAATAATATCATTAAGACGCCTTTTCGTGAATATTTATTTATTCAGCCCCGAATCAGACTCTGAGCCTTATTATAAATAATTACTCGCTTCTATAATACGTAAATACAAATAATTATCATCCAGTTTAATTTATTCGCCGTTATAATATACGAGTAAGTCGTGTGTCATTATTACGTGCATTGTAATTTAGTGTAAATAGTGCGTTAGAAAATTTCGTAATATTTAACAGGAAAATACAAGTTAATCGAATCAACTAGAAAGATCTACAGAAAAAATCTGTCTATCCAAATAATATTTAGTCGGTACCGGGATTTGGTTGATTCATTTAACTCGTATTAAAGTAACACATAACAGTGTTCTAAAAATACAACTTCACAACAAAAATGTGTTCTCTTTAATTTTATAGAAGATTTGAGGGTATTAGTTGCAAAGTCGACAACCTCCTTTATTATTATTTTCTAACTTTTAATGCAGTCGTCTTCTCATATAGTTTTTACACAATCATTTTAATTTTAACAGTCGAACTTTGCCCTTTTTGATGTAAATTGGTCCTTCAAAATCGGTTGCTTTTATTAGAATTCAACTAATAGCAGAAATTGAAATAACCGCCAGTATGGAAAGAAGCTTGTTTTATTTATTTTGTATTTCAAACCAGATTATCTCATAATAAGAAGTCCATCCGTGTTTCTCCACATAAAAAAACATGGAGGTTGCTGACTTCACAACTTGTACCCTCATTCGCGGATGGGGGCGTAATATACAAGAGCGTTGTTACGGGTATTTAATATATTTGTAGACACAAAACAAACGAACGCCATCTGAACTTGAAAATACAATTATTTGTATAGGGGAAGGCAGGGTTAGTTGCAACACTTTCAACATTCAAATTTTTGTAGTTTTTAATTTAAAAATTAAACAAATTCTTTCAATGTGTGAACAATAAGTTAATATTAAGAAACAATATGAAATAGCTTAAAATAATTCAATATAAAAACAAAATGTTTTTTTTCGCATTTACGTAAAAGAAGGGAATTGTTGCTATTTACCCGGATGTTGGGGCTAATATGCAACACCGTCGGGGCAAATTGCAACAACTACTCAGAATCATCGGAAACATCTGTTTCGCAGTAAATGCAAATGTGACGGATTTCTGCTTGCACAGGGTGTGCTCACATTTCACATTTTATCCAACTTTTTCATATGTGTCTCCACAAATGGAACAAAAAGATTATTCTTCATCATTATTTTAGTGATTTTCCCCTATCCTTTTCATTTATTTCCTATTTGTATTTCTATTGTAGATACTCATTTTAAATCTGCAAATTAAATCAATCTATCAGTCAAAATACATCACTCTAAGATAAATTAAGCCAATGTGTTAGGCATTGGGGCACGTTGAAACTTACCCCCCGCGACCCTGTTGCAACTAACCCCGCCACATCAAAATGAATTGCAACCTCAAAATTCTATATTTGTTACAATATTAGTTTTCAAGATTTGTGAACATTTGAATGAATATTCAGACAAGCATATAATTGTACTAATAATATAGAAAAATAACAGAAAATAATTACCTTTATCAGAAAAAATAACTTTTTACGCAACTCCGCCTGTCAAACGTAACGTGTGGTACTGAATTTATCCAGAATTGTGAGTGATATTATCATCTATCGGTAAACAGGTTTATTTCATTGAAATCACGTACGGCTGCAGTTTTAAAACGGTTGTTGAAACGTACCTTTGTTGCGTGTAGTCCCGTATTCCCCTACGACGTGGGGCGGGGCGAATAGGAAAAATATATTTCACGCACGAGCGATACAATGCCCATGTGCGGCGGTAGGCAGTGAAATTAAACGACATTGTTTGGAAAGTCGTGTATTGTGATCGATGAGGTAAAAGAAGGAGAGTATAAAAAATTGGGGCGCGGCGGATCGGGACTCGTGTCGGATCAGGATTACGGCCCTCAGGTCCAGATGTCGCCTGGATTGTCGGTCAAGTAGGCGTAGGGTTTGAATCGCCGCCGCCGTTCCCTTACAAGTAACGTGGTTTTTTAAAATATTTATTTTTACAAATATCGGGCACAAATTATAAATTAAACTAAAATTGTAAAAGTAAGTCACTTATATCACATAATTATAGCTTTTAAAAATAAACACAATAAAACAAATATAAAATGTACTGTACAAAACAACGTTGCACGACTCCGTACAAGAATCAGCTGAATTAAAGAATGGCTTGAAAAGAACGATAGATTAAAAAATAGCTAGCAATTGCAGTAGAAATAAATGAATAGTAGACGACTACAGCGCTCCAAAGGTGAAGGCGGGATTGTGGCGGTAACATTCAGGAGCACACAACTAAAAATTGTGCCGTCGCCTTACGGGCGCTAGACTCGTTCTGTCCGTTATTTATTATATTTGTTTCCTAGTATTTTTAGTAATGTATACATTTATTGTTTGTATGCAGTGCGCGCCCCTGTTATATACATATCTGAACACACCTAACGAGATCGACAAGGCTGATCGATATATCTTAGATGCAAGAGCATTCATTCTACCGGTAATAAAAACGTGCCGGGTTCAAGTAATGGCTATTGTTTTAGTAACATAATATTTACACCTGTTTAATTATCGAGAAACGATACACATTACGTATTCTGAAGAATTACAGCTTCATCAGGCGGGAATTTGATGAGTAAAACTAAAGCTAGACTCGTTAATTACTTCTGCAATCGAATCAAAAACAAAAATCTTGGAGGTATGCTTATATACTTAAATACGCTACGAATGCAAGAACTTATCATGCTGTGCAGTCTTTATTGCCAGTAAGAAAAAATACCACTTCATTTCTATTAAATTTAATGGGATCATTGTTTAATTAAATGTATAGATGTTAATTAGAAAGATATACATATATAATCAATTTTATCGAAAAATATATTGTTGTTGCTACCGGGATTCGAAGCTGGATCTCTTTCCGATCCGGAGAAGGTGCATTATCCAACAATGCTACAGCAAACAGTACCTTTGTCGACAAATTTTCGGATCCATGTTACATTTTTCAAATTAATACATAATATATAAGTTAAAATTCTGAATAATTACAACTTTATTATCATACAAATAATTTTCATATTTGTATGACAGACAACGGATGAACCTGTCTTCTTTAGTACATACTTTGGTCTAGTTAAGAAAACAGTGAACATCTCTTACATTATGAAGCTTGTTCGCCTTTTTTGTATATTTATAATGTATAATATGTACGTACATTAAGAACATGAACAGAATAAATAAAATTAAATTAAAATAATAAAAAATTCACAATAAGGATGTGGTCTCCTTATTAACACTATTTAATTAATTATTTTACAAAACAAAGCAAAATTTTAATCTGTTAACGTTCATTCAATGGCCATTTAATGAGAGAAAAACTAAACATCTCCAGTTTCATGAATTATATTTTGAAATCTTCCTACTGGCAAGTATTTAAATATCTGTCGTCTGTCAGACAACAATTAGGTTAAGACGACATTGGTCGGTATTTATCCAACACACAAACCGTACAGATTTATTTAAAAGTAGTCTAATAATAATAGCGCTGGGGCGACGAGACACAAAAATATAATCTGCGAAATGAGGAATACATATCGCTGACTGTATATTTTATTGATTGGGTAAATTGGTTAAATTAAGTTGTGTGTACTGTAGGCAGTGGTGTAGTGCTAAAAACCCTTTAGGGTAGTATAATTCCTGTACTAATGAAAATAACGTTTGTTTTCTTTTCTCGGACATGGTTAGGTATTTTTTCGAATATTATATAATATCACACTAGTTTGTATCTCTCACACAAAAATCAGTCTACAAACAATAACGAAAAAGACACATAATATATGTAAAAATAAATAAAGTATTTTTATTTATTATCTTTGTTTTATTAACCGGTTAATTTTATACATAAATAACTTTTCGAACCAAATATCTAAACCACGAAACATTAGACCGGCATTTTATACAAATAATATAGGAAATTTACTCATAAATTCTAAGGACAAAAATGATAAATTTAAAAATTCTGGTGTCTATAAACTTAGTTGCAAGGATTGTGGTGCATTTTATATTGGTAAAACGGGTAGAGATTTTAACAAGGGAGCATTTGAGATGTTTAAACGATAGTGGGTTTTCAGAATTTTCTGATCATTTGATAGAAAATGATCATGGTTTTGATAAAAATTTGGGATTGTCAATTTTGCATATAAACGGTGTTAGTCACAAATTAAATAATTTGGAATCGTTGGAGATAAATAAAGCGTGTAAAACTAATCAAAAAATTATAAACAACAGACTAAATTTAACTACGAGTCCCATTCTAAATTTTTTTCCTAAAAATTATTCGAGTAAATTTGTATTAAGTAACAATTTGAGTTAAGTACTAAATTTATTTTTTAAATAATTGTTTTTTTGAAAATATATCTGGTAAAGAAACGATAATACATGTTTTTAGTTAGTGATGACATCCTGAAGAAGAAAATGGTATTTTTCGAAACCGGTAGATGTATTTAAACTCAATTAAGTGGTTAATAAAACAAAGATAACAAATAAAAATATGAATTTTAACCACAAAGGTAATATTGCTAATTTTAAAAAGAATATTAAAGTTGTCAATTTTACCTCATTCACGATCGACCTAATAGAATGGGAAACAATATTTCAAATGAAATTAGCCGCTGTTATATATTGTCGCACAAAGTGTATTCAGGTTCAGCTTAGAATTTTAACTTTAGCGGAACGCGTTCCGGTAATGGAAAAATATACCGGAACGACGTTCCGGTGCGTTCCGCCCCCACTACACCGCTGACTAGTAGACCACTTCCCCTTTTCTGATAACAAGTTATATTTTCAACATTGAAAAAAGGTTTAACGGAAACACCAGCCGTGGCTACGCAGCGACCACTTTCTTCAGCGATCACTTTGAGTTTATACTTTTTTGACTTATTATACCGCGTAACTAGTTTTTCAATTTTTTAATTTCAATATAATAAATTTAAAAAATACATTGGATATGACGTATATAATATGAGTCTAGGGGATATTCAAGATCGGAAAATGTCCAGGAGACTTTAATATATCCAGCTTTACCTACCACCCCTCGAAATACCTCCCGGCGGGGCTGGCATTCCAGGGGACGGGCGCGAAACCACCCTCACGGTGTGGATCGCGTCTCGCGTCTGAAAGGGGGGACTGTAAGGGACCTGAAAGGGTTAGAGAATCTAGCAAGGAGAGAGGTCCTTTCTCGTTTTGTTTCATCACATTTTGGATTAGAATATTGCTCGCTTTATTGTTATCTTTACAGTTACGATTATCGTTAACGTTCCTGGCAAGCGTCCGAACCCCATTAAAGTCATAATTATATAATTTCTGATAAATATTATATCAATTATGTGAGCGTCTTGCTCATTACCATTTACGCCTTTTTAGCACCGATAATGGCATCCTTCACATTGCGCTCCAACCCAAGTATTTAGTCAAAGTTACATTACAATACCGAGCAATGTCAATTGCACGGGATTCATGGGTCAAACAGATTGACATATTACTTTTCTAGACCATATTCAACATTATTTGTAGACGCCTGGTACCCACAGAAATGCAAATGTCAAGACATCGAAACGGGCACTTCCGAGAGGCCAGCGAAAGCCAGCCACTTCTCCGCAATCCGTTCTTTCAGAAACACTTCAAGCGAGTAACTCCAGTTACGAACTTTATTTGTGTAAATTAAATTTACTTTCAATTGTGAATCGACCGGCATTAAACGCCAACTTTTTAAAGGCCCGTTTTAATTAAACATCTTGCTACTGTCGCAGCATATATAATTACTCGCATATTCCACATTCATATACACCGCTACATACATCGACACGCGTGAGAACTGAAGAGAGATAGGGCCTTCAGTCTCACCATGTATAAAACCTTATGATCCAAATTACATAAACTTTAAACCTCCGCTAAAAGTGTGTTTTACGAATTCAGAAAACTTGTAATAAGTTATTTACTTAATTACTTAAATTTTTATGTTTTTGTACGCACTGTAACTTTAATCGACTATTTTAATTAGTCTAATCCTTGTAAAACTGCTATGCAGTTTGGCAAAGAATAAAAATTCTCATGTAATGTGTATGAAATAAAGTTAAAATTAAAAAAAAATCATTTCTTCAAGGATTCGACAGAAAACATCTCGCGTGTATTAAAATATATCAAAACTAGCAGGAATGAATCTGCTCAGTCGATTGCTTCGCTACGTTAAATATATTGTTCCGCGTTGAAAATAATTAGAAACTTAAGTACACGCGTCAGCCAGCACCCCGGTTAGCCCAAACCACTATTTTCACTTCACGTACTGACGTCAGCCAGCACCCCGGTTAGGCCAAATCACTATCTTCACTTCGCGTACTGACGTCCACGCCTTCGACCTTCAATGTATAATTCGCGCGCTTAGATTCAAACCTTAACCTTTCTAATAAGTTAATACAGTGAGTAGTCTCATTATAGTCGACGCGTGCGATGAGCGTTTGCAGAGATTTAATGAACATTTGTTCTAACTCATTAAATTGTTAATAAAACACGCAACACATTCAATTCCTCATAGGCCCAGAATAATTATATCAAAAACGTCTAGTGCACGGTATTTGTTCTGCAGACGTGTCCTCGGCCAGTTCGCTTCCGCCTGACTAGCCGTCTAAAGATTAGATGGACCTTAAACAAAATGAATAAATTCGCCATCAGATCGAGTCTTGGAAACGCAACCTCGCTGCGCGGGCTCGCCGCGCTGTCTCCCGCCACGATTTTCAAAATTAACGTTACTGACGACCTAGACGGGAAGAAATGCATCGTGCCTCGTTCACGGAGTCCTTCTTAAGCTTTGATATGCAAAGTCGGCTTTGACACTATTCTGAAAAAACCAACCGCATTCAAAGCGAAATTTCAGACTCTTTCACTAAGAAAACGTTCAGTGAATTATCCTGTAAATAAAATGCTAAAATCACAAATGAAAACTTAAAGGGAAATTTATACATTTCACGGAAGAGAAATGTCAAATACATTTGAGTGTTCTATTCATTCATTTGAAAGAAATCTACCGTCAGTTATTTGAAAACATTGCAACATTCCAATGCTGACGTCGAGTTATTTAAAATATAAGTTAACAATTTTAATTATTACATTATAATTAGAAATTTAATTTATTTTCCTTGACATTTCATTAAATGTTGGATTTTAAAAAGTGTCTGTGATTTTTCATTATTATGGAAGACCTAAGACTGCTCGTGTAAAATGTTCATAAAATGGTAAATAGTCACGCTCGATGCCCATTCTAAAAATTTCAATATTTTGTGTGATCACACAGAGGAAAATTGATGCATTTCATTGAAACGAAGTGTTAATTTAATTAGAAAAGGGTAAGTGCGACCTTTTTGTTAGTTTGCTATATAGTCATAATTTGAAAATTTGGAGTTGATACGCTAATATTTAAAATACGAATATTGTGCTCTTTATGATTGCATGGATAATTTGTCGCTACTTATTTCTTGCGCGAGTCGGCTACCGGGTCGGTCCATCGTGTAGATAACCACCTTCCGCGAGATCTGATTCCCTTCACCCTTCCTTGGATCACTAATTTTCCACGGTGTTCTCACATCTGGTAACGTAGCCAAAATATTCCGGATTCAGAACCGTATACTTGATAATAGACGCAGCTCGATGTTAAATCCTCTATAATCGAGGCATTCGTTCTTGAAAATATTGACACGGTCCACATCTCTCACGTAGTACTCTCTGATGTGTAATACTTGAAGCATGGAGACGTGCGTCTCCAGCACCACATCTCAAAGGTATCAATCTACCATCTCTCTCGTGCCTTCAAAATCCACGATTCTCCGCCATACAGAAATATTGAGTCTGTACGCTATCGCAAACAACCGAAGGCTGTTGTTAAGGTCTGGACATAAAACTTTTGGCAGCATCCGTGCGCGGTTTCATTTCCGTATCGCGACTGCCATCGTCAGTAATCAATCACAGACCCGAAATAATTAATATCTCTGATAAACTTTTCAAAGTATGAAAGGATATCGATCCAGGAGAGATGATTATGTCTGTCGATGATCATTAGCTTTGTTCTTTATTTGTTTAACTCTAGACCTCATTTTCTGCTTTCTTTTTCGATAGGATCCGACTAATCTCTTCTGTATATTGTATAGATCATACACAGGATGAATATTATGTTACAGGCCGATTTTGTTTTTTAATAACTAAAAAATGTAACACAACTTTTTAATTTAATTTTTATTTATCAATTATTTGCTTTATTACAATTATGTATAGAATATAACATCGGCAAAATGATCGCCTCTGGCAGCGGCATAAATAACATTCTCGCACACTTCACCAATTTCGTTTCGAATATTGTCCTGGTAGCATCGGAATTATTGTTGGCTTTTGGCGAAGATCTTTCTTTTCAAGTACCCGCTCCCCCCAAAAATAGTCGATCGAGAAGGCCAGTCGATATCACCACTTTTTTCTCGAAAAATTTCAAGCGCAGCTCGGGCTGTGTGTGAGGTGGTACCGTTCTGTTGAAACCACACGTTTCAGACCCAATTCGGCCTTCGAGAAGTTTTCCAACTCGTGTCGATAGCGATCACCGTTAACGGTTACAGCGTTGCCATTATTATTTAGATAAAATATGTTAATGACTTCAGCACGGTGTTGAAATGTTAGATGCTCCATAATAAATTGTAATCGACTACTCTCTACGGCTACCAAATTTATGCCAAACGTAAATGGAGACCAAACAAAATTGACCAGGAATATAATATTTACCCTGTATATACAGAATGTAACAAACATAGTCTACAATATACTCTTTAAACATTTTCGACTTGAAATTTAGTCAAGTATACACCCATAAAATATTGTGGAGTAGGTATGTTACATCCGTATTATATAAATATATTTTCTCGTAACCGTGGCAATTTTGTCTATATCCGTAGGAGAAAATTGGAGTGAGGGTTGGTGGTGTGCGGCAGTTAGTTAGCGGGGATGATAGGAGCTGTGTGAAGTCCAGAATCACGTACATCCTTAACAAATGAGGGTATTGTCACAAAAATAGCCGGAGCAGACCGCAGATATACAAAAACAGTGATTCCACAGTCGGACATCGTAAAAAATGCGGATAAGCCTTCGGGATAAAGTTACTTACGTCTGGGGCGGTGGCGACGCGGCCTCGGCGAACCCTGGCTTTTATAAAAAATATTTGTCCAAGGTCATATTACACACGAGTGTATTGTCTGGACCGTCATTCGGGTCAAAAGATCGTCACCAGAGTCCGATAGTATCAAAATATACTGGGGGTATCTTTGAAATAGATAATGTACTTAAAAATTAATTACCCATGATGTTATATATAAATACCTACCGGAGATGTTCACTGCACACAAGCAAAAAATTTTGCGTTACTAAAGTTTCTGGGATATAAATATAAAAGAAACAATACGCCCGTAAATATGTTGTAACCTGTTCTCTTGAATAAATCCAATGTGAAACAACTTGAGTTTTTACTGACGAAGTACATCCTGAAATGTTAATAATACCTTCACGCATGTCTCTACAAATCATTATCAGTCAGTTAAAATATCCAGAAGATTAAAAGATTAAAAAAACCTAAGGAAGAATACGAAAATGAGGCAATATTTCCGTACCGAAGATGTGTTATGTTAGGGTATCTTTACGTCCGCTAATTTTCTGCAGTTTTCAACCAATTTTTTCTTACTGCACTCTGTTTTTTCAAAAAGGATTATCATAACTAAAAACTGCAAGCAATCGTACATTTCACTAATATTCCAGATTAAACTGTTTTTTCATGGTGTATTCCAACTTCATTTCGCAGTTCATATGGTAATCGTCAATTATTTGTCCAACGAGCGATTTTGCATTTTTTGGTCGATTATCTTCCCCATCTGACTTACTGGATGTGTTGGATTTGGACGTAATGTCATTTGCAGTAAGGAAAAATTCCATATGTTTTTAATATCTTTAGGTTAAGATTATTTTAATATTTTCTATTTTATATATTCAATAACAGTACGGAAATATATATTCAATTTGAAATAAAGTGTTTATTGTCTTTATTACGCGTAAGAAAAAACATACATTAGCGAAATCGTATTACGGCTGGCAAGTATATTGACCATCTGTCATAGATAAGAAAAGCATCCAGTCGTCTCATCTATGTCTCATGGTTATAACTCGTCGCACTGTCAAATGCGACCGTAGGCAAATGTGACATATGAATGTTTCATTCGTATTTTTAAAGAATGTCTTTAAGTGGATATATATATTTCAAAGTTGATATGTAAGAACACCGTTTTTAAAATTCCAGGGAGAGCAATATAGAATGGACTAACAGAAAGGCAGTACAAAAGCAATCGGCGAATTTAAAAATAATTTTTCAAAGAATTACAATTTTTCTCACATTTTTTATAGGTACCTAGTTTTACACCATCGTTGATAACTGCATAACCTAATATAAGGCCTTCCGCACGCCACTGATAAATACAACTGAACAAGGACGTTGTTTCTGTAAGTCTATGCGTAATAAAAAGTTTCTTGAAATATTGTTTATTGATATTATCTTCTCATCTTACGATATTATATTCTGAGAGTAGAGTAAATAATGTACATTAAGAATTTCAAATTTTAATATAGGTAAATCAGTCTTAGAAATATTTTTTTTTATATATATTAGAATTACAATGAAAAGCTAAAAATACGATAAATGGGGTAAAAATATGATCTCTCGGCTACATGTGTGGAAAATCTGTACACGATAATGTAGAATGAAGAAATTAGAAGCGAATGTATTAATTAGGTATGCGTGCAACATAGTAGATAGAGTTAAAAAGGGTTGCTGAGATGGTTTGGTCATGCGGAACGTATAAGCGGTGAGAGGATGGTAAAGAAAATATAATATATCCACGCAGTTGGATCCGAAACGTCGGCCAGAAGTCTGAAACACACGGTAGAATAGCCGAGAAAACGCTATATAAAACATTCTGAATGGCTGTGAGAACCCGAGAACATTTAAAAAAATGTATTCAATTATAATTAAATTTAGCAACGAAAATTATATAGACAGAAATTATACTAAGTATAGTCATAAATATAGTTATACACGATTCACAGCAATATTACTCATGCATAATTACTTAACAAAGCAAAAATTTCAATTGGTGTTTCGTTAACCCTTTGGTAAGCGTTACAGAATAACAAGTGTAATTAATATCATTTATTTATTTAGGTTTACGGTGGTCGGTGTGTACGACACTTTTGGTCCACAGCGAGAATTCTAACTTAAATATGAATCAAGATAATTTAGTAATTCTTTATGCTAACCTCGCTTTATTCCCTTCCTGCAACGTAAAAAAATAATATTTTTATGTATACAAAAAGAATTTAAAACTACGAGAATATGCGTTTAAATATATTTGTATTTTGAATACTCTCCCTTACGAAATTGTTCCTTGTAATAATTTCGAATTCGATTTCTTTTTCTTGTTGTACCTTATCCATTCAATGAACGTTCAATGGACTATCATCACTTTGTTAACTGCAGCCCGGAAAAGCTTAGATTAGATCGCCTTGGGTTCTTCTTCCAGGGCTCGACTTTCAGCAATCTTTCCCTGCATTATGAGGTGCAAGATATCATTCTACTCTAGATGTCTCGTCACTTCTCCGAGATATTGAATTTTTCGGATTTACATTGTTTTAAATACTCGTTTTCTTTTATTCATCCAAACCATAACATCTTTATTCGTAACTCAATCCATCCCGTTACGAAGAATATTACCCAAGAATTCATGTGCGGCAAATACATCTACATACAAACAAACGAATAAACGACGCTACATTTCATGTGGGCCGCATTTAACGGCTAAAAATAACACCTGCAAACCTCACTTGCGACTAATTCCCACATTAACACGTGTTCTATATATTTATGTTACATTCATCGCATTACAACATATTTACCGCCATGCCACTAAATATGTTGTAATCAGTTCTCTTGAATAAATCCAACGTGAAACATCTTGAGTTTTTATTGACGGAGTACATCTTGAAATCGAAATACATAACAAATCATTAGAAGTCAGTTAAAATATCCAGAAGATTGAAAAAACCAACACCTGAGAAAGAATACGAAAACGAGGAAATACTGGCTTTATTCTGTACATAATACATGACGCTAGGCCTCACGACGGTGGAAAGGGAACGAGCATTTTCTTCAAGCAGAAGTATAAACCGTACCATAAAACAAGCGACGAAAATAAAACCAAACGTGGTGCTGAAAGTGTTGATAATCATCGGAACTGTCCGCGGAACCGCCCAGCAAATGATGATAAGCCTAGGTACACTTGTGTGTGACCGTCCGCACTAACGACTCCTCGTGATTGCTGTTTGTCAGCTCCTGAAAGCAAATTACACGCCCACCATGGGAGGGAAATAATATGTGGAGCGGATGAATTCTTCGTACGTAATAATACATCGTTCGTAATAGGGGAAGGCAGTTGACCTTTCCATAATTGTGCAGCCTAAAATAACGAAGACTAAAAGTTCGAAGAGATTCGAAAACGCATCCGACTACCTCAAGTAGCTATGATAATAATACGAGAATATGAAAATAAAGAGACATCAAACAAGCAACTAAAATTATGTTACTTCACACGAGTAGTTCAAGTATGCAGCAGATTGCAGTACAGTTCGCATTAGCGACAAGCATAGACGCAAATGTCAGTCCTGCAATACTCCAACCTCTAGCAATCGAGCTCTATCTGCGGTAGTAAAGAAAAGATTTAAATTTTTTGGCCACACCGTACCTCAATAAGACAGCCTAAAGAAAGAAACTATCCTGAGCATAATTTTAGACCAAAGTGGATGGATGCGTTGTCGCGTCTGACTGAAGAGACCCTGGAATCAGCCGCGAGGGCAATTCAGGACCGGAACCGAGTATCTGATGTGACATTGCTTATAATGCACCTCCACAATATCAATGAAATAATACTGAAAGAGGGGTTCATAAACAAAACCGCTACTATTCAATTGACGAAAAATAGTGTTGGAAAACGATTTTTTTTCAGCAATAGTGACAGTTTTACAATTTTCAAACTCATGAAAAGATATTTGTACGTTTTAAAAGGTTGCGATACATTCGTATGTATTAAATATAAATTAAAGACAACATTCTTAATTACGTCATGCATATTATTATTTTTCATATCTTGTTTATTTTTTCATTATTAATATATAATTTGTTTTGTTTGGAATGTTTATTTGATTTAATTTTTTATTTACTTCATCTTATTATAGTATGTACAAAAAGTCATTCCTAAAAGGTATCGGTACTGTAAATAAATAATGATTCAAATTAACTTAAAAATCATTAACCTTTTAATTATCAATTTTAGCCAATCATTTTATCTACATACACATCTGCTCGTTCTCCTCTATCCCAACCCTTATTTCTACCTCCCCACCCATTCCCTCGTTATTTTTATTACATGCATTCCTGTAAATATGAATGCAATATTGTTTGATAACTCTCTCATCTACTTATGTCATGTTAATGCTTTCGTTACTTTATAACGTGACATTTTTGTGCTTAAATATATTTGTGGACATTTACCGTTTCCGGGGTAAGTTTTCGAACTCCATAACCATATATGTGAAAATAAAATAATTATTTTTTTTATTCTACTCGTTTAATTTACTTGAGACGCGTTTCTCCTTGTATTTATATGGATAACACGTGCTGACCAAATACTTATTTTAAAACTAAATCCATTCATTCAAGTACCATAATGAGAAATGAACAGAAAATGACTTTTTCAACATTAGCCTTACTACGCTCAAAGAGTTATTTTTATGAACCACCACAATATCAATTTTGATCAATCATTCTACCAACAAACGCATGTTGCTCTTTCTTTACCACAACAATAGTTGCAACCTCCCCACACGTTCTCCCATCCTTTTCTTTATCTTCTGCTTTATTATGTAGCTAAACATTTAGTGGATTTTCGTAATAAGTATCGCATGTTAAATATTTATTATTGTTAGAATTAAACATTTATTATTATCAATCGAGTGACAAAGATTGATGTTTTGAATTGGCGCGCATGCGCAACATAAATTCTTCCTATATTCACTTCCAGGTAGTTAGTGTGGTAGCCATTAGTAGGTAGCGTGTGTTATTATTATTTATCTGTCACCTTTTTAACTTACTATATAATTAATTATCTGTCATTAGGTTTACACTGTCAAAATCCCTAAATAAAATTAAAATTTAACAAAATATGTTATTTATGGACTTTATTAGACTCATATGCTACATGTCATGTTAATGTATTATGGAATATTATACTGTTAAATTCCCTTAATTATTTTTTAAAATTTGATATTATATCATCATGTCTCCTTCCGTTGACACGGGCCTTATGTAACGCGTTTTTTCTTATTTACTTCATAATATAGTAATAACGAATCGCGGTATATATGTATATTGAAATCAAATATTTTGAACGTGTTATTTGAGCAAATGATGTGTAATTAATCATGCACACACGTCGTGTGTCGTTTACGTTTTAACAAAAAGATCGCGGCCATTTTCCGCGGTGACATGCAAACAAACGCTAACAAAGGCCGCGTCACCGTCACCAACCTGCGGGCGGCCGCGGCCGTCGCCCGAGTTATCGCCGGCCGGCGGGTCTGGCGCACCCGCCCGGTACTGTGCTCGAGTTACCCCACCGACACGGTCGTACACTCGAACGTACAAAACGCTTTATTTCCGCGGGACAGTTATAGTATTCGAAACACAACAGTTAGAACTAGCGCACACCTGTGACTCTCGTACGACAGTTCTGTCGTTATGGTGGAGAAGGATCCTTCTCCCTCTTTTTTTATTTTCATTAATTTTCTGCATCTAAACATTCTGCTGTTTGCCTGTTTCTTCGCGAGCACACCGACCGAGAAAGAGAGCCTGAAGGTAACTTACGAACTATTCTGTGTAAAATTGAAAATATTTTTTTGCAGTCATTATGACACATTATCAGATAGTCTATCAATTGTACTGATTTAATTTACAAAGATCTAAAATATTAGAAGTCATCGGAGGGTTGATGTGACCTCAGTAAATTATTATCAAAAGACAAGGAGAAACATTGTTCATAACATATGACAAGTTGTATAAAGTGGTTGACAAAAAACCTTGTACCGGGAGACAATGCCATTCGGCATGATATATTATTATTTCGTATTTTGTATTTTTTATTCGTGTGCGACTACAAATTAAAAGCAGTAGGTATATACACAAAAAATACTTGGACTATTGACATTACATATGGACATAAAAATTGAAAATATTAGATTAAAATTATCAATTCATTTCTAAAATTTTATTTCTCGATTACAACAATCATCTCACTGCGAAAGGGATCAAAATCAGTCCACTGAGTTTCATTGTTTATTGCATTTTTTATGGAGCGAAGATTGAACCGAATGATATCGGTCCTTGCCGTTACTTGCATGAATAAATCCTTAGATTAGTGGTAAGTAAATCATATGGCATGGATTAATTTATTCCTTGCGATACATAAAAACGTATGTCTATTCCGATACGAGGTAACTGAGGTACCTGCAATAAAAACATATACAAAAAGATATTTAGGCTAAAAAAACAACATTTTTTATTGTACTCTGTATATAAAATAGTTCGTCATTAAGAAATAACCAAACTGTTCGTGTATTTTTTTTTTTAATAGAGATGCGTACATGGAATACATGTCGCATCAATATTTTTACAATTTTCAAACTAAGTTAAACGCGTGTGCGATGAAAATTAGACAACTTGCTGGTCTCCTGGAACGAGGCGCGAACTCATGACCACTAGATCTCTAAGCCAGCATTTTATCTATTAGACCAACAAAGAGTACAGAGATATATTATAGTATTAGAGAAGTATTTATTAAATATGATGGAAAATACAAATGAGAAACCCGTGGCGAGCTACCGCTACCGGCACAGCTGAGTCACCTTGAGAAAATATATAAATACAAGACAGCAAGTTTTTATAATTCCAAAATAGGCTCCTTAGTTTTCCTTAGCGAAAAATGTCACGGCTCGGATACACGGAGCACTCCGTCCTAATTATCGGAAAATTCTCCGCGCAAAGTTGGATAAATTGTTAACTTGTACGGAGCTGACGCGTCCCTTCTGTTTTTACTATCATACTTATACTCGTGCGGCCCGCTCGCCCTGCAATTTTAAACTTGGCCAAAGCAGTATGAATCTCCGCTCCGTGTCTGATCATATACAGCGCCATACAGCTTCGCGGCGAAGAGAGCAGGCTACAGACAGTCTTCTAGAGTCATATTTGACAGAGTCGAACGGTTGACTTGATGTGAATGGTTGAAATTATAGCCAATCAAACTCACGGGAAACGTATTTAGATTGACACTCTTGCGTTTAGGGAATCCGATCACAGCCTAGTTTACAGTGTTAATGAATTAACATAATGTATTCATTTCGCGATACCAAAATTATATCAAAACTAAATTGTGCTTTGCTATTGCTTCGGGCATATTATTCGAAATAATACAATTATTTCACACCCAAATTGTTATTTATCAATCCTGCTCGATTATTGTGTTCAAAGACTCCTTACTCATACACTTAAATATACTACATAACTGTCATTTCTTTTATAAATGTAACACTGATGACCACATGACCATTTTCTAATCCAGCTGTCAATGAGAGCGCACCCACCCTATTCCCAGAACCGTTAAATAAGCTGAATGCTTATATTTCGGTCCTATTCTTAGGCCGCCTCGTTGGCATTTTTGAATGCTACAAAGGCGGCTGTTCGATAGCGTTCCGCACACAGTGACAGAGCGATACCGCGCAGCCGCCTATAACAAAATTTGCTCTCATTGTACCCGATCTTTTTTATTATCACTTTATAAAGTGGGATGGTTCGATGCTCTGCAGGGAACCCGTTCGCACAGCGCGGGTCTAAGCTGCGCAACAGAAATAATGCAATGGATATATCTTCAATCCCTGGATCGTCATAATCGAATCAAGTAATCCAGTAACACGTCGGGATTTCAGAAATGGTCATCAGAAGCGTTGCACGGTACCGCCTACACGAGCGCGCCAAGTTGACCACCCTGTTTTCGGCCTTAGCGCGAAGCGGTCGTTCGACCTCCTCACCGCATTAAATATCAAAATCACCAAATGCTTTGCTAAAACACCAAATCGAGATTGTGGATGTTTTAGCAAAGTATTACACCAACTATTCAGTTAAATGTGAGAACTGTCACTTGTGTTAATGTGTGTGTCCGCCATGAGAGTACGAGCGCGCGGGAGACGAGTTTTATAAGTCGCCGCATTAGCGGGGAGCGCTCTCTCATCTCGACTCCTTCCAATTATAATTACTATTTCTGAAGTGTATAACGCGTTTAATCTCTGCGCTTACGTGTTATAATAAACTGGTTATTGTTACAAGGGAAAACGAGTTTATCTTTCCATAATCCATACATGAGATAACCAGATTTGCAACAGGGGATAGAACACCAAAGAAATCTAGTGGTACAGCAAAGTTTACCACATTAAAAATCGTAAAAAATTAATAACGTAAACAACAACAAAAAATGCAACAAAACAAATTCACAATTATTAATATTCCGTAAAATGAATTAAGAATATTCTCACCCTTACACTTCGTATTAACATCTGTCCGCTATGTTCGTTTATATCTTTAAAAAATTTAAAAAATGCGGAGAGAATTCGTTCGAATGAACCACAAAAAGAAAAATAAGTAAAACAATTTGTGCAACTCGATGTATCGTATAAAATGGATAAACAAACCTTTTGAGTGCCATTTTTGTATCACCTAACGCAGTATTTGCAAGATATTTAGAGAAATTAGTCAAGAATTCATATTCTAGTTATCACAATCATATCATTTCATTTTAAATAATGAAGAAATATGTGGTTAATCTTAGTAATATCAACCATTCTATATTGCAAGGCTATAGTTTTTTTAGATGTAATTTACTAATGGCCCTTACCTGGGTGAAGTCCAGATACCAGTCGGGCTTGGACCAATCCACCTGTACGCCGGGCCCCCAGCGGGCCGCCACCAGGGGCACGAGCGTCTTGCGAGCCAGGGCCGCACCCCTGTGGTTGGTGTACTCCGTCACCAGCGAGAGGGTGTGCGAACCGCGCTTCAAGTAAACCTGCAAAATCACGTCATTTATTATTTTATGTGTAAACCGACAAACGAAACGAAATCTTATTGCGGGAGTGTCGTCACATATCACGCACATGTGCGTTTATCGTATTGGCCGACCGCACGGTAGTTCGACGGAGTGACTGGGAGGTTAACAGCCAAACGTTTCATCGCAAATAACCTCGCTGATTGTTTGAATAAAATAAACGGTTACGAAGATTACGAGATATAGGTTAGAAAATGTTGTCGTCAACATACTAGGTTGGCGTAGCGTGAAAGTAAAGCATTTCCCCGGATAGGAAAAGATCCTGGTTCGAATCCCGGTTCGAATCCCGGTTCGAATCCCGGTTCGAATCCCGGTTTTCATCTGTACATCTTTCTAATTGATACAATTAATTTGTATTAAAATGCTACAGAACTATATTCTGAAAAACTGCAACTTCACGATAATAATGTGTTCTCACAGATCAGTAAATGAATATACATTAAATAAAGTGTACATATAGGAGAGGGATTTGGAACATTAGTTGCGAGACGAGAACATTAGTTGCGAGATTCTACACACATGTTTAGTGGAAATATAAATCTGATAATTCATGACACATTTATGCAACAGTAAAAGTATTTACTCTTCAAAAATTAAATCTTTGTAATAAACAAGACTTATTTTTTACATTGATTCATATCATATTGTTTAAATTTTCGTTCCAATAATCATACATTTAAAAAAAGTCGCGGAGCTATTTGATTGTGTAGGTAGTACCAAAGTGATCACATGAGTGACACCAAAATGAAAATATTGAAACAAGAAATTTCCGTCAGTTCATGTCTATAATTAGGTAATTTGTGGTTCTCCTTAAAATGTATACAAGAAAGCCGATTTCACTACCGCCTGCTCATATCCTTGTTTCGTCTTCGTAGACGAAATAAGTTCACAATATTTGAGGACCATTACCATGACCAGCCGAGCACACGATGAAGTAGTATTTATGATGTACACCCAGCATCCGTGCCCGTGTCGCAAATATAATAAATTAATAAATCAAACGACACACAGTACACGCGTGTTGTGCTTGTTGCCGCGCGCCGCCGCCAAACTTTAGCAATATCCCCAAGATTACCACTTCGGTGATCTTACCAGCGAATTTAATCTCATTTTCTTCGCCTTTAGACGGGCCCGCGCGACTCGAGTCCCGTTTAACGTTTCGAGTGTAATTATTATTGCTATGCTTATTTTGTACTCGCAGTTTAATTTTTAATCATTTTATGCTAAAATAAAATTACATTAAGAACGTATTTTTTTTTAATGTAGGCGCACTCGAAAATGAAAATTACTAGGAGAAAAAAATACATTACAATTATAGAAACATACATAAATTAATATATTGTAACAAAAAACCAATAACTATCTGCGGTAAAATCTTAATGGTTATTAATGGATATATATATATATGCCACACCTGTATTTTATGCACTTAAAATACATAATTCCACCGTACCTTCTTCTTCAACTTTACGTGTTTACAGCGCGCTTATTTGTGTAATCGAAAGGGCGATTTAAAAAATTCTTGGATGGATGTAAATAAAATAATTTTATAACTCGAAATGAATTTATTAGCACTACTCGAGTTTCGAGAGAAATAGTAACTATCATCGACAGGTGAAATATTAAAAGTTTATTTAAGTATTAGAAGTTTGATATTGAACTGTCGATAAGAGTAACTGGAGTAGCGCTAATAAACTCAAGTAGAGTTAAAACATTGTTTCATTTATATCCACCCATTATGCGATTATATCAATAATATAAATATGCTTACTCACTAGAGGGGGAAAACCCGTTTTCGTGTTCACAGTGCAGTTATTCGTGCAATCAAAAGGGCCAATTATATAAACATATTCTTAAACACTCGGCGGACAAACTGTTTTCGTGTTCACAGTGCAGTTATTCGTGCAATCAAAAGGGCCAATTACATAAATATATTCTTAAACACTCGGCGGACAAACTATTTTCGTGTTCACAGTGCAGTTATTCGTGCAATCAAAAGGGCCAATTATATAAACATATTCTTAAGCACTCGGCGGATAAACTGTTTTCGGGTTCGCAGTGCACTTATTCGTGTAATCTTAAAAGGGACTTAAAACGACATAATGTGATTACTCGGGGGAAAAACCGTTTTCGTGTTCACAGTGTATTTATTCGTGTATTCTGAAACCCATCTTAAAAAGGCATGTGCTTATCCAAACTAATGAGAAACTATTTTCGTGTTCAAAGTGCAATACTGTGCGTACGGCTAAGCGATTTAAACAGACATTTGCTTACTCACATTGGAAACTAACCATTTTTATGCTCATAGTGCAAGTGCAGATTGGCTACTCAATCTTTCTCGTGCACGGGAGAAACCGTTTTCATGTTAACAAAGCACTATTTCTTTATTCCTCGCTTGTAGTGTTTTTAAAAAATCTGTTATATCAATTATAAAATTCAGCTTCATCTTCTACTTTAACTTGTATTTTTACATTTTTTTCTGTGAAGTTAATATATTTAAAAAAATACTAGTGATGGACAAAATTCTGTCGCATTACTTTATTCTTTTGTCGCACATGCGATTAATGCTTTTTTCTACAAGATTTACCACCTTATCTACTTTTAAAATGTACAATTCATTGGGAAGGAATTATATTTATTTTTGAAATTTTAAAATTGAATTTGTCAGAAAACGGCCGATCAGTTGCTTAGAATCGTACTCGGTGTAGGTAAGTAATAGGTATCTATTATTTTTTAAATTAATATTTTTAGGTAGGTACCGTGCAAGTACTGAATTCACAAAGAAGTTCTACCTGCCGAGACGTATTTTAATTTTCAACATATGAATTTCCAGAAAGTGTCAAAACTTAAGTGAGACATTTATAGGTACTGAATAATACACGTAGTCACCATGGTAACAATATGATTGTTTGGTCACTTTTTGTCACGTGTGTTTCTAAAATTACTTATTATATTAATCATTAGTATCAATAAGTTTATTTTGGTTTATAGTTATCGTCGGTACGTCACGAGTAAGCAAGTACGTATACTTCTGCATTAACTGAACTAAACATAATAAATTTCTCTAATTCGTATCACATCTCAGTTCGGGTTGGACCTCGGCTTCTGGATCGACGCACGAGCACAATATTACTGCCAAAGGTCAAAATTTAAACAAAATAACTTTTATTCTTCATTACAACAATTGAAATCTCCGCCACCAATATATTAAATAACCTAAACATATCAGAATACCTAAGACCTAAACTGCTAATTTGTAAAGTTAAATATTATCCAACCCATACGACTAAACACGAATGAAGGTAGTTTGACTGGGGGGTTGCAACGCTCGCATAGAAACATCCCTTAATTCAAAGGGTTGCGAACAGCGAATCTTACTGGAAAATCTGGCCCCGACTTAAGCCGTTGCGAGGGTTCACATCCTCGCGGAAGCAACGGTGCTGCCAATTATAATAAACAGGACCAAGTCAAAAACCTTAATAACCCGAGGGAACGCGCCTCGGTAGGGATGTGACGTCACTGCGAGAAGTTAAACAAGGCATATGAACGGAAGGTTACAAGCCAAGCTAACTATTGTACAATATATCTCATTCGAACAAGCGTAGTAACAAGAGTAAATGAATAAATGTCCACAAAATGAGAAATAGATTTATGAATGCATATTGTACATTTTTTCTAAGTAACAAAGCGATTTTTAGCAATAGACCGAGGTCGGTCGGAAATATTTCTCCGCATTCGAATATTTTTTTTGTTTAAATTACTGAATACTTCAGCGATGGTAGGTATATGGTATGTTCTTGTGAACATACCATATACCTACCATCGCTATAAATAATATACTATTAAAGATAAGTACCTATGTATATAACGGTGTCCCAAGCTTCGTAACAAACGGGAGTTGTCATTTTGAATTAAATGTCATTTTTAATGGAGATTTTTGACAACTGTTATTGACGTGCTTGTGGTCTAGTGATCAAGACGCTCGCCTAGTGATCTAGTAGTCGGGGGGTTCGAACCTCGTTCCAGGAGGCCATCAAGTAAGTCCTATTTTCATAGCACAAGCGTTTAGCTTAGTTTGAAATCAGTAAAAATATTGATGTGACACGTATTCCGCGAACGCATCTCTATTTTTTTAAAAAGGCATTAATATTTTAGTTATGGAACGCTTCGCGAATGTATATTCCATAATTATTTTTATTTTATTCGGAAAATATAAAGTAATTAAAAAAATACGATCAAAAAATGAATCCAATAATGTTTTCACTAGAATACAATGGTGATACAACGTATTTTAAAAATCTAGATAAATTTTCCAGAGGAAAAAAATTGAAAAGATTTGGGAAAAAAATAAAAGTTACATTATTCCAGAGAACGGGAAGGAGAGGAGAAGAGAAGGGAAGATGAGATGCGGATTAAAATCAGTGCGAAAATAATAATAAAATGTGAGAGGGATATTATAAATAAAGAGCATTTTGGTGTATATGATATATGTAATTAGATTTGAATACGGTAGCTAATGTATTAAAAAAGTCTGGTTGCTTAAAGTACAGGGACGCTTGGTAGAAAAATGAGTTTTGTTTGACATTAGTGTTACAATGTGGACGACTAAAGATGAGATCGGTTCTAGTTGACCTAGATGGCACTAAAATGGATATGCGACTGAGTAAATGTGAGCAGTCTACTTTACAATTAGTTATTTTGTGTGGGAAGACGACATCAGTTGTCTCTTCGAATACGTAATTGTGAAGATAGTGCAGTATCATGCCTATTGATTTCTTTCTCTGGAACCTTCATTCTTGAAGGAAATTTTTTAAACGATTCCAAAAATTCATAAATAATAATTTCATAAAACAAATAATAGATATCTCATAGAGATATATGAAAGTATGGGTAATTACAGGGCTCACGACCTGTCTTCGGCTGGCTAATAAAAAATACTTTCATCTCTATGAGATATCTATTATTTGTTTAATAACAGTGCCTTTGGTAGGTGAAAATCCAGTAATTGTGTGTTTTTGGACGTATTCAAATATCGCTTATAATTTCATAGCTTAAGAATAAGATTTGACACATTATCGGAGAAATAATACAGCAATTATGAAAAATTTCGAAGGAGCTAAAGAGACAATATCTGGCGAATTTTCGTCAAATATATTCCACGTTAAATGTCAACGGTTATACTTTACGTGTGAATAGTGTTGTATTAAATAATGCGTGCTATTCCAATATTAAAATGACACCATATGTGAACTATAAGAATCACATAATATTATATTATTTCCTTCAACAAAATGTGATTTTTCTTCATTAAACTTCTATTATTTATTATGCTCTAAGGATTTGTCGGTTTATTATTATCATACAGAGAAGTTTCCAGGAGGCGAAGGATCAGGGGGGAGATCGAGACTCGGTGAGGGTGGATTAAAAAATACGGAACGAAGAGCAGAAGTCAGATAAATGTTCTCGAGCAACGCTGGGTGTCTGCAGACAGTAAAATATTAATTAAAAATAAGTTACTTACTAACTACACGTTGTTCGTGAAATTGTGTAAGTTTCTAATGATTAAATTTATTTTCAACATTTCATTATAACTTGTATTTAATTAATTAAGGGATTTTAACAGTATAAAGTTTCATGATATACTAATATATCGTGTAGCATATAAAACCAATTATAAAATTCAGCAAAGATATTCAAGCGTAACAGTATTGAAGTAATGTCACAGTTTTCAGTGCAAAGTAACAAGACATTAGTGAAAGTATTACCAATTAAAAATTAATGAATTTTATATTTACAAACACCAAACTTTCCAAACACTGGATTATCTCCGACACTGAGACGTCAGCGCTTTCTGCGCAGACTGAGCAGTCGACTATTTCTCCGTCACAGAGTCCGACAGACGATTCCATCGCGTAATTTCAACCAGTCAATTTTTATCCAACTTTTGTAACTTAACTTAAATAAATTCAGTATTAAGTGTAAGTAAGCATTTTCGTTTAAATTATCTTTACTGTCATTCCTACCTAGATAGACTTCGCAACCTACACGAACCCAAAATGGTGAATTACCACTCCCATCAAATCCTTCCGATATCATTAATCTACCATAGATGTTACGTACAGAACAAAGACTGTAGATATTTTCTTTCTGTTTTTCAGAAGCTGGTTTCGTCCAGCTTCATATGATTTTGTAGAAAGATGAGTATAGATACAGATAGAGAAGAGTCAGAATGTGCACGGTTAATTAATATAAACTAAAGTCGTTGTTGCACGGCAGATTGCTCGAGGAGAACTAATGTTAAAAATATACAGTGTGCATTTATATACAGATTTACAATCCATATGTTGTCCACGTGTTATTTACTTACCCCATGTGGTGCCGAGTTGACATAGTAAAATGTTATACAAAATAAATTTAATTATATAAATGATACAAAAACCATTTTATTTATTAATTATTCATGAACATGTTTCGATACCTATAGTAAAATCGATAATTAGTGGTTTAAACAAAGTATTTTGTCTCATTATTTATATAACATGTGGCGACAAAGTAATTTTGCAATTTAATTTTGAAGTAAATTTAATTAACTGGTTCACGTTGACTGCGTATGAAAATTGCGCGATAAAGCAGTAGCATAGCAAATAGTTCAGATGTCCTTTTTAAGACAGCGTGGACACGTAACACGTTTATCGTATATTTCACTTTAAACACCTCCGTCTATGTCTATATCATTTTTAGAAACTTCTAAAACGCCTTTCTCATGTTTTTACATTCATATCTAATACATTACAAGTGAGTGAACAGGTTTGACTTGAAATATGGCGCAGAATCGCCTCCCTTCTTCCGAACCACCGAGTGGCCGTGTGTTTACAGGCGGTAACCAAGCGGTATCCAACCAGCGGCTATGTCGGTCACACGCCGATATCTCTGCATAATTCAAGCCGGAACACGCGATCGGTTATGAACTTTGACCCGAACGATGTTCCTGGGGCCACTTCCGACGCTGAACGTGCAATACCCCCTCCCCTACCGAACCAATTATGAACAACTAGCAGAAAGCTTTTGCTAGAAATCAGATTGCTTTGGTAGGTGGAGACCGCTGCGCGTCCGAGGCCAGTAGTTTAGAAAAAACCTATTTTTACACAATTAAATAATAATTTATCAAAAAAAGTGGTGAATCGTAACGGAAACAAATGTCCAATTATATTTTTAAAATGTTCAATTACATAAAAGGAAAAATTGCAACATGCAGCGAGAGAATAGGCGAGTGGATGGCATAAAATAGACATCCATCCAAAATAGAGCTACTATGGACCTAGAAGGCAACGTTACATTGAATCTATCCAAAACAGAGCTACTATGGAGGCAATATTACATTGAATCTATCCAAAACAGAGCAACACTTAGAAGGCAAGATTACATTGAATCTATCCAAAATAGAGCTACTATTGACAGCAACACCTAGAAGGCAATATTACATTGAACCCATCCAAAAGCAGAGCTACTATGGACAGCAACACCTAGAAGGTAACATTTCATACAGGAAACCATATCTGTGAATGCTAAATCTGTAGTTAAATTGTTAGGTATGCACATTGATACAAGTCTTTCAATAAATACACAGATCAGCAAAACTGTCAGTACATGCTGCCGTCAACTGAGACAGATTAAAAGTATTCGGAGATATCTTCCTCCCGAGGCAGCCCGCCTACTTACAAATGCATTTGTGGTGTCACGTGTGGACTATTGTAAAAGCATTTATGCTAGCCTGCCAATGTTTCAGCTGGATAGACTACACTAGCACGGACAATATAAGAAGTTTCTAAATTCTCTCATATATCCCTTTTGCACGAGCTATATTGGCTCGTGCAAAAGAACCTGAAGAGTTGAATTTAAATTGTGCTGATTGATATACAAGGCGACACACAACATGTCGCCTTGTATATCAATCTTTAATTGTATCTTCAAGAACATTGTATCCCAGACAATTTGAATAGTAGACGTCAAACTCTCAGATCAGCCTCTACTTCACCCGTAGGAAGGGTTGTAGAACCGACGAGCCGTTACCAGAAGTTTAAGTTTAGTGAACGGGCATTTGCGGTGGCAGGCCCAAAAGCGTGGAATTCTTTGCCCTCCGTCATAAGCAACAGTGCACCAGAGACTAAAAACACACCTTTTCATGAAATTATTTCCATAAGTTCAGAGCTTAGGGCTGTTAACAGCGAAGTGCCGGTTCCTTTTTCCACTCGGTCGGTCCAACGTGTGGGGGATCCTCTTCCTCGTCGTCCTTCTCCGTGGCCCATCACAACAAGCTTCTCCAAACTTTATTTCTTGTAAATTGCCCAAGGATTCGTCTTAAACAAATGGTCGAGAGTCTATCGTTAATGTTTAGCTCCTGTAGAATGGAAACGTTCGTGCGTCTCGATATCCACGGTGTAAGTAAATATGTCTCTCTCCCTCCCCTTTAGGGTTCGTGATTTGACACTATACGGCAATATAGAACGCACCGGACAATTTACAAGCCTGACCTTGGTTGTTTTGGATATACCGCGGTCCATATTTTGTTATACCTATTGAGTCATTTGATTTCTGGCTCGCAGCTATCGTCGTTAGTAATTATGGACCCGAGATAATTGAAATTCTTGACAATTTTGAGGTCTGGAAGGGCATCTGTTCGTGAGAGCTGGTTATGTCATTCAATGATCATTAGCTTTGAATTTTCCTTGAAACCCAATTAGACATAATGAAAGGATTTAAATACTAAATTTAGCCACAGCTGCGTGTGACGTCCGAATTGCAGACTGAATTAAGAAGAACCATTTTAACCCTCGTAGAAACTACAAATGTTTGTTCAAATAATCTAAAAAAAGATTTTAGATATTTGGGCAATTTCAAAAAAAGGACAGAAACGTTAGACCTACTATTTAAAACACTTTTAACGGTTAAGCCAACGTCAACCGCTACTGAGCGGGTATTTTTAACTGCAGCGACGATAAAAACGGAATTAAGAACAAATTTTAAATACGAAACGTTCAATGCGTTGTTATTCTTATAATATGTATTTTTAAAACTACAATAAATAAACAGTTTACGGTAAATTAGCTCGTTTTCTTATAAATTTTGATGTACTTATATACATATAATACGATTTATTTAAAATATTCAAAATTAATTTCATGCTGTTGTCATATTCGAATATTATGATATTTTTAGTTTTACTATTCGATATTAGAATAGTTGATGATGTCTAATAGTTAGAATCTCTAGTTCTTACTCAATATATCAGATATTTTTTTAAATTATTTTATTATCGAAAACGAACGTCACCACCTTGACTTGTAAGGCGCGGGTCTCTTGGACACCTGCGTAACGAGGGCCACAATGCACCGCATTGGCTGAATTAGCGTAGTTACACCACTAGACATGGCCCACTACAATGAGGGCTCTTTCTCCAATAATGATGTCCAATAAAGTGACAAACAACAAAGTTAATAAAATATAAGGCGTGCTACATAATATTATTTTATATTGTAACGAATGAAGTACACGAGGCGTATGAAGTATGGCGTACAATAAATGAGAAAAAACGTAATGAGAAAAGTTACGAGATGTGTACATAATGGAATATGAAAATTTTTGACCAAGTTTGCAGATTGTGTAGTTAGGGACAAGTTTCAAAAAGTCACATAACACAATTACATCATCTAGATATATTAACATTTTTGCTGGAAAATTCATTGATTTTTTTTTTTTTAAATTATCTTTTTGTACCCATTTATATTGAATTGTTAAACACTTCAAATAACAAAAAATACGTGTCAAAACGCTTGTGCTGTGAAAATAGGACTAGCTTGTGATCTCCTTGAAGGCTAGATCGCGTAGAAACGCGAGAAGTCCATACTACGTGCCGGCGTACGACGTTTGTACACTAATTATAAATACGATAATATCGACTATTTTATATAGCAAAATCTATAATCTGTGGCCAGGCGTCGTCTCAGTTGTCTATGACGTACATTACGTGTTTATTAATTTCAACAATGAAAAATAAGTTTTACGGAAAACTTACAGAGAAGCCAGCTGTTTTTTGCTAGTATATTATATTTACTTTATTCTTCTTCCTTCGTATTTAAGATTTGTGTTCTTGTCGGTTTAATGCTCGCCATACGTCTTCGTCCTGGATGGTGTTCAGTAGAGCGAGAGAGGCTCGCCTACACCTGCGAGAATCGCCATAATGATAGATTTGGTACTTTAGTTAGAGTTCATCATTTTCATATCTTTATCCTGGGAATCATGCCCCAAAGCCTCGTCAGGGTGCTTCCATCGCGTTTCAGTATACCCCGCGCCGAAATGGAATTCGTAAACTGGTTCCATCTAGCAATCATCTTTCCTCAATCGTGAGTTAAATAGTTTATTAACGATTTCGTACATTAAACCCTTTAGAACTTTAAAATGAAATAAAACATATAAAAATCGTGATAATGGCCATGGTATTGGCCTTATTGGAAAGATAATTTTATGCCATTAGAGTTTAAATATGATTTGGCGCGTAAGGGCGCCGCGGCTGCCTCCAATAAAGTGCAATCTGGAAGTACAATTTTAGACCACTTTTTCGAGCACCTGACGCCGTATATCGGCAATAACGCGACAATGTTGGCTTCCAAGTCATCTATCGTCTCCGTTTTATCGGCGTAGACTAGCGACTTCACATATCTCCACAGAAAATAATCCAAAGGTGTTAAATCACACGATCTTGGAAGCCAATTCGCAGCTCCATTATGCGCTCATCGAATGTTTCAGTTAATAAATAGATTGTGGCGCGCGCTGTGCGCCATGTTGCGCTGTCTTGTTGAATCCCCAGCTCTTCCACATTAGTGCCATTCAATTGGGGGATGAAAAAATCAGTAATCATGGATCTATAGCGCTCCCCATTGACTGTAACGTTCTGGCCGGCATCATTTTTGAAAAAACAACAGCTTCTTCGGTGCGCACTGTACATACTCTTTGCGGATGTGTATTAACAATTAGAGTATGCGTGGTGCGAAAACGATTCATGGTTATTGGAATTACTCGCTCGGATGGACGATTATGTCGACCGTAAAATGGACGTAGCGCACGGTAAGTTTCGCGAACTGAACCACGATTTTAGAAATAAATTTGCACAATTTGCGAACGATGTTCTGGCGTAAGTATATCCATGGTGAAATGGCAAACCAAATTGAACACAAATCAGCCGTCAGCTGACAAATTGGCTGTCGCTGGAAAAAGTATTGCAAATTCGAAAAACAAATCTCTAAAGAAAATATCCTTTCCTCCTCGTAGAATTTTGTTTACTGTAAATCAATTCAAGAATCGCTCGATCACTCTGAATAGTTATACAATATAACACTAGGCTGCAGCGCTAATACATCGAATTATTGTAGATACTTCCCTCCAAAATCATAATTTTTAAATCGTGTACACATATTCCCAAAGTTGACCAAAATCATTTCTTAAATGCAAAGTTTTAGTGCAGTCGTCGCTTCTGTCGGGATGTGGGGACAATTTTGAGGTCCATCATGCATTTCCTCGACGATTAGCAAGTGCCGGACTGAAACAATGAACAGTTGCGTCAGACGAATATCGACGCAAATCGGCGAGGTTCGCATGGTGCCCATTGAGCAACCCGCAGACAATGGGGACCTTGGGTGCGCCTGGGAATCGGAATTTATGAATAATGGACACGACACATTCTTCACCGACATACTCCGAAGAGGTCTATGTCCTGTCGCATAATGGTTCATCTTTGATGGTTCAGTTTTTGATGGAAAAAAATAATCAATTTCAAATAAGAAAAAGCAAACGGAAGTGAGACTTGATAGAAAAAAATTTTTTAGAAGTTTATAAGAGACGGTTCTGGAAAATGATGGAAACATTAATTACTAATGAGTATGATCTGAGGTGAGTGCGAAAGAAGAGCTACGCAATTGATCACTTCGACTATGGAAAGGGCCAATGGACAGGACATTATTATTAGAGAATACATACACGTAGTCTACGTAGGTAGAAACAAACTAATATGATGCCCCGTGTACAGCATTTCCTGTATGTCGCATTTAACGGCAAAAAAAGGACATCTGCAAGCCATACTTGCGAGTAATTCCCAAGTTATTTATATATAAAAAACGCCTGTTCTTAGATATGACATATCGGCGTATTTATGCCAGACAAAATACACAAGTAAATAACACGTAGGCAAGAAATTAGCCTAAATAACATGAGTTTTTATTGACTGAAATCTTAATACATAACCTTCATGCATGTCCCTAGAAATCTTAATCAGTCGGTTAACATATCTAGAAGATTGATAAAACCAGCACGAAATACCTCAGAAATGTAAGAGGAAAAAGAACAGAGAAAAACTCATCAAAATACGAGTGCATTCACCAAATAATGAACAAGGCGAACGCCACTTATAGAGCTCTGGATAGTGGCCAGAACAGACACGCGTGTCGAGCATATCAACAAAAACATGGTTCTTAAATATAAATGAAGAAGGCACAAGTTTTCTACTTCGTCGTTCCCTCGCACTTAGGGACCGTGACCCGCACAAGACATCCCTCCGGTTACATCGGCATTCTGCAAAGCGAAGCGCATCACTTTTCACTCGGCCCATCCATCGGGGGTCGTCCTCTTCCCCCCAGACTCTCGACCCTATCAGCCTCTCCGCGCCGTTGTTCTCCTTTCTAAAGACATGTCCAAACGATTGCAGGACACGTCGCAGGCACGTCGAAGAGTCGTTCGCGTATAGCGAGATCCTGGACCATGGATTCGTTGATGTAAGAAGTAGGTACTCTCAACATGATCCACATTTATAGCGAATTATGCCTGTTATTATGAAAGTAAGTAAAGAAATTGTAAAAAAAAAGAAAAGAGTTTATCAATTATTTCGCGTCACATCGTTTTGAATGAATGTAATATGATGCAAACTGTAACAATTGTGAAAAATTTGAAGCGTTATGTTCAGTGTATTGTTATGAAGTTCATCGGTATTCCGCTAGGGTTTGTTTGGATAAAAAGGGAAAATCATTTCACCCTCAAATTTATTTCCTTATAAGCTACGTGCAACATTTATATGTCGAAATAAACTATACTAAATAAATTTAGAAACATTTTGTTGTATAATATAAAAAAATTTTTTAATCAATTCAAACGCAAACCTTTAAATATCTCGAAACGAAAGAAACACGACTTAAACTACTTTCATAATAATGGGCCCGATTCCTTGTCCAGGTTTTTGATGCACGTAAAGCTACGATTTGTCTGACGACATTTTAGTGTCTCTGAATAATTTGTTGTTCTTCCAGATTTTGTCTATGCTCGACATCGCATCCTTTTTCATACATCTTATCCTTCTATTCCGTTTCACTCACCCAATATTGATTTAAATATCGGCGGTACATTCTCATTTATCTTCATGCCCGCTCTGATCGTGTATCTCCCTTTCGTGACCTACGGTGGCAGGCCCCATCCACAAGTTCACGGTAGCCTGACGAACCATCGAACCGACTAAACTCGGGGCGACCTTGAGAGATAGAATAAGAAATGAAGCCACTCTTAATTAAACCAAAGTAGAAAATGTAGCTCGCCGAAGAATAAAACTGTAATGACAATGGATCGAGAACCGAACCGAAGAAATGACAACTATTAAAGTGAAAAAAGTACTAATACTGGAAGCCGAAACGTAGGTCGTCCCCCGGCTCTCTGGCCTATGATTTAAGATCGCAAGAAGCAACTGCATGCGGACAGGATATAGAGGAATGGCGGACATTAATAAAGATTTAACGGTGAAGTAGTAGGCTGAAGAAGAAGACACTAATATAATCAATATTTCTCTTTAGAATTTAAAATTAATTTAATATCTCCCTTTTACATATTTAAACACTAATAAATAATATCTGATGGTCTGAGATATTATTCGTAGAAATAAATATTCACTGAATCGGTCTGTCTTGGGACAAGTTTTCACCTTGTAGAGCGGACGTGGGGCTAATAAATTAAAAATCAACATGTATTATAAACGACAAACAAATAATTTCGTATTAAATTTATATCTTTTTTGAGTTCCACTCTACATAGATGTTAATATGTAGAAAAATATTTTGTCTACAATAATATTTATCATGTTACGTTAATGACCTAAACAAATAAACATAACGTGGTCCAACGACGATTTAGATATCGCTGGTAGACGACATATAAAAGTCCAACATTGATTTAAGTATTTGGTAGTATTTTACACGAAATGGTTCAACATTGATTTAAATATATGGTGGTAATTGTCGTGTGTGGTTCAACATTGATTTAAATATATGATGGTAATTGTCGTGTGTGGTTCAACATTGATTTAAATATATGGTGGTAATTGTCGTGTGTGGTTCAACATTGATTTAAATATATGGTGGTAATTGTCGTGTGTGGTTCAACATTGATTTAAATATATGGTGGTAATTGACATGTATGGTTACATATTGATTTAAATATCTTGTGGTAATTGACATATAATAGCCCTACATTGATTTAAATATCCGATGGTAGATGATATGTAATAGCCCTACATTGATTTAAATATCTAGTGGTAGATGATATGTATATTGATTTAAATATCTGGTGGTAGATGATATGTACATTGATTTAAATATCTGGTGGTAGATGATATGTAATAGTCTCAGATTGATTTAAATATATGGTGGTAGATTAAATGTAACAGTCCTAAATTGATTTAACTATCTGGTGGTAGATTAAATGAAATAGTCCTACATTGATTTAAATATCTGGTGGTAGATGATATGTACATTGATTTAAAAATCTGGTGGTAGGTGATATGTAATAGTCCTACATTGATTTAAATATATGGTGGTAGATTAAATGTAATAGTCCTACATTGATTTAAATATCTGGTGGTAGATTAAATGTAATAGTCCTACATTGATTTAAATATCTGGTGGTAGATGATATGTAATAGTCCTACATTGAGTTAAAAATCTGGTGGTAGATGATATGTAATAGTCCTACATTGATTTAAATATCTGGTGGTAGATTAAATGTAATAGTCCTACATTGATTTAAATATCTGGTGGTAGATGATGTGTACATTGATTTAAAAATCTGGTGGTAGATGATATGTAATAGTTGAGTTAAATATCTGGTGGTAGATGATATGTAATAGTCCTACATTGAGTTAAATATCTGGTGGTAGATGATATGTAATAGTCCTACATTAATTTAAGTATCTGGTGGTAGATGATATGTAACGGTCCTACATTGATTTAAATATTTGACATGTATGTACCTAATAGTCTAACATTAATTGAAATTATTAAGGAAATAAGCTACTTGAAAATACCAAGGTTTGAAAGGATAATCGACGGAAAAAGTTGGTCGAGTTGATCAATGACCGTTATTTTTAAGTAATTGGGTATCCAAGATATTAATCTTCATGTATAAGTTCATAAGAACTAAATTTAATTTTAATTTAAACTAACGCGTTTTCCCGGATAGGAAAAGGTCCAGATTCGAATCCCGGAAGTAAATAAAATATTTTTTTTATAAATTAATTGACTATTAAGAAAAACACATTCTTATTGTGAAGTTGTAATTATTCAGAACATAAGGTCTGTGATATTCCAAATACTAATTAGAAGGAAAGAAATTAAATTACCAAGATATACATGTAAAATCATTTTTATCGAAAAATATTTTTGTTGCGCTACCGGGATTTAAACTTGGATGTCTTTTCAAACAGGGAAAGAAAAATTTTCGAACCAATGTTAATACTGGCGTCTGCTATCGGTTTACTCAAAGGTATTTGAGATTCCGTAAAAACAAAGTAGAAGGCATTCAGATAATGTATAACATATGAGTATACTATCGCTGTAGGATAGTTGGATAATGCAGCTTTCCCGGTTTGGAAAGAGATCCAGGTTCAAATCCCAGTAGCGCATCAATAATATTTTTCGATAAAAATGATTTATAAAGGGTTTTTCAATAGGGACGCTCAAACTTTCTTTCAACAGGGACAAGAAACTACGCCATATTTCTTCAATTTTTTTTAAGGTTAACACTCGTACTTAGTTGGCAAATCATCATGGAGCAGTACACACCGGAGCAACGCTTGCAAACTATTCAAATCTACTACCAAAATTCGCGTTCGCTCACCGCAACTTTAAGAGCATTACGACCATTTTATCGTCGTCATCACTTGCCTGCCACATCAACAATTCAACGTTTGGTGCAAAAATTTGAAAGCACATTGTCGCTACACAATGTTCCAGGGCCAGTGAGACAAAGAAATGCACGAAGTGAGGAAAATATTGCCGCCGCTAGAGCATCTGTTCTTGATGACCCAAATGAGTCACTAACACGACGTTCTCAACAATTGGGCATTTCTGTGACGTCATTGTGGCGAATTTTGCGAAAAGATCTTTGAAAATGATGCTGAATTCCATCGAAAAATCATCTTTAGCGACGAAGCCCATTTTTGGCTCAATGGATATGTAAATAAGCAAAATATGCGTTATTGGGCAGGCACCAATCCACACGTGCTTCACGAAACACAATTGCATCCCGGAAAAATCACTGTTTTGTGTGGATTACATGCCGGAGGTGTCATTGGACCATATTTTTTGTTGATGATGCTAATCGTCATGTTACTGTGAATGGTAATCGTTATCGCTCCATGATAACTGATTATTTTTGGCCTCAATTGCAAGGTACGGACTTGGCCAATATGTGGTTTCAACAAGACGGCGCTACCAGTCACACGGTACACGCAACAATTGACTTATTGAAAACCAAATTTGGTGAGCGTGTTATTTCGCGAAATGGACCAGTTCAATGGCCGCCTAGATCATGCGATTTAACACCATTGGACTATTTTCTTTGGGGCTATGTTAAATCTTTGGTCTATACCAACAAGCCGGCGACGTTAAAAGAGCTAAGAGAAAATATTGAACGCGAAATTGGTGCGATTCGGGCCGAATTATGTGAAAAAGTGGTGGAAAATTGGATTCAACGATTGGATTTCTGCAAACGTGCCCGCGGTGGTCATGCGAGGGAAATTGAATTTCATACATAATTGCCACTAAATGTACTTCAAAACATAATATTTTTTTTTTAGATATATTCATTCGTTTTTGTTTTATTTTAAAAAAAAGTTTGAGCGCCCTTAATGAAAAACCCTTTATATACATTTAATTAGTATTCATTTAAATATTCATAATCATATTCCATCGAAAAATATATAACTGAAAGAAAGAAAAACACGAAATTGTCAATCATCTAATTAACATCTGCGGCAGGTACATGTTCTCGCACTATTATTTCAATGTGACATTTTAAGAAAACCATCGACGGTTGCGGAACGTTCTATCGCGACCTTAAACAGAACGCGGCAGAGGCTCGCGGATGAAATACCGACCTACGAATTATTACGCATTAAATAAAAATCCAGTGAAGCGAATATGATTTGTGACCGGTGATAATACGGTGCTGGAAGAAATTATATAAACTGTGTGTGCGTGTATTGGTGATTCAATCGTGACAGGTCTTCGACAATTTATCAAAATTACATCATATTTTTTTGATCTAGATACAAGATGAAAATAATTCTCGCCGTATGTATGTCGATCACGTTTTAATAAAGTAATACACATGCACACATTTTATGATTATACATAATCATTTTTAGAAACCATCTGTGGATCGTCATCTCAAATCCTTCGAATCACTTTAGCATTGTAGAAAATAGTTCAGTATCCAAAATGCTAACGATATTATACATCTTGCAAATGATAAATCAGCATACTGCAACTTGGTCGCCAACCTTCGATAGAAGACGACACATGAAGAAGATCATCCGGTACTTATGTGACTTGATTGGATTTGAAAAAATGTCTGTCTCTGGACGTTACATTTTTTCAAACGATACAAGTAAGTTTTCCGAAATCTTCAGGTATTCAATTTTAATTTAATTAGATTGAATTTTTTGAATTTAGATTAAATTTGAAAATGTGATAATTTTATTATCTATCGATGAGATTTAACCTAGTGTACAGATAAAGAGAATGTTTCAGATAATGTTGACGCTGCAGTGACACTAGAAACCGCCGCTCCAACCGATGGTTGATAATTAAGCGCACTGAAGCCTAATTAAAAACATGGACGAGTACAAAATAAAAGCCGACGCTTAAACTGTTTAAAAAGGTAATTTAACTTAAGTTTCTTGTATGCAAGTAAAAGAAGATTTAAAATATGTACTGCGGATTCTGTTCCGTGACACACGCACGCCTGACGTCACAGCAAGATGAGTAATACAGTTCTGAGTGTATTTTATTGGATGAGTTGGCTCGCTACCGCAAAAGATTGATTTGTCATGAGAGGTTTTTTTTTTTTGTAGAATAGCTTCGCTTTAATCTATATTTATCAACAAATATTATTGTTTTATAGCTGTTAAACAGAATCAGAAATCTGTACTTCTTACTCACTTTTTTAAATATGTGTAACCTAAGCGCACTCAATAATATGTGTAACCTACGCACACTCAATAATATTTGTAACCTACGCACACTCAATAATATTTATAACCTACGCACTCAATAATATTTGTGACCTACGTACACTCAATAATATTAGTAACCGACGAATATTTAATAAGTCAAAACAATTTAAACTTGTAAAATACAAGAAATAGTTTGAAATTCGACGAATCGGTTTATTTCTAAAAATAACAAATTAAATAAATATGTTAAAAAGATGAAAAAAGGTCTGTGAAAATGGTTTGGACACGTGGATCGTACGAATTGTGTGTGATAAAGAAAAAATATGACGCGAAGCAGTCCAGGAAAGGCATGTCATGATCAGGTAAATAAATATTGGAAAATGGCCCTGGCGGAAGCATCAGGAGTCGATGAAGGTAGTCGAGGCGAGAACGGTACACCGGTCGGAAGTATGCCAAAGCCCATGACAAAATGAAGCTGTGGTGATCATTTCGTTGAGTATCGTTTATTCCACACCCGACAAATCAATCAACTTGTGATTGCAAATTGGCATTTGCACAAAACATTTTATGTGAAAACATATTTGTTTTATACTAATTTAGACATTTTAATTAACTTTTGTACTTTCACATGTTTCAATATATGTATTAGTGCGGTGCGTGATTTTGAATTTTGAATTCTTGAACAAAACCCCCGATTTCACTCTGCTGAAGTTTTAACCAACTTGGACTTGAAAAACTTTTCATCGATATTTAAAATAACATTTGGAAGACCAAATTTCATATAATTTATTTTGAATTATTTATAAAAAACAGCGATATACATGAATCTTCACCCCATACATTTTGCGCATGGATTAGAATAACGCATCCGGTACACATGTATTTTTACCGACTCTCAGAGATCAAAAAAAGAATTATTAGGATTAATAAGATTTAAAAACTCTTCAATCAAAAATTGAAACAATATGTTCCCAAGGGTACATATGCACGCTTACCCAAACTGTGAAGTTTAATGAAAACACGCTTCGCACCGTCACACTGCGGCCATTGTGCGGCGGACGAAACAATACGAAGGTTGGAAAACGACAATACAATTACCGCCAACTTTTTTTATTGTCATTTTGTGGGTCGCTAAAATGGCGTTTTCTTTTAAACAAATGCGTTGTTAAGATAACGAGTATCGCGCCCGGGAGCGGTGCCCGCCGAGGGCCATCGAGGGAGGAGAGCCGCGATAACAGACATTATTTCGCCGATAAACAGACGGGGAGAAAATCCCGGTGGAGCATCGTCCGAATCTGCAAGCGTTTACGGAAAATATTTTTATATATTTTCAGGGTACGCCGCGTGGAATTAAACAAAAATACATTTTAATTCACCGATGCAGTAAAAAAAATCCGAAATCTTTAGATGAAACTTTCGGAAGTAACGAAACGTTTACCTAATGAATAATAACTCAAGTAAATTCACTATAAACTCCAAAGCCAATAGATCAATTAAATAATTCCGGTGTATACACGGTGCGCCGTTAGAATCCGGATAAAAAAATCTTACTTCAAAAAGTTGTTTATTTACGCTAATATACAAAGATACCAAAAAATGCTGTTATATCTCATTTAAAGGATCCTTGCTGGGAATTTTCATTCTATATGACCACCCTGCGCCTCTATCACCTCCTCGATCCTCGCCCTAAAGCGCCAGCACGCTATTTTCAACTGATCGCGGTTCATGGCCCTGCCTCGATAGCGGCCCGGAGGGAATTGACGTCGGGGTGCCTAGACTTGTCGGTCTGTCTCTCGACTACGTCCCACACTTAGTAGTCCAGAGGGTTTAGGTCGGGGTCGAAAGAGGCCAAAGGTCCTTCGACCGAAACACGTCAACGTTGTCAGAGAGCCAATTTTGCACTAAATGACTCGTGTGAGCGTGTGCTCCATCTTGTTGATAGATATGCGGCCGCCCAGAGGCCACAGTCTCCGTGGATGTTGGCCGGAAACTTGGTCTTGCTCACCGCGGGGACGTCCTCGGGTTTGTGGGCGTCCCGTACAGTCATATACAGTCGATCTCGAATACCTGAAGAGTTTAATAATTTCGGTGAGAATTCTTCCGGCACGAAGGCTTTCTATAATCGCCGCTCTTCTATCGTACTCCGCGCTTGGGTTGACAGGCTCGGCCATTTTGAGGTTATGAAAGTCTTACTGACATATTTAGCTAACCCTGAATTTAAATATGGTGGGAACTTCAAATACAATTTTGTCTGGATTCTAACGGCGCACCCTGAATAAACTCAATTGCAATGACTGTTCAGCATTTTACATAAATAAAATGGCACGCAGTTTTCGTAAAAGAACACTTAAGATGTCTAAATAATAAAAAAAATTCTCAGAATTCTCCAATCAACTTTTAAAAAAAGACCATCGTTTTAAAAAGAAAACGGAATTGAAATTTTACTTATTTAACAATGACCTGAGGTTAAATAATATTAAAATTTTAGAAATCACTTAACATTAAATTTAATATAATCAAAACCAATTAAATTTAAAGACTAGCCGGCTATTTAATATGTTCCCCATTTCAATGTCGCCGTGTCACTCTACCTCCTGCCCTTCCACCATGATTATAGATACACCCCCATCCGGTATTTATCTTTGTCACATATTTGATTTTATGGATTAGTTAGTATACGGCCGTCCTGACGAAGACACCGCGGTATCGAAACCGGTCGACGTTAAATTACTCAATGTGGCTTGTACAAAGTTTTTTAGTTTATAATAATGAAAAAATTCGATGTATTATTTATCAGTAGACAAAATTATTTTAATATTTGTTACAAATTGAACTTTGCGGTTTATATGAATACAAAAATTAAACGGATAAAATGCGCTCACCATTACACCACATCAATTTAATGAATTAACGACAAATTTTCGAACCCGTAAGCGACGCAGCATAAATTGATTTTATCTGTATATCTTTCTAATTGATACATTTGATTTGTATTAAAATAGCACAGAACTATGTTTTGGAAAAACTCCAACTTCACAATAATAATGTATATTAAAATGATGACAGATTTTGAATCGGTTCGACAGTTTAAGTATCTGAATATGAGTATGACAAGGAATGATGACATCTGACAAGAAATTAATAGCAGAATAAAATGGAGAAATGCTTCTTACTTTTCTTAACGCATAACTGATGAAGAAAACGACGATAATGATATTGGAAATTTATTTTAACCCATTTGATAAATATCAAAGTGAAATAACATTTGAATTTAAAATGTTAGAATATGCTCGACTCTGTGCTGGAAGCCGAAACGTAGCTCCTCCCCCGGCTCGCTGGACTGGGGACATAAGAAGGATCATAGGAAGCAGCTGGATGCGGAGAACAGAGGATAAAGTAGAATAGCAGTCTTTAGAGACACCTTTATCCGATAGTCGAGGACGTGTGGTGAAAATAAATTGAGTCAACTGTCAACGATGATGTATAATTTATTTACTTTATCTGATGCTGCTCGCGTGTTTCCATCCCTGCGACGTTTCGGAAGCCTCCGCGCCCCGAATCACGAATATTTGTTCAAATTGCAAAGCCTCCGCAATGTAACCAGACATATCGAATCGCGTGATAATAAACAGGGGGTATTCATTTAAAAAAATTGAATTATTTCGACTAGATAACTAAGAATTCGATGAATGTCTAAATATAGAATGTTCCAATAAGTGCATTGCATTCGCACCATTTTTTTATAAGATTGGCAGCTCTAAAAATGTAATATGTGCCATCTTTCAATATGAAATAACGTGTCATTATTTGATTTGGATCTAGAAGACATGTCGGTTCCAGCAGGGCCCTGCAACCATTGAGTTGTTTAATTCTACAACTAAATCTGGCGCTCTTATTGGGACACCCTTTAAAACATATCAATCATTTCTTCGTCACCAGGAAATTTCTTGCCGGAGCAACGTAAGGGGTGTATTGTTTAGCAGCCGTATATCGGTGCCCTGTTGCCCGAGTAGCGTGGCGGCGGGGGTGGCCATGTAGCATTTAAAAAATGACAACTCGGCGGCGAATGAGAAGGACCGATATGGGAGCATTCACTCGTAGAACGGTCCTGAATAAGAGGCGGGTAACCTCTCTCACATCAATCATTATTCTTATCATCAGCGTAATCTAAATGAATATATATCAGTTTTCTGTACAATCTTACATATACCTCAACCAATTTAAACCAAATTTCATTGCATAATTACTCTTTTGGACCCTACGAAGAACGTAACAGAACCCCAACACGAATGAGTATTGAATGCCGTCTTGTCCGAAAAATATCATTACACTCTAGGACCCTGAAAAAACTGGACCAAATTTTGCATCCTTATTCTTTAAGGCCTGAGAGCGGACCAACCACATTCACAGGACCGTAAAATAAGCTCAAGGTTTCGATTTCGGCCCTACTCTTACGCCGCCTGGTTGCGATTTTTTAATACTACAAAGGCGGCTGTTTGATAGCGCCCCCGCACCCAGTGACAGGGCGATACCGCGCAGCCGCCTATAACAAAGTTTGATCTCATTGCACCCAACCTTTTTTTTACTCTTTAGGGCCTGCGCAAAACGAAGGCATCATCTCCCCCTATCATATTTTAAATGCGAACTAAATTTAAATACGCTAATTTTAAACCGCTAATAAAACAAACATAGACAGTTTCGTTTAGACGGAGTCTACCGATAAAATAATCATTTTCGATCGTAGCAGAATAGATCATTCGAGAGATAATTTGACATGTAACCTACCGCGTGGGCGCCCCGCCCTACTGACGATTCGGAGAGCCTTTGGCAATATGCAGATTTATAACATGTCTCCGAATACTGGGGCTCGAGGGTTGAATTCTCCCGCGACGGCGGTGGTGCGATGGGTGTTGAATGTGACCTTCAGTCGGCGGGGGAGGACTCCGACTGTCTGACAGTTTTGGGTATCCGCCAGCCGCCTATTGCGGTTAGTCTAATGACAACACTTAATCACATTTATGTTAGATTTCATCTGGAACGTGACGCTATTTATTTATTTATTTATTAACGCCCTCGTGGGCTTTTACAAAATAGGTTTGGTAGAAAATTTAAAAGAAAAACACGTGAGTAGCTACACAGTAGCATGGAATACATATATAAAAATAGAATAGAATAGAAAAATAGAAATTTTAAAATAAGCCAAACAAACTATAAAAATAAAGATTTAAGACAGAAAAGACAAATAGAAATTTAGGTTTGACACAGAATGGCCGAGTATCTAAATCGTTTAAATCTTTGACTCAGAACAGCATCAAAAAACATTCAGTATCGGAATATATCTACAAGATCATAATTGTTCCCGAGCCTATCTAATCTACATGGAACAGCACCGACGACCTACTACTCCGCGCAGGAACGTGGTATACAATCAGTTCAGTTAAATTAGCGGCGTCCAATATGCCATGTACTATTTTAAATAAAAATAATAAATCACTTAAAATTCTTCTACACAACAAGTTAGTTAAATTAAGAGTGCTCATTAGAAAATTATAATTCAATTATTCAGCAGATATATACAGTTGGAAGTTATTAAACCTTAAAAATGTACGCAGAACCCTTTCTAATTTTAATTCGTGCACTTTATAGAATAGAGACCAAATAGTTGAATTAAACTCTAAATTTCTATGAACCAGAGCTGTGTATAAAATTTGAAGCGATTTAAATGAATTGATATCTTTCACCGTTCTTAATAAGAAACCGGGACATTTCATAGCTTTATTGGTGATTTTATTAATGTGTGGAACGAATGATAGTTTTTCATCAAATAATATCTTTAATTTGAGGTACTTTTTTAAGAGTAACGCTGTTCAGGCTGTCATGAAAAACAATGGGTTTTTTGATTCTGCAAAACGTTTTAGATTGGCATTTATCAATATTTTAAAAAAGTTAGCTGTGTGTACACCATTCATGTAATTTGTTAAGGTTATATTGAAGAATAAGACAGTCATTTATCGCCTCAATTGTTCTGGATACCTTAAGGTCATCAGCAAACAACAGTATGTCGACTTTATCAAATGTAGTAACAATATAATATATATGATATTATAACAAAGTTATATGTAGGTAGCGCTCGGCACCGACGTGTCGGCCCATTAAATTGTTTTTAATTACAGTCAGATTTTTGTACGAAGTTATATTATTATTTATTTGCAAAGAACATAAAATGTAAATGTGTTTTCCACTATACTTGGTTATATTAATTGGGCAACAGTGCACAGCGAAGCGCGCACTCACTTTTCATAAAATCAGTGCAACGAATCTTTAAAGTCGAATATATCAATTTGAATTGAGTGCGGCTTAAGAGACGGCAGGACACGATTTAGTGTAAGTTTTCGAATCTACAGTAACACGTGCTTTTAATCAATTTTATTATGAAAGATCCATTCAATCTTAAAGCATTTCTTTAAAAAAATAATGTCTAATTACAATATATTGTTATTTTTAAGGAGAACACATTCTCATTGTGAAGTTGCAATTTTACAGAACAGACGGTCTGAGATATTTTTGATACAAATTAAATATATCAATTAGAAATATATACATACAAAATCAATTCACTGTGTTGGCATAGCATAATCGGTAAATGCATATTCCCGGATAGGAAGAGATCCAAGTTCGAATCCCGGTAGCAACAATATTTTTTCGATAAATTGATTTTATATGTATGTATGTCTAATTAATACATTTAATTAGTATTACAATTACAATATATTGTAATTATCACTAAAAAAATATAATGGAGGAACTCTATTGAATATTTTTCGCAATCGTATTATCTTTGCTACACCGAATATCTAAAAATGTTTATATAAAGACCATACATTTAGTTTATAAATTGATTGATTGTAAAAGATTCAAACAGAAAATGATACTTTTCACCAATTAATATTTCAGCTTTGGTTATTAAATATGTCGTTTTAAAAAAATTTAATATTCGCGTTCGGTCTCTTATATTGCAATATCCAAAAAAAAGTATGAAAACGTTAAATTATTTCATTAAATGTACCTAGACATTTTTACAGTATTTAAAATAAAAAATTTAATTAAATTAAACATATAGTTTAAATAATTACTAGAAAGGAACTTGTGAAAGCTGACCGAATTTTTTCTCAGCCGTCGGCATCTATTTATGTTATAATATTTTATAGAATCATAACTGTCGATTTGAATACAAATAAAATATAGGATTATATTACATAACGTATCCGAAATCATGAAATAGTGAGTGAGAGTGAGAGATGCCTGTCAGTGTTCTATTGATGAATTATCTCGACAATAATTCGATACATTTTCTCCCAAGTTTTCGACGAGCGACTCACTTCACTTTGCCAAGATCCAATGGCACACCGAGCATCGACATAAGATTCCTACAATCAAAATGTGACTCGCAAACATCGTCACGACAATTCGGCGGTAGAGTACGGGCAGGTAGAAAGTATAAAAAAATGGTTAATCGTAACAAGAATTACTTATAACTCAAAAGTATGCTTTTTCACAATTCTTCTTACATTTTTAATGAGTTTCTGTTACGCTTCTGTTGCGAGGGAACAGAATAAGGGCAGACCATATTACTATTGATACGAGTCAAATTTGATGGCACACTAGGACACTAGGACACTCGCGGCACTGCGTTCAAAACGTTCTAACCGCAATACTCGGAATATTACCGATGTGTCGGTATTTGTTTTTACAGCAATTAAAATATGGTGTGGACGGGTGCCGCGCTAGCGTATTCTGTGTGGAATTCTTTTAGAACTCAATATTTTAAGTGCTTACGAGTACTAACAGAAAACGTTCGGATTTTGCCATTTGCCATCAGTACCTACCTGTAGGGCGGTATATAGGTAGAGTATATTTTAAATTGATAAAACATTTCAAACAAAAAAAAAGTACAATCTATGTATGCAGTAAAAATGTGTAGTAAAACAAACAAATAATATTTAAAAAAGAAAATTCAGATTTGATTAATTAAATTTCATATCCATCAACGCAATGCAAGCAGTACGTAAAGTTCACAAGATTCACTAAACCTGATCCTAGGGCTCGAGTTGTCATCAAATATTTGTATTAATCTCATTTTCACATCCGCATTATCGTTATTTTCACTATCGAAAAGTTCATTCCGATATATATTTTATATTTCATATCTCGATCCGCATTGGTTTACCTATCATAAAAATAATACGACAAAATTTTGCTGACATGCAATTTTGAAAGATAATAGCTGCCTTGTCACACTCTATATGATTGAGTGAACGCCAATTCGCACCTCAATTCAAAAATCTTCGATCAGTATACAAATTTGATAGCATAGTGGTGGAATCGCACCTCGGGAACCAGAAACACAGGAACGGCCAAAAGGGACTCACCGAATTTCGCTTCTCCCGAGTCTCTCGATCGCCTCCGGATGCAATGGACTGTATGAAATAATATCACTATTTCGTCAAAGGTCGACAGACTCACAGAGTCTTCGCGGTCGATAACAACATAGCATAATTTTTATTTTAATAAAAATATGATTAAGAATGAGGTCAGCATCGCTTGTATAAACAAACTATAATATTCAACATATCACTGGTACCATGTTACTTTCAACATTGTTTACACACCTTTGTCTCACCGGATTGGACCATTGAAAATTAAATATTTCCTCTCTTTCGTGTCTATAATAAAATAAAATACGTAAATATGATCGTAAAACCATATTACCGCCCGTAACTGCCGCCACTTTGCAGTCAGTCTAGTCTGCCAGCAATAACGCGGCAAGAGCGCTCGCTGTGACGGTGTGTGTATGTGAGCACTTACCTCGATGACGTCATCAGAATTCTCGTATATGAGCTTGGACACCTCCAGCGAGCTGACGAGGTACGGGATGCGCTTCATGAACAGGCGGCAGTTGTTGTCCGAGAAGCACACCCCTGCAATCGAGAAATGCTAATTGGTCATCAGGTTACTGCACGCAGGACAACTGCGCACGACGCGAGTGCGCACGTTGACAACTGTATACATTGAAAAACGCACACACTGCATCTGCACTCGAGACAAGTGCACACGTAGACAACTCCACACATTGAAAAATTCACACACCGACAACTGCTCACGCTGACGAATGCAGACACAAACTGCACCTGCGCACACAAACTGCACCTACACGCGCAGGCAACTGTACTCGCGAACAACTGCGTACATGAATAACTGAACATGTGATAAATCCACACAGAAACAACTACACACACTGCAACTGTACATATGACAACTGCGCATAATACAACTCTACACATTGGCAAATACGCACAACGATAACTGCACACAAAGTACTTGTAATATAATATTAGGTAGATTATTCCGATAGTTTACATTCCTTCAAGATATGTTACCTCGTGTTACATTAAAGTTAGGTTAGGTTAATTAATACAATGTCATGGTAGTATAGTAATAAGCTGCCTGTGTGCACTTGTCTGGTGTGCAGCTATCGTGAAATCTTAGGAATTATCTTATTTAACATAATATGCAATCATCAGCCGGCGTCAATCCTCTCAGTGATGTTTCCGCGAGTTTCTGTCGCAGTTTTCACCGGCGGGGAAACATCTCAGCGATGTGGCCTAGATCTTGAGCAGGAGAAACATGCGTACGGAAGAGGGCTATAGTAATTACCGAAAAAAAGGATCAAGAGGAAAGAAAAGGGAGAAGATCCGTCACTCAGACCTCGTGCTCAGCGAATGCGGGTCCACAACACGCGACTCCTCAGCAACGCTCGGACTCACAATCGGCAACCACGGTAGACGTCGTCCTCGTAACGGGGGACCGCCGAAGATGTTCATTTCGTAAAAATAAAACTACATACTTCTTCTAATTAAATAATATTACTTAATTTTAACATTAAATATTTTATTATTGTAATGTTGCAGATTTACAGAACATACTTAGGTGATATTTTAATACAAATTAAATGTATCAATAAGAAAGATAATACAGATAAAATCAATTTATCGAAAAAATATTTTTGTTCCCACCCAGACTCGAACCGAGAACCCTAACAGATGTATCAATTTGAAATTGCAACATATATCCCCGGCTAGGAAGGATTCTTGGTTCGAGTCAGGGTGGGAGTCAGGGTTTTATCAGTGAACATCCCCAGTAAAATTTGTTTCGAAATTTGCCTTAGAAAAACATTTTTTACACCTTTACCGATACGGGATCGATATCAGGCGTATACAAAACGTTTTTGAAATCAAAAAGATTTTGGGTGATGAGTATCGATCCCGGTATCTCTCGCACGCTCTCCCACACAATGTTTTTTTAAATTAAATTTGATCTATATTTTTGATATACATACTTTGTAATTTATACATCCTTAATATTAAATTTTAATGATATCAAACATTTAATCTTATTTAAAATAGAAAATAGTTACCCATGTTGAACTTTGCAACAAGCAAGTATTAATACAGAATTAAAGTTTTGGCCAAGATGTGCGATGGGGTGATTATATTGTAATCAGGGTTCGAGAGTGCAACTGAAGAAAATTTGAAACAGCTAAAAGATATACTCATGTATAATATTAAAATGTCTACTGATAAATTCAAAATATATTTACCCAGTTGCCATGTCGGTCGTATTATGAAGTTGTCAAATTTAACAACGGCCCGCTGAGCGTCCTCCACAGAAATGTACATGGCGAATCCGTACCTGCAATAAGATATATTACATTCATTCATCTTGCATAATACAGTATTAACTCGCAAATTGAAACCTGGGCGGCGATTGTAAATTAACGATAAAAGAGTCGCTGAATGAGCGTGCTGCGCGCGCAATCTAAAATGGCGATCTTCTAGTGACAACATTAATTTCTAATTTTGTATTTAAATCGTAATGCGAGACAATTATGTATAATAATAATTAGAGATGAATCTGATAATGATTTCACGAAATTAACGCCAATAGATTGATTTATTGATAAAGGAAGATAATGAACTTATAATGAAATGAAGGCGATAAGCGTCTGGACCGACTTCAGAAAATAGTACATCGCTGTATACGCTGCTACAAGAAGCTGAAAAGTAAATTCTGACAGACTTCGTCAAATGTAAATTTGCCACTCCGTTGAAACAATCCCAAAAGGTGTTGCGAGTTTCACGAGTGACAGTCGGTCCATGGATGGTTGTCGCTCTGATGTATTTTCCAAACTTTCAATATCCAGTACGATCACAAGCGACACTAAGATGCTGGCGAAACGACCGCTAAACACCAAGGACCCGATGTCTCCTCATCGCTCGTTAAGCGAGTCATTTTTTATAATTTGTTTTCTTCGTTATGCGAATCACTTATTATGGGAGATGCTCGTTAAGCGAGGTTCCACTGTAGTATCTAACCTGCATTATGCAGATGATACGGTACTTCCGACGAGCAACATCTACAACTTCTGCTGAACCGAGTACCGAGTGATGAAGAAGTGACGTGCAAGACTTTCGGTGTAGAACTTAATACAATTAATACCAAGTATACGCTCATTAGCAAACAGAACACAATTGATTGTCAAAGTATGTATTGTATTGAAGAAGATACAAATAAAAAGATAACATTTTTAAAAATGGAATAACAAATGTATCAATTTAAAAGAGCTGCAGCATACAGGTTCGAAAATTTGTCGTTAATTTACTAGGTTGGCGTGGTGTAATCGATAAACGCATTTCCCCGGTTAAGAAAAGATCCAGGTTCTATTTTTTCGATGAATAGAATTTTTTTGCATATCTTTCTAATTGATGATACATTAATTTGTATTAAAATAGCACAGAACTGCAACATCACAATAATAATGTGTTCTCTTTAAAGACACAAAGTATTAAATGACGCTTTAAGCGAGCTCGCGCAACCTATTATCCGCATGAAAAAGATATTCTGCAGTCATTATTTGGTTAATCTCACAAACAAATGGTCACTGTGAATTCTCGGTATCGCTTTATGGAATGGAAGCATACACGCGCAACGAAGAAATTATATAGCGGCTCGAAGCATTTAAAATGTGAATCTATCAACAGATGAATGGTTCCTTGGATAAAGTTACGAATGAAGACATTATGCCAATATTTGAATATGTCCAAGAACACACAATTACTGGATTTTTACCTACAAAGGCACTGTTGTTAAATAAATATCAGATATCTCATAGAGACGAAGCTATTTTAAGCTATAAGCCCTGTAATTACCCCCCATATATTCTATACATCATTTCCATTTAAAATATTATAAAAATAGCTTCGTCTCTATGAGATATCTGATATTTATTCGATGACATTATGGATCGGATGCATAAAGAAAAGTAAGCATTTAAAACAATAAAAATCCGAAAACGTGAATATCTCGGTCGTATAATGAGTAATGAGACATCCAGAGAAGAACCTGAGGCGATGGTTTAGCCAGTCTACTGTAGAGCTGCACCGGGCCGCAGTGAACAAATGCGATAGCCAACGTCCGTAAAACGGATAAAACACCAGAAGAAACAATACCCAATCATAACCGGCGATGACACTGCCGTGCCGTCGTCTTGATTGGTAATACAGAGTGTGAACCGCGGCCGCTTATTGCGCTAGACATATAAATAACATAAATGTCTAACAACAAACATTCGCATTGTTATTTTAAAGGAAACATTAATCTTTAGAGTAGCTCCAAACGTCAGTATATAAATTCTGCTGAGTCATTCACTTAGATGTGTCGTCTATTGCATTTAATACGAAAAGGAGACTGAAACGGCCAGTTTATATAAATTCCGATACTGGCAGAAACAGATCGCTTTACAGCCACTTTCGAAATAAAAGTGTCTCCGTGGAGGGACTCCTTTAAAAACACCTATAAAATAAAATTGTTAAATAAGTCGTGTACGTTTGGACTGCCGATAAGACGCTCGCCCGGTGACCGAGTGGTCGGGAGTTCGAGTCTTGTCCCGGGAAACCACCAAGATTCACCACCATTTTTTTAGTACTACTAGCGTTTAGCTTAGTTTGAAATATATAAGAATGGTGTACCGTAAATATTTAAAACGTGCGTCAATAAAAATTTAATTTGTTAGAAAAAATAAAATAATATTTGATTTTCTGTTTTTCAATGGAACAAAAATAGCGTAAAACTCAATAGACTAATTCAAACGTATTCGGTCAACATATCTTTTTACGAGTACAACACACTATATGACTTGGACTTAAATAAAACACAAATACTTTTCTCCGTTCGGTACCTTATAAAGGATTAATAATGAACTATCTACTTTTAAATCGTCTGAATACAAAAAAAAATTGGAGAAAACACAAACTAATAACATCACGTTCCCTAATACTTCACCCCTACTGTCCATATTCCCATTAACGACAAAAAATTAGAAGAGAAACAGAAGAGGTTGGCATCAAACTGTATTTATACTAGTTTTAAATTACACTTGATGAGAGGAAACACACCTCTTCAAAGTATTAGTAAAAAAATAACTCAACAGTACAAAGTTCAGTAAAGAGAAAAATTAAAATAACCATTTCGCACCACAAAGCCTACTTATTTAAAAATAGTGTCAATTAAATACATTTTAAAATATTTAATGTTCGTGGTCCGATAATTTTTATTTACTTGTTGATGCTAGGAAGTTGTCAATTAAATGTGTTTCTCTAATATCCTAATCAATCCCTCCAACAACCAGTCAAAATTGAATATCACGTTGTCACTACTTGTAAAATGAATATAAAAAGAGACGGATGTCAACGTTCATTACTTGTCATTAATGTAAAATGCGAATACCTTCGATCTTTGCAGACTTGTAATAAAAATATCTAGATATAATAAACTTATTAATGCTAGTAAAATTACATGCAAACACAATGCAGTCAAGACATTTAATTAACCAGCAAGAGTGTTTATTACGTAATAATAATACGTAGATACTCGTAGAAAAATAAATGAGATACGAGTATATTCAAATGCAAGCCACTTAAAAGTTATTTTGAACGTAAGAAAAATATTGAATTATATTTTTGAAGTGCTACTAAACATGTAGACAAAATAGGTACCTACTTGCACGCAACGAAAACATAATATTATTACAGGCTTATTACGGCTGTACTTTCTAAACTGAACAGCCATAAATAAATCACTTTAAAAACAATGGATTTTGAGTTTAGAAACATGAGAAAAATTATATCGTTCATTTTGAAAACTTTACATACTAAAATATTCATTTGATAAGTGAAATCACGCTGGAAAATATAAGTTTAATTATGATTTTTTCACCCTGGTTTGTTTCATGTAGATAAATACGTAAATGTCCATCGTAGCACAAATGAAAATGCACGCGATGTCTCGGGGCGTCCGGTTACGTCATCGCCTTTCAGGTGCAGAATGTTAAAACAATACATCTAACAATTAGTTAAATATTTATGAACACATTAATTATAACTGATGCTTAGTGCTCTCCCGCTGATTTCGAACACCGATGGCTGTGGGCGGGTAATTCAAAGACGAATCCAATTAGCTACGTACCAGGTAGATAGAGCATCTACGTTAATAAACAAAAGATTCTTCCAATTTTTCAGCCACCACATTATGCATCCGTATGGCAACCTAGAAAAGGAAATGATCTAGGCCACAGCTTCAGCACGAAGAAGACCTGGAAGAGTATCACAACGTTGAATAGATTGCATTGCACCTTGCTGGAGGGACCCTGGGGTCAGCCACGAGGGCACCCCAGGACCGGGACTTGTGGAGATGCATTACAAGCCCTGTATCATCTGATTAAAGCCACTATGTTTCGAAACTGACAAGAATTGAAGAAGAATTAGAACTGTGGTAAATAAATAAATGATAACGCTTACCCTCTGTTGCAGCCAGAAAACTGCACCATTAGTCTAAACTCGAACAGATGACCGGCTTGCTGAAACAATGGAACTAGTTCCTTCTCCAGGCTGCAATCACGAGGAATGCGACCGACGAATATCTAAATAAAAAAAGAAAAAAGTAATTTATTTAGTAATAATGGAAAGGCAAACTAAATCTAAAAATGTAGAAAAAACGTATAACATAATGGACCTGTCGACTGAATTTCAATATTTCATATGCATTTATATTCATTTTAAAATCAGATTAAAACTGCATATTCCGACAACGGCAAGGTAAAACAATGAAAAAATTACTAAAAATTTTATATCAATAAATACTTACTTCACAATCTCTGGTAGGATCTTCACCAACCCAAAATTCTGGAGGGTCTCTAAATATCTTCTGCCCGTTGACTTGAGTAATTTTATCCCTAATGACGGCGATGGTATCAAATGATATATCTTTAAAACTCATTTTCGACCAGTAATGCAAATATACTATTGTTAATTTAAGTGAGGAAAAAGCTATTTCAGAATATTGCAAATCAATAATAATCTAATGATAAGAAAAATTTAATAAAATGGATTATCGTTGTAGAACGATGCACAAGAATTTCAACGCAGTATGAAAGTTAGACAGTTTCTAAAAAAACCGTTGGGCTCAGCTGATTTCTAAGAATTATTCAAATCTTCCACTCCCTCTCCTAGCCAACAATCTTCAAAGAAAAATAACACAACCCTTAAAGAAAAAAAATATTTTATCGTTTTTTCGATCGATAAATTGAGCTGGTCAATATTAATATTCTCCTAAATTCAAAACTAAATCATTTTTTCAACGATAGTATTATAATTGTGTATTTTTAAAATAGATACAGTACATAATTTCCAAATTAAATTACTTATCATCAAATTGTAACCCTTTAATACAGTTAAGATGTTTTGGTTCTCTATCGTGAAACCGTTAGAAAATATGAGATTTCCAATTTGACAAGCAGGTGTACCATCTTGATAATGACAATCTATTGTCTTCTTTTTTTAATTGTCTCGCGTCAACGGCGTGCGTTATCTATTGCACGATACATACTTTACCTAGGTACTAATTAAATTGTCAAAAATATGTTTATTTTATTGGGATGAGAATATGTGTATGGAATTATTAACAATAAAAAAATGTAAAACGTTTTCGTACCGGCAATCCGGGCTATGCTCTTAATGAAGGATAGCTATAGATTATATCAAGTAAGTACTGTTGAATGATTCTGGAATACAGGGTCGGCCAAGGCGGCAAAGTAATATTACAGTTTGATTATGTATTATAAGTTAATTATTGGTTTTCTCTGTGACCACACTTATTAAACTTGTATACTAATTTACATCCATGGTCGGTCTAGAATTGAGTGTTATTTTATGGACCCTTTAGTTAATTCATAATTCATGACCCTTTTAGAAAATGCGATTGTTCAAATACTTGTCACCGATGTAAAAGTAAAATAAATTATAATTATAATTTTTTAAATTAATAACTCATTTAGTGCAAAATAAAATCTTTTTTAGAAAAAATATTTGAGTGGATATTGTAATTATTATGATTATTTTTATAATTTCAACAACCTGGACACGGATCACGGTCTATTAAAGATGTTAAATAAAACCTTACAAAAGGTTCATGAAATTAAGGTACCTGTCAGCTTATTTCAAAGTTACGAGTTATTTCTGTCAACCCATCTTATATTCCATCCAAATAATCCCTATATGTGTTATTTGTTTTATGTGTGATGGATATTTGAACTAAATTACAGAAGTTTCGAAAAATTAATTAATTGAAAATGTTTTTTAATTAATCTAGATTAATTTTATTTGAGTAAAATTATAAAACTAAGCCAGGATACAATGTTTTGTGGGGATATATTAATTTTATTTCTTGTCATTTGAACGTTACGTTGTTCGTCCGGTCCTTGTCTGTTGGACGCTTCGTCCGCTGTAACACCGAAGTGTTATCGCCTCCACGTGAGCGCGAGGGGGGGTCCTCGTAATACTTACCTACCTGGGAAAACAATTACTGTCGTAGATAATGAAGCAAAGAACGGAGTGCAGTCAGTTTCCTTCGATCAGCCGTGGATTGTCATCGTCCAGGAAATGTGGTATCGAACTCGTTTCACGCTTATTGGGTGCTAGTTGTGTTGTTCAGAAATGGTGGTGTGCGACAAATGGGTTGCCGTTAAGGTCTTTGAAGTTGTACGTATTACTCAATTTTAGAGATGTTTTGTGCATTTAATTTAAAACAATCATTGAGTTCTCAGAAACTTCTCTCGAGTTAAAAAATACCTTGAAATGACAATAGGTATTATTCTGTCATAATAACGATACTTATTTTCTTTAAATGTATTTGTGATGCAAAATTGAACAAGAGTTTCGCTCTATTGTTTTAATTATTTAAACCATATTTACAAAACGATGTTCCAACATGTCCAATGTACAATTATGAAATATTTTAACTAAAAATTGTGGTATCAATATTTTTTATCGTCAGATAAGCAATTTACAAGACAGATAATATTAAAAAAGCAATAGCTGTCTCGCTACTTGGCGATAGGGGGTTGGGGGTGGTGAATGTATCATCGCACGGGCCGGGATTTATTCCATTTTTTTCTTTGGCAATCTCTTAAGGAACATTCTCGTGAATATAAAATAATTTCTCCCATCCATTTAAGTATTCCATTTTTTAAATGTTTAAAAAGTTATATTCAAGAAAATTTGTTCCCTTTGTGTTTTCAAAACTATTAACATAATAGTTAACATATCTTAATTCACAAATAACTTTATATTCAGTAATACTCTTTAATTAATTAAAATAGGTATTTAAAAACTAATTTTTGTATACAATGATTTCATTTCGTTTGTGCTAAAAGATAATATTTCAATTGTTCAATAAGGGTTCGTAATAAGTCAACGAGTTCTCATAATCATATTTGAGGCAAACAATTAATCATGCAACTAAAAATCTCAATTGAGGGGTTTAAAAGCAAAATCGCAATTATCCATGAGTGATTTTGTAGCCTGAGTGGAGATTTTAAAATTGATAAAATGCTTCTAAACCATACAAACATCTTTTCAAGACCAGTATCAATTGTAAAACTGCAACTATTGCCAGATAATCATTTTCAAACACATTACCCTCTATTTTCGTCAGCTGGATGCTTGCGGTTTTATTTTTGATCCCCTCAATTGGCCCTTGATCAACTCTGTGTACATTTTAACATAGAATATGTTTAATAAGTTTAATTTCCCACAGAAATCTGTCACGAAAATGCGTTAAATTTGTTAAATTAGTCACATAGGTATAGTATATTCCGTCCACCTTGATATGGTCCCTGATCTAGTAAGATGGGCAAAGAATAAATGAAATAATTAATGTATTAAATAAAATAATTAAATATATACAGAAGTATGTAATCGAATTCAAACAGTATGATAAGATTGTGTGCTTTTTCTAACATGAAGTTCTACAAACTAAACACAATAATAATAAATAATGTGTAACATGTAAATGATGTACAAACCAATAAACTGTATATCGTTTTATTTTTAGCAAAATTTAAAAAATCCCAGTCAAACATTAAAATGGTAAATGCAGGGGTTATATAATACACGTGTGATACGCGTAACCGTTTTTTTGGATAACATGTATTAACGTATCCATTTTATGTACATTTTTAAATGACTTACTCGTATTGATAATTTTAGTTAGCCATTGAAATTTTTAATAGTTTTTCGAGATTTTAAAGATTACTTTTCTTTGTCAGTTTTACTCTGAAAAAGTTTATATATGCAAGAAAAATATCTATAACACAAACCCTGACCAAGATATGCCGTTAGATGAATGATGAATCTAGTTGCACATTTGAAATAGCGGCTGAAGATAATAAAAGAACAGTTGAAAAAATAACTCATTAAATGACACTTGTTTCTCGAAAACACAGATTTAATTATAAGTATTTCTGAAAAACGTGCATTATTTATCAAATGCTGACTCACCATTTTATATCTCCAGAATAACAGAATTAATCTTTGTGGAAAGGTAGAACTAGAAACGTGTCCATATTAATTAATGGTGAAGGTGAACTTAATAAATATACTTTGTAATTTAGTAATCGCAGGAAATTTTCAGTAGCTACAATATATAGTTTGCTTTAATATGTTTAAATTTGAAAATACTTTAACTGAATTTTGTAAAACATGTTTTAAATAGAAAATTATTAAATAATAATTAATTAATTATAAATATATACATATAAAATCAATTTGTCGAAAATTGAATAAATAGCATTATTTTAACGGATACAATTAAACGTAGAGTTTAATTATGCAAATATGTGTATTTTGTCTATTTTCAGTCCAATATCTATCTATTATATTTCTGCTTGATGTCATATTCGGCCGAATAGTAAACATACTTTAAAAATATAATGATTTTAATAAATTGAAATTATGATTTTGTAATATTGTATTTACTGATATTCTTCCAGCTATTCTGCGTAGCCTGCCTGGTGTGCAAGCGAGTGACGGACGATGAATCAGTTCGACTCGCTCTTTACCTCCAGAAGCTCTCGAGGGAATGGTCTCTGTTGAGGAATATCACATGGGATTCTATTGGGGCATCCTTTGGAGATGCTGTTTATGGAGGTATGATTAAAGAGAATAAATTATTTAAATATTATTTTAATAGCCCATATCGTACCAATTTCGTAATTTTACTCTGGATAGACGATGAGTTAGAGCGTTAACTTTGTATTATCCTTACACATCTTTCGAGACGAGTTTCCGAGACAAGTCTCATCCGTGTCGTGTACACGCGCCTTTACAATTACTTTACTACTTAACACGCTTGTTTGTAGATTGTTTAATAGCTACGCTTACATAATTTTAGACCTAGATTGTCCATGTTGCGGTGTAAAAACGATTAATTAAAAACTTAAAATTAATTACTTAAAAATCCCAAGATTACCGTTTACTCATCATTTTGTGTTACTTGAAGATTGAGCAACGAGTTGCATTATACTTCAGTTCAAATAAAAAAAGTTTCGTAATGAATATTATTTTATCATTCTTGTGGACCAAATAAGAGCGCACCAAATAATATAAAAGGCACATTAGATATTGTGAAAATGTATTATGTACAGATATTAAAAATAATTTTTAAAAAGATTAAACATTATTCTACGAATGTGAGGAGCTGTTATATACGAATGTAGGGTCTCTTATCTAGTATAGCGGCATGTAGCGTGTCGGTCATTCACGACTATTAAATGAGCAGGTACCTATGACTATTTGCTTAATTTCGTCTCCTACTAATTAGATTCTATTATTACAATTACACCATTGTTCTCTATGGCTGAAGTGCCGTTTACCAACATTAAAATAAAAAAAACAAAATAAATATACACCGGGGTAACTGAAATCTTTTGAAGTCATCTGTCATCCCCATTTTTCATTGTGTATCATAGAATAGAGATATTAATATTATTGTGATTTATTTGTTGGAAATGTTTTAGACAATGTGTTAATAATAAAGTGATAAATCAACTAACGTCGATTAGATCTGCAGTACTTGTTCGTTTAATGAATGTATTGTATTTAAAATATTATTAACTAACTCAATATTTTGAAAATTGAGTCGTAGTACATATACACATATATTATATAAACGCGTAATATTTGTCCGCAGCCGTAGCGGAGAACATAAAGCAGGAAATAGGTCGTGTTATCGTCGAACGAAAGTAAAACTTGCAAATTGCAGATAAGTGTATCCGTCCTCATTTAATTGTTGTGTAGAAAGTGACAGTAGTTGATTCTGACTGCAATGTCTGACAATAGCTCAGTAACTTGAATGCCGAAACAAAAGGGTTTTATGCAATCATACTTTCTGTGAGAAACCTGGGAATATTTGCCTTGTAATCATTATGTATTATTTATTATCACATCCATACTTTGAATTCATAGTTTAACATGTTTATTTATCATATTATTCTTAGATCTTATTACATGTTTGCTATTGTCATTAGTTAACGGATCCACAATATTTTTATTCAACTTATTTTATATGTATTTTTTATTTATTATCTTAGTTTTATTAACCAAAATTGAGTTTAAAAAACATCTACCGGTTTCGGAAAATACCTTTTCCGTCTTCAGGATGTCATAACTAACTAAAAATATAGCATTGTTTCTTCACCAGAATCTATTTTTAAATTTAAAAAAAAAACAATTATTTAAAAAAATAAATTTAGTACCTAACTCAAATTGCTGCTCAATACAAATTTAGTCAAATAATTTTTAGGAAAAAATTTTAGAATAGGACTCGTAGTTAAATTTAGTTGGCTGTTTAGAATTTCCTGATTACTTTTACATGCTTTATTTATCTCCAACTATTCCAAATTATTTAATTTGTGACCTACACCGTTTATATGCAAAATTGACAATCCCAATTTTTTATCAAAACTATGACTATTTTCTATCAAATGATTAGCAAATTCTGAAAACCCACTATTGTTCAAACATCTCTAATGCTCCTTTACTCTTATATTAAAATTTCTACCCGTTTTACCAATATAAATTGCAGCACAATCCTTGCAACTAAGTTTATAGACGCCAGAATTGTTAAATTTATCATCTTTGTCTTTAGAAATTTTGAGTAAATTTCCTATACTATTATTTGTGTAAAATGCTGGTCTAATGTCTCGTGGTAGGTGTTTAGATATTTGTTTCGAAAAGTTACTTATGTATAAAATCCTACGCCAATTATCATTATTATCATTATGTTTTATCTGTGATTTATATAAAAACTGATTATTATATTCTTTTAATTTATTTTTTAAAATAGTGTCTATCAAACATGTATTATACCCGTTATTAACTGCTATTTTTTTTAATTGTATTCAATTCAATATTGAAATTGGATGTTGACATAGGAATATTGACTAAACAATGTATCATGGAGTGGAACCCTGAATGTTTATGTGATAATGGATGATTAGATTCATTGTGTATGATAGTATCTGTAAAAGTTGGTTTTCTAAAAATTTTGAACTCAATTTTATTATTATTTTTAATCAATGTTAGATCCAAAAAATTTAAGGTAGAATTATTACAATTTACATTAGAAATAGAAATTAGGTGCATGTCCAACCAGTTGCATTCTATGATTCTTTCAAGATTCCAGTTTGCATAATATTGCAATTGAAATTAAATGTGAAATTGATGAATTTGCGTGTACAAGACTACTGGAATATTAAAATTGAACAACAATGATGATGATTGAATGAGCTCAGCGACACCCATTGAAGATATGGACTACTAAAACTAAGCTGGGTGGATAGCGATGCAAATGGAAATGTATTCATTCGAAATAAGTCTTCAAAATTTGACTATATCGCGAAACAGCCTGAAAGATCAGATACTGCATTTCAACATTCAATGTAAACAGAAGAGGTGTTGGCTGACAGGTCCACGGACTGAGTGTTCAAAATAGTTGCAATTAAAACCATAATCACTAATGTGATCATGATCAACGTTGGTCAATGGAAAAAGAAGAAAAAAAGTTATCGGTGATCATATTATTCTAACAATAATAAAGAATTACTAGTCATGTGACAAAGTCAAGCGTATAAGTAGTAATCCAAATTTTGGTTATCTTCATCACAGCAGACATAGCTATACCAATTTTCTTTCAGACTTTGGTTTTGCACCTTTCAATTCTTTAAATGAGAGATCCCTTATACCAGTCATGTATAAAAGTATCCCATTAAGAAATTTATTTTCACCTATTTATGGAACTCAATATATTTGAATGATGTAGAATGCCTTTTTTTTTTGTTATTTATTAAAATTGGTAAATTCTATTAAAAAACTACAATTCGTACATTCTATTAATGAAAAATTTCTAATGGTAATTCTGCAATAATATTTTTTTTATTGATGTGATATCCCAGCGTGGTCTAATGATTTAGATATATATTAAGATGCTGACTTGGACTCTTGTAAATTAAATTTTTTTTTGTCAATCCCTTTACTATTAACTGTTTTCAGAAATATAACGAGAATTCATCACGGTTTTGTTATCTTTTCAGGATATGTAATCATCACTATTGGACTCCTCCTGGGAAAGATCTTCCGAGAAATACCCCGGGGCAGACGCGTGTTAGAAGGATTTCTTCTTGGAATCGGCGCACTCTTTTTCATAGTACTGGGTGAGTATCTGTCTAATATCTTACACAACAACACAAGCACATTGTATTGAACAATTTAAAACTTCTAATACACGTATGTGATGGCACTGTGCAAATTAACTAAGCAGCTTACATCACAGCTAGCATGTGTATGTGTGTTCATTTGGCGCTGCGTGTGTTAAAAACCTCAGATATATTTTGTCAGTCAATGTGCCCATGACTTTTCTCTCTTTCGTTACGTTTCTACAGCGCAGACTGCTTGGTCCCATTCTTTGGATCCTTGTTTAGTGCGACGGGCGCCCTGCATCATTGTACATTCCCAGTGATCACCTATTTCTCCAGGGTATATCCATCTCTTCTCGCAACACGCAACTTAGTACAGAGTTCTTGGAGAACAGAGGCATTGGTTTGTCTCGCAGTTCATGGTGTATGCATATGATGCCATCGCCTAATCTGATTCAAACTGAAGAAATTCTGATAAAAAATGAATAAAAGAATTTCAGACAAAAATTTATAAAAAGTACTGCTAATATTTACAGAAATGTCAATAAATATCCATAAACATTTCTCACTACTTACAATGAATGAGGGGAAGTGTGAGATAACTATGGTGGGGAGGGGGGTGCAGGGCGGAGTGACGAGTGACTATATTTTCCTCAATGTAATATATTTGCGTCCGATTGTGTGAATAGATAGACATACTCTCAATTTTATTTTTTAATTTATTTATTTATTTCAATTAATTTACTTGAATAATTAAGTTTGTCCTGTACAACTCGGAGATGCGTCATAAGCATTGTCAGCGTATATGGTACGCATTCAGTGAATCAGATTAATCCATTTACTTGTTATATTTGTGCTCAATGTTCTCGTTTCTTATGTCTTCCACACAAGGACAGGACTAGACTAGATTAACAGTTGTAGACTTGTTAAGTTACTTGGACTATGCATTCTAGAAGAGAACCTGGATCTTCCAGATTGGACCAGTTTATTAATATCTCTGCGACATGACATGCAATATTTCTTTATTCTCATTATATAATAAATTTCTCAGAGCTGTGATATAATATGGGAATGAAAATAGTATCCAAAATACTTTAGCCATATATTACAAAATTATAACAAAACTCAATGGTGGATGTGTATTTTCATTAATCTTACAGGGTTTTTTTTACCTCATTCTTTATTTTTCTAGAAGAATTGCATATAAGACATATTTTCTTGATTAATTTTTGAATATAGACTCCCTCTAATAAATATTTCAACATTTTGATGCAGAGATATCCTGCATGGCACTTTATTATTCCTAGGTTATCATACCTACTTGTATTTTCATTGTCACTCCTGAAAATAGTATGAATAAGCATGCAGGCAAAACAAAATTATTTAGTCCTTTTGGCGTTGTGATAAGTATTTTCAAATTACATAATTTATTCAAACTGTCACATCAATTTATCAAAAGTTTTTGAAAAGCCAGTATCAATATTTCTGAATGGTTTATCGCATATATTAATATTTTCAATAAATAGGACAGAAGGAGAGACCTAAGTCCTGACACTGGAATGAGATGATTATGATGATGATCGACATTTCCGTGATACGCCTGACTTTGAAAATCATTAATTTGTTCTCTAACTTATGTTTCAGGTGGTCTAGAGTTGGCATCTCTAGATTCTATTCCAGATGGACTTATAGACAATGCTGCCGTACTCGGAGTACTATCTTTAATTACAGCGGCTCTATTCCTGGTGGATCTGGCCGGTCCTCGAAGAAGAATATCTAGCAAACACTCGCAGACAGATGCAGAGAAAAATGCCTACCCAAAACTGTCTCCTGACCAAAAGAAAAGTACACCCCAAACAGACACAAATAGTTTAAGACCAAAATTTTTTCCAGAAAAATTCATGAAATCAAAAAAAGATGATAAAAAAGCAAAATCGGAACAAGCAAAAGATGCGAGCAAAATAATCGAACTCTCAGAGGAGACACCGTCTCATATGACGAGTGCTGAAAATGAAGCGGATAATTTTATCACATCGGAGCAAAACGGCTATCATAAATTCTCTGAACAAAACACCGATGCATTGTTTGAAAAAATAGAAAGGTCTAAATATGGATCAGTTCGTAATGGTGATATTAAGAGAAGCAATGTAATAGAAGAAAGTACTTTTCAACAAATGTCAGGAGCGAGACCCAACGGCTTTCACAAACCATTTTCTTCGGTAAACACAATCAGTACTATCCCGGAACATGATGAAGACATGAATAAAAATATTTCTTATCTCAAAATGTTAGATGCCAGGAATTTACTTAAGAAACAGACCGAAAGGAAAGATTACGAAGAAGATCTTGCCAAACTGAATGAACAGTATATTAAAGAATACCAACAGAGGGTCTCCGACCCAGAAGACGGAGACAGAAAGAATTATCCTCGGATGGGACTATCTCGGCCGGACTATGAAAAACAAAAACAATGGGAAAAGTTTGAAGAAGAACAGTTACCACCGTTTCCAGTCAAAGCGGATTACCTACCGGAAATTCAGACACCGGTGTTTGCTAGAATAAAAGAAAAGAAATCAAATAAGAGTTACGGAGTTTACGACAATCTGTCGCTTTACAATATTCAGCAGAGATCGGATAACGGATCCCAGACGGACACGCTGAGAAGTAAAATGAGCACGCTGCGATCTTCGAAACCCCCGACTCTGCAACAAATTGCGGAATATTTCGGCCTACAGCAAAAGCAGACACCGAAGACTGATAATAAGAGAGAAGTTGCATCTCAAGTCGACGGTAATGAACTGCCCGCAGTGTCTTTTTTGCTCCCGATGGCAGGCGCTAAGAAGGATGATGATAATATAAATTATAACGGAGGTCCCAGCAGCCCGACAGATCCTGGTTACGTCCAGTACACGGCACAACAGTGGAACGATAGACTGCATAGAAAATATTCCACGAGAACACCGCGCCATAGCCCGACAGAAGGTTGAGTAACACATCAACTGTGTTTGTTTTAATAAACCCAAGAGTTTCCGATTGGAACCGTAAATATTATAAGGTGAAATCTAAGTTGGATGACAACCAATATTTACCAGCGATCGGAAACTATGTACAGACATTTTATGTCATAGAAAATGTATGACAAATAGTTGTAAGTAACCATAAGACAATCTAACAAAATAATAAAGCTTTAAATGTTTATTCGATTTTTATATTTTTACATTTACTTGAAATTGAAAAAAAAACAATATTTTTATTCAGTAAATATATTTTATTAGACTTATTTCAATATGACATTTTCTCTTAAATGTAAATAATTAATTCTCTTAAATATAAAGGTAATTAAACAAGATTTTTTATTGATTAATTTTCTTTACAAGTGTATATATTACAACAACTGTCCTTGTAAAACATAATAATCCAATTTCATTTATAATATATATTTATAGAATAACATTTATATATCCAAATTGATTGATACTTAAAATTACAAATGAAAAATATAAATATTTAAAAATTGGAATAATTGTTTGACATCATAATTACACCACAAATTACACAAAAGACCAGATGTTCTGGGTAAAAGAATACACATCTACGTTAAAAGGTCAAAAAGGAATATAATAAGACCTACAATATATTTAAAAGCTGAAACCTTAATTGCAGGAATAATAGCGGAATTTATCATCTTGATGCATCTTCTTATTTATCTTGAATCTGAATTTGATTCAATTCAATTCATTATTATTATTATTATTATTAAATGAGTATTTAAATTGGGAAAATAACATTTATTATGATAGCAAAGATGAGTTATGATAAAAAATGATGTATCATAATATATTATTTAACACTTAATTTGTTTTTTACACGCTAAACTATAGAATTATATTCTAATAATTATTATTGATTTTTATGTAAAAATATTGGAATGTATGTAGGAGATATTCAAAGGATAAACATGCAAAATAAACACAACATATTACATTTACGTATATAACTTATTGCTTCATTATTTTATCAATACTTTAACAATAATAAAGTCCTTTTTATGAAATTTTGAGTATTTTTGAGCAATTAAACAATATATTCAATGCGTCAATTATATATCTATATTCATAGACGCAGATTGTAAATGTACAATATAATAATTATTTTATTCTTCCACTCCTTCATTCTTACACTAATATGAAAATTAATAATGATAAATTAATAAACAAAGATTGTCAAATGATATGATTTGTATTCTAGAGTTGTTAATATTCCTTACAAACTAAAAGAGAGTTGGCTTCGGAATGTGATTTTAATAAATTGAAATCAAAATAAAATTCAAGCCGCATTTCTTCAGTGAATATATAATAGTAGAAGATATTTTAAATGCATTTTATAATCTTCCAAAACATGATAAAATAAAATTGATCTAATCTACTAATGTGATTAGTAAAAATATAAATGTGTATAAACCAAGTCTCTCTACCTATAAATACTGTAAAAAAACATAATTGAATATGGTTTTAATGTAACATTAAGTACACTTATATACATTTTACGGTGACACAAATTATTCATCTTATTGTCCAAGTCGTATATTAAACTTTACTTATCCTTGTGTATTTATTGCCATTTGGATAATCGGGTTTCCAATCTGCAAAAATAAAACATCAATCTGTTATTGTTTTATTTTAATTGAATGCAGAACAATTTTTCTAAGCAATATTTGCTGCAAAATAATACTTAATAGTATTGAAGTAATGAAACTCTAATTTTAGTATTTTTCGAGTACTGATCAAAATATGGGAAAATGGAGGCTTGCGTATCATACAATGAGTAGTTTTGTGATAATAAGTATATAAAACATACCTTCAAATTGATAAAAATACACAACAGTCTAAATGATGTTAATGATATTGTTGGTGAGACAAGCAAAATGCATTCTAAGTGTAAATTTGGTGAATTCTAGATCCCTTGCGTCATAAATCAATTTTTTTTTCCGTAACCTAATTTGAAAACTTTAAGATGCAATTGTAACTGAAACAAATACAGCATACAATGTCTGTGATGACTTTCGTAATTGCTTAAAAATAAGGTTTGCCATTTACAAAAAATGCATGGCCCTAAATGGAGAATATCACTCTTCGATCTTATTAACAACCTTTATCTGTCCCTATCTACTGCCAATATATATTATTTTATCTATGGTTTTTGATATTCGAAAGTCGTAAATAAATCAATTATAGCAACTTATTGCTTATACTTTGTGTATTTTCAATTGTTTATTTTTATGACTCACATATTTTTAAACTGATTTTTATATTTTTCTTTCTCCACATTTAATTTTGAAATTGTGTTAACATTGCTAATATAAAGGAAATAGATATTACAATGCATTTTTGTCCAGAGTTTGTGAATTATGGGGGATCTATTTTTGTTTGTCATAAATCACAAGTAATTTTGGCATCGGAATTTATGAGACTGGTACGAGCAAATTTTGAGACAAATTGCGCAAAAATATATACAGTAAAACCTCATTAAAGCGAACCCCGCTATACTGAAAAATGACGTATATCAAAATTTTTTCAAAATTAATTACTTGCGATCAATTTTTCATACAAAAATTAATTTATATAACTAAATTTCGTTAATATGTACAACAAAATTTTTTTTGTCCTGTATGAAAAAATACCGAAAGATTTATGTAAATATATAACAAAAATAATTTTTTTTACAACAAAAATATTTTTAAATTTCGGCCGGTCGGCGCGGGTGGCCCCCGGAGCCCTTGTAAAACTTTTCCTTGGGATCATAATAGGCCCATATAAAGCCATTTGGCATAATCTCCATGTTGTCCAAGGTTGGATTTATTGCCGATTGTTAAAATAGGTTTGAATGGCATCCTTCCCACGCTCCGAAGCATACACATGTTCACGCCTCTAAAAACAGGTCTCTAGACAGCTGGAGAAAATAAAAATCGCGATTGGCATGTCACACTTTAAGCACGCACGCGTCAGCTTTGTGTATGGTATCGCCCGCAAAGCTCGAAATGCCTACAAATCTGCGCATTATTATGTTCAATCTTCAATTTGTATCTTCATTATCATTGTCAACTTATGACACTTTTTACATTGTAACTGAACATTTACATCGATTCCAATAAACGCTAATATTGCGTACGACATATTCGTTAATACGTTTATTTGACAATTGTTTTCGTGTGTTTGTTTACCAACTTTTAAATGTACTAGCATTCCGTAATTTATTCTTTAAAGTCCATTTTTTAATATTTTGTGGAACCCTGAAATGGCTTCAGTTCGTGATAATTCGCACAACATTTTAACCATTGACAAAAAACTGTAATTCCAAATTCGTCTCTAGGATTTAAAGAAATAAGAAGATCGATTGACCGATGCGAAACTCTAAATGCTTGTAGTGGCTCTACAATTAAACACAGTTAAAATTGAATGTTATTTTATATTTGCATGACATTGTGGAATTTCCAAAAATATCGCCGAATTTATGTTATGTTATTGTTTCGTAAAATTTTAAATTTAATTTCTTAATTATTATCCATTTGCTTATCTATTGAAACAACAAAACAAAATTATTCAGAGTTTTCTTTATATAAAAAATCCTCCTTTGTTTCCAGAATGCCTTATTATGTTATATAACATATTAAACTGACAATGGCTGTCTTGTTTGCGGAACTTACAAACTTTTATTTCAACGCTGTGCACGGAATATTCATATACATATTAGGAAAATTATTTTTTTTTTATTTCGCTATATGTGGAAATTCGTTATTAAGAATTTTTATTTTTTGATCCCTTGGATTTCACAATAACGAGGTTTTGCTGTAATCCAGAAATCAGTATCTGATGGAAAAAGGTACTGTTATTTGCTCAACGGTTAGAAATTAAATGAATTCACTCTACAGTACATGTGATTATAACATAATTGAATTTAAGAAAACTATAAATGTACATTATATTCACCTGTTTTCGGTGGCAGAACTAATCCTCGCTCATTTGCCCTGTCCCAGCCTGCTGCAGTGTGATGTATTGTCGTACGAGGCGCGAAACTTCATGGGCCTGCTCCGTCTGCAGCCTTGTGACTCTCTGCTGTAGAAGAGAGCCGCACTTCATGTCCAAAAATAGTGAGCCGTCCTCAGACCTCACCTAGAAATTAATAAAGGATTTTGTTTAGCATCAGAAGAACCGGAGAAGTCTATATCTCGGCACTTCTTATCAGATTATAAGAATTAATGAACATGAAATGTGATGTACAATAAGATGTCTGATATATAAATCTAATCAATCGTGAATTATCAAAGAGTAGTTATGGAACGAGTTATAAATTTTATTTTATGACATCTATTTTTACATATTTTATTAATTACAACAGGCTGATTCCTATATATAACAGGATTACAAATCAATTAATTCTAAAAGATAGATGACTTGCGTCTTGGATGGGCTAATTCCCAATTATAACATAAACACTCATGATACCATAACATTACTTTAAAATGTTATGCTTGTTTCTTGTTAAAAAGAAATAAACAATTAACGTCAAAACTGTCTTACATAACACACTTTATGTTCAGCTGTAATTGTCCTCCATTAAGTAAATGAATTCACACTAACACAATAATAATGATGTTCACAGATATTATAGAAGTGTAATGATTTGTCAGTTAATCCAGGGCTGCAATGTACACCTGTTTTCATATTCTTCATTATATTTTCTTGTACGGTATTAATAAATAATGGATAAAATTAAAGTCAAAATTGGATGCTCCCTACCTTCCTGGTGCTAATGACTTCAGCGAAGGGCCAGTGTTGCAGGGTCTCGTGGGTCTGCACGTCCAGGAAGTGCACACCTCTTCGGTTGAGCGCTAGGATGTGGTCCCGCCACTCAGGGGCTCCCACGCCACCCGAGACACGTTTCACTGCAAAGAATGAGCTGCCAAATAGGGGCCACTGCGATAATACTGCCAAAACCTGCAAATCACAGAGATTTGATTAAATTTTTTTTCAAATAATAATATCACAACTCTAATTCAAGTAAGACAAGAAAAAACATAACTGAATAAAAATCGAAATTGATGTATTGAATGTGTTCTGAATATTCAAGTTTCCATTCTAATCGTATATGTGATCCTACAGTATAATCTGAGTTGACTTGAGTGTAATGTGTACGGAGTTGCTTAAATATATTAGAGTGTGAAGTCAATATAGGATGAAATGATATTTATGGAAGAGAAATCAAGAGTGACAATGTAAAATCCAATATAATATGTATTATTATTTTTAATGAGACCACATTTCTGTTGTGAAGTTGCATTTTCAGAACATAGTTCTGTGGTATTTTTAATACAAATTAAATAAATCAATTAGAAAGATTTTCAGAAAAAATCTATTTATTGAAAATATTTTTTTCTATAAATAGATTTTTCTGTATATCTTTCTAGTTGATTTATTTAATTTGCATTAATATATAATAATATTTTCTCCGCTGAAAAGGTGCACATATTTATTATGTAGAACTTGCTCCTGAAGAAGGTGCAACTGCTGTGAAACTGGTTGTACTAACCCTGCATAGAATATGTTAATCTGGTTTGTTTTGTAGAAATATTTCTTAATCGTTGGTGTCTACAAATTCCGTGAACACCCGTGAACTTCCTATAAAATATAACACACTTTTAAATGTGATTTTTGTATGATACATTTTACCGAAAAAATGTTTTGTGTGAAAACTAGGTTCTTATAAACATGAAAATACATAGTAAAAAAAATGATCTATTCTGATTCATATTACATATTAACTTGAATTATTTTACAGAAAAACTTGAAAGTAAATTATCAACGTGGGAATTCGAAAACATCTGTTATGGACCACCATTTATCAGTCAATGAATCATTGTTAAAATAATGACGGCAAATATATAATTTTAGTCAGATTTAAAAAATTGTGCTTTGTAAAAGTTACATTATGTAAGTAACTAAACACAATAAATTTGGAGGAAGAAACATGTAATTTTTTTATTCATTCAATTCTCTGAACAAAACCTGCACTTTGCATAAAAACAAATCATAAATAAGGTGTAGATTGTCCAGATTATTTGTTGGAATATAAAAACGTCTGTGGGAAAATTCTAATATGTCTAAGCATCTTACACGTACTTTCCGTGTATTGTTTTCACTTTTAAAGATAAACTACGGCCCATTACATTCAAATTGTTCACCATTTATTTTATTTTCTCACTACGAATTATCTGAATAATCTCCCTGTTGACCTGAGACAAGGCATTACAGTGTTTTGTCATGTAAATTCAGCGGGATGATTGATGGTGTTAGCAATTATGCATTTTGAAGACAACAAATTATTTCATGAATTATTATGCGAGTGAATAACCTGAGTTATCTCTTCACCTTTTATTTCGTAAAATACAGTTTATCTTTCACTTAGTTTACAGGCACTCTAATTCAGGTAAAATTATACACAGTATAGACAACAGAAATTGAATTGTTATATAGAGAATGCAAATGTGTAAAAGAACATCGCCAAAACAATTTATTTTCATTGACAATATTGTTCATTCTCAAAATATTGACATTGTAGACAATGTGATAACTTGTACAATTTATAATCAGGTATTATTTAAATAAGTAATGAATTTTAATACATTGATTCTGATGGCTATATAGATGCTTTTAGTAAGATTGCAACAAAATGAAAAAAGGTTACATTTTTTATTTGTAGAAGATTATTTAAAACTTGTCCATAATAGGATGCAAAATTTCATAATTTTAATAATAACCTAAAAAACTACAGTTAAGTACAATTTTCCAATTTTTATATTTCTGGCGATAGAAATAGACTTGTTTATTTTCAATTTAAATAATGTCTATTCAGAACTGAACATGCCCACCGAATTCTTAAATCATAGGAAATTGACCCTTTAATTCATTTTAATGTATCAAATTCCCTATATCGTATAGAAGGACATATCATGCTATTAGCTACTGACCTGTGCCTTGGCCTGGTGTGTGGTCAGGGGTTGAGCCACGGCCCAGTCGGCTTGCACGAGGGATGCCCAGCGAGCCGGCCTGATCTCTCGCAGACCCAGCACTGGCTTTGGAAGCAAGAACTTTATCTGAAATAGATAAGAAAAACATAACAATATTATTATTGAATACACAAATCAACAGCAGGATAGTTTCACATTTTTATTAAATGTTAAAAATAATAAAAGTAAATAAACCTACTATAGTTTGAACTCCGGAAAAAAAATGTTCAAAGTACATATTTGAAAGATGTTTAGATAACGTTTGTAAGGAAGAAAGTCTCCACAAACATAATTTGCCATGTTAATGTTCCTAGACCGCGGTGCACACTTTTGGAATCGCTTTACCAGGTCATATTTAACAAAATTATAAATTCATTATTTATTTATTATTTATTATATTTTGTACAATATCCAGAATCATCATAATTAAATTGTTAAAATAACTTGGATATTTTTACGATACCTTTGATTTAATATTTTTATTTGATTTACCAAAGGGAGCCATTTAAATCAACAGGGCTTAATTAGTTTAGAGCGCCGGAGGAAGAGGTGGCGATCTCCAACTTACCTCCTTCAGGTGTGGTGGATGGTCGAGGTCTGCGGCCCGATGCAGCAAGGCTGCAACGAGAGCCACGTCCCTCAAAGCCCCCGCCGAGGGCCGGCCGCCCCCTGGGAGCTCCAGCAGAAGACCCTCTAGATAGTCAGGAGCCACTTGATTGAAGAGCACCTAAAATTTCAACATTTTTTATATGAAGTAATATCGAATTAATAGTGATTTTTCAGTGAGAAGTGTTGGGCAAATATCTATGTGAAATAATTTTGTTACTAGGTAGTAGTCATGAGCTAAACTGTGATTGTGAAATTTGTGTTGGATTGGATAATTGATAACTCATTAGTTATAATTTGGTGAGCAATCACTGGTACACTAAAAACTACACCTCTACCAGTTATATCTCAATTACCAATCATTGTTACAATTCAATACCAATCATATGGTTTAGTTCATCATAAATATCTACCTAGCGATTGCCTCTTGGCCCCTGCACGGTCACAGCCAGTGTTTCCAGAATTGATAAAATATAATAAAGAAAATAATATTATATTACTAGATTATAAAATAATATTAAATTAACTACAATTTGAGCAAGTTCAGAGCGGTTTGGGCCTTGGCTAAATGTCAAGGCTGAATGCTTCATGAATTTCTATTATATTTAATTATCCGTGATAAAGCGATGTGTCTTGGCTGAATATGAAAAAGAGAGTTGAAAAAATCTGACAAGCCGGGAATTTGAGCCCGAATTTCAATTTCCCCGGGAAAGTCAGCCTTTGCTTGTGCATTTTCATTTCCATATAAGAATTTTATTTAGTTACCGGTTCAAAAATTTATGATTAAAATATAGCTTTCAAGTTGTCAACTGACCTCAGTGTATAGCGGATTAGCCATATCATGCCTCAGCGGATGGTACCACACGCTGCGGCAGAAGATGAGGTAAAAAGGCTGCCCGGCCTTCTGCAACTCCGTGGTGACATCGAGGATGTACTCATCAGCAGCTAGGGGCATGGTGAAGGCGTCTCCCTGGACAATGCAGTACAACGAGAACTCAGCTTGTTCAGCTTCATTCGACACACCAATCTGAAACAGGTTTAATTAACAAATTATAGTTTTATTATATTTGTAAGCTCAGTCACTAACGTCGATGATAAGATAACATTCTCATCAATGAGAAAAAATAAGTATGTTTAATGAAATGGACAGTGGTCTTACAGCAATAGGTATAGGAAAAATAAAATATGTGAAAAGGCTAAGACTTTGAAATAAGAAAATAATTTTAAAAAAACTTTTCTATCTTAAAAACAGAGCTATCTCCCACAATAGTGTAATTTGCCAAAGTTTATAATCTTATACATAAATCTCCAATGTGTTTCTGTATTTCATGTGTAGGGAAATTGATATATATATATATATATATATATATATATATATATATCAGTTGAATGAAGTATTAATTCCGTTTGAAATGTGAATATGTGACCCTTTTTGTTCTGGAAATAGAATTTTAAAAATTGGAAACAAAAAAGTCAATTTATACTGTCAAAAATTATAAAATTAGAGTTGGAATAGCAATACTTCTGATACGAATATTGTGTACATAGGTAATTATTATTTATTATCTAAATGATTTTAGGATTCTTTTTATTGAAATTTCCTGCTCATAGCTATGTTTTTTCAAAGTTAAAATGTCAAACTCAATACAATGTTTACAAAACAATCAATAATTTGTTGGTGGTCAATGCACTTTTAATACATTTTAATACTTTAAAGAATTATGTGTTTATTGAAGTCTTACCAAATCACAAAGATCATGGATGACGTCTTGAACAACGGTGGAGCAGCGGGTGTTCACCACCCTCTCGGCTCCTCCCGGCAGTCTGTAAATCTGTCTTCGGGCACTTCGACCTGCCGAAACAGCTGTCACCTAAAATAAAACAATATAGATTAATGTACTGAATCACTGCAGTTATAGGTAAATAAGAATATAGATGTGCATTTCTCGCCATAAAACTACTAAGCTATGGCAAAAAATAAAAATTGTTATGTAACATGTACGAAATTAAGTTGTAATAAATCATAAAATAAAGTTGTAATAAAAAAATTCTGCGTAACCATAAGATTTTTATTTTGTAAATTGAGTAAATTGTTTTATTCCACTATATTTGATTGAGATATATATTCAGATTTTTATGTATAAAAATCACTTTAAATGTACACAAACTAAATAGATAATCCAACATCTTTGGACAATCAAATTTGCTTATTTTTTCTCATGAAAAGATACTTTCATGGCTCTGAAAAATGTAAGGTATAAATAAAAACAGATATTAAATCAAATGAAATATTCAGACATTTAATTCTCACAAAAATAACTCATTGCATTTTTCTCCAGCAGCATCTATTTTTATCAGTAGTATCAAGTTAAGCATAGACTATGATATTCTCTGCATATAATCGTTTGTGCGAAAAAAACAAAAATTTAGTGAGTACAATGATTCTAATATTTAACTTAATACATAACTTGCTAGATGGCACCAGCATTATTTGTTCGATTATTCATTCTAAACAGCTTTTACTGCCAATAATATGAATTTTCATTATTTTGAAATTTATTGTTAAAAGTTGAGTTATCATTATATCTAAAAATGATTGCATTAAATTAATAAATTTAGTTGTACAGGAAACGTAAAATGATTAGCCAAAATGTATATTTCCTTTAGATCTCACTTAGATTCTGACCATAAAAAATATACAAACTCATTTAGGCTCACCTCTTCGACGCTTGGCACATTTTTTCTCCCGCCGCATCTCGACGTTTTTCTCAGGTTGGCCAGACATACGGCTGCAGTTCCTTGACAATGACGGCGCCTATCTCCGGCTGCCGAGGTCAGGTACTCGAGGAGGTATGGTCTGGAATATTACAATCCATCAAAAATATCTAGCCACATGGGATATTTCTTAATAACCATACTTCAACGAAGCATCAAAATGTTTCCTGCCTTTGGTTTAACTCTTAAATGATACCTATACAAAAGGATAGACACAAGATATTTCAAATGCCAATTAATCAGATGGTGGCTAAAGCCAAACAATATCGAAGTTAGATTTTTATTCAGAATACTTGCAGCTGGCCATTGAATGCCAACCATGAGATATCTCATGGTCAGCAGGAAACGTGTTAAATAATATATCAGGTATTATTTTAATTCACCATACTGAACTTTCACTAGGGTTGGATATGTATGATGAAAGTATTCACATAATTATCATCCGAGGATCAAATATGTCAATAAAGCTTATCTTATCCAGTATGTGCGTTACCAGTGAATAAATTTTACCAGTCCACATTTTGTAAAATATATTTTATAAAATAGGTATTTATTTTTTCTAAGTTCTAGTTAAATTTAGAGAACACAGTAATTGTACACTGAGAATATTTTGTACCCTTTTTTTCTCTTCACTGGCAACATCAAGTATAAAATAAGATTCATGAACTCTTAAGTCTGATCATTTACAGAACACATAGTAACTTCCAAAATAAAAATGATATATCTATAAAAATGACTTACCTTCAATTTTGCTATAAAAAATGTGCAGCGTGTAAAGAAAAAAATTAATGTTTATAGACTTCTTGATATTATACACGTGTGTATTATACAGTACAAAAATTCAAAGAATAACTTACTTGAGAGTGTCGGAGCAGCTGAAGTAGGCGGCGACGATAGACATTAGTCGCCATGCCCTCTGACAGGAGTCGGGGTTTTGAGACTTGTTAGAAGTAGTCTGCTTCATCAGCTGGCAGTACACTTCGTCACGCAGGGCTGTGTTCTTGTGACAGTGCTGAAATAAAAATAATAGTATAAAATAAAGCCTAGTTGATGTTATGTTATAAAAGAAATACATTGCCTTGAATAGTATAATGAATTGTGAGTAGTCTCGCTTTAAGTGCCTTACCATACTTTGTTTAAAGGTTTCATATTTGTTATTGTGTAAGCATTATCTTAACTTATAAAAAACATGAGTGTATTTGATATTTTACTTATGTAGAATGGTCTACGTTTGATCACCGTTGATAGGTCATGTCTAATGAACTTTAAGTTAGCATAAACTTCAGACCTATTAATCCATAAATAATAATAACTATTACATGTAATCAATTAGTAATAATGAAACAAGTCACAAATGCACTCCAATATAACAACATTTTATTCTCACCATGAGCACGGTGTAGACACACTTGACCTCGGCCATGTCTTGATGGGGTGGCATGTCACCGCAATAGCGTAGCACACATTGGAAGCACTCCACGGCCAGGGGGGCCAGCTCAGGCGGCTGGAGTCGCAGCAGAGGTCCGCGCAGAGGACCGGCCTGCCACTTGACTAGGTCTGTCTGCCGCTTCCATGTCCAGTCACTGCTCCGCTGCTGCTGTTGCTGTAGTAGCTCTTTATCATGCTTGTCGTGCTTATCAGCCTTGCCGGGTTTGGCGCCCTTCAATGTGTCCGTCTTCAGGGCATCCAACCTGGAAAAAAGATAATAATTTTTTAGGATTCGAATACATCAAATGTGCAAGCCACTTTTAAATATGATACATATTAGTTTTGTGACCTGATGATGACTTTATAGAATGCATATTATATAAAGTCATCGTAAGCTCGACAACCCAGAGGGAATCAAAGCTGCCAGCAAATTTATATGTTCAACTTAACTGCTCGCCAATTAATTTACCCCATGTTATTGAAGTCCACCGCAACATCATCCTTCCTTTTAGTCACCCTCTTCTCCAATGCCTTTCTGATTTACTAAGCAAAACCTTTGAAGCTAGTTCCTGATATTTCACACGATATATATACACAATTAAGATTAAGATTGACACATAATTAAAAATGAATTACATAATCTTCCTTAAAAAAAAAATCAGACTGTTGCAAGACCACCGACATCAACAAAGATTTAAGTGGTATCAACTGCAGACATATTGGTGTACTGTTACGTAAGCATAGTAGTGATTACCAGGGGTGCACACTCAATAAAATCTAAAAAGATATGCATAACTGTAATTTTTGCAAAATAATTCTAAATAAAACAATTATTTTATATATGATGTATTAAGTATGTAGGTCTGCGCACAAATAGAAGTGAAAGAATTTAGAAACAACAAATAAAGCTGGGCATGTGTTATTTTGTAAAATCTGTCCCAAACATATACAAACTAAACGCAACCCTATATATATATATATATATATGTAGCGACCGGAATTCAAATCCACCGCCATCTCAGTCGGCATCGACGCTAGCGACAGCGCTGCCGGCTGCTGCTACAAGCCTGGCTCGAAATTCACCATCAGGCAGTCTCTCCAGTTTCATCGTTTCACAACGGCGGTCTTGCCGGCCCACGCGCCGAGCAAGACGCCAATTTGTTTCATTTCATAATCAACATGCACCTTTTACATCTTCATTCATTCATTTCATTCTGTCTTCATTGTTTTTATCATACTGTCATAATAAACGTCAAGTCGCCAATCACATTTATTTCATTTAAACACCGTCCTAACCCCCAAATATATATATATATATGCATTCCAATATACGTGAAACGTAGTATTATTTTATGTTATGAAATATTTTTGGTCCTTCACTTAATAACTTGAAGAATTTTCCAAGAATGACAGGAATAATATCTTTTAGAATGGAAATAAACTCACACATGTATACAATCATAAAATGATGCTTCTGAAAGAGTGTGTGATAAATACAACCTTTAGTGATAATACCCATCGTTTTTCCTGTATCAATATTGGCAACATAACCATGCCTGGTGATTATTGATTATATGTATATTAAAGGATGGTTCGGGTGATTTCAATAATATTTTCCCAAAATTCTTGCAATAAATCAATTTTATTACGAAATGACTATAATATTATAAGAATATTTTCTGACTTCAAATTGAATGCTTAATATATTCTAATCTTAAACAGAGTAACTGTTTTTCGGTGTGAAATGAAACAGCACCTTTAGTGCTGCTGTGTCAGCGACCACAGCCCAAAGATAATATTTCAATTAATGGAATTAATAATTAGCGCACGCCTATTTGAGATGTAAATAATTACTTCGTAAATCTTATCATGGAAATGGGGAGACTGGTGTGGAATGGGACATCCATTTCTATAAATAATTAATATTTTCGTAACAAATTGCATTTCAAAGTTTTAATTCGTCATCATCATTATCGGATGTTTTCTATGCACTGCTGGACGAAGGCCTCCCCAAGTGTAACCCATGTCCATTGTTATTCGCTGCCACGTATTTTCGCAGCGGGTTTTGAGGCGGCCCATCGGCCTCTCGTTTCCCATTGAATACTACTGGATGACTGCATTCGTCTAATGATTGTCTGTCCTCCGAGAGGTGTAGCCTGCCCATTTCATTTTGTTGGCATATTCAATTATATCAACTACTCTTGTCTGTTCTTTTATTCACGCGTTTCTTGGTGTGATGCTCGACATGCATTTTTTCATACCTCTTAGCATTACTTTAATTATCCTTACGATTAAATTACGCTGCAAATGCCAATACATAGTACCGGCGATTGTATTACCAATTTTTCGCAAGGGTGAGTTATAAAACATGAAGGCAGCACAACAGTTGCCCTTTGAATATGGAACGTGGCGGATACCATCGGAACGGTACACTAAGTATTATTTAATAAAGTAAATAATATTTAGTTAAGTCAACTTCTGTGAGAACTGTCACTTTGTACATATATGTGTGTGTGTGCGTGTCATGAGAGTGAGTAGATGAGTGGTGGGGGACAATGAATAACTAGTCTATCGCTGAAGTGTATAATTTATAATTACTGTAATACTTACTGCGATAAACTAAATATTGTTACCTGGACATACTGAGTTTTATATTACAAGAAATTGGAAGTCAAGTACTTTGACAGTAAGCAGAGGATAGAACCCCAAGGGAATCTGGTGATACTTTGAAAGTCATCACAATTTCAAAAATGAAAAATGGGTTTTACGTAATTACTCGCCGTGGCCGCAGAACCGGCTGCTGGCGACAGCCGGTTGCTTATTGCTAGTTGTAATTCAATTCGTGAGATGATACAAAATACCTTTCAACTTTCAGAATATTTCGACTAATAAATCCTACTTAAAAGCAAATAGTCTAGATATGATCACTTTCTTTAAATAGTTAGATAACAGTTGAAATGACGCATGTCATGTCAACACGGAAAGTTCGATGGAATATACCAATTGGTATAAAAGAGATTAGATTAGTTATTTTCTAACTTTTAAGACAAAACAGTTCACATGCCCGGACCATCTGGGCGCCCCTTAATGCATCGAAAAAATTTATATTCGCTCCTAAGTTGCTTGTTCCGACATATGATTTTCTATAGTAAATTGTTTGGATCGTGTAGTTTCGTTAAGTTTTAAAATAACTTATTATTATAAAATAATTTATTATAGTAATTACCCGTCATCACTGACGGGTAATTTTTACGTATACTATAATGTGTTAAGGTGAAGGTAGTCTGGAGAAACCGGTGCAGTATTGAAGTCAAGACGGCGATTCCCTGCAAAATGTCGATCTAATAAAATAATGACTGAATTATCACTCTGCATAGCAAAAGACCGAGAGTGGGATGACATCCAGGACCACTAAGGCCAGCAATAGGTAATGAAAGTGCAGACTGCAGAGAAATAAACAATGTAAAAATGGTTGTCAATTTTCTAATTGCCAACCGTATTTGAAATGGGGTACTCACGTCAAGATAGGCATTAAGGATGTCGACTTAAGACGCCTTTTAGAAGCTGAACACTGATGTTCACTGAAGGCAGAAAGATTTGAAATATCATCACAGGCCGTCGCCGAGTCTTTCTTTTGCTCGCCACTTTTCTGATATCGTCGAGAACGACCAATATTCTTCAGCCCTTGGTTCTTTGGTGAATCTGTACGTTAGGTTCTTGATCTCTCAGATAAATTCCAAGCATATTCATTTTCGTCGCTCTTTGGGCAACTTTTAATTTATGTATGACATTGATAGTGAGGATCCACATTTTGGCTCCGTATGGGATCACGCACTAATTCTAGGTCTTAGCCTTTAGAAATTGTAGTATTTGATGCGACGGCTAACGATAATGACGTTAGAAAAACAATGTAAAATTTTATCATTTGAAAACATAGAAAAAGGAAAAGTGCGTATAATTACGCGCATGACTTAGCATGACACGCAAACTTTGGAGTGTTAACTCGCTCATGGCACTTTAAAGGTGAAAATGGAGTACATTCATACAGATATACCGTTTTTGCAGTGCTCCGTTCAACCCCAGCCTCCTCGGCTCGTTACTGGCAGTCGAGTGCCGATAAAATGTTCTAAAAACCGAAACAATGGCTCATCTTCCATCCCATGATGTTAAAAATTACATAATTCAGCGATAAATTAACATAACCTGGCGGGAAACAAAGGAAGCCCGTACTGTTTGTAAAGCAAAACGCATTCTCAGCAAATATGTCTAAACTGCTGGGATAATTAAAAAAACTCGTAGCAGCCGAGGGGAAACAGCTCGCTGAATGGTCCCCGGGAAATAATGATAGACTGCTATATTATCAACATTGGTTACTACGAGTAGATAGGCGATGTAACGTTACTCGCTTTACCGTCAAATTATAGACAGTCAAAAACCACTCGGGATGCAGACGTCGCGATCATTTTTTGTTCCGTTAAAAAGAGCTGAAATAAATATGTGCTAAACAAATGTTGCCAGACTAAAATAATATTAAATGTGCAGCGCAATATGAATTGACTCACTGTAATAACGACAGAATCCAGGAACATCTTTTGTTCACAATTCTTCCTGGCCACAATTTTACCCCACAACTCTACGCATATATCGAAAAATATATTTTAAAATATGATTATTATATTTTCGTAGGAAGCAATCACTTTGTGGTTTGACGTATTAGATTAAATAAAACAATCACTTTGTATGAAACCACGAATTTTATTAAACGCCAACCGGTTTCGCTTAGCTCAAGTTTCATCGGGGAGTATTTAAAACTAACAATAAATACAAAAATAGTGTACTTATATATATATAAAGAAGGAGCCAGAATACAAAATTACATGTGAAAGAGAGACAGAATACATATACATTTAGACAGAACATCAATGGAGGGGAAAGTATAATGTTGATGGATGTTTAATTGATTCAAAAGAAAGCACACTTAATATGGCGCTAATGGATACATTTATTTGATTTTTAAGAATTCCACTACCGCTATTCACTGCAGACCTCGCTCTGTCAGATTATTCTTTTTTCTGTCGCTCTCCAATCAAATGCGTGGCATTACGTTCAACAACGACGGTCACCTCACAAATTGGCTCGATAACAATTTCGATACCAGACTAGCCGATTTTTATAGAAAAGGTGTCGAAAAATTGGTTGAAAGATGAAATGAAGTCCTGAACAATAACGGAGAATACATAATTTTTTGAAATGTTGTAATTTTTTATATAAAATTAGATTTTATAATAAATAATTGAATAAAACCGCTAATATTATTAGACAATCCAATAAAACAATCCGTTCTAAATTAAAATAACCGAAAAAATCAAAAATGCCATTATAAATTAAAACAGTCACATTTAAAAAAAATATGTTTTTCGTTGTATTCGGTGAACAATTTTCTTGGAACAATTGTGCCGGGAACAATTCTGGGCGAAACAGTATAAACACGTTCTTCTTTAGTCCTTCATGTCGTTATTCAGATCAGATCAGATGAGACACGCCTCGTAGTGCACCTCCACGAGTCTCGATCCTGGGTCGTCCTCGCGGCTAAGTCACACTCACGGGGACTAGCACTAGACCTGCGGGCGACTAGTGGCCGATCCAGAAATTCACAGATGCGAAGACAGACGGAGAAGCGGATGCTACATCTCTGTGGTACTCTTCCAGGTCCACTTGAGCACATCAATTCGGTGTTACTCATTAGTTTCAAACTATCAAAGAAGTCAAAATACCACAAAATATGATGATAACTTGGTACGAAACTGGTAATCATTCTAAAAAGTTAGATATGCGAGCCATATTTCAAAACATACAGATAATTCATAGACAATAATATCTTTAAATGCTATCCAAGATATCAGTGGGAGTGGCATGAATGACGAGGATGTTAGGGAACTGACGCTGGTGGAATTGTAGATGGAAGATTGAGGAGGCCAATGATCTTATCGGGTAGTAGCACCATTCGTGCCAAATATTGGCGAAGGACTGAAGAATTGCAGATTTATGGAGAGGCCTTCATCCGGTACTGGATTGGTTGATGGTGATGATAATGATATATATATATATATATATATATATATATAATATACTATTTTGTACATCTACTAATTCACACGAGCAAACTATTCAAACCAAATCAATTTTTATAAATGAAAAATGAACAATAGCGAATATTAAAAGTAAGCATTTATTACATTTAATCGTGCGAACGTATTATCATGTACGGAATATTTACAACTTTACATAACTTTGGCAGGCCGCTAACATCAAATTCGTAACACCGCCAATTACGCACGACGGTAATCCGTGGAGATTATTTAATATTTCTCGTCGAAACATCAAATTTAGAAAAAAGTCGGTAAATGAAAAAAAATACCATTCAATTTTTTAAATGCCACTACCTATATAAATTGCTTAATAACAGTGATATAAAAATACTAACATGCATCAGGTTTCGCTTCTCACCGCGAGTTCTTATTCTTGTTGTTATAATGAAAACGCTATAAAATGTTTCCTCCGGTGTGGTTTCATCGAGTTGGCGAATCGGTTTCAAAAGCAGAAAAACTGTCCTTTTATCTGTCGAGATATCGACCTCCGGTCTCGCGAGATTTTACAAGAGAGGGTGTAAAAGGGATACGTCATCGATTCCCGAAAATCTGTTACAGAATGATAGGAATCTCGGGCTTTTCCCAGTCAGGTGTGGGTATCTCGCCGGGAGACGCCGAGAGGTCCTGCAGCCGGGGAGACCTGAGTGGGATCTGCGGAATTACTTCCTTGGCCGGTTTGGACGTCTGCAGTATTGTGGTTTTGGAACCGCAAACACCATTGTTGCTTGTTTTGTCATTCGTTTCACATTAAGAGGGCGCGGGGTGCTCCCCGTTATATACATATCGAGTGGCACTATAAAACTACCCTAATTTTAAATATGTGCAGGTGAACTTGTCATATTGTCCTGAAGAAAGTTGGGTCCAACTAAACCAGTTCACTTTAGTGTACGTACATAACAAAGTGGTTCAAAACTAAACATTCTCTTATTTCGTAATTATAATCAGGATGTTTTACTGAGAGGAACTGATGTGAGAGCACCAGCTCCTAAAACAGTTTCGAGGGAATGATGGGGCCGTTCACTGTAGATATTTTAAACTAAAGTAAAATGAGACTAGTCATTAAAAATGATATTAGTTACCCTATCCTACACGCATAAATATGAGTTTTAAAATTGATATTATTAAATATAACCCCGTATAAAAATTCGGAAGCGGAAGTCTGATCGGTATTGTGTAACAATGCGTTTACCACCGACTGGCCATAACGCGCTGCACACCGGACCTTTGCACGAGCCGGCCCTAAATACACAGTAACAGGAAACGATTCTAACCATTATAATCGTATAAATATGAGTATACTTGCATTCGCGATGACGACTTGACACAAGTGCCTATCCAAAGCAAGCAGTCCTGGAGATTCATCAAGGAATATTAATCGAACGCCGAAAAACGAAAGCGCGAGCCACCATTTTACTTTAAATTCTGTTTGAAAATTGTCAAAAACAGCTCACCCATTTTCAAGATTAAAACATCTAAACGAAACACATTTTTACCAACAGTACAACAATTTTAACCAGAATGCCATCGGACAATTATTCATTGTTCACTGTTACAAATAATACACTTCGAAATAATGAAATTGGCAACCATCGCAATAAACAGTTTCAAAACACTCCGGGTGCCGAAAATCGCACTTGTCTGCTCGATTGCGCAAAGTCAGCAACGCGTTCGAGCAAAATACACCGCTAAATTAATTGTGAGTAATCAAAATATAACATTCAAAGCCGACAAATGTAACACCGCTGGGCGGTTGCGCGTGCACTGGCGCAATAAAATTTTTCCATTTTGAAAACTCGATTTTTAAAAACTTCGCGTGCTCGTTTTCCCGCGCGCTCGTTCGTTGGCGCTTTTTTCGCGACTGCAGCGTGAAAAAAAAACACCGTGGATGCGTTACATGTTATCTGGTCGTCAAGCTTTCTACACATGGCCGGCACTCGAGCAGGCGCCGGGCCGAGTGAGCGGTGAGCGGCGAGCGGCGAGCGACGAGCGGCGAGCGCCGAGCGGCGAGCGTCCTCCCTCCCGCCGGGCGAGCAGCCCCCCGCAGGGCGCTCTCGGCGGCGGTGATCTTCGGAAATGACTGGAGCGTTGTGATATTAAATGTTGCATTTCGCGGCAGTCTTGCACTCACTTTTTAATGTTAACGATGACTATTACGTTGAGAAAATTAAATTCTTAAAAATGTTTAAAACAGTTTCCACGACTGGAGCAGATGGATTATGGCGAATGATCGGTGGAATTCTTAAAACGTATAATTAAAACACTCAAATCACTTTTTTCATAGTTCTAACATAGTTCTGTGATATTTTTAACATTAATTAAAATCAATTATAAAGATGTACAGAAAAACTCTATCGATAGAAAAAATATTTAGTTGTTATAGGGTTACCGATTTCGCTATATTAACCGACAAATTTTTAAACTTATTTTCTGTAATCTTTCCAATTTTAATAATTTCCATTTTTAAAAGGAAAAATTTTAAAATTAACATTTCAAATATTGATTGTTTACAAATTAAGAATAGGGAATGAGAAAAAAACTTGAAATATTACATTGAATTATTTATTTATTAAAATAAAGATGCGTGGACAGAATACCTGTCGCATCAATATTACCAGACTAAACTAAACGGTTATACTACGAAAATAGGAACTATCTGGTTCTGGTCTCCCGAGAAGAGGCTCGAATCCCTGACCACTCGACTACTAGGCGAGAGTTATATCACTAAACCGACAACCACAGTTTGAAGAACAAATTTTCCAGTACGAATTAGTTGGATAGTGGACATTTGTCTAATAAAAAACAAATAAATGAGAAATTTGAAAACTATAAAAGTGTAATCCTCCTGTACTGTAAGTAATTATTCAACTTGTTCTTCTTTCCTGGGACTATGGATTTTAAACACTAGTTAATTCAGAGAGCTTTAGTATTTGGAAAGATTTAAGATATATGCATCTCGTAAAGGATGTGTTCAGATCGATCAGCGCCTCTTATTCTTCCGATACAATCATCCTTCCGATGGGTACAGTACTAATCATATTTGTATTATGCTCCGATAGGTACAGTATAAATCATATTCATATCATCCTTTCGATATAGTACGAACCGTATTGCCATACACCCTGCACAAAATAAAATGTTTTGCCACACAAATAAATCCACCTTTAAAACAAATAAATCAAATATCGTTAAAAATCACAACGATGATAGAATTTTTTGAAATTTGACATTTGACGATTTGATTTGATAAAAATCATTCATCCTTCTCTTACGGCCGGTTGTGTAATCAGTAGTAACTTTTTACATTAGTAAAACTTCACTAAAGTAATTTTTTTTTGCAAAAACGGGATGTTTGATCGTTAGTAAAAAATATTTACATTTTAAAGTACATCCCAGTAGTAAACTGATTTTACTATCTCATATTATATAATCGTTACGGCGGACTCCTCACAGCTATTTCAAGACATTTGTCACATTGATACTTTGAAAGTCGCACTATACGACAATTAATTATTCAATATGCCGCTGCGATCCGATGATGATCTCGTTGTTTAATATACAGTAGCGCATAATCCGAAACGAGTTTCGGACGCAGAGGGGAATAAATCCATAGATAGAGCATATTTCATGATTATTTGTCTATAGGCGAGACTTCTCATTTATGCCTTGGCAGTAGTAAATTTATTAAAATTAAAAACAAGTAAAAACTTACCATGGTAAAAATTGACACAACCGGCCCTCAGCGATGATATTATTACCACGCGGAAGACTTTTCTTGTCTAAATAAATTGTTGATAACCTTTTCATTTTGCACGGCAAGGGTCGAGCGCCTGCTGAAGGTGCACGACACGCGACAGCTGGTAAGAAAGGTGAACAGGAAGGAGTGAGGTGTTCCCGCGTATTGTATTGTAATGAGGTCGGGGTCGGGAGCTTCTTCTTCAGACGCTACCGGGTGACTGGAATAGCTTTTATGTCGTTTTATAGTCAGTTAATTTCATCAAAAATGTAAATTTTTAAATTGTTTTATTCAGAAATGTTACAGCGCTCTAATGCAATATGTACGTACAAATCTAACGTCGTTACAACTGACAATTGTTATAGTGACCAGATAACTGTACACATGGCAACAGCACACATGGACAACTGCACACAAATAATTTATTTATTTATTTTACGCTTATTCCATAATATATACATAATACAATTAAACTTTCTTTTTTTTTACAAATTCACCCAACTCAATACAGAAATCATTTCTCGTGTTAAGTAGATTAATATCATTTTTAGGGAGAACGCATTATTATTGTGAAGTTGCTCTTTTTTCATTACATGCTTCTATGGTATTTTAATACTAATTTAATTTAATTACCGGTGCCAATTAAAATATTTGAACAGTTGATACGTTTAATTTGTATCACGTGATACCTCACGGTAACCAGCATTCCTTCGATGTAAGTTATATTAGGTTAAGTTATTTAATACAAAGTCACGGCAGCGGAGTAATTGTGTGCACTTGTCTTGTGTTTAGATGGTTATCATTAAAATCAAGATATTTTTATACAGTAGTATACGTAGTTTTATACAGGTTTAGTTTGTTAAGTTCGGTTAAAGTTAAAAATATTTTTAAATTATCCTGGTATATAATTTAAAAAAAGTTGTATTGAATAGTAACTTAGCGCTGGGCTGTGCGTTTTATTTCAAAGCGTGCAAATAATCGACAGATAAAGTATAATTTTATATAGCATCCACGTGATAAATTATAAAATATTATAAGTAGCAGTGATACGGTGAAAGATTGACAATGGCTGAAGATAATGATGTTGATGATGTATATATTATATTTATATACAACTGTGTTTATTGTCTGAGTGAATATAATTATATCAAATTAAATGACTACGAAACATTGGTTTGAAAGATAACATATCGTAACCTATAAATGATCTATGGACCATAATTAGAAACTAGGATTTTCCATGTCTTAAAATATGATGGGCAGGCAATTAGTTGGGTATTGTAATAGAAAAAGATGCACAGAGAAAGATTAAAACACAGGTGTGACAAAACACGTTTGTATATACAGTCGATTCCGTTTAATTGAACTACCGGTTTATCGGGACAGCCAGTTATTTGGTCCAAATCCTAAGGAACAGAAACCAAATAAAGTAACTAATAGTCATTTACTTCAGTTATCTGGGACACCACTTCCTTTAATTGGGACAGTGAATCAAAAATTAAAATAAATGTAAAAATAAAAATAAATGGCCAACGTCCACACTGAACGCCTGCGCTGATTTAATACAATTGCAATTCTACAAAAACACAAGACAGCCTGCAATTGATGAATTCCTGCAGAAATAGTTTTTTTATTGTTACAAATATATACATTATTTCTATGACTATTTTTTTAAAGTTACTGTTATTATAATTGTTTGTTTTTTTTAACATTATTGATTATTTTATTTTTTCATATTCATATGTATACCTAATAATTATATATTATTTTTCTGTAATTCCATATTTTTATTAATAATTTAATATAAAATAATATGTACATATTTCAAAAATATGTACATATTATTTTTTAAATTTTACCTTAAACTTCGCTTATTATCGCCAACCGCTTATTTGGGACAAAATGTTCGGGCCCAATGTGTCCCAATTAAGCGGAATCAACTGTATCCCAATTAAGGTTTTACCGAAGTGTGGCATTACACGACAGACACGTTTCTGGTCTGTTATTATTAATAAATTTAAAAATAAAGTAAAATGTACCAAAGTTTAGTATTTCTCCTGTATTTAATGATGTACATCCAGTTCACCCGCCATGACAGCCGAGATGACAGCCGCCATGACGTGACACGAGACGTCGACCAGAATGATTATGATGACGATGGCCATAATGACGCAATTAATTTATATCACAATGAGATGGTTATAATACCCTATCGTTTCAATTACAGAGCCCAATGTTTAACTAGATTAGGTGCGCACGCGCGCGGCGTAGGGCAGTACCGCGGTCACGCGCTGAATATTCCCGGCGAGACGCGAATCTCGACCTGCATTATTTACTCGTTAAAATTACAATATTAGGTTGTTCCGAAAACAATGGCCGATTTTAGCGTTATATCACTTTGGTCGATCTTCACGAATGGAATATTTGTTCCTTTCTTTTTGTTTGTCAGTTAGGAGCCTGCGAGGTGCGCGAATGTCTCTGTCTTCCGCGAGTCGAGAATTACTAAAAGGCTTTCGACATTCTTGCGTACTTTGAACACGTTGCCAGAAGAAAATAACGAGTCTCGCGATCACAGGAACAGTTGAAGGAACGCGAGTGAGGGGACGATCTCCTGCTAGCTGCTGGATAGACTATGTAAATGAGTTAACAGGTGCTCTTTAAACGCTGTGATCAACTCGAGACCGGAAAGAATGGAGACGTATTCAAATATCGTTTTTGAATTAATATTTTTATCATGAAGATCATTTTTATATTATCCGATGTTTTGGGCCATATTTCAGTGCCCTTTATCAAGCTCAATGGCTATACGAGGTCGCTGTGTTTCATCTATTTAACTTTTAGGTGTATCCGAAATGAATATCGTTTTTTTAATTAAACTAAATATATATTTTGAATTGTTTATTTTCGTTTCTTAAATCCAAAACATAATTTCCATAAAGGATAGATATATCTTCCCACCTCTGTATCAATTTTTTAATCCCATTATTATAAAATATTGTAGGCTTTGGGTTCTAAATATTCGGAAAGTCCTTTTTTCACATCGTCTGTATTTAGAATTTTTTTCCATCTAGAAAGTTTTACATCGATCTAAATATACGGTAGTCGGAAGAAGTAAGGTCTGGAGAATGAAGTGAGTGAGACCTAACCTAGGTAACATTCCAGTCAGACTCCTTGACTTTATCCGCGTGGGGATTTGTTTTCTTCGCTCAATTCGTGTGGAACCCATACACCTCATCTCCAAGTCTTCCCAATCTTCTTAATGTGTCTTTGCACTGTTGTACAGGATGAGTTTAGTGTTTCGGCTAGCTGATGAATAGTTCTGGTAGGTTTCGCTTCTATTTAAGCAGCCAGGACATTATCGCCTACCTTCGTTTGTCTTACACATCCAGGACTATTCTTGATGTCATAGTTCGAATTTTTTTGAACCGTTTTTGACATTTATGGATGTCTAACGTATCACCTACCACTTCACGAATGTTTTTAGTGTTTGTAGTTGCCGATTTAAAAAAAACCATATATAACTGTAATATATGTAATTTCGTATGAATTGTTCACTCGGTATAAATTTTGACAAGATAAATTTGGGGAATAATATATTTTTAAGTACAGGAATGTAGCGCCCAGCCGTGCGCCGACACTACTATAACAAAATACGTCGTTAGGTACCAACGAGCTGAGCTCATCTCACCGTCGAACTTCACTTATTAAAAAACGACATTCATTTCAGATACATACACCTATTATATTATTTTAAACAAAGAGAATTTAAGAAGCACATAGGTACCACATAAAATTAAATATAGAAGAGATATTATAATCTACCAAATAGAGTGGCAAAACAATGGTATTCAACGCGATGGGAGATTGACAAATAGAAGAAAGAATCGAGAATAGAAATATCAATAATGAGTAGTTCGAGTGATACCAAAATGTATCGCTGTCTGTAAACAAATTACAGGTTGCAAAATTAAAAATAATCTTTTATCTATCTGGGAGGATCCGTACAGATTGGCGGCCAGATCCGAAGGCCGGAAGTGGGATCCCACATTGTAACTATCGATAATAAGCTGTGTTGATATCGTAAAATCTAATAGTATTTTACTAGTAGAAGTTTTCAAAACTCTATTAAAAAACGTGCTCTTAGGGCGCACGTACACAGATAAAACTGGTCTCGTTAGGACAATACAGATTTGGACGAAGAGCCAGCTGTGACCCATTTTCTACTAAATTTTTTACGCGGTAGATTGATATTGCCTGCTAATATAATACATGCCTTACCGACAAATCTGTCATCCGTACATATGCACAGTTAAGTTCAGATGAAGTACGGTATGCTCTATGCTAACGAACCATAAATCATTGATCAAAGTGAGAGCGATAAGCATAGACACGAGTGATAATAAAAAAATAAGGTTTTAATCATTTTATTTGTGATGTTAAGATTGTTCACAACATAAATCATGTAATACTTAGAATTTTAATGAAATCACATTTTATTTCAGAACAAAGGTAATTCCTTGAAAATTTAAAACTTTGTGGTGGCCCTGCTCGCGTCTCACAGATCGGCATAAATAAATCACTTAACAGCCACGCAGTCCGACATTGCGAGTATTGTTGTCTACAATACTCGGCAATCGAACCAGTCCAAGAAGCCATAGAACTGACCACTCTTCTCCTGGACAGCTCCCCGTACACACCTACTCGCACTTTATATAATATAACGAACAAGTATAAATTCAATCTGTAAATAAACGCAACTATCGTAAGTACTGCTTCACTCATAATACGCCTGTTATAGCCACAAATACCAGCCTCTATATCGGTAACATTTCATATACATATACATACGAGACACGAGGAGATATAGGGCCCTCGATTCTCACCGCACACATCCTTCTGACACAAATAATCCCTATCAGTGACCCAAACGAGTTATTCACAGTCACTAAAACTTCCTTAATAATATAGTCATCATCAGGACTCGAACCCGAAGCTTTATATTGCCGGTAGACAGCTTTAACTATATTGAACTATTTTGACGTTGTACAATTTCGTCGGTTTTCATTTATTACCAAATTAGTGAGATATCCATTTCCGGGTTCGAGTTCCGGTGGTGACCATATTTTTTCTGTGTGTCTTTCTAAGGAGTTCATCTCATTATTTGTTTCTTAACCCTTCCCTAACTAAGCAGTAACGCAGATCTACCTTCTGTAATATTTACATAAATACGCACAATATAAAATTCATTTTTATAGTAAATGTATGACGTTAACTATTCTAAAGCTATTTAAAGTATGTAGTGTAATAAATTTATTCTACTTTAATATGCTTAAAATAGTCCAATTTCTTACTGCAACGCGAGTTGACAGCGTGGCTGTGTACGGGTATTTTCTATTATGGTATTGTAAAAGTAAATAATTATTTCACTGACTTTCTTGTGAAAATTTCGTACCATTTCGACAATTGTTACAACATATCAATGCTAAAGATATTTCCGACAGTACATATAGACAGAGATTTCATTCTCTTCCCTATAATTCCCTGTCAAGAGATTAATTATTGTTTTTATGATCATAATTACGTATAATTCCACGGCATATTCCATTAAATACAAGTCGACCTGAAACATAATTCTATATGGATTACCAAACTAATTATAGTCTCTATTCACTCTTACTTTGGGCTAATAATGTGTTGCCGGTGGATACAGAGAGCACACTGACTGTGGATAGAGACAAGTAATTAAAGTGGAACAGCTTTTATAGAACTTGGTGGTCAATAATATTGTAAATGTATATATTTTACTAAAATTTTATTACGTAGTTATTTCAACATATTTTCTAGATCTTCCTCATTGCGGACGACGGGTCCGACGTAAAATATGTTCATTCAGCGAGTACCCCAATAAAATTTGTCACGAAAACTGCGTTAGAAATGGCGTGATAGACAATTTTGTATTATCTATACACAGAGTGGCCCAAAAAAAGTAAGAAAATTTCGTAAAATGTGATATAATTACATCAAAATTAGTTTAACTATATCAACAATAGCTCTGATAGTTTACTGATTTACTTGCTTACCTATTTATTACTATTACTTATATCATGTTTTATTTAGACAATTTCCGGTCGCCATCTTTGATCATTAATTTTCCTATTGTTTATATTTGGTTTTTTTCAATTGTTACCCAGAATGACAAAAATCACTACAGAAGACCGGATTCTGATCAAAAATCTTCGAATTGAAAAACGTTGGGGTGCTAGGAAAATGATCAAAGAGTTTCAAAACAGAGCTTGGAGTATAGCTAAACATTATATCATAACTGGACATTACAGCAGGAAGGAGCTCCATCTCACACAGCCAGAAATACAATCAACTTTATTCGTCGTGAGAATGTTCATTTCGTCGAGCCGTGCGCGTGGCCAACGAACGGCCCAGATTTAAACCCACTAGATTATGCAATATGGGATATTTTAATGATTTCTGATTAGCTAAATATTGTGCAAAAAAATATATATTAAGAATTATAATTAATTATATAATGTTTAGAAAAAACTCTTGTGTTACGAGATGTTCTCACTTTTTTTGAGCTACCCTGTATATAAAAAAGAGTCTGTGAGTTTGTTTCTTAATACAAATCTAGTTTTTTTCCAAGCTTGATGAAATTTTGCACATTTGACTTTCAAATCAAGAGGAAGTCTACGTGAGATTTCAAAAAATAACCCCATCCCCCTTTCCCGCCCCTTAAAACAGAACTTTGGTGCTTCTTGATGAAATTTTGCACACTTAACGTTCAAAATAAGAGGAAAATTACTGCCTTCATCTAATTTCGAAAAAAAATACTTCCATCCCCCTAAACGAAGTTTGTTCACTCTGCTACTTGTACTTTTATCATGTGTTTTATTTTCGACTTACGGTACCGGGATCAACACATATTGTGTCAAATTGTTTTATAAGTACTACTCTGATTTAATGCGCAATTTTATATTAATGGTATACTTTATTATTTTTTAAATTCTTAACACAATATATCATTAAAAATAAATAGTTACCCCTGTTGAACTTCGTAAGAAGCTAAGACACTTAAAGAGTTTAAGATAAGTTTTACGTCGCGTAGCAACAAACATGTGTATTCTGACAACATAAAACGACAAGATCTGCTGTCAATTCTAATGTGTTCAAGTGTGTCGTTATCGCCTCCAACGAAGTTAATTATTTTCAAAATTTTAAAAGATGTCAATAAATTAGGCAACATGTTGTGCCCGACAGCTGATATTTTTCAGTCCAGGTAGGCACCTCAATATGGCCGGGATGCAGAAATAACTACTTGTATGAAATATTTGACCTGGTAAAAGAGCATTTGCAATATTATGTCAATTATTTAACCATTAGTTACGTCCCGTGTTGTCGCTGGAATTTCGGCAACAATATTATTCGAGCGACATGTGCAGTGATGTAAGATGAAGGTGTCGGTGATGGATGAGAGGCGAACGTGTGTCGGAGTGAATAATCTATAAAAGCAGACCGCATAAATTATAGTTAGTCACGCTAGGTTTAACATTTGGGTCGCAGATGCGTCGCGTCATGACTAATGACAGCACGAGTAATGCGGAGGTAAGTGAGAGGTATTTTTATTACGTTATTTTTGTATTTATAGATAGTTCAGGGACAACTAGGCGACAGCCGATTAGTCGACAGGATAACTCGGCGACAGCCAATATGTCGACAAAATTAGTACTAGTCGACTCGGGAAAACTCGGCGATAGTCAAGTCTTCTAAGGAAAAAGTCGGTAAAAATGGATTCGGTAATAATAAAAATGATCTAATAGTTTTATAGATATTCAAAATTAAAAAGTATTGATGAGTACGATAACACTAGGTTGGGTTAAGTTATGATAAAAAAAATAGGTCTCGATCATATTATATTGTCAACGTTTTTTTTTTGTCGCCCAGATGCCATCAAATCTTAACTCAATTTTCAAATTTAGTATTAAGAATAAGAAAGACTCATCTTAATAATTAATGGATTTGAATGGACTAATGTTGATTTAATGTCCGACCAAAAAAGTTGTACTGCCTCTCAAGAAATATATTTAAAAGAATTTCGTAAGTCTCTTCTCTGCTATTTAAAGAAAGATAATACAGTTTTCTATTTGTTAATTTGTTGAATTATAATCTATGCCAGCCCGCCCTCTTCACCGAGTCCGTACCAACACGGTCAGTGTTTTTCTAGTAGGTGTATATCAATTAACGGTATATAAGTGCAATCAGAAAAAAGTAAATTGTAGATATGAGAATAGTAGAACTAGAATATAAAACACAGTTTCACAGAAAGCTTCTTAAAAATAACGCGAGAATAAAAAAGCTATAGTGTAAGCAACAGTAATATTGAACACTAGTTTCCACAATATTACACAAAATCCATTGATAGAACACTATGTATTATGTTATGTAAAAGTAGATCAAAGATGTCACTTTGTGAGGTTTCAATCATATAATCAAAGCTTTAGATCCACTAATCTTGTAAGAACATGATGCACCACTGCCATCTACCAATGCGAAATTGACACACAAGGAAGAACGCTGCTTTACCGGCTCAACGTGGCAGCCATCAGCTAAAGTAATAAATTTAACCGTCAGCCGAATTCACCCACCGCGTCCGTTAAGCGTTCTCCACCTACTGTCTACAGTGTCTACTGCTTCTGTCATCAAGTATAAACGTTAGCTGGCTGGTTTAACATGTATGTAGGTCCCGCTTGCCTAGTAGTTTTTTCTTCACATTTCTTCGTTGCGTTTTTCATTTGTTCACGCGATATTTTACAAGGAAATGCACACGAAAATTGGTGAAACAGTGAAAAACTACTTGAAGTACTGGACGATGAAATTTTACTTCCTGGCGTGACCAGGAATTATATACTTGCATAACAATACAAATTGAGCGATGTTCTTTTCTGACCGGAAATATTTTAGAAATAATATCGATATTTCAATGGATGATGGTAACGGGATAATTTGTCAACTTTCATATTTCCATTAACCCGAGATATTTTTAAATTAGATATTTCAAGTCAAAGCTCCGTTTCCCACGCGACGCCTAGGGCGTGCGCAAAATAATTATATACATATATTTTTTTATCAACGGCCATCTCATTATTCAAATACAGGACCGACATTTTTACTGATCAAAAATTAATAACGGTAAAGAAGTACGAATAAAAATTAGCATTTTGCCGCGGTCACACGGGCTGAGTGTAGTGCCATCTTTGAACATTTTCTGAAAGCTTTGAATCAGAAGCGGCACAAAAAGATGAAAAAAGAAAATGGTCACTGATCTCGATATTTTAGTCTAAGAATTTAATTGATTTTGTGTTTAACTTAACTTTGATTATATATTTAAAAGGAAAATAAAAAAATAACTTAGTATATTATACGTTGTTTCATATTACGAAATATTACTTAGAACAAAGAATAACACTGGTAAGATGACATTTTTTTAATATTCAGCATATCATGAAAACTGCGTTAGAAACAGCGCGTCAGAAAATTTCATGATATTTTTACCGGGATCAAAACCAGGCGCTTCCAAAACTTTTTTGAAATAAGTAGGGTATACAAGGATAGTTCGCGATCTCCGTTTCCCTCAACTGGCGATGATGATGATGAGATCAGAAGAAATGAAGCACAGAAAGATATTCATTCTAGGGACACACTTTATTTCGCTTCGCACAATGACACTATTATTATATTAGTCATTCATGGGTTTGGCCATATTATGACATTTTCTAAATACTAAACACATGAAATACTGGTTACGCGCTTCTCATAAACAAATATTAATTTTTTGCATTCATTTTAATGTTGGCATTATTCCTAATATTCCCACATGGTCCTTAAACCGACGCCAGAAAGGCGTTCGTTGTATGCAGTGTTACTCTTGTCCGAGCGGTCGCCGGATTTTAACTATCTTGCATTTGGACGCCTGTCCCATTGTTTAATTTGATTATATTAATTTGCAGTCGTCCTCTGACACCACCGGTACCTTATCTCGCCGTGAGCTCGCTCGTCCGAGAATTTTAGACCATTATATTAATTCTGCTGTATTCTATCAAATCACCTTTGATAACGTATAGTTCATACAATGATTGCAATTCTTTATTGTTCATAGTGTTCAATTGGCATCATTTCCGCATCTAACTCGCTTCACAATCTTCTGTTCAGTATACGAGCGTTCTGCCATTTTGATAATGCCCTAGTTTTTTTTTGTGTTAGTATTTTTGATATATTTCATTATTAATATACTGTTAACATCAAATCTTAATACCAATTAAATATAAATTATTTTTAGAAACGGTTGCCGCTATTGAACTTTGTAAGAAGTTAAAGGAGCCTAAGATACTGATTGTAAATAGTAATATTCTTATCTCATTGATTTCTCAGCAGTAAAATGGTGAATATTTCAGCCTGTCACGAAGAAAATAAGGTTAATTCTTCGCTAGAGAGATTTTTTTAAGGATAAAGTTGTAATGAATTATTTTTTGAAATTATTCTATGAGCTTTATAATTTCTTTTGTTTTGCGTGACTATCGTGAATTGACCAGTTACTGGTGCAATTACCTAACAAGCGTAAGTATTTACGTACATATAATTTTATAATATGTAGTGTGATACGAACTTAATATGTATTAGAAATCAATTGCGTAAATTCTACATTAAACCTGATATCGGTGCAATGACACCGTTTCGGTGCAATGGACACGGAATCCAATCATCGATGCAACGCTGCCTGGCTAGTCTGAAGTGCGTATTTTAGAATGTTACCGATGTAACGAAGCAAAATCAATTAAGAATACCTTCTTGATTACCATCGAGGGTTTGCTTATATTTACATGTCGACGTTTCTGTGGTTATCATCACAAATCACACAATAAGAGTGAATTATTATTCATTATCTGTTGCTGTGTTACATGGAAAAATATAAAATAAATAATAACATTAAAGGTGAAAGAAATATTAGGAAAGATGTATTAACATGATGTAGAAGAAAAGGAAAATGCGTAACATTTCTCAGACTCGTGTGTCATATCACCCACACACTCATCTCAAGCATAAAAATACTTAATCATTTTATTGGTGTCTATAAAAATACCAAATATAACAACATTGTTATAAAGAGTGATCCAAACTCAACCATTATCCTAAATATCATTTCATTTTTTTATCTTTTAGGGTCAAAAACGTCACACGTGACATCTGTCAAATAAAAACTATACAATTAACGAAAATGAGTCCATACACGATTATGCAGAGCATTTAAAAAGTGAAAATTTACATAAAAAATAGTGAAAATTTCGTGGATAGAGTTCGAAGTGCTTTTGGACGATATCAGTTTTTAGCAGGATGGGGCTACGTACCGCACAAGACTGAAAACAATCAAATTATTAGATCAGAAACATCAAAGAGAAACGATTCAAACACTTAGGATCAATATTCAAACTGCTATTGTGAAATATGAAATAGGACAACATTAAATATGCGAACAATAATTAAAATAACGATTGAGTTTGGATCATCTGTTACATCAAGTTATGGCAAATTTTCTAAAATGTATTATTTCTATCATTCTATTTTTAATGTTTTGGGAGGATCCTGCGATAAACAATATTCTGTGATAAAACAAAAAAATATCGCTCACTGGCGTTCACGCAAAGAAATTGAAGATATAAAAAAACTTTCACAACAAAAACGTGAAATAACGTAATACTAAATGACATGTGGCGAGCAAGGCGTGATAATGTATAAACTGACTAATTTAAATTGCGGCCAATCAAATTCGCATTATGAGCGAATGAGTTAGTAATATTTTTACATGAATAAAAAAATAATTTCATTTTTTTCATAGCGAATGAATTTACACGGACGACAAAAACTAACCGCACTTTTTTTTTGAAAATGATCGAGTGAAGTGCTATTGAAAATTATGTACACGTTACAGGCAACACGGGTAATTTGTGATTAGGCGATTTCTAAAATTACTAGGCAAGATGTGAAACACAGTATACTGCCTGGGCACACTAGCAAAACATCGGATAATATGTAAAACGGCACACTTTGTTAATTCTTGACTTATTTTGTTTACTTTAAAATATAAATCTCAAACGCCACTTTCATAATTTAAAATTTGCTGTAGCAATTTATCGAAAGTTTAGCTATCTGCGAACATTGAATTATAGTTGATGAATTTCGTATTCTTTAGAAAGATGTCTTCCAAGACAATTAAATTTATGATACATGGGTTAACATGTTAAGAGAATTTTAAGAAATCCTAATATTGACGACAATATTTAGAGATATTGACAACAAATGCCTAGGAATTGTATTCATTTCCTAGGCGATTTATCAAATACAAAAGAAATATTAATCTGTTCCATACATTGCTTAAATGATGTATGCTTTATGCATAGTGCCAACATCATACACATTGCCTGTAACATGAACATTTCTAACATTCAGTCGGTTGAAATATTCACTAGTATGACAGGTCGTTTATTTGTGCCATGACATTTGAAAAGAACAAAGAAATTTATATCACGCTATTTTTATATTACTAAATTCAATAATCAATAACTCTCAGGAGAGATGTTTCTTTGGAATAAAGTTAAATTCACTTCAGTCGACAAATATTTTTACATTAATCAACACCACGTTGGTGGTTTCCATCTAGCGACGGCGCTCGGAAGTTCTCGGTCGATAGAGCTTGAAAATGAAAAATATAGTCTAACGTTATTTATCAGTACGGAATACATATTAATTAATTATCATGAACATAATATTACAATCTCATTTATGTATCATGCGTAGAAAAATTTGACTGATATATAAAAAAAAAAAATTACATTAGATTAAATAAAATGTCATTTTCCTTTGAAATATACAAATTAGTTGGATATTTTGTGTACAGTTTTCTGGGCTAATCTTCCGTGCAAATCTGAACTTTCTGGCCGACGTTTCGGATCACATTGAAGGGTCCATCATCAGGGCCGATGTACCCTTTTACAGATTACAGATTTACACAGCATATTAACCTAGAAAACTGTACACAGTAGATTCTGAATGGCCGTGAAAATCTAGGAACATTTAAAAATTTTATTATTAGAATCCTGACAATTGTTTTTTAGGTATGTTATTATCCAAAAGTTGTAAAAATACGACTGGTTTAAAGCCTTAGCGTTCTCCATTAAATTCTAATAAATATCCAGTACAAGGTCTACCCAAAGTTGACATAAAACCCGTAATAACGCAAAATCGAATTCAAAGCTTGCGCCCAACGTGTGGCCTCATACGTTACATACACTACATACTACAAAAATAATCTTCAACAATTGACTATGCGAGATTACAGATGGTCAATATACTTGTCAGTCGGAAAAATTCATACGATTTCGCTACTATACATATTTTATCAGTCGTAATAAAGACAATGCACACTTCATTTCAAATTGAATATATAATATATTTGCGTACTGTCATTGAATATATAAAAGAGAAAAACATTTAAGTAATTTTAACCGAGAGATATTAAAAACACGTTCGACATATTCGCTACTTAGGTATTTTTTCTTAATGGCAATGACACTTGCATATCCAAATACAGATTATTTTTATTTTTCGAAGGCTACAGATTTAGGTTCTTGCCTGAGGCTCAATTTTATAAATACGTACCCGTACCCATATACTTAGATAAAGGAAAAATGAAAGTAACTTTTATATATACAAATGACTACCCGGTATTCTACTACTTTTAATAAAGAAATATCACGACATGTTCAATTTAAATTCGCTTAGGATCTTGACGTTGAGGTTTACAACATTGACAAAAGAAAATTTCGTACAGTTGAATATCGCAATATGGTTGATGCGGTCAGCCTTTCAGTTCTCTTACAAATAAATAATGACATATGGTATCTAATTTTTATATACTTAAAAAAGTAGGTACTAAATATGCATTTCTTTATTTTTTGGTTAACTCTTCAATTAATCTATTTCGTCCCGTTAGGTGAGAGAAGAGGAAATTAAAAGAAACTATTTGCCGCTTAAACCGCTGGTTAGCGCTATGTCGTGAATAAAAAATATATGTTATCCCGCGGTATTCGATAATAGGTATATTGAAAAATAAAATTTTCAGTAAAACCCGAAAGTTCTAATAATGCGAGTAATTTAACAGTTGGAGAAACTTATTCAGCGTCGCTGACACAATTTGGTTAGAGAGGATAGAACGCCACATACCATTATCGTATTGTCCGATTGCGCACAGTTAACTCATTACTCTGCTGCCGCGATTTTGTAATAAATAATCAAACTATCTTATTGAAATGTAAGCTATTGTACGGTAATTTATATTGACATACCTAAAATTCTATTAATTTGTGTGCAGTTGTCTATGTGTGCACCTGTCTCGGGTGCAGTTGCCGTGTGTGCAGTTATTATTATCTGTCTTCGTATGTATGATCGTCGAATGTTGTAGTTTCCATCGGGGACGTTTCCCAATACCCGAGTTACCCGATCGTGCAAGATTTTTTGCGGACGTCCTCTATTTATGTCGGCTCGAACTATACATTTTCTTTATCATTTTCTACTCACTGATTCATTTCAACTGTCGTACTTGATTGATCTTTTCAATGATTACTGATCATAAACTGAATGACAAGGATAGTTCCTGTCGTCATAAAATAATTTGAATGTCGTCACACCGACGGGCAGCGTGAACTCCACCCGGATATATTGCGAGTCGTTCGTATGAGATAATAATAATAAAATCAAAATTATCGTCATAGGAACACAGAGATAAAATCGTAGCATAATGCGATCGAGCGAGTGGTTGTGGCGCAGCTCGCAGACAATTAATACCATTCCGACATTACGAGTATTTGGAAGTGTACTAAGAAAGCAACGAACGATGGAGCTCCACAAGTCGCCAGATGCATCAATATTCTAATTTTATAATATTAACATTACATTAAATAAACTTAGAATCGTATAGGATCGCTTTCAACTATACGATTGTTGACTATGCGTGGCAGTATTATATTGCTTGCGGAGGAAATGCAGGCTACACCAGCTGCATGACTAGAGAAATAAGAAATATGTACTATTTATTTAGCAATTTAAATACACTTTCGGACATGTCAATGACACAATAGTGTTTTTAGATTTTCTGGTAAAACAACAAACACATATTAAAGAGTAACAGAAAAAGATTGTTCCGAGAGCGAGAACTAAAAATTCACTACTAAAATATGTATAATAATAATACTGGATAACTTACATAGCGCTGTTTTCGGAAAAATTTCACCTCGAGAGTCTTTTTCACTTCAATTGAATTCTCTAATTTACAATAGTCACGAGAATTATGATACGATATGATTTAATAAAAAGGTTCGTTTTCACCGCACTGTTATGTAAGGAGGACAAAAAGTTACGAATATCCGACGAAAAGTTCTAAGAGCACAGTAAAGGGCTAACTAGGGTTATCTTGTCAGGGCGAGTAACATTGTGAGGCAGGTGGTTAATAAAAGTTTCGGGAAACATTTACATTCTCAAAGTTCAAATTTAATAGTTATATCCTAAAAAACGTGTATTACTCGGTAGCATACATATTTTTATGTGTTCGTGAGTCACGGAAGTAAGTGTGTCATTCACGTTTAGACGTTTATTCAGGTGGTAGCGTCTGGAGCACGTGACGCATAATCGATTCAGCGGTGTAAATAAAATAATTTAAATTTTTTATTTATTATCTTTGTTTTATTAACCACTGAATTGAGTTTAAATACATAATGATAATAATGATAATTGGCGTAGGATTTTATACATAAATAACTTTTCTAAACAAATATCTAAACACCTACCACGAAACATTAGACCGTCATTTTATACAAATAATAGTATAGGAAATTTACTCATAAATTCTAAAGACAAAGATGATAAATTTAACAATTGTGGTGTCTATAAACATAGTTGCAAGGATTGTGGAAATTTTAATATAAGAGTAAGGGAGCATTTGAGATGTTTGAACAATAGTGAGTTTTCAGAATTTTCTAATCATTTGATAGAAAATGGTCATGGTTTTGATAAAAATTGGGAATTGTCAATTTTGCATATAAACGGTGTTGGTCACAAATGAAATAATTTGGAATCGTTGGAGATAAATAAAGCATGAAAAACTAATCAAAAAATTATAAACAACCAACTAAATGTAACTACGAGTCCCATTCCAAAATTTTTTTCTAAAAATTATTCGAGTAAATTTGTATTAAGCAACAATTTGAGTTAGGTACTAAATTTATTTTTTAAATAATTGTTTTTTTAAAAATAGATTCTGGTGAAGAAACAATGGTATATGTAGTTATGACATCCTGAAGAAGAAGGAAACCGGTAGATGTATTTAAACTCAATTCAGTGGTTAATAAAACAAAGATAATAAAAAAAAAAATGAATTTTAACCACAAAGTTATTATTGCTAATTTTAAAAGTAAAATAATTTAAAAATAAAATAACAAATCAAATCAAAACCCAGTCTGTTTTGTCTAATTGAACGTGAATACTAATAATATACTATTAAATGAATTTTATTTAATCATATTAAAAAATATCTAAATGCAAAATGAAAAACTGCAAAGAAGTTTAATTTAAAAGGCCGCCATCCCTTTTTTTGTATTATTGAGAAAATTTACATTTTTGTGTTATCCTAAGTAAAGAAAATTTTCAAGTCGAGAGTAGTAATTGCCACCTACCTACTCGACTTTAAATTATATAACCTGGGTGTCAGGTGTGTCAGGTGATTGTAGAGTTATTCAGTTCGAGCAGAGTTGACAAGTTCAACCGGTGATAATGATTGTCTGGTAATTGTATAATGCCGTCGAGTAAAATAAATATTAATTCACGAATTGTATGTACCGTCAAGAATCTTGTTTAACTGTACAACTGCACACAAAATATGGCAAACAATATAACCATCACCATCTTAGTATAACGAGTCACAAGAATGGTCTATCAGTAAACTTTCAACGCGTCAATGCACACAATGCTTTTCATTTTATCGAGTCATCGTCGGTTCCAATCCGACCTTCCCAAAAACACTCGACGCAGACATTGTCCGTCTGTAGCATCACGAGTTCCGACAGTTTTACAATACGCCACTTGAACATGTGAACAATCAGTGACTTGGTGTGATTTCGAGTATGGTGTTCATTATCATATTTTAAACAATGGGAACATTGCCAATGACTTCATCGAGCATTGATGAAGTAAATAAAATATATATTTCTCAAAACAGTTATTATTAACAAAATATTTCACTATTAGACTAGAAACTTGACGTTTAGTTTCATCTATTGAAGCACTAAATAAAAATAAAAATTCCTTCCAACACTGGCCGCGAGAATTTAGCTAGAATCTAGTTTACTTCAAGATTGAGATAAAATTATTTATTAATTATTTTATATGTTTACAAAATTTTATGATTTATAGATAGAATAAATCTGTTATTAATTAACTAACTTACTATCATGCCGTTTCCTCGTGAGAGTAGACAGAGAGGATATAACGCACGCATGGTTAATATCTTGTCGTGCCGAGTCTTCCGTGGACATCTTCTATCTCTGGACCCATCAACATTAACGTCACATATCTTTCCTAAGAATATCCTTTAGATCGATTACTAAAAATGTCACTGAGGAGTTGGCTTTATCGAGAGGACCTGAGGAGAGGGTGACCACTCCTATACGGTTCCGGGTAAGTAAAACGATTTGACTCCTGGCCACCCTCGACCTGTAGGCTACTAGATCTACAGATCAAACTGTCAAGTTATAAAATAAACTCCGACTCACTCTGGACTCTGCCTGAAGTGGTTGACGGCGAACTGCAGCAGCGAGTGCTTCCCGTCCCGCGGGGGCGCCTCCTCGGGGCCCTCCTCGCGGCGCGGCGGCGCAGGTCCGGCCGCGGGGGTCGGGGCTGCCGCGGCCTGGGGCGCGTCGCGGCGCTGCTCGGGGATCGCGGAAGTCTGAGGCGCGTCGCGGCGCTGCTCCGGCGCTCCCGGCCCGGCGGGCAGGGTGCGCGGGGGCGACACCTTCGGCTGCAACTGGACAAGAATACATCATCAGTATGGCGTAATTTAATAATAACGCGGAAGAATTTAAAAATAAGATGACGGAATTAAATGATTAAATAGAAGAATTGAATGATAAGTATGCCCACACTTGCTGAAATGATGGAAGCGCATTTTTATTCTCATCAAAGTAAAATAAACATAATAATAATTTAACATACGTTAAAACACTCCTTATCTGAAAGAATATTCATTTAAAATAAATATTTTTGTTTAAACTAAATACGTAAATATATTTCAAAGCTACAACACTATTAAACAATTAGTACATAAAATACATAATTAAAATATAGCAACAAAAATATAAAACCAAATAATTTTATAATTCCGGGCTTGTACTAATACCTAAAAAGCTGTTAAAAAAATAGTGAGTTGGCGGAGGATTACGTAGGTATGTGAATTATCAAATTGTCTGTAAATTAAGGATACAATAAAATTAAAATTATACAATAACAAGAAATCTTTTAAAGTGTGAGGATTTTTCAAAAAAAATACTTCACACCTTCAGCCGCCAAATATGCACTAATTAAAAATAAACACGTCACGGAGAATGGAATATCGTTCGTATTAAATTAAATTTTTAAAAATTCAGTTATTTTCAGCATCCTCGTCAACTTAAGAGTTTAAAATAATATAAATAATAAAAAAACAAGTACTCCCAACGCGATCTCTGCTAAAAAAACTGAAAAAAAGTTTTTCCAAACGAGTGCATTTTGAGCATAATATATTTTTAAAAACGTATACCTATGAGACAACCTGATGTATGTAATTCTGTTTTAAACGAATACACTTGCAGTTCAACGCACAGCGAGAAGTATTGCTGGACTACATTTTAGATCTGTATAATAAATAAATAAAAATGAAATATTGCACTAATATAAAAACTATTGTAAGATTCTAGCGCTTTCGTACAAGGAGAGCATATCTCAAGTGTGCATATGGGAAAGGGAAAATGTGTCCGACCGACTTCCGCGTTTTCTCTATCCGGTAGACTTCACACTGCGCATTATAAATCTGAACCGAGTAATCAACTTCCCAGATATTAAAATCTTAAAATGGTTGCCGAGACACAGTTATCTAAATACACTCTCTTTTATTACTATAATTATGTGTTACAAGTGAAAATATATAGCTGTCGATTTACCAAATAAATTGAAATAATCGTATCGATTACTTCTATCAGTTGTTAAAAGAAATTTTTAACACACTTACAGCGAACCAATTATTATTTTAATTCGCACGTGAAAATTCAAACTCCGAGAAGTGTAATGTTCCTCATGTCGACCTATATAAAAAAACTGAATAATTATTACACACCCTGCTTATGGACGCAACTCGATCGTAACTCATTAATACAGCCACCGATGAAAGATTGACTGTACCAAATAAGCGCCAACTAATGCCAACCTGATACAAACTGTAATTTTTGGTCATAAATAATGACAGATCTTATTAAGATGGTAGCCACTTGCGCAGAAAACCATAGCGGTACCGGCGAGGAAGATACACTCTATCATATATTTTGAGTGTAATCATCGGCTGTCCTTCACACTAGTGGGTCGTCAGGTGACTGAAGAGTTCAATCCTGGATCCATAAGTTCTGATAACTTCCGCACCCTGTTTGCTCTTCCATACCTTTACGTTTTATCCAGTTTTTGTATGTGTAGCATTCCATTTTTTTAAATACCAAAAGTGTTCATAATCATGAACACTATAAATTTCCACGCACTTTTGACATTGATAACAAAATGCCTGATGTTGCAGTAAGCATTGAAAATCTTTTAATTTATTCGATAAATTAAAACTTAATTTATCGAATAAATATTTTAGCTGCCACCGGGATTTGAACCAGGATCTCTTCCTATCTGGGGAAGTGCGATATCCAATTAAATTAAATTGAAGGGTAGTGTGAAATAAAAACGTTGTGTTGTGTTTTATTGAATTAATTACTTTCACACCAAAGACTTCCACAAAGTTAATCACGAAAATGTTGAAATATTACTGTAAACATATAGTTTCATAGACGATGCGGGTTAATAAAATAAAACATATTCTTTCAAAGCAATCCATTGTCTATGAGCAAAGATAAAACCGTCTAACTTATTTTAAAAAGCTTGACATTAATAATAAATGATGTATTTTGCATAACAATATGAAGATGTTCTTATTTCTCGCAACCGAGAGACGCGATGCGATAAATAAAGCCAGTTTTACACCGTTAATGCCCCTATAAAACCAGTGCGCTTTCTAGTCGCGCGGAATGTCGTATTAAGTTACATTATTTATGATTTAAACATATTAAATACGACACCGATCGGTTTAATAATTCAGCGGCCCGACTGGTCGAGAGTCGGCCGTAAAGATTTATTGCCTAAATACTCCGATCCGGAGAAGCTCTCCTCGAGAAAGTTTCAACTTGGAGTTTTGGCGTCGGTAATTGAAAGTGATCGCTTTATTACGAGTCTGGTGAAACGAGAATACTGTTTTGAAATTAATTTACAAACTTTCAGCTTGTAAACACAATAAAAATGGAATAAATAGCCAACGAAAACATTCTATGGTACAGCAAAACGAAGATACCCCAACATAGTTAATGTTTCGCAGCCACTGCGTTACTTAACGGCAATATCGACAAATATTTAAACAGCTTTTAAAGATATCCAGCAAATAACAATGACAGAAACTATATATCAGATAAATACAAAACATGTTTTTATCTCGGCTACAGGAATAAGTATAGCATTACTAAAACAAAAATAAAAAACACTCCTATGATAATATTATATTTATAAGTCAACACAGTTCATAAAGTGTCGACATTTAAAGGAACGTTCCACAAAACAGAGCTCGCAAACCGTTTACCTCGAGACAACTCGCGTTTGCTTCATCCTCAACCTTATCCTCGACGGTTATCACAACGCTCGTGTCTCTCGCCTTGTCCGTTTCGCCGTCACTGACATCGCTGATCTCCGTCACTTGTGTAACTTCAGACATGGTACCGGTTCCGCGACCGCTCCTGGCGAACTGAAGACGGTCCGGCGAGCTGGCATTCTTCGGGTCGATGTAGAGAGCCGATGCCCGGTGAAGCTTGACTCCGCGAGGAATACCGGCGCGGCACACGCAACGGGTGATGCAGTTCCGACACCGAATATAGCGTGCGCGATTAGTGGGCTGTGTGCAACGGTGGTTGCAAATTTATTGACTTTTCATAACCGGCAACACGGTGGTATTTAGATAACCTATCTTCAAAATGTCAGTAATACGAAAATGGATATTAGAAGACTGAAGTGCTGAGAAGCCTGAAGATGAGAACTGATAGATCCATCGCTGGAAAGACGTCAGAGAACAGAATAAGATGAAGTGTTAGGGAATGTTATGTCGTTAGTTAGTATTTTCTACGAATTTAAGTTCTTCCGTTTTTCAACGGATTCTAAATTGTTAATTATTAATCCTTTATAAAGTACCGATTGGAGAAGTTTTAGTGTATGACTATCGAAAGAGTGGTTTGTTTCAATGATGTGGTTAACTATCAGATATGCAGAAGGCAAGCGGAAAGTTTCATAAATATAATATGGATCGAATATCGAAGCGATAGTTAAAAATCGGATTTCAAGTTTTTGTTGAAGACATTAATTGAATCCTATCCAGCGGATATTGAAAAACTTCACCCATTAATTCATTTACAAATGTGAGAATAAATAATCCATTTATTTCTTTTATATTTTGAATACAAACGGTATTTATTTTATAGAACTCTGTCAATCTAATTAACACAATAAATCAAACACAATTTTTTAGTTCTACGTCGAAACGTTCCAATTATTTGGAAAAATTAAATATAGAATCGATAAACCGTGTTCGATTTATTGAGTTAATCTATCTATATTTATAAATAAAAGAAGGGCTTTCAATGAAATAACAAAAAAGCACAGATCGATGAAGTTTACTGATTGGCGATGAATTTCGATTGGAATAATTCTGGAATTGATCAAAATTCACTTCAGACCGAAAAAGACAGTCACATAAATCTTTTGTATCTGGGTATGGAGATATATAGGGACAGAGGTCGAGAAACAAGAAAGGCCATTCCATTCGTGTCTTTGGTGTTTCAAAAAGCCAAACACTTTTATTTAAAAGATTTCACAGCACGAACGCAAGCGCGTTCAATGTTCTGTCCCCCTGACCGTCGATGTTAATTGGGTAATAAATAATCGAATCAAAAACTTGCAGTGGACTCGGTAGTGGTGGGAGCAGGCTAGATGAATAGAGCAAGTAGAGCGAACTACGCAAGCAACTTTTGATAGTAAATGTGTAATGACTCATATTGGAATGCATATACGTGAAGATGTTATAATGATAACACGAGACGAGTGATACTCTCCATCTCCAAGATTTGTACCTACCCGATAGAGATAAGGTGAATGAAAATGGCCTTAAGCCTCGGACAGCGTAAAGTAATCCCTTAAAGATTGTCTCGAAGGAAGGCGAACAACTCTGCCGGTAAGTTGTTTTTATCAAAACAAGCACATGTACGCTTATTAACTATTTAAGTAAACTCATACATTTATCACCGTCAGATGGTAATGACATTTATTTTGAATTATTCTCCCGCGAGGCGATTTTTGTCGTGGCCGACATTTCAGGAAACATTTCAACATGGACTGATAGACAACCCATTAATCCTGATGAAAGCTTGTCAAATGGGGATTAAAAAAAACTAATGGTGTCGACTTCATATATAAAAAATGTCGAAAATATCCGGAGTTGTTCGCTAAAAATTCAGAGTATTATTGATTGTCATCATCCATTGGATGAAGGACTCTTTTATCTTCAATAATTTCGTCTGTCCGGGACTTTGGGAGTATCTCATCTCACGTGTACCATTAATTTGTTCTTCAATTATCTGTGCATCTTCAAATTGACACACTATTTACGGTTTTTAGTTTTGACAATGACAACACTCATCTCGATCTGCGTGTTTCTTTTTCTGTATCTTGTAGGCTCTTCTAAATTTAAATAAAAAAAGACAAAATCTGCACTAAAACGACAGTTTTCGGCAGATTTTGTCGGCTTTTGGTCGGTGCTCATGCCAACCTGGCAGCAAATGACTAGGACCAATATGAGAGCTTTTATTCATAGAACGATCCCGGGTAAGTGGAGAGTCACCATTTACTGTATCCGATAGCTTCTTCCACGATAGTTAGTAGAAGTGACAGAAAGGAAGACCGAGGAAAAAATACTCGACCTGATAATGAATAATTTTGTTCTTAAACTTTAGAGAGATAAAATGAATAATATAACATACATTATACTTAAAACATCCAACACCCTTGCTCCAGCTCTTTGTACCCTAAACACCAAAAATAAATAATCAGAGGCGTGCACTCTATATAATAAAAAAAGCTGTACATAACTATAATCTTTGCGAAAAAAATGTAATTTAAATATTTATTTTAAATGTAATGTATTAAGTATGGAGATCTACACGAAAATAATTCAGTTCTCATGTTAACGTAACTAGAACCGTATAACTAGTGGAAGAATTATAAATTGACAAATAAAGCTGCGCTTGTGTTTTTTCGAAAAACTGTCCCAGACGTATACGAACTAAACGCAACTCTCGCACCGCGCGGTGTTCTGAATATACGTATTCGCTTTAACAGGCGTGTTGCAAAACGCCACAAGTGTCTCTCTAAAGAGGACTTCACTATATGCACTCCGGTACACTTTAAATGTGGTATTATTTTATATTATAACATATTTAACTGCATTAGTTAAAAACTTGAAATGCTTCTGAAAGAGTGAACGATAAATACAACCAGTAATCATCACTATTACCACCACCGTCAATATTAGCAGCATACCCTAAGTCTATGCCTAGCGCACGCCGCTGAAATTAATAGATTATGATTGATGATCAAGCGATGAACCAACTGAAGAAACCTTGCTATGACAGAAATATCTCCAGGTCCACAAGGTCATAAGGTGAAGATTATAGTCTTTCCAATATTTCTGCACGAGTCTGAGACGCGGATAACAAGAGCGAAGGAAGATAGACGCATTAGAGATAAGATGTTCTATTTTACAAGAAAGGAATATTGTAAATAGTTAGAATATTGTAAACCTTGTAAGACCTACAGGATGTAATCAAGAGACAGCCGGTACAAGGTGTGACGAATCGTGTAAAACACGGCTTTCTCCAGATATCCTGCAGGTGTTACCGGATAGATTTGGCCGCGGTGTCGTCATTGTCACGGCGACCGCGACTCTTCTGCCTAGAGCGTGGCGCAAAAAGATAAGATTATAATTTATTATTCGGAGGAGTCGCGAGCCGAGAAGAAACACAGCTTTCGGAATTTTTTAGATGTGAAAGTATGATGCTGCACCGGGCTAAATACCGTTCGCACTGATGTCTACGGTTGATCGCGATGGGCCAATTAGACGCGCGCGCGGTCATGTTCTGTCGCAATGAGTATACATTAAAACACTCGCATCGGATGAGGGAGAAAAAACCCCACGTGTTCCGCCAATTCGGGTGATGTGTAAATCCAAAGATGCGTGACTGTGGAGTCGGTGAAATGCTTACAGGAAACAAAAGTTTAAAACAAAATTGTACAATTGAATCCAGTTGATTTTAATGCAAACATTCCCCGACAACGTCAAAGCACGACAGAGAAGACCCAGACAGAGAAGGATGTCTCCACGCAATCCAACTCAATTGTCGAGCGGAGCATTACCAGTTGAATGTACAATCGCAGGTGGATGGAGTTATTTTTCAGAATGATTACCAATTTAACGACAGTTGCGAGTGACGTTAGTTGAAAAATTAATTTTATTTTTAAACTTTTTATTTATGAAGTACGAGCTATCTGGACGTAGTTTCGTGGAAATTCAAACAAATTAAATGATTTCCCAAGATAGATATACAGAAAATTGAAAAATATGTTCACAACCGGAACCCGAAAACGGAGCTTTCCATTGCCGGTGGACATCTTTAGTTTTAGTATTTTGTTTGATACATTAAAATTAAAAAGATAGTAGCATTCGACTCACTATAAGGTAACGCGTGTGGATGGACTCTGTGTAGTATCACTACAGCTTAATTTGTTAAGCAGTGTTATGTAAGTGACAGATTACAATTTTCCTGAGTGACACGTGACGTATTATTTCGGTTTGAAATTTTCATGCGCGCGTTGCGGTAGGTATAAAATATTCAAATTAAAACAAATATATACATTTTTAAAAATTGTCTTATTTTTTAACGCTAAGTACATAAAACCACATAAATACCGACAAATGATCTATCGTATTAGAAAGCTTTAAACACCAGTGCAAAATTAATATATTTTTCAGCAGCGCGAGTGTCACTCATTAATTACCGAACATTAATCACAATATTACGATTAAGAATATCTATTTTTTTCAATTTTAATAGAATATGTTAATTCAGCGTCCTCCAGTCAAATTTGTCACTAAAAATGTGCAAGGAAATTTCGTATAAATTTCTTAAATACTCCCAATTTTACCTTGCGTTTTATTTTCATCTCTACCGGTACCGAGATCGACGCCAGGCGCTTCCAAAAACTTTTTGAAATCAGAATGATTTTAGAAGTGGCAAGTATCTCACATGCTAAGCGAAATCTCGTTGTGTCAAATTGCTATATAGTATATATAAATATTTGTATAACAATTGGATGCTTCTGATACGGTGTATTATTTGTCCACTCTTCAATTTTAATGCTAATATTTTATTTTATTTAAACGATAGTTACCCCCAGTGAACTTTATATTAAAAAAAGATCTTAAGATATTTTTAATGGGTCTTTTTCAAGTCAAAAGCCTATAATGATTAGTGCGCGCTTCCATACGAAGTCGAGATGTAGATCAGCATCGTCCGTGTCATATAATATAATATGTTGCTCTAAGGCAATGAAAAGAACTGCTCGGACTGCCTCTGATAGACCAAGTATCTACCAGAAATATCCCCAAAAATTAAAATAATTACTATTTCAATTATTTTGTGTAGATGTTCTAAGTAAATAAAATGAATAAGTTCGATTTCAACAACGAGTCTGCCAAGTCAAGTATATCGGACGCAAATAGAGAAATTGTATTCTTTATTGGATATGTTAGTTCCCGTATTGTCCAACCGGTTTAATTACAATAAATATGTTATTTCTAGAAAGAAAACGCAACAAAAATCTTGCGCATTTAATCACACAAATAATAATAATAAATAATCACACAAAACCGGAATAGGAAAAGAATTAAACAGGAAAGAAAATGTAAAACTTAATCAACCGTAAATAAAATATATCGTTATACACCAAGTCGGCGATGTAATCGGAAGAAAACACTAACAGCCATCTTCATTTATTTAGAAATATCAACGAAAATACATTAGTAAAACGATTAATACACTTAGATCGATCATCGCTATTAGCTTTACAAGACCCGGTGGGCTCGGCCTCCTCGAGGACTTTTCTCCGTCGATCTCTCTCCAGTTTTGGATCTTTAAGGCCGATACGTCCTTTGAGGACATAGTCATCCTCTTTACTTGCATGGCCCGATCGACCCGAGTCTTCCGATTAACTGAATTCGTAACTTTCTCGGCTAAGTTCAAAATCGTGGCTGTTTAAAAAAATTAAAAAATCGTAACTCCGTTAACATTAGACGTAAAAAATAAGAAAGTAAAAACGTACTCCCACACAGACGAATTCTGCCTGATTCTTGCAACTTTTATTATTCATAAAGACATCTTCCAATATCCACATAATCTGAAATATTGTGTGGATACAGATACGTCTTCATTTCTAACACATCAAAAATACAAATTAACTATTATTGCAAAATTGCACTTTAATATATGTAAAACTAGTTTCTTTTATATGAAACATAAAAATTTTACGATTGCATTTATTGATTCGATAAAATTATGCTAATGGACATTTAAATGATTTAAATTGTTAAATACATATTAAAAGGCAGATCATCTTCACCGCTCGGAATAATTAAGAACCGACCAGTTTATTCATATCGATTTTTTTAATATCTTTCCATGTAAGAATATGAAAAGCCAAATACATCATAGCCTGCGCGCTCCATACAAAAATGAAAAGAAAGATGGCCGCTCAAAAGCTTTTAGATGACCCCGCTGCTGCATCACTATAATAATATGGTGCTTAGTATTATAGAGTCTATGGCAGTAAAGTGGACGCTGAGTGCAGTAGGTAATGGAGAATAAATTCTGCTCTGCAATTGATTAAAAATTACAATTTAAAAGTGAGACAAAACAATACTTACGAGAGAGACAGAAAAAACATAAGATAATCCAAAATGAGTGCCTGAGAATATTAATGTTTTTGACAGATGTAATTGGGTACGATTTAACGGGAAATTATTTTAAGATATATGTGCCTTTAAATAAATACTTTGTTCCATAAAACGAATTGCTTGTGCATTATGATAGTATAAAATGATCATTAAATAAATCTAACCTAACCTAACCTTGCTAAATTTTTATTTTTTATTGCACATAGATATAAATCGTTTGCAGAGATGACAATTTTCTGATATCATTCTGTGATGTATTCTTTCTGACGTGTTTAATAAAATTATCTTGTTGAAAAACTGTAAAATTACTTTTTATTCTAAAATCAAATATTAATTTTGATATCCGATCCCCCCTCACCCAAATCTCCCTTCACTTTACTCAGTTCATAAAGAAATCACGATTGCGCTGTTTTTGTTTAGTTTTTTAATCCGTAGAATGTTTCACTCTTCTCAACTATTTCTGTAATATTTATCTTATTTATATAAAATATTCAACTATTTTAAAACCCGTCTTAGCTAAAAAAAAAACATATTCTATGTTAAAATGACCATTCCTCTTCTCAAATGTCATAAATCAAACGTCCGAAAAGAAATGATGGTTCCGACGAGAAATTTTGCGTTGAAATATCGTTATTAACATCACAAATAGTTAATATATTCTATAAAATATTCATTCTTTTAATATTGTGCTAAATCGTTCAGCTTGATAAATTGCCATTGTGCGAGGTTTTGAAATTGCAGCATTGGACATGTCTGCAGGAACACCACGAATAGTTCGTCTGATGCAGAGGAAACCGGTCAGAGCAGTTCGCAGTGAAACTATTCGTATTCTGCCGCCACAAGGCCGAAGAAAAGCCAGTTCTTCGGTGCGTACAACCTAATAGTTGTTGTTCTGGTAAGAAAGTTCTTGAAAGCAAATGACCTTGGCGAAGAAGTGAAGAAGTTCGTTTGCAGATTATTTTTTTATTTAGGTTAGAAGCTGAGGTCCCAAAAACTGAAATTTTAAGAGTCATTTCTTCTCAAGAGACATACTCGTATATCCGTCTTGTTAAAACCGTGGTATTTTATATAGCTGTATGTATACAATTGAATCCTGAACCCTGTTAGGTTAGATAATAGAAGACACGCGTGGATTGCAAAAGGAACGAACGTCTCCATTCTTCAAGAACTCCATATTGGTTCTTGTTTACTTTGGACATGTCTCTCCTAATGCATCCTCCTCGCTTTCACCTTTCTCGGGATACCTGGAGCGTCAAACCGCTCCCAAAACTCCGAGTTCTTTAACCTTCTTCATTTTCCTGTTAAGTTATCACTTATTGGGCTATAAAATTATTTATACATTCGACAATACAAAACAACAATAGGGTTATGCACCCCCAAATTAGAAAGATCTAGATTGATGGGGGTGGCTAACAACATTTATGAAAACAAGATCACTCGTCCTCTTGTCAGCTTATAGTAGAAAACGATCGGTCGTATCAGTTGTATATAGTTTAATATTTCAATGGTAGCGATTTCCGTATAGCGAAGTAGCGAAGAAGAATATGAAGATTTCAGACTTTATCTTACTATTTATTCTGTCTCTTGTATATATGAAATTATTTTTTCATGATGATTTCTCATTCTGTAATACAACTCCGTAGCGGTGCATATATTGAGTAATGTGGATAAAATATTAAATATTTTCACTCTTCTTTACAGATTTTACAAATATAATATAACAGACGGCCGGACGATGACTAAATGCATCTGTATCGAAAAATGCACGTACTTTTACTAAAACATATTTCCATTCCATAAATGAACATGCACTTTCTCGCTAAACATTCCTCAGTTAGCACATACTTTGCGGTGGTGGGTCAGATTTGACTCAGGTGTTTGTAAAAATACAAATATTCGTTTAATGCTGTTTTCCTTCCAGCTAATTTTTCATTAAATATTTCCAAATAATTTGAGATACAAATAAATGTCATCGGACGAGATTTAAATGGGTTATTGATAAAAATGTGAAAAAACGCTCAAAAATCATTCGCTTCTACGGGATTAAAACTCGTCGCTTACACCGAAATATGTCGTCAACATTTTGAGCGGGTAAATAAAGGATACCAGGTATGCGTTCACGTATTTGTTTTAAGTTATTTTCGTCTGGCAGGCCCTAGACAATATAAGTAATATAACTATTTGAGGGGCGTTGCGCATACCTGTAAGTTTTATGACATTACCTGTTCGGGTTCCGACGAGAAGATTACATACTCAGTGGATGTTTGTATTTTGGCCGTGTAGGGCGTCTGTTGATGCGTGAGAATATGTACATAATTCGTAATATTTTTTAATTTTTATCTTTAATTTGTTAACAGAAACATTACAGCTCATCATGCCATTACATTAAATCTATTAAAATGAAATATCTATAAAAAATCTCCCACAAAACGGTTGAAAAACGGAAAACTTAAGGTGGGTCAAAAATAACCCATCACTGCCGGACGTATTTTGTTTTGACCCACCGGGCAGTAAGTGATAAACGGCTATATTTTTCGCATTATTCTTTGACTTCGACATCGATGGAATTAACAATGTATCATGTTGTAGTTGATGTAAAATGTGATGAACGTATATTCATAAAACCTGGCAATAAACATTTTCTGGTGCGTGTTTTTGAGATTAATGACATAACTTTTTAAGATAAACCCATACGAAACTATGACCGAAGAGATTTGATATAGATGGTCGAGTAGTTCATTAAATTATTCACTGATAGTTAATTAAATTAACCGAATCAGGTGCACTCGGTAATGATTGATTCAAGTCTTTGACATTATTTTCTATCATTTGAGTTCTCTGTTTATATAATAGTCTCAATGATAGGAATATAAACTTGGATAGGCAGCATTTATCTAGTAGATATGTACACAATCGCTACTTTGTAAACTGCCAATAGAAGCAGACTGCGCAACGACTACAATAGCGCAGATTATAAACAGAATTCATTCGAGATGAGACGTTATTCATCAAGGGTATGCATATCTAAGATACATAAAAGTAGAAAGTAATTAACATAAAATAATATCAAAACATTTCGAAGTGTAAAATAAGCCAGTGTAGAGTACCGCTGTGGCACGTCGAATAATTCAAAGATACAGTTACTGAGCACATTATAGATCCCTATTGCTTTTCTAGCTGCGGAATAATGGTCAGATCTATTGATCAATTAATGGAAACTGGGGAAAGTCGATATTAGACACCGCGACATGTATTACATACGCAGCGAGTACTCGGGAGTGTTCAGACGGTGTTTGAATGGTGAAGAGCATTTATAGACGTTCATTGTATTGTACAACGGCAAACAGATAAATTAAAACAATACGTATTTCTGTTTTGACACAAATACAGCCGGATCCATATTAAATCGTCTATGATTGTTTAGGTTTCAAACGTGGTCATTTTTGTATACAGTTTTTCTGATCATACTAGGTTAAAGGATGACGTATTTTATTGTTGATACCACTAGTGACTATATTCTACAGGGTGAATATTATGTTCCAGGTCGATTTTGTTTGATGCCATTTTAGTTTTGCGAGCCGTTTGTCAGTTTGCATTTAATAATCGTAGTGAATAGTTAATTACAATTTATTACAAAGCATTTAATGCCTCAATAATGTGTTAAAGTTATTAAAATATTAAAATAAACCCAAACCCAACTTTTGGAAAAAAAAATCATTATGAGCGATGAAGCCCATTTCGACTTGGCGGGTTTTGTTAATAAACAAAATAGCCGTTATTGGGGCAATGAAAATTCTCAATCGATCCACCAATCCACGAAAACTTATTGGAGGCCGAACTGGGTCGTTTGGACCTACATTCCATGATCAAGCTAGGTCTTTAGCGGAAGGCTTTCATTGCTGATGCCATCAACACTCGTGAGTCTTCTTCACCATCTTCTTTGCACTCATATAAACCATTTCATTTAACCTTTTGTTCAAATAATTAAATTCGTTCAATCTTCATTGACACCATACCCATTCTAAATTATTTTTCTTTTTCTTCAATTTTCGCTCCCTAGTTGAGGTCATGGTCACTACGAAGCTCCTATGTTGACTGCGGTCCACCGCACATCCTCCCATGTCAATCTAACGTCCCGTAGATTAATCGAGTACAATCTGTATAGATCGTAAAAGGAGCGCTCGGTTTAGGCTTTCTGCAGGCATCCGAAAAACGTCTCAGCCATGTTCATCCAGTCTATATAACTTAATTATGATTTTACTCCAGTTCCAGGCTTCACTTCCTCATATCGGTGATGGTATCAGGATTTCATAGTACACCGTTTAATGTCAATTTAAGATAACAAGTTTCTACCAGCGAAAAATAATCATTTAACTTCTTCACAATATTTTCACGAACGTAATTTCAAAGTATACATCTTCCGCTCGTTCTAAATGAACACAATCATCGCATTCCACAAGGGTAAGCGGAGAGAACTGAGCGACATTTATTTCTTGATAAACCGTAATCTAAAAAAATAAAAAATACATAAATAAAAATATATTATCTTTTTAACTTTTGACTTTCTGAGCGTATTTGGAACGCGTCATCTTCCTAGTACAGAATATACTCCATAATTAAGAACCTAGGAACCAATATATCCGACAAAAAAGAGACGTATTGGATATTAACTAGACTAAAAAATGGTATGCAGCTTTTATATTGTATCTTTAAACACCCTGTTCGGATCCAAGCTATTGCCAAGAAAAACTAAATTCCGCATTTACAGGCTAACCGTTAAGCCAATAGTAATATAAGGATGGCTTCGCGGATAAGCAATTAAAGACTAACCAAATATAATTCTAGTAGTATACTCCATGATAATGAAATGAAATGAAAAAGGTTAGGCTGTCTATGAGGGAACGCCAGCGAGAACGGCCCAATAATGAGATGGATATTGCCTTTCGTATTCGTCGCACACGTATGCATTGTATCCGTCAGTGTATTTTCGTAAGCAATCCGCTAGATGGCAGTACAGATTAGTAAAAATAATAATGAATATTAATATTAATTTACAATACTTTACAATAGATGTCACCGATGTCCAATATTTCAATTGAAGTACCTCTATACATACATATATATAAAACATGTTATCATTTTACCAATATTTTATTTTTTCTTACTGGAAATGTAGACAAAGTACACTACACGGTGCAGGATATCAGCATTGAAATGATGATGATAATGAGATGGAGCAAGACTACTAATTCCCTGTTGGGAGATCACAACTAGAGACATAATAATTGAACAAAACATATTAATTGGGATATCAATTACCGAAATAAGGTTTCAGAATTAGTTGCGATGACTTGGCAGTTCTCCTATTTCAGCACGATACGCACTCATCTTTACACGCCCATACGCGCAAGTACATCTGCGGCGTCAATAAAACTTATTCAAGACGATCCGATGATCTCTGATTCTCAGAACGGCACGTTCAAACGGGATACGTTTAGAGAAGACACTTTCCCTGGCTAAATACGTACGCAAGTATTCAGATGGTAAATAAATCGCAACTTCGCGGAAAGTGAAAATAAAGATACTACTCATGAGTACGTTGAAAATTGATTTACTACGCAAGTTGAGATGGCAAAAAATGCGACGTCGAAGAACTTAATTTGGAAAAATAGATCCATAACCGCAACCACAAAAATGCGTTTAGTTATATCTCTCGCCTTTTCACGTGCCAGCGTGACACCTTTAAAATGTGGTGCTGGAGTTTCTTGGAACAATTCATTATATTAATTATTAACAATATAATTAAGGATTCGCTATAGGTTGTCCACGGTCTGCAAAGAGGGCGATGTCAAACTCTGGACCGAGCAGATCAGAGAAGCGATTTTCGCTTACGTCGATTTTCGCAAGTTCGATTGTTGGTTGATTTATAATTCGGCAGCTTTTTGTGTGTAGGCGATGTAGTGTTGACTATAACGTGGGAAAAATCTAAACAAACAAATAGATGAACAATTACAAACACAAAACACAGGATGAGGAACAAAACACAATACTCGGAAGCAGGGGTGACATTAAAAGATTCGATTCATTCAGAAATACAGCCTTTGTCATATTTTGTTGATTATGTCACTGGAAAAACATTGACAGAGATAATCGTATCAGTGGGTTGCTATGGATCCGAGTTAAGTTCATTATTTTTGTGAGTCAGTTAATTTACTTTCTTGGACTACAGACAAGATTCTTCCAATTTTTCGACCACATTATGCGTCAAGGTCAACAGTGCACTCTTTTCAATATTCATGTACGCAGCCTTTGCAGCCATCACCTCAATCCTTCAACACATCAAGTTTAAACAAACCTCATTTACAGCAGAGATCAAATGATTCTTCTAATTCTTTGGCCACATTATATGTCAAAGTGATAGACTAGAAAAGGAGATTATCCTGGATATAACTTTGGACAGAAAAATACCTGGAAGAATACTAAAATCGGGATACAGGGTGCAGATACGTTGCACCTGGCTTAAGAGACCCTGGAATCAGTTGAGAAGAACCCAGGACCGTGACCTGCGGAGGTACATTACGAGCCGTGTCTCGACTGATGAAGCCAATATATCTATACTGACATGAAGGAAGAAAGAAGCTCTTTAATATAATTAAATATTTTATAAACTTCACGGGGTATAACTATTATATATTTCAAATAAAATTCATCGTTAGTACTAAAATTTAATGTTGAGAAAGTATAAATAAATAATAAAGTCTATCAAAATATAAATCAATGCCTTAAATTCTAATAAAAAATGAGCATTATGTACTTATATGACAATGTGACACCACAATATAAAGGAGGAATAACAGACGGTAAAGCGTTCGCTTAGTATGTAAGAGGTAACGGAATCATACTCAACGCCATCAAATTTTTTTGATTTCAAGAAGGCTTTGCAGACACCTGCAAAATCGGTGTAAGTGAAAATTTACATCATAAAAAAAAAAAGCAAGCGATAGAAGGTGGATTAATGCGTTTGAGATGTGGTTCGGAGGCACACGCTGCGCACATCGTGGACTACATCTCAACCATTCGCCTGAGGCGTATCCTGAAATATTTTTTGAACAATTGCGGGGATGGAATAATAATAATAATTTATTTTTATTGATACATAGTACAGTGTCTGATATTGTTATAATCGGATAAAATTGCAGTAAAGTAAGATATATATTTGGGTACCCTGCCTGCTACACTAGTATTTTACTGTAGTGCTTTTCCGGTTTAGTATAATGTTCAATGTACAAATATATATATATATATATATATATATATAAAGAGTAAAACATGATACAATTAGATAACATATAAATACAATATAAGACAGGAGAAGATTGTTGCGGTGGTCGATGGGCCACGTAGAAGAACAGAGGGGAAGATAGATAGACCCGAATACCGAAACGATAACAAAGCATCGATTGTTTCATAATTTAATCTTGATCTAATTTTGGTACCCCGAATATTGATCCCGAAAGTTTCGAGGTTGCACGAACTAATCCCGAAATTTATAAATAGTGTAAACTGGACCACAATTGGATTATTTAAAAGAGAGTAACATAGTTATAATTGTAGGGTTAAAGTGCACGCGGGCGTAGTCTATTGTATCTGGACCGCAACTATTGAATTGAGCAAAGCTATACTTACAGTGAAAGTGTTTACGCACAATGCTAAAAAGTTCAATTTTAGAGTTATTACGCCTTGTCAGCGGCATTGTTCTCGAATGTTCCATCAGTTCGAGCCGCCCCGATTGCCAGCAGCGATAACGTTATCCCCAGTCTCCGTTGCAAAGAGTAGCCAACAGATAATGAATAGCACCATTTCTCCGCACAGAATCCGGTAAATATATCGGTAAAAGGAATCTCACTCGAACGAGCACATTCAGACCTTGATTCGTCACGCCGCATGTGGAGCGGATCGTCTGTATTTCCGTTACCATCACCTCCGATACCGTCACTTCCGGTGCGGCCGCTGTCCGGCACAGTGAACATTTAACCCACACACACACGCACACACGCGCGCGCGCGCGCCGGATGCACCAGCCGGAACTGTCGGGAATCCATCATTTACATTTTACAGTGAAAATATACATGGCAGTTGGGTGCATCTTGTTATTTTAACTGCACAGAAATACGTGAAGCCTTTCGTTGAAATATCGTGCAACTCATGACAAATCCAAAATATTATCAGGTAGGCTTTGTCTGCATGTAAAAAATGTGTTTTTTTAATTTTTCTCAACAATATTTTACGGGTGGATACTTGACTAAATTACTAGTCGAAAATGTTCAAGGGGTGTATACAAAGTCACTACCATTACGGAAAATATTATATAACATTTTTAGAAGTTATGTTAAGTTGTAAGTCTAAGTACTTGGAAATAAATATTTGTGAAATTAACCCATTATTATTTTATATCTTTGATTTTCATCTGAAGAAAATAGTCTGGCCGCTCGAAGTTTTTGTATTCTATATATTCAAATTTTTCAGATAATCGCGTAACTACGATTTTTAATAATGTGCACTAGGTGTGTTACACTTTGGGACCCTTCCATTTCGCAGCAACTTTTTTGGCTATGCCGCTGACAGAGAAGCCAGCCAAGTACGCGCTTCAAGAGTAAGGGTCCCGGCGCACCGTGTCACGTGCTCAGCTCGGCAGTTTTCTCCTCCGAGCGCGTGTGGAAAATGAAAGCGTATTATGACCGATGGAAATTAACATTCTACAGCTTGTAGGTTTTTACTGCGACCGGTTATTCTCTTTCTTTCCATTTACTGCTAGCCAGGTTTCTACTGTCCCCCTCCCCCCCAACTTCCATACAACGGCAAAGTCAACAGTACAATGTCATAAAAGATTAACTCTTTCATCACAGGGGAGTGAGTAGATAATACAAATTACGTTAAAATCTTTATTATCAAAATGAAAGTACAAAGACAGTAAATAGCAGTCTGTTATTTATGTACTTTCATTTAAGTATTTATTATATTATTTTTTAATATTATATTTACGCCCTTATTATGGGCTTTTGTATTAATTTGTATTATAAAATTGTGTATAAAAACATGTGCAGCTCGTACTAAATAATTCACCACGGTGAGTAAAATACAGTACAAGTACAGTATAAAAAATAAATTAATCAAATATATTTTTTAATCAGAATATATCTACAAGACAACATCGTTCAAGCCTGTGAAGTCTTTGTGTGGGTGCGATACTATAAAAATGTGTATATGATGCATTTAGATGAAACATCGCCAGCGACCTGGTACTTCGCGCGGGAACGTGGTATAAAATTAATTCAATTAAATTAAGGGCGTCCAGCATGCCATTTACCATTTCAAATAAACATAATAAATCACTTGAAGTTCTTCTATACAAGTTAGCTGAATTAAGAATGTTCATTAGAAATCATAATTCATTTGTACAACGGGTATGCACAGTTAGAAGTTAATAAACCTTAAAAATTTATCTTGAACCCTTTCTAATTTTAATTCACGTACTTTGTAGAATGGAGACCAAATAGTCGAGTTATATTCTAAATTGCTATGAACCACAGCCGTGTATAAAATTTTACGAGATTTAAGCGAATTGATATCTTTCTCCATTCTTAATACAAAACCGAGACATTTTATAGCTTTATTCGTAATTTCATTAATGTGTGGAACGAATGAAAGTTTTTAGAATAATACGCCAAGATCTTTAATTTGAGATATTTTTTTAAGAGTAACGCTGTTTATAAACATATTATTAAACAATGGGTTTTTTGATTCTGAAAATGCTGTAGATTGGCATTTATCAATATTTAAAAAAAGTTTATTGTGTGTACATCATTCGTGTAATATATTAAGTTTTATAAATAATAAGGTAAAACACTTTATTTAAACTATTATTTGTTGATAAATCAACATGTTTCGATACCTATGATGTCCAGTTCAGGAATCAATACACACTAAAATTAAAAATACAACGTAGATAAAAACAAAACTATAAAAGTATAAGTGGTGTGTAACTAATTAGGAACTACTGTGAAAATAAATTTAAAAGGTGAAAAATGAATTTGGTTATTTATAATCTTTAATTTGATATTAACACTTTTTCTAACTGCAAACCCCTAGAATTGATATCTATAATTTCTAAATTCTTGTTAATGTCAAAAGAATGGTTTGGTTCCAAAAGGTGATTGGCGTTAGTTTATTATGATGAGTTATTGAGTTTTAGTTTCTGTCGCCGGTAACAACACCACCAGAGTCTGAAACGCCTCTCTGTATACACAATCATTTTTCGTATCAATGCAGAATCACAGTGTATACTTCTTGAATATATTTCATTCAACAATTAAGGGCTTTCTTATTCAAATTCAACGTGTTTCGGTAGTGGCTGCACCGCACCTGTACCGCAACTATCTACTCCGCCGCATAAGCTTACGTCCCCCCCGTCCCGCCCATCATAGAATTCAGAGACTCCGAAATAGGAAAAAATATTTAAGAAGTTTTATAATGGATGGAATACGGTATTTACAAATACGCATTAGAGACTTTAGAAATAAGGACATTACAATAACGGTGACGTCATAAATCATCAATTGAATCTAACGGCCTGCCCTATTTTAAAATTGTTTCGAATAAACCCTTATTATTTCATCCTTAATCACTCATTAATTTAATCCTTCTTCATTGCACCTATTTTAAGACACTCGAAATGAAAGATCATTTGATCTACCATTTACTTAAAACGAATACTTGTGAGAAAAAAGCCTCGTCAGGTGTGGAGGTGTGGAAGAGGAAAATCCTCACACGATCTGCACAAAATCGAGAAACATTGTTTGGAACTTATAGTTATATATGATATACCTTGAACGGACTGTGCATCCCACCTTCCCTTCCCTCCCCTGCCGCTAGCGAGCGGTTAGTCGATCGGCGACCTTGAATCGGAACGTTTAAACGGTGTTATCAACCTCGAAGGCTCCGTGAGTTAATGTGTCGATCTTTGGCGGAATAGTTATAATTCCGTACAGTCCACTGCATCCGGAGGTGATTGATAGACCCAAGAGAAGCGGAATTCGGTGAGTCTCCTTTATCTATTCCTGTGTTTCTGGCACCGACATAGTCAAGATGGTGAGAGTCACGAGGAACCGAAGTGGACGGTGATCTTGTGGAGAGGTATGGTATATAATATGCAAGTACGTCTTCAAGAGCAGTCATCAATTGTAAAACTGCTACTAATACTAGATAATCATTTTGAAACACGCAACCTTGTATTTTCGTAAATTGGACAGTGGCTGTTTTATTTCTGTACCCCTCACTTACAGAATTTTAATTAATACGAGTTTAACTTATTATTAACTTACTTAATATATATTAGACACTGCACTCTCCATCTATTTTTTATACGCCTTCTCTTCCTCGCGCATATTTTCTCCGCCACCGGTATTAGCTCGCATCAAGCAAAAAAAGATCCTAAAAACACGCCAGAATTGCAAATTTGATGTTGATTTTCCGATGAAAGTACTTTATTCCATTTGCATTTACGCTATCTATTTTATCAAGAGCGAGCTCAGTCTTCAATGCATGGATTTAAGTAGTATTAATTATAACAATTTAGTAAAATAAAAACGAAAAACATAAACATATAATCTGTCGTAATGAAGCCTCGATGCAATCATTCTTAATTGCCAGGTACTGAACGTGTTCTCTCGCCTGTCTGATGTGAATGGGGCACTACTCGCGCACGAACTGTCTGGAAATTCTCATAATCTGTATCAACATGCACTTCTAAGTGCAAATTATCCCCAGCGAGCGCCTTCGGAGCCGGGTGTTGTGTGACAGGGGTCATCATCTCACCGGCGATCAGAAAGCTACTATCACTGATTAGCACTCTTTCTCGTTTCAGAGGTGATTTTCTCATATTGCGTTGTATGTAATAACTGTTATAAGCGTATTACACATACACTTACACATGCAGCAGGCCACAGTTATAGTGATCACATTAATAATGTATATTCTAATATCCGGAAATGTTTTTATACGAATACCACGATCTACACAAAGATTATATATGTATTCGTGTTTTTAGCATCTGTAAGTACCAATTAATTGTATATACATAAAACAAATATAGTATTAAATACATTTGAATTAAAAGTCGTTTAATTAAAAAAGGCTCAAATTTTAGTTTGATTACTTAATACCGTTAATAGTCCGAGATTAATAAGATTTATTTATAGTCGGGAATTACACAAAGAATTAGGCACCTAAAAAGGTTGGGTGCTAATATTATCGCATGTGATTACATACATATACATATGAACATTTTAATTATAATAATCAATTATTTGAGTCTAAAAAGCGACGAAAAATGTCATTTTTGTATTTGTTTGGAAGGCGACACTCAGACGTCAATTAATCTACTAAAAATGAAGATTTCAACGAATCATTGTTTATTATAAATGATCTATCAACTTAAACCTTTCTGTTACGTTTTAATTCACCAAGATATTATTTAATGAAAAGATAATAAACCTATCATGATCTTTTCCCGATTGAAAAGAGTACTTAGACTGGCTAACTCTTGTTCGTGACGTGTCATTAGCGCGAATGCAAGATACACAAAATCACTTGCAAGATACATAAAATTGCCAAATGGGTAAGAAATGCATCCAAAGAAAAGCAACAATGGCAACTGTGGCGCTCATCAGATACGCAAAATAAATCAATTGTAGCTAGTTCTTGCCTCGCACCTGAGTGTCGACAGAAAGGCTTTAAAAATATATTCCAATGAGAAAAATGCGACACTGGGATTTCAACACACATATACTAGTCACCGCATTCCGACGCATGAACGTGCTTTTTAAAAGTGATCAATCATTGTATTTGAAAAGAAATGTGTTCTCGGGTCCATGGCGCGAAACATATATAGACTCGGCAAAAGAGAGGTTCTAAGATTTAGGGGAATGAAATAGCAAGAATAAGAAAACTTGGCAGCGAATATTACATATTGAGGTGATGATATTACATATTAGAGTGAAACAAACTCTATTCGCATAAAAATATGTTCCGCAGTCATGATCTTAGATTATGGGAGCGCATAGTTAAATGCTATGCGTTCTCTTCTCGGTATTATTTTATGGAATGGAAGCGAGGACACTTACTAAAGAAATGATAAGGCGACACGAAACATTCAAGATGCGGATCAACAGAAGAATGCTGACAATAAACTGGATGGATAGACTTATCATTTTAGATATTATAATTTGGATGAATGAGAAAAATATGTATTTAAAACAATAAATATCCGAAAACTTCAATATCTCGGACTCGTGATGAGACATCCAGAGAAGTGTGAGATCTGGCACCGCATAATGCATCACGGCATCGTGGCTGGAGAACCTGAGGTAATAGTTTAGCCAATCTACTGTAGAGAGTCTACTGCAGTAAACAATGTGATGATAGCCAATGTCAGTTGAATGGAAGAATAGGTAGATCCGACCGTGCCGCACAACGCAGCTCTGTTTCAAACAATATCATATTTATAAAACAATCATGAATAACTTTGGTATCGGGATAACCGTGTTGAGAATTTCTCTGAACTAGGACAAACGAGTGGATACAATACCTAACCGAATTCTAAGATGTAGAACACCTAGCGGCAAAGCTTGATCGGCAATATACAGACTATCCGATGATAGAAGAAAATAGGAAATGGGCAAAAGGATGACTGAGTGAAGACCTCTACCTGGAAGGCCAAAGATACAAGAAACAATGCCATAAGGGGATACGAACAAAAGAGAAGCTGTATTAGATGTAAAGATGCTGGCCATGAACTTGTATCAGTTCTTGTGATAATTCTCTATATTCAATGTCCAAATAACAACAAAAGATATACCACGCCTAATCAAAATGCTAATAAATCAATTAAAAAAACCGTTTTATTATTTACCTGCATACAAATTGAATATAAAATAAAATTCATAATGTGTTAATAATATTTTATGAATATCTTTCGTTAAAAAATATGATCCAGGTATATTTACAGTTTATTCGACGAAATGAAATCTTACCGTATATATCCTGCTACATTTACTAATATGTCTAATATTATATATACATAATTAGATTAGGTTACTATGTTTCCATATGGAATAATAGCCCGGGGAGGTACAAAGGGTAATAAATCCTCAGTGACGGCGCGAAATGCCAAATCTTTAAAACCCAGCATACAGAAAGTGTACGCAAGTACATTCAACAATCACAATAACAAAAAATACAGTGAATTACAGTTGTACAACAGTTGAAAATGAAAGGAACATTGTATGACCATCAACCATTTACATGTCATAACATAATGATATGTACTCGCGGCATTAAAACAATGGCGTGCTCATCAACACATCACGCCCATTTTCCTTTCGTAAGAGTTCACACGGCTCTGAGGAAGACATTCTTCACGAGATGACGACAATGAGGAAATCCTCGATGTTTTGACAAACAGTTTATACAAAATGATTAACGTGTTGCGGATGTTGTGGATGAATCGTACAATGTTCGAAAACAGCGAAATTCGGACGCATCAGAATAAGAAGCTTTTATTTCTATACTACTAATGTTGTGCCCCATATTTGTTGTTAAATTACTCTTTTTTTTGTTTCAAATTACTTTAATGTAAATCAAAATTAATTACAATATTTTGAGCACGTCCAAATTTTTGTAACAGCACAATAGCTGGATATATCTCCACAGGCATTGTCATCAAAACATATTATAGATGTCTTAGTCTCGTAGAGATGAAGCTATTATTTTTATATGGGAAGTATGGAATTCATATTACGGGGCTTACGGCATGTCCTCGGCTAGCTTGAGTCATCATTTTACACAATATAACATTCACCGATTCTACCCACTGTCGAATGCCACACCTGTCAAATTTTTGGAAGCTGTTTTTACGATGTTGAAACCTTTCGAGTAGTTTCTTACAACTACGCTGCCGCCATCTATAGTTTGAAATTTGATATTTATTCCCCTGAAACATGAGAATATTTTTTGATAGAAGTATGAAAGCTATTTTCTTTATACGTATGAATGACCAATGATTAATCAATTGTTTCACAGTGGCGTGCAGTAGGCTTAGGTTGTGCTGTTACTGTTATGAATTATGCTAATATCATTTATTTTAAATTAAGAAAAAAGATCATTTAATAAAACCAAAACTGAAAAATTCTGGAAATTGGCAGTCGTAAATGTGCCCCTAACAGAACAAAAATTCAGTAAGGTTGTTGCACAGGTTAAACAAACAAATTGGATACGCGCAAACAAGCAAATTATACCGCAGCATCGGTAAAACGTTGCACGCGAAAGGACTGACTGAATTAAAAACTCTAGCCGTGGGTTACGCTAATTCGTGTAATAGCGGCTAGAATTTTGTAGGGTATTTTCAGAAGACAAGGATTATTTAATTTATATTTATTTCCCAGAATCTTCGCGCGCCCCTGCAATATTGATATAATCAAATCCAAAAATATGCATCGATGTAATAATATTTTTTAAGTAGAACTACACATAAAAATTGTCAAACATAGTAAAAACATGATATTTAGATTTATTCTGCTTTATAACTTAGTCCCCTATATTTGTGTACCTTATAATCAAATGATGATAACCGTAAGGTGCATTTGTGGACGTATGTGTGGATTACCTTTTTAGTACAAAAGATCCATGCTAATGGCATCTTAAGTAAGTTTATTGCTTTGCGGTTGACATTTTATTGCAGAACACAGCGCTGGCTACATGAGAGTCTACATACTTAACGGTCTTCAATTTATTTTGGTTATTTGTGTGCGCTAACTCCAGAATAAGACGGCAGTGTAGTTAGTCCGAGTGGACTGACGCACTTGTAGAACTAGATCAGGCGGAATAGTAATAATATTTTTGCTTCAATTAAGCCTAATACTAACATTGGAGGGAATAAATTTAAATTAAATTAATTAAAAATGTAATTCTATCGACTCTTTCGCAACAAACATTTAATCCTAATTAAATAAAATATATTTTTATATAATTAGGATTAAATGTTTGTTTAACTAACTTTATTAATTAACCTATGTACCTACGTAGTTCTTTAGTCGTTTATTCAGAAACCTGCAAGACCGATGTTCCAAGTAATTATCGTAAACTAGCTAATTCATAACTGATGAATTAGAAAAAAAAAATTCTCGAAGACACGAATCGGTGTGCAGTTGATATAAGAGCAAAATCTTTGCTGGTCAATGTGATTAATGAAGATTCGCAGGTACCGGAAGTGTTCGTTAAAATTCCGCCGATTTGAGTTATTCAATTCGCGTAACATTGATGCTTTTGACACAGCTGCGCAAATCATATTATTCGACAAAGATATGACACTGCACATCTTGACATCGACCTCGGCAATTTCTGGCAACATTGTCTCCGAACTGCGTTATCTGTAAAACGATTATTTAATAGGAAATATAAAAAGAATTTAGTATGGACGAATACACACTAAATGAACGCTCTCGTGTAATTGAGTCAAACAATTTAATTCAAGTTAAAAATTTAAAAAACGACACAGCAATTATAATAAAACACTCGTTAAAAATATATTAATCGGTTCCATAAGTTTACGAGCGACATTACCCGAGCACCAATTATTATTGCTCATTAACATAATGTACATTCATATTCATTTTTGATACGATTTATGGTTGTTGAATTAATTTTAAATTATCAAAACAAACGTATCTGACCACTTTGAAAAAAAATTGAATTGCTTAAATAACGTCCAACAAAATGAACACACAATTATTTATTACTATTTTTAATGACGTAAATTGGTGTTCAATGATATTAGGCTAATTAGTCTCAACACGCTAAATTTAAATTGTCGTCCAATCATCGAAGAAGACTCGGAGGCCTACAAAGATGGAAAAACGACATCTGTTATTTGGTTAGGAGACGGTGGAAGTGAAAGGCCAGCTCTCGAGAAAGGTGAAGAAGATTGAGAGAAGCGGCAATAATGTACCATATATGTATAAACGTAATAAATTAATGATAATTTATTTATTTATTTATAAACATATATTGACGTACATATTTTTGTTCTAATAGTGGTGAATACATAATATATAGTTTATTGTGTGGGATGGAGTAGACTTCGCCTCTGATATATACAGCCTTGTCCCGGCTACTTTGCTAGACTGAAGTCTGTGTTAAAGTAGCCAGTTTTTTTTCGTGCTGTTGTGGTGTTGTTTATCGACAGGAATAAAAAGAGAATTACAAATATGTATAAAAAAGTAAAAATGAAATAAAAATATATGTAGTGGGAATGTTGTAGGACTAGTGAATTATTAGTGAAGGTATTGTATAAATTATATTAGAATGTTGGATAGCCATGCTTCTGATTCATCTTTACCTGATTGAGTCATATATTGGGTCCGTATTTGTGTAATCTTATTGGAATTAAACGATTTCCAGTTGGTACTGAGTGTGTTGTTTAGTTTCGGAGCTAAGAGCAAGTAGAATCTTTGATAAAATGTCGTTGTTGCTCTCGGAACTGGTGTGAAATAAACGGCCATTATCAAAGAAATATATTAAATCTAGCAGAAGACATTAGATATTGTAAAAGTGAAAATATAATAGCTGATGTAATTCTGCCGAGTTACAGTCAATAGTGTCAAACAATATAGATTTTTTTATAATACATCTCTTGTGACTGGCTGACGCCGCGCACGTGCGAACGTAACATCTCTAGCCAAATTCGCTTTGTAACGTTGAGGACTGTCGCATTTCAAGAGATTAGATTTCGTTGACCTTGAAACCTACGCGCTTCTGTACCTCTGTGCGGTAGTTTTAATATCTTGTTCATTCTGTTAAATTGTTAAATGTCTTTACATTTTACCTTAATATCATACTAAGACTATCTATCATGGTCATTAAAGACATGTTGATAATCTGTCAATTAAAAATAAAATATGATAAAATGTTTAACTTGTCATTGACTGCGGTATGAATGTTTTATAATGTATTCATCAAATACATCGTGCTCTTCCAAAATAGACAAAAATATCCTCGCACACCATCAGGTATTGTCAATAGCAGATATTTTTGTACAAGTATCATTGCAATCCGACTGAGAATGAGGGCGAAGTCAGTATTACGGGAATACATAAACGAGTGTAACAGACCTAGTCCGCAATATTAAATAGGTGGATACCTGACTAAATGACGAGCCGAAAATGTTCAAGGAACATGTGTCTAACTCAATCATGTCAGAGATATAAGCATTTAAAAAAAAAATCGTAATTATACAATTCTTTCGATAATTGAAAGATTTTATTGATTCTAAATTATATGTTGAATACAAAAAATTAAAGAACATCGAATTTCGAGTGGTTTACTATTTTTTGTTAGGTTTATTTAGGGTTAGAATATTGATTAATAATAGATACATTTAGCGAATATTTGCTTAATATGATTTTGTATAAAATTCAAACAAAAATATTAACAATTATACAAAACACTCTGTTTAAACCACTATTTATTCATTATTCTACTAGAATTAAGGAGCATTTGAGATGCCTAAATAACAATAACAATTCAGAATTTTCCAACCAACTTTTGGAAACAAACCATTCCTTTAATATTAATAAGGGTTTAGAAATTATACATAAAAATACTAGGGATTTACTGTTAGATAAATTTGATATTTTATAAATATGAAAAAGTGTTAATAGCAAGCTTAATATTATAAAAAAGCAAATCCTCTTTGCAAATAGTCACCTTTTAAATCTGTTTTCATTTTAATATAATATTACTTATTCACCATTTTACAGTTTTCTTTTTATCTATGCTAGTATTTTTAATTTCAGGATACTTTTTTTCTTAAGAAGATACCGCAGGTATAATCAATAAATAGCGGTTTAAACAGAGTATTTTGTATAAATATTAAAATAAAATGAGGCCACAAATTAATTTTGCAAATATTGAAGAAAAAATATTAACGTGCAGAATTTTCAAATACTCCTTAAACATTTTTGACTCGTAATTTAGTCAGATATAGACCCATAAAATACGGTGAACTAGGCTAGTTACACTTGTATAAGATTCAAATTTTTCACATATCGCTTTCAATAACGTCGAGTTGTAAAACACCAACGTTCAGTATATAAACAAATAGCGATTTTTTGTTTGATACACAAATAGTGAAACAAAAAAAAACCCTAGTGAAGATTGGTTAATTACAATCGGAGTTAAAATATCGTATCAGGCGTGATGAGAGTAACAGCCACCTCATTTTTTAACTAAGAAATGTAATTGTTCATTTAACGGTCTTTCTACCGGGCCGCGCGGCCGCCTCCCGTCTGGCGCTCGGCGACAGCAGGCTGATGCGGGACGGGACGTCTACCGATGTGTTGTTATTGAATACATATACACGCGTTCGGATTCATTTGATTCCAAGTTGTTGGCTATAAATGTATTTTAATAAGGTCAAATAATTAATAATTCTAATAGTGAAATATCGTAAGTAAATTAACATCCACACACTGGCTGTTTGTGTTTGCTGATCCAATTTAAATATTGCAAAATAATAAAATGATATTTCGCACATGAAGGATATCGTAGTGTGTATAATAAATGTGTTTTTTTTTAATTTTATCTCTAGGACCGACTGACTGTTTCCGAAGTAATTCCATAATCACATATATGTGAAAATAAAACTCTTATTTTTTTGATTTTGAGGAAAATTAGAAGCATTCAAAATGTATGTAAATCCACAGAAATCCAATGAATAATGATGTCCCTTTTCATCTCGTGCAAATAAAATAGTACAGCTGTCCCCCGTTATAGATATAAATGCAAGTTGTTGAGTTCAATTGTTACATTGATAATGCCCTTCCGAGGCGAAACGCGTCTCAAGTAAATCAAACGAGTAGAATAAAAAAAACAAGTGATCTATTTTCATATATGTCATAGGTAATATTTAGAAAAAGACAGTCATATAATTTTACAACATAAGAAGACAATACGACAAGGATACATTTTTGGTGTTCTATAATTAATATAATGTTTTATTTTCAAATCTGTCTAGGACCAATATTAACGGAATTACGATTTATTTAAATTTCGTATAGCCAAGATTGTATAAACAAAATGGCAGATCAGGCTGGCTATCGAACATAGCAAATATATTTAAAAAATCCCTGTTACTGTTATCGTATCCAAAAAATTCATTACGTCCAATATTTCTGGGTTTTCTGGTCCCGTTCGAAGAAAGTGAGACCTTAGATCTTCTGCAAGAGGCCGTATTTTATTCAAAATCCGCCTAAAACTTTGCTCACTTTGAAACAATCTTATTGTCAGTCGTCAACCAGGATACTTATAAAAACGAAAATGTTGATACATGTCCAATAAATGTTTAAATAATAAATTTAATATATTAGAAATATACTTACTTTGCGTGACCGGACACTATAGATAGAAATAAATAGGTAAAGTTGCACTTAATGAAGAAGTGAGACGATAATGTGCGAGACGAGCAGATACCTTGCGAAAGTCAAGAGACGTTAGATCCAAAACAAGCTACTAATACTCAAATATGTAAGTGAAAAAATATGGAAATGATAAATATTTGAATGGGACAACTTATAGATTCGAATGGGACATCTAAAATATTTGAATGGGATAACTAAAATATTTTAAGGTGATCACTTAAACATAAGAATAGGACAATTAATAGTATTTAAATAGGACAGCAAATATATTCAAATTTCAAACTATGCGGTTGAGCTTTCCCACCCTGAAGAATATAAACAATTTTAATAAATATCAAAAATTGCATACACACATAAAATACGAATAGCCCGTTATCACATTGCACCAAGAATCAACAGCAATCCTCAAGATATGGATGCAACGGTTTTCCTCTACGAGTTTTAATGTATTATTATTGCGCTATAAACGTTAAACGAAGAAACACTTTGTTCAGTATTAAGGCCAATCTTGGAAAACGGTTATCAATTATCACAAAACTGATTAATAGATACACTTCGATTCATAAATATGTAAATTACAATTATTGAAACAGATCTCGTTTAGTTTAGTATCAGTGTTGGGGCGATCAATGTCAGAATATACATTCATTGAAAAGCGTTCGTTGAATACCGACCGCCGCGAGGGCACCACTTTGTATATATATGGGTATCGTTACTTAGGAGCCTAGTCAGAACGGCAACAATCTAAGCTTCAGAATATAAAAAGGTTATTGTTACTTCGATAAAGCACACGTTAACAAAATATTGAAAAGCAACAATATTTATTTAATATTTAAAATTAAATATAGGTTTATGATAACTAAAATATAATGCAAACACTCCGTACATAAAGTTTCATTAATAAATTCCATTATTTAGTTATGTAAAACGAAAATGGTGCGCCTTTAGTCTCTCTGCATTTGTTATGGCATATTTTTTTAGTGAAGATATGAACGAACACAGTGGGAAAATATTAATATTAATTATTGTTCCAAAACATTTTGTGAACATATGTCGATACATTCGTGAAAATATAAATTACTTTGATCGAAATACGGAAAATGTACCAAATAAACAAGTAACGATTACGACTACGAATGCAATCATGTTCGCAGCGAGCACAATATATTGTGCGAACATATAACTTACCGGTGCGAAATTTGATTGATTGAAAAATGATTTGTTTAGACAAAAACAACTCAAGGTGTGTTTTGACCATTTATTTTCATTTCAAATCGTGTGACAGTGACCGTGGATCGTAGTTATAGAACTGTACCGTGGCTAAAGATGTTTCAATTCAAAAATGAAGCCACCGAGATTCGTAACTCCTGTACCTACTAAATAAATTAATCCTGTCCGAATACAAGTTCACGACCCTTGAATTAAATAGTTATACCGACTGAAAGTAGCTTAAAAACTATTACTTACGACATCCTGAAGATATGTTTTCAAGTTATGATAAAATGACTTTATAAACGAGTTCGACATCCATTTTCTGGTAAATCCGCGCACGGTCGCGCCGCGCGATACAGTAATGTGTTTTTACCGCCAATGACAGAGCGGTCTGTTCGTTTGCTCCAATAAATGGCCATTGAAGACGGATCACCAGCGCCTTAGTAATACACGTAACGGGTCCTGCAGCTGATTCTGCCACCTGGTGCTGCGCACGATCACAATCTGCAAGATCTAAATGCCATTAGACATCTCGGTCACACTGCAGCATCTGAAACCTTGATCTTTCAATACCCTCTGTGGAATACTCTCAAAACCACAAAGAACAACCAAAATTACTGAAAAACAGTGCTATAAATAATATTATATCTCTAGTACCTCACATTTTTAAAGTACAACTATATTTGGAATATTTTCTAATAATATAGTACCTTGCGATATTTTATAAATTGTAAAATTGTTTCATTGATATCTTCCAAAAATAATTAAATTTTACTACATATGAATACTCAACAACGTGTCCTAGGCCTAATCGAATAGCTATATCCAACATTAAAATTAAAAAAAAAAAAAAAACTATTTTAGCAAAAAAAACAACGTAAATACGATTTTTTTTTTAAATTATTTATTAGGAAAACGTACAGTTAATCAACAATAATATATTTATATACACATTTTAAATGCATTGCCCAACTAGGCAAACAAATACATTTCACAAAACCAAAACTCATTGAGGGCGACACAATAAGATTGAATACATAACATATAGCAAGTAGACGTGAAAATATTAAAAAATATATTTAAAAAATATATTTATATGTATATTAAAAAAATAGAGAAAAAATAAATAAATACCAATGTGCAATACAATATGATGTAAGTACATATAAGTTAGATGGAAATATGCCAGACCAAAACACACAAAAGTAGTTATAAGAATTATTTCATTTTATAAAAAAGTTTACTCTCTATCTGCTCTCCTAATTGCAACAACCAACTTGAAATATCTCTTTTAAAAGCCTTCAATTATTAAATAATTTATTAAATTAATGTTATAAATAGCGGATGTATCTAGTATTGATTATATGAATTACTGTATACATATAAATAAATTATAGAGTTTTATAAAACAGATGATTTACACTAACACCATGAAATATATAATAAATTAAATAACTGATGGCCTGCAATATAATATGCTCAGTCGGTCTAGCATAAGAAACGTTTACCTAGTGATCCAGTGGTCGATTTATTAAATGATAAATCACCTTTAGGTATACGAGTGTCACATTTTAAAACTATGCAGAATCTTTGGAAGTTCAGGTCTTGGCAAAAACAGGTTTCATCATACTCGGACTATAATACAGGAAGAGATAAATATACACAGGATATAAGAAAAATAAATATATATAGTGATAATGTGGAAAATATGCGGTTAAGTTTATTTATATGTTTTTACCATTCACGCTATGAAACTGTATTTTAAGAGCTTTTAATGATCGTTCGTGTCGATATAAATTAAATTGATCTGAACAGTTATCATGTGAAAAGTTAGAACTCTCGATAAGGTCTTCAAAGGAATCTCATCCGGAACTCGGCCACCGGGTCTCGCGAGAATGAGACTGGCGAGATTTAGCTTCAGAGAGGATGCGTGAAGAACGTTTGCGCAGTCAGCCCGGAGACCCCGTAATATTTCTGCATTCAGATTAACTCTGACCTATGCCGATTCTGTGTCACTAGTAGACGGTGTGCAGTCAGCGAAGTGCACTTTGCGCTTTGGTCGGTTGATACTGATTACCTATTTCGCACACTCACTGGAATCAACTGACATTTAACCACTGCCAATAAAATTTATCGTCGATAAGCGTTTGCGAAAATCATAGTATCGTATGAGACATCAGATTTCAGATCAAGTCGACAGATGCTGTATACCCGTCTTAATTATATTGCCATGAAAAACGCGAGGAACGTGCCGACGTACGATGTTCATTCGTAAGATAGACACTGTATTGTTGACACGATTCGTAATAACAATCGTAGTTGAGTATGCGACTACGCCAGATTAAAAAATTGACGGAATAAATTATTAAGCAGACAGTTTAAGAATATAAGAGTGCGAGTAACTTCATCAGGAGAGTCTTTAAGGTTATGTATGATAAACAAAAGGAGTGACAAGAATAAAAAAATACATTTTCAAATCAATTCAAATGCATAAGTAAGAAGAGATCAATAATTTAGTGATTTGCTAATTAAATATAATATCATTTTATGTGAGAATTATTCCCTGGTGAAAATTAGATTTTAAAAATTTTGTAGGTTATAAACTTTTTCCAACACTACAATAATTATATTCGACATTTACACAACGATATTCATGATAGTAGAAAAAAAATCTTTTTTTTTGAGATTTTTTTAATTGAGCCTCTAGAGTTATAAGCGATGTAACTCGTTATGCTAACGCCCACTATTTGTTCTACCGAATCATCGTTAGTAAAATATTTGCTACAATCGAGGATCAAGGTCAGAGACTCGTACTTATGTCTCCTGATAGGGAAACTTAAAAGATACATTGCATTGACGCGAAGTGTTGACTTTTATATTGTAAAGATTCAAATTGGATAATTGTTAAAATTACTTCCCGTATACGTATTTTGCACCTGCGCCTTTAAAAGCTAGTATTTAATAGTCAGCTTAAAATAATTATCTTTGTAAAAAATACAATAATTAATTGCACAGATTATAAAAAGCGGATAAAATTTATTATACGATGAAATAACCAGGAACGAGCGACCTTCGATGAGATACGCAGTCCTGCTTCGAGACTAAACTGCGCGGTGCTCCGTTGTTGAAAGTAGGCTCTCGAGTCTGGCCACCCTCGATAGAGTCCACTCGCGCATCGTTCTAGCCGTTCACCTTAGACCAGTTTCTGTAGATATGGGTCACTCTTGCTAAAACCCGATGCGATAGACGAAGCCTTTCATTGGAGAGTTGAATATCATCGAGAACAGTTTCTTCCGCACGTATCGCCATAGCAACTGTACCGAGCGATCTTAACAAAACGAAAATCGACCAGTTAAATAGAAAAGTCGATAATTTAATTCGGTTAATTTTTTTCTGAAACTTGTTTTGAATCAATTTATTTAACCATTGAACTAATTAAATAACTGAGTACACTAATAAAAATCAGATTAATTTACGAACAAATACTGATTAGGTTTTGGATTTTTTTATAACACATAGAATATATTTAATCGCTAGTTCTCTGACATTTTAAATTGTGTAACGGCATACATTATATAAGAATACTAGTTACAAAGGCAGCAACCTTCACTATTGACTTTTAACTTTTTTTATCCAATTGTTTTCTTATATAAAACAATTGGAAAACACGCGGTGTATTCATTAATTAGCAATCAAACGTTATTTTTTATATAAATTTGTCATTCAAAAGCGGCGTTAGTTGCTTTTTCCTGACGCCATTTATATTAGGATTGGACCAATAGCAATCTTCGCTACTCTGCAATTTAAATGGCCGCCAATATGCCTATGAACTTGCTCATTTTTGGAAGAAGTTATGGGGATTACATTGTTCTTCAAGGTTCTGTTAGTTTTCTCCAAATAAAATAATATGGAGTTTACTGAGATTGTAACTTGCTACCTTAATATAAATTTGTAGTGTCATTTCACCCCTCGTATATCAGCAGAAGTGGAAAGTAACCGGAAAATGTTCAACCAATTGTATGACTGCGAAACGTGGACGCTCAACAAAAGATTAACAACGCAAAAAGGCAACGAAAGATGTATGTTGGGAATCTCATGAAGAAACAGGAATAGAAAGTGTGGAAAGATGGATGTTCGTAAAAAATGAAATGACAATAGGCAGGCCACATCGCTCGGAGGACGGACCATCGTTGAACGAAAACAGTCATTCAGTGGTATCTGAGGAGAATAAAGAGGTCGTCAGGCGCTCCAAAATACGCTGAAGCAAGTTCTGCAGAAATACGTAGCATCGAATAACAGACAGAGAAGAAAAGGAGACACTTGGGAAGGCTTTCATCCAGCACTGAATAAAATACGTGTGACTAATGTGACAACATATTTATATTCAAATTAAACGCATGCGCGTAACATATTTTTACAGAATGCCAACCACTAAACTCAAACATGTTAAGATATGGTCGAGCGTAAACCTCCATAAAATAATTTCGTTATAAATTACTATTTATTTAAAACGACAGTAAGAAACAGCACATTCTAATGACAGTAAGAAACAGCAGCCACCGACAAATCATAAAATAAAACAGCACAAACTTTGTACTTCTATATATTTCTTACAACTATAATTTCGAGATCCTTCTACCAACATAAAAAAATCTGTAAAAATTGGTGATGGTGGCGCTCTGTTTCAGCGGGAGACAGAAGAAGCCAGTGTAATACACTGGGTCTTGTATAGACTCTTTTAACCAAATTATGTACATTTTATTTTTATCACGACTATAATTTGGAGAGACGAAACTCTTTCGTCAACATGTGTAAATAATAACTGTATAAAGGTGAATAATCAACAGCTGACGAGAGGAACTAAACCTCTCTAAAATACAGAGTCGTGATATAAATAAAACTGCTGTATACTTACCACATAACATGATTTATTAAAAAAATAATAATTTGCACCACAAATTAGCTGCCATGTTATTTAATAAACATAAATATTTTAGACTTTCACGTACCTGAATCATGCATTAAAGAATCTCCCATTATGAATGGCCCACACGCACACTATATTCGTGGGATTAAGGTACGCGATAAAGCCATGTTAGATATCAATTGTATGTTTTGTGATTTCATTTCTCGATACTCGCGTGGATTATGATTTGAGAAATGGTAGATGGGTCTTTACTTTGATTTTCATTTGCATGTATGGTGAAAAGGGGTGGATATAGGATCATTACTCATAATTACAACTTTAAGTGGAATACATTTCGTATTTTCCCGTCATTATTGACGTTTTATAATATAAAATAATAATAAATTATGATAATAATTACCACAACAGTGCCGTCTGTCTTTTCGCTGAGGTGTTCAAAGCGTGCCAGAATCTCCCTGACGGAGACTTTCGGCTCCGAAGACTCTTCGAGGATCGTTTCCATGGGTCCACTGGATCCGGTTGAAAAATTGGAGAACTTCCTCGAAACCACGCTCGAAACGGAATTAGCGATAGACCCGGAGAGATCCCCGCTGGATTTTCTTACTGCATTCTGAATTAAGGATCCATTTTTTTTCTCTTTCACTTGACTTTCTTTGCATTCGGTTCTGTTGATTTCTTTTGCGCTTCTGGCGTACGCGGCGTGCTCGTCCGTCGGACTTTTCTTCCCATTCTTGGCCTTGGATTCCCCGTTCTTCTTGCTGCGCCTCTCGAGGTGCGCTTCGCTGAACTCCGCTTTGCAGATGTCCGAGTGTCGTCTGTGTATCGCATCTGACATCTCCGAGAAACGCTTGGCGGCATCCCTCTTGTCGTCCTGATTCGGGAACAGGTGCTTGAGATCAGCGCCAGAATCGGAATCGGAGTGCGTCGCGCTGTTGTCGTCGAGGCTGGAGTCGCTGGCGGAGGAGTTGATCAGGCTGTCCAGCGAAGGGGCTCGCCTCAGGCTGGACTTGTTATGCGACGTCACGGCGGAACTCTCATTGAACTTGGGAGATATCGAGCTCGAAGATGAACCGCTTCCTTTGGAGCTGTCGCCGTGACAGCTGTCCGCTCGCACGTCGTAAACTTCGTATACGTTTTCCTGGTTTTTGACGCTGAGGTATTCCGACTTCTCGAAGGACTTCTTGATGTAAGTATTTTCTGAGGCCGGCGGAGGATCGTAAGTCTTATAAGTGTTGTGAAGCTCCACCCAGTTAGACTTCATGGCCTCCACCAACTTTTCACTTCTCATTGCTGGCTTTTCCACTTTTTCCTGTTTGCTGTTCAGGAACCTGATCATCTTTTTGGCTTTGTAATCACTGTACACCTCGATGGCGTCATCATCATCCGTGTTGTTCGTCATTTTGATCCCTCGTTTTTACTTACACATTAGATTTTACAGTTCAGTCTTCTAACTTATATTCGGATAATATTATTTACACGAGTCTGTTAATTAAGAAGAATATAATAAGTCTGTCGTTTAAAAGGATCGACTACTGCATTCCTCAGATTCATTCCTGTTCACGAGCAGTCCAAAATCAATCGGCCTCTGACGATCACTCAAAATACACTAACACGTACGTGACGACCAGTTGGAACAACTTTTCTATGCGGTAGTCAAAATATTTCAGAATAATTCACGAGCTTAATTTTAGGATGCACGTCCAACCACGTGCAGATGTGCACAATGCAGGTATGGAAATGGTCAAAACACCGCCAAATCACCGATGCCGGCAGGAAGCGAATAATAATTGGCAAGGCGAGCTGCTGTGTGTCGTCACGACCCGGTGGGCACCGACAATACCCGCGGCAGACCATTCATCAGGCATTATCATGGCGCGACACAAAGGGCCAATCGATGGCCATGACGGTTAGTCAGACAGGTGGCTCGCAAAGCTCAGCAGGTGTGCGTTACAGGTTCCATGTTTAGTGAGGGGACAAGTTCCAAGTCTGTCTCCGTATGCATAATATGTTCATTGACCTGTTAAGTCAATCATATCTCACGTGTTATATTTTTAAAGAATTTTCTACCGATGCCATCATATGATCGAGCCAGCCGTCCCATCTTTCACTTCATCTTATTAAATAAATTCTCAAAAATTAGCCCATACTTACAAACCAATATACAAACATAGATAGTTAGGAACGTTTTTATGACAAAAATATCTGCATCAACAAAAAATTTAAACCAAAAATTTAGTAGCCCAGCTAATGGAAAAAGATGCTTTCAATCTACCACTAGTCTAGTCGAGTAGATTCGGATTTTTTTAACCGAACATTCTCGGTATTAGTATATTATTTTATGAATATATACATAATAACCTATAATTTATATTTATTAATGAAAACACATTTTTATTGTGAAATTCCAATTTCAGAACATAGTTCTGTGATATTTAAAACAAATCTATCTATCAATAGAAATAATATTTGGTTGCCACCGGGATACAAACTCGGAATTTTGATTACGTAATATAAATGTCAAATTCGTAGGAAACATGTCAAAATAGTAACGCATTTTCCCGGACAAGAAAAGTCTCGGGTTTGCATGTCGGTAATTTCTTTCGTTTTACTTTTTATTTTATGAATCAGGTACTGTACTCGCGTTCTGACGACGAAAAGTGCTATTAAAACTAGTCAACGTTAAATAAATCAAAGTGGTTTTTAAAAATAAATAATAAATGTAGCCATCAGCGCTGTAAACATCAAAAATATATTATAAATTTAAACGGCACATACATTTTTTTTCATAAAAATATTCCTTCATACACATGGCGTGCGATCTCTTTCATTCACCACCAGATTAATTAAAGAGCATTAATGTATTCATATTATATTCGGTCGTGCCGCAACCGATCGGCTATGAAATAGTGCACCATCACCTCACAAAACAAACCCGTTCCGCCATCGGTTCCATCGCAAACGAATCAGAGGCCGCAGAACTGCGCGTCCGATATCCGATTGTCATTTTGCGAATTATGCCGATTGGTCAAGCGACGTCAAACCAGACAACGGACGTGAAACTGATCGGGATTTTTTTATCGATTTCGTTCTGCGAATAACATTTTGAATTCAGCGGTCGGTGTGGGTCGCTTTGATGTCGATAATTTAGATTCGACGTGGTACTGCGTTACGATAGACAATTTACGCAGCCGCGACCATTATAAAACCAATGTAATGTATTTAGTATCATATCATCGTCATCGATATTGACTTTATAACCACATCAAGAAATTTCCTTCATTGATCTCTAATACGAGCCATTTCTTTCAAGTCTTGGATTCCTAAGCTAAGCTAAGGATTGCATAGCTTCGCCATTTCACGCCATTTAACATTTACGCCAAGACCCATTTGAATTTATTGTTATATTATTACAGAGTAAAAGTTTAACAACCGCTGAGTGCTCTCAGTAGCTACTTACATACAGTCGAGATATTGATCCTCACTGTCAATGTAATATACAAATTAAAGTGGTCTAAATAGCAACGGAAGGGCTATGTTTGAAATATTAAACAGATGCTGTCAAAAAATCAGCAATGGGCTGGACATATATGTCGGAAAGATGATAGACGGCGAGAAAGTAAGGTTCTAGAATGGAGCACCAGCTAGCACTAGTGAAAGAAGTGTTGGCAGTCCTAAAGCTCAATAGAGCGACGATATCAGAATAGTGGAGGCCGACAGACGGATGACGAGGACTGAAGACACCGGAGAGAAATAGCCATGGCGGGGGAGGTCTACATTCGTGCAAATTCATTAAAACACTTGCAAAGTTGTAAAAAAAACTTATTTTCATATTTTATATTAACCTGACATGAAAACTTAGGAATCCAAAACGCCATACCCGTTAATCTTAATGCATCATCATTTGTTGGTTACTTTTTAAAAGTTTGAGCGCTTCAACGTGAATTATGATCATTAAAACTAGTTATACGGTACATTTACAAATATAACTGATGACATTGATAAATAATACTGATTTAGTAGGAAATTTTTCATACATACATTGGTACGTTATCTAAATACAGTCGAACATCCGAAATTGAGAACATTACCGAATATTTTTGAATCACAATTATATTTTTAGATTTGACTATATATTTTTTTAATGTATGAAACTATCCTACACCGCTAGAAACTATGTTAATATCTGGCCTTCTATGTACCTCCATATGGAAACGTTTCTAATTTAACTAAGTTATAACTATCGCAAAATTATCCATACAGTCAATCATATTTTTTTAAAGATAATAAAAAATATACGTTTTGTTAATAAAAATATGAATTGGATGTGGATAGCGAAATTGACTTAATATCGAAAATGTCATCCAAATTCTTTTGTAAGCTTTGATCCACGTTCATGGTTCACAAACGACTCTCGCTATTTTAAGACAACGGTCTAGTGGAGTAGTCTAGACAGGGTTACGCTGAACGTCTAGTCGGAGGTAATGCTGATTGGCCAGAACACGATATTATTAATTAATCTGATTCAAAGCATTATTTAATAATTATTGCAAATATTGGAGAATCTGCTAATTATATTATTTTTGTACTCGCTTCTTACTCATTTATCATCCCCCCAGGGGTGGGCTTGGGCGATAAAACGCCACTCTTCTGACCTGACAAAAGAACTCTCAATTATAATAATAATATTGGATAATTTGTTGTTATTTTAACTTATGGAAATGATTTTTTGTCTCGTTCCACTTTCATACATCTTCTCATACATGCTCGTCGACTGTTGTCTTCTTACTTAGTCGTATAAATGTATATTTTTGTGAATGAACTGTTTCTCGCTTTACTGTTCTGTAGTGCATCTACATTAATATGATTTTCACTGTTTACGTAACAAAATAATTATTTAATCGTCTGCCACTTTGTTACTTGACTGGATATGAAAAACAAAGACGATGTATTAATTTTTTTAATAAATTAATCAACCGAGCTTTGCATATCAAACCTACGTAGGTAACCTAATTTGCATGTGTTCAACATTAATTTAATTCCATACCAGAAAGTAGGGATCTACCGAGTGTTGCACGTTCATTTAAAAATATGATACCATTGATTGATTTGGCAGTTTTCATTTTAAAATATTATTATTAAGAGAACACATTCTTATCGTGAAGTTGTAATTATTCAGAACATATGTCTGTGATATTTTAAATACTAATTAAATGTATTAATTAGAAAGATATACATATGAAATCAATTTTAACGAAAAACATTGTTGTTGCGCCATCGGGATTCGAATCTGGATCTCTTTCCAAACCGGGGAAGATGCATTATCCAATTATGCTACAGCGGCGACATTATTTTTGACGACAAATTTTCAAACCTTTATGTTACACTTTTTCAAATTAATACATCTATCGTTAAATTATTTGAGAGCCATCTAATTTGTTTTTACGGAATCTAAAATACCTTTGAGTAAACCGATAGCAGACGCCAGAATTAATAATTCATTTTTATTAAATTTTTAGACATATTGATTCAACTTATATATTATTAGGATAACACATTCTTATTGCGAAGTTGTAATTATTCAAAACATAGATCTGTGATACTAATTTTAACGACTTTCACCGATGCACAGTATATCGTAAAATATCCACGAAATAAAATCAAATTAATAAAACTCTGTTATTATAATTATTTATATATCCACCATAAATAATGTACCGATATAAAAACACACACCAGTTATATAACAGTATCGCACGTTTATCAAATTATTAATAATATTCATAATTGCCCCATCTCGCGCTGAACAGAAACCTGCACGAAAAGGCGGAAACTCATTAGTCCAAAGATGGATTTTTTATTCTTAAAAAAATCACGGAAACGGACAGAATAAGTAACACGACTCGCAGTCGGGTTCTTTTATGATTTATTTAACTATTGAGAAAGAAAAACGGCACTTTACGCTCCCAATTTGTGTCTGACCAGACCCTAGAAAGCAATAATTATTCCAAATTTCCAAATTGTTGTTAACTTTTAATGTTATGCACTGAAAATTTCAACTCTGCGGGAGTATTTACATATTTATCGTATTAAACTCGTTGAAACATTATATTTGAACGCATTCCTCAAGTCGCATCGGCAACAATGCGCGGCAAAGAAAAATAAAATTCGCGCAGACATCTCTCGCTACCCGTTTTTTTTTTGTTTACGGTTAGAAAGTAGGCTTTCAAAAATCTTTACGCTAATAGACACACTCGGCACGGTCAGCCGTCGCCCGCAAAAACAACAATAATGAAACAATTCCATTCTTATAAAAATCAATCCAAGAAGTTGAATTATTCTTTTTTTTCATTTGATGAGATTTTTCAACGCTTTTGCGTTGTACCTACAGAGTAAATATTCGAACATAACATATTTTCGAGCAGTTCATCGGTATCTTTAATTAATTTCGATTTTAACATTGTATTAAATTACAATTTTAAATTGCCATTTTTTTATTTATAATATACAAAATTATATCTACAATGAAAAGCTAAAATATTCCACATTTAAACATCGCGACTTTTTTGTCGGTGGTTCAAAACCCAACTTGGGCTTATTTTAATACTATTTTAGTAGTATTTTGACAGTATTTATAATTAATTTGAAGCCATAACTTTTTAATAATTCACCATATAAAAGAGTATTGCATGTAAACATTAGAGTTTTATCATATTAAACAAACCAGTTTCTAAAAAACCTTCAGATGTTTTCGTATAACCCTCGTAAATCGTGACTTTAATTGCGTACATCTTTTGCGGGTACATATTTTAAATACTGAATCTCGAGATAATTAAAAGGAAACGAAAGATAAAATTATATGTTTAGGTATAATATAACGCTATCCTGATGAAGTAACAATGTTACGAAAGCGATTGATTTTAAACAATACAAATCCTGTGTTTAAATACAAAATAATTTTATATGAAATATTGAAAAATTATAGTAAAAATAAGTAAATAAATGAACTGTCACACTTCACACAATGAAATGGAGCTTTTCGAGCACAAGATCATCACTTATAAAAGCACGGGGGTCTTTAATAAAATGTTAACAAACTTTTTATTTTATCGTCATACTTAAAAAAACGTCGAAAAATGTTTCACAAACGGCGTCGTTTAGCGGCGTCGTCGGCGGGTAACGGTTTAACGAATCGGCGGACGGAGCGGCGGCGGCCACTGCGCGCGCCGCAGTAACCGGACATGAACTAACGGAGGCGCCCGCGCGCGCCCGGGGAGGCCCCGCGCGACGGCCGGAGGCAGCGGCGAGACTGACGCCCGTCAGCCCTGCCGCACTGGGGTGCTTCGGGGTTGAAAACGATCAATAAAATGTTTAAAAATATACGTGCTAATATTATAAATAACAAATAATTATTCGTATTGTTTGAACGTCAAACACGATTTTACTATATTGCTCGGTGGAGATTTCATTTTCTCTATTTAAATGAATCAACTGAGCTTCGCGCGCCCCGCCTAGGTTTGTACTTCCCACTGATTCAATAATAATTTAATCCGATACATTAATCGTCCCTTTTAAGATAAAGGGTGATGATTCTGATGATAAAATCGATAAATTCAATACATTTCTCGAAAATAAAAATTTGAAAATTGAAAAACTGGAATGCTGCTGTGTTGTTAAATTAATTAATTAACATTTTGTAATGCTAAATATGGTATTGTGTATAGATTTACAAATAATTTAATTGTCCAAACAACTTTGTTACATTTTTAGTCCATCCTAGGGCGGTTCTAAACATTATTATTAAAATGATATGGATAAAGACTTACAATCATTTCTTATTCAATATGACCTAGGTCTACTATACATGCGTTCAATAATAATTTAATGCAATACCTTAAGGCAAGTATTCAATATCCTGTAATATAATGTTCTCTACCCCCTCTTCCCTTTCCTTCCCTCTCCGCCGCTAGCGAGCGTCAGTCGGTCGGTGACTCTGAATCTTAACAGTTTAAAATGATGTTTTCAATCTCGGAGTGTGAAATAGTGATAATCCCATACAGTCCACCACGTCCGGAGGTGATCGGAAGACTCAGGAGAGGCGGAGTCCTTTTTCATATTCTTGTGTTTTCTGACATCTAAGGTGCGATTGAGGTCAATAAGTTAATACGATAATCCAATATATAAATACATGACAATAAACAAGATAGTATGAAACAAAAATCAGATATCCCACAGAGATAAAGCTATTTTTTAATTACATTTCAATGGAAAATATGGAATAAAGAAAAAATGAATTATCAAATTTGATCCACAGATGGCGATGGTGTAGTGGTACTCGAAGCGAGTCCACATACTAACATATATATAATTTTCAAAATTTGATAAATGTGGAGATTTATATATATATATATATAAAGTGATCACTTAAGCCAGCCGAAGACAGATCGTAAGCCGTGTAATTACCCCATACTTTCATATATTTTCAAATAGCTTTGTCTCTACGAGATATCTGATATTTGTTTAATAACAGTGTCTTTGTAGGTAAAACTCCAGTAATTGTGTGTTCTTTAACATATTCAAGTGTTGCTAACATAATATGAGACTCCCCTCCCCCTGCAATAACACTGTAAATCAGTTTTTACAAATGTTGCTAGACGGACGGAGCGTTGGCCATTACACTGCTGTTGCAGGGAAAATCGACCACAAATTGTCAATACTATTATTTTTATTTATTTAATATGGTTGTTTAATATAGCATTCGATGCCCAAGAAGATATACAATGCATGTGCATTCATTATTCAGATCTGCCCAAAACCAATATTGCCTTCTCATATATTGAACTGCAATACGAACTGTCATAGATAACAGTGAAAATATATAAATAAGTAGAGAAATATACATAATATAATAATAATAATACATTTATTAGGTTCACTTTTTACATGCATTATGTACTTACATTGATAAATAATGTCTAACGGTCTGACGTATTACTCTTCCTAATTAATATTCATTAAGTATACATTTTCACCTAGTTCATTACTATGAGTGTTGCGTCATATTTTTAATATCAGACAAATATACTGAGGGTATGTATATAAAATTTGGCAAAGTAAATACAACATATCAGTAAGACATATATTTGGGTACCCTGCCTGCTACACTAGTGATATACTATATTATAGCAGACAGTGTTCCTTCGCTATAACAGTAAGCAAAGTGTATATATATATATATATATATATATATATATATAAACAGTTAATCAAGAGATGCGATTAGGTAATTCAATATACTGTTGTAGCAGTTTTATTCTCAGGTTTAGACCTTTAAAAGTTACATTCGAACATTTTTAAGTCACAGGTTTTTGCTTCCACTTTAATTACGTCACGGACAACTGCGCGGCCATTCCGGGAATTAAATTGTCACACCTCGTATAGTCATTCTGCAAAGTTAGTTAACCGATCGATCGATGATATTGAAAAACCGATTGTTTGTGAAAATCGTTAACCCACAATCGCCCAACGGTCGAGTCGTTAAACACATCTCCAGCGCGCGCAACCTGCGCGCCTCGCTGGTCCACTTCTTCAGCAACGGTGCGGCTCGATCATAGTGGGCGATATATACACCGCATATAATATTTCACAACAGACAGTTGTGGCAAATTTCACCGCTTCAATAAAAGATTCACCTGCCCGACAAATGAGTAATAATTAACCGTGTCGTAAAATCTGCATCTGATTAGTAAAAGGTTAACTGTTTGCATATATTTATAAACTGTACAGGGTAATCAGTAGCACAATTGTAGAATATATTTTTTAATCTTGTTATACTTATATATGTATGTGAAATTCAATATTAACGGAGTAATGACATTTATAAGTTTTTGAAACAAAATGGCACATCTGACTGGTTAACGAACTCAGCCGAGATATTTACCAGGTAAATTTTTCAATAAGATTTGGTCGAAATCTGATCACTGGGAATTATGGCGTCTATAAATAAAAAATTAACGGAGAGTGATTTCTGAGAGTTTCCTGGTTATGATCGAAGAAATTAGGTTCAATGAAATCTTCCGGAACTAAAAATCATGGCTAATGTGAAATAGTATTGACCTAGGTCAGTCATTCATTGGGCTCTTTACATACTGGAAAAGTAGACTCTTTACATACTGGCGATGTATAATTGGCGAGTATTAGTGGCGCACTGCTCCATTTGTCAAATAAATCGTATAGTTTAATTTTACTACTAGAATATTTTTAATTTTTACCAACTCGAGGAGAGCACACAGAGAGAGGTACATTAACGGGTTGCCAAATTATAATTCACACATGTAGTGAGAATGTGTAAACGGTTTGCGATGCATTTTTTTATCATATTTTATAAATACTTTAAACTCTGTCATCAAAATGGTCACACGATAAAATCGTGCAATATGTTGAACAATGGCAGTCATCATTATCACTCAGCCAATAAGTATCAAGTTTAGAGATGGAACGAAACGACCGTTTCTTTCAAAACATTTACGATAAACCAGGAGATATGATATAAAATAAGCGTCAGATTTAACTTTCAGACAGTGAAAACGATGATAACACAGAGGTGACAGTGATAACAGCTCAAGTCCATCGGTGAACTTTAAACACAATAATAAAATAAACATACATTATTAATGTGATTCGTTGTATGTCACACAGTGCTCGACAGATTTGAAAAATAATACATTATATGTAATCTACCTTTTTTGTATTAATTGTTTACTATATCGCAATTTTTCACGGAACCTTGCACAAGATACATTGCCGCCGTTACTGTCTTTTCAACTCCTACGGTACAACACCATAACATTGCTTGCTTTCTGCTAGATGTATAAATTATTAAATAAATAATGTACTTATATGCGGTATCACATGTGTTTAACAGAACTGCATTACAACCTATGTAGCAATAGAATATTAACTTATCGACCAAGTCGAACCTGCTCCGCGCAATAGGTAAATGCCAGTCGCTTACCATTATAAAAATATTACAATTGCAAAATTGCACGTTTATAAAATGATCGCTTCTGATATTTGATCAGCTATAAATCAAAATGGATACTTACTTTCAAAACATGATCTATTTTCTAATTAAATAATTATTGTTCGCGCGCATTGGCTAATCGTCGGTCGTACTGATCTGAAATCGTGACACATATCGATGCTGTATTAATACAAAAAATATATTCGGAGAATATGAAGGGTTTCGAAAAACAAATTGCCATTATCCAATTGACGCATTTGAAAATGATAATCTGGTGACAGTGGTAGTGTTACAGTTGATAACTATTATTGAAAACATGTTTGCATGTAATTGAAAGTAAATATTAAAAATAAATACGTAATATCTCAATGATAGAGACAGTTTTGTTTCTGCACTGTTCCCACGATGTCGTACTCGTAATGCACTACAAAACACGCCTTATAAACATTCAAGAAAATTTAAAGGAGGTTAATTTATCTGTCGATATGAAACTATAAATAAAATACGTTTAAATAAAAGCCCAGTTAGTACGTGCTAGCACGGTTGTGTAAACATCGCAAGTGTGCGTGCTGTACATAAGTACAGTTTTCATTTACATCTTGCGATTTATTTTCACCTCAACTAATAGCGGGCCTTCACCTCGAAATCAAACAATTGAAACAAAAAGGTTTTGAAGGCACCTGCTGATACCGCTAACTCTCGCATGCTGAACGAGCGCTCTATCATCTTACTATTCCTACATTTGACTGTGTTGTCAAATTGTCAGGTGAGTGTATAACGCAGATTTTTTTTGTATTAGTATATAATACATTTATACTAGTTGTATTTAAAAATAGTTACCCCTAGCGAATTTCTTAGCAACCTAATATTTTTACATTTTATTTATGTTTCTCCGTAAAGCACAAGACTGTAACTGAATTTATAAATAATTTTTTCGAACAAGAAAAACATTATTTCATTCAAGGGTGGTATGACACACTTGTCTGAGATAAGATAAAATATCAAATTCTGCACACGCGGTGTCCGCGGCTTATTATATAAACGCGGTGCTAAAGAGAAGAAAGTAAAATACATTACCGAGAATGGCGCTTGAGCAGAAAAAACTAAATCAAAACAATACCGTCCGTTCTCTTCTCGCGACGTAGCCCCCATTTCCGGCGTGTCCGACACTGTCCGGCCCTGTCCGGCGACTCGCCGTGACGGTGAATAATTAACCGCGTGTTCGTCCGTTTACTGCCTCTATATAAACAACCAATTAAGAATCATATCTCGATTCGTAAGAATATAAAATCATATCTTCGCTGCGGAGAACTCGTCAGAACGTGAAATAATATTTTGGTCATCGACCTGGAGTCACGATTGTCGAATACAGTTTAAGATCATAACTTAAGAAGCAGGTGGTTTTTAAAAAATCCGCTAATGGTAGTACAGATTAGCAAATAATTAATATGCGTGTTCATTTACAATCTTTCCGAATTATGCGATAGATGTCACCCATGTCTAATATTAGTTAAAACTGCTGTGAACTCCAAACACACCATATAAATTTATTACTGTAAATGTATATCTGAAAATGCTTTTAATTTTAGTTGATCTATAATATTGATAATGGGAAGATGTTCCCGATAAAGGTTATATATCATTTAACATAATGAAAAGCGTAGTGGAATAAAACAGAGATTGACTCAATTTACAAAAAAAAACATAATGTAGCGTAACTGTAATTGCTTTATCTCCTGTGCTATCATATTAATTTAAATCAGCTCTATACTGCGTTTAATGAGAAAAGCGTGGTTGGGCTATGTGGATCATAGCTGAATAAAGTCAAAGTTAAGATGGAGTGACTATCTGCTAGACATCCAGGACTGGAGAGAAACGACGTGCAAGAGAGATATATCCCAATATTTATATCAAAATCTACCTAAAAACAAAGACTCACCTGATTTTTAATGTGTTAAAATTCATAAATGAATACGCGCGTACATGATAAATTGCAAACTATATACATTTTAAATGAGTTGATAAAAACGAAGAAAATTTATAAATTACCTTTGAAAAACTTAGCCCGTCATACTGTTGCTCTGGTAATAGTATAATAGGTGGATACTGCAGTACGAACAAACCCATACGGTGTTCAAATTAAATAAATACTTACGGTGTTCGCGTTAACGGTCGGCCAATTGAAATCATTCCGCTCGAGGAGGGAGGACTCGCAGCAGTTGAAGAAAATAGAGCAGCTTTCACCAGATGGGTGAAGACACCGGAAGTGAAGAAATGCCGGAAAGTAAGGGGCGCGTTAAAGTGAACCAATTATTTATTGACTAACTTAAAAATACTCACTAAAAGTCACAGCACATATGTATGAGGTGTGGCAATGTAATTCCCGGAATACTGAAAAACACATGTGTGGAACGACACTGGCTACTGTAGCCTTCAAAGTAAGCCTTCTTGTGCGTCTTTACGCTGACTCAGACGGCGTACCCATTTCTGGAAGCGTGCCCGGAACTCAAGGTCTTTGCCGCTTGGCAGTTGCGGGACCCGCGCTTTTGGTAATGTTTAAAGTAGTCATGTGCGGTCTTCTATGACAAGTGTGTGAATTATATTTATCGCACAAGCGTAGTTTGGGCAGATGTCATGTGTCCTAGATATTGTTTTATTAAATGGAAGCACCGATACTTACCGAAGAAATGATAAGGTATCTTGAAGTATTTGAGATGTGGATCTAAGAAAGAATACTCAAAATGAGCTGGATGGATAAATTTACAAATGAAGATGTTATATATATATAAAGGAAAATAACTATTTAAATAGTTAACAATAAAAAATCGAATACTTAAATATCTCGGATATGTGATGAGACACATAAGATCTTGAACTTCATAAATACAGGGAAAGATTGCTGGAAGTCAGGGACCATGGAAGAAGAAACTAAGGCCATGGTTTGGCCAGTCTACTTTTGACAGAAAACCAAGTGATGATAGCCAACGTCCGTTGAACGGATAAGGCACGAGGAGAAAAATAAGAAGAAGCAAAGTAACGAATTTAACAGTTAGACTATATTTAAACACTTTGTAAGTTCTTGCAACCGATATCCAAAACACAGTGATCAACTACCGCCGCTTCGTGCCTTTTATAACCTGAATCATTTGTCTACCAGTTCATCTAAATATTGTTTGATTTAAGAGAAGATTTTTAAGGTTAACAAACGAACACAATTAGGATTTGCATCAAATGAATGTAATCTCTGCATGATGTCGAATGTTCTAGTAAACACTAGAACAGTAATGATTATTACAGCTAACTTTGTTCGACTTGCAAACTAATTCAACTTGCGAACGAGCTCTCTGAATAAAACTCGTTCGTATGTAGAGTACTTACTATAATGGAACGCTAATGTTATTTGGTGTATCATAATCACAGTTTTAAATCACCGATAGTATCGAATACCGATCACACTCACGCCAGAGTGTCAAGAGTAGCAATTGATCTGTCGAGAACCTCACAGAATACACCTCAGAAGCTAAACTAGATACGAAGCCAGGCCGTGCATAAACTCAAACGTTGCTGCTGCAACTAATTGGCAATTGAACGTAAGCAAATGATAGGCTGCATGGCGTGCTGCCGAGCTCATGAGACAACATAAACAAAACCATTAAACGCGTTCAGCTCAGCCATTCTAGTCGCGTGTCAGAAAGTAAATTACAGCATCATGACCGACGCTGTTCCACTATTACATTCTACGCTGACTCAGGGCGCGGAGGTCGTTTTCCAATTCTCAATTTGATAAAAATGTTTTTGATTGATCAAAAAAAGTTCTTATGAATTTTTTTATTTTAATGAAGGCCTTTTAGGTTCATGGCCGAATTGTCCTCATATGGTCTTCCAACAGGTGGTCTTGCATACTTCTCACGTCAAATCGATACTGTCCATTGGATCCATTGAATCTGGATATATTAGTGTCATTACCAGTAAGAAATAAAACCCAAGTAGCGAATTTGTCGAAGGCGTTAATATCTCTATATACTTAAATGTTTTCTCTTTTATACGAGTATATTCAATAACAGTACGGAAATAAATTAAGTGTATATTGTCTTTGTAAGTGTAATAAGTAAATACAAAATACGTATAGTAGCGAAATTGTATGAATTTTCCGACTAGCAGGTATATTGATCATCTGTCAAATATATGTTCGTAATGTTTACGTTTGTTCAGTAATTATTTATTATAAACATGATCTCAATTTTTTCAACAATGTTTTTTAAGTGGAATCACGAAGAATAATTAATTAGATAGTCATAAAGATATGTTTGCTAATTGTCTTATATAATAAAGAAAGAATAAAAAAGTAAACTGCCAAGGGGCACCACAAGGTATTAGTTAACTGAATGCCAGATAACTAACTTTATAATAATCTAAAAAACTTTAAATATTGTGATAACTAATGTACGCGTTGCATTGTTGAGTGGAATCGAAGTTTGAGTGCACAACTCTCATAACGATTCCGAGATAGGGTGGGGGACCCTTTAAGGTTTTATTCCTATCTAAAAGATTGATTTTAAAAAAAAATCATACCTAGTACCTATCTACACAAAGTATAATGCTAATTAGCCGTTTTTTAACGTATTAAAAATCTATTTTATTATATCTTATTGTTGATGTTTATAGCGTTAACTTGGCGGTTTGACATACATACTTATTCATTTTTATAAACAAACAAACTTTGTATAAGCCACATTGAGTAATTTAAGATACAGTGGTATCGAAACCGGACGACGTTAAATTACTCGATGTGGCTTAAACAGAGTTTGTTCGTTTATAAAAATTAAAATATCTTACTTACCGGGGCTAGACAGAGAGGATAGAATGCGACACTCTTCTGTCCCAGCACACATCTTCTATCTATTCCATCGTTCCACATGACCAAACCATTTCTGCGACCCATTCTTAATTCTACCAATTACGCCGCTTTTCTCCAACGCAAATAATTTCAAAATTAAAATTAATTAAATTTCTTAAATTTCTTCGTTCCCGGTGAACTGTGCATATGAAGCACGCGCGATGTTTACATGTCGCTATTAGAGTACAAACTGTAATACTTAAGTTTTTTTTAAATTTTACCTTGGGCATTCGTTTTTTTTTTAATAGTTACATATACGCCATCATCTTCAGCACGAGTCGGCACAATGTCGTCCACTGTCTCGTCTCCTCTCCGCATCCGTTCATCTTCCCGTGCGAGCTGACAGGTTGCTGTAGCCGAAATTGCAAACTGGCAATCACGACTGTCCGGTTCCTGTCACTTCGAATACTCGTGACAGACCGACTGAATTCGTTAAAATTTTGATTTGTAAAGAGAGAAATTCAAAGGTCAAAATGCACCGCACCAAATCGTGTCAAGATCCCAAAAAGGCAAAACAACACGAGTGCCGTTGAAGCCGTCGCGAGGGTGCCTCGAGTCGTCCGGGAATCCCGTTTGTTCAGGTCTAGTCGGAATCCGCTCCGGATCTTTGACCGTCCGCGATCGACAGCCGACTTGTTTACGGCAGACTTGTTCGCTTTTGACTCGACAGTAGCAGGGTTCGCACCGAGAACCGGAAAACAGACGCAGCTCGGTCTAGCCAGGCACCGGGTCCATTTATGGTATTTTAAACGGAGTCAGAATAGTCAGAGATCGGCTGAAGATTTTAATGAATCGTTAATGCATATGTCATGGATACTTGACATTTATACTTTAGAAGTCTGGCGCGAGAGCGAATCATCACGCCGAATAAATTTTTCCGGACGGTCACTCTTTCGCGAATCTTATCGCGTTCTCTCTCTCTAGCCCATGCAGCCGAGCCAATGGAATCAGGCTATAAAGAAAAGTCGGAATCGGTAGATTTTTAAAATAAATGTGGCGACGAGAGAAGGGGAAATGAATCATCGAATGGGGATTGTCAGTAATATTTATATGTTATAATTGAAAATTAAGAACTCAAACGTATACGAAAAGATGCAGTTTATGGATAAATTAACTAACTTACTATCACGCCGTTTCAGAGAGGACAGAGCGCCACACTTTTCTGTCCTCACACTCGATTCACGCCTCATCCACATTTATACAAGCTTCTCGATTATTGACACTTCTAACCGTCCTGTCAAGTCTTTCGCGGATTTCTGGTGCCAACACTTGGGTCACATATCATTCGAACCATTTTCTCTTCATTCGTTTGTTTCATGCGACCGACACCGCCTGTGATATTTTAAAATCTTATTCACCATCAGCCTTATATTCTCTCCAAATTCCTTCAATCTCTACTCTATTATAAGTGAATTTGCCACATTTATTTTAATGATATCACTAAATAAAATATAATCAATTTATAAGTCAAATATTTCGATTAAAAAAATCAAAAATTAAAATAGAATTAATATCCACAGCAGATGAAATAGATAGCGTTATGCCACAAAACATATTTTTTCATGTGGGTCAATCTCGCGCCGCAAAATTGTATGTCTAGGTTTAATTATATTGAATTATTTTGAAAGAATTATATTACAATTAAATGTTTACATATTCGTGACTCGCTCGATCCGAATTGCGTTAGACGTGTAACACTAACGAAACGGCACCAATCTTTTTATAACTATTGCCAAATTAATCGGTTAATAATTGACTTGGTGCACAACACAACTGACGAAATTTATAATTTCTAAAGTAACAACTTTAGAAATTATAATAGTTTCATCATAAATTTAAAAATGTAACAGCGTTAATTAAAAACTATATAGGTACTGACAAATATAGAGTTCCCACTTCAAGTCCCGAAAGCAGGTATAATATTTTTTATTCTGAACAATTCCAACTTCAAAAATAAATTGTGTTTTAATACAACTCAATTCAGTTGCGGTTAAAATAGTTGAGGTTTATTTCATTTTTTTTAAATTGAAATAGAGATGCGCACACGGAATACGTGCCGCATCAATATTCTTACAATTTTCAAACCGAGCTAAACATTTGTGCTAAGAAAATTGGACCAACTGGCTAGTCTCCCGGAGCGAGGCTCGAACCGAGCGGCGAGTGTCTTAACTACTAGACTAACAAGCACGTCAAAATTACATTAAAAAGCATTCCAAGCACCTAATAATTAACTTTATTAATCGTAAGGTAGATGGCTCTTTCAAATAATGGAACGATTAAATGTACTAATATCAAAAAGGTAACATATAGGTTCAAAAATTTGTCGCTAAAAATATTGTCGCTGTGGCATAGTTGGATAATGCACTTTCCCCGGTTAGGAAAGAGATCCCGGTGGCGCAACAATAATAGATTTATCTGTATATCTTTCTAATTAATATATTTAAAATAAGCACCACTATATTGGTACATTTCCATTTAAATACAAGATTATTTATTTCGGTGAGTCTGGTGGATATATTGTACACTTATCTTGAGTGCACTTGTCTTGTGTGCACTTGTCTTGTGTGCGGTTGTCACAGAATTGGAATAAATATTTCCACAAAACGAAATATCAACTTCTAAACTTGAAATAAAATTGATACGATTTTGAACCAGAAGACATCAAAACAAAATAAACATTTAGGGGTGGTAACGCGTTTTTTTGTTTACGTGTCGACGTTTTCACTGTTAAGTTTGAATGTTTAATTATTAAAATAACGGACACGCGGCATCCACGAGTTAACCTAACGTTCCAGTATTAAAAAAAAACTTACAGCGCTTTCTGCGGACACGGGCTCCATGACGAAAGATGGCGTCGCCCGCAGCACGAGAGAAAAAGAGGACCAAACGTTACGAAAGGTTGAGCACAGAACACGAAGTGAAATGAAAATCATATTTTTTAATCTCTGAGACAGTTTTGCGATCTGCGATGGGCGCCATTGTGACATCTGTTCCACCGTCGCGATGGTATATTAATTGGCCCGCTTCCGGTGCAAGTCGAGACCACCGTAAGCGGTAATTTTGAAATTTGGTCAATTGTTTCTTTATGAGATTTTTGCTGTCCGAACAGATCCGGACTAGATCAAAGCGTTTTAGTAATGAAGGGAGTACCTAGTATATAAGCTATCTTCGTGTGCCGTCTTCTGTCGAAGGTTAGCATTGTGTAGCTTTGGATGACAAATGAGTTCCATTGGTTTATGAATGAACCTGTATATATGTATGTACGATCTTGTGTTTATGCGTGTATGTATATTAGAATATATAATATGAGAAAATATGATATTGATATACAAAATTATTCTTCTTCTTCTTATTAATTGATATCTATGCTGAATGTATTATTATTTGATGTTCATTATACCTAAATGTGATGTCCTTGCGATTGTGTGAATGTGCGTGTGTCATCGCGCCAGCACCGCCGGTTGTAAATGTATGTTTGTATGTGTCTGGCGGGCTTAAAAGTATAATGCGCGCCGAGCGCGTCTTCCTACTCGGCCGTTTGTCTCCGCAAATAGTTGTAGATCGTTGTACCATAAACAGTATTGTTATCGTAATAAAGATTGTAATTGACACCTAACGAGTCTTTTATTGGACCGCCAACAATTTTCGGTGAGGTATACAATTAGGGAAGTACCGATCCCTAAAGTACGTAACAATAAATAAATGGCAACTTGCCCTAAAATGGGTTTTTTCCAACTTTATTATATATTGTACATATCTACTATAATTTTCAATATTTGCCAAGCTGCAGAACATTTTTACGACAAGGATTGCCTTTTGCAAACTAATTAATAGAGTTAAATCAACAAAAAAATAAATATATGAAATATATATAAAGGAAACAAATAATTAGGTGAGAATGTGTTCATTCACTTTAGTCAATATTTTAGGGCGGTCACTGCCGTACACACTGTTCCTGATCGGAACTCTTATGGTTCGACCTGACGACAGCTACAATAGCTACGGTGAGGGTCAGTATTCATGTTTACATTATTTATCACCTCTCCTATAATTATACTAAACATTACATTTTTGTTAATCTATATGCTACATATTTATACAAACACTTCGTTCTGTTATCTATTATAAGTTTTAAGAAACTTAATAGTATTTTTTTTTATATTTTCGTAGATTGCAATCACTTTACTTCATTGGTTTGACATATTAGATTAAATAAAACACAATCATTATGTATAAAATCATGAATTTTATTACAGCCAACCGATTTCGCTCGGCTCAAGCTTCATCAGGGCGTATTTAAAACTAACAATAAATACTTGACTTTGATCAAAGGTCTATCAGAGTTACGGGTCGTTTAGACCCCTTGGTCTTCCATCATGAAGTATGCCTTATGAGCCTGTTAAAAATTTACTTAATAATAAATACAAAAAAAGTGCACTTATATATACGAGAGATACAGAATATAAAATTACATGCGAAAAAGAGAGACAGAATATATATACAGTTAGACAGAATATCAAGGTTGGGATAAGCACAATGTTGATGGATATTAAATAAATTTAAAAAGAAACACACCTAATATGGGGCTAATGGATACATTAATTTGGTTATCTAGAGTTGCACTACCACTATTCACCGATTTTTTTATTTCAAGGGACTCTAAATTGTTTAACCGGAGGCCAAACCCGTTTTTTATGGAGGATGTTGACCCCTGTGCTATTATTCAGTGATATATTATTTAATAATAACACATACATAACATATTTATGGAGTATATATAATATTCCCCATAAAAACGATGAAAAATTTACTGACGGACCAGGTCTTTATTTTGCCTGCGTAATAAATAGATTGGCCACATATACACCTAAACAATCCCATTTACACTGCATTCAGAGTACTTTCATGTTCCTTTTATCAACTCCAGGCCCCACTTCCATACATCGTATAATATTCCAGGACTCCATTATATACCACTAATCTGACAACTTTTCATTAGCGATTGTCTGTGGTCGTTGATGTGATTATGGTCAAGTTGTAGTGATCTAGTGGTTAGAGGTTCGAAGTTAGTCCTATTTTCATAGCACAAGCGTTCAGCTTAATTGATGTGACACGATTCCGTGTACGCATCTCCATATAAAAAATACTGAATTCAAAACACTATTCACTTTCATCGTCATCCTTTCGATATCTTTTTCAAGAGTATTATATTTGATAAATATTTAATTAATATCTCCAGTTTTTTAATCAGCGATTTCTCATTTTGTATTCCTGAATTAATCTACATCACTACTGAAATCACCGTAAAAAGAACAATTACAGATGCGTGCTGTACGTACATTTCAATTAATTAACAAATAATATTGTTTTCTAAATAAAATGGCGCGCGCGGCGTTTTGCGGGGCGCCCCGCGATTTCGCAATTATCATTTTCTCAATTTCCACCGGTGTCCAACGAAAAGAAGTCTGAACAGAACTGACAAGAGAATTGAATCTTTCGTATTATTCAACGGGTAGCATACTTATATTATTGTCCCGCGTTTAAACTACTTAAAAAAAACTATACAATGTTTGAATCATTCGTCACGGTACAGGATATATTTGCGTGCTTTTAATTAATTAATATTTTTATTAACTCTTACTTTTTTTTTCCTTTACCGGTACTAGGATCGATACCCCAAATATATAGTTACATATTAATAGAATTTCAGTACCAATCACAAGCTAAATCAGTCTGCCATCTTAGCTACTCCCCTACTAGACTGTGCCGTCAAATTATCATTTGAATGCTGTCACATAATAGCTGATCTTTTGTGTAAGAATCATGTGCATTTTTGATGTACTTACTTAATTATTTATACTTTCTAACATTACACAGTGAAACCTCGGTTCACTAATGACTCTGTTTACGAACAATCCGGTTTACGAACAAAAATCTCGACGATAAAATGGTTTAAGAACAGATAGGCAATCACGTGCTCCATAGACTGAGATCTCGGCGCATGCGCAAAACCATAAAACTTTATGAAATCCCGTTATAAATCTGTTTGATGATAATGTCATGTCTCATTTCTGCAACATTATAAAAAGCAAGAAGGAACAAATATCGTTGGATAGGTTTTTCGTGAGACAGAAACCTGATGAACTTCAAGCACCCCGTATTTTTAAGGAAGGAGTCCTTTTCTAAACGATAACACTTTACTACATATTTTGTAAGACAACTTCAAATAAATTTTGTTTATACGTTTATTCTTTTAAGTTAAAACCTTGGATTTTTTTTACTTTTATAGTATTTCAAGCAACAAGTAGAAAATAAATATAATAAACTTATTAAGATATTTTACATTGAATAATTGTTTCGGTTAACGAACAACTCGGTTTGCGGACAGTTTTACGGAACGGATTAAGCCGCTGTATTTTAATACTAATATTTAATAGTTCAACTTTATAACGAGACATTTGTAACCTGCTATTTTGCGTAATAGTTAATATTCCCGCCTATCACGCCTGCCGGGGTTCAATTCTTCGTAAGCGAATTTATTTATTTATTTAAGTGATATCCCGAGAAAGATGAAGGTGGAATGGATACGCGGCAAGAGTAGGTGTGTCCCGTGACACGCGCGAAAGCCTCTCACAAGACCGAGACGTAGGTGAGTGGATAATAATAAGATCGACCTGCAAGGGATAAACGAATCACTGAACCACAACAACGATGATAACGATCTGTAGTCACTGCAGGCGCGGACATTCGAGTCCCATGAGGAGAAAGAAAGAAAAAGAGAAATAAAGAATATTTAAGAAATTGAACTCTATGTATTCACTTGAATTTGTTATATTTCTTTCACGAGTTAAATCTCCAGATATAATCTATTAGGTGTTAACATAAGTGGTGTCTGTTTTTTTTAAATTTAAAAATGCGCGCCAAAAGTAAAACAAATTGGTAAAGGATGGATATAAATAAAATAATGTTATTACTCTACTTGAGTTTATTAGCACTACTCGAGTTTCGAGAGAAACAGTAACTCGAATAGTGCTAATACTCGAGTAGAGTTATAACATTGTTTCATTTATATCTATCCATTATGATGAAGCTGTATAAAGTTAAGGCCGATTCTATTAATAATACAAATAGGTAAAGATTATTGGAAAGAAAATGATCTGTTTTACAAGACACACTGGTAGCTTTTAGGTCACAGTATTTATTTTATTTAAAGATGGGCCTTCAAAATGGAATGTCAAGTAGACAAAAGTGAGCACTTTCGACACCTCCTTCTGTTGGCGTTCCATCGCGGGAATAAAAAATAAAAAGCTCGTAAATAGAACGTTGGCAAAAAGTTATAAATAATGAAGGAGAATACATTATCGACTCGTTTGTTGTCATTTATTATCGTGTCCTGTTATACTCTTTATTTGATAAAAACGGGCACTACTTATGTCAACACGCTATATGATATTGAGTTAAAAGGCTTTCAAGAGCTATATATTTTAAAATGAGAAAGCTCATCCGTGACCGTCTCGCTCTGGCAGTGCGGGTGGGTAGTGTTCATAAATATATCCCAATGTAGGGCGATATTTGATTAAATACGTCATAACTCATGATATAATAAATCACTTACCAGAGCACCGCGCCGTGAAAACACACCTCTCTCTATTTGGATACGGGGCGTACGTTCAGGCACGCGTATCATACCACCCTTGTATGGATATTGTATGGGCGAGGGGATGAGAAAATGGAATGTAGAAGGGCGGCAGAAATTTAGTATAGGGAATTACAATAAGGGCTCAAATCGACCGGAAAGAACACGACTTACCTGGATTATTTTGCTGTATTCATAACTCTCCTGAACGTCAGAATTAGCGAAGGACAAAACATAATTTAACTTAAATGCACGTTCACCAACTTAAAGCGTTTAAAATGAACGCTTCATTCGAAGTATGTCGGTACCACCGGTTGGCCCACTCCCTATGCAGGTCGCAATGGCTTCGCACTTTATATAGTGTAATGAAGTGTGGTTAAGTCGTTATTTAAACCGTTATTGAACTATACTTCAATGAAGTGTCTGAAGTGCGAAGTGAAGAGCGAACTCTGTAGTGTGATACTTGGCGAAGTATACTTCAATGGAACAATTTCGCTAATATTTATTTCAAAATACGTAGACTTAGAGCTTAATACGATTTTGTAAAAATTTCAAACAATAATATTTTCCGTATCCGAATTTGTACATATTCCTTGAACATTTTCGACTCGTCGTTTAATCAGGTATCCACCCATAAAATATTGTGGACTAGGTCTGCTACACCTGAATATAAATATTACGAATTTATATAACGCAATTTTCGTGACAAATTTGATTGAATAAACATATTTTAGAATGTGGACTTATAATGAGAGAGGAACGCGGACGGTGCTGTGACTCGGGGGTGGTTTAATTCAGCTAGAACCGATTCGTTGATAATAAATTAATTACAAATTAAAATCGTGCGTTTTGGACCAGAAATGACAGTAGTAAAATGATCACCGTATTATATTGCCTCACCAATGCCTCTGATATTGTATATCGTACTTATTGTCAGTAACAGAAAAACACCAAAATAGCGAGATCGTACGTCTTATACATCCGAGCCATTTAATGAGAAAATAACTCAATACGTACAGATTCATAAATTCAATTTTCAATTTCCTCACTGGCACGTATTTGAATATCTGTCACGATATGTAATAAAACAATTACGTCCATATTCGTGAAGCCGCGCGGCGATCAAATAGCGGACGCGGTTTCAAACCCCAGGTCGGTTTATTCAAGAAATCCATATGTATCCGAGGAGGCGCCATATAATTAATATGATAAGACACGTGTCAATAATTTAAGGTGCAATCATCGGCGTGGTGCCAAAAAATCCGTGGGATAGATTTTAGGAAAACAAAGACGTCTTAGTAAAATGTCCCAAGCGGCGGCCTGTCGCCGTGTAGGTACTTGTAAATATGACTACGTATTTTTATGGATTTGAATAAAAACGGAGTATTCCGCTGGCGGAAACCATTCCCGATTTCACCGCAGCAGTGTGTCTACATTGAATATCTTTTGTGTTTCATTTGTTCGACCTCACAATCATCGCCAGTTGAGAGAAGTTGAAATCGGTGAACCAGCCTTGTCTACATTCTCGTTTCCTATACGGAACACCATATTTATATTTGTTTACTATACAAAAACATTTTTGTTAATAATCGCCTCCAGGACGGGGAGAATGTTCTAGAAATACACTTCGAAAAAAATCATTTTCTGCTCGGAGCGCGTCCGATTGCCGCAGCCGCAGCCGCAGCCGCGCAGTTATGGCGGCGGATGTGTGATGGTGATGGTGATGGCTTTCTTTGCTCACAGAACCGGTACCGCGCAAAAGAAATCGTTGCAAATAAAAACCCGCTACGTTTGGTAAAAAAAAATAGTGCGTAAAAATAAAGAGCCGCTGTCCGCCGACTCCGATATTTGCTGCAATTTTATAAATCACTCGGATAAATAGGCAACGGAAAACTATTTTTTGGCGCCATTGGAAACATTAATGCGAGAGTTGGCGATGTTCTGCAGATTATTTGAGACTACGGGAGCAGCTGAATCACTCCGAGAAGTAATCATAATGAAGAGATGCAAGGATTGCGTCAATTCAAAAATGCAGCGTAAGAATTCTACGGCGGGGTAACATTTTCACGGTCCTTCGAGCCGGATCTGCGTTGTTCAAGGGAACACTCCGACAGTGCTGTATTGACTGCGTAAAAAGAAAGCAGAAAAATTCTAACTAGAATTGTTGTAAAAAGAAATGTCATTATAGTACGTTGAGACGAACGGACATGTAATTACCGAGTAGGTAATTACGAACGTACGATAATCGCCGGCTCTGTTTCATGGTCTAAATGGCCCGCCATCAAAAAGCAGTTATACTATGGGTAGTCTGAATACTGCACTGCACACTTAAATAATGGGCTAATGCAATTACTTTCCAATAACAGTAATGGCAGAACAATGTGGATGATATGGTTTGGTGATTTCAAAGAAAAACTAAGGAAATACATATTTTTAGAGATAGTGACTTACAGAGTGTTCTAAATGAAACGTGCATTACTTTGATTTTTTTATAACGTAAGACTCTGTAAAAGATATGATGAATCAGGTGTATCTACACTATCTGAACTGCAGGGAAAGGTGGGGGAACCGGGGGTCATGATTCTCATTCACGAAGAAGATGAATGAAGATAGAACAGTTCTAAACTTCTTGAATAGAAGATAAGAACGTTATGGGGTAATGACCGCAAAGAATTTTTAATACACCACTTAATATAACAGAGAATTGACAAACGTTGCATTATATTATTATTATAAATACGATAATATTGACACACCTCGCTTTACCGGTTGCGAATGAGCAGTCACTCTTAGCACATTTAGCCAAGACAAGAAATGCTATATTTTTGTATTGTTAATCTGTCGTAAGGCAGCGTTGTAGTTAACATTGTCTATAAAATATATATTTTTTAAATGTTACGGAAACATTCGCCGTGAAGCGTAGCGGCCACTATTACGCTCTGGAGAGTATCCGTGCGTAATCTTTGTTAATATTGTATGATTATTATTTTGTTCATTGTTTATTTTTATACAATAAAGGTGGGATTTTTATATGGGGTCAGATGTTTTGCACTGAGCTGCGTTGCACGGTCGCCTGTTTAGGACCGATGTGGGAGCTTTCGTTCATAAAACGGCCCAGAGTAAGCGGCGGATCCCTCTCATTAGCCGATTGCTTTCTGCCAGTCTTACCAATTCCGAGGCAGAATTACCACACATGTCCTTGTTAGAGCGACATAAGAGCGACATGTCAGTCTGAAAATATATTATTAAATGAAGAAACAAATAACGAATACAATAAATAGATGAAAATCCTACCTGTCTGTCTTCGATCCGGTACTTGTCGATCATGATGAGCGCGTGCTGCGCGCGCGGCGCGTGCAGCTGCAGGCGCGCGCCGCCGCGCAGGGCCAGCACGAGCGCGCCGGCCCGCGGACTGGCCGCGGACGCCACGCGCGCGTGCGGCACGGCGCTCACGCACGCCAGCGGCGCGCCGCGCCCGCCCGACGCCAGCGCGATGCCCCAGTGGGACACGCCGAGCACCGTGACGTCAGACAGCTGAGGAAGCGAGGGCACGGTTGAGTGTTATGGTACAAAATGAATATTACATTAATATAAATATTTGATAACAACTTAATGTGTATTGTGAGTATATTTATATTAATATATTAATTAAATAATATAATATTTAGTTTTAAACCACTTGTCTATACTATCCTGTTCTGAAAAAGATTGAGTCCAACCGAAACTAGCTGGCATCAGTATATGTTATTACTAGTGGTGAGCTCAAAATCACGAACCGTGAGTCAATCACTGATATATTTGAATCGCACTTACTATCAGTGATTGAATATCTGGGAAAATCGTGATTCACTTTTTTAATTTAATTTATATTTGGTTGTGAACCGTGATTCGGCGCATGTCCATATGAAACTAAAATAATCATGAAGGAATGACGTAATAATTCGTGATAAGCGCCATCTAGTAAATTGTGCTAAAACGTTTTACGCATTTAACCTGAAATGCTGATAATTTGAACCGAAAAATAAACTCACATTTTATTTATTAAAGGCTTTTCATTCTCTCTGTTATGATATTAAATTAGATATATATTAATTGCTAACATACGCTAGAATATGTTTTTTACGCAAATGACGTTTGAATAATATAAATTAGTAGTAAATAGTATAAATAAGCTAAAAATTATATTTTTTAATTAATTATATTGGTGTATTGTGATATCGTGCGGCGCATGCGTATTAGTAATGAAATTTTAATTTCTGTCACAGTTTTCAATCACTGATGTGATCGTTAGTCCTATTTCATAACACAAGCGTTTAGCTTAGTTTGAAAATAGTAAGAATATTGATGAGACGTGTATTCCGTGTACGCATCTCTATTTTTAAAAAAAATCACAATCACACAAGTGAGTCAAGAGTAGCATTTTTTCTCATCACTAGTTATAACATTACTTTATGGTACCTACCAAAGAAATGCATGAATTTATGGTTTTAATGATTCCTGAAGTGGCAGCACAGCAAATTCAAAATTTCCGTTGTGAACGTATATAACGCACGCCGTGAAGACGGACGGTCAAAAATTATCTACACTTTCGCACACCTTCAAGGTTTTTATACTGAGGTCACATGCGCGAAATTTGATCCCGATCACGTCATTTGCCTTCCGGCTATTACGGTATAAAAATATCCGTTCCGCAATCAGTTTGCACCGAGGAGTGCACCGGTCGGAGGGTGTGAAAAAGGCTGAACTTCATCGAAGACCTTTTATCACAAACGGTGACAGTGCTTTATCACGCAAAAGTGGATCGATAAGTTTTAAAGTGGTCGGACGAGTATGATGCACGAACGGGGAGCAGGACTCCCGTCAACCTCCACCGCGAACGATAAGATTCAGCAAGCTGGAGAGATGGTTCTGGCGAATAGGCGAGTTACCATCGGTAAGTAGCGTCCTCTTCGAACATCACTCGTGGTTCTGCCCATCAAACCATCCACATGAAGCTTGGCTAAAGTAAGTCTGTGTAAATAAATCATAGAACGAAAATGTAGATAATTTATGACTTGGCCCCGTAAATGAAATATGACGACTTTAGTACAGAGCATCATAGCTTGATCGGTTAAATCTTTACCGACATTCCGGGTTCCATTCTCGGTAGATAGTTTTTTCTGCGCTTTATATTGCATTCTAAGTGATTTATTTAAAAAATATATACCTGCGGTGATCCATCCACTACGAAGAGCCTGGCGAAGTACAGCGGCCAGGAGCGCGCCATCTCCAGCACCCTCCTCAGCACGTGCGCTCGGTGGCGGGGCTGCTGCTGACCCTGTCCCTGCTGCTGCGCGTCCTCCAGGGACACCCCGAGGGCGCGCAGGGCGGCCGCCCCCGCGCGCACCTCCGCCGGAGACAGGCGCAGAGAGGGAGAGGGACCGAGGACGTCGCTCACCACCTGAAAAAAGTAATACTCCGAATTATGAAAATAAGTCAAATAATACAATTCTTTAGATTTCATTATAGTGCAATATGATTACTTTCATTTTTCACTAAACTAAACATTTTATTACACACATGTTATTTCGTCACTATTCACTGGTTCATTCTCGTCATTCAGAGATAGCAGAATGAAGCTGAACGCGCCCAGCGAGGCGGTAGTACAACAAACATGTGCGGCACCCTGCGCCGGACGGATTGAGCCACTCAATCTATCGACGTCTCCCGAGCGATAGCTCCAGTAGCCGTCTCCTATTTGAGTTATATTATTTTTATATACGAATTATATTTCTCGCACCAGCGTAGTGTTGAATTAAAAGGACAAGTGCATCCTTTGTACACTATGCAAGAGAAATTAATGAATTTATTTAAGAAAAACTTCCCATGACCAATACCCAAAACACACTGATCTACTAGCTATGGCTTCGGGCCTTTTATTATCTATAATCCTTTGTTCTTGATTAATATAAACATTCTTTGTTTTAAGGGAAGCTTTTAGTCTCGACCGTTTTTAAGGGTTCATTAAACCCGCTGGTTAACCTGAACACAGATCCTTATCTCAAGTGGGCTTCCAAGTAACTGAGTTCATTGGACTGACAAAGTAAAAATAGAAACGAATAGAATGATATTTATGTAGGTACGAATTTAACTATATTATATAGCCGGAATATAACACGCGCACCTAATATTAATATCAATCTTTGTATAATTTAGCTTCGGTGTATCAATAAGTAGTATCTGTGTCCCCCCCCCCCCCCCCCCTTCTACAAGCTGAATTTAGATTAGTGGTCAATTACATCTTGGTCTGATGGTCTTGGAATCCACGCTGTCATTGTTTTCATTTAAAAATGCCGAAAATACATGTTATCATGCATATTTTACCCACGGTTTGAATTAATATTGAACTTATTCACAACATTAGTAGCAAATTTTATAAATTAGAAGTTTTTTACTGATTTTAAGGGAAACAACGTTTTCTTGAAAAAGTTAACTTTTTTGTACGTTATTTTTATGTATGTCGCAATTAAATATTTTGTTTATGTATAACACTGTTGCATTTTAAACACTAGCTGTCTGTTTCATAAATAATATGTTATGAGTAATTATGAAACAGACATATCACCAAAACGCCAACGTTGTATTTTAAATCAATAATATTAAACAAAACAATGAATTGAAGCTGTTATAATAATTTTAAATTTAGAATATTGATTTAAGCGATCATATTTGTAGGTACTTTGTCTGATTTCAAATCATATTCATACGTATGAATTAGATACTTTGAAAAATTGTTTAATTTTCGATAGATTAATTCAAATGACAACATTCATTCTAAAATATTAATATGAAAAACTTGGATAAGTTATGGATAAGCCAGTTATGTTTGACATTCAAACTGACCGTATCGAATGTGAGAAAATCAACAATTTTATTGTCATCTCTTTCTACTCAAACCTTCCTCTCTCGCATGATTTACGTAACAAATAATGTCATTAATTATTTATATGATACTTGTACGAATTTAAATATTAACCTCGTCTTGAAAGTATATCTAATTTGTGTATAATTTCTCGAATTTCAAACTGAAAAATGAAAGCTTGCCATTAAAACAATAAAAACCTGGAAATTACAACACTATGGCAGTATCATGAGACATTCAGAAAAGTATCAGATTTTGTATCTCATAACTCAAAGGAAAATTACGAGCACAAAACGCCCTGGAAGACAGAGTACATCCCGGCTAAAAAATCTAAGGCAATTGTTACGAACGTGGATAACAGAGTCTACCTACAAATGCATGCCGAACATCCGACCAATTCCCACATTATTTCATAAGTAAAAACACATGTCACATTTAAATAGTACATAGCCGTTCTCTGGAATAAATCTAATGTGAAACAATATACCTAGTTTTTGTCAGAGTAAATTGTGAAATCTTAATATATAACCTTCAAGTATCTCACTATAATTAATATCAGTTTGTTAAAATATTATGAAGTTAAAAAACCACCACCTGAGAAAGAATAAGAAGAGGAAATGGAAGTCTACAGTATAACTATTTCGGACTGGAGCTAACAAAATAATGATCGTCAACATTCGATTACTGAACAAGCAATAGAAGAAATGACTTTTTGGCTGTTTACAAACCTGACAGAATATCAGATGCATCAGTTTGGGTGATTGCACCTCTTCCAAGGGAGTAAAAACTTCTTTCCTGACGATCAGTTTCCACGGCACCCTGTTGTAGGTTAGGCGACTAGCTAGTGTGGGCGTCGGCAGGGTACCTCCGATGGTAGCAGGCGGAGGAGCTGATTGAACTTCTTGCTGCTTTACCGCAGGAGGACTGATGTAACTGCGATATTCTTCCACTAAAAATATGACAAATTTAATACTGACTTTCTCTGATGAATATAGAAAAACTATATTTACAGATCATTGAGGTTTGAGAAAAATACTTCAAAGGTTTAATTAACATTCATTAATATCTTTACTATAAACTCTATGAGCCGAGTAGGTTCTTCCAAAGTATTAGCCGACATGATACAGCAGTGGTCTTCAGTATAGTACGTAGTACCTTTATTACCATACGGTATTTGGCCGTAAAATCTATTGTATGTGCAATGCATTTCACATGTGTAAAATTAATTATGTCTGACAGGGTATTTATTAGTGTCGAGTGGTTATTTAGGTTGTTCTGTGGTATATCATGTACAATTTCTCTTTGTTTAATAATAAATATATTTTCAACATTGAAAAATAGGTTTTATTAATTATTAATTCATAAACCAGTAATTTGAAGGTGTTTTTATTCTTCTAAAATTGTTTTACTGGACTTTGCGCAAGAGAATAATAGAATAATAATAGAATTTTAACCATAAAGTTAATATTTCTAATTTTAAAAGTAAATAATAATGAGTTTATTAGTTTCCATTAGTGAAAAAGTTCTTCTATGACTTATGTTTTTTAAAAAGACTAATCTAGTGTATGACTTTTGCTCTAAGTGAATAATAAAAAAATTAATATTATGACTTACTTTCGTTGCGATCCGTCTTGTCCGTGACGTGTGTGGACACAGAACTTCTTCTCTCTGCTTCCAATCTCCTGTCTCTTTCCTTCTGTGCCATGTGTGTCTTGAACGTTGGTCTTTCAACATTCTTGACGGGCTCCCTATGATTAGATCCAAACCTGTTATCACTTCTCATTATTTCCTGGGATTTGCCCATCAGCATATCACGTGAATTCTTCCTGCCTTCCATTTTATCGTGGAACTTTATGCTATCGTAACTGTCACGGGATATTTTGTGCTTCATCGGATCTGGGCTGAAATCATTCTGGCTGCGATATCCATTTTGGGTGTACGGTAAGCTTTGCTTCCTTATCTTGCTGTCCATATCATCATCCGCCGCAGAAACAGACTCGTCCCATTTGGGGCTGCCTCTCAGCTTGTTCACTTCAAACCTTTCAAAGTCATCCTGATGGTGTCGGTAGTTGTCACTGTGCTTTGCATATATTTCACTTGCAGTTTCTTTATCCCAGTCATTTTTGGGAGATGACGACAATTTGCGATGGTTTTCATTAACGTGAGTTTTCTTGTCATACATGTCATTTTTGTTCGGCGGTGAATAGCTTTTAAGTTCTCTGTGGTTCCTCTCAATCTTTTGTTCTGATTTTTCTATATCCTGATCCCACGAATCTGATCTTTTGAAAGAGTCTTTTCTATCTCGACGTCTGTAATCACTGTCCAAGAATCTGCTGGCGAAACCATCATTAGCAATCCTCGTTGATTCTTTAACGTATGTCTGCCCGTACTCTTCTCTATGAGAATTTCTATAGTCTTCCCTCGAAAACTTTTGGACATTTTCAACATTTTGCACCTCCCAATTGGCGTGGAATCCGTTCCTTTCCCGACCGCTTGTTCCGTAGTTCTCTCGGTTTTGATGCACTCCATATGTGTCTCGTTCTTGTCGCATCTGCATAAAACTCGCAGGTTCCACTGGGGCTGGCGGTCCCGGGAGAGGTGGCGAATGCGGAGGAGGTGGCGGAGGTCTATTTGGCGGCGGAGGCGGAGCGGGGCCTGAGGGAGCAGGGGGGAGGCTATGCGGACTGACCGGCATGGGTGGTGGGACAGGTCGCCAATTAGAATTTCCCGGAGGTGACTGTGTCTTCTCCATTTTCTGTATTTGTGACCGAACACTAGGCATATCGGGATTTTCTGGAGGCATGGAAGAGTCGACTGTATCCCATCTTCCTCCCAATTGTTGTTCGAGCATCAGTTTTCTCGTATCCTCCAGCTTGTTGACTACTCTAGCTGGTTTGTCAACCTTGGAAGATGTACTCCTCACAGAGTGATTAGCTGTAACTTGTTCCAGTCTCTGGCGCATTTCAGAGCTGAGCTTCAATTTTCCTACACTACCTGGTGAAGGTCTTTGAGCGCCCAATCCAAAGCTCTTCTTGGATTTATGGACATGCGACACGCTAATTTCCTTTGTTTGATTAGCAATTGTTATGTTATCTAGCTCAAATTCGTCCCATTCTATACCTGTTGGTGAACTTTGAGAATTATTTCTGCTCACTATTTGATTTGTAGGTGGGGAGCTCCTATTTTGCAGAGAGTTCGGTCCTTGTCCTCCGGACTGCGGAGTGGTTTTTCTATGATGCTGTCTAATCTTGAACTGCATGAAGTCTTCTCCATTTTCAGGAGAGTCATGCGGCGGTGGCCAGCGCCACTTACCGATGCGCACAGTTTTAGCTCTTCCGTATGGATCCAAGAATGGCCTGGCTTCATTAGGATCGCTTAACTCTAACGGGGGAGGCATGGGCGGAGGAGGCGGAGGCGGGATCCCGCCTTTGGACGCCTTGGACGCCATGGACACATTGCTCTCGGTGGAAGCTTTCCTCGATTTCAAGTCACTCAAGACAGAGGAGAAAGAATTGTTTGAATTACTTTTATTGAAGCTAGGTTTTCTGGAAGGTGGAAGATGCATTTGCGCTCTGACGACGGTACTCCTACCTTCGGTAGGCGGCGGGGAGGCCACTTCAGCACCGACTGCCTGCTGAGAAAGCAATGTCTGCAGTGCTTGGTTTTGGGCCAACAACTGCTGTTGGATTTGAATATTTTGAGCCATGGCACTCTGAAGGAAAGCTCTCTGTAGATTCTGTTGGTAAGCCGCTATGTCTCCATTCTGCGGAGGAGGGAGTTGCACTCCTTGCATGCTATAGATTGGGACGAACCCTTCATTCGGCGTTGAACTAGACATCATCGGCATCATCATGGGTTGCGGACTTATCACCCCACCCGCCATCGGACTGAAGCTAAAACTGGAAGGTCCGGCCGAACTGGTTTGATGTGTAGTTCCTCCTCCCTTGATGGCTCCGACTAAATTATCCTTTTCGGTCAATCTCTTCAGACTGTCGTTAACAAAGATGGGTTGGAATAGATCGGTTATGTAATCGTCTACAGAAGAAGCTCTTTCATTTTCGGGTTGACTAGCTTCTGTAAATGATGCAACTTCTTGGTCGAGACAGGAAGATCCGCGACTCGTCGGCCTCCCTCTTACCCCACCACCTTTTATCTTCCCTTGCATCTTCTCTGCATTGACAAACACATCCATGAGTTCGTCTGACATGTCAGAATCGTACAAACCATTCATGAAATTGTCAAATTCATTCTGCCCATCCTCAGTAGAACTGGAATCAAAATCAAATAAAACACTCGGTCTTCTACTGCTCATGCTTATCTCGCTAAAGTCATCGTCCCCTCCTTTGATGCTGGCCGCCAGTGATCTAGCGTCTGACAGTTCGTCAAGGTTTCCATCCAGAACCGGAGAAAACAACTCGTCTAAGAATTGATCGACATCAGAGGCCTGGCTTGGCACTCTAACCCTACGCACATGCGAAGCGAGACTCGGAGCTTCAGAAGTATCGCTCATTGCGGACGACCTGTAAAAATAAAAGGGATTTGTTCAAAATTATTTACTTACGATTAATTTAGTAAAATTTTGATTAAAGAATTGTTGTTAATGTTTGTACCTGACACCGCCAAACTCGGAATTCTTTTCAATGTGCGCTCTACTAGAATGGGATCCAGCAGGTGCCCGCTTTCCAGCGTACTGCGACTTAATATATCGCGGAGTTCCTCTGTTTGAAGTTCCAACGCTCGAGTTTATATCTGGATACTCGAAATCCATTTCTTGTTTCGACATATAGGTGTTATTTGACACGGCCAACACCGGTTCAATCTGACCAGTCAATTGTTCCACAGAGTGGTATCTGTCATTTAGACGAGACTGAGAAAGTCCCATGTCTGCTAAATTAGTAGGAGACGGAGGACTTTCAACTCCTAACAGATTATCTAACGACCTGCTTCGCACTTTTTCCGCATTGTTATCGAAGTACCGTTCATTGAGAGCTGACTCTCTTGAAAGAACATCGTGGGATGTTTTTCTATTCGAATTGTATTCACTTTCATTTTGACTCATGTTTTTGGGACTGGCCGATGTTTTTCTACTCGGGGATGTGTATTCCGATAACATTTCATTGTTAGAAGTTTTCCTGGACGAGGACTGCATCGAGAACTCTGATTTATCTCTAGATGACTTCCTGGAGTCTGGTAACGGTCCCAGTAGGTCCTCGGCGTAGCTGGAAATAGTTTTAGCAGGAGGCTCTGGTGGTGGAACCTATACAAAATAATACTCAAATTAATCAATTGATGTTGAAAATAATAAAATGAAGGCTTTTTTTTTAACATTAATTTTGTTGTTTTTCATAATATAGTTTTTACAAGTTGTGTTAATTTATGAACAGTCAAACTTTGCTTCTTTTGATGTAAATTGGTCATTCAAAATCTGTGTTAGTTGCAAAATCAGTTGCTTTTGACCTTTCGCTACCCAAGAATTTAAATGGCCGCCAGTATAGAAACTAGCTTGTTTTTGGAAGAAGGGGTTGCAATTATTTTAATAATAAGAAATGCATAAATAAACATTTTGTTCAAGCTCCTATTAGTTTTTCATGGTTTTCTCCAAATAAAATAATTTGAAGATTGCTGAGGTTGTAACTACCCACCCTCTAATTATATGTTAATACTTAGATTCAAAGAAGTCAATTATTATTTTCGTTAACATTTCGAGCCTTCCTTCGTGAAGTATTGTAAGTAAAAAATGTCATTTTTAATCATTCTAGTATTTTGCGCGTATTTGATACTATTGATTTTAAATGGCTATAATTTTTGGATTTTATGTTATTCAGAAAACATACAGTTTATCAGTAAATATGAGAATTATAATAAAAGCTAAACAATAATTGAACGAGTTACTTGTTTTCTCAGATGATACAAAATACTTCATACAGTGAGTACAATTTAAAATTTTAAAAGTTAATATTATGTTTATTAGTGCCTACACTGTAGAATATAATACATATATTTTTTTAATCTCCCAGGTAAATAAGCATCAAATACATGCAAAATTCTAGAATGATAAAAAATGTAATTTTTTACATACAGTACTTTACATAGGAGGGTTCGATTTGTGTACGCGGAATATATTTTTTGTATTCACTATGTTGGCAAATCGTGTTCATGCGCATGGCTTAGAGATACATTGCTAATGAGCGAACAGTTCAAATGTGTTAATCGTTTTAAAATGAAATATTTAGCTCTTCAAACCGATAGCTTTCTATTTGTTAATCATTAACTAGTTAGTGTGATTAGGTACAAAAGTGTACCCTCGTGTTATTACCTGTGGCCGTCTAGGACTGTGTTCCGGGGTTTGTTCCCTGACCTCGTGCCCGTCCCCTCCCCTGACCGGGGGCTGGGGCGCACCCCTCCTGCCCATCCTGAGGGCGTCACTGCGCAGCGCAGGGAACGCGGGGCACAACTCCATCTCCCCCACCAGATCCAGCACATAATCCAGGCCGCAAGAGTCTATGAAACATTTATTATAATTTTAAGAGAACGATAAAGCTTTTTAAAATTATCTAATGCAAATATCTTATTAAAAATATTCAAAAATACTGTATGGTACAAAAAAAAACTTTATAAATTTAATTAATTAATTGGAGGCAGAAAGATTTCTAGTCTCAGGTACGTAGACGATATAGCATTGATCGCTACCTCAGAAGAATAAATGGCTGCACTACTCTGATGCATTCAAGAAGAAAGTACTAATAAGGGCTTGAGATAATGATCATTGATCGATATAACCAGCTTTCACCGACAGATAACCTTCCAGACCTTAAAATTGTCAAGGATTTCAATTATCTCGGGTCTATAATTAGTGACGACGGAGCTGTGAGCCAGAAATTAAACAGTCTCTGGTGCAGTCTATATTTTTAAATCGTGTGAAATCATACACCTTGAAGGCAATTGAGAGAATATGTATTGATTCCTTTGAGATGTGGTGCTGGAAACACATGTACAACGAAATACACAAATGCAATTTTCAAAGAAATTCGCTATCAGTTACACCACGCTAACCGAGTAAGTTGACAACAAATTTTCGAACTTACATGCTGCAGCTCTTTCAAATTGATACATCGATAAAATATCCAAATTCGAATCCCGATAGCAACTAAAATATTTTTTCAATAAGTTGACTTATTGTGTATATCTTTCTAATTGGTGCATTTAATTTGTATTGGTTATACAGAATCGATAATATAATTTGGTGTATGCTGCGGCGCAGCATAAAATAAACATTAAATGGTGGGAATGTCAGATTAAGTTACCTGTAACTATCCCGCCATCGTTCAAGACCACTGTCCATCCGGAATCCTGGTCCACTCCAGCCGCGGCAATGGCCGTGGCTGCCGCCTCTTCGCAAGTGGTCCACGCGTCCACGGCCACGGCGCTGCTGCCTCCGTCGGCCGTCTCCAGACTCAGGGCCACTCCCGCTTTCCTACGACCGCCCCGCCACTCCAGCGCGGTTGGCGGGTAGCGACGCGGGGCCGGCAGCAGAGAGGACTGGAGGTCCAGGGAGCCGCCCAGAGATCGCAGGACCAAGTGCTGGAGAGGAGTGCGATAGTTGGACGGTGCGTGGTCTGATATAAACTTGAGGAGATATCTGAAAGCAAAGAGATACATTTTATTTATTTAAAAAAAAAACATAATCATATATGCTAAAATTGAGAAAACGAAAAATATACCATCTTGTATAATTTAATATGCATCTCCATTGCAGTCAAATTTACGAGGAGTTTAAAAAATTGTGATAAAACTTGCTTGGAGATAAGATAAGGTTTGCTTTTTTATTTAAAAATTATTTAGAGAATTATTAGTCTTTTTTGTTAATCCCTTAAGATTGTTAATAATCTGGTCGACACACAAGTAAAGCTATGTATGTATCTGATCATTAAGAAAGCATGAAACATTCAGACTAGATACCTACCACGGCAATATTACGCTCTTTAATCCGATTTTATGAATATGTGGATTGTATGATGAAATAACTCAGTAAATGAGTGACATATTTTCTAATTCATTACTAAGCTACAGAAAACTTGTACAACACTTTATCTTAAAACCATGTTTGTAAATATTTGTGCTAAATATTTATTTACAATTATTTTAAAATTCTTGTACCTAATTATGTTCTTATACATTATTTTATGTAATTTGTAATTTAATTTTTTCAGATATTGTATTCTGAAACATTGAAATTTTACACACATGTATTTTATTGTCGATGCACAGTTCATAACCACTTTAGTATCTACAGGCTACGGTAGGTAGGCAATGTGATGAACATTTTTAACAGGTTTATTGACTATATCTTTAATTATAATATAAACCATATTTTTTGTGTATTGTGTCATTGACATGTTAATGTTCTGTACATTATAAAATTAAATAAAAAAACAAAAAATCTTTCACAAGAAATACTATGTAATAAGTTTGTAGGACTCCATAATCACATATGTATATGAAAATAAAACATTTGTTTTTTATTCAACTTGTAAAATAGACATTATTCATTGTAATTCTGAGGTTTTAAATAAATTTTACATGATCTAATTTATTAAAGTAATGATTCTGTTCAAAACAACTAATCACCTTAATGGTACTGGATGACGTACCAGAACAATACTAATTATCTTCTACTCACCAGTTAGTACACAAATATACAGAAGCTACGATTGTCATGTCAAAAGATTGAAAATGTGGCTATCGATTTATATGCATTCTATTTTTAATATTTGTTGCAAATTGAATTTTGTGGTTTATATTCATTTTGATATGTATAGATTATTAAATAATGCTTTCTATGCCCTGATGAAAAGCTTAGCTTTTAAACAAGTGAATACAAAGGAAGCAAATCTACTATCTGTAGTAACCAAGTTTCAACTATAATTCTATAATTAATTATTAATATAATTATAATATTATAAAAAATTGCTACGTCTTATAGAATATAATTCTATAAGACGTAGCAATTTTTTTAATAGTAATTTTAGATCTATGACATTCAAATGAATCTCGAAAAGTCCAGAATGGATTTTAAACTATCTTTCAGAGACTACTTATACTTTACAATCATATATGTTTATCTACACTCACTTGCTAAGTGCGGGACCTGGCTGGAATGCCGAGAGACAGTGATGCATCAGCTGCCACACCTTCTCTGGATTATCGTTCCTCCAGGCCTGGTTACACAGCTGGACTAGCAGCTCGTCCCTCAGCCCTCGTGAACCCAAGCCCTTGTGAACTATATAGTCTGCCAAGGCCTTCTCGCGAGCACCGCTCAGCTGTGAGTCATTACACCAACGGAGTATCAACTTGAACACGGCCAGGGAGTCTTGGAAATCTTGGTCCCTGTATTCGAAGAGAGACAAATTTTTAAAAATCAATGACTTGACTTGTTCTTCAATATGCAGAATGGCTCTGTGATTTTTGAAAGGTTAAATGACCCACAACAACAAAATGTTCAAGCTATCTTCCCTTTTCGCATGATGCCCAAAAATTTAAAGGATTCGTCTCAGGCATATGATAAAAATAGTCAAGCAAAAATTAATATATGAATGTAAATAAACTTTGATGTTGAAGTACCTCCATTGTTTGTAGGTGGGATAAAATCAAAATGAGTGTAGAATCTACGCACCTTGCAGCAGCTTTCGATAAGAATGGAGCCGTTATGGGTTCTCGTCTCATCCCAAACTCGGCTCCCTTGAAGTATACTGAACTAAACTTCCCAAAGGCAAACTGATCCAAGTCTGATGGCAGCTGAAGACTGTGGTCGATGGTTTCCACTTGGCCCACAACCTAGAATTGGAATATAATTGATTAAGAAACGGCATTATGATTGCCACGCCATTCAAAACAGCAAGATAAATTTACTAAATTAAGATACATATATCTATAAGCCGATTGATGAAACAAAGGTTAATTTTTATTTCATTGTTAAACAACTTCATGAGCTATGATTTATTAGTCAACAAGTACTGAAACACCACAAGACAGGGGATGATGAAAGCACCCTGTGGAATTTGAGCCATTGACCCTCCTACGATAAGATGATGAAAATGATGATGATGATGATTTCACATATCATTGTTACGCACATTTCTGTAGAAGATGAAATATTAATATTAATACACAATCCTGAGCCTCTCAGAATCTACAGTCACATATGTATAACTTTGTGAAATTAGTTAGAAATAGGATATGGTACTTATTTCTTTTGAATTCATTATATATTTAACATGGGCACATTAGTACCTCAAGTTCCCATAAATAAGAATACAGAACTATGGAAGAAATTAAATGTTTTCATAGAAAGCAATCGCTTTGTGGTTTGACATATTATATTAAATAAAATAACAATAACTTTGTATGAAACCACAAAATTTATTATACATCAACCAGTTTTGCTTATCTCAAGCTTCATCAGGACGTATTTAAAATAGTTTTAAATATGTCCTGATAAGCGTAACTGGTTGAAGTATAAAAAATTTCGTCGTTTCATACAAAGTTATTGTTATTTTATTTGATAGAAATTAAATGTATTTTTATTAACAGTATTTTCAAGATACCTTGACCAGCTGCCTGTCGGCATGCGGCGGTGTCCATTGATCCAGCTTGGAGAAGATGAACGCTAACTCCGCTGGAATATCCAGGTGGTGGACAGCAGCTGTGGAACGTTCAATGCGCTCCCTTGCTTGTCTCTGTTCTGCACGTTTTCTGCAAGTAGAAGATATTTATTAATCAGAATATTTTGAATTGTAGGGGCATTTAGATATGACCCTTCTGTTGCATAATGTAATGAGTTGTTAAATTTAATTAAACCTGGATACATTCTTCACGACACGATAGTGAAATTGATTGTACTTAGATTGGACCTGTACTGATTTCACCTGGATATATCCTTCATGATATAAGCTCAGTTTTAAAGCAAAATTATACTTGTACTTTAATTGTACTTGATTTCGATGTGTAATATAAACACACCACACAGCCAAGTTCGCACTACTCGGTGAACTACCATTGAAAACACCACACACATGTTGACCTTGGAAGCCATGCGCTTCAATGACTTGTCTTTTCTGTTTTCACACATTGAATGACACTTACAGATATTCAACAATGTTGTACATCGTTTCTAGATAATAAAAGAATCAATATTATTTACTGTGCTGCCTTTTGAGCTTCGGCCCTCTGTCTGTGCTGTTCCTTGAGAACACCGAAACGTTTCCTCGCCCTCCTTCCTCGCACGATGGCCTGCGCTCGAACCACTCCTCGTATCATCTGTACAAACATAACACATTCATTGTTTAAGTGAAAGATAAAGTTGTTAAAAATATGGACAAACACTTTTGTCATGATATCGGGCAAAAGTGACTAGAGAAAAAATTTGAGATAATTAAACAATTTTAAAATTCATCTATAGAAGAGAGTATATAAATATTTACCTGCTTCATACTTTTGTTATATTTACAATAATTTGTTCAGAATTAATAATATTATTATTATAGTACACTAACAGTCTTATGTCCGTCCACAATAAGTGTTCATAGGTATAGCAACTACATTACAAAAATAATACTACAATAAATAATTTTAAGCAAAAGCAGCCTTTGAATCTATCATAATAATTTTAAATGTGAAACATTGTTGATCAACATTATACTGGGTAAGTAGGTACTTGCATTATTTTTAACTACCAATATTTATAGACGGAAGAAAAATTGATAAAAAATCGTATCAATTTGAATATTAATTTATGTTAAGTACAAGTAATATAATATCTTAGGTTCTGCCCACTAAAGTCCATCCCATCAGAATTATTTCTATAGGACAAGTTTCAAACATTTAGTTTAAAAAGAGTTAGAATGATGAGTTAGAACATGTGAAATGTTTTCATGACATTTAAAAAAACCATCATTAAGTGACCTTATTGTATCTTCTTCTATGGTAAACTCCTCTCCACCATGACTGTATGGCCACCGTACTACGGGCCAATGTTCGGAAATGTTTCCTAAAATACAAATAATAAATATTAGGTAAAATTTAATTAATTTCAATGCATTAAAATACATTTATAATTATTATGAATAGTTTAACTTCATTTGCACCTCGCCAGATATCCTCTCATGTGTTTCTGCAATGTGACGGCAGCTCCTTTTAGCTTATCACTTCGAGTCATCTCCAGGGATCGCTGCAGGCTCTCTCTGAGGAAGACTCGAGTTGCACCAAGTTGATAGTCAGGACCAGCTATGAAATAAAGAAGCAATTACGTAAGTAAAGTTTTAAGATTAGTATCTACATGTGTCTACATATATACCCCGGTTACGTGTTTATATAATGTACAGTATGTAAACTCAAAATAAAAACAAATATTAATAATCAATATATCGCACTAAATACAACCAACATCTAGATGTTGAAGACCTCGGGTGATTCTAAGAATTGACCATTCGTCTTCTAATCATAGTCTGATAGGTGAATGACAATCTCCCATAATTAATATAATTAGAATCATGATGCTTACTTTCACTCACAGATGGCAATAGCAATACATAAAACATTAATTTCCTGACTTAATCAACACCAATGTTAGCATACATTATAATTTCAAAGTTGTCAGTCATACTGCTGTACTTATGTGGAGAATTCCGCAACTTAGTAGTGATTTATTCACGTGTATTCGGTGTACGGGCACACGGGCCTAGATCATGTTAGTACTATAGAAGCAACAATTAAATCAGTCAATTAAAAATATTATCATCAATAATCAATGAGCAATTAAAATTTGACTATAGAGTATGTGGTAAAAGAGCAAAATTTACCTGTTCCTGATGGTGGTGCAGAAGACAAGATAGATCGACAAACTTCTCTGAATGGAGTCCCTCGGGGTATTACGTCCGGTAGTAAATATCTGTAAAAATAAAATGCAAACAAGATGAAAAATGTATTAATCCAGCCTGACATTTATTTTTGACAAATCCATAAATAAATATTTTATTGATTTCCATTGTTAGTCCAATATATTCAAATGTGCCCTTTAGAAAGCCCTTGTTGAAGAGTTTATATACAATATGTACTTTCTTAGGCCTAGATGATTCTATGTTATTTACACCTCATATTTTATACTAGTATCAAAATAGAAATGAAAATTTACATAGATATCTAATAATAGATATTTTGATAAAATAATATGATTGATTTTCTTCATACCGGTATTTTGATTATCGAAAAACATTACTTTATTTACACTGGTATTGTAATAGTGTCAATGGTTTACTTATTTTTTAATATTACCTATATCTTTCAACGAAAGGGTGGAACTTTAGTCTGACTGGATAACCACACTGCCTGATCCTTATTGTGTCTAGCATGCCGGTGTATCTGAGCTGCTGAAGGACACAGGGCATGTCAAATCTCATCGGTGTCTTATCAATATTGGGTTTGATGCAGCGCACAAACCAGGGGTTGCTTCGCGACATGGATTCCAGCAGCTGTTGCAGGCTATCGGAGAATCTAGAAACATACAAAAAGTTTTTATCTGATATCTGTAATATATGACACTGTACGATTACAATGTAATCATTCAGCTTTGTCCATTTTGTACTTTAAACTATTAAAATTAATTGAAATCTTTTTCCTGAAGCCCATCAGCCCTTTTCAATGCAGCCCAAAGCGGTGATGCCGGAAGTCTTTGAGATTCACAGAATGTAATAATATCATATTGTAATTTAATATTACATGACACACTATTTGATTTAATGATAGTTTGGTTTGTGAATCATATCAATAAATAATAAAAATATAATAGACAGATGACACAAATGTTGAAGACACTAGAAAAACAGGATGCATGGTGGGGTAGAACAACTTTTCAAAACAGTTGCTAGAGATCATTTCCTTAAGCAACAGGAGATACAGAAGACACTTTGGGAAGAGCAACAAGTGCACGCATCAGCCAGAGAATAGGGGATTGTAGCAAACTGACCAGTATGAAATCCACAGCTTATGCTGCGATTAACTTCAATTGATAGTCTTTGTATCTTGTATGAATAAATGTGCGTTATTATTTAATAGGTACCGCTTTAATTTTGTGGTATACATACCTTCCTCTATTTTATTATATTAAACTATTTAAATCTAAACACACACCCCATAAGGTGTATTTATGTATTGACAGATTAGATTAACAGTTTAGATTACAGGTCTCTCTGATCATTTTGATAAGATTAGGTAAATCAAAAAACGATAATGTTATAAGCTTCAACAATCGACAAGTTTGTATGAAGATGGAATGAGGCAAGGGATATCTTAAATGCAATTGAACTATCAGCCTACCCTCATGGAACCATGGGAATAGTAAATCAATATGTTAATCAAAGCTGAACAGACAATTATTTTTTGTACACGTCATTCATAATATTTTTAATTATTGGATTTAAATGGTAGAATTGAACACCGATTAATAATTACAGATAGTATTCAACTGCATCAATATAGGCTGTAAAATCCTATCATTTATAGATTCACACCTGGCTGCAACGGTTGGCGTTCTTGGCTTCATGGTAACAAATCTGCCGTTGGCTCCCCGAGGCATGCCCTTGCCCCCATTGTGCTGGGCTCGCAGGCGCTCTGACATGGCGGCCACCAGCTCCACCCGACTGCTGCAGAGTAGCTCTATCACATCCTGGCGCAGCTGATCGCGATTTTTATCCAGGAACCCATCTACAGAATACCACACCTGACCAGCGTAGTGGCGCACCTGAAAAATTAACAACATTGCGATATATTTTTGAACCACAATAAATTAAAACTTGCACATAAGTAATGATTTAATTTTACTACCACTTTGATCAAATATATCAAAATGACAATTCTTTATATTTGAATCTTTATATAGAATAAAAAATAACAAAATTATTGTAATCGATTAAATAAATATTTATTTCATAAAATTATGTAAAAATTGTATCTTCACTGAAGTAGACTGAGTTGTAAATAAATAAATAGTGAAATATATAGAAGCCCATAACATAATAAAAATAAACTTTACGCAAGTATGAGGCTAACATAAAAATGTATATTTTAGCAATATAAAACATATAAAGATAATACATATTAACACAATAAATTATAATTTATAAATATGTCAAGCAATAACAAGAATGGGGAAAAAAAATTAAAAACATGGACATCCTCCATGTTTCCTCCTCCATTCCAAAAAATATTCATGCTCACATCTTGAATATCTTATTATTAATGTTTCAAACTGTGCATTGGCATGATGGTCCATTTAACGGTGGCGTCAGCAGTCGGCCTTTGGCCATGAAGCGAGATGCATGTGTGTCATATTACCAGTGGCGTACAGTGAGTATTTTGAAATAAGCTGTACGTAACTAGAAATTATGCAAAATAATTTGAAATAAAATATATTTCTCGAAATATTCTCATCACGATTATTGTAATTTTACTCAGGTTTTAATACCATCATAATATTCTGTCAGATTTAATTTAGTTTTATTTCTTAAAATATACAGATACATAATAATTTTAAGAATATGTCAAATAGAATATTTGTTTGTGTTAATTGGAAGTATTAAATCCTTTTTTTGATAATAAATTATATTTTAAATATTGAAAAGTAGGTTTAATGAGAAAGCTAGCAGCAGCCACAAGCCTAGCAAGAAGATATTGGCAATAGCTTTGTTTTATTTTCTTATTTAAAATACAATAATCATTCCACCACCGTCTTTACTTTGTTATGTTCTATTTAACATAAGACACTTCAACATGTCGTAGAATGGTATTTATTAAATACTAATGACATGTAAAGAAGAATTATAGAAACATTACTAGAATACAAATTAATTGAATAATAGGTATGTAAGGTTCTCAAAACAAAAATTAAAACAAGATATCCAACAAAATATTGTTTAATATTTCAATGGCAACGTATTTTAATATTAGGCAGTTGTTGAAATATGTGTTGCAATATATTATAAGCAGTTCTCGATTTATGAACATTCGAACACCACAATTTAAAAAAAATATATATATTTGCTTAACGTACAAAGTTGTTGAACTGGAAATGGAATGGAACTCGAACTTAATTTGGTTGATGTAAAAGAATTGTTGGACACTTCTGAGAAATTGATAACTGATGAATTAATAAAAATAGAAGCAAATTCAAGAAATACACAGTACACAACTACAAAAAGGCTTGAAATTTCACAATCCGGGACATTTATTATGCAGAATATTCCTGCAGCTTTTAAGTTAATTTCTGAGATATTGGAAATATTTGAAGAACGGGACTCGAATGTGGAGAGAATTGCGAAAGTGAAAAGAGGCGTTATGATAATTTTTTTAATGATTTTTATGACTAAATTTTTAATAAAAAAATAAACTGCGCAGTCGTCATATTTTAAACAAGTGGAAGAACCTATCGCAGCCATTTCATCGTAAGTTCAACAATTTACCACAAGTATGCAAAGTGACACGCATGTGAAAATAACAAATACTAATGAAAATTTGAACACATATAAATTTTAATTATGTTTTTAATTACAATTAACTATAACAATACATATCTTGGATTCTCTTACTGTCTTTCTACTTATTTTACATTCATAGCGCATCATTAAAATAATACATACATATTCGATGTTGAATAGAATGCTTTTCATATGAAAAAAATGACTACAACTGCATCATGTACACAAAAAAGGCTTATTTATGTGTTTTGATGCAGAACAAGCAAAAACATATAATGAACGACTTCAGGAAACGAAACTCGTTTGTAAATCAAGAACTGCCTATATATGGATTAAAATAAGTGGAGTTTAACATTTATGAAACCATTATGAATAAATTTAACCTACCCCAAACTCTTTCCCTCCAACCCTGGGTCTAGAGTACAGCTCGTTGAGGGCATGGTTGTAATGGCACTTCTCGAGGAAGGAATTGTCCGAAGCTCGGGGGAAGTTTGATTCATCGTCCAGCAAGTGGAGAATACCCACCGGCTTCTTGCTCAAAAGTTGGATAACTAGAAATTTAAATAATAAAATTAAGATGCTATTCACAAAAAACTAGATCGCAAGGTTAACATTTATTTTGTATATGTAATGACATCACAAGGTTTCCATTATGGAGACTTTTGGTACAACTCGCTTATAGCCGTGTAAGCAGAGACTTAAATTAACATTCATTCAACTAATAACCCAACAAAATTTATTCATTTATGTATTATTAAACAAATAGCAAAACACATTATAATATTAAAATTCAATTTTCGTTGTGGTCTAAATCAAAAGATTATGTTTTAAAGTGTAGTTGCAATCATATTGTAGACGAAGACATATATGGCAAATCCATTTATGATATATTGCTTAGGCGGTTTGGTCGTGTAGAAAGAATGAATGGTAAGAAAGATAAACGGTACGAGTGTTGATCGCATCAGAAATAAAGGACATCCACGGAAGTCTTGGCATGATCAGGTAAACCAGATACTCTAAAATGCTATTGTTAGTGGATGAGGTGAAAGCTGTGTATCGGGATAGAAGAGCATGGCTCTCCATCCTCTCTGCATATCCTATCCAGCTGGGAAATAGGGAATAATAAATATACAGTAATTAACTTTGGAACATTTACCGTATTACATTGATTATAAGTTTTTTCCTGTTTTGGTGTTTTAATATTCACGGTGCCTCTTATACTCGATGGCGTTTTACAATCACTGTACCTGCCAGCAAGCTAGCGGATGCCGATGGGATACATTCGTCGCTCGGTGACGGTCGAACGCAATCAGTTTTGAATAAAATTGTTCCCTTAATTGTTACAAAATATGTCCTCAAAAACAATTCACCATGATGCTGCATTGAAATGAAAACTTATTGTGTGCAATATGTAAAATAAAGTTTTATTCCCTTTTTCTTTCTAGCTTAGAAAAACATGAGTGCGTTTTATAATCGGTGGTGTCTTATAATCAATGTGATACAGTATTAACAAATTTTCATGTGTAATGTATCAAACAACAAAATTTGCCATTTATGTTCTGATGATGACATCACCCAAATGACCTCCATTCATACATAGACATCATTTAGATCTCTCACGAACGTTGCACCCTTTTTGTTTTCTTACCGACCCTCTAAAAATAATTATGTATAAAGTCCAAATGTCACTCTTCATATATTTTAATATGTCGTCAAAAACTGAGAATTTAACTATGGTTGGTTACAAAATCTTAAACAAAATGCGTACATACTTGTGAATACAAATATGAAAGTACAAAAATACTAGGACATGCGTGGTTCATTGTAGTAAGTATTCAAACATCAGCATTTTTACTGCCCGCTCAAGGTTATAAATAATAAGAGTATAAACGTACATTAGTGTAATGTACAAAATAATAAAATCAGTTGACAGTTCCAAAACTTGAGATAATTAAAACAAAAGTGAATGTAAAAAAATTTGTTGCAAAGTTGGTACTCTTGTATTTTAATTACGAACAGTTGATTATTTATAAACTGTATTCTTTGTGTGAGAAACACTTAATAAGTGCAAAACTTTCACTTGCGTATTATGAAGATATTTCAGTCCCTCATAAAATTAGCACTAATCTCACCCAGATCTGTATAATAATTATGATCACATCGAGCCAACAATCAAATGGACATCTATCGTAATTTAATGTGAATTAATTAATGAAAAAGGTTCACACTTTACTAACTAATTTATTTCCTTACAACACTTTCATACATCTTCCGATGTTATGCTCGATTGTTGAACACAATTATCCTCCAATGTCTAGTTTGCACTGGGTATTTTTTTTATAATCCTCTTCCCACTTATATTACCCCGAAACCATCAGCAATCCTTTATTAATTTTGTTAACTGTACAAACATTTGGTCGGATTTGGTTCATTCTGCATTAAATTATGTGCAGACAAATTTAAATTTGCAAATAAAAATGATACAATGTTCCCTGCAGTTTTATATGAAATGGAATCACGGACCTGGACTTAAACAATATTAAAGCAACTTGAACCATTTGAAATATAAATCTACAGAAGAATCATAGGGTCACTACTAATGGTAATGTGTTGATTCGGTTGCGAAAGGAAAAAAAATTTCTTGAAACAATAAAAACCTGCAAATTGCAATGTTTTGGCCATATCATAAGTCATCCAGAAAAATATTAGATCCTGCGTCTCATCATCCTAGGCAAAATTGCTAGCAGAAGAGTCTCTAGAAAACAAAGAACATCCGGGACAAAGAATCTAACGCAATAGTTTCGGAAGTCCAGTCCAATTTCTTATTTTTGCTGCAAATAAAAAAATTATTGCTAACATTTGATAACCGGACAATAACTTGAAGAAAAAGAGCACTCAATTGTATATAGATTTTCTACACACATAACTAATTAAGCCAGTCAGCCTCCTTTTATTATCATTTTGCCACTTCTTCCATACATTATAATGTAGTATAGTGATGCTATCACAACACCATTGAATATTACTTCAAATGACATATTTTTATATCAATTATCAGATACTTTAACAAGTATAAACTAAGGTTTGAAATCACCACAAATAATTCAGCAATCTTTTTCACCATTTGTTTTATGAAATACTTTAATACAATCTGTACAATGTCATCTGTATAGTCACAGACTTCACCCAAAATTCAGATCCAGGCAGCTTTAAACTTGAAATGTTGAATTACGCAACTATACAGGCCCTCCAGCTTCATCTTGCATCACTCGTATAAGACGAGATATTAAAAATCACATTGCAAGGTTGCTGGAAATAGCTAATAAGTATTTTTTATGAGAAATTGATTTAAATATTGTCAGTTGGATTAACGTGGCCTGTAATTAATGAAACTACAGCTGGATTGGTCGATTGGTAAGTATCATTCTCAGTAACCCAATGAAAAATGCCCCGAAGCTTTGACTTTTTCTGCACCCGTTGATGATAATGAAATACGGTGAACGTGCCCACAGTTGATATCAATCAGTTGAATCATTAATTATTAATTATTTATACATTAAACCACTCGGTTGAAGAAAGATTTGACAACATTTACAATCTGATTCTTAATTGAATTTAATTAACCACCCTCCCATACAACATGCAAGCCCGTACAAGTGGAGGAAAACTTTTTCAAGAAGCATCCATTTGAAAACTACTTAGTATTTTGACATTAATATAAAATTAACAACCATACCTGGTAAATTATCAACCCAAGTGAGGCTGGTCCATTCCAATCTCTCTTTCTGGTATTCCTGCTGCTCCAATTTGAAAACATGCTTATTGAAGTAGAACTGAAGGCTTTCGTTGGCGTAGTTGATGCAGAGCTGTTCGAAGGAGTTCTCGGCGAGATCCTCGAAGCCAAATATATCCAGGATGGAGATCCTCTGGGCATCGTGGGTCCCGCCCCGATGAACTATCGAGTTGACGCGAGACACAAGCCTGCAATACAGGAAAATTGAATTTTTTTAAATTTCGACATACTTGTTCAACATACTCCTATTTTTAAAGAACACATCGTAAAATCTTGACCTTTATTGTATTATTATTAACATTTATATAATATTTGTACACCATCATGTACATAATATTAACACCAGGCGCGTGCAGTCAGTGCATTGTAATGAGCTATATGTAATTATATATCTTTCTTATGAAGAAATATGGAACTATCAGTGGCCCCAAGTAATGAACACAGCGCAGAACAAAGAACGGAGGAGTGTTGTCCAAGCCACCCCGAGGCCCCATCAGGATAAAAAAATAACACATAAGAAGATGATAATAATTGTGACAAGAATATTACGACGTACACATTTTATTTAAATTATTTAACAAAAGTTATAATTAAATACAGTTTATTTCTAAGTAGTGACTGTATACCACCAATTAAAACACACTAGGTATAAACACAGATACATTAGTTTATAACAAACTGAGGAAGCAATGATGATCAAATTAGTCACCTCAATTCCACCAACATGACTAATGTACATGTCATGTGGATTACGTAGAGGCATGTGAAAAGTAGGCGAACATGGAGGCAAAAGAACTCTTGTCAGATCACGCCACAATAATCATATCTTCACATTTTTTTAAGTAGTAATGAAATTAATATTTCTATAAAGATTAAAAAAAAACAATCTCAAATAACTACGTAAGAAGTCCATTATTTTTTAAAAGTCAAAGATTAAGATCTTGCCATGACCTTACAAACTTATGTTACATCTATATCTATGATAGGAAAAATAATGAAATGTCAATTTATCTTGGCATTCATTTGCAAATAATAAAATTTAAAATTTTCACTACTATGAAATATACAAAATATTTAAAACAATATCTCTAATTAGTGAAAATACCTTATTTGACCCCTTATAAAAATCAATTTTGTTTGGTCTTCAAAACCAGCATTTTCAGTTAATAAAGTTTCTGAAATAAGCGTTTTCGTTTCCTCAATTAATTGTTCAATTGCCCTCGGTGCGCCCTTGCTCACCCAGATAGCCTATTTCCTTCAAGCATCAGAACAGTAACATTGGTCCAAAAAGTATAAACAACAAAACTCGTCGCATGAATATTCATCCGAGATTCACGGAGCATAAACATTAAAAGTGCCAAACATTAGTACGAGCAGCCTTGAAATATTATTATTGCCCGTATTAATAAGACGTAATGGCAATCAAAACATAAAAGCATATTATGGTGAATACATAACACGTTTGGAAAATTGATTAAGTCAGGGTCGGTCCGTGCCTATAAGACATTTATTTAAAAATTGGACCATTACAATTAGTACTCTCATGGTTATATTTAAATAATGTGTGTGATACTTGAGTGTGTGTTGTGCGTACTGTTAACTAAGTAAGAAATAAAATAATTAAATTTGATTGCAATTATTATGAATATTTTAAAATTTTATTTGTTAGAAAATGGTACACTTGTACGTACTGAATATAAAAAAGTGTTTAATATTTATGTAGACTGAATTAAATATGTTGTCACCGTGGTAACGAGTACATAGCGTTTTCGTCATATATTTATCTGAGATTATTAATATAATTATAAACATAGAATGTTGTTCATTTATTAAAAATACGATAATATCAATGTGTTGCCGGTGTGGTTGAATATGCTAAGACGCCAGATTCAGAAATCAGAATCATATCTGAGAGTATGGATTCATATACCCAGACAGCTATTGAAAAACAGTAGCCAAGACATAAACAGCATTATTTAGCGAAATCGCGAATATACCGCCACGCGGCGTCGCGGTTATGTGTTGCGGCACATTACGCAATTAAATCATTTTCAATATTTTAATATTATTTATATATTATAACTTCAAGTTACAAAGCACAAAGTTACAGAGCATGGCTAGTGTAATATGTCATTGGGAATTAAGTCGCTTTGAGTCGAATACACCAAAATTTACGTGTCTTTAATAACGTTAAGACTCAAAAATATGGCCATGTGATTTAATATCAATAATTATATGTCGAATTAATTTACAGGAAGGCCAAAAACGCACCTTCTGCTATAATTTCATACAGCATTGTCACATTGGCGTAACTAAGTAAAAAAATTGGGCCCAAAGCCAAATGGAAATAAGATAAGTCTCGATGCAAAATGAATGAGCCTTCTGAATATGTATTGTAAGTATATAAGAATATTATTAATACACTGTTTATCCATTAAATAGTATAAACAAAATTGTATCTAAAACTCATGTTTTCATGAAAAATCAGAATTACGTGTTTTTAGGCATTTATGTACATACACATATAATAAAATACTTGCTTCACTTTGCGGAGATGGTCTAGTACAGTGATGGCAAACCTTTTGGGCTCGACATGTCAAAATTTCAGGAAATCTAACTATGTCTAACTACTAAATCTAAAATGGAACCCATAGTATTTGATTTGATGTCAATTAATTAATTGCATATTTCAATTAATTGTTTTTTTTTCAGAAAGTGAGAATCAATGTAATATGTACGTAGTGATAAATTCCAACGTTGTTGTCGGGTAGACGTCTGGTGGCGGGACACGTGTTATTTGATAACTCTGATATTAGTGAACGCTGACGTGTCGCCCAAAACGCTGTGGCGTCTCACCTTTGACACGCGTGTCATAGATTCGCCGTCACCGGTCTAGTCCCTAACCCGACATTTTAGCAGGGTACCCACACGCGTGTTTTCGTAACGCAAGTGAGAAATTATTTTAAACATTTGTTATGTACCATCAAGGAAGATTTTGAACATGAAGACTTGCCGGTTTGAAGTAATTACGTTTATTAAATTTTAAGTGTACAAATAACCAATTCGCAGAGATGTTCTGAAACGAATAGACTTGTTGGGTGTTAGATACGATCTGATCTCTGAAGGGTTGTGTTATAATTTATAAAGATAATTGTGGAGATATTTCTCCCATTAAATAATATAGAAGATAATTTAAATCCGGGTTCTGTACCGGGTAAACAAAGCAATAAATTATATGATATGAAATAATCGTTTCAATGCGCGTCCGCTTACAGAAAACATAAATAATAAGATTAGACAAAACTATTAAAATAATGGTTCCAACTCATCACTCTCCTCAAATCGAGAAAGGTTAAGGTTGACTAACTAAAAGATAGGGATGTGGCTTCGGAGTGTAGGTGCATACATAACGCATTCTATAATTCCATTTATTGCTATGGTGGATTTTAAAAATAATTAGTCCGCATTAACGCTGGGAAAAGACACCAAATGCATTCTGGGCCTCCATGCAATGTGGGCAGTTGGCGTAATTACGCCACTGCATTGTCCGTTCCGTTCCGCGCATCATTCGTAGTCAGAAACTTTAACGAGACGAGCGAGATCTATGCGCTGCCAGATCCGCGACGACCATCAATCATACAGCAATCCCCTTTCAACCGCAAACCGGTAACGTGCGTGACGTCAGTCGGTAATCACCAAACTTAGAAAACACAGATTCACTTTCAGCTAGATTTATCGAATTAAAATTGCAGTCGGTGAGTATTAAATGTACAACAATTTCTGCATTCGAAGGTCGTTCTTCATACACGGTATTATTAGGTATTAGGTACGTAATAGTATATAATATATATTTTAGAATATTTGCGTACATATTTGTGAAAATAAGGCATAAATAGTTCTTCTAGTATTTCGCCTACCTATAACTGATTTGAATTGATTGAAGTTATTTTATATACCGTATTAAATATAATACAATATAATATGATATAATGTATATCAAATGTACGCGAAATGTCTTTGCTAATAAAATGACCAATTTTCGCTGACGATATATGTAAGTATGCATGCGGTGCCTAGCGTGATGAAAAGGTCTCAGGGCATAGTAGAGAGCATACCGAGGGTATATATTTTCGTATAGGCGAATATATATCCGCATATGCCTACCAGAACAGTGAAATATTTGCTAGGGTCTGCGAAATACGGGGTTAAAATGGGGACTATAAATAGATTTTGATTATTAGCGAAGATAAATTAAAATAAGATTTTGTAGCCGTCGTCTGAACTCTAATAGTAAACCTAAATACAACGGTTCGTGACAACCGTAGGACGGTATTGTGGGGGAGGATTCTTAGAATGCAAAGGTTAATCAGAGTCTTAAAATAAAACTTCAATAGGGAAAATATATAACAGGCGATCCAAAGTCAATCGTCTCTATGATGTGCGGGCTTTAATTCTCGCACCAATCGAATATGACGCGCAAGCCAAGATATTTAAAGGAAAATACGGTGCAAAGTGGTATATTGCCATGCCGTCTTCTTATTGACACATCTGGACTTTTGGCAACACTTTCAGCTACTGCAAAAATGTGTTCAATTGATCTGGTCGGGCGAGGTTTACTCTTTTCCGCCCAGCGACACTGCCATAACGTTCAAATGTTTTTATTAAATCGACAACAGCTGTACGAGAAGGCGCTTCGTATCGACCAAAGCATTTTAAGAAATGTTTCTGAGAAAATTTCATCGGTTTAGTTTTGATTTTTTAATTTTACACGTCAATAAACAGCGGTTTAACATCAATAAACGGAAAAACAAAGTGTTTTTCTTATTATTAATATAATATAATACCACAAAGTAACTTTGCTTAAAACAATCATAACAGAAATAAGAATTAGTACAAGTCTATCGGTCAACTAAATTAATACCGATTAATCAATTTCATAAAATTCCGACTGCTGCCTAGAAATACAAAAATGTTGTGCTTAGGTACATAAGCATCTGAGACTGGATACTGACTGAGAAGATTGAATTTTTTGAAAGGAAAATTTTGAGGAGTAGCTTGAGGCCGGTTTTAGAAAATTAATTTTGGCGTAGATGTTACGATGATGAGCTCTACACTTTGTGTAATGAGATGAACGTTAAGGTGTATTAAAATAGGAATACGTCGGTGATCGGACCGCGGTAAGAGATGACCGAATAGCAATCACCGAAATCATTGCTGAACCAACAGGAGCTTGGGATAACCGAAGCTGAGATAGTGTCAAAGTTTTCAAAGACATATCTGTATGAAAAAGTCAGAACTGAAGATAAATGGCGTATAACAGAGAATATTGAAGAAAAACTCGTGACAAGTCCAAGATCCATCAGGGGATGATAATTATTGTGGGATTTGTATTTGAGATACAATAGCTAGGATGGACAACATTTAGAAAACTAAAACAGATACTCAAGATTAAAATCTTACAATTCCTTAAAACAAAGTCTTCAATCAGTGAATGGCAATCCGGCAGATTTTCACCCGAGTCCAGGAGAAAGACTCCGACGTTTGCCTCACCCGGGTATTCAATCAGTGGGTCCCCTCTATCCTGACTTACGATGCCGAAATTTAGACACTACAACAGCCTTCATCTATATGTTCACGGTGGCCCGGCGAGCTATGGAACGAATTATACTCGGAGTGTGCATGCAGGATAGAATAAGAGATGAAGATATTTCCAGCAGGACACCTTGTAATGGAAGCCGAAACTTGATCGTTTTCCAGCTCGCCGAGCCGATAACATAAGAAAGATTGCAGGAAGTGGTTGTGAAGGACAGAGGATAAAGAGGCCTGGCGGTCATTAAGAGAAGCATTAAACCGACAGCCAAAGGACTGAGGCATTCGGGCAAGTCGCTCGTGAGGCTGGTTGGAAGAATGTAAAAGGAACTGTTGGAAGGAAAACTCAACCAGTAAACAAAACAGACGTAAATTCTGAAAGAATAGGTTGAATGTTGAAAATAATGTTACGGTGGACGTACACAATTCATATGTATTCCATGCGCTTACCCGAATTTATTTTATTATTGTCGCCTTTTTTCCTTCCCGCGTATCGTCAGTACCAAATTGCCTCTCAGCTCGGCGTGTTGTCTATTCGGATTTGTAAAATTCACCGAGATTGGAGTGGATTTTTCGTTCTTACTTTGATCCTCATTTGTGCATCATTCGTGAAAGTACTCCTCATAGCATTAGCGTGGTGTAACTCGTTGTGAACATCCGTGACAATATTCTTAACATAAAAATAATTTCGATACAGTTAACGAGATAAACGCACTAAAGTAAAAATCAATCGGCAAAGCCGCTTACATTACATTATTTATCATTATCATAACTCTCATTCAAGATTCCTCATCCACGGCATCACCGCCAAGGGCGACACCAAGGTGCTTATGGTAACTTAAAATAAAGTATAACCAAAAACTTACCAATTAAAAAGGGCGGAATACAAGGCCTTGGCGAAAGCGTCCCTTTTATCTAAAGCCTGATCTATGGCCAGGGGCGTGTGCACCCTCTCGGCCCTGGCCTCCGTCAGTCTGGCCGTCAGGGCTCTCTGCAGCTCCGCGGCGTCCACCTGCAGAAGATGGGCTGCCCAGCGGACTTCCGCTTCGCTGCCTACTTCCACCCCCTCCTGGCCGTGGCGCAGCTGACGCCGATGGAAGTACACGTTTCCGAGATGCAAGATGGTCGCCAATACCTGCGAAAGTAAAATCGAGAAGTTGTGTCGTGAGATCTTGAACTTCATGGAGTGTAAATGAAGATTATTAAATAAAAGCAGGGAATACACGTCACCTCAATATAATTTTCTAATTAAGCGGAGCGCTTGTATTGCGCGAATATTAATTTTAATGTTAGTTATTTAGAAAATAAAAATAGAGATGCGTACACGGAATACGTGTCACATCAATATTCTTACTATTTTCAAACTAAGCTAAACGCTTGTGCTATGAAAATAGGATTAATTTGATGGCCTCCTGGAACGAGGTTCGAACTCCCGACCACTAGATCACTAGGCGAGTATCGTAACCGCTAGACAACAATTCATTGTGTGCAGTGCAGTACGCATGTTCAAATAAGATTTATAACGTTGATATAATAAATCTATCATTATCAAACGACGATTAAATTTCCTATAGAGCAGGTGCGTGCACTCTGCACAAGCAAAACGGTGTGCATAACTATACACCTTGCATATGTCGGTGCGTGAAACAGAATTCTTAGCAGCCGTAAACACACCTGGGAGGCCGTCTCTCTAGCTTCACTTTTCTCCCCACCTCCTACCAGACATCTCCAAGAATCGCCTCCGTAACTATTTGTGAGTAGTAAATTTTTTTGTACAGTTAACTTCTTCATAATTGTATACTATTAGCATTCTCATAACCTGCTCTGACCACATACACTATATTTACTCAATACATCCTCGAGATAATCAATTGGACACGTGAGTGATGGATGAGTATTTAAGGCAATCCTATCATCCGAGTCACTTGCAAAAACCTTCTGATACGACACACATAAAAATCAATCCATAATTCCGATGCTCATCACCCCATACTGGTGTCCTTTTTCATTCCCCAAATTTTTCTTGAATATGAATCTAAAATACGTATTTATTTGATATATAGTAGTATGAATGAATGTGTACTGACTGTAATTGCGCTCTACTCGTCGTTTGACCGCGATCCTTCAATACCCGAAAAGCGCCAATATTCACACACATAACATAACCAGTACTCTCTTCGTGCGGTACCCACACATGGTATTATACATCTATCCATGCTGCATTGTGTTATTCAAAAATTTTGGATTTCGCTATTGTTGACAGCTCATGTCATAATTCTTCCCAGGCTCCTTTAGGTGAGCACAACCTCTAGTGATATAACAACCCATTGTACCGCTATAGCATCGTTATTAGCAGCATAACCTAAGTCCATGTCCGGTGCACGTCACTGTTATACAGATTTATTTATTTTATTTGGAAAATAAACTTAAATGTTCCCTGTACTACTCTAATTTTGAACCACTTAAACATTCTCACAACAATTCTTAATGAGGTCATAATTGAATTATTTTTCCTTACACAGAAAATAAAAATATATAAATACTAAGGCAAATATCAATACATAAGCTGCGACACACCTAGACTAGAGGTTTTAAAATGTTAAGTTTGTCTTGTAGACTGGTTAGATGGAAAGTGAGTGAATTCCTCTGTACAAGCATCGGAACAACATAATTAGATTACTAAACAGCTGTGTGGAGGTTTGATTTGGTCGGGTTGAGTCGTCGATCAGATGTTGAATGAAAAAAATATATTACACGAACTAGGTTTAGGCACCAAATAAATGACCCACTTTTAAACGACTCGCTGCGGTTGCAAATTGTTTGGGAAACCGGTTCTCGGAGTAAAGCTACGATATATATTTTTTTAAGTTGTATCCTAAATATGTATCTAATTAGAATAAACACGTTTAATACGCGTCTAACTGTCGTTGATATATTAGATGTAATATATTATTTATTCCAATGTTTAATCATATTAATAAATTTGAATAGCAATCGATCGACACGATGAAATAAGTCTCAGAAAATTAATTGGCATTAATCTCAATACCGCGTACACACGCTTTGACCACTGCTCGAGAATGGCGGACGAGACAATACTCGGTGTGCATAAACGTAACCGAGAATATTGGTTACATATGCAAATAAAATTGTAAAGCTATCCCCCATTCTGTATATAAATACAAGTTGTTGAGTTAAATTGTTAAATTGAGTGTACCCTTAAAAAGGCGAAACACGTCTCGAGTAAATTAAAGGAGTAGAATAAAAAAAAACATTTGTTTTATTTTCACATATATAACCGGGAACTATAAACATCAACAAATATGTATTTAGACTGAAAAGGTTGATAAGCAGAAGGCATTACATTTGGTGCATTTATTTATTACATCTTTGTAGTCAACCTCAGAAGACACCGTAAGTAGAACACCAATATGCAGCCGGCCCCGTCAGTAGACCGCCCTGCGCACAACCGCCGCTCCTGAACCGATCGATAGCATTTCGCTCCAACCTCCGTATTTGCGTTCCACCACCCAAATGTTACCCGCGTAATCATTGCAATTATAATTCAACAAACTCGGCGTCTCTCATGTAAGCAAAGCTGTTTCAATTGCTCACGCCATTCTCTGAAAATCGTCCTTCCTATGAAAGTGAGCGCTGAAATTTTGGAACATGAATGATAAGTCGACTTAGAGGCGGGTCATTCTACGCGCATCCGTTTAATGTGATTCAATAAAAATACACAAATACCTCCAAACTTAACAAAAAAATGAAATGAGACGAGACATTTTCAGCCAACACTCATATATTTTTCATAATACTTATCATAGATCATACTTTGGAAGACAACTTGGCCAATTTTTAAAATGTAAAATCTGACGTACGTGATTTAAATCGAAAGGCGGTACGTATTATCATTAAAAAAATAAGAAGAAAATTTTGCAATATAAAATGTAACATGCTGTGGCTATTCGCAGGGCTTTTTTCTTTCACTCGATTGTTGCACAACGAAGCGATGAGGTAATTCCATATATGTATTTATTGAAGCAATTCAAAAATTATGTCTTTACTGCCGGATGGCTTAACAATCTTATATCAGAATTGCAATCACTTCCTCGAGAGCGTGCGGTGCGCGGGCAATACGTACCTCAAATAATATCATTATAAAGAGGTTCATTTCGACTGCGAACGAAAGTGATCCTTAATCCAGAAAGGTGGTGTAATAATTTTAAAAATCGATTAATGAATTGATTTAGGAGAATCGTACTTGAGTGCGTGCTTTCATTTTTCCAGTTTGAAATTCGAGAAATTCTACACAAATTACATATGCTTTCAAGATGAGGTTAATAGTTAAATTCTTGTACGTATCGAAGAAATAATGAATGACGTTATTTGTTACGTAAATCACGAGAGAGTGGAATGGTTGAATAGAAAGAGACGACAATAAAATTGTTGATTTTCTCGCATTCGATACAAGTGTCAAAAATAACTCGTGTCTAGAGGCTTATCTGGGCTTATCCAAGTATTTTTATATTAATATTATGGAATAAGTGTTGCCATTTGAATTAATCTATCGAAAATTAAATAATTAATCTAAGTACGCAATTTATATATATATGAATATGTTTTTAAAATCAAACAAAGTTCCTACATATATTTAGATGGTCGCTTAAATCAATGTTCTAAATTTAAAATCATTATGTTAGATGCGTTTTGTGGTTTTATTTAATACGATCGATTTAAACTACCATGTTGCCGTTTTGGTGATATGTCTATTTCATAATTGCATACTATTTATGAAACAGACAGCTAGTGTTTAAAAGACAACAGTGTTATATATAAACGAAGCATTTAATTATGACGTGAAAACATATATTTTCGGCATTTTTAACAAAAATAATGATAGCGCGGATTCGACGTCCGTCATGGCTGAATAGACTAGCGTATTGAAATTCGATGAATTATTAAAATTATCGTCTTTTATAAGACTGAAAATATATTATTTAAAAACTGATTGTGTTTTTATAAAACTTAGTTTTAAATAGTATATTATTTATAAACGCGTGTTTTTACTAAAACAAAGTATTTTAAAAATGTATAAAATTGATAATATGTCCTGCCAATTAATTAACTCGTATTAATTTTTAACATTTTGTTAATTTGTCTCAATCGAGATTTACAGAAAATGTATCTAATGATCGCGGTCTGTCGTATAATACTTGTATTGTCTTGATTATGGCAAATAACATTCAGTTTATTAGTTTTAAATTAGTGTAAAGGTCCAATCTAAGTAATAGTTTTAAAAAAATTCAAATCTAACTTCTAATATAAATGGATAATAAAAATCCACATTTTCGTAATACACGCGAAAATTAGAATTATTATTGAATGTCGCGTTTTAAGTAAAGGTTAAAATGATTAAAGACGGAAGATACGAATGGTTTGGACACATTAAGAGCAATGTTCCCTCCAAGTTTGGAACACGATGTGAGCATAAAAAATCTTTTGTGCAATTTTAAGGACCAGTAGTATTATTTATGCGCTGGGGGAGAAAATAAGAAAAACATTGTCATACCAGTGTAAGGCTGCGGAGAACCTGGCTCCACCGTATCACTAATGAAGATGCATTCAGTTGGATATCGAATATATTCTCCGCAATGAAAAATATGATATTTTACAACTCACTATGCAGGGAAGATATAAGGTTCAGAGGTGTTCAGGGGAGGTAGAAAGAGATTATATTGGCTGTGTATCCTCATAAAGTGGTCTAATATCCGAAATGTTGGTGATAGGGTGTATCAACGTACCGCAACATGGTCGCCAACCTTCGATAGAAGGCGGTACATGAAGAAGTCTTGTTAAAAATTGCGTGCGCGCTATATTTTTTGTGTGCGTTATGATGTCGAATCGAGTGCGCGCGCACACCCGTACACCTTAGAAGAAACATCGATTAAAAGATGACTTATTTTCTAAACAGGGCGGTGAATGGTGATCGTCCTCTCACCCGGGACTATTTTACGAGCAAAAGTTCACATATAGGTCCTACTCATTCACGCATTCGTGGGAAGAGCGATCAGAGATTTCGCGATCATTAGGGGAGGTCTGTATCCGGCAGTAGAAAGACACAGCTTGTTGATGAATTGTATACAAACAATGTTGATTTATAGCTATTATCAAAATATCGACGCGCTTGTGGTTTAGCGGTTACGACACTCGCCTAGTGATGTAGCGGTCGAGGGTTCGAACCTCATTCCGAGAGCATTTCCATAGCACAAGCGTTTAGCTTAGTTTTAAAATAGTAAGAATATTTGATATAACACGCATTCCCAAAATGATGACTTCAAATATTACAAAGGAGCGTTTCACTTCAGAAAGTAATCAGTAAGAAATAATTGAAGAATAGCACACTGTGATTTTATTGACCAACTATTGTAAACAATGAAATACTTCATCAAAATAATAGAAATGATACAACTGCACGAGTCGAGAATTTAATTAATTCATATATCTTCATTAATATCTTCATTAAATGAACAACAAACGTGATTCAGAACAGACGTTGTACAATATTAGAAGAAGTCGGTAAACAGAATAGAAACTTCCGGCGAATCGTGATCTCTGATGCAATACGAATCAACCGCCACCGTCAAATAAAATGACAACAGTATTATGAAAGGCTTACGCTTATGGAAGAATATAAAAATATACACGAGGACTGACAATTAAGTTCGCGGAATATTATCGTGAAACGGCAGTTCTGTGCGGTGCAACATCAGTATTTCAATGTGTTCAATAAACTAAGTTTTGCACTACACGCGCGTTGTTATTTTATCCCTCTCATCGACAGACGCAAGTGAGATAAACGTATTTGTAACTGATTTTATATCCAGAGCGGAAATTTTAAAATTGATACGCTTTTGGTAAAATGCTTCTAAAACAAACTGCCACTATTGCCAGATAATAATTCTCACACACGTCACTCTATTTTTCGTCAATGGATGGCGCCAATTTTGTTTATGAACCACTCAAATGATAACCAATAATACAATTTGGTTCCGACCTATTAGGATAGTAGTGGGGCGCGGGAGGGCTGTTTTCATTAATCCTTTATAAGATCCCGAGTGGAGATGTTTTAGTTTATGGCTATCGAAAGAATGATTAGTTTCAATTATGTGATTGGAAAATTCCGAAAAGTTATTATATTTTAGTGTGATGTCCTTGAGTTTTGTAATTGTGCGTGTGACTGTGTTTGTGTGAATTTCGCACTGCCGGGGCGTATGTGCGGGGATTATAAAGAGCGACGTGCGTCAGGGCGCGGCTCTCTCTCCTCTGCGTGTCCGTCGACTTTATCGATTGACTTGTACTAGTGATATACCTTGTAACTAAATTGTATCTTACTGCAATAAACGTGTAATTGTTTCAAAGAGTATTTATTGGACCTTCATATTGCGAGGTGTACACTGAAGACGTACTTATGTATGACGAGTATGTAACATTTAAGAAACGGCGATGTTGTTTTATTCTCGTATTTAGATTTCTCGCGGTTTGGTCTATGTATTTTTTTGGCGTAGAATCCTTTTCATCCGCATTATGCGGTGACGCTGGCGGCGAGCTGGCCGTGGAACGACATCGGAATGTGTCCTTCAACGGCCCGGTTCACAAAGGACAAACCGTTAATGCGGCGTTCATCTGGAGGTAATGAGGTCACGAGCGCGAAGGTGGCGTGTCCGATCTAAATTGTTTTTGAATAAAAACTGGTGGTGGTCCAGCACACTGTAATCCAGGACAAATATTTAATCACCACGTTGGAACATTCGCTCTATTCTCCAAATCTGACTATTGTTTTCCTCCAAAATCAAAAAAAAAAAGAACATCGGTGGACATGTGCGGAGGTGGAATGGATTATGACGCGTGTTCTAAACAGCATCACGGAGAATAATTTTTTTTTAAAGCGTCGGACCCTAGCGCATTACTTCATGGACGACTATTTTGAAGATGATCGTGCGCCAGATAACTAACGAGTACGTTCTGTAATTTCAATAAAAATTTCTACAAACTTAATTGTCTGTTCTCGTATATAGGTATATTTCAATTTTTTCTATTTGAAAAATCTTATAAAGACATGTGTATATGGACCATAGAACTGTATGGTTCTAAAAGCTAGAAACTGAAGAAATGAGGTAAAATAGATAATACTTTTAAAATTAGCAATATTAATTTTGTGGTTAAAATCTTTGTATGAACCAAAATTATTTTCAATTCAATAATATAATATATAATCAAACAGAGGGTCTTCCTATGGGAGCACCCACAAGTCTACTAATAGCAGATATTTTTGTAAACAATTTGGAGAGAAAATTTTTTGATTGTGATTCTTCTTTGTTAAAAAATGTTTTGTTATGGAAAAGGTATGTGGATGATGTATTGTGTATTTGGTCGGGTTTACAACGTCAACTACTACATTTCTAAATTTTATTAATTCATTTAATAATAAAATACAATTTACATTAGAAATGGAAAACAATTCTACCCTAAATTTTTTGGATCTAACATTGATTAAAAATAATAATAAAATTGAGTTCAAAATTTTTAGAAAACCAACTTTTACAGATACTATCATACACAATGAATCTAATCATCTATTATCACACAAACATTCAGGGTTCCACTCCATGATACATCGTTTAGTCAATATTCCTATGTCAACATCCAATTTCAATATTGAATTGAATACAATTTAAAAAAATAGCAGTTAATAATGGATATAATACAGGTTTAATAGACACTATTTTAAAAAATAAATTAAAAGAATATAATAATCAATTTTTATATAAATCACAGATAAAACATGATGATAATAATGATAAATGGCGTAGGATTTTATACATAAATAATTTTTCGAAACAAATATCTAAACACCTACCACGAAACATTAGACCGGCATTTTATACGAATAATAGTACAGGAAATTTACTCATAAATTCTAAAGACAAGGATGATAAATTTAACAATTCTGGCGTCTATAAACTTAGTTGCAAGGATTGTGCTGCATTTTATATTGGTAAAACAGGTAGAAATTTTAATATGAGAGTAAGGGAACATTTGAGATGTTTGAACAATAGTGGGTTTTCAGAATTTTCTAATCATTTGATAGAAAATAGTCATGGTTTTGATAAAAATTGGGATTGTCAATTTTGCATACAAACGGTGTTGGTCACAAATTAAATAATTTGGAGTCGTTGGAGATAAAAAAAGCATGTAAAACTAATCAAGAAATTGTAAACAGCCAACTAAATTTAACTACGAGTCCTATTCTAAAATTTTTTCCTAAAAATTATTCGACTAAATTTGTATTGAGTAGCAATTTGAGTTAGGTACTAAATTTATTTTTTAAATAATTGTTCTTTTTTTAAAAATCTTAAAAATAGATTCTGGTGAAGAAACAATGCTATATTTTTAGTTAGTTATCCTGAAATCCTGAAGAAGAAAATAGTATTTTTCGAAACCGGTAGATGTATTTAAACTCAATTCAGTGGTTAATAGAACAAAGATAATAAATAAAAAATATAAAATAGATAATTTTAAAAATTAATTTGACGAAAGGGAAACGAAATGACGACATTTTAGAAGAAATAAAGAAAAATAGATTTATCTTGAAGATGCGCAAAATATTTGGACCTTATTCTCCGGAACAATACAATCGTAACCGCAGTGACAGAAAGAATAAGAAAGACGGCTGAAGAAATGTTCAAGAGTCAGTTTCTGGATTTAAACAGAATGAAAGTCTACTGAGAAGTTAGAGACCTCGCACGTAATGGGTCTTTCTCTTGACATGATTCACAAAATAAATTAATTAACGTAGTTAACACTATTATTTTAATTTTCATAATAAAAACTTTGTAATACACATACGCTGGGTTATTTTCACTACTAGATTCGAGAGGTGCAGTCCCTTTCATTATCAGGTGATAATTAAACTTAATACAGAATTATAGTGTATTCGGGGAATGGGGCGGGGCTTGAGAAGAGGAGGGAATTTTCGGTCGTTAACGGGAATATGGACAATAAAGGCAAAGTGTTAGGGAATGCTATGTTGTTAATTAATGTTTTTTCGAAATTTAAATTCTTTTGTATTTCAACGGTTTTTAAATTGTGGATTATTAATCTTTTATAAGGTACCGAGTGGAGAAGTCTCAGTATATGATTATCGAAAGAGTGGTTTGTTTAAATTATGTGGTTAGAAAATTCCAAGAAGTTATTATTTTTAGTGAGCAGCCATGTTCCTATATACTCGTAATGTATTAATTTATTTAACACAAAGTCACTAGTTTAAATCTAAGCATAAAAGAAATCCTTAAAACATCAAAAATAAGAATATATTGTTAGAACACATTATTATGGTGAAATTGTAATTATTCAGAACTGTGATATTTTAAATATTCATTAAATATATTAATTAGAAAGACATACATATAAAATCACTTTTATCGAAAAATATTGTTGTTGCGCCACCGGAATTCGAACCTGAATCTTTCCTAACCGAGGAAGGCGCATTATCCAACTATACTACAGTGACAATATTTTTAGCGACAAAATTTTATATGTTTCCTATTTGATATGAATACATTTAATCGTTCCATTATTTGAAAGAGCCATCTACCTTATTTTTACAAAATTTGTCGCCGTAGCATAGTTGGATAATGCATCTTCCACGGCTAGGAAAGAGATCCAGGTTCGAATCCCGGTGGCGCAACAACAATATTTTTCTATAAAATTAATTTTATATGTATATCTTTCTAATTATTATATTTAAGAATATATTGATTAATTTACCTTGACAATTCCATCTTGCTCTTGTTCCCCTACTCCCAGCACCTGCATGGCGCCCTTCAAAGAGGCCCAGTCCGACCCGCCCGCACCCCTGCCAGCTCCGCAGTCGCCTCCGCCCTGATTCAAATAGAAATACTTGTCAGCGTCCACCAAACCGTACTTCTGTCTCTCCTTCTCCGACAGCCCGGCGAGCATCTCATAAAACACGTGATAGTTCCTTTCGCCGGGCGCCTGCGTCACGATCCTGGACTTCTCCAGGAGATACTGAGTCACTTTCGCACCCACAATGGCACCGTTCTTGAAAAACACTTCCAAATACTTTCCGAACCTCGAACTGTTGTCGTTCCTCGCTGTCCTCGCGTTTCCGAAAGCCTCCAGTAAAGGAGCCGCTTCCAGGATCTGTTCCGGCACTAAGGGTTGTCCTCTAGCCGGCGGAGCGACCGCAGCGAGATACTGGACTACCAATTTTGTCGATTCCGTCTTACCAGCGCCGCTTTCTCCAGATATGACCACCACTTGAGGAGCCGGAAGGTGGGAGTAGGCGGCCGACCCCACCGCGAAGAGATGCGGAGGTAAAGAACCTAGAAGTTTCCCCTTGTACTTCTGTGCCACTTCGAGGCCGTACGCGTCGTCGAACATTTTGTACGGGTTGACGGCGACGAGAATGCTGCCCGCGTAGGTATATACCAGGTTCCTCTCGTAGCGCAGCTTCAGGTTCCAGAGCAGGGCGGCCTCGTGCAGATCGGCCAGCTGAGTCATGTCCTCCACGCCGGAGGCTCCCAGGTCCTGACGGGTGCGCACGGACCCCTCGCCGCTCTGGAGGGTGAACGTTTGCGGCTGCAAAGAAAAAGAAACATTAGAAGATGTCCATAAAATACCCAACCTGTCATCTGCCACAATATAATTTAGTAAAATTGTAAAATACTACCTGACATAACGCTCGGTATCGTTGTACAAAATGTTCACTTCAAAAAGCGGTAAGAATTATTTATCGGCACCTTCCACCACAATCCCCTCAACTATCATGCTTTAATACTTATTCTAAGTGGGACTAACGTTCAGACGCCTTTGAAGTATTGTTTCAATAATTATATTATATTAGCTATAGATTATAAGCTATCGTAAAATAACTTATATTAATCTATCTAATATTCTATTACTTTGTGTGCACCTGTCTCGTTTGCAGTTACCGCGTGTACACCGTCGCGTGCATGTACATATACGATATTCTAAAATACTAATATAAGTAAGACTATTTCCAAATATAAATGATTCTCAGACGGCCTTACCAAATTTAACTTAATATCCATCAAAGTGCCGCTTATCGGACCGCACATGTTTATTTAAGCGATCAATTAAGAAATAATTGTAAACTGTTACTCACTAACAGCAATTAAAACCAAAGCCGAAATGTTTTGTAAATTCGAGCAGATGTACGTCGGTTGAGTAAAATCTTCATTGCGTAGAGAAGTCAGCGCGCGCTCTGTCTTTCGTCATTTATCAAAATAGAAACTATGCCTCGCTGAAATATTTATTTTAATAAATTCATAATGAGGGCCCGAAAATTCGCACCTCAATCCAATTGTGGGAAATCAATTGAAACTATTCAAATCTAGAATAATCTGTTAAAGCGACTGAGAGTGCATAAAATGTATCCCTCGCATTCGATACTCGATCCATCAATACTCCGCGAGTGTCCACAAATTTCCTACTAATGATATGGACTACGATTATTTTAAATCCACCAAAGCTATAAATGCAATTAAACATTTAAAAAAAAAAAACATTTTCCGCGCGTATTACGTAAAGGTGTGGAAACACTATCATTATGATGGTTAAATCCTTATTGAAACGGTTGTTTAAAGCGGTTTTTAAACCGTTGTTGTGTTCGATTGTACCTGGTAACTAAAAAGTAAACCTCTGATAGTCAAATAATTAGTTACCGATCATCATTGAGCCTCGTCATCACCAATTATCGGCAGAATCACAGACACATAACGGTCTATCACGACTAATACAACTGTATGGTTGAGTTAGGGATCAGACTATCGCAGCAAAGCAATAATCACCGTATAACTGAACTGTGATATAGTGGTTACGATACACGCCTAGTGATCTAGTGGTAGGTGGGATCGAGCCTCGTTCTAGAAGACGGTTGAGTTAGTCCTATTTTCATAGCACAAGCGTTTAGATTAGTTTTAAAATACCTAGAATATTGATATGTTAATTATTCCGTGTGTGCATCTCCATTTAAAAAATAAAACTCTTTGAAAATGTGAATATGGAGACAAGAAACCAATTTTGTTCTTACAACTAAATTGTCCTTAGTATAAAACTGTATATTCATACTTTCAATATATATGCAGGTCGTCCTTTCTATTATTCATTGAGGCCCATTTTTTATAGTTACGCCACTGGAAAAACGTCGACAGAGTAGCGATGTACTCTTTCTGCACAATAACACCGACTGCCCTGAATTACTCTCGGCAATAAACCTTATTTCCAGACCAAAAATATGATTCTATTGCAGTTGTGAATTTTTCTATTAATCGTGCTTCAAATAGTTTTATAAAATGTGGAAAAGTTCCACGATAACTATTTACAGTTTAAAAATATGTTTTTAGCTAGTTAGTTAATTTGTCAATTCAATTTCACCTCATACAAAGTACTTCACGCAGACGCATATTTTACTTTAATGTGATATTATGTTTAACTAACTTACCATCACGCCGTTTTTCCGCGGGGGTAGGCAGAAAAGATAGAACGCGACACTCTTCTCTCTTGACACACGATTCTCGCCTCGTCCGCATTCATACAAGTTCGCTTGAGGCTTCTAACATGACCATCCTCCACTATCTGGTATACCCGGTCGTGGCAAGTCTTCCGTGGACCTCCTTCTGGTGTCATCAACACTCGTGTCATATATCTTCATTACCATTCGCTCCTCATTTGTCCGTTCCATACGACCAAATCACCTTAGTGATCATTTCTTAATCTTACTCACTATACTAAGATCAGCTTTACATTATTTCCTTATTTCTTTATTCTTTACTGTCATAAATGGATCTGCTATACGCCCGAGTGATCTCATTTCCACCGCATTCAGTCTACTTTCGTAACTCTTCTGCCAGCTCTAGGCCTCACTTCCATACATCGGTGTCGGTACCGGGACTCCATTGTTTTGCCTCGGTTGACAAGTTCCCGTTAGCTATAATTCCGTTCATAATTCATTAATAATATCCTTAGCGATAATTAAAGATATTTTTAAAATTAATTAGATACTTTTCCTTTGTGTAAATCTTACAAATAATAGAAAGATTATATTAATTATATCACACTGTTAAATAGACTAAGGGAACTGACAATATTTTAATTGTCCGGTGAAGCACGAACAATACCAAAAGTGATACGATCCAACAATTCAATGGAAATCGTGCTCAACATGTGAAAACACTCGTGTCGTGTGCAATTACAAAAATAATAGCAGTGTTAGTGTCAATAATCTAGAGCTGTACTTTTCAGGAACCGACCGGTATTGGAGAATGCATTTTGGACAAAAAATTTTACACGTTACTGGCGGTACCGCAATACTTCCAAGTACGTAAATAGGAAAATTAATTCGTTTTCTATTTGATGTCGTATCTACGTTTACTTTCTTCGGCCAACGCATCTCGATCTAAAGAGAAAGAACTGGGCAAGGTACACCTACGGCGCGTACATATCCCATTTACATGTATTTTAATTGCGTGTTCAAGTACCATTAAATTTCGTTGTTGTGCATTTGGCACAATAGCGAAAACGTTTACAAACATTTAATTATATTGTAAAAACAATATTCACTACTAACGATAGAATCGCGTTTCACGAATTAATTATATTTAATAAATGATGATCTATCTCAGTAAAAATATTTAAAAAAAAAACATTACAAAATGAGAGCACAAACGCGTGCCTTGAGGCTCTCCAGAAGTTAATGATTAAGCGTGTCAAAATAAGACGACAGCAGATATAGCATGCAGCATGAGATAGTGTCGGCATTTCTAAACTGCAGATAGGTTGTACCGTATACCATAAATGCAGTTCAGAATGTTCAAGTTTATAGAAATTAACGTGTATCGCTATATTTTATGTAGACTATAAGTGGTACTATCTTATACTGAAAGTAAAAGAGATACGATGTTTCTGTTGAACTGAACGTGACATACAATAATTTGTATTTTTAATCACTCTCACGAATTTAGATACTTCTAATATTAAATAAAATAATGCACTGACGCGTGGCTGAAGATTTTTAGAAGTAAAGAGGTGATTTCAAAATTTTTACCGATTCCGATACAATTCACGATACTTTTTTAAACTTCCGATTCCGATACGATTCCCGATTTCGATTCCTACAATGTAAAAATAAATTCGTTATTAGTTAATTAACTTTTGTAATTATTTCCTTTGATAATTCCAAGTTTACGCACTAAAAATTTCTCCCGCACTTTGACCGTTCCTCCCTCGTTCGATTAACCTCGGCTCCTCAACCCGAGTTAACCCGAATTAGTACCAGAAGCAGAAATAGATTGGTTGTCAAGCGGTTATCTTTCCCTTGCGTAAAATTTGAACCGCGCGTAGTTGAGTAGATAACGAGTGTAGATCGAACAATACATCAGCATGCCATAAAATGCATAAAAACCATGCGCGCTGTCGACGATCCACATAGACACCGCTGACTGCGCTGCCGCCAAATCTCTTTTCGCACTGGTAACAATTTAACTGTCAAAATAATTAGTGGGCAGCTAATGCGAAAGTATCAAAAAATCCAAAGAATCGTTCTTGGAATCGGAAATTAGGTTCAAAATTCTCCGATTGCGATACTCAAAAAAGTTCCGATATTTCCGATTCCGATTCATCCGTCCCATCACTAATTTTTAGGTATCTTCTGGTTTCTAAGCGATAAACAAAAATGTTCAATAAGCCACAGGGAATTCTAAGCGATGATCTGACGTCTGAGCTGTAAAAAATAAACTATTACTACTGTTCAGTGGTGACACTTGACGTGATAATATTAGAAGAAAGTGCGCTTTTTAAGTGGTCAAAGTATTCAAAATGGTGACTTGTGCTATAATTCTTGTTCATCATACTCTAAATAGACTCTCGTCCCCGTCGGCTGTAATGTTTTACTGCTTATGAGAGCAGAATTCACATTTGTAGAAATAGGAGGGTATAATTATTTTCCTTGTGGGAATAAGGTCAAATCATTTCCCTTGTGGGAATAAGAAGGTCAAAACATTTACTTCGTGGGAATAAGATGGTATAATCATTTCTCTTGCGGAAATAAGAGGGTATAATCATGTCCCTTGTGGGAACAGGAAAGTATTATAAATTCCCTTGTAGGCATGCGAGGGTATAATCATGTCCCTTGTGGGCACAGGAAAGTATTATCAATTCCCTTGTAGGCATGCGAGGGTATAATCATGTCCCTTGTGGGAACAGGAAAGTATTATCAATTTCCTTGTAGGCATGCGAGGGTATAACCATGTCCCTTGTGGGCACAGGAAAGTAATATCAATTCCCTTGTAGGCATGCGAGGGTATAATAATGTCCCTTGTGGGAACAGGAAAGTATTATCAATTTCCTTGAAAGAATAGGACTGCGTCATGTTCCTCTACAAAAGCTGAGTAACATGAACAAAGATTATTACTTTATTTTTTTTTTACAAATAGTGTATCTGTGTGGGGATCTGTGTAATGATGGAAATAATTATAAACAAACACCATTTTCGACACTGCAATGTTTCACTTTCGGCGGTCAGAACTGAACACAAACACAATAAAAGCGAAATGAAACACCGAGATCTACAACACACGCCTTACCACATTTTTTTTTCTCGTGGAAAAGAAAACGCGAAAATCGGCTAACTAATCAATCTTATGTGACCCATAAAGTTGAAATTAGCCCGGTCTGCGGACGCCACTGTCTGCGGTTCGACGCTCACATTGAGTACCGACAACATACTGATTTTTTTCGCTCCTCGGCGGCGGCCCGCCCCCGCCTCGCCCATCCCACCCCCCCTGGCGCCCAGCGGAGTTACATTATAATTTTTTCGAAACGATACGCATTCTTGGAAATAATTTATGCACATCGAAAGGTTTACTTCACGTTATATCGGACACGCGACGTTCTCTCGAGAGAGGGGCGACCAAATTTCAACGAAAATGCAGGAAAAATGAAAACATTATTGGCGACATTATTAATGTGTTTAAAAATGAATAGAGCATTTAAAAAACATCACAAAATATCTTATAAATTTAATTGTCGCGCAACAACAGTATAACTAATATTCTATATATCATAAAAATGTCGATTCAAGACATTAACATTTATACCCGTTGAACAAATCAATTATATACACCACAATTAAGTCTTTAAAATGATGGAGGCATTTGAAATGTGGATGTGTCTACAAGGATTGACCACATTATCAATGAAGATGTAGTAGGATGCGTGAATATATCAAGAGAACTAATAACAACTGTCCAAAACGTCTTAGAAAAATTGTTGAGAGTCTGTCCCTGAGGTGTAGTTCCTGTTGAATGGAGACTTGCGTGCCACATCTCAAAAGCGTCAATGCGTCTTCTCTCCCTTGCCTGCCATACAAAAATATTGAATTCACCGGTGACTGACAAGCCTGACCGCGGTCTTTTCATATCTCATCGAGTCTAGACAACTCATTATTTTAAAAACTTTTTCTCGAGTTACTTATGGCGCAACTGATGGGCGAAATCGTAGAGGATATAATATATTTCAACGAAACGAAACGTATAAAGTATTAGAAGCGTGAAAAAATATGAAAATATTTAAAATAATGGTCGCTGCCGGTACGAAATTGATTTTCTTTTCATATTGCGAGCGCGCTTAATAGCCAGTTTAATTTTCCGCGCTTCGGTTTTCGCTTTTCACGGCGACGGAATGCGCACAACGCAACGGCTAACGACCGACTGATAAGCGGTCATTACTATCGGCTATTTGCATTTAGACGCCAAGCGACACATTCGTTCCGCGGGAGACAATGATAATTTCACTTTTTAACGTCGGGGCTAGTTGTCACGCTTGCACCCACCGCCGCTAATCGTAAAAAAATAATAAAGTCATTTATTTTACCTGCCCGTGCAGCTGATTAAGTGTAGATTTAATAGTCGCATACCTAAAATGCATAGGAGTGAACTCCATCTAACCTAAAATATGTGCATAATTATACTTTACACTCCCTACAAATAAACATGGACAAAACAAAAAAATATGTTTAAAACAATTAATAAGCCGGCAAAAAAGTCTATTACAGAAAAAAATTTAGATTTTGTAATGGGTAACGAATAGAGATATATCAGTGGCGAGTAGTTAGCAGCAGATAATGGCCGAGCATACATGGATGTAAAAACGGAAACCCGAGGAACGCGCACCGGGTATGGCCAAATCGCTTCCAACCCTCAGCCGGAGAGTAATCGAGAGTACGTTTACTGAGCTTTACTAGATCTAGAACCTTAACGTAACCTTTACCCTTGAGCCGAGACTAGAGCAAGATTCCATGTTGTAAGTAACCTCTATAATCTATCCGTTTAGCACCTCTTAAAGATTCCAGCTGTAGGATCCATGGCGAAGATGGACTACGATTTTTTAAGGAGAAATAATCGACAGGTCGTCGATGACTCTGTTAAATAGTTCTACGAAGACACAAATAAATAAAATGTGAAGATCTAAATGTTACAATCACAACTTCAAAAAAAATAGACAAGACTGAATTCTTTCTCGAGCCTGTAAAGTGTCCGTATTGGCGAAGGAATATGATGCCACTAAATCAGATCAGTCAAATCGAGGATGTCGGTTAAACCATTAAATATTTTCATAATTGTAATAAAAGTCCATCGGTGACCCTAGTCGGCTCAATGCTGGTTCCCCTGGCACTGCATAACAATGTCACAGGCGAGAGTTCAACCGCACTTAGTAATGTGGACTAACCAGTTCTTTTGTGACACACCTAACCGATTATTCCGGACAACCAAAGGTGGATCACAGATGATTTTATGTATGTATGCAGATGCTATCTGCATACGACACACTTGCATATCATCATCATTTAAAATACACCATTAATGGAAGAATCTATTTAATATTAGAATCATCGAATGGCAATAAAATGTTAAATCCAACGAGTTAAGTTTTTAATAACCACGCATTAATATTTAATGGCCTTCGAGGCCTTGACCTCCTGAATTTTTCGTTTCGACACGCTTACGTTCTCGACAATTGTCTTCCAGTTCGGATCCCGTAGCAGTTCTACTGCATCCTGTTTTAGGCCACCCACGCTTCGCATCCTCTGAACAGGGTTCTAATAAATGATATTCAATGCCCCTTCTATTCCTCACCTTTGGCCCTTATAAGTGCCAAAGGTGAGGAATAGAAGTGCCACTTCACGTCTTCTACCGATCTCTAAAGACGTGGATGTCGGCCCAGTGTCGAGCACCAAGTTAGTACTATTTTCATAACACAAACGATAAGTTCACTTTGAAAAAAGTAAGAATGTTAATGATATTCACCCATCTCTAATTCTGTATATAACTTGACATCGTTCAGGGCGATCAATTTAACATTGTCCATTTCTTTCATTGTGAAATTACCAATTCTTTTAATTCCTAAAAATTTTTTAATCACGTCCGAGTCGTGAAGATGTTTTCATATTTAATAAAATATGTTTCGCGCAATATTTTATTTCTAACAAAACTTTTAACAGAATGTGGTTCCGATGATTTATTAAATATTAAATTATTCAAATATTTTTCAATTAAAAAAAGAAAGATCCCAGGCAGACTATTTGCTCTATCGCGCAATAGACTCGACCTTCATCATCGTCATTAATGGCGCAACACCCCGGTGCGAGCGCTGGCGTCCTCGTCGACTGTCGCCACTCCGATCTGTCATCTCCAGGCCGCGATGTCTTCCGCGTGCGCATCCTGCGTAACGACGTCCGACCGCCGACAGGATTCGCTTTACGCGCTTCTTCAAAGCGGGTTTAAGTAAATCTACGCGATGAACGTGATCAGCCCGACTCGGCTGTGCGCCCGTGAGCGTCTTCGCGGCGCGGGTGAGGCTGATCTCGAAATTTGGCGGTAAAGATGTCGATCGGTCATTATACTCTGTGTACTACAACAGTACAACAGATGACAGTTCTCACCTCTGTTCCGTTTTGGAGTGAAATGTTTTCTCTAGTCGCTGTATATACTCATATTTAACTTGTTATGTGCTGTAATCATTTTTTGTATTGTGTGAATAATGACGAAGTTTTTCACCGGAGAACAGTGAGGGGTGTATTTTGTCTGATAGTCGCGTATCGCCGTCCGATACACCCGATCGCCCGGGCCGATATGGAATCATTAGCATGTAGAACGGACCTGGGTAGGTAGTAGGTCTCATTATTTACAGAAACTTATCCAATAATTCTATTTGTATAGGTACCTACTGATTATTTGAACGCAGTTACAGCAGGGCGCAGCTGACCGCAGAAAACTCAAATTGAGATAAAATCACTTTTAATCAAATAATAAAATCAAGTATTCAATGTTACTCTACTCACCTTTAAAGCGATAAGTAATATATAGGTAGCACATTTTGTACGACTTTAAGAAGACTAAAGAACATTATGAAGTTTAATTTGATTTTAAAATTGAGTTTACGCGATACCTTATTATCTTTCACACAATTAATCTTTCCGCATCCGATAAAAACAATATCTAATTTTGTCATTAATGTAGACTGGCTGCATTCTGCATAACTACCGATACATTCATTTGACATTCAAATATATTCTTTAACGATTCATATTTTCGTTGATCATTAGACACACGATTATTTAAAATAATAGAAAACGACTCGCGTAAAAATTGTAATTTCTGGTTTTGAGATAATTTGATATGAATTAGAACTTGATTTTATTTATAACAGTACATATTGCCCAACATTGTATAATTAATTCACTGCGGTTTCGTGTAAGCAACGGTTTCATTTTGCTTTATCAGTCGGTTGAGTCGTAAGTGAAAGTTACGTTTTCAATGGACCAATAAATAATTTTATAGTCAACAAATTAATTATTTATCAGATCATTTTAATATGTCGGGCGTATCCGATGACCTCTGTCCCAAACTGAGTATTTTAAAATATGAGCATTTAACACAATGGTTCGTTGATTTTGTACGAATCAATCTATAGTACCCGCAAAAGTTAAAAATTCTTCTAGAGACGGGGATTTAAATAGATTAATATTTTGTAGAGTTCCATTTCATATGCATGTCATCTTTTCGGAGGAGATATTGAGACAAAGAGGGAGATAAAAGCATTCATTGAATGGAGAATGACAAAATATTGACTTTGGGCCGGTTGAACGATTGACAGTAAATTATTACTATATAGTAATTTTTTGCAAATTATTCGAACGTGAAGTTTACTATTGTCAAAGTTAATCCCGTTTAATAGTGAAGCAAGGCGAATAATCATCATATATCTGAGAATTTCGTCAAATTTATTTTATTTTAAATATTCACCATTGGCAATACATACAACTTTATGCTTTATTCGCCCATTCCTTCAAAATCTGTCATTTTGATGGCGAAAGATCTTCGGTCTATGTGCTAATATAAATTCAACGACGAGATCATCACAGGACGAACTCTCATCACTAAAATGTTAGGGTATTGAATGATTCATTATCGTTGCAACTTTCAAAGTATCAACGTGACGGATGACTTTTGAAAGAGCTGTTAAGAGTCCACCATTTTTAACGATTGACTGTTTTATCATCCGATATTGGAGTCGGCACAACCGACAACCCGACAGGAAGGCGTTATAAAATTGACCCCACAACGGTTCAATATTAATATAATAATTATTTCATGTCGGATACAGGTGTGAAGGAAGGAAGAAATAGGGGAGTTAACGATCTGCCGGCTGCCGACTTGTGATCAAGTTTTGCCGACCGAACGGTCGATAGAGAAGAGATAGACCAAGTACAGAAGAGGCACTGCAACAGGAAAATATTCGTAAACTAGTGTTTAAACCCCGACCTAGTACGGGCATCCTAGACTGCACTGTTACATCTACTACTATTATTATATACTCATTTTACCTATGCAGTATTTTTATTAATTTCGTTACTTTATCGAGCACATCATTTTGCTGTCTTTCCTTAACTAAGCGTCGATTTTTCTGAAGGAGACCGTCTTCTATATTAATGAAACACCGTAAACACTTTATAATATCCGATGTTAAATGAAACGACACAAAAATGAAATAATTATTAATATAATTAAAAACAATTCACTTTGTTTAAACATCACTTTATTTTTACTAACACCAACCGGTTTCGGAACCACCCTGAAAAAAATAACAGCGTTTATAAAGCGGTGTTCAGACAAAGTGAATTGTTTTTAATTATATTTGTAATGAATTACCTACCGCAAGGTTATAGCGGAATACAACAATATGAAATAATTATTACCTAGGTACTTTAAAATAGTAATCACCTCGCGGCAACATTGCACGTTTAGTCTTCGGAACTAAAAAGTCACACAGACACTTTCAAATAGTTTTGACCCTTCTGTTAAAGAAATGTATGAATTACCCATTCGATTATCATTTGTGATGAATAGAAGAATATAAAGGTTTTGTTTATAAGGTAATAACGAATACTAGATATATAGTAGCGCTCTAGGGCGCGAAGCCTCGCACCGGCATGTCTCTGCACCGGCGCAGAATACTCTCAGTGAATTCAATTCTGCAGTAGCGGCCTCCCACTACCGTTAAGCGTTAGACCGGACTGACAGGCCCGGCCCGCGCCGAGCGAGTGCAGCACTATCCCAACCGCACACCGCACATGAATTCATCGATAATTACCAATCGTGTTATTGATCATTATTATTTGTAGATATAAAAGCGGTATTTGGCCTCGCGGCAGAAGCCTCCTTCCTGATTCCGCGCACTTTAAATATCTACATTCTTGCACCATCACGATATTGCACTGTTGCCGGTGCAATCCTGACGGCGAAATGTATCAATCATTCCGCGCATGTCGTTCCGAATAGTCTAATTGACGTGCACTTACGCAGAGAGCGCGGGGAGAAAAGTTATGAATCAGGTTTAAAGAGATGTGGATCATAAATATACATATTTTTTATTTATTATCTTTGTTTTATTAACCACTGAATTGAGTTTAAATACATCTACCGGTTTCGAAAAATACAATTTTTTTCTTCAGGATGTCATAACTAACTAAAAACATATATTATTGTTTCTTCACCAGAATCTATTTTTTAAAAAACAACAATTATTTAAAAAATAAATTTAGTACCTAACTCAAATTGTTACTGTATACAAATTTAGTCGAATAATTTTCAGGAAAAAATTTTAGAATGAGACTCGTATTTAAATTTAGTCGGTTGTTTATAATTTTTTGATTAGTTTTACACGCTTTATTTATCTCCAACGATTCCAAATTATTTAATTTGTGACCAACACCGTTTATATGCAAAATTGACAATCCCAATTTTTTACAAGCCTACTGATGACGTAGTGGAATTTTGATTGGTAGAAAATGATAACGAATATTTTGAGGTGAATAGAAATTGTCGACATTTCGAATTCTCGGCCTCATTAGCAACAACGTAATTCGCCATAAATGTTGAAAAATATCTACGAACGAAGACACGTATTGATAACGGACATACATGGTCCACTTTATGGCCATGAAACATGATATCGATATACGGATAGGAACTAAACCTAAATGAAAATGATTTTATTCCTTATAAAGCATAATAAGAACTAAATCTAAACAGAGCATGGAATTGAGCAAATACGTTTCATAAGTTAGTGATAGTAATACTGTGTATGGAATTAAATATTTTATTTACTTTATTATAATAATTTTCTTCGATTACAATAGTAAGATTCCGTAGGTTCTACAGGCAGCGATGCGCTGGCCATATTAAAATAATGCATTGGCATTATCAATTGTGATAGGATTCCAATAATCATGGCCGAATAAAGGGTGGGTTAGCTGTGTGGAAACGCAAGGTGGGAAGATCCAGGAACCGGAGGAGGGATAATCCCACCCTGGAGTTCAGCACCGTAGAAGAAGAAGAGCGTGAACCGTGAATTTTGATGAATCGAGTGATAAGTACCGTGATAAAGGAGACCCTACATCTACATGTAGAAATATATGAATTGAGGTGGCTCGGACACGTGTTGCGAATGCAGAGGAGGTATCTCCGAAGGGAAGGTGGCCCAGAAGCGTGGGTCGACAGGGATAAACAGAAGTAAAGCCTTTATGAAGACAGATCGGTCTTCAAGTATAGTGTGGAGATCATGAATAAAATAATTCTTCGAAAATAAGATAAGAAAATGATATAATTCGATAAGCACAACTCCTCCATAACCAGACACTAATTTATTAAATGATTTATCAGACAAATAACTAAACTAAAAGCTAAAATTTACCCGGAGAGATGGAAGATCTTCAAATAGCTGGGATAAAAGAAGATTCGCCGTATAAAATTAAAGAAATAATTGTATTGACACTCCATTCAAATAATAAAAAGCCAATTCTTACATTGTTGGCAAGAATGGTGGTGCACAGAGATGACAGAGTCGGAACAGACCTGACCCATCGCAAAGCCTTCTTCACACTCAAAATCGAGACACACGAAACCCTCTTTGGTGAAGATCCGCCGTTTTTGTTCTGCCTCCTCTGGTACGGCGCATCCTCGTCACTGCTGCTGTTTCTTCCCCCGCTGTTCCTGTCGCTGTCCAGATTGAAAGTGACGCGCATGCTCAGATCGAGCCCGCTGTGAGGACTCCTACATTCTTCGTCCAGTCGTCGCCCCCTCGGCGCCGAGTCCTCCAGTTTCAGTCCGGCAAAAGTATCCACCAAACAGTAACTGGTGTTTATGATATTCTGACTGGAGTCGTCGCAGAATATTCTATCGTACAATCTAGGCAACCTCTGACAGGGACTTCTTAACTCTACATCTTCGTATATTCCCTCATCTTCTATTGTCTCGTAGCTGTCGAAGTTGCTCTCGTCACTGTGGGATGATTTTGCGTCAATAAATCTAGAAATATCAATACTGCCATTTTCTAAAGATTGAGAATCGTCACTATCAGAATATAAATTTGGATTGTTAATTGTGCTGTCGATACTTATATCTATTTTAGTATCATTCGTTGCCAGGGAACTCTCGTTATCAGATTCGACAACATCGAAATGATGTTCATCACTCTTTAAAGAGTAAATATCATCGTTAGTTAACGCTTCATCGTTTGACCTTTGAAATGTTTCAGATACTTCAGAAGCTTCCAGAAGACATATTTTCGTATTTCTTTCATGATTTTGTTGCGGTGAATGTCGATCTCTTTCATCGACCGGTTCCGATTCAAAAAGAGAATTTAATGCAAAATGATTTATCGCAATGACTGTATCTCTGTCTGCTCTTTCATCGTCATTAATACTGTCATTAGTGACGTCTTCGCTACGTCGGTGCCTGTACGATTGACATTCACAATTTTCTAGTCGGTGCGTACTTTTCACGACATCATAAATATTGAGCGACTCGCAACTTTCTGCTTTAAATGGCAAAAACTCGTTCGTTAATACCTCATCGTAATCGTTATTTATTTCTGCACTCCCGGCCTCTAAACTGTAACGTTCGTCGCTACAAGCGTGGTTTTGATCGCGGCTTGAAGAAAAATGTCGAAATATGTAAATATCATTTGTAAGGACAGGTTTTTGATCGTCGCCAATGTCGACCGTTTCTTTCCAAGTAGTAGCCCTCCCTCGAAACTCTAGCCTCTGTACGCGGGGCATCACTGATCAACTTTTGAGTCACCATTCTCCAAACTCGAGTTACAAAAACACCCGTAAAAGATTTCGTTCGATCAATAATATATTAGAGAAAATTACAGAATTCACATTCATCATCAAAATAATTGACCGATTACGTAGTTATGTGTTTTTTCACAGCCCAGTTGGCAAATAACACATAAATAATTTCTATATTAACGCTGAACAATCACGCTTTAGCTCTCAGTATAAGAGTAGCAGAACAGACACCTTAAATATTGCAGTTGATTAAAATTTGATTAATAATTCACAAAACACTTTATTATATCAGCGACAAGCTACTAATAGTGGTGGAAAGCAAAATAAAAATGCAGTATTTGCACGCAAAGCGCTATCAATAACCGTACCGTTCACTGACAAAACTCGCGACGAAACTCACGACGAAAACTTTGTATTTCTGCTCCACCCGTTTGGATGCTGTCGTCTCCCGAGACGCCAGCATCTTAACTATATCACGACGACTGTCGATCTCGAGAGAGAGCTTCGCCTCCCCGACATCCACCGCTGTCTAGGAAGGTACGTACCCGAGTTCCGTTTTTCACTGAATGCACACAGACCATAAATGCACGCGAGTCTCGGTTGCCATGCAACTTACGCGGTACAGAGTAAAAAGGTGCAAGTCATCGTCCAGTCGATCGCGGTTGTCGGAAGTGACCGTCTGACGACGTTCAACGCGCGCATCAACAGCTTTTTGTTATAATAATCCTACATGTATAATAAATTTCCATCCGTCGGCCCATTTAGCGCAGCGACCGTCCGACAGCTGTCCGTTTGGCATTGTCGTCTTTTAAAAATAGCGAAATACTATAAAATTATGAAACAAAATAAAACGGCAATATTGTATTTTAATTAATCATTTTAAACAAAAGCAGACGCGGAATCGGTCATGATGATTTTGAATGTGAAATATTTTTGAACTGCGTACTTTTAATCATTCTCAAAACGTACATTTTCGTAGTAGGAAGGGAAAAGGGTTTTTCAAAAATGATTAATCTCCCGTCATTACTGACGTGTCATTTCTGGTTGTAAAATATTTCGGCTATAAAAATGGTCTAGGAATTGCCATCTAATAAATTTCGTTAGACGCTGAAATCTAAGAAACATTTCGTGTAATTTTGGTAGCTCGGATACTTGGAATAATATATGTCGTTAAAGAATATATCTGACACGTGCTAATTATCTTGTCTTAGCAAAGCTCGGAAGGGCAGTTTGCCGGTAATAGAAAGGTTCCGGATTTACTCGTAAGCCCCGGTGGCACCTCTTTTTCCTTCGCATTTTTTAATGGTATATTCACTCGCATATTGTATAAAAAACTAAAGTTTCCAAATATTTTATGACGTTAATTTAATTAGATATATTGTAGGTCTCTGTACTAGTTACCGCGCTGCTCGCATTTTACGAACCGGCTTCGATATCACAACCTGTTATACACAATGTACGCTGAAAACATCTCGACACGACCGCGGCCGAGTGCGAGCTTTTCATTCTATAGTATTCTATCGAATGATCGCGATAACGGCTCAGTACGAACTTCCCGAACAGAAGGATGCGACGCGGTTCGAGCGGCTATTTACTCGAGGGCACTGATCACGTACACCGATGCCAGTGAGCAGAAAATTCGAGGAAGAATCCGGCTGGCTGAAGTTGCTATTTCATTTTTAATTGTTAACATTGCAACGGGCCGTGAGGTCCAATTGCTGCAATGAAACACATTATCGCTATGAATCAACATTTGAGAATACAGCACCCAAAATAATGTCTCTTCCCACTCTTGCCTTTCTAATCTTAATACATAATATATAATATATATGTACAGCGGAGACTTGGACATTGCACAATAGCGACAAGTAGAAAATAGGCGCCATTGAAATGTACTATTAGAGAAGGATGTTGCGTATCTTCTCGCGCTTTAACCATTCAACAGACGTTGGCTATCATTACGTGCTTACTGCTGCCCGGAAAGACTACAGTAGACTGACCAAACCATTGTCTCGGGTTCTTCAGTCATGATGCTCGGGTCACGGTGAATTCCGCAGCGAGCCACACGATTTAGGACTTGCCCCGGACCCACGGTGTTGAGGCAAATGCCGGAGCACATTCTCCGGCATTGCGTGATTCTGACGAATGCAATGCAGGATATGCTAAAGGGTTTAGAGGGAATAGATCGATAGATAGATAGATAGTTTGGAACTCCGATCTGCTCGAGCGTGGCAGAAATTTGGAGTTGTTTAGGGCCTCTGTTCAAGTGTGGGTCTCCAGATGGGAAATCCTCCGGGGAACTGCTGAGTAGCTTCATCATTATTATTTTGTTTTTTTTCTACTTTCTTCCCAAATATGATCTGCGATGTACTGTTCTTGTGGGTTAAATCTTCCGGCAGTGGTGCGTGGAGGATGAATCTCTTCTATGTTTTCTTTTATGCCATCTCGTTTCCCGGAAGGGAGTGCCTCTTCACTTCCCCTCTGCTCTGTTAATTGTATTATTCAAAGATTATATCATAGTAAAATGAGTCAACCGGGGTCAATGAAGACAAATCTTGTCACATCTTTTGGCAATGTGCTATACTGACGGATGCTAGAGAGGATTTGGTGGGAGCGTATCAGGTTTCTAGAAATTTCAATCTACTCAGTTGCAATGAGAATCTGGAACTGTTTAAGACTTTTGCGCGAATGTAGGTGTCCAGATAAGAATTTTTGCTAGTCCAGTATTTCCTGGGAGTTCCAATATTTGATTGGGTCTCCCGGTGTGTCCATCTTTTCTTTCTTTTACTCTAACTAATGTACTTGTTTTTAATTATGTTATGGTTTTTCATGTGCATCAATCCATAATGTTTTTGTAGTTTCTTGTTTTCCTTTGGATAGATGTGCATTGCGAGCCGTGTATGGTCGGATTGATGTCACTATGTGTCAATGCTGACACGAAGGAATAAAGAAAAAATCTCCAACCTCTTTAGTCGATGATTCAGATACTATTTCAGCACCCATAATCAGAAGTAGTTTCGCTTTACCGCGAATGAGAGATTGTGTTACTAGTACCGCGGCAGCTTATTTAACCCTCTCTAACACTGCGGCAGGTGAAATGTCGGTTGCGCATTGTTACAACTTTAGGTTTGACGCGCTTGTATTCCTTGTGATTATTAATAGTTATCTTTAACTATTCTTTTAATATTTAGAATATTTTTTTCTTATTTTTGTACTGTGCCATATTTTTTTTTATATATAATTATATTTTTTAATTAATTATGTAAATTTCAATAAAATTATATTTTTATTTATTATCTTTATTTTATTAATCACTTAATTGATTTTAAATACATCTACCGGTTTCGAATAATATAACTGTGACATCCTGAAGAAGAAAATGGTATTTTTCGAAACCGGTAGATGTATTTAAACACATTTTAAGTGGTTAATAAAACAAAGATAACAAATAAAAATATGAATTTTAACCACAAAGTTAATAATCCTTATTTTAAAAGTATTCAATATAATTAATAATATTTACATACCTAGATATTTAAAAAAAAAATTCCATCGCAATTTACTTATTTTAGGTTTGAAAAATACTTCAGTCACTGGGCACTTAAATGTAATAAATCGGGGTAGAAAGTGTTGAGCAAAACGATCGAAATTAAAATCAATACCCTCGGCCTTAAAATTCTTTCAAAAAAGTTTCTAACATTTACCGAGTAAATACATAATACTTACAGAAGAACTACGTAACATCCGTTAATCATTTCGGAACTATAAAATCGCACCTGCCGAAACATAAAGTTCCTCTAGCTTGTAATATCGACGGCGGACAGCAGAAGCATCAACGGACTGGGCTGATCTTTGGAATATTAATTACATCAATATAAATGCTAGAATAGCACTCACTTTCATACCGGTCCCTTACTTTCTAGTACACCCATTTTCCAAGATGACAGGCTGCACATCTAAAGATCAGCTGATTTGGAAACAGTTCGAAATGTAAATATTACTCGTCAACCTTGTGCAACAGCTTATATAATAATAATAACGTTGGATAATTTGTATAGCGCCATTTTCGTAAAAAATTTCACCTCAAGGGCGCTTTACACATAAAATGTTTAGTTCACATTAAAATTTATTATTTGAACATATGAAAATTTTTTACTTTAAAATAAAGTCTCCGGTGCGCCGTTTCTTATGACGGAGAGCAGATTTCCACGCTTTTGGGCCTGCCGCTGTAAATGCTCATTCACTAAACTTGCGGCAACGGCCGGTCGGTTCTACAACCTCTCCTGCGGCTGAAGTAAAGTAACTCAATCAGTCATTTTAATAAATTAATATCGCATTATATTTTCGTAGAAAACAATTACTTGCGGTTTAACATAGATTAAATAAAACACAATCACTTCGCATAAAACTTTGCTTTAATAATCTTCTTTCTGATGTTAGACCAGCATTCCGGAAAATATATAAAAAACTCGAAAGATGAAAATGACAAATGAAGCCACTCGGGTATATATAAATTATCTTGTGATAACTGTCCCTCATTGTACATACTGGTGGCAAAACTACTCGTAATGTTTGTGGTAAGGAATACTAAATGTTTAAACAGTAATGGTTTCTCTGAATTTATCTACCATATCATTGAAAAAGACCATTAATTTAATAATAGCACAGTGGTCAATATCCTCCATCAAAACGGGTTTAGTCTACAGTTAAACAATTAGAGCCCCTTGGGATAGAAAAGGCAGTGAGTAGCGGTAGTGCAATTCTTAATAACCAAATAAATTCATACATTAGCCTCATATTAGGGATGTTTCCTTTTAAATCTATTTAATATCCATCATCATTGTACTTTCCCCTCCCTATTGTCTTAGTTTGTGTTCCTCTTTTCCATAAATGTATAAATATTCTGTCTCTCCCTTTCGCATGCGATTTTATATTCTATCTTCCTTTTTATATATATATAAATAAGTGCACTTTTTTTGTATTTATTGTTAGTTTTAAGTACACCCTGACGAAGCTTGAACTTGGCGAAACCGGTTGGTATTTAATAAAATCCGTGGTTTTACACAAATTGATTGTATTTTATTTAATCTTAACATTCAATTTGTGAAGTCAATGATTTTGCAGAATATAATTTGTTTATAATTAAAACAGATTCATCACTTAAAAAGATACACAGAATTAAATCTATCTATCGAAAAAATAAAGACGGAAGCGAAAGAACCCGGAACTGTATATGCCGGTAGGCAGCTTTAAATAAGTGAGAGGTACAAAAGCGATACAGCCTCTTTGCAATTGATACAATTTTACTGATATGCTTTGAAATTAAAGTTTTAGAACTAACATTATATAATATGACCAACACAGTTGTAGGGCGACACATCACCGGCTAAGGCTATAATGTTCCGACGTCATGCGGCATCAATGACACAGGCACATAACGCATCCGCGGCGTATACCTGCGTACGTATCATCCGTTTGTAAATAAATACAATTTTACCGATACCGAGCAAGTGAAATTGTAAATCAATTGATTGATGCATTAAATGCAGTGAAATTACATTTATAGAGTCTGTCCACACTTATTTCAGTATTGGGTCGACTTCAACTAGCAATTACGAACACGCTCCATATGGCCTAGTGCATGGAAAGTAGGATATACCCACATGACAAATCCCACACTATTATACCGCACCATGGCCAGAGTTCATACTTCAATGCCGCTCCTCAAAGTATACATCTCGACACTCGTGTTCTTGAAAGTTGTATTGCAATGCAGCGGTGCTCACCTGCGGAGGAAGCCGAGTCAGGTACTTATTAAATGTAAACCGTAACAAAAAAAAATGGGTCGAAGGGAAAAAAATGGTTATTATTACTTTCTTGAAATTAACATATTTTTATCGAATTATAATCGTTTACTATGAGACAAAGCATATTTATCATTATCGGGTGAAAATAATATTCTAACTAATGTTTGACATTATAACTAAAGTTTGTTTTCATTTAAAACTTACAATGCATATTTTTGTGTGAAATATGAGTTGGTAAAATTATTTTTCGGTACCGATTATTTCACTATTCTTTTCCTTTCTTTCTTACTTACTATTGGTCCCCGTTCCCGGTGTTACGAGAGTGCCATTGTTTAGTGCCGGCCTTAAAAAGTATGGATTTATGCGAAATTTGGTCCAGGCAGGGAAAGCATACCATTTGGTAATGTGACTTTTTTTTTTCAGGGTTCTAAAGTTAAACTGAGCGAAATAAGAGGAAAGGGGTTAGCCAGGCGAAGAGCGGTTGCCGCCTAGTTTTTCTTATATTGTCTCGGAGTTATAAGAATAATTTATTTGAATGCCAAAGTTCTAAAAAGATAATAATTATATTAGACTTTATTGACAGACTGACATACATGTTTTTGTTGTAATAGAGGTGAATGTAATTATTATAATATAACATGATAAACATACGATACGATTATATTGTAATAAAGTATATATATATATACTCATAGTTTATTGTGTGGAATGGAGTAGTCTCCACCTCTGAAATATAAAGCATTGTTCTGGCTACTTTGCTAGTCTGTGTTAAAGTAGCCAGTTTTTTTCGTTCGTTTTGTGGTGTTATTTAATTCAAGAAAGATAAAAATTCGACAAGAATAAAAATAATAATAGAGAAAAGAAAAATGGGAGTGTTGTAAAACTAGTGAATTATTAATGTAGGCACTGTATAATGATTGTGTTAGAATGTTGGATAGCGATGCTTCTGAATGATCTCTACCCAATTGGATCATGTATTGGGTCCATATTTAAGTAATCCTATTGGAAGTGAACGATTTCCAGTTGGTGCTAAGTGTGTTGTACAGTTTCGTATTCCAATCGTTCTTCAGATAAGTACTATGTACTACAGTCAAAATTGTGAAGAGAAATTATTCAAAAAATTTTGACAATAAATAGCGCTCAATCCTACTAATAAGGCTGGTAGAAAATATTTTGGAATCGATAAATAGAAAAGCGTAACTATCTAACGTAGTATATCTACTATAAAATATTATTTTTAAAAGTTGCTCGAAGTCACCGTGCTTCTTTCTACCTAAAAATAACACCTCCATTTTCCAATTTGAGCGTCAGTCAATCACAATCAGAAGAAGGCATCCGAGATTCGAAGAATTTCAACGCCAGGGTAGGTTCATCTAGTTGCAGGTGGTGTGTTGTGAACCGACCGTAAATGACTCCCAGTAAGCTGATAGAAAAATATTCAAAAATTGTAAAATTATTTCTAAAATAAAATATCATAATTAGATATATACCACATAATTACTATCAAAAATGCCATTTTTAGTTGTTCTAATATTTCGCATACATTGAAACATATTTCAAGGGGCAGTTCATTAATATATATAGCTGTATCAGATGACGCTAGTATTAAATCATTCAGGTTGGTGACACAATGTAGTGACAGGGTAACGCTTAAAACTGACTCGTCACTGTCGTTATTACCTTCACTCCTCAAATTTGATATTAAACTATGCCTGTCTTACTAGAAAAGTTTGTGTTAAGAGTGGCATAGCTTACAAGTAGTCGTGTAACTAACTAACTTACCATCACGCCGTTTCTGTGATCCTGAGATCTGTCCTGACACAATTCTCGCCTCATCTACATTCATGCATCACACAAGCTCGCCGATTATTGAGGCTTCTAACAGGACCATCCTCCAGTATCTGGTATTCCTCTATTCCTGGTACTATCAACACTTGTGTCATACATCTATCTTACCATTCTCTCCTCATTCATCCGTTTAAAATGAACAAACCACCTAAGTGATCCTTTCTTAATATTACTCACTTTATCAAGATCAGCTTTACATTATTTCCTTATTTCTTTATTCGTTACTATGTCATAAATTGATCTGCCACATATACGCCTGAGTGATATCATTTCCATTGTTCTTCTGCCAGCTCCAGGCCTCACTTCCATACACCAGTGTCGGTACCAGGACTCTATTGTGTGTACCGTCAGTCTTGCTTCGGTTGACAAGTTCCCGTTAGATATAATTCCATTCAAAGCGCCGTTCACAAGATAATAATAATTACAAATAACTTCAAATAAGAGTGAAGTGGATGTAACATCTAAAATTCAAAAATAAGATGAAGTAAAGTATATAATACTGAAGTAATCGCCGGTAGAGGGTTGCTTTTTAGAATATTTTTATGTCGTTGTGTTGATAATTATTTTATACGAATTGACCGGGAATGCCAAATCGATATGTCGGTCTAGTTTTAACAAACTCGAGTGAAGTAGCTTTTGTGTATTTTTAATTATGAATAAAAAGGAAATTCGAGCGGTCAATTTTTTCGTTTGGAGTGAAATCCGCAACAACCCAATTAAATCCAGGTTGAATGCTGTTCCCGAGAACTGAAATCCCCGAGAATTCATCGCCTTTATTTTGCAGTGAGTTTTGGGTTTCGGAATTTAAACGTGGCCACACACCCACGAACGATGAACCGATCGATCACCTTCGGGACATCCAAAAACAGCTACCACACCAGAAATTATGGATAAAATCCATGACATAGTTTTGTCAGATCATCGAATAAATATACGTGCGCATCTCTTACGAATAAGTAGATTATATTTTACATAATGAATTGCGTTAAAAAGACTTTATGTAATATGGGTACCGCATTTGCTAAATCTGATTCGAACCCGAACCTGAGTCGACTGTTCGGAAGTGTTTAAGAGGAATCCGATGAATTTTAAGACACGATCGTGACTATGGATGAAACTGATTCACCATAATACGCCAGAAACAAAAGTGCAATCAAAAGAGTTTATTTGACATGATGGTTCGAAATCTTCCTGCATCCATCATATTCGCCAAAATTGGCTCCTGTTCATGAGATTTGGGTTGAATGAAGAGGTATTCGAAGCTGAAAAATGTTTGATTTGGGATACCTCGAATAAAGAGAGAAGGAAGGAGGGAAGAAATCTAGGAGTTGGAAAAGTTGGACCGACAGTTTTGAACTTTGGAGGGATTGTGTTGAAAAACAAAACACAACTAGAATCAGATTGTAAAAGACAGGATTTCATATTCACCGCCGTTTCAGCCGGCATCGATGCTAGCCACATGGCGCTGCAGGCTGTCGCTTCAGGTCTGGCCCGGTCCCTCACCGACGATCTCTCTCCTGTTTCATCGCTCCGCAACGGCGGTCTTGCCGGCCCACGCGCGCCGAGCGAGACCGCCGACTCGCTTCATTTCATAATACACGCACACCTTCTCCATCTCTTCATTCTATTCTTAATATCTATTTTCCTCGTTCTATCATACTGTCATATAAACATCAACACTCCAATCATCACTCCTTCATTTAGCCACCGACCTAACCCCCAAAAGATTTATTTTGTTTTTTTTTGATCTATCAATCTGGCATAACATAAAAAAAATTTAAAACATAAGAAAATATTTTTTTAATTAGTATTGGTGGATTGTTAAAGAACCCAGAGATCGATAAAAGGCGACAGTGTGACATCCACGATTCCGATTATCTGTTTACTAGGAACCTGACCGGTCTGCGATATCCGGTCCCTGGAAGGTACTCGAGACCAGAACAGGCACCGCAAAGAAGTCGTTCAGGCCGGCAGTGGGAGCGAGTGAGAACTTTCAAGGTATACCGCGGTCGTGTAAAAGAACAACTAGAAGAAAATGTCAGCGGAAAGACACAATTCAAAAATCAAACGGATAGAGCGGAGCGGGTGACGCGACAACGTTGTCTTTCAGCGAAAATAATATCATATATATCCAATCAAATAATACTAAAGACATATAAAGCTTGATGCACAATCGATTTTTAAAAGTTTGCCAACTCGGAACATGACCTAGGTCACAGAATTAAGTTCATAAGAGTGTGTTATTACAAATGGCATACTAGACAGAGCGTGATTCTGCGCATAAAATTTGTGACAAATCCACGGTCCGCGATTCTGTGTCAATGTCACCACTGAGAACTTGTATTCTCGTTTGACTGTCGATTTTTCGAGCGAAAACTATTTTGTCGCTTCACGCAGAGTAAATTATACGTGACGATACTTTATGCAACTATTAAAAATAATGTTTTGCATGACATTATATGGAGTGATCCAAACTCAACCGTTATCTTAAATATCGCTTTATTTTTTATCTTTCAGAATTAGAAACGTCACGTGTGACATAAGATTGAGCAGAGCACTGAAATTGTGAAAAATCACTACAAAAATGTATGAAGCGCCTTCTCGTTCAGTTAATGAACATCTGAACATTCCGGCAGTGTTGCTAATGTAAAGAGAGGACACATTGCTCGCCCAATCAGATCAATTGAAATGATGTCTGCTGTAGCTGAAAGTATTGCCGAAAGTCTAAATGTGTCAATAAAAAGACGTGCATAGCAATATAGCACCAGCTGACTTAAATGATCACCTTATATAAATATAACGTTCACCATTCTCACCCATCAATCTCCATATCTATCAATTTTTTTAAAGTTGTACATATGTTAATATGTAGACTCACTTCGAGTACCACTACACCATCGCCATCCGAAGACAGGTCGTAAGTCCTGTAATTACCCATACTTCCATAAATTTTCTATTAAATATAATAAAAAATAGCTTCGTCTCTATGAGATATCTATTATTTGTTTAATAAAAGTGCCTTTGTAGGTAAAAATTGAGTAATTGTGTGTTCTTGGACATATTCAAATATTGCTCCAAATTATCGGTTAATTTTCGGAGACCGACCAGCGAGAACACACGAAGAATCAGCGGAGCAGCCGGCATACCGAGTAGTCTGGATTGCAGTCGGAAGGTCGGCTGGTTAAACAGATCGGTGGTGCATCTGTCTAATTCTCTAGTGACATATTTACATTGGCAATAGAAAACCCAGGAAGGCTGCCACAACGGTGGATAGACGCGTCGCATCCAGCCGGAAACCCTGGAGCTGGAGTCACCGGTGAGAGCGACCCGAGACGGGACTCGTGGAGGTGGATTATGAACCGAGTCTCATCTGATCGAGGCCACTATATGACAATACTGTCATGAAGGTAAAAATAACAATAAGGCGTACATATGTCGGTAAGTAAATATTTCAATTAATTCCTAGAAATGCACGACTTTTTCGCCCGTCTTAGGTTGTTTACACTGTCAGCCATCGCCTGATCATGATTCTTTGATCTGTTTCTAGATCGCGAACTGCTCGCCATGCCGATCTCGTAACGAAGTCCTGGTTTTAAGCACTAGTCTATGAATATTTTCTTTTTTTTATAAATGAAAGTGTGGCGACCGTGAGAGCAACCAGGATATCTATCGGTGGGAATATAACTGATCGAAAACCCGTTAGCCTTCATCAGCTCAAAAAATTTCACATGTAATCCATTTGGAGACTTCCTCAGTTTTAAACAGATGATGTGAAATAGGAAATCATTATTTTACCCGTGTCAATAATAAAAACAATTTCAAACAAGAAAAAAACAACTAAATCAATAGTAAGTTATTCTAAATCGTTTCCACGAATTGGGTGTCCTGAATAGCGAACAGCTCCCGAGGTCTGTCAGGAAATTTCTAAAGATTCGTAACCAGGAGACCCCAAAATCAAGCGTTGACAAATAGAATGTAAAAATAACTGTTTGAAAAATTTCACCAAGTGTAACTAATATTTCAAATACTAGTATTAATGTGTAATAATTAAAGTTTATCAAAAATACAAACCAGTGAAATATATTCTAACACAAAAAATCAGCATTGTACGTGTAATTAATGTCGAATGAAGGAATAGTAAAATGGTAGAGCACTCGCTTGGCATGCGAGACGGTGTCGATCCCGATAACGGTTAAGCTAAAAATAAAACCCACGGTAAAAGTGAGAATTGATAAAAATATTACAGAATTTTCTAACTATTTCTAACGCAGTTTCCATTATATTCCATAGTATCCATAGTATCAAATTAAACTGGGCCACGCACTGAACAAACGTATTTTATGTTAAAATGGAATTCGCATGAAAAATGCGATCAATAACGTGATCACATATTGCGTCACTTGTTCACAAACATATGCATTGTTGATGTTTCTTTTAAATTTCTTCCGTTCGGTATGGAAACTTGCATACAAACGTCATGTATGAAAAAGCCTGTGTTTGATCTCACGGGTATTTCAGCTATTACGAAAAGTCCCGCATAATGGATTATTATTAGCATAATTGTAATCGAGCGAGTAATCAAATGACTTCATAATTGGGAAACGGTCTAGAGGCTGCGCGGCGGAGGATTCCATTATTCATCTCTCGTGCACTTCTTTAATTTGCCCGATTTTATGCGATATAATCTGAGATATCTAAGTACGCATCTATAGGCCGTAACCTTTCCAAATTGTCACTAGTGCCCTCTAATAGTCTCAGTTCACTCGGGCAACTTCAACGTCGTTCCGACTTCCGAGATTCCTCAGTCGCCCTAGCCCAATCTGTCATAAAATATGGAATAGTAGGATGGGGATTCACTACAAAAACTGCAAAAAAGGTTATATTCAAACTACCAGTGAGAACTAGCTCGAATTTACTTTTCAATGGCCTGGTGATACTGGACATTGTCCATATCTACGCTAAATGGAATGTCAAAAATACCAGTACCTCAGAGGAAACCAATTTAGAAATTCTTATGCTATGCTTATCAAAGACAAATGATTTTGTAGCACATCAAATTCTCTCCCTAAATATACATAAAATATTGAGCAACACAGATCGTCGTTGATAATCTTCATTTTAATCTCAAGATCTATAGCCGTCCTTAACTTCTCGAAACTTTATTTTATTTTAGTTAATATCCTGTACAATTTTAATGAATATAAAGTTTTACAATTTGTTATTTAATCGATACGGTTAACACTAACTTACTTACTGAATATAGACAACGCGCAATGTAAATTAAAGAAAGGGTACTCGTTGACTTCAACAATATAGTTCGACAGCCGCTCTGTTGGCACTAGAGGTAGATGACGCGACACATTACATTAAATCTTCTTTACGGACGACGATGGGACGTAGAGATTTGGTAGTTCTGATTCAGAGGTCGTAATATTGGTGGGCGCAAAACAATGAGATCGTTAAGTTAGGAAAGTTTAAAAAAAAAAGTGCCTCTTTTCTGATTTTTTCGAGTTTAAAGCCATAAAATGCATAGGCAAAGACTTGGAAAAAAATATCATGTACGGACTTATAAATACAAATCATTAGTGAAAATTATCATGTACCTATGTACTACCACTACTTGTTAGGTAGTCATTTTTTATTCTAAAAGCCAATAATTTGTTTTACTATTACTCTTAAGGAATCTTATCACTGCTGCATGGATTCCTAGTCCAGATAGTAACTAATTAAACCACTGTTCAATTTAACAAAGATTTTTATCAGTTTTCGTTCTATACATTGTTGTCAGATAGAGACGAATGTATGGAATTAAAAAATCCAAGTTTTCATTTATATAATTTATAACTAGCAAGAATATCTGATCCGGTTGTGTACAAACCATACAAGGTAGATGACCCATAGTTGTCACTGTCCTAGTAATTGACAACTATACAGGGTGGCCCAAAAAAAGAGAAAACATTTCGTAAAATGTGATATAGTTACATAAAAATTAGTTAAACTATATCAACAATAGCTTAAATAGTTTACTAATTTACTAACTTACCTATTTACCTATATTACGTTTTATTTCGACAATTTACGGTCGCCATCTTTGATTATTAATTTTCCCATTGTTTATATTTGGTTTTTTCAAAATGTTGCCTAGGATCACAAAAATCACTGCAGAAGACCGTATTCTGATCAAAAATTTGCGAATTAAAAGTTGGGGTGCTAGGAAAATGATGAAAGAGTTTCAAAACAAAGCCTGGAGTATAGCCAGACATTACAGCATAACTGGACATTACGGCAGGACGGGGCTTCATCTCACACAGCCAGAAATACAATCAACTTTCTTCGTCGTGAGAATGTTAATTTCATCGAGCCAGGCATGTGGCCCCGAATAGCCCAGGTTTAAACTTAATAGATTATGCAATATAGGGTGTTTTGATTATTTCTGATTAGCTAAATATTGCGCAAAAAAAATTATATTAAGAATTATAATTAATTATATTATGTTATGAAATAACTCATGTGTTACGAGATGTTTTCATTTTTTTGGGCCACACTGTAGGTATATCTATTCTACATTAAATTAATATCTTCGTCATTTCTTAATGGTGGTCTGAGGTTGCAGAGGACGTATAAATCCACTCCGGAGATAAACAGCCTCACTGCTAAATCTTCCTTACTATCTCGTCGTCGATACCGTGTATTACATACCTATGTACATCAATATATTTTCAACTCTATTTTAAAGATATGTCTGTGTGTGGTAGCACGTACTTTATACAATAAATTCAGTGCTGTATTCAGGACATTTGATTATAAGATTCTGATTAGAAAATCTAACCCTGGAATATCGGCCCAGTATTAAAAATTTATGAATTCCAGTATTTTCGGTAAGTAAGAAAAAATAGAAATTAAAGAAGGGAAAGCGCTACAATACTATTCATAATAATAAAATTGCTTAATTTTCAAATTGTTATTTGTCAATCTTGCATTATTATTATATATTATTTTTTGTTCCATACTTAAATATAAATCACTCAAATATCTTAAATATGAATTATAAATATGGCTTTTTTGTATAAATATAAAATTATTGAGAAAGTTGGTATTTCTAACCCTGCGACCTGAACCCGAAATACCGAGATAGCAACTATGTCTCTTAGATTAGATTCACTAATTCTGATAGATATAAATTGATCATATAACAGTCACAAATTATATTAAACAAATAATAGATATCTCATAGAGACGAAGCTATTTTTTATTATATTTAATGAAAACATATGGAAGTATGGGTACTTACATATATGAGAATTGATTAATGGGTGAGAATGGTGAACGTTATATTTATATATAGTGATCTCTTAAGCCAGCCGATGACAGGTCGCAAGCCCTGTAAACTCAAAAAAAACTGTCCCGTTAATGAAAACGTAATTTTCTCTAAGACACGCATGTTTTATAAGACCGCGGATATACAATAAGCTACCACAAGGGATGGCAACAGTGTCGTGTCTTCAATTCTGCGTGCTTAAATTATCAAAGGTAGCTATTCATTTTATGTCGTTACATCCTACCCCGTACTTATCGTATTTTGTTTACTCCCTGCTTGTTTCTTTTCTTTTACTTCTTACATTTCTTTAGTCTGTATCAAAAATGTACTTTGTTCGATTTACTTATTATCTCTACTTGTCTCCTTTTGATTTTTCGGTTTTTTTATCATTTAATTTAGTTCGTTACCTTACTTCCAACTTATATTCTAACTTATGGAACCTTATGGCTACCTACCTCAGAGCAGGTACTTTATATGTACCTAGCGAGGTAGGAAGCGGCCAACAGGCTTGCATGTGAATGAAATGAATTATAATATTAGTACTGAGGATTTTTATATTGATGTAAGCTATAAAAATAATGCTGTTATAAAAATAAACGAAATGAAATGAAGTGATTTACCCATACTTCCTTATATTTCCATTAAATATAATAAAAAATAGCTTCGTATCTAAGATATTTAATAACAGTACCTTTGTAGGTGAAAATCCATTTTAGTCATAATCATTAAAAGGTGTTAAAAATGAATACTTTTATAGCAATATCCTTTGTTCTCTTTCTAATTTAGACGCTGCATCGTGTACACACGCACTTGAGTTCTGCACTTTAAATATGTATTAAACAATTAAAATACATTATATTTCCTATATAATGTGTCATTTTATACACTAATCAGGGCGCACCATATTATAATAGCGAGCAGGTAAAACAGAAAAGATCCAAGGAATGAAAGGAATATTTAAAATAAATTCTTAATTATGGTTCTTTTTCTATTAGTAATAAAATCCCTTAAAATGCGAAGAATTAATTTTCAAGTTTTCATTTTTTTTTTAAATGAAAACACATTTTTATTATGAAGGGTGTAGTTGAAATGGAAGAGCATAAAATGGTTTTAATAAATCAATTAGAAAGATCGAAAAATATTTAGTTGCCACTGGGATATGAACACGTAACTTGTCCTGTTTGTTTAAATTAACTTCAAACACAAATAATTGTTTGCTGTAATAGGCATGAACATTTTTTACATTTTATATACTTATAATCGCCATTAAATTGTTTAATAAATAATAACAATGATCATAAAAGCGCTGAAAAAAATTAGAATTACATAATAAAAATCATAACAGTAGGTACCAAGATACGAGTACCTTGCATCGCTAGAAATGTGCCGAGTGGAAATAATAATTTTCGAATTAACCGCGTGAAACATCAAACCGCCGTTCGCCGCTCACCTGTCGTAAGAACGCTTCGTGATGTTCCGCATCGCGGATTTGTACGTAATGTGGATAGAGAACGGTGCTTAAAAAGTTTGTCCGCCACGACCAGAGGTGTCGTTGCTCAGCGTTAGCGACCGTGCGCAACGCACGCTGCGCACACAATTAGTTATCTTTTGCGAGATGTTCGCTCGTGCGGGTTGATTTTTTTCGCAGCTGTTTTTGCGACCTTTACGCGAGAAGAACAAATCATGAAAATTAAATTATTTCTAATTGTTTTGTCATTTTTTGCGCTGAACTGGTTTATGTAGAGCACCGCTGTGTACATCGCTTAATTTTTGTCTATTGCATTTTATGTGAAGAGAAGATTGAACCAACCGATATAATTTAATTGATTAAATTATTGTTTCTGTTCCAGTACTCACATATATATGGAGCTGAGACGTGGATCGCCGAATGTTATAGATCTGAGTTACCATAGTTACTTTAGTTAATTTAGTGGAAAAATCTATACTTGGAATATATGCAAGAGATCAAGATTTAGTCACAGAATTTAGGTAACAGATATTCTCGAAGAGATGGAGACCTCGCACTGGTAGAAGAATAGCGGGCGACAGATGAATGAAATGGGACAGATGGGAGGATGAGAGGGAGATCTATGTCCAGCAGTAAAGATGATGATGATTGTTGCATATTATGGACACGCACCTGTGGAGGTCCACCACCTCCACAGCTATCGTTAGCGACGATCCTTGAACGCCTCTCACGTTTACCGGTGCGTAAAACGCGCCCGGTACCGACGTCACAATAAACATGCGACAACAATAACAACAAAGAAAGACCCACTCACTCGTGAGCTTCACTCCTCTCATTGCCGCTTTCCGGACAAAATGTCAGGGGAACGCTCCTCTGCGTAGACATTGAACAGATATCGTATATTTTTAACCTGTAACTGTGTTCAAAACAACGTGTCAAAAGTTGTTTCCTATTTCTATTTTCCAACCTACTCTGCCACACCTACATATACAAAACGTGAGCAATGGGGTGATTTATATGGCGTACCTATCTCATCCGTAAGAAATGTATCGTAAAAATGATTGTACAACTCGACAGCCGAAGAAGCGCAGCACAATATTTTCAGTATACATAGAAGATACAAGAAATTGTATTCAATTCTAAACGAACAAATCTGAATACGCCTTCTGCAATATAGTTGGCGGACCCTCAATTCTAATTTGACACAAACTGGTTTGCAACGCAGAGCGCGTAAATATTTCAGCCCCGGTTCGCGAATGGTCAGGCAGAGAGCTCTACAAACCGGTATCTCGTATCTCTCGACTGTCACAGGTGGGATATTACTCATCACCATTAGCCATGATCCAGCTAGGTACCGAGTCATGATTGACTCAAAGAATGTGCTGATGAATGCTATCATGAAGAGGCACGTTGTTCCGGCAGGTTCTGTTGCAACTAACAGACGATTATTATTTGAAGACAATCTTTTTATGTAACTTCAAAATAACCCTGAAAGACCTGTGTTGATTGAATAACTTTAATTATTTCTACTAACTCTAAAGATCATTTCGGTCCTCGACCGACTACACAACCTCGCTATGTTCCTTATTTTCGTGTTTTTTCTTGTTTCTTTGCGAGGCTCCAAGTTTCGCATCAATGTAATACAATCGGTTTGTGACTGAATTCTTCCAAGTCGTTTCCTCATGATTGAAGATCGCGATATCTATGGGATCTCTCGATAACCCTTCTGGCGGTACTTCCATTCTTCTCGGCATTCTGCAGATCTGTGCTGTTACAAGTTGCAGTTTTCATTTGGTAGGGGATGTATCTCTCCCGCTGGAACCTTCCGCACTGTCGACCACCACGAGCCTCTTTCAGCAACGTTGCTAAATTAACGAACAATATGTCTGTACGCATAGTTGTGAGCCTGTCGGAAATCTTCACGATATTCTTAGTGTGCATCTCCAGTACCACATTTCGAATGAGATTGAATAATATATTAATATTTCTATTACACGCATAATTAAAATTAATTACAAGTAATACAAAAAAAATAGTCACTATTTGGCAACAGAAAAAAGTGAAATTTATTCACTTTATTGACCAGTCATCAAACGAAAGTTTAATATTAATTTAAAAAAGTAAAATATCTAAGACGTTATACTATTTGAACATTAATTTGATGGGAGTACAAGACTGGTAGACTGAAAAACAATACTAAGTGTGAAATCGATCGGCTCGCGCCTGACATTTTGCGCAATGTCACGGACAATTGTGCAACGAGTAATGCATCATCGGGCGGTCAAGGGAAAGTGTTTATCATAAATGAATAACATCTAAATTCGCGACAAATACAATATACATTAGTTTATCTAAATTAAATCGTCTGTAATAGGATGGTTTCTTTCGCCAAACGCCAAGCCTAGTTGTTGCACATAGTGTAGCAACACAGATTGTGATACAATGTTCATCCCGCGACCATCTTTCGCTCTTTTAATGGCAGCTTTTCTCTTCTATTCTTCTTTCTCGTCATGCTGGTTAGGATACGACGCACGTTTCAGTTTTTAGTAGGAGCTCTCTCTACTTTAGCATATTTTTTAACCAATCCCTTCCATCAGTTAAGATACCTATAAAGCCCATTACCATTTCAGAAAGTTTATTCAAGAACCTTCGTTTCGGATTCTATTCTGCAATCTCGCGAGCGTAGTCCACTCCATTGCTCAATAAATCATTTTAAACTTTCTCGGTTTCTGTCACTCAGTTTGCACTGTTATTTTTTATATCGTTCTTGTACAGACGAATCATTTTTATCGTTCACTTAATGAATTCTTTTAAAGTCAGAAGTTCCTTTCGTTGCCTAATAGGTAATACTCTATTCCTTCCCTTTTATATCCCGTGTACACACAGATAAACTTTTCAACGGAGAGTACTTTCCTGGTCATGATAGAAAAAAGTACATTGAAATTGATTTTTTATAATAAAAAATATTTATAGTAGCATTTATCACTAAGAATCAAACTAGCAAATGATGTTTGCCGCTCGCCGTTAGGTGCATTCACCGACCGGGCGTTTCGCTGGCGAGTTCTCCACCGCGCTTCATCCAGACATTAGCATCTCTCGCAGGACACCACTGCGTAGCTTTAAATGAAGTTATCTTTTATTGAATAAATCTATCAAACCGTAATAAAGTTATTTAGTTCACGAAATCCTTTATACCTCACTTTAAGCCGAACAGAATACTAAATCAGAGTTATTCTGATACTTACATTCTTAGTATAACCAGCCTCCGCAAGTGTTCAATAAAAAACGAATTAAATTCAAATATTTTTTAATTACGAATTCAAATACAGTTTCTGTAACATGACATGGTCATTAATTTTTAAAATTGAAATATGTAAATGTGTAATTGATATCAGTATCGATTACGTATTATGCAATTCGTACAAAAAAAATGGCTACCGACTTTTCCTGCATAGTTAATCAACGGTTTATTGTAAAGTTTTTTAAAGTCACAAAAAATACCGGATGACTCAAATCAATAAAACGAATGACCCGGGCTCTAGCGGCACAATTTTTTCAAATAATCAAATCAGCATAAAGCAAAGCGATAATTTGAACACCTATTAGTTAGTACATTTCTAGAATGAGAGGAAAAATGTCAGGGACAAAGCAATTATTTGTTTTTCGCGTTCCTTTGATAATAATATGAAGGTTTTTGAGGTTATTTTTAATTATTATTTAATTAAAATTTACATATTTTTACTGTTTAAGCCGAGTGTGGAATCCCGGAAGCCGCGCAATATACGCCACGACACACGATGTACGCTTTAAGAAAAACATAAGATTCGCGCAGGCGATTCGACACGTCAGGTACACTAAAATTGAACGAAACTACCTACATTATATTACACAGTCGGGTCCGATAAATCGTGCATACAACAAACTTTCCAAATAGCAGGTAATTCAAGCAATGTATTCGGACGCGCTGAACACTGGTGATAGTGGGCAGGAAATTTGAAGATGCGTACGACTTGCTATAAACCAACTGTAGAGAATATGGAAGACAGTGACGTCGAGTAAGCAACTAAAGTTCTGTGGGTTCACAATCCTGTATTTCCAATTTTCACGTATGCAGCGGAGACTTGGAGTCCGCAACGTAAAACAATCGCCTTCGAAATGTATTGCTGGAGAAGGATCTTACGTATCCTGTAGACAGCGCGACACATAAATACCTCAATCCTGCAACACAACAAATCAAACTGCAGCCAGCCTTATCTACAGAAGATTCTTCCAATTCTTTACACACATTGTGCATCAAAGTGACAGCTTAGACGGAAGATTATCCTGGACACAACTTTGAACCGAAGACCTGGTACAGAAGCGCCGCATCTAGCTGGAGAGGTCGACCCGGGACCGGAACTTGTGGAGATGCATTACGAGTCGAGTCTCATCTGATTGAAGCCACTATTTGGCATTACTGTCAAGGAAGAGGAAAGAAGATGATAAAGTCTGAATATCAGACATTTCCATTTTAATTAAAGACATTTTTAATATGTTTTCCATCTCTAACGATACGCAGGCTGTCGTATTTTGTGAAACTGGCGACACGCGATATAGTCGATGTAGATGTGACACATTGCTTAAGACGATTAATATCGTTGATTTTCACTGAATCCGATTCCGATACAACCGATTGTTCTATGCGGGTGTAAAGTTTGATCTCTCATTTCAGAGCAAGAAAATAAGTTGCAAGTCTAAGAAAATAAAATCTTGCACCAGATTTACAACTCAATACGTGAAAACGTAACCGGGGAATGGAGGAAAATAAAAGTACCTTAAACTTCAGAAACGGTATACCGACCCAGATATCCCGAGGGAGGTTAAAACAACGAGGCTGTAGTGGGCGGGACACGTAGCGAGATCAGATTAGTCCCGTAATACGCATAAAGCCGACTATATCGAGACAGGAGAAGACCATGACGTAGATAATGACAAGACAGACATACAAAAGGTAGGCGATGGTAATAGAATAGAGGTAGGTTGCGACTGCGAGTTCGAGTCCCGTGAGATCGTTAAAGAGGAAGAAGAAGAAACGTTTGATTTCGAAAAACGTCAAGAGAAGTAAGATTCGGAGAGTAAATGGTACATTCCGCACGGTCACGTCTTCCAATCCAGTTAGGTAAATTATCGCTCAACCAGTTTGTTACCACTGCAACGTAATGGACAGTTAACCACTACAGTTTGTCGATCCTAGCTCTGATCAACGGAAATAATGCATTACTGCCATCGATGTAAATTTTCCAGAACAGGTCTACACGTGCATCGCTAATGACGGAAACCACCAAACCAAAATGATATTAATCAAGTTGAAAATTGTATTATTAAAAAATATACGTATTGGCACACGTATCCACTTTATGTCCATTTTGTATAAAGAACGGTGAGACCAGGATTAATGCACAAATTGTGCACTGTGACGACGATCGAGTACTTATAAGGAACCTGTATTGTTTCCGATCGCCTGGAGAACGATGTAGCGATGATATGATATAGTTTGAAGACAGTATGAATTAGTAGTGAATGATATTGAATTATCGACAATATTTGGGAATCAATATGGCATAATATACCTAGTTATCGAACACCATAAAATACGGTTAAACGATCTATATATTCCCAGCGACGGCACCGACACCCAGTGGACATAATAGACAAAATGAGAAGTTCAGATACGTAAAAGGTTTTACCTTTGTCTTTTAGTTCAAGAAATTTCTAACTATGGTGTTAAATTGTTATTTTCTCGAATAACTCTGATATTTCAGTATTATGGTAGATCCGTGTCTATTTAGCGAACATTCACGATTTTATTTGCATAGCTCGAAATAATGTGGAATTTCCGAATCATTGAATTGGAATGTTATCTTCCAGGGGACTCTTCCGCTAGCAATTTTGGCTTGGATGATGAGATGCAGGATCATATATGCTTTTGAATATCTCATGATACGGCCAAAACATTGTAATATCCAGATTTTCATTAATTAAAATTGACTTTTCGTTTTGCAGGCTGGAGAGGTTCCACGTTCCTATCTCCAAGTGGAGTGAGGTAGCCCAGGATAGAGATGCCTGGCGCCAAGGTAACATCAGGCGAAGGTTCTCAATGAGCCGTGAAGTCATGAAATAGTAATAGTCTGTACATCCACATTTAAACGCTACAATTTTTTTTATCGATATTTTAGCACAACATTGTAGGGAGTGATTAAGATTCTATTGCATACATCTATCGCTTACACTGTTATCATCACCGCCGACGACCCTGGCCATATCTTGCATATCGGTGCGTGAAACAGTGTTCTTAACAGCCACAAACAAACCCAATACCGACGGAAAACAACAATAACGTTCGACCAGCAACCATCAGGAAGAGCGCATCGCGAGCTCCACTCTTCTCGCCACCGTCTTCCAGATAATATCTGCAGGAAACGCTTCTGTAACTCTTCACCTATAGACATCAAGAATTAAGAATCTTTTCGTTAATTTCATATGGAATAACGTTACATACATAAAAAAGGCTAACATATCTAATTCGACACGAATGTAAATTTCTAAACGTTTAAATGAACACCACAGAACTGAAGTTAGATTACTGTGAAAAAATATGGCCATAGTGATATGAAACTTGAATGGATCGTTAAGTGAAATCAAGAATGCAGTTTATATTATATATTTTCCATTAAATATAATAAAAAAATAGCTTCGTCTCTATGAGATATCTGATATTCTTCTTCTTATGACATATATTCTTTAATAACAGTGCCTTTGTTGGTAAAAATCCAGTAATTGTGTGTTCTTGGACATATACAAATATTGCATACAAAGTATTTTTTAAATTGCATGGCATATAGATGCCTAAAAACACTTGTTTATTTTAATAAAAGCGTGAATATTATAGGAGACAAGGTACTCATTTTGTTTTCACTATTTAAAAGATAACCCACGCAGTACATACTAATATTCGTATATCTTATATACAATATTTATTCGAGGGATCATTATTCCATTCTGCTTCGGAGTCCAATTTTTATAGTTACGCTACTGCGTTTAATGTTCATCTAAATAATATATCAATACGCGATAATTTTAATTTCAGAAGAAAATTATAAGAAAAAACTGGTATTGAATATCGTACAGAGAAATTAATTATTTACACTTGTTTTCTTTACTAAGAGACTCGTTCAGTAGTCTCGCGGAACAAGGAACGAATCCCTGAAACCTCGATCTCCAGTTTAGACCTAAGAGATTAATTACTGTAAATAAAATAAAAACTGTATATCGGTTCAGTTTAGATTGTTGAGGTTACACAAACAGATTCGGTATCCAGCTTATCTTTAAATTAAATATGTATAATAAAATTGAATATAGGGAGGATAATAAGTATATTCATTTGCGGTTCCAACCACATCTAAAAGAGGAACGAAACATAGAAGAAAAAACGACCAGGTTACCGCTAGTTAAATAACGATTTCTGAAAAAAAATATCCAGGAAAATTAACCGAAATGAGATTAATTATTCGCATTCAGAAATAACCAGGGGAATTAATTATTCCCATGTAAAAATAAGCAGTGAAATTATTTTTTCTCAAGTGGGAAATTAACGATTTCCAATTGAAACTGACCAAGGAAACGAGCGATTATCGTGTGTTTATTTTAACCGCACAATGGACGGTCACTTCACACGCATAACTGTGAATCGAACCGAGTCGGAAGAGCCCGTGAGAGAATTGAATATCAAGTGATGTACCATCATGGTGTGTGACACCGATACTTGAACGGTAACAGGACGGGGATCCGCGGGACAGGTGAACTCGAAACTGCTGCGAGCACTTCAATCGCGGCTGTGGCTGAACAGGTAACTTGTGAAGAGCCTGTAACACCTCATCGATCAAAAGTAATACAAAATTAGTATTTCACGTTTCAGCCGGATAGATTACAATCTATTCTGAATGCGGCGATATATTTGGAGCTTCGGTATGGAACGAGAGCGGTTATCCGATTTCTCCGGTCGGAGGGTGTGATGATAGCTGAAATTCATCGTAGGCTTTTATCACAATACAGGAACAGTACTTTACAGTGTTTATTTGTAAATCGAGCATTTTGAAAGTGGCCGGACGAGTGTGACGCACGAAGAGGGAGCAGGACGCCCGTCAACCTCCACCGCGGATGACGAGATTCAGGAAGCTCGAGGGATGGTTCTGGCGAATAGGCGAGTTACCGTCGGTGAGGTAGCGTCCTCTTTGAACATCACTCGTAAATAAATTGTAAAACAAAAAATGTACATAATTTTTGACTAGATCTCGTATCTATAATCCGAATATGCTCATTCCCGTCTTTGGGTGCGCAGGTACCCAGGTTTTCATGATGCATTTTTTACTGTCTATGGGAACTAATTTTCTACATTGATCACGTTGAAATAATTTGTGGTTGAACACGAGGAACTGTTTTCCACCTGTCATTTAGAAACAAAACGAGTCATATCTCACCTTGCCATTGATGACAGCCTGTATGATGAGCACCTGGGCGGCCTTGTGCGACTCCAGAACCTCCCCGGGCAGGCTGTGGCCCACCCCGGGGTCGAACCACACCGGCGCCCCCGCCGCCCACTCCATGGCGGGATGATCAATGGTGGCGGCGTCACAACCTCATGCCGACTGCAACAGAAAATGAAAAAGTTACATTTCAACAATAAATGTGAAATCACATATTAAGTATTAATGTTCATATTCTATTGAAACATGATGATAAATATAATAAGTACATGTTAATATATGTATTATAATACACAGATCTACCTAGAAGGCTCCGACGATCACCCGAACTGAGAACAATAATTATTGCAAAATCTCGAAAATGTAAAAACAAAAAGTAAAAACTGGTATTGAATATCGTACAGAGAAATGAATTATTTACACTTGTTTTCTTTACTAAGAGACTCGTTCAGTACTCTCGCGGAACAAGGAAGGAGTTCCTGAAACCTCGATCTCCGGTTTAGACCTAAGTGATTAATTACTGTAAATAAAATAAAAACTGTACATCGGTTCAGTTTAGATTGTTGAGGTTACACAAACAGATTTGGTATCCAGCTTATCTTTAAATTAAATGTGTATAATAAAATTGAATATAGGGAGGATAATAAGGATAATACCCATGCCGCATTATAATAATTTAGATCCACACTTCTAACTTCTAATAATAACACATGTCGCATTACTGTCACTTTTATATGTAAAATGTGGCGCGCAATTCGACTATTATAAGAATGGAACAATCTATCTGTAGTGTTGAATACACAATAGTTACGAAAAAGATTTTATACTTTTGATATTCATATAGTTACCGAGCCTCGCGAGCGATTTCAGATCTCTTAGCTTCGACAGATTAAGAAAATATTTTATTATATTTTTAAAACACGCGGTATCTTAATCTAATTATTCACATTATCATCTCCTACGTTTATCACAATTTAATGTCCCGCTGGTGTACTCTACCGCCGATCCATTTATTCTAAATGTTTTCCGACCGGGAACTTTTTAAGCTTTAGAAAAAAGTAATAATCGCTCCAAGCAAAATCCGGACTATCCGATATCCGGTGGATTACCGAAACCCTCCCCCCCCTTCAACCAAATCTACGACGACTGCAACCTTATTTTTTTAAAGCAGCTAAAAAGTATTTACTTTCTGGAATACTGGATAATACAACAGACTGAGAAGTTACACCAAGATAAGGAAAAAATCTAGTAAAATAAAAGAGAGAGAGAGAGAGAGAGAGAGAGAGAGCGCTTGAAAGGCAGTGATACAAAATCACTCAAAGTTATTCGAAAATATTGATCTACATAAAAATACCGTATCAACTTTGAAAAAAATCAAGACAACGTTCAAAAATAATAGCGGAAAAGAGCACCAAAAAACTTGTACAATGTAGAATTACTGAACAACCAAAAAACATAAAATACTAAACGAGAATGGTCACGCTCGTTCTGTTTTATTATCGAGACCAATGGAATGGCCGCCAATTTTAGGGCAAATCGTGTGTTCAAATGGAATTCAGTGTCACACAGACAGAGACAAAAGAGGGCGACATTCTCAAATGCATAATTGAAATCACGTACAAGTTTACCGAAGCGCCTGCAGACCCAGATACCTGTCGGATGTTTCGGACGCGTACCAAATAGTGGACTCGCTCGTGGTGAATTCACAACGCTTCTCGTCTGTAGATCGACAGCCATTAGTCATTAGTCAATGTATCCGCGAATCTGCGAAACCTTCCCGACAAGTCTCCGATCTGACACTTAATGTCTGATGAGCTCGACAGCTGTTACCGATATATCCCTGAACCTGTGAGACGATTGATTTTAAATCGAAAGCATCCTTAGCGGAAAAGCTTCTCCTGCGAGTTTCTGACCTTGAAGCGGCTAAAAATATTGCCGTTCCGTCTCACTTCGACTACTTCAGTGACCAACGATAATTCGGCAGTCTAAATTCTGAGTTTGAGCAAAAAACGAAGATAAATATTCAATTTTTTGTGTAAAATATTACGAATGAGAATGACACGACGCCACTAGAGCACGCGTTACCGGTTTTCGGTAAACCGATTTACCGGTAAATATGGCTAAATTCCATTACCGAAATACGGGTAAATAAATTTCTAAGTACCGGTAATCCGTTAAATTATTATAATAATATTTTTAAACTACGATGTTATGTGACGATATTTGCAGAAAGCAGGATCGTTAAGTGTTTTCTTGTATGGTTCGTTTACCTGGAATATCGTGGAATTTTCTGGGGCGTAATACGTGCGTTGGGGATCAGAGACTAACCATCGCAAAAATCACTACTCAAGCTTACAGTCATTAATCATCCCTTGGCGACTACTCTGTCTTCTGACAAATACTTTTTAGTGTCCAGTCACCACGCATTATCTCTTTCGACATTTCGTCACTGCAATTTCATCAATTAATAATATTTACGCTTTTATACAATCATATGTGTAATAGATAACGTTATGTATATATAATAAGAAATCTTTGTGTAAAATAAATACCAATGTGTAATAATTTATTTTTATTATAATTTTTTTTTTTTGTATATGTTTTATACCACAATACAATATAATGCCATAATATTCACTTAACACCTCCATAATTACCGGTATAATATCAGTAAACCGGTATTAAATTCATAATTTTACCAATTTACCGGTAATGCCATTTTCCAGTAAATTTTCATGCCATAAACGCCGCGTGTTTCCTGTAATAGTGTATGAAATAGAATCATCAACACTCACTGAAACAATGCTAAAGCAACTTGAAACATTTGAGATGTGGATCTATAGAATGACAGTAAGCTGGGCTGATAAGGGCAATGTGAACCTGGAAAATATAATATTTTGACCGTAACATGAAACATCCAGAAAATATTAGATCTTGACTTTGGAGATGGATATATAGAAAAATGTTTGTTTAAGCTATTGTGAGGTTAGCGATGGTTAATATATATACGAATGTATAGTTTTCGGAGGCGTTCCTTGTCGCGGCGGCGGTAAGTTTGCGGAGACGGAGGTTTATCAGACGATCTTCCGCGATCGTATTGTTACGTGACGTCGGTACCGAGAGACTTTGCTACTACTGGGAGTTTGGTTTCAAGCGCCGGTGTCTGCGTTCAGTGACACCGGGCGGTGATGATAACAGTGGAGACGACAGATCTCCACAAATCTAAAGCGATGATTCGAGAAGTCCGCAACACAACTATTTCTAATAAAATAAAGATCACCAACACTTTCGTTAAATAGAAAAGTCCCAGAAGACGAAGTGTAGAACATTCTGGGCTATTCTACCGTATGTTTAACCTCTTCGGCCAACGTTTCGGATCCTATCGTGGGGCCATTTCGTTAAGTTTTTCCGGGAAGCCTATAAAAAATCATATTCTACGTTAAAAGTAGTTTTAAGTTATTTGCGGTTCCAGCCAACATGCAGTCTAGCTCAATATTAATGAGACTACGCATATTATAGTCTCGTCAAATAGTTTTCATCATTAGCATTTTGACGCGGTGCATGCAAAATTAAACACTTCCTTCTTAGGAGGCACGGCAGTGCAGTTGGCAAGCAGTCAGGTACAAATGCATACTGATGAGTGCAATTCAATTGTGACTAATAGACTCTTGGAAAATTTTCATTGTCAAGAATCAACGATGCGGAGACACTGGAACAGAATACAAAGTGCACCACGAGTTGACACACGGTTCTGACCGTAGAATACTGACACCGATCTCCAATTTACGAAGCACATTAAGCTGATGTATCTAGTTTCTGGCTTACTTTAGTCAAAAAGGAACTCGGCGCTGGCTTATTGGTTTACTTTAAATATACTTATTTTAACATAATACAATATTATATTAATTCAGCGGGCAGTAAAATTTGTACCTAAAACTGCGTTACAAATACCACATTACAGAATTTCATTACATTTTTATATATTCTTACTTTTGGCTTATGTTTATTTTCTTATTTATCGGGACCAGGATCGACACCGGACCGCCTTCAAAACCGTTTTGGAAGGTGCAGAGTATAGACCTCGCCACGCTACCTCTGACACGATAATCTTTTGGGGCATAACCATGCGATCGCTATCGTCGCACATTGGAATACTTCTTGGTGGACGAATTAAGTCGATTCGGCTTGTAACATGTGCGGTTTCAACAGAACGGTGCCACCTCACACACAGCCCGTGCTACGCTTGAAATTTTGCGAGAATTTTTTATGTAAAAAAGTGACGATATCGACTGGCCTCATTTGATCACCCGATTTGACGACTCCCGACTATTTTCTGCGGGGGTACGTGAAAGGGAAGGTCTACACCAATAAATCTACAACAATTCCGATGCTACAGGACAATATTCGAAATGAAATTGCTGAAATAACATACGAAGTGTGCTAAAATGTTATGATAAACATAGTTAAAGAAGCACGCACTTGTGCGTCATATTCAAATTATTCAAAATTGTAATAAACTAAATATTTGATAAATAAAAACTAAAAAAATAATTTATATTTTATTTTCTAGTTATTTAAGAACAACATCGGCCTAGAACATAATATTCACCCTGTACTTCGTGGAAATCGTTCCTCTGGCATCCGCAAGACGCATCCAACCTACCTCAGTTGAGATCTTACAACTCGCATAAGCGGGGATTCCAGATGACCAGATTACTGCACACAAGATGAACATATGGATAAATTTACACGTAATCTACCGCCCACATAAACAACTGCACATAAAGTAATATCTAATAAAAATAACATATTAAAGAGAGTGTATTATTATGGTGAGGTTGCAGTTTTTCAGAACATAGTTGAATACAAGTTAAATGTATCATTAGAGAGACGTGCGGGACAATTTTAGCAAATATTATTAGAGATTTTCGCAATAAAAAGGTGATAGCTTTTAAATTTACAGCGTATAAGTTCGAAAAATTTTTACCAACTTACTATGTTGGTGTAATGTAATCGGTTAACGCATTTCCCCGGATAGGAAAGGATCCAGGTTTGAATCCCGGTAGCAACAAAAATAATTTTTCGATAAATTTAATTTCCTGTATATCTTTATAATTGATACATTTAATTTGTTAAAAATAATATACACTACTTTAGGTTAGGTGAGGTAAACTGTTTGTGTGCAGTAGTCCGCGTATAGTTATCAGTGTGTGCGGTTGTCCATTTGTTCACCTGTCTCGTGTGAAATTGTCATGAAATCGGAATTCCATGCCGAGTCTTCCTTATTGCGGGACTTCTCACTCGGTTCATTTTTGTATACATAATTATATGATATTATATAATTACTAAAGCCGATTGCTTATTGCTAGGCATCGGTGGCAGCTGCGCGGTCAGGGTCTTAGTAGAATCTATATTTCAATGCGGAAATCCCTTATTATATTGCTTCAATAATAATGCATTGTAGATTCTTATTATATTGCTTTAAATTAAATATATGACAGAAGTCTCACAGTCCTGGCCGCATAAGCGAGTATTTTACAGCCTACAGACTACCGAAGCAAATGACACTGACGGAGTCTCTACGGACGCCACATCCAGAATGTAATAGATAAAGACGGGGAAGCGTAATATTATTATGGGTAATACAACTTTTGTATTACTGCAGAAATATTTTTAAATTACCGACAGTTTAGGTATTTGTTGTGTAGCTAAGGCATTACTTCAATGATTAGACGGAGAAACAGACCAGAGGCAGGAGAAAGTTATGACCGTTCCATAAATTACACGGAACGTTAACCATTATTACCAACGTCATTTGGAATCAATTTTCATTTTTTTAATATGCAATATATCAAACAACCGCGGAAAATGAAAAGATTCCTGTCATAATAAATTTCGCGCAAACCCTAAAGTGGTCCAACGGGATCGTAATATCTTGTACAATTTTTGAACACACGGTGATACCTTCCGTCACGCGCTGAACACACCCAGCACCATCTCGCGCGATGCACTCGGCACGGTCCGCGCATCTTCTATTAAGTCTCAACTATTGTAACTTGACTCTAATAAATTCAGTCTACCTAAATCGTAAGTATTAATTTAATTTTGTTTTTATATTCAAATCAGATCCATATCCATGCAACACACGCACACCTACACATTGAACACTAAAGGGAGCCCGAAGTTAGGAGTAGCTCCCCTGTACCTACACCTATACCGTCTAGTGTTTCCCTAAAATCCCCCATTTTAAATAGACGCACAAGATTTATGCTACACCTCTATAAAATTTTAAACACGACTCGCCCTATTTATTAGAACAAATAACTTTAAACTGACCCACACACCTAACGCGCTCAAATAATTTATTTTATATAAATTTTGACACAAAAAATTACTTATAAAATTGTTTTATGCTCTTTTGTTAAAATACAATATCGTAAATTCTTCTAATAACTTTGACATTTTCAACGATAAATTGTTTCCTTTTTACTTTTCAATAACTATTGACACAGATTCTATATACATCCGTGTATGTATATATATGAGTATGGGAATATGTATAAGTATATACTTTTTAATGCATCAAGCAAATTATATATTTTATTGCATCCGTTTTCCAAGCCCTCCCCATCCTTTTTTGTTTATCTTTTTATTAGTATATGTATGTACTATTTCTTAAGAAGAAATTAATATTGCTTATTACGTCATGAGTTATTATATATTGTTCTGTTTATTTATCATAAATAAAAACATAGTTTGTAGTAAACGACTTGACTCTATCAGTATTCGGTCGGACCAGCCGACGGTTATTGGCCGCGATGTCAGACCGCGTCGCATCTCGCGCGGAGAGCGCTAACACCGAATACATTAACATTCCCCGGCACGCGGCACGGATCGCGGCACGCCCATATTGTTAACGCGGATCGGCCCCGCCGTCTCCGAACGGACGGATTCTTTCTCGGCCAATGTAGTGCACCTAGATTCGATTCCATCACTCGAGCGGATGCTTTGTCACCTGCGACGACGTGTCCAATTACCCAACAGAAGTTTAAAAACATTCCTTCCGGCAATGGTCGCAAGAAGATAGGTAGGTTGCGTACGTGTGTGTCTCATTTTTAAAGTATTGCGTGTTCAGTAAAGTTTAATTGAAATCTGTTAAGAACTCCGGGAGTTATCGTGTGCACAAAATCTGTTACACCTATAGATAGACTTTTAAACGGTGGTCGGTTTCAGGCTATCCTGATCGTGAATGAAGAAAGCGCATTGAAATTTTGTGGTATTTCTATCGAAATCAACATATCACAAAATAAGCAAAATATTGCAGTCTTTAATATTTTTCTTTCCTCTTTCGCGTCATTATCGACATGTAGTAACTTCAATCGGATGATATTCAGCTCGTAATGCACCTCCACGAGTGTCGGTCCCGGGTCGCCCTCGCAACTGATCCCAGGATCCCTCCAGCCAGATGCGAGGTATCTATCCACCGTCGTGGCACTCTTTTAGATGATCTTCGGCCCGGGGTTGTTAATCTCGAAGAATCTTTTGTTCACTGTAGCGGATGAGGCTCGCTGCGGTTGACCTATTCGGTATTCTTCAAACATCGTTAAATTACGAAGAAACAACCTACAAAAATAAATTTTTGAGTTGCCAATTATACTGATCCAGTCAAGAATTTGCAATATTTGATTAATGTCACGGCAGTCCGGCGTGCCCGTCACCTCAAAAACTGTCGCCACTCCGATCTACTCGACAGATCATGAAACCGACTGCATGTTAATGTGCCGCATCATAGTATCAACACGCGCGTCTTGGGTATTTCTCGGGGTGTCTTCTGATTAGTCGGTTTTGCTTCACGCGCTTCGTTGACCGGTCAGCGTTGAACGTAACCGGCTCACCCGCCACCCGCCAAATGCATCTCGATCGCTCGGACAATCCAGGTTTCACTCAATTCCGTGTCTAATTCGCGATTATATCGCATAATCTTGGCTCCAAATATTCTCTTCAGGATCTCACTGTCGAAGATCGGTAGTAAAATAATAAAATTAAAGTGTCCGAGTCAAATTTTTAAATGAGATTTTTCAGTCAATAGAACCCGATTATTATGATATGATACTTATCGGCGACAGAACGAAGGCAGTATTTATTATCAGTATCGGTTCTTCGGAGTATACTGCGCGATGATTTGGTAAAACAGAAACAGTAGAAAGATGCGTGCTGGACGAGAAGTTCCAGGATAGGCGAGGTCGACGGTTGACATTGAAGTCAGGTTGCGAGTGATGGCGCGGACGGCGAGCGGTGCGGAGGAATGCCGCGACGGACTCGCCGGACCGGCTTCTATTGAAAAATTCTACGGTACACATTTTTTCAAGGAATCGAGCGCGCTATTTATCATATATACGCACATTTCTCAGGAATATGAGCTCGTCGGTCGCAGATAGAAAATGTCGGCGTTTTATATTTTTCTTCTTCTCATTTTTTTTATACGGATGTGAGACGCGAAAGCTGTAGCAACAATATCACAGGAAGACCCATCTAACGGGGTCTTAACAGGTAACGCAATCTTCCAATATCCGGTTTGTCTAATCACGTCAGGACATATATTTTCTTTACTATTCTCTGTTCGCTACTACCGTCCAAACGGCCTTTTCTCAGTTCTATCTAAGTGACATACGCATTTACATTCGCCTCTAATTTTTTACCGTTCGTAGAATTACCAGACACCCGCATGAGCGACCGCTATCATTGAACACCTTCAAATACTGTATCAAACTCTGAAAAGTACTAATTCAATTAAAGAAATATTAATCGCTAAATTGCTCTTCTACACATTAAAATAATACACAACGACATCGACATCGACCACAGTGTGCGTATATGGATATACAAATATGCACAATCACTCGTTCTCAATGTACGTCTGTGTATAATGAATGGACAAGGACTGTATTATTAAATTGAGCGTGTGGTAAAAGCAAATTAAAATAACATTATACAATTAGATAAAACAATTGATGATATGTAAATAAAGGTTTACGATCTGCGCGAGCGCAGCTACTAATTTATTTCCAAGTGTTAAAAGCCGTCCTCGAACGATCGCGAGAGCCGCGTACGGAGGAGGTATCGTAATTAAAAGGCGACAAAATTTTTCACACAATTAAATTCTTTGTAAATATATAGGTATGTATTCGTGGATAAGATTCCTTAATGATTAGACCATTTCGTTGACTCTGCACTGCATTTGAGCGGCAAATTAATATATACCAGGCGCTGAAGGCGGCTGTTGTGGCCGCTGCGCGTGCAAATTTCAAATCAACCTGTCGCACAGTCCGGTGTTAACTAACATTCAAATCAAATAACTTTGTGCGTTTTCAATTCTGGATAAAAACGAAATTCGAGCGGTCATAAATTATTTTCATTTGTAGAGAAATAAACACCGAGTTAGATGTTTTGTAAAAACTTAAAAAAAAATCGAAACTCGAAATATTGGACGAGAATATGTACAAAACGCACTATCTCACGCAGACGAAATTCACCTGATTCTTGCGACTAGTTTCGGAGTGGTATCTAGAATACAACATTAAATTGATTAGTAAGATACCCATCACAGATGGCAGACGTCATATTCCGTCCGTGGCTAGATCGTAAGTACACAATAACGCGCGTAAAATTGAATCATTTATTTTTTTACGCGCACGTTCGATAGACATAATGAAGACATAAGACACCGTGGGAGAAAATAGTCTGCTCCTCTCGCCGTCTCCGTTAACCCGCGGCGTGACGAAGAGGCCACCGAGAATCCCCGCTGAATGGACCCGTCTGTCGAGACCGTTTCGCGCGTCGTTGGCATACTGCCGGTGACCCTCGGCCTGAGGGCGGACGCTTTAAACTTTCCAATATCTCACGGTGGCCGTAAAACAGACGAAGATACGCGGAAACCATAGTCGAAATAAAATGTTGCATTTTGAGTATTTTGTTAGGATGCTATTGATCTCTTCGCTGCATAATTAACGGTTATCGAATGAACAATCATCACATAATCACAAAACACGCCTAGTACACGATGCATTATAACACAGATACATATCCTTGTATATGAGTTGAAAATGTTCAAACTACACGAGCCTAATCCAGTGGCGGAACTGCAAAATTTGGGCCCCAATGCAGAATGAATAAAAGGGCCCCTTTAATTGTGTTGTAATTATGTTTATCGAGTTCACATGTACAAATAACAAATTCACGGAGATGCATTGAAGACAAGCAGACTTCGAGTTCTCTCGTGGTAACGTTAAACACAATCTAATTGAAAAGGAGGCTGGCTGTCGCTCATATTGGTGTCGCGCCAGGTGCTAAAAGATGAGAATGTCTCCCAAACTCAATTCCCACGCGATAAATTTGAGTGGAAAATGTCAAATGAGGTCTCAATACGAGTCCTTTTGCAGAGAATAACAATTTACAATAGTGGTCAGCTGTGTGATCATGAAAAATTAACCTCTTGTCTCACATAATATGAACTTTATTTATAGCCATTTATTCTAGTCCTAACCCGACATATAATTAGATAAGTACTTTGATTTAGTTTTCGTAATCCGCCCGAGTAACGATCGTTTAAATTTTATAATTCCATTAATCGTTGTGGATTACCGTTAACGCTGACAAAGGTATCACTAAAAAATCAATACCAAAAGTGGATTGTAGGGCGCCAACTTTTTGGGCCCGAACTTAACGTGAGACCCGATGCATCGCAATGTCATCATCAATGAGATCGTTAATTGAAATATTTTATTGAATCCAAATTGCATATTGAATACAAAAAATAAATGGTCATCGAACTTCGAAAGACCAAACTATTTGTCGTTGGATAATTTAAGGCCTGAAGCGAAGAAATAGAATAATTTATTTCAAAGTACGTAACTTATAAAACTATCATACAATACATTTTTCTACTTTTAAAATTAGCAATATTAACTTTGTGGTTAAAATTCATATTTTTTGGAACACATTGGAATATTGACTAAACGATGTATCATGGAGTGAAAAATAGTGGGTTTTCAGAATTTCCTAATCATTTGATAGAAAATGGTCACGGTTTTGATAAAAAATTGAGATTGTCAATTTTGCATATAAACGGTATTGGTCACAAATTAAAAAATTTGGAATCGTTGGAGATAAATAAAGCGTGTAAAAACTAATCAAAAAATTATAAACAACTGACTAAATTTAACTACGAGTCCCATTATAAAATTTTTTCCTAAAAATTATTCGACAAAATTTGTATTAAGTAACAATTTGAGTTAGGTACTAAATTTATTTTTTGAATAATTATTGTTTTTTTTAAATAGATTCTAGTGAAGAAACAACAATATATGTTTTTAGTTAGTGATGACATCCTGAAGGAGAACGAAACCGGTAGATGTATTTAAACTCAATTCAGTGGTTAATAAAACAAAGATAATAAATAAAAAATATAAATACATTTTTCAGTAACGGTACCGAACTTGTACATACTCCTGACTCATGTTCGACTCGTAATTTAGTCAGGTATCCATAAAATATTGTGGATCTCGTGTACTAAATTATTATTATTAGGAGAACACATTCTCATTGTGAAGTTGTAATTATTCAGAACCAACGCTCTGTATTTGAGATTCCGTAAAAATAAGGTAGATGGCTCTTTCAAATAATGGAACGATTAAATGTATTATTATCAAAAAGGTAACATATAGGTTCGAAAATTTATCGCTAAAAATATTGTCGCTGTAGCATAGTTGGATAATGCTCCTTCCCCGGTTTGGAAAGAGATCCAGGTTCTAATATCGGTGGCGCAACAATATTTTTCAATAAAATTGATTATATATGTATATATATCTTTCTAATTAATACATTCAATTCATATTTAAAATTATTATTACCTACAAGCAATTTGTGTGCAATATTCGTTATTGTACAAAAATGTCAAAAGCGGTTGCAATCAGATTGTTGACGACTTACGAAACAACAATACAATAAATCTCCATTGACATTTTGTCACTCGAAATATAAGCAAGTCGGTGCAGAATATCATTTCAACCGATAACAGTCTACGGTGAATGCCACTTTTTAGTGTAGTCCGTCTCTGATAGGTTATGTCATGAAGACGTCGAGGTATTCGGCAGACAGCGAGTTATCTCGGATGTAGGTCGAGTTCTGTGTTGCCGACGGGCGAGACTCCATACCTGTTGTACACACAGCACATCTGCGCGCTTGTGACGGAGGAATTCAATTTAACAATTTTAAAAATAAATACTTACCAAATAATAAATTGAAATCAATATAATTGAAAACAAACGAAGAAACGTATTAGTCGCATAATGAGATATGACGCTAACCTGAATTATAGGTATATCAATATGCCAATAGTCAACAACTTCTATGGAGACTGAAAAACAACACACCATTCCACGACTCTTGAACAAACTGCCGGATTATATCAAGACCATCACCCAATCGGCAAGGATATTAAAGAAATTAAGGACTTTCTTACTAAATTACATAACCTTTGGAACAAAAAAATGAATAATTACCTTCTATTTATATTATGGTTTCGCTCTAATTACTTTCAAACTTACCTTCTACTTCGCTTTATTTCCTGATCTGCAATAAATTCTTTTGAAACGTCCGTACGTGTTTTCGATATTTACCTACTTGATCTAAAATATTGCTTGTGATGTACTATTATTGTATTGTAAGTAATAGAATAAGAAACGTGCCGACAAGCCAAAACGGCTTGACGCGATCTGGCATTAAGGAAAATATATATTAAACTAGTGATGGTCAAAATTCATGTATAATTTACCTTACAGTTAAGCGTTCGCACAAATATGGTGTCATGGCGTTTCTACCGATGCAGTAAGGAAGTGAAGAGGATCCTGTTTAAATCGTTCTTCACCAGCATGTATACCTGCGATCTCTAGTCGAAATACAAGCAAGTGATGTACAACCGTCTCCGAATTCAGTTCGGATTGGCGCGTTATTGCAGCGCCTCTACAATGTTTACCGAAGGCCGTATACGTGGATTCGTTCCGCTTCTGAGACATCGAGTTGCGGGCGTAAAGCTACAGCTGGAGCTCAGCACCGACTCGGCAAACGGCGCTCTCATGGAAAGTTGGTTCCCTGACCGGAGAATGGCAACGCCTACAAAATAGCTACAAATACAATAATGGCCGTGACTGAAGTATTTATATTTTGATTATATTTAAACATCTGTTTGAACTTTTTATATATTTATATTTTCCTTGGTTTTCTTTTCATAACATAAATAATATTTCGTAACTTTAATGTATTATATAATATGTATTATTTTTATGGCGAATCGAGTCTTCATAAAAAAAAAACACTATGATGGAATAAAAGCATTATTTTTACTATATTTCATATTTTTTACATATAGGTACATATTACACTTCTCTATATTAGTTTCAGAGTTCATCTGGAGTGCAAAACGTTCAACGCCACCGATAAATCGGCGTAAACTGGTGCACGTTGTCTAGCTCGAGAATAAAATGGACACCTTTGTCTTTTTTTGTATAGTCAAATAGTATTTTCTGATTTGTCTCATAGGGTGCATCGTATCGTCTGAAAAATACGGTAATTCATCATTTTCTATCTACTCGTAAAGTTGTCCTTGACAACCGAGTTAACAAAGTGAGAAAAATCACCATCGTCATAGGTCGCCCGTGATGACCGACATGTACAGTTTAGTTTCATTCGTTCACTCACCTAGGTATTAATGGAGGCATTCGAATAACAAAAAACTGGAGGAATGCGGGTCACCTATGCAGACTGGCCAGCCACCAAGATAATCATGGACGCTCTAGATTCAAGATATTTGGATCTCTTTCAATTATTCTCTAGCCTCTTAACCGGAGTCTAGTCGGAGCACCGGCTCAGTACCACTTTCCAGCGATTTGCTTGTCCCGTGTTATCACGACTAGCTCCTAGCTCGTTTTGTTCCGCAGTTTCTTTCTTGAGAATGTCTTTTCAGTTAAGAAGCCGTTGGTCTAAATTAAACAGTCGTATAAAGCAAGCTGAAATCACCCGAACGTGAATGTAAACAACGTACACAAATATGCTGATAATGTGTATATTTTGCTTAGCGCATATTACATCCACCGCCCGATGAAATATATAATATAGTAGACTAGATTATCCGGGGTGCTAGGGAAAGAATTAAAACAAATATCATTGAAATATCATTTTTATTTTCACTTTGAACTACACGCACACTTTTGTTGATCACTCTCGTATCACTAGTTTCCTTAGCAGAAGATCAGTCCTTCCCATCTACAGGTGTAAATTGAACTTAAATTAAATACAGTCGGCTATTGGGGCGTGGGGTACACCATTAAACATTGATAATAGCGGCGAAGGATTTAAAAATGTGATATTTTCTCCGAATTAAAATTGTTTGTAGATTCATATCTCAAACACTTCAAGTCGCTTAGCATTATTTCAGTATCCTTGTCGAGCTGTCCAGCTAGTCACTAGTATGGCACAATGTTTCATATTATTATATTTTAATAAATACATCATTTTTAGATGCACCGAGTTATGCATTTTTTGTTTGTTTATTTAGAATAGATTAATTTTATTTATTGATAATATAATACATATATTATGTAAAACCTTTTAAAAACTTTGAGCGTGTTAACACGCCAAACTTTGCACATCGCGCCAAGCCATAAGCGTGATTACGCGCACTTTTCGATCTTGCAGCGACGGGAATAAAAATGTTTTTCGTATTACGATATCCCCGTGTCAAATGTGGCTGGAAATTAAAAAGCATTTTTATGAATCTAAAGACAGACCTCTAGAAATAAATGTGACCTCGCGGGTTTGAGCGCATTATGAAATAAATAATAAATTTAATTAAAAAATACCAACACCGAAGAAAACTTTTTCTCGTGTAAAAATTGAAAAAATATATTATCACCACAAACCCGACATTGGTTTCACGCTAGTCAGTGCATAACGATCAATATCGCGAGATATATGTATATGTAAACGCGAGATACGCAGATACACCTTGTAGAGATAAGTATCTGAGATAACTATCAGTAATTTAAATACATTACATCTGTTTTCTGAGAGACGTGCTATTGTAATAATTGGTCGCTTTAGTGTTATCATTACATTATTAGTGTTATTAATCATTTAGAGAACCTACACTGCTGTCTACGTTTGTAGAGTATAAAAGAAAGATTTAGAGTCTGGTTTAAAATTGAACCCTGTCCATAACAGATAAGCAACCTTCTCACTAGGTATCTTAATTGAGGACTATTCACATTATTACTAGTTTGTAACCCGTCGTAGGATGGATGGATATAAATTAAACAATGTTATAACTCTACTTAGTTTATTAGCACTACTCGAGTTTCGAGAGAAACAGTAACTCTCATCGACAAGTGAAGTATTCAACTATAGACACAGATATAGGAGACATACCTTAGGTGGTAGACATACAAGTAATTAGGTACTGACAGATAGAGGGGGAAGGGGCGGAGAGGAGATGAGTTAGAAAATGCAATATTGTTTAACAAATTAATATCCGAGTTCAAATTCCTTTTTATTTCTAAACTTTCAAAATTATTCATTTTATTATCTTTACGCGTGACGGCATGGACAAGTTTAACGGTACACGAGTGAATGGAATGATTATAGGGCAGTTATTTTAACTATAAATAAATATATATCATTATTTTCTCCATCACTCACGACTGAGGCTACGCCCCTGCACGGCAATTGATTTTTTAGCATATTTTATTTCATGAATCAGTTAGTGTGCCTCCGTCCTGAAAAAGATATATTTGTATCGTAACCAGTCAATGTTAAATTAATCAATATACAATCATACCCCGAGTTACGTAAGTTGAATTTGTAAATTGGTTAAGTGTAAGTACGTAAATAAAAACTCAGAATTTAATGTGTATACTATTTAAGGGTATCACAGCAGTACCCCCGAACGATCTTCGTGGCGCTTCGTTAGAGTAGCCGAATAACCCCGAACGAGGTTTGAAGCAGTCAACAAATTAATTTTATATAATGCAATGCCATTTATGCATACCGAGTGTTAGAATTTACAAAACGCGCAAAAGCAAGCACCCTTGAGTATTAGCTGTTTGAAATACCATAATTGGGTGTAAAATTTTATGTATTAGCTGTACTCAGATTTTTTTCTAATTTTAGAGATATCCTTTTCACGTACCAGCGAATTTACGTAAGTCGCATGTTACGTAACCCAGGGTGTTACTGTAATATATATATATATATATATATATATATATATATATATATATATATATATATATATATATATATATATATATATATATATATATATAGTACAAAGTTTGAATTAGATTACATTAGGCAAGTCAATATGAAAGTTTTCACTTTTTAATCTTCTTTTTCGACTGATCTTCATCCATTGTTGAATATAAAGATCTTTCCTGTCCAAAAATGAGAACGCATGTGTGACATCTATGTTACAACCGCGAATCAGATACGAAATTTGGTGAACCCAACTTTATCCAAGATAGTATGGCCGATGTGGATCGGTTCCGTTCAGCGAATGGACTCGGAACGACCACTGAAGAAAGTGTCAGTTCTATTGGCTGAAGGAGTGTTGGAAGAGCCAAGCTGCAGCGGTCGGATGGCGTTACCCAGGACGCTCATACAGTCGATATTGCGAACTGGGGATGACAGATCGAAGTGGCGAAACTTGTAGATCAGACTGCTCCACCTTTGCGATGATATAAATGCACTTTTCTTACTTTTTAATCTTTTTCTTCTGCCGATCTCCGTCCAACATTGAATAAAGGTAACGAGCGGTAAGAACTCGGCTGATGTTATCTAACCATCGTGTTTCGGGCCGACTGTGACGAAACGTCAATAATGATGGATGATCCTGCGCAGTGACGCTCAGTTTGATCTTGACACACATTTCGATATATTGTAGAATAAAGAACACGCGCGCCATTGTTTCTGACAAAAATGTCAACAGTGATCAAAATTATTATCTCATTGTTGACAGATACTGAAGTAATGGAATTTTGCGATTGTCAACTTAGGAAAATTAATTTTACTAAGCAATTTTTACAATGACAAAAGAACTTGCTGTATTATACCGGTTGTCCCGAAAGATGTATTCGTACTTTGAAGTATATTGAGCTAAATTTAAATTTTATAATTATTCATAGATTTTTTAAAGTCATCGCAAGTATTGGAATTGATGGCACTGCTGCAATGCAAATCAACGGAATTGCTAAAGTAACATTTCAAACATTAAGCACATTTAATTTAAATACCTGTCTTTAAAACTTTGTTGCCGGTTTTGAACCATACGCCTTAACTTTGAAAACCCCTCACGAATAATCTCTTTCATTCCCGGTTGCTAGAAACAGATAGATTACGTCATGTGTTAAGTGTGTTTTTTACCTCTCACTCTAGGTCCAATATTAAAGGAGTTTTTTTTATAATTTTTGAACTGCCATCATTTTGAAACGATATGGCATATCAATCTGATTAACGAACTTAGCCGATACATTTACAAAGTCAATTTTTCATAAAAGTTTAATTGATATTTGATATATCCAATAGATGGCATTTCCGAATTTTCATCAAAATAGACCCTCCATCGCGATTCTTCATTTTGGTATCATCATCATCAAATAAACTTTTCTATTGGGGTCGCTTCAGAATGCAATGGACACTCAGTTCTTAAATTCCTCTGCACGTATTTGGGGACACCCTGTTTACACAATTTAAGTGCGGTTTAGGCATTAGTTGGCTAGCAGATATCCCAGAATCATTTAAAAGTTAGAAGGTTTTCTTTACGTATATAAAAAACTATTATTACACAGATAGATATAATATGATTGTACTCATTCCTTGACCTTGTTAAATTGTGTTTCAATTCTTTACTTTTTAATAATAATCCCGATAGCCTTCGTTTGTCAGTCAGACGTGAACTCAGCGGCAGATTCACGATATACATTATTTATTACATAGGCATTGGCGCTGGTGGCGTGACTGAAACAGAAAAATGACGTTATTGGAATTTAAAAAATAAATTCTTGAAAATAATCGTTGACTATACTGTAGAATAATATTTAGAACTAGGCCCCGCCGGCGACTAGTCGTGGCCGGTTCGCGGTATGACAGCTATACCATATGCAGTGACGCGCCTCGATTCAAATTCAATACGTATTTATAGTCATATTATCTTGAAATTCCGATCAAAGTAATTAAGATGGGAGTTCGCTGGGGATGAGAACGATATCTTTTATACAGACATACAAAAGAAAGTGGATTGTGCGTTTTGAAGACAAGTCAATATTGTGAGGATTTGAATAGTCGGATACCAGAAGTAATCACTATTAAATAAATATTTATTAAATTCAATCGCTTTATAAATATGAAATGAATATTTACTAGTATACTTATTCGATTTTTACTTATTGAACTAATGATTAAAACACTCGTCTAGTGATCCAGCTGTTGAGCCTCGGTCCAGGAGACCGGCCAGTCTTTTGACATTATAAATTTAATTTCTTAGAAAACGGTCGCTTAGTATTATATTATTTACCTATCTAGCGGAACGAGAAAGGACACATTTTAATTTTCTAAGACGCGAGTGTCGGCTTTTCGAACATACAACTTTGTAAAAAGTGTCATAATGTAGTCACCATGGTAACGATTTTTTTTTTTTGTTGAGATTACTTAAATAATGGGTAAGCCTAGTTTTAAATATAAACTATTGCGGCTGGATATGAATACACGCCGCCCAATTTCAGCATATATATTTTATTGTTTACAAAATTGTTCACAGCATAACGGATTCTTAACGGTCTTACTTAACAAAAGTAGCCGGAGCTCGGGCGGCGTGCAGTCGGCAGTCAGCAGTCGGCAGTCGGCGTGCAAACGTAATTACTGTAGTGGTATAACGTAACCGATGTCCGCCGACTGCCTCGCCGAGCGTCCGTGACCGGCTCATGCAGGATTATAAACACCCCTCATCGATAACACCAAAACGGAACAATTGCAAGAATCGAAGACACCGAAGACGCAAACACAAAATGAAATTAATTTTTTCGCGTCTCGTCAAATGTTGTACTATAATATAACAAAGCGCTAAAATTAGTACGCATGTGCATAACCAGACACCTCGCATCGAGGCGCAGATTATAATCCTTCAGGTTGCGAGTGGTGGAGGGTTATCCTACTCCCGTCATCACCGCCCGGCGATGCTGAGCGTACCGATGCGTGAAACTCAACTCCCATTATCCTTAAAGGCGCTTAAGTACCGACGGCACGCAACAATAGCAACGCGGCCAGCATCGCTCGGGAAGATCGATTCACTACCATCACTATTCCTATCGACGCTTTCCAGACGACAACTGTGACTTCTTTATACGCTTAAACTATGACTACTTACAATAAATTAAGTGCAAACAATAGGTAGTTTCAGTCCTCGCAACCTGCCGCCTATCACTCACACGCACACATACACAATACGCTCCGCGATATCAAAGGAATACACGAGTTGTGCATGAAATATTGAATCCGTTATAGGTTACTCTCACACAAATCACATCATTTACAACATAACCTTAAAATCCTTTTGATTCGAGTCCACATCAATCATAATTGCTAATCCTAATAATTGTAAATCCAACATTCTCATTCATTGTGGCTAATCATACTTTCCCAAAGAGTAAAATAAAAAATGACATACATTTCGTATAAATTTAAAAGTATAAAATTCTAGTTATCGTGGAAATGTTAATAAAACATCACATCACGTAAAACTTAAGACGTCCTGAAACATTTATTATCAGAGAAATAGACTAGACAAAACAACTTAAAATTCGCTACGTGACCAAAAGTCTATACCGCTGAACGCGCATCATATTTACCAGAAACAGCCGCAAAAACAACCCCAGTACCGACGTCACAATAAACATGCGACGTCAGCATAGCATACCGTGGGGGGAGCGGGTTCCCGAGTGCTAGAGGTAGCCCAGTAGACTACCGCAGCGGCGAGGCCAACATGCATTGTAGTGATTGCGGTATGGAGTCCCATGAGACCGTTAAAAAAGAAGTAGACAATACAATTACAACGTAATAATATTATGCGAAAATATGATCCCAAAAATAACTGTACGAACAAAATATAAAGGGACTTGGTTAGTTTAGTTAATTTAATATAATACAAATACCGGCAATGATGACATATCTCCATCTCGTCTCTTCACCGCGTTTTGGGCCTTCTTTCAACGACCGGTCGGTGTGATGAAACTCAAGATCTGGTGTGATAAGCCGCACCTCGCAGAAATATATTTATATTCGCATCAGTCAGCGATGTTCCCAGGGAGCGGCATTATTTCGTTTGTTAAATCTTTGCCCCGTGATCTTTTCATTTTTAAATGCAATATTGGTGTCAAAATTTGCGAACTCAAGACGAGACTTATATTATAAATAAATTACAATGTATGCACAATAGTACAACAGTGATAGACTGAGGAAAAGGTGGGCTGCCTATGTGGAAGAAGACTGGAGCAGCATAGGAGAGAAATGGCCAGGGACAGGAGCCGGTGGAGAGCACTTCTGGAAAAGGCCAAACCTCACCCCGGGATGTAGTGATAAGAATGACTTGAAATATCTCATTTATTAAAGAGAGAAATACTTCAAAATATTATTGAAATTTTAGTAAATTTTCCAGTGTTTATACAACTGCATACAAATTTTCTGTATAAATTCTAAAAAAATTTAAAAATATTAATTATATATCTAGAAAAAAGAATATGTTGACTGAGCAACTAGACAACTGACCCGAGCCATTCGTGGTTTTAGAGTTTTAGCACATTTTATATCGACTTTCCAATCACTTTTATTTATTTTGCACTACATCAGGACGTAAATATTTTATATTGATTAAATTATTACAATGCGCGCCTCATTTCATTTTCAGTTACTATTGGCAATCAGAACTATTTCAATTAATATCGATAATCAACAGAACTATTGGGCGACATCTGGTTTTGATGTTTTATTAAAATATCTCTATATATTTTTGCTGCCACTCTCAAAAGAAATCTCAATCAGCCGATTAGCAAGTAAAAATACAAAGAATAGATATCAAAAAATACTATATTATTAGCAACATTTTAAGAATGGCTAGGTACAAGTACAACGTAGACCCTCGAGTGACACGAAGTGGGCAAACATGAAGAAATTCACGGAAGAATTTTTGGAATGAGGCTCGCTCAGAAACCAGTTAGTTACCCACTGCGAAGGGGGCCACCGTAGACCGCGCCGAGCAGCAATACCGAAGACAACTGCTCTCGCAAAGTATTTACCGAGTGAAAACAAAACCGCAAGCTTTTAAGTACAGTAAAAGTTAGTCACAATAAATTACCTGCGGTATCTAAATGATGTTTGTTCTAAAAGATAAATTGATGGAAATGCGAAATCGATATTTCTACAGTTAAGTTAATAATCCGAGATGCCAGTTCAAAACAATTTCTCTCTCGTGAGCGGGCATAGCGGTCCTTCGGTCCACTTTTCATGATCCTGGGAAGTACAGTGAGGTCTTAGTTTGCCCGTCTGATACCATTATTAACGTACCGAAAAGCAGTCTTAATAAATTAGGACCAACTGTAGACCTCTTTGTACGAGTATCATAGTCAATAGGAATAAGAAAGAAAAAGCCGCTGAGACGGTTTGGTCTTGCGGACCGTATGAGCGAGAAGATATATATATATATGAAAAGTAAACAAAATATATGAGACAAGTGTTGAAGGCAACGGGAATAGAGCGTTCGCGAAAGTCCTGTCAATTTCAGTTTCACTAAAGCTTCAACAGCCGAAGAGAGTGCGTGAGAAGAGGCAAGAGTTACGTGTCAGAACGGAATAGTGTGGCGTTATATAGCGAGACTGAATTGGTGGCCTGGCTCGTCATCCTTTCACATTCTTTATTAGCGCGGCCAGAGTTTCCGCGTACACCTAAAGCTATCTTAAATTGTTATGATTCCAACAATTATTCACATCAGTGACAATTATTGCACAATGTGGAAGGATTGTAAATGAATATTAATATTCATTATTATTTTTCGCTAATCTGTACTGCTATCTGGCGGATTTCAAAATAAAATGGAATACTAACATAGGATGCAATGTATCCAATAAATGTAATGGATACGAGAGGCAATATTTTCAAGAATTATTTTTCTGCATATTGTGAAGAGCCTTTCTTCAGTATTTCCTAAATAAGGACGATTACCTCTCATAGGTCCGTCATAATATTGATGACACAAGATCGGGATTTGTGGAGGCACATTACAAGCTGAATCTGGCCACTATATATCAATACCGATAAGAAGAAGAAAGATATTTAGTAATGTCAAAAGACTCTAATAAAAACAATTCTGCTGACTTATTAATTACCTAATTATTCCTTATCGCACGAATACATGGACGTATATGAAACGACAAATCTCACAAGCGGAAACCGACTTTTGGGTCAAGACCGCAGTTGGGTTAAAAAAAAACTACACTTTTGTCAAAACGAGTAGGCTTTACGGCTTGAAAGTATGTCGCTTGCAGGTGTGTGGGCCGAATTAAAACACAGCCTTGAACTTGAAGATCTACCGCAGAAAAAGAAAGCGTGTCTAGGTAGGTACCCGCTACGCGGGGACACGCCATTTCCGACTTCTGTCACGAATTCTGCAAGAGTACAGAGTCTCGGCTGGAATCTTGGTCGGATGTTTCGACGCGCGAGGTGCGAGCTCCTCCAGCAGTCAAATACCAATTTTACAGATGGGTGTGATTAAACGACTAAAATGCCATTTTGCAAATATACATTACTTGTGGGTGACGCGCAAAAAGAATGTTACCAAAAATAGTTTCTGAATATATGTATATTTTTTTTTAATACATGTGTGTATTAAATTTAATAGAAACGCTACGAACTTATGCATTATAAAAATTGAATAGAACTTTTTTTTTTTAATATGTTTTAATTATTTATTAAATACATTTGCTTTAGTTTCTTAACTAATTAAACGGAAATAAAGGTTATTTAAAACATTAATTAATTTTTACAAATACCTATCTGACACAATGTTGTCCAAACTTAAGTATATAAAACTCTAGTTACTGTGGAAATGTTGATGCAACACATCTAAAGAAATTTTTAATTAGTGCGTTTAAGGATTGTGCTAAGGGCTAACCCCCCTCCCCAAGTAAAAAGTCGGCTCGAAAATAATAGATATAAGGACGCTTCGTGAAGAATCAGAAATATATAAACCTGGAGTATTTATTTATTTATCGGTAACTATATAGTTACCGATATAATGCATATGTAAAAATGTGACTGGACTGTACCCGTCTCACTAGAGACATTGTTGAGACGGGCATAGTTTACAAGCAATTGTACAAATAAATTAGTATTACAAGTATAAAAAAACAATTACAACGTGGACATTCTAATAAATTATTTTGAAATAATTTGTGACAAAAATTATTATATTAAAGGTTTGAATCAATATGTTTGGGCGAGTGCACCAATACTGGCTCTACGTTTTGAGAAAAACTTTTAAAATAATTTTCTAAGCTACTATTATTGAATTAATTGCGACGCAGCCGATAGGTAACCCGGATAATGCTAGAATTGTAAGGGTGATGTGCGACAAGCGGCACCTTTGTTTATTATCAAGATGTCATCCTAGTCAATAGAAAGTCGAGTCGTAAAATCATAAGCAGTAAACAATTTGATGATGATGTGGCGACCGATATGTTATCTTGTTCTTCTGTGATGCGAGATCTTTTCAAGGTAAGTATCACTATTTGTTTAATATTATAAATAAATGTATGTTTGAAATCATGCAGCACGTTGTACGAACCGGAATATATTTTAATGATAACCGATTTGTTTCGTTAAACATTTATTGTTTGGACGGTGTGCGGTTTGTATAACACCATCCAAAAATATTAAATCGTCTCTTCTTCGTCAGTTCTTTAACTCTAATATATTATTTTTTGCGGTGTTTCATAGGTTTATAGTAAAATTTGTAATAAAAAACCTGTATCTATATTTCTTAATTATTTAACTCGGGCACTAAACATAGCGATGCCATTAAATTGTAGCAAAATTTGAACAGCGAATGGTGCCAAGCCGATGCAGGAGTGTCTTCCACGCGGGTAAATCAACCCAGTCACGAGCGGGCGGCACTGTCGCGCCCGTCTTCAACGGCTTGGCTGAATAAATATGTAGCTTCCATTTCGTTCAATTAACTTTCTTTATTCTCGTAATCATTTTGAAATTGCAATTCATGCGTATCCAGATATCAGCAACACCGTCAAAAATATTGAGACGAGCGTGAAATCGCACGCCGCAGGTTCCGCAGGCTATACGACCGCTTTGTGAATTCTTGATGATAAAATAAAATACGCGAAACCTGTAATACCTGCCGTCACGTAATATTTCCAACTCGATCGGAGAATCCGGAATGTTCTGGAAAGTGTCTAGCGAAGAGATTTACTTATCCGCCTCGGAAACCACAGAAAGTATTGCAGATTAAAGAGTTAGCCCCGCGCATTGATGACGTATGGAGCTGGTGTAGGGTCGTCGGCACGCATGACAATTTATGTCAAATATTAGTTTTAGAATATTATTCCAGTCAGTGTAACAAGTCAATACATGGTGAATATTATGTCCCAGGTCGGTTTTGTTGGGCCGTGTATCTTTGGTTTGGCAGAGATTTGTCAGTTTGCATTTAGTACTCGTAGAGAGTATTTGATTACAATTTATTATGGAGCATCTAACGCCTCAATAACGTACTGAAGTTATTAAAACAAATATAAACCCGACTTTTAGAAAAAAAATTATCACGAGCGACGAAGCTCATTTCGACTTGGCGAGTTTTGTTAATGAACAGAACAGCTGTTCCGCACAGGAACAAGACTGTAAAGTATCGCTGAGGTGCTGGTTCAATCGTCGCCGCTCTGTAGCTCGGACGACGATATCCTGCCGTTCGCAGAGGTCCAAGGGGGTCCAAAATCGTGTCCAGTGTAGTCGCAGAGTCGTAGTGTTCTTCCAGGATCAGTCTAAAGGTACAGCCAAAGTCGAAATCCAGGGGGAAGAAAGTCCAGGTGAAAAGCAGGGGTCAAGGTGGAGATAAATGAAAGAAGTTCTAGTCGTGATGTCCAGCGGTGCAAGAGGCGAGTGATTTTGCAACCGCTGGACCGTTTATTTAACTCACAAATTCATCCCTGTGATGCTGGGACCAATCAGGAGGCGCAAGCATCCCCCGCGCCACCCCGATTCGGTCCCGCGCCGACACCACCTGGCGGCCAAACTCGGCAACATTTGCCATTTTTTCTGCCGTCCCGTAAGGGCGGCAGAACTCAGTTTTGTCCGCAATTCTCTTAATTATAATTCAACCGGACATTTCCCAGACATCGCGAGTATTTTTTATTATTAACATTAACCTGCCTCGCGATGCCTGGTAGTTTTTATTGCGGCGATGGCCCGGGGAATTTATTAATGCACCTTAAACCTTAAAAATCCAATTTTATTACCTAAACGATTTTTAAGGTGCATTAAACCATCTCCGGGCGATCGCCCTCTCAATTCTCTATTTAATATCGTAAACATCTTATCTCTAATAATTTTGTATACAAAGATATTAACAAATAACCAATAGCTTCTTTTCTAACGGCGCCGGGGCGTGGTCTCGTCCGCGGCCCGGCTCCCCCCTCTCCCCGGCGGCCCACAGTGTTCCAGCGGCGGCGATTTTCCAATGGCGGCTCGTGCCGGACGAAATATTGCCGTTAAGCGGCCAACGTGTGCCACGTGGGCCAGCGATATCATCGAGCCTCATTTCTTTCAGGATGCGAGAGGCAATGCTGTTAAAACTTCTCGGTGGCCGAATTGGGTCGATCGGGCCTGCAACCCATGCGGTTTTAACAAGACGGTTCCACTTGACACACAGCCCGGGCTACGCTTTAAATTTTGACGAATGAAACAACATCATCCTGGAACATAATATTCACCTGTATTATATTTTTAATGAAGGTAAATGAAAAGAATTCAACGCTGTTCAATATTCCCATCTCGATTTCAGCAAAAATATGTTTTAATGTGAGCGAGACGGCGAATTGTGGCGTGTTCGTTTCTCGAGTTATGATATCAGTTCGATTCAATTGGTTGACATGACAGTTGATTTGTCGAGCAACACGATTATTTTAATTTCTTCAATAAATTACCCCACCATAGTTTCGAGAGGTGCAGTTAATCTCATCATCGATTGATAAATAATCTAAATACAGTTATCAATCAAGTAGGTGCCGGTCAGTTAGGGTAGAGGAGCGGGACAATAGTTTTCCACGGTAGATACAACCTGAAGTAAGTACGTAATGTACCGTGACGGTGGTGGCACTACACGCGTGTACTGCCTCTATATCCTATACTACAGAATGTACACGATGTCGGTAGTAATCAGTGTGTATGTACTAGGCGCTAAACAGCATAAATGGCAATAAATTAAATAAATTATGCGTAAGTATATATTTTAAGAAATGAAACATTCACGTTACAGAATATTACGACGTATTAAAATTTGAATAAAATGATAATGATAGTGATAGTGAGATAAATATTTTATTTCGATTTACTTCGCAGAATTTCTAGTTAAGTACAGTTGATTTCAGAGTATAGACCGCACGCTGTCGGTGTGTGGTACTGGCCAGTATCAAGTTTGATAGATATTCTAACTTTGACACAACTCTCTACTGCAATGTGTTATTTGTTATTTAGCGTAATATATTATACGATTTTTTTTTCAAAACAAATTTTACCATAAAAAGAATCGTACGAATCCATTACGAACCTGTTCTGTTAATAAACAAATATTTTATTTTCTCCTACAATTAGTCCATCATGAACATTACAAACTCTCTCTAAACTCGTCAAAGCGAGTACATTAAATATACAAAAAAAAATAGTGTTAATAGTGTCACTTACCTCGTTGAGAAATATGAGCGCTCCGCTTGAAAACAATAAAAAAAACAATACAAAAAATAACTTGACGTCATAATTATAATAAGAATACACGTAATTGCGACACACGGAAGACGAAACACCTGGTTTACCGCTGCAAATCAATGAGATGTCAGTGAACAGTGAACACACGACAATTGCAATTATACGGAGATCACGTTACAATAATAATTTTCGATTAATATTCGACGAATACCAGCACTTTCGGTGAAGGTGTAGTTAAAAATTCACCTTGAAACAGGCCAATCGGTTTTGCCGTAGAGGTACATAGGTGTTACGATAAATTTCTTCCAATCGACGAACACCTGGACTGCCTAGGGCGATGGGTACAACGTTTTATTTCAACTAGAGTGCTTTCTCATATGTTTATCTGGGGTTATAAAAAAAATTGCAAGTCAAACAATTTTAAAATATTCACTTTCGATCCATGGATCAGAAATGTATAAGAGCGCCTTATTTAAGCTAACTATTTGACCAAAAACATGTATTATTAAATACTATGAGGGGCTTTTACCAAAACGAAACCATTTAAAGAAACACTATTAGGACATTTACTGTTATCCCCTCGCTACTATCTACTGACTTATTTTACACTGTTATCTTTTGTTCTCGTTCTTATATGAATGATAATCGTTTGTACACTCACTCGGGTTCATTATTCCATTTGGTTATGATTGGTTAGCATATTTTTTTTACACATTTCTTAAACTATTATATATTTGATATAAAGTGTTAATTTATATAACAATCAGAACCCAGAACAATAACGGCAGGACGATAATAGGAAAGATCCCACTGTTACCACGGAAATGTTGATAAAACACATTAAAATTCATTTTTGATTTATAAATTTAAAGGCTAATACGCGATCCACGCAAAAAGTTTAACATCATGAAACAGTTACAATAGAGAAAGGTGAGTCACTGGTGGGTACCTTGACCGGTACCCACCAGTGACTCAATTTTAGGTACCAGAAGAAGTACAGGATAGGGAAGGAAAAAAGAACCCACCACACTCCGCCCTCTACTGGATCTTCAAGCACCTCCGAAAGTGGACTGTATATAGGATTATCATACACAATATCTTGTCAAATGTTCCAAAATACCAATATAGACTCTGAAATTGATAACAGCTATCGCCGAACTGTTCCAATGCATTATTAACTGTCGAGCGAGCCCGGACGGGAACGAAAAGGGGGGAGAGGGGGAGTAAAATATGTTATATGGCAATAAATATATGTCCCAAACACACCATCGCAAAGATATAAAGACCCTAACTTCTAACGGACCTACAAGAGATAGGCAAGTGACCAGTAGTCTGGACCAGTGACCACAATGGCAAAGTATCAAGCAGACGGCACGGTGGAACAGTAATGGTCTTCCGAATCCTATAAGTCGTAAAAAAATAATACAAATATGCCATCACATAAACCACATACAAAATACGCCTTCGAAATGTAGTGCCAATGTAGGATGTTGCAAATCCCGAGGATAACACGACGCACGAATCCTATAATAAATCCAAGCAGGGCAAGCTCTCTCTACGATAGCAAACAAAATAATTTTCAGCCATATGATGCATCAGTACGATAGCCTAGAAAAGGAATCCTGAGCACAATGTTAGAACGAAGAAGACCGGAAAGATTGCCACAACGGTGGATGGATGTCTTACAACTGGCTGGAGACACACTAGTCAGCTGGGAGAGCGACCCAGGGCCGAGACTCATCTGATTGTATTAATTGTCAACCATGTGTCAATTCTGATACGGTTGAAGAATTTAGAAGAAGAATTACATAATTATCATCAATATGGATGCAAGACTAAGTTACATTATATACAATTACATTACTATATTTAAGATCTACTGGGTGCGGCATAAACAAAACACATAACAAAAAATCTTATGTTATTTATGTTATGTTAAGTACACATAATGCAGTTTTTATGAACGTTTCAAACACGTTATTTAAGTGACGGCCGCCATTGCTAATGCATTCGCTGAACCTCTCTCGGAAGTGCTTCCCGGGTGATCACCTCTTTGAGAGCTTCTCAATTGTTGGACCGATGTTGGAATACTTTGGATTTGAGGTAACCCGATAGAAAAAAACCACAGTGTCCAGAAAACATTTCTTTCGTCACTTCAAGAGAGCGACGAGATGTGTGGGCCGTTTAACCGTCTTGTTGAAACCGAACATTTTCTGCACCATGTTCATTGAAAATGGGTGCTGTGTCGCTATCGGTGACCCATTATTTCTAATTAACTCCTCGATAACAAAAGCGAGGTGCTCACCAATATAAGCCATAACTGACACTAAAAACGGCACGTATAAATATGTTCTAAGTCATCACTCCCATCACCCTACTCCATCCCGACGCGTAGCTGTGCCACTTCAAGATGGGACTTGCATATGCTATTCATTAGTTTAACATCAATATTTAACCATATCGGCCATACAGATTTTAGACCCGCGGCACAATTATTTTTATTACTCCGCTGCCGTGACTTTGTATTCGATGACCCAACCTAACCGAACTGAATGTGCCTTAACGTAACACATCGCAAAGGAAGGAAGCTATCATGAGGTAACTTGCGCGAGGCTATCGTGTTGTTAACCTGCGCGTGTAGTTTTCTGGTTGTACAACATTACGAATGGGTAAGATCGTGCAATAAAAATATATTTATAAAAATGTGAAAAAGTTACGTAAAAGCGATCGAAAATCTGGGAACGCACCGGGCGAGCGCCGAGTGTGTTCAGCCGCGACTGGCTCTATCATACTCATACCGCGTATCATAATGCCGAATCTATTTTGTTTTAATTCGACCACTTTCTCCTTTTATTCGGGTGGCAAGAAGAGTGATTAGATGTGCGAGGCGAATTGAGTTTATCGACCGAGACGCGTGCGATGCCACAATAAATCCATTCGAAAAGCGATTTGCCGCCGAGAAATCAGTTTGCTAATTTCATACTCGTTCGTCATATCGATTAAACGTGGACACATACCGGTACAATGCGATTCTTGAAAGTATATTCCTGTCACACCTGATCGGTGAAGAGTATTATCACTTGTAACTACAGTTACAAGTGATAATTTCTTAATTAATTTACAAGTCATTATATGATTAATGAACAGCTCTCCGATGAGTATTCCACTCTTAGAATCTGCTGCAAAAGAAGTTGATTTAATAATATACCATAATAGCGAGTCAAAGTAGAAGAACAAGGAACTCACAAAGTCCAAGCGGACCATTTAAAAACTACTTTAATCTCCAGGTGGTTGAAAACTTCACATATCTGAAGTCTAATTTGACCAATAAGATATAAGACTACAGCAAGAAATAAAATATTTTACAACGGCACTTAGTTTTAGTATTAGAATAAAAGAACACTTAAAATGTCTCAATAATAATAATTTCTCAGAATTCTCTAATCATCTTTTAGAAACAGGCTATACATTTAAAAAAAAAGAAAACGGAGTGACATTTTACATATTAACAATAGAGGCCTAAGGTTAGAAAATTTAGAAATGTTAGAAATTTTAAAATTACTTAACACTTAATCTAATATAATCAATAACCAATTAAATAGAACGAATAACAAGCTATTTAATATTCATATTCTCCATTTCGATGTCACCCTGTCATTCTTCCTCCCATCCTCCCGCCACGAGTGTAGCCAAACCTCCACTAATGCTCAATAACTCAATGTAGCTTATTCAAAGTTTGTCAGTTTATAAAAATTAATAAATAGAATCTATTTCGCATTACCACAAATCACGGAATGTCCACAGGAAAACTAAATCAACATTATATAGAACATCGTCCGTATTGTCTTGACTTACCGGTATGAAGCGCGGACACTCCTCGCCAAAATAAGATACAATGGCGAGTTATACGAGTATAACATTAATCAGAATCCCAGAGTCTACAGACTCTACATGACTCAGATGAGTTGGCAGCGACCAGAGAATGCTGGAATCTCTCAGAGAGGATCATGAATGGAAGCATAAGTGGAATGGGAAGACCCCGACTTCGAAGGATGGTGTAAAGAAGACCGTAGCTTTCGAGGCAATCAAGAGATTGTACTTACATATATGCCTGCAATATTACGAGTATCTCGACATATTTGTCTCGTCATAAACTATACACGCATTGACGCAAAAAGATTTTTCCACTCATAGCCATTATTTATGATGAAGAAATTCATTTCATTATTTATTTATCAGCAATATTTGAATATGTCCAAGAACACACAATTACTGGATTTTCACCTACTGCTATTAAACAAATAATAGATATCTCATGACGAAGCTATTTTTTTATTGGAAAATAATTAGATTCCCATTGTGACATATATGCTGTTTCAGGAAATGAATTATTAAATTTTGACCATAGATAGCGATAATGTAGCGGTACTCGAAGTGAGTCCACATATTAACATATATACAATCTTCAAATACTTTATATATGTATATAGAGATTGATGGGTGAGAATGGTGAACGTTATATTTATATAAAGTGATCACTTAAATCAGCCGAAAACAGGTCGTAAGTCCTGTAATTACCCCATACTTCTATATATTTTCCATTAAAAATAATAAAAAAATAGCTTCCTCACTATGAGATATATATTATTTGTTTATTTATTTATCAGAGCATAAGCAGTGAGCTGACAATACTTTAGTTCGCTCTATAGTTACGAGGTAAAGAACATTGGTAATGATTGTCTGTACCTGTACCTGTACCTGTACCTGTACCTGTAACATTCAATGTCATTTTCTCAACTGTTATATATTTCGACTACTTTTGACTATTTTTGATCACGGCGAATGAGCAAGAAAGAAGAGCGAGAGATCGATCTACAAGAAGGTGGAATAGACCAATTAAATTCCACGACAATTTCACACAGTGACAAGTGTACATTATCTCGTGTGCATTATTCGTGCGCTTCGCTCACGTCACAGCAAAAATAGTTAGGAGGCGAGCAACGCGCGCTACAGAAGCAGACCAAAGTCCCACGGCGCTCAGGCATGAGCACATCGACTAAGAGAGATATGTTTTAAGAATATATAAAATTACAACGAATCGGTCGGTTGAAACAATTATCTGAAGGCATTTATTTAAATATTTATACAACAAACTGAAAAAGCTTTCAGTCAGTGCGGATGCGCCATCATAACGGAAGTCACGGAAGGAAGTTGTGTCCGGTTCTGGTCTCGCATTCCGCGGACAGGGGCGGCCTTTTACGGCAGGTTGTCGGCTGACGACCCGACGACGGCGGCGTGACCCCAAACTCATCATCACTAACACTTCGTTAAAAAACTTCGTTAATTCGCGCGGTAAAGGAAGTTTGACCGCGGGGAACCTAGGCATATTCTATCGGAAAAATCAAACAATATTTCTGTATACAGTGCTACACGATTCAAATATTGAACTAAAAAAAGCAACGTTCAACTTTTTAACAAAAATTATTATAGATAAACAAAAGTAAATTTTTTTAAATCTCTTCCGTTACACACTGACTTCGTTTGTGTAATAAAGGGATGTATATTTTTTCATTTTTTTAGGACCAATAAAGTAACGTAGGTGCCATTACAATTTTTTTGATAACAGCCAGAGGCAGAGAGGATAAAGCGCCACACTCTTCTGTCTTGACACACGATTCTCGCCTCATCCACATTCATACATCTTCTCATACGAGCTCGCCGATTATTGATGTTTCTCACGGGATCACCCTCCGATATCCGGTTTACCTGGTCGTACGGAGTCTTCCGCGAACGTCGTCTACTTCTGGTGCCATCAACACTTGGGTCATATAGATTTCTTAACATTCTCTCCGCATTTATCCTTTCCATATGACCAAACTACCTAAGTGATATTTTCTTAATCGTACTCACTATATTAAAATCACCTCTACATTCTTTCCTTATTTTCTTCATTCTTTACTCTGTCAAAAGTAAATCTGCCACACATACGCTAAGCGATCTCATTTATACAGCACTCATTTCCACATCTACTTTCGTTCCTCTTCTGCAAGCTCCAGGCCTCACTTCCATACATCAGTGTCGGTACCGGGACTCCATTGTGTACCGCCTCTTGTCTTGCCTCAGTTGACAAATTCCCGTTAGATATAATTCCATTCAAAGCGCCGTTCCCTGCAGTCACCCTCCTTTCGATATCTTTCTCAGCTTTTCCGTTTCTATCAAACATGCTTCCCAAATACGCAGTCATCTACTTGTTCCAAACATTCATTACCTCCAAGTATTTATCACGTTGTCTCGCTTTCCTCCTTCTCACCACTTTCGACTGATTTCGTGCACGTTATATAATAATGTAATTCAAAACAATAGTTTTAAGAAATAAACGCTATTAAAAAATTACTTTGTTATCTTAAATTACAGTTTTAAAGAAAAAATTATTACAAGAATTTTGATACAAGAAAAATATTAAAAAACTCGTCGGTATGTCCCACTTTCTCATTTTTTTATTTATGTGTTATAATTACAATGATACAAAACAATAACTTTTTTTTTGTTCTACAACTTCTTTAAAAAGCATACACTTGCGCAGAGAAGAGATGTACATATTAATAATTATTGTTTACAATAACTAGCTTATAATAAAATAAATTAATAGCAATAACGATTTAAAAATATTATAATTTTCGGGGTACATATTTATCTTTAAGGTGTTCTAATTTTCCTGATGTTTTCGGCTAAGCTATTAATTTTTTTTCCTACGTGCGAACAGTGGTGAGTGTTGTGCAAATGATGCGTTGATTTTTGATCATGAAAATATAAATTTAAACCTTGTACGATTTTCAATAATAAAATTATATTTTTCTTTTTCCTTTAATATTTGAAGAATAGAATTTCTTTTAAACAGATCACAAAATGTTGGTGCTTTGAATTCTTCAAAAAATAATTTTGTTGAATAATCTTTTGGTTTTTTTAATATTACTTTTATGATAATAGTACTCATAAATGTAGTTTTGACATGTTATAAGTTCTAACCTTATGCTTGTGGTGTCGACGTGTTATAAGTTCTAACCTTATGCTTGTGGTGTTGACGTGTTATAAGTTCTAACCTTATGCTTGTGGTGTCGACGTGTTATAAGTTCTAACCTTATGCTTGTGGTGTCGACGTGTTATAAGTTCTAACCTTATGCTTGTGGTGTCGACGTGTTATAAGTTCTAACCTTATGCTTGTGGTGTCGACGTGTTATAAGTTCTAACCTTATGCTTGGGGTGTTGACGTGTTGTAAGTTATGAAATTCAAATGAAATGACGAGCGCATACAAGAATTAGTAAAACATCTCTCGCAGTTGATGACTTTCGCTCGGCTGAGTGGGAGAGCCGACGTTTTTCAAGGACACAGACAATCTCTTGTTCATTCATCTTCATATGGACCAATAATGAGATGGAATATAGCTCGAGGGCTCGTCAACTATCCAATCACTGTCAAACAGTCTTTAAATAACGTTCCATTTGAGTTTAGAACGTTTGTTTTTAAATTCAGTAGCATTTTTAGGTAGATTCGAATAGGTATTATGGATATTATTGTGGATGTTAATATAAAATGTTATCAATTCCAAAGACGATAGTCGGTCTCTATATGGCCGCCAGCGGAGCCTAGCAACAGCAACCGGCGTAACCCGAACGCTTTCTAATAGTCTATTAATAAACAGTTAAGAAGAATGCAGGTCTGTCGCTTCGATCAATTGCCCGGACACGACACAAAGAAAACCATCGCATCACCATAATGCTGTCATAATAGCAATATTGCATGCAGGTTGAAGCAACGTATAGCTCTTTTCATTGAATTTCCTACGCCACTGTGCATCCATACACAATCGTACTGCTACGTAATGTCTCCGCATATCCAACGGACAAACAGTTCGAGTCAATTCCGTCGAGTACAGAGCGAGGCAAAAAGATTATTATAAGATAACACGGAACGAATCATCGTAATGGAATAGCTGGAATAATAATATTCACAGATTAAGTGGGTACATATTTTACACTGAATCCAGATCCTAGCGTACCATACAAAATATGACGTGCTTGTAGTCTAGTGGTTACGATACTCGCCTAGCAATTTAGTGATCGGGTTTGAGCCTTGTTCCAGGAGGCTATCAAGTTAGTTCTATTTTCATAGCATAAGCGTTTAGCTTAGTTTGAAAATAGTAAGAATATTAATGTGACACGTATTTCGTGGACGTATCTCTATTTAAAAAAAAAAAAAAAAAATATATATATATATATATATATATATATATATATATATATATATATATATATATATATATATATATAATATATAAATATGAAATGTATGTGCCTGAACATGTATTGAATGATAATATGGTCAATAAAATACATAAAGCAAGAAATAATTAAATATTTGTACACAATTATGCGCATTTCAAATCCTTTCATATTTTTATTGTATAGTTATGTCCTATCATCAATGTATTAAGGATATACTTTCATTTTTCCAGTTTGAAGTCCGATAAATTCTACGCGAATTAGATAGACTTTCAAGCCGGGAAAGTAAAGAAAAACAATAAAAATGACGTATTAGTAGGATCGATATAAATAATATTTAGTAAGAAATGATTATGTATATTATTTAAAAACGTACATTTTCACTAAAACAAAGTACTTTAATATGATGTCTTTGAGACTGTGTGAATTTGTGTGTGTGTGTCAGAGCGTTCTAGATGTATATGGGTGTACGTATGGTGGGCTTAAAAGGATGACGCGCGCCGGCCACGGTCTCTTTTGCCTCCGTAAATAGTTGTATACTTTGTACGTTATAACAGTATTATTATTGTAATAAAGATTATAATTGGCACATCAAAAGTCTTTCATTGGCCTACCGACAATCTTCGGTGAAGTATACAACTTGGAAAGTACTGATCACGAAAGTAGGAAAAAATTTAAAAACGTCGTGTAATATATCCTGAAAATGTGACGGTTTATATCTCTATTTATTCTTAACATTTTTTTAATTTGGCTCAGTTCAGATTTGCCTCCGTAATCTTGGCTTCAAGATTATAAAAAAAAAATCGTGTATGTAAGAATTTTCCATATTAACGCAATTTTGTGGCACACGAAAAATGAATTTAATGGTCGCGGTCTTTCTTATAATACTTGTATTGTTTAATTATGGCAAAAAATCTTCAATTATTAAATTAGTGTAAAGGTTTTATCTAATCTATTCTAGTTTATAACTTCTGATATAAATTAATAATAAAAACCTACATTTTTCGTAAAAAACGCGAAAAGTTGAATAATTATTGCTCTAATAATATGTAGTTATGTGACTACCACGTTCATTAACCGTATAATATAACATCCTAGTTGGGCGCGAGGACGGTTTTTGTGAACAAGTTTAATCGCATATAAATAGAATCGTTGTGGCTAAGGCTTTATTTTGTCGGTAAATTTTAAAAGGAAATTACTTCATTAGATGTCAAGTGTCAACTTCTTTAAACATATGAACTAATTTCTGGCTTATTGAGATTTGCGTGAATATAATGAATACACCTATTGATACAAGGATCATAATGTCACTCGTGCGAAGTTGTTAAATTCTTAAATAAATTCTAATCTTTAAATAGATTTTAAAAAATTGTTTGATTTATATTTTAAAAATAGACCTTCGGTACAAAAAACGGTATTTTATATACAGGGTGTCCAAGATACAGTAGTCTAAATGGAGACTATGATCAGGGAACATCATTAACAACCCACTGAGCATCAAATAGGGTTATCCAAAATTCAACAGCTTAGATATAATACATAGCGTTATATATGGTGCTGTGCCAAAAAAACTCAAAGCATCGTGATAAAATTAGATACGTATGCTGTGATAATGTAGCTACCACATAGTTTAAAGAAAAGTTTTTTTTGTTAAAAATCACAATCGTTTGGATGACGCTATTTGAGCTCTACAGGTTAGCGGTGATGTCTCTAACCTTAGGCTCCGTTTAGATCCTATAATACTATGATAGAACATACAAAATTTATTAAATGTGACAAAAAAAATTCAGTCATCAGACTGATTTAAAATAAAAAACCGTCGTATAACGCAACGCAAATTTCAGTTGCTGAGGATTTTGGCAGAAAAGTAAATGCTTAATTCGTTGCTCGGTCCGTTACACATATTTTGACTGTATTATAGGTATATGTATTTACTCTTTTAAAATAAATATAAAATCAGTCGCAGGTAATTAAATTACCCGAGATTGATAATAGCGGGGACCTTGAAAATTCTCAAGAGTAGAAGGATATATGTACAGACAATAGAATATGGCGATGTCCTCGCTCCACATGTGAAATTCACAGCCGGGTTCTTGTGTGACCACATACATATTATTGTATAAGTATTAACAATTCATCAAACATTAATATCCAGCGGACTCTGAGCCGGATTTGGAAATTAGAGTCCCAAGGCGAGACCTTAAATCCATTTTATTCCATTAGGTTGATGCATCATTAATTACCCGCAGTTTTGTTCGCGATGTTTTGATTTTGAATATGACGTTTAGTTGACATTTGTCATAATATAATTGTTTACTAGGGTTAGGAAAATAGAAAACCATTCACATATATGTTGCATGATACTGTGCCACGTGCAGAAAGGACGGAAAGCTGCAGAGTCATTTCGCGATCTCAACGATCTCGGCGAAGGAACGATTAGCGAAAGAACATACCGAGAGTGGTTTGTTCGCTTTAAAGCTGATGATACCAGCTTAGACGACGTGGCAGAAAAGGGTCGATCTTCGGATTTTGATGAACGGGCCCTTCTGGCGGCTGTGGAAGAGGACGAAAGTTGCACCACCAGAACACTGGCTGAGAACTTCAACATCGATCAGTCCACGATTACGGTGACTAGGTCCCCGAATGATATTAGTATATAATACCTTTGAGTTTGTTTTCGTTTTTGGTTATGTTACAATATAATTTTTAAAAAACGGCAGATAATTATGAATCAACCTAATAGATTCTTATATTCATCATAGTCATCAGCCGTTTTCTATTTACTGCTAGATAAAGGCCACCCCGAGCGTATCGCACATTTCTCTGACCATCGTTATTCGCTGTAAACGTATTTGATAATATCACCATTCCAGTTGATTGATTCTCCTTGGGTACTGCAGGATGACTGCACTCGATTTTATTTTCTTGGCATATTCATTAATATCAGCTACTCTTGTCTATTCTCTTATCCACACGTTTCTTTACCTGTTACTTCATGTGTTGCCCAACGTACATCTTGGACCTCTCATTGATTGAACACTTTTGTTTTAGACATACTTAAATATCGCTTTTGAAAATCATATTCTTATGGTAGTTATCCTACATCTGTGAATTTTCCGAGAAAAACATCAATGGAAATTTCATGCTCCTATTAAATTGTAAGCACATGTGTCGATTAATATTGTACGAGTGTCTGTCTTGAGCGGGCACGAGGATTGTATCGATTGAATAGAGCACAATGGTGACGTGTCCTAGATTCGGCTAAACTGTTACAAATGCAACATTGTTCACTTTTAAATATTCTTTCAGACCTCACAAGTTCCACATTATCCATATGACGCCTATTTTGTTGTCAATACAAAATGTGAAAATTACAAGTTTTATAAAAGAAAATAAGACAATAATCTCAATTAACACATAAAATGATAGAAAAGTAGGTGTAATATCAGTAATAAAAACTTAAAAAGTAAAAAGAATATATTTTGGACATATCAAAATTATGTTGTATTAGTCTTGTGTTATTTGTATGTACGATTGTTAAGTTATTAGCAAAAAAACATTGTTTCAGTATAATTTGACTCTAGGAAGAACCCAACACTATGACTGTTCAGGTGGTAAATCTACAATAATTGCATTATATTTTACCGATTTCATTTCATTAACTTGAAGATGGATGGCGTGAGTTTACAATTGCTTTCATCATGTACATACTAAGGACAAGTCATCTCTCCAAACGGAGGAGTTCAGAGGGAACAAAGAAAAGATAGGATAAGAAGGAGAACAAAAGGAAACTGTGTATGGTCTTTAAAAGTAACAGGCGCCTTTGGGCCTGGACTCTGAACACTAAGCCAACTTGGAAGCTTCACACGACACAGTGTGGAAAGAAGTATGCTGATAGTAAAAGAGACAAAAAAAGAAACACGTAGATCGAGGTGAAGGACATCATCGTCACTTCTAAAAGTTGTAACAGTAATGGGCGGACAGAGTCGCTGCCTTACTGCATCCAGCTGTTGATTGACGATGGTCGATGATGATTTCGATAACTACTTGTTTTCTCGTGTTAGTTGTCATTATAAATCACATAAACAGACATTAAAAAATCCACCAATTATATAACCATTGCTGTTAAATTAATATTTAAACTTCGAAAAGTGTTTACTAAATAATTCAAGTTTGTATCACTCGAGCTCCAAGCGAACGCCCGAAGCGTCTAGGCCATAATTCGACCCTGACGCCGATCCGCATGAATCATATCGATAAAATGCAACGTCGAAAATAATACAGGCAGCATTAAAAACAAAACGCACACTCGTCCGCCAAATGTTTCATTAACTTTCCATCTGCAAGTCTTCAAAATAATCATTTGATTTAAATCGAGTGTAGCAATATATGCAAGCTACTCGTAATGTGACATTGAAGAACTTTTTGAGTTGTGCACGTGATTTGTCAATAGCGCAACGCAAATTCTAACTTTTAAATAATTATTTGTATAGGTACACGCAAACTTAAATAAACAGCCTTCCACTGGTAAGGTAATGTTTTCTTAATTTTCCCCCCAGCGCACAAATTATAGCAATGGACCTTAAAATTGCACAATTTTTTATTTGCGTACGCTGTGACCTAAAAATTATAAGGAACATTAGTTGTGAATATATACAAGATATAGACACCAGTATCAAAGGCAAAAATATAATCGTTTTAAGCTGTCTATAACTAGTATTTATATAATGCTAGTTAATGATTATTTATTGCAGTCCGGTGAAATGTTGCCCACGGCCATCAATTAACATTTTGGACCCGAATAAAGTTGTCCAAATTCAAAGAAACATTTGAGGGACTATGAATTAGTATTACTATGTCTGCTGATAATTTACATTTTCATATCATAATATGCATAATGGAATGCTGAAGATTCACGAATCTTGCGGTCAGGCGATTGATTTGAAAATATGTACTATTCATTTGAAAACACATACTATTCATTTGAAAATATGTACTATTCATTTGAAAACACATACTATTCATTTGAAATACGTACTATCCATTGGAAAATATGTACTATTCATTTGAAAATTATTATTTGGAAGATAATACATCTGCTTAAGAACAGGAGTGGAGGAGGATCAGTCACTCAATTCAGGTGAACCGTGACCTTCAGCCATGAGCAAAACGACGGAGAGGAAGATTTTAAAAATTGTTCCAATGAAAACCAAGTTTTCGGCCCACAGCCTTTTTCGAGCAACATCTATCTTGATTCTCTGTCCTGGCACTACTGGGACCAAACACTGGTATGACCTATATGACGGCTCGCGCGAAAGAATGAGTATGTTTGTGTGCGAGCTTGAAAGAGATCTAAAGGGCAGAGCGCCATCACGCCATCGCGGCGCTCTCTGCTCCGAACCATGATCCGAGAAAGATCTTAATATTACATTATGATTTGTGAACTGCGTTGGTGAATAAATACCATATTGTTACCAGAAGCGCGCGTATTATTCACGTTTAGATTATTCAACGACTCCCAAGACAGAATCTGATCATCCGGTGAAGCCATTTATAGCTAGCACAAAGAGACACTACAACTGGCGCAGCAGAATTAGGATTAGCGCTGTAATACACTACAAATATATCGTAGAATATTGTCTTTAAGGATTCGCCCTAGATTTCCAAATGCTCCCCAACCAAAGCTGAATGCCTCCCTTTATTGCATCCCCTTGATTCTGTCTTCCCTGGTTGAAATATTTGACCTCAATACTCATATACAATGTCCTCGTCTGATATTCACAATACTAACTTTACGGTATACTTGGCACTACCCCAACGACACTAAACAAAATAGACAAGGCCGGTCTCAGAAATGATCTGCGAAATATTATATTCGATGTGAAACGGTGTGATGCGATGCGCAAGTGAACGGCTAAGTAGGTTTGGCTTTTCAGTGATCCGCGGAAGCCACAATCGGTAGACCATGCTGAACACTCCACACACGCTGCCGGCCAACTCCATCATAACTTGCGATATCAACATTCATTATTTAGATTTCTCATAAATAAAGGTTTGACGAATCATACATAATTAGCTCACTAGTTTTTTGGGATTTTGAGTGGCTCGACACAGCCAAGCGAGAACACTCCAGACCTGTTCGACTCTGTACAACAAGATCACTTAATATTAGGTGAAATTTAAAAATAAATAGAAAATGGGATCCTTCTGTTGAAATCAAATGCCGTATTGAGCGAGCGCCTGCAACCTTCATCCGAATGAATTTGCAGTTTGATCTCAACCTTAGATTACGAATGCAAATAGTCAGATTCTCTGCGGTCTCGATATATGGTATGGAATGGAAGCATCGACACTTACCGAAGAAATGATAAGGCGACTTGACGCATTCGAGATGTGGATCAACGAAAGAAAGCTCAAAATAATCTGGATGGATAGAATGAAGATATTATGATTCGGATGAATAAAGAAAAATAATTAATTAAAACAATAAAAATCTGAAAACTTTAATATCTCGGACATGTGACGAGACATCCGGAGAAGTGCGAGATCTTGCACCTCATAATGCAGGGAAATATTGCTGGAATTCGGGGTCCCGGAAGAAGGAGAACATCATGGCTAATGAGTTGACCCATCGCTAATCCGGGACCGTTTTATAAGCAAAAGCTTCTACATCGACACTACTCATTCACCGTCATGTTGATATTTTTTTCAGCTCAGCGCATAAGCGAAGCGAATAAGAACATCACGGATGAAGAACCTGAGGAAATGCTTTGACTAGTCTACTGTAGAACTGCTCCAGGCTGCTGTAAATAAAGTGATGATAGCCAAGATTCGTTGAAAAGATAAGGCACAAGGAGAATAAGAAGATTATGTAAAGAACGCGAATAATTGTGGTTTACAGTCCCTATTGCTGGCAAGAAAAAAAAAATCAAATAAGCATTTCTATTGAATCTGATAGATTCTTCTACCAAATGTAGCAAAATATTATTTATTATGTGTTATCTTACTAACGCTCATCCAATAGCTATTTCAAGAAGAGCCATTTAATGAGAAAAAACTCAGTTATATTTTCAAAATTTCTTACTGACAAGTATTTGAATATTTGTCAGAAAACAACTAGGTTAAGTTTACGCGACATTTATTTATGACACAAGCCGTTTGGCCCTATTGGATTATTTAAAAGTAAGCTAATAATAACAAACGTCGCCAGAGCAACGAGCCCCGGTTTTATAATCCGTCGCCAGATGGCACGTATGTGGTAAGTCTCGTTAATGATTAAAATCATTTTAAGAATATATGTTATTAGATATTTGTTTACGTTGATCTGTTCATTATTTGATTCTGAAACCCAATAATTTGTGAAATCGGCATATGATGACACTTTTCGATATATAAATGAATATTCTCACTCCAGTAGCCCCGGAGCGCATTCCGGGCTATGCTTGAATTTTTATATTTAGGGTAAGAAATAACTTAATATATAATAAAAAATCATGGTGCAAAACACAAGAATACCAGATTATTAGCTTATTTTGTTAATATCTGAAAGAATGCAGTGAATATTGCCTCTCTTTCTGATTATTAAATTAATCATTAATTATTTCAGCACTACTTAAATCGACAGACATTAGAGTACTTTAGGATTTTACTTACAAGATTATATTTATTAATTTGTTTATTTAATTACTGCCACAATTACTGAACACGGAGAATACGAGCAGATGGTAATTATTTCCATTATTATGGCTGGCTTAATGATTAGACGATTGGGGCTCGATATTCGTTTGAAAAAACGTACAAGTTGAACAAATCAATAATAAATAAAATTTGTTACTTACCAAAAAATCCAAAAACGTGTTACCCAAATCTCATCATCTCTAGTTTATTTGTCGTACGCTTACCTGAAAATAAAGAGAAGAAAAAAACATAAGCGAAGGACATAATTTCAGAGTTTAACTCGAGAAGTTACTATAAAAATACCAAATCTGAAACATTTTCGTAACTAGTATAAAAATATACAAAGAACTATCAGAAGAAATAAATAAAACTATAACTTCATTATAAAAACTTCGAAAATGATATAAATGTACCATATAATTTAATTATTTAAAACTTATATAATGAAACCCCGCCATTCGTTCGCCTCTCTATTCATATAACTCGGTATTCGTACAACTTTTTCGAATGAAATTCGACTCGTTATTAGTATATTTTACCGGAATTCGGACTGCAATGTCCGCTAAACAACTTAATGCAAGCTTTATGAAAAGTTATATTATTTTAGTAAAATTCTTGATTATTTTAAATAATCTGATGTGTCAATGAAGTATGTAACGGAAGCATTTTCATCTGAGAATAAAAGGTTCTGTGTTTGGGAAAAAACATAGCCTGGTGGATAAATGGCAACCTAACATGGCAATAATCAGAAGGAGTTCAATAATAATGCTATTTGACAATATAGAAGAATTTTGAAAAATCGTCAAAAGCAGACAAGCTTTATCAAGCTTTTAAGGAAAATATAAATAGTAAGTTCTTTTATTTGGAAATGTTACATTGTTCCTTCTGGCGTAATGGGTACAGATATGTACATGCATAAATCAATATTGTTATAAGACATGCTACCGCTACCTCTCCATAGGAGATTCATCGATGCTTAGAGAGGGAGATCGTTTTCAATATTGTGAAAATACAGTTGAATAATCATATTTACGGTATAGCATTGTTCAATTATCTTTAAAACAGAATCAAAAAATCATTTTATAGTAATGAATAAATAAAAGTAAGAAATAAAGTTTAAACAAATAAAACATTTATTTCATGGGTTGTTTGGACTGAAATAATCCAACTTATAATATTTATTTATGAAAAAATTGATTCGCCATTCGTACAATTCGTACAAATAGCGGGGTTCCACAGCGCTCAATTATTTAATTACGTCTGTCGAATTTGTGCGGTGTTATAAAACATGATAAATAAATAGGTTTTTTTGTGGACGGGTTTGTGCCGCACGTGCGTCTATTTAACTAGTTTATTATTACAAATACTAAAAAGTAGATAATTAGTTGGGAACACGAACAAATCGCAACGTGAGGGGGCATTCTTTATTGTTGCGTCCGATCCGCAAAATTCATGAGAAGGTTGTGTCTGACACCGCGAACTGCGCTTTCTCAGACAAACGATTTCCTCGAGAGATAGCAATCAGCTACAGGAAAGTGTTTTGTCAAGTTACGTAACGATCCAGCCGAGATATTATAATATGTATAATCCCAATGTCTTTTTCGGTATCACACATAGGGAAATTGATACGTTTCAATGAGGTGAAATATCAATTTCATTTTGAAATGTGAAAGTAAGTTTTTCAAATAGGAAACAAAAAAGTTCATTTGCATTATTAGAAATATCAAAAGTGGAAAATTGTACTACTGGTAGGTAATAATCAAATTGTGCCCGATGAACGTTTTTTGCGACTATATCAGGTTCAATACTAACAACGGCTGTTAACGAACTTAGCAAAAATTTCTTATTCAAAAAAATCTGATAATAAATTGTCAATCTTCTTAATGGTTCTTATCGAGTTTCCTGGTCATGACAGAAGATAGAAGTCAAAAAATCCTCTGCAATGGGTAATATTTCAATCAAATCTAGCCTAAAATTAACTATACTTAAATATAAAACATCTGATATCCACAAAATGAGTTAAAGTAAGCATTTAATGTTAAAAATTTAAAACTAGACTAAAACTGAATGATATAATTGTCGGAATAAGAGCACGATTTGCCGCATGCAAATTGCATCACCGCGTGGCTAAGTGAACACATCACGTACGGCGAGATCCGTTGAAGATAGCTGTTTACATAAGGCAGGTTCACATGGATTTCCGCACAAATAGCAGTACATTATATACAATACATTACAGTACAGTAGAAATATATCTTACTGGTTTCTATATAATACCTCGGTCACGCGTTATTTTTTTAACCAGAATTTAAAACTCGCGGAACGTGCATAAGACATCATCTAAATAATTATCTATTTGATGCATTTCCTCGGAGTAAAATATCAACTTTCTTTGAAAGCTTCTTGTCATGCAATTTCGCACAAACAGCAGTACATAATCAAAATATGAAATATAATATTAAGAAAAATTTATGGACCTACACTAGAAAATGCAACATACAGAATAAAAATGAATCGTGAACTCGATAACTGAATTAACAATCGTAATATTCCGTAGGTCCCAAAAATTGTAACGAGCTGACCATGTTGAAAGAAAGCCCGATGACAGGGCACCAAAGATCATGACCGAGTGAATACCCCATTGGAAGCTACCTAAAGACATACCAAGAAGACCGCAGTTGGGTGGGAGAGTCCGGGAACTTGCGAAGAACAGCCAGGGATAGGAGACGGTAGAGAGCACTTGCGGAGGAAGAGACCGATTCCATGCTGTCGTGTAGTGCCATGGAAGAATAAGAAGAATCTATACATGTATTGCTTTAACATGCGTATTCGCATTCATCTTGACGAGTTCGAGTTAGCGGCTAGTGTCTTAGAAGAGCATTATGAGGTATTCAGTAACATCATGTTGTGGATTGACATATTACATTCTTCTGCTTAAGTAATATAGGAACTACGCGATTTTTCCGGGACCACATTATCATACAGATATATCAGAATTTCTATTGTGTAGTTTCTTATTTGATAATAGTATATTTTCTCGGCAGCCGTACGGGAGTATGAGTGCGCCATTATTTGGTTTCTTATTTGATAATAGTATATTTTCCCGGCAGCCGTACAGGAATACGAGTGCACGATTGTTTGGTTTCTTGTTTGATAATAATATCTTTTCCCGGTAGCCGTACAGTAGTACGAGTGCGCCACTGATTGGTTTCTTGTTTGATAATAGTATCTTTTCCCGGCAGCCGTACAGTAGTACGAGTGCACCACTGATTGGTTTCTTGTTTGATAATAGTATCTTTTCCCGGCAGCCGTAAAAGAGTACGAGTGCACCATTGTTTGATTTCGACTCAGATAACAAGCAAATCGAGCTTGTCAACTGTGAACTCATTAAACGTCAATCAATGCCAAGTATTTTATTAATCGGTGTCATCGACACATTCCGAACCATCCAGTGTAGAGGAGTCCGCGATTTCACCGGAAGTAATGTCAAAAATATTATATACTCAACACTCAAATATGTGCAACGTACTGCCCGATGACTGCATTAGCCGGATGCGTCAGATTACATTAGAAAGGTATTATTAATAAAGATAATATAACTTAATAAGTACATCAACTGACGTTTATAGTCATTTCCATAAGAATGTAAGAATAGCAAGTACTAACAATTATTCCCACACTTAAGAATTAATTTGCAATTAGAAAGATTAATTACATTTGAAATATTAATTCAATTGCAGTGAAAACACAAAGTGACGACAATGAAAGTGATGCCTACACAGTTGAAACGATTTTTAATTTTTGGCGGCTAATATCAAACATTTTAATATCGTTATTTTAATGAGATGAGCGCCTCGGGGTTTATTAAAATAGGAAGACTTGTTTGGTCGAATCAATTGAGAATGCCAAAACCCACCAAGGGTCGAGAGTCATTGATCGATTTAATTTGCTAATCTTAAGCTTCTAGGGTTTGTCAATACTCCACCTGAAGAAAAATGCATCAACGGAGAAGATGGTAGAGAACTTGTTTGCCACGAGCGTTGATGGTAATAAAGGACGCACGCCAAAAGGGTTGAAGTTGGTCATCTTTTGTAGATGTTGATGGTCAATTAACGAGTATGCGTGATAATATATGCACACTAGTATAAAGCAATCTGTAATAGCTAATGGCTGATGACTTTCTGCTAGATCAGTGATGGCGAACTTATGGCGCACGTGTCACACCATAGCGTTTTGGGCGACACAGGTGATTTTGGGCGATCAGAGTTACCAAAGAACACGCGTCCCGCCACCAGACGTCTACGTATCGTACTGATCTCTTTTGCATCTCAATTTAAATAAGCAACTAATTAATTGAGATAAAATTAATCACAATGAATTCCATTTTTTCTAGTCCAATTGAAATAAAAATGTAAATTGTTTTTTATAATTAAATATGTAAAAAAAAGAAACTTTTTTGGGATGACACGCCAGTAGAGTTAAGTTAGATTTTCCGAATTTTTGACACGCCAAGCCCAAAAGGTTCGCTATCACTGTGCTAGATAATCTCGATGCTAGGCTATGGCAATTTTTCAATTATGAAAATATAATTTTCTATCAAAAAGAGGAAAACGATCTACCATAAAATCTAACTTTACCAATAATCGCAATTCTAAATGTTTGATTGGGTATATACCCAATCAAACATTTAGAAAATGTACCGTTCCGGCGCTAACACGACATACGTGCTCCGCCGCGACTGTCGAGAAGGAAACTGATTTCTAACCACACGTCGTGGGGACGGACGTGTTGTGAATATTATTGTATATATGTATATAAATTATATAAATGTCTACCACCACACACATTTTAAGTGTAATATAATATACGAGTACACACAATGAAGGCCTGAATATTCCGTCAGACTGGAAGAATTCCTATCAGACTATATTTTTATTATTATATTTGAGAAACTTTTATGTGACTAATGTCCGAACGCCTTTTAATTGAAGGAATCCTACCAAACAAATTGAAGAATGTTTTAAAGTGTTTAATTATTTAATAATGTGGATTTTAAAGCTATTTCCCTCCCGATCTCAAGATCCGGAACAAAAATATATAACAATTATTATAATTCCTAGGTTGATCGTCCGTGGCGCCAGACAATGGCATTGTTCGCAATTTCTCGGTGCTCCGTCACTTCTGTATTGTTCTCTCATTTCGGCAGCCTCGGGACTCGGAGTCCGAGCCGTCCTCTCCGGCGAACCTCGTCCAAATCTCTGGGCCGTGTAAATCATATTAATTGTACAAAGAAAAAACAATAAGTAATATTTTGTTTCAACAATGCAAGTGAAAACTTATAGGTTATTAAGAAACGAAGAGTTTATTAATTTTAGTGCCTATGATCATGGATAATTTAGATTTCACAACTCGGTGTGAGGTTTCTTCGCTGCTTTATTACAGTACAGTACATGTACATACACAGACTATATGTAAAACTGGCAAGTAGTAAAACAGTAGCTGACTACCTCAAGAGGTCCTCTCTGTTACATCGTTTGGTGGATATCTCTGGGATGAAGTTCTTAACACCCGCATGACAGATAATAACAATTGAAATAATTCATTCAAATCGGTCATTTATACAACTAAACAAAAATTGAGCATAAAATGATCCCTGTGGTACAACTTCAATAATGTAATTTCCTGCAAATAGTTCTAGATCTAAGGGGAAATTTGTATGTTATTTTTGGATCAAACGTTAGCAAGCCTACCTGGGTTTTGCAAGTTTACAAAGAGTTCAAAAAATTTGTTTTTTAAATTCAATATTATTAGTGTTTGGTTAATAAATTGAATTATGTCATGATAAATAAAAATAACTATTTCTTCAATATTTGCAAGATTATTTTATATTAATAATTAGACAAAATACTTTATTTAAACCACTATTTATTTATTATTCTACATGTTTTGATACATATGGTATCTTCTTCAGGAAACAATGTATACCGAAATTAAAAAATATAAGCATAGATAAAAACAAAACTATAAAATGGTGAGTAAGTAAGAACTAATATAACAAATTTAAAATGTGACTATTTGCAAAGAGGATTTGGTTATTTATAATATTAAGCTTGCTATTAATACATTTTCTTATTTCTAAATTTTCAAATTTATCTAACTGTAAACCCCTAGTATTTGTATATATAATTTGTTGTATATACCCTTGTTAATATCAAAAGAATGGTTTGTTTCCAAAAGGTGATTGAAAAATTCTGAATATTTATTGTTATTTAGGCATCTCAAATGCTCCTCAATTGTAATATCAAAATTTCTGCATAAAAATATAATAAATATAAAAATAATTGTAATCATTACAAATTCATTTGTAGACCCTCGATTTTTTTTAAATATCGTCCTTATTCTTGTTATTTACTATATAATTATTTTATTTGTTATAGTGTAACAAGCTGGTGGTATAAAATCTGGGATATTTTTTTATAATTGAATTTGAAGCAAGATTATTTAAAAACATAATTTTTCTCTACTGCTTCTATCTGATAAACTTTTTATTGTACTTTTTGTTTAACAAATTATCTATTAATTTAATATTATAACCATTATTAATTGCAATTTGTTTAATAAAATGTAATTCTATGTTGATGTTATTAATGGATAAGGGAACATTAATCAATCTACTAAGCATGGAAAAAAAAGCTGATAATTTTTGAGAAAACGGATGATTAGAAGTATTATATTTTATAGTTTTGTTTTTATCTATGCTTGTATTTTTTAATTTCAGTGAACATTGTTTCCTGAAGAAGATACCATAGTTATCGAAACGTGTAGAATAATTAATAAATAATGTTTTAAACAAAGTATTTTGTCTAATTATTAAATACAACTACATTACTGACAAAAAATAAACAAATTCATTAATAAATTAAAAATAGTCAAATATGAAATGTAAACCATTAACTTGTTGCCAACGGGTTTATAACAAACCTGATTTGTAGATGAATAATATGGAGAGGATTATATTTTTTTATACCTGTACGTTCTAAGAATCGTCCCCACGTGCGTCATGAAAACTGATAGATTCAACGAAACCATTTCGAGTATCATGAAGTATGCGAGGAATCTTTTATAAGAGGGAGATGGTAATATTAAGCGTGGAATATGGAAATACCGGTTTCGTACCATTCATCATAGCCATTCTTTCTTCCTTCACATCAGTTCTGACATAAAGTGGCTGCAATCAGGAATCACAATATTTTCAGATATTCGTAGTGATTGTGATTTAGGGACAAGAGTGACTGACTCACAGTTCGTTATGTTAAATTCGTCATTACTATCCATAATTATGCGATGAATTTTGCACCCCCATAGGGATTACTTATTAACCATTTCAATTGCCGCTCGTATTTGACATGGGAAACTTCCGAGTGTCGGCCATTTTTATTATGCTTGATCACGCCTCTGCAAGGTCGAAAGCGGGCGAGGATTATCTCGCTAGGGTATTTAAAAAGTAATTTAATACAAATGAAATTAGTCAATTAGAAAGATATACACAAAAATGGATTTATCGAAATAACATTTTAGAACCTAGACCTCTTCCTATCCGGGGAAATTACCATTCATCTACACCAATCGATTACTATTACGTCACATTTATAACATTTTTATATGTATAATATATGAGTTACTCGAATCTGTTACAAAACTAAAGTTTTATAATTGCTACATCTACTAATCCAACTTTATATTGCGATGGATCCCAAATACCTTCGAGTACGCTAGGAAACGCCGGAATTAAATCAATAAGTTTTATTCAATTTTGACACAAGTTTTTTTTTGAAAAATACATATTTTTTGTGAGGTTGAAATTTCATAATTTACAATTTTCGTGGTATTTTTTATTCAAATAAAATTGTAATTTCACAATAAAAATGCGTTTTCATTAAAATTTTCATATTAGTATTGACACATCTCAATCAGATATTGTAAAGCATCCATCCACCGTTGTGGCACAACAACTGATAGATAATTTCCTTTTAATTATAATAATATTGGCGAAAAATTTTAAGATTCGTCTTTGTCTACTACCGTAGCTCGCCGCGGTCGGATTCGAAACATTCGTACGTCACGCTGTCCACGGTATACGTAACATCGTTGCGAGTTATCAATGGAAGAATCAGCACAGATTTAATATTAAATCGCTCACATGCGATTACTTTTTCAGTCGACGCGCTCATTCTCGCATCGAGGAAACAGTCGGCAGTCCGCAGTCCGCAGCGCGCTGGCATTCCACACCGTTACCGGCAGATAAATATGGCGTGACGCAACTCCCGATCGAATAGAAAAACTGTCAACCGAATCGTGCAAGACGCTAGGTACCGATATATTCAAATTGCGACACGTCACTGAAACCTAAGCCCGATGCCCGTAAAATAAAACTGTACGCGACAAAAGGTCTCGGCATTTAGAATAGATTTAGACATGATGACGTTGTTCGGGCCCGGTCGTTTTTGCCGACAGCAAAAAAAGAGTACCTATTAGGAAAGGCCAATCGGAAATATTGTTTCTCGAGTCAGCAGTTATGGATGCGGTGACTCGACTCTGTTCGATAAACAGTCAAAATATTTATAATTTTATAAGAATGGCCTCGTCCAAATAGGAAGAGCTCGATAATAATCATAACGACGGTCAGCTGGCAATTTCATCACGAAATAATATATATTCATTTATACCGTCAAAATATTTTAGCTACAGTATGTTAAAAACAAACAAAAAAACAGTGTGACTAAAAAGTGGCTAAACATTCTAATTACCATGGTACCCGTAAATGTCAAATCTACACTTAAATTTAAATTAAAGTATGTTCTTTCAAGTGTAGTAGGTAGGTAGAGACGTTGTCCTGTGATAGACCACTTCTCATTTTAGGTTGATTTTTGTAAATAAATTGTTTCGAGCGATGAAAAATAAGTGTTGCGGTAACACTGGCCGTGGCCGCTTAGCTGCTACCGTCGCCCGCAGCCCTCCGCAAGGCTTAGCAACAAGCGATCGGCGATTACTTAATAATAATATTATTACTGTTCGTACCTGCGTACGTATCGAACGTGATTTATTTACAGATAATAGGATACTTTCCCGACATACTGAACTGTTCTCGAGACATTTATTGAAAATCACCCAAGTTACGTACGAGTACGTACATACAGTTCGCCGTTGTGCGTACTGGCACCCGAGGAAGGAACGAACTACGGAAAGAGAGAAGACCGTTGGCCGTAATAATGCACTTGCGCTTTCTTAAAAAACCGATGAAGCCAATCACCTGTGGGGTTCATATTTTTTGAAAAAACGTGATCTATAGGAAATAATCACGGATTATAACTATATTTTTTATATTTAGGGATGCCATCAGAAGACAAATGTCTCGGTTCGTGTTTTAAATATACCTAAACTGACTGATGAGGAAAGTGCAAAATCTGTCATATCGTGTGACCTCACCAAACATATGAAAGATGGGCCGCGGAATGAGTGTGATGTGACACGACACCGGGTATCACGGCGGCGTGTGATCTCGCGCGATCGTCGTCAGGCCGTGACGAGGCGGAGGTAGAAGGAGACGACGCTCGGTCATTTATGCACAATAATGCAGTACTGGTAACGCAGCACACATCGCGGGTGCGTGTGTTAAATGTACAGGGAAGGAAAAAAAAACGATTTTTTTTTACATTTATTTTTGACATTTTAATATTTCATTTGTTAGAAAGCGATTGTTTAGCGCTGTACTTTGTGTATATAAGTATTAATATGTATTGGGTTGTCCAATAAGTGCGGATTTGTTCAATTATTTATTATGAAATCGAATTTTTAAACAAAAATTACAGCATTTCAACATTAAATTAATTCTTCATTATTGTTCAAAACTTCGTCCCATCTTTCAACCAATTTGTCAACCAAAAATCGGCCGCTCTGATATCGAAATAGTTGTCGAGGCAATTTCTGAGGTCATCATGGTTGTTGAACGTAATGCCGCGCATTTTATTGGAGAGCGACCGAAAAAAGTGGGTGCGGAAAAATTTCCCTTGTCATTGGAACCTTCTTTAAAGGCGAAAAGAAGTACATATATTTTTCTCAACATGACACTCCATTATTCAAGCCCAAAAATTAAGAATAACTACAAGATACCGGAAGTAGACGTTACTGACTTTTTAGAGCAGAAAAAATTCTATCGAACAGTATGTCATTTTCCGTCACAAAAAACAAAATAGCAGGAAAATAGCGTTTTAAAAAAAACGACCCAAAATTATTTTTCTAAATCAATTTTTTTGGTAAGTACTGAATTCACAAATAAGTTCTGTACCTGCCTAGTAGGACATGAAAAGACATATTTTGATTTTCGAACATGAGAGTGATGTCGTTATTCGAACATATAAATTTAAAAGTCTTAGAACATAGGTTTGACATTTATGGGTACTGAATAAAATGTGTCGTCAACATGGTAACAATTTTATGATTCATAAAATTCATAACTGTTGATCTATTGGTCTAATTTCATTTCATGTCTCATACACATGTATCTTACCACCCTTGCATAGAGACATGTTATATATTATATATGACAATATTATAAATACCCCCCACTCTCGAAACTCTTAAAAATGGTCTGAAATTTTGTAACGCTATTTCAGACGTGATATTTCTTACAATATATTTTTAATTATAGTTGTAATTAGGAAACGAACAGATAGCACATGTGGTGGTCGGTGGCGCATAAATGCCTCCACGAGTTAAAGGATTACAGAAAGATTTTCGACAACATGCGTGACGAAGATTCTTACAGACGTGCTGGCAGATTAAACGATGAGAATGTCTAGTAGCTCGTGATCCCGTGGGCAAATGAGGGGAAGCGAGCGAGAGGACGGTCTCCCGCAAGATGGAGAAACCGAACAAAGCAGTTAACGAGGTCCTCTTTAAATTCTGCAATTTTTAAACCGAGTTGCAGACAGATCAGGGAACCACAACGCACAGTATTAAGCACACGGTGAAGTAAAAGAGATAATCAAAAAGAGAACGCGAAGATCAAGAGAAACCACGCAAAATTTAGTTTAGACCGGTCAAAAGGTGGAGAATTATATAACATATACATAATGAATATTATGTTCCAGGCCGGTGTTTTTTTTGAATAATTAAAAAATGAAACATATTTTTTTAATTTGGTATTTATTTATCGATTATATAATTGATAACAATTATGTATGAAATATGATCAAATGCATGCTTTTTTAGCCATATTTATCATAACATTCTAGCACACTTCACCACTTTTTTACGCGGCCGAGAAAAATTTCTCGCAAAAATTCAAGCGAAGCTCGGGCTGTGTGTGAGGTGGCACCGTTCTGTAGAAACCGCACGTGTTGCAGGTCCAACCGACCCAATTCGGCCACCGAGAAGTTTTCCAACACGTGACGATAGCGATCACCATTAACGGTTACAGTGTTGGCTTTATTATTTAGATAAAATATGTTAATGACTTCAAGACGTTAGACGCTTCATAACAAAGTGTAATCAACTACTCTCTACGCCTACCAAATTTGAACTGACAAATATTCACCTGTAAACAGAATATACGATAGATTTTATTTTTCGTGTTGAAACATTAATTTATCCCAATTTCTCAAATATTAATTGTGGTATTTAGTTCTTGCTGTTTTTTTCTGTGCGTTTAGATTTCTAATCCAATAAAACAATGTCGATATTTGCGTAACTTCTCAAAATGACGTCGCTGTAAAAACGTAAAATGAATGAAGTAAAGTAGAATGAATCTGAAATACACTACCTGCTGTATCTTAATCATCCATCTATTAAGGTAGGTGGTAGGTAATGTGTGATAATTGGTCACTTAGAGCATTCTACATATTTTCTCGCGAGCATATTCATTATAATAAAGCTGTGTCTAAAAAAGTATATTAACCTAACGAGTATAACACGTAATTCTTTTTAGTATATTATCATAGGCTCTCGCCGCAACAATTAGATGCATTTAATATGTGTGCGTATGTGTACATGGTTTGGTCATAAGAGGAATGAATGGTAAGAGAGATATATGACGAAGTATTGGTGGCATCAGAAATAGAGGACATCCGCGGAAGACTTGGCACGATCGGGTAAACCAGATACTGGAGGATGGTTCTGTTAGAAGCCTCAACAATCGGCGAGTTTATATGAGAAAATGTATGAATGTGGATGAGGCGAGAATTGTGTGTCAGGACAGAAGAGTGTGGCGCTCTATCCTCTCTGCCTACCCCCGCGGAGAAACGGCCTGGTGGTAAGTTAGTTAGTGTATGTGTAATTGTGGTTTTTTTTTTACTTTTTTCTCTAAGTCCAATATTCACAGAGTTTTTAAACAGCCGCCATTTTAAAACGTGGCGAATCAGGCTGGCTATGCCGATATATTTACCAGGTCAATTTTTCAGAAAAGTTTGATGGAAATCTGATGATAAGTACGTGAGTTATGGCGTCCACAAAATACGCGATATCCCTTGTGCCGGTTTCAGAGTCTCTCGGTCACAATTGAAGAAAGTGCACTGAGATTTCCGGAATTCATGTTTATGTTTATTTCCGGAGGCTCTTTACAATAGGTAGTAAGTATTTTATCGATTTTTTTTAAATATTCGGATTGTCAACAGGTCGCGGTAGACAGTCCTAGTATGAGATTAAGATACAATATAAGAACATTTTAAGACAATTAGGGCAGTAAAATATAATAGAATATCTTTATTTTATGGTTGAGAAATTATAAACTCTGATGAAATAAATGTCACGTTACAAATTGACAAAAACACGTTAGAAATCATTTGATCCCAAATTACCAGACACGTGACTTGTCTACGACCGTATGAGTGTTTATTATAATACAATAAATTATTGAAACAATTTTCATTAACTTTTACAATATTTGAATGCCTAAACGAATGCGAGTAATAGTATCCGATGCGAATGTGATGAATTGTGCGGGGCGGAGAACGGACGCGGTGCTAATTGTCGGTGGGTCGGTGGATCGACTCACTCAGCGAAAAAACAATTAGCTTCGGTTTGAGTACACACCGCACACCGCACACTGCACACTATACACTACACACCAGCTTTCTCCAAAGGCCGGACCGACTTCCGCACCGTCTTCACTCTTCACTTGGCATTCAGCCACTCCGCAGTTACAGACAAACACATAAGTAAATGATTTTGTAAACATTCCGAGCCTAATTGTGTGCATAAATAATTTTCTTTGACACAAAAAGTCGCTACCGGCAGTTCAAGCGGGTCAAGAAGCGATTACTAAATGAAAAATAATTCACAATAGTATCTATCTATTAAGGAAAACACATTCTTATTGTGAAGTTGTAATTATTCAGAACATAGGTCTGTGATATTTTAAATACTAAATTAATGTATTAATTATATGTATATATTTATAATTAATACATTAATTTAGTATTTAAAATATCACAGACCTATGTTCTGAATAATTACAACTTCACAATAAGAATGTGTTTTCCTTAATAATACATGTTGTATCAATGTGTCTAAAATTTAATAAAAATGAATTGATAATTCTGGCGTCTGCAGTCGGTTTACTCAGAGGTATTTGAGATTCTGTAAAAATAATGTAGATGGCTTTCAAATAATGGAAAGACAGGTGTATTAATTTGAAAAATGTAACATATAGGTTCGAAAATTTGTCAAGAAAAATACTGGCGTTATAGCACAATGGTAGTGCACTTCCCCGGATTGGAAATAGAGATCCAGGTTCGTATCCCGGTGACGCAAAAACAATATTTTCCGACAAAATTGATTTTATATGTATATATTTATAATTAATACATTAATTTAGTATTTAAAGTATCTATCTAGTTGCGATCTCAGCAACAGGCGTGCTTTTCATTTCGAGGAAAACAACACATTTATTTTAATATAAATTAAATTAATCAACTAGAAAGATATACAGAAAAAATATATTTAGTCGCTACCGGGATAGCTATAGCAATCGAATACATTTTCGGCAAATTTTGAACTTATTTTCTGTAAGCTTTCCAATTGATACATCTATTATTCCATTTTTATAAGCACTCGACATTATATTGCGCTGAATCCCGAATACCTTCCATTCACCAGAATTAAATTAATTATATTTTTTATTTATTATCTTAGTTTAATAACCACAATTGAGTTTAAAAAACATCTACCGGTTTCGGAAAACACCTTTTCCTTCTTCAGGATATGTCAAAACTAACTAAAAATATAGCATTGTTTTTCTATTTATCCAGAATCTATTTTTAAATTTTTAAAAAAAACAACAATTATTTAAAAAGTAAATTTAGTACCTAACTCAAATTGCTGCTCAATACAAATTTAGTCGAATAATTTTTAGGAAAAAATTTTAGAATAGGACTCGTAGTTAAATTTAGTTGGCTGTTTAGAAATTCTGGATAAATAGAAAAACAATGCTATATTTTTAGTTAGTTTTGACATATCCTGAAGAAGGAAAAGGTGTTTTCCGAAACCGGTAGATGTTTTTTAAACTCAATTGTGGTTATTAAACTAAGATAATAAATAAAAAATATGAATCTTAACCACCAAGTTAATATTGCTAATTTTAAAAGTATTAAATTAATTAATACATTTTATCAAATTTTGATACATTTTGAAACAACTTATATAAAAATAAATATTTAGCAACTAAATATTTTTTCGATAAATAGATTTATCGATTCCGTACATCTCACTAGTTGATTCGTTTAATTTGTATTAACAATACCGCAGAACTGTATTCTAAAAACGCAACTACAGAACAAATTAGTTGTTCTCCTTAATTAATGCACTCGATAATTGTTATGATCTTGGTTTTAAACAATATAAATGCAATACCTTGTTTGAAAAACATGCTAGTTTCCACACTGGCGGAAATTTACATCGAAATGAGCTAAATTTGATTGTTAATGAATTAATGTAAGAAGGAAACCACATTGAAAGTTAGAAAAAATATGAAAATAAAGCTTGCTGACTTTGCAACTCGTACCATCATATATTCTGTACGCGTATCTCGAGAACTCACCTCCGACGGTCTCCGCACTCGACTGGTTACGGATAGATCTTTGTCCTATCACCTCATTTGGGATCTCCATATTCTTCCTTCGGGTTCTTCGTATTTCTTCAGGTTAATTATTGAGTAGCCATTTCGGGGGTTGCGCCTCCACACGCTACGGCGCATTTAAAATTTCTATTGTTGTAAATTTGATAATTACAATTAGAAAACAGTATTTCTGATAGGATCTGATATGACAGAAAACAAAAATATTTGAAAAAATTGAAACATTGCGGTGATGCTGTGAGGTGATTTAAATTTTAAGTAGGTTATATTACCTAGATAATAATTTTAATTTTTTCATTGACGTTGAATATTAAAGAGTATTTGTTGGGATTAATTTGTAATGTTTCACGAAGATGGAAGATGATCCAGTTCAGACAGAGCGATGCTCAGATAGAGAAAGACAGCAAATATGGCGACCTCGATAAAGTGACGACTTTAAATACGGAAAATTTTCAGAGAATGATAGATCGTCAGACGCAAATAAACGAAAATTAGACATACATTTAATGTTCACTACCACACCCGACATCTTAAAAACTATTAATTTAATAATTACCTAATAAATGTTTTCAAACTTATATTTTAGAAATCTCTAACTAGCATTTCAAGATGCGAAGGATCGGTAAGGACGCGACACGGGCCTGTCCCTGATGCGTTTCGCTCTGTAGAAGAATCGTAGACATCTACCTATACGTTATACGACTAATTTACGACTCAAGGCCGAGGCTAGTTTACATCAATTTCCGGCTTCACCGGTGTCTTCGAACTCCGTCTGTCGGTTCTGACAGCCCGAAAGGAGAAGAAGTCAAGCGAACGGGACCCCGGATGACAGCAGCCCACCGCGCGACCTTTCGGCCCTGCGGCCCTGCGGCGTTTGCACCTGCGAAGGTGTTATCGCTTTTGCCGCACAAGTATGATTCGTGCGCGGCCCGAACCAGAGGTGCCGCATTCCTGGCATCTAATTATGGGTCCGTTGCATAACACTGGCAAAACCTGAAACCTGGTAGGTGGCGGCCGCCTGCAGCGCTCCCTGGTCGCGCTGGAAGGGATGTGACAAGGTGAAAGGATATTTAGCAGGAAACAGAAATTTCAGATTTGTAATCAAAGTTTCCCCTAAGGTGTGCGGGTGTGCGCGCAAACACGATTTGACGTCACAGCGCACACAATTTTTAACAAGACCTTTTCACGTATATTTTTTATTTTTTTTATTCTGTTCTTAATATACGTAAATATTATACATTATAAACATTCTTATAAATATACAAAAAAGGCGAACAAGCTTCATAATGTAAGAGATGTTCACTGTCTCCTTAACTAGACCGAACTCGGATCTAAAGGAGACGGTTTATTCGTTGTCTATCATACAAATATGAAAACTATTATTATTAATATATATATTTATCTAAACCAAAAATATTAGGAATGAGGTAAACAGGGTTTTAAAAGAATTCTAATAACATAATAAATAAGTGAAATCCTCTCGCTATCTCATAATTGAAGCACTATGCAAAACAGAAAAATGAATATAAAGAAATGATGTTCTGCTCATGTGATCATTTCCACAAATCTTTGCTCAGTTTCCTTTCTGTTACCCAATAATCAGCTCCTGAAAGGGTATTTGAGTTTGTCCATCGAGAATTGTTTCATACTGCTCGGCAAAATGTTATAGGCTTTGCGAGGACCTATGTTATAGGCTTGCGAGGTCCATCATCACAGCTGGTGAGATTAGACGTGTTGTCAAAGAATCAATGTACTGCCTCGAAATACCGCGTTGGAAACAGCTTGTGATCACACGAAACTATTATTCAGGAAAAGGGCTCAGATTTCTTACGATGAGGTTCATCAGAACCGTTCGTCGAGTGGCGGTAAAGGTCGATATACAGTCACCGCCGAGACACATTTCTTTAAGTTTTTACAGATCAAAACAATTTATTTGAAATAACATTATGCAGTTCTAAGAGAGAGACTTCTCATTTTTAGAACTGGCGTTAAAATACACTGTCTCGTCTGTTGCATTTTATGTGAAGAGAAAATCGAACCGAACACTCCTGGCGTGCCGAACTTTAATGGCCACTCTAGAGAGTGCTGTCGAGATAGGCACGGATGAAATTTCCATAAACGACAGTACAGAATTGAGCGCGGAGTCATCTATTGTATTTTGTAAGCAGAGTAAAAAACCAACAAATGCATTCCAACATTTACCACCAAATGTTCATCTACACCTACCGTTAGATTAGTTTTCTTTAAAATTATGGTGAGCTACGTCACTGACTTCGTATTTTCGATATTGAGGATACTCATCTCGATAAAGTGGCAAATACTAGTACTCGGGTCAAAGGCAAGTCTGGATTAGGCTTCAACGGGCGAGATCTCCTTCGCGTGGTCGCTGTCGTTGCACATATAACACGACGTTCTCTCGGACAGTCACCGCACACAATTTTGCAAACCCTGTTACGATTACATCTGCGATAGAAGCAAACCTGAGTAATCTCACGGAGAATGCGACGTTCACGTTCCTCGTGATGTGTGAGAACCGAACACGTGCGTGACATTGACAAAAATTAATTCATAATAATAATACACCAATCGAGAGCACGAGAAACATAAAAAAGAACATTTTTTTCGTGTTTCGTTTCAGAATCTTCAAGCATAAACGTCAAAATTAAATCATATGGGAGTAAATTCAATTTAAAATATTGTATTTTTTTATAAAATTGTAATAAAACAGCGGCCACTTTTACAAATTGCTGCACATTTTATTAATCCATTATTGCAAGTTTTCGCCAGAAGCAAGGACTACAATTAAAAAAAAAAAATACCTTGAATTTTTCACAAAGTGCCACCTTCGGCATTAAAATAGATCTGAGTTATGAATTATATTTTCTTGGACATCAAATAATATACTGAACAACTATAAAATAAATAAAAGTACTATTACATACAATTATACTAAGTGATCTTACCTGCAACATTAACGGATATCATTCAAGATAGCCAATGCTATGTTTATCTATCAACATTTGCAAAAACCGATATACAGTGATGTTTTGGGGGGGGTTTCAAATGTCGATAGATAGACGGTGCGTCGGCCATCTTGGATGGCATAAAGTGTTATTGCAGGTAAGATCAATTAGAAATTATTACTACAATTGTTCGGAACAAAATACACTAATAAAAATATTATTTCGATTATCTCCAAACCGGTAGGAAATTTTCACTAGCAGTTTGAATATTTTCATCTCGAAAATGTAGGCAAAATATTGTGGACCGAATCTGTCACATCCTGTATTCTCATTAACATCTCTCCAAGGCCATCGTCAGGTTTGCGGTGCGTGCCGAGCGCCTCCGGAGAGATGTCATTCCGCACCCGAAGAGTATGTAAACGATAGAGAAACTAAACAATAGACAAACCTGAATAGGCGCGGCTCGCGGGGTCGTTCAATGGCATTTCTTCGCGATGACGATTTCTATGGTATTCATTACCGCGAAGGTACCACAGATAACTACTCATAATGAATGACAACTTTGAGCACAATAAACTTTCCGCCAACGCGAAAATGATTATTTATTTCGACGAGAGGCAGTGTATATTTTTTACAAAATTAACCCATACTAGCAGAAATCAATCGGCAAAGTAGATAGCTTTTGTTAATATCCAATCAGATATTTGTATATTTACGTAACTTAAAATTTATGCTACCCTGGCGACCATAATTATTATAATCAATAGGTCTGAAAAGTTTTCTCGTCGCCCTAGCGTCGACAATGATTATTATCAATAGGTTTGTATCTTCGATGATGCTTCTGCTACTACTATTAAGATAAGATCCCACATTGGTAACGTATTCGAGGTAATAGATTTTTGGTTACAAGATCCAAGTTTGGACATCAGAAAAGTATGAAATGCCGACACTTTAATACTTAAACCCATAATACGGTTAGTTTATTTAGAGTGTCCAAAGAAATTTTTAAAAGTAACCTTACCTTAGCGGCACTCAATTTTCATAACGAATTAAAACCGATTGCTTCTAAAATGCAACACGGATTCGCTTACGTCACTCTCGACTAGTTGAACTTGAATTGTTACATCTGCTACCGCTCCGACTCGATTTTACTACTTTAATCACTCCGTAGGCTAATCAGCCGGCGAGTATAAAACGTTACTCATGATTACGATGTTAGTAACTTGATTTTTTTAAATTGAAGTGTTTTAATTTAATTTTATTTTTCACTACTCCATATTCCGCCGGACTGTGACCGAGTTCTGCGACTGCAACACGTAAATGTGACGTCTACCCTCCTCTTTTGGGAGTGCACGATTTCTATAACTTATCTCTGGCTGTCGTCTGAATTTAATGTGATAACGAGTCTCACGTCAAATTGTACAGGTGTGACTCTGGTACAATGATACCGGAGCCAACCTACGGTGGTATTAAGATGTTAATAACTGAACGTAATAAAAAAATGTAATATTGACGAATCGAAACGAGAATAAACAACTCTCAAAACGATTCGGGAAGGGGTGTAAATAAATACTCCATATTTCTCTTTCTGATTACTTTCAAATGAATATAAAACTAAATCATTTTTTCTCTCTTGTGCTTAAAAAATAAACGAGATACGGGGCATATGTTATGAACAATAAATAAGTATTCGATGTAGGTATACATGTTATTTATGCGTAGAATGGTGAATCTTGAATAATAATTAAATATGGCCTAAAACAGGCTAATGATATAAATCCACACAACGATTTTCTCAGAGTCAAGGGTGTGGTATAATTCACCCAAGGAGCAAGTATCGCGGGGTAGAAGCTAACAGAGAGGGCTCGTCTCCAACTAATAATCAAAAATCCCGGATTTTACATTTTTTATTTTATTTTATCAAAACACAAACCCGAATTTTACGTTCATTTTTATATTTGATCAAATCGTAGCAAAGGTACTGGGAACGCATCGGCCTACCGTAAACTGACGCAGGTCTCGTGGTCGAGAATTAAAATTGTTTCTGCGAATTATACAAGAGATGAGCATAAATGTGAATGGTCTTTGGAAGATGAAGTAATCAAGCGGCTGTGGCGTCACGACGATACCCGGGTTATGTCATATCAATAAAACCACTCGAGAGAAGGTGTTACAGCAGTCACGAGTTCTTCGAGCAGCCGAAGGTTCTCGTCTTCGGACAGAGTAGTTTTGATGTTTTCAATGCCACCACAAATTGGCTGTTCACATTTCACGCTCGGCATGAGGCAGACTTGATGTAAAATGTGAAGTTCGATTCGATTATAAGAATTACAAAAGTATTTAAATGAAATATAGTTCCATCTTACTCAGAACCGGAAATCAGAAGCTTATTACTAACTTGACCGGGGCAAGTATTTTCGAATACCTATTTTTCAATGATAAATACTATTTATTATCAAATGATCTACCATAGTACAACCTAATTTAAGCAATAATATGTTATTAAAATAATTTAAATACGTAATTTACCGTTCCGGCTGTGATGCGACATACGTGCGCCAACTTTCTTAACCACCGAGCAACTGACAATACGTACGTCACCATCGATAAGTACTACTGACGTTCGCAACGTGATGTAGACAAATTTTAAGATAATATATAATTATTTATTAATCAAAACTGACATCTACAGATTGATACAAGGGTGCGAACAGAACCAAAGACGGTCGTGTATGACTTAAAAACTTACGTATATATCTTCTTCTCTATGAAATTGTAATAATGTGAGAATTATACGTAGGTGTGCCGGCAAAGAAGTTTCGCTTCAAAAATGTTCTCACGCGGTCCGGCCCTCGATCCGCTAAAACCTGGCAAACTATCAAGGCTGTATAATAGAAGAAGAGGATATCACGATTGATGATTTAGCCGTAGTATGTACTCAGAGGTCAAAATCACGGTTCATTGAAGAGAGTTTAGACGAAACAAAACTGGCCTAAAACTGATGAGAATTGTGGAAAATAAAAATAGAGACATTCGAATACACGACGCTAAGAATGCTGTTTAAGAATGGCGATGCCCTGATAGGCGATAATGATGGCCGTTTAACATTCCTTCAGAATGGGGACGACATTGTTTGACTTTGACGAAGCTGAGTCGATTTCCCTTTGCTGTGCGATTGTTGGAATACGCGCGTCGATTTAACTACATAACCTCATTCAGGTATTTCTAGGGCCGGCTGAATCATCATTGACTGATTAGAACGTTAAAATGCAATCGCATCATGTGGAAGGATTTCGAATAAGTCTACGGCCCTTAGTATACCTCGACAGGCCGATAAACGTCCCCCACGAAAAAAGAACGCATTTCTGTCAGCCAATCGAGTGCACATTGCAACATGTACAGCAGGCTTCAGATCTTTTCAAAAGAAGAGAAGCCTCGCGGCTTATAGTAGAAAACATAGAACATAATTTATATATATATTATAATTACCTACCGGCAGTACAGCTGCTTCGAAGTGTTTCAATTTTCAAATTTATAAAAATATAAGCAAAAAAAATCATTACCGCCTAACTCCTATATTTCAAATACGATTGACTCCTTTCAGATTCTTCTGTGTATAATTTTCTGGACTAATCTGTCGTGCATATATGACATAATTTCACACAACACCAGGTTTCGACATGGTATTGCAAGCCAGTACCTAAAAACGACACACCATGCTTTCGACACGATACTGCAGGCCAGTACTTAATCACGTCACCAATTGTCGCACATCACATGAGCCCTGATGATAGACCCCGCAATAGGATCCTCTAACTGACAAGCACCAACCTGTTTTTAAATTTATTTATTTATAACTATATAATACATATAAAAATTTGTTTGGACTGTGCCCATCTCACTAGAGAAATTCTGTGTCGCGATATAATGTATCTAGATGTAACCAAAAAAATTAACAATTCAGGTTGTCACCAAAAATATGAGTCAATGAGTAAGTAACTAAAAATACACATAGTTTTGCCCGCGAGCCGAAGGGACATTTTTTAAAATAGATTTCGAAATGCCTGGGAATGTCGTATCTAAATTGCTTTCTGGAGTCATTATCCATTTAAGTATAAGTGATATACGAAAAAGTATTTTTTTAATGACACGAAGCTACTGATTATTTTTTGAAAATTCGATTAAAGTATGCGTAGTCTCAGCAGTGAAGAGTAAACAGACATACTTCGGCGACAAGATCTGGCCTGTCAATATGAGAATTGACCATTGTGGGTCATTAATTTCCTTCTATCTGACAAATTTAGGATATTGAATTCTTTATATCAGGTAGATATCATTTAAAGTGAATTATTAACATTAACATTATTCATTTCACCGTCTTCAGATCGATAGACATATACCATTAGATCGATCTTTAAATAGCTCTCGATTGCTAAATTTCTTTAATCTTCTCGTATTTCGAGTTTTTTAATGTTGCCATTTGCATATATTAACTATTTACGTTGTGGCCCGAATTATAAAATATTAATAAAAATTCAAGTACCGGATCTAAATCAAATACGAAGTCAATTTGGTCAGCAAATTTAAACAGTGCCCGACTGCTGACCCCTCCACAAATCACTGGAATTTTTTATCGGTCAACCGGATAATAAAATGTTCATGTAATAAAAAAACGAAATATACCAAATAAACTTTAAAGTGTGTACCGAAAGGTTGAAATTAAAATTTTGTAAAGATACACGGCGGTCCGTATTTTGTCGAATCAATGTTATATATAATTTTTAGGTGGGATATTATATGATGGATGGTTAATAGTCATACGTAGGTGTAATGTTATATTATAATCGTTTTGGTAAACCGAGAACTGTTGCATATCACGTGATTAAACTTCGTTAATCTTGGCACCCACGAATTTCTGTACTTGTACGGTTACTCTCCTCAATTGTCAGTATGTAACATAAATTTAATTTTTTCAGAGTTTATAATTTCTCAACCGTAAAAAAGTGTATTTCCCTCATTGTCTCGGATGTTGTACATTGCACCTTAATGTCGTGTTAGGATTTATCTATCAGGATCACGATAACGAAGTGTATATTAAAAATAAAATAACGGATGTCCACCGAAATTTTCTGTTTATTATGTGGGACCGACGTACAAACGATAATAATTATTTTAACTTTGAAAATATACGTTCCCACCTATTTCACTGGTTAGCTATTAGTTATTATTATTTTATTATCTTAATATGTGTCTTTTTTATTTTAATACGTAACGAATTTTCGAAAACTTCCGACAAATATAAAATTATAAATATGTATTCTCTTGTTCCTGTAATGGATTCGAACCCCTGACCCTGTGATATCAAACGCGTGCTGAAACGTCGATATATCCCGGTCGCCTTGTATGTACTTGCACAGATATATAAAGGTTTGCATTGATTTAAAATGAAATGCCTTTCACAAACCATTGAATTTGCAATGAATCGGATCAAATCAAATCGAGCACGAACGACTTACTGGCCATGGTATATTCATTCATCTCCGTACAGTATATAGTACACATTACACACTGCACAGTAGACCTCGGCGCAGCCAGGAGCGGACTGGTGGTGGGTGCCTATCCGCGCACTCAGTATATTATAAAAAAATTATGAGTATCTAAAAATTCTGGGGAATTATTTTTCTCTAGGTGGACGTATAAAATATGTTTTTCGGGGTCTAAAAAAAATTTCATAAAATCAGTTAAATAAATAATATAAAAATAAAAAATCTCCCCAGTTGAGAACCGAAATAAGGTACATATTATAAGTTAAAATATTTGAATCCAATACTGGTCCTTATACAATATGATAGACAGATTATCCATCTTAAAAAAATGAGAGAAAAATCTCAAATGAAAAAAGTGTAAGCACAGTATTGGAATAAGGTTTGTACTTTTGAAACGACTGAGGGAACGAAACTAACGGACAAGCTAGGAGACCATCCAGCACAGTATCCTAGCGCTTTCGTACTGAGAGAACTGACAAAGTAATTAGAGAAAAAGAAAAGATAAAGGAGAAGATGAGTCATACTGTTATTGTATATATCACCCCTTACTTAATAAATGTACTTAAACTGTCTGATCCTGAACTATATAGAAAGGAGGTAGTTGTTGTGAACCAAAGGATACCAATAAGTATTGAGTCAGCATCTGAAATCAGAACTGTCATCGGCAAGACTGCACCAGCTTTTTTCTGCATGTGCTGTAGACATCATATTATATCTCATACATTAATTTAATATTTAACCAAGAAATAATGTGAGATATTCTTCGAAAGCTAAAATACTTTTTGAATTGATTGAAAAATAGTCTGGCATAGTATCATGTTAAATCAAAAAATATATTATTTAAATTTAGTTTTTATTTAACGCTATTGGGCCTATTTTGGTTGCCAGTCCGCTCCTGTGCACAGACCACTAAACCAGTGATGCATATTTTACGATTTAGAGTGCATTTATTTGTTTGCCACATTTTTAAATACGTTCATCGCTCCCTGGCTTACTCGATAATTTTTTAAATCGCATTAAAATCAATATATGATACCTATACACTGGTCTACACACATCATTATATAAATTTTGATATATATTATAGAATGTCTATGTACTATATGTATATGGTGATATGAAAGGTTCTAAGGACAGAGTAAAGGGTTTATTATGGATATATTCAAGTAAAGGGTTTATTATAGATTCACAGCGAATAATGTAGGTCTATATTTTTATATTGAAATGGATGGAAATAAATGTTTATTATTTTGTTAGGTTGTTCCGAAAATAATGACCGATTTTGATATTATATAATTTTGAACATTCAGTGCTAAGAAACATTTATTTATTTATTTTTATTTAAATTCATTGATTCATTAATTTTAAATTAAATATACGCTCTGAGGATATCAATTATGATTATCTCCTTAGCCGTCTGAAATTGTTAGAATTATCAATGAGACGTACGTATATTCCTATACAGGATCATCAATGGTATGACAGATGCCCCCACGCACTATTGAGGTCATCGAGATGCAATCCATTGTTCTATTACAGTAGTAATGTCAGAACTCATGCATTAGCTAACTCCGCAGTCCCCAGAATGCATTCTTTGAGGACTGAATTAATTTCAAGGAGATAGTCGACATTTTTACAATCAATTTAACTCTTTATAGGACTGCATTATGACCAATTTTTGTATCTCAACTCAATGGTGACGGATAGATTGCTTTACTTCACATTTTGTATTTGTTTTTAATTTTGATTGTGAAAGGAAATACTGACGTTATGTAATTTTTTTCTTCGTATATTGCACTTCTAATGAAATTTTTTGTTATTTTACAAATTATGTTAATACCTAAATAGGGCGTGTATAAAAATAATAATAAAAAATAAAAAAAATAGTTATGAATCTGCTTTATACATTTATTAACTCAGGCATTTATTTTGTAATACTATAATCTTTCGAAATTGGGATTAAAATAAGAAATGCGTGTAATTTTTTTGCATGAATTTAAATATTAGCAGTATTCGTCCCAAACAGTACGCAATATTAACCGAGCATGGAATGAAGGAACCACTTCTAAACGAACAGTGAGGCGTCGGTTAGCAAAGTTTAGGAACGGAAACGAAAATAACATATTGAAAGCTTCAGTGGAAGAAAACTAGCATTTATTAACTGAAGAGGAGCCCCTTTGCTTCACAACAACTGTCCCGTTTTCAAGCACCTCGATGTCTATTTATGGCAAAAAAATTCACTAACAGAGAAGTAGCAAAAAATTGCCTTTAAAGTATTATTGGATTCTAATCCACCTTGAGTTTTATTCCACACACTAAATAGGCTTGTAACGTGTCGGCAAAGTACGTTGAAGCAAATGGTTTTGACTGTGATTAATAATACGATATGATAATGTATAATATTGGAAGATTAAAATCGAGCATTATTTCAAAGAAATTATTTAGCACAATGTACAGAATGGAGAAAACTATTCAAACTAGGGTGATTACTTTAATCGATCAATCCATGTTACAGAAAATGTTCAACCTCTTGAATATATGAGCAATACAGAGTGAATATTATGTTCTAGGCCGATTTTGTTTAGTCGCCATTTTGGCATTTGTCAGTTCGCATTTGGTAGTCTAATGACTCAACAACGTGTTGAAGTCATTCAAACATTTTACCTAAATAATAATGGCAATGCTATAACCGTTCATGGCGATCGCTATCGTCACGTGTTGGAAAACTTTTTGATGGCCAAATGGGGTCGACCGGACCGGGGTTTCAACAGGACGATGCCACCTCACACGCAGCCCGAACTGCGTTTGAAATTTTGCGAAAAAAATTTCCCGGCCGCACAATGTCAAAAAGTGGTGATATCGACTAACCTCCTCGATCGCCTTATTGGACGGCTCCCGACTTTTTTCTGCGGGGGTACTTAAAAGGAAAGGTCTACTACCACAAGCGTCTAATTGAACAGTCGATTTACGTTCAATGATTCTACATTCAGTTTATTCGAGATTAAAGTTACAGTTGGCACCGAGACCCGAGCGAGTATAAAGGAGTACATTTTTCGCGCGCTGCAACTCTAAAATGAACTCTAGGGATGATTTTCAGCTTACCACTATAATTAAAAATGAACCTTATCAAGCACCGAAATCCTTAAATATTTTAAAACGAACCAATCCACGCCACATGGTGACGTAAGTATCGTTTATTATGATCCAGGGTTAGAACACTCACCCGCAAAATTTTTGGAAACGATTCAATTATTTATTGTGAAATGTGATGAATATTTTGAACAAATTTTGAGGATGCTTTAATGTTTGTTTATTTTGTTAGAATGACGCGCGGAGAATTCCTTGTAGTGCGCGGCAACATCAGAGGGAATATTGATGAAGTACGAATTTAAAAGGAGCACAAAACTCTCAAAACCTTAATAAAACTATTTTTGCTGGAGTCATTTCCATTTTCTATCACTACCTTAAGTACTTCTATAAAATATAATTATAATTATTGTCTGGCGTTACTTAGCGTGTGTCGATAGCTATTTGAAAATGGAATAACAGATACATCATTGTCCCAATTTTTTTCTGAATCTTATTTGGTTAACGTAGCGAAAATGGTGCAGCAGTTCCCCAGCAAAAAAAGTTCCCGGTTCGTATGCCGATGATTACCAAATATTTGTTCGATAGATTTTTCTGTATATCTTTCTAATCGATTCATCTAATTTGATTTATATAAAATACCAAATTAGGACGATCGGTCTCATTAATTAAACTATTTTTACTGAAGTTATTATATTTCTGGCATAATATCTCATTTCATTGTGTACCTTTAATATCATACTTCTTAGAAATAGGTCCACACCAAACATAAAAACACAATTTAGTATTTCATACCAGGAAAACAAATCCGATTATTGCTATTTTGTTCGTATAATTGTGTTTGTAAATAAAAGCGACAGAAATTAATTTCTACATCGCGAAAACAATAAAATTGCCAACTTTTCATTATCTCTCACGACCAGTTAACCAGCCAGGTTGCGGCCAGATAATGCGTTGATGTCTTTTCTTACATCTTGACGTGGTAAGTGTCAAATCTACGTGCGGAAAATGTATTGGATTTGAAAAATTACGATCACTGTTGCAAAAATTGTGTGGGATTTAGATTATAATTAAAATTACTAAGCCGTAAAGTAAATATGTCAAGAAAATATTGTTTATATATAGAAATATGCTAGACTACCAGACGATGACACTTCTTCGAGAACATTATCACAATGTGTATATGTATGTTTTGTAATTAACGAAATATGTAATCGATAATAAGTTTACCTTTGCTTTATGTAAGATGTGGCTTCGCTCCTCGCCTCTGCTAATAATCCAACACGGTCGTCCCGCTGAACAAATTACAAACGATAAAACACTTAATTTACACCACCTATTTGGAACATATCACATAAAGCCGATCCGACAATGGTTTCGCGCAAAACTAAACTGTTTACCATAAAACTATCGAACCAAACCGACGACAAAATAATATTTCACGAGTATACCTCACTGTACCGTCGTGGCACGAGATTCGACAACACATACCTCATAACACGGCATGTATCGCGGCGACCATTGAAATTCCTCAGTATTTACCTCACATTCGCCCCGAAGCACGGTAAGAGAAACGCTGCATAGTGCCGTCTCGTTCAGCCACGAGTGAAACATCAGGTAAAGAAAAAGAAAAACTACGGCTGACACGTCTTTTAAGAGAGGTACGTCTATACTTGGGTGGAACCCGTTATACTTCTTGTAGAAGTATACCCGTGAATACCGGCACATCATTCGAGATAGCTGTCTCTGTTTTGTACGGGGCGACGTAAGGTAGCAGTTTGCTACCTGTGATGCGGGAAAGAGATAGGCAGTGTTTTGATTTGACAACCGCGTGTTACTACGTCACATGGTCGATCGGCATAGCAGATTCCTACAATCAAATACTGTTTTGAAAGTTTGACCGCGGCTGTCACTAGACACATTCCAGTGAAATGTGTCCAAACGGGTTAATTTAATTGCGAAACGCTATTTAGATTAAAATTTACTACTAAATTGAACGTCAGTCAAGAAATGTAGGGGTGGTAGGTCCTAACTACCTCTAACGTTGTTAGTTTAGCCCTTGGGACTAGGGCAACATCAGAGTTCGAAAAAGTATACACTCTTACATTACAATACATGTATTGACACTTTTTATTCTTTCTTGGAAGATTGATGAATGGTAACTGAATCAAATGAATTATAAATAACGGTATATATTAATTAATTCTATGACAAAACATATATGTATTGATAACTTTTAGGCTTTTTAAATAATCCAAAATAACAAGCAGAAATTATAGTTGTAATTGAAAGCGTATCACGAGTTGGCACTATATTTGTCAGAATCCCACGAACCGGAGCTGTATTTACGAGAATTCCACGAACTAGAGCGGCTTTCCTGTTTGCTCCGGTTCATTCCGAGTCCTGGGGCACATTTTAAGGATGGCCAAAATGTCAATTTATATATATTTTTAAAACACCGATATCGAGTAAGTTTAATCATATGACGTGCATTTTTAAAACCTTAGTCTCATCAAGTTACATTACTTTTATTTATTTTAGATACATTTCATCAATTTTATGTTATTAAACAAATAATGGATATCTCATAGAGACGAAGCTATTTTTTATTATATTTATTGGAAATATATGGAAGTATGGGTAAATACAGAGCTTACGACCTGGCTTAAGTGATCATTTTATATAAATATAACGTTCACCATTCTCACCCGTTGATGAATCTCCATATCTATCAAATTTATGGAAGTTGTATATATGTTAATATGTGGAAACACTTCGAGTACCACTATCGCCATCTATGGACTAAATTTGATAATTCATTACCCTAAAATAGCATATGTGTCACAATGAAAATCAAAATTTATTATTTTGACCAGTATATTACTAGCAATATTTGAATATGTCCAAGAACACAATGGTGAACGTCATATTTATATAGTGTAAGCCAGCCAAAGACAGGTCGTAAGCCCTATAATTACCCATACTTCCGTATACCTCCATTAAAATATAATAAAAAATATCTTCGTCTCTATGAGATATTTATTATTTGTTTAATAACAGTGTCTTTGTATGTGTAAATCCAGTAATTGTGTGTTCTTGAACATGTTCAAATATTGCTAATTTTATGTTTTTAATTCTTAATTTTTGGTATTGTATTTTATTTTTATATTACTTCTGTGGACTTACAGGCCGTGGTGTGGTGTAGAGGTATAGGTCTGGTGTCAGTGACGTCCCCTTATGAGTTAGCACCGGTTCGCGCAAGCCTGTAGTTAAAATTTGAAACCGACTATTACTATTACCGAAAAATGCACGTACACGTCCAACGCTTAATTATTCGAATGGTTCATAATTTTCTGAAAAATTATAACTTGTGCCATTCTTTTGAAATCCTTCTCGAATACTCAAAACAGGATAAATTATACACTTAACATGTTCGAGAATAATAACAAAAAATGTATTTACTATTGTATAAGTATGCAAAATCGACGATAGGATTTAAACTCAACATCTGTAGCTGGGTGACCGGAACGAACCCTATATGAAAAAATCCTACAAGGAAATTTCTCAAATAAAAAGTCCAGTCAGAATTACCTACTTACACAAAAATTCCCCACACGGAAAAATATTCACATATAAAATTGCTCACAGAATAATACTCACATAATACCAATACCTCACTCAATGTGAAAATCTTTTAAATAAGTCGAATATTTTGAAAATAATTAAGAATATGAATGAAGATATGAAAACGAATAGTGTACAAATATGACTAAGACCGTTTACACAATCTCAGAAACAAGAAAACCGTCATGAGAAAGTAGAAATGTATCATGTACTTATCTGTTTCTAAATCACTTGAACGGAGAGAAATTTTGAAGAAAATTTCGTAAAACTTATAATCATACAATTTCAAGTTAATGAATACTACACGTCTTGTGCTGACAAAAAGTCAGGCGCGTCCTTCGAAAAATGGCCCACATGCGCATGACATGTCTGAGAGATTTTATGGTCACAATAATTTACTTATATTACAACACAGTGGAGCGCCATGTCAGCGGGTTTTTTTAAGCCTCAACATAGAGACATCGGTCAATAAGAATCGATACATTGTCCAGATTGTTTGTCGCATGAATTTGTACATATTTTTTTCAGCAGTGAACTGAAACCCAGCTTAGCAAAGAATTTTAGACTTTTTTTTAAATTTTCTTTAGTAGGACAATTTTTTGCGTTGGTATTTTTTCCGTGATTAATTATGACTGGGATTTTTTCTGGGAGGAAATTTTTGCGCGGACTTTTTTCACGTGGGCTTACAGCGAACCCCGTGGCTACCATTGGCTTCAGGTGGATAGAAATAACCATAAAGTGGTTAGAAATAACCACGAAGAACTAAATAATCTTAAAAACAATCTTGACATTGGGAAGTATTAAATGTCAGTACCGGGCGAAGGTGTAGTAAAAATGATTTTGAACCGGCACGTGGCATGCACCACCTACTATATAATACTTTTTGTAATGTTAGTATCTATTGTAGCAGTTATACTATTGAATCAAATATTAGTATCCGAAAATTATTGCACAGAGCTCAGTGGTCAACGACGCAAAAAAATAAGTATGCCAATGTAAAACAGTAAAATAGTAATTTGTTATTGAATCCTCTGAGAGGTATATACAGTACAATACGTTCAGTTTGGTTATTGGTTATATGATAAAGCGATGCATGCCAAAAAGTATTTAATTAAACATATAGCTTTATTGGAGCGCTTCAAATAATTGTAGGGGCGAGTATTGACATAATTTATGGTAAGTACAATAATTGTTTTGATATAAAAGACCAAAATGTTTAAGAATAGTACAACCGGAGGGAATCTACTGTAACAAAGTACCTACCCTTAAGTAATTTTATCTGGCAAAAATTAACAGTTTTTTGTCTATGGAGAATTATTTATGCCTATTGCCGCTATATCTTATCTTCGCGTCTTAACCTTAAAATGATAAACGTCAAACACTCAAATTGTTGAATAGTTTTATTATATACATACAATTTATCAAAATGCCTAAAGTTCGAAGAAGCCGTAAAGCTCCGCCTGATGGATGGGAGCTCATTGAACCTACATTAGAGGAATTGGAGCAAAAAATGAGAGAAGGTTTGAATTGTTTTTATTTTGTAAATGTGATTGTTTCACTCATTAAGATTTGTTCTAATGTGTATTTGTTTTTCAGCTGAAACGGAACCACACGAAGGAAAACGAAAGCAAGAGTCCCTTTGGCCAATATTTAAGATTCATTACCAAAAGTCCCGTTACATTTATGATCTGTTCTATCGTCGTAAAGCGATTAGTAGGGAGCTTTATAACTATTGCCTCAATGAGAAAATTGCCGATGGTAACCTGATCGCCAAATGGAAAAAACCTGGATACGAAAACCTCTGTTGTCTCAGATGCATACAGACAAGAGATACCAATTTTGGGACAAATTGTATATGTCGAGTACCGAAAAGCAAATTAGAGGAAGGTAGAATTGTGGAATGTGTCCATTGCGGCTGCAGAGGATGTTCCGGATGAAATTTTACACACAATGGTTGTTATTGTCAAAAGTTGGGATATTTTTTTATGCGAAGCCTATTATTTTAAAAAGTTCTACATTATCCGCATTTCCCATCGAAAGGCAAATGTATCTGGTAAGCTGATTTGTACCGTAAGATTTGTAAACATTCTCAATGTTTAGATAATCCAGTAATATCATTTGATATATATTTATTATAGAATCTGAAATGTATTTGTGGGTGAAATGTGGGAATAAAACTTATGCCCCCGAATTCACACCCATCGGATCCACAGTACCAATTGGCAAGTGATTTATAATTTTTATAATCTTATCCAACTCTATATATGATAAATTAGACCAATATTATATGATATTAAGATTAAGATGTTAGGTGTTGATTTGTATTATATTAATAAGGTCTTTTAATTATAAAGTATTTTAATTTTGAATTTTTTTCTTATTTGTTTGCATTCATAAATATATACAACAATTCCAGTCATTGAAGGCCTTTCAGCGAGACTACAATGTGTGTGTGTGCAATTAATTTATTTTGACCTTCCGGGTGTGATTTAAATAATAGATAATTATGTACTTGAAGCAAAGTTTTTCTTCAAATGTGATTTCAAAAATGACAGTTAGGAAAATAATATTTTTTATAAAGCTTGATGATAAATATAACCTCGAGAAAATCCATGGCATCGCCTGGACATATTTATCAATCAAATAGATAACTTTGTCATTGATTTTTGAGTATTCTTATTTTGCTGTAAATGAGAGTTCTGTCAAAGGACATAGGAAACAAGAATTCCTACAAATAAATAAAAATGGTATGGAAAAAAATGTTATTTAATATAAAAACCTTTATTAACAAAAAATATTAATCATTCACAGGTAATAAATTAATTTGTGAAAGTATTATTTGGAATGCAGGAGTGACCGCTGATCTGGTCATCAATAATTAATCAGAAATGTAGTCAATTATGAGATATGCCAGGATACTAAATAATTATATAAGGAATCAACTATGAATGTTCTATAAATGATGTAACAGACATAGTTTGAAATATTTTGAGGGCGCGAACCTTTTCTATTTTTGGATAAAAAATATTCAAGCTGTATATGCAAAATCGCAACCATTACAGAGATGTAAGAATTTAGTAAATCGAGGACTTGAAAGTTTAATATTGATTACAGTTGGTTTGTTGATTTCAAACAATATACTAAATACACATTTCTAATTACTAGGGGCGTGCACAATTGCAAGTAAAAATAAAATATAAGGTAAAGGTGAGTATAAAAATGTTGGAAAATTTCATAACATGGTTTCCATGACAAATTTTACTGGAGTATCCACCGATTAAAAGTATTCTGTATTAAAATGCTGTCTGTTAATGTACTGGAAATTTTGGAAAATAAATTAAAGTGGAATAACAAATGTTAAATCAGAATTACTCATTGGTGGATTTATAAAGACAATATAATTATGTATATCTGATGGATATTGAAAAATATATTATCGACATCACCTGAATATTAAAAAAAAAAAAAGGATTCTCGATTATCTCCATAATACTTTTGACTCTGAATTTAGGCAAGGATCTACCCACAAAATAATGCAGGATAATTTTCATATCAGATTTTGAAATGTGATTTCTAAATACATACAGTATAAAGTTATTTATCATACAAAATATTATGAACTGAAGTATAGATTTCTTTTTAGCTGTGAAAAATTTAACCCGCACTTTCCATCAGAAAAGATAGAAAGGTAAATTTATTACCATGTACAGTTTACAGGATGGTTCAACTTTACAACGGTTAAATTACACAAACATTTAATTAACATTTCATCCAAACCAAAATCGCGGTGAAAATAACCATCGACTTGAAATAACACCACAAATTACCATGACTACTTATCACTCTATAATCTGAGTACATATAAGTTTTTTATACTTTGTAATACTAAATAATAAGTTTTATCCATATTTATATGTTTTTACACATATTTAATATCACATATTATAGGATAACACAAAACTAATATATATGTAGAATAACAAGTATTATGTACACACATTGAAGTTACATTAATTGTGAAAATTAAAGTATTTCTACAAACATACCTCGTTTGTATGGTAGGTTTCATATAAACAATATGCTTGTAAAGCAAATTTTGCTATAGGCTGAATTGCAGCCTTTTTGCACTTGCCGGGGCAAATAAGAACATAGAAACAGCTTTTGATTTTAAGCAAGAGGCTTGAGAATTGTGAGTCTTATTTTAATTAGCAGGACTCTCAGAAGCCTCTGTAAGTAATTAACAATTACAATAATGACTAATAAAGAAGGAATATAACACAAAGATTGAATATATTTGAAAACTTCCAAAATATAACAAAAAATAATTACTTTTAAATCAACAAAATCACCAAACAATTGTGTAATCAAACTTAAATCAGTTAACTCAAATCGAGTCAGTTGATGTACGCTTCAACACCACACTTCATCGTGAATGTACACAGGAGACTTGTCTCAAAAGTTGCATAAAGGGCTATACAGAGTTAACCACAGAGCGAGTTGTCACTCCATATCTATTGTACGTTGTACGCAGAGTAAAATGACCAACTGATATATACCGACCTTTATCTCCAAATCAGAGCCATGAAGTGAGGTATGTATGGAATATTTAATTAGATGCAAATATATTTGAAACTATTTATCTAAATATTTTAATAATATTATACATGTATTCATTAAACCTTTTTTGCAGTCTCGTAATAAATAATTTGCTGCGTTTAGAAATCAAAAACCAGTGATACATGCTAAAACTAGTTTGTATTAAAATGGTCTCAACGGAATACGCTACACAAAGGTGGTAGGAACATACTATATCGGGAATTATTTAAATTTATAAGATATTTGTATCCCAATATAAAACTTTTATTAGCATATATTGAAAAGTATTAAAGTAAAAATGTGCTTATTCAAATAAAAAAATAATATAAACTGTAACTAATAACTTTCATTAGAATTTGACCAATTCTAGATATATAACTATAATAAGTATCTCATCCATAAATGATTAGGAGAAAGTAAAACTAAAATAGACGAGTCTCGTTTACCATTATAAAATTGTTTAACACATTCTGTACTAACAACGCATGTTATTTTATGATCTATATCAATTACAACACTGGAGCGCCATGACAGCGGGCCTTTTTAGCCTTCAGTAAAAACGGCACGACGTTCAGATCATTTGTCGTACAAATTTAAATGTATTTTAGTCAGCAGCGAATGTGTTAAGTAGAGTTCGACTACACCAGCTTTAGATAATGGTATGAATATTATTCTAAAAAATAAAATTTAAAATAACTTGGAAAAAATTACTTTGAATCCAATTTCGTATTACTCGTAGTAAATAATAAAATTTAAAAAAATCAATTTCTCATTAGTAAGGGAGTTTGATATTTTTTAATGAATAAATTTCTTAACAGATGTTACTAAATTAGAATGGTATAAAGCAAGAAAATAAATAATATGACATGTACTGCTACACGCATATATACTACGAAATTGCAAATTCTTCCAGCGTACGGTATTTACGTCGGTCCCTGTTTTAATACAAAATTATATTTTAAGTCTTTCTTTTGCCAAAGTCATATTAAATAAAACTACTTTCATTGCAAATTTGTATTAAATAATTATTTTAGTTCAAACTCCCTCATTGAAAAAATAAATTGTGAAATAAAAACAAATTTTGAATGATAGTGCGCTTGCAAATATACTCCTTTGAGTGTCATTTGGACAGTATGGAATCAAATCATATACTCAGTTTTCTTTGATTTCTCCAATTCTTGTCCTAAAAGAATAATTAAATCTTTAAACACAAATACATTAACATTCTTCCCCATCAGATGCAAAATGAACCAGTCGCCAGCTCTGAACCTACTGACAATATTAAAAATGTGATATTTCGGTACTAATTTAGCCTGAGTCATGATGATGTACACCCTCAGGCAAGGGAACATTATGAGGAGTAGTCTGTATAATACTGCCACGCAGGACAAACAGGCGAGAAAGATAAACCAGAACCAGAGAAAAGCGAATATCTTCTGGTTGATTACATTCAGGGGCAAGATGCACAAAAGGTCTAGGGATTGAAGACTGCCAGAGCTACCATAGAAATGGAAAAGGCATTTGGTGACCTTGGGAAACACATGCTCTGTAGGATTGGTGATGTTTGGATTTATAGGGTTCTGGTAGAACTGGACAACCGCTGCTCCATAGCCGGCAAACTGACCACCGAGAAATTTGTCCAAAATAACAATTTGACAAACCTGAAATATTTAATATATTAGTATTCAGGTAATATTGTAAAAATATTTTATAAAGTATTCTAATTCCTCAAGATTTGATGTCATTTTAACATTTAAAATTATAAACAAAATCAAGCTTTCTCCAAAACGTTTTCTTCATATTTCATTCTAATCTTGTAAAAATTACATTCTTAAACTTACAACATTGCAGAAGTTTAGAATTTCACAGAAAGCAAATTGATAGGCAAAATAATTTCGGGTGTATAAGTTGGTGTCAATGAGGTACTTGATGAGTCTTCGCTTGCGACCTTCGTTCCATTCAGTAGGCATTAGAGCGGAATCTAGAATTAATAAAAAATACCAAATTTATTAACATACTTAAGTTCTCATGATTTTTATTTACACTGAAACGGCAGATGGTCTTGACATTTTTTTATATAATATTTAATAAGACTACTACTTTTAATATTGATTGTTGAATTAGCCGACGGTTTTATGAAAAAATATATGGTATCTTATTTACATTTAATAATGAATGTATTTTATAAAATATATTTGTTCTTTGCGGTCTTTTTTAAAAAATGTAACATTAATGAGTAATTAACCCTTTTAAATCCAAAATCTAATCCTGAAATTCGAGAATTACTATTTTAGCATGGGATTAGATTCAGTAATCACAATTAGTAATTTCATTATTAAATAAAAAATGTTTTTCTAAACCTTAAACAAATGTTCTATTGTGGAATAAAAATGTGCAAACCAAAGAGATATTTTTTTAAAATGAAAACTGACACTATTTTTAAAATACATATTATATATTATTATTACATATTAGGTATTTTTGTTTCTACAGTTTGATGTGCCCGGCGATTAGGGTGACGCGAATTTCCCCATAGTATGGAGAAAAAAGCGCTTAACGCGGTGCATTCCTTAAGGGATTATCAGCATGGGTAACAGGGCCGTATAACCAATTAGGATTAGGTGAAAGTGTTTGCTTTATTGGAGGAATTAAGGGACATTTTATGACGGTCCAACCCCAAGAAATGCATCTAATCCTGATTGTATATTGTCGAGGACGTACCTTTCCAAGGATAATACCCGGTCGGAAATTTTCGCAAGCCCGCCAAATTAGATGCATTCTCAGAATGCCGACAAGACCTTCCAACGTTTTAGTATTTTCCGATTTTAGTGTAATAATAATATACTAGGGTAATTTTAATGGTATAGCATGTGCGACCGACCTGTCCTTACGATCCGCGCACACCCTAAGCCCCTGAGGGTTTAAAAAGGCCGGACGCGGCGGTGAAGAAAACACTTGCAGTTAGCACTCGCAGTTAGTCACAGGACTTGGAGTTAAACAGTTAGCAGTCGCAGTTGAAATCGGACAGTTACACTCGAGCGGTCAGCTAGGCTCGAAGAATTAGACACTTGCAGTGAGACCCGAGGAGTTACACTCGAGCAGTCAGTTAGGCTCGAGGAATTAGACACTTGCAGTGAGACCCGAGAAGTTACACTCGAGCAGTCAGTTGGGCTCGAGGAGTTACACACTTGGAGTAAACACTAAAAGAAGACATTTGGAGTTGGAAAGTTACACTCGAACAGTCAGTCAGACTCGAAAGTTAGACACGGAACAGGCACTTAGTCACGGGGAGACGGCTAACACTCGAAGACGTGGAGGAAACGCTTGGAACAACAGGCGAAACTAAGACTGGAAAATAGTGCAACTCGAGCGGAGGCGGAAGGAAGGCAGTGCAGAGGAGCTGGTGAACAAGACCGCCCACCAGAAGGACGGGATCGCAGAGCGGACTTGAAGCCCCAGTCCCGCCCAGATCGCGCCGTCGGTCGCCATCCGCGCGGCGGACATCGATCCTCGAAGCCCGGACCGACCGAACTTAATTAAGGTAGAGTTAAGACTAATTTAAGAGTAGAATTAAGTAGACCGTAAGGTAATTTAGCCTAGGATTATTTTTTTTTCTCCTCTCGCCTTACCAAATTAATAAAGTTGTAAATATAGATTAATCATTGACTTATTAATTTTCATCCCCGCCTCCTTCTGTGACCAACGTTGCATTGAGACACGATGATCGGGCAGTGAGGAAAGCCCGACGCCGTATCAAGTTTTGTAAAATTTGAAAATTAAAATTTATGCACGAAAATTTTTTTTTACTTTCTAGTGCGATACCATGAAACGCAATAAACACTACAAATTATATGACATTCAGCATATATGAACTTCATCTATTAACAGATTTTTTTCTTTTTTTATCTCTATTTTTATTTCTGTCAAATCTTTATTAAATAACACTATATGTATGACAATAAAGTCCAAATAAATAAAACATAGATTTAAATTATCAATTATTATTAGACTAGCGACTCCTGTTGGGAACCAAAAAAACATTTGAGTATTCACTTTACATACTTAGTTGGCTCGGGGGTGCACCTAGAATGGTATGTTTTGCTATCTACATAAGAATTCTGACTGAGAGAGAAAGCGTATATAATGGTAAATCAGTTACTTCGTGAATAGGCCTGATTCCGACCAATAAAAGAGGGCAGTACTTACATTATTTTAAAAATATTTTATTAGCTAGCAGGTGGAGCCATATATATATATAAAATAATAAATAATTTAAAGAACACAATAAAACAATACAGAATGATATATATAATGAAGTATATTATGTCATCCTATTCATTTTAGTTCAAATCCGATTTTTTTAATAAAACTACTCAAAAATATTATAAATTAATTGTAACACGTAATTTTTAATATACTGAAAGAACTCACCAAGACCATCAGTCAGACTCTTAATCCGCCCGTTCTCCCATGTCTTCCAAAGAACGTGCGGGGTATAGAAGAGAGCGGCCTGCAGAGGCAGGATAAAGCAGACCCACTGGTAGTATAAGTGGTGGATCTCTCCTTCTCCCGGTACGTTGGGCCCCACCCCTAGATGAGCCATGTGCTTCCCTATTACACCTGAAATATCATTAAAAAATATTTAAGTCTATTTAGCACACACGCCAAAATTTTTTTGATTGTACAATAACTTTTAATATATATACTTCATGGTCTATTCTATTTCTGCAGCATCGCTGTGTTGTGATTCTTTATCATCAAGCAAATATAGATCATAAAATGATCATTTATAGTTATATTTTGCTAGTTATCAGATTCATTTTGACGACCCGACAGATAACATCAGATGTCTCTATCATGACTCGTGTTTTAATCCAATTACATGCATCTATATATGCTCGTTTTATAGAAATGTCGGCAGGTATAGTGTCTTGGTCAAACTCTTGTTTGGCTTGGATAATACGGAAACTCTTTAGAGCTCAGATAGTTTGTGTTGTACTGTACTTTTTAACAAGTAAATATCGTTAATTAAGATTTATCATTTTAATCTTGGTACATTCACAGATATTGCACAGAAAACATTCAGTAATGTACAAGAATTTTATTTTATTAGGGATATTTTTAATGTACATAAAATGATTATGATCTTTCAAATAATTCCTATATTGTCCTAATGATTATATTACAAATGTTGCAGTTTATTCATTTTATAGCAGTATAACAGGTTTATTGAGTCATTATTAAAAAAAAACCTAAACTATCTATCTTCTAATATAAATAAAAACCAGCATTTTCATAAATAAAAAAACAATAACTGATAAATTAGTATCAAAAGTAGGTTCTTAATTAAAAATTCAAACATGTGAGTAAAATACTATGGATAAGCAAATTTTAATAAGATAATCTAAAATCAGTAAGGATCCCAAGGAGTACATTGGGGTTTTTTGATAATGATGCATTTGACGGTGATGTGTTGTTTATTATTATTAATGCTAAATTAAGACTATTATGTCATATGGAAATTGAAACTATTATCAATTATCTAAATGATCTTTAATGTTGATTAATTGAGATAGTGTTGGCAGAGAAGTGCTCGTTTAGTGGTAAGTCACTCGCCTAGTGATTAACTGGTTAGGGGTTCGTGCCTCACCCCCGGAAGACCAACTAGATAATCCAATGGTCATTGCACAAGCTTAGTTTTAAAATGGTAAGACTATTGATGTGACACATACTCCGCATACGCTACTATATCAAAAAAATAATTCTAAAACTTATTACACGTTTCAGATGCTTATTTCATACCACACCTGCATAGATATATGTTTTTTTCTGGTTTGCCTATGCTTTGTATACAGATGATTTTATTTTGTTTCGGTCTGTTCAATCAAACGTATTTTGAATTTATTTCAAGTTCAGATGGTGTTTTTATGTTTTGCGGAAATAATATCCCAGTCCGTATCTACAACTATACTAAATACTCCTAACATTTTTATTATTACATCCCCCACTCTCTTATAAAATGAAATGCACATTTTTCCCAGTCTCGGGACCTGGAAAGCCTGTGAAAATACACATCCTGTGTTAAAAAGAAATATTAACATTTTTAAGTGCTTATTCGAAAGTTTTTTCGATATTTACGTCATTCGATTGTGTACAAAAATACCTTTGAGATGTTTCTGCACGGTGCGAGTTCCAAATATCCAGCAATAGTTATTCATAGCATCTTTGTGGTCTTCATTGTCGCCTATACAGTGGATGGGATCTCCGAAAAATTGTTTAGTTGTTACCATTATAGTAAAAAATGATAATAAAATAACTGTTACCCTGTAATGCAATCTAAAAATATTGTTGTCAGTACAAACATTACCAAACTTCAAAAAGCCTTTTAAAGGCGAAAACACCCCATTCATTTCCTTACTCATTGAAATTTATTAAATTTAACATCAAAACTTCCGCAACTTCGATAAGTGCGGAAACCGACCAAAACTTACGAATGAATGGCGGGCGGGCGGTATCATAGATAAGTGGCGTTATTTCATATTTCAGAATTTCGATTACTGAGAACGATTTAAAAAAAAAAGTTGAGTACATACCTAGCCACGAATTATTAAAAATCTGGTGTGCAGGGGTCGTATTTTTAACATAGAATATGTTTTTTTGGATGCAATTTTAATTAAATGCAATCGAATGCGATTTTGACATGCTTGAATATAGTGTCCGGGTAAAATGCGTCACGACGCTAGGTTAGAAAGAGCGCGTGAAGAAATTGCGTATATATATATTTTTTAACTTTTCAAATATATTTTTTGTTTTATTTTCACATTTATATCAAAATTATTTTAAGGGCGCTTTACCATCTTAGCTAAGCACTGTTAACTATTGTGCCAAATCATAGTACAAAAATATATTACTGCATTTTTTTAAAGTTAAAATTCTAAACATCTATATTTAATTTTATTCAAATAATAATAATAAACCTAGTGAACTTTGTAGTCAGTCTTAATATAAAGTTTTATTTGCCTATTTTCACGTGTAATGTCTATTCCGTTTCAATATAATAATACGTATCTCATCACGCGGGAAACCAGCGTTTGATTTAATTTTATTTTCACTATTATTTATGATGAGATATTTTAATTAATAACAAACCTTTTCCATAAGTATGCGCGTGTCACATTCAGCAGTTTTCTCATCAGGTAACTTATCAAATTGGATTAATTGACATAAATGCTTATGCTTCTAAGAGAAAGATGTTAAATAAAACGAGACGTATGTGAACGTGTAGATTCGTTTGATAGGACAAAGACAGCGATTATTTACAGTGAGTTCCAACAAAATTTCAGAGACAGAGATCTAATGTTTATAATAATTTCTGTACAAAGTATCTACGAATATATGGTAGAGGAAGTTAGAAAGTTATTGTATTTTGGAAAATATAATTGGAGATAGTATGCGATTGATTACATACTAGAAAACTTAATTGGTCTAATCGGTAGAATCCTCGAAGAAACGTACGATACAACTTTCAATCTAGGATTCAAAGTCTGAGGACTTCGAATTTTAGAACCAGTGATCTGCGGGACGTTTGAAAAATATCTTATGTGGCAGATAGCTGAATCATCGGAAGACCTTTAAAGTATATCTTAATCGCAACAAGGGCTAATCTGCTTCTCAATTCAGAATACCGGTACAAGTTGCAATAAATTCCCTAATCGTGAAAGTGCAGCTATTAGAAATAACCACAGAAGAAAAAACTTTTAAAATAAATATTTATAGCAACATATTGCAAACTTTTTTAAAAAGCTTAAGTGGACAGTGACGTAAATATGTAAATGCAGCCAATGCTAAATTGCAACCAAATTGGGACACGTTAGATAGGGGACCAAAGATTTTCCTACAATACTTTTGATTTTACTGCTTTTGCAAATATCAATATATTTACAAGTATATATTAATATTTTTTCACTACAGCAAGAAATGGAATTATGCAAATTAAAAAATCATTTCTCATGTGTATCACTCACTTAAAACACACGTTGTTTTTTTATTCTACTACTATTTATTGGATAAAACCTCGCGATATTTAAATTTTTCATTATTTTAGATTGTTAACTTGGTTTTATTAACCACTTAATGAATTAAATACATCTACCGTTTTCGAAAAATATCACTTTCTTCTTCAGGATGTCATAAACTAATCAAAAACTTATGTTATATTTATTACCTAATTGTATCTTGATTAACTGTTTATATATATTTTTTTTGTACATTGATTTGCTTACTGTTATTGTTTTTATATTTATCTTCGAACGAAACTCGCTAGACTGCGCCAGTACTTTCACTTTTTAAACCAGAAAGTTTTAACCCAACTAAATTTTAACAATTTTTAATTCGTGCTTTACATTTTTTCAGTGCAATATTTTGTTTACTTAATTATTTAAGGGTGATGTGTTATAAAATATCCTAGCTTCGCTAATAAAAAGTCATTATTGCTAGTTATTGAACAACAACAGTATCTATGTATTGAATGTTGCATTTTTCTTCTGTGTAGTTGTGTTAGTATGCCATTTAACTGAACTCTTTTCAATCATTTTATATTGAGCATTACAATTTTACATAAGTTTGTATGTTATTTACTTATTTACTCTTACTTTATTTAGTTTTTTAATTTTTTATAAATGGAACATTGCACTTTTTTTAAATTTTACATTATATTTATATGCTATCTAATTGCATCTTGATTTACTCTTTATGTATATTTATTAGTATATTGAATACTACATTTTGTTTATTACTATACCGGAAAGGCACTGTCTGCTATAATACAGTAGAATACTAGTGTACCAGGTAGGGTACCGAAATACATGTTATCTAATTATAACAATATAATAACACACTGTACTGTACTATGAATCAAAAAATAAATTATGATTATTGTTGTTTCGTTAACAATAGTTTTTTAAAAAATAAATATAGTATCCAACTTAAATTGTTACTTGATGATACAAAATTATAAGAATAGTTTTTAGGAAAAAAATTTAGAATGGGACTTGTGGTTAAATTTAGTTGGTTGTTCATCATATTTTGATTAGTTTTACACGCTTTATTTATTTTTATTTTTTTAATATTTATTTATTCCAAATTATTCAATTTAAGACCAACATTGCTTACATGTAAAAAAAAACATCCTAAATTTTTATCAAAAGTATCAAATGATTAGAAATTCTGAAAAACCATTATTATTCAAATATCTCAAATGCTCCTTAACTCGACCTGTTTCACCAATATAGAAAGCAGCACAATCCTTACAGCTATGTTTATAGACATTGGAATTGTTAAATTTATCATCTTGGTCTTTATAATTTATGAGTAAACTTCCTATATTATTATTTGCATAAAATGCCGGTCTAATGTTTCGTGGTATATATTTAGATATGATATATTATGTATTTGGTCAGGTTCACAACGACATAAAATAAATCTGCATATCCGTTATGTAAAACATCAAACAACCAATCGAAGTAGACAGAAGACCATAGAAGTCTAATTCTATCAAGACATCTCAGTAGAGTATTAAAAAACAATAGGAAAACAGTGCGAAAAAGACCACAAGTAGGCAAATACTTTGATATGATTAACGACTAAGGATCCATAAGCATAAACAAAAACATTTTTCTGTCAACTAAATACTGAACCAATGATAAATCAAGTTATTGAGTGGCCTGTGATGGAACAATTAGATGGAGATGATGAATTATTGACATTGTCGAGGACATTTATTTCGGTAAGAAATGCTTAAACAGTGGAAATCAAATCCAAATGAGGACCAAATTCAATGTTATAATATCACATATCAGGGTAGATTTTTTTACCAAAATTATTAAAATAAATAATGTCTGATTTAAAAATATTTTTATTGAATACAATACAGCACAATAATTATTACACATTTAAAAAATGTTTGTTCAATTACGTAATGTAAAACGACCATCGTTAAATTAAATAATATTAAGAGCATTAGGCAGTAAACATTAGGCAAATTCTAAGTATTACACAAAATGTAATCGTTAATCATTTTTGTCTTCTCACTTTTAGACCTAACCATAGTCCAGATTCTGGATGCATATTGAATGTGTCCTTTGCTAAAACAAATGGTATTGTTGTTTTGTCCGTAACAATAAGTTCAAAGTGTGCCAAAACATGAAACCAGATGGCCTTTGCTTCCATTAAAGCAAATCTTGCTCCTAGAAACATAAAATATTATGAGAGTGCGTCTATATGGGTGAAACATTTATCTTGAAACTAACGTAAAGGGTAGAACTTATTAAGTATTTCCTACATGAAGCAGAGTTAAGTATTTCATAATTAAGTATTACAATCTTTACCACCAAATCTTCGAGATGAGAGAATAAAGTTTCATATTTATACACACACCACAAAGTGGGATGATGTAAATTAAATAAATATTTGAGTAAGGTTTCCGGCGAATTTTAAACATTATTTTAAAACATCGCAAGTAATCAATAAATTAAGAAAAGATATTCAAGTAGTATAACGTATCACGCGTCTCTTTTACACACCTTTCGGGTGTGTAATTTTGGGGAGAGTTGATTGTGAAATACTTAAAAATAATTAAGTTGTCAATTATTGGCGTTAAGATTGACATTTTTAATAGATGGTCACTTGTGATTATTGTTCATGTTTTTACGATATCAAAAGATAAAGAGTTTGTAATAATATTTAGAAATTTTGCTATGATTTATGTGTGATTTCATCATATGGAATATCACTGAATATTTTGTTAAAACAATTACCTATGCACAATCTAGGTCCAATTCCGAACGGAATATAAGTAAATGGTTTTATTGATGCTTTGTTTTCGTCAGAAAATCTTTCAGGATCAAATTTTTCCGGGTCTGGAAAGTACTCAGGATTGTGGTGTATGGAAAATATGGGAATCAGTAACTCATCACCAACAGCAATCTGATGAAGAAAATAGAATAATAATTAACGTAGGTAGAAGATAAAAAAGTTTAATAGCTGTTACTTGTCCAACAGTTTATCTGTTTTTATCTGGACATCACGTCTTTGGTCAAGTAAAGAGCTAGTTTTATTATAATAATAATACAAAAATATGTATATATTATATTCAAAATATTATTACAGTCGAATTACTGGTTTTTAGTTGAAAATGCTATATTTTACCAATGAGTTTGTGTACTCCAAAATTATCTATTATGAACGGATTCTCCTCAGCAAGTGTTTTAAGTGAGAATAGTTCACGATACTTGTTGGATTCTCAATAGAAGCCAATCGCTCATTCTACTACATAAATTAACCCATTGATCGCGTTCATAAATACGCTTGACATCTTTCATACGCGACACTCTTTGGCGGCATTATAATTTACGACTTTCCACTACAATAATGCAACAAATTTCTGATTTGTTTTTAAGAAAGTATCGTAAAAAACATAAACCAATACAGAAATCAGAACCATGATTACAAAATAACGTAAACAAAATTATTCATGAGAGAATACAACAATGCCTTACACCTTCACTAGCGCTATTTGTGGTGATATTAATACGTACTAGTGTGAAGTAGTGATCTGCGTGGACGCTGATTTCTGAGACTAATACACACTATTTACAAGTTTTTAAATACTGACATCAAATTTAACTCTATAGTTTGAAACGCATTACGCGCTACATACATAAACTGAGTTTGAGAATTTTAATAACTGAGCGATACTAGATGATACAACAACTTTTATTATTTCGTGTTTGTTTATAAGATGGTTAATATTCTTCGATAAATATCAACAGATGTCAGTAGAATAAGGATTAAAAATAATTGTGGTACGATCTTCACCGCTCCTCAGCACGTATGTACAAATTAACGGCGGTCAAATCACGGTGACTCATATTTGAGTCATCCGCACTAAGGGCATGTAAGGGGCGACTCATATATGAGTCACCCGCGGGGAATGGGTTAATAATTTTTAACATACAGAGATACCTATAAGCTATTTTGGTAGAAATACCCATATTATAGCCCGCTGGTCTAAATAAATGGCTCAAATAAAATATTTAAAAATTAAATTAATACTGTGCAAAGTCGCTTATTATTTCATAAAAAAACATTATTCTTAACATTTCAGGTTGCAAAGAAAGTGAACTGTAATTATTTTGACCAATAAAATTACGTAAATAATTTTTAATTCATCACAGAGTGGAAAATGACCTTCGATATCAGTTCCAGGTAAAATGAGAGATTTTTTTTACGGATTATTATTTTATTCCGACCATTCCACCAATTTTCTACAGCTCCCTTTAGCTCTATGGTAAATTCAATCCCATTGAAGATAGTACATAGTGCATTTCTAAATATATTATATTTTAAAATATTCCAGCACAATTTAAATTCAACTCTTTCAGGGAACCAGAGCCAATGTAGCTCATGTCAAATGAATGTTATATGAGAGAATTTGGAACTCCATATATTACCGTGCTGCTGCATTTAGAATGGATTTTAATCCATCCAACTGAAACATTGGCAGGCCAGCATAGATTTTGTTACAATAGTCCACACGTGACACCACCAATGCATTTATAAGTAGACGAGCTCCCTTAAGAGAAAGATGTCTCCGAATATTTTTAATCTGTCTCAGTTGATAGTAGCACGCACTGGCAGTTTTTCTGATTTGTGTATTCATCGAAAGATCTGAATCAATGTGCACGCCCATCAATTTAACTGCAGATTTAGCATTTGCGGACATTGATTCCTGTATTAAGTTTTGCTTTCCAGGTGCTGCTGTCCATAGTAGCTCTGTTTTGGATGGATTTAATGTTAGTCTATTTTGTACCATCCACTCACCTATTTTCTCGACGCATCTTGCAATTTTTCCTCTTAATACCTCTATCTCACCTGACTTACAGTACTGACTGACAACAGTAGGGCCATAATCCTGACGATATTATGATATTTTCTATATCTTTCGTATATAATATATACAATAGTGGTCCGAGAACTGATCCCTGAGGCATCTCGACGTTAGAAGTAAATGTAGGAGAGGTTGAATTTTGAAATCGCACCGATTGCGATCTATTACAGATATATAATTTAAATTAACCATGTGCATTTCCATCTGCCCCATAGGTTTTTTGCAGTCTCTCAAGCAATATTTGATGCCCCAAATCAGTAAGTGTTATAATGGCAGCCAGGACTCGAACCAGCTCTGTTTCTGTGGAATGATACCGTCTGTATGCAGGTTGCATTTGGGAAAATAAATCATTTTCTGTTAAATCCATATTAAGACGACATGACACAACCTTTTCCATATTTTTTTAGAGAAGCGGCAGATTAGAGACCGGCCGATAATTTATAAGGTCTTCGGGGTCTAATGTAGAATTTTTCAGTAGTGAAGACACGTGGGTCATTTTCGTGAAGTCTGGAATGTTGATGTTTCTAAAGACTTTTTCAGTAAATCTACTAAAAATGGAACAATTTACAAATGACACTCCTTAAGTAACCATGTTGGTATTGGGTCTAATGCACACTGTTTAGTAGATAAGCGTTTGATTATTTGTGTTATTTCGCCGATTGATGTTAAAGTGAAATTGTGCAGTCGCGATGTAGTTTCTTGCTAAATGCAAAAATGCATCCGGACACATTTAACTCCGCGGTTTTAAAACGCGCTTAGATTTGTGATTTATGGAAATAGTTAATTAAACGCGGGCGGTTTTTTTCAATCAGTACGCCTTGAACCAATGAAGAGGCTAGATGTAACGTCACTACATGTCTCGAGCCTACGTTTGCGGTGATATCGTATGAATATCAATCATACAAAATTGTATGCGAAGTTCAAAAATTATGATCAAATGTTTTGTATGATAAAACATTACAATCAAACGTTTAAAGACGAAACAGTTATTAATGAGTCTTATTATTAATACAATACAATAATTAAATAATTTCTTATAAAGTTGTTTTCTAACCTTAAAGTATCAGACATTTTTTCTGATGATATTGATTTGCGAAATGTTGTATCCTGGAACGTAATATATGTTCTCACTTCTATTAAAAGTTTGTCAAACTATTTATTGACCCACTTCTATTGAAAGTTGTCAAAATTATTTATTGACATTTCATAATAATTTTAAAATTTATAGGGATGTCCTTGCAAACAGTTTATAAAAATAACCCTTTAGCTATATTTTGTCAATTAATGGATGAACGATGGCAGCGGCAAATATTTTTTCTATTTCTGATAACCTAAAATATCACATCATGATGTTAATATCACGCTTGGATCAATAGCTGTCATCCAGAAGTCCATTTTGATACTGAACTGAAAATACGCGGTTTAAAATACGGCGGTAAAAAGTCGCAATGCGCGCTAGGCCATATATGAAATAAGACAATTTCTATTAATTATACGTTGTTTCAAATAAAAAATAATAATTATAAACTTACATGCAATTTCTTTTCGCTTGATTCATTCTGTGGCGGAAAAGTGTATGGTTTAACACAAACTCTTTCGAGGAATCCATCAGGTGGCCAAAGTCTCAAAGTTTCTAAAAATTTTTTTGTCAAAAGTGAAATATAAAAATGCATAGTTAAAATTTGTGTCAAAAACTTTTAAAAATATGTGATAAAAAACGTTTACTATTCCTGATTGCACTTGTCATAGACTAATAGGTATTTAAAAAAAATGATCGATTCTATGGTTATGTAACGTTTTACAATTTTTTTAAAATATTTTGTTTCCAAATGTCAAAAGATTAAAATGAACTTTAATATTTGTAAATACAGTGGTACCTCGGTATACGTCCTTAATCCCTTCCAAATCCCTCGACTCATACCAGACAGGACGTATGCCAAACAAAATTTTCCCATAAGAAGTAAAGGGAAAATGATTAATCCATTCCAATGACAAAAATCCTATTGTTATTGGCATATTATACATTGATTGGGTTGTATAAAATAATTTAAACAATGATAAATACAAAAACAATTAGATGAAAGAAATGAAAATTTAATAAACTTTCATTTTCTCTTTCCTGTATCTTTTCACTACTTGGATCTGGCTAAGGATCATCAGGTTTGACATTTGTGTACTAAAAATCTGTCCAAGAACTTTGCTTCTTCTTTCTCCTCGGGATGCTTAGGAAATTTAACATTGTATGGTCATTCCAGACAATGCTATTATGGCTTGTTTATACTTTGTTGGGGTGGTACTTTACTGCAAAACATCCATCCATTTGGCAAAGATTTCCTTTATTAATGTAGTAGGGGCTTCCTCCATATCCTCCTCCTCATTCGAGCCTGAAGAGAGTGTATCTATTTTAGTCTTGTGCCCTGAATTCAGCCGAACAAGAATGAGGATGTGAGCGCGCACCATTTGACATACCCAAGTCGTATTTCAAACAAAGCTCTTATACCAAACAAAATTTTTTGCATCCAAACAGGACTTATATAAAGTTGAACTTATTCCATAGCGGACATATACCGAGGTACCACTGTATGTATATTTTGTCATATATTTGCATATTTTTGTTACCTCACTTATTTTATGTAAAAAATCCCAAAATTCTAATATTTTATTAACATTACTAGATGTGTGTCCAAAAATTTGTATTATTTTTTTATACCTGATATAAACATGTTAATGTACTTTATGTTTTTAATACCTGATACAACCATGTCGATGTATTTCATGTTTGATAGGTCTGAGTATGTTGGTTTTCCATTGGTCATCGCATACACTGTATCAATTTCCTCCAGCAGCTTACTCTGAGCCTCGGGGTGTCTAGCCAGCTCGTATGCCATGAAACAAAGGAGAGAAGATGGTGTTCCAAATCCTGCTATCATGAATGCTATTGCCTGAGCTGTCAGTTCATCATTGGTCCATTCTATGAAACAATTAACAAGTTTTTTCAGATTCATTTACATGTGCTATGCTGTCCTTTATTTTGTGCTATGTGATCCCATGTGGTCACATTTGTAAAATTCTACATGGCACCTAATGTGTTGAATATTTAATTTAATTTATTTATTAAGAAAACATCCAGTTAATCAACCATGGTTAAGATAGTAACAAAAATAATGATAAGTTCAACCAATTACACGTTTTCTCTGAATTATTAAATACAATAACAAAATACAGTGGGTTAGGTAACAAAGTTTAATTTTAAGCAGTGCAGAAGACAATGAAAAGAGTGACAACTAGCCCTTCTATTGAAGGAGTAAAAATGTAAAGAAAAGAAAAATAAACATTTTCCATGGGGAATGGAAGGAATAGAGAAAGGAAGATGGGATGGGGATGAAATTCTGTATAATAATAATAAAATGTAAGGTATTATAATGTTTCTGATAATAAATTGGACTTAATATCGTCCATCTAAGAGCAAGATATGTTTGTAGGTCGAATAATTGGTTCAAATTGAAATTGTAATGGTTTTATAAGAAAAAATCTTTTACTGTTACAATGTTGAATAAGTAAATTTCAGTTAACTTCTCATTATGATATGTACACAAACGGTGAATGAATGAGTTTTGTGAATAAGATGTTCTACTTCTAGGAATGTGAAAGAGTATGGACTGCCGGGTCGATCTGAATGGAATGTGGAAGGATATTAATTCTGATTGGCTGGCAGTCAATATGACCTTGCAGTAGTTTAAAGCATGAGTTTTTTGAGATAATTTAATTTTTTAATGTTTTTTTTTGCTTCTTTTTATGGGAACCTTACTTCCCATCAAATTGCAGTCATATTTGTGTTTTTGTACGTACCTCTTTTGAGCACCTCTTGCTTGGCCAAACTGTTTCCCCCTTGGATATTGGAGAATCTCGAATCATCCGTCTGCGTGTAATCAGTATCATATTGAAGTGAACCCTTCTTGGCCTGCATCAACAGATGGACCATATCAGGACGAATGATACCCAACTTTTCTCTGGTCTCTATAGTCTTGTGAACGAGCTCGCGATAGTATGTAGCCACATCGTATGGGAACAGAGGGAATTTGAAAAGCTGTAAGGAATATTAGGCAGTTGAAATTTTTATTTAATTTTTAAGATTTTGGATAGGGTTCGACCATCATGATATGTGTAGTGGGTGTTGAATCGATGAATATGGTGCATGTATGAATGATGAAAGTCAGCAAATTTGTAGATATGTTAAAATACAAATATATTCCCTGTTTGTTTCCTGCCTCTGATACAATTGTGGTAATGATAGTAAATATTTATATTGTCTGAAGTGCAGCCAAAAATTTCTTGCTTTGCTTAAAATATTTATTTATTTATATATATATTGACATACATATTTTTGTTCTAACAGAGGTGGATACATAATAAATATGCATAATAAACATAAGACATTACTCATAGTTTATTGTGTGGGATGGAGTAGACTTCACCTCTGATATATACAGCATTGTCCTGACTACTTTGCTAGACTGAAGTCTGTGTTAAAGTAGCCAGTTTTTTTTTTCATGCTGTTGTGGTGTTATTTATCGACAGGAATAAAAAGAGAATTACAAATATGTATAAAAAAGTAAAAATAAAAATAAAATATATGTTATTATCCAAATATGTATATCCATATATATGTATATATATATCCAAAGCATCGATTCTCTATCTTTTTTTTCTCCCGTACCTTTTGATTAGGCTTTTCATTTACGATTACTTCCTTCCCACCCAGTGCCACGTCGTGGGTAGGAAGCGCCCTTGTGCAATCATTTTTTGGTGCCCCCCTACCCCTCCAATCACCAATGCAATCATAGCCACGGTACTGGTCTTTCGAAGAACCACCTCGAGTATTAATAATAATAGGTTAGCTAAAATAATCAAAAGGAATTTTGATTTAAAATTTTTTGTAAATCAAAACTGTTTCTGTTTTCCACCATTATCAATATTATTTTCTCATATCCCTAACCGGTCCACCACGTACCCCTGGGGGTATGCTTACCACAGGACCGGAGCTCCTGATCTAGAGTGATTAAAGACAATTAAAATAATTATAATGTTTCGCAATAAAAAATGAGATTATAAGATGGACAAATGTCTAAATAATAATTAAATTTTTACTACTCAGGATAGTCTTATTTAATTAATAAGTAAAAATATAAGCATACCTTCATTAGTCTTGGAAAAGTTGCATAGCCCTGGAACTTAAGAAACTGCCATCCGCTGAAGTTAGTCGCCTTCTTGCCCATCATAAAGAACTCGTTGGTTTTATTTTCAAAAGAATTTATTTTAAATCCAAACGCTGTTGACGCAATTACATCATTTGTATATCTCGTAAAGGTTTCCTTTACCTCTATCTCTAGAATTCCATTTTCTGAAACATTGTTAACATTATTATCCAGGTCTTCAGGTTTGCGTGAGCCCGCTCACCCCCTTACCACCCTCTCTTCGTATAAGTATTTTTAAAGAGAGCTAAAATTGTGTCCGTCATTCAACAAATTATAATGTAGATTGCAACAAAACTAAAGTATTTTCTATCAGAAATTTACACAGAATTCATATCTATCATTACCATTGTATTTTTTAACTTCATCTAAGAGAAAATCTCTGGTTTGCTCGGCGCACTCTCCCACCAACGGAAATATGCTTTTCATTTTGGAGCTGGTGTAAGCGGGGCTAAGGGCAGACCTCATGTCCTTCCACTTTTGGCCTGCAATAAAATTACATATGTAATTATTTTCTATTGAAAATACAGTTGTCTTTTGTTTTTGATATTTTGCATGGGAAATAGCCGACCAACTGATTTACATTTACCATTAAATTCCAAGTCTCATGGAAAAAATAGGTGTATGTGGATCAAACGTTGCCCTAAAGTTTTGGAGATTTGTCAACGAGTGTCAGTATGTATCAGATGGTCATTCTGCTCTGCGTTAAAGAATCAATACACAATGAATGATAGCTCGCTCCACTCTAATTCGTACTTTATGTGGGTTTCGAGACCAAAGTTTAATCTGATAGAACTTTGTGAATTATTTTTGGTGTTTTAAAATTAATTATATTTTAAACAGATACACAACTATCCTTATGATAATCAATAATATTTTATAAATATATATGTATATCCCAATAAAAATTTACCAAAATTTTTATTTTTGTTTCGAATCTTGATTTTCCGCGGTGTTAAAAATGGTGTAGAAATGTACTGCTGTTACATACATTTGTGTGCCAGCCTCATATGTGTGTGCCAGCCACATACGTGTGTGCCGGCTACATAGTGCTGTCATATATATGTATGTCTGCTGCGAGAGATGAGTTAAAATGATTTATTATTCTAGCACAAACAATCTTTTATATCTGGAATACGATTTGATTTATAGGATTATTTTAAATATTTAATTTAAAATTACAACCTTAATCATTTTATTTTTAAGTAAGTAAATTATTTGTTTTTATATAATGATCTTACCACGTAAGAAAAATAGGTTGCTTCCAAAAAGCGGTTCAGCCTCTTCATCCATAAATACTTTGTGATCTACAAAATGGTCAAAATCCTTTACTCCAACCAGTTTGATCAAATCCAAATCTTGCACCACAATGATTGGCTTTGTAAATGCAAAAAATCCTGTGTACCTACGAAGTAAAAAATTAAACATTCCAATTATTAAATCAATCATGCTTAAATAGGAAGAGTTTTATATTTGGTACCTACATATTTATTCATATTTTTGTAATACTAGTTGGTAACAAATATGCAGAAATAGAACAGCAATTAAAATACAAAATAATGTAGATAATAATAAAATTATTGAAAGAAATATACAGTTGAATACAAGATACATTATCATTTAATTTTTGTTAGTTGTATTATTCTCCATCCGAGATACTGTTAAAAGATGAAGGATGGGATAAAAAATTTATATGGCAACATTTGAGTCTACTCATTGACCGACCATTTTATTTTATTTTCATTTTTATTATGTTTTTTAAATTGTACACGCTGAACTAAATAAGGCCCAAGATCGTGAAGAGTGGAGGCAAGCAGTTCGCACTGTAAAAGCAGAATAGAGGACCATAATGCTCAGTCACGAGTAGATTGATCGAGAGAGATCCATAAATTACTAGCAGAAAAGCAATTGGCTATCGCCGATTGCTTGCTGCTAGGTGCTATGGGCGGCTATTGTGGCCGCTTCAATGTGGAAATCCCTTATTATATTGCTTTAATAATGCACCATGTAGTATAAACAAAATATATGTAAAATGATACATACTTTATACATATATATACCTAGAGCTATCTTAAATTGATATGATTATCATCAAAATATTGTTAAAGGCATAAACATGAAGAATATAGTGAACTTAAAGAAATAAAATAATATGGACAGGCAGTGCGTAAGATTTTATTATAAATAAATTTTCTAATAAAATATCTAAACCGAAAGGCCAAGAACCATCATGCACGTCTGGTTAAAGAGGCAATTGAAATATGCAAACACCCAGTGAACATTAATAGGGATGACGACCTAAAATTAAAAATCTCATGGTATTTGGCGTTTCAAAACCATAGGAGTCGAAGAGCCCTCACAGATAATGATCCGACAGTGGATGGAACTTAACATAACATAACACTTCTCATTTTGCACAACACCTGCTTTCGACACGCTATTACAAGCCAGTACTTAACAACAACATTTAACAGTCGTACATCACATTAGCTCTAAAGATGGACCCTGCCAGAAAGGTCAGATATACACGGCAGATTAACCTAGAAAACTATACACAGAAAATATCTAAACACTTACCACTAAACATTAGACCGGTAATTTATACAAATAACAGTATAGGAAAATTACTCATAAACTCCAAAGACCAAGATGATACATTTAATAATTACAATGTTTATAAATATAGCTGTAAAGATTGTTCTGCTTCCTATATTGGTAAAACAGGATGAAATTTGAACACAAGAGTAAAAGAACATTGAAGATGTTTAAATAGTCATTGTTTTTCTGAACTTTCCAATCAATCCAATTTTTCAAAAATTTGAGATTGTCTGTTTTACACGTAAATTTGAGATTGTCTGTTTTACACGTAAATAATGTTGGTCTTAAATTGAATAATTTAAAATCATTAGAAATCGTTTTCCGAAACTAGTTAATGTTTTAAATTACTCATTAAGTGGTTTTAATAAACAAAGTTAAATAATCTATTAAAATGAACATAATAAACCACCAAGCACAATTAGCAAATAGTATTATTTTTTGTTAATCTGTACTGTCATCTACGTAGTGAAATTATATTATTAGATGATGTAAGCATCTTAGCCTCCATAATATAATAAACCTTTATCAACTTCTTGTCATATTTTTGAATAGATTAATGTTCATCAATCATTAACATTTATATTTTAATGATTTTTATATCTATCACTGTAGTTTTTCAGTCAAATAAAGAGCATATTAAATTATGTGTCATCTGTAGTTATTGTGTTCACCTGTGTCCATTATTTTTATTGTATATTCGGAGTAGCGTTTCAACAAAATGTTCCTTGTGTAGAAATATCTCTTTCATATTCCCCAGGAACGGCAGAGGCTGATGGTAGTGCTCGACACCCCTTCTCTTGAAGTGGCCATTCCTCCAGGTGGCAATACAAAATGCCAGCAATATGAGGAATGCAAACAGAAGCAGCCAGTCAACAAAGGTAAATGCCATATCTGTAAACATTGTAGAATTTTATTACACATAAAAAAATACAATACATGTGCCACAAAGATCTTTCAAATATGAGGCTTATTAACATTTTGTGGGTGTAATGTAAAGTTAAAGTATTGTAAGAATACATGAGTGTGAATGAAACTTTTATCTCAAAACAATCTTTACTCAAAATCAATGCCAAATCTTCGAGACATGAGAGTGAAGATTCATTTGTATACATTCACCCTAAAAATACACTTTATTCTGTTTTTACACAATGGATACGTTCCAGAGAATACTGTCCAAAAAAAAATACAGATGGAAAAATGGAAGATAAGTTCCATCAAGACCACGTAAAAACAGAATTGGGTGTACATTACATACATATTGTAAAAATAAGTAAAAAATTATAATGTATCTTACCTATGTGTGCATAAATGTACATAAATAGATGAGAAAATTATTTAAAAAACTATTAGGGTACAATTAGGAAGAGTTAAGAAAGAAGATAAATAGAACATCATTAAAATAATAACCCATAACAAATCTTTAAACAAGATTACTCATATTCAGGTTAGTAAAATATTTTTTATGAATAACTGTTTAAAATCATAATGCAAAAATTTTTTTTTGATACTACTGTATTTTGTTTGAAGTAATGATTGATTCTTCATAAAGCCTTATTACAGACATGAAACCTGTTGTATTAAAATTCTCTGGGTCCAAAAAATCTTGTTAGATTTATTATTAATATATGTATGAAATGGAGTTAAACAAAAAAAAGTTGATTCAATAAATAGTACTTACATAGTCACATAATCATTTGTTTCAATTAATTTTCCGAAATATTCATGGGTGCAATTCAAGTTACATAATGTATAATAATTTTTAATAAATTAGTTTTCTATGACAACAGTCTATTGATAAAGGTTACAATTTAATAAATTCAAGTAAAAAATAAAATCTTACTTACTTCACAAAACGCAGAAGTCTTAGATCTGTTGACAAGACATTGAAATTTCACCCATAAGACAGTGTCTATAATGCACTAGAAGGAATGATAAGTTTGCAGTGGTTTTCAATTGGAAAATTATTATTACATAATTAGTACACTGTCATACCTTCTTTAAATATAAATGTTAAATTTAGTATCTTTTTATTTGTGATAAATTGTTAATTTAAATACATAATCACTAATTGTGTACATAAAAAAATATGTATCTATATGTTTTATGCATGTACAATAATTTAATAGTTTACTTTAATGTTTCCACGAATTTGTAGAATCTGATCCGATTTTAGTAATTGATTTGCAATGGATTTTTATTTACCTATTTATTTATTTTTTTAAACATAACACATAATTGGAACTTAAACTTGGAAACTTTACTTTGTGGTTTTAGACTCCATGTACCCCACTTTTTTATTTAAATATTACACAGTAGCTAACGTAATATGTATGTAACATGTTTACTACCATGTATGTCCTTATAGATTGAGTTGTATCTATTGCTAATGATACAAGAGAAACTGTCCGTCTCTGATCTAGTGAGGTGGGCAGGAAACAAATTAAAAGAATATGTAATAATATATGCATTAAATAAGCTAAATAGGTGTGTCAGTGCGAACGATCTACGTTTTACTTGTGATCATTTTTGCCTTCTTAATGTTGATTTTGAGGAAGTGTTGGAAAATTTTATTCATAATCCTTAATATTAACGTAAATAATTGTTACTAATATAATTTTCTTTGAACTTTAGAAAATATGTACCTTTTTAGTAACCCGATTTGAACATCTGAGTTTATAATCTAAGAGTAAACATTATTGTGTTTGCATCTGGATATAAAAGTTTCTTATCTCTCTTCTCAGGGTTTGCAAGGTACAAGGTCAATTTAAATGATTAAAACGTATTTAATTATCTCACACATTAATTATTTGCCTTTTATTAGAAAATTCGGATATGTATTTTTTGTAATTTAAAAAAAAAATCTTCATGTTTTTAATGTTGGACAATCAACCATTGAGAAGTTCAGATCAATCTTGACGTTAATAATAATTTAATTGATTTAGTTTTTTAATTAACAATTAGATTTCAGAGTTGGAAAATCCCACTGGGAATGTTTTGAGATAAGACTTTTACAGAATATTTCTATGTGGTCATCAAATATTAGTGTGTTAGTTACACATTGTGTAAGGAACGTGCTGTTAGTTGTTAGTGCAATATCATATCTAGAGATATATATATTAATTTTAATTGATTACTAAATTCATAAAACACATCCACAGCAGTCTCAGCCCGGGTAGTGGGCAGGATCTTATATATATATATATATATATATATATATATATATATATAATACAACCATATGAATGCATGAAGTGGAAGGCTATTTTTTAAAATTGTGATTCAGAATCAACGTTGTATTATTTATATATTGTATGTAATAATGAATGGTGTGTAAACAAATAAAACCCGTATTTTTTATTCATAAATTAATTATATAAGGTTCAAACAACATTAATTAAAAATATTTTGTTTTAATACACATTATTAGATGTTTTTTTAAAAGATAAATAATTATATTACGTCTATATTGATACATACCTTATGTACATGTATATATTGCAGTGAAAAAATCAACTACATTTACGTATTATAGTATATTTAGTAGAGATAATGTTAAATAGACCACAGAATATGGATTTGTTTATGCGTATGAATTCGTATCTAGTCGAGTGCTATGTAAGATATTTGATGAATTAATGATTAATAATATTTTTTTCATTATATCAGATTTCATAAAGGTCATTAACCAATTGACCTGAATTTTCAAATGAAATTATTTCTCTATCTAAATTCAATACATAAACTTTAATGGCCTTCATTTTATTTTTATCGCACAGATTTGGTTCCCTGTCCCATTTTCCTCTTTCTTCCCCCCCACCCTCCCGTTCCCTTGAAATATTTTCTTCTTTATAACTTTTATCTCTCTGTTTATATTATGAAGGAGAAAGAGGAGAAAGTACATAATAGTTCTTTTTAAATTGTCCTCACTGTTTAAAGTATTGTGTATTTTCAGAGAAAATATTGGTTAAATTATTGTTTCGCTTTCATTATGGTTTTTACAGATAAACTGAATGTTTTCTTAATAAAATAAAATAATAGCCCAGCCATCTCACAGTTTGTATATACTGTGCCAGTTATATTTTTTATAATATTTAATCCACTCCTTTGGTCATTGATATCAAAAATCACATTCTGTTGGTCCTGATTCCTTTGCCTTTATTCTGCAAATTTAAAAAAAATATATTTTGGAAAACATATGTGTAGTTAATAATCTATAATATTAATTCTCTACGTTAGTCAACGATGACTGGTTGATGACAGTTGTCCCCTTGAAGTTCTTCAAAATTATGTTGCAAAGGTGAATTAAAGCTTACGAGTAGATCAGTTTTTGAGCATGACACTTGTTGCGTGTTTGTCACATTGTATTAATGACAATGATACTTGAAGTAATTGAATTTTATTAATTAATGAGGTGTTATTGCCAAACATAATATGATTATTTTACTTCATATTTTCATTTTGAGAAAGTGTCCGATTGGGTATTTGTTTGCGTGGGTTAAGTAAGGTTGTATTGTGGTACACCACTTTCCTTTTTGATAATAAAATTATGTTTTCAATATTCAAAAGTTGGTTTAATTGATTACTGAATTCATAAAACACATTTACAGCAATCTCAGCCTGAGTAGTGGGCACGATCTTATAAAGGTAGAATTTGAAGTTTACTTTTGTTAACTTTATTTTTAAATTCATACTACATTTGTGTAGGAATAGTGGAGATAAAATATACTGTTATTTTATTAGTTCTATCAGGTGTGGAGGCGAGACCGCGAACCAGTTATTACAGCCGCCCAAGAAGAAAGATCGGCTATAGTCACTTGCTTCCTGCTGGTACTTGCGTATCCATCGTCACCTCTTCCAAACTACATTGAATTGTTATATGTACATAAAGGTTGAACCATATTGTAATTTATTAATAAAGGTCGAATCCACCTTAAAAGAACAATGAACGGTAAATATTTATAGCTTCGTAATTATAATTGGGATACTTAGCCGAGAGAAACTGATATGAGAGCATCAGCTTTCAATTTTGGGGAAGTATTGAGGCTGTTCACAGCCAGTACTGTATTAAATATTATATTTTAATTTGTCTCAGTAAAGTTTTAATAAAAAAACTAAAGTAAAAGAAAGTTATTTTTTATTTAACATTGTAAAATATGATTTTAAAATACAGATGACATATTGTAATATGGTGCATAATCATATTATTTATAAAATCTTCTAAACAATTTGGTTAATAATTGAGTAAATTGACAGGTTTATAGGATAGGGTAAATAAATTGCTTATTTACTATTTTCCACTAACACACAATTCTTCACACTGCCACTAAAATCTTTATTACAGATCGATCCTAATATACTAATTGACTCCAGCACGATACAATTATAATATTATTATTTATTTAGACTCCTTGAATCCTATAAAGCATATTGTGTAAACATTGCACTTTATTATTAATGGCTGATTTAATCTGTAACATCACTTTTTGTTCCTTAGTTTCAAACCCAACCAGAATCCGTTCTCGGAGTGCATAATGAAAGTGTTTCTGGCTAGTTTTAGCGGTATCGTTGTGGTAGGCGTTGTTACAATATCAAAATGAGCCAGAATGTGGAAGATGACAACTTTCGCCTCGAGAACTGCAAAACGCGCCCCTGAAAATAAGAAATTCAAACTTATATCAATCTATCTACAGTTTTTTTTTTATGGTAATCCAGTATAATACAATACAAAAATGTTTTTTTTTTTAATTAAATTCTTTGGTTAAACTTTACCTATACAAAATCGAGGTCCTATTCCAAAGGGAATGAATGTGAAAGGTACAAGGGATGCTTTATTTTCCTCGGAAAATCGTTCTGGATTAAACTTCTCAGGGTCTGGATGGTACTTGGCATCATGGTGAATGGAATAGGTGGGGATCCATACATCATCACCTTTCTTCAACTGAAAATTATAAATGAAAAATATTGACCTTAAAAAAAAGCATATATCTTGGACACATGAAAAATACCACCCCTGTATAGAATTGATTACCCTCCCACCTATGTATACAGATCACTGTATTTTGTTTTAGTCCCTTCAAACATTGTCTAATTTTATTTCAAACATAGATTGTGTTTTTTTGTTTTGTGGAAAATAAAAGCGATTTATGTACATTTTGTATACAAATTAAATGAATCAACTAGAAAAATCTATTTTTCCAAATAATATTTTAGTTTGCTACCGAAATTCGAATCTGGATCCTTTTCTATTTGGGTAAATACATTAACCAATTCCGCTATATTAACCAAGTATGTTTATGACAAATTTTTAACTTATATTCTCTTATTTCATTTTTTTTAAATATTTTTTTGTAAAATAAATTTTATTCTTAAATCTTTCTAGTTGATTAATTAAATTTGTATTAAAAATACATCAGAACTAAGTTCTAAAAATGCAACTTCAAAGGTATGTATTTATTTTATTTTTATCATTGCATATTATTCTATAAAATGTTACACACTTTTTTAATGCAGTTTTTGTGATACATTTTACCCAGGAAGCCTTCAAAAAACATATTCTATGTTAAAATATTAGACTAGTAGTTTTTCAATAACAAAAAAGATTAATAAACCACGTGGAGTATTAAATTATAGTCTATCAAAAACTTTTATATTATGGTTGCCTCAGGCACATATTATCAATATGACATACTTCCAAGCAGGATAATCTTAATTTGTATTCGGTAACAAAAAATGTATTTATAACAATCTTAAATTATATACAGAAGCACTGGGTACTTGATTTTTTGGCACAGCCTACGAAAGATGCTCTAACACTAAAAATATGAACACAGCTGGGATAAGCAAAGGTGACAGTATATCACTTATTTATTTTCATTTCATTCACTCAGTCATAGACTAGAATAACTGTATCTCAGTTTGTGAATAAATATAGCAAAATAAGGTAGTACTAACTTGGTAACTGTTTTGGCTCGAGCTATTGGGCGGAGGCAGGGTGAAGGAGTTGGCACACAGTCTGTCGAGATGTCCATCTGGCGGCCATTTCCTTAATGTTTCTGAAATGATTTTGTCTTAATTAATATTATAAAACATATTACGTAGACAAGTTCCACTTTCATATGGTCACAATAAGGCTTCGAGTTCACTGATCTGATATAGAGTTGGATTTAAAATTAATGGTACAACAGTACTTTTTCGCAGGAGATATAAATCTCCGACCATTAAGTACTCAACAGGGAAACCATATATGTACAAAGAATGTGATCAAACCCAGAAGAGACACCAGTTGCATACATTAGTGCTCGCGGAAACCTTTAATTAAACATATACATATATAAATATATATAATTATATTAAGCTAGAAATTTCAGTTGATTTTTAATATGTATTTATACATATATATATATATATATATATATATATATATATATGTATAAATACATATTAAAAATCAACTGAAATTTCTAGCTTCGACAGTATCATAAAAATCGAAGAAAAACAGTGCAATTTATTATGAAATTTCATAAAATTAATAAAATTTTAATAAATCAATGATCACTAGAATTGCATTATTTGATTAAAAGTTTTAAGTATATATATATATATATAAATATATATAAGTTTTAATTATATATATATATAAATATTTAAGTATATATATATATATATATATGCATAAAATTTACAGTTCATATATATATAAACTGTATATCACTGAACTCATATGTAAAAGAACTGTAAATGTTATGCACGGGTAACACTCAGATAATGACCGTTTAATTTCTGAAGATTCTGAAAGTCAGTTCGAGAACTCATGGATCCTACAACGCGTGTATCCCTTGAGGGATTTCAACCATGGAGACCTTCGGTAATGATCTCTGTGAGATTGACTACGACTGGGAATAAGATATTTACTATTTCTGAGATAATTCCATTATCACATATGTGAAAATTAAACACTTGTTTTTTTTATTCTACTTGTTTAATTTACTTGAGACGTAATGAGAGAGATTGAGGTTGATAATACCCTTACAAGGAGAAGTGCGTCTCATAAAATAAATTAAACGAGTAGAATAAAAAAAAGTGTTTTATTTTCACATATTTATTTTTTCAAAAAAAAAAAATAGGGATGGGGACACAGAATACACACTATTTTCAAACTAAGCTAAATGCTTGTATGAATTTTCTGGTCTCCTGGAATGAGGAGCGAATCCCCCACCACTAAGCCAGCGCCTAAATCACTAGACCGACAAGCTACATATGTGGTGGTAATGTTAAAAATAGTGTAATGGTGTCCATTGTCCCTTATGCTGAATTAAAAAAAAAGGAAATCTCTGCAGCTAACTCTGAATCCTATTTTCTAAAAGGAGATTTTCCTCAACTGATTACATATAGTTAACTTTCTTACACATTTGCATTTTATACATGCCCTTTCATTTCATAGATATATTTTACACCAATTCTTTTTGTACCAGTGTAAATCGAGAGCTACCTCTATGTACCTGAGACAACCATGTCGATATATTTCATTTTCATTAATTCCAGATATGTCAATTTTCTGTCATTTTTCAACAGCACTTCATCAATTTCTTCCTGCAATTTGGCTTGGATGTCAGGATTCAGGGATAATTCGTAGGCTATGAAACACAGCAGGGAAGACGACGTATCAAACCCGGCTAGCAGAAATGCCATCGCCTGAGCTGTTAGATCGTCATCTGTCCATTCTGAAAATAATGTTATCATATTTTTAATATTCATTATTGCGGCTAGACAATCATTTGTTTAAATTAATATAGTTATATTTATTGAGTAAAATTGCGTATATGTGTATTAATTTGTTATAAGATACTGTATTTGGGATTTCAAAGATATTAATAATTAAGTTATTGTTAATAAGGCGACACAAGATTAGCCTGTTTATGTGTGTGATCTTGAACATTAAATTTGTTGTTAATTGATTATCTTAACATTTAAACTTTTAATTCTTTGAAAATGTCAATGCTGATTTAATCATAAAAGCATTACCTAACATAATTTGCAAGGACACAAACAAATTTCATGTTTTATTCTATATATTTTTATGCTTAAACATAATTTCCTTCTTTTGTTCTTTTTGTTATTTTAAATTTATATTTGCTGATTATTAATTAACTAGGTATGTAAAATGTGTATATATTTTATGATTATCGATTAGCTATGTAGAATGTTTGCCTAAACCCAGTGAAGCAGATATTAAAATACTTCCATGTGTATATAACATTTTAAATAAACAAGTAAATTATATTTTTATTAATTTACTTATTTATATGGTACGATTGTGGTTGGACTATGCCCATCTCACTAAAAAAATCTGTGTTGAGACAGCAGAATATGACACTATAGTAAATATTTAAGTGCAGTTTTTACAAGCAAATAACTTATTCATATTCCTTAGATCATTAACCTCTTTTGGAAGTCTCCTGTTTAATGGCAGACTTATTGATGGTGGAGAATCCCGTATCGTCAGCTACCAATGGCTCATTGTCATATTTTAGGGAGCCTTGACGAGCCATCATCAGCAGGTGGATCATGTCAGGTCGGATCACTTTTTGGGTTTCTCTGATTGCTATTGTATCATGTACGAGGCTCCTGAAGAACTTTGCCACTGGAGCGGTGAAAAGAGGTATTTTGAAGAACTGAAATTTTACATTAATTTTATTTTTTTCATGTTCACGCAGCTTCTTATGTATTAGTGGTTAGATATAGTTATAGGTTTTTTGTCAATTGAAATAAAAATTATTGTATTTTGTTTTTGTGTTAATTTAGGAATGGTTTTGTCTTTTTTGGGAATTTAACTTTTAAATGACCTACAGTATGAGAAGAAAATTGAATGTGGCATTGAAAATGAGGTATTGGACTTAAATATACTAACACATTATAATATATGAAATTTGTTAAATAATTAACATTGCTTTATTATTGAAACACATTTAAATTCTAAAAACGATTTTTCAAATTACAGATAAACAAAAAGATATAAAAGATATTCATCAAAATCTATGCCTAGATGGAAGTAAAGTCTGGATGATTAACCGGAGAGAGAGAAATAGTTGGAAGCATTCAAGATGGGGTGTTGGAGAAGGGTGGAAAGAATAAGCTTCACCAAAAGAATTTCAAATGAGGTTCTGAGGAGAGAACAAGAAAAGAGTTCTATAATAGAAACCATTGAAAATTGAATTGGTTATATAGTAGATTCTTAGGCACAACACATAACTCAGAAATTTAATGGAGAGAAGAAGAAAGGAATGCTCAGACAAAAATATATTAACCAAGTAACAAGCGAGATGAGTGTAGATCTCCATACATCAGACGTGCACGGCGAGCATTGCATCCACAAGAAGCCCCCTTTTCATGGGGAAATAATATGAAAGAATAAGAGATACATATTGTGTATGATTCTTGTTACTTATTATATATATCTTTTTTCTTTTCTTCTCTTTTCACAATAATTTAATAAAATTTATAACTATTTATATAACTGTGTCGAGGTGGGATATTGTTTAAAACTTATTTGAGTGTTTATTTATATTACATATTTTGTTTATCTCTGTTGTTTTGGTTTTTATTTTATATGATTAACAATATTGTAAAATGATTTTGTAAATCATTTTAAGATTCGTACCTAGTTCTCATTCCTTCTGAACAATAATTAGAGTGGTATTTGAGGCTAATATATTATAATTCCGCATCAAATATTTGAACAATAATTACTACAGTGGGAAATGAACAATGTTTGCTACCTTCATGACTATGGGGAATGATCCATACCCGAGGAATTTGAGAAACTGAACACCACTGAAGTCTGTTGCTTTCTTCCCCATCAGATAAAACTTATTATTTTGGTCTTCCAGGGAATTCACTTTCATTCCAAATGCAGTAGAAGCTATCACATCATTTGTATACCTTGTAAATACATCCTTCATTTCAACTTCTACATATCCTACATCTGGAAATTGTTATAAAGTACATGTAATGCAGAAACGAAAACGATTGTAGATTAGTAAATAAACGTTTTAACTACAAAATAACATCAGCTTTCACTTTTGCAACAGATAAATATCTACATTTTTGGATATTGAATATGATTCCAAACCTTTAGCAGGCGATTCTGTAGCTTTCTTTTTAAAGTATGCAACACTTTGTTCTGCACATTCCACAATCATGGGAAACATGTTCTTCATTTTGGAACCTGTGTATGCTGGACTCATTGAAACCCTCATATCCCTCCATTTTTGTCCTTTAAAAATGTCATTATGGCTGTATAGTGCTTGATTAAACGGCCTGGCCGTTAATATTTCTAGTATATAATAAATATTTCATAAAAATCAATGTATTAATTTGAAGTGCGTGTGTACCTCTTAAGAAAAACAAATTCTTTCCGAATAATGGATCGGCTTCCTCATCCATAAATATTCTGTGATCTACAAAATTGTCAAACTCTTTGACTCCAACCTGCTTGATCAGTTCTAGATCGCGGAGAATAATAATGCGATTTCGAAAAGCGTAAAAGCCAACATACCTGAAAATAAATGCAAATACTAAAAAAATCAATTAATAAATGATTTTAAAATTTTAAGATTATTCAAAACGACTATTTTAAATATTCCAGTGATTTGTGTACATGTAATGTATACCTATTACGGAAATTAATTAGTTTTATTACCTTAATATTTTTATATACAATGTCAATGTGCAATAACAAAATAATTTTAATGTTTAAATTGGTATTCTCATATATTGTTTATCCAATACCTGTTCAATTTTTTTCAGGTGTAAATTTTGGTAGTTAAAAAGTATATATGTAAGTACCTACTCGTTTATTGTGTCGATCAATAATGTTTCACATTCAAAATTATTGTCTTGGCCTGAGAATGTGGGTCCACTATACTTTAACAGGTGTAAACACTTCATATACAGTAAATTCACCTTAATTGGGCCGCCAGTTAATTGGGGCATAGCTTATTTGCGCCAAATTTCAAGGAATGGAAACTAAACCAAGGAATTAACAGTAATTTACGTCACTTAATTGAGACAACATTCTGTTTAATTGGGACAGTAAATTATATAAGATCATAATACACAATATACACATAATTTTAATATTTAGTGAAGAATTGTCATTACAGGAAGGACTAACAGGAACATTTAAAAGAAAGCGCGAGGAAAAGGATCCAGATGTCGAAGAAGCACAAGATGTATGGTTTTCTACGATTAATGGGCGAGGCGTGAATAGTGGCGTAGTATTGAAGGTGAAATCGGAGGAGTTAGCTGAAAATTTATTAATACATAATGTTTACTTAAAGAAAAATTGGGTTAAGTGTCCTATTCCCGATGTGTCCCAATTAAGCAGCATCTAATGTTTATATCTTTGGTACAGTATTTTTCACTGTACTCTTTTTTGCAAAAATAGTTTGTGTTACATAATTTCACAAAATGGTGCAATAGAAACACGGGGATTACTATCACGGCAAGAATAACTTTACTTTTGATCACTGTGCATGTTGTAAATCTTGTAAACAGCTTCAATGAAATGCTCCTTGCCCAGAAATATATTCCACATGTGTCCGAAGAATGGAATTGTTGATTCAATATATTTGACACCTTTTCGTTTAAAGTGGCCATTGAGCCAATGTCCATATAAGATCAAGGATCCGAGTAAGATTCCCACCAGTATTGCCCAGTCCCAGTAGCTCCAAGACATTTTCTAAAATTTAATTTCAAGAGCCTGTTAATTTTCAAAATATTTTATTGAATAAATATTCAATCGACACCAATGAATGAACTTCATCAATGATACAAATAAATCAGAACATAAAAACAAATGTATCTATCAAATAGAGTGGCAATTGCTGAAATCCTCAACCATAAAATTCACAATTTTTTTGTACATTTATTTACTGCAATAAAATACTATGTATGTATTATATATATTATCATGATTGAGTTACCATTAATATGAGTTAATATATATATTATTTTTCTCATCATTAGGTAAACATTGTCCCTTACTCTAGATAGTGTTTTTGTTTACATTTTCCCTGGATATTTTAATACACTCGCTGACACATAATTTTTGAAGCCTAATAAGACATTTATAATGATTTTCAACCTTTTTAAAAAGCATATTTCATAAGTTTGAAAATGTACAGTTGACTCATAAATCATTGACTTTGCTCTATGTAGAGGACAGTTTATATGAAGTTATAATTTTGTAGGGACATATAATCTCAATTTGCTATGCATTTGCATGCATTCCACAATGGCTATAGACATATCCATTTCCATAATATGTACATACACTTGTTTATTCTACTATTATATATACAGTGTTATGTAATTGCCAAATTAATAGAAATATTTTACAATATGATTTATTTTACTTGCCACAAGTTACATTTTGTTTGCCCAAATAATATTAAAAATATTTACTTACCTTGTTTTTCTGTGTTAGTTTGACATTTATTTAATTAATTTAGCCTTTTAAAACTTCTTAAAACTGTCACAAAAATCTAAACATTGATAATAATTCTTGATGTTCCAAACAGTTATAATGTGAATTTGTCTCCGATGTTTTGTATGAGTTTAAAATTCCTTTTTTAGAATGTTATTTGCACAGTGGAAAGGTGACAATGTTTCCGTTTGTTAAATATTTGTAACATTCGTGTTTGGTATAATACATATAATGTTTACACAACATCTAAGACTACCGGAGATAATTTTCTTATCTGTCTGTAGTTGTGTGCTCTAGGATGAGAGGCTTTGAACTGAAATACACCAAGAGCAAGATAAATCACGGGTCACAAATGTTATCAAACCTTAACTCATCATTTTGAAAGGGGCTTTTACATGCACTTTTGGAATACATATATATATATATATATATATATATATATATATATATATATATATATGTATTTCAAATTACTTAAACTAATTAAACTTACATTCCTGAAATAAAAAGTTCAACTATCTTTATTAAATATCAAAAATATTATCAAAAGTTAACACTATCTTTATTAAATAAAACACAATCACTTTGTATAAAACCACTAATTTTATTAAATGCCAACCGGTTTTGCTTAGCTCAAGCTTTAAGACAAGCACAGCTTACATTCAAGTATTTAAAACTAACAATAAATACAAAAGGAGTACACTTATATATACACACAAAGAGGGAGACAGAATATAAAATTGTATGCGAAAGAGAGAGACAGAATATATTTACATTTAGACAGAACATCAAGGGAGGGGAAAGTACAATGTTATTTAATACCAATCAACATTGTGCTTTCTCCTATGAACACCTATGAACGTATTATGAAACACCTGGCATTACCAAATGAAACAAATTTTGAAGGAGGGCAACGACTATGAATCTATAAGTAAGAAGGTTTAATTATAACAATATAAAAATGAGTGAGAAAATAATAAGATTTATATTTAAAAAAAATTATAATAATGCATGCATTTTTTACGCATAAAAGCCATTTCTTACCTTCAGAAAGTAGTTGCAAGTAATCTAGTAATATAATATGTATTTCATTTATTCATTCATGACAGAATTTTTTTTGAGACAACCCAAAATAAATACTATTTTCATATAAAACTGTTCCTGTATGAGAATATTTCATAATTTCATAATTTTAAATGTATATTTAACTATGTAGTATATTAGTCAAACAAATGTTAACATTTTCTAATTGACAATTTAACAGCCATTGTGTGTGTAGAAGTCACGTAGAAGCTGGCCATAATATTTTATTTTATTCCTATTTGTCACCAGAGCTTACTTAGCTTAGTTTGAAAAATTTTAATAGTATTTTTATTTAAAAAAATATATAATTTATTCAGATACAAAAAATTGAAGAAAGTTGATCTTCTGGGATGCATAGATACGCTAAATTGCCCGGCAACAAGTGTGCTGATTGCATTCTGTGTTTGTAGTTAGCTCTCACACAAAGCATAATACATTGTTTTAATACTAATTATGGCGTTGAAAGTAGCAGTGATGATAAAAACTGAACTGAACTTTAATTGCCTCATAAATACCTATTAAAAAATTATAATAGAATAATGGTGTAAGAAAAAATATGTACATATCTAGAAAAATAAAGCCATAATATTTTAAATTACAATTATAATTTGTATAGCTGTAAAGACACTTGCTCAATTAATACAACAGTTTGAAAATAGACAAAATAAAGAAAGAAATTAATATGACTCAAGAGTGTAATATTTTAAATGTTCTTTGACAGTTCCTCATTGTGAGGATGATGTTCGCCATGAATCGTGCGTTCTCATATGACTGAGGGGCCCTATCCTTAAACTGCAGATCCTCGAGCAGCCGCGGGGCAGAGGGACTTTCATGGGGTTTTCCTCCTTTCTTTGGTTACTATGGCAGCCCTTTTTCATTTGTTTTTTTTCTTGGCATTATGTCTGTTTGATGCCATTACACTTGATCATGGACCACGGCTTTCTTTTGTTCACGGTTTATGCTACTTTTATTAATAAAGACCAAAAATAATGTATTTTTTTAAAAATTGTGGTACAGTATTAAATGTGTCACTCACTCTAGTTGACTCAGATTAATACAGGAATGGTAACAGAGCTAGCAGTAGATATAGAAGATGTAATGACCACCCTAAAATATAAAGTGAAAGAACACATAATTTTTTGTTTTCTTTGTTATATTTCATTTATAAAAAAAATAAAATATTGATAAAAACTCAATAATTACTATGTAAAAGGCAATCCTTGCTATAAAACTATTAAACAATTTGGCAAATAATACAATTATAATGTATATATATGTAATAAAGTTGAAATAACAAAAATAAAAATTTATGATGTATTTTCGCCACCATGAACCACGAGTTTCAAGAATTTTATATATATGCTAGTGAAGAAGTTAAAAGTCAAAAATCAAAAATATTGATTCCTTATTCGACTCTGGGGCTTTAGCTCAGAAAGTCATGGCGCAATTGAAAACTAAAGTTATTCTTTTCAAAAGAATTATAAAATGAAACACTTATAATTTAAATCTTTTTATTATAAAAATCTTAAAATAAAAATACAAATACACGTTTGCGATAACAAAAATTACAAACTTAACATAAAATCATACATTTCTAATCCTCTGATAAGTAATATGCTGCATTTTATAGTTTTTTTGCAGGTAGTAGTGATGAGCTAAACCATGTGATTGGTATTCAATTGCACTGATGATTGATATGAATAACCAGTTACCGATCATTGTTAAAATCAAACACAAATCTCACAATCACAGTTAAAATAACGGTTTAGCTCATAACTACTAGCTAGTTAGCTCAATAAAATAAAAATATTTTTAACACCAAAACATAATTAATTAGCTGCGCAAGTACCTATGTAGGATATCTATTTTTGATCTTCCTATTCTGCTTTACGTTTGAAATACAACAAATGACTGCAATTCTGTCTGCTGAAAAATAACTCAGCATTAATCAAGAGTAATAGAACCTCCTTTCTACTTTACTCTCATTAGTGTAAAAGTTACTTTACATATTCTTCATTTAAAAAAATATTTTAATAGTACTAATTCTACAAATATTTACATTCAATATGGACATAAATCAATTGCATACTTTCGTTTGCAATTTTGCAATGAAAGGTATAACATTTTTATATTTTTTCACTTGCATTTAATGTATTTATAATCACCTAAATTTTTCTGACATTAAAATAAAACTAATCTAACCATAAATTTTTCCCAATGTCTAAAATGTCTTTTGTCTAAAATTTCATATATAAATCTCATATATAAAATTAACATTGCGGTATGTACTGAATGTGTAATATTTTTTATGTGTTTATTTATATTATTTTCTTCATTAGAGAGTTGAACCATGAAGTTGAAGTAATCAATGATTTCAACCCAAATAAACCATTAGATATTAATGTGTAGTTAATAAAATTTTAATACAAGTCAAAAATACAATAATAGTTTAACACAAATCAGAGATCTAAAGGCTGATAATTTTCCACTTAGGACTTTGGTAATGTTCATACTCTATGTACACAATACAAATATAACATGAAATGTTATAATGTGAAATATAAAAAACTCCATTATTTTGATTCTCGCAGTTTCATGCCCAACCAAAATCCGTCTGCTGAATGCAGTGTGAATGTGTCAGCAGCTATTTTGAGTGGTATTGTTGTCTTTGGTGTGATTATAATGTCAAAGGACGCCAATAGGTGGAATATCATTGCTTTTGCTTCCATAACTGCAAATCGTGCGCCTGAAATAAAACTAAAGGTTAATAAAAATATCATAAACGTTCTTACAATACTGTCATCTATGTTTGCAGTAGGTAAGAAGTACATACTATTCAATGTAGGAATTAAATATTTTCTAAACTTCTTAGTCTTTTATTTGTGTTTAATCCTGTATGTATATATTGTAGTTATTTGCTAATTTAAGCACAAAATATAACAAGTATCTAAAATTGAATGGAAAACAACAAATAATTGCAGTTGGAAGAGACTGGGGAATTATTTGCAATAAGAAATGTTACTTTATATGGTTCTAGTAATAGTAATAAAGACTGTAAAATCATTGGGAATAATTACCTATACAAACTCGTGGACCAACACCGAATGGAATAAATGAGAATGGTTGCATAAAACGCTTGTTTTCATCAGAGAACCTCTCTGGATTAAATGTGTCAGGATCTGGATGGTATTTAGCATCGTGATGGATGGAGTAAATAGGTATCCAAATGTCATCATCCTTTCTTACCTGTAAATATAGAGGATTGTTTTTGTATTTTTAAACCCTTTGTAAAATCTGATTTAATTGTGTATATATATTTTTAAATTGTCATTAAATGCGTAAAATTAATAATCACAGATGTTGAAATAATGAAACAAGGAATGATATTACATATTTGGTACCTGGTATCTTACTGATGTCATATCATTTTGTGCCGGTAATATGTAAGGTTTGGAACACACTCTCTCCAGCTGGCTATCTGGTGGCCACATTCTCAATGATTCTGAAAGTAATATTCGTATTTTTAAGGATAACACATTAGTATTGTGATGTTACTGTTGTTCAGAACATAGTTCTGTGATATTTGTAATACAAACTAAATGTATCACGTAGAAAGATATACAAAAATATTCAAGATATAGAAAAAAATATTTTGTTGCCACTGGGATTCAAACCAGAAACTTTTCCTATCCGGATAAATTATTCCTTAATAATATATAAGTTGTATGAATGTGTACAAAATTAAAAAAAATAATTTATTGTTAATTTTGGCATCTATTGGTTTACTCAAAGGTATTTGACATTCTGTAAAAACAAAGTAGATGGCTTTCAAATAATGGAACGATAGATGTATTAATTTGGAAAGTGTAACATATAGGTTCGAAAATTTGTCGTCAATCCACTGTGTTGGTATAGCATAATCGGATAATGCACGTTCCCCAAATTGGAAGAGATCCAGGTTCGAATCCCGGTAACAACAACAACATTTTTTGATAAAATTGATTTTATACGCGTTGGTCTAAAAAACATTGGGAAAGCCTGTTGTATAAATATATTATACATATAATGTAATACTTACTGTACCAAAAGGAACGCAGTATGCGTGCAATATTTTTTCCATGCATAAAAATACCCCTGCAATAACACTGTATATCGTTTTTTGGCAGATCTGAGTGATGAATGCGTTGTATATCTTGGACATCGAATGGTAAATTAAGCATCCATAAAAAATAAATAATATGATTGGACACAATTTCTAATTGATCGTACCTGCAACAACACTGCATGTCATTCAAGATGGCCGACGTACCATCTATCAACATTTGTAAAAATTGATATAGTGTTATTGCAGGGAGGGTATAATATAATAAATACCATTTGACGCTTGCATATGATGAATTTTGAGAGTGGGGTTGTAAATAATTGAAATAAGTAACTAATTAGGGAACAAATTAAGTTGTTTATTTTGCAAGCTAGAAGAGAAGACTCCATAGGTACTGCCATAGTGGTAAAATTGTTCTTCAAAATATGTATAAATAAGATTTGTTAAGCTATACTATATGCTAAGTTAGACTAGGATATATGTTTTTTTTATAGCTGGCTATCGCTGATTATTATTATTCTGTGGAGGTCTATCGTTTACACTGAGGAGAATTACTAGAGATCTTGACGGGAAGGTAGCCGCGAGAGAAGTGGCATATAGGGGTCAGCCTCCAGATGGTTGCATTGTATTGGCATGTGTTAGGGTCGGTAACAGGCATGTTTTTGAAGCTGTTCAGAGCTTAGTTTTACACCTAGAAATTTGCAAGGTGCGTTCAGAGATCATCATCAGTGTTGATGATTATGTAGGCGATACACTTTCACAACCATCATTAGAATTTATTACAAATTATTCTGTTTCTCGACCAATAGAGTGCAATCCCAAGAACTATGTTTGACCACTAACCTGATACTACCATTTCCATATATTTCATCTTTTGCAACTCTCCATATGTTAATTTTCCCCCAGTGGAATTCATTACATTGTCAATTTCTTCCTGTAATTTCGTCTGTATATTGGGATTCAAGGCTAGCTCATAAGCGGTGAAACACAGAAGCGTTGATGAGGTATCGAATCCGGCCAACAAGAATGCTACTGCTTGGGCTGTCAAATCATCATGTGTCCAGTCTGTAATGAAAATTTCTTTGCATCAACACAAGTCACCATCGTATCTGTGTTACGTGTTACGAATGTGAATAATAATATTATGTAAGAATACATGTAGATGGTGCATCTAGTTACAAACAAATGAATACATGATGCCCCATGTACATTTTCTGTGGGCCACATTTAATGGCTAAAAAAACACCTGCAAGCTCTACTTTCGACTAATTCCCACATTATTCATATGTAAAAACACGTGTTTTTATGTATAAAATAGCAGCCTATTTATGTCACGTCTGCCACATAAAATACACAAGTAAATAGCATGTAGGTAGGAAATTTGCCTAGATAAGATGCTGGTAAATATTTTGTAACTAGTTCTCTTGAATAAATCCAATGTGAAACAACTAAAGTTGAATTATTATTGCACTTTAATAAATAAGCTTCCAGCATCTCGCTACAAATCATTATCAGTCAGATAAAATATATAATAATTTCAAAAGATAAAATATACATAGATGAAACTGATCTATGAAAGTCGTCTTGTATAAAATTGACTGCTAGGATTATATGATAAATATTAGCCTTTTTTTTCATAAACAAAATATTATATAGATAATAAACTCTGCAAATATCATAAAGTAGATTCACTGTATATTCTTATATGTATATATATTTATAATTCTCGCTATTTGCACGTAGGTCATTCTTAATAATGTAAGCTGTATGTACATATTTGTAATAAAATACAGTAAAATCCCGTTTATTCGGAGTTGAGAGGACTGAAAATCAAGAAAAAAGTTCGAATAACGATTTAGGATAATGAATATACAAATTTCAAAAATTCGATTCTATTTTACATACTACCTTTTTTCATAGCAACTCGAAGTATTTATATACACCTATATACACCTATTATTTTTAAAAAACACCATTATAAGGGACTATCTTTTCGCGCCATTTTTATTAACCTGTTTACTGCCCAGAAAAAACCCTAAGTGAAACTGCATGATTCACGGCAAAATTCAAAATTACGAGAAAATCTGAGAAACGCTAACTATACATTCTTTAAAATGCATTGATACTAAACTTAAATAGAAAGTCTATTAAAATGAACACAAATTAAATAATTTATAAAACACGGAAAAGTTTGAGGAACTCCATCGCGTACTAGCGTTTGTACAACAAAATATACAAACGCTACGTAAACAAAAATAATGATGGTAATAATACGGTACAGAAGATTGAGAAGAAGAAGAAGAAATTTGCAGCTAGCAGCTGGGAGAACTAGAGAACTCCGTTATCTATAAGGGTGCAAAGATAATATTTGCTATCTTTATCTAATGTAAAGGAAACGAACGAGAGAAAAAAGCATGCGACTTAAGTTTATGCGTCGCGGTAAGGAAAATAAATATTTCAAATTGAGGACGCACAAGATATATTTGTCATCTTTTCTAGTATACTGAGAGTGAGTGAGAAAACAAACAATGCGAATTAACTTTATGCGTCGTGAATCGGTATAGGTGCGGAACTAGCCATTTTGATGGCATTGAACTTTGGACAGGCACATCTCGTAGTGCAAGTGTATTTTCCAAATTGCTAATATTTGACGAAAAAAATTGAATTAGGCGAAAAGTAGATCAACTAAATCATCTGTTAGGGTCCAAAAATATCTTCGAATAACGATATTCGATTTATAAGTACAATTTAGTATGAAAACTTTCCAGGGGGACCACATTTTGCTCTAAAACTTCGACTTGCGGCGAATTTCGAATAAACGGGATTTTACTGTAATTCTGTACTTATCTGGCACTTCGTTATTTGACTGATATGAAAAAATATTTCCCTTTGGCCATTCCATTCTTTCATATGAATCAACTGATATTTGTCTATCCAACTTAGGTACCTATTTCTTGTGTTTTAAATAATTATTTATATATATAATTTGATACTAGAACTTACCAACCATTCTGTAAAAATTTAAAAATATTTTTTTCCTGTCATTACTGATGGGTTTTCAACTAATTCTTCATATTGGGTGTTTATTATTTATCAAAAATATTAAAATTATGACCCATATGTATTTGGAACTTGAATATGCATAAGACAATAAAATATATACATATGTAATTATACATATAAATGATAACTAGTGTTTAAAAATCGTCAAGGTCATCGTTTAAGCATTTTCTTCCATAACAATTTAACACTACAGATACTTTTTAATAACCAATGACTTGAAGTGTTAAGAAAAATAGAATGAATAGGGCGACATTCCTACATAAACAATATTTGTTTGAGAAATATTACTGTTCCAATTCCAATTTTGAAATCTTTTATAACATAAATATACTTTATTGTTTACTATAATGAAAAATGTACCTTCATAATTAAAATGTCACTTATATACATTTCAATGGAACTCGACACTTCCAATGAAATGTATTAATTTTTTTGCTTATGACGTACATAAAGATATTGGAATTTTATATATAAGATTGAGGTTATTTTGAAGTTTATTAGTCATTGACATTTAAGTACCAGTTAAAATATATATATTTTATTGTTTGGAATATACATATTTCTTCAAACAATCATAACCATCCTACCTCTCTTGACTGTCTCTTCTTTTCTTGTATTTTCTTTGTAAACTGCAAAATCCGATTCATCCATATTGTTGGGGTCATTGTCATAATTGAGAGAACCCTTCTTGGCTAGCATAAGGAGGTGAATCATGTCAGGGCGGATGCAGCCTGCCTGCTCGCGAGCGTTCATGGCATCTCGTACCACGTTTCGAAAAAACATTTTAACATTCTCAGGAAATAGAGATATACCTAGAAACTGAACAAAAATTGAGTTCTTCTGTTGACTTTTGTGTTATTTTACAAAAAAAAAACAAAAGGTTGCAACTTCGGGCTTTTGTCAGGTTTTTCAAGATCATTGTTATAGTACTTAAAGAGCGCTTGTGAATACAGTAGAACCGCGATATAACGAAACCCGATATAGCGAAAAATGACGTATATCGAAAAAAAAATCGAAATTTAGTCCCTAAAACCAATTTTTCATACAAAAATGCATTTATATAACGAAATCCCGTTAATATTTATAACAAAATCATTTTTGTCCCGTACGAAAAAATGCCAATACATTTACGTAAATTTATAACGAAATAAAAAAATGTTAAAAGATGAAAATATTATTTCGCACTTACAAAGCCGCGCCGATGCATCTGCCGTATGCGAACGGTTTTATGGCCTTTTCGGCGGTGCGCGGCGGTCGGCCGACAAGGTAGTAAAACAATTCAAACTTCTTCTTGGGTTCATAGCAGGCCCATAAAACCATTTGACATAATTCTTGCGGCGTTCTCTGACAAGTTTTACGCACGCATACGCCTCTAATATGATTGCAACCGAGACCCAAACAGCTGTAAAATACAAAAATTAACAGGAACCCCCCGAAAGTTGCAGAATGTACTTATTGGAAATGTCAGTCTCAGTGTAACGTCTGTAGAGTTAAGTTTGTTCAGCTTTTAACGCGATTATTGCATGACCGAACTGAATATTTACATAAATTCATTTTCGTTTGACAATTGTTTTCGTGTGAACTCGTCAATAATATAAATAATTCGTTAAAATATTTTATGAACTATTTTTGTACGGTATTTTGTATTTCTATTAACTATTGTTTTCGTGTATTTTAAGTGTACAATGTTAACGATAATTTTTAAGTGATCAATTTTAACCATTATAAATATATTTTGAAGTGGTTGCCGCCGTTACCGGTAAATACCTTCGTAATTTATATACGACTCATTTTATAAAAATGCCGCGATTCAACTGTAAGATTGTTATTTTTGAATTATTTTGTATATTTCATGCCCAAAACTATGTTTGAAGCGGCTCTACATTTAAACACAATTAAAATATTGTTTTGTGTTTGCAATATTCTGGAATTTACAAAAAAATCTTCCAATTGGTGTTGAATAGGTTCTGTTCTTAATTTAATTCCTTTGATTATCCATTTGCTTATCTGTTTTAATAACAAAACTACTAAAAATATGTAGGTATTCAGTTCCCTATGGCCGTTTTCCTCCTTTGTTTGCAGAATTTGCGATATTTTTTGAAGCCGCGCAACATTTTTTTGCGACGGCGCGTAACATATAGTAGGTTTTTTATTTTTTTCGTTATATGTGGGAATTCGTTTATACGAATTTTTATTTTTTGGTCCCTTGGATTTCGTTATATCGCGGTTTTAGTGTATTTGTGTTATAGGAAGTATCAGGAATTATAATCTTGTACAGGGAATTATCAGTTTACAAACAAGTTCTGTTGATCATTATGTGTATAGATAGATCTCCCTAAGTTGTTTTTTACCCCAACTACCCCTCCAAAGATTTAAAGCTTCCTAACCATGGATGTGTGTCAAAAAATCATCTCAGGAACCGGTCTATGTTGCCTTGAATCACCCTACCATGCAAAATTTTCTGTCTCTGGTATTATGAATCAATGACATACACACGTGCATGTGTGAAATTTTCAGGTTTATTTCAAAGTAATATGATTATCTTCTGTGTATAGTTTTCTGGACTAATCAGCCGTGTACATCTGATCTTTTTGATCCAGAAAACTATACATAGGAGATTCTGAACAGCCATGAAAACCTAAGAACATTGATATGATCATGTTTTTTAAAATTAAATACCTTTCCAAAGTTACATGTTATGAGCAAGGTTTCTGGTTTTTCCAGATTTTCTCTACATGGACTCGGACAAAACTTTGCTCTCGGTGAAGATCGATATGTATCATCATATCGGAGTTCAACTAAAGCAATGAATCATAGCTAACTCCGAGCTCAACTCTGGACTGTCCTTTAAGCAGCTTTCAAGATAAGTTTTATCCATGTATACATGGTTGTGTCGTTAAACCGTTATTATGACTGTGATTGTGTTCAATTGCAACTGAGATTTAACTGTTTAGTTTAGTTTCTAGTGTAGCAATGATTGGTCGAATAATTAATTACCAATCAATCCGGCAATCAAACACAATCACAATAACGATTTAACCGTCACTTACAAGCAGAATAAGGAAAGTGCTTGTCAAAAAAATTAAAGTGGCTTAGAAAAATATAACTAAAATATTTTTTCACTTTACCTTCATTAATTTTGGGCATGCTGAATATCCAAAGAATTTTAAGAACTGTATTCCGCTGAAGTCTGTCGCCTTTTTACCCATCAAATAGAATTTGTTGGATTTTTCTTCCAGAGAATTCACCTGCACACCAAAAGCCGTGGAAGCGATTACGTCGTTGGTAAATCTGGTGAAAATGTCCTTCATTTCCACTTGCAGATATTCATTACCTCAAGTTATAAAATAATAAAATATTACTTAACCTACCCATCATACAGTATAATTATTAATGCATTAATAGAATATATGTACATAAAATTATTAGCGTAATTTATATTTTAGTTAGAAAAAAAAAAAAGAAAGATGAAATTCATTCCCACAGCTGATTTTAAGCAATACATATTGTGCAACTACAAGGTGTCAATCTGAGATATTAAGATGCAATGTTTTGAACACGCATTTTTTTATTTCTCCAGTGGAGTTTGGTTCATCGCTCATGAGATAAAATTTAAAAAGTAATGTCGCTGTATAATTTAAAGTACTGATTCCTGATTTCATGCAAGTTATATATTATAACTGTTGCATTTTATCTGTATTCAAATCAACAGTTGTTTCAAAAAAATATATTACAAGTGATAAAATATTACTTTGTTTTTTGTCATCTCCTAAATTACTAGGAAATTTTACATGAGAAAATTGTTGTCAGAACTTCAATACAAAAAAAGTCAAATTTGACCAAAATGTCAGATGATACCTTGTTGTTCTAAGGTCATGATGTGTATACATGTCAGATTCTTCAGAACGGGCGAATGGCCTAATGAAGAACTAGTGATGAGCACAAAGTCATGAACTGTGAGTCAATCACTGATATCTTTAAGTCACACTCACTATCAGTGATTGAGTATTTGAAAACATTGTGATTCGTAAATTGGTTTTTTATCATTATTATTATTATTTTACATTTCGACAAATGGAACTATTAAATTTTTTCACAAGTTTATGAAATGAATACACAAAATCTATAAAGGAATGATGTCATAATCATGAACAGCGTTGTCTAGTAAATTCTGCTAAAAAAATTTACACATGTTTGCTGGGAAATATGCATAAAACAGTAAATTACTGGGAATTTGATAAAAATGAATTGATAATTCTTGCGCCTGCTATCAAATTACTCGAAGGTATTTGAGATTCCGTAAAAATAAGGTAGATGGCTCTTTCAAATAATGGAACGATTAAATGTATTAATATCAAAAAAAGATAAAAAGATAAGGTTGGAATCCCAGTAGTGCAACAAAATATTTTTCTATAAAATTGATTTTATATGTATATCTTTCTAATTATTTAATTCATATTTAAAATACCACAGACCTATGTTATGAATAATTACAACTTCACAATAAGAATGTGTTCTCCTAATAATATAATATACCTGTTGCAATTTTATCTTCATTTGCTTGTTTTTTAAAATACACAATCATCTGTTCAGCGCATTCTAAAACAAAAGGCAGCATATTTTTCATCTTGGAACCCGTGTAAGCTGGACTCATCGCTATTCTCATGTCCCTCCACTTTTGTCCTAAAAATATACAAATATGTATTTCATCATTTTATTTATTCAGTGATAATAAAAATAATAATCAACTGTATTTTTATCATTGTTTAATTCTGTTGATATTGACATTCTATTTATCATCATATGTGTACAAAATTTATATTTTTAAAAGATTATTATAATTTTGTCTGTTTTTCTATTATTAAAATTATTTTGTACATTAATTTTAAAAAACTAAAAAATTGTATATAACCAATCAAAGTGGTCTATTCAGAGTATGTTATTTAAAAAAAAAATTACAACCACAAAGTTTAAGCTACAAAAAACATAAAAAATATTAAATTATTTTATTTCATAATAACAATTAAATAATCTGGACATCTTCAATATAAATGCATATAGGTCCTAGCTAGTATGATGGCGATTACATACTCTAGACGGTGATTACATATTATCTATAAATTAAAGTACTATGAATAGGAATATTGATAAGAGTTAGCGCATACCTACGACTTTCTGTCATACAACAGTTCTGTCGTAATGGCGAGGGGCTAAGGAAATATATGACAGTGCGCACAATGACAACTACATATCTCCATCACTAACAGTTGTAGGTGTGCACTTGCTCTAATACAGTGGAAATCCTTTAACATGAAAACATGGCTACCAAAATATTTCCTAACCAACCAATGTTTTCGATATAAACAATAAATGAAATAAAAAATTCTTTTAGATTATTGGTGAAAATATCTGAAATCTAATGTTGCGCTGTGTTACTTTTGACAGATTTTAATAGAAAGTTCAGTCGTAAAGTTATAAATAGTAAAAAGCCATTGAAATGGAAAAACCGATTTGTTTAAAATGGTAAAGATGGCGTGCGGTAAGTGACATCTTTCTATCTATTGTTTATTATCAGATGTCAGCCTAGTCAATAGAAAGTTGAGTCATAAACAGTAAACAATTTGGTGATGACCCGGAAGTCAGTATTTTTTGTACTGAGATTTAAAATATTTTCATGTCATCGAGCATTATTTATTTCTTGTTGAAATATAATAAAATATAAAATCACAAATAATTTTGTCAGGAACAAAATATTTTTTCATGTTAAACTTTTTCCACTGTGTATACTATCTATCGTAAACAAAGTTATATATTTTTTTCTGATAAATGTACCTTTCAAAAAGAATAAGTTTTTTCCAAACAGAGGATCGGCATCTTCATCCATGAAAACTTTATGGTCCAAAAAACTATCAAAATCTTTTACTGTAATCTTTTTTATTAAATCCAAATCTTTGATTACTATTGTCGGGTTATTAAAGGCATAAAATCCAAAGTATCTGAAATGTTTCATTTTAAGCTTAAGAGACAGTTCTAGAGACATCGGATAATTCAATTTGATATTTTTAAAGTTTCCTCCTAAGACGACTTGGATTAACTTTTTCCTTGCATCCTTTTGTCCAATACTCACCCCATAGGTGACATGGACTCCGTCCTAAGGCAGGACAGGATCTTGGGTTTATATAGAAAATTAAGTTTCTCTTTGATAGGTGAAAACAGGCTTCATAATTATAAATGAAAAATAATAATTCTCATATGTTAATTAATAATTGTCTTGGAATGAGTAAGCAAGGTCACATACATACATATCTACTGATTACAAAATGAAAATGACTACATATACAGTTCAGTACACTTTTCATTCAGGCATATTCTTTTATAAGCATCTGTGGTGGATAAAGACAGTGAACGACCGTCGAGTAGGGTATCCCCTCAACATTTGTATTTAATCTTTTGCTCATACTTCTTCTTAATCAAAGTATATCATTGTACAACCAAGAATATACAACCATCCAACTGTACTTTGACTACCTTTTAGTCTGTAAAAGGTTCCAATTAAAGCACCCGGGCAGAGTCGAACACAAGTGTTTATAGTAATAGGTGAACTATCTTCATCCACACCATACATCTTTTGATTTATGGTGTGGATGAAGATAGTTTACCCCCATAATTCAAGGTCATTCTAATTTGGAGGTGCATAACTCTATTGTCGTATTACGTTGTTGAATGTATACATACATATAAAAAAATATATATAAAAGATTTGCTAATATTGATCTATCATGCTGCGTACTTACTTATCATCTGGATGAGAATGGTACGCTCTATATACTGCCTGCAGTATGTGTTCTTTTCCTAGAAATATCCTTATCATGTGTCCGAAAAATGGTAAAGGGTTATTGGTGCTGATGATACCACGATGTCGGAAATAGCTATTCAGGTGGTTGGCATACCACAGCGCGACGCTGACTAGACCAAAAATTATAAGGGCCAAGTCCCATAATCCTAACATGTTTTCTGAAAAGAAAAAGAAAATTAATTACAATAGATTAGATTTGATATTACCACCATCAACGGCGCATGTACTCCTCTTCAAGTAACTGTCGCTACTCTGATTTGTCCTTTTCCAGTTTTTAATGTTGACTGCATCATTTTGCACAACGTTGTTCAACAACTGTGACAATACTCCTCTGGCTAATGGGTTTTGATTTAAGCGCGTTCTTCATTGGTCAGTGTATTTATACTTTGCATATATACATGAGTTAAAGCATGAATACATGGAAATCCACCTTAGCCGTGCTAGTTTAATAACTTGACAATGTAGGGATCACCTAATTCTATGTCTATTTGGTGATTATAGCGTGTGCGCCGCACCCCATTCTTGACTCCAAATATCCTTCTTAGATTCTTACAGACATTCGAAAACTGATAATATATTATTTAACAATATTAAATAATCTCCTTTATGTATAAAATACCAATGAATTCATAATCATTACGTATACTATCAATATTTAATCTTACTTATATTATAACCAAGCCCTTTAGAGAGATTTCAGATCTGTACCAGATTATATATAAATTTCTATGTATAAAGCATTATTTTATCTATAAATAACCCTTCTTCATTACTTTGCAAGTACAAGTTATCCTGCATATAAGAAGCACAAATACAGCACACAGCAATATATAAATCTCTTTAATTATAAAAAAATCAGTTGTGCTATAAACTCAAGTAGAGTTATAACATTGTTTTATTTATATCCATCCATTATGATGAAACTCTATTAAGTTAATGTCGATTCTATTAATAATAAAAAAAATCTAATTCGAGGTACTGAATCAAACAGCAAACATACTACCCTGAGGCCGGCAGGAGATTATTATTATAATTATATTTAAATTAATTTTCCACACATTTTAACAGATAGCTCCATCTGACCATTGAACTTTTTGTGTAACAACGTTTTAAAAAAGTTATGTAATAAAAAATCATTGTTAACATAGACGTAGGCATATATTGATAAAGAAACATTTAAAAACAATATTTTTAAAAGCACTTTTGGAATAGGTTGTCATTCATTTTATTCAAATCATTTAAAAGTATTTAATTAAATCATTCATAAAACATAAAATATCCTTCTATAGACGATAAGTCACTGATTATAAAATTGAAAAATATACTAAACCTGATTTTTCAGATTGTTATTTTTATATCACACTTTCCAAATGATACTTGACGATTGTCTCTATTTATGAGTTTCAAACACCATAATATGAAGACCATTAAACTACAGGTTCACTAGGCATTTCACAATGAGACATGCAATATAATGTATAATAGATAAGAATCAGAAAAATAGGTCAAAAATGATACACCGGTATTTAATATTTGCTTAAGATAAAAGACTTTAATTTAATGGATGACGAAAAATTAAATCTTAATGCTACAGCGTGACCTCGATTGTTTAAACCGTGTGAAAACAGTGATGAATTTTATGACAGATAGAGCAGAGCTAAATATGTACATATCTGGTTATTACTCAATTATTCACGTGTCTAAACCGGTTTAATCTATTGTTATTAAGCGCGACTTGCAATAATAATTCAAATTTTCGCGTTTTTTACGAAAATGTGGGTTTTTATTATTCATTTATATCAGAAGTTATTCAATAGATTTTACTTTTTTTTCAACTATTACTTAGATTGGAGTTTTACATTAATATAAAACTAGTAAACTGAATGTTATTTGCTATATTTAAGACGATACAGACATTATAAGAAAGACCGCGAGCATTTTCTGCGTGCTACGAAATTGAGTTGATACGCTAAATTAACCCTTCCCAAACCATGCAGTAACACAGGTTTACCACCCCAATATTTCGGTAAATACACGCAACCTAATATTCATATTTTAGATAGTAATAAGGAAAACATTTACGCTTAGAAATAAATAGTGGAAAGCAATTATGTAAAACGAATCCTAGAAAAATTATTATTTTTCAATTCAATCCATTATAAAATTAATGCGTCGGTAAAACTACCACTTGTGGTAATACTGAAAGAGATCACACATTAATTTCACAGTGAAAAGAGTAACAAACTTACAAATGTAATTATGTCTCTTTTTAACTAATTAAATAATGAGATATAAGAAGGGAGGTTGTATAGATCTTGATGAACGCTCCTAATTATAATATTATATTAATACTTTTTTCACATTTAACACTCAAAATTTAGAGTAAATTAATAATTTTAAATTCACTTAAGCTAATAAAAGCATTTTACAAATTTTAGAGGTTAAAAAACTCTAAAATTTTACGGTAACACGAGTTGACAGCATGCCTGCGTAAGGGTATTTTATACCACGATATAGCAAAGGTTAATGCATAAACGAAATATATTTTCTTAGAACCTTGAACCCAAGATTACGGAGACAAATTTGTAGAAAACCAAATTAGCAAAATGTTAAAAATGAGTAGAGTTATAAACCATTCAATTCGCAGAACATTTGATCAATTTTTGACGTTCTTAAAATACTTCGTTTTAGTAAAAACGTACGTTTTTAAATAATATATTATATTTACTTACATGCTTTGAGGCTTTACCTACTATTTAAAATTAAGTTTAATATTAGAAACACAATAATCATTTTTTAAATAATATATTTCCAGTCTTATGAAATACGATAATTAATTATCTTTCACAGTGTTAGTATGCCATTCGATACGGCCACGGTGATCGTGAAATCTACTCTCGGATAGATTTTAATTAAATTTGCCTATAAAACACATTTTAATATAAATTTTGACTACAATATGAATGAATATTATACTTATTCTCGATACCAATTGCTTATTTTTGTAAATTGTGTGGTATTGAGCTGATTTTATATGAAAACTGATTATAATTTTGACATTTAAATATTAAACATACGTCAAACATTATGTCACCATTCGTAACGTTTTAGAAACTGACAACATTGTATTTTGCAATATTGCCGTGAAATTTGCGTAGCCGTGATTTTTTTGTTGTGTTTGATTCTCATTAAAAGTCAATAATATATTATTATACACATGATTGTTCTGAAATTACTGCTTCCTGTGACTAAAAAGCCTAAGGTTAAAAAGTATCCATTGACACACTAGGAAATGTTCCAACAAAATTTTAAATGGTTATAAGATTCTTGGAAAAATAATCGTAAAGTAAGTTGATAATTTTTACCATTCCTATTTATCTATTAATTATCTATTTGATTTAATAATATAAATTACATAGTTCAATGTACATATAAATATTGTGTAGTGCAGATAAATTATTTTCTATTGGAAATACATATCCTTAAAGATAAATAATTTTATCAAAAGAATAATACATGACAGACCTGTCTGATCGATACAAATGTATTTGTTATAGTCTAATAAATGAATAAACACGTATTTTAATATTTTACACATAAAAATACTGATAACTAAATAATAAAAATAATATTATAAATTATTTTCAGGATGTTTCCGAACTGAGCATTGAATGTGTGCTCGTGCAAACTTTCTAAATTGGATGGCAAAAGAATGGTCGACATACACCAATTCTTTTCTCAAATTAATCAAATTTACTCCCATAAAACGATGTTTGGGTGCACAGGAATGAATATTAAATATGTGAAAGAACATAAGGTTTTATTTCTAAATTCAGTTTAAAGTGTAATACGTGTGGATCAAATTTTGTTTTGAATATGTGTAAAGAAAAAACAATGAAATTCTGAAGAACGATAGTGTTCTCGATGAACAACTAATTATTTAACAGTGAATAATAATACTTTTGTCATATTTTCATATTATATTTTAATATTAAATATATATGTAATTTATTAAAACAATAAATAAATATTTAAAAAAAAACAGTTTTTTTTATTACAACCGGAGTATGAATATTATATAATATAATATTAGCATAAATAGTTTTTTCTTCACAAATACAGCTGCTTCAAAAGTTATCAATATTATTTATCAGTATGAATTTACATAAATTTTTTCCTTATAAATCGGGGCAAAATTGTAATATTTTATAATCATATGTTTATCGACACAAACAATGGTTTTTATCATAAACATAATAATTCTCATAGTATAAACATAAAAATTCTTAGGTTAGGACTTTAATAAATTATTTAATTTTCGCTTGATAATTTCTAATGGCAACACATATGTATTATGAATGCTGAAGAAATGGTTATTTTCTGATAGCTTTATTACCTAGAAATTAAGAAAACCAACACTTGTCCTTTTCTATTGATACCTTTCACTCTAGCAATATTTACGTAAAAAATAAGGCACTTTTATGTTTACTTGATATTGTAAAAGAATTAACTATTTGTCTCATTTTGAAAGATATGCAAAATGCAAAAATATCTCGAAATTCAAACTGGAAAAATGAAAGTTGCCCCTTAATATGTAAGTACATAGTAAAATAATCAACTGATTTAATTATAGTGACTGCTGTTGCTGACTTTTCTCTGAGTATAAAATTTTAGAATTATCTACATGCAATTTAATAATAATATTTGTCCCTCAGTAAAATCTATCATGAAAATTATATTAGAAATAGCGCGTTAGAAAATTTCATTAACATTTTTACATACTCTTACTTTTACCTTGTGCTTACTTTTCAACTTTATCGGTAACGGGATCGACACCAAGTTTTCAAAATTTTAATGAAATCAAAATATTTTGGCACCGATCCTCGTATCTGTTACATGTTAAACAAATGCTCTATTATCTTAGTTACTCCATTAGTACACTGTGGAGCCAAATTATCCTAAAATAATGTTAAATTTTTTGTGTTAGAATTAAATGCATTGATTTATATTTATCATATTCTTTATTATTTATACTTTAATATTAATATTCAATAATACTAATGTCAATATTTAATACTAATATTCAATAAATAATAAACCCTGGTGAATTTTGTAACAAGCCAGTAATAATAAAGAGCTTAAAATCATTGGCGTAACTATAAAAATTGAGCCCCGATGCAAAATAGAGAAGGGCCTCCCCTGTATATAAGACGCAAGAATATTAAGCAGTTTTACATATGTTTTTTTTTATTACAAATAAAATTTGTCTCTTGTCTCCTATAATATTCATACTTAGATGAAAAAGGCAAAATTTTAGCTATTTTTATGCACTAGCAAGTGAAAAAAAATCCTATCTTCATTTTACAGCAACAGTTTGGTCCCTAACTTGACACATTAGCGGAAAAATACCATATAGTCGTATATAAATAATGTTTTCGTAATACATTTTAAAATGTTATAATTTTATTTTTTTGAGTTTTAAAAATAATCAGTCCATATTAGCACTGGGAATAATATCAACCAAAAGTACTGTAGAATGCGGACGTTTTGGACTCTTGTCCAAGTGGGCCCCAATGCACCATATTGGCAGCTTTAGCATAGTTACACCACTGCTTAAAATATATCTAAAGTGGTATTTTCACTTCTTCTGAATACAAGGGTAGTGAATACAAGTAATTATTACTAATCAAAAACATATTATATGTAGAAATGGTATAATATATGTAATGTCATATATATTAAAATAATAGGCCCTATTTCGCGATGTTTATATGTTTATATATATGTTTATATGTTTATATATATGTTTATATGTTTATATATATGTTTATATGTAACCGATTTTGTCACACACGTTTTGGTTAATATCTCGCTTATTAGGCGTTCTATCCGCATTCTGATATTTTTCCCAGACGTCCGAAGGTTGACTGAGTCTTTACATCTTTTTCTTTTCATTCTTCTTCTTCTCCTCTATTTGTTACAACTCTTTTAGTTTGGTGATTTTTGGAAAATTTAACTTTTTAATTAGCCTAACTTTTTTTTCATTCGCTTATAAGTCTGCGAGTTTAAGAGCTAAAATCACTTTAATATTTTTTGGCAATTGCCACCGATGGGCAGTATCGTTACACACTTTTTTTAAATTCTTCGTCTTCTAATTTTCTTATGAAACCTGATTTAGTGAAATTTCGTATTTTTGAGCTTTTCTCTGCGAATTTACGACCAAAATATAATTTTATTACATCTGTGCATACATCACAACGGAATATAATTTATTTTCGTATTTGTAAGCTTCTATCGTTTAAAATTCACCTTTAAAATCTAAAAAACGCGTAATTTTTATTTGAAAAATCGACGTACCTACCTACATACAAATGAAATGAAGAAAATGCTTGATATTTTCCAAACGTATTAATCAAACGCAACCCTTCATATTTTCAAGCAGTAACCGTGGGCTGTAATTGGTCAATACCCTCATTGGTTACATTTCATCAATGGCTGCCTGAAAATTAAATAAACAGCTGTTTTACCTGTCATTATTGCAGTGCGTAATTTTCGCGCATTTTTTTTTTTGACGTTTCAAATGTATGACTTTATTTCGACTCGGCATTGTAATAAACAGCTGTTGATTTTCCCGCGTTTTTTTATGTCATGTATCGACATTCAGATTTCACAGCTTACAATAGTCATAGATATTTTATATTTTCCCGCACAAGATAAAATTGATGATTTCACTCCGGAATTTGGTTAATTATGGTGAAATCATACATTATACTTAGAAAAATTTTCTATACGTTTTTTTGGATTTTTATAGGTTATGTCTAGAATGACACAATGATGATTTTTTAAAAGCGTAATTGAATTAATTATTATTTCGCAGTTGTACACGTGACTTAAATACGCCTGTCTTACTACAGACCGGTCGAAGGAGTTTGTTCTTTTACGCGTCTGTTATTCAATATTTAAATTAAACAGTTCTGGTGATAGATAAACCTGTAACTTACTTACCATCACGCCGTTTTCGAGGTAGGCAGAGAGGATAGAGCGCCACACTCTTTTGTCCTGACACATAATTCTCGCCTCAACCACATTCATACATCTTCTCATACAAGCTCGATGAGTGATGGATTATTATAATTCTCTTTTATTTTTCTTCTTTTTTCCTGTCAAATCACTTTTTATGGTTTTATCAATGAGCATTAACAAAATGTTTGTTTTTATTAAAACCTGGAGAGATGGGTTGATGGTTGTATATGTCAGCCCTGTTTTTTACAATTTTAGGATGCCGAGAATAGTGGTGTTTTTTTTACGTGGTTAGTAATCTTACCTAACGCTTCTCAAAGATCAACAGGCCTTTGACCCTTTTGGGTTGTTAGTTGTGTACGTCGGGTCTATTTTTTACAATTCTGGGATACCGAGAAAAGTGGTATTTTTTTTAGGTGCACGGGGTGAGTCTGTGTAGCTCCTGCACAATTTCTCCACCACCCCTTAGGTTGTTGGCTATGTACGTCGGCTCTGTTTCTTCCAAATCTGGGATACCGAGAAAAGTGTTTTTTTTTTTGTTGGGTGAAATTGAAAACAGAGTATTGCGTCGCTGCAGGATACGTCTGCTACCGTGCGGTAGCTGTGCGGGCATGCTAGTAACTTATTATAGCATTACTTGAAAATGAGATTTGAAAGTATGACGCTAAGAAAGTACTTAGACGATTTATGGATAAATATTAGCTGTGAATATAAAATGAATTATATGTTACAAGCTTTGCCTTTGAATGATTTCATTAAATGTATTTGTGAGCAGTTTCTTATCAAAGGGTATTAAACCCACAATTATTAGAACATGCACAAACTATGGTTGGAAACAGCACAAAATAATTAATAATTGTCACAATCTTACATTCGTTCAGGAAATTTTTGATTCTTTTTGTATATTGTACATATAAGCATGTTTAAACTTGAAATAATGCAAGCATTATTTACAGGCTGAAATATGCCACTTGCTGAAAGTTTTTAAATTCCTTGGAAGCTATCAATCTATATCATCATCCCAGATATGGCTCAGCAATACTTTGGCTTTGTTATTTGGAAGGTTGCTGTAGTTTTGGCCCAGCATACTCTGTATTGACCCATCTATGCTTTATTTATATACATCATATTCTGATATACATATACATGTGTAATATATATTTAAAAATAGTGATGCATATATGGTCTGAAGTGTCTTCCAGGGTGAGGCTCGAACCCCAGACCACTTGATGACCATCTTACTACTAGACAAAAAAGCATATTGAGAAGTTTTCAATAAAGTTAAAGGACAATAATATAATCTTAATAATATTAACTATATATATATATATATATATATATATATATATATTAGTAACATATGGATGTGGCGTGAGTGTGTGTTAGGACAGAAAAGTGTGGTGTGTTAGGACAGAAAAAATAAATAATTGATTTTAGAATATTAAGTTGATTGCAATAACTTACATCGCTGAACCATCATGTCTTTATATTTAGATACACTTTTATAATTGATATGAAAATATAAAAAATAAATGCAATAAGTTTTGTTTAAAAAGATATCTACATTATTTCTGAGAAAAATGTTTTTTTAATCATGTTACACTGAAAAAGAAGGACCATACTACCAGTTCCTGAAAATGTAGGCAGTCACAAGTATAATAAAAGGAAAAGAGTTCTGATACACCAAACCATCAAAATCTCAATCATAATTTTTCTACTACTAACATTTTAATAACCTTTTTATAAGTATTCATAGATACGAGTACAAATAAGCATTGTAACTTTGACAACAAATCTAGTTTTTACCATACATATTCTATAATTATAAGCATTCCTTTATCAATCTTAAATTAAGTGATAGTAAATATACACCCAGGTAATATTAAAAACATTGTCTTCACCTGATTTTTAGAGGGGCGACTCCAAACATAAATTATTATGACCACTTTCACATTTATTATGGCAGAGCTAGATATGACTGTATTGAGAATGTAATATTAGAAACGGAATGCAATGACTGATAATAGCTCTATCTATCAGTTAATATTTAATTGTATTATTTGTACAGCAAGTGCTGAATACTAAGATACTACTAGACCGGCAGCAGCGTTATATCTTCATGTACCAGAGGAATGTGGAGTCACATGATCAAAGTTTTCAAATCAGTTCAAAACAGTAAAAAAAGTTTAATCCGGTGACAGCACTCTTAAAAAGTTTTGACAGCTGACCTGACAGCTGATACTTATTATATATTAACTGATACTTATGAATGAATGACTTATGAAATGACATTAGAATATTTCTTATCCTTCATGTGCTCGCGCTAGATAGATTGACACGCCCGCTCGCGTGGGCGGTCAGTTGACCGTCCAAGATTTTTTATCATTCTTATAATGTTTTCTTTTTAAAAGATGCATATTTCCATATAATACGGACATAGGATATCTAACACAATGTTGCAAACACAATTTTGATCAAAATTATCTATTTTCAATAAAATATTATTACCTAGGTAAATAAATAAACAAAAAAAGTCAAATACCCAAATGGAACATAAGAATAGCTATTAAATTTTCAGTAATTTAATTTTTTTAACCCTATATGTTGTGAATATATTAATACTCGTATTAGAATTTAAAAAAGAATAACCATTATTATTACTTTTGACAAAACAAAAAAATGTTTCGAAGGAAAAAGTACAAAAACAGGAAAAAAAACAATAATAGTGAAAGGAAAAAACTTATATAAAGTTATACACAAACACTGGAGTACTGAAAAAGTCTATAAAATAGAAAAATTATAAGGGAATGAAAAAAAAAACTTACATTCTGAAGTTGACGAGTAGAAAAAAAATGTAGTAAGCGCTCGCAAGGTGTTGAACTGACCGTCGATCCTGACCTCACCTAGTTTGAAGCTGTAATGAGTGGTAGAGAGAAATGAGTTGAGTGAACTGTGAGTAGGATCTAGCGGAGGAGAGTGCAACTAGAGAATACATGCCCTTCCCACCACACTCTAAGCTTTGTGGAGTGAGTTTTACGTAAAAATTCAAAAAGGAGGTTACTTGACCGCCAATGCGAGCGCATGAAGGTTAAAAAAACACATTTTGATCCGTTTTAAATAAATAATTTTGGATGCGGCGATTATAATTAAAATATTCATACAATGTGTAATGAAAATTATTGTATGAAAAATTGCAAAATACACTTAAAATATTGTGATGTACTTAAAATAGTCGAGTGCTAGTTGGAAAGGTTGCTATATTTTGAAAATATTTAGCGCCAGCAATTTAATTGACAAGGTTTTAATATATTTATAAATACGTACATTTCTTATTTTCTATTATAGGTACATATATTCTGATAGTAAAAAGGAACTTTTTGAATTCATCGCACGCAAAAATTATTCCATATCTTAATGTACAAATAGGAATGCAGTAAGGCAATAAAATATAATCAGAATATATATCTGTATATAATATAATCTGATTCAGAAAGTTACAGCGAATCGTGTGGAACAATATCATTGGCTGAAGTAATACGCATTTGCAAATGTGTGTCGACATGTCAGGGACTTTCCGCTTGACTCTAGATGATTTTTTATATTTATTATATTCACTAAGAAAAAATTGTTCTTGTTTTTTTTTATAAAAGATAAGTAAATAAATTTAATATTACAGAATGAGGAACATTTGGACGATATGCGCGAGCTGCCACAAATGGTAATTTTACGCTGGCTATGGGCCTGGAATAGATTATCCTTAAATACTTCCATGTATGCTAAATATTTCAATGCATGCTAAAACTAATAGATGCTACAATAAATGAGATTCTTTGACCAATTGCATTTGTTTTAGAATACTCAAAGATATTACAGTTTTTCAACAACAACATCTTTGGTTGATTGCAATCATTTTTGAATTAATTATATGACTAACATTATTAATTATACATGTAGAGGTTTTGTGAATATCAATTTATTTTTTAAAATTCATTAAAATTGTGAACTATTTTGATATTCTAGAGTAAAAACAAATTAAATGAAAACTTACATTAAATATGATATAAAAGTCAACAAACTTAAAAACAACTTAGTTCATGCAAACATGCACCGCTTTTAACTTATGAAACTTCTATCTTCTTTATAAGTCAAAACTGATTTTAGATTGAATTACAATTTGACACAACATTAGAAATATGTTTATAATCAAAAGTTTTAAAAGTAATCAGAGAACTTATAGCCCATTTTCCCCTTTTTGTGTCAATATTACTTTTATCACATTTTCAGTTGTTTGGATACCAGATATTTGGGTCAAGAGAATAACAAGTGAATGCATTATTACATATTTAAATAAGACAAAATTTGGGATAATGTTAAAGTCATAATTTTTATTATCATCATTCATGTTCAAGTCATAATTTTTTACACTTCTGGGATATTACATAAATACATACTTATGTACATATGTAATAACCCCCACCTGTTGGTTAGAATCTGAGTATTTGAAGGATTAATTTTAGCTAAATATTGAATAGTAACATTATTCTTAATAATATTATTGTCAGATAGAACAGGACTCAGCTGCGAGAGTTTATGGAAAGATATATCGTTACCTAAATTCTAATAGCATGTAATTCTTTTTTTTTTGAGATCATCTAGATCTTGAAAAAAAAAGAGTTACGTGCTATTAGAATTAAGGTAACGATATGTGATGCATTTCAATGGAATTGTCTCACCATCCCATAGCCATAGTGTTCTATTTACATGAATATTATATCAATAGTAAACCTGGAGAAATTGCTTCCGTGGACAAGCACCTTAATGTACAACCTCACCAAAGTCACCATTGGTTTTTCATCCTTTGGTGGATCTTGGCCTCCTCAAGAATTTTCCTTCAATGATCTCTATATGAGCCATTTCCAGTCCTGAATTTCTAAGGTAATAGAAATGTCTTTGGAGACATGTTACTAATCTAAGTATGTAATTTTATATGAACACGTACCCTTTACGTATCTATTTACATACTAATACAGGGACTCTAGTGCATTTAAATAAAAGTTACTGATACTCAATTATTAATAATGGTCGACATTTTGTAAAAATAAATTTATTTTGTATTTTTCACACTTAATAAATATTTTGATTAAAATAATTTTTTAAGTAGGTTTAAAGAACATATAAATTTGGTATAACATACATATCGGTAGCTTTCTATTTAATCTAATCAGTAAATCCTTATCAAAACAATGTTTAAACATTAATATTTTCATAATAATGCATTATTATACTCACAAATTTATGTGAAACCAAAATGTATTGACAACTTAGGCTGGTACAAATTTCATCATTTTATAAAAATATTTGAAGCACCTATCAATTGGTATTACATATTATCATCATCAACATATTACATATTATCATGGTATTTATTTTTAACCCTACATTGCCCGGTATTTTAAATAGTCGTTGTATACATGGGTGTAACATTTCTTTTGAAACTCACGTAAAGAACACTAGAGAGAAAGTAAGCCATTCCTTGTGGGTGATTCACATACTTTAAAAATGTGAGGCCACCATTATAACACATGCAGACATCAATGACTCACAAGGATCAGATTCTAATATTGATTCAAAAGAAAGTGTTTAATAGCAATACCTACTAGAGATTCCAACTATTCAATATCATCAACTACAGTGGAACCTCTCATAACGAGCATAATTCGTTCCAGAATCTTACTCGTAATATGAAACACTCGTTGAGAGACAACATTCATTTTTCCAATTTGAATTTCGAGATATTTTTGCATTTTGCATACCCTTTCAAGATGAGACTAATAGTTAATTCTTTTACAAAATCAAGTAAACATAAAAGTGTGTTATTTTTTACGTAAATATTGCTAGAGTGAAAGGTATCAATAAAAAGGGACAAGTATACAATTCTTGGTTTTCTTAAATTCCTAGGTAACAAAGCTATCAGAAAATAGCCACTTCTTCAACATTCATAATACATATGTGTTGCCATTTGAAATTATCAAGCGAAAATTAAATAATTTGTTAAAGTTCTCACTTAAAAATTGTTATGTTTATGATAAATGGGAGTAAATTTGATTAATTTGAGAAAAGAATCGGTGTATGTCGACCACTCTTTTGCCATCCAATTTAGGAAGTTTACACGAGTCCACACATTCAATGCTCAGTTCGGGAACATCCTGACAATAATTTATAATATTATTATTGTTATTTAGTTATCAGTATTTTAATGTCTAAAATATTAAAATACGTGTTTATTCATTTATATGACTATAACAAATACATTTGTATCGATCAGACAGGTCTGTCATGTATAATTCTTTTGATAAAATTATTTATCTTTAAGGATATGTATTTCCGATAAAAAATAATTTATCTGCACTATATAAAAATGTATATTGAACTATGTAATTTATATTGTTAAATCAAATAGATAATTGTTATAGAATTGGTAAAAATTATCAACTTACGTCGTGATTTTTTTTCAAGAAGTTTATAACCGTTTAAAATTTTATTGGAACATTTCCTAGAGCGTGTCTATGGATACTTTTTAACCTTAGGCATCTTGAGTCAAAGGAGGCAATAATTTCAAAACAATAATGTGTATAATTATATATTATTTACTTTTAATGAGAACCAAACACAACAAAAAAATCACAGCTTTGAAAATGTCACGTCTTCGCATATTTCATGGCAACATTGCGTAAATATGTACAAAGATTTCATGCGCTGACCGCGCATGCGTTAGCCGCCATGCACTGGCCGCGCATTCGTTAGCTGCCATGCATTGGCCGCGCATTCATTAGCCGTGCATGAGCAATCAGATTCTAAAACCGATCGGTTGACGCATGTTTTATGTTGAAATATCAAAATTATAATCTGTTTTCGTATAAAAACAGCCCAAAACCATACAATTTACAAAAATAAGCAATTGATATCAAGAATAAGTATAATATTCATTCATATTGTAGTCACAATTTATATTAAAATGTGTTATATAGGCAAATTTAATTAAAATTTATCGGAGCGTGGACATCACGACCTCCTCGGCTGAGCACAACGGCATTCTAACAATGTGAGATATAATTAATAATATCGTATTTCATAAGATTGGAAATATATTATTTAAAAAATTATTATTGTGTTTCTGATATTAAACTTAGTTTTAAATAGTAGTTGAAGCCTCAAAGCATGTAAATATAGTATATTATTTAAAAACGTATGTTTTTGCTAAAACAAAGTATTTTAAAAACGTCAAAAATTCATCAAATGTACTGCAAATTGAATGATTTATAACTCTATTCATTTTTAATATATTGCTAATTTGGTTTCCTACAGATTTGTCTCTGTAATCTTGGCTTCAAGATTATAAGAAAATATATTTCGTTTATGTATTAATTTATCGTATTGACTCAATTTCGTACCATGCCTAAAATGCATCTAATGGTCGCGGTCTTTCTTATAATATTTGTATTGTCTTAATTATGGCAAATAACATTCAGTTTATTAGTTCTATATTAATATAAAGGTCCAATCTAAGTAATAGTTGAAAAAAAGTCAAATCTATTGAATAACTTCTGATATAAATGAATAATAAAAACCCACATTTTCGTAAAAAACGCGAAAACATGAATTATTATTGCATGTCGCACCTTAAACGAAACAATTTTTCAAATATAAAATAATGTAAAATACGATAATGCATTCTGTGCCCAAAAAAATACTCAATTTTCTTATTTGTTACGTTTATTGAAAGAAAATTACTTATTATCATTAAATAAATTTGTAGCGCGCATAGCCACCGCCCGATTAGGGTGATGCTTCTCAATATACGACCCAACAGTTTCTCATTTCTTTTATTGCGCCAGAAGATTGTTGCTTTGCTATCTCCTCCTTTTCCACTGATCTTTCTCTTCCACAACTTCTTGCTGTGAAACATGATTCGAATTCATAAGCTCTTCAGTGATCAGCTCTTGGCTGTGCTCTTCCACAAGCTCATCAATATCATTATTATCCATTTCTAGTCCCTTGGCTAAAGATATAATTTACAGATTCCACAGGTACTGTCTCAAACCGCTCAAAGTTACATTCGACAACGCTCTCTGGCCAAAGCTTCTTCCAAGCAGAAATGAGGGTGCTCTCGGAAATCCCTTCCCACGTCTTGTCAATCATCTTGAGGCAAACGACGATGTGGAAGTGATTTTTCAAAAACTCTCTGAGGATGAGATCGGTCCCTTCAGTCACCTCAAAACAACTCTCGAAAAGTATTTTAGTATAGAGTTTCTTAAAGTTAGAAATAATCCGATGGTCCATTTGCTGGAGTAACGAAGTGGTGTTGGGAAGCAGAAACTGGATCTTGATGAAATTAAATTCTTTAAGGTCATCTTGTAGGCCTGGAGGATGACCAGGTGCGTTGTCCATAACAAGCGAGACATGGAGTGGTAGATTCATCTTGAGCAAATATATTTTCACAGAAGGATCAAACATTTTATTGATCCAATAAGTAAAACTGTCACGTGTCACCCGAGCCTTCTTCTTGGATCTCCACATCACATTTAGCCTGCTCTTTTGGACATTACACTTGTTGAAGGCTTGTGGAGTTTCTGAATGGTAAACAAGCGCGTCACTCGTTATGCAAAATGTCACTCGTTAAGGGAGCCGTATTTTTTAAATTTGTTTTGCTCATTATGTAAATTGCTCATTATAAGAGGTTGCACTATATTTGAATATTGAACAGTAAAATTAAAATATATGAATATTCAAATAGTTTATAAAGATACTTAATATACGTATATTTATTTCATACTGTAAATAACAGTATGAAATAAATTTTGAACGTTTCAAATAAATTGTTTTATACATAAGTATATCAAAATTTATAAGAAAACAAACTAATTTACCATAAACTTTGTTTATTTATTTTAGTTTTAAAAATACATATTTTAAAAATAACAATGCATTGAACCTTTTGTATTTTAAATTTGTTCTTAATTTTGTTTTTATCGTCGCTGCAGTTGAAAATTGAGTTCAGTAGCGGTTGACGTTGGTTTAATTGTTAAGTGTTTTAAGTAGTCGGACTAACTTTTCCGTCCTTTTTTGAAATTGTCCAAATATCTAGACATTTTTTAGATTATTTGAACAAACATTTGTAGTTTCTACAAGGGTTAAAATGGTGTTTCTTAATTCAGTCTGCAATTCAGACATCGATGAATTCTTTGAACAAGCAACAGGTATCCCTTCCACGTCTGAATCAAAATCCTGAGAATTGTTTAATACTCCATCCTTAGAAATTATTACGAATACTATTTGAATATTCGGTTTGGAAACTGTAATACCTAGTGATAAATACTATTCAAACTGATAAGTTAGAACATCTATGCAGTAGATCTCCTCAATTCTTGCTTCATTTCGGCATTTACCTATTTATATATAAGATAGCTTATAATAAATATAAACATATGACATCTTTTTTGACGAAGTCCAGGGGTGTAACTATGTACCTTTCTTTCTTAGAATCAATGCTTTTTCTGTTGGTACTGAAATTGAGAAGCCTCTTATAATCAATGACATATTTTAAGTAAATAAATACTATATATAGTTATGATAATCAGAAATTAACAAGATAATAAAATTATAAAAATTGTTATCTATTATAATTATTTAACAAATGCATTATTTACTTTTATCAAATGGGAGAGAATATTCCTCAGCTGACTTACAAGATCAAAAAAGCATTCAATCTCAACATACACGCCTAGTCTTTTTACTGATAAAATAACACTAAAAATGTTCTTAAGTTTTCAAACTTCTGTGTTGTTTTCTGGGCTAATCTGTTGTGTATATCTGACCTTTCTGGCCGATGATTTGGATGTCTGTTAGAAATGTCAGATATAACTGAAAACTGTACACAGAAGAATGTGACATTAGTATGGAAAAAATTCCAATAAATTATTATTAAAGTATCACCCAGGGTTATATATTTAACTACATTTATTATACTGCATCATTGGAGGGTTTACTTTTTACATAACATTATGAACCCAATATCATTTTTGTATGACCTTTGATTTCTGATTGTGTCATATATATTTCCAAAAAATATACATCACTAGTGTGGGTCGCTCGTTATATTACTGGACAGTTGTGTATACATATACGGTTACAGCCTTCTGTAAGTTTTATTTGGATTTTACATCCTTATACATACTTATTGTTATTTAGAACGGTGTATTATGTTGAAAGATGAATTTGTCTAATAATTTGCAAAAAGTCAAGATAAACTTACACAAATATGCTAATTATTATGCTAACAAATATAAATAAATTAATCTTATCACTGCATATTTCAATGCTCTAGATCTGTCCAAGTTTAATGTACTCTTGACATTTACATTAAGTTTATAAGTAAAATTCTATTTAATGAGTTTTGTTTGTTTTAGCAATAAAAAAAATGTTGGGGATTTGGGATTGGTCCTTGCTGGTTGGTACTTTGCTGGGCTTGGCGATTTATTATTTTTGGCAGAAAAATCAGTATTTTAAAACTCTAAATATGAATTATGCGAAACCCCACCTGTTAGTGGGCAACATGTTGAATGTATTTCTTCAAAAACAACACATGATAGATTTACTAAGAAATATTTACGATGAGTTCCCGGGAGACAGGTAAGGATATTACAATTTTGGTGAATTTGAATGTGGGTCTAAATATATCCTAAATTGAGCTACTTAAGCTCTCTGCCATAACTTAACTATAATCATTACTTTCATCATAATCGTGGTACTACAGCCTGGAGTGGGCCTTGCTCTTCAAGGAAATACTCCCATACATTTGTAATGTGTGTCTTGTTGTAATAACACTGTGTTACTAGTGAAAACTTATAAGTTGTGTGGAGGTCTATCGCTTCCACAGCCATAATTACCGCCGACGACCCTCACCGGTGCGTAAAACCAGCACTTTTAACAGCAGCAAAAATACAGCCAGTACCGATGCCACAATAAACATGCAACAACAGTAACATGCACCTGTAACCAAGATCTCCAGAAAACACTTCTCTATGTAGTATATTATTTGTATGTATATTGTAATTCTTTCATTTGTAACTGAGCTAAACAAATAAACTTGTGCCAACTGTAAGTAGTTTATCTTCTCCAACCTTCTCTGGCCTCACTCAAATATACAATACATCTCCGTAATTAAACACACATCGATCACGTGAGTGATAGGCGATTTATATGGAGTAACCGTCTCTCATAAAATAGCAGATCCTACTGATCCACAATCATCAACATACCCACACAATCATACTTCATAATAACATCATCTTTTCTTAATCTCATATTCTTTTACCCCATATGTGTATTGTGCACAAAATTTTATATTTTACAATGTATTATACAAAAAATATGGTGTAAGTTTTATAATAACTATATATTATGTTAATAAAATAAAGTAAGCAATGAATAAAATTACCAATTTTGATTCAATGTTTTCAATAGAGACGCAACATACTTTTACTAGTTGAATCCAAATTTGAAATAATAAAATACCTTTCATAATGTAACTTTAAATTGCAAAATATTCACATGAATATAAGTAATACCAAAATCGAATTAGCTCAGAAAATTATGCTTTTGGTACCCAATAGAATAAGTTTGCAAAAAAATTGATACCTACTAATATTCTTAAATAAAGTTAAAAGGATAAATATGCCTTTTCCAGTTACAGCTGTTTACTTAATATGTGTGCATTATCTAGAGAGACTTTGTTGACAGGTATACCGGATTTTTTAATTTCATGACACCTGTTTTACTAGTAAAGGATCCAGAGATAATTAGAAATATGATGGTTAAGGATTTTGATCACTTTGTGGACCATATTCCGTTCACCGAAGAGGAGATTGATCCGTTGTCTAGTAAAATGCTGTTTGCCCTAACAGGTTGGTACTATTTGAGTTTATAGTTTAATGCCTTGTTGCTAGTTTATTTATTTATTTATTATTATATACGCCCTATTCAGCCATTAAAATAATTTGTAAAATAACAGAAAATTACAACAGAAGTGCAATACACAAAGAAATAAAGTGTTGGCATGTTTTTACATAATTAAAAATAAATAATAAACATAAAATGTGAAGTAGTAATTTATCCATCACCATTGAATTGAGGCACAAAAAATTGTAATAGTGTAGTCCTATAAAGAATTAAATTAACAGCAAAAATGTCAGCTACCTTTGCACAATTCATTGTTTTATTATCACTGTAATAAAACAATGAATTGTGTCTCGATGACCTCAATGGTGCATGAAAGTCAGGCAGACCAACAATCTGGGGGCAGTCTATCATTCCATTGATGATCCTCTATAGAAATATAAGGTCGGTCATCATATGTCTCACTGATAAGCTTAACAATTTCAGACATACCTTTAAACCTGGAGAGACATTCGTTTTTAGCGTACTATAGTATCATATACAGATTTTTTTTTTATCTTATAATTCGCATAGCATTAAGAGTTCAATGACACAACACATAAAAAATTATGATATACATTATAACTAAAAATATAGTCATTATACCTTTTAAAATGATCATCACACGTGTTTACTATAATGCAACTACCCATTGCAGCCTGTAGATACTACAGTGGGTATGAACCGTGTATTGACAATTAAATACATTGGATATAAAATTGAATGTTATAGCATATATCTGAACACATAAAAATCAAAAATACATGAAAGCATAAAATAATTCATAAGAACATAATTACACACAGGAACATAAATATAATTATAAATAAATATTTAGCACCAATATATATAAACATGGTTTCAAGAAAAAGTGCTGTTTAAAAGTTTTTTGTTGTTTAGTAATGAATTAGCGAGTATGTTTATATTTACCGTATTAATGTCATTCATGAAATTCAATTAAAGAACGCAACATTGCTGTGGTAGGCATCTAGTCCAAATGTTTCATGCTTGCTTAATGATCTGGTACTCGTGTGAAGCATTACTTTAAACTTTGTACAGAAACATCAGATCAGCAATATTGCGCTTCATGTTGAGACTTTTTAATCTATTGTTTATCGATAATTTACTATATGTTTCAACACTTCTCCTTAGACCTGCTCTAAATGATAATAATTGAATGAAACTTTTTTGAACAGATTCCATGAGATTGTGTAATTTATAATGAGAATACTAGATTAGAGAGATGTTAAATGTAAATAAGTATTTACTTAAGGTCTGTATCCATGGAAGGAGACAATCTCAGAGATTTAGCTGAAATACATCTCAATACATAAGACTCTAAATTACTAATATTTATTACGTTTTAACTGCTACTAAAGAGTTTCAAAATCACCCACATGATGAATAATGATAATAACATTTAACATATTAGCATCAAGCAAGGTGCGAGATGGCGTATCTCTGAGACACAGTAAATATGAAAGCCGAAAGTTGTCTCCCAAGCATTTCACGTAAGCAAATCTGTATGAGAGATTGTCTCGAGTCGAAAATCAAAAAATCAGGCCATTAAATGAATTGTTCCCCAGACAGTTTCTAGGGTAGCCTACATTTTATAAATAAAAGATAAAGATTTTTTTAACTGAGTGATAAATGTGCATATTGTTGAAGAATAACATCATTTTTCTATTCCAAATATTAACTGTCAATTATTTAACAGGAGAGAGATGGAAGGAAATGAGAAACACCTTGACTCCGGCATTCACCAGCTCCAAGATGCGAGCAATGTTGCCCTTGATGCAAGAGTCTGTTGGGAATCTTTCGAAGTACCTGAAAATGCAGACCGATGCGAGAAACCTGGAGAGTAAAGGTTTACAAAAAACAAAACAAATTTTATTTAGAATCTTGCTAATTAATACAAGGACGTTCCGATATAATTTCTTTATTGAATAACGATATACATACATGCTGGGTGCAATACACCTATATTCGGGCTCAAACTATCTAATGACCGGTGTCATAAATCATAGAGAGACCCGATCAAGTTCTTCGCTCTTATGTACCTTATGAGGCAGTACTAGTGATAGACATAATGCTTTTTGTATTATTAGTGACATTTTTTTGCACACATCATGGAAATTAAAAATCACCACGTGCCACTATGCAGTGACATACATAACATAAAAATATTATAAAAAGTTATAAAATGATATAAAGAGAAATAGTCTGAAATACTTGAATTTTTAGCTGTTTATTAGCGACCGTCCACAATAATAAATAAATTTAGTAAAAATTACATTCTTTATTTCTTTTAAGATCTATTTTAATTTACTTTGCCATGATTGTATGTGTTTATTACGCCGGGCGCCTTAAAACAAAAATAGCACAAAAAATACCCGCGGTGTATACAAATGCGCATTATAAAAGTAAATATATATTTATGTACGTATAATTATAATAATTATATTATATGATTAATGATTATTGAATAAAAATGGGTCAATTTGGAAATATTTATTTTGAAGTATGTAGAGCTAGAGCTTATCATGATTTTGTAATCATCTATACAATAATATTTTATGTAATAGTACAGAATTTCTACATATTGCTTGGACATTTTTGACTTGTATGTTAGTCAGGTATCCTCCCATAAAATATTGCGGCCTATTTTTTTTACATCTGTATATATTCATCCAGAGGGGAAGCAAGAAACCGACAGGCTGTCCTAAAATCCACTGGACTGATGTAATAATCAAATTTTGCAGAAAACATAACCAAATAACAATGGGCGGGTCTTCATCCAGCTGCGGACAGAAAACAGCTAATGTTGCTTATAATACATCTTTTATTGAAGATTTTCATGCGTGACGTCTCTTCTAGGTTACGCCATCGGTTGAAAGCCTTGTGATTATAGCCTTAAAAATGGCATATGTCAGGAAATCATCTACAATCGCAATTAACTTAGAGAAGATATTAGTTCCATATATATAATGAATGTATAAATCTTCCTTTCAGATGATTATGTTGAAATGGATGTAAAAGATCCCTTCACTAGATACACCAATGATGTGATAGCCTCGTGTGGTTTTGGAATAAAAACTAATTCTTTGGAAGATAGAAAAAATGCATTTTACAACATGTCCAAAGATTTCACCACCATATCAGGAATTGACATTTGCAAAATGTTTATTATTCTTTTATTTCCAGCCTTGGTGAAGGTGAGTTGTGCCAGATTACTTATATGTGTGAACATGCAGATTCAATTTTCACCCTCCCGGGTCAGAGGCATTCATATATGTGTGTTTGTATAGGATCAGATCAGAAGGATAATGTAATAGGGAAAGATAAACTACCTCCAAGCTCGGCTTATCATTTGTAATCCTGTACATCGAAATTCAACTTGATTTATTTGATAGAAAGAGAAAGGTATTCATGACAGTGACTTGAGCAATTGAAATAAACTATACTTATATATGTGAGGTCCAGAATCATAAACATATGTGTCTACTTTTTTTTTTGTCTACCTGTTTTTGAGTAAAATGCAAAAAACCTTTGTATCTATTCTCTAAAATTTATTTATTGTCTATTATGTTATAGTCTATTGTTAAAAATTTATTGGCCAAAAATTTATTTGTCTGGGTTTGAACTAATTATGTATCTATTGGATATGTCTGCGATTAAAGTAACAAGTAAATTATAATTGCATTTTTATACGAAATTCAGTGATATTTATCTAATTTCGATAGACAAGTCTTGTAGATATATTATTAGTTTGTTTTATATTTGTACATATGTACCTAACTAATATAAATTAAACATTCTGATTTTGATTCTATATCTCACATATACGAGTACCCCTGAGTCTATTGAATTACATTTTATAATAATTACGCTGGTAATATTTATGCATTGTTGAAGTGAAACGCTGTTGACTGATTCAGGAGAGATAGATGACTGACATAGTTGCTTCGGGCGGACCTGTCAGAGACAGAGCGTTCAGCTGGCTCGCTGCAGCCATCGTTGCATCTGCATTGTACCACACATATGTACTGTGTTTAGTTTACTATTATTATCTGTAGTAATAAATAATAGCAAAAAGAGTTTATTAAAAAAATATATTCTTATTACGTAATACTAATGTAGTCAACTTAATTGCTTTAATGACACAATCTAACCAAGACCATTTACTGGCAATCGGACTAAGAAAGTGATAGTGGTGCATGAAAACCTAGGTCACATACGGCAAGTACCACCGAGCACACTCTTTGTTTGTTGGGTTAGAATGTTCTCCCTCACATGGTTTATTCTCAGGCCTTAGCCCCATCTGTTTACCATTTGTTCCAGTCCCTACAATTACCCCTTAATTGTTGATTTTATGACTCAATACTACTTACCTTTTACTGAAATGGAATTCGCCATCTGCCTAGTCGATGGAAAAAGTATATAGATTTTGATGAAGATTATTTCGTAGATACATATATTAAATATGATTTAATTTAATGTAAATTTATTAGATAAAGGTTGAGAATTAATTTGCACAGCTAATAATATAATTGCACACAATGTAACATTGTACGTATTCATAATAATAAATTAAAATTAAAGTATATCTGTACCAAAATATGTATGTAAATATGAACATATTATTACATATATGTATTATGTAAATATTTAATACACAATGATATATGTACTACTTAATATACACAATACAATAATTACAATAAATTTATGTATAATATATTATACATAAAATGAGATATTATAATATCTCATTTTAAATGGTTGACATGTTAGTCAAATTTAAAAACAATTAATTGTACATCTTTGCTAATTAGTTTAATGTACATTTTTTAATTTAAAAATCTTCATATGCGGGGGAGGGAGTTGACATCAATTTAATATCCAATTTATTATCAAATCCTTTTAAGGGTTATATTTTCTTTTTCAAACATCTGTTCTCTGTATTATTTTCAACAATATATAATGTGTAATTTTCAGCTATTGAGAATTAATTTTGACAAAACGCCCGTTAATACATTTTTCCGCGAATTGGTCTCAAGTAACTTGAAACAAAGAGAAAACCACAATATTGTGAGACATGACATGATCCAGCTCCTCATGCTGGCCAAGCAAGGGAAACTGCACGATGATTCACCTGCTTCTGAAAATGAACATCAACTACATCAGTCAGGAAAGAAAACAGGTATTCTTTTACACTGAATATATTTATTCAGCGGGTACCCCAGAATTTTTTTTCACAAAAACTGCCATAGAAATAGTGATAGAAAAATATTTTACATACCTAATCTTATTTATACCTTGTGTTTTATTTTCACCTTCCAAAATGTTTTTGGAATCAAAAAGACTTGAGGCACCGAGTATCTACCCCGGTACCTCTATCATCTTAGCTAATCCCTCATTATCATGAGATGTCAAATTGTCATGTATGCACATAATGTAAATTTTTTATATTGGAATTTAATTGATTTATTTTATGATGTACTTTATTTTATTATTATTTATACATTCTTAACATAAAATTTTAATATTAATATTTATTCTTCTTCTTCCATGACACTATATCTCAGGGTGGAATTTGGCCTCCTCAAGTGGTCTCCTATCCGTAGCCATTCTTATCCAGTTCCCAGACCCCCCCATCGAGCTCCAATCCTCACACTAAATATTAATATTTAATTTGATTTAAAAAATACTTAACTCCGGTGAACTCTAAAACAGGCTAACATTAAATAAAAACCTTAAGGCAATTGGTCAGAAATTCAAGCGAAATTCAGCTGCGACAGCACTTTTTTTTGTAACTTCTCTCGCATTTTACATCACATTATTCTATGGAAAATTATCAAATTATAATTTAATCAATAAGTTCCATATATTATTAATACATATATATTTTTAAAACTATTATAAATAAATTATCAAACCAACATTGCTATAGAACTGAAAAAAATTTGTCCACTTTGTAGTATCACACTGTATTTTTTTAGGCAACGCCTTGACAATGGCACGTGTTACCATACTGAAACTTATACACCACCCAAACAATAACTAAATTCCCGCGTCCCATAAAGCGTTCCCTTCACCCTGTCAAAAAACTATGTAAAATTCTTCCGAAATCCACCGCCTTAGTAGACGATCGCCTTAAGATATTTGTAAATGGTTATTTGTATTCATCAGTAGCATAGTGGTAAGTATCACACGGGAAGACAGGGTTCGGTCCCCCACAAAGAAGATTATTTTATTTATGTATAAAATTATTCAAACTAGAAAACAAATTCAATGCACGGGTGGTTTGATTCGTGTGTCTATAACGTGTAACGTATTTTAAAATTTTATTTTCACAAATGATACAATCAGATCAGAAAACACTATCAGAAAGTAATGTGTACAAATACTTTAGTTTTTGTTTTTATATATTGATAAAGAGTTAATACATTAGTTAATGCATTTTTACTAACGTCTTTTCTTAGATTGGACTGAAGACGATATTACCGCCCAAGTTATGCTTTTTATATTTGCTGGTTTTGAGACTTCAGCAACGCTGCTGAGCTTCATGACATATGAATTGGCCATAAATCCCGATGTACAAAAAAGGTTGCAGGAAGAAATTGACGAATCATTGGCACAGACAAAAGGTGTTGTAGACTACCATGAAATTCACAAACTCAAGTACTTGGACATGGTCATTTCAGGTAGAGATATAAACATTTTTTCATGCTATAACAATAAAACATTGAAACCGGCAAAAGTTTATCATGTTGTTTACATTTATAAGTTTCACTCTATTACCCAATGCTACTAATAGCAAATTGGCAACATCGTTACTGATTGTGGTGTGGTGAGGTTAAACATTTCGATACATTTATTTGAGCTTTTTTTAAAAATTCCAGACCAGGAGTCTCATTCTGGGTATCGCACTAGCGTTGTACTATGTTATTGTGAGCAGTCCAAGCGCAGCATCCATTAAGTTAATTTAAATTTAATTAAATAAATTTATTTGAGTCTTCTTTAAGGTCACTATGATCCCAAACTGAGAACCTTATTCTGGTATTCTTAAACTGGTCAAGTTAATGATTTGCGATGCTAGCGCTATACTCAGAATATGAAGCTGCACATGTAGTCGATATTTTCATCAGAAATATCAATCATTATTTTCATCTTTTGAGAATCAATTAATGGGTGAGGATCTCTGACCCTTGAATTAGTGTTTTTAGTTTTGATGTCTAGGAAGCCAAGCCTGAATGAAATTATTATGATTTATGATTTTTGAGATACCCTGTTCTACCTAACAACCAAATATACATTATCAAGCTGTGTAGTTACCCACATTGTTAATAAAAAATGAAATCGAAAAGTTTGAAAAAATGAATAATACCAAAATAACATTTTATACAAACTGAAATGTCTTATGTAGCATTTATAAACAAATTTGAGTAATCCGTAGCATTTAAAAAATTTACTGTTTAATTTTAAAAATAATATTATTTGGATTCACTTCATGGTCCATTTGGAATAAGTCATTAAAAAATATACCATCCTTTTAATAAATCTGATCTTGTAATTTGTAATCTAAATATATTTATAGCTAACCAGATAAAATATTATGTTAAATTTATAACTTATGTAATAATCAATTTCAGACACGACTTTACTTCAGAAACTTGAATGTTGAAAAAATGAGAACATGATTTATTCATACAACATGGTGATGTATTCTAATTACATTGTGATTTACTAAAATTATATAGTGATTTAAACCAATATTTACCATTCTGCATTTTATCTTGCATTGCAGGTATCGGTTTAGCAGTCGCTAGATATTAATATAAATTACAATAGAGACCCCTCCTACAATAACACTGTATATGGTTTTCTATAAATTTTGATACATAAACAGAGTGTCGGCCATATTTGATGAAATTACGTGTATAATTATAGTATTTGGTTGTGTAATAATATATCATTGGATGCCCAAGAAGATATACAACGTTGTAGAATTCATAATTCAGATCTGCCCAAAACTGATGTACAGTGTTGTAGGGGTGTTATCAACTATATATTATTCCTTATTTACAGAAACTTTACGTCTATGGCCCAGTGCTGCCAACTTGGACAGGTTGTGTGTTAAACCTTACGAATTGCCCCCACAAAATGACTCAAAAACTGAAGGTTATAAGGTACACTAAATAATTAATTCATTTTAATATTCTCCTTCCATTATGCACCATAGTTACAATTATTTTAGGGCGTTGAAATGTTCAGTCTCTTGAACCATTTGATTTGTATTAAGAAATAGCTAAGGGTAGATAAGTCATGTCAGATCTTACCAATCGCACAAAAATGTATGAATGACAAAATGAATTTTTCAATGTGCATACATATCTACTTATCAGGGTATATTAGCATAGAATATCATCTCACCATAAAAGTTTTTCAGTTACCTATATATAAATAAGATAGTATGTATATACAGAGTGGCCCAAAAAAAGTGAGAACATTTTGTAAAATATGATATAATTACATCAAAATTAGTTTAACTATATCAAAAATAGCTTAAATTGTTTACTAATTTACTTATTTACCTATATTACGTTTTATTTCAACAATTTCCGGTCGCCATCTTTGATTATTAATTTTCCCATTGTTTATATTTGGTTTTTTCAAATTGTTGCCCAGAATGACAAAAATCACTGCAAAACACCATATTCTGATCAAAAATTTACAAATTTAAAAATGTTGGGTGCTAGGAAAATGATCAGTTTCAAAACAAAGCCTGGAACATGCTAGACATTACAACAGGATGGAGCTCCATCTCACACAGTCAGAAATACAATCAACTTTCTTCATCTTGAGAATGTTAATTTCATCGAGCCAGGCATGTGGCCACCGAACAATCCAGATTTAAACTCACTAGATTATGCAATATGGGGTGTTTTGATGATTCTGATCAGCTCAACATTGTGCAAAAAAATTACATTAAGAATTATAATATGTTTTGAAATAACTCACGTGTTACGAGATGTTCTCACTTTTTTTGGTCCACCCTGCAAATATGAGTGGTATTGACAGCCATAACATTTAAATTGTATGTTTAAATAACTTATATAAAAGGATTTGAAGTGTTCTTTTTATTGATAGAATCTTAATACATATACTAAATTACCCGCTGCAACCGCACAGTTGCAAACCTACCCTGCAGAGACGCAGTACTCTGTTGTCAATCTCCAGATTAAAAAAATAAAAAAATTCGCCAATACACTTTGTAAAAACCATAAAAAGTGTTTTGATAGGAAAATAAGAAGAAGAAGAAGAGAAAAAGTTAAAATCTCAATACGTTACACGTTTGTCTATCACCAGAACTATTAAATTTAAATATTGAACATAAAATGACTAAGAAAAGCTTAAAAAACCAATGTGATGGGGGAACAGAAGAAGAAGTTGAATTAAGGACAGCTCTTTTATAAATGTGTAACTAATTTGCTATTAATAGAATTTTTCAAAATTAATAATTAACTATGGTGGGTAACAATGTGGTGGGAACAAAAAAAGAAATAGAATTAGGTAATTTTTTTTTTAATGCGTAACAAATTCATCTATTAGTAGAATTTTTCCATATTCATATCGCTAAAGTAACCAATTTAATCAAAAAACCCAATGTGTAATGAATTAAGTAATACTTTTATTTAAATGCGTAACAAATTCACTTATTAGTAGAGTTTTTCCATATTAATATCGCACTTCAACTAACCAATATAATCAAAAAACCCAATGTGGTGGGAACAGAAGAAGAAGAAATAAATAATCCTTTTTTTATAATGTGTAATACATTCTGCTATCAGTAGCATTTTTAAAAATTAAAATCGCGCTTAAACTAACTAATATAATCAAAAAAACCCATATTATCTTTATTGAGGCATTCATGTTGTTTTTAAACCACGTGTACGATTTTTACACGTTCCCGAAGAGTCATTTCGAGATCTTACTGCCCTCTATCGAATTCATTTCGTGGCTCAAAAATTAACCATGGCCGACCAGAAACGTCAAAGTCAGAATATGTAAGGTTAAAATTCAATGACATAAAACAGATATTTATTCATTCAGCAACCATTTAGTGAAAATTTTAAATGTCAAAAAAGTGCGCTAAAATCATGGCACAATTAAAACAGCTGATCATTCATAGTTTTCAGGGGACCATTTTTTTTAACCAACGAATCTGAGCTCCTACAATAAGAGCCCTCGGTTATCGCTTGAAAATATAGAAATATATAAGTCTGCAAAAAATCAAGCTTTTTCTACATTTTATTCACATATAGGTAGGTACATCGATTTTTCAAAAGTGACAGAGCCGTCGTACACAATTAACAACCCAAGAGGGTCAAAGGCCTGTTAATCTTTAAGAAAGGTTAGGTTAGATTACTTACAATGTAAAAAAAAATACTACTTTTATCGGTATCCCAGAACTGGAAAAAATAGGGCCGACGTACACAATTAACAACCCAAGAGGGTCAAAGGACTGTTAATCTTTGAGAAGGGTTAAGTTAGATTACTTACCACATAAAAAAAAAAACACTTTTCTCGGTACCCCATAATTGGAAAAAACAGAGCCGACGTACAAAACTAAACCTGTCTCTCTAGGTTTAAAAATAAAATTAATTAATACTCATTGATAAAACCATAAAAAATGATTTGACAGGAAAAGAATAAAAATAAAAGAGAAGAATAATAATCCATCACTCGTCGAGCTTGTATGAGAAGATGTATGATTATGGATGAGGCGAGAATTATGTGTCAGGACAAAAGAGTGTGGCGCTCTATCCTCTCTGCCTACCCCCGCGGGGAAACTGCGTGATGGTAGATAAGTAAGTAAGTTACAGGTTTATCTATCACCAGAACTGTTCAATTTAAATATTGAATAACAGACGTGTAAAAGAACAAACTCCTTCGGCCGGTCTGTAGTAAGGCAGACGTATTTAAGTCACGTGTACAACTGCGAAATAATAATGAATTCAATAACGCATTTAAAAAATCATCAAATGTGTTATTCTAGACCTAACCTATAAAAAACATATAGAAATTAAAAAAAATTATAATCTATGTATTTCTCCAGAATTAACCAAATTACGGAGTGAAATCATTAATTTTATCTTGTGCGGTAAAATATAAAATATCTATGACTATTGAAAGCTGTGAAATCTAGACGTCGATACCTGACAAAAAACGCGCGAAAATCAACAGCTGTTTATTACAATCGAAATAAACTCATATAATTGAAACGTCAAAAAAAAATTGCGCGAAAATCACGCACTGCAATAATGACAGGTAAAACAGCTGTTTATTTAATTTTCAGGCAGCCATTTTTGAAAATTGACCAATAAGAGGATTGACCAATGACAGGTTTTGGTTATCGCTTGAAAATATGAAGGGTTGCGTTTGATTAATACGTTTGCAAAAATCAAGCTTTTTCTACATTACATTCGTATGTAGGTAGGTACGTCGATTTTTCAAAAAAAATTATGCGTTTTTTAGATTTTAAACGATAGAAGTTTACAAATACGAAAATAAATTATAGTCCATTGTGTTGTATGCACAGATGCAATAAAATTATAGTTTGGTCGTAAACTCGCAGAGAAAAGTTCAAAAATACGGAAATTCACTAAATCAGGCTTCACAAAGAAATTAGAAGAAGAAAAATTTACAAAAAAGTGTATAACGATACTATCCATCGGTGACAATCGCCAAAATTTTTAAAAAAGATTTTTGCTTTAAAATTCGCAGAGTTATAAGCGAGAACATTAAAAGTTAGGTTAATTAAAAAGGATAAAGGAGGAATAGAGGAGAAGAAGAAGAATGAAAAGAAAAGGTTGTAAAGTCACAGTCAACCGAAAAATGTCAGAATGCGGGTAGATCAACTAGTAACTGAGAAATTAACCAAAATGTGTGACACAAACGATTACATATAAACATTGCAAAATAGGGCTTGTTATTTTAATATATATGATGATGATGATGATGTGTGCCTCAAATAACGGCCCTATTTACGTTACCACCGCTATCTCCCGTCATGGCCCCTCTACTCGCTGTTGTGGTTCCTTCACATTACCACCAACGTTTTGTCTAAGATGTGCGAGCACGTACAATTTGGCATCATGGCGCAAACACAAAAAATTTAATGCGCACACAATTTTTCAGAAAATTTCTTTGTTCACTTTCTGAGGAAACATTACCTACGCATATACTGCCTTCTATTCTATCTACTAAATATAATGTTTTTCATTGCAGAGAATATGTCCTCAGTATGCATCTTTCCTCAATAGTTATTATTTCTCTTGACTTATTTATATATCTTAATTAGTAATGTGGTCAACTCAGGCCCTATCTGTAGCATTGTACTGGTATGGTAATGTTTTTAGAATTTTCTCTCCCAGCGCACAAATAATAGCATTGATCCTTAAAATTGCTGAAAATATTTTTTATGGGCACACCGTGATCTAAACTTAGAGGAAACATTGATTAGGATGCTCTTGCTTGGAATCTAAGTGACCATTATTACTGGAGATTTGCCATTAAATACTGCATTCATTCTGACCTAAAGACCACAACTCATACATTATGACTTTTATTATTGATACAGAAAGCTACAACTTGTAGAAGAAAAATATTTCCCACGTGTTGTCTATTTTTTACAGACAAAAAAAGGGGAGATGTTCTGGATACCAACGTATTCTATTCACAGGGATTCCAACAATTTTCCAAATCCAAATAAATTTGACCCTGAGAGATTTTCAGATGAGAACAAGTCAGCGATTAAACCATTCACATATTTTCCTTTCGGTTCGGGGCCAAGACAATGTATTGGTAAGTTTGAAGTTAGTTTAATTACATTTTATAATTATTGCTAAAGGTATTTTAGCAAAAGTTAATTTTTAAACTAATCATGGATTAAATGATTTAATGAAATAGACGATCAACAGCAGATCACACTATTTCAATCTTTGGATATGGGTGGATAATAATAATAGAATTTCCGGTTTATTTTATGGTAATATAATTAATGTCATTTAAAAATTATTCACAGTTCTAATTCAAAATAACATCATGTAGTTACATTGTTAGACAAGTACAGTAAAATTTTGTTAATTTGTATACCCATATTTTGTATTTTTACGTAATTCGTACTTTTTTTCAAAAATTAAGCCCAAAAATAACATATAATACTAATTTCTACTGATAATTCGTAAAACTTTATCATTCGTAGTTCGTATGCACTTTTTATACTCAAAGTAAATAACTAATTCGCATATTCACACATTTTTAAATCCAAACTCGCACAACTACGCATTCATAATCCTTTTGTAAACATTTGTAGCTAGCTTCACCCCCTAGCCAATCACGGCCCTGTTCCTTATCGCAATAGAATGGCGCACTTAAAACTCGCAACTCGCAAAACCGCGGCCGAACTGAGTGATACCATATTTATGTATATCAAATTCTGCAGTGCATTTTATAAGATTTGTTGTTATTTCGGCAATAATTGTCAGCGCGTTGCGAATTATATATTTCTACTCACCCTTGTAACCCCTAATTAAAATAATTTGAACAATTTTCATTGAATCTCGTAATTTATAAATGAATTGTGTTCAACAGTTCTATTGATTTTATATCCAGTTTTTTTTAAATGAAATGTAGCGATTTTTTTAATGTAATAAAGAAACTGAAACCTTCACATTTACACCTTTACTTTTATTTAAATACAAAACCAATTTTATGATTATTATTTTTTGTGCTTCGTTTTTTAAAATGGCGAACATCTCGTAATTCATGTAAATCCTTGACCATTTGAAAAATGGAATGGATTCATTATTCAAGAGAAATTAATTATTTGATGAACATTCTGACATATAAAAAGATGCTTTAAAACAAACAGTTGCCATGTTTTTCAGTATGAAAATCACGACGTTGACAGCGGCGGCGTGCGCAAAAATGCAGACGCGTTTTTTAAAATTTCTTTCTAATGTTGCCTTCAAAAAAATTATTCTCATTATTAGTAATTCAGATTTTTTTTTATTTCGGTCCTGTGAGTTATTAATTAAGGGAGTTTAACTGTATTTATTCAAATAATAGGTGAAAACAAAAAACTGTAATGAGCCGATGTGCGAATGTAATAATAAAAAATAAAACAATGTATGCAACTGTGACATACACCGTTGTTCCAATTATGGAACTCACGTGTAAACTGTGTAAAATGACAGCAGCGACATCTGTTGGTTTCAGTAGGAACTTAAGGAATATGAAGCGGAAGCTACATAGCACGTTATTCAGTCGAAAACCTGATTTTGCTAAAAATGTAACACAGACCGTTATTCAGCCGAATGCTTCAATTACATTAATTATTTGTATTCATTATTTTTCATACGGTTTTTATCTAATTTAATATATTTTTAATATATGTATAAAAAACATTTTGATACCTGCCTTTTTACTTAGATGATCTAATTGAATTCCCTTTTCAGAAGTAGGTCAGCTTCAACGAAGTATGAAGATTGAAAAATTTTCATTATTTTTCATGGGCTTTTTAATATTAATATTATTTTAATATTTTGATGGAAAAGGCGAGTTTGATCGTTAATCAAATTAAAATATCCGTAATTTTGTTGCGTCAAGCACTGGTGAATCGTTTGAAGAAGCCTGTTTTTAATGTTGGACTCTCCACGTCGCCACACACCTTCTATATTCAAATATAAACATTTTGACACATAGAAGCTGAAATAATAGATAGTAGCCATCTTTTTCAGTATGTAAATCACGATGTTGACAGCGGCGGCATGCGCAAAAATGCAGAAGCGTAAACGACAACACGTTTTAAAAAATTTCTTTCTAATTTAGCCTTTAAAAAAATTGTTCTCATTATTCGTAATTCGTATTTTTTTTAAATTTCGGTCCAGTGAGTTACAAATTAACGGAGTTTTACTGAATGTATTTATTGAATACTAAGAAAATAAGACACTGTCTTACTTTCTTTTTTGGTCCAAAATACGTGCTAGGGCCTATTTTCGGGGGATGTTTTACTTTTCAAGTGCAATAAGTAAATTTATTATTGTACAAAAATTTACATTTATTTGTATGCATATTTGGGGGTTAGGACGGTGGTTAAATGAAATAAACGTTGTTGTGTGTTGAAGTTTATTATGACAGTATGATAAAAACAATGAAGGCATAGAATGAAATGAATGAATGAAGATGTAGAAGGTGCGTGTTGATTATGAAGCGATTTAGCGGTCTCGCTCGGCACTCCCGGGCCGGCAAAACCGCCATTGTAGAACGATGAAACTGGAGAAACTCCTTAGCGGTGAATTTCGAGCCAGGTTTGTAGCAGCAGCCGGCAACGATCGCTACACATATAAGAATTTTAATTTACATTTACAATTTATATACTGAAGTTTTTCATGCGTGGTGAGTACTGGTTGAATCCTAAACTAGCATGCCTTTTTGGAGACCTCGCAAAATAGCTGCCAGGATAAAATCACTGCTTGTGTGCAGTAGACTTTATCGCTTTCAAGGACATAAATTCCTGAAACACATTCAATCTTGCCTTTCTTGCCCTTATAATGATTAAAGGTGACGCTTTCTTGCCATCCAGACGAATTGCCAAAATAAAGGTAACACGTGCGCTTTCGTAATCAGTGGAAGGAATGTAGATTGATGAGGAACCACTATGATCAATAGTCATTTGAGATTCTTGGCTCAGAAATACTGCAGTTTCATCCATAGCAATCATGTTAGAGTTGCTATTTTGATAAGTTAATGCCATTAACAAAAATTTTAAATGCAAGTGCACGTTTAACTTCATTATCTTCCAGCTTAAATATTGTTGTCGATCTTCTTAGACACAGATCATGTCGCTGAAGGAAGTTATCCAGTCAGTGTGTTGACGCTTTAAATTCTTCTGGGGAAATATAAAATTTTAATGATATTATAAGGGAAAATTACGGTTGCCAACCCGATCCAACCTTGTGCTTCTTCTCATTTCCCCGGTCAATCTGTTGACAAAGGTTATCGTAGTCTACTCACCATTTTCGAATCGTTTTGAGTTCCATATCTTCTCTTTACAGAAAGCCACAAGATTGACGTCCCAAGAGTCCTTTCTTGTACTCGACGGAATAGCTCTTTTTTTTACACTCATTTTATCTAGTGTTAAGACTCACAAAATTGAAATGTACACACTCTTTATCTACACTGTTGTTGTAAACTGATTACTTTATATTTTTATGTAAATTTTACACTAATACTAAATCGTATTTACCTAGTAAATAATTTATTTCTCGGAATTGTTAGGTTCGAATTGTTCAGTTTTCGGAAGTGTTAGGCGAGCCAGGGGTATTAAATTTGAAATTTTTAACTGGGTTTATTTTCGGGGGAGGGCTTATATTCCAAAAATCTTGAAAATCACGATAGGGCTTATTTTCAGAGAAAGACGGTATGTAATGTAGACAGATATCCACTCAGCATATACTATAAGATACACATGTCATACTTTTAAGTATATTCTGAGGGTAACTACCTATTAACCAGTGTAGGCTGGCAGCATAAATTTATGTATATGTGGGAAGGTTGGTTTGTGTTCTCGTGAAAACCATTTTTTCCGAACATGTTTATTCTCATCAGGGAGAAGCCACCGAGAGCAAGAAACAACACAGAAGAAGTAAAGGTTATGTAAAAAACGATGCACGGTTAGTGAAAGGTGAGAGTCGAGATCTGCATCTGCGGTCCGGTCGGTTCAGGTACTGGGCGCCGCGTCCTTCGCCGACCGCCTCCTCTGCTGCGGGTATATTGGTGCACATCTGTGGTGCACGTGTGTCATACCCGCTGGGCGGAGCAGTCCGGCCTTCAAAATGGTGCAATACCAAGGAATGACAAAACGAGGGACATCTGGATGATGCATGCGAGCCGCCACATATATAATATTTGAAAATATTATTTAATTCTTATGTAATTTTTTACTCTTGGTTAATCGTCTAACGGAGAGCCTTATAAACAAGGCACACACTTAGTAGTATGTACGAGTAAATCCTGCTTAACGCGGTACAGAGTGCAGATATGTGCGCAACTCATAATATTACATTTCTTATTGCAGCTTCAAGATTTGCGTTGATGGAGGCAAAAGTCCTAGCAGTAAATATATTTTCCAAGTTTGAGTTTATCCGCACGGAGAAAACCCCTGTCCCAATGAAGCTGAAGGTCCATATGTTTGGGATGGTTGCAGAAAAGGGATTTTGGGTCGGCGTGAGACAAAGAAATAATATGGTGGATGAAATCTAAATACATTAAAATGTATACGCATTATTTTAGTTAATTGCTATTGTGGCTAATTTAACAATCAACTAAGAACAAAATTCACTAAAATGTAAAATGTTTTTAAAATATATAAATATGGGCGAATTTGTTCTATAAATAATAAATTAAAACTAAATAACATAAAATGAATCAAATTAAATATTTTCAACTTGAATTTAGACATTATTATTGATTTGTTTTATACTTCTACTAAATATGTATATATATATATATATATATATATATATATATATATATATATATATATATATATATATACATATAACCTGTTGGACTGCATATTTAAAATTTATTCCTTTTGATGAGTTTTACATAATTTACCTGTACACTCGATATATTGCCTTGATCAGTGTAATCGAGACATGGAATACTCGCCCTTACTGAATCTCAGTTCAGGGAAATTATTGTCGGCATTGACATCGACGATGGCAGGTCCAAACTTACAAAAATACGTTAATAGTATTTTTGTCCTTAATTTTACGATTTAAATTTTTTAATCACAAATATGATGACATTACTTTTGCTTTGTTTATTTATTTCGTGCTGATGTAAAAAATCAAACAAACAAATAGATCAGCCGGTTATGTTAATTCAGTTGTCAGTGCCCTATGGTTTGCTCTGTGTTGTTTATTGTTAATAAATTTTCAAATACGTATCGGTCGCGAAAATAAATAATTAGATTATTTTAGTTGTCAAGAAATATTAATCAAAGCTGAACCAGAAGTAGTTAAAATGAAACAGCTCCCAATGAAAGCAGTTCCCTGTGGTTTCTCCGAAAACGGATGTTATCAGATTTCGAACATAATAATAAAAAAATATATTTTTATGAGTAATACATAAACCGCTTTCGAAAAATTTCTTTTCTTCCATGCAAAAAACATGGTTTTAATTAGTTTATTTGACATTCTGATGAAGGAAAAGATATTTTCCGAAACCGGTTGGCATATTAAATTCAACTCATAAAAGTGGTTTAAAACAAAGTAATAAATAATATATGTTTAAATAATTTCGTGAACTACAAGTGAGGGTACTAGTTGCTAAGTCAGCAACCTCTATTATTATTTGTTCTAACTTTTAATGCAGTTGTCTTTTCAAACTTACCTCATTTTTATATTTATTGGTCATTCTAAATCGGTGTTAGTTGCAAAATCGGTCGCTTTTGCCGCTGCCATTTATATCAGAATTGAATCAAAAGGCAGTCTTCGTTATTCAGAAATTTAAAGGGCCACTTGTATGGAAACTAGATTATTTTTGGAAAAATATCTTGTATTTATTATGTATTTCAAACCAGATTATGGGGATTATTATTTATAATAAGAAATGAATTAATAAATATATTGTTCTTTATGCTTCTGTAGCTGAGATTGCGACTAAGTAACGATAATACGAAGAAATATAAGCAGTTGTATTAAAATTGTTGTAGTCGAACATGTTCAAGGAGTGGGTACATATTATGTACCGTTACAGAAAACATTATTAGGATATTTTTATAAAATCATGTTAAGCTTCAAATAAATTTACTTCGAAATAAATATTTGCGAATATTATTATTATTATTCCATTATCATTGATTCAGGCCACAAATCATCTAATCATAATAGTCTGGCTGCTCAAAGCTCAATGACCTTTATTTTTTTTGTAACTAACTAATTTACCATCACGCCGTTTCGCCGCAGGAGTAGGCAGAGAGGATAGAGCGCCACATTCTTCTGCCCTGAAACACAATTATCGCCTCATCCACAAACATACATATTCTCATACAAGCTCGTTGATTATTGAGGCTTCTAACATATCTATTTTCCAGTATCTAGTTTACCTGGTCGTGGAAAGTTTTCCGCGGACGTCCTCTATTTATATTGTTATTAATACTTGCGTCATATATCTTTCTAACCATTATATTCTCATTCATCCATTCCATATGACCAAATCACCTAGTGATCCTTTCTTAATCTTACTATGTTAAGATCTGCTTTACAAAGAAGTGTTAGAAAAAGTATATTATCCAGAATAATATTAATGGTTAATTTTATCGCATAATATTTTTACTTGATGTATATATTGTAACGCCGAGACCTTCATCCGCCGGTGGAATCCGGTGCACAACGCCACCAGCTAAGCTCAGTCTGTGGGTACCTTAGGGTTGGTGTCAGAATGCCTATCTCAGATGTGAGGGGAGGTCTCAGACAATAATAACACTAATATCACATTAATTGCACTTTATTTACACAACAGGGTAGAATTGTCTTTCTTTACACGCAGAGGGATTCCTAACATTTCTTGGCCGGGCCACAGCATCGTTTCGTCGTCGGGAGGTTTCCTGGGGACCAATCCTGTCGTCATAGCGCGGATGGTGCTCGTCCCGCTTCCGCATTTGCTCGCAGCCTCTTGAGAGTCCTTGTATTTACATTCACCGGCAGAACAAGGCCCAAATTCCTCTTGTTCCTGTCGTGACTGTACCACTAGACGAAGAGTCCTTCCTTCCGGTATGCCCACGGACAGAACAAGGCCCAAATATCTCTTGTTCTTCCGTGTTTATTAAAATTCCGTCTTCATTCGCGCCATTGCTCGATCTTTACAACAATCCGCCGAACTCGGCAGGGTGCCGCAGAGCGTCCGCCACCGACACGACCTCTCTCTCTCTCGGCGCTCGTAACAAAGTTCCCCCTCCTTCATGCGACCTCGCTCTACCGGCCGCATCTGCTCGCGTCGGTAGATGTCGCTTTAGGTCTACGCGCGTGATTTCAAATGTTACAATATCCTTGAGCACACATTACATTTCGCATGTACTTCTCAGAAATTCAAAATACGCAGTTAAATTTTTTTTTCAAATTTGAATAATTAACTCCGTGAATTCCTACTTTCTTAGCATAATAAGGACGAAAAATTAAATGTGAATAAATGCTCCTTTCAAGATTAGCTTTACATTCTATCCTTATTTCTTCATTCTTTACTCTGTAATAAATAGACCTGCCGAATAGACGCCTAAGCTGTCTCATTTTCACTGCATTCAGTCTACTTTCGTTCCTCTTCTGCCAGCTACCGACCTCACTTCTGTACATCAGTGTCGGTACCGGGACTTTATTGTGCGACTCGGTTGACAAGTTCCCATTAGTTATTTTTTGTATTCAATATATAATTTCGAATCAATAAAATACTTCAATTAATCGAAATAATCGCATAACTAGAACTTTTTTAAACACTCGTATCTCTGGCATGATCGAGATTAGGTACAGCACACACAGCTTCAACATTTTCAACTTGTATTTTTAATCCATATGTATTTACCCCTAATATATAGCGTTCCACTTAGTAAACATAATAAGATTACACAAAATTTATTCATTTAATTATAAACTCAAAATTTGACGAAGCAATTCGATACTTGGAATTCCCGAAATAAATTGAAGGTTCAGGCCAAACATAATTAGGGTAATACGGGCAAACAGATGAAAATAAAAATGTCAATGTACTACATATTTTGTCTATATGTTATTTGAAAAGACAAGCTTGTCTTAAAATGAGGTCTAATTCGATGCGGATCATCGTAAGAGTTAAGTAAATTGTTGTGTATTCCAAGAATTTATTCTAAGGGTTTTTCTGCCTCCTTGGCAATTAAGAATATTTTAAGGTAGATATTAGTGGAAATAAAACAAAATTACCAATGCGGCTCTGATATTGTACATGCTGAACATATTGTTTATGACAGCTGGGGTTCTGTTTTGTTGATTTTTGGGATTTATTTTTCTTGGGCATTATGTTTTATTGGCTTATTTAAATATTATCATTTTTGTAAATGGATAAACTTTTATGATGCATGGAAAAACCCATTTAAAGAGAGATTGCACCCATTGAATGAATATCACTTTCATTTTTATAAATGTCAAACAAAAAAAATTCTGCGAAAAATGTAATACAAGGGACATTTTGTAGGGATAAACTGAGTTTGTCAGAAATATTTTAATTTATTAGGCGGGAAACTTATTATTTGGAAAACGTATTAAATATAAAAAAAATACGTAATTTGTATGGGACTTCTTCGGGACCGAAAAATATAATCCTATTAGGCGTGAAAACGTTTATAATATATATATATATATATATATATATATATATATATATATATATATATATATATATATATATACTTATATTAATTCTTTCTACTCCAGTGTTTTCCAACCTTTTTTTGTCATAATTATAAATTTTCACAGCACACTGAAAAATATTTATCACTTTTTTCAAACTCATAAATTATAACTTCCGTATTTCACATAAAAAAATAATTAAAATACAATGCTTTCTAATAAAGATTTTTTAATTATTATATTATATATTTTAATTTAATATTTTATAGGAAAAAATGACCAAAATTACATATTGGCAGGCATGTTCCATAACAATTAATAGTGTTTCGGTGATTATACTTATTATCAGTTTAGTTTAGAAGCAAACATAAACATTGGTGAAAATATGAAGATGAAAGGAAGCCACTTACTTTTTGGGTTGGCTGGATGCTGGCTGGTTTGTTGATTCTTCTCCACCACAGGTAACAAGCGTCGCGGTGTATATAGTTACACTCGCAAAAAGGATTATCAAATATAATAGAATTAGCATAAGATTATTAATAAGTGGTGGCGGATGAAGCGATGCGTATCCGTAGAAAGTTCGAAGCGCACATTGATCTTGTGCAGTTGTGCAGATTTTAAATTACTGCGACTTCTTCTTTCTTCCTTGGACTTAGGGATTGAAAAGAAAGGAAAGGATATACACAGGTTAAAATTTAGTAAATCGCGATTTGAGAGTATGCATGAGGCAACAAGTCAAACACCAAAAACTTAATAGAATTAAATTAATTAATTTTAATCGGTGCTAACAAACATAACTCAAATTAAGTAGAATAGTCTTTTCAGAAGTGCTTGCCGCACGCCGGTCAGGAACTACTGCACTTGAACAGTAATTTGATATTCTTGCAGATTCATGTTTCGACTTCGAGATTAAAAAATGTAGTCAATTTTCTTTTATTATTGTAATGTATGTTGCGGCTGCATTTCATATGTGACGTTCACGTATTGCATTTATTATTTTCGGTGCTAAGTTTTAAATTTATATTTAGTTATATTATAACATGCTGTACGCGGGTTGCGCGACGAGCGATGCTAACCCCTCCTCACCCCGCTTCTAAACAGGCGTTAGCAGCTAGTCAAAGGGTCGATACCCCCTCCCCTGCACATTGGCCGTGGGTTGCTCCCCGAGCTGAGGACTCTCTTTCGCTTCTCGTCCGTCCTACGTTCTGGATCAAAATCTGCCCCAGAGTGTCGCCGGTTTGCAGCTGGCCAATTGCCATTTTGCCTCGAGATGAAGCTGATAGTAAGCTGTGGCGTGCCTCTGGAAGGCACTTGAAGACCCCCTTAGACGTGAAGCAAGCGGCAGATATTTCCCACTCAAACAAAAGGATCGGAAGCCGTCCTTCGTGAGATGACTGGACGCGGCCACGGAAACCACACGGCGAAGGCGCATGACCTGAGCGAAGCTGCAGAACCCGCACCCGTGAGCTGGACCAGAGGCGGGCTCCAACGCAGTCACACACGCCTGCAACAGGCCGCACATGGCCACGTTTGTAAAAATAGACACGATAATTGATAAATAGCGAGTGGGAAAAACATCAATGTGTCCGTATTAAATATGGTTAGATATAAGTAGCGATAAGAATTTTCCTTTTTTTTTGTGTTATAAATAAATGTGTAAATATGTATAGAACGCTAGTTAATTTAATTAACTCTCCTGCTACCCCCTCGTGACAGGAGAAAAATGTTGATTGCGCAACGACCAGAGTGTCAGCGTTCATATTATGTAGATTAAAAATATTTCTGTAGGTGCATTATTTAATAAACTAGTTGTAATTATATTGATACTTCAATGCAATGTAATTTAACAATTTCCAAATTTCAAAACTACATGAAAATGATCTGACTATTTATTCGGGACTGAAATAGTTAAAATGATGGTAGTCAGTCAGAAAGATATTTACTTCTGGTTTGTATTACGATTTATACAGATAACTCAAGATTATGAAACACAAGTTCTCAACATACAAATTATGGAAATTAAATCTGTTACTCGCATTACCCTCGGAAGTTGTGAAGAGCGCTTCCGAACTGCCGCTTGCTAGCTTAAGCAGTACATATATTTGTTAATGTTTCACAGTTAAAACCTGACAGCCAACAAGTTACACACATATTTCTATTCATAAGATTAATTATTAACTTTATTAATGAATCTTATAAATGTTTGGGGGTTAGGACGGTGGTTAAATGAAATAGATGTTTATTTGCGCGTTTTGAAGTTTATTACATTATGATGAAAACAAGAAAGACATATAATGAAATGAATGAATGAATGATGTAGAAGGTGCGTGTATATTACGAAATGAAATGATGTGAAGCGGGTTGGCGGTCTCGCACGGCTCTCGCGAGCCGGCAAGACCACCGTCGTGAAACGCTGAAGCTAGCGGTGAATTTCGAGCCAGGTCTGTAGCAGCAGCCGGCAGCGCTGTCGCTAGCGTCGATGCCGACTGAGATGGCGGTGGATTTGAATTCCGGTCGCTACAAATGTATAAAAATGTACAGCAGTTTTCTACCTTATAAGGGAATCTTAACTTACCACAGTAACAAGGATGCCTTTCATGTGGATAAATAAAAGCTGTTGATATTTAATTATCAGTAATATCTTTTTTTTAAGGAGAACACATTTTTAGGATAGGAAGAGATATTTTCTATATGTATATCTTTAAAAATTGATTAATTCAATCTGTGTTGGTATTTTCTGATATCAAATTAATTTTGTATTTCTCACACCTAATAAACATTTGATTAAAATGATTTTTGTCAAGTAGATTTAAAATATAATTTTCATATAATAGGCACATTAATATTAATTGGCAACTTAACTCTATTTAATCTAATCAATAAATCCTTATCAAAACGATGTTCAAGTGGCATAATGCATTATAGATTAGGATATGAAACCAAAATGTGTTTAATGCTTTGATAACTCTAGCTTTTCTCATTAACAAACAGACACACGTGCCTTTATTTTTCAATATATTAAGCATTGTTCAATTAGTACAATATATACAACCATATCTATCAACACAAATGTTTTTTTGTTATAACCCTGCACTGCCCGGTTTTTTATACTTCTTGGAGATCATATACACAGATTAAACTTTGCTCTCAAATACATTTTTTTTTCCTTTTATAAAATCAAAACTTTTTTCTATTAGGAGCACTGAAATTAAAGTGCATCATACAATCGACAAAGTCTTATAAATGAAGAAATACAGTATATAAATACAAATATTGGAAAGAAACTAGTTAATCAAATTTGTAGTTTTATACAAAGTGATTGTGTTTTATTTAATCAAATATGTCAGACCACAAAGCGATTGCTTTCTACAAAAAAGAAATAGTTTACTTTTGTTGCCAATTCATCAATTAAGTATAATAATAATTATTAAAAAGATTCTTTACTATCCAACATTGCAAGAGTACATTATTCGGCTGACTTTTGATTGGTTTAAAAAAAAACAAATTCATTTTTGACATTTGTTGCTCAAGAAAATATACAGTGTTGTAGCATTCATAACTCAGATCTGCCCAAAACCGATACACAGTGTTGTTGCAGGGATGGTCCTATTACTCATGCTGAGACTTTTATCAACAGTATGACGCTGGTAATGGAATAAGTATTACCCAGGGTTATAAATTTTACAATATTTATGTAACATCGTTGGAGGGTTAAATCTGTACTAATTATGTGGTATCATTTTTTCATGACCTTTGATTTCTGATAATGTAATATGTAGTTCCAAAATATATGTCTTTCATATTACCAGATCCAGAGTATTCAAACAGTTGCTTATAAACATTACAGTTACAATATTCTGTAAGATTTATTCAGTTATGTAGCATTATTATAGATGTTATTTGGAACTTTATATTATATTGAATCAGAAATTAGTCAATTAATTTTTAAATATTGCTTATGTGAATATTATATATTATACAAGGAATATCTTAACTAATACCTAACAAATTAATCTTATTATTACTTCAACGCTTTAGATAACATTCTCAATGTACACTTGATGTTGACTTTATGTTCAATTTTATTATTATCATTTTTAGTGTGTTTTGTTATTTTGTTGATTTTAGAACATTAAAATGTTAGGGTTTTGGGACTGGTCTCTGTTGGTTACTACTTTGCTGGGCTTGGTGATTTATTATTTTTGGCAAAAGAATCAGTATTTTAAAACTCTAAATCTAAATTATGTGAAACCTCATCCGATAGTGGGTAGCATGTTGGCTGTATTTCTTCAGAAACAGCACATGGTGGATTTATTAAGAGAAGTGTACAATGGCTTCCCAGGTGACAGGTGAGGATATTACAATTTTGTGGATTTTAAGTGCAGGTTAACGAAACTAATAACCCAAACTCTTAAATTTAGCTGATTGACCTCTGTCATAATTACCATCACAATCACGACACTATATTATCCTAAGATGGGTCTCAGTCGCTTCAAAGAGATCCCCACCATTTCTTTCCACTTGTTTTAATCCGGTCAGTTGACAATCTCAAAAACATGTAGGTCCCTCTGAATCCCATCCAGTCAACAGTCGTGGGCGGCCAATACTCCCCTCTAGTTTATGAAATGGTGAAGATTATTCCATCTGATCCAGATTCCCCGCCCATCGAAAATGATGAGTTTGACTAGATTTGACAACATCGTAAATTTAAATTTTTTTATATTGTTTTCTAAAACAATCAAAACAATTCTGATTTCATGTTTTCGGTTGAGATGTGACATTCTTTTAATAGTTGAATACAAATTTGTTTACATCTTTTATAGCCAGTGTCTATGGAAAGAGATTTATAGGAGATTTTCAACACGAGACAATCTCCGAGATATTGATTTTGCTCCCATTAGGTGCTTCGGAGACAAGTCTCGGCTCTCGTATTTACTGTGTACTTCACATACCACAAGTCTCGGCTCTCGTATTCACATATCACATTTGATTCGCTGTCTGGTGCCTTACTTCACGCTCATATGTTAAATGTCATTGTTCGTCATTTGGGTCATTATGAATCTCCCCAGTGTTAAGAGGCTACTTTCATTTTTCCAGTTTGAATTTCGAGATATTTTTGCATTTTGCATACCCTTTCAAGATGAGACTAATAGTTAATTCATTTACAATATCAAGTAAACATGAAAGTGCCTTATTTTTTACGTAAATATTGCTAGAGTGAAAGGTATCAATAGAAAAGGACAAGTATACAATTGTTGGTTTTCTTAAATTCCTAGGTAATAAAGCTATCAGAAAATAGCCATTTCTTCAACATTCATAATACATATGTATTGCCATTTGAAATTATCAAGCGAAAATTAAATAATTTGTTAAAGTTCTCACCTAATAATTGTTATGTTTATGATAAAAACCATTCTTTGTGTCGATAAACATATGATTATAAAATATTACAATTTTGCCCCGATTTATATGGAAAAAACTGACGTAAATTCATTGTCAGAATGTACGCCGTGTACAATGGTTTGAGTTTATGTGTCTTTCTAACAATTTCAAGCTTATCTCTGAGTTTATCTCCAGAACAAAATCTCATCACGTCTACACAGTATTGAGATATATCTCAACTAAATCTCTAAGATTGTCTCCTTCCATGGACACGTACCTTTATACTGCAATTTTATAATTCAATATATATACCAAAGTGTATTAATATTATAATAACACCAAAATGAAATTGGCTAAGGAAATTATGTTTTTGATAGACAATAAAATTAATGAGTATGTAATATGACATGTGTACATTATTTAGAAAGATTTTGTTAATAGGTACACAGGATTTTTTAATTTCATGACACCTGTTTTATTGGTAAAAGATCCGGAGATAATTAGAAATATTATGGTAAAGGATTTTGATCACTTTGTGGACCATGTTCCTTTCACCGACGAGGAGATTGACCCGTTAAATGGAAAAATGCTGTTTGCTTTAACAGGTACTATTTAAGTTTACGGTTTAATTTATTATTATTAAATTATGACAAAGAATACAGTTTAAAGGTATGGCTATAATGGATGTTACTTACAGATTACAGGAAATGGTTTGCTTCCTTCTGAACACTAATTTGTAGGATTAGAATTTTAGCTTTTTATTTCAATAAATACATGCATTCAAACGACATGGTGGCACTGACATGTATTATAGTAGATTATGATTATTCAAAAGTTGATATTGAACTACGCCTGTCTTACTAGATAAATCTGTGTTGAGACAGGCAGAGATTTTACAGATATGTAATTATATAAGCTAGTTATAATTACAAATAAATGTGATAGGAATCTCTAGAAACAAAACAAAATTGTCCTTCAAATAATAGTTAACATCAATTTCAATATGTAGGTGAGTGTTCATATTAAAGTATTATTTGAAGCATACTTTTGAATAGGTTGTAAGACCAACTCACATGCCCTTTTAGTACATAATATACCTCCAATATTGCTTGTTTTCCAGAATTTGAAATATTAATTATCTATTTATATTAAAATTATCACAGCTAAAAAAACACACAATACTAGACACAAGAGAAAATCCAGGTGCCTTGTTGCAGCAAAAAAATTGAAACCTAAAAATATTCATCATTCAATTTTTGTCCGATTTTAAATCTGAAATTGACTTCTACGGTTCATATCTACGCTTACAAATTATATATAATATGAGTGTAATAAATCGACCTATCGTTTTGATTTTAGTTTTACTTTTTTTTTCTTCTATTTTACTTTTATTCTTTGAGTAATAAATTAGTCAGTTTTTTTATTAGATATTTTTCCAACTTGGTAGATTTAAAGAACCGGCTCCGCGAATCGTGGTTAAATTTAACAACTGATTAACTTAAAGTATTTTCCCCATAAATAAGTATTTGTGTAAATGAATTGTCCTCAAGTCTGTTTCTAGGCATATTTTTTATTCAATCCTATTTTATTTTGTGTACAATATTAGGTTATTTCATTAAAAGATACATATGTCATGGAAAAATAAGATCATTTTTCTCTGTTCAAAAACAGAATTTGTTTGCGATAATAACTGTCAATTATTTAACAGGAGAGAGATGGAAGGAAATGAGAAACACCTTAACTCCGGCATTTACCAGCTCCAAGATGAGAGCAATGCTGCCCTTGATGCAAGAGTCTGTTGAGAATTTGTCGGAGTATTTGAAAATACAGACTGAGAACTTAGATGGCAAAGGTATATCAAAAACAAAATAAAACAGATTTTTAAACGCATTTGTCCATTCATAATGTTACTGCATATTTTATAAATATCACGAATTTTCACACCCTCCATTCACAAAATCTGATGATTGCTCGCTGTTCTTCTACTGTGCAAACAGCTAATGACGCCACAATTGGTGTATGCCTTCCCTTCCAATTAATCATGCCACGTCATCTATTGGGCAGTGTCAAAATCTTTTCGAAGAATATTTCTTCCCTGTATGGGAGTTTGAAGTATTGGTTTTGTGAACTATTATTGCTGCCATTTTTTCGAAAAGCCTTTGTGAATATTATTTCACAATAAAAAAATTATACAAGTAGAAACTTTTATTAATCAACTAGATTTTTTGAGTCATTCCGAGGAATTGTTTCAAACTTTTTTAGGAGCTAAATAATTTTTTAAGAATTTTCAGTTTTTATTAGTAAATGCTGTTAATGTCATTTTATTTAAAAATGCAAAAATTTCCTTATTTTAAAAAATGTCACTTAACATATCGTTCCTTAACTATTGATATATAAATGAATGTTTATATCTTCCTTCCAGACAAGGATTATGTTGAAATGGACGTAAAAGATCTCTTCACGAGGTACACCAATGACGTGATAGCCTCGTGTGGATTCGGAATAAAAACTAATTCTTTGAAAGACAGAAAAAACACATTTTACAACATGTCTAAAGACCTCACCACAGTATCGGGATTTGAAACATTAAAAATATTTCTTTTTATTTTGTGTCCAGGTTTCATGAAGGTGAGTCATGTTTTATTTCATTCTGATAAGAATCTTTACAATTAGATATAATTCTAGTGAAATAAATTATAAATAGGGCCAATTGCCTCAACAGCAGTGGCGTACAGTAGCACAAACTTAGGTCATGCTGTTACCAACGATGCTAACAACTAAGTATACAAAGGTATCAAAAAAATGGTTAGTAAATTTTTCTAATTTTCGCAACAATGCTATCAATTTAAATTCAGAATATAATTGTGAATTTATTACTTTAAAAAAGGCTAGTTCTTTTATTGATCGGTATCGTCCTCTACTTTCAATTTCACCTAAAATATTAACTACAATTTCTCTTTCCGACAATGGATTTTAAATGTTTCATTAACAGTGCTCAAAAAAATACATTTAAACAACTAGCTTTACAAATTACCATAGCCAAAACTCATAACAGAAATAAATGAAATTATCTAACTTATGTAACATCCCGAAAAATACTAATTGCTGGCTTGACAGATAATAAATTATAATCTATAAATTTTATCTATGCAAACACGTTAATGCAATGACATTGGACTTGATTGGAATCATAGATAAGGTTGGAATACATCATGAAAACAAAACTCGTCATTTTCCATTTGCCAATATTGGTTTAGTAAGAAAATATATAGTTCAGTATGACTCATACGGATTGAATAGACAACTTAAATGGATAACGAACTTATATGCTGACAAATTGCCTACGAGCATTTCATCATGAAGCTCATAAATGATTTGCAATTTTTCCGAATGACTCATGACTAGACAAATGCCGTGGGTTACACAATAGACTATGGTAATATATAAGGTTAAGTTAATCCGGGTAATAACGGCTAGAATTTCACAGAATAAGAATTTTCATAAAATAATTTTTTTTTTATTTCCCAGAATTTTTAGTAATACACTGCTTGTATGCAGCGCACGCCCCTACTTTAATAGATAGTCTTAGAGACGCATATCAAAGTTGTGTCACATTACTTATTAGTAATGTTCTCTCTAAAGTGTGTGGGCGTATACAATATAATAAATATACAATTTTTAAGAAGACTTCTTCATGTCCCGTCTTCTATCGAAGGTTGGCTTTCATGTTGATTTATCATGTATAAGATTACCAACATTTTGACATTGAATCTCTTTCTGAGGTTACACAGCTAGGATAATTTATTCTATCTTCATCTACTTCATTCTGTCTTACCCTGTATAATTAGTTGTAAAATATCATATTTTGATTGCGGATAATGTGTTGAAAGTTTTCAGTTTTCCTTTATCGTAATTATTAGTTCTCTTGACTTATTTATGCGCTTTTAATACATCTTCATTAGTGATGTGGTCAACTCAGGCCCTACCACTAGCTTAAGTAATGTTTTTCTTATTTTCTCTCCATTTTATCAATTTAATATCAAATATTTTAACAAATCCCATCAAAGACCACCCAATCTTTTTGAAAAAACCCTTATATCTGCAATGTTTTCAATCATATACCATCTGCTGAGATTAAATAAAATTTTCAGCTTTTGAGAGTACAATTTGGCAAAACTTACGTACTTACATTTTTCCGTGAATTGGTTTCGAGTAATTTGAAACAAAGAGAAATCCACAATATAGTGAGACCCGACATGATCCAGCTCCTCATGCTGGCCAAGCAAGGGAAGCTCCACGATGATTCACCTGCTTCTGAAAAGGGAATTCAATTAGATCATCCAAGTAAAAAAGCAGGTATCAAAATGTTTTTTATACATATATTAAAAATATATTAAATTAGATAAAAACCGTATGAAAAATAATGAATACAAATAATTAATGTAATTAAAGCGTTCGGCCGAATAACGGTCTATGTTACATTTTTAGCAAAATCAGGTTTTTGACTGAATAACGTGCTATGTAGCTTTCGCTTCATTTTCCTTATGTTCCTACTGAAATCAACAGATGTCGCTGCTATGTTATTTTACACAGTTTACACGTGAGTTCCATAATTGGAACAACGGTCTATGTCACAGTTGCGTTCATTGTTTTATTTTTTATTCGCACATTCATTACGGTTTTTTGTTTTCACCTATTATTTTAATAAATACAGTTAAACTCCGTTAATTAATAACTCACGGGACCGAAATAAAAAAAAATCTGAATTACGAATAATGAGAATAATTTTTTTGAAGGCAACATTAGAAAGAATTTTTAAAAAACGCGTCGGCAGTTTACGCGTCCGCATTTTTACGCAGGCTGTCGCTGTCAATGTCGTGATTTTCATACTGAAAAACATGGCAACTGTTTGTTATTTTAGCTTTTTATATGTCATCAAATAATTAATTTCTCTTGAATAATGAAGGTATGTGGTGACATAGAGATTTCAATATTAAAAACCAATATTAAATTCCAATATTAAAGGCTTCTTCAAACGATTCACCAGTGCTTGACGTAACAAAATTATAGACATTTTAATTTGATTAGCGGTCAAACTCGCCTTTTTCATCAAAATTGGGCAAGAAATAGTAATATTAAAAAGCCCGTGAAAAATAATGAAAAACTTTTAAAGATTTTTCAAGTTTGAACTAAAATTAAAATTTGAAATTTTCCCATCGATTTTATCTTTGACAACAATTTTTTTCAGTTTTTAAAATAAGTTCTATTTTTCAAATTGTCAAGAATTTACACGAATTACGACATGTTCATGCTATTCAAAAAAAAAAAAGTTATAAAATAGATTGTGTATTTAAATATAAAGTTTTCAGTTTCTTCATTACATTAAATAAATCGCTGCATTTCATATACAAAAAACCTTTAAGCGCGCCAATCTATTGCGATAAGGAACAGCACCGTGATTGGCTAGGGGTGGAGCTAGCTACAAATGTTTACGAAAGGATGATGAATGCATAGTTGTACGAGTTTGGATTTAAAAACATGTGAATATGCGAATTACGTGAACAAATTATTTACTTTGGATATAAAAAATGCATGCGAACTATGAATAATACGGTTTTATGAATTATCAGTAGAAATTAGTATGAAATGTTATTTTCAAGGCTAAATTTTTTTTGGAAACAGTGTGAATTACGTGAAAATACGAAATATGGTTACACTAATTACCGGAGTTTTACTTTATATGTCTAATAAAGTGACTACATGATGTTATTTTGAATTTGAACTGTTAACAATTTTATGACATTACATGACATGACATATGAATCCTCTAAAGTTTTGATAAAACACTTAGATCGTTATTCGGCCAAAACCTGCAATTAATGCTTATATTTATTTTATTCTAAATTTATTCAATAATAAAACACACATGAGCGTGTAAAAACTTTTTTGACAGCTCCGAAAATAATCCTAGGGAATTTTCTAAAATAAATGATATAATTGTTAATACACACATTTTTATAAATGTAACTTTTTAGATTTGAATGATGATGATATTACCGCCCAAGTAATGTTATTTATATTTGCTGGTTTTGAGACTTCAGCAACGCTGCTGAGCTTCATGATATATGAACTGGCTATAAATTCCGATGTACAAAAGAAGTTACAGGAAGAAATTGACGAATCATTGGTGCGAACAAAAGGTGTTGTAGACTACCATGAAATTCACCGACTCAAGTATCTGGACATGGTCATTTCAGGTAGAAAATAGTAAAACTATTATTTCACTTTATTGTTGATTTTTGCAATATACTTACACTCTATTATCCAACGCTATTAGATTAAAAAATTCGCTACTGATTGTGGTGAAAGGAAAGAGTGCCAGCCAACTTCTGATAGCCAACATTAAAGTGTTTGAATTGCCAAGGTCTTGACAAACGTCAAATGACATCTGAAAAATGTCAGTTTTGACATCAAATGTTTTGTTGAAATGTTTTATACTTCTGAAGATTAATAAAAGTGCACTGCGTATTACAAATCTTCTTTACCACATCTTTTTTATTTAAAAAAACCCAATTCAATGAAGAAAAAAATATTTTTTGTTAGTATAAATGGCTGGCGCCTACAAGACGCAATCTGCATACCATTTAGCGTTGGTGATTAGTTTTTCACAGGCGCATTGCTTATAATTTTAATTAAAGAGATATTCCGTGGACACATTATAATTTTCTCTGTTTAGGCAATATTTATATTTTAAAGACTTCTGGAAATTGAAAAAAGTATACTACGTCTTACAAGTCTTCTTCATCATATCACTTTCTCTTCTTTATATAGAAAACTAGTTTTTATGATACTTCTATTTTAAAAATTTTCTCTTTACTCTTCATAGTCTTTTAACGTATTTGCTCCCGGCAGGCAGCGGGCAGGCTAGTATTGCATTAAATTTTTAACCTATTGAAGAACCACGATGTCTCCATCGTGGTTCTTTAATCTGCTTCAATAGAACTAACTGCTTGCCCCACTTTTTGCTATATTTTGCACTAGGCCATGGTTATTAGTACGACGTGTAGCGAGGCAACGGTTATGTCTCAGAGTTGATCCGCCCATTTTGTTGAAGAGTGACCTCTCGCCCTCTGTCTTTGAACATTGAACTTTGTAACTTAAATAATTTGAAACATTACTTCAGTACTACACTGGTGCATGATTGTCATTAATTTGTTGTGATGGTTAAATTGTTTTTTAAACCGTTACCGTGAATGTGATTTTCTTCAATTGTAATGATAATTGGTAAATGATTATTTACAATTCTTCGAGCAATGACTGATACACTAGAAAGTAAGCCTCCATCAATTAAATCAGTTACCGGTCATTGTTTAATCTCAGTTACCAATCATCATCACAATCAGAGTCAAGCAATAGTAAACCATCACTATTGATTTTCCATAAATCATCACTATTAATTTTCCATATAAAATAGAAAATACTTTTTTCTAAGACTAAATAAGTATTTCAAAAGTAAGTGGAAGGATTACTAAGATGTATATCCTTGACAAATCAGAAGGAAGGTAGCTAGTGGGTCGCCCCAAACTAAGATGGGATAAACGGTAACAAAGACTTCATGAAAACAGATTGGGCCTAGAACAGTGCATAGTAGGGGAAAATGGAAATGCCTTGTCAACACTTTGGGCCCTCGACATTCTTTAGGATGAGGGGATGAAAATAGTGATGGTTTTATTTGAACAGTTAGGTTATCTCCTTTTTCCAAAATATAAACAAAAATATTTTAAATTTAGTATGCATAGTTTATTTAGAAATTGCATCTGTGTATTATTTCTTCTTTTCAGAAACTTTACGACTATGGCCCGGTGCTCCCAACTTAGACAGATTGTGTGTTAAACCCTACGAATTGCCCCCACAAAATGACACAAAAACTGCTGGTTTCAAGGTATTCTAGAATAATTACTTAATTCCAAAATTCTTTTTCCATTATGCACCAGAATTATAGTTATTTTATTGGATTTATTTTAAGAAATAGCCAGGGGTCGATATATCATGTCAAATCTTACTAATCATATAAAAAATGAGTTCTTCAATTTCCAAGCATATGTACTTATTCAGTGTTTATTAGTGTGGAATGTCATTTGTTTATAAATGTTCTTCAGAAGTGAGTGGTAGTTGAAAGAAAATTATTAGTTATATTTTATAAAATCTGATATCTATAATATCTATTTCTGAGTGGCATTGTTAACAATAACCTCTAAAATACTTTTACATGAAGCCAAAATATCAAACAATCATTATAATGTACAATTTTAAATACAAGTGTGCCTCAATTAACATAACATGCGTAACTTTTATTGTTGGTACAAGGCAGCTTGTAGAAGCTTTATATATAGTCTATTTTTTTTACAGTTAAACAAAGGGGATATTGTCTTGGTTCCAACATGTTCCATTCACAGGGATCCCAACTATTTTCTAAATCCAAATAAATTTGATCCTGAGAGATTTTCAGATGAGAACAAGTCAGCGATTAAACCGTTCACATATTTCCCATTCGGTTCGGGGCCGAGGCAATGTATCGGTAAGTCTGATGTTAGTTTAAGTATGTATTACGATTATTGTCAAAACATTTAATCACATGTTCATTTTTAACTTAATTATGGATGAAACGATTCATAAAACATACAACCAACTGCAGATGACATTATTTCAAAGTAGGGATATGGGTGGTTACCCGGTTACCCCTAATAATATAATTAATTTAATTTCATTAATTAAAAATAATTTAAAAAATACATTTCTAATTCTAAATAATATCATGTAACCACTTTGATAGACTTATGTTTATGTATTTATTCATTACCTACATTATTTAGGTATACATACCACAAGGTACACAGATAACCAGTACAGGCTGCCAGATAGTTTTATTGTAATGATGAGTAGGACTTTAAATTGTTAATTAAATATTGAAAGTTTACTTAATAATATTTTAAGATGTTATTAATAAATCTTGCATGATTGTTTTAGTCATGGTTAATGTGACCTCGGATAACCGAGAGTTTACCTTTCAAGGTATATATTATGTACTTTGTAGTGTTTATAAATACAATCAGCAGACCAAAGATACCATATCCAATTTTTACCACAAGGCACGTCTGTATTTTGTGTTTTGGGAAGTGTGATACATTTGTTTTCTTTGTTTGTACAAAATATTAGCCCTAATTCCAAATTATAAAAGAGTTGACAAGAGAGATACAATTATTACATCTTGTAAAAATGGTCAAAATATAAAATAATGTCTTTGGGGTACAGAGCACATAATATTATACTTTTCTAATTGCAGCATCAAGATTTGCATTAATGGAGGCAAAAGTACTGGCAGTAAATATATTTTCCAAGTTCGAGTTTATCCGCACGGAGAAAACCCCGGTCCCTATGAAGCTGAAGGTTCATATTTTTGACATGGTTGCGGAGAAGGGATTTTGGGTCGGCGTGAGACAAAGAAATAATAAATAATTTAAATTTATTAATGGATTAAATTTAAATACATAAATATGTACATGCATTATTTTAGTTCATTGCTAATGTAACCAATTTAAGACAAATAACAAAATTCACTAAAATGTAAATTCTTAAAAAAATATAAGTACGGATGAACTTATTTTATTCATAATATATAAAAAACAGTTAATATTAATTGAATAAAATTAAATATTTTTATCTCTCAAATTGAGAAAGATTTGTATTATTTTATTATTATATACATGTATTTTATATTAATTTTCAGTGCGGTACACAGCTAGTTATATTTTTTATCTTCTCATTTATTTTATATATGTAATACTTTTGCTAAATATGTAAATGTGAAAATATATTTTTAATTCATATTATTTTATTTTTCGCAATAAACATAAAATATGCAAATTTTTATGTTTCATTATTTATTATAATTTTCAATAATGATAGGAATATACTGTATTTAAATTTGTTATATGATTTAAAAATCTTGCCATTTTTTTTGCCTGTTTTAATATACTTAAACAATATATTTAATAACACATATATGTTAAAATTAGATAGATAGAAATAGGGTGTATGAAATACAGTTTCATGGGATGTTCACAGGTGGATTGTAACATACAAGAGCGTTATTGGGGAATTTAGAATCTTTGTAGACATCCACCGGGAAGCAATACGTAGGAAAAAACTTATTTAATGCAAGAGCGTATTATACAATATTAGAAATGTAACATGTTTTTTTAAAATTATTATATTTCCCACATTCAACAATACTGATAACATCAAAAGACATGTTACATACATGAGTCTGAGGTAACTACCCGTACTTAATGTATTTTTGATTGTTTATTCATACTTCTCAATTAATATTAATTTATTTCTTCACTGTAGTTTTTTTATGACAAACGTCGATTATTTTCAGCCGAGTTATCACCTTTTTAATTTTTGCACCTGCCACTATACATTTAAAAAGCGCTTTTTTGTCATGTAACGCGGTGGAACGCCGTTCTGACACATTTTTTTACAGTATTTTGTTTCAAAAGCAACAAAATAGTTATAAATGTGGATGACTGTCCGAAATCTTAATACATAAAACAATTACATTCGGTGGACGGCAGTCCCATACAAAATACAATTGGCAGCCCTACCATGACATACCGAAAACCGCCTGCAGCCCCACCATATGCTCCCCGCGGGTTCATGGTGAGCAACAAACCGCTTTCTGTACCACTCGCTGGTAGCTCCGCCATCGCGAGCTGATACATGGTGGCTGGCCTCTTACGGAGTCCGCCACTGGCGCTCAGCGTCCGTCGCCCCGCTTGGTACCACTGGACCGAAGAATAAAAAAGCCCCTTTCAGGGCCGCTAGACGTAAAACATTAAAGGAGCCCATTTCAGGGCTCCCGACCGGAGAATTCGTCCAGTGGAATTGAGCCTGTTAGAGGCCTGGCTAAAGCTTCCTGAGCCTGTCGTGAGGTGGAATCCTGTGCGCAACACACATCATGTATTTCTTTCTACAATGAGGGTCTATTGATTTTATTACTTTATATAATTTCTCACTGACAGGCTTTTTAATTTATATACATATGTATTAACTGTTTGCGTGTGAAAGTTTCAAATGTATCGCCTTAAGGATTATTAATTTTATTTGTCTTCAATTCAATATAAATCACTTTAACGATTGTTAAATGTTTTACAAAATTATATCATATCGCTCCTTAACTTGTTGACATTTTTCTCAACATTTTCTACTCAAAATTGAACAAAATAAATTCCACCGATGTTTGGATTACTAGTTATGAGACATCCTATATATTTATTGTAAAATGTATCATATATGCTGACCTACCTAATGATGTAATAATTTGACAGTGATTTTGAAAATCATCCAACTGTAAAACATTTTGAGTTTCTTGGAAATTCTGCAAGTTTAATCTTTTTATAATCATGTTAACATATGTTTGTGATTAACCTGATCAGCGTAATGAAGGGACTGTGTATTTTGAATTTAATAATGTTTGGGACATTATAATTATTCTTGAACGAAAGTAGTGTACTGTGCCTTTCACCTCCCTTCCATTTCCTCACCCGGCACGCCGCCAAATACCACGACCAAAATATACCACGTACCACGACCGCTGTAAATCAAAATTTCCAAAAATAAACCTTCCAAAAATAAGTCTCCCGAGATTTTCAGGGAAAATCATTGAGTTTTCCACCTTCATTTCCATTTTCCGTAAATCTATTCACGAGAATAATTCGTTAAGTGAAATAAAAAACTTCAATATCTATTCTCATGTCTAGAAACGGACGCCTTGAAAGTTAATTAACATTTGTCGATAACAGAATCAACAATTTGATATGTGAACGTTTTCACAATACTAGACTTATCGCAGATAATCACTTAATCAGATACGTTATATACTATCACTACGTCCGATAGTTAACATCCGAGAATTAAGAGATTTTGTCGACTCCCTGAAGGAAAAAATTCAAGCGTTAGGGTCTTTGAATCTGCCCATCCAGCATTGGGTTTTTATTTTGGTGCATATAATTATACGAAAATTAACCGTTGATTTACGTACAAGTTTTGAAATACAGAATAAACAAAAGGAATTTCCTAAATTTTCGGATCTCATATGTTTTTTTAGAAAATCAGTGCAAGGCTTTCGATTATGTAACAATTATAAACAATCCAACTTATAATCAGCAGGGAATACCTAACGAAAGGTCTCCTAAAACGGTATTTCACGTATCGGGTAACGATTTCACTCAAAGATGTGTATTTTGTAATGAAACTTCTCATTTAATTTTCAGATGTAACAGTTTTAAAAGAGAAACGTTTTCTAATCGTAAAAAATTTATACAATCAAAGAATCTTTGTTTTTCTTGTTTTAAAGACCATCACATCAATGATTGTAGAAGCACGATGCTTTGTAAAATTTGTTCTTCAAGTTCGCATAATACCTTGATCCATACAGAAAATTCTCGTCGCAAGGATAAAGACTTTCAAGTCAGGGGCACTCAATCATCGGTGATTGAGACAAATAGTGATTATTCTGAAAATTCAATGGCAGTCTTACTGTCTACAGAATCACCGAAATTAAACGCGGTCATTTTGGCGACCGTCATTGCGCGGGTTTGTGACTCCAGCGGGAGTTATCAGAAGGTATTATTCCGGTATTATTCATATGAGAGCGCTTATTATTGACAAGATCACAAATAGTCAACCGAAAATCTCAATTTCTCAGCATATAGTAAATCGTTTCAAATATCTTGTTTTGGCGGATGACAGATTTAATATGCCCGGCCCGATAGATATATATAACAATGTGATCACAGGAGATTTAGTACGTTTTGGTAACGGTTTACCTTGCGCTCTATAATCTTAGGTTACGCAATAATGTGTCCCGTATCTGCAGACCCAAGGGAACAGTCTAATATCCATTCATCGTCGGTGACACTGGTTACTGACGTCAGTTTGGACAAATTAGTGAACCAATTCTGGGAGTCTGAGAATGTTCCGGAGAGCATTGTCTCAGATCCCGCGGATATAGAATGCGAGAACTTATTAAAGAAACCTACATATCGAGACATTGCAGGTAGATATGTTATTCATTTACCCTTTAGAAATAATCACCCGGCACTTGGTGATTCATATCAAAATGTGCTGAAGCAATTTCATAGTTTAGAACGGCGCTTTCAACGGGACAATTTATTAAAAATTGAATATTCTGCTTTCATGAGAGAATATCTTACTTTGGCCCACATGGCTATATATAAGGGGACACTTAAGAATGGGACTAAATATTATATACCTTATTTATCTGGTCTTCGTAAGACCAGACTTATCATGTTTCTATGGATGAAACATTTTTAGAACGTTTTAGTTCGTTGAGAACATTACAGAATGTTTCAGCATATTGTTTACGTTTTAGTCACAATATGAAAAATTGTACATGTAAACGATTAGGTCCGTTGACAGTTGATGAATCGTGCAATGCACTCAAATATTTGATAAAGTTTGTCCAGTCACAAGATTTTCATGAAGAAATTGAAAACTTACATCATGATAAACCTTGCTCGAAGCGTTTGTTACGGTTATTTCCGTTTCTGGATAACGATGGATCATTCGTGTTGGCGGTAGATTACGACATTCGGATTTACAACACGATGCGAAATTTCCTATTATATTACCTAAGTCCTCCCGCCTTACAGATTTGATAATCGATAATTATCATAAAATTCATTGTCACGCGGGATCAAACACATTTAATGCAATTCTCCAACAAAATTTTTGGATAATCTCGGCGAAACATGCTATACGTAGTCGTATTTTTAAATGTCTTATTTGCTTCAAATTAAAGGCTAAACCCACAGTGCCTCAAATGACAGATTTACCCCCAGATCGAGTTCGAATATCGCGTTGTTTTGACGGGGTAGGTACGGATTTCAGAGGACCTTTTAATATAATATAGACAAGCAGGTTATTTAATTCTAAAATATTAAAGGCATATCTTTGTGTTTTTGTATGCTTGGCAACGAAGGCAGTACACTTGAAGTTGTATCTAATCTTGTATCATGGAGAGCTTCGATAGTTTGTATGAACCTATGTTAAGTTATTAGTTAGATCTAAGTCAGTATTTCCCGTGAAAATACAGTGGTATACATTATATTATATTTTATTTGGTTATTTCGTTTTCTTTGGTTACATCACAATGATGATTAAATTTTCTCATGTAACATTTGCTATGTGCTGCCATGCTTACATCTTACGAATTTTCGGCTTATATGGATAACAATACGAATTTGTTGAGAATTGACTTTTTAGGTAAGTCATTCCTCGGGGGGCAGGATGTTCGGGACATATATTTATTCTTGAACGAAAGTAGTGTACTGTGCCTTCCACCTCTCGACAGAAAACTTTCCTGGAAATCCCACATAGATATGGTTCTAGCTAAATGTGAAAAAAATATTAATATTCTAAGATCGATTTGTGAAGTATGGTGGGGCTCTCATCAATCGACCATAAACTCATATATCAAGCCCTAGTACGAAGCCATTTGGACTTTGCTAGTTTTTTGTTAGATCCTCTAGAATCTTCCTGATCCCGTTAGAATCCAGTCCAGATGTTTGAGACTTATTTTGGGAGCTATGAATTCATCTCCAACCAATTCTCTTCAAGTGGAATGTGCAAAAATGTCTTTCCTAATGGTGACAATATTTGTCAAATAAATTCTTTCTAAAAACGCACAATTCCATTTCTCACCCACTATCACAAAAGGTTTCAGCCCTCACTTCTCTGATAGACTCACGAAGATACTTATTAAATAAATCTTGCCCGAACTTGTGCAGTAGCTTTTCCTATGTAAAAACATAATATCCCGATTCACCTCGCTATTCTACTCTTCCAGTCTATTCTACCCCCTATCGTGCTATATTTTTCTCTCCTGACATTGATGTAATCTCAGGACAAATCAACCCAGCTAACTGAAAATCATGTAAATACGTTGTTTAATAGTGTACTTGATTTGAAATGGTTTAACGGTTCTAAACTTTGCCCTGAGGACTATTGCGGTGCTGCAGTTTCCATACCTCAATTAGAGATAAATGTGAAGCTTCGACTTCCTGCGGATTATGGCCCCAAGCCCCACTTAATAATTATATTCCAGGTTTTCTGGTTCTTAGCTTTTCAGTAATTTGTTTCGTAACTAATCTATTTATTACAGTAGAGGGTAGTTATTTCTTTGCCTAATTTAACCAGGATCAGGATTTTTCTGCACGGCTTTCTCTTTCCTTAGATAAATTGATGGTTTTACAATGCAGGAAGCTCACCGTGCACTCTTTCCTATTAATGTATCAAGAAAGATGTATTTTTTTCATGCATATTTTTATTCTCCTCACATAAACAAAATTGAACACTTAGGAGCAAGAAGCTATATGAGTTGTGAAATGTAAACTTTTTTAATTTACTGTTGATTAAATTGCAATTTTTGTAGCATATAATTTTCTGACAGTATTTATCATTTGTTTTTCTATTTGAAAAATATTAATTCAGAGCTGAATATATCCACCTAATTTGTAATTCATAGAATATTGTCACTTCAATTCAACATAATGAATTAATTTCCTTTCAAATTTGGGTCACACAGGACACTTTTGGGTTATTACATATATTTTATTTTATTTATTTATTTGAACTTTATTTTAATTTTAACAGAAATATATCATATTTACATCTTTACACACATTTAAATACATTGCCCAACTAGGCTAGCCTGTTTTTGGGCAAATTATATATATATAATATTTTATAAAACCAAAACTCATCGAAGGCAAAACACAGTAAGATCGAATACATACATAGCATATAATGTGAAAATATTTAAGGAGAAAAAAAAAAAAAGTATATATAAAAACGTGAATAAAAAAGAGAGAAGAGAAAAAAAATAATAATACTAATAATGTAAGCAGATATACACAAATACTTATACATATATGTACATATGTAATTATCCTCGCCCATTAGTTAGAATCTGAGTATCTGAAGGATTTATTTTATATTTTTCAGAAACCTAATAAATATTTTGATTAAAATAGATTTTAAAGTAGATTTAAAGTATAAATAAATTTGGTTCGAATTTGATTATTTAAAAATATATATATTTGAAGCACTGATCAATTGGTATTAGATATTATCATCAACCTTATAAAATTATCATGGAATTTATTTTTAACCCTACACTGGCCGGTGTTTTTAATAGTCATTGTGTACATGGATGTAACTTTACTTTTGAAACTCATATAAAGAATAAAAGAGAGAAAGTAAGCCATTCCTTTGTGGGTGACGCACATACTTTAAGAATGTGAAGCCACCATTATGTTATAACATATGCAGACATCAACCACGCACGAGGATCAGATTCTGATATTAAAAGAAAGTGTTCAATAGCATATACATTCCTACTGATAAATTCTATTCAAATTGATAAGTTAGAACATCTGTGCAGTAGATCTCCTCAATTCTTGCTTCATTTCGGCATTATTACCTAATTATATTTTAAGATAAACATAAACATATTATATATTTTTTAATTAAGTCCAGGGACGTACCTAACTATGTCATTTCTTTCTTAGAATTAATGTTTTTCTGTTGGCGATACTGAAATTGAGAATCATTTTATAATCAGTGGCATATTTTAAATAAAGAAATACTATATATATATATATATATTGCTACGATGATTGAAAATTAACAACGTAATAAAATTATAAAAATCATAATTATCAATAAAATTGTCAATTCATCAATTATAATTACAGTAAAATCCTGTTTATTCGAAGTTGTGGGGACCGAATATAAAGAAAAAAGTTTGAATAATAATTTATGATAATGAAAATAAAAAAATCAAATGTATATATAAAAACGTGAATCAAAAATTGGATTTATTTTTACATACTAACTTTTTTCATTACAACTCGAAAATATTGTACATACCTATGTCCACACACTTTAAAATAATAAACAATCTGATTATAATGGACTATCTCTTCGCGACATTTTTAATACCGAATAATAACATAATCGTCAACACCACCATTTCTCCCTCCACTGCATTGAAGTTAGCAACAAAAATTACCAGTGCTGTTAAAGCTTTGTTTTGTGGTGATCGTGGGGGTATTTCGCACTCGCCTGTGACGTCTTGCTCTTTTTCTTCTTCAATCTCCATTTCCGTACTACTTTTTATATCTCTTATCTATGACTACTTTCAACGCTTAAGATCTATCTGTCATCATGTTTAATATTGTCGACAACGTCATTAATGGGGCCGCATATTCTTCTGTTAATTTTTTTGGATAATATTTTTTGCCAATCTCTTATATTAATTCGGCTTTTTAGCAACTGTTTGAGTCCGATATGAGTTTCGCATTGGTGCCATTTTCGAGAATATACAATTATCAGTCAAAATTATAAAAATGTTTTAATTTAAATTTAATGAAATACTGAAAAGTCCAAAGAAAACACGTATTCGTGAATATCAAGATATCTAATACGTAAATATTAAAGAATATATAAGAAATAATTGGCATTATATTTAAAACAACGGAAATAAAATAATTAACAAGATACAAGAAAATTTGAAAAATGTTAACCACACATTTTTCAAAATGCCTTGAAACTAAATAGAAAGAAATTATTATTAAAATTAATACAAATTAAGTAATTTATAAACACTGAAAAGTCTGAGGCACTAAACCGCGTGCTAGCGTTTGTACAACAAAATGTACAAACCCTACAATGATGAAAATACGGAACAGAAGATTAGCAAACACTGACATTCTCAGATGAGCAATTGAGGAAATCACGTTACCTATAAGGACGCAAATATAATATTTTCTATCTTTTTCTAATGTAAAGAAAACGAGCGAGAGAAAAATGTATGCAAACTGAGTTAATGCATCGCGGTAAGGAAGATAAAGATTTAAAAATCAAAGACGCACAAGATATATTTGCCATATTTTTTTAGCATACTGAAAATGAGTGAGAAAACAAACAATGCCAATTAACCTTATACATTGTGAATCGGCATACGGGCGGATTCTACCCATTTAAATACACTTTGACATTTGACAAAAAAATGAAAGTAGGTGAAAAATAGACCGAGAAACTCATCTCATAGGGTCCAAAAATAGCTTCGAATAAAGATATTCGATTTATAAGTACAATTTATAGTATGAAAACTTTTCAGAGAGACCACATTCTGCTCCAAAACTTCGACTTAAGTGAATTTCGAATAAACGGGATTTTACTGTATTTAAAATATGCGTTCTTTAGTGCGAGAGTATATTCCTCAGTTGACCTAGAAGATCACAAAAGCATTCGATCTCAACATACATGTCGAGTGTTTTACCAATAATGTAACATTAAAAATGTTCTTAGGTTTTCATGGCCGTTCGGATCCCATAAAAGGTCAGATATATATGGCAAATTTGTCCAGAAAACTGTATACAAAAGAATGTGACATTAGTAATTGAAAAAATGTCAATAAATTATTATTAAAGTATCACCCAGAGTTACACATTTAACTACATTTTTTATATTACATCATTGGAGGGTTTACTTTTTACATAACATTATAAACCCAATATCATTTTTGCATGACCTTTGATTGTGTAATATATTTATATAAAATATACATCACTGGTGTGGGTCGCCCATTATATGTATTACTGGACAGTTGTGTATACTCTATGTAAGTTTTATTCAGATTTTACATCCTTATAAAATATGTACTTATTGTTATTTAGAACTGTATATTGTCAATCAAATTGCAAAAAATCAAAATAAACCTACATAAGGAATATATAATATTGACTACATATTATGCTAACAAACATAAATAATAATAATCTTATCACTACTTCATATACTCTAGATAAGAAATTATCACTGTTCAAGGATAATAATGTACGCTTGACGTTTACATTAAGTTTAATTTATAAAATTATATTAACGAGTTTTATTTGTTTTAGCAAAAAAAATGTTAGGGTTTTGGGATTGGTCCCTGCTGATTGGCACTTTGCTGGGCTTGGCGATTTATTATTTTTGGCAGAAAAATCAGTATTTTAAAACTCTAAATCTGAATTATGCGAAACCCCACCTATTGGTGGGCAACATGTTGGGTGTATTTCTTCAGAAACAACACATGATAGATTTACTAAGAAATATTTACGATAAGTTCCCGGGAGACAGGTAAGGATATTACAACTTTGGTGAATTTGAATGTGGGTCTAAATATATCCTAAATTGAGCTACTTAAGTTCTCTGCCATAACTTAACTATAATCATTACTCTCATCATAATCGTGGTACTGCAGCCTGGGGTGGGCCTTGCTCTTCAAGGAAATTCTCCCATACATTTGTATTGTGCGTCTTGTTGTAATAACAATAATGTGTTAACGTCTTGTTGTAACAACAATAAGTGAAAACTTATAAGGTGTGTGGAGGTCTATCGCTTCCACAGTCATCATTACTGCTGACGGCCCTCACATTTACCGGTGCGTAAAACCAGCATCGCTAACAGCTGCAAAAACACATCCAGTGCTGATGCTACAATAAACATGCAACAACAATAACATGCGCCCATAACTAAGATCTCCAGAAAACAGTCCTCTGTGTAGACTTTTATTTGTATGTATATCCATACAAATAAAAGTCTACACAATATTGTAATTCTTTCATTTGTAACTGAGCTAAACAAATAAACTTGCATCAGCTGTAAGTAGTTTCTTTTCTCCAACCTGTTCTGGTCACACTCACATATATAATACATCTCTGCGATTAAACACATGAGTGATAGGTGATTTATATGGGGCACCCGTCTCTCACACAATAGCAGATCCCACTGATCCACAATCTTCAGCATCCCCACACAATCATAATAACATCATCTTTTCATAATCTCATACTCTTTTATCCCATGTGTATTGTGCACGTAATTTTATATTTTACAATGTATTATATAAAAAATATAGTGTAGGTTTTTTAATAACTATATATTATGTTAATAAAATAAAGTAAGAAATTAATGAAGTTATCATTTATGATTCCATGTTTTCAATAGAGATGCAACAGTTGAATCCAAATTTGAAATAATAAAATACCTTTCATAATGTAACTTTAAATTGCAAAATATTCACTTGAATATAAGTAATACCAAAATCGAATTAGCTCAGAAAATTATGTTTTTGGTACCTAATAGAAAGAGTTTTAAAAAAAATTGATTCCTACTAAAATATTCTTAAATAAAGTTAACAGGATAAATATGCCCATTCCAGCTATAGTTGTATATTTAATATGTGCGCACTATCTAGAGAGACTTTGTTGACAGGTACACCGGATTTTTTAATTTCATGACACCCGTTTTACTAGTAAAGGATCCAGAGATAATTAGAAATATTATGGTTAAGGATTTTGATCACTTTGTGGACCATATTCCGTTCACCGAAGAGGAGATTGATCCATTGTCTAGTAAAATGCTGTTTGTCCTAACAGGTTGGTACAATTAAGAGTTTATAGTTTAATGTTTTGTTGCTAGATTATAGCTTTTAAAAATGGAATAATAGATGTATCTATTATAAAGAACTACAGAAGATAAGTTCAAAATTTGTCAAAAACATAATTACTCGATATAGAGAAACTGGTTATAGCGTTTCCCCGAATAGGAAAAGGTCCAGGTTCGAATCCTGGTAGCAACTAAATATTTGATCAATTAATTGATTTTTTCTGTATGTCTTTGTAGTTGATTAATTTAATACTACAGTAAAACCCCGTTTATTCGAAGAACGTTTAATCGAAATTCGCCGTAAGTCTAAGTTTTAGAGTAGTATATAGTCCCTCTGGAAAGTTTTCATACTAAATTGTACTTATAAATCGAATATATTCGAAGATTTTTGAACCCTATCAGATGAATTTGTCGATCTATTTTTCGCCTAATTCGATTTTTTTTGTCAGATGTCAGCAATCTGTAAAATATAATACACATGCGCTACGCGATGTGCCTGTCCAGAGTCCAAGACCGTCAAAATGGGTAGTTCCGCTCCTATACCGATTCACAATGCGCAAAGTTAATTATTATTGTTTGTTTTCTCACTCACTCTCATTATACTAGAAAAGATGACAAATATATCTTGTGCGTCCTCGATTTTAAATATTTATTTTTTACTTAAAACTTAAAGGTCGCAAGCTTTTTTCTCTCGCTTGTTTTCTTTATTAATATAGCAAATATTATCTTTGCGCCCATAAAGGCCTACCTATAAAAATAACGCAGTTCTCTAGTTCTCCCAGCTGTTAGCTCCGAATGTCAGCGCTTGACACTCTTCTGTTCCGTATTATTACCACATTATTTTTGTTTACGTAGCGTTTGTATATTTTTTTGTACAAACGTTAGTTATGCGGTTGAGTTCCTCAGACTTTTCAGTGTTTTATAAATGATTTAATTTGTATTAATTTTAATACAGACATTTATCTTTCTATTTAAGTTTAATGTTAAGGCATTTTAAAGAATGTGTAGTTAGCGTTTCTCAGATTTTCTCATATCTTGTTAATTATTTTATTGCCATTGTTTTATATGTAAAGAACATTATTTGTTTTTCTCTAATATTTACGTGTTAGACATTTCGAAATTCGCGAATGCGTGGTTTGCGTTCCTTAGACTTTTCCGTATTTCATTAAATTTATTAATTATTAAAAATGTTTTAATTTTAAAACATTTTTATAATATTGACTGATAATTGTATATTCTCGATAATAGCATTAATGCAAAATTCGTACAAAACGCCAACAACTAGCAACTGCTAAAAATCGAATTAATACAAGAGATTGACAAAAAATATTATCCAAAACAAAATTAACAGAGAAATAAGCAACTCCATGCTTGCAAATGTTGTCGACAATATTAAACATGATGACAGAAAGACTTTAACGTTGAAAGGCGAGTGCCAAATGTCGCTGTGAACACCACAAAACTAATGTTTTAGAAACGCTGGAAACTTTTGTCGTTAACTTCAGCGGAGAAATGGTGGGTTGACAAGTTCGACTATTGTGTCGTTATTAAAAGTGGCGCGAAAAGATAGTCCATTATAATAGTGTTTTTTAAAAAAAATAATATTGTGACTTGTTTACACTGTATTTTGACAACTTGTTTGTTAATTTTAAATGTGTGGATATAGGTGTACATAATTACTTCGAGTTGCTATGAAAAAAGTGAGTATATAAAAAAGAATTGAATTTTTAAAATTTTTATATTTATTATCCTAAATCGTAATTCGAACTTTTTTCTTGATTTTCGGTCCCCTCAACTTCAAATAAACGGGATTTTACTATATTAAATTGTGACAAAGAATACATTTTAAAGTAATGGCTACAATAGATATTACTTACAGATTACAACAATTGGTTTGGTTCCTTCTTAACACCAATTTGTTAAATAAGAATTTTAACTTCCTATTTCGATGTACCATACATTCAAACATGCCATATGGTTTGACATTGTATCAAAGTATATATGTAGTAGATTATTATTATGTGGGAAGGTTGGTTCGTCTTAGATTATTATAATATCTAATATCATCATAATCACAAGAATTTGTTTAGTCTCGCCGGGGAGAAGCCACCGAGTGCAAAAAAATGATACAAATATATAAAAGAACAGAATAAGATAAATTATGGAAAGTGATGTGCGTATAACACGAAGGATAGGACAAGATAAGCGGGATGCGTGTTGACGGTTTGGTCGACTCGAATGTTGGATGCAGACTGCTAACTGTGTGTCATGCATGTCGGAGGATGTGGTTTAGCTTCTCTTCAACTTTCTACCTTTGTTCGCAAATGATGATGTAATGTTGCGTGGGAGAAATAAGGAAACGGGGAGATACTTCTGGACAATGCGCGCAGGTTTCCACAATTATTTTATGTAATGTAAGCGACTGAGTGCTCTACTGAGTTACAGCAATATTTATTCAAAATGAAACAAACAATTTAATTGAAATATGGAAGGTTATTAAATCGATGGAAAATCCATTGCTCAAAAAAATTGCAATAAACAGTTCATAGTGCTATTACGAGTTTTATTGAAAAAAACCACATTAATTTCGGATAACTTTTGCTTACTAAGTATTGACCGATACATGGCCACAGCTTGTATTCCGGATCTCTTATTATTAGCATGCTTTTTAATAATCCAATAGAATAACCAAGTAGTTTGTGTCATGACCATAGACAAGAGAGAACATGGCTCTATCTTACTCATACAATTCCATTTGATTCAATAGAAATATTTTTTGTTGCTGGTAATGCAGACCATACAACATTGTATGAGTTTTTGGTGTACTATAGTATCATACACATTAAAACCAAAAATACATGAAAGCATAAAATAATTCATAAGAACATAATTACATACAGGAACATAAATATAGTTAAAAAATAAATATTTAGCACCAATATACAGATAAAAACATGGTTTCAAGAAAATGTGTTGTTTAAAAGTTTTTTGTAACTTAGTAATGAATTGGAGAGTATGTTTAACTCATTTATTGTATAAATGTCATTTGTGAAAACTGATTACAAAATGCAATATTGCTGTGGTAAGCATCTAGTCCAAATGTTTCACGTTTGCTTAATGATCTGGTACTCGTGTGAAGCATTACTTTAGACTTTGTCCAGATACATCAGATCAGCGATATTGCGCCTCATGTTGAGACTTTTTAATCTATTGTTTGTTGACAATTTACTATATGTTTCAACACTTCTCCTTAAACCTGCTCTAAATGATAATAATTGAATGAAACTTTTTTGAACAGTTTCCATGAGATTGTGTAATTTATAATGAGGACACTAGATTGGAGATGTTCAGTACAGGAACAAGACTGTATAACTCTGAAGGTGCTGATGAATTTCGTCGCTGCTTCGTCGCTCGGACGACGATTCTCTGCCGGTGTGCAGTTGTCCAATGGGGTCCAAATCGTGTCCAGTAGTAGTGCCAGGTCGTAGGAGTTCTTCCGGGATCAGTCCAAGTGTGCAGCCAAAGTCGAAATGTCCAGAGGGAAGGAAGTCCAATGTGAAGGCAGGGGTCAAAGTAAAAAAGGCAGATGTAATTCTTGTCCAGCGGTGCAGGTGCAGCGAAGTGCGAGAGAGAGAGACCTTGCAACCGCCGGACCGTTTATTTATCCTTGACATGCTGTATGCAGGAGCGTAAGGCTCCAGCATACTCGGGGACCAATCAGGGGGCCAGGACAGGCCCCGCGCCACCCCGATACGGTCCCGCGCCGCCAGCGCCAGGCGGCCAAAACTGGCAACAACAGCCATTTTCCCTGCCGTCCCGTAAGGGGCGGCAGAACCCTTATTTGTCAAACGTTTATTTTAATATTTATAAAACCTGACATGCCCCAGGCATCGCGAGTATTTTTTAATACAAACATGGACCTGCCTCGCGATGCCTGGTAGTTTTTATAGCGGGCGATGGCCCGGATAATTTGTAAATGCACCTCAAACCTTAAAACATCATTCTTTATTATCAAAGGATTTTTGAGGTGCATTACATCATTCCCGGGCGATCGCCCTCTCAATTCTCTTTTATTCTTTACAATTCTTATATCTAAAATAATTTTTTAACAAGAGATATTGAACAAAAATATAGTTCTAAATTTCCTGGCGGCGGTCGGGGCGTGGCCTGGTCCGCGGCCCGCTCCCCGCTCCCCGCTCCGCCGGCGGCCGCACGGTACCCGCAGTGGCGGCGATTTCCCACGGGCGTAGTGTGGCGACCGCGAAGATGTTTTAAAGCGGCCAAGTCCACATGTCGGCCCGGCGCGTGTTTGGATCGGGGCGCTGCGCCCCCCGCGACCACCCGGCGGCGCGAGCCCGCGGCCGGGTTTGCGTCTTGGCTAAACGCGTGCGCGGGCCAGGGCGCCGCGCTCTCCGCGGCCGGGTTTGTGTCTTGGCTAAGCCCCTTTTTTGCCGCGGTTTTATCCGCGGCCGCCTTGCTGTGCGGAACAGGAGAGATGTTACATATAAATAAATACTTACTTAAGGTCTGTATCCCTGGAAGGAGACAATCTTGGAGATTTAGTTGAAATACAACTCTAAATTACTAATAGTTATTGCATTTTAACTGCTGCTAAAGAGTTTCAAAATCACCCACATGATGAATAATGATAATGATATTTAACATATGAGCATCAAGCAAGGTGCGAGATAGCGTATCTTTGAGACACAGTGAATATGAAAGCCGAGAGTTGTCATTTCACGCATTTCACGGGAGCAAAATTTGTATCTCAGAGATTGTCTCAAGTCGAAAATCAAAAAATCAGCCCATTAAATGAATTGTTCCCTAGACAGTTTCTAGGCTGGCCTACCTTTTATAAATAAAAAATATCATATAATAAAGATTTTGTTAACTGAATGATAAATGTGCATATTGTTGAAGAATAACATCAATTTTTCTATTCCAAATATTAACTGTCAATTATATTTAACAGGAGAGAGATGGAAGGAAATGAGAAACACCTTGACTCCGGCATTCACCAGCTCCAAGATGCGAGCAATGTTGCCCTTGATGCAAGAGTCTGTTGGGAATCTTTCGCAGTATCTGAAAACGCAAACCGATAACCTGGATAGTAAAGGTATACAAAACAAAACAAATTTTATTTAGAATCTAGCTAGTTAATACAAGGGCGTCCCGAAATAATTTTTTTATTGAATAGCGATGTACATACATGCTGGGTGCAATATACCTATACTCAGGCACTTATGTACCTTATGAGGCAGTACTAGTGATGGACTCCCTCTCCCTCTCCTCATCCGACTCCCTCTCCTCACCCGGCACGCCGCTGCACCAGTCAAACGGCGACCTTGAAGCGGTGTGGTTATGCATGAATCGAAGAATAGTATTCAATCGAGACGTCGCGTCTATACGTGCATTCTAAAGGACTAGGACCCTGGACGAAGATAGTGAGAAATGTAAAGTCCACTTTGGAGGTGTCTGAAGAACTGGATTGTGGTGAGTGCAAACCTCCTTCCGAATATCCTGTTTCTTCCGGCATCTATGCTTTTTCGCAACAATGTATATATTTATATACATATAGTTATAATACATAATTATATTATATGATGATTAATGATTATTGAATAAAAATGGGTCAATTTTCAAATATTTATTTTGAAATATGTAGAGGTAGAGCTTATCATGATTTTGTAATCATCTCATACAATAATATTTTATGTAATAGTACAGAACTTCTACATACTGCTTGGACATTTTTGACTTGTAAGTTAGTCAGGTATCCTCCCATAAAATATTGCGGCCTAGTTTTGTTACATCTGCATATATTCATCCAGAGGAGAAGCAAAAAGCCGACAAGCTGTCCTAAAATCCACTGGACTGATGTAATGATCAAATTTTGCAGAAAACATAACCAAATAACAATGGGCGGGTCTTCATCCAGCTGCGGACAGAAAACAGCTAATGTTGCTTATAATACATCTTTTATTGAAGATTTTCATGCGTGACGTCTCTTCTAGGTTACGCCATCGTTTTGACCTGGTTGAAAGCCTTGTGATTGTAGCCTTAAAAATGGCATGTGTCAGGAAATCATCTACAGTCGCAATCTAACTTAGAGAAGACATTAGTTCCATATATATAATGAATGTATAAATCTTCCTTTCAGATGATTATGTTGAAATGGATGTAAAAGATCCCTTCACTAGATACACCAATGATGTGATAGCCTCGTGTGGTTTTGGAATAAAAACTAATTCTTTGGAAGATAGAAAAAATGCATTTTACAACATGTCCAAAGATTTCACCACCATATCAGGAATTGACATTTGCAAAATGTTTATTATTCTTTTATTTCCAGCCTTGGTGAAGGTGAGTTGTGCCAGATTACTTATATGTGTGAACATGCAGATTCAATTTTCACCCTCCCGGGTCAGAGGCATTCATATATGTGTGTTTGTATAGGATCAGATCAGAAGGATTATGTAATAGGGAAAGATAAACTACCTCCAAGCTCGGCTTATCATTTGTAATCGTGTATATCGATATTCAACTTGGATTATTATTATTTATTACTTGGCGGTGCCATTCTTCTTGATAGTCTGCGCCGCTGTCAACCGATAGCTTAGGTGCTAGCTGGATCGCCAGCAATCCGATGGCTGACGGTAGCTCTTCACTTCGAATTTCCATCCCACTCAACTTCTGATTTCTGCCGGGTTTTTACTGTTATGGGCGGTCTTCAACTGTTCCACCTCCTTCTTTAACTCGGATGTTCGTTCTGAATGCTGGTCGATCTCGACCGCTGGTCGCCAGCCGTTCGATGGCTGACAGTGGAGTAGAATATTCAACTCTCCCTACGAAAGTTGTTAACTTTTTTTCTGATTGTCTTCGACTGATTTTTCTGACACCCCACTGATTCTAACTGATCCCAACTGATTGATTCTAAGTGATATCTGATCCTAATTCTTCTTAAGTGACTCTTTAGTGACTCGCCGAGTTCGGCCTTTTAAGCAGCCCAGAGCGTGTCCTAAACACGTCCCTCGGTCCATCCCTTAGACGGTGATTGGGTGCTCTCTTTTTCTCAACTCCTCTAAGCATGGTGAAACATTTTATGGCTTTGTACTCCGATTAACTGGGAAATTCTTTTTGTTAATAATTATTTTGGAATCTCCCGTATGAGATCCGAGATCCTTTTTTGGCTGGCTAATTGTGGCCGTCGTAAATGCATCTTTTCCCGGCCATATATTATTATCCAAAAGGTATGTCGCCGACAGTATGCGATTAAGATTAGATGCATTTCTCGGGGGCGGACCGTCATAAAATATTCCCTAGACCCCCCAAGAAAGCAGCATGTTCACTTAATTTTATTGTTTACACGGGCCTATTATCCATGCAAATCCCTTAAAGCAATGCACCATGTTCAGACTAGCAGTTAAGTCCTCTATTCTTTATTAATGGTATGGGGAATTCGCGACACACTAAACTATACTTACATATGTGAGGTCCAGAATCATAAACAGATGTGTCTACTTTACCTGTTTTTGAGTAAAATGCAAAAAAACATTGTACCACAACTGTCAAATTCAGAATCATATTGAAAATGACTGGTAACCACATGTCACGTGACCAAATACTATTGTCTTATTGACTAAAAAAAATTTGTCTGGGTTTGAAGTAATTATGTATCTATTGGATATGGCTGCGATTAAAGTAACAAATAAATTATAATTGCATTTTCATACGAAATTCTGTGATATTTATATAATTTCGATAGGCAAGTCTTGTAGATAAATTATTGGTTTGTTTTATATTTGTACATATGTACCTTACAAATAAAAATTAAACATTCTGATATTAATTCTATACCTCACATGTATGAGTAGCCCTGAGTATTGAAATACATTTTATAATTATTACGCTGGTAATATTTATACGTTGTTAAAGTGAAACGCTGTTGATGGATTCAGGAGTGATAGACGACTGACATAGTTGCTTCTGGCGGACCTGTCAGAGGCAGAGTGTTCGGCTGGCCCGCCGCAGCCATCATTGCATCTGCATTGTACCGCATATTTACAATAGCAAAGACAGTTTATTAAAAAAAATATATTCTTATTACGTAATACTAATGTAGTCAACTTAATTGTTTGAGTGACACAATCCAACCAAGACCATTTACTGGCAATCAGACTAAGAAAATGATAGTACTGCATGAAAACCAAGCCCACATATGGCGAGTATCACCGAGCACACTCTTTGTTTGTTGGGTTAGAATGTTCTCCCTCGTGTGGGTTATTCTCAGGTCTTAGCCCCATCTGATTACCATTTGTTCCAGTCCCTACAATTACCACTTAATTGTCGATTTTATTGAATCAATACTACTAACCTTATCGATGACAAAAGTAAATAGATTCTGATGAAGATTATTTCGCAGATATATTATATATGATTTAATTTAATGTAAATTAATTTGCACAGCTAATAATATAATTGCACACAATGTAACATTGTACGTATTCATAATAATGAATTAAAATAAAAATATATCTGTACCAAAATATGTATGTAAATATAAACATCTTATATATTATTACATATATGCATTATGTTAATGTTTAATACACAATGATATACTACTTAATATAAAACAATACTTACAATAAATTTATATATAATATAATATTTTATTTTTTACAGTTCACATGTTAGTCAAATTTAAAAACAATTAATTGTACATCTTTGCTAATTAGTTTAATGTACATTTTTTAATTTAAAAATCTTCGTATGCGGGGGAGGGAGTTGGCATCAATTTAATATCCAATTTGTTATCAAATCCTTTTAAGGGTTATATTTTCTTTTTCAAACATCTGTTCTCTGTATTATTTTCAACATATAATGTGTAATTTTCAGCTACTGAGAATTAATTTTGACAAAACGCCGGTTAATACATTTTTCCGCGAATTGGTCTCAAGTAACTTGAAACAAAGAGAAAACCACAATATTGTGAGACACGACATGATCCAGCTCCTCATGCTGGCCAAGCAAGGGAAGCTGCACGATGATTCACCTGCTTCTGAAAATGAAGATCAACTACATCAGTCAGGAAAGAAAACAGGTATCAAAAATTGTTTTATATTGAATATATTTATTCAGCGGGTACCCCAGTATTTTTTTTCACAAAAACTGCCATAGAAATAGTGTGTTAGAAAAATATTTCACATACCTGCTCTTATTTATAACTTGTGTTTTATTTTCACCTTACTTCCAAAATGTTTTTGGAATCAAAAGATTTTTGAGGCACCGAGTATCGATCCCGGCACCTCTATCATCTTAGCTAATCCCCCATTATCATGGGGCGTCAAATTGTCATGTATGTATATAATGTAAATTTTTTATGTTGGAATTCAATAGATTTATTTTTTGATGTAGTTTAGTATTATTTATACATTCTTAATATCAAATTTTAATATTAATATTTCACTATATATATTTGACCTCCTCCACAAGTGCTCTCCTATCCCTGGTCATTTTTATCCAGTTCCCGGACCCCCCCATCGTGCTCCAATCCTCACACTAAATATTAATATTTAATTTGATTTAAAAAATACTTAACTTCGGTGAATTCTAAAACAGGCTAATATTAAATAAAAACCTTAAGATATTTGTAAATGGTTATTTGCATTCATAAGTAACATAGTGGTAAATGTCACACGGGAGGAGAGGGTTCGGTCTCCCAGAAAGGAGATTATTTTATTTATCTATAAAATTATTAATTAACGGAATTAATGAATATTTTTTTCAAATCAGAAAACATATTTGTGTGTCTAAAACGTGTAATATGTTTTTTAATTTTATTTTCATTTTTACAAATGATACAATCAGATCAGAAAACACTCTCAGAAAGTAATGTGTACAAATACTTTAGTTTTTGTTTTTATATATTGATAAGCAGTTAATACAATAGTAAATGCATTTTTACTAATGTCTTTTCTTAGATTGGACTGAAGACGATATTACCGCCCAAGTTATGCTTTTTATATTTGCTGGTTTTGAGACTTCAGCAACGCTGCTGAGCTTCATGACATATGAATTGGCCATAAATCCCGATGTACAAAAAAGGTTGCAGGAAGAAATTGACGAATCATTGGCACAGACAAAAGGTGTTGTAGACTACCATGAAATTCACAAACTCAAGTACTTGGACATGGTCATTTCAGGTAGAGATATAAATATTTTTTCATGCTATAACAATAAAACATTGAAACCGGTAAAAGTTCATCATGTTGTTTACATTTATAAGTTTCACTCTATTACCCAATGCTACTAATAGCAAATTGGCAACATCGTTACTGATTGTGGTGTGGTGAGGTTAAACATTTCAATACACTTATTTGAGCTTTTTTTAAAAATTCCAGACCAGGAGTCTCATTCTGGGTATCGCACTAGCATTGTACTATGTTATTGTGAGCAGTCCAAGCGCAGCATCCATTAAGTTTAAAACATTAAATAAATTTATTTGAGTTTTCTTTAAGGTCACTATGATCCCAAACTAGGAACCTTATTCTGGTATTCTTAAACTGGTCAAGTTAATGATTTGTGATGCTAGCGCTACACTCAGAATATGAAGCTACACATGTAGTTAATATTTTCATCAGAAATATCAATCATTATTTTCATCTTTTGAGAATCAATTTCTGGGTGAGGATCTCTGACTCTTGAATTGGTGTCATAGTTTTGATGTTTCGGAAGCCAAGCCTGAATAAAATTATGTTTCATGATTTTTAAAATACACTATTCCACTAAAGAACTAAACATACATTATCAAGCTGTGTCAATAAAAAAACAAAATCGAGAAGTTTAAAAGAATCAAATGAATTTGCAGCAGAATGGCTTTACTAATAGAATTATACCAAAATAACATTTTATATAAATTGAAATGTCTTTTATAGCATTTACAAACAAATTTGAGTTATCCATAGCATTTACAAAATTTACTGCTTAATTTTTAAAATAATATTGTTTGAATTCACTTCACGGTCCATTTGGAATAAGTCATTAAAAACTATGCCATCCTTTTAATAAATAATACATAGATAGCATCTTTTAACTGATATATCTAATGGTCTGATCTTGTAATTTGTAATCCAAATCTATTTATATCTAAATTTATAAAAGATTATGTTAAATTTATAACTTATGTAATAATCAGATTCAGATAAACATGACTTTACATCAGAAACTTGAACACTGAAAAAATGAGAACACGATTTATTCACATAACATGGTGATTTATTTGAATTACATTGTGATTTACTCAAATTACATAGTGATTTATTCATATTACATAGTAATTTGTTAAAATATACAATCATACTGAAGGTTAAACCAATATTTACCATTCTGCATTTTCTCTTGAATGCAAGATGAATGCGACTACTAAACCGATACCTGTAATAACAGGTATCGGTTTAGTAGTCGCAATAAAGACCCCTCCTGCAACAACACTGTATATCGGTTTCTACAAATGTTGATACATTGATAGTGTTGGCCATCTTTGATGATATACAGTGTTGTAGCAGGGAAATTCACTTAAAAATTGTGTGTATAATTATAGTCTTTGGTTGTGTAATATATCATTGGAGGACCAAGAAGATAATTAATAAGAAGATAAGATTGTACAATTCATAACACAAATCTGCCCAAAACCATATACTGTATAGTTGTAGGGGTGTTATCAACTAGGTATTATTCATTATTTACAGAAACTTTACGACTATGGCCCGGTGCTCCTAACTTGGACAGGTTGTGTGTTAAACCTTACGAATTGCCCCCACAAAATGACTCAAAAACTGAAGGTTATAAGGTACACTAAATAATTAATTCATTTTAATATTCTCCTTCCATTATGCACCATAGTTACAATTATTTTAGGGCGTTGAAACGTTCAGTCTCTTGAACCATTGCATTTGTATTAATAAATAGCCAGGGGTAGATATGTCATGTTAGATTTTACTAATTCCATAAAAATGTATGCACATTGAAAAATTAATTTTTCAATGTGCATACATATCTATTTATTCAGGATATATTAAAACCGACCGATATTTAAAAAAATCCGAATTACGAATAATGAAAACAATTTATTTGAAAGCAACATTAGAAAGAAATTTAAAAAAACGCATTATCAGTTTACGCGTCTGCATTTTTGCGCGCACCGCCGCTGTCAACATCGTGATTTTCATACTGAAAAAGATTATTTCAGCTTTTTATGTGTCGTTATGTTTATCATTATTTCAGCTGTTTATTATCTCAGCTTTTTATGCATCGAAATGTTTATCAAATAATCAATTTATCCTAAATAATGAAGGTGTTCGGCGACGTTGCGAGTCCAATATTAAAAGCAAGCTTCTTCAAACGATTCACCAGTGCTTGACGCAACAAAATTACGGACATTTTAATATGATTTGCGGTTGAACTCGCCTTTTCCGTCAAAATTGGGCAAGAAATTGAAATATTTTCAAATCTTCATACTTTGTTGAGGCTTATTATTTTCCCGCAATTTTTCAAGTTAGAAATCAAGTTTGGATAGGTATTCAGGATTGAAATTTTCCCGCTGATTTTTTTATTGACATGAATTTTTGTTGGTTTTTAAAATAAGTTCCATATTTTCAAATGGTCAAGGATTTACACGATGTTCGTGCCATTTTAGAAAACGATAAAAAATTAACTAAATTAAGACGATAGAAATATTATAAGAAAGACCGCGACCATTAGATGCATTTTAGGCATGGTACGAAATTGAGTCAATGTGCTAAATTAATGCATAAACGAAATATATTTTCTTATAATCTTGAAGCCAAGATTACGGAGACAAATATGTAGGAAACCAAATTAGCAAAATGTTAAAAATGAATAGTTATAAATCATTCAATTTGCAGTACATTTGATGAATTTTTGACGTTTTTAAAATACTTTGTTTTAATAAAAACATACGTTTTTAAATAATATAACGGTCCTGATATCCACGCTCCGATAAATTTTAATTAAATTTGCCTATAAAACACATTTTAATACAAATTTTGACTACAATATGAATGAATATTATACCTATTCTTGATACCAATTGCTTATTTTTTTTAAATTGTATGATTTTGGGCTGTTTTTATACGAAAACAGATTATAATTTTGATATTTCAACATTAAACATTCGTCAACCGATAGGTTTGTTTTAGAATCTGACCATAGATAAGAGAATCTTACTATAGGTAAGAGAATCTGACAGCGCATGCACGGCTAGCGCATCCGTGGGCAGCGCATGGCGGCTGGCGCATGCGCGGCCAGTGCATGGTGGCTAACTCATGGTTTGGTTCTCATTAAAAGTCGATAATACATTTTTGTTCTAAAATTACTACCTCCTATGACTCAAAATGTCTAAGGTCAAAAAGTATCCATTGACACGCTCTAGCAAATATTCCAACATTTTAAATGGTTATCTTCTTGGAATAAAAATCGAAACGTAAGTTGATAATTTTTACCATTTCTATAACAATTATCTATTTGATTTAACAATACAAATTACATAGTTCAATATACATATATTATGTAGTGCAGATAAATAATTTTTTATTGGAATTATATATCCTTAAAGATAAATAATCTTATCAAAAGAATTATACATGACAGACCTGTCTGATACAAATGTATTTGTTATAGTCATATAAATGAATAAACATGTATTTACGTAAAATATTTTAGACATAAAAATACTGATAACTAAATAATTATTATAAATTATTTTCAGGATGTTTCCGATGTGAGCATTGAATGTGCGGACTCGTGTGAACTTCCTAAATTGGATGGATGGCAAAAGAGTGGTCGACAACATACACCAATTCTTATATCATATTAATCAAATTTACTCCCACAAATCGATGTTTGGGTGCACATGAACGAATATTGAATATGTGAAAGAACGTAAAGTTTTATTTCTAAATTTAGTTTAAATTGTAATATGTGTGGATCAAATTTTGTTTTGAATATGTGTAAAGAAAAAAACAACTAAATTCTGAATAACGATAACATGCTTGATGAACAACTTATCAGTGAATAATAATGCTTTTGTCATATTTTCATTTATATTTTAATATGAAATATATATGTAATTTATTAAAACAATAAATAAATATTTAAAAAAAACCAGTTTTTTTTATTACAACCGGAGTTTGATTATTATATAATATTAGCATAAATAGTTTTCTTTTCACAAATACAGCTGCTTCAAAAGTTATCAATATTATTTATCAGTATGAATTTACGTCAATTTTTTCCGTGTAAGTTGGCGCAAAATTGTAATATTTTATAATCATATGTTTATCGACACAAACAATGGTTTTTATCATAAACATAACAATTCTTAGGTGAGAACTTTAACAAATTATTTAATTTTCGTTTGATAATTTCAAACGGCAACACATATGTATTATGATTGTTGAAGAAATGGCTATTTTCTGATAGCTTTATTACCTAGGAATTTAAGAAAACCAACTATTGTATACTTGTCCTTTTCTATTGATACCTTTCACTCTAGCAATATTTACGCAAAAAATAACGCACTTTTATGTTTACTTGATATTGTAAAAGAATTAACTATTAGTTACATCTTGAAATGTAAACTGGAAAAATGAAAGTTGCCTCTTAACGGAGTTTTACTGTATTAGGATAGAATGTCATTTCACCATAAATATAAATAAGTATATATATGAGTGGTATTGACAGCCATAACATTTAAATATAGTGTGTATATATAAATATCTTATGTAAAAAGATTTGCAGTGTTCTTTTTAATGATAGAATCTTAATACATATATGCATGCCTCAAATAACGGGAATACATTACAACGACCCACTTTACATTACCACTGCTATCTCCCATTATGGCCCTTGTACTCGCTGTAGTGGTTCCTTCACATCACCACCATTATTTTGTCTAAGGTGTGCGTGCACATTTGGAATCATGGTGCAAAAAATTTAATGTGCACACAATTTTTCAGAAGATTTCTTTCTTCACTTTCTTAGGTAACATTACCTATGCATCTACTGCCATCCATTTCCCCCTGCATAAGGACTTGCAAAATATAATATGTTTCATTGTAGAGAATATGTTCTCAGTATGCGGCATTCCTCGATAGTTCTTAGTTCTCTTAACTTATTTATACATTTTCATTAGTAATGTCATTAGTAGTAATGTCAGTAGTAATGTCAGTAGTAATGTCAATACAAATTCAACCCAGGCTCTATCAGTAGCATTGTATTGGTATGGTAATGTTTTTATCCCGCAGCGCACAAATAATAGCATTGATCCTTAAAATTGCTAAAAATATTTTTTATGGGCACACCGTGATCTAAACTTAGAGGGAGCATTGATTACAATCATCTTACTTGGAACTTTTGTTATTGATGCAAAAAGATACAACTTGTAGAAGAAAATTATTTCTCATGTGTTGTCTACTTTTTACAGACAAAAAAAGGGGACATGATCTGGATACCGACGTGTTCTATTCACAGGGATCCCGACCATTTTCCAAATCCAAATAATTTTGACCCTGAGAGATTTTCAGATGAGAACAAGTCGGCGATTAAACCATTCACATATTTCCCTTTCGGTTCGGGGCCAAGGCAATGTATCGGTAAGTCTGATGTTAGTTTATTTACATTACATTGTAAGTCTGAAGTAAGTTTATTTACATTACCCACAAGTATCTAGCCCAACAAGGTGTACATAAATCGCTCCATCATAAATTGCAAAAAAAGTGGTGAATAGCTTATGTCTCGTTCTTAATCTTTACACAGATATCATATCTGACCACAGTGACTTGTATAGTGAAACCATATATCATCTATTATGCAAGGTGGTCTTATAAATCAAAAAAGTACAGATTGACTATCTTATTGTTGCCTATACCCAAGTATTATTAGTGACAGATTGGTGGAACCAGTGTATGACAATCTCCTCTGAGCTGAATATTTCTCAGAGTAACAAGAAAAAAAAAATGTAGAAACAAACTAGAACCGAAGGATCTCAACCACCAACCCCTCCACAAAATGATATCTTAGAAATTATCATGAAACAAATTGACACCAAACTTCAAACGATAAAAAAATAATTATTCACAAAAATAGAGAATGAAAATCAGGAAACAAGAAAATCCAGCGACTTCATTAGCCAACAGTATGATGATATCAACAAGAAATTGGATACTATCACAAAGCTGACAAGAGAAGTTGAAGCTCTTAGAAGTGAACTAAATGAAAAGAAAAAAATAAAACTATTAAAAACTTTGAGGTCAGGCTTGCTGAAATGGAGTAGAACGCCAAAGCTTACTCCTTAGAAGTAACAGGTGTCCCTCAACGGGAGGGAGAACAACCTGCGGAGGTGGTTTGGTAAGTGGTTGCAGCAGCGGGTATCGACATACAAAACAGGTACATTATAGATGCCAAAAGGATAATAGATAGAAGAATCGGTGCCCGTCCAAACCTTCTTGTTAAATTTGCAGACATCAGAACTAAATATCAACTGTTGGAAAACAGAAAAAAGATTGACCCAACTACATTAAAAACTCTAGGATGTGAAAAACTTTACATAAGTGAAATATTGTGCCTGTACTACAAAGAACTTCTGTGGAAAGTAAAACAAAAATGTAAGGAAAATAATTACTAGTTTGTGTGGTTTAAAAACGAAAAAATTATAGTATAGTATAGAGTTATTTACATTAAGCAGTCATATGACCTAATCAAAATAATATAAATATATAAGAGCTCCGGCTATTGGTCTGCCTTTGGTTGGACTACTCTCTATACTATGAACTCTGTAAGTAATTAGCAAAAATTTTGCCAATAATACATTTTGTTAAATAAATATCATATATTGCATCCAAATGACAACAGGGTATTTCACCAATTTTGGCCAATGGGAGCGGAGCTCACCTATATTTTTTTGTACACAATTAACACCTCTTAAACTAACATACATTAAAAAATGACTCAAGAATTAATAGATATGATTGACATAAACTCACTAGAGTCCTTTGTAACATCAGAATCTGGACACATATCCACCCAGGATACACTATAAGTATATTCCGAGGGTAACTACTTATTAACCAGTGTAGGGCCAGCATTAACATGTGACAGTTTATTAAGTATATAATATTTTTATATATTATTTAATTCTTGTGTAATTTTTTACTCTCGGTTAATCATCTAATGGAGAGCCTTATAAACAGGGCACACACTTAGTAGTATGTACAGTAACTCCTGCTTAACCCGAAACAGAGAACAGATATGTGCACAACTCATAATATTACATTTCTTATTGCAGCTTCAAGATTTGCGTTGATGGAGGCAAAAGTACTGGCAGTAAATATATTTTCCAAGTTTGAATTTATCCGCACGGAGAAAACCCCAGTCCCAATGAAGCTGAAGGTCCATATGTTTGACATGGTTGCAGAAAAGGGATTTTGGGTCGGCGTGAAACAAAGAAATAATATGGTGGATAAAATCTAAATACATTAAAATGTACATGCATTATTTTAGTTCATTACTATTGTGGCCAATTTGATAATCAACTAAGAACAAAATTCATTAAAATCTAAAATGTTTTTAAAATATATGAATAAGGGCGAATTTATTTTATAAATAATAAATTAAAACTAAATAACATAAAATGAATCAAATTAAATATGTTCATCTCACAAATTTACAGAGTATTATTGATATATTATTAAATGTATTTTATATTAATTTTCAGAGCAATTAGGAAGCTATAATTATTGATTTTTGATTTGTTTTTACTAAATATGTACGTATATTATGTACCTATATAAATATGGATTGTATAATATATATATCTACATTTATATTCATTCCTTCTACTTCAGTTGTTTCCAACCTTTTTTCATCATAATTATAAATTTTCGCAGCACACTGAAAAATATTTATCACTTTTTTTCAAACTCATAAATTATAACTTCCGTATTTCACATAAAAAAATAATTAAAATACAATGCTTTGTAATAAAGATTTTTTATAGCTGCATAATTTAATATATTACAGAAAAAAATGACCAAAATTACATATTGACAGGCATGTTCCATAACAATTAATAGTGTTTCGGTGGTAATACTTATTATCAGTTTAGTTAAGAAGCAAACACGAACATAATTCAAATTAAGTAGAATAGTCTGCTCAGAAGTACTCGCCGCACGCCGGTCGGGAACCACTGTACAGATACAATTAAACAGTAATTTGATATGCTTGTAGATTTATGTTTCGACTTTGAGATTAAAAAATGTTGTCAATGTTCTTTTTTTATTGTAATGTACATTAAAAATATTCTTATAGGTGCATTATTTAATAAAGTAATTGAGAGTTGTAAATATCAGCATTATATTGACACTTCAATGCAATGTAATTTATCAATGTCCAAATTTCAAATTTCCCTACGCGTAACACAAAGAAGAAATTTTCGGGAATTATATATGCATACATGTGTAATTACCCTCGCACTTACCTACTAATGAAAATGTGAGTATGTGAAAAATTCATTGTATGTAGGACGATGAATAGTAACATGTGTGTTCATACTAAATAAGATTATGGTCAGATTGAACAGGAGTCAGGTGTAAATGTTTGGAAAAATACAGCTGATGTAATTCATTCATGAACTACATGAAAATGATCTGATTATTAATTCGGGATAGGAATAGCCAAAATGATGGTAGTTAATCAAAAAGGTACTCACTCCTGGTTTGTATTACGATTTATATTGTTAACTCTCAGATTATGAAACAAGTTGTCAATATATGGTTGAATACAAATTATGTAAATAAAATATGTTACTCACATTAATTACCCTCAGAAGTTGTGAAGAGCGCTTCCAAACGCCACTTGCTAGCTTAAACAATACATATATTTAATCAACATTTATTAATGTTTCACAGTTAAAAGCTGGCAGCCAACAAGTTACATATTTCTATTCATTATTAACTTTAATAATGTGTAGAAATGTAAATTTTGGTATTAGTGTAAAGCAGTTTTCTACTTTATAAAGGAGCTGGTATGAGAACTCGGGTGTATTGCAATACCACAGTAAGGTTTGTCTGTCGTGTGGATAAATAAAAGCTGTTAATATTTAATCATCAATAACCGATTTTTTTAAGGAGAACACATTTTTAATAGAAAGACGTCTTTTCTACAAATCTTTCTAGTTGATTAATTTAATTTGTATTGATATTTTATAATATCAAATTAATTTTGTATTTCCTACCTAATGAACATTTTGATTAATATGGTTTTTGTCAAGTAGATTTAAAATACAATGTTTGTATAAAAAGCACATTAGTATTATGTAATTGATGACTTAATTTTATTTAATCTAATCAATAAATCCTTATCAAAACGATGTTCAAGTGGCATAATGCATTATAGATTAGGATATGAAACCTAAATGTGTTGAATGGTTTGATAACTCCAGCTTTTCTCATTAACAAACAGACATGCTTTTATTTTTTAATATATGAAGCACCGTTCAATTAGTATTATGTATACAACCATATCTATCATCATAAATGGTTTTTTTGTTTTAACCCTGCACTGCCCAGTGTTTTATACGGTTATTAATACTTCTTGGAGATTGTATACGCAAATGAAACTTTGCTCTCAAATACAATTGTTTTTTTTTTTCCTGTTTTAGAATCAAAGTTTTTTTCTGTTAGGAGTACTGAAATTAAAGTGCATCATACAATCAATAAATGAAAAATTGCAGTATGTATATAATTACAAATATGTATTGTGAAAAAACAAGATAAAAAAATACATAAATAGTTTACTTTTGTTGCCAATTCATCAATTAAATGTAATAATAATTATTAAAAAGATTATTTATTATCCAACAGTGCGAGAGAATATTCTTCAGCTGACTTTTGTTTGGTTTAAAGAAAACAAATTCATTTTTAATATTCGGTGCTCAAGAAGATATACAATGTTGTGGCATTCATAATTAAGATCTGTCCAAAACCGACATAGTGTTGCTGCAGAGAAAAAGTATTAGCCAGGATTATAAATTTTACAATATTTATATAACATCATTGGAGGGTTGACTATACAATATGTGGTATCATTTTTGCATGACCTTTGATTTCTGATTATGTAATATGTAGTTCCAAAATATATGTATCACTCATATTACCAGATCCAGAGTATTCAAACAGTTGTGTATACATATTACGGTTACGATATTCTGTAAGATTTATTCATTTGGATTCTTTATATTATATTGAATCAGAAATCTGTCAATTAATTTTTAATATTACTAACAAATATTATATATTAATCAATGAATATCTTAACTAAAGCTAACAAATTAATCTTATCATTACCTCAACGCTTTAGATAACATTCCCAATGTACACTTGATGTTTACTTTAAGTTCAATTTTATTAAAATCATTTTTGTGTGTTTTGTTATTTTGTTTATTTCAGAACAATAAAATGTTAGGGTTTTGGGACTGGTCTCTGTTGGTTACTACTTTGCTGGGCTTGGCGATTTATTATTTTTGGCAAAAGAATCGGTACTTTAAAACTCTAAATTTGAATTATACAAAACCTCATCTGATAGTGGGTAATATGTTGGCTGTATTTCTTCAGAAACAGCACATGGTGGATTTATTAAGGGAGGTGTACAATGGTTTTCCAGGAGACAGGTGAGGATATTACAATTTTGTTGATTTTGAGTATAGGTTCATGAAACTAATAACCCAAACTCTTAAATTCAGCTGTTTAAGCTGTCATAATTACCATCATTATCACAATACTATACTATCCTAAGATGGGTCTTAGCCGCTTCAAAGAGATTGTCTCCATACTTTTCTACTATTAGAAAAGCATGTAGGTCCCTCTAAATCCTACGCAGTCAACAGAGTGTGGTATGCCAATACTGCACCCTAGTTTATAAAATGGTGAAGACTATTCCATCTGATTCAGATTCCCAGCCCATCGAAGGTGTTGAATTTTAATAAATTTGACAACATCATAAATTTAAAAGATTACCTCAAAATTTAAGTATTGTTTTCTAAAACAAATAAACCAATTTTGATTTATTAAGGAAAACACATTCTTATTGTGAAGTTGTAATTATTCAGAACATAGGTCTGTGATATTTTAAATACTAAATTAATGTATTAATTATAAATATATACATATAAAATCAATTTTGTCGAAAAATATTGTTTTTGCGTCACCGGGATTCGAACCTGGATCTCTATTTCACTTCCCCGGATTGGAAATAGAAATCCAGGTTCGAATCCCGGTGACGCAAAAACAATATTTTTCGACAAAATTGATTTTATATGTATATATTTATAATTAATACATTAATTTAGTATTCAATTTGATTTCATGTTTCGGTTGAGATGTGACATACTTTTAACAGTTGAACATATTGTATTTAAAATATGTTTACATCTTTTATAGCCCGTGTCCATGGAAGAGATTTATAGCAGATTTTCGACATGAGACAATCTCTGAGATATTGATTTTGCTCCCATTAGATACTTTAGGGACAAGTCTCAGTTCTCGTATTCACCGTGTACACAACATTTTTGATTTGCCAGCTCGCACTTTACTTCACGCTCGTATGTTAAACTTTAAATGTCATTGTGATAATTTGGGTCATTACAATCTCCCCAGTAGCTGTTAAAACGCAATAAATATTTTGTAATTTAACACCTTTTGTTAATGTTAAATGACTTAAATCTTTTTCAAAATATATAGTTGTAGAGATCTATAGTAGTTTTAGGTGACGTTTATGTGTACGTATCAAATATCACTGTCAGAATTTACGCCGTGTACAATGGTTTGAGTTTTTGTCTCTTTCTAACAATCTCAAGCTGATCTCTGAGTTTATCTCCAGAACAAAATCTCATCACATGTACACAGTATTGAGATGTATCTCAACTAAATCTCTAAGATTGTCTCCTTCCATGGACACGGACCTTTATACTGCAATTTTATAATTCAATATATACACCAAAGTGTATTAATATTATAACAACACCAAAATGAAATTGGCTAAGGAAATTATGTTTTTGATAGACAATAAAATGAATGAGTGTGTAATATGACATGTGTACATTATTTATAAAGATTTTGTTAATAGGTACACTGGATTTTTTAATTTCATGACACCTGTTTTATTGGTAAAAGATCCAGAGATAATTAGAAATATTATGGTAAAGGATTTTGATCACTTTGTGGACCATGTGCCTTTCACCGATGAGGAGATTGACCCGTTAAGTGGAAAAATGCTGTTTGCTTTAACAGGTACTATTTAAGTTTACGGTTAAATTTACTATTATTAAACTATGACAAAAAATACAGTTTAAAGGTATGGCTATAATGGATGTTACTTACAGATTTACAGGAACTGGTTTGTTTCCTTCTGGACACCAATTTGTAGGGTTAGAATTTTAGCTTTTTATTTCAATATACTCACCATACACATTCAAACGGCATGGTGGCAGCGTTATGTATTAAAGTAGCAGATTATTATTATTATTTTAAAGTTGATATTGAACTACGCCTGTCTTACTAGATAAATCTGTGTTATGACAGGCAGAGATTTTATAAATATGTATGTAGTTGTATAAGCTACTTATAATTACAAATAAAAGTGATAGGAATCTCTAAAAATAAAACAAAATTGTCCTTCAAATAATAGTTAACATCAATTTCAATATGTAGGTGAGTGTTCTTATTAAAGTATTATTTGAATCATACTTTTGAATAGGTTGTAAGACCAACTCACATGCCTTTTTAGTAAATAATATACTCCTAATATTGCTTGTTTTCCAGAATTTGAAATATTAATTATCTATTGATATTAAAATTATCACAGATAAAAAAACACACAATATTAGGACACAAGAGAAAATCCAGGGGCCTTTAATTGCAGCAAGCAAACTGAAATCTAAAAATATTTATCATTCAATTTTTGTCAGATTTTTTATCTGTAATTGACTTCTATGGTCATATCTACGCTTACAAATTATATGTAATATGAGTATGATAAATCGACCTATCGTTTTGATTTTAGTTTTACTTCTTTATTCTTTTATTTTACTTTTATTCTTTGGGTAATAAATTAGTCAGTTTTTCATTAGATATTTTTTCTAACTTGATAGATTTAATGAACCGGCTCCGCGAACCGTGGTTAAATTTAACAACCGATTAACTAGTGTGAAGTGGCTGGATGACGCCTAGTATTTGCATAAATTAATTGTTCTCAAGTCTGTTTCTAGGCATATTTTTTCTTTAATCCTTACAATTTTAATACAATTTTATTTTGTGTACAATATTAGGTTATCTCACTGAAAGATACATATGTTACAGAAGAATGAGATCATTTTTCTCTGTTCAAAAACAGAATTTGTTTGCGATAATAACTGTCAATTATTTAACAGGAGAGAGATGGAAGGAAATGAGAAACACCTTGACTCCGGCATTTACCAGCTCCAAGATGAGAGCAATGCTGCCCTTGATGCAAGAGTCTGTTGAGAATTTGTCGGAGTATTTGAAAATACAGACCGATAACCTGGATGGTAAAGGTATATCAAAAACAAAATAAAACAGATTTTTTTAAAAGCATTTATTCATTCATAATTGACAGATAATTATATGGTAAGTTAAAAAGGTGACAGATAAATAATAATAACACACAACTGAGATAATGGCTACTACAAAAATCAGACCGAAGTGTATATGGAAGAATTTATATTGCCCATGTGCGACAATTCAAAACATCAATCTTTGTCACTTTATCGATATTAATAATTGTTTAATTCTAACAATAATGTTACTGCATATTTTATAAATATCACAAATTTTCACACCCTCTAATCACAAAATCTGATGATTGCTCGCTGTTCTTCTACTGTGCAAATAGCTAATGACGCCACAATTTGTGTATGCCTTCCCTTCCAATTAATCATGCCACGCGATCTATTGGGCAGTGTCAAAATCTTTTCGAAGAATATATCTTCCCTGTATAGGAGTTTGAAGTATTGGTTTTGTGAACTATTATTAATTTGCTGCCATTTTTTTGAAAAGTAATAAGTAAATATTATTTCACAATAAAAAAATTATACAAGTATAAATTTTTATTAATTGGCTAGATTTTTTGAGTCACAACAAGGTATTGTTTCAAACTTTTTTAGGAGCTAAATAATTTATTAAGAATTTTCAGTTTTTATCAGTAGATGCCGTTAATGTCATTTTATTAAAAAATGCAAAAATTTCCTAATTTGAAAACATGTCACTTAACTTATCGTTCCTTAACCATTGATATATAAATGAATGTTTATATCTTCCTTCCAGACAAGGATTATGTTGAAATGGATGTAAAAGATCTCTTCACAAGGTATACCAATGACGTGATAGCCTCGTGTGGATTCGGAATAAAAACTAATTCTTTGAAAGACAGAAAAAACACATTTTACAACATGTCTAAAGACCTCACCACAGTATCGGGATTTGAAACATTAAAAATATTTCTTTTTATTTTGTGTCCAGGTTTCTTGAAGGTGAGATATATATATTTTCTTTCTTATCTAATATTAAGGAAACAAATTATAAATAGGGCCAATTACCTCAATATCAGTGGCGTGCAGTTTGCATAAACTTAGGTTACTGACTGTTACTGACAATGCTAACTAAGTATACAATAGATATCAAAAAAAATGTTAGAAAAAGTATTATAATTTTTAGAACAATTATGTATATTAATTTAAAATTAGAGTACAATTGTAAATTTATAGCTTTAAAAAAAGGTAAGTTCCTTTATTGCTTGGTATCGTACTCTGCTTTCGATTTTGCTTAAAATTTATCACATTATTAAATTTATATGATCTACAATTTCTCCTTCGGACAACGGATTTAAAATGTTTCATTATCCTTTTGAGAGGCAACTTTCATTTTTCCAGTTTGAATTTCGAGATATTTTTGCATTTTGCATATCTTTCAAAACGAGACTAATATTTAATTATTTTACAATATCAAGTAAACATAAAAATGCCTTATTTTTTACGTAAATATTGCTACAGTGAAAGGTATCAATAGAAAAGGACAAGTATACAATTGTTGGTTTTCTTATATTCCTAGGTAATAAAGCTATCAGAAAATAGCCATTTCTTCAACATCATAGATATTTTACATTCATAATACATTTGTGTTGCCATTTGAAATTATCAAGCGAAAATTAAATAATTTGTCAAACTTCTCACCTAAGAATTGTTATTTTTATGATAAAAACCATTGTATATGTCGATAAACATATGATTATAAAATATTACAATTTTTTCCCTATTTATAAGGAAAAAATGACAAATTCATACTGATAAATAACATTAATAACTTTTGAAGCAGCTATATTTGTGAATAGAAAACTATTTATGCTAAAATTATACTCCGGTATATAATAATCATACTCCGGTTGTAATAAAAAAACAGTTTTCTTTTTAAATATTTATTTATTGTTTTAATAAATTACATATACTTTTAATATTAAAATATAAATGAAAATATGACAAAATTATTATTATTCACTGTTAAATAATTGTTCATCGAGCATATTATCGTTTTTCAGAAAATTTTTTTTCTTTACTCGTATTCAAAACAAAATTTGATCCACACATATTACTCTTTAAACAGAATTTAGAAATAAAACTTTATATTCTTTCACATATTCAATATTCGTTCATGTGCACCCAAACATCGTTCTTAACTCTCCGATCAACGAAACATAAGTTTTGACACATGTTTTATGTTGAAAAGTCAAAATTATAATCTGTTTTCGTATAAAACAGCCCAAAACCATACAATTTACAAAAATAAGCAATTGGTATCGAGAATAAGTATAATATTCATTCATAGTGTAGTCAAAATTTGTAATAAAATGTGTTTAATTGGCAAATTTAATGAAAATCCAACAGAGCACAGATCCCACGATCGTCATGGCCGAATCCAACGGCGTACTGAAAGTCCGATGGACAATTAAAATTATTGTGTTTCATAAGACTGGAAATATATTACTTAAAAAATGATTCTTTTGTTTCTGATATTAAACTTATTTTTAAATAGTAGTTGAAGCCTCAAAGCATGCGAGTAAATATAGTTTATTATTTAAAAATGCATGTTTTTACTAAAACAAAGTATTTTAAAAATGTTAAAAATTTATCAAATGTACTGCAAATTGAATGATTTATAACTCTATTCATTTTTAACATTTGGCTAATTTGGTTTCCTACAGATTTGTCTCCGTAATCTTGGCTTCAAGATTATAAGAAAATATATTTCGTTTATACATTCATTCAGCGCATTGACTCAATTTCGTACCATGCCTAAAATGCATCTAATGGTCGCGGTCTTTCTTATAATATTTGTATCGTCTTAATTATGACAAATAACATTCGGTTTATCAGTTTTGTATTAATGTAAAGGTTCAATCTAAGTAATAGTTGAAAAAAAGTCAAATCTATTGAATAACTTTTGAGATAAATGAATAATAAAAACCCACATTAATTAAAAAACTCGAAAATATGAATTATTATTGCAAGTTGCGCCTTAAGCACAAATTATTTAAAAAATGCAGAAAATTGGCAGACGTAAAGAAGCCAGTATTGGTTCAGTAAGAAAATATTTATTTCAGTATAATTGTCATACGTATTGAACAGATAACTTGTATGGATAACGAACTTACATGCTGACAAATTGCCTACGAGCATCATCATGAAGTTCATAAATGATTTTCAATTTTTCCGAATGAATCATGACTAGACAAATGTTGTGGGTTACGCAATAGATAAGGTTACGTTGATCCGGGTAATAGCAGCTGGATTTTCGCAGGGTCTTTTCATAAAATAAGATTTTTTTATTTCCCAGAATTTTTAGTAATACACTGCTTGTATGCAGCGCACGTCCCTACTCAATAGGTAGTCTTACAGGGGCATATTAAAGTCGTGTCACATTTAGCATGTGCTGTCTTCTATTGAAGGTTGGCATCTATGTTAATTTATCCTGTACGTAAGATAATCTATTTTTATCTACACATCTATTGCCTTCTATCTTACCCTGTATAATGAGTTGTAAAATGTCATATTATGATTGCGGATAATGTGTCGAAATTGTTCAGTTTTCCTTCATAGTAATTATTAGTTCTCTTGACTTATTTATACGCTTTTATACATCTTTATTAGTAATGTAGTCAACCCAAGCCCCTCCACTAGTCTAAGTAATGTTTTTCTTATTTTCCCCCATTTTATCAATTTAGTATCTTATTTGTCATCAAATCCCATCAAAAACCACCCAATCTTTTTGAAAAAACCCTTATATCTGCAGTGTTTTCAATCATATACCATCTGCTGAGATTAAAAAAAATTTTCAGCTTTTGAAAGTACAATTTGGCAAAACTTACATACTTACATTTTTTCGTGAATTGGTCTCGAGTAATTTGAAACAAAGAGAAATCCACAATATAGTGAGACCCGACATGATCCAGCTCCTCATGCTGGCCAAGCAAGGGAAGCTGTATGATGATTCACCTGCTTCTGAAAAAGGAGATCAATTAGATCATCTAAGTAAAAAAACAGGTAGGTATTAAAATGTTTTTTTATACATTAAAAAAATATAAAATTAGATCGTAAGTGTATGAAAAATAATGAATACTAATAATTAATGTATTAAGTTAGTGTATAATTGAAAGGTTTGGCCGAATAACGGTCTATGTTACATTTTTAACGAAATCAGGTTTTTGACTGAATAACGTTATATGTAGCTTCCATTTCACGTTCTTAAGTTCCTACTGAAACTAACAGATGTCATTGCTACGCCATTTTTCACAGCTGGAATCGTTTTATTTTTATTATTACATTCGCAAATCGGCTCTTACGTTTTTTTTATCACCCTATTATTTGAATAATTATAATGGAAAATAGTGTGAATATTAAACATTTGATCAGTAGATCATAATAAATCAACTGCCATAAGAGTTCGACGGAATAACGGTCTATGTTACTTCCGGGCAAAAAGTTGTTTCCCTAATTTAACAATTGTATTGTGTCTCCTCTAAAGTTTTAATAAAACAAATAAACCGTTGTTCGGTCGAATCCTTCAATCGATGCTTGTATTTATTCTATTCTAAATTTATTCAATAATAAAACGCATGAGAGCATGCACACTTTTTTGAAAGCTTCGAAAATTCTCATGGGGACTTTTGTAAAATAAATTGTCAATACACACATTTTTATGAATGTAACTTTTGATTTATTAATTTATTTTTATTTTAGATTTGAATGATGACGATATTACCGCCCAAGTAATGTTATTTATATTTGCTGGTTTTGAGACTTCAGCAACGCTGCTGAGCTTTATGATATATGAACTGGCTATAAATTCCGATGTACAAAAGAAGTTACAGGAAGAAATTGATGAATCATTGGTACGAACAAAAGGTGTTGTAGACTACCATGAAATTCACCGACTCAAGTATCTGGACATGGTCATTTCAGGTAGAAAATAGTAAAACTATTATTTCACTATATTTTTGACTTTTGCAAGATACATTCACTACACTACACTCCACTATACAACGCTATTAGGTTGACAAATTCGCTACCGATTGTGGTGAAAGTTTGTCAGACAATTTCCTGTAGCCAACATGAACGAGGGCTCGAATCGCCGAGGTCTTGACATGATCAGAAGACATTTGAAAAATGTCGGTTTTAATGTGAATTGACAATTCTTTTCACGTTTGTTATGAAACATGCTTAGAATATTATATGAACCGCTAATTTTTATGCACGAATCAACAAACGCGAAACGATTGCGCAGATCGTACTCTAGTGACTCGTCTTCGCAAGATGATAGGCAGTCTTCCCGCGATATACGAAATCTATCGCGGCAAATAGCTGATTTGAGAGAAATAGTAATGCGACGCGAAGTGGCGAACCACGATTCTGATTATTCTGACTTCTCCCAAAATACCAGCAGAGATGCAATAGAAGTCTCTTCCATTAGTCAGTTTTTCAGATGCCAGCTACCGCAACGGAATTAGCTGAACCGCGGAATCCAAAACCGTCGACATATATGCTCGAATCCGTTGAACGCTTGCAGCAGTTTAATTCGGCAGAATGGTTGGACGTGCGCTATGCCAAAGTTCTGAAAAATTAACCCGGCTTCAGGGATTTGAAAGAAAATAGCGAACTAGCGGCGGTTAATGAGTCATCATTAGAGTTGGCATCAACCGAAAGAGTGTTTGCGGCCGTCGCACACGTCAAGGAACGGGAGGTACTTCAGAGTAGTCTCCAGGTGCTCATCAACTGGGCCTTCGGTGAGTCAGAGGAGCTCACTTCAGATAGCTTAGTTAGTAAGATTGAGGACATCTTCGGAGGGCAGAGCGACTTTAATCGCTGCTCTGACGATCTCCTGCAGATAGTTTGTGGAAAGAGAGCAGAAGTGATTGAGTCCCGTCATAAGCGTTTCTTACAGGCGCTAAGAAACAAGCACGAGGCTCATTGTACAAGATTCCTCCGAGTAACTGTCATCTGTTCAAAGATAAGGTTTTTTCCTCAGAGCTGCAGAGGCTCGGTGGCATATCCAAGGTATTTAAAATGCCGAACCCAACCAGACCAGTCAACCAACACTTGCTCGTTCCAGTGTTAGGAACAACTTAGGAGTGTTTGTGAGACTGGATTCTGCGTCCGCCAAGCGACCCATTGTTGTTGGCCCTCCCCGGGAGTTATTTCGTAACCAGCGGGCAGACTCTGGACGAAACTTCTAGCCGCACACCTCAAATCAGAGAGGTGGAAGGCAGTAAGCCTTTAGCTGACCTACAAGAGAGCAGGCCTCTCGCCATCGGGCCTATAACAAATGACGTTTTCTGAGCAGGACTGCTAGCGGAGTATCTTCAGAAATGGGAGCAGCTCCATGCACCCAGCGTCATTCTGAATATGATTTCAGGATACCGAATACTATTAGTATCCAAGCCTCGGTTAATCAGACTGTCACAGAGGATGCAGTCGCAGTTCAAAACTCCTGTCTCCTAGGACACGACCCGCCAAATTACAGGAATATTTGCCTAGGGGATTCTGAAACTAGCAGATCAATCCTCAGGCTTCCACTCTCGGATGTTTCTGATAAAGAGGGGCGACAGATTAGACCACCCCATTTACAACTTAAAAGGCCTTAACACCCACGTGATTACGAAACGATTTTTCTTCATATCACATCACAGAATTCCACCCTTTTTACAGCCAAATGATTGGATGACAAAAATCGATCTGTCCCAAGCGTACTTTCACGTGCCTCTAAAGGCATCCCATCGAAAGTTCCTTTGCTTGTTTTACAAGGGCCAATCCCTTCAAATGACTTGCCTGCCATTCGACCTTGCCAGTGCACCGCAAGCATTTGCCACCATCTCCAATTGGATTGCAGGAATCATGAGGAAAAAGGGTGTCTGAATCGTAGTTTATCTGGACGATTTTGTCCTGGCACATCAGTCCAGAGAAATATTGGAAATCCAGACAAGAGACACTTTAACCCTGCTCCATTCCCTGGGGTGGGAGTCAAACATGTCCAAGTGCATCCCCATCCTGACCCAAGAACTAGAATACCTAGGAATAACATGGAACACCAAATATGGCATGAAACGCCTGTCTCAGAACAAATGCCAAAAGCTCCGGGCTGCTCTTTGAAGGCTAGTGACAGAGAAGTCTTGGTCCCTGAGACGGGCTCAAACCATCCTAGGATCATTAGATTTTGCCAGTTTCGTGATACCCAGGAGGCGCCTTCACTGTCGTCACATGCAACTGCAGTCAAATGCCATGCGGAAATGCCTCCCCAACAAGATAGTTCAAATGAACCCCCAGGTACACAAAGATTTGCATTGGTGGCTGAGCAATCTCGAGATGTGTTCTCCGATTCACAAACCCTCCAGCCACATATTTCATGTTAACGGACGCAGCGGGGTTCAGATGGACGACGTTATGGGCACAGCAACCAAAAAGAGATGTTTGCAATTTTAGAGGCGTTAAAGTGGCTGAACGAGAGTTTGAGGAATTCTTAAGTACTCATTTAATTGGACAACCTGACTGTTTTGGCATATCTCTACAACGAGGGAACCAGATCGGTGACCTTACATTTCGGATAATGAGGATGCTAGACCAGCACAACATAGTCATAGATATTCAGTTCCTACCTGGCCGTTACAACGGACTAGCAGATCGTCTATCGAGAGGCTCAAAATTGCCAGAGTGGCATCTTCTCCCCCCTGCCACAGAGAACATTTTCAAAATATGGGGAGTTACAATGGTGGATCTATTCGGATCTCGGACAGCTCATGTGGTGAAGAGCTACGTGTCCCTAGACCCAAGCGACAGCCAGGCATTATTTTCCAATTCATTCAGCAGAACGTGGCATTTCACCATGTCTCATCCCTCGTGTTCTGACACACATGTTAAAGTGTTCAGGAATGTACATGCTAGTGTCCCCCAGATGGCCCAGGTATTTTGGTTACCAGATGTGAGAGCACGAGCCATTGCGCCTCCTTTAGAAGTTCTGGATCTCCTAAACACCCTAATCGACACAGCAACAGGTTGTAACCCTCCCAGGATTCAGGACATGCATCTCGACGTATGGTTGATTGGGGGTGGGAAGAATCCATAAAAGATTGGTCCCTAGAAGAGAAAAATTTATTACGTGCGAGCTGGAGAAATTCTACCCTAAACACATATAAGCAAGCCTGGAAAAGATGGAGCATCTAGACAACACAGAAAGTCGATCCAAAAAATCCTTCAGGGACTCAACTTGCTCGTTTCCTAGCACACTTAAAAATTGTAGAAGGACCAGCGCCTAGTACGATTGCCCTGGACAAGTCAGCTATATCTATGTCTTGTAATCCAGCTAATAGAGAGAGCTTAATTAGTCATGCACTGGTAAATCAGATAATGAAAGGGATTGCAAATACAACTAACAAACCTCCAAAACCTCCTACTTGGGTTCCTCGCATAGTAAGCACCTGGCTAACGGGTAACTTGCCAAAACCGATAACGCTATTCGAAGCTTCGAGACGTTGAAGCCTCGGGGCGAAGGGTCCATAACTTAACTCTCCTAAGATGTTCCTAAGGTCATTTGGTGGAAACCAGGAACTTCATTACTCTTTGGCCAGTTTTTAGTTCTAAAACTGACTACGTCACATAGATAGTCAGGTTGGAATCTCTCCGGATCTCCAAAGGTAGCACTGGATCCAGTATGCTGGGTGAAAAAGGTCTGTGAATTGTCAAAAGTGCGTAGAATAGAAGCAGGCAACAACTCAAACCTCTTCCTAACTACGTGTGGCCTTGCGAAACCAGCATCATCCGCAATCATTGCAGGATGGGTTAAATCTGTTCTAAGAGAAGCTGGAATTAATGCTTCAGCAGGCAGTAGCATCATTGAGGTGGATTGAAAACTACTCAGTACAAGACATCTTAGAGAGAGGAAATTGGCAATGTGAAAACACCTTCTCCAGGTACTATAGAAAGAAGATAAAAGGTCCTTCAACTCCGACAAGTAATTCCTTTTCCCTAACAGGTCTTTTAAACCAGTAGATTAATCACAATTGACATCGTCCCACCACCAGGCGATAACAAACACTTATATTCTGGATAAGGAACGGCACTATATAATATGGGAGTTTTACCTACCATTAAAACTCTTATTATGTTGCCTTCCTTATCCAGAATATACTTAAGCTTTGCCTGGTGAGAGCTAAATTGAAACAAAATGGCTTCCGCCTGCCTGATGGCAAGGATGCGCCGGACGAAGCAGGTCTACCAATTAGATAAAAATGGAGGGAAAAGTACCTACGCACAGTGAAGACGCGGCCGAGGGGAGATGCTATCTCAAATTTATATTCTGGATAAGAAAGGCAACATAATAAGAGTTCATAATAAGAGGCCGTGGTTTTAAGTTTTCAAATAGGTTTTCATGTAAGGATTCGCAATTTTTTTACTGCAGAATAATTACGATAGTTTAGTGGAAATTACATTTTTTGATAAGATTGAAATTATGTAAATAAGTTTTTATAATATACTGCACGAGATAGTGTTTTTAGATTTTGATTAAATATTAGGATAAAAAAAAAACTAACTGGATCGGAATAATTTTTAGATCTTTTTTATGTTAATTTTTAAATAATAATGTCCATTCTTTTAATTTGTTGATGTTAAAAAGTTATTAATATCGTAATGAGTGTTGAAAATGAGACGCAAAAAAGTATATTATTTTTAAAAACAGTCTCTTTTAGAATATCAATTGTAAGAAAACCGCTTAACCGATTTATATATTTTTTATATATAATAAAGACAATAGTTAACTTTATAATATAAATGAAAAAAAAATCATCTCACATATTCATACAGCTAAATGAAGCCTACAAAGTGGACAAATTTTCTTCAGTTCTAAAACAATGTTGGTTTGGTAATTTATTTTTTGAATAAATAGTTATGTTTGTGTAGTTTTAAAATTATATACGTATTAATAATATATGGAACTTACTGATCAAATTATAATTTGATAATTTTACATAGAAAAATGTGATATAAAATGCGAGAGAAGTTGCAAGAAAAAGTGCCATCGCAGCTGAATTTCGCTTGAATTTCTGACCAATCGCCATAAGATAAAATTAAATAACTCCGAGTTTAGATGGAATATCTGTTTTGAAAAATTCTAAAAAAGTACGCTACATCTTTCCCTTCTTTATTTTATATACCTTCTTCGTCTTCTTTTAATTCAAAACTATTTTACTATTTAGGAAGATTTTTATGATGAATAAAAATATTTTGTACCTATCTATTTCATTTAATATTCTTCGCCCTTTTCAATTATTTTAATAATTTTCGCTGGGATTTTTTCTTCTTCTTCAGTTTTTACTTATTTGGGGATATAGTTTGTAATGGTAGAATGGTTTGGCTTCTACCACATCTATTTTTTAAACTTTTCTCAGTTAATTTAAGTGCAATATTAAATTATACCCTTTTTATTGATAGATAAATGTGTTACGCATTTAAAAAAAACTTAGTTCTTGCTTATTCTTCTTTTTCCATCACACCGGGTTTTATGGTTTTCTCCGTTAATTTAAATAAACATTTGTGTTCTGAAATGTTCTGGTGATGGACAAAAGTGTACTGTATTTTACAAGTATTCTGTAAAATCCGATTTCATGAATAAATATATTTTTTATGAATATAAATGGCTTGCACCTACATACTCGCAATCTGCCAATCATTAGCGTTAGTGATTTGTCTACCATATTGTTCATAATTTGAATTAATGGGATATGTTTTAAAAACTTCTAGAAATTGACAAAATGCTTCTTACAAATCTGCGTCTTACAAATCGTCTTTATCACATCTTTTTTTTTTAACTTCCGATTTTATAAATAAAAATTATATTTCATGAGTATAAATGGCTGGCGTCTACGAGACGCAATTTGCATACCATCAAGTGTTAGTGATTAGTTATTACACAGGCGTATTGCTTATAATTTGGCTCCTGTGGGGGAGCAGCGGACAGGCTAGTATTTTATAAAAAATTTTACATATGGAAGAAGGGTCATTTATTCATGTCTCCCACATGGATCTTTAGTCTACTTTAATAGTACTAACTGCTTGCCCCACTTTATGCTATATTTTGCATTAGGTCTTGTTTAATGCGGCGTGTGGTGAGGCCATGACTCAGAGTCGATCTGCCTATTTTGTTGAAGATTGCCCTTGTCCTCTGTTCTTAAACATTTCCACTGATCACTAATTTCCATCTCTTGTATCAACATGTCCAAAGTACGAAATTATTATTTTTCTACTAGTTATGGAGAGCCTTTCTTTAGTATGGAGTTCTTAGAGAATAGACATTTAATTGTCTCGCAGTTCATGATGTATGCAGCGTACAATTCCAACACCACATCTTAAAGGCATCGAACATGACCTTTCTTTCCTTCTCTGTGTACATATTTCAATTCCTTGAAATATTTCATATTCTAGGGCTTGAACCAATTGGACTTTAAAGTTTCTCGAGATGGAGCGGTTCTTCCAAATTTGTATTTATCACGTTGTGATGATTAAATTGTTTTTTAAACTGTTATCGTGAATGTGATTCTGTTTGATTGTAAGGATAATTGGTAAATAATTATTTGTAATTCTTCTAGCAATAACTGATACACTAGAAAGTAAACCTCCAACGATTATATTAGTTACCAATCATTGTTTCATCTCAGTTACCAATCATCATCACAATCAGAGTCATGCAACGGTTTATCATCACTATTAATTTGACGTATATAAATTTAATAATTAAATCCCCACATATAGAATACTTCTTTCCAAGACTAAATAAGTATTACAAAAGTTAGTGGAAGGATTACTAAGATTCTTGGCAACTCAGAAGGAAGGTGACCGGTAGGTCGTCCTAGACTAAGGTGGGATAAGCGGTAAAAACACTTTATTAAGTCAGACTGGGCCTGGAACAATGCACGGTAGGGGAAGATGGAAATGCCTTGTCGATACATTGGGCCCTTTAACCCACTTTAGGATGAAGGGATGAAAATGGTGATGGTTAGATTTGAACAGTCGGGTTATCTTCTCTTTCCAAAATAAAACCAAAAATATTTAATTTAGTGTGCATAGTTATATTAGAAATTGCATCTGTGTATTATTCCTTATTTTCAGAAACTTTACGACTGTGGCCCGGTTTTCCCAACTTGGACAGGTTGTGTGTTAAACCCTACGAATTTCCCCCACAAAATGACACAAAAACTGACGGTTTCAAGGTATTCCAGAATAATGACTTAATTCCAATATTCTTCCTCCATCTCGCACCAGAGTTACAATTATTTCAGTTTATTGGAACGCTCAGTCTCTTGAACTATTGCATTTGTATTAAGAAATCGTCAGGAGTCGATATATCATGTCAAATCTTAATAATCATATAAAGATTACTTTTTCAATTTTCATGCGTATGTACTTATTCAGGGTTTAGAAGTGTGGAATATCTTTTGTTAATAAATATTTTTCAGAAGTGAGTGATGTTTTAAAAAAATAATATTTTATATAATAAAATATAAATTTTATGTCTATTTCTGAGTGGTATTGACAGCCATAACCTCTAAAATACTTTTTCATGAAGCCAATCTATTAAAAAATCATAATAATGCATAAGTTAAATACAGGTGCGCCTCAATTAACATAACTCGTGTAACTTTTATTGTTGGTACAAGCAGCTCGGTACAAGGCAGCTTGTAGAAACTGATTATTGCTCTATACATATTGTCTATTTTTTTACAGTTAAAAAAAGGGGATATGGTTTGGATTCCGACATGTTCCATTCACAGGGATCCCAACCATTTTTCAAATCCAAATAAATTTGACCCTGAGAGATTTTCAGATGAGAATAAGTCAGCGATTAAACCGTTCACATATTTCCCATTCGGTTCGGGCCCGAGGCAATGTATCGGTAAGTCTGATGTTAGTTTAAGTATGTATTACGATTATGGTCAAAACATTTATTTTTAACTTAATTATGGATGAAAAGATTCGTAAAACAGACAATCAGATTTCAAATTAGGGATGTGGGTGGTTACCTGGTTACCCCTAATAATAGTATTTATTTAATTTGATAGTAATTTAATTAATCTCATTAGAAAAAAATAACATTTCTAATTCTAAATAATATCATGTAACCGCTTTATGTATTTATTCATTACCTAAATAATTTAGGTGGATAGCCACTCATGATATACATACCACAAGGTACACAGACCAGTACAGACTGCGGATAGTTTTATTGTATTGCTGAGTGGGCCTTTAAATTGTTAATTAAATATTGAAAGTTTACTTAATAATATTTAAGATGTTATTAATAAATCTTGCATGATTGTTTTAGTCATGGTTAATGTGACCTCGGATAACCGAGAGTTTACCTTTCAAGGTATATATTATGTACTTTGTAGTGTTTATAAATACAATCAGCAGACCAAAGATACCATATCCAATTTTTACCACAAGGCACGTCTGTATTTTGTGTTTTGGGAAGTGTGATAAATTTATTTTCTTTGTTTGTACAAAATATTAGCCTTAATTCCAAATTATAAAAGAGTTGACAAGAGAGATACAATTATTACATCTTGTAAAAATGGTCAAAATATAAAATAATGTCTTTGACGTACAGAGCACATAATATTATATTTTTCTAATTGCAGCATCAAGATTTGCATTAATGGAGGCAAAAGTTCTGGCAGTAAATATATTTTCCAAATTCGAGTTTATCCGCACGGAAAAAACCCCGGTCCCTATGAAGCTGAAGGTTCATATTTTTGACATGGTTGCAGAGAAGGGATTTTGGGTCGGCGTGAGACAAAGAAATAATAAATAATATGGTAGATGAAAGTTAAATACATAAATATGTACATGCATTATTTTAGTTCATTGCTATTGTAACCAATTTAAGACAAATAACAAAATTCACTAAAATGTAAATTCTTAAAAAAATATTTTAAATACGGATGAAATTATTTTGTACGTAATGTATATAAAACCAGTAATATTAATTGGATAAAATTAAATATTATAGTGTTAAATATTATTTTACTATTATATACATGTATTTTATATTAATTTTCAGTGCAGTACATAGGTAGTTATATTTTTTAACTTCTGATTTATTTTATATATGTAATACTTTTGCTAAATATTTATGTACATGTGAAAATATATTTTTATTTCATATTATTTTATTTTTCTTAATAAACTTAAAATATGCAAATTTTTATATGTGTTTCATTGTTTATTATAATTTTCAATAATATAGGAATATACTGCATTTACATTTGTTTTGTGATTAAAAAATCTTGTCATTTTTCTTTGCCTGTTCTAATATACAGTATAATCTCGATTATCCATACTAATTGGGGATGAAGGTAGTCCGGATAAGGAAAAATCTGGATAATCGAAAAAAATCATAATTGACAATGAAAGACGTGTACATACAGTATAAATTATTTTTTATTTGTCTTGATAGACATACAACTTCATTATTAAATTATTTTTTATTAGGAAATTCAATTATCAATTTTTGCTTAAAGCTAGCTGTTCTTTTTGAAGCTGCTAAATCGTGAATACTTTTCACACTCTTACACTCTTCTTGGCTCTCAAACCTCAAAGCTCTTCATGATGACATCTAAACACTGAAAAGCTCCAGAATGTGTAGAATCAATATCTCTTACTTCACAAATCTCTTCTTCATCTTCTCGATCTTGTTCATTTGAGGCAGATATTTCTTTAATTATTTCCTCATCATTCAAAATTTGGAATCCAGGATCGTTTGCATCGCAATTTAACTTTTGACTTTTAGATTTATTTCTTATGGAAGCTGATAACTGTTTCTTCATTATTTTCGTCTGCTAGCAATAATCATTGAAGCATCTGTTTTCTATATAAGCGTTTTACTGTTTCTATCACACCCTGATTCATCGGTTGTATTACTGAGGTAACATATGGTGGTCTCATCAGCATTGTAAATAAATAATTTCATTAAATCCTTCCTTCTCCACGAACATCTTCAACGTGTCAATGAAAGTGTTTGCTGAAGGTATGTCAGCAGAAATCTTTTCCCCGTGAACTTCAAGTTCCCTGATACCATGTCATCCTTTGAATTTTTCAAGCCAGCCTGAACTCGCTTTGAAGGTGGGATCTCCATTTAATCTTGTATTGAAAAATATTGCTTTTTCACACAATCATGGACCAGATATTAGCTGTCCAGATGGTCATCATCGTATGAACCACATAAAAATACACTCTTCAACTTCTTCATTTCCTGATTTTTTCATTTTGCTCTGATGTTCCATCTTCTGACATTAAACAATTAGTAAACTTCATGCTTTTTTCACTTTGTTTTTTATATCTGAGATCGTTGACGTTCTAACACCATATTTATTAGACAAAGAACGTCCCGAGTCACCGCATTTCAAAGTATTGATTATATCCAATTTGTCTTTTAATGATAATACAACACGTTTACTTTTCGATGACATATCGGTAATATTAAAAATAAATATTTAAATCATGATCAAATTTTCAAGAAACAAACGTTCATATTGTATTTGGACAACTATTGACCAGCACTAATAGACTGCCTATTGTTTAAAGTATCCCAAGAAAGTATCACTGTCATTTAACACGCGTCGCCGCTCTCACTCGCGCTGCTTCAAATGGTTCGATTGATATCCATAACCAGCGGTTCGTGTAACAACGCGTATTGTATCACTACAGAGTGTCCAGACAGATCAGTGCCATAGAAATGATGTAATTTGAATATAAATTATTCATAAATATGTCAAGTTATATTTTTATTATGATGCAAAATGTATTAAAAAGTATTGTATGTTGAACATTCCGGATAATCGAGGTCTGGATAATCGGTGTTCTACTGTATTTAAACAATATTTTTAATAACACATATATGTTAAAATTAGATAGATAGAAATAGGGTGTATGAAATACAGTTTCATGGGATGTTCACAGGTGGATTGTGACATACAAGAGCGTTATTGAGGAATTCAGAATCTTTGTGGACATCCACCAGAAATAAATATTATATTATTGCATTATACAGTATTACACATGTAACATGTTTGTTTTAAAATTATTATTTTTCCCACATTCAACAATATTGATAACATCGAAAAAACTTGTTACATACCCGTACTTAATGTATTTCTGATTCTTTAATTAACTTCTCAATTAATATTAATTTATTTCTTCACTGTACTTTTTTATCACAAACATTGATTATTTTTATCATTAACTTAATAATAATACAATGTGTACAGGATGTTATGAAGCTAGTTGTTTCAAAAATCTACGTAGATAAATCTATTAATTAAAAATGTTTTTCACATTTTTTGGATTCTTTCTTCGGTTGCCGAGTTATTAATACCAACCTTGTATTTGTACCTTTTTAATTATTAAAATTTTTGCATCTGCCACTCTACTGTTAAGTAGTGCTTTTTTTTGACTGGAACAATGTTCGCGCATATATAATTACAATCCATATTTCTATCTCACTACATATATCTTCACAATATCTCTATCTCACTATGTACCTTCTTGGTAAGTACTATGCTGACGCCATTAGAATTAAATATTGGCTTGAACAAATTATGCAGGTGTTTCGTATTGAGTTGTAAAGCGATGGCAGACAATTCAAATGCAGGTGTCAAAGGGGAAATGTGTTGCAGAGTCATATTGAAAAACACACATCATTTATTCCTTTCTACAATGAGGGTCTATTGCTTTTAATACATTACATACTTTCTCATTTACAGGCTTCTTAATTTATATACAAATGTATTAATTGTTTGTGTGTGAAAGTATTCAAATGTATTTTTGCCATAAGGATAAAAATCAATGTAAATTACTTTAACGATTGTTAAATGTGTTACAAAATTAAATCATATCGCTTGGCTCCTTAACTTGTTGATATTTTTCTTAACATTTTCTATTCAAAATAGAATGAAGAAAATTCCCCCGAAGTTTGGATAACTAGCTATGAGACATTCTGTATATTCATTATCAAACATATCATATATGCTGACCTGTCTAATGATGAAATAATTTGACATTGATATTGAAAATCATCCAACTGTAAAACATTCTCAGTGTTCTTGGGAATTCGGTAAGTTTAAAAAAATTTGATCTTTCATAATCATGTTACATACATTTGTGAATAACCTGACCAGTAAACCTGAAAGAACTGTCTATTTTGAGTCTAAAAAGATTTTGTCAATAGTAGAAGTGTTCTTTTAAAGATTTAATAAATTTAGATAATAATATTAAATCTAATTTTGTCATCAATATTATGTTATCTGCCAATTTATTACTGTAAATGGTTAATTAAATTGAAATTACATTTTAAATAATTATCATAACAAAAATTTCAGTGAAATATGTATGCTGTTCCATCAAAATTTGAGATGTCTTTTTATTAAAATTTCGATTAAAGCAAATAAACATTGTTCTTATTTCATTATTGATATTATTTTTAATAATTAGGCTAACATAACATTGTGTTTAGCCACTTGAATTTTATTTTTTCATGAATATTATTGTATATAATCCCTAATAGTTAAATGTAAAGTTATTTTATTTTAATAGCAAATTGAAGTATGTATTAAAAATACTAAGGTTGTTATATTGAAATACCCACAGTATCTTCCAATATTTTAAATCAATCATTTTAATCATAAATTGTACTTTTGTCTGCCATATCTATTCCGGAAATATTGACAGTGTCCGCGCAATGGCCAACGCTAGCCATGAAACGACCTACATAGCCAGACAACAATGGTCTGGATTTTTATCTTAATCAAAAATAACTTGCGTTAATTAAAAATACCAGAACAATTAAACATGACCTATGTGTTTGTTACAATACTTTGGGTAGGAGGGGTCAATATATGTTAATCCATTTTATTAGATTTTTTTAATTCTAGCAACTGACAAGATGCTGTTTGGGTTTTGGGATTGGTTGCTTGTGGGTGCTTCCCTACTGGGATTCGTAATTTATTACTTGTGGCGAAAAAATCAATACTTCAAAAACCTTCACCTAAACTATGTAAAACCTCAACTGATGTTGGGTAATATGTCCCGTGTGTTGTTTCAAAAACAACACATTGTAGATCTACTACAAAACGCATATGATGAGTTCCCTGAAGACAGGTGAGGAATTTATATTAATGAAAGCTTCTTAACAAACCTACTGTTCAATTATTGGTTTTCATTCCTGGATGTGCATAGTATATCTTGAGTTAGATATAATATTGATTCTATAGTACAATTTGTCTATTGCCAATCAAGCAATCATGTTGAACTACATATTACATACACTTTGAATTATAATATTGACTCTATAGTACGATTTATGCACTGCCAATCAAAATAATCACATTAGTGACATTAACAACTGGTATGGTGTGTGTCAAAAATTGAATTGTTCAAAATACACAAAAAACTATTTATGCGATAGTTTTCTGTAATTTAAAGAAAATGAAATGCACTTAGATTTTAATTAGGTTTATGTTTATTTATTTTAAGGAAATATGTATGTATTTAGTTATATTAAATTAGATATTCAATTTGATGAGCTAAACTGGAATAGACTAAAATATTATACATATAAATAATTAGAAAATGAAACATGTACATTATTTGTTTTTTTTTTTAAAAACAATAATGATGGATATACAGAATACGTGTCATATCATTATTCTTACTCTTTAAACTAAGCAAAACGTTTGAGCTATGAAAATAGGACTAACTTGGTGGCCTCCTGAAATGAGGCTTGAACCCCTGACAACTAGATCACTAGGTGAATGTCTTACTAGACCAACAAACATTTATTATTCCAGTAGAATTCTTTATATTCCTTATTGTTTGTAATCATATCATTTTGGTGTGTCTATATAAATGAGATTCATCAGAAAAGGTCATAATTTTTTATTAATTTGTTTAATAAGTGATAAATATATTTTTCTTGATTATTTAATGCTTGTATTTTCATGATTTCCTGAAGGAGAGAAGTTGAATACTCGACATCAAGCTTCTAAAATGTTACAATGCCAGAATTATTACTGTTGGCACACCTTTAGACAAACAAATTATTAAACAATCAGACTACAACTTTTAATGTTTTTAGCATTTATGATGTTTTTTTCAGACATGCTTTGTTATATTGTGTGGCCAGAATACGATCCATTACACTTTGATTTCAACTTGTCATTCCATGTGGCTAGAGCGTAATCCATTAAACTTGTTAACTTATCATTCTATGCGGCCAGAGCATGATGTATTATATTTCATTCAAGCTGCTCTTTTCGGGCACAACACGTCATTCCATATGGTTAGAGCATAAGAATAAGCATTTAAGTTGCTCTTTTTAGGCTTAACTTGTCATTCCATGTGGCTAGAGCATAATCCATTAAACTTGTTAACTTATCATTCTATACGGCCAGAGCATGATGTATTATATTTCATTCAAGCTGCTCTTTTCGGGCACAACACGTCATTCCATATGGTTAGAGCATAAGAATAAGCATTTAAGTTGCTCTTTTTAGGCTTAACTTGTCATTCCATGTGGCTAGAGCATAATCCATTAAACTTGTTAACTTATCATTCTATGCGGCCAGAGCATGATGTATTATATTTCATTCAAGCTGCTCTTTTCGGGCACAACACGTCATTCCATATGGTTAGAGCATAAGAATAAGCATTTAAGTTGCTCTTTTTAGGCTTAACTTGTCATTCCATATAGCTAGAGCACACGCCATTACACTTCATTCAGGTCGCCTTTTTCAAGCACATTTAGGGAATACCGGTCAAGTTTGTCATTTCGTGCGGCCAGAGCGAGATGCATTAACTTTCATCACTCGCTATACTTTTTTTCTTTTTCTTCTTCTTTAAGGTTTTTTTTTTTGGGTGGACATTCATTATTATTTTAACCACGTAATCCTGCATTTAAAAGTGCTAATGCTGTTAATAAAAATATTAATATAGAGCAACAAAATATTTTCTATAACTCAACATGAACTTGATAATACTGTTGTTTTTACAGATATATTGGCATGTTTAATTTTACAACACCTGTTGTAATGATAAATGATCCTGAACTAATTAAAAATGTAACCGTAAAAGATTTTGATCACTTTGTTGATCATGGTGCATTCGCTGATGAGGAAGTCGATCCAATGTTTGGAAAAATGCTGTTAGCTTTGAAAGGTACTATTTTATATTATACTTTATGGGCAGGATGAAATGAAAATTGGCCACCTTGTATAAAGTTGTACTCAGTATACGCAATCAGTACGTTATGTAAAATCCTGGTTGAGAACTTGCTTTACAGAAACTAAAATATATCACAAATTTTCAATCAAAACTTCAAGTTCATCACGTCTCTGCGTTACCTAGCACTAAAATGTGAATGATATAAATTATAGATAAACATGTTCCCTGTCGACTATGAGATATTTCATAAATGGCATTCAACGGACAGATATCAGCCACAAATATTCTCATGGTAGTTTCTTCAAGCCTCTACCATATCACCATCTAATATCTTGATATCTGAAATAAAACTTCATGTAGTTAGTTCAATTATTGTATGTGACGGTTGCGTGTTCAACAATGCCAACTATGAGATACTATATGCCTTTTATATGGATGGCATTTGGGAATAAAGAAAATTAAAATATTTGAAAAAACAAGAGGAGCCTTCAGAAGAATATATTGAAAAAGAAAAAAATAACAATCAATACATTTTGTCAGAGAGTAATGTCAGTATTTAACAGGAGACAGATGGAGGGAAATGAGGAACACCCTGACTCCAGCATTCACCAGCTCTAAAATGCGAGCAATGCTGCCATTAATGCAAGAGTCTGTTGGGAATCTTGAGGAGTATTTGAAAATGAAGACCGATAACTTGGAAGGCAAAGGTAATTAATTTTTAAATATGTACACAGCTTTCACATCTGTAGGGGGATAGGATTTCAAATGCACCCCTGTCTTAGCCGGCTTCGATATTCGCAACACAGCGCTGCCGGTTGCTGCTGCAGGTCTGGCTCCATCCATCACCGATGATCTCTCTTCTGCTTCACCGCTCCACAACGGCAGTTTTGCCCGGCCCACGTATAATAAAATATTGTAGATTTCTTAAAAATAAATGAAAACTAATATGAATGATTAAAGTACTTAAATAATTTGAAAACTCCATAGGTGACCGTGTCCGCCGATCTGTAGATTTTTGGTTCATTCGCTGTTTGAAAATGGCATCAGTCAATTGTGTGTCACAAAATACATTTTCTATTAATGGAGTTGATAATGAATAAATTAGTAAAAAATAATATTCAGTAAATTATAGGTTGGAGAGAGAAATTAAGTAAGTATAATTAGTACTCTCGTGGTTATGATATAGTTTGCGTTATGTACATAGTGGCCCAAAAAAAGTATACCATACCATAATAGTAGCGGAAAAAATACTCTAGTAGTGGCCTGGAAACAGCGGCCACCACCACTCCGAGTGCCCAGGTTAGCCGATCCACTCCTTGCGGCGGCCCGTGCGCGTCTTTCGAGTAAGAGCCAGAATGAATCCCTCCCCGTGGTCGCCTTTCGCCATCACCACAGATTCCAAATTTTATAGATAATGATGCCCTGACTAAAATTTATTTTTCCAAATGTGTGATGATATGATTATGATCACCATTCCGAGATACCGCTGAACCTCAAATATGGATTTCGTTGGAAGGAACATCATAAACAATTTATTGCTGCAAGGGGCAAGTATTGATGGTTACTGAAACTTATTGGGCACTATACTGTTCCCCACTTAGTGTCTGTCTTCCCACCTCAGCGCTCACAAATGTGTCAATACCTATTGTTGGACCCTGTATAAAGTAAGTGTCACAAAATGGTGTAACATAATTTTAAATATGTAAATCTTCCTTCTAGATAAAGACTTTGTTGAATTGGAAATGAAAGATCTCTACACAAGGTATACTAATGATGTGATAGCGTCGTGTGGCTTTGGGATAAAAACTAATTCATTAAAAGATAAAGAAAATATATTTTACAATATGGCTAAAGACTTGACTTCGTTTAACTTGACTGACTTTTCAAAGTCATTTCTTTTTGTTTTATGCCCAGCCTTGATGAAGGTGAGTAGTTAATGTTCATTTTCAAAAACAAAAACTGATGGTTAGTGGTGGAAAAATTAAGATAATCAATTTATTTAAAACACATTGAATAATTTTTTACATACTAATTATCTACATATTATATGCACGAGGGCCAATTTTAAATAATAATCGTTTTGTCATAACAATTTATTGTTTTTAATGAAAACATTTTTATTGTGAATTTGAATTTTCAGAATGTAGTTCTGTAATATTTTTAAAACAAATTAAATTAATCAATTAGATAGAAAAATATTCAGAAAAAGTCTATTTACTTTTGAATGTAAATAATAATACAATTAATATAATCGGAAGAATATTTTTTGCTCTAATAATAGATTTATCTAACCCTAACTAGACATGTGATAAACATAATTTAATTACGTTGCAATAAATCAATTAATTTTATAATCAATTGTTTATTTTAAATATAAATATTGCATGTTATATACATAGTAAGTTTAATTAAACACGGTGAGATTAAAACATTTTATTTACAGTTTTTGAATATTCAATTTGGAAAACCTCAAGTGAATAACTTTTTCCGTAATTTGGTGACAACTAACATGAAAGAGAGAGAAGCCCACAACATTGTGAGACACGACATGATTCACCTCCTTGCGCTGGCCAAGCAAGGCAAGTTACACGATGACTCTCTGACTTCTGAAGATGGAGATCAATCCCATTCAGATATAAGCAAAAAAGGAAAAAAAACAGGTATTCAAATTAACAGCTACAATAATACTTGAATAAATATCAGTCACTAATGTTAACAAATTATTTTTTTAGACTGGTCTGATGATGATATTACCGCCCAAGTCATACTATTTTTATTTGCTGGTTTTGAATCTTCAGCAAATCTTTTGAGCTTCATGACTTATGAGCTGGCCGTTAATCCTGATGTTCAAAAGAAATTGCAGGTTGAAATTGATGAATCATTAGCAAAAACAAATGGTGTCGTTGATTATAATGAAATTCATAAACTCAAGTACCTGGACATGGTTATTTCAGGTACGTATTTAAATAAACTAACCAGCCTGCCTCATGCTCAAAAGTTTTTATTGTGAAGTGTCATTGAGATTAAAATATTAGAAAAAAATGCTGTTCTTTTTTAAGTACTGATTTGGTAACCTAAAAGGTTTTTAATATCATATTTCCAGAACAAATACATTTTAAAAGTAGTAGCAATCCTTTGTGCCAATGAATGAGTCACAAATTCTATAAATTGTTATGCAGATTAGTTAATCCACGTATCAAATATTACATAATTTTTTTTTTGTCCATTTATATTAGCAGTGTGTGAGGCTTTGTTTTGCTCAGGCCCTAAATAATAAGAGGGTGAGGTGTCTGGGGAAAATCGGGTGAGATTACTATGTATATATACTTCAGGATCATGTAGTGTTACGCACAAGTACGCTCCAACGATAACAAATGTGGTCGCCCAGTTACGCCACCGCTAGGGAACACTCAGATATCGCCGAATACATTGAAAAGTGCAGGTTAGTCCGAGTGCTCCAAATTCACCGGTAATAGTATTCCGATTTGCTTTGATCATATAGATGCGAGGCATGCAAGAGGTGATGTGTGTGGGAGAGAAATAAAAGGCAGAGAGATGTTTACTCAGGTAGGCTGCAGCGAGAACTGACGCTCTCAACTGCGGTGCCCCCCTATTTATTGCATGTTTCATACTGACATGGCCAGCAGTGGTGGGGGGGGGGGGGGGGCTCCTTACCAGACACACAAAAAATATATCGCGGAATATATAATATAAATATATTGTGGAATATTGCGAATAATAAACAAATACCATCAAGATCTAGCTCGCTATATCCACAACATAATCAAGGCATATATTTAAACGATAAATCAAATATGAAACATGGAATAAACAGGGGGTGGGGATGATCGCCCGTAATTTACATAATTATTTTCAGTAGGTGATCACCCCATACAAAGACGCAATACAAATGTGTGGATATCGCAAGCATCAAACATTTATTATCAAGACCAGCTGGCAATATTCACCGCAAAATAGTTACAAATGTGGGCAACCATCCGAAATCTCAAAACAATTACATTTGGTGGATGGTCGCCCCATACAAAATACAATCGGCCCGCTTGATGCCACTGGACCGAAGAAGAAAAAGGCCATTTTTCAGGGCCGCTGAATATAAAACATAAAAAGAGCCCATTTCAGGGCTCCTGATTGGGAATTCGTCCAGTGGAATTGCAAATATCGTCTCCAAGCGGGCCTTTTTGAGTCTGGCCGCCGGCGCACCGTACGTGGCGACTTTTCACAAGAAGCTGCTTCCTGAGCCCGTCATGAGGCAGAATCCTGTGTCCAACATATAGCTGGCATTCCATATTGGTAATACATACTTTTGTATCGGAGGAGGGTGCCCATATTTTGCGTTGGGCCTAAATAGAGAGAGGGTGCGTTGTCTGAGGGGGGGATCAGGTGATGTGATTATATTTTCCTTGGGGTTCTAGAGTACAACAGGGTAAATAGTACAGACAGACATACAAAACAAGCTTGTGTGGTCTAGTGGTTACGATACTCGCCTAGTGATCTAGTGGTCAGGGGTTCGAGTCTCGTTCTATTTTCATATCACAACGTTTAGCGTAGTTTGAAAATAGTAAGAATATGGATGTGACATGTATTACGTGTATGCATCTTTATTTAAAAAAAAATATATATAATTATTCTAGAGGGGTCTGACCCAAACGAATTACCTACAGGTTACGCCTAGAGCTATCTATTGCACACAGGATTCCGCCTCACGATGGACTCAGGAAGCAGATTGTCGTGCGGCGGGTGCACTTTTCAATGCTGGGCGACCACTTTTGTTTGTGCATAACACTATCCTTAGAGTATATCAAGATTTATCAGAAATCGAGATATTGCTAATTCATACTGATAATGTAACAAATTTAAAAAAGACAAAGGGATTTTTATAAAATAGAATCCCAATTACTTTTAAAATTTACTTATAAGAATAGTTCATTTCTTTTCAGAAACGTTACGGCTGTGGCCTGGTTTTACTAATCTGGAAAGAATTTGTGTTAAGCCTTATCAATTTCCACCACAAAGTGACACAAACAAGGAAACTATTAAGGTATAAAAAAACATGAATAAACACATTAAAATTAGTGGTTTGTATTCAAAAACATCACCAATAGGGATTATTTTTGTCAAAAAGATTTGTTTGGTAAGAATTGAGGGACCTATATCTCTTCGCTTCTCACCTATGTATATGAAATGTTTAGAATTATGATGATTTGGTGTTTGCGTGTACAGCTAAAGCGGGTAGATTATTGCAATGAAACAGTACTTACGATAGTTGGCGTACAGATTGAATTTACACATGTTTGTAATATTATAAAAAGTATAAGATAAACATAGAGGCATGAGTAGATGTATCCGAGGAGCCAGCCAGAAGAAGAGGGTCGGTTCTAGGCTTCCTCGGACTGGTTGCGGCGTGACGTATTGTCGTCTGGCTTGGTGGGTACCAGTCAGATTATATGGCTGTTGAGTGATTTCATCATGCGGCCATGTCATGGGGCGTGACCAGGACCACAGCAAACTCTTAACTTGTTTTTTGTATGATTGTGATAATAATTTTCTCTTAAAATCTAATACTGAATAAAATCATGTTATTTACAATTATATATTTATCTTGTAAATCTTTTGCAGTTACAAAATGGTGATATAGTCTGGATATCAACAAGATCTCTTCACACAGATCACAGACATTTCAAAAATCCAAATACCTTTGACCCGGAAAGGTTTTCAGATGAAAATAAGTCTTCGATTAAACCTTTCACTTATTTCCCATTTGGTTCTGGTCCGAGGCAATGTCTCGGTAAGTTTTATTCTTCTATGTTAGTGATATAGAAAATAGTCTGATTTCTGCTGTAATCTGTCAAAAATGTTAGGAAATAATGAAGATGGATGCACGAAGAACCAATATTGAAAACCTTAGCATATTATTTACAGAAGAAATTTGTTTTGTCTTACCTAATAGACTTATCTGAAAGTCAAAATATAATATGAGCCCCTCATAAGCGAAACTAATCAATGCCATTCTGTGCACATTTCTCTATTCTAATTTGTACCCGAGAAGACGGTCAGGATTAGTGATGATTTTTTGTGAAAAACGAAAATTTTGAAATTTAAAAGAAGTGCAATTGAATTGATAAAGTTATATTATTGTCTAAAAGGGCTGGTTGTATGATCAGTAGTAAATTTTTACTATGGTAACTTTTTACTAATACCCGTGGTTAAAATTGTTTGCGAATTGTTCGAACGTCAAATATACTATTGTCAAAGTATAGATGAAGATGTCTACAGATGCGACAAATAATCATGAAATATACTTTATTTTATGCATTATCTATGGATTTTTTCGCCTCTGTTCGAAATCCATCAATTTGGTGGTGAAATATGTGAATATGTGATAATGTTACGATATGTATTTTCGAAAAGTAATTTTTTTTTATCAACGATCAAACCCGTTTTCGCAAAAATTTTACTTTAGTAACTTTTTACTTTATTAATAAAAGTTACTACTGATCACACAAGTCAATTTATAAGTTTTTTTAGAGATTTTTATTAATTACTTTTTATAAACTGTTTTAATTTTACAGCATTTTTAATGTCCTTTTTTTGGTTACAGCATCAAGGTTTGCACTGATGGAGGCGAAAGTACTGGCTGTGATTATATTTTCAAAGTTTGAGTTTACTCGTACAGGGAAAACTCAAGTTCCGATAAAACTCATGAACCATATTTTCAGCATGACTGCCGAAAATGGATTTTGGCTAGGTGTCAGGGAAAGAAAACTTTCGTGAAAAATATATGCTTTTTACACGAACTATAAAGTCCTCTGAAACCATGTCAATTTATAAAAAATAAATAAATCTGGGAATAATGTACACTTTTCATGACAAATGAACACTTTATGTTGTAAATAAATTTGTAAAGGAATGACAAAACTGTGAAATATTTCCTCCATGTTTATTGACGTTAAATATAATTCATTTAAAAAAGTTAGCCTTGTTATTTTATTTAGAAATATTTTAACAAAATTTTACTAAATGGAGTAAGAACATACATATATGCCACGTGACTTAATAATATATGTTTTTTTAATATAATATTGCATCAATATCAAATATCTATATTGGGACTAATTTCAAAAGATTGTTTTGAAAAAATTGAAATCTTCAGAAATTTTGATGATATATTAAATATTGTAAATGGATTAATTATTGTCAAAGAAATTAAGTGGCCAAGATTGGTACACCATAATGTAATTAAGTAAGACTCACAAAACACTAATTTCAATATTCAAATTAAATTAAATAACTAATTTCAAATAAAAAAGAGAATCACTGCCCCAGCTAACAGTCTCCTGCAATATGAATAATTAAAATTCCTTTAATTAGCAGTTTTGTTGAAATTTTTTGTTATTATTCCTAAAAATAAAATTTTACAGACCTCAGAGGCATACTACCGATGATAGGGCAAGCCGGTACCCTGTGTGACATACGATCAAAGTCAAGTCAAAAGTAATTTCAAATTGATATGGATGGTGCTTATGTTTTGTGCAGGTTCCTAAAGATAAACTGCGTATTTTTTTTTGCTATGGTATTTTAAATAAAAGTGTAAGTAACTATATAGGATAATTTTTAGTCAATGTTTGTTTTTTTTTTGATGGATTATCTGGTTCAATTATTTTCTCCCCATCTCAGATAATCTAGAGTTTATATTTACATTAATCTTACTTCTTATCTTTTGACACTCAAAGATGACCAATAAATAAATTTGTGGTATACATATTACCATTTATAGTATATTTCTGATTAATTATTTGAACTTCTGAAATAATGTTTATTTCTCTCTCCACTGTGCATTTTTATCAAAAACAGATAATTTTTATCGTCAACAAAATATGTAATACATTTTACATACAGAATGTCACATAGTTGCCCAAATTTCAGGAGATTCATTCTCCTTCGATTCAGTTTTGAATAGATAGATTTTCTATAGATAAAAAAATATTAACGGTTAATTAAGGAGATAAGTGACATTTTTTTCAATATTATGACATACCTTTTATGAAATGTTGGACAATCATTGAAGCAATTTATATTGAAATCATTTGAAGTTCCCACATACATTTGTATTAAAATGTGTGTACACGTATTCTATGACAACTGTAAAATAATGCATTAAAAGTAGCTAATAGGACGGAATAGAAATATAATTGTAGAAAGGAATTGTGTTATTTCAATTTGTTAGACTATGTAATATATGAAGAAATAATAAAGAATGTAAAGCTGATCATAGTAGAGTGAGTAAGATTACAAAAGGATCACTTAGGTAGTTCTTTATATGGAATGGATGAATGAGGAAAGAATGGTAAGAAAGATATATGACGCAAGTGTGCGCAAGTTGATGTTGACGCAAGTGATGACCAGAAATAGAGGACGATCAGGTAAACCAGATACTGAAACATGGTTCTGTTAGAAGTCTCAATAATCGACAAGCTTGTATGAGAAGATGAATAAATGTGGACGAGGCGAGAATCGTGTCAGGAGTGGCACTTTATCCTCACTGCCTACCCCCGCGGAGAAATGGCGTGATAGTAAGTTAGTTAGTGATATATTGACCCTTTTGAGATTTGCATTTTAATTGTATGTCTATTGACAACATAATATGTATCTGCACAATTTTTAATAGGTAAATTTGTTCAAGAGCAATACGTTAATATGGTATTGACCTACCTCAAAGAGTTACATGAGATAGAGATATTTCATAATACATATTTAACCTTGTAATGAATGGCGAATGCTGAATTAAAATAAGTAACTAAAATGGATTTGGGTACCTGATGAAAGGATTAAAGAAATATGAAGAACATTTTTGTTCAAAATTAATATGTACCTATGTAGATTTATTTAATAAATTTACATATCGTTTGGGCATATAGCTACGTGACACCCAGTATATATTTATTATCAAGTGTATCATATATTCTTACCCGTCTAACAATGACAATCTCTCAGAATATATTTATCACATGTTTTTTTATCAGTGATATCACAAATCATCCATTGGGTGTAAAATATTCTCTGCAGTAAGTTGGGTTTTTTGCTAATTCTGTCAATTATTTTAAAATTGGATTTTTTTGTAATAATGTAGATGCATGGATAACAACTGCCTATTATGGATTGACAAAAGGTCTTCTAAATAATAAAAGAGTACTTAAGGCGCGACTTGCAATAATAATTCAAATTTTCGCTTTTATTACGAAAATATGAGTTTTTATTATTCATTTATATCAGAAGTTATTCAATAGATTTGACTTTTTTTACTATTACTTAGATCGGACCTTTAAATTAATATAAAACTGAATGTTATTTGCCATAATTAAAACGATAAAAATATTATAAGAAAGACTGCGACCATTAGATGCATTTTAGGCATGGTACGAAATTGAGTCAATACGATAAATTAATGCATAAACGAAATATATTTTCTTATAATCTTGAAGCCAAGATTACCCAGACAAATTTGTAGGAATCTAAATTAGCAAAATGTTAAAAATAAATAGAGTTATAAATCATTCAATTTGTAGTACATTTGATGAATTTTTGACGTTTTTAAAATACTTTGTTTTAGTAAAAACATGCATTTTTAAATAATATACTATATTTACTCACATGCTTTGAGGCTTCAACTACTATTTAAAACTAACTTTAATATCAGAAAAATAATAATATTTTTTAAATAATATATTTCCAGTTTTATGAAATACGATATTATTAATTATATCTCACACTGTTAGAATGCCGTTCAAAACGGCGACAGCGGTTGTGAGATCCGCACTCTAATAAATTTTAATTAAATTTGCCTATAAAACACATTTTAATACAAATTTTGACTACAATAGAATGAACATGATACTTATTCTTGATACCAATTGCTTATTTTCGTAAACTGTATGGTTTTGGGCTATTTTTATACGAAAACAGATTATAATTTTGATATTTCAACATGAAACATGCGTCAACCGATCTGTTCGTTTTAGAATCTGACAGCGCATGCACGGCTAACGCCATCCATTCACAAGGTTCAACGTGAAATTTGCGAACCTGTAATTTTTTTGGTAGATTTGGTTCCCATTAAAAGTCAATAATATATTATTATATACATTATTGTTCTGAAATTACAGTCTCCTGTGACTCAAGATACCTAAGGTCAAAAAGTATCCATTGACACGCTTTAGGAAATATTCCAACAAAATTTTAAATGGTTATCTTCTTGAAATAAAAATCGCAACGTAAGTTGATAATTTTTACCATTTCTATAACAATTATCTATTTGATTTAACAATACAAATTATATAGTTCAATAAACATATATATTATGTAGTGCAGATAAATTATTTTTTATTGGAAATACATATCCTTAAAGATAAATAATCTTATCAAAAGAATTATACATGACAGACCTGTCTGATACAAATATATTTGTTATAGTCATATAAATGAATAAACACGTATTTTAATATTTTAGACATAAAAATACTGATAACTAAATAACAATAATAATAATAATATTATTAATTATTTTCAGGATGTTCCCGAACTGAGCATTGAATGTGCGGACTCGTGTGAACTTCCTAAATTGGATGGCAAAAGAGTGGTCGACGACATACACCAATTCTTTTCTCTAATTAATCAAATTTACTCCCACAAATCGATGTTTGGGTGCACATGAACAAATATTGAATATGTGAAAGAACATAAAATTTTATTTCTAAATTCAGTTTAAAGTGTAATATGTGTGGATCAAATTTTGTTTTGAATACGTGTAAAGAAAAAAACAACCAAATTCTGAAGAACGATAATATGCTCAACGAACAACTAATTATTTAACAGTGAATAATAATACTTTTGTCATATTTTCATTTACATTTTAATATTAAATATATATGTAATTTATTAAAATAATAAATAAATATTTAAAAAAAAAAACTTTTTTTTTATTACAACCAGAGTATGATTATTATATAATATTAGCATAAATAGTTTTCTCTTCACAAATACAGCTGCTTCAAAAGTTGTTAATATTATTTATTAGTATGAATTTACGTCAATTTTTTCTTATAAATCGGGGCATAATTGTAATAATCATGTTTATCGACACAAACGATGGTTTTTATCATAACCATAACAATTCTTAGGTGAGAACTTTAATAAATTATTTAATTTTCGCTTGATAATTTCAAATGGCGACACATATGTATTGTGAATGTTGAAGAAATGGCTATTTTCGGATAGCTTTATTATCTAGGAATTTAAGAAAACCAACAATAGTATACTTGTTCTTTTCTATTGATACCTTTCACTCTAGCAATATTTACGCAAAAAATGACGCACTTTTATGTTTACTTGAAATTGTAAATGAATTAACTATTAGGCTCATCTTGAAATTCAAACTGGAAAAATGAAAGTAGCCTCTTAGCACTGGGGAGATTCATAATGACCCAAATGACGAACAATTACGACAATGACATTTAACATACGAGCGTGAAGTAAGGCACCAGACAGCGAATCAAATGTGATATGTGAATACAAGAGCCGAGACTTGTGGTATGTGAAGTACACATTATATAGTATATCTTGTGGTATGTGAAGTACACATTATATAGTGGTATGTGAAGTATACATTATATAGTGGTATGTGAAGTACACATTATATAGTGGTATGTGAAGTACATATTATATAGATAAATATCATAGTATGTGATAGCACTGAAGTCGTGTAAAAGTCACGCAAGACCAATAAAGTGGTAGTCAATAATTATAAGGCGCTAAGAAATTAAAAAATAATTCGACCACTATCTTGTGTAATCTTGCAAATTTTGATATATTTTGTCCTTACACCATATATTTTTGGAATATATGAATAAAAGTTTTTTATTACTTGAAGATTCACACAAAACACAACAATATATTTTACTTTTTAAAAATATAGCTGCTCAATCTGCGCGATTATAAATCTGCCACTTTACTTATCTAAATAGAAATTTAGCCACTTAAAAGATAAAAACTGACTGTGAAAGAGGATGGGAGATGGAAGGGTCCGGGAACTGGACAAGAATGGCCAGGGATAGGAGTCAGTGGAGAGCACTTGTGGAGGAGCCCAAATCCCACTCTGGAAGAAGCTGGAGATGTCTAGATGTCCTGTGGAAGAAGAAGAAAGATTCAAACTTTTTAATATAAGTACATTTTCATTAGACTTATGTTTAATGTGTTTGATTTTTTTTTGTTCTAGCAATTGACAAAATGCTGCTTAGATTTTGGGATTGGTTGCTTGTGGGAGCTTCTGTACTGGGATTCGTAATTTATTACTTTTGGCAAAAAAATCAATACTTCAAAAACCTTCACCTAAACTATGTAAAACCTCAATTGATAATGGGCAATATGTTTCGTGTGTTTTGTCAGAAACAACACATGTTAGATTTGCTGCAAAACGCATATGATGCGTTCCCCAAAGATAGGTGAGGAAATTCATATTTTGGTGAATTACAGTTAATGAGTGATCGGTTTTCACCGCATGCGAATGGTGTATTTAAAGAGTTCCAGGATTTATTACATTTTTTTGAATTATAGTATTGACACAATAGTACAATTGTCTATTGTCAACATTAACAATAACAATAATGGTGTGTCCACATATGAAACTTTCATATCTCATCTCAGAGATTTGTCAATAAAGGTTGGTGTGTACCGGTTGCATTTTGTGTAAAATACACGCAGCTATGAAATTATAGCTTGCTTCACGCTCAACCCTGTACTTTTACGCACTTTCAAGATGAATCTCCAAGAGAAATATCATCAGGGTGCATGCACTATTAGAACTAAATGTATTAAATGGTAGAATTAATTGATAAAGAGAGTGGCAAAAATGAAATTATTCATAAGACACAAAAAACTATTTATATGGTTAGTTTTTGAAAATTCAAAGAAGGAAAAACACACTTTGATTATAATTTGGTTTATATGTTGTTTTTTTAATACGACTTTAATAATAAAAATTATAAAAAATTTAATGAAATAAAAATTCAATTTGATGACACTACAGATGTGACATGTGACCACGAAATGTATTGGATCAAAGGATCCAAAGTAATGGACTCTGGATGCCATACATTTTGGGACTTATATGTAACATTAAAAGAATATCGGTAGAATTCTTTATATTTTACATATTTAAATTTCTGCATGATCATGGTGCATTTACATAATTACTCTTTGGATAAGATAAAAAGAGATAAAATTTTACTGTCATTTCTTTACTGCGTTACGAGAGAAGTAAACTACAATAATGTACAATTTCAGATTACAAATTATTTTTGTACGGGATACAGTAGAAATCACCTCCGATATCTATTCAATCTTGTTCTGGCTACTTTGTTAGACTTTCATATATGTTAAAGTAGCCGTTTTTTTGTGGTGCTTAGATAATGTATTTTATTTTTTAAATAATACATAATAAAAGTGTTGAATTATTAAAAATTCTTTGATCTTAGAGATTTGCCCAAAAATGTGTCATTCTATTTTGTGTATAAAATAGACTAGTCAATGAATCATAGCTAGCTTCATGCTTAATAACATACTGTCTAATCTCAACCATGTACATGCACATTAAGATTCACCGGAGAAACTATTACGTAATAGTGGTGGTAAAATCATTATTTCAACTGTTATTTTAACCACTATTGTGACTGTGATTGGGTTCAACTGCAATAATAATTGATAATTGATTAAAGTAAATCTTTAAACAACGACCGGTGTACTAAAAAAATAAACCTCCAACGGTTAAATTTTAGTTACCAATCATCGTTAAATCTCAGTTACCAATAAGTGACATAATCAGTTTTCCATCACTATTACATAATAGGCCAATATGAGAAATTTTAATAAATATATTCTATCCATATTCATACATATCTTGTACCTAGCTGTTGGCCTTCGTGTATGCCATCCGATAACTTAATTTTTCACATTTAACATATTATTTAATGGTATTTTTAAAAAAAAAGTTAATAAAAGTGAATTGTATTTTTCTACTTGATTACATCAAATACAAAGTAAATTAAAATTTTGCCTATAACTCAATTTAAACTGAATAAAATTGTTGTTCTTACAGATATATTGGCATATTTAATTTTACAACTCCTGTTGTAATGATAAATGATCCCGAGCTAATTAAAAATGTTTTGGTGAAAGATTTTGACCACTTTGTCGATCACGCTACATTTCCTGATGAGGACTTGGATCCACTGACTGGAAAAATGATGTTAGCTTTAAAAGGTAAACTATTTTACATTATATATTCACAGAAATTCGAAGGCGGATTAGGTTAGTGAAAAATCCTGGCAAATGGTTGAGAACTTGCCTCATAGAAACATAGTTAAAGCAAATGTTCAATCAAGATGTCTTGTTCGGCTCAATCTTATCTGACACACCAGCGTTCACTAGCTCCAAGATGCGAGCAATGCTACCCTTCATGCTAGAATCTGCCGGGAATCTTGCGGAGTATATAAAAATGCAGACTGATAACTTTGAAGAAAAAGGTTAATATTTTTAGATTGCATATGTAGGTACATAGTTTTAACTTTTGATGATAAAAATGTAATCGCGCATAATTGGTACACAGAAAGTAAGAAATGTATCCTAATAAAAAATATAGAATTCGGGAACATTTATTGACTTATATTGTCAATAAAAATAAGTAACAAGTGACTATGCTAAATAATTTTGAAACTTTGGGAGTACAAATATTATGAGTATACATGTATATTTACATTCAATTTTCATATCCTCTGATCCAAAAATTTTAGGTTCGTTTGCCGTTTGAAGTAAGTATTGAGAGATTTGTGAAAATATGTAATTTCAACTAATGGAGTTTATTTGATACATGAATAGAGTTGATAATTGATAAATTTGTGTAATACAAATGCTCTTGGAAAACAATTTTCTCAGAGCTTCTTCAAGCCAATATAAGGTGTATCACATAATTATAATGCCAGACCATTAAGCCATCAGGTAATTATTACCTTTTATTACCTGTTTATTAAACAGATCTCTCATAAATGGATTTCAGGCATCGATACGGTGTAGCGTTATAGTTTCCCGATGTACTTCTGGCTTGAGTCCGTCGGGCGTGCTACATCGCCATATGAAAACGTGGTCCTCATTGCGGTGGTTCTCATTTTATGCCCGGAACATGGTGTATAAATTATTAGTCTTCCATACCTGGGTTCCATGTTTTCACTTGGTGCGCAATTCACTGTGGCTATAGCAAAGCCGAACCTGCCGCAGTCCTATTAGACTAGCCAACTCGTCGTATTAGATTGGCCGATAGCTTGTCAGCATCCTGATCGCGTTGACTGTTTAGCGATGACTCAAGCCCTGGTGTCGTCCAGCATCCATGGCCGGCGGCTATATTCTTGCCTGACAAATGGGAAGGTTTTTGGCCTGAGAGTTTAACTCTAAAGAAGTTAAACTCTTCTTTTCTGCAAAACCCTCTCCAGCCTTCCGTCGTATGAACGTGTCGCTTCCCGTCTTCCCGCCAGAAGACCTGCTTTTTTTCCTTTTTCATTTGCGCTATCTTTTCGCCTGGCGGTAGGTCATGGCAACATCCAGGACACGAACCAAAATCGTTAACTTCAGCCTATCCACCACAGATGTCGCCAATGACCGTTTACTCAGCGTTTTTTATACACTGCAACGGAATACAAAATAAAAGAAATTTACCTTGCAATAAAACTCCTATTTTGTTTCCATCGATACTTGAAATCCAGGTAACCCTTACCTGGTGCATTATGAGTCATATAAGAAAATTACCGTTAGCACTTGACTGGCGTTACGCCACAGGGATCTCGCAAGTAAGGAATCTATGGATAGGAGCGGGCGTGAAAGAGCAGAAATAGCAGGCAGTCCATAAATGAATTCTTGGCATCGATGGAAACAAAATAGAAATTTATTTTACTTTAGGAAGGTAAAATTCTTTTGTTTTTAAATATTATGTTCAGATGTATTCTTTATTAAAAATTTTACTACTCCAGTCTACTGACGGTTATACACAAAATAAAATAACATAATATTAAACAGTAAATCTTCCTTTCAGATATGGATTACGTTGAATTTGAAATAAAAGATCTTTATACAAGGTACACTAATGATGTGATAGCCTCGTGTGGTTTTGGGATGAAAACTAATTCATTGAAAGATAAAGAAAATATATTTTACACTATGGCCAAAAACTTCACTACGATTATCTGGTCTGACATTATGAAGTTATTTCTTTTTATTTTGTCTCCAGCCGTGATGAAAGTGAGTAGTTTAATATTAATTTTAAAACAAAAACGATATGCCCTGGTGTTTTTATCTTTGAAGAGGAGGCGTTTCAAGCTTATGTCGCTTCTCTCTGACATGCATTCAACATGTGCGGCAATGGTCACTGAGGAGAGTGGCGGGGAAATGCATTAATCATGCTTGATCTCTTTCTGTTAATATTTATAGGGATCAGAATTCAAATCCACCGCCATCTCAGCCAGCATTGACGCTAGCGACAGCACTACCGGGTGCTGCAACAGGTCTGGCTCGATCATTCACCGCCAAGCAGTCCCTTTTTTATACCTTCATTCTATCATCTCAGGTTTCTGAAGATATCATCTAGGGTGAAAAGTTTTGAGGATATTATGTCTCCTTGTTTCACTCGTAATATATTTGTTGCAAGATACATATTTATTAACTAGAAAGCATATAATGGATTAGTAAAAGGAAATAAATAATTTCTATTCTTTCAATATTTCACACTACATAATACATTGAATCTATCAACACCTGGATTTGAATTGTTTGCGGTCGCCGAAAACACATGTGTGATTTGTTCAAGGCCAATGGTGTAGTATGATATGAGTAATATTGAGATGTTGTGTAATATTTAACTCTGTGGTGGCAAATAAAAAGAAGAAAACTCGGAAACCGATTTAAGAATCCAAAAAATCTGAGGAATATTTTTTGTTTAAATAATAGATTTGAACCCTGAACTAAGTGCTCGAAACCCATATTCCAATTGTGCTGAAATAAATCAATGAATATAATTATAATTACTTACTTGTTTCTCTTTGTTGTGAATAATTCATGTTAATAATTTTAATGAAACACAATGAGATGATTACAGTAGAACCGCGATATAACGAAACCCGATATAGCGAAAAATGACGTATATCGAAAAAAAAATCGAAATTTAGTCCCTAAAACCAATTTTTCATACAAAAATACATTTATATAACGAAATCCCGTTAATATTTATAACAAAATCATTTTTGTCCCGTACGAAAAAATGCCAATACATTTACGTAAATTTATAACGAAATAAAAAAATGTTAAAAGATGAAAATATTATTTCGCACTTACAAAGCCGCGTCGATGCATCTGCCGTATGCGAACGGTTTTATGGCTTTTTCGGCGGTGCGCGGCGGTCGGCCGACAAGGTAGTAAAACAATTCAAACTTCTTCTTGGGTTCATAGCAGGCCCATAAAACCATTGACATAATTCTTGCGGCGTTCTCTGACACATTTTACGTACGCATACGCCTCTAATATGATTGCAACCCAGACCCAAACAGCTGTAAAATACAAAAATTAACAGGAACCCCCCGAAAGTTGCAGAATGTACTTATTGGAAATGTCAGTCTCAGTGTAACGTCTGTAGAGTTAAGTTTGTTCAGCTTTTAACGCGATTATTGCATGACCAAACTGAATATTTACATAAATTCATCTTCGTTTGACAATTGTTTTCGTGTAAACTCGTCAATAATATAAATAATTCGTTAAAATATTTTATGAACTATTTTTGTACGGTATTTTGTATTTCTATTAACTATTGTTTTCGTGTATTTTAAGTGTACAATGTTAACGATAATTTTTAAGTGAACAATTTTAACGATTATAAATATATTTTGAAGTGGTTGCCGCCGTTACCGGTAAATACCTTCGTAATTTATATACGACTCATTTTATAAAAATGCCGCGATTCAACTGTAAGATTGTTATTTTTGAATTATTTTGTATGTTTCATGCCCAAAACTATGTTTGAAGCGGCTCTACATTTAAACACAATTAAAATATTGTTTTGTGTTTGCAATATTCTGGAATTTACAAAAATATCTTCCAATTGGTGTTGAATAGATTCTGTTCTTAATTTAATTCCTTTGACTATCCATTTGCTTATATGTTTTAATAACAAAACTACTAAAAATATGTAGGTATTCAGTTCCCTATGGCCTTTTTCCTCCTTTGTTTGCAGAATTTGCGATCTTTTTTGAAGCCGCGCAACATTTTTTTGCGACGGCGCGTAACATATAGTAGGTTTTTTATTTTTTTCGTTATATGTGGGAATTCGTTATTACGAATTTTTATTTTTTGGTCCCTTGGATTTCGTTATATCGCGGTTTTACTGTATATATTATTTACAGTTTTTCAAGATTCAATTTGGAAAACCTCACGTGAATGACTTTTTCCGTAAATTGGTGACGACTAATATGAAAGAGAGAGAAACCCATAACATTGTTAGACAAGACATGATTCATCTCCTTATGCTGGCCAAGCAAGGCAAGTTACACGATGACTCTCTGGCTTCTGAAGATGGAGTTCAATCAGATCCAGATTTAAGCAAGAAAGGAAAGAAAACAGGTATCCAACAAACCAAATTAACATCCAAAAATATTATATACTTTATAAATATCATCATTCTTACTATTGGCCTCCTTAAATATTTTCCTCCATTGATTTATTTTATTTATAAAACAGTTGACGGATAATATAAATAAAGAAAAACCTTAAAGAAATGTAATTATGGATTATTATAAGGGCATATTATATCATTAATATTTCTCCATACCTCGAGTGTTTGAAAGTTAAAATATTTCAATCTATGTAATTGCTAATAGTACAGCTCAAACCCTGTCTAAAATACTGATCATGGAATTTCTTTCTGAAAATTACCAACAGTTTTTGTAAGTATTCGATCTCTAAAATATCTGATAGCTTAAGACAAAGTGTAATGTTCATTGTAGCATCCATGTCAAAATTCGTTTTCTCAAACCGGCCCAAATACATTCTTAGTCAATATCCATATTTCAGATGCATATGTAAGCATACACTCATACACTCAAATTTTGGTGTTTTTGGACAACAGTCTTATAAGAATATTATTATATTTTGGAGGCAGAAATAACAATAGGTTGACTTACCATGCGTTTATGAATCTCTTCTGTAGTATAATTGATATTTGTTATTAGGGATTCAACGTACCTATGGGAATCTTCAATATGAGAGTACGGGTAGTAGTTGATGCAGCCAACCTTTTATTGATTTCTTACTAGGCTCATATTTTTTGCAGGTTTTTCAAGGTTTATGAAGAACTTTGTATAAATAACACAAAGTCAATAATGTTAATAATTTGTATAATTTTTATAGACTGGACCGATGATGATATAACCGCTCAAGTCATAACATTTTTATTTGCTGGTTTTGAGTCTTCAGCCAATCTTTTGAGCTTCATGACATACGAACTGGCCATTAATCCAGATGTTCAAAAGAAATTGCAAGTTGAAATTGATGAATCATTGGCACGAACAAATGGCGTTGTCGATTATTATGAAATCCATAAACTCAAGTACCTGGACATGGTTATTTCAGGTATGTACATATTTAATTTAACCTATCGATTTGCCTTACGCCCAAATTGGTGCTAAAAGGTTGGGTAATATTTTAAAGAACAATTTTTTCAATACAGAACATTTTAAAAGTAGAGTAGGGTAAATTTTTTGTATAAATGAATCACAAATTCTACAAATAAATGTTATACAGATTTAACACAGTTAAAATTTCTAATGCAGTGTGTTTATAAATTAGCAATCTGTACCCGGCACTTGCTCAGGATTCAGGAATGAGGTTAGGGAGTAGGAGATAGGGGTTTTCTCGTTTTGCGCTAAAGAGTATGTTGACTTTCAATAAATAGACTTTTTATATAACACTTGTTTTAGATTGGTCAAATAAAAAAAAGAATCAGCGGTGCGTCGTTTGCGAACGAACCGACTCGCTGAGCCGGATCTTTACATCGAGCCGGTTTAACGGTTCAATGGATCAACAGATCGCCGGCTCACCGGTTCAACGGTTCAACGACCCGTGGACAGCCGGCACGGATCGCTCTGTGAGTTGACACTTGAAAACGATCCCAGATAAAATTGTTATCTATCGGGGTGTTTGGTTATAAAACAAACCCTTTTTAAAAGTGAATTATTATCAAAATATATGTTTCAATTACTTATACTTACATTCTTAAATATCAGACCATGTAACGTTATTTAAAAAATAATGATGAGGTCACTAAACGACTGAAACGTCTACTGTATCTAGTTAGTATAATCTTTCAAAGCATTTTTATTTTTAATAATGTTATACAGATTTTCTTTGTTGTTTTTTTAAAATATTGATGATGTAAAATGTAAACAAACTCAGCTAATAACAAAGAAAAACTTTTAAATCATACCATTTTAAAAATTACAATATATGTACATGTTTCATCGGCCATTTACTAGAAACATAACTTATATGAAAAAATAATTATTTCATGTATCTTAATTTTTTTTCATTAAAACATAGCTTATCTATTTAATTTAATAATTTCAATAAAATACCGTTATGTATATTGAAATATTTTTTAATTAAATTCTATGAATAATTTTGATTTTATTATACTGAACGTTGTAAAGCAACCTTTAATAAATGAAAACGGTATTAAAAATAGTTGATGTTATTTGAGTACTGATATCCGACAGGGAGCAACAGCAATATGACTCGTAAGAAAATATTCCACATACTTTCGAGTAGCAACACATCAAAATCACTTTCAAAAGATCCAACGGTTTGATGAATTGAGCGGGTGAACCGACTCAGTTATCTGAGCCATATCACCCATGGATAGTAGGATTGTACACAGAACTGACAGCCATACGTGTCAATTGCATTCACTAAGTTTGCATTAACTTAATTTAACATATCATGGGTACGTCATCATTGGGACATGTCCATAATTAAATAAAATGTGTTAATAATGCAACTTTATTCATTTTTAATTCTCTTTTAGCACATACAAGTTACATATTATTTTTAGGCAGTATAAAATACAAAAGTTATAAAAATTAAGTTCTAAAATGTTATAATGAAAATACAAAAAAACATAAAATACAATCTTAATAAAACAATATATATATAAAAAAAATATAGATAAAATCACTGTCTGCGTCTAAACTTCATTTTTAATGTATAGTATACGTGATTTATACCTTTTTAAGTTTGCAATATTTATATTGCAAAGTTAAAAAGTATTCTGAAAAATTAGATAATTTGAAAATATCATTCTGCTTTATATTATAATTGATATGCAGATTAAACAATCAGGATTTAATGATCGTTACTAATTTTAGGTTCTAGTGAACCGACCTGCCTACGGATTAAGCCTAAAGTTCATCTTATTTATTTACTTTTATTTATTTATGGATATACCAGAAATCATCAAATTACTAATTCAAACTTATAAAGTAGCAAATTTAAAAAAAAAAGTGAGGGGCGAAATTTTTTATAAAACTGCACTTTAATTATTTAAAAAAAAATATTTGTAAGAATATAAAGTTTTTGATTGACTGAAAATTATTGGTTTCTTTTCAGAAACATTACGGCTGTGGCCTGGCTTTGTCAATATGGATAGAATGTGCGTTAAGCCTTATCAATTCCCACCACAAAATGACACAAAGAAAGAAAGTATTAAGGTAAAAACAACTATGTACAAATAAATATTAAAATTAGCATTTCTGTCCAAAATAATGCATGATCATGAACTTGTTTTAAATGTTGTGTCTTAATTATATTTTGTGATTATTAATCACTGATGAAACATAATTTTATACATCTTTTGCAGTTACAAAAAGGGGATATAGTCTGGGTACCAACAAATTCTCTTCACAGAGATCCCAAATATTTCACAAATCCGAATACCTTTGACCCAGAGAGATTTTCAGATGAAAACAAGTCTTCAATAAAACCTTTCACTTATTTACCATTTGGTTCTGGTCCCAGGCAATGTCTCGGTAAGCTTAATTCTATTAATACTATTATATTTGTGAGGAAACAATAGAAACTTTGCAATATCTTATTAACATGTAAATTAATATATTGTTGTTTAAAGTCGAAGTTTATTCTGTCTTACCTACCAGCATCATCTGAAATTCAAAATGGAATGTGAGCCCCTCACGAGTCAGAATAATCAATGAAATAATAATAAACAGAATAATTCTGTTTCCCTGTTCTAGTATCTGAGGACACAATTAGGATTAATACCTGATGAACTTATTGGAAAAACTAAAATTCTAAAATTTATAAAAAGTAGCATTGATACATTGGTTTGAAAAAAAAGCGGCATTGATCAGATTGCACTTGTATAAATTTGGTTGCAATACGTTTTGATTTTAAATCAAAGTTTTTTTGTTACAGCATCAAGGTTTGCGCTGATGGAGGTAAAGGTGCTGGCTGTGACTATATTGTCCAAGTTTGAGTTTATTCGCATAAAAAAAACTCAAGTTCCGATGATACTCATGAACCATATTTTCAACATGACTGCCGAAAATGGATATTGGGTTGGTGTCAGACAAAGAACATTTTAACCAAATTGTAACTTTGTTCATTTTAAAATAAAAGATTAATTATCAATTAATATATATTTTTTAATTGGATGAATCAGTCTAGTGTAATGAAATCCAAATTATTCATAGAAATTAAATAAAAAATATTTCATTATAATGGTATTTTACCGAAATTCTTCGATTAAATAGACAAGCCATGTATAAATAATAATAAATTAAATACATGAAATAACTATTCACTATTTCATTTAAAATGTTAAATGATACATCCTGACTGTAGTACAGTACTCGTATGTACTTCCTATCTCTAGTAAATGGCTGATGAAACATGTACATATATTGTGATTTTCAAAATGGTTTGATTTAAAAGTTTTTCTTTAATTGAGAAAACAAATAAATGTACATATAAAAAAAAGCAAATCATTTCTGCTACAATAAAATAAAATTTAAAAAAAACATCAAAGAAAATTTATATTAATAAAAAATTAACATGCTTAAAAATAAAAATGCTTTGGAAGATTATACTAACTAGATACAGTAGACGTTTCAGTCGTTTAGTGGCCTCATCATTATTTTTTAAATAACGTTACATGGTCTGATATTTTGATAATAATTCACTTTTAAAAAGGGTTCGTTTTATAACCGAACACCCTGATAACAACAAGGTAACTCTGCGATGCATTGTTCTAACAATTTTATCTGGGTTCGTTTTCGGGTGTTAATTTATAATTTTTTAAACCAAATAAATAAATCCTGGGCGATCGTTTGACCTTGTAATATATAAGACATCACAGGCAATTGTGGTAATAAAAAGATAGAATGCCCGTGATGTCTCTAGGTATAGGAATAAATTTGTTATTGAATAAAAACGTAGAGCGAAGTAAGATCTGCCGGCCCGAGCGCTGCGCCGCTCGACCGGTCGGCAGTTTCCAATATTGACCGCCAGGCGACAGAAGAGTCATAATAATATTATCTACATAGAGAGTTTAAGCAAAACTCAACAAACAGCACAAAATCAAATTTTACTAATTTAATAGAGTAGCAAGAAATATGTCATATGACCAAAATAACACATTTGCTGTTAGCGAAGGGTAAAATTTAATTTCATAATGAACGCTTCATGAAATGCACATTCGCCAACTTGAAGCATTTAAAATGAACGCTTCATTTGAAGTATGTTGGTACTACTCGTTGGCCCACTCTTGATGCAGGTCAAAATCGCTAAACACTTCATATAGTTCAATGAATTGTGGTTAAATCGTTATTTAAACTGTTATTGAACTATACTTCAATAATGTGTTAGAAGTGCGAAGCGAAGAGTAAAGTGTATAGTGTGATATTTCGTAAAGTACTCATTTTAATGAACTAAATAAAATGAGCAGCTAATTCATTTAGTACTTTGCAAAGTTTTGTTTTTAAACCTATACAGTTCACAGTTAACTGCTGAGTGAGAGCTTCGTTGCAGGTAACTAAGTTATTTGCGTGTTTGTGTGTGAATACGGTGTGAAGTATTGAACTTTTGAAGTATCAGCACGATTCAAAACGTGCGAACTGTGAAGTGGGAGTATAATGAAGTAGTTTATTGAAGTATTTTGTACAGTGTGGATCCATCATTACTTGCTGTTTGTTAATATAAGAGTGCATGAAATGGGACTCATTTAAAAAGTCTTTTTAAGAAAATCAACATCTTCAGACACTTCGTTTTCAGATAAAATAATTCATTAAACGATTTTAATTTAAGAAATGGTGATTCTTTTATTGATGAGGCTATGACTTAATTTAGAGTGTAGCACCATTGAAGACGAAGAAAAATAACTCGTAAAGTTACAAAATTGATTTTATTTTTTATGATTACATTTACATACATATATTTATAATAAATTTAAGCAACACTTTGTCTCTTCTTCAAACCCATCCAAAAACCCGTCTCGGAATGCAGGTGGAACGGATGGCTCTTAATTTTGACTGGAACATCGGTTTTCGATGTTTGGATAAATTCAAAATTGGCCAGTACGTGGAACATTATAACTTTTGCTTCCATAAGGGCAAAACGATTTCCTGAAAAAAATTCACCATACAATTCGAAAAGAAAATAATTTGATTCATACATATGATATGTAAACATCTTAACTTGTGACAATCCTAAAAATTTCGTACTAGTCTATCGTCTCGAATTATAAATAAAATGTCATGCACCATAGTAGTAGGGTTGCCATACATCCCGTATACACAGGACTGTCTCCATATTTCACTACTCAGTTCCGTATTATTATTTGTCTCGTTTTCTCCCTAAACTCTGTGTGAGACAGCCACCGTGCGGTGACACCACAGATCTGTCAGTCAGTCTCAACTGTCAGTGTTCAGTGAACGCTAATTTGTTTCGCATGTGTGTATTATTTATTATATTGTTATTATTAATTTTTTAGATAACCCATTTTTATAGCTGTAATACAAGATGCCAAAGAGGAAGTGTCATTTTAAAGATTAATATATAATAATGTTTTATTTATTTAGCACTTAAACGTCCCGTATCAATGATTGTCAATTATGGCAACTCTACATAGTGATTACATACATTCAGTTCCTATAAACAACAAAATTATTTTATAACACTTTTTAGATAATGATTAGTATAGTATTTTTGAAAATTAATAAATATCCTGGTTGGTAAGCAGGTAAAATTCTTATATGCGAATTCAGTACCTACCTACAAATTAGAATTAAAAAATAATGCATACCTAGCACCCACAGTACAATGATAAGAAGAAGTTTTCTTACAAATGAAATTTTAATATGTCAAAAATATATGTAAAAAAATTTCATTCCCCCTTCCTTCCTAATGAATTGTATATATAATACAATATTGTTTTTTATTTTGTGTAGATAAGCGTGCAAATGATGAAAATATTTAAAAAATATTAAATGTAATTAGTATTTTGATTATATTCTAGTAAAAATTTTTTTTACCAATGCAGCTTCGAGGACCAATTCCAAATGGAAGATAAGAGCCTGAGATAATTGACAACTTGTTTTCTTCTGAGAATCTCTCCGGAATAAATTTATTTGGGTTTGGATAATATTTAGGATCTCTATGTATAGAATAAATGGGTATCCACACTACGTCACCTTTCGCAATCTGTAATTAAAGATTGATTAAATAGAATATCATTTATGAGTATTGTGTCTCATATTTTCAATTATTTATTAATGTACATATAATGAATAAGCACCTCATAATTTTTTCCATGTCCATTTGACGGCGGTAAAGTAAATGATTTTACACACAAACGATCTGTATTCCCTGCTGGAGGCCACAAACGGAGTGTTTCTGAAAATTTATAATAATTGCAAATATTTATATTTATTATTTATTTATACACAAATTGCCTTAAAGTGTTGCATTCATAATGCCAGCCTCAATGGGCCATGATTTGGCTAATTAATTAATAATTACACATAATGGATACATAATCTTAAAAATGCACAATTTAAATCCATAATCAAAAAATAATTAAAACAGCAAAAAACTTCAATGTAAAAATAAAAATACATAGGTAAATTTGTTTGGATAACCCAGTACAAGTACAATCTGCCGGTCCTTCAGTACCTGCACTCGCACTCGCACTCGCACTTACACTACATCAATTAAATGTTTTAAACAGATTAAAATTAATATTGAAGTAACTATATTAAAATTAAATTACGTGTGGTGTGCATAAAGTTATCGGGAAAGCTGTGTTGCATTTTAGATCAATTTTGATACTGTATTATTTTTAATTTTTTTTTTTGTGGTTTACTACATTCCAATGCTGGATGTCAAAATCATTTGCAATTTCCCAGATTATTATGTGTAGGATCTGAGTCGACCATCCAGATTGAGAATCTTCTTCTAATATGTATCTTCGTAAGAGAGTTTGGTAAATCATCTTTGGTAGCTACAAACACAGTATTTCTCCCATACACAAAGAAGTTTTCATATACATCCGATGGATTGTTGCCTTACTGAAAATCATACAAAATACAGCACCTTAAATGCATTTTGTTGACATCTTAATCGCTCTAAACATCACAAGTAACTGATTGATGGTATTCTTGTAGCCGTTATATTATACAACATGTGAGCCGAAACAAAACTGCCACTATTCAATTGATGAAAAATGATTATTTTGCAACAGTGGCAGTTTTACGATTGATAACTTCTCTTTAAAACATTAGAAAGATTTTATCAGAAGCATATCAATTTTAAATCTCTGAACTGGCAATAAAATCAGTTACAATTACGTTTATCTCAATTTCATTAATTAGATAGTGGTGGTTATTTGCGCGCCTTGTTACTTCGATTGGCATCAATGAGTTTCCTGGTTTATAATAATGTGTGTAAGTATTGCCGCCTTTTTTCGGAAAGCTAAGAATACAGTAATCTACAAGCGTCATTCTTTTTACATCCCGTGCTTCGACCAGTCCAGCTGTCCGAATAAAGCACCAGTGTGCGCTTCGGTCAGTTGAAATCTAAAGAAGACAGCCCAGCTAAAAGAAGAACAACATCGGACCAGAAAGACAGTAAAATGAAAGAGGTTAGAGCAGTTCATATATCATATGTGTGCTTATTGTAAATTGGAAACCTGGGAACCAGTTATCGAAGGCATTTACATAAACAGAGATATTATTTCTAAATCTCTTGTGTAGACAAAATAATATGATCCCTCCTGACCTCCATCTACATCGTTTATGACATTTTCATTTATGAAAATATGACAGAACTTTCCCAACAACCCGTTTTAATCAACAATCGATTTTAGTAAATCGTTTCAATGATAACCAAAACAAATGTGTACAGTACTTAAAATAACAATATGCGATAATGTAGAAATGTTATGTTAGAAATGTTATGTCCTGTTTGAAGAAAAAATTATTTTATAAAAATTACTTTCTTATTATAAAAATTATTAGTTATAAAAATTGTAGACTTTGCCCTATATTAGTCACTATTTATATATGGAATTAAAAATTTGGGGACACGCCAATCAAATCAGCATTAATCTGTTAATTTAAAAATCAATATTTTTATCATAACAATTATTGGCATCGATTTATAATACGTGATATTTTAATTCATTTTATTCTGTTTGAACAGTTTCTTAAATAATAAATACAAATAATAAAACAATTTCAATTACCCGATATGACCATATCCATGTATTTGAGACTGTGAATATCATTATACGTGATCATGCCACCGGTCTCCTTTATGTACTCGTCGACTTCTTCTCTCAATCGGGCCTGTGCTTCAGGGTTTGTGGCCAACTCGTATGCCATCAAAGTGATAAGTGTAGATGAAGTTTCAAATCCAGCAGTCAGAAATATCACAGCTTGCGCCGTTATTTCATCATCTTTCCAAACTGAAACAACCCAAATTGCATTTCATGGATTACTCCCGGTTGTGATTGTTTTTTAAAATTAAATACTACTTTGGTGTCAAATTCAAATCATAATCTACAGAAAGAATACAGCAGATTTACAATTTTACCATAATGTAATTGCAAGAATATTAACATAAACTAATTCATCTTACAGGATTTAGTATTATGAAATGTTTGAAATCAAAAAGGTAAAGCAATGTTTAATAACCCATGAAATCACTAAATTCATTAATCTACTTACTTATCTTATCTATATTAATTTAAAAGAATACAATGAGGATTTAAGCTCTGTACTGTTTATCTGTAAGTGCATTCTTCAAACATTTCAATTGTCATGTCAATGATTCAATAATAATAATGACTTTTAATACATGTAGTATAAACAATATTATTCAATATATTTTTTACTAAGCCTACAATGAATCACTGTCATCGATTTTTCAAACACTTATAATTTTGCAAATCATTTTAATATGTTTTTGGACGGTGTAAAGTCTTACTTATTTTCGCTGAATGTTTTGTTTTGAGTTCTTCATGAACTGTAGCAAACCCAATGCTGTCATTCAACTTCTCGGAAATATTATCATCAACTAAAGATCCCTTCATTGCCTGCATTAACAGATGGATCATGTCCCTACGAATTATGCCACTCTTTGATCTTGTCTTTATAATGTCCATTACAACAAATCTATAAAAGTCAGCAACCTTTACATCCATTAGATTAGCAGTAATAATCTGTAACAATAAAGATTTGACCATTATTCAATTGAATTTCCTATTTATGCTATAGTGATGGAAAATCATCATTTAAACCGTTGTCGTGACTGTGATTGTGTTTGATGGTAACTTAGATTTAACTTTTGGAGACTTAGTTTTTAGTGTACTAGTCATTGCTCGAATAATTAGTTACAGTCGAACACCATCAGTCACGATAATGGTTTAATACTATTTGCTACTATGTATATATTGCTAATTATGTAGTGAAGAAATTAATTAAGTTGTGATGATTCCTGCTCTGCTAAAGCAGTGCACCAAATAATTTGTAATTTTTAAACCTGGTTCAAATACATAAAAGTGAAAATACTTAATTCAATTCTTACAACTGTACACTATGAAAAAATTATCAGAATAATATTTCCCTTTTAAATATTTTAATCTTGTATAATCTTCAAAACACAAAAAGATTGTATCAAGAAAAATATCTCTAATTTAACACTGCCACAGGTATACTACATAATATGAAATGGTGGAATAATAAAGTGATAAAGTGTATCTAAATTCAAGATTATTTATTTTATCTTAACAATTAATTAAAATTGGTTTCTTGGCTCCTGTAATATTAACTTGTACTGTACTACTAATGTTTTCCTAATATTTCCTATGTATAATATATTCCTTAAATTATTGACAATTTTAGAGTTGTAAAAATATATTATCTAAACTCATTGTATTGTAAATATCTTAAAGCAATGATTTTAATAATTATAATACGCAAGTGTAAATTCAGTCATCATTTTCTGCAATTAATAAATAAATCAAAAGCACAAAACTTAAAAAAACTAACTTTTTTAAAAACTGGAAAAAAATATGTCATTAAAAATTTTAGACCGTTTTTCAAGTCGATGTTCGCCAAACGTTTTGAAGTTACGTAGAATTCATTGTTTGGGTCAGTTAATGAATCTATTTGGATTCCAAAAGCGCATGAGGCGATCACATCATTGGTACACTTTGTCATTATATCCATCAACTCCAACTCTGCAAATCCTTTTTCTGTGGGAAATAAAAATAGAATAAATATTTGTTAATTAAATTTAATTCTAAAATTGTTGCTTCCGATGAGAAAAAGTAGAAATGACTCTAAAAAAGTAAAATACGTACATCAAAATCATACAATAATCTATATATTAATTATGGTGTCATTTATAAAGCAATTTATAGAGGCAATTTACTTTTACAATAACACTTTTAATTTTTTAATTTCAATTGTGGTTATTAAACTAAGATAATAAATTTAAAAAAAAAATGGGATTATATAATTTATACAGGCAATAATCTCGGTTTGAGTTCTGATTGTAACATATGTTTTCGATTTATTCTTTCTAACTTTATATCTTTTGGATAATAATAGATTTTTGGATTTTATCTGGAAGAAAAAAATTACCATTTGCTTCGGATGTGTCAAATTTCGTATTGAAAAATTCAATCAATCGTTGAGAGCACTCCGTCACAAATGGCATCATTTCCTTCATCTTAGATCCGGTAAACGCTGGACTGAGGGTTGTTCTCATTTGGTGCCATTTATCTCCTGTAAGTGTAAAGAATGTTTAGATTTATAATTTTGAGAAGCATTATTTGTTATTCAAGTACTAATTCAAAGATACCGAGATGTGATTTTACAGATGAAGATGTAAACACACGCTTCCTTCAATTCAAACAAAGATTTTAAAAGGCTCAAAATAAGCTGGATGAATACAAATGAAAATGTTGTGATTCGGATGAATAAAGAAAAATTAGTATTTAAAACAATAAAAATCCGAAAACTTCAATATATTGGACATGTGATGAGACATCCGAAGAAGTATGTGATCTTGCACCTCATAATGCAGGAAAAGATTGCTGGAAGTCAGGGCCCTGGAAGAAAGAGAACATCATGGCTGAAGAACCTTGGCCAGTCTACTGTTGAGATTTTCCTGGCCGCAGTAAACAAAGTGATGGTAGCCAATATCCGTTGAATGAATGAATATCCAAACAAGAAGAAGAAGATCTCTAATGTTTATAAGTCTTTAAAGTACAAGGAGTGAATTTTGTAGGTAAATTAAATTTTATTAAGTCACATGTTTGTTATTAATATTAGCTTTTTGTTTGTTCTACCTCCATATTGTACTTTAATATATCATTGGTTTCATTCTTCTCCTTTTTCTTCAAACATTTATCCCTTAATGGCCCATGTCCGCAGAAGAGATTTTTACGAGTTTCAATTCGAGATAATCTCTGAAACAAGGATTTTTCTTCCGTGATTGTCTTTTGAGATAACTCTCGATTTTTATAGTCCCCGTGTAACACCATAACTCAGAGATTCGTCGTCTTAAGTCTCAAACGTCAAACATCAGTCCATTGAATATTTATGTACCATCGTTACTTGAGTGAATTTTAATCTCCCCTACAACAATTAAAATAGAATAAATTACTATAATTTAATGTCTTCTGGCTATTTAACTTTCAGAAAAAATATTCAAAGGTAGGTATTTATAATGTTAGATAATATCTCACTGTCAAATTGAACGCTGTGTTTGAGTTTTTGTCTCTTTTTACCAATCTCAAGCTGATCTCCGAGTTTATCTCTAGATCAAAATCTCAATATGTGTACTTGGTTCTGGATTCACCTCAATTATATCTCCAAGAAATATCACATCATATCTCATATCCGTGCTATTTGAATTTCAGAGAACTGTGATTGTGAGCCATAACAATCACTGTGAGCTGTAATGGAACCAATCACACAATTTATTCAATCAGGAAATTCACCATCTCCCACATCACGTTTCTCTTGAATCATCCACTGTAGTATGACTTGTATTATGTCACATTTCTCGCCACACATAACTGCATGCCCAAAGTACTAAATTTTTTTCTTGTTGATGTTGATTTCAAAACTACACACATTACCCCCTCAGAATATTTTCAATGTTCTCTTGCAATACCACATTTCATCATTAAAATAAACAAACAAAGTTAGTCAAAATCAAAAATACAATAAATTCTCAAATATTTTTAAAAATGTCCTAAAGGAAATAATTTTGAAAGTTAGTACGGATTTTGTAAAATTATTAATAAGAAAAAAATAACATTGTAACTTTTATGAAACCATTAATTTCACTTTTATAAAATTTTTAAATAATAAAAATGTGCAATGAAACAGTTTCACAATTGGGAAAAAAATATTAAAACCCACTTTGAAACAAATTGTGTGCACAGATTAATATTCTTTAAGTATAAATTAAAATCTGTTACATTACATCTAGTTTCTTCGTATTAACAAAGCAAATGCTTTTACCTTGCAGAGAAAGTAGTTGGTTAGAGACAAGTGGATCCCTCTCGTCAGCTATTTGAAGGTGGTCAGTGAAATGATCAAAGTTTTTTACTGTAACCTGTTTGACCAGCTCTAAATCCTTCACCACCAGCGTGGGTGTAGTGAAGAAAAAGAAACCAAAATATCTGAAAAAATTATTTCTATTCGTTTCCAGTTTTGATTGGTATTGAAGAATTTGCGTGTACATAATTTTATTTTCGGTTTAAAGATGTTACTGGTCATAATTTAGTTTTAAGTAAGTCTACTCTACTTTGCAGAAAGTGATAACAACTAAAAAACTATAAATATAAGTTGGATGATTATAATATACACAGCGACAACTTTAACGTTTAGTTAATTAAAATTTGCAAAATATTTTAATAGTGATTGTCAAGGTCAATAGGATTTTAATAATATAATTGTTTTTTACTTCACTCGACTTTTGTCTTTGGTGAAGCTTATAAAGCAAATCTTATGAAAAGGGGGTCATTATAAAGAAAAAATTGAAAATAGGGTAATTAAATTAATATTGCGTGTGATGAAATGAGATTGATGAAGGAAAACTAATTAGGGTATAAAATTGAAGTTTTGAACATTGCAAATAACAGAACATCATTTTGAGCATTTAAATTAGATGCAAATATTTTTTATGTATATATATACAAATATATTTAGCATCTGTCATCCTATCATTTCATCTATGTCTCGCGGTCATATCGCGTCGCAATCTAGGGTCAGTTTCTTATATATGATAAAACTGTCAAATGGCAATAATAATGTTTTGTTCATATTTTTCAAGAATGTTTTTAAATGGATACATATGTAGCGATCGGAATTCGAATCCACCGCCATCTCAGTCGGCATCGCAGTCTCTTCAGTTTCATCATTTCACAACGGCAGTCTTGCCGGCTCACGCGCGCCGAGCAAGACCGCCAACTCGCTTCATTTCATTTCATAATACACGTGCACTTCCTATTCTTCATTCATTCTATCTGTCTTCATTGTTTTTATCATACTTTATAATAAACGTCAACGCGTAATTGACATTTCTTTCATTTAACCACCGACCTAACCCCCAAACATATATTTAAAAGTTACGTAAAAACACAATTTCTACAATTCCAGGGACAGTAATACAGAATGATATATAATATCGGTTATCGCCAATTGCTTCTCTGTCAGTGCAAAAAGCAGAAAGCAATCGGCGGCAAACGATAGCTTTTTGCTGCTAGGACCTGCGTGCGGCTAATGTGGCCGCGAAACGGCTTCTACTCGGCCCATGATGAGCCATGGCTTCCGTAGAATCTATATTTTATCTAAAGCAGTATAATAAGGATGCACAAGTTTCCAATGGTCGTGTAGCGGCAACTTTTGGCCGCAGAGGCTACAATGGCCGCCTGCGGGACCTGGCAGCCAGCAATAGGTGACACCTGATGAGACCTTGAGCTCGCAGCGGTCATCAATAGCTGCGTAACGGCCACCAGTCGCTCGCAGGGCCTAGCAGCAAGCAATCGACGCTAGTCGATAAGACCCTGACCGCGCAGCGGTCACCAATGTCCGCGTAACGGCCACTAAGAGCCACAGTAGCATCGGCTGAACCGATTGCTTACCTGCTAGGATAGTTCGACTTGCTTATTCTTATCCAAATGTTACTTTCTCACTGAAGGAATAGTCATACATGTAGGTACAAAATCGCATTACGGATGCAAACAGATTCTGCCATTTTTTATTCAGTTGTTTTTCAAATTTTAATTATCTAATAAATAGATATTCGGTACTCCCTAAAATATAATTTTTCATATTACTTGGTAGCTACTTACTTCTCATTGTAAAATTTATTATAACTCTCCTGCACCAAGATATTTTGATGTTTCCTTCTCAATGCCAATTGTAGCATATTACCAAAAACAAAAAATGGTTTTGCGAAGTTGACATCACGTTTTTTAAAAAAATCGAAATTTTTTGTTCCGAAATAATACACCGTACACAAAACAGCCAGAACCGCCAGAATTATGTCAAGCCAGGAAATTGACCAACCCATTGCAGATATCTAAAATATAAAACTGAAATATAAAATGAATATATATATATATATATATATATATATATATATATATATATATATATATATATATATATATATATAATATTATTAATTGAGATGGCGGTTACTTTGTTTCACAATAAAACTTTGTACTACGCACATGTTGGGTTAATTTCGAGAAGTGCAGTCCGTCTCATCATCAGGTGATAACTAAACAAAATACACCCAACTAACACAAGGAATTGGAGTGCTCTGCCCGCCGTGTATAATTGAACTACTAGTGCCATCTGTACGCGTTGCTTAAACTATATTTCCGGTATGTCATCTTAAGCAGAATTCAGCAGAAGCAGTCCACTGTATTTTCATGGTAAAGTTTCAATATTTATTCAGGCCACAAACTGAAGACCTATTAGGTATACCTTTTGTATTTCAAAAATACTATTAGATTAAAATGAAAAGTAAATGGTAAAAACACCGGCATCTATCCGTACCTACATTACCCTACAACGTTTATATTTCTATTCGTAATATAGTTTTAAATAGTTGACAATATAAGGGGTATATAAATAAAACCGGCACTATGTATCCAAACGGACAAAAATAAAGGTGATTCGAAAATCATTATCTGGCAATAGTGGCACTTCAATAATTAAGATAATTAATAATTGCTTTTGAAAACATGAAATATTTTGTCAAAAGCATATCAATTATAAAATTTCCACCCTGTATACGTTTATTTCGATTTTGTCAACCGGATAGTGGCGGTTTTGTCTCTACAAGTATACCTCTCAATGTCATAATTCAAAATGTATTTCGAAGAAAACAAAAATGAGTGTTGAAGGATAATTCGAAATTACTGCAATCTTTTAAAAAAATTAAATACTAATTAGATATATTAATTAGAAAGATATACACATAAAATCAATTTTATCGAAAAATATTGTTATTGCGCTACCGGGATTTGAACCTGGATCTGTTTCCAAACCGGGGAAGGTGCATTATTTAACTATGCTACAGCGACAGTACTTTTGACTAGTGCTCTGCAACCTTTTCTCACCTACGATACACCAACATTATTCCTAGAATTCCGCGGCACACCAAAACCTAAAATATATAGGTATTAAATTGATACATAATGAAAAATTGTTAAGTCAATTACATTGAATTTGACCGCGGCACACCTGTATCCGGCTTACGGCACACCAGTGTGCCACGGCACACCGGTTGCGGAGCACTGCCTTTGACAACAAATTTTCGAACCTATATGTTACACTTTTTTCAAATGAATACATCTATCGGTACATTATTTGAAAGCCATCTACTTTATAGCCACATTTACATTATAGTTGCTGTATTTTTACGAACGTTGCGATTTGTCGGGCAAGATATAATTAAAATTATTTTCCGAAATTATTACACCAGAACCGATTAACCACTACCACAGCTGCGTGTTGTATATTTTAGCCGAGACAAAAATGCTCAGCCGGCCAGTTAATTTTTTTTTAGCCGAGACACATACCGCTTTATTTAGCGAAACCTATAATATTTATAATCCGTCACCAGGCGGAACGGTATATTACGTATTTAAATCATTTTATGCATAATTTCGCTGGAAATAATTTCATATATTGTTCTATTCTTTTTTGTTCTGTTGAACTTAACCTTATTATGACATAACCATAAAAAAATTACTGCCACATAAAAATGTTTTACATATATGTACTTGAACAACTAAAAGTAACCGAAATTTACGATATTTTAGTTACGTTACGTTAGTTCTATTTTCCTTTTTTATAAATTATAATTTAGATGTAGGTTTTACGGAAACATCATGTCACTGCAGAAAAACATCGCGGCCCACCACACTTTGTGTTCATTTTATATATATTTTAAACATAGCTCTGCTGATTTCGCTGGCTAAAGAATGCACTCATCCAAATGAGACTTCTAAAGAAAACTTCATACTTGAAGGCGTAAGATTTCTTCCGTACTTTCTAAAAGTTGCGGCCGAATGTCCAAGCAAAGCGGTATCAAGTTCAAATATTATGATTCGAGACAGCGTCACACCTGTTTCGAACCTCAAACTTACATAATAAATAATAATAAAGATAATAAACAATTTAGTTTATATCATAAATAAATAAATACACTACTCACCTATAATCTAGCTATGAACTTCGCGAACAATGTTTTAGCTGACAGAAATAATAAATTATTGTAAAAACTGAAAAAATTGCTCTGTTGCGGACACATCTGACAGGACGCAATTTCAATCAATTAACTTTTATATGTGTGCCGCGTGGACGCCGACAATAATATTATTACATTACTAATCTATTGTGGGCGTGTCTAACTCGTATGTCCCGCCATTTATAAAATGTCAAGGACATATTTATAAATGACGGTTACGTCGTTTGGTCCGTTCATAAAATCGTTCTTCATAGCTTTATCATTCTTGTTTACGATTTTGAAATATTAAAGCGGGCCGCTTCACACTATATCCTAGATATGCATAAATCATGATTTGATTTTTATTCGAAAATTTTGAATTAAGAGTGTATATATATAATTTCAATATTTTTGACCCAATCTATGAAAAGAATTTTGTTAACCAAAAATATTCTGTTATAAGGACGCTTTTTCGAATTACTGCACATTTTAATGTATTATTGCAAGTTTGCACCAGAAGCAAGGCCTGCGATTTAAAAAAAAGGTTACCTTGAATTTTTTCACCAAATGCCTCCTTCGGCATTAAAATAGCAATAATTTTTTTTCTAATTAGAAATATTCCTTTTATTTTCCTGTTCCTAAATTGGCATTAAACGAAGAAGTTTTCAAGCTAATCGGCACTCATGTCGTGATACTTTTTTTTTACACCACAGGGCTTTAAACATTGTTGAAAAATGTTAAATGGTCCGGATTCACATTTTTCCTGGCAAAATAGTTTGTATTTAATAAAACAGTATTACACATTTCACAGGAAAGCTTATCAGAAATAATATTCAACAAACATAAAGTGATATTTTTTTTATTTTTGGAAATGTCATTAAAAAAGTACCAAAGGGTACCAGTTATTTAAAATTTATATAAGAAGCCAATCGATATATTTAATTTCTTATGATTACATATGTACACATATTTAAGCAACACTTTGTCTTTTCTTCAAACCCATCCAAAAACCTGTCTCGGAATGCAAGTTGAATGGATGACTCTTAATTTTGATTGGAACATCGGTCTTTGGTGTTTGGATAAATTCAAAGGTGGCCATTAGATGGAACATTATCACCTTTACTTCCATAAGTGCAAAACGATTTCCTGAAAAAAAAAAAACAATATTAAAGAGAAAAATTATTCATCTTATAAAGGATAAAAGTTTTAGGTACCTGTTTGTAATTAGTATTATATTTAGATTATATTCTAGCCTATAGTTATTTTTTTACCAATGCAACTTCGAGGACCAATTCCAAATGGAAGATATGCAGCTGAATCGATCAAACCCTTATTTTCATCTGAAAATCTCTCCGGAATAAATTTGTTTGGGTTTGGATAATTTTTAGGATCTCTGTGTATAGAATAAATTGGTATCCACACTACGTCACCTTTTTCAATCTGAAAATAAAAGATTGTTTCAATAAAATACCATTTATGAATAATGGCTCATATGTTTATATGATCTTTTAATGCATAATGAGTAAGTACCTCATAATTTTTTCCTTCCCCATTTGACGGTGGTAAGGTAAACGATTTTACACACACGCGATCCGTGTTTCCAGCTGGAGGCCACAAGCGAAGTGTTTCTGAAAGTTTGCAAAATTTGTTACACTTCTATGATTCCATATTCTACTAAGTCAATATTTTATCTTCATCTTCTTTATCCAAGGTTAAAAATCTGTGCAAAATTTATTCAGTTTATTTTGCTGTTTGATTCAGCGAAACAACTTGGGAATTTATTTACAGAAAAGCAGGGCAAATAATTCTAATGGTTTAAAATTAGCTAAACAGATTATAAAAAAATATGAAATTTTAGTAAAATTTTAGTAAAAGTAGTGTATAAGGTTGTTGGGTAACTAACTTCTGTTGTATTTATGTGATATTTTATAAAATATTTGTTATGATCTGCTACATATTTGATGTGGTAATAATGCTGGATGTCAAACTAATTTGCAATCTTCCCGGTCTTTAGATGTGGATTATTTTCCAATGTAGTTGGTAATAGAATTTAGTAACGAGAAACGGAATTTTGTAACAGAATTTAGTAACGAGAAACGGAATTTGGTAACAGAATTTAGTAATGAGAAACGGAATTTGGTAACAGTATTTAGTAACGAGAAACGGAAATTGGTAAATCATTTTTGGCAGGTACAAACATTTACAATATCTCTCCGAGTATTGCACACAAGTTTTCACACACAATTGATAAATTGTTGCCGAGTTGGAATTCATACAAAATTATGTCTCTTAAATGTACTTTGTCTGCTGACATCTTATTCTTATTCTTTTATATGTTACGACATGTAGACCAGAAAAAGAACCCCCACCATGTCTGTATATAGTGTTTGTACCTGATTATACTCGCACAAACTTGTGTATAACAAGAGACGTCAGAACTTTCCCGACAACCCAATACATTAATTTTAGTAAATAGATGCAATGATAGCTATAAAATAATTTTATAATACTTAAAAGGGCACGAATGTGATGGAAATAGTATGTGACTGCTCAACCTATTTGAAGAGCGCACTATTTTATAACATTATAACAATAATTATTGGCATCAATTTATTTAGTGCGAATTTTTTAAATGACATTTTATTCTGTTTGAAAAGTTTCGTAGATTATACATTTAAGTAACAAAACCATTTTAATTACCTGATACGACCATATCCATATATTTGAGGCTGTTGATGTCATTATAAGTGATCATGCCACCTGTCTCCTTCGTATACCCGTCGACTTCTTCTTGCAATCGAGCCTGCACTTCAGGGTTTATGGCTAACTCGTATGCTATAAAGGTGACAAGTGTTGAGGAAGTTTCAAATCCAGCAAACAGAAATATTACAGCTTGTGCTGTTATTTCGTCGTCTTTCCAAACTGAAATAATTCAAATTAAAATGCGTCACTCCCAGTTCAAAATAAAAAAATTGACAGTCAAAAAACTGTTCATACTCGCAAAATGAAAACTAAAGCACGGTGTATAAGAAAACTTTTGGAGAATTTCAGGAAAAATATTTTCCTAAATATGTATGTAAGTTGTGATTGTTTTTTTGAAATAAATAATAAATTCAAATAAAAAATTTGTAATCTATTGAAAGAATAAAGCAGATATGATATAAGTATAATGTAATTAGAAAGATATGAGAAAAAATCAATTATTTGTGCTCCCAGATTCATCATATAAGATTTAGTATTATGAAATATATGTAATAAAAAAGATTAAATGGTGATTAATAACCCCTGAATTCACCAAATTCATATTTAGTCCACGTCAGTTTTAAAAGAATACAGAGGACTGAAGCCCCCTTACTGTGCATCTGTAAGCACATCCTTCAAACTTGTCAAATGATTCAATAATTGTTTAAATTTTATCAAATTTAAAAGTTATTTTCAAAAATTATTTTTTAATATACATTAAATGTATTAATTAGAAAGACATGCATATAAAATCAATTATCCAAAAAATATTGTCGTTGTTACCAGGATTCGAACCTGGATCTCTTCCTATCTGGGGAAATGCATTAACCGATTTTTTTACTAAATTTTTTTGACTAAATATGCATTAATGAATTACTGCCGACGATATTCTGACCACTTGTAATTTTTAAAATATGTTTGATTGTCTAATAAACTCACTTCTTTTTGCTGAATGTTTTGCTTTGAGTTCTTCATGAACTGTAGCAAACCCGATGCTGTCATTCAACTTCTCGGAAATATTATCATCGACTAAAGATCCCCTCATTGCCAGCATCAACAGATGGATCATGTCCCTACGAATTATGCCACTCTTTGATCTTGTCTTTATAATATCCATTACAACAAATCTATAGAAATTAGCAACCTTTATGTCCATTAGATTAGCTGTAATAATCTGTAACAATTTGATTATTGTTCAAAGGAATTTCATAATCAGAAAAATATTTCCCTCTACAATATATCTGCAGAACATTTTAAAAGATTGCATCATAAAATAACATATATATTGTATTACCATATACAATTTTTGGTGTTTTCCTAACACACGAGAGAAACGATTAAAAAAAAATGGATATAATTCTAATTCATGCTGTGAGGGAATTAAAAAATTATTTGTCTATATTAGCGCTGGGGTATGTATCAATACTCACAAAATCATTGATACCATAAATATGTATTGTAGGACATAGACCTTTTAGGCCCCTGTCTAATATGAATCCTAATGAAATCTATTAGCGTAATTATACCACTAACACACAATACAATTTATTGTTATTATTACTCAAATTATTGACAATTTTAGAGTTGTAAACATGTATTATATGTACTCTTTGTACTTTAAATCTATAATTGTAATAATATTTATAATATACAATAGTTTGTGTTCAGTCATCATCATTTTATGAAATTAATAAATAATAAAAATAAAGCAAGTAATAAATAATAAGTATCATGAAAACCAACTTTTTTTAAAACTGGAAAAAATTTTGTTAACAAGAATTTTAGACCGTTCCTTAACTCAATGTTTGTCATACGTTTTGAGGTTTGGTAGAATTCATTGTTTGGGTCAGTTAATGAATCTGTTTGGATTCCAAAAGCGCACGAGGCGATGACATCATTGGCACACTTTGTCATCACCTCCTTCAACTCCAACTCTGCAAATCCTTTTTCTGTGAGAATTAAAATATAAGGAATATTTATCTTGATTAATTTAATTACAAAATAGTTACTTCCAACAAAAAAAATTGATGCTTATCTTAAAAAGTAAGATATATAGATCAAAATCAGTTGATAATCTATGTTTTCTATGGCTTAATTGGTAAAGTTGTCTACCGCTAACAGAAAATCCTGGTTTGAGTTCCGATGGTTACTATTATCCCGACAGATAGATTTTTTATGTGTATCTTTCTATATGAATAATATAATTTGTTTTAAAAATATTGCAGACAAAAAATAACTAATGATTAATATGTAATGAACTTTTAAAAGTATGTCTGCAAGAAAAAATTTACCCTTTGTTTCGAGTGAGTCAAATTTCTTATTCAAAAACTCGATTAACCGTTGAGAGCACTCTGTCACAAATGGCATCATTTCCTTCATCTTGGATCCGGTAAACGCTGGGCTGAGTGTTGTTCTCATTTGGTGCCATTTCTCTCCTGAAATTAACACTCTTTTGTATATAAGAATGTGTGTATTATAATAAAAGTCTTTAAAATACAGGGAATGAATTTTGTAAATACTGAACCTTTATCTAGTCACATGTTTCAGTATCATTGAACTTTGGAATGTGTTGGCCCCATTGCTCTGAAATTTTATGTTCTTTCTCTTTAATTGTGATACTTCATATGTTTTAATTTAACTTAGTGGGGTTTTATTTAGCTTTACTTAAGTAACATGACATGTATTACTTTATATTTTTCTCGCATTTCATAATGTGCCCAAAGTTTTCTCTTTTTGAAAGAGATCTACGCTTTTTTATATTTTTTCATACGTTTCAAAACATCTTTATTTTGAACTTTATTTACCTACATTTAGCTCACATTTTATTATTAAAATAAATATGCAATAAAGGTCATAAAAATCAAAAATTTGCCGCAATGTAACCAATTCTGAAGAAAATAATATTCTCATTTCTTTTATACACAGAATACGTATTACATCAATATACTTACTATTTTCAAACTAAGCTAATCGCTTGTGCTCGGACTAACTTGATGGCCTCCTGGAACGAGGCTCGAACCCCCGATCACTAGGCGAATGTCGTAATCATTAAACCATGAAAATGTATCTTTTAATGTAATATTCTTTACGTCTGTCAATTATGTATATGTGGGCGAACGAGCGCGCACCATAATTTTGGTCTCCCAGACTAAATACTAAATTAAGTGTATTATTGTAAAGATTCATTGTATATTGGTTGCTTGAATAAATTGTGAATTGTTGTAAGCAACTGTTTTATTTGCTACATCAACCGACATCATACACCGATAATTCTCTAAGGAGATTTATTATATTTAATCTTACATATTTCATTTAAAAAACATTAAAGATAATTTCACAGAATACCACAACTGTTTAAAACTTAAATAAGTTAATTTTTTTAAATAAATGACACCTGGGAAAAGATACTATTCTTAGAATAATATTAAAATATGTTCAGTAATTTGTATGAAATGTATACCTTGCAGAGAAAACAGTTGGTGAGCAATGAGTGGATCCCTCTCGTCAGCGATTTGAAAGTGGTCAATGAAATGATCAAAGTTTTTAACTGTGATCTGTTTGATCAGCTCTAAATCCTTCACCACCAGCGTGGGCGTAGTGAAGAAAAAGAAACCAAAATATCTGAAAACATGAAATAATTAATTCCATTCGTTTCCACTTTTGATTAGTATTGAAGAACGCGTACATTTAAAATTTTAATGTTATAAAATTTACTTTTTTTTTACTATAATAAAATTGCTCTATTCGGTTTCAGCTCAGGTACTTACTAGTGATGAACTAAACCGTTATATTAACCGTTATTGTGAAATTTGTGTTCGATTGTAATAATGATAAGTAACTGATTACTCGTAATTCGACGGGCAATCACTGATATACTGGAAACTAAACCTCTAACAGTCAAATATCAATTACCAATCATCGTTAAAAAAGAAATAGCAAATGCACAATTACAGTCACAATAACGTTTAGCTCATCACTAGTAACTACAGCGTCAGATGACACGTCATTTTATGGTAAAACATTGTTTTTTTCTAAGAATTCACAAACCTGAAAGGAATTGTAAACAATAAGGCACCTCGTCAGCAGACAGTGCTTTCGGTTTTATGACTTCTCAAGAATTAGAGATTTTGGACCGTGTAGTGTATTTTGTTCACTTGTTAACAACATACACTACAGTGAAGAGTAGTATGAAAACAGGTCTGAATCAAAATTATAATAAGTATTTCCTCATTATAACCGTGATATCACTATAACCATGATCAATATAACTGAGTTTGACTGTATATTGAGATATTAGCATAATTACGATTTTTTTTCTAAATGTTTATATTTCTGACATGGTTGAGATTAGGCACAAATTCCTTGAACATTTTCGACTCGTAATTTAGTCAGGTATCCATCCATAAAATATTGTAGACTAGGGCTGTCACACATATATGTATGGAACTGGCGTCTTTTCTAGGTTAGATCGCGTTTTATGTAAATAAATAGTTTATTTGGGAAACCTAGGCCGACACGTGCCACTGCAAAATGATGGAAAAGTACGATTTTGACAACACATTGACACATTGACAAAGTATTGGTTCCACTGAACAAAGGCAGTCATCGAATATACACGGAAGCAATAGAAATCAAAAACAGGCCACTCAGTTTCAATACTCGAGGTGATTCCCAATGACTCCCCATGGCCTGGAAACCGATTCTTGAAGAACGAAAACTGGTGATTCCAAAAAAAAGATTGACCATTCCAGTTATCTACCACATGAAACCACCAAGAGCACCGATACCCAATTTTCCGCTGAAAACTCTCGATATTCAACAGGTAAGACACGGTTCGCTAATCAACACCAATTCAGACCGATAGCCTTTGAAGATCACAGAGATTAGAAGAAAAAAGGTTAAATAAATAATAACGCACTTAATAAATTATTCCGAAGATGGCACCAGTGTCAATGCATTTACTATTACAGAAAATAATAATAATTTGATAACCCATAGATGGCGGTAAAGTCACTCGCAACTAACATATGAAGGAAGGCACAAAATAATTTATTAATGGGTTGACTTCAAACTAAAGTTAACATAACTGGGAAATTTATATCTTCTGCAAAAAAGTACGATTGTATCGCAATTCTTTAAGGCAACGCCTTGACAATGGTACGTGTTACCGGCCGAAACATTGGCCCATGTTTGCCCAAGGAAACAATTTACAATAAACCTAGAAAAGCCGTCAGTTCCATATTATATATATATATATATATATATATATATATATTCCATATTATAAATTAAATTAAATGTAAATTGTTATATATATACATATATATATATATATATATATATTAGTAGGTACTTACTTATCTTTATCAAACTTATTATAACTCGCCTGTACCAAAATATTTTGATGTTTCCTTTCCAATACCAACTGTAGCAAATTGCCGGCAACAAAACATGGTTTTGTAAAATTTACTCCACGTTTTTTAAAAAAATCGAAATTTTTTGTTCCGAAATAATACACCACGCCCAAAACGGCCAGAACCGCCAGAATTATGTCAAGCCAAGAAACTGACCAACCCATTGTTGACAGCTGAAACATAAAATAAAAGAGAATAATAACACAGTTAAAATTGAATCATTCAAACAATTTTTTAATATTTGACTAAAATTTATTTGGAGCTAAATAAAAAGCTGTCACTGAGATAAGAAGGAGGGAGTCTACTATTTTTAAAAGTAGCGGTATTGTTTCTATACTTCTCGATGCCGTAATTCAACGCTTTTCGAATTATTTAGCGAAATTAATCTTCATAAATTAATCCACCACCACGTACCTACTGCGGTGTACACTTTAGTCAGGACAAAATCGGCTGGGCAATTTTATTTATTTTTTAATCGTGACACAAACCGATTTATTTAGCAAGGCTCATACATAATATAATCTGTCACCAGGCAGCGATGCAGTTGTGTGCGCGTCGTGTCGCCGGAACGGTAAATTACGTATTTAAATAATTTTAAGAACATCGACTCCTCCTGAGCATTCCGCATTTATTTGATGAATATTTTAACCAATGTTTTTATATGTAAGATTGTAACTTTTATGTTCTTTTATGTCTGTTGAACACGATATCTAAAAAAACAACTGCCACGTAAAAATAAATCAAGTTCATATGAAATACTATACAATTAAAAATGACCCATTTGTTAGTATTGGTAAATATTTGAAAACATAGCGGCTCCCACACTTTGCGTCCATTATAATTTTAGATTGATCGTTGATTTCTAGTGGCTAAATGATGCACTCAGATAAGACTTAGAAATACTCAATTTCCACTTTTAGAAAGAAGACTTCAATTTAGTTTCTCAAAAAGTGTAATATTTATATTTTTTTCATCTAATAATTGATTTAAAAATCTAATTCCTTATTACTGTTAGCAAGTTACGACAACTGAAATGAGATATTTTAAAGCGGAAGGTTTCTTTCGTATTTCCTAAAAATTAAGACCAAAATACTAAACATACCAATTAGTACTGAATCAAAAACGATTCTTTAGACGGGAGAAATGAATGGCTTACAGAGATTATGATTTGGAGCAGCGTCCAGTCGAATCCTTAAACTTACATAATATGTATTAAAAAGTAAGTAAACATTTAGAGAGTATTATGTATAGATATTCACTCACCTACAACCTAGCTAGAAACTTCGCGAACAATATTTTAACTAATACAGATTACAAATTGTGGTAAAAAAAATAGCTTTGTTGCCGGCGCAGTTTCACTCTATTAAGTATCATTTGTATGTGTGGGACGCCGACAATAATATTATCATTATACTTATTTAACTAGTGTAGGCGGGTCGCGTGTCCAACTCGTCTGACCTAGCTGCGGGCGATACGGTTCGGATAACTGAGCCAGTTCACCCGCCGATTCATTTACATTAATATTTTAAAAAAACAACAAAGAAAATCTGTATTAATCAAAAATTAAGAGGCTACTTTCATTTTTCCAGTTTGAATTTCGAGATATTTTTGCATTTTGCATACCCTTTCAAGACGAGACTAATAGTTAATTCATTTACAATATCAAGTAAACATAAAAGTGCGTTATTTTTTACGTAAATATTGCTAGAGTGAAAGGTATTAATAGAAAAGGACGAGTATACAATTGTTGGTTTTTTTTAATTCCTAGGTAATAAAGCTATCAGAAAATAGGCATTTCTTCAACATTCATAATACATATGTGTTGCCATTTGAAATTATCAAGCGAAAATTAAATAATTTGTTAAAGTTCTAACCTAAGAATTTGTTATGTTTATGATAAAAACCATTGTTTGTGTCGATAAACATATGATTATAAAATACTACAATTTTGCCCATACTGATAAATAATATTGATAACTTTTGAAGCAGCTATATTTGTGAAGAGAAAACTATTTATAATAATATTATATAATAATCATACTCCGGTTGTAATAAAAAAAAACTGTTTTTTTTTTAAATATTTATTTATTGTTTTAATAAATTACATATATATTTAATATTAAAATATAAATGAAAATATGACAAAAGTATTATTAGTCACTGTTAAATAATTAGTTGTTCATCGAGCATATTATCGTTCTTCAGAATTTCGTTGTTTTTTACTTTACACGTATTCAAAACAAAATTTGATCAACACATATTCAATATTCATTCATGTGCACCCAAATGTCGATTTGTGGGAGTAAATTTGATTAATTTGAGAAAAGAATTGGTGTATGTCGACCATTCTTTTGCCATCCAATTTACGAAGTTTACACGAGTCCACACATTCAATGCTCAGTTCGGGAATATCCTGAAAATAATTTATAATATTATTAATATTGTTATTTAGTTATCAGTATTTTTATGTATAAAATATGTGTTTATTCATTTATATGACTATAACAAATACATTTGTATCAATGAGACAGGTCTGTCATGTATAATTCTTTTGATAAAATAATTTATCTTTAAGGATATATATTTCCAATAAAAAATAATTTATCTGCACTACATAATACATGTATATTGAACTATGTAATTTATATTGTTAAATCAAATAGATAATTGTTATAGAAATGGTAAAAATTATCAACTTACGTCACGATTTATTTTCAAGAAGTTTATAACCATTTAAAATTTATTGGAACATTTCCTAGAGTGTGTCAATGGACACTTTTTGACCTTAGGCATCTTGAGTCACAGGAGGCAGTAATTTCAGAACAATAATCTATATAATAATATATTATTGACTTTTCATTCCATTATTGATTCACGCGCATGCGCTGGCTGCCATGCACTGGCCGCGAATTCGTTAGCCATGCATGAACTGTCAGATTCTAAAACCGGGGAGATGACGAATGTTTAATGTTGAATTATCAAAATTATAATCTGTTTTCGTATAAAAACAGCCCAAAACCATACAATTTACAAAAATAAGCAATTGGTATCAAGAATAAGTATAATATTCATTCATATTGTAGTCAAAATTTGTATTAAAATGTGTTTTATGGGCAAATTTAATTAAAAAATTTCGGAGCGCGGATATTAGAACCGCCATCGCCATATTTGAATGGCATCTGACAGTGTGAGATATAATTAATAATATCGTATTTCATAAGACGGAAAATATATTATTTAAAAAATGATTATTGTGTTTCTGATATTAAACTTAGTTTTAAATAGTAGTTGAAGCCTCAAAGCATGTGAGTAAATATAGTTTATTATTTAAAAACGTATGTTTTTACTAAAACAAAGTATTTTTAAAATGTCAAAAATTCATCAAATGTTCTGCAAATTGAATGATTTATAACTCTATTCATTTTTAACATTTTGCTAATTTGGTTTCCTACAGATTTGTCTCCGTAATCTTGGCTTCAAGATTATACGAAAATATATTTCCATTATTTATTAATCAGCGTGTTGACTCAATTTCGTACCATGCCTAAAATACATCTAATAGTCGCGGTCTTTCTTATAATATTTGTATCTTCTTAATTATGACAAATAACATTCAGTTTATTAATTTTATATTAATGTAAAGGTCCAATCTAAGTAGTAGTTGAAAAAAAAGTCAAATCTATTGAATAACTTCTGATATAAATGAATAATAAAAACCCACATTTTCGTAAAAAACGCGAAAATATGAATTATTATTGCAAGTCGCGCCTTAAAGTTCTCACCTAAGAATTGTTATGTTTATGATAAAAAAACATTGCGTCGATAAACATGATTATTACAATAATGCCCCCGATTTATAAGGAAAAAATTGACATAAATTCATACTAATAAATAATATTGACAACTTTTGAAGCAGCTGTATTTGTGAAGAGAAAACTATTTATGCTAATATTATATAATAATCATACTTTGGTTGTAATAAAAAAAAAGTTTTTTTTTTAAAATATTTATTTATTGTTTTAATAAATTACATATTTATTAATATTAAAATATAAATGAAAATATGACAAAAGTATTATTATTCACTGTTAAATAATTAGTTGTTCATCGAGCACATTATCGTTATTCAGAATTTCGTTATTTTTTTTCTTTACACGTATTCAAAACAAAATTTGATTCACACTTATTACAATTTAAACTGAATTTAGAAATAAAATTTTATGTTCTTTCACATATTCAATATTCGCTCATGTGCACCCAAACATCGATTTGTGGGAGTAAATTTGATTAATTAGAGAAAAGAATTGGTGTATGTCGTCAACCACTCTTTTGCCATCCAATTTAGGAAGTTCACACGAATCCGCACATTCAATACTCAGTTCGGGAACATCCTGAAAATAATTAATAATATTATTATTGTTATTTAGTTATCAGTATTTTTATGTCTAAAATATTAAAATACATGTTTATTCATTTGTATGACTATAACAAATAAATTTGTATCAATCAGACAGGTCTGTTATGTATAATTCTTTTGATAAGATTATTTATCTTTAAGGATATGTATTTCCAATAAAAAATAATTTATCTGCACTACATAATATATGTATATTGAACTATGTAATTTATATTGTTAAATCAAATAGATAATTGTTATAGAAATGGTAAAAATTATCAACTTACGTTGCGATTTTTATTCCAAGAAGATAACCATTTAAAATTTTGTTGGAATATTTCGTAGAGCATGTCAATGGATACTTTTTGACCTTAGGCATCTTGAGTCACAGGAGGCAGTAATTTGAGAACAATAATTTGTATAATAAAATATAATGAGAACCAAACCCAACAAAAAAAAAACACGGGTTCGCGAATGTCACGTTGAATCATGTGAATAAATTAATTTTATGCCCTTGAGGCGCATGCGTTGTCAGATTCTTAGCGCTCAGATCCGTAACGTAGGTTTTGACATATGTATTATGTTCAGAAGTCAAAATTATAATCTGTTTTCGTATAAAAACAGCCCAAAACCATATAATTTACAAAAATAAGCAATTGGTATCGAGAATAAGTATAATATTCATTCATAGTGTAGTAAAATTAGTAATAAAATGTGTTTTATAGGCAAATTTAATGATAATCCAACGGAGCACAAACCCCACGACTGTCACTGCCGAATTCAACGGCGCTCTGAAGGTCCGATAAACAATTAAAATTATCGTGTTTCATAAGACTGGAAATATATTATTTAAAACGATTCGTCGATCCGTTAGATCGTTGAGAATCGGCTTAACCAAAAGATCCGACTCGGTGAGCCGGTTCGTTCGCAAACGACGCACCTCTAGTCTGCGCTAGTCTGACCATATGCCCGGATTGTTGTGGGGCCTTGACATTCTCGCACGTTGCCCGTTCCGCTATTAGGATTCGTTTAGAAAATTATTCCATATAAATGTATGATCGTCGTTCCGTTTTACTTTGGGACATCTGCACAAGTTTCGCGCCATGGCCTGCAAGACATGCGCAAATCAACATAACACATTTTTAGCAAAACGGGCGTAAATCGAGATCACACATTTTTAGCAAATTCTATCTCGCTTCTGAACATGTTGAACAGTAGATATATTAATATTATATAAAAAGTACTCCAATAACTCAATACCTGTCAAGGCACGCGATTATATTTTAGTGTCATATGTTCAAAGAAAAAAAGAAATTAAAGTGAAGTGAAGAGTTATGATAAACGAAAAGTGTAATGCGACATAATGAGTATAATTGAACATAATGCGGGACAAGACTCGCAGAGTGATAGTATCGCAGATTTGTTGCAAAAGAGACTGATTGCGCCGCCGCAGTGAAATGCCAACTGAGACGAAAATCGAGGAAATATTAGGAAAAATGCCGACCAATGATGCTCCGGTGCCTAGCGGTTCTCAAAATTCACGCGTATAGTTCACCGTGATCAATTGTATGTAGAATGACGTGCTCAATAAATATTTAGTTCCTCCTTATTAAAAAATTAAAATAATAAACACGTTTTAATAAGAAATCGTGTTTTACTTCACTTTCGTTAGCTTAGTGAAGAACAAGTATCGAAAATCGAAAAGTCATTTAAGAATGTAACTAAAATATCACGCAAATATATATGAACGAGATGGCATATACTAGTTACTAGTAGTTACTCTGATTTCCAGACATATTTATGAACACAGGTAGGGTTGATTAAAAATCCCCGAGTGTTATGACGAGTGTTCAAATTGAAAAGTCTCAATTATGAAATAATGTAACTAAAGAGCCGCGTATATAAATACTAAGTGGCATATATTTACAACAAAAAAACAAATTGCGTTATATGTCTCAGAATCATGTGCCATACAGCCCCTGCATAAAACATGTTTTTCTGGTTCTAAAAAAAAACATAAATTAAGTTATATAAATAAAATATATAAAAATCTTTCTAGTAGAGTACTGAACCCCTGTCTTCCATATGAACGGCGGGGATACTAACCACTACACTACCGACGGATACAAATGAACCATGACAGAGTTCATCAGATGTAATAAATAAAATTCAATATTAGTACCTATTAAAATTTGATGGTAATAAATAAAATTCAATATTAGTACCTATTAAAATTTGATGGTATACAGGGTGTAGGTGCCTAACAGTCCTAGTCCACTATATTATATGGGTATATATTTATACCTGACTAAATTACGAGTCGAAAATGTTCAAAGAATATGTGCCTAATCTCAACTATGTCAAGGATACAAACATTTAAAATAAAAGATAATTACGCGATTATTTCGATTAATTTAAATATTCTATTAATTTAAAATTATATATTGAATACAAAAAACTAAAGATTATGGAATTTCGAGCGGCCAGTCTATTTTTTGTTTCAATATTTAGGGCCTGAAGCAAAAATATAGATTAAAAAAGGACAAATATCGCAAATATTTATTTCAAAGTACATAGACTTAAAGCTCAACATGATTTTGTAAAATTTTAAACAATATTTTTTTTAACAATGTATAATTTGCACACATTCCTTGAATATTTTCGACTCATAATTTAGTCAGGTATCCACCAATAAAATATTATTGACTAGGTCTCTTACACCCTGTATAACAAATGATATAAATAAAAACATTAAATTTTAAAACAAAATTCACCATTGTATACTTACATGACAATTTGACACCGCAGTTTAATGTAAGTAAAAGTGAGTACATAAAAATATTATACATTTTTTATCGTGCCAGTTTTTACACAGTCTTTGTGACAAATCTTGCCGGGGTATCCGCTAAATAAGTACTTTTCGAGTTAAAAAAGACATATCTGGTTAAATTGTGTGCAACACGAGAAATAATATTTAATTGTTTGCTTTGAATTCTGATAAGGTGTCATTGATATGTGATACCGGATAAGAAAGTATTATATAATGTTGCATATCGTATTCTTACTGAAGGGTAAATAGAATATATAAGTAGTTCTATATCAGTGGGCTGATCTTGATACAAAAATGATGTATTTTTATATAATGTTTTCATTACATTAATTTAAATAATTTTACAGTTTACATTTTACCCCATATAAAACTTTCTTTTACAGAGCTGAATTTTGTCATACTCATGCCATGAATATTTTTTCAACAAACTTACCTTACGCAACAAATTTTAATCTTTCAATATCTTGTAACAATTTTTTTCAGTATTTATGGATTATCGGGATTGCCTTAAATTAATCTATTCAGAATAGAAGGGACAGAACAGAAAGGCGATAGACAGTCATCCGAATGACAAAATATCCCTCCTGTGACAGTGTGCGTTGTGAAGGCGATTCAGGACCGGGACTTGTGGAGGTGCATACCGGCCGGGTCCCGGAAGAGGCTCTAACTAGATATTACGGGGCTTCATCGACACACCCTGCTTTCAATACGGTACTGCAAGCTAGTACTTAATCACAACACCGACCATAATTCCAGTAAAATAGTAAAAATAAAACGTAATTATTATTTCTCACTTTATTATTGAAATACTGTACACTATAATAATCAACACTGTCGTTTCTTCAAACCCAACCAAAAACCGTTCTTGGACAGCAAGTTGAAAATATGGCTCTTAATTTTGATTGGAACATCAGTCTTGGGTGTTTGCACAATTTCAAAGTTGGCCACCAGATAGAATATCATCACCTTGGCTTCCATTATGGCAAAACGATTCCCTGAAATAAATTTAGGCAATCCGTTTTAAATGAAAAAAATTGGTTATATTTATTTTCGAATAACAGAGAAAAAATAAAATGATTAGAGAGAGTGAGGTCTATACATGACATAAATAATAAGTAAATGTTATTTAAAATATATGTATTCCATTAAAATAAAAACTTTACCTATACAGCTTCGAGGACCAATTCCAAATGGAAGATATGCGGTTGAGTCGATCGAACCTTTATTTTCTTCCGAAAATCTCTCCGGAATAAATGAGTTTGGGTTTGGATAATTTTTAGGATCTCTATGTATAGAATAAATGGGTATCCATACCAGATCACCTTTCTCAATCTACAAATAAAATAATATTTTAATAATATCTTTTGATCTCGAAATAAAAATACATAAACTATAACTTACAAAATGATTAGACCGCATACATGCTTACTTTTGTTCATTTGAAATTCACAAAGGACACATTACTGCCCAGTACATAATATAATCAACAGTCATAGTAAAGCATATTTCAAATAAAATAATTCCACAATTGTCCGGCACTTTGCTACTTGACTGGATATTAAAAAAAAGTTCTCTGGATGTTCCGTTTTTCAAATGAATCAACTGAGCTTTGCAGGTACCTACTTTCCACGTATTCAATAATAATTTAAGTAGGTTAATTTATTCATTTAAGTAAGTACCTATCAACTGTTCTGTGTATATTTGAAAGAATTGTATTTTTTCTAATTCCTCATTTAGTTATTTCTGAGATTTCACCTAGTAAAAGGCAACGTCTTTTGTCCACATCACTTAAGAACATAACTTATTATAAATCCTGAGAGTGTATAAACTGATTTTAATGAGATTTTCTTCAACGTATTGGACAATTCTCCGGGAAGGTATAAAGCTTTAGTCATTACAGTGCAATATCAGGAGGCAGAGCAGTAACAGTAGCAGAAGAAATAATGGCAAGTAGGAAAAAAGTGTGTTGTGTGTTGCTAAGATTAAATTCTATTTAGTGACCAAACTATAAGAGATACATTTTATTACATTGCGTTCTGGCTCCGGCGGATCAAACGCCAGGACGTACGCCACTGGCTAGGCTCAATCTGTGGGTGTATGTGCGTATGGTGTCGGAATGGCTGACTCGGATGAATGGAAATTGTCTCAAACAATAACAACACTAGATTCAACATATTATTTACACTTCAATTACACAAAACATAACAAATTCGCAAATTCGATATTGTAAGCATGATAATAGTCCTTGAAATCTTCTTTCTTCTAGTTAAACTTTCTTCCCAGTGAGGATACACAATGTTACCGATTTAGCACACATTGATTTATACCCAGTTTGCTACGGGGTGAAGTCGCAACAAACACCAGGCTCCCTGGGGTGTTGTCTCAGTCTTGGTCCAGCCCGCCACGCCCCCGTACTAGAAGTGATCTCTTCCTCCGGAAAGTTATCTTGATGCCATCTTCTTGTCACTGTCCATCGAGCCTATCCATTGCAGCAAAGTCTCCTCTAATCCCGCAGATGGATCAGGCTCTTTTTCAATCTCTGAATCCACCGCGGGAAAAAACTCTCGCTTGTGATCTTGATTGTCAGTGCCCCTCAAAACGCGCTTTCACCATTTTTAAAAGAGGATAATTAAAAAATAAATTTAGATATCATAAAAAATGTCACTCTGACAACTAAAACGCATAAAAATATTGTCCAAGCGCTGCCCAAACGCCACATATTTGTCAGATGACGTGGTAGTTTATATTCATATTATTTGGGAGAAATTATAATAGACAAGTAGATTGTTTTACATTTCCACTCTCTCTTTTATTTGCACTATTTAAAAGTAAATAAATGTTTAAAATATGAGAGTACCGTATAACTATTTCCTTTTCCATCTGATGGTGGTAAGGTAAATGATTTTACACACACTCGATCCATGTTTCCAGCCGGAGGCCATAAACGAAGAGTTTCTGAAAATTGCATTTGCATTGTGATATTTCATATCATCTAGTTTTCGGAAATAAGAACATCATGTACATATTATAATAAACACAAATTTCATGTTTAAACAAAAACTTCTGTACAAATGGTAGAATCAAGTTAAGTAAATAGGTACTACAAAAACTAATTATGTATGTATATATATATATACATAGTAATGAAGAGATAAATTGCTTCTCTTGACTCACTAGTGTGAGTGTAATTGGTATTGGATGATATTAGTGATTGAAAACAGCGACAGTGATCACCATTTCAATACTATTGTTATTTACAATAATTGTAATTTATAGACTTTTATTATGGAAGAATTTAGTTTCAAATCTAGTAAGCTGATATATCATTGTAGGTCAGAATTCAGTTGACAGATCATTTCTTATTGACCATATTGCAAGTATGTTCAGATCACGTGCTCCCACTGTGTAAATAAACAACATATAAAAACAAGAACTGCAGACAGAAACGACTCTCCACCAAACTTGTAGTAATTAGATTCTGCTAGATGGTGCTATTCAACATGATAATATTTTGAAACAAGAATCACAAATCATAATATTTTCAGGTATGTACTCGATCACTGTTAGTGATTGTGATTAGTGAATTTAATCCCAAGCCAGAATCGCAATTCCGGGATTCTATTTTGATGACTCTGGAATCCCAGAACCAATCCCGGAATTAGAAAATGATGTTCGTCCAGTAAAAAAAAACAGAAAGAACGAAGAGGTACAAGGTGTAAGTAAGGCTGTACTTTCTCAAAAAATAATTTAAAATGAGAAAGCAGAAAACGGAACCATTTTACTAACCTGATACGACCATATCCATGTATGTAAGATTACGAATATCGCTGTACGTGATCATACCACCTGTTTTCCTGATATACTCATCAACTTCTTCTCTCAAGCGTATCTGTATTTCAGGGTTTATGGCCAATTCATACGCTACGAAGGTGATAAGTGTCGAGGAAGCTTCGAATCCAGCAAACAGAAATATCACAGCTTGCGCAGTTATCTCGTCATCTTTCCAAACTGAAATAATCCAAATTGTAAGGCATTACTCCCTAATCAGTTTGATAATCCCTAACCAGCTTTATTAAACGATCAATGCATGATTACAATTTGCGTGATATGCAAGAGTACCTCTCAGAAAAAATTGATTTTGCTAAAAGCAAAATATTTTTATGTGAAATGTTTAAAAAATTGTTGATCTACCATAAAACTATAAGCCACAAGTAAGGCAAAACTAGAAAACTAAATAAATTTTTTTATATGTTTTTATGGGATTTTTATAATATTGTATAGTAAACTATTATGAAAAACCTTTATTATAAAGAATTGTATCTGGTTTATTAAAAAAAACATGAAAGTGAGAGATACATATGTATTCTTTAGAGTGATTCATCTAGTGACACCACAAGGGAATTAATAACCCTAAAACCCGCCGGACTAATAAAATTATCAAATTCTGCAGAAATATGTGGCAGCGAATAACAATAGACAGATATAAGTGTAAGACACTTGGAGAAGCCTTCATCAAACAGTGGATAGAAGATGGCTGATTATGATGACATATGTAGGTGGAGGTCTAGCGCCTTCACTGTTGTCATCACTGCCCGGCATTACTGAATGCTCCCTACAGACACTGGTGCATTAAATCAAACACCTAATAGCCATAAACACACTCAGTACCAATATTTGTAATTGTAATCAAGTGACAATCGTAAGTAGTTTTTTCTTCACGTAATCTGGAGTCTGCCACACTCCACATACACAAAACATCCCGTGACTATCAATCGGACACGTGAGCGATGGATGAATATTGGGGCTTTCACCACACACCCATTAATCAGTCTCATCATCCGAGACATCATCTGCATAATCCTTCTGATTCTCATCACAATACATATATACCTACACACATACTCTTACATCATTCTTACATTACACATGTTTCAATCCCCAAATATATGTACATATTTGCTGAAAAGTTAGTGGTAACATCTCGCCGAAGTCTAATAAACTCACTTCTTTTTGAAGAATTTTTCACAATGTATTCTTCATGAACGGTTGCAAATCCGACATCATCAAGTTTCTCAGATGTATTGTCATCGTGTAAAGATCCTTTCATTGCCAGCATTAATAAATGGATCATGTCTCTTCTTATAATACCAGTCTCTGATCTTGTCTTTATAATATCCATTACAATGAATCTGTAGAAGTCAGCAATCTTCACATCCATGAGACTGACAGTAAAAATCTATGAATGTTGAGATTTTAAGATGTAGAATATTAAGCAATTATAAGATTAAAAATTTAAATTTAAATCAATACCTACTTTTTTTAAAACTGGAAAACATTTTGTTGCAAAGTATTTTAAACCGTCTTTTAATTTGATTTCTGTCATACTTTTAGAAGATCTGTAGAATTCATTATTTGGGTCAGTTAATGAATCTATTTGGATTCCAAAAGCACACGATGCGATGACATCATTGCTAAATTTTGTCATCACATCCTTTAACTCCAACTCCAAATATCCTTTTTCTGCAAGAAAAAAGAACAAACTCGTAGAATTTCATTTATAACAATCTTTAAACTACAGTAGACTCGATTATCCAAGGAGGTAGGGAAAAAAATTGACCTGGGCGATCCCTGTAAAAAAAATTACAACAGAAACTAGAAATTTGATGTGATGCGTCCTCTGGCTTACATCAAAAGTAAAAATTAATTGAATCTAAGCACACCCAAATAATAATCATCACAACCGAACAACTGAGTTATTATTGGAATTATTTTAGGTTACATATTGTTGTTGGTCGAATTTCCGTGTTATAGAAATGTTTTCAGGTGCTGATTTTTTAAATCTTCGTATGATTTTGTTGACTTGACTGATAGTAAATGCGTGCAGGTTAATATCAAAAGATTTGGTCAATGATGGTTGTTGTTCTACATTAGGTTTATTCCAGAGAACTGAATTTAAAAATATTTACTGTACCTTGTATAGGTAGATTAACAGTCTATGTGTTATTTACTTTCTAGTAGCAGACGTAATATCAATATGTATGACGTTATACAAACTAAATAAGACCAGGTGTTCTTTTTAACATGAGAACTCAGACATGAATACATACTGATACGCTATGTACATCGTGCACGCGTTCCTATCTGGCCGTCGGCGCGGCAGCACAATACAGTTTTTACATAGTGCATCCGTTCTTGGATAAAATTTAAACACGTTTATAACATATATTTATCAAAGAATGACAACTAATCTTTAAATTTTTTATAAATATTGATACCGGCAGAAAAAATGTTGACATTTGAATTTATAAATTAAAATAATTATGTTTACCTTCTGAGGCAGAACATTTATTTTTTAAAAATTCAATCAACCTCTCGGAGCACTCTGTCACAAATGGCATCATTTCTTTCATTTTAGATCCAGTAAATGCTGGGCTCAGTGTCGTTCTCATTTGGTGCCATTTTTCTCCTGAAAATGAAGCACACTTTAACAGGAATGTGAAGATTTATAAAAAACTTTATGATTTATGTTTCGTTTTGTTTATGTCAATACTTAAGTATGCAATGGAAAAGTTATCTTTAAAGGAAATAAAGAGTAAAAAAAATGCAATTTCAACTAAAAACTTAGTAATTTTTTTAATTTTTCAGTACAATTCGATCAGATCATATTGCGTTTGTATCAAAATAAAGGATTAATTGTTCAGCATGTCGCTTTAGGGCCAACTTTTCCAGAATATATACAGGCTGTAAACCTATATATTGGTGTAATACATAAAAAGTCAAAAACCTACAGTAGTTATTACTTAATGTCAGTTAATATAATACAATACAAATAATTATCATTTCTTTCCTTCAGAAATACCTTGCAGAGAAAAGAGCTGGTGGCTGAAGAGTGGATCTCTCTCATCGGCTACTTGGAAGTGGTCAACGAAATGATCAAAGTTTTTAACCGTGATCTGCTTGATGAGGTCTAAATCTTTTACGACAAGCGCGGGGTTGGTAAAGGAATAGAAACCAAAATACCTAAAAATAATAATTAATTTCAGTCATTTTTCTTTTCCACTTTTAATTTAGCATCTTGAATGTAATAAAATTTCCCAGTATGTCAGTGCATCATAGGATATGGTATAGTTGGCTGGCGTAGAGTCGCTATCACAATACTCGACCCACTGATTAAAATGCAAAAAGTCATAATTAGATTATTCTCATTAAAAAAACTCAAGGTGCTAAATATCAGGCAATTATTCATAAAGATACTGTTTAAAGATATACATGAAAACAGAATCCACACATTCTAAGTGTACTCGGGCAAAAACTCAAAGAAAACTGGCTATTGCGTTAATGAAAATCTCATTTACTCAAAGACATGCATGTTTTATAGGACCGCGGATGTACAATGAGCTGCCACAAGAGATGGCAACGGTATTGTATCGTCAATTCTGTGGCTTTTCAAAATCGGAAGAAGTCAGCTGGAAGAGTTCTTTAAATGATCAAAGCTACTCATTTAATGTAATTCTTTTTTTTTGTCATTACATCCCTGCTTGTTTCTTTTCTTTTACTTCTTACATCTCTTTAATCTGTATCAAAATTTTTACTTTGTTCATTTTACTTATTCTACACTTGTCTCCTTTTTGATTTTTCTGTTTTTCACTATTTAATTTGTTACCTTACTTCATACTAATAATCTAACTAATGGAACCTAATGGCTACCTACCTCAGAACAGGTACTTTATATGTACCTAGCGAGGTAGAAAGCGGTCAACAGGCTTGCATATAAATGGAATGTAGTATTAATACTTGTACTGGTTGGTGTATTGGTTACTTTGAGGATTTTTATATTGATGCAAGCTTTAAAGGAATGCTGTTTTAAAAATAAACGCCAATTTATCGTCACTGAAAATAAAATGAATCTGTTATTGAATATGATGTGTGATGCAAGCGCTATATCTGAGCGGTGGTACTACATCTAATTCTAAGCTGACTTACACAGTTCCATTCGTCCAGCATCATTAGTCAGAGTGGGACAGAGCATTTAGAATGATGTGTATTTTTTCCCTCTAAACTCAGTAGAAATGTTCAAATATGACATGTTTCTAAATTATTATCGGGGAAAAATGTCAATTTTACAATCAATGACTGGTCTTGAAAACATGTTTAAAAGAGTTTTATCAAAAGCACATCAATTTTGAAATCTTCACTTTGGCTATAAAATCAATTAAAAATATGCTCTAAATAATTATCTCAACAATGTGCAAAGAATATAACAAAATAAATGTATGAAATGTACATTGCTTTTATTTTCCACGTAACAAAAGAATATCGTGTGAACTTGAAATAAAATTCAGATGATGTTTTAAAAGACCAAAAAAAATACAATAATCTGCACACGAAGTGGAGCGGGGTGAACCAGAAAGAATATTATACATAGAGGTGGTATGATGCATGTAACATGTTTAAAAATATATATTTATTATTTTATTGTCTGTGATAATTAAACAAGTAATTTGTCATTCCTTACATAAATAATTTATATTATACATTAGCACTTACTTTTCATTATAATACTTATTGTAAATCTTCTGTAAGATAAAATTGAGATGTTCTCTCTCCAATATTAATTGTAGCAAATTTCCGATAACCAAATAAGGCTTTACAAAGTTAATTCCTCGTTTTTCAAAGACATTATGATTTCTCGTTCCGAAATAATAAATCAAACCGAAAACAGCCACCACCGGCAGAATTATGTCGAACCAAGAAATTGACCAACTCATTATTGATAGCTGAAATATAAAAAAATAGAAGAACATTACTTTTAAAATTAAATTAAATTTGAATGTTTATGTATACATACACAATAAATCAAAATATAAGTTTAAATGTTAAATGGTGCAGTTGTATTTAGCCATATCGCTTGCCAACTTTTAACTGAACATTAAAATGATTTAGATAGTAGGTGGACTTCTTATAGTCCGTCCTTCTAGCGTTCAGCCACAACACTAGAGACTTTTCCTTGTCCTTCAATTTAAGATGCTTACATCGTTATAGAGATTGGAATTTTCGTGAACAAAAAAAAAAGATTTTTCTATATTAAGTTTGTCATACTAAATTTAATTTTTAAAAACCCTCCTGGTCGGAAGTTGATATGTTTGATCTAGCTAAATTATTACCCACCTTACTAATAATGGCAGCAATTCAGAAGAGAACTTTGCGCCACTGAGAAATTTATCAAATTATAGAAAGAATTCAATTTGTTTTTAAATGTGAAATGTTTCCAATTTTCTCATCCATATGATAGAAAACTTAGATTTCTTGTGTATATTTACTGAAGTTATCTTTTATTAGGGTTGCCATATTTCCAAATTGAGAAATGAGGATGTTCTCCAGATTTTAACAGTGAATAAAGGATAAATTAACATATATTGATGAACGAAAAATATTTATTATAATGAATTATTACATTCATATCAAAATTCATTAAAATCTATTAAATCCATGTGAAAAGCATTATTTTGAGTACAAAACTATGTTGTTTATATAATAATTTTATAGATTTATAAGTAATAACTTTGAAACATAAATATTTCAAAATGTTTTTCACAAAATTACTTTTGTCAATTTTTTTTACAGATATTAATATATTAATCAATTGCTTACGGCTTTGATTCTATTTACACAGAAGGTAAAATAAAAATGGAAGTGACATGCTAACTGCCAACATAAAAGTTGGTGAAAAATTAAAAGATTAACTTTAATAATAACTGAGTTAACAATGTAAAATTGTAAAGTAATAAAGTTAATATAATACATAATAATAACACAACAGAAAGCAACAGAAGATAAAATTGAGCGAGTTTAAAATTAATTAAAAAATCCGGAAATGATAATTTAAAATTCCGCCCGGGCGCAAATTCAGTCAAAAATGACAAATCCGGCTAAATTGAGGAAAGCAAGCAAGTCAAATCGTGACTTTGAACAATGACGTATCATCTGAAATTTTGGTAAAATTAAATTTTTTTGTATCGAAATTCTGATAATAAGTTTCTCTTTGAAACTGTATTACAAACATTTCAAATGATATATAATATTAACTTAGAACAACTATTATCGATTTGAATACATGACCAACTTCAAGAATCAGTTAATCTAATCTCTCTGTTTCATGTAAATGTCAGATGCAACTGTGTTGTTCTAAGAGCGAGAAATGTCACTAGAATCCCAAATTATCACGCAGATTGCGGACTGCGGAACGCCCGTTCAAAATGATACTCACCTAAAAATGAAGCTAGAAACTTCGCGAACTTTATATCAGATCACAAATAATTGTAACTTTGTTTACCGACACATTACAAAGTGCGCAATTCTATTAGGTTAATTTTCATTTGTCATTCAAACGTATAGGACGCGGACAACAATTAGTAATTTTGCGCAGACAGCAGGTCCATTCAATGGCGACTCACGCACGTTTTGGATCGTTGTCGATCTTGCCTGGGGACCGTTTATTGTATGTCATTTATTATCAGCTTGGCGCGGCGAGTCTCCTATATTTGGCACTCCTTGAATCCTTGTTCGCATTTTACCTTTTATATGATTTTTATCTCACTTCTAAAGGCGTGAACGGTATTTTAATCATATTAAAAATAATAATAATGTTTGTGGAAATTAAAAACGATATATTTACTTTATTTTATTTTATGACGCTTTACCCAGGAAGCTTCCGAAAAAACATATTCTATGTTAAAATATAATTAGAGTATTGGTATTGCAAAAATACGTAACTCAAAACCAGCTAAATAACATATTTTATTAACTACTTTGCCATAAGTATTGCATAATTTAATCTATGCATGTGGACACATTGATTGTAATATGTAACCGTATTGTAAGCTGTAACTGATAATCGTGAAACAATTAAAAATATTCTGATAAATTCTGATAAAAAGGTTACGTATGTTTTAGTCAACTGAAAAGATATTATTTCTTATCAGAAATTATTCATTACGTATTTCACAGTTATCTTTCGAATGTTTGTAAAATATTTATCAATGTAATAATGATATTAAACATAATGTTAATAATTTTCATCAATAAGTATGTGCATATTATTAATATATCAAGCAATAACTTTGTGGTTACATATTTTAATAATTAATGTGGTGAAATGATTTTGTGTATAACTACTTGATTTTTTTATTTAACGCCAACCAGTTTCGCAACAACTTATGTCTAGATTCAACTTAACTAACAACAAAATTATGTCTAGATTCCTATTGTCCTAAAGAAGGAACAAAGCTATTCCGAAACCGGTTGGCGTTAAACAGTAAAACTCAAGTGGTTATTCAGAAAATTATTATATATAACTTATACACATTTTTATATTACAATATTATTATTACTCACCTTTTATACCTTCACAGACACTACCAATATATGAATCATGCTTAGAGAATAATCTTCCCTTAAGTCACTACAATCACTACAATGATATTCTTGTTTTAATAATTAATTATTATAAATAAGGTAAAATTACATTTACGAGATCTTTTTAGTGGTAAAATGTTAAGTCTGCTTTATTTTTAAAAGTGTACTTTATTTTAATCTCAAGTTTCCTGAGCCATTATCTCAAAAACTAGAAATCAAAATAAAAAACTGATTCAAAATCACCATTTCCAGAAGTCACTATGTGTTAATTTTTTAAGATTGAAGATTTTATCGAACTAAATCAATTTTTCTTTAGATAATAGACCGATTAAAATATTTTTTTTCTTTGATATTACTCAGTAATGGTTCTATTAAAATGATTTCCATTCTTAAATAACTTTATACACATACGTATCGAGCATCAGAAGTTGAGTGCAGGTCCAAAATAAAACTTATGTCTTATTAGAATCTTATTCAGTGATGAGTTAATTTTATGGTGAGGTGGATATGGAACGACATCTTTGGACGAGCAATCTAACTTTCACCATATGACGAGTGGCGTGCTAGCGCCACCGAGAGAGGACAGCCATGCCATTTCAGTCATTCTTCCGACATGTCCCGTGCAGACGGCACTGTCATCTTATTTTAATATATTTGTGTTTTAAATTGTGCATCGTGTCATTTAATGGTTAGTGGCTTTAATTCATTCAATAACTCAACTGATTATACTCTATTTATCTATTTTTGAATCATCTGAATGTTAAATTTTTAGGAACCGGTTCTCTTTTCTTTTACATCCCTTATTCATTATTTGTCATTAAGTTTCTCGATTCCAGTTTGATGAATAAAATTTATAAATTTCAAGATCTCCTGGTAATTTAGGACAAATGCCAAGTTGAAGAAACATCCCTAGTCCACGGAAGAATTATAACAATCCAGGAACTGGTTCTGCAATCTGCTTTAATTTTAGTAACCGGTTTGCGCAGACTGGTTGAAAACCACAACTAATCATCATGGATGCGTTTTTAATCAAATGAACTGGAGTAGTATTTGGAGTTCAATGATACATCATTGTAGAACAAAATTGATATTTTATTGAATTCATAAAAAATAAGAATGCGTAGTAGGCACTTCCATCATCAACATTAAAACAATATTAACAATGGTAACCTCATTCCCAATATATTATGTAGACACCTGAACAGGTTTATTGGTGATTTTTGCAATATCATTAGAATGTACATTTTGAAATTACGCAATGTCTTCTCGTTTTTTTATACCCAACATAAAACCATTCTGGGAATTCAAATTGAAAATGTGACTCTGAATTTTGACTGGTACTTCAGTGTTTGGCGTTTGAACAATTTCAAAGTTGGCCAACAGATAAAACATTATTATTTTTACTTCCATAAGAGCAAAGCGGTTCCCTGAAAAACAAATAAGATCATTAATATCAGTGATTAATTAAAGTAAATTTAAGTAACGAGTAATTTACAAATAAGTTAATTTTTTCAAAAGCGACAGTTCTGAATATTTTATTTCATGTATTTTTAAATCACCAGTTTTTATTTTAAATACAATAAACTTGCCGATACAGCTTCGTGGACCGATTCCGAATGGAAGGTACGCCGCCATGTCAATCGATCCTTTGTTTTCTTCAGAAAATCTTTCAGGGATAAATTGTTCAGGATTTGGAAAATATTTGGGATCTCTATGTATCGAATAAGCCGGTATCCACAGTAGATCGCCCTTCTCAACCTGAAATTAAACAAATGCGTGTATATTGTTTTACAAGGATATTAAAGAGGTTGAATGAGATGTGAAGTCAGCTCTGGTAGCCAGAAAAACATTGAACATTGCGGAGGTGGTCGGCAGGAAAGAGACTTGAGAGACTGATCCATGTGGGGGCTTAAGATGGCTCACGAATCCCAGTCGGCTTCTGCAGGATCAATCTCAATTCGATAAATGACTCTTTTAACATAAAGGGTTCAATTAAATGGAAGTGGTTATCTGGGATATGATAATAACACACGTATTTGGGTTTTGTTGAGATGTTTATTGCTTCGAGTTGTACAAGTACTCAATGTAAAAAACTGTACAAACTATGTTTAGTTAAGTAGTATTAATTTTACACTGCGGATACTAGACACTATTTCAGTTGTTATGCATAGCAGTCGCGAAATAAGAATATTCGAGATCCTATTCCTCGTTGACGCTGAGACGTTGAGAAGCTCTACGCCCTCTTTAGATAGCTCACACGAGCTCGCTGTGAACCGGTATATGGTAAATTACTATGCCTCGGCCAACCGTCGTCAGGTGACACTGTCAGTCCGCCTTAGAGTTTAATGAACAATGATTAACAAGCCGCTATTTTTAATAATTTTACCACTTTTATAATAAAAATGCCAAATGTTACCAATAAATAGTCACTGATGATTAATTTATCACACGCTAATTCAATATTAATTTGTCACTGTTGAGATATTAAATTATCTTCAGACTACCACTCTAGTTTATTTAATCTCGTTAAATGACATTAATCATTTAAAAAAATTGTATGTTTCTTGAAATAAAAGGATTCACATACAAAATTATTTAAAATTGCGCGAGGTTTACTGAGGTGAAGTAAAGCTGAAATTATTTTCCCAAAAATGTATATTTAAAAATGTTATATTTAATTAATTCTTTAACTATGTGTTTTTTAAACTGGGAAAAATGACGTATATCAACATTTTTTTCTAAATTAATTCATACAATCATTTTTTCGTACAAAAATTAATTAATATAACGAAATTTCGTTAATACGTATAATGTTTTTTTTCGAAATATTTTTCGGCCGTTTATGTTATTTACGGTCATGTTTGTCAATTGTTTTATTGCCTTGGAGCAGCGGGCCGCCCGCGCCGACCGGCCCACTGCACCCTTGTAAAGCTTCTCCTTGGGATCATAATAGGCCCTTAAAAACTCGTTTGGCATAATCTCCACGTTGTCCAAGGTTGGATTTATTTACAATTATCAAAATAGATTAGAATGGCACTCTTCCCACGCTCTGAAGCGTACACGTGTTCACGCCTCTAAAAACGGGTCTTATCTAGACCAGCTGGAGAAAATAAAAACCCCCGAAATCGCGATTGGCACGTCACACTTTAGGGTACGTGCCCATCAGCTTTGTGTATGGTATCGCCCACAAAGCTCGAGATGCCTAAAATTCTGCGCATTATTATCTTCAATCTTCACTTTGTATCTTCATTATCATCGTCAACTTATGTCACTTTTTACATTATAACTGAACATTTACATCGATTCCAATGAACGGTAATATTGCTTACGACATTTTCGTTACTGTGTTTATTTGACAATTGTTTTCGTGCGTTAGTTTACCGACATTTATATGTACTAGCATTCTGTACTTTATTCTTTAAAGTATATTTTTTAATATTTTGTGGAACCCTAAATTAGCTTCAGGTTGTGACAATTCCTGCAAAATTTTAACAAAAAACTATAATTCCGAATTCGTCTCTCTACGATTTAAAGAAATAGGAAGATCGATTGACCGATGCGAAACTTTCAATACTTGTAGCGGCTCTACAATTAAACAACATAAGATAACCCAAAATATCGCCGAACTTTAGGTTACCTATCTTATATTGTTTTGTAAAATGTTTTAAATTTAATTTCTTAATTATTATCCATTTGCTTATTTGTTGAAACAACAAAACTAAATAGATTATTCAGAGTTTTCTTTATACAGAAAATGGCTTATTATGTTATATCCCATATTAAACTGACAATGGATGGCCTGTTTGCGGAACTTACAAACTTTTTTAAAGGCGCTCTACATTTATTTCCACGGCGCGCGCGAAATATTCATATATTAGAATTTTTATATTTTTATTTCGTTATATGTGGGAATTCGTTATTACGAATTATTATTTTTTGGTCCCTTGGATTTGGCAATAAAGAGAATTTACTGTATTTTGTTTCAATCTAAAAATACACAATGCCAAAAAGGTCAAATTCAAGTAGTGAAGATGAAAGTGTTAAAAATAATCATAGGAATGTACTCAGTTTGGATGGAAATTAAAAATTATTGAAAGAGTATAATTTTACGACTGTAAGCTTTTATTGGGAAAACCTGTCATACACAATAATACTCAATCGATTGTTCCTCGAATAGTCATTTTCCCGTATGTAGCGTTTATTTCCTCCAGTTAATTTTTTAAAAAAGTTTTTAAAACATTCTGTTTGCAAGTGAAATAATTAACGTTTCTATCTGTGGCGCCCTACTGCTAGGCCATTCTGGAGTGGTGTTGAAGTTCATCAATCCAAAGTGACTTGGGTTTGCTTTGTGAACGTTTTCAATCGAATAGATACCATTGGAGTACTCGATTCATCCGATGATTGTCTGCTGCTCTGCAAATTCCGTTTTAAATTTTTCCCAATATTGTTATCAGCGAGCATGAAGGGTGGAATGAGAGTGCTGATGGGGCAACAGAGGGCAGTGGGCCGGCGTGCATCTGATGGACACCAGAAGACTGCTGCCTAGGCTCATGTGAAATTATATATTTGCCTGTACAACACAACATTGTACGCTTCAATTTTGTTAGTTGCTTTCCACCTCGAACGTAGCTAAATTCATTGTAATTCTTTATAAATTCAGTGTTTCAAGTGAGTACTTTTCTTTTCCTATTTCTCATCACTGTTAAACCAAACGAGTAATATATCACCTTGAATATTAATGATGGACCGACACAACTGGGCGGTTAATTATCACAACTTACCTCCGTAACATCTTCAACATTCTTTTGGTTTCATGTACTACTGAGTATTTGTCCAACATGAGTACTTACCTTATAACTTTTACTTTGTTCGTTTGATGGAGGTAAGGTAAATGGTTTTACACACACACGGTCTAGGTTTCCAGCGGGAGGCCACAGTCGCAGAGTTTCTGAAAATTGTACACGTGGTTACATGATACATAAATATCATTTGTTCAATCCAACATAAGCTCTATGTTGAGTACTGTGAGATGAAAAACAAGATACTGATCTTCCGGGACAAGGATTAAATACCTATCTCTTAGTAAATAGAAGTGCCTTGCCATCAGACTTGTTCCAGTATAAACTATAGAGGTTGTGAAATACTATCCATAATATTTTGTGAATGGTCACATTGGTCAATTAAAGACTTTAAAAATGTTGTATTTCATCAGGTTTAACTTAATATGTACATACCACCTTCTGTTATCACATTTCCTTTCGATGAAAATGTGTTATTCAAATAACTAGTATCCTATAGGCAACGTGTGCCTTTATGTTTTTAAGTTCTATTACAATAGAAATCACTTTCAAATTATACGTTTTTATACAGTCTTATCGTCAGTTATTTATCGGCAGCACTTGATGGATATTTGGAAATATTAATAATGCCTTTCATGTATTTGCTAAATATACAGAGTGTAGAAATATACCACCATTCCTGGCATGTAGTGTAATATAATAATAGATAATTATTTAAATAATTCAAGTTTTAAAAAATATCAGAGTTCAAAAAAATTACACAACCGATAGTACGATAATCCCAGAGATAATCTAATTTCTAGCCTTAACTGCCACGGCTGGTGATGTAAGAAGCATGGATACTACAATATTTATTAGAAAGTATTAGCATGTATAAGGAAATTTGAGTATTTTATAAAATAGATATTGCAAGATTTGAATGATTTTGATATAAAATCAATAAAGAAATATCACTGACCTGACATGACCATGTCCATGTATGCAAGGCTGCGAATATCGTTATAAGCGACCATGCCACCCTTTTCTATGATGTACCCATCAACCTCTTCTCTCAGACGAGTTTGTATCTCGGGGTTTAAGGCTAACTCATAACACATGAATGTAAGGAGAGTGGAAGTGGTGTCGAATCCCGCAAACAAGAATATGACGGCTTGCGCCGTTATCTCGTCATCTTTCCAAACTAAAATAATACCAATTATGAAACAATAATAGTAAAGATCTCCAAACTATAGTAAAGCCAAATGTAAATCAATTATGTCTGCTGTGAAATAGCCAATAAAATAATAAATACAACTATTGTAATGTAAAATATATTCAAATTTAAGTGGGCGTTAGTTTTGAGTTCACAGTGACATGTATCACCTAAATGTTATACTGTTTTCACAAAATTGTATGCAAAATTACATAAGATATATTATGTATAATGCGCAATTACAGTTCATTTTCTAATAATGTTATTATGTAGTGTTTGGGGGTTAGGTCGGTGGTTAAATGAAAGGAATGTTGTTTGTATGTTGAGGTTTACTATGACAGTATGATAAAAACAATGAAGACAGATAGAATTAAAGAATGAATGAAGATGTAGAGGGTGCACGTGTAGGGCGGTCTTGCTCGGCGCGCGTGAGCCGGCAAGACCGCCGTTGTGAAACGATGAAATTAGAGAGACTGCTTAGTGGTGAATTATTGAGCCAGGCTTGTAGCAGCAGCCGGCAGCGCTGTCGATGCCGACTGAGGTGGCGGTGGATATGAATTCCGATCGCTACAAGTGTATTTGGTGTAACATAATGACGGTTATTAATAAAAATCGAGATACATAGTATATTTAGTAATATTGTGGTTTTGTGTAAACATTATGCGCGTGTGTAATAAAAAAAATGTCATGTAGTAACGAGTGTGACATATTTGTTTGGTCATTTTAACATTATATGTCTTTCTGAAATTTCTGTGGTATAAAATTTTTTTGAAGGGGCACATGCTAAAATGTTTATACATCAAAAAAACTCACTCCTTTTGATAGAATTTTTCACTATGAGTTCCTCGTGAACAGTTTCATACTCAACATTATCGTTAACTTTATCAGAAGTTTTATCAGAGTTATCATGGTGTAATGATCCCTTCATCGCCAGCATCAATAAATGGATCATGTCCCTTCGTATGACGCCAGTCTTTGTTCTCGATTTTATAATATCCATTACAATGTACCTGTAGAAGTTAGCAACTTTCTCTTCCATTAAAGAAAATTTGAAAAACTGAAAAGATAGATTTTAATGACAAATTGCAAAAAGCAAGCATGAAAATTGGGGCACACGTTAGGCAGGAGCTCAAAGACTATGCAACTTATTCAAATTTGGCACCAATACTTTTAAAAGTATTGATTTTTTCTCTCGATAATATGGACCAATAATTAAAAAAAATCTAACATAGCAAAATATACAATTTAAAAAATCATTTCTTACATATATTATATGGAAACATTATTGATGTATTATTCATTATTCAGTAATACATTAGTAATGAAGCAAAAATTGCTGTTTTTTTATGTTATTACATCAGGCTGATAAAAAATACTGAAAATGAAAATGAACTGCACTATCTACTGTACATATACAAATTTAGGTAGTTTTTTTTAGGGGGTCCTTTTTCCACTTTGCATTGGAGCCTAATTTTATTACTTATGCCACTGATGATCTTGACAATGATATCATAATATCATTGTGTTTTGTCCATTTGTTACAACAAATTAATGGGAGTGTATATGATAATGGTTTTACCTATATGTTGCGTGACATCAAGTACGAGCATTAGTACGACTGTGTCTGCCATATTCAGGACCACACCGAACCCAATGGGCGCCCTCAAAGTCTTTTGTGGGATTCACTGACACTTTAAAAATGTTAATAGGGTTAAGCCACCGAAGGCCTCTGGATCCGTTTAGTCTAATAGGTGACAAAAGCAGGATCTTAATGTGTTTTTTTAATATTTAAAATATCAAAACTTTTTAAGCCGCAAGGTGAATTTTTTAATGTTTATACTTGGTACCATAGTGCGCTATAGGACTATGCCCTATTGGACGCCACAGCCCTGATCATATTGCATAATGCACCAAAATAGAATACAAGGCGATTTAGAATATAAGGTATTTAGAAGTATTTTACGTCTAAAAATCACAAATATCGGTGTCAATATAATATTACGCAGCCCTCAAATAATAATTTAGGCATTACTACCTTTTAGATATTTAATTTTGTAAGAGAAATAAATACATACTTTTTTCGTAACTGGAAATATTAACAAGATCAAGGAAATCAAAACGTCTTTCAACTTTATCTGTGTCATAATTTTGGAAGTCCTGTAGAATTCATTGTTTGGATCATTTAAAGAATCCGTCTGGATTCCAAAGGCACACGAAGCGATGACATCATTAGTACATTTTGTTAACACGTCCTTTAACTCCATCTCTGAATACCCCTTTTCTGAAATTAATTGAAAAATACTATTAACCCTTTTTTATAACATTCTTTAAATATCGCATAGTCGTCTAGGAAATTTGAACACAAAAAATGTTTTACCTATTTTCTGGAACATTAACAAAATATTGTTCAGGCATACATCCGCTACAAAAACAACAGGTCGAGGGTAACACCGGTGACATACTGATGCAATAAAAAATATGTATGGAATGGTCCACTCTTGGACGTCGATGGCACCTAGCGAGACAACATAATAACGCCCGTGGGTGTGATCGGCAGTCAACATGTTAACACGCAAACTGGCCTCAAAACCACCAATCTGTCTTGTCAAAAAATCGGCACAGTGCAGTGATTAAAGCTCTCTCATCAACTGTTAGTTTCTGACAGTTTTTTTTATTAGAAAATAATTTTCAATTAGTGTCTTTGGGAGATTATATCTCTGAATAAGAAAAGTCTATTCTTCCAACCTGCATCTTTTAAGAATGTAGACTGAATCATCTTTAAAATTTTTGATTTAACAATACAAACCATGTACCCGTTTGGAAGTTGGAACAAATATGTATTTTATAAAACATCACAATCTCTGAAAACTGAAACTTACAACCAGTGAATGTTCTAAATTTTGAACAAGATTTATTCTTCATGTGCCACTTTTTATCAAAGGTTGGTGACCATATTGCAGTATGTTGATTTATCATGTATAAGATCATCAACATTTTCAACATTGAATCACTTTCTGGGGTAACAGCAGCCAAGATAATCTTTTTTATCTTCCCCTGCAGTTGAGTCGTAAAATATCACATTTTTCATTGAGAAGAATGTGTCTTTATGAGAAGAATGTGTCTTTAGTCTACAGCATTCTTTGATAGTTGTTATTAGTTCTATTGACTTATTTATGACTTAATACATCTTCAATAGTAATGTGCTCAATCCAGACCCTACCAGAAGCCTTATACTAGTTTGGTAATGTTTTTCTTATTTTCTCTCCCACTGCACAAATAATAGTATTGGTTCTTAAAATTGGACAAAAAAAAATTTATGGGCACACCATGATCTAAACTTAGAGAGACCATTGCTCTCAAGTACACTTTTCTATAGATCTGAAACATGGATCCTTACCGTTAACATCATACACAAATTGAAAGTTGTATAAAGAGTAATGGAAAGTCCTTGAGAGATCGAGAACCTAACTTCGTTGGATAACTGTAGCAAAATGCTCAAGTACCGATGTTCTAAATGTATTTAGAGATGCCAAAGAGATGATGAACTGTGGAAAAAAAAAGTTTTGGAGCAGAAGTCTTGCATCGGTAGAAGAGTGTTGGCCATCCTCAACTAGATTTTGCAAACTAGTAATAGACAGGGCATATGGATATGGCCTTACAAGGCATTCAACTAATTGGGAGAGGTGTCTGGCTCTCTGACGGTGAACGAGAGAACACTTCCTCTTGGGCCGGCAACGAGTGAACAGCACGCGTGGAGGCGTCTCACCTCGGAAATGGTGATGACCAATATCGCAAACTAAGCTTTATATAGACTCCTTAGATCAAGAGAAGATTGGGCCTTGATCCACCCATGTAATGGAGAAGACTCTCCGCTGGAACTAGTGGGGAGGCTGCGAGCGAGCGATGTTAGATCGAGATGAGTTCATTCTACTCCGTAGTGGTCTGGCCGCGTGACGATCGCGGTATGGTAGCCATGTATCATTCAAGTAACATTTCAAGCTATAAAAATTAACTATTTAACTATAAAAATAGTGTCAATTTCGTAACAAACAGTGTCCTCACTTCATAGTAAGAACCATGGCGAGTGAAGAAGATGAAAGACTCTAACCGTGCAAATATGTTGTAGGGCATATGATGTGGAACTTATAATAAATTGTATATCGTTAGATAGTGTATTGTATCCGAGGTAGCAGCTGACATACATACACACACCCTGAGATAGACCGGTGACGGTGCTTAAGGTGTTTTATCCAACAGAGCCGGAACACATCGTAACAATATATTATATTAAATACTAAATTAATGTATTAATTATAAATATATACATATAAAATCAATTTTGTCGAAAAATATTGTTTTAGCGTCACCGGGATATTAAACAATATTTTTCGACAAAATTGATTTTATATGTATATATTTATAATTAATACATTACTTTAGTATTTAAAATATCACAGACCTATGTTCTGAATAATTACAACTTCACAATAAGAATGTGTTTTCCTTAATAATATATTATATTGTTACATACCAGAATATGAAGACCTATTTTAGACTTTTTGATATGTAACTCTATAATAAAATAAAAATATACCTTTAGCAACAGGTGAATCACATTTTTTTTTCAAAAATTTAATCAATCGCTCGGAGCACTCTGTCACAAAAGGCATCATCTCTTTCATCTTAGATCCAGTGAACGCTGGGCTCAGCGTTGTTCTCATTTGGTGCCATTTTTCCCCTAAAAAGTCAAAATGATCCTAACATTTTAATTATCCACTAGCAAAATACTTCTTATTTCATATGGCCAAGGGTGTCATAATTGGATTTCGAGAATCATCTGATAACTGAATAGTGCATAAAGGGTTTGCTTTTTTGCATGTTTAATCACGATCAAATAAGTATTATGTTTGTCACCAGATATGGGATTATCAGATTTAAATATTTTAATTGCATTGTGGCTAAAAAAAGTGTGAATTATGTTGCAGTGTATGTGTGTTGATCAGAAGTTTGTAAGCGCCAGAACTGGAGACCTATATCTCCCAGCTGATGGTGAAGTGTTAGGAATATGTATGAAGGCTGACTATAAGAGCGGGTTATAAGAAGATAAACTAGATTTATTCAACACTGTTTTACAAAGTTGCGTGCGAGTAGCTACTGAATGTTGATCTAAAGCTTGTGGTCGGGAAGACTGCAGGTAGGCGAGTGACGCTCATGGGTCGATCTTCTCGATGGTTACCGCTCGATATTATTGTGACATGTCGCCTGACGTCGGTGTATAATAATAAGGGCCATAATTAATTTTTAATATATGTATTATATTTTTTTGAACTTTTGTAAAAGAGACTTTTTGGTATAATACTTTTCTGAGATAATTTGTGCATACCTACTGCAACCTTTTTTGAATTGAGACAATTGTATACAGAGACTGTGTATAGAAGTGTTCCATAAGAATCTTTTTACAAATTGTTGTTGTAATATTCCGACTGTGCTGATTTGTACTTTACCGGCTGTGTCGGATTAATACATCAATATCTACTTTCGGTCCTTGTTGTGTGCGAGATGGAGGTTTCACAATATAACCCGATGTGTTAACAATATATTAATTATACAAAGCTTACAGTTAAATGAGTACCGGAACACCCATCGCTTATTTAATGTAACTGCACACTTTCAGTACGTGTTCCGAGATCGACTTTTGTTGATATTGAGAGTGTTTCATTTCAGCAATAATTGAGCAGTAAAATTATACAAAATCTGAATAAGATAAGTAAACGACGCAAAAATAATAATTTTTGAGATATAATTATTTGCAAACAATATTGACAAGATTTATTTTTAAGAGAATATAAACAAACTTTATATTGAAACAATATTGCTGTGTTTATGGCGGTGCAAGCCTAACAGTACTGTGTAATAGGGTTTATGATGGCATATGATAATTAGTTATACCTGCTCTCAACATTTAAAGAATTTTAAATATTTTACCAACAATGTGATTCTGAAGGAAATTTTTCAGCAGGCAACATGTTAATATTATAAATAAATACCTTCCAGAGCAAACAGGTTGTGGTAGAAGAGAGGATCCCTTTCATCGGCTATTTGGAAGTGGTCTGTGAAATGATCAAAGTCTTTAACTGTGATACTCTTGATCAGCTCTAAATCTCTCACCACTATTGCAGGCACGGTGAAGTTGAAAAAACCAACATATCTGTAAATTGTATGTATTTATCTTTTCTAAAATTACATATTTCTATTCCTAATTCTAAATAATAAAATATTAAATTAAATTAAAAAACAATTTTTAAGAGGCAATTTTCATTTTTCCAATTCGAATTTCGAGATATTTTTGCATTTTGCATACCCTTTCAAGATGAGACAAATAGTTAATTCTTTTACAATATCAAGTAAACATAAAAGTGCGTTATTTTTTGCGTAAATATTGCTAGAGTGAAAGGTATCAATAGAAAAAGACAAGTATACAATTGTTCGTTTTCTTAAATTCCTAGGTAATAAAGCTACCAGAAAATAGGCATTTCTTCATCATTCGTAATACACACGTGCTGCCATTTGAAATTATCCAGCGAAAATCAAATAATTTGTTAAAGTTCTCACCTAAGAATTTGTTATGTTTATGATAAAAACCATTGTTTGTGTCGATAAACATATGATTATAAAATATTACAATTTTGCCCCGATTTATAAGGAAAACATTGACATAAATTCATACTGATAAATAATATTGATAACTTTTGAAGCAGCTGTATTTGTGAAGAAAAAACTATTTATGCTAATATTATATAATATAATAATCATACTCCGGTTGTAATAAAAAAAACTGTTTTTTTAAAATATTTATTTATTGTTTTAATAAATTATATAATATATATTAAATATTAAAATATAAATGAAAATATGACAAAAGTATTATTATTCATTGTTAAATAATTAGTTGTTCATCGAGTATATTATCGTTCTTCAGAATTTTGTTGTTTTTTCTTTACACATATTCAAAACAAAATTTGATCCACATATATTACACTTTAAACTGAATTTAGAAATAAATTTTTATTTTCTTTCACATATTCAATATTCGTTCATGTGCACCCTAACATCGGTTTGTGGGAGTTAATTTGATTAATTTGAGAAAAGAATTGGTGTAAGTCGACCACTCTTTTGCCATCCAATTTAGGAAGTTCACACGAGTCTACACATGCAATGCTCAGTTCAGGAACATCTTGAAAATAATTTATATTATTATTATTATTGTTATTTAGCTATCAGTATTTTTATGTCTAAAATATTAAAATACGCATTTATTCATTTATATGACTATAACAAATAAATTTGTATCAATCAGTCAGGTGTGTTATGTATAATTCTTTTGATAAGATTATTTATCTTTAAGGATATGTATTTCCAATAAAAAATAATTTATCTGCACTACATAATATATGTATATTGAACTATCTAATTTATATTGTTAAATCAAATAGATAATTGTTATAGAAATGGTAAAAATTATCAACTTACGTCGCGATTTTTTTTCAAGAAGTTTATAACCATTTAAAATTTTGTTGGAACATTTCCTAGAGCGTGTCAATGGATACTTTTTGACCTTAGGCATCTTAAGTCACAGGAGGCAATAATTTCAGAACAATAAGGTATATAATAATATATTATTGGCTTTTAATGAGAACCAAATCCAACAAAAAAAATCACGGGTTCGCAAATTTCACGTTGAACTTTGTGAATGAATGGATTTCATCCGCTGGCCGCGCATGCGCCAGCCGCCATGTGTTAGCCGTGCATGCGCTGTCAGATTCTAAAACGAACAGATCGGTTGACGCATATTTCATGTTGAAATATCAAAATTATAATTTGTTTTCGTATAAAAACAGCCCAAAACCATACAATTTACAAAAATAAGCAATTGGTATAAGAATAAGTATAATATTCATTCATATTGTAGTCAATATTTGTATTGAAATGTGTTTTATAGGCAAATTTACTTAAAATTTATCATGTTTAATTGGATATCACGACCACTGCAATATTGTATTTCATAAGACTGGAAATATATTATTTAAAAAATTATTATTATGTTTCTGATATTAAACTTAGTTTTAAATAGTAGTTGAAGCCTCAAAGCGTGTGAGTAAATATAGTATATTATTTAAAAACGTATGTTTTTATTAAAACAAAGTATTTTAAAAACATCAAATATACTGCAAATTGAATGATTTATAACTCTATTCATTTTTAACATTTTGCTAATTTGGTTTCCTACAGATTTGTCTCTGTAATCTTGGCTTCAAGATTATAAGAAAATATATTTCGTATATTTATTAATTTAGCGTATTGACTCAATTTCGTACCATGCCTAAAATGCATCTAATGGTCGCAGTCTTTCTTATAATATTTGTATCGTTTTAATTATGACAAATAACATTCAGTTTATTAGTTTTATAATAATGTAAAGGTCCAATCTAAGTAATAGTTGAAAAAAAAGTAAAATTTATTGAATAACTTCTGATATAAATTAATAATAAAAACCCACATTTTCGTAAAAAAAGCGAAAATATGAATTATTATTGAAAGTCGCGCCTTAAAGAACAAGCTTGAAACAATGATATAATTAGAAACATATATTTAAAAATATATTTATCTAATGCACGTTGAAACCTTTGTAAAGCTAAATGTTTGCATATACAGACCTAAAGGTCTATGGTTTGATTCAGTAGTCATAATTTAAACCTGTTTTCCATTTTGAGAAATTACACAATTTATAATTTTTATAGAGGAATTATCCACACTATACCATTTATAAAAGTGCTCGAAACTCAACATGCATATTTATAGAGGTGTTTGTCACTCACATTATTTGATCTTCATTGGTACAAGCCAGTGACATACCACTGAAAACTATTGGTCAGTTTCATTATTGAGCTGTTTGGAAGTTAAGAAGGTATTCAATTATAGGGTTAGAGAGTTTTGACACGAAACTTAAACATGATTTTGTTTTTTTAGTTACTTATGTTATATTTGTGGTAACGTATATGAACCAATAGGAAGTATAATTTTTTCCTAGTAAAACTGCATTTTTTTAATTTTTGATTATAAAGGTTTATTTTTGGAAGTAAACGACTCAAATATCAGAATGCTGAAATTCCTACACACAGTAAGTGTATCTACTTTCAAACTTATTTGTATTCTGTCACACGGTTTCTGGTCCAGTATAAAATAATATCTACATTCTTCACATTGATTCATTATAATTGAGAATTCTTCTTGATGGTAGAATTATTAGTAGCCCTATTAATTGTGGATATTCATATTACCCAGAAGTTTTATTATCGGGCAAGAGTCAAGTTAGGAGAAAACTTCTGCTTCTTTATCGGGCTCGAGGGATTTAGAAGTCAACAACTGCATTCACTTCTGAGCGCTATTCATCGCCATTGTGGTCCAGTCAACTGTGTGCTTACCTACCTCTTGCAGGTCCATTTTTATTAGACAGTTGAGTGCTCCAGGTTTATATAGACTTCTGACATTCCACACCGTATTTTTCAGTCCTTATATATTATATTACTATCTAATTGGATATTCTCATTTTAAAACTGTTTCATGATATTTAACTTTAAAGTGGATGATGTATCAGCCCTTTACATAACTTATATATGTTGTATGTATATACACATATGTTTTGTATTTACTGCTATTTAAAACATATTTTTATGTAAAATCACGATAATTTGTCATTAAAAGATGTTTTTTTGGATATCAATAAATTACATTTCCAACAATAAGAAATATTCAATCCCGACTGACGTGTGATTACAATAATTTAGTACGGCAAATTTTGACAGCAGACTTAGTTTTGCTGTTTGCATACATGCTAAACAGTATTGTGATCTGTGCGGATTCAGTATACGTATAGGTTAGGCTACCGAGCACTCTTCAGTAAAGGTACAAGGTTACAGCTAACTCATCATAAAATCTAATCACAATCTTTTAATTTGTTTGTAATGACAGCATAGATAAGTAAAGTGAATTATTTTATCTGATTATTTTTCTTCTGATATAAATTAAGATTGTCTTGCAAAACATACTCACTTTTCAGTAGAGAATTTGTTATAAATATCCTGTACAGCAACATTCAAATGCTTCTTTCCCATCACAATTGGCAACATATTTCCAATAAACATATGTGGCTGTGCAATTTTGATTCCATACTTTTCAAATACACTGAAAGATTTTCTTCCGAAATAATAGAGTAGTCCAAACACAGCCGTCAGCAGCAGAATGATATCAAACCAGGAAATTGACCAGTTCATTGTTTATAATTAAGATATCTGAAAAATGTGGAAAAACATTTAATAGTCACATTGGACTATTGGTGATGGATGATCTCTATTTAGAAACTTGTATAATTTGAAATTGATTCCATGACAACTGCATACAAGATAGGTGCACACAGTCAGCCTATAATGTTGCTGTCGTGACTTTGCATTAAATAACCTAACCTAACCAACTTAAAGTAACTTAATGTAATAAAGTAACTTAATGTAATACAGTAAAACCGCGATATAACGAAACCCGATATAGCGAAAAATGACGTATATCGAAAAAAAAAATCGAAATTTAGTCCCTAGAACCAATTTTTCATACAAAAATGCATTTATATAAAGAAATCCCGTTAATATTTATAACAAAATCATTTTTGTCCCGTACGAAAAAATGCCAATACATTTACGTAAATTTATAACGAAATAAAAAAATGTTAAAAGATGAAAATATTATTTCGCACTTACAAAGCCGCGCCGATGCATCTGCCGTATGCGAACGGTTTTATGGCCTTTTCGGCGGTGCGCGGCGGTCGGCCGACAAGGTAGTAAAACAATTCGAACTTTTTCTTGGGTTCATAGTAGGCCCATAAAACCATTTGACATAATTCTTGAGGCGTTCACTTGGACACGTTTTACGTACTCTAATATGTATTGCAATCCCAGACAGTTGTAAAATACAAAAATTAACAGGAACCCCCCGAAAGTTGCAGTATGTACTTATTGGAAATGTCAGTCTCAGTGTAACGTCTGTAGAGTTAAGTTTGTTCAGCTTTTAACGCGATTATTGCATGACCGAACTGAATATTTACATAAATTCATTTTCGTTTGACAATTGTTTTCGTGTGAACTAGTCAATAATATAAATAATTCGTTAAAATATTTTATGGACTATTTTTGTACGGCATTTTGTATTTCTATTAACTATTGTTTTCGTGTATTTTACGTGAACAATGTTGACGATAATTTTTAAGTGAACAATTTTAACGATTATAAATATATTTTGAAGTGGTACCGGTAAGTACCTTCGTAATTTATATACGACTCATTTTATAAATATGCCGCGATTTAACTGTAAAATTGTTATTTTTGAATTATTTTGTATGTTTCATGCCCAAAACTATGTTTGAAGCGGCTCTACATTTAAACACAATTAAAATATTGTTTTGTGTTTGCAACATTCTGGAATTTACAAAAAAATCTTCCAATTGGTGTTGAATAGGTTCTGTTCTTAATTTAATTCCTTTGATTATCCATTTGCTTATCTGTTTTAATAACAAAACTACTAAAAATAAGTAGGTATTCAGTTCCTTATGGCCTTCTCTCTCCTTTGTTTGCAGAATTTGCGATCTTTTTTGAAGCCGCGCAACATTTTTTTTGCGACGACGCGTAACATATAGTAGGTTTTTTTTATTTTTTTCGTTATATGTGGGAATTCGTTATTACGAATTTTTATTTTTTGGTCCCTTGGATTTCGTTATATCGCGGTTTTACTGTATATGAAACCCCACCTGCAATAAGATGGTTCTACAATGGTTTTTATAAATGTTGATAGATAGACCGAATGTCAGCCATCTTGTTGTACATACAGTGTTATTTCAGGTAAAATCACTTAGAAATTGCATATAATAATATTTTTATTTATTTTATATGGATGTTTAATATACCATTCGATGCTGAACAAGATATACAATGTTGTGGCATTCATAATTCAGACCTGCCCAAAAACGATATACAGTGTTGTTGCAGGGATGGTACCTATCACATCATAAAGGAATGTAGGCTATAGTGAGGCAGCTTATGTGAGGCAGTGTGTGGAGTTGTCATAAAATACTGAACTATACATTTCATTGTCTCAACAACACCTGTCATGTTTTATTAGCTTTATTTTTAATATACGTGCACACATATCAAAAAATTGAAATAATTTTTTAAATCATTTATAAACAGAAAGATGAAAAAGCAATTCATTATCACTTTATGGAAGTGAAACCTGACGGAGAAATAGGTTAGAAGCATTCGAGCTGGAGAAGGATGAGAAGAAAAAATTAAATCGGACCGAAAGAATTAGAAATGAGAATGTTCTGAGGCTATTGCAAGAGAAGAGGTCCCTAATAGATACTATTGAAAATCAAAGAGGCCAATGGATAGACACAATACATACCTCAGTAATGTAATTGAGAGAAGAAGACACAAATATATCTATCAGATAATGAGCAAGGCAAATGCAGACACCTACAGACAAATTCTAAATGAGGTCCAGGACAAAGATACATTGCTAGCATTTCAAATGACAAAAATACAGTTCTTTAATATGAAAGAAGAATTTGCGATTATTAGAAACAAGCCACAGTTTCAAAAAAGATCATTCCTCTTTCAAACACACTAATATTAACAAATTCTTCAAATTGTCCACTTTAGAAATAAAAAATTAAAATCAAAAATTAATATTGTCAGCAAAATAATAGCACCCTGTAAATCACTTTTACTAACTATGTTTCCTTATTTTGACCTCTCCCATCCCGCTCTTCCCAAATCTCCAGTACTATCCCCACGTAATTACTGTACTTGGACGTTTTGAAACTGGTAGCATATTTGATATAAAGTAATTAACAAATATATGTTAAATAAGCTCTTCAAAACAAAACGAAGAAGACGATTATCATCATCAGCTTTGTTAAATACATATTTTATCTTTTAAAGCGCCTTTATAATACATAACATTATCACAATTTTTATTTCTGAATACAACAATACAATAAATGGAGAATGATACACTGTTTATAAAATGATTATAGCAAATTTGATATTATATATATATTTATATACATATTGCTTGTATATATATATATATTGTATATAAATATTATTTATGAACCACTGCACAAGTAAAAGTCATGAATATAATGCTTCTTGAATCCTATTGCATCTTCTAGCAACTTGATTAAATATTAAATAAATATTGGCTTATCTACAAGCAATATCATTAATTGACATGTCGATCACTTTGTGGTTATTTAAATGATTAAATATTAAACAAATATTCGTTTAACTATGAGCAATATCATTAATTGACATTTCGATCACTTTGTGGTTATTTAAATGAGTATTAAAATTTTTACTAATTTAAACTTTGCACTGCACACACGTTAGGTTATACTGTCACAAAGTTATCACCTGATGATGAGAGAGACTGCACCTATTAAAACTACAGTAGTGATAGTATAACGTCTGAAGTACATACAGAGTTTAGATTACTAAAAATTAAAATTAGCTACACTCATCTTTTAAAACTTTAAACAAAATTAGACATCTGTCAGGGGATCTCCAAATTTGATATAAGTAATAACTATTCTAATAAATTTTTATCACATCTTATTGGGAAAAAGGTAGTTTTACAAAATAAATATTTATCTGTAAAGTTATGCAATTATTTACCTTGGATTCATATAATCGGGCCTCTGTGCTTTCAACTTTGCCAGAGAAAACTTGTGAGTAGCTAGGATTGTGTATCAAGAATGAAACATAATGATTACACAAATTACATTCAAGTTATCTCTCAAGTATTATTTTGTCATTTCAAAAAGATATTGCGAAGATCCACGACCTTAACGGTTATCTACATTTGTAAATGATAACAGGGGAGTTTAATTTAAAACATTGACCAGAATAATTAATTTCTTTTATCTCATTTGTTAAAAAGTTGAAATTGGATGGTTTTTGATGAGAGCAGTACACAAAGTCATATTTTATTGTGGTTGGTTTTATGAAAAATTCAAATTTGTATTTTACAATAAATAAAATGGAAACATAATAGTCCTACTTTGATTTCTTTTTCAGTCAAGTTCATACTGTGCCTTCGAGATGTGGTGTTGGCATAGTACGTTGCTTATACCGCAGACCATGAGACAAGTGTCTGAAGAAGAACCCCACACTGAAGAAAATAATTCCCGAGTACATTTGGCACTTTGCCGCAATAGACGGGTGCAGCCTGAAGATTGAAAACATTTGACCGACTATTTTTAATCGACAAAATGCTCGCTTGGTCCCAAGTCTACAAAACAATGTAAGATGATACAAAGTAAAAAAGACTGAATTAAAAAATTTTTACAATATGGAACATGTTTTTGAACATGAATGCAAACGAATATCTTGCAATTTTAGTTACTCCTCCACTAGACAGTGGTGCCAAATTGCCATTTAAGTGTATAAATTACTGATTTTTTTGTATTAGAATTTAATGCGATGAATTTCAATATTAATATTAAATTTTATTTAAAAAATATTTACCCCTGGTGAACATCGTAACAAACCAGTAATAATGAAGAGCTTAAGATATTTTTAAACTGCTATTTTTACATCTCGATTGTATTCCTCAGCAACGTAATGATATCCTGCGCTACTGCAGATCGGGATTTGGTTTTAATTTGATTTAGTTAACAGAATTAATGAATAGTTTTTCAAACCAGAAAACATATTCTGTGTAAGGGTGGTATGGTATATGTGTTTGAGACATATAGGTAATGCATTTTTAATATTATTTTCTGAAATTTTAATAAATTTTCTTATGTGGTTTGGCAGCTTCAAAAACCTATGACATCATTTATGGAAGCCACCTTTGACAAATCAAAACTAAAGGCATTTGATTTTAAATCGTTTTTATAGATTTGGAGACACAACACTAGACACTTCAATATTACCTGCCACGAGTTAGTACAGGAGTGGGAATAGGACCACGGTCGGAAGTAAACGAGCGACACACTTCAATTGTAACAATTTTAGATGAGTATAAAATTTTTTCAATTATGGTGAACATCATCCAGGCGTGTGTCATTAATTCAGTTATTGAATTTAGAATATGTTAAACTGTATTTTTGATAATAATTTGGAATTTTTTTAATTTTTCATACCTATCATTCAAAAATTACCTATTTCTTTCGCGATTAAACAAAAACATCTTGTTTACTTATCGTCTATACTATATCTACACGTGAATGAGTTCCAACTCGAAGAACTCGTTCGCAAGTTAAATTTGTTCATAAGTCCAACAAAGTCATGTGAGTAGTCAACATTTACTGTTACGTCCAGTACGTTACTGGAGCAGGGCTGGGGTCAGAATGAATCACGCTGTAAATGAACAAAATGTAGTTACACTGAAGAACAGACACGCTTGTTAAAGAAGACCGCACGTCCTGCACGCTGTCAACGCCGAGAGTCAAAATCTTAGTCACGAGGTGGAGTGTCAGAGTGAGGTGAAATACCTCGGTCTGACACTCGACCGAGGACACGTTTATGAAGAAATCCACTCACAATAAATCAATTTCATACCACAGTATGCATCTGTCTACTATCTGTCTGTCTTCAGCACCATTCACAAAACAAAATACACACAGCTTCAAATAATTCAAAATAATGCACTAAAATCATATAAAGGATTCCAGTGGAAAATGTTCATGTTTAATATTAAATAAAAAATAAAAAAACTACAATGTCATTCTCATATTTTACTTATACAAAATGGAGTTTAACGATGCAGATTTTACGTCTTATAAACAATATCGTCTAAATGCCGTCCATTTCTCTCAAGACACTCCCGCAATCGGACTTTTAAATTTGCGAACACGCGAGAGCAAATCGTCAGTTTAATGGCAGCGACTTCACGGCGGATATTTTCTTGTAGGACCTGAATTGTTCGAGGATTAATGTTGTGAACTCTCGACTAAAGATATCCCCACAAAAAAAACAGTCGCGCGGTGTAAGATCTGGTGACCGAGGTGCCCAGGGCATGTCTCCGTGCCTGCTGATTAATTTATTTGAAAAAATTGCCCTCAGCTTCTCCATTGAAACTCTAGCTGTGTGGAATGGCCCCGTTTTGCTGAAATTGTGTTCCCGAAATTGTTGAACCTGGGATACAGCTGCAGTTGCGGTACCAAAAACTCGTCGATCATTCGGCAATACACGTCAGCGCTTTCTCTCGCTGGTTAAAGAAAGTAAGGGCCAATTGTCCCTCGGGCAGAAATTGTACACCACCATGTCATTTTAGGACAATGCAAACGTTTTTGATGGCGTTCCCTCGGGTTGTCAGCGCACCAGCATCTCATATTCTATTTATTAACATAGCGATCGATATGAAAATGTACTTTGTCAGTAAATAATATGTTTCCAAGCGTTCGTGTTGTTCCAAAACGTTCCAGCATCGTTCTCGCTAAGGTTTCACGTAAACAATAGTCATTTTCGTCGAGAAACTGCACGATTTGCAGTTTGTATGGGTGAAACTAGTTTTTTTTTTTTTCAAAATAACGTGCACTGTCGATTTTTTTATTCCAGTACAGGCTGCAATCTTCCTAATCGATTTACGCGAATTGCGCATAATTTCACATCAAAATTGAGCCACACGTTCTGGCGTCGCTGCTGAAGTTGATGGTCCCGGAGGAGTTTGGTTAATCATTGTTCCTTCTTGTCTGAACTTTTTAACACAACACCAGATAAGTTGCGTGCTCGACCTATCACTTAGACGTCGAATATTAAAATGAGTACAAAAAAAAACGCGACGCGCACGAACCAATGAATAACCGCATTTTAAATATTGCTCAACCGCGAACGCGCGGCGCGCTCCCGACCAGTGACTCATTGCGTCTGACAAATCAACAAATCACGGGTGTCGAACAATACCCCTCCCTCTTACCTCACTCTGATAGTTTACGAGCAATTATAATTTTTTAATCTTAAATTTTTTCCGTTGGACATCCTATACAACACCTCACCCAGAACAAATTTATCTCGATTACACCACCAACACCTTGTGTTACAATAACACAAGGTGAATACTGTAACACAATGCTTTAATACATAATGAGCAAACTTCCACAAATCTTGTACCTATCCATTCCAAGATAATTCTCTCATCCAAAATCTCGGGTTAAATGTGACTTTACGTATTCGTATTTTGCGATGTTCCTCTCGGATCTCCTTTCCAGAGACCCGGTCTGCGGCCGCGTGCAGGCGCGGGCGGCCGCTCGCTGACTGCCTTCGGGCTGGCTCGGCTCTCGCGGCCGCTCGCTCGGAATCCCTGTCCTCCGACTCTCTCGATTCGCGTATCGGGCTGCTGTATATCCTTCGTGGCTCTGTTACACTCGTGCTGGACTTCTGATGCCGATCGTTTACTTCGATGTCGATGGTCAACCGCTGATGACTCTCATCCGGCGCCTTCTGACTTCCGATGCCGGTTGCCGACCGTTTTCCCCCTTCGACTTTCGAGACCGATTGTCGACCGTTTTCAACAATGGCGTTCCGGCTATTTTATAGCGCCCGCGCTGAGGGTGTGTCCTCTCGGGACCGGTGGTGCCCTTATCGGTCCATTTTCCGACGGTCCTCAGTTAACATCGGTCGTTCTGGCGGTGCGGGATCGCGTCCCCTCCCGCAGATGTTCTTTTTTTTTCTTATCAGCGTCCGCCCAAAATTGATCACCTCCATTTATTATTTTCATATAAATTCAAACACAAAATCATCTCTCCGCGCTCCGACTATTATCATATTTTAGGAGGTATTTGGTTAGGGACGAGCGTACCGCAAGCACACCCACAATCAAAACAACCACAATGTTTCATTTAATTCATACATGTTTGAAATTGACCATTTTACGTATTGATATTTTAAAAATAATTAAAGACGACAAACATGTTTATTTGATAAATGATGTATCAAATGTGTACCTACGTTTAAGTTCGAGCGCCAATAATTCAAGGTTGGCATATCAATACGTGAACTAGAACTGTGTACCTACCTGTGTAATGGAACCATTTAGAAATAACAAATAAAGCCGCGCGTTCGTCATTCATTTTTTGTGTGACCGTCGGTAGTCGCTCGCTGCGAACTTTTGCGGTAACAAATTACACTTCATTTTTATTTCGTGTTTTTTTTTAAGTTGGAAGATTTCGACTACCGGTTTGCGCGAACCGGCTGGAGGACCCCGCCCGTTATATTACTAATAAAGGGACAAAGCGCTCAGTATCGACAGCCTTCACCGGCGCTGCAGTGACGGGGTGAACGAGAGCTCGGGGGGCTCATCGCGCCGATCGATTGCGGGTGCGATGCCGCCGCGCTATGTCGAGAGAAGCGGCTGTCGTTTTTTCCACTCGATCGTTCCAACGGGCGGGAGATCTCCCTCTTCCTCTCCGTTCTGCGACATTCGTGCGTCTATTATCAATCCGTATTCCCTCCCTCGCCTTCGGAGTCTACGATTCCACACGACACGAGAATATTGATTGCGCCGAAGCCTGATCTCTGTACGCACCGAGTGTTTCCATATCTCGGCAAGTCTAAAGATATAACTTTCCACCGGACCCGTATCGTTTTATTTCCGGCTCGCATCCGAGATAATTCAAGTTAAAAAGGTCGAACTTATTTTTGCACTCGAAACTTTGAAGAGAAAATACGAAACGATATTAATCATTAATATTCGTGATGTCGATAAATATTTTCAATAATTTTTATCATCCGGAGGCCTCGCTTTGATGGTTGCCGACTTCCGGTGAGAGGTAGGACAGGATTACTGAAGTAGTCGAAGCGTTAGAACACGTCAGTGATCAAATTAAAATCAGACAAATTTCAATAATAAAATATTTATTTTCAGATATTATAAAATAATAAGAAAACAAAAACTCTAAAAAAATAATGAAATCGGTAGTCAGGGCCGTGCACTGAAACGAGTACGCGGGTCATTTATGTACGATGCTTTTTGAAACAATTCTTTGAATACAAAGAGTTTTGCAACATTTTGAACATAAGTACATAACATTTTGTTTTATGTACAATCTCGCTATATATCTCCGAAACAACAATTAGTAGAACTGAAAAACGAGTGGTTTTATTTTTATATCTTTTTATTTCTCTAAATGTACTTCTCGACATCACTTTTGGCACCACTTCCACACCGACATCACCTAACGGCCGATATAACTCTCTCGGTATCCTGCTAGGATTAGCTGTCGCCAGGTTTCATGTATGAGAGTTTTTTTGATTTGCTTGCAATATGGAGTTTTGAATAATTCTCTTCGTAAACAATTTATCTAATATTTGGACAGGTGTACAATTTTTTAGTTCTATCTCGAGTCTGTTCTCTCGATCTTTTACTTCGTTATTTAGACGAATATATCGAGAATATGAAGGGCAACACTTTCTCCAGTCAGGCGCGTCGGGATGCTGTAGACGGACCCTCTTCGAAGACGAAGGTTCGTCGGCGCCGCTGTCGTCAGAACCGAAAGTATAATTCCTATCGTTGACAAAAACTTCAATACTTTCGGGTACGTCACGAGGTAAAGTCGAAGTTACCGAATCTTCTTCAACAGCTTCTTCTTCGATGACGACACTAGGATCCGGGGGTATTTTTAACAGTTCATTAACAGCTTCCTCGAGTCCTCGGAAGTTATCGTAGACACGAAACACTTTAAATAGTATAATAGTATATAAAGGTTACATTTCAAAGACTCCGTCATAGCTACCGTTATAATATGCGCCCGGTTGAGAGTAGAGGTAAAAAATGGGTTTTAGTTTCATCACACTCGTAATTATTTTTTCCACAGCGCGCCGAAATTACGAACTTCGACTCGAGTTGGTACATTTTTTACAATGTCGTGTGAAACTGAGTGACGCGCGAAGTTTCATTTCAATTGAGTCGCTTCGCGGCACAGGCGACGTTGACGGAAGTAAAGTGAAAAATAAAGTGAATAAGTGATAACTCGAAAGGAATAAAACGAGTAGGTACCTAAATAACAATTATAAATCATTTCATAAGAAAGGATGACCGAATCGACCGCCATTCTCGCGATAAAAATGGATCCGCGGAAGTATTGTTCGACTGCGACCGAAACTAAATTCGACTCGAAAATATTATAGCGTTTTAGAATTTATTTTATTTTGCATAACGAATGTTTGGAGCGAGTCAATGAATAGGAATAAGGAAAGTTACAAAAATATCGAGAGAAAAGTGTTTGAAAGATATTAAGCGGAAAGTTAACAATGTTTTATGTGTACTGTAGAAGTATTTCTTTTGAGGGGATTATCGATGTGTTGTAAATATGATGTACTAATAGTATTTAAGACACGTACTTAAATAATACGAATCAAAGATGAGAAAATTAGATTCCCGATACTTTATGCGCAGAAAAACATAGTCACATAGCCAGTTGTTAGTCAGCTATTGGGAAGGTAAAAAATATCGGCGTGTGCACTTTGGCTTAAAAATGGGCGATCGAAATTAAGAGCAGTCGCAGTGCGCTCACCGTCAGACCTTCTGGGTGATCGATCAATTAGATCATCCTACATATTCACCTCACTTAGCTCCCTGTGATTCTTCTGACTGCTGAAATTCTGATTCCAAAATTGAAAACTGCGCCGAAGGGACGAATATTTTCTAATATTCAATAGAATAAGTTCCGGGCAGTGGCGTAACTACAACGATTGGACTCCAGTGCAGAACGGAGCACACCAAAATATTGTATATAAGATATACGATCGCGTATTGCGTGGTTTATCCATTAAATAGTGATACCTTATTTAGTCACTTGTCTCATAAAATTCACATTTTCACAAAAAAATAACATTTTAAGCGCTTGCAATTTATTTTATTTATTATTATACACGCCCTTATTACATTATACATTAACATAATTTGTAAAATAACAGAAAATTACAACAGAAGTGCAGTACACAAGGAAAAATTACACAGTGTCAGTATGTTTTTACATAATTAAAAATAAATAATAAATATAAAATGTGAAGTAACAATTTATCCGTCACCATTGAGTTGAGACTTAAAAAATGGTAATAAAGTAGTCCTATTAAGAATTAAATTAACAGCAAAAATGTCCACTACCTCCGGATATTCATTCCTCAAAGAATGCATTCTGGGGACTGCGGAGCTAGCTGGCGCACGAGTTCTGACATGACCACTGTAATAGACTCGGTGTTAATATACGATGACGAGGGAAAGACCAAAGTTTTCGCAGACAGCCTTGAACTCCAGTTCAGCCCGAGCAGTAAGCAGGCCAATATCGTAGACATCGAGGGGGTAGACCGCTGAGTCAATCAAATTTTCGAGTTCCTCCCGGAAGAAAACATCCTCTTCACTATTCGGAACGCCTTCAGATACCGTAGTAACAAAAAAGCCCTCGGCCCTGACGGAATAATAAATTTCGCCTTGAAAACTCTTCCACAATAATGTGTAATACCTATTAGCCTTCTCGAACATCGGAAAGATCTTAGAAAAAATACTACTCACGAGACTAACAGAGCAGCACATCAAAGATGTCTGTCTCTTCCCCGACGAACAGCACGGTTTCAGAGAAATTCTCTCTACTCTCCACTAACTCCTCAGAGCGGTGGAGATAATCTCAGAAGGTTTTCGTAACAACATGTCCACAGGCGGTATTTTTCTGAATATCGACAAAGTATGGATCAACTTTTGAAATTATATAATTTCGGAATTCACCCCCAGTTCATTCATATACGAATTATTGTCTAAATTTCATTCTAAATCAATTTCCATCCCAAATTCTTCTCTCGGCTCATGTGATCCCTTATCCGATCCCGATCATCTTCGTTCCATTTCACTTCTTTACTCTGTTCTTGACCTTATTGAACAAAATTTGTAAAAAGATTCTATACAAACTTTTACTAAAAATATAAAAAATTCAACAAAATCAAACAAAAAAGAATTAACAAATAAAAAAATGTATTATATAAAAAAACTATTTTAAATACTAAATTAATGTATTAATTATAAATATATACATATAAAATCAATTTTGTCGAAAAATATTGTTTTAGCGTCACCGGGATTCGAACCTGGATCTTCATTTCCAATCCGGGGAAGTGCACTACCTTTGTGCTATAACGCCAGTAGTTTTCTTGACAAATTTTTGAAACTATATGTTACATTTTTCAAATTAATACACCTGTCGTTCCATTATTTGAAAGCCATCTACATTATTTTTACAGAATCTCAAATACCTTTGAGTAAACCGAATAATAATTACAACTTCACAATAAGAATGTGTTTTCCTTAATAATATATGTTGTATCAACGTGTCCAAAATTTAATAAAAATGAATTGATAATTCTGGCGTCTGCAAATCGGTTTACTCAAAGGTATTTGAGATTCTGTAAAAATAATGTAGATGGCTTTCAAATAATGGAACGACAGGTGTATTAATTTGAAAAATGTAACATATAGTTTCAAAAATTTGTCAAGAAAAATACTGGCGTTATAGCACAAAGGTAGTGCACTTCCCCGGATTGGAAATGAAGATCCAGGTTCGAATCCCGGTGACGCTAAAACAATATTTTTCGACAAAATTGATTTTATATGTATATATTTATAATTAATACATTAATTTAGTATTTAAAATATCACAGACCGTCTGTTCTGAATAATTACAACTTCACAATAAGAATGTGTTTTTCTTAATAAAAAAACTATTATTGCCACTACTTTATACAATTATATACAAAGGCAAAATTATCTGATATTAAAAAAACAATTTCACCATGTTCCTTGAATAAATCTTACGCCATTGTTGTTATCTCGCGTGTCGGAGACGAGAGGGCTCGGCCCTTATCCCTCCCCCTTTAATAATCGTAACGGTGAGCAATTTAAAAAATGTTCGCTTTGCTTTAAGGCGATTTTCTGGTCTTTGACCCTACCCACGGGGAACTATTAATACATCCATAATAATATTTCGTTTCTCCATCTATTTTCTATGACTTTCTGAACGTCTAGGACGTAGTGTTTACGGCTATATAATGTTTGATTAAACGGCCAGGTCTGTGAGACGCCAGCAGGGCAAAAAAGAACGTGTTAAATGTTTTCTCTTTTATAATGCCTCACATTACAGTCAAAAATTAAAACTGCCGTCAATAATTGTCGGTTACGATAGCGATCTAATATTTGTCAAAATCTGCGCGGAAATAATTCATCATAACTAAAAAGTTGAATGTGTTCTAGGTTGAGTGAGAAAACCATTCCACTGTACTTAAATGCACATTATACTGATAAAATGCCATTTTAGTGTTTATTATTGTTTATCCGCGATTCTTATACATCATCTAGATATCATTTTTGTTCGTTTTGACAGCTGACTTACAGGTGAAATAATTATAATTAAATCGAAATTATATTTACGTGTGGTTTGTTTTGGGGAAAGCTCTATTATTGAAATATTCTATTAAGACCCTACTCCGTGGCGGTCATCAAAGGCCACAATAGCCGCCCCCGGAGCCCAGCGACGAGCGACCGGCGATGCTTCGTATCGGTAGGGCGTAGTTACGCCACTGATTAAGGTCTGCTTTCAGAAATGTAGTATGGATATCACGTAGATGCATAGTACGCGTATATTTTTTAAAGATGCATTCCGGGAATTGCATTGTCACACCTCGTCCGTTGAACGGAAGCGAAACATTATTGCATTATTTCACTTCAGTTCAATAATTGTTATAAACAAAAACACATTATAATAGTTTAGTTATAATAATTTAGTTGGAAATAAAAAACAGTATGACGTGTCATGACGCCAATCGGTGTGGTTAGACTCCGCATCTACGATTAAAATGTCAACATTTTGCGTTTTCGTGGCACTTTGCACTGTGGCAGCGTAGCACAAAGTACGATTTCACCATAATAATCATTTTAATTATAATGTATGTATTGTTTGAATCGAGGCTAGGAAATGTAAATGGCTTTTCAAATTAGAATTATGTTACTATTGTACTATTTCGAAACAAACAAATTTTCGCTATTTTTTATAGAAACTTTACATTGTTACATGTTTATTCATGTTTTTTTATATTTACATTTTTTAAAATTATTTAAAATCACGAATTACATATCATATATTAAGGCCATAACCGCGGAAGAGACATGATGAGATAAATCTCAATACCTTGTGCACGCATATGATCAGCTTGAAATTGGTAGAAAGAGACAAAAACTCAAACACGTGCACATGACGTTCGATTTGACAGCACGACTCTAAAGCTGAAAATTCATGAATTGATTTTGAAAAAACATTACCATTACAACGTTACAACCGCATATTCTGGGGAGACGTAAACTCACCTAACCGACGAACAGAATATCAATGATCAACTGACTGACGAAATGATTTGACATTTAACGTACAACAAGAGCGAGGTGAGGCGCGTCACTAGGAAAATCTCTAAGACTTGTAGTAAATACACGATGGACTACGAAAGCCGACATTTGTCTGCAAAGAATCTCATGGGGGCATAATCCCTGTCACAGAGATTGAGCTGAGTCGAAAATCTCATCCATCGACTTGAGCATAACAATTATTTTGAAATAAAATGAAAGGTTAAAATTAAAACGAACACAAGAAGAATACATCAGCTATCAATAAAGTTGTAAGTCTACATCGGACATACACAGATGCCACAACGAACCGCGTGAGAAAATACCATAACTGTCTAAAATTTGTCTTTAACTGTCTTTAACCAACAAAGGTTGCCATAATTTCCAAGCATTTTACTTTTACTTTTAAGTGCTTAATAAATAAATCATTTTTTTTATATATAAATTATCAAATTTTTGGTATATTCATCTTTAAAATGACACTTTCTCTATGGTATCTTTTATTACAGGCATAAAAATGGGATTACCTAAAAAGCCATAATAATAATATAATAAATAATACACAATAATTTGTGCGTTCACCGAACGCTGACAGATGAGACTGAATGAGATCCGTGGCGTTACCGCGCGCCGGCTGTCTCACACAGAGTTTAGGGAGAAAACGGGACAAATGGTACCACGGGAGCGAGTAGTGAAATACGGTGACAGTCCCGAATATACGGAACGTTTGGCAACCCTACCATTAACTGAAATTTGACATATTTTTTTTTAATATTCAAAAATATCAAGATAAAATCTTTTATTTTCGTTGCCATGGTTACTATTATTGGTACAGATTGCATTTATCTTCCACGGGCGCAGCCCTAGTAGGAATATGTTAACATAAACAATATCCTAGGTATAACCCGCCCAATGTACAACATTTTAGGGGCAGATACATATTAAAAAATGAGTAGAAGATATTCAAGCTGCATATACGTAATCTCAACCGTGTCAGAGATATAAGTATTTTAAAAAAGTACAGGAAACAAGAATGCAGACAAGGGTGGGTCGCCGATCTCAGCTTCTCTCGACCGGCGATGACGATGATGATCATGAGGTCGAAAGAAATGAAACGCTAAAGATGATCAATATTGGTACATGACACAATCGAGAATGGCTTCCCGCCTACAGAATACCCTGTTTTTATTCAGATACATAACAATACATAGTCATATTTGCAAGTACCTACTCACCGACAGGCCGCCGCTGTAACGTTTTACTAAGAATAATAGTCTTTGTTTAACTAGAAATGTTACACCTAGTATATAAATCAATTTAATCGCTTTACAAAATAGATTACATGAATTGCATTTAAACATTATATTTATTTTTCAGAAAATGGTTTGTTCGTTTATGGAATGGACAGTTCTCATCGGCGGTGTCGCGGGGTGCACGCTTGTCTACGGATACTGGCTCTACGGACATTTCTCGAGACTCGGAGTAAAAAATATCAAACCGGCTTTTCCGTTTTTTGCGAGCACTCTCGGAATCTTTACTCGGCAAGAGCACTTCACCACCGCAATGACTAGAATGTACAATGCTTTTCCGGGTGAAAGGTATGTAATGCATGTCATCAATTTAGCGAAGTCTAGTCAGTCTGGTCAGGCAGCACGCGTCTCGGTTTATTTAGCATTGGCTGAGTTTTATTGTGTAGCATTATTACTACCTAGAGCAATAATAGTCCACGGGTGAGATTTCTCTTGGAGATTCGACTATACGTAAAGTACACGTAAAGGACAGTAGAGAGGTCAGGTGATGACGCATCAACTAGACACCGACTCTCGGAGAGCGATGTCTCATTGAGCGATCATCGCGGAGACGTGCCATGAAATGAAAAAGTATTATTATATTTATATTGGGTGTTAAGAACGGTGTTCCCGGAAAATTCAAATATATACGACAAATCCAGTCAGCTACTTTATTTTGTATACTGGTAGATTTCAGTTAAATCACACAATCGACAATTATGTCAAAAAAAGTTTCGGATCAACATCAAATTGGTTTAAAAATTGGATAGCCGGTCAGCGCGCAACGCCAGCTGACTTGAACTAAGTTTTGGTACCGATGGTATGATAGTTCACTAAACGAATGATAGTAAAGTGTGAAGCGAATTATGATTGAATATATTTTTTCCTCTCTGTGTGCAGCATACATACGAACGGCTTGAATCGGTACAAAGAGACTCAAACCAATGCAAGGTTCGATTTGACAGCGAGATTTGACAAGTGCACCCAAACTTCATCAATTTTGAAATTTAGACAAAGAAAAGGCATTAAAAAAGAAACACTTAATCAGTTTTAAGTGCTGCTGAGGAGATTTAACCCTACTGATGAACAGAACATCATTGGTCAATGAACTGATATTTGACGTTTGATTAACCTACAACCTGCGTGAAGTAAAGCGCGAGACGGTGAATATTCGAGACGCGGTGTGTACACGGGTACACACCGTGTCACGGCCGAGAGTTGTCTCCAAAGAGTCTCACCCATAGTCTCACCGGAGCATAATCACTTACAGATTGCCTCAAGTTGAAAATCTCATTCGTGGGCATGGGCAAATGTTACCTTAGATAATAATTATGTTCATAATACGCGTTAATAGAATTATTACTTTCTAGGTACGTGGGATATTTTGAGCTAACGAAACCCATAATAATGTTAAAGGATACACAATTGATCAAAACAATTTGCATAGACGACTTTGATCATTTTATGAATCACCGAAATATTATCGATGAAGATGCCGACTCGCTCTTCGGAAGCCATTTATTTGCATTGAGAGGTAACTTTTTTATAATTTAACAAGATGTTAGCAATTTGAATATTCGTCATAAATAATTTACATAAATGCTACAATAATAACACTCGGTTTAGGACAAAAATGGAAAGATATGAGAGCGACGCTGAGTCCAGCGTTCACAGGATCGAGGCTGAGATCGATGTTCACTTCTGTCGTGGAATGCGCGGAGGCAATGACTGACTTTTATAATAAAAGATGTGGGAGGTCGGGTAATTATTATTGTACTAACTATATTAAGTTGGATCTGGATATGTTAGTGTAAGAAAAAATATCAAAGTAGCTTTTAAAAAATCCGCTAAATGGCAGTACAGATTAGGAATAGTAATAATGAATATAAATATTCATTTACAATCTTTCCGCATTGCGCAATAGATGTCACCGATTAAGATATCGCATTCTCTTAAAACTTTAAATTTTTTTTGTTACCTGACCGTATTATTATTATCATCATATCATTTTAACATAAAATATGTTTTTTGGAGGTCTTCTGTATAAAATGTATCATAAACTGCGTCAAAAAAAGCTCCTTAAAATACGTAATATCAATGTTGATTATTCAATTTTGTAATTTTACGTTAATCGAAGTTGATTCCGATGTAACTGTTTGAAATAGCTGTGGCGAACTGTGGCGCAACGTGAACTGTGGCGCAACTACAAAAATTGGGCCCTAATGCAAAATGAAAGGACTCTCAGTACATAAGGCCCCCGTCCATGATGATCTGTCGATGTAATTTTTAACTCTTCTTCTTCTTCTTCTTGTGCCATTCTTGAAAAATACGAACAAAACATTCGTATTGTCATAATTTGACAATTCAATCATAGATAAACTGACCATAGAGTGCGACGCGATGTGACCATGAGACATAGATGAGATGACAGGATGACAGATGCTAAATATATTTGCCAGCCGTAATACGATTTCTTGTAATATATTCACGAACTGTTATTGAATATATAAAATAGAAAACATTTAACTTATCTTAACTTTACCATCAAGCATTATATAGCCATAATGAAACAATATCCAAGACGTGAGAAATATATGGGGATATGTAATATTATAATGGATTGTGTATGTAATAAGGAACAAAACAAGGGTCATCCCTCGTTCAAATTTGATTAATTTCTTTATCATTTTTATTTATAAAATATTATTTTATTATTTAATTTCAGATTGTATTATTATAGATCTTGATTACGTTGTATTACAAGCCACCCCCATAATCCAAGATCTTTCTTATTTGGGGGTGCATTATTCTAGTGTTTCATATTGTTGTTGAATGTACAAACATTCAACAACATAATGTGTGAGTTATACGTAAGTATATTTGTATATACTTACGTATAACTCACACATTATGTTTGTATTCAAACCGACAGTTGTTGTTCTAAATAAATAAATTGGAAGGTTTATTATAAATTTCCGAATGTGTTTTGACTAATCAAGTGTCAATGTGAATGAAGAATTTTCCGGCACATGCCAGATTTTCAGTTAGGCCTAGCGCGCATTGCGATTTTTTACCGCCGCGGTTTTTTACAAAACCGCACACCCAACACGCATTGCGATTTTAAACCGCGTATTTTCAGTTTTATGTATGGTACAGTATCAAAATGGACTTTTGGATGACACCTTGTGTGGTGTGGTATTTTCGGTTATTATAAATACTAGATTTATCCATTAACTTACAAGATACCTAAGGGTTATTTTGTAAACTGTTTCGAGAATATCCCGAAAAGTTTTTTAATTATTATAGAATGTCAACAAATAGTTTTGACAATTTTTAAATATAAATGGGTCCATATGCAACGCGTTCCACGATACAACATTTCGGAAATCAATATTACCAGAAAAATGGTTCTGTTACTTTGAGGTTAGAAAACTAGTTTATAGTAAATTATTTAATTATTGTAATGATAATTCAACTCGGGCCTCAGGCCTAGCGCGCACTGCGGTTAAACACGCGCAATTTTCACCCGCAAGATATTGTATCTCGTAGGTTTGTCTGCGAGCGCGCACGCTCGCGTTTTATTCTCGCTACTGATTTTAAAAAGTATCCGGACACATTTTGCTCCGCCGTTTAAAAATGCTCTTGGATTTGCGATCTATGGAAATGCAGCCGCACAGCGGTAAAATGAAGGCGTTTTTTTAGTTAGTATTATTTTTTATCTACGGTTAGTACGCGTCGAACCAATGAAGGGGCTAGATGTATCATCACTGACTCCCGGCCTACGGCGACATCGTATGAGAATCTACCAGACAAAATTATATGCCAAGTCCAAAATTGACCTGCATTGTATGATATTAATTAGATGTAGATAGAGGCCATGTGACAGGGAGGGTGTGTTTTATCACAAGGAACAGTAAATTCCTAGGATTCTCTTGTCTAAGAAAGAACGATTAACCAACCCTATCGATAAAACAATCTGAAAAGCGACAAGATAACGGCCAGGAGAAATCACTAGCAGTAATATACGATATCGGACAACTGTTCTCTGGGTTATTGTTTTGCGGAGAGAAAGGGCGCAAAGATACAATGGGAAAAGCACTGCTTTTGTAAAGTCGAATATATGTCCCGACCTTCATGTAGAGAAAGCGGTCCTGAGAGATCGCACCTTCATAGGTACGTGTGGAATTAAAACAAACGAGATCGAAGTAAAATGTTTAGAATTAAAAAGGGTCCGCGGTATCGCGGACTAACGCCTACAAATACATATGCGTATGCTATATAGATACAGCGATGTATGGGCAGAGCAGCGACAAAGATATGCGATAAATATAAGTATAGGGAACTCGGGGCGCACTTTTATAATAGATAAATTAGCATGCACCAATTATAACTATATGCAAGGTTAAATATACCAGACCGCATATAAAAAGATATAATAATAATAATATGCAAATAAAAATACGAGATCTTCATAAATCATGTAATTACTATAGAGATACGTTTAATAATTATTTAATATAGAAACAATTTATAGCGATAATGATATTACAGGACTAGGAGATCTAGTTAATAAGATAAGGTTAAGTTGCCACTTAGATAAGATGAACAGTGATAACGTTAAGTAATTATATGATAAAAGTGAACAACAGAAGTGATTATTTATAGGGCAGAAGAGAGTAATTAATTATAAGAGAGGGTGTGGCCTCTCATCATAAAGATAAGCCATTGAGTGAACGTTGACCCTGAAGGCGGGACCGAATTGCGATCGTAGCAGCACTCCCGCACTGACAGCTTAAAATGGGACTGAAAACCATTATTCAAGCGTGTCGAATCCGTCCCCGGATTGGAAACAGTTAGCCTCGAAAACAATTCGCTGGAGAACTTGGAAGAGTGAAGGATAGTCCTCAGAGGAGAGCCCGTCAGTTAGTCTCGGATCGCATTCTCTAATCGTACGGAGAAAAATCAAAGTCCGGAAGATGTCGGAAGTCGAATGCAATCAAACGCGCCTGCAGTCACTGAACAGACAGAAGAACGAAGAAAGTGGAGAAGCGATCATCGGATGTTGACCAAAAGACGGCTGGCGAGCAAGGGCAGCCAACACCGCGACATGGGAAACAGGAAGTGGGCTCACTTCTATAGTCAAAACTATTTATTGACATTCTATAGTAATAATTAAAAAACATATTCTCGTATATTACGGTACAAATTGTAAAAAGAACTATTTAGAACTCAAAATCGCAATGCGTGTTGGTACGCTGTTTTGTACATAGCGGTAAAAAAACGGAATGCGCGCTTAGGCTAAATGCTATTATTTATTACATAGTTATATAATAATAAACATATTGAATACATTTATTTGCAGAAAATGGCGTTATTGAAATTGAAATGAAAGATACATTTTCAAGGTACACGAGCGATGTGATCGCATCCTGCGCGTTCGGACTGAAAGTCAACTCCTTGAAAGATCCCAAAAATGAGTTTTATTTAATGGGGGAAAAGGCCACAGACTTCAGCGCGTCCCGGCTCTTAAAGTACCTCGGGTACAGCGTGTCATCTAAAATGATGAAGGTTCAGCTTTATTTATACTTCTATTATTATATTTCTACTGTTTTCCTAATTATCTATAACCTGCGTATACAATATGTAACATAATCTTCCAAGCTGCGTGGGAAAATTACACATTTTTTATTATTTCCTTTATTTATCATTATTTAAGAACTAGATGATGAACCCATGTCAGGCATGGTTTTAGAGTTTAAGTACAGGTTATATGAATTTTACAATAAATAAATTTGAATGCATTAAATACAATATACAGCGGAACGTCAAAACAAAATCTTCACTCGCGACATTCGAGGACGAATGTGGATTCAGAATAAATCTTCATTTTATTATAACATTATTATTAAGCGCGCCTCATTTTATTATATGTAAAAATTATGCATTTTATATTAATTATTAGAAATCAGAACTATCTAAATTATTATCGACAATAATGCACGATTGGGGCGACTGTAGATTTTGCAGTATTCTGATTTGTTCTGAATATATCTAGATGTAGAGTAGATCTAGATTAAATTTTTTTTTTAAATGAATTATGTTATGTAATAATGAACGTGTTCTTACAGCTATTGAATATTCCTCTATTTGACGACAGCGTAACCCAATTTTTCCGAAGTCTGGTGCAAGGGACGATGTCGTATAGGGAACAAAACCCCGTCACATGTGAGGATGTGATACAACTGTTGATGCGGGCCAAGAAAGGCTCGCCGAGTGCGCGCGGTGACGAGAAGACGCACAGCGGCGGACCGGCCGCGTCTGAGGATACTCACCCTGAACATGAACAAAAGAGGGGTAAAAATGAATTCCTTAGCAACAGCGTTCAAACCTTTTTGGATCTACATAATGATATTTCTCGATTGTGTCCTGATATTATTAAAAAGTTTTCTATATTTTTTGAAATAAATCAGAACTTATCTCTAATTATAACTAAACCTAAATCCCGGGCAACGCCTGACACCGACCGCTGGTTGTGATATAATGTAACAATACAATTATCGATACAATTTAATCAAATCATTAAATAACTGAAGCAAATGCATAAAAAATCCTAAATGAGTTCTAAAGGATATCTCCGACAACCTTTGGCTATTTTAAAGTGCGTTCGATTCACATACAAATAATACAATATAGAAACGATAATAAATACATAACTTGTAGACAAACACAAAATAGTAAGTGAATAAAGATAAATCAACGGCGGTCGTGCAGAGCAAAATAAAGCGATGTTTCTTTTGAATGAAAAAAATAGTGTTGTCCGGCATAGTTCAGTACTCTGCTAAATAAACAGACGAGAGCTTCGAAATAATTCAGTCCATTAAATGGATAGCGAATTAAAAAGGGTTAAGCGGAGTGGGAGTGGGAGGTAGGCACTTCACTATCACCCGTGTGTTAAGATTACGATTCACTTTCGAAAGGTTGTGGAAATGTTTTTTATTGATTTGAAAGTTTTTCTCGATTGCGCGGGTAATAATTTCTTCCTGTACCCATGCTCCTCTAATAAAACTACGGCTGATACTCCTGCCGACCCACCTGATCGACGACATGTACTCCGGGGGACTAGGCTTCCGCCGCGAGAAGCCTAGTCCCTCAGTCTGCCCCGATCGCTCGCCCCGACGACAGTTTCGCTCCACCGGTCGTCGCTCCATCCTTTTCCGTACTCTTACTTTTCTACCCCAGACTCAATAAACGACAATACGCAAAACCCGCATGTTTTATTCCACCACCAACATTCTAAAACTCTATATTATCCGCTGTGAAAAGACACCCCATATAAGCCCTTTACTGCGCCCTTAGAACCTTGATTCTGGGAAACTTGCCCTCTGTGCATTACATTATATTTGGCTATAGTTACGTATATTATAACATGTATCGAGAAAAAAAATGATAAAAAAAAAACAAGAGATGACAGGACATCAAATATCATGACCGAGTGGATACCGCAATGGAAGCGACTTAGAAGCAGGCCAAGAAAGAGGACTGGAACAGGATGGGAGATGGGAGGGTCCGGGAACTAGTCAAGGATGTTCAGGGATAGAAGAGGAGGCCATATTCCACCCTGGAATATAGTGCCGTGGATGAAGAAGAGAACATACATCCAGATGTGTATTTGTGGGTTAAAATAAGTGATACATTAAAATTTTAATTTTAATAATTTTAGAATGGAGTGACGACGACCTGACTGCCCAGGCATTGCTTTTCTTCGTGGCAGGCTTCGACACATCGTCCACACTGTTAAGTTTCATCGCTCATGAATTGGCTGCCGACTCCGACATTCAGAAACGAGTTCAGTTAGAAGTAGATGAAGTCAAAACAAAGCTAGATGGCAAACTATCGTATGAAGATCTTCCAAAACTAAAATATATGGACATGGTCATCTCAGGTAACTGATTTAACGTTTATGTTTCAGTTTGTTTGTGTTTTTGTTTATATTTATGTTTTTTGTTTATAATTCTGTTTGTGTTTATGTTTATATTTATGTTTCTTTACCTTTCTAACGATTAGTTTAATTTTAAACTGTATTAAACCCATTGTAATTTTCAAATTTAACATAAAGTATGGTTTTTCAGTGGATCCATAGCAAAATTTATCACGAACAAGATATACTTTAGAAATAGAGCATTAGAAAATTTCGTAACATCAACTCTTACTCTTACTTTTACATAATGTTTTTTTCATCTTACTGGTACCGGGATCGATATGCGACAGGATCAGAACCTCTCAAAAGCTGTGCTATTATTTTGCCATCTTAGCTAATCTCCTAGTAGACTGCGGTTTTAAATTGTAAAAAAGTATATAAGTAATGCTGATCTTTTGTGTTAGAAATTAATGCTTTCAATTACAATTTTTGAATTTTAAAATTGTTATTTTGTTTCATTAAGATATTTGTAGACGGCTATTTTCACATCTTGCTTGTATTCCTCAACGCAGGAGATCGGGATTTGGTCCCCCTAGTCAATTTAATTCATTTTGCTCACGCATATGTGAATTGATTGATTTCTAATACTGGGTTGATGTTTATGTTTGTATTATTATTTTTTAATTTAAAAAAAAACACATAATTAATCAATCACGTTTATTAATCGTAATCAATTCATAATAATGTTAGTAGTAGTATTCAATTCATGCTTTAACTCCTCGGTTTAACTCAAACAAAAGGATATGTCGCAAATGTTCATTTTTTTGTACTTGATATACAATTTTTTTTAGCCAACAGTTGAAAAAGTTCAAGACGTATTCAATAAAACAATACTATGGCATTAAAATGACATTGATATACCTGTGTCAATTTTTTTTTCCTTGATAAGTACTCTTGTCTTGGAAAACAATATTACGAACTTAGTTATGTATCAATCAAATATATTATATTATTTTTGCATCTTCAAGGATAGTATGTATGTATTTAATTTAATTTATATATTTTATTATGTAGTGGCGTCCCTTATCCAAAATATACATGTGAAATAGCATCTCCTTTTCGGTCGCATCTTCAATGAGTGTAGGTACTTTCCCCTTCCTTTTTATCCAATTGGTAACACTGCTACGTTTGGCGTGTTCGTTCCATCAGGCAGACGGAAGCCATTTTGTTTCAATTGACATCGATTTTTCGTCGTTTCATCATACAACGGAAACCTTGTGAATTGTTTTTGAGCGTTAATTAAAAAATAATGTCGAATCGCGGTATTAACGATTACCGAACCTGATCAGAGAGTCGTGGTATATCGGAGTCCCGCGAAATTGGTTCTAAACCCAAGCGTCAACTCGAGACGGAGGAAACGGGACCACGCCGTCGATCGAAGCGGACTAGAGGGAAACGATCGCGCAGGTCGTACTTGAGTCGTCTTCTCAAGATGATATGCAGTCTTCCTGTACCCTCAATATACGAAAGCTATCGCGGCAAATAGATGATTTAAAAGAAAAAAATAAAGAATAATGCGACGCGAAATGGCGAACAGCGACAGGGCGACTTTCGTTTCCTATTATTCTGGCTTCTACCAAAATACTAGTAGAGAAGCAACAGAAGTGCTTTCCATTAGTCAGGAGAGGGCAATTTTTGAGATGCCAGCTGCCACAACAGAATTGGTTTAATTCGGTAGAATGGTCGAACGTTCGCTATGCTAAAGTTACATCGCGGAACCCGGCTATAGGTATTTGGAAGAAAATAGCCAACTAGCGACGACGGCCTTTGGCGAGCCGGAGGAGCTCACTCCGGATAGTCTGCTTGGTAAGATTGAGGACATCTTCAGGGAACAGAGCGATTTTAATCACTGATCTGATGATCTCTTGCAGGTAATTTGTGGAAAGAGAGCGAAAGTAATCGAGTCTCGTGGTAATCGTTTCTTATAGGTGCTAAGAAAAAAGTACGAGGCTCAATCAGGATTTTTACGAAAAGTCATCTGTTCGAAGTGAAAGCTTTTTACTCGGAGCTGTAGAAGCTTGGTGGCATGGTATATCCAAGGTGTTTAAAATACCGATTCCATCTGGTCGACACTTGCTCGTTCTAGTGTTAGGGACAACTTGGCTGTATTCGCGTGGCCGGATTCTGCGTTCGTCAAGCGACCTACTATTGGTGGCTCTCCCCGGAACCAGCGGGCAGACACTAGACGAAACTTCACACTTCGAATCAGAGAGGTAGAAGACAACAAGCCTACGGCAGACCTCTTGCCGTCGCACCAACAACAAATGACGGTTTCCGTGCAGGACGACTAGCGGAGTACCTTCACAAATGGCAAGAGCTTCGTGCACTCAGTATCAATTTGAAGATGATATCAAGATACCGAATCCCATTCGTATCCAATCCTCCGTTAATCAGACCGTAACAAAGACCTGCCACGGGAATTCTGGAACCAGCAAACCAATCCTTAGGCTTCCACTTTCGAATATTCCTGGTAAAAAAGGGCGACGGATCAGACCACCCTGTCTTCAACTTAAAAAAGCTCTATATCTACATGATTACGAAATACTTTTTTCCTCAGAAATAAAATGGGATGTGGGAAGGTTGGTTTGTGTTCTCGTGAAAACCATTTTTATCCGAACATGTTTATTCTCATAGAGGAGAAGCCACCGAGAGCAAGAAACAACACAGAAGACGTAAAGGTTATGTAAAAAACGATGCACGGTTAGTGAAAGGTGAGAGTCGGGATGTGCGTCTGCGGTCCGGTCGTTTCGGGTACTGGGCGCCGAGTTCTTCGCCGACTGCCTCCTCCGCTGCGGGTATTGGTGCACATCTATGGTGCACGTGTGTCATACCCGCTGTTACCCCGAACGTGTGGTGTTGTTGGTCCCATCTGGTGGATCGGAGGCCTTTGGTATAGTCGATTGGAATGTCATGGTAGCTTCTGCAGTCATGAATGCTGGTTTAAGGCGGTCGATGCTGACGGTCACGTCTTTCCCCTTCACGTGTACGGTGTAAGTCCTCTCACCTCGACGGATGATTCTATGGGGGCCACTGTACGGTTGTTGGAGTGGGCTCTTGATAATGTCATCCCTTAAAAAGACGTGAGTGGTTGTAGGGAGATCCTTGAAGATGAACTGGCGCTTTTCTCCATGCTGGGTGCCGTCTACTGGTCGTAAGGTGTGAAAATGCTGCCGTAGTTCTTTCAAAAATTTCCCATGGTCGTCGTCGACTGCTGGTCGTGTCGCAAGGAATTCTCCTGGTAGGCGAAGTGGTTCCCCGTAGACCAACTCAGCTGAAATGGTAGCGAGGTCGTCTCGCCAGGCTGTTCTAATTCCCATTAGCACGGTGGGAAGCACTTCAGTCCAACGACTGTTTTCGTGGCATTTGATGGCTGCCTCCAGTTGTTGGTGGAGTCGCTCCACCATACTATTTGCTGTAGGGTGGTAGGCCGTTGTATGTATTTGAGTCGTTCCTGCCAGACGGTTTAGTTGCCTGAACAGGTATGACTCAAATTGCCTACCTTGGTCCGTCGTGATTCGGAGAGGGGCTCCAAACCGGGTTATCCAACCTTCGTAAAAAGTGCGCGCCACTGTTTCGGCTTCTTGATTCTTCATCGGGAAGGCTTCGGGCCATCTTGTGAAGCGGTCCACACATGTGAGGCAGTACCTGTACCCTTCTGATACAGGGAGTACAACTATGTCTATGTGGACATTCTCAAACCTTGCTGATGGTGGCCGGAAGGTTCCAAGTGGTGCAGAGACATGGCGGGTAACTTTGTTACGTTGGCATTGTAGGCAGTTACGGGTTTATTTCCTGGAATCGGCTTTGATGGATGGCCAGACATAACGTTGCGTCATAAGCTTGGCCGTCGCCTTGCTGCCAGAGTGAGACAGTTGATGGACCGTATTAAAAGCTGCCTGTCGGAATCTACTTGTGACGAAGGGCCTGACTGTCGTCATGGAGACGTCGCAGAAAAGGTCTGCGTTGGTGCCAGGAATCCGTACCTTTTTTAGTTGCAGGACGGATCCTTCCCGTAGATATCTTTGCAACTCATGGTCGTCCACCTGATCAGCCGCCAATGCTGCGTAATCCAGGGGAGTGTCGATGGACTCGACCCTGGATAGGGCATCTGCGACAATATTATCCTTGCCCGCTACATGACGTATGTCAGTGGTGAATTGGCTGATATAATCTAAATGTCTGAATTGCCTTGGCGAGCACTTGTCTGCTTTCTGCCGAAAGGCATAGACAATCGGTTTGTGGTCAGTGAAGATGGTGAATGTCCTGGCTTCCACCATGTGCCTGAGGTGTTTCACGGCTAGGTAGGAGTTCTCTATCGTAAGCACCATATTTCCGCTCAGCAGCACTAAATTTCTTTGAAAAGAAAGCCAGTGGTTCCCAGTTTCCATTGACGAGCTGATGGAGTGCAGCACCGGCTGTGGTATCAGAAGCATCGGTAATGATGGATAACGGAGCGTCACAGTTTGGATGAGCAAGCAGCGTTGCCTGAGCGAGGCCTTCTTTGCACATCTCAAAGGCTTCGATGGTCGTTGGTGTCCACAGGACGGGCTGTTTCCCTTTTAGGCTTCCTTTCAGTAAGTCATTGAGTGGTGCTTGCGTTTCTGCAGCCCTGGGTAGGAAAATAGAATTTCGAGGTGGGTCATATGTTCTTCCTCTGATGCTGAGGCAATTAGTATATCATCGATGTACGCATAGCAGAAGTCAAGTCCTCGGATGACTTCGTCTATGAAGCGTTGGAAGGTCTGGGCAGCGTTTCGGAGGCCAAAACTCATGAACGGGAATTCGAATAGCCCGATTGGTGTCGATATGGCCGTCTTCGAGATGTCCTCTGGTGCCACTGGGATTTGATTATATGCCCGTACCAGGTCGATGGTGGAGAAGATGTTGGTGCCTCTTAGCGTCTGGGCAAAGTCCTGGATAGTCCGGGATGGTTCTGGTGTTGAGGCTCCGGTAGTCGCCGCACGGTCGCCACTAGTTATCCTTTTTGGGCGCTATATGTAACGGTGAAGCCCAGCAGCTCTCTGAAGGACGGGCAATTCCAAGATGGACCATTGTCTCGACTCCTTCTTAGCTGCCTTGAACTTTCCGGGGGCGAGGCGTCGTGGTCGTTCAGCGAGGGGGACCAGGAGTTGTCCTAATGTGGTGGATGGTGGTATGGCGGATCTCTTTCAATGTGCCTTCTGGGCGAGTGAGATCCGGAAACTTCTGTAGGAGGATATGATATGGAGACGTACCGGCGACAGTTTTGATGGATGCAATTTCGTCTGTACTTCGTCTGCCAGCTGCTGTCAGGTTCGTCACCTGGTCTAGTAGCCGTCCATTCCGGACGTTGACCAGTAGCTCATACCTCGCCAGAAAATCCACACCGATGATAGGCCTGGAGACATCGGCAATTACGAAGCTCCAGGTGAAGTCGCGCCAATGGCCCAAGTCGAGGCTGAGTGTCAGGCTGCCGTAGGTGGCAATGGTGCTTCTATTTGCTGCGGACAGCTCATACAATTGTTTTGCAGGGCGTCCCTGGACCAGCTTCCGCGGGTAGACACACAGGTCGGCGCCCGTGTCCACCAGGAACTGAGTGCGGGTTACCCGGTCGGTGACAAAAAGGCGACTTACATGCTTGGGGCTGGGAGTGCTGGTCGCCATCAGTGTGAGCCCGGATCGTTTCCCTGGTTGAAGTTACAGGGCTCCTTACACTTTTTGGCATTGATCCCGAAGCGCCAATGGTACCAACAGTGGTCATGCTGCTGTCGATTCCTGGACTGGCTACGGGAGCGCGGTCTGTTGGGGCTCTTGCTCCGGGAGCGTGAAATGGTGTTTCCAGACTGCCAATACTGGGCGTGGAGCGCCGAGATCTCCTGCCGCATCGTGGCCAGCTCTTGGCACAGCGAGAGCGTCATCTGCTGCATCTTGTCAGACAAGGCTTGCTCCGTGGTGGAAGTTTTCAGCTCGCTGACAGAAGGTCTACCTGAGTAATCGTCGATGGCGTCAGCGAGATTGGCCACCTTTTCCAGGCTAGAATCTTGCTGGGTGGTGAGGACCACCTGCATGCTTCGCAGTAGGCGGCCCATCCACAGCGTCCTCAGCATCTCGTCAGGCACTGCACTCCCGGCGAGCGTGCGAAGGTGCTGAGGAACTAGGACGGCTTGCGGTCCCCATGCTCCTCATGCTCTAAGAGCCTCCTCGTCTTCTGCTCCTGGGTGGAACTGAGCCGCCGCGTCAGTTCGCTCTTGAGAAGTGCGAAATCTCCGGTCTCTGGGGGTTTCAGAATTATGTCCCTGACTTCCAAGGCGTAAGAGGAATCCAGGGCCCCCAGGACATATCCAAACTTCGTCGCGTCTGTCGTAATCCCGGCCACGGCGAAGCTTCGCTCCACCATCGCAAACCACATCTCGGGATCGCTGGGGCAGTGCGTCGGAATGCGCACCGCCACGCGGTTAATCTCTTGAGACATCAGGGTGTCTTAGGGCGGTTGAGTCATTCCGGGAATTGATATTTGACTTCTTGTACCGCCGAACGTGTGCTAGCAACACGTGTTGCGTCGTTTTGCACTTATATCGGTAAAAAAAAAATGCGTACCCGACAGCCACTGCGCTCGTGACGCGTGTCGCGTTGTTTTACGACTCACGTAATACACATAGATAAGAGATATACTGTAATGCACGCGTTGTTGTCACCTGCGCTCGCAACGCGTGTTGCGTTGTTTGAGATTCCCGTTATGATGCACGTGTACCCGTGACACATGCGGTCGCGACGCGTGTTTGTTGCGTCGTTTGTTTGGAACGCAAACTCACACACATGAGATGTAAAATGTTTTGTCCATCTATACCCCTGTCGCAGTGAACGTCTTTGGCACTTCTGCGATACGACAGGGGATGCGCGAGTTGGCGGGCACGTTCACTTTAAATTTTCACATTCGTTTTTTGTCGTCGCGGTCACCACTGTGGGAAGGTTGGTTTGTGTTCTCGTGAAAACCATTTTCCAAAACCAAAACCAAAGAATCCATAAAAGATTTTTCCATAAGGGAGAAAAGTTTATCGCGTGCGAGCTAGAATACGTATAATACGTTTATACGTATAATTGTTTATACAAGCCTGGAAAAGATGGGGCACCCGGACAATAACTGAGAAAGTCGATCCCAAAAATCTTTCAGGGACTCAACTTTCTCGTTTCCTTGCACACTTGAAAATCATAGAAGAGTTTAGCACTTAGCACAATTGCTTTACACAAGTCAGCTATATCTGTCTTATAATCTAGTCAATAGAGAGAGTATAAGCAGTCGTGCATTTGTAAAGCAGATAATGAAAGGGATTGCAAACATGACACCGAGCCCCCGAAACCCCCCACTTGGGATACTCACATAATAAGCACCTGGCTAACGGGTAATTTGCCGAAACTGAAAACTATTCAAAGCTTCGAGACGTTGTACCACGGTACTGCTGCTGTCTTCGGGGGCGAAGGGTTCATGACTTAACTCTCTTAAGATGTTCCCAGGGTCATTTGGTGGAAACCAGGAACTTAATTACTCATTGCCCAGTTTTTGGTTCTAAAACTGACCAAGTCATCTAGACAGTCAGATTGGAATCTCTCCGGATCTCCAAAGGTAGCACTAGATTCAGTTTACTGGGTGAAAAAGGTCTGTGAATGATCAAAATAACGTAGAATAGAAGCAGGCAACAGTTTAAACCTCTTCACAACTACGTAAGCCCTGTGAAACCAGCATCATCCACAATCATTGCAGGATGAGTTAAATTTGTTTTAAGAGAAGCTGGAATCAATACTTCAACAGGCAGTGCCTGATCTGCACTAGTATTATTGAGCTGGATTGAAAACTACTTGATGCAAGACATCTTGAGAGAGGCAATTGGTAAAGTGAAAACACCTTCTCGGAGTACTATAGAACCGAGATAAAGGGTCATTCAACTCCAACAATTAATTCCTTTTTCCTAGCAGGTATTGTTAAACCAGTAGATTGATCACAATTGTTGTCGCCCTACCACCAGGCGATAACAACACTTCTCACATATATATTCTGGATATGGGACGGTACTACATAACATGGAAGCTTTACTTACCATTAAAACTCTTATTATTATAGTAAAAAAATTACTACTAATCACATAACCGGTCATTAAGCTCTACCTGGTGAGAGCTAAATTGAAACAAAATGGCTTCCGCCTGTCTAATGGGACGAACACGCCAAACGAAGCAGGGCTACCAATTGGATTAAAAGGAAGGGAAAAGTACAGTGAAGATCCGACCGAAAAGGTAGCACTATCTCACATGTATATTCTGGATAAGGGAGGCAACATAATAAGAGTAATCATTGTCCCCCACCACTTATCTACTCACTCTCCTGAAACACACATATATATACGCGTCCAAAGTAACAGTTCTCACAGACAGTGTACTTCTTATTAATTTGAGTTTAAATATTTTTTAGAAACATTACGCTACTGGCCCCCAGCAACAGCAACAAACAGGGTTTGTGTAAAGCCGTATACTTTACCACCTCCTCGTGAATCTGGAAAACAGTATCAGGTATAGAAATAATCTAGTGGTTGCAAAAAATGTTTCAAAATCTTTTCAAAAACCCAATTTCATATAATAAAAGCCCAGGAATGTGTATATATGACGCTTTACCTGGATACATTAATTTCATGGAGTATTTCACAACATATTATGTAACATTTTACTGTCACCTGTTTTTCTCTGTAATTTTGTTCTTCCTCCTCCTCTGCTGTTTATATTTTTTAGTTTTTTTTCTGTTAGATTAAGCGCTTTTTTCGTTTTTAAAAATAATGCTGATAAAATATGGGGAAATTCTATCACATCTCAATTGCTGTATCGGTATAAACTATAGGGTTATAAGCTTCGGATACATTCTGATGAAATGAAATCATGACTCATTAGGCAGACTACCTTAGTTTCATGACCTTAGAAAGTAGCCCACTCATCTAATACATCCTGTACAGGATAAACCAGCATTCTGCAACAGCACAAAAATAATATTAAATAGTCATTTAATTTGTTGTAAATTGTGTAATTTTAATTTCCAATTAAATTTTTGTATATTTCTGTTTTAGCTTGACAAAGACGACGGGGTGTGGATACCTGTTTATGCCCTTCATCATGATCCAGAACATTTCCCGAATCCCGAAACCTTTAACCCAGAAAGGTTTTCTGAGGAAAACAAAGCATCTATCAAACCTTACACATTTCTGCCATTTGGAGTTGGACCCAGAAGCTGTCTTGGTAATATATTAAAAATAAAAAATATATAAAAATAATCCTGTTTTCTCCTTCCTTTTCATATCCACTCCGCTTTAGTTCTGGAAAATAAAAAACCTATCAAACCTTATACGGGTGTCCCATAGCTGGTAGCAAAAACTTTGGGGGAGTCTTTTTCATTCAATTTTGAAGAGAAAATGTTACTTACACTTTGCTAAAATATTTATAGTTAATGAGTTATGCGACTTCAAAGATACCTTTTTTTTCAATATTTCTTACGTATCTTTTGTAAAACGTTAGACTACGATTAAAGTAATTCATAACAAATTTTATAAATTCATTCGCTGAATAATGAATTGATAAAAAAAAGCAAAATACAGTACTATAGAAATTACTCCTACTAAAATGTCAGATCAGCTGATTTACCTTACCTAAGTTTGCCCTCATGAATACATATGCACATATATAGGTACTTACAAAGCTTTCCGAGCTCTCGACATCCGCTGACTTAAAAAGGTGGTTCGCTCACTCGTCCACCGAGCAAACTTTATTTAAATATTGCGTATGTATATTAAAATGAAGTTCATAAGAATTTTGAAATAAACGCAAGCACTGTATTTACAGTATTCTTGGTAATTTTACCAAGAATAATTAAAAAACAAGGGAATCAAAATATTCAACGGAAAGTAAAACAAAAAAATGTAAATAGCTTACCTAGTAATCGAAAATATAGATCGATATGTATGTTTGTACTTCTAATCTTGTTATATTCAGCAATTGAATTTGGTCAGAAATGTCGCACGAAATACAATACTAATGCACATCAATGTGCATTAAAAATTATGTTTACACAAAAATCCCATGTAAATATTTTTTACACAAAGTTACGCACAATCTATGCGTGTAAATAATTATAAAACCATCATTTATTTAAAATTAAACGAATAAAAATATAATTTTATATGGAATTAATAATTCTGTATTTTTAAGTTAATTATATTAAAATGCAAATAAGATTAAAATTAAAAACTGAACTAAAATCTTAAAACAATAAATTTTAAATGGTTTATCACAATTCTAGGAAGTAATAATATTTAACATAAATACGATTTAATGTAAATATGAAAACATTGTATGCTGTTTATTAAAATGTATGTTAAAATACGGGGAAACATACGCGCCAACATCATTTAGAATCATTTTAAAAGACACGTGTGCAAAATTCTGAACGTGAGCGCGAATTGCATCGCGCTTAGTAACGGTGTTAAATTAGTCCATTTACTAGAATGAGATATTGTATTTTATATTAAGGTTAAATAAATGCTCATATAGCGAGTAATGGGGGGTTAAGAACATTAGCAAATTTTTATTTATTACGTCATGCATAAAAATCTCCTCGAGACTTAGGGAATTCATTTTTCAGATGCTGTGTCATTGAATCGAAGGATAAAGATTTTTAATTTGAAAATGTATTTACTTCGGAAAAAGTCTGTTTACGCACATCTGTGTAATTCAATTTTCGATATTAAAATTTTTAAATTAAGTGAATATTATTAACAACTACATAGGTACTTATTTATTTTCAAAAAACGAAAAGATGCACTTTTAAATAAAAAAAACTACCCTGTTGTCGATATCAGCACGTGCTAAAAGTTTCCTGGACTTGAAAGATTCTTTCAGATACAAATTCATTCTAGTTTGCGCTGTGCGGTAATGCGGTACTGACTCAACTCTAGTTTGTTTACAATAAAAAAGTGTTTATTTGATCAAAGACCTTGTTTTTTTGTAATATTGCATAAAATGCCATACGAGTATAGTAATTCGGAGTACGTGGATATGATTCTGTTTTTGGGGGAACCTACAATTTAAGAATACTTTATATTTAGCTTCATATTGACTGATATGTCTTTATCAAAGTATATTTTAATTAGGTATTTATTTAAAATGCGCTTTGAATAATTTAAAAAAGTCCCGATTTGACAACACAAATTAAATAACTGTCTGACAGTAACTATAGACGTAATTTGTAGGCTAATAAGCACAAAACTTTCACAAATTTCAGATGGTCTTTTTCACATTCAAATCTTAACGCAGAAAAATTGACGTATTTTTTATTTAATTTCACGTTTCTACATATTTTTTATTCAATGATCACAAGGTAATAATTGAAAAAGAAAATAAACGATCTTTAATGAAGATCACGGAATGACGCGTTACAATTTTGTTATTGTCACCTTTTTCACCGTTAATCCTTTTTCCACACAACGTCAACACTCCTTCGCGCGCGCTTTTTCACTGATTCTTTCCCGCGTCGTCCATAGATGATGTCGCACCATCGACAATCCTTTGCCATGGATCATCATAAACCACACGCCCTCCTGATGTCCTCATCACCAATCAACACTCATAATCATTGAGCCACTGCGGGGGCCGCCGAACCCTGGTTCCCCGTCTTGGTCCTTCGGATTTGTTTGGCACATCATCTTCTGCTGCTATGCCTTCATCCAGCTCCACAGCCTCACTGAGCTCCTCATCGTCTGCATCTTCTGATTCGCTTTCTTCACTGTCGTCAAACAGTCGTCTAATGTCCAGCACATGCCTTGGCACACCGTCTATCTCTACGTTGTTGTCACTCACAACCCGAGTGACAATACCAGGCTGCCACCTTGTGGTACACCTTGCATTGGGCGGCTTCAAAACTACAACATCGCCTGGGCGGTACGAGGATTCCTTGGTTTCTTCTAGTTCAGCAGGTGGTACGAGTGGGTGCCGCCACATGTAAGCATGCACAATGTTGGCAGGCGACGTCTCTTCTTGACCCGGGTGGGCAGATGCTAAGTTGTACCAGAATACAGCTTGCAGGGGATCGATCTTGCTCCGTGCCGCAGTCCTCTTTATCGTGCGGTGATGCCTTTCGACTATTCCATTCCCTGACGGTCGATAAGCGGCTCTGAACCTCTGGCGAACACCCCACTCCCTACACAATTCTCGTAGCGCCAGAGAACGGAATGCTCTACTATTATCGAGTAAAATTTCGTCCGGGGGACCTCTTTCTCTAAAGACTTCCTTTAAATTACGGACCACATCTTCACTGCTCTCGGCTCTAATTTCTTTCCACAAGGCAAACCTACTCGGCCCACAATCGATGACAGTGAGGTAGCACTTACTCCCAAAGTGTGTCGCATCAACTGCGATCCTACTCCAATTGCGCTCCACGTTCAACACTCCAGAGTTGTGCCTATCAGGCGCTGGATCTATGGTCCGGCACTGTATACAGTTTCTTACGCATTCCACCACTTCCTCTCTCCGAACGTCCAGGTTCACCAGTCGGTTCAGATGAAGAGTCCTGTCTACACCAAAATGATGTTGCTCATGCAAGCGTTTCACATCAGAGTTTTCAACCACTCCCACAGCCGCCACATCACTTCTGTGCCAGCTGCGATCAACTCTTGTCAAAGGATCTGCCTTGTTTTCTATTGACTTAACAAGAGTGATGGTCAACTCGAGACCATATTCGTCCACCAGTTCTTTTATCAGTCCAAGCCTCCTTTTGACTAACATTTCAGACATACCAGAAACTCTGATCCGGTGATCCTTCGTCAAAACAGACGTGACCCATCCCACCACTGTTGCGGAATCTGACATCAACTCCATAGCTCTTAGTCCCCATTTCAATGCCAGCGTTATTCCCTTAACGACAGAGTCAAGTTCTGCCACATTGATATGACCAACGTCCGTGGTCTTTCTTAACCATGACATATCTTCTACAACTTTCCCATCAATTTCCACCATAGCTCCGAACGCTAATGAACTTGCGTCGCACCACACTCTTCCCGTCGTAAGATCTGCAGGAACATTCCAAAAACCCTTTACGGGATCATCGCACTTTACTTTTTGGATCACCTCACTGAGAATTCTCTGGGCATTTTCTCCTACATGTGAGTCCCATGTATCCCCAGAACATGCTCTTTTCACAAAACTACAAGCAACTCGAAGCCACCCACACACCGGGTAATGGCCAACCAACTGCCCACAGACAGAAAACAATTGCCTCTTCGTGGGCTTTGTAGCTGATTCCAGTTCAGGAATAGTATTCCCACGCCTGAACACCAGAACTCCATTTTCTCGCTCAATTCGAAGCCCGAGAACGCGTCCGCCCTCCAGATCTAATGGTGGCTTTGCTTCCAATCCATACCTCCTCAGGTGAGCCGCTACCTCCTCAGCTGAAACCACTGTCTCGTCCACTATGATGTCGTCAATGTAGCTGTCAGTGCCTCGCTTAACTCTCTCGTTTCTTGACAAGACCTCTCTAACTATTCTTGTCATGATTTTGGGAGCGCTGTTCAACCCGAAACCCAATCTCGTCAAGCAATACACTCTGTCTTCAAATTTCACAAGTTGATATTTCCACAGATCTTCGTCAACGCGGATTTGAAGGTACGCCGACCTTAAATCCAGGAGTTTAAGTTGCTCACCATGTCTTCTCCATCTCCTGAGAGTTTCATCACATACTGCAACCTCTTCCCCCGTGTGACTTTGCACATGGTTGTTTAGCTCTCTATAATCAAGCACTGGCCTGACCTTTCCCTTGTTCTTCTGAATGACTCCCAGTAGTGGTACAACACCCGTGCACTCCCCGGTCCACGGCTTTAACCAGCCTTCCTTCATCCACCTCTCCAGTTCGTCCTTGATCGCATCCTTCACATCGTGCTTGTGAAGACTGGAATATGATGCAATGTCATTCATTAAAGCTACCGGTCCTTCTTTCCACGCCCATCTAACCCACCACTTCTGACCATCAAACCGTGCTTGAAAGTCCTGATCTTCGATACAGATAGTTTCAGGTTCAGCTGCCGCATTTATAACATGGCAATCAAGATTTGTTTGTACACACGAAAAAATCACTTGGTCATCATTCACCGTTACTCCTCCACACATTTTTATGAAATCCATCCCAATAATCGCATCCACGCCATCAAACAACTTGTTCACCACCACACAACTAACCCACACTCCACTAGATTGGGCCCTTCGCTCACCATTTTTCACCCCACACATCACGTCAATGCTGACTACAGCTTCGCCCACACACGGCACTTGACTCCCATCAACACTAATCAACCTGCATCGGTTCCCGCCACTGCGAACGTCACACCTAATGGAACTGGACAGCACTGTTCTTGAACACCCCGTATCCACCAATGCTCGCACCAACTTTCCTCCCACACAAATCTTCACAATCGGTAGCGCCGTTAATGTTGACGAGGAAGAACTACCGGCGCACCAGCTCTTCCTTTCCCGTTTCCCTCCTTCGTGGGGCATTCACGTGACACGTGTCCTGTTTCACCACATGTCCAACACGACAGAGCTTTTTGAGTACAATATCTCATAAGGTGTGGCCCACCACACTTGAAACATTGCCTCGGTGTCCCACTCGATTGTCTAACGACCGCAGCCGCGACGCCCGGATCGTGCAGTTCAGCCATCAACGCCCGCGCCCGTTCGAGCAGGGATGACAGCGCAATCGTCTCTACGCCTGGCAACGCCCTGAGCTCACGTGATATCGTGGCCGGCAATCCCACAACAAATGCTCGTCTGAGCAACTGGTCCGTCACCACACCCGCCAATTTGGCCAACTTTCTCAGCTCAGTGAGATACACGTCGACAGGCTCATCTTTCCACCTTCGCTGGGCCAACTGCTCGTACGCCTGAAACGGGTTCATAGCGAATGAATCGCGCAGGGCTTTTTTGATGCACTCAGCATCTTTCTTGTCCTCGTCTCTCAATTCGCTGTAGACGGCAAACGCGGACCCTTCCAAGAATAGCGGTATGACGGTTGCGAGATCTCCGATATCCTTCAATCTCGCCACCAATTCCAATTTCTCCAACCACTGAATGACGTCTCCTTCACCGTCAAAACATCTCACCAAATCACCAATTTTTACTGTCGCCATCGTTACACGCCGAAATAGCTTGTTATTGTCACCTTTTTCACCGTTAATCCTTTTTCCACACAACGTCAACACTCCTTCGCGCGCGCTTTTTCACTGATTCTTTCCCGCGTCGTCCATAGATGATGTCGCACCATCGACAATCCTTTGCCATGGATCATCATAAACCACAAATTTTTTTTTAAATGTTGTCAATCTCGACCTTTTTTTATCTTATATTTTTTCTGCCCTGCAAATTCTAGGTCAATGGTTCAGTACATATTGAGGTCATCGAACTCTCATATATGGAATGTATGACATAATACTTAACCTTTTCAATGCGAATTTTGAAAAATAAAAAAATAGAAAGTTAATAGGCCAGGCAGGGAGAAAATCGACAAATTATCAAGAATATTTTTCGTTCTAAATTACTTGATTTACCTATTCTTGAAGTTTGGACAACTAACTACGAGACACCCATATTCCTGTCACTCGACATGCTTGCTCACCCTGTTCGCACCAACGCCACAAGACATCTTTCGGACCTTTTGTTACTTCCAGTTTATAATCAGAAAGTGAAAATTAATATTTGTATTTGTATGTTTTATTATCTCTTTCTGCCAATCTCGGCTGATCTCTATGTTTATCTTCAAATCAAAATCTCAGCATGTGTATACGGAATTGATTCTCAACTAATCTCATTCCGTGGACGCGGGCCATAAGACTACAAGGCACACAAGTTTGTTTGGATGTTTGGAAGTAAGACTTAATATAGCAATATGGCTAAAGAAAAATAAACTAAAACTAAATTCGTGAACATTGGAAATAAAAGTTTTAGTAAAAGTAAGTTTTAGTAATTGAAAATACTTTAATCTTGTTTATATTAGGGCATGTATAGGAATGCTTGTGTATACACTATGTTAAGAATTTTAAAAAATCCTAATCACACCGGCTGTTATCATAGATGGTGAAAGTCTGAAGGAAGTGACTGAAATGAAATATTTGGGAGCCATGATAGATTCAATACAAGACACGCAAAATACAAGACACGTGACTAAAAGGATTGCTAAAAAAATCTCACTTCTGGGAAGGATTAGAAGATTCATTTGTAGTCTTGTAAAATAGTATACTACTCTGTTATTATTCCTCACGTCAGCTCTCTCTACTAACGAAGAAGAAGTGCAATAACTGTCAGTGGTACAAAATAAAGCTTTGAGAACAATAGATATACTCGTATCGATGCAGTGCTGAAAGATCTGAATAGATGACCTTTAAGCGGAAAATATGTTTCAATGTAATGGTATTTATTTACAAAATCCTCACTAAGAAAATATCGGCAGAAATTATAAGAAAAATGGATGCAAATCAATATGAGCACCGACATCATACGAGAGCGAAAAATAGACTGAAGAAGGCTAAATCTCAGAAATCGATGATGTATAGTGCGATGAAGATTTTTAATGAAATGCCAGAAAAAATAAGAAAGATGAAACTACATACGTTCAAAATTAAACTATACAAATATTCACACATATCTTTCACAAGATAAGTTGTAGTAAAAGGAATGATTTTGAATTTGTTTATAGGTATTAGAGCGTATGCAAATATAATTGTGTATGCACTATATTAATAATAAATAAATATTCATTGAAAAAAACATTCTTTATCAAAAAACACAAAGTGTAAAGTTGTGTTTTTCATTTATTACGTTAAGCATTTCTTAAATTATCTCATTTTAGCTTCTGAGCTAAAATGTTATGGCCCGTGTCCACGATGATCGCTCCATGAGACTTTGATCTCTGAGAGTTAGTAAAGTATCTAAACTATAAAGACTATCTTATTAAAATATCTTTAAGGTAGCGATTCCGATAAATAAAAACGTACGTTTTTGCTTTCTGTTTTACAGGTATAAATTTTGCTCTCATGGAAGTGAAAGCGATTATTTTCCATCTTTTGGCAGATTTTGATTTCCGGGTAACCCCGAAAACTCAAATTCCATTACAACTGAGCAACACCTCAGTGACGCTGAAATCAAAAAATGGATTCTGGATTGGACTGAGACGAAGAAGAAATCCTGCATTGCAAAATTCATTTACATCATTATTTCCCCTCTAATATCTAGTATAAAGAAATATTAGGCTATTTTAATGTGTTTATCTTCTGGGGAGAAAGTATTTACTGCGATATCGCGGATGTATCGGATCGGTAACAAGTTGAATTTCGTTGCAGGAGCATACCTGAACTGAAGAAATATTTGTACGTAAATTATACTTAGTTTTTTAATTTTTTATGTTATATTTAAATTGCTATATTGAAAAGTTAATTAAAAATGTATTGTTATATTAAAAAAATTATGTAAAAGCCCACAAGGGGGTAAATAAAAAATAATAAAAAATCTTTAATATAAAATAAAATAAACAATGAAATGAAACAATAAAGGTGTATTTTATTTTTTAAAAATATAAGTAAAGTAATTTACGCATATGTCAGATTCATCAAAATGATTTTTGTCTATTAGACTCAGATTCAGGAGCTGGATAAATGCAACAGTGTTTCGGTGCAGTGGTGAAACTAAATAAATGGACTCCGTTGTAAAATACAGTGGCGTAACTATGCCAATACAGTGCAACGGGGCCCAAAAAGTTCGTACCTGTGCGTCTACCCGCGGAAACTGGTCCGGGGACACCCCGCAAAATAAGTCCTGTCCGCAGTAAATGAAAGCACCATCGCCATCTACGGCAGACTGACATTTAGCCTCGACTCGAGCCTTCGACGCGACTTCACCTGGAGCTTCGTGATTGCTGATGTTTCCAGACCTATCATCAGTGTGGATTTTCTGGCGAGGTATGAGCCTACTGGTCGACGTCCGAAATAAAAGGCTACTAGACCAGATGACGAATCTGGCAGCAGTTGGCAAATTGGGTGACAGACGAAATTGCCTTCATCAAAACTGTCACCGGTACGTCTCCTTATCATATCCTTCTACACAAGTTTCCAGACCTCACTCGTCCAGATCGCACAGTGAAGGAGACCCACCATATCACCGCCCATCACATCAGGAACACCTCTGGTCCTCCAGTCTCTGAAAGACCGCGACACCTCGCTCCCGGGAAGTTCAAGGCAGTTAAGAAGGAGTTCGAAAGAATGGTCCGTCTCGGGATCGTTCGTCCTTCAGAGAGCTGTTGGGCTTCCCCTCTACATATGGCACCCAAAAAGGACAACCAGTGGCGACTATGTTAACATTAACGCCAGAACTATTCCGGACCGTTATCCCGTTCGCCATATCCAGGACTTCGCTCAGACACTGAAGCAAATATTCTCCACCATCGAGCTGGTACGGGCTTTTTTTACAAAATCTCAGTGGCACAATAGGACATCTCGAAGACGGCCATATTCAAACCGTTTGGGCTGTTCGAAATCCCATTCATGAGTTTTGGCATGACACACGTGCACCATATACGTGCACCACACATGTGCACCGCACACGCGCACCAGAGGAGGCAATATGCTCCCAGTACTCGAGTCGACCGGACCGCGAACACTCATCCCGCTCCTGTCGATTCTGCCCTTTAATAAATCTTGTCATTTATGTATTTTGCGTCGTTTTTTGCTCGGCTTCCTCGCCGACTGCCATTGCTCCGGAAATGCGATCCATCAAGCCGACAGGAAGCTGCGATGTGCCTCCCGGAAGGCAACTGGAGACCTCGCCATGGGTGCGAAGTAAGCGGCGAATATTCCCCGTCGCACGACCAAAAGATTGGAGGCCAACCGACGCGGCAAGGCAGCGTGGCATCGGGCGGAGCGGCAGAGACTGCACCCTGGACCAGGGACGGGCTTCAATCAACAGTCGGCGGGACGTGGCCAGCGGGATTCGCGCGGTCGCGGCTTACCGCACGTGGTCCCTCATGGCGAGTTGTGATGGACAAAATAGTGAGTGGGAAAAAAAAGTGCGCCCGCGCTTAATTAAGGTTAGATATAAGTAGCAATAAGAAGTTTCCTTTTTTTATAATGTTGTAAATAAATATGTAGATGTGTACAGAACGCTCGTGTTAATTTAATTTACCCTCCCGCAATCTCATCGTGACCACCACAAATATTGATTGCATAACGACCAGAGGGTTTGTGCATAGAGGGACATTGTTTATATGGTTCATATTGATATGCCTGAACAGTAATCTGTGTCGCGAGTCGATTTTGATTCGGACCGACCTATCGTTATTTGTCATCCGCTGATATTTGGTTTTCTTGGAAGTATGTATTTCACATGAGAACCTTTTCTTCCGTCATTGGAAAGCCGTCCTTTGTTTTTCTCGGCCATTCATCGGAAAGATTTATCTCTTCCGCGATTACAAGGGACGACTACAGGCGTTGCCTTTTATCCGGAAAGAAATCCGCACTCGGGAGCGGCCTGATAACAATGTACTTCAGTAAATTAGGGGGTCAACAATAAGACAACCATTAAGATGCGGGTCTATTTTTCCGCCCGAGGATAATTGACTCCAAGGTAATAAAGCAAGTTTTGTTGCATGCGGGCCGGGATCCACATGCAGAAGGGCCACCGTGAGCGATGATTGGACTATCGCGTCTTTTCTCCGTAGGGGTAGGCAGAAAAAATTAGACGCGTACGAATAAGTCTGTGTACGCGGATCGGACTATTCCATCGTCAATCATTCATTCCATATGGCCAAACCGTTTGATCAAGTCTCAAATCGACCGCGATTCGATCTAATCAAAGTGTGCCGGTGTAGTAGCACTTCCGCAGTATTTAGTCTGCATCCGTTTCTTATCTACTAGCAATAATCGAATCAACTGAAACTAATAAGAATGAAGGCGGACAGAGAGATTGTAATGTAAATAAATATAAATAATAATGTAATTATAACTGGGCAGGTGGGAAAAACATGTAATAGGTATAAGTGTAGGTAATGCGGAAATTACTCATGAAACAATGTAATTTAAAGCTGAAATAAAGAAACCCCACGTGTACCTAATTATATGAGTTTTCGTCTCAGAAGTAATAAAGAAAAAATAAAATGATTAGCTCATAGGTAGGATTTTATGTGAAATGTTTTATACTGATTGGAGATATACTAAGAAGAAAACTCAAAATTTGATTAGAGATAATAATAATTCTGATAAGGAGTAAGCTTAATGTGATAAATGGTGAGGTTGTATAGAGTATAAGTTATTAATAGTTTATATATGTTATTGGATTATTGTGAGGCTGTAATTAATTACGAAAAAAGTGGGCGGAATGAAAAATTAGGCCTACAAGTGAAGATGTGACGTCGCTGTCAACGGATGGACCAATGAGGCGTCGCCAATCCCGTAAGGACGGACCGACCCCGGGCGAGAAGTACGCCCTCGCCACGGTTACTTAAAAGGGCCAAAACGCCATTTTGAAAGTAAGTTGTAAAGAGTCAATCGAAAGTACCCAGTTGGAAAACGAGATCCGGAGAAGTAAGAGTTGGAGGTCCGGGAGGACGAGTCGGATGAGACGGAAACGGGAATAAGGGCTAAAGGTGAGAGCGCGTTCTGTTAGTTGGAAATGAGATCCGGAAGAAACGTCAAGAAAATCACAGTTGGGACTGAAATCGAAGACGAAGTCGAAGGGATTCGAAAGTGGAGACCAAAGTGGAAGCCGACACCGGAAATCCGATCGAACGTCGCCGGAGAATCGAAGGAAGCAGCTACGGTTCACCGCAATCCACCCAAGAGCAGCCGCCTAGACCGGTCTGCAGTTCTACAGAGCAGACAGAGGGTAACCGCCCACGCCGAGTGCTAACGGCATCACTCCGCCGGCCGGAGACCAAGTCTCTGGAGGAACGTCGACAAGTAACCTGAGGTAGACATAGTTTTAGATTAAGTTAATTATAAGTATTTCCACCTGCCCGTGAATTTAAATGTGTATTTAATAAATGTACAATTTGTGCATCTTCGTGTGTTCATATTCACCTGTATTCTTTCTTTAACCATGGTACTAACGAAAACGTGATATCTGATGGATGGGTCGCGAAGCGAACGTTCCATTAGAGTGCGGGGTATCGTTCCGACGAGCGATCAGAAGTTGATACGTGTTCGATTATTCTTCAATTAATCGAGTCATGACTCCTAAACGAATCCCGACTCGAATCACATGGCGCACAACGTTGTGTCCCATTTGTATCATACTAATAAAAACGTGATATCTGATGGATGGGTCGCGAAACGAAAATTCCATTGGAGTGCGGGGTGCCGTTCTGACGAGCGATTAGGAGCACGATACGTTTTCGATTAATTGAATTATAACTCCTAAACGAACCCCGACTCAAATCACATGGCGCACAACGTCGTGTCCCATTTGTATCAATATCAGTAGGGTTCATTCTTATCTATGGGTTCATTCAGGATTCCCTATTCTCGATTCCACACGTCCGTAGATGCGAACAATTTTTGACATTTAGCACCATAGATAATTTAGCACTGTTTTGATATTTGACAGCTGCCGTATAATTATGTCAAACCAACCGGAATTTTTATCATTAAATGTGTTTTCAGGTACTTTTCGCTGTTGCGTCGATTTATCATGGCTTTAAATGTCAGTTCATCTTGTCGAATATGCCTGAACGCCGGCGCGGAGTGTAATATCTTCTCCACGTATAGGTGTCGCAACTCCGCCAAGGTGGCCTGCAGCGAGATGATGTCCTTCGTGCTCTCTTTGTCGGTTTGTATTTTCATTTAGATTTTAAAGTGTTATTGGGGTTTTCCATCTGACTGATCAGGGTGTGATTACATAATGTATTGAGTTATGTTTACTAACCTGGCAGTGAATGAGATGGGCCGCCATTCATTTAATGATTCGCTTGTCAAGGAGCCCTCGGGTCAGTGTATGCAGATAGTAAGTTCTCAGATGTGGTACGTCGTATGGCCGGTGAAGGTGACTTATGTTGTTGTTGTTGCATTATTTTGATTTATCATGTATAAGATCACCAATATTTTGGACAGTGAACCACTTTCTGAGGTTCCAATACCTACGCCTCTGCTGCCTTCTATCTTCCCCCACATAATGAGTTGTAAAATATCTTATTTATCATTGCGGAGAATGTGTCCTCAGGATGCAGTTTTCCTTTGATAGTTGTTAGTTCTGTTGACTTATTGATGCGTCTTAATACATCTTCATTAGTAATGTGGTCAACCCGGGCCCTCCCAGTAACCTTACGCTGGTATGGTAATGTTTTTCGTGTACAAATTAATTTTTATACGCACACCATAATTCAAACATAGAACATTGCTTATTAACCCGACATCTTTTAAATGAAGTGTATTTAATTATTATAACTATGAATAAAAATATCTCTTTTAAACCTTTCATAACATTTGTATGTAATCGGTTATTCCTCAGATTGTACTGACTCACTTTGAAAATTTATATTTGATACAGTAAAAGTAAGTCTTGAGAATTCTGGTTAGATTGTGTTTAGTGGTGAGTAGTTGTTCTAAAAAGATAAAATATTTATTTTAAAGAAAACTGATTTAAATTGCCTAAATATAAAATATGAAGTATGTATAAAACCATTTTATTTTAGGTGCTTCGAGGAGACAGGCTGCCGGTCAATATATGTCGGAAGTGTTTTTCCAAATTAACTTCCGCGTACAAATTTAAAATCCTGGCAGAAAAATCTTTAAAACAATTACAAAGCTGCTTGTTGCGAACCGAGGACAAGGATGAAATCTTTGAGACTGAAATAATATTAGAAGACAATATAAAGAAAGAAGAAACGAACATCATTATTGAACATTTGCCAGTGGATGGCACCGGAAGTCGTGTCTGTCCCGAGGAGGAAAATAAAGAGGACGAAGACGACCCGAGGTTGTCGGATGGATCCTACAGCGACGAGGATAATGTTCCCCTGGGGTTCTCAGAGTACAAACGGGAGAAAGTCTCGCCAAATACCTTAGAAGGAGACACGAGTGAGTTTTGTTTGTTATATAATATTGAGGCTATTTTTTATATGTTCTATAATTAAATACAGTTGACATTCAAAAATCCGGCCATCGATAATCCGGTTCCTTCAGATTTCCGGCATGGATTTCAATGCACATTTTTTAATTTGCCGCGTTGGCACGCCACTGTTTTCTGAAGGTGCCATTTATGTTTTGATGATGCTGTAGTCCAGAATTAGCTGTTGGGTCTTGCTTGCACGTGTTGACGGGCATTCCTGCTCATTTTATCATTTATTTGTTCCTGAATAACTCCATTATGGATTCAGCAAATAATGGAAATGATGGTGCGTTGTCGATCGCAGATGAGGTGGGAATGCTAAAAATACTTGATAGCGGTGTGTCAGTGCCGATCATTTGTGAAACTTACCGCATTGGCTCTTCAACAGAGAAAAACTGTTATTTTCTGATAGTGGATCAAAAAAGCAAATGTTTATAAGAAAGTCAATGACGGAGGGGAAAATGTTTCATTTAGTTAATGAACATTCAAATTTCATTTGCTTTTCATTCAGTGTTTAATTTTCTTTCTTTAAAGGATTGTATGTACAGGTAGTCATTTTCAGTTAAATATATACAGCATATATAACCATAAAAAATTTGACATTTAAAAAAATCCAGCACTCAGGTCCAAAGGTAGTCGGATTTAATAATGTCAACTGTACTATATTTAATCATGATGTTAATTACACTGCAACAATCATTTATTTTTTTGACCTGGATCAATTTTTGTTTTATCCAATGTATCATCTGGAGAAATTGAAAAAAGTAAATTCTAACCTAAACATCAGTCACACATTCTTCTTTGAGAACTGGTACCAGATAAGCCCAGAAGCCATCGAGCATGACTTGTAAAGTCTGAACAACATCTTCATTAGAGCGGTTTAAAACTAAATTAAAATTTAATTTTGTCTTCCATTTTAAACCTTTGCAATGTCTGAGTTCCTTATGCACATCGGTATAAAAGTCATCAGGATTGTCGAAGGCAAAGTGGTTTAAATCTGCTGAAGTGTCATATTCTAAAAGAAGAGCTGGCGCCACATTTTGGTTATTTTTAAGATTCCATGATAATTGTATACATGGCAACTGCACAAAAGGCAGGTGCACACTATGACAAGTGCACACAAAGATAACTACACAAAGTCAGCTTACCACTATGCTGCTGTAACTTTGAATTTAATAATCAAACAAAACTATCCCAATGTAATATAAATGAAATAAATTAAAAAGATAAACTCAATTTATCAACAAAAAAATTTTTAGGTACCACCAAGATCTCTTTGCTAAAAAAAAATTATTTTTCAATAGATTGAGTATCTGTATCTTTCTAAACGATGTATTTAATTTGTATTAAAATATCACGGAACTATATTCTGAAAAAAATTACAACTTCACAAATAATGATGTATTCTCTTTAAAATATCTTAATTGTAATTAATTAATTAGGTCCCGAGCCCGCTCGAACTTACCAGGAACGAAATAAAAGGTCTCCGGTAGGTGTCGCTATTCAAAGCAAAGATAAAATACAAAATGTGTCAGATAAATAAATTATATCATGACGGATTAATTCGTCGCTGACCGTGGTGGAAAGTGTTCTGCAATGGATATATTCGGCGCTGGGCTAATGTTAGCTAACATGAGTAATATTTTATTACTTTGTGTGCATGTCTTTGTACGCACTTGACTTGTGCGCAGTGTGCAATCTGGTCACATATTTTTATGTGGTTTATTTGTGACAATTGTAAATCGTCCAGTTCAAGGCCGTCTCTGTTTGTGCATAAGGCTGAGATTTCCAAATATTTTCTAAAATATAATATATGTACGCTATCCACAAAAGGTGGAAGAAGTATGGGAGACCTATTTCCTTCGGGCAGTTTGTTCAGTCAGACATTCAAAATATTTAACAATTATTACAATTATATTCTGCAGAAAAATTATTCATCAAGAAAAAAGTCGGCCGCAGAAAACCTTCAGAATTGGAGACGTCTTGCGAACCGACCGTCTGTCACCTGTGCGGGAAGCTGGTGAAGAACCTCAGCGTTCACAAGCTGTCTCATAGTGTGAAGAGGAGGGAGCTACCGTGCGAAGAGTGCCCTAAGGTGTTTGCCTGCTACTCGGGCAGGAAGAAACACATGGCCACCTTCCACCTGGGGCAGAGGTTTTACTGTGAAATATGCAAGAAATGTAAGGTTACAACACTAACAACTCTCGTCGTACTATTATTCACACGGGTTGTCTGTTTGATCCACGATAATATTACCATAACCACTAATGGGGTTATGCAATGTTATAGAACAAAGCCACTTTGGGGACAACGTGTGTGTGTGTGTGTTGTTATGGAAAGATAAATTATGAGATTTGTACCTGATATGTGTGGATACGATTGTATATGTTATGAATCAGAAGAGTAAATGTACGAGAGTCCGGATGCCCCCAAATAAACACACCCAGTGTTCACCATTATTTTGATTAATATTGTGGTGTGTGTGGCCAGAGCGTGTGGTACAAGTTTATTTATGTTTGAATACACAGTAACAGGTAGAAGTATATGCCAATAAGAAGTCTACAACAAGAAGCGTTTGATGTGTTGAATTTATGATGGCTGTGTGTGCGTTGTATCGGCACCTATCGGGGTCGGTACTAGGCATGTTTTGAGGTTGATGAGAGCCCAGTTTTGCATCCAGATATATAGAGGGTGCATGCAGATTGTGAGTGTAATTTGAACCACTTGAAAGGTTGCACTGCATTAAATATACACCTGAACGTCTGTTCATGTGTTAAAGCTCTGTGCAAACCTCAACTATTTCAGAGATATGATCATATTACTAGGTTGCAGATATTGAGGAACAAAGACTCCTAAGGTATTCACAATATGAGTTATTACTATTTTCCAGATTACAAACGCGGGCTGGACCACATGAAGCTGATGCACTCGAGCGCCCCACGGCCGCATGCGTGTCCGCAGTGTCATAAAACCTTCTTAACGCGCACACATCTTAAGCTGCACGTATCATCCCACACCAAGGAGCGCCCTTTCTCGTGTCCCGTCTGCCAAAAAACCTTCAGGAACAAATCCAACAGAGATATTCACAGGTAGCACGTCAGCATGCCATGAGGTCAACAAGTTCACACACACGTGTATATACAGACTGTCCAAGACACAGTAGCTTATGATTAGGGGGACATCACTAGCAATTCATTGAGCGTCAAATAGTGTTGTCTAAAATTTAACAATTTAGAATTTATTCAAACTTTTGTGATCATAATGGCTGTATTTAAATTATTATAGATTGAGACATTAGAAATACATATTGTGTTTAGTAATGAAATTTCTGTTATAGGAGAAGCGTGCATGAGAAGGAGAGGAATTTCATCTGTCAGTACTGCTCTAGGGGATTCTTTTCTTCGCAAGAATTGAAGAAACATTTATGGTAAAGTTGCACACTAATAATCACTATAAAACATTCTTCATTACTTAACCTTTTCGAGACTATGAAAGTGCAAACACGCTAAACTTTTCATGTCACGTAAGGCCATAGACGCACAAACGCGCATGCATTGTTTGATCCTAAATACGCGTGATAAATTACGATTTTCAATATGTTACCTATTCGAAATTTTACCTTCATCTATGGACAACGATCCTAAGCTTTCACAATATTTCTAAAACCTTTAAATCTCATAAAATCTGTAATTTGTCAAGCTTCATTTGACAGCTGCCAGAGGTTGCTAGGGTTGGCATTTAAGAAGTTTTTTTTAAAAGGGGATTTTTACAAATCGTCCACTTAATTTACTTTTGTTTTAATGGTGTACTTTTTTGCTTGAATTTGTTTCTGATTATTTTTGATATACATCAGTTTTTTCGTAAAATTGTATTCTTAGTGTATTGTGGGTGAATATATCTATCTTGTGCCTATAAAATTCACTTTTTATCTTTATGTTAGCAATATTTGACTGTCTGATTTTGTTTCTTTGTGTTTTCTATACAAGTTTTTTCATATTTCTTTTAATGACTTTATAAAATAAGATAAAAAAAGTGAAATTGTGATTACCCTGTTGTATATTTTCCTAAAAGATTTAGAGATCAGATAAAAAATTATATCATAAATTTGGATAACCTAATTCTCTGGTGAATTTTTACACTTTTTTACCATATTGTGGTTAGTTTTATTAAATTTATGTTATGGAAAAATGGTTGGCCTACAGGTGTCCCCCATAATAAATAAAGCTGGCATTCAAAAGGTTCTGTCTAAAATAAATTAGATCTATAGAAAGATAGGGACAAAGACCAAATCTGTGTCAAAAAAATATAGTTAACACCGGGACTCAAATTCAGAACTCTATATTATTGATAGAATGCTTTAGGCAATTCCGCTATATCACTCTCCTCAAATTTGATCATCATGTGTTACTTTTTAGCTAGTTATTATTAACATTAATTTGTTAATTTTGAGAGTTTTACGTTTTGAGAATGAACAAGTTATTTTCAATTTGATTCATCCTTATAAAATTCAGGTCAACAATATACAATTGTACACTTGACAGTGCGTTGATACAATATTGGCTACAATAATACAACTTTGATACAATATTGACAACAATAATACAACATTGATACATTATTGACAACAGTAATACAACATTGATACAATACTGACAACAATGATACAATATTGGTACAAATTGATGACAATAATACAACTTGATACAATACTGACAATAATAATACCACATTGGTACAATATTGACGCAGCATTGATACAATATTGATAACAATAATAATTATTTACCTATTTGATTCTTAGTACAGTGTGTTATATTATAATCGGATAAACATTTCAGCAAAGTAAGACATATATTTGGGTACCCTGCCTGCTACACTAGTAGCATACTGTATTATAGCAGACAGTGTTCTTCCGGTATAGTAGTAAACAAAGTGAAACGATCAATGCACAAAATTATATATATAAACAAGATGTCATTAGATTAGGTAAATACTTGGTAAAACTTAACTAAACTCTCCCTTTACCGCAACAATAGTTGCAACCTCCCCATCCTTTGTTCCTAATTTCCTATTTTCTGCATCTAAACACCCATTTTTGTGAATTTTAATTACATATTAGTATCATATATTTATTATGTTTGTTATAATATGTTTATAATTTACAATGATACAATTCTTTTACTAGCCCGGTCCTGCGAGAGGTCACTCTAAGGAGGCTCTTTGAGTTCACGAGGAGATCAAGAGTATAAAAATGTATGTATGTAATTCTTTAACTTGACTAACTATATTCTTCTCTTGCAGGTGCCACACCAATGAGAAGAACTACAAGTGCAAGGAGTGCGGGAAAAGCTTTGCCAGGTCCTCCAATATGAGACTTCACGAGAAGAAGCACACTGGGATCAAGGATGTGCACTGTATCATCTGTAACAAGGGGTTCTACAACAAGGGGTAGGTCTCGCATTCATATTCTCTTATTTATTTGATCTATTATGGACTTGGAATTCCTAATCACTTATACAATCTACAGTGGAATTTCAGTTTACGAGCTTAATTTGTTCCATAAAACTGCTTGAAAATCAAGTTGTTCGTAAATCAAAACAATTATTCCCATAAGAATCAATGTAAAATCTATTAATCTGTTTAAGACTCCAAGAACTAAAATCCTATAAAAGCAATCAAAATTCGTGGTTTTAAATTAAAAGGAATTAGAAGTAAAAAAACGAAAAGAATAAATGTAAAAGCAAACTTTATTTGAACTTCTCTTATAAAATATGCAGTAAAGTGTTATTCTTTGGAAGTGGACTCCCCTTCTATGAAAACATCAGGTGCTTGAAGTTCATCAGGTTTCTGTTTGAAAAACCCATCCAACGATATTTGTTTCTTCTTGCTTTTTATAATGTTGCAGAAATGAGACATGACATTATCATTAAACAGATTTATAACACGATTTGATAAAGTTTTTTCGGGGTAATATTTTCCCACTAAACTTTGCACCTCACTCCACTTCGTGCACGTTTCGTGGATTGAGGACCTAGGAACATCTTCCATTCGTTCATCAGTCTCTGAAAATAATGTTTCCTCTGTCACCGTTTTTGGTGCTCATTAAGAAGCTGTTTCAGTTCTTCCTTAGTGAGTTCTGAGACTGCCTGCCTGTTTGTAAACCGAAATTCTGTTCGCAATTAATTTTCATAGCAAGCATTTTTTCATCAGGATTTTGGTTCGTAAACAGTCATTCGTAAACTGAGGTTTCACTGTGTAAGGATATATTGATGCTATAATGTGTGCCTTGCAGGGCGTTAAAGACCCACATGGTCTCTCACAGCCAGGAGAAGAAGCACGAATGCAGGTATTGCGGCCTGAAGTTCGGCCGCTCTTACAGCCGCAACAAGCATCAGAGAACCGCTCACGAAAATAAAATGTAACAAGAGATCTCGGATCATCTTTGATGATAATGAAATGTATTATACATAATACTATAATGTATATTTATAATAAAATGCGTATACAAGCTTTAGTTTTTTTAATAGTTTTTTGAAAAGGTTTAAAACATCCGCAACACATCGAGCAAGTTTGCACATTTCTCTAGAATTATATATTTGAAACAGATTATCAGAATATAAATTGTTATATATAGAACAAAGAACTATGTTTTTGCAGATGTGATCTCCACTTGCAGATGATAATGTATTTGTGTTAATTTCATAAAAAGTTCTGTTGAATATCCAGTGGTTGTTAATTGGGAGCCCCTTGCACAGGGTTCAATTCTAAGTAAGATGTGATTTCAAACAAATTAACGAAGAGAGGATAGTACGAGAAACAGGCAAATCCGACACTGGAAGATGGTCCTGTTAGAAATCTCAACAATCAATAAGTGAGAGTGTGTCAGGATAAAAGGGTACGGTACTCTCTCATCTGTGAGGAACAGAATGATGGTAAGTAAGTAATACATAATAAACCAATAATATTTTATTCATAAATGTATAATATGAACATTTTGTCATTATTTAAAAAAAGGCACTAATCAAAACAGGTCTAGAGTAGACCGCAATATACACATATTATATCATCATTTTTATCATCACTTGACGAGGATACGAGTTGACCACAATAAACCAGCGATGTCCCACTGTACGGTCGCACAAATCAGTTGCTAAATTTGAAATCATTTGCTGAACCGTATGTTGTTGAAAATTTATAATAAAATCAAGTCTTGAAATACCAAATACATAAAATTCAAATAGTTAAATATATTTGAGATCTTTGCTACTGAAGAAGTTATAATTTGGGCTATGGGCATATTCTTCAATACCCCTAAAATATTGTGCACTAGGTGTGTTGCACCCAGTACGCCTATTGTCCCCTATTTCTGTAGCAATTTATTTAGTGTCAACAGCATCCATAGTAATATTATTTGTCTTGTGTGTTTTAGACCAAAATAAATAATAAATTGATTTATTTGATTATTTCTGCCGGTCACAGATTTCAAATGTTAAGATTTGGTGTTAATAAACATTGGAGGTTATCACCTCGGAATCAAAAAAATTGTCAACAGAACACACTAACGAAATCCTCATCACTCGCCTGTGGAGGAAAGGGGTGACCAGATAACTGCACACAGGACAACTACACACAAATCAGGTACACAAAGTAATATAAATATATGCATAATACTCCTAATTTTAACACCTCTACAGGCCAGCGCTGAATATGTTATTCACAAAAAACTTTCCGTTGTGACGTAATTTTATATCTGACACATCATATATTTTATTTCTGTTTTGAATAGTGACATCTACCGGAAACCTTGATTCAGTCTCTAAATATAAATATGCACTTTTATTTTGTTATGGAATTAAATGTCGGTGGGTACTTTTTGGGGGAGCGGGAGTTACATTCACCTAGGTTGTTCATTCTTCTGGCCGTTTATTATTTAGAGCTATGCGGGGTGTGGAGGCATGGCGTCTACTCGGCAACCATCACCTCCCAGTGTTGCCACTGTTGGTTTTGGTTGGTAGTTTGGTATAGTTTTGTCTATTGGCAACACTGCTTGCTGACACTCTTTCTCACAATAAAGTCACGGCACCGGAGTAATAAACTGACTGTGTGCAATTGTCTATGTGTGCACCTGTTTTGTGCGCAGTTGTCTTGGAATCGAATAAAGTAACCACTTTCAGAGAGCAATCCTCGTGCGACGACCCATCTGCTTGAACTTGAGCTCGCAGAACTAGCGTAAGCAGATCCTTCTGATTGATGATTCCCACAAGCAGCCCAAGTAGCCAGCAGTTCTCCCTAACTCACTTTGTGGGTTGCAGGTTATCACATATTCTTGTGAGTTAAGTGCGGGGTGGCTCAATTAAGAAGAGTTTTCAGATGATACTGGATCCCCGTGAGCCGTCCTCTCATGTCGATTGCGGTGGTCAGCCCTCCCGAATTTGACCCCGCAGAACTGACATGGGTGGGACCTCTCCTTGGTGTGCGTGATGATGTGATTTTTCAAGGCTCTGTAAACATTTTTATAACTTTGTTAAACATGAATTTTAATATACAATACATGTGTACCCCTTAATAGCATAAGGCTATTCATTTGAGTTTGTATATATATATATATAGTGGTTTTCACTCATGTCGGGCTCATTAGTTTATGGAAGGCGGGCGGTGGAATGAGATACAGGTTTTTATATTATCATATATTAAGTCAGAGATAAGAAAGGAAAGTACAGAAGATAGCGGAGTATGAAGAGTTAGCGGAACGGGTTGGCTGCTTGAAGCCTAGTCCTCGAGTGTAGATGTCACCGGTATCGTTAAACAGCTAGTGATGGCGGTAATGGTGGTGGTTTTTAATCGCCACTCCCATGTATATACGGTACTAGCGGTTCCTATTCGGTGTTGTGCGAAAATACCAGATTTAATTATACCGTATTTCTTCGATTATAAGACGCATGTTTTTCCCTATTTTGGTATCTCTAAATTCGGTGTGTAGCTTATAATTGATGGCGTTTTACAATCACTGTAAAATTTCGCAGTCATGATTACTAATAGAACTAAGCCGAAAAGTGATTTAAAAAAATCGGACACTGAGTGAAAAAATTTCAGACTCTGATGGTGATAATACATAAATAATATGACTTTGTCTATTGTAATAAAGTTTACATAGTTTTTATTTTTTATTATCGGTATGTATATAAAAATAAGGATGCGTCTTATAATCGATGATGTCTTATAATCAATGGTGTCTTATAATCGATGGTGTCTTATAATCGATGGTGTCTTATAATTGACGGTGTCTTGTAATTGAGAAAATACGCTCATTTAAAATAGGGGTTCCACATTCTAAATTAATCATGCAATGATTGATCGGTCTGAGAGTTTAATGGCCCAATAATATTTTATACCAAATCGGGTTAATGAGTGGATCATGATTTGATGGTAGGGTCATTTATTGTGATGTGTGCCAAATGAAGTAGTTGAAAAAACATACCGTCAACAGATATGTGGCGAAACACACCATGTCGGCCATCTGGCAATACAACCACCGAGCTGACGAAGTACCGACATGTTACGTATACAAACATTTCCTATCTACCTTAATTTAATATTGTGTTACTGTACCGGATTAATAAATCACCAACAAAGCCAAGGTATTGTACTTTTTTCTTCCATACTTTATACACCAACTACCAAAGACATATAAACCGTGAAACCCACGTGAAAAAGAAGACAAACAACACTTTGAAAACTGACTTATATTTTGATTTAGCAATGTTGTATACGTTGTAATAACAAAATTAAATAATATGGTACATTACATTCCTTTTTTTTAATACTAAATAACTAAATATGCCTATTTACATTGTGACATTTCAAATAAACGCGCGAAGACCGAAGGCGCCATCTACCGATGCGAATATGTGCGGCTGGTGGAGAGAGAGGTCGGGGGAGAGCGCCGGGGCGGTGTCTCGCCAAGGAGAAATGGCGTTAATAAATAACAAACACAAATCTTGGAAGCATCGATCTACCCGCGCGTGACTGTTCCTTGCGGGGCCTGGCGTGGAGACTACCGGTAAGCGATGGCAGACTGATGGGTTCAACGGACTCCACAGTGACCGCATGGCATCTGGTGACCTTCGGGAGGAAGAGTTCACTTCTGGAACGGGGCGTGGCAAACTGGGCAGTGATGGTATTGCTAAATCGGTGACACGGTGTGTCCCCACTAGGAGAAGAGCGTGACGTGAAGAAAGAAAATTTCAAAGACATTAACCGTGCTTACAGTGTCGGGCTTTGTGTATTTAAGTGTGAATAAATGGTTCTGAGTGCATAAAGTGTTTTCCATTGTTCAGACCTCCCCCATCCATCTGAGACGGGCATTCCGACAAAAATGTTTATTAATCCACAGACTGAGTCTAGCTGGTGGCGTGGCGCGCTGGCATTCCATCCACTGGTGACAGCGCACGACGTAACAACATATATACATATATGTTGTAAATGTAATAATAGGGTGTATTCAGATGAATTTGTTTTACAATGTTTGCAGGCATTATATTACGCTGAATTGTACGCAGAAATAAAAAATAAAAATATACTATTTTACTAATTTTTGCCACCCGCAGCGCTACTTTTGATCCTTACCTGTCGTAAAATACACCATCACTGCCCAGTCCGATGCTCATCCCAGCTCTTCAGCCAATACTCTCGCGTCATACTGTAATCAGGAATCGAATGGGACATTGAGTAGCGACTCACCCATTGTTGATGAACTCTTTGCAGCAGAGTTGGCATGTCACTTCCTTGACGCCGGTGTGCCTCAGCTCGTGTATGCTCTGTTGGGACTTGGTTGAGAATCCCTTCCCGCACACTCCGCACGTGTACAGCTTCTCCTTGGTGTGAGACCTGAGACAGTGACAGTGGGTGTTACAGAAAACTGATCAACAAGCTCCCTTAGGTGTAGTTTTAATAGACATCACCACTCACATTTTCCAGGTCTACGATCATAAAGATGAACAAGACTCAGCGGCCTTCTTATAGGATATAATCACACTAAAAATGAGATAAAACCCCTTTTCATTTTGAATAAAAATTTGAAATTTAAACAAACAAACAAACATTACATCAAATCTCAAAAAACTTAAATCCCACATTATTCGTTAACGCGCTTGATCAATGACATCTTATAGATATTAAAATATTTAATACTTTACACATCATTTTAGTGAGGGATTTAAATAGCTACAATTTTAATACCCAAGATACATTATTTTTTATTGTTTGTTTTCAAATTTAACATTAAAAAAAAATAATTATAGTTAGTTTGATTCTAATACATGGTAGAATTTTACTGAACGAGTTAAAAATTTGGTTAAATAATATAAAAAGTAATATATTTACCGTAAATGAACTTTGAGATTTTGCGAGAAGAAGAAACCCTTGGGACAGAACGCACACATGAACTTCTTTTCTTTCTCGTGAACATTTCTCCTGAAATAGTCAAGTATTTATCAGTTGGCAGTGGTAATAAGTGTCCACGAGGGCGAGGTTGTGTAGCGCATGATACTTGAGAACTTATATTATATTATATATTTGACACCCATCAGACTACATAGGAACCTATTGAAAAGCCGTTTATACTTTTGTGGCTTAATCTTATTCAAAATTGTGAAATGTTAGGCGAGTTCATAACTGTTATAATTTTTAAAAAATTGTCCCCAGACCCCGATAGCAGACCTCACAGAAGACTATACTATAAATTGAGGGCGGATATTAATATTTTCACAAGACTTTGACAAGACTGGTTAAACCAATCATTTCATTAAGGATTAGTGACTGTTATATTCCTTTAAATTTATTTGCAAAAAACACTATTTTCCTGATGCATTTTCATTGATGAAAGTACAAAAAATTATATATTTATTTTATTACAACTAAAATTTAACTAATGAGACACCACAATAAAAATGCACAAAGAGGTAGGCCGATGAATTTAAGAACTGAGCTAAAAGAGAATAAATTTGCACGAATTTTGTAACGAGTTAATTAGTTTCAAAGCACAGCATAATTGTGTCATTTTGACAACATTTATTTGATAAGCCGGAGCTGAAACTTTCTAAGAGTTATATCAAAAAAGAATGATACCTGTGGTACTCACTATCGGCGCGGGACCGGAACCCCTTCCCGCAGGTGGTGCAGGGGAAGGCCCGCTCTTGAGTATGCACTGTGATGTGGTGACGCAGTTTGGCCTGAGTGAGGTAGGTCTTGCCGCACATGATGCAGGGGAAACTGCGCGGCTTGGCCGAGTGCACGAGGCGCCGGTGCTCGTAGCCATTTTTGTAGTCTGAAAAGTGGTACTCAAATAAATAAGCATTGTGTATCAGTTTCGAGTGAATCGAATCAATCGGTTGGAGTAACTTGTCGGTCTAATGGTTAAGACGCTGGCCTAGTGATCTAGCGGTCGGGGTTTGCGCCTCGTTCCAGGGGACCAGTAAGTTAGTCCTATTTTCATAGCACTAGTGTTTAGCTTTGTTCGAAAATAGTAAGAATATTGTCGTGACAAGTATTCTATGTACGCATCTCTATTTAAAAAAAAAAAAATTGATCGAAGGTAAAGAACAAGAAAACTGAAATTAGTAAAATAACCAAGGTTTTTCTTAAAATTGTAAATAATCTCCAGAGTAAAGCTTTGTGTAAGTACATATCGTTAAGGAAGTATGAAATGTTAATATTCAATACCTACACCTACCACAGTAAATTCGCACACTTTAATCCTATTTCACTTATAGTGAATTGTAATTATTGAATTAGATTAGTAATGAAAACCTTCCCTTCTTCAGGATGCATTCATTAACAATGAAAACACACTTTGTTTATACCTTTGTAATATTGGTCCCGAAACATGTTGAGTAATCAATAAACAATGGTATAACATTTGGTGTGTTTTCATTATTGATATAAAATGTTGCCATAAAATAAATTTGCATTTATTGAAGAAATAAATTAGACATTTTCTCCAATTGTAAGCAATAAAAATCTTTTACACAATACTGTAGTGAACACCTGCCGCCATCTGTGTGTAACATTTAAAAAAAAAATACAATGAGCACTCACTTTTCTTGCACAGTTCGCAGTAGTACAGTTGGCCGAGATGGTGGACATTGCGGTGCCGGATTCGCGCCGTGTAGGAGCGGAACACCTTGGGACACTTATCGCACTCTAGGCGCAGGCTGGGTCTCGTGTGTGCCGAACGGTGCTTGGCGAGGTCGGCCGCCTGCACGCCGCACAGATCGCACACGCCGCTCACGGGGAGAGGGTTCTTTCTTCTGCCGCGCACTTTCTTCACCGGGATATTCTCTAAGCAGATACAAAATAATGGAATTTATGTATTATCATTTCATATAGGTAGCGCCGATCTTAGAGTAGTGAATAGAATTAAAGAAGGGTTGCTTAGGTGATTTGATCATGTAAAACAAATGAATGAGAAGAGAATGGTAAGAAAGATATATGACGCGAGTATTGATGGCACCAGAAATAGAGAACTTCTGCGGAAATGTATGAATGTAGATGATGCAAAAGTTGTGTATCAGGATAGAAGAGTGTGGCACTCTATCCTATCTGTCCACCTCATAAGTAAGTTAATTATAAGGGTTTGTTTAAAATAAATAGATGTTAAAACTAACCATTATTCTCTTTATCTACGACTTCCTCCCCCCAGGACTGCTCCTCAGTGACTTGTAGAATGATAAAGTCATCATCGTCAGCCTGCAAATCCTCCAACTTTAAGTCCCCTAGGCCCGGGTTTCCCGCCTCCGTCTGCTCGAACTTCGGGCAGAATCGGTCAGTCCTCGTCTCCAAGCCTTCATCTGTCTCCATCGTCTCCTTTTCGATCTTCAGTCGTGAAAGTTCAATATCTGAATCTCCCGTCTCTGTTTTGAAATGTGCCGACAGTTTCCGAAAAGATTTCTCAGCCAAGAGCTTCAGCTGGTACGCTGCGGTGAGCTTCGTGTAACATGCCTGACACAGTTTAGTCGGTAATCCGTCCCCTAGATATACCTGAACAAATAATTGTTGGAAATGTGTTCATTTCAGGTATATACAACAAGTTAAAGTAGATAGAATTTACAAGGTTAAGGTAGATAGAATTTCAAGAAGTTGAAAGATTTAGTTAACTCTGTATTACTATACTATTTATTCTAAGAGCGGTAAAGATCACTTTTAGATAGAGTCGAACAATTTATCTTTTCTACACATTTTAAATGTTTAATTAATATTTGAAATTATACTATTGGTATACGTTTATAACCTAATGAAAATATTACAGCAGTGTTCTATTCGTTAGTGTTTCACATCAGAACATCATATCTAGCATCTAGCATTTTTATCTTGGTATCGGGTGAAGGTTGTTTATTTCACATATATTTTTAGGTTAGGACATCCTCTCTTTTGTTATTTATAATCTCACTATTACACATTGCTATTACGCTACATAAATATTTTAAATGATTGGTTTTATACCGCTATGACCCATGATGGAAATAGTTGGTGCAGGGCAAAGTAGCTTCCTGAATCCTGTTGATTATTTTGTGTTGAATACAGTTGTTCTACTTGAACTTTAATCAATTCAAATGCAGTCACATACATCAATAATGATAGGTTTTTTATCGGTTTCGGGTGTGGGTGGTCGGTTATTTCACACGATTTTGCTCAATGTTCAGTAAACAAATGTTGCTACAAGTTTTTTCAAAAATAATGAAATTTCTATATACATAAATGAAGGTATTTGAGTCTTAATAAAGTGTACAAATAGTGTAACGTAACTGAAAGTACTGATAGTTCTTTGCCGTGTTTCCTTTGATTTATGCATGATAGAATACCTAATTACAGATGAAAGAATATAAAAATATTTTAATATCTTTCTAAAATTATAAAGTAACAAAATGTTTGTGTACGCATGCGCACTTTAATTAGCAGTGTGTAACTTGTGTACATCATTTTAGTTGTTTTGAAAGATGACTTCATAATCAAGTTCTATAAAGTTACGCATATCTGAACTGTGAAATGTGTTTCCATCATTCACAATCCTAATATGCATTTCAAATTAAGTATTTTTCATCATTATTTTGTTTATGTTCATGTATCAGTGTTTCTATAGTTTCCTTTGTATTCACAAATGATAACACTAGACAATAAATCCCGCTGAAGAACAGTTGATGCGAGAATTTGTTGATGTTCAGCACAAAATGGCTCTTTCCAATATGTAAAAATACTCATTGACTGTAAAATTGTCAAGCAGATAGTAACCTACCTCGGTAGTACTCGTACTTTTAAATATATCATTTTTGTATTTTTATTTTACATACTTTTGTTCTCATTCTAGGGTATTTTTAATTTCCTAACCCATAAAAGGTGTATTTTGTAACAAGTTATATTTCGAACTGTCTTAAATGCTTCTACATTGTACTTTCGTGTCATACCTAGGATTATTTATCAAGGTCCCAAACAACCTGTTAGTCTGCATATGGAAAAAAAATCTTAAAATCTTACTCGAGTCCCTGTAGTAAAGTTTGCATCACCTAGTATTTATACAAGTAATATTTACATGCTGTTAGTAAATTGCAGGAAAAAAAAAACCATGTTGCATGTCTACAACATATTCCCTTAAATAGAATATATTTTTCTGGTTTGCCCCTCCCGGTACCGTACAGTAACTCTTCACTTAACGGCCACCTTATTATGCCCCCTGTATCAAAATCATCAAATCTCTGCTGCATTGCATTTATTCAGTTAGTGAGTCCATTATGTTGATTGAATTATAATTCTTTACATCTTTCATTAAAATTACAGAGACGACTAATATGTTTTACATCTAGGATGTTGGAACGCAACATGTCAGGCATTAAGTTTAAGAAAAAACAGGCTGTTTTTTGTTCTGATCTCTTCAAACATTGTCTGAATTTTATTTCAGGTTCAGATTGTGTGATTTTGTTTTGCATAAAATGTGTTTTTTAGAGAATACTCGTAACAATGTTCTCCCATTCGTAAACCTTCTATAAAATGTTACACTTTTTTAATGCAGTTTCATCCGATTATATGTTAAAATTATTAATTATATTTTGTGGAATAATACATTATTATCTCAAGAGTGTGGTACACAGATGATATCTAGTTCTTGATTCTCGCAGAAAAGATTAATTTAAATTGCTTGCTTATTTCATACGGAAAGCATACTGAACCAACTGGGTATACATCAATGATTTTCACTTCGTTTCGCGTAGTTCGAAGGCAACATTTCATCCGTGTACACGCACTGTGACTTTTCCAAGAATAACCTCACTTATCAAACACGACCTCCGCATACCCTGTTCACCGTCCACACTGCAGACGGACACAAGCATCACAGTATCATCAACAGTAATTAAATCAGCGCAGGTTACGAACCGAAAATGAAAACAGAGCGGACATCATCTTATGACAAGCGACTTTGGATGAACCGCGGATTTTTTTGGACTTCAAGAATATCTTTATTTTTGAGCCGTTCTCCAGGCAAATGCGGCACGTGGAATCCACGCTCATTCCCATTATATAGCGGCGACGCGATAATCCTGACTTACAAAATAACGCACATTGCGTGAATACAAAGCGCGGGATGGCATTTCTCGGACCCTTGTGCTGTCAAAGTTGACAGCTTATCTTTTATCTATGGTTGTCAATGTTGATTTAATCATAGATAATACGATCAGTCAACGACACAATTTTTCCGATTTATTAGGTTCTCTTAAAGCTCGGGTGGTTCCGGAAGACAATTTTCACAACTTTAGCGCTAATCACAACGGATGTGTTACAGAGGTTGATATGCCTGAACAGTAATCTGTCGCAAGCCGATTTTGATTCGGACCAACCTATAATTATTTGTCATCGCGGATACTTTGTTTTCTTGGAAGTGCATTTCGTAAGAACCCACGTCACACGAGGACCTTTTCTTCCGTCATTGGAAAGCTGTCCTTTGTTTCCTAGGCCATTCATCGGGAATATTTATCTCTTTCGCAATTGCGAGGGACGACCACACGTGTGACGCAATATGTTAGGGAGTCAATCAGTTGCCTTTTGTCCGAGAAGGAATCGTTCCGAGAAATGTCGCACTCGGGAGCAGCCTAGTAACAAAGTACCGTCAGTAAATTAGGGGGTCGGCAATAAGACAATGACCGCACAGAAAAAAAAGGAACCATTAAGAAGCGGGTGCATTTTTTCTGCCCGAGGAATATATAGCGCCAGGTTGTTCGTTTTTTATGATTTATGTGATAGCGTCGTCCTCAATGGACAATGCCGTACATCTCTAAATTGAATCTGTTTGTGATTCTTGTCACTTTACTAGAGATTTTAAAAAATCTAGCGGTCTTCATGCCTAGGGAAGTAGGAGGAGATATTTAATCTTTCATAGTTTCATGGCAATAATTAAAAAAATAGCAAATTGTTGTTTCTTCTCCGGGGTGATAAAGCATCTTTTGTTGCATGCAGGCCAGTACCCACGTGCGAAAGGGCCACCGTGAGCGACAACTGACTATCGCGTCTTTTCTCCGTAGGGATAGGCAGAGAAAATAGGACGCGTACAAATAAGTTCGTGTACGCGGATTCATATCTTCCATATTCATGCACCTCATGTGGTGCGTAGATCGGACTGTTCCGTCGTCAATTATTCATTTAGTACAGACAAACCATGTGAGCAAGTCTCAGATCGACCGCGATTCGATTTAATCAAAGTGTACCGGTGTAGTAGCACTTCCGCAATATTCAGACGCCATTCGTTCTTGAATCTACTAGCAATAATCGAGTCGACTAATACATATAAGAATGGAGGCAGGCAGAGAGACTGCAATGTAAATAAATATAATAATAATGTAATTATAACTGGGCAGGTGTAAAATTATGTAATAGGTATAAGTGTATGTAATGCGAAAACCACTCACAAAACGATGTAATAAAGCTGAAATAAAGAAATCCCATATGTACCTAATTACAAACTCTTATATCTCCCTATATTATAATCACATTTGTACCTAATTACAAAAGTCTCAGAGGCAATAAAAAAGACTAAAATGATTAGCTCTTAATCAGGATCTTGAATGTGAAATGTTTTTATACTGATTGATGTACTTAGAGGTAACTAGAGATAGTGATAATTCTGGTGAGCTTAATGTAAAAAATGCATAGAATATAAGTTAATAATAGTTTATATATGTTAATGAATTATTGTAGAGCTTTTAATGGACAATTTAAGTGAACAGTGCGTTATTGGGTTTTATGTGATAAGTCAGGACTATAATTAATTACGAAGAAAATGGGCGGAGCTAAAATTAGCGAGGGTGTAACGGAGATGTCAACGGATGGACCAATGAGGCGTCGCCAATCCTGTGAGGATGGACCGACCCCGAGCGGGAAGTACGCCCTCGCCACGGTTTCTTTAAAAGGGCCAGGACGCCATTTTAGAAAACAGTCGAACACAGTCGAAGACAGACGGAGGGATGGAGTTGTAAGAGTGAGTCGCAGTGGTAAACTCGGACAAACAGTCGAAAGACAGTCGGACAGTCGAAGAGAGTCGGAGGAATGGAGTTGTAAACGGGGGTGGAAGTTGTGAACCCGAGGTGGTGAGACGCAGTTGTGAACCCGGAGTCGGACATGAGGTCCAGGAGGACGAGTAGAACGAGGTTCGTAAGGAAGTTGTAAACCCAGAGTAGTGAGTCGGATAAGTCATTATCCTTAAGATATGTATTTAACCACCGAAATAACCCCTAAATGTTCACGATATCCTATTGTCTACTCAGACCATACTCGGACTCTGCCCAGCGGAATTGCCAGTCTTCGCATTCCCGATTTTCTTAACCCTTAAAAAACACGGGTGCTGCTGTGTGGTACCAGGTGTGCAAATAATTCGCGGCACAGCGCTCAGTCACATAGATATTTTATAGAGACGAAGCTATTTTTTATTATATTTAATGATAAATATATGAAGTATTGGTAATAAAATTTAGTCTATAGATGGCGATATTGCGGTGGTACTCGAAGTGAGTCCACATATTAACATATATATTTGGGGGTTATGTCGGTGGTTAAATGAAAGATATGTTTGTTTGCGCGTTTTGAGTTTTATTACATTATGATGAAAACAAGAAAGACATATAATGAAATGAATGAATGTGAAATGAAATGATGTGAAGCGATTTGGCTGTCTCGCTCGGCGCTCCCGGGCCGGCGAGACCGCCGTTGTAGAACGATGAAACTGGAGAGACTCTCTAGCGGTGAATTCTGAGCCAGCCATCCACTTTCATACAAGCTCCGTTGATTATTTAAGCTTTTAACAGAACTATCTTCCAGTATCTGGTTTACCTGATCGCGTTAAATCTTCCGCGAACGTCCTCTATTTCTGGTGCCATCAACACTTGCTATTCTTTCATAATTCATTCGTTCCATATGATCAAACCATCTAAGTGGTCGTATTTTAATTTTATTAATTATGCTAAGATCAGCTTTATATTCTCTCCTATGTCTGTCCCAGGAGTTCATTCTGTACCTCTAGTCTCACCTCGGTTTCATGCAGTCATTCTCCTTTCGAATTTGTCTCACCTCGGTTTAATGCAGTCATTCTCCTTTGAATTTGTTTTAAAATAGGGAAATTTACATTCGGGTGACAAGGATAACGACCAAAAAATAGAAGTTCGTTTTTTTTTATCACAAGGAACAGTGAATTCCTAGGATTCTCTTTTGTCTAAGAAATAACAATTAATCTAGAGTCACTCACCAACCCTAACGATTAATTAAATATAAGTACTTATAGGGAATCCAGGTTTTACTTTTGTAATGGATAAATTAGTATTTCTCTAAACTTATCATTATCATCAATAAAGTGTAAACAGCTAATAAAACATTATAAATAACCAAATCCTTTTTGGAAATAGCCACCTTTTAAATATGTTTTCACAGTACAATTTTTACGGGGTTTTCCCCGTTTATTCGAAATTCGCCGGAAGTCGAAGTTTTAGAGCAGAATGTGGTCCCTCTGGAAAGTTTTCATACTAAATTGTACTTATAAATCGAATATCGTTATTTCGAAGCTATTTTTGGACCCTATCAGATGAATTTGTCGATCTATTTTTCGCCTAATTCGATTTTTTTTTTTGTCAGATGTCAGAATAATCTGGAAAACACACATGCGCTACGCGATGTGCATGTCCAAAGTCCAAGACCATCAAAATGGGCAGTTCCGTCCCTATACCGATTCACGACGCACAAAGTTAATTCTCATTGTTTGTTTTCTCCACTCACTCTCAGTATACAGAAAAGATGACAAACATATCTTGTGCGTCCTCGATTTGAAATATTTATTTTTTACCGCGACGCTTTAACTTAAAGTCGCATGCTTTTTTTTCGCTCGTTTTCTTTACATTAGAAAAAGATAGCAAACATTATCATTGCGTCCTTATAGGTAACGTAGTTCTCTAGTTTCCCAGCTGCTAGCTGTGAATGGTGCTTGCCAATATTCTCTTCCGTATTATTATTATTTAATTTGTATTAATTTTAATACAGACATTTCTCTTTCTATTTAAGTTCAGTGTCAAGGCATTTTAAAGAATGTGTAGTTAGCCTTTCTCAGATTTTCTCGTAACTTGTTAACTATTTTATTGACATTGTTTTATATGTAAATAACATTATTTATTTTTCTCTAATATTTACATGTTAGACATTTTGAAAATCGCGAATGCGTGGTTTGCGTTCCTTAGATTTTTCCGTATTTCATTAAATTTAAATTAAAACATTCTTATAATTTTGACGGATAATAGCATTAATGCGAACTCGTACAAAACGCCGACAGTTGCTAAAAATCAAATTAATACAAGATAAAAAATATTATCCAAAACAAAATTAACAGAAAAACACGCGACTCCATTAATGAGGTTGTCGACAATATTAAAAATGATGATAGAAAGAGCTAAAACGTTGAAAGGCGAGTGCCAAATGTCGCTGCGACCACCACAAAACAAATGTTTTAAAAGCGCTGGAAACTTTTGTCGTTAACTTCAGCGGAGAAATGGCGGGTTGACGAGTTTGACTATTATGTTGTTATTAAAAATAGTGAAAAAAGATAGTCCGTTATAATAATTTAAAAAAAATTATGATTTGTTTACACTGTATTTTGACAACTTGTTTGTTAATTTTAAATGTGTGGATATGTGTGTATATAATTACTTCGAGTTGCTATGAAAAAAGTACGAGTAGTACGTAAAAAAGAATCGAATTTATTAAATTTTTATATTCATTATCCTAAATCGTCATTCGAACTTTTTTCTTGATTTTCGGTCCTCTCAACTTGAATAAACGGGATTTTATTGTAATTCCTAATTTGTTACCCACTCTTCTCCCCCCTCACCCGACACTTATATTTACAGTTTTGTTTATGTTAATTTTAATTTTAGTATACATTGTATCCTGAAGAAGGGACATGTTGAATTATCAATAAACAGTGTGTTTTCTTATTATTAATAAAAAGTGTTGCCACAAAGTAACTTGCAATTACATATTGTATTGTTTATTTATTTGTTTACAACTTTTCCAATGATAAAGTTTCTCAAAATCTTAATGGCTCTTTTACTTAGGTGAGACTTTAGTCTGCCATCTCATGAAATTTGCAATTAAGGTCGGAACGTAAGTATGTATAAAATATGATGACAATGAGTAACAGCTCTCTTCGCACTGTCCTTTATGATTATGGTACACGCACCATTCAACCATAACACTCGTTGACGTTTACCCAAATGCTAAGAGAGATTCAGAGTAAAAAGAAGTCAATAGATTATGATACTATTTATGATACTTATTTAGAGTCACTCTAGTCTTCGGTTTAAAAGCAGCCAATGTTGCGTCTGAACCTGCCTCTGAATTGTGAAAATCGACGGCATGGAAATTTTCAAATGATTTTGTTACGAAAACATTTAGCAATCTATCAATCTTCCTTCTTCTTGAAAAAGAGGAAAGCAAACGATTGAACGGGTTGTATTAATCAGTCAGCGTATGTTATATGAATAACGCTAGTTTTGTTTAAAAAAACAATTACAATGAACTTAAATAACCAACCTTTAGTAGCTTTATTGTGCAGATTGGAAATTATGTTGCCAACTGTGCATTTTATTTTAAAGGTATATTGACGAATGTCGAAATTCACAGGACCACCGGTGAAAGAATTGCTGTAATCTGTGGAAGAGGCGATTCAAATCCATCGCTATCATCGCCGATACCGGTTGACCGACGATAGAGGCGACATCTGGACCCAAAGGCCAGGCTCCCGCCGACAGAAGTTGCAGCTAGGCTCGCCTCGACACGATTCATCGCACTCCGACTCGATCGTACGACTCACTCCGCCACCTCTTCATACATAGCTACTTTAATACATACCTGCTTGAACAATATATTATAAGCAGAGAAAACCCTTATTTGATTTCACCACTTACCCCCGTAAGTTTATCCTCGGATGAAGAGTATTAACGTGAAAGGTTAAAGGTAAATGTTAAATTTAATAATTTGATTGGGGGGGGTAACCTGTGCAATGCCAAATGTGAATTATAAATATACAAAAGGAAAAAGTTACTTTTATTTAGGAAACATACAAATTCAGGTTGCTCTTGTAGTCATAATAATAATAATAAATAACAAATAATGTAGAGTGATTCACCCTGAATATAAAACTCTATACAATTTATGCTATATTTTACAACATCCATTTATACACAGCTGGTATAGATAAGTTTTTCAAAAAATTTTTTGTAATACCACCTTAGGTGTGAAAAGATTAATATCGGTGTTTGCGATTTGCAAGAATACTGCCTCTTCGTCTTTGGCGGGCTCGGAAGTCCATAATTGCACTAACTATTGAGCGGTCTAACCCTAGAAACCTGATTGACCTGCATCCATCCTGTTGGCTTGTGAAGAACTGAACTAAATGCTGCAACCTCCGTGTTTTCCAACTGGTAGGCTGCATGTTAGCCAACCAATGAGTGTTCTCTTTAGTATTTAAGAACGATATCCTTGGCGGTGTATTATTTTCTGTCTGCACTCGTAGCTAACAGTTGTTGGTTGAGCACACTTGCCTTTCTGGTCTTCCTTCTCTAATCTTCAAGTAGTTCATCATCGTTCAATCTACTTTAACCCTTTTTTCTTCTTTTTCTTCTTTAATCCTTTCTAGTATTTCCTATTTGTACCTATTTTTGTTCAGCTTAATTTTCCACTCTTCTTCACTACACGTTATTTGATGAACTGTTTCTTGTTTAATTTTGAGGTTAGGACATCTTTTTATTGGTAAATATTTATTTAGTTATTTTTAACCTCATTACTATATCTGCATTGTCTCTTCTTACACTAGCGAGATATTTAATACTATCTTGATTCTTGGTATAAATAGTTGCCACAGAGTAAAGTAACATTCTGATTTCATTCCTTGTTGTATGAAGTTGTTAAACTAACACATATTTAAACTCTGAGTCAATTCAACCGCAGAGTTTCAATAATGACGATGGTCAGTTTTGTCCGCCTTCAGCAAGTTTTTAATCTACACTGTCGCCCTGGGCGGTAACCAGTTGTATCTGACAAAGATGACATTAAAAAAATAATTTCATCAAATACATGAGGCTGATTTCTGACGGTGTTGAATGACAATGTGAAATATTTTTTTCATTATTGTAATTAGTATCTTAGCGTGTGATGTACACTCACTTCTCGATGAATGATGGTGTAGAAGATTCCAGAGATATCCACATTTGGTGTGAATCCTATCAGTACCCCCGATTGGATTGTTTGTGTTCTATACGTGGTAGGATGGTAGAGATCTTCAAGTTCTTAGAGCAGATATATAAACTGTATCAAATGGTTATTATGTTGCCCGACAGAACTGCCTTTCCTGGTATTGATCTTCAAGTTCTTAGAAGAGTTACCTCGTGTCATCCATGATTCACTGCACAGTATGCGAGATGTATGAACTGCACTCGGAGCCACTTAGGTATATTTATTTCCCCAACTTCGCTGCATGATACTTGCAGAGGTTGTTCGTCTTCTCAGTGCGGATGATCCTGTGGATCTTCAAGTTGCCGGTACAGATGTATTAACAGCTCCGCATTCTTTGTCTAGTTTGTTCTCGTGTGCGGTTTTTTGGTGCCGATCGCGGTGGTGCGTACGCCCAAACTTCACTCCGCAGTACTTGCAGGGATGGTTCTTCTCCTTAGTATGGGAGATCATGTGGATCTTCAGGTTGCTGGAAAAATAGTAAAAAATAGTTAAAAGAAACAATCTTGTAATCGTCCTCTCTTCCCCATACAGTATATTAATAAATGTAAAAGATTGTGTCCAATTTGACATTATTTTTATAGACCATTTATAGAACATTTTTCATTACATTTTAGCACATGTTATATAAAAAAAACATAAGTAGATATGTATGCAAAAATTGAATTTGTAGTTTGATGACCAAAATAACCGACTCGGCAAATTATAGGTTAATGTAACTATTCAACACATTTTCAAAATACATTATAAAGGAACTTGTGGAGTTGTTTTTGTCATAGCTTAAGATTCTAATTAATTTACACCTGAATAATAAATGTTTGAATGGGTAGACAAAGCAGATCCACCAAAAAGCAAGCCTGAGGCTAGCACCTAGAAAATGAATGTGAAGATCATCTGGGACATTGAAAGGAATATCCATTTTGAATTGCAAATACTAATAACATAGGAATCTCACCCGACAGTGTAGAAGGTTTTGTCGCAGAGACTGCACTGGACATTCTTGATGCCCGCATGCCTTTGAAGGTGAATCTTCAGTTGGGAGGACCGGTAGAAGCTTTTGTCGCATTCCTTGCATTTAAACTTTCTTTCATTGGTGTGCGTGCTGGAACAGTCAACAGTCAATTACTGCAGCCCAGTCAAGTCAAACTAAAGAATATTTTTTATCAAATGATGATGATGAATTTTACCATAAATGTTTCCTTAAGTCTGCATTGGAAAAGAATCCCTTGGGGCAGTACTGGCACATGATGTTCCTTTCCTTCTCGTGGACACTTCTCCTGCAAAATATATTCAGTTTTAATATGAAAGAAAACACGAGTGTTGTAAGGATGATTGTTAAAGGTCTCAGAATTAGACGTGAAGAAACAATATTGGCAGTGTCCACAAAATGACTGAATTGAGGAAAATATGCAGTTTTTCAGAGAAAGTTTTATAGATTTCAGTGACAAAATCACTTGGCAACATAACCAACCGTTTTAAAATCCTAAATTTAGTGTATAAAAGTTTGAACTTTAGTAACAAACACAGAACCAATCAGGACGCTACAAATTCTTAATTTCAAAATGGTGTACTATATTTTAAATTTGTGAGAGACATACGGTGTCCAACCATTTACATCTAAGCCAATAGTGTATTGAAATAAAGCTGGGGTGTCTAAATGTGGGAATCAAAAATACAAAAAAGATTTTTTAAAGAAACTGGGTCATTTTCAATAAAAACCATTTCAAAATATTAATCCCAAAGCTCTCTTACTTCATAAACATATTTTTTGGCATATGACAGAATAGGACAAATTTTAAATGTTTTTTCGTGATCATTAACAATCCATTTTTGCCCACCCGCATTGTTTCTTCATGCCTCATATGAAATAAGAAGTTTCCAACATTACATTACAAATAACAGTTTCCAACATTACAAATAAAATGTAAAATAATAATTTAGTTACAATTAATAGAAGCAGTAGTAATGGCATCTAGCTCTGAGTAACCGTAGGTATTAGATGTTCGACTTCAGAGTTTGCCGAGTCTCTGTGCTTAGGATTCCTAAGTAGTAATCATATAAATCTGTCAGAAGGTGAGACCTAGTGCATGATGATGGTACCTGTGTATCTCGCTGTCTGTCCGTGTTCGGAAGCCCTTCCCGCACACCGAGCAAGGGAAGGCCCTCTCCTTGGTGTGCGACGTGAGGTGGATGTCTAGCTGAGCTTTTGTGAAGAACCTCTTGTCACACAGCGGGCAGCCCAGAGGCTTGGGCTCTACAGAGTGCACCATGCGAATGTGCTGGTCCCCGTGCTTGTAGTCTGCAAAAAAAGTAATATACAAATCTTTAACTTTATGGCCTTATTATAATAATAGAATAAAGTAAGTACAAGAGGTGTATTATGCGCAAGTGTCATGGACTATGTTTTATATTTATTATTTTAATTGTTTGGTTTACAATTCTCTCTTCCGCCGGGATATTTTTATCACTCGTTTTGGACAGACAAACAAGCTGAAAAAGATACGAAGATGCCCACAAAATGCAGGCAAAAAAATATCATGATTTGAGTATATTTCAAGATATTCAATTACTTGTTGATAGCTTTTGTTTAAAATAAGAATTGATAAAATCTTTGAATATGTTTTATTATTATTCTGAATTGTAATAGAAGGATTTGGCTTAATTTGGCCGTTATTAATACATCGCTAACAGCTGCATCCTTCGTTATATCAGTAACAGATGAAAGATGAAGGCGATGTGAAGGAACAGATCAGACTCACCCTTGTCGCAAATCTCACAATGATACAGCTGGCCCAGGTGGTGCACCAGCACGTGGCGCCGGCGGGAGCTCTGGGAGATGAACACCTTGGGGCAGTCCTTGCAGGGCAGCTTACGCTTTTCGCTGTTGGGCTTGTGTGTTTCGCTGTGCGTGTCCATGTCCACCACCTGCTTGCCACACAGGGGGCATACCGTGGGCACTGTCCTGCGAGAGCTCGCCTTCACTTCTATGTGGCGGACGCGCTTTCTCTTGCCGGACACTTTAACTAAATAGTTATTATTCATTATTAATAGCATTTTTGTGTGATAATAAGTGTGCAATGTTTGTTTGCACCGCAAGTTGCTTTCGGTAGTACTGTTTCACTTTATAATTACAATCTGAAGTCTCCATGTAACACAGCGTTCACAAATTGTGAAATGTCACAAGAGTTTAAACTGAATAAAGACCGTATGTCCTCGTTTGCGTATTCTCTCTCAAGTGCTAGTTTTTTAATCTTCTGGATATTTTAACTGACTAATAATGATTTGTAGAGACATGCATGTATTACAATTTTAAGCTGAACTTCGTCAATAAAAGTCCAGTTGTTTCATGTTAGATTTATTTAAGAGAATTGGTTACAAAATATTTACCGGGGTCTTATATAGGCTAATTTCCTGCTACGTGATATTTACTCTTGCATGGAAAACATGTGATAAATAGGCCCTTATATTATATATAAGGACACCTGTTATTATGTACGAATAACATGAGCATTAGTCGCATATACAGCTTGCACATGTTCATTTTTGCTGTCAAATGCGGCACACAAGAAATGTGGTACATGGGGCATCATGTATTTGTTTGTTTGTAAATGGATATATGTACATTAATTCTTGGATAATATTGTTATCTGCGTTCGTAACTCCTTTGGTTTAATTATCCTCGCAATATTGATGTTACTCTAAATTAATAATTAAATAAATAAATTATTTGAGTTATAAGTTAAATTGTAAAAATAATGATAGAACAGTTTTGTAAAAAATATGACCAGATTTTTTTCCGCTTTCATAGCTAACGACACACTTCTGTGTATAGAATTATATAAATTGTATAAATTCAAGCATCTCTCTGCACTTCAGTCAAATTGGCCAAAATCGCACATTCGTGACTATGGCTCCATTAGGACGACATACCTTCAATAATAATGCATAAATGATCAATGGGAAAACTATCCTAGAGTTGATCATCCAATCATAAAGCATGAAGCAATCTTTGCGAATGGATGTTTATTCAATGTCAGTAGCACAACATTGAATAAACAATAAAGGGCCAGTTGTGTGATCAGTAGTAATTTATTACTATAGTAAAAAAGTTACTAAAGTACACATTTTTGTGAAAACGGGTTGTTTGATCGTTATAATAACCAAATCGTTTTCCACCATGATAAAGTTCATAAACGGCAGACTTAATAATTAACAAGTGCAATCCTCGTGCTGAAGAACTTACCACTTTTATGTTTTTTCTTGCGTTTAATTAAAGATTTTCTTCTAGGTGTCCTCGGATCGCATGGTACATCTGTTAAATAAACAATATAGCACATAAATATTAAGATAAATATTTCCAATTTTCATTCTAATTATCTGTAATAGTTTTGCATGACTTCACTTATTAAAACAAATTTATTTTATTTGTATAATACATTGATTAAATGAAAAAGAAACATTATTTTAAGAAAGAATATATTTTTCCGAGCTACCCAGGTAAAAAGTGGATAACATTTAACAGAATGTAATATGTATGAATGTTGTTGCGGATATCTTTGTAAACGCCAACGAGGAAGAACAGAATCCAACGAAATGAATCGTGAATAATGTACAATGAATAAAATACTTTTTTATTTCCTACAAAACAAAAGGTAAAAAGTGCTAGTGAATATTAAACTAGAATAAACTTTGTGTTTCACCCTTAGTGGTTTATCTCTTGATGCTGACCACTTAAGAAGCAACCACTTTGTCTAAATAGTATTGACATTTAAATTTAAAAATTCTAACAACAAAGTTACATTACATTAAAAATATAATTTAAATAGTTTTGTAAAAATCTGGTTAAATAAATAAAATGTTTATTAACTCATTGACCGCCCACGTCGCAAGTTTCCATCAGAGAAAGGGATGCCATGAGAAATGCCAGAATTTAAGTTGGCTATCGTGAGTATGACGGATACCCACGTGATATTCGCGGTGACTATTTTTGACGGAAAATGACCATCAAATAACCCATGATATCACCGGCGCCACGGATCGGATCTTTAATCAAATTATCATTTCGAGTAGTGATATCATACAGCACCCCATAGAAATCTGTTTTAAATCAAGAACACAACAAATTACATCTGAAATTGAGTGTAAAAATCGTCATTTTTCCTCCATACAAAATTTAGCAGTTATTTTTGCATTGCCAGATCGCAATTTAATTAAATTTGAAAATTTAACATACAAACTCTCATGTCGACGTTAAAGTGCTGATATTTTTACAGTTATTGAATTTTTGAAAACTTTTTTGATTTTATTTTACATTACAAAATGGCAGAGGTGACTTATTTCATTAGTGGCGACTGTTGATTTTTTAGACATTCCCGATATGCTCGTTACTACTGCAGAGTCCGATGCTGAGAAGGACGCAATAAGTTGGAAAGTATCTGGAATATTCCCAATTTGAGTAAATTATCAGCTGGATTTTGACGCATGTTCACGATATTTCTTGTTTTTGTTGCCGAGTAATTCAAGTGAATGAGATATTATTTTTTTAGTTATTAATTAAAATTAATATACAAGCGTTTTACTATAAACACAGTGAGTGCACCGTTAAGCAACATTAGCCATTACCGCGGCTGGTGGCATCATTTTTTGGATGTTGTTAGTGCTATATATAATGTGTACGTAGTTGTGATGTAAGTGCTAATATATTTTTGTTTTAAGCATCATATTAAACACAATAATATTAATAAAATCTGATGTCGTTCTTCTAAAAAAACAAATAATATTCTAAGTGTTATGGCCTGACAACACTATCAAATTTTATTTTTTCCTTTTTTTCAACTTTTTTCATCTCAAAACCTTATGAAATCGCGGTTGATGGACACGTAAAAATAAAATTCAATAAAGTGAACCTGTGAATTTTGAATTTTAAGAATTTTGGCGGCAATATCGTGGTATGATGCTGTTTAACCTACGATTTTTCTGGGCAGCTAACAGGTTAAAATGGTATGGATGGAATTGGTTAAAGATGTCTACTAGCAATAGTATATTTTATCATTAGATACTTTTCTGTGCAACTTTTTAAGGGCCGGTTGTTTGATCAGTGGTAAATTTTACTGTAGTAAAAAATGTTACCAAAGTAAATTTTTGATTGTTGGTAAAAAATATTTATTCATCGAAAGTACATGCAGTAGCAAACCAATTTTTTCCTCCAATATCGGATGATAAAACCATAAATCGTTAGTTAAAAATGGCGGACTCTTCAGAACTGTTTCAAAACGTGCTTGTGGTCTATTGGTTACGATACTCCCCTAGTAATCTAGTGGTCGGTCGCCTGGCACATTGATACTTTGAAAGTTGCAGTATATGATAGTGAATCATTCAATATCCCGCTTTTTTAGTGATGACCGATAGTTCGATGATGATCTCGCTGTTGAATTTAATATTAGTACATAGACTGAAGATTAATCACCAACAAAGTGACAGATTTTGAAAGCAGGGGTAAATAGCCATAGATAAAGCATTTGTATACATTGTTAATGGAGAATATTTAAAATAAATAAAATTCTCAGGTATTTGATAATTATTCGCCTTGCTATACTATTAGGCGGGATAAACTTTGACAATTGTAAATATGACGTTCAAATACCCCGCAAACGTTTTTTACCATGTCCGATAGTAAGAAATTACTACAGTAAAAATTTACTATGGTAAAATTTTACAAACAACTGGCCCAAAGTGATTTATCTAATTTGTTTTATAAAAAAAGATATTAATGTAATCAAAACAAACCTTCATTTCTCTCAGAATCCTCTGGTTTGAGGTTCTCATCTACTCCAATGAAAAACGAGGATGCCAGGGCATCATCGAAACCAAAATCATCACTGAGACCATGATCCCCGGAGGAATCTTCCCCATTCTGTTGTTCCAGAGGAAGATTATTATCAACCGAGTCGGCGACGCTTTCGTGACTAGACTTGGAAAGATCTATAATCAGCCGTCTACTCTCGACGGTGTCTGAATCCTCATCCTTAACATCGTATTCTATTTTGATCTCGTTTTTGATTATTTCTTGGAACCTCTCGTTATCGACGCGGTGTTCAGACAAGGTCTTGTGGGAGGTCTCAGCGAGCTTTTTAAGTTTGTATGCTGAAGACAGTTTGGAGAAACACTTCCGACATATTTTCTTTGGAAATCCGTCATCTTGATTCACCTGTGTATAGTACAATCGTACAATCAATATGACAATAGTACAATCAAATGAAATATTATATAGGGTGGAGCAAAATACAGATAAAAAGCGAGGTAGGAAGTAAATAGGTAGCAGGCTATGTCTGTTTTTAAAATGACTAATTATTACAATTCTGGAGAAAGTTGTATTATATGTATGTAAACAAGGATGGTCATATTACTAACTAAGCTGACTATGAGTGGCTACTTATTTGTAACTACAAATCTTTCACTCGTATGTTCCGCTCATAGACATATTGCAAAAATTATCCTTCACTGTTGCTAACATAATAGAAGTACAGTAAACTTTTTATCCGGTACTCAAATGGCCTGAAATCTCAAGCATCCGAAAATTGGTATATAATGAAATTTATTGTTTAAATATATAATATAATAAAATTTTTATGTATCAGGTTAAAAAAACATGTTCTATACTTAAAAACACATTTATTTCCTCACTAGCAGTAGGTATATAGAGTTTTGTATGGTGCTATGATAATTTATAGTGATGATTAGATATCTGGAAAATTCAATTTTCTGAAACCCTCCGGTCCCAGTGGTTCTGGATAAGAGGAAGTTTATTGGATATAGAAATGACCATGTCATTTTATTACACTCTAAATTAGGTATGTAAACTTAAAAAATACTCATAAATTACATAAGTTACTGATCTATTGCTTGTCATGCAAGTCATAAGAATATTGAAGAATAGATCACCTACGGGTGACTATTAATTATATCACATTGAAGGATTCATCACATCAATACTACATAAGCACTGATATCACGACAGTGTGCGCGCAAACGAGCGGCATCTGTACACATCAGACGTCCCAAGCACAATAGACAAATGAATATTACAATATTTCAAAGACAAATTTCAAAACAAACTAGTGTAAGACTTGGAGACAAATTAGTTTAACCGCGGACCGTAATTGTTTAATCAGACGCGCCTTCTGGGGAATTCTAGACAATTTTTACAAAAAAATGATTAAAAATAAAGTTTAAATTATTTAATTTATTTCAAAAAACAACAATTAGGTGACCGGGTGAGATCAACGTTTAGAGGCTCGAAGACGCAGAATCTGCTATTGGTACATACCGACAGTGAGAAAACAGCGATCATCATTTCATCACAACCCACTTTGAAAGAGTTGTGACTTCTCATGGTTAAGAAGATATTGTGAACCGCATTCTCGTGCAGGCATATCCGACACGCGTGCTCCATATTTAATGTCATGATTGTATGATTTTCTGACGCGTTTTGATGCAAAATGCCACGAGAAATAGAAAATCCCATTTACTTCACATTATTGTGACAGTTGACAGCTAATCTGTGCATGATTCTTATCTATGGCATGACTTGACGACACATTACCATAGACAAGTCGTATTCATAATAATATATATGTGTCTTTCTAGACGTGAGCGGTAGATTTACAAATATGAACGTGATATGCCCCAACGTTAATTTGTGTCGCGAGCGTATTTTGATTCGGACTGTCCGATTATTAATTGATACCCCCGGATAATGTACGTTCTTGGGATAACATTTCGCAGGGACCCGCGTCCCACGGGAACCTTTTCTTCCGTCATTAGAAAGCCATGATTTATCTCGGCTATTCATCTGGGAGATATATCTCTTCCACGGTTGGAGTAATTACAAAGAGACGACCACAGGCATACTCGATACATTATGTTCGGGGTGACAGATATAATAGCCGAAAGAGCTCCAAATATCAAGTTAATCGGTTGCCTTTTGTCTAGAAATAAATTGTTCCTAGAAATATTTCTCTCGAGAGTGGTAGGCATAATAATAATAATATATCTTCGCCGGTCAATGTAACAAGCTGGTTGACAATAATCGCACCAAAAAAAGGTCATTAGGCTGTGGGTCTATTGTCACCCGAGAGTAATAAACTACTGGGTAAGAAAGTGATATCACACCACAGAAAACACTCATCACAGAAGACAAATCCGCAACCTCGCAGCACCCGCGCTCGATCACGTTTTGTTCTCCCGTCAGCCGCGTTTGCCCCTTTCGGTGGCTCTGCGTGCTTTTTCGTTCCGCAATATTTCTCTGTGCTTAGTGACTTTAACAGTGGTCATAAGTGCCTACCAGATTGGATTACCAGGATTATTCAGCGCCTCGTTTATGTGACAATAATAAACAATAATCTAAATCACGCCGCGTAATAACGAAAACAAAATTAGTATCGTTTTTTAATATTAAGCGAGCGTTTGTAATTTGTAATTCCGGGGGAAAATGTAAACTGTGCGCCTCGAGAATAAAGCTTAGACTGTGATGTTCTCTGTGTTTAATCGTTGATATAGTGAGAATAAATTGTCACTATCAAAAGAGACGATATCATATACGGCATGCACAAATTGCATAAGCACATCGCGTCCAGAGTCCTGGTTTGCCTGAATAATTGGACATCGTCTGGTGGTCAATCCTGAACTCCGTCACTCTACCCTGGCACCACAACTATTGGCCACATTTCACCTCCCGGCCACACTTCACTTCCAGGACCGTCATCTACACGTGGAAGGCGTCTCCTAAAAGGTAATACTTTACGTGAGGCACCTGAATAATCAACATCAGACAAGCACCGACACAGAAAATTTGGTAGTTAACTTTATGTTGGCATGATGGGCACATATATAATTTTAAAATATTTGTAATTATTTTTGAATTGTCTTATTAAAAATTAACTAGGTAAAATGTTTTTTTTTCATCTTTTAATGCATGCAAGTCACAAATAATAAACTTTATTGTAAACAATGGTATTATTTAATTTCATTTCATAACCATTTGACTTGATAATATTTTTAAAAAAAGAACCAGTTAGGCTAGATGCCTCCCCCCTGAACATGAAGCTGAGGCAGAAAGAAAAAATAACGTAACACTACGTAAATCTATTCGCTCACCGATACTACCCGTATGATGAACCCCGTATCGTCTGTGAAAAGTGTATAATTTTTAACATAAATTCTAGCCTTATTAAATAATCTTTAAATTATTCAAACCGCGTAATAATAACACGCCGCCAAACTCGTCGCGTTTTAAATTCAGCCGGTGTAACCATCTTGCTGATAAGCCGGCTTATCGCAAGCTTATCGCGTCGCCCGATCGAATACAGCTAAAATTTCACGAACTGCCCCCCACTTCCCTAAAGTCATTAGCCGCAGGCCCGAGCCGGGTAAAACCAGATAACACCAAGTGCCTTCTGCAATTAGCCGCCATCGCCAGCCCATTAGAAAAACCCAGACCCGGATAATTCCCAACATAAGTGCTTACACTAATCGGTAAAATCAACCGCCATCAATTATCTCTCCCGTGGAGCGTTCAAAACGTTAGGTGATATAATCACATAGCAAAATTTTTTTTTCAAAATTCAGTCAATTACAATTAACCAAATTACAGAAACCGGTCCATCATTAAGACGGCTCCCCCCGCCGCCCCCGACTTGCAAAATTCCCAAGCCCCCCTCGCTAAATTTGAGTCAGCTAACTATGGAGGAACTCCTCTACGTCGCATTACTTGCCCGCGAGCAAACCGAACTCCCCTATCCCTCGTAGTCAACCGCCGTAATAACAGACGTAAAAGTCCAGATTCGGACAATTTATCCCGCAGCAGCAGCACGGTCGTCGGTCGTTCCCCACTGGCAACTCGGTACAACTTGGTACAGCCCCGCTGGCAACTCGGAAGCCGGATAGCCACCTTGGAGAGGTCGGATAAAATCTTCTGCGCTATCCTCGCGGAAAACCTTACTCAAACAATCGTCCCCTCCCAAGCCAACTCCACCGATGAGATGGAATGGCAAATAGCCACAAAGAGAAAAAGGGGCTGAGCCAACCCCAACAATCCATCGACCCCTAGACGTTTCCCCGTTGCTACTAACCCGCCCCCTAAAAGCGCCAGGCGCCGGTCGCCGATAACTCCTCCCGGCCGAACTCACCGCCTCCGCAGGCAGATACCTCCTCTGACTCTGACGAGCCAGCGATCAAGTACAGGCGGATATCACCGATAGTTCTCCATGGGAAGAACTTTCACAGAATCACGAACTCTGGACGACAGAGGCATAGATTTCACGGCCATTATCAGGGGGAACTACATTCACCTCCAAACCAAATCTCCTCTTTATTACAATAGGATAACCAAGCTATTAATAGAGAGGAAGGTCACTCCTTCCGCTTCCAAGAGGACAAGCCTCTCAAGGTCGTCCTAAGAGGGATCCCCGAATCGGTCGAGGCCCAGCATATAGCTATCTTTCTGTCAACTGATTATCCTGTGATTTCGGTGACAGGATGAAGATGGGGCCGAGTCCCAAAGCACTTCTCATGCTAGTTAACTTTAAAAAAAACTGACAAAGCGAAAAAATCTTTACAAGTCTTAAAAAGATAATGCACCTTAGGGCGCTCGAGCCAGACTAGGCCAGTGCTTCAGATGCCAAGCACACGGCTATTCGGTCACATGCTGTTACGGCAAGCCTTGCTGCGTGAAATGCGCAGGCGACCACCCCACGGCTGAGTGTAAAAAGCCTAGAGACACCCCCTCAAAGTGCGCACTGTGCGAGGGCCTCCGTCCCGCCAGTTACAAGGAATGTCCGGCCCACCCCTCCCATCAGCAACCCCAGAGTCAAACCACTACTATAACAATAGTAATCATTACAATAATTATTAGCATAGATCCTACAGCGACATCCCACAAGGCTCCCCCGCCCCCCTCATGACCTCCCCAGTATCGCACCCCCACCAAGAGTTCAAGCCCAACTTTATCCTCTTACCACATTAAACTACATAATTTAATATTAAATACGTTAGACGGAAAAACCAAGAGTAATGGCATCTCTCTCTTATCTTATCCCCTTTAATTAAGTATATGCACTTTCGGAACCAATTTTAAATGATTTTAAACTTTTTAAATATTCGTATAACTGTAATACAATATTAAAAAATACTCAGTGTATACTTGTTTGAAAGTTTTACGATCGAGGGCCGAAAGATAAGCCTTGGGTAACACCGGTTGTACGATTTATAAGGAACATAGCATATTAAGAATTCAACGGGGAAAATTTTTAGTGGATGAGTTCTGTCTCTAAATCTGTATTTGAAAGACTTTAATAGACTACCGGAATTTATTTTACTGGCGCAAATTCGCTCAATTCCACTGCTTTAGCCAACTGATACACGAAAAAATTTATTACCATAAAATATTCTTCATGAATATGTAAGTGTGACTCTGACATTAAAATATTCTTCTCTTTTTCGTTTAATAATTTATTTTATCATTGAGGAGACATCACATATTAAAATAAGTGATGTTCAGTACCGAACAAGAACTGTAACAGATCACGCAAGGGTGGTTCGCCGGTTCACTCTAGGCTCTCGAACGTCGATGTCTGCAGCGGTGTGCAGTGGTCCAGGGGGGTCCAAGTCTTCGTCCAGTGTAGCAGCCAAGTCGTGGAATTTTCCGGGATCAGTCCAAAATGTGAAGCCAAGTCAAAAATCCAAAGAAGAAAGTCCAGGTGAAAGCAGGGTCAAAATGAAAGTCGGTTGTAGTAGAGAAGTCCAGCGGTGCAAAGCGATCGAGGGAAGTGATTTCGCAACCGCTGGACCGTTTATTTATATTTAAAGGTTGCCTCATGGAGCTTATGGCTCCAGCAAGAAGCCGGGGATCAATCAGGAGGCTCAGACATTTCCCGCGCCACCCCGATTCGGTCCCGCGCCGCCACCACCTGGCGGCCAAACTCCGCAACTTTCGTCATTTTTTCCGCCGTCCCGTATGGGGCGGCAGAACTCAATTCTGTCTGACATTTTCCTTTATTATATTTTTAACAGACATTTCCCAGGCATCGCGAGTACTTTTTATTACAAACATTGACCTGCCTCGCGATGCCTGGCAGTTTTTACTGCGGGCGATGGCCCGGGGAATTTATTAATGCACCTCAAATTTTAAAAATCCATTTTTATTATCACAACGATTTTTAAGGTGCATTAAACTATCTCCGGGCGATCGCCCTCTCAATTCTCTATTTGTTTACATAACCATCTTATCTCTAATAATTGTATGTACAAAGATATTTAACAATAATAAACAGCATATTTTCTAACGGCGCCGGGGCGTGGTCTCGTCCGCGGCCCGGCTACCCCCTCTCCTTGGCGGTCCGCTCCGTTCAGCGGCGGCGGGTTTCCAACGGCGGGGTGTGGCGGACGAAATATTGCCGTAAAGCGGTCAAATTCGACTTTTTGCCCGGCGCCTTTCTTGAGCCGCGGTCCGCGCGCTCCGCGGCCGCGTAGCTGTGCGGAACAAGTGATAATAAAAAATTTCTCATACATCCCTATACTATCACAGCTGTCATACTGTCACTATTTGCATGTCTAAGTTTACCGTGAAAGCCAAGATTATGAAGGTACGTCTGTATTACTTAGTAGTACTTAAGCCCCCCCACCACCCAGTAGATGCGCCCCCCAACATCGCCCCCAAATCCAGACCACTCCACCCCAATCGCAACAATGGCGCCTCCAAAGGCCCCTGGAATCTCCTCCGCGTTACGTGAACCCTCACGCCCGCGCCGAACAGATACCACAGCATCATACCGCTAGAGAAGAATTCAGATAACCCCAAATCAGTCAGGAACAGCCGTTACCGCAAGTGCGGCCTATCCCACAACAGGAAATGCTAATAACGGCCATGAAGGACTTAAGAAGCTTCAAGGACCAAGCTGGCTTTCTAATGAATAGAATGGGCAGCATCCTAAATAGCAGCTATGTCTAGGCAGACATATAAGTCAGCTAACATAAATGCGGCGTACTGGAATGTAAACGGTAGTGTCCATAAACAAGATTAGAGATAGAAAACTTTTTAGTTAGATACAACATTGACGTAATGTTGATAAATGAAACTTGGCTCAAGCCAAATGTCAAACTATTCATCCGTAATTACCTAACATACAGGACTGGTGCTCACCCACATGCGAGGAGGCGGCACCGCAATATAAGTTAAATACTCCCTTGACCACTGCGTGGTATCTTGCCAAATCTTCACAAATATAGAGACAACCGCTGTAATAATAAAGACATTATATTCCTGCCCCCTTAAGCTTATAGCAGCCTACACCCCCCAAATAAAGTAATTATCCCCACCGAACTTGATAACATTTTAAAAGATAAAACCTCCACCATTTTAGCAGGCGATTTAAACACCAAACATAACACCTGGCATATTCGGGTCATCAAAGCGCTCTTTAGCTACCAATCAAGAAACAACATCCAAGTAGACGCCCCCGCCACCCCAACTCTATTTTATTGTGACGGAATATCAGGCATTAACGACATTATAATAATAAAAAACACCTGCCCTGCATATTCACTACAATCGATTAGCGAACATTCCTCGGATCACAACCCGGTTTTTCTAACCATCACCCTCGATCAGTCACCACTTAGTCCCAAGAAAACGACGCGGTCCAAAATGTAATGGCAAAAGGTCACCATAAACATAGAAGACAGCATCCAAATCCCCACTAGAATTCCAGACTCCGCGAGCCTAGACGCCGCAGTGAACAATTTCACTGAAACGATAAACAACGCGATCAAAAACGCATCGATCACCATCCCAGTAGATAAATATCGCCCGGATTTTCCCGAAACGATCATAGATCTGATTAGGGAAAAGAACCGAGCACGCAAAAATTATCAGAAATACGGCGATCCGAAGGATCTAGCCAGATACAAAACACTCACCTCACGAGTCAAAAAAGAAATGCAAGCCAGGACCGACGAAAGCAAACCAACGGAAGTCAACAAGGACCCCAGCACATATTGGAAAGTCACTAAATCTATTCAGAAACCGAAAATGCGTATAATGCCTCTTCAGGGGCCTCTGCAAACAGGGCCGAGACCTTCGCAAACAGCCTCAAAGAGCAGTTCATTCTGAACAAAGATAACGACCCCCCCTTTACGAGAACGGTTGACGAACACATTGAAAAGATATGAGATGAGCCTCCGGAAGGGTCCAAGTTTAAATTTACCACCCCACAGGAAGTCGCGCTAATAATAAAGTTAGTTTAACTCGAAAAGAGCCCCGGGGCCCGATAAAATCACGAATAAAATATTAAAAAGCCTCTCTCTAAGGGCAATATGTGGCCTCACAGTCATCTACAATGCATCCCTCCGTTTTTGCCACTTCCCCACCTCCTTCAAGCTTGCAGATGGCAAAGTGCTAGAAAGATTAATAGTCAACAGACTAAATGCTTACACGGAAGAAAAAGCCCTCATCGCCGATTTCCAACTCACTACATCAAGCACTCAACAGTACATCAGCTCCTCCGCGTAGTCGAGCAAATAAATATCGGAATAAATAAACGACAATCCACGGCAGTCCTGTCGGTCGACGTCAGCAAACCCTTTGATAGGGTATGACATAACGGCCTACACTACAAAGCAGATAAACTTGGTATTTCTTGGAGATACGTATTAATGATAGCTAGCTACCTTGCCAATATAAAGTTTAGGGTTAAATCAGAAGGAATCCTCTCGTCCATATGTACCATACATACTAGCAGGAGTCTCGCAAGGCTCAATAATATCCTCCCTTCTATTAATTCTTCACTCTAGCGATATGCCCCCCCCCCCCCCCCCCCGCTAGACAGTAACTAGTGTTTTAGCGTCATCATTAAATGCGGTTTTAGCAGTCAAACGCGTCCAGCGACAAGCCAACTCCATAAAGGAATGGTACAAAAAATGGCGAGTTGAGATAAATCCCTCGAAAAGTGCTGCCTCTATCTATTCCCATCGTACATCCAAAATCCAAAGTAGAAATATCAGCATAAAAATGTTTGGTAAAAAAATCTCATGGACCAGCGACATCAAATATCTTGGTGTCACGTTGGATTTCAAACTCACCTGGTGCAAACACATACAGGATCGAATAGGCGTTGCATCACGTACGCTCTGCGCCATGTACTCATTAATCGGCAGGCGTAGAAAACCTGCAATTGACAACAAGCTCCTATTATACAAGGCCGTCATAAGGCCTATACTCCTTTACGCAGCCCCCGTCTGGGGCCACGCGACAAAGTCACACATAAATCAACTCCAATCTTTCCAAAATAAGGTTATCAGACTTGCGCTGAAGGCCCCAAGGTGGACCAGGATAACTCAACTACATCACGATTCGGGCATTCCCCCAGTAAGAGAATACATAAAACATCTTTCCAAGCGTTTCTATGCTGACCTCCCCAAGCACCGAAACCCCAATATATACGTACTGTTAAGTTATGACATTAGGTTACCCTCGCGTATAAAACGTCCAAAGTCAGTACTCTTATCTCCTGCCCCAACTAGCAGCTACATCGACGCTTATTTTGTATAATTTATAATTAATTAATGACGTCATCGATTTTCTCACGCAGGGCAGGGGTACGGTACAGAATCCGTATTCGCTGCAAAGTCTACCCGTAACGGCCACTGCTGCTCTTAGCAATCGCCTCATATTCGTGGATAGCTTCAGCGTCAGGAGGAATCCAACCCTCTGAGCCCTCTCTCTGCATGATAGCAGGCGTTCGGCTGTCCACTTTGCCACGTCTCGCTTCCCGAGTTCGATACGCTCTTGCATATTAAATACCATGCGTAATATCGTTCCCTTGCGAACACACATCATGAGTATAATTGAAAACGCGTTTTTTACTTAGAAAACGCGCCAGCTGTCGACTCGTATCGCACCCTAGCCTTATTGCCTAACATTACTCCCGCATTTATGCCCCTCACCATCATTCCGCAAAGCGCGCCATACGTTTATAATAGGCATCGCGTGTGCTATCGATTCGCATCGTATTTTGGCCTTGTTGCATAATACCAGTCCCGTAAACACACACCTCGCTATTATATCGCACGCCACTTTGCACATTTCACAAGTTAACTCCCAAACTACACTTAGTATTGATTAACTAACGCTGAATATAATCACTGCTGTTATGATCAAAATTATCTGCATGACAAGTAAGGTCCATCTCATGGCCCACATTACGGCACTCGCTGTCTCCTATTCCTATTCTATTGCTATTCCTCGTGGCCGGCTCTAGCACTTGGTAACTTTCCAGCGGTTTGGTAGCCCGTTCCGGCTGCTGATTGGGTCCTCCGAACAGTGGTTCTCTCGGGAAGTCCATCGCCGAAACTCTCGCCTTCAGGGTCTCGTAGGTACATGTTCCAAACACAGGATCTCCCAGTACCTCGGCTTCATCAGCGCTATCAGGTCAGGGCAGGCCCCATTCAAAGACGCTTCGCTGCGCAGCCTTTCGTGGACGAGCCGCTTCCGCTGCAAGAAGCTCACACCACTCTCGTTACTGCGCTGAACGTCTCCGTACATATTTACCAGCAAAGAGGCTCTTGCTGACTGCGTACCGTACCTTTGATGTAGCTGCGTGCTAAACTTCTCCCAGATCCACCGTCCTCGTGGCTTGGAAGTGCACCTCACAGGCTCGAATAAACGATTCGGGATCCTCCTCCGCCAAGCTGCTAAAATGATCCTCCAGGACCTTGGGGATGCACGAGAACCTCGGCGTTATCTCCATCTCCGCGACACACTCTTCCCGGCGTTCCGCTTGTCGTGTCGCATCCACTCCATCCGTTAGCGCACCATTGGTGGCGCGCGTCGTAACCCTTTGTTTCATAATTATTTATTCTTCCAATTTACGTCTTGCGGTGGTATTCCGTGCCGTATACACACACAGAATGAATATTAGTTGTATCTGCATATTTAACATTATGAAAAACACAATTATTAACTTGCCTATTGTTTAAGATGATTTCGACCTATCGTCCCGACCTATAAGAGGTAAAAATTGTAGTTACCCCGATTATAATATTACACAAACTTCAACAGTACTCGTATACTTAACGCAAGTGAAAGAAAAGACAACGATTAAATTCAACGTCAATTTAAAACATTTATAAAATTACCCTCGGCTTATTCGGTCCCTGAACCATGTTTATCTATTTTTGTTTTCATCTGAAATATTTACTATCGTACAAATTCCCCAAATATTTATGAGTGGTGGCCGTCTGAGAGGCCTCTGACTCGACGAAGTTCAATGACCCATATTCACTGACATAGTGACCCACTTAACTTGTCATAAATCTCCGGCGGTAATGATGTACTCATCGTTGACCATATCAAATGGTTTGGCCATACGGAATAAATGATTGACAACGGAATAGTCCGATTTACGAGTGAATGCATGAATGTGGAAGATGTGAATCCGCGTGCACAGACTTATCCATATGCTTCCTATTTCCTCTGCTTACCCCTACGGAGAAAAAACGCGATAGTCAGTCATCGTTCAAGGTGGCCCTTCTGCATGTGGGCACCGAGCCGGAGTAATTTATCCTCGGGCGGTAGAAATGGACCCGCATCTTAATGGTCCTTTTTTTTTGGTGCGGTCATTATCTTATTGTTGACTCCCTGATTTACATAAAGATACACTGTTATCAGGCCGCTCTCGAGCGTGTCATTTCTCGGAACGATTTCTTCTCGGACAAAAGGCAACCGATTGACTTCATAACGTATTGCGTAACACGTGTGGTCATCCCTCGCAATTGCGGAAGAGATAAATATTCCCTATGAATGGCCTAGAAAACAAAGAACAGCTTTCCAATGACGGAAGAAAAGGTTTTCGTGTAACGTGGGTCTCTGAGAAATACCCTTCCGAGAAGATCCTTCCTTCCGATAGGTCGGTCCGAATCAAAATCGACTCGCGACACAGATTACCGTTCAGGCATATCATGGTGCGTAAATCGGACTATGCCGTCAGCAATTGTTCGTTCCATACGGCAAAATAATTTGAGCGAATCTGTTCCGCACAGCCGCGCGGCCGCGAAAAACGCGGCGCCCCGGCCCGAGCATGCGCCGGGCCGGGCCGCGGCCGCGAAGACCGCGGCACCCCGGCCCGAGCAAGCGCCGGGCCGAGACCTGAACTTGGCCGCTTCACAACAACATCGCGGCCACCACACCCCGCCTTTGGAAAATCGCCGCCACTGAACCGACCGCGCGGCCGAGGAGAGGGGGGAAGCCGGACCACGGACGAGGCCACGCCCCGGCGCCGCGCGGAAAGATGATTTTAGTTTTTAGAGAATAACATGATGTACAAAATTACTAGGATTAAAATAAGAGTATGAATCAATAGAGTTTTGTGAGGGCGATCGCCCGGAGATAGTTTGACGCACCTCAAAAATCATTGTACTAATAAAAAGTGGATTTTAAGGTTTGAGGTGCGTTAATAAATTCCCTGGGCTATTGCCCGCATTATAGTATGCCAGGCATCGCGAGGCAGGTTAATGTTTGTAATAAAAAGTACTCGCGATGCCTGGGAAATGTGAAATAAAAATGTAACAGAGGAAAATATGGGACAAAAGCCAGTTCTGCCGACCCATACTGGACGGCGGAAAAAATGAGCAAAGTTTCCAGATTTGGCCGCCAGGTGGTGTCGGCACGGGACCGAATCGGGGTGGCGCGGGGATATTTTGAGCCCCCTGATTGGTCCCTGAGGTTTGCTGGAGCCTTACGCTCCATATGTAATTTTTGAAGTATAAATAAACGGTCCAGCGGTTGCAAAATCACTTGCCTCGTTTGCTTCACATCGCTGGACTTCTCTCTACACACGACTTTTATTTCTGACCCTGCTCACCCTGGACTTGCTTCTTTTGGATTTCAACCTGGCTTTGACATTTGGACTGATCCCGGACAATTCCACGACCTTGGCTGTTTCACTGGACGGAGATTTTGGACATATTGAACCGACTGCACGCCACTGCAGACATCACTTTCCGAGCTACGGAGCGAATCGGCGAACCACACCTGTCAGATTCTACAGTTCTTGTTCCTGTGCTGAACAGAATCTCTAATCGATCGCGAATTAGGTTTAATTAAAGTGTTCCGATGTAGTAGCACTTCCGCAGCAATCTATTAATCTAGTAATCTACTGGCGCTAACCGAAACAATTAGAATGAATAATATGTAATTATAACTAGGCAGGAAGGAAAAATATGTAATAGGTATAAGTGTAGGCGATACGAATTTCGCTCATGTAACAATGTAATGTAAAGTTGAAATAAGAAATGACCAGACCCCGTATGTACCTAATTGTAAGTTTTCTTCTTGGATGTAATAAAAGAAAACTCAACGTGTAATTAGATGTAGTTAATTTTGGTAAGGAGTAGGCTTAATATGGACAATAATGAAAATGTATAGAACGTAAGTTATTCATAATTTTAATATAGGGAACGGTGTCCTGTATCATCGATGAATTATTGTGGCGGTTTTAAATAAACAATTCCAAGGTGATCAGTGATACCGTTAACTTTTGGAAGTTGAAGTTGAAAACGCGCGATGGGAAACAGAAGTTGGGATTAAAAGCTCATTCTCAGAAGTTGAAGTACGAGTGAAATACAGGATTTGGAAGTCGGACAGTTGCAAAATAAGGCTCGGAAGTGACGAGTTAAAAACAGGAAGTTGAAGTACGGAGTTGAAAACGCACAGTTAAAAACAGGAAATTATGTACAAGATTAGGAAGTTAGAGCTAAAGACAGGATTTGGAAGTGAGCAGTTGAAGATGCGCAGTTGAAAACACGAGTTAAAAACAGGAAGTTGTGGTACGGAGTTGAAAACAGAAGTTGGGAGTGAAAACCTGAAAGTCAATCCCGGGAGCCAGAACACGTCCCCAGCAGAAACAGACAGTTAACATCAGAAATCCGATACGAGTGTAACAGAGAGTCGGAGGATAGACAGTCACAGTTCCCGCAATTTACCCAGGAGCAGCCACCCCGCCCGTTCCGAGCAACCAGCCTGATAGCCTGTCGCCGGAACAGCCGCGGAGTCAGCCTGGAAGCAGTCAGCAAGTAACCGCCCACGCCGGCTGCTAACGGTATCACTTCGCCGGCCTGAGACCAGGTCTCCGGAAGAAGATCCAGAGGAACATCGTAAGATAATCCGAGGTAAAATTAATTATAGATTAAGTTATAAGTATTTCCACCTGCCCGTGAGTGTAAATGTGCAATTTGTGCATCTTCCATGTGTTTATATTCACCTGTATCTTCCTATAACCGTGGTACTAATGAAGGCGTGATACCTGATGGATGGGTCGCGAAGCGAACATTCTATCAGAGGGCGGGGTGTCGTTCTAACGAGTGACCAGGAGCATGATACATGTTCGATTAATCGAATTATAACTCTCTAAAACCCCCACCTTTATGTCAAACTTAACTGAATTTACATACGCTGAAAAATGAACTGATTACATGCCATAGCATAACCGAAGCAAACTCGAATAGCGTCATCTATTTATACTACAGAAAGTATCGGCGAAGCTTTTAAAACGTAGTAACTATTGGAGCCCCAAAAGCATTGATCTCACTGACTTCCTTAATGTGATGAAGTTTCAAGGGCTTTTAAATGATGGTATCGATCTCTGAATTCGGGGCTCTCTTTCTAAGTTAAAAGATCGTGGAATTGAAATCGGCATTTCTAGGATACTGAATCACACAGGCATCGAAAGAAATGAGATGGCAAATAACTTTGCTAACAGAGCTATTTCTTGTGGAGACTCCGCATTCCACCAGGTGATTTTGGAGGATCTCCGGCCCCTTCTAAGAGATCAAATATTGCTCGAGTGGAAAAAATGCTGGCGGAAAAACAGCAGAAAAAAGGGAAAATTCTTTTATGCTATACAAGAAAAGCTACCCACAAAACCCTAATTTTGAGAATCTCATCTCAGAAAAAAAGAGATTTCGATCATTTGTCGTATGAGGATTGGTTACACTTGCTCCCCTGTAGTCTTAAAGAAAATTTAAATTTGTGATTGCAGACTTGAGAAGAGCCGATGTTGACCATATATATTCTTTACTTGTCCCCTACTAAAGGCAAATACAATTTATCTTAATCTAATTAAATTTTATACCCCTCTTCCTATCAACAATACTTCCTTCCTCTCAATAGCTTCTTCTCTGGTTTATAGATGTTTGGGTTCTTTTATTAAACTCAAAAATATTAAAATTTAAAGCCAGCCATTCACTAAACATAGTTAACCAATATGTCATACACCAATAAATGTCATTGACAAATTTAAAATGATATATATTGAATTTCAAGATATACAACATTTTATAATCCTTCTACTGTGTTACATTTGCACTAATATATTTTTATAAACCTATACCTTGATGAAACTATAAAAAAACAATAGTTTAAGACATAATTAATCCTTAAGATAATTTTTTTAAAAATTTTCCAGTTTGAAATTCGAGAAATTTTACACAAATTAGATATGCTTTCAAGACGACGCTAATAATGAAATTATTATCAAGTATCAGATAAATAATTAATGACATTATTTGTTAAGTAAATCATGCGGAGAGGAAGGTTTGAATGGAAAGAGACGACAATAACATTGTTGATTTTCTCGCATTCGAAGTTTTAAACATAACTCGTGTCGGGAATATTTTCCACCTTTTTTCATATTGATATATTGGAATTGATTGGAATCATATGGAATGAAATAAAAATGTGTTGTCAATCGAAAATTAAATCATTTATTGGGTACCAACCTAACTCATACAAATGAATATGTTTTCATAAGAATGAATCAGACTAAGTACCTACATATATTTAGATGGCCGCTTAAATCAATGTTTCAATTTATTATTTTGTTTAATATTATTGATTTAAAATACCCCGTTGCCGTTCTGGTGATGTCTGTTTCATAATTGTATACTATTTATGAAACATAGAGCTTTGTTTAAGAAAACGTTGTTTTCCTTAAAAATTAGTAAAAATACATTTAATTGATGAAATTTGCTACGAATGTTCTGAATAAGTTCAATATTAATTCATACCGTGGGTAAAATGTGCGTGAAAACATATATTTTCGACATTTTTAAACGAAAATATATGTATTCCACGACTGTCACAGACGGATCGAGAGGCGTATTAAAAGTTCAATGGACAAATAAAATTACCGTATTTTATAAGACTGAAAATATATTATTTAAAAATTGATATAAAACTTGGTTTTAAATAGAATCTGAAGCCTCAAAGCATGTGAGTAAATAGAATATATTATTTAAAAACGTATGTATTCATTAAAATAAAGTATTTTAAAAACGTCAAAAATTCATCAAATGTACTGCAAATTGAATGATTTATAACTCTATTGATTTTTAACATTTTGCTAATTTGGTTTAATAAAGATTTGTCTCCGTAATCTTGGTTTCAAGATTATAAGAAAATATATTTCGTTTAAACAATAATTTAGCATATTAACACTATTTTATAGTACGCGGAAAATGCATCTAATGGTCGCGATCTATTTTATGTTAGTAGTGTCTTAATTATGGCAAACAACATTGAGTTTATTAGTTTTAAATGAGTATAAAGGTCCTATCTAAGTAATAGTTTTAAAAAAAGGTAAATCTAGTGCATAATTTCTGATATAAATAAATAATAAAAATCCCACAATTTCGTAAAAATGAGAAGATTTCAATTATCATTGAAAGTAGCCCTTAAGTGTAATTTATAAACAATATAATATATTATTAAGGAAAACACATTCTTATTGTGAAGTTGTAATTATTCAGAACAGACGGTCTGTGATATTTTAAATACTAAATTAATGTATTAATTATAAATATATACATTAATTTAGTATTTAAAATATAAAACATCATATTTATGAACAAAATTAACGGATCACAGTGGGTCAACCTTTGATTGTACTCAGTTATCATAAATTGAATGACTAAAATAAATTTTAAATTTGTATCAGTTGCTTCAACCTTTTAAATGCCCTGACTCATTCCTAACCCTAAAATACATATTTCCATTGTTATCTTTTGGTATTCAATAAGCGAATATGTGGGCACAAAGTCTGGACCCGAGCAAAGAGATTTTAAATATTATTTAAAGGTTCATAAATACATATCACCTGTAAAAGTGCAATACCGTGTATGAGCCAAAATATTAAAAATACATTTTTTGGTTCTTTTAAGATGCACTAGATATCTTGGAATCGGCTTATCAATGGTGTGAAAGAAACATTTTCCCTAACAGTTGTGAGCATAGTCGTTATGTCCTTCCTGAATATTTTTACAAATGGTTCATGCGCAATATTTCACCTGCACAGACAATATCTCTAATATTTTGTTTCTTTTTAACCTTTTATTTGATGAATTAAGTCTGTAGAGAAAATTTCCCAAAATGGTTACCACTATGAAAACAGGCTAAGAACATAATAATAAAACACTTAACTTAATGGTAATCTTTTTTAATAACTTACATAAATTAGTAATTGTTAATCTTATGGCTCCGTTCTGCACTTCTCGTCGTCACAGAGAAAGCTGGAAGATTTCATTTCATATCTATATACTCATCAGTGCTAGAAATAATCAGTGCAACTTATTTATACTTGTAAAATATAATTATTGATTTTTAAAAAATATATAGGCAAATGTTATAAATAACAGCAATTATAAAACTTTCAATAGTTTACAATGAAAAATAATGTTTTTGTCAAACATAATGATAAATAATACAACACATATGTATATATAAAATTAATGAATACACTATACATATATACAATGCAAATGTGGTGGCAGTTTCGCGGCAATTAATATCCGAGGTGCGGCTATTGATAGCCGAGATGCGACCATGGTCAGGGTCTTCTTAAGGTATCCTGAGTATCTAGTGAAAAATTAATACGTAAGTAGTACTACCAAAAATATATCGCAGATTAGATGTTTGGAAAATTCACATCTGAAGATTTATTACCATTGTAATAAAGAATTAATACAAGTAGATATTCAAAATTTTATGTTATTTGTTATTTTTAAGTTTGTGGATTTTTGTAAATTTATTGTATTTTCTGATTTTATAATTCTTAGTGATAAAATCCCTCACTAAATAAATAAAATAAGTAGGCTGACTTTCAGCGGCACGAGATGGCATCGGAGTCTTTTCTCGGCACCTTTGTTACTTGTGCAACAAACAAAATAAAACCATCAGAATATTCAAATATATCAAATAAAATTAATGGTGTCACCATAGTAAATAGTAAGGTAATTAATTAAGTTCTGAGACGTATAAAAATAATAATTCTGGGTATACGTATGACGAAACTTGTAAAATAAACAAATATAATATTTTAAACATAAAACTTGTTAAAATTGTTTATTAAAAAAACTTGTTCCGTCCTTGTATCGAATCTGTAACAATTTATACTTCAACCCGTTCTCTGAATGTATCCAGAAGCATGCTATATACAACTGTCCATGCGAAAATATTGGTTCCAGAAGGAATAGCCCTACTCACTTTTGCTGCACTAGAGATGAGTACATAGTAATATAACGATTTAACAAAAATAACCAACTGTTCACATGCGTTATTGTTTACACAGTGGATTCAAATTTTACTTTCGTGGACAGTTTTTTCATGGTTATTGCGATGGTCTTTCCGGCCGAATTTCACTCCACAGTACTTGCAGGGATGAGTCTTCTCCTTGGTGTGGGTGAGCATGTGGGACTTTAGGCCACTGAAAGGATTATTATTATATTTTTAAATAACACTTTAAGCTCACTATCAACAACAATAATACTTAAAATAAATTAAATGAATCGACCCCGGAACTTTCTCTTGGAACTTGAGTTACTAATTACACTTCTCAATGAATTTTAGATTTTATATGTGTTTCTTCTATTTTAGTGAGATATCTATATTAAATATTGCCTATTAAATTGGAAACTAATTCTCCCATCAAATGAAATTTCCGGGATCGAGTCTCAGTAAAAGATATTTTTTGATAGATTTTTTCTGTGTATCTTTCTAAGTGATCCATCAAAATTGTTTTAATTATTAAAGAACTACATATTCTAAAATTGCAACTTCACAATAAAAATGTGATTTCATTAAAAATATTCAACTTAATTTGAATACAATAGATTCAAATATTGAGATGTAATTAATGATTAATGCTATGGTAAAATTTAAAATTATCTACCCATTGGTTCTGAAGGCATTGCTGCAGATGTGACAGACCACATCTTTGATGCCCGCATGCCTCTTCTCGTGGACCTTCAGCTGGGAGCAGGTGGTAAAGCGTCGCCCGCACTCGTTGCACATGAAGTTCTTCTCTTGTGCAAAGTGACATCTGCAGGGAAAAGCGAGAATGTATTATGAACATAATTGGTATACAAAATTACCTTGTACCTTTGCACTCAAATGCGGCCAAAGCAGCGGCATTCATTGTTTGCCGTATTACTCGGATGCCACAGCTATGGCGGTGTGAAAATAAAGTATCATTTCTTGATATTGTTAATATATTGAGACTTTTAGTTTTCGATATTATTTAACCAAGGATCATATTAGTACAAATCAATAATAATAAGTTATTCAATTGGATCTGTCCAATTATCGAGTAATACTTACTTAAAGAAGTGAGATAACACCACATCAGCGTACACAAAGGAGATGACAAAACAACACCCAATGGAATCTTTGTTTTATAAGTTTGGGTCATAAATCGTGATGTTTATTTGACATTTGGATAAAGTAGCAGTCCAAGGGCTGCACATGTGATTTCCATATATTATTTCTTCATAAGCTAACTATACCAAGAAATATCCTTGTTCAACGCATACTGCACTAGCGAGAAGTAGTCCATTAGTCGGGTAAAATATGTAACACAGTTTATGAACTAATTTATGATAGGTGAGTAAACTACATCTGTTTTTGAGTATCATTTAGTTTGTAGGGGATTTTACAAATAAAAATTAATCCATTGTATTGTTTACGATCAAATGTTTGACAATTCAGAGGAAAACATATTATTTTATCAGTGTTTCGCTTTTCTCCCATGGTGTTGGTCAAGTTTCTGTGCACTTTGCAATGCATGTATACTAAATAACTTTTTTTATAATGGGTAAATTCATCAAAGGTGCCAAAAAATTGCTGTTCATACAAATTTATAATTGAATTAATTTATAACAATGAATTTTAGATGTTTAATGTTTGAAACAATAAATTTGTGGGGAGACATTTCAAATGTTTATTTAAATCCTACATCCTACTAAAAACTTTTAAAAGATAAAAGAAGGTTAATATGTAGTTAATAATGAATTATGTGTCAAATTAAATATTTATGTGGATAAGAGATTAATGAATGGTATATCAGTTCGTACTGCGGAAGCAGAATATAGGACCACATGACATGAGCACATCGACCAAGAGAAAAAAAGATCTCAGAAGGATAAAAATATACATTATAACTATTAATATATGAATATAATGCCTTGAATGAATAATGGAAAATCATAATTACTTCTTATGTTTGTTTAGTTCCGCCCTATTGAAGAATGACTTAGGGCAGTGCTCGCATCTGATGGTACGTTCCTTCTCGTGAACACTCCGCCTGTAACAGACAATAGTCTGACACTCATTATGTGGATAATCAATACAATATAATTATTTAATAAATAAATCTAAATCAATTAAAGGTTCTACATATGTATACTGAAAGAATGAAAAATACAAATCAAATAAAAAATTACAACAGGTTGTCACTAAATGCAGATGAATACAGAACCTGTGATAGTCGCAGAGTGTCTGGGTACGGAAGTCCTTGTGACAAACCGGACAGGAGAAGGGCCTCTCTTCCGTATGGTACTTGACGTGGCGGTTTAGCTCCGTCTGCGTGTAGAATCTTTTGTCACATAGGACACACAGGAAATCCTTGGGTTTTGTCGGGTGCACGGCCCTCCGATGGTCTTCACCACGCTTGAAGGCTGAAACCGTTCACCTCATTGATTATTCCAAAAGTAAATTTTACAGTTTATGAGATATCTGTAGAAAGCCAATGGATAGTCTCCGCTCATAAATGACAAACATGAACACAATACATTACGAGATCTTTTATTTGAATATTTGAAATTGAAATTCTTCTTGTAGAGACTAAAATGAACAATGGACAAATTTCACATATACAATTTATATAAAGGTAATTCTTACATTTGTTACAAAGCTGACAGTAATAGGACAGGCCCAGGTGGTGGACAGCGCGGTGGCGCCGGCGCCCGCTGTGGTTGGTGAACACCTTGGGGCAGTCTCCACATGGAATCTGTTTCCTAGCGGCCGAGTGCACACGTTTGTGGATGGAAATGTCGGCTACCAGCTTCCCGCACAGGTCGCACACGGTCGGACCCTCCCGGCTCCTCTTTCCGTCATCTGTCTTCCTTCTTCCGCGCTTCTTCTTTATTAAAGTCTTTATTTTCTTGGTTCCTGTGGGGGTTATGGGGATTATGGGGTCAGTAATATATTTAATTAAATGTCAAGCACATGACTAGCATAACAAAACTGCATATATGTGAACTAGTTCTTTGAAAGAAAATTCATTACGTTCTTGTGAACTAACCTCTTAAGAGAAAAAGTGATATTAATGCAAATATTTGATCAAGTTTAGTGCCTATTGTGAAGTTTATATTTATAAATACAATTAATTAATAAATGTGTATATGTCAACAATATGATTCATCATATGTCACTCCAAACATTTCAAAAATTAATAAATGTAATTTTATTTGTAACATTTTAGTATGCTATACTGCATTACAATATTTTTATGAGATCTTAGACAAGATAAATTGCTCTCTTTACTGTTTTATCAATTCCATTCTTAATTATCCAATTCCATAATTATTAATAATATGTTAATCCCATTTTTGGTTCATGAAAAATCTTCAACTATGAATTAGTGGAGTCAGTCTATTATCACACTCAAGACCAATGTTCCCTCTATGGTGTATGGGTGTGCGCAAGCACACGGTTTGGCATCGTAGCACACAAAATTTTTATCAAGTCTTTTTCTTTATGTTGCAGTATGTTGATTTACCTGTATGGAAATTGAACCACTTTCTATGATTACACAGGTGATATAATCTCTATCTTTCCCTACATAATGAGTTGTAAAAGATTGTATTTTTCATCGCGGAGAGTATGCAGCTTTACTTGTCAGTTCTCTCGACCTATTTATGCATCTTAATACATCTCCATTAGTAATGTGGCCAACTCTTGCCCTACCGGAAGCCATATACTGGTATAGTAATGTTTTTATTATTTTTTTCCCCAGAGTACAAATATATTGCTTCTTAAAAAAGCACAAGACTTTTTTTGCATACACTGTGATCCAAAATTAGAAGGAATATTGTTTACAATGACATACTGCATCAGTATAAAGGGTATTGGGAGGCCTAAGTTAAGGTGGACGGTTGGTGTAAAGGCAAATACTACAGCCTTGGGTATAAGCAACTAGAGACAGGCTGCAGTAGGCACATTTCCTAGAGGCGGACCCAAGACTCAAAATGCATTGTACTGTTGATGATAAATAATAAATTAAATGACTTACCACAGTTAGCAAAGTCTTCAGCACCACTCTGCTGCGCAGCTCTCACGGCCTTCAGTGGTGTGTTGTCATCTTCCGATTCAGCTGACTCATTTTTTTCTAGTTTTATATCATCCGTCAGGTTAGTCTCACCGCTGAAGATTTCCTCTGCATGGATATCATCAAATTCATACTCAACATTCTCGCGCTTCAACTTGATCGCGGCATCGGAGTCATCATTCTCCACTGGGTCACCGGTCACTCGAGAGAGGGAATCCACCAGTTTCCGGTTGGAGTCTTCTGCCAGGACTGTCAGCTTATAGGCGGACCACAGCTTGGCATGACATCTTTTGCAAATATTTGGCGGAAGACCATCGCCTTGAATTATCTAATAAAAAATATGTTTTAGTTGAGTTTTATAATTTATAGAATAGACATTAACAGTAGTTAGTATTTTTATATTTTGTAACAGAATCAAGGAAGACGAATTAAATTATATCGGCTAAATCGACGTTGTGAACGGATAAAATTAAAAAAAAAACTTTAAACAGAACGAACCGGAAACGAGAATAATGTTTTCATAATTTCATGACAAGTTTTTCCTTTTGAAACTCGTTTATGAGAAAATATATTGCTGACTGCACAGTTTTCCAGGCATACTCTACATGTCAAATCAATATCTATATCCATTATATTACTTTATTAAAGCATAGCTTAAACATTTAAAAAATATCAAAAAGTCATCTTTCTCCGTTTCTAAACAACATAACAAAATGTTTGACATTTGACACTTTCATAGCTAACCATCTATGGTTTAGCAAATAAATAATGACATTTAGTTCCACAGATACACGGTTTGATTAATTGGTTATGGTTACAACTGTCATCGTAATGTCAGATTTTTGTTATGGTTCGAAATAATTATCAAAATGGATATAAATGTAGAATATACGTGTCGCATGTGTTTGAAGAACTGTGCAGTTAGCGATATATTTTTAACTAAAATGTTTCACAACTCGATACAAGTGAAATGCAGTGAAATGATTACCGCGATGTTTTCCTTGTCGGTGGGTTTGTTTACATTTGTCTAGAAGTAAATATTTTATATTACTTAATGAGCATTTCAAACTGCCTTTTTAATTAAACTCTAAGAGATTTTTAAACCGTAGAGTTTTTCATAATTGTGTGCAGAAAAATAACTTTATTTAAAAAAAATATCTACACCGAAGATAGTTTCATTAATGTTTTAAACATTGTAGTTTTTGGATTCACTCAATTAATGAATACGGTCTCTTCTCAGATTTTTGCAAAAGGCATGTTTTCCGGTAGAATTGGGTGCCCTAATCCCAAAAAAGAAAAATTATGATTGGGTAGCAAATGTTTAAAAAGTTATTATATTATATTACGAAGTGTGAAAAATGCAGCGGGTCTGTTGAATTTCGATACAATTTTTTTTTGCTCGATTTAAATTGCCAATTTTTTTAAATTTTCTTGGGCTTTGTTATGCTTGAATAGGTAAGCGAGTGAGTAAGTGAGGGAGCATGTTGTGGTTAGGTTAGGTTAGGTTAGGTAGTTAGTACAATTGTTCCATCTGATAATGACGTGATATCTGTGGATTCTGAATGAGACTACAGTGCTTGGATTTTTCTTTGACAGATAATAATTTAAATAATAAATAATTTACATAAATAATTTTTCATAATACTTTGAAGTGTAATAATTTTTAACTATTTGCTACTCAGAGGTACTTTTTACTTTATTAGAATCGGCGCGTCTATAATTTTTTTAAAGTTATGGTACTGACTATTTAAGATTAAAGAGTTTTTGTGTAAGGCTCCATACAGTAGGTATTTTCTTTTTGTATTTTATTTGATGAATTTTTTGTTGTCCGGTGAAGACAGAGTAGTGTCTAAATTTGTCAGCGTCTAAGTAATGAATGTAGTCTGGTCACAAAGTGAATGCTTACAACATAACTAACAATTATATTATTATTGTGGTGGCCTTAAATCAAAACTGGCAAATTCTTAATTTATTTTGTTTGGACATTTTCAGGCAGTCGAGGGGGACGGCTTGCCGCCAAAGATTTGCCAGAAATGCTTTTCTAAATTGTCTTCTGCATACCGAATGAAACTCTTAGCTGAACATTCCTACAAACAGCTTTTAATTTACTTCTCAGAGTATTCAATCAAGCAGTTAAATACGATGAAAAATGAGATGAAGGATGAAATAAAAACGGAAAATGAAATTAAAAACGAGACTGCCGAGAGCATGGACTGTCTGCTGGAGCTGGGCTTTGATGCCGCTCATCTGGAAGCGGAAAATTCTCAGCTAGATGTTAAAAGTGAAACTAGCTCTAGAGATATTCTGTATACTGACCGGAAGAGCGATGCGGATTCTCCTGTCGGCTTTCATCTGACTGCTGATTCTGATTATGACGATGATGACAATCTGCCTTTAATATTTGTGGAAGGGCTCAAAATGGATCTCTCTCCCGGAGTGATTGACAAGAATAATGATGGTTTGTTAGATTTTGCAATATTTAGTAGTTAGTAGTTGTAGTAATTCATTTATTGATAATTTACAAATATTTAAATTAAAACTGCTCTATGGCCTAACACTGAATATATTTGTTGCAAAAAAACTATCCACCACAATCAGCAACATAATAATCCAGCGTGATATAATTTATTTATTTGACATGCCTTGTATTATTTGTTTAATATTATCTTTGCATTGTGTAGCAACACTTACCGGAAACAATACAATAATAAAAATACACATTTTTATTTTGTTTAATTTTTTAACCTAATTTTTAATCAAATTGGTTCATCATCTCAGATAAATGTAAAATATTGGGTTGATTTATAATAGTAGTGTTCTACTCATGCCTTAACTCCTCAGTTAAACTTCATCAAAAGGATATGTTGGAAACATTAATTTTTTAGACATGACACTCCATTTTCTTTAGCCAACAATTAACAAACAAAAATTGAAAAATTGTGATGTATTCAATAAAACAATATTAAAATGACATTGACATGATAAAAAAAATTCTTTCCAAATCACTCTTGCGTTGGAAAACAAAAATGTTATGAAATTATGCGTCAACTCAATATGATGAAATAATAAATATGTGATAAATCAAGATGTACTGGATAGTAATATCAAAAATATTGGTAAAATCTGTTTTATAAAGTCCTAACATTGTCATGCCAAAAGTGACACAATTAGATTCTTTTTAAATTTTTTTTAACAGTTCACATATCTGCGTACTTTGTTTTGATATTATTGATGAATTTTTATTGTTTTTAGATATTATTAAATTTATGAATACATGTTCACGTCCACCAAGTACTTAAAAATCTACTCCACTAATAACTTAATTACTCTTTTGTGTACAGCTTTTGGTTTGCAGTTGAATATCAATCAGCTCTCAAAAGTTTCCAGTGGTGTGCAATTTAGGCATTGCCCATTGAAGACTATTACGACATACTTGTTCGGTCTAGTAATAAGATACTTGCCAAGTTGTCAGGGTAATCCTATTTTTATAGCACAAGTGCTTAACCTAGTTTAAAAATAGTGAGAATATTATAAAATATAATTTTGACTATCCTTTTGTCTGAGATGTCATTAATAGAGCTCTATCCTTAAAATCTGTACAGCTGATAATGTGGTGGATAATGTTGTATAACAAAGTCAAAAGTTCATGCGGAGATATTTACTTTCCAGACATCCGCATACTGTCTGAAGTCACGGCCAGAGTTAAGCGGCCGTCACGACGGTCGCGGAAGGGAAAGGAGAATGGTGAGGAAACAGATTAGATTTTTATATAAGAAGATACGTGTAAGTCATGATAGCTAATTGCATCGGATTCTTGAACATCACTTGCCCGGCCAAGGTTCAGAGATTCCTGCACTTGGATACTGTTTCTTTGCTTTACCAGTGCTAAGTCGCTTTGAAGAAGTGTACACATTGTGTCCCATAGCGATGTAAAACAAACATATTTTATCTGCTGTCTATATTGCATCACTTGAAACAAAGTAAATTATTTTGATAGATATTTTAAAATAAATTAATGTTTTTTCTGGGTTGCTCAGATAGTCAGCGACATCCTAATGATGCAATGATAATCAAAAACACACTCAGAGATTAAATAAAATTTTAATTTAGTTTATTATTGAAAATATCTGACCACAATGTTACCGCTTCAAATATTACAAATTTTTATTTATTCTTTATGGTATTTCATGACCTTGTTCTTATGATAATTTTAAAGAAATCGGTGATGTGTCTTGTTACAGTCGGAAAGAGAAGAAGCGCTGGTAAGAAAAGTCCCGGGGGGATGTGCGAGGTGTGCGGGAAGTACGTTGGAGATATGCGCGGTCATGCCATCACGCATCGGAGTGACCGCAGGCGTTTACCCTGCCCCGACTGTCCACGATTATTCCTGAGCCCCGGCTCTCTCAAGAAACACCACACAGTCAACCACCTCGGTGGCTCCTACTTCTGTCAGATTTGCAATAAAAGTGAGTCACATATTATATTTATATATATGTTTACCATGCAAACGGCCAAATTAGGAACACGTGCACGATGTACATAACATATTTCTATGTACTTGCATCCGAATTCACACATTAGAAAAAAACCTGAACTTATTTAGTATATATATAACGTCCTGTTTACGTTATGTCCACTCCATGAGTGTGAATAACACGTAGACCGTAAATCTGCCTATATAAGGCATACTTAATATTTTAAGACAGTTCTCTGGAGTTCATTGACTGAGACATCCTGAATCTTCTGATACATATCCTATTCGCATCTCTCTATTGCGTTTGTTATCAGTCAAGTCTAAAATAATCATCTGGAGATTGACAAAAACCAAGACCTGAAAAAACATTTAAAAACATGTCAGGGTGTGTTCATGCACACCTCAAACATTTCCAACACATCTTTATATCAGACTTATACATATTTTTTACGTTTCTTTAAAACTTGCGTCAGTATGGTTTGTTAATTTCTGTTTTAAGATCGGTATATATTTTATTTATTATTTATATTAATATTAAAAATATAATACAATTCGAATAATCAGTAGATATATTTATATTTTAACATTTGTTTCTTCTATATGAGAGTAAGACTTGTGTATAGAGAAGGAGTATATACGAGTTAATTTATGTTTCATTTAGTCTGTGTACATATTTTTTTTACTTCAGTTACAAATTTATGATAGTCCGTAATTTTTTAATTGTGATGGGGAGATTGTTAAAAATTTGATGCCTTGATAAATACAGTAAAACCGCGATATAACGAAATCCAAGGGACCAAAAAATAAAAATTCGTAAAAACGAATTCCCACATATAACGAAAAAATAAAAAAACCTACTATATGTTACGCGCCGTCGCAAAAAAATTTTGCGCGGCTTCAAAAAAGATCGCAAATTCTGCAAACAAAGAAGGAAAAAGGCTATAGGGAACTGAATACCTACATATTTTTAGTAGTTTTGTTATTAAAACAGATAAGCAAATGGATAATCAAAGGAATTAAATTAAGAACAGAACCTATTCAACACCAATTGGAAGATATTTTTGTAAATTCCAGAATATTGCAAACACAAAACAATATTTTAATTGTGTTTAAATGTAGAGCCGCTTCAAACATAGTTTTGGGCATGAAACATACAAAATAATTCAAAAATAACAATTTTACAGTTGAATCGCGGCATTTTTATAAAATGAGTCGTATATAAATTACGAAAGTACTTACCGGTAACGGCGGCAACCATTTCAAAATATATTTATAATCGTTAAAATTGTTCACTTAAAAATTATCGTTAACATTGTACCGTACAAAAATAATCCATAAAATATTTTAACGAATTATTTATATTATTGACGAGTTCACATGAAAACAATTGTCAAACGAAAATGAATTTATGTAAATATTCAGTTCGGTCATGCAATAATCGCGTTAAAAGCTGAACAAACTTAACTCTACAGACGTTACACTGAGACTGACATTTCCAATAAGTACATACTGCAACTTTCGGGGGGTTCCCGTTAATTTTTGTATTTTACAGCTATTTGGGTCTGGGATTACAATACATATTAGAGGCGTATGCGTACGTAAAACGTGTCTAAGAGAACGCCGCAAGAATTATGTCAAATGGTTTTGTGGACCTACTATGAACCCAAGAAGTTTGAATTGTTTTACTACCTTGTCGGCCGACCGCCGCGCACCGTCGAAAAGGCCATAAAACCGTTCGCATACGGCAGATGCATCGGCGCGGCTTTGTAAGTGCGAAATAATATTTTCATCTTTTAACATTTTTTTATTTTGTTATAAATTTACGTAAATGTATTGGCATTTTTTCGTACGGGACAAAAATGATTTTGTTATAAATATTAACGGGATTTCGTTATATAAATGCATTTTTGTATGAAAAATTGGTTTTAGGGGCTAAATTTCGATTTTTTTTTCGATATACGTCATTTTTCACTATATCGGGTTTCGTTATATCGCGGTTTTACTGTATATTGATTTTGAGTTGCGGTATATTTTAGTTTTGGGATATCAATTTGATCTCTATATCTTGTAGATCGAATTCTCTTCTAAAATTTAATTGATTTTTAATTTTGAAAATTTGAATTATTGAATTTTTTTGTATGTCTACTATTTTTGGTACTTTAAAATCTGTGAACAATTCTATACTTGGATAGTTTTTTTTTTTTTTGAATAATTTTTATTATCATTTTTTAAGTGATTTCTAATTGTGACATGGAAGTTTTATATGCACCTCCCCGTCCAATAATACCGTATTGGAAATGTGACTACAAACGCGTAATATATTATTTTCAGATATGTAGGTGATAAGATGTTTCTGAGTCTAAAAATATTAAAGAGGTGTGTCTTTCTTTAATTTCTGTTTTGTCTTAGACTACAAGCGCGGTACCGACCACAACCGCACCCGGCACTCTGACCGCCCCAAGAACTATGCGTGTGTCATGTGCGGCGCGAGGTTTGCCACGCCCGCGCAGCTGACTTACCACGTGTCCGTGCACACTCGTGAAAAGGCTTTCCCTTGTTCTGTTTGCGGAAAGTGCTTCCGGACCAAGGCCCTCAGCACCTATCACAGGTGAGCTGCGAGTCAACTGAAAATCTGACTCCACGTTTGTACAAGATGCATGGAGTAACTAAAAAGCAATGGCAAGCGTTAATTAGATTATTTACACCGTGAGCAACCATTAAAGTGGGTAATAATTATTGCAGAAGAAGAGTCCACGAGAAGGAGAAGAAGAACATCTGCCAATATTGCTCCAAAGGATTTTTCTCCTCTGACCATCTCAGCATCCATATAAGGTAACTTGTACTAATGCACACGTTTTATATAGCTGTGCCTTTTCTGATTTGTCAGTGTGATTTGATAGTTAAAATACACGCTGCATACCTTTTCTGATTTGTCAGTTTGGTTTGACAGTTAAAATACACGCTGCATACCTTTTTCTAGTTTTCAACATTTGCAATGTTTTGTATTAGCATAGACATTTTTTACAGGACGCACACAAAAGAGAAAAACTACAAGTGCATCGTAAAGGATTGCGGTAAGAGTTTCTCCACATCTTCAGCGTTGCTCATGCACAAACTGAGGCACGAAGGAGTCAAGAGAGCTACCTGTTCCATCTGCAGCAAAAGTTTCATCGACAAGGGGTGAGACTTTCTCGTCCTCTCGCACCATCTTAATAGATCTTCTTCGTATTATTATAGACTAGTTTTATACCCAGTTTATTAATGCCTCTGAGGTTGGTTTGTGGATTTCTGAGGTGTGAGTCAGTTTCATTATTGTAACAAACTCCACACTCGTTCAAGTGTGACTCTTTTAAGCAACATTTATGCATCAAATATGGACACCGACTATAGCAACATGTGATTACTTGTTATCCTTGCGTTTTGTTTGAAAATGAAAGTTTAATATTTAATTTTAAAATGCATTCATAGTTTGTATTTTACATCCACTGCTGCTATATTGGCAGATGATAGCTGTTGAACATACCTTTTGTTTTAACTATGTTTTTTTTTATATCATACTTCTTTGTATATCTGCAGTTTTTTTGTCATTTTTGGTACCCGCAAATGTAGAGATTTCACTTGGTGTTGTCTTGCTCCAATTGTAGTCTTCCACTACTGTTTAAATAGCCATTGCGAAAAACATTGATACTTAATAAGAATTTAGATATAATAATATGAAACTCAGTGCATTCTATCAAAACATTTGGAGCAAGTTGCATTTTGTCAGGATTAACTAAAATTATGTTAAAAAATGAAGCGGTATGTTTTGCATTTCCAGAGCCCTGAATACACACATGATCTCCCACACCAAGGAGAAGATCCACCCCTGCAAGTACTGCGGGGTGAAATTCGGCAGGACGGACCACCGCAACCGGCACCAGAAGACGGCGCACGAGAGCAAGGTCTCCGAAGAGCGCTCAGTCAAGAAGTTATAGAAACATTAGAGGGCGTTTAAAGATATGAGTCCGTTTACCTCCTAGGTTAATAAATTAAATAACATGGGTTGTGAAAACATGAAAATATGATGTTATTATTTTCTGGAGTGGTCCTAAAGGGTATAACGGGGTAAGATGCTTTTGCGATGACTCATCATTATCTAATGTTTTCTGTTCACTGCTGCTACTCCACATATCTCCCACTTTCCCCTGTCCGTTGTTATTCACTGCCAGATATTTTTGCAGAATTTGATGATTTTGTCAGTCCAGCGGGTTGTAGGGCGGCCCGTCAGCCTCTTAATTTCCCTCGGGTGCCACCGAATGACTACATTAAAGCATTTGAAAAACTTTACATTTAAAATGTTGAATATTAAAGGATATAAAATCTCGACAAATTAGAACATTGTGTTATTCGTTAATATGATGGACCAATATCTCGAGCAATGTGCTGGATCGCTTGTAACATTTTTATTATGAAGTTGTTATTTTAGAACATAGTTCTTTGATAATTAAAACAAATTGGATGAACATTCTTTTGCCAGGAGAATGAGTTACCAATTATATTATCTTAACAATTTACTTTAAAATATTTATATATGTTGTATTAAAGTTTTCCTAATTAAATTAAAATGTACCTCGAAGTCCTGGCGTCATATACCGTGTATTACTTAAAGGTTTTTGATTTACAATTTCACTAAAGTCGAAAATTCCATGTGAAAATAAATGGTTAACATATTATAATTAATAACTTATTATCTTGGTACAATAAAGTTCCGGGTTTGAGTTCCGGTGGTAATTATATATTTTTAGATAGTGCGTCTTTCTAAGTGATTCATCTAATTTTACATATTTATAATTTGTATATCTGCTAGTGAATTATGTTGTCGGTAGTAGTCTTTAATTTAAGCAACGTACTCAACGGCGTCTGAAGTGAATATAGTTTATTGATAATATATGCACTGTTTTATTTGTTTAACGAGATGAACTATACAAATGTCTGGATCAGCTGGCGAGGGTGTGTCCCGACCTCAGTAAAGTGTTATAAACTAAAACATTGAATGTGACAAATATTTATCTTTTTATTGCATAGATATATTTTGTACAAAAAGTATTCTATTTATTTTAATTAATTTTTAAGATTGTTACATTTGTTAAATATTTTATTAAAAGTGATTATAAAATACATATTGTTTATCATATCATCGTGAGTAAGATGCCATCAGATGTCGGCAATGTCGGGAGAGGTGGGAGGAGGGACGAAAGCGTACATCATAAATAGTAGCTTTACAACCGGTGTTCACACACTACGCAGAATTCTCGGCGCATCATTCTGATAAAAAAACTAAACAATACAACTTGTTCTCAAATTATGCCACGTGGTATCCATGTGTTTGTCTATTTTATTTGCACGCTGGAAATCACTCCAAATATTTACTCTATTTAAGATTGCAGTGCACAAAATAAAAAGTTGAATTTTCTGCCCAGAAATATTTTATTCCACACAGCAAGTAAAAAATTACAACCAATTGTTTCAGAGTTGTAACATGTAGGTACAAGTAGGTGTTGAGATGTCAATAGATTGATCAGTGGTAGTCACTGGTAGGTACTAAGACACCACTAGTAGGTATTGGGATATCATTGGTTATTTTATACTGGCGGAAAAATTTAGTTGATTTTTTAAATAACCGACTGAATTACCCTAAAAATGTTTCAGATCATTAAGGTTATTTTTCCATATTTTTAATCATCATACTATTTTTATATTTTATGCAGTTAGGTTAGTTTTTAACTTATAATATTTAAAAAATATATATATTTTTGAATCAAAAGTTATTCATTTTATGTCAAATGTTAGTTTTTATTACCATGATAAAAGAAAATATGTTCTCCCATTGTTTTTGATATAAAATTCACCTGGTTAATAAATACAAGGTTAATTGTATAAATTTTATTAAAAATAGCTAACCACAATGTTTTTAGAGAACATATTAAAAACATTCCTTTAAATGATTTAAATATGTAATACAGCATAAGATGTACCATTCTGGCAGTGATGTGACATGCGGGCACATCCTTCCATAGCCAAGGTCATGTGTCGAGCGAGCTGACAGATGACCACTGTAAAGCGTTTGTGTTTTGTCTAAACATACAAATACTGGCGTTAGTACCATCATATAATTAAATACAATAATAAAAAAGTAGGGAAAAGACTTGAAAATTGTACATTTTATATACGATCATTTTTTTAAATAATAAATATATTTTTATAAGTTAGATAAAAAAGATACGCAACTTTCATAAGTTGAGTCCAACCAACCTAGAGATGGGAAGATGTCCCATAGATACACAGGATAATTTAAGAATGTCTTTAAGATCAATACAGTAGGAAGTATTACAGGACAATCTTGATCCTATTTCTCTTGTGGCGGGCAACAGCAGTCCCCCGCCTCCCACTTCTCGGGGACCTCTCCGTCCCCCTTTATTCCCTCCAGCGTTGCGAGCACGCGGCGCAGACGTATGTGATAGGGGCCGAGGGACTCCTGCAGCAGTAAACCAGAGGCTATCGCCCTCAGGACCCGGCGCACATGGCTCTGTCGATCCAGCTCGGCTGCAGCAGCCGAGCTGACACCCGGCGCGCGCCCTGCCCCTACAGAGCCCCACCTCTGGGCACAGCGCTGCCATCCGATCAAGCGTTCCAAGTTCTGGAAATTATACACTGTCTTATTAATTACACACAACTTTAACAAGGCTATGCAATTATTAAATGTGTTATTAGTTCTTCGAGTTGTTAGTAGACATTGCAGTATGACGACTCCGAAAAATATGCATTGAAGTTTGCCGCAGGTCTTAAAGATCATTTTGTCTATCTGTCTTTTTGGTAATGTTTTTGCCAACTTGCGTGCAATGAAAAGTTGACATACTCAATCAAATATACACGGAACAACTGCAGTAAAACTCCGTTAATTCGTAACTCGCGGGACTGAAATTCAAAAAATATCCGAATTACTAATAATGAGAATTAAGTTTTTTAAAGGCAACATGAGGAAGAAATTTTTATAAAAATGCATTTGTTTACCGTGTCCGCGATTTAATGTCCGCCGCCGCTGTTGACGTCGCGATTTTCATACTGAAATATAATGACTTCATTATTTCAGCTTCTTATGTGTCGAAATGCTTATTAAATTACATATTTCTCCTGAATAAGAAAGGTGTGTGGCGAATGGTGACGCGGCAGTCTCTCAAGGTAACAAAATCACGCGCAGTAATTTGATTGGCGGTCGAACTCACCTTTTATAATATTTAAAATGCCCGTGAAAAATAATTAAAAACTTTTAAATCTTCATGTCTCGCTGGCCTTGTTGATTGAGGCTTTTTATTTCCCCACGAAGTTCGAACCCAGAGAGGTATTTGGGATTCAATTTTATCTTTGATATCAAATTTTTGTCGGTTTTCAAAATAAGCTCCATTTATCCAAATGATCAAGGATTTATACGAATTAAAAGAATTATAATGTGCCATTTTAGAGGATGAAATGTGAAAAAAAAAAAAGTCGACGTGTTTAAATACGAAAGATTTATGTAGTTTTTTTAGTACCTACATAAGCAAATCGCAACGTTTTATAAACATAGAAACTAAATCAAGTGATTCAATGAAAATTTAACAACAACAAATCTTATAAAATGCATTATGGAATTTGATGTACATATCATATCACGTATATGAGTTTGATACAAATGGGACACAAAGTTGTGCGCCATGTGATTGGAGTCGGGGATCGTTTAGGAGTTATGAGTCAATTAATCGAACACGCATCATGCTCCTGACGCTCGTCAGAACGATACCCCGCACTCTAATGGAATGTTCGCTTCGTGACCCATCCATCAGATATCACGCCTTCATCAGTACCATGGTTATAGGAAGAACACAGGTGAATATGAACACACGGAAGATACACAAATTAGACATTTATTATACATACATTTACAATTACGGGCAGGTGGAAATACTTATAATTAACTTAATCTAAAACTAGGTCTACCTCGGATCTTTTCCCGGAAACCTGGTCTCAAGCCGGCAGAGTGATGTCGTTAGCACTCGGCGTGGGCGGCTACCCGCTGCCTGTTCTATAGGACTGCGGGCCGGTCTGGGTGGCTGCTCCTGGGTGGATTGCTGTGAACCGTAGCTGCTTCCTCCGATTCTCTGGCGACGTTTGGTCAGATTTCCGGTGTCGGCTTCCACTTTGATCTCCAGTTGGATTCAACTCGTACCTTGGCTTCCGAATTTTGAGTTTGCCTCTGTGCGTCTTTCACTGCGCGTTTTCACCTGCCGTCTTCGATTTTGGTCTCAAGTGTGGTTTTCTTGACGTCTCTTCCGGACCTCGTTTCCAACTAACAGAACGCGCTCTTACCTTTAGCCCTTGCTCCCGTTCCCACCGCATGTCTACCACTCGTTCTCGTCACGTCTTTACAACTGCTTCTCCGGATTTTGTTCGACTCGTCTTGCCAAATCTCGCTTACAATTGATCTTCCTTCCAAATCTTGCTTCCAACTCCTCCTCCTCCCGAATTTTGCTTACAACTGCTCCTCTCGAATCTTGCTTACCACTGAGGTCCCAGGCTGTGCTTATACCTTGACAATGTGGTTTTTCCCATCTGCTGATCTGCCTTCTTCTCGTCATGGGACGGACCACCATCCTATTGGTTCATCCGCTTCTTCTGGAGGCCACGCCCAATCCAAACCCAAACCCAAAAATCGCTGACTATAATTAATCTTATACTCTAATTATTTACACTTTGGTTACATTTCTTACACTACTTGACAGAATCTAATATCTAGTCACACATATTATCTAATTATTCTTATTCTACTTAGTTTATTTTTATTTTTTTTATGAATGGAACATTCCATTTTCTTTAATTTTACATAATATCCCATTGCTATCATTTGCATCATGTTTTTCCCTATATAATATTTCTTTACTCCTAATATTTTAATTATTTTATTTATTTATTTATTTATATATATATTGACATACATATTTTTGTTCTAATAGGTGAATACATAATAAACATAAGACATAATTATACTCATAGTTTATTGTGTGGGATGGAGTAGACTTCACCTCTGATATACACAGCGTTGTCCTGGCTACTTTGCTAGACTGAAGTCTGTGTTAAAGTAGCCATTTTTTTTTTCGTGCTGTTGTGGTGTTATTTATCGACAGGAATAAAAAGAGAACTACAAATATGTATAAAAAAGTAAGAATAAAATAAAAATATATGTAGTGGGAGTGTTGTAGGACTAGTGAATTATTAGTGAAGGTATTGTATAAATTATATTAGAATGTTGGATATCCATGCTTCTGATTCATCTCTACCTGATTGAATCATATATTGGGTCCATATTTGTGTAATCTTATTGGAATTATATGATTTCCAGTTGGTACTGAGTGTTGTATAGTTTCGGAGATAAGAACATGTAGAATCTTTGATAAAATGTCGTTGTTGCTCTCGGAACTGGTGTGTAGATGTTTGTTGTTTGTCTTGTGTTGTGTCCATGATTTATTGCTTGAGGAGAGTTGTTGTTAGTATGGAAATATTGAACGAGTCTCAACATAAAGATTTGTCTTATATCTAGGACATTGTACTCTTTAAATATAAGATCTGATGGATATCTAAAGGGACGATCAATTATTACCTTGAAAATTGTTTTTTGTGCTTTTTTAGCCGACACCAATATTGTTTTTGCTGCTCCTCCCCAAATTAAAATAGCACAATTAATTAAGGAGCAGCACAGTGCAAAGTACACCGATCTTAAGTGTTTGTAATCAACTATACATCGTATTCCTTTAAAAAAGTAAATTAGTTTTCTTATGCGTTTAGCTAGGTTCAATATGTGTTCTTTCCAGTTCAGATGATCATCGATCAGTACTCCCAGATGTCGAATAATTTTGACTCGTGTCAATTTTTCACATTGGCATGAGGAAGTCGTGTTCTTGTTTGTTTTGCAGTCATGTATGATGAGTGTAGGACTTTGATGTGGTGTTGTTCTTTCGTTAATACAGAAACATACATATTTAGATTTTTTTGTGTTAAGTGATAGGAGGTATAGGATATGCATTGATCATTATATTTACGTGCTACCCACTCGCACCTTGATTTCTTCTTCATACATATCTATTTATGCATTGAACACTAGGTCCACCGTGATCGATTGTCATATTCGTTAAGCAATTACTAGATTCGCACTCATCGCTTCAAAATGCGTTCTGTCAGGATCATATCCGCGCGTCAAAACATATTATTTATTATATTCTAGATGATTAAAATAAAGACTAAATCGGCGGGCATGTTATTTCTTGCAATATTCTAGGATATAGAGATATATTCATTTACATTTCGAATCGAGCCATGTGGTTCGTCCAACATTGTACTAAAAACAGATTACACAAAGGAACTGCGTCTTTTGTTTTCATCATGTTTCGACCCTGGACGCTAGCTTAATGGGCATGTAACGGTGCATTCCCTAAATCTTTCCCCGGAAATCGATTTGTCTCGCCGGTACAACGGGTCCAGCTTTAACGGTCCTACGATCTTCGGTTTTATCTGTCGGCAGGATGCGTCCCCTCGAAACAAAGCGCACTTTTACAGATTTGTTATCGCTTCTCAAGAAATCTTCATATTCCCGTTATTTTCAGCCCCCCGTTTTAACGTGCATTGCACAACACTTGGACTGGAGGTCATTACGGTCATTATTTGGTTTTGAACGAGCAGCTAGGTTTTTTTTTGTTAAGAGACATCCGGTCCCATTTATATGGGCCTGCCGTCAGCGACCTGCATGTACTTGCTAGACGCGATTTCCTGCCTTTATTTTATTTCGTTTTTACGGCTAATAAATGTGATAATTTCGCGACACTTCGCGCTGAGGCATATTAAGTTTTACATATAACATATGGCAAAACTCAGTTCGGCACCTGTCATGCCAGCGTGCGGCGTCGTGATTGGCCGGGCTAGTTGCAAATGTTTACGAATGAAGGTCAAATGCTTTTGCACGAGTTTAGGGATTTAAAAATATTTGCAAATATGTGAATTATGTGAACAAATTATTTATTTTGGGTGTCAAAAACACACATGAACTGCGAATAATCAGATTTTACGAATTATCGGTAAAAATTAGTATGAAATGTTATTTTCGGGGAAATTTTTTTTGAAAAAAGTGCAAATTACGTAAAAATACATACCATAGGGTTACGAATTAACGGAGTTTTACTGTATTTAGAAAATGACAAAAGTGCAATATTTTTTACACAGTTTAATATGTAAACTAATCAATCAAGATAATAATGAGTATATTATGCCAACCTTTTGTTTAGTCAATTGGGAGTCTTCTATTTCCACTTTAATGCTTTCGATGTAACTCTCCATATCTGCTATGGCCGAGATCTTTTCATCAAGCTCGTTCTGAAGAAACTGTTCTTCTTTACTCAGAGTCTCAATCATGCCCTTGTTCATCTCTATTTCCTGAAAGATGATGCACGGTGAATTACGAGTCCCCGGATAGAGATGACGTATTATATGGAGACAATGAACTGAGAGAAGCCTTTTTACAAATGTGTCTACTACCGTGATGAGTTATGCGCCTATGAATAGTCTGACTTAAAACTAAATAGGTTATTATTTTGATGATGTGTTCATACATTCATATCTTTTAGTTGATAAATGTATCCTGGTTAATATTGAAAATACTCAATCCAATATTCAAGTCTGATTATTAAGTTAGAATTTACTAGGCCACTTAGTGAAAGTAGACAAATTGGTTGGAACGGTTGATCAGGTCATTTTGTAAACACCACAACTCCTAATATTTTTTTCAAAAATGGCTATAAATCCTTTAAAACAAATTCACTATTTGAAAGTGCTGCTTCGTTCTGTTTAAAAACATAGTAAATGAACCATTTGTGGGGTTTTCGAGCAGACTGACATTATGATAAGGATTACTATATTTTAGATTAGATATTGAAGAACCTACACAAAAAAGTTCAACAGTTTTTTGTCTCTCCTGTAAAATTTTGTTTTGGTCAGTTATATCATTTTCAAAATGACCAGTTCAATTAATTTGGTCCATATTATACTGGTACTATATGGTACAGACAGTAATTTGTGGATCTATATAGAGAAAGTAGAATTTGAAATGTAAATAAAATGTCAAAACAACCACATTATTTAGTTAGCCCAACCGTAACTATTAAGATAGGTTATTTTTGTCATATTTTACATACTTAAAAAAAAACTAACAAACATCTGTCAAACACAGGGAAAGTTCTTTCATCATGCATTGCCTACATTTCTTACAGTTCCACTTTCACTGAGTCACATCTACTGTATACGATTGCTAATACCCAACAATGTTAAAATTAATATTTAGCAAGAGCAGCACGGATACGGTGGTAGAAGTGAAGCTGTCACACCTGCTGCACCTTGCGGATGTCTGCTCTCTTGTCCCTGAGGGCGTGCGGGAGGGCCAGGCGTCGCCTGCGAGGGTCTCCCTGTGCCCTACCGGCCGCCATCTCCCTCCGGGAGACTCCTTGTGCCAGCTCCTCCGAGAGTCTGTTGGCCAACCGGGATAAGTGGGCTTGTCGTACCTTGGAACAGTAATCGGAATTAAAATCTAAAACTAAAATTAATCTATTGGTCAAATCAAAAAACTTGGATTAAAAAGAGTATCGGTCTTCCTAATAAGAAACTTCACATTATTCTGAATTGGTGAATCCAGTTTTTAATGCCTAAATGCTTAAAAACTTCACGATCCAAGGCCACTTCTCTCACTTATTGCCTTTTTCATTTGTTGTATAGTGGGTACTTAAGTAAATTAATAAAACATGAATGGAGAACGCACAATTTGCATGAAGTACAGTTGAGAAAGTAGACACCGACCTGCATTCTGTGAATTTCTAATTTCATTTTTTCCGTTTCACTTCCAGAGCCCTTCTCATCATTTATTCTTTGTTTGGTTTCTATAGCCATTATCACCTTTAAAATAAAATAAACCAATTAAAACTATTCATATAATAAAACTAATATAAAGGATATTGACTAAAAAATTTCCATGCTATGCTTAACCCACCATTTTTTGCCACGACAGAGCCTCCTTACGTATTTTGTGCAAGTCTACAGCGAGCTGTTCCTTGTCTTCCTCTAGTTCCGAGATGTCCTCTTCTATGCGCATCGTCTCATCTTCTGCATCCTGGAAAAATATTACTCATAAATGACTTTCTGTATATTGCTACTCAGAGTGTGTTCACGTAGGAAATTTAGCTATCAAAGCTTTGAAGACTCATCGTCTATTGTACTTTATATAGTGCTTGATGCATACTTACCTGTACCGGTATCTAGGCTGGTTTATGAGATATTATGAAAGATTCATTAGCTCGAAATTCCGATTACCTTGAGCTGCGCCATGTACTCCAGGGTGAGGTGGTTGTATGCGGCCTCCAGCTCCCTGCTGTGTCGTTGATCGTCACTCCTTTGCTGATACAGCGAGTCTACTCGGCCTTGCAGAGCATCCACCGACCTCTGGATGGATGCCTCTTCTTGAATTAATTTGTTTATCTCGTTCTCCAACTTCATATTTTTATGTTCCAATACTTGGATTTCTATTGACAGAAATAATAATAATAATATTTAGTATAATATTGTACATTTGCAAGCTCCAATTTATCATACATCTGAACATTGAACTAACGTTTTCTGGTGAGACTGATGTCGGCTGCTTGTCGCTGGCGTTGTTCTGATAGGGAAACTACACGGCCTTGGGCTCGGAGCCAGTCCTGCTGCAGTTCCTTGATCTGCTGACTAGAGTCTGCAATGCTCTTCTCCAACTCATCTACCTTACGCTGGGCTGGGGTCTTTTCAATACCCTATTGAGGATCAATATTCATTAATATTAATACAAAAATGATGATTTCTTTTCATATTATTCAAAATAAAAGGCAACATATGTTTCTTAACCTGTTGTTGGTCGCGCGGTGCGCAGCGGTCACCCAGACAGTTTTTTCAATGCCTTTTTTTGCGTGAAACATATTAATTTGAGCATATTCATTAAACAGCCCGCACCATCGGCATTATAAGTTTGCGGGTTTAATAGATTGGTCCTCAATAAACGCCCACTTGATAGAATGTGACTACAAAATGACGAGGGTGCTGGGGGTGGAGCGTGTGTAAGGACAGTTAAGAGCCGTAGCCCCACTCCGCGGCAGAGACACTTGAGTGGTACACGACTTCCCCACATTGCGACCTGCTGACGCATCGCGTGCAGCAGATATAAATATGGTCACCGATCGTATTGAGACCCATTCCGGATTCCACCCACGGAGAGGATGCATCTCCACGGCCGAGTCGACTCTGGACGGTGGTTTCGGCGATTTCCCCGGCCTACTCTATAGGAAGACGGTCCGCTGTCTGACTTTGTTAGCTAGCTGCCTCTGCTGTTCCGAAGATCTCCCAGGAAGGAGCTTCGTGCCGCCGACCTCTGTCTGGATACACGAGACCGATAGTTAGAATCGTTGCCCATGTAGGACCACTTAGCCTTCTCTTCGGCCGACCCGTTACCTTCCATGCAGCCGTCGTCAAGCTATCACGAGGAATCCATCGCCGGTGACTGCCGATCGCTGCAGCCCATCTACGCTACCTTTCCCGCCGGACGCACTGCCACTAAAAAGGCCAATTCTACAGCCACCCACTCACTACGCTAGCCAGCCTTCTTTCGTCGCCCTTGCCACCCGCACGCTTCCGGCATCACTACTATATTATATAATTGCTCTACCGCTCATTCTATATAGGATTTTCATCTGTGTTTATTTTTCTGATAATAAACTTTTCTGCCATTTCCACTGTCTTTCACTGACCCTCTTGATACCCTTGTATCAATGTTTTTTTCAATATTACAGGTTCAAACACGTGTTTGCTCGTTTTGTATACCTTAAGTTTTGCGTATTAGTTGTGTTATACTAAAAATCGAGAGAGCCTTAACTGAGTTCCAATTTTTATTTTACTTCTCATTATTTACTTTCTTGTAATTCTTTTATTTTTAATTTTTTTTTCATGAAATCATTTTTATAAAAATTTTTTGATGTATAAAAAACTTTTTTGAATTTTTTTTCTTGTCCCTTAGATAAAAATGGTGAAACGTGATTTACAAATACAAATGCACCAGAGATAAAAAAAAAGTAAAAAAATATTCGATATTCTAGCTTAAAATGTAAAGAACTGAAAGGTGGCTATTTGCTCGGCGAGATAAATACAATTGTTTATTACCAAAACAAATATTCACAACACGATTATATGAAAAAATCCAATATGTAAGAATACATTGTTTGAATACTTAACGTATGTTACAATATGGTATACCTGCAGCGCTTCCAATAGTAGAGTGATCTTTTTATTTGCCGCTTCTAAGCTGATTTGTTTTCTCTCAATGCTGATCAGCTTGTCCCGGATCATTTCCTCCATCTGCCTCACTTCTTTTTCGCGCGCCTCAGCCTCCCTCTTGGTCTCCTCCGACTGCTGGGCGCTGTGTATGTTCCTCTCTCTGAACTGCTCCGTGTACAGTAGGGTACGCGCCTGCTGGTTTTCATTGTTCAGCAAGACTATCTCCTGTACAGGGGACCAAACTATTGCAGTATAACTGATTGCACAGCCGTATATCCTGAGAATGGGAACTGGCTTGCAGGTTACATTCATAGATTGTAAGTAAGGTAATATTTATGTGCTGATAAAAAAACTGATAAAAAAAATTATTTACATGTATCAAAAAGATGTATTATACAACCCCTACTTTTATTCAAAAATTTTCTTCCTCGCTGGTATCTACAATAATACTAAATACCCATAATAACATTCAGCCACAAATCTCCTATAAAATGTTCCGATATTCTTTTATAGACATAATATTCTCGGGAGCTTCTGATAAGACACATTCTATGTTAAAAAAATCACTTTTTGACTCACCATTTTTCTCCATTTATGACTCCAAATGTGACTGCATTTTATTTCATCAAATCTTGATTGACCCTTAGTTCTTAGACTACTCCCTCATACAGGCAGTGTAAGTTTACCATTCACCCTGTACCCAGACACCTTCCATAAAATTTGTGTGCGTTTTGCTGATCAACAAAGACAAAAAATATATTTTTTGATCCTTTACCAAAAACTGTCTGGTACAGTGAAACAATCTGATCCATGCATCCCTGCCCATCGCACACATTTCTTCCGTCGTCATCTTCACTCTTTCTATTAAAATTCCCCCATACAAATAGAGCTGAACATACATAAATATTTCACGATTTTGAATTGAAAAATGCGGCATTCTGCATTCAGAAACTGCGTGATAGTGAATTAGAATGTACATATGTACATTTTTTAAACTATGGAAGATTTTTAAATAGGCTTTTTTTTTGGTATAATTCACTTGTAAAAGTCAAAAATAAACAAGTATATTACAGGTCTTCTACAGAGCGTCAGGTGATTTTCTGGTCACACCAGGACTACCATCACCACACACATCACATCGAGTTGCAAGTATTGAACAGTATAATAATATTATATTTTTGAATGCTTACCATCTTTCGAGTTTCCTCCTTGAGCTTTTGGATGGTGGTAGCGGTGGCCTGGGTTGCCTTATCGCAGCACACGCGTTCCTGGAGCTGCTCCAGAGTCTCCCACTCCAGCTTCAGTTTGGCCTCTGTTAGCTTCTCTATCTCTCGCAGAGTCACTTTCATACTAGTGTTCAGACCCATATTTTGCTGTAATTTGAATGGAGGCACTCAAAGAGTCTTGGAACATAAAATTTTTAAAATTCTGTCAGATATTAATTAACATATAAAGCATAAAGCAAATAATTAACCTATTAACAAAATCAGATGATTAATTTTGTCATGCAGAAATGTTCGATAGACAAAAAAATTAACCCAAATGGGTTTACTATTTTAAATTTATTTATTTATTTATATATATTTTGACATCCATATTTTTGTACTAACAGAGGTGGATACATAATAAACATACATAATACATAGTTTATTGTGTGGGATGGAGTAGACTTCACCTCTGATGTATACAGCGTTGTCCTGGCTACTTTGCTAGACTAAAGTCTGTGTTAAAGTAGCCAGTTTTTTTTTCGTGCTGTTGTTTGGAATAAAAAAATAAATCAAATATGAATAAAAAAGTAAGAATAAAATAAAAATATAATAAAAATATGTGGAGTGGGAGTGTTGAAGGACTAGTGAGTTATTAGTAAAAGAATTGTATACATTATATTAAATTGTTGGATATCCATGTTTCTGATTCATCTCTACCTGATTGAATCATATATTGGGTCCATATTTGTGTAATCTTATAAGAATTGTACGATTTCCAGTTGGTACTGAGTGTATTGTATAGTTTCGGAGCTAGGAACATGTAGAATCTTTGATAAAATGTCGTTAAATGCTTGACTACAAAGTGACTGCATTGAATATCAGGCAGAATGAGATTTTTACCATTTTAGCTTGTTGCAATTCCTTTTCAGTAATTTCAAGTGCTGCACTAGTTTCTTTAATTGAATTTTCTATGTTGTCCCTTTTTTTTTCTTCAATTTTTACTGGAATCATTATAAATATGTTTTATAGCTTGTTATCACAATTCCTAATAAAAAAGTTGTTTATGTACGAGGGCTATATGATAAGTGCCCGTGTTAAGGAAATCAGCATAGTACTGCCCCATGATTATCCTTTCCTTTTCCAAATAGTCGGTGAAGATAATGCCTTGCGAATCTCAAAAAATGGTGGCTATGGCCTTTTCCTCCGATGGTGTTAGAATGCAAATTACCCAAAACAATATTTTGTTTTTCAAGGATACAAAAGCACTTAGTCGAAGTAAGAGACGAGCTTGCAATAAATATCGGTATTGTTATATGGACGATGCGGCGTGGGAACAGCAATAAAAAATCCAGCCTACGTGATTTTAGTCACGTAGGCAAATGCACCATAAGGGATGCATCACCCTCATGCGTCAGTCTTTCTCCCAGTCCCGGCCGGGAGAGATCGCTCCATAAACACGATCTAGTTTTCAATTAGAAAACAAAATCAATATCATCTCTAATATTGGGCAAGCGTTTGTAATTTGTTATTCCGGGGAGAATGTAAACCGTGCACTTCGAGTTAAGCTTAGACTGTGATGTTTTCTGTGTTTAATCGTTGATGTAGTGAGAATAACTTGTCGCTATCAAAAGAGGCGAGATCATATACGGCACGCACAAATTGCATAAGCACATCGCGTCCAGAGTCCCGGTTTGCCTGGATAATTGGACATCGTCTGGTGGTCAATCCTGAACTCCGTCACTCTACCCTGGCACCACAACTATTGGCCACACTTCACCATCATCTACACGTGGAAAGCGTTTCCTAAAAGGTAATCCCTTACGTGAGGGACCTGAATAATCAACATCAGACAAGTATCAACACAGAAAATTTGGTAATTAACTTTATGTTGGCATGATGGGCACATATATAATGTTAATTTAATTGTAATTATTTTAAAATTGTCTTTTTAATAATTAATTAGGTAAAATGCTTTTTTTCAACTTTTAATACATGTAAGTCACAAATAATAACCTTTATTGTAAACAATGGCATTTTGTAATTTCATTTAATAACCATTTGACTTGATAATTTAAAAAAGAACCAGTTAGGCTATATGCCTCCCCAGAAAGAAGAAATAATGTAACAATGGATTTGCCCTTCCATATCCTTTTTGCCCTTGCCGATCCGTATTTGCCTTCTTTACAGCAAGTTCACTAGATGAAGTCCACTGGTTCGACTGTTTTAATAATAATAATAATAATGATAAATTTATCTGAAATTTTGACAGGACATCATTCGAAAGATGGCGTTAAACAATGGTATATAAATTTTGCATCAGTGGTGCCATCAGTCATTAAACAAAGGTACTTATCATACAGCACTCGTAGATAAAGGGAGAATAGATTATACTTATTCTTTGGCTGTTGACCAGGTCATATGCCATTCGGTCCTTCTGCACTGTCATGTTCTCGTGTGACTGCATGGCTTCTTCTATTTCTTTTTTAATTCCTTCAATTTCCGCGTTCAGTACTAGGAAATCCGACTGGAGAGTTCTGTAACAAAATGTGATTATGTTTCATTGCCTTTAGTGTATTTTGTTCTTAAATCTTGCTAACTGCTACCAAAGTTCCAAGTGAGAAATGTACTAACGTGTACTCTTCGCTGAGTCGCGTATAGAGATTGTCTCGTTGTTGCACATGGGTGATGACGGAACCCCAGGCTTGTAGCAGGCGTGTGTGTTCGGTCCCCAATGCGGCCAGTGCGGCACCCTGGTCGGCAATTCGCCCGCTTATCCCTTCCATCTCCTCCCCTTTTATCCGGGCCTGCTCTTCCAGAAGCTGGATTTTACCCTCCAGGTTCCACACTTCTGTTGTCAGCTTGTACATCATCACATCCTGAAATATCAGAGTCTTTACTTAGATAACAGAAGGCGTGTATTCAAAATTGGCTTATTTGCTGACAAACCATTTTATTTCACGTATTAAAAGCTTTTGTAGGTAGGGCACTGAGAATCTTAATGAGTGTTGTCTGTACAGTCTGGAAGAACTGTGGGGATTCGGAGTGGTTTGCATGAGATTGTTAATAGTGGTAAGGCACCGGATGCTACTATTGAGTATCTTTAGATAATATATCAAGACATAATTTGTGTCTGTTTTTACAAATATATTTGATTAGAAATTGGTCCTAGGTTGTATTTATGCTAATTTAAATAAATAAAACATTGTCAATAGATAAGAATATTGAATATCACGCTTCCATTCATAACCAGTATAACTGCTTGAATTAATCATATCACCAGATCCTTCTGCTGTTGGGCGAGCTGCTGCTTCTCAATGGCCATCTTCTCCGATACGCGCTGGTTTACAGCCAGGTCACAGTCAGTCTCATTCTGCCACAACTCGTACTGCTTACACAGCAGGTTCAGGGCATCCAGCTCTCCCACCAGCTCCATGTCTGTGAGGAGTAACTAAGATTCAATCATTAGTGTTACGAATGTGTTTAAACATTATTCTGAGATTCTGCACTATCTGCATCAATCTACAATGGATGACAACATACAATATACAGACTACATATATATTATGTTTACCAGGCTACCAGCCAAATTAGGAATATGTGTATGTACATAACATATTGCAATGTACTTGCATCCAAGTTCACATGTTAAAAGAACACCTGGACTTATTTAGTATGTATAACATCCTATTTATATCACATCCATTTAGGGTATACACTTTAAATAACGTAGACTGTAAATCTGCCTATACAAGGAACACTGAATATTTTTTAATCCTGTTCCCTGGAATAAATCTGCTCTATAATAACCTGGGTTTTGATTCATTGACCGGATACACTCTAAATCTTTTGATATATAACCTAGACGCATCTCTACATCGTTTATCGTAACTCAAGTCTACAAAATTATATGAAGATTGGCAAAAGTCAGCAGTAAAAAAACATTATGACAATCGGAAATACAGTCTTTGTTTTGTATCATATAACTTTAATTTTGTTAAGCTCGAGAACATATTAATTAAAAAATGAGATGCTTTCAATCTTCCAGTGTTGCAATTATTGTTTATAATATTTTACTGATTTGTCAAAATTATTTGTAGATTATTTTGTAAATTGTGCTGAAACACTTTGTTTTATTCCACTATATTTTATTATAATAAACATTAGAACGTTTTCGGGAACATCTTCCCATTATAGATTATGTTGTATACCCCATGTGGAGTATTTCTCCAGTGCAGGATTGATAGTTAGGTTTCGTTTCATCAGAAGGCATATTTTTTCTCCTAAAATCAAACTGAAAAAGATTGTGCCTTATCTGGAATGCATAAAATGAATAATAAATCTAGTATTAGCATACCGTCTCTTTTTTTGTTATTGAGTTTTTCCATTCGTTCTTTGCAGAGTTCTCTGTTCTTCTTCACATCTGTTTCTCTCTCCTCTCTCAGTTTTACCGCGCTCTCCAGCGTGTCTTCATACTGTCGGATGGTATTCTAAAAGGCAACAAACGGTTAGATGGTGACCAAGGTAGAAAATATTCACAATTCACAATAATAGTTTATTATAAATACTAAATTAATGTATTAATTATAAATATATACATATAAAATCAATTTTGTCGAAAAATATTGTTTTTGCGTCACCGGGATTCGAACCTGGATCTCTATTTCCAATTAATTTGAAAAATGTAACATATAGGTTCGAAAATTTGTCAAGAAAAATACTGGCGTTATAGCACAAAGGTAGTGCACTTCCCCGGATTGGAAATAGAGATCCAGGTTCGAATCCCGGTGACGCAAAAACAATATTTTTCGACAAAATTGATTTTATATGTATATATTTATAATTAATACATTAATTTAGTATTTAAAATATCACAGACCTATGTTCTGAATAATTACAACTTCACAATAAGAATGTGTTTTCCTTAATAATAGTTTATTAGTTCATCAGATTTTTTACACAAGTAGTTAAATAGTGTTGTTGATTTTGGTTGCAAAGATAACACTTTATTCATATTCCCCTGCCTGTTACATTACAGTACATCGACACAATACTAACTCTCTGCTGTTGGACTTCTTGCTCCAGGGAGTACATTTCTTGAGACATCTGTATAGCATAGTCTCTCTTATTCTTCTTGAGGTTATTTTTCTGTAACATAGGTTCAGTAAAATCACATTAAAGAGTCCTGATAGATTATATCTCCAATTCCAACATGACACAAAAAATAATTTATTATCAAAAAGGTATACCAATTCCATTATATCAGAATTTACTCTTTCATTCTCCTTAACCAGGTATTGCCTGAGTGCTTCCTGAAACTTCTGCATGAGGGGATGCTCCGGTTCCAGGACCGTGGGGGGTTCTTGGGGTTCCCGAGATGCCAGCCATCTTGAACTGAAAGAGATATACATATCATTGTAGTTGAGAATATTGCTGGTACCGAGAGGTCACAGTCTTCAGTGGTGAGGGAATTAACTTGAAAGATAAATGTAATGACTTTACGAACCCTGCGGTGGACGATGTGATGAGAGCCGAGGCATCTCCGTCTCCGCAGCGTTGGATCTCTTCATTGGATTTTATCTCCGGCATTATTTTATAACAATTTTAAATTAATTATCGATAGTGAATTGTTAAGCACATAAAGTGTTTGTGGAAACCAGTATAATAACACTACCATGGTAACAAACAATTTGTATCCAAGTGAGATTTTTTATAGTACGTAAATAAATTGTTAATATATTCAGATGATTGAATTTTTTCCCCTTTGTTTGGCATTTACTAAATTGATTATTTTATTTTATTTATTCAAATATGTAGATGTTTATCTTCAACACATATTCTGTCATTGCTTGCTGGCGGTAAAATTTGTTCGATCCATAATTGGTTTGAAAACATGACTGTTGTGACAGCTGTTGGGTTACTATGGTAATGAATTGAAATTGTAAACAGACAGTATTGTATTTTGTGACAAATTCTACAATGGTGAGTTTTTCAATATTTGGTAGATTATTTAAAGAAATATACAATTTTGAAAGGTTTAACCTGAGCATATATAGTTTATAGTTATTATTTCTGGTGCTCTCAGAAATGATTAAGATTTTAAAGCTCTTGTTAAATAGCGTTGTTTGTTTTAGATCCTGTCTAGATCTAAACCAGCCACGGATGGCCTTCACGCGTCCACTTTGGGGAAGACTCAGAGTAAAAAAAATGCTCCACAGTTTGAAGACTTCATTGAGAATCGTGATTATACCGGAGCCCTCACTTACCTGGAGGTCAGTCAAAAACATGATATAACATCGTGCATACAGTTACTTTTGGTATCATTATTATGACTCTTGGCTGTAGACATATATGTCTTAGAAATTCAGTCATTATTGGAGCGATAATAATGACTTAACGATAATTATTGGAGCGATAATAATGAAGTTTTGGTCTTCCCAAGGCTCTGTTGGTCTTCTGTTTACAACAATATACATCAGTGTGATCTCTAAACAAAATGTCTCAACTCTAATTGTATGTTATGGTGTTACCAGAGATAGATTTATGGTGCAGAGGCCTGTCTCACTCGACATTTTGATGATAATATCACAACGTGAACTGCGAACAGTAACACAGCTGTAGAGACAGAGCTTTCAGCTCCCTAGCTAACCCAACAAAGACCAAGCATACTCTGAGCTATGAATACCCGACGGCAGCCGAGTATGATGGAATCTGTCAGTATTTTTGTGTTCTATTTATTCCTTTTTTCTTTTCTATTCCTTGCATTCTCTGTTGCTCTTAGTTTTACTTTTCTTTTCTCAGTGATTCGGGAAACTTTGGAAATCGGATAAGTAGCAATCGTACATGTGTATTCAGTTGCTCTTAAATAGTAATTAGTACCCGTTCATTATATTGTTAAAATAAGATAAAATGAATGCAATGTACAGATGCGTTACTTCCAGTTCCTTCAGAGCAGCAACGAGGGCAGCGTATGGACGGACGTGTGGACGGGCTACTGCGCCTTTCATCTGGGGGACTACCGGCGCGCTCTCGGGACCTACACCCGCCTGAGGGACACCAGGCCTGAGGACAGAGAGACCCTCGCCGACGTGCACATTAACATGGCCGTCTGCTATTTTTATCTAGGTTAACTTGTTGTTACTTGTATTTAGATGAGTTCCTGAATGCTGTAATAGCTATCTCAAGAACTGATGAATCGAATATTTATTTCATTTATTGTCTGCATTCGAGTTATATATCAACATTGTTTATATTTTCCACTTAATGAGTAATTTTAAAACATTAACCAGTTTTGAAATTTTAATTTGACATCCTGAAGAAGAAAATGGTGTTTTTTGAAACCAGTTGATGTTTTATAATTACTCATTAAGTGGTTATTATAAACAAAATTAAATAATCTATAAAATAAATCAAGTGAATATTATAAAACCGCTTTGAACTGTAATGCTAAAATGATTGAGAAATTATTAACGGCAATTTTTGACAAATATGTGGACAGATATTTTAATGCAGATATGTAAATGCATTAAGTATATAAAAAATAAAACAACTCCTCTACGGTCCAGCGTCAAATACATCCGCCGCAAAAAACTTTTCACCACGACCAGTGACATATTAATCCATCGCGATGTAATTTATTTATCAACCATTCCTACACCAACGGAGGCCGTAATTAAGAAAGATTTTAAATGAATATTAGTACTTATTATTATTTTTTGCTTATCGGTATTATTTTATTTTACAAATTTGATTATTTTTGTTTTCAAGGAATGTACAGTGAATCTCAAGATGCCGCTATGGAGACACCCGACAGCCCTTTGAGAGTGAGTATTCATGTTTTGTTTTAACATATTCAGACCTGTGTACAATCAAATCTCAAAAGGGATATTTATTGTTTTATATTTTTATGTTCAAATATTAATTTAATGCATTGATTTATATTTTCGATGTATATATTATATTTTATTATTTATCCATTCTTAACATCCAATTTTAATAAAAGTGATAGTTTCCTGGTGTATTTTATAACAAGCCAGTATATTTGAAAACAGTTATTATAACAGAATGTGTAGCATTTATTCTTCGGCAGTTTAGTAATAGGTGTCGCTTTCTGTCAGAAGGATCTACTAGAATTATACATTAAAATTATTTGCTCTCTTGAATGAGATACATCTGATATGCATTTCTGAACAAGTTGGTGTTTTTAGAACCGCCTGCTGTTTCATCTGGCGCATAAGCTGGGTGACGAGGCCCTGCTGATGGAGCGCCATCGCGTCCTGAGGGATGTGCAGGAAGACCAGCTGTGCCTTGCCTCCATCCACTACCTGCGCGCACATTATCAGGAGGCTATACATATCTACAAGAAGTTGCTTCTTGATAATAGGTAATGTATTTTCAACTATCTTTTAATGCTTGCTTTTTGCTTTAGTTTAACTTTGATTGTTTTATTTTAATTTTATTTGTAACTATATAATACAATGTAAAAATCTTTTTGGACTGTGTCCGTCTCACTAGAGAAATTCTGGGTAGAGACGGGCATAATTTACAAGCAATTGTATAAATAATTAGAATTGCAAGTAGTAGATAGAATTACATTTATTACTATATAATAGGTGTATATGAAGAACAATTTTAAAGTGGACTTAATTTTTGGATCACTTTGTAGCAATAATCAATATAGGTATGAGTCAATATGTTTGGGTGAGTGCACCAATACTGGCTCTACCCATATGTTTTTGGGACAACTCAATTGGTTTAAATCTTTTAGCATTCTATTAAATAGTTTAGGTCAAAAATATTTGTAGTTCCTTTGACCATATGATGTATGTGCTCTTGGGGTTTGTAGGTTATTTGTATTTGTCCGCATGGAAATTATATTTTGAGTTGTTTTAAAATGTGTCTGTATTTATATGTGTATTTAAGAGTAGTATTAGCATACATTTGTCTTCTATCAAAGACATTGAATTTATTAAAAATTTCATCAGTGCTCGTTGTGATTGGGGTTTTGAGGATAAATTTTAATATAATTATTGGATTAATTGCAGACATAGTCGCTCCACCCCAAGCAATTATACCATGCTCTATGATTTATTGACAGATAGCGTAGTGTACTCTATTTTAAGAAGTTTTATATTAAGGAGATTTCTAATATTTCTAAAAAAATATATTGTTATTATTTTTTTTTTTGTAATGAGTTGTGTATGATGATTCCATTTGGGATAAGGATCAAATATAATTCCTAAGTATTTAATTTGGTCAGTACGTTCTACATAATTGCATTGACACGTATCGTCATCTGAGTTGGAACAATTGTGAACTTTTATTTCATTCATTATCTCTGTCTAAAAAAAGACTGAGTCTAGAAAGACTGACTGCAGAAAAAAGCTGCAATCTATACAGTTGATCCTGTCATATTGTATTTTAATTATTTAATCAAAAATATCTCATTGAATTTTGCAATATGATGGCACATAGTTACCCATTAGACAATGCAAAAAAATATAACTGTCCACATAAAGACTTTAGAAAGACCTTAGAGGTAGTACTACAGCATAGCTACCGTTAATATAAACTTGGATTATGCAGAGTCTAATGTATTTGATTCTGGTGGTATTTTTTTGCTTCAGAAACTTGCTGGCTTTAAATGTGTACGTGGCCCTTTGTTACTATAAACTGGACTATTACGATGTGTCGCAAGAAGTGCTGGGCGTCTACCTGAACCAGCATCCTAACTCTACCATTGCCATCAATTTGAAAGCATGCAACATATTCAGGTGAAATAAAAAATGTTTCCATCGTAAGATTGAACTTTATTTTAATTGACGATGACACTGTTATCTACATCAAGTGTCATTACTATTCCAGATTGTACAACGGAAAGGCTGCAGAAAATGAGTTGAAGAACATCTCTACAGATCAGCATACTCTCGGACACGACCTGGTGAAGCACAACTTGGTAGTGTTTAGAAATGGAGAGGGTGCATTAAAGGTGATGTCGAATACTTTAATGAATTAGAAATACTGAAAAATTAATCTATCAGGGGAAATACATTATCATTTTCACTCTATCAACTAAACACATTTTCGACAAATTTTAAACTTATATTCTGTAGTATTTTCAATTGATACATCTAATATTCCATTTAAAAAAAAATCAATTAACTTTATATTCCGATTAATTCTAAATACCTTTGAGTTATACACGCTAGGTGTCGCCAGAATTAAATCAATCCATTTTTATTAAATTTGGATAAACTTAAATTTAAAAAATTTGGATAAAAAGTGTGGTAACTTTGGGTGCGCCAATGTGGTAACTTTGGGAGTATTACAATATACCTCAGGTATTCTATCCTCTAATTAGGGACTCATTTCTTGGGTCCCGATTCCTTGTAATAAAACTCAGTATGTTCGGTAACAATATTCAGTTTATTACAACAACGTATTTACGGTAATTATAATTACACACTTCAGTGATAGACTAGTTATCAAGAGGATCCGTGATGGAAGAGAGCCATTCCCCCAGAAACGGGCTCTTATAATGTTTTACCCCCACCATTCTTCTACTCACTCTCCTGACACACACATACATACATACAAAATGACAGTTCTCACAATTTGTATATTTTTAATGAAAATATACATTTTTGTTGTGAAGTTGCAATTTCAAAACAGTTCTGTGATATTTTGAATACAAATTAAATAAATCAATATGTAGTAATAGATGCATCAATCAAAGAAAATTAATTAACAATATCGCCTCGAAATGTAGGGTTAGCCGCCAGTCTGCTCCTAATGGTTTGATAAGTGTGTCACCACAAACCGATCAATATCAAGATTTGATTTCGCAGGTATTACCCGGTTTGGTTGACGTGGTCGGAGAGGCTCGACTGAACCTGGTGGGGCGGCGCTTGCGCGGAGGCGAGAGCCGCGAGGCACTAGCCCTGCTGGAGGGGCTGGAGCCTGCCGTACCTCTCCAATACATCCTTAAAGGAGTGGTGCACGCCGCACTGGGCCAAGAAACAGACTCGGTAAGTTCGTCTCATTGTGGTTTCATCTAACTTCTTTAAAATGACTACATTGCTAACTGATTAATGTATAATATCTACATTATAATTGATATGTAAGAAAAATTACCAATGTAAACTTTAAAAATACCAAAATAGTCTTTAAAAAATCAGCTAGATGGCAGTACAGATTAGCAAAAAATAATTTCGTAAAAATAATATTAATTTACAATCTTTGCACATTGTGCAATAGATATCACCAATTAAAATATTGTATATTCATTTAAGATTTTAACTTAATTTTTATTTACTTGACCATATTATTAAATTTATTTAAGTTCACTATATCCTTCATGTTTATGCTTTTAATAACATTCTGATGATAATCATACCAATTTAAGATTGCTCCAGGTGTACATATGTACCTATATAGCATGTCATATATTGAGATATATAATCAATATCAGAGAATTGAATCAGTGGCGTAACGTCAATGGGGTATGTCAGGGTCCGCATTAGATTGGGGCCCAAAAGTTTGCGCATTACAACACTTTTGGTATAGATAATTTTCCCAGAGCTAATATGGACCAATTACTTTTAAAATATCCTAAAACGGAATAATGGAATAATGTATTTCTTTATTTATGTATATACGTATGTATAAGCGGTGCTTAGTACAATTGAAAAGAGAAATGACAAATATTCTTAAATATATAAAGCAACAAAAATAAATATTTATAAAGAAATAGTGAAAAAATAAAAATAAAGGAGGAAGAGAAGAAAAAATAAGAAGATAGCAAATGCCTTATTTATAAAATAAAAAAATTTAAATGTAATGTGTATTACGAAAATACATGAATATATTATATGCGGACCGTTGTGTGGGAGGCGTTTTGCTGGTGAGAATGAACTGTGCAGTTTGTTAGAATCATTTATTGATGGGAAAGGAAGGATATAGACAGTAGAAGAGCAGAGCGGGAAGTGTGAAGACTGCGGCGGAGCGAGCTGGCGGTCTGACTCCATCTCGCCCGGCTGAACTTCGGGCGGCTTTTTCACCTGGGAGCGGCGATACTGGCGGTGAATTTGAATCGCCGCTTCCCATAGTGGTACTTGCTGATACGAGACCTTTAAAACTGCTGAAACAGTAGTTTAGATAACAAGGAGCACTGCTAAGTAGTGTACGATGGCACAAATAATATTATTATATTACAAATCATAGATCACTACATTTTCTAGGAGGCCAACACACATATACGCACAGCTTTTTTCTGTTTTGCACTGGGGCCTAATTATTTTAGTTACGCCACTGCTACAAATTTTTGAATAAAGTGAGCAGTGTGGCGATTGTGGAGTAGTCTCATATTGGGTGACAAATTTGAAATTGAATAAGTCTAATCTTATCTGACAACTCTTCGGTACTATGTATTTGTCTGCTTTATCGCACGTTTTTTTGCGGGACATCTCAGTATACATACATGATACAACGTATATTTCTTTATTTACCGTCTTTTTAATTGCAAATACACTGATCGTCGCCAGTGGCGTAACTACACCGATGCAGCCAATGAAACGCATCGGGGCCCAAAAGTCCCGCCTTACAGTACATTTTGAATCGACACTCCCCAGTGCTAATCTGAATTAATAATTTTAAAATCCACCTCATCAAGACGTGGAATTATTTTTTCTCACTTGTATACAGTAATTAGCTAAAATAATATCGGGAGATGAACATCACGGCAAAATGAAAATCTCAATAAAGCCACCTCCACTGATCGTCGCTATAACAAAACAGCCCGCAGGGCCTAGCAACACGAATACCTTAAAATCTCTTTTATAAAAATTAAATAATTAATGTTTTATTGGATCATTTTATCAATCTGCGGCTTTCGTAATCATAATTTATAATACTATCTAGTATATAAATGGGTTTCAAATCATTAATTGCAATTATCACACACTGTTTCTTCGTAATCTCTTACTTCATATTTATTTTTTAAAATTAAATCTCGATAAAATTGAGCAGTGTATTCAAAACACAAGCTGTCCAATAAGGAAGCAAAATGAACCAATGATGTGTATTTGTTCTGTCATATCTTTAGATAAAATGAAATTTAAACACGAGTCCATATCTCATATGAAAAATTCACCCAAAGTACTCGTGTTGTATCGAAACTCGCGGTGTCCTTCGTAAGATGTTCCATAAGTTACGGAGGAGCGAGCGAGCTAGCAGGCTTCTGACCGATTTACATACGCGCGAGACCGCGCTGCCGTCGAATTGTTTGCGCCTATTTTTGAAATTGTTATCGTGGGTGGGTTGCTCTCTTTCTGAAAACGGGACATTTCAGCGTCCCGAAGGTGTGCTCGGAGACAAGGGGATAGGCTACCTAAAAAGGGACGGTCCCGTTCAAAACGGGACGTACGGTCACGTTATCCATAACGCGTGATGTCTATTTTGAGGTTATGTTTCAAATGTCAGTGACGCGCTTCGTCGGTCGCTCGCGCTGTTTAATTAAACGTTATTATTTTCGTTTAAAGTAATGATGTCCAACAAGTGGGGAATAATCCTTTCGTTATATTAGAAGAACAATTTATTACACTGATAACTATTCCAAAAATCGTGCCTTTACTTTTATGATCATTATACATACGTCACATTATCGACATAAACGCTTTCTAAAACTTTAAATGATTTCCCATCTTTTTTATGTAATCAGTAATTTATTATAAGTGAAATGTGCAATGACGCGTACGTTTCCGCAAAATATAGCATTTAGCTATTTAAATTTTACTATGTATTGCTATTTACCGAAAAATAAAATAATAAAAGTAGGTACAAGCGTTTCTTAAATACTTTTGAAGTATTAAAAGTTGAAGGGTCGATTTTTGGAAACGCGTTCTTGAATTGTACAATTTCTGTTCTTCGTTAAATATGTTTAAAATAAAATACAAGTTTAAAAAAATATAAACACTTTATTATTATTTGCACCAAAATTATTTCCAAATTTTATTGTTCTTAAGTATATTTTGAATATAGAATAAAATGCTGAAGAAATATTCACGTTTGTTGAATTACACGGATACCCACTATGGCGGCCATCTCGTACTAGTTGCGAAGCGTCGCGTGGCGGTGGTGCCGTTCCTAGGCCTCTTTCCTCGGCGCTGCGGCGGTCCCCGCGGCGGCCGCTACGACTCCCGTGATGGCTCCGGCGGTGGCCGTAGCGACCGCTCCGGTTTCTTTAGCGGCCGTATTCACGATCGCAGCCGCTCCCGAGGCCACGGCGCCCACGGGAGCTAGGGCGGCGTTCGCCACGGCGGCCAGTGCTGAGAACATCTTTCCAATACAGAACCACAAAAGTTTTACAAGTGAAGAATAGCTTTCAAATTCACTTGACTCTAATTTTGCACTGTTTGACATCTAGGTGTATATAAATAATGTGCCTACAGGAGATATGGTATCTTATCTTATCTTAGGTGAAGTGTATCTTCGTGTAGACATTTGTTCATGATAGTGAGTCGATACATTCTGTTTAGATCAATATTTTTATTTAAAATATTTATTACATACATGGAAAATGAACGAAATCTTCTTATTGTTTACCTACTCGTATACATAAATAACGTAAAGCATAAAAATGTCATCGGCGAGACTGACACTACTTATTCTAATGTCGCTTACTCGAACGTAAATACCAAAATGTAATACCAAATTTTACTAACCTCGTAGTTTTTAAATAAGTCATAAAATAATAAGACGGATACGCGAAAATCGTAGAGAAACTTAAGTAAACTTCAAAATCAACTCAATAAACCCAGCCAAATTCTTTTATAAGAAGTATCGAAGGGACCCACCCTTTCCCGGAACTGTTTGATGAGTTTTTACTCATGTATCGGATCCTCAAAAGCGAGAAAAGTTATAAGCAATTATTGAAGATGTAAATACAGAAAAAACACGAGAAGTCAGTTTGTGAATTTAGAATGTAGGTTCACCTATGTGCTGTCTTTACTGGGAACAATTAACATACTCCAGAATAATATTACGCTTCCCCATCTATATCTATGACTTTCTGAATGTCGCGACCGTGGCGGCTTCACCGGTGTCATTTGTGGCTGTAAAGTACGCGAACTCGTATTGCGGCTGGCGAATGTATTAAGCATCTGTCGTAGATAAGAAAAGCATACACAATGAATAACTGAGCAAATTCTTAACTTGAGTAACTATAACACGACGTGAAAAACAATTTCTTAAATAAAATATTCCCGAGAGATATCGCCATTATCGTTATGTGTAAATGTTAATTTTTCAAAGAAAGTTTAAGTAATATTTGTCCTTAATACGGTTTGGAACAGAACTCTCTGAGGTCCGTCACGCAGCAAGGGTTGCGACAGCACACTTCCAGCAGACCTCGCTTGCCACGGCCGCTGTTTCCCGACTGCGAAGTCGGCTCATCTAGAAAAAAAAACAGGAAAATATATATATATATTTTTTCTTTCCTTAATCCCTTTTTTGAAAATAGCAATGATGGTTTATGAGCGTTATAAGCTCCAATTCACTTTGCATTTGTGTAAACCAGTAACACCGCCGACAGCTCCTGAACCACCCAGACATGTGGGAGCAAACGAAAAGCTCGCATCAACCTTAGAGGTACACCGCGTATCGACTATAATACATAGCGGCATAGCCGCCCCGGGAGCCAGCCATAACCGCTCACTTCTTTCGCGGCTGGCTTCCTGAACAGACCATCATCCAGCAGACGCTTCACGTCCTTTCTGTTCCTATTTACCTGTTATTGTGCAACTATCTTCAATAAACGACATCAAATGTAAGTTTTTTTATTCTAATTTTCACAACAAAACTTTGTATTACACACGCGTTGGGTTATTTTCACTACTAGTTTCGAGAGGTGTAGTCCGTCTCATCATCGCGTGATAACGAGAGTACAGTACAAAGTTTAGTTGTGAAAATTAAAATAATCATGTTACACCACAAAGTGACCGCCGCCACAAAGTCAATGAATAATATTCAACTGTAAGTTATTCTCTTATTTCATCGACCTGTTTGTATCGTCCGCTGCGAGTACAGTGAGCGCAGGGGGGAGAATTGGGGCTCCATCCTCACATTCTTCTGATTCATCAACACCTATACTGGCAATCCCATACATTCAATCGCGCTATTTTGGAATCTGGATTTTGAAGGATCGGGACACCGACAAAATTTTCTCCCTAAAACCGTGATTTAATTACCGATATGTAGACTTCTTAATTACAAAAGATAATTAGCACACTTGTTAGTTGAAATGTTTCTGACGTAAGGGTTTGCAGAACTGCTTTAACACGGTTAAAGTTATTGTTTCAAGAATGGCGGAAAACCATGAAATAAATTTAAGGTTTGCTAAATATAATATATTAAATTAAGCGGCTACCGATGCAGTGTTAATGAGCTCATCGCTGAAAGAAAAATATAGGGCAAACCTTGGTCGGGTCATTTACTGGCCCGCAATCGCACGCAATCATAAATATTAAGTTTCCTTTTCGAGTTCGTCTATTATTCCAAGAATTGGGGATAATGAGAACATTAGCATTTACGAGTTTTCGGAGTGTTCCACTGGGCGTCAAAAAATGTTGTTCAGTATATTCGTGAAGCATATTCGTTATAACCGCAAGCGATTCTGTGGAAATACGCGTTAAATTAAATCAATGGGGCTTTTCGCTCATTTCAACCGTGATTTGGTAGGTTACTCGTATAAGCGCGCCCATTCGTTCATGCCAAGTTCTTAATTGTGCAATAATATATGTCGCGCGTTCCGCGGAATGGAATACGGCGATTCAGGTCGTAAATCGGAATTACCGCAGGATAGGGGAGGGGAATAAGGAAACACGGTAAAGGGAGAAATCGGTGAGGAGAAGGGGGTTTAGAAGAAGGGAAAGCGATCTCGAGGTATCGGGATTCGGAAGAATTGCTCATCTTACCTTGAATATGACGCCTCCGCAAATCCCTATAGTCGCCGCCGAGATCATACAATGATGCACGAGGATGGTGACAGTCTTCGCTCCCTACTAAAGATGGCGATGTCAATGTGCATCCACGACACATACAAACAATAAACACTACGATCACATAAAACACAGTGCTGGTGCACTGGAGCTGAAAGGGTCCACACCGCGAATGGTATCGCGATGTCGTGATCGAATATAATATCGCTGAAGTCTGTTGGCGTCAAGGTCACATTTCACACTGGTGATGAGCAGTAAGATGGGTAAAAGGGTAGGAATTTGGACGCAGACATGTAATAATAAAATTATTCGCGGTCGATATTACAAACGGTAAAAGTATGTTTTTTTGTATAATAATATATATAATATATATAATAATCCTATGTATTTTTAGTGATAGTGTGAAAGGTTATTTATAGATTCCACTTAGCGTTCAGAACAAATATATATATATATATATTATATTCATGTTCTAAAAATATATGAATGTCCTCAAACATTGTGCCACATTTCTAAGTATGTAAGTACTTACTTACCATCACGCCGTTTCCCCGTGGGGGTAGGCAGAGAAGATAGAGCGCCACACTCTTCTGTCCTGACACACAATTCTCGCCTCATCCACATTCATACATCTTGTCATACAAGCTCGCAGATTGTTGAGGCTTCTAACAGAACCATCCTCCATTATCTGGTTTACCTGGTCGTGCCAAGTCTTCCGTGGACGTCCTCTATTTCTGGTTCCATCAACACTTGTGTCATATATCTTTCTTACCATTCTCTCCTCATTCATACGATTCTTAATTCTCACAGTACAAAATATAGCCATCTTTACCTGGCACATTCCTCTCAGTCGGCGCATCCGACTCATCGGTGCACGCAATGCGGAGCACGTCAACCAGTCTCCTCCCGCAGTACCGTTTCGGGAAGTCACAGCCACCCTGGACCTGTAGCAGCGTGCATGACATGCACACCAAACTTAAAACCCACAAGGAATTCATCTGGAAATAAATTGTGATCCGATCAGTTAGGTCTTACTTATTAAGTTGTTATGAAATAAATATTCGAATTCAAAATAGCTGACTGATACTTTGGTCTTTAATGTCTTTAAATGTTGTATCAACTCCTGATCCTGGACGCTGAGCTCTGTGAGCCCGTATTTATGGAATTGCAGGTGTTCGAACGAAAAAATCTGAGAATTATCTTTGGTCCGATTTGCGATGCAGTATTTGGCGTTGTCACTGTAGCTTCTGAGCTTCTGCTCTGTGATGAATCAAGTTTATCAAGATCCAGCGGCATCAATGGGCTGGGCATCTGGCTCGGATAGAAGAGTCCTCACCGTCGCGTCTCCGATCGGCTGGGTGGGATCCGGAGAAACCTGGATGCTCTCGAGGTCGATGATTGGTGAAGCGCATCTTGGAGCAGAGAGGAGTGGTTTTGAGGCTACCGAGGCCCACCTCGGGCTGTAGTGCCGTGATATATATATACCGGGTGTCTCATAGCTAGTAGCAAAAACTTCGGGGGAGTTTTCTTCATTCAATTTTGAACAGAAAATGTTATTTACACTTTGGTAAAATATTTACAGTTAATGAGTTATGCGACTTTAAAGATACCTTTTTTTCAATATTTCTTACGAATCTTTTGTAAAACATTGGACTACCATAACAAATTGATTCGCTGATTAATTAATTGATAAAACACTCAAAATACAATACTATTGAAATTACTCCCACTAAAATGTTAGATCAGCTAATTTACCTTATCTAAGTATGACCTTACGAATACATATGCACATATCTATAGGTACTTACATAGCTTACCGAGCTCTCGACTTCCGCTGACTTAAAACGGTGGTTCGCTCACTCATCCACCGAGCAAACTTTATTTAAATATTGCGTATGTATAATAAAATGAAGTTCTTAAGAATTTTAAAATAAACTGTAAATTACCAAAAATAATTAAAAAAACAAGGGAATCAAAATATTTAATGAAAAGTAAAACAAAAAAATGTAAATTGCTTACCTAGTAATCGAAAATATAGATCGGTATGTATGTTTGTACTTCTAATCTTATTATATTTTTTCAGAAATGTCGCACGAAATATAATACTAATGCACATTAATGTATATTTAAAATGATGTTGACACAAAAATCCCACGTAAATATTTTTTACACAAAGTTACGCACAATCTACGTGTGTAAATAATTATGAAACCATTATTTATTTAAATTAAACGATTAAAAATATAATTTTATATGGAATTAATAATTCTATATTTTAAGATAATTATATTAAAATGCAAATAAGATTAAAATTAAAAACTAAACTCTGTTAAAACAATAAATTAAATATGGTTTATCACAATTCTAGGAAGTAATAATATTTAACATAAATACGATTTAATGTAAATATGAAAGCATTGTATGCTGTTTATTAAAATGTTTGTTAAAATACGGGAAAACATCATCTTTTAGAATCATTTTAAAAGACACGTGAGCAAAACTCTGAACGTGAGCGCGAATTGCATCGCGCTTAGTAACGGTGTTCTTTATCATAAGTAACATGACGCCATTCATAACGGCAATACGCAGTCTTGATCCCTTTTTACTTCGCATATTAAAATTATATGGCGGAACTTTATATTGGATGGATGTTTATATTTTACAACGTATGTAGGTAAGTATTGTAAACATTTTTATTTATATTTTTAAATATCTGTGGAACGTAAAATATTATAATGTATAAAAAATATTATAATTTAAATTGGTCCATTTACTAGAATGAGATATTGTATTTTATATTAAGGTTAAATAAATGCTCATGTAGCGAATAACGGGGGATTAAGAATATTAGCAAATTTTTATTTATTACGTCATACATAAAAATCTCCTCGAGAATTAGGGAATTCATTTTTCAGATGCTGTGTCATTGAATCGAAGGATAAAGATTTTTACTTTGAAAATTTATTTACCTCGGAAAAAAAGTGTTTACGCACATCTGTGCAATTCAATTTCCGATATTACAATTTTTAAATTAGGTGAATATTATTTTAATTTCAACAACTGCATAAGTACTTATTTATTTTCAAAAAACGAAAAGTTGCACTTTTAAATAAAAAAAACTACCGTGTTTTCGATATCAGCACGTGGTTAAAGTTTCCTGTACTTGAAAGATTCTTTCAGGTACAAATTCATGTTAATTTGCGCTGTGCGGTAATGCGGTACTGACTCAACTCTAGTTTGTTTACAATAAAAAAGTGTTTATTTAATAAAGAATCAGGGAAAACAATAAGATTTATTCAAGTTTTATAATAACATAATGAATAGATAAGAAAATATGAATATTTTTAGTAGAAAGTAGTAAGAGATCCATTACTGGAATGTGATAAGATGAAAAGATAAATGTCAACTCCCAACATATCTCGTGCGCGGTAGGTACCAAATATAACGTAATAGTGTATAAAATATTACATACCTATGTTCTGAATAATTACAAGTTCATAATATTCTCCTTAACAAAAAAATGTTAGCATTTTATTATTATTACAGAAATATACGGAATTCGGTAGACAGCTCAGGCTTGAATTTTGAAAATCTACAGCCTTTTTGTGGGTTCCTCGCCAGCGAGGCAGAATGTTAACGCGAGCAGTTCGAACGCTCTATTGAAACACAGACAAAAATAAATATTTAAGTAGGTGCTCATTACTTTATTTCCAAACTTTGTGTGTTTATCCCAGATATGTCAATGCAACATGAGACAAGAACAAGAAAAATATCTGTTTTTTTTTTAATTTTAATAATTTGAGAATAATCGCTTGAAAGAACTCACCGCTGTACCTCACGCTACGCTCACCTCGCAGAAGCTGGAAGTCTCAACGATAAGTGATGTCGTGAACTGAACTGAAATCGTCGCTGACCCTTTTCAACAATTATCTGTCGATACGACCCGAGACGAGAGATTAAAGTTAATTAGACGTTAATTTCACGAAAAACATTGGACGATGAGCTGCACTCTGATAGGCATTGGCACTATATATTATTATGTATTTGTAAGTTAAGTTTAGCAAAAGGCAAAATGTTTATTTTTGAGAGATTCTGATTTTAGGGAACTCAATTTTATAAATATAATCTACACAATTCATCACCTTTTCCCTAATGAATACAAAATATATACAAACATTAATTTGAAGAACTCACGACTGATCCTTACCATATTAAATACCAATCGTCATTAACAGTGGCGTGCGGTAGGTATAGATTTAGGTTATGCTGTTACCAATGATATTATACAATCATATATAATATATGTACTACAATATATCTTGTACATAGGATTATGAACTTTCGTTTACCCAACGTCTTTAGACAAAATGAATCCGTCGTTCGATGTATTCATTTGTAATTTTAGAGTTCTATTAATAGTGTTTTTAAAGTGTAAGTTTTAACGTAAAATAATACTTTCTTAACCGTATAAAAATCAATATAAAAATGTATGGACATTTTTAAGAACACTTTTTATGACTGAACATGATTATTTTATTGTTTGGAAATCTTTCACGTAATAATTAAAGGAAATAATTATTTTGATTTAAGGTTAACGTAGAAAATAGTTCTGCCAATTGCTTTTGGTGTTTACCAAATCAAAAACAAATTCATGACTAAATGCATCTCGAACGCCAAAAACGACCATGAATTCAACACGTTAAAAACATTATGATAGTAAAATTCGCGAATTAGTAAAAGTTAATGTTATTCTGTTAAAAAACAGCATAACGACTCTATACAAAACGGATCAACCGAAAGGAATTTTCTGTTCAGTAAATAGCTAATTGTATAACTTTGGTAATTCACTAGCTCAAAAATAGAACAGAGTAATGTGAATAACTAACTACAATCGACGCATTGTAGCACATCGTGCGTGCAATAGTGTTATCGTGGCAGTTTTTAAAACAAAGCAATTAAAGTTTATATTGGTACACAGATGGTGCTTATTGTGATAAATTGGTAGATAATGTATACGTTCATGTCCATATTTAATTTAAATTTGTTTCCTAGAGTTTATAGTAATGCACAGCTTTTTTGCTTGTATGCAATGCATGCCCCTGGTCATTAGATAGGTGCTTGCTGAGAGTTACTACATATGACAATATATAGTTACGAGAATTTATAATATTCGAGATATGACAATTCAATTAAATTTCAACATTTTCGTGATTAACTTTGTGAAATTCCATTGTAATTGTCCTTTTAGATAAAACAACGTTTACATCACAATTTAATTGTAATTGTATCGGGCTAGTTGTCAGAGTTAGTTGTCAAAGTAACAGATATCTGCGTATGTTCTTTGACTTAGAAATGGGCTATTAACGTTTAGTGAAGTCTCGGTTCTTAAAAAAGGTATAGGTTAGCCCAAAAAATTTGTTGTAGTGTTTCCACTATGGTCCACTATGGTCCCTTATGACTGAGGACCGCTATCTCCATGAACTCTGACTATGCTCCTCTCAGGGCTAGCGCCAGAGTAGCGCCTGTTTCACTCTGTCGGTGCAACGGGTAAGGGATCTTCTTCTTTGTCCTTTCGGCCCATGACAACAAGCTTCTTCAAGCTATTTTTTCTTTTCGCAAGATGCTAAAAAGTTTAAAGATTCGTTTCAGGCAAATGGTTAAGAGTCTGTCTTTGATGTTCGGTTCCTGCAGAATGAAGACATTCGTGTATCTCGCCATCCATGGTATGTAAGGTCCGGTGACCGAGGTGTCCAGGGTATGTCTACGTACTTGCTGATTAATTTATTGGAAAATGAAAAAATTCTCCTCAGCTTCTTCATTGAAACTCTAGCTGTGTGTGGAGTGGCCCCGTCTTGCTGAAATTATGTTTTGTTGTTAAACCCGGGAAACGGCTACAGTTGCGGTACCAAAAACTCGTCGATCATTCGACAATACGCGTCAGCAGTGACTGTTTTTCACTGGTTAAAAAAATAAGGGGCAATTATCCCTCGGGCAGAAATTACACACCACACTGTCTTTTTGGATAATGCGAATGTTTTTGATGGCATTCTCTTGGGTTGTCGGGGCACCAGTATGTTCTGGTGTCGCAGTTGACGTTGATGGTCTCGGAGGAGTTTGGTTAACCATTGTTCCTTCTTGTTTGAACTTTTGAACGCAACATCAGATAAGTTGCGTGCTCGGCCCATCACTTACTCGTCGAATATTAAAGAGAGTGCAAAATCACTGAATCAATGAATCACCGCACTTTAAATATTGCTCAACCGCGAACGCACTTACCACTTACCTCATCCTGAGCAATTACAATTTATCTTACGAGCAATTACAATTTAATCTTCAAATTTTTCCGCTGTACACCCTATAGTTGTTAAATTTAAGTATACGAATTTCACAGTATATCAAGAGATACTTGTCGTATTTTAATATTCGAGTACCTACTGCCATAAATAATTAAACAACGCGCCAAATATCTAGTCCCTCGTTCCCTTGCACATTTTTGAATATCCGCTTCCGCTGGAAGCGCATTCGAACAGACCAACGCGAAATTCCCAACGGTTACTTTCTCCCTAGCGAGTTTAGAGTATTAACATCGTTCCGCGTGGATTTCGAATTTCACTGATTCAGTTCGATTTTAAAGAGCTGTAGTTTGAAACCGATCCATCGTGATCCTTCATCTGATTTACCATATTTTTGTGTAAATTGTCACTGTCAATCCACGAGTGATCAAAGATATCTGTATCTATCTTATTCTTAGTGTACTTTACCTGACCGCCATTATACGGTCCACGTGATCTCATAAAATCGTCGTGTCGAACCATAGTTGTAGTCAATATCATCACCGGTCGCACAAGAATCACTCGAAGCTCGCAATTCCACACCATCTCATCGTACTTCACATTGTCAAAGTCTTGAGCACTCCCGACAACCTCCGCCGTAATCCTGTGCTGATTGCATCAGCCCGAACAAATCGCATCATCGCCTCATCATTCCACATAAGTCTTCGGGATCTACTTCAAAACCATGCTAGCCGCTTCTGCTGACGTTTGTTTCATCATTCCTGTCCTCCAGTTGGCATCGTCCGACTAGGAGTCCCTCCACCGTCACTTGTATCCTACAGCCTCTTTGCAGGCATTCTCCGTATATCTGCAGGTTTATTGAATAAACCGAAGGTATTTATTGAACAGTTAATCAGGTTAAATTCAGTGAATGTATTGCTTACGAGGCGGCTAATGCGTCACCGCCATACTGGCACGGTGATCAGTCGATACTGTGAACTATTATATTAAAGAATTTAAAGTTGCCAGCCTCGTGCAAGGTACATACACTTATTCGTGATATTATTCATCTGGATATTTATTGTCCCGCATTCTTTTCATATCATTTCTTCTATACTTTGATTATTGTATTTTATATAACCTGCTTGAATAAATTGTGCACTAAGCATCTCTTTTATTGGAATATTCTCAATTGAATGACATCTACCCACAGCCCAAGTTTGATAAAAGATCTCTCTATTACTAAGCTAGCCCAAAGGAGATACTATCTAATTTATTAATAAGGTCAAATTTTGCCCATTTACTACACCCAGAAGTATAAGCCTTACACACTTTAGGAGAATTCCGCTGCTAGCCCGAGTCATGGAAGTAGATTAGAAGTCCCCCGTCTCCGAGGACCGTCTTTGTCGGCACGATCTCAGGTGTCCAGGTGTCCAATACTTCATATCTTAACCTATACATGTAATAAGCATAAACCCTCTCCCTAAGTCTGTGTGTTTTATACGTTGAAAAGCACACAAATAATGAACAAGAAAACACGGAAAATAGAGAATAATAAAATGTTTCATCGATGTGCGTTGCAGGAAGAGCACGTCAAGACGGCCCAGCAGTGTCTGCAGCTGGTCGGGGGCTCGGCCAGCGAGTGTGACACCATCCCGGGCCGGCAGTGTATGGCTTCCTCCTACTTCCTGTACGGCCAGTTTGAGGAGGTGCTTGTTTACCTCAACTCCATCAAAAGCTTCTTTGTCAACGATGACACCTTCAACTTTAACTATGGCCAGGTGAGATCATTTCATTGTGCATTACATACTATTGTTACATGGCTACTTCACTAGCTTTGGGAACTCTCAGAAACATATGATTTTACAAAAACCTCACTGACATTCTATATATATGTTCTCATACCTGAAGATTATTTATGATTTAAAAATCTGCCCTAATTTTAAAAAAGAGGCGGTTGCGAGAGCTCAGGATTATTGTAGAAGATGGTCTTATATCTAAAGACTTTCTGAAATCCAAGAGATTTCGGTGGTCAGCGTTTATACTGTAACGTAAAGAGGGGAGGAAGGGGTATGATGTGGCGCGTGAAGCGCACCGATTCCGTCCCATCCCCGAAAATCCACGCATTCCACCTCAACGAGGTGAACGCGCTTTTCTCGATTAATGCAGCCCAGCGGTGATCGGTCTGCTGGCATGCCGTCACACAATATACCAACTCGTCTTCTCACATAGGTTGTTGATATTCGGAATAGGAATCGGGAAGGTGGTCAAAGAGAAATCTGGTTGTATAAATTCATGTATTGCAAACATAAAAATAACTTACAAGCTATTACTTAATTAACTAACGGACTTCATCCGTGCGGGGTACATTATTGCCAGCTCGCCCCATTTACCAACAGCCCTCTTCCCTGCTCCGACTGCTATGTGAGCTCTGGGTGTGACACACCCTTCTAAGCGGCCCACTCGACAGCTTCGGGCAAAGTTACTGCGTCTGACAGACGCACAGGCTGTGCACACCCTCAGCACCTTCTGCGACTGGAGCCATCGAACGCCCCGTAAGGCGGATCTCTGTGGGTGCCTACCTACTCGGGTTCTTACGGACGTAATCAGCCTTGGCCATGATGCCGAGGCACCTCGGGCTTTCGGAGTCAGCGTTGTCGGGGCTAAAGCCCTTATTGTGGCGAACCGATAGCCCCCCGCTACCTCCAGTTGGAGATATCGGCCGCGGATGACCCTTCTCCTCCGATCGCCTTCGCTACAACTGATAGAACGTCTTCCGTATTCAACCATCCATCCGAAGAAAGATGGCCCAGAGTCTTTAGATGTTCTATCCTCTTCCTCATCCGCGCCATCTAGGATAAACAACGTACCGAGTCCCAAGAAACAGTAAAAACGTCAGCATTCCTAGATGCGCTTCCCTCGGGTTCGTCCGGTATACCAGTTATAATTATAACCAGGGTCCAGCGACTCACCCCCACTCCGCCTGCCTTCTTTAGGATTTGCTGGGCCTTACTCAATTTCTGGGTTCCATCTATTTTTCACTCAAGGGTAACCCTAAGGGAGAGATGTCCTTTTCCCACTTATTGGTTTAAATGGCCTGTCAGCTTTCTCCTCTGTCGGCTTCCAACCAATCTCTATTCCTGGTAAAAATGACAATATTAGTTAATACTTTCTAAAATAATGACATCTTCAATAGTCCCGCTCAGTGTTAAAAACCATTGTTTCGACAAGGATCGCTAGTAATAAAACTTTGCAGTCGGGGACGTCCGAGAAGTTTTACTGTCCTTTTACGATGATCCATTGTCTATTCCTCAGCCTCGAGCACGTACCCAAAAACCTCCCTTAATTGCCGAGCTCGCCGGTGCACGTTCTCGCGGCTTAAACAATAGGCTGTCGTGTGCGGCCGCCAGATCTTGCAAACTTTGTTACAATACGTTAAGGATGCTATTAGAATGAATTTGTGTGATCAGTGTGGCGCCAGATGCTAAAATTGGGCAAAAACTCTAGCTGCAGGGCGGGTGGATCTCGTATTAAACTTTATAAGTGCCGAGAGATGTGCTACCCGACTTGGTTACCTTCATAACCTTATGTGCTGTATCTTCATTGTGTTTCGCGAGCAGAACCAGGCCAGCCACTCAAAAGGCAAGAAATAAAAGGAGAAACACCTAAAGTAATCCCTAAACTTTCGGAATTTTACATTCTAATCCTTCGGGATTGATTTTTTTTGTCAATTACATCTAATATTAGACAATACAATATTTAAATATCTGTATATAGTTTATGTCAAAAAATTATATCAGTTATTCTAACAATATCGAGACGATCCATGGGAATAGTATCTGCTCGTCAGACCTCACATCTTATGAAGATGAAATGACTGTCTCTAACAAGTGAGGAGGCTGAGCAGTACGTTGCTTGGGTACCATAATTAGATCAACACGTATTATTCATAATTATAAAAATGTTACACATTCAATTTGATGTTTGTTCATAAATCCCTTACTTAATTCTGTGTTAAATAAGTTTGTAAGATCATAAATTGAGTTACTCTCCTGAAACAATACTGTACATCGGTTTTTACACATGTTAATAGTCAGCCATCTTGGACGGTACTCAGTATGTATTTTATATGGTTGATTAATACACTATTCGATGCCCAAGAAGATATACAACGTTTGGCATTCATAACTCAGATCTACCCAAAACCGATATACAGTGTTGTTGCAGGGGTGGTCTCAGGCATTTTTATAAATGTAACATTAATGATAAAATAGCAGTAATTGGGATTTTGGTTCAGGATTGAATTCGCTATTTAACAATAATTAATTTTAATGTAGGCACGCAATTAATGTTTTAAATTCTTTTCACCGTACATATTGTTGCATTATTTTCAGGCCAAGTGTGCCACCGGTTACTACAAGGAAGGCGAAGAAGCTCTGATGACGGTCCAAGATGAAATGACGAGGAGTTCCTTTACCTACCTGGCCTGCCTGTGTCGCTGCCACGTCATGAACAAGCACGCGCAGATGGCTTGGGACGTCTGTCAAAAGGTTTTCACAGTTTAGTTCTCAGTCAGAATCACGCGCCAATGTTCAGATGTACTCCGAACGTGTAGAAAGAGAAGCAGAAATATGGTTTTGGTGAAAAAATTAACTATTTTCTCTCATTTATGTGGTGCAAACATGTATATCTGGAGAGTCTCTTTAAAAGACCGTTCTATTCTTGTAACGGTTGAATGTTGCAGAAAGCATCCATCTATCTGTATCTGGACAGATCCATCGATCTGGATCAAAGTTGAACAGCACTCAACTTATGTTCCATTTTGTGATCTAATTTCGATCAAGTTCATTTTAATCATATATCGTAGGTCTATTTCTATAATGTTCTCTCATAGATAAGTGTCCCAATTTTAGTTTTTTCACCCATCGCGCACTCTCCATAGAAAGAGTCCCTGTACGAATCCGGTTCCCGTCCGCTTGCATAGAGCAAATTCGCCCAAACTGCCATCGAAGTCGGAAGGTCCGCTGTCAGCTCTCCAAGTAATTTCACCAATCTCGATATTCAAGAGTTGTGTGACGATTATTTTGACGTTAAACTTCTATTACTGACTTTATATACATCTTGTGTCTACATCTCCACAGATGAAAAACCACTACAGTGGTTCGCGGAGTGCATTAATCTCTATCATGGCCGGCGCGTGAATATTTTCCACGTTCCGAGCGCACGCCATTTTGTGTTGCGACCGCGCGTTATCTCACCACGCATCGGCAAATATCCAACTGAATCTCCGGCGCAGGATATCATTCGTTTGTACGTATCACTGTATCTGTATCCTCCAAACTCATGATTTAGTGCTCACATTATTCTGACTGCCGCGCGTTATTCGAATCGACACGCGCCCGTTAGGAATCCTCGTGAACCTCGCCATCGCCCTCTGCTTCCATTCCTCCTGTACATATCTGCTGCGAAGGACACCTCCATCCATCGAGGGTCCGTCGCTGGTCCCATCCTGCTGGCCATCCACCACCTCCATCATCACCGCCTCCTCGCCATACCTACGTGCAGGTCTACCTTCCTAATCCTCGAGGTATTTATTGATCGTCCATATTTTAATTTGCGTCTTCGCCTCGCGACATCAGCTCAGCTGATGAAAGTGATATCCGCTCCGCGGAATAAACTAGTGCTATCCATCACGATTGGATATGGAGAGGGAGAACTGATCAACCTTGATTTGATATATACATTTACTATCTGAGTTGGACATTGTGTATTCCTGCACTTTGTATTTCATATCGGCCATTTATGTCAGCCCTCATATTTAATAAAAGTAATTCTGATCCTTTTTTATATTCCATTTTATTGAATAAATGCACACTGTCTTAGAATAATGCACGCCATCTTTTATTGAAGTGTTTTCCATCGTTCTGTTTCTGATATCTACCGCCCGTGTGAGAAGATATTCATTGTTATATGTCGGGTCCCGTACTTCAGGCTAGTAATATCGATCATCGGTAGTCATTATACTTACACGGCTTTAACTTTACAGGCTGCTGGCAGTCCCGAATACTTCAGCCTGCTGCAAATAGTCGGGAACGACTCCTACAGGATGGGGGAGTTCCTGGTCGCTGCCAGAGCGTTCCACATGCTCGACAGGTAACTTAACTCATTTTCTGATGGAGAGATGCGGTCGGACGACTCTACTCACCACACCTTGATACTAGATGGGTTAATGTATACAATTAGTGACTGACCGGTGAATACGGTAATAGTCGGAAAGGCAGGTTATCCTGTCGAGTGAGTCGGGTCGAGTGTCCCGGTTTCTAAACTGATCGGGGCGCAATGGTAATCGATTTAGACATTTGATACGTTATAACTGACCGGTCATGTATCGGATTTGTATCATTATTTCTTGGAATGAAGGCGCTTCATTTTATCAGAACGCATCTGAGACGTTACACTGTTCGCCGAGTGAGACGTGGACGCGTCTAGAAGCTCACTCCGGTACAGGTGATACTTCAAAAACCTCGGTACAGCATTCGCGTGACGATAACCGCTGAAATGATTTTACTAACCGACGTACAGTTGTTCCCCGAAACATCGAGTCACCGCCGCGCACGGGCGGCTATTCGGGCGTCCGCGGAAATTTCCAATCCGCATCTTACGTTATTTTCTGTTCTCAGATTGGAGCCAAATCCCGAGTTCTGGGAAGGCATGCGGGGCGCGTGCGCAGGGGTCTGCCAGCTGGTGGCCGCAGGGGGCTCCGGCGGCGGCGGGGGAGCCGCGGGGGCCGCGGCCGAGGTTCTGGGGCTGCTGAGGGCTTCCCCGCACGCCCCCGCCGCCGCGCTTCACACCGCGCTGTCGCACTGGGCGCACGACATGCACCTCATTCTCAACTGACTGTATGATATCTCATTTCGGGATTTCTTATTTTTTTCACGAAGTGCAATGCAATGTCTCTGTGTAAATGTCACGACTCATTAAACTTCCGATATTACACACTAATAATACGCGATAGATGTGTATTCTGATTCAGAACGTGGTCGGCTGGCGCGGATCAGAAACTATTTGCCCCCTTCAGTTGAAGCGGCTGTCCAGTGAAGAGGAGGAGGAGGAGGAGGGCAGATTAGTAATAATTGCACGAATGTGAGGAAAGAGCAACATTTTCATACACTGGTGCTTCTTCATAGGCACAATATTTAGTACAAGTTTTGATTCCATAACTACTGCACACAGTGACAAATGTACACGTAAACAAGTGCACACGGTAAGCTTATTACTCCGCTGCCGTGACTATATAATCTGACTAAATGTAACCTAGTATGTGAGGTGACTATATTATATTGCTCTACGTGTTGTCGTCTCTGTGTGCACTCGTCACCGGTTGTAACCGTATTACGCGCAGTAGCCGCGTACGCAGTTGTGGTGTGTGCAATCATCCGGTCACCCAAATTTTAAATCAGCAAAGAGCTTTCAAAATGAAGTGTACTGTAAAAAACAGTACGCGCGGTCACTTTAACGATATTATTACAATTCATTATTTCTTAGCAACTAAAATACTGTTCTTTCTGGAAGGAGTTCAAATGATCGGGGTGGGAGTGCGGGACGGTTGTCTTCAAAATAAAAGCAATGCGTTGTTTTATCGAATCACCTGTAATGTTAGTGAAATGCTTTATTTTATTGTTCAGATAATGAATACAGATACAATTAGTAGAACACCTTTGGTTATGTACAGTCAACTGGTATTTACAGTAAGGTAATAAATATTCTCGCCTATTACATTGTGAATTATAAATTATTACTAATTTGAAGAAATTCTATTATATTCATTGTACTATTTTAACAATCAAATTGAATCAAAATGTTTGGTTAGTTCGAAGAGTGGATCTAGGAAAACAATTTATATTTTATAGAAAATGTTTATTTTCTCATTTTTGGGACGAGAAAGTGACGGCTGTCGTCGGCTAAAGTACAGAATATTGTGTTTTATTTATTTCTGCTGTATATGTTGTATAATATTCTTAAAACCTCTAAAAATGTATAAAATATATATCAAGTGAGCAACACTGAAATGTTGATTAAATGTAAATTTCTAAAAATGTTCTATGTATTGGAAACCACACTCATTTACACACAATTTTAATACATTATATCGTTTGCTATTCCAGTGAAGTTATGAACGCGTTTTTTTATTCTATTCGTTTAATTTAGTCGGGACGCGTCGGGGGCATCTGTTGAGTCAGATGGTGCCACGGCTCGAGTTCATTAAACGAGGAGAATAAAAAAAGAATTCTTTTATTTTCACACACGTTAACACGTTGACTTTTACTAAATTATGTGTTAGCGGTCCGTGTCCACGGAGTGAGATACGACGAGAAAAATCTCAGTACCTGCCTACTGCGTACGCGCCTCGAGAGAGATAAACTCAGATATTGATAGAATGAAAAAATCAATCAATCGAATACAGCAAGACTTGACGCGTGCGCCCAAATGTCACTTATAACCGACCGACAACTGTTTATTCTGAAAGTCAGAAACGCGGGAGGCATTCAATTATAAACGTTTATTTCGTTTTAACTGCTTTAAGTTGGCACGATGACGAACGGAACATACGTAATGTGCGTGAAGTGAGGCGCGAAATGGCGAATCTCTAAGATATGGTGTACGCGGAGTCTACGAAAGCCGAACGTCGTCTCCCGAGAATCTATCGGAAGCAAATACAAACCCCGTTTATCAGAGATCGTCTCGAGTCGATAATCTCTTAAAACCTCACCCGCGGAGACGGGCCGTCACTCCAGTTAGTCATTATACATAAGTGTTACATTAACTACGTGATATTATTTGATATGATTTACAGAATATCGGAAACATTTAATAATTTCATAAAAAATAACAACCCCATCTAATTTGGAGAAAACAACTTTCGGGGAGATATAAAAAATATTCATTTCTAAAGTCTAAGATTTTCAGGATATGTGGATCTCGATACGCAAAATAATGAATGAAGGAACATCGAGATGTTTAATTTCTTAAATAATGTTTATTCAGCCAGGCTGAATTGTTCGCTTCAAACGGTTGTGGAAGTGTTCGTCGATACATAATTATATTATGGTAAATTCCCACCGAACGAATGGCATCTCTAGAGTAATTATTATTCAGTCTTACAATTTACAACAGATTTCGGCGCCGCCACCGGCGGGCGCGCTCGCGCCTCGCGCCTCGCGCCTCGCGCCCCTCGCACCTTCCTACATCTCCGTATCTGGAAATAAAGTTAGGGTTATCGGTTTGTTTAAGGTATTAGATATAGAAAATAAACAGCAACAGTGCGGGTAGTGTATTATCGTTGTGTGTATACAGCACCTATAATACATACGAAAGGTATTCCGACGTGAGGTAGCCGATTTAAAATTGCCGGCGTTGCTTTTTAGAAGTTATCATGTAGACAGTGTGACATTCTAAAATGAAGCGCCACACTAAACAGTTTAGCGACGGTCGCTTCAATAAGTAGTATTACGAAAGTGAAGGATCAATTTTGGGGACTGAAAAAAGATTTGGTTCAATTTTATAAAAACGCTTACACATCACCGTGACATACAACGTTGAAGCCGGGCAAGCCAAGAAACGCTCTCTGAGTAACGACTGAACGATTAGAGTATCCCGTTATATTGAATTTTATGTCGAAACATATTCGTGCATATAAAAATACAAAAAGTTTCATATATATTCAAAGTGTCATATTTGAATAGCCTGAGAGGACCTATTACAGTGATGAGATAAGTGTGATGCGATGATAGGCGACTGTGATTGTTCGTAATTCGGCGATCGATTACTAGATTCCCTTTACCTCGGTTGCTAAATTCCCTTACGCGTGATTGTTACATTTGAACAGAAACCATTTACACAATCACCGCTATCAATGTTAATGCATCGTGTACAAGTTTATGTGTGTTCATGAAGGTGTTAATAAAAGTTGTTTAACTTCAGTTTAGTTTCGAAACAATATATTATATAAGATTAAGCAGTTAGAGGAGTCAAAGCCAAGGAACCTTATTTATAATATTCGTGTAAGAGTAATAACCGAACAGTCGGTCATCGTGATGCATTGTATTAAAAATTATTAATGTTAATTTAACAAACTCCCAGTTCAAAAAATAGTTAAATGGCGCGTGCGCACGGATGAGTTTTCTCTCGGAGACTCGTCTCGAGAGCGAGTGTAGGACTGCAAGCGTGATTTATTGCCGAATATATTTCATATCAGAGTAGAATTATGCAACCGACCATTTCTGATAATTCTCCGTGGACACGCACCGTAACACTTCTTAAAAATGAGAGCTTGAATCCTTACAACTACTAATCATTGCGATTAGTGGAAATAGGAATGCAAATGTAATTATTGTTCGGTATTTTCTATTCACAGTCATCGGAAGAGCTCCGAAGGGAGAGTGATGCGAGGTAAGCGGGGATAAGGTTAATTTTAGTTACCGCCAGTATCTAACATCTTCTTCCCCTATCCTTCAGGTCGGGGAGCTACAAACCACAACAATAATCAAATTTAATATTTTAAAATTGTATTTATACTTAACCACTGTCGTTTTTACGTCAACCGGTTTCGATACTGACGTGACTTTATCGGGAGTTGTACGCCGGTCCTGACGAAGATACGTCAGTATCGAAACCGGTTGATGTAAAAACAACACAGCGGTTTAAACAAAGTCAAATAAAAATACCATTTTAAATTATGTCTAACCACAAAGATAAAGCTACGAACATCAACAAATTTAATATTTATTGCCATTGAATATAATTTAATCTTCTAATTTCGCAAGTATGCACATTTAAAGATCAGCTGAAATAGCCGCGAATTGAAGACACCTTAGTATGCTCCGCTTCTCACTCACATATTAACGGGTTGAGGCTAGAGCGCTACTCTAGTGTTTCTTTATTGAATTCTTCAATTTGTACAAAGGTTCGTGTCAATTGCTGCATATATGACGGGTATATGTCGAGTACAACAAATTCAAGTTCTCTCGCAAAAACTGGTTCATCCGATGGAATAAAGATGGCGTCATATTTATAAATTTCTTTCGAGGAACCGTCACTTCCGTGGTTTATTGTCAACACTTTCGGCCCGGGAAGTTGACATTGAGTTAATCATATAAAGCGGCTATTCAAGATCTAAGTTGGAGATTATTGTACACCCGCCCTGTGCTCCGCGAGTCCGCCTCGTGCAACAATAAGCGAGGAATCTCATTTAATAAAGAAGCTACCCATTAAAATTGGCGTGACGGTTTTCTCACCACCGGAGCGTAACGGTGCGGGACAATATTGCATCAGTCGGTTCATTTTACTGAGTAACTCAAAATAAAATGAAAAGCTACTGATTAAAAACACTACGAACTGACGCATCGACCCAATATTCACATTCTTCCGTACAGAGAAATTCTCTGTAGTTATATTTTGGATCTCATTTCGGGAACCGGCGTCATCATCGTCCGCTGCCGAGGCGCGGATCGCGAGCCGCAAAGCTCTTATCTTTATAAATAATAAAACATATTTTTATTTGTTATCTTTGTTAATTAATCACTTATTGACTTTAACCGTTTTAGTGCTAAGCAATTTTCGATACAAACGATCGCAGCGCTTTTGCGACGCGTAGCATTCAAACGGTTAAATACATCTACATTTTTTCCTAAAAATTATTCGAGTAAATTTGTATTTAGTAACAATTTGAGTTAGGTACTAGAATTATTATTTAAATAATTGTCGTTTTTTTAAAATAGATTCTGGTAGAGAAACAATTATAAATGTTTTTAGTTAGTGATGACACCCCGAAGAAGAAAATGGTATTTTTCGAAACCGGTAGATGTATTTAAACTCAATTAAGCGGTTAATAAAACAAAGATAACAAATACAAATATGAATTTTAACCACAAAGTTAATATTGCTAACTTTAAAAGTAAATATATTTTTGTTTCTTAAAAGTTCTTTTTGAAATGAATCCCCTTTTTATAGGATGGAGGTTGACTCAGGTTGGTTAATTGTCATTTATTTAAAGTATTTTGCAATCAGCTTAAAGTTGTCACAGCGCTCGTGCTGATCCGGGCCGGCCGCTCCGGGCTGCTCCGGGTTGTCCCGGGCTGCTCCGGGCTGCTCCGGGCTGCTCTGGGCTGCCCCGGGCTGCTCCGGGCTGCTCCGGGCTGCCCCGGGCTGCTTCGGGCTGCTCTGGGCTGATCGAACCCATCCGAGCCGTTCCGCTACCGGACGAGTCCAGAGTTTCGAGAAACTTTAGATATACGGTCTTAAAATAATAGGTCATCAGTACTCACAAATAGAAGTGGCCACGTTCCTCCGGTGCGGGCAGTGCGCCGCGGGGGGGCGGGGGCTTCCCTCGGAGTCGTCCGAGCTGCCCCCCGCCCCGCCGCCCGCGCGCCCTCGGCCGGCTCTCCGCCCCCGCCTCGCCTGCACCGCGTCGGCTGTACTCAAAGAGGACTCTTCTGGGAAAATAATGTAACCGTTCAAGCGAGAGATCAGGGTTAGAAAAATTGTTCAGTGGCCTTCCTAGGGAGATCAGATCTCGGAAGCCGGGATCTAGTACGCGAGCAATCGATCGATGGAAAGGCAGAGGCGAGATTATTGCGGATAATAAGGATACACGGTACTATACTTCGAGATAATGTGGAAGCTAAATCATTTCAATAAACTATTATTGCTTTGGACAGAGATGTGGCAAATGGTCTTCTAATGTTAAATGCCGATCATTTAAGGCTAATTCCGTTTAACTAAATAGCTCGGGGAATCATTTTGGGACTAAAAAGTTAGGAAAAACGTTCTAATAGTAGCAATTCATTTATATTCAATTCAAAATATCTTTTGCTCCATTTATATTTTTTGTTTGCTGGCACTGTATCGCTGAAATTATACTAGCAACTTCACTCCAAATTGTCCTTGACTCAAATCACCTCAAATTGTTACAGGAGCAGTCTTATAAATGTAGCTAATGTTGTGCCAGAACCAAAGAAAGGCGCGATACAATACTATTCTCATGTGTTACTTTTACTAAAACATATTGTTTCATCACGCTGTTACTGCAAGTTGAGCGTTCTGTCCCGGCTTCGGTTCGGTCTCCGCTGGGGCGGTGGGCTGGAAGTACGAACCTTGCTTATTACGATAGGTGTACCCCCTGTGCGACGTGGACGCTTCGTTCTCCTGGTGGCCGAAGGTGCGGAACTGCAGCGTGTAGTCCAGAGTAGAGGCCGACACCCCCCGGGGCCTGCCTCCCCCCGGGGGCGGCGCGACTCCCCCCGCCCCGGCGCCCACGCTGAAGGTCGCGTACGGGGAAATCTCGTACAGCTCTGCAACCATTTCATTTATAACTTATACAGCAATTAATCACAACACCGATAGTCACACATCACCTCAGTCCTGATGACAGACCGTGCGATGATACTCGCGGCAGATTAACCCAGAAAACTGTGTACAAAATATTCTAAACAGCTGTGAGAATCTAAGAACATTTTTGGTTTTATTATGTTCGATGCGAGCTCTCTAAATATATTGTGCGCTTTATCAACATTTATTATTATTTTATATATTTTAAATAAAAACACTGTTTATTTTCACTTTCAATGCTGACCTATCATTTTCAGTAATGTTACTAATACTAAACTTAAGACTAAAGAACTACATTCTACTTAGGGTTGAGGAGTGGAGGGGGCAGATTATGTCATCGATCAAACACTTTCTACTACGTCCCCTCTCCTGCGCTTGTTGACTACGCCCCTACACACGTCCAATTTTAATTTCCCCCTCCACTCTTCAACCTTAAGTGGCACGCATTCCTATAGTCTTAGGTTTAGTAAGTAACATTACTGATGATGATGCGTTAGCATTCAAAACGTTATAATAAATAAATAGTGTTTTTATTTTAAATATAATAATAATAATAGTTATAATAAAATAGCTTTTCACAAAGTTTCATGAGAAAATGTCAAAAAATTATTACCTGATGAGTCGTCCATGATTTTGTTCGGTTTGTGAGGAAGGGGCGTGTAGGCCTGCTGACAGTTTCTGCAGTTGTCTTCCTCTGATTTATCTTCGCTCGGTATCTCTTGCCTAGAATTATACAAACAAACCTCATCGTGAGCCGTGATGCGGGAGGGACGATCGAGGCTGCTCGAATGCGTAACATTTAGCGTGTCCTACCGCTGATCCGGTTCCTTGACTAAATTAATTTAGAATCAGTTTGCTAATCTAGCGCATTTTAAAAACATCACTTTATTGAAAAGTTTTACAGAGAGAGTTAACGTATTTATTTAAGACAACTTCATCTCTAATATAATTTCAAAATACAGTGACTTACTCTGTCATAAATAATATAAGCATTCTTTGTTCCGTTGGATCCTTTTATTTCAAGGAAGACTGTCTGTCCCCTGTTGCAACTCATTTAAAATAATAATTTTTTTTTCGGCGGACCCCTTTATTTCAAAAGCATATTGTTTTGTTGGAACGATTTCACTTTGTTCTCGTCTTTGTTTTGTCGGACATCTTTGTCTCGAGGCAAGCGTTATTGTAATTAATTTAATTCGATAAGAAAGCTGCGGGAGTACAACGTTCTATTATTTGTTCTAAAGGGTTTTTCATTAAGGGCGCTCAAACTTTTTTTTAAAATAAAACAAAAACGAATGAATATATCTAAAAATTTTTTATTATGTTTTGAAGTATATTTAGTGGCAATTATGTATAAAATTCAATTTCTCTCGCATGACCACCACGGGCACGTTTGCAGAAGTCCAATCGTTAAATCCAATTTTCCACCACTTTTTCCGCACCAATTTCGCGTTCAATATTTTCTCTTAGCTCTTGTAACGTCGCCGGCTTGTTGGTATAGACCAAAGATTTAACATAGCCCCAAAGAAAATAGTCCAATGGAATAGAAATAACACGCTCACCAAATTTGGTTTTCAATAAGTCAATTGTTGCGTGTGCCATGTGACTGGTAGCGCCGTCTTGTTAAAACCACATATTGGCCAAGTCCATACCTTGCAATTGAGGCCAAAAATAATCAGTTATCATGGAGCGATAACGATTACCATTCACAGTAACATGACGATTAGCATCATCAACAAAAAAATATGGTCCAATGACACCTCCGGCATGTAATCCACACCAAACAGTGATTTTTCCGGGATGCAACTGTGTTTTGTGAAGCACGTGTGGATTGGTGCCTGCCCAATAACGCATATTTTGCTTGTTTACATATCCATTGAGCCAAAAATGAGCTTCGTCGCTAAAGATGATTTTTCGATGGAATTCAGCATCATTTTCAAATTGTTGTGCAGCCCAATTGAGGAATTGGCGACGCTTCAAATGGTCAAGCGGCTTTAGTTCTCGTGTCAACTGGATCTTGTATGGATGTAGGCCAAGATCTTTTCGCAAAATTCGCCACAATGACGTCACAGAAATGCCCAATTGTTGAGAACGTCGTGTTAGTGACTCATTTGGGTCATCAAGAACAGATGCTCTAGCGGCGGCAATATTTTCCTCACTTCGTGCATTTCTTTGTCTCACTGGCACTGGAACATTGTGTAGCGACAATGTGCTTTAAAATTTTTGCACCAAACGTTGAATTGTTGATGTGGCAGGCAAGTGATGACGACGATAAAATGGTCGTAATGCTCTTAAAGTTGCGGTGAGCGAACGTGAATTTTGGTAGTAGATTTGAATAATTTGCAAGTGTTGCTCCGGTGTGTACTGCTCCATGATAATTTGCCAACTAAGTACGAGTGTTAACCTCAAAAAAAATTGAAGAAATATGGCGTAGTTTCTTGTCCCTGTTGAAAGAAAGTTTGAGCGTCCCTATTGAAAAACCCTTTATAAAAGGAAGTGTCGATTCTGGCTGGAATTTTATTGTTGCACAGGTCTGCCATTTTATGAGATCAGGGAAGGTTTATCTGTGCCGTACCACAACTTTGTGCGCCTATTATGCACAGTACTTATAAGCAGGTAATGGAGTTACAGTGTAATATAACGAAAGATGTACCGTCTTTTCTTTAGTAACAGATATGCAAGGATGACAGCGAAGATGGTGATGGATGCGCAAAGAATCGACACTATGATGGAGTCCAGGTAGTCCTCCTCCGAATGATCGTCGTCCGGGTAGTTGGACGGGGCCGCTATGCGAGCTGGAATCATTAACGGTTACTATTCATCTCTGATTAATTTCTCCATTCGCAAGATTGCCAGACGAGATCCAGAAATCTTACTCTGCTGTAATGTTTTGAAATGAGTTTTTATTAAGTGTGGATAATAAAATAAATAATCTGTAAAAATAATATTAAAATTACATAATGATACGTGATGTGCATAAATATTCCATTGACTTGTATTTTTTTTGTTCTCGCCGAATTTTTGTTTCATAGTTTGAGATGTTCTTTTATGTTGTTATACAATACATATATATACTTTTGGGGCACCTTGTATTTAAAAGTAAATAACCGTCATATCGCATTTAAACTTGCCAATTATCGGTCGAGAGATGTGTCATTACCGCGAACTGCGCTCGTGCGAAAGGAGCACCTTGATTCAAAATGTTAGATTAGTATTGAAAATTCCAATGAAAATAATAATAATTCTAAGGGGACTCATTTTAGATCATTACAGATTTTAATGTAAAAAGTCATAGCAATCTGTCTCAGGGCGACCTCGCTCAAGTACACCGAGCAAACAGATGTATTAATATATCAGTGGTAGGATATCAGGTCGGACAATCCAGATCCTGTACAAATATATGAACTCTCTCATATGTACTATATCAAAAACGTGAAATATGCCAATGAAACCTTTAAATAGCACTCTTGTAATTTTACCTCCAGTGATAGTAGTAGTGGCAAAGTTGTAGGTGACGACGGTGGTGCCGGCCTCGTTGGTGGCCCGGAGCCGCAGCTGGTACCAGGTGGCGGGGGCCAAGCCGGCCAGGAAAAGGGCGGGGCGCTGGGAGGACGCCGGCAGGCTGGCCCAGGGGCCCGTTCCTAACCGCCGGTACTGCAGCCCCAGCGCCCGCAACGGGCAGCCCACTTCCTCCCACCCCGTTAACTGCACGCGCAACACCGAGGAGTTGCTCTGCAACAGCTCCGCCTCCTCGGGGATCCTGGGCACTGCGGGGGCACTCCGATTAACGAATGCTAGTCTCGATTAATTGTTTGTGATCACACGAAAATATACATTTTTATAGGGTCTTTCAACAAGGACGCTCGGTTTTAAAATGTAAGTTAAACAGGTTGTGTGTGAGATATTCACTCAATTTTTCTTTCATTTGAAAGTATATTTTATGGCAATAAGTGTGAAATATAACGTTGTTCAAATATCCGCTGCGGCACTGCTCGGTGGCACGTTTGGGAGGTCCAATTTTCAATGACTTTATCGCACAAATCTGGGTAAATTTGCTGGATGGCGATTGTTATGTTGACTTTGAGGAGGTCAATTGTTTGCGGCTTATTTGTAAAGACTTGCAATTTAAGATAGCCTCAAAGAAAAAAGTCTAAAGGCGTTAAATCGCACGATCTCTGTGGCCAGTTCACGTCACCGCCGCGCGAGATAACCGTGCCCTCAAATCGCTCGTGCAGAATGTCCAGAATTTGATGATTTGCACACGTTGTTCAACCTTTCGTTATGATTTGCCGTATACTACTTAACAATTGACAATAAATTTGACAGATGTCACTTTAACAACATGGCTGCTATAACCTAACAAATCCTGAGCGTCCCTATTAAAAGACCCTATATAAATGTGATCACCGCGACTTTCGCGCCTACGCGCATCTAGCAGTACAAGCAGGAAGCTAACTCATGAAAATTGTGATATTCGCCAGCTCGAGATTCTAATGTTAATATTGTGTCAAATTGGATATCTTCAATTCGACTGATCTGTGAATGTTTCAAAAACAAATTATTATTAATAAAAGAATGAAGTGTTGTCCATATTCTCCGGCGCTAACATATTCAGATAATAGTTGAGGTTATTATTTTATTTTATTAGAAGTAAGTGTGCACGTTTAACGGTTTGTGATATCTCGGAACCGCGAGAATGGGGGCACTCGCGGTAGGGACAGACGTGATCATCATCGCTGTCGTAACCCGCGCTCGCGAGGCGTGTTATATTACACCATTTTAAACGTTCATATTTTACGTCATGGTCTCCAAATCTCGGAAATTGAAAAATGGTGGGTTCTCCGTTAAACAATTAAGTTGTACAATAATTGCACATCGACTCGGTACTGCGGTGCCGTGACCGGGACCGGGAGTTGGCAATTCTTATTTTTCATTAGGATGAGGCTGATGTAGATACGATTCAAACACTAACTAAAAATCTATTATATTCAGTGAAATGAGATCAAAAATATGTTAGAAAGCTGTATTGGTAATTAAGGGATCTTGTCAAATATTAATATTTTCATGTGGAAAATACAGACAGGTAGTAGGTGCAAGGTGTGGCAGGTAACTAGCGGCAGCTGCAGAAGGCCGATAGGGTGTACGCGATATTACCGATCGGCTTATTCTACACACGGGGACTGTTAAATGATGGATAGATTATTTTTTCGATGTAAAATTGTTATTTTATTAAGGATCTCATTTTGAAAGTTACAAAAAGTGATTTTTTAGCAAAACCACTGTCATTCATTCCTCTTATCGTACAAAACATCTTCTAACATAGTTTTTTTTTCGTATGTTTCAGATAGGGCGTTCTGAGTTATCGTGTTATGCAAAGTTTCAGGAGATTTACTGTATCACACCCATTTTTGAATATATATAAAAATAATTAATATATTAAGTTTAATAATGACTTGTACTGTAAAATCGTGCGTTGTTTTGTTTAACATAAGCATTTTAGTTAAGAATTTTACCCACGACAGGTGCACGCAGCCTCTTAGTCCTGGGAATGTGTATTTATCAAATAAATAACGTATTAATATACAAGCCGGGCGTTTATAAGTAAATACGTAAACAGAGTCTGACCTCCCCCTTTGGTGGAAGCGGTGATGACTTCGCTGGGACTGCCGGTGCCCACTCTGTTATGGGCGGAGAGGTACAAGTGGTACAGGGAGCCGCAGCGTAGATCCTTCAGGCTGTACGAGCTGGTGTCAGCCGACAACTCCAGACTCTGCCATTCCTCCGATTCATACTTGTAATTCAAGGTGTAACCTTTGAAGAGAAATATGTCGTTTTCAATTAGAAGGCCAGAAGATACTAGAAATACTAAAATGACACAAAATAATTACTATTGTAATTATAGATGTATGATTAGATAACTCCAAAAATTATTCAACTGTCTGCGTTTCTTCTCATTTTTTTACTTACTGCGCGAAAAAAACATTTATGCGCAGCAGTGCTTTTAACGGTTTCTTTCGCGCACTGCAAGTTTAAAATGAACTATGTATTTTGGGAGTGGTTTTCAGGTTAGTAGGCACCGAACCCCTAAGATAATTTTGAATCATCACATCTTCCGAACACGAGAATGCCACAAGGTGATGCTCGGTACTGTAACCAAATAGTACGGTCTGGACCCTGGGGTCAAGATACCCGCGCTTCACATTTTTGGAAACAATCCGTTTATTATTTGTAAAGTGTCGTCAAGATACTCGTATTTAGGGAGACGATTTAATGTTTATTTATTTGGTCGATATAATTTAGTGCGCGGCGATATTTTAAAAGTAGCTCGGAGTATAAATAATATTTTAGTGACGATTCTTTCGGTTCTCAAAGAAGGACTCCGCCGTGCGGCGGAAATGTTTTCAAGCATTTTGTCAATTGTCGAGAGATTCAAATACCATTTATCGGTGCGATATCTACTCGGTGAAGCGGTGGCTCGATCTGCACAGTGAGGGAGTGCGGAGAGGAAGGGGGGCGCAGCAGCAGGCGGGGGGACCCCGGCGGGAGTAGCACCCTTACGCTGTACGTCACGGAGTCCTCTCCGATAGAATTGCGGGAGACGCAGGTGAAGTTATCCGCCATAGAAGCGTCTAGTCCTGCAAACATAGTATAGAGAAATACATTAACAGGTGAAGGACCGAATTGGGAAACCATTATTCACTCATTCACCACCAGATTGGCATTTTTTATACTAACCCGGCGACCGTGTGACGCGGCTCAGCGCAAAAGTGACTACGTCATGATGCACTGGCCAAAAATATCCCTCATTGTCCCGAACCCCAAAAAGAAACCAATATTTATAAAATAAAAAGGGATTACAAGTGTACGAGTCGAGTGTAGATATGGCCGGGTGAGGGTTCATCTATCGACCATCGGGGCTCCTCTCCGATACTGTCTCGAGTTGACGCGTTGACTGGCTAGAAGCTATAGCGCGAGCTGCAGGACGATCGCTACTGACACAGGATGACCGGTACCGACAGACGACCGCTTGCTGGTGGTGGTGCTGAAGGCGGAGAAGCAAAATGGCTCGGTTCTCCCCGGATGCCTGCGGCGGTGTACTGACGAATGCCCGACCTGTCGCCGTCCGGTGATGAGTTGCGGGCGCACGGCGTGCCAGTCTGCACGGTTGCCGGATGCGCAGAAACGTACAGTGAGTCGATGCTGGACGGGATGCGAGCCGTCAGCGGTGCAGTCGTATAGTTCGGTTGCCCGGTCATCAGTGTGTGTCCTCGCAGTCCCTAGTTGTGAATATCCATAGTGCGATGATGCGCACGCGTGATTATAATATGTTAAGCAAAAGCAGAAAAAAGTTTAAAAAATGGTTGATTGTTAGCGAAAAGATGTTATTAAAAATTACTGAAATTTAAAGAAAATGTTGCTGGCTGTGAACATAATGATGCCCTACGGCCGCATAGGATAAACGGATAAACGGCCGACGGGACTTCAGCGCAGTCCGCCCTTTCACTGCACTCTGTACTTTTTTATACCGCGACCTCGCTCTAGTCAGTAATAATGTACGCGGTGTGAAGTGTGTACATGTTGGCGAGTTGCGTATGACAATTGATTATGAAGTGATGTTTTGACACGGTATAGAGATGCGACATTGTTCAAATTTATGCAAAGTAAAGTAATAAATGAATGTATTTAAATTAAATCACGCCAGGGTCACCGGTGCAGCAGTTGAGGTGTGCGTGATGTTGAGATACTGCGAGACAGAAGCTCCTCACTTCTTCTTGTCTCGCGCGTGTCGGTCGTATGTTGGAGTGTAGGGCGTCTGTTATAACTAGAGCGAGGTATATACATGAAAGAACACTTACAAGGTTTCGATTATTGAGATGATGAATTAATACAATTTGAATGCGCGGTTGAACTCTGGGAGTGGTTCGCTGGAGATGCTGTTGAGTAGCGATGCTGGTGTCAGGACAGCCTGCGGAGAAGTTAAGTTAGTTGCCTGAGCGGTATCCGCTTCTGGTGCTAATGAATTTATTACTGGTGCCTATTGGTCACCTCGGTTCGGGCCCTAACGGTTGATAGGTGAGCCCTCATCCGGGGCATGTCTACGAGCGCGAGTAGGGTCACCATACAAGCAGTGCAATACAGCTGAACATAATGTACTATATATAAACCATTACGTTTACGCGCCTTTATTATTTCGATTAGCACACCTGGGATTTGAATATTGCCGGTCATTTTGAAGATTGGAGAGTACCCAAAACGACAAGACGCAATTGCATCCAGTACACCGTACATTAAAGAGACCTTAATAATCAGTGCTCATTTCTGTCTGTCAGAAATCTACCCAGAAGAAGAACAACGACATCGGAAAAGCTACTACGCCAGAGCATCATCGCGCTCAATCAAAAGTGAGTAGTAGTGTTCACATTTCATATTATCTTTATTATATTATCAATAGGAAACCCAGAAACCACAGCTGTCTAAGGAAACTACGGGAACAATTATTATTATTATATACAAAAAGCCATAAGAAATACAAAATAAATGTCGTTTCCGACAAACGACACTCACTGGGAATGATGAGGTCCCCGGATTGCGAGACGGTGAGGCCGTGCTGGTGCGTGACAGGACTGCCGGCTGCCAGCCAGCGTGTCCGCGGGGGTGGCGAGCCTGTCACGCGGCACGGCAGCAGCACGGCCGCGCCCGCCCCCGCCGATACCGGACCTCCGAAAGAGGATATCCGAGCTCCACCTGTGTTAAAAAATATATACGTTTTACAAGATTACATAGATACATCACTGGTTTATGATTTGCCACTCGTATCCTGAAAAAAAAACGTATCCCGCTCCGAATAGGATCTACCGAACGAATTGCGCGATCTTCGAGTCGCGCTTCGAATAAGGGGACTTGGATTAACGGATAAGGGTCGATGATGGGATAGGGATCTCGGGGAATCGGGAATCTAAAGGACCGCTCGCCTTATGTCGCGTATGACGCCTCCTCGAGAATCATACAAACGGCACACGGTGGGCAGATCTCCGCTTCCGATCGAAGACGGCGATATCACAAACTTCACTGCGGCACACATAAAAACAACAATCCATATTTGACGTCAAGGTCATTATTCACACTAAAGACAAGCAGTAAGGAAAAAGGTTGGGTGGGAATTTGAACGTGGAAAGGTGTCAAAAACACGGTTCGCGGCCGATTTATGAAAAAAAATTTCCACAAAAATGTCAAATACAATAAATTCAAAAGTAATAATATGGCCAATAGCCAGATGCAATGAAAATACATTAATTTATGTACGTATGTTATTATAATTATAACGCTTTATTACAAGGATGAGTAGTAACAAAAGTATGTAGTAGCAAAAGACAATTTGATTGTACGCTGTTTATTGTGCGCCGATGATGCAGTACTAATGGCGAATAATGAACAAGAACAACTGAGGCTAGTGAGCAGAATGTACGAAGTATGCAAGGAGAGCGATTTCTGAGCTGAGAATGATATCGAAAGGAGGGGGAAATGGAATTATATGTAACGAAAATTTGTCAATTGAGGTAAGATTAGCGGTGCACAATGGAGTCCTGGTACCGACACTTGATTTATGGAAGTGAGCCCTGGAGCTGGCAGAAGAGGAACGAAAGTAGATTGAATGCGGTGGAAATTAGATCACATCGGCGTATATGTGGCAAATCTATTTATGAGAATGAGGAAATAAGGAAAGAATATAAAGCAGATGTTAGTATAGTGAGTAAGATTAAGAAAGGATCACTTAGGTGGTTTGGCATATGGAACAGATGAATGAGGAGAGAATGGTAAGAAAGATATATGACGCAAGTGTTGATGGCACCAGAAATAGAGGACGTCTGCGAAAGACTTGGCACGAACAGGTAAACCAGATAGTGGATAATGGTTCCGTTAGAAGCCTCAACAATCGGCGAGCTTGTAAGAGAAGATGTATGAATGTGGCGCTCTATCCTCTCTGCCTACCCCCGCGAGGAAACGGCGCGATGGCAAGTAAGTAAGTTACGTTTTAGAAGTTCTAATAATGTAAATTGACAGGTCCCGTAATAAAGGTTGTGATGATCCACATATAACCAACTGATAAAAAAATATGAATTCCGAGAAATTCCTAGAGCATATGCGACAGAAGCAAGGGGTGGCGGAAGCTTCTCCACAGAGGGGGTGAAGACGCCGTCGGGGGATCGCACACGATAGTCGGCTTCGGGAGGGCCAAGGGGCAGGTTCGGAAGAGTTTCGTGATCGCACGGGAGAGGGTCGCTTTTGAAGCTTTTCCTTTCGAGGTTTACGCCGCAAGTGTTTTAGGGGTGATCGTGTTGGTTTTCGGGTCCGCGAAGGTCGTGTTGAAATTCCGAAATCGCGAGTGTGGTGACAGAAGGCAGACCAGGGTTGGCGCAGACGCTGAGGACCATAGCAGAGAACCCAAAATACTAAGTTTACCTTTTAGCATGCTTGTATACATAATTAAAACCGCTAACAAATACTGTAGTGAGATTCGGATCATCATGTAATTACTCATTCATAGAAAGGGACTGGCGTAACCGCTAGGCCACTTGATATTTCATTTTATTTAATTACTGTCCGTTTTATAAATTGGGAACACCCACCTACAAGTTTCAGTTACATGTATCTCATTATTTAGGACCAATTATATACTACTATTGGCCGTGTAAATAATCATGTAACTATGTACGTAATTATTTGTATATTTACTTATCCGCGGAAATCTAGATCTGAAAATCTCATAAATCCTGGCGGGGCGCATTTTATAGATTACATTTTCGATCCGAAGTAATGGCTAGTAAGTAGAAATGATAGAATTTATCCGAGAACTTTGTGTGTGTATTTACTTTGGGAATACACAATCGCATGCGTATGCGAATCGTACTGACCTTTATAATTGACATTGTGCTAACAACTCACTGAACATTCTACTTTACGACACATCTCACAAGTAAGACTCCGCACTGATCCCTACATTATGTAAACATTTATCCTTTCGGTTATCAAGCCGAAACCAGGTGTTTCATTCTACCGACCTTCAACGCCTATGTGAATTGTAGTTTTCCTAAGATGATTTGATTGGGAGGAAAAGGTGCTTTTGGAGGTTGAACAGAGTCATTCGGTGGCATGAAGTGTGGACGGGCTAGCTATGGTTATATTGGTTTGGTAATGATAGCCATAATGAAAGAGTTCTGGACATCATCGGTCTGCGTAGGGTGCACAAGGCTACAGGCTAACCCTACGTATGTTTACCGTTCATGATCTGTTTCCGATATATAATCTGGCGTAAATAGCTTAGTCCGCACTGAGTTGCATCGAGGTGATTTCTGTGTGGTCGCCACGGTACTCGTACTTCAGCTGTATAAGGAGGATGATAGTAGTGTCTCTAGAGGTTAATACCCCGAGACAGTGTTCCTGAAATGTTCTACAATTAAGCCGCCACGTCGGCAAACCACACACATACACACGCACCAGCATGCAGTAATAATAATCCTAACTATTTGTTCCTGGCCTTATTCGAGATGCATTGTTCGAGACACCGAGGATCATCCTGCAGATAAATTAAACTATTCTTCTGACACCATTGTCACATGACCTACGTGTTCAGACGCACCCAAGGAATTAAGGGAATTTCCTGAGAATCGTACTGTCATGTCACAATCATCACAATTAATTACCTTCAGTGGTGGACGCGGCCCCGGATTGGTCATTTTCCTACCGATACTGAATAGCTGTCACAATCATCACAATTAATTACCTTCAGTGGTGGACGCGGCCCCGGATTGGCCATTTTCCTACCGATACTGAATAGCAACATATGGGAGATACAAGGACATCGGCCATGCATCTTGAATGAGTCATAACAAATGATATTGTTCACTAAGACATTGGCCGAATCAAAACTTTGGATTATCATCATCATCATCTTTAAACTTTTGAACGCGTGGGTGCAGGGTTCGAGGGTTCGGGGTTCAGAGCCCGTCGTCTACCGCGAATATGCACCAGACGCACGGATTCTGAATCTGGGGTCAGGGGAGCCGAACGTACGGCACAGTCTGGTGTCTGGGGAACTTATCATGTAACCACGGAACATATTTGTCAAGCGAGGCAGACACTTAGCATGTCGCATGTTGTTTCACATGTCCACATAATTTATGAACAGCTAGGCGACACCACGAAGCGGCCACAGTCACGAGTACGAGTCTACGACAAGGTTGGTATCATATGTATAATTTCACCCTCACTCTACATTTTAGCTCCGAATAATGCGTACATATGTATAATTTCTTCCACACTCTTACATTCTAGCTCTGAATAACACGTACATAATTAATGCTATAACGGGCGCGCTCGAATATCATACCGCTTGACGGGAAGTTTTCTGTTATTCAGTCGTGTACAATAGGATAATCGGTATATTTATTTTAATAAGTGCTCTATAGGTATTTGAACGGCTATAATATTTGGATATTTGTAAACTTTAGATATTTGATAATTGAAAACGCGGGTTAAAAGAATTAGGATTATTGCGGACATAACATGGGGAATATTCTTAACCACTAGAACGATCACGTTGGCCAAATTTAGATATTAAGCGAATAGACTAGCATTAAGCGTAAAAATTAGTATTAAGTAAGGTAGAAAGCTAGATCTTACACTGGTGCCGGAAACCAGGGGTTTTATTAGTTATTCTGAATTAATTTTAGAGTAATATAATTATTCAATTTAACTATATATATAAATAGGCTTAGAAAGTAGAATTCATCAGAAGGTGTTCGGCTGGATCACCAGTAATCGTTAAATAAATAAAACAATTCAAAATGTATAATTATTTAGACCATAACGTACTCTCGGAAGAAGGCTCCTGCGTGAGAATCTCCGTGGCTTTCCCTTCCCCGAAGGCCGTGGTGGCACTCACCCAGAACTCGTACTGCAGCCCCTCGCGCAGCCCCGTCACGGCGTGCGCCAGCTCTCCCGGGCTCACGGGCGAGAGGGCGCTCTCGTTGGCCGCTACCGTGTACGACTGGTGCTTGCCGGACCTGAAACGGGAGAGAGGTGGACCTGCGCGCTTTCGTTACAGAGAAAAGAGGATAGATTCAGGTCAGATCGGAGAACGGATTTACCTGGAAGCTTCTCTGACGTAGACGGTGTAGTGCTTGATCCGGCCGTTGGGTTTGCCGGGTGGCAGCCAGCTGACCAGGACGGAGTCGCCGGACAGAGGAGAGACCTTGATGCCGTCCGGCTGCCCCGGAGCTGGGATTTCAGCAAGCATATGTTTATAGAATACGAGAACGTAAATAGCCACACTTTTATAGCCTAAATATTGGAATTGTCGTTACAATCGACTAGTATTCGCGTTCGCGGCGCGGATGGGACTTTTGACTCGAGATAATCTCTAAGGTAGGAGTTATCCTCCAATGAGATCCTTTGGAGAAACCGTGTCTCCGAGTCACCGAGTCTCAAAGACTTTCCTTCTCACATCTCATTTAACGCGATTGTAAATCAAATGTCAGTTCATTGAGCATAAATATAAATATTTGTAATTTGATTTTTCAGACAGAATAAAGAGTTTAATGGTTGTAGCTGTCAAAGCCGAGTCGTATACGCAGGTTGGAGTTTTTGCTTCTTTCTGTTAATCTCAAGCTGATCTCCAGAACAAAATCTAAACACGTGTACACTACGAGTACTAAGATTAATCTCAATTAAATCTCATCTCAGTAATGTATGTATTCCGTGTACGCATCTCTATTTTTTTTAAAAAAAAAAACAAAAAAAAAAAAATTCAATCCGCGGACATGGGCTATTACAAGAGCCTAAACTATGTAGAGGAAATGTAAATAAATACAGAGGTTTAGTGATAGTGATTTTTACCATCTTCGTGCGTGGTGCAGGCGATGGGCGCGCTGGGGGCCCCCTCGCCCGCCCCCGTGTAGGCGCGCACGGTTAGCGTGTACACCGTGTGCGGCAGCAGGCCCTGCAGCTGGGTCTCCAGGCCGGAGGTGCGCTTCACGGAACCGGCCGCCGACTGCTCCGCTGCGAGGAACACACCGGAGGATTATTACACCATTTGCGGGAGTAGCACCGAGAATTTGTCAGAAGGGAGAGCACGCACCGTCGTCGGGCAGATTCAAGGGACGATAGTGCAGACGGTAGCCTTGCAGCACGCCGCCCAGAGAGGCGGGAGGCGGCGGGCGCCAGGACACCCTCAGGCTCTGCGAAGATAGAGCCGAGCAAGCCGCGTCTTCCGGCGGGGACTCGGGCACTGAAGGGAAAAACAATTTTATTCAATAAAATATATTAATATACTTCATTTTACCGCACTACGGAACCGCCCGTCACTCGCTAAATACTGTGGGGACAGTGAATAGCACTTTTCCGTGTTGCATTATTCATATTTACCTCGTGGCAAGGATTAAAATAGAGAAAAAATTAAAAACTACTTGACGGTGAATGAGCAGGACCGATAAGAGAGATTTTGCATATTGCTCCATTTGCCGCACGGGTCTCTCTCTGTTCATCAGCAGATGGGAGAACAAGATAAACAATGGACAGATGAGGATCAGGTGTGAGGTTTACGTAATCAGATGAAGGAAGTATGATACAGAATCAGCGGCGGTCGGTACTGTACAGTTTTTACTTTGACGCACCAAAGTACACCGTGCGAGGTAGTTGATCGATTTTCACACACCTAACGCGGTACAGCCGAAAATGCATGCAACATCTTGTACCTCTCCTAGGAACACCTTGGTATTTTGTTCGGTCTAACGGCTGTGTAACATCCGCCACAACCGTAAATAGCACATAAACGGAGAATACTTTAGGACCAGTTCTCTGGAACAAATTAGACATGTAATAAGCTGAGTGTTTTATTGGCCGAGTATATCCTGAATAAAATCATATGAAGATTGAAAAAATCCATAAAAAATAATTAAGGTTTTTCAACAATTTTTGTTCCAAATGTTCTTAGGTTCCCACGGCCGTTCCGTGTACAATTTTCTGGGCTAATCTGCGGCGTACATCAGATGTTTCCGGGCGATGTTTCCTATCCCAGTGTCGGGTCCATCATTCGCATACATTTTATCAGTTCTATAATTTGTTATAATTAAAAACGACTCACTAAAATAAAGTAGTGTTTGAACAATGTGAATTGTTTTATTTATATTTGTGATGAATTACCAGTCTAATAATTATTTAGATGTTAAATGTCGAGTGTAATGTGACAGTATCGCAGTACCTCCCTCGAGGGTGGTGGCGGCTGCGGGCGCGCTGGGGGGGCCGTGCGCCGCGCCGTTGTAGGCCGCCACGGTGACCAGGTAGCGCGAGTGCCGCGCCAGCCCGCCCAGCGCGTACTGCAGCGCGGGGGCCGGCGCGCGCCCCTCGCCGGCGCCCTCGCCGCGCTCGCCCGCCCAGCGCACCGTGTAGCCCAGCAGCTCCCCGTTCCACGAGTCGCGCGGCGGCGGCTGCAACACACGCTAGCTTCGTTATCGTCATCGTCGCTCGGATGCGTCGCCTGCACGCTTTCTACTGACCGGGCCCTGCGCCCTACTGCCGAAAATATGAGATTTGGTGCTGGGTCGCTATTCACCATTGCAATGGCTGTTTCGCACTTTTTATTGGTAAAACGGCAGTTTAACAATAATATTGCAATATAATAACATTTTAGATGCCTTAGTAAAAATAATTTTTCTGAATTTTCTAATCCATTTTTAGAAGTGTCTACACTTTTAATAAAAAAAGAACGTTACAATTGTACATGTAAGTAATAAAAGGCTTTAGATTTGATGATTCAGAAGTTGTAGAAATTCTCAAAAATCACACCACCGACTTGCAGAGTACATTGGTGCACTTTTATTACATGCATCAGTGAGAAATGAAACCGGTTTGATCTGAGAATATTTCATTTTCTTACATTTCTCTGATATAAATTACAATTGACGATAGCAAACCTGCCACGTGACGTGCAGCTCGCCCGGACCCGTCGCTTGAATCTGAACATTGCGGGGAGCCTCCATCGGAGCTAGAAAAACCAATAAAAAAAAATGTAAGTCCATCTTGACAAAAATACAGTGGTATCGAAACCTGTCAACGAGAAAACAGTCAACGTATTTAATAAAAAGTTTAATTAAAAAACAATATATTTAATATATTTACAAAATTGCTCGCTATCAGTATTATATTATATTAAAGCAATTATCCTTTCGTAGGTATTTACCTTCTTCCTGTGTTTTAGCCATGACAGAATCCGAAAAGGAGCTGCGGTCGATCTGATTGATGGCCAGCATCCTGAACACGTAGGGACTGGCTGGTTGCAGGCCTTCCACTAGAGCCTGCTCCTTGCTTTCAGGGTACTCCAGGCTGGGAACAAATTACTTTTGTTCCCATAACTGATAATAACCCATAATTGATAAAACCATAATTCATTCTAAAAGTCAAGGAGAATTATTCTTAAAACTCTGTTAATTACCTTAAGGGATAAGAATAAGAAGCTGGAAGAACCCAAAAACTGGTCAATTATTAATACACAGTCAATATATTGGCGCAGAACTTCGTGTGTAATGTTTAGTGAACTGTTCACTGTTCACGTCACTGTTGGCCGCGAGGTGTTCTCGCTAAACTTGTTTTGAATAAAACTGAAGTGGTCAAAAATACCGTTACTATTAATTATCGTAATTATAGATTATTTTGCGGTTAAAAGTGTAAAGAAAGTGTCTCAGTTAAAGCGTACAACATCCCGCGATCGTTGAAATGGATGATTCCATTTGTCTTACATTTTACACTCCGTAATAAGTTTCCCAAGACTGCTGACTTACTTGCGGATGTTTTGTAGGGTGGGAAGGATGGTGATGTTGTGCGCGGTGTGGGCGGCCCAGTCGGGCGAGTGCAGCGGCCGGTACTGCAGCAGGTAGGCCTGCAGGGGGCTGTTGCCCGAGAAGGGCGGCGCCCAGCCCAGCCGTACGGCGCGGGACTGCACCTCCACCACCTCCAGCCCCGAGGGGGGCTCGGGCCGCTCTGGAACATTACTCGACACTTGACTCCCGACCGTTACGTCTCCTACTTCCTAAATTATAATCTTCGACGTCTCTCGCCGCGAGGAGGACGTCTACTGCGGTTTATCCGTTATGACGATTGGCGTACTGGCCTGCGCTTGGTATTCTTTAAAGTGTATCACTCGAACACACTCTCGGAACAATGGACATCTCGGTCCAATTGTAAGGAAGTTAGGAGATGACTTGTCGGAGCTCACACACTTTATCCGGTTCGTGCGCAGTACTTTGTGGAGACCTAGCACACAACAATTTTCTCCTACATTTCTTCGATTATTGTGTATTTAAACTGTATTTTAATATATTTTAGAATATATTGGTTATTGGATCTCTCGACATCGGAAATAGGCGTCTTCACAGACAATTTGCGTCTTCTGTGTACAATTTTGTGGGCTAATCTTACGTATATGCCGAAAGACCAGAAAGGTCAGGTAGGTATATTAGTTCAAAAAACTGTACACGGAAGATTCTGAAGGTTTGTTTTCATCGGAGAACATTTTAAATTAGTTAAAAACAAGGACATTCTTAGGTTTGGATCGCGGAATATTTTTCTGATAATTCACTCGCGCAAGTTTATAATATGAATTGTTGAATTATTGTCGAGTCGGTTTAGGCTACCTTGAACGGCGAGGTAGATGAGCAGCTCGCTGCGGCCGAAGGAGTTGCCCGCCTGACACTTGTAGAGGCCGGAGTCCTGGCGCTCGGCCTGCCGCACGGACAGCTGCGAGCGGACCCCCGACTCCGTCTTGGCCTCCGATATGATCAGTCTGCAACGTGACAACAATGTGAAACGATTAAGATAATCCACTCGACCGCGAACCCGGTACATTGTTCTCGCCGAGAGAATGCATTATGAATTCCCGGTGGAAAGTATATACTTATCGATTCTAAGTAATTCGTCTAATTTGCTTTTCATCTTCTCAAATTACAACATTACAATCAAAATGTGTCCAAGATTTGAAATGTCGCTATTTCTCTAGCGATGCTTTTTTAAAGTTGAAAGAAATAGGTAATGGAATGCTTACATTCATCATAATGGATGGAATGAATTTGGAATAAAAAGAACAGAAAAGGAACAGAGGGACCGAGGATTAACCGACATCATGAAAACCGTGTCTTACTTGCAGTGGTACTCTCCTTACGTGGATTTTTATTTTTCTGTGGCCGTAGGTTTTTCGTCTTCAGGCACACACTTCGTTGATCAGCACGAATCGTTACCAACACCACACACAATAGCAAGATGATACCGATTTCGGTATGCACAATAGCGTGAAAACCCATACACGACAATGACAATTGACTCACTCAAATGTCAAATTTCAATAGTTTCAAGTCACAAACAACATAACATACACATACAGCAAAAAGGGCATGCTCAGGGTATAGGAGGGGGGAGTAGGTGAGTATTATAACAAGGACCGCAATGTCTACTTATAGTGGGTTCAGATACGCGCACGGTGACCGACGATCCATCGATCTGTCAAAAAGATCGAACAATAGTCTATTAAAGAATGGAGCGTTACGCGGTTTAGCAACGATTACATTTTGTGAAAACATATAATAAAAGTACATAATGTATCAATCGTAGGTGCTGAAAGAAGATTGCGCGCAGAAGAAGTGGACAATCCAGTGTTAAATGGTAAAATTGAAAGAAGCACTCTATTAATACACCTTTCATCACTCACAGTCGCTGACTTATATCGTTTGGACTGCGGGCCTCGTTTGCAGCTCCCGATTGCAGGACTGAGTGATTATTTTCAGATGACCGCTGTTCACATAAAAAGTGTCCAATTTGCTTGTTAAAGCATTTGATACGAATCGGTGAGAGCTCACAGTAGTATGTCACTGCTTACAGGCCGTTGTACAGGCTTACCTGTAGTTGTTGGCATCGAGTCTGTTCATATCGTGAGTCCACACCACCTGCATAGGATCATCCCCGAACACTTCGCACACCAGGTTCACCGACTCGCCCCGCCTGGTTGAAACGTTTCTGGAGCCGTGTTCGAACCTTGGGGGTTCTGGAAAAAATAAAACATCATAAATGTGTGTTAAATATAATATATGTAACAAACTACCTTTTTCTGTATTGCAGCTTTCTAAATATTATATATATGTCTAAATAAACAAACTAATCAAAAGTATGCGCTGCTCTGGTATTCTTGCTAGAGTTAAAATAACATTAATGGAACACGTATTCCGGATATGTATTACTTTTTGTTTTGTTCTGTCACATAAAATAGAAACGGAAATGACGTTGTCGTGGGTTGTTTTAATGTTCAGTACCTGTGCAACTAAAAGATTAAACAGGCCTATGATACATATCTAGCCACGCGCACTGTACGCGATGCAAAAACACACTTCCGTTTCCTCGATCGGCTTCCTAAGTAGATCCACGCCGACCGCGCTAGAGTTCGGGAATGTTCCCGTCAGTATTTATATATATTAATATAATTGACGTTAAAAAGTGTAATATTATGTTTGTTACTTATGTTCTAACATCACCCTCGTACTGTGACCCCGGTGAGTTTATTTACATAAATTCTTCGTTTCGACCGTTTCGATACACGATATTGTGTCGAGTGCTTACATCTTTGAACAGTACGCAGATATCTGCACGTACAAGGACGATTATCGTCGTCACATCACATCACATTCCTGTACGTGCGTCAGCGCCGTGTCATATTGTGGTATGAGGAATTCATAATATAACCATCCCGCCCGTATCGCGCCGACATCCGACAGATTCTTAAAAAAGGGAATCGCGTTCGTCTCTCTGCTGAAGACCCGGCCCGACTCCTGTGCATTTCTGATCTCCTGTGGACGGCAGTCCTAGGCCTCGTTCCACTTCCCCGGTTGTGTGATCCCATGTGCAAATGGCGTACACCACAACTAAAGGTTTTATTTGTGTATGACCGACGATGTATTTATGTGAAGTTTATAATTCAAGCTAAATTCAGTGAGCGATATACAGCCTACGAGGCGTCAATATTAAAGGTTAAGATTCTACGAATAACTTTATAACTTGCGTTGATTTAATCTATCTTAAGTTCTGAGAGTTTATATTCCAGTAATAATATATTATGTAAACGTTTGCCGTAACTAATATTAAGTATCACTCATCCTCACAATTGAGTATAAAATATATTTAAACCATAATGCCTTTTCTTGAATAAACTTATTGAATATTATTCCATACTCTGTTAATTGAATATGCCCTCACTCGCTAATGTCTATACCCACTGACTCACATGAGAAAAGATAACCTCACAAATCTTCCCCACTTGAGCTTGTCATCTAAATAATATTAACTTCTAGGTATCTTTTATTTACCAACGAGAGTTTCATTACAATGTATTAATAACACATTAGTGGCCCCAAGTAACCGACACAGCCCATCCCAGAGAGCGGTGGAAGAGTGCTGTCCGAAAGTTATGCCCCCGACCCCATTAGGATAAAGGGGATGATGAAAAAGTAGTTATTAATATCAATATTCTGTCTCTTTTCAAACTAATCTAAACGCTTATGCTATAGAACTTTCGATTCTATCGAATCCCTGACAATTGATCACTAGACGAGTATTCTAATCCTAGAAAATAAGCACGTCACGTGTACTGCTTGATCCTGGGTAAGCAATGGGTAGTTTTCAGAAGAGGATAGTAGAAGACTAATAAACAAGTCAAGAACTGGGGCTCACCATTGACTCTGATAAACACAGCCTTGCTCAGGCCAGATCCGATAGTGTTGGTGACCTTGCAGAGGTAGTAGCCTTCGTCCCTGGCGCTGACGGCTGACAGGGAGAGGCTCCCGTTCTCCGCCAGAACTGCAGGGTCCAGCGGTTGATAGTTTTGAGGGGTAGTGCCTGTCGGTCGTAGAAAGATATTACGAATACTTGGTATTATCCTTGAAGGTTTCGAAAGTGTAGAAAATAAGGAGGAATTTATTATAAAGTATCTTATAACCTTGACTTTTCATCCAGATGATTTGTGGCTCGGGGAAACCCCTGGCAGAGCAGGGCAGCTGCAGAGGACTGCCCATCAGAGCGGATGCATCCTGCGGTTCTAGAATCCATTGCGGAGCCACTGCAGTAGACGATAAATTGATTAGTTTGTTGCAGATGATTACTAAAATGACACCGTGACATCTGTGTTAAGATTAACAGCGCGGAGTATTGACAGTTATGAATGTACTTCACTCGTCGAGATAGTGCAAATTGAACAACTGAGAGATTATTCTGTATGGAGTTTTCTGAGCTATTTGCTGTGCATCTACAGCCGCTCTGGCCGATGTTTCGGATTCCATTACTGCCATACCGCGTCGAAAGCACTATACATGTGTTTCATAGTAATACCGTGTCGATAACGTAATATTGCGCTATGTATACGTTCTATTGTCGGATCACCGTATGTGCGAAATTTTCGATAATACCGATTTTGTAGAGTCCAGTACCGAAACGTTCACAATTTTAGACCTCGAGCCTATTGATGTTTACCGAGTGCTTGAACGCCTTATTGACAAGACGCGCGTGATGATTCTTTGCCTTTCCTAGAACCTTTAGATTTTTGACTAAAAGATCGAACATGTAAAATAGTACACGGTTCACCTCTCACGACGAGAGGAGCGGAGTAGTTGGCCTTGGCCGCCGCGTTGCTGGCCACGCAGCTGTAGGTGCCGCTGTGAGACGAGGACACCTTCTTGATAATCAGAATACTGAAGAACTCCAAACTCTTTTGTTCCACCTGAAACCAAATAAATCATTATTATAACTGTCAGTAATATCGTTGAGGTAAATTGAAAGATATAGAGTGTTGGCTCACATCAAGGGACGCCGGAATGGGCAGATTGTTCTTGAACCACGTAAAGTAGATGGGCTGGTCCCCCGACATGACGCTGCAGGTGGCCTGGATATTGCTGCCCTCTTCCACGTTGGGGGGGAAGAGGAAGGGCGCTAGTTGTGGCGGCTCTGGAAAGGAAAGTGTCAACAATTTACGATCTCGCATAAAGGAAAAGCTGTTTATTTGATCAAATAACTAACTTTGTGCTTGCGCGTCCACCATGACAAAGATACAAAGATATCGAAATCGATCGATGTCAGTGAAATCGAAATTAGTAGTTATTATTATTATTAGTAGTGTCTTAAGACAATTTCTTCAATTCCGTAACTTTTCAATGCTATGAGCGAACTCTGAGCGTGACCGTACGCATGCGCACTTCCGACCTTGCAGCGATGGATTTAAATGTCATATATATGAAATCATGTCTCCAATGGCAGAATATGGCACGCAGATGGACATTTTCGAATATTAAACAATTTTTAAAAATCTACCTGCTAACTCCTACCCCACGTCTTAAACGTTCAAAATTAAAAAGGAGCGTTTCAATGCTGGAAACTTGATTGCGTGCTGAAAGTGAAACTATCGGGAGCGACTGACTGAGGACTACGAGCTGCAGCTCCCGGCGGGCCAGTTCTCCCTGCGGGCCGGCCGCGGAACAGGTGTAGGCCCCGGCGTCGCCCGGGCCCACGGCGGTCACCCGCAGCCCGCCCTCTCCGTCGCGCCCGTGTCGCGGGTCCGGTCCCAGCAGCGCGCCCTGCCGCTCCCACTTGACGCCGCTAGAACAGAGGGAAGCCGCGTCTTCAAACTGTCGGGATCTCGCGCAATAGCGTAAGCGGGCTCGAGTGTACCCGAGGCTCCGGTGTACCTGATGGGGTATCCGGAGTAGGGGCAGTATATTGTGATGTTGGATCCGGCGACGGCTCGAATCGGAGCCACGAAGCGGATATAGGGAGGACCTGAAATTACAAAAAAAATCAAATAGAATATAATATTTAAAGATGGCACCATTTCGTGAAAAATTACCACTCCAAAGGTAGGTTGTTTGATCAATGGTAAATTTTTACTATAATGCGAAAACATGTTGTTTTATACGTACTCATCAAAATTATATCCAATATTACCCTCCAATACCGAATAGTAAAACCGTAAAAATCCTCAGTTAAAAATGGCGAACCCTTCACAGCTGTTTCAAAAGTCATCTGTCACATTGATACTTTGAAAGTTGCAGTAGACGATAATGAATCAATTAATATCCCGCTCTTTCAGTGATGAGATTTCATCCGATGATGATATCGCTGTTGAATTTATATTAGCATACAGACCGAAGATTTTTCGTCAGGAAAGTGACAAATTTCGAAAACAGGCGTGATAAAGCCGTAGACAAAGCATTAAATTGTATGTAAAGTATACGACTATACCGTAGATATTAAGCCTGGCGGTGTGCGTTGCCTCTCCCACCGAGTTGATGGCCCTGCAGGAGTACAGCCCTCCGTCCTCGGCCCTGCTGCTGCTCAGGTTCAGGTGGGACACCACTTCCTCTCGCTCCTGGAACTGCCCCATAGAGTACCTGCGGTCCCGTCAGTAAAAACGTTTTGAATCCCAGAGCTGGATTGTCTTGCAGGATGTGTCTAGCCAGAATATTACACACGAATTTAATATAAATGTATAATATATAACACGACGAAAATAAATAAAAGTAAAAAAGAGAAAACGAATGATTTTTAATTTAGTATTTATGTCGGTCATCTTGCAGAACTCTGTAACCACATACAGAGGCTGCTTTTTTAGAGGAATAGTAATTTCAAATAAAATAAAACACACAAAAATTCTGGTAATTGGCTTCATTGGAAAGATGACTTGATGCCATCAGTGTTTAAATATGAAATATGAATACGTAAGGGCGCCGCAGCTAGCTAAAATAAAGCGCAATCTGGAAGTCCAATTTTCGACCCCTTTTTAGAGTAGCAGGGGGCGTATTTCGGCAACAACGCGACAAATGTTGACTTCCAAGTCGTCTATCATTTTTGGTTTATCGGGGTAGACTAGCCACTTCACACATCCTCACAGAAAATAATCCAAAGGTATTAATTCGCACAATCTTGGAGGCCAATTCACAGGTCACAATTCAGTAAATAGATCGTGGCGCGCGCCGTGCGGCGTGTTGCGCCGTCACAGCTATCGCACATTGATGCCATTCAAGTGGGTAAGGAGAGTCAGTAATCGTGGATCTACAGCGCTCCCGTTGTCTGTAAAACGTTAGTCAATTAAATTATTTCTGAGCTTCTTCGGTGTGTATAATGCGACGTCTCTGCAGTACAGAATTTTGATTAGAGTATGCGTGGTGCGAAAACGATCCATGCTTATTCGAATTACACGATTTTCAAAAAGTGTTGCTAGTTCGAATAACAAACCTCTAAAAAAACACCAAAATACTTTTTTTTAATCTCTAGTGAAGGAGAGTTAAAATTGTATTTACACGAGATGAAAAGAGATAACATTATTCATAGTAATTCTGAGGGTTTGTATACATTTTTGCACGATTCTAATTATTCTATGTAATAATTCTGTTCCAAAATTAGTGGAATTTTAATATCATTAATGGTATTATTTAGAAATGGACAGTTATGTAATTTTATAACATAAGGAGAGACAGAAGACAAAAGAGACATTTTTGTGAGATAAAAATTCAAATAAATAATGTCTACAGCTGAATAAGCTGTCCTTCACCCATAGATTAACATTAATGTGAATACAATTGTAGATTGATAATGCCCTTACAAGGCGAATGAAAATTGAATTCTGTTAATACAGGGTGTCCCACAATTAACGCAAGATTTGAATTAAATAGAAAACACAGTTTAGATTTTTATTGAATCATAAGTACACGGGATAGAGGTATTATTATTATTATTATTAAGCCCCCACGGCTTTGCTGGCACATGCGCTCTCTTTTGTAGAAATTTTCCACGACCATTTTGCATAATTGCTGACTGGCTTGTTTCTGGACGACCAGTGTGTTTAGCGTCTCCGACTGATCCAGTATCTCTAAATTTTTCAATTAATCTCTTCGCAGTTGATGAACTTACAACACTATTCCGACCATATTTTGTATTAAATTTTTGAATTGCGGCCGCCAAACTTTCATTATTTTTGAGATATTGTTCAATGATGAAAACACGTTGTTGTATCGTGTAACGCCCCATTTTTACTAACCCTAAACTCTCAGCTGTCAATTTTTTTTTCAGGGTTGTCAACAGTTTACTGCAAAAGTGGCAGCAAATTCAAATCCTGCGTTAATTTTGGGTCACCTTTACAAATTTCTCGAATTATCAGAAATACTGAGACGTAAAAAAGATGAAAATAAAGCATTGAAAAACATAAAGACATAAAAATGAATTCATCTCGGCTCGGTGTGGATCCCGCAAAGTAATCACTGCGAAGGAGCTTCACCACCCCTACCCTGAACGTGAGAGGAAGATCTTTATTAACGATCACCTCACGAGCCTCAATAAAAACCTTTTCTTCAGAGCAAGGTAGCTCGCGAAAGAGAAAGGTTCTGGTTAAAAAACTGGCGTATTTATATCCGGAAGAATCCAGCCTCTCCACCCCTCTTTATATAGCAAGAGAAGACAACTTATTAAAGATCTCTTAACCCTCTCTCATTCATCTTCTTCAACTGTATATTTTTCCACCATTACTTAGTTCGTTTCCAGATATTCACTTCCTTTAATTTTTCAAGCATTCCTTCTCAGATACCCAACCTATACAATTTTTATTTCTTCCCTTAAACTCGTCGATAATTTGTTCCACTATCTCCTTCTTACCTCTATAACCCTGATAACATACCACCTTACTTAATTTTTAAATGCTCTGAAAACCTATATATCCATGGAATACATCTGAAAGGAGGAATTTGTTTCCCCAATTTTTAAAAAGGGTATTTTGATACCCTCGAAATCGATACCCCTTAGAGAAATCGAAAATTACAGACCTTTCTCCAAACTTTGCATATTCAGCAATATTCTTGAATAACTTATTTATGATTAGGTAATGCCAGTTCTTTGGCCAGTATTAAATGCGCAACATAGATTTATGTCAAATCGATCTACGATTTCCAATCTTGTATCCTTTTGTAGAGTTTCGGCAAGATCACATGGATAAACAAACTCAGGTCGATGCCATTTACACGGACTACAGCAAGTAAACTCCTTGTCGGTATTCACGGAGACCTATTTAAATGGTTTTTCTCCTACTTATCCAATAGGAGCCAGCGGTAGTAGTTAGAGGCTATAAATCTGACTAGGTACGCATCAAATCAGGTGTTCCTCAGAGGTCACTTCTAGGACCACTCCTCTTTAATATTTATATCAATGACACCTCTAAGTGTTTCTTATGTACCACACTTTTACTCGCGTACGGTATGAACATTTTTATTCCAATTCATAATATCGACGATTGCCATAAACTTCAAAGCGACTTAAACCGCCTCGATGTATATTGCAATCAACATACCTCCAGAGTAACCAAAATGTTAAATTTCTTCCATCGAGTATGTAAACAATTTAACAACATAAACACCATTAAAACTCTGTACTTGTCATACGTCCGAAGTATCATCGAATATGCCTCCCAAGTCTGGAATCCCACATATACTACATACTCGTACATCAATCAATTCAGAATAGCTTCTTGAAATATCTTCACTTTCCTAGTTCTCGAACTTTAACCGGCACTTTCAAAATATTTTCAAAGTTCCATCACTACAAATTCGAAGAGACATGTCCGATGTCATTTTCCTACACAAAATAGCCAACTTTAAGGTAGATTGTCCTGATTTATTCAGACGCATATGTATTCGAGTGCCAGCCAGGTCAACCAGAACTAATCTGACATTTAACCTCCACATTGCAACACTAACGCCAAACGGAACTCATTTTTCTACCAAGCCCCCTTTTATTTCAACTCACACTTAAACGAACTAGACATTTTCGATACACCAGTTATGTCAATTAAATTTAAATTCAACACATTAATTTTAATGGCCTTCATTTTATTTTTATCACACAAATTTTATTCCCTATCCCATTTTCCTTTTCTTTTCCCATCACCCTCCCGTTCCCCTGAAATTTTTTCTGCTTTATAACTTTGATTTGTCTTTTGTCTATGTTCTTATTTTTAACTTTTTCTCTGACTTTTATCTGCATTAAATATAGTGTAATTACACAGGAAACATGTAACTGGTTAAATTATTGTTTCGCTTTCATTATGAATTTTGTTTTTACAGATAAACTGAATGTTTTCTTAATAAAATAAAATAATACTGTGATACATGTTATGACCGACAATAGTCACGCCGATCAAACTTTGTCCTATAATTACCCAAAATGAAATGCATTTAGATGCCTTAGGGCAGGAATTTTGATACTTCACTGAGCTCCTGAAAATTCTCGGCTGTCGCCGATTACTGCAAGCTGCTTTTTGCATTAACATTGCTTTTATGTTAGTGCAATTTGCATCGCTCTTCCTGGAATTGTACAAACGTAAAAAATACAAACAAAACATTCATGTCACATTTGACAATGACATAGAGTGCGACGCGATATGACCATGAGACATAGGATATGACAGGATGCTTTTCTTATGTATAGACAAGAATTTCACAGACCTGGTCGTTGAATCTCTTCTCTGCGGTGGTGGGTCAGATCTGACCCGAGTGTATATTTTCACACCTTCCCGAATCGTTTTGAGAGTTGTTTCGATTCGCCACAATTACATATATTTATATTTTAACTAGTTTAAATGAATAATTTCAGGGTTCATCAGCGCTGATATCGCTGATGCGTCACGTGAGTTCTCGTGCACTGGCTCGCTAAACCGCGTCAAATTCTGTATTCTTCTTATTACTAAGCTTACTAGAAAGACGCTACCTGTGCGAGGGGATCAGCTCCTGGCCGTCCAGCAGCCAGGAGAAGGAGGGGGCCGGGGCGCCGCTGGCGGAGCACCTGAGCGATACGGGGGGCCCCGGCCGCAAGGCTTGCTCTATGAAGGTGTACAGCAATTCTGGAGCTGTGTCTGAAATTCATCATTTATAATTGTTACTTTTTTGAGCATCTAAAAGAACGTGTAATATAATGCTTACCACAAACTGACCTGATACCACACAGTTTTTAGTTGTTCTAGTATGTAATAATCATTGTTTGTTGCTCGTCCAAAAGAACGTGAACTTCAAATTCTTTGAAGTTGAATAAAATGATTTGGTAAACTGGTAAACAAATTTTATTTTTAAAATTGGCAATATTAACTTTGTGATTAAAATTCATTATGTAATAATTTTTACTCAATAAGTAGTCAATAAAACAAAGATAATAATAAACAATTTTTTATTAAAATAACGAAATTAGGAAATATTAATTTCCTAGGATGTCGATAAGTACAGACCGAATATAGACCGAATTTCCTCGTTTTCGAATTCTTTCTCAGATGCAATTTTCTGAATATTTTAACAGACTGATAATGATTTGTAGAGATAAGCGTAAAGGTTATGTATTACGATTTCCCAATGTACTCCGTTAATAAAAAGTCAAGTTGTTTCACATTGGATTTATTCAAGAGCCTAAGTGCTATTTACTTGCATATAACAGGCTGTTACAGTATACCTAAGGATACATGTTTTTACATACGAATAACGTCGTAGTTAGTCAGCTTTTTTGTCGTTAAATGCGGCCTTTGTGAAATGTTGTACATGGAGCATCATGTTTTCGTTTGTTTGTAGGTAGACGCACGTGCATGGATTCTTGGATAATATTCTTGTCCACGTTTGTAACAAACTGGCACTGTATAGGGATAGATCTGTGCAAATAATGGAACCTCCGATATTTCTTTCAGCACTACGGATAGTTTATCGACTGACAATTGTGACGAAATTGAGATTGCTTTACTTCTTTACTCTTTTATCAACTCCAAAGACATTCCGTGGTCTAACTGCCTGTTAAAATAAATAATATGAGATCACCTCCGAGGCGGAGTTCGGCGGTGGCCTGGGCGCTGCCGCTGGCGGCGCTCACGAGGCACTGGTACAGGCCCGCGTCCTCCTTGCTGAAGCGGGGCAGCCTCAGCGTGTAGGGCGACGGGGCCGGGTGGCTGCCCCCCCGCAGCGGGGCGCCCTCGCGCACCCACTGCACGGAGCTCTCGCCACCCTCGCCGCCGATCACGGTGCAATTGAGGACGGCCGTGTCGCCAGAGTTTACTCTCTGCAAAGAGTTGGGAGCGAAGGTTAAAGCGAGTGTAACAATCGTCCAGAGTTCGTCATTAACTATTTAAATAAAATGTACGATGATGGATGCTGGTCGAGTATCTGCCGTGGCAGAGGTATTATCACAACGGGAGGTACGGCGAAACTCGTTCCTCTACATGTGTCACGCTACACCGAGTTTCGGCGCATCGGGCATAGGTGGCGTCACCAGTCCAGCTCAAATAATGTTTCAGATAAAAATGAATCTACAATATTTTTTTTATATTTCGTCAGACGTATCGATCGTCTCGATGAAGGATGATTTCTGTTAACATGTCCTGGCGCTAGCGTAGTACTGTCCGTATATTGTTTTACCCACATTTAAGCAGTTCATGTTTGATAATTCTCTTAAAATTCCAGAAAACTGATTCGAATTCTAAAATAACCTCGCCAGCTAACCTGACATTTTATTTTATTGTATTGAGGGATTTTGACAGTGTATAAACTTATTATAATTAATATAATAAATATTTAACATGTGATGCTATTTATGAAAATCCACAGAAATGTTTCTGTACATAAGTATATTTAGGTGCAGAAGATAAATAAAAAGATAAAAAAGAGGGAGAAAGGGTGTTGAGGTTGCAACTATTGTTGCGGTAAAGGGAGAACTAGACTTGTTTGTAGGTAGAATGATTAGTCAAAATTGAGATTGAGATGGTTCATAAAAAGAACCCTTTAAGCGCAGTAAGGCTAATGTTGAACAAGTCAATTTCTGTCAATTTCTCATTATGGTATTTGCATGACCGGTGAATGAATGAATTTTGTATGTAAGATGTTCTACTTCTGGGAATGTGGAAGAGTACGGATTGCCAGGTTGATCTAGATGGCACATGGAGAGATATTAATTCCAATTAGTTGGGACAATCAATACGGCCTTGTAGTAGTTTGAAGAGAAGTATTAGGTCAGCACATGTTCGTCGATGTTCTAGGGTTTTCACATTGTGGAAGTTTGCTGCATCTAAATAGGAGCCGAATGATAGATTAGATTTAACATTCAGATGTCGAATAAACCTATGGTCTTCTTCGGAGGTGGCAAACCGATGATGCTATGATATTATTTTGATTATTGTTTGACATAGAAACAGGACAAAAAGAAAGAAATTTAGATAGTACTGTTATTTTTGATAGAATTTCGCTAATTCCTGGATATGTCAGCATTAAGAAAGGCTTTAATATATTTGATCTTTTTTGAAATGATACTTACGCCCAGTAAAACCTAACTTGCCCCAACTACCTTTTCCGGTTAGCTTTTATATTTATGAAATCTCCCGTACCGTCGTACATTTGTTAATTGGGAAAACTATTTTAGAGAAAGGCGAAAGGTATTTGAGTAAAAGGATTCTGCTATGGACGAAGATAAACCGATTTCAATTATACCTGGAAGCGCGGTTCCAGCTGGATGGCGAGCTGCTCCAGCACGGTGATGACGGTGCTGGCGGTGACCTCCCCCAGGGCCGAAACCGCGCGGCAGGTCCAGCGCCCGGCCAGTTCCTTCCCCGCGGCTTCGGCCAGCAGGCGCGCCCCCGACCGCTCGGCGCCCCCCGAGCGCCGCCAGGACGACGCGGGCGGCGGGGAGCCGTGGCCCACGCAGGACAGGTCTACCGGCTCTCCGCGCAGCACGGTCAGCTCGGCCGGGGGGCGCGCCACCAGCCGCGGGGGCACGCCGCCGCGGGACTCTGGAACGTAGAGGGTAATGTGTGAGCGGCGGGTCACCAGTTTAGAGGTTACAGGATGGATGGTTACTGTCGCGATGCCACCGTCAGTATATGAGAAGATTAAGGGTGACTCGCCCCTAAAACCCGTTCGGTGGTCCGTGTAGGTAAGATTAGTTAAAAGAATGACAGTGATGCAAACAATCGTCAGAATTCCGATAAATAATGTTGTCTATTTTCATCTCGTGCAAATAAAACTGTACAGCTGCTCTCCACTACAGGTACAAGTTGTTGAGTTAAATTGTTGTATTGATAATGCCCTTTCGAGTCAATTAAACGAGTACAATAAAAAAGGAAGTGTTTTATTTTCAAATATGTACTATTACTATTTACTATATGCGAAGCGGAGTGAGACGCAGAAGCTGTTAACAAAACCGTGGCCCCAGACAGCGAGTAAGGGTCGCTAGCCGCGGTAAGCAGCGCGGTACGTGCAGCCAGTGCACTGTATATTTATGGCCGGCGGTAAGTTTTCAGATATGTAACCAAAAATAATCGTACTTTTTGACTGATAGGATTTTAGCGGATTCGAGTGCAGTTGTCTCAGCTAAATTAAAAATAACGTGTAGGCAATTGTAATAAAAAAAAGATGATTGACTCGGCTTATCTGATCCAGATATCTTATTATTTATAAGAAAGAATGGCGAGCTGCATCTGTGGATGCTGGAGAATACTAGGAACTGAACATCCGTCGCGCATCACCAGCATTATCTTAATTTGTATACTATTAAATACTATATTTATTCGGAATCTCTAATCAAATAAATTAAGTATTTTCGTGTAAGCACTTTCTTGTACTGTTGTCCTCATTCATTTCATGTCTCATTGTAAGACAAGTCGTATACTGGATTATAGAACACAAATAATGGTCCACTCTAACCTAACTGACTCCTTCTCGTAACACCTCTCCATAAAAGTGTGTTAGTACAGCCTGTAGGAAAAGTCGCTTTTAAAAATGTGTGTGTTTTTAGGACACTAAAAAAATAATTCATGAACCATTTTATTATCGATTTTAGGCAATAATTTTACCTACATACATATCTCCTCGCTTTCCGTGTACCTCAAACCTAATATCAATTTCACCACCTTTTCTCCCCCTCGTTTTAAACTTCTTTTATAACACGTATACCTGTAAATATAAAATTAATTTTCGTTCAAAATAATGTTCTCACCTCCTAATGTTATGTTACTTTACAATGAAAACTGTCGCAGTTCGGCAATATCAATGGATTTAAATATCTTTAATAATTCTTATAATAAGTCTCGTATGCTAGCGTATTATAAAACTTTACTCTTAAAATCCGTTAATTAATTAAATAAATAGTTGACGATTTTTATTTCGATACAGATACTATCTAATTAAAGTTAATAATTAATCTGAAGCCCGTTTCGGGATGGCTGTTTACACTTTAATTGAATATATACCTTCATATATGTATAGAACGCGGCGTGAAACAATATTATTAGAAAATATGTTTCCGAACATAATTGTGGTCGCACGGTGCCCGCCGGCCGATAGGGGTAGCTACAAGTATGCGCAATTAAATATAACCTTTATTTAATAAACACCATTTTAATGACTTTATCTTCTTCCTCCGTAGTAGTCAGTTCGTCCATCCCGAAAGGGTACAGCAGTATTGAAACCGGTTGACATCTAAATAAAATGAATTATTAAATTAACCCTTTCTCATCTAAAGTACTTAATGTATTTTGATTATTTTAAACAAAGCACAATTTTTTTCGTTCCGTTCAAGACATTGCTTATTTTGGTCAGCGGCCGTCTTTCATTTTTCTCAATTGCCGACTAATTATTTTAAGTTTGCCACATGGTATGTATTTATTTTTTATTATTATTTACGATTTGAATCTAGAGAAGCGGAAATTGATTAAAAAAACTGTTTTAAAATTATATTCTACTATATGATATTGTAATATTTTTCGATGTCAATCGAAACCCGACGGTTGTCGGATCTATCACTTGGAATTCATTATGACAAAAGGTTCTACGCATTTGCTTCAGTTATTTCATGACGATCACTATTTGACTGATATCAACGATGATGACATAATCAAAAAAAATTATTATTTATATCCAGGAGAATGTATTTGAATGAGTTACATTAATAATGATGTTCTTACAAAGTTTACGCACGAGAATTACAATTTTTAAATAATATATTTTTGTGTATAATATCAACATAGTTTTTAATGAAAAAATCTTTCAATAACAACCAAACGAAATATAATTTATTAAATTCTGAATCTTTGCACCAGAAAGATAGAAACCGTTTCAGATGTCCTGTTGTTCCATATGTCTTAAGAAGAGATGCGCTCGCATCTCCCCCTGTCTTGCACCGCTTCGGCACTAGCTACCCATTCGAGTATAATATTTTATATATATATATTTTTTACCGGCCAGCCCTCTCTAGATAATAGATAATACTCTGGCACTCGTGAGACCCGTCCATTCCGCTTTAATTGTGATGTGAAGATCTACCGACAAGAACACAGTTTTTGTATATTGTCGTGAGTCTATTTTAATATTCGAGTACCTACCGCCATAAATAATTAAACGACGCGCGATACGTCTAGTCCCTCGCTCCCTTGCACATTTTTGAATATCCGCTTCCGCCGGGAACGCGTCCGAACAGACCAACGCGAAATTCCCAACGGTCACTTTCTCCCCAGCGAGCTTAGAGTATTAACATCGGTCCGCGTGGATTTCGGATTTCATTCATATAACTCAGCTCGATTTTAAAGAGCTGTAGTCCATCATCTGACTTATCATATTTTTGTGTAAATTGTCACTGTAAATCCGCGAGTGATCAAAGATATCTGTGTCTATCTTATTCTTAGTGTATTTTACCCGACCGCCATTATATGTTCCACGCGATCTCACCAAATCGTCGTGTCGAACCGACTGCAATATCATCACCGGTCGCACTAGAATCACTCGAAGCTCGCAATTCCACATCATTTCATGCTTCACGTTATCAAAGTCTTGAGCACGCCCGAACCTCCGCCATAATCCTGTGCTGATTGCATCTGCCCGAACAAATCGCATCATCGCCTCATTATTTCGCATAAGTCTTCGGGATCCACTTCTGAACCATACTAGCCGCTTCTGCTGACGCCTGTTTCGTCATTCCTGTCCTTCAGTTGGAATCGTCCGACTAGGAGTCCCTTCACCGCCACCTGTACCCTACAGGGGTATAGGTATAAACACAAGGTTTTATTGAACAGTTAATCAGGTTAAATTCAGTGAGTGATATTGCCTTCGAGGCGTACTATGTGACACCGCCATACTGGCACGGTGATCAGTCGATATTGTTAACTATTATATTACAGAATTTAAACTCGCCAGCCTCGTGCGAGGCACACACACTCGTTCGTGCTATTATTCATCTGCATATATGTTCTTCCGCATTCTTTTAATGTCATTTGTTCTATAGTTTGATAATTGTATTTGTATAACCTGTTTGAATAAATTATATATAAACTAAAACGTCTCTTTTATTGGAATGTTCCCCATTGAATGACATCGAAGTATAAGCCCTACAATAAATGAAAGAAGGATACTATATTCATTCGATATCACAAAATGATCCGTGATCATTAAAATTGGACAATTTAAAAGCGATACAAACGGTCCAAACGTGTGGTGGCTAGTGGTACTGCGGCCGGCCGGTACACCTGCCGACCTACCCTGGACATAATTTGTGCCGGCGGAACATTCAAAGAGACTTTGTCACGTTATTCGCCGTCCGCCTCCGCTTTATAGGCTTCGGCTTCGGGTTCGGATCATCGCGCCTACCTGCTCCGCTGAATATTGCAGCGACCGTTCTCACTCCATTCCCCGCAGAGCCGGATCAGTTTGTCGCAAACGAGGCGACCCGCGTCCGCGGAGTGAGACACGATGAGATAAATTTCCTTTCCGCGTATACGTGTCGAGTTTTTTTCAGAGATCAAGCAAAGAGATACAAAGCACGAATTCGCGCTCGAGTGATAGCGAGATTCGACATGTGTGCACACCGTCACCTGGAACCGTATACGACTACAATTATTTATTCCGAAAGTTAGACAAGCAAAAGGCATTAAAAAGTAAACATTTATTACAAGATTAAACTTCAGAGGTTAGAGATTCAACTTCACATAACAGACAGTTTGAAGTTTGACCTATAGCAAATGTGAAGCGAAGCACGAGACAGGAAATTTCTGGTGTGCAAACGGTGAACTAAAAAATTTAAAAATCGTCTCCAAAGTATCTAATTGTCTCGAGTCGGAAATCTGAAAATCTCATCTACGGACGCGGGCCATTAGAAATATTGCTCGACGATTTGCCTAAACAGAGCATCAGCACTTGCGAAATGCTTAAAGTGAGAGCTTTCGGGTATTGAAATTGAGCTAATGTCCGATGGAGTCTTTATTTTAGTTTTAAGTGAGTTACCGCAGCGACTGCGCGTCGCGACGGTCGTCGGTGTAACGTTGTAACGTTCATTGCCGACAAGCTTCACTCGGCTATAGTCGTCGGTTTGCGGTTTGTTTAACAACAGTGCTGGAAGGGTCCTCTAAGTGGCTTATTCTATTATTTAATTTATTTTATGTTAATGAAATATTACATTACTATTTAATAAATCGAAACTGTTCATTTTAGATCGTAATGTAATAGATTTGGAACTTGAGACGCGTTCTCTGGAATGGTGTAAATATCAGACATGTTCGAAATCTTCGAATTGTTGACGAGTACTCCCCTAATACACTCGCTCTTGAGCTTTTCTGATCAGCGGTGTGCGCCGTGTGCACGGATAAAACTTCTCGCGTGTTGGTCGATTAAAAAATTATCTATTTTTTCATTTTTTTGTAAAAGAAAGTTGCAAAGAGCAATTAACACGAACAAATATTAAATATTTTAAAAATAAGATAATACATTATAATAATAATAATAATAAAAATAATAATAATGTGTTTATTCCAGCGTGATCAGGTTTTTTTTTTAACCTGATTAGCCATAAAGATAATACATATTATGTTATACTTTAAAGGTTATGAAATAAATATAATGCTATGAAAAAGAAAACCAAGGAAAATATTAATAAATACAAAAAAAATAAAAAAGTAAATAAAAAGTAAAAAGTTCACACACAAAATATAAATATTATATATATAACTACTTCAGTCACGACCATTGTTGTATATGTAGCTATTTTGTAGGCGCTGCCATTTCTCTGGTAAACATTGTAGATGCGCTACAATAACGCGCCAATCCGAACAGTATTCTGTATGAGTTGTACTGAATTCAGAGACGATCATACGTCACTTGCTTGTTCGACCGGAGATCGCAGGTATACATGCTGATGAAGAACGATTTAAACGGATGCTCTTCACCTCCTCACTGCATCGGTAGAAACGCCGTGACAGCATATTTGCACGAACGCTAAACTGTCTCCTCTGCCGTTCTATATCATCATCGTCTTATCCATCTTCATTGAATATATGGCCAAGGTATTTGACCTTATTTTGAACGCTCAATTTCATCCCGTCCACACAGGAGGGATATTATCTGGCCCTTTTCCATATTTGAACGCCACTACTATTATAAATATCGTAATATAATAACGTATGTATATAACGATTGCTGGTTAACGGTCGTCTGCGGCGTTTGCGCGTTTGCGGATTGCCGACTGGCGGGACGCCTGTCGCCATAAACTGTAGCGCCGGAATTAAGTGGGGTTTTCGTTACTGCACGTCGGAAATAGTGCGAATCAAAATCCTAAATGAATTTCACATTATTTATTTTATTTCAACTTGATTACACAGGCATGCATATACTTTATAATTTTTATTATTTGCCAAACTCGATAATAGTATTATTGCGATGCAATTTTCAAAAAACGCTTTTTTAAGTTATTGTAGATTTTCTGTAGAGAGGTAGAGAGAGAGAGAGAGAGAGAGAGAGAGAAAGAGAGAGAGAGAGAGAGAGAGAGAGAGAGAGAGAGATGCGTTAAGGATGTAATCGGTCAATAAAAACTCAGGTTGTTACACGTTAGAGAAGAACTGGTTCTAAATTATTCACCATGGGCTATTCGCAGGAAGGACTCGTTTTTCCACATATGAAATAAATTTTCCACATATGAAATAATGGTCGGATGTTCGGGTGCAGGTGTTCATACGGCACATCATAAATGTCATGTATGATGTTACTTGTTTGTTTGTAGGTAGATGGGTTACAAATTATATACGTAACGCACGTTCTTAACATCAAGTAAAGAGTTCGGAGACGTCGCAGGTTCGGCCGGCGGGGGGCGGGCAGCGCGCGCGTACCCCCACCTGACCGGCCCTCGAGTCGTGAATAACTTAGCGCGGCGCCGGACACGGCTCCGGCTGTCCGGAGAAGAATGGCCGGCGGACAATGAAAGAAATCTTTCCGCACGTTTTAAGATAAAAATAAGAAAATACCTTTTTCAGAAGGTCTCGACAATACCGCCCGGGGTCGACATAAAGGAATGTCGGCCGCAAAAATATGTTTTAGTAAAAGCGCAATAAATCAAAACGGCGCTCGCGAGATTCTACTTTTCTTTTATGTGCTAGAAGAACTACAATCGTGTAATGTGTCCTTTGCGGAGCTCCCTCACTCGGACGGCGGCTTTATCTTCTAAACAAGTTTTCACGGTTACTGTAGTCTTGCACAATATTGACTGACCGGCGAAATTATTCGGTTTGTGAATTATTATCTAAATGTTTAGAATTTAACGCGGAAAGAGACGCGATGAGAAAAATCTCAGAGATTACCATGTACCTTGACATTTTGATCGGGAGATAAACTCAAAGACCAGCTTGGGATTGGTAGAAAAAGACAAAATCTAAACATTTGATTTGACACCGAGATTAGACCAGAACCATACATTGAAAAAACAATGATTTATTCTGAAAAGATAGACAAATAGAGCCATTAAATAACAAAAATGTTATTCTTTTTAACTGCTTCTGGAATTCTAGGCGTGAGTCGGTAAATCTCTGACTCGATGTGTACACGATGGACTGCGGAAGCCGAGAGTTGTCTTCAAAAAATTTAATGGGAGTATAGTTGGAGTTTCAGAGATTGTCTCGGGTCAAAAATCTCATAAAGGTGTTGTTTGTGGACCCGTGCATAAAACTCGGCACATCATAAGATTGAAAGATGTACATACGTACCAATATAGGACAAAATTGAAAAAATTACCTACCTACAATTAACTAATTTTTAATCATTTTAAATAATATCTTCAGAACAAAATCAAACATCAACCTGATTAGTATAGTTCCTGGAAATTGAAATCACTAATGTATAAAATGAGATCAGTTTAGAATATCCCTGTCTATTCCTGTTTGTAGGCAATCGGTTGAACATTGCACTGGCCAATACACATTTTGGTGCCATCGATGGAAGTGGTTGTGGAGGTAGTGAACTTTTATGCTCATGTTACAAACCGAGAGTATTAAGTTGAGGAGCATGTTTTCCACTAATTTCTGTAATTTTCTGCCTTATAATTTCCATGAAAATATTTTACGCGCATTAAAAATGGCGCATTACAAATTATCCATTATTATTGCAGAAAATTGTATGTCTTTAATAAGCTGCCTTATCTGAGAACCTTTAACCTGCCTTATCAGTTTCTGTTCTAATCTCAGGAGGTTTTTATGTTACAAAGCCAAAACAAAGTCCATCTCGATTTAAAGTTTTCACATATTACTTCATAAGCTCCAACATGATAAGGAAGAGTGAAAATATGACTTTCTCAAATACCGATTTCTGTTAACCCAGTGCAATTAGCTTTGATGTCCCAAACATATAAAAAACAAGGTATTTTATATTTCCACTTTGTTGTCCAAGAAGGAACTTCACTATTTTTAGACCGACATAAATCATCCCCTGATGTTCTTCATACTTAATTTTTTCAGGACTGGTGATATTGTCTCACATTCCTCATTCACTTCTGTTTTTCAATTGTCTACTGTCGCTAATGTTCAATGCATGTTTAATATACGAAATGTGGAGCTCAAGATTTATCCTGCTCTCCCAAGTGGACGCCAAAATAGGCCAGATAAGTCCTTTTTATATAGGTTTTCTACTTTCTGTCAAAGTGTATTCACCACATACATAACAAAAAACGTCTGGATGATTCATATGCATAATAACTGCACTGAAGTCACCGTGTACACAACAGGTCCCAAAGTTTCGCTCTTTTGGGCCTCACCTCGACTCGACAACCCATACGACAAGCGCAGGAACCGACATTCGTTATGGCACAGCTGTCGATATAGAGACGTGAAATTGTCTCTCATTATATCTAAATGAATATTATGGCCCGTGCATACAGATGAGATTTCTCTCGGAGATTTGACTCGCGCATATGAAATATCATCACTTTATTCGTTTTGCCCGCTGATCGGAATGACGCATCAGCATATATGTACCTTTAGCGACTCTCAGAGATCAGTCTCATTGAGAGATCACGACAGAGACGGGCTTTTATAGTAACCCAACTATAGTCAACCTGCGTCTGTACCGAGCTACGGAGACAGAGAAGAGCAGGGTGGGTAGCGCCGGTGAGATAATTACGAACCGGCTTCACAAAACGATAAATAATATTTCTAAAGATTGTTCATTTTATATAAAATATAAATATATCCCCTTTGAAATAAAAACCCGGGCGTCATTTAGATTTCCCGGGATGAAAGCGACGCTATCTCCAGGAATCTGGCGGCGTTATTGTAGTGGGGAGAGTAAAGTTTATTGTACAAAGGAAGGGGCATAAAGGAAAATAAAAAGTAAACAGAGACAAGAATCGGGAAGAGCACTTAATGTGAGACTTTTTCCTCAAAGGGATTTACTTCGCCGTGAGATGACGCCCGCTCCCTCCCCACCCCACCCCGCCCCACCCCGCCCCGCCCAGATTTATCTACGCATCTAAAAGGTCCGCACTTACTCGACTGGATTGTGTTTGTAAATACGCAAACCTTTATCAGGCTGCGGAAGCTGCTAACCTTTCTTCCGGAACTCGCGTTATCATTTTATTTAATATTTCGCCTACCCAGACCTATTATCTTCGGCGTCGTAGAGTCGCGCGGTCTGGATTAGTGCTGGCTGATATTTACCAGGTACAGGTGATTTTTAATCGGTTACTACGAAGCCACCCGGTTACGCGATATTGAAATAAGCGGTTCCACATAATGCGTGAAATATGGATGTCACCGGCCAAAATGTTAAAATATAAAGCAATGTAAATTAAAAAATAAAAATAGAGATGCAATATAAAAATACAAAAGTAAACCAAAAAAGATCCGATATTCATCAGAAGAACTGGAACCGGTGTTCCGGCAGATTTTCGACGTTAATAGCGATGGCTAGTATGGATACAGATACGATCGAGGCCCGATTAGTGCTCGATTAAAAGGGTCGAATGCGATGAGGCCGGACCCGCCCTCTGTTTAACCGCGAAGCTAAATGATAAAAGTAATAATTGAATATTACTAGGGATGTTCACGTTTTATGGCGTGAATGTGCCAAGAGGGGTGTTCAGACCCTCGCCAGAGAAGCCTCCCGAGCCGACTATTAACAGGTGGTGATATAATACTTTAATGCTCGCCGGGGGTCTGCTCTCTCGGGTAAACTCCTCTTCGAGCGAGACAACGTTTTACCGTTAAAATATATATAAAAATATTTCAGAAATTCTGTAAAATTAACGACCGCGTAATGCGAATATAATAATAATTATACTGGATTGTCGCGCCATAAGATACTTCGGGCCACTTCTTAAACTACTTCCACCGCGAGATATCATTTTTAATTTAATCAGGGCTGTTTTGTTATTTTCGATTCGATAAAAAATACATGAACACGAAATTAATGCCGCGTTTCCACAGAATAAGATTGATGAGATAATCTCAGAGACCCGAATCTCAATTCCATATGCGTTGAGATTTTGATCTGAAAATATTCAGAGATCAGCTAGAGATTGGCAGAAAAAACAAAAATTTAAACCAGTGTACGAACGTTCGATCTGATAGCTGATAGTACAACTGTCTATTATGAGATGTCAGAGATAAATCATTAAACGTTAACATTAATAGATATATATACGGCGTTAGTTAAAACGAAAATATTCCATTTTATCTGCTACTGAGGAAATTTTAAATCACAATCCTGACGAAGAACGAGGATATTTAACGTTTGACGACGAGCGTGGAGTGAAGTGAAGCAAAACAGAAAATGTCATGTTGTCTCCGAAGGATCCCGCGGGAGCGAAATTCGCGTATCTCGCGTTTAAAATCTCATTCATGGACACGAGATTGACGTAAAAGGTTTCACATTTATTAATTTAAAAACTAACTTTGTCGTTGTTAACATTTAATGTCGACCAGTTTCGATACCACTGTATATCTTCGTTAAGACAGATGAACACTAAATGATCCATATTTATGCTGAGAAACAAATTGCCGGGTATTTTTGTCATTTTTCATTTATAAATGATCTAACCTGAGGCTTCTATTGATTATATAATATGTAATATTTCAATACTGTTTTCTTTTATAAACGTGTGGCCTGTCTTTATAAGTTTAATAATGACGCTCTTCTAATAAGTTTAATAAGTCGTGCCGAAAGCCTTCACATTTTTCTAAAGCTCCGGGTAACTGAAATATGTATTCTACAATTGTATATTTTTAGTACAATAAAATCACGAAAACATTTTTCATTTTAGACTTATAAAATCAATATAGAAATTTCTCTTTCATCTTACTCAGCTCTGTTCCGTTAAAAGAAACGTCAAGATTGAAGGCCGGCTTGCCCGGCCGGCGGAGGCGCGGGGGGAAGGCGGTAATTAATATTTTGAAAGAATTTACAAAGAAGGTCGACTGCTCTGCTCTACCTGGTAGACTCGCACTTTTAACTTCATTATTCACTAGCTCGCTCGTGGACCCCGTAAAATAACAAAGCATGCGCATGTAAAAAATTAACATTAAGAATATAATATTGGAATTTAAAATATGGCAATAAAACCGTGCTTTACAATTTAATGTATCAATACGGAACGGCTTATCATTAACAAAATGTATAAAAACAATTATCCTAAAAAGAAAAAAATCCTCAGACAGAGAAGATAAATAAAAATATGGTAAATGCCTTATACTACACTACAATATTTAAGAAAAAATAACAGTGTATTCTTGTATCGGTTAGTTCTTCCGATCTGTCAGTTATAAATAAATATGTAAGATTTTTTTAGTACTTCGATAATGTTATATTCCATAGATCGACAATACCTACGTTTTCGTTACCTGAGTTTTGAATTCTGCGTAATGGAGAATTAAACTGAGCTACGGTCCCAGTAATGTTACAGTAATATGGTAAAATAATTCTAGCGCTTCTGGCAGGTACTCGAAAGCTGATTAGTCGCAATAAATCAGGGTTATCAATTTTATGATCCTTTAATTATTATTAAAAAAAAAATTTAAGAAAAATTAGTTTATTTATTTTTTAAAATAAAACATGATAATCCTTTTTATAAAATGGATTACTTAATTTAAGGATTATTTTATTTTAGAACGGTTTGAGATATGTAGCGCAGGTTCCTCCTCAACCTATTTTCTATCCCAGCCAATGCTAGCGGCGCTATCGATGTGGTCGCTAATTGTACGGCACGCGATATCATCCGCCCTAAATATATTCCGTCTCTGTTTTTCTGGATGTTTCACTGAACAGAATAGTGCAATTAGTGAAATTGTATCTAACTTTTTATCAAAATAATTAATCTGAATTAATCGTTTTCATTTAGAAGTCAGTGGGAGGAAATTTCGCGATATTGGCGTCTGGAGACATCGCAGAGCGACGCTCGCTGGCCGTTTCACTATTTTTTTATACCTGAAAGCATATCTGCTCGCACCTTCCCACTAAAATTTCAAAAAGAAACCTCAGAAAAATATATGACCAAAAAATGAACAAATTAATATATTATCGCGGGACTACGTATTTTATTTGGTAAGTATAAATTGTCACTTTTTTAAAATAATTCCTCACCTACACAAAGTACAATGCCAAACCACCGTTTTCAAACAAATGACATTTAAAAAATTTAAAAATAAATTTAATAAAGCTTCATTCTTTCCATCTCCGTAAAAAATACACATAACTCACACATACTAATTGTACTCGCTCTTTCCAAAGCTATTTTATTAAACTAATATATGCTGCTGCTATGCAATGAGCACTAAACTTATCAACTAACTTACCTTTCACGCCGTTTCCTCGGGGTAGGCGGAGAGGATAGAGCGCCACACTCTTATGTCCTGACGTACAATTATCGCCTCATCCACATTCATATATCTTCTCATACAAGATCGCCGATTATTGAGGCTTCTAACAGGACCGTCTTCCAGTATCTGATTTACCTGGTCGTGCCAAGTTTTCTACGAACGTCCTCTATTTACGATATTATCAAAACTCTCATAGTATTGTAAGGATTACTTCGTAGGTGTGGCAATATTGTAAAATTTGAGGTTATGAACAATTTAAATAGTATCTCCTTTGGACTAGCTCAGTAAGTAGAGAGATATCTTATCCAAACTTGGGCTGTGAGTCGATGTCATTCAATGGGGAACAATCCGATAAAAGAGATGCTTTAGTTTATACATAATTCATTCAAACAGGTTATACAAATACAATAATCAAACTATACAACAAATGACATTAAAAGAATGCGGAAGAACATATATGCAGTTGAATAATAGCATGAACAAGTGTGTGTGCCTCGCACGAGGCTGGCGAGTTTAAATTCTCTAATATAATAATTGACAGTATAGACTGATCACCGTGCCAGTATAGCGGTGACGCATAGGACGCCTCGTAGGCAGTATCACTCACTGAATTTAACCTGATTAACTGTTCAATAAATAACTTGGGATGGAGGTGGAAGGACTCCTAGTCGAACGATGCTAACTGGAGGACAGGAATGATGAGGCAGGTGTCAGCAGAAGCGGCTAGCATGGTTCCGAAGTGAATCCCGAACAATTATGCAGAATGATGAGACGATGTTGCAATTTGTTCGGGCTGATGCTATAGGTACCAAGGTTATGACGGAGGTTGACGGGGGTGCTCAAGACTTTGACAATGCGAAGCACGATGAGATGGCGTGGAATTGCGAGCTTTGACTGATTATAGTGCGACCGGTGATGATATTGCAGTTGGTTCGATACGACTATTCGGTGAGATCAGGTGGAATATATAATGGCGGTCGGTTAAAGTACACTAAGATAAGATAGATACAGATATCTTTGATCACTCACGGATTGACAGTAACAATTTACACAAAAATATGGTAAGTCAGATGGTGGATCATGATGGATTGGTTCCGAACTTACAGCTCTTTAAAGGATCAAGCTTAGTTATATAAACGAAATCCACACGCGACGATATTAGTACTCAGAGCTCGTTGGGGAGAGTAACCGTTGGAAATTGGCATTGGTCCGTTGGGAAGCGTTCCCGGTGGAGGCGGATATTCCTAAGATTTGCAATGGAACGAGGGACTAGATGTTCGCCCGCCGTTTAATTATTTATGGTGGTAGGTACTCAGATATTAAAATAGACTCACGACAGTATATCTTTATTTATTTCTCTCCTCACTAATAACCAAACCACCTAAATGATCTTTTTTTGATCTTATTCACTGCGAGATCGGTATTACATAACCCTCCTGTTGATATCTTTCTCAGTCTTTCCGTTTCTATCAAACATACTTCCTAAATTCACAAACTCATCTACTCGTTCCAAACATTCATCACCTACAATCTAATATTTTTTAAATAGTCGCGTACACGGAATGTCACATTCAAATTCGTCCTATTTTTCAATCTGCGCTAAGAGATTGTTCAATTACTAATTTGGCGGCTTATTCTCCCTGACTGACTCGATCACCAGCGGCTAGACCGAACAGACACGTCAAACATTAATGTTTAATGTGAACTATTCTAGAAATATCTCAATGTGGGTTATTCCTTCTCTCTACCTATAATCTCTTGGTGGTTTTCCACAGTTTCAGAGAACGTCGAAATCTATTGTGATATACTTGTATACTCATATCGTTGTTATTTCGCCCCGGGAACTACCGGGTTACCAATATTATTATATAGTTTAGTTTGAAATATGGTCAGAATATTGATATGATGAAGACACTTTACATCAGGGGCGTGCACTGCATACAAGCAAAAAAGTTGTGCATTACTAAAAATTCTAGGAAATAAAATAAAATAAAATAATCTTTATTTTATGAAAAGACCCCATAAAATTATAGCCATTATTACCATTATTAGCGTAACCTTATCTATGACGTAACTAATGACTTTTGTCTAGCCGTGAGTTATTTGCGAACCATTTGTAATAACTTCATGTGCATTTTGCTCCGCGATTTGCTAGCACTTCGGTCTTTAATTAACGTAACTTGTTTTTTTAATTCTTGTTATAGTTATATTTTTTTACTAAATCTATGTCGGCATCTTGACGTCTGCGGATTTATTGCATTTTTTAAACAATTTATGCTTAAGGCTGCTGTTTTCAAAAAATAAATAATCTTTAGTGAAAGTTGCGTAGAATGACATTTCTACGTATTTGTTTTACTTGACAGACTTTTTATTTTGTTTTCATTCTGACGTTTATTTTGATGATGTTTGCGTAGATAAATTTGTTTATAATATATCATCCACATGTTTTTGAACACTGTTAATACTGTTGTTTAAATCCATTGTCCGAAGGAGATATCTTAGAAAATATTTTAAGCCAAATCGAAAGCGGAGTACGGTAACGAGCAATAAAATAACTTTTTTTTTAATGTAGTAAATTTACAATTGCATTCTATATTTAAATTGATAGAACTATTTTCAAAATTAAAAAAATCTGTAATTTTTTTGATATACCTATAACAGTATAACCTAACTTTGTGTCTACTGCACGCCACTGCATTACGTGTATCGCCGCTGCATATGTATTTTGATTAGAACAAAATTCATAACATGAATAAGTAGGTAAATAAAAATGAATATCTCTCAACCCCCGATCTCCCGTGTGATCGGCGGGGATTCAAACCACCGCACATGTTTACAAATATCCTAAGATTTTTTAAAATTAATTATTTTTTATATTCATCATTTATCTGTTAGAGACTGTAGACATTTTTCATTGGAACACATCCCGCGGAAAAAGGAATGTGTTTTCTCAAACTATAATCTTAATAAACTTAAATCAATATGTCATTGTTTATTGCAAATGATATATTATCTAATCTATAATCTATAACTGACAAATGCTTAATGAATGGATAAAATAAGTTACTACAGGGATGTAAAGTTTTTTGCAAAATTCTACCGAATTTCTATCTCAAGTTTGGAGATCGCTCCACTCACCTACTCCTTATTCGAGAATCGTCAACCGATATCCCTCAGGATACGATCTTTATACGTGACACCGGGCAGACGATACGATCTGACGGTGACGTCTTTATCTATCGCGTTAACGGATAGAGGCGATGCTTCCCGGAGGAAAAGGTTTGGGACGGGTCTATCTGACGATGGAAATTTGATCCGCTCGTAGAGAGACGATTCCAGGATTCTCCTTCGAGGAGCTCAAATTGTGGAGACAAGATGTGATAGGATAGCGATCATAATGGCATAATATGGCCCGTGTACACGGATGAGATGAGATTTATCTCGGAGATTCAACTCGAGCGGGCGCGTAGAACGCTACAGAGACAAACTCTCTGAGATCAAAGTCTCGCGACAAGGACGAGGGCCCAAAATTAAAATTATTACCTTTTATTTTATTCCAATTTTATTGAATATATATATTTTATTACGATTTTGAACCTTTTGCCAAAGGCGAGGATTGGCCGCCACGATCAAGCAATCGACAGTGTTTAAAATCACCAACAAAATAAAATACAACACATATAAAGGAAACAAACAATTACGGGAGAATGTGTTCTTTCCCTTTACACTCGGTGGTGGTCACTTTATTTTGTCAGTCTTGTATATTTATTTCAATCTTTATTAAATATCATGAAAAATATAGTACCTACTTCACTAGCAGCATGCAGTGTTCTAATTTAAAAATTTCTGATAATAAAAATTTACATTAATAAAAAACAGTCATATATTAATTCATATACTTCAAAGGAAATGAACACTTCGCTTTGATTTAATGCTTGCGTTTCCTTTAAAAATTTCCCACGCGTGACACGCAGAACACTGGTGATGTTCACCGAACTAAGAATTTGAATAAAAGGTGATTTTATTAATATTTTATGATTAAAAGAATGACACGGGATCTTGAAAAACTGATGGCGTCGTGTGTACACTCAAATGTTTCCTACTTTCCGTGTTTGTTTTATTTATGAAATATTGTGACGTCATTTTAATTATATTTATAATAGATCGCTAATGACCCCGACAGATAGTCCTGGTACAACCCGGTAGCCATTTTGAATGGTTTGTAAATGAGAAACACTGAAAAATTTAATTAAAATTTATGTTACTATTGAAGAGATTAAAAAGTATCGCACGGTACAGAAGTGTGCGGTAGTTTCAATTTAAATTCGTCGTCTTCGATTTAAATCAACGTTCACAAGAACTGAAAATATATTTTTTGGGGACTTTTTTCCGAGAAAATTTGTTAAACCGGTGAAGTATTTTTTAGAGGAATTTCTAGATTAGCATTCTAGTCTACAAATTTCTAGATGTAGTATACAAAAAAGTGAAGTAGCCAAAAACAGAGGTCGAAATAAAGAGTATGAAGTATATCAGTAAAAAAAGTAATAAATGAGAAGGATAATCAAATAATGTAACCCGGAAACTAGGAATCATTTAAGAATACGGGGAAATGAGGGCTGAAGTCAGACAGCTTCCCACCGGACGTGGCGCGATGAAAGCTCGCACGACTCGATAGATTTTATCAAGAAATTAAGTCGAGCACTCGTGTGTTCATCTATCGCGTTTTGTCGGTTCCATGAGCGATATTGCTGACAGCGCCGCCGACATAAAATCTTCCTCAAACATAAACTCTTCGTAGATAGAAGTTCTTCAAGTTCTTTCCTCCTTCATCACAATATTGACACACAGTGGCCACAATCGGACGAGACTCGGTTCACAACTGACCCCGGGGTCTCTTCAGTCAGATGCGCCGCATCTATCCGCCGCTGTGGCACTCTGCCAGATCTTCTTCGGGCCGAAACGGTGGCCAGGATTATGAACTATCACTTTGACACATAATGTGGTCGAAGAATTGAAAGAATATTTCGTTCACTGCTGCAGATCGGGCTTGCTGTGGTCGGATTCCTCGTGTCGCAGGATCGAGGCGTTCGTGCGTCGCGCCGTCCACGGGACATGTGACATCTTTCTCCTTCCTAGAAGTTCTTAATTATTATTTAGTATCGCGACTATCAGTCCTATCAGTAACTGTCACGTGTAACGCGTGTAAATAATAACTAAATTGAAACAATCGTATGACTGGCCGAAAAGCTGCAAACTCTACCGCTCCCTTTTTCACACCGCGTCAACGCACTCGGTATTTAATTCCACCTGTTGATTATTACAGACTGCATCTCTCGAAACTGCCGTCGCGATAAAGATAATGCTCAGTCGTGTGTGCAGTAAAGTATTTGATTAATTTAAAAAATGAAATGATCATCTAGATGATGCTACCACCGCAAAGTATCTGATATGTCGATAAATGGTGTTCTTCAAATATTAGATATGTATTGTGCCAAAATCGCAAGTTGCCGTTCAACAACGATCAGCCGAGACGCTGCAATAAACCGTTCGATCCGTCTATTGAATTATTTAAAAGCGAGCTAATGATAATAATCGTCGCTAGAGCAGCGGGGACGGAGAGGATGGTAAAGTAAATAATCCTCTTAATAATCTCCTACGAAAATTACATTTCACATAAATGCAAATTTGTTGACTCCCAAAAACGCCGATAAAAATAACAGCATGTTAATGCTTCATAAATATTATATTTAGAACGTTCTCCTGTAATATATAAATCGTTAGCGAAGAAAAAAACATAATTTCAATGAATTTAAAAAAAACTGTACAGTTTTTTGTCTTTCCTGTAAAATTGAGAAACGTGCGGTACAACACTGACATTACGCTCGAGGGCATCGATATGTAACTGTTCTAATGATTTTAAAATTCTTTATATTTATTTTAATTTTATTAATATTATTTAAAAAACAAATCTAATATTTCACTTAAATTGTTACGATGATGAAAAATGTGAAAATGGACTTAATGATAAGCGATTAACAGATTTCAGTTAAATTTAGACAGTGATTAACTTGTCGGTCTAGTGTTTAAGACGCTGGCCTAGCGATCTAACGGTCGGAGGTTCGCACCTCGTTCCGGAAGACCGGCAAGTTAGTCCAATTTGTACAGTACGAGCGTTTAGATCAGTTTGAAAATGTGTTGTGACATCTGTATATTTTAAAAGAAAAAAGCAATCAAAAATTTTTATCACAAGTGTGATCATTTTATAATAAATGATTGTAAAATTCTAAAAAGCCATTACTATTTTAATGTGGATAAAACAAAGTTTCAAATAATCTACATTAAAACAAATTAAAAAGATTTTAAGATGTTTGATTTGGTATTTATTCGCTTTAATTGGTTATACCCGGGTATACGAGTGCTGCGTGTATACTTTTGATACATAATATTTCCAACGTTGTAAAATAGATTTTGAATGGTGTCAAACACGCGAGACAAGCCCTATCCTCGAGATCTATCTTACGCCAAAACACGGCCAGACTATTTCGCATTAGAGCACGATCGCTCGAGCTCACATATGTCCGTTGTATCTAAATTGCACCAACCGAGTACGTCAAGGAACAGAAAACCTTCGGAAACTGAAGAAAACCCGCGGTAAACATTACAAATTAATTTTAGTCTACCGGGTGTGTTCAGTCGGCACTCCGCACCGCCCCGGCGTGACTTATCGCATTCGCGGTAACCGATCGCCCGCTCGTGTTCGCGCTATCCTCGGACGGTCGCCCCGATCGATTTTGCTCCTGGCGCGGTGTGACGGCTAAAAATCGCTACCATCACAGTTTCATTTGTGTTAAGTATTTTATGGAACGAATCGATCATATCGGTGTGAGATTTTAGACTCTCGAGATTCTTCGGAGACGACTCACGGCTATTGTAGTTCACCGGGCACGAATCAAGTCTCAGACACTTGTCATCTCGCGCCTCACTTTATGATTGTTGTTCATTAACCATTCGTAAGTTGGGTGAATTTGAATTTCCCCAGCAGCGGTTAAAGCAAACTAAATGTGCAATGGTAATGGACAGTTGTAAACAGAATAAACAGTTGTATGTGAGTTTTGTGATAAATTGTTTAGAATATTTTGTAAAAATATAGTGATATTGATCCATGTACAGTAAAACCACCATTATAATATTAGATGCAGTATTTTTTGAAAAATTCCTCCAGTAATTATTTTACTCGTACGGAAAATATAAATTAATTTAGTTGTGTATTCAAAGCAAAATTAGTGTGAATTTTTTTCATAATTATTCACGTCTCTTCTTGGGAGTGGAACTTATTGTTATATATTACGGTAATATCGACTCATCCACAGGAATCGGTCGCGGTGCAATGGGGTGAGAAGCGAGATTCAGAAATCAAAATCAGATCTGGAATCGCGATTTTTTTAATTAAAAAGACATACACCATTTTATTTAGTGAAATTAAAAATCTACCACTAGGTGACGTCGGAGTCACCGTACATTACGAATTAAAATAAATTTAAAATTTCCCGATTGGCGTCCTAGTACGATTTAGATCGTTCGCGATGACCAGAGAGAACTTGGAGTAATTTACGTCACAACCGCTTACCGGAACGACCCCCGGGATACGCTCCCATCTCAACCGCGCAGTCCCTGGCCTAGGTCAGGTTGCTCGGAATGTGACCACCCCCGGAACGATCCCTAATATTATGGTCCGGGAAAGCTTTTCGTGTTAATTATCTTGATGTGTTTAGTTGAAAACGAGTCTTCAATGAAGGTTCGACTAACAACGTACTCGATAAGACGCGGGTCTATGTAAATACCTCCCCCATCCCATCCTCCCACTCCGAGCCAAATCATCGGTTTTCACTTTAGTTTGAGGTGTACGGGATCATCGCAGGGTCGGATGCCACACCACCACACCACCACACCACCACACCACCACACCACCACACCGAATAAGGCAGCTGTCGTTATATTAAACACAGTTTCTGTCAACAGTTTCATAGTAATCGGTGGGAACCATTACCTAATCGTAGAGCTGAAGATGAGGAAGATAAAATAAAACTATTTTTTTAATATTTTTAATACACAGATCGACAATAGGTCCTCAATGACACTGATGGACGGTCTTGGTGTGATATTAAAGTACACTGTAAAAACACCTTAAAACAATGTACACGCGTTAGATACAGAATACACTTTTTACGGTTAAATAATTTGAAACACTAAAAATAAATAAAAATAGTTATGTCACATTGTCTGTGCGCGTGTTCCGAGATCGACGAAGTCTAGTCACTGGCACGTGACATTTAACAGCTAAAAAAGAACACCTGCACGCTGTACTCGCGACCGAATACTCATGTTATACCACTACACACATTAAGAATATTTCCCACGTTATTCACATTAAGTACATGCGGTATGATATAACTTCCTATTTATGTGACGTCCGCCAGTTTATCAGTTTATATTTTTACTCTCAACTTTTTCTGCATTATAGACCTCTTTAAATATTAAACTGTACTCACTGTATAAAGAATATTTTATCTTCCGAGAAAACGTGTAACCGGTTTGATTATTGTTAAGCTTTTATATGATGAACTGTATGTTTTCCTAATAAATAAAATAAAATAAGTAAATAGCGATTGAGCCGTGGATTTCCCAATATAAGAACGCGGTTAATATTTTGGGAGCAAATGTAACATGTAAGAACCAGAGTTTCTATTGACGGAATACATCCTGAAATTTTAATACATTATCTCCTCGCATCACGCAAAAATAACGATAATACAGAAATAGTCTTCGTTTTGTGCGTAACACTACTGTTGTACAATCTGTTAAGTCTTCGCGAGGGTTAACTTGTCGCCTCGAGACTTCACGAGATACATTGTAGGCCGATAAGCCTCCTCCTCCGCCCCCGGCCATTAGTGATCGGTAGTGTCCTTCCTGATTTCATCTATCGATACACACTCGCAGAGCTATTCGATATCGGGTGGAAAGGACAACCCGCGAGCGAGAGATCGCACGGTTCACCGCGCACTCACTCGGTCAGTAAATCATTGCGGCCCGAGTATAAAATATATAAAACAGTTAAATATCGGTTTGATCCGAGTCCACAGATGAGATACGAGCGTGTGTTTCTGGACAATCTTTGAGAAGGAATTCGACGATATAATACAACACAATGTTTTTACAAAATCTTACGTGAAGCGTCGGAGATCACCGCTTTAGTGTTTAACAATGCAATGTTAAACAGTTAATGAGAAAATTCTCATTCCTTTAACGTTTTCCATGAAGCGTAACAAGTCTCAACAAGCTAAATTTATTAAGCGTTTTTCAAATTATTGTCTTACTCTATATCTAGTATATTGTTATTTTAGAGAAAACAATTTTTGTTACACTTTTATTATTATTTTGTAAATTGAGTTGAAACAATGTTTTATTCCACTATATTTTATTATATTAAACGTTAGAACGTTTTCAGAAACATCTTCCCATTATCAATAATACAATACAACTAAAGATAAAAACATTTTCAAACAGTAATTAACCCTTTAACATGGATAAGAGCGGAGATATAACGGGCGGTATTTGGATGTTTATTTTCTTATTGTTGTTCTTATTATGAAAAATGTATAAATTTTCTAAGATGTCTAACTTTTGTCCTTTGACGCAACTATGAGAAGTTATTATTGTCAAATGAATGACCCTCCGTTATTTCATGTTCAGCCATTTCAAAATTTAGACTGAAGTTTTTTATTGCTTTTTTATGTTTTTCTAATCTTTTTCCTATTCTTCTCCCGCTTTGTTTAATATAAAATGGGTCACAATCCTTGCAACTCAACTTGTAGACTCCGCTTTTTTCTTCTTGGAGTATTTTTGATTTATTATTAAAGATATATTTTGTAATATTGTTTTTGTATAGAAGAAGGAATTACATTTTCTATGTTTAACTTTTATAATGATTTTGGTTCACATCACTGTTTGTTTTCCAAATAATATAAAATAAGATAGCACGATTGAAAGCAACCGTCGGGGGTCACCAGTTGTAAAGGTTGTCAATATACGTGTTACCGATGCAGGTGTTAGCGGTATTTTATAGCAATTATGTTCTTATGAAGAAAGTGTGGTTATGTCAAAATGCAGTGGTGTATGTGATTATCAGAAAGATCGACGAGTGGATGCCGGGGACCTATAACTCCCGGCTGTCCACTATGTTCACAATGAGATATCACGGAGTGTGTATGTCTGTGGCTATAGCAGGTGAATCAAATAATGAAACGACACGTTCGCGGATTTGAGTTTCGTTTCGTTCTACCGATGATCTCAGAGTTTGTCAAGATTACAATCTCAACACGCGTATACACACAATTTTCCAACCTAACTCTGCCCAAAAATCAAAGTTAAACTCCTCCCTCCCCACCCTAGACCCGCAAAGTTTCGCAGGTCGCAGGCTGCTAAACACGCCTTGACAGCTTTTCAGTTCTCCGAGGCTTCCCTTCCTAGAGTCTCGCACAACTGCGGATGCGACATATTTCAAATGAAAGTGTGTAGTCTGTTTGATATTTGCGGAGAGAGTCCAGCCGTGCGTGGCGTGAAACACATCATTTGAAATTGAGACGCTCACACCTGTCGCGGATGCGCTCCGGCTCGGGGATGTCAGGGAGACACTTTATCACACGTTGAAGTCGCTCGTATCGCCTGTCTCGCGTCAACCAATTTATTTAACGTTATTGGAATTATTTCCACCCTAGCTGCGTCATGTGACTCGTTTTGAAGAAATACTTTTGAATTCGACATTCCGTTTTATGTAGTTATTGTGTAAAATATTATGAACTCAAATGTCAGCTAAACTACTTATCATTTAGAAAGCACAATCGTATTAGTGTATGTAACTCCGCGTTTCAAAAACGTGTAATACTTTTAAAAATATATTTTTCCTCTTCATATATTTGTTACGTTTTCCGTCGCGTGAATATGTGATAGAAATATGGTTAAATATAATTATGTACATCAAAAAAAAGATTTATTGGAACATATACATAATGATTTAAGATTTAATTTTAATATGTGGCGTTTACAGTGTGCCTAAGTACGCAGCCATGTATTAATAACAATGAAAAAATCAACAAATACATTCGACAAAAAATGTTAATAAAAATATAAAAAATGAACAGGTGTAAACATAAATTAAAACTTTCTTAATCCACAAAGTGTGCAAATTACTCGCACTAATACAATCGTTCTTTCCAAATGAAACATAATATAAATACTAAATTAAATTTTTGTCCAAAAATATTGTTTTTGAATTAATACACCCGTAGTTCCATTATTTGAAAGCCATCTACATTATTTTTACAGAATCTCAAATACCTCTGAGTAAACCGACTGCAGACGCCAGAATCATCAATTCATTTTTATTAAATTTTTGGACACATTGATACAACATATATTATTAAGGAAAACACATTCTTATTGTGAAGTTGTAATTATTCAGAACAGACGGTCTGTGATATTTTAAATACTAAATTGATCCCGGTGACGCAAAAACAATATTTTTCGACAAAAATCGATTTTATATGTATATATTTATAATTAATACATTAATTTAGTATTTAAAATATCACAGACCGTCTGTTCTGAATAATTACAACTTCACAATAAGAATGTGTTTTCCTTAATAATGAAACATAATATACCCAGTAATTTCATAATTTAAAATTCAAATGATTATATAATATAAATAATAAGATAAACCACTGTCGATAAATTAAACGATGATATTATAGTTGACAGTTAGCGGCAAATTTGATATAACGATGCAGATCGTCAAAGCTAGATGATTATATTTTAGATCGCAGTACTAAATGAACAATATTTCTTTCTGTTTTTAAAAGTTTATCTTTGCTTCTATTTCATGTATGACGTTTATTTTGAAACTATCGTTCAGTTTTTGAATAATGTTGTTTCACATTTTTACTTGATTATTTTAAAGATCGAATTGCGAAATTTTACTTAACGCGTCCGTATCTTAAACGTAACGAGGCTTGCCTGTAACATTCGGACAAAAAACTTACATGTATATTTCTCATGGACAAAAAACTTGTTCCGCACAGCTACGCGGCCGCGGAGCGCGCGGACCGCGGCTCGAGAAAAGCGCCGGGCGAAAAGTCGGACTTGACCGCTTTACAGCAATATTTCGTCCGGCACGCTCCGCCGTTGGAAACCCGCCGCCGCTGAACACAGCGGGCCGCCGAGGAGAAGGGGGAGCCGGGCCGCGAACGAGGCCACGCCCCGGCGCCGCCAGAAAATGCATTTCTAATATTTGTCAAATATCTTACTTTAAAAAATTGTTATAGATAAATGGAATATGTAAATAAATAGAGAATTGAAAGGGCAATCGCCCGGAGATAGTTTAAAGCACCTTAAAAATCGTTTAGATAATAAAAATGGATTTTTAAAGTTTAAGGTGCATTAATAAATTCCCCGGGCCATTGCCCGCAGTAAAAACTACCAGGCATCGCGAGGCAGGTTAATGTTCATAATTAAAAATACTCGCGATGTCTGGAAAATGTCCGGTTCAATAATAAATAAAGAAAATAGCGGACAAAATGGAGTTCTGCCGCCCCTTGCGGGACGGCAGAAAAAAATGGCAAATATTGCCGAATTTGGCCGCCAGGTGGTGTCGGCGCGGGACCGAATCGGGGTGGCGCGGGGGATGTCTTCGCCCTCTGATTGGTCCCAGCATCCTGAGGGAGCCATAAGCTCCCAGGGATGAATCTCTCATATAAATAAACGGTCCAGCGGTTGCAAAATCACTTGCCTCGCTTTCGCCTGCACCGCTGGACTTCACTACAAGACAACGTGTTTTTACTCATCTCTACTTTGACCCCTGCTTTTCACCTGGACTTTCTTCCCCTTGGATTTGACCTTTGGCTTGCACACTTGGACTGATCCTGGAAGATACTTACGACTCTGCGACTACACTGGACACTATTTGGACCCCCTTGGACCACTGCATACAGCAGAATATCGGCGTTCGAGAGATAGAGCGGACCGCACTGAACCAGCCCCTACGTGATTGCTACAGTTCTTGTTCCTGTACTGAACAAAACTTTCATGTATATTTCTCATGGACAAACAAACGACACGAATAAAAAGCCTGGTACTGTGTTAAAATAGTTACGGACGTATAAAACGAAAAAAAGGAAAAATGCTTTACACGTTGCATAGAAGAATATTGCTAATTTGGTTTTTTGAATAAAAATAATGAAACAGAAAATATAGTAATGTCAGTGAACATATTCTCACTATAGGTGAGCGTAATCCAGAATCGGTCCGACAAGTAGGAATGCTGAAGAGAGGTTACGATCGCGATACTCGCGATGGAACGTGAAAATATATTATTGACCAAAAGGGTGGACAATCGAATGCTATAATTGCACCGAGGACTCGATGTGAGTGATGAACGACTCTAAAAAATATAACACAAGAGTTAATACGAGGGAAAGTTCTAAAAGCAGCTCTGTTTTCCAGAAAATGACTATTTAACAAAATGAAAAAGTGTAAAGTTCGCGCTCGCAACTCCTAAACGAAGTGTAAAATGCCTCCGATCCACTCTGAGACGAGCCCGAGCCGAGACGACTCAGCGCGGAGTTTTAGTGCAAAAAGCCTGTAAAGGCGCGGGGATATCCAAAGTTCCGTCGTTACCTGATTTAATGTTGTCGAGAGGAACTTCGCCCGGAGCACACCGGCCCCAGAGATTATTATCGCGAGTGGGGATGTTTCTCGTCATCCGATATTGATGAAGATTGAAACTGTCAGGGGGGCGAGGGGCGGCGAGGGAGGCGAGAGGCGGCGCCGGGTGGCCGTCCGCAGGGGACACTCAGCCGGCTGTTCTCGCGTGTTAATTAAATTATACTTTGAAATTTAATCTCTCGCCTGGCAGTCGGGTACTTGTATTTTTCCGGCACACGGTGCGGCGGGTCCTCCGCACTCCGCACTCCACACTCCGCACTCCACACTCCGCACTCCGCACTCCGCACTCCGCACTCCGCACACCGTACTCCGCACGTAATGAAGTGAATATTTCAGTAAAATATCTCCCACTGTAGTGTTTTATCAGTTAACTTTAGTCTCAAGCGCGCGAAGGTGCGCCGGCCCTAATTTATGGTATCGTTAGGGCCGAACATAAAACGGGAAGTGGCAGTAAAATAGGGGAATTTCGCGGAAATTACGACTTCGGCGGGAACAATGCTGCCGGGAGGGAAAATAATATACAATCATCGCCTGTAATTGGATGTAAGTTAGAAAATGATTAATTCTAACGATGATCGAATGGATTTCTGCTCGGGGGTGGGGGGGGTCGGAGAGGAGCGGGGCCGCCCCGCCTGTCCCGCCTCCGCGAGAGATTCCTCTCGGCCGACCCAATCAGGTTTCGACAAAGTGATGAATAATTTAGGTCCGAGGAGAAATTAATACTGAATAATAGAAAAAAAGCCTTTACCGGCCCGACTAATTGTTATTCTCTGAATATTTAAAATTTTCAATTAAGCCAAGTATTATCAGCAATTTGTTCCCGGCCCGGTGAGGAGGGAGGGAGGGAGGGAGGGGGGAGACACTAAAATACTTATCATTTTTAATTCATCCGAATCCGGGGAAAGTCATTTTCCTCTTTGCGGATCTAACAATTTGAATTTTATCTCCGACGGAAAAATATTGTCTCGTTCGGGCCGGTTGAGAAAAAATATTAATCATTTCACACTATTTTTCTGCAATTTTTCACCTTTTCAATTTGAATCAATTAATATTTCGTGTTATTCAAAAATGAAGATTTTTTCTCCAAATTAACCACTCACGGACGACTCTTGTAATATGAAATGTGCTATTTCCATCGACGGCGCGCGAGGGAGAGAGGGGGGGGGGGGGGGGGAGAATCGCGGAAGAAGGGACACGGAATGAAGAAAAACAATAAAGTAATTTATTTTGACAAAATAAATATTGTAGCAATCAATAGATCAACGGAAAGGACGAATTGTATCGCCGGAGGTAGGGTGTTTGACGGGAATCCAATTTCTTCAGCAAATACTCTGGAATATTTATTCTGATACCGTGCTCCTGGAAGAAGGACTCGCTCGGCGGAGTAATGGACCGCCAGCCCGGGCTGCTCCGCCTCTTCTCGCATCGTCTGCTACCCTCCAGTCTCCGAGACGAGCGTTCTCGAGCCGAGCATTAGCGGGAAAGTGTGCAAGTCGAGCGCGGGGGTGCGAGGTGTAGGCTCTTATTCTAGGTACTTCGGTCTATCTTACGGACAGCCAGAATTTTTAAAAAAATTGGCCATTTCGCGAATAAAATATTATCACCGGAATATAATATGTTTATTCCAGCTCGGTCGGGTTGTTTGCGCAAGACCCGATTCGCCATATTAATAATACATACAAGTTACAAAATCATATTTATGTTTAAAGAAAAAGAAACAATATAATATAAGTAATAGATTTCAATTATGGCTATTATTATATCTACTCTGCAGTCGATGCCATTCGCTGGTCAGCGAGCCGGCCTTCAAGTAGAGCGCCACTCAGTTTGTGCTGGAATCCGCGCACACTGCCTTCGACAAACATTGTAAATGTACTACAATAACGGGCCAATCTGAACTGTATTCTGTATGAATTGAATATGAACCCGAAAAACTTTCTATTGGTAGACTAGTAGGTTTACGATACATTTTATATCTATATTATGTGGTCTTTATAAATGATGAATCTATTATTCCAAATATAAAATTACTGACTGATTTGTTTATTTATTTATTAACGCCCTTATGGGCTTTTACAAAATAGGTTTGGTATAAAAAAATTAAATAAACACATGAGCAGCTACACAGTATCATGGAATACATATATAAAAATAGAATAGAAAAATACAATTTTAAAAATAAGTAAAACAAACTATAAAAATAGAATAGAAAAATACAATTTTAAAAATAAGTAAAACAAACAATAAAAATAGAATGGAAAAAATACAAATATAAAAATAAGCAAAACAAACTATAAAAATAGAAGAGAAAAACAGATATTTAAAAATAAGCAATAAACAAACTAAAAAAATAATGATTCAAGACAGAAAAGACAGTAGAAATTTAGGTTTGACACAGAATGGCTGAGTATCTAAATCAGTTGTATCTTTGACTCAGAACAGCATCTTAAAAATCACTCTTATATTTAAACATTGAGTTTTGGAATATATCTACGAGATCATAATGTGAAGTCTTTGTATGGGTGCATTCATATAAAAATTAGTATATGATAAATTTACATGGAACAGCATCGATGACCTGGAACTCCGCACAGGAACGTGGTATACAATCAGTTCAGTTAAATTAGAAGCGTCCAGTATGCCATTTACTGTTTTAAATAAAAATAATAAATCACTTAAAGTTCTTCTACAAGGCAAGTTAGTTAGTGCCGGAAAAATACAAGTACCCGACTGCCAGGCGGGAAATTAATTAATTAATCATTAAAAAATCATAATTCAATTGTTCAGCAGGTTGAAGTTAATAAATATTAAAAATTTATGCTGAACCCTTTCTAATTTTAATTCGTGAGCTTTATAGAATGGAGACCAAATAGTTGAATTAAATTCTAAATTGCTACGAACCAGAGCTGTGTATAAAACTTGAAACGATTTAAGTGAATTGATATCTTTCACCGTTCTTAATACGAAACAGGGAAATTTCATAGCTTTATTGGTGATTAGCTGTCATGAAAAACAATGAATTTTTTGATTCTACAAAACATTATAGATTGGCATTTATCAATATTTAAAAAAAGTTAGCTGTGTGTAAACCATTCATGTAATTTTTTAAGGTTATATTGAAGAATAAGACAGTCATTTATCGACTCTGGATTCCTTAAGGTCATCAGCAAACAACAATATGTCGACTTTATCAAATGTACGAACAGTTATCGTTAATAAATAATAAAAATAAAATTGGTCCAAGTCCAAGTCTTGAGGTACAACAGCACTAGAAGTCTTAAATTGAGTCGACGTACAACCAAAGATTTTCACACATAGTATCTTGGACGATAGGTAACTTTCAAAAAATTATAAAATATTCCCACTGAAACCGGAGGCTTTCAATGAATGGATGAGCGTAATACGAGAAACCTCGTCGGATACTTTGCTACAATCTGTGTACACAGTATCATTCCATCAAGCAGAAGATAGAAGGCAGCAGGATAGAAGGCGAGAGGTGTAGATAGTAGACTTCCATCTTGGCTACATAACCTTAGAAAATGGCTTAATGTAAAAATGCCGAATATCTTATACATCTTGCGCAGGATAAAACAGCATACTGTGACTAGGTGGCCAACCTTCAAAGTTGCCGATACACGAATAAGTGTTTGTAATTGACAAACTGACAGCCAGTTGAAAATGTTCCGGTTAATAATAACAAAATGAATATTATTAATAGTATCCACAAGATCTACGCACACTTGCAGTAGGTTATTTGTAGTCGTGAAGACGATATTGAACTCGACTTTCGATGCTTTGTTTGCTTATTACTTATTACTCTTTACAACTACAACTGGCTACATTAATTAATGTTCAGGTTCGACAAAGGATGAGATGTGTTTGTTACTTAACATTTTTATAAAAAATATAATTTGGAATGCGGCGAATAAAGAAAAAGTTTTCAACGCGAAATACAATTGTGCAAGTGCCGTGCAGACAGGTTTTAATAAAGCCTTTATTTCTTTTATTAGAGGAGGCTGGCGGCTGGAGGACACTTGCGCTGAAATATAAATGACAGGATTGAGGGGGGATTTGACTGGGGAGGGGGGCGTCTTGTTAAGGGCGCGCCAGGCGGAGAGTAAAGCATCAGGAAGCTCCTTCCCTCGGGCAGAATGGCGCGGGAACAACACGCGTCCTTTCTTTTTGTAAACATCGTCAGAATATTTTCATCATTTGAATTAAATACATCTGTAGGTGGGAATAACGCTAGACAGTGAGACAGCTCTTGTAGAGTATTTTAGTTTTTATGGCAATCTAAAATGCAATTTTTCAAACGGTCGTATTGTTGATTAATGGCCCCTGAATAGGTTCCCTCTTTTTCTAAAGTTATATATATATATATTGTGACGCGGTCGCCTGTACGTGACTGGTAATCGTTAGGATAGGACGCCATGCTTTCACACCACCGGCTCGCTCAGAGGTTCACATGATGAGTGTGGGTCTTTAGTTACAGAATTTACCATAATGTCCTGCCTGTCACTTGAGCCATCATACTCATGGAAAAATAAAAGATTATTACAAATTTTATCACTTAATTTAATACAAAAAAAAAACCTATGAATAATTAAGTAGAAAGCAGTAAGAGATCTATTACTAGAATGTGATAAGATGAAAAGATTAGATTGTCAATTTTTGCCTCAATAAAAATAATAAAATTTTACTACCGTTTGAATATCTGAATCGACAGATTACTGTACAAGTAATAGTGTGATAAAAACACTTGACTCTATGAAATGTGAAAATCTTCAGCTAAGAAATAACATTACACAAATTTATCACCTGAACAGTTTATCAGGTTAAATGTAGCAAAAAATCGTATCATATTAATTTTAAATTAAAAAATGAAAAGAAAAAAATAAGACTACAATACTCTCAATATTATCGATCACATCAAAATTTATTTTACAACCATACACGCGAAGTAAATGTCCATTGCGGCTGAGATCCACAGTCTTCATCCAGATTTGACTTGTCCGAGGCACCCGTAATTCCTTGTATCTCTGACTGGCCAGAACGTCAGGAAGGCTGGGTCAACTTCTTGCGTTTTAGCTCGCCATGGATTTCTTACGTCATCTTCGGTTGTAAAATTATCCCGTCGTGTACTGATTGGCGGCAGAGATCAAATCGTATCCCTTCCTTCATTCTTCAGGAGAAATCCTTCCTGAAGTAGAAAGTATTGTCGTGGCATGACCGCTTTCCCGTCATGTCAGAAGAAGTAGTTTAAGAAGAAGGTAACAAAAAAATAACTAGGAAGAAGAAGAGATGCCTCCATCCCAAATATAACGTAATAATATGTGTATATATATTTCCAAAATAAACAGTTATTTTAAATACTTTTAAAATTAGCAATATTAACTTAGTGGTTAAGATTCATATTTTTTATTTATTATCTTAGTTTTATTAACCACAATTGAGTTTAAAAAACATCTACAGGTTTCGGAAAACACTTTTCCTTTTTCAGGATGTCATAACTAACTAAAAATATAGTATTGTTTCTTCACCAGAATCTATTTTTAAAAATTTTTTAAAAAACAATTATTTAAAAAAATAAATTTAGTACCTAACTCAAATTACTGCTCAATACAAATTTAGTCGAATAATTTTTAGGAAAAAATTTTAGAATAGGACTCGTAGTTAAATTTAGTTGGCTGTTTAGAATTTCCTGATTACTTTTACATGCTTTATTTATCTCCAACGATTCCAAATTATTTAATTTGTGACCTACACCGTTTATATGCAAAATTGACAATCCCAATTTTTTATCAAAACCATGACTATTTTCTATCAAATGATTAGCAAATTCTGAAAACCCACTATTGTTCAAACATCTCAAATGCTCCTTTACTCTTATATTAAAATTTCTACCCGTTTTACCAATATAAAATGCAGCACAATCCTTGCAACTAAGTTTATAGACGCCAGAATTGTTAGTAGAATTGTTAGTAGAATTGTTAGTAGAATTGCAGTAGATATTGAAACAGCATTATATAAAAAACCAAAAACATTTCATTACAAAGTTACAGATTTTTTAAATAATCATCAAATTCCTATAAATTCAGTGAAGAACAATCAAGATATAATGCATGTTAAAAACATTCGAGATGTTTTAAATAAAGAAAATCTTATTTTAACAAAAGCTGATAAAAGTCATACATTAATAGTGATGAATAAAATTGATTATATTTCGAAAACTGAAAATTTTTTTGAAAAGTGTTTTCCGAAACCGGTAGATGTTTTTTAAACTCAATTGTGGTTAATAAAACTAAGATAATAAATAAAAAATATAAATAATAGTTATTTTAAATATCACTTTAATATTTCAGGATTAGAAACGATATAATAACTAAATGGTATAAAACTACAGTATTAACGAAAATAAATCGACACACGATCGAGCAGCGCATTCGAAATGTGAAAATTTACTACAAAAATGATGAAAATTTCGCGAAAACAGTTCGTAAAGTTAGAAATGGTTTTTGACGAAGTCTGTTTTCAGCAGGATGAGGCCACGTCCACACAAGCCGGGAAACAATCCAGTTATTCATTTATCGTTTCGGAAACATCCATTTTTCGTCCAACTTTTTTCTCTCTCTGGACTTTTTTCTTGGTGCGGTTATGCGCTGTATTCTAGTCAGAGTCTTAAAGTAGTCGCTTTGAAAAATTTGTAGCGGATGGCATTCAATATAATTCGCATTTATATTGTGCAGTAAAAAGTGGCTTTGAAACAGATGATATACAATATTGTAAAACATTTCTGTATCTAGGGAAGGGGACGGACGTTTGTTTTGCGCAAAAAATGGTGCAAAATTTAGTTTAGATTAATCAGAGGGAGCAGACATTTACTCGTTTTACATAGAAATAGAGCGCTCGCACTTTTCTTGCAAAAGCGTTACAACGTTCTGGTTCGGGCAACGAGGGTATGATTAAATATTCAGGGCTGTGTAAAGAAATCCTCCCGAGCGATAGTAAAATGAAAAAAATACAGAATTCTACAAAGTGAATTACAGGTATTTTTTATGCTGAGGCTTTTTTGCGTTTAATTTTATTCGTGTTATCCGTGTTGTCGCTGGGGCTTTCCGTGACAATACACTGAAACACTTTTCTCTTTTCTCGAGGAACAAAGGGTGGCTGCGATCACTCTGTCTCGTCTGTAATCAATCAATTGGATTATTCGGTTCATTCCCTTCGACTCCCTCCCTCCGCCGTCCCGGCTTCGGGGGCTCCGAGCGGAATAACGCAGGATAAGGGATGTGACTCCAGAAGAAACCATTCTTCCCCACCCTTCCCGCCCGGTACGGCGGCAATTCATTTACACCGCTTATCGCTGTACTTTGAACATGTCACCGATATTGACTGTTCGATATCTATCGTCCGACACTCCTGTAGATGCCCATTCTGAAGACCCGTGTGCGCGGAATGAGATATCTCATAGATCTCTCATTCACTCTGACCAGCTTCCTTTCAAATGTGCCTACAAAAATAAAGCATTATGGGGCCCGTGTCCACGGAGTTCTTCGGAAACAACTATCGGCTTTCTTTGAGATTCGCCGTCACGCGCCTTACTACGCACTCATTCGTCAGTTGGGTGATTTTGAATTTCTCCAGCAGCAGTTGAAACGGAATAAATAATTGCAATTTAAAGCCTCGTATTAAGTTAATGTTTAATGGCCTAATTATGACTTTCAGAGTTGATATATGGTTATTTTAGGTATTTTTGTGTGCACGTGTCGAATCTCGCTATCAGATCAAAAGTCGTGTACACTGGTTTGAGTTTTTGTCTCTTTCTGTCAATCTCTAGATCAAAATGTTGACACGTAAATACGGTATCGAGTTATATCTCAATCAACCCCAAGAAAGCCCGCGTCGACTATCGTGGACAGAGAAAGAGAGAGCGATAAACGTCAGAAAATTTAGGGCTACATCATAGGCAAGAAAAACGTTGCACCACGTGACAGCGCGCTCAGATGCCGGTAATTTTGTATTGCCAGATTTCTTGTTTATTCAAATGATAGGATTATCAGTAATATTAATAACGCATTGCACGTGATATTTACGTACTTTAAAAATACTAGAACTTTCCAAAAGGAAAGTACACGTCAGTTACATTTTGATTCCAGCCGGTACGGGGTGTTATCAGGATGTATCCTGCAATGCACATATATTTACAATAGTACCCTTATTTCGCGATATTGATTTGTTTGTAAGTAATTAAAGTGAATAAGATATTATTCTTTAGTTATTAATTAAAGTTAAAATACGGGCATTTTATTTATACTTAAATACAGCGAGTGCGCCGTTAGGAAGTATTGCCACCATTTTATGCGTGCTGTTAGCGTTGTATAAGAGCGATGTGTTTTTAACATCATATTAAACACAATAATATTAATAAATTCCAAAAAACAAATATAAAATAAACAATAATTTCCTAAATGTTGCCTGACAACACTATTAAATTTTTTTTTTCGACTATTTTTCATCTCAAAACCGTACGAAATCGTGGTCGATGGACGTTTATGATGAAATAGAAGCTTAATATTGATATTTTCTGGTTGATTTTTTAGTTTTTTTGTAAAAATAACATTCGTATAAAGCTAGCCTGTGAATTTTGAATTTTGGCGGTAAATACTGTTTCATTTAGGACACGTTTTGGGCAGCTAACGGGTTAAATTACTGAGATGATCTCACCGTGTATCTTGCCGATACAATCCAATGTTACAGAATACCTTCCAAATGTACTCCCAGAGTGAAGTTTCGGCCTTGTTCTAGATTTCTTGTACAACCTGTACCTACTCAGGCTACGTTCGCTCGTATTTAATATTTCCGCTGGCACGCACGATTAGCTTGAAACTTTCCAGGATGCTGCGCTCTCAGCCGATCCGCGCCCGTCCCGCCCTGGCGCGGTTAACAAATACTCATTCCCGTTATGTTCCGTTAATTTATTCTCCCTGCAATGTGTTCATCACTGAGCAGTCTCCCCTCGAGGCGCCGACGCGCGGTGAACGATTGCCATTATTATTATTATTATTGTTATTATTAGGAACACGTATTTAATTTGTCTCGGCATCCCCTTCCGAGTTTATTTTTTCGACAGCCGAGCTGCGCGGCCGCCGGATGTCGGATGCTCGTATTGCCTTTGCTTCTTATTTGATAGAATTTTTTCACATTCCGCCGAGCGGTAGAGAATGTACAGTCAGTAATCTAACCGTACTTTGATTTCCTTTCAAACTTCTTTAATTGCATACGTTCTGTTAAGACTTTCGGAGAACGCTACAATATAATATTATACACGCTATTCGAATGAGCACTAGGGAAACGGAAAACGGGAAGCGTTTAGTTTAACTTCGAGGCACGAATGATTCCGTAGCGGTGCGTGACCGCGGCGGTATAAAATCTCTTTCAACGTCAACTTTTCCTCTAAGCGGGGACCGCTAGTGCGCGTTCAATAATTGTACTCTCACCTGTGCCTGCAATATTATATAAGCCAAAATAAGATAATTTGCCAATCCCAGGTGATTCCAACGCAATTCGCCGGAAACAGGGGGTATTGGAAAGATGAGAATATAAGGTAACCGGTAAGGTGGATTCATTTGGAAATTCCTTCAATATTAAAGAACCCGATTTTGAGGAAGGCCGGGAGACAGATAGGACGACTCGACTCACAAAATGGTCACAATGAGGCCGAAAATTCACCGCAAGCTCGTCGATCTGGAAGAGTCCGATGGCTAACAATAATAAAAAAGGTAACAATAATAAATTCGCGCACAGTATGCGTCCTGGGAGTAACAATTGCGATGATTTAACCCTGGGTATTGTTTGTTGTCATTGACTATTTTATATATACACATTATAAACAATATTGTCAATATTGCTTTTAGAGTTCATCAGACAATCCTTACACTGTAAAAGTTTCAGTTTTAATCTTAAATAAATACTATGAGGGTATTACGCGTTAAATTTCAGATGTTACGCCATTGTTATGGCTTAAGCGTATTCACACGCCACACTTTGCATCTCGCGCCGATTACAAGTTCGAGTGTTGACACCGCGCTATAATCGTGTCACTACGCCAAACTTTGCATGTCGCACCGAGATACGTGTTTTCACCTACTTTCCGACCTTGTTTTGTTTGAAAAGGAATTAAATACGATTTCCAAAGACCCATATTTACTACTATTTGTGGATGACATCTCCCAGCTTTTAAATGATATTTTAAGTCAACACTGTCAAAGCCCGCTCTGTGCGGTGGCCCCCGTGTCGAGCGCGGTCGGCAGCTAAAACGCGGTGACGAGATACTGTCTGAGAGATAGAAAACGTATCCGCTTCGTCAATAATAATATTTGCAACACGAGCAATCATATTTCAAGTGAAAATATGATTGCTCATTAACATTATTTTTTTATTATGTGATAGCAAACAAAAATAACTTCTACCATATTTGCATAATTACTTTGTGACAACATATTATAAAATAATAAGAAAAAACACTTTGTATAAACCACAATATATATTTACCGATATATTTCAAGACCGATGGTTCCTTCATCAGGATACAAATTGTATACTAAAATTAAAAATACAAGCGTAGACGAAAAATAAAACTATAAATATAAGCGGTAACTAATTAGGAACTACTGTGAAAACAAATTAAAAGGGTAACTATTTGCAAAAAGAATTTAGTTATTTATAATGTTTAATTTACTACCGACGCTTTCTCTTATTTATAAAATATATAATTTATCTAACTGTAAACCTACAGTGTTTGTAAGTTAAAAATTTAAACCCTTATTAATGTCAAACAATCGTTTTTTTTCTAAAAGATGATTGGAAGATTCAGAATAATTATTGCTATTTAGACATCTCAAATGCTCCTTAATTCTTATATCAAAATTTCTGCAAGTTTTACCAGTACAAAAATAATTACAATCATTGCTAATTAATTTGTAGATTTGTAATTTTTAAAAATATCATCATTATCCTTATTATTTAATACATAATCATTTAATTTATTGTCGGTGTAGAAAGATGGTTGTGTAGAATTTGGGATATTTTTTATTATATAATTATAAATGTGATTATTTAAAAATACGATTCTTCTCCAATGTTTCCCACTATCAATTAATATGATCTGATCCGAAATATGTTTATTAAATTCTAGTTTATTTTTAACTATGGAAATATTCAAATACAATCAATTTATGGTGAAATTGATTCCTATTTCTATGATAAATTGAATCTTATTCTGGAGTTTATTTTCCAGTAGTTCCTAATTAGTCACTCATCGCTTATATTTATAGTTCTGTTTTTAATTTTAGTATACCATTTGTATTCTGATGAAGGAACCATTGGTCTCGAAACACGTTCATAAATCAATATATAGTTGTTCAAACCGAGTGTTTTTTCTAATTATTTAAACAAAAATAATGAGTTGAAAGTACAAGAATTGTGGATATATGAATTATGGCAATTTAATTCCCGGAATGTATCTTTTAAACATATCCAAGTGGAACTGTTCACTACTTACGAGTACTTCCTTTGTGCATCTGTACACTGACTAACACGGCGTCCCCACTTCTGTAAGTAGACCTGCAATGGTCTCACATTCTGTCGGATATCAGTTACATTAGAAAATCTTCGTTCCTTTTAATTTTAAAAATAGCTACAAATCGGAGGCAGCTATGTCGGGTGAACAAGTAACATAATGTGATCGGGTAATAAATCAGAAGTTATTACTTATCAATTGTTTTAAATAATTTATAATTATCTGACACGTATAAGCAGAAGAGATATTGATTGAGAATCGAATAAAATAATTCGTGGCTTCCAGCTGTTTCTAGAACCTAGATGAATTGACAGCCTTTCTGAAAGGTGTCAGTTCATCTAGTGTCAGACTGAAAGAGAAAATATCGATATCGTTGCGATAAAATGTATTCAAACGACGACATATTTTTGACAAAGGGTTGTAATTGGGAGAGCAGGCGCGGGTGGGTCGAGCGGGCAGGGTCGGAGCGGGCGCAGCGAGTCAGTATTGAGCCCGCGGCCACGCGGGGTGGCGGAATGGATACATGATCATTATGATTATTATTCATAAGATGTTTGCGCTTCAAGCGTTTGAAAATATAACAATAAACACATTCAACACATTTTTATGGTCGGTTTCTACAGGTTGATCTACTAATGTTTTAGTCAAAATTAATATTTTCATTATTATTATTTTATCTGACTATTAAAACAGTCTACTTTAGAAATAGCCCTGACCAAATTGTCAATCGTGCAAACTGTTTCTACACTAATATTGGGTCTAATTTTGCTAAAAAAGTCCCCTCTTCTCTGCTTAATAACAGATCTGAAAGTCATCGTCTAAACCGGGATATTGTTTCCAAATTTTCTTTCACAAACGTAGATAAAACTGTTATTAAAAATATAACCCAATCGTTAAAAAATAGTAATGCTGCTGGTACAGATGGTATCACGGTTAATATACTTAAAATAATATATGTGCAACTGCTAACCCCCTTACATTATCTCATTACCGTAGTCTAAAACTCGGACACTTCCCCACTAAATTAAAACAAGGATTAATTATCCCAATCCACAAAGCGGGAAGTAAAAGTGACATCAATAACTATAGACCGATTACGCTACTTAATTCCCTTCCTACAATATTAGTGAAAATAATAATAATTCAACTCGTAAAATACCTCGAGAGTAATACAATTATTTCTATAAACCACTTCGGCTTTAAGACAAATATGGGTACAACTCAAGCTATTGCCTGTGTCACGGACTTCATTATTAACAATGTGGATAAAGTGTATATCCACTTTCCTTAATCTCGCCAAGGCCTTTGATACAATTTTGCATTCGAGTCTAATCGAAAAATTAAAAAAAATTGGTATCTTAGGTAAAGAACTTGATATGTTTAAAAGTTACATCACGGACAGGAATAAACGAGTTCGTATTAAAGAAATTTCAAGCAATCCTCTTTCCACTTACTTCGGGGTCCCACAGGGTAGCATATTAGGTCCAATACTATTCTTAATATATATTAATGACCTATGCAACATCTTTTTTAACGGAAGCGTTACTTGTTTTGCGGATGACACTGTTCTTCAATTCCAAGCTGATACATGGTCAGCAGTATTTAAAAAAGCCGAGAAAGTTATAAGTATTGTTAAAAAATGGCTCAACCTGAACACTTTTACACTTAATACCAATAAAACTAAATACCTAACTTTGAACATAAAAGAAAATGGGCAACCTTTGCATGCTTATAAAATAAAAGTTCCAACTCAGACGACGATACGTGTCAAAGCAATAATACAGAACGTAGTGACCAAATCAAATACTTTCTATTGAAATTATATTTGATCCTTATCTCAAATGGAGTCATCATACACAACTAAAATTAAAAAAACAATACATTTTTTTAGAAATATTAAAAATTTCCTTAATATAAAACTTCTTAAAATAGCGTACTACGCTATCTGTTAATCAATCATAGAGCATGGTATAATTGCTTGAGGTGCAGCGACTTTGTCTGCGATTAATCCAATAATAGCAGCTCAGAAAATTATATTAAAAGTTATCGTCAAAACCTCAATGTTTTTGATAGAAATATATGCTAATATTACTCTTAAATACATATATAAATATAAACAGACATATTTAAAAATAACTCAAAATATAATTTCCACATGGACAAATACAAATAACCTACAAACCCCAAGACATAACATATGGCCAAAGGAACTACAAATATTTTGGACCTAAACTATTTAATAGAATGCTGAAAGATTTAAACTAATGTAATTGTCCCAAGAACATGAAACTATATATTAAAACTTGGATTTGTTATATGGGTACAAATATATTGACTTATACCTATATTAATTATTGCTACAAAGTGATTTAAAATTAAGTTATTAAGTCCACTTTGAAATTGTTCTTCATATAAAAACTTATGTTAGTAAACCTCTATCGCACATAATAAACTTGTGTTTCTCCAAAGGAAAATTTCCAAATGTTTTAAAGAGCGCAATTGTTAGACACATTTTTAAATCAGGAGAAAAAACAATGAGGGTAATTATCGGCCAATTTCTCTTTTGAGTACACTCTCTAAAATAATTGAAAAGGCTAGGAAAACGCGGCTATATTCCTATCTAGAACAACAACATATGTTGTCAAAAAATCAGTTTGGCTTTAGAACAGGTACCCAAGATGCCTTAAACTCTTTAAATAAATATGTATGTGAATCTATGGATGCTGGAGAAAGAGTATTAGCAATATTCTTAGATCTTGCTAAGGCTTTTGATACGGTGTCACACGAAATACTTTTATGGAAAGTGTTTTTTTAGATATACGTGGTATGGATCTTGAGTTCTTTAAAAGTTATTTGGATAAAATAAAACAAACTACCAAAATTTGTGAAAATGTAGTAAGGGACAAAAAAGAGGTCCCACAGGGAAGTACACTGGGCCCATTGCTTTTTTTGATACACATCAATGATCTATGTGATTTGAAAATTGAAGGTAAAATCCTAACTTTTGCTGATGACGCTGTATTAATATTCAAGAGAACAACATGCGAACATGTTTACCATATTGCTGAAAAAAACCTACATATCAATAGTTGGTTGAATAAAATCTATTAACGCTTAATGCAGCTAAAACAAAATTTATACCGTTCTCCATTACTGAGGTAGGACAACCCAAACATTTCAATTATATTAAATTACACTTCAGCGCTTGAAAATATATATATGGCTGTAATTGTCCTAGTAAAGCAAGTTGGAAATCAATTAAGTATTTTATACATATTTAGAATACTTGGAAATATTCTGAATAAAAAGAAGATTAAAACTGTGTACTATGCATTGTGCCAATCAATCTTGAGCTATGGTATTGATAGTTGGGGGAGTGCATCTGGTGTACATATATATCAAGTAAGCGTTGCTCAGAAGGCTATACTCAGAGTAATACACCGCCGTGACTTTTCCTATCCTTCAGAGCCACTTTTTAGGGAATTTGAGGTTTTGGATATAAGACAATTATATGTGCAGAATATATTAACTAGCTATCATAGGAAAACAAGGGCTTCATCTGTGAGGACTGAAAGATATTATCCCACAAGAGCAAACAAGCCTAAAATAGTTCCAAGAATGAAAACTAGTTTTGGGCAAAGATTATTTACCTTTCAAGCTCCCAGAATATATAATCAAATTGAAAATAAAATTAGAAATTTAACTGACATTAGCACTTTTAAAAAGGATATTTCAAATTGGTTTTTGCAATTAGGAAGAGCAGATACAGAGAGTAAACTCTTTTATATAATGAAATAATTTGTGTAACTACTTTTGTACGTTTTGATCTTGTATATTTACATCTACCTTATATCTGCTTACATTATTATTTATTTTTCTCTCTCCTTAAATATTTTCACATTATATGTTATGCATGTATTCGATCTTACTGTGTTTTGCCTTCGATGAGTTTTGGTTTTATAAAATATTATAGATATATAATTTGCCCAACAGGCCAAAAATGTGTGTAAAGATGTAAATATGAGATATTTCTGTTAAAATCAAAATAAAGTTCAAATAAATAAATAAATATACACCTATTACATAGTAATAAATGTAATTCTATCTATTACTTGTAATTCTAATTATTTATACAACTATGCCCGTCTCGACACAGAATTTCTCTAGTGAGACGGGCACAGTCCAAACATATTTTTACATTGTATTATATAGTTACAAATAAATAAATTATTGAGAGAAACACGCTCCCATTTCGAATCTACTAAGCGAGGTAACGCGTGCATTAATTGTCAAAATATATAAAGCTCGAGTTCTGTTTCGTCAATTAGTGTGGTAATTTTCAAAGTACACCAGATGCCCTCGGTGTTCTATCCTCTCTTCACTGTCAAGTCTAGTCGGGTTCAGTTTATTGTAATAATAAACTCGGTGTCCAGGTGACAATTACACGTTTATTACAAGAAGTATTTACAGTAAATTATAATGATACAATTCAGAGATAGACTAGTAATGATGGAGAAGTAGCGATGAAAAGAGACCCGTTCCCCCAGAGATGGCCCCCACCACTCATCTACTCACTCTCCTGACACACACGCATACACAGACACGTCCAAAGTGATAGTTCTCACAGTTATTAAAATTATAACACTTTGTAGCTTTCCTTCACAGATTACGGTAGACCAAAAGAGAATTTTCAAATCAAATTTGACGCGACTGCCCGGAGGAATAAAACGCTACCAATTATAGAAACGAATGTCGCGGGCTATGATATCGTTTAATTTATTTGATTCGTTTTCTGGAGACGAACAGGAATAAAGGTAAAATGTATACTTAGAATTTGTACATAGTAACTGTGAGAAGGGGGGTACCGGGAAGAGCCTCCCGGTCCGCCCGGTCCGCCCGCCTGAATGCTTAATGGGCCCCGAGCTCCGAAGTGCTTTTAGCGACTTGAATTTTTATTTCACTCGCTGCCATGTGCGCTACTAGGTACTAGGTGGTAGGTGCTAGGTTAGAACCTCAGAAGGTGTCGGTTCTAGGCGCTGGAGACGCTTACGGGAGAAGAAGACTATAAATCTTTCTTAAAAAAAGAGTCTAATAAATCCTCACGCTAATTGTTGAACACCAAACGGTTTGCATCATCTCGCTTGCGGCGAGAGGACCGCCGCTGCTCCCTCCCTCCCTTCCGCCCCTGGACACTGGTGGCCTAGCGTGGACGCGTTCGAGTGACATTTTAAACATTTAAAAAACAACAAAAACTCTTGTAGATTGAACGGTGCACACTGGCTGATGTCCTTCTCGTAGAGGTGGATTATGCTCTTATGAGATTATTTCAAGTCAACTTTCGGGTTCGCACTTTCCGTTCCTTATACGTCAAACTTCAGTTCATTGACCATTGATATTCAGTTCGTGACTTAGTCAATTTGAATCTCCCCATCGACAGTTAAAAGGAAATAAATATTAGACTATTTTTCAGAATAAATAGTTTGTAAGCGTTGATGGCGCGCGTCTAATCTCGCTGTCGCGTCTTACTAACGTCGTATGCGCGCGTTTCAGTTGTTGACATTTTAAACTAAACTCAATCTGATTTCTGAGTTTAATGCCGGATGAGAAAGGTATTGAGATGTTGTATCTCGACTGAATCCTTCTGTAGGCATGGACCTTGAGTTTCGGCTCTGCGGGGACTGGGGAAGGCGGTATTGATATTACCCAAAAAGCTGTTAGGAATCCATCAGCGGAGTTCCGCACGGCCGAACTCGGCTCAGCAAACAGTCGCTTCTGCGAGGGGATATTGCAGAGCCCGGCACAGGTGAAAGCAAATACTAGAGAAGGAAATACATTTTTGAGTAGAGCGAGAAAATACAATTTTCCTTCATTTATTTGCGAGAACTCGAGAAATCATTTCTGATAAATTTTTTTGTAACTTTGAAAGAGAAGTCTGAAAAATATTACTAAATACGCGTATATTTGCCACCGTTAACAGGTCCCGAACAAATTAGATTCTTCGCTCCCACTCGAGGATGCGATGCGGGGTGTGTTTGTTTCATTCTGTTTATTATTATTTGCATGAAAAGTAGTGTCGGCCGTACATCTGGCGCTGCACATCTGGTGCGCAGTGCTGGCTGGCCCGGCCTGCGTCTGAATCAACCGACTATTACACGTTAAGATACTATTCTAATTACTTATCACTAAGCTCTTATGAAATATATTCATTTGTCTTTCCTGCAGTCGTCTCCTTAGTTTTTCCTAATTAACGTACGTTCTTTCTTATAAAGAGTGTCCAGCGGATAATTTTCAAGTTTAGTATTAAATAAAATAATAAACTAAAATGTTATTCTTATATTTTATTTAAACAAAATGGATTTTAACGATGCTAATTTAACGTTTTATAAACAATATCGTCTAAATTTCTCTTAAGAGACTCTTGAAATCGGACTCTTAAATTTGCGAACACGCGAGAGCAAAGCGTCGGTTCAACGGCAGCAATTTCACGGCGGATATTTTCTTGTAGGGCCTAAATTACATTTACATTTATTCTTATAAATATACAAAAAAGGCCAACAAGCTTCGTAATGTAAAGATGTACGCTGTCCCTTGACTAGACGGAAGTTTGTACTAAAGGAGACAGGGTTATCCGTTGTCTATCGTACAAATATGAAAACCATTATTATTACTTTTAAAATTATTAAAATTCACATTGTGGTTAAAATTGATCATTTTTATTTTTTAACTTTGTCTCGTTGACCACTTATCGAGTTTAAACACATCTATCGGTTTCGAAAAATATCATTTTCTTCATCAGGATGTCAATACTAACTAAAAACATATGTTGTTGTTTCTTCACCAGAATCTATTTTTAAAAAACGATAATTATTAAAAAAATAGATTTAGTACCTAACTCAAAGGAATGAGAACTTTGTCATTTATTGCAGAAATACAAAAATAACAGTAAAATTAAGTGAAGTGAGAGAAAAAGTAGAAAATAAAAATATAAACAGAGGAGAGATAAAACTTATAAATAAGAAGATTTACTAGGGAAACGGCAGGGTGAGAGGAAAGGTAAAGAACAATGGGATAGGGAATAACAATAACATCATTTAAGTGTTAGTTGAAATAAAGGGGACCTCGGTAGAAAAATGAGTTCTCTTTGGCATTGGTGTTGCAATGTGGAAGGTTAAATGTAAGATTAGTTCTGATTGACCTGGCTGGCACTCGAATGGATATGCGTCTGAGTAAATCAGGACAGTCTACTGAGTTGGCTCTTTTGTGTAGGAAAATGACATCGGCCATGTCTCTTCGAGTTTGTAATGATGGAACTTTAAAAATGATAGATGATTCAGCAGTACTGGTTAACTAGGAAAGTGAAGATATTTTAAGAAGCTGTTCTGTATTTTTACGTTTCTCTTGATGTATGTGGTATATCTTGGATTCCAGACTTGGAAAGCATATTCGATGATACTTCGGATGTACGACCTTAGTTCGTTTGTCCATATGATCTTGCAGAAACTCTACAAAGGATACAAGATTAAAAATTGTAGATCAATTTGACATTTAGTTCTGGCCGAAGGACTGGCATTACCTGATCATAAATCATTTTTTCAAGAATATTGCCGAATATATAAATGTATGATCACGCCAAAGAGCCACCGATACCCCTCTCCCCAGACGCTGCCTTGATGCGTCATAGCCACGATCTCGCCGGTGGACATCGTAGCGATCATCGACGAGCCAAGTTTGTGTAAGAGCGTTTAATAAGTAACTAGAATGTCTGCGAAGTAAATATAAATAAAATATGTATCTCGAAATATTTCATCTGTATCATTATAATTAGCATTGTATTTATATTTTTATCTGACAGCATATAGTAACGTACTCTCAGATTAAAATTTAATTTAGTTTTGATTTCTCAAATTATATAGTGAACGCACACACAACTTTTTATAGTGCATATACCGAATGCGATAACGCATAACGTAGCACGTAAATAAATGTAATAATGCATGGAAAAGTGAGAGAGCGTTATTATAAACGGGTAGATTACTAGCAGTACCTACTGACGAGTCTACCCGCTACTCAGTGACGAGCAAATAACATCGGCAAAGATTCATATAGAACAATTAACAAAAAGCCCCAAATGTTAGATGTGACAAAAAATAATTTTTTTTGGCCATAAAGGTTAATAATAAATTGTCAAAAACCAATATGTACAGGAGACGTATATGAAACGATTGCCAAAACCGTATTCCACTAGCGTATGAGAGAGCAGGAAGAAAATATGTAACGCTGTACTAATATAAATGAGACAGGATTTTAATGTTATCAAGTGCGGCTGGGACTCTTAATTTAATATGAAGGTGTGTTTTGTACGGCCCGCATGTGAATCGCAAAGAATGAAAAAATATGATAAAAAAATATGTACCAATCGGTGTATAACAAGAAGTTGAGAAACGAAATATATATATATTGTATAATGCGATATGAGGTATAGAGAGAAGAAGGAGATAGTTGAACAAATTATCAACACGGAGCTTAATAGATGGTAAGGGAAGAAATAAAAATGGTATAGAGTTTAGGAGGAGAGGTATCCGGGAAGGAATAGCTAGAATGTTAAAGGAAGTGAATACCTGGAAACAAACTAAATAAAGGTGGAAAAATATTCGGTTGAAGAAGATGAATGAAAGAGGGTTTAGGAGATCTTTACGTGTTTGTTTACTTTCATTTGTACTTCGCCACAAATTATGACTTTTCCACGACCTCATCAACAGGTGTAAATAACAAATAAATTAAATACCTATTCAGGCAGCGCGGCGGGCCGTGGAAAGGGATTGTCTTTATTGGGAATATCGAGAATATTGGGTGGCCATGTATTAGGAAAAGTAATGAGTTTTTCTTAATAATAACATTATTTTCTTCAATACTGCCAACTGCGCAACAACGCACGTGTATAATCGGGAATTCATCTACCTGCCTACAAATAGACAAGTATATTAGCCCCATTTCTTATGTACCGTATTTAACGGCTAAAAAGAACACCTGCTACCCGATATTTTGACCAATTCCCACATTATTTAATATAAAAAAACACTATACCCTGTAAATAGCACGCAGGCAGGAATAATAATCCGCCTATATAAAATAAATGTAAATACTTTTTAAGCAGTTCTCTTGTTAAATTTTCCGCGGAAACACAACTAGATTTATTGTGCTGTTATTATTGTTGAAAACTGGCACCTGAGTAAGAATAGGAAGAAAATGAAATAATCTTAATTCTGCACGTAATACTACCTACTTTCAAATTTCAGTATTCAGCTCATCATCTGAATCGTCCGGTCGTCAAAAATAATATTATACATACTTATGCGAAATGTTAATAGATGATTCAAATTAGTTGATAATTAATACAGCACATTCATTGAAACTGATAACAAATTGTCTTGTATAAAATTAGTAAATATAGAAATTTGTCACTATTCCATAAATGAAGCGATACGACGCGATATCTACGATCTACAAGCGCGTGCCGGTTCTCCGTTACGGCGTGCCGAGCTGGCCTTCACCACTTCCCGGCTCGGGATCAAATGAGAAGTCATCACTCACGCGTTAGATCCGCGAAGTGCTGATGTTTTCGCATTTTCAGTCCAATATTGTCGAGTACAATGGCTCGCTGTTTATCCTCCGCCACCTCCTCCCCGTCTTCTCGAGCGACGAGTACCCCCCGGCGCCGGGGCTCGGTCTTTCCCCGCCGGCCCGAGGATGATTGACGCCCGGGGGATGAAAAGATCCCCCTCTCGACGCCCCCCTCCCTCGAGCGCTATGTGTGAACACTCCCTGCGAGGGCTTTTCATGTTGTCCATTCAACTGCCGCGGCGTTACCGGCGCGAGGAGCCGTTCGGCACAATGGCAGTTCCGCCTCGTGCGCTCGCGCCTTTATACCCGTGCGCGGCGCTCGTTAGTTCAATCTGCGCTACACACACTTGACACTCGACCGCAGATGCCGATATTCGGTTACCCGCGAGATAGAGAACGTATGTTTATCGATACATTATCAGTATTATCGGTAATCGGGTTCGTCTGAGTAATTAAAGCTATCGTGTGGCTGTCGACGGTGCGACGAGACTCGCGTCATCGCGATCGGGAAGCTCGAGTCCCCGATCGAGCTCAGAGCCTATTGCAAACTTCGCCTAATTAATAGAGTGAAACGAGGTAAACGATATTACTCGCCGCACCCATCCCAGTGCTCGACAGATTTGAAATTTAATTAATGCGGTATTAAATAAATGCTTATATGCAAGCGGACAGCGGTACAACATACCGAGCGCTGTGTGAACGCGCAGCGGCCACAACGCAAGCCCGCAGTAGTGCATTATAACATAGTAAATAGTACATAAGGAGAGTTATATGAGATTATTTTTAGCACAATAATAAAAAAAGGTATTTAAGACTCATTCATCAAAACTAGAGTAAAATCAACATTCATAATATTAATTGTCTTAAAATGTTTTTACATCTTAATTTCATATTAGGATATATATTATATGGGGGTTCTGTTAAAGGGTAAGATAATTTGATTAACTCGTACTGCACTGTACTGTACTTGTTGTACTGCAGATACTACAATAGTAGTGCACAGCGCACGCTCCGCGTCAAAATGATCTGATATCTAGCAGTCGCGAATGGAATGGAAGTATGGACACTTACCGAAGAAATGTTAAGGTGACAAGATGTGGATCTGCAGATGAATGATAGAGTTACTGATGAAGTGATGTGTGATAATACTTCCAGAGAGGTATCGGAAAGTATAGGAAGAAGGAGAACACGAGAGAACTGGTCAATCTGCCGTAGAGACAGGGATGAGGCCGGATAACGCGCGAGATGAAGGAGTACACTTGTATGAAATAAGATACGTATTCGAGTTTATTCGGTTGTTAGAAAGAATTAGTGTAACTCGGCGGTAATATTATACTTCCCCGGCTCCTTCGTCCGGGTGGCGGGCGGATGTGACGTACCGTCGTTCCGTTGAATTCTTGTCGAGGGTAAGCGATATTGTAACGCTATTTGTGTACATTATTTGTGTACTGAATACGCGCGAGTACCTATTTCCCATTCTGTAAACGGCAAAATTATTGATATAACAGATACAACAAACATTATGATTTCATGTTAATTTGTCGCAGTCTAATTAAATCTGCAATATTTCCATAAATACACGAAACATAAAATTCATACTAATTCTAAAAAAGCAATGCACAACATTATTTTGATTGAAAAATACATTTAAATACATTCCTACCGGCGAAACTAATTTGACATCTCATAATACTCGTCACCGATTAAGAAAGAGGAGAGACGCAGCTCAGATAAAACGCTCTCTGGCAGAAAAAAAGAAAATGTAACGTAATTAGATAAAAATGTAATCAAAGAAAATATTTATAATTCTAATATAATTTGTACAATTTTAAATTACCGTTAAATCTATAAACCGAGCAATGCCGGGCACGGGCCGTCGGTTAGTATAGGTATATTTATAAAGACTTATTAGGCGTCACGCGCTCACAAACATGTATAGAATACGTGTTTGGTTCGAAAAAATATTCACAAATTCAGAAAAATAATTAAAATGATAATAAAAATCTAACCGGCGGAGAACCGAGCCCCGGTCTATCGGGGCATCATGCTGAGGGAGGGATTATTCATCGAGTTGGCATGACTCAGGCCCTCGCCTCTCGTACCGGGATCGATGTTCGGTGTCTAAAAGTGAAAAAATACAATTGGAAAAATAGTTCTAATTTCACAGCACAAATAGGTGATGAAAGTAGCGCTGGCGCTACCTCAGTTCGGAGTGCACTGGGAATTAAAACAGAGGATGTGAATTGTAATAGCTTTTGTAATTTTCTTCAGCAGTCGTTTGTGAAGGTAGTGCCGAGCTGCGAGCCGCTCGGGACAATTAGTTTCCATCGCTCCTCGCGGCTGGGGGCCGGGGACCGGGCGCCGGGTGGCGATGGGGGCGCAGCCGCCCCACCGGCGATATTTCCAATAAAGGGAGCACTCCAGCCATTGTCGCGGTCGCACTAGAAGCCAGATTGAAGAGAGCTCCGCGAGGGGAGATGTTTCCATATAAAACACCCGATGACAGCTTCCGGAGAAAAAGATGTCGCCGCCTATTAGTGCTATTAGCCACACTTACAGAAGAGAATTAATGCTGTTTCTCTTTGAATAGCAATGCGTGATTTCAAAACACTTTCATAAGTCTTATGCCCGAGTCTACGGAATGAGACACTGCGAGATAAATCTGAGATTTTGATCAGAGATCAGCTCGAGACAGGTAGAAAGAGACAGAAACCAACTTACCTACCTTACATCGAGACTCAACCGATTGCTTTGAATCTCGGTGTGCGCAAAAATAAACTTTCAAAGCGATAATATTATTTGTGCGCCGGGCGAAAGATAAGAAAAACATTACCTTAAGGTTACTACCATAAGGCTACTGGTAAGATGTAGTCAAGAGAACTAATAAGGATAATAAACAAGGCAAGCTGCATACTGAGGACACATTCTCCAAAACGAAAAAGATGGTATTTTATAACTAATTTTCCCTGAGGCAGCAGAGCCGTAACGGCTAACAAGATAATCTCTTGTAACCTCAGAAACTGGTTATTGATTTACACATATTTTCATAATAATGAATTGTGTCTTAGTGTCTAGTGTGTATTGTTATTTTTTCAATTATTAACATTGTGATTGTGATTGTGATTGTGATCGCAACTACGTTATCTGTTACGGTTCGTTCTAGCAAACTGGCCACTTTGCCACTTTTGTGTTCAAATATAAAGCGAAATACTAAAATAATCCATTGAATTAAAGGGTGCAGCTCTCGCGACTCTGTATGACTGACAATGCATTACGATGTGCTGCGACAACACTTTTTGATTATTTTTAAATAGAGATGCGCGCGCGGAATATATATCGTATCAATATCAATATCTTCACTGTTTTCATATTAAGCTAAACGCTTGTGTTATCGAAAAGGCACTGACTTTCCGGTCTCCTGGAACGAGGCAACAAGCTACTCACTATTTTACCAATCGCACAGTCGTCTTAATATAACCGATGATGCGTTTGCGGAGGTCTGTCTGCCTCCTCTCTCATCATCGACGTCCGGCGATACTGAACGCATCCTGCGAACACCGGTGTGCGAAACGAAACTCATCAGCCTTAAAGATACCCAGTACCGACATTATGAAACAACACGATCGCGGTCGTATCTTCTTACCTGCTAAACAGCTCCAGGAAACTATTATACCTGCTTACTTCTCCATATTTGTAAACTATACCTAACAGCCAATCGAGAGTTAACCGTGAGTAGTTTCTTTCCAAAATGTGCGGCCTGCCACGTCCGCATATGTCATGTGAGCGTGACAGGCCGAATGAAAATTAGACAAATGTCACCGAAATTCGTAAAAAAATCCAATTAAATTGTTTTGTTAGTAAATATGTCCAATATATAATAAATTCAAACCCAGAGGAATATGCTTTCAACCAATAAGATGAAATAATATGGCCGTGTTCATATTCAATATGATTCCAGATGTGACAGCTGTAGTATAATGGTTTTTTACATTTTACTCGAAAACAGGTAAAGTGGATATGTCTGTTTTTGATTCTGAACCTCACATAGGTATACATAATATATTCCGCAACTTTCTCATTTTCGTTGAACGAGAATAGTGGAAGGAATACTAGGTATCCACATCCACCACTCTTATAATGATCCCGACTCCTCATCGAATACTCGCACTCGCAAATATCAATCCATAATTCCGATTCCTCGTGCATTCAAATATGCTCCGGCAATACTTCGCGGGTCGAACTTAGACACGGTCTTAGAAACTGTGTCATCAAAAAAATCAGCTTCGTATAAAACGACAATATATGACGATTTATTTAGAACAAATCTTTCAATTCCGGGTAGACTTTCCTTTTTAGGGAGGAGTCCGGCGAGTCCGGAAGCTGTCACGACGTCACACCCCCTTAGTGCAGTAGTACAGACAGTATTATTTTAGTACAAATATTAAGTAGTTTTACGTGCGAGGATTATTCGCTTTCCTTCGACACTGACTTGGTGAAGTACATATCGCGATGGTGTTGTAGAACAAAGTTCTCAACTAGTCAGACGTAGAATGCCTGCTGGGTAGAATGACGTCAGCCCCCATGAAACCTTCACCGTACAACTAACTCAACATTTTGATTTAGGTAATTATTTGTTTTTGTGCTAGGAATGGATTTACTGTGATCACTGTGATCTCCTGCTCCGTTTTAAAAAAATTTACTACCAATCTAGGTTATTCCTCTCCACTGCCTAAAATGTATGGATTTTATACAGATGAGACGACGTGTGGTACTATATTTAGAGTACGTTAGCAAAAGGTTGAGGTGGAGAATGGCTATCTACCTTCAACGTCGTGTTACGATTCGCTATTCGTGTTAATAAATATATAGTCTTCCGGATTGCAGACAGAAAAGGTACAGATACAGTAAAATAGTGGAGGCTTTGATTGTGGAATGAAACGCGGGTTTTGCGTAGAGTCGTTTATTAAGTAAAGGATATGAATACAGCGGAAGCCTGGACCCTGGATGTAGATGTCACTCGCGTCGTCGGTCAGCCGGAAACGGCGACGATGGCGGTGAATTTGAATCGCTTCCCCCACAAAACGAATACCCGCGATTCGATTGGAATCTACAGTTTAATTGTAGGCGGTGGAACGGAGTGACCGGAGATCGAGGCGGTAACCAAAGACGGAGGGGTTCGCTTCGGTCCGCGGGTGACGCGCGTGGATGCCGGCTGCGCTCAGGTCGCGCTGTCAACTTCTAGTGAAACTTCGTTATCCTGGAGTGTTCAGCTGCACCGATCGTTACTCGGGACGACTTACCGTAAATGCTTAATTACTATAACGAGATCTCATCCATTAAAAGTAACCTGAATATATTTTTCGTAACACGAGCTCAGTTTGCAGGGATAACAGAATTGTAAACGGTTGACAGAAGATCGAGCGATACAGCTGAGCGTGTAATACAGCTGAGGGTGTAATACAGCTGAGTTTGCACCATTTCACTGTTTGCTCGAGGATTGTCGCCAGGCGTAATCCGGCATCTTTGACCGTGGAATCCATGCGCTTTGTACCTGTTCAATAGATTTATCTCAATTGTCAATATGCAATATTTCATTTTAGATCATAAACAATTGTACTTACTTACTTACTTACTTACCATCACGCCGTTTCCCCGTGGGGGTAGGCAGAGAGGATAGAGCGCCACACTCTTCTGTCCTGACATACAATTCTCGCCTCATCCACATTCATACATCTTGTCATACAAGCTCGCCGATTGTTGAGGCTTCTAACAGAACCATCCTCCATTATCTGGTTTACCTGGTCGTGCCAAGTCTTCCGCGGACGTCCTCTATTTCTGGTTCCATCAACACTTGCGTCATATATCTTTCTTACCATTCTCTCCTCATTCATCCTTTTCATATGACCAAACCACCTAAGTGATCCTTTCTTAATCTTACTCACTATACTAACATCAGCTTTACATTCTTTTCTTATTTCTTCATTCTTTACTCTGTCGTAAATAGATTTGCCACAAATACGCTTAAGTGATCTCATTTCCACTGCATTCAGTCTACTTTCGTTCCTTTTCTGCCAGCTCCAGGCCTCACTTCCATACATCAGTGTCGGTACCAGGATTCCATTGTGCACCGCTAGTCTTGCCTCGGTTGACATATTCCTGTTAGATATAATTCCATTCAAAGCACCGTTTACTTTATTTCCTGCAGTCACTCTCCTTTCGATATCATTCTCAGCCTTTCCGTTTCTATCAAACATACTTCCCAAATATACAAACTCATCTACTTTTTCCAAACATTCATTACCTATAAGTATTTTGCATGGTGTCTTGCTTTCCTCCTTCTCAAATACCATCACTTTCGACTTGTTAACATTCATCATGAGGTCGCTTTCCTTGCATACATCGTACATTCTACTCACCAGATTCTGTAGTTCTTGTTCATTATTCGCCATTAGTACTGCATCATCGGCGTACAATAAACAGCATACAGTCAAATCGCCCATTTTTGCTCCTACATTCATACATTTTAGTTCTTTCACACATTTATCCATAAACAAGTTGAACAGCCATGGAGACATTACACAACCCTGCTTGACACCCTTTGTAATGTCAAACCATGGTGTGAGTGCTCCATTGATTCTTACACATGCAGAACTTCCTTCGTATAGGGATGCGATTGCGCGTATAAGTTTACTATTCACCCCGTAATCAAAAAGTACTTTCCATAACTTTTCTCTTATAACTCTATCATATGCTTTCTGTAGATCTACGAAGGCACAAAAAAGTTTTAGGTTTTTCGCCAAAAACTTTTCCGTCATCACTCGTAGAGAAAGTATCTGATCCATGCATCCTTTTCCACCCACAAATGCCCCTTGCACGTCCCATACCTTTTCTTTCGTCACCATTCTTGCTCTTTCTATTAAAATTCTTCCATACAGTTTACCTACAGAACTCAGTAGACTAATAGCCCTATAGTTACCACATTCCATTTTCGACCCTTTGCCTTTGTAAAGAGGCATGATAACAGCCCTCCTCCAATCTAACGGGATGTGGTTCTCTTCCAAACATTGATTGAAGAGCGTATGAAGCCACAAGATAACTAATGGTCCACCAGCCTTGATATACTCTGCAGCAACGTTATCATACCCCACAGCCTTACCATTCTTCATATGTTTTATTGCACACTTTATTTCTTCCATACTTATTGCATTTATATCGTTTTCCTCATTCATACTTACCCCAGAGAGCCTCTCAGGTGCTTCGTCATTTGCATTCTCTACACTTTCATACGTTTCCTGGAAATATTTCATCCATCCATCTATCTTTTATTTCATCCTCATTCGTTAACATCTCTCCATTTACTGACTTAATAGCTTTCATACTACTGCTTTCAGCACCACATCGAGATTTTTTGACCGCCTTCCAGAAGAATTTTATATTATCCTGAAAATTCTCAGTCATTTTCACCGCTTCTTTTCTTTTCAGCCGCTCTTTCATTTCTTTCACACCAGATTTAACTTTTTCCTTACAGACATTGTACAGGACTTTTGCTCTCGTATATTCATCCCCATTTACTGTCAACAGATAGCGCCACGCATTCTTCTTTTCTTTCACAAGTTCCTTTATGCCATCGTCCCACCATGCATCACCTTTCTTCTTTCCTTGGATAGCTATCCCACAGGTTTCTTTCGCTGATTCGCATAAAGTAACCTTAATGTATTCCCATGCATTGTCTATATTCAGATCACTCGCTCCTTGTTCACTCAGTTTTTCATACACTTTCCTTTCAAATTTTTCTCTGACATCATCCCTTTGCAGGTTCTCAATTTTGACTCTAGATGGTGCCGATACTGTTTTTTTCATGGACCGCCATCCTTGGAATAAAATTATTCTTGAAACAACAAGGAAATGGTCAGTTTCCATCTCGGCGCCCCGAAACACTCGAGTATCAACAGTAGCGGATCTCAGTCTAGAATCAACCACCACAAAATCAATCCTCGACCTTTCATTTCCTCTCTCCCATGTGTACTGGTGGATTTCTTTGTGATCAAAAAATGTGTTTGAGATAAAAAGGTTCCATTCCAAGCATACCTCAAGTAGATTTTTTCCATTCCCATTCATCTTTTTGTCACCGTACACTCCAATGGCTGACTCGAAACCATCCCTCCGAGTCCCCACCCAACCATTCAAATCGCCTACTAAAATAATTCTTTCATTAATCCGTTTTACATTCATTACATCCCTTACATTTGTCCAAAATTCATCTTTTATTTCATCATTTTCTGAGTTTACGGGAGCCTAACCTACAAAAAAATTGAGTGCAATTGTAATTTGTCCAAAATTCATCTTTCATTTCATCATTTTCTGAGTTTACGGGAGCATAACCTACAAAAAAATTGAGTACAATTGTAATCTGCAAGATTTAGTTCTCCTAATAGTTCTAATATATTTTAAACATTTTAATTGCAAAAGCTGTCAAACATTTCTAACAGAACATTTTACTTTAATGTGTGTCCGATTATTGAAATAAATAAATAATACAATGTTTTAATGAACCTTATTGTGAAAGTATATTTAAATAAAACTATAGCAAAACGAATGCGCAGACTGAGCTATATCTCTATATCTGCATGCACCTTGCCCGCGTGATGCGAATCGAGTGCTGCGGCTTGTCACCGCCTCCTGCAGTCGGGACAGTCGAGCATTCGTTCGGACGAGTCTATTCTATTCTGCTGTCAAATGGCGGGACACGCTGATACGAGCATCGGGAGCGAATGCTCGTATCGGCATCAGACGGCAGATCGGCGAGGCAGAGTAACCGGAGGATTGATTAATTAAGTATTACGTAAATTGTATTTCCTTTCTGATACCAGTTCGTGAACATCTGTTCTGGTACGAGTAGTTCACGCGTCAAGTGTTTTGTATTGCACTGTTACACTCTAGAACTTTCTACTTGGATACTATTATATTATATGATGTCATGTTTGAATGCATACGTCCCGGAGGTAGAGCGCCGTGGCGGCGTCTTGCCCGGCGGTATGGCGAAATTAAGGATAAAACACAAATCTTGGATGAGGGGTGGTGAATTAGAGGGGTCGAAGCATCGATCTACCCGCGCGTGACTGTTCGCGGGTACTGGCGGGGAGACTGCCGGTAAGCGATGGCAGACGGATGGGCTCGAGGGACTGACTCCACAGTAACCGGATGGCATCGGGGTGACCTTCGGGAAGAAGAGTTCACTTCTGGAACGGGGCGCGGCAAACCGGGCAGTGGTCGAATCGGTAAATCGGTGACACGGTGTGTCCCCGCAAGGAGAAGAGCGTGACGGGAAGAAAGGAGATCTAAAAGACAATACCCGTGCTTACAGTGTCGGGCTTTGTGTTTTATATGTGAATAAATTGTTCAAAGTGCATAAAGTGTTTCCATTGTTCAGACCTCCCCTATCCATCTGAGACAGGCATTCCGAGACCGATCTTTATTGACCCACAGACTGAGTCTAGCTGGTGGCGGGGTGCGCTGGCACTCCATCCTCCGGTGACAGCGCACGACGTAACACAGTATTGTTAGATCAGTATTGAGTAGAAATTTTTTTCAGACAAAACAAAATGAATATGAATCGATTAAATATTATTTAGTTAGATTGAAAAAAGGTAGTTCTAAGTGCTTTATAGAATAATTTAAAATATATTTTTGTTACCGGTGTGTATAACAGAAATTTAAAAGAGAAGTTATATTTAGAGTCAGTGGATAATAGTTTGGAAAACATGATTAAAATTGCTGTAAATTTCCAAACAATATCGGCGGTGGGGAAAATATCAAGAGGGAATTATGCAATGTTATGAAGGTAGGTCGAGATGTAATTCGGACACTGCAGCAAAAAATTATATTAATTCAGTTCGTATACAAGGTTTACCGGGTAATGGGAACAAATTTAATAAGTGTTTTTCATGCGGAAATTTAAGATATTTGAAAAAGAATTGTAAATATTTAAATTCTAATGAAAAAAGTGAAATTTACAATGTGAATAGACCGCGCGCCGGACATAAAGGTGGGTGGACAGCGAAGTCTGCGATTTTATAGGAAGGTGCAAGTAATGTTTCGGGTTGCACACAGATGTCGCTGATGAAGAATGACTACAGAGTGCGCTGTTTTTCGTGCGGGGATTTAGAGTATTTTAAAAATCAGTGTAGGTTTATAAATTCCGGTTGCAATAATTGAGGGAAAATTGACCACATAGCGAAAGCATTTAAAAAAATGATAATTGTGTTAAAATGAGTCAATTGATGACGGTAGGGAACCATTTTTAATTGATGTGCTACCAACTTTTTGGTAGCACATTACGCATCATTTCGTCACGTCAAGCCAAATAGGTCGAACTTAGTGTTGAGGGGGTATGACAATAACTTTTTTAAAGTTTGTGATGATTAAAATGCTGATGATGCCGGAAAAAAAGTGAAAATGAGGTTTGTGATCATTCAGGATGGAATATAGCCAATCGTTGGAAGACAATTTATAAATTTATTTGATTTAGGATTTTCTGGATTAAATTTTATCGGTGTCAGTAATACAGTCAGTAGACAATATGTCACCTGCTGTCAAAAGTGGCAAAAGTGCCAACAATGGCGACAAACGTCGCTTGCTTTGTTGGGTACTAATACATCAGTGACTCACCGTACTAAGATTATGGTAGAATTTTAAATACAAAGTGCAGTTTGATTACAGCGGGGTAGAGATACAGATAATGTCTTTAAAGTGAAACAAACATGTTCAGTGAAACACTAACGGGTTACGGACAGTTTCCTGGGTAGCAGGAGAGATTTTTAAAATAATAGCAGACAAAGATAACTCTCATGTAGCGGTCCGTGGATCTTACCCGACGAGAATCCACACAAATGTGAGCATCAATTGAAGCTAGCCGATGACGCGAGAACCGGGGGCCTGGTGATTCATCCGTGACATGGAAGGATGCCCGAGCAGCATGCGATACCTGAATTATGAACGAATTGTGATGACTGCGTGACTTTGGAATGAATGATGTGTGACTCCAGACCGGAAAATACTGAAGATGATGTAATTTGCGTGAGGATATTAAATGCCCCAATATTCGTCTAAATACGCTCATACTCTTTTGAGTCGCGGAGTGTATTGTGGTCGTATTTGTGTTGAAATATATGAAGTTGTAAGGGGATATGAATATGTTACGGTAGGTTACAAGAAAATGAACTATATACGGATGCACTGTACTTATTAAAGTTAAATTGTACAAGATGGAAGCTACCGCTAGGTGCGCGAAATGGCTTCTGAGCTATCGTTCGGGCGACGTCGATAAGCAAAGTGATCGTCGTAGCTCAGCTCGTTCGAGCGCTGCTAGCTGCGTTTTAATTGTTGCTTGCTTCGATACCCTACATATTTATGGCTGGTAGGAGGTGGGTTGCAAGACTACTGACGAAAGTGGAAGCGATGGACCTTCACACATCCGACTGAGAAGGTCGAGTCAACGTTTTTCCATCTTCCCACGAATTGTGCTGTTTCGGTGCGCGACGGCTAACTAAGGCTCTAGGCTAATCAGTCTGTGGATACTGCCTGGGTCCTGGGTCCTGGGTCCTGGACCGTCTCTCTGTGGCGTCGGTAACAAGATACTTCTTGGTAAACGTTTCTCTGGCGTTCGCAAGAAATATCCGAGCATCTCGATTGAAATCGTTCTATATATAATATAGAAGTAAGGGCTCTGTGCCGAGGGTCCGTTAATGTCACTCCCGTTGCTTTTTGAAGATATTTTATTTCGCCAGAAAAGAATTTCCTTTATTCAGACGCCGAGAAAAAGTAATGAATTTGTTCGAATCCTCGATTATCGAAACGGGGTATTAGACTTATTTCTGGCTGATTTTATTATTTTGAACACTGATCCTCTTCATACGTTCACCGGAGGGGACAGTCATCAGAGCAGGGGGGGAGGGAAGAGCGTCAGAAGCCGAGCCCGTTACCTGTCACCCGTCACCCGTCCCCCTCTCCCGCTCGCGGCGGTGGATATGAGCGCTTGATTCCATTTATAACGTTTTATTACTATTCATGAAATATTCACCGCCGATAAAGGACCCCACACACAGCAGAGCTGACAGGTGATTTCATTTAAATAAGTTTCCATAAAGTTTTAGCTCTTTCGGCCTCGTTCTCTTTTGTTCTTTCTGTTATATTTTTTATTAATGTCATTTTATTTCAACTCGCGGACTCTGCGAAAAGATTGAACCTTTCAATGTTCAGACGAGAGCTTTCTGTGCGCCTGACGGGCTCCGAGCGTTCAGTTCATTCGGCGGCGCGATTATCTAACTATCGAATTAGTTTTTCTGTCTGTGTGCTGCTCGTGGAGTAGGCGAGCTATATTTTTGGAACCCGTTTGATTTAGCGATTCAGAAACGATCGCATTTAGATTTGGTCGCGTTTTTTCCTTAAGAAAACCTCGACCGACACTTTAGCACGATAACATGTGCCATTATCAAAGCGTTGCCTCAAAAAATTATGGTACAACCGGATTTTTTTGTAGGGTATGTAAATCTAGGTGGAATATTTATGTATTTTATATCTATATATATCGAAAAGTATGGTTGTATCGTATTTTTTAAGGCAACGCCAATGGCACGTGTTAGCGTACCGAAACGTTGGCCTAGATTTTCCTAAGGAAACCATTTTCCAAAAAATGCGATCTAACCTAGAAGAGACGCTACTTTCAATGAAATATATATATATTGTGAGGCCTAGCGGACGACTCTCCACCGTCCAGATGAGTGGCGAGAGCGGGAGTGAGACCGTGATACGTGAATCAGTACCTACATGGAACACCTTAACCGTCTCCTGGGAATAAAATACTAAAGAGTACTGAATGTGATGTTCCACAACACACTAGTTTTACTTTAATTAGAGTTATAATTTATTAGAAAATAATTATTGGTTCGATGACAGAAAATATTATAAAAAAATGATTACCAAATCAGTGGTCAAATTAGCGCTATTAGTTTTATGCAAGAAAACTAAATGCAGAACCGACAAAACAATCCATATTGACAATGCACCCGACTGCGGTAATGCAATTGGTGATTAAATACAATACAATTTAGAAAATCATCCAGCAAAGAAGGCCGGTTCTTCTTCTCATCAGATCACGTTCGTTTTAATCAGTCTTCCATAATGTGCAAACTGTACGCGCATCCTTAGTGAGACGTCCACCATCAGGCGCGTCTCCCCCGGTAGACAAACAAAGGCAGAGGAAGATGAAGGAACAGGGAAATACAACGTATTTCCTGGAACAAAAGAATTTTTACGATACAATTAGGATTAGAAATACTAGAAAATGAGTGCTATAAAAATGTATAAATTAACTCTTTAAATATTTGAGCCTCGCTCCGTCAAGTTTCCTCGATGGACTTTGCCTCTAGCGATGCTTTATTATCAGAGGTCTTCGTCATGCAATTAATGTGCGATTATTTTAATACAAGAGCCGTGTATCGAATTGGTCGGCGGCACGGAGCCCAACCTGTAGCTGTAAGTAAAATGAGGTATCCCAGTACCCCACCGCTAGCGGCTGTTTATCGAAACGTCGCGAATGTAGTGATCCTAGCGGCTGGTATTTGGACTGACACCGCACGAGCTTGCTGAGCGCGAAAATATTTAGTCGCGGTGATTACTTAAAAGATTTAGGAACTTCCGTCACATTTTTCAACACGCTATAAATCGTGACGTTACAATATATGTACCGTGTGTATATATTTATGACTGTACGTTGGTAATAACACCTGCTGGTTACTGGGTGACTTGACATTCAATTATAAAAAAAGACTTGTATGTCGAGAAGGTAGTTAGGTTATGTTACGCTAGGTCGTTTCGTCACCGGACAGCAGAAGATTGAAGTCATAACTACATTAATTTATTATACTGTGTTTCACCGAATGGAAATGATTATCTGTTGTTCCGCACAGGTACGCGGTCGCGGAGCGCGCTAACCGCGATTCAAGAAAAGCGCCGGGCGAAAAGTCTATCTTGGCCGATTCACGGGAATATTTCGCCCGGCACTCCGCGCCGCTGGAATCACGTCGCCCCTGTACGCGGAGACCGGTCGGGTGGAGGGGGATGACGGGCCGCGGACGAGGCCCCGCCCCCGGCGCCAGCCAAAATCATGAATGTTATTTTATTGAATAACTTGCTTTTAAAAAATGTTGTATATAAATGAAATACAGAAATAGAGTTTTGAGAGGGTGATCGCTGGGAGATAATATTATGCACCTTTAAAATCGTTTAGATTGTCAAAATGGATTTTTAAAGTTTAAGGTCCATTAATTAATTCCCCGGGCCATCGCCCAAGGTAAAATGTATCAGGCATCGCTAGGAGGGTTACGATCTGTAAGAAAAAATACTCGCGATGCCTAAGTATGTGACAATAAAATTATAAGAGACCTTTTTGCGGAGCAAAATGAGTTCTGCCGCCCCGTACGGAACGGCGGAAAAAATGACGAGAGCTTTGGAGTCTGGCCGCCAGGTGGTGGCGGCGCGGGACCGAATTGGAGTGGCGCGGGGGATGTCTGTGCCTCCTGATTGGTCCCCAGCTTCTTGCTGGAGCCATAAGCTCCCCGAGATGAATTTCGAGATTAAATAAAAGGTCCAGCGGTTGCAAAATCACTTGCTTCATTTGCGCCTGCACCGCTGGACTTCTCTGAAGAAAACTGTTTTATTCCTCTCTACTTTCGACCCTGCTATTCACCTGGACTTTCTTCCCTGGATTTGACTTTTGGCTACGACATTTGGACTGATCCCGGAAGATTCTACGACTTGGCTGCTACACTGGACGAAGACCACTGCACACCGCTGCAGAAATCGACGTTCGAGAGCCCAGAGTGAACCGGCGAACCACCTCTACGCGATTGCTACAGTTCTTGTTCCTGTACTGAACATCTGTGTTATAATTTGATTCAGAAGCTCTTTTTTTAAAGGGCCCTGGAAAAGACCCAAACTTTCCCGGAACTGTTCTAGAAGTTTAGACTTCCTTGTCGGTTTCATTCAACTATGCTAACTAACGCGAATGTTATTTTAACAGACCGTGAAAAGATAATTAAAAAAAAAAAAAAATAATAATATTTAACAAAAAACGCACTTAATGAATTAAAAAAACCTTTCAACACCCTTCAAATCCTGTCTTAATCATAATTTACAATACACAATCCACTCAAAGAGAACATATTTAAAATGCAAGAAAACTAAAAATCAATAGACAATTGATACAAATTTGTGTTTTAACAATATGGAGTTATTGTAGAGAGAGAAGCCGGTGGCACTTGCTCTCAGTTTGCTTCTTTCTCTTAACAAGATACTGGCACTGGTGTAAAAATGAGAAATATAAAATCAGCGACTACAAGACAGCCATCAAAGGGCTTATTAGCAAAGACACTCTCCCATGAAGGGCTGGGATGAAACACAATGAAGGTTCAGGAGCTGTAGCTCTTCATTCGCCTGTTTATCAGGGAGGCAGTCTGAACGCAGTTGAGAAAGTCGGGAAGAGTGCAGAGACGATTAACTGCTACTGAGTACTGCCTACAGCCCGCCTGTATGCAGTACTCGACAATCCAAACTGTGTAGCCACGCGTAACAATCGTAATCTCTTACGTAAGTAGAATTCCGCCCGTTCCCCCCATCAGGAAATATGTCGTCTCGTCATCTCTTCGTATACTTGCTAAAGTTCATATGTCCCAACTTACAACGAACTGATACAACTTGGCGTCAAAACGACATAAATACGTTTAAGACAAACCTAATACATTAAAAACATGATAACAACACCGACGTAAATGAAACTTGTCATTTGTTCTCTCTGTATTGTATATATAACTGTTATGAACAGAAAAACACTGTATTCTCAGGTAACTTGTTGTTTAGTAATTTTTACTATTGAATATGATAAATGTAGTAGAGAGATAGTTATACAGTGAGAAGTTAAGGCGCGACTTGCAATAATTATTCATATTTTCGCGTTTTGTACGAAAATGTGGGTTTTTATTATTCATTTATATCAGAAGTTATTCAATAGATTTGATTTTTTTCAACTATTACTTATATTGGATTTTTAAATTAATATAAAACTAATAAACTGAATGTTATTTGCCATAAGACGATACAAATATTATAAGAAAAACTGCGACCATTAGATGCATTTTAGGCATGCTACGAAATTGATGTTGATGATGATGAAATACGCTAAATTAATGTATTAACTAAATATATTTCTTATAATCTTGAAGCGAAGATTACGGAGACAAATCTGTAGGAAACCAAATTAGCAAAATGTTAAAAATGAATATGGTTATAAATCATTCATTTTGCAGTACATTTGATGAATTTTTGACGTTTTTAAAATACTTTGTTTTAGTAAAAACATACATTTTTAAATAATATACTATATTTACTCACACGCTTTGAGGCTTCAACTATTATTTAAAACTAAGGTTAATATCAGAAATACAATAATTATTTTTATAATAATATATTTCCAGTCTTATGAAATACGATATTATTAATTATATCTCACACTGTCAGTATGTCATTTGAACCGGCCACGGCAGTCGTGAAATCCGCGCTCCGTTAGATTTGAATTAAATTTGACTATAAAACACATTTTAATACAATTTTTGACGACAACATGAATGAATATTATATTTATTCTCGATACCAATTGCTTATTTTTGTAAATTGTATGGTTTTGAGGTGTTTTTATTCGAAAACAGATTATAATTTTGACAATTCAACATTAAACATGCGTCAACCGATCGGAGCATTTTAGAATCTGATCTCGGCTAACGCATACGCGGCCAGCGCATGAAATCCATTCATTCACAAGATTCAACGTGAAATTTGCGAACCCGTGATTTTTTTGTTGGATTTGGTTCTCATTAAAAGTCAATGATATATTATTATATACATTATTGTTCTAAAATTACTACCTCCTGTGACTCAAGATGCCTAAGGTCAAAAAATGTCCATTGATACGCTCTAGGAAATGTTTCAACAACATTTTAAATAGTTATAAACTTCTTGAAAAAAAATCGCAACGTAAGTTGATTATTTTTACCATTTCTATAACAATTATCTATTTGATTTAACAATATAAATTACATAGTTCAATATACATATATTATGTAGTGCAGATAAATTATTTTTTGTTGGAAATACATATCCTTAAAGATAAATAATTTTATCAAAAGAATTACACATGACATACCTTTCTGATTGATACAAATGTATTTGTTATAGTCATATAAATGAATAAACACGTATTTTAATATTTTGGTAACAAACATACTGATAACTTAATAACAATAATAATAATATTATAAATTATTTTCAGGATGTTTCCGAACTGAGCATTGAATGTGTGGACTCGTGCGAACTTCCTAAATTGGATGGCAAAAGAGTGGACGACATACACCAATTCTTTTCTCAAATTAATCTAATTTACTGCCACAAATCGATGTTTGGGTGCACATGCACGAATATTGAATATGTGAATGAACATAAAGTTTTATTTCTAAATTCAGTAAAAAAAACAAAGAAATTCTGAAGAACGGTAATATGCTCGATGAACAACTAATTATTTAACAATGAATAATAATACTTTTGTCATATTTTCATTTATATTAAATATATATGTAATTTATTAGAACAATAAATAAATATTTAAAAAAAAAAAATTTTTTTTATTACAACCGGAGTATGATTATTATATACTATTAGCATAAATAGTTTTCTCTTCACAAATACAGCTGCTTCAAAAGTAATCAATATTATTTATCAGTATGAATTTACGTCAATTTTTTCCTTATAAATCGGGTCAAAATTGTAATATTTTATAATCATATGTTTATCGACACAAATAATGGTTTTTATCATAAACATAACAATTCCTAGGTTAGAACTTTACCAAATTATTTAATTTTTGCTTGATAATTTCAAATGGCAACACATATGTATTATGAATGTTGAAGAAATGGCTATTTTCTGATAGCTTTATTACCTAGGAATTTAAAAAAACCAACAATTGAATACTTGTCCTTTTCTATTGATACTTTTTACTCTAGCAATACTTACGTAAAAAATAACGCACTTTTATATTTACTTGATATTGTAAAATAATTAACTATTAGTCCCATCTTGAAACGTATGCAAAGTGCAAAAATATTTCTAAATTCAAACTGGAAAAATGAAAATTGCCTTTTAATGAATTAAAATAAATATTAAATAAAATAACAATCACTTTGTATGAAACCACCATATTTATTATACGTCAACCGGTTTCGCTTATCTCAAGCTTCATCAGGACGTATTTAAAACTAATCATAAATACAAAAGGGGGAGAGGAAGAGAGAGAGAGAGTTTCTATCTCCCTCTTATGTATACAAAAGTGGACTATTTTTGTATTTATCATCAGTTTTAAATACGTCCTGATGAAGCTTGTGATGAGTGAAACCGATTGACGTATAATAAATTTCTTGGTTTCATACAAAGTGATTGTTATTTTATTTAATTCAATGTGTCAAACCACAAAGTGATCGCTTTCTACGAAAATATAATTAAAACAAAACCCAAATATAGAACAATTTATAAAATAAAGTAAACTCAGCTGGAAAAACGGACTAAAAAGTCTCTTTGTTTTTATCAGGGAGTGAGAGTATCCACTCTGCGCTGGATCTGGATACGCTGGCGGCGGGGCAGGTGGGGCGGCACTCCCGACCCGCGGCCACGGACATTATGACGACGTAAATAATTAAGAAGTTAAAGCCCCTCGAGTCGGGGATGCTCCCCTGACCTCCCCCTAACCTACCTCTGCCGGGTTTAGCCAATTTGCGGCAACAAAATCCAAAGATGCCGACTTGAAAAAGCATTTAACATTCCACTTTTACTTTACGGAGATGGAGCGGATTAGGAAAAGGCTTAAATTGATCGGTTAAGGTAACAACGATGGCTTGGACCCGGATAAAGCTCGAGACCTCGCTGAAAGGAAAAATTGTTGTCTTTGTTTTTGAAGTGAAAGTTCTTTAGCCGCAGATAGTAAATTCAAACTGTTAAAAGTCACCTTCACGCAGATTTGAAACGAAAATATGTTATCAAAAATACAACTTAACTTGTTGTACTGTAACATTGTGAAATATTTCAAAGCGAGCGAGATTGCATTTGCAGTCGCAATCGTTACTTGTTATTTAATTACATTTTTGATCTATTAATTCATATTTTTACTAATTTTCTGACATAGAATATTCGAAACATGCAGTTGAAGGAAGAACTTACTACTGTTTTCGAGTGCATTATATTTTGTATTAAATTTTGCTCGCTATATTCGTGTACATCTTTTTACTTACCAAAATCCAATGCAGGGAAGCGTTACTGTATCACACTCAGATCTTTATAGACAATTATTCTTCTTAGATTACAATTCTTAGTGGCGAACAGATGCTTGCTGTTCAGGTGTGCGAGTGGAGGGAGGTCGTTGTATTAGAACAAGATGAGAGTAATCAATCGGATAAGAGTAATAAGAAGGAGAGTAGTAGGCAGAAGGTAGTCTGCGTGAGAGAAAACGACGTTAACCGCAAAAACTTCCTTACGTATTTCAGTCGCACTGAAGTACTATGCGCGGTTAAGTCTCGATAAGCTGCGCGTATACAGATGAGGCTGTAATCTGATAGATGAATCATGTGAAACGTATTGTGCTGAATAAGCCTCACCGTCAGTAGCACGCCACTTCATACAGTAAATCTTCATAACGTACTTGTCAGAATCTTTGAGACATGATGCGTACACGAGGACTACAAGAGCCGAGAGTTGTCTCCAAAGCATCTCACAAGAGCCAAATTCGTGTCTCATAGATTGTTTCGAGTCGAAAATATCTTAAAAATCTCCTCCGGGGACATGAGCCGTAAGGATAAGAGCCGCCAAGACTGTATACTGTGATGTACATTTAGAATTATTATTCTTTCAACTGCTCATCGGTGTAATGTCGTAGAAACGACGACTTTCTCGAAAGATCTAGAAAGGTCGGTAAGCTTGATGTAAAAGGGGGGATTCGACTTCGCAAATCAATAAGTCTACGAAGTGATTTGCAGGTCGTGTTATCTCTCGAGGACCCCATTTGCTCAATAGATCAAAGGTTTTTAAATGAATTAATGAAGGCGAGTAGCCAATTTAATTATTTGTTTAATCAGCGTCATTCCAAGTTCCCGCAACGTGAAATCTCTTTAACAGTCGGGCATTACCTTCAGTTCTGGCTTTGAAAATGTCCTTTTGGCTAATCTGCCCCGAAACGCGCTGAAAATAGAATTGACAAATGCCGCGATGTATATTTCATCGCTTTAGTCGGCCACGGTACCACCCGAGGGGAGAGACGGATAGCGCTGCGGCGAGAGATGGATATCGCCACTTGCTGGAAGTGTGTCTATTGTGCGGCTGGCCCGGCGCCCGATTAGGGGTCGCACTCAGCTCCCCGGGGGAGCTCGCCCGCTCACCCTACCGCCTGCACCGAGGGTGACTGCGCACCCAGAATTACATTCCTGACGATTAAAACACAATTGCCAGAACAATGAATCACTTTCTAGTACGATACTGCATAACTTCACAAAGCTTTCCAGCAATAATTGTACAACTTTACGGTTCAGCGATCGCACCTGAAAATGCCCCTTTTGTAATTTTAACTCACCCAAATTGACCTACATACCTATCCTACCTATGTACATGTACCCGATCAATCCGTTGTCTCTGATACTTCATTTCTTTATCCATAGTTTTTTAGACACGTTAACAGGGTGTCTTTTGTAATATATTATTACATAGTATATTTAGCCATATTTTTACAGGAAGTTTGTTTATATCTCTTTCAGTTAGTTCAGTGAGGAATGTCTCAGGATGGAGGGCAGAGCTCACTCTGACCTAAATATTTCCCTTTGTTTGCCGGATTGTGGTTTCGGGCTTATTTATTATTTCCCATCGAGGGAATGTGATGTATTCGCCGAACCGTGTTCCTATCGAGTGCTATTACTATTTCTGTTGTTACTTCTTCTAATTTTGTGTTCTTTCTTTCTGTTTGATTTTACTTTAATTATTATCCTCTGTTATATGTGCTTCATTGTACACATTAACAGGATATGATTAATTAAATGTTTTTTATTTTATATATTCAATTACAGTACGCAAATATATATTGAATTTAAAATGAAATGTACATATATATGCTAATATTAGCGTAATGGATGATTTTTCCACCTGGCCAGTATATTGACCACCTGTCATCTCACGTCACCGTCAAATATATGTTTGTAATGTTTACGTTTATTCAGTAATCATTTATTTTAAACATGAGAGAAAGGTCACTGATGAGACGGTTTGTGTATGTGAAATGTATGAATAGAGAACCTAGCACATGAAGGTTGATGTACCTAAGTTTACTAAGGTGTGGTGCATTAGTATGTCTATCTTCGTTACCCACCCGCGGCAGAGAAATAGCGCAATGGCAAGTTACGTAGCCATTGTATGTACCTATAAAAATATTATTTTTTATCTACAACTTAATAATATTCTGTTTTCACCTAAATGTATATTATACCTACTAATGAAATTATTGTTAAATAAGGATATTACATTACATTATTACTAGCAGAAAAGTTGCAAGACCTCGCAGGTGGTTATTGTGGCCACTGCGCGGCCAGGGCTTCCGTAAAATCTATATTTCAATACGGAAATCCATTATTATATTACTCTAAAGCAATATAATAAAGGTGCACAACGCACCAAAATATAGATTCTGCGGAAGCCCTGGTCGCGCACCGGTCACCACTGGCTACTTCATTATTAAAATCTGAGTTTCGTTATTATAATCCATTCGGATTGCTGAGATCACCAGCTCCTAAACGGACGTGTCTCTTTTCCGCCATTCTGCCATTCTCTCCGTCAAGGTGGACTAATCTGCTACTCTCGCGTTCCAGTTTTCCAGGTGATGACGATGATTTGCTTCTCCGCAATGCGGTCAAGACTGATTTTTATATTCCACTCTCGGCACTGTAGAGTACACGGCAGAGTAGAATATGACAAATGCAGTGAATTGCGTCCGTAGGCACGCACAGTACTTTACTCCTGTATTTTATTTTATACTTGCAACTTTGCAGGAATTATTTGAGAGATCCGTAAGGTATTGTAAAGTAAAGTTTATGAACACCCTACCCCTATGCGGATTTACAAATAACACGGGAGATTTAAGCGCTCACTTGCTGCGATTAATTCAAAATATGTATAGTGATCGTTAGGCCTATTAGTTTAGGTTTCTACGTATTACCTACCCGGACAGAGCGCGGAAACATTCAACATTGAACGTACACCTGTATCGCAGCCGTCGCTTTCCACCTTTCTTTGCGGGAGTTCAGAAAGCGTAGAAAGTGAGATTAGAGTTTTTAGGGTTGAGTAATGGAGGCCGTTCTGCCGCCATCGCGCGCGGCGGACGTAAAGATCCCCCAATAACATTACTCATTCGGGTGACAAAAGTGGCTCAGCCCGGAGATCGTTCCGTCTAAAATATTACATCCTGCGACGTATTTATTCTTTGATTGTATTCAAAGAAAAAATATATATAAATTCAAGTACGCGCTTTCTGATACCTCAGAAATATTTCATTTTGCCGATAATTATTCATTCTTCGGTCGATCATAATACTAGTTTATACTGTCTACAACGGTGTTGAATTATGGGAATTATTCAATTATTTCGGAAGAACGGATTCACGATTGTCGGAAAACTGTGGTGTTATAAAGTGTGGTGTTATAAACACGTCCCCGACTACACGTCTTCGATTTCGTATATATACGGGGTAAAAGTGAGTCTGCGATTATGTTATTAGGAATTATGATTGTACGGTATTACGATCTGCTACTGCGTGAGATATGAGATGTTTTATCGCGCAGATGCACATTCCGTGCCTGCGAGCGTGGCCAGAGCAGGTCGGAGAGTAGACAAATTAAACAATTGACGGTTGCCGCACGATTATTGTTGGGCACGGTTACGCTATACGAATATGCCATTTCCGCACAATGAAAAGTTTACAGAGGAAAAGTTCCTGGAAATCATGTCTGAAAGTGAAATGGGCTGCGAGAAGAGTGATGCTCATAAGTGAGTCTGCAATATGGTTGCGGGTGCACGTTATTGGCGCACGGTGGCGTCGGTACCGGCCGCTTTTTTTCGGCTATCGAGTGCGTTCAGGACGCGTCGGCAGTAATGCTGGCTATGTAGGAGATAGACCTCCACTAATATTACAGTCGTGCCGACATTATGGAATATCGATGATGTCGGCGAGGGTAGGTGAAGGGAACCAAATATCGCGGACGAGAGTGAGACGGTGCAGTGCACGCGCGGCAGCCCTCGAGGCATCTGCAGTTCTCTGAAGCCCGGGCCTCGTGATGTCTTTCACTAGGATAATTAAGCCTCACGATCGGTCAGATCAAATATTGTTTTTGTGTCAGGGGAAAATTGAGTTAAGATTAAAACAACGCCTCCGAAGAAACGAACCCAGGCGCGAGACGAGCGGACAACCTGCGCAGAAAGCGGCCGATTGTTCATTATCTCCATTCGCAAACAAAATGATTCACCTTCCTGCGGCGGGGGAGGCCGCCATCCCCTACCCCCGGGCCGGCATCGCAGCCGCGAATGGAGAAGAATGGCTCCGCGAGCACTTCGCTCGCTTCCGTCCCCTCTCCTGCCCCCGCAAGAGGGAAACTATTTTAATCTCCACGCGGCTACTCGGGGATACCTTTATGAGTGTTCGTCTTTGTGTTTTTCTCGGAAAACCTTTCTGAAAAATTCACTTACGCGTTTCAAAGAAAGGGTTGCGGCGTAAAAGACATTTTTTAACTTTCATTCGATAGTTTCCTTATCGCGTTAAAACAAAAACAAACTCCCACCTGGATCCCGACCTTCGTCTGTACTAAATATTGCCGAATGCTCTTCGCAAGAAATGATATAAAATATTTGTTAGCATCCGCGATTGCGCTCGAGACAACCTCCCGAGATAACTTAGGGACAGAATATTATTTCAAACGCAGAGCGAGTAACTTTCCGCGCTACGTAAAGTAAATTTCTTTCTAGAATTTACGATTTAACAATGTGGTGAAGCGTGCGGCTGATATCCTTTCATCTATCGAGGTCACGAGTGAAACGCGCATTGCGCTACAGAAGCATAAAACATATTTTCTGCTTAGAACAAATCATTCCTCATTTCGGATCAATTAATTTATTGATCTTCCTGGCAGGGAGCCGAACCTCGATCTACCGCCAGACAGACGGGGATACTTACCACTATGCCACCGAGAAATCAAACAAAAGGTGAAAATATCTGAAATATATAAAGATATTATTACAAAATTTAACAGAGGAAACTATTTATTTTAAAATTAATATTCTATGTTTGATGCTAAAAGTTAATAATAAATGGTTATATTAAATATACGTATAAATAGTGCATCAAATTTGAACATAAAAGATTAGTATTGTGTTTGTTTTTATTTTTAATTTAAAGCTTAATTAATTTAATGTACTACTTTTAACCAAAGTTTTTTTTAAATTATTAAAACAAATATTTTATTTATTATGTCGATTTTTTAATTGATTAATTATTTAGTTAATGCTTTTATAACTGTTAACATGTAGTAAGATTTTTTCACTAGCATTACCAATACGTATATCCACTGTGAAGTTTGCAATAATTGTGTAATATGTAATGTGAAAAAATAAACATAATAAAATGATGTGTCAATCTGATACCACAGTCTGCTGGGGAATTAAGTTGGCAAAGCATTAGCTCAGCCTGTGAAATGTACTGGAATCGATATTTAGCGCCTTCATTTCATAAAAGTTTTGTAGGCGCTCAGTATCTATCCCGGTAGTACGAGTAAAGGTAAATATAAATAGAGGCAAATAGTTATTGTGACAAATTGTGCCGGATGGCCGACTGAAGAAACGCACAAAGTGAAAGGGTAATTATTCCGATTGAGTAATTACCGAGCCCGGCCCGAGTAATTACCGAGTCCGCCCCACGGCGGAATTGATAAGTAAAGCCGGAATCGAGTGCGCGCCCCTCGACCTGGAAGACATCTATACTTGATGTAGTCCGCAGTCGGAGCTTCCGCCACTATCATATTTTATTTTTCCCTCTCGACAGAAAACATTCTTCCTTTTTTCCCTTTGAAATGTTCAGCGCCCCTCGCCCCTCGCCCCTCGCCCCTCGCTCCTCCCTGACCCGCCCCGCCGACACAGTCACGGGTATGGTGACGAAAATGGGTTTCTTCAGAATTTTGTAAGCCTATTAAGGTACACGTACCGGAGTAATACAAAGAGGTTCCTGGAAGAGGACCTTATTCCTCTCGGGAGATATCTGCCGCCTCACGCGTCCTCAGGTATTCAGGGAAACCTCTCCCGCCCACCCCGTCTCCGCCCCTGACCGAATAATATTACCCGAAAATCTATTCAATACATTTCAAGGCTAATCGTGAATGAAGAAAGCCCCCTTTCAGATTAACTCCGAGGCCCCGCTCTCAATCTGAGGACGGAGCGGATCCTCACCGTCGCGCGGGACACATCGGGAGGTTTCGTGACACGTTTATGAAGCGCTTTCATTTAAATTAAATTGATTTAACACAACCAGATTACCGAGCGATTCATCGAGATAATCTTCTTCTTTTTCTCTTTCCCTTTCCCCATTACCCCGGGGCGCTCTCCTGACCGAGGACATTTCACCGAGTCGCGATAAGACACGAGAACACGAAAGAAAATGGTCTTGTTAGAAGCCTTAGCGAGCGACGAGCTCGCGATGTATGAAAGCGGCCGAGGTGAAAGTTGTGTCTCAGGACAGAATAGTGTAGCGTTCTATCGACCCTAATATAATAATAATACAGGAGCTAATTTGTTTAAACAATACACGGAGTAGCAAAAGGATCCATTATGGGTACTTACTCTCTTTAAATTTAAAACAATAATAATATCATTAATTGACATGGCGGACGTTTTATGGTTTAACATGATCCATGTTGCCTTTCCTCATCTTTTATCTATGATCTGGATATGTTATTGAATGTTTTGTATCCGTACATGTGAGTGTCAATGTAGCAAAATCGTACGAATTTTTATGACTGGCAAGTATATTAAGCATCTTATCTATGGTCGCACTATCAAGTGCGACCAAATGCGTCGCGATGCAAATGACAGATGAATGTTTGTAATGTTTATGTTAATTATCATTTATGTAAACATAATCCCAGATTTTTCAAGGATGTCTTTAAGTATATAAAATATATATATATTTTAAGGTAGATATGTAAGATCACCGTTTATACAATTCCAGGGAGAGCAATACAGAATGCATTGTCAGAAAAGCAAATTGTTTTTCTTTTAACTTTCTGATTTTTTTTTAATAATGCAAAAAATAGTATTCATTTAACAAAGTAATATTTATTGAGAGTCGTGCAAAGTTGAACATATTGCCCGTCTCCATCATATTAATGAACAGGAGTACACCTATATCCTCTGCTAGCACCGGCAGGAGCACTTTCTAAAATTGCACCTTTCCCAATCACACAGAGAGGGCGACCTGCGCTCCAGTGCCGCTTCACATACAAATTCAATCCGGGGCAACGCTAACTACTCATTCATCTTCCTCACATTCAGATTCCCCGAACCGAGCTACCGAATAATCTGATTGCGCACATCGCAGACGTAGAACAAAGTTTATTGAATAGAACAAAGAATAATTATACCACCCCAGCTTAGAACGTGTGTACTCGTATTTCTCCCCCGTTGGTTGGACTCTAAAAATATACTTAATTAAGGTAATGGGCCGCGTCCGAGAATGACATTTTCGACATGAGACAATCTCGGAGATATGGATTTTGAAGACAACTCTTTCATAGTTCGTACGTCAAATGTCATTGTCGTACATCAGTTGGGTGATTTTGAATCTCCTCAGCGGCAGTTAAAGTGGAATACACGTTTATGATAATGTTTAAGACACAATGTCTACCTATCAGAATAGATAGTTGCAGGGATATGTACCGTATATGGTGGTTTCAGATGACATTATAGTTATAGTTGATGTTTGTCGAGTCTCACCGTCAGGTACACTGATTTTCGTCTCTTCCTACCGATCGGGCATTAGCAAAACCAATTTTTCTTATATTTTCTAAATCTTTATGGGATGGTTACTTTCCAGGATTTTGGAAAAAGGTATTATACAACCCCAATATTTAAAAAAGGTGACAAAGAAAATGTTGAAAACTACGGACCAATTTCAAAATTGTCAATTCTCAGTAAATTAATGGAAAAAATGATATACGACCAATTATTTCCGAGTGTGCGTAGTGTGAGTAATAATTGTTCCCAACCTGCACGGTTCCACTTTCACAAAGGTCGATAGAATCAAATCTCTTATAATTTACCCACATTATTTTGAAGGTGACGGACAAAGGATTACGAGCAGACACACTGTACACTGACTCCTCAAAAGCTTTTGATAAAATCAAAGTTGCGATGTCTCGGTATACACACGTAACCTATACAGATGGTTTACTTCCTATGTAAAAAATCGAAGTCAGGCAATTGTAATCCAAGGGTTTATTTCTATATTTCAAATTGTCTCATCTGGAGTAGACAGGGCTCACACCTTGGACCTATTTTATTCTTAATTTATAGTAATGACATTAAGGAATGTTTCTTGAATGCTGAATTTTCACTATTTGCAGACGATGCCAAAATTTTCAAAGAAATTAAATCACTCACTGATTGTCTTCTGTTACAGGATGACATTAATAGATTTTGAATGTATTACCAAAAAATCAACTTTTTTAAAATATTACTAAATGTCATCTCATCTCGTTTTCAAAGAGAAAATCTAATTTGTCGGATAAATATCAACTTAATCGTAACAAACTCAGCGTCTGTACTCAAGTGAAAGATCTTGGTGCAATCTCAGATTCTAAATTAACTTTTATTCCGCGTGTAGAGTCGGCAGTTGCTAAGGCCTATAGACTCCTTTGATTTACTCTTATTATTCTATATTTCTCATCTGTACGCAGTCAATTTGAATTCGGATCGGTAATTATCACAGTACACCCATTATTCCACCTCCACCGACCGACTTGAAAACGTTCAACATAATTTTTTAAATATATTAAATCCACGCGCCCGCTTAGACATTAAATCTCATTCAGAAAGTGAGCGTTTCCATAAAATCCCCTCCCTTTTAAATAGAAGAAACGCACAAGATTTTTCCTATCTCTATACAATTTTAAATAACTCAGTCGACTCGCCCTATTTATCAGAACAAATAACTTTAAACTGTCCCACACACCCGACACGATCAAATAATCTTTTTTACCCAAATTTTGGTAGAACTAATAATATAAAAAAATGTTTTATAATCTGCTCTGTGTCAAAATATAATGCCGTAAATTCTTCTAATAACTTAGACACTTTCGACGATAAATTGCTTCCCTTTAAAATTAAATTACGCCAACTTTTCAATAACTATTAACATAGATTGTATATTGTGTATTGCATCCCATTTCTCTCATTCCTTACCCTTTCCACTTCGTTCAGTTTAAAAACACTGTTTCTTTTTTCAGTTATTTTTTTAAGATGTACTATTTTAAAGTTTATTATGTGTAGGGTTATCGTAATGTAAAAATCTTTTTGTTTATCAGTTTGTTTGTTTTTTAGTTTCTTACGTACTAGTTATTTAATTCCGAAGAAACTTCACTGGTGTTATTTTTGTATATGATGCTATTATTGTTACACTGTTTGTTTCTCAAAAATAAAAAATACACTTTTCCGGTTCATCCCGCCCCACCTCGTATATATATCATTGTATTTTGTGTTGATCCCTTCATGCGACGACTGAATTTTTTTCTAAATGTTAAAAGCAAAGTACTTATATAAGAATGTTTCGAGATTTCCGTGTTCAAATATGAACTATTTCACGTATTTTCTATTTTTCATTCTCCGGATAATGAAACGTAGAACGCACACATTTCTATTAGTAATTCATTGTTTAGTGGAATGCGTTATTCGATAGTTATTATGAAATGGAATTTTAAGAATTTTGCAATATTCGGAATTCAACTAACTCCACAATTTAAATACCTCCAGACCGGGAAATATTTTTTTTAGTAATGAATTACAATTTGCGATCTGGACGTTGGATGGCATAGTTTGCCTAATGTACTGGAAACAGGAGAATTCCGGATTTTTTCTGTTATTAGTTTTTTTAATTAGTTAATAGAGCCCGCTCTCTGCGGAACCTTTTAGGGAAATTAATTCCAGGGGAGTTCAGGTGGCGGGGTACGAGGGTGTAGGGGAGGGGGAGGGGGAGGGAGTCAGGGAGCACTCCGGCGGGGCCGGGAGCCAATATGGATATCGCGGTACCATTTATTCTGTACCTATTATTTCCTTTCAACCTGAACAAAGTACGAGCGTGATGATTGATTTTACAGTTTATCCTAAAGTACGTTATTTTATTTCTAAAGTACGATAATATTGTCTCGGCTGCGCGACCTCAGAGAGTGAGGCAATGCCTAAAATGCTTTACATGCCGCGTGATCTCACATATCTTGCAAGCTGCAAGGGCTAAATCAGCTGACTGCGACTTGCTTACCGACCTTTGAACGTTGAAGAAAATACATTGCCGAGTGTTCGTTGATGGAATATTTTGTGATATCACATTGTACCTATTTATTAAAAAACAGTGAAATTGTATTGTACATTGTTTATAGTATAGGGATAGGTGAAGGGGTGCGGTTAGTATTGGATGTTAAAAATCAGAAGGTTATGTGGGTTAGCACCTGCTCGGTGCCCCCATATAATACACCCAACGATCACGAGTACTTTTGAATATAATCGCGTACTGTGTGAGAGTGTGCATGCGGGGGTGAGTGTGTTTGGCCAGAGCAGATTCAATAAGAAAAACTACTTACAGTTGAAAGCAGTTTATTGATGCTTAAGCACAGTTACACAGAAATGTCACATGTTGTTCGGTCGGTACCGCTGTGTTTTTGCAGCTGATGAGAGCCTAGTTTTATGTCCAGGTATCTGCAAGGTGCGTTCAGGGCCAGTCGGCGGTGTTACTGATTGTGGATATCATCAACAATAGTCTACAATAGTCTCTCGAGCGTGTAACCCAGCTTATCTTATTGTAAACAGGCATTATGTACTCGACGTATAGCTGAGCTCGCGCTATTCATTTTCTAATTGGTCGGTCTTCATTGGTCATGGAACACATGCGCTTTGTACTTATGCAGTAGTTTTTAACATATTAAATTATCATTATTAAAATTAACATGTTACTTTTCATTTCATTACAAAGTGTAATCTGTAATCTGTAATATCTTATTCTCCTGTCGTAATTTATAAATTTGTAATCACACATATTGTCTCATCTTTATAACGAACTTCATCTGTCTCTGCAGGACTATTTATTAGGGTCATTATGGATCTGTTGATAATTTGACTCCTCAAAATAAAAATATAGAATTAATGAGGACATATTTTGGATTGTCATCAGATCAATAATGTCATTCGAAATGAATGTAAAGACCAATATTGTAGGTTAATTCGTCAAAAGAAGTCGAACATCGCGACAATATGTTTACAATAGGTCGATACGTTGAAAATCAACATTGTCTGTTCCTTTCGAAATTCTCTTTCTCCAATAGGAACGCGGATGTCTCATTCAGGCTTATGACGTCAGTCAGGGGTCAATACGCGCGAAGTTTATCTATTCTGACACCGGGCTTCGTAGCCCTCAAAACCTAGAACCTAGAAGGCGGGAGAGAAATTAAAGAAGCGGCAGGGAAGGGGACAGAGGAATAAAGCGCCCACTTAGTGCCATAAATAAGCCAGTCTTTGTGAGACGGTCGCCATTTCAGCGTCGAATGACAGAATCCGGAGGTGAAATACACTTTAAGGGAATTATATAAAAGAGTGGGGAAGCGTTTTGAAGCTTTTTGCCTTCCCGAGGGCGTGCAGAGCGCAGGGCCCGGTCGAGCGGCTCACCGCAGTCTAACCTAGTCGTGTATCTAGACACCCCTATTTCCTAGAACCCGTCCCGCAGAAACAGAATAGTGTGTCGATACATCTTACGTGTATTATTTCCTCACCCGTCCGTCCGTCCGTAAAACAAATAAATGAAGCTGTTCATTTGGTGTTGTTATTTAAGAATGCTTGACGATAGTAATAAAACTTCAAAAAAACATTAATAGGACCTATCGAAATATATTTTAGTAAGATATTAAGTAAGTATATTGTGTTGTTGATACCCAACTTAGGTGTGAACGGTAATTGAAGCCCTAAAACGTGTCAGTAAATATAATACATTTTTAAAATTGCCTTTTGATACGAACAGGAAGCACCATAAATTAAAATAATTTGCGTGCAAATTTAATAATTTATAATTATTAATTTTAACAATTTAATAATTTTGTAAGAACACAATTGACTTTAGATCTATAAGAAGACATATTCTGTATATGTATGAATTTTCTGAAGACAAATTTAATGTTCGCGGTCTTTGAAGTAACGCCTTAATTATGGCAAATCATATTCAGTTTATTAGTGCTACGTGCACTAAGTGTATGATCCAATCTAAGTAATGTTTCACAGAAAGTATAATCTAGTGTCAAACTTCGGATATAGATGAATAATAAAAACCCGCATGTTCGCAAAAAGCGCGAATAGATGAAACAGTTTTGAAAGTGGAGCCTTTAAATAATACTATCACATTATTATTAAGGGAACACTTCTTAATGTGAAGTTGGAATTATTCAGAACAGACGGTCTGTGATATTTTAAATATACTAATTAAATGTCTTAAGAAAGATATATATATATATATATAAAAACAATTTTATCGAAAAATATTGTCGCTGCCCTACCGGGATTATCGTTAAAAGTACTGTTGGCGCAAGTCGAATACTCATTCCCCGTCCTCTTTCGTACATCCAATCATCTATACCTGTCCCTCTCTGGCCGATTACCTTGCATTTCGCCGCCGGGATCACGCTCCGATTGCGCTTCGACCGCGAAGCATTAAGTTTTTTTGTGCTTCTTCCTGCCGCCCTACACTCACGCCGTGCGTATCGCTCGAACTGCGCAGAGAAAGCGAATCGTTTTCAGAAGTGCCGTCATAGAGATCTCGGTTCGGCATAATGTACGTGCTCGTCAACCGGAGGTGCAATCGACGCCCGACCCAGGACTTCAAAGCGAGGTAGGCCATATCCATTTGCCCTTATTTTTCCTTCAGACTTCCGTTTCGGGTTGCGTCAAATACTTAAAACCATTCTAGATTGCAGTCCACGGGACCTTATTCCGCCGAGTACTATCGCTGTAGCAAAGTTGGATAAATGCACCTTCCCCGGATTGGAAAGAGATTCAGGTTCGAATCCCGGTAGCGTGACAACAATATTTTTCGATAAAATTGATTTTATATGTATGTCTTTCTAATGAATATATTAAATTAGTATTTAAAGTATCACATTCGTTCCGGTGAACTAGCCGGACTCCGCTACCAGAGCCGCAGAGGTGTAACGCGATCTTTGCGTCGCCTCCGCGAAGACACTTTTCAAACAACGCGTCTTCTCGACAGAGAAGATATATTATTATTAGAATCTCTCTGTTTATGCGGTGGGAGGGCAGTGAATAATCATTTAAAACCTCTTTAGAAAAGGCAGCCGTGCTAATGGGCCATTCAGTCGGAAAATAAAGTCTTTTGTAGCTAAAAAGAATTGCACACGAGGTAGGGTGTGGGAGGGAACCGCCCCGTGCCCCGCTGCCGGGAGTACCCTGCGGGACCACCTTCAAGTGCTGTGTTCTGTTTACATCCACGGTCGAACTTGCGTCCATCATAGTTCTCCCCTTTTAATAGAGCCTGTAATAATAGTAATAAGCTGGCGAGGAAGATATATTTATTACGAAGTCATTTTACGATCTAAAAATTAAATAGCCAAATGTATTTTTATTAATCCTGAAATATTGAAACTTGATATTTCATCAAATAAACCATTTTCATTTATTTATTCATAAAAAAAGTAATAATAATCTTCGCAAATACTATCTAAGTGTATAGGTAAAAAAATCTCCATACTATGTAAAATGCAAAAAATATATATTTTGAAATGGTGAGATGACTTTGGACCCGATGAAAAAAGTCATAACATATTGATAAAGATAATTAAAAAATTATATACATATTTAAAAGGAAACAGCGGAAATATCAACACCCACACGATAACCAAAACAGTGACTCGTTTGCAGCGGTGACAGGTAATATGTTCATTATTTTGTTACATTACAAAACACAACAAACAATTCCATTGAATATTGACATACTTACTAAGATGTGCTCAAACACAAAAATCGGTAAAAAAAATAAAGTTTTATTAATTTAAACGTCGCTTATACTGGGTGGTTTATACTCATATTATTAAATATTCAAGCGCGTGTACGAAATCTCAACCATTTCACAAATACAAGCATTAAAAATAGTTGTAATTATGCGATTATTTCGATTAATTGTGTTTCCAAATTATATATTGAATACAAAAAATTAAATGTCATCGGACTCCGAGAGACGTACACTTAACACGATTTTGTAAAAATCTCATACAATAATATTTTCCGTAATGGTTCAGATTTGTACATACTCCTTGAACATTATTGTGATGTCTTTGGAATGGTGGGACGGTGTGTGTATGTGCGTATGTGTGCCGAACCGCCGGTGCGGATAGGTGTGGCTGTAAAGTCGGCGCGCAGGAGTACGCGCGTCTCTTTTATCTGCGGTTCACCTGCGGTTTGACCTATACTAGTGATATACCTCATACTGATTGGAGCTTATTGTAATAAATGTATAATTGTTACAAAGTCTATTTCTTGGACCTTCGCATTACGAGGTGTTCACTGAAGACGTACTAAGAAGTCAAGTACGTAACAATATCTACTCGAAATTTAATCAAGTATCCACCTATTAAATATAATGGACAAGATCTTTTAAAAAAAGTTTGCATTTAACTAATAAAAAATATTATAAGTTTTTAATAAAAAATATAAAAAAATTAACACAAATAAAGTAGTATTTGTTCAGTATGTAAATATGAATATGAAAGAAAACCTACGAAATACTAATTTAGTGTATTAATTATAAATATATACATATAAAATCAATTTTGTCGAAAAATGTTGTTTTCGCGCTGCAGGGATTCGAACCTGGATCTGTATTTCCAATCCGGGGAAGTACACTACCAATTGTGTTATAGCGCCAGTATTTTTCATGACAAATTTTCGAACCTATAGATTACACTTTTTTCAAATTAATACATCGGTCGTTCCATTATTTGAAAGCCATCAACATTATTTTTACGGAATCTCAAATATCTTTGAGTAAACTTACTGCAGATGTCAGAATTATCAATTCATTTTTATTAAATTTTGGACACATTGATACAACTTATATTATTAAGGAGAACACATTCTTATTGTGAAGTTGTAATTATTCAGAACAGACGGTCTGTGATGTTATAAATACTAATTTAATGTATTAATATATAATAATATAAATATATATAATATATATATATATATATATTGTATATATATATATTTATAATTAATTAACTTTACAATAAGCCTGTGTTCTTAATGAAACTTATGAAAATAAACTGTAAAATTCGGTCTTCGAAGGTTTCCACAAAATAATTAACTTCTCACAACTCACATTCTTGAGGTAGTTCTTCAAAGTTGACAAGTCTTAATGAAATATGACGACAGATTTGCTGCAGTCATTTTCGGATGACGACCCTAACTGCTTCAACATGACTGGGTCGGACACTGATGCACGGAAGTGAAGATGGCGAGTGAATACGTTTGCGGATTTGGGACGGCAAAGTTGAGAATGATATGGAAAGGAGGATGATTGCGGGTCACAAGGTGAATGGTGCGCTGGTCGCTGTTCTCTGGATAATGAGAATGAAATGGAAGCACGCGGTTAGTTTCTTGAGACATAGGATATAACAGAGAGTACAGAAGGTATGCGTGCTATTTTAATGTATTGTTACAATTAGAAAGATTAAATGAATATATCGAATAATATTTTAGTTGCACCGGGATACAAACCAGAACATTTTCCTATCCGGAAAAAATGCGTTACCTTTACGCTGGGTCAACCTGGTGAGTTAACGACAATTTTTCCAACCTACATGCTGCAGTTCTTTCAAATTGATACATCTATTATTCCATTTTTAAAAGGTTATTACCTTTTATTGAGACAAATCTCAAATTTTATAATTTACGCTAGGAGACGTCGGAGATAAAAACAATTCATTTTTATTAAATTTGGATAATCTTGATACAAATTGTATATTTTTACGGAGAACACATTATTATGAAGTTGTAGTTTTTTCAGAACGCAGTAGCAACTAAAATATTTGTTCGATAAATTGATTTTATCTGCATATCTTTCTAATTGATACATTTTATTTTTATTATATCTTTCTAATGAAATAATTTAATTCGTATTAAAAATAGCACAGAACTATGTTCTGAAATTGCAACTTCACAAGCAAAATGTGTTCTTCTTAAAAATCGATAGAATTAAGAAAGCGTCTCACATATGGTTTGGGCATATGGAACGTACGAGCGAAGAGAGGATGGTATAGAAAATACATAAAATACTGTCTGCGAAAGATCTGGCATGATCAGGTAAACTATCCTGTTAGAAGTTAGATGTTTTAACAATCGAGGCAAGAGTGGTGACAGAGGGTCTCTGCTACCTCTGCGGGGTACGGCGAGATGATATGTAATCAATTCCATTGGCCCTTTTTATATTCAGTTGTCACATTGGACCAAATACCTCCGGAACCAATTTATTCGACGAGGGCCCGGAGAAAAAAGTTAAATATTAGTGGCCTCGTAGCGGCAGGATTTATGTACGGAAAACCGATGGCGCAAAAGGCAATTCTCCGGGTTATTGATGGTCGTCCATTGGGTATCCGTCGGATCACCTTTTTAAAGAATATAACGGCCTGCGCTGTGTGTGAGACCAATTTATGTGCCGCTCCGGCAACAAGTCTTTGTGGAATTGTTCCGCGCGGGTATACGAGTATACGCTCATCCGGCGGTACATCGCGGCTGCAGCGCGAGGCGCATCTTCACGCCGTGCCGACGGTGACTACTCTACTACTACTTCTATATTACTCTTCTTCTTGTCGTGCTCGTTGGCTGCCATCACTTTGTTCACCGCGGTATTGCCTCGGGTTCTTCAGCCAGAGCCCCGACTTTCAGTTCTCTTTCCCCCTTAATGTGCTTCTATGTATCTCATCACGTGTCCGGATATTGAAGTATTCGAATTTTTATTTAATTTATTTTCTTTATTCTACATCTCCGAGAGTGTCCGCGCTCCTCCGAGACGGTTATTTTAAATAGCGCCATTTTCGTAAAAACTTTCACCTCGAGGGCGCTTTGATTTGATTATTGTCTCAAAGCAATCTTTAAGACAGCGATTATGCTCCTGTCTAGGGACTGTTCGAAGAGTACTTATCGCTTTAGTAATCTGCTTTAGCTTTAGTAATCTGCCGTGTATCGCTAGCCGCCGAGATAGGGTTTGATATTTATTTTGTCGCTTGTTCGTCAAACGTCAATCAGGGCAAAGTGAATTTGAAACTTTCTTAGAGTAGTTAAAATGGATTACACGTTCGTGATATTATGTCTAATCTTTTAGAATAAATAATTTTAGGTTTAAGGCGACGTTTGTGCGCTCGTGTCGAGTTTCGCTTTCAAATCGAATGCAGTCCATTGAGTTTCTCTCACCGCGTCGCAGACGCGGGCCATCATAAGATCTGAAGGCGGATCCCGCAGGCGCTTTGCTTATAATTTGATTTCAAAGAGCTAAACCGCGGAACCAGCGTGATTTATTCTATTTTAAAAAGTTTCGCTTATTGACTAAGTGCACTGCGTCTTACAAGTCTTCTTTATCACACCGTCTTTCTCTTCTTTATTTATTGAGTGTAAATGGCCTGCACCTAGACATTCGCAATCTACATAATACTACCGTCGGTGAGTCTTTTGTATAACGTCGTCTTCGTGTTCTTTCCTACCGAATCAGTTTTTATGTTATTTTTGTTTAGATTTTTTTTCCCTTTTCACTTAGATACATAACACACAGTCTTTGCAGGGTATATTTTCTCCCGCGGGGGAGCAACGGGCAGGCTAGTCACCATGATTATAATAATATTATGTTTATTCCAGTGTGGTCGTGATTCGTCATATTAATAATGCGTACAAGTTACAAAAAAATATATTCACGTTAAAAGAAGTAAAGAAAAAAGAAAAGAAGATGAAAAAACACAAATGCATAAACAAAATACTAGCAATAGATTTTAATTACGGCTATTATCATTTCAGTAACTACTATCTTCTTCAGGAGTCAGTCTTCCGTGAAAGTGCCATTTGCGCTAGAGAGTTGGCGCTGTGTGCTGAGCTACAGCCGCAGTTTTACGTTTTACGGAAGCGGGACGAATCCACGCGCGCGGCATTCCACAAGCATTATAGATGCGCTACAATACCGGACCGATAAGAATAGTCTTCTGTTAGGAGATGTTATATTGAATTTGTAGACGGTTGTACTCCAATGCCGGTGAAGCGGTGAATACTGTTTTAAATATGAATTAAATATATTAATTAGAAAGATATACATATAAAATCAATTTTATCGAAAAATATTGTTGTTGCGCTACCTGGATAATACAATAGTAAAATAAGTAAATAAATACACAAATAAAAAAGCTACCATCTCAAAAAAGCAACTTTTAACAGTTATTCAGCCACGGCGAGGCGGCAGAGCTGTCGGGGCTGATGCCTGATAGCTATTTACTTTTAATATCTGGATGGGTTTATTGTATTATTGTGTTCGCTTTTAACGGAAAACTGTCAATAAGGTTTTTATCTTTTTACCTGTATTTGTAAGAAATCGCTAACGTGAAAAATAAAATATGACGTCGCCGGTAGAGAAAAAATATTTTCTAAGTCGCTTAAACCGCACAGCGAGAGTCACAATATATTACAGTTAAACAGTATTTAAACAAAAAACAATAAATGTATTTTTCGTTCCAGTGACTACGTGCGGTGACTACGTGCGGTGACTACGTGCGGTACATGTCAGAATTATCTGAAGGATAATCATTTTTAAAATTTGATATAACGTATAAATGTATAGATTTTCTAATAAATACCATTAGGCCAGGTGGCTCTAGAGCCAGGTTGAGAGAAATCAGAGTCGCTCTTGACCCATATTATGAGGTGAATGGTGGAGATATAGTTACAAAAATAAATTGTAAAAACCTGTGACTTATTATTACTGTAGGTATTATTTCTCTACTTATTTAGACTTTTTCTTTGTTATTTATGATCTTGTGTTTATATTTTGTTATGTATTTATATATTGAGTACAGTATTAACTTTTTGTACACGAGACGAGAGTAAAACGCCGCCCACTCGATACAGACTCCGGTCTGGTGAGGCAGGAGCCAAATGATGAGCACGCGTATTCATTAATAAATACGGTAATATTGAACATAGATTGGAGTTTTTTAAAAGTGTGATTATTTAATATCATTAATTGATGCTACAGGGTGCTGGCGCATTATTCATTCAGTTCATTCAACAAACTAACCTTTAACCTGGACACAAGCGGAGTTACAAAATAAACACTATCCTCTCTCCTTAATCCGATCCGAGTGGGATCCGAAGTGTTAGCCAAGTTATCTGATGATTACTCGATTTTAAATTTAATTTACGTAACCGACAGTAATCGTGATGATGCAGTGTGTGTGCGAGCCGCTTTGTTTATTTTACAAAATATGCGTAAAGTGCTGCCGATAAATGCCTGGCAGCGAGACTATGTAAGAAGATATAATTATACAAACAAAACGTGCGCCATATGTAGGTAGGTATCCACTAAAAAAATTGCCCTGTGACTTATTTCAAAAGCTTCGGGAAACACGAGAAAGTTGAGAAGAGCCCCCGGCCATCGAATTGACGAAAGTGCAGGCTGTAGTCAGATACGTGTTCCCATTTGTCGGCTCGCCCGGCGACAGCAGTTTGCACTCGTAACCTTCACTTTGTCAGGGTTCTACAATATGTATTGTGTTTGTATCTCAGAACGTTAATAAACATGACGAGCCGGGCAACGCGCTGGGAGAATATTAAAGCGTGAGATCCGATAACTTATTCTTGACAAAGATACTTTCCTCCCGGTCTCCGCCTCCGCGCAGTAGCGCGTGACCGTTTTATCCGCTCTTCTTGCTCCGTCCTGGTGGCCGAGGCCGCGGGTGATATTTTTGTCTCGAGGCGATCTTTCACAACTCTGGGCTGTTCACCGGGTCTCGGAGATTCGAGCACCGCCACGCGCTTCATGCTTGTCGTGAGTTAAACGTCAAATATTACATATTTCATAGGGTGAATTACAATTTTTACAGAATTTTGAGAATAAAACATTGCAGGAACCTACGGTTCTAGGTAATGTCTGCGCGCGCGGTGCAATTAAATAGAATTCCCTGTACATAAATCGGCCCTGCTAATGAAAATGTATTTTCATCGAAGATTTTTCAAATATAATAAAATGGATTGATTTAATACTGGCGACACCTAGCGTGTATAACTCAACGGTTTTCGGAATTTTTTGTAATATAAAGTAGATTGCTTTTAAAAATGGAATAATAGATGGAGATGTTATTATACCTTTCCTATTTTTCTGACTCTATTAATTTGTTTCAAGATTCATCTCAATTAAATCTCTGACACGGGCGAGAAGACGCGAAGGCGGATCCAACGCGAGGAGTAGTTCGCAGCTCGGCTCGGCTCCGCCGGGAGAACAAATTAGTACCGGCGGGGCGGAGTAATTGAATTGTACCGTTAATTGGCGATGTGTCGGAAGCGACGCACAAACAGCATACCGAAGAAGGCAGATGATTGAGTACTTAGCCTAACCTAACCTAACCTAACCCTCCGGCGGCGAGCGTGAAAGCATCGGGCGACTAATGTACAGCTAGCGTTCAGAGTATATTTGGTTATGCCCCGATATGAATATCTGATCCTGGCAGTCGGCGGCCGGTCACGTTCGGCGCTGATTTGCATTTCATATTTATCTGGGCTCTGTTTGCTCAGCACTCGATACCCACATTGCGCACTGTACGTTACTGCGCGCGTTAGCTCGCCTACTTACCGAAGGCCTCGTGTAGCATAATCGCGCTACATTACCTTTACAGGTCTACATTTAATATTCCAAGGAAAACATTTTTATTATGTGAAACGGAGCATTAGATTTCAATTTCGTAAATTTTTTACAAAATTTACCCGACTTTTTTACAATCCAAAGACATTAGTTTCAAAATTAATTAAATCCAAAGGTTTTTGGCCAAAGATATTTCGGCTACCCTCACTTGGCGGTCAGATTAGCCCAGATTGAGTTAGGTTAGGGAGGGTGGGTCGCGCTTCGGATACCACATTCGGGTCGCAAGACACGAACGATATTTTCCTGTTCGATTCGTAACAATATTTTGACATATAATAAATTATATTTAAGGGGGGCGTACACGCGTGAAACTTTTATCTCGAAACTCTATCATTCGTTGTGTATTGTATTTTACTCGCAGGGCGGAATGACCGACTGATGCGTAGCGACCTTTACCGACATTCATTCGCGTTCAAATGAAGAATAATAGTGAATGTTAATTTAGTTTCATTTACTTATTAAGGGAATTGTTATAATTAAAAAGTATTATATAATAATAATGTATAATATATTCACATATTTATGAAGTGATAAAATAATATAATGAAAATGAACTGATTATTATTAGAGATACAAAGATTATCAAAATATATGTTAGAATGTGTAATAATATAATAATTGAAGAAAATAAGGCGAAAAGTTGAAGGAGAATCGTGACAACTGTACCAACAAGCACGTGGCACGACTTGCGGATATAATTTGCCTTTTAAAAATAAAAATAAATTAAATGTAATATATAATAGATGTAACACTAGAGCGGAGCGCGGAATGTGATATTATCGTGATAATGAATATAATCAAGCCATTTGTCCGGACCGGACGCTCTCGGTACGGTTTGTAGGCAAGTACTGCAGATGACAAATGGTTGAGCTGAATTCCGCAGGGCTGCGTAGCGCTAACCTACATATTATACATTATAAATATTCTTTTACAAATATACAAAAAGGCGAAAAAGGTTTATAATATAAGAAATGTTCAGTCTCCTTAATTAGACTACTACTGATGTACTAAATTCGCTAATACAAATTGATAAAACCATAAAAAGTGTTTTTAAAGGAAAATAAGAAATTTTAAATTCAAATATTGAACTTAAAATGACTGAGAAAAGCTTAAAAAAAATGTTATGGAGGAACAGAAGAAGAAGAAATGAAAAAGAAGGACAACTTTTTTATAAATGCATAACAAAATTGTATAATCGAATTTATCAAAATTAATATCGTTCTTAAACTAACTCTACAATAATCAAAAAAACCAGTATGGTGGGAACAGAAGAAGAAAAGGAATTAGGTAATACTTTTTTTTTAATGCGTAACAAATTCACCCATTAGTAGAATTTTACCAAATTAATATCGCTCTTGAACTAACTAATATAATCAAAAATCCCAGTGTGGTGAGAACAGATGAAGAAAATGAATTAGCTTATACATTTTTTAAAACGCGTAATAAATTCACCTAATGGTAGAATTTTTCAAAATTAAAATCGCACTTAAACTAACTAATATAATCAAAAATAGAGGTGGTGAAGAAATTGTGCGGGAGCTACACAGACTCACTCCGCGCACCTAAAAAATGCCATTATTCTCGGTATCCCAGAATTGGAGGATACAGAGCCGACGTACACAACCAACAACCCAAGAGGGTCAAAAACCTTCTAATCTTTAAGAAGGGTTAGGTTAGATTACTTATCACGTAAAAAAATACCACTTTTCTCGGTATCCCAGAATTAGAAAAAACAGAGCCAACGTACACAGCTAACAACCCGAGAGGGTCAAACGCTTGTTGATCTTTGAGAAGGGTTAGGTTAGATTACTTACCACGTAAAAAAATACCGCTTTTCTCAGTATTCCAGAATTTGAAGAAATAGAGCCGACGCACACAACCAACTACCCAAAGGGTCTAAGGCCTGTTAATCTTTGAGAAGGGTTAGGTTACTTACCACGTAAAAAAAAAAAAATTTCTTGGTGTCCCAGAATTGGAAAAAACAGCCGACGTACACAACCAAAAACCCAGCTTACTCCAGGTTTAAAAAAAAAACATTTTGTTACTCATTGATAAAACCATAAAAAGTTATTTGACGGGAAAAGAAGAAGAAAAATAAAAGAGAAGAATAATAACCCATCACTCGTCGAGCTTGTATGAGAAGATGTATGAATGTGGATGAGGCGAGAATTATGTGTCAGGATAGAAGAGTGTGGCGCTCTATTTTCTCTGCCTACTCCGCGGGGAACCGGAGTGATACTAGGTAAGTAAGTTACAGGTTTATCTATCACCAGAACTGTTCAATTTAAATATTGAATGAACAAACTCCTTCGGCGAATTCAATGACGCATTTAAAAAATCATCATTGTGTCATTATAGATATAACCTATAAAAAACGTATAGAAAAATTTTCTGATTATAATGTATGTATTTCTCCATAATTAACCAAATTTCTGAGTGAAATCATCAATCTTTTATATCATCAATAATTTATCTTGTGCGGTAAAATATAAAATATTTATGACTATTGTAAGCTGTGAAATCTGGTTGTCGATACCTGACATAAAAAAATGCGCGAAAATCTTCAACAATTACAATCTTACATTATAAAATCGTATGAAATAAAATCATACATTTGAAATGTCAAAAAAAAGTGCGCCAAAATTAGGACACTGTAATAATGACAGGTAAAACAGTTGATCATTCACAGTTTTCTGGCGGAGAAGAAATAAGGATCCTTTTTTTATTAGTAATTAATACATTCTGCTATCAGCAGACTTTTTAAAAATTACAATCGCACTTAAACTAACTAATATAATCAAAAACCCAGTGTGGTGGGAATAATACATTATGTTATCAGTAGAGTTTTTTAAAATTAAAAACCAATATTATCTTTATTGAGGCTGACATGTTGTTTTTAAATCACGTGTGCGGCCTTTAAATAATGACGCCATCTTGAAAAAACAATCAAATCAAATCAATCTTCAAAAAATTCATTTCGACATCTTACTGCCCTCTATCGAATCATTTAGTAAAAATTTAAAACGTCAAAAAAAAGTGCGTATGGCACAGGTAAAACAGCTAATCATTCACAGTTTTCAGGCGGCCATTTTTAAATCCAACGAATCAGAGCCCCTCCAATAAGAGCCCTCGGTTATCGCTTAAAAATATAAATGGTCGCGTTTGATTAATACGTCTGCAAAAAATCAAGCTTTTTCTACATTTTATTCGTATGTAGGTAGGTACGTCGATTTTTCAAAAAAAAATACGCGTTTTTTTAATTTAAAGGTGAATTTTAAATGATAGGTGTTTACAAATATAAAAATAAATTATGGTTTATTGTGATGTATGCACAGATGCAATAAAATTATATTTTGGTCGTAAACTCGCAGAAAAAAACTCAAAAAAACAAAATTTCACTAAATCGCGATTCACAAAGAAATTAGAAGAAGAAGAATTTTTAAAAAAGTGTGTAACGATAGTGTTTATTGGTGGAAATTGCCAAAAAATATTTAAATGATTTTAGCTCTTAAACTCGAAGACTTATAAGCGAATGAAAGAAAAGTTAGGCTAATTAAAAAGCATAATATTTCAAAAAATCACCAAACTAAAAGAGTTGTAACAAATAGAGGAAAAGAAGAAGAATGAAAAGAAAAGATTGTACAGATCAAAGTTAACCTTCGCACGTCTGCGAAAAATGTCAGAATGTAGTAATAGTAGATATTAAGAAAGAAATTACAATTATTGGGTGTGACACGTTTGGTTACATTTTCGCTACATAAATACATATAAACAAACTTCTCAAAACAGAAAAAATAATATGAAGAAATGATGTTCTGTTCATGTTCTAAGTTTCCTTTCTGCCAACACCCAATAACTAGCTTCTGAGATGGTGTTTGAGTTTATCCATCGAAAATTATTTCATACTGCACGGCAAAATGTTATAAGCTTTGGGGACCGAAACATATGGAAGGATTGATCAAAGCTTGTTTTCATTTTAGGCTTCACGATGATCCTATTCTTTTTTGCTATCGTAACATAACTATGAGATGGATATTGATGAAGTTCTTTGTTGGAATGAAAATAAAGTATCAGCCTTTTTACATAGAGTTGTCGAATATCAAGAAGCTGACATTCCTCAAACAGTGAGTCAGAGGGAAACCTGTATGGTTTTCTGTAGATGATTCTGAGAATGGATTTTTGTGTGAATACTAATTGGTTAAGCGTAGTTTTCCCAACTCCACCCCAACTTAAGATCGCGTAGCTAAGGGATTGGCAGAGAGCAATGCATATCGTTCGCAGCATACGTTCCTCTAGAAAATTTCTAAGACATCTGAAGAAAAATGTCAGTTTCTTAATTTAAGGTAAAATTGATTGATATGCTCATACCAGTTTAATAGTTGGTCAATCCAAATGCCGAGGTATTTAATACTTTTTACTCTCTCGAGCTCCTTACATTTGCATGCTATGTATGATGAGTATTATAAAGGCAGAGTAGTGTTAGCATTACAATGATGAAGTTTTAACGAATTATTGAGATTTGGACTACGAGCCTTAATGATACTGTTAGCGCCATTAAATGTACTACGCACGCACATCTCACTGGATTACAGAAATATGTATTTTCCCTCTTACTCTTGTCCTATCCTAGTCCCTAGGCACGAAGGGGAAAGAAGATTCTTGCAGTCTGCTTGATACGCCTGAACGAGCTACGCCGCTTTTGAAACCGAACACGGTACGTTGCCGTCGCTGTAAATACGCTTACAACCGCTAACCTTAATTACCGCTAATTTATAATTTTTTACTACCGCTAATATATTTAATACAATTACTTTTTTAACGCGAGTGTCATCAAGTGCGTGACATAATTCTGCGTCGCTTGTGAATTGGTGGACCAGGGAGAAAAGAACCAGCTTCCAGAGATCGGAGACCCACAAGTAAGTGCCATCCTGTCTTTTATCTCCCGATAACCCGCCAACTTTCCAAATACTGAAACAAAGTATTTACTTTTGTCAATATTTAATGTGAGAAGATTAATTTCAAGCGACGATTTGACCTTTTGTAATCCAATACCAGCATATCCGTAAACTTCGTCCCATATCTTTTCACGAAACAATAAAGCAGAATCACCAGCAAATGTAACAATTTTTCCATTGGTGAGACTCAATTCACAAAAATCATTTATATATAACAGAAAAAGGGTGGCCCTAGAACACTCCGTTGCGGGACTCCAAAAATGATTTTAGAATACTGACTCGTTTCGTTATCGATTCTAATTGCTTGTTGTCTTTCCGTTAGATAATTTTTAAACCAATCTAGAGCTACTAAGAAACAGTATCGTCTTTGGCTAAATCCAGGAAGATACTAATGCAACGCTCGCCACGGTCAAGACTGTATGTAACATATTCAGTGAGTACGATGACGGCATCTTCTGTGGTTTTTTTTTAAAACCGTATCGGTTATTACTTAACGTTTACCTTTGTCTATAAAATTTGTAATTCTTTTATTAAAGACTTTTTCAATAATTTTTGAAATAACACTGAGTAATGAGATCGGTCTATAGCTTGATACGTCACCAGGATCTCTATTTTTGTAGAGAGAACAGACAATTGAATATTTGATTTTGTATATTTGTATAAGAATGTTGATGACGTACAACACGTAGGGGATGAATCTCCCCTCAACCAGTGGTACAAGTGTCTCAACTTTGGACACACCCAAACATATTGTTCGGCGAGTGCACGAAGCGCCTACTGTATGCAGGAAGATGGTATTAAAGACTGTCCGAAACGGGAAATTGATGCGAAAACTGCCGAATGCTGCGTAAACTGCAAATCACGAAAAGAAAACAGTGGCGTAGCTTTCAGCCGCCAGTGTCAACGTTTACAAAATACCTGATATAATATAACACATACTATACTGTTACAGTACTCATTGAAGATTCCATACTTACGGTATTGAATCGATGTGGTCAGGGAACATTAACAGCTCATTGCCCGTATCATAATAATTATTAGTCGTTTTCTGTTCACTACCAGATGCAAGACTCCCCAATTTCCTCCTGTACAATTTTCTTCTCCCTACAAGTCGGAGATTTTGATCTATGGGTCAGTTTGAGATTGGCAGAAAGAGACAAAATCTCAAACCCGTATAAGGAACGTTAGATTTGAAGACGACATTCGACACGTGCGCACGGAAGTCACCTACAACCATTTATTTTGAAAAACAAACAAACAAAGACATTGAACAGTATCAAACATTTATTCCCTTTTAACATGCCGCTTGGTAAATTCAAATTCACCCAACTGACGAACGGAACATCGATGATCAAACGAGACGAACAATAAGTGTGAAGTGAGACGCGATACGTCGAATCTCTGATACTCGGTGTATAGGCACCGTGGAAAGTCGAGGGAGCGAAATTCTCGTCTCATAGATTATTTTACTAAGAAAATCTCATAAAAATATCATCCCTGGACACGGGCCAAGGCTAATCGTTTGTGTATGCAGATGAAACTCTTTTCTCGAAAATCGTGTAGGCGCAGAGTTAGCGCGGAGTGAGCTTTCATTCGTTGTGTATTGTGTTTCGTACGCAGAACAGAATGAGCTAGGATGTGCGGGTGCGCGCTGCAGACGGATATTACCCAAAGCTCTCGAATTAGCATAACTCACGGCTTAAGCTGTGCAATTACATTATGCAGCTCATCCGTCTCGCTTATCGCCCCTTGTCACGGTGCAACGACCGTTCTGCGCCAGCCCCGGACACAGTCGACATGACTGGAGGTCAAATTTGTTCTCGACTCGAAGTTATCACGGTACGTTTCCATATTGTGTAGATCCAAGATTAAGGTGATATGTAACCCAACCTTTCAATAATTAGAAATGATTTGAAAAAGGTTACGAGTTGGAACTACGAGTATTATCTTCCCAATTTATTTTATCCTGTCAATTTATGTTCTCTGTAAAAGGATGTGCATTGAAACACACTTATTTGATACCATTCAAATGATTACTTTGTTTATCCGGTACAGTACCCGGAATCGAGCATATCTACTTAATATGCAAAGATTCTCAAAGGAGCATTATCTCCAGAATTAAACCGTAGCGCGACTCTTCAGCGTAACCGAAGTTCAAACGAGAAAGAACTGAAAGTCTGCTTGTTCCGACAGATTTTGTACCTTTCTTCAATGGAACAACGTCTTCGCAAGAACTTAGTCGTCATTTAAAAATATATCACACGGCACTACGTCCCACGATGAGATTTGGTCTTCTCCACCTACTCCCACTCCTGTGCGATTCCCAGTTCTCCGCAGGGTCATCCGCTCGCTTCCGCTTCCGCCTCGCTTCCGATGGAACTTTGGAAAAGATTTTGATTACTCTTATATTAGTCGCTCAGAAGGGTTATAAACGATAGAATAAATGTCCCGTCAGTAAAAATGTTAGTATTTTTCCAATAAAATACAAATCCGGTTTCATCGTTATGACCGCGGTGGGCTAATCCATAAAAAACGATATTTGGATTTTAGTACCGCAACTGACAGTTAACTGACTTTCCGTAGAGCGCCACGCGTCAACCGTCATATATTATTAGCAGATTATAATCCAATTTGAACATTGTAACAGATTAATTACCGACGTAATAATAAATGTAGCATTGCCATCTATGAATTATGAATTACTCCTAACGGCAAATTAATGACTTTAGTGTGTAATAAATTTGAGAGTGAAGTCGATTCCTACTTTTCCGAATTAAAGCAGCTTAATGAAAATTATCTCATCATTTAAAGTGGAAGCACAAGCGATAGCTTTTTATGCTGTATTTATAAATTTTGTCGTTTTCATTTAATATCGTTATGTTTTAATTTTCTTTTTTAACCGATTCGCATCCAGTGTTGAATAGGCCTAGGCCTAACTTTGTTCGTCTTGCGCCGCTCACTGATGAGGTGACTGACGACCATTTTTCAAATCAAAAGTGTGGTTATTTATTTAATGTAAATAAAGCACACGCACTAAGAAAATACGTTCATTTTTATTTATAATACAAAAAAATATGATTAGGCGTATTTGGCTTACGCTGCTTTAAGTTTTTGGGTGCATTCGTGGATTCTAAAAGGGCTCATATATGGTGATGGCAGTGCGAATTTAGAATTAGTTCCTCAGATAATAAAGTTGAATCAATAAAGTACTCTTCGTACGAGCACTGTGCAAACATCCACTCCAGGATGGTTCGTTTTCTCTAATTTAAGCTGGGCTATAAATTGGAAAGAGGGGACGGGTGATAATCCGAGACGCACTCCGCGGCTAATGTATTTACGATGATGACGGGGATATATGGCGCTGGGCTGCTGCAGCTGCCGGGTGCCATCGCATGCTCGTTATCCTCGCGCAGGGGGTGCCGGCGGTGGCGGGGGTGCCGGCGGTGGCGGCGGCGGCGGCGGTGGCGGCGGGCGCCGCGATACCCCGGGGGGCGCTCTTGAAACCTAACATGACAATTATTTGATATACGAGCGCTGCTGAGTTGTGACTAATTAATCACGCAGGTATGTACATATATGTATATACACATCGCAGGGTGTAGCGAAACGAACTTAGCAAAAATAATTTTCCGGTTTGGCATAGTAGTAACAAATCTGTTTTTCGTCATTACAAGTAAGTTTCTTGAATAGATATGCGTCACATCACTATTCTTACCATTCTCAATGTTAGATAAATGCTTATGCTATGAATTATGCTGGAACGACGCTCGAACCCTCGATCGCTCGATTACTAGGCGAGCGTCTTACAAGCACACTTGCATGGATAAAAATAAGTATTTAAAACAACGAAAATCCAAATACTTCAATATCTCGGACATGCGATGAGACATTCGGAGAAGTACGAGATTTTGCACCTCATAATGCTGGGAAAGATTGGAAGTCGGAGCCCTGGAAGAAGAAGACCATCACGGCTGAAGAACCGAAGGCCTGAACCGTTGCCAGTCTACTGTAGAGTCGCACCGGGTCGCAGTAAACAGAGTTATGATATAGAGCATAAGAAGAAAAGGAAGAAACGAGCGCGATAAATACTTATATACGAGGTGGAAAAAATAAATCTAATAAATAAATAAAAATAAAATGATGAAAAATGCCTGTTGCTTTTTCCACTCGGTCGGTTCAACGAGCGGGGGGACCTTTCCCTACCGCTCGTCACGTCATTAAGCTTCGCCAGACTATCTTTTCTTCCTGCAAGATGTCTAAAAAAACTAAGAATCCGACTATGGTTGAGAATCTCTCCGATTCGATTCGACTAATACGGATATTATTTTGTTCAGCATCTAAATGTTACACAGAATACTGTACAGAGAATGTAAAATACGTTGTACAGAGAATAGATAGATACATTAATTTGATAAATGCTTGCGTAGCTTTAGTTTATCTTAGTGTTAGTTTCGTGTAGGTTGTACATAATTAGTTCGTTAACAGCAGGTACCGGCAGGTACCGGCCGGAGCGAGACTGACTCCTTTCTCCTTTCGTTAACAATTGCGAAACGTTTCGGTTTCATTATTATGGCGGTATTATTAGTAATTATTGATGGTATTTTTCATTAAAATCGATATTTTTGACGATCTACTCGTACACACGCAAAGTATACATCGGATGGATGAATCCTGAATACCCGCTCCTACGATACACGCTCTTCACCTAGCTAGCACCTGGTGCATTACTCCCTATAACTTATAACTCTTCTATACAATTCCGGAGAATAATAATACTTAGTCAGTTTATCTGTCACCAGAAGAAGTGAACGGTTCTGAGAGAAGCTCGCCGCGTGATGAAATGGAGCAGAATGTATTATTATCATTATGTAGCAGGGCTCCAAAAGGAACATTTCTCTCAATAATATAACATTATAATACATTACATATGTATCTCGATATATGTTTGAGTTTTTTACATTCTTGGAGAATTTGATTTAAAAGTTACTGTTATTGAACAACGATATATCTGGCTTAATTCAAAGGCAATAAATTGAATAGATTTGTTTGTAAACCTTTGATACCACCTTTTTTAATACCAAAATAACGAACAGGAACTGTAATTGAAATTGAAAGGGATCACGAGCCAAAGCAATATTTGCGAGAATTCCACAAGTCAGAGTGGGATTCTGGGTTATTCCGATCTCAAAACTAGTTTAACGTATGTAAATACACTGCTCGTATTTAAAATAAATCTGAAATAATGGAGTAACTTTAAAAACATAATTATACCTCGTCTCTGAGAGTGTTTATCATTTTAGAATTATTAAAATCCGCATAAAAAATAAATTGTGTCAATTTTGTAAAAAACTATTTGGGAAGGTTAAGAAAATAAAAAAAATCTGTTTTAATATTTATTTAACCGGCTGCACAAGTTAAAAACATCCCAATTCAAACTATTCCAAGCGCTCGGCTACGAAGAAGACTAACTCGGCGGTCTCCCGGGAAAAGGCTCAAGACTTCGACTGGTCAATGCGATCACAATGGAATTCGGTTGATTCGGTTTAGTTCTCAAGCCTTTACCTCATTTCCCATCTATTTTATTGCGTACATTTTCATATTAATTCATTCCATCTGCTTTTCCATACATTTGTATTATTTATTTAAACTGCGTCTTAGTCATATTTTCAATCTTACTTAATCGGTACCGATTAATGCAATTAATACAATTAATGCAATTAATACAATTAATACAATTAGACTTGAGACATTAGGGAAAGACTTCGAGCGTTATGTGAGAAAGGGAAAACTCAAACCTTCCTCAAACAGTATTCACGACGAAGCTTACTTTTATTTCATTTATTTATGTCCGAAATCAATAATAATATTCGAGCTAACCCGTGGACGCCGAGTGTCCAAACATTTTATTGTTTATATCATACGGTCATCAAAGTGATAAACGAGAGGTCATTTTGATATAACTGAAGAAATTTTTGTATATTATACCAGATCAAATTATCATTATTTAAAAACAAAACATAACTTCACATCCAGGGAATGATGATGAATGTAGTGATGAGGTTTTCACCTCTTGTCTCCGATATCTCGAGTGCTGTAATTTGGGGATCCCGTGAGCGGGTATATGGGGTGGTTTGGTGTACATATGTATTTTTTTTTTTGTTTTTCGTTAGTACTTTTTTGATGAGTTTAGCTTTTTGTTAATTAATAGGATCCGTATGAAAGGAAACTAGAAGCAAAACTTTCGGAAACTTTTTAACGCCAAAAATGAATATAACATTTGGGCAACGATCTCTCTTATTTGTGCACCGCGAATTTTTAATAAATTGCCAATAAATCTCAAAGGGTCGAGTGATTAATGAATTTAAAACAAAAATAACAAAGTGGTCGCTCGATGTGGGTAGAAAACCATTTTTATCTCCAACTATATTATAGATAAAAGTCTTTTTTATAACTTTTGATTTTACTTTAACGATATACAACTTGTAAAAATTATGCAGGTAATTTCTTTGGAGCAAACTGCGTCTAACAAAGCCTTTATTTTAAATATATTCTTTTAACGCTACAAGAAAAAAGATAAAATACGATATCGTCCTAAACATCGTTCATCGACAATATCAGAACAAAGTGCGCACAATCTGAACTGTGAAGTGTCCATTGAGAATTTAATTTAGAATGTATCACGTTTCTAAAGTTAGCAACAATCGAGAAGATAGGTAAAATATTTTAATTTCATTTCCACGGTCCCGCCATTTTAAATGCAAAGTTCTAGTTTCAATATGCTTCGTGGATGTATTGTTAACATACATATACACTTCAGAGCTTTATAAAATAAGCTATCGATTGAAATATTTCAGTCTCCAGCACGACAGATCGTGCTGGAGCGTTGGGTGTCGTAAGCGTTGGATAAATATTTAAGTACTGTAACAGAAGTTCTGCGCTCTTTCGACAGATAGTGAGAATAATATTTCGGTTAGAACCTTTCGACGAATTCTCGAGAGCGCGTCGCGGCCCCGTAAGAGTGACAGAATTCGTTGGCCAGGCGAAGGGAAATTAGTTTCATCGGCCATGCCGAAGAAAAAACCGTCCGTACAAAATCCAATTCATCCAGGATCTAATTGATCGCACGAGAGCGTCAAATATGCTCAAAATTCTTTCGACCGACATTTAGTTATTTATCTCATTGATAATCCAACATATCATAGTTTTCTTTAAGCCGACAATATAATTTGATCGATAATATTATCACATTATTTCTCGGTATAATTATTTATAGTTATCCGTCGCTCCGGCTAGCTCGAAAAGGCCACGGATTCTCCTTCTCCACGTGGGCAGCGGGAGAACACTTTAATGAAAGATGTTAAGATTCTACGACAGTAGATATTTATTCAATAAAGCGACACTGGAAGGCGCAACAGAAACATGACGTGAAATACCAGATAAAACAAGGAAATGCAGGTAATAAGATTATACAAACTGTAATGTATATTAATTCAAGTGAGGTTAGATCTTCGTGTCCATGATCAATTGGCGATATTAGCACTGGTGTGCTCCGGTGGGCGGATCTCACTGTAAATCATGATGATTCTCGGAGCGCGATGAAATCTCGCGCGATAGCGTACAAGATGACGTGCGCTTCGGGCGTTGGACAAGCTCACACACGAGCACTATGGAAAAATGTAATCCAGAACTAACGGTACACAGATGTTAGGACAATATACAGATACGGTCAATAATAAAGAATTTTCGTCAGGAATAAAGATCTCACAACTCTTCAAACTCGAGATTGGAAATTTTACAAGGAGCGGGATGGAGCTCGTGCGGAGTTCAACGGTGGTCGGGACGAATCTAGCTAAGCAAAATGCGGAAAAATCGGAGATTCCTATGGTTTGCGAGGGAATGAGGGACTAGATATTCGCGCGACGTTTGATTATTTACGACGACTAAAATAGACTCACGACAATCCATGGAACGATAGTAAATAATTATCTGTTATAGAAGAACAGTGTACAGACAATACATAGAAGAGTTCATACCTGATACGGTAATACGAGCAGGAAGGCTGCGTCTTCTCTGACCGGTGAGGGTCTCCCAGACGACGCAGCTGTAGGCCACCAGTGAGTCTGCCAGACCCGCAGCTCGGACGTGTAGCTCCCAGCCCGCTCCCGCCACCGCCACCCGCTCTCCTGCGCAACACAAAACTAGATCTTCAGCTACGGGCCCTCCGGGTCTAAAGCCTGACGTGACCTGACCCGACGTGCTCTTCTCCGTGTGATGGTAGTCATATTCGTGAAATGACTTAGATAGTCAGGTTCTTTAATGGTAATGTACACAGTGGTGATTACGCAAACGAAAATTGCGCATACGAAAACTGCGCACACGCAAGTTACGCACAAGAATACTGCAAACACGAAAATGGCGGAAACGAAAACTGCTGACATAGATGATTCCGCACATGAAAATTACGCATATTACATTTTTGAATAAAATATTTCAGTTTTTTTTTTAAATAAAATTTTTAAAGGTTCCATTTTCTTTTTTTTTCGAGTTTTTTTCTATATTGAAAATCTATATTTCAGAACCTTTCATTACACAAAAAAGATAAGATAATATACGATAAAATGTAATAATTCAAAAAATGTATAATAAAAAGAATAAATTTTAAATTTAAGAAAATAATATATGTATACATTTATAGGCAGTTAATATTATATAATAAATAAGCAGATATCATAAAATCAAACCCGATTATTACTTTTTACCTAATATAATGTCACAGTATGTATATTTTTTAAGTAGAACACATTATGTATGTATTTAAAATAAAGTTTGCTTGTGTACATTTTGACAATAATCTCGGTTAAGGAGAAGGTTAAGACTGACCTTTAAAAATTGTATGTTTTCGATTTCGCAATTTTGGCGTGCGCAGTTTTCGTTTGCACAAAACTTCCGGCCGGTCAGGCTCCGACACTTGAACCGATTATAATACGCGATCTGCACTTCGCGCTCGTCGCCGTTCCCGTAGATTCTGGCCGCAGCAAGCTTGTAGCATTATCGGCAACTTAAATAGTTCTTGACAGTCGGCAGCTAATGGAGCGCTGCGCGATTCAGCAACGATTACGTTTTTGATACCGTACGATGAAAGTACTGAATTTTCGTCAGCTGCACCTGCATCATCATAGCCTCAGTATGTGATGTATGAACATCTACACGCGTTGCATGTTACACTATCTCTATCAATGCAATCGGTCCATCCGTTATTATACATGTAAACAAATCAGTATCTGTCGGAAGACTTACAGTCTACAGTACAGCTATTTTCAGTATTATACCTACACAGGTAGTAGAGATCATCTAGGAACGGAGTGGAGAATCTCACCATTATCGGTGTGGTCCGGCAGGAGCAGTCGCTGGTCCTTGTACCACCCCGCGGGGCGGTAGAGGGCTGGCCGGCCGGCCTGCAGGGGCGGGGACGGGGGCGCAGACCCTCGATCCGGCAGGGAGCACCTGAGCACCGCGGTATTGCCCGCGATGGTGTGGGCTGACGTCACGCGAGGAACTCGCTCCTCCAAAATCACTGCGGAAGGGGAATAGGAAACATTATATGCGGAGTACTGGGAAAGTAGTGCAACGCGCTGTGGTTAGCTTTTGATCAGATTCTGCGGAGGAACGGTTACATTCGGTTTGTGCTAAATGAATTATTAGAAAAGCTCCAACTTGTATAGCAGGAAATCCTATTATTATTATGCGACTAACATGTAGATACGGAAGGTCCCATATACGACATTTCTTTTATGCCGTATTTAACGGTTAAAAATAACACCTGCACACGACCGGTGACCGGTTCCCGGCATTTCAGAGTTCAACACGTGTCCTTATGTACCACTTCCACCACTTCCACTATATATAATAATACTTTTTATTTTATTGCATCTTTATATAATAATTATTGATAAACGAGCAGGTGAGAAATGGAAATACACTATTTATTACGTACAGTAATAGTTTTAATACTTCTAATAGGCTAAAAACATATATTTTATATTGTTTCAATTTATAGATACATATATGTGCATACATATACATAAATCGATCTAAATATGTTAAGTTGTTCAATATCGCATCAGTTTGCTTTTAATTAATTTAATGTTTTCATTATAGTTAGATATAAAAAGATCTGACATTCTACTATATCTATATATCTATATCTATAACTTTATCTATAAAAACACTATTTTGAGACGAATTAGAGATTTACCTCAAACTATTTGAGAGGCACCGATACACCCCGCTTATTTATTTTAAATGTCTTTGTACCGTCGCTAGGTGCATTTTAAGTTTTTATAAACTCTCGTAAGCCCAGTCCTCGGTATATCTTCAATTGGCAAATTCGAGTCGAAATTCATAGAGCAAACTGAGAAGCTTCCATCTCTTGTGCCGTTGTGACTCAGGACAGAATACAAATACGCGCGTGCACAAAACGAGCTCTCCCGGCGCAACTGAATGCCGTCTTTAGTTTTAGAAAAGGAGAACATTTTTCAGATGCGAAGATTTATGGGACGAGCTGATCTAAATCGATATACAGCGCACATCGTTTAACGTGAAACTGCGGGAACCTAAATATTACTTCATATTAAACTAATCTCGCGTCAGAAGAAATGACGACTTACTCAAATACAAAGTTAAGTCAAAAGCAATCCGGTGACGATGCGGCCGATAGATAATCCAGTAAGGGCGGTGTTTACTAACAGATGTCGATCTAGTCAGAAAGTGGAATGATAAGTCATAAACCTCGTTTTGTTAGTGCGTAAAATGCGAAATATTTTTACGTATTTTGTTTTATGTTAAAGGAACATAAATGTAAGCATTTTGCAGACTTTTCATGTTAAACACTTTCCTTTGAATCTAAATAGAATACGCATTCGTACAATATATAGAATATACAAAACTACTCCGAACTCACACAATTGGTCACGAAGCACACTCGTACATCTCGTATCTTGCGGCACAAGGTTTTCAACCGTCAAAGATATTAACGAAAATTCACGCCATACGCGTATTAATACATTTATATTTTGTTAAAACGTACAAGGGTAGTCAAAGAGACCATCATATCTTCATTCATTACAATTTAATAAGTCAGGAGCCGAGACATATTTAGCGCACAACGCCCTTTCCATTTGTGGTAGCGCACGGCGATTAATGTTTGACGACGTTCTGTAGTCAGTCAGTGTAGGCGTGCGCTCTCCGCTGCTACGCGACGCAGAGAGGGGAAATAATCGCGGCACGAGATCGATATTCAGTATCGACACACGGTTCAATTGAACATCACCGACCGCTAGAATCCGGGCCGGCGGTAAGAAGCTGCCGCGAGAGGAGACTCGTATCTGTACCGTTCGACTGATAAAATCGATCGGAATATATGCGTAAGATTGGTATCTCACTTTAAAGCGAGAAAATAGGTTCCGAGTCTTCGAAAATAAAGTCTCGCGAAAGATTTATGACTCGATAACTACGTCAATGCGACTACCGGGGCCCGCGTTAGCAGATAGGGGCCCAAAAGCCCGTCCGCGCCCTGCGATACATTTTGGAATGATACTTTTCTCGGCGCAAATCTGGACTAATCATTTTTAAAATCTGCCGGACCGAAATATAAAATTATTTTTCCTCACGCGCATTAGGAAAACACCTGAAAACATTTCAGATGTACGCGTGCAGCAATAAGCTAAAATAGTTTAAGATGAACATCACGGCGTATAATACCTTATAAATACTACATACACAGTACCGATTTGAATAATTATGCCGCTGATGGCGAGGGATGTATGTGACTGCGGTTGAACAAGAAACGTGCTCAGGTACAAGATCGATACAACCCTTTCTATTATACAACATAACTTGTGTCTCTTCTCGCAGGTAGCAACCCGAGAGATTAAACAAGTACTAACCTACGAGTAGTAGCATAAAAACAATTTCAATTCTACGAATGGGCGGTCACATTCGTGAAGTCGTTATCTCGGGCGGCGGGCGGCGCGGGAAAAAGCCTCCGAAGTGAGCCAACCTCGCCCTGGGGTACTGCAGCGTACAACTGTTGCGATGGTATTTCACGGACAAACCGAAACATGTTTCTGTCACCGGGGACCGTCGAGTAGAATACTTATCCATCATTATTTTACATTCAATTTCAAATAACATAATATTTCATCCACCAAATTGAGATATTTTTACTAGATCACGTTACCGGTACTCGCACGCGCGTGGCAAAACATTTCATCGTTTCGAAAGACATTTAATGAACATGCTGTTTATATCATTTTAAAAAATAGCAACGACATCCAAACAGTGTACGTAAATATTTGAACTTTCATATTTTAAATGAATATAATAAAAAATTGCACTGAAAGTGAGAGACCAAGCCGTACACAAATATATAAGTGTCGCAGTGATAGTATTAATTAAATAACTATTTTATAAAATGAAGGTGTTTTGATGGCTTTTTTAAAAATACGTCACCCGGTATACCCTGTACTGTACTGCGGACACCCCATAGAGATTTTCCTGTTTTAAGAGGCTTAAGGCTTATTAGACGGTTTAGCACTTTTTCTGTCTCTGCCCCTCGCCCCCCGCCCCCCGCTCCGCTCGTCGCTCCGGAACGTTGACTCCTCGCATACCTATTCCTGGAAGTGACGTGTTTGGCAACAACGGCAACTCTCGTCTCTCTCGGGGGAATTCTCTCCGGATACCCCTCAAATAGAAAAGTTATGTGAAGAGTTGTAATGTACTATAATACATGACATGAATCCCTCCCTCTTCCACCTCATTCCTGAAACTCCACATTTAGAATAATTATTCACCTTGTTAAGGATTTGTAACAATTTTAATTAAAGTCGAGAATAGAGATTTGAGTTTGTTTCTACAAATAGCAGAAAGCAGGTGTGATATTAATCAGAGAAAATGTAAACAAAGCGAAAATTATCAAGTTGCAGTAAATCCGCGGGGTTTTACGTTTTTAATGTACATTAAAAATTACTCATTTGAGATAGAAAATGCAAATCGTCTCTCCAAGTTTGGGAAAGCGGCAGGCCCAGATAGAATACAAACTGAAATGTGTACATAATAAGAAAAACACTTTGTTTAAACCACTATTTATTGATAAATCAACACGTTCCATTTAACCATTCAAGATAATTCAAGACCAAAGTTTTTTTTCAGGATACAATGTACTCTACAATTAAAAAACATAACTTTTAATACAAGTGATGGGTAATGCTCCTTAATTCTAAATAGCAATAACTGTTCTGAATTTTCCAATCATCTTTCGAAAAAAACCATTCGTTTGAGATTAAAAGGGTTTAGAAATTTTACATATTTATAATTACCATGGGTTTACAGCTAGATAAACTAGAAATTTTATAAATAAGATGTGTAAATTATAATAAACATTATAAATAACCGATAGTTCACTTTATATTTGTTTTGACAGTAGTTCCTAATTAGTTATTTATATAATATGTTGCCACAAAGTAATTTTGCAAATATTGAAGAAGTGAAAATATTCGAAATAAAGATATCAATGCACTGACGAATCTCTGCAACTCAATCTATCTCAGAATGCAAAAGCAATAAAAAGCAGATCGCCGATTAGTGATACATTGCACACCGATTTTTAAACGAATATTTAAGGGCGAGCCTTCTTTTTCCAGTATGAATTTCGAGAAATTCAACACGAATTAGATATGCTTTCAAGATGTGGGTAATAGTTAAATTCTTACAAGTATCAGATAAATAATTAATGATGTTATTTGTTACATAAATTATGTAAGAGAAAAAGGTTTGAATACATAGAGATGACAATAAAAATGTTGATTTTCTCGCATTCGATAAAAGTATCAAAAATAACTCGTAACTCGTCTTTTCCATATTGATATATGGAATGAGAAAAAAATGTGTTGTCATTTGAATTAATCCATCGAATATTAACTAATTTATTGAATACCTAATTCATATATATGAATATGTTTTAAAATCGGATAAAGTACTTACCTATATTTAGATGGTCGCTAAAATTGATGTTTTAGAATTAAGATTAAAAATTATTCAGACAGACAGATTCAAATTATTATTTAGTTTAATATTATCGATTTAAAACGACACGTTGGCGTTTTGGTGTTACGTCTGTTTCATAATTACTTACCATTTATGAATCAGACAGCTAATGTTTAAAAGACAACAGTGTTATATATAAAGGAAATATTTAATTGCGGTATACATAAAATGTTAACTTTGTTCATGAAAACGTTGTTTTCCCTATAAATGAGTAAAAAAACGTCTAATTGAAATCGGTTACTAATGTTGTGAATAAGTTTAATATTAATTAAAACCGTGGCTAAAATATGTGTGAAAACATATATTTTCGACATTTTGTAACGAAAATTACAATTAGATGTCATTTGATCTGACGCTGGTAAAGGATGTGCACAATACTGGGATCGATATAAATATTATTTAATAAAAAAAGATTGCGTTTTTGATATCAAACATGATTTTAAATAGTTATTTTCAAAGCGTGTGAATAAATATAATATATTATTTAAAAACGTATTTTTTCACTAAAACAAAGTATTTAAAAACGCCAAAAATTGATAATATATATTGCAACTGAATCGTTATAACTCTATTAATTTTTAATATTTTGTCAACTTGTCCTAATTAGGATTTGTTTCCACATTCTTGGCTTCAATATTATAAGAAAGTATATTTAATTAATGCAATAATTTTTTATATTAAGATAATATTGTGGTACGCGGAAAATATATCCAATAGTCGCGGTCCTACTTACAATGGTTGGATTTTATTAATCATGGCAAACATTCAGTTTATTGGTTTTAATCGAGTGTCAAGATCCTGTCTAAATAATAATTAAAAAATGAGTCCGATCTAGTATATAACTTCTAATATAAATGAATAATAAACCCACATTTTGTAATTATTGTTGAAGGTCGCACTCGGAAAGTAGTTCCGCTCGGACTTAATGTGTCAAATGATTTGTAAATGTATATTCATTAGAACTTTGGGGGCAATGGTCAGGAACAATCCCCACCTGTCATAGGAAACCGGGATTCGGTTTTTTATTTCATTAATTTATTCCATAAAAACATATTCCACGCAGGGATGGTGTGATACACGCGTCTGAGATATGTAACGCATTTTTCTCACACTGTGTAACGTTTAATAAGACCTCCATTAGTAAACAACATTGCAGGCAAGCCGGGACGTTTAGTGACAGTATCGTCGTGTAAGGCGGAATAGCTGTCACGGGACGGCCGCCGGGGGGTCGTGAATAATTTGCTGCGCCACCTATAAATCCGTTCACCGGGCGACGTGTGGTGAGCGGCGTGCGGCGGGGGGCGGGGGGCGGGGGGCACCCTCCCGAGGGCGATCGGCGGTTACGCACTGTGCTGGCACAAAACTATCTCCGCAAGTGCCCGTCCAACGTCCGCCATTCGAAATGGCCGATCTCTAAATGCTACTCATCATTTTTCTGGATGGAAATAGCCGGTGCGGTCGCCTCATTTCCGGTGCATCACATCAGTCGAGGGTGATCCCCGTCCGATCAGATGACCGCCCCTCCCCCTCCCCCAGGTTCGGTGCCGAGCGATCAATAGTCCACACTGGGTGCGATATAAATGAGGTATTTTGAATGTGCAAATAATTACCCAAACTGTTTAACCTAGAAGGAGCAGACCGGACCTAGTTACTGCGGGAGCTGCTTCATTACGCTCGACAGAGACCTCTTCGAACGCGTTAGCTTTTATAAAGAAAACAGTTTCATCGAATAACCCGAGCTGTATCGTATTTAAGATACGCGCACCGCGTACTCGTAAATAGAATTAACTGATTCTACTATTCCAAAAATTAAATTAAAACGCAAACATTTCACAGCGTCGCTCGCAATTTGCGCAAGTAACTCGGCGCGGAACGACCGATTGAATAATAACAACTCCAAATAACTACTACTATGGTAATGGACTACGATATTATTTTAAAACGGGTTTTTAAATTATCGACGCCAGGACAGTGGGACAAATATTATAATTAATGGGATAATAATATACGCAAAAATTAGATTGCTACGTTAACTGATAACTACTAATTAGTTTATTCAGGTTGTACCGCGGTAGACCAGTTCTCTTTTTAGAAAATCAATAATATTTTCAACATTGAGAGTGGCCGCGATGCCTGGCCTTATTTATTGCTGCAGTATCTACGCTATATATCGGCGAGTCGATAATCCATATTATCTGAACACATATTAGATGAAACGGCGCTACCTATTTTTAGCGACGTTTTAAAAAAACGAGCAGCTTGCGTAACATTTCGGAATTACAAAGAAAATGTTAAACATTTGACACTAGAAAAATTGTGACACATTTCAATATTCACACGCGGAGGAGAGCGAAATGAAACTCTCCGGTGAGCATTGTGCGATCGTATCGAGAGCGTCAGCAGCCATCCAAACTTTCACCGTGGAAACCGACGAGCGACGACTGCAAACAGTGTTGAACTACTTTCCGAACAACGGTCCGGCCTCGCGGAGTACGGCCGGAGTGCGGGCGGAGTGCGGGGTGACTGGCGGACTTTTCGCATCCGGCTTCCTGTCCGCGGCCATCCGCGGCTTCCTCCAGGATGCAGGTACACTTCTTTTACCATTATCGGCCAGTGCCACTCCGCTTGTGCTCTGTCTGTACTGGTGGGATTTGATCTCATTCATATCTACTCAATATCTACGAGTTGGCAATACTAATATTTAAAACAAATTATATGAATCAATTAGAAAGATATGCAGAAAAAATATATTTTTACCATCGGGTACGATACGAACCCTAAACTTTACTGTAACTTTTGAGACTGTACCTACGCGTAATCTTTTATAAGTGACGAATCAATTAATACATTTAGGTATGGTAACAACGTTATATCCGTAAAGTATCGAATCGAGAATTGTAGAATAGGCTATTCGGTAGAACATAATCCTATGATATTTAAAATATCTACATATTAAAATATTTGATTACCATCAAATATTTAATAAAATTTATGAAGCTGGGATTTCTCAATATGTAGGCTTATTTTTCAGGATGTAGGTTCGTTTCTCAGGATGTAGGTTCATTTCTCAGGGTGCTGGTTCATTTCTCACCATTAAAAGAAGTTTGCTTTCAACGGCAAAATACATCTCACCAAATATCACTAAAAAGATAAAAAAATGGTATAGCATTACTGTGGCGTAATTGGTAAAGCAGTTTATCGGCCATAGCGAGTTTCGGGTTCGAGGGTCCGATTACAATATTTTGTTTGAGTATTTTATCGTCACGCGAAAATTGAATCGCACCATTATTTTGAGGTAAAGCTGTCGAGGTCCTCGCCCCGATATGTTGCGGGGGATACTGCGAACTGCGTATTCGGGTACTACACTTCTGAGTCGTCGCCTGCGTGTTGATACAAGTGCCGCAGGAATCGAACATTGCCCCGAATTTGTAGATACTTTATAACTTTATTGATTTTTGCAGTTCTGTCTATTCTATATATAAAATAATATATAATATATATATATTATTTGCATACACACGTGGAACTGGACTTTAAAAATATATACTTTAAATAAATAAATAAATAATAAATAATCATGTTCTGGACAAAGTGTTCATGTAATATATTTATGGCGCATCAATATTCTTACTATTTTCAAACTCACTGAGCTTGCGCTGTGATATTTGAATGAACGATTATATAATATCGAATAAACGGACCTACCTGCAAAAAATCTCGACGAAAAAATTTCGGTCTTTGTTAAGTCTAGTGTAGGCTTCAGGTCAGTGGCGTAACTGTGCTAATGTGGCCAATGCAGTGCATCGGGACCCATGTTAGATAGGAGCCCAAAAAGTTCACGCCCTACAATCCTCTAAAGATACATTTCACGACGTGAATAGTAATCCACAGCAAGAAATAGAATTATAACAAATATATCAACATTATTGACGTACGCGGTAGCAGTATCCTACTATACGAGTATGTCCGTAAAGTGAAGTAAGTATTTTTAAAATTGGAAGTTAATATAAATCCTTAAAAAGTGTAAATATTATATGAGACAAGATAGTAAATATAAACTACGCAGCACAATATTCGTATATTTTATATACTACAATACTTATTTAGGGGGACCTTTCTTCCATTCTGCGTTGGGGCCCAATTTTTGTAATTACGCCCTGCTTCAGGTCTTATGCACGTTGCCTTATGAAATTATCATCTTGGGGACCCAAAATGTTTAGTGAGACAGGCCTCTGTACCATAAATTCACCCTTGGAGGTAGAGCGCACGCGCATTCATAATAGATAGTAATCTATCCAGTACCACACACGTATTTTCGTGTTTGAAGATGTAAAATAGTTGGCATTACAAACGCCATTACAAGTAACTGTGAATGAAACTGACCGGCGGAACAATGTATTGAATAATTGAAACCACCCCTTGATACGGCTGCCCACCCATCGGGCGGGGAGCGGGCGAGCTGAGCTGGTGAGCGGGTGAGCTGGTGAGCTGGTGAGCTGGTCAGCTGGTATGCTGGTCAGCTGCAGAGGCGGGGAGGAGGTCCTCCGCCGCTGCACCAATTAAACAATCGCATTTAATATTCATCATTTCAATCGGCCATAGCGGGCAAACGCATTTCGGTCAATTGTGCACGGCCCACTGTGTGTATGTGTGTGTGTGTGTGTGTGTGTGTGTATGTGCGTGCGGTGTGGGGTGGGATGGGCAGTGGGTGGGATGCAACTGACATCGGATGAAGTACGAATTAAGCTAGTCACAGCGGCGGCGCCCCTGGCCGCGACTAGGGTCCAATAACTAGTCCATTTTCAAATTTATTTATTTTTAATGAAATTTTTATTGTGAAGTTACAATTTCAGAACATAATTCTGATATCATTTTAAAACAAATAAAATAAATCAAAGATATATATATATATATATATATATATATATATATATATATATATATATATATATATTTGATCGCCACCGGGATATGAATCAGGAATGATGTCACCTTGTGGTCGATCTTGCAGTAACAAGATGTCAGGGCTCATTATGATGCGAGGTTGCAACCACCATGGAGAACAATTACTTTGATCCCTTGAAAAACATATTAACTCATGTCGGGTTATGGATTGTAACCTTTGGAAATTAAAAGATGTACAATATATAGATAAACATTTTATATTTAATTTCTATTGTATTTAGTTAGCTTTATTAGTGTATATTAGAAAAATTTCAATTTATAATATTATATATATATTTATATTTATAAACTTTACATTAGCTAATACATACATATGTATACAAGATACAATGATTACAAGTACAGAAAAAGGCGATACTCCCTTAGTCTCAACAGATTTTGATCAAACTTTTCTGAAATATTAGCCTGTTTTCAAACATCTTGTTTAAAAACGGAGACTTCCAAATCATAAAAAAATCGTAACTCCATTAATATTAGACTCGGAGGAAAAGTAAAAAATGAAATCTAAGAATACGACTATCTGGCACATTTTTTTCCCATATTCCCATTATATTTACAGGTAAAGCGACGGTCTGTCAAAGCCTCAAAGAGAGAACACTTGGGGGTGTTTGCATAGCAGTTTCCTGGATGATTTCCGATACAATTAATGCGCTAATTCAATATCGCCCGGCCAATAATAGCGGGCATTATATAATATCGTGCAGGCGCAGCGGCCGCCATTACGGCCGCAGCGGTCGCCATTGTGCGCTCGCCGCCGCAGAGCCGGGAACTGTTTCAGTGCATCATGAAATTACTGTAATTGATGGAGCAGCTAGCCTCCATCACCCCCACCACCCCCACCACCCCCACCACCCCCACCACCCCCACCACCCCCACCCACCTCCAGTTCGGGGAAGCTTTTGAAATGCAAATCCGATGCGCTTTTTCCCATTTTGTGTAATTTTCCCGCGCGCGGATCCCATCCCCGAGCTGGCGGGCGGGCTTCGCCGCTAGTGCTCGTATTTGAATTTTCTTCTTCTTCTTCTACTAAATATTCTCAGTCAGATTGGGATGATAATCATACAAAATAAGTTTTTTTATCTGAGGATGTTCACGGATTTGGATGGGGATTTTTGTAATTCATGATGATTTAGTTATTGTTTTAAAAGACAGAGGAGTTGCGTAAACGGAACTCGCACCAAAATCCCCGAACACAGGATCATTAGGCGAGTGTAGAACCATTAGACCAACAGGACGTCACGTTTATTGACAAATATTATTAAAACAGTGGATACTGATCGGAGATTTATAATACTATAATATAATATTATTATTATTATAATACTTGGCAGCGCACAGTTCTTAAAAATACCGCAGGTGCATTGCATTAGAGCCACTTGCCACACGCGGTGTATGTCTTCGTCACATCGTCCGAACAGTTCTTTTTAGCGTTAACTGATTAAGTTGGGTTGATCTGTGGTTCTTTGTTCCATTAGGATACTATTTATTTGTTGTCAGATACATTGTTTTCCAAAGCGATGCGCGAAAGCCTGGGCGGTATTGTGATATGATACATCCTGAGTCCTGATGACGCGAGCGGTGCGGCATATGATGGAGGGAAACATGAAAACGTACTCAGGAGAGCCGCCATATTCATTTGAATGGATCCCATGTCTGTATGAGATTTTCGAAATATTTTGTTTATATATAATACTTGTCTATATAAGTCTTGTAAACACTGTGTTGTTTGATAAACCTACGCAAGGATGGAACAAACTGCACGCAATACGGAATCTGACACGGTAATGCACCTGACACGGTAATGTACCTGACACAGTAATGCACCTGACATAATAATTTTAAATGTAGAGCATTAATTTAAGCGATACTTTGTCTGCCCAAACGGGAACGTGGCGTTTTAAATGGATAATATTAAACAAAATAATAAATTGAATTTGTCATAAAATGAACATTATGTATCGTCAGTCAAAATATATGTAGGTAATTTGTCTGATTTCAAAACATATTCATGTATATGAATTTGGTAGGTACTTCGATAAATTATTTAATTTTCGATAGATAAATTAAAATAACAACATACATTTTATTTCATTAATATTAATGTGAAAAGACGTAGAGTTATTTTTGACACTTGTGTCGAATGCGAGAAAATCAACAATTTTATTGTCGTCTCTTTCTATTCAAACCTTATTTTGAATAGAAAGAGATTTCTGATTGAATTTAACTATTAACCCCATCTTGAAAGCGTATGTAATTCACGTAGAATTTCTCGGATTTCAAACTGAAAAAATGTAGCACGCCCTTAAGCACGCCATCCTGTTTTTTAATTTTATTTTCAGTATTAATTGGTACCAAATTAGTATTTGTGTGTTTTTGATTACTGCATGTCGAAGTTAATGTATCATTGTAAAATAAGGCAGGGATCCGGTCCGCAGTCAGGCGAGCGGCGGTGAGAACAAAGCGGGCTGGGGCTGCAAAATCCGCCCAATTTTCCCACTTATATTACACGGGGCGCTTTCTGCTTCGGGCCATCTTACGGTGCACTGTGCACTTGTCCCCTGGCGCGGAGATAATGACGCGACGTAACCATAATATCGGCCTATATGGGCCTATATATATATATATTAATAAATCTGATCTCTGTACTGTCCAATTTACGCATTCGAGTTAAATCTTCGAGCGAAATGTAATCTGTGGATACGAGCCATTAGGAACTCAAATTAATTTTATTTATGTGTAAAAATGATTATATTCTTAAGTTTTATTCATACTTCATTGTTTTGGATTCCCGGCTTAAGCCCCCTTCCATGGCAACTCGAGCCACTCTCCAAACTAATTACTCCCTCAGAAATCAACTTAAAATATAATATTATTTACAGTGCAGACTCAACAACCATCCTACACGCACACGCATACACATTATTCATATTTGCTCAATACACTTTGGCACCGCACTATTCCCGACTGGCGGTATTTATTCAATTCTAGCAGTGAAGCTTTGAAACTATCGTTATGTAATTAGGCACCGCGGGCGGTAATCGTTTAAGACAATTTTTCCGGAATTGATAACAGAAAAGCGAACGGTTTGTGTTCGGTCCGCTGTCTCCGTGATATCATTATTATCTGACAGAACGTTCAATCTTATAATTTTATATTGTTTTTCTCGATTCTATCTGGCTTAACACAAAATGCTGTCAGATGGGCTGTCTAAAATGTTCTATATTCTTCACATGGAGAAACTTTAATTCGTCACCGACTCGAAAATACTTTTATCTCTGACTGAGAAGGGCCGGTTTAAAAATTGAACTAACGCGATTTGAGCATTACGTAAATAGCGGCCGGGTGATCGTAAAATCAAATTAATATCCAGTTCACCGCGCAGTAATTGCAGTTTAGTACCCGTTTTCACGAGGATCTCTCAATATTGAACCTTTGATCTCTGATGGTCAATGAAGGTACTCGTCGCAATATTCTAATCCGCGGCCAAAACACACGAGTGATGATTTATAGATCGCTTCACGCTGAACTGTCATTTAGGCGCACTCGAGTCGAATCTTCGAGAGAAATCTACACACGGTAGGTCCCCATTTGTATTATTTATGTCAGGTGTCTTTTCTCAGCTGCGAAGTGCCGAGCGTCTTCGAGTTTCCCATATTCCCATTCGATTACCCGACGCGGAACAGTTCACGTCCTGCATAATTGGAGACTCAGGTGGACCTCGGAGAGTCACTTGAGATCCCCGAGAATACGAGATCAGCGAAACGGTAATTCGCCGGAGCGGCGACAGCTCCATTAGGTTCCTGAGTTACCCCGCGGGCGAGACATATTTTATGTAACGACTTCTGTGTTCGGAGCTTCCTCGATCCGCTGCCTGGAATTAAATAAAGCGCTCCTATCGTCTGATCCCCTCATCGTTCAACTCCCTCTTTCCGCTTTATTTTTGTATTTTAAATAATTGTTTATACAATAAACATTTTTATCCTCTTATTTTAAAAGTTAAATACCTTTTATGAAAAAGCAAAAGGTTTTTTTTTTCTCTATATTATGGCCTTCGCCAATTAGGTGTAACTAGCCATTACGAGTACAAATGAAATAATGTAATTTTTAAAATATATAAATAATTAACTATAGGAATATTTTTAACATACATTGACTTTTTGTTTTCTTTTCATTTTTCCATACATTACGTGACATAGTAAGAAGAAGAACATTTATATTTTAAAGTAAAAAAAATACAATTGATAACTGTGGTTAAGTGAAGGATAAATTAAAAAAATATATAACTAAAATAAAAAAACAAGGTAACATTTCAATTTATATAAAGTATTAATTTAATTTATTAAGAAAATTGTGCAAATATATATTATACTTTCACATTTCTCTTAATTGGAACAATCGATATAACATAACAACGCGTAACAGACCAAAAAGCAAAAAATAACTAAAATAACAACATTACTATTTTCAAAGATAAAAAAAGATTATTAAGATATTAATTAACATCAAGATAATATTATGAATGTATGAAATTATACATTCACGTGGATGAGGCGAGAATCATGTGTCAGGACAGAAGGGTGAGGCGCTCTATCCTCTCTGCCTACCCCGGTAAGTAGACATCCTGAAGAAGAAAATAGTATTTTTCGAAACCGGTAGATGTATTTAAAGTCAATAAGTCGTTAATAAAACAAAGTTAACAAATAAAAATAATGTTATTTTTAAAAATATGTATAAATCATTCGTTAAATAACAATGAATACATGAAAATCACCGAAGGAAGTGACAAATAAAAACTCAATTAACCAAATATTCGGCTTTTGCAATTGAGATTCCCTTATATCAAGATAGTTTACTTTAATATCTCTAAATGTGAAACAACCAAAAAAATAAAGCATTACTGTGATATTTTAAATATGAATTCAATATATTAATTAGAAAGATATACTATATATTTATTATATATAAATTTAGATTAGATTTTTATTTTATTTTAGATCAGAATTTAGATTTTGAATTTAGATTTATTAGAATTAAGATTCATTTCACTGAGAACTCCAAGTTTCCCGACTTTTTCTTTTTAAAGAGCAAAATGGTCAGTAAAAATTCTGTGTACGAACGGCAACGTGATACATTGAAATCAATCTGTTTAGTATCGTTGATGGTCGTCGCCCTGTATGCGGGTATGCGGGTAGGCGCGGAGGCGTTTGAATACTATTTAGCTGATCTGTTGGGAAAAAATAATTTATATTTACTAAATAATATGATTTAAAAAAAACAACACGATTTTGAGTTTTATAAAGAATTAAAAATTCGCGTAAATATTTTTAATATTTATAAACTATTAACTTTTCTCTTTGGAATATCTTTTCTTGTAGCAGACTAAAAATCCATCCACTAAAATGAAAACGTCGTATTGTGACTTATATATGAAGTGAACCTTGAAATATAAAAAGGTCTTTGATAAACGAGAATAATGATCTATTCGACATATCAATCTGTTCACTGAGTGAAAACGTAATTATGACATGAACATTGTTGACCGTATTTGATTACGATAATAAGTTTGGTGAATAAATTGAATTATTTTATTAATTTGTGATCGGGTGGTACATAAATGGCAGTCGTGAGGACTGTTCGTTAATTTTCTTTGTTTATTTTACCTCGGGCGGTTCATTTCGCATTTGACTTCATGCTCAGCTTAATGTTTATTATTTTAAAACTATAATTAAAAACTGTGCCAAAATTAAATTAAAAATTAAAATTGGGAAATATTTAACAACCTTACGATGGCACGAGTGAATTTTTAAATTAATGCAGTCTGAATGTATTTTTGATTTTCCATTTTCGTTTCAAATCCGCGTGACGGTGGCCCTGAAGACGTATTCGCCGCGGCTGAAGAAGTTTCACTCCGAAGTTACAGAACGTCGATCTCTCGTTACGGTCAAGCTCACCGCGATATCGCGATCAGAAATATTGATGAGTAAATTGTACCGATCTCATCAATATCTCAAAACGGTGTAGCGCCGGATTATTGCTAAGGACTTCAGAACAGCTTCTGTATACCTATATGAGTGCACTTTTATACTATTCTATAATATTATAATTGTATATATTTATTGAAAAAAAATTATATAAAAATATACTTAATATATGTTCCAAATTTGTAGTCAACGTAATCGGTCTACGAAATGGAATGGTAGCGAAAGATCCGCAATGCCACAGGACTACGTTCTGAAATGGCAACTTCACCACGTATACGTTTGCAGAAAATTATATATTTTAGGTCAAATAAAATCTTTCGATAAAAGTATCATTGCGCGGTTTCTTGATTCCTGAATTATAAATATGATCCCACATTAACCAAGCTTTAAATGGGAATAACAAAGACCGGAGTAAGCTAATAACGCGGTAATTGTCAGGAGACGCCGCGGCGCGAGGTGACGCCGGCTCGAGGTGGGCTCGGTGGGCGCTGATTGGACGCTTTTGATGAGTCGGTATAAAAAGTTTCCACCCAAAGTGGATTACCGACGCGCAGAGTGCGGGCAGAAGCAGGGGGTGGGCGGATGGGGGGGAGCTAATCCCGCTAATGGCCACCGTTTTTTCTCTTATCCCGTGACATCCGCCGCACAGCCGCACAGCCGTATATCCGCTCAGCCGTACGGCGTTATGAAGTTCCAGGTGGCCCCTTCTCCGGCGGGAGAGTGATTGATTAAATAAAAAATAAAGTTTAATCGAGATCTAATATCGCCATATCGCCTGCTCCCTGGCGAGCCGGCCCAGGGTCGGAGCCTGCGCCATCATATCCAGTAACATTACCGACATCTTCTCAGGGCTGACTTCTCAGACACTGGTCTGAATCAAAGATACAATTGATTTTGAAACTCAGCCATTCTGTGTCAAACCTACATTTTTACTGTTTGTTTTACTTACTTTTAATTATTTTTTTTAAAGCAATATGTATATATTTTATCAATTACTATTTTTATATATATATATTCTAACAATTTCTGTTTTTATATATATTTTCAATCAATTTTCATTTATATATATATTCCACGATACTTGTGTAGCTGCTCGTGTTATTGTTTTTTTGTACAAAACCAACTTTGTGAAAGCCCACAAGGGCGTTAATAAATTAAATTAAAATATTTAAAAAATTATATCTCAAAAAACGAAGGATTCGTCTTTGGCAAATGGTTGGGAGTCCATTGGAGACATGTATCGCGAATATATGTATCCTGTATCACATCTCAAAGGCATCAATTCGTCTCTTCTCACCTTCAGAGTTATCGAATCCGTAACACACAACATATAGAACGCATCGGAGACTGAACAAGCTTGATTTCAATTGTTTTAAGGCTCGTGTGCACGGATGGAAGTGCTCATAAAAGATAGTACAGACTTGAGCCATCCCACCCCATATACCCCGTATAGAATGTCGTATCCGGTACCCGTACCTTTGACGACCCACGACCGACGAGAGAAAGTCTCATTGGAGGTATAAGTAATTATATAGCCGACATAATAAAACTCATGGACAGTTTCAATGATTATTAACTTTGATTCTGTGTCTAATTTTTACTCCACCATATTAGTTTCCATGTGATGCGATACGAATAATGGGTGGTAATAATAATCTCTCAGGGTCGCGATTGTCGTTATTTGGGTCCAGTTGGGTTCCATCAACCACTTTCGTCTCTTCTTAGCGCTGAACCCGAATAATACGTTTCTGCCGTACTGTGCAATCCAGCCCGACTTCCGCGGGAGGCAGGAGATCGGGGAAGCTAGGCGAGTGCGCCCAGAGTGTCGAGGGGAGCGGGTTTTGCTTTCAGGGTGCCCGGGCGGGTAATTTCACCTCGTTATCCATAGCGGCAGACAGAATACGGGACAATCTAATATTTATAGCGGAAGACGGGACCGAGGGAAGAGATCGGAAGACAGATGTGGAGATTTAGCGAGCTGTAAACAATTCACATTCAACGAGGAGAAATTCACATTTTCACTACGAGATGGGGAGATACGAACCGGATGCATTACGACACGGGGTGGCTTGCGGAGAGTCTTGTTACTCGTAGTCACCAAGAAACTTTTTAAAATTATCTATTTGTTGTTATTTTGAAACACCTAAAGTCGTAATAGAATAGATATATATATATTTTTTTTATAGCATAAATAGTACATATGAAAAAATAAAGGTAATTGCTTTACCAGATGTAGTCCGTTCTAAATAAATTACCTGTACAGTTTTTAAAAGTAGTAAATGTTAGGAGGTAACTAACTGTAATGTTAAGTACGTTATGAAAAGTTATGTGAAAAAGTATAATCGGAAGTTATAAAAAGATATTGAAAAAAAAGTTGTCAGTTGTGGGCACAAATAACAAATTAACTTCATTTTGCTTCCTACCCACATCAAGCAACTAATCACTTTAGGTCTAGTGGCAATTTGTTAAATATTCTCGGAACACAAAATAAAAAAGTTCGTTGAGCGAATTTGGTATTAAATTTTGGCACTGAATAGTATCCTAAGGCATTGTTCTCGGTTTCCTTTGGATCGAATCGTGGAAGTAAAGTTAATTTTTTTTTTTTAATAGTTGTAAGATTGATCTGGTAAACAGTTGTCTTATATCCAAAATAAAGGATTTAAAGAGTTCTTCAGAGTTATGTCTAAATGTCCTCTTGTTTGTTACTCCGAAGACCCATTTCTGAGCCTTAATTAGAGAATCCATTGAAGTAAGAGCTGCACCACCCCATGCCCATACTGCGTAACTGATGAGACTCTGACAAAGCGAATAGTATACCATTTTTAATAAAGTGTTATTCGCTGAAATGAAGCTGCGTAAAATTTTGAAAATATAAATTAATTTTCTCACTTTGGAGCTTAATCTCATTCGACAGATATGAGGAACCCATCGTAAATTTTCATCAATTGTTAATCCGAGATAAATTACCTCATTCGATTTTCCAATGTCACAGTTGGATATTTGATTTGAATCCGAAGTGTGTGTGTATTTTAATAGTACTTTTGAAATTAGCTAAGTTAACTTTGTGGTTAAAATTCATATTTTTATTTGTTAACTTGAGATGCTCAAACAATAGTGTGTTTTTAGAATTTTCTAATCATTTGATAGAAAATGGCCATGGTTTTGATAAAAAATTGGGATTATCAATTTTGCGTGTAAACGGTGTTGGTCACAAATTAAATAATTTGGAATCGTTGGAGATAAATAAAGCGTGTAAAACTAATCAAAAAAATTATAAATAACCAACTAAATTTAACTAAAATTTTTTCCTAAAAATAATTCAAGTAAATATGTATTAAGTAACAATTTGAGTTAGGTACTAAATTTAATTTTTAAATAGTTATTTTTTTAAAAATAGATTCTGGTAAAGAAACAATAATATATGTTTTTAGGTAGTATTGACATCCTGAAAAAACCGGTAGATGTATTTAAACTCAATAGGTGGTTAATAAAACAAAGTTAACAAATACAAATATTTGGTACGCATGTTCTTTTGTTTTTTAAAGAAAAGAAGATTGTCAAGAGTACTTTTAATTTCTGCAATGGCTAATTCTGACTTTTTAAATGTTTCATCCCACGTGTCACCATTTATAATGATTGCAGTATCATCAGCATAATTAATTTTAATTCCATTCTCCAAAGTTTTATTTAAAAAATCATTGATATATATCATATTATTTATAATATGAATATTCTTAAGAATATCGGATCGAGTGTGCTACCTTGAGCTTGAGGCACTCCATATTTAATGCACATTGGATCACTGCGGGTGTAATTAATTTGTACAGTTTGTTTCTTATTTTCAAGATAATTTTGGAACCAATTCGAGCAACTGCCTGTGATACCAATATTATTGATAAGTCTAGAAAGGTGCCTAGTACTTTGCGTCCCTTATCCATGTTTGTGCTAGTGTGTTCAATTAGTTTTGCAATAGCACCTTCAGTTCCCATATTGGATCTGAAACCGTATTGATTTTTAGATAAAATTTGATTTGTCTCAAGAAATTCCATGAGACTCTTTTTTACTGCTTTTTCCAGCAGTTTCGCAAAAGAGTTAAGCAGAGAAATCGGTCTGTAGTTAAATTATCTTTGTTTTATCTTCACTTTTGTAAATAGGTTTGATAACTGCTTCTTTTAAATGTGATGGTACTATTCCTGTTTGTAGGCTAAGGTTAAATATATGTATCGGAGGTTTCAAGACAAAGTCCTTGATTTCTTTCACTGTGAAACTGGATATCCTATTGTGTCCCGCTACGATGAAAAATTGGAGTAGACAATTCACTTGAAGAAATTGGGTAAAATTTAAAAGTAAGCGGTGTGGGTTGAAAAGTTGTATTTCAAGTTTTTGGATTTAAGAATGCCATCTGGTAGTTTGGGACCTAAGTTGGTATAGTGATCAATAAATTCATCAGCAATGAGTTTAAAATTCTCTTTTACAGATAACAAATTATCCTGGACTTTAATATTGGCTATGGCCGAATAATTGTATTTATTTTTATTCGTGGAGTCATTGATGATCTGCCATGTTTTTTGGAACTAATGGAAGCTTCCTTTGTGATCTTGAGTAAAAGTTTACATTTATTTCTGAACTTTTTGTATGCATTTATCAGATTTATGTAATTTGAGTATTTTTTTATATCTTCATAAAGATTTAACTGTCTATTGGTATTATATAATATATAGTTAAATCTAGGGGCTCGCGAGATCTCTGGGACTTCAGGAGGCGTCGGGGGTCAGGGTCACCTCTCCAGGTACAGGGGAAGACCTGGAGCACCTCGGAGATGTGTCCTTCCGAGCGTGACGTCATCCCCCTCTGGCTCGCGAGCCGGGCCGTTAATCCTCGTAGGAAATAATTTAGGGAGTGTACAATAAGAGATAAGTAAAGTGATGGATTTAAATAATATAGCGGCTTCTCGGCCTCCTCCGCGGCGGGGGGGGGCCCTACATAAGAGGTACTAGAATATTTAAAGCGTACTTCCGTTTACCCCTCCACTCCCCTCGCTCTCGCCCGCCCTTTAGTCTTTTATCGGCGCTCCGCAGGCTCCGGCTCCTGTCCCGAGGGCGGGAGCGGCGGGAAGGGCTCCGCGCAGAAAGGGTCGCGACAGGGCGCCTCTAGAAGATCGCTGACGGTCGGCGGGAAGCTCCCCTCCCGGGCGGAGCCGGGTCTTCCCGAATCCGGCTGATGAGGAAACTCTTTCTACGCGAGAAATAATGAAGCAAACAAAGTTGGCTCTTAGCGCTAATAAGTTCCCCGACCTCGGGAGTCGAGAACCGGCAGTCGGGGGCAGCAGCGCTAGAAGCGGGCCTCCCGCCGGTTGTCATATTAAAGATGAACGGGATACGAATGTATCGCTAAGTACATCACAGTAAATCACGTAAACAGTACACAGTACACAGTACGCATTGCGAGAAGAACAATACTTATAATATTATACATCTGATCATCCTTTCTGTATAAATAATTATTATAATAGCGAGAGGCTCGCGGATAATAAATTCATAAATATTGTACTTTACCAAAATGATCAAATTACATTTTAACGTTTATAGCTTTAACTCGGTGGTTATAAAATATCTTCGACAGAGGTTTTAGTCCTCTTTTGCGAATACTTCGGAGGGGGCAGGAATACCCGGTCAGAGTTGAGGGGATAGACTATAACGGAAGGTCCGGAGGTATAAACCGGTTCGTGAATGGACAGACAAGATAAATGTCTTTTCGTATTACACTTTTATTATACTTTTATTAAAAACGTAGTCCCTTACTGTCGAAGGAGGTGCTTTATACCCTTCCGCCAAACTTTACAGGCCGTGCCGCGTCGCGATACTGCGACGGTTTTTATAGCCAGCTTTCTTTATTTATGTGCATTTTCGCGCCGTCTTTTCGAATTATGTTTGAGAATTCATTTTGCATTTTCCTCGTCGGTTCGTAAGCCGGGCAACTGAGGAGATTTCGTGGCACCTTCGAGGCGGTATCGAGGTGGCTTCGATGCGGCTTCGAGACGGCTTCTGTGAAGTACCTAGTGATGATGACTGTCCCTATACTTGCAAACACTTCCCAAACAAACAAACCGATTGACCCGTTCTGAGCATTCGGTATTGATAATTACATCACGCTCGATTTGTTAATACTCACTCGAGAACTAAATGCGCTATCTCAGTGCGCCGTTGTGTAGAATAAACATTATTTAATATTATTATTTATTATCCAACTAAATTCTTATTCATTACATCACAATCAAATGAACAGCCAATTTCCATTGTGGCAAGAAGTCGAGTCTCCCGGTTGATCGAATTATTGTATCAGTACCCGGTACTGAACTGTTCGCTCGACTTGCTCGCGGGGACCTGGAAAATTGACCATTATTTAAAACGCATTACTGTACGCCTACACCTTCAAAATAATATTCTAGGTTTATATTGAAATATAAAAATAAATTCGTAATCATAATGTCGCGTGCATAGTGTTAATGATGAACTCATATTAATTATGTTGTACAGATATAGTAAACGTAAGATTTCAAAAAAATAAAAGCCGATTAAATTATATCATTATATATATCATATTAATTAGATCAAAGGAAGATGCCAGTAAGGATAGAATGTATATAAATACGTATCAATTTACCGCAGCCACGACAGAAAGGTAAATTCCTGATCAAAGAATCCGCAGCTTTAAAGGTTAGTGATGAAAAGTTGAACCGAGCCATCGGAGGGGGCAGGGGGACTGTAGGAAATTGTTACGTCATAATTGCGAGGCCCGAGATTAAAGGAAATTGCATTCCTGAGACGTATCTGCGTCCGGCCGTCGGGCCGCTCGCGCGGGGTGCTCGCCGAGGGCGCAGGCGGGGGGCGCTCCGCCGCCGCGACTCTAGTCACTCGTCACTTCGTACAATGCATCATCGGCTAATCGGCGAGGCGTCAGTGTGACGTCAGCGGGATCAGAGCGGAGCGCTGTCGGGCGCCTGCTGCTGCACCCGATAGCGGGAAATTGAAGGATCGTGTGGACAGCAGACGGATGAGAATTACATTTGGAGGATGTAGCAATAAAATAAATCGCTGTCCAAGAAGACATTTTAGTAACTACTATAATTAATGTTTTAAAACCCATCCCAGGACGTGCGTGAAAAATGTACCTACACAGAACGGTTTCTGTAGAAAGAAACGAATGTGTGGTCTATTTTCCATATTTTAGAAAGTAGAAGATTTGTAATTCAAAATGTCCCGCAGATATTACTATTAATCGGCCCGCACTCGCTTATCTTTCAATTTTTTTAAAGCCTGATACACAGAACGACATTGAGATTTATATATAATACTTATACTGACTTAGTAGCTATTTGCGTATTTATTTTTAATAATTTTAGTAATCAGTACGGTCACTTTTTGCTATTATCTTGTTCCGAATTGTCGATTGCAATATTATATAATTGTAAATATTCTTCGCGACGAAATGATATTAATTTGAGTCGGCCATTTATTCGCATCACTTGAATCTTTCAGAAATAATATTGCAAAATATTAAAATATGAATTTAAACGCAGCACGGTGTCGGTTTAAAATATTTACGATCGGAGACGACACGAGAGGGGTCGAGGATGCCCCGCTACTGAAGAAGCACCGGTTAACCCGTTTACTCGAATCGAGAAGCGAGCGATACGACGTTCGCCTTTTCAAAAATTTCAATAAGAATTATATTTACAGACATTTTATTGTAAAAAGTTACGTTTTCATCAAAATAGTAAACAAAAATGACCAATACAGTCTAAAATTAGAATTTTCTAATACAAACATATTGTAGATGGGTCATTATTATTAAAACCGTCATCATCATTTTCCGAAGATAAACCTGCAAACCGTCTCTGTCAACGTTCCAACGCCGTATTGGAACGGAAGAATACCCAATTCGGAGAAAGCGTCGCTTGAAGAGCCTCGCGTGACGGGTTTTGAGCACTGATCAATCAATAAGCTAGATCACGTTAATGAAGTTTGTTTACTAAATCGTGTTTAATTCTATTCCAATGTTCAATTCGGTTATTATTTTCGGAACAAACTAATATTTACCGAAGAGAACCGACTCGTTATTTCTAGGGACGGAGCGTTTCCTGGCATCGATCCGAAGTTACACTTTGAAACGTGCCTAATCGATGATCATACTTCATCGTATTAATCGAGCGGACCTCCCCTGCTCGGGGTACCTTCTGCGCCGGCAGACGGGATCCTAAATTCATCGGCGGAACGAGAGACGAAAACTAATATTAATTAGTTAATGCACTTTATGAAGTTAAAGTGTAAATATGGGCCGAGCGGAGCCGGCTCGGGCGACCGCACTGGCGCGATTCGCCGCCTCTGTGACGGGTATTTTAAAATGGTTTTTCGAATAGTCGAAACCGCAAGCGACAGTCCTTTTCAGTGCTAATGTATTAAACGGCAGCCGCCGCCGAATAAATTACGGGGTGCGGCCGCGGGGGAGAGGGGGCAAGCTGCACACGCACGCGTGCACGCACGCTCGACCCGCCCGTTGGAATATTGCAGAGAATAAAATGTCCTATTCGATTTTAATTCTCGGGATTATCGGCCCGCCGCGCCGCGCGCGATCGCTTCGAGAGCCCTCCCTGTCAATTTGCTGTCGGCGCCGCGCCCGGCGTCCCCCGGGACCGTTAATCCCCCCGCCTCTCGCTCCTCACCGACGTCGTAGCGGCGGACCGACCCTGGAAAGACTATAAACTTCCGGATACTTATTTAGTTATCATCGAATCCTAATTATTTAATTATAATTATTAAACCCGCGGTTCTACGGCCGCTTTATTACTGCTTCGGAGTTAATCCCGCTCGCCCTCCTGGCCTGTGTCCGCGATAATTCATCATCGGGACTGATCTGACTGATGATATCGCTCTCGTGAGATTCTTCGGCAACAACTCTCACCTTCCGCAGTCTCCGTGTACAATCTATGGCATAGAGATTCGCCGATTCGCGCCTTACTTCACGCTAGTTACGTACGTCAAACGTCAAATGTCATTGTCGTTAGTTTTGAATCTTTCCAGCTGAAACATAATGTTTAATGACTTTTGTTAACTTTTCAAAATATATGGTATTACGTGACGTCAGATCGAACGTCGCGTACGCGGGTTTGAGTTTTTGTCTCTTTCTACCGATCTCAAGCTGATCTCTGAGTTTATCTCCAGATCTAAATCTCAACACGCGTACGCGGTTTTGAGATGTACCTCGACTAAATATCAGACGCATATCCGAAATAAATATTATCCGTGGTCACCTCAGATTTTATTGTTTACATTTAGTTGTCAAAATAATTGGTTACAATTTATTTAAAAAATAATGTAACACCTTTACATTTGCGATGCTCCGCTAAAAGATTAATTAAACATTAGGAAAAGGTGTCCCAAATGTGAGGAACTTACTTATTTTCCCTTAGTTACACTGTTACTCGATCGACGGCCAGAGTAACACTCGTGATAGATTTTCCCGCGCCCTCCGCACTCGCCGCGCCTCGCTCCGACAGATCGTTAACTGTTAACCTCGCTGAAAGGTGCATTGAATCGGAAAACTTGCAGAAGTTCACGACTTTGTCTAACTTTTTTCATAACAAAATGTTTCCAAGATGGAAACGATCTATTTTATTAAAGTTTTTAAATAAAATTTTAAACGGTGCCTAAAGCGACGTTAAAGATCGGTACGTGGAATGTTACCAGCTTAACCGGAAATCCGATTGTACAGCTGTAGAGTGATTTCATTATGAGTTTATGAGTGCGAGCAGGACCACCGCAACCACTAAAGAGTCACGCGTAGACTATTGTAAGAGCGTCCATGCTGGCCTGCCGATGTTTCAGCTGGATAGACTGCAATCTATTCTAAATGCGGCTGCACGGACAATATATGGAGTTTCCAAAGTCTCTCACAATACATCCCTTTTACATCAGCTACATTGGCTCCGATTCCCCGAAAGAGTTGAATTTAAATTGTGCTGGTTGATGTACAAGGCGACACACAACATGGCGCCTCTGTATCTTCAAGAACTTTGTATTGAAACATTTTCACCTTATATTTACCATCACATTATATCACGATTCATTCCATTTTTAAGAATATGTCCGTTCATTACGAGCACTTAGTGAACTCCGTATATTCCCGTATGCAATACATTTATATTACGATACTTTTTGAATCCTTTTAAAGCGCGACTTTTAATAATAATTCAAATTTCCGCATTTTTAAAATTAATGTAGATTTTGATTATTCATTTACATCAGAAGTTATACATTAGATTGGTTTTTTTAAAAATTATTTCTTAGATAGGACCTTTACACTTATTTATAACTAATAAACTGAATGTTATTTGTCATAATTAAGCAAACACAACCATTGTAAGACCGCGACCGTTAGAAATATTTTTCGCGTAACACAAAATTATCTTAATATGGAAAGTTCTTGCATATACGAAATATATTTTCTTATAATCTTGAAGCCAAGATTATGGAAACAAATCTCGATGTTAAAATGTTAAAAATTAATAAAGCTATAACCATTCAATTTGCAGGTCATGCTATCAATTTTCGACGTTTGTTTTAGTGAAAACATACGTTTTTAAATAAATAAAAATATATATTTTATTTTGAAATTTTGACAATTTTATATAATATATTAGTAAAATAAATCCGTTATAAAACTAAAGTTACATATTTTTGTGAATCGCTTACCACTCCAAAAAAGAGACTAGCTCTTGTGCTTGGAGAGGGATTAAACATTATATTTACTCACATGCTTTGAGACTTCAGCTACTATTTAAAACTAAGTTTTATATAAAAAACACAATAATTATTTTGTTTAAAACACAATACAATTTAATTTGTTTATTGAACTTCAACACGCCGGTCTATCACAATATGAATTAAAATTGAACTTATTCACAACATTAGTAGAAAATTTCATCAATTAGATGTTTTTTTAAATTGATTTTAAGGGAAAACAACGCAATTAAATATATCGTCTATGTATAACACTGTTTTTTTTAAACACTAGCTGTCTGTTTTATAAATAATATGTAATAATGAAACAGGCATATCACCAAAACGGCAACGTGGTGTTTTAAATTGATAATATTAAACAAAATAATAGATTGAAGCTATCATATATTTTTAATTTGGAACATTGATTTAAGCGATCATCTAATTATATTTAGGTACTTTGCCTGATTTCAAAACATATGAATTACGTACTCCAATAAAATATTTAATTTTAGATGGATTAATTCAAATGACAACACACATTTTAATTTCATTCTCGCGCGTGTTAGAAATTTCCGATTCAAATATTGATTACCAGGCTTTCATTTTAAGCTTTACTCTTAAAGTTTACAGATAAATTTTTTTTTTCATAATTATTTTCGCCAATTTTATTACAGTTGATATTTCTTTTATCTATATTTTGTACAAATATACAGGTGTAGTGATCGGTAATACTGGTTTTCCGTAGTATTGACATGGTTTTATCAGTGTTATTTGAGTTTCACCATATGTGGCCAATGCAGGAAGGTATTTGTCCAAAAACATTTCGTGTAGCATTATTTATGTACGATTTGTTATATTATATAATGTTATTACATTTATATAATCTTCTTTAGTTTTGCTACATACACCGTCTTCAATTATAAAAAATTATCTATTATCCTCATCTTGAAAGCATATGTGATTCGGGTAGAATTTATTGAATTTGAAACTAGAAAAATGAAAGTACGCCCTTAACTGTATGCACCTGTATAACCAAACGTTGTCGTTTTAAAGACATGTCCATAGAAACATAGGCAATTTTGACGACATAAAATGGATAAGATAAATGGTGGCCGAAATTATACAATTTAACATTGCTTATCTAGAGGCTTTTTTTACTCAATTGACTCGTCTACAATGCAACTTTAATCAACAAATAGTTATATTATAAGATTCATAATATGAATTCAGTTCGTCTAGGTCGGTGAATTCAAAAGGCCTTTATTTTACAAATCTTTATTTTAACTTTAACATTATTTTGATTTTAACAGAAATATATCATATTTACATCTTTACACACATTTAAATACTAGGCTAGCCTGTTTTTGGGCAAATTATATATATATATATATATATATATATATATATCTTATTCTTCATGAGCGATAAGTTATTGTTTTTATTTTTATTTTTTTAGATACCTACTTTTAGCGTAAGATGTTTAAATAAGTACATAGTATAGGTACTTATTTAGGGATGAGGTTAATTTAATTACATGTTTAATTTTGTAATATATATATATATATATATTATATTCTGGGAGCATGAAAGGTAAATAATCTTTGCCCAAAACTAGTTTTCATTCTTGGAACAATTTATTAAAAATAAATTACAAAATTAAACATGTAATTAAATTAACCTCATCCCTAAATATTTAAACATCTTACGCTAAAAGTAGGTATCTAAAAAAATAAAAATAAAAACAATAACTTATCGCTCATGAAGAATAAGATGACCTATGAAAACATGTACCTAACACTTTTAATAAAACCTTTTACAAAAATAACAGTTATTGTAAGTAAGTAAAGTAAGTAAATAAGTAATATCTAAAACAATTAAAATAAAAAACGTATCACTCGTGACGAGCAGCGACCTTAATTAACCCATTCAAATAATTCAAGTCATTTTTTGGAAACACTTTTATCTTTAGTGATGTTTTATTAGACAGTATGTCGGGGTTCTGCTCCTTTCAAGTTTACATAGTAGAAAAAACTAAATCTTAAATCCTATTAAAGAAGCCGACTAGGCGACTTTTTAAAGAGTTTGGAGCGCTATCATTAGAAGAAAAATTTAAAGAACCCCTTTATAAAGTCGTGAAGATATTCAAACCGATAAATAATTAACCAACAAATAGCAGCGTCGAGAATGGGTTCCTTTATTCTTTCAAATCTTTTGTTCCACTTCATCGTACCGACAGTATTCCACACCGGATCGCAGTCGAGACAGTAAAATAGGCGGTCGCAGAACACACGCGAACATTGAACATAAGAAATTTAAAAACCAAAGCGATCGAGATGACCGGCAAAGTGCGGCGACGCCGTAAATAACTGGCTGCCTATCTCCGACCATCGTGCGGGAGTTAAAATTCACAAACGAACTGGGCAACGTCACTTCCGATCGCCGCTTTCTGCTAGTTATGAAAGACAATATACAAGGCCGTGCCTATCACCTGGCGCTAAACAGAAGGGCGACAGATTTCGGAACTAACATATTCGAAACCGTGCACTCCCATACAAATTTTATGACCTGGACAAATTTCGCTATATCGCTTGTATCGACATCTATTGTCGAGCTGTGTAAAATTTTGAGAAAATAATATTCGTAAATTCTTAATTCGTAAAATCTTCCTGATTCTTGCCGCCAGTGGTGGAAATGATGTTTTTATTGCAACGCTGAAATTAAATTAACGGTACTGTCCATCATCAAAGGACTTTTCGAGAACACCGCGAGAACGCTTTGGAAGTCGCAATAGGGCCGCTATTTTTATAAATATTAACTACGCAGTCAGGATCGAGTTATCTCCTTAACGTTCTTCGTAAGGATACAGATGATTATCAAGGAGCATCAAAATAGAAAATAAAAATTGTACCGAGTGTTGGGCCTCGAGTCAAAATTCGGTAATAAGAGAGGAATTAACAAAATTGCTTTCCCACAATGTAGGAAGGGAAAGAGAAGGGGTTCAGATCAGATTGCCGCCTAACGAATGGCCTCCCTTATCAATAGCGCAGCCATTTATTTATTTGGGCGAACGGTTCCCCCGAGAGCCTCCGCCGGCTGCGACTCTCCTCGGTTGTTAGCCACGATCCAGGATACTCCCGTATCGGTCACCGGGATCGAATAAATAATACATATTTGGCGGGATGTTTAATTTTGTTGGAAAGTTGAAGAAACCGTTATGTTTACTTAATAAAATTATAATGACTCGGTGGATGAGCCGCAGCTCCCGAAGTTGTACTCCCCTTACTCCCCGCACCGGCTCCGGCCGAGTCTCACCTAATTAACCGAACCGTGCCCCCACTCGCCCCCTCGCCCCCTCGCCCCCCGCGCCGGGACTCCCACACCGCCGACAATCATCTTGTCATATTATGAAAAAACTTTTAATGTAACGTTGTCTTTTTAAAACTTTATAATGATTCGCCCTAACTTTCAGCTGGAACACCGAGATAACGCGGACTAAACACGACTCCGCTTTATTAATTACCTCGTCTCTCTCTTTCTGCGCCCCTCGGCCCCTCGGCCCCTCGGCCCCTCGGCCCCTCGGCCCCTCGGCCCCTCGGCCCCTCGGACCCTCAACCCCTCTTACTACCGTGATCAAATGTGATTTTTAATAAAAATGATCTAATATCGGTACTAGTGGACGCCGCCAGTAGCTGAACCCCTACATTGTGTGAAATTTGTATTTTTTATTATTCACTACTAAAGCGTGTCGTGAGATATTTATAATCAAGAAGTTTGCATAATAAAATATTTCCAAAATCGGTACCTATTAAATTACCACAAAAATAATATTCATAACGAAATTGGGATGATGTGATCGGGATGGTCAATTCGGCTTGTTGGTGTAGTGGTCGAGACGTTGGCATAGTGATCCAGTGATCGGGGGTTCGCGCCTCATTCCAGGACACCAGCAAGTTAGTCCTATTTTAATAGGGCAAGCTTAGCGTTTAGCTTAGTTAGAAAATAGTAAGAATATTGATGTAACATGTAAAACAATCTTCCCGACAAGTTACATTCCTAATTACTAATCCATAATTGAAGAACTGAATTTCAGTTCCGATTAGATTTCTATTTAAAATCAGTCCATCCGGAGAGGTTGCGCTATATCTGTCTGCTCATCATCCAGGATCAGGATACTAGCTAAGCGGGTACTGATTGAATAGCGTTCGTATATTGAATACTAGGGCACGATCACCAACTGTTCTGCCCCAGCACACCACTGAATACTTCAATGGTGTATATTGGGTTAGAAATCATTGGCTCTGTGCCTCGGTCGGCGTCCCGCCATATTTTCGCTCGTGATGGGCTAAAGTTGAGCGCGTTAGTCCTGTGTACGATTTAAACCAATTAGCCCCCCGCACCCCGCAGCGCGCGCACATACACACATACACACATACATCTCACGCTGGAATGAAATGCAAACACTGGTGACGTATTCAATTGGAAAATAAATGGCTTTCAGTTGGCCGGAAAAATAAACAAACAGAACAAACATCGAGTGACTGGATTTACATTTGTGCTCGCTTCGTGATGACGTCACCGTCAGGAGCCTCGGCCGAACTGTCAACCGGGCGGTACTGACTGGACCGCGCGTGGCAATATTCATCACGCTTCTGAATATTAAATTTTTAAATATAAATTAATTTTAATTTTATTAATTTGCAAGCGATCTAATTGAAAAGCATCAATTTGTATTAAAAAATATTATTTTAAATTATGTATTTATTATCGGTTTATATGTTAATGGATTTCAAACATAATATGAAACCAAAGAGCCTGTTCATTCTGATATTATTAATGGATTATGGCAGGTACTACAGTATTGTGTCCTGTTTTAATAAACCGATCAGTATAACGTTGTGTTCAAACGGGTTGAGCCCAGTGTGAGGAAATGTATCTGTAGTGTGAGGAAGTGGATCTATGGTGTGAGGAAATGGATCTTCAAATACCGCAATTGTTAATGGTCGTTAAGAGAAGGAACTAAAATTGAGTTTTATAATTTAAATAACTGTTCGAGAAACCAATAATCGAGTTCAAATTCCTCTGAATTAGAAGAAGCAGCAAGTATATTTTAATATTATAACCAAATACCCACGCGTTATAGCGGCTATAAATCCGACTGGGTACGCGTCACATCAGGTGTTCCTCAGGGGTCACTTCTAGGACCAGTCATCTTTAACATTTATATCAATAACATCTCTTAGTGTTTCTTATATACTCACACTCTTTTATTCGCGGACGATATGAAAATTTTTACACCAATTCATAATATCGACGATTGCCATAAACTTCAAAGCGATTTGAATCGCCTCGAATCAAGATAATCTATAAATCAACACCAGCAAGTGCTCCATGATATAGTTTACCAGGAACAAGAATCCGTTTAACTTCCCTTACTCTAATCGAAAAAATACAAACCAGCTTCATGAAACATTTTAACTTTCGTATTTATCGAACCATAACCAGCATTACTGAGTCATCTAAATTAATTTGAAAACCCTAGAACATCGACGTACACGTGCTGACCAAATACTTCTCTTCAAACTACTGCAAGGCCATATTGATTATGCCAGCCGATTGGAATTAATATCTGGAGAGATATCTGGAGATGTACCATCTAGATCAACCCGGCAATCCGTACTCTTCTACATTCCCAAAAGTAGAACATCTTACATACAAAATTCATTCATTCACCGGCCATGAAAATGCCATAATGAGAAATTTACATAAATTGACTTCTTCAACATTAGCTTTACTGCGCTCAAAGGGTTATTAATCTAAACTTTGGCCATTCACTCCAAACTAACTAAAGTTCCATCACTACAAACTCGAAGAGACATGGCTGATATCATTTTCCTACATAAAAGAGCCAACTCAGTAGACTGATTTCAGACAGATAGTCCTGATTTACTCAGACGCATATCCATTTGAGTGCCAGCCAGGTCAACCAGAACTAATCTTACTTTTTTTCTCACATTTTTCTGCATTATAGTCCTTAAATTTTAAATTGTACTCACTGTGTAAAGTATTTTGAATCTTCTGAGAAAACATGCAACCGGTTATATTATTGTTTATTATGATTTTTGTATTTCCTGATAAACTATGCTTTCCGAATAATATAAAATAAAATAAAATATTACGTCCACCAAAGTATCTATCAGTATAAAGAGTTGTCAGTTCCAGCAAGTATCTGAATCATGTCTATTCTTCTTATCTTCTTGAACGGCTTCATGAGATCCACGAGCGCAGTCACTGCAGAGCGCCACCCACCCCTAGCGGTCTAGAAGTCCAGCGTTCCAGGTATCTCTATCACACCTTGAAAGTTATAATATTGACTTCTGATATTCTACTAGAGTATTTCTTATGTATAAATAATTCATCGTGACGGCCGCATTTTTAATCATGGCAATACTAAGATCCGCGCAATCTTCACTTTACTGGATCGATAGTTATCTATGTCATTACTGTAGGAACTCATTATGAAATGTAACATTCAAGTTTATGTTCTAACACTATTGCACTATTTGTTAAATTGATTGAATAATTCTTTCCAGAAATTAGATATTTCCTTTTCCGGTCGGGACAAGGAACTATTATGGCGCGATTGCCGGTGGACTCTTCCGGTGGGCATTGTTAGCAGCTCGCTTCCTACACGCTTACGGCGACTGTCAGTCTGGATGAAGAACGCGGGTCGCTTCAGATCAGAAATCCGCGGATTTAGGTTTGCCCACCGGGTCAGCGGCGACAATTTCTCCGATTTAAGGTTGATGTTGAATCAATAATTATCGTTATTATTATTATCAGCGAAAGCAGTCTTCGACCAACTTCAACTGGCCAGCGAATCTTTTTTATTTATTTTTTAATGTCAAACCTCGTTCTGATGTCAGGTTATTATATACACGAATGACGGCCGATGGAGTCGCCGTGTTTTGGTTAAAATGTTAAATAAATAATTATCACGGTAAATTAGTGAACTCGGAGTCCTTGGAAATCTGACATCTGTCGCTTGTAGGATATGTAATCTTTATCAAATTTGCACACGTTATGTGCCATTTCGTTACTAGAAAGCGATACGGTTTTAAGAATGAACGCTTTGTGCTCCGCGAACTTCGTAACTAAGAGTTGTTAAATATTGAAATAGTTTGGTATCGTACTGTGTCACTTGTAAAGTTTCCCCAGCAGACGGGGTGTAATTACTAGCCGGCGGTTCGACCCCTCACAATACATTTGAATGAAAACACATTTTATAGAGAAGTTGCAATCTCAGTTCATGAAATGCATTGATTGAATCCAGGCATCCCTATATTACTATCGGTATCATATATCATATATAAAGACTGCATAATGTAAGAAACTTTAACGGTTAACGTAGTGAAATCGTATTGTCTAGCTATCCACTTCTCTACTTTTGCAACCCTCAAACTAATTAATGAAAAATGCTCCTTTAGTCCGTGCGAAGTCTTCAGTGAGCCTCACTACTGTTGGGAATCAAACAGGACGCACCGAGCGGCACCGGTCCGCGTCCGATCGGTCACGGAGCTGAAGAGGAGAGGTCGTCAATAATGACCGCGTCCCGCCACTCGAGCCCTACAGCCCCGGGAGTGATCGATCAGTGTCAACATTTAGTGACCCACTTCCGGCCTGCACCGGATACGTACCGGCCGGCCGGACGCTGCGCCGCAGGTAGCGGGCCGGGGGTCTCCGATATGACGATGTACTGGCCGCTCACTAACACTGAGATATGCGGTATTGAATATTCAAGTCTCCATGCCGTTTATTGTGATAATAAAATAAAATAAAGTAAGGGGGAAGTACCCACAAAACCGGGCCGAAATTAATCACGACTAACGTTTGACAGTTTTATTAAAACCTCTGTAAAAATGACACCTGCCGAATGTTATCGACGTTTGAAAGTTATTTATTAAATCCAATTTAAAACGACAAATGATGATGCTTTATTTTATTTGGAGATTTGTTTTCTCGTTGGTTTTCAATAATTTGATAGGTATTTAGCACTTTTACTAATCTTAAGCACTTATATTTATTTTTACTTACTTACTTACTTACCATCACGCCGTCTCCCCGTGGGGGTAGGCAGAGAGGATAGAGCGCCACACTCTTCTGTCCTGACATACAATTCTCGCCTCATCCACATTCATACATCTTGTCATACAAGCTCGCCGATTGTTGAGGCTTCTAACAGAACCATCCTCCATTATCTGGTTTATTTTTATTTTATTTTATTTTTTTGGAGAAACAAATAGTGTAACAATAATAACTGATAATTACATAATATATAAAAATAACACCAGTGAAGTTTCTTCGGAAATTAAATACATAGTACATAATAAATTAAAAAATAGTAAATAGTACATAATTAAATACATAGTACATAATAAACTAAAAAATAGCAGACTGATAAACAAAAATGCTTTTACATAAAAGTAAACATAATAAACTAAAAACTAGTATATATTAATAAAAAAATAATAATATTAATAAACTAAAAGAAGAAAAACAAAAAAATAAAAGAGTGATTTTAAACTGAATATACGAAGAGGAAAGGGTAAGGAGGGGAGGGAAATGGGATGCAATATATACAGTTTATGTTAATAGTTATTGAAAAGTTGGCGTAGTTTAAATTTAAAAGGAAGCAATTTATCGTTGAAAATGTCAATGTTATTAGAAAAATTTACGGCATTATATTTTGAGGTAGAGCGGATAATAAAACAATTTTTTATGTAATTAGTTCTACTCAAATTTGGGTAAAAAAGATTATTTGATCGTGTTTGTCGCGTTGGACAGTTGAAAGTTATTTGTTCTAATAAATAGGGCGAGTCAACTAAGTTATTTAAAATTTTATAGAGGTAGGATAAATCTTGAGTGTTTCTTCTATTTAAGAGGGGGGGTATTTTATGGTAACACTCACTTTCTGAATGAGATTTAATGTCTAAGCGAGCACGTGAATTTAATATATTAAAAAATTTATGTTGAACATTTTCAAGTCGGTCGCTGTAGGTGGAATAATGTGTGTTCCAAACTACCGATCCGAATTCAAGTTGACTGCGTACAAATGAGAAATATAGGATGATAAGAGTAAAAGGGGATTGGAATGGGTTAGACGTTCTAGCAATGAAACCGAGGAGTCTATAGGCCTTAGCGATTACCGACTCTATATGCGGGATAAAAGTTAATTTAGAATCCAAGATGATACCGAGATCCTTCACTTGTGTGCAGACACTGAGTATGTTACTATTAAGTTGATAATTATACGACAAATTAGATTTTTTCTTTGAAAATGAAATGATGTGACATTTAGCAATATTTAGAAAAAGTTGATTTTTTTGGCAGTAGATTGAAAGTCTATTAATATCATCCTGTACCAGGAGGCAATCAGTGGGTGATTTAATTTCTTTGAAAATTTTGGCATCGTCAGCAAATAGTGAAAATTCAGAATTTAAGAAACATTCTTTAATGTCATTAATATAAATTAAGAATAAAATAGGTCCAAGGTGTGAGCCTTGTGGAACTCCAGATGGGACATTTTGGAATATGGAACTAAACCCTTGGATCACAACTGCCTGACTTCGATTTTTGATATAGGAAGTAAACCATCTGTATAGGTCTCCGTGTATACCGAGACATCGCAACTTTCTCAGAAGTATTCGATGATTGATTTTATCAAAAGCTTTTGAGAAGTCAGTGTACAGTGTGTCTACTTGTAATCCTTTGTCCATCGCCTTCAAAATAATGTCGGTAAATTGTAAGAGATTTGATTCTATAGACCTCTGTGGAAAGAAACCGTGCTGATCGGGGATAATTATAGGACGCACACTTGGGAATAATTGATCGTATATCATTTTTTCCATTAATTTACTGAGAATTGACAATTTTGAAATCGGTCTGTAGTTTTCAACATTTTCTTTGTCACCACTTTTAAATATTGGGGTTATATGCGCCTTTTTCCAAAATCCTGGAAAGTGAACATCCCGTAAAGATTTAGAAAATATAAGAGAAATTGGTTTTGCTAATTCCACGGCGCATTGATTCAGAAAGATAGAAGGCAATTCATCAGGGCCAGCACCCTTCTTGGTGTCTAGGTTTTTTAAATATTTTAAAACGATCGCTTCATGAAAGTCGATAGATTGAGTATAGAGGTGACTATATACGTGACAATCATCTTCTGTATCAATATCATGGACGTTTGTGGAGACGTAGACAGAGTGAAAGTATTCATTAAATACTCTACATATATCAGCACCATTATCAGCTTGTTGGTTTTTGTAATAAACACTATCAGGAAAATCTGCGTTTCCTCTACGTTTGTTTTTTACGTATGACCAGAATCTTTTTGGGTCTGTTTTGATTTCTGATTCAGATTTTTTTATAAACTGTTCAAAGCATTCTTTCGCATTTTTTTTCTGTCGCTTTCTCAAGAGGTTGAACGTTTGATAATCAGAGAGGTTACCATACATTTTCCACTTTTTGTGGTAAAGTAACTTTTCTTTGATAGTTTTAATTAACGAAGAGTTATACCAACTGGGAAATTTCGCTACAGATTTAACCGAGACGGTTGGAACATGTTTTGATATAATGTTATTAACAATTATATAAAATGTTTTTAAAACATTTTCCAACTCCAAATCATTCAATCGATGCGTCCAATCAACTTTAGACAACTCATTCCTAATTAATGAGTAGTCGGTATCGTGAAATTTTTTTATAATTCTTGGAGATGGACGCATAGCGATTCCTTTTGTTATCGATAATTCTATGATTAGGGATTTATGATGGGGGTCTTCGGGAGTCAGAGGATCGTTACATTTAAAAATATGGCATGAGGCATTGTTTGATATCACCAGATCTAATATTCTACCGTTTTGGTTTGTTTGATCGTCATACTGAGAGAGTTCTGTAAATGATAAGAATTCCAAAAGGTATTGGCTGGCTACACTATTACAATTTGAGGGGTTCATTACATTAGATCCATTAGAAGGCAACCATTTAATAGTAGGTAAATTAAAGTCTCCCAGCAATAAAAACATATTATTAGGATGATCGGTTCTTATATCACTGACCATATTTAAATGTTTTAGTAAATTAGAATGGTGATCAGGGCCTTGCGGGTGATAAGATCCACAGACAAATATGTTTTGATACACCCCGGATGACAATTTAATGTTTACCCAGAGGTCCTCAGCACAGGTATGCCAGGATTCCATAAGCTTTGCATGCAATGACGCTTTGATAGCTATAAGAACTCCACCGCCATATTTTGAGTGATTTCGGTCTCTTCTAAAAATATTGTACCTGTTATCTGCAATTTCACTATTATTGATATCATTACGTAGCCAAGATTCAGTAAGGCAGATGATATCGTATTCGTTATTTAAAATTTGATTAAAGATTTTTGTTGTCTTGGTGCGTAAACCGCGAACATTTTGATAGTAGACAGATAGACTAGCCATCAGGTACAAATTTTATAAAAAAATGAAAATATGTTATAAGAAATTGTGAGGAAAAGTAAAAAGATATACCATACATAAAGAATAAGAAATATTGCAGAAAGGGAAAGGGGGGTAGGGGGGGGGAGAGTGGTAATATAATAGAAATAGTTTAACAAAGTGAAAAATAGATCAATTGTAAAATTAGGGTAAATAATCCGTGAGTGACGACGCAGAGTAGGGTTCACATTGAATAATTTGTTTTTAATAAGTCTTTTTCGGAGCGAACTAGTAGAACCGGTGAGGAATCCGATTTTCTCAAAAAGATTCGGCAGTTTTTTACCCAACAATACTGAAAATTTTTCTTTTTAGCGAATTCTTTTGTTTTTTTTAATAGAATTTTATTATCTATGGTTAAATGATCATTCAAATATATTGATTGCTTAGATCCCGGAAAGCCAATGTCAGTTGTTGTAATTCCACGATTGGCTCTAACTGCCGAAATCAAGGCTTCTTTTTTAAATTGTCGATTAAATTTGACAACAACAAGTTTTGGTCTCCCGTCGCGTGCTGGCTGGCCAGTTGCATCCTTTTCAACTATTTTGCGGCGGGCGACCCTGTTGACGTGTTGGATATCGCCGACGTCTAGTGAAACACCTACGGAGTTTCCGATCATTTTAACAATGTCTAATAATTTTTCATTTGTTCGTTCTGGGAGGCCGTAGATTTCAACGTTGTTAGTTCGAGCCTGCTGTTGACATTCATTCTGTTCGTGTTTTAGATGCTCCACTGTGGTCTTCAGTTCTGCTATTTCATTTTCTAACAGATCGATTTGTCCTATTTTTGACTCGAACAGTTCCATTTTTTGGAGAAGTCATCGACCTTACGGTTATAGAATTCCATGTTTTCGTTGTATTGATTTAGTTTAACATTCATAGTCTCGATATTCTCGCGAAGTAATCGCATTTCCACCAGAATCATCGCATTATCAGTTGATGGCGAAGGAGATGAAGGGATCTTGCAAATATTACACTTCCACGCATCTCTGTATTGGTTGGACATCTTCTTGAAGTTTGCATGTGTAATATCTTGACATATGAAGTGAAAGGGTCGAGTACATAATGAGCATCGGAGGCACTCTGCGGTCTTTAGTTGTTTGGAACAAGAATAACAATTGGTGTTCTTATCCATCGCTAAAAGGAGTGAGGATATTATGTTACAAACAATTGCTCAGCTGAGAAGAAGATACTTTAGTTACAGGCTAGGTACCTGAACACTAGTGATGAGGGTAAGTTGTGGAGTTTCGACCAAGTTGTATAGAAAAATTATTGTATACCCGATTTGTATAAAAACGGTAAGGTATAGCTGTAGGTCGTCGCGGACTTTTTTGTAGAGAAAAAAGCGGCGGTTCCGATCATATAAAGGTTTGAAGTTTTTCTTACTCCTGGGAGGTAGCGTTTCAGGAAAACTTGATGAAAAATTTAATTTTACAAATATTTTAGTCGATATGCTGAAATTTCAGTATCTTCTTTTAGATGGTGGACAAGGTAATTTTTCTGCGTCAAATGATATATATGTCGACACCTAGAGATGAAAATTCAGGAAAAACTTAACCACACGTTTTAAAGAAAACTTAGATTATCACAGATGCTGAAGTTTTATGGACGGTCTGTCGCGAGCTTTTTTATACAATTGGACACAGAGATTCCGATGGTTAAGTTAGTTTTAGAAGAAATGTACACTGGAGAACAGCGTATCACAGAAACTTTCACTTTTCCACAAATTTTATGATTTTTCCAGTCGCAGGTCACGAAAATAAGTTTTGATACAAATATTTTGAAAGCAAAAGAACACTCTTTAAATTCCGCATAAAATGATACTAATTTTGTTGAAGTATATTAATATTTACTCAAAAAAACAATTTTTGTTTATTATTTGTATGTACGAGCACTAATTCGCGTCTGTACTGTACGATGTCAAGAGGAGTAGTTGGTTTACCTGGTGGTGCCAAGTCTTCCGCGGACGTCCTCTATTTCTGGTTCCATCAACACTTGCGTCATATATCTTTCTTACCATTCTCTCCTCATTCATCCTTTCCATATGACCAAACCACCTAAGTGTTCCTTTCTTAATCTTACTCACTATACTAACATCAGCTTTACATTCTTTTCTTATTTCTTCATTCTTTACTCTGTCATAAATAGATTTGCCACAAATACGTCTAAGTGATCTCATTTCCACTGCATTCAGTCTACTTTCGTTCCTTTTCTGCCAGCTCCAGGCCTCACTTCCATACATCAGTGTCGGTACCAGGATTCTATTGTGCACCGCTAGTCTTGCCTCGGTTGACATATTCCTGTTAGATATAATTCCATTCAAAGCACCGTTTACTTTATTTCCTGCAGTCACTCTCCTTTCGATATCATTCTCAGCTTTTCCGTTTCTATCAAACATACTTCCCAAATATACAAACTCATCTACTTGTTCCAAACATTCATTACCTATAAGTATTTTCCCTGGTGTCTTGCTTTCCTCCTTCTCGAATACCATCACTTTCGACTTGTTAACATTCATCATGAGGTCGCTTTCCTTGCATACATCGTACATTCTACTCACCAGATTCTGTAGTTCTTGTTCATTATTCGCCATTAGTACTGCATCATCGGCGTACAATAAACAGCATACAATCAAATCGCCCATTTTTGCTCCTACATTCATACATTTTAATTCTTTCACACATTTATCCATATACAAGTTGAACAGCCATGGAGACATTACACAACCCTGCTTGACACCCTTTGTAATGTCAAACCATGGTGTGAGTGCTCCATTGATTCTTACACACGCAGAACTTCCTTCGTATAGGAATGCGATTGCGCGTATAAGTTTACTATTCACCCCGTAATCAGAGAGTACTTTCCATAACTTTTCTCTTATAACTCTATCATATGCTTTCTGTAGATCTATGAAGGCACAACAAAGTTTTAGGTTTTTCGCCAAAAACTTTTCCGTCATCACTCGTAGAGAAAAGATCTGATCCATGCATCCTCTTCCACCCACAGATGCCCCTTGCACGTCCCATACCTTTTCTTTCGTCACCATTCTTGCTCTTTCTATTAAAATTCTTCCATACAGTTTACCTACAGAGCTCAGTAGACTAATAGCCCTATAGTTACCACATTCCATTTTCGACTCTTTGGCTTTGTAAAGAGGCATGATAACAGCCCTCCTCCAATCTAGCGGGGTGTGGTTCTCTTCCAAACATTGATTGAAGAGCGTATGAAGCCACAAGATAACTAATGGTCCACCAGCCTTGATATACTCTGCAGCAACGTTATCATACCCCACAGCCTTACCATTCTTCATATGTTTTATTGCACACTTTATTTCTTCCATACTTATTGCATTTATATCGTTTTCCTCATTCATACTTACCCCAGAGAGTCTCTCAGGTGCTTCGTCATTTGCATTCTCTACACTTTCATACGTTTCCTGGAAATATTCCATCCATCTATCTATCATTTCATCTTCATTCGTTAACATCTCTCCATTTACTGACTTAATAGCTTTCATACTACTGCTTTCAGCACCACATCGAGATTTTTTGACCGCCTTCCAGAAGAATTTTATATTATCCTGAAAATTCTCAGTCATTTTCACCGCTTCTTTTCTTTTCAGCCGCTCTATAATTATTTTTAAAAATGGAATAATAGATTATCGCAGTGAGACAAGCGTAATACAATGCTAACTTCGTAATTGGCATTGGATTATACAGTGTGAGAAAGCGTTCTTCATCAACCGGATCAGAGTAAAGCGCGAGCTAATGCGGGCTCGTCCCAAGATTCAGTTCACCACCCACCTTATTCGCCATCTGATGATCATCACCGGAGGAACGCGTCATCATGTTTAACCGTAAAAATAATTTTGTATACATTTTCTAATGAAGAATGATTTAAATAATAAAGTAATTCTATGCGCGTGTCTGAAGAGAAAAAAGTTATTCCAAAATGAAAGTAAATTTTGATTAACAAAACTCATGTATTCAAAAGAAATATACAGAATGGCCCAAAAAAGTGAGAACATTTCGTAAAATGTGATATAATTACATCAAAATTAGTTTAACTACATCAAAAATAGCTTAAATAGTATACTAATTTAATTGCATACCTATTTACCTATATTACGATTTATTTGGACAATTTAATTTGTCTATATTTGGTTTTATGGTGCTAGGAAAACGATCGGAGAGTTTCAAAACAAAGCCTGGAGTATATATGTTTTGAAATAACTCGTGTGTTACGAGATGTTCTCACTTTTTTGGGCCATCCTGTAAAATAATGTAACTTGGTAGCAATATATGCATCATCTGGCTTTACAAATAAAAATTTAAATCGAAATTATCCCAAATCTTATACTAGTGAAACTCTAATTGATTCAGGTTGTGGAGAATAAGCCGCTGAAGCATTATTAGCACTTAACTTGTATTTCCGTATCCCCGTGCTCATGAGCGGGATCCGAGATCAGTCATCCGCCTTCTTCAATAATTCTTCTCTATTTGCCGAGCGCCTAAATTGCATCCTGGCAGGACCGAACCCTCTGCAAGCCAGAAGATATCCATATCGTGGGTCTCGACTCCAACCAAATGTGCAAAGCTCCCCGCATCTCCCTAAGATCTCTTGACAACAATACAAGTCCTAATATTGGACACCTTTTAGACTTCATATGATTCCGAGCCACGGCTGAGTGGTCGGCATAAACGCCGCCGCTCACTCCGGTACTCGTCTCGGTACTCGTCTCCCCGGAGAAGTGACCTCCGCTTGGCGCCCGCCCTCCACGTCATAGGCATAGATTAGTTAATATTCATTCTATATTCATAAAGCACACTTTTGACGCGAATTATGTCATCGACACATGTCCGTGTCCAAATTCCTATCCTTAACCCATATCCTAATGCTCGCCCTCAGTTTGAATTGAAGCCTGGCGCTGTTGAGGCGTCACTGGATCGATATTGGATTATTGTTTGATCTCAACAACTGCGATACTATTCGCGTAGTGGACCGATCATATGCAGTGCGATGGAGCAGTTTTTTTGTGATTTGTGATCATATTGTTTGTTGTTTATGTGTGCCGTGGGTGAAATGTGAAATAACCACTCCCTTTGGAAGCGAAGATCGTCGATCACCCTCCTGCATGCAGTGTGTGATTTCGGTGGCTAATGCAGAGATTTCGGAGGCGTCGGTAAGGCATCGGTGATGCGTCAGTGAGGTGAGGCGATCATTCCTTCTTAATACCGATCCCCCGAGATCATCGGTCCTACGATAAAAGTTCCTTTTCTCTCACCAATCTCTTCCTGTATCCGTCTCTCGATATTTCTTCACCACCCTGCGGTAATTTCAACTTACAACCCGAATTATCGTAATTCCTTCCGCGGGACGTGCGACTCGGAGATTGCACAAATACCCTAACTAAAAATTAAATTGAATGATACAATGACGATTAACAATTAACTCTGATATCTGACGTCAAGTCAAAGAAAATATAGAGTTTGTCAGTAAATACGAAAATCATAATAAAAGCTAAACATTAATTACACCAGTTACATATTTTCTCAGCAGATACAATATACTTTATACAGTGAGCACAATTAAAAATTTAAAAAGGACTGTAATGCAGAAAAAGAGAGAAGAAGTTGAGAATAAAAATATAAACAGAGAGATAAAAGTTATAAAAAAGAAAATATTCCAGCGGAACGGGAGGGTGAGAGGAAAGGAAAAGGAAAATGAGATAGGGAATAAAATTTGTTTGATAAAAATAAAATGAAGGCTACTAAAGTTTATGTATTGAATTTAGATTTAATTGTGGTAACTGGAGTATTGAAAATGTCTAGTTCGTTTAGATGTGAATTAAAATAAAGGGGTGCTCGGTAGAAAAATGAGTACTGTTTGGCATTGGTGTTGCAACGTGGAAGGTTAAATTTAAGATTTGTTCTGATTGACCTGGGCTGTGACTCGAATAGAATCTGTCTGAGTGAATCAGGACAGTTTACTTTAGAGTTGGCTCTTTTGTGTAGGAAAATTACATTGGCCATGTCTCTTCGAGTTTGTAGTGATGTAACTTTGAAAATGATAGATGACTCAGTAGTACTGGTTAAGGTTCGATAACTACGAAACTTAAAATGTTTCATGAAGCTGGTTTATATTTTTTCAATTAGAGTAAGGGAAGTTAAACGGATTATAACTTATCAAAGGATGTTGTAGATCGATTTGAAATAAATTCATGTTAATTCGCACTTAGAACTGGCCAAAGGACTGGCATTACCTGATCGTAAATAATTTTTTCAAGAATATTCAAAACTTGGAGATGTCTGTAATTTTAGATGTCAGTTTTGATACCCTTTTTATAAATTGGAGAAACGAATGCCTCCTTCTAGAGGATTGGAATTTCCCTTTCGTTTAACGACCGGCTAAATAGAATGAATAGTGGTAGAGATAGGCTTTCAGAGCAGGTATGTTATCACGGCCTACTCCTTTGTTGAGATCAAGTTGTCTGATTTATTTTCTCTTTGTCAATATATGCAGTGCAATCAGCTGGACTTTGTAATGAATTATGACAGGCCGTTGTGTTGATGTTGAACGTATTATTAGTACGTATTATTAGGAATGCCATGAGCTTTAGAATTGTTTTTGACAAAGATCCAAATTTTTTTATAATAGGAAGTTATAGAATTTTCTACGTTTGATAGGTAATGGTTAAGACACTCTTGGAAAAGTGCCTTATGTCGCTTACATAGTAGGAAAAACGTCGCGTAGTCATACGAGTTTATGTACATCTTAAATTTTCTGAAATATTTGTATTTCTCTTTAGAAAGTTTAATAAGCGGCGGGCTGTACCGAGGGGGTTATTTGGTATTCCAGGATAATTTCGTCAAAATATGTGTTGCAATGAGATCGTTTATAATTGAACAGAAATGGTGAAGGGTGTTATCAACATCACCTTGTTTGAGAATTTGATCCCAATTAAATTGGTCTGGACGCGCATTGATTGAATTGTAATCGCCTAGTTTTAAGATAGACATCAATCTTCGCTCTGTTGGGAGGGAAGATACAAATTGAAAAGAACAATCAATATTTAATGCGGGATGGTCTAATAATAAGGGGTCGTCACACGCTGAGATGCAAACTTGCTTGATGGATAGGATTAGGTCAAGGAAATCTTTGTTTGCGTTTGGTATTCCATTGTATTGATGTAACCCTGCAAAATTAATACAATTAATGATAATGCTTAGTAACACTTGTTTTTTTCAACCATTACAAAGAAATCATTAATAAATGTAGCAATTGTTTGGAGCTAGACCAGTTAGCACGTAACTATGTCAATGTTGGCCGCTGTGGACTACAGTCAGTGTTTCCGTAAAACATTTCTATATATTGAAATATTTTTTAATGAATGAATTTTATGTACTACAGCACAAACTAGTTTAACCAATTAAAGCAAATAAGACATATTCACAAAATGAAATAAAATGTGTTTTTATTTATAATACAGGGTGTCTCGTATCTAGTTGTCCAAACTTCAAGAATAGGTAAATCAAGTAATTTAGAATGAAAAATATTCTTGATGATTTGTCGATTTTCCAGAGGGAAAATCGACGAGGCCGGGCGAATTATCAACTTTCTATTTTTTTATTTTTCAAAATTCGCATTCAAAAGGTTATGTATTATGTCATAAATTCCATATATGAGAGATCAATGACCTCAATATGTACTGACCCACTGACCTAGAATTTGCTGGGTGGAAAAAATATAAGATTAAAAATGCCGAAATTGACATTTTTTTAGAAATTGTAACACGTAATGAAAGATCCTTTATTTATTTATTTCAATTATTACTTTGTGATCATTGAATAAATAAGATGTAAAAACATCAAATTAAATTAAAAAGTCGTAAATTTTTCTGTGTCAAGCTTTGATTGTGAAAAGGACAATCTGAAATTTGTGAAAGTATTTCGCTCATTAGCTTACAAATTACGTCTATAGTTACTGTCGGATGGTTATTTAATTTGTGTTGTCAAATCGGGAGTCATTTTTTAAATTATTCAAAGCGGATTTTAAATAAATATCTAATTAAAATATGCTTTGATAAAGACATATCAGTCAATATAAAGCTAAATTTAAAGTATTCTTAAATTGTGGGTTCCCCCAAAATCAGAATCATATCCACGTACTCCGAATCACTATACTCGTATGGCATTTTATGGAATATAACAAAAACACGTATCTGAAAGAATCTTACCAAGTAGAGGAAACTTTTACCACGTGCTGATATCGACAACACGGTAGTTTTTTTTAAATTTAAAAGTGCATCTTTTCGTTTTTTGAAAATAATTAAGTACCTATGCGGTTATTGAAATTAAAATAATATCACTTAATTTTAAAATTTTAATATCGAAAATTGTATTACACAGATGTGCGAAAACAGACTTTTCTTCAGAAGTAAATACATTTAAAAGTAAAAATATTTATCCTTCGATTCAATGACACAACATCTGAAATATGAATTCCGTAAGTCTCAAGGAGATTTTTATGTACGACATAATAAATAAAAATTTGCTAATATCTTTGACCCGCTTACTCGCTATATGAGCATTTATTTAACCTTAATATTAAATACAATATCTCATTCTAGTAAATGGACATGCTTAAATTATAATATTTTTTATTCATTAAAATATTTTTCGTTCTACAAATATTAAAAAATAAAAATGTTTACAATACTTTTTTAAATACGTTTTAAAATATAAACATCCAACCATATTATGTTCCACCATATAATTTTAATACGCGAAGTAAAAAGGGACCAAGACTGCTTATCGCCGTCATGAATGCTGTCATGTTACTTACGATAAAGAACATCCGTTACTAAGCGAGATGTCATTTCGCGCCGATGTTCACACATATCTAACAACGATTCTAAAATAAGGAGGCGCGCAAGTATTTATGTATTTTAACATACATTTTAATAAACAGCATACAATGTTATCATATTTACACTAAATCGTATTTATGTTAAATATTATTACTTTTACAAATTGTGATAAACCATTTTTAATTTAACATTTTAGTTCAGTTTTTAATTTTAATTTTATTTGCATTTTAAAATAATGAACTTATAATATAGAATTATTAATTCCATATTAAATTATATTTTTATATATGGTTTTATTTAAATTATATAAATTCCATATAAAATTATTTTTTAATCTTATATATGAATTAAATACATTAATTACAAATAAGATTATACAAATATGGACACAATATATGGTTCAATCAGGTAGAGATGAATCAGAAGCATGGGTATCCAATATTCTAATATATTTTATACAATACCTTCACTTATAATTCACTAGTTCTACAACACTCCCACTGCATATATTTTTATTTTATTTTTACTTTTTCATACATATTTGTAATTCTCTTTTTATTCCTGTCGATAAATAACACCACAACAGCGCGAAAAAAAAATGGCTACTTTAACACAGACTTCAGTCTAGCAAAGTAGCCAGGACAATACTGTATATTCCATAGGTGAAGTTTACTCCATCGCACACAATAAACTATGAGAATGTCTTATGTTTATTATGTATCCACCTCTGTTAGTACAAAAATATGTATGTCAATATATAAATAAATAAATAAATAAATACAAATAAAATCAATTCTATCGAAAATATTGTTGTTGCGCCACCAGGATTCAAACCTGGATCTCTTTCTCAATCGGGGAAGGTGCATTATTCAATTATGCTACAGCGCCAATATTTTTAGCGACAAATTTTAGAACCTATATGTTACTTTTTTTTTATACATTAATACATTTAATAGTTACATTATTTGAAAAAGCCATCTACCCCATTTTTACAGAATCTCAAATACCTTTGAGTAATCTGATAGCAGACGCCAGAATTATCACTTTTATTAAATTTTGAACACATTGATACAACTTTATTATTAGAAGAACACATTCTTATTGTGAAGTTGTAATTATTCGAAAAATAGGTCTGTGATATTTAAAATATGAATTAAATATATTAATTAGAAAATATTGCTGTTGCGCCACCGTGCGGTATTTCTGTTCTTTCGATTGCTGAATATTACAAGTTTAGAAGTACATACCTAAGTACGTAAAGTATTTCTGATTACTAGATAAGCTATTTACATTTTTTTTATTTTGATTCTCTTGATTTTTAAATTATTTTTGGTTATTTACAGTGCTTGCGTTTATTTCAAAGTTCTTATGAACTTCATTAATATACGCTATATTTAAATAAAGTTTGTTCAGTGGACGAGTGCGCGAACCACTGTTTTAAGTCGGCGGAACTCGAGAGCTCGGTAAGCTATACGTACCTGTATATGTGCATATGTATTTATATACTTAGGTGAGGTAAATCAGCTAACTTAACATTTTAGTGTAGTAATTTCAATAGTTTTGTATTTTGAGTGTTTTATCAATAAATTAATCAGCGAATCAATTTATACAATTTGATATGAATTACTTTAATGGTAGTCCAACGTTTTACAAAAGATAAATAAGAAATATTGAAAAAATAATGCAAGTTTTGATGTCTCATAACTCCTAATCTGTAAATATTTTTCCTAACTGTAAATAATATTAATAATATATAAAAATAAATAATATGAATGAAGAAGACTCCTTCGAAGTTTTTGCTACTAGCTATGAGACACCCGGTATAGATAAAGTACCATTCGGGAGCGACATAACGTAAGAATTTCTTCGATTTTAAACCGACGAATTAGAGCTCCTCCAATAAGATAATAAAATATAGATGGCTGCGTTTTATTAATAAGTCTGAAAAAATCAACCTTTTTCTACATTTTATTCGTATGTAGATAGGTACGTCGATTTAAAAAAAAAATTACGCGTTTTTTAAATTTTAAAGATGAATTTCAAACGATAGGAGTTTACAAATAGGAAAATAAATTATGGTCCATTGTGATGTATGCACAGATGCAAAAAACTGTATTTTGGTCGTAAACTCGCAGACAAAAGCTCAAAAACACGAAATTTCACTAAATCAGGCTTCACAAAGAAATTAGAAGAAGAAGAATTTAAAAAAAAGTCTAACGATACTGTCCATCGGTGGAAATTGCCAGAAAATATTTTAATGATTTTAGCTCTTAAACTCGCAGACTTATAAGCGAATGAAAGAAAAATTAGGCTAATTAAAAAGTTAAATTGTCAAAAAATCAGCAAACTAAAAGAGTTGTAACCAATAGAAGAGAAGAAGAAGAATGAAAAGAAAAGGTTGTAAAGACACAGTAAACCTTCAGAAGTAAGCGAAAAATGTCAGAATTCGTGTTCGAAAGATGTTGACAATATATGTTTCGGGGTAAGCGTTGAGATTTAATCCGACTGTCTTAGGTTTGTTTTTAGTGTTTTTCACATTTTTATCTATAACTCATTTGAATCTCGTCCGATAACATTTATTTGTATCTCAAATTATTTGAAAATATTTAATAAAAGATTAGTTAGACGGAAAACAGCATTAAATTAATATTTATTTAAATATATATTTTTACAAACACCCGGGTCAAATCTGATCCACCACCGCAGATTAAGTGTTAAATCAGGGAACTCAATTCTACAGGGAAATATATTTTGGAATTTGATCTTGATTTATGTAAATGTCGATAAATACCTCTATAATACAAGGTCTTTCTTATTTGGGGGTGTGCATCTCTATTGTTATTATTATGTTGTGTAATGTATATATATATATATTAACTCATACATTATATTTGTATATATATTTATGTATTAAAAAAATATATATGTACGGTATTGAACTGTAAGGTAGGAAACATTAAATAAAAAATAAAGTTCAATCTAAGAACAGCGTGTCAAGGACTGCTTCTCCGAGTATTCTAGATTGAAGATTTATCTCTGATTCGTTTTGTTTTGTCTCGTCCCGTAGAGGGAGAGACCCTTTGCTCCCCGCCACGCTACGGTAGCCTGTATCGTGGCGGCGGGGCACGGTTGCCTTTTAGCATTAAAACAATGCCAACCTGGCGGCGAATGAGAAGGACCGATAGGGGAGCTATCGCTCCTAGAACAATCCCTCTCACAAAATAATAGTAAGAGAAGAGATATGTATTATATGCGTACTCCGCAAATATTGCGATGTGATACCGAGCTCGCTGCAATCAGCGGGGAGGGGGAGGGCTTCCCATAATGGAACCCCCCTCTCACGCCGGCTCGTATTCGGAGGCTACTCAGACTGCGCACCCTTTCAAAAACACGTTTTAGTTATTTCGGCAAAGACGTTTTTCAATCGTTGGTATCTTCGATTTGGCAAATAACCTTAGAATTAATTCAGCAAAGACTACTCGGGTATTGAAAGCCTCCTGCCCCCTGCCTCGTTTCCCGCTTCCCCGCACCGATCCGGGTCTTTCACCGCGAGACTGTTCATCCATTAGTGGTTTCCAATTGGAGTTCCCCAGGCGGGCCGTCGGTAAGGAGGTACTGCGGGGAAAGGGGAGGGGGAGCAGCTATTCAGCGGCCACACCTGCTCTCATTCAATAGGTAACGAGGCGCTCAATTAAATGGAGACGAATGTCTGCTGTCCAATTGACACACCCCCCCTCTGTCCCAGGCTGCCGGAGGACCGAGCTGCTACACTAATTGGGTTTGGGTATTAAATAACCTTACCGGGCCAGACCGTCACATTTCGATGAAAATATTCATTTGCATGGTAAACAATTTTAACGGAGGACTAGTCGGTATTAACGCTCGCCCTTGGTATGAAATATGTAATATTATACCATTCGGAAACATTCTAAATCGATCATTTATTGTTAACTCATAATAATATTGCCCTTCGTATTAGTAATGGATCATGTTAGTATATTCTTTGGGAAGTCCGCTAGATGGCTGTACAGGTTAGGAAAAGTAATAATTAATATTAATATTCATGTACAATGTTCTCGCATTGTGCAATAGATGTCACTGATGTCTAATATCTGTTATAGACTGCCGTGAAAAATTTTTAGATGTGATTATTCGATAATTGTATTTGTCCATATATTATTTATACACTATATGATGCAGTGTTAAGTAATATAATAAGGGATTTCCGCACTGAAATATAGAAGCCATAATAGATTTCACTGACCCTGTTCGTATTACGGAAAGTTTTATCGAGCAAACTAAGAAGTGATGCAAAACAATTTATTTATGTATTTACAATATGTACATACAAAATAATAATTAACGATCCTCGTATACACGTTTATAATGGATCCCAACTAGAACAAGCACAGCAGGAGGCGTATTTCGTTGGGCTGGAGTGGATTCTATGGAAATTGCATTTTTAAAAGTGATCTTCCACTGAGTCTATAATGAAATTTCAGTGCTCATGCACTTGTAGACAAAAGTAATAACATGAGTAGTTGGTATTATTGAATATACTAAGATAAATAAATGGAAATGTGCAGGACACCAATTGTTAGATTAATATAATCATCCAGTGGTAACGAATTAAGAACTCGACAGGCGCCCCGAAACCCTAGACAGACGAAATCATAAATCACCTAATATTAGTCTTACCTATAAAAAGATAAAAGAATAAATACATGTCAAAAGTAGTAGGTTTAGATTGAAAACAAGATCAATCAATAAATATTTTAAAAACTCAACTCGACTCGAAACAATCTCCGAGATACGGATTTGCTCCAACGAGATTCTACGAAGACAGCTGTTAACGTTCGTAGTCACCGTGTACACATCATGTTTCAGAGATTCGTCGACACGCACCTAACACACTAGATACATACGTCAAATGACAAATGTCGTTCGTTACTTGAGTGATTTTGAATTTCCCCAGCAGAAGTTAAAATTGAATAAATGTTTATCATTTATCGCTTAATATTTGTAGGGGAGTTTAGATGGTTATGGATTGAAACGAGGGGTTTTGTTTTGAGTCAGGGATAGGAAACAAAGAGTACAGAAGATAGCGGAGCGTGAAGTGTAAAGAGTGAGGAGCGAGTCCGCGGTGGCGGAGCGGAACTCGTCGTCAGGGCGAGCGATCGGGTCGGACTGAACGGGGATTCTCTCTACTGAAACCCGGACCCTGGATGCGGATGTCGATGGCATCTTTGGTTAGCGGATGACGGTGAATTTGAATAGTCCCGCCCGCACATTAATTGTGAGAACTGTCACTTTTGTATGTGTGTGTGTGAGATGAGTGGTGGGGGTTATGGGATATAAGAGGCCGTCACTGGGGAACTGACATTACGGAACGGAACTGGCGTTAGCAATAAGCAATATCTGAGTATATTATTGTACATTACCATAATTATATTACCGGAATAAACGAGTATTGTCACAAGTCTTATACTGAGTTTCACTACAATCAACCTGAGTGTACAATAAGAGGAAACAACCCGAGGGAATCTGCGTTAGTATTTCCAAAGGCCCCGCACCGGTGCAGTCACATTGGAAAGTCACTGCATTAATGTTAACGTTTAATGACTTGTGCTAATTTTTCAGAGAATGTAGTTGCGCGGATCGATGTTCTTTTCCGCACTGTACGGACAATGAATGGTCTTTGGTTGGCGGCCATGCCGTGTTGTACTGCTGCTATACGGCGTTGCGGCATAGCATGTACGCCGAGTAACGTTAAAAAATGTCAACCTGGCGGTGAATTTGATGAACCGGTGTGGGTGCTTTTACTGGATAAGCGGTGGGTCACCATTCACTGTTTGCGATCGATGATATTTGCATGCACAAATCTCGCCGTCAGATCGCAGTTTGTCTTTCTACGAACTCAACATGATTTCTGAGTTCATTCCGGATCAAAATCTCAACACGCTAATATCTTAACTGAATCTCACTGGCTAGCTATGTACGCTTCACTTCTACAACTGTTATTGATAAGTTTCCCGTTGTGCCAGTAAATGTTAAATACTTTATTTATGGCCTAGACCCTGACTGGCTGGCTGGCAGGCTGGCAGGCTGGCAGACAGCGTAATGGATCGTGTCCGAGTCCGTCTCTAGGCCCACTTTCTGAGTGGCAGCCCAATACCGACACTTGAATGATTTAATACATCGCGCATCGCTACAAAACCTTTTGCCAAGATTAAATTGGTTCCCTTCCTATAATATATACACAAACTTAAATAACTTTCATAATACACATATGTATGCCAATCTATTTATGTGCATAGACGAGCATTGTTGTATACATTTTCACGGATAATGTTAAGGTAAGGTGACCAAACGTACTTCTTTACGGAGTTTTGTACTCCTTTTTCGCGAACCATACTATCAAATTATTACAAAATTTTTATAATGCAAATTTTTCTTTCATTCGTACTCCTTCTGTGCCAAAAATAGTAGGTCACCTTAGTTAAGGGCGTGCTTTAATTTTTATAGTTTGAAATTCGAGAAATTTTACCCGACTTTTTTCAACGATTAAATCATTTCGGCCAGTCCGGCTCCGGAAGTCCGACGCCGGAAGTACTGTGTGCGCAAATATTACATTGCCAAAGCGGTCTGTTATAGTGCGATTCCTCACCTCGTCGGGGTGCGACTGCGCAGATCTCGGTTGTGGGCAGCCGCGGGTGCGCCGATAATCATGCGCGCGCCTCGTGTTCGGAGGACCGTTGTCGCGCGATTCGAGTGTCAAAGTATCAAAAATAACTCGTATCTGGAGTCTTTTCATATTGATACGTCGAATGAAATAAAAATGTGTGTTGCCTTTTGAATGAATCCATTGAAAATTAAATAATTTATTGGAGTACCTAATTCACATATATGAATATGTTTTGAAATCAAACAAAGTACCTACATATATTTAGATAATAGCTTAATCAATGTACTAAATTTAAAAAAAAAATTACAGCTTCAATATATTATTTTGTTTAATATTATCGATTTAAAACGCCGTGTTGACGTTTTGGTGATATCTCTGTTTCATAATTACATACTATTTATGAAACAGACAGCTAGTATTTAAAATATAACAGTGTTATAATATACATATAATAAACGAAATATTTAATTGCGACTAACAAAAAACTAACGCACATATGCTGTTTATTCAAGAATTTTTCATAATTTATATGACGTGGAAAATGTATCTAATGGTCGCGGACTTTCTTATAATGTTCCTATCTGAGCAACAGTTCTTAAAAAAAGTTAAATCTAGTGAGTAACTTCCGACATAAATGAATAATAAAAACCCACATTTTCGTAAAAAAACGAATATCATTGAAAGTAGCGCCTTAATACAATTTTCGAGAATTTCTTCTGGTCGGATAGGTTTCATTGAAAATAGCTTTATCACGGAATATGATTATTCAGCGGGACCCCTGGTATAATTTGTAACAAAAACTGAGTTAGAACATTTTTATGTAGTCTCATTTTATCTTGTATTTTATTTTCACCTTTGTCAGTACCGAGATCGATACCGAGCGCTTCCAAAACCTTCAATCTCTTCTACGCTAAGCGAGCGTTCTGCTATGTACTGTTCCCGCAATAGAGTGTGGTGTCACATTGTCATTATTACTGATCGTTAGAAAGTAACGCATTCATGACTATTTTTCTCGAGAGATTTGTAAACTACCATTATCACGTCTTATTTGTATTGTATTGTATATTGTATAGTGTAGTGGTTTGTATCCCCGCTGAACTGAATTTGTGAACGTACACAAGAAGACATTACATACAGTTTTGCTCTACTTCTGTACGTTTAGGAGTCCAATGTCTGAGTCCTATGTCTTCGTACTCCTTAATCATTTCCTTAAGCTCTAGCTCGATACGATACGTTATTATGTTATGGTATTTCAATGATTCGAGTCAAGCCGCTATCTCCCTCGCTCCAACGCTGTCGGTAACGCCATCCAGCAAGGGTGTTCCTCGCACTTCGCTTTCCGCCCCGCCGTTAGTAACGTTATACTGTAACACTCGGATCCGTGAATCTCAGCGTATCTCATCGTATCTCATCGTATCTCATCGCATCTCATCGTATCGTAAGTAGTGTGATTTTCCGTTCATATTGCTAGCCGTCAAACTATGGAGAATATCGAAACATTAAGAACACAAGAGACCCCCCACTGATGCAACAACACTGTATATCGTTTTTTATAAATGTTGACAGATAGATGATGAGACTGCTATTTTGGTAGACATACAGTGTTGTACATTTAGAAATTGTATTTAATAGAAATTTATTTTATTTTATATGGTTGTTTGACATCCTATTCGATGCCCAAGAAGATATACAGCGATGTAACATATATAATTCAAATCTGCTCTAAACTAATATACAGGATTATTAAAAATGATAACTCTTTATTTCAAATTGCGAATGAGTGACAAATATAAAATAAATTACATTTAACAATATTTTAAATATGTCCAAGAACACACAATTACTGAATATTGAACTTGATTACTGAAGTGATCACTTTATATAAATATAACGTTTATCATTCTCACCCATAAATCTCCATATCTATCAAGCCCTGTCGTAAGCCATGTAATTACACATACTTTCATATATTTTCCATTAAATCTAATAAAAAGGACCTTCGTCTCTATGAGATATCTGTTATTTGTTTAAATTACATTTGATAATGCTCACAATATAGGTTACACAGACCACAAACAGTTTATAAATGTTGAAAGAGCTGCTAATCGACAGCTGAACTCGTTCCGCGATGAAGCGCATCTCGCGTCACCGAGTTCACCGCAGCTGCGATACGGTTCTGCAGGTCGGCCGGACTCGAGTACAGATGGTACGTAATCTGCTTGTCTTATGAACTCCCACAGGGTTCTCGGGAGAAATCAGGAGATCTGGGGGTCAGAATTGAAGAGTCAGGTCTCGATACGTCGAGGTAGACATTCATTCAGACAACCTCTAACATACCGATGTCAATGAGGCGGAGCTGCTCTTCCTGCTGAAAGATGAAGTCTTCAGAAAATCTTAATTTAATTGCAGAAAAAGCCAGTTTTCCAGCATGCTGAGATACATTACCCCAGTAACCGCGCTTTCCGCTAAAAATAATGGTCCATCAACCTTCGTTTGCATTACGGCACAAAACACATTAACCTTCGGTAAGTTAATGTAGATCATTCACATGGAATTCAGGAAATGTAGCCCTATAAAACTGAGGTCCATCATTCTGAATAACCCGGTATACTGTTATTGCAGGAGTGGTCTTGCACGTCTAATATCGCTATCGATAGTTAAAAGTGTATGAAGAAAGTTACGTCACCATCAACACGAAGTTAGTAATTATTGAAGAAACAGAATCGATTCTAGGGCGCAGATCGGCAGACCGGGTGAGATTAAATGTGGATCGTCAACTCTTCAATAATTCGCGCGTAATACAGCCCTGACAGAAGATAGATTCATACGACGGAGAGGCGTATGGGTGCTAGGTTGAGGTAAAACATTAAAAAAACACATTAAATTAGGTAAGAAAATTAAATATGATCAAGACGAAAGAAAACTGTCTTAAAAGCAATTCGTGCTATACGGAGTGCAACACTTTCAAGGTCGATAATATCGAAAAATGAGACACGCCACAATGAGTCGGGGGTGTTCAGGCCTATTTGTAATAGTTCGAGAGGGTGAGTGGAAGTTGGACAAGATGCAAATATAAGTGGGGATCCTTCACTTAATTCTCCATATCGGTGACCCCGGCGTGATTTGAACCCGCAACCTGCAGATCTGTAGTCAGGTCAGATGTCTGATTTTTATGCATAATATTTACAGAGTAAGACGTGCGACACTTTTCTGAGTTTCATCACAAATCAGATAACATTTATAGCAACACGCCATTTTGATTAATATAACTTCACAGCATTTTACTTGCGTTAACTCGTTGCGCGGTACTTCTCTGGGTGTACGACCCCACCGCCGCTGTAGCGCGTCCCCTCCCGCTATGCGTGTCGCGGAAGTACTTGACAACTATAAAGAATTCTGCCAAATTTAGTCTCCTCTTTGAAAAACAGTTCCCGATTCTTGTCACGCCATTCTGTATCCTCCCCCCGAAGTCCCGGTCCCGAGGGAGCCGCACAATAGCTCATCAGCCCGGACGGCGACGCCCGGAGCACTGCCTGACAGGTACGCGGCTCGCTAACGTTCAAATTCAAGATTCTCGCGCCAGTTATGAAAACCTTACATTAATCTACATAACGGTCCACGCTGAGGTGTTGCACTTCCCACTCGACACCTCGACATCCAGGCATTGTTTCCAATTTTTTTTTTTAAATAATTAAACATTTTCGTTCTGCCGCGAGATAAAATGTTTCTACAGAATTTCCGTAACGCCAATTGTCAGCACTCATAGCGCTCTGATGATTCGGAGAATCTCCGCCGCTCTCCACTCGATAATTGATCGAATCTTCTCATCTCGTTGGAGCAATCGGCCAAATAAATGGTTTAATTCTCTAAAAATGAAAAGGATGTATAAATATTAAAACATTCATATTCTGTCATATTCTATTATCATATTATCCAAAATGATTTCGTTATGGTGATAATAAAATAATATAATATATGCTTTGTACAAACAGGATGTCCTAGAGACTAAATAGAAATGAACAGAAATTGAAAATAGTTAACAGTCATAATGAGAAGTTATCAGAATTGATTATTTCAAACGTAGCCGTACTATGCTGAAAGACTTGCTCTCGTTAACTATTACATTTTCAATTTGAGCCAATCATTCTACCAACAAGCACATCTCGCTCTCAGTGGAACTTATGATTTCCTTCCTTTTCTCCCTTCAGTTCCCTCTCGGTAAATACTGTTTTTTCTTTTTCTACTTTTAATTTACTTATTTATTTTACTGCTCAATAGAGGAGAGAGTTGTTACTCTTTTCATTGTCTTCTACGCTGCTTAAGAATAATGTGTTATCAAACCCACACAAATCATCAAACACATTCAGTGGAAACACGTACATTACTATTGTTTTTGTTACTATCTTTTAACCATTGTTGACTAACTATGTTTTTCAAAAAAAAAAATGTTTAAAATTTTTTTAATGTGATGTGATCTTCGTATTTAAAATTCTAAATTCTTATTTGAACTTATGGCCACCGCAAATGGCCGTTCACTAAACTTAGAGTTCTACAACCGTTCCGGCGGCTGAAGTAGAGTTCGTCTGGGTATTACGCTCGGACTCGGAAGATGACTCACTCGCCTCGGACTGGATTCCTCGGTATTCGTACATCAGCCGTGTGACTTGATATTCGTGTGACCGCAATGGAGTTCCATTTTCGGTTCGCCGCACGATCAAAACCGACTCATTTTGAATCGCCATACGATTTAAAGGGCAATCGTTAAACCGGTACCTGATATATTCAAGAATATAAGAACAAGGATAATTCAAAGTCAAAATACAGAACGGTGACGGCGATACTCTGCCGGCAGAACTGCGACAGTCGGTGTCGGTGTCGGATGGAGAGCTGCTCGTTTGAATAAACAAAATACTTATTAACCATATTACTTTCTCCAATATTTCACCCCTACTTTCAATATTCCCGATAATAACCGCAACCTCTCCCCCCTCCCGCTTTTACCTCCCACCGCCACTCTGTTTGAAAAGGCAGTTAACCGTTGTATTTATGATTAATTTAGTTGTTATTTCCACCTGTTGATTAGAGGCTTTTTGTACTTCTCGAAAGTATATTCGTGATAAAAATTATACCCAATTGTCTGTAGAGTACGACGTTTAGTTTAATAAATATATATAAACAGAGCACCTGTTAAATCAATTATATTATACCCCGCAACACTATTCAATTTATTTAGTATGCAACGATTAAAGAACTATTTGGCCTCGAACTAGTCTTGTTTCATTCACACTTTAGATAAGAAACATTTCGTCATCAGGAACTGATTCGGGTCCCGAAGGGTTAAAGACCCCGAAATAGGATTTCCGCCGGGGGAGCGGAGAGGCGGGGGGGTGGTAGAGTCGGCGTGGGTGCGGGAGGGGGAGGCGGGGCGGATATTGGCTGCCGGTAATGATGTAAAGAAAGATGTTTGAAGTTCTCCATCACGTCGGAGCATCGACACATTCGGTAAAACAAATTTATCGCTTGGAGTATTCGCGAAATGGTTTCCCGCCATATTTATTTTCTCATTCAATAACTTACGCGGAATCATTTTTGTACACGACTCAAAATATTGTTTATTTTTAAAAAAAACTATATTTTATGAAGTCATCAACAAAGCATATATACATACATATTGCTCTATGTTTCCTCGCGATCGAAAGAAATATCTGTTCAACAACGGGTGAAGGGTTTTAATACCCAAAACATAACATTGCTCGGTATATACATAGAGTTTTGTAAAATATAGAACTGTTAACATTCATACGTAATGGCTGAGAAGAGTTGCTCAGGTAAAAAGTGTATATAGCAGAATGATTTGAAAGGAAAGAATACTTTGGTTTGTACTGCCTGTGTTATTAGAAATATAGTTTTAATCTTAATTTTTACTGCCTTTCTTTTAAACCCATTTTTGATACGTACTTACTATGCTTTTATGAAGCAACAGAAAATATTTTAAAATGTAAGGCGTTATTTTTTAAGTTCCTATGTATATTATGTACGTATTATACTTTTCTGTATGTTTATTTTTAAAATAACATTTTTTTTAAATGTGAGACGGTTTACCTAGATAGATTAGGTAGATCAGGCCTAGGCTAAGTGGGAAAAAAATGTATCACCCTATCGGAAGATGTTATAATTTTTCCAAATGGCATCGTAGGTCAATCATATTTGACATTTGTGAACTAGACAGCTGCAGTTTACAAACAGACAAGCGATGAAGCGCTATACTATACTATATTTGTACGCAGTCAACTTGAATTCGGATCGGTAGTTTGGAACGCACATTATTCCACCTACAGCGACCGACTTGAAAATGTCCAACATAAATTTTTTAATATATTAAATTCACGTGCTCGCTTAGACATTAAATCTCATTCAGAAAGTGAGTGTTACCATAAAATACCCCTCCTCTTAAATAGAAGAAACACTCAAGATTTATCCTACCTCTATAAAATTTTAAATAACTTAGTTGACTCGCCCTATTTATTAGAACAAATAACTTTCAACTGTCCAACGCGACAAACACGATCAAATAATCTTTTTTACCCAAATTTGAGTAGAACTAATTACATAAAAAAATTTTTTATTATCCGCTCTACTTCAAAATATAATGCCGTAAATTTTTCTAATAACATTGACATTTTCAACGATAAATTGCTTCCTTTTAAATTTAAACTACGCCAACTTTTCAATAACTATTAACATAAACTGTATATATTGCATCCCATTTCCCTCCCCTCCTTACCCTTTCCTCTTCGTATATTCAGTTTAAAATCACTCTTTTATTTTTTTGTTTTTCTTCTTTCAGTTTATTAATATTATTATTTTTTTATTAATATATACTAGTTTTTAGTTTATTATGTTTACTTTTATGTAAAAGCAGTTTTGTTTATCAGACTGCTATTTTTTAGTTTATTATGTAATTTAATTATGTACTATTTACTTTTTTTAAATTTATTATGTACTATGTATTTAATTTCCGAAGAAACTTCACTGGTGTTATTTTTATATATTATGCAATTATCAGTTATTATTGTTACACTGTTTGTTTCTCTAAAAAAAAAAAAAAAAAAGAGCGTGGAATAATTGTCGATTTTTTTGGCCAATAATCGGTCGGTGGTGTTAGGGCAGCGTGAATTTCGACGTCGATTTCCTAATCGTGTCGCGCCAACTGAGCAAACATTCCGGCGCTTAGCTACTCGACTCGAACAGACTGGAACCGCACGACACCTCGCAGGGCGCGGCCGCCACCGGACTGGTCGTTCGGCCGAGAATATCGCGGCTGTGGCTGCCGATGTCGCTGAGAATGAAGAAACATCGACCAGACGACGGGCCGTGCAATTGGGCATCACCAGACGGACCCTACAGCGAATTTTAGTGAAAGACTTACACATGTTCCCGTACAAAGTGCAAACAGTGCATCAGTTAATGCCTGCTGACCGTCAGTCGCGTGTGAATTACTGTCGAGCCATCCTCAATCTCAACAACGAAGAGGACGATTTTGTGTCGAAAATCATGATGAGCGACGAGGCGCATTTCCGCTTAAGCGGTTACGTCACTAAGCAAAATCTTCATTTCTGGCGCACTGAAGATCCGCGTGTGATGCACTGAAGATCCGCGTGTGATGCTACATCCACTCAAAGCCACTGTGCGGTGCGGAGTTCACGCGGGAGGAGTGATTGGGCCGTATTTTTTTGAGGACGCCATCGGCAATACGATCACTGTTACTGGCGAACGCTACAGGGCTATGATAAACGACTTATTACTGCCGGAATTGGATGAGCGGGGCTCGGTGAACATGCGGTTTCAACAAAACGGTGCAACTGCACACACGGCACGAGCCACAATGGATATTGTGAAGGAAACGTTTTCCGGTCGCGTAATCTCCTGTTTTGGCATGGCCAGCAAGATCACCCGATTTAACAATCCCAGACTTCTTTTTTTGGGGCTACTTCAAGTCGCGGGTTTATGGCAACAAGCCTCAGACAATCGCAGCCCTTAAAGAGAATATTCGACAGGAATGCGAACAGTTATCACCGGAAATCTTGGGGAAAGTCGTGGAAAATGCGATAAAATGGGCACAAATGTGTATCAATATTGGCGGCAGCCACTTGATGGATATCATCTTTTGCACTTAACAGAAAAAATTTTAAAGGTCCAAATAGAGATTTCCATTACTCAAAATATTATTTTTTTATTTAGTAAAAAAGTTATTCAAAAACAAAATTGGATGATTAATTTTACACCACCCTGTATAAACAATTTTTTTAATTAAATAAATTATTTTCATTTAACATTAAGAAAGAATTTTGCTCTATGTGAGCAGAGAGAATCAAATACACTTTTGACGAAATATGTGATATTTTCCAATAATTACACACAATAATACAGACATACTGGCTGGAGCGGTAGCCACTGCAGAAGATGAAGTCAAATATTACTGGGTGTAATTTAGAGATATTCTCAATCAAGAAAATTCTAGTTTTCGCGTTTTTCTTTTCCAGAACTCGCAGTCATCGTTTCGGAATCACTAGACCGGTAGTGACATCTCTAGTGGCAGCACTGATGGTGACGAGGAGAGGATAGACGAGCGGAGGTGGGCATCCCCCTCCTAGCGCAGATAGGATTGTGACGTTTTCTCTCGTGTATGGTGCGCACACATCACTGGGGAACAGAGAGAATAAAAATAACGAAAAAGCTTAACGAAATTAAAAGCAACTGTTGTCAGAATAGCAGCTCTCCCGCTAGCTATTAAGGAGCAACTTCCGAACAAAAAGTGTAATAATAAAACTAATATAAAGTTTCTCCTTATCCTCGCGATGAACTGCTTCCCGTCCCGAGGGCGGCCCGCCTCGCGTATCGCCCTTCGCGGTCCGCGCCGTCACCGTAGGCCAGAGGGAGGGGGGACAGTAAACACCTCCGCGCGGCAAATTGTATTACCGCCAAAGGAGGGAAATTTAATTTCGTCAGAGCGCCGCTGCGCGCCTCCCGCGGGAGGTCGTTAAGGAGGCTGAATTGCTCCTCTCCGCCGACTCCGGGCCGCGCGCTTCCGGCCCGCTCGGCGGTGAAATATCTTCACAAAACCCGATAAATATTCTACCTGAGCCAGGGCGGCGTGTCTCTCGTCATCATCGGTCTGCACGCGGAATCCGCCAGCTTCTGATGATCCAAAAGATTTATAAACGTGGAAGAATACCGAACTCTGGTTCTGTATTCCACCGAGAGGAGCATCGCGCGACTCGGTCGACTGAGAGGTCTACAGGGCGTCAAAGGCGGAGGGAAATTTTAAAACATTTACAAAACTTGTCGATCAAAATTGCGAGGGTCGTACTGCGGACGTCTGGCGCGTGTTGATAACGAGCGTTGGATTTCGAACAGATAGTCTATTTTAGAATTAATAGAATGTTCTATTTAATAAAATAAGCAACAAACCCACCAAAACGCGCACAAGAATAACACACATAAATGAACTGTTCCTATTTTATAATGCAATGTTAATTGTTTCGTGCAGAGCAAACACTATTTCCGGTTGCAGTAATGTTTTCGAATTATTTTTTCCTTTGCATAGACCGGAAAACGACCGGACCTCTCCGTTATTGCGAGAGTGCGTGCGGGCAGCACTGTGCAATACCACATACACCTTGAACATTTCCACGTACAGGTCTCTGTCACGGCCGACCCAAAAAGTCGTGCTCGTAACCAGGGCAGACGTCATCCTCGTATCGAGGGACCGCCGAACAAGAAGAAGATTTTGTAGACTTGACTGAATTATCAGTTTATTAAAATGTAGTAAAGGTTATATGAGTCGAACAGCGGTAGAGTGGCTCAAATTAAAAATGTCATATTTTAAGTTATAACACATAGGCTCAAAATTGTGATTGTTATTCAAACACTCAAATGTAGACCGAAAACGTAGGCTTTTACGTCTGTGTAATGTTTACATGTTAATATTTTGGCTTAATTTTATTAAATTAAACCAAAATATATATATTTAGAAGTATTATATAATTATAATGATGTTAATTAATACATTATTTTTTATGAATTAAATAAAATCCCTTGTATATATATATCTTCATTTAATCACTTTGCAGACCACATACTCGCACGACTCATCTATCAGAAGACATAGACAGGGTCAATGAATAAAAACTGTACCACGACAGATTTATCGAGGAGAACTAATTACAAAAATATTCACTGTAAGTTATAATATATATATAGGTATATTTACAGTCTACACCTTATTTACTCTCACGCGAGAATGTTGTAAGATGTGTTCCTCATTTGGGCGTCGATGCGCTAAACATAACACATATGCAGTCTGTACAGAGCACTCTACAGAGTTAATATTGTTAACTGCTGATCCGCCGGGATTCTTATATTTTGAATAATTATCAAAAGAGGCCCATACAAAGGTACGCAGGATTTAATGAAGATTATAACTAGAAGGTTTAGTACGTCGGGTGTACACCGAAGGTAACACTGGTGGCGCGAAAGGATCTTCACGAGGGCAGCGCTATCGGCATCTCGCGGAGCACAGTTATTACAAACGTGTGATTCAATATTTAAAAGAAAGGGTGACTGACTATATCTAATGTTAGACATCTGCGTTATGTGCGTCGTGCTGTATAAGCGTGTTCGTTTCTTACAGGATGTAAATCCCTTCCTGAGAATGGATTTTTTTTGTACGATGCACAACTTCATCTGATTGTATGATGGCTCGGATGGCAGTCTCGGAGGATTGCCCATGGCCAGAGTAGGATGACAATCACGATTCAGAATCATTTTCATACGGATGGAGAAGGAGAAACCCTTCCTTAAATATTTCGCCGTGAACGACGTCAACTAACAAGTACCCCAAAATTTGATATTCGTCATGGAGCAAAATTTGTCCTGTTAAATTCAACCTGTTGATTTGATAAAATGAACTTTTATCACATTAAAATTGCTCCTCGACCGCTGGTCAATTTTTCTACCTACCGGTGGTATTGTCAAATAGGGATGACAGTTGATTTATTTAGCTGTGGCGAACTTGATGAATAAATTCCATTTATGCTTTTGATGCGAGTCACTTTGCGTATTAAGATGTAATATAATGGAGTGATTTTTCGTAAATAATTTGACAAGGTTTTTATTATTTTCTAATTTGTTTTAATTGTATGAATTTTTCTAAATTATAATGTTGTAAAATTTTTCTCTGATTCTATTTTGATTCTATACTTGAGAATGACTGTCGAAGGCAGGTATGAGATAGAACAACCAACTATGTTCGCGGTACAGTGAGCTCTATCATATTCTACCTTGAGTGAAACGTGTGTCACAGTACATCAATTATTGTGTGAAAGTGCCAAAAATTAGGAAAAACATTGATCATAAAAATTATCTAGAAAACATTTTTTAAGGTCAAACGTATAAATAAGTTTTATTCAAGCTCTACTGACAAACTGTATAAATGTTACAATGACCCGTTTCTGAATGGCCTAGCCAAAATGGAGTTAGAATAGCGGTAAATGTCAAATAATTAAAATATTAGATAATCAAAAATTACAATTCAATGCCCTCGTTGAAGTGTGGTAAATTATATTTAAAGAAGTACTCTGATACCCAAACGAAAGTCTCACCGTCAGTCGATTCTAAACTCTTCCGAGGAACAACGTAGAGGTTAACGATTTTTTATACCTAGGTGTTCTCATTTCACAACATGGAGTAGAAATTCGAAGATGAATTGGAATGGCAACATTTAATCAGCGATGTGGATAAATCGATCCATCCTAAAAAGTCTCTGTCTGGTGAAATTTCCGCTACTCTCCATAGCACTAAATGGAATGGAAACATTCATATTAAGAAAGAAAGGTACAAGTTGAATGCATTAGAGATGCAGTGCTAGAGGCGGATTCTGCGAATTCGGCGAGAATTAAGAATTACTTAAAGACTTTCGGTACGCGTAGGAAATAATAATAATTATTATGATTAAATTGTACCTATCTTTAATTTCTTTAGCTGTACCCCCGCGTACGTGGTTTTTTAGTAAAAAAATCTCAAAAATTCAAAAAGGACGCTACAGTAAGATGGTATATTCAACCCAATTGTTATGTCCCTCTGTAATTTCACCTACTTCCACACTAGCTATCGCTCTGAAACATTCAGAGTGTTTTTATCAATCATTTCCGATACGATTAAAGTAATTCATTTTTGAAAAATAATTGAATTTCTATTTCAAAATTTAAAAAAGTTCTATGTATTTTGTGAATAAATACAATATTGCTTCATATTATAGCTAAAATAAGCGTGAAAGCATATATTTTAGGCTTCTTTAAACGAAAATTACGAGGCCGCTCAAACCGGCGACACGACACACATTAGTAGAATCGATATAAATATTATTTAGTAAGAAATTATTGAGTTTTTTATATTAAACTTAGTCTCAAAGCATGTAAGTAAATACAATATATTATTTAAAAACGTATGTTTTCACTAAAACAATGTATTATAAAACGTCGAAAATTGATATGTCCTGCAAATGTAATGTTTAATATTTTTAAAATATATCTTACAGAAGGTTTGACTCACAGTCGCAGTCTTTTTTATAATGTTTGCATTGTCTTAACTATGGCAAATAACATTCAGCTTATTAGTTTTAAATTAGTGTAAAAATCTAATATAATGTATAAATAACTTCTGATATAAATTAATAATAAAATCTCACATTTTCATAATTAGAATTATTATTGAATGATAAAACAACGCCTATGATTTTTAGTAAAAAAATAAACAGAAATATACATTTTGCGTTAAAATACGACAGTACCTGGAGTCAGTGAGGAGTCTCTGGACAGGAAGGTCCCCGCGGAAGTGTCGGCCCTGCAGCGGTACTGAGCTCCGTGCACCTCCGGGCGCAGCTCCTCGGGCCTGAAGGGCGGAAGGTACAAGCTGCCGTTCGCCAGCACTTCCCTGTGGAGCACGATAGTATTCCATGATAGCACAATAACAGGAGAAGTAATGCTAAAATGTTGTGCCGGTAAAAAGGTAAATATTATGTTTAGTTAGCGAATTAGGAATATCGGAATGTGAACGACTCGAATGTATTAATCGAACCTCGCTTGTGCACACTGAGGCCGGGTTGCGTCATCTTCGGTTACCATAAACTTTACTTTTAAACTTAGTTTATCCGAAAACTCATCATAGTCATCTCATTTTTGGCGTTTACTTTTAACTTTAACTATAAACCGCCGAAAATCTCCGCTTAAATGTAAACTTTACTAATGCACATGCGCACTGCGCGCGAGCCACTGAATTATAGCAGTCATTATAGCCACAGCAGTGCTGCATAATGTTACCGAGCCACCAGACTTTGTGGCAAAATTATGTGAAATTGACTCTGAACCTGCACAGGATGGAAATAATATAAGACAAGATCCAATAAATGGCTATTTTTCCCAATTATTAAACTAACCATAGCATTTAATTTATTTATTCTTAATATTATGCGTACTATTGTGTATATATATATATGTATATGTTCTAATATAAATAAGATTAAACTTATCTTACACATATTGGCTTAGTTTCATTTTGAATCTATGAAGTATCTTCATCTGGCATTTCATTAAAGATCTTTATCGCTCTGTACATCATTCATTTCTGAGATTTAGCCTAAATTGTTGTAACATTTATTTTACAATAATATTGGATCTATAATAAAACAATTCTTCCTCTGTAAAAACTCTTTTATTATATTTATATATATATACCTTTTAACATAAATCACATACATAAATTACCATAATTTATTTGTAGAGAGTATAGTCTAGTAAGTAAAATTAAAGTTAATTAGAAATAACGACATAACTACACATTATTATTTTAGTAAATAGAAAAACGGTTTATGTTAATATCGTTAAAATGAAAGGGGGTGAAACCACATTAGCTAAAAACAGCGAGGCAGTAAACATTTAAAAATAGAGAAATTGTTAATGTTTATAAAATTAAAGAAGTAAATTATTAAATTAATTACATATTATTTTTTTCTTTGACTAATTTAAAATTTAGTTGGGCCAAATATCTCTCAGCTTGACGTCTGACTAAAATTAAAACACGCAGTTCTTGTGTATTATCTATTTGTTCATTTGGGGTGGTTGAATTCATTTTGCATTTTGATTTATCTGCGAACAAAGAAAGGGTATATATTATAAATGAAATAATTAAACTAAATAAAAGCATTATCGATATCTAATATTTATATTTTTTACATTATGTAAGTGTGCATATACTAGAAAATTAATTCATTATATTGTGAATTATCATTCTACTCACTTTTTAGAGGTGATGCTTGAGGCCTGTGCTCAATATCTTCCACCTATGAACATACAAACATATTCCATTTGTATAATTGATTTGCTTACAACTGGGGTGTGAATGATATTTATTTGTTTTTAAAAGGTACCATATTAAATGTAAAACGAGTAATAAAAAAGTTTTCTAAATTAAAGTGATAAGATTTGCATTGCAAGGCCTTGCAGAGTACTTACAGTTAGAATCTGTATCATCATCAAATACCGAAACCCGCTATCCATTGACATCTACATCACAATTCGTGTCCATTCTGTTGTTTCTTGCTTCGTCTTGGATTCTCTGAATAAATATTTAAAATAATGTTTACTAATACGTAATTTACAACATAAACTATTAAATATAGTTAAAATACTAGAATACTTACTTTATATTGACATTCATCGTTCAAAACGTCAATTGCGAGAAAGTACACACACCAAATAAATGTAAACGTCAAATGAAGCGTCCTACATGTGTTGCCATAAGCAAAATTACTCGCGCGGCATATGTTTTTGAAAATAAGATTTTAAGAGTCCTATGTAATTGCTACACTGGATAACTATAAACTTTGTTCACGCAACTCGATTTCTGTTAAATTATTTGAATCTCGTTTAAAAGTAAACGAGTTTGAATCTCAGTTATAGTTACCGAGGATGACGCAACCCGGCCTGAATCGCGTCCCGTCGAGCTTCAGTGTTCGGTTCCAGGTGTCGTACAATGTCCGCCTCGGGAGAATTATTTTTAATTCGTACTTTTTTCACATTTTAAAATATAATATTCGAGTTATTCATTATTTTTATGCCGATATGTAATAACGATTAAAAAGTTATTTTTCAATTTGGGCACAGTTCACGTGTGCGGTTGACGATCAAGATGGAGGACGTCAGTAGGTGAATTGCAGTGGTGTCACGTGGGGAGTACTGTAATAGTATTTATGCTGGCATGCCAATGTTTCAGCTGGATAGGTTGTGTGAAATCCACGTGCAAAGCGCTCTTGGGGTGATATTTTTATGAAATCGCGCCATAAAAATGATATAATGTTATTATTATTATACAGCGGATCAAAAAGTGTATTACGATAGTGGTGGATCCGACCCTTGATGTGTATGGATGAGATAGATGGTTTCAAGATCCTTATCTATAAAAATCCAAGATTGGATCTACCATCCTTATCGTGGATTTTTATAGAATGAAGATGGCGGATACGACGGTAGAAGAAACAGATGCATAAAAATTCACATAAAATTGAAATAGGGAAACCTTCGTGAAACAAGAAGCTCTCAGTCGGCTTCAGCAGGTGGGCGGGCGGTGCGAAAGAAGAGGTGGCAGTGAGGGGGAGGCAGTAAACTCAACGGTTCATAAAACTTGGTTGACAAGTTATCTCTCTCCGTCCATCCCCCCCCCCCCTCCCCCCCCAACAAAGCTGCTCGAACGGTCCAAGCGCTTAGGTATGTATTAAAAAGTAGCGTGGTAGTATACAAATAGTCAGTCAATACTATTCTTGTTGAAAATGTGTGCGGTGATATGTGTTGTCGTCAGAACGACAGATTGAAGACGCTTTCCGAAAAACGATGTAATGTGTTAGCACATGACAAACGAGGAATATCGTTTAACATCGAACCGCAGTCGGGCACCTCGGTCGGACCGAATACAAAAAGGGTGAAGTCGGTGACGCTCTGCCTTTCCAGAAAAGGTTTACTGTCTACGTTGTTCAAGTGTTTCAGTATATTACACTTTAACGATCGTTTTTCATATTTAACCTGACTTGAAACGACAATTTTGATTTGTTTCTTTTTAAAATAAATATTTACACTAAAGTAACACTGGAAGAGCTTGCTTGAATTTTAGTTGTCTAAGTGCACAATAATGCCAAGTTACTGAGACAGTGTGACTTGGGGAGATTTATTCAATTACAGTTGTATACATACACAATGCCGAGACAATGTCACTCAAGAAGCTTCATTTCATTATAGTTGTCTACATACACAATCGAGATTGTTTATAAATGCTTATATCTCGGCCGTAGTTGGAGTTGGGCACCACTCGCAGATTGAACATTTTTGACTCATATATTTATTTGTTCTTAATATAGTGCATACATAAGTATTTTTATACATTCTGTATTATAAACAAGATCAAAATAGTTTATTTTGAGTAAAAATTATCTTTCACATATGTAGTTTCTCCTCCTTTCTTATGTTTTCTGGAATTTCACTAGAAATCTTCCTCGCGCTGTACATTATCGATTTCTGAGACTGAGCCTTCTTCCTGAATGGCAGTCTCAGTCTATCTTTTCCTCTTGTATGATTTTTGTGCTCACGTTAATTTGCATAAATTTTTCGTATTTCCGATATTTTCTTAGTGAGGATTTTATAAATAAATATCATTACATCGAAATATATTTCTCTATTCATCATATTCAGATCTACCAGCATTGTACCGATGTATATCTATTATTCTCAAAGCTTTATTTCGCAACACTGATAATTGTTGCATTTCTTCATCATTAGCCAAATTGTACTATTTTACAAGACTCGGTACCGATGAATCTTCTGATCCTTCCTAGAACTGACATTTTTTTGGAAATGTTTTTAGACACGTGTCTTGTATTGTGACTCCAAAATATTTCATTTCAGTCACTTTCTTCAGACTTTCACCATCTATGATAATTGCCGATGCGATTGGTATTCTTTTATTTCCAATGTTCGATAATTTAGTTTTAGTTTATTTACCTTCCCCTAAAATATTTTTCTCTACAAGTGTTTTCTGTTGGAAGATAAATGAATACTACCTAAAAGAACTGTTGTCAATCAGAGTCTGCGAGCAGAATCTCAGATCTCGGAACGAATAGATCCGTAGATACTAGAAGTCCCTCGAGAGCTCAGCCGTATCCACATTACACCGCTGAGCTGTCCACTATCGATATGCGAATAACGATAGATCGCCCGCATTACGGTGACAATTGCCCGGGGCAGTCCGGGGGATCGCTGATGATGCGCGGTGTGCTGCGCGCTGCGTGCGGCGTTCTCACTTGTCTCGTTTTGCCGTCGACAGGAAAAATAAATGTTGAATTAAATATTCTGACAAAAAACGAATTTATGTAAGTGCAGTATTACCAAACCAGAGCCAAGGGTAAAGTGCGAGCGAGCGTGTCTATCTCTGCATCTCGGTCCCACCCCCGGGGACCGCTCGAGTCCCCCCTTATCTCCCGTCTCCATTATTTATTACGAGGAATTTTTAGCGAAAGAGTGAGTTCTGAGACAGGAACAGTTTTCTCGAGTTTAACAACATTTTTTATACAACCCGAAAAGGAAGCACTTAAAAGATCCTCAAAAGTATCATTCGTTTAAATCCCAGCGCGCCCTCTGAACAAAACTCCCGACTGCAATATTTGTTTCGAAATGAGGTTTGTTATTATTTGCATATATTGCAAAGATTTTCTATTATTTTTAAATATACTTACATAAAATTCGTAAATTGAAACATTATTTAAAAACTCCATCACGTGTACCGGAAGTTCACTACTTCTGCCCTCGACGTTAACAAACTTGAGGAAATTTTGAAATAACCTGTTCATCTTTCAGCTACGACTACCCTATTTGCATAAAACAAAGATACATTTTTTATGGATTTTCGCTGAGGTGAGGGCATTATCAACCTTTTTAGAAATATGCTTTGCGACCCACCGAGGACAACACGCAGATGTAAGTCTTCATACTCCAGGCTACGAGTTACTTTTATTAGGCTCCGTCGGCGCGATAAGTCCCCGCCCCTCCGGAGTGCCGTCAGGTGACGGAGGGGGGAGGGCTAATAAAGTACGCCGCGCCGCCTCGACTCTGATCGAGCGAAATGAATAATAAATGCTTTACACAAATATGAGAGAGAAAATAAACGAAACGGAACACGTTTATAAATATTCCTAATGAGGAAAAGCAGGACTAGAAGTTTTGAGAAATATGGAGACACGGTAAGAGAATTATCGATAGTCTAATGATACCAAACGGTTTGAAATCTTTTAGTTGTAGATGATTCAGAAAATGACTAAATCTCTAGAGACGGCCGGTGGCTGGTGGCCGATGAGGGAAATTAAGTTCCAGATAATAGTCAGTAGACACAGTCGATCGGTCACAAATCTACAATACAAATACAAAATAACAATTATATTGGTTCAAAGTAATCCGGCTGCTCGGTCGGCAGCACTCACCAGACTCCGAGGGTCATCGATGAAGGTACATCAAGTTCTAAAGAGATGTCTGTTTGCTAAACTTGCTACACAGCTACTCAACTTTTGTTAAGACTTTATATCGGAAATCCTCTCTAAACTTTTAATGGACTCTAAGGATGTGTAAAAGTTACATCGGAATTAAGCCAAGGAGAGCTGTTATTTCCTGTACATTGTATTTTATTCACAAAACTGATCAAATGAGACCCAATCGACATTTAGTGCTGAATCTTTACCCCAACTTTAACGGGACCCTTCAATTTGACGTTGGATCTGAACAGCTGCTTTTTTTCACCATTGTTTCATTTTGATAATACAACATAAGGCCTAATTATTATATTTAGTAAATAATTAGGTTTATGGAAGTGTATCACCTCCACAACCGACAGTAGCGCCACCTGTTTGTAAAGGATTGCAATAGTGCATGGATGTTAACAATGTTAAGCGAATAGTGCAGATCTGCTCGAAAAATGGCGAAGCCGCTCAGTTTCGTGCATTTCTGCAATGTTTGGTCCCGACCCACCGGAGGAAAACTGTTTCATAGTTGGACAAAGAAAGTTTTGATAAATAACTGGCCCACTTGTTAGTCTACCCCCATCCCTACCCCCTTCTGACCGTCAGCTCGGCGTGAAGGCGTCCATTAATCACTCCCACCCTTCCGCGCTAGTCCTAGATCAACACTATTCCCTAAATTAAAATGGTTTTGGATAATATATTATTATACTCCAGCGGAAGTTCATATAATACATTTAATATCTACTAATACCAATCTACTATTAACTGTTGTGGATGCCCTACAATTAAAAAACTGTCGGTCTATATATAATTTGTTAGGAATTTTTCTTTTAAATTCTCACCTTGCCTGGATGGCACACTATGTATTAAACTTAATGTGAGAAAATCTGCTGAAATCAATAGAAAAAAATCAGACTCTCCAGAGAACGTGGAAGAACTAGGTATCTATAAACAATGACACTTCCAATCCAGACAACAGTGGATACTAACTAACGAGTCAGTCGTGGAATCACAAAATCCTTTTCAGAGAAAATGTTAACACTGGATGGTATGGGAAACTCTGGAATCGGTGGAAAGACGAAGGACAATGGAAACGTCTGGTGCGAATACACAGGATCCATAATTAATAAATTATACAATCATATAATTCATCGAAGTGATAAAAGATATGGGAGACTACTAGAAATAAGAGTAGATATGTCAGTGGCCTAAGATTGAAGTCACTCCATTTTTATACCACTTTTCACAAAAAAGGCTCCAACTACTAATTAATCTCTCTCATATTCCAAGTCAGCAAAATTCTTTTACACGTGGTGAATGAACGACTGAAAGTGTTCCTCTCAGAACAAATCTCTGAGGATCTGGTAGGCTCCATCAAAGGAAGAGGCACTCGAGAGCAATCTTCATTAGGCGTCAAAGTATAAACAAGGCTAAAGAATTTAATAACCACTATACAACTTGTCGAATTGTCGAGAATTTAATACCTCTTTTCTCGACTGTAAGAAAGCTTTCGACTCAGTCAAATGGGAAAAACTTTAGAACGTATTCACACAAATGGGAACACCGAAACATTTTGTTTCTTCTGAGCAAACTTTGCACCGCGACCTGAGCGCAGGCGCGGGCTGAATCACTTTCTCTTCGGCAGCGCATGTTTCTCACTTAGTTCCACCGCGTACAATCAATCAGTAGATTCCGAGCGTTGTAACTCTTTATGTCTCATAGATTCAGCTGTACTATCAACTGTTTCCGTTCTATCAATATATTATTATCCGTAATTTCTTGCGGAATTTACATTTCTTTTTATGTCTTACCTGAGGCCCGGCACGGGAAGCGCGGCCTCCCCGCCGGCCAGCTGCCAGGAGAGCCGAGCGGCGGGCCCGGGCGGGGCGCGGGGGCGCAGCGCGCAGGCCAGCAGGGCCCCCGAGCTGTTGGAGTAAAGCAGGCGCGCGGGCGGTTCCAGCAGGAAGGCGGGCAGCTCCGCCCCGGCACCAGACGCCACCAGCCCTGCGAACAGACACGAATTGTTGTTAAACTACAACAAACATCATCTTAAACTAATCATCATTAGCCGCAGCCTTCCCGCGAGTCTCCCTGAGTTCCCCACTTTTCTCTGTTCATATTCTGTTTTGTCAAGGTAATACAATCTATATTTATCTAGTATTTAAGTATATTGCAGATGATATTCTATTCTCAAACGAATTTCAAAAAAATATTCAGATGCTATCAAAAGTCAGAAGCGGAGTATGATTGAAGACATATTCAAAGACTAAAGTTATGATGAACTGCTCTGTACTGATTAAAGAGATCAAGGAAGGTGACATTATGTTATGAGATCGACACTGTGAAGCTGTATTTAAGAGGTTAGGAGTTATGATTGTGTGTATACGGTTCGGGAGGTGGTGGGTGCGCCGATAATCACATATCACTCGCATGTTCGCAGAGTGTGTTGTGTGAGTGGGTGTATAGGTCAGAGCAGATTGGAGAATAAAAACTACAAATGTTTGGTCACTGGATTTATTGTTTAATACAGGTTATAGATTTAGAGAAATACAATAGTCGTACAATGAGATATCTATAAGCAAGAGTAACTGAGGAGTTTCCTGGAGATATTATCTGGATATATAACCCTATCCCGGAATCGTTATGAGGGTTGTGCACTTCCGCTTCGATTCCACTCAACAAAGCAACACGTGTAATAATTAATATAATGTTTTTGAGAATATATTATAAATTTAAGTTTGAAATTTACACGTGCCATTGTCAAGGCTTTGCCTCAAAATTTACGGTATAACCGTATACAAGTGGGAGATTATAATCATTCAATAAGCACTAGTGTGAGATATATGAAAGTTGGTATTGTATATTATTTGTCTGTACTGCGGAGCTGGAAAAGTAACATGCACCCCGAAGGAACTGTATTATATCATTAGCATCTTTGTACAATCATTACCTTCAAATACTGCTCAATTCTGAGTCATTTTTATTTGAGGGCCTTGATAAGGCACACAATGATTACATATCGACTTCCAAGTCGGCACATCCTTTAATTAATGCTCGTTTTGTCCAGATTCACATAAACAGCAACCAGATATGGCCACTTCATTCGATTGTTCGGTCGCATTATATTGTTTTCGGAAGGTGTACTAACAGTACGAGCGGTGATGAAGGAGAAACAGATAAAACTCAGCGCGGTATCTTCGATTGTGACTAAAAAATAATGTTCATAAAAAAAAGAGCGGAGAGAAGGGATAGCTTCGTAACACTAGTTATACTAGTTATACAAACTCAACACGATCAAATAATCTTTTTTATCCAAATTTTGGCACAACTAATTACTTATTACTTGTGTAATTACATAAAAAAATGTTTTGTGATTCGCTCTACGTCAAAAAACAATGCCGTAAATTCTTGTAATAACTTTTCAACGATAAATTGCTTCCCTTTAAAATTAAACTGCGCCAACTTTTCAATAACTATTAACATAAATTGTATATATTGCATCCCATTTCCCTCCCTCCTTACCCTTTCCACTTTGTATGTTCAATTTAATAACACTCTTTTGTTTCTTTCCGTTTTTTTTAACATGTACTATTTTTTAGTTTATTATTGTGTTTATTTTAAAATATAACTCTTTTTGTTTATCAGTTTGTTTGATCAGTCAGTGTCGTTTTAATTTATTACGTCTACTAGTTATTTAATTCCGAAGAAACTTATTATCTTATTATCAGTTATTATTACTATTTGTTTCTTTAAAAATAAAAAAAGTATAAATACTCCGTGCAGAAGACGAAACGTGTGTAAACCTTAAAGTCTAGGAGAACCCTCCACACTCGTGGCTAATTTATTAGGATATTAAATTTTATGGTTTAGGTTTGCAGCAGAAACAAGGAACCTAAAACCGAGCAACTATTCACTTAAAAATGAATACCAAAAACCAAAGGTTATGTAAAAACAAAATCAAGTTGACAGCAGGTCACCGGTATTGGAAAATATTAAGCGGGACAAATTGAAAATTAATAAAAACAATTAACTATAAATAACATCAATTGATCCCAAAAACTCATTAGTCACGTATATATTGAGTAAACAAAAATTTTTAAGGTAAAAAAATAAATCACAAATAATTATAAAGTTGAAAAGGAAATTTATTAGTACTACAGATGTGAAGCACTCGAATATGGTGCTGGAGAAGTGAGACTTTTACCAAATAATAATGAACAAGGCGTATGGAGAAAATTTCTGGATGGTGTACAGGCAAGCGATATACCGACGAGAAAGTAGTTCTTTATCATGAAAGAAGAAAAATAATTTAGATATACAATGTCTTCTGATTTATACTGATTTGTAAATTTTAATTAATTCATTTCGCTTACTACTCCGCGAGAGCGATAAAATAGAGATAAAGAATAGCCTGTACAGAGTCCACCCTGTAGGGGAGACGGAGGTAATATAAAAATCAAACAGAACCTAAAGACAGGAGAGTGCTCCTCCCGAGGCGGGGCAAAGTGCCTCCCGGGATATTTTATTCATAGCTTTTAGCGCAAGTGTTTCTCCCCCGTACCGCCCCACCCCCGCGCCGCTCGAGCGCGGCGAGGGCCCGCGTGGGCAGGCAGAGATGGAAATTATTAATAAGATTTCAATGTGGGTTTTGCAATGAAGGCGACTAGCGAACGGTTTATTTAATTCCGAGTACCTACAGAAGGAAACATTTTCATCAACAGGTTTGTCAATAATCAAGTCTTAATTGGTAAAGTAACTTTATTGCCTCGGAGCGCCCGCCCGGTGCTTTCAATATTATTAATGGTTTTTTAAATCATTTATAGTTTCCTTTCTCTCGCGGCATTTTCGGCGACAATTATCGGGCGCTCGACATTTCCTCGAGGTTCCTGTGTCAGTTTATTATTACTATTTATATATTGTTTACTTTGATAAGATACGAGAGTACATCAGATTGGCAGATACGACTAAACTTCGAATGAGTTTAAATCGGAGAGAAAATAAACCAAAAAACACGCAGAAGTGATACGCCAGCTGCAAAGGAGATGTCATGCAGATTCGTGACGTTTCCTCAATGGCGCGACTACTTCAATGCGGTGCAATAGGGGCCAGAAATGGAATTATTCAATTTTTAAATAGATTCTCTCATATATTACTAAAATACGTAAAAACATAATCAATGTATACGGTAGTACTTCGCTTATAAGTCAGGTTATGAACCAGACCATCGTTTCAAAACGAAAATCAAAAGCAAAACAAGCCATTTTTAACCAAAACATTTTTTTTTTCATGAATCAGAGAATATTTTTGTTTTTACTGTTAAATGGATAAAATTGCGTAGTTTTTAAAATAAATAAATCTCATACAAAATACATGATGTATTTTAGAGTAATGTCATTGTATTTCTTAATTTGGTTTGAATGTGGCTGTCCTTAAAGTATTGGTTTTATTTACTATTACCGGTGGGTCAAAACAAAACATGTCCGGTGGTTGTGGGTCATTTTAGACACATCTCCAGTTTTAGATTTTTCAACCGTGGGAGATTTTTTATAAATATTTTATTTTAAATATGATTTAATGAAATGGAATGATGTGCCGTAATGTTTCTGCTAAAAAATTAAAGTTAAAATTTAAAAATATTACGAATAATGTACATATTCTCACGCATCAACAGACGCCCTACACGGCCAAAATACAAACATCCGTTGAGCATGTGATCTTCTCGTCGGAACCCGAGCAGGTAATGTCATAAAACTTACAGCTAGGCGCAACGCCCCTCAAATAATTATATTACTGGCATTGTCTAGCGATCGCCAGACGAAAATAAGTGAAAAAAAATACACGGACGCATACCTGGTATCCTTTGTCTACCCGCTTAAAATATTGACAATATTTTTTAGGTCAGTTTTTGAGCGTTTTTTCACATTTTTGTCAATAACTCATTTGAATCTCGTCCGATAACATTTGTTTGTATCTCAAATTATTTGAAAATATTTAAAAAAAGATTAGCTAGAAGGAAAACAGCATTAAACGAATATTTGTAGCGTAATTCATATTTTTACAAACACCCGGGTCAAATCTGACCCACCGCCGCAGAGTATGTGTTAATTCCTCAAAAAATACCAAAACAGAGTCATGTCATAAAATAATGTGTATTCTTGCTGGGGTCAAACAGGTCTCCTCGATATTCAGAAGCTAATGCGTATCTCGAAAGTTCTACATCTCACGACAGTGCACTCGGTGTATTTTTGTGACGGACAATGATATACTATTTTTTCTGCTCTAAAACGTTTTCCTGTATCTTAGATAGTTTTTGGGCTTAAATAATGGAGTGTCGAGTTGAGAAAAACGAACATTTTCGACAAATCCTTAATTTTGTTTTTAATCGAGGTCTCATCTAAGTGCGCGTTATTTAACATATAACATTTAATAACGACAGTGGTCTCAGAAATTCAGTGGTCACCGCGCATCTAGTACCGGACCAGTCTGATTTACCCACAGACTGAACTGTCAGACAGACAGCTGCACCTATCGGGGACGCGAACCACTCGAGAGGATCCTTTACAGGGTGCCCTGCCGTCCGATAACGATAACGCAATAGCAGTAGCAATAGCCTGAACAGATGAAGGGGCGCTTGTATATTTCGGATTTGAAACTCGGATGCGTGGAATGATCTGCTCTGAATAAAGTGTTAAACAAACAATATCGTCCCAAATCCTGATCATTGTCACTAAAAGAACATCTAAAATATATAAAAACGCGCTAAAAGTTAAACAAACTTAGGAATCGTAATTCATAAAACATATCGGCGGGGGGGCGGGGGGGGGGGGGGGGGGAAGATTCGTAGAACGGAGGGTTATCATTTAATATTACCTAAAGTAATACTCGATGTGCATTATGAATATTAAATTATTATATTACAATATATCATTTTAAATTATTATATTACAATATATCATTTTAAATTATTATATTACAATATATCATTTTAAATCATAAAAAAAGTATTTATTTAATTGTCATCGATTCATTCGATCGCGAGTTCGTCACGGTGAAGAGAAGTTCAAAATATTCGCACCGTACTTGAAAATAGTGCAATAATAAGCTTCTTCTTAAACATATTGTCGTTTAATAATATTTTAGTTCATTATTGATACGATATGACGAAGACTCGCAGTGGCGGTCACTGCAGCGAGTCCACTCCTATTAAAACCATTTAAGTACTGAAATTAAACCAATGTTTGGCAATGAACAATGATGAGACAAAATGGCGTAACGCGAATTTTTTCAACTAAAACTATTTTTAACAAAATCTTAATCTTCGTTGTCATCGGTCATTACGAGAGAATCGTTGGAAATGAACACCGACAAAACAATGTATGTAGTATTTTATAAATAATATATTTGAATCAATCGACAATCGGAAGGCGTTCAATTAATTCGTTCATCGAGCGTTAGGAAAGTTAGAAAAAATGCAACCAAAAATAAATATCTAATTGTTAAAGCGTCGAGAGCGTGGGAAATTAGTACAAGTCAGTGAAATGAGAACCGGCGAGGGCAGAGACAACAAACAACACAACAATAACAGTACAAGCGGAGTGGCCTCTGTCTCGGCTTGAATCGGGACCGGCGGTGACGTCACTCGATTGATATAAGGTCAAGGCGGTATAGCTCACCCCAAACGAGAGCCCGCAGCAGCACGGCGGCCATCCTCCTCGCTGCTCACCCGCTGCCGCCGCGGAACGAGCGCGCGATGAGCGCGAACATTAAGGTTTTCTATTTAATCGTTTGTCAATAACCTGTTCAACTTTTAGAAAAGTTTGTCATCGTTCACCAAAATCGACTCGAAAGTTGAACTTCAAAAGTTAGTCGAACGTCACCGGTCCCGCCGCAGAGACGGCTCGCGGCGAAGTGCGAGGAGTCGCGGTCGGGGAGTCCCGCGGGAGAGCTCGCCGCGCGCCCCTCCGAGAGCACCGCTCTGGCGCTACTGGCCGCGGTGCCGCCGGCCCCCGCCCCCGCCCCCGCCCCCGCCGCGCCGCCGCTACCCTCCCTTCCTATCATCGCCACTTTTCATTTTCACATCGCATCACTCGAAAGAAATCCTACTGATCGAATGTTTATTATTTTCTTGGGAATTTTATCATTTCTTTACCTGATGCTGATTGATATGCGATGCAATTTTATATATTATTTTTATGTTTTCAAAAATGTCGCATACTGGATGTGAGAATATTATAATTTTTACAACTAAATAAAAATATACGTACATAGAGTTATTTTAATCTGCGGGCTTACATCCAGGTAAGTAAGTACGATAATTGATTTTGATTGTATTGTGTAATTAATAATACGCGTAGAATGACACGAATCAAATTGACACCTTATTTTATAAGACTTGATTTACATTTAAAATACCACATTGAAGGTAAATTGCGTTGACGCTAAAACCTCGGCTCATGTTTTTAATCTAACTTACGGTCTGCTTAATTGAAATCTTAACTTAATCTTAAATCTACCTTCATTACCAGACAACGGAGAGTGTGCGGTATTTAGGAGTACAAATTGACCAACACCCAAACTGGAGAAAACGTATTCAGTATTTTACGAGTCGAAAAAGAAAGCTTGTCCATTTTTTTAGGGAAGTCAGATATATCCTTGAGAACAATTGTATACATTGCACTGTGTCACTCGCTACTTAACTACGCGATCGCTAGTTGGGGTGGTGCGGCTAGTAGTATTGTAAAGTCTGTAAGTAAAGTCAGATATATCCTTGAGAAAAATTGTATACATTGCACTGTGTCACTCGCTACTTAACTACGCGATCGCTAGTTGGGGTGGTGCGGCTAGTAGTATTGTAAAGTCTGTAAGTAAAGTCAGATATATCCTTGAGAAAAATTGTATACATTGCACTGTGTCACTCGCTACTTAACTACGCGATCGCTAGTTGGGGTGGTGCGGCTAGTAGTATTGTAAAGTCTGTAAGTAAAGTCAGATATATCCTTGAGAAAAATTGTATACATTGCACTGTGTCACTCGCTACTTAACTACGCGATCGCTAGTTGGGGTGGTGCGGCTAGTAGTATTGTAAAGTCTGTAAGTAAAGTCCAAAAAATGATCTTGAGAGTAATTCATAAGAAACCCTTTCGCCATCCTTCAAATGAACTCTTCAAAGAATGTCACGTCCTAGACATACGTCAAATGTATATTTTCGGTATACTAAAACACTTTTACCGGTATAAGCAATATTACCAGCAAATTACGCACCCTCACTTAACAAGGACGCAGGCTAACTGTCACTATATTGTGCCAAAACTAAACAAAACTTTTGTACAAAGATTCCATTTGTTTCTAGCACCAAAAATATACAACAATGAAAGAATGCAACCGTAGTCTTGTATATTTTTCACGAAAAGTACAGTTCTGGATCCACGAAATGGGGAGAAATTACGCCCAAGAACTTTTAAAGGTCTAAACCTGAGAATAAAACTGCCACAACAGTATATTGAAATTCCTAATTGCATCTCTTGATTAGCTGTTTATATATATATATATATTTTTGTACATTGATTTGCTTACTGTTATTATTTTTATATTTAACTTTGAACGAATTCCGCTAGACAGCGCCAGGTCATTCACTTTTTAAACCAGAAAGTTTTAACACAACTAAATTTTAACAATTTTTAATCCGTGCTTTACATTTTTTCAGTGGAATATTTTGTTTACTTAATTATTTAAGGGTGATGTGTTATAAAATATCCTAGCTTCGCTAATAAAAAGTCATTATTGCTAGTTATTGAACAACAACAGTATCTATGTATTGAATGTTGCATTTTTCTTCTGTGTAGTTGTGCTAGTCATGTATGCCATTTAACTGAACTCTTTTCAATCGTTTCATATTGACCATTACAATTTTACATAAGTTTGTATGTTATTTACTTATTTACTCTTACTTTACTTAGTTTTTTAATTTTTTATAAATGGAACAATACATTTATTTTAAGTTTAACATTATATTTATATTCTATTAATTGTATCCTGTTTTACTCTTTATACCATATTTTTTGTACTTTTTATATACATTATGCTATCTAATCGTATCTTTATTTAATCTTTATGTATATTTATTAGTATATTGAACACTACACTTTGTTTATCACTATACCGGAAAGCCACTGTCTGCTATAATACAGTAAAATACTAGAGTAGCAGGCAGGGTACTGAAATACATGTTTCACTTTACTGCAATGTTTTCTGATTATAATAACACACTGTACTGTACTATGAATCAAAAAATAAATTATTATTATAATTTTAAACGGCGCAAAAATAACTAATGTGAAGTTAATTAGTTTAAAAACAATTTGTATAGACTCTTCTAACACTAAATTTTTACACTTTCCAAACATGGATTATATGTAAAATGGTGATTGTCAGTATTATATATGTAGATCATCGAAAGTTGCCAAGCCGAGCAATTGATGGAGAAACTTGAACAATCCAGGACGATAGCAACAATTATTGGCTACTTAGAGTTGGTCGCAACAACAAATTCAATCCCATAACAAATCTCGACAATCAATTCCATCTAGGAATACAAATTGAACTTGATGTGTGTCCGGCCTAGTGTATCGCGAAATCTCCATAGGATTAATAAAGGATAGAGCACTAAACTGCTAGTCTGAACGCTGTGCATTTGCTTTAAGGGATTTGCATGGATAGCCGGTCCGTGTAAACAATAAAATTAAGTGAACGTGCTGCTTTCTTGGGGGGTCTAGAAAATATTTTATGACGGTCCACCCCCGAGAAATGTATTTAATATTAACTGCATTCTGTCGGTGAAGTACCTTTTGGATAATAATATATGGAAAGTTGGCGGGTTATCGGGAGTTAAAAGACAGGATGGCACTTGTTGGTCTCACATCTCTGGAAGCTGGTTCTTTTCTCATTGGGCAAGAGTAAAAGGGAAAGGACATATTTCTGTAATCCAATGATATATGCGCGCGTATAATATATGACCGTGAAAAGATGCATTTACGACGGCCGCAATTAACCAGCTAAAAAAAAGGGTCTCGGATCTCGTACGGGAGATCCCAAAATAATTATTAACAAAATACATTGCCCAGCTAATCCGAGTACAAAGCCATAAATGCTTCGCCGTGCTTAAAAGATTTGAGAAGAAGAGAGTACCCAATCACCGTCTAAGGGATAAACCGAGATAAGTATTGAGAACACGCCCCGAGGTGCTTAAAAGGCCGGACCGGTGTTGAAGGTATCAGTTAGAATCAGTTAGTCAGAAAAATCAGTCAAAAAAATCAATCAGAGAAAATCAGTTAGAAAAGATAGTTAAAACAAGACAGTCGAAGACAATAAGAAAAAAGTTAAAAACTCTCGTAAAGAGGTTGAATATTCTACTCCACCGTCAGTACCAGGACGAAGGAAAGCAGAACGAAGAACGAGGCTAGAGACGCCCGATCCAGCTGGCACCTGAGCTATCGGTTGCCAGCGGCGCAGACTATCAAGAGGAATGGAATTCCCGCCCATGAAGACGGGTCGGCAATGGCAGCCGACCACCGCAACAGCGACGGCGACGGAAGCCCGCCACCGACGAAGATGAGTCCCGTCCGTTCACTTCCGTGACATTTCAGTCCGGACGTCGCCCCCAGCAGTATCCGACGGGGTAATAATAATAATAATAATTTATTTTTTGATTCATAGTACAGTACAGTGTGTTATTATATTGTTAAAATCAGATAACATTGCAGTAAAGTGAAACATGTATTTCAGTACCCTGCCTGCTACTCTAGTATTTTACTGTATTATAGCAGACAGTACCTTCCCGGTATAGTAATAAACAAAGTGTAGTATTCAATATACTAATAAATATACATAAAGAGTAAATCAAGATGCGATCAGATAGCATATAAATACAATGTATATAAAAAGTGAAAAATATTATATAATGAGTAAAACAGGATGCAATTAATAGAATATAAATATAATATAAAACTTAAAATGAATTAATTTAATTCTATTAAGTTTTGGGGTTTGACCAGTTGCCTCATGCATACACTCAATTCGCGATTTAGGTAATTTTAACCTGCGTATATCTTTCCCTTTATTTCCCGTTACCTACCTCTAAGCACAAAGAAGAAAGAAGATGTTGCAGTAATTAAAATCTATCAACTGCAGAAAGATCAGTGCGCTTCGAACATTCTACGGATAAAGTACCGTCGCTCCAGTCCGCTACCGCTTACTAATAATCTTACGCTAATTATATTATACTTAATTAGCCTTTTTTCACGAGTGTTTCTATACACGCCGCGATGCTTGTCACATGTGGTAGAGAGGAATCTACGAACGAGCCAGCATCCAGCGAACGAAAAGTAAGTGCCTTCCTTTCTTCCTCATATGTCCACCAAGGACATATAAAGATCATTTTAAAGGGAAAATAAAATAATTGAATCGATTACTTTCCTACATGTTACGTATTTAGTACCTGAGCAGTTTTATTCGAATTTCATAAGAAATGTTTCAGTTTCATTTCTAATTTATCTAAAAAAGAAAGCATTAGATGGGCTTTCATTATTATTATATTAATTATGTACAAGTTATTAATTATGTACAAGTTATTAATTATGTACAAGTGCACGCGGACATGACGCGTGGTCGTGCTCAACGATTTAATAAAAAATAGTGTTTCATTTTAATGATTTTTAAGAGCGAGTGATGTTTCGCAAAGCCAGAAGGACTTTTGAGGAAGTACAACAAAGTTTGACAATGAACGGGCGGCCTGGCAACACCGGCGGAGGCGCGTGCGCGAGCCTGAGTGGCGCCCGCGTGGCGCCCGCGTGGCGTCCCACGTGGCCGAGCAGCCGATTCGTCAAACTGTCAACCGACAGAAGCGCTCGTCTGCTCCGACGGAGGTGAGGACAAATTAAGAGTTTGTGCATTAGTGTCGACTGTATTATTTAATGATACAGTTATACTATATATATTTACAAGTGTAATAATATTATATTAAGATGATCAATTACACATTTCTTATATCAGTGTTCATGTTTTCAGGGTAGTTATATGCATCTATATTCCACGTTTAGCATTATTGTGACAGAGTCGAAAGGATTGATGAATATATTGTTTTTATCTGTCACATTTGTCCATGATTACATCTTGATTATTATTATTATTTATTAGTAACTATATAATAATTTGTTTGGACTGTGCCCGTCTCACTAGAGAAATTCTGTGTCGAGACGGGCATAGTTTACAAGCAATTGTTCAATTAATTAAAATTACAAGTAGATAGAATTACATAGAATTACATATTACATTAACATATAAAAGGTGTATATGAAGAACAATTTTAAAGTGGACTTAATTTTTGGATCACTTTGTAGCAATAAATAATATAGGTATGAGTCAATATGTTTGGGTGAGTGCACCAATACTGCCTCTACCCATATTAGGAATCCAAGTTTTAATATAAAGTTTCATGTTCTTGTGACAATTCAATTGATTAAAGTCTTTTAGCATTCTATTAAATAGGTTAGGTCCAAAATATTTGTAGTTCCTTTGACCAAATGTAGTATGTGCTCTTTGGGTTTGAAGGTTATTTGTATTTGTGCGTGTGGAAAGTATGTTTTGTGTTGTTTTAAAATATGTCAGTTTGTATTTATGTATGTATTTGAGAGTAGTATTAGCGTATATTTGTCTAATATCAAAGACATTGAATTTATCAGAAATTTCGTCAGTGCTCGTTGTGATTGGGGATTTGAGGATAACTTTTAATATAATTTTTTGAGCTGCTATTATTGGATTAACTGCAGACATAGTCGCTCCACCCCAAGCAATTATACCGTGCTCTATGATTGATTGACAGATATCGTAATATGCCATTTTAAGGAGTTTTATATTAAGGAAATTTCTAATATTTGTAAAAAAATATATTGTTTTATTTTATTTTATTTGTAATGAGTTATGTATGATGATTCCATTTGAGATAAGGATCAAATATAATTCCTAAGTATTTAATTTGGTCAGTACGTTCTACATAATTGCATTGACACGTATCGTCGTCTGAGTTGGAACAATTGTGAACTTTTATTTTGTAAGCATACGAGGGTTGCCCATTTTCTTTTATGCTCGAAGTTAGGTATTTAGTTTTATTGGTATTAAGTGTAAAAGTGTTCAGGTTGAGCCATTTTTTAATAATATTTATAACTTTCTCGGCTTTTTTAAATACTGCTGACCATGTATCAGCTTGGAATTGAAGAACAGTGTCATCCGCAAAACAAGTAACGCTTCCGTTAAAAGAGATGTTGCTTAGGTCATTAATATATATGTAGAATAGTATTGGACCTAATATGCTACCCTGTGGGACCCCGAAGTAAGTGGAAAGAAGATTGCTTGAAATTTCTTTAATACAAACTCGTTGATTCCTGTCCGTGATGTAACTTTTAAACATATCGAGTTCTTTGCCTGAGGTACCAATTTTTTTTAGTTTTTCGATTAGACTCGAATGCGAAATTATATCAAAGGCCTTGGCAAGATCAAGGAAAATGGATATACATTTATGTCTTTTATCCACATGGTTAGTAATAAAATCCGTGACACAGGCAATGGCTTCCGTTGTACTCATATTTGGCCTAAAGCCGAACTGGTTTTTAGAAATAATTTTATTACTCTCGAGGTATTTTACGAGTTGAATTTCTATAATTTTCTCTAATATTTTAGAAAGAGAATTAAGTAGCGTAATTGGTCTCTTATCTTATCTATTATGGTTAATGTCTCTTTTACTTCCTACTTTGTGGATTGGGATAATTAATCCTTGTTTTAATTAAGTGGGGAAGTGTCCGAGTTTAAGACTAAGGTTAATAAGATAATGCAAGGGGGTTAGCAGTTGCACATACATTATTTTAAGTATATTAACCGTAATACCATCTGTACCAGCAGCATTACTATTTTTTAGCGATTGGATTATATTTTTGATAACAGTTTTATCTACGTTTGTGAAAGAAAATTTATAAACAGTATCCTGGTTTAGATTGTGATTTTCAGATCTAATATTAACCAGAGAAGAGGGAATTTTTTTAGCCAAATTAGAGCCAATATTAGTGAAGAAATAGTTTGCATAATTGACAATTTAGTTGATTATATTTGCGATCTCGTTCTACAAAATGATGCCAATTCTTTTATTCTTATTTTATTCTGTACGTTATTTGAGGGTTCATTGTTTGCCATGCGATGCAAGCGATCCAGTCAGCGAGTCATCCAATTTTAATCTGTTTGATTGCACTGCCATTTCTATACATATCGTAGAATTTCGCAGTATATATTGTCTCGAGATACCATTTTAATTAATTTAGGCCATAAATTCTACGAGGGATATTTCTTTCAAAGGTGCGTAAGATCTTCTCACTGTATTTAGTTAGTGATCGAGATAAATGAGCACATGTAAACTAAATTACTTTTTGAGACAAGACGTGACCTGAGTAGGCCAAAATAGCATCTATTTGTTGAAAATACCCTTCTATTTATCTATTCCTTCTTGTATCATGAAAATTACAAAGATTCCACTGGAAACGGATCATGTTGAAGGCGAGCAAGAATCGTTACATAATATGCAATATAATGGAGTTGCAAACCGAGTTGCTTCAGCCGACGCGGTCGGGTGTTCGTATTGGGGTTCACGGCCACTAGGCAGCTGACTGCCATACCCGATGCTGCATCTCCATAGTCTCACGTATCCACCTGAAAGACGGGAAGAAAGGAAGCGACAGTTTTAAATGACAACTTATCGGCTTACACTTATCGCGATGTGCTTCAAAATCATAATTTTCATTATAAAACGGATCTGATCTAAACCTGCGGAGGCTCATCTCCATTAAATTTGGAACACAGATTCAGTTGTTAATAATTATCAATATTCAACTTCTCAGAACTTGTATGGCTCTAGACTTTAAATATTTAAGGTTTGCGTGTTTTAAATCACTGCAAAGCAAATAGAATGATTATATTAAATAAAACATAAATTGTCAATACGTAATGGTGGTATTAAGTAATGTGTTTGCCTAAGAAATGAGTTTCTGTGATCTAGCGCTCACGCCGGCAGGGTTGCCCCCGCGCTAGACCCTCGCTGTCACCAAATAATCGTCCCTTCAGAATAACAAGGTTCCATCTGACAATGACACTGTTTTGAGATAATGAGTGTTGATTGAATTTCAACACATTAACAGTTTGAAGGTCTTAACTTATTTTCAGTATTATCAATGGCCACTTTGAATGAGAAATTAAAAATAAAATAAAACATTGAACAGTTGAACCTTGCAGCTCTCGCTATTTCCTTTAATATCCGTTAAATAGAGAGAGAAATGGAAGAAATAAAGAATTATGCATTTGGAACCACCCATTTCACGCAATAACTCAAATAAGCCCAAAATGTTAGTCGGAACCTTGTAATTCTAAGGGGTCGTAATGTCAATCTTCAGATACACAGGTCGTCCGAGTTATTTCATATTTTCCCTATCAACATTTCGCACAACTGACTGGATTTGTTCGACTGGACCGGCAATGAAATAATCGAGCCGCACAAGCAGTACAACAATTAAAGTACTCGGGTGCCGGTTTTAATAAAGACTCTGAGAGAATTTAAATAACACGCGGCGCCTTTATGAAAATAAGAAACATTTTCAGCTGTCGAAAGCCAGAAAGTTTTAAAAAACATTTTTTTTTTAAAAACTGTTTACGTTTCAGAAAATTAGAAAACTACTGCAGCCGACTGATGTTAAAAATTACGGTAAATTTTTATTTTTCTTGTTAACCCACACTGGAGATCTCTTGTTTTTATTAACTTATCGGAAAGAAAAAAGATGGAGCGATACGGTTGTGTGGAAATGGGATATAATCATACAAAGCCATTATCATTAACATTTTGATTCTGAATCTTCACTGCGGAGACATTGGCATGTGCTATGGATCGCGGTGGACGACGGTAGTTTCAGCTGGTAACGGCAGGTTATTAGCTCTCAATAGGGGGCGATGGTCAGTAATGATTAGTTAGCGCGGTAGAGAAAAAGCCGCTTGTCCACCTAATCTAGACAGAATTGCTTTATTTTTATTTTTAAATATTTGACAATAATTAATTTAAAAAAAAACTAATAAAATAATTCACAAAACTAAATCAAGAGTTTGAACTACACACGATTACATGTAATATTTAATAATAAAAATAAATCTTGGGTAATTTGATAAAGTATAATAATATTTTTCCTTTCCCTGCGCCAGAGAACGATTTGATCAATTGGTAATACCGGTTGTGCAGTATATATAGATGTCCATATCCACTGACGTGCCTCGCTCGAGTGTTGTCTTGCAGCGCTCCTCCGCTGAGGTCGGTGTCTTCTCGCACGATGACTCCCTCGGAGCTCCTGGGCTGGCTGGTGTTCGGGTGCTGGTGCCGGTGCCGGGGTCTGGCGCTCGCGCCGGAGGCTCCCGGGGCCGGAGACAGCCCGGCGGGAGACGTCGCAGCCGCGGTGCGGCTGTTGGGGCAGATGTCGGGGCCATATTTCGTTACGGCTTTTCTTTGTTGGAAACAGAGTGCGTTCACTTCATTGTCGCTTTTATTGATCATCGGTCGTCGTAAATGGTCGCCTCGACCGCTAGAGTACTAGTACTAGAGACTAATGATGCGACTAGTTTTTGTGAAGCGATTCGATCTGTGGACCTGTGCCACGACACACACACTGCTCCTTAATTACTACAATTTTTGCAGAATAAGGAAACGAATTACACCATCACGCTTTTGTTTTAGATAAAATAATTCACCTTTCGCAAAATCTGTTTGCGGAAGTACGACTAAGCTTGAGGGTGAGAATATTCTCCCCTATCACGATCGGACGAGATCTGCACCCCCTGCCCGCGCCCGGAGAAGCTCACCGCACCGTGTTTCTGTTGGACCTGCGGTGCGCGGGAGCGGAGAACCTCCTGAAACTGGTGAGACATCAATCCTTAGATTAATTAATGTACAAGTAAATATTTCAGACTGAACACTAATTTGTATACTGCGGGTGCAGGCTGAAGCGGAGCTCCTGATCAAAGCCCCGTTCAGCTGGATTCTCCTGGCAGATGCAGCTTCTCCCTACAACGCGTCATCGGATGAAATCAAAAATGACCACGACGAAATGTTTCCTGAAAGTTATAATAAAAGTGCTCGTTTCGCCGTCCCTCGTGCGCTGAAGGATATCGACGCTTTACCGGATAGTTCCGTCTTCATCATAACTTATAATCGTTTAAATTTTCGTTGGGATCCGTGTTCAGGTATGTTCATTTTTTATTTTCTAATGATGAACACTAAAGAAAACGTACAAATTTAGATTCTGTCACATTGAAGATAATTTTTAACATTGAAATGTAACCGAGTTTGAAATATTTAAATTTAAATATAATACATGACTTACCTAGTATTTGTTTTACAGTAATTCTCAAAATGAAGTATAATAAAAACTGTTTTTATACAAAATGTTCGATTGTTAAGTTGTGGATCAATCGTTCCGAGCGTTTTTTGATCGATCGGTGCGCGAACGTTACGCCGGTGGGCCCGATTAAAATATAACCAAAGCACTTCATTTTTTAAATACTCGTCGTGACGAGTAAAATAGTCTCTTTTGTGAGGTTCAATGATCGTCGCTCTAGTCGAAATCGAAGATCACGTCAGACCAATTTATCGAGTAGCGACTGCTCCAAGATTCTACAATTACCTGGCTTGCTAAGTTATTTTGCTAATTTAGTTTAAAACAGATTTTTTACATTATCTTGGCTTCAAGATTATAAGAAAAAATATTTCGTTTATGCAATAATTTAGCAAATTAACGCAATTTTGTAACACGCGAAAAATGTATCGTCTTAATTATGGCAAATAACATTCAGTTTATTAGTTTTATATTAATGTAAAGATCCAATCTGTGTAATAGTTTTTAAAAAAAGTCACATTATCAAAATTAGAATAATAATTATTGAAAGTAGCCTCTTAACCGTATGTAATTACGTTGTGTCAAAAGGTATGAAAATTATTGCCTTTGAAGAAGGGAGGATCGGATCTTTTAAAACTTCGTGATGTAGAACAATGTAGCAAGAAACGGAATTTTGACCTTTGTCATCCGGCTAACAAACAATACAGAGCACATTTTCTTGATCAAATTTATACTTATTTATTTAAGTATGGAACCCCCATTGCGACGTGCATCATCTTGCGTTGATAACGTTGATGACCTACTAGACCGGAAATGATTGAATCCAGGGTGCAGCTGATTGGTATTCAAATTGCAACTGAAATAGCTCATTGCAGATCAATTTTTGGGAAAATCTCTCGCATATGTGTTCACGATCGAATTTCAAAAGCGTGAAATGTCGTTTTCACATATTTTAATTACCTCGCAAGATGTCAATAAAATGATATTTTCAGCGCTGGAATTCAAAATATCAAAAAAAGACCGTAAATATAATAAAAAATTGTCTGAAACTTCGCGAATATGTAAAAATATTCCGAGTATTCACATCATCGAAAAATATATCCAGCAGTCATTATTTCGTTGTCGACTGCTGCCGAAGCGAGGACAGCCAGCGGAAGTGCGAGTGCGTTTCGCCCGCAGTCCGACTGTTAGTCTCCCAATACGACTAGTACATCGACGTGGAACAGTGTTCTATCCGATACATCATATATAGTAAAACGTACAAAGACTTTCGTGCGATGAATTGCAAAATGAGAAAATTTGTTATTTAATACCAATACAAATAGAGCAGGAAGAAATGTTTATAGGAAATAAATGTATAGTTTTAGTTATGAGAAGTCGAGGGATGTATATAAGGGATACACACTGAAAAGAGAGTGTACACTCTGTATGGAGATCGGTTTGTGATGTGCAGCATACAGGAAGAGCCCCGGGAGTCAGTGGCTGTTGGCGGAGGGGCGGGGCGCCGCCAGGAGGCGGGAGCTGGACCTCGGGGGGGCTCTCGTCAGGGTGTGCTTCGTCCTCACTGACAACGACACCATTTATCACCTTTCTGATTACAGGTAAATATATTATTTTGGGTCAATTCTCGCAACCTGCTACTGCTACTGCTACTGATACAATATATCTGTTATTAAAATAAATCATAATAATTTTAGAGACAAGCACATCGACACGATCACAAAAGTAAATTTCGCGTTAACAAACCACGCGATCGACATGGTCAACGGGAGCAGAGAATATTCTTTCGAGAGTTCCTGGGGTTACCGAGACGCCGGCGGCTCTTGGAGCGGCATGATAGGGGAGCTCACCAGCGGCCGGGCGGACGTCGGAGGTGAGCCATCTCATTTAAATCGCTACCGTGCCGTAGCGCCGATCTGCAGCCGGTCAGTCACGCCCGCGTTGTTGCAGGGTCTCCGCTTTTCCTGACCGCTGACAGGGTCCCGGTGATCGACTACATAGCCATGACGACCCCCACTCGGTCCAAGTTCGTGTTCAGGCAGCCCAAGCTCTCCTACACGAGCAACGTGTTCCTGCTGCCGTTCCGCGCGTCCGTGTGGGCGAGTTGCGGCGTGCTGCTGGCCGCGCTGGCCGCTTCGCTGCTGGGGGCGTCGAGCTGTGAGCGGCGCGCCTCCTGCGATCTGCCCGCGCCCTCCTGGAGCGACGTGGCGGTCCTCACCGTGGGAGCCCTGTGTCAGCAAGGCAGCAGCGTGCAGCTCAAAGGTTCGAGGACAGTTGCCCTCGTTCTCCAAATATTGATACAACTCGATCCCGAACACCGAACTAAAATATAACTGTGCGCACGCAGGGGGTGCGGGCCGCCTGATCGTTCTGCTGATGTTTCTGTCGCTGATGTTCCTGTACACGAGCTACTCGGCCAACATAGTGGCTTTGCTGCAGTCCTCGTCTTCCAGGATTCGCTCCCTGTCCGACCTACTCGACTCCCGTCTCAAGTTCGGCGTTCACGACACGGTCTTCAACAGATATTACTTTTCGGTTTGTGTTTTTACCTATTACGAGATCCATTTCATTTCATTCGGCTAAACCGTTGTCTCTGCGATCTGTGAATTCCCAAAGCGATATCTAATTTCCGCTCATTATTTTCAAGACCGCCACGGAACCAGTCAGAAAAGCTATTTACCAGACGAAAATCGCCCCACCCGGGGTGAAACCTCGCTTCATACCGTTAGAGGAAGGAGTTCAGAAACTGCGAAAGGTTAATACGTTTATCTTTTATTTTTGCGACACCTGCCTTATTTTAAGGAATGTTATGAGTAGCATTTATCATTTTATTTGTTGAAGGGTTTGTTCGCATTTCACATGGAAATCGGCGTTGGCTACAAAATAGTGGAAGAAATATTCCAAGAAAACGAGAAATGTGATCTGCAAGAAATACAATACTTGCAAGTTGTCGACCCTTGGCTCGCGGTGCAGAAGAATTCGTCGTACAAGGAATTGTTCAAAATCAGGTACGGTGTCAATTTATTTTTTACCGCTATCGTAATAGAGATTAACAATAGTGGCTCATTAGAGACGGTACTCCGCCTCCACAGCCAATTTGATAATTTATTACGATTATTAGCGAAAGAATAATTATTTTTGATCTAGTACGTCTATTTAAAATTTGACATAGAATTGATAGCCCTGATTTTTTGCGGCTAATCAACTTATGTAGCGGCCAGAAATACTAAAATTATTTTACCATATTACTGTAATACCATAGTACTGGGACCTGGGAATAATACTCACTCCTTTATAACTTATTCTTAATTGCTTTTGAAAATTGTTATTTATAGTTCCTACACTGAAATTCATTAAGTATCGATATTTGCAGGGTAGGATTCGAACCTGCTACTTCATATACTAGATTGTATTATACCACAAAGTTATAGCGTAGTTTTTTTTATTTAATTTAGCGGAAAATACATTGCCAAAATAAATTCAATTTTTAAAATAGATGGTTACAAACATACATATGGTTATATACATACATGGTGTTTCTTTCGCTTACCTTTCCAAAAAAGAGACCAGCTCTTGTGCTCGGAGAGGGAGTTACTCTACAATAATTTTATATAATACCTTACATATTTTCTTCATTGTCCATTTGTGTGCTTTTGAAGAATTCTGTAATATTGTTTATGTGTTTTTGAAGTATTCATTTAGTTTCTTTTTAAACTCTTTTATTTTTATAGTTATAGTACGACAGTATACATATTATCATTTTCCATATCTGGTTTTTGTCTCATCTTTGTACAATATGTGATAGAAAGTTATATGTAAAATGTTATTGTACCGTAAATAAATAATTGTATTCACAATCTTATAAAATAAAGGAAACCGAGATTAGTGTAAGAATAATATCTTGTAGCTTATTTTTCTTTACTACTAATAGTAAATTCGAAATTACGCAAGTAAGGACGATATTACATTAAAGGTCTAGCGGCCAGTTCAATAACGATTGGCCAGCATGAGTGTGCAATATTGGTGACCCGAAAGTAGGTAGGTATAGGTATTTGCATTTTAAACTATATTATTTAAAACTTTGTTTTTAAATTAAAAAAAATGATATAAATAATATGTATTAATATTGTCCACACTGTAAAGTTTGCAACAAATATTAAAAATCTTTGCATTTCATTGCATTGCTTATTGTTAATAAATATATTAAACGTAAATGAGATAAAATGCAAATAAATTGTAATTTATATGAATTTTTCTACTATTTTGTGTTAAGAAAATAGGATCAACTTGATGTTCTCCTGGGAACGAGGCTACAACGCCGACCACCAAATCACTAGACCACGACCACGTAATTAGGGGCGTGCAGTGCATAAACGCAAAAAAGCTATGAAGCATTACTAAAAATTCTAGGAAACAAATTGAAATTAAATAATCTATAATATGGATTAACATGAACATGATTTACGGTTTTATTACAATTAGCGCTATCTGTGTACCAGAAGAAACTTTAATAGTTTAGTTCTAAAAACTACCACAACTGTCCACCGCTGTAACCGGAGCGCTCTTGTCAACGTAGCTACAATGCGTCGATTGTACCTATTCACATTAATCTTTTCTATATTTAAACTAGTGTATTACCCAAGTCATACAATTGGCTATTTACTGAATTGAAAATTTCTTTCGGTTGATCCGTTTTGTATGGAGTCGTTTTTTGGATTTTCACTATCTGCCTCATTTGATTCATTTTCTATAAATTCCGGTGTATTATTTTCAGTTGTGCTATTAATTTTTGTTATTGCTGAAGAACAATTTAGAATCCTTACCTATATTTTCAAGTGAAATATAATGACCGCAAAATGAATCTTGTAATTCCTGATGCAATCATATTTATGTATATATTGTTACTACAATAATTGTCATGGCGTTTAATATTTCGCTTCGTGTTTAATATTTTTCGAAAATATTCTATTTTTTTCACACATATATTCAATTCCATTTGTTAATCTAACTAATGAAGTTCACCTAGAATAAATGCATTATTTTCATTATACCTATACTGATGTATTCTATATTAATTTCTAGCGATTAATTAATTCAAATAAATGGACTTAACCTATGCTGATATTAATGTATGAGCAAAATTAAAACTTAAAAAAATACTTCTTACCGGTGAAATCCAATATCATTTGATGCTTTTAATAAATTATTAGGGTTTTATGAACACAGTTCGACTCTTTGTGATATATCTCCTTTGGTTCCTATCCTTTGTGTTTACAGTGACAGATGACATCCGATGGAACTATACTCCATCGTCACCAGTGAAATGCTTCCCAAAGGTTTATATGAAACTAACTGTAGCTACTAAACTCGGAGGAAAGCAATTGAACTTGTGATGATCCACATATAACCGACTGATAAAAAAATATGAATTCCGAGAAATTTTTAGAGCGGAGCGGGGGATGAGAACAGCAGAAGCGGGGGTAGTGAACGCAGAAGCGTTGAGAACCACGCAGTCAGTTTCGGTGTTAAGAACCACGCAGTCGGGAGGGTGAGGGGGTCGCACGTGTGAGAGTCGCTTTTGAACCGGGAAAATAGACGTATACATAAACGTTGATAGGGGTACGAAATCTGATTTTCTTTTTCGAGATTTACGCCGCGAGTAGTTTAAGGGTGATCGTGTGGGTTTCCGGGTCCACGGAAGTCGTGTTAAAATTCCAAATCTTGAGTGTAGTGACTCCAGGTTCCGGAGGGCAGACCGGGATCGGCGCAGACGTCGAGGACCAGATCCGCCAAAATACTAAGATTATCTTTTAGCATGCTAATATACATAATTAAAACCGCTAACAAATACTGTAGTGTGATTCGGATCATCATGTGTCGGATCATCATTCGGATCATCACTCATTCATAAAAAGGGGTTGGCGTAATCGCTAGACTACTTGATATGTAACTTTATTTAATTACGGTCCTGTTTTATTAATTTGGAACACCCATCTACAAGTTTTAGTTACATTTAGTTCATCGTTTAGGACTAATTATATACTACTATTGACCATGTAAATAATCATGTAACTATGTAGGTAATTATTTGAGTATTTACTTATCCGTAGAAATCTAGTAAAACCTCATAAATACCGTCGTAGGCCTCAGGCTCAGGCTGCTGGTACCACGGTGAGAGACTGGGTATATTTTATAGATTACATTTTCGATCCGAAGTAATGGCTTGCAGGTCGAAATGAAAAAAATTTATCCGAGAGCCTTTGCGTGTTTATTTACTTTATAAACGCACGATCGCATACGTATGCAAATAATACTGCCTTTTATTATTGACACGGTACTAACAACTACCCTAAACTGAAATTATTCGAGAGCCTTGCTCTCTTGTGATCAAAGTAACAACAGTGTCGCGAGTGACAGACAATGATGATGAGGAATTGTACGTTGAGATAGTCTTTCGTCGAGTTTGGAGTGATCTATAGTCGCTGAGGAGTCTCCGTTCTGGGCAACACTCGCGGGAATCATGCTGGTCATGATCGCATACTTCGGTTGTAAGAACTGAAACTCATACATTAGCTAGCCATCCAAGAGGCATTATCGGCACAAAGACGAAAGAGTCTGCTGATTGAATGCTGTTGCTTCACACCTTACTCGAGACGTGAGTGGATGGAACGGATCCCAGAGGAAGGACGCCTCAGCGTACTGTAGATACCTCTTCGAACTTTTCGAGAGATAAGTCTCTAAATGTGAATGCCGGGAGATGTCATTTCTCACCACATAGCGTGGGTATCTTAACGAAAGGACGAGTGGGAGACTTAAATCAAAAAGCGTCATTTTGCCGGAGTATGCATTGGAGGGCTTCCAAGATTCAGGTGCCTGTGTATGGTGAGCGCCCAAAGTTTTCGTAAACCCACCAGGGCTGGACTTCTGGCGTAGCTATGTCTGCAGACCACGAAGAATTCATTTTCGCAGTTGACGTCGATGTGTTACGAAACATATGATTATTTATTGTAAAAACCCTTATAATGAAACTCATAACCAAAACTAAAATAAAATGCCGAAGTACCCAACTAGACCAAAGAACAATATAATAATTAATATGTCAATAATTTTATAAACATGATTATCAATAATTTACGCAAGCCCCACATCGGCTCGTGAACCAATGTCGTCGTAGCTGGTCCAATGTTGTTGTTCTTCTTCTTCTGGGTAGATTTCCGACCGACCGAAATGATATACTGAATGCAATTACGTTCAGTATATTGGATGCAATTGCGTCTTGTCGTTTTGCGCGCTCTTCAATTTCCAAAAAGTGCGGTAATATTCATACACATATGTGACCAAAAGAAACAATAAGAAATCCCAAGTGTACCAATGGAAATAACATCTTCCCCCACCCCCCCCAAACAAAGGCCCGATTTGGTTACTAATCCGAAGGTAATACGGTTAATAAATAATTAATTTAATATTTATTTATTTCCATTAACGCCCTTGTGGGCTTTTTTTACGTACGAATAAATTTTTATTTAATTTAAATTTTATAATTATTTTATAATATAATTTTAAACATTTTTAATTGACATAACAGTTTAAATATAACATAAAAAATAAAAAACTAAGTATAATTTACGTACAAATATTTTTTCAGCTCAAGTATGGACCTGCAACGAAAAATGTCAACGAAATTCGATTAGTTACCGTAATTAATTAGCTACCAAGCCGATGGATCCGAGATATTGCCGAGTTAACAGCATAATTATTTTAATATATACCTTCAAAGAACACTTCATGTTGTCTCGTACTTTATACGAAACCATTTGTGTCAACTCAGGCAGTCCAACATGCTGTTTATCATTTTATATAGATATTGCTCACATCTCTTCTTCAGGGTAATTTTTTCAAATGAAGTACTCATTAAATAATCATAATTTATTTTATTATCGAAATATGCAATTTAAATTTGATAAATCTTAGAAATTTATGTTGCACTTTTTTGATTTAAATTCCTGCGTACTTCTTACAATATATATAAAGTAGTCAGAGAGCGGAGCGAGTTAAAGATTTTGGCTGCCCTTAATACAAATCCTAAGAATTTCTAAATCCTAAGGAGGAAGACCACACCCAAATCCCGCATAACTATTTAGAAATTGCTACAAGATCATCCGCAAACAACAGAACATGAACTCCATTAAAAATATTAACAATGCTGTTCATTCATAAATAATAAAAATAAAACATGTCCCCGAGGTACTCCACTAGACACTTGAAATTGAAAAGATTTATAATTATGTATTTTAACGTAAAGTTTTCTAAAAGTTAGGTAGCTTTCGATCCATTTTAAGGTATTATTGCTTATTCCTAGAACTTTTAATTTTTTTAATAGTAGTTTATGTGAAATCTTGTCGAATGCCTAGCTAAGTCAATATATATCGCGTCCGTCTGCAAATAGTTATTCATATTTTTATTGATATACTGTTGGTACTGTTGTAAGTTTGTTTGTGTTGATTTGCCGCTTGTCCATCCATCCATGTTGCTACTAGGAAATACCTTTTTTGTGTCTATTTCTTTTCTTTTCTTATAAATTTCTTAAGAAACGCAGATTGGAATAGTTTTGGAATCGCAGCCTGTATTGTATGTACAAATCGGTTCTGTAGTTTGATGTATCATTTTTATCTCCTTTATTGAAAATTGAAGATATATAACCGATTTTACATTAATGTTGTTCTTATCTATATCTTGTTCTGCGAAGCCTCTTAATTGATTGCTGGTGTGTGCGTTCCTGTCACACGCAGGGGTGCGGAATGCGATGCGAATAGAAGTCTAATTAATCATTTAACCGTGTTTCAGTAAAGCCATATATATTCATTTTTAGTTTCCGGCGGCTGCAGGAGTCCGGGCTCCAACTCCGGGAGAGCTGGTCGCTGTACACGCGGAAGCCGCGCTGCTCGGGCACTAACGCGAACTTCGTCAGCGTAGGACTGGTGGACTGCCTGCCCGCCATCCTCATCCTAGCTTACGGCCTCCTCATTTCTGTCCTTATCCTGGTCATTGAAACCGTCTCTTACTACAGGTAAACCATTATTATCTTATTGTCTGTCTGTTGTCTCTTTTGTTATTCACGTATCTATCATCTCATAAGAGAGAGATAAATATTTCTCTCTTTTTCACTTTATTATTAATGCGTGTTCCTGTCTTATGCTTATTATTTCTGTTACTTTGCGTTTATATACCTGTTATGTATTGCTTATGTACGCAAAGTTATTGTAAATTCATTTGTATTTCGTCTAAATAAAGTTGAGGATGCAACCTCTTAAGGTCCCTTAGGACGCTGGAACTTTCGTTCTATTGTTCTTTATTTATTATCTTTATTAATTACTCATTACTTTATATGTTAATGGCTAGCTATCTCAGAACAGACACTGCGTATGTGCCTAGCGAGGTAGGAAGCAGCCAACAGACTCGCATATAAATATAATGTAATATTTAATACATATTGATTCAAGTTCAAAACAATGTTATTTTGAAAATAAACGCCGAATATCGGCACTGAAATCCAATTATAAAATCAAAATATTAGTTCAGTTGTTCAACTGCCTTTTTCATATTAAAATTTCGGTTTAAGTAGCAATTGTTGTATGGAACCGATAAGGTAGTGCTAGCTCTTCCTCTCTGACCTCACCACGTTTCATAATATCTTACTAATCTTTCGATACCTCAATGTTAGTTGTTAATAAAACAGGTGAATTTGACTATTTTTCCTTTAATTTTGAATAAACTGTACAAGGAACACGTCGACATGAAATGTATCTTCATCTCTTCAGTAATATAACTCTGTAATACAATTTATCTGTAAAATCACGAGTACAGCAATATAATATATTTAAACTTTGAACAAGAATTTAACGCGGTTGAGATGATAAAAACGTAGATTTATGCCAACACAATTTCATACAAATTAATTTACCAATGCACTCGAAGATACATTTCGAATACTACTTTGGGAGAAATTGAAAATGAACACAAATTAAAAACATTGTTGTGTTTGCGGAAACGGACGAGGTGCGGTAAACTAAACTAAACTAAACTAAACTAAACTCTGAACCAAATGCGAAAAAAACATAAATTTATGATTGTTTTTACATTTCCTAGGAATACTCGGAACTTGAGTCTTACCACAAGAATTTATGTGATCTATGATGAATCGTTGTACTCTTTCATCATTGATGAAGGGTGCCTTTCACTTTATTTTTTCCCCATAGTTGGTATTGCTCTATCGTTTTAAAAAATTATTAATAAATTCTTCAGATATGCAAAGGATGGCCAAAAACTAAATTTAATAATATACCTTTTGTGAACATTTTCAGGAGTATTCTGAGAAAAAATATCTCATCTTGCTGTTCCACCTCGCGACACCGCTCTACTGCAGATTAGTCGGCCTTGGCTCGCGTCACACCGATACCCTTCTTACCCTTCTTACCCTTACTTACTGCGATACCCTTCTTAGACTTGCACACGAGTATTTCATTCAGTTTGGTTGTCAAATTTTAGCTTCCTTCATTAATATGAGTGTAATGTTTTTGATGCTAAATATATTTACCATTAAACCACCGTGCCATTGTTTTCTTATTAAAATTAGCGTAATATTTATAATAAGTATTTTGTATTTACAACTAGTAAATACACGTATATATTATGAATGTGGATAACAATAATGCCCCGATATGCCCCATGTACAAAATTTCCTATGTGCCGCATTGACGGTTAAAAGAGAACACTCGCGAACTCTACTCGCGATTGAATTCCTACGTTATATCATATCTGAGAACAAATGTTCTCAGGAAGGATAAATATCCTTAGGTATAGTATAATGGCCTATTTATGTGATGTAAACCACACAAAGAACACGAGTGAATAGCCCGCAGGCAGGAAACGTGGCTGTATAAAAAGTTTTTATTGACGGAGTGTACTGTACTGTATTCACGCATGTCTCCACAATAAAATCTCCAGAAGATCGAAAACACCAGCACCCGAGAAAGAAAATGAATATTAGCTTTAATAGTAATAATATGTATAGCTAATCTTACTTTTAATAGTAATAATATGTATAGCTAATCTTACTTTTAATAGTAATAATATGTATAGCTAATCTTACTTTTAATAGTAATAATATGTATAGCTAATCTTAATTTTAATAGTAATAATATGTATAGCTAATCTTACTTTTAATAAAACAACCTACTTACACTCTCGAGGCAGGGATTTATGAGACGTTCGAGTATCTCCATTCTGTTGGAGGTGAACATCGAGGGCATCTGCCATGTATCTACTGACCGTTTGCCTAAAACATTCATTTTTTGGACATTTTGCGCGAAGAAACGATAGCTAGGAGAAAGGAAGATTCCCTCGATCGACGCCCTCGAGGAGCGCAGTCGAGAGGGTGGGAGTTCACGGAAAGCCCGATTTTCAGCCACGAGGGACGTGGATTGATTAGTCAAATAGAATAACATTTTACCCTGTAATTGTGCTTATTTGGTCCGTTGGTAAGATACTCGCATAGTAACCGAGCGGTCGGGGGTTTGGGCATCAATTTAGTTAGAATTAGTTCTTGTTAAAACGTAGTGTAAAACTAAACGATAAATATCTTGTTCTCTTTTCAAAAAAACCAATAGAATAAATTAAATATTACGAACGTCCAAACTGTTATTCATAAATACAAAATAATTGGCTGCACATGATTAAATCTAGGGATAGGTCCCCAGACTCAAAAAGCGACGAGTGGGACATCGAAGAGCAAAATGAATAATGAGTGGATGAAATCCGCCGACCCAAGACGGAAGTGGCGAGGGCAGAGAAGATGGCTAATTTATTCATCCGAACGGGCCGAGCCCCCATCCTCCCCTCGGTCCCCCTCCCATCAACCATCCTCTCCAAAATGTTCCTCACTTTAGGGTGATAGTATCTTAAACATCGATTATTTTTGGTATAAAACAATTTTCAAATCCGTCGATCTCCAATGAAATTAATTAAAAAATTTAGTTGAATTTATTATACTTTTGACCGTGTCATAAAAAAGTTATAACTTAAGTAATAACTTTGTTTAAGATCAACGAGGGTAAGAGATGAGACAATCTCAAATATTTAGCTGAAATTTAAGATACTGAGATATTGATCTGGAAATAAATTCTGAGATCAGCTCGAGTTTGGTAGAAAGCTTTTAGATATTTTTAATTTGTTATCGCCACGTCATTATGTGACGACAATAACTGTAGGGATTGGACTATATTTAACTTTGAGTTGTTAGGGCTCAGATCGAGTAACGGATGTTTGAAGGTTAAGTAATTAGAATTAGAAGGTTTTGTACACGGTGAGACTGAAAGTTTGTACATAATGATCTCCCGTCAGTTTTCACGTTTGTTGATGTGGAATTTGCGAGTGAGTATAAATTCTATGACTAAGCAAGGTGTTTAATTAAAACAGGACAAAAGTTGGCGTTTATTGCGGGTCGATTTACAATTGAAAGTAATATGCACAAATTCTTTTTCTAATCCTTAATTAACCGAGAAGAAGTGGCCGAAGAAAATACGAGATTATCGGAGATACGAGATTGTCCGGCAAGGCTAAGCAACTCCGGTGGAGAGGCAAACCCGGCTTGACAGTTTACGTACCTTCCGGTCGGGTTATTCGAAGGCGGTCCGTGAGGCTAAACTGTGAGGCACTCCTGGAGGGACTGGGTTACTGAGATTGGTAACTCAGATCCCTGGAAGGCGGTAACTGGTCTCATCAGGAGTGCTAGCCGCCTTTTCTTCGCGATCATACTCGGTGGGGAGAGTATACAAAAATATAACTTTTAACGTAACACAAACTTGGTACGATGATCATTAGTCAAATTCAATGAAACAATGATTTAAAATTGTTGAAGAGGCTAGGAAATGGTCGTACCACCGTACTCCCTTTGAGAGTCTCGAGTGCCTCGGATGAAGAATAGTCATTGCTGGAGAGGGTTTAACTATCATCGTGATTGGCTGGCCTGGCTTATTAGCCACCGACCTCAACAAAATTTTTTTTAGAAATCAAATTATTATTAGAATAGGTTTCAGTTCGCACAGATACTGTTATGAGAACAGGCGATTTAAATATTAGGTTAGATCGTCCATCTGAAAGGGATTATAATTTCAAGCAGTGAGTCAGAGATCCTACACATGATGCGGAATAAAATACTCGACAAAATTTGTTCCGGTTTCCGCGAAAGTTAAGAAGAACGCGCGTCCGAGAGCTGGTTTGATGAAGAATGTCGGGATAGAAAGAACGAAATCAGATGTCTTGATCGAAGATTCAGACAAACTCAAGTGGAAGCTGACCGAACAGCCTGGCCCAAAGCTCAGAAGAAATACAGGTCAACCAGGCAAATAAAACAATCCGCATGTTGGTGTTCCAAAAATCAAATCAGAAATCAAACACATAAAAATTATAAAAATTTGTGGAGAGCTCTCGAATCTGTTCGTGGCGACTATAGAGTGGAAATTTCGAAAACTGCCAGTGCTTCCCTACCTTACTGACAGTTTTACAAACAAAGTGACTGGTATTCATCTCAGCTGTGATAGAGGAAAAAAATTACATTGCGACTAAACAATTTCAATCTGTCGTCGATCACCGAAATAACACTCATCTAATAGCAATGTGTATTAGATCTAATATCAACATGGTTACTTAGGCAGTGTCATTTTGAAGTTGTACTATTTTTGGGAGATTTACTGAACAAATCTTAAGAAATATCAAGCATTATGAAAAAAGCCCGCCTGACTCCACTGTTGAAAAATGTTATACTAAACCCCGAAGACCACATGAATTATCACCTAGTCTCTAAACTGTAGCTCTTCTCAAAAATAATGAAAAGGTTGTATCATGTCGTCTTAATATGTATTTAACAGAATCCAATCTATGTAATTCTATGTAATGGATAATTCAACTGAGCAACCGTCCCAATATTGTTACAGTAATAAGGTAAAATGATTATAGTGTTTCGCTCCAATTTAAAAGTTCATTGCTATCGCGATATATTCAGTTAATATATTTTATTATCGCTCTCTCTTTGCTTGCGGTCCATCGGCTTAGTTGTTTGACATACGAGAGATATACTTAATACGAATTTGTTGTTTATTGTAATAAAAGATTAAACATCAAACAATTCATCTTACATTTATTAGACCTTTACGGATGACGTGTACACTGTAGACGTACTAGAAGTTACCACGTTACATTAGCACAGGTAGCTGAATAATTTACGTTACATTACATTGATAATTAGCACACGTAATATTTGCGAAACCGGTTAAGGGTTTTCTTGAACGTTATCAACAAAAAAAGGTTAGGTTAGGTTTTTTTTTTTTAAATTTTAGTTGCTTTTATTTTTGTTCCTTGCTTTTTGTTTATAAGGATTTTTTAACAAATGTAAATACAAAATTTTAGCTTAAAGATATATCATAGACATAGTAATAAAGAATGTAAAATAATGAATGAAATTGTTATAAACATAAAAGATATCGCAAACATTAAAGATAACAATTTTAAAAATACAGTAAAAGAAAATATTTATAAGTTCTCGTTCTCTTCGGGGTAGCCTCTTTAGCTTTGCTATCTGCCAGCTCGTTTCCAGGGATGCCTATATGCGCTTTAATCCATCCGATTTGCACATGTTGTTGTCTTTGTAATAGTTCTGTTAGCTTTTCTCTAATTTCAAACACAATTGGGTTTCTTGGATTGCTGCTAGACAAGATTGGCAATCGGTCAGAATAAAAATATTTTTCCAGCGGCTAGGTGGTTTACATATAACATACATTATGGCTTCTTTAATTGCAAACAGTTCCGCTTGAAAAACAGAGCAATAGTTTTCCAACTTAAATTTTCGACCTGGTAGCTCTCTGTCTCCTTCAAAAGGGACGAACGCAGCTCCCACTTTCCCTTCTAATAAGCTGCCATCCGTATATATTTTAATTTCAGAATCTAGATTTGCAGGTAGATTTTCTCCAAATATTTTGCAGTCTACTGTTATTCTGTCAGCTGGGTGTGGTAGATCAAAATATTCTTTAGATGCTTGATATTTTCTATCTTTCGGTAGGTCCATTAAATATTTTTCCTTTTTGACATGATACAGTTCAGCAATTTCTTTAATTTTTATATCTAATGGAATTAAACCGCACAGAACTTGGGCTGATGTTAACGATATTGTCCTATACCCTTTACAACACCGTATGGCTATTTGCCTCTGAACTGCATTTAGTTTTTTAACGTTATATTTCTTACCTGCAGCTTCTGCCCAAACTGGTGCTGCGTATGTAATTAGAGGTTCTATCGCTCCTACATAAATTTGTCTTATTACCATGGGAGATGCTCCCCATGTAGGTTTTGCCGCCCGTATGATTTTGTTGGTCATTTTTGATGTTTTTTTACACGTTTCATCTACGTGTTTGGTCCAATTTATATTTTTATCAATTATTACCCCCAGCAGTTTGAAGTCGTCGACAAATTTCAACGTGTTCTGTCTCATTTTGATAGTTGGTGGTGGATCTTTTCTTCTCGTGATGTACATTGCTTTCGTTTTTTCTTCAGAGAAGTGCAGTTTCGCTTTAGATTCCCATTCTGTTATAATACTTAATGCGTTGTTCGCTTTCTCTTCTAATTCATGAGGATTATCGCTTATTATGATAAGAAACAAGTCATCTGCAAACGCTCGAATTTCTACCCCTTCGCCGAAATGTATTTGCAAGAGGTCATCGATGATCACATTCCAAAAACTTGGTCCGCATGCAGACCCCTGAATGCAACCTTTGTTTGTCTCCTTAGTTTTAGTGCAATCAAAGTGCGTGATGGTGACTCGTCTGTTATTTAAGTAGCTCAAAACCATGCAATAAAGATTTCGTGGGCATTTCTTCTTCTTTAATTGCGATAACAGGAAAGGCCACCAGGCATTGTCAAATGCACCTTTTATATCAAGAGATATAGCGATAGTTAGTTTCTTGTTCCTATAAGCTCGTTTGATAGTCTCTAATGACGCCATTAGGGCATCCTCTGTAGATTTTTGAGGGGTGAACCCAAACTGATTTTCGCTAAGTTGCTTATTTTTGTGTAGGTGCCAGTTAATTCTGTTGATTAAAAGTTTTTCAAGCACCTTCCCAAAAACTGAGATCAGTCCAATGGGTCTATAGGAGCTTACGTCTCTCAAGTCGTCCTTGCCTGGTTTGGGTATCACTATCACACTAGCTTTTTTCCAGCACACAGGAAAATACTGCAGCCGTAGACAAGCATTATAGAGTTCAACTATTATTTCTGGGCTGCTGTTATATACATGCAAGCATATATCAGCTGTAAAGTTATCTTCCCCGGGTGCCTTTGTAGGAGATATACTTTTAATAGTTTCTTCAACTTCTATATTATTGAATGGCGGATCGTTATTTGCGCAAGGTAGAGTTTTCGCGGTTTTCCTTATTTCTACTTGTTCATCATTATCCGTTTCTTCAATATCATCGGGAAAAAACCTATCGACTAGTCTTTGTGTTGTGCTTTCTGCCGATTCAAGATATTCATCCCCATCTTTTAACGTTGCCAGTGGTACTCGTTTCCGTTGCTTGACCAATACTCTATGTATTGTTCCCCAGGCACTTTCTTTGCTTTGGGACTCACAAAACGCTTTCCATGAAGATGTTTTTGTATTCTCTATTGCCACTTTGTATTCGAGTTTTGCCTTGAGATATTCTGGTAATGTGGTCTCTTTTCTGAGTCTATTAGAATTTTGAAGCTTATGTTTAGCCTGTCTGGCTTTTTTCTTTAACTCGCTCAGTTCCTGAGTCCACCATGGACAGGTTTTCCTCGAGGAAGATCTTATTAGAGGGATACTCTCTTTACATGCTTTATCAATACAAATGTTAAGTGTAGAGATGTTTGCTTCCAAGTTTGTTGCGATTGTTACACTTTTGAAAATCTCGGATGTTAGAAAGTGAGATTCTAATTGAGAGTAGAAATTTGTGTAAAAAAGGTCCCAATTTGCTTTCTTCGTATTGTAGATATGCGTTTTTGTATTTGCCAACTCAGTACTTTTGCTTAGAAAATTAAACTCGATTGGATTGTGATCGCTGAGAACATTTACTTTCCTCTCAACGTGCCAGTTTTCAACTTTATCAAGCAGTTGGTGAGTGCAAAATGTAATATCTATTACGCTATGTATATACTTATTCCCTCGATGAGTCTCGAAAGTAGGAATCGATCCTTCGTTTAGCAAGTGCAATCCCGATTCTGAGAGGTACGACGCTACAAGATCACCTCGATCGTCGGTCCTGGAGCTTCCCCACCATATGCTCTTGGCATTTACATCTCCGCCTACAATAAGGTTTTTTTGTGATAAGCTCTTTACGGTCTCCATCACCGGCTCAATATTTGTCGATGGTTCAATATATATTGATCCAATAATAACCGGTCCTAGTTCTGTATTTAACTGAACATAAACGTTGTTTGTATTGGAAAAATTGTTCAGAAGTAGCCCTTTAGGACAGTTGTTTAGAATAATGGCAGCTTTACAAATGTTCTCTGTCGATGAATCCGCCTGATACACATCAAATCCTGGAGCATTCAACTTTCCTGTATTGCCGGTGTAAGGCTCTTGGATTAGAATGACGTTATATTTATTTATTGATTTTAATAAGTCTTCTTGTGCTGCCCTACAGCGGCCTAAGTTCCATTGAATAACTCTAATATTAGGTTGAAATCTGTCAGTCATTGAAAGAACTTTACAAACACATGTCGTAGTTTGTTAACTCTCTCGCTCTGTGTTCTTTTATCAATCGAATGGGGCACTTAATGCTGAACGAGTTGTGGGTCGCATCTCTATTTTGTGATTTGCAGTTGACGCACGTTGGTTCTTCAGTCGACTTCTCCGTGCAATCTTTATAAAGATGCTCGCCAGTACAATGTGCACATGTTATTTTTTCATCGCAAAACCTTTGCGTATGACCGAAACGAAGACATTTGAAGCACTGTTGAAGCGGGCTCTCGTCTTCAACTGGAACTCTTTGGTATCCGATATTAACTTTCCCAATACTCGTAAGTTGATTCCAGGTTTTAGGTAGCACCTGGCAAACAACATTTGATAAAAGTCCATTCCTGTGACTCTTCCTGTACTTAATTTTTAAAACTTCTTCTAAGACTAGGCCCCTATTTTGATTCCTCATAGACTGGTTAAGGTCCTCCTCTGTAACTCCTTTTATAAGTCCCTTGAAAACGACAAAAGGGTTTTTCCGCCGTCCTTCTTCAGCTTTCAAGTCGCTTCGGCTGACAATTTCTTCTTTCAGTTTCAAGGTATCTTCCCTGGTAACACAGTTAATAACAATCTTTTGGTTTCCCACTTTTCTAAGTCGTGTTATACCTATACCTTTACTCCTGACATTCACGGATCGCTTAACGATGCCCTCAATCTCGTCACTATTCTTTGAGGTGTCGCTAGAGGAAACGACTAAAGCATATGTCGTGTCGTTTTTATTTTGAGGTTGCGAGGTTAAGTTGGAAACAGGCTTGTATAAATTGCTTCCCTCAATAATTTTTTTCATGTTGGCTATTTCACTTTTGACATCTGAAATATCCTCTTTGTTGGCAATCGATTTAAATTTGTCATTGAGAATTTCTTCTAGTCTAGAGTCCGCATCAGGAGAGTTATTCGATACATTTTGGAGCGAAATTTTGATTATGATGTTTTTCAAACAATCCAATGTTTTTACCATGGTCTCTTTAATCTCTCTTTTGAGATTTCCAGCACTATTCAACGATTCCATCGCCCCAGAGATGAGCAAATTTGCTTCATCTATATAACTGTGGTTTCCACTAATCGTGTTTAAAGTATCGACTGAAGGCGTTGATTTGATTATTCGTGATTGAGTGGCCGTCACTCGGCGCTGATCTATCCCATGTGGAGATGCTTCTCTAGAGCTGGGCTTGGATTTGGATGCACATGCGGTGAGAATTTTAGCTGTTTGGATACTTTTGGACGACTTTTCAGCCATATTGATGGGTATTTATATTTAAACTGTCTATAAAGTTTAACCGTAAAGACGCGAAATCTTCCACCAAAACTGATTTATACACTACAGACACATGCGCGGTCGACCTGCACGTTCGACTGCAGCTCCACAAAAAACGTTCAGCAATAAACAATTCAAATATTTCGAGATATACAATAAAAATGTGTTCAAAAATGCCCCACTTTGCGATATTGCACTTGGAGATTGACAAGTTTGCAAATCAAATCACTATGGCGGTACTCTGACAGCTGTCACTTTATAACAAAATCCACTTAAATCCAGCACATCCGATAGATTTCAGTAATTATTTCACTTGATAAATGTTCACGGCACTTGTATATTTCTCAGCAAATGTTATTTTTCTTATCCGAATAGTATTTCCTATAAAAAATGACTTATGTTTAAGGAGCAGAAAAAACGTGTCTCATCAGTACGACGGTTCGATAGCAACTGGTTAGGTTAGGTTAGGTTAGGTTAGGTTAGGTTAGGTTAGGTTAGGTTAGGTTAGGTTAGGTTAGGTTAGGTTAGGTTAGGTTAGGTTAGGTTAGGTTAGGTTAGGTTTTTTTTTTTTTTTTTTTTTTTTTTAAATTTTAGTTGCTTTTATTTTTGTTCCTTGCTTTTTGTTTACAAGGATTTTTTAGCAAATGTAAATACAAAATTTTAACTTAAATGTATATCGTAAACATAGTAATAAAAAATGTAAAATGGTGAATAAAATTATCATAAACATAAAAGATTTCGCAAACATAATAACAATTTAAAAAATACAGTAAAGAAAATATTTATAAGGGTAATAACAAAATATTATATAAACTTCAAAATGTTTTTCACTTTCGCTTTCTACTTAGATTAATTTCTTTGATCGTTTGAACTATTTTTTTCATATACAACATAAACTTGGGTGTTATATCCTTATGGTTTATCAGTTTTGACACTTCGTCCAAGTTTATATTGTGTCTGCGACATACTGCATCCATTTGATGTCTTTCGTAGCTGAAGAACGGGCAAGTATTCAATAGGTGTATTATGTTCTGAGTGCTTGTATCATCGCATGGGCAGGTATCGTCATCAACCAACTTGAAACGATGCAGGTAGCTGTTAAAGCATCCATGTCCTGTCATTGCTTGGGTTAATTCATAGTTAGTTTGGTAGATTTTATGGAACGATATAGCACTTTTAACATCAGGAAAAAATAGTTTTGTAGTGCTTCCTGTCGTTGAAGAAATATATCGTTTGTTCCATTCTTCTATCATTCTTTCTTTGACCCTCTTTTTGGCGAAGCTTAGCGGGAACAAGTTGTAATCGGGCTTCGTTTTCTTCAGGGTAGCCTCTTTAGCTTTGCTATCTGCCAGCTCGTTTCCAGGGATGCCTATATGCGCTTTAATCCATCCGATTTGCACATGTTGTTGTCTTTGTAATAGTTCTGCTAGCTTTTCTCTAATTTCAAACACAATTGGGTTTAGAGCTTTAGTTTCTTGGATTGCTGCTAGACAAGATTGGCAATCGGTCAGAATAAAAATATTTTTCCAGCGGCTAGGTGGTTTACATATAACATACATTATGGCTTCTTTAATTGCAAACAGTTCCGCTTGAAAAACAGAGCAATAGTTTTCCAACTTAAATTTTCGACCTGGTAGCTCTCTGTCTCCTTCAAAAGGGACGAACGCAGCTCCCACTTTCCCTTCTAATAAGCTGCCATCCGTATATATTTTAATTTCAGAATCCAGATTTGCAGGTAGATTTTCTCCAAATATTTTGCAGTCTACTGTTATTCTGTCAGCTGGGTGTGGTAGATCAAAATATTCTTTAGATGCTTGATATTTTCTATCTTTCGGTAGGTCCATTAAATATTTTTCCTTTTTGACATGATACAGTTCAGCAATTTCTTTAATTTTTATATCTAATGGAATTAAACCGCACAGAACTTGGGCTGATGTTAACGATATTGTCCTATACCCTTTACAACACCGTATGGCTATTTGCCTCTGAACTGCATTTAGTTTTTTAACGTTATATTTCTTACCTGCAGCTTCTGCCCAAACTGGTGCTGCGTATGTAATTAGAGGTTCTATCGCTCCTACATAAATTTGTCTTATTACCATGGGAGATGCTCCCCATGTAGGTTTTGCCGCCCGTATGATTTTGTTGGTCATTTTTGATGCTTTTTTACACGTTTCATCTACGTGTTTGGTCCAATTTATATTTTTATCAATTATTACCCCCAGCAGTTTGAAGTCGTCGACAAATTTCAATGTGTTCTGTCTCATTTTGATAGTTGGTGGTGGATCTTTTCTTCTCGTGATGTACATTGCTTTCGTTTTTTCTTCAGAGAAGTGCAGTTTCGCTTTAGATTCCCATTCTGTTATAATACTTAATGCGTTGTTCGCTTTCTCTTCTAATTCATGAGGATTATCGCTTATTATGATAAGAAACAAGTCATCTGCAAACGCTCGAATTTCTACCCCTTCGCCGAAATGTATTTGCAAGAGGTCATCGATGATCACATTCCAAAAACTTGGTCCGCATGCAGACCCCTGAATGCAACCTTTGTTTGTCTCCTTAGTTTTAGTGCAATCAAAGTGCGTGATGGTGACTCGTCTGTTATTTAAGTAGCTCAAAACCATGCAATAAAGATTTCGTGGGCATTTCTTCTTCTTTAATTGCGATAACAGGAAAGGCCACCAGGCATTGTCAAATGCACCTTTTATATCAAGAGATATAGCGATAGTTAATTTCTTGTTCCTATAAGCTCGTTTGATAGTCTCCAATGACGCCATTAGGGCATCCTCTGTAGATTTTTGAGGGGTGAACCCAAACTGATTTTCGCTAAGTTGCTTATTTTTGTGTAGGTGCCAGTTAATTCTGTTGATTAAAAGTTTTTCAAGCACCTTCCCAAAAACTGAGATCAGTCCAATGGGTCTATAGGAGCTTACGTCTCTCAAGTCGTCCTTGCCTGGTTTGGGTATCACTATCACATTAGCTTTTTTCCAGCACACAGGAAAATACTGCAGCCGTAGACAAGCATTATAGAGTTCAACTATTATTTCTGGGCTGCTGTTATATACATGCAAGCATATATCAGCTGTAAAGTTATCTTCCCCTGGTGCCTTTGTAGGAGATATACTTTTAATAGTTTCTTCGACTTCTATATTATTGAATGGCGGATCGTTATTTGCGCAAGGTAGAGTTTTCGCGGTTTTCCTTATTTCTACTTGTTCATCATTATCCGTTTCTTCATTATCATCGGGAAAAAACCTATCGACTAGTCTTTGTGTTGTGCTTTCTGCCGATTCAAGATATTCATCCCCATCTTTTAACGTTGCCAGTGGTACTCGTTTCCGTTGCTTGACCAATACTCTATGTATTGTTCCCCAGGCACTTTCTTTGCTTTGGGACTCACAAAACGCTTTCCATGAAGATGTTTTTGTATTCTCTATTGCCACTTTGTATTCGAGTTTTGCCTTGAGATATTCTGGTAATGTGGTCTCTTTTCTGAGTCTATTAGAATTTTGAAGCTTATGTTTAGCCTGTCTGGCTTTTTTCTTTAACTCGCTCAGTTCCTGAGTCCACCATGGACAGGTTTTCCTCGAGGAAGATCTTATTAGAGGGATACTCTCTTTACATGCTTTATCAATACAAATGTTAAGTGTAGAGATGTTTGCTTCCAAGTTTGTTGCGATTGTTACACTTTTGAAAATCTCGGATGTTAGAAAGTGAGATTCTAATTGAGAGTAGAAATTTGTGTAAAAAAGGTCCCAATTTGCTTTCTTCGTATTGTAGATATGCGTTTTTGTATTTGCCAACTCAGTACTTTTGCTTAGAAAATTAAACTCGATTGGATTGTGATCGCTGAGAACATTTACTTTCCTCTCAACGTGCCAGTTTTCAACTTTATCAAGCAGTTGGTGAGTGCAAAATGTAATATCTATTACGCTATGTATGTACTTATTCCCTCGATGAGTCTCGAAAGTAGGAATCGATCCTTCGTTTAGCAAGTGCAATCCCGATTCTGAGAGGTACGACGCTACAAGATCACCTCGATCGTCGGTCCTGGAGCTTCCCCACCATATGCTCTTGGCATTTACATCTCCGCCTACAATAAGGTTTTTTTGTGATAAGCTCTTTACGGTCTCCATCACCGGCTCAATATTTGTCGATGGTTCAATGTATATTGATCCAATAATAACCGGTCCTAGTTCTGTATTTAACTGAACATAAACGTTGTTTGTATTGGAAAAATTGTTCAGAAGTAGCCCTTTAGGACAGTTGTTTAGAATAATGGCAGCTTTACAAATGTTCTCTGTCGATGAATCCGCCTGATACACATCAAATCCTGGAGCATTCAACTTTCCTGTATTGCCGGTGTAAGGCTCTTGGATTAGAATGACGTTATATTTATTTATTGATTTTAATAAGTCTTCTTGTGCTGCCCTACAGCGGCCTAAGTTCCATTGAATAACTCTAATATTAGGTTGAAATCTGTCAGTCATTGAAAGAACTTTACAAACACATGTCGTAGTTTGTTAACTCTCTCGCTCTGTGTTCTTTTATCAATCGAATGGGGCACTTAATGCTGAACGAGTTGTGGGTCGCATCTCTATTTTGTGATTTGCAGTTGACGCACGTTGGTTCTTCAGTCGACTTCTCCGTGCAATCTTTATAAAGATGCTCGCCAGTACAATGTGCACATGTTATTTTTTCATCGCAAAACCTTTGCGTATGACCGAAACGAAGACATTTGAAGCACTGTTGAAGCGGGCTCTCGTCTTCAACTGGAACTCTTTGGTATCCGATATTAACTTTCCCAATACTCGTAAGTTGATTCCAGGTTTTAGGTAGCACCTGGCAAACAACATTTGATAAAAGTCCATTCCTGTGACTTTTCCTGTACTTAATTTTTAAAACTTCTTCTAAGACTAGGCCCCTATTTTGATTCCTCATAGACTGGTTGAGGTCCTCCTCTGTAACTCCTTTTATAAGTCCCTTGAAAACGACAAAAGGGTTTTTCCGCCGTCCTTCTTCAGCTTTCAAGTCGCTTCGGCTGACAATTTCTTCTTTCAGTTTCAAGGTATCTTCCCTGGTAACACAGTTAATAACAATCTTTTGGTTTCCCACTTTTCTAAGTCGTGTTATACCTATACCTTTACTCCTGACATTCACGGATCGCTTAACGATGCCCTCAATCTCGTCACTATTCTTTGAGGTGTCGCTAGAGGAAACGACTAAAGCATATGTCGTGTCGTTTTTATTTTTAGGTTGCGAGGTTAAGTTGGAAACAGGCTTGTATAAATTGCTTCCCTCAATAATTTTTTTCATGTTGGCTATTTCACTTTTGACATCTGAAATATCCTCTTTGTTGGCAATCGATTTAAATTTGTCATTGAGAATTTCTTCTAGTCTAGAGTCCGCATCAGGAGAGTTATTCGATACATTTTGGAGCGAAATTTTGATTATGATGTTTTTCAAACAATCCAATGTTTTTACCATGGTCTCTTTAATCTCTCTTTTGAGATTTCCAGCACTATTCAACGATTCCATCGCCCCAGAGATGAGCAAATTTGCTTCATCTATATAACTGTGGTTTCCACTAATCGTGTTTAAGGTATCGACTGAAGGCGTTGATTTGATTATTCGTGATTGAGTGGCCGTCACTCGGCGCTGATCTATCCCATGTGGAGATGCTTCTCTAGAGCTGGGCTTGGATTTGGATGCACATGCGGTGAGAATTTTAGCTGTTTGGATACTTTTGGACGACTTTTCAGCCATATTGATGGGTATTTATATTTAAACTGTCTATAAAGTTTAACCGTAAAGACGCGAAATCTTCACCAAAACTGATTTATACACTACAGACACATGCGCGGTCGACCTACACGTTCGACTGCAGCTCCACAAAAAACTTTCAGCAATAAACAATTCAAATATTTCGAGATATACAATAAAAATGTGTTCAAAAATGCCCCACTTTGCGATATTGCACTTGGAGATTGACAAGTTTGCAAATCAAATCACTATGGCGGTACTCTGACAGCTGTCACTTTAAAACAAAATCCACTTAAATCCAGCACATCCGATCGATTTCAGTAATTATTTCACTTGATAAATGTTCACGGCACTTGTATATTCCTCAGCAAATGTTATTTTTCTTATCCGAATAGTATTTCCTATAAAAAATGACTTATGTTTAAGGAGCAGAAAAAACGTGTCTCATCAGTACGACGGTTCGATAGCAACTGGTTAGGTTAGGTTAGGTTAGGTTAGGTTAGGTTAGGTTAGGTTAGGTTAGGTCAGGTTAGGTTAGGTTAGGTTAGGTTAGGTTAGGTTAGGTTAGGTTAGGTTAGGTTAGGTTAGGTTAGGTTAGGTTAGGTTAGGTTTTTTTTTTTTTTTTTTTTTTTTTTAAATTTTAGTTGCTTTTATTTTTGTTCCTTGCTTTTTGTTTACAAGGATTTTTTAACAAATGTAAATACAAAATTTTAACTTAAATATATATCGTAAACATAGTAATAAAAAATGTAAAATGGTGAATAAAATTATCATAAACATAAAAGATTTCGCAAACATAATAACAATTTAAAAAATACAGTAAAGAAAATATTTATAAGGGTAATAACAAAATATTATATAAACTTCAAAATGTTTTTCACTTTCGCTTTCTACTTAGATTAATTTCTTTGATCGTTTGAACTATTTTTTTCATATACAACATAAACTTGGGTGTTATATCCTTATGGTTTATCAGTTTTGACACTTCGTCCAAGTTTATATTGTGTCTGCGACATACTGCATCCATTTGATGTCTTTCGTAGCTGAAGAACGGGCAAGTATTCAATAGGTGTATTATGTTCTGAGTGCTTGTATCATCGCATGGGCAGGTATCGTCATCAACCAACTTGAAACGATGCAGGTAGCTGTTAAAGCATCCATGTCCTGTCATTGCTTGGGTTAATTCATAGTTAGTTTGATAGATTTTATGGAACGATATAGCACTTTTAACATCAGGAAAAAATAGTTTTGTAGTGCTTCCTGTCGTTGAAGAAATATATCGTTTGTTCCATTCTTCTATCATTCTTTCTTTGACCCTCTTTTTGGCGAAGCTTAGCGGGAACAAGTTATAATCGGGCTTCGTTTTCTTCAGGGTAGCCTCTTTAGCTTTGCTATCTGCCAGCTCGTTTCCAGGGATGCCTATATGCGCTTTAATCCATCCGATTTGCACATGTTGTTGTCTTTGTAATAGTTCTGTTAGCTTTTCTCTAATTTCAAACACAATTGGGTTTAGAGCTTTAGTTTCTTGGATTGCTGCTAGACAAGATTGGCAATCGGTCAGAATAAAAATATTTTTCCAGCGACTAGGTGGTTTACATATAACATACATTATGGCTTCTTTAATTGCAAACAGTTCCGCTTGAAAAACAGAGCAATAGTTTTCCAACTTAAATTTTCGACCTGGTAGCTCTCTGTCTCCTTCAAAAGGGACGAACGCAGCTCCCACTTTCCCTTCTAATAAGCTGCCATCCGTATATATTTTAATTTCAGAATCCAGATTTGCAGGTAGATTTTCTCCAAATATTTTGCAGTCTACTGTTATTCTGTCAGCTGGGTGTGGTAGATCAAAATATTCTTTAGATGCTTGATATTTTCTATCTTTCGGTAGGTCCATTAAATATTTTTCCTTTTTGACATGATACAGTTCAGCAATTTCTTTAATTTTTATATCTAATGGAATTAAACCGCACAGAACTTGGGCTGATGTTAACGATATTGTCCTGTACCCTTTACAACACCGTATGGCTATTTGCCTCTGAACTGCATTTAGTTTTTTAACGTTATATTTCTTACCTGCAGCTTCTGCCCAAACTGGTGCTGCGTATGTAATTAGAGGTTCTATCGCTCCTACATAAATTTGTCTTATTACCATGGGAGATGCTCCCCATGTAGGTTTTGCCGCCCGTATGATTTTGTTGGTCATTTTTGATGCTTTTTTACACGTTTCATCTACGTGTTTGGTCCAATTTATATTTTTATCAATTATTACCCCCAGCAGTTTGAAGTCGTCGACAAATTTCAATGTGTTCTGTCTCATTTTGATAGTTGGTGGTGGATCTTTTCTTCTCGTGATGTACATTGCTTTCGTTTTTTCTTCAGAGAAGTGCAGTTTCGCTTTAGATTCCCATTCTGTTATAATACTTAATGCGTTGTTCGCTTTCTCTTCTAATTCATGAGGATTATCGCTTATTATGATAAGAAACAAGTCATCTGCAAACGCTCGAATTTCTACCCCTTCGCCGAAATTTATTTGCAAGAGGTCATCGATGATCACATTCCAAAAACTTGGTCCGCATGCAGACCCCTGAATGCAACCTTTGTTTGTCTCCTTAGTTTTAGTGCAATCAAAGTGCGTGATGGTGACTCGTCTGTTATTTAAGTAGCTCAAAACCATGCAATAAAGATTTCGTGGGCATTTCTTCTTCTTTAATTGCGATAACAGGAAAGGCCACCAGGCATTGTCAAATGCACCTTTTATATCAAGAGATATAGCGATAGTTAGTTTCTTGTTCCTATACGCTCGTTTGATAGTCTCCAATGACGCCATTAGGGCATCCTCTGTAGATTTTTGAGGGGTGAACCCAAACTGATTTTCGCTAAGTTGTTTATTTTTGTGTAGGTGCCAGTTAATTCTGTTGATTAAAAGTTTTTCAAGCACCTTCCCAAAAACTGAGATCAGTCCAATGGGTCTATAGGAGCTTACGTCTCTCAAGTCGTCCTTGCCTGGTTTGGGTATCACTATCACACTAGCTTTTTTCCAGCACACAGGAAAATACTGCAGCCGTAGACAAGCATTATAGAGTTCAACTATTATTTCTGGGCTGCTGTTATATACATGCAAGCATATATCAGCTGTAAAGTTATCTTCCCCGGGTGCCTTTGTAGGAGATATACTTTTAATAGTTTCTTCAACTTCTATATTATTGAATGGCGGATCGTTATTTGTGCAAGGTAGAGTTTTCGCGGTTTTCCTTATTTCTACTTGTTCATCATTATCCGTTTCTTCAATATCATCGGGAAAAAACCTATCGACTAGTCTTTGTGTTGTGCTTTCTGCCGATTCAAGATATTCATCCCCATCTTTTAACGTTGCCAGTGGTACTCGTTTCCGTTGCTTGACCAATACTCTATGTATTGTTCCCCAGGCACTTTCTTTGCTTTGGGACTCACAAAACGCTTTCCATGAAGATGTTTTTGTATTCTCTATTGCCACTTTGTATTCGAGTTTTGCCTTGAGATATTCTGGTAATGTGGTCTCTTTTCTGAGTCTATTAGAATTTTGAAGCTTATGTTTAGCCTGTCTGGCTTTTTTCTTTAACTCGCTCAGTTCCTGAGTCCACCATGGACAGGTTTTCCTCGAGGAAGATCTTATTAGAGGGATACTCTCTTTACATGCTTTATCAATACAAATGTTAAGTGTAGAGATGTTTGCTTCCAAGTTTGTTGCGATTGTTACACTTTTGAAAATCTCGGATGTTAGAAAGTGAGATTCTAATTGAGAGTAGAAATTTGTGTAAAAAAGGTCCCAATTTGCTTTCTTCGTATTGTAGATATGCGTTTTTGTATTTGCCAACTCAGTACTTTTGCTTAGAAAATTAAACTCGATTGGATTGTGATCGCTGAGAACATTTACTTTCCTCTCAACGTGCCAGTTTTCAACTTTATCAAGCAGTTGGTGAGTGCAAAATGTAATATCTATTACGCTATGTATATACTTATTCCCTCGATGAGTCTCGAAAGTAGGAATCGATCCTTCGTTTAGCAAGTGCAATCCCGATTCTGAGAGGTACGACGCTACAAGATCACCTCGATCGTCGGTCCTGGAGCTTCCCCACCATATGCTCTTGGCATTTACATCTCCGCCTACAATAAGGTTTTTTTGTGATAAGCTCTTTACGGTCTCCATCACCGGCTCAATATTTGTCGATGGTTCAATGTATATTGATCCAATAATAACCGGTCCTAGTTCTGTATTTAACTGAACATAAACGTTGTTTGTATTGGAAAAATTGTTCAGAAGTAGCCCTTTAGGACAGTTGTTTAGAATAATGGCAGCTTTACAAATGTTCTCTGTCGATGAATCCGCCTGATACACATCAAATCCTGGAGCATTCAACTTTCCTATATTGCCGGTGTAAGGCTCTTGGATTAGAATGACGTTATATTTATTTATTGATTTTAATAAGTCTTCTTGTGCTGCCCTACAGCGGCCTAAGTTCCATTGAATAACTCTAATATTAGGTTGAAATCTGTCAGTCATTGAAAGAACTTTAC